>CM024795.1:7386216-12455095 GCA_014281875.1 Nibea albiflora | reverse complement strand
TGATTTAAAAACGGCTCTCGTCAGCTGGCCTCCCACTGTGTACATTTTCTCTAATCCTTCCCCAAAGCCTGTTTATAGTTCTATGTGGGATGGGGTGGGGTGGGGGGGGTGCTCTTAATCCCCAAGGTGCTTTAAGAAGACTCTCTCCTGCCAACTCTGATATATACTGAGTGGAAATAACACAGCACATTCACAAGTTAGAGATAGCATTTTGGTGCTCACAAGCACTGAAGTACAACCACCACGGAAGCAAAATATTCCACTTTGGGGAAAAAATATTACATTTTCAATTCAAAACCCCAAGTGCTAAATACAGAAGATGTATATCAGAGACATATTGACTCTGGGGCTTTTCTCTGTGTGCGGACCTAAAGGCCACTGGTGATTTTATTCCATGCAGTTCTACTTTTCTATGAATAGAAGCTTTGGAATATCCAGATGAGCGACATCGATAGCATGAGCAGCGAAAGCGACTTAACGGACTGAAAGAATGGCACATCACCCTACAGAATTTGAACACAAACACATTAAACGCATTAGTTGCTTTCTTTCAGAGATGTAAGAGTCACTCTTCTCTTTTGTTGGGTACGGATGCTTAGCACGTTGACTGGAAATAAGAGGAAACAGCTACTCGCAGGCACATAAAACTCTTTTTAAAAATGACAAGTTGTCACTTTCACACTTCAGTTTTGGTGTGGATTTAGCAAACGAGCTTTAGAGGTGCTGCTAAGTGGATTTTATTACCTCTGGAGAAGGACCAACTAGCTGTTTCCAGTCTTTGTGATATGCTAAGCTAACCAAAATAAAACTAAGGCTTCACTTTACCACACAAGACACAAGAGCGATGTTAATTTCCTCACGTAACACGACGAGAAAGCGAATAAATTATTTTCCCAAGATGTTGATTTATTTCTCTAAAGATCTTATTTTCTTAAGCCTAACAATGAGGCCTACATCAGCACACAGTTTGCCAAAGTTACAGCATTTTTGATTATTTCGCAGGAGGGATTCACGTCTGTGCATTTTTTTCCCCCCTGTGCTCTCTGTGCTAATTTATTTTTTATTTATTTATATTTTGTGTGCATCAAACACAGCAAAGCAACATTTGAATCAAAATCGGTTGACAGTTGTGAGATTGTTTGCTTGTGGTGCAAATCAATAAAATCTGATCAAACCACACCCACCCAGTCCAGATGACGCAGACTCCATACAGTGTAATTATAGCCTATATAGTGAGAAATCTGAAAAACTGAAATCAGTAGCACAGTCCCTCATTTTTCCGCCTTTGTAATCACATGTACACTCTACATCCAAAAATCCTATTAAGATATGTTGAGTGAACCTCAGTTCGGAGACAGTGTGGCCAGAGTTACAAATGACTTGAACAGACAAACGGGCAGAGCTGAGTGTATATTTATGAAACGCAATGATCTCGCTTGAGAAAAGTGCACCAAGAACTGTTGGGCCTTTCTCAAGAAGGAGGAATGTGCAAACGAGAACTCAGCAATGGCTAGGAGAAAAGATGATGTCAAAGTAGAGGCAACTCAGCCCAACATGAAAGACGTTTAGTGACTTTATAGAGGTTTCCGTGTCCAAACTCCACCAACCAAAACCATAAAAAGGCTTTCATTCCTCTCCGCAATGGCATTTGCAATAAGAGGTTTCCCAGCGAGTGGAAATGCAGGCACAGTTAAATGCCAAAATGGGTACCAAATTTCACTGCACCTTCTGCCGCGCATAAACACCTCCTCATCTGTCCCACTATACCCATCTGGTTCAAGTGTTAGCTTGAAGCCATTAAATTACCAAATAGACTTGCCTTATAATAATGTTTTTTTTTTCGCTTGTATTGGTGATTCTTCTGTTTTTTTATTTGTTGCATAAAACAAATGAAACAAATTGATAGTGGGATTTGATTATTATTATTATTGTTAGGTATGGAGTTGGAGAGTCAAACCTTCTTTTAACGCTAGACTTCTACACCGTGGCCTATCTAACCTCCTCTCTCATCGCATGTTGAACGCAGAAAGCGAGGAAGACTACGAGGACCTGACGGACGCTGTCCGGCTTGTGAAAGAGGTGATCGCAGCGGTGGACAGCAAGGTGAACGAGCACGAGAAAAGACGTCGCCTGAAGGATTTTCACGGCCGCATGGACAGCAAGTCCATCATGATGATGAAGAGCGGTCAGATGTTCGCACGGGAGGATCTGCTGAGGAGGAGACTGATTCACGACGGAGTGCTGCAGCTGAAGAACAGCCAGGGAAGATTAAAGGGTGAGGAGACACTGACCGACTCCTTTACTGCCCATTAACTGGCCGCAAATTCCCAGACTTTGGAGATGTGAGAACGTACGAATCAATTTTAACTTTTCACTTATCTAACCACACTCCTCATCTCCTGGCTTTTCTCCAGATATCCATGCTCTGCTACTATCAGACGTCTTTGTCTTCCTCCAAGAGAAAGACCAGAAATTTGTCTTCGCCATGCTGGTAGGATTCTACTGTCACATCTCTCTCTCTCTCTCTCTCTCTCTCTCTCCCTCCTTCCTTCTGCTGTTTTTTTTCCCCCTCCATCCCTCCAGTAATAAAGATCTTCTGAGTGCTGCCAGAAATGTTGTTGTCATATTTTCCTATCCCACAGTTGTTGCTGTTAGCATTAGCTGGCCCTCTTAGATTTCCATTTGTGCGATATTGCCCGCCTCTAGCTAGCTATGTTGCTAGCTGCACCTAATAAAGCCTGTTCTGGCCCTCGGCATCTAACCCAACTGTGATAAATCATATAGGTTTGAGTTGTTTTTTTCCCCATGTTTACAGGACTCTCAGTTTCATGGCATGGCATGCGCACACAAACACACACAGTAGGGGGAATAAAAACGGAGGCCTGTGGCATAATAATCACATCCATCATTAAAAAAAAAGGCCTGGCATGCTTCGGTTGAGGCAGTTGACATTAAAAGAGGAATAACATGTGGTTTTTAATGGATGACAGCCATGTGAACCAGCTTGAGTTTTGGGCAAAATAAGTTGTAGTTCACTAGTTCACCTTCAGAGTTCACCTGGACGGAAGATAGAAACGATTCCTGTGCAGCTAAACGTGGCTAATATGAGGCTCCAGGAGTCGGAGTTAGCCAAATCAAGTGGGTGTCGTGTAATACAACATCCATGTTTCTGTGTCCAGAAGTGGAAGGATCTCTGCACAGAACGATGGCTGTGAATTCTTTCACAGTAAAGTCACGGTAGAAGGAGAGACTTAAGTCTGAACCCATCCTTCAGACCTCAGACAAGAGATTGCAGGAAAAACGTTGGGATGTGGTTACAGTTTCAGAGTTTTACTGCACGGAGCAGAAATGAAACCGTGGTTTGCGGTGTTTGCACACTCAACTGTGCTTGATAGTGTTTGCAGCCTGAAGGATTTAAATACTGCTGAGGCTCTCAAAGTCAGCTGTCTCCAGTGCGGATGATAACATTAACCAGAATCTCATTTTGTCTTCTTCTTTGCCCTTTTTTTTCCCTTTTTCATCCCTCCTATAATCCTCTTTGTTTTTTGTCACTGGTCTTCCTCATTTCTATCTCTCTATCTTCACTCCTTTCCCCTTCCTCCATCCTTTCATAATTACCCTTCCTCTCTTCCTCTCCCCCTCCTGCTCTAACCTACTTCCTGCCTTTCCCATCCTCTCCCCATCTTCAACATCTGTCTCCCCCCCACCCCCACTCTCCTCCTCGACCCTCCCACTGTCATTCTCCTCCCTTCATTCGCCTCCATCAATCCCTCCCCTCCTTTCTCACCCTCCTCTTCTTCCTGTAGGACCAGCGCTCCACGGTCATCTCCCTCCAGAAGCTGATCGTGAGGGAGGTCGCTAATGAAGAGCGCGGCCTCTTCCTCATCACGGCAGGCATCGAGAAACCGGAGATGATGGAGGTCCTTGCGAGCTCGAAGGACGAGCGCAACACCTGGATGCAGCTCATCCAAGAAGCCATGCAGTCCATGTAAGTGGGATTTATTTATTTATTGTCTTTACTTAACAGTATTAGGGGTAATATGCCAATACTTCAATTAATTTATTCTTTTAGTAGCCAGAGGTTTTTCCTCAGCATGTAATCCCAAACTCTCTAAGCTCCTAACCTGCTCCATTTACTTCAACCCGTGACCCCCACCGCAGAACAAACTCTGCCCTCAGAGTGCTTTACATTCAGTATTGGCCTCTGAGGGTTCACCTCTGTGGTACGTCTGTGTTGTAACCCAGGAGTTAGACCCAGCCCAGGTCGCTACATAGTAATAAATGGTAAGCTGTGACAGAGCACTTTGCTGTCAGGAGGATTAGCACTACTCTACCTGGGGATGGGATGTACTCAGGGACAGTCTAATGCTGGATTGGCTTCAAGGGCAGCTCACTATAAGCAGAGGATTATTCGACTGCAGCCAGCAGGAAGGAGAGAGATTTAGTACTCTCTCTCTCTCTCTCTTTCTCTCTCTCTCTCTGTCTGACTTCTGTCAAAATACAAAATTGAGATCAGGCTATTGGCAGGAATGGAGGAGATAAAAACAAAAACAGTTTTATATTCATGTTCTGGCTGCCTTTTCCCACAATGAATATTAGAGGCATCCCCTCAGGGTTGTCGAGAAGGTTGAAAGTGTCCTGTGGTGTCGGTGTCGGGCTGAAGTCAACGATTTTTCATCATTTATCATAATCCTCATTTGAAGAATTGTTTACTCTAAAAATGTCAGAAAAACGTTGCATGATTAATGATTCAGGAAATGATTCAATTATCAAAATCTTTGGCCATTATTTTCTGTCGGGCAGCTAATTAAGTAATCAATTTCTTTGTCACTGCTTGTAGATTTAGAAAAGTTGTGGATGACGGTTTGTATGTTTAACCCTGTGTAATTTACTGTTTTTCTTTTGCTCGGTTGGACAGGGAGAAGGATGAGGATGAAGGCATTCCCAGCGAGACGGAAGATGACAAGCGACAACTGGAGACCAAAGCCAAGGAGATGAGAGGTGAGAAAACACGTTTAGAGCGCTCGTGTCACTGAAAGCAGGGACGTCTTCTCCAAATAAAACAAAACGACGTTCCTCGCCGACTCTTCCTGTCTGCCTCTGCCGGTCAGATCTTTTGAAACAGAAGGATACAGAGATCATGTCCCTGCTGGAGGAGAAGGTGCAGCTCTTCAGGGGGATGTGGGAAGGCTTAAACCAGGGCGAGGAGGGCAGCCGGCAGGTCGATCCTTTCTTCCGGTCAGCCTGTAGCCTGGAGCCACCCAGGGGGGCCTCCGTGATGAAGGATGCCCTGCAGGAAGGTAAGACAGAGAAATATTTCTCCTTTCACACTTTTTTTGAGTCTGTATGTAGAAAAGATCTGAATAGATTTGGACAGTCATCTGGAGGGTTAGACGACCATCCTTCTCTTGATCCTAAATAGAAACTGAACAATACACAGGAGGATGCAGTCTAAAGTCTATACGATGCGCAGAATAATTCACCTTTTCTGAGATACTCGAAAGGCCATTGGTTTGGTAGTTGGATGTAAACAGAGCTTGAGAGAGCAGAACGAGAGGCTGTTTGTGGTTTGGGATGGTTCAGAGACATTAATGGAGTCAGAGAGTGTTTTAGGATGTTCTTTCACTCTGTTTGGTGCTATGGCAGCCCCCGTTCATTAAATGTATATGAGAAGAAAGCATCATGAACTGAGAATTGAACTGAAAGAGAAGCTGTATATTAATACGAAGAAAACAAGCGGACCTGGAACTTTTAGGTAGGGAGTGAAAATATAAAACTTTTGCAAAAGTATCTGTATAGCAGTTGTGTGTCAAAATGTATTCATCTGTATTCATGTGTATTCTGTTGAATAAAGAAACTTAATTCCAGCAGGACAATTTATTTTCAGATTCTGAAAGTTTCACCGACAGCATTTTTAGCCTGAAAACGTTTTTTTCAGTTCTCTTAATTTCCCGGTCTTAAAGAAGAATATAGAGAAAATATGAATTACAGAAAAAGACGGAGAGAAAATAGCACTGTGGTGATGCTGCATTTGCAGTGCAGTGTTAGGTTATTTCTTTGGTATATTTGATGCACTGACAGCAGTGGGTGGTCTGTGTACAGTCTATTTACAATCTTGGTAATATACATTGACTGTAGTGGTCAGAGCTGGGAGCTATGCGGGGAGGCTTGTGAAGCTGTGCACAGGCGCAGCTAGCCCTTAATGAGTTCTAAGTACCGCTGCAGGCAAAGTGTTCCACGAAAAGGTGCCGCAAAATCTAAAAAATGTGTTCTACGGTTTACACGTTGTGTAAGTGACATTCGGCTGCGACCTGCTTGCGGCTGCAACGCAGAGAGAAATGCGTGACGGGGAACTTCGAATGGTTTCCACTTTTTAAACAAACAGGAAAGGTTTAGCCACACTATTACAGAATGTGTTTTCACCTGCTCCTTCTAAAGCCTCGGGCAATAATTGTCCTTATTTGATATGTGAATTGGCAGCAGTAGGATCGTTTCTTCTGCTTCGGAGGTTATCGTGTTGTACTGTGAATTCACATCCAGCAGCAGCAGCTTTGTCTCTCCTCATTTTCGCTGGAAAGGTCACAGTGCCGCATTGTCTGTATACATATGTGGATACCAATAAGGTATGTGCCATACCGCAGTGTATATAATATCAGATGGTAAAAATATTTAAACTTTTAGTACAAGAGCTCTGCTGCTCAAACAGGTTGTCAATAGTTGCTTAGCAACAGGAGCCAATGCCAGGTTGAAAGCAGAAGTGCCTGGTAGGATTCATGAGTGCAGAGCTGAACAGTAACACAGTTAGCCAGCGTAATTCACTTACTGACCTGCACATTGATGTTTGTGTGTGTGTGTGTGTGTGTGTGTGTGTGTGTGTGTGTGTGTGTGTGTGTGTGTGTGTGTGTGTGTGTGTGTGTGTGTGTGTGTGTGTGTGTGTGTGTGTGTGTGTGTGTGTGTGTGTGTGTGTGTGTGTGTGTGTGAGACAGTGGAGACGTTACAGGCGCTGGTAAATGGCAGCCTGGGCGGAGCGATGGCCAGCATCCAGGAGGGAGGAGGAGGCACGGGGCCGGTGTGTTTGCCCCGTCGGGCTGAGACCTTTGGAGGCTTCGACAGTCACCAAATGCACAGCAGTAAGAGTAAGTCTGCTGGAGCGTGCTTGTTTCCCATAGAGAGATTGTGCACACTGGCCAAGAGGTCAGCCAGACTACACGTTTGAAGCTTGTAACAGTCCAAGGCACTGAACCCAGACCTGCTGGTGTGGATAACTACATCAATCGAGTCACTGAGACTGAATTGCAAATGTGATGTGACGGTGCTGAAATCCAGATAAAGTCCAGATAAAATATTTCACTATTTCACCCTAAAATTGATTTTGAGCGGTCACATAACAGCAGGCACCACACCCAGCACTTCCCAAAATGCCCCCGTTCAGTGCTGTTAAATAAACATTTTAGACGGGAACTTGGACAGCAGAGCTGATGCTTCCTGAGGGGGATGCGGCCTCGGGCAATACCTCTGAACTGGTGGCTTGTGAGGTCCGAAATGGGACTCTGCTGACAGTGTGGCAGATACCGAGCCATGAGAGGTTCAGACTTGTATATCAGTAGCAGCACCTGGAGAATTAATGTGGAAAAATGGCTCCACAGAATGTTCTGTCGCTGTGATGGTGTTGGAAATGCGTTTACAGATGTAACGCTGTCTCTGCCGATCCTCTCCGCTTTTAGTTTTTACGCAGTAGCAGGTTTTACGCGGCGTCCCAGCTTTTTTGGAATCTGAGAGATTCATACATTTAAAAAGACCTGATTTAATTTGTAAATTACCTTGTTATGAACTAATAGATTAATCCATCTCATTGTAATAAATGTAATAAACGGAAAAACTCATTTTCGCTGAGATTATATTTTATGTTTTGTTCTTGTGGCTGTTTATTAGCTCGGTGATGATCGTGGTCTAGCTGTAATTGGAGACTGCAGTTCTTTCACTGCTTTATTGATCACTCTGTGACTGGACGTTTGTCACCTTTGCACTATAACTATAACGTTAAACCAAATTTATCTCGAGCCTCTTGTGATTCTTTTTGCTTAATTCCTTTTTCATACTGACCAGTGTTCATTATGCACCTGATATTTCATGCCTATGAAACACTAAGTGCAGAACAGAAAATACTTTTTATTGACCCAACTGTTATTAAGCTTAATTTAAAGGGAAGTAAACATCCCTTTATGATACAAGTGACAGTATTAAAGGATGTTAAATGTTCCAGATCATTGTTCCTCTGTTCTCTTATTGTCTTGCAGAAGATCTGAATGTGTTTTTATTTGCTGCCCGACTCATTCTTGTCTCCTATGGCACCCCTTTATGTCAGGTGGAGACAGAGAAGAGAGCGAGGATACGGCAGGAGATCTGCGCAGGACGGAGTCCGACAGCGTTCTGAAAAAGGTCGGCACCTCAGCAGCCAATTATTCTCGACTCTGAAGCCGCTACGCCCCCATACCTCAATGAGAACCTGAGGCCATGTGTGGGGGGGTGCATTTGTCCTCCAACAATGCTATTAAGATGAATTTAGCTGCTTCTCTCCCTCCAGTGAATTAGCCTTATGACTCTTCTGCCAGGTCCCGTTGCTAATTGCAACCATAAGTTACATAAGAATTCACCAGTGGATGAAAATGAATGGGTTGCCTTTGGGTGATGCCATTGTAGCACCGCACTGTTCATATATCCTGCACACATCCAGCAGCTGGAATGCACATAATTGTTTCTTGAATGTTTTAGTGGAGCCAAGCTACAGTAGTACGCCGCTTAACAAAGGCATTTTGTTAGTCTGAACCAACTTGACACCGGGCCACTTGTTAATTTTTACTTGAAATAAAAGAGCAGTACTTTTTACATCTTATTAGCAATTCATCCTGGGCATAGGGCCACAGTTCAACGGGGGGGTTCTGCAGGAGTGTTTGAGGAAGTCCAAATGATTACTTGAGAGACGATGCAGAGTAAATTCAAGCATTACATCTCCTAATAAATTAGCTGGTTTTCTTTGTGAATGGATAGTACATTTTTGGGGGGATTTTTAACATAACCGTTGTTTTTTTAAAAATACAGTTGCAAGACTGCTGCATCACTGCATCGGCTTACATAATCATACCCAGATACAATTAGATTTTTACAGCACGCCCACACTGTAATCACATTCACGCTGCCACGTGTACGTGTAGTGTGTGCCTGCTCACACGCACGGCACTGTACACACACGACGAGACCCACTAGATGTGAGTGTGTTACTGTGTTCCGACTGTACAGTACATCGTGTGTGTTTGTTTTGTGTGCAGGGAGGAAACGCCAACGTGCTGCTGCTGCTGAAGAGGAACAGTGAGGTAACGCTGACTTCCTGTCTCCACTCAATTAGAGCGGCTGTTTACATAGAAACTGTCAAAACTCTGCGTGACCATCATCGTTATCGGCATTAATAAATGCGTAAGCCGAAGCGGTGCTAACGGCAGCAGTCGCAGCGCTGTAGATGTTTGTGTTATCGCTATTCCATTTAAAACGTGCTTAAAACACAGGGCCCGTAAAAGGAGGAAGTTGTTCTTCTGTTTCCTCCTTCTCTCCTCTCGTCTGCTGCACAGCAGCTCACGCCAGGAGTTTTTAAGCCAGATGCCTTTCTTGACGCAGCCCCCCCACAGCAGTTGTGACCGTCATTTAGAAATGCACTTAGACAGGTGCGTTCTTGCCCAAAGACGCTCGGGCATGGTGCTGGGGAAACAAAACCGCCAATCCCGCGAACAAGAGACAATCTGTTCTACCACCTGAGCCACAGTCACCCCCTGTAAAGAAAAAAAAAAGAGACAGTTATTTAATAAAAAAAAGAATTTTAAATGGAAAAAAAAGAGATTAAAATGAATTATGTATGAGAATGGAGCAAGCATCCCAAGCAGTGCGAGTACAGTAGTAATAAAACTCACCGAGATAGAAAAATAAAGTTCAAAACTCACATTAATGCAGCAGAAATATTCTAAAGCCCCCCCCCCCCCCCCCCCAAAAAAAGTGAATCGTTAAAACGAGATTAGAAGTCTAGAGCCATGCTAACAGCTCTGTGAAGCTGCACAGCGGTAGCTAATATTTTGATGTTTATCCGGTATCATGTTAACCATATCGACCATCTTATTCCAGCGCGTTTGAATGCTAATATTTGCTATTTAGCACTAAACACAAAGTACCGTACACGTGAGGAATATCATCGGTCCAATTCATTGACACGACCAATTGATCTGCGCAGTGCTTTGGTGATAAACCAAATTTAAAGGAAAAGTGATCACCGAAGTTATTATAATTCATCCTCTGGGGGGCACGGATGTCTGTTCATCAGTTCGTGCCAGTCCATCTGGTAAGCTGGTTGAGATATTTCTCTCCCTCTCCGTGTGCTAGAGGGAAAAAAAAAATCAGGACCACCAAAGTCAGTTGGATTCATCCTCTGGGTACCAGTGATAAATGTGTTAAATTACATAACAGTCCATCTGAAGCAGTCAGGATATTTTCACTGAGGATATTTCCATTCTGCTGCAAAAGCTGAGAAGCAGACAATGTGAAAAAAAGGTCTCCAAGTTCTCAACACTTCATGCAGCACGTTAAACATAACGGTGGTTTTACAGAGTTCTAAAAAGATGCTCGGACAGATGAATTGAAATACTTCTGTCGGACATAGTTAACCATTCAACAGAAAGTACGAGGTGAAAGTACGATGTTTTGTTTAAACCTGCAAGAGATGCTGGTCCTCTACAATCTACATCTTTAATCTCCTACCATTGGCGTTACTTATACAGACTATTATGCACACCGCGTTGCAGTTTCCAGTGAACTAGAGCATTTTGTGCCTTAGTAAACATTGGTGGCTGCTGAAATTTCAGTGGCCTTGTCTCTTTGTCAGTGTTTTGAATGGAGAAAAGGTCACATCACTGTAAAAAAAAAAAAAAAGAAAAACCCAAAAAAAGCATTTTAATGCCGGCTTAGTCCACTGCTTAATTCATATTACAAGCAATCCACTGCTAGTGCTTATTGAAATAAAAAGTCGTTTTTTTAAAAGGAAGCGGTGTTACCATCGATGGTGAACTTTAACAAGCACAGTCAAATGCAGCGAATGAGTAAGACAACATCAAACAGCAGAAGAAGCAGCAACAGCAACGGGATGTTTGGCTTTACCAGATGCTCAGCGATCTCTCTTTTCCAACAGCAGGTCCTACACAGTGTCTCCAATCTGCACCTTCTGCTCAGCACTCTGCAGGTAAGATTGCTTCCACACAACGGATACCTGTGCTCCAGATCAAAGTTGGAAGATGCAACTCTGCGGAGCTTTTTTCGCCGTTATCGTGAACACCACAAAATACAAATGACCCATGATCTATCTGTCCCGTGGCTCTCTGGCTGTGTCTGTTCCAGGCAGTGGTGGTCCAGCAGGACAGTTTCATAGAGGACCAGCGGCAGGCCCTGAGTGAGCGCTCCTCCTCCTGCACGTCTTTATCGCGGCAGACCTCGAGGCCCAGCTCGCTGATTGAACAAGAGAAGCAGCGCAGCCTGGAGAAGCAGCGGCAGGAGATAGCCTCCCTGCAGAGACAGCAGACAGCTCTTGCTGAGGAGAAGAGGAGAAGGGAGAAGGAATGGGAGCTGAGGGAAGAGCGTCTGACCGAGAGGGAGGGCCTGGTGCACATGCAGGTAACAATGCATCATTTTCTATGAGTTTGATGTATTATTAATAGTTTTCTAGGCAGCTATAATCGTTAATGTAACCCCTGTCGATTTTTTTTTTGGAACAGTGGGTTGGTTTTATACTGTGGTAATTTACCTTGTAGAGAATTTTACCTTTCAAATTATAATGTAGTATCCTGCAGCGATGGCAGACTGCCTTCAAAAAAAAAAAAAAAATTCCACAACTGTCTTTTAAAGTTGAGTTTGAAAGTTTAAGCCGCAGGGTCAAATTAAAACTATGGAGGATGCAAAGACATTGCAGTAGTGGCAGAAAGGATTTGCTTAAAGCGAGAACACCAAGCCACCCAGTTCTGGTGTTTTGCTTTTGAACTGGTGACTTGATTCACAGGACTTGTAAACGGCTAAACATCAAGGGTTGGACAGCTTCTAGATATCACCTCACCATCGACATTTTTAAATTCCCGCAATTAACTTCTATCTGTTCTTGTTCTCTCACATCATGTCACCCTGATAAACATAAAGCTCCTGCAATTACCTTGGCTCAATTGTCAGACGGTCTCATTGATGAGAGGCAGGCAGACTCGCAACATTCTTACCTTTTTAAAATGCAAAACGTCGAACAAAGTCAAAAGAAAAAGACGAAAGAGAGAAGCGGCCTCTCTCTTTCTTGCTGTTTACTTTCAAAATGTCGACAGTGAAATCTGTTACGGGCACTGAATTATTTACCGAACATGGCTGAGCTCCGGCTCTTTCTTTTCCTAACTTTTCTTTTCCCGACTTACAGTTTAAAGCTTGTGTTCACAGAGAGTTGATTTGCTTCAAAAGAAAAGAGAGTTTAAATTGCCTTTGGTAGTGAGGTGGATAAAAGGAGACATGATTTATTGCAAGGCATCAATATCGGATGATCCTTGACAAGCCTACAACCACACAACAACAGACAAGCGAGTGTTATCCAGCATTATCTAGTTTATTTATCTGAGAAACAGAAATATTCCATCTCTTCAGGGAATTTTCAGTCTTCAGACTTGTAGTGTCAATCTATACAATGATGCAGTACCTTCCTTTCCAGTATTTGAAAACACACGAAATCTTTGTGCTGTAAAATTTCAATAAATCCAACAATGACCCTCCGAACCACTGCAGGAGGAGGAGGTCCTGAGGCAGAACAAGGAGCTCGAGGAGGAGAAGCGGGAGCTGCAAAACAAGAAGGAGGAGTACCAGAGAGACCTGGAGAGGCTTAGAGATGCCCAGAGGAAGCTGGAGAGGGACAAAGAGGCCGTGCAGCGGCAGCTCGACAAGATGGAGGAGATCCGTTGGGCTGAGGTGAGCAGAGATGCTTGAAAAATCAGAACAACAATGCTAACGTGACGCGTTTGCTCCCTGCAGGGGACGCCGTCCGTCTCCTTGTTTTGCTCAATGACACTTCAGCGGGGTTGGTGCGAATGCTTGCACCGGAGGCTTGAACCCGTGTCCTCTTGAAAGTGAATTCACAGAAGCTCTTGGCAACGTGTTAACGAGCAAACAGTGGCACATGCAACCCAAACAGAGCAGTTCCATTTCCACACTTTTGTGCCAAATCTGTAGATAAACATTTTTCATTTCCCACCTTTAAGCTCTTTCCTGGAAACATTTGTGATCATCTTTTATTCACAACAAGCTTGCACAATCATTAAAATATGCCTTTCGTGCATATTCGCTCACAGATGTACATCCTCCTTACATTTTTTTTTTTTTCCATTTCCAGAGGACTCCCTCTACAACGTCAGATGAATCCCAGTTCCCCGGCAGCTCACAGTCTCTGGAGCTGGATCCGCTGGAGCTCTCCTCCTCTTCCACCCTGACGAGACAGCAGCCCCAGCGGTCTAAGCCCAAAGGGAAAGGCCTCAATCCCTTTACCTCATCTTCCACCAACCTCAAGGGCAGCGAAGCCAACAACCAGATCTCAAAGAGCCTGCTGCAGCTAGCCAAGAACAAAAACAAAGAGGGGAAGGAGAAGAAGAAGAAGAAGGGCAAAGGAGGGAGCGCGCAGACAGCAGGTGAACAGGGAGGGACGGGGTTCATATTTAGTTCAATCGGTCAGTCAAATTTAACCCGTGTTTGAGCACAGGATTTTTACCCCTTCTATATCTTCAACACTTTCAGCAGAAGCACTCGTCTTAAGCCTGTTCTGCTTGTCATGCGTGTTCAGCCTGTTTATGTATTTGAAAGAGGTTTCAGCTTGCATCATATCGCTACAGCACAGTCTCCTTCATCTCGTAGCGAATGCAGCCACAGTCCACTGTGATGTACTTCTCCCCCTGGTCACTCGTTGTACTATGCTGCAGTCTCCGCTGGGTCCTGCTGCCCGCCCTTTTCATGGGCTGTGGAGGCCATAGCTGTGTCCCACACATATACTAACCAGTGCTTATTGAGGTGCAGGGGTTGGAAATATAAAAAGGGCAGCAGCTAAGCGGTCGGCACCCAGAAAGTCATGATGAAACCGCTTAGTCAGTGTTAGGGATAACACCGTAAAGAGCACGTCATCACATTTTCTCCACTGGAAGGGCACCGTTAAGGGCAGGTGTTTTGTCTACCACAGGGGCGTCCAAGAAGGCAGCATTTTTCGAAATATGGCTCCACCAGTGATAATACACTATGTATACTGACTATCTATTGCACAGCAAATGTGCACTGCATCGTAATTGTCAATTTCCTTCACAAGAACCGAGTTTTTTAAGGTTTTTTTTAGAGCGCATTGGGCCATTTTGCGTACTGTTGAACACCCTACATACTCAGTTTGTACCCCTATGAAAGGATTGCTCCGATAGCGCGAGCAGCTCGCGAGCTAACGTACAGCACGTGAAGCAGCTTCTGTCAGCTCCTGAATGGATCTCAGCGGCGGCGCGCTGCTAAGGTTTGATCAGTGTGAAGCACCCCGGAGAATGAACATTACAACAAATCTGCGAGCAAAATCCTCTTACAGGAAGAATCCTCTCTTGTGATGGTGACACTGACTCATCTCCTCTCCTCCCTCCAGATCCCCAGCACCTCCCGGAGCCTTCGCTGGATGGAGAGATCTTCTTCTGCTGAGAGACGTGACTCTCTTCCTCCCAATCATCGTCGTCGTCATCAAAATTGACCCATCAAAGCGGTTCTGACATCCAGAGCAATGTGTTACTGCTAAGTAGTAATTCCTTCATCTACATGCGTAGTACTGCAGTATACTGCCAGCAAATTTTCCACATCATGACATAGAGCAATGTAACTCAACATGTAAGAAAAGAAAAGGTCATTTTTCTTGCATTTTTAAATCAAATACCGCTGCTTTCAGTTTCTGGAAAGTCAAATATTTGAGGGATTCTGCTATGGAGTGCAAGGAGACATGCACACTTACAGCACAAGAAAATAGGTGACACGGACATTTTTAAGCATCCAAAAAGCGTCCTTTGGCGAAGACACCACGGTTACATGACAGAGGATTCATTTCTTCATTTTGTAGAATCATAAATTTGTGATAGAGTATCAAATTGAACGCATCTCACAGCAGATTGCCTCACAAGCTTTGCCAAGTATGTCACAGGCTTCACTGCCTTTCTGTTTCTGTGTTTGTTATGTCCCCGGCAGCCCCCTGTTCAACAGCCCGTCCTGTCATTAAGTTCCACACCAACAGGCTGTTGTGTTCATTTACAGAAGCCTTTTTCCTTGTGACTGCGCCCACGCGTACAAAGACGCAGACGTACCCAAAATCCACTCGGAAACAAATAGGAATGTCACCAGGCTCCATGTGGCACTGGAGGCTCCTAATTATCCTGATTGATAATTAATAGAAACCACAAGGGAGAACCGGCCCAGTGTGTTCAGTGTTTCATTCCCAAGTGCATAGATCCACATTATAGGCTCACATTTCTTTACTCGCCATTTGAAAAGCGGTGTATGATTACGTCCACTCATTTTGTAAGTAAAATGTAGTTGGCACAATACCTCCAGTAATCCTCTGTAAGGGCTTTATGCCATCAGTGTTCCCTGGCTGTCTTTTCATGTATTTGTTCTCCATTTTGGAGTGGAACTCTCTTCAGACGTGTGCGTGTGTGTCTATTTTTTTCCAGATTCAACAGTAATGAATGGGCTGAGACATATCTCCCTGTGTCTAATGGCTCAATTCATATCCTTTAGTGTTTTTTAGAGCTTTAGGTGGGATATTAGCTTGATCCTCGCTTTATCTGCCTGTCACCGGGCTTTTATTCATCATCCATCTGAGTGATGACAAGCGGGGCTTTCCTTCGTCTTTTAATTGCATGTAACACCACAGGTAGCATACTAATGGTTTGTCTGTTTAAAGCTTTTCAGCTTTTTCTCTCAACCCTTCGTCTTTCAGTTTCAGATAGCCACACGGTTGATGGTTTTAGGAAATGGAGGCTGTTTATTTACGGACAGAGCAGCTTGCTCAGAGAAAGTGAGAACGGACGTTAACGAGAAACACCAAAATGATGTCAGGTGTTCCTGTTTGAACGTTTAATGACTGAACCTCAGGTTCTGCCTGAGTCTCTGATCATTTCAAATGAATCAACACTCATCAGTGTTGTTAAGCACTTTGGTCCAAATAGCTTGATGCATTTTTTTGTTGTTGTTTTTGTTTCAGTTTGAGATATGAATCACGGAGGTCTTTGTCTTCTGTGGAACTTTTTAATCGAGGGCACTGATGCTCGTGAAAAGCAACGACGATCCAAAGTGAGATCATGTGTTAAAGAACATTAAAAAAAAGATGCTGCGGTTACATCTTGTTAGTGTTTCAAATGGAAATAAGGGGCCGGTAGCTTTTATGTAATGTTTCCACGGTGACCTGTCTTAATTTGTAAGCCTGTGTTTTAGCCCCACTTGTAGCCCTGATTGAGGGCTAACTACCTGCTGGACAGGTAGGAAGTACAAAGAAACAAAGAAACAACCCTTTTCGGTGAATTACAGCTCAGCGCCACAGAACTGCTTTCTCGCTGCCTCTTTTGTCTCGTCTTTAAGTGCTTGTTTGTTAACTTGCCGTTTGTGTTGAGGATTTGACTTCATGTCCAGGCTGGTTTATTATAGTGTGTCTTCTTAGAGGCTCACAGGGCCGGCCAATTAGTTGCTTCATGTCTTTTGTTTATGGATTTGGTGTAATCCTGTCAAAGAAACAGAGGAATGGGCTTTGACCACTAGGGAGCGCTGCACCTATGACTAAATTAGTTCCCTCTCTCACAACAACAACCAGAAAGTATGAAACTATTTTTTATAATATATTTCTTTTTTTATATACTCTCCCTGCTGAGAAAAATTGACATATTTTTCTCAGCAGGTCGTTGCCGTACAGAGATAATGTGATGAGCGTGGGCTTTCACACTCTGTGACATTTTCCCCACGGCATTTGTAATTGACTGCAGAAACAAATAAGTTGTCAGAGATTGTAATTGGTTATTCAGTGAAACCAGTCAGCAGCAGCTTTAATATGAAAAAAGACGGTCTAATGGTTGGAGGGAGCGACCAGGCAGAACCGCAAACCTCTCTCTGTAAGGGACAATCAGCAGACGCGAGTCAGGAAAATGAACTCCCTACCCGATGATGATAGGCCTGTCCACGAGACGAGTGTGTCCATCAGGTGAACCCTGCGTAGCCTTAAATCTTAATGATAAAATGCACTAGAGTAGAACCCAGCATCTTCTCAGGAGAGAGAGGAGAGCTTTTATACCTCTGCTTTGCAACGAAGGAAATGTTTGTACTATAAAAGTGGTACAGGGTTGTTTCATTCCCAACAATGTAAAAAAAAAAGAAGAAAAAAAGAAAAAAGGGCAAAGACAAATGTGTAAATATGATTTATGTATAAAACAAATCAAATGTAAAAAATTGTTTCGTTGGTTGATTTATTGCAACATTTTGTAAGAATGTTTTATTTATGTTTTATTCTCACCTCTGTGGTGATGTAAAGTCAAATTTCTCTCATAATAAAAAAAAATCATAATGGACATTCTGAGCGCTGGTGTATTTGTGTTATGTTTGAATTAGTGCAACATGCTTACATTCTCCATGCATGCATGGATCAGTGCAAGAGTTGTGCAATTTCTGTGCAACTTTTTGGAAACGACGTCTGTTTCAAACATCGGGCAATGTTCCAAATGATCAGTGCACGGCCTATGACTCAACATTTCTTCTCCTCTCTGTGCATTATGTACAGTATTCCTCTGCTGGAATATTACATGAGCTCCATGTTCGCTACGCGGTAATTGGATTTCATCTTCCTTGGAAATGTTTCATGTTTCCGTCCATCCCCAAAATCTGCAGAAACAATCTGGCCGTGCTTTGATAACTGCAAAACCACACAGCGCCCCCCTTGTTACCGCTTCTCTGCTTTCATTTGTCTTACATGTGTGAGTCAATTTAATGTGACACTGATGAACAGAGAGAGGCCCAGTCAAATCAGCTTCGCACATATGGACAAAACTGCCCCAGCTTGTACGTGGGTCACGAATGAGTCAAGTGCAGCTACAAACCAGATTGAGATCTGAACTCTGACTCTGGGCCATTTCAGTAAATTCAAGTTGTTTTTGTAGGAATATTTATGATACAAGCAACAGAGCACCAGCTAATGTGATGATGCTGAAAATGAGCCACATAATCTGGTAACAAAGCAGGATCCGTGTAAAGGCCCTCATAATAAGTTGCGATGCCGTGCAACTAAAATTACCACAAAGCGATTGCTACACAGTGAACTTGGGGTTTAGTTTAGCCCCCGAGGGTCTGGGCCCATATGGTAATTACGCCTTTGATTAGTGCAATTTTACTTTGGGTTTCTCCTCTATCCTCACTTCTGATATGCAGCTCTAATCCTAATTAAAGCAATGAAACACCTTCTTGGGGTTTTTTGGCTGTTTTATTACAGTAAAAACCAGTTATTCTCATTAATCCACTTGCTTTGTTTCATAGGCAATTCAGCCACTACCACTAAATTCTGTTAATGGTTTGATTTCCTGTTTCCATTAGCTGTGGTACTGCTGTTTGAGCACCGCCGCCAGAGGAAAAAGCTGACAAGGATCTTGATGGATTGACAGCGGCGCTGGCACACAGCAGCACTCCCACCTCCTGATAAATAAAGAACCAGCTGCTTTAATCTCTCCACGCTGCAGACAGCGCTCTGCCTGCTCAACCCTACAGTGTTTTGCCTCTGGAAACCTCGACTGTGAGGATTTCTCAACAGTTTTTTCTTTTTTTTTTTTCCTTAACTGTTCACTGATCTTGTACGTCATGCCAGGTTAATCACCATCCCATCTCTCTCCATGTCACCCCGGCTGTAACGCATCGATTCAACCATGGCGTCTCTTTACGGCCCCTTTCTAACTATTTCTCCCCTCTGCTTATTCAACGTATAAAACCCCAGAGACAAACCTCAGTTGATAAAACCAGACAGAAAGTTAGGTAGCTCGATGTGTTACATTTTGTTTATCAGGGCGAAACACTGTAGGTGTTATCCCGTCTCTTTTTAGATTATTTCCCCCCCAAAAAAACTCAAAAGTTGTGCGGCAGCAAGTTTGCTGGTGAGATACATTGACAGAAAGCTAGATAGCCCAATCTACCTCTGGTTGTCATGGTGATGGGGGATAGCGAGGGACGTGGGACGGCTGTTGCAAGACGAAGTGAAGACTGAGAGGGAAGGAGAGGGGGAAATAAAATCATGACTATATAATTATTCCAAATTAAAATCCCATCATATCTTAGAAGAAGAAAAGCAGACGACTGCAAACACGTCTGCAGAGCTTGAATGAATAATTACAAACGGTTGAGAATTCAAACACTCTGATTGATTAATTACCTGCACAGATGAGATAAATTTGACATTGTTGAAGTAATTATTGTCATATCATGATTGACTAAGTCTGTCTAATTGATAGGTTTAAAGCAGCTTTAAACAGAGCTGATACTGAAGCGGCCCTAAAGCAGTCGACTTCATCAAAGCACTTTGCAATACAGTGATTCATCATTGCAGAAGCCACAGCTCTTCTTAGAGGTGGTCTCTCTCGGTAGCTCATTCCACTCACAGGGACAGAGAACACAGAAATTGGCCCAGTATTCACAAGGAATTTGACTAAAATTCAAACTGTGTACATACAGGTATGTGATCAAGGCTTAGGATAGAGATTAGGACCATCGCCACTTCATCACTTTGATTCACATTAAAGAAGAAGTACTCGGATCCCTTACTTAAGTGAAGGCAGAAATATCACCATGTGAAAATGAAGAACTTTAACTGAAAGTTCTGCATATAAAAGTTTTATTAAACATGCATTAACAGATTTTTGGCCACTTGGGGGCAGAAAAAACAAGCTGTAAACACGTCAAACATATTGTCGTCGTTTAAGTTGATTGTTTATATGTGGAGATTACAAATTCTGACCACCTGATGAGTCCAACATTTTCTGCCTTTTGTTTTCTGAGAGAATTTTCTGGCTCCTCGGCCGCTAAATGCCGGAGTTAACTTTGTTTGTCTATCAATTGGGGCTGGACAAGTTGTTGTTTTTTCGCTGAAAACATCTGTGTGCTGCATCTGGAAACCACACTGATGAGCGTGGTGGGGCTGAAATGAAATATTTACAGCCATAAAACTGTCAGGTTATTAATCTCTGTGGGTGCACTACTGTTACCATAAACATATGGTATTTTTTTCCACGCTTATATTCTGATAATATCATTGTGATGACACCACATTGATATGCATGATTCAAATGCACGTTATTGCATATTAGTTATGAATTATGCACATTACAAAGCTGTATTTATAAGTAGCTGGTGCCTTCCAGTACCACCCTGGCTTGGCCCAGTTTGTCCTTGTTTGTCCTTTGGCCTACAATAATCTGGCTTTTTTTTTGGCATCCTATGATAAGTTATTACCATCTTGTTTTTGGTAAAGTATATTGTCCAGGGACCTTTTTCTTTGTCCACCTGAGGTCAAAATGCACAAATAAAAACTTGACCATTATTTTCATGGTCTGGGGTAGATGCTCTGGGCTGTGACAACACGCCAGCTCCTGTTCAAGACTACAGACAGACAGATATAAAAACCTATAAACACGCTGTGCTGGTTTTATGTCACGCCGACAGTTTTTGTTGCTGATATAAAAAGAACAGAAAAGGGAAATCTGTCTCTGTTGTTGTCATTTTGGTAGTTAAAAAATTTGATAGGGAAATGGTGGAGGAGCATCTTTTAATATTACTGGCCTAGGTCAGCGTAATATCAAAGTAAGCAAACTTTCTGAGCTACGGGACTAGTCTAATTCCCTCACAAGTCCCCATTTTCTCAAAGTTTAAACACTCACCTGAAAAGGGTGTCATGTGTTGACATCGGGTATAAGTGGCTTCGGCCTCTTCATGACCCTGAATATGAATAAGAGCGTGCAGAATGTGAATAATGAATAATAGCAGCTGAGTAAGCTCCTTCACCTCACACATTGCTTTCTTTTTAGGAGTCATAAGATGAAAAGTTCAAAAACAAAGAGGAGTAGTTGAGGATCAGCAACTGAGCCCATATAAAGTAACTGTGGCACAGCCGCAATGAACTGGAGTACATTCTCCCAGCGGATATTTACAGAATGCTGAGTAGATATTATTCTAGTCCTCCTGGAGGTTTGAGGGAAATCACGGCTGTGAGCAGTATCTGTACCACAGTGGGGAGAGCGCTTATGGCTGCAGCGGGGATGGAGGGCGGGGAGAGATGATGCCAGGTCCTCCATCTTGCTCAGAGATGTGAGGATGATTTAGGAGGCCTGTCTTGGCCAGGGTGTCGAGAGAGGGAGCGGGGCCGAGCAATCCTATTACTCCTCAATGACCCTGCCTTAATGCACACACAAATACACACACACACAACACACACACACACCTTTCTAGTGCCTAGAAGGCTCGCATAATGTCCAGGAAGCCACCGCCACACTTAAAGACCACACTGTAGTCAGAAAATAGCTGGCAAGGTACAAAGTACAAATCTGAATACAAGGACTCCACAACACAACATTAAATACGGTCCATGGACGGCATTGTTAAGAAACTCTGTTGCGCTGCTTGCTGATGTTAATCAAAGTGATTGCACTGAACTTGTAGTAAATGAAATTCATGTTTTTTTTTCAGCATGCAGCCCGGCGGGTCAGACTGAAATATCCCAAACACTATTGGATGGATTACTTTGATATTTGGTACGGATATCGGTGGTGTTCAGAGGACGTACTCTACTCACTTTGGTGATCCACTGGCTTGGATGGAAGATGGTTACCATGGGAAACATTATACATAGCCTAGTCATTGTGAGCATGCTAGCATGCTGACGTTAGCTTTATCGCAAAGCACCGCTGTGCCAGCGTACGGCCTCACAGAGCTGCTAACGCGGCTCTTAAACCCCCCATTCAGACAGAATTAATATTACATGGGTTGATGGGTAATAAAATACCCTCCCTCCTCCCCCATTATCGAAATCATTCCACGTGGAGGTTTAGCCACTGGGTATTAATGGGCTGGTTCTGTTACAGACAATCATATGCTGCAGATAACCATGTGACCTTGGGTTATTATTTTTAATATAAGCAGTAATTTAATTATTAACACAAACAGTTGCATAGCGCTTGCATCACCCGTGGTATGACATTGCAAGGGCCCGTTTGAAGAACTTGCGGGGTCTTTGCATTCATAGTGTTCATCTTCACTTTTTTTCCTTCCTTGTACGAGCTGACTGATGTTAACAAGTTAGCAGGTTAGGCTAACAAAGTCCTTTTCTGCTCTGTGAACTTAGCGGATGAAACTCTGAAAAAAACAGCTCCGCGTGTAAAGAGTCAGAGTAATGTAAGCTCTTCAATTATGGCAGGGACAGCAAGTTAAACAAAAAAGGTCAGAATGTTTTGGGGCTGTAATTATTACCGGGGTGAGGGTGAAAATATGTGTTCACATACAAATCACTGGTCCGGGTAGGTGATAATGAAATAACCTCTCTCCTCCTCTTTGAGCCAGGCTTCGGTGTTGTTTAAAAATGTAACTTTATGATACAATTAAGTGAATTTTGTCCAAGATACTGTCAAAGTTTCCTTTTCCAAAATTTACCACCCTATTCATTTTTCATGACAGGAGAAATGTTGAAATCCACCATTTAAAAATAAGCTGTGCATAAAGAGCAAATGGAAATTATTAAGATAGGAAATATATTATGTAATCAGGGCCCGTCTGCAAAGTATGGTGGGTAATACGTGCTTCTGTTTTCACTTCATAAATCACAGGACTGGCAGATATGATTGAAAAAGTAAAGTCACTGTTAATCTCCACAATTATTATAAATCCCTTCATGTGTCCAAGCGGCATTAATCTTGTGCAAATAGGACTTCAGTATCTCCTCGCTAGCTCCTGTAAATGCACACACTGAGCCGACCCCTCTCAGATATTACATGACTTTGAACCTCATTAAATCACAGATTCTAGACAGACTTCCATTATCAGTAATAGTGGGTTCTTTGATTTGACTACTTTTCATAGGATAATATACAGTTTAATACTTCAATGAGCCGTTTTGATTAAAACGCCGTAAGTTTTCTCTGGTGGTCGAATGTGGATTACATATAGATGTTCGTATCCAGCTAAGAATTTAAAGTAATCTCCGTCTTTCTGTGACCATATTCGCTGTCACTTTTTACTATAAAAAGGGGGGAGAAAGAAAAAAAAAAATCTACCCATGATTCAGCAGTTGGAGGTCTAAAATGGTAAACTGGAGCACTGTCACATACTCATGGGAACCACCCCCACCCCCAGACATTTAGCAGACACTCACCTAAAGTAGGCTAAACTAAAATATATACACAAAGTCTCACAGGCTCATACATAAACATAAAAACGTGCAGACGCACAGACGTATACGCTCTCAGATCGTCTTGGGATCTCCTGTTTGCTCGCCGGTGTAGCCTGTTGCCGGGGTAACGATCAGCCCGTCTCATTTGAAGAAGGTCTTGATGACCTCAGCGCTGTTTATTGAGCTGTGATCAACATGTTCGCCTGTGTCACCTCGACTCTCCACAGGCTTCGGCAGGCACAGCGACCAGGAAAGAAAACCGCCGATGCTCTTTTCACTGTCAAAATTTACCAAGACAGAGACAACATGCACGCCTATTCATTTTCTTCATGAGGAGAACACAGAGAAAATGATAACCTCCGCAAATATTGTGAATACTTCATGATGATATTTAAATACAACTGCAACACCTTTGAAAGCCAAACGGATCTAATATGAAGAGAACAGAAACCAATTTGAAGTCGTGCAGTCTCACCATCTTTATTTCCAAGATCCCGCTTGAATATTCAGCACAACCAAGAATAAGCCATCAAGCCTGAATGGAACTGAATGTTTTTAATAAGAAAAAATTCATGATTAAGTACTCGCTGGTTTATGAGATTTAAATCTTCATGGACATTATTTCCTTCATAGACTTCCACTTTGTCCTATTTTCTCCTACATTTACAATAAAACTACTTCCCGACACAATCAGTGTGTTATAGTAACTACTGTGAAGCCGTGCTGGTGCTACTGATGGTTACATACCCCGCTCAAGGACACGCAAACAGAAGTTGCTCAGGTAGGACGAGAGTTCAAGGGAAAGTCATTGCCTTCGGTGGCACACTGCACAAAAGACCTGCAGCAGAAGAGTTTGGAGATAAATAGTTCTGTATAAAGTCTGTAAACACATTTTGTGAAGACAAACTGATTTTTTTTTTTTTAAACATCTGTTTGGTGGATTGCATCCTTCAAAGTGAAGTTGACAAAAGTGCAGAAGCCTTCACCCCTGAGACATTTATCCTGATATGATTGGCAAGATGGAGGAAATGTCAGCCGGCTTCTCAAAGGGCAGCGATGAGCTCTCTTCCTTGATCTTTATTATATTCTCCACCATCTCTAACTTTGTCTCGCTGTAATGGCAGGGATGGATAGTAACAGCTATGTCGAGCCTCGGAGACGACTGTGAAACAGACAACTTATATTCATGCACAGCTGGAGGAAGAGCGCAATTTACACGCCGCTCACTCTGCGTCATTCTGAGGTGAATCATCAGTATAACGGTGCAACCCGAAAACAGACACATTCCCTGTAAAATGATTGTTTCCCCGTGACACACGGGCGCCTGGCGTGCATTCATCTCTTGTAGCATACTTTACATTTTCTTGGCACTCCTTTAGACGTGCATATTAGCTGCAGTATGTCCAGATTTTTGGCACAGGGCGCAAAGCTCAGCATTGTTACAGATGGGCCAGAAAGCCCCAGGTGGTCTGAACCTGCCTATAGATGCAGTGCAGTCCAGCAAAGAAACTTATTTACACTGTACAACTGTAAGACGGTATTTATAAATGTATTTAGAGTAAGGCTGTCATTTTAGAAAGAGACGATAACTATATCTACAAAAAACACACCTCTTCTCAGTTCAAACCACTCCGACGGTTCTACTATTGACCAGCATGGTGGCTGCTGTTATTGTAGCAACCTTTAGATAGACGACTCTTCTCTCTCTCACTACTCTTTAAGTCATTCAGATCACCTAATGATGACAAATAGGCTCAAGAGATGAAGCCAGAAGCTGCTCCTATGCATTTAACGCACTAGCTGTAGCATCTTTATGGAAATTTCCACGACTGCCGTGATAAACTGGCTCCATGCGTTAACAAATGTACAAATGTTTAGCCTTCCCAAACCTGTGTCCCTTCAGTAATTAGTGTGATATCTTTTTACATTCACCACCTAATACAACAGTCAAGCCAGGACTCGCAGCTCCCAGTAGCAGGACTTAGAAGTTGGCTCATTTTGCCATTAAATGGAGCTAACAAGGTCCGCTGGGATCGAGCCGGCACAGCAATTGATGTCAGTTTAGAATAGTTAAAGAGGGCTGATAATGCTCGCAGGAATGTCCCAGTGGCCCAGTGCTCTTGTTTTTCCACACTGGAGCTGATAGGAGCAGAACTGGACTCCACAGACCCATGAGCTTTCTGTTCGACTCTTAAAAGAAAATGGCTTTTAATGGCCTTAAAATCCTAAAATCGTTACCACTTCATCTGCTAATAGATTCTCTTTGAAGTCTGCTTCTTAGTTTACGAGGAGACAGTCCATTGGTGCAAGTTATTGTCTTGGTAATCAGTATGCATGCGGAGTGTTTGATTTAACCAAACGATTAACCAAGTAATGATCAGCCTGTAGTTTTGACTGAAGTTACTGCAGTACATTATCGGAAAACACATAGATGTTAAATCCTAAAGTCTGTCTCTTCCTTTTCTCTTTCTCGCTGTCTCTTTGGGCTTGTTCCATAGTAAAAAAAAATAAAAAAATTGCACATGATTACACTTAATTCAGAGTTTTGATGTAGGAAAGTTCCTTGAAGCCACAATCCTCCGGGCACACACAGACACGAACGTGCATTTGTCAGAGCTCATTGCTAGGGAAATGGGTCAGTAGCAGTTTAATTGAGTTCAGTGCATAGGAGATGGTGGTGCCTGGCAGGTGGTGGTAGGGATGTAGAATAAAATATCTTTAAAAATACTTTCTTTCTTTCACAGTTCAACATTCAGGTGATCCTGGTCTTGAGTTAACACGGAGTAATTCTGGGCAGGAAAAAATAAAGCAAACCGCCGCAGCAGTTCGCAACCTCTTACGTTAGCTTTTTACCCTCCTACAAATGTGTTCGTTCAAATTGATTTTAAAATGGATGTTAGGGTAACTTTGGGATTTTAACACAGACCCAGTCTTCATGTTTTGTGCCTACCTAATTGGGACAACAATTTTAAAAATTGGTCCAACATTGAATGAGTGCTGCAGCCAGCGGCCCGCGAAACCGGCTGCAATGTAATCCTTACGGGCAATTGCGCACCATCAACTAAAAGAGAGCTTGTCTTTACGACTGATAGGATCAGATTCTTTCTGTAAGCGTCTGACAACTTTTATGGAAAGGATCCCTACAGAGATGGATCTTTTCGTGAAAGAGTAAGCTCATATTTTGTTTAACCAAAAGTTGTATTGCTGCGTTTAAAGCCACCGCCATTCGATGACAAAGACAGCAATTTTACCTTGTAACACTTGACAGAAACAAAATAAAACTCGCCATATCCTTGGTTTTATCTTTAACAATGTTCCATCAATCAACAACTCTGGTTGGTCGAAAGAAATCTTTAATCCTCCTAGTTAGACGTGAAACTCCGTGAATCCTGTAATGCCTCTCTGACGCCAGGCCTCCATCTCGTTCCTCTGCAGCATTTTTGCTTTCTCTGCTATTTCTAACAATTTTCAACAATCTGTTTCAACCATTCATCCATGACTTTTTACTTGCCGTTAATGTTCCTTGCTTGCTAAGTATCTTTTTGGCACTCTCAGTCACAACAGGTGTTCAGGCTGGTTACAGCCAGGCTCTTCTATTTTGTCGAATTAGCAGAGCTACCTATCCACGGTCCTAGAAGTATCCCTGTGCACCTACACCTGGTCGGGAGCCACTAATCTTGAGATTAGAGAAGGAGATTTAACCGGTGTGAATCTCAGACAGTTTGGAGAAACTTTTGAAACTCGAGAAGTAAGCACCCTCTCCCCGCCGTCAGCAATTATCCCTGCTCCTGAGCAAGGCACATGATGACCTGTTTCCCCACTTGGGCTGCACTTTGGCTGACTGTAGCAGCCTGGGGTTGTACTGGGCATCTAGCAGCGTGGATGTGTGGAAGTGCATGAGTGTGAAGCAGGGCGATGCTGACAAGCAGCGTGAAGCTCAGCCGACTCTCCCTGAATAATTACAGTCTGTTCTAAAAAAGAATCTAGAGAGCGAGGCTGCTGCAGCGGCTTATCTGCGTCTCTCTGTGTCGCCTCTACTCCTAAGTGCGCCATCTGTTTTTGCATTGAGCCTGGCTGAACTGTGACACTGAGTTTGAATAAACTTGCGTGCTTGTGCTCCCACTCAGCGGGTCACGCCGCTGCTAGCAGATGCCTTTTCTCAGTTACACAGTAGCAACTCTCAGGGTTTAAAACCCATACAGCGCTCTATTGTCTTTTAAAAAATATTAATATTCATCGCTGCTTGTTATTGCCACGAGACCCATTAAACTTCCGTTACATATCATTTGAATCCCCATGGGAGCCTGTGCGGGTGTTTTTTAACAAAACGAATCACTTCCTAATTAGATTACATTGAGAAAAATCTTTGTTTTGTCACCGGGTGAAGTTAATTGCTGGATTGTAAAGGAAACGGTAACAGATTACTGCAGAGACCTTCTGTTCCCCTGCAGACTGCAGGGAAGTTGGATGGCATCCATGTGAACCTGCTGACTGGAACGAACATACAGAGGAGAAACAGCTCTCCTCTTTCAGCCAGGGGGAGGAGGAGGAGGAGGAGGAGGAGGAGGAGGAGGAGGAGGAGGTGTTAGATCCTGGTAGCTTTGTTGGTTTCACAGGAACAAGTACTTTTATTAGGAAACAGCTCCAGTTTAAAGGTCTATTGTGCAGTGCAATGTGCAAAGATATAGCAGACCTTTTCCCAGCCTGCCTCCAGTTTTGGTTCAACTTATCGTAACTACTGTATTATAAAGACACAGCGAGCCTAAATATCACAGATTTAATAAGTAATTAATAGAAATTATTAATAATAATGTCTTGGGTCTTGATGTTTAATCTCAATTCAAAGCAGGAATACATACACAAAATTGACCCGTACTACTGTGGTACAACATTATAGTACTTTCCTACTCTCTTAAACTATATTTCTTAAACTATAATGTTAAATACAAGTTCTCATTATTATTTATTATATCCTGCTGTGCAACTGTCTCCCTAACTCGACCTGTCGGGGCAGATGGTCGTCTTTGTCATGTGTTGTTTTTGTCCACTGTACATCTGTCTGAACAACGTCTTACACTGGCTACTGATGTGCTTTAGAGGAGATGTGTTACATGTCAAGCAGACTACAACCTGTCAAAACACGCATGACTCAGTCACGACCATAAATGCGGTGCCAAAGTCTAGACTGACTCAACTGCGAGAAACTGCCAATGAACTGCCCGAGAAAATTAGGTTAGCCAGATCAGTATCCACTTTAAAATCCCCTCTCAAGACGCACTTTTAGAAATGTGCATTAATTATTGATTTTCTTTTAATCTTCAAAACACTGCTGCTGAACATAATTTAGTTGTTGTAAAGCGATTAAACGAGACTATGAGTCGGATTTAAAATGTACATGAAGTGAAAAAATATGATGTTAAGTGATTATATCTGGCCATCCGTCTGACAGCAGATGTATTAGGCGGGCAGAGAGTGATCCCGCAGAAGACAAGACAAAGCAGGAAGAAGTCAAGGCAAACTGTGGAGGCGTCCACTCTTTTATGACCTGATGGGGTACAAAGGCAGAGTTACACGCTGCTGTCAGAGCCGACAAAAACACATCTAATTAAAAGTGAGTCTTTCCAAAAAAATCAAAATGAAGTTACAACTCCTTCATCTTAGCAAACACGAAACAAAAGTTTAATTAGATTAGTGAGTGACGACATCCCGACCATTTACTTTGGATGGTAACTTTCAATTAATTTCCTTGAATTTGCATGCCGATGAATACAGTGCTGAATTAGTGAGAGTGGATGCAGTGTGTATTCGACCATAGATTGTGCATATACACAAAAATATGAATGAAAAAAAGAAACAATAAAACTAATCTAAACCTGCACTGGCCTCACACATGCACACACACACGCACATAGAGGAACGGACATATGGACACAGATCATTGTCCTCAGCTGGAGCTGTTTAGAAATGGCGCTCATGGAAAATGTATATAACTCTCTCTATCTCTCAACCTCAAGGTAACTCAAAGTACTCGACATGACGCGACAAAGATCTACATCAGCAGCTACATTTCTCATTTCTTCAGATAAAATGAGCCTTTGTTGATTCCCAGGGGGAAAATGACGTGTTACAAGATTCTTTTGCTTTACATTTACTACAATACAAATGTGTGGACGGAGGACACGAGCAATTAATTACATGAAGTTTGAATTCATTTCATTCATTCATTCATTCATTCATTCATTTATATATATATATATATATATATATATATATATATATATATATATATATATATTTATTATGTAATACAGTTTTTACTTTGGATATTCTGTATTCTGCAGGTTTTGCTGCACTAACTTCCAAACGATGTCTGGTGGCTGATTAAGATCATCTTTCATCACACTACATTTCCCTGACTCTTTATTCCCTTTTCTTAAATTCAAAATGATCAAGTGGTTTAAATTTTATTGCTGCCCCTCCTCTCTTTCGGTCGTTTAAAATTGATCAAATTCAAGTTTTTAGAATTAGGAAAAAAAAGACATGTTGCGAGCAGAAGCTGAAATTGCAGAAGGAAAAAGTCCATCATGGGCCAAGCTGTACCTTCAAGTTGTTCAAGTCTTAGGTGAGACATAAACACAAGCGCAACTTCCTATTTAATATATAATATAGTCAATATACTGTAACTACAGATTTCTAATATATCTTCACAGGGTTACAAACACGCTTCGTCATCAGGGGGAGAACAGATGGGCGATATGAGCCCCATCCCTCATCAGTGGACACTTTCCAGAGATTGCTCTTTAACTCTACCTTTAAAGATCATCGTATCCTTTAGATTTCTAACGGAGTCCAAAATATGTTCCCTACAGACCAACTATATATTTAGATCACAGGAGATGTTGCCAGCTGAATAAAACAGCCCTGAGGTAACACCCGCTATTCAAGTGAGTAATGCAGGACGGACATATGTGTTCATTAGGAGTGTCCATGACTTTCATCCCTTGGTACCTTGTACAATGTAAGCCACAGTAAGCTTTCTGTTCGTAGCATTTCTACTGTACAGTATTCTCATTCAGAAGGCTGTTATTGCACGGTCTTAACACTTGGGAGTTGTTTGAAAGAGGCAAGGAGCAGACTCTTTGCCTGGGGATGTTGGCCTGGGTCTGTCATGTTTGTGAAGATAGACTGGAGCATGAATACTGGGGACATATGCTCTTCCCAGTTCAACCATATGCCCATTCTGCTGCCACTGTTTCCCAACAAACCGCATCGCTTTAACACGACATGTCTGTGTCTGGCATTCCTATTTTGGGTAGTATTAATGTGGACAGTGGCTATATTTATAACAGAGCCATGGGAGGCAGAGGTTAAAGGGAAAAGTCGCATTAAATCTGGATGAACATGTTCCCGCTGTTTTCAGTGAAGTCCTGATCCTCAAGCACAGATGACTGTTTTTATAGTATGAGGACAATAATAACTTATGTGCTGAGCTTATGTTCTGTAATTGACACTGAATTCCCGACAGACTTGTTGCCTCACCAAGTTTTTGTTTGAGACATCCAGCCCAACTGAGTTTTATATGACAGTAGCTTCCAGCTGTGAATCACAAAATGTCCAGATATCCCAGTAAAATCTCACAGCTGCTAACACACAGTGTCCTAGAAGTTGTTCCATTATTCAGAGTCTACGGATCAGACTTCAGCATTTGTCTCCAGACGACCTGTCAGCAGAGTCTGTCTCTCCGCTGCTCAGCATAAGGATGGACAATAACATGTAAATCCTATTTCTGGGTAGATTGTGCCGCTAAATCGCAATAATCTGGATACAGAGTTTGCAGGGGGAAAATAAGAATTCATTTGAATATGTAAATTCAGACTTTGGACGACTGGAAAACACCAACAGTATTAATAACCATAAGTAAATAAGTGTATGCGCTGTAAATCTCTGTGAACCTTTGTGGCGCAGACATGGATACACTCTGACTCCATTTCTGAGCCCTCCCTTGGCAGCCTACAAACGCCTTACATGGAAGGCTGAATATTTTCCATCTCAATGGTACATATTCACATCCCACTATCATGTAAAGCTGTTTTCTATCAAATGCAACCCTGAAATTGAGTATGCATGAGCCCTGCATGGACTGCCAAACACTTGGCAGAAAATCCTTTTCGTATTCTGAAGGGATGCTATTCTCCGAGTGTCCCATGGCTGTGTGCACAAATGCCCACCCCTTGGCTTTTTGCTGTTGGATGAACTGCCAAGGGTAATGCTCTTTGTGGGTGTCGATGCCGTGCCGGCCAGTAGGGGGCACTGTGACTATGTGGCAGCCCTGCGCCTGTTGATTTCTTCCTGCAGTGCCTGAGTGGAGTGGCCTGAGCTACATTATATCTGTCTTCTCTCAGGAGCTTTCACGGCTGGGAGAAAATCACTGTGTTTGCGGATGATAATGCAATTAATTAAAGAGCCAATCATTTTAGCCCGTCTAAATTTGAATGGAAGTTGTGACATATTACTGTGTGTTGTACATGCTGACGCTGGGCTGTGTCTCTGCTCATCATCAACAAAGCATATTTTGTTTTTTTTGTTTTCTTCGGTGACTGACCACCATAATGCAAATCATGTTTTCTTATTAATTTTGATATTCAAGGTGCTGCAAAGCCACGCACGAGCGGGAGAAACAAACAAAAGCACAAACAAGCCCTCCCCCTGCTGTCTTTCTGTGAGCTACTTTTAAATTGAATTCTATTTTCCTTCATCTGAGTGTATTGGTGAGGCTTAATGTATGTCTCTGTGTGTGTGTACTGTAGCCGGGGGCAGCTCTGGAGATGAGATCCTGCTCCCATGCCAGATAAAGGCCTCCACTGCCATTAGTGTTGCAGCGGACTTAGGACGTCGCTCGCATAATGCTCGCCAGAAAGGGACATGCAAGGATAAAAAAAGATAGACGAGGTGGAAAACGTGCAGAGAGGAAGGCAGCGATTTCTAACCGGCGTTCAGGGCTTTACTGCAAGACTGAGGGACTGAGTGAATCAGTTTGGTTCCCAGTTCTCCTGTAATGCCCCCGCCACTGCACTCCGTGTGCTCCTGTACAAGATGGATAGCATGACAAGACTGGGGTAAAAGGGAGGGGGTGTTAAGCATGTGTACACATCACAGGGAATGTGTGCGGTTGCACGTGTGCGTGTGTTGACAGGGTACTCTCCGAGTGATGGGGGCAACGGCATGAGAATTCAGTCAGTGAACATTATCACGTGGCTTTGTGGCGAGGCTGAAACGCTTCTGTGATGTCAGAAAAGACATAGAAGAAGAGAGAGTGTGTGTGTGTTTGTGTGTGTGTGTGAGAGAGAGAGAGCGCACAGGGGAGGGGGTAGTGATACCGTCAGCTGCAAATGCTGCTGTGGGTTTTTTTTTTTTTTCTTGCATTCCAGCGAGCGGAAAAGGGAAAAAAAAAAGAAAATCATGTAAGGTACTCTTTCCCAGTCCAAAATATGAACTTGGTGTCTGCATGCTTTTTCTTCCACTCCGTCCACAGGGATCTGATCCGCTCTCCACTGAAGCAAAGTGCAAGCTGTTTGTAAAACATGCACGATCAAATCTCCAGACGGACCGCGCTGCAGTGTAAAACTGTATAATGTATCTCTGATTCACTGATTATCTACGAGCTAAAAATACACACTGTTGCTCACTGTATTTACTCGGAGAAATTACCATTTGCTCCAAGAACAACAAGCAATTTGAACGCTCGGGATGTGCAGCAGCTGTAGGCAGATTAGTGGAGGAGCATAACGCGTGTGCAACACCAGCTACTTCTTGGTGTTTGAGTTGCAATCGTGGTTCGTCAATCAGGGATCGTGGCGCTTGTTGTCCTGGCAACTCCACCGTCAGCTCATTTGTACCAAGTCTGTGAGAGGCGTTTCTGAGAGGCACTTTCCATCAGCTGTGAATATTGACAGCTTGAACAAAAATAGGCTTTGTGAGAGAATGTGCAGGTCCCTGTTGCAAAATAAATAAGAAATAAAAATACATGCTGTCTTGTCACAGACATCAGGCTGATGAAACAGGAAGGCCACCTGGGACCATCGTATCCAAGGACCTCAATTTACCGTTCGGTAAACCCGCTCTGTCAGCCACTGTTGCTACCTCGAGCTTTTAACATGTGCAGTCAAATATTTTTAAAACAATAGGTCCGGGATGCAGCTTCTCATTTCTAGCTGACAACCATCAATTTATCTGCCTGAAAGCTGAACTGTAGCTAGCAGATTTTAATCAGATGTAACATGAGCTAGCTACTTCATTAAACTAATGTTAGCGCCACGACTGGGGTGGAAAATGCCATCTAACTTTTTAGCTGCGACCAGCAGCTCTATAGATTCTGTTGATTGGTGCATAAAAAAGTTTTCCAGCCTTTGGCGGCCACACGCTTAAATTTAGCATCGAGGTCAAGTGTGTGTGTGTGTGTTTGTGTTCATGGTGTGGCATCAAAAGGGGACACGTAGAAAAGAGCTAATACTGAATCTGCTGCTACTGGATCTCCTGGATCGGCTACCCCATCACAAAATGGCTGCCACTACATGCACACAACATCTTCACCACTCAGACAGGTGTGGGTGCTTAAGCAACATAATTGAAGCGGTACTGGGTTAAGGGAAGGCAGAAAAAAAGGAGCAGTCAGAAAGATGTATTTTCAGGGAGGTACCTTAGTTCAACAACTTGGAACTTGGAAATTTCAGACCAACCTCAACTAGAAATACGACAATGGAAGGAGTTTTCTTGGCGGGGGGGGGTCAGTCTTTCCCATCATCACACACAGTTCTCTTGTGCATTTAGAGACAATTATACATTATACATTTGTATAATGGCAACTGTTGTGTTTTGTTCAGCATTGTTGGTATTCCGTGGATGCATGCGCGTAAGTAGTTGCAACTATTGCAGATTTGAACTCGCTAATGTTTCAAGCTGACTTTATTAAAATGGAGAGGATCCCATATGAGAGGTTTTATGCACTTTGCTAAATTCATGATATTTTGCTAGAAGATGGGCTAAAGCTTCATGCTCTAAAAGTCAGCAATGCCTCCAGACACGAAAATAAAGAAACAGTGTTTTTTTTTTTTCATTGCAGATAGTCCATGACTTTTTCTGATAACATCCACAACTACACACAGACGTCTGTGGTCGTGGTTTTTTTTACAAGTTGACCAACTCACTGTTTATTCCATTCGTTACACTTTTAGATCATAGAACAGCTTTAAAGAAGACTTTTGTTTAGCACTAGCTCTAGTTCCGCATCTCAGTTCAGCACAAATCCTTTTTTTTTTCTCCTTTGGATAATTTATCATAATAATAGCAATATATTTTTGCATTTCAATTAGACTTATTTTTGTTTTATGCGGAAATTGGACAGATTTGTACATTTATGTTAATTTCCTATTTCCTCTGGCAGTACTGGTAATTTGCTTGCTGTCTTAGCGCAACATTGCTGAATGAATTCAGGAGCGAAAAAAAACAACAACAACACAGTGTTAAATGTGCTGGTGATTATTGTGGTAGACGAAGCTAATGGGAAATCTTCAGTTTCAAGGCTCAATGTGTGTATCGCTGTCTACATTAATAAATAAATCCATCAACAAAACTGTGTGACTGGGAGTAAGTATTTAATAATGTACGGATGTAGCGATTGCCATATCCACAGTGTGATTTTGCAAAGCTGCATTTTAGCTTCATTTTCAAGAGAAATTGATGAAAAAAAAAAGCTCAGTTTTTTTTTTGTTTTTTTTTTCAGCTCAAGTGCCCGTGAATAACAAGTTTGAACTTCAAAATTCGAGAAATAATGATGAGAATTCCCTGGAACCCAAGAGCTTAAAAGGGGGTGACCATGGCTGTCACTTCATAATAACACAGAATTAATGAAATCTGTGATGAAGTTGTGAGAAGAAAACATTTTACACAGCTGAGTTTAAGCTCGGCCTTAAACAAGCACAGCCTTCGCACATGTATGGTGACACGCCTTTTTAATCGGATGTAAGAAACGCGTCCTGATGTGGAAACTGTAAAGCCTAAAATACCTTGAATGGTAAATGAGTACAGTATATGTGCTAAATACAGTACAGTGGTTTTATTTTTATGGGTGAGCTCATGGAAAGTTTTTTTTCTTTTTTAAATATCACTGTGATATTGCTTAATACAAATCTGCTGTAAGTAATGTACTGACAAGTCGGGACAACACAATATCCTGTACATCATGGCATGTTAGGATAAGTGTGGAGGCAGTACAATAGTTTACAGTATAGGTACACGGCTGAGCTGACCACCTGTGTTGACAGATCTATTAATGTAACCGTGGTAACAAGGGAACTCTTTTTAATGTACTGCAGTTTCTTGCTTTTTGCTCCTTGTTATTACGTCGTGACTGCACGCTTTCTTGCTCCCCAACTGATGAAAATGGAAAAAGCTGTTCGTCACAGCTGTTCAAATGTTCTAGTTTTCTGTGGTTGATATCTGACTCCAGGAATAAACCATGTGTAAAATGATGCTCAGAGTTGGTGTGCATTCATCACTTGCGTCAGCGGTAAAGCTCTTGAATAGTTAACACAGCAAGCATGCACAAATATGTGCATGGCTCCTGATTAAATATGACTCATTTACTCATTTGTTGACATCTCTCTGTAAGTCAAATGGAAAGAGTTCCGCGCCGACATTTTCTACGATCCTAACAGCTTATATAACTGACTTTTTTAGCAAAGAGATAATGTCCAATAACTGTGACTGAGAGGAGAACAAAGGTTACTTGACCAACAGTATTTACTGTGCACTGGAAAGGGACAAAGGAACAAATTGACCCATCTATGGTTTTAGACACCTATTAAAATCAGATCGAACAACATGAAAATAAATCAAAACTTGTAAATATACAAGTGGTCTGTTGACTTCTGCTTCAGGAATAGTTTAAAAATTCAGCACGGTTGGAATGAAATAGCCCAATTTCCGTCTGTCTCTCTACTGCATGGAAGTCCTGGATGGGTACTATAAAATCATTTAGGGAAGTGACTGTGCTGCTCTTCATCGGAGCTCAGGAAATTAAGAGGATATGCATTTGCTAAAGTAACCAGTTAGTCTTCATCATAGGCAGTGCTATTAAGAACTTAGCTTCCCCAAAATTATCACTGAAAAAATAAGTCACTTCATCACATATCTTACAGTGCTGTGCGCCATTCAGTATCCCCACATTAGTAAGCTAGACGGCCCGTCACTGTCCAGAGGTCAGCGGAGAGGTTTTACTCATCCTGTCACTGCATCGCTCACGTGAAAATGTAGCAGCGAACCGTTATTTATTGCCAAATTTAACAGGTAGAATTAGTTGAGAAAGTTTGGACATTGTATTATGGATGGATTTGTTTTCAAATGTCCCCAGACAGAAGAGGTGTTGGGTGTGTTGGATAACGATTTTTCTACAACATCAAATGCTGTGTTTGAATACATTTTTAATAATTGGGTTGACTTGGAAACTGTGCTGACTCTGTCACGTTTTGTCTGGCTTCATTTAGTTCCATTCTCTCTCTCTCACTGGTCTTCTAAAGTATCATATTCTATGTTGCTGATGTCATCTGACACTAAAACTGCAGACAACGTCGGGCAAATATGCAGTGTTCTTTCAGGTCTTCTGTTTATTGTATTCTAATATTGGGTATCACCTGTAGCCCAGGCTGTGGCTCAGGAGGTCGTCCACTGATCAGATGGTCGGTGGTTCCGATCCCTGGCTACTCCAGATTGCCAAAGTGTCCTTGATGGGGGTTCAGTATCTCGGACAAAAACGCTGTGCCATTGGTGTGTGTGAATTGCATATTAATGATTAGCTCCCAAAAACTGCTGAGCAGTTGGCACCTTGCATGGCAGCCAATGCCATCAGTGTATGAATGTATGAATGAGAAGTAGTGTAAAAGTGCTTTGAGCGGTCAGAAGACTAGGTGACTATGGTATACCTGGTGTATTATCAGCTAGACAACCTTATTTTCATTTTCAACTCTGCTGTGAATGATGTGCATCCGCTGGTAAAATAAAAAAAAAAGTGATAAGTACATAAAACAGCCTTTCCATTCATGAGATGTATGACGATAACAAAGCAAACATCTCTGAGTGGTAATGGCTTTATTGAGGTCAGGATGAATAAATGCTAATCAGTGTGAAGACTGATGGGAAGCTCGACTGTAGAGTCAAATGCTTGATATGAACTTTACAAACTGTAAAATGCCATTAAGAAGACCTGAAAATATATATAAAAATATATATATTTTTATCACTGTATAGTTGACATACATCACTAGATCTATGTCATAAAAGCACTTTAACATCAAGACCTACACGTCCTGCTCACGTTTTATCTTGCGGTTGCTTGCCTTTTTAGCTTTGCAGCTGCAGAAAAGGGGTGTGGAGTCCATCTTTTTAAAAAAACGTACAGAAACAGTTTAAAACGTGGCAAGGACTAGAGGTGCTGACGCAGTACAATTTTTAATTGGAGGGAGCCAGGGAGCTAAACGTTACCATATTTATGATGTTAGCTGTTGTAAAACATGTTCTCAAACGAGAAGAGGTACTCCGTTTGCCAAGCAAACATGGTATGTAAGTCAGCTCAGTTATCTCAGATTAATCCAAAATTCATGGCGCCCTTGTAATAATTTAACACTGTCTGGATATCGAGGACGCAAGCTTAATGTTTAAGTGCCAACTAGACACACAGTATGTGCGAGTTTTAATGTCAGATTTCAAAGTCGATCGTTTATTTGACACTCCTTAGGAGTCGAGGTTTCATTGATGTAAATGGATGAGACGTTTTGCGGGTGTTCCCATAAACACGGACTGTGTCTATCCCCCTAAACTTCAAATAGCAGAATGGCGTGAAAGGAGGAAGTCTTGATTATTTAATGATCTCGTTTTCATGCACACTGAGGATCTTTTAGCATGATGATGCTATGCTGGCTAACAATGTGAGGGTGGAAAGGTAAATACAGTCTTTTTATGTCATGCAGGAGCACACATTCCCCGGTTAGCAAGACCTAATAAGGTTAAAATATGACCCTACGGTATGTCTATGGCTGTAGAGCACGGCAAAGCTTTCTGAAAATTTCTGCAGAATTCGCTAACTCGGTGTGAGTGCAGTTCATTCTCTTTTCTGCACTACAGAAATTGCTGTTGGATTGCTCAATTTGGCAGCTCCAGCTTGTATGTTGTACCTTTGCAAATCCCGTGGCAGATATGGCATGTAATGTTCCCCATCATGACAGCTGGAGTGAATTTACCTCTCCTTTGGACAAAACAACTTTTGGTAATGAACAAAACGCAGCACCTTCATAGTCAATCTCCATGAAGACAGCGCTCGTGGCTGCGATGCCTTGAGTGGACCCCTTTAAATGACTTAAATAGTAGCGCCATTATGAATCTATATGTCAATGCAACCCTAGCTCAGCCTTTGACAAACACAAATTGGCAAGCCATTTGGCGGCCCCCTTTTCCCTCATTACATATGTATTTATTTCAGCAGCTTCTCTTTTCATGCTGTCTGCTCCTGTCAGAGGGTGTGCATTGGTGTGCATCAATAACAGGAACATTTCAGACTTGGTGCTGATGGCTATACAGCAACCAGAGGGAAAATGAGAAAGACAGAGAGACTGGGACAGAGAAGAAAGAACCACGATGGAGACAGACTTAGAGAGACAGGCACTGACACAGAGAGGGGGACACAAGGAGCAGTAATAATAATGTAATTTATCAGTGAAGGGCTCATTTTTTAACAGTTCTGAAGAGTCATATCCACGTGCCATGGGGGAAAAACCTGTCTGACTGGCAAGTATCCTAAATATATAGCACACACTTCAGCTCAACATGGCTCCTCGGCCTTATTTTCCACTACACGTCATGATTGCCATTGTTTACCCCTGGTTCTGAGTTATTGGATTAGCATGTTTAAAACTTCCCTGCTCTGTAGCCATGCCTGTCTTCTAATCATTGCTGAAAAGCCAATTTCAGGCAGACGGGGAGGTTTACACGTGAACACACGAGTCAGACACACAAAAATCTGTAAAATCCCTGATGTGTTTCGGCAAAGATTATTTGTTTTGCGTTGGTGCCGTATTTAGTAACGAGAATCATTTGAAACGGAAGCCATGATGTGCTGACTTTCAGCTGCATTTTGAGGTTTGACCCAACGGGGTGTGCAAAGTATAGTCCTGTGATTGTTCTGCAGTAGTACTTTCATCAGATGAATCACATTTGTTGTATGTTGTATATGCTCTCATTGGACACTTGATGTCCATGCGAGGGAGCATTTGATAAGGAGATGGATCTGTTTTACTAGTCAGCTATAGGCTGCAAGCGACAGCACTATCAAAGTTACAAATAGCCGTGATCAGGCAAAGGACTTGATTTATAGGGAAGCAGGTTTTTTTCTGCACATAACGTAACAGAGCAGTAAGAGCGTCCGCATCACTGACTTCATTTCTTTGACTAAATGAATAAGAAGCAGCGCTAACTGGCTCACGAGACAGCTGATACACTGAAGCACTCTGTGTGAGGGAGAGAGAGCGAGAGAGAGAGAGAGAGCGAGAGAGAGAGAGAGAGAGAGAGAGAGAGAGAGAGAGAGAGTGTGTGTGTACTTAAATATTTAAATCAACCAAAACAATCTTTGGAAATGTTTGGCTTTTCCACGTCTAATTAAATGATTGACTTTTATGTGATCAGCTGAAACATATTAGCTGCACACACATCATTCTGGATTTGGTTGTCGGCTAAGTACATAAAATGCAATAGCAAAATGTAGAGGTCTGTCGGGTTAGGTCTGCAGCTTGATTTTTATGGGGCTAGAATATTCACATTATAATTTTGGCACCCAAAATAAAGTTTGGCATTGAAAACCTGAACTGTACAACGAAACACTGGCATTGAAACTGTTATATTGGGGGGGGGGAAAAGAAAAAAAAATGCATTGGCACTGAAACAAGTATTGGCACTGAAAAATTGAAGAGATACATTAAAATTAATTTTATTCAGATGTTTTGTGTATTCAGAAATTGTGCTCCTCGCTAACAGTTTTCATTTATTCTGGGAGCTTTTTAGTTTCAACTTTTCAGTCACCGGAAAAATGTGCAACTTCACTCCCACTTGTTAGAGTTCAGCCGCAGGACTGTCGTACTAAAATTGCCCTCTTGTTCTGTTGCTGACATAAATACGATTTGTTTTGGACTCCTATGTAGAGGAGAGAGAGCAGGCTGCTGCCGGAGAGGTACAACAACATTTCATTGAAAATCTTCTTTGTTTTTTTTTTATTGAAAATAAAATGTTCCCATAAACACATTTGAAAGGTCCCACTTAACAGAAAATAGCTGTTTTAAAATGAGTTTGATTGTTCATTGCATCATTTTTTTTTTTTATTTCATGTCTCTTTGTGACCATGCTATACCCTGGCAGTTATCCCAGAGAAGTAAGAGCAATGTTAGCGGACTGTCCTTGAACCAGCTGTTCATAATAACAATAATATTTAATATTATTAATCATAATAATTTTATTTAAACATGTATTTGTTTCATTTTTTTAAAAATTGGAAGAGATTTATCCCTGATTATAAGATAATTTGGTAACACTTCCTATGCATTCATAATGCTTTATGACCAACAGTCATAAAACATAATAGATGTATTTGTATTGTATCATATTTTTCCTATTTTGATGGTATCACTTCATACCTTGAGGTTTCAATCCTAAAGCTGTTAAAAAGTACTTACAATACTTACTATACTTCATACGTATACTATAATTCTCTACATATTGGACTCTTGCATTCTAATCACTTATGAAGCAGCGCCGCCTCTTTTAAAATGTTACGACGAAGCGTGCGTCATTGTAGATGCATCTACTCTCGATGATCTCTAGTCAAGAGTAATCAAAGGCACTTGAACTTAGAGTTCATAGTAAGTGACACCTATTACGTTTTATGGCTGATGATGTAGAGCATCAGAAAGCATTACGTGTGTGTGGTCATAAAGCATTATGAATGCGTTATAATTCCCCGATAACAATAGACGCGGTCTCCATAGAAATTGTTACCGATACGTTTGATGAGGATTGCGCTGCAGGAAGATGATTAAATATCTGTCATATGTTGAATTTCCCACTTTGCAAATCTGTCAAATCTAAAATACAGTCCATAGCCTGGTGTGTCTTTGCTTTTGTGAGACAAGAGGGGTCCAATCTTCATCATGTTTAGAGCGTTCTAACAAAAGACTATGAGAAGATACAGAATAAGACTTTCTAAATGGCTCTTTGGGTCAAGAGCTCTGACTCACACGTGTTTATATACAGACCATCTGAATAAATACATGGTGCCCGCTAAATGATGGACTGGTTTGTGGTCATTGTAACTGAGTTCCCCTTGGCGACAGGTCAGTGGTCGATCTTAAGCTTGGGTTTGTGTGTTTTTGAACTTATCTCTTATTCCTGTGCTACTCCCCGAGAATACTGTGGCTTTCAGCCACATATCAAAGAAAAAGCTTTTCTCTAAGTAATCACTTGCAAGACAAATGGCTGGCATTGAGACATCTTACATCCCTGTCTAATTAATGGCTCCCTTCTCCCCCCCCTGTAATAATTCACGATGAAGGACAATAAATAAATGGTGCTGCCATGGTCCAGGTTTTTGTCTGGAGCAGGAGGAAGGATTCAATTAATAGTCAGGCTTTGAGCCTATATTTACCTAAAGTTCTAGTACTTCAGCTATATTGTTTCTCTAAGTCAAGGTGTTTCCTTTCAGACAATAGAGTTATTATTGTTGTACAGTAAAAAAAAAAAAAAAAAAAAGGTGCTGTGTTTTAATATTTAAAGAGAAACTTCCAAAATGACAGAAACCCTTAGGGGAGAAGACGTGATGAAATGCAAACTCCTCAGTTAGACAGAAAACCCGCAGAGGCTGATAAACCTCCTCAACATGAAATAAAAATGAGAAAGACAAACAGATACAGGCGGAGTGGGCAAAAGAAACCAAAATGTATTTTTCAGTCAACACAAACGGGTGCGGTACAAAAAAAAAAGACGAAATCTGGTTGCAGAGGAAGTTGCAGAGAAATTAATGAACCGAGCGTAAGTGGGTGCTGTGTTTACTCTCAAGGTTTGTGTGTGTGTGGGTTTGCAGGAAGAAAGAAAGGAAATGTCGAAGAGTGACAGGTGTGGTTGTGTTCTCAAACTGTTTGACTTGTGAATAAATATTTAAGACCTGAAGGTCCAAAAGGATTCAAAACTCTGATACTCAATGAATATCAATGAAATTTTCACCCACAGATCTAAACCTGAAACACAATGGCGGAGTAAAAGAAAGAGAACAAACAAGAACTTTGATAGTACAGCCTGCTGCCTGCCATGCTGAATTTTTCAGACTCTCATTATCCAATACATTATCTGTTGCATTATGAATGTGCTCTTGAAGTTTATTTCTGTAGGTTAGCAAGCCTATGCCCAGACACAGGAGGAAGCGGAAGCGAGGGATGGCAGGCTAATGAATGAAGGGTAGGAACTGCTGGGGAAAAAAACTAAATTTCATTAAATGTGACCTCTGGTATTCACAGACAGAGCGTCCTACCTTAAGCTCACCCTCTGAGCTGATGAGGAATGTCGCCTGCTATTTTCTCCCTTGCCGTGTTCAAAGTGCTTTCTCAACCTCACCTCTCACCTTCTCAGACGCTTCAGCCAATTAGGACGGAAAACAAGGTTAATATTTCATATCTCATTCCCTGAGAGGAATCCTAACCATGTCCGGACGCTTGGGAACGCGCTTCTCTTAGATTCTTTCGCGCCCACGTGCCACCTTTACGAGATGACATTCGCGGAGGTGATTTGGCTTCGAATACGTGCACGTGAGCTGCCGCCGTGGTTTCTTCTATCTGTTTGCGAGAGCAGACGCAACTACGGCGACGCAGATTTTAGTTCTTGTAAGGCAACAAAATGAAACCAAACAGGGGCCCTGTATAAACATCAATACTTCTTCTGAAAAATCTGAAGAAGCATTTGAACAGTGGGTAGCAGCATGCCTGGATGATTACATGCGAGTTGATAATGTTTCACCATTTAAGCTTCCAGCTTGAAACATACAGTGATCAGAGGAAAAGGAAAGAGGACTGGAGGGAAAAAAAAAAAGCAGAGAGACAGAGTTCCTGCTGAGTTCTGACATCAGACAGAAGCAGAGCTGCCAAAGAAACATAGAGACGCACAGGCATACTCCCTCACACATGGGCCGTAGTACTAGCCAGTTTAAAGCTAATGTTTGTACAGCGGTCATATTTGTGCAGTTATTATTATTATTAAAGTCTCTAACCCCCAAAATCCACCAGGAGCTGATGCACCATGTTCTGCGTGCAGGATGCTGCCAATGTTTCAAACCCCATCAGCCCCGCCGCAGTCCGGTTCAGAAGCGTCCCGGGAGCGGGCAAGTCTTCGGGGTAAGACTTAAAAAAACAAACAAAAAAAATATCTATAATGTCATTTCACGAGAAAGTGTACATATATCCAAACATATTTCATGTCAAATAACTAAATGTACAAAGTCAGGCACAACACCATGAAAAACAGTTGTAAGGAACCTATAACAACCTATAGCAACATCACCACTCATCAACTCATATCTACAACACCTATCATCTCCTATCATATTCCATTAAAGCTATGGTATCTCCACACTGCCAACCAAGACAAAAATCACAGCAGGCCATCTGTTTGTCATCATCCTGTACCCTGAGGCTGACGCTGTGTCCTCCCGTTAAAAGCCACCTTCCCAAAGCAAATATTTCCAATAGTAAAACACAGGGGAGCTTCACTAAAAGCCCGGGGAACACATCCAAAAGCACCGTCCCTCTGTCCTCTACGTGTCAGTTTGTCTGAGCGATGTGAAACGAAGAGTGAGAGCCGAATCCATTTTGATGCTTTGATGCTGTCAGCTAAAGACTGAAGCAGAGGCCAAGGCACTGAGCAATAAAGCCCCACGTGGCTGCAGGGGGAGATGAATTAAACAAAGCAGAAAACACAGCGAGGGACTTCAAATGTAATCTTCTGTTAAATTTCAATCATTTCGAAAGCCAGCTTCTCATAATATCCCTGTTGTTTTACATTTCTCGGCCATCCATATGGAGTCGGCGCAGCTGCTTTATAGCTACCCTGCCTATTCATGGGCAGCCTCTGGAGTACCGCCTGTGTACAGAGATTCAGACGTAACAAGATGACTAGCTTGTGACAACACTGAGAATGCAAGACTAGCTTAAACGTGCCCGTAATACATTATCAAGCCGGTGACATGTAAACCAGCTTTTATGGTCAGACTGGGACCAAAATAAACTGGGAAAAGCATAAATAACATGGCTGTTTTCAGCTGTAAATGGATATCAGAAAATTAAAGATAATTCCAAGTGGACCTTGCAGACACAAAAGATTGCACCAAAAAAGATTCACACCAAAAAGCTCCTACTGGAGCTGCGATTCTGAGCTGAAGATTTCTGACGGTGACGAAAGCGGGTGAAAATAATTAGCGCCACATCCACACTGTTGGCGAAGTCCCTCTGATTCTGCCGGCACTGTATGCAAATGTAAATTAGGCCTAAATGAGCTGTGGTTTGTTAACAAGTCAAATGCGTGAGTGTTTTTTTCAAACATTCCTCCGGTCTTCAGCGACCCGGAAGTTATAATGCAGATTAAGCCAAGTATTAAAAATCCTACTGCCTGTAAACATCTCAGAATATACTGAGCTGCTTAATTTTATAATTAACAGACACACATGAATTGGTTACAGAAGTTGTAGAATACATTTGATGTAGATCTCTGTACTATTTTTCAGGGAGAGACGAGTTGGCTCCACTGTGCTACAGTCTACAAGAGATGAAGTGCTGCAAGAATAGAAGAGAAACAAAAATCTGGTGCACAGGTGCATTAAGGCAGAGAGGCACATCTTGTTACTTCTTGTTCTCCTAAATTTTTCAGCCAGGTTCACCAGTGTGAAAGAGAAAAGGCTGGACGTTTTTGAAGCCGCACATTAACTTGTATTTAGCTTTTTGTTTTGGAGTTAACTGAATAATTCATTCTGGAGCTGCAGCAGCCGTCATTAAGAAAGACGCGGAGCTAGGTAATTCAATTATATTTCTTTGTGTACGCTCCTCTGTGGTTGTGAGAGTGAAGGTCATGGAGAAACTAGTTTCATGTGGTGGATTTGTAGCAAAGCGAAGTAAAGTGTTTACTGATGCATTCAGACCCGCGCTGTCTGCTCTCCTTGGCACTGAAGTGATGCGATGTAACTGACGCCGAAGCTCGCAAGTCAAGTCCCGTAACACAGAGCTTTTAATACTGCTGTTTTGTGAATATTCCTACTCTACTCTGCGCTAGCAGGTGTGACAAACAGACTGGTAGTCAATATCTGGACGCACAGCCTGACAGTCCCCATCATGTAACGCATTGATACAAGAGAAAATGGACAAATGTTATTACACGAAAAATGAATACTAAGCTAAAGTTAGATACACCACCAAGTGTAGCGGAATTCTAAGTTACATAAGAATGAGGCTTTGTCATTCCAATCCTGCTCTTAAATAAATAAAAAAATATGCATACAAAATAATTCATCATCATGGTGCTAATACGGATCTGCCCATCCAACTCATCTGCCAGGCTCTGCAAGGACCACGAGCAGCTGCACACCAGGACAGGAAACTGAATTTTCTTATCATCTTCTCCTTCATCTCCATCTCCATCTCCCCCCCCCCTCGTTTTCAGAGCTACTCTTCACGCCAGAAAAAAAAAAAAAAAAACACAAGGAAGAAGAAAAAAAAAACTGGCTGTGTTGGAATATCCTCCATCTTCTCAGAATTATCACTAGGAGGCTGAAAGTTGTTTGTAATTATGGCCTGCGCAACAGGACCCGAGTGCAGTGGCGCTGTAGTCACGAGCTGCTGATCGCATGGCTGCCCAGGGCACTGTATCACTTGACAGAGTCATAATGTGTCTTTCTCGGGGAAGTAAAGCAGGAGCCGACGTGTTGTTCTATTATTTACTGTGCAAAGTGTAAACAAAAATATTGTGTGTATATCACTCTAACGCAGTGTATTGGCAGTGTACGGAGAGCTTACTGGCTTTGTATGTAAGCTTCAGCTCTGCCTTTTCTGGTACTAGTTTGGTGATGTCTCTTATTGGACACCAGACCTGCATATACATTAATGAATTAATATTCAAAGAGACTGAGAAACAAATGCAAATTACTTTTTTGTGGTTTCCTTCTGTTCATTAATTTGTATTGACTTATATACTATGTTAATGTTACATATACATATTCAATGCTTCCGTTTTTTTATTTCCCCATACTGCGTGAGTCATAGCTGCATATATATATATCAGTTATATATATCAGTTTCCTCTAGGTTTGTGCCTCTCTCTTTAGTCTGTCTGGCCTCCTCCATCTCCATCTCTCCTTCATGACTGAAGTGGATTTAACAGGTAAATCAATCAGGGATCAGAGCTTTCACCTGGATTCACCTGAGCAGGCTGATTGATGGAGACACTAGCTGCTCCTGATATCCTCATATTTTGTCCACTCCGTAGATTCGCCCTGCTGGGCCCTCGCTGCTGCTCTCGGTGCTGAGTGTATTTGGGCTGAGGGGTGATGGATGTTGGACACTTTTAAAACGAAGAAGAAAGGGGATGAGGACAGACGAGCAAGGTGAGAAGAGGAGGAGACGAGGAGTAAGGAAGCAAAGGAGAGAGGGAAATGTTGGTGGAATGCTGAAGCAGCCGTTTTCACACATGTAGAAGTTGGGTTGGGTGTGTGCAATGAAACGTTGGCCAGCATTAGGCTGCAGCTAGCACCTCCCCATCCCAACACCGCCCCGTCGACACCCTCTACCTCCCCCATCAGGCTGATTAATAGTGAGAAGAGCCAGCTGCATTTCTTTTCCCACAGAGAGGTCGGGCATATGGCAGAGTGGAGAGCCGAGCTGCAGAATTATCATATCAAACCTGGTTTCCCTAGAACACTCGGGGGAACAAGCGCCATAGCCACTGATTCTGAGAAAAAAGGGCAAGCATTATGAAGATCAAGGTGCTCAAGCCATCTCTGACAACCACTGTTAGCTTTGAGATTAGGTTTCTCCATTTTTTTTTTTTTTAGCCAGGGTATGTGAGAGCTGCCGGACCTTTTCATCTTGCTCACTATACCTGTCCTCACACCCGTCCTGATGTAAATTATGCATGGAGCAGCAAGGCCAATTTCCCAAATGTTGAAGCCTGTAACCTCCGAGGCATTGTCCTGACCTCCGTTATACACGGAAACTCAGCAGTTGGTGGCTGTAGATCTGTAAAGACGAGCAGGTCTTGTGCCAATGTGGCAACAGGAATGCCTAGCGGTTAGAGAAAGAGAGAGCGAGTGTCGCGCTTTTGATCCTCGTAGCAGCTTGTCTTGTCAAAGGTTTTTATTCTGCAGTCCTTATACCTCTTCCCAAAAACAGCCATGTGATCATTCCAAAGACAGTTTGCTGGTCGGTCACCTCTGTGGCTCAGCTTTGGTGAAGATTAGACAGGCAAAACGAGTTCATGCGAATGCTAATGTTGCTTCCTATCAGCTGCTAACACCTCAGCCACATCCACTTTATGAAGTGATAATAAGTCAGTGGTGTGTGACAGCTTGTTTAGCGGGCGAAACATTTAAAAATGCCAAACAACGGGCAACCGTACCTCAAAGTTGATCGTCACTTGGGTACTGTATCGCACATTGAAATCCACTATCGTTTAAATGCATGGATTTTAGAAAACTGTTTGTGCAGACCACAGGACATAGTATGGATCCAAGTATGTAAGCCAATAGAACGTATACAGAATCTGAAGATAGCAAAACCAAACAAATCAGATTGTCAAATCAGATCTAATGAAGGTTGTGAACATAAGCCAGCAGTAACAGCAGCAGGAATATAATTGGATCATCAGCTTCCCGCAATACATTATTGATACTGTTAATATACAACGAATGAGGCTGGTTCCAAATCAGCCGTCATGTTTTCTGATAAAGGCTTTGCGGAAATATTGCAGATCTCAGGAATGTGGATAGCCTCTGCTTTTCCTCCGTTTGAAATATACAGACCATCGCACAGAAGTGCGAAATCTTCAGTCAGACGCCGATGATGGGGACCGAAGTTTAATTTAACCGCTGCTCTCGCTCGTGAATCTCACCACAATTATTGATGCTGCAGTTTCCACATGCATCAAAAGAACGACTGCTGTTTTGCAAGAATCAACAGCTACATTTAGGTCCACGGGTTATATATAATTCAACTACATTAGATAATGGAGCACTGCGGCTTCACTCTGTCTTTGCATTGCAGAGGCCACCTCACTCTCATTAGTACATCTCATTCAAATTGCATGTTGTCCAGAATCCCCTGTGATTAGCATGGCAAAGATACTTAGCAAAGTTCTGCATAAATTCTTACAAGTAACTTTTGGACATCATTAATATATGCATCGCAATGGCAAGCTTCCTCGTTAATATGTGAGCCTTTTTTTGGGGGCAAAAATTCATACATAATTAGAAACTGGATCCTGCAATTTGTAGCAGCTAATTATACCTTTTTGCGTGAGTGGGTATGGTCAGATAGCAGTGCTGCTGGCTCCCTCTGCGCTCAGTGGCAACGCGCAAGCCGACTTCTCTCGGCCGGTATCAGCAACAGAATGACAGACAGCTGATTGGAGAGTCTGTTGTTGTTGCCGGACCTCCGGAGCAGTGGGAGCCTGCTCTGTTTGTGCCTGACATGACAGGACTATGTTTTAAGAAGTAAATAAAAAAAAAAAAAAAGGAAGTGGGTTATAAGGGGACAGAAACGCACAAAAAAAAAAAAAAAAAAAAAAAACATTTCCAGAACAAGATAAGAGAATCGTGGTGGAGACAAGGTATTCCAATTGCAGCAGCACTTCTGGTTCGGAGAAACACACTTAATGTTTCAGGTTGTTTGGGCATTTTATTCCCTGGAGGTCTAATTTATAACGAAGCGATCTGATTAGCCCAGCTCCCCAGGAGCCTTTCTCATGGGAACCACCGCCAAGGGCATCACTTGAATCGGAATCAGAAGATGGTGAAACAAATTATGCTTCTTATGAAAAAAAAAAAAAGACGGTTTCTAATCTTTTCCCTCTAAACCCACTTCAGTGGTGATGGTCCTCTCTGGCCCATTGCTGCTCAAGAAGACATTTCCTCTCAACTAATGCTGTCTGCTTCCATTACTATGTTATAATTACCACAGTAACAGTTGGAGCCGACATAATGTCCATACACTGTAGAAATTAGATTTCTAATAACGTCTATAATGACAGTAAAGCAAATTATAATCTGTACATGTACGGCTGTAAAGTGACAAAATATATACAATGTAGATCAATTTTTAAAATTCATATATTCATGTCAACAAAATTTTACATATGCATGCTAAATGCTATAATTTCAGCTTCAGATAAGTGAAATATTATGTATAAAACATCCATACAGAAAATATTAATATTCAACAGTATCCTCGAATAGCATATGCATTTTTAATTGAAGTTTTCATCTCAGTAAGTCCTCTTGTAATCTACTAATCGTTATCCTTTTGTTTCAGCCAATCGCATGTCTTCACACATATTATAGTTTTCTATTGCTTTATTCATTTCTGTGTTGCGTGCTACTACAAGACCAAGTCTGGCAGCAGATCCAGCAGTCTGTTTGCGGGGATCAAAATTATTACGTGATTTATTATTACATTATTTACCGCTGGGGAGAAAACAACTGTCAACAAAGTATGGTCCAATGTAAGTTAGAATGGGAGAAAGACGTACAGGGACACTCATGCTTCAAATGTGGCACTGTGCAGCAGTAAGGAGATCTGAAGGTGTTGTTTAACATTTTTACGTCATATTTAATGCGTAAATGTTCCAATATGTTTACAGCTCTCCCAGTGAATAGGACAATACTCATTCACCGTTAAGTGAAACCCAGCTGTTATAGTTTGGCGAACTGACTCAAGGAATATCTGGACTCGCTGTAGTGCCAACTTTGGTAAGTTTGTGTCAAAATGACATAGATTTGACATTCGTAATCTAAATTTAGTTTAGTTTTTGTCGGGATGGTGGTGCTGCCATCTGACCTTGTGTGGAATCCCCAAGGCGAGTGCTGCTCAGATAATTGAATTTCTTTCTTTGTGTCCTTTTATGTATATGTGCTCGGAACAACGAACAAAAAAGGAACTTATTCACCAACCTTTGCAGTAAAATTGTTTTTTAACCGTGGTATAAACAAGGTGATTATCTTAAAATTACACTGAGCGCTTCTGCCTCCCAGCAGGACCCTGAAGCTTCCACAGGTATTACAGCAGTAGTAGTCGTTGTCGATGCAAATACCGGCATGTTTTCGTGTTCTTGCCTTGTGGCTGTATTTGCGCGTCGTTGTGAAGCGATCTTAATGTCACCGTGCTCGGCTGAAGGGATTGTTGTCTGCAGCGCCGTACACGGAGCCCGCCGAGAACTGACGTCTCTTTATGAGTAACGAGCTGACAAGGACGTGATTGAAGACCCTCCATGCGTCTCTACATGCGTTTCAGAAGTATTACGTAAAAAGCTGCATTATGTCTTACAGGAGGACAGGACAGGTGAAGAGCGGGCTGAGGCGGCGATGGAACGGCAAGTGGTTGCAAGTGCGTGCGTATGCCACGCTGCATGAGATGCATGATAGAGATGTCAACTGGAAGAGTGGCTATCAATCAGGAGCTGTGATTAATGTGATCATGTTATCCTTTGGAGCTAAACAGCCTGTGGGACAGTGTTAATCTACCTGTCACTTTCTGTTGCCCCCCCACCACCACCACCACCCCGACTACGACGCCGACTGTCAGTTTGATATTTCTTTTGTTTTGCTGTTTATCCTGTTACTGCTGTATCATTTAACGGAGTAACAACTGTATCGCTGACGCAAATTGTTGTTCGGGGCTCGGTGTGGTTAGTTGTGCTCTCTCTCTCGCTCTCCCTCTCTCTCTCTCTCGGTCACGTACACATCAAATTTCATACACACTCACGCACGCACACACTGCCATGTACACAATTCCTTCCACATCTTCACCTGGTATGGGAATATAAATGATCAATTTCCCAAGCCGAACTAGAAATGCTCATAGAGGAAAATTAAATCCCATGCCCGGTGCTGATGGGATATTTATCTCTCCCATTTTATCTACTGCTTTCTTCCTTCAGCAGTTGGCACATTTTCCACCAGTGGCATTCTCCTTCAATCGGTTGCTCTGTGTGTGTACACCAAGACACAGTGCTCCCCTCTCATAGCGAGTCAAGTTTTTTTTTCCCCTCAATTTAAGAGATGCACCTCTGAATTTAAAGCAATCACATAACATAATGTGGAATTATTAAAAAAATAAAATAAATAAATAAATAAAAGAAAGAAAGAGGTGTGCTGATGACGACTGAGTAACTTCCAACATAATTGCTTTAGTCAGTTCAAGGCATGTAAACAGTTGCTCATCTTGTTAAGAGACTCCTTTGTTAGTCCGCTCACGAACGGTCATGATCAATCGCCGATTCAATCGCTGTCATCGCCCAATCACCTGCGAGTAATTACACTCGCAGCTAATGGAAAACGTAGTTGTGGGCTGAAGCCTGTATATTATTATTTTTCTTTTGTAATTTGGATTTTCTCTTTGAAGATGTTGACGGCTGTCACTTCCAGCAGGTAGTTAAGGTGATGAAAACCCATGCCTCCTTTCCCCAGCGCCCTATCGATGGAAAGTGGTATTGACTCGTGCGCTGATGTGGAGGGAATTGAACAGCAGGAGACCGGTGGAGTCGGCGGATGTCCAGGGCCCTCTGGATTCATCAGCCGGGCTGACTGTCAGAGGCCTAGTGATTCTGTTGGCAATCAATGAGCCGTTTAAGTAATGCATGGTTCCAGATGACATGTTTAAGACAGGGTCACAACTGAGTTTCTAATGAGAGCTGTAGATGGCTCCCATAGGCCTAAAAACCACTTACTGACCCCTGGGAAATGGAGAAAAAGGTGAGGTCTCCCATAATGGAAGCATTTGTAAGACATCACATATTTCATTAGTTTTCTGCCAGTAGGAAGGAAAAATCAATCATTGCACTCATGTACCACACACCTAGTACAGATGAGAGTTGATTTAATCTTGCATTTAAAAAAAAAAAAAATCATTATTATCATTGCTTCTGGAGTGATTATTAAAACAGATCAAATTTATACACACACAACTGGGAGCTGTCCAACCACAGTCCCCTACCTGTTGGTCAGGGTGTAATCCCATACAGATTCCCCTACCTCAAATGACGGACATGTTGAGAAATTCCCATCATGTAACATTCGATAATGAGCCCGCGCTCAGCGAAGGCATCACTGATTGGCTCGGAGCTTGAATTCCACACACACACACGCACACGCACACACACACGCTTGGAAATGGCACTGATTTGTTTGTTTTTTTCTGTCTTGGAAGTTCACATCATTAGCTTAGCTAACACAATTCACAGTCGAGATTCAAAACATCAACACTGAGCTTGGAGGAACTTTTGAGACATGGAGTAGTCCAGTATTTGATACTGATCAGGAATTGTGAGAGGTACGCAGACACAAATGAGGCCACCCTGAAGATACACGAGTGTGTGTCATCTACGTTGCACCAAACTAAGTTGCTAAGCTATTAAAAAGCATCGAAAAATCATATAGTAAATACATATACTGTTTGTATTTAATTAATGTGATATATTATGTAACCAAAGTATTAGTGATATGGCTGGTAGATACTGAAAAAAACAACTTATTTTAAAAACATTTATACGGATAAAAAAGCTAATATTTTATGGATAATTAGAGAGAATTTCATACCCAAGAACATGTTGAGAAAGAATCACTGATCACATACAGTATACAGGAGGAAGTAGAGGATTTGTTTCTCTATTTTAACTTTAACTATTAAAGGGCTGATCAATTCAGGATATTCACATTTTTCTTATATGAATCATTTTTTTATGTTGTGTTTAACACTTTCTGCAGCGTCCTGGCGATCAGTTCCAATCCATGGCTGTTTGCTGCGCGTCATCCTCTCTCAGTCCCTGCTTTTCCTGCTTTCCTCTTTTGCTAAATTAAGACTTGTCTATGCACATAAAAAAAAATAATAATAAAGTCAAAGAATAGGTAAATGATTCAATTAAATGCAGACTGAATAATGATTAGATGGCACAAAGCCAATAAAGCAAAGCAGCACCGATGCTGATCACATAATATCACATGGTGTCATATAATCTGACATGTGCACTGCCCACAAATATTTTAATCCTGTGAAGTCATGCCATCAACATGCAATTACCCTCCACACTCAAAGAGGTAATGCTTACATTCAAGCACACAAATTCAAAACAAACTGATACTAATTCCCAACCTCATTTATATGCAAATTCTGTTTAGGAGCCCCCTGACATGCTCAGTCAGACTTGGGTGAAGATATGTTTTGTGACGGCAGTGTTTTCAGGATATGACGGTCCACAGGGATTCACCTGAAGGTGTGTGTTTGTTTTTGACGTTCACGATGAGTGATGCTGTAGCTCACTCCTCCTAGCACTGTGTGTCTAATACAAGTACTCGCCAAGAACTCATCAACTCTTGCGAAATCTGGTTTACTTTTAAGATTTGTCAATAGCTGTTGGTTTTACTATTCAGCTGAAGAAAAGAGCAATCCACTAATGATGGCTTTAGCTTCCTGCCCTGACCTCTGCCTTGTAATGGCTTCCCTCAGCTTTGTCTCCACGCAGCGTGGTTCAGCTGGGAAACTTGTTCACACGATGCTGCATCGCCCACAACTTTTTCGGCATCAAAGTCAATGAGTGCACGCAAGGTGAACAGAGAGCGGCTGCTGCAGTAAAAGACGTGGTGCCGTGCCTGGCTTCTCTGCGAGCAGCGCACAGAAAAGAAAAAATGCTCAACTCTTTAGAGGAGACCACGTGACTTGCACTAACTGAGACAGCTAACTAGAGGATAGGGCAAATGCTTCAATGGTACAACACATAATAATTAACCCAATGTACAGGCTAAGCACTGATTAAATTAAATAGAGCACTATACCACAAAGACACATTACAGCCAACAATCGAAGACTGAAAGCAATTTGGCATGCCAAATTGGACTCAGAGGATTCATATAAATTGCATCTGCTTAATCAAGAGCAACAATTTGAAATATCTGGCCACTTAGAATGACATCAATCTGTACTCTAAGAAAAACAGTGAAGGTACTGACGGAGAGGAACACTGTCAAACATGTGGTCACATTCAAGCTCCAGCAACCTGTAATTAAACCTTGTCATGTACAAGCAATAGACATAATTACAATAACACCATTGTAATTCAGTGCAGTCCAGTGCATCGCCTTCTACCTCTGCCAGCGTTGCAACAGTTTGTCGCCAAATTAAAGGTTTAGTTTGTGATACTGGACTGTGATGTCTGTAATAAGGGTTGATACTATACTAAACTATACTATACTATAAAACAAATCTGTTTCTCCCTTCCTTTCAAACATTAAAACTACGTGTGATCTGAACAGCACATCGTAACAACAACTTTTTATGTCTACTGTTACTGCTGTGGCTAACACTCGTGTATAACTTTGCATTTGTGTTTGTTGTGTACGCTAAGCTTGGTGTGTGGCCCCCTGCACAACCTGGAGAGCCGGAGAATCCCGATTGGAGTGGAACCTGGTCTGACCCGACAACTCTCAGGATCCAGATTTTTGAAGGTTGAACAGGCTGTCAGGGCACCTGGACCTTGTCTTGACCTTGCCAATGTGCCGTGGTATTACACTTGTAAATTATATTGTGGATGTTAGTAATTGTACTAACTTGTTTTTGGCTGAGGTGTTTTGTCAATACTTTGGGACTGAGCCAGGTCTATGATTTTGCTGAATGCACACGCACACAGATATTTCTGTTCAGAAGCACTACGTTTATTTTTTTGTTGTAAGATAAAGGTTAGATTGTGAGGTTTTTCTTTTGAATTTTGATTTCGTTTAGATAGTCTAGACTCGACTAGACTGATTTTGAAAATGCACAGTTTTTTTTAGATTGATTTCTTTTGGCTAAACATCCTCCGCTCCAGTCAGATAGGAAGATATGTAGCACTAACATGCCGGCAGAATAAATGTCAAGCCAACAACGGTTATTTGGGCTTAGCATAAAGAAATGTGAAATGGGGGAAACAGCTAGCCTTTGTTATTGACAGGGGATTACGTAGCAGGATTACGTAGGACTATAACTTCCTGGAATTTCCGGGAAGTTCTGGTAAGCCGATTTTGAGCTGTTAGCTGATTCTCTGTGCTAAGCTAAAGCTAAATTAGCCCTTATCCTGATAGTCGCACCATATTTACTGTAAGAGCAGAAGAGTGGCATCGATCTTCTCATCTAACTCTTGGCAAGAAACCGAACTGTATACCCCAAAATACCCTAATCACAGGCAGACTTCATCTCACCTCTTATAGTAAAAATATAGATAGAATAAAAGGAAACATAATTGCTGCCTTGCAATTGATTACTGCTAGCATCTTTTCTAAGCTAAGACATCTCTGTCTTTGTGTTACTTTATGTTGAAAAGAGGATGCCTAGAGTATCCGCCCTCTCAGCTCTTCTTCCAGTGTCCAGAGTTCATTTTCCTTGCGGAAATTTGAGTAATTTAACAAAGGAAAGAGGTTTTGAAAAACAGGTTCAAAAATCTTCTTCATGCTGAAAGCCTCGGGAAGCAACCAATTCCCAGCTGTGATGTGCTGCTGAGATCTGTCTCCCCCTGTCATTTTCTTCTCTCTCGTTAAAGTTCTTTTTAACCTTCATTTGCTCTGTCATCCCATCTCTCTCTCTCTCTCTCTCTCTCTCTCTCTTACTCATTCTTCCGCTCGTTCTTTCTTTTGCTTATTCACTGTACGTCACCTTGGATAATAGTGTCAGATCAATGCCCAAACTGTGAATGTCTCCCTACCTAGCACTTCTATACTATTCCCTCCTCATAACACCACATTAGAGCCGGCCTCCTGGACAGAGCCAGCCTCTTATTAACCGCACACAACAGAATCTCTGTGTCCAATCTCTTCTACAACTGAATTATATTAATATCCTTTTGGCAGCTGTCTGCAAAGTGATAATACTGTTCATTTTTCATTTTTTTTTTGTAAGGTGGATGAGGTTTCATGGGGATGGAGAAGAGGGCTAGATGGAGTTGGATTCGGAGACATTTGACTGATGCAGTGGTTCGTGTGGCTGCAGGGGCCGGCCATCTCGCAGGGATTCTGCTTTTTGCATCATGGCTCCTCTGGCATGATGTCTTTTCGCTCTTTTTTTTTTCCAGTGGGGATTTTGTCAGAGGCAGCTTTATGACAGCGACACAAAATAACATAACTGTGAGGATGAGGAGGGAGGGAGCAAAATCCAAATGTAGTTAAGCGCATCTGACTGCAGTTGCACAAAACAATTGGGAGAAAGCTTTCGTGCGAGTGGTGATGGTGACCTTGAGCCGAGCTCTGGAAGAAATGGCCGAGCTGAGCCCCCAGAGCGCTGAGGTGAATATGGAGCCCTGTCAACATGAGGAATGTTGTCGTGCTGTTGTCTGGTAATAAAAGAAGCCATCACTCTCTGCAGAACATCAAAAACAATGCCGCCACCGAGCCTCTACCTCAACAACCTGGAGAAATGAACCACCATATATGCATTTCACAGCTTCGGTCTGGTATTAGCTTTCTGACATTTATTAAAACAACGCCAATGAAAGGATTGAAGTACAGTTCATCATGAGACAACCAAGCTTTTCATTATAGTTGACTATTAATGGTCAATTTGGCATTTGCTGTAGCTCTAAACTACCTCCAGGCAGTGCAGCTGTTTAATAGCGGTGGGGACTGGGTAAGAAGTGAACATAATGCTGTTTAATTTTACGGCATAAGCATTTCACGCTGGTAAAATATCACGATTTACAGTTATGGTTCCATTTCGATTGCTTAAAGCCGCTGTGGTAAATCCCTGTGTTGTGAAAGCAACTGCTTGAAAACGTGGTAAAAATCAGCGTCATCCTGCATACTGGGGCAGGTTTATCCCCTGCAGGTAGTGACAGAAAGTATTGACAGGCTGACAGTGATATTATTCAAAACAATCTGCTGTTGCGATATTGAGAAAGGTGAACCGTGCAGCAGACAAAAAAAAAAAGAAAAAAATCTATTCCAGTGTCACAATTTAGCAGTGAAATCATCTTTGTATCTCTTTTTATTCAGTGCAGAAACAGGCAGAAATTGGTCACTATGATACCAGCTTTGGTCTCGGGCTATAGACGATCAACAAGCTTTAAGTGAACTGCAATAATTCAGTTTTGAACGTATTTCCAGATCTTTGAGATGTTCAGCCATTCTATCAGGATCAGAGAGGACGGCCGAGTATTCACAGTGATGGTGCGGGACGGCAGAGCAAACACACATCAGGTCATACTGACCACTGAGGCTGCCCACACAATGGTACAAAAGCCGAGACGGGTTAAACAGAATTGAAATGTTTGGATCTCTTCCTTGCCCTCCAAGCCTGTGACATTGACTTATGGTGACACCCTCCAGCCTGTTTTGCTTAGACAGTTAAATGACAAATGGTCCTGCCTGTCAGCCAACATCTGTTATTCATCCGCGGCTCGGAATGCCACTGCCAGGCCAGCACCGCCTGGCAGCCACCTTTAAAGCCAGCCTCCCACAGCTCAGTCACACAATTATAGCCAATCAGCAAGCAAACACTGTTATCTATGCTCCCTCTGCCCAATCCTTATTGTGTTTGCGTTGCTGCAACCTGTGTTCAAAGAGTTATTCATCATCGGTTGTTTGAGTTGAGTCGAATGGACTGAAAAAACTGCCTTTGCGTACATATACATGGGTCCAGCCTGTTAAACATTTTGGTGTCGTGTGGCTCTCGAGCCACAATAATACAGAGCACACAAACATCATATATATTGGCTGTAAAGCTATATGGCTATATGTTTAACAGTCTTTAACTTAGTGTGATGAAATCAAAACGAAGATGCACGTCGTTGCTTATGCAGAAATAAGAAACGACCTGGACACGACAAAAGGTTATTACATCAAATCAAAAAAAAAAAAGAAAAAGATTAGCACCAACAGGCACTCAGATCTATCAGCCACACTGCAGCTGTGACTCTTGACAAAGAGAGCAGCAGGAGTAACAAGCACAGAGTCTACTGTCTGACTCTGGTACTTGATTAAATACACTCACTTCCGTATTTTTCAACGTAGGGGCTTGCACTTTAGCATGTATGGAAGGAGAGCCGACGTCAGCGGCAGTCCAGTCGAGTCAGTCTAGTCATGTATACAGATTTGTAGTACTGTTCTGAACGATTATCTTCAAGCAACCTAAAGCTAAGCATGTCTAATAAGCTTTTCTATGGCTGGCGCTCAGCTTATGGCTATTTCCTGGAGGTATCCCCTCCGGTGCAGACCTGGTGCGACTTGACTTGAAATAAAATAATAAGAATCATTAGAACAGAATCATTTGTTCATTTTTGGCTAAAGTGTATAAAGTAAATCTATTCTATTATTCCAGTGCTGCTGGTGCAGTAAATAAAATAAATGAATCAAATAAGTAAGAAGTAAATGCAGAGCAGATGCAGCACTATAAACACACATCTCACACTCTCAAGAAGAAGAACTCTATGTGGTTTTTATATGACATTACAATTATCAGCCTAAATTATAAAGTAAAACATTCCATCTGGCCTTTGAGACCCGGTAGAGTTGCCCTAATTACTCAAATGCTCAAATGAGCTGCTTAATGCAGCTTCACTGAGAATATAAATGCATGAGAAATGATTGCACCACTATGTTGGTGTTAAAAATCTGAAACAAGAAAAATATACGAACATTATGAAATGATATTAAGGGTGAATTAGAGCACTTGAAATTAGTAAGGCAAATTCACGAATGGCAAATGAGTGCAGAACGTGCGCGTGAGATTAAACTGAATAATGCCAACATAAATTTTGATATTCAGTTTTCTCTTCGGCAAAAGGGGAAAACACATCAAACAGTAAAACAAATTCCACATTCTGCTTTCCTCTTCGCTGGATGACACAGCTAATATCTATCCTCTGTAGGTGGAATTAGGTGTTAAGTCAAGGTTAAATGACCAAGTGTTTGTGCTGTACTGTGTTTGGACGCTGTGTAATGCACCGTTTCTTCGATGATTATGGATAGTAGGAGAGCAGCAGCAGTGTTTAGGGACTGTTATCTGCGGGCTCTTTTCATTTATGATGGTTTTATAATGCTCTCCCCTTCATGGATCACACTCTCACAGGCACAATACGGCACGATGCTGCATACTTTATTATATGCAACAGCAAAGGTTAAACACACTGCTGTCTTTGGAAAGCCTGAGCTGTGGTTTATTGTAGTTTCACAGATGAAATGGAAAAGATCCTAAAATGATGTCTCTTCTTCTTGAAGCTGCATTAGACACAATTGGCTCCATAAAGGAGAAGAATGTCTTATCAATCCAAGATAGTGGGTTTACCTTATTTGACCAGATGAGACTCAGGTGCTGCATAGTTCTTTATCATAAAGTTAGCTCTGCAAAGTCAGTTTAATCATTTTCCCTTTGCTCCATGGTTCTGTAATTGGTTTAGGAATGCACGATCCACATTTTTTCACTTCCTATCCGATACCGATACCTGAAGTTGGATATCTGCCGATACGATACTATTCCAATACCAGAACTCTGTTTGCATGGTTATGACACACACTATCAAAAAAAACAAAACAATTATCTGTCATATAAACTACACAGCACTGATACAAATCACTACCGTGCAGCAACACAGCAGCGTTTCCACTGTAAAATATTTCCACACAGCGGACATGTGTGGAAGTGGACAAACTGCGGAACGGACTTCCTGAACGGAGGAGTTATTTCAGCAGACAGCGTTAAAGCACAGACATAACTCATGGATCGTAAATTTACGATCCGCGAATCATGTTGGTATGGGAGCTGGATACCGATACTGGATCGGATCAGCCCCATCCCTAATTTGGTTTAACTGGATACACAGAATGTAAACCTAAAAATACAATGGTTTGACTGGACAAAGTTTATTTGACTTCCAGTGGACTTCAGTGTCTGAATAGACCCAGACATACAGTATAGGCATTTTTCTACACGATTGCTTCAGTTTCTACAGAACTATACAGTGTAGCGCTTTCAGCAGCACTGGCAGTAGACAACAGAGCCAAAATCTCCTCCTCTCCATCCACGTTCTCCTGCTGTTCCTAATGATGATGAGGTCTTTTCAAGCTAGACTGGATATGTAATTCTTCCAGCGTGTTCTGTGTCTACTCCAGGGCCTTCTGCCATGTCTGGAATATCTCCACCAGGAGATGTCTGGAAGGCATCCCAATCAGATCCCAGAGTGACCTCAAATGACTAGTAGAGGCCCTGTTCTGACCACCTTCCAGAAATCTCAAGTTCATTTCAGTGATCTCTGTACTTGGTGGCAGTTTTTCTAGACACTAGCAATGTATTCATATATGATATAAGATTTCCAATAAAGGAAAGTATTCCTCTTATGCCTATTCCTCATTTGGTATTTCCACTGCTGTGAACAAGAGCATGAATGAAAGACCAGACCTATGAAAATGTGCAATAAGCAGACAAACATTTCCTCTGCTGAGCCCCATGATTGTCTAAAATTGATTTATTCAAAATCAAATCACATCTGTACTATGATATATTTCAGACACCTTTCATATATGGGATAATATCTCAATAACAAAATCTAATCAGATTTAGGTTTTAGTATTCTTTTTAGACCCAACGGACAAGCTACCGTTTGCAGAGAAGAGTCAATTGAGTGGAAACTCTTCCTTTTCCCCGTTGTTTTTAATTTTGTCATGACCACAGTGAGTGATGCCCAAAGGAAGAAGTGCACTAGACTGGCTCATGAATTGTTTATTAAGAGCAAAACTCTAAACATACTGTACTCACATCAACAATAAACCTTTTAAGAGAGAAACATAAGAAAAACATCCAACATTCATTCCCCATCCCTCTCTCATTTCCTGTCATTTTTTCTACTGCCTGCTCTCAAATAAGAGTGCGAAATACTCCCCAAAAAGTCAAAGAGTCAGAAATGTAATAGCCCAATTAATTTCATGTTTATCGCTTTCTCAGCACAAGAAAATTTGATTAATTAAACACTCATTTATACTGTAAATGAGCCAAACCGAAGTTGTGGGAAAGATATTTTTAAAGCGTAATTTACTGACACAATGTTACATTTTTTTTCTGCATAATGAAATCTTTCAGACTTCGCGCACGCCTTCCTGGCACATTTAGTTGCTAATCTGATTGAGAGTGAAAGTACAGCTATTATCTTTTCTTGCGTTAGAGGTGAACTTTGACTTGGGTAGCATGTACATGTAGCATAGTTAGCACGGCCCACATCTCTGTAACAAGGGAGTTATTAACTCTGGGATGCTGCTGTGTTTCAAATCGGGCTGCTTGACATACGCGCCGCAGAGACTACACGCTGATGTCTTGACACAGAATATCCTGTATAAGTCTGCAAGTCTTGGCCTAAAACCTGCTCCCATCACTTCATTTACACTGGAGATTTAAACAAAAATGAACAAATCAACAAACTAAACATCTATTAAAAGGCTTAAATATTGCACATATTTGCAATGGAGATGTGAAATGGAGCTAAATAGAAGCACAGCAGTCTTATTTGCCTAATTTGCAAAGTGGATTTAGAACAGAGTAAAGAACGCTATCCTGCCTGATGAAGGCGTTATGGCTTTTTTTTTTTTTTGTATTTGCCCAAGTGAAACTGTCAGGCACAGACACCAGTAGGAAATCTTCTCCAATACAACAGATGATTGTGGTAGTGGCAAAAGGTGATTGAAAAAATTGGGGAGTAAAAAACAAACAGAACCCCTCGATGCTTTCGGAGCTTTACAGAGATGTCAAAGGGGTCACAGTCACAAAGCCCTGAAAATAGAATCAGAGGAGAAAGTCAGACCCATACTCGAAGAAATAAGGGCCAGGGGGGAAAAAAGTAGAATATTTCTCTTCCTTTTTTTTTTTTTCTCTCCTTCGTGCTGGGCTGCATGTCTCAGTCTGTCTGAGGCTACTGCAGTTTTTCGCCTCGTTGACTCGTTAATGATGTGGTAAAGACACGTATGAAACCAGTTAGATCGACTCTATGAAGCAGAAACACGGCATCATCTGCAGCAAAGAGACATCAGTAGCCTATGTTTTGCATGTTATGAGCTCAATAGGAGGTTGACGTTAATCTTTTTTGCCGCGTGACTGTAACATTCCTCTCTTTTCTATTAAAACCCAGCTGTGATTAGTTTTCTCCTCCCATAACGCTGACAGGAGGAGACAGAGAGGGCTAGCATTTGGACAGAGCAGTCTCTTTTAGTGATCTGGACATGATCATCTTGGATTTGTTTGCCTGTCTTTACTGTGATCGTACCTGTATGATCAAAAACTTATGATCAAACTTATGCACATACATACAGATCTAAAGACACACAAAGATCATAGACGAGTGGGGTGCAGACACTGGCTCACACTTCTGTGCATTTCTTCTTAAAGGAATGAATCTTTTATTTATTCTATTTATTTATGTCTTACGCATATAAACACAAAAAGTTTTTGCAGCTAGGTAGGTAGGTGTATGAATAACAAAAACGAGAGAGCAATTTACAGCCTGCCTGTGTTCACACCTCCGCACACCTGGCCAATGGCTGCATGAAGTGGGTGGGAATGATTGTTGGTTTCCAAAGGCAACAGAAAAAAATAAGAAACAAACCAAACTTGGACACCGTTTCCCTAATGGCAACACACAATTATAGCGTTAAGCAATTACAGCGATAGTTGTAAGAAGCATGCAGTAAGTGCGGATAATAACAGTAACGATGTGCCATCTGCAGATTTTAGCAGTACGGGAAATAGTCGAGCTAGCTGTACTATCAGTAGTAGCTGTCTCGGTCATAAAGGTTAGTCCTGGCAGCAGCAGCGGCAGTAATATTAGGCACTGTACCAGTAAAAAAATAATCTCAGGATGCCGATCAGTAATGATTGTACCAGACATAAAACAGTCAGGCAGTATATTTTTCATTTTACTTGACCTCAATTTTAACTTGCATTGGCTTTATTCAACCTTGTTTGACATTTGAGTAAATGCGTTGAGATTAAAGCTTTTTTTTTTTTTTTTGCTGTTGTTGTTTTCTATCTCCATGGAGACCTGCCCGAGAAAGCAGCAGCATGACTAGCATATAGATGCAGCAAAGCAAAAGGCCATTAGCAGACGGACGAGTGTGTATGTGGAGAAAATGTCTGGACTCATATACATCCACTTAGACGTGGTCATCTGTGGACAAAACACACATACTGACATTATGTAAATGATAGTCTTTATTTTCTGATATTCTATTACAACATTGTATAAATACTGAAATTATAGCTCCTATCCTCCATTCAATTTATAAAAAATTTAAATAACATAAAATATGAATAAAAGCTGCAGCGGAGAAGGCGAGAAAAGCCTTTAAGAGGCCAACCCTGAATAGGCTGTGGGTAAAATATAGACGTTACTGTGTTTTGTTGTTTTTTTTTGGCTTCCAACCTGGGCCTTATTTCCCCCCATTTTTTGTGTCATAATGATTTATGGGGACAAGAAGTTTTGGATCTGGTCTAATACCGAAGTTGCCCTTTAACTGTTTTACCACTTTATGGTACTGACAGCTGGTCCACAAAGAGTTAAGAATTAGATTTCCTGTGTGTGTATGTGCTTGGATGCATCTTTAACGCAATTTCTGGCTCTGGTGATGTCTGACCTCGTCTGTATGTGTTTTTTTTTTATTATTATTATTTGTTTTATCATTTCAAGAACTGGATTCAGGAGAAATCAGAGCTCCAATATTGATCAGACCTCAGCTTGAGTCTTTTCTGAATCCCCATGGGTATAAAAGACCTTTCCAGTCTCGTGGGTGGATTCCTTGAATCCCAGCCGAGACTTCCCAGCCACTACTCACATCTCAACTTCAAAACTAGACAGTAAACAAATTCTTGTTGGGACAATAACTCAACTGGATATTGGACATTCCATGTCATCCATCACTGATAATGACCAAAGTTCCTTCTTAACAAGAAAGTAAAACCCTTATTTGGGGATATTTATACATCACATCGCTGATAAGTCTGCTGGCTGCTAACCTATCTCACGCCCCCACAGAGAGTTGAAGTTTCTCATAATGTTCATAAACAGACATTTTGGACTCGTCGATAAGACAACTCTGCAAAAAACACTGCTATTTACAGTATTCGAGGGTTACTGCCATAGTCAAAGTGTAATCCGCAAAAAACAATTCTGCCTTTGAAAACTGAAACAATGCGAATCACGTGTCTTTCTCACCATCCAACCACATTATACTTCTCCCGTATCTTCTTATTTAGCCTGGTCAGAGAGCATAGTAGCTGCAGTCCCACGGCACATTGGTCCCATGACATATAGACCAATTTAATGATCATTTTACGAGATTGTGATCTCAGCTCTCTGGCCCTCTTGGTGATCAGCTGCCTATATGAGAAAGAAATTATGGCTTTGCAAGATGAAGCAGAACCAAGAAATATCTTCTCCAGTCATCTAGAGTAACTCCAGGGTTTCTGCAGGTTCTGCTAGTCACATGTTCAGAAGTTTTAAGGCCATTACGAGTGCAATTTTAGAACTATTAACGTTGTTAGGGCAGAGTGGTGAATACTGAACAATATTGGGCGACGGCAGCTGTTTGCTGTTGGCTTTTTATGGTGGGTAAATGTTTTGTTGACTTCCTAATGCGACTCTACTAATGCCTTTTTATCCAACGTTGCCAATTAAAGCGTTTCTTAAATAAGGAGCAGCAGGCTTCATCCGAGCACTAAATGCGCTCTTCTTGCTGAACTTGCACTTATTCTTTTAAGCTACGTAACGTTAATAGAACCAATTTATAACTTTCCAGCGTGCTTCTAGAATGACTACACTGTTTTGAGAGAAGACGACACGTTAGCTCATACTGTACTCCGCATCAGGCCACACTAGCTTGGTGTACCCTGATAAATTCTGACTGGGCTGCACAGTTTGCATTAGTGGTTATATGCTTGTTCATAATGCAATGAATTTCACAAGACCTGTGATAAAAATAATAATAATCGTAATGAGTATGAGTAAAAACAAATAACGGATAATACAAGCCCCGATTAAATCACACATTAAAAATACATAAATTGTGTAAATAAAAATATACTAAAGGACATTAAAAAAAATACTGCCTGATTAAAATGTTTTCTGGAGAAATTTAAAAGCACCGCACAGTGCTAACTAATCTGAGATGCTCAGGCAGGTGTTTTCAAGGCTGTCACTAAAGCCCCATGGTTACAAGTTTTTACTATTTTTAGTCAAGTTTCAGTCGACTAAAGGTCTGAGCATTTTAGTCTTATTTTAGTCAGAATCATCCGTGACTATTTTTTAATCTATTTTTAGTCAATGAAAGTGGTATTTTAGTCTCTTTTTAGTGATGCAATTCTATTTAACCCAGTCAATATAGTATGAGTACCTAGTAGTATAGATGAAACCCACATTTTCTTTGAGCTAAATCCATTTCACAAAATGTAATCCATTCATTCATCCATTTCCGTTTTCTGTGTCCAAATGTCATTTCTTCTTTTTCTCCCATTGACAAACCCCGGCTGGCCGGCCATCGCTCCCTTTCTCTGCGTCAGTCGTCTGTCGTTAACGCGAACCTACCGCAGCTGCATCTTCTAAATAACGCCACGAGGGGGACTGAGAAAGTGACGTCGCCTGCGACTGCGCAGTCCGACCTGATGCAACTGATCCCCTGAAGTGAGACACAGGAATAATACTGCAAATGTTATAACATTTCCTCTCGTCTCGTTTTAGTCAACGAAAATGAAGAGACTCTTTAGCAGAGTTTTTATTTCGCAAACCACATTTAGTCTCATTTTTATTCGTCATTAATACTGCATTATGCATACGGCATCTCGTTTACGTCATGTGATAAAGGTCGGTTGGCGACGATATTTATGATATTTTTTCATAATTTTCGTTGATGAAAGCAACATTAGTTACAAGAGGATGAATGTGGCGCCAAAAAGATCACCAACATTGTAGAAGACCGAGCGTGACCGAGAGGGGCATTAGAAGTTAACATTCTAAAAGCAGCAAAAAAAGGGAGGACCACATTTGAATTTTTCAAGTGTGTAAGAGATACTCTCAGACATCTCTCAGACAAGAGGTGTGTGTTTCCTTTAAGGATTCGGCCTTGTTCTGACCATCCAGTAAAAGAGCTTGATCTGAATGGGTTGTGAAGGTGTTGAGCATGACACAGAGACTTTCCCCTGTGTTTTGCTGAAGCCTTGTCTGCTTGAATTTGAGTCTGACGCTCTGTCTGACAAAAATTATTTAACAGTCCTTCATTTCTAGCGCCTTGGGCTTTCTGTCTCAACTCCTCCTGTTAAGCAAAGCCTCGGTGTCAGGGGAGTTGGACTAAAAATCACTTTGCAGCAGGGATATGGAGAAGGATAAAGCCATCCACACTCAGTTTACTTACCTTTTGATTTGTGAAATTTGGCTTTCCATCAATCATTTTTCACACAACACGCGTTTACGTTGACAGCTTGCCCATACAACCAGGTTCCTCTGCTGATGATCAAAAGGCATCATCTGGTAGAGCAGGTAGGGGTAAAAATCCTTGCTCAAGAGCACTACAGCAGCCAATCAAGCTCTCTACCTGCAGAACCAGCGCTTGCAATCTAGCTTTAGCCAACACTGGCTGCACAAAATACACCTCTCAACATGCCGTACTTCAGTAAAACATCACCTTAAAGTATGAACTCAGTACTTAAATTTACACATTTGTTGACAATGTCAGCAGCAACAGAACATCATAACCTCCATTGAGGTACGATTTATGGCACGCTTGTAAACTGCAGAGTTTACAAGCATGCCTAACAAAGACGCCACCTAGTGTCTACTGATGTCTGACAGAGAATTCATTCAGTTTCATCTGACCAGTGTGGATTTCTTCTTTCCCCTTTTCAAAGTTTAAGCAAAGAAGACTGGCCGATCGTGAGGTCAGCAGCAGCACTGGAATCACATCACATCTCCCATACAATCTCATAGTATACTATCTCATACTATGCCTTTTAAATATCTGGAGTCAGAGCCGCGTCTGTTTCAGGTCAAATAAATTAAATTCCTTATCTGTCAAAACAGAGTCCGAGAAAGAACATTTTAAAAAACGATCTCCGATTCTTCTGCCACATCTGTGTGCTATGTGTGAGATTAACAGGAACAGAGATTTTTTTTAAAAAAAGGGTTTCCATGCAAGTAATCAGAAGCTTTCTGTGGTGAGACACAAACTTCTTCTGTTGTTGTCCATGAATACCTTCTTGTGTGTTTCTGCATACGCACTGTAAGAAAAAAAAAAAACTTGCAGCGCTTGCTTAGCGGCGACATAAAATGAGTAATGAAATTATTAATATAACACCAACAAGACTGAAATTGCTTCATTTCATTTTTCATCTCACCCCTCTCCTTCGCCAGATATTAAATGATTCTGCCCCCTCTTGCAGGTAATTTTGATCCCTAATATGGAGCAGTATATCGGCCGGCCCTTATTTTTTAACTTGAACCTGTGGCAGAAAACCCATTAAAAGCACCACTTAACATTGCTGGAGTGTGGCGCTGTGACACCAGGTGTGACCTAAAAAAGGTAGACGGCATAATTAGACACGGCAAATTCAGGTCGGAGAGGGCATCAGTCTCCGTTTCACCCTCCGACAAATTAGCGACAGAGCGGATGTATTCAAATAATGAATCCTTTCTCCCTGACAAAGTTAAAAGGAATGAGCTGGAGAGGACCAGAGGAGAAAGTGGGAGAGAATCTGAGTATTACAAAGGGCCTGGAAATCAGACGCTGTACGCTGACAGAGTAACATGGCTGATTTTAGAATATCAAGTGCAGCCTTTCTTCCTCTGATGAATACATATGGCCGCGGAGAAGTGATGTATCCCCTCCTTCCTGACTGCAATGATGATGCCCAGTGAATGTGAAAGGGAGGCAGATGGTAGCCTGCGCATAGACAGACCACCACGGTCGTTATTACATATGATGGAGTGGGAGATGAATGAATCAGTACTCACAATAACCTAAATCATTCTTCTGAGAGCAGGTACTTCTTTCTGAATTTCACACTTCGAAATATCTGGAAATTTTACGAGTGCAGATTTTCACTGTTTAACAAAAATAGGCGAAACACATTTTCTCAGTGTTTTGCCATGATTGAAGAGGTCTTCCGTCAGAGTCAGAGTTTTGTTTATTTCAAATGACAAATTTCTGTTTTTATCTGTTCTCCTCTCACCCGATTGAGGTAGGCAATACTCCGACGGAAAAAGACGATGTCATGTACTTCCATTTGCACTTCAGGGAGTCATTTGATTCTGCATTTAGTCTGAAGTTTGGAATTAAAACATGGCAATCAAAGAGACGTTTAAATGCCATCCTATATGTAAGATAAGCATATCATTTCACTGTCATCTCAAAAAGAAAGATTTTCTTGAAAGACATTGATTTGCAGGATTAAAACTTAATTTATGTAATTTGTCATTTTACTTGTAGCAAGAGCTGCCATTTCAATGGTGGAAAATAATTATCTGAAGTCTCCTACTGTATTTTGTGACTTTTATGAAAAAAAATATACCTGTGTTATTTGCCTGAATCAAACAGGGCTGCAGAACAGAGAAGCGGCCCACAATCACTAATTAAGACCCCGTAGATTTGCCTGATTTACATGAAAAAAAACTGAATTTTAAAACAGCATCAGTTAGTGAGCACCGCGTCTGGAAAAATGATTTTGTCCACAGAAATCCAGAGAAATCTTTTTGCCTCGGTCATCAGCCCATTAAATATACATCTTTACTTGGGTAGCAGCTCCAAGCAAAATATTGAGTACCATGTCAAAAATGTTGAATTGGAAATATACTCCAAGACATGATTGAGTTATCTGAATTTTACTGCCATTGCCTTACCTATTACTTGCAATTTGTATCAAGTTCAAACTCTCTGATGTTGTGTCTTGCTGCCAGTGAGCACCATTACCACATGCTGTTACCGACGTGTCTGCGTGAGTCGGGTTGCCATGCTTTCATCTGCGTTGTCCCGGTGGATCTACAACTTCAAGACTGACCCATGTCACAAATCACTTTGGTCGCTGCGGTCCTTATCTGAGGCCGGTCGAAATACGGGAAAGAGATGCAGTGTCTGTGAGCTCTACTGGCATTGTTCCAGTCCATTGGCAAGGAGATTGCGGAGGCCTTCCGGTATCACTTCAGACACATCAGTGCATGCATTCAGATCTGCCTAAAAGTCCAGTGGAGTATGTCATAGGGAGAGACTGTGCCTCCAGGCCTAGAAGATGTAAAATTCAAGAGATGCAGGCAGTTTGGTGGCTCAGCTCGGTTTAATCTTTCTGCCCAGTGCCCCTTGTTGAGTTGTGCATTTTTATTAAGTCCCACAGACAAGGAGTGAAGAACCACGGCATGCATATTCACAGCCTGAAACACTTCTCTCTCTGTCCTCCACCACAACTAATTGTTACTGTGCCCATCCAAGCGCTACTCCCTCGATTCCCTGTGCATTCACGCAGCTTTACAGGAAAGCTGGCCTGCTGACAGGCTAAACTCTGTTACTCAGAAACCACTTATATTCAGGTATGACTCTGTCGCCTCCATGTTGAGTTGTATTGTGTCAGGGAAAGTGTAGATAAACAGCAGGGCTGGAGAGGGCATGGAGCACAACGAGATTCATCAGCTGACTAGAATAGTGTGTGTGTGTGTGTGTGTATGGGGCAGCTGATTGGGAGGATGTGGAGGGAACAGATGCTGTTCTGAAGGGACTCTGAACAGCATACAAAACACCTGCCCGCTATGACAGATCACCTGTGATCTCTGAGAGATACAGCAGCCGTTCAGCCCCAGTTTGAGGTGTCACAGGAGGTGACTTCTTCACTGATAGATTTTTTTTTTTTACAAAAAGATGAAAGATTGAGCATGACCTGTAGCTCAAATAGCTACTGCTATCTACAGCTATAGGATGAACAGAAAGAATTGTCGCAGAAAAAAAAAAAAGTACAACTACAAACTACAGTTTCACAGCACTTCTCCAAATACCATGCCAGCATCAGTTTTTATCCGTACATTTATGCCCCCAACTATTAACGCTACCTCTTAGTGCTTTGTCCTATATCCTATACGTATTAAACGGTTGCTAAGCCCTGTCACTCTTAATTACTGCAGCCACACCTCTCAAGCTTTCTGTTTTTGTGCAGCACTAATCCATGGCAGATTTACCACATGAAATTCATAGTGATTTCCGAAACAATGGCTCCTTGATTCCAGACAAAGATACAAAACCAGCTTCTCATTTCTAGCTGGCAACTGTTGATTTTGATAACTGAATGGACAAGCGAACGTCTAGTTTAGTTGGTGTTCTGCTAGGGTGGCCTTCTGTCCAGCTTTTGGTCCAAAAGTCCAGGTTTGAAATATCATGTCATCAGGCGAGGCAATAAGCGGGTTGCATTTGCTCTCCTTCCGAAATCATCCCTATTTTATACCTCGGCAATGGTATATAATAAAGACATAGCTCATGTTTAATCCCAAATGGCTTCAGCACAAAAAGCAAAAGCCTGGTGGTAATGTGAAAAAAATGACATGTAATATATGGAAAACGTGATTGTGTTTATCAGAAGCTGACTCAATGGTAATCAGTGGTAATGGTTTATAGCCATTTTAGGATCTTAGCTCAGTATCGGTCATACAACCCTATTCATATCACTTAAACATGAGAAGAAATCCGGAGAGCAACAGGCCTGCCAAACTAGTTACAGTTCTGATCATGTCTGTCAATTAAAGGTGTTTTTGGATTTCGCCTTGACCTAGAACTACGCCCTGCTATGGACGAGGTCAGCAGAAAAAAATGGCGCATAGAAACAGCTCACCTCAAAAACAAAACATCAAAATTCTATATTAAGAATATTTTCACAAGGGCTGTTTTGACTTAACTCAAGGGAACATCTCACTCAGTGCATCACCTTTTTCAAGGAGATGATAGTTCGTAAAAAAAAAAATAAAAAAAAATCTGTGAAGGTATTTTCTAACAAGCTCTGGATCACAAAAGCCCTAAAAGTCACACTCGATGAAAAGAAAATAACATTCATCTTAGAAGACAGGATTTATTCAGAACAAGCTGGCAAATAAAAAAAAAAGCCAAGAGGATGCAGAAGGAGAATGTTGAGGAGCTCTTCCAGGAAGGAAAAATAAAACACTGGCGGGGCCTCCTGAACAATAATAATAATTAAACCACCCAGATCTGAGGTACAAGACAGTTTCAGCATGGTGAAGAACTTGAACAACATCTACTGCAGGTTTGACCAACGGCACAACTGCACACTAAAGAGGGAGGAGGTAGCGTGTGCTTTCAGTTTTAACAAGGAGACAAGTATTAGTCAGAATTAACATCCAGCTCTGTTTGAACCATCTGTTCGCGAGTCCCCCAGTGCTCAGTAATCTCACCTGCGCTCTGCACTCTACATACTGATATCTGCAGAAGCTCAGACCCAGAAATAACCCACGTCAAATACTCCAATAATACACTGTCATTGTGGAGGCCACTAACTCGGAAAGACAGCCTCAAAGTGAGATGGACGCATTTTCAGAGTGGTGTTGGGGGAATTGCCTTGACCTCAATGCCTCAAAGACCAAGGACCTGCTCATTGATTTCTGCCATGGACAGTTCACCATCCCTTCACTGGTGGTCAATGGCCAGGCTATAGAGAGAATGGAAGCATACAAAAACCTCAGCACCACCAATCGACCCAAAACTCACATTCAAACCCAACAGTGAAATCATCTTGTCCAAATATCAGGAACACATCATCTTCCTGAGGAAACTCTGTTAACTTCAGGTCCACCAATCTTTTTTTTATTATTATTATTTTTAGGTTTTTACAGGTTCTTCTTTATCAAATCAATCACCACCTTCAACATAACAGCCTTGAGTTAGATCCAACTCAGACTTCTTAACAAGATCAGGGTGGACCGCATAATCATTGGTCTGGTCCTGGAACTACTGAGCAGCAACTACAGCAAATAGGCTAAAACAAAAAAGGACTACAAAATTGCCTTGGATACCACACATACACACACTACCCAACCAATATATCCACTTACCTCCAGGCCGCAGATACTGGTCAGTCCCATTCAAGATCAAGCGGGCCATGTCAAGCTTTGTGCTCACTTCTATCAGACTCATTAATGCCCGAGCTAGCTTGGGTGCTTGACCCTATTCATTCAAGGGCAAAGGTAGGGACGCGTGTGCTTCTATGCGCCTCCCCCTGCTGATTTTGACTGAGAACTCTTTATAGATTAAAAAAAGAAAAAAGTTTTGCGCAGTAACCTTAGGGATGGTTTACATACCATCCTTCTCTCTCTCACTACATGAACATGTTAACCCTGGCAATGATTTTCTGCCAGAGAAAAACGCTGTATGGAAGCGATGAACGTCTGTATTGACTGACTCTACCAGTCCTGTGGACTATATTGCATATATATATAAATTATAGAGCAACACAAGTGGGGATTTTTTTAAAAATGTATGTACACATGTTTTCTTTAATGACTCTGAATAATAATTAGAAAGGCTGCTTTCTGGCATTTTAAATATTTCCATGCATGCAGTAATGTCATTGCAGCAGTTACATAACAGTTAAGCAGCAAACCGAAAAACTGTAGTTATAAAGAAAAGTTAGACAAGTCAGAAGCTAGAAAAAGAGGTGGTGAGACGTCTTCACCAGGTTGGTGGCGATTATTCAGTCTTTGGCATGGAAGAAATATTGCCCTAAACGGAACAATTGACACACTACAAGACAATGGCAACTTTCGAAAATAAGTCGAAAAGAACTCATGGACATGTTATGAAGGACCACGGTGCTAATGTGGAAGGAGGAACGAACCTTTAAATCTGGGAGAGCGTGTTCAATTAAAAATATTATCCAGCAGTCACTCTACAGCGGTCATAATCAGCCATAATACACGTTGTCACAATGGATGACATGCCACTGACAGAAGGTCTTTGTGGCAGAGGAGGAAAAAAACTTCAGAAAAGGCTTCAGGAACTTTTAAAGTTAGTTTGTATTGGATTGTACTACTCTCTTTTTTAAAAAATATTTAAAATGCAGAGCCCACACCACGTTATTGATTGATTTGTTCAATCATTTGTTTAAACTACATCTCTTGAATTTGCTTTCTTTTGTGCAATACCATTAAATAGTGGTTATTTTTACTGTTGCACTATTTTTTTTGCCTGTGATTGTATTTCATATATAATGTTATATTAATATATATATATATATTTATATTTTAAAGAAATAAAAGGATATCATATGTTCTAAAGCATTGTAATTTTGCATCATTTTGTATTCAACATGCAATATAGCGTGGGAAGTAAGCGGATGCAGGGTTATGATACTGTATATTCCAGTTAGGTAATCCTGAACAGATTCTGCCTTGGGCTCCAAAAATGCAAGGCCCGGCCCTGGGTCAGTTTGACTCCTACGTGGATATTTCTTTAGCGTGTTTAGTTAGCTGTCTATATATCTTCTTTTTTTTTTGTTTTTTTTTCCAGCCACCACTGTACTGCAGAGGAAAAGCAGTCCCCCTCTCACTGTCTTGAAGGTTATCCACCAAGGGAAGTGTCACAGTCAATCAGATCCACACCATGCTCTCAGCATAGTTGACAGATCATTACAGTCCCTTACAATGGCACCTCGCCATCCCCGTGCGCGTTACTTAATTAGGTAAAAACAAATTATGCGCCGAGAGCTGTTCACTGAGCACAAGAAAAACAAGCTGAATCATTGTGTCTTTACTTTTTGTTTTCCTCCTCTGTCTTTTTCTTCCTCTATCTATTGTGTCTGCTTCTTTGTTTTCGCAAAGCGTGTCTGAGTTGGTTGCGTACCAAAGGAAACACGACCCTCTGTGTGAAGGACAGACGGACACGCCGGGCGTGCACATACAATGAGTATACAGTATATGTGAAATCTTGGAGACATTAAGTCGGCAAGCGGTTCCACAGGGATCTTTGTCCATTTTGGCTCAATCGTATGACACACAGTTGCTGTGGATTTTTTTTTTTTTTGGCAGCCTGTTCCACCTGATCCCAAAGGAGCTCTGGTGGGGTTTAGATGTGGCGACTGAAGTGAAGTCATATTCACGTTACTGAAAGATCTTTATCATGCAGGAATATATATATATATATATATATATATATATATATATATATATATATATATATATATATGCCCTTTTTGCCTATGTTCATTCATGACTGTCTGCTCTTTGTGTAAACTGGGAGTTGTGCCTTATAAAATACATTTTCTGTGTATATACATTGTACCTTCTAAAATAGATTAGAGAGAAGAACAGAGAGACAGGCGCTCTGCAGGGGGAAGTGATGGCTGTGTGGCTTATTGAATTAAAAAGTGACACTGTACAGCAATTGCACAGCCCCCTAGGGGTGATCAGGCCACTCACATTATTGATTAACACTCCCCGCCCCCCCCTATTCTCCAAATCTCTCCAAAGCAGAGTGCTAACGATCAGGATTTATCACATGGTATCCAATAATATTATCTCCACAAGGAAGCTATCAGAAGGCTTGCTGTGTGGATTAGGCAAGGTTGAGTTCATAAGAAAACTGTACTCGAGTGGGTGAAATGATTGCAGCTGACAAATTCAAGAGTACAGCGATTGAGCCACAGGGTCTGGGTGAAACCAGCACCTCATCTGCTGCACATCCAAGAATAGAGACATTTTTAGAGAGCACAGCATACTATTTATGACAGATTTGCCAAGCGTTTATTTAGGCAGGGCATTCAGCGGTGTGACATGAATGAGACGAGAGGGTGGAAGACACAAAAGGAAGGTTGGAGAGCAGCAGTGCTAGAGATGTCTACAGGCACAGCCATGCAGCTGCATAAGATAAGTATCTTGAATGCCAGTTTCATTACGGTAAGAGGCTACTCTGAGAGACATTGAGACACGGTGTAGCACAGAGCCGTTCGCCACGTCACTCCATTTAAATGTACCAAGATTGTGTTTCCATACTAAATAGTGGCCATTTCCACCGCACACAAGTGTGCCAGAGCATTCTTGAGCTTAACAGCTTGAGGCTGAATTTGCAGGAAGATGGCACGGGGCCTGATTGGGCTGTAGTTTGGACAGCTGCCCGACAGACGCTCTGCAGCCCAGGTTTTGAACAGGAAGCAGGCCAAGCACTGCGCAGACTTCCCTATAGGCCTGTCGGACAAAATTCTCCGCATATGGACGTCTGTCCTGATATTTAGCATATTTATTGTTGATTTTGTGGCTCCAGAGCCTCAGACTGTCCCCTTGAACTTGTGAAATGTTTTTGAATAATGCGCAAAATAAAATACTTTATTGGATTTTGCAAAGGATTATTGGATGCTCTGTCGTCATCGGTCTTGAAATTGTAATCAACATTGATTAAGGACCTGTAATTATGTTACCCCCCTACCTCCTCCATACTAATGGTGGCACAACATTACCAAGAAGTATCATTTATTTCTCAAGACATTCCCAACATGTCTCATACATCCTTTTGAAAGGTAATCGTGTGCAGAAGTTTGATTTAGATCTACAGGGGCAATCATCCTGGTCACCTTCTGCAATCAAGGCTGTGTCATTTTTTTCTGCTTTGAAGGGGAGTGAAGGATGTAGTTTGCAGTCACTGGAGCCTGCAGCCTTTTCTGCCCTGCATTACAGCTGCAGATATTAGCAGGCCGCTGGTACCAATAACCCCGAGTATGAACTGTCAGTGACACATTAAAAAGAGCAAATGAGCCAGCTATCAGTGTCACCTGAGGCTGTGGTGTAAGCACAAAACACCCAACAGGAAAACAGTCCAGCGCCACAGATTTGATTACTGGAGACTCTTTTTTTTTTTTTTTTTTTTTGTGCGTCTCCACTTTTCCGTTGATGGATTCTAGTCAGGAGCGTTGACATTTTTCAAAGTGTGTTTTTAAAATGCTTACTGAGCAAGGTAAAGGCCAAATAGGAAGGTTCTGCCAGGTGAGATGAATCAAAGAGCTGAGGCGCTGCCAGATGTTCTCGGAGAACATTAAGGAGACGATCGGATTAGCGAAAGGAGCAGCTGGTCACCCAGATGTTTCAGGCATGTGTGTTAAGGTGGAGCCATAAGTCTCAGTGTCTTTGATTAAAAAGTCAGTAGTTATTTACTCAAAACTCTTAAGATGGCTGGGGCTGCGGCAGACCATCAGTCTTTTAAAGTGAAAAATGAAGTCAAGTCATACTTATCTATAAAGTGCCTTTAGTGAGCAGGCAGGTCACTACACTTTTCAAAAGGAAGCAAGCTGATGGAAAAGAGAGATAAATAAATAAAACAAGAAAAACACAAATAGAGACAGCCGTAGCCTCATGGTGTGTGTGTGTGTGTGTGTGCGTGTGTGTGTGTGTGTGTGTGTGTGTGTGTGTGTGTGTGTGTTACTTTGGTTTCTCCCGGTTTGTTATTTTAATCCAAAGACAGCCATTACACAGTGAAATCTGACATGGACAGATTAACCTTTATCACAGCTATGCAGCTGAATGGGCAAACTTAGACAGCTCACCAATACAGAACAAGGAGAAAGGGCATTTAAAGTTCCATTTCAAATACCACCATCCTGATGATTAAGCCCTTGCCTCGCGGCTAGCCTTTTCAAATCAAGGTGATGTTAGTTAAATATTTTGCAGTCCTTTTCTTTCTACTTCTGTTAGTCTAAGTGCCTTCGTAAGCCCACACGACTTGACAATACTTCAAACGCAGCAGCAAAGCCGCTGTGAAGGTCAGTCTCTTTGCAAGCAGGTTCTTTTTCATACAATATTCATCAAAGCCTAATTTCAAATGAAAGAGACATGACATGCAGGGCTTAAAATAGGGAATGTCAAATGTAAGAGGATGAACAAAGACTGTCTCACCAGTGGGATGGCAGACAATTCCAGGAAATGACATTATATTTGCCCTATATAAAAGATCTGTACACAAATGTACAAATGAAGTGAGATTTATATACTGTACAGTGAAAAATCTAGTTTGAATCAGAATGCTCTGTACCTAATGTATTGTCCTTCAAGAACAATGAGGTTATTCTAGTTCTTCACACTGGATGGAAAACATTTCCTTGAATTTTATTTCTTGCAGCTCTCTAAAGGGAGCCTTACACTCCTACCTATTGGCTCCTTCGTGGTGGGAAGAAGATTGTTTTACTTCACTGGAATTCATCTTTGACATCCTTGGATAAGAATGTCAGCTAAACTCTCATAAACATAAACTCAAGCTGTATTTGGACTGGATGAACTACAGTCAGATCCATATCTAGCATGCCAGTAATTTTTTTTACAGTCATAGCAATAAACATCCTTTTTTTTTTTACCCTTGCTTAAATACCCTGTAATAAAATAGCCAGAGACGAAACTAGACCTGTACAAACTGACGTCCCCAAGGTTGCTGGCAAACTTCTTCCCTCCCAAAGCATATGGTGGAGAGCCATCTGCTCAAAATGCACCTGAAAGTGTCGAAACATTCAGTTCACCCCTAACTGAGATCAGTCTTTGCTTAGTTCACGTGTTTTCTTTCACTTCATCCTCCACAGCTGTGCTGGCTTGTTAAGTAATGCATGCGATGTGTGTGATGTGAAAATAATGCTCAGATTAAGTAATCAGCACCATTTCTGTTTTCATCAGGAATCAGGACTATGACTCGAAATCCATACACTATCTGCTGCCATTTATACTCTGTGTAAACATTAATAACATTATATTTGAACCATGAACTCAAATGATTCAAATAAGAAAATATTTGTATTTGAACCGTACATTCAAAAAACATGTCAATATTTAGTCTTAAAGCAGCATTGTGTAAGTCCTGTCCACATGCTCCAGAAAAAGAGGGGGCAGCATTCCACCTCCTTCCCTCACTGATGTGATGACTCAAGATTTTTAGACAGACATAAAAAAAAAAATCAAAAATGTATAACAAACTTTCCAAACTCTGATACCAGCAATGTTGAGTGGTTATAATATAATCACAAAATGTCTTTATTTACGCGAGTCATTTTGAACCGCTGAATCCCCCAAACCCAAAATAAACAATAAATTATAGCAATAATACATTTTGAGGTGTTTTGATTGCAATAAACAGATCAAAAGGATGCTGAAATATCTATGATGGCATTTTGTAAAAAGTCCTGACTTTTGAAATTCTTATTTTCTGTTTTCTTCATTGATAAAAATCTGAAAAGCTCTCCTGGCATTTTGGTGTGCAACTTTAAGACGTTCAAAAATATTACTGCATATCACTCAGTTTTTATTTAATTCTGGTTCCAGACTTTTATATCTGAAAAATGTATCCATATCATGGATGAACATCTATGCCCACTGCCATAATCAGATCTGGATAAGGTTTAAGATGGGAGTAGAAAATGATCCAAACACATTCATGGTATGTTACAAAAGGCATGTTTACATCTCTGAGCGGAGACGTCCGGCTGATTATGTCTGCAGCTGCCATGGATGCTTATCAAAGCTGTCATTACAGACAAATGAAAATGGCTCTGCTGTATGTCCAGCTCTATTGAATACGGATACTTTCCTGCAGTCTGAATTGACACCCTCATTGCTTTTACAGATGACTTGCTTCATGACATCAAGGTCAGCAAGTTTGCATCCATTAAGTAGGATCCACCACAGCCATTCAAAGATGAATGGTTTGTTTCTGATATTATGATGACTGAAATGTTGAGCCGCACTAAATGGATATTTAGAGCTAAGTAACTATTGAATTTCAACCCTCAATGTTTTATTTACTGTCTCTTTTCTGCAGTATAAACAATAACAGCTAATAAATTAGTTGCAAGTCACATTTTCATAACATTTAATGAGACAGCACACAATCGATTCAGATATAACAAATGGTGTTAGGGGGAATAAGAAGGGATGGATTATGTTGGAAAGTATTTTTTTAAAAACATTGCACTTTTATAAGACATTCTAATAAATTCTGCTCTCTCATATGGCTTTGAAATTGATCATCTAATAGTCTTTCCACAGAATCTTCTTCTATCTGACCATTTTTAATAACCTTTGAGTTCATATTATTGGATTTAAGCCCTTTGGCACAAACTCCAACAGCAGATGTTTATCTGATCGTGCTGTAGCCAAATTTAAGGAAGTGATTCCTTCAGTATTGAATTCAATGCCATGTCTCAATGTAGCAGAGGACTTGCTTCCTTTAGCCCGTCACAATCATCCTGGCGATAGTACTACAGGCTCATTATGTACAATTCTCGACTATTGCACCTCTGAAAAAGAAGAAGATAATTAAACATAAGAGGTTAGCACCATGGTATAGCCAGCAGACTCGTAACTTAGAGTCGTAACAAGAGGCATGTAAATCTGAACGCAAATGGCGTGCCACTAAACTGGAAGAATCTCATTTAGTCTGGCAAGATAATCTTAAAACTTACAGGAAGGCTCTCCGTAATGCCAGAACAGCCTATTAATAGAGGAAAATAAGAACAACTCCAGGTTTCTCTTCAGCACTGTAGCTAATAGAGCAACAACTCTACTGAGCCATCTATTCCTTTAGGTCTAACTAGTAATGACTTCACGAGCTTCTTTAAAGATAAAATTCTAACTATTGGAGACAAAATTCATCACCTCTTGCCCTCAACAGGCACTGATCTGCATTCTGATACAGCAACTTTGGAAACAGCTGTAAAACCTGATATATATTTAGACTGTTTTTCTCCCATTGACCCTCATAAAATCCATTTCAGTAATTTCGTCATATAAGCCGCCAACCTGTCTCTTAGACCCCATCCCAACCAGGCTGCTCGAGGATGTTTTTCCTGTAAGTTAGCCCGTCTTTACTGGATATGATTAATCTGTCTTTATTATAGGATATGTACCACAGACTTTACTTTTTGATAGAGCTTATAGTTAGGGCTGGCTCAGGTCACTCCTTAGTTATGCTGGCATAGGACTAGACTGCCTGGGGACTCCCCCTCCCTCCCCTTTCTCTCTCTGTCTCTCTCTTTCAGGGTTATGCCTAGTCAGGCATGGTATTGGTCAAAGATGCAGTCACAGCTCCTTTTACTGAAATGTCTCTCACTCTCACTCACCATTACCACCACCATCTGTAAACATACATGTCATATCATGCATGCATGTTACTAACTAAACTTATTTCCTGGAGTTTCTGTGCTTTCTCATCCAGCAGGTTCTCATGGATCGTTGCTGCTGCTGTGGTCCTCCGAGGCAGATGTATTTTGTGAATTTGGGCTACACAAATAAAATTTGGTTTGATTTAAATCCCCAGAACAACATGTAAAAGTAAATCTAAAAGTAATCCACTCTAGTGCCATGCAAGAGTGTGTAATACACTACAGCATGGTTTTTCAAGGTCTGAGACTGTGCGCCTTCCCCTTTGAATACCTCTGCACTAGAGGATACCGTGTCAGTGTCATGCTTTTCTTTGACTGGGCGTGAAATAAATATGTTTAAGAAATGTACATGTGTATTATGTAGTGTCAACAGGCAGCGACAATGACAGTACCAAAAGATGTATGTAGCATATAGAGCAAGAAAGTCCATGTAGGGAGGAGGTGGGTCAGTCGCAGGACTTCACAACACACAGGAGTCTAAAATAAACATAACTTGCGGTCCTATTTGGCTGATGTTGGTAAGTCATTATTAAAATGAGGGAACTTTCAGTTCCTATACTTCACCATGAGACTATCTACCCTGAATCTACACCTAAAAGCATGAAATCATGCATTATAATATTCAGATTCAGTCTTCTGGACATGACATGTTATACATGGTTTGTAATACATTAAAATTTACATCCTGGATCACTGTCAAAGCATTTCCTCTTTCCCCTCCAACAGATCTGGTTCAAACAGCATCAGCATGTTTTGTGTATCTGCATAATACATTATAACCTAATGTAGCATGACATAACATAACACACATCAAAGACTGAATTGTAATGAGCTGTAACGTAACACATAGAACAAAACTGCGTTCAGTAAATGATCAGTGCGGTCTCAGCACGTCTGACCCACATTGTCATTTAGTACACACAATAGTCAGGATGTATTGAAATAGCTTTGGTGATTTCTTGACTTCTTCTCTAGCGCCATCAACAGGTCAGAACTATAATTTGCCCAACATATTGGTTTATAACTCAATATCTTCTACACTAATGGCATTCCTGGGAGCCTCAGTTGTACTTTGTGTTAACCTTTTAAACCAAGAAAGGGAACATGGTATGGTATTAGACCTGCTAAACATAAGTGTCTTTACATTTCCACGTTAGCTTGCTGATGTTGCTTGCATTTAGCTTGCACTGTACCTAAGAAGAGCCCTCTGATGGACATCAATCACACTGGTGTGATATTAAAATTGGAGGTGCGTTTGCGATCCAAAAAAAAAAAAACACCTTTTATCTTAAGACTCTATCATCAGCTATTCTGACCTTTACGTGGCCACATTGTTAACTTTCTTTTCTGTCTGACAGATGTCTGAGAGACAAAAAAAACAAAAAGTCCTTTGAAATCACCTGAAAAAAAGCACACATTAACAGAAAAATGACCACCTGCATCATAATAACATCTCATGCCGAAGGGAATTTGTATAATTGAGGCTTGGGTGATTCTGCACACAGATTCTGTGCCAGTAGGAAATGAGGCCCAGAGGCTGTGTAGTGTTGGTTCAGGTCTCTGGGTTTGAGCAGAGAGGCGAGGCTGAGTTAATGTGCTTCATACTCTATGTAGAGCGTCGCTCATTGATAAACATGATCTGCATTCTCTGCCCTGGAAAATGTCAGAAATCGACGAGAGAGCTGACTCAGGAGCCCCGGCCACACAAAAACTCAGGTAGTGAAAGGACACATAATCCATTTTAACACAGGGATTCAGAACTTCACTGTTTGGAATACAGAGAACTGCTGCTGTTTTTCATTTCCCATTACGTTACGTTGCCTCTCTCAGGTTGCTGATTCAAGAATTCGCATTGAGCAATGCTTAGCGGGAAGAATGAATGGACAGAACAAAGCGGCGACGGATGAATTATTTTTACAGCCAAATTACACTTGGAGTTTTACCTTTTAGAAGTTTTAGAAGCTTGAGTTACAGGCTTGGTGTCAAAGAAATGCCAAAGTAAATTATTTTTCCACTTTTTATACAGCCACATTCTTGTCTGAATATAATGTTAAAACTGATTTTTTTTTTTCATCAGAATTAATTTTCTGTGTAAAAATTGCTTTATATGTGCTTGCTTTTGAAAGAGCTCTTACAGATTATGAACGGACACTGTACACAAATGAGATTTATTCCTCTGAACACACCAACAGCTACTGTATATACAGTTATTTTGGGGTTACGAACAGTAACCCCAAAATAACCATGACAAACAGCACGCTGTGTCCTGACACTAAAGAGCTTCACATTGCAGAGCTGCTAGCTCACCACCACCAACAACAACAACAACATAGGTACCCACACAATAACTCTCTCAAAAGGCCATAAATGTGCTTCTAGTGTCAAAGAATCTGACAGTAGCTTCTCATGGCTGGTTAGCCCAGACTACCAGCCCTACACCGCGACCCCCTGACACTTGGCGTCACACGCTATAAAGTAAAAGTTGCTCCCACACTTCTCTGTTGCCATTTTTATGTCTGCTTTCAAAAACAAAAAAGAAACACAAAATGGGGGGAATTAAGTTATCTGCCAACACAACAAGAAATCTTCACTTTAAATAAATAAATCCACTGATATCCTAGAACTAGTGCAGCCAGACTAAAAACAAATACATTTGACTGGATACAAAGAAAAGATTTAAGAAGAAGGAAAATGTGCTTATATTAAACAAATATACTGTTACTGTCTTGAAATAAAGCTATATTTTCGGAATTATATCTTAAAGGCCATATGGCTACACTAAAAAAAGACAACAACACAAGGGGGCCTCAGTCCGTTTTTTCCAGATAAAAACAAAACATATACGGTAAGACGCTACAGGTGAACAGAGTACAAATTAATAGTAACTACATAGTATTGGTGAATTTAGGAGAAATCTACAGACAAAGTGGAGTATAAAAACCCTCTAATGTGTTCTTTCTACTCATAGATATGGAAGCAAAATAACTCGAATGTGTTTGCCGGTAGTGTCTTGCCTTAGGATTTTTTTTCCCCTCAATATGAGATAGCTTAAAGAAAGAAATTCATCTCAGGCAAATACATTCTCTTATTTATTGATGACTCGGTAGCCATATCCAGAGGCAGAACCAAGGCTTGCAAAAACTGCATAAAGGCCATTGGTGGTCAAGGTGCCTATGGCAGGATAACAAATGTAGCAGCACTTTAAACCTTCTTGCAAAAAACAACAAACACCGTGCCTATTTATTAAAAGGTTATCAGATCGGTTTTCTGTGCGGCCGACGCACACAATTCTGCTCTTAATATGTGAGAAGATGAAAACGATAGAATGTTGGGAAATTAGATCTTCTGACTTCGACAAAGTAGTTTCAGACTTGTCAGTTTCGATCAAAGAGCTTTATACGTCTGGTAAGTTACTCAGACAAAATAATAAAATCCAAATATCAAGTTATAAAATCTTGTTAAGATAACTAAGACTTAAATTGCTTGAAACAAGTGAACATAAAAAAAGAAGCTTGGTATAAGAAAACTCATCAAGCAAGAAAAAAAAAAGCCTTGATTGCCTTGATTTAAGATTCATCTTACTTAGATGTCACTTTCTGTAGTGGTGTGCTGTGGGAAAGGGTTGAAACAGAATTCTGGGGTGTATTTACCCTTTAAACTCCTGACGTTTTCATCACGATTGTGAATATTTAAAATATTCACCCGTATACCCTTATATATTTGCTCCAAAAGCTCATACTTCTGTTTTTGAGTGAAACGTGTTGTTCTGAGCGGTGCTAAGCTGCAACGTTCACCCGAGATTTACAGTCAAAAAGTATTTCAGTGTGTTTGTCTGCTCTGGCAGCACTGCACGGCGTTAGCTCTCTGGTTATCACAGTGACTCCGCAGAGTTCATTAATTGTTCCACACCAGAGGCCTTTGAATCACGTTGTCATTTTCTAATTTGGTTTAGCTTGTGTCACTGCTTTTAGCCATACTTGCCCACTTTGTTTTCCAAATCTAATTAGAGATTGCAAAATGAGCAAATGTAACAAATGACTCATTCATACATAATGAAACAGACGACAAAGTGAAAGTCATTTTTCCTGGCACAATCAACAACATACATTGACTGCAGGTTTGGGCTGTTACCTAGCATTCATACATAAAACATACACCAGGGCAGAACTACACGAACACTGAAACACAACTATATATGAGAAAGTTGCGACTTCAGACTTTTGTTTCGCAATATCTTGTTTTAGAACCACAGGCTGCTGCCTGTAAAATGTTAAAACAGGCTGCTATTGATATGTTATTATTACCCATGTAAATGCACATTTTCACATTATATATCTAAAAGACTGTATGTAGATGAATTCAACTTTAAGGTCAGTGTGCTAACGGGCTCACAATTACAACATGAGCTGATATTTAGGAAGTAGAAGGTTTTCATTGTAATGGCATGAAGTGAACGTATCGTTATCAGAACGGGTGATGTGAACATTAATATGTTAATCATTTTTATGAACGACTCAAAAAAGGGACATCTTGCGTAACATTTAACGTCTCACAGAGGTGAGGCCAATTGGAAATAACACTACAAGGTTCTTCTTTGGATATCATTCCATCTCACAAAAAAAAAAACATACCTAATCTCTTTCTAATTTCATTTCTTTTTGTGTCATAACAGATCTAATGATGGATCTAAAGATGGATTTGTTTTGTACTCTTTTGCTGGAAGTAATCGGTAGTTGTTTTTTTCATTTCCATGCAAATTATTTTCTTTGGTATGCAGGTGTCACTTTTGAAACAAAACTCAAATATTAAGATAGATTTTAATTCATTTCAGTTCTTTTACATCACGTGCCAACACCTTCATGGTTTGGTTCAGGTTAGGCTGTAGTTCTGACCAATAAACTACGGCTAAAGTATAGACCAGTTCATAACTAGAGAATGTGACTGAACGCAAAATCAAATCATAAAAGCCGACATTTCAATCCACCTCCCGACCTCCGCGGCTTTACTTTACACCTCACTACCTATAGAGCACACTTCTTCCTGTGTTGGAACTATATATTGGCACTGGATGTGAGTGGAGGTGTGCAGAAGCATCCAATTTGGACGTAATTCCCAGGAAACTGGACGGCATTCTGACATTCTGCATATTAGTATTCCTGCACATGCTTTGGGGTTATGAAATAATGCGGCCTCGTAAAATGTGAAATTATATCCAGTGAGCTGTTATTTCTCTCTTTGTGTTTGGTATTTGAGTATATCTAAAGGGGGATGGAGAAGCCCAAGTATACTATGTAATAGCGTAGCATTATACCATTTGGTGCTTTTAGCTATAATGACTTACACTACAGAGACAGAACCATTTTTGGCCTGGCTGTCTAAGTGCCTGGCACTACAGGGCTGCTGTGATTTTAACACATTGCTCAGTAAGAATATTTGTTACCCTTTAGTAAATCAGGTGAGGTTTCCTGAAGATGGCGCTGATCATCATTTATGTGCTTAACTTCCTTTTAAGCGGTCTTCAACTTGAGCGCTCGAGGGTTAACTGCCCGTCTTAAGGTTCTTGCTCAAGGGCACTTTGATGCAACAAATTGAGAGTGCCTCTCATTAACATTCCTCGCCCAGACTTCCCCGTTTGGTATTCGTCGTTCAAACCTTTGACCCTCCAATCATGAGCGTGCTCCTCTAACCTCCATTGCACAGCTGCCCCAATTTAGATCAAATATAATGTCCAAAATTGTCCCCTGCTGGGAGATAATCTAAAGTAAATGACCACCATCATCTCTATCAGTCTTAATGTGGTTTCATCCATGCAACCGAGCGATATTATGACTGTTGTTAAACGTTACGGTCATTAATGACAAGCTGTAACTCTCATTGTGCTGCTTTGGAACGGCGTTGAACGAACTAGATCATTTGTTATGCTCATCATGTCATCAATCACTCCCTTCAGAGAGCCACACAGCATTAGGGCACGCTGTCCCAGCTACAGAATAGCCACTGTAACACAAGGCGAGGAGACGACTGACTGATACATCTTTGATAAATCACCCCCTGACTGACTGACTGACTGATTGACCGACATGTAGATGGACTGCCTGCCTGCCTGGAAAGCTGTCTGACTGACTGACTAGCTGACTGCCTTGTTTATTTGCTGGATAACTGGCCGACTACATTTCTGAACTCCGTATAACAGATGCCTTGCTGGTTCACTGTCTGACACGTACGGCCACCCCACTAGCTGACTGACTGAACGGTTGAGCGACTGACTGACTGACTGACTGATTGGTTTACCGACTGACTGCTGGTTGACTTGCACGTCGGATGCCGAGCAAATCAATTTCAAGGAGAGCAGCAGTTGCTCAGGGAGAGAACTGAGCCCAATTAGCAGAAGGAAAACTAATTACGATCAGGAGCCACGGATACATGTTTTGGTTGGACGTCTCCGTTCCTCGTCTCCCTCTGAATGCTGATTAGATTCCAGTGCGGGAACAGACCTTCTCGCCGGCCTACAGATGAGGCTAAAGCCCAGCCTCTTTTGTTCCAACGTCACAATCCTTAGAGAGTGCAGGGATGAAAGACAGATAGGGGGGGGGAAGTAATGGAGCTGTTGACTTTGTTGTAATTAAAGAAGACAATGACTGAAGTTGTTAATCAGGCAGATGAATGTCTTCTGCCTTTGCCTTTGTGTATGGATAGGAATGCTGCCGCGTGGTAAGCTGATGAGAGAATTACAGTCCTTTCGCTGTATTAAAGAGGATCACAGAACGTGCACGTTTTATCAGGATTAAACCCCTCTTTGAAAAAAGATCAACACTTTTTTAAGAGTCTGTACACACGGCTCTTCCTGAAGCTAAATACTTAGCAATGTTGTCATGGAATCTTGAAAATAATCCTACATATATATTTATCAAGGCCTCTCCGCGTAATCTGAAAAGTAAGCATATGCTGTTTGCTCATTTGACATTTTTCTTTGGTTTGTGATCGATGTGTAAGAACGTAGCGATTAACTGTCAGGCATTTGCATGGTGTCCTTTCACTCTAACCCTCTGAAGAGCGTAGGGCCTGAAGCCTTGTTGACAAGCGATGGCTTAATTAGAGAGCAAGACCAGGCAGTGAATGTGATGATTAGGCATTTCAGCTCTTTCTACCTGGATTTGTGCTGGGGGTTAACTCCGTCTCCCCCCTCCCTTTAATTGGTGCTTTTTGCCCTTTCCCTTGCTCTGCTCCACCAGGAGACTAAACTTGACTTCCTCGTGCACAGGGTGGTTTCCATTCAACAGGCCATGCTCTCTGCTGGTTTGAGCTAGGAGCTAGGACTTACTTATGGTATTTGGTTTTCTTATGCCAGCTACCTTTAAAAAGGTATAGTGTAGTATTAAGTGGCATCTAGCAGTGTAGTTGCTGATTGCAAGTAAAACACCACTTGTGGGCTCCTGTACATGGAAGATGACCTGTGGCGTGGCGTAAGGATTCTTATCTTCAGGTGATTATACACTGATGAAAACACACCTTTAATGTATTCGTATGAGAAAATAATGTCCAACAATATCAATATAATTCTGAATCAATTAGCTTCAGGCTTGCTCTGTAAATACACACAGACTAACTCATTTTGTTTAGGAAAAAAGGACACAAATGAAAACCAGTTCACTAGCTAGGCAAGGTTGTGAGCTATGCTAATTACTTAGCAGAGTCGGTTAGAGTCAAAGCTGGTTCATTCCCAGTTTTGTTAGCTAGCTCCTGCTGGCTGCACTGACTACAAAAAAGGCAACATCCATGCTCTCGCTCAACACAAAGTTTTGTGTCTTTTCTCTATGAACATCTTTAGATAACCCCGAATTAACCAGTTCACTCCTGCCACTAACATGAGCTCATTTTGGGACGGTTGTTGCTAAATACTTGTCGCGACCGGTGGGTTCGACCTCATACTTGTGCGCATTTAATCACACTCTGTTAGGAGACGGCATTCATTGTGCTCGGCGAAGTGACGTACTCTGACTGATGAGGTGCAGGTTCGAGGTGAGCACCGAGACATTGTGTTAGTCAAACAACGCTCACGACAATACTGTTGGCAGCATGTCACAAGCTGCACTGATGCTCATTATTTATGTTATTATTATATGTGTGTATATATATATATACATACATACATACATACATACATACATACATACATACATACATACATACATACATACATACATACATACATACATACATACATACATACATACATACATACATACATACATACATACATACATACATACATACATACACACACACACACACACACACACACACACACACACACACACACACACACACACACACACACACACACACACACACACACACACACACACACACACACACACACACACACACACACACACACACACACACACACACATATATATATATATATATATATATATATATATATACATACATACATATACATATACATATATATATATATATATATATATATATATATATATATATATATATATATATATATATATTTTAATGTCTATTCAATTATAGGTGAACCATACTGTATATTTTCTGACATGTTTTTAAAGATCTATGGCTTCAGCAGGAACGACGGAACAGACAGGACAGAGAAGTCAGAAAATATTGAGAAAGTGAGAGTGACGTGTCTTACCTTGTTTTTAGGCTATTCATGGGGTTTGCTGACAATAAGAAAAAAAAATATATAATAAAATATAAAAACATATGAGGTGAGCTGAAGCAAGAATAACATAAAGTAATATCATCCTGAAAAGTTTCACTTCCCTCTCTGGATGAAAAAACTTTTTTTTTACCTCTGACCTCACCTTGCGTCACTGTAGTTTGTGGCTAGGTGTTGTCAAGTGGTTGCTCCTTGTGTGTCCTTGTTTGACACACCCTGGAGTACACATTTACATTATTGTAACAAGATAAAAAATGGAATGATTTCAAGAGGGTGCCGAGTTACTTTTTAAACAGAAAACAGACGCAGATGGGTGAACATGACAAGTGCTGAGAAGCTTAGAGTGGTCGGGAGACCAGGAAAGCGACGCAGAAATGCAAGTCCATTTACAACAGCCATAAAAACATCAACAGCATTATGGATGCCTTTTTCCATTCTTCGTTGTTTTTAGTCAATGTTAGCTATATCCTTACGATACCTCTGTCTGGAGGCAAGATTGTGTCATTATTATAATGTACCAGGTAATATTCTTTCAAAAACAACTTAGCCTTATACACAGAGAAGACTTCAGACATGACATTTGTGGAGGTCACGGTGGACCGCTATTTCACTGACAATGAGATTCTGCAATGACGGTAAACCATTTCCAGCAGCAATCATAAATAATACATACATGCTGCAATGACATTATGTCTTCGACAAATGATATGCTTCTATCGTTATTCATCAAATCATTTGCTTAGGCTATAAAAGACAAATAAATCAAAATTCTGTCACTTTCACTTATTGAATATGTCATGATTCGCATTAATCCCTCATTACTGTGTAAGCTGAAGAAACGGGGAAATAAGAAGGAAAGGAAACAACATGAGGAAATGTAGAAACCAAAGAAAATCAAGAAACGTATACAGACACATTGGAACAATGTGTGTACAGCACGGTGAGGTGGATAAAACGAGGCACGTGGTGAGAGGAGGGGAGGAGTGAAAAGGAGGGAGAGATCAGGAGTGAGATGGAAATTGAGGAGCTGTAGTGAATCAATGTGCTTGTCACATCTCCATCCCTTGGGATCCATGTTTTTTAATCTAATTAGCCAGCCGGGTCTTTGTGTTGCCTGTCTATCAGCGGTAGTGTCTCAAGGTCAGATCCTCCTTCAGAGGTCTGAGCAGAAGCACCACTCCTGTTGGTATTCAATTACAGCTTAGCCTCAGACTCTCGCCCTCAACGCCGGACCTCTGTGTTCAGAAAAGCATACAGTGGAAACGCTCAGCGTGCGCTCATCAGCATTTCAACCTCAAACATACAAACAGACACACACCGGCACGTTCTCGTCAGCAAAAACCGCCGCTGCGTCGTCGCGCCTGTCTGCGTCTCATACAGACGTGCGAGGCACCCTTTAGCGTGACTTTGTCGCTCTTTACACAACGCCACCCGACGCGGAGGGGTTAGTGGATGGGAGCCCGCTGACAAAATGTCGCTATCTGACATCCTGGGAATGAGATCGGGCTGGCTGCACATGGCTCCGTGTGTAAATCTCAATCATCAGTTACAACTGGGACGCCGTGTACAGCACGTGTTTGTCAAAGAACCTTTTTTTTTGGGGGGGGGGGGGGGGGGGGGGGGGGGGGGGGGCAGCCAGCCTCCCTGAGCAGCTCAGCAAAAATAGACTGTGAAAATGATTCAATCATATCGACATCATGCCTGTGACATTACATCTTTTACTACAATTTAAATGTCTGTATGTATTAAAATCTCTCCAGTGTTTCTGTGGACAGATTTCCTTCATCTGCTTTTATTGTATTTATATACAATATATATTTTATTTATTAAAAAAAAGGCTAACTCGGTGTACAACAGGGCTGGCGGCACCACAGCGGCAGCGACACCGTCTATGTGGACACTAGGTTCTGCCATGCACTGCTCACACGGGCGGTCAGTCAATGACTCAAAGCATCATCAGCTATATATCTGCATGTACATAAATCTGTCTGTCTGCCATCAAATGCATGAATGAACAAATTAACAATCGACCAGCTTGAAAATACACTAATCAATCACTGCGATGATTGCTGAGGTTGTAAAGATGATGCTTGTTGTTCTTCCTCTCAAGAAATGTTCTGTGTGCTCGATATTTATTTATTATTTGTACGCGAACGATCCTCTTTATAGATCTGGTAACTTCTATTGACTGTTAAGACGGCTGGGTTTGATTCCCTTGTGCCGTGAAAATGAGACTGCTCATTGTACTTTAAAGGCACATTAGATGAACCAAACCAGTGCTAGATGAACGATCTTCTATTCTATCGATCTCAGAGGGCCAAGGAGAGCAGCCAAACATCAGCTCCGGCTCCAGTCTGGCCTGGCACATCGATTTTACAAGTACCCAATACAAAGTCCTCCGTATCATTGCCAAGCTTGAAATGCATCATAAAACAGTTACATTGCGGATGTAATTTCTGCCTCATAAAAAAATCCAAACAGAGAGTAGACCTGCTAAGCCAGACGGCTGCCACTGTGCTTGAGATGTGCGGTCTGTTGCTGAAAACGCTGGCGCCCCCGGTGCTGACTGGGTCAGTAAAGATCTGCTAAACACCTGGAGACCAATGGATCAAACACCTACTAAAAAGCTTAAAATACAATGGAGAAGGAAAAAAAAGCTTAGTGGATCAGCTTGGAGCCCCTTACTCATAAGATTAGATGAAACAATAATCCCTGTGAGGAAAATGGGTTGTTGCATTAGACATTTTCAAACAGGAGTGGCACATAGGCGGCTTTAAACATAACCTTAGCACTCCTCGCAACTTCAGACCTACAGTCAAACTAGTAAGCTATAATAATGGAACTGTACTGAAGTGAATAAAGAGAATATGGATGGCATAAATGAAAAAATAACGTATATAATATCAGTCTGTATGTGTATGACCAGCTATTTGCATTAACAAATGGTGCCAGTTTTGTACAGATTATCTGGGAGACATGCTTCCTGAAAATACAGAGAACAATGAAGTGTTCAGCTCGAAATAACAGGTCAGTGTCGGGAGAGGGACATTTGTAAAAGTCGCGTATATGAACCCAGTAAACATGCGTCTTTGTAAGTAGGGCCCTGCAGTAGAAAATGGTGTCAGTGGCAGGTCAAAGGTTCAATCCCTGCAGGAGTCTTTCAACTGCAGTGTCCTTGAGCAAAACACTGAACCTGCTCACGGAGAAAGTGAAGTTTAGACTTTAAGGATTTGTCATTACGACTCTGTTACCGTGAATGTCGTCCAGCCACAGACAGGTGTCTATATAGCAGACGTTTGTTCTGTTTAAAACACCTCAGGGCAGCAGAGTCCACGTCTTTTATCGTAACCTAGATAATATGTATATTTTGTAAGCGATCACTCTGGATTTGCATCAGTTTTGTCCAAACATAAATAAATCTTCTCAGACTTTTCTCTTCTTCTCAGTAGCCGCAGTAATATTCAGGAGTACTGCATCCCTCTCCAGCTTTATCTGATGGACAGGGGGCGTCCAGGTAGTGGTGACTTCATCTGAATGCTACAAGCATGACCACGTTCACACATGACTGAATTTCTTAATTAGCGTCTCATTCAGATGCCTGGGCTTCTTTTCTCCACAGGATCAAATCACTGTGTTATTATGAGCTAAACTGCGGGGAGGAGGCCTGGGATGTGATGCCGGTCTCCGAGCTCTCCAAAAGTTAGCAGCGTATGATTGTTTTGGAAGTTTTTAAATTAACTGATGTTACTCCACGAAAATCTGCGAATAATATAGATGCAAACACCGTTTCACGTAAGCACTGTCTACAAGTCTCCTATGTTGACTTAACGAACAGCATCATGTAATTACGACATGTTTTGAAATACAGCTGCTGCCGTGTTTGGGGGGGTTCAAGTCTGAAAATCTGAATCTTTCTACAGAACTGGCTGACAGATTTGACAAGGTAAGTGCGAATCGGGATACATGTTAATTTTCAGAAGTTTTGCTGAAATTCCGAGTTAAAAAATAAATAAATACATGGTGTCCTCATTAATTTCTCATTGTAACTGAATAAACCAAGAGCACGTATCCGTTCCTGTTTGCAGAGAGCACTCTGCCTCACCCATTTCACAGATGACAACTTCCACTTTAAAAACCATGCTTGCTTAAAATGGCCATGTGGAATAAATATGGTAAGCCTGCTGGTAATGTGTGCATTGCCTTCAATGAAATATTAAAAAACCTTTTTAGGTATAAAATCGGCTGCTTCACCTGTGGGCTTTTAAGGGCCACGCTGATCCTGGTTGGCTGTCAGAGCGGAGCGGCTAATGGAGATCACACATGCAATACCACACACACTGTTTTCTTGTGCACTTTCATTTCATGCAACAGGCCTTTGCTTTTTTTTAAAAATGATTTTTACCCACCATGTTTGGTCACATGTAGATAGTAGATCATTAGAACAGTGTTAAACCAAAGCTTTGTAATGGTCGACATCACTGTACTATAAATAATATTTTCACTACTGAGCTTCGGTTGCATAAATGTGAACAGTTATCATTAACTTCCTCTGCAGCACAGTCCATGATTTACATAAAGTCTGCATTGATTTAATGTCCAGGTACATACATATACATTATAGACATTATGTAAGCTGCGTCCCAGTTCAGCCGCTGAATCCTTCAGACATGTTCTGATATGAGATTAGATTATTTTGTCGTATCGATTCCATATACACACACAGATTACCTCGTGATCGATTGGATGAAAGATTAAGTAGTTGCTGCCAAAGATACAATAAAACCCTGTCCCAGAGGAAGCCTGGCATAAGGCGCATGGAGCAAAAGGTACACAAACATCCACGAGAGCTCGTGCTGGGGATGAATTTCTTTTCTCCTTTAAAATGAGGCAGCTCTTGTTGGCATTAACTGTTGCACACTGTGAATATCGCAACAGGAGGGGAGACAACGTACATCCTTGTCAAAGACATATGCCCACCTTGAACATACAGCAGTGCAGACACAGCTGTCACTCTGAATGTACAGGGACCAAGTGGATTATGGCGGCCACCCTGGCAGCCTATACAGCCACGACACCTCCTACAGGAGACCTGCAGGAGCGGTTTGAAATCCACAGAACACATGTAGACAGCGGTGCCAAAGTCTTGTGACCTTGATTATGTAAGTGCAAGTGCTGTGTGGCTGTTTGGCACACAGGGCGGTCAGCGCTTTGCATGAAAAAAAGCCCTTCACACACTTGGATACCACCAGTCACCGAGTCAAAAGACACTGTACTATGTGCATCTGTGTGTCCTAAAGCAAGTTCATCACAGGCAGGCGTCTTTCTCACCTGCTCTGTAAAATCCGTAATATCAAGATAACTGTGGCCATGTTAGATTAAAACTAGTGTTTATCAGTGTAGAGAAACTGGACAAATGGGTTATAACAGCAAAAAATAAAATGAAATTTAGCAGGAAACTAATACACAACAAAATAAAACAGCAGCAATAGAATAAATTAAACATGATATATCAATGAAAGTATATAGTCTATGATCGTAATTGTAAAAGCAGGTACTAATAAATAATACATATTTTTTAACCACCAAATATTCCTTTAATAATATATGTATAAGTTATAGAACAATTACTAACTATGTAACTTAATATGTGCACCGGTGCGTACCATTAAGTTTGGGCATGCATTATATTGTTGTACTACTGTACTGTATCATCACTGAGGCTGAAAATATTCATGTCCACTTGATGGACCGTCAGGAGCGTTTTACTCTAAACATAAATAATGAACTAATAAATAAACGATGACATGGCTTCCTGTTCTATGTTGGCTCCCTCCAACGCGACACGCGTACAACACTTCTAAAAAGGTGCATGTATAAATGTGAATATAAACTGAAGTACTTGTATTATGTGATTTATCCTTACACAGATCACTATCATGGCTGCATTTATAGAATCAGAGTGTAATGTCTACATTGGCTCTGTCCCATGTGCATTATTGTATGAGTTTCATAATAAGAAAAGCTACAGTATGATGCTGATGCAAACTTGTCTACCGAATCTGTCTCACCTCTGCGAGCGAGTACAGGCCTGAGAACATTTAAATAAGAATGAATTTGAATAATTAAAAAGGGAAGCTTTGTCCATTTTCAAACCAGCTTTGTATCATTACACTCTGGGTATTATATGCAAATGAACAATGTTTACTTTCCCTCCATGTTGCCTGCACGCTTATTTGCCTGCAAATGTGTGGCCTGTTTTCAATCCGCATACAAAAAATGCAAAAGGGCAATCTGTAGTTGGAACAACAGCCCCCGAGCCCTCAAAAAACGCATTAAATATACATTATATAAAACCCAATAACCATTTAAAGTGATAGAATTCTCTTTAAAACTGTCTTACAAATGTATCTTGCATTCAAAGCAGTTCGTTATGATCATGTGCGAATAGCCGAAACACCCTCCATCTTTTCCCCCACACACTCCAATCCTGAGCAAGTTCTGTGTATAAATACTGCTGACGGAAAAGTTGGAATAGTTTGTTTTTTTTTATCTATCATCTAAAATGGAAATTTTGTCCATACCTATAAATCAATTACTGGCATATCTAGTGTTACATTACATGCATAAAATCGGTCGTCGGACAAGACGCAACAAGTGCCTTATCAGCTCCGGCAAAATAATTGAAAAAGTTATGCTAGCTGATTGGAGAGTAGCAATAAAACTTATTGGTATTTATAAATGGAACACTGTTGACTCATCGGTAAGAAGACGTACATTGATTAAATACTTTAATAACGTAGGAGCCAACTGGATAAAAATCAAAACACAACATGAGAATCACATGTATTTTATGTGTACTCAAATGTGTTAATCTATTTTTTTATTCATGCAGCATTTATGCGTTTGCTCTTCAACCTTTTTTCTGGTCATATGGCTGTAAACAACCGTAAGATGCCCACGTCAACGCCATGATGAATAATATGGTGAACCCTTCGCGTGAGCGAGCTACCAAAAAAGCGAGGTGGATAGGGCAAGGATTTTGTTGCTGGAATAAGAGCCTCCGTTGTCTCTGAGGTAAAACTATATATGTCTGACCTCTGACCTCCACGGTGAGAGGGCAGACACACGCGGGGAGCCGATCACTCTTCTTGTTGACACCCAGGTTGTGATGCTGGCACTGTACACTCCTAGCGAGGGGAAAAGTAAGATTTGAACACCCTGCGTTTTTTCCGAGTTCTATCTTTCTGGATTTTACCGTGGTCGTGCCTTGCGTTGTTTGTCTACCATGCAAACTTCCCTATTAGGAGCAATAACATCTTTAGCTTGACAGCCCTCAGACTTAGTCAGCTGCTCCAGTTCACCTGGGATTGGAGAAATGATGAGGTCGTCTGTGGTCAACAAGAGGCGCGTCAGCAGAGGAGCATGCTGATGTAGACTGTGTACTGTGGAGTGCAGTAGGAGGACAGGGAAGGACTGTAATAGAGCAGTTTCATCTCAAATGGTCAGGTCTGTAAACTACACTGGCTCAAAATAAAGTGAAACTTGAAGATGGAATAGGTGATTGTGCACGCAGCACAAAATTACATAGTGCCAGGCTAGACGTACGGGAAGGTGGGAAAGACACCATTCACCTGATTACATGTCAGCGCTTCATCAGAATGATTTAAAATCTGTTATTCATGGTAAAAACGTCACGCAACATTCTTTATGTGACATTAGCTTTCTTGTGATACCACTTGTGCCTTGAGAGGCAAGAGTGTATGTAAACTGCCTTCAATCCGACGTGGGGACAACGAAATAGAGAATAGTGGACGAGGGAGAGAGACAGGGAGCTCTACGAAGCTTATTGAGGAACTAACACCTGGAGTCACGTCGGATTCTGCTCTGATTTGGAGCCGTTTACTGGCGGGAAGGAGGAGAGCTCAGACTTTATTTTTTTTTAAACTTTTGGGGATTAAAAAGTGGATTTATCTTCACTCTCGGCACAGGCATTCACTCTTCACATAACTGCCATTGTGGCTGCCTGTGTAAATATGAAGTCGTATTATAGAGCTACAGAGACCAGACAAAGAGAGAGACTGCTTGGAGAAAAGTGAAAAAAGCAAGTCGGACTACCTGTTAAGTGCTGAAAAATGTGGGCCTGTTACACGATTCCAGCCTTTGAGAGAGCAATCTAGGAAAGTTGGCCACTATACTGTGACTGAGTTAGCATAATATTAGCCCTCGTCAATTCAAACTCCATTCAGAAAATCAAAAATCTATTTATTGAGCTCATGCCGCTATAACAATATTAAATGGGTTCAGCGGTTCAAAGGTACTTGCATGAGTAAACACAAATTATCTTTATATTGCAAACCACTTGGCATAGCTGGACAGTTTCCTATACATTTCTGCGGATATTGCACGGTTTATTGTGCATGTCCCACTGTAAACAATCTTGAAGGGTGACATTGCATCAAGGGTGGGAGGAAATAAAATGCTACCCACGATTTCTTTTGGAACAAGTGGCCAGGAATTAATTACTGCAATGTTAAAAAGGGGCGACCTTTAATGCTGTGGTTCAGTCTTGGCACTCTCATTAGCGCCTTTTCAAGACACCCCAAAAAAAAAAAAAAAAAACACTTAACAAAATAACAAACAGCAGATAAATATTAACTACTAGCTAACCATGAAGGAGCAACTGCAGATTTAGTCTTTACAAAACCAAGTTGAACAATTACATGCAGCTGGTTCAGCTCTTTTTATTTATATATTTCCCCATTTTCTCTTTATAGATAATAACAGATGCAACAGAGGAATAATATGAAAATCTGGAGTGTTGAGAAACAACACCATCAATAACATGTCTAATTTACAATAGACTTAAATGTGACTGTTGTGAACAGCAGGCCCTCAACACGAACCGCAGGACGTTTGACGTGATGAAAGTCTGAGACTCGTTTGCAATACAGTGATATTCTACTTCTAAATGTAGTGATCCCTTTACTTGAAGTAAGATGTATACGTTTCGGTGATCACCTGACTGACTCTTTATGAGTGACTGAGTACTAAAAAGATCCTGACACCCTCTTGAAATTCTCCGACTTGAAGCTATTCTCAGCATTCATTGTTGTGTGTTTTGTTTCCTCTATTCTTGGAGATAATTGCACAGCGGAGCGAAGCAACAAGTCAGACAGTATTTTCCTAATAAGGCTCTCTATCAGCCAGAGGGAGCTGATTCTGCAGCGGAAGAGATTTCACGTTTTTATCTAAGAAGCGCGTCTAATGACTCTTGGTATTTGCCCTGCGGCGTCAAAGCAAATGCACGCCTCCCAATTCAATTTCAAGCACACTAAGCACATTTCATTCAATGATAATACACATCAATAATCGTTAGGGCGTGGTATAGTGCTGAATTATCATCCAAAATTGGAGAGAGCATTTTGGGATGCAGGGATACTGTGTGAGAGACCAGAACATGATTAGGAGTGGTTTTGAAAAGGTTCTTGCACTCTGAACATTTACCTGACCTGAAACGCTGATCAGGCCCAACTTAAAGAGAGCAGGCTCAGGAGGGTGACGCCAGAAGCCTGCTTAATTTGCATGACAAATTAAAATGTATTCATTATGACCTGCATAAGCAATAAATAGCAATAAATGAAAAACACAATAGCTCAAAAAATAGCTCAAAAAATGAAAACACTATACAGGTAAGTAATATGACATTGCCACGTTGCCACATTGTAAGGCATGAAATCTATAAATAAACCCAAGTTGACATTTATTACAAGCATTTACAGGAAATGGGATGATGTAATACCCGAGCAAGTATCATAACAATTATATCTATATAAAAATATAAAATGAGAACGGAGACTGAGCCAGGACATGCAGTTTGAATTTGAGATGTTGATGTTGTTGTTTCCTGAAATAAATGTACTGGCGCAGAGTTTCATGAAATCATTTCTCTATCTCAATATGTGTCAATTCAATTTCTGCAGTTTTGGCAATATGGAAATGAACCTCTTTCACCACCCGGCTCGCACAGTGTGGTAATCGTGTTCATCCAAACTATAAGTAAGGTGTTTTTGTAAGATTTCTGGCAAGGCCAAGTGCATGGTCCTGACACCCATTAAATCAGTCACACCCCCCCCTGATGGACCTGCTACAATTTGCATATCGCCTCCAAACCAGTCCTCGGATGATGCAGTCAACCTTGCATCACCCTCCAACATCTGGTGTCCAAATATACCTATGTAGGGATTCAATTCTGTTTTTAATGCTATCAACCCGCTCAAGCTGCTTCAGGAAACTCCAAGACATCAACATTAACGCCTCGCTGCGGCTCTGGATGCTGGGAGGACAAGAGTTTTCAGAATCGACGACATCCCCTCTTCCACCTCTTCGTCACTGGCACAGAGGGGCCACAGGGATGCATTCTGCCCCCTGCATAGCTCTGTTTTTACCAGGGATATGAGATCAACATCAAACTCCATCAGTATGGAGTAGTAGGGCAATGACCCCATCCTGAATGTTAAACATAAGAACAAAACAATTAATAAAAGCTCTAGCCCCATCAACCGACTCCTTCAGGTTCCTTGGCACAGACATCAGCAGTGACCTGAGATGGGCCCTCAATGCAACCATCAAATTCAAAAAGCCAAGCAGAGACTCACCTTCCGGAGACAACTCAAATACAGTCAGACATGGTCTACTGGTCCAATTTTACACAGCCATAATCCAAAGCATCGCTATCGATTACTGTCTGCTATGAAAACACACCCGAGCACACAATAAAAAGAATTGACAGAATTATCACCGGAGCATCACCGACCGTGGGCTGCAAAACTTCCCTTACCGGGCTCCACATACACACAATGCACCATTTCACGGGCAATCAAGGGCAAGGATGACCCTCTCCACCCAGCTCACCATCTTTTTCAGCGCCTCGCCTCTGGTTGAAGGAACAGGTCACTGTACTACTGATAAATTCACACACACACACACACACACGTTGTAGTCTTTCTGCGTGTACTGAACGTCCTTTATGTTTGCAGCCATGTTTCACATTGCGTGCATTTACGGCAATTCAATTTTTACTTAGATTAAAAACCACCAGTCTAGCCGTGTGCTCATAAAAGACATCTGACGATGGAACTTGAAAGTCTACATCCATGTTAAGGGCTCTTTATTGACACACAGTGGTGCTTTGAGCTAAATGCTTATGACACAAATTACAGCTTAGGAAGATGGGAATGTCAATAGTTTTGCAGGTGTTTCGTTACACATATTGGACAAATTACAACTTTGATCTGTGGACGCTGCTAGAGGGAAAAGTCAGGTGATCAAAGTTAGTGAAATTCATCCTGATAGGAACATGGATTTGCACCAAATTTTGTGACAAATTATACATTGGCGCAAGAGGAAAAGTGATGGAAAAGAGATGATATCAGATTCATCTGATATCTATTCGAGTCTGGATCAGAATGGACAGAGCATGTGTGACGCCATGTTGGAAGTCCTACTTCTTCAGCCAACCAAGACGTGAACCATTGGTGAGCCTGAGGCGGTGCTGAATGACTCAACAGTGCCATAGTTTGGTGCTCAAACTATGGCACCAAACTGTCAATCAGAGCATCCACGCTGTTATTTTTGCATAACTTTAAGCCTTAATATTGTTTTCAACGGGTGCGTTCTCACGCCGTACAGCCATCCAGTTATCATAAACGGGAAAACTAGCTATAGAGACCAAAACCTTTTTTTGTACCAGGCTGTAAACATCAACCAACAACAACCTTAAGTGGCAGCTTATTACAGTTTTTGGCACGCGTTGGCTTCATTTCCCTGCCACCGAGGTTGCCGATTGGGCTGGACCAAAGTGGTGGACCAATTGAATATACACTACTTCACAACAAGTGCCATGTTTGTCTAGGGGGGTGAGACTGAATGTGCATCCTAATTACACCTAATGTTCATTTAAACTGAAGCAGAATTGCTGGGTTGGCACCATTATGAAATTTTAAAGGTGGTCGTGGATCAGAGGTCACGATAAACAATACACCGACAGAACAAGAGGAGGAAGGATATTTTTCAGGGCTAACAAGACAGGATTGTGATTACATTCAAGAAAGTCACCGAGGACAAGAAGAACGGAAGATGTAATTTAGGGAGTGGGACATCGCAATGATTTTCCAGGTTATGAGGGAAAATAAGGACTCTGCTGACAAAACAAAACAAACAGCTGCCAAGCCATCAGACTCTTCACCGAGACTCGCTGAGATTTATATGAACAGAGGGAACAGTAAACTCTAATGCATGGGCTTACAATAGCGAGAAGACAGAGGTAGAGTGTTTCGCTTGAGGGCACTCCGCCACAGCGCATGGCTGTTGATGGACACGTTAACTGCCGTGGGGAAAGACAAAAAAAAAAAAAGAAGCAGTGAGAGCAGAAAAACATACACGCACTATGGCAAGTATTATCTCAGACAATTAGCCAGTTTATATAATGCGTCAGGTTCTTTCTTTTCTCTCTCTTTGAGTTCATTTCGCTACAAATGACATCCTAATTAATTGCAGGCGCGCTGATAACAATAATTTGTCCCTTTAAAGATTGGGACCGTTTGAAATGTCTCTGGACAAACGTTTGATACTTTATCAAGATCTGAGCTTTATGGCTGAAAATAGTCCCATTGTGCGGCGATCAAAGAGTGGCTAAATCGGGGGGGACTAAATAAATGGTGAGAAAGCGGCAACAAAAAGAATGGGATCTTTAATTGAGGGATTTTCCACCAAAATCATTTAAACTGCGTTGGAGAAATAATCATGACTTTAAGTTGTACTTTGAAAATGATATTCTCTTCTTTCCAACTGAGCTGAAATGCTTGCTTTGCTTTAAACGACCTGGTTATTAACTCCACTGCAAAACATCGGCTCCTCTCTTCCCACTGAGTCATAGCCCCTTATCTTCTTCCTGTTCTCTCTCTAATATCATCTTATCTTGCTGGAATAACTCCTTTACCTTTCTCAGCAGTTCAATTTTCTTTTCTTTTTTATTGGAGCTGCCCCCTCGCATGATCACTCACAGGCCTCAGTGCCCTACAATAATGGAATATGTTATGACGTTAAGTCCCTGATTATCACAGTAATGTTCTTGATTTAGAACTGACTCATCCTCGGCTCTCCCACTCAAAATGTATGTCCGACCAAAGATGAGCATCTCAGTCGTGCAGAAATAGATTTCAGACTTGGACTGGCTGATAATGACTTTTTAAAAATTAGGAGTCTGTCAAAGAGTGCTGTGGCCCAGTAAGGCGCTCTCGTTTTGACAAACCCTCCTTGTCCAACACATTTCATTGTGTTTCTGCCAGCCACAGACAGGTGTGTGACCCTGAATCAACAAACACAACAAGCTGAGTCGGTCTCAGAGCAGCACCACACACTTGGTTTCAGTGACTTTAAAGCCCTTGAGCTAAGGTAAACAGAAGAACTGACTTGTGTACAGAATGTGGAAGCAAAATAGAGAGTCCGACGAACGCGTCCTGCTCTGCAAAGCTCCAGTTTTAGCTGATTCCTTTACCTCCAATGCACTAAAATGTAAATAAAAACCAATCTGACAACACCCTGTAGAAAAAAAATGCGGATGATTATATTATACAAATCATAGCTCTTTTATCCCGAGCCGACAGATAAATTATACACAAAGCAGACAGAAAAATAAATGAAACGACGATTATTTCCTGATATCATTATTGCTTAAGCCAAAAAACAAAACAACAAATGTGTTGTAAAACTCTGCGGCTAAACGCCGGCTTCATCAGCAGCCACGGCAGCAGATTTATGAATTAAGCATGGCAAGGTTAGCAACCCTCATTTCCCTGACTACTGCTCCCACTGGCAGCGGTTACCCTCCTTGGGTGGTCAGGTTGGCAGTGTGCGAGTAATGTGTGTGTGTGCTTTTGCGACGGAGTCATTCGTCTCACTGACACCTGTCAGAACCCGTCTGACCCTCACCTATACAGAGGTTTTTAATGAGCGAATCCATAATGTGGCCAACCTCAGCCAAGGGCTGCTGAACACCCTTTCTGATTAGATGACCCCTCAGATCTTTTGTCATGCGACCTGTGGCTCGCAGCAGTAATCATCAGGTTGTGGCCGCGGTCAAAAGACGGCTGCGCTGTTAGATGAGGTAAAATGAGAGGATACTATCTTAAGTAGTACACGCGGATGGCGAGGTCGGTACGACACATATTTGGGTCGCTTTTGAAAGCAGCGCTCACTGCACGAAAAACGTATCGTGAAACACACACGCAGTGAGGCAGCCTATAATCAAAAATGTCCAAAGGTGTCACATAACATGTACATAACATCAGAAAAGCAATGATTGTAAAGTGCTACAGAGCCAGCAGTGAGCCATATTTCTACCTTATTTTGTAGTTTGTCACAAAACCCACTTGTGTCTCCCTCATTTTTTTTTCTTTTTCGTTTTGTTCCCATCGTGATGAAATCTTTGAGAAGTGAGGAAATTCAGTCAACTATTTCAGCCAAAAAAGGTTCTGGGGACTGAGAGACATGCTGCCGCCTTGAGCTTTGAGTCGAAGTCATTTCAGAACGATAATTTCCCCCTTTCTCTGCGAGCAGGTTACCTATAACCACTCTGTCAGCTTTCTGAAAAATCCTCGGCAGGGGATTGCCAGCTATAAAGTGTGCATTAAACAGACCTATCACAGAGCCAGATGATTGGCTGGGACTGGCACTGGTGTCCAATAATACAGTCTGCTTTCTCCAATTTCAAATGACAGACAGGGAGATGGGGACAATAAACACATTTTAACTCCTCACACACGCGCGCGCGCACTCTCTCTCTGACTCTCAGACTATGGCTTTTTTCTTGTTATGGTTTAATCATCAAATCTATCTCTTTCATATTGAACACCGAAGGTTTTCAATTTACCCAAGGCATGATTATGTTTCCTATTCCTATTAATATCAGAAGAAAAAAAAAACCATAAGCGTTGATGGCCTGTTTTGTTCTTTTATTGTATCGCTGCACTCTTTTTAACCTCACCACCGGGACTGATTTGCGTATGAATGCGTTTTTCTGGTTCACCATTTTAATTTTGCAGCAGGAAAACGCCGGCCCATGAAACAGGTCTGTGGAGCATTTATAGGTGCGCTTATTTAACAAAAATAATGGATTTGCACAGTGGAGTACAAAAAGAAAAGGGCTCTTCCTTTCAGGTGAGAGGAGGCAGGCTCTCAGAGACAGCTTGTTTGGAGAGCTGTGGGATTATTTCACTGTTTCATGTTGAACGTTATCACGGGCAGGCAGACTGATGTGGGCTAAAACCAGCAATGCATCACAACACCTAACCAAGGTCAAGCACTTTCTCTGTCTCTCTCTGCCTGTGTCCTCCAGTCGAAGGGAGATTTGTTCTGGAAAAAAAGTGAGATGAAATGTCAAGAGCAGAGTGATTGCCTGGGAAAGGGAGATCCTAATTAACTCTCTCTGGTGGAGATCTCCCTCTACCTCTTTCATACCCCGTGTGCCCATATGAATCTTTCATCTCATCCTCCTTGCCTCGCCTCCGAGGACACGGCTCCGTGCACAAAGCCAACCAAAGGACAGACCGATACAACGAATGCAAAGGTCAAAAAATAAACAGTTTGGCCATGAATGACAGACCCTCTCTAGGGGATGGACACAGACAACAAACGAATCCCTGAAGGACTAAATCCAAAGCACAAGCGAGTAGCACAGAAGATGTGACATCAGCTAGAGCTTGTCATTGAAGAATAGAATATCGACCAGTCAGTGACTTCCATGGTCAATTCTATGGATATGATGCGGTTTGTTTGGGTCCTCATTTGTTGTATAATTAAAGCAGCATTGAATAGAAATGAGTATTCTTGCAATTTGGTGCTCCCCACTCAGAGAATAGTACATAGTACAATACCACTGTTGTAAATATAGACAGCTGTACATGCGTATGTCTTTCACTCTTTTTCACAAAGCTCTTGCCAACTCGGTCACTCTTATATTTCCTCTTCTTAGCTTCCTCCGTGTCTTTGCTATATTCATGGAAGTTGCTGAGCCCAGTTATACCTCCTGCTCACCCAGCTCCAGTTCTGGCACGACACTGCTCCCCCACACCCGGGGCTTGAAAATCTCCCTGTCCCGTTGATCCAAAACACCTGTGGTACAAACACTAACACTCCCCTGGTGATTTGAACTCACAATAAGTTGGCAGCCCGGTTAATAATCTGAGCTAACATTTGCGCACACATACATCAGCTGTAGTTTGCAAATCTGTAAATCACAGCAATCACCCCAAAACTACACAGTAAAGCAACAGGTGTACAGGGCACCAATTAAAAATGACTTATACTAATTTAATGCAAACTGTATAAGACAGGCATGCATCTGCATCACAACAGGATTTACAGAGACACTCTAAAGACTAAAATTCAACATTCAACAACATTTTCAGTGCAGGTGCGCTCGATTAAATCCAGCAGCTCATTAATAAAATACACAGCTCACAACCACAAGTAACATCTAATATTAAAAATAAAACGAAGCCTGACAGCAAGCTATGGTGTCACATAACGTTAGAACAAAACACACGGTGACCTTATAGGCCTAAATTAATTATAACAATAGCCTTACCTTGTGCTCCTTTTCCTCACGTGAAATCATCCATGATATCTTTTTGGATCGTTTTCGGCTCTTCTTAATCCTCATTTTTAATCCTTTGCGAAAAAGTGACCCTCCAAACTGCCTCAAGTTTTTCTTTTTCTCCCCTCCACCTTTTTTGTCCATGTCATTTTGGACTTTATTTTCAAACTCCGGTCTTTCTCTCGTTTGATTATTTCCCTCTTGACCTCTGACATTACGTGGACTGATCCACTTGACGAGGCGGGGGGGTGTAACCCCCAGTCAGATGGTCCGTTCCGCGGCTGGCAGGTCAGTGTGTCGCTCAGGTGTGAAGTCTCGTTTGACATTTTCCAGATTAACTGGGATGGCCTGTACCAAACTTTTGCTATTGTATAATTTGATATGATAAAGATATTTTTGTTTTGATTTCAAGGATACTGATACTAATAAGCTGAGTGAGTGAGTAATCAAGCAGAGTGTGCTTGATAAATTGTAAATTCAAATTTAATTCATTCATTCATTCGAGTTTGGAATAAAACTTCACAGCCCTACTATGTAGCATCACCAATAAGTGTGATGCCGCAATGTTGATTATAATTAAAAATCATTGATTGTTCTTTCTATGACAAAAAATATATAAATAAAACAATAAAATAAAAAGTTTATGTCATGATGGCGGTTGTGACTGATTCCCTGAGTTCGCCCTTGTTTCCCCATTCTTGTGTTCCGTGCCTTCATTGTCCATTCCAACCTCTTCCTCGCCTCAGCCATTCCCTCCACCTCCTCATCGGACCCTCTCTTTCCCGTTCCTTCCCGCACCACCAATAAATCCTTTTCACTTGCCAACCGTTGTCTGAGCCTGCATTTGGGTCGGTACCTGTGAAAACATGACAGTTTAATTAAAAGTTGACCTTCCTCTGGTTTGAATTTGAGAACTCTTGGAGGGCGTCAAACAAAGCAAATATCTGTAGACACAATTATGTGTGATTGCAAACTATGTAGACCAAAGCTGCTACAGCTATGGAGGTCATTTCATAGATAATAATTGAAATTCTGCATGCAGTTGTAGTCAGAGAAATTGCTTTTAGATATTTACTTACATAAACCCCAAAAGTAAAGACAAGAGAAAATTCAAACGAAAAACAAAGTAGGGGGGGAAAAATTGCTTTTTAGTTCCAGCAGGAAAGTCCCACAATAGTCGGGAAAGAAATTAAATACTGGTGTAAAATATCAGCTATTGAGCTTCAGGACAAAAAAATAACAGTTATTGACCTTCAAATATCAGTCAAACCCTGACATCAGATTGGGCTGCGGGTGTGTTGCCTTTGGTTCTGGAAAACGATGAGAACCGGGAGGTTTTGGATCAGTCTGAGGCCCACTGAGGAGGTTTCTCCGGGGAGGGATCATAAGCAGCCCCCTGCAGAGTTCAGAGATCAAAGCCAACCAATTATAGCAGAACTTACACCTCTCTGTCTCCCTGCGTTCATGCTCTGCACTGAATGACTGGAGCCCTACTATGACTACTGTCTGGTGTATCCCACTCAGGTATTTATTTTACTGACTCACAACGTATGAACAAATGCTACAGAGGATACCACTCTACATTAAGTTGGCAAATAAAGAGACTTGGATCCCCATTTCCAGGTGACAGCCAAATCATCTGATAGTGGAAATAAGCATTTGTCTAAATAGAAGCGTAGGTTAAAATCACTGACCCGCAATTATTGTTGCAAGTAAATTGCTAATCTTTCATTCGTCTTCTGTTTAACATTATATTAGTTAATTTAATTTAATTCATTCAGCAATATGCTAATCCTGGCAACATAAACAAACAGAGCTTTACTTGCTCAATGCAGGCTTTTGACGAAACCAATCATGTATTAAATTGATGTAGCCCTTCATTGCTCAGTATATTGTAGTGGGCCATATCGATAAAGGTCAAGTGCTTCACTGAAATGTACCGGGGTGCCAAGAAGTTATCCATCAAACAAGACATGGATGTGGCATGCATGGTTAATGAAGGTGGGCGAGCAATCACATGTATCATCTGGGCTTTGTAATGATGGATGAGAGCTGCACAGATTCCCGTAGAAAGCATCTCTATTTTTATCATTAATATTATTATAAGCACAGTGGAGGTTATTACAAACTAGACAATAGAGCGGATAAAAAGATTCAGCTGAGGTGCCTTATCTTTATGGAATTTAAGAGGATTCGTTATATTGATCTACACCTGTTTGCACGCACTTGGAATAAACTGATAGACAGTTATTTTTCCAAAAACATTGATAAATGTTCAGTTCGTCCTTGTGTATATTGCTTGATGTACATTACGACGAAATAAACAGTAAAAACCCACCAAATTACTACCCAGCTTCTTGTCTGAGGTAAGACTTGATTGAATGAGATGCTGTCTGGAAGGCGAAGAGTCTTCCACAGATGTTTATCGAGAAGGATATTGAAACGGGAATGGATTCAGCATTATTTGATTTTCTGACTGAGTCACATTTTACCTCTCATGGCAAAATTGCATTTCCTGCAAGTGTGCATACTTTATCGAAAGCCTGCCTTTCAATTTGTGTCAGTGTCCATTTTCAAGGCGAGCAAAAGTCTGTATATTTGCAATAACCAAAATGAGAAGTCATACCCACATTTTACGAAACATCTGTTCAACACGAAACATCTGTCACATATGCCTTACGGACAAGTTTACAAACACTATATTATGTATGCCACACCTACTGGTTATTGAGATAACCCCTGTGTTTTCACACTTGTGCTGAGGAGTGTATGTGTGAGCAGCACTTCTCACCAAAGTGAGATGGCTCATTGTTAAATGACGTGGATTTTCATATACAGCTTCAGCAGTAGATGTTAGTGTCGTCTTGTGTCTTCTCACTCGTCTGAAGCGGTCATGCTTTTTGACTTCCTACATCTCTGCAGGACTTCAGTATTTGCCACTATCGGGATAAGCTTATTTATCTTCCAGAATGCAACACAATAAAACAAAAAAAGCAATTTGTACCGAGAAAAACAGAATGAAATATTACCCGGGCTCGTCTTAAAGGCTTTGTTTACCACTGTATATGCTTTTTAGATCAGGAACTGGATAGAGACTAAAATAAATAAATAAACGTTAACACCTTTTTGTACCCGCTAACACAGTGCCTTTATGCTTGACAAAACAAACTGATTTAATGCCTCAGAAAAAAAAAAGGATCAGTATAGGCCAATCCTTAATGTGCTTAGCCTTTAATTTGGAGGTTCCCAATTCTCTCTGTGTCTGTATTCATTTGTCTTAGTGAAATACCATCTCCAGTCAGGGCTAACTGTAGATGCAGTTGTTTTGGCACTGTGGCTTATACTTCATCATGCTGGTAGAACTGAGTTTAAATGAACTCAACTGTAGTATATTGGGTCTGTTGGTGGATTTTAGATTAGAGGAGATGTTGCCAATTTGTCGCTAATCCACAGACCAGCTGTACAAATGAGGGTAGAGAAAGTAAAATATTGCCCCCTTTTTCCTTACACGCAGCCATTAAAGTGCCCAAATTCAGCCGCTACAGTTACTACTCTGAGTCTGATCTAATACCTATAGTTACATTGCGGCAAAAGATATGCAGCTTTTGATGAAATTTCTATCTTGACATGTTGAAGTAACTGTTAACGGCAGCTTTCTCAATTCAGCGCGCCTTATTTTTCATGATCCAAATAGTTAAGGTCCTGGTGTCAAAAACTATTCAGTCGCTTTTCAAATGCCATATAAAAGTGGAAGGTAACTGGAAGGTTAGAACTTAAACCACAGAAATAGTCCACTTGAGACTGTACAGTGATCTTTGGCTGAGTGCACCGTGCAGGAAGCACCCAAACCTGCCGTCGGTGAGCGTTCATTTTGTCATCAAGTTACCATTACTGGAATAAACTGCGGTGAGGCGAAAGTGCCGTGACATCATCTTCAGTGCAACACAAACACAGGAACAATGGATGGTGGTGTTGATTTCCGCAGTATGTGGTTGTTTGGCACAGCAAGCAGACAAAAGAAAGACCGTTGACAGGATATAATTAGTGGACAGAGCTTCCGTGTCAGCCGAAAGGTCAAAGGTCCTCGCTCACTCACACAAGGTGGTTCACATTCTGAAAAAGAGTAATACAAGTAACACATTTATTGCACTGTTTCTGCCTTGTGTCTGAGCAGAAAATCAGAAAACCTTCAAAAGTTACAGTTCAGTTGTTTCTCATGCTGAATTTTCCTCTAATGGGAGTCTGACCCTTATTTTTCGCCTTGAAGTCTACCCTCCTACCCAACTCACAGCAGACGCTCTGTAGCCACATCATACACAAACCACAGCAAAACAATTCACAATGCAATCCAGTTAAAGGGTAACAATGTAATGGATACATTTTGTCACCACAGTGAATGAATAAATAGACAATAAAGCAGTGCATGCTTTAGGGCAGGGGTATTCAATTAAAAGTCCCCAAGGTCCGGTTATTACATTTTGCCCAAGTAGAAGGTCCGAGCGAAGGTCATGGCCACATTTTAAAAAGTGACTAATTGTTTAAGTTTTTACTTAAAATGAGCCAATCACAGTGAAGCAGTGACACAGACCTGAAGAACCTGAAGAACCTGAAGAACTACAACCCACAACCCAAGTCTGACCTGACAGGACATCTCTGAGTGCACCTGATCATGATGTGTTTGTGGACAAACACAGTTCACATGTTTCTGTCCTCTGAATAATGGACTCCTCCACCAGCTCCTCTAGCTCCTCCAGCTCCACCAGCTCCTCCAGCTCCTCCAGCTCCACCAGCTCCACCAGCTCCTCCAGCTCCTCCAGCTCCACCAGCTCCTCCAGCTCCACCAGCTCCACCAGCTCCTCCAGCTCCACCAGCTCCTCCAGCTCCTCCAGCTCCACCCGGATAAAAATAGTAAATCTGCCACTTCTCCTGGTGTGCATGAAGAGTTTGACTGATGAAGCGTGTTCTCGGCTGAATGTGGATCAGGAGGACGGTGAAACTTTTTGTCTTGAGCCCTGAAGGAGAATTCAGGAAACATCCTGTCGAATCCCGGGATTTGAACTCACGACTTCTGGATTAAAAAGGAAGTTGGTGCCATGTGCTTAACCCACTGGACCAGTGAAGCTGCTGGAGGCCATGTGGAGCAATGAAGCTGCAGGAGGCCATGAGGAGCAGCTTCAGTGGACCATGTGGTCCAAAAGGACATGGAGACGTGGTTTTCCTTCTCCATGATGAGACAGACAAAGTGAAGAACAGAAATGTTCTTCAGCAGCTCTATCAGGACTGATGGAGGAGAATCTTCAGCATGATTCCTCCCCTCAGTCTGATCCTGGTTCTTCTGCTTCATCGGTACTGAAGATAGTCCAGTGGGGAAGGACGCCGACCGCCAACGTGGAGACGTGGGATCAAACCCCGGCTCAACCTGAGGTATGCAAAAACTCAAACACAAACCTAAAACTGAAACTCAAAAACTCAAAAACCAAACAAACAAACCAAACAAACCCGTCCGTTGCGTTGCGTTGCGTTCATTTCTCGTCGTGAATTTCCGTCAAATTTCTCCGATTTCAACACGGACGAGCATCGAGGGAACAACGAACAGGTGAGTCACAGGTAAGTCAAGCTAGCTGGCTGGAAGCGAGCTAGCTTGGTCCAAATTATTTTTTAAGTGTTGTGAATATTTCACATGTGAGTCATCCACTCTGTGTTTCACTGGTTTGATTTTAGAGCAGGGGTATTCAATTAAAAGTCCCCAAGGTCCGGTTATTAAATTTTGCCCAAGTAGAAGGTCCGAGCGAAGGTCATGGCCACATTTTAAAAAAGTGACTAATTGTTTAAGTTTTTACTTAAAATGAGCCAATCACAGTGAAGCAGTGACACAGACCTGAAGAACCTGAAGAACCTGAAGAACTACGACCCACAACCCAAGTCTGACCTGACAGGTCATCTCTGAGTGCCACACCTGATCATGATGTGTTTGTGGACAAACACAGTTCACATGTTTCTGTCCTCTGAATAATGGACTCCTCCACCAGCTCCTCCAGCTCCTCCAGCTCCTCCAGCTCCACCAGCTCCTCCAGCTCCACCAGCTCCACCAGCTCCACCAGCTCCTCCAGCTCCACCCGTATAAAAATAGTAAATCTGCCACTTCTCCTGGTGTGCATGAAGAGTTTGACTGATGAAGCGTGTTCTCGGCTGAATGTGGATCAGGAGGACGGTGAAACTTTTTGTCTTGAGCCCTGAAGGAGAATTCAGGAAACATCCTGACAGCAGACGTCATGTGACGATCACATGACCAAACCTGCTTTTATTTTTGTTTGCCTTCGTCTTCTGTCCGCTCAGGTTGATCTGAGGAACACGACCAAACGTGAATACAGAAAACATTGTGGACGCTGCATCACCTTCACTTCTGCTCAGTGCTGCTCTGAGCGGGATTTGAACTCACGACTTCTGGATTAAAAAGGAAGTTGGTACCATGTGCTTAACCCACTGGACCAGTGAAGCTACTGGAGGCCATGAGGAGCAATGAAGCTGCAGGAGGCCATGAGGAGCAGATTCAGTGGACCATGTGGTCCAAAAGGACATGGAGACGTGGTTTTCCTTCTCCATGATGAGACAGACAAAGTGAAGAACAGAAATGTTCTTCAGCAGCTCTATCAGGACTGATGGAGGAGAATCTTCAGCATGATTCCTCCCCTCAGTCTGATCCTGGTTCTTCTGCTTCATCAGTACTGAAGATAGTCCAGTGGGGAAGGACGCCGACCGCCAACGTGGAGACGTGGGATCGAACCCCGGCTCAACCTGAAGTATGCAAAAACTCAAACACAAACCTAAAACTGAAACTCAAAAACCAAAAAAACCAAACAAACCCGTCCGTTGCGTTGCGTTGCGTTCATTTCTCGTCGTGAATTTCCGTCAAATTTCTCTGATTTCAACACGGACGAGCATCGAGGGAACAACGAACAGGTGAGTCAAAGGTAAGTCAAGCTAGCTGGCTGGAAGCGAGCTAGCTTGGTCCAAATTATTTTTTAAGTGTTGTGAATATTTCACATGTGAGTCCTCCACTCTGTGTTTCACTGGTTTGATTTTAGAGCAGGGGTATTCAATTAAAAGTCCCCAAGGTCCGGTTATTACATTTTGCCCAAGTAGAAGGTCCGAGCGAAGGTCATGGCCACATTTTTAAAAAGTAACTGATTGTTTAAGTTTTTACTTAAGTTGCGCGATATTAGACACATATTCAATCTCTTATCATAAATAAAAGTAGTTCCCACTTTGAATCAATGCCACGGTCTCGGAACAAATTAAGCAAACAGGCTTGGAGCTGCCAGCAGGGAGACTGAACAGATATTTAGTTGTCCATTCATCATTAAAACAACGATTTTCAGTATCTACTTTCCTCTTTTTAGAACAAGCCATGTCTGCGTTCAGCCTTACTCTCCCTGCAGGGTGTCCTTGGCTACCGGCACGAGTTTACCGGATTGACTATAGTAGCAGCGCCCGCGGTAAATTTCTATGTGAGCGCACATAGAAATTTACCGCTCTATGGGGAAAAACACTACTTATTTCGCCAGTGGTCGCGGTCCGGACAGAGCCATTTCCTGGTCCGGATCCGGACCGGAGTCCGCTAATCCGTGATGCCCGCTTTAGGGTGTGGTTACCTTGTGACTGACAAGTCATTCCACCTGTTTCCAAACTCAGATCAAACTGTACTGCTGAACAACATGTTGTGTGCTGTTTACCAGGCAGATCACCATTTTTCTTTCTGCTTCATACAAAACCATTGCAGTACATCACCCACCAGCTCCACCTACGTGCTGGAACTATTTCTATTATTCCTCTGTTCTTCAGGCCTTTTTGTTTTGGACAGAGAAATGGTAACTTTTCCCTCGCTTCCAATCTTGATGCTAAGCTAAGTATCTACTGGCTCTAGCTTCTTCTTCATCATAGGCTACAGACATGAGCATGGCATGAATCAAGCTTATTTCCCAAAACGTTGAAAATGCTCCTTTTAAAATAGGCTAAGCCCTCATCACCTGTCAAATGTATTATGCTATTTCAAAACAGTTTCATATGAACATAATTCTCTGAAAATAAGGCAGCACTGAGTAAGAAGAAATTACAGTTTCTCCTTCCACATCCTTAAAGGTGATAACTCAGTGCTGCTGAAAGATTTACCTTTTTAAAAAATATATATATTTGTGACTACAATCACGGACCTAACATTACGTGCCTGCATTTCTATTTTCAGACCTTTTCTCTCCAGACAAGGCCTTTTCCAACACTTCATCGCAACACCAAGAAGGTCAGTATGACAGATGTATCTCTGATGCTGGAAATGTCCTTAAATGAAACAGTATGCATGTCTGTCTGCTGCAACAAACCTTTACCAAAGCATGTGGCTAAAATAAAAGAACATGTTCGGATAAAAGGTAAAGCAGCGTTTTGGGTGTGTTAAATGGGATTGAAATGCAGGCCGTGGCAGTCTAACCAGACTTGTGGGCTGTTTCCCATCCCCGTTGTAGTTCCTGTCCTCACCCAGGAGTACTGTTAAGAATCTGCAACAATGTTTCTTCTCATCTTCCTTCCCCTCTTTAATCTCGACCTGAGTGTTTGGTTTTACTGTGAGTGAAGTCTGTCTTCTAAAGCTTTAGTGAAGGAGAGACAAGGTTCTTTGGGTCCCAGCAGATCTGAGATGTTTCTAATGAGACCCCTTAACAAACTACACCTTTATTTGAAGCTCCACATGAAGTGAGATCTTGACGTCTGCAGGATACAGTAATATGCTTCTCCACGAACTTCTTGTGAAAGTTTTGTGCATTTGTTATGATTGTTTATCCACATTTAAGACAAAATAACAATAAACTGACTACGATTACATGAGAATAAATGTGTGATTTAATGGCATGGGTTTTCATCCCATGTGCTTTAATTCTCTGGAATGAAATTAAATTTCGATAACCTTTAGGATGTCTGTGCTACCGTAGGTCATTTACATGACAAGAGGTCTTACTTTAATGAGGCTTGCGTACCCAGGATGCTTCAGGCCATCGTTGACTTTTCGCTGTTTACTTGACCGTCTTCCTCTGGAAAGCTGTCCGGCCAGACAAGACTTTATGATGCCATGAACGTACTGCCGAAGAACTTGGTTTGGGCACTATAACTGAGGGCATGTTAGTAGTGAGGCAGGCAGTGAAAACGCTGCAGCACTTGCCACAGAGGCAGAGGTTCAGGGATCAGGCTTTACTTATTTGGTTGCATGTTATGCAGTGTTATCTTAATATTTAAAAAAATAAAGAATAAAGAAGATTCAGACACCTTCTTGACATCTTTCACGTCTGTCAGCCTTAGTAAAGGTGAAGGTTCTTGTGAATCATGGCCTCACCACAGAGTGGTTAACTAAATGCTGTTTTTGTCCAGGAACTGGCAAAAATAATAGGATGCAGTAGAGCAGAAAAGATTAAATGATATAAAACTGACCTGATTTTAGAGGCAGATGAACAGAATAATGACAAAAATAAAATACAGCGAACAGCTTCTGCTCTAGGTAGTTATACAATGATATGCTTCATAATGAAGTTACCTCACTTAGTAACAAACCCAGTGCGGATCATAAATCCAGTTATGTCAAAAAGTAGGGCACATTAATGAATGTCCCCCCCAAACGCAGCGGATGCTCTTCACATGCACTGTGGTGTTGTGAAAACATGGAGGACATGAGTTCAAAGTGCTCCTGTTACGGCTGAAGCCCTTTCTTTTCCTCTTTTTTTTGTGTTGTATGTCAGTCCTGCACATCTCACAGAAAAAAAAAATAAGCCAGATTCCCTGAGAATTACATCCGTATTGAAAAATATCCCACCCTTAACAATTCACATCCAATGCCAGCATTTAGAGCCAAGACGGGAGGCAGTGTGCCCATTGTGTAGCAAGGCGGAAAGTGAGGTTGTGGTGGTAGATGGGTGAGCAGCATCACACTATATTCAAAACTTATCTGAATCAAATTGAGAATAATAAATCACAGGAAGAATAAAAAAAAAAAGAAAAAGCCAGAGCTGGCTCCATGAAATGACGCTTCACTATTAGAATCTGTCTAAATCATTTTATTCCCATTCCAGCTAAACTGGAAGTCAGCACCACTGAGCAGCTTATATGAATGGACCCTCGCCTTCATCTCCGTATCCGGCTTTCCCGACTACATCCATGGCTCCATTCCACTCACAAAGCTTCAAATACACAGAAATTATGGGAGACATTGTCACTAAAGTAATCTTCCTGACATTTACCAACTCAGCCAAACATATAGCGCTGCTATATACCAAAAGATGAACAGGGAGTGAGAAAGAAACAGCAGCTTACATTAGTGGGCAACGCTTTCACATCTTGCATTTCATTCTTAATTATTGAATGTCACTTCCTGTGGGGAGTAGATTTCCTGCTGCATCGGTGTCCGTACTAATCAATGGCATCTCAGTCAGAGGTATTGGAATGCTTTTCTCTTTTTCAGCCCAAACTTTTAATTTAGTAAGATGGGCGCTCCTACACATACAGATTTACCATGGTGCAGCTTTAAATGCTACAAATATCAGTCGTGGAAATCAGCTTTGATATCGCAGTGAAAACAGTCAGCATGCTCATTGAGAACATGTTTTTCTGGTTGATCTTTTAGCGGCCAGTCCCTCGGGCCTCTTCTGATGTCCCTCTGACACTATCTGCTGTGCCGCAGTCAGACAAGCGGACTACATGACTAGCAAATCAACCAGCAGAGACTATTTTTTCCCCCCCCTGATAACATCTCCCCACCGCTTTGCTAGCCGCTATAGCATTCAGCGGCTGCTATTCAGCACTCCATCCTATTCATTCACAACCCACAGAGGACGAGACAGACAGACTGTGTGCCGCATGCATGTGAAAGCAGCTGAATGTGAGACCCATCTGACAATCCACTCAGAATGGTAAGGGATAGGCCGCGTTTGGTGATATTACAAGTATACCAGGTAATACACACTCTATATGGGCAGTGGGTAAAGGTGAAACAATAGCCTGACATGTGGCAACAATAAAATTTATAATAACACAGCACTGAATGTCTGCAGATTTATCACTTAAAATTCTACATGACGTTTTGAAGCAATTCAGGCCGAGGTAGACAATAGTTGGTTTCTCATTTGCAACTATCAGTTTTGCTGTCTGGGAGGCAGATTTAATTAAGCTACATGAGTTAGTTGAAAATGCAGCCCTAGGCTAACTTTTTAATGTTTACAGCCGAGTTGTTTTAAAACTTACACATGCAGTTAGGGGCTACATGATGGAGTTATTACGGCATTCATTTTGATCCATTTATTGCGATCAAAACGCATCAAATTTAGAGAATTTATCAATTAAATTTTAAATTAATTTATCGATTAAAAACTAGACTAACGTGTGAAATCTATGTGTGAAAATTTTATTTTTTTTAAAGGTTTAAAAAAAGATACCATCCTCTGAACTCTTTACACGCTGAATATTGTTAGTAATATGGCAGCAGCTCTGCATGTGAAGACCATAGGCAGTAAAAATCTGGACATCTTATCTGTGGTGTCAGCCATAGGTTTCTCAAGAGCTGTTGTGAAGCTAAGAATGGGGTGCCACTGGCCTCCACCTCAGTCCTCAAACGAAAATGGGCAAAGAAGTGGATCATCGGTGGACCTGAGATGCGCTGAATAATGCCTGGGTGCTGAAACAAGCCACTTCTAACAACACCCACCCATGCAAACAAAGACAAACATGGCTCAATTGTGCATATTACTTTCAAACGTGGGCATTCTCCGGAGGACTGCAGGCCCAGTAGACACAGCACAGGTCACTGGCTTTGCGGTCTTTAGGGTATTGCTGCTTGTTCCTGCTGAGAGCTCAGCGTGTCTTTGCCACTTGGAGAGGAAAGAAGTCCTAGACGTTAGTAATATTTAAACTTTTAGAAAAGGAGTGCTACAAACAGGATTTCGGTAATCGCAGAGCAACAGCAGGAGCCACAACCAGAGCTTCCAGGCACGTCTCAACATTGCTAGACGTTCAAATTAAAAAAGAAAACAGATCTTTGTGGATGCATCTTGTTTTTTTTTTTCCATGACCCCGTCATTTCTCTCCCCGCAGACCTTTCCTTTCAAACACATGTAAACTGTCTATCTCATCTCGAACCAACACTCATGCCATTGTAAATCTGCATGTTTATTCATGACATGACTCACACTGTGGCACATCAAGAGGTTGCGGGAGGAAGAGTGGCAGGGTGCTCTGAATTTCCACACTGACAACATGTCAAAGGCAGGCCGACACAAAGGAATAAAAAAAAAGATGCCCAAATTCAATTGCTGTACACCGCTTGGGATTGCGATATGAAATGAACACTCGAGGCATTATACTTGATATGTGCGGCGGCGGTACATACAAATCACCTCATCCAGGTGACGGCTGGAGCGCTGCACATTTCAGAGAAATGAACACGCTCTGTTCTCCATCGCTGATTCACAGAGACAAGCCGACATAAAAAGACAAGGTGGATCAAAGACGTGCAAGGCAACAATGTCACATCCTGTACACAAATATGGCGAACCCTGGGACTCCACTGCCTGTGGCAGTGCACGCTATCTGCAGCTCAAAGCTGGGAAAGCTTGCCTTAATTTACCAGAGGAGGAGGAGGGAGGACACGCGACACACACACAGTGGGTTTCCACCTCCTTTCTGTAGGTTGGTCTTGTGTTTGAACATGAAGAACGGAGGAAATAGCTCTACTTCTCCAACGCTAATGGAGCCTAAGGTTCCACATGCTGAATAAGTAATATCGGGAAAGTAACACCACCGTGGCCAGGGAGTGTCTCTTAAGCCCCTATACATAATTCAATCCAAAAAAAAGGGGGGGGGGGCTTTCTTCTGCAGCTGAAGGTTCTGTCAGGTTGTTGCATATTTTCTTATTCAGCTAACTTTGGCAGTGTCAGGAAGCAGTAGTCTCTTTTCTAACAAAGGGAAAGTTGGATTGTAAATTTCAATCTCTAAAAGAAGAGGGCAGTTGAGGATAAAAGATGAGTGTGTGTGTGTGTGTGTGTGTGTGTGTGTGTGTGTGTGTGTGTGTGTGTGAGTGAGTGGCGGGGGTGTTTTGGCTCCGAGGAGGGTGGCTGGCTCTCTGAGCCTGATGTACTGCTACTGTATCACTACTGAAGGATTTACAATAATGTCACAGCCTAGTCTGAGTTTTGGGGGGGTTGGGATAGAAATTTATAGTTAACGCAAAATCACATTATTATACTGACATAAACATATGCATACGTGCACAGTCACACACGCATAAAGCGAATGTGGGTAAGACGCTGGAATTACTGAGCTGTGAGGCTATTTGAATTTAGAGCATGTCTAATCTGTATATCAGCCAAAATATGAACCAGCGCCTTCACAGAGTGGGCAGTTTGCTCTGCACTTATATACACACTCTCTCCCTCACACACACGCGCACGCACACACACACACACCCTCATACACACGCTCACAGAATGGCAGAATATCTAGCGAATGCCTGCGAGCTGTCTGAGAAATGATTTGTTGAAAATCCTACAGTTAATGGACTATAGATCTTAAAAATATTTGCAGTAAGGCATACAGGCGACAGTTTTCCGCTCAAAAAAAAAAAAAAAAAAGCTGAAGAAGTAGAAGAAAAGTCTTCAAACATCATCATCATTCACAGCCCTCAAATTAATTGGGTCTTAATCCTTTCATCACACATCCATAATCCTAGATCAAAATGCCTTCATAGGTTGAAGGTCTGGACTTCTGCACGGCAATAAAGTTGAACAGACGTTTCAAGCCTGTGTAATTAGACTCCAAACTTTAAGGCCTGGCACAGGTACATATATTAGAGGCCCAAAATAAAGAGAACAGTCTCTTGACATGACCCCATGAGTCAGGGCTGCATGGTCTGTGGGATACAAGATTGATATTTAATCCACTGAATGTCCTGCCCTGAAGTCTAATATTCGTCGAAAACCCTTGTCGCCAGTCACCACCGTGGAGCATCATTAACACAGTTTGATCTTCTGCTCCCTCATCACTGAACTGAGAAACACATGCTCTATCAAACTTAGAATATTTTGAACATTAAATTGGTTCAGTGCTGCCAGGCTGGTAGGATTTAGTGTGAAACGTTTATTCACAGCGTATGAGCAGCCAGTCAGCAGGTTTACAGCTGAATAAATTCACTTTGTTGCAAAATTTGAATTTGAATGGAAGCACACTGATTTTTTTTTTTTTTTTTTTTTTTTAAGGAACGGGATTACAAAGTGTTTTGTATTTGCCTGCGTTTTGAGGCAGTGTTTTGGTCTCTGTGAGAATGCTGAAGGTTTTGCAGCAGATTTATGGTCATCGGATGACACGGTGTGATCTATATTCAGCTGGATAATTGGGGTTCAGTCAGCAAAACATAACAGAGCTCTTGCTGCTCACGCAGGCATTAATAAGAGCCACATAATTAACTTGACGAATCGATAGGAATGCCACTAAAAAAAAACTTTTACAATTTTGGCTGTTGAAATTTCTTCACCTTCGCTTTCAGCCATTTAGCCTGACCTGGTTGTAAGGGTTTATTGAGTTTAACAAATACTGGAATCACATGCTTGGTCTGGAAATAGTGTAAAAATATCATATGGAGAAAATATGACAGATACATGGTTGTTTAAACACTAAGATCAAAGGAGATTTGTTTTGGACCTTCCCAAAAATATGGGTAGAAATCTGAAGTGAAGCCCGAGGTCTGTATTGATCAATACACAGCAAAATATCGGAGATCTTCCAAAATGTTGCCAGAATCCATCAGCCAACCTCAAATCCATGGTCACAGGATGAAAAATAAATAAATAAAATAAAATACAACAGAAATAATGAAATAATATCAAAGTATTTTAGATGTTAGATTAAAGGTTTTTACTAATGGACAGATGTAGGGCTTTTATCGCAGAGGTTCAAGCAAGTGCCAATTGTTGACTGTTGTGCTGAGCGTACTGAAGTCAGTGCCCAGTCAATCTCAGTCATACAGCTTGAAAGGAAGAGCTAATTTATTAGAATATATCTAAGCATTATGTTAGAAACTACTCAAATGGTCCAAAAAGTAGCTCAAGTGATCACAAGCTGCCCAGCACACATTTTCCCTGCCAAGTTAAATACAAACTACCCCAACTGGATGGAAAACTGCCCAGTATGACAACACGACACGTTAGTAACATACAGTGTCATGAAACCAAAGACAGAATGTGGATTTAGCTGTGTGCACAATACAGACTGAATGGGGATGTTTTTCTTTTTTTGTCGGCAGCTTATAATTGCACTTCCATTAAATTGTCAAGAGACAGATTTAGAAGAAAAGGTCAGAGTTTAAGCAACACAGGCCAATATATTCAGACACCATTTCCCATAATGCAACCAATAGCTTGATTTCATTTGCATGGATGGATGATAAATTCTCATGTCTACTCTATTCATTTATATATATTTGCTGACATGTTGTACTGTAAAAAAACAAAACTAAGCAAAAACAGCAACAAGACCTTGTTAAAGAAAAAGAAATCCCATAAAAGCCAGAGCCCCCAGTTTGTAGCTCAAGAATTCATTTATAAGTTTAATGTCCTTGGGCTTAAGCTGAAATAACACTGATGACATCATCAAAGTTATTATTATATATATTTTTTTATCAGACATGACAAAGCTCCATGCAGTGCCACAAAAGACATCATACAGTTTTAACAAGCTGAGTACTGCTCCTCATAACTGACAGACGAGTTCACCTTTAAGCTGCATCCACACTACTACTCCGCCGTGGTGGGAAGATACAGCTAAAATCATAAAAAGTGAGTTCAGTGTGTTTGTCAAGGCATATCATAATCAAATGGGCAATTGTCTAGGATTAGGAAAACTGTCATGAGTGCTCGCTTTGCCTCTCAGGTTTTGATCTCTGGTCAGAAATGTTGTCTGCATTCTCTCATCTCAAGAAGCACTTACACTAAATTCTGACTCATCCGTTTAATGCTACTATGTTTTCATCCTCAGGACAGATTGTACATTGTCCATACTTATCAGGACTGATCAGCATCCCCGTCTCAAATGCCATTTTCGCAGCGCTGCTATGGCAAAAGGCTGTTTAACTTCCGCCGTGGGATTTATGAGGACTGGAGAATAATATTAATTTAATTTTGCAACTTAACATGCGTGTTGTCAGCTGTAGGAACATGGGGTTTGGTTCATGGTGTGTGGATTAATTAACAGAGGATACACTATAGACAAAAAACAAAGTTATTAGTCTCCACGGAAATGTCTGACATGTTGCTCAACGAGCCTGTCTAAGTTGTGGATGAGAGATAACAGAGAGGCCCCCCCCGTCTGTCTGCGCTGTTGTTGTTTACAATGAAACAGCAGTACAAATACAAATCTTGGCCACGTGTTTCTGCTCAGGAAGCAGGGAGGATGAATGATGGATCTCCTTTAGTATTCCTCCTAATGCCACGTGTTTGTTGTATGTATTGTCATTATTATTATATACCATACTCGTGCATTATGAGAGACTGTTCTCTGAGACGTAACCCTGTGTACTAGTGTCAGCTTCGGCTCCTGCTTTTGGTTCAGGTTTAGTCATATTTAGTCAACAAAAGCTGAAGACACTTCACAGTCAAGAGGTCCTTTCACGCATGCACTGCAACAAAGAATCTGTTGGACTGGACATTAAACAGACTGTGTGGCTACTTCATACTGTTTTTCCGTCTCACTTGTATATTGCTTTCCATTCTTTCAAATAACATTGCGGATACACCCAGATACTTTGTTGTTTTGACATCCAAAGAAAAACAATCACTTTTATGTGCCAGTCCTCCTCCTCTTGCACGCTCTGCCCGGGCAAATCTCCCATGTTGGGACATCGTCCAGGATTCGCATGCGAAAATGACTTCTTTTCTCACCTTTCACTTATGTCTTCTGAACATTTTGAGTCTGTGTGAGTCGTCATCTTTAGTATGTAACCATAGTTACAGGTCTTAAGTCTTAAGCCATAGTAATGTACTTTCAAGAAATATGCATATAAATACAGAATCTGTAGGCAAAGAGAAATATATTGGTATTAAAAGCTGTGCTTTGGTTGTATAAAGAAATGGAACATGCAATCTGCTGAACCCATCTGGAACCAACTGATGATTTTTTACGTTGCCTCTTAACTCCAACTCCGTTCTCACATGTGAAGTTACCATTCGGACTGTAAACAATGACCATCCCACAGAAGTGCAAGACTTGGCCTAGATATCCGTTATCTGTATATCCACCGGCCTCACCCAAAGGCCCTGACACACTGACTGCTGCCCCCAGGGGCTAAAGTGTTGTCAAACGATGGCCGATGGGTTCTGATATAGTCAGAAGGTTAATGGAAAAGGCTGTTTACTTGTTAACACACACAGTGTTCATGTCACTCTCCTCTGCAGCAATACAACAAACAGACTCTCCTCCGTAAAACCCAAAATGTCATTTCCAAACTGCGTTTCAACGGAGCCGCTCTCTGTCTCTCGTTTCTGCTCACCCGATGAGCTGCCTGCTCACTGTCTGAGTTTATCTCGACAGGAGGAGCTAAAGCATCTGAATTACAAATGACACAACATCAGGTTGTTTGTTGCATTTTTCAGTGGCATTAGACGAGAGCGTGGACGTTAATGGTAACTGGTCATATTCATTCGTAGTGGTGAAAATTGATTTTGGCTGTCCCCTTAGTTGATGACAGACACCTCAACGGCAAACGACGTTCTCAAATCGCTTGTTGTGTGGCGCCAGGTTTTAACGGTGAGCAACCTATTGTACTCGTGACGACATGTCACTTGTTGCTTCATAGGTTTTTAGTATACGTGTTGTGGTTATATTTAGGGATGTTGAACATTGTGCACGTATGGTTCATTAGCTGGGAACGTTTTCAGAATGCCGAGCGTGTAAAAACTGAGACATATTGTTGATTCAGGTTGTTCATCATCTGTTTTGTAAATGGTTGGTCCATTAATTTTCAGAAAGCAGTTATTGTTATTTATAGGTTATTATGCAATGTTTTACTGGTTCAGCCCACTCGAGATTAAATTGGGTCCTTGAACTAAAATGAGTTTGACACCCCTGAGCTAAATCAACCTCTGAGCAAGAGATTTTTGGGCGACGAAGGACTAATCAGGAGGATGTGTGTGATTCTGCAGACGCATGCAGGTCGTGAACTAAAACTTTTTACTTAAACAAATGCAAGCTATTATTCAATAACTTGACGCAAAATTGATCAGCAACTGTATTGATGATCCGTTCTGGATTTTCATTATTTTTCAAGCAATCGCCGCTGAAATCTGAACATAAGGAGCTGCTACTCTTATATTCAAAACCATGACCCAGAAGAGACCCAGATGGTCACTTTGTTATCATCGATGGATAGGAATGTTAAAAATAATAATAGCCGACATGTCATCTCAAAATGATAACTCATCCAAATATTCATCTCAGATCATGGTCAGTAGGCTTGTTGAGGTGTCTTGATCATAGTAAGTTGGACATCATCTAGAAAATTGTGAAGCATATTTTCATTATTTTATTGCTTTTAGATGGAAAGGTCACAATCCAGTAGAATAAACGAAGCAAATTCAGTCTAATTTTCACGCTAAAGTTATAACCCATCAAATTATTGTTATGATTATTGTCATAGTTGCTCGCTGCAGTGAAGAGCTCCATCCCATCCTATCACTGCGAAATTCCAACATTTCCAGCAGAAGGAACTTGTGAGGATGAAGGGGTGAGAGCTTAAAGGGAAATCACCTGGGATGAAGGACCAATTCCTAAAAGAAGTAAAGAAAAGACAGGAAGTGGTGTACCAGATCTTGAAACAATGCAGAGGGGTCAGTGGGTCATCCTGTATGTGGACAAATATACACTGAGGGATCGGTGTGCAGGGATCTTTCCATCATGCCCTGCCTCCTGTGATACCATTCAGATGTGACTGCACAATAGTAACATAGACACTCTTAGTCTTCTGGTTCATCTCTGTCTATTTGTGTAACTATGTGCCGTTTTCCTTTTTTTGTGTTGACTGTTTGCTTTGTCTGCAGTATATGTCTTGCGCACACATGTGGAAGACCTATGCTAATCTGTGTGAAATGGAGTCCCATCACAAGGGACAATGCAGGAGCCTAGCAGAGACAACTGAGATATATAATAACCAACCTTAACCCACCATTTTACTTATAATGTCATCTCTAAAAGTGGGTCACCAGAAAAACGTACAGATTCCTAAATCATCTCGTTGAAACGATGCCCCGTTTCTTCTACAGGAAGGCACACTAAATCACAGACAATAGGTGCATGAATATAAATATCATTTAATCAGCACCATACAATTCTAAAAAGAGCAGGAGCTCTATAGCACAACAAAACCATGACAATAACAGACCCATTCATCATTCATCAGTTCAGTCATCACCAGTTATCATCTTGTTATCATTAATGGACAAAAATCTAATAATAACAGCTGATGTTTACTGACCTAGTGATGTCAATCCAGATTTTTTTTCACAGTATTTTTAACCTGAATGATTTCTCTGAATAATTAACGTAGCTGGAGAATTTAATATAATCCTTAATCCAAAATTAGACAGATCAAGATCAGATCTGAGCAATTTCTGGTGAGCTAAGAACCCGTTACACGAGAATGCTCCTCTTACTCTCTCCCTCACAAATGCTACTTTGGTATTGACTACTTCTGAGTTAGTAATTCTTTTACACGTCAAAACTACAACCCTAAACTTCATCCAATAATCGTCTCAGGCCATGGCCCTGTCAGCTTTAACCTTACCCAAAACTACTCCAACCATCTCAAGTACAGTAGGTGGCAGTTCACCACTTACAGTAACTTTCAGCTGACAAAGATTCAAGAAGCAATCTCCTCTCCAGAGAGTGGACATCCTTTATTGCACTGAATAACACACCAGAAATCTCACCATCAGTACTTTGGGAAGCAGCAAAAACAGTCCTCAAGGGAAATAATAATTTCTTCCTCCAAACACAAGAGAAAAAGGAACAAGAACTGGAACACAAACTGAAACAGCTCCACTATTATTTCTACTCCCCTAATAATCAAGCAAAAGGAAATACATTACAAATTAAGATACACAGTAGCTTAGAAATATCATACACCACACGTTAAAGCAATTTAAGATGCACAGGGAGAATGACTAGTGCTCTTAAGAGAGATTCATATGTGTGTGCACGAAATGAACTCTGTGGGGACCAGTTCAGATAATATATGGATGTGATGACAAAGATGCACATAATTTTAAAACAAGGTGATAATTATTTACTGTCTCAGTCGATGTTTAGTTACATCTCTGCAATGCAGGATTGAAAGCAATAAATTGAAAGAGACTATTGATTACATATTAAATTTATACTGGTGATTAACTGGCCAATTATAATGCACATTCAATGCTATATTTTATTATCTACATTATAGATTTTCCACAATTTCTTACTTATGTTTACGTTAATAATAATTTTTAAGATTCTGTACAAAATATTCTGCCATGTGAAGAAGTTTGCTCATACCTCATCCTGTTCTGTCACGTAGGTCTACTTATTCTCAGACTGACAGATGGAACAAACTGTTCCAAAGCTGGGAGGACTGTAGTGTGAGCACTGGGGTGTCAGGTGTGACTGTGCGGCAAATGGTTTACATGGCTCACGGGTCAGGTCTGAAAGACCCTTAGCAGGATTTCGCCGAGCACCCAAGAGAGGTCAGGACTTGCTCTGTATCTGTGTGCCAAGTAATGAATCAAATCAATCAGAAGTGAGTCTGACAAATCAGTTGACACGAACCACAGCCATGTTGCAATGAAGACGATGTGATATTTTGCTAACGTGCTGAATAATTTAACTGTCTCTGAGCATTCACAGCAAAAATACAAGTAGAATTTGTATGTAAAGATCAAATATAATAGGCTGTGTTGAAAGATTTTCATCTTTTGCTGAAGCTGATCTGGCTAAGCTGGATATCTCCTTCTGAATTTACCTTGCGGTATTGCTCCTTCATGAATGGACTTAATAAGCTCCTGCAGGAGCAGTGGAGGTAATATGAATTAGGAGAGACTCAGTCATTGTTGGGTTAAAAGTCCCAGCCAGCTTCCAAGTTTCCCACGTCCCTGCAGCAATGCTCTGATGACCCCTTGATTGACAGGCCAACGAATGAGGGGCAGTACCTGGGAGCCTGAGGAGCCTGGGATTGGATACGAGCTGTCCGTGTGCATTCTAATAAGACACTGCCTTCCAGAGGAATTGGACTCACAGCGGTCCAAGGTTAATCTTGATGTCAACACCTGCTGAGTGTGCAGCGTATTGCTGTGGGGTGACATCCCCCATCTTCCCCTCCGCTGTGGAAACTTAATGTGGCAACTGATTCCACCCTCCCTCTAGGAGGAAGTCTAGAGATTGGTATTTCAGTGCTGCCGTGTGTGACTGTTCCTTCTGGCACTTTGGCTGCTGACCTTCTTACCTGCTTGTTTGATTGCTTCCTATCCGCTCTGGCCACACTCCAAAACACACCTATGACACCCTCAGAAACATGTGAGAGTTTGTCTTTTAAGATGGTGTAAACACATTTTGGGAGGAAAGCAAGACCTTTAGTCCATTCTTTAATTCTCTTGGTGTATGTTTTGTCTCTTTTTTGGCAAATTCATTACACTAAATTGTAATGCAACTAATGAGTGGGAATGCATCTGAATTCCAGACATAAATTGTATCAAACTGGGTTTATTACGGTGAAAATTTACCGGCATTACAGCAGGGCATCCATATGGTCATTATGTAGTTCAATATTAATGTATATACAGATTTTTTCCCATATAAATTCTTTAATCAAGACCTAACATTACATTACCCATTTTTTTGATGGGCAGGGACTAAAAAAATAAGAAGGGCACCACCTGCATTTGATGGGACACCGGCACACATGAAACACAACACGTTTGATATACCTATGATGAAACCGTTTCAAACCATACACACAGAATAAAATTGTACATTATGTGTGGCAGGTCACCTGGTTTGAATTTTCCCCACTGGAAGGCCAGATCGCTCCACCAGTCACCACAGCACATTCAAAGTAACACCGTAACTGGAACACAATGCTTCGGTGAAGTATAAATACTATAAAGTCCATAAAGTGACTATGCTAAAACACTAAGCACAAACATATACGTGAACAAACAGGTAACTTTAATATCTTACAGAGGCAAGCTGGCAAACACGAAACAACAAAAAACGGCTGAAGAGCCGAGGTAAAACAAGGGATTTAAGGTTTGAGATTCAAACTACAGACGCCCAAAACAAACAAAAACACACTAGAAACAGGAGCAGGAACACAGGGAGACGCACTAAGACAACAGAACGCACGACTGGGAAACAGAACAGGGGAACAGACACAAACGAGGACGCAGACTAGCTGGCGAGGGAAACCGAGAAACACCGACTAAATACAGAAAGGAAGGCGTGATGATGAGACGCGGGTGAAATCGAATCAGGGACAGGTAAAACTAATGAAGCAGGGACAGAAAATCAAAAGTGGCAGGAAGTAAAGCTACAGACAAAAGGAGAGGGAGGGATGACAAAATAAAACAGGAAACTCACACGAGATGACATGGTTTGAGCATCAACACAAGCCCTCTCGTCTACCACCTCCCTTCAGTTTACAGTTATAATAAGCATTCCTCAGTGAGCAGCCTGAAAGGGCCGGAGATGCCCTTCTAATACTGTACATGCTGTAACTTGTCCCAGATGAGGGGCCTCGTCAAGAGATGCAAAAACAGCCAAAGCATCATCAATGAGTATCACCCACTTGACCCTGAACAATTACTAGGACCACGCACGATATCTAGGAGGCACTTCAAGCCACGAAATCTCATTTCACTGGTAATTGTCACCCATTCCCCAACAGTGGACTCACTTAACCCCAGAAACCTTGAAACCCCCCCACCCCCTTTCCTGTCACACTCTCCTGTCTAATACTCCCAGCACAGCGCCTCTTTTGCATTTTGTCAAAATTCATTTATTTTCTCTCTGCAGATCAACCTAATTAGAAGGAAGGCTTGTGGTGAAAATACGTCTTTATTGCTGTCATCATCAATATCACACTCCTTATCTGGGTCACTGCGCCCTGATTGGCTGCATGGCAAATGGAGTGGAAATTTTCCATTTTGTTCGGCGCCTTTCATGTTTCGAACGCAACGCCCATTGGGGAAACGATGTGCATAGCGGAGGATGTAAACAGTTAGCAGGTCTCCTTTTCCCGCAAACACCTTGTTGTGGAGAGAAAAGAAAGAGATGCAGAAATAGAAAAATAGGCAAGATAAAGGTTAGCCCGTCTTCTGGGGACTGAAGGCTCTATTCAATCACACTTGATAAGAAAGCCTTGGGGATTAGTCAAAGGAATTCTCCCTGGGTGGTGAGAAGGCAGCTCTGGGTTCAGGTACTCAACAAAAACACTGTTTACAGTGCGATAGCGCCGGAGACTGCTTTGAGGCAGAACAAAAGATTATGATTTCTCAACTTATCATACGGAAGGAACCATTTTTGATCAAACGGCGGTGGGCAATTTTGCATTCAAGGTCAGTACGTTTGCGTGCGCGACTGCAGTTAAGAAGACGGCAAAGTACCGGATTATATAATGAGCTTCAGTGTAGCTTCTCTCTCTGTTTACGCAACCTCTTCTTGACAAATGAGCTCGCCTCCTCATCTTCGTACCGTAAGAGGAGACACAGAGAACACTTGGCCTCCGTTTCCTGTCCTTGTGTTTTTCTGTGAAGCCGCCACAGTTATCAATGAAGTTCAATATCTGCTTTTATCTGAGCCAAACTGACACAGCCGCATACAGCTCAGTACTATTTTGACAAAACAGGACCGACCATCTTCATCTGTGGAGAGTGAATCATTTCCTTAGTCATTTTGTGTTTTTGAAATCCACAGATGGGAGTGAATCAGAGACTGAATACTCGAAGGTGAATGCACTTTTAAAAGCAATTTAGAAATGATGCCTTTTCTATATATGTTTGAATTGTTGCTCAAATGGCTCGGCTGTGTCGCAGCGCTTGATGCCGGGCGGGCAACGCCGCAATACTGAGAAGCAATCAGCCTTAAAAAACGCAGTATATTAACTTTAAATACTGTCTCAGTAGGAGCTTTCACGTCACATGGGCGGCAGATTGCTCACTGCAGCAGTCAGGTGGCATGTGTGAGAAGAAAATACTGATCACCTTTACAGTAGTTCAACAAACAAACACTGTTTGGCAGCTGCAAAAACCAAATGTGATTTCCATCACGTTGGTTTTAATCACATCTTAAACATCCCTGGAGAACACACATGGTTGGAGTTCGATCTGACAAATGTACAAAGTATACCAAATTATTTATTATTACTTCCTGTTTGCAATCCACGCTTTTAGCAGAGTTTCAGGAGCGTCTTCTGGCATGTCTATAAACACTCTTCTAACCATGTCCTCCTGTTTCTCTCTCATATTGCGCACCTGTCCCCCTTTTGTTTCTTACTCTTACTTTCTTCTGCTCTCGGTAGGGTCCTGTGGGGGTCCTTCATGCCTTGGTGCTACAGCAGATTCCCCGCTGAAGCTCACCACAATGCAGCAGTATCCAAGAAATACAAAAGTCCTTTCACCATCTTTCTGTTTTCGTCGATAAATCATTTAGTTGCACCTGTTCATGATGTGTTCATGGCCAGTGAAAGTACCAATGGATGTACAGAAAACTCGACTACTTACTTATTTATAAAGATCGGTTTTCCAGGACTACTGAGCAGATTATGGACTCTTTTGCGATGGCCAGTGGATACAATGATCACGCTGTGTGTATCACATCCATGTGTACAAATGTGACGCTGTTATGACTCCAAGAAGGTATGAAGGTACGATATTTGACTCTAATTGTAGCGATCGGGCACTAATGGTTCTAATTTACCTTACTGTCTCTATGAACTGTATGTCACAGCACATGCTCCAACTGCTCACCATGTTGATAAGCGGCCAAATCAGTGAGCCAAAGTACAAAAATGTCCCGTTGCTAGAATACCTGCATGCACCTGTCCTTTTTTCCCCCTCACTTACTGTAGTATGTTTGCTTCATATCTCTATATCTACACGCCACCCTCTGTCTCACTGGCCCACATTAAACTGTTCTGAGCTGATAGATTTGGACATTTACTTGCACTGTGATGTTGTCCAAACCCCCTGCATTAAACTGCTAAACTCGTACTCCTTATTTTGGTCTCCTTATCCAGCACGTGAGAAGAAACGTGGATTGTCAGCCCAGCAGTAATAAAACCTACACAGATGATCTAACTCAAACAGTCGGAGGGAAAAGAAAAAATGAAAATGAAGTAATGCACTCTGGGTAAATGTCAGTGAAAATGAGACAAGTATACGATTAATCACACCTGATACTCTGAAAAAAAAAAGAAAAGAAAATGGACTTGTGCATGAACCTTCTAAGTGAAAATCAATAAAAAATAATCATGTCCTGCTTAAAGCTTGAAGAAATCAGTTCAACATTCAAAATGAAAATTCAGCATGGAGAGCTTTTTAAAAATAAATCCCAGACTGTGTGAATTCTTGATTATTAAGTGCAGCTTGATTACATTACACAGTACTCACTTATTCACTGCAAGCCCTTGGTGTGACAAGCGCATATCAGAATGTATGGCTGGCAGTGACTGGGGAGGGATTTATATATATTTATGTATTTATGGGCATATGTACAGTATGTGTATGTACATTCTTGGTTTTGTTTGTCCACTGATGTTTGGTTTGTTAGATATTGGCTTGGGTGCCAGCTGCTGCTATTATTTTCTCATCTCCAATTTCTCTGTAAAGATCGAACAGCACTGCACTTTTGTTATTTCCTGCAAAACCTTAATAAAAGGATTTTGATTAAAAAACAAACAAACAAAAAAAACAAACAAAAAAAACATTTGGCATTTTGGAAGTACTGTTCACTGGCAGAACATCGAGAGTTTATGCTGACATCAGAAGTAGAAGATTAAAAAAAAAATGCTATGACCAATGATCATAAATGTTTATTTTGAATTCATCAAAAGGTCCAAAATTGTGAGTGCGTGCTCTTTGTGACATGTAGGCTGAAATAATGTTGAAAAGCACACTTTACCTAAACAAAAAAGCCTTAAGCAGCAATTAATAAATGATTTAAACTTTAATTACCATTTGTCCACATCTTATATAGTGCATACTGTTTTTAAATGTACCTTTGCGTGTGATGTCATGAGTTGTAAGACTTTTTTTGCTTTAATCTGCCAGATAAAATAAATAAAACTGTAATCTGTAATCTTTTAACTAATGCACTTCCACTTTGGGAACAGATTTAAGATTAGCCTTTATGACGCTCAGCTGGATGGTGAATAACGAGTATTTGAAAAAGAAAAAATAACTGGGACAAAGTGCTAATTATCAAGAGCTCTCCAATGCCTGCCAGATGCAGCTACAGTAATTAGCATTTAAGGAACTGTATGTAACTGTATTTACATGACTTTTAGTTCAAATGCTTGGCTGTAATGTGTTTACATCTCGTCTACTCTACTACTGTGTACATTTCTCAAGCTCACATTACCGGCTGCGGTCTAAACACACAGGAGTTGAAAGTGGACACTTGAGAAATTCCAGACCACAAATATGAACGCACGCAACACACACACACACAGAAATCTAAACACTCAAAACACTGTAATTGTAAATCAATAAACAATTAAGGTACCGCCATCATAACACACTGCTTACTGACCTCAAATCCCTCGGCGCCGACTGTGTCTCCATTTTCCTGTTGTTTGTAAGAGGGCAGCTAAAACAATAATGGGATAGCTGTCGGCTGATATGTGGACACTCGCCACTGAAGCATGCAGAGATATAGCTTCAAAGTCCTGTGTGTGTGTGTGTGTTTTTTTTTTTTGCGCACCGTCAGACTGTGAAGTTACTTTTCACTGTGATGAATTATCTACAGACAATTTGAGGATCATAACACAGCATATGTTCACACATAGTTTTGGCTTGCTTCGCACACGATGGTGTGGTCTCATAGGAAATCGCTTGGTTTTGTGGAGTGTTCTGGTATCAGATAGTTAAAGGAACGGTCCTGCAGCGTAATACTGTGTATTACATGTGTAATATATGCATACGATATACACAATGAGGACCTTACCACGCTCTCTCTATTTCCTGTCTGTCTCCATCACTGACAGTATATAATTAGTGGACAGAGCTTACAGGTCTGTGGGGTTAAACCAATGCAAAAGTGTCTTAAACCCGTACTCCTTCTAGTGGCCAGCAGGGGACGGCGCCATTGGCTGTCTGTATGGAGTCCAAAGGAGAAATGACCCTAACTCCTCACGTGATTTATTACCTCAGTAAATAGTTTCCTCATGGGGTTACGGTCTCAATCACTGGTTTCATGTCTATTTCGATATAGCATGATGTTCATTTGGTAAATTATGGTTCCATTTAGAGACGTTAAAACAGATGTTAAAGGAGGGTATGCTTTATAGCGTGGCTACCTTGTGATTGACGCGCCCTGCTCCACGTGCTGCTGGTGGTAATTTTCAAGGTGGTGAAATCGTGCTGTAAAGGAGTGTACGCTGCTGTTCCTTCACCATTCGAATCATCGGCTTTGTTTTTCTCTTGTTTTTTGTCACTACACGGCCGACATATTTTCAGGGTTAATTGGCTTTCTCACAAATACAATCAAGCTGCACGTCAGTAGCAGTGGTATACATGTTGTAAGTGTTAAACAATTAGACATTGTTGTATGTACGTGACCACAGGCTTGTGACGTACCACATATATCTATAGGAACGGCTAGAATAGGTGTACGCTTCCAACAAAAGATAATATGTGTGAGTATTCTCCTCTAACATCATTTATTCTAAATACTTCTTGTATTTAGAATGAAATGATAAATAAATGTGTTATTACGCTGAGTGGGTGTGAGTTCAAGGGTGTAGTTTTGGTTAGAAAAGTGGAGGCACAGTAAAGTAAAACAAAGTAGCAGCTGCATAATAGCTATTAACAAATAGGTGCAAATGGTTATTGTGCTTTCCGTTATATGAGTAGTAAAAAAAAGAAATGCTATGTAAACATCTGTATTATTGTTTAATTACTCAATCCTGAAGAAGGCGAACCACAATAACTGTATGACTAAAGCTAATCCAAATCATTTAGAGTCCTTAACAGAGACCTGATCACTTAATAAGATACTGTTGTATTTCTCTCTTTATTACAAAATACACTGTGCTTTACTCTCTTATCTTTAAATACTGTTTGAATTTAGCATCTTAGAGTATGAACTGTGTAAGGAAAAATAAAGATAAATATCTATTATTAAAAAAAATAAAATAAACAGACATGGTGAGAGTACGTTTATCAGCCTTGGTCTGCTTTGAGACTGTATAACCTACGTTTGTACATTTTGATGAATCTGCGGTTGGAAAAGTTCTGCCATATTAGTCACTTGAAGTTCCTATTGTGACTGGTGCAGACATAAATTAACCGGATACTAAAGCGAATCCCCAAAACACAAGGCTGTACGTTATAGGGAGCATCCTTTTTGTATGGTTTCCGAACAGATTTATGAATGTTTATCTGTGATAGAGAAAGTGATTTTGGCAATGCATGTACGACTTCTGTGGGTCCGAACACGATAAAAAACAAAAACAAAGTGACACATACTGATTTTTGGCCACAGAAACAACAACAAACAAAAAAGAGAGAGATGTTCTTTCACACTCAAACATTCAAATAAAGGTTGTGCTGCTGCTGCTGAACGTGTCCTGAACCTTTGGCGTTTCAGCAGCGGACAGAACAACAGCGGATAACACACAACATGCTGTCCAGCTTTCCCGAGAGATTTAGATGAAGACAAGACTTTGTCAAATTTACACATCTTTATAAGACACGACAAAATGGAAAAGGAGATCGTCTGATTGTTTGAAGACATTTTCTTAAGAGAGTCACATTAATACAAAGATCTATCATGGAATACCAGTATTTTATATACTGCAGTTGTTATACCACATTTTTATATTCTGTAACATGTGTACATGGTAATATGCCAACTTTGCTTCAAAAAGTGTTCAGTTAGTTCATCCAAGAAAAGAAAAGAAAAGAAAAGAAAACCTTTTTTTTTTTTTAAACAATATTCAACTCACCATGAAAGGATTACAATACCCTGCAAATGCTCACGGTCTGTGTCATAATGTCTTTAAGCGTTTATCTTTACCACAAGAGAATACACAAAAACTCAATGCTTTGGGTAACTCGTTGGATTTGATCCTGCCTTCCATATAAAAAACTTGAAATAGCTGAATGCTCATTAATGATTTACATAGTCCCAAGGGGAACAGAGACAACACTGTGATACTGTGAGAATTCATGTCAAGATAATAAGGAAGAAATGTGAAGAGTTCCACTCCAAAACGTTATAATATATCCAGATACAACATATAACAAAATCGTTGCCTGAGGTTTATCGTTCAACGTCTTTGAAATCTGCAGGTTCCACTCTGTAAAAATTAACTCATTTTGTCAACTGAGTACTTAATTATGAACGATCCTTTAAAAGTAATTTCGTAATTTATTTGTTGTTTGTTGTTAAGCTTTTTTGGGGGGTGGGGGTCATGTTTTCTTTCACATTTTGGAACAAAACTCTTCATCATTTCCAGTTCATTAAATACTGTAATTATCCAAAATATGGAACGCGTAATACCACACGATTAGCTGATCCACTTGAGTGATTATTATTTCTGATGTACCATCTATAAATTAACACAAGTATCTACCTGCTTCAGTGGCTCCTCTCTGGTCTTAACAGAAGAGTTTTTGTATTTTTATTTTTTTCAAATCAAAGCAATAGATGGGTGTAAAACCTCATCGTTGCCAAACATGCAAAGGCCATGAGTGTGAGGAAGAATAGAGTCACTGTGAGTCATGTACAGCTGATGATGAAAAAAAATCTAAATAATAAAAAAGAAGGAAGCCTTCCTGTTTTTTTTTTTCTTTTTCTTTTTTCTCCGGCTTGTGAAGCGACAGGATCCTTGTGGTATTAACCTAAAATTCTTTATCAGCAGTTTGAGTTTTGGGAAATACGCTTGGGAAATTAGCTTTCTTGCAGAGTTACATCAATACCACTCTAATATCTGTACAGTCAATCTGAAGCTACTTCCAGCGGCCAGCGAGCTTAACTAAGCATAATGACTGGCAACAGGGGGGAAACAACTAGCATGGCTCCGTCCACCAGCACCTCTGCAGCTTCTATCTCATTTGTTTAATCAGCATAAAAGCCAAATTGCACGCACTGCAGTTTTAGGCAGCTTACAGGACGACATAAGTAATTTCTCTGCTGGTTAGTTGCTTACCTCGGTTTATGAACAGATAAAACAAATAGGACACGGAGCGCCGAGTCAAACTAGCCAATCACGTCCAGGCTAGCATCTGCTCCACAGCGGCCTCTCACTCAGCATGTTTTCTGTACGTGTTCAAAAAACAGGTCAAAGTATATCTGGCCTAAACTGGGAAACACATTGCACACATTTTAGCAAGGCTTTGTTCCCAGACTGATTTTAAGTTTTTTGTGTGTTATTTTACCTGTCATTGTGCTTTTGAATGAGATTCACATGTCAATTGGTGAGCCGTAGAGTACGGATGCACCTACTTTGGGTTTTTTCTTCTTTTTTTGCCGATTGCTGATACAGATCATTGTTGTTTTGTTACAGCAGCTGATATAACGGCATTAAAAAAAATAAATAAATCAACCACTGAAAACAGCCCCATTTTTCAAGTGCTTAAAAAGTTCTCGAAATTCAAAGAAATCACGTAATGCTGCTACAATTTGACCAAAGTTTTGTTGATACTCTTATAATTAAATTCAGCCATCTATTGAAATGTTCGGTTTCAACAGGACCCAGACAATCTGCAGATTATTTCTGTAAGTGTTGTTAGAAACTAAAGTTAGACGCGATACAACATGAATGAATCCCTGTTCCCCTACTGCACGGTTACTTACCTGCTTCAAGCTTTTAGGCTTAGCTAAGCTAACCGTCTCCTAGCTGTAGCTTCATATTGAGTTGACAAATATCAAAGTGGTAGTGATCTCCTCACCAAAGAAATAAGAGTGAACTAGCGTGTTTCTCAAAATGTCTAACTATTCCTCTAAGTGACAGGTTTTCTTAGGCTGTGCACACACCTGCAGCTAACACACGAGTTATACTTTCAGTTACAAAAATGTTTTCTTTAGAGTGGAAATGCAGTTTCACTCCAAAAAGCCTGAAAATGACAGAACAGTTTCTCAAATCATGTGTTTATGTTTGGAGGTGTGGTGTAAGATACTTAGCAACGCATTATTCTCGCCGTAAAATGCAAATGAACTGGAAAGTGAACACGAGGCTTCGTCACCTCTTTGGAAAAAAGTGTCGCATTGATGGCTCTGAGTCGTCCCCCATTCTCCAAGAGTCTCTGTGATTCAACGTCAGCGCACGTTCTCAACTGTATTCACCTTCACCACATAAGACAACTTACCGGCACTGACACAGGTAATTCCCAAGAGAAACTCTCCTCTAGATTAGGATGAAAACAAATACCATAGCTTTATACTTTAGCCACCCAGATCACAGTCAGAAAAGGAACCAAAATAACACCCGAAAAAATAAGTTAACATAATTTTGACACATATAATTTTACAATATGTACATTATTTTTAAATTAAAATAGATTTGTCGGTTGTCTGATTGGGTAGGTCCTCTACAGAGCGCTCTCTCTCTTTTTTTTCCAACCATCCAGTGTTATTCCACAGAAGCAGAGTCCCCATTAAAAGCTCAGCGTCAGCCAATCAGACTGCAAGTAAGGCTACCATCGTCAAGTCCCTGCCAATAGTTTGTCGGTGGCGTCTTCAGACAGGGCCGAGCCCTTAGCAACAAACATGGCAGACCCTTCAACACCCTGACAAAAAGAAATAAATATAAAATATATGTAATATTTCTATATATATTCATAAAACCAAACCCAGGATAGATTTTAACTCTGTGTGTTCTCTCCATTATATTATCAAACTGTGGCCATTTTCCTATTGCCAGTCCACTTTACATCCCTTTTTGTCTCCATTTTTGTGTATTTTTGCAGTTTTTCGAGAAAAAAAAAAAGTCTTCTTCAAACCTGTACATCTTATACGCAAGTAAACAAAATGTAAAAGTGCGTGTTTTTTGAATACGTTTTATCCACTATATCCAAAAGTGTTGCAGGCACTTAAGTCCTTCCCAAACATTGTAGGTGTTTTCGACAGTGGAGCAGGTTGGTTTGGTTATTCCTGGATTCGTGTGGGTCGGTCTGTCTGTATGTCTCTGTCGATCTGTCTGTCTGGCGAGGAACGGGCCATCCCAGGACACTGCTAGCCGAGGATGTCCAGGTAGACCGGCGTGGCTTTTCCCATGGCGAACAGGACCTTCTGTATGTCCTTAATGTTCAGTCGCTGCTGCGGTTCCCTCTGCCAGCAGCCCAGCATGATGTCATACACCTCCTTAGGACAAATCCGTGGCCTCTCCAGAACCCGACCCTGGGTTATGCACTCAATAACCTGCAGAGGAGAGAGGGCAGTGGAGTGAGACAGACGATTTTCGCTGACTGATTGCTTCGGTTTGTTCATAATGAGAGACCAGTGACACTGAGCTGGCCGTCCTTTGAGGTTTGAACTAATGAAACTGAGATGAAAGAAGTAAACAGTATGCATTCAGTCTTAAATTTGTCCAATATTGAAGGGGAAATGAGATTTAATTTATCTGTCCTACAGCACAAAATAACAACAATCCTGGACATTTGTGGGGGCGGATGTTTGAGATGCTGCTAAAAAGGTGATTGATCATTTCTTTGTTGGACTTGGCTCTAATTAGCCCGATGACTCACTGCTGTTCTCACAATTTGACTTTGTTATTTGTGTCAATTCCAGTAGCCACTGTAGCTTGAAGATTAGTGTGCAATGACTGTGGCTGCACAGAACAAGTGTTATTTTCTGTTTTTCCTTTTTTTTTTTTAAATATCGAATTTCTTTACACTTTAAATTTGCTACTGAGACCGGCTCAGCGCTTCTTTTTACGTGTTCAGGTGATTAAGGTGAGGAATAATTACCGACATAGCTGAAGAGAAAAAAATGGAAACTCTCCCCGTAAGACATATTATGGTGTCAAGCAATTTCATGCTCGTGCAATCTAGCAGCACAACAACATGGTGTCAGAACAAAGCAACGGATAATCTACTGCTATCTGAAGCCCAATTTTCCGGAAAGAATGTATGACAAACCTAATGTGTGTTTAAATGTGATTTCACTGAGGTTTATACTCAGGAGTGTCAACAACAGTAAAAAGCAGGAACAAAACAACATATTCGAACGAACCAGAGGGAGAAACCACTTCTATTCTTCCACCTGTTGCACCTGTAAATCATTGTTTTTTTCTCTCTCCATTATATTCTGTTTCTCATATATTGCCACCAACGGATGAGAGGCATGGGAGATAGACTACCTTGAGACTATGACTAAGGGGATAGAGCATCAACTGCAAAAAAAACATATGGAGCCTCTGAATAAATTCCCAGATCACAAACAATACAAACAACCAATTGTAAAGGTTGCAGTGGTCATGGCAACAGCACACAGCCAAACAGATGGGTGACATTATTCAAATGAGTCAGAGAGTAATCATGACTAACAGAGAATCCAGCTAATTGTACAACGGTAATGGTGTTGTAACCTATTGCATGGAAACCTTTTGATAAATCCACAACCTACACAAGTGACATGGTTGTGGTTATGAATTATGGCAGCAATTTAATTCTCTGCACTTCTTATTACACCAACCCATTATAATTACATCGTATGGCATTACCTAGTATTTCCAGTCCAGTTGTAATATTAGGTTTAGGGTTGAGGTTAACAAACACGCAAAACCCAATAAGATCCAATGCAGTTCTGACAAATTATATTAGCAACGATAATTCATCCTCTCTTCTCTTCTCCTTCACTGGTTTAGCATCGTCTTGTGATGGACAGCTTAAATAAAGGACCAAAATTCGATGCAGGAACACCAAAGAGCTCTTCTGTTCATCCACACGTTCCTCGTCAAAATCCGGCACCTGCTTTACCCAGAATGCATCTCCACTGTTGACAGATCAGTTGGCGATTCAGGTGTGTTCTGCTAGTAGTGTGGCTATTGTAACCTCAGCTTCAAGCGTAGATGAGGAGCTGACTTCAGAACTTTTTTTTGTTGCGTTTATCAGATCCGATTTAGTGCAGCTCCATCTCAAGCCGCAAACAATTTTCTGTTATTAACTTGCAGCTTCATGATACTGGTTAAAGGATCCTGGATCACTAGTGGCCTTGGGTTACTGCTAGTAATATGGAGATTGGTTTCTCTGTAACTTCTAAAACTTTTTTTTTCACGACCTGAACTGATTCTGAAATAATGAGCTTCAATGCAACATAAGCCTTGCTGCCAAAAATTTTATGTTATTGCAGATTTTTTTTTATTTGATAGTGCAGCTGAAGGCAGAGAGGAAAGGGAGAGGGAAGGGGCGACATGGAGCAAAGGGCTCCTATCTGAGTGTTGTTGTGTAACACAGTATCTTGGTCCTCACTTCCAACCTGCATCACATCAGTTTGCTTTCTGTCTATTTTTTACCGGGAGTTGTGTGCGTACATGCACACACACTCACAAGGAGTTTCTTCTGTTTCTTTTTTCGGTGTGCCACATGAAGGCTGCCTCCATGACAATTTGGTGTCAGCTCGTGGCGGACTGCGACGCTTCAAATGTGGAAATATGGTCACAATATTCATTCAACATCTAAGGTTTGCAGTACAAAAGGCATGACTAATTTATAAAGTAGCAGCAAATATGTTTGGCTTCGGCCGTGACAATGGTTTTGGAAACAGATTTCGCTGTTACTTAATAAAGAGCAAACGACAGGACTATTTGTAACAGCAAAGGGGGAGTGAAAACAAAGAGTGCTTTGTCACCCACAGTTCTAGATCCCACCGGTGATCATAGAGCTAGTGATGAATGTAGCACCATTCCTCCAGCCTAACGAGCAAATTGGATGGACAGAAAAGCAGCGGGAGTCTCAGCTGCAGGGAAGAGTAGCAGGCTGGATATAGCGGCTCCAAAGAGACCCATGTAGGAGAGGCAGTGCTGAATGGAAACAGCTGGAGACGAGTTCATCCCTGTGGTAGCAATAGTATCTCAGAAAAATGGTAACGTATACAGTAGGTCCACCTTTATTTTATCTGAAGAGGCTTCGGTGAGATACACAAACCGCAAGACCTCGTGTTTTTATGGCTGCACCTTTCCATCAAATGTCTTGTGCATCGTTTTATTCGGCCTGACATATTTGATATTTTTGGAAAGATTTTTGTGGGTTGGACCAGTGTTTGGCAGCATGGTGGTGTGTGTTTGTGATGCTTGGCCAGTTGGTGTGCCGCCTCTTGTTTTTCTCTGTTCTGCTTTATTTGGAATAAAAGTAGAGGAAAGCGGAGGAGCCTATATATCCCAGCGGAGAGCGCGGCACTGTTCCTACAGTATCCGAGTGATAATCAGTCACTGATACCCATTTATAATTGCTGCTGTAATGTATCATTGTGTAATGTGTTAGACAGATCTGAATAACTGAATAATAAGTACGATCTTCCCCTCTAACACTACCTGAAGCCTGAATTACATTAGAGAAACAGATCATGGATTCTCACTTTTTTTGGCTATAATACGGTGCTCATCTCATTACGTTGTCATAAGGTTTTCTGCAGTATAGTTTAATCAGCTGAGTGTTTCATTTAGAGTATCTTCCCGTGCAAGATACATTGATATGTGGAAATCCCAATTTGTGTCAAGCCCCAGAGCATAGTGATGTTTCAATTGAAATACTTGAAATGCCAGGTTATTCTTTTAGGTCAATCTAATTTTCTCAATATGCTCGCTTTACAAGAGTAATCCTAATTGAATTTTATTGATTCAAAGCAGAGCCTCCAATGAAAAAACAAACCAATCATGAGTGTTATGTAATGCGGCATCTTGTCTGGTGGCAAAGCAGCATCAATTTATCACCTCGTTGGGCCGGCTCAAGTCTCAGACAGAGAACAAAAACAAAGTGAGGAGACAGAACAAGATCCAAAATGAAAGCTCGTGCTTCCCCTTTGCCATTGATGCCGCTGTTATTGTTAAATGGTTATTGTTTCTTCAACGAATGCCCTTAACTGCACCACTTACCTGTGTTGAGGAACACCACCACCACCACTGTATAACCTGGAGCTCTAATTTTCAATATATGCGATTCAGCCTTGGATAATATATATATACGATATGTACAGTATCCTGTGAAGGTTTATCTAAATGCTTCAGGCTCTCGTACCTCGTTGTTACCCAGCTGAAACCAAGGCTGCTTCCCATAGGTAAAGATCTCCCACAAGATGACTCCGAAGCTCCAGACGTCGCTTTCCGTGGAGAATTTCCTGTACATGATGCTCTCCGGGGGCATCCAGCGAATAGGTAGCATGGTATGTCCTCCAACCTGAGAAGGGGAGAAGCGAAGAGAAAGAGATCTTTATTGCAAATGAAATGTTGTGGCTAAAAGACAGATTAGAAAATTCAGTCATCAACACAACTCCCGGGCGCCTGGGGATTAACTGTCCTCGCATGTAACTGATACGATGGGCTTAACATCTCATGAATGTCTGCGCTGCTGCTGGATGTTGACACTGATGCAATACAGGAAAATGCTGACTTATCTGCCACCTTCTGTGTCTGTACTGAATCTCAGGATGCAAAATTCTTTAGGTTATGGTATTAAAGCGTCCCTTTGTTCTTGATGGAAAATAGCATCAGCAATCCCTTCTCTGCAGAAGTACTGGCATTAAGCAGAGGATCAGAGTCTCAAAGCATGGAAATGAATGTGTTCTAATCAGTTTTTTAAAATAAATCGGTTCCAACCAAGGGGTTACAAAAACTGCTGAATGGATCCTCAGAGTAAAGACGTTCATATGGCTTCAAATGTAAATGTGAATATGTGAATATTTAAATTCTGCTATATTTTCTCTCCACAGAGGGAACTCCATGTAAACCTTCCCGCACTCCTAAGAAGGTTTGCATGAAGCGGAGTACCTGCTGAGGCCGGGGAGATATCAGCTGTAAGCTCTTTAATGTCTTCAAACCAGCAGCACATGAAATGAAGTCTCCCTTGCTGTAAATCTTCAGAGGTGGAATATTAATCGATTAAACAATCATCCATTAATCATCCTTGCACTCAGCTTCCATTAGCAGGCATTGTTTTAAAGTCTATTTCCCGTTCATGTCAGTGGCTGTGCTTTAATCATGGCAGTGATGAGCTGGACAAGACTAATGTGGGAATGAGCTGCAAAGTATTGCAAGTTTCAGCTCAGGATCTTCTGGCATTATTAATTATTATAATGATAATTGTGGCGCTCAGGAGTCATAATTGACAGATAATTTTATTCATATGCTGCTGCGATTTTATGTGCAGCTTACTGCAGCCATTGTAGCTGTTGAACTGCTGCTGCTGCTGTGATTTGTTTTTATCCCAAGAGAAGTGTTTAAAAGTTTGACATTAAAATCATTTGACAAAGGAATTCTCAACACAAAGAGCGTTCAGCCGCGTAAATGTATGACCGCTGTGACCTTACATAAACACGGATGTCATGCGATACCTGAAGGTCACTTGATGACAACTGAGCATCTGCTAAGAAAAAAAAAAAAAAACATGATGTGCGGTTGAAAGCCTCATGAAAAAAAGTAATAAGTAGACCTTGAGCAAAGTTTTTTTTTCTTGCCAGTGAAAACATTAAGCTCAGGTTTAACTTTCTGCGTACAAGAAATCTGAGTATACTGTAGATAAGGAATTTGAGTGACACGACAAAAATGAAATGGAAATAATGAAAAATGATGAAAATCCCAGAAACCAAAGAGAAAATATAACATATACAGTAGAACCAAATACGCGGTAAGCTACATATTAATGTACACTCATTTCGTTAGAGTGCTTGTACAAATCCTACCTGATCATGAATAATGTAAAAATCATATATTTTTAATTCCCAGTGATGCTGTGTAACACTGAAAATACATTTTGATGCTTATTGTATGGAAGCTGTTGTCCTCTCGCCTCCTTCCTTGCCGATTTTTGCTGTCTTTTAGTTTTTGTGATCTGGTTCAGTTTTTGGATTTTGTAGTCTATCTCCTTGTTATCTTGACATTTTTGTGAAGATAACAATGAGATGGATTTTTAAGCCCCTTTGACGTTTTTATCTCCGTGCCAGCGAAAGCACTCCTGCAGCATGTCAGACGCACATATCATCCACCCTTCATCACAGCCACCCATCTATCCATCCATAAATTTACTGATCCATCTATCCAACCATCCATCCGTGCATCCATCTATCCTTCTAGAGCTAATTGTCTGCGCTTAACTCCAAGAGTCACACATATAGCCTAAGCTCTGAAATCGTCATTAGCGCAACCACTTACTGTAGCTGCATTCGCTCTCACGTGGTTCCACTAGTCTGTACCTCTGGGTTGCAAAACAATCAGATTCATTTAATCATAAAACACTCTGCTCCAGACTCCATTTACCAGCTCCACTGCCTGTGCCTTCAGCTGTGAGCTGTGTGGCATTTCAAGTGCTGAGAAAAAAAAAAAATCAACGCAAGTCTTACTAATTACCTCCTAGTTCCGTAGCATGCTTATTGCACATTTCCTTTGAAAGCCAAACACAATCTCTGCATGTCAGCTTCATGCATTAGATGAATCTTCTGGCTGTTTTAGAGAAACTTGAAATTTGTCAATCTGTCAAAAGGCTGCTGCTTCCTAGGAATTTATTCACTACATCCACTTCATCAAATTTAGTTGCTGAGTACAAGGCCTCTGTTTGTTTGCCTTTACTCGTCCTGTCGTCTTCTCTGAAGTCACGGAGTGGGTTGCCGCTCCGAATCTAATAGGTGGTCTTAAAAATCTAGCCTCACTTAAAATCTTCCTGTTTTTACATAATTATTAATAAATGATATTTCTTTATGTTGTACTCTTCAACCTAAAAAGGTCATACGATATTAGCAAGCTAACGTTTGCCATGTAGCAGTAATACCTGGCATCTATGTGCATATTTTTATTATCAACTAACCCCTGCATAGGAACTATGTATATGTGGAGCAGACTGCTTTAACTCTGTGGTGAACGTATTTCACTTTTGATAGAATAATTAACATACTCTTCTTTTTAAAAGTGAGGTTCATAATTAATAAACCCTTGCTCAATTACTCGATTACTTTGGTTTATGACTCTTCTCTATGTGTTCTGCAGTCACACAGCATAGTCAGGTCAGGTCCCTTAATGAAGGGCAGACTCAGGAATTTGGGGAAATTAATTAAACAATATGTTATCGGATCATGAACACTCTTTGGCCACAGTTGCCGCTGTTCAGCACAACATGTCAGCTAACGTAAAGAAAGAGCCTTAAAGAATCGTTACATTGTGGTATTGCAAAACACAATAACACAAAAAACAGAACCTTGAAGAAATGCGCCATAGATGGTTGCTGTCACTGAAGCTCGGGGTACCGTGTATCCTCTGGATAGTGGTTCACCTGTATGTTTACAGGTATATTGTTCCGTTTTAAAACACGGAGCTTCTCCGTGTAACGCCATGCTCGCGTGTCGATAACTGTGCAGAGATGTGTCACTGCGCACACAAATGGATATTTCTACACATGGCCCGGAGGTCAACAAGACCATTAGAGCCGGTTTCTTACAATACCTACATGCTGACTGCGAGTCAAAATCACACTCCATTAACCTCGAGACTGTGCAACTTTTGGCCTTATTGTGGTTCAGCAAAACAAATGAAGAGCATCATTTCACTTCCATCCCACCGTCACTGAAAAATGTCTGTCTAAACAAATCATGTAATCAGTCTTTAACTCTTGGAGGTTCTTGAATGTAAGTGATACTTACAGTCTTAGAACGAACAGTTCTCTGGTGGTCTTTATGGGTAATTTGTGTTATGAAATCACAATGGCGTAGTTATATGCGTAATCGTGTTGACTCTTACATCTCAGCTCATTGTGTTTGAAAAACATTTTCTTACACTTATCTGAAAGTCCAGAGAGGGTTTGCTGAGCACACCTTTCAGCTCCATCCTGCGTCACATTAATACATTTACACACATTCACACCTCAGAGCTGCCCAGTACAACCACAGTCTTCTACTAATCCCACCAGAGGTTAAAGTGCCGTGCTCAGCTGCATCTCAGTTGTAAAGAGAAGAGAGAACACTTTTGTGTCCTTTTCCCCCAGATCCTGCAGTCGCAATGTCTGCTCCTCTATAACTTGCCCAAGGGCATCTGAGGTATTAGCAGAATCTCAAAGACAGAAACATCCTTTACCTCCTACATTTAAAACTCCTCCCTGCCAACACAATCGAAGCTGCTGGTGTTTTTCTTTAGCGGTAAGGCAGACAAAATAGTAATTAAGGTAAACATACATTTAAGAGGTGGCTCAAGTAAAGTGCCCTTCCTCTACCTCTTGAACACACGTAGTATTTACTGACAGTTCCCGGGTGAATTTTGCGGTGCCGCGGACGGTCGGTCGTAGTTTTCCCTCACGTTCACCTTCAACCTCATTTGCTAGGGTTCCACTGCAAGCTAATAGCCAAATGAACACCGACTTCATCCCACCTGGTCTCATTAGACATGCCATGTCTTAGTATTGTACACAACATTAAGCCAATATTGATGCAGAGACCAGTCGCCCCCCCGTTGTGTAAAACCTCTGGGCTGAGCCAAGCTAGGTGGGCTGAGAGTACGGTGAAGGAGTCGGCGAGGGGCTGTATACCAATCTGTCCCCCTGTGGAGCTTTATAAAGATTAAACAAAATTAATTAAGTTCCTGTTAGTCTAAATGACTTATCTGAGGTCCAACCAGCCCATTGCACGCAAGGCTAAACCTCATCAGATGCATACTAATGATTCAACCGCTGCGGCTATGGTGAGGGGCATTAAAACTGGCTGACTCTTTGCTTCCCAAATGATTGCATGCTATCACCTTGGGTTTTTGTGACAAGGCCATGGCAATTAGCTTGGAACATGGGGGAAAAAGGAAAGGGAAAAAAAAGCTGAACACATAATAAAAATAAAATAATTGCCCCTGTAATTATCCTCATCTTTCTCACTCAATGTCACATCGAGAAGCTGGCAATGCTCTGTGGGGAGTGAGGAATGAGTCTGGGGCTCTTTTTTTTTTGTTGCTGTGTAAACTGGATTAGTGCTCTGCCTGTCCCACCATGGCAGGGGAGTGATTGGATTAACGGCGTGGAGAGCACAGCAGCATGGCGGGGGGATAGATTACTGGCCCAGTTGGGCTCTTCGATGGGCGCTCCACGGCCTGCAGGGAGCCCTGGGAGGCCCCAGACATCTTAAAGGGCCCCGATAACCATCTATACACTCTCTCTCCGTGCTCTAACCACGCTGCTATCTTTGCTCTCCCAGCTCAAACAGCAGTGAACACAAGTTCACTTTTAGAGGCTATGATGTCCATTAGGTTTCTACCTGCTGTGCTGCTGCCAAGTGGAGATAAAGTGGTATCTACTCTGGCTGCTGCATGCCGGTGGGTGGTGAAAGTTTTTGAAGGTTTTTCAAAACGCACACACATACTGCACTATTGCTATCATGCAATTTTATATTCACAATTTCAGTATTTAGCTCTCTAGACGGACTTCTGCAATACAATGTGTAGATAGGTAGCTGCTGACTTTGTAACTGCTCTCTGAATAGAACATTATTAGTAGTACAGCCCCGCTGTACCCCTGTGATGCTGTTAAATCACATGTCTCCTGGAACAGAGAGCTTTCTGCATGGGTTATATTTGGCGATAAATAAATAACAAGACTAAGAGTCTAAGCCACGTGAGGCTGTTCTTTGGCAGGGCTGTGCTTTGAGCTAAATGCTTATGTCAGTATGATAACATGCTCACAATGATAGTGCTGAGATGCTGATATTTAGCAGGTGTAATGTTTACCATGTTCAACATCTTAGTTCTGCATGTTAGCATGCTAACATTTGCTAATTAGCACTATAAGTACAAGTACAGCTGAGGTTGCTTGAGGTTATATATATATATATATATATATATATATATGTATATATTACAATATATCCTCAGGGGAGCGTGAACGTATGTTTACCACATTTCATGGCAATCCATTCAATAACATACATACATAACATATTTCATTTAAGACCAAAACGTCAAGATGTCACTAGGTGGTGGGGCTAAGTGGTATCATGGTTAGCAGGATACATCATCTGTGCACCACGGGTACCAAATTTTGCACCAATACATCAAGTAGATTTTGATATATTTCAGTCTGTGGTGGACCAACCCAAAACACATTTTAGTGAAACAACAGTTTGACACTTGTGATGAGAAGATTAAGCAAGACTGTCTCCCTCTGCTTCCAGTCTTTTTGCTCAGTTATGCTAAGCTAATGGCAGTAGCGTCATATTTCAATGTAGAGGCATGAGAGTGGTATCAATCTTCTCATCCAACTCTGGATAAAAAAAAAGATGCAAAATATACAATATTTCCAAGAATACTGAAGTAGCTCTGAATAATGCAGAAAACGCTATTTAGGCCATCTAAAGCCAGACTTTCTCTGAGGTCAACAGTAGCAGCTCCTTCATTTCTCAGATCATGTAAGACAGGCACACTAGGCAAAGAGAGAGAGAGAGAAAAAAAGCAAGACCCAAGGGGAGAGGCGGAATAGAGTTTTTTCGTCGTTTCATGCAGCAGTAATAAATATGGCCTGTGTACTCATTAGCACCAAGCTGCATACAGTTTTGAGGAGCTTGTGCTTTATAAATAATGCAGCACTGGAGTGTCTGTTTGATCCTTGAAACAGTAGAAACCTGGGGACCATTTTTCTTCAAAGCAAAGCAGTGCAGGTAAGCAGAGGCTTCCTGGCAGAGTCACAAAGAACACTAAGTCCTTGAAACTGAGTCATTAGATTATAACATTGTTACAGCGTTTGATAGTCATTAGTCTCTGATTCAAAAATGCAGATTCTGGCTTTAAAACAATTTTCGTTCCCTGCTCAAATCTTAAGGGTGAGATTGTCATTGCTGCCTTCTTTTACCCGGCTAATTTTAGCTGGACCCCTGCTTTCTCAACACTTTCCTCCGTGCATCCTTCTTTACATTCAGACAATGTTACACTCATTGGAATGAGAAACAAAACCCTGCCACTGCTAAATGAAAACACTCACGTTGCAAAGCAAGCCTCTGGAGAAAAGTTTGAAGAATTTTTAATATTCTCTACCAAAAAAAGTAGAAAATTGAAGCCTCTACATCCTATTCCCTGACAGGAACCTATATGTCACTGTTCATAATTTGGCTGTAATGAGAGGCTTTGAAGCCATTTCTCTGCTTGTCGAGAAAAACTAGCGTCTAACATTGCAGTCTTACTGCAGCTCTCAGGAAGGCAAACTGAAAAGTTTTGCAGAACTTTTTTCTTATGCCACAAGTAATTGAATTTAACACAAATAGAAAGAAGTGCATTCATTCATTACTGTAACAAATTGAGGAGCCGGTTTCTTGGTCTCCTGATTCAACATGCACACATTACTGCCATGCATACTGTGAATCTGTTAGATAATATAAAGAAATCAATTCATTACACTGTGAGAAAATAATACATCTAATGTTTTGAGAAGACTTGTAGACTGACTGAAGTAGTTCACCCAGTCTTTCAAGCTGCATTTTTAATGTAGCATAACTTAGAGAGGATTTATTGTCTTTTATACCTACTGTACCTAAACATGCATATTTCAGAGCATCACCCTCTGAACTCTGAGAAAACACTAACTTATATATTGGGAGACCTCACTATAAAACACCTGCGTCGCAAGGCCGGTGCCACTGTCGGCCTGTACACGTTCTGCACTTGCCTGTTTTGAGAGAACACAAAAGCGTATTCAGTGCAGCAGGATTTGACAGATGGATGTGATTTAGGACAATATTCATTTTTTCTTCTTGAAGTTGTTCCCTCCTGCTGTAGAGTGTCTTGGGAGTCCCAGAGGGCAACAAGCGTCAATACGACTAGTCAGCGATGGGAGGATTGTGTTCTTGGCAGGGCGCTGCTATTTATAATCACTCAACACAGGGAAAGTGTCCAATACTGTTAGGCGCTCCTTATCTCTGCGCTCTGTCAATATTCCTCTGTGTAGGCGGGCAGCGATGCTATCGCAGCGTACCAAACAGCAGCTTCACACAAGGCAAGCCACACATACATACATACATACATAAACCACCCTACATTCAAACTGACACTCGTATTTTTTTCACAAACAGTTTCTCTGCTTTCTGCCTAATCCAACATACCGATTTGCAAGAACTGTTCCCCACTAAACACTGCATCGTGAGGCTGTGTGTGTGTTTGTGCATGCCGGATCAGTAAATTATTCAATAAATTATTCAACCCTCTAAGATTTCCTCAATAAATTTGCCACTGAGTTTGATAGGAGGAACCAACAATCGACTGGAAAATTTGCTCAGACTGGCTGACTTCTCTCTAACACACTGTTGCTATTAATTATTTTCTTCACCTGTATGTATTTAGATAGCTGTAATTACAGAACTTGATTCTGTAAGATTTTTTTTGGCACATTTCTACTACCAGTATGTATCCTTCTGCATTTCTATCCTAATTTGTTGGCCCATTCCCCTGACACTGCGGTCCTTTTCACTGCTAACTCCATTGTTAACAGAGGCTGAGTGTAGATACAAATGGAGTCACCAGCTGCTTCCTTTCACCTGCCACTGAGGAGTATATTGTGCTTGGAGGTCCACCTTTTTGCTCACAGGTCAACCTCCCCTTGTTCACAGACACCCTGACCAATGAGGACATGAACATTGTTTGTGTTGAACACTGCAGTCCGGGATTGAAGCTAGGTGAGTGATTTACCCCGCACAACCTTGACCCTCCCTTTTGACTATACTGTATATGTTGCTCACTGATACTAACGTAAGGAGTATAGACATAGAGATAAATGTAGTGCCACCCTCACACAGCTCCTTGTTAGGCCTTATATCTATTTAAACCTCCGCCTGAACAGTTAACTCACTGCATCTACTGTATATAATAGGCTTATAATTGTTCAGACAAGAACAATCAGTCGGCCCATTTAATCTTTCAGCTATGCGGTGTCTGCATGTTAGATCAGCTGCAACTTGGTTTTCAGAGACAATTAGATGAACTGTTATTTGGGCCATACCAAGGAAACACACATACTTTTGTCTATTATTTGTCCAGAAGGAACCACCTGGAACCACCAGAATGCATTAGATTGTTAACAATGCTTTTGCTGTACTGTATTTATTAAAACTCAGTGTAGAATTGAGATTAGATTGAGCTGGCAGTAGCAGAGCAGCAGTAGCTCAGTGAGGTAGCTGCTATTCAAATAGTTTCACAGGTGCAACACTAAATTCAACTGAACTGTGAAACTGGTTTTAGACAAACTCAATGTCGGAATGTATATATGAAATGCACATACGTTTATGTTGTTGAGTTTTATGTTGTTTGGTCTTAACAGCCTCACAACACGGTTGCTCTGCTGGGATCAGAGATCTTTAAACTGAATTATACGTGACCATTTTTAATAAAGTCAGTAATGATTTTCTGTTTGCATTGAAACGTCCTCATTGCCAACCTGACACTTTTCTATCCACCGAGGCCCAAAGCAGTAAGATTGGTTTTACTGACACACACGCACAACCAAATCCCCAGTCTGCACTGAACAATGCACACACTCACACACACACACACACACACATACAGAAACCTTCCATAATTCTTCAACAGCCTAAACAACATATTCTGATTTTAATAATATACACATCACACAGATGGTGTGCACGGAGGTGCCATGTACCAAACACTAAAGACATTTTGTTCAAACTTCCTTACAAATTATTTTATGTGTGCAGTGCTGCTCACCCAGCAGGCAAGTACTTCATAACTGCTGGCTTTGCCCCCAGCAAAGTCCGAACTGGCCCAGCTGTCATGCTGGGAAAACAGATTCAGTTGCACCTAAAGTCATTTCACAAGATTCAGATCTGTAGCAGCCATCATCCCATAATTTCCACTTATTTATTCAGCAAAATTTTAAATTCTTAAGCCCAGCAGTGGCCGCCTGATTCCCAGCCTTCAGAGTTGCTAATCATGTTAAACAGTTGAGAGGAGAAGGATTGGAAACTATACAAACAAGCCTTTGAGCATCGAGCAAGAAGCTCAGCAGGTTCATCTCATTCCACACTGCAAAATCTCTCTATCCGTATGAATGTATGAGGGCTGGTGAAGGAGGCCTGGGGCTGCACTAAGGAGGGAAAGCTGTTAACTCGCCTTTGAGGAAAAAAAAAAGAAGATAGAAACAAAGACATATAAACACAAAATGATCCAAGAGAGAGCTGCCGTCTTCATCCATTTGAAACATAGTTTTAGCCAGCAGTCAAGAAGGATTTATTTAGGGCTCTTCTGGATCCATTTCTAAACAAACATCCACAACTGAAATTTACTTTTTGTGTTAAATGGAATCTACTAATGCGTATGCCATATGTGGCTTATGTTGTGGCACAGTGATGGTCAGAACCTACTTTAAAGGACCAAAAAGTGAATTTGTTTTTTCCTTTGAATGATGTGTGAGGTGACAATAGAAAACAAAAAGTTTTCCTCCAGTAGAGGCTGCAGTAAGACTTCTTGCGTACACAGAACAAAAGTTGCTTTCAGTCTTACTTAGCCTGAACTCTGAAACCTCTTTAGCTCTCCGTATTTTGATGCCAAAAAGCAACTTTTTGAAGATAGATGACCCCGGATGACTGAGAACCTTCACAGACATCTAGCATAAATATAGATTCTGGTAAAGTCTTACCCTGTAGTAGTCACTGCTATAGATGTCCCTGGACATGCCGAAGTCTCCAATTTTGACCAGCAGGCCGTTGCCTACCAGGCAATTGCGGGTTGCCAGATCTCTGTGGACAAAGTGCTGGGAGGCCAGGTAGACCATGCCCGAGGCAATCTGGGTGGCGATGTGCAGCATTTGGGAAAGGCCCAACTCTCCATTGGACTGCAGTGGCTGGCCATCGACCAGGATCATGGCGTCAGGGCCGTGGGCTCTGAGTAACAAAAAAAGACAATGTTGATTTATTTGATGAACTCAGATTGATGGTGGAGTTTGTGCTTTGAAGTGAGACTATGTAATGTTTGTTGAACAGTGGCTGCTGTGAACAGAAATGATAATTACAGAATAGTTCAATTTTTATCTGTGACAGTATCAAATAGAATCACACAAGTAGAGACAAGTAAAGTATTACTTTAAAGTACTTACTGACTCGGTAATGTCAGTCATGAAGCAATATCCACAGAATTAGAAAAATTTAGACACCATAAGCCGCCGGTCATAAGAGTAATTTATTATACTTAATAAAACAAAGAAGATGAGTTTTATTGCTTATGAATGAAATGGTCCAGTTGTAAGAGGATATCTGTGTCATTTCTTATTTTAAAAAAAGTTACATAATCTCACTTAAAAAAATTGGATGTGGGAACCTTTGGCGTCTTTTCAGAGTTGTACACAGTAACAATACTAGTGCTTTAATAAGTAACCAAAAGCCCCTCACAGTGCTAATAAACCCATTTTTTTTGGCAGTATTGGTGCCTTTTTCTACCTACTGAGAATAATTAGTATAATAAAAAGAGAGTCTCGGAAATCTTTAAAAATTAATTGCACTGATAAACTGTTATGCGTCTCCACTGTTTTCATTAATTCTGTCGCCATTATACGAGTCTTTGGATGTTTTAGAGCTATTTTTCCTGCCATGATTTTAAGTTGTACGGACCATCAGACCACATTCTCTCCGTCTCTCTCTCACCATCTCTCAATTATAGTGCGACTCAATGTTCTTTTTTTTTTTGTAAAAGTGTGTAATAATTTAGCTCCACTGTAGAGGGATTAGTAGCACTCTCTTCCCTAGGATGTGTCTTTTTGTCGCTATCTTTATCTTACTTCACAGACATCTAGTGCTGGCTGAATGAGCGTAAGCTGCCCTCCAAACATCTGAAGGTTGAGCTGGATCAGATTGCACATCAGATACTCAATTCATCGCTACAGATTCTCCACACATCTCATTTGTTAAATGTGACCAACAGGACCAATAGACCAAAAATCAGCCGCGTCTTGCACCTTGCATGAAAGAATTTCATCATTTGCGACATTGCCTTTCATTTCAGGAATGATTTCCCAACAGAAAGTAACACACGCTTCAATCCACAGACACGCACTCACACTCAATCGTAACGTGTCATCTCTTCAACTACTTCTCAAACTTCAAAAACAAGACCACACACACACACACACACCTACATACACACACACGCATACACACACTGCTGCTGTCAATGCACATGAAACAACACACTTCTATCCCAGACTCCTCCTGTGCACATTGACATCAACCCCAGTGAAGCTTCCCATTACCACAGAGCTCGCTGTACCGGTGTCGTGATGCTTTTGTTGAGGCTTATCAGAGGTCACTTCCCTCGGTACAGGCTGACATTACAGAACAAAAGCACTAAAGCACTCATGTTTGCTAACCCAGAAAGCTGTGAAGTTCACTGGATATTCTATCGGCAGCAGGAATATGACAAAAGAAATCTAGTTTTCTTCCATTTACTATTTCCATACTATCAAAGTCCAACCAGTACCCTGAGAGAAAAGGCTCATAAGCACATGCACACTTTCACCCACTTCACTATCTGTTAATATGATGACTTTTCAGCCAGCACAAACTGGGTACATAAAGGTTAAATGGACTTAAAGGTGGTGTCAGTCATACTAGAGAAAGATATAAGATCGCTTTGAGTGCGTAGATCAATCAGAGTTTGTTTGTTTCCCATTGATGTCCCACCTTTAACCGTGAACAGTGAAACACTGACCTGAGGAATTTGTTGAGGTCTCCGTGCTTCATGTATTCGAACACCATGATGAGCGGGTCTCCGTCTACACACACTCCGTAGAATTTAACAATGTGGTCATGCTGCAGATTGGTCAGCAGCTCTGCCTCCCTCTGGAAGTCCTTTCTTGCTGACAGGTTGGGATCTTTTAGTGTCTGCAAGCGGAAAAGAAAAGAAAAATCTGATTTACGTATTCAGAGAATGTAACATTAGAACTGATGTTTGGGACGGTCATGATGAGCTGGCAAAGTCCAAAGGCTTCAAATTCAGCCTACTTTTTCTCTGACTTCTCAATCAACCAGTGTGTAAATTCCAGTGATGTTTTATGAACACCACGACTAAACACCAGTGTTATAATAATATATATGAGTGTTATAAATTCGCAATATATAAAGAAAATTGAATTGAATGCAAGTAATGTTATTCTTATAACACATTAAACTATGCAGAAATTCATTTGTTGAAGCAAAACACTTTTGGAGTACCATTCTTGGGCAAGAAACATTGTCTCCTGTATAGCAGGCGTATAACAAACCCTGCTGTTAGCCTAGACCTCAGGTGCTTCCAAGAACAGGCCTTGAGCCACATCCTGCAGAGTGTCTGGCCCCTAAATTGTGCTGCGCTGTTTCACATCGTCTACTTTTCCATCTACCACTTATTTTTATGCCAGGTTACACCCTGTGCTCTTCCTCTTCTTCTCTTTCCTGTATTCTGTAATCACGTTAGTTAACTCCTCTTTGCTTTGAATCATCCACTCGGTATACCCAATTTGGCCTTCATTTTGTAGCTACGCTAGTGGTGTGACTGTATAGGGGTGAGTCTGTTTGGTCAGTCCATCACTTTGGTTCAGACTGTAGTATCTTGGATTGCCACAGAATATTGTACAGATGTGTCTTTTGCCGGTTGTATTACTGTGAACATTACTGGAGGCAGAGAAGATCCCATGTCCTAATAATGTCCGTGATCCTTTCATTGCTCACCTACGGCAACCGGAATTTAAATTTCTTCAATCTTTGAGTTTTGCAAAACTAAAAGGCATTCCTGTCAGGCTCAGGTGTGCTGAAACACCTGCGTGTAGCGCTAATTAAAAAGTGTTAAATGAAGGTGTAAGAAACTCTGAGTGTTATATTCTAAACACGCATGCTAGCATAGTTATTCAGAGCATGCTTCTGGCTAGCACTTAGCTTTAAGTGCAGCTTCGCAGAGCCGCTAGTATGGCAGTAGCAGTGTATCCAAACATGATCCTCTGAACTCTTTTTAGACCCAATCATCTGTTCTCTTTTGTTACTGCCTCCAGCTCGTGTTGTTGTAGCACCCGTTAGACTCCCCGGGACTAGAGAAGATAAGAGGGGAAATCAGTTGCTGTTTCGATTCCCCTGACAGGGTTTTCCTCATAGTCGCAGTAAACTGTGAGGTAGCTTGTACTGGTGTGAAGAAAAACATTTCATCTATTGTTTAGTAATAGAGCATCAAGTAGGTGGCTATCATATCCACTTAAGAACACTGTACATCCAGTAATAATTACAGCTGTAAAGGGAGTGCAGGTGCCCAATACGAATTGATCTGATTGGTAAGACGATTAAGCAGGGAGTGACCCGAACTAGTTTGAAGTGGAGTACACAGAAAATCCAATGGGATGTCAGCGGAAGCTGCCAGAAATGGAAGGGAAAAAAAAAAAAAATCAAATAGCAGCAATAACATGTCTAACTGCAGCCTCTATTGGAGGAAAAAAGACTCTTGACACTTCATCAGCAACAAGAAAATACAGCAAGTTTCTTGTCTTGATCTCCTTGGCCTTGAGTCCTGCTTTCCCAGCTCGCTGCTGACGTTATTACAGATGGAAAGACCTTGGGATAGAAATACATTTACTCATATGTGCTCTTCTTGCAGTGAAGTGCTAGAGGTGGTTGAGATGTACGGCAGAGTAGGTAAAATGGCCATAAAATTCTATTACCAAATCAAACCGCACTCTTAAGGAAATGTTTCTTGTCTGGGCGTCCCTCCAAAACAATACCTTCAAGTGCCTGACTACAATAAATTGAGGAAAAGAGCTGCAATGAATTTCCCCTTTGTTGACCTTTAAGTGAATTCAGAGAGCCTCTTTCTGTTTTATCGCGGACAGGAACATGTTCAGATGAAATTGCATATTGCATCGTGTTTTGTTTTTTTTTCAAATAAAGAGAACAACACAGAATAGGAGGCTTACTATGACGAGTGTCTAACATTCTTCTTTGTTAATCCTGTAATAGTATGAAAAGGAAGAGCCAGCCAGACACTCCTTCATCGTCATCTTTACTCTTTCACCAACTTCTGTTGCCAAGGTCAGGGTGTTTTTTGACTGAAATCTTTTTCTTTTTTTTTTCCTCTGTAGGTTTGCTGAGTCTGCAACCTCATATTCGGCTTCACCTCGCTTCACATTCATGCAGCTCCTTGTATTCACACAGGAGGCTGCCAAGTGCAACTTAATGTTGAGCATTGTGAAAGCACTGATAGCCATCACACAAAACATCGAGTTCACTGCGGTATTAACTTTGCTCCACAGTAATTGCTGGTCTTGTCACTGATACTTAAACAGGTTTTTTTGAATGGGTACAAAGACAGGTAGAGGTTGGGGCAACAACCCAGATGGGATCCACCAAACAGACCACTTTTTAAAAATCCTCCTTTTAGGTTACGACTAAATATTCTAAAATAAATGCATTTTTATATCAGTTTTTTCCCATCTATCAGTGAAAAATACTGTCTAACATGCTAACAATTCATGGAAGCTTAGAGAAAACAGCTGAACACTCCTCAACTTACTCTGCTCAAACTTTGATTTTTTCTTTTTGAGTGATCACTGGCAGGAATAGAGTTGCAGAGCGGCTAATACCAGAAGGACGGTTAGCAGCTACTGGTAAGACAAGTGAAGCCAGATATATTCTGATGGGAGTTGCACTGCTGCCTATCAAGCCAGTTGGGCCAGCCTTTGTAGTTCAGCCTGATTGGTTGCAGTATAGCTACAAGGCTGGGTCATGCCACCAAATATCTGTTGTTTGCTTGGGTGAGGTTAGTTTCAAAGACGCTGGAAGTTGGAATGGAAGTTTTGTAACATAACTAGTAATCTTGGTAGTTTTGCCTAATAAGTCTGGGTCGAGCCAACCGGTTGCTGTTGTTTGCCCGGCTGAGAGTCGAGTTTAAAGGCAGATATAAGTTAAATTAGGTCAGGGCTGCAGAATGGTGTCACCTGTCAGATGAATTTGCGACAGCACAGCCTGATACTCGCTGCAGCTGCAGGGCCTGGAGATAGGTCAAATTATCTAACTCATTGACTGCACAGCGGCTGTTTTCACATCTATACAATGAGATGCATTGCGTCGTAAGGCTGTTTGAAAGAAAGTAGTGTGCCACTCAAATAAAATGTTGGGAGATAAATACAGTGCATTATATAGTAAATAGAGGGTGATTTGAGATACAGCTGCGGTGTAACCTCTTATTATATACACAGATTAAACAAACAAGATATATTGTGTCAATTAGTGAGTTTTAGAAATGCTGGCAGAAAAATGTTACTATGTTGCAGAGCACAGCCAGTCTCCCTTTCCAGTCACAGCTTCATGATTGTCGTACAGATATAGCAGAAATTTCAATCTTAGCTAACGCTCCACAAGGAAGTAAAACTGTTGCGTTTCCTAAATTGTCAAACAATTCTTTCAGCGCTGTTTATAACACACATCACCACCACACACTGAAGATGTACCTTGACAGCCACCAGCATCTTGTCCTTGGTGGGACTGAGGTTGTAACACTCTGCCAGGAAGACTTTACCAAACGCTCCTTCACCCAACTCCCTTTTCAGGATGATGTCTCTCCGCTTTATATGCTGGACGACTAAACCGCAGACAGACAGGGTGAGAAAAGAGGGAGAGAGAAAAATAGTTAACATTTTTTTAAAGATTTAGAACTTTTTTTTTTTTTTTATGGGACAGAACAATCTGTTTAGAAGGAGGATTACACCCCCAGATTAACATTTTGTCTCCAACACTAAAACCTTGGAAGGAAGAAATGCAAAAGAGGAAACAAGAAAAGGGGGAGAGAAAGAACGTGAAGGCGAGAAAGCCTGACAGTGTGAGATTGCATGCAAAGAGAGAAAGTGTATTTGCCGCACTGTGGGTGCATGTGCTTTGTAGTATCTAAAATTAAGTTGTCAAGCTTCAAAAAACACAGTGTCTTGTATGTCATAAAAGGCGAGGAGCTGCGAAATCATGCACCCGACATCTTAAATATTTGCATCCCCAAAGTGCAAACAAATGGCAAGATGACACTGGACCTGCAGAGCTGCAAATCTCTTTTAATGACTTTTTCCTAATTAGAACAGAATAGTAAAATGTCTTTGTCTAAACTTTAGCAGACAGAGAGGATCAGCCCCTCTGCCTCTCTTTATTACTTCTTCTTCTATTTTTTAATAAGTCTATTTATTTTGGATTGCGACCTTCTCTTTCGTCTCTTTCCCCGACATCGTATTGTTTGCAGTGTTTGCGATCGCAGCATTGAAGCATATCCTTCTAACAAAAGTGTTGAATTTTTTCCAACACTCACCAGACTAAGAGGCAGAATAAGTGAGAAAGTCAGAACGTACAGAGCCTGGTAGGTATAAAGGCTAACATTTTACCCCATGATACCTGCTCTGCTCAGTATGAAAGTTGGGGAAGTGTAGGAGTGTGGAGAACTGCTGTTCATTCCTCCGTCTGAATAAAACATGATAGCTTGTAGGTCTACCACGAAAACTCCGCCGCTCCTATAAATGCACTGACATACACACCCATGTATATTTATACATCATTTCTATCAACAACAAATCTCAGTAAAATGAAGAGGCGCTGCAGGGGCGCTCATCACGTACAAGGTTGGACGTCATAGCTGGAGCTGCACATCAGCTTTAAAATATGAATGAAATGAAGCCAGCGTGTTCAATGATTAGCAACAGGAAACAAAACCACAGGTGAAGGGCCAAAACAAAGATATTAAATATTTAATCAAATCTGAAATTAGATGAGAGTCAGTATAATACAGATATTTATATAAACATACCGTACATATAATCATGCATGTTTACAGATATACTTAGATACATAAATGAACTAAAAGGGGGGTTAATTATCCTAGTAACTAGTATGATTATATATTTATTTATATTAAAATGAATGTAATTTCATAAAATGACAGTAATTCATAGCCTCATTTCTCATTACTCTCAGCCTCACTGTTCATGTGTTCTGGCCTGCACCCACTGTAGATATAAAGGGCTCATTCTGAGATAATGAAAATCAATTCTTATTTTCAGATAATGAGTTATGAAAACATACTTATGAATATCTTTTTCCATGTTCTACCGAAAGATCCCTCTCAATGCATATTGTATGCCACCAACGTAAGTCATTCTGTTTTAGGTCCCAGGACACATCACTCAATGTTTGCAGACCACTCTTTTCTTGATCTGACCAAAACCTTTATTAACGGAAAATGATTTCACTTCAAAGGTGAACAATAGTAAATAGAGCGCAGTGTAAAATCAATTATTAAAAGAACAAATCAGGACTTAAATCTCATTTCAAATCAAACTACTGTAAATCTACTAGTCTTACAAAGCCAGTGGGATCATTAATCCCCGAGTAATGTGTGGCAAAATGTCTATAATCTGTGTAAATGCTTATTTCCTCATCTGTTTCAGTAGACTCTTAACTATAAACTATAAGTCTGCTGAAACACCATGCTTTGTCTTCATATTATATATCCTGCAGGCCTCCCCTAAATTCTTGAGTCACTAGGTCTGATAAATCACTCCCTGGTAGACAAGTAAAATTCAAGGATCTTTGTTCATCCTCCATCTTAATGCCCTCTGTGTTCTTTAAATCACACCTGGTGGTTGAATGCAGCATAGAAAATATGTCACTGAGTACTCACAAGATCACAGGACTGTCTGAGTCTGAGGCTTGATTCAGCTTCTCCAAAGATCTCATGCTATTTAATCCCTCTCTGCAGATGAAGCCTTGAACCTAGCCTAAAAATCCAAACTGAACCTTTGGATGAGCCCTGTCCCCCTTAGTAAAAGTTGCTATGCCTGTGCTGCCTTTCAGTAATAGGGTAAGAATCACCATTCAAAATTCTTATTACTTTTAGAAACAGCAGGTTCTTTGTTTTCAGATACAAGTAAAGAAAAGCAGCTTCTCATTTCTAAGTGGTTTTATGATCTGCAATGACCGCTGTCGCCAATTATGGCTGTACAAAATGTGATGCCAAAAGGCTGAGACTAAACCTGCATGTCACTAGTAAAAAGTCTGTATCCTCACAGCTAATTATACTTCCAGAGGACATGCAGGATTTGTCATTTGTTTGTACTTGCTTGTACAGGATGGAGGTATAGATTGATGTTTGTGGAGCTGCAGGCTGTAAACTTCTCTTTAAATTGAATAGCTGACACAGCTGCTAACAGTAGCCTACGCTATCATATAGTAGCATCCAGGAATGGCTTCTGCACAGTGGATGTGCTACTGTGTAAACTGTAACCCAAAAGATGCCTCGGAAGTACCATTAAGTCAGGTTTCTTCTGTAGGTAGGTGGTAAACTTGTCCATTCCTTACACTTCTGCTTTTGTGTTTTCGGTTTCGAGGAGGGAAAAAAAGACACCACCACAAACTTTATACACAGAGTATATATCTAACTACAGCCCCAGACAGACTGCTCTTCCAAAGAGTTACAGTTGCTAATAACTGATTTATCATTCACTGTTTGGGGGATGAGTCAATTTATTGAATACATCCCATATCTATGGTTTGATTGCCTTTTTTCCCTCCTTATTTCAAGCAGTGTTTATTGTGGCTTTAACTAAAAGGACTTCACCAATTGGTGTAATCTTTGAAATGTTCATGTCCATTATTCATCGAGAGATTACTAGTTCAATGTGACCATTCCTCTGGGTTTTTTTTTTTTTCTTTGCTTTTTTGAAATTTTTCTAGACCATCTGGTCATGAACATGCTGAGGTGATTCATAAAAAATGTCACCTGCTCCTCTGGAGATTCCGTCAGACGGTCTATCTTAACCACCATTCCTGAAATCAGCGTTAAATATGAAGAAATGTCCCAGTTTTAAAGTAGATCAGAACAGAAATGTCTGCAGAAACTGGCAGCCAGTTTGCCGGGTGAGAGCCCCACCGGGGACACTAACACATCACTGCTGTCAAAGCTTCATCCTCCAAAAATCTGCTTTCCAAGAGTTGAGAAAAACATCCTTAAGTCAATACACATTTTAATTCAAAATGTGTTTTGACTGGATTTCATAGGCCAAATGTCTCTGACACTCTCTCGGCTGTGAACAGTGAATTTCTCTCTCAAGTCTGAACAGTTTCCCGACTCAACATCTAGTCCCCGCTGAATTCTGCCTCTGCTGTTGTACTTTCTTTGAGAAATATGAATAATCTTTGTCCCCATATTTTATTTTAATTCTTTTCACTGAACTTCTCCATCATTCATGACCATTAGAGGATCAGTGTTGGCTGTACCTGTCACGCTGAACATCCAGCTATTGAAGCTTGTTCTATTGTTGCACCCGTCATTAAGCTTCTCCGAGATGGTTGGTGAAATGCCAAAAATATAAAAATCTGAAGGTTGTAATCTATCAGCAGAATCTCAGAATCTCTCTTTACCCACATAATGTATGTAGTATATATTTCTTTTTGAATATATTTCTTCGCCTAACTTTTCCTCAGAAGTTAGTATTTGGTTCTTGTTTTGACGTTTATATCATTTATCTTCCTCTTGCAGGTGTGGTGATATTTCACAGATGGGTTGCTTAATCTCACATGTGCAATTTATTATTTGCACCAGTTTTAATCACACTTTATCCGTTTTATTAGAATAACTACAATTCTATAACTACAATTGTTGTTTGTAAATAGATCAAACTGAAACACAGTCATTGTTCATTTCAGTCAAAAATGAACTCCCCTGTCTGACATGTTTGTCTTTGCTGCTCCACAGAGGTTGTCCACCTTCAATGGATGCTAGATGAACTCTTTTACTCTTTTTGCACTTTTTTTTTTGCTGTTTTTACCAAATATGACCTGAGGTTATTATAAAACCAGTTCCATGACGAAAAATATAGTCATTAAAATCCTTTGGTTATCATTTAAAACACTTAATTTCAGTGTGAAGAGATGGCAGAACGTTTGCAAATCACCCAACCACACTTACTGTCCTGTTATCAGCTCAAGAAAACATTTGCAAGCCTCTGACACCTGAAATTAATTTCACCCTAATTAGTCTCCTATTCTCTGTTTGTGTGTTCCTCAGCCAAAAAGTTACTTTTATATTTGTATGTGTTTCAGACTTGTATTTAATTATGTATTTCATCTGATTACCACACAAGAAATAGTAACGCTCGCTTGGTTAGTACACAGAGCTCATCCAGACTGGGGAGAGTAATACAAAAAAAATACCGTCCATAATTAAAGTGCGTTTCAATAACATCTGCTGGATACAAAATAGATCATATAAAACCACAAGGACTTAAATTGATGCAGTGTAAGCAGATATCATCTTTTTCTTTTTTTTTTTATCTGACATTCTTCTTCCTTGTCAAAATCAGGTGCCCGCATTTTAATGCAACTTAACCACTGACAGTTTGGTTGGAGATTTGGTGGAAGTTGTACTAGTCACACTAATGTTGCCTTAAGCCTCCCGCCTCAGGCAGAGAAGATGAGGTCTGACAAACTACCCCCAGATTTATTTTTCTTTTCCTTTTTTTCTTTTTTAAACTTGCAGTGTTCAGTCCCAGATGGCGCTGGCTCATGTGACATCAGGTTTCACGAAAGGCTTCATAAAGGCTTCAGTAGCAGCTGCATGTAAACTGAGTTTGTTGTGTAATATAAGATTATCTTGATGAATCTCATTTATTTTGACTTTAATAATAATAATACTTAAATAGCTATTATTATTTTACTTTATTAGTAACCATGTATAACCATCTGTGAATTAGAAATGTTTTTGTTACCTAAGAATGAGCCTTTTATATCTACACACTACAGACTTCTGCCAGCCGAGTGTTACTAACTTGCGTGGAGATAAAATGGCTTAATCTTGCGGCTCTTCTTGACTCTCCAAATGTTACTGCACTGATTGGATCAAATTCTGATAGTGAAATGAGTCATTTCACGAGCGTCGTGACGCTCGGGAACATTTATTCGCCGTTTTACAGCCACTTCTTTCACACTGTAAACTCATGGGTGAAAGTCTTTATGGGCCAGTGTGCATGACGGACGGCACTGCTGCCATTACACGAATCAACACGGCTGGGGCATTGGTCCTCCATGTTGAACCGGCGTGTTCTTACAGGAGCCCAGAGTAGACAAACTAAATACGCTAGCACTGTGGTGTAGTTTCTCCTTCATGCTAGGAGGGAGAGGGTAAGGGGAGATTGTTGTAATCAGCACATTATATCCTACGCATTGGTCCTCTAAATGTAAACAGTATATTGTCATCATAGCTGGGTGAGTAGGTGAAGAGATTTGTATTATTATATAAATATACATATATATAAATAACAACTGCAGCAAATTAATAGAAAATTCCTCCAGAGCATTTTACAGTATTTAAGCCACAACATTGAAATACCGTTTAACTCTCCATTTGTACTAGTTGCCCCCACTGCCACATTTACTGAATGTAAATATTCAATCAGGGTTTGCTGCATTCAGCTTCTGAACACCCACTGGCCATCTTATTCCTCCCCGCTGACGGGAATGAAGCAGCTATTATGGAACATGCCTATTGACAGCAACGTGGACAGGTTACTTTAACCTTCAGTTTCCTCTGCAGGCAAACTTGCTCTGCGGCCCACAGCCTATTTACCCACACTGAAAAGCCCTGAGATTAAATCTCCATCCCGCAGCTCAGCATCATTCATTTGTCCTGGCTCACCTGAGGTCTGAACGCCAGCAAACATTCTCCCCGGAGGCCAAGAGACATAACGCAGCGCTGGGATTTACTCAGTTCGTCAGGTCAGGCTGCTGTGGGAGTACAGATGTTTGGAGGGCTTTGTTTTGTACCTATGTCCCCACTGTGTGTCTCTGTGTGTGTGCATTTCACACATGCCTGTTTGTATGTTATGTCTCAAGGTGTGTATTTCTCCAACTACCTGACAACTTACATTCACATGTGTGTTTGTGAGTACTTTTCTGCCTGACAGCTTCTGCGAGTGTGTGTGGTGGGTTGATCAATGTGTGTCTCCTGGTCACTGTCTTTTGCAGGGTGGATGCTTGAACATTGAGAAGCATAACAAAAAACCCACAGAGGACATCCCCCAAAATTTCAGGTCTACATTCAGTCACTTTGTACACGATGTTACTTGTCTTAGGAATTATAATTGACACACACGCATCATATTATACTCCAGGACATTCTCACAAAACTCAAATCATCTCATGAATATTTATGACTGGATATTAGTAATAGAATTTGTGTTAAAGGTCCGATGATTTATTTGCAGAATATGGCAGAAATTGAATCTAATCTAGATTTGTCAGAGAATAATCATTGTTATTTTTTTTGCCACCGTAGTTTTTCCTGTGTGCTGGGAATGGGAGGGTGAGTTGAGACAGTTGCAATCACCAACTACACCGCTCGATGCCACTACATCCTACCCACTGGTTCTTTAAAAAACGCGTATCGTATCATGTTTGCGACTCTCGTCTGAGATTCTGTTACTGAGACGTGCAAGAAATCAAAAGAGAAATAGTTTGAATGAGCTCACTGTAATGTATTTATAGCTTGTCTGTGAAAAGAGCACCATGGGATGTTAATAGTTAGGTGTGAGGTACTCATTCAGCAGCATACAATCAGCTCTATGCCATTAAATCCGCGGTAGCACAGGGGCTCCGTGTCTGTTGGCATCACTGGGCAACTGTGACATGAACACCAGCATTTACTGTTGACTCTCAGCAGGTATCTCCTCCTAACCTGCTGCGGCTGGCTGACTGCCGGCCCGTGTTTCTGCCACTGCTGCCCGGCCTTGGTGAACAACCGTCTTGTGTGAATAACCACGTAGGCCTCGGTAAGGTGTAACAACATAAAACGCATCACCTATAAAATCCTCCGGATTACATTCATTTATGTCCTATTTAGAAATTTCCAGAAGCAATAAGCAGGCAAAGCCCATGAAATAGTTCACTTAGAGTTCACTTATGATTGCACTTCAGAGACATATAGAAGACTGTGACCCAAAGCCTCCAATACATAGATAAAACATCATGAAATTAATGATTATCAAATTTTATTTGTGAAAAATAAAAAATAAATAAAAAATGTTATTTAATCATGCCTTTTTCAGAGTGAGAAGATATTTGGACAGTCTGCCTACAAATTTAGTGTTTACATAGACACTGATATACATACATATCTGTATATCAGAATATGTCACAATGTCTAACATGTTTTAAGTTGTGGTCTTCATCGGAATCATCCTGCAAGGTCACTCAAAAGTTTAAACATTGCCTATGTTCTCACCTGCACACACCTGACTGATCAATGTGTGACGTGGCCATGAATGATGCCTTTATGATTTCAGTAAATCGCAGAATTCTTGGACACTATTCAACCATTCAAGCACTTACTTAACTTAAGGATGACTTAAGGATGTTTTTCTCAGTTTTAATAGATCGTGTCACTAATGCAACCACAAAGAAAGTCAGTCTCCTTCTTTCTCATCAGCTGTGTGTCTTTGTCTAAGGATAACTTACATTAACCAGTTAGTTCCTTTGGTGCTGTGTAGCACAGACCACTTTATCAAAATAAATAAATGTTAGATCCTTTGTGCTGTGGTCTTTTATAACAGCCAGTTGATTCAGAACGCTGTTGTTGCTCTAACAGGAGATAACAGGGTGAACGTGGCAGCAGTCGCTGCGTTTGCTTTAGCAAAGGAAGGGGGTGTGCTGGGCTAAAGGTGAGAGGGCAGTGATTGGTGACACTGTCTTGAAAATGTTCGCTATGATAATTGAAATTGTAAAAATAATAATAATAATAATAATAAAATACAAATAATAAAATACCATTTCAAAGTGAGGGTCTGACCTTAAATTACTTCACTGTTTATTTCAATATTTTCCACAATTTAATTAAATGATTATTCACCTCTGTATTTAAATATCGAACACTAAGTACTGTAGCTCTGTCTCTCTATATATAGAGAGACAAAATTGTGATTGATTTCCATTTGACAACGGCTTCTCCCTAAGCTCACCCTCAGTGTTATTGCTGGATTAAAGTTTAAGCATTAGGTACACTTAAGCACTAATACTTTACACTTGCTGCTCAGGGGAGGTTCTTAATACAGTAAGTCTACCAACACAAAATAGTTATATTTGACATCTTAGAGCAGAGACATGCTATCCACCCTGAGCTGTTAGTCCCCGCAGATACAGTATAATACGTCTTAAAAGCAGAAAAGTACATTTATGTAAGTTTGCTTTGGCAAAAAAAAAAAAAAAGTTCAGATTTAAGGTTTGTTCTATTCTGTTCCTAAAAAAGAAACAGTGGGCTGAGTCCCGAGCGATGGGAATGAACTATTCATCATAGTGCTGACCTGTCAATACTCATGAGAATGTGTTGCTTTTACATCCAACTTTAACGGGCCACTCTTTGGTCCAGCGTCACTACTAATACAGGATTGTGATACGTCGTTAAACACACTGCAGTTTTCCTTAAAATGTGGTCCATATTTGTCAGAAAATGACAAGTTACCTGGTAACAGCTACATGTCTTGAATGCGTTTAGCATTTTTAATTGGTTGCACTTAGCTTCTTGCCACATCTCTTGTTTGCCAGTTGCCAATTAAACATGCTTGCAGAAGCAAGCGTTTAATTCTTTTTATTTATTTGAGTTTCATTGCTGACTGTTTTGTCTGTCTGTCTTGCTGCACTGCATGGAGTGAAAAGGCAGCTGCATTTGCACTTTTAACTGTGTCTTTCACTATGTCTGGAGGCTTATCTGATGGGATCTTCTACACCTACATCTTGGGTGTATTTTAATGGGTTTTTTCGGTCTATCTGGATATGGTTTTCATATCAAGATTGCACCTGGCTTTTTTTTTTTCTTCTTAGCTCTCTGCTGAGAAGTTTATGGTTCCTTTTCTGGGCTGAGCTGAAAGGAACTGATCTTCAACTTATTGAGTAACAAATTCAAGTTGTTTTAATTTCACAACTGGCTAGCCTGTAGGACTGTTGTGTTTCAAACTATAATTCATGGAATCATGCTACCTGAAACACGATGCTGCCTTTCAGTCAATCTGCTCCGCATTTCCATTTATTTCCTCAGCCAAATTACTCACTCCTTGCCTGTGCTGGAAACACTTTAATCTTCAAAAACATCACCTTGAGCTTAATTATATCTCTGTTACACCAAAATGAGAGAGGACAGAGTTGGGATTTGTCCAAGCTGTGCCCATGTGTGATATCCCTAATAACATGGACATAATGAAAGGCTACACGTTATACTCCAAGATCGAAAACTATTGTCTAAATTTGGCTAGCGGGATGTGACAAATCTGTAATTAAAATAACAAGCTCAGTGATAAAACAAAGCCACTTGCTGGGAGACAGCGCTCCCAACTAGATACGGATCTGTCATTAGGCTAAAGAATTGTCCTTTGCCTTTTCTGCCCTTATCTCCCTAATGCGGCTACATTTCCCCTGGATTGGCCTTTTTCAGCTCGGCTTCGGGGGGGGAAAAAAAAAGTGAGCATCAATGAAGGTCCAATCAGTCATGCCTGTTTACTGTAACAAAAGCCCAGGCCATCAGTTCATTCAGAAGATGAACCAATTGCATGACAGCACTTCATGTTTTTAAATTGGCATCAGAGCGACAACTGTGCTGACACTTTTCTCCTGATGCCCCCCAATCTCTGGAGCTGTTTACAACTGCACGTGTACTGGTTCACCGAGAGGGCATCTACAACTGAATTGTATTTCTGTTATTTGTTTGTGTTCTTTCCTGAAGTTAGGGAATGACAGCAGCACATCTACAGTCTTCCTGACAGCCAAGACACTGCATGCTCAGTCTATTGTCTGAAACTATTAAACTGATGCTACAATATATATATTTATATATATATGTTTTTTGTGTGTGTGTCTGCGTGTGTGTGTGAGAGAGAGAATTGACTTGAAGATCAAACATTCATGAATAATACATCTGCTAAGCCACACTGGAATCACTGGTGTGAGCTCTGCAGCAGGCGATTTCCCATCACATGCAGCTGTTTTTAACAGAAGCCAGCATGGCAGAGAGCAACAACAGACTGTTCCTCCACCTCGCTTTACTGTTATTATTGGAGCTGATTTCAAAATGCACACAGCCCGACAGCTGGGAACAGTATAAATTACCCAGAAGACTGGTGGTGGAAGCAGCCTGGGACTGACCACCACATTAGTGAACTCCTGATGGACATAGGTAAGGAGAAGTGTGGGTGTGTTTAAATTTATGTACGCTGGGGTGACTACTGCGGGATTGAAGAGGTGTGTGTGTGTGTGTGTGTGTGTGTGTGTGTGCAGGGTGTGAGACACCCTGGCAGCAAGCTATTCTCCTGGACAAGAAGCTTTCAAGTAAATGAATGAATACATTATGGATTGGTGGCCAAGCATCAATAAAGCAGCCATACTGCATCTGAGTGGAGTGAACCTCTTTGGATGACACGTGAGGCTACAGGATGATCAGGCTGAGTGAGGCCAGCAGGACAATGGGGACCCCAAGGGGACCCAGGGGCACACCAGGGACCACTGACTGAAGACACATATCAAACCATAGAGGAGGAAAGCATGCCTATGCACGTACGCACAGATTCATTTCCACTGTCATACACCTACACACATTCTGTAGATATGCGCAGACATTTCCTTTCCCTGTGTATGTATCCTGAGGGTAAAGAATACATTCATATTCAATGAATTATCGGCAGAGGCAAAAGCCGTTCAGAGCCATTTTGTTTTTCCAGCCGATGGCAGAAAGCAGTGGCCATTACGACCTTGTGATGAATTCAGGGTTCATTTCCTATGGTTTCCTTTTTTATGCACACTCGTGGAATTAAATCTAAAAAAAGACAAGCGATGCAGCGCACAGAGAGGGAGAATACTCTGTAAAGCCTACGTCGAAGCTGCCATTATGCACGTCCATGGTCTGGCTTTCAATTCCAGGTGCACGGTAATCGGGAGAAAGTTTCATTTGCGCCCACTGTCATTTATTCATTAGCTCGCAATCAGATCTCCTGTGCAAGGCATGAGACGTTATAAATCAGTCACCGGCTGCCCATTAACAATTCATGTAATTCATAATACATAAGACCCGTCATTTATTTATTTATCACCCCTAAATGGGATTTCCTTCCCCCTCATTGGTTCCAACCCAGAAGTCAACTTCTGTTAGCCTGTCCATCGGCCATTTTGAGAGCAAGCAAAGATGTAAACAACGCAGATCTAAGCTCAAAGCGACTAGTAGCATGTGCTGCGATCTACACGGGAGAAGAGTCTTTTCCCTGACTAAATTTCGGTTGGTTTGACTGGTATCGTCTGAAAGGGAAGCAGCAGGCGCCAGGCTACGGCTGGCTGATGGCACAGTTGTTTTCTGCTCATTTTCTTGAGCAGTTGATGTAATTGTGAGTAATTAGGCCTTAAAGTGGTCTTGTCTTTCCCCAACCTGGAACATGAGTCCCGAGGGAGAGTGAGCGAGTGAGGTAGGGGGTTGGGATGGCGCTGTCTGAACGCCAGTATCTGGTACAGAAGGCTGCTTTTGTTTAAACAGATCCTATATGAAGCGCCCGGAACTGTGCCACCAGATGCTGACACCATATGATCACATTGACTGCGTAGATGACACTAAATTATACTATTGCCCCAGGGGTCCCAGCACTTCTCACTGTGAAGATAAACAGCAAATTGCAATGGAGATTCAGCAGTTGAAATGAGCCCCATAAAGATGCAGTGTTTGATATCTGGCTCTCTGACCAGATGCTGCACTTTTCTTTATAGAGCATTACATTCTGTAGGACTTTTAGTACACCTGTATCTCCATAAAAGAAGATCAAATAATGTGTAAGAAGACTCACCAGTATAGTAAAGAGGGAGACGCCACCGTGACAAAGGAGTGCTAACAAGTTTACAGGGACTTACGGGTAGCTGGCTTGTTGCAGTTGTGTCCATGTCTGAAGTACTGAGGGTTCTCCACCACAGGAATACGAGTCATCCCTATGACAACCGCATCAGGACCGGCATCCAGAGTACATGGGGTAATAATCCCATGGTTGACATGATGAAGAGGGCTGGCAGAGTCTTCCTCACCACTGATCACAGCTACTGGACCTGGAATGAGCCAGAGGGATGATGAGTTGTTTCACAACGTGAATGTGGTGCTCAGGATATCTGACTTTTATGTAATACTGCCAGTTTCATTCGTACATACAGTATGAGAACACACTGAAATGTAATGCAACTGCCTGAGGTATCATACATGTAAGTCATGCAGTTCAACTCCCCCTCCACTTAAAATCCGTTGTTGTTATTGTCGTATATTGGATGTTTGAGCTTCACTGTGCAGAATGATGTATATAATGCATGTGAGTTTGACACCACGAGGTCGTTTTCGCATTCATCTGCCGAAGAAGAAAAGTATGTTATGTCCTAAAACATATCCGGAGGGGATCTCTAACTAATAGTCCATGCATCAGCTTAAATAAGTGACATACTGGTGACTGTTAGGGAGGAGGGTGGTTTGTTTTCAGTTGTCAGGCTGGTAAAAATGAGTTACAGTAGCAATGCTTACAGTTCCCATAAATGTGAATACAAGGAGGTGAATAGTTACCTATAACAACTTATATTTAGTGTCAAGATGTGAAATTAATGCAAAGTATTTTCAAGGTTGGATTTACAGTTGTTTCCTCTACATAAACAACAACAAACTAATAACAGCTATATGTAAACACTGGTTTAACCTTGATTAATTTACATTAGAATTCATTAACAGCCGGTATCAACAAATCTTTGGAGCTTTTCTATATATATTTTGTCTATATATATAGAGAGAGAGATAGATAGATGGATGGATAGATAGATAGATAGATAGATAGATAGATAGATAGATAGATAGATAGATAGATAGATAGATAGATAGATAGATAGATAGATAGATAGATAGATAGATAGATAGATAGATAGATAGATAGATAGATAGATAGATAGATGAACTTACTACTTATTTAGTTACTACATTTAGCTTCTACATTGAAATGCCTTCATGCCATATAGCCAAAGAATGATCTGGTAGTTCTCTGTTGGTTAAATTTACGGTATCATACAACTCACGTGTCAACCAAAGGTAATTTTAGAAAAAAGTCTTTGACATATTTACCGTCAGCCAATATGATCTAGTTCCCTGTTCTATCATTGCTGTGTCAAAAGTGACACACCAAGTGCAATCTTCAGAGGGGAGGGAGGAAAGGAGGAGGGAAGGACGGGAAATAGCAAATAGATGTAAAGTCAACAGACAACAGTAGCCGATTCAGTGGAGCTGTGACAGTGAATCTGTTTACCCACAAAGTTGAGTCTCTCCACTCACCTTGACAACACGGTAAATAGTAATCAAGACCCAGTCATATCAAATTATAGACCCTGAGCTGCAAGTGTGGTAGGCAAATGTGATGAAGTGACACAGTGAGCAGCAATTTATTTACAACATTTGCTCTTATGCAAGCTTTTCATACCTGAACCTGAGCTCGTTTTATTGGAGAGACGTGCACAGCAGAGCACAGGCCATCACTTGGCGACTAACTACCTAGCCAGCAGGGACAAGTGGAGCCCTACCGGCCAAAATCTCTGCTGATTCCTCTGACCCAACACTACAGTGGATAGGCAATAGACCTGTGTACTTAGATTGAATTCAAAATGGTGCCATTTGCTATAGATGTACATGCTTTGGAATAGGCAAACCCATCCCAGCCATCTACTGTATAAGAGAATGATCTATCTATCCATCTATCCATCCATCCATCCCTATAATTATCATTCTTGTTCTACATAAACTATAAATCAACTCTATTTAGAGCATAGTTAAGCATCATTAAATGTATTTTTTGTCATATACAGACTTGCAATAGTTACTAGTTAATGTGTAAGTCCCTTTGATCATGAGATGACACAATCAGATATATGGTAGCAAGGGTCCATCACGAATCTTCACTGGGACAGACATGTTTTATCTACCTGGCATCAGGGAATATACTGCTACTGAGTCATGATGAGTCATAGGTAAAAGTCTTTAACAAATGAGAAAAGATACATCAAAAGGATCTTAGTATTATGTTCTGCTTTTTAATACAATATGAAATGGAATGAAGACCCATCTGATCAGACTCCAGAGCCAGATCGATGAGGCCTCGGGGAACGCCTGGCCTCGCTCCAAACCGCAAGCACTCAAACTACACAAAAACCTCATACTTGATTCTTCGGGAGATGAAGGTTTTCAGAGGAGTGAAGGGGAAATTGGACTTCTTGACTTCAGAACATCCTAAAAATTGCATTTATGTTACCTGAGTGATGAAAAGACCCAACGGCCTGTGAGAGGGTTTTTATCATCTGAGACGTTGCCTGTGCACAGAATGGAATTCAGCACTGGACATTTTCCCCCCGTAACGTCTATCTGAGAGTAAAGTTCCTCTCTATTAAACCAACTTTGATTTATTCAGGAGAACTGGAAAATGAAATGAGCTAACTTTCGGCTATTTTTCAGTTCTTTTCATGTCTCGTCCCTTTCACAACTTTTTTTGATGTAGGATATATGGTTCATACAGAAGGTAAATTCGGCCGTGAACTATGTCTAATTCAGTCCATGACTAAGAACCGTGGATAGTCTTTGCTTCTAATTTTCATTTCTCAAGATACCACAGACATATGACACGAGATGGTGTGATAATAAATTTATAACATCCACATGTTTTTTCACACTTACTAAAGTCTTATTTGTCTGTATTATACTCTGCAATCTGTCTGGCACTTCTACCAGTTTCAGTTTCATAAAGCGGCCCATTGTCATTTTAAAGGAATTGCTTTCTTCCGTTCTGATACTTGAAAAGATTGATATCACTCTCATGCAGGAAGGTGCCCTATTATCAGTTGCTATAATTATACTGTATACGCTAAAATATAGTGAGATTATTTCACAACATGACTTCCTTAGATTTTATTAAACATGAAAAATGTAACAGTGAACTATAAATTGCAGGTTTGTTGGACCCATAAACAAAGGCAGGTTGGCTATTCAACGTTTAAGACACTTCACTGGAAATAACTTTAAATGCAGCACAGTGTCTGTATTTCTTTTATTCTACGCGCCCATGCATGTTTTGATATCTTTTCACTGTAAATCACTGGCCCTCATTTTATTCACAATGTTTCGGTCCTTAGGCCTTTATATAAGGACATAAAATACAGTTTATGAAATGACTCGCCCATCCATAAGACTTTCTGGAGTTCTAGAGTTTTGTGCTTCCTTCAGGGTGTTAATACTGTAGTTCAAATCAATTTAAAAAGGCATAAAGTTTGTAATGTTGCACAGAACATCATATTGATGGAGCATGGCACAACTGGTTTTATAAATTATTACAAACAGAACCGAAGCTGACCTGTCAGGAAGACTGTTTTAAACTGCACCCATAAAGTAGCTACACTACGGTAGACTCACTAGCTAAGGTTAGCATAACCAGTCAAAGAGGCTAGAGCTTCAAAGGCTGGGCTTCTGGTTGTGGTCAATCAAAAGAAAGCTGGGAGCTGTTCTGTGCTCACAGCGACCTCTGAGAACAGTGCTAATCATAGTAATGACAGTAGTATTATAAAATTGCTACCACCAGCATGTTTCAATGTGATATATATTAAAACAATTCTCATGTCTGTACAAAAAATGTAAAAAGCTACAGCCAATAGTTAGCTGACCTTAGCACAAAGACATGAAATAAGGGAAACAATCAGCATGGCTCCGTTTAACAAAGCCCAGCAACATATCAAGCCCACACTGTATCACACATTTGATTCCTAGCAAAAGTATACGAACACCGTGTAGGCGGAGAGACTGACTGTTTCCCCATTTCCACCCTTTTCTGCTAAGCTAAGCTAACCGGCTGCAGACAGTAGCTTCATATCTACTGTACAGACATGAGCGTGGTATTGATTTTCTCATCCTGCTCGCACTAACACATGATCTCATATTGAGCAAAATGTCAAACCTTTAAGAATGTATAAGTTCTCAGTGCACTAATGTTTATCGGGATCTGAGCCTCCTACACAGCTGGATCTTGCGCATACATCGTCAATATTGCAATTAATCATCAAAGAACACACCACCACTGGCAAAAAAAAACACATGCATTTAACATGTTCAGAGTAACAGGCATTAGTTTGTCCAGAAATTCCTTCAGGAGAAGCCTTAGATCACTGTGGTGTGCCATCGTTTGAAGATTAGTTAAATCTCATTGCTCTCATGCTTCTATGCTTTGCCAGGCAATATGTTTCTCCAGCAAACATCTTTCTCACTTTTCTATAGGAAGTATGTCACTCCAGCTGAAGTTGCCCCATTATTTCCAGGAGGCATGTCACTCCGGTCGGTATTATTCAGCGTTCCTTCACCTAACGTTGTGCCGTCCCGGTGAAGCAAATGTTTTATGTCTATGCAAGGTACAGTTCGCAGGTGCATTAGCTAATTCATCCAAATCAATTGATCAAATTTGACATTTGCATCATCTGTTTCTCTGAGTTTAGAAGTCAATCTAATTTACTCTACAGGAGCAAAGACAGCATCACCTTCCTCTCCTGGGTTTTAAAATGGACTTGTTCATTAAGGTATTGTATAAGTGCTGGGCCAGCATGTTCATCTGAGGACCAGGCATCAGTGATGAATTAAAAAAAAGCATACAAAGCTTTGAACCTGCCACTTCTCAGACCAAGTCGGATATTATATCTAGGCTTTGTCACCTTCACACCGATTAAACCCTAAACCTTCTTAATAGCGCTTAAAAAATCTGAACATATCCACCTTCTATTTTTGTCCCCCACACTTTTATTGTTTCAGGTAAATGCTCTTACTCCCTCTGAGCGACCCTCTGAGCTTTGTTCTCTTCCCGTCCTGCCAACACAATCGAGATGAGAGGAGATCTGAGTTGATAAAAAGAGTTGATTTGAGTCACCTTCAGTTATTACTGTAAACTCAGCAGTGAGTGGAACAGAGAGTGCTTTGTGGACTTTCTTTCGCCCTGGGTTTTGCCTCTCGTGCCACATGCAGCAGCTGTCCTATCTGTCTTATTGGTTAAGGTCGCTGAGGTTGTATGTGGCCTGAATTCCTGCACAATCCCTGCCGAAGAAAGATTTTTCTTCAGCAGTGTGAAGAGGAAAGACAATTGTACTATTGAGGACATTCATCTGCTTGTTTAAAAGATTCTAGATTCTTCTTATTATCCAGAAATCCCATGAAAAAAACAAAGCCATGCGATGTATAACATATACTGCCTGTGTAGTCATAACCTATAAGTATATATACCTATAACCTATATTATATACCTATAATATAACTTTCTTTGTGCCATAGACCTCAACAGTTGCACTTGGTTATTACTTCCTTCACTATAACAGACACCCACACACATGGTCCTGGCTGCTCACGGTGTATTACTCCACACCTGAAAATAGCTCCTAATAAATCACCTATTTTCTCATTTTTGCTAGAAATGACTAAAAATAAAGTCTATTAGTGATTTTTAAAGGGATCCAATGACCCCAACACACTGTCGGTATTGTCCTTTGGACTATTTTGCCTCCGGTGGCACAGGTCGGCCTGAAACTGCTTTCGAAAGTGCCGTGACTCTGAGACTCAACCACATTTATTTGTTTTTGCATCAGTGACACCTTGTGTCCTTGTTCATGCACCGTTGTTCTCATTAGAGACATTAGATCTTATTAATATGTCCATTCATGATTTTTCCCCTTTGCTCTCTTCTGCGGGTGTTATTTTTTAACAACGGCCTCTGGGTTTCTGCTCGTCTCACGTGCACAGTTTATTTATTCCGGGCCCTCGTTTCTCTTTTTACCGTGTTTTGATTACAATAATTATTTGTGCAAGTATACCACACTGGACTTAAAAGCAGCAGCAGTGTCAGTCAGAAGAGCCACCTGATTTTTTTTTTTTTTTCCTCTGTTTCCAAAGTCAGTCCTGAAGGTTATTCTCAGGACAAAAAAAAAAAAAAAAAAAGAAGAAGAAAGAAAAGCCAGCGGGTGACTCTGTAGGGTTTTCCCTGTGGTGGGGAATAAATTGTGTAGAGGGTGATTGCTTCCGTTCCACCTCCTTGTGGTAATTATCACACAGATTTCTTTCAAAGGTAGTTAATTAGGACTGGAATTAACTTGAGGACATGTAAAATGAACAAGAGAACACAGGAAGGATAACTCACTGTGGCAAGGCCCCACTTTTAGCTCATGACGGAGTTGAAAGAAATTAAATCCTTACACGTTAAGGGTCAAAAACAGTGAAATCAAGGCAAATATCGTGCTTGTAATGAATGCAAGACAATAGACCTGCAAGGCACAAATATTAAGCATCGTACCGCTTAAGGCTTTTTGACAGTCAGTGCTGTGACTGTAGTCTCTCACTGGTATGTTACTGTAAGTAGAGTCTCATTTAACATCTTCACCCGCAATAACTTCTAACTTTGATTCCGAGACTTCAGCCACATGATTGTTAAAAACCATCATTACACATGCCACCTTAGTAGCAGCACAGTGTACACACAACGAGCGTAGCATTAGCGCTAAAAAAAGGCTAGCTAATTGCCAAACACCACTGTGGTTAGAAGAAGCCTTGAGGTTATGTGCAAAGCTCCGATGACAACTCCCCTCGCTGCGCTGAAGATGTCAAGAGCTCGTCTGACAAATGGCCTCCACCTGCTCACTCAACCGCCCACTCGCAGATGAGCATCGGGAACATGTGACAACCGCGTAGGCCAGCGGCGAAACCCACGCTAACCCCATTTCTCACGGTATCCAAATAGCAGCCTCCGTACAGTGATTCACCCCAGGACTGTGTGCTGTTTCCTCCCCAGTTGACGGTGACCAACTGCAGCAAATATTGAGGACCAGGACAGCTAATATTTATGTTCCTCTGCAATGTAGGACAGTCGACAATTTACAGTCGCCCCTTACAGCTCAATGTGCTCTCTCTTTTTATTGTGGTATAAACAATGCCAAACACTGAGGGGGAAGGACAGCAGAGTGGAGACCGAAATAAACATGCATTTGAAATCCGCTGTAAAGCTATCAGTCACTGCATCTGAAGCCACTTGTGCGTCCTCTGAAATCAAGTGTCTACACCACGCCGAACATTATCTGCAGCGGCACAGGACTGAACCAATTACAGTTTGTGTTGCTGTATATCTGTGCTCTTGATGCTCAGAATGATAATAAAACAAATACGGAGACTGTTATTCTGACTCTGTTCCCACAGTACCCTATCAGCTTTTATATCTTTGACAACACATTACCCTGTAAGCTCCCCGAAGACAGACGAAGCAATTTTACACAATTCTGAGAAGTGATGGGAAATGACATCATCCAACAGTCGAGCTGTCCTGGATCTGATTTATGACTACGGCAAAAATCTTCTTTACCAAAACCGGTGCCTACATTTTATTACTTGTTATGCACCCAAATACAAATTGAAAAAAAAAAGAAAAGAAAAAAAACTCACAGCAATCTGAGAATAAATTCAAAGCCACACAGGTCTCTGTTCGGGGTTTCATTTTTCACTCACGGCAATGTAATCAGAAAGGGCCAAATGAAAAGCTTGTGGTGGCAATGTTACGGAAACTAGTTTACATCATAAACTCAGCAGTAAAGGCATCAGTGCGTGCGTACACACACACAGAGTACACCGATATGCACAGCAGCAGCAGCAGCAGCAGCAGCCACACACTTGATGGCTATATTTGTTATCATGGCATTAAGGATATGAAATTATCCCACAGCATCTGGAAGAGTTTGCATGTAAATCACAACAGAGAGCCACGTTGAGTCACCGCAGCCCACAAAATGGCGTGATGATTGTCGCACGTCAGTGCTGTGGGTCAGACCTCTGCATGCTAATGTGTCCCTCCATCTTACTGAGGCGTAACAAGTGTTTTAGTGGTTGTGTTTAAGGGGGCAGGGTGTTATTAGTCACAGTCACATATGATTTCTCCAGTGTAATAAATTCAGGGAAAACAGGGTTAAAATATGGTTTGGGCTTTACTGAACAGACATATCACCGAACTGAATCTGTTCAAAGGATTCAACCTGAATGATTCCACATTTATAAATATTTATAACTGGCTCGGTAGCTAGACAGACAGCTACTTTATTGTGCTCCCAAGAGAAAGAAATGTTTTCACAGCCTGCACATGGAACATAAACAGTGTGTAGCTGAGAGCCGGGAAAGGTAGCTGAAAACCCAAGGAGACGAACCAGTTTGTCTGCAAAATTCTGGATTGGATGCGAGGAGCAGTATACCGCCCCTTTCTGCGCGTACATTGGTGCAAAGGTGGCAACAGGTGCACATTTGAGTTGAAAATCTTAAATGTTGCGCAGATTGCTGTGTTCTGCAGAGTGTGTGGAGAGGACCAGATGGAGTGAAGCCGTGGACACCTGTTGAGCATCGGGGAGATCTGGAGGAGAGAGCTGGAGCAGAGGTCTGATCCGCTGTTTACCAGCAGAAGAGCTCAGTTCTCAGCTTAGTTTTCAACTTTTGTAGTTTAAGGACATAAAAAACAACTAAAATTATCAGTGTGATGGCAACGCTAGAGGGGATGTCAGGGGATCACCAAGGTCACTAGAGTTCCTCCGTTTGGAACCACAATGATATTTTAGTCTGGACCTGAACTTGGTGGACCGACCCACATAGCCATCCCACTAGCGTGGCTTATAAGCTGCAGTGGAGGAGCTTTAAACTGTCGTATTGTGGAAGCGAACAAGGCAATAGCAGTTTAGAACACACCAGAGAAAAGCTGATTCATTTTTAATCAGACGTTTTCCCAGCTGGTTAAGGTAACAGGGGCAAACTCTGTATGTGGGCTTAAAATGAATTGGAGGCAGCACATTAAGGTCATTGTTAACCACGTTTTCTGCACTTTGGTGCATTCAAGTCCAATTTCCTTAGCGTTCATTCAGGCTTAGATACACATACACACACACACACACACATACCTACACATACAAACACACACACACACACACACTCTCACACACACATAATTAAATCACTGACCCACTGTGGGATATCAATCAATCAGGTGTCAACGTTTTCCTTTTTTCTCTCTCTCTTCCTTCTCTCTCATGCACTCACTTTCATTTGTTTTCTCCTCACCATTCCCTTGATCCATTCAATGTCATTTGTTGCCTGGATGTTGCCAAACTGAGTTAAAATACTAGCAATCATACTAGTAATAATGATTATTTTAAAAAAAAGGTCCCAGAATGACAGGAGCGGCAGATAATCGAGTTCCTCCATCACTCAAGCGAGTGCTGTTTAATCATGACTTAAAAGCAGTTTTAAAAAGATTTTTCTCTCTCTGTTGTCTCTTTCTTTTCCTCCTTTCTTGTTTCTGCTCCCACGGGTCTTGATTCCTGCCTCAGTTCTTTCACAACTGCCTCCCTCTGTTGGAGAGTGCTCTACCGAACGGATTTGTTAACCGAAGATGGAAGAGAGAGAGAAGAAGAAAAAGGAGGAGGAGGAGGAGGAGGAAGGGAAGTGTCTGCGTGTGCATATTAATGTGTGTGTGGGTCATTTTAATTACATCAATTTAACCAAGACATATGAACACAAATCAACCTTCACACTCCTCTATCACATACATACTGACCATCATCTCCGCTCTGTACTTAAAATGGCGACTGTGGCTCAGGTGGTAGAGCGGGTTGTCTAGTAATCGATTCCCAGCTCACCCAGTCCAGTCAAAGTGTCCTTGGGCAAGATACTGAACACCGAATTGCTCCAGATGGCTGTGCTATTGTTAGTGAGTGTGTGTGTGTGTGCTTATGGGTGAGTTCAGTACCATCATGAGGGCTTTATGAAGAAAGCGATGCATCCCTTCTGATGAGCAGTTGGCACCTTGTACGGCAGCCTTTGTCATCAGGGTGTGAACGAGTGAATGCAACAAGTGCTAAAAAGTGAGAGTTCGGTAGACCAGAAGAGTGTTGCCTAAATACAGGTCTATTTACCAGCTACTGATCTGCTGTGAGGGGCCTGACCTGAGAGCTTGACCTCTGAACTTTAGTGTTTAGATTTGATTCATCAGCACTTACTCACAGGTTAAGATTAGGTTGAGACAGATCTTCATCTTGTGTCTACTCTATTAACATTTAATGAAAACCACAATCTGCCCATGACCTCAACCAAAGTGCTTTTGTTGCCAAAACCTAAACACAGGCAGGACTCAGGGCGCGAATCCGGGTTCTCTGGCGTCTAAAGCCACATTCAGACTAACAGTAGCCCTGTGTGAAAAAATGCAGCCCTCTCATTCATGTGAATAAAGCCACTCTGGGGTGCCAACGCAGGGGGGCTCCGGAAAAACCAAGCAGGGTTGTTCATCATACTGTTGAACAAGGCTCAGCTTTTGCTGCAACGCAACGCGACGTCATCCGGCTAGACGCTACGTGACCAATCAGATACATGAAAGTGCACATTTCTGGTGCGCTATTTTGTAATGCGCACTTCGCCGTGTGCTGTTTCTTGTGACAGGAGATAAAATAGCTCCGGTTGCAGTTCCTTTTGTCATCTAATAGGCCTTTACTGTAGGTAAATCAGTCTGTTCAATAATCTGTTGAAACTAGATTTCCCGGATTGTATGGCATTGTCTCATCCGCGGCTCAAACCTCTGGGGTCTGAGCAATCAACCCCTTGATTGCAAAAGCAATTGATAGGGCTATTGATAGCACCCCAGAGGATTAAACAAGATCCCCTCCCATCAAGGCAGGTCCCTGCAATGTCAATGCGGGTCTGAGTCTCTGCTAAAAACCAAATGGCGTTTGTAGTAGACAGGGATTATTACTACATTAACATATTACTACAATAAATACGACGAAAAAAACTCCATCGCCGGACGGAAGTGTTGATTTTAGACGTTCAGAGTGGTCACAGCTGGTTTGAGGACAGAGCAGTGTTATGTGTTAGACAAATGTTAACGTTAATACTGTACATGTCTGTGACGGAAGTGGATGACAGTCAGACAGTCATGCTGCATGCCATTCGCCATCTCCACAGCCTTGTTGTTCACTCCACTACATACTGCTATTCGGCTGTAAGGTGATCTAGGTGACTTCTGCTTTTTTTCCTGCTACAAGGACATCACTTTCATAATGCCAGTATGTTTTTATGTCCTCATTTTTATTTATTTATTTATTTTTAGTTCAATCTTATATAAGCAAAAAATATACAGCGCTGCAGGCAGGTAATGTCAGAATCTAATAGATAGATAGACGGATACATCAAAGGACTGATGATAATATGAGTGTCAATTAAACTGAGGACAATCTTCTGCTCTCTTTTTTTTTGGTCTCCATTGATTACATATCCACTGTACCTATCACATATGCTGCAGCATACACTCCGGTGAGGTGCTTCAGTGGGAGAGCAGAGAGGCTCTTTAATATTTCAGTCAGACTCACAGCAGACTGATGGCTTACAGGGGCAGCCATGCAGGGTGCATAGCCAAGGTTAGCTGTAACATCAACCTCCCTTTATTTGAACCTGAACACTGTACTACTACACCCAGGGAAAGGATGGCTCTTCTTTATGGATCTTTTTGGTTCAGGTAAGAGTTTCACATCACATGATGCCTCGAATATAATACATAGCTAGTAAATTTAAGAGCAAGCACTCTGTGCGGTTCTTAGCAACTTATTTTAATGTTGATCTTTTTCTATGGGTCTTTACAGCACCATTTTATTAGCACCCAGAGGACAAACTCAGCTCTACATTACCCAGGATTAGAAATGCCCAAAACGGGTGATTAGTTTCATCAGCTTCAGTCTAAATGATGCATTTAAGTCTGTGATATTTGTTTTCACCAAATATGGCCAATGCTTATTTCCTTCATAATGTAGTAGCTTTCTAAAATGTGTTCTTTATCGCACCAGGAGGGCTCTGTGGTAATTAATGAATTTCATTTAGAGAGCACATTTCACGCGAGGCCTCGGTACGTAAAACTGACGCGGTAAAAAAAAACAAAGCAGAGTTGAAAAAAACAAAGAGATAGTTTTGGGACAGATCAACAGTTTGTTACCCGCAAAAATCCGTACCCATAATATAAATGATTTTGTCTTTCTCTGCATGGAAGTTTCATCCAGCCTGAACGTACTGCAGGAGATGTCGCACAGAAAGTACAAGAGCGTATAGGCATTTCAAACAAAACAAACATCAAAACTTCTCCGAGGGTGACTGCTGCGGGTGACACGTTGTGAAACGGAACACATCATCACCCACAGTGGGCTGTCAATCAGTGTCACGCACAGGGGATAAAGTTACTAAATTTAAATTTCCCTCTGGTCCGTGTGAACACATCCATGTCAATGTAAACACAGAGAACTGTGGACCTAAGCTCGAAGATGTCTCACAGTCTGATTTTTTAACCCAAATCAGCTGGTGGAGATGAAGCAGGATCCTTCAAAGACAAAAGACGACATGAGGAAGACTGGTAGTGATGAATCAAGATGAGGTGGGGGGGGGGGGCTAAACTAAAATGTAGGTCGCCTAATCCGGTTCACTGTGACTGGAGGGCACCGAGAAAGGAGAACAGAAGCAAACCAACTAATGCAGCCAATTAAACTTCCCCTGCCCCCACCCTCCCTTAGCAAACACTTCAAAGTGCTGCCATCAGCGAATGGCAATAAAGTGAATGAGCTGGCTATAAATGGGCTTAGATGCTGAGGATGCTGAGGCAGGGGACTGTCAAATGATGCTCATCACACTGAGAAAATAGTGTTCCCATGTTGTAAGAGCGAAATGGCTGTCCAACACCTTCCACGCAGAGGCAACATGAAGTCTGGGGAAACACACCGACAAACACGGCAGAAAGCAGCAGCTTATTCAGTGAATGGACATTTCTGTTGATGGCCAATAGGGTCGATGGCTATGTTTGTGAGTGCTATGAGAGAAGGACTACATTATTAACGCTTGGTGTCACAATGTCCTAGAAGAAAGAGCAATCTCCCAGCAGGAGCTCTGAAATGACACCCTCTCCTGACGACCAGTCTGACGACTAAATCTGAGAAAATACAGAGCTGGAGTGTTTGTGTGAAATGGAGGATAGGACCAGTGTAAGCTGAGAACAGCCTGGTCCATGAGGGACAGGCAAAGAGAGAGAGATTTTTATTTTCAAGCTCCAGGTACTATAACACGATTTCAAAGAATTGGGGTGTCTATACACAAAATACATTTCACACAAATCCTAGTTTTCTCTCGCTCTCGCTCTTCTTTTTCTCCGTCCTTTCAGAAACATTTCCATCTCTCCCTCTCTTTCTCTGTTTCATTTCCAGAGCCCAGCTGTTTTGTGCCCTGCTGGGCATTTGCAACAGGACGATTTCCACACCGATCTGAGCGTCATTTAAATAAACATCAACAGAAGATGTCAGAAGGAGCCTGTGAATAACACCAGAGGCTTATCCACTTCCACAGCTTTAAAGACGGAAGAGAAGCCATCCAGTTCCTTCATTTCTGTCTTTATGTATTCTGTTTGAATAAACAGCATCCAGCCATCACTGCTTTGGCTGCGTCCACTTTCTGTAAGCCAGAAAGGCCAGACTTCAGATCCCAGTAGGGCTGGCTTTCTGCTCTCCTGGAAGGCTTTCTTAGAATATAGACGTTTTTTTTCAATGTTCAGTCGCAGGCTCAATGCCATGCTTCAGTCTCCGTCAATTGTAATTGCAAAAGATAGACACAACAGGGAAGCTAGGCTTGACCACGTGTCCTTAAATGTAGTATGCGTGATGATACTACTGTAGTCGAATTCTCTGTGTCTGACAACAATGTAAATAAATGAGCAAATCTTTAGCAAATCTGTGGAAAATGCAGCTTCTACAGTTGCCTATAGTTTTACTTTGAAATGGCACAGAAACAGCTTCTTAGTGCCAAAAAAACATGAGTCATGTAGATTACTACTTAAAAAGAATATATGTATGAAGATGAAAATGTGGCTCTCTCTCACATGAATAATCTTATGGCCTTTCTAAAATCAATCTGAAGCATCTCAGCTGCAGCATCTCCTTCACAGACCTCTATCCCCACCATTCTGTTCTTTTGTATTTGCATTGCTAAGCGGGTGGCAGCGCTTGTCATTTTGTTTCATAAGTGATAGCAATTACTATTCCGGCGCCCGGGATCAAAGAGACACCAAAATGAGGTTTTTAGACAGGAGAAAACACCAAACACTGCTTCCCCTCTTCTGTTTACACTGATAGAGGCTAAGGCCTAGAAGGCAGACTTGTGACTGACAGAATGGGAATACACCTCCTGCTATTAATCCCAAAGAAGGAGCAGATGAAGGAGAGGAGGAGAGGGAAGGAGAGGAGAGGATTCTACAGCGGGCCAACTATACCATTAAACAGGAGGCTCCCTCCTGCTTACATTGGATTAGTCACATTACTGATTCTTCTTCAGGTCTGAGAAAGCCGAAAGCACTGAACCAAGAAACAATTATACTTATCATAATGAGACAGCGGGGCCTTGGCTTAAAATAACGAGCCTCCTCGAGACATTATCTTTGCTAAAATACAAATAGACTGAAACTTAATCTGTCCACGTCATCGACAGTATAAGTTCCCAGTCGCGACTAATCTTTTAGATCTCTTAATTTCTGGAATAAAGAGAGGGGCATTCTTGTTGAAGGTTGCTAGTTTGAATCCCAAATAATGGAAAAGGGAAGTAATATTAACACTGTAAATATACTCATCAACTCTCAGGTGGGGATTTGTATGCATATTAAAAAATGTAGGATTTGTTCAAAATGCGAGTTATGATCACCTTGTAAAAATAACCATTGAAGCCACAATGTGCAAAACAAATCTAAATACTGTGTGGCCCTGAGGTAATGTGTACCAAGCACAAAGTATTACTGCTGGAGACCAAAGCAGTGGTCAAGGGAATATATTGACCTGTCAATGGTGCTAGAAGAGTTAAAGAATCACCAGTGTTGTTACAATTTCCCCTTGATTGAGGCACTTTTTTTCTCAGAGTGCACCGGATTGATGCATTTAGCTATAAAATGGCAATATTTTCTTAGGCGGAATGAACCCTTTAGACCCTCCCTAGAAAGTCTGAGATCCTCCCACCATAGTGGTGGAAACACTGAAACGTTAACCTCATTGTTGGTTAGCAAAGTGGTGGGTAGAGTAAGAGAAACAACATAAAGACACTTTGGTAGACAGCCTGTTGCTACCCTAATTAGAGTGGCTTTAACAGGTTGTTTCACTTTATGTTGCACTGCAGTGGTTTGAAAATATTTTTCTAAAGTTCACGGCATTGCTGCTAAAAGGCTTAAAAAACATACAGTATGTCTAATGGTCAAATGTTGAACATTTAAGCAGAAAGATTCATATTTTCCATTTGATTAATTAAAGGTAGAGACCTGAAGGCTGCAGCAGATATTAATTAGCTCATGATAAAAAAAAAAAAGTACATTTTCACACCATAAATCACCTGAATGAGACGAGAACTCTTCTATAGGTTAAGTCTGCCGTGGTTTCAGCTGATAAGTTCCTGTCTGTGGTGAAGATTTTCAAGCAGTGATCACGTGACACCAGCAACAATTTGTGGTGATCCAGCATCTCCGTTAGTTACAATACTGATGCCCTGGTGCATAAAGCCTTTTAACACCATGACATTAACCACATGACATGACGTGCATTATTTTCAAAAAGCCCAATTTTAGTAATTTGTATTGCTAATGATTGATGACTGTGTTCAGTGATATTCCAGAGCTGGAGTGCCGGTGACTCCAAATAGAGGCATCAGCTAATAGCCGTAAGCGTAAATTAAAGTGTTGTCACCCTAGTCACGATACTTATGCTTGTATTGTGGAATTTATCTGCAGCATGTGACAAGCCCTGTCCAACAATGTGCATCAATTCCCTTCTCCTCCCGGGACAATTCTCGCTGACACTCAGAGGACAGCTTCCTGGCCCTCCTTCTCTCACTGTAATGGAGGTCGGATGCTGCTTTTCCGCATTTCTGCCCACATTAGCATCTCTAGTTAATTGGCACCATTTGCTCAATGGCATCGCTTGAGTTTGTAAATTACTTTTACAATTGTCACTAATTATCAAGCTCGATGAGTGGAATTGGCGCGATTGGTCCCCAGTGGAGCAGAAACACAACAGGCGGAGGAAGGATTAAGACTCTGGGGGCAACAAGAGGAGCTGGCTAGCTGGTATACAGTAGTGCTATATGCTAATCAACAGAGGATTACATACAGATGGTGCTACTGTAGCACTGCCTCTCCCTGCTGCACGCTTGATGAACTACTGATGCACTTTGGCTGCATCCTCAAGAGAGATTCAAGTTTGTTTTCTTCCCCTCTCTCTCTTTGCATCATCTTCATTTGTGAGTACATGGAATTGTTTGTTGAGAAGCTGGTTAAGAGAGTTTTATGTAACATCTGCAGCAACTAATGCACAAAAGTAAAAGCTTAATTACAGAATGGGATTTTATCTAAAATGACTACCACTCTAACAAGAGCATGGTAAGCCCCTAAGCTGTCTTTATCACAGACGAAACAATTCAGCTTCTTCTGAGCTCTGTCCTCTTGAGTTGAAGTTGCTGGCAAGCTTTTAGTCCAAATGCAGTTTACAGTGATAACACAGGAAGTTACCGTTTGAAAGTCGTTGTTTCTGAAACAATGTGTCTTTCGTTTGAGATTCCTAGCCAGTGATGGTCAGATCTTCATGTTTCACTCCTAACTCACTCCCAGCCAGGCTGTGGCACGTTTAGTTCTGCTCAAGCCAAGACGACAGAAAGAGAGCCTTTGGTCCAGAAGAAAGGTAAAATCAATTCACCTGTTAAACACATGGTGTTTCACAGGTTTCACATGAGATATCACATGGTGCACAGGTGAGCAGATTAAGTGCACATATAAACACACACACAGTTAACTTAGTTTGGAAAGCAGGCAGAGATCTCGACGGACTGTGGCAGTCCTAAAACTCATACAAGAAAGGTCAGAAACAGCTTGAACCCTATTATGACAGCTTGCAGCGTGTGTATCGGCTGTCTTCAGTGATGACTGTGTGTGCAAAGTGCCCAGAGAAGACATGAAGTGTGTCACTGGTTGGCAAGCAGGTTCGATAGTGAATGAGAAAACTCAAAAAGTCAATGAGTAATTGTGTTAAATGAATGTGATCTCGATTGCGACTACGGTTTTTGCCATAATTGAGCAGCACTAATGCTATTCAGTGTAGACAAGCAGTTCTCAAGAAGGTTCTTCTAGTTCCAAATCCAATTCAGCTTTTAATTAAAGTTAAAGTAAAGTATAAAGAAAAATATAAAATATGGCAGTGGTTTTATTTGAGGGGATTTTTTGTTTAAGCTCACCTTGGACCCTTAGGCTATATATCTATATAGGCTGTAGGCTAAATCGGGCCCATGTATTCACTCTGTCTCTCCCTTGGTAAAGCTGGCATTCATCCTGCATCATTGTCTTTTGGTTTGACATTAGTTTTAACAAATGACTCTTGTTTTATAACAAATATGTTGCATGGATTCGCTACTCTCTTCTGGTCTGTTTGAAGGAAGCTGCATTTGTCAGCATTGTTTGTAGGTATTAGTGCATGTAATCAGTGACTACCTTCGCCTTAAAGTTTGTAGGAACCGTGCATCTGCTTTGTAGGCTAGATTGGTTGATCTCAACAGGAGGCCGATCACATCGTCTTGGGAGCATTTCCTGGTTTCCAGAGGGTCGCCAGTCTCTGGTTGACTTTTGTTTCTGGTGGAATCAGTGCATAAGTAACCACCAGCAGTATCTGTATGAAGACCAGAGTTAAGACTTGCCTGTCAGTAACTGTAATTAGTTAAGGCTGGAGTGCTGTGGCTCTGTTCTGGCTTCACCATTACACATATTCCGGTACATGCGGTTGTGTTTTTGTCCAACCGAGCACTGACCAGTTGCGTGGTGTGGTTGGCTAAAAAAAGCTTCCAACACATTAGGAAGGGCATCACAGCAGACAAACAGTTTAATCCATTCCTTAGACTTTTGCTCTTGTATTTTTCTTTTTGAAGAAACCACCCACCAAGCTCTGTATGTATGGAGTACTACTAGAGCCAGATCCACAGGCTTTAACATGCTGCGAAATCCAAAGCTTGACAGGCCTACTGTGGATAGTTACAGTTGCTAAGCTTCTGTACGATTGGACAACTGGTTCAGGGGTGGCGTTAGCAAATGCCCAATTCTCAGTATGTCTTGATGTTTTTGGTTTGATAGTCTCATGCTGACCTATGAGCAAGTGCTTCTCCCCACCCCAGAATGACAAAGTCCAGTAGCAAATCAACTGAGTTGAAGCTGCACCGTGGGCCTGCTGCTTATCTTCAGCAGATGACAGACATGCACAGCACAGGGAACATTCAGTTCAAAGAAGCCTAATAATTGAGGATGGAGCAGTTATCTGGGAGACTGTTTTGTCTGTCTTGTCAGTATGAGCTAGACAGTCCAGCCTTCTCAAAGGCCAGACAATTTGCGCTCCAAATGTCATGTTGAGAGAAGGCAAACATGGCCTGGTGGAAGAAGGCCAGGGAGAGACAAAAGCTCAGGTTAAAGACGTGCCAGGCCTTATCATACAATTATTCTGCCAAAAATCCACTGAGAGTACACACAATATATTAGCTGCTACACTGTTCCTACTGGAATATGCAAAAGATAAATAGCCATCTCCTGCAAAGCATTAATCATTGATTAAAAAAAAGTGTTTTTGCTTTTCTTGTTTTGCATTTTTTTTTTCATCGCAGTGTGGAGGAAATTGGATTTTGCCCTCTGGCACAGCAGCAGGATCAGATTGTGGACTGCAGTAGCGTGGATCTTATCTTAGCTTCAGCATTGGTCCAAAACATATTGCTGCCTCTCTCTCAGTGGAAATAGGCTTCAACTATGTTTTACTGTTGACAGAGCAAAGGTACTGGACACACACACCGACATACGCTCAAACTATATCCTGCCTGTCTTCCTCTGCTTCTCTCTTGGTGTGCGCACATACTGTACCTACCCACATTCAAATCTGTGCATTCATGCTTCCATGGGTGTGTGTGTGTGTGTGTGTGTGTGTGTGTGTGTGTGTGTGTGTGTGTGTGTGGTGGTGGTGGTGGTGGGAGGGCTGACATATAAATCTAAGTGATGTCAGCTCTCACATGACCCGGAAAGTACCTATTGCTTTGATCGCCATGAAGATGCTCTTAAATCAGAGCTCAGTCCCTGGAAGTGGTATTAAATCAAATGTGCCCACGCACGCACGCACGCACACAAACACACATACACACACACACACACACACACACACACACACACACACACACACACACACACACAGACACTGCAACACATCAAAAGGTACACTCTACATATGTAACAATCTGTCGACGTGATATGAACAAAGGTTCAGTTTTGCACATCTTACATACATATGATGTGATGTAATCACAATGTATTCTCCTGTAAAGAGTTGCTGTAGTGTTTGTACTTCAGTTTTAGTTTTCGTACAGTATATCTTTTTGCTTTAGTAATAATTATAATTTTCGTGGCTATTTAAACCTGTGGCCGACCTTACATCCATCAGGGCTGGGGAGATTTGTTTTAGAGGCCGCTGCCTCTGGGTAAAAGGAATTTGAACCTACTACAGCGAAATGTTCATCCCAACAGTCACAGATGAGAGTCAGCAGAGTAGCCAGTTCACCTATTAGCTAAAACACAGCTGAGCCAGCCTGTCAGAGCTCCCTTAACACCTCCTCCTGCTCTCTTTATTTACTCACCTCCTTTCCTCCCCGTTTTTAATTCTTCCTCCTTTCCTTCCCTACCTCCTCTCTCCCTCTGCTGAATGCAGCAGACTCGTGTGTTGAGCTGTAGCACCGCTAGCCTGCTTGTTTAGCTCATCATCACCACACTCCCGTGGGCTATGTGGAGTGTATCTCCCTGGCAGTTAGCTGCCATGATGCCCAAACAGAAAAAAGCCACTTTGCCAAGCAGCTAAAATGCCGTATCATAGCTACAATGCAAAATCACAACTATTTTTCATTAGATTTTCAGAAGGTGGAGTGTTGATGGGAGAGATGGGAGTGTTGTTCAGCTCAGTTGGTAGAGCATCCACCCCGTGTACAAAGGCTCAGTCCTTGCCGCAGCGGCCCAGGGTTCGAATCTGACCTTTGCTGCATGTCATTCCCCGTCTCTCTCACTCCCCACATCTATCCAATACAAGCTTAAATAAGGCAGACAAAATGCTCTTCTGACTTTAAAAATGGCTGCTGAACAGGACTTATCTTACAGACTTGAAGCACATTCAAGTGCAAAATAGTTGCAAGCACATACGGGTTTGGTTGAGGGGATTATGAGATTTTGGTGACCAGAGGTAAAAGCGCGAAAAGTGTAAAATTAACTTTTACCAGCCGCTCAATAGATTATCGTTGTTTTTTTTTGGCTGGTCAGTAAATCAACTTGCATAATTTGCCAGCATTTGGCTGGTGGTTGGTGCTAATTTTGTGTCCTGGGTAAAAGCAAAATTTTGGTACAGCGTTGAAAAATCTGTGAGCAGCATGATTACACTTGTTAAAAAGATGAAAGCCATACAGATATGTTAGATTAATGGGACTATCCCCCAAGAAACATCTGAAGGTGCCTTCTGTAATCGAGATGATTCACACTGCATAAACTGCACACTAATGTGGTGCAAAATAGTACATAGATTGTGTATCTATTTTGAAACGAGACAGGAAATAAGAAAAAAAAAAACACAGCCTGAATTACATGTAAGAATAAACAATTAGAGCCTCACTGTTCACTCATGTTCATCAGCACAAAAGATAAATTAGTTGCACGACCCTGTCTTTTAGCATCACACACTGCTGTGCTGTGTTCTGGTGTCTGATAAGCCGTTAAATACATTGATCTGTCAGTCGAAGTGATCGCATTTCACAGTCTCAGTGGTACCTTAAACATCACTCCCCCTCCAATGCGCCCCGCTGGGCTATTTTAATGCAGGGCTGACTTACTGAAAGTATATATGGCTCCCCGTTGCGAAAACCTGTTTTCTCATGCTCCTCTCCACAGGTCAGAGGTCAGGGTTAGCAACTGAACAGCATGAGCTGAGAATGGATTTAGTGTCTTGCTGAAGAGCACTTCAGCGTGGCACAACATAAGGTAGACCTCATCAACACTGCGAACCGCCGTGGATCACAGTCAGGCCAGTCAGATGAAAATGGTGCTATTGAGCTAGCAAGATGTACAACCTGCGGTGTTGTATACAGTCATTACGCCACATATAAAGACATGAATTGACAATCTGCCAGGGGAGAGAGAGTGATTGTTGCGGAGACTCCGAGCACGAGAAGCAACATCCCGATGCCATCTGGCTGCGTCGTTTAGCTGCTGTTTCTGAGCATCGCAGCTCTTAATGCACATTTGAACTCAAGACACTTCTGGACTCATTACCAAGTGTTAAGGTGTCACACAGACAAAATATGTAGTGACCTAAAAGACTGCGACCTGTAAAATTGACATAATCTGCTGTCTTTGAGGAGCCAGTAATGACCTCTCATCGCGATGTGACGCACTCTGCGTCTTCATTTCACACCCTCTTAGAGCAGCACAGATGGTCTTGGCATTTCCTTAACAGCCTCTGAAGTCTTTCATAAGCCAGGCTGCAAATCATATGCATCTCCTGTTGCCGCTCATTGGAAAATATAGGAAATGAATGAAGACGACTGGAGGATGTTATTCACCACACAGTCTTCGAAGGCTCAGAGGTAACATCCGCATTACTAGACCAAAGTCCATCAGGACTGTCCAGAGTGGTAACTGTTTCCTTTCTCCCACCCCCCCGTATCTATTTTGCATTATTGTGTACTAACAATGCTTTTCCATGGGTTAATACACAGGTTAATGAGGTGGGACAGGGCCACTGTAAAATGCTACTAAACCAGCCATGCAGGATAATTCGTCTTGCCTCAGAAGTGTCAGCTACCGCAGCTCCCTGCTCTTTAATTCATTCAAATGAATTTTGTTTTAATTGTTTTATCCTTGGTGCTCACTAACTCCATTAGAGTGGAAAGAGAGATGGAGAAAGAGAGAGGAGATGAGATGATAGAGAGACATATGGAAAGCAAAACCGAGAGAGAGAGACACACACACACGCACACACACACACACACGCACACAAATAGAGGAAGAGAGCACAGAGACAGTGAGATGCAGAGCGGGATTTGTGTGTATGTGCTCTGTATCTGTGTGTGTGCATGCTCCTATGAATAATTAATCCCCTAGTTGTGATTACACAACAATTATTCTCTGGAGCTAAAACTTTAACCATCCTTATGAAAGATGGAGTCTTGTCTCTATAACACAGAGGCTGCGGTCTGCTGGTCCCAAAGGTGTGTTAATGCAAACTGGGGAGAGCTGAAGGGAACATGAGCCGATGGGAATATGGGGAGATGGGAAGTGCGGCTGACACCTCCATATCTAACAGAAAGTAGGCAGTCTGATCATGATGAATTGAGGCTTACTGGGCTCCTGGATGAGATTTAGAGGGAAGGTTACTCTAGCTAGATGTGCTGTGTGTATATTTGATCTATAACAGCGGCCAATAACAATTTTGAAACCTTAAAATAGAGCACTATTTTCAAGAGTACGAGTACAAGTTTCAACCACTGACAGTAAAAAGAATGGACGGCGTATGCGTGATGTCGCCCACAGGTCTCTGAAGAGTCGCTTTGAAGCCCGGTATCTGTATATGTAAATGTACGGGATTTCCTTATCGGCTGCTCCTGTAGGGTTCTCTACAGCAGACTATCCATTTAAGATTTGATGAGTCACATATTTGCTTTGGTATAGGATGGCCTTCCTGACACAACCATCCATAATTATCCAGGTTTGTGGTGACCAGTAGTTAGAAATGCATTGACTTCTGCATCTCCAGTGGCTGGGGAGCAAACTGGGATTAACCCTCTAATATGTGGAAAGCGGGAGGAGAGAGGGGATCAAACTGCCAATCTGAGCAGTATATCAGACCATCTCTACCACCTGAGCTAAAGAATACTTAAAAAGAGTAACGATACTTTTAATGATATAATATTCAGTGTATATATGTATATAAGTGTGTATATTATATATAAGAATATTAGAGATTGAACATAGTGTAGTGCCACTGTTACTGTTATAGTTATGTTACACTGTTGTTTTGTTTATTATTTGCAGAAAAAAACAATGCAGATGTATATAGAAGTTTATTGTTATATAGTAAAATATAACTATTTAGAATATATACTGATTACCGTCATCATTAAACATGCTGTAATTGTCGTACTGTAATTTTATATTATTACAATTATGGTAATATGGTCATCATTATATGTACCTATGATACAACACTTGCAGGAACTACAATTACTGTTATGTAATACAAAGTAGAATACCATTAAAACACAGTGAAAAGTTTAAACATACAGCAGCATATGTTGCTGTATACTGTCCTGCTGTGGCTGTTCAGTAGATAGCAGAATAATCTCTCTGTTAAATATGTACCATGGAAGAAATACTGTTACTATTAAACCTACTGTAAGACTCAATATTGTCATGATTATACTCGGATATTTAAATACACTCACTGTTATATATATAAAATGCCATCATTATTAACCACGCTGTCACACCATCACTGATTTAGCAAAGAAATTAATTTCATTGCAATAGCTTGTACTTTGTATCTCTCAGTGTAAAAGACTCACAATCCTCTCCAGCGTAGGAGTGAGCATGCGGCACCCTACATTTGGCGGTTACATAATATGAGCTGTTTGCTGGGCCGGTGGCTAAAATTCACACTGAATTAACTAGTGGTTAGAGCAGGGGAGGGGGGCTGAAAACCTTCACAGCATGCTTCTCCTTTTCAGTCTTAAAAAAAGATTATGTTGGAATATCATCGCAGACCTTGAAAATCACCTTCCCACCTCTATGTGGATGCTCTCTCGCGTGGTATAATAAGCAAAGCATCACCCTCCACAAGTAGAAAATCCCAACTGGAGTCATGCCAGAGGTTTCTGGAGGGGAACAAAGGGCTGAAATGTTGAACTGCGCGAGTGGGAGGTTTATGACGGAGCTACACCTCTTCATTTAGCCTGTTTCTAGGGCTAGTTTTACAGTGCAAGTTACTGTCTCTCCAGTCAGTTAGCTGGTAGCTGAGTTGTTGTTATAGCCTGCAACTCTCTAGTCCTCCAATTAAAGCCAAGCTCTTTTTTTAGGCACAGCGAGACTTTAACATGACTTATTTTTTTTTATTTTTTTTAATGGTAACAACAAGAGCAGCACTTTGAAACACCTCCTGCTGACACTGTGTGGCCAACAGGGAACAGTCAGTCTTGTATTATAAAATCTTAGGAGTGCTGTCCAAGCTGAGTTCACTGTACTTCAAGAGGGCTGTCTGGTGAGACACAGTCCCTTAATGTTCATTAACTTGGAAGAAACTCATCAGCACTATACCGCATGAGTCTATTTCAAGGCCTCATGTAAATTGCAGAAAAATATGACTGTAATAATCATTAGCAAAGTCCCCCAAGGATAGGGAACTGTATGGTTTGGAGGTTGAATAGAAGTTCATGGCAGAAATAAATATGTTTATGATTACTCGTGGACCTGATAGACATCTTAGACATATCTTGCCAAAATAAATAAATAAATAAAAAAAAAGCATGATTGCATCTTTGTTCAGCAGGCTACATACCTGCCACAGTGCAGCAGTACCTCAGTGACTTGAGCAGTGTTTCAATTCCAAATTTAGGCAGGAAGTTAATTATAGAAATGTCCCCCTTGTTAGCTGACTGTCAATGTGAATTTAGGTCCTCAAAGAAATATAGCCAAGAGTAAATGGCTGACAAAAGACTGTGGATGTGCTGTGCAAGATAAATATTAACAAGTGTGGTGCTACCATGGGCTAAATAAAGGCTTTAAAAAGTGAGAATTCAAAAATGATTAAGCATGGTGCTCACGTAAAACAATACCAATATACTTGATTGGATTGGCGTCTGAACAAATGCACCGAGATAGTTAGATTCACAATACATCTATTATCTCCTCTATTCAAGATAAAGCACACAATGAAAAAATGGAGCAGCAGTTGAGGAGTTTTCCAGATCAATACTAATTGAAACATGGAAATGTACTGTAGAAGTTGTCCCTGATGCATTTTCATGGACCTATTGTTCAGCTGCACCGAAGACAGTTCATCCTCTTAAATGGTTCACAGTGTAAACTACATTTGTATTCATTATAAGACAAAATGCTTGTGTCTCTCACACACTAGGCTCTTGTAACTTTCCATGGCTGGAAAAAAAAAAAGAGCAAACATGATATTTTCTGAACAATTCCCCCTGGGGATGGAGCAAAATTGCTGCAGCAGTTCAGGAAGCCTGCGGTAGAAAAGTGAGCTTCTTCCTCTGCTCCTCCATTTGTATTCTGCCATATCCTGAAAATTTAAAGATGCTATGTTAAGCTTTTATTAAACTCAGAAGACCGAGGACAACCTTCTGAACTATTGATAGCAAAGACTTAAAAGGAAAGAAGCTTCCAAACACTAAGTCAAAGTGCATTCAACAAGACCACTCTATATGCTTGGCCTTTTATTGGGAGTTACTTTACAATGCGCGAGGCAGCAGAGCAGCAAACACCTCTGCAGAAAAAGACACAGAGAGGACAGAAGGCACTTAGCTATTAGCAGTCTTGTGCTGACAGTCTTACGTCCAAAATAAAATAACAGAAAAAAAAATAGAAATCCTCTTTGTACCGGGAACACCATGTCCACAGCAACAACTCGAGGCCACCCTGCACTCTATATCCATCAGAGAGCACCACAGCCAAACCCCCCAGGAGGAGCCTCATGTAACTTTTAAGTCAAATAAATAAGCAAACAGCCCCCCCCCCTCCTCTCTTTTCATTTCCCATGCAAGGTGCAAAAAGAACTAAGAAAAGACATGCGACATGCTGCGGCTATCCAAATACTTTTTGGATTCGCTGAAAGCGCTGGCGGTCTGTGGCATCAATGGCAGAGTGAAGAAAAACAACACAATGTGATGACAGAGATGATGGAAGATAAACTTTACTTGCTGAGAAACTGCCTTCTTTTCTGGGAAAAGATATAACAAGGAGCACTTTACAAAGGAGAGAAAGAAGCATTGCCGGTGTGCCTGTTGTCTTGAAAGTCCCCCATCTGTCGCATGCGCTCTGAGGAATGAATTACAGCCAATTAAGATGGCTGGTGCTGTAGCAACTGTGCAAAGGGTAAACACCATTTGTGCAGTAAAAGACAAGAGGTTTGTGATCTGTATCTCTCCTCCGTCGATGACGCGGAGTATTTTTTAGATGTGCTTTGATGGTGTAAATTGGAAAACCTGCATAAAGATATAACATGGTTTGGTAAAATGGTGTTCTTTGTGTAGGTTTATAAAAAAAAATGATTTTGCCTTTATGAAAATACAAACTATGTTTTGAACAGCAAAACATAATTACGTAGCATCACAAATAGTAAATCGGTCTCACATACACCATAGTTCAAAAGGGGGCACAAATGTCCCTAAAACATCTGTCCAGGATGAGGAAAGCCAAACGTTAAGTTTCATGTAAAAGTCTCCATCTGCACACAATTAGTGGGCGTGTTAATGTGCTAGCACTTTTCTACCCTCTGTGACCTAAGTGTGAATTTACACTTTAAATTAACTTTTTTTTTTTAACAATAACAGTTATTTTTTTGAAACAAATAGCTGATGAGTAATTCAACGGTGCCCTTTGTCATTAGTACTACATCCCATGTCTTCCAGAATACCATATAGATCTGTTTCACAGCAGCAATTTCGACCTGTAGGGTAAACACAGGTGTTGCAAGTCATACAAATTACAGTTCAACAGAGTCAGGGTGCTGCTGCGGTGCATGCCGCCTCACTGGGAACTCTCTGCTGCAATACATGGAACTAAAACCTTAACTAGTTTCATTGTCCTATTATATATCATATACTGTCATATCAAAATGGCTGCTGTAAAAAGGGTCTATTATATCCATCTCAAAACATATATTCAATGATAATCATATGATAATATATTGCATTTAAATGTTAAAATTTATAATTGTAGAATGTATAACACTAACTGTTCAAATCTTTACTAGCTGGTAACTGGTTATCCATCACTTGTATTTTCAGATTGTTATTGTTATTACTTATGTATGCAGCATTTTAGTGCTGTAGCTGGTCAAGGTGGAGCTAACTAGTAACTAACTAAAGCAACTAACTATAACTCTCTGTGATTATAACTGGAACCCGTTTTTAGTTTCCTTAAGAACAGCTCCACGTTAAGGAAGGCATGTAAATCATATTTACTGTAATTGAAAGATTATATGCAGAAAATCTGCTTGACATTTATATAGACACATGGCCAGAGTGTCTGTCTGCTTGTCGGTAGATGGATATGTCTCACTGCTTGGCGGCGGAGCCCACTCTGGCCACTGGAGGCCAAGCGAAGCAGTGATGCAGTAAATGCTGCAGTGTGTGTGTGTGTGTGTGGGCTGATCATCCCCAGGCCTGGTTCAGGTAATGTAGCGGAGAGGAGGGTAAGCCGGCCTGACACACACGCCTGGATCACAGGGGCGAGCAGGTTGCTGCAGGGTATGGCTTGTGTATGTGTGTAGGTATGTGTGTGTCCGTGTGTTGGTGGGCTCCTTGGTGGTTTAACTACACGTCTATCGGTATGTCTACAAACCTAAATCTGTCTATGTTGATTAAGTCAAAATCCTAATTAAAGTGGATTGGCCAGTGGATGTCTTAAAAATGTCACAAGTTCAAATTTAACAACCTTGTCTACTGGTCACTGAGAAAGATCCCAGGCCGTGCTGTCTGAGCACGAGTACAAATTAAATGGCTAGATTGTTAAATTTGATTAAATGTGAAGAGTGTCTGCTCACCTTGACATACAGGTAACCTCATCCCTGGTCCTTCTAACTCTGCTTCATCTGACCCTGACTTCTTGGTGTCTCAGCATTTATGAGTCAGTCATACGCTTTGGTCAGCAATTTCGCCCTCATAGTATTAATAGGGTTAAAGACGGAAGGCCAAACTTCTTTCAGGTGCATCCCGCAGTCTTGTGTGTGATTTATGCAACAGGATACACACTGACCTGAAGGGGCTGTTTGTCATATGAGGCAGGTTTACAGAGCAAACGCTGTAATAATGCATTTCATTTTGGGAAATGTGTGTATTTACTTCCTTTTCAACAGACGGATGGTGGAACAGCAAGCTACAGCCAGAAACTGGATAGCTTAGCTTAGCATTAAAGACTGTAAAACAGGGGAAGCAGCTAGCCTGCCTCTGTCTAAAGGTAATGAAACCCAAATACCAGCACCTTTTAAAGGGCACCAATTAAAATGTATATCATGTTTGTTTAGTCTGTAGAACTATACTATACTATATGAAACTACAGCTAGCAGCAGGTTAGCTTAAACTAAGCATGACAGAAGCCGAGGGTTAAACGGCCATTATGGTATTTCTGAAAATGCAGAGCTATTCCTTTTAAAGAGGAGGATATATTAGGTGTGATTCATTGCGAACCAAACTTGGGTCCGTTTCAGGAAGTACTGTACTTCTAAATGAGGGCTGCTAAGCTTTGCACGGGTACATTAAAAGGAGGTTTTGGAAGAGAAAGAAAGCATTTTGCTATATGAATTCTACATCAAACTAAAAACAACAGCTGGTTTAAAAAAAAAAAAAAAAACATGCACTAAAAAGAATGACACAAAAATACATCAAGTGTCACTTGGTTCAGAAATGTCTTTGACATGTTGATTAATAACTTGTGTCTTGACTTCCTAAAATTAATGTCACTCATTGCTGCTTCTCCACTTGTCACTTCCTGACACTGCCTTTGTTTCTCCGCTGTATATTTTCAGCCTAAACTCTGCTCTGAAATGTAGCCAAAAATAGTGCCTGTATCATCTGCTCCTTATATAAACACACAGCAGCTGCCAACGACTATTGTGGATAAGCCCCAGAAATACCAGGAACGCAGCACAATGTGGCATTGATTTCCGAGACTATTGGGACCCTCAGAATTAGCTCGAAATCGTTTTATTTCCAAAATACTGATCTGAGTATTGTTGTGATGATAGTATTACTTGGCAGGGAGTGTCAGATGATAATCGGAGTACTACCATAAACTTGTGTTGTAATATCATTGTTATTCTATTACATATTAGTGTTAATGACTTCTTATCCCCGTATTTTCTCAACTTATGTTCACCTAAACTAGAGACCTGCTAAAAATGTCTTTACCCCTGGTTAGGTTTGTAAAGTTTTCTGTTTTGCAGTCAGTTAAAGTTTTAAAAGTCAGGCCTGCTGCACCCACTCTAAAATCTATAGTGCACCCAGCAGGCCTTAACACAAAATGTGAAGAAAAGCATGGCCTGGAAATATGAAAGGTGACAGAATGATATACATTTTATTATATATTGGTTGCACTTACAGCAGCAGGGCTGGGGTAATTTTCTATCAGAACATAAGAAAAGATGACAGGGGAGCATAATACTTATTACTGACATGCTGAGTGTCTTTTTCTAAAGAAGCATTATTGATTCCCTGCTGACAAAAATCTGTGTGAAAGACACTTCAAAACCCAGTGGTGTGAATCACAATGTGAAAGATGAGCCCGCTGCTTAGACTGCAAGATGTTTTTTTTTTTAGCTGAGAGGTAAGTTGACAACATATTGATCAGAGCAACAGGTTATTCTACAGTATGAGTCCATTTTCATGTGCACACATGTGCACGCACGCAAACAAACGAATACACGCATACAGGAAAGCATCTTTCATAAAACCACAATTACAACCACATAAAGTGGGTTCAAGTATATCAGTCAGAGCTGTAAATGCAAGGCAATCCAGCGGCCGGACCTGGCGGTGAGCCTTGAATTGCTAGCAAATCAATAGAATGTAGCTCACATGCACACACACACACACACACACACACACACACACACACACACACACACACACACACACACATTCCAGCCACATAAAAGAAAAAAAAAAAAAAAAAGAAAAACTCAGTTTTTATTGGATGCCCAGAAATGGTCGGTGATCAAACTCCAACAGCCAAAAGAGCCACAGTGATTTAGTGGAGCGAAAATCCATTATGGCTCCATCCAAAGGTAATGACTTCTTCAGGCCTTCCAGCTGATTCTCCAGAACAAGAGGGGGAGTGTGGGTGAGGTGGGTGGGTGGAATAACAGACACACGCACACACACACACACACACTGGACAAATCAGACCTTTGTATAGAACAGCGTGAGGTCCTGAAAGAGTCCACACTGACATCACCTCTCTTTAAGTCTTTTATACCTTCAATCACTCACAGTGACAGTGGAGACGGCAGCATCTCTATTCAAACTGAACCGGCTTATGTGCTGTACCCAGTCAAACTGCTTCCTGATGGAAAGTGAGACGAGGATCCGTGGCAGCACTAATAACAATGCCTGTTGAATTATTAGCAGTGATAATGGCTCAAACTGGTGATTTGCTCAACTTACAATATGCTTCTTTTTTCTTGTGGAATTACTGCATAGTAATTTACAAACCTATCTGTTACCTTGAACAAGGCGGCTAAGTTACAAAACTGAGCAGAGAGAGAGAAAAAAAAAGCATGAGAAATGCTTTCCAGTGTCTTCAAAAAAAAAAAAAAAAAAAAGATAAGGCAGCCTTGAGCAAAGTGTGAAATCTTAGCATATTGTATGAAGCAGTGGTGCTCAATGAGATGGCCCTGCAATGCATTAAAAAAAGAAAAAAGAAAAAAAAAAGCCCTACAGTGTCCAAGAGGATGTTGGACCTTGCCATCCGGGAGATAAATTACGCTCTTTGCAGCTCCTACTTGGAGAGTACTGAAATTGCATTTGAAGCACCCTTTTCCTAAGAATTGAAATAACTCCTACGGTAAAGCTGGGTGCTTTAAGCATTAAAACATGCTAAGCTCTCAGAGCTCTCAGCAATATGAATCACCTTTTACTGCAAAGTGTGAAAATAAGACAGTGCTGTAAAAGATTCCTAGTAGACGGAGTTTTACATGGTTTCTACATGGCTGCGGCTCGATATTATAGACATTACTCCTGTTGTCGCATTGTGTTTAAAATGCATTTTCATACTAAGGTGCTTTAGATAAACAGGAAGTTAATGCATGGCAGACGTATCGTTAGCAAATAGCTGTGGCACCAATTAAACTCCATGCGGGGGGTCAAACTGCCGTCATGACAGTTTAGGATTTACAATGTGCGATCTGTTCAATGCACCATTGTTTTGATTATTTATTTTTTCATTTCTTATCAGGACATGTGACGTTTCCTTTGTGTAGAACCAGTTAGTTAGCACAGCTATAATTCATATGACTTGCCATGACATTACAAACACGCCTGCAAAGCCTCATTAACTATAAGACTCATCCTTGATTAGAGCCAGCTTTAGGTCAATGCAATAATTGCCCCCCCCCCCCAAATAATTACAGCAGAGAGTTCTTTACCGGGGTAAGTAACTAACTCTAATCCTGTAAAGTAGCTAATTAACGGTTGGAAGCAGCTAATGCTACTTCACACCATGATTATGGTATGAAATGAAGAACATGCATGGTGTGAGGTGTCGGTGAACTATTATAAGAATATAAAATAAAATAAAACGTGACAAATGCTAGAAAATGAAACCATTTATCCTGTAGGATCATCACCTTTTTTCATTGCACCCTGTTACAAAGGGACACGGGGAGGTGTGTTTTGTGAGTGATACACAAGCTCACCAAACACAAGCCACTAAACACGAGCAGGAGCCACCGCTCAGCCCTGCCAGCTGATAAGAGCTGTAGTTGGGTGGGCAAACACTTGAACCTGAACCACAGGACCTGAGCCGCTACCGCCCTCTCCTCTTTGCACTGCTCTCTCTGTGTTCCTCGATCGGCGCTACATCTGCTTCTGCCTCTTCCACAAAGCCAAAGAGAGAGAGGGAAACAAGCAAAACCTGGAGCTGACACAAAATGAAAGCTCAGCAAGCACAAAAGCCATATTAATCCTATTGAATTCCTCAGCATGATCGACAGCGTAGAGTCCACTAATTAATTCAGGATCCCTTCTGCGATTGCTCCACATAGCAGACGCGGTTAATGTATGAGGTGTGTGCACGGTGCATAGACCTCATCTGTATGCACACTGCCCTTTAGTATTGATCTAGCTGTCTATATATGTGTGCATGTGTATCAGTGATTGCAAATGTATGGCCTTTAGCAGGACTCCACACCACACGTAGCATACAGCAACAACTCTTGTCTCTTGCAACAGTCACCAAGATGATTAAATGTTCATTCCAAAGGGGATTAAAGCTTTATTTTTCCAAATGAGTCCTCTCGGGGACTATGACTTAAGTGCTGTAGTCGTTCTGTAACAATGCAGTAAAAAGTAGGACTTCTACAGTAGCTGTGTATGTACATTTTCTGATGAACAAAGGTTTTGAAAGGAAGATCAGCTGAGAGAATTGTTTCTGCACAATGATGCAACTGGCAGAAAGGCAGAAAACAAAGCTAACCGCGTGCCTGCCTTTCTGGTTGTATGACTATTTGTGTAGACTTACCTTTCATTCCGAATTTGGAGCGGCGGCCGTATTTGTTGATGAGAACAAAAAGGACGAGGAGGAGGACACAAGCGAAGCCCGCCAAACCCACAGCGATGGAAACCTGAGAGGAATAAAGTGCCATGTCAGAATCAGAGGACTGTGTTCACATTGAAATCCCTTCCAGATTTCTGATCACCTTAAATCAGTGTTCAATTCACTCAGACGGTGGCTGCTGCTTCCTCACAGCAGCCTGGAAAAAAAACACCTGTCTTGGCTGTGTACCGCAGTTGATAAAATGCAGTTTAAATACGATCCTCATCTACAGGCAGACTCTCAGTGCAGTTTGTAAAAAAAAAACAAATGTAGCAGCTGCTTTAAAACCACAAGCCTGACTCATCATCACCATGATTACAACCACTTATTTCTGATTAAATTTGTGAAATTCTGAAATTTGACTAACCTTTGACTAATTTGTCAAAAGCGGAAATGTGACTAATTTGGAAAAGTGCATAATGAAAATATAGACAGCTGTTTTTTTTCCCTCTCACTTGTTCACCAGCAGGATTCAATATTCTCATGTTTAATGTAATGATTTATAATCCAATAAATAATGGTTTTCTTATCAAATCAAGAAGGAAAATGAAATATTAAATTAAAATTGAAATTATCAAACAAATGGGCTACTGACCTTTTCACCAAAAACCTCCAAAACATCATTGTCTAATCGTGGCTTAGCAACCTTTAGGACATTTTTCACAGCAGGAAATTTGATGTCATAGCAGGAAAAGTGCACGCGTTATTGACTGATAACATTGGAGGTGACTGCACTCCTTTTGCTGTAGGTAAGCTAGTTTCACGGCCCTGGTATTGTGCATGCTAGTTAACTGGCATGGCTTAGCAGGACACTCGATGAAACTGAGCCATCATTAAAGAAATTTGCTTCACCTGTGCTGTTCCTGCTACGACAAGTCAAAACATTTATTGTGAAAAGGTCTATAGGCACAGTGAGCCTGTCAAGCTTTGGATGCCTTCACATGGTAAAGTGGTGTGCATGAGGCTGTACTGAGAGAGATACTAGGCATTTAAATATAGTCTGGAGGGTGGTGTGTGTGTGTATATATATATATATATATATATATATATATATATATATATATATATATATATATATATATATATATATATATATATATATATATATATATATGTTGCCCTTGACAAAAAGAGCAAAAACAAAAGGAATTAATTTAATAATGTGTTCCTCGGTTCTGACATATGCTAAAATATGTTATACAGTATATGCTATGTTTGAGTAATTAGCTTAGTATCAACAGGCATTACTTCCAAGGCTAGAGATAATTTCATTAGCAAACTAAAAAATCACATTCACAACTAGCTTGTCATGGATAGTTTATTATGTTAGCAGCATTGTCCCGCTCTTTATTAGACTTAGGAATGTTAGATTCTAGCAACCCTTCAGCGACACTTTGGTTAGTACTCATCCTACTCATCTCTTCTCTACAATACAGGAACAAATCTGTATTCGTATTCTTCTACATAGATTATTAATGCCAAAGCCCCGCCGGGTACGTCTCCGTCACGGTGCGGCCGCAAAGCTGTTTATGGTCCGTTCTCCACGCGACTTCAAACCCCACCAGGAGTGTTTCAGAAGCGAAGCATTTTGCCCGCCAGACTTTGTTTGCTTGATCCGATTTGGGCATTTTCTCTTGGTTTATGCACTTCTAAACACATAAATATGATATGTAGTTAATTTGATTCCCTTCGGAGAGGATGTTATTTTGAAAATTGACCGGATTCCCTATGCCATTTCTGTGTGTGACTTCTGTCCAGCTTGAGCTGGTGGGGTTTGACATTGACTAGGATGGCCGTGATTAGCGCCAGTGACCGCAGCGTACATGGAACGTGTCACATCTGTGCCGGTGGAATTTAGTGGTAAGTCATAAGAATGACTTTAACATGAATCTCTAGCCTGTCTGTTAGCCTATGTCATGTACGTAGCCATCAAGCAATTAATTAAAGAGGAGAATTTCAACGGTTTCAACCAATTCATGGAGCTAACATTGGCTTGATTGGCTAGATAAAGCTAAATCTAGTAAATATTATCAATAGCCGTACACTGTATTGCTGTAAACTGCTGGAAACATGTGGACTTTCAATAACAGGTATAATAACACAAACAATAGCTCACTACCATTTAAGTATACCAGTAAGCCGCGCCAATGATCCCGGCATAACTAGGGAAATTTCACACATCACTGGCTGCAGCTATTATTAATGTAATATTAGACCTGTGCTTTTCCCGCTATGACATGTCTGCGATTAAACAAAAAAGCAGCATCTCTTTCTATCTGCTGAGCTGCAGTGGAATAACACAGCAGCGCTGGTACAGAAACCTCGTATTATGTAAAAATTTCAAAACAGCAGCAGCACGCACCGCAGTGATAGTGTTACCATCGTCAACATCATTAGTGTCCAAACATTCAACTAGTCTTTGTGCCTCAGTGCTGCATGTCAACACAGCACAAATGCCTACAAGGGTCTTTTGACAAATAAGAAGCAGTTTAGATTTGTGTTGAACCACACAGCAGCTTTCTGTTGAGTCCAAGGGCAACATCTTTAGCAGCTGTTTCATCAACATCATTAAGGAGAAAACTCACCCCAAATGTATCTTCATCTGGTCGGCCTGCATCACCATTTGACGGCGGCGAAGAAACTGCAAGACAAGAACACAAAACAGGCATCAGTGGATGGAGAAAAAAACAAAACAAACTTTTAATGGCTGTGGTTTACTCCCACACTTATCCCTCGCAGTAAATATTTCCACAAAGACGAATTGCTTCATCAATTGTGTGATTAATCTCATAGCTAGTTGAAAATATATTTTTTGTGCCACTGCTTTTATAGAAATTCTCCAATTTAAGGACGCTCCTCGTGCATTGTATAAAGCGTTGAATTAATGTTGAATCCCTGAACATGGGCTGACATTGCCTTCCTCCTCGGAAGTGGATTCACAGAAACAGGATAATTCTCATCATGCCTCTGTTTTGTGCCTGCTTGAGAGAGAGGTTGACAAAGGTTGAGAGATGTAGACGAACAATGCATTTTTATGTACAAAGGCTAATAAAAATCCGCACACTCAATTGCATCACTTGTCGCAAGGTTGTTCAGGCTTAAAGTAACAGAAAAGACAGGAAGAAATTCATTATAATTGCACAAATGCATGCTTGTACATACAATACACAAAGACTCAAACAAATTAAAACAAACCACTTTATAATTATACACAGAGAAAAATGGGGGGGAAAAATACTCATACAGTCTCGAGCACCAAATGTTAAATGAGGTAAAATTAAAACCCAACTCAAACTTTGACATCTTTATCTAAAAAAATCTGACCCAATTTTTTCACAGCAGGAGCCTGCTGGACCAGGGGCAGGACAGAGATCTGTACAGTCCACAGTAGTTGCAGGATGTTAATGTCTCAAAATGATCCATTTTTTTTCATGTTAAAATGCACCGTGTCACATCTCTACAAACAGTAAGACGAAGAAGACAGAGACAGAGCCGTGAGACAGAATGAGCTTGTGTCAGGGAAACTCCAGTCTGAGGCCTCCAGCCAGGACATCAGAGAGTAATTGTGGGCAAATTAATGGCCACATGGTAGACTGGCTGCCACTGGCTCAGACACACACAGTACACTAAAGTGCATCACTCTGTGTGAGTGGCCTAACTACCATCTCACTGTCCCTCCTCCCTAGCCTTCATCCCTCGCTCCTCTCCTCCCTCTGCCCTCCTCTCTCCTCAGTGATATGAGTATGCCTGTCAGTCTTTCTACTACGGCTGAACTCCCTCACACACTGCTGCTATAATGTTTCACACTCTCATCACCCAAGCACCTCTCCCTCACCTGGCCGAGAAGCCGTGTGAATGTCCACCATCTGTGGCACCATGACAATACAGAGGTTGGTACTGTAAACTGTAGTTTAGTTGTAGTTTCCGCTCATTGATTGATGCAGTTGATCTAAAAATAGGTGAGTAAACTCTCACCTCATTTCAAAGAAGCGAATAAACTTTAGTTTACTTGGGTTTACCCCATCCTCAACCTCCACCCACTATGTCCCTGGTCGTTGCCTGCCTAATGCAGCTCGCCGCAGAGTCAGGGTCCATCTGTCTCAATCCCTGGCTGCAGGCTGCAGCTTTATAATCCATGGCTGATTAGAAAGAATGGCCTCATATGGAGATGGAAGAAGACTCTGATGAAGGTCAGAGATCGGACCAGCCTACTTTATTAAAGCCGTCAACTGTGAGGCTGCCACAACAGCCTGAGGCTACACCACACATCACACACAAGGCAAGAAGCAGTGAGAGTGGGCCAAAGCAATATGTTTGCATTCACCGCTTCACAAACACTGACACATGACCAGCTAACGGGGTTGAAACCAACCTGTTTACAGTGTGTCTGGTTAGTTAGAGGTTAAAGAAGAGTCGTCATGCAGTCGTTGCTGATACAATTCCCATTGAAAAGAACTGACTAGAACCTATAGATAAACCAATAGAGCATGGTGATGACTGCATATCTTCACATGTGGCAGCATGGAGAACGATAATGAGTTTAAAGTGTGGTGTCTTTATTGTAACCTTCACAGAATAAATAGAACAACAGAAGAAGAATACAGAATGAATGAAACTGCGTTTAATCCACACTACTCTAACATAAGATGAAATCGCTAGCATGTCGAGCTAACTAGCTAACACTAGCATTACTACCAAGGCCACTGAGTGTTATTTTTTGGAGTAAAGGTTACATTTAAAGAAAAGTCCATGACTAAAACATCCACCATGTAGTCCACTGTATGGGAGGTGTTCAGCGCTTAGCCACCGTTACCTGCGATGGCGTTATGTGGGTTAAACAGTCCTCTTTCTGAGCCAAACACTCTGTCTTTCTTGACCACCTATGCATCCTAAAAAGCCAAACAGAACGCCTTCATAGTATTCGTTTAGCCATCAAGAGCATATTTAAGACCTTTTACAGTAGTTTAATGAGTCGAGCTTGACGCATTAAAACGTCGGGAGCATGTGGCATTAACCAACTAATGTCTGGAAAGTTCTGTTGTCACTGTTATCTCCAAATAAGAATAATAATTTTAAAAAAAGCAGAGAAATGAGTGAATTTTGGAGACCATTATCCACTGAGGGGCTGCTGCCCTCAGCTAAAACTAGAATGGACCTCAAAGAGGCACCAGGTTGTATGAGGAATAAAGTATTATTTAGTGTGACCGTTGACGGTATTCTCTGCCGGCCTTATCTAATTTTACTGTCCTGCTTTCATCCACTAAAATAATATCCAGTTTGACATCTACTGTCTGCCTGAATCCATGTAAATGCGGAATAAATCTCTTGAATGGCTGGGATGATCCAAGTAGGGAAAGCGAGTGAGAAATGCTGTCCCCTCCATTGCCCTTGAGCAAAGCATATGGCATGTTTAGCATTGCCTTCCTACACTATCTAGGGTCCAGAAAATTCAGCAGCAATGCTAAGAGCTTTTTATGAACTGGAACACAAAGTGAACAAATTTCTCCATGGTTTTGTTGTGTGTGTGTGTGTGAGAGAGAGAGTGTGTTTCTGTTTGTGTTTGTATAATGACACTAAAAAACAAACAAATAGTACTAAAACATAACAAAACAAAACGAAAAAATTACAGGGTTAAGTTGTAAAATAGAAACACTCACCTAGTTCCACTATTTCTGCAAAAAGAGAAGACAGACAAAGTCATGCCATGTCAATAAATTGAAAAGGTATTAACCTTGGAGTATTGACCATGGGGAGAAATTTGCCAGTCTTTGTGGGTTTATTCCCCCTCCCTGTGAACTGAGGATGAACTGCAAGCGGACAATCTACCTGACTGAACTGTGGATGAACCCTGGCTGTGATCCAGCCAGCAGGGATCAACGACACAACCTGCACCCTGTGAAGGAAGATCTTAATAAAACCAAAGACTCCCAACAGCTCCTGCAACTAGAGAGCAACCTGTAATTCATACGGCAGTTAGTTTGAACAAGAAATTAGAACTTGTTGAAGTTCCAGTCTTGATGCTCATTCCCAAAAAGTAGGCCATGCTAACTAACCATGGGAATCATGGAGTCACTTGGCAGGATTTCTTCTTTTCTCCTGTACTTTTATATACTCAAATCCAAAAAACCAAAGGTGAGGCTGAGGCAGTAAAAATGTGTTAATAACCCTTGCATAATTGCCATTTTACCCATGAGTATACTCTTAATTGTGATTATGGGGACATCAGTACTGCCAGCTGCCAGCATCACTCATCAACCACAAACACAGAGAGAAATAGGTAACAAGCAGAAATGATCCACCCACCTTCCTCAGTGAGGTCCGGGGCCATGAGGAAGTGACCATACACTGTCTTGTTGACTGTTCCCAGTGAGTTGCTCGCCTCCAGGGTGTAGTTGCCGTTGTTGATGTGCGTTGGGTTCTGGAAGGTCAGACAGCCCTCCAGATAATCCTGGTAGAAGTCCATCTCAGTTCGGATGTACTCGTTCTCAACAATCTCATTTTGCTTGTGGAACCAGCGCAGCTTGGGATGTGGGTAACCCCGTACTGTGAACTCGATGCAGGTATCGTGGCGTTGCTCTGGCTCGGCCAGTCTCAGGATGACTGGAGGAACTGCGTGGAAGGAGTAAAGAAACCATGCCATTAAAGGGAAAGAGCAGAATGAGCAGTGCCCGGATATCTCAAAAGTTTTCTTTTCACTCTTGAAAATGTCACTAGTTTGCCTGACCTAAGTATTATGAAGACCTTTATGAGTTGAAAAGTTCCACAACCCTGGGGCTGATGAAAACCTGTCCTCTTTGAATAAGAGGCCAACCTAAAAAAAAAAAAAATGCAGCCGCAGACTAAACACAAAGCTGTTTTGATTTGTTTTGGGGAACATGACATTTAAGGAGACAGGTTTTTTGCCCGGCAGTGGCAATGAGCCTTTTACTGCGTGTAACACAGTACAGCTGTGCATGGGACGGTGCGGAAAACAAACAGAAAGAGGGACTCCTCGTGCTTGAAATAGACCGAGAATCTCCTCTACATAAACAAGCATGCAGCCTCCCTTTCCTGACATGCAGCAACAGACCTCTGAATCCGCAACGCCGCCAAGCTGAGAGGCAATTTATCACTTTAATACCACCAGATACATTTCATAAACAATTCATCCACTGATTTGTCTATGCGATGAGTCAGTCTTGCAGCTACATCATCAAAAGGAAATATTTGGCAGACAGTATTACCTGGCAGTCGCTTTCCGTGTCTGTTCTACATACCAGCCCTGCAACAAACCTACGCAAGACTCTTACTGCTCACACATACACACACACACACACACACACACACACACACACACACACACACACACACAAAACACATTCGTAATACACTATTTGTCTCTGGCTTGGTCTCAGCGAAGTCTGCAATTTCTGTTAATATAGCTACTGTAGATCATGGTTGCATGTGTGTATTTATGTTATCATTCAGACAAAATACTCCCAAGTAATACATGTTTTCTGATTATAATTTTATTCAACAAATAATAGAAATGGGGATTAGTTAAGTCATTTACTGATTAAAAATATTAAATGATTACAGGCACCAAATAGGGGATTTGCATAGCCGGATTAACCTGTTTGAAGGCCACAGGGCAACACGTTATTAAGTCCTTATTGACTCCCGTACTTATGACCCTCCATTATGTACCCACCAAGCCTCCAAGTTCCCATTATTGTAAGTACAGTACACAAAGCAAACTATATGGCAGCTTCATTGTTTTCCCAGCCTAACCCACCAGCATATTTATTTTTCATCAAGAATGCCAACTTCATTCAGGAAAATCTGAGGTTGTTACAATTCATCCTGGAAGGCACATTATATACATGAGATTCCATACCCAGATTTTACCCAGAACCAAACATGTTAACCTCATGGTGAATGATGAAAAGTCACCAAGGTCAATACAAAATCATTCTCTGGGTAAAATGAACAAAATTTGGTGCCAGCCCATCTGGCACAGTTCAAGTTCAGTTTAATTGAAATGCACATCTATCTAGATGCAATCATTGTGTAATGTATTATGGATACATCCTTTGAGGACCATGAGTGTCTTGACAAAGTTTAATGCCATTACATTTAACAGTTGTAGGGATTTCAGTCTGGACCAAAGTGATGGATTTGCTATGGCGCCAGCATGGCTGAAAAAAGATGTCTACTAAACAGAACCAGGATGAGGTTATAACACAGTCACCGTCTTAGCTGATACTGTACTTTTTTCATTGCAAAGCCACAATCAAATTTGCAATTGATTAAGTTACAACCTATTGGCACTCACTTGGCATGGCTAGCTTTTCCGATGTGGTCACATATTGGGCCTCAAATTTCTTCTTATTTTTGTCCGTATCCACAGTTTGTTCTCATATTGTTCGTGCGTGAGTGGGTTGGAATTTAAGAAACATAAAAATGGATAGTGCAATCAAATTAAGACTGTTATGTTCTAGAGTAATTATGATTGGCTTATTACGTATGTAGTTTTAAATAAAAATCCTTGGATGATAAGAGCACGCATTCAGCTTTTGAATGGCTTATAAACTGCTCTTAGATGCTTTAGTCATCCACTTCTTATGCAGAGAATGCATTTTCAGAGATTGCACAGATCTGTTTCATGAGATGGATGAATCGCTGCTGAGGCATTTCAGATTGCCAAAAGCAATGCTTTGAGATTTGTGTAATACCCTGAAGTCTCAACGTAGGTGAAACACACACCGGTAAAATCCTGTTCCTCCACACCTGCAGGTACTACAGTTGTGCGTCCTTCTGCTGACGTGGCACTTCCAGCATCACACATGTTTTACCACTGCTGGGTTTTTGATTTTAGTATAACACCAGAACTAATGCACTGGAAACTTTCAGTTACACACTACTTCATTTTCTTTTTTTCGTGTCATCTCCCCAATTCTTGAGTATTAAAACACGGCACGACACCCACCCTTGTATTGTATTTAGGGGTGTTACCTATGCTAATACACAATGTCTCCAACTTCTGATTGAGTAGGATTCATCATTCAATACATCAGGGTGCATCTGCAGTTAAATTCACTTTTTTTTTCTCTACAGAAAATAAAGATAATATAAGATAATGTTAATTCATGAGGCCCATTGTGTCATACAAACTAATGATTTTCCATAGAACCCTAATTATATACAAAGCACTCAGAGAGAGTGAGTAAACTCAAACTGAACTAAACTGAAGTGATAAACTGTCATAGATCCATTTAAAAAATCATTGTCAGATAAATAGATTATGAAAGCATCTGTACGGTTATTATGATCGGACCATTTTGTACCGATGGGTAGCTCCTGTTTTCAAAGCTGCAATTTCATAAATTGCTTTGTTGATATTGCTCCTGCTAGACAATAGTGACAATTCAGTCATTCCGTTGAGCTAAAAGATAAGGCATGTGTATGCGTTGCTGTGGCTATGATTCTGTGCGCATAGAATAAAAAGAAAAGACAGCGATGAGAGAAAAGAAATACAGACGCGGGAGGAAAAAAAAGAGCATAAAGTTGAGGGCGGTATGCAGCTGTGCAGCCTAAAGACGAAGTGAGAGAAAGAGAAGGGGGGGAAAAAATGAAATTTTCTTGTTGATGGACAGTTAGGGAGCGATCCATTTTCCCCTCAGTGCGGCTGTCATCCCAGTCTCAGTCAATACAATACAAATCAGTACAGCGCTCCATACTGGTCTATAACAACATAGTGTCCTTGTGGTGCTCATACAGATGACAAGCTTTGATAAATACATGTCTTTGATCAGGGAGAACATTGAATACAAGGCTAGTTGTGCAATGTTATCTTGTGGCAACACTGGTGGCATATTTCAAATGCCATGTTCCAGCCAGACTACAGATAGGACATCATGGCTGGAAGTGACAGACAGATATTGCCACGTATTCCCTCTGGGTTGAACCACATTGTGATTAAGATTTGGACCTGTAAGAAGCAGCTCAGTGATATTATGCAGCATGTCTGGAGGGATACAGTCACCTAATTTCCTCATTAATCACTCACAATAAGAGTTAATATGTTACTCTACTTGTAGAGCTACAGGGGAACCAAACTACTAACCCAGTCGTTAGTTAGTGCTTTGTTTTCTGAATAGAGAGCTACATCACAGGACCAAAGGAAAAACATGCCAAGTTATGTGAGTCCACAATGCTGTAGAGCAGCTATTATTCCAGACAGCAGCAGGACAATGGGTCTGCAGAATTTGCATTGTGGTTAATTACAGTTTTGCTAAAATGGGGAACTCATCTTTGAATGCAGAGAATGTTATTTGACGGCTGGTAATTTCGCTGTCAATCAGATTACTCCCTAATCAGAGCAGCAGTTTAAGCTATTTTATGACATTTCCAGAGACAATAGGCTGCACAGGGGAGGAAATGTAATTACCATCAGAGCATGTGGTGAAAAATTAATAAGTTAATTTGCAGCACCAGCAGAGAGTGTCAACAGGAAAAAAAAAATGCCTGGAGATGTACATCCATAGAGTGTCCGTGTGGAGGAAGCCCCGAAGACTAGATGTTGCAAAGTTAATCTGTCATTCTAGCGTGGTCCTTAGCAGTAGGGAATGTTTGAATTGGTGACAAATCTCCCCTGTCCTGTAGCGTGATGCATTGCAAACAGCCACAATAGATTGTGCACAACAACAGCAAGCTTGCTACAAAGAGAAAAATGTCAGGCACCTTTGATAAATATTGGCATTGAACATTATGTCCCAAATCTGCCTGGGGCCAATTCACAAGGTAAACTTACATAGGAGCTGAGATGTATATGCTGTAATTTGTGGTGTGGAGATTAGAGGAACATTCTGATGGTTACCAAATCATTGCTTTTTCATTGCTGAGGGTTATGTATTTTTTTTCCCTCCTTTCTCTTTCCTCTCAGATCAAGGCTGAGCTTTCATGTGGGCTGGAGGGTATATTCTCGCTAATTGGCTACATCAATTTCACTTGGTTTGTAACTGTGCAACACCTCATTGCATTCTAAATGTACCTGCATAATTTGGCTGTTCTGCTTGATAAAGGATTTTTTTTTTCCTGTTGTAAATTATTCTCTTAGACTGTCAGTGTCATTAATATGAGATATATTTCAGTCCCCAACATGAGTCCATCAAAGCTGGTATGAAAGACATCTTATGCAAAAGAGAATCGCAAAAGAAATTCTTGTTCTCGTTCGCACTGTGCCAGATATAACCTATTTTTATTTTACATCACGTTTACAGTTTTGTTCTCAGCTTTGGACAGATTTTGTCCAATAAAAACAAAAGGTAAATTGTTACTGATTCAAGATCATTTCAAGTGATTAATAAATACTGAGGCAGTACACTTAATATGTCCCTTTAAGGAGAGGGTGGGGTCATTGCTTGAGCTTGCACAGAACAAGACTTTGACACTGTACACAAGGATTTGTTGTTCATGTGTACCTTGTGTTGTTAAGTTTAGGCCCCGAACCACTTAAACTTGCACTAATCATTTTTTAGGCCACTTGGGGGCAGCAGAAACAAGTTTCACTTAGACATAGGCTTTCCTGTTTACACATCAGCTGTCTGCTGGCTCTGGAAACAACATTGATGAGAGCAGTGAAACTGTCCGAAGGGAACTATTTTTCTGGGTCATAATGAAGCCACCTTCATCGCTATGAGGCACCCACTTTCCAATTTTGCATTGTTGCTTGATACATAGGTTATAAAATTATTGGTTAGGGCAGCGTTAAAGTTATGAAAGACCATCAATTTGGTTAAATGTTAAAAAAAGTCATCACTTCCATATCTTCGGTATAAAAACACAATCTTTCCCAAAGCACTTTAGTCGATTTAACAAAAAAAAAATGTGGACGAGGTTATGCTGTATGCTGTAGAGAAAATACATTTTTGCTATGTACAAATTTTTCCTCATTATCAGCCAGTAGATCTACGTTCTTCAAATCCAGCTTGTTACGGTCCTGACCAAATGTCTACATTAGCTGTAATACATTGATGTATGTGTCACAGAATAATTGACTGGCAGAAGACTGACAATGAAGCTGTCAACTTTACAAATGTCACTTCATCACTGAATGTTAATATCATTTTTTTTTTTTTTTTTCAGATGTTAATTTCTGATGTGGATAAGCCACGAGCTCAGCAGTCGGCAACGAGATTTCATTCCAAGTAATCACCACACCAGCAGGGTTCACTGATTAGCGCCTTGAAAAACAGAGAAACATAATTTCACATTTTAAGTATTTTCTTATTCAGAGCTTTCATGAAGAATGAGCGGATATGATCTAACACCCAATAAACACAACAACTGACGGAGACAATAGAGATGTTGTGGTGGCTGGAATTGATATTTCTGTTATTACATGGTTGGTGAGGTTGTTACTTAGTACAGATGTTCACACTACATTTAACCCCGGGTTAACACTCTGAACAAACACTGTGACACACTAGCATTTTTAGCCACGCTAGCAGCACAGCTCTAAGGGAGGCATTGTCAGTTTAATTTACCACTTTGGTCCAGAACGAAATATCAGACTTTTCGTCTGGAGCCACCACGAGGTTGACACATTTGGTATTTAGTCAACTGTCTGCACAACGAGGGATAGATTGCCTGGTATAGATTGCTATGGAATTAAGTATAGACATTCATGTTCCCCTTGAACAATAATCACTTTGGTTATCACTAACCTTGAGGCAACATCATCGACATTCTCATCAGCCTCAGCTCGACTTTGTGTTTAGTGCTAATTAGCAAAACTCAGCATGCTAACACACCAAACTAAAATGATGACATGCTAAACATTATAGTCAGTTGTGCGAAGAGGGTATATGCAGGCGTATGGAGTATACCTATTTATTTCAGCTTTGGGTATCCCCTTTTCTAAAGCCCCCCCCCCTCCATCATTTCACACTCATAGTGAAGGTATGACATAGTTGTCCAATTTCCACGACTGAATGGAGTAAGGAATAAATAAATAAATGCATTTTTTTCTGTAGTTGTCTCGCCAGTCCGGGAGTCAGTATTTATTGCAAATTCTGCACTTCATCCGCTAATGATGATTTCATAATGATCATTACTCCCTGAACCTGAACCTGAGCAGGAGTTAAGTAACAACGTGCAAATACTACTGGCCCATTTTAGAGTGAGCTAAATATGCAGAATTAGTCTCATATGTATCCTTTGCTGGACAGGCCCCAAAAATTGGGCCAAAAATTAAGCGTTTACCTCCTTCTCCAGGCGCCACTACACCACCTCATCAGTATTAGCATTGTGAGGATCTTGGCATACTGATGTTAGCGTTTCACTCAAAGCTTGAGAAGATCAACAACTCGTTTTAACTCTGGGCCAATAAACGCTGCCCTGTCCCAACCCTGGTGCTAAATGTCACAGTAATTACTGCTTTGAAATTAAATATGCTAATGGCTGTATCAACCTGTACGATGTGAATTTGAAAATTAAGTTGGCCTTCCTGGAGTCAATTAACCCAGGGTTTAAATCAAAATAGTTTTAGTAGTCAAAGCAGGGGGTGGTATAAGTCAAGGTTCATTTAAAACCTAAGCAAATATTTATGTATAAAAATCCCTTTTAGTTACACAGTGTCCTACTTTGTTGTCAGGCATGCTTTTTTTTTTGTTTTTCTTATGCCATTATGCCATCACTCTATAGTATGTGGCCCACACACCTTGGGCCAAGTTACTGAATTTAAAAAAAAAAAAATTTAAACAAAAAGCCAAAAAGATTTCTGATGTCCCACTATTAACCTGGATGTTATGAAATCAAAACACTTATGCAAATCAGGAGATTAAACAAATTAGTCGGAAACCATCTCATAACACATGAAAATCTTAAAGCAACACAGGGAATAATTATGTCAAGAGAATATTATTTTCTTGTTAATATGCACATTTAATAGCAGGTAATCTGCACAGAGAAAACCTGTAGTCGCAGTTTGAAATATTTCTCATTGGTGCTTAGTTACTGTGTCCAGCGTTAGCTTAAATGTAGCCTACACCTTACTCTTTCTTGTCTCCTCTACAGTACACGTACAGTGTTTCCTTCCTTATTTAAACAGAGTAGAAATTCAACTCACATTGTACGTTGAGCTGGATGGAGGAGTTCGTCATCCCCACCACATTCTCCGCGATGCAGGTCAACTGGAAGTTGTTGTCATCTCGGCTGATGTTGAAAAGAGCCAGATTGATGGAGTGGATGTTGGGCCAGTATACATTTGACTAGGGAAAACAAACAAGACACACAGATGGAGAACAGGGGTATTTAGGTATGTAAAGAATATGCATATATAATTATATCACTGGGCTTTAAATCTTTAATTACTCATCTAAAATTAAAGTTCATTATTGATTAATTAAATGAAATAGAACAAAGTGACAGAGTACCAGAGGGAATTAATCACTCTGGTTATCTCATCTGATTTTACTACTGCTGTGCTGGAATTACAGCAAGACTGTAAGGAGTGATATGTTGTAAATTCTGGCAGTAATTGGACTAACTTGTTCACAGCTTTTGAAGTTTAAGTAGCCGAATACAATGTTTATGCTTCCCCTCTTGTCCTCGGTTGGCCAGGTTCCCCAACACCTCACTCATCCCGATGAGCTACAGTATCCGTCTACCCTAAAACATCAAGCCTAAGGCTGAGGTATCTTTCATTTGTAAAGTCACTGCAAGCATTAAGGACACAGATGACAAATACAGCCACACAGCAATTTCAGAACACTGCTGTCCTCCTCCTCTTGCTGTTTATCTCAGCTGTTGTTATTGCTATGGCATCCCTGGGGCCTGTCTCAGGGAGCCAGATTAGTGGGTTAGCTGGCTCACTATAGGTTCAAAACAGGCCTCACAAAATTAGCTTATTTTGTACAAGGGTTTATCATCATGGTAACCTACACTGCACAGTTTATCATAGAGCTACAGAGCAGGTTAAGACCTTTTTCTTTATATGTGAATAAGTGAGTTAGCCTGACTTGCTTGTTGATGATTTGACACAAGCCCAGATTTTCCAGTTTGCAAAATGAAATTTGTCCGGAGGCGTTGTCATAGCAACAAGTCCCCCAAAGTGCAAACATGCCAAGGTCCATGCTATTTCACACTGAGTTGGTGACTGTGAGCTTTTGAAATCTCATAAATAAACTCATTTTTAGATACAGTATAAGTTGACGTCATTATGTTTTTAGATGAAAGCTTGCGGGGTTATTCAGAAACTATTACCATTACTACATTATCTGTAGTGCATAAGGAATGACAAAATGAAATATAACTCTTAAAAAAAAAAAACTGTTTATTTTTAGACATAACATTAACAAAAGGTTTCTGACATGGAAGTGTGAACTTATGATGGGAGTTTGGAGTACTTGGATTGAAGAAAATGATTTTGAGTTGAGGTATGTTTGTGAACTAGAGGAACACTGGTCAATAACTGACTGCATACATAATGTGACTGTGGAAAAAATACAAACACAATAACACTAGAAATGATGCAGAACCGTACAGTAAAATGAAAGTCCATGCGTGAATCATGGACGGTTTCCTAACATGCACTACTGTACCTCATGTAGAGTAGTTCGTGATCACATGATCACCACTAAGCCAATGCTAAGTTTTGATCCTGTTGATTCTCTACTAATATATTATATCATAAGAAGAGTGTTCTGTTTCTGAGGATAGCTTCATCCAAGAGATACAAATCAATTCTCACACACTTGCAGGAGAATAAACAAATACAAAGGGAGACATTTAGACAGATAGTCAATAGTTACTTTTTAGAGTAAGACTTTACACAGGAAATGGACACATATATTAAGCTTATACAGCACAGAATATTAAACATTAAACCAGTGGCTCCCATTAATTTCGACTTCCAAATACAGTAGATATCATATTCGCAGATGGCTTGATTTAATTGACTGTACAAATTATACAATATGTATCTACCAAGTAAATCCAATTATAAAAGGAAGGCCCTGACCCCTAGCTTGGGGACTGTTTGAGTAAATTATCTACCACATGCTTCTTCCACCACTGCTGGATGTTTGAGCCACATTTGAAAAGGCTAAGATCAAAACCTTCAACTAGCCAAGCAGTTTCACTCCAAAGAAGACATGGACATGGGCAAAAGACAGCAAAGTGACATGCAACTCAAGAGTAGCAATATGAACCATGGGAAACGTCGTTCCTGCAGCAGTACTAGCAGTGTTAGTACTTAGTGACATCAGATGACTCACGGGAGCTAATGGAGGCCACTAATGGTCCAAAAATAGAAAAATATATGTCATATAAATGGTTTGGCATCATTTTCATTAATTGCCATTCTGTCATTTCTCCGGTGTCATTGAAGCCGTGAAGTTACAAAAGCGTAATAATAAGAGTTCATTCATCACATCACATCTGTTTCTATGTGCGCGTCTCACCAGGTGCGTGTTGATGGAGTGCAGGCCGCTGACAGTCCAGTCCACTTCAGGCAGCGGTGATCCAGATCCATTGCAGCTCACCGTCACATTGTCACCCTCCATCACCAACACACTGCTGTGGCTCACACTGATCTCTGGTAAGTCTGAAAGGACATGCACACACACACACACACACACACACACAGTGTATGCTCATGTTAATACGCACCTGCCACTGCCTGTGTCTACATATTTTCACACCAAATCAATTAATCACTTTTCATTAATGTAGCCAAATTATACAAAGGAGGAAATGGGATACACACCCACACACACTCGCACACATTAGATGTCAGGGATGAGTCACCACCAAGAGATAATACCGGAGAGTCTACAGCCTCTGTCAGAATCAACACACAGCTCCTCACATCAGATTCACCCTCTGAACTCTGTCACACCTCCTCCCCTTCCCGCCTCCACCTGCTCCTCTTCTCTTTCCTTCATTTCACCTTTAACCCTTTCCTTCCTTCTCCTTCTTTTCCTGTCCCCTCCCGTCAGCCATTCTCCTTTTTGCCATCCACTTTTTTTCCTCTCATTTCTCCCCCTTCCCTCCCTTGCTCCCTCTCTCCACTGCTGTTTCCTTTTTATTTTCCCCCTTTTTTAAATGCAGATCACACCCTCCCGTCTCCCTGCTCTCTTCCTCGTCCTCCTCCTCCCGTTCTCTTACCACAGTTGTGGATGTACATGTTGTGCAGGCGTATCTTTAAGGCTCCGTTCTTGCAGTACAGCTGCTGGGTGTGGAGCCCGGCCTCTCCCCTCTGCTGCCACAGCTGGATCCAGCGGATGTCACAGCCGCAGTCAAACACAACGCCATCCAGACGCCTTGAAACATAATTGAGAAATATAATCAACAACAACAACAGTCAAACCAGCAGGGTGAAGAGAGTGCTAATACCTGTACGACTGATCTTTAGATCGTTAGATCATGATGAAAAGAGAATTGTCTTTGACCAAAAATTAGAAAGACATGGCAGAAATTCATGAAAGGTCTCTTGACTATTTTGCATTTTTGAGATGGTCCCCAATTTTGTGTCAAGTTGCTAAAATGTCAGACATCAATATTAAATGAGGTTTATTCTGCACGGAACAACAGGTCTGATAAAAACTGATGAAAACTTAATAAGGATAAACTTCAATGAATGTCTGAAACTCGACATATCAACACTTCCATCGTTTGAGCATATTAGTTTAGATTTTGTTGATCATGGAAAGTCATTTTTCCGTGCTTGCTAGCAGATCCTAAAACTTGGATGTTTTAGACTTGGAGCACATTATACGTTCATATCCAAATGTGTATTACTATATCTGTATTCCTTTTCACAGCTACCAACCACCTAAAGATACAACATAGATTTCTTGCCAAAACACAAATAATGGAAGAGGTGACACCAATATAACAACACCGACATTCAGTCCCTCAGTAACATAAATATTGTTGTAGCAGTGTCTACAACTATGATAATGTTTTGCAAGCAAGCAAGTCAAGTTTCGTAGGGTTGAAAATGAGGGCTTTTGGATGCCAGTATATCCCGTGAATTTGCCCCTGTTTCCCGGGGTAAATACCTGCAGAGCAGCCAAATGCCAAAGCAGATTGTTTGGCATGTCTGCTTACACGTCTGTCTATGTATGTGTGTGTGTGTGTGTGTGTGTGTGTGTGTGTGTGTGTGTGTGCACCCATACTGAAGACTGAATCATATGGACTGCCTTATCCAATTATCATTATTGCTACAACACAACTGTCATCGCTATAGGCTGACCTATATCCTGTTCATAATAATAAAACATTTAAGCCAGTGCTTTCTACTAGTAATAGAAAATATTAATTAAGTGTCAAAGCGCATTAAATCCAAAAGCACATCTATGCAAACGGTTCAGAGGAGAGTTGTGTTCAACAGGTGAAAAATTATCATAACTAAAACAAATTTTATCCCATTCCTCCACCCACCACCATCATGTTCTGGATGTGCTCGCCTGTTTTTCTGACACCCTGGTGGGGAAGGTGAGGTGAAGTGAAAACACGGTGTCAGTCCAGTGTGATTATGAGGCTAAGCAAGCATTAATAACCTCAGGTCGGCACTATAACCACGCTGATATACTCCCTTAGCCACCTGGACATATTCAACATGATAATATTAAGAGGATTATGTTCACAACTCTAGTCTTTTGGAGGTAATGTGAACTTCAGATGGCCGCTCCTCCCAAGCTGTGCACACACACGTCTCCATTAGCAACAACAAGAGAGGAAGCGGCATGAATAAAAGCACCATTACTGTCAACGCTCTCCTAATCAGTCACATTCTTCACAATATCAATATTACGAGGATAACAATATGATGAACAGTGTCAATAATAAAAATCAGCAATATAATGAAGTGACACACCCCGGCGTATAAGACAGTCACCGCAGATGTAAGACTTTTAATAATAGTCGGATTTATTCAAATTAACAGACGAGAGAGGAAAACAACGAAGGCCTGCACCGTGACATTCAAATGTGAGAAGGTCAAAGGTCAAAGCCGTGTTCAGGCTATCGCTCCCAGGCTGTATTAGCGGCCGGCAGATATCGTTGGGCTCCTGTGTGCATACATTTCAATCTCACAGCAGCAAGCTGACGAGAGTCACATTATTCAACAATGTACGCCACCTCTGCATTTTGCATATGTCCAATTTGGAGGCTGTGATTGGCCAATTTTGTCAAGATGAATGCCTCTCCGAATGTCCTTGACAGAGGTCAATACGATATTGCAGGATGCATGAATAATGTATGCAGTACATCCACCATACCATAGAAAGTAATGAGAATAGATTTCCTCAGGTGGATCTCGCTTATTATCAGGTGCTCACTGGATCTGATACTGTAGTCAGTTTCATATTCACTATATGACAGCATACCCATTGAGCTAACTCGTAGAGGAATGCACATCTACTCTCCGAAAACAAAGAATCAAATCTAGAGGTGAATAAATTAATTCTGTCCATGCTTCTTCAATTGGGGCAATTTTGTGTTTTGACGATAGAACAAAGAACATTTTTCTTCTCTGATGAAAGTTTCCATCTCCGATGGAAAAAATACACCTCATGGCACTTTCGAACGGAAGAACTTTAAATGACTCCAGCAACGATGGAGGTGTATGATACATTTTAGTATTGCAGAGGCACTTTTTGTTGTGAATAAATGCACCAAAATATTTTCTTCAGAACGGATCACACAGACCATTTACTGACTGACAGTTATTATCTTAGGCAGATCACACTTTCATCATTCCTACCATGACTCATGGCCATAGGCAGGATTTTAGAGGTTATGAGTTGAATTCTGTAAGTCTGTATAAATATTTTCATTTATTTGGTTAGCTGTTTATTTCCTGCACAAACAGAAATTAACAACTGCTCATAAATCAACACACACACACACACACACACACACAAACTAAACTACAACAAATGTCTGCACTTTGTCTCTACTTTCCATATTATTAATACCAGAGTACATATTTCTTTCCAGGGAACATTTTAGGAAGTTATTATGGAATCACTGACCCCCAAAAAATCAAGCATTACCATTTTATTTGCCAACATGAAGGTCTAAATAAATGGTATTTCAAAGGCCTCTCCTCGCTAATAGTTGGAGTAAACACTGAAATACCGAATCTCCTAATCACATGTGTTTATTTTGTTGGCCTAAAAGGAGTCACATTTAATTGCAGAATCTAAAAATATTGCAAAGTCAAACTTAAAGCTAAATCGTCATTAGAAATACAACTTTGCACAGTAACAATGCAACTAAAGAAAATGTGAAATATATGCAGATTCAGTAACACGTCGGATGATCTCGTGAACCCCGTGTGGACTATGAAAGCTATGAAAACTGCACCACAGAGGAGTCAACCTCATGGGTGTCTCCCCACATGCCTGCGCAAAAGGGGAATTTTACCATAAAGGTTTGCATTTAATGCTGAGCAAGTCGAACCACAAGGGATCAACGCTCACCTGTGCAGGGTAGCCCAGGCTTTCAACCTTTATAGTGTAATTACATTAATTGTTAATAAGAACCTACACCTCTATGCATTACCCGCTATTCCTCTGGGCAGAGCTGATTAGGGGCAGGGCCAACATGCAGCTGTAAAGAAAGTTAAAAAAAAAATCCTGAACTTAAATAAATAAAAAAAAAAGCTGCAACCCTGCCTTTCAAACGTGTGCCTAGCCTGTACGACACAGTAACACGGTTGTGATTTTACAGCTCCACCATCTAAACAAGTTATGAGACAACAAGAGAAAAAAAATAATACGCAGCACACTGACAGCTGGAAGTTGATAAATGTCTGGAGGAGAGCAGATTCAGCTTGGAGAAGAATAAAAGCAAACAGCAGTGTGACCCCAGATACAGAGAGCTAACAGCATGATGTTTTCTTGAAGCTGGCTAACGATCCACCCCGCTACTCCAGAGGAGAGCTAATGATCACCACCAGAGGCTGTTTTTCTGGGAAATGTACACACAGGTGCTTTGGCTGAGGAGCCGTGGATCACAAGCAACGATAAGCTATATACCGCATTGTTGCTCGCGTGCTTTGATCTCAGCTTGAATGCCCTGCTTCCTCTCCTTATACTGTTGTCAGGAATTATTTTAGGCTCTTAAATCCTGTATGTTTAATAAATCGCCTTATTTGGCTCATTTTGCCACCATGCTACTGATCTTTGGTGTGACTGTGCGTTGTATTTCCTGTGATGCCTGGCTTTGTGGTAATTCAGCAGAAAGATATGTAGTTACTGTAGCTGCTCCAGGTGCTCCTTTTTTTCGTCACATTGTTAGTCACTTATACGACTATACAGCACAGCCAGATGTTAATGCATATTAAAGAGAAGTATTATATTCGTGAATCCATCCCTTATTAGTAAGCTAGTTTTATTTCTGAACAGCAACCAATTCAGGTAGGTCTTTAGTACCCATTCAGGACTGTCAGATAGTTTCTACAGCCTGAGGCCAGTACTCACTTTGGGGTAGCACAGACAATAATCCTGTTTCCATGAACATAAACATTCATTTGGCAATTTCAAACTTTTTCCTAAACAAAAAAAAAAGACTTAATGCGTTTAACCTTTAATCGAATCAACTTGTTGTGCCTGCTTCATGTGGTTTTCCAACTGGAGGAATGCTACCTACTGCTTTTCTTATGAACCAATTCCTAATAATTACATAAGGGTAGTGGATTTTGGAAACAAGCATCCATCCATCCATCCATCATCTGTAAGCGGTTACCCTCATCAGGTGGGGCTGGAACCTATCCTGGCTGACTTTGGGTGAGAGACAGAGTGCAGCATGGACAGGTCGTGAGCTCATCACAGGGCAGTATGCACTTTTTTTTTTTACATTTTATTTTGCCAGATTACTTGAAATTGGGTTAAAGATGATGTTAACATGGCTAGTGGTGTCTCGTAAGGTTTGTCTGCATGGCATGTCCTTGTACACAGGTTGAGTCATCACATTTGGGTCTAAAACAATGCTCAGTCTTGATGATGCACAGGTCATTACTTTTCCGTAATTACAGTTTTGTCTATGCACAATAGCAGCCCTTTATTTGGTTGGCAGGAATTCACACTTAGGCAAAGGAGAAATTACTCGCTTTTACCTGCAATGCACGGACAATTTCCATGCCTAATGGATCATCTGGCGAGGATACTGACCTTTTGCCTGGGCCTTGTAGCTCTAGTATTATATCATGTATGTAGCCACAATGTGCATATTTAAGAGCCTTTTACAGGCTTCTTGGTTGGAAACAAATCAGCTGTAAACATGAAAGAGTCGGCTAGAGATCAAGCACAGCGTAAAGCTTTTAGCATTAGGTCACGCTAGCTAATGACAGTCATCATTTTAGCCGACGATATATGCATGTGTTGTTTTTTTGTTTTTTTTTTAGCTTGAAGGCTGCTTTTGTTTGCTTTGAAAACCCCATTGTTTCCGTGTAAGTCGTATATGTGCCGTGCTCAAAAAGAAAGCTTGGCATAGGCGTAGGAGTGCGGCGCTTTGTGAAGGGTCAATCCTTTCTCTTTGATGGTATACTGAGTTGTATTTTGTTGTCATCATATCACTCTATTCTTTGATCTTGATGTGCTTAATGCAAAGCACTCATTGTTGCCGTGTTTCGGCGCTGCACTTTCCCATAGATCACTTGTCAGTCAAACAGTGTGGCCGGTACTGTCATTATTATTATAATAACGTGGAAAAGAGATAATCTAGCTGTCATGCCATCAGATTGGCTCGTATTGAAGCGGATGATTGACAGTTTGCCATCTATTCATAGGCAATAAGCCGAATAAACGCATGTAGGCATGAACTGGACTCAGTTTTACTGCATGTTTACTACATCACTGTTGCACTGTTGCTCTTCCCCTATCAGAAATGTCAAATTATGCTCCGTTTCCTTGAACAGCAGGAGTTTGAGAGATTAGACTTTTGAGAAAGAATAGCACAACGTATGAATCAATCGGGAAATAAATGCAGAAGAAAACCGAGGGTTGCCTCAAACCAATGTCAAATTTAATACTCTTCTTGTCAGCAAGAGCTTTTTACAGCATAAGCATTTCCCCCAGATCCTGCTAAATTTGCTTAACAGTTGCTTTTACCACACCACACTTGGTGTGTATCATTGCTTCACCACACTCCAGGTTGTTGCTGGACAGGCTCCATCATTCTCACACTGTATCTTCTGCTTATGTCATGGATAAAGTGGTACCCTGCAAATAATAATAAATCACTGCTTTGTCCCATCATTGCTTTTCTGTAAGGTTGCAGCCACTTGGCCAGTCAGCGTCCCTGCAGGCTTTCTCACTGCCTTTTTATCAAACCACTATGGCTCTTTTTTGTCTGAGGAGGCAGACCTGACTTTGGCTTATCGACAACACCACCTGCACTGCAATCATGTAGAGGAGAGGGGACACCCGAGGCAGGTCAGGGAAGGTTTCAGGTAAGGAAAATAGACAAAGTGCAGGAATGTACAGCAGTTTCTTCAAAGATCTTAGTGTGGACTCTTAGATATTCCCGTTGGATAGATGTTTTTAGAAGTGCTTTATGTGTATATTCATTAAATATGTTCAGGATATGTCTTTATCGCTGTCGTCTAACAGTAAAAAAAGGTTGTGGGTTTGAACTCCCCAGGCAGCTGTGGCCTTTCTGTGGCTGGTGGGTTTATGGCTGCGCTGTAACCTTTCTGTGTGAAGTTTGCACGTTTTTCCTGTAGGTGGGCTCTCTCGAGGTACTCCAGCTTCCTCCTCCAGTCATGCAGGTTAATTGGTGACTCTAAAGTCTGTAATGGTTGTTTGTCTCTACGTGTCCGTCCTGTGATGAACTGGTGACCTTTTGAGGGTGTACCCCCACCTCTCACCCTGCGTTAGCAGGGATTAGTTCAAGCTCAAGCTCAGGCTCTAGCTCAAGTGAACCTGAGAAAGATAAGTGGTCATGGAAAGTAAATGAGTGCTCAGGATGGACGATCCGGTGATTTATGTAGTGAACTCACTCGTGCTGTGAATTTTCATTCTATTTAAGTTGTTACAAAGAGATGAAGTTTATTCCTGTCATAACACAAATCCAAAAAAAAGTTGGCACACTGTGTAAAACATAATTAAAATTTTGCAAATCATCCAGCAGTTTAAGAACAACGTTCGTTAACACACAACCGCAATGAATTTATGGATTTCACCATCTACAATCCATAATGTCATACAAAATCAGAAAATCTGGAGCAGTCGCCATTAAATGCCTGTGACCTTTAAAAGGTGGCACTGCATTAAAAACTGACATGATGGTATAAAAGATTTGAGCACCTAGACTCAAATAATGCAAGTTAAGACTCTGCCATGCAAATTGGAAAAGTGCTCTGTGTTCTGACGAGTCCACATTTCAAGACGCCTTGGGAAATCACGGACGTTGTGTCCTCCAGCATCTCAAACTTTTTTGGGTTGCATAATTGTGCTGAAAAACATAAAACAAAAGTAAAATATTTAAATACAATACAAGCTGACTGTCACTGTGTTAGAAACCCCAAGCCTGAAAACACCCAACAGGGTGCCAAATAGCTCCTGAAAAGAGTAATACGCAGGCTGCTTTGTTGTCCCATAGCAGCTGAATCCTTCACCTCATTTCCAGCCACACAAGCAGCTGTTCCAAAAAAAAAATAAAATAAATCCTTTGTACACGCTGAGAAACAGTATGAAGCACTGAGCTGCTCTCAGGAGTTTTTTGGAGGCCAAAGTTAAAAGGAGAGTTGAATATTAAACTTCCATTCATCAGGTGGACACAAACTCTAAGCGGATGCTGATGGTGCTCCTCTCATCTGGGAGTACGAGCAAGCATTTTATGATGATCTTGTGTTTCAGCTGGAGGTGGTCCAAGTGGCCTAAAATCAATGAAGAGCTACACATTATCTGCAGTAGATAGAATACACACCGCATACATGCATGTGCACTGTTTACATTTACCTGACATTACCTGCAGTTTTATTTCCAAAAATGACTCAGCAAAATTCTCAATACTCGTGTTTACTCATATCCAGATTCTGGATCTGGGCAGTACAACGACAGAGCTCAACATTTACTGGCTAAAATGTGTCTGCAGGAACCTTCACCTTAAGACTCCACTTTCATGCCAGTGTGAAGCTGGCAGTCTTTTCTATTTTTTTTTTACCTGTGTCTGTTTAGTAATTACGTAGCTTCAATCAAGTGTGAAGTGGAGTGGAGCACTGTTGTGTTATTTCAGTTCAGGTAGGGAAGTTAAATGTCGGTGTTCATTTTTTGTCCATTAACCTATGCCTGTTTTGTTTTTTGGTTGTTTTTTTTTATAATCTTATTCTCGCAGATTTCAGATAATTGTATCCGCAGTGACTTAAAATACTCAACAGTCATATCAAAGGCTGAGAGAGTACAGGGCAGCCAAACATACATCAGAATACTATTTTAAATGCGATTAAAGCAGAGTCTGAGCTAGGTTAGAATAATGGGTGATTCTTAAGCATAATGCCGGCCATCGCTGCTCAGGATGATTGAGGCTCCACTTTTCAGCAGATTAAATCCCATTTGCCATTAAAACTGTAACAGAAATGAGTCTTCCATCTCTAGTCTCTTTTTCGATATGTTGTGCGTGTCTGAAGCCTTGCGCAATTACTCCAAACACCATTTCACCATAAAATCATTTCTGTCAAGGGAAAGGGGTTATTATAGTGAGCTGTAACTTTATGCACTCATGTAAACGTTGCTTCTGACAGTACTTCAAATGAATGCGCACAGGTAAACATCTAACTCAAATTGCACTAATTACTTTAGCCAACAAAAAATAAATGAAATGTTTTAGACAAGCCAATTTTACTCTGACGTAAGTATGTACTATGTAATCTACTTCCCTACTTTTAAAATCTTAATTTCCTACTGAGCCTACAACTGCCTACAACTATGTCTGAACGCCAGCCGCCGGGGACACACAGGAAAGTGCCGGGAAACACCCCAATTTGTCAATTGGGTGCCGTGGCGCAGTGCTCTGTGTCTGACTCACAATCCGCAGTGATAGTTTGACGTTGTTTTTTTTTTCTGCGCCCCGCGAGCGAAGCTGGCAAGAAAACACACTGCAGGCCAATGAAAAATGTTGCAGCAGGCACAGGTTTGGCGAGGTGACACTGACCAGAAGAGCACAGGAGTTGGAAGTAATTTAAGGACTGAAGATTTGTGGAAATAGAGACCAAACAGAGACAGATCGCGCCCTGGCCTGACTGTTCCATTCATACCTTTCGTCATTTATCAAGAGAGAAATGTGCTTTATTGAAAGTGGATATTTTTTTGCATGGATCTCTCCTTTTGATGAACTGCCTGCTATGGATAACGCATTAACACCATAAACAGTAATGTAACAGTAGTTCTATTTGAGTACAGACCTTCAGTCCTCTTTCTGCAAGTGGTTTTAACATGGTGACCTCTCTAATGTCTAGGCCACTGCAGCCCCCAGTCTTTTCTACTGCATTTAACATTTTACACTCCCATTTCCTCTTTCCTCTTACATTCTTTGATGTTTTGAAGCGCCAGTGCAGATGTCCTGTATGTCAGTAAAAGTGCAACTGGACCGTAATAAAATTAAGGTTAAAACTGAGTAATTTACCAGTCTCGCAGCCTTTGGAAATGTGATGTTTAATTTATCCTAATCCACTGGCAGCCATATCAGAACATTACAGGTTTGATCTGTTCATATTTTATCCACATGCAAAGAAAAATCCATTTCGCCGTGAGAGGCGTAAATGTTTGACTTTGCATCGGGCCCAGCTTCCCAGAGAGCCGAGATTAAAGAAGCGCTCACAGAATAAAGGGATTCGTGATGCACATTGCTCAGGCAGATCGCTTCAATTGCTAAAGAAGGAGAATATTTCCTTCTTTTGTGGACCAGACAGAATAAGCTTCCTCGAAGACGGCAGTATCGGTGACTGCCGCTAACTCCGCTTCAAATAATCTCCAATAATATCACCCTGGAAGCCACAGCGGCAGATTTAGCATTTAGCCGCCCCGTTCACCCTGCTGCTGTTCTCAGGCTTATGATTGGCCGGGTTGTGCAACACACTGCAGTGGCTCTGGTCCTTTGGCTAAAGGGCACAGACAAAGAGGGAGAGCCGATTATCTGTGTCTCATCCAGAGGCTGCACACAGCAGACGTCTATTGTAGAGCTTCAATGTGATGTTGGGGCCTTTTCACAGGAGTTACAAAAGACTTGAGATTATTAAGATTTCACTGATAGTATTGCCGTTGTCACTGATATTGAGATATCGCAAAGGAGTGTGACATATCTGTGCAACCAACCTGCAAAAAACAAAGCGAGTGTTTTGCAGTCACGCTTCGCCAGGCGAGAGGACGCACTCTTTACTCTTCAGTTCTAACTGTTGCCTCATTATACAGGTTGACTTTTGTATCCAAGTTTGATTCTAATTGTGTCTGAACACTGGATCGCACTGACGGGTGGACCCGCTGGAGAGGCTGTTTGAGATTAACAAAGTCCTGCCCTCATGAAAGCAGCTGAATAATCAATTCTTTAATGGTTACACAACTCTTTTTTATTGAGTAAAACATGTTTTACACCTAATTAATTATGTGTGAAAAAGTACTTAGAAGCAGGAAATGTAGCATTTGATTCAAAACTTGGTCAGTCACACTGCCTTGATAGAAATATGTGTTTTATTTAATGGTGATTACGGTCGGGCATCAGTACGTGTATCAGTTTCTTGTTTTACCTTTTTGGTAAGTGGTAAATTACATCTTTTCTCAGCAGTAACTTCCTGTGCTAGAGCGAGCACACCATTCACCCCGTTTCATTTATTTTAACTTTTTTTTCTCAAAAAGTTACGGAAGCAATTGGACTGTAGCTTTTAGCGCCACTGTAATAAAACAGTGGACCTTAATGAAATGTACAACGAATTAATCAATAAATGTAATTAACGCTTGTGAACTTGGCGTAAAAAAAACAACAACTGTTCATTTCCTATTCGTCGCAGGTCACTTGTGCCGTGTTGCCACTTTGAAATTGGTGCTCTTTCATTGTTAAAGAAAAAAAAATTGAAATACAATTACAATAACAGTGCTCAGAGTGACTGAGATAACACGGTGCAGCGACAGTGCCATGGCAAAGGGCCATGCTTTCCTTTCGTCACATAAAATGAAAATTATTTCAGCTGGTTTGATCGTACTCTATTTACATAATATCAGTGTGGTTCAGCAGCATGGGCGGCCGCTTGTCATTGATACTGCATTGTGTTTTATTCTAATAATTAAAGGCAATAGCTGCCCGGTGAGCGCCCTTCATTTGGCATGATTGAATGATTGGCACTCTCCAAGCTAATGCGGTTTGGGAGAGCACATAGACACACTGAAGAAAGTAATGATGTCAGGGCCGCGTCGCAGACTCTGCCCATGATGGAGTGACTCATTTCCTATTAGCGAAGCCTGATTCCACATGGCTTCCTTCTTGCATAACGCCTCGGCCAGCGTCTGTGCCGCTACGCCACTCCAACTGACACCTCTTAACCAAACACGCCAAATGGAATAGACATAAACCCTCACTCCTCATCAGCATTCAGCGGGAAGCACAGGCATCACCCTGGCCATGCTTTTTATGTAGAACAACAAAGACACCATTTGTACACATCTAAAATGGTTGCTTAGGAAGAAACAGGATTGCACATCAGGGCAAATTGTGCTCTATGAGCTGTAACGGTGATTCGGTTAGGGAAGGAGCATTACTAGTTACTTTAGTTTGTGACATATGATGTAAGCTGTCAAGGAATGTAAAGTCATTTAACTTGAACTCTAATGTGGCACCTTTCAGAGTCTCTGTAGCAAAAATGGCCTCTCGAAAAGATGAGCCTCTTCTCTATTTGTATGATAGTATGAAATTAAAGTTGAACTGTAACATATTTAATGGTGGAAAAGTAACTATGGCACATACGTATGATCAGCAACATATGATACACCATTAATTAAACTACTCAATTGTATAAAAATAAATAATTAATTTCCTCTTCAGCAACATTTAAATGCTGCTTATACATTAATAAAATAATACAGTGAAAATGCTCTTTAATAATATAACAGAGACACTGAAAGGGGCCTTTCTGCATACAAAATAATCGACTAATCATTCGTAAGCATACTTTAGTGATGATCACTGTTACTTAATAATAATATTTAGTATATGTGACTGAAGAAAGCACAATCAGCATTTATATTTTGCTATTATTCATTACGTTGAGATCTGCACTGATCAGAACATTATGGGGGTTTGGTTTGATTGGCTGTAAACGATGCTTATCACGATGTTGCCATGTTGCTGATCCTGTTTGGTGCACTCAGCCCTACCCAATTAAGCCAGTGAGTCAAACAGAGAGCAAAAACAGAAATTAGATTTATTTGAGCAACAAAACATAGGAATTGATATTTTTTACAATTTAGCTTCTGAGTGCAATGGTACCATTATAGACAGCTGTGTTTGAGCCTTTTATTTAAGTGCTCGCCAAGGACTAAAAGTCAGTCCTACATTTGCTCTTGTCTGACTGCTTCTTCGGTCACTCACTCCCTTTCTGTTCTTAGCTTCCTGCATCAGCATTCTCTTCTCATTCACATCTCTTTGCTGTTAGCTACGTCCATAGAGGATGCTGAGCTCAGTTACATTGCCCACTTGCCCGGCTCTGGTCCTGGCATGGCACTGGCTGTGCTTCCTGTCAGCATTCCCCCTGCACCTTGGACCTGAAAACCTTCTCTTCACGTTGAACCAAAATGCCTGTGGTACAAACACCCGCCGGCGCTCTGACCTAAAGCTAACAAACTGGCTAATATTGGCTAACAGCGACAGATTATCATAAAGTGTTGTGTACTTCTCGTTGATTTTCATCCCCAGAGCATAAAGTTACATAGTGCAAGAACAGACGTGAGAATGAGGCACTATTCACCATTCACACTGTAGCATTAAATGATTTGAAATATCTTTGATTGTAGAAAAGTTACATAATGTTGCTTTAAGTATAATTAATTATAATTGTTATATATATAAATTATATAGATTTATTTATTTATATTGATACTAATGTGAAAAATCTTAATACCTTTTCCATCACTAAAAATTACAGTATGTTATTACATAATACTGTACATATGGAAGCATGGGGTGCAAAGTGTGGACACTGCAGTCAGCAGAAATAAGATTAACTAAAGGCTGATGTAGTTTCTACAAAAAAAAGAATTAGACAGCTGCTAAGACAACAAAAGTACAGAACTTATCTTATCAGTACTTATAACTTATCAGTCCAGCGAAGAATGAGATTCACAATGCAGTAACAGACACAATGAGAGACTCAGAGACCCCATCTGCCTCTGATGAGGGCCCACAGTGAGATGACACTTGTAGCACTTGTATGGGGGTCTGGTGTGAATTGCTTCCTACACAGGAGGGATAAGAAGGAGCGATCTGTAATATTGGCAGTCCTGCATGTGCCAGGAATACATTTTCCTCGGGATGACAGCATTAAGCTAAGTGCCCAAAATGTAAAAGTATACTGTCAGTGTTAGCAGGGCTTTCCCTTTGCTCTGCTATGTACAGCAGCAGGACTACCCCAGATCAGCATTGTGCCATGCTCTCAGAGGACCTGCCCTGCTTCTACCTCTGAAAATAGAACAATAAGCAGGCCTGCTTGAAATAGTCTTGTATCACATCCTGCTATACTTCAGCTTTATATGCCAGGAGGCGCAGGAAGTGCTCTGTGCTCAGAGCACATCGAAGGTTCAAATGATGGACAGTGCTGACAGCCGTAATGATGTGTAAATTACAAAGCCGGTTCGCCTTTGCAATGTTCTCACTGGTGGTGAAAGAGCAAACTCATTTCATAAACACAATGATCGCTAAAATATTCATAACAAACAAGAAAATGGGGTTAGTCTCCCTCCTCCTACCGGGCCATTACATTTCCTTTGTGTGGGTTAATTAAGTCAACAAATGACTTATATGATCACAGTGCTATCATACTGCCTATAGGTTCAGTCTTTTACATGTGCTCAGACAAATGAGAGGTTTTGTACAACAAAGACGGGAATTATAATGGCATGCGGTGATGACAATTTGCATTGAGGCAGATAGTACGCAGGGAGCGATGATAAATCGCTCTAATAAAATACAAACAAAAGCCAGCGAGAGAGATCAGACGAGGAAGGAAGACTTACAGCTCGGAGAGTTGGAGGTGCTGGAAGAGCTGCCATGACAGAGTGACGAGAGGATTCTTTGACAAGTTTCTGCAGAGGAAAGGGGAAAAAATGAGAAAGTTAAATTGAATTATAAATTCGTGTCTCTTGCTGGATGTCATGTCTTGTTATTGTACCATTTCTTAATTTATTACTTTTGATGTCCTTTGGATTCAGCAACCTAATTAGCAAATCTTTCTGTGGGTAATTTTGATATTTTGTTCTTTTGCTTTTGAGGTGAAATTCATTTTTCTGTCTCTTTGGGCTTCCTCGTCCCTGGCCGCACATCATTTTGCGCTTATATCTACAGTACCGTGGTGCGTTTCTGCAAGGAATATAGACCAAAATCAGGATAACCAGTAATATTAAATAAAATAAATGGCACTAAAATAAAATAAGCATCTGGATATATAGGCCTGCACTGATGGCTGAAAATAAGGCAAAGTAGTATTGACAAATAAAGGGAAACAGGCCTGGCTGTGTGGAGCTTCAGGGCACAGCCAACTCAATAAAAGAAAGTTGACCGCTTTCAAGTCAAATAATTCAATTGACTTAAGGAACCCCTCTGGCTCAGGAAGCCACTAAATTCAATAACAAATAGCCAGAGACCTACAAGTGATTTGACCAGAACTTTGAATCGGTTTAAATATGAGTATCAGGCATCTGTCTATACAGTTATTAAGAAATACAACATCTCTGAGGGGGATTTGACGCAGCAGTTTGTCACAAAGTACACCATCAGACCCTATTATCAGTCCACGCCGCATCAATGAGAGAAAAATGAAAGAGTAATGTTCGACCTATTTTGCTTTCTTTGGTGTAAATGGATATAGTTTTAGATGAACACTGGCTTAATGACTCACATGCTTTGCACGTTATTTTGAGTTTGAATGCAACACCCGATATCACGGCTCAGAGTGTCTAAATGCGCAGTGAGGCGTCATCGATCCAGCCACTAATCGAGGTGACACGTGCAGGATATTGCAAATAGCGTCAGAGAAGACAAAACATGGAGAAAACAAAACATTATGGACAAAAATATATAGCACTATATAAGCACGCAGTAGTTAATATTTATAGCATTTTGAGATTTTACATTTTTGCATACGGCCGACTTAATTCCTCATGACACACCCACGCACACTCTATAGTAGGTTAATTTGTATGGAAGACCTATTAGATACTCCTGTAACCAGAAGCGTTGCCATGGCAACAGGGAGCTAAGGATGTTGCAGGCCCTTCTTATTTCCTGTGATATCACACATGCACAATGCAATTACACATGTGCACACACACACACACACACACACACACCTGCAGAAACACCCAGATATGTAGACGCACGCAAGTAAAACCCCAAAGAAGTCTCGTTTGCAAGTCGCTGACAAACTGGTTAAACACTGTCACCTTGAAATGTGTGCTCGTGCGAATGCACTGCTGCTCTGAATACAGCGGATGTGTGAGGATATGTAAAGATGCTGCATGAAATTTCACCTCCCAAAGAAAATCTGTGGTCCCAAAGGGACTGTATTATACACTGAGAGAATGCATTACAGGGAGAAAAAGAGAGAAAGAGAGAGAGAGAGAGAGAGAGAGAGAGAGAGAGAGAGAGAGAGAGAGAGGAGAGAAAAGGTGTGAGCAAACAGCAGCTCATTAGGTGATGCAGAGCAAGGCAGCTCAACACTTACGTCAAATCACACACACCAAAATACATTCATACCACAGATCTGCAAATAGACGCATGTCAAATGACAGACCCTAAAATAGACACGCGTCAGGCTGAAAATCTTACCCATATACCAACATTCGACCGCTGAGCTCCAAACAGACACATAAGACCTGCAAATGGTCTCAGCAGACCGCAGACCCTTATCTGATTTTTTTGTGGTTGATTTTATAAGATAACAGACGATAGACTTTAATGATCGCTGGTAAAATTCAGTTGTCACAATAGCTCATATACAAAAGGTTGATACAGTAATATAATATACCCATTATTATTGAATAGTAGCCTACAGTACGTTTTATAATTGCACAGAATCCTTCAAAAGACAAAAACTCTAATCTTCTGAGTGAATCAAAGTAATATGATGTCGTGAAGCAACATTCAGGATGTCTGCAAACACCTCAAGGAGCCCTGGAAGTCCCCAGACAAAGCTGCAGGTTAATAATGGCAGCCTTCAACAGCAATGCGCAAAAGACTTAGTTAGCTTTTTAAGCATTAGCATAAAAACATTTTGCTTTTTGGACGAACTTTAGAACAGAGTCAGGCTCGCTGTTTCCACCTGGTTTTCAGTCTTCATGCCAAGTTAGACTAAACAGCTTCTGGCTGGAGCCATATATTTACTGGACAGATATGAGATTTCAACCCAAGTTTATTTCCAGATATGTCAATGTTAATCTTACAACTTGTACTGTTCCCTTACAGACTGCTTGTTAGATTCAAGTGTTATGACAATTTCTTCTGAAATGCCTGTGGAGATGGTGATTTAATTTTAAGCCGCAAATGTGGCTAATGAAATAAATGTTAGTTACTACTTGTAAAAGCAAACCTATCTACTGAGAAGATAATCATAAAAGTGTGACCACCTGAGCCTTTAAATTAAATGGCACGTATAAGTCTATTTTCCTCCTTTTACCATTAAAAGAGGAGAGAGGAGAGGAGAGGAGAGGAGAGGAGAGGAGAGGAGAGGAGAGGAGAGGAGGAGTGTTTTCAGAGCAGAAAGTGAGACCTCCTTCACATCTCTCGCAGGAAGTGTTCTGTTTTCAAAGGTCATCCTTCGCATCTCGACAAGAAATGTCAGCTAAAATTGGATTGAGGGGGGTAAATGAATTAATAAATATATAAACAAATCAGCAAATAAGCCATCAAAGACGACGGAATGCCAAAAGACAGGAGGTGAGGAAGGCCAAGCGCTGTAGAGATGGAGGCCAATGATTATTAAATTAAAAAATTAGCAGTGTAGAAAATTAATCTATTTATAAGCCAGGCATCTCTGTCTCCAGGCCTGGAAGGACGTATACAGCCCGCCAAGCAAATACACGCACAGACCCTCGACCACTTTGTCTAAAGAGTAAAGTGATCAGCATACATACAACTGATTTTTGCAGTGGCTGAGCCACAAATCATCTCCACTCCTCAGACAGCGCTCATTTGAATAGAGAATTATAATTATGTGATTCACATGAAATTTTCATTAGGTTGGGGTAGAAAATATGCGTTTACACTGGCAGATGTATCTAGGTGTTAATATTGATGACAGCGTCGGCTCCCTAGCCAGAGGGCGACGAAGTGAGCGCTAAACTGAACCTGGGTGTTTGCTCCTCTGCAGAGGAGGTGCAACTCCTCCTCCCTCCTTCTTTAATAATTCTGTTTGGCACAGATGCCATTGGGAGGGCTTGGCTACTCGTGAGAGTTGGCTAATTAGTGCAGCCTCACTGGTAGCTACTGTCTGAGTGTGGGGGAGCTCTGCAGATTGACATTCAAGACCACGCAGAGGAGAACCAGACAGCCACTGAGCGAAGTGTCGCAGCGGATCAGCAGTATGGATGTCGTGAAATCTACTCGTCATCTGTCATGCCAAAAGAAGCTGCTAATATTTGCTGCAGCAACATAAACTAATTGCTTCCTCTCTCTCTTTTTTTTTTCTTTTCCTGTTTAGTTTTGCAGCATTTTGTCACTTCTAAAACGATTTTCTTTTCTTCCTGGAATGTCTTCAGAGTCCTTTATTAATGTTGAAGACTGAAAGCTGCAGAAAACACAGCCTTTAAAACGCGACACCCGACTTTAAAATATCACGGGTGTCAGTCTTAAAAGAAAGTTGTTTTTCATCAGTAGATGGGAGAACGGAGGATTGTCTTTTACAGCTGCCATGTTCGGTTTATGAAATCATTTCACATTAATAAGATAAAGCTAAGGAAACTTTGATCTGGTTTCAGGAAACCTATAGTAGCAGTAGCGTGGACAATTGAGAGAACATTATGTGCTTTCATTAGTTAAAAGACTTATTGCAGTGTTACACAAAAAAAAAAAAACAGACTTGTTTGATGAAAAGTCACAGCCATTCTGCTTTTCTCGTTTTCTCACTACCTGATGCAACACACCAGTGACTCACCCTGCAGTCAGGTTCTTATTCAAGCAAAACACACCCCAAAACCAGCCTGTTTACCTGGAAACATTCTCTCCAAGAAGACTAAGTGAACATCAGCATTTAGTTTCAAAGACGCAACACACACCGTTCTGTCTTTATTATTTTTGAGTTGTTTATTATGTTGACCCAGTAATGTTGATTTATTATCTTGATCCAGCATGAAGCCACCACCACTTATCACCACAAGCATTCCCAAAATAAAGACTTTACAGGGGTTGAACTTAACATAATCCCAAGACTGCCCTAAAGCTGGAAGGTCACAGATATAAATAAAAAAAAAAACTCAGGTATCAGCTTGTATGGTGACCTTCTACATGTTTCTGCCTGATAGTGCTCATAACATATTTCATATTCGACTCTGTAATGTGCAACTCATGGTCCAACGGTCCAATGCACCGTCCCCTCTGCAGCCGAGAAGTACCGCACGTATTCTTCCTTCCTGAATGCACGCGGCAATAGAGTAGTAAATGTACGTTGATGTGCATATTCAACCACACCAGCGCTGCCTCTGTCGCAGGCTGAAAGAGCTCATTTGAACTATCTGAGCCTGCTTAGTTCACCTTGCTCGCTCTTTGGAGAAATTATCCGGGGGCTGTGACCTTTGCCTCAGATCTCACTAGTCTTTAATTTACATTTTGTCGATGTATCTTGTTCTGAAGTTGCAGCGTTCCTCCATATCCAAACCAAGAAGCACATCCTCATGTAAGCCCTAAAATATACCTCACCTAATCTATTTAACGCCTCGATAGTGTTACCTCCTAACATCCAGCATTTTCTTTTAAATCTTCTGTATCAGCAAGATGTATTTTCTGAGAAAGCAGGCGCAGTACAAACACTGCAGACGTCAGTCCAGCGCAGAACCTCCACCTTACGTGCCCTCGTGCTTTTAGTACTGCGGCTGTTGATAAGACCGAAATGTTCTCTTACTGGATTCTTTGAGGGTTTCTACAAAGAGCAACAGAGTTTTTTTCAACCAAATTCAATGCTGTGCAATGTATAATGCTGTTCATGAAAGGGTGCCTCATTGAACTAAACAGTCGAGGTTAGAAATAAATGAATGGAATAGTCATGCATTCAACAAGTTTGCTTTTGTGTGTGCTTTTTTACAGCGCTGTAATAAGTGTCATAAGATGTCACGAGAAATTTTGTTATGAATTGGCACTAGAAAAATCAAATTAAATTGAAATTGAATTGAATATAATAGTGCCCCACAATGTCCAGAAACGAGCCATCTACAAATGACGGCTTATGTTGCTCTGTGTCTGCTAGATGTGTAAGAAAGCCTTTGTTGCTTTACTTTTTAAAAAATTATTTCATTAAATATGAAGAAAAAATTATATTTCTATTTCGAAGGTTTATTGTCTTTAACCTTGGAAATTTTATAGTTCTTTATTTTCAACATTTTTATCTTATGCTGTCAGAAAACGTCAGTTTAATCAAAAGCTATTGTTTCTCCAAAAAGGTTTTGCCTTTTAGACAAGAGTCCACTGATCACTTGTCATAAGACATTCCTATTTTAAGATTTAAAAGAAATACAGATAATACGGGGGACAGTCTAACCTGGGGACACTTCAGTGTCTTCAGTTCAGTGCGTTGCAGAAGCTGACAGGCTACTCAGTGATTGTCTCATTTGTTTACAGTAATTAGTCACATGTCTCAGAATCAATTAGCTAATTATTTATGAATGCCAAAATGTGGAGCATAATTAAAAATAGAATAATTTGGACAAAGAAGACACATCAAGTTTGTATTTTTTTTTTTTTTTCACATTAGTCCCTCGTTACGCATTCAGTGCATGTACTGTCGTCCCTAAGCAACAGAGTGTTGCTTAGCATATGAGCTGTAGAGCAGCGTCCCTCTGAAAGGTTTTGGGGGCTAGTTGACGGGTAGAAAACAATCATGTGTCGTAGATGGTAAAGCTTAAGTTTTCCCAGTGGTGAAGCTCCGAAATTTGGGGATTATCTGTATCAGCTACACATGTCCTGTCCTGATCAAACATCTCAGAATAGGTCTACCAACAATCCTCAGTGAGAACATGTTATGAAGAAAAATAAATGGATGCTTCAATGCTTGTATATTATTGATAAGGGAATTAGAGGGAATGCGCTCAAAATCTCCCTCCTTAGGCGAGCGGAGGGGGTATGAGATCCATAAATGGGGTTCAATGTACTGTATAGAATTCATTTAGTCACAGCAGCCAAGGAGAAACTTCAAACAGCCACCACTTCATTATAACCGAGAATATTATTCACCCCAAATCTGCATCAAGCATAGGTGAGGTTGGCTCTGGGGAGAAGGGATAAAAATAGTCGATTCTTTAATCTCAGAAAAAATCCTCTGGTTGTGGTGAATGCGTGCATGTGTCGCACTAATCTTTCCGCAGAATTCCTCTCATTCGCTTTCTTAAACCTGTTTATTCCTCCTCCACATCCAACCGGGTTAAATTATGGCAAACTGGTACTACCCTTTGAGCACGGTACGTAACCCTCAGCTGTTTTGTCCAACGTTTGTCAGAAGTATAATAGCAGCTTTGGATGACAAAGAGCAAAAAATGCATGAAAATTAGTGAAACATTAGAAGCAAACTAAAGGTGTGCTCGTACAGGAAACAAACTTTTAACTTTTACATCAATGTTGTTTAGCTATGTCAATTTTCCCCAAACGGCTAAAGTGAACTGAACCAACTGTTCACCTGTTAACTGAAAAAAACAATGACCGCAATGTGCCACTAAGAATTTTGTTCTTCAACGCAAACATTTTATTCATGTTTAAGCATGTACAACCCTTGTGGATGCTTTTACCTCTATAATTTACCTTGTGGTCTACAGCCACACCACAAAGAGCGGTTCGATTTCCAAAGCCAGTAGGATTCCTTCTCTGGGATCAATAAATGTCGAAATGTACGAAAAATTCATACCAATCCGTACTGTTGTTTTGGACATAGTCTAAAGCTACGGCTGAAGCACCCAAACAACACATTCATTCAGTGAAAAATGCTACCTGAATCGTTCACTATTTGAGAATGATCAACTTTATCTTTCACCCAATAACTATTCTGCAAACAAAGGCCTAATGGTGACGCATAACATTAATAACAGCCTGTAATATCTGTTACTTTCATTCCAGCAACAGCTGAGAATGACAGGGAATGATTACTTTTAATAAGGGCTTAATCCTGCCCTTCCAGTATCACTTTTATAAATCCTCCTATCAGCATATCAACATTAACAAATTGGTCTCCGTGTACTGCCACTGTTTGGCTGATTCTAATCACTAAACAGGATTTTTGTGGTTTTTTTTTTGTGTTGCTAGCAAAGGAAGCTAAGACATACAAACAATAAGATGTGAGTGAAAAGGGGTATGAGTAGCATGAAAGGCATAGCACCTTATATACAAGCCCACTAAGCCATTAAGTCAGGTTAGCATAATTGTGATTAAGACATTTGCAACTGAAATATGTCCCCACAATTTCATTCGAGGTTTCAGTTCGTCAGTGTAATTAATGCGAGACAATATTGTGCACAGTCATCCGTCTACACTGCTGATTGCAAGGGGGAGATGTGAGTCAACGTTCCAAGACACAAGAGAAACGAAGCCTTTAAGCCATGATTCTGATTATTTTTCCAGATAGGGATGGAGATGTTAATATAGACTGAGTAATGCAATGAAAATTGTCATCAATCTAATGAGACAAGCAGAGACAGAACCGCCACTTGGGCTGCCGGCGTTGCCACAGGTAGACTCAAACCTTTTAGCCATAATTCGGATTGCGTTTGTTAATTATGAAGATGAAATATGCAGAGCCTCTGACAAAAATCCAAAGCGAAAATGTCTTTGTTCTAGGAGACTTACAGCGGGGAGAGGATTGAGTAGTGGGAGTTGACTGGAGTTCCTGATAGTTCACTGGAGAAGGGTGAGAAAAGTTTGCTGCTTGTTCAGCTGAAGGTACACACTGCCAACCTGTTCTGGCCTGCTGCTTTATGAAATGCCTCTTGCTGAAATCGATAAAATGTTAGAGTTGATTAAAACACCAATAAAGACACCCGGGAGTATTTTTCTTCAGATGACTGCGAGAAACATTTAAAGCCTCTCTTCCGGCCTTGTTTCTCAGAGTGCTTTTCCAGGAAGCAAGCAAGTCAACAGAGCATGCTTATTGTAAATACCTTCAATATTTGAATTTGTTTGCTACGTTGTTAAACGTCAGCAGCATAATGGAAACGCACTTTGCTGTGTGTTCAGGCTGAAGTGTGGACTTCAAGACTCAGGTAATTTTGTTTATCGTGTTCAAACAACACTGGCTGGCCAATTATGTCCGTCCAGAAGTTATGACTCTATTCAAGGATAAGAAATTGAAGAACACAGCGTGCTTTTGGCACTTTTCCGCAAGGCGGGATTCCTTAAATCCCTCGCTGCGAGCCTGACCAGCTGAGTGCTTTTTAGTCATAATCCAGAGTTTCCGAGAAGTGATCGAGGCATTCATACGAGGAGGACCCGCATCCAAATCCAGCATTGCCTGGAGCGGGCAGCCAGACCAGAGTGCAATGCTGGATTTCTGCTGTGCTCATTTATAATTCCGCTGTCCCGAGGACTGGATTAAATATTGTTTCAGTTAATTAAAACATTTCTTCTGAGCCACTGGCATTGCCCTTGTTTCTGTCTTTGCCATAATGATTGTTTCTCCCCACCAATAACAGAGACAACAGCCATGGGAGCTGCAAGAAAACGGACATAACTCTTCAGAGCACTGAAGCCTTGTGCAATCAAAGCTCTTATCATCGAAATGTGTAGCCGGGGAATCCTGTGCTGCTGTCAGAAGCTACAGGGGGAACAATTGAAGAAATCCTGCAGAGTTGCTGAACTTCTAATAGATCTCCCCAAGAAAAATGGTTTGGAAAAAATGTCATTTTATTTACCTTTGCCCTCAGGGGGAGTGTCCTTGACCTGAATTCAAAGTGTCTATAGTGCCGTAGAATATTAAAAAAATAATAATTGTAATCATAGGGGTGGCAGAGTGGTGCCGTGGTTAGCACCGTCGCCTCATAGCAACAGGATTCAAACCTTGGCTGGGGCTTTTCTGTGTGGATTCTAAAGACATGCACTTAATTGCAGCGTAGGTGTGAATGGTTGTTTGTCTATGTGTCCTTTGATGAGTTGGCGAACGCCCAAGGTGTACCCCGCCTCTCTCTCTAAGTCAGCTGGGATAGGCTGAAGCCTGTGACCCTGATGAGGATGAGCAGTTAATGATAATGATGGATGAATAATTGGAATCATCTTAGGGCATATACGCACCACAGTTATCGCTGTATACCAAGTACTTGCAATATTAGCAAACTGGGAATGTATTATGTTACATAAGTAACAAAACTCCACAACCATGATAACAAGTTCAGTGCTAATGTTGGTGGCTAACACGCTTTAATTGATATAATGCAAATTATTTTAGTTTCGTGTTAGAATGTCCATATTTGGGAATTTGGGAGAGTACAGCTGAAGCTGGTGCTAATTAGTTTTGCTGGCATTTACTTAGAGTAAGAAAAGTGTTGGACAAATTTAAAGTCTGACTCAAGGATGGTGCTAGATTAAAAGGGGAGGTTATTACAGTGCAGCCTGAGGGGGATATGAATGCCTGTACCAAATGTCATAGACATTCATTGGATAGTTGTTGAGTCACTCAAAACTACAAAAGTGAACCATGACTAATCATTACTTTCTTAAGAGTTAATAAGTTTAATTACTTTACATAGTAAAGTAACTTTCTTTTGGCTCCAGCTGGCTTGAATGCAGACTGAATGACAGCAGAGAGGTGTCACCGACAGAGATTGATTACACAATAACGATGAGGCGGACTACAGGGAGGAGGTCCAGCACCTGTCCATCAACACCAAGAAGACCAAACAGATCACTGTGGACTTCAGGAGAACTAAATGAGGCACACACACACACCCGTCCAGATCAACAGAGCTGAGGTCGAGTGTGTCTCCAGCCTCTAGTTCCTGGGGGTCCACCTCTCTGAGGATCTTTCTTGGTCTCTGAACACCTCCATCCTGGTTAAGAAGGCTCACCAGCGGCTCTTCTTCTTGGGGAAACTAAAGAAGGCCCACCTGTCTCCTCAGATCCTGGTGAACTTCTACCGTTACACCATTGGGAGTATCCTCAGCAGATGCATCACGGTCTGGTACGGTAACTGCTCCATCGCGGACCGGAAGGCGCTACAGAGGGTGGTGAAAACTACCCAGCGTATCACCGGCTCACCACTCCCCACCATCGCGGCTGTTCTCATCCTGGCCACAGACTGTTACCGCGCTACAGGTCCCTTCGTTCCAGTACCAGCAGGTTCAGGAACAGCTTCTTCCCCCTTCTCTTCCCAGTCACCCTGCAAAACTCTGCACAGAGGTCACCCCCCACCTACCAAACTGACGGACATATTCAATTCATGCCTGCACTATATATATGTTGAATCTAAGAAATGAAATATATCTAAGATATATATATATATATTACTTGAAATATTATAATGAAATATCAGGAAATGTGCTGGAGTTGAAGTACAACGTAAAGTACTGCAATGAATGTACATCCTAATAAATTACAGCCAGACACTTATACACAGTGGTAGGTTACAAATGATCTGCTTTTCTTTAGTCTGTCACAGTGAAAAATGTGTCATATTTTGCAAATTGGACATCAAAGCCTTTGAGGATTATTCTTCATTTTATGAATTGTTTAAATCATAAATACGCTAACATCAACTTTATCTCTAGTTCTTTTAATGCACCATAAGAAGATGAATGCGTGGATCAACCATAGAGGCTTGTAATGTCGGTGTAAGTGCCAACATAGCATACTGCCAGCGCGCCGTGGTAATGGAGAAACTTTCATTAATTTCAAAGGGAGCATTGCTCCCATGGCTGTAGTGTATCTCAGCCTCTCAGTGTGCATCTCAAGATACTGTGTGAATATTGGTTACTGTGGAAACCAGGAGACCAACTGCAGCAAAAAACTGAAATGCACAGTTTTTTAATTAGCTGTTCCAGGAGACAAAACGCTGATTACCGCCTGAAAGAGACAGACAGACAGTACAGAGAGAATTACAGAAGACTTTAGCTCATCGCATAAACGGTTAAATTGTGAAGTGGGCTACACTCCATGTCTCTTCAAAGGAAGCTGTTTATATCTCAGGCTTATGTGGCTTTCTATATCAGATTGTTCCTATAGGAATGCCAGAAAACTCATATCTGTCTTTGTACTCAGTGCACACTTCCTATATATTGTGCAAAAAAGCTTGTATACTGCATATAACCTAACCTAAAATGAGCAAAACAGCCGGGAAGACAGTCACCCGAGGTGTCAGGTGTGTATTCTTCAAGTATTTTAACAACCTGATGCATGAAATAAGGGCCGTCTCCACTCCTTCCTGTTTCATTAAAAAGAGAAAGAAAAGGGGGGAAGAGGAGCTGAATCTTAAGAGTGGGCTCTCCTTGACAGCTCAAAAACACAGGCCTCAAGGACACTCAACTTCCCGACGACGAACATCGATGCCGGTTTATGGAAACGCGGACGTGGGGTGTGAAGGCTTACTGTTCACACATCTTCAGATAATGTGTTGTTATCTTAAAGTGGTGGTCTGTCACCGTTACAGGATATATAGTAACATGCGATGTATAGTGGCAGGTAAGGAGAAGAGGCTGAACACACAGAGGTTACACAGATCATCCGTACATGAAAGCGGTGACAAAGGCTAATGGATGTCCATGGAAATGTGTCATTTCTGTGAAGTAGCTGTGTAGTGCTACCTGTTCTGGCTTTCAGATAGCATGCAACATACTGCGCTACACCACAATTTCCTTTACGTTTGTCAACTTTGTTTTTTAAGTTATCTGCATTCATATGGAGATAGCTATGGAGATTAGCACAGGGTCTTACTTGTCATTTTCACATTGCTAATCTACAAACAAAGGCTTAGTCCGGATTATCCATTTTTCCCGTAATATTGGCCACTGTCAGCGTCTGAATCGTCGTCAGATGATAGACAATGGGTTCCGAGATTGCTTCCACGTTGGGTTCATTTTTCAGCCCAGACGGTTGCTGCCCGGATAGCAGTGATGACAGACAGCCATGCCACTTGTTGGCAGCTGGTTGAAATAAGCTACTGTAAATTATTAAAAGCGAGGCAGCACTTCTAGAATTCTATTTATATTAATTCAACACGAGGCATTTTCTAAATTTCACCAAGGAGCTGCATCAAAATGAATTATATTCCAGAGGCAGTCAACTGAAAGTAATTACTTGACCACCTCCCACAATAATGCTGAAAATTGCTCATAAAAGCATAATAAAAGCAGATTAAAGTGGTTAAAATAACTTTGTATGCTAGTCTAGTCCCGGCCTGCCTGGCGCCAAAAGAAATATAAATAAGAGGTGTTTCAAGGACTTTAAGAGCACAGAGTGAAAACAATAATATAGATTATTGAAAAGATGAGATGAGTAGTAATCCCCCATCCCCTCAAAAAAAGAAAAAAAAAAGGTATCTCCTTTCTAATTATCAGTAAATATACGCAGAGGTTTAGTGAACAGCAGCTGTTTGTCAGCTCAACCCGAGTTGTCATGTCTAACATCTGCACAGCCGGCAGCTTCTCTGCAGAGGGAGCGAAGCAAAGAGACTGTGAGCTGAATGACAATGATCAATTCAGATGGGTGAACCTCGTGTTTCAGAAACATAACCCTAGCAGGTGACATCCAAATCATTCCCGCTCTCGCCGGCAGAAATGAGCATGGCGACATTCAGAACATGAAAAACAGCTCCGCCACCCAGCCGGAGAGATTCTTCCCGGCTCGGTTACAGCTGGCTCCACTCAGTAGGCCACAAGTTGGGCCGCTTCCCTCCATTAGCCTGCAGGATCCATTTATCCTTTCATCACACTGCACTCCTGCAACAATAACACCATCACCTTGCTATGCATCACACATCAGAGCGGCTTCGGCCAAGTGGTGTTTCCTCAGCGTTCCTAGTAATGAGTAATGGTTTAAAGAAGAGGGGAAGTAGAGCTAATCACGTCGATTCTGGTACGCGGGGTTTAAACTCCTCCTGGGCATGACGGGAGCAAAGGAGGGTGAAAGACGGAGGGATGCGAGATGAAAAGAGTACACGGTGACGATATCGCCTCTGAAGAAATCCAGCGTTCACGCCCGGCAGTTCAGCCTTTTTATCTCACAGCTGAAACTGTTTTGTGGTGATTAAAGCTGCCGAATATCAAACTATTTGAGCTTTAGCAATGGCTTTAAATCAACGGAAACCTTAAAAATCTAAATATTAGGACATTTTTCTTCTTGTTCAGTTTTGACACCCGATAACAAACCCTTTGAATTATCTACCATTTTTATGTCATGTTCCACCGTGTGAAAAGACATGGAAGACAATTTACAATATAAAGTAGATGAGACATTAAATTGCAAACTGAATAGTGAAACAGCATTAAACTTTTTTACTAAAGCGATCATTAGAAAGCAAGCTGAACACCCACCTGTACTCTCTCTCCTGAAATGAAGACTTGATTGTTCCCAGAAAAAGATTTGGAAAATTGGTGCTAAAATGTAAAATCATAACCATTTTTTTTATATCATTGTATAACATTTTAAGTAAAAGGGTACTGCGAAACTGAAAGACATTTAACCTTCAGGTGTTACTGATCTGGGCCATGGTTCTCGTTTTTTAATGACTGACTTTAGAATTTAAGAGTCCTCTTTCATTTATACACATCACCAAAAGCAGTACTTTCGAGCGAGTGCACGGAGGTGCCTTAATGTCAGCTGTCCATGGCACTGATGGTGATGCTGAATACAAATATAGATCTATATCTGTCAGTAAACCATGATGTACATTAATGATAGACGTGACAAATTTAGTTTAAAATGCAGCTTGTTGAAAATGACAGTGAACTTTGATTTAACTGCCACTCGAAGCCGACGTTCCTCTCTCCGGTGAAGGATCTGTTTCATGACTTCATCGCCATCTTCATCTATTTTAAATGACCGATTGTATATTAGCTTGTGGAAAAAATAAAATGTAGAGAAGAAGAAGAAGAATCTGAAAAAATACCATCAGCGGCATCTCTGACAGAAGAGATTCATATTTCAGGAGAGAAGAGAAAGAAGATGATGACAGACGCTGACAAATCTGTTGTACAAATCAACTTCTGAATCTTGTTTTCTTTTCTTATTCTAATTCAAACATTATCACCTATTTTACACCAAACATCACTCTAAAAAAGAATTACATTTTTATGACAAAACTACAGATTTAATGTACAGATTACTACAGGTTTAGATTTATGTTCTTTTGAATAACTGTTTTGGATTGTATCACTTATTTAGTTTTAATTTATGTGGCTACTTATATTATGAATTACTTCTAAATGAATTTGACTCTTCCTCTTATTTTCTTTTGTCAGATTCAGTAGCTCACCATTGCCCAAAAAGACAAAATTAATTAAAGTCTAAATTTGGAGCGTCCAAAAATGAAATATATTATGCATAAGTACATTTTCATTGGCGTATAATCAACTGAAAAGAAAATAATTAGTTATGAGTTGTGTTGTGTTACACTTTGCCCTTGATATCCATGTCAAGCCACTAACCGCTATAGCCAAACTAAACGGTGGCACTTGATTGGGCATTTTATATTTTTTGCACGTTTTACTACTACCATAGTTTCTCCTTCATCGGTCCTTTAAATAACACACCACTGGTCCATTCTCAATCCAGACAATTATGGTTTATGTCATTTGAATGCAAATCATGTGCAAAAGTTTAACATGCGGCAAATGTTCAGCACGCTTTACACATTCTCCATAGGGAGCAATCAGCTATTTAACAGCTATGAAAGCAAGACATAGAATAATAATGACCAGTTTATAGCACGATGGTGTTTTTTTACAGCCGCTACACGGTGCGATCAAAGTTAGTTTGAGATCATATTGAGGTGTATATTCCAAAAGTGCCAAAAATCAATAGATTAAGATACAGTTTCACACATTTTAGATTGCTTGTCAGGTTCTGTACGCGATCATAAAAACCACCGAAATTTTCCCAGAACTTTTCAAAAACAGGAACTCAGAACAGAGCAACAGACAAACTGCAGCGCTGAAATCAAACTGCGGCAGCCCCCGTCGGTGTTACGGAGTTCAGGCAGTCTGCCAGCCCTTTGAGCTGATCCAAAGCTAACTTGAAATCCCCAACCAGGGGTCTGTCTGGTGGAGGGGGCAACAGGTTGCTACGTCGCTGTCTCGCAGCTGAGAAGGTGTTCAGGTGGTTATACAGTATAACACCAGCCTGGGCCTGCCTGGATGATTGCCACTATCGCACAGCAGCTCTCTGCATCGCCCAGCATTTCCTCTGCCGTAGCTGTCATACACAGCCACCTGGGGCTGCCATCTTGACTTGTTTTGACGAGACTGGCTGAGTGGAAGGAGGAGCAGGGGCAGATGGTACTGTTAAACTGGCAGGGGTGACGTGGCTGGCATTGAGCCGGGCATCCCTGCGAGTCTCAGACAGCAGGAAGCCACCTTGACCCAGCCGGGGCTGCCAGATCTTAATTCCCATCACCCCACTGGAGACGGAGGGCCGTGGGCCATGCAGATCCAGGCCCGGTGAAGACAGCTCAGACAGCCTGGCCTCCCAGCAGCCCCTAGGTCATTGGGTAGCACTCTGCCAAACATCCTATTAGGGATAATTTTGTGCATCTTGGCTAACTTCAGTTTCTGTGCCACTAAATGCAAGATAAGTATGAGCATAATAATTGCATTTTTTATGAAGAGGAAGGCAAGGAAGAGTGGAATGATGATGTGTGAAGCATAAAAACAGAACAGGAGTCAGCATTTAAAATTACATGGCAATGCACAAGAAATTCCAAGAAACCACCACCAATAGTCTATACCGATGCTAACAGTTATATGAGGGTGTACTTTAACGATAAATTTGCTCTTTAATCCTGGTATACCTGAGGTTGATGCATTTAGTCTTGGACGTTAACCAAAGTATTGTACAAATTTAAACTTTCACCTGCTTGTGCTCCTTCTGGAAAACTCAGGGCATCGGCGACGTCATTAAAGTTCATTGTTTTGGGAGCATGGATGTCTGTTTCAAACAACCTGGCAGTACATCTAACAGTTGTTCAGATGTTTTAGGACAGAAGTGGTTGACAGACGGACCGACATTGCCTAACCAACCAAGAGCGATGCCGCTAGCATTGCTAAAAAATCATAGATATTTTATCTGATACTTCACTCATTGTACTCGGAAACCACCAGTTATGGTCAATACGACAACCCCTCATGTTATTTGCCCTCGGCAAATGCAGTTAATAGATGTTTCAAACAGGCAGGTCAAGACCACATTGGGAGTTTCTACCCTCAGGCGTCAATTTCTTGAGGAAATAATGAAAACAGGCCAATGAGGAGGAGAGGCTCATTCAGTAACGAATACCTGTCAATTCTGCCAGATGCATCCCACCATGGTGGCCTTAGGTGACCTCCTGCTTCATTTACATCACGCTATGCTTTTTTTTTTTTTTTTTTTCCATGTGTAGGGCGCTACAAAGCTTCCATGAGGTCAAATAGAGGATGTTGAATAAAGAACAGTGATTAATGTTTAAACATCTAGAGAACTGATGGGGAAAGCAGCTGGCATCAAGCTGTGCACGAGGAAGCGCAGTGTGTTTTATCACACAGGAAGTATTCAAACTAGAATCCAGGGCAATCTTCTCCGGTCTCAAGATAGCCAACTGTGAAGTCAAGGATGCCAGCGTTTTACTCTTCGCTGACATGACTTAATTAAAGTGCCACAGCCTTTCTTTAACTTCTTTAGATTTAATTGGATCATTAGCAGAACAGATTTAATTACAGCCAGAACCAAATGTTTTGCATTAAACCTGCACCTGGAAAACTTGGTCGAATATCAAAAACTGAACAAAAGCAGAGCTGTTTGTCAATAGGAGGCGGTGCGGCGGATTAGTCCTTGCACTTAAGTCCTGAGCGAGTTTGTCTTAAGTTGACAAACAAGAAATGCACTCAAGACGAAACAACTGTAAAAAATATATGGACGTATGCATTTTACCAACAAATTTAATGCAGCGAAGGCGATTTTTAAAATAAGTATATATATAAATATAGTGCCTTTCTACTCCTCTGAACACACAAAGCGCTTAGTATATATCACATTCACCCATTCATACACTAACAGCTTGGGTGCCATGCGAGGTGTAACCTCATATACGTTACATATACGTTCACACACAGGTAGCATGGTGTTCAGGTGCAGTGTTTGGGGTTCAGTATCTTGCCCAATGACACTTGCAACATGCAGATCGGAGTAACTGGCATAAAAAAAAAACGATTATCTGATGAGGAGACGACCCTCTCTGCCTCCTGAGCTACAGCTGCCACCAATCCTGCTACAATGTCTTTGATTTAAATAGTGTAAAATAGGATAGTAAATAATTAGATACATACTATCAATATTAGTATTTGCAGCATACAGCATTAGTTGAAATACTTCAAGTTATTGCAAGTCATTGTCCAAATCTCATCACATTGTTACAAATTTGTCTGAATCATTTTTTTCCCATCCACTTGCAGTCTACCTTGAATTGCGTGAGTAAGAAGCAGACCAAAAAAAGAAAGCAAAAGGAAATGAAATTAAAAATCTCTGATGTGGACAGTGATAATGACAGCAGAATGTGAGTGTGTGCAGCACAGTACACTCATGGTGACATTTATGAAAGGAGGCTCTACTGATTATCAAAGGGTTCAGTGAGTCTTAAGCCGTGATTGCTAACATCACTTCAGAGTCTTTTAGACATTTGGAGAGAGGCAGGGAGTTAGCACCTTTGAAAATGATCACCCACTCGAGCTGTCTCATCTCCGTGGCTGGGATGTGAGACCCAGAATCATTGTTTTTTTCTGAGAAAAAGAATAGCCAACTAGACTGTAGGACCATTTCCTGTGAGGCCCGACACATATCAGCAATAACCTGCTGGCTTAGAGGGCAAACTTCCTTTGTCACTGAATACACATGTGCTAATACCAATATACTAAAAATACTAATCAAGGTAGCTGGGATAGGATCCAACCCTGGTGACCCCGACAAGGATAAGTGGTTACAGATAATGGAATCATGGATGGACTAATCATGGTTAAACAAATTGCTAAAGCACCCTTTTTTTTAATTGTTGGACGTTTTACATTTAAATGATATGTTATTACGTTATAACATGAAATGTTTCATGTCAGTAAGAGAAAAGTGAACATCCACGTAAGCCTTGTTTTCTGTGGAATGGCAATAATTTGGCCGATAGTATTTAAACACGTATATGACTTTCTCAGTAGCAGTATATTTACCGATAGCAACTTCATAGTTTCTCATTCTTAATAATGACAGACTACTGGTAGGACTCAGTGCTGCAGGGCTACCGTTAACGTTAGCTTCACAGCTGTGATTCTTTAAGATGCTAATTCAGTTTTTACATTATTTGTGATTTTACAGTGATGATCATTGGACGATTCTACCAACGCATCTTGCAATCAGGTGGTGTATGTAAAAAAGATTAATTTTGTTTGGGCTAAATCAGAAAACATAGTAACCAGGAAACGGCGAAGATTTTCTTACTTTTTTGGTCAACTCACAGAATAACGAGTAATTAAATTTGCTGTTGTCATTATAGTCAATGGACTCACCTGTTCATGTCAAGTGCGTCAGCCTAATAAGACATCATTAATTATGTAGGTTATAATTAAAATCTCCGCTCTTGCATTTTAAAAACCGCACTCATTCAACGACCTTGAAGAATTAATTGTTAAGCTGAGCACTAATAATACGATCATGACCAAGTGAGTCGATGTGTTGCAATTATTTATGATTACATTTGATTAAAAATTGGGTTACATTTTCCACAATGTTATTAAAACTGAAATCTATGACTCAGTTAACGTCTACCTTTCCCAATAACGGTACATGCGAATGAGGGGCCAAGGGACTCCATCCAGAGGCTAGGCGGCGAAGCCACAGGGCTGGAGAGAAAAGGCCTGAGGAGGAAGAGGACACAGCACTGCAGACAAGCTCCTGCACACCATCAAAAACCAATCTTTCACCACGATGAAAGCAACTATTTTTAGCTGCTCTTTCAGCTCAGGTAAAGAAAATGTTGTCTCGCCTCGATCATTTTTTTTTTCCTCCTTTGGTTGTTCAACACTCAAGAGATCAAAAGCGACGTCAGGCAGCAAGGTGAGGATGCAGTGAACTGTCAGTGGGAGGTTTGAACTTGAGGCGGTGGGAGAAAGCTCAGTGTTACAGATACTATCGATCCAGTCACGCCAGTTGACATGGAGTCCCTTAAGACTGAATGTCCTGTACTGCAGATTAACTAAAGCCATTATTTCTGTGGCTCACCGCGACCAACAATCACCTACCACCGCCTCAGGAGCAACACAGCCATCCACAGACAGCAGTGCAGATGATCTCCAAAAGAAACATTTTAGCATAATACTGCTAGATCCATACCTTTAAGAATACAATTTCACTTGACACCTATCTTTCTCTTTATTCCACTCTGACTGGCAAACAACTGACTTTTCATGGACATGAGGCTGCCAGTGGCTTGACTCAATGATTCCTGAGCATGACCAAGACCAGGAATGAGACTGGTGTAGGCTGTGTCTAGTTTTGTATGTAAAAATAGAATACAGAGCGATTACAAAAAGTCATTTAGGAATTCATCAACATATTTTCTGGCTTTACCATCCAATATTCAACTAAAGATTATTTCACTTGATCATCAGACTCCCCAAAACTCTGAAATTGAGCTTTTGGGGTTAGCCCCCTACAAAAAACAGACCCTCTCATTCACAATACTATGCCCTTAAATATAGTATAAATATAGTTACTAATTAGCTTATTTCCAACTTTAAATGCTTCTTAAAAATAGGCCTATTTCACATTAATTATGTAGGACATCGTTTGGTACTCTGGATCCAGCCAGCTCTACACTTAATGTAATGATCACAACTGATGAATGTAACCTTCTATGTTAGCCAAGTAGCTAGCTAAAATTGATTCATGTGAGCATGATATAATAAGGCAATATTCTGCGACATGATGCATATGTGGATATTTTTATTCACAGGGCATCCCATTCGTAATACCATTCGTCGTTAATGAATCCAAATTCAAATGACTCTCACACAGTGACATCACAGGGGGCATAGGGCGGCGCTTTGCTCACATCACGTTTCTTTGTTAGCTTGTTTGTTTTCACTTCTGGGCTGCTCCATGTCTGTGTCCCACAGAGGCATATCAAAAAGTAATAAAAGTTTGGACGATAACTTTGGTGATTATGGGGTACTCATTTTTTTTTTTTTTTTCTCTAGCCTTTCTCTCACAGTTTCTATTTCTGAATCTCCCCTTCTGTGTCTCTTCTTTATCACCCAATTTCTGCCCTTTTCACTTAGTTTTCAGGCTTGGATTGGGTCTGGGCATTTTATAGCAATGCGTCAATCCCGCTTCAATTTCTTGGGACCTTAAAGAAACGCTGGGCAACACACACACACTAAAATACACACTAACAGCTTATTAACAATGTAGCAATTTAGTCTTATTGAGGCAATAATGATTTTGTCCCACTAGGAACTAGAAATATTTTTCTGTTCCTACTTTTTGTTCCTAGAAGTATTTTTCTGTCCCTTTTCTGTCAGATGTTTGTCTTAATTTAACCTTCACTAATTGTAATTTATCCTACGGCGTGTTTGAGTACAAAGCCATCCCTTTAAACGAATAGTTAGTAGCCACTTTCTTTGAACTTCAGTTGGCTAAAATTGCTGAATCGTGATGTGTCCCGAGGGTGAAGAATACTAATACTACAACACGCATTTAGTAAAATGGGTAAAGTGCCAGTGAAAAAAATGGTGACATTGTCTGATGTCTGAAGAAAATAGGAAGAAACCCTGAGCACAAAAAGCACCCTTATTGCAGAACATTAGCATGTAAGAATATCTAATGATAGTGGAGCACTGACCTGTGTCAAGCCAAGTAACATTTCTCTTAAAATGTGTCTCCCTAAAAGCAGGGTGCTGTAGTTTTTAGTAAAGAAAGCTCAAACAGGAGCAAAAACTGTTTTTGTTGGGGACCAGTTTAGTTAGAAACTAGATTTAATTCTGTGATATTTACAGCAGCAAGTGAATGTGGGAATGACTCAAAAATCAAATGTTCATGGGAATAAAGCTATACAGCAGCGTGGGTCATTGAATTTCGTAGATTAGGGGTAATAATTGTTGGTAGGACCTCATGGTTGGTGGAATAAATTCAAAGCCATTGTGTAAAATGGGTTGTTGACAGTGAGCAAATTACAGAACATTTACTCTACATATTCCAGTATGGATTTGGACAGTATGGACAGCAGGGCAGACATGGGTCATGTATGTCACTCTGACTCTCATGGCTACACACATAAAAGACAGAAGTGGAATTTGAGCTTCATGGATTGGATAGAGCATATCTTTCAGTGAGTGAGCGGGTGGATGTGCCCCTTGGCTTGCCTGACAAGCCTTCCTGTTTGACAGATCACTGCAGTCACTATGTGACATATTCTGAGTCGTACTCCCTCAACATCACCCTATCTTAAGTTCTGTACAATCTCTGCCTGGCCACTGAGCTTGTTCTATACATAAATACAACCAGTATAGACCTACAGCATGGACTGATGCACTCCATTCACAACCGGCAAGTGTCCCAGTGGTCAATCTGTGGCAGATTGTCGGCCGGTGAGCAGCGAAGCGTTTCTCCCTGCAGTCCACGCAGCCGGCAGATACCATGCTCCATGACACCACTATTAGAGGGCGGCAAGCCTCAGTGTTTGTGTTTTCAGTGAGATTAGCCCCACGCACACATCCAAGAATTTGAGCATGAGTCGAGAATGCAAATTAAACTCCGTGAAAACCCAGCATGTATTTATGAATGTGCTGATTCGATTTGAACTGCTTGTTTGTGCTCTCAAACCTCCACGTTTGGGAAATAAGCCTTTCTATATATGCCCTGTTTAAGTGTCACATCCAATGTGTTCTTCTCTGTTGTTGAGTCATGTTTTTTTCATGAAAAATTCCCTTTTTTCCATTTTCCTTCTCTGGAAAAACCTATTACCCGCACACCGGAATACCAACTGGAATGCCGAGCAGTCTACATTATCAAACAGCGCGATTCATCTACTGTAGCAACACAGCAGCTGGCACAGCAACAACACGTCCCATGGTCTGTTTCCCACACTGAAGAGTGATTTCGTGTGGTGCATTGTGGGTGGTGAGGTTTTTTTTTAAAAGTGGCGGGGGAGGTCTACTACAAAATCTAATATTAGAGGGAGAGTCTGAAGCACCCTTCACCGCCTCATCAGCTATCTCCTACAATCGTACGGCTTCAGCACTGGCAGGGCAGAGCAGAGAGTCTCAGGGTCAGCAGTGGGAGGGAATTAGGTCCACGCAACCTTTGGCTGCAAAGCAACGCCAACTTCCAATTTAACATGCTCGGCAAGCTGGAGCATGCGAGCACAGTGGTCAGGAACCGTTAGAGTGTGATCTCAGCTGAACCGGTGTCGATTCAAGGATGGATTCTGCAGTGCAATGCAAGCGTCCAGTGTCTGAACATGGAGTACCCAGCTAAATAATGCATATGTATTATTTGATGGAAATGAAAGCTCACTGGAATGAACAGTGTTGCTCTCCAAAGGCTACAGCCTGGAGTGTAGGAGGAAGTCCTCCTCCAGAGCAGTGCTAAACTCAGAAAGGACAGGACGGGGAGAAATAAACAGCCGTTATTCATTTCTTAAAGAATCAAAAGTCATGCGATAACTCCCACAGAAGCAAAACATTTACGGTAGCCCACAGTATTGAATTCACTTTTACAGCTTTGCAACCACAGCTGAATAGTTATTTTAATGTATTCTGCATAATTTCAGAAATCCAAGCACAGATGGAAATATTTTCCTCTTGGGGAAACCGTAGTAGATATTTGATATTCATATGTAACACAATACAAGCAATGTGATTTTGATTTCAGGAACTGTAATTATCATCAAAGATGTTATATGTTGTTTTGGTTTTTTTAAATGACTGATTTAATTTGCTAAAACTTGACTTGACAGGAGTGTGGGTGAGTTCGTCTGCATGTGATGTTGACTGCAGTACACCCAAATGTTTCTAAAAACAAACAGATAAGACGTCAGCAAAGCAATAACACAATAATGATCCATATTAATCAGCATTGTCTACTTTTACAGTTTCTGTAGTTTCGTGTGCCCGGCGTGTTGTGCTGGACACGCTGAGAAAGACTTGTCAACCACGCCCTAATGCATACCCTGTTGAAAAACCCTGTTGTAATAATTTACAAAATGGAAAAATGCCATAACCATAAACTCTTGAGGAAACTGTTTACTGAGGTAATAAATCCAGAGAGAAGTGGAGACATTTTTCTGTAAAGCTCAACAATCTGCAATCTGCCCCCCCCCCTTTTTTTTTTGCAGCCATAGAAACTGCCCCCTGCTGGCCATTATGAGAATGACTTTTAAAACGCTTGAGCCTCAATTTCACTTCACAGACCCAGAAGCTCTGTCCACTAGGCATATTGGCAGTGCTTTTATCATAAAATGGCACAACAGGGCTTTGTTCTCGTCTACAGTACATTGTATATGAAAGTAAAAAGGAAAGATTCCCACTCACAGAATAAAGCTCCAGTAATATCAGCCGCATTACTTGTTAATTAAAGCTCTAAAGCTAACTATTTTTCTTTTGAGAATAATATGCTTGTATGGTATGGATGCTGTTTCTTATCAGCACCCTGTTTCATATGCTTCATGCTACATACACATCTCTCGTGCTGCACTTGCATGGGCTAACTCTGTCTCATTATACTTCTTGACACATTTCCCAGCTTGCCTGGGCCTCAGAATAACTCACCAGAATGGTTACAGTCCACTTTTTGAACTATGGGGCTATTCCACCAGAAAAGGGTTACGGTGTCAGGAGAATGTTTTTTTTTTTTTTTTTATGATTTGATACAGGTATACGAGTTCGTCTTGCCATTGAGACCAAATGAAAAAGAACCATTTAACATGCACTTAACAATTCACCTTTCTACACTAGTCAGGGTAGCATCATGGCTGCAAAACTCATGTAATAGAAAAAAGGTCAGTTCCTTCCATTGCTAATGGGTCAAAACAGTGTTTGGCTGAGGTGATCTCCTGCATTTACACTGGACACTTCCCTGTTTTCTCTGGGTTAGAGCGTCCATTAGCAGCCCCGAGTGTGAATAGAAGATGCTTGACACAGTCGGTATACAGTATCGGGGGTTTAGCATTCATTTACACCTTGGAGATCACCACTCTATTTTTAAATTCCTGTGGAGGCGCCAGGCAGAACACTTCAGAGACTGCAGGTGTCATCTGGGTAACCGTTTTACCGGCATCAGCCACTGCCTGAAGTGAGCAGGGTAGCAGAAAACCTGAAGGAGTAACTTTTTCCGAGACACGGAGGCGGAGGAAGAAAAAGTGGTCTTTTTTTTAAAGGAATGCTGAAGAGAAAGCAGTGAGTTTAAAAGCCTCAACAAGGTAAACAGAGAATAACCCAACTTCTAATTAAAGGTGGTCTAAGGAGAGCTGGCCAGCTGACCTGGGTGTAAAAGTGACATTTAGGAATAAAAAAAAACAAAAATTTCAAAAAATTAAAAACATGTGGCCGGGAAAATATAATGAGAGTCTCTCCACTTCCCTTTCCCTGTGGGGAGTGACCTTTCCGACTCCCTGGTGACAACGTTCCCTCCAGATTTATTGGGCCTTTCCTTTGGCTGTGCTGGAATAAAGAGAAGAGTCGCCTCACCATCCAGACGCTGACCTTTAATTTGACATGGGCGGAGACAAGCACGGCGCTCGATGCCTGACTGGCTGGCAGCATCTAATAGAAAGCTGGACCCAGCGTTGGCAGAAATAAGTTGAAAGCCCCTAGACCTTGTAGTGATGTTGACTTCATTTCCACCTGATGCTTTGTGTGAAAGATAAATGTGTGTGAGATGAGGGGCGGCCCCTCTATGTGCGAAGGCTCAGTCCTTTCTGCGGAAGCCTGGGGTTCGAATCCGACCTGTGGCTCTTACCCGCATGTCTCTCTCTCTCTCTCTCTGCATTCCTGTCACTCTTCAGCTGTATCAAATAAAGCTTGGAAAGGCCAAAAAAAAATCTTTAAAAAAAAAAAAAAAGAAGAAGAATGATGAATGTTATGGTAGCAGAGCAGTAACATTCATACACACACACGGAGTGATCAAAGGGAGCAGCAGAAGAGGAAGTGATTTCTGAAAATGACACTGACAGGTCTCCACCTAGCTCGCAGTCAGCTATTGTCTTCAAGTGTTAATCAAAGGCAGAAGTCACCCTGTCTCGTGACATGTCACAAATCATGTTAGGGGAAATACTGTATTTGCTTAGAGAGTTAGATGAGACACTGACACCACTTTCACATGCGTATATTAAATATGGAGCATCCAGTTAGCTTAACACTAGGAGTAGAAACAGAGAAAGAGTGAGACTGGCTATGTCCAAAGGGCAAAAATACACCTACCAGCGTTATCACAGTGAGACAAGACAAAAGTCACTGTTCCTAGAAAAGAAGTTGATGCAACATGCAACTCCCCATAGAAACAGTTTGCTTTCCTCTGCATGTTAATAACCTTTGAATGTGCTGTAGGTGTGTTTTTGACAGGCTAACTGTTAACGAGAGCATCAATCTTCTCATCTAAATAAATGTATATATATGTGTGTGTGTGTGTGTGTGTGTGTGCGTGCGTGCGTGCGTGCGTGCGTGTGTGTGGACTGGACAAACATATTCACAACAGCAGGTAAAGTTTTTGAATGGATTATTGGATTATTTAAATGGATCAAGTGTTACACTCTTGAGGCGCCTAGAGAGAGTGTTGCATTATGGCAAGGCTGATGAGAGTTTCTTCAAATCGATTGTCTTGCATTGTATTTATGGCAGAAAACAAACCAGAGACAGACTCATCAGTCAATCAGCAAAGAATTACAGCTGTCACAAAATGTCATGATGAGGAGTTAAAAAGAGGGTCTGAAAAATGATCTGCAATGTTAAATGGCCTGGTTATTTCGAAGAGCCTGACAGGACGGTCTGTGTGAGTGTAGGTTTAAATGTTTTAGAGAAAAGATGCGTTCAAAATGTATTTTTCCAGAACAGATGCTGGAAAATAGTCGTCTTGTGAGCAACACCATTGCATATTCTGGCCAGTGTTGTATTCCTTTAAGGTCTGAGCAACAAGCAGGCCACGAGTCCTGATAAAATGAGTCAGGTTATGTAAAGGGTCAACGGTCAAGTACATGCATGTCCTCACCCAAAGCCGAGGTGAAAGCGGTGCATTTTAAACTGCTGGGACACAATCCTGCATCGTATGACTATTTTTCACAGGTATGTGTCCTCTGTCAGCCTGACCAAGCAAAGCAAGGTCATACCACTACTTCACAACCGCTTGTAACTGTGCTAGTGTGGGAGAAACGCAAATGGAGCCGGCCACAATGAGCAATAAGCATTAATGACTAAATAATAATGACGCCAACACGGTACAATCCCATTGCCGTACCGAGACAACGCAATCAATTCATGTAAAATGAATCTCCATGGCGGCACTACAGAGGTCGAGGTCCATTCACTGTGATCATTGCCAATGCAGGCTGTAAGATGTGAAGCACAAAACCTTTAGTGGCACCAGGTGGGGGTGTGTGTACGTTATCTCAAAAGACCATTCTGTAGGAGATTAAAGTGTTCATACAATTGCTATTATCTAAAGACATTTCACAAGGGCTCTTGTACTTTATATCTCCAACATCACATTCAGCAGGTAAGAGTAAAGCTCCGATTGGCAATCAGATGCTACAGATCCTGTAAAGAAGAAGAAAAAGTCAATTTCTGACACAATGACAACAACAATTGAGCTCAGGCTACCAAACATCTACAGAAGCACTCTGACATAACAACTATTGAAGGAGACTTTAAAAGGAACTGGTGAAAGAAGATTTGATGTAACAGATATTCTTCAGAGTTCAATTTAACACAGTAGCGAGTCAGGTTGTTTTACCGTTCTGTTCTTGAAAGAGAGCAAGAACTGAGTAGTTAACGCATTTGTTTTCAGGGAGTGCATCGTTATCAGAGTTTCTCACTAAATGGGGAAAATCATAAACAGCCACATTAAGGAGACCTTAGACCTATTCAGTTACACTATGTTAGACGATTATCCTTGTCTGAACCCTTCACCGGCCCACTGCACAGGGGCAGTGATGCACAAAGGCCACTAACCAGGGTATCTGGTACAGCTGTCAAGAATAGTTCAACTATACAACTCACACCACCTGTAATCCATCCATCCATTCATCCTGTGATCTTTAACCGCTTATCCTCATCAGAGTCACGGATCACTTATGGCAGGAGGCAGGGTACACTAGGGTACACAGGGTACACTAAAGACAAACAACCATTCCACCTGATTTAAAGTTTAAAAAAAACTCTATAAACAGGAGTACAAATCAACATGCATTGCAACAATCAATAACACAGACTTTTTTGTGGCACAAAGTAGAACTTTGACGCTTGTAAACTGCATCCTAACTTCCCAGCGGAAGCCTACAGACAACAAAGAGCCATTGCTGGAAAACAGCCTACAAAAATGTTAATTATTTTTCGCGGTGTGAAATTAAGATATGAAACTATCAAGGGAAGCATTTCCCCTTGTTGACTACTATCTCCATCTTCCACACATAAGCAGTTTGGTGGCTCACATTTGGGTAGTCAAGGGAGGAGATGTTGGACAGGCACGAATTGAAATATGGATTACAGACAAGAGTGCTTGTTTACAAGTTACATCTCAGCAGCCACTGATGTAACTGTAGACTTACTGGCAGTCATTTTCTGCAAAGACTGTGCAAAATATTACTGATCATTCCTTTAATGTCCCTTTATGGTACTTAAGAGGTTCAAGGCTGTTTCATCAGTTTCTCCAGCCACAACAATTGGTGAGATGGGATTTGCTGCTGAGTCACTGGTGCCGCTGAGGGTAATATGTTTACTTGATGAGTGGTCTTTTTAAAGACAGATATCCCACAGAAACCTTTTTAAATTGCTTGACTAGAGAAAAGTTTTCATCTTAAGAAAATTTCTTATGAAAGAACTTGAAATCCTTTAGAGCCTACAGTATACGACTTAAGAACAAATTGTAAAAACACGGAAAAATAGGTTGTTATTTGTTATTTTATGATATATCTTTGTGTTTTATGTGGGGAGCAATACCACCTGACATGAATTAAACATACAAGCTCAGAGGGTTTATCCATTAGCACAGGAAGTGAGGGGCCGAACGGGGCTTCAGACCACCCTAATAGTAACTAGTAAGTGCTATGAGCTGTGGCAATCAGCTACATTGTCTTTCTTTCTTAATTTTCAATGCGTGAAGTGATTTGCTAAAGGTGATCTCCTGCTATTCAAACAATGGTTTTGAGTAATGCTGACCTCAGGCTTCTAAAGCAGAGATGAGAGATGCTTTGTTTGAGACACAGTGAGCTCAAATAGTTGTTTTTCATTTTTAAATTCAGTTTAATTTAAATGACTGTGGGGACGTCTCTTAGCATCGAGAACAGTGCCAAAGCTGTTTATGTTATGAGGGCTGGTAGTTGGGAGTTTTAGATGTACACTGACCACTGATGTATCTTATCATGCAATATGTATAGCTTTGCATAAAGCACGGTAATCACGTTTGCATTTGTTAGTACTGCACTGCTTCGTGTGTGGTCAGCCATGCGGTTGGCTGATGCAGATAATGCAGTCCGACATTTCCTTAGAGCCTCTATGCAACAGTGCGGTAATATTATTTCCAGTATATTTCAAGTTTCATATATAACTATAGGAAATTCACGACATAACATCAGTCAATTCTGTATAATATGTGCATATGTGTAAGAAGTCGTGTGCATGCATATATCCAAGGCATTTAAAACATTAGGAATATAGTTTCTAGGACGCAGAGATGGACACAGGCAAGGTAGAATCTTGTTCTTCTAGTGTACACAGAAGAAGTGTGTAAGATCCAGGGGTCTATTTACATAAAATAGCAAAAATTGAATAATAATAACCCACTGTAGTTTTAATTTTACCCATTGGTTCTTAAACTATTATTTTCCTCATTACCTGTTATTACTTGCCCTTCTCCATCGTGTTTGTTTGTGTGGGTGCAGTGACCTCTGACTATGACCACTGGCTGCTTGTAGTAACTGTCAGGATATAAGTTTGTAACACTAATTGTAAATCATTCACCAGACATCAGGCATCAGGTGGGTGTTTATAAAGTAAATATAGATGTTTGTCGATTTCCTGTTTACAACTTGCAAGCACATTAATTCGGTGTTGCTCAAATATTTGTGTCACGCGTGTATGTTACACAGATTTAAACGCGGGAGAGTTAATCACAGTCTGGAGCTCTATACTGACATGCACAATTCACCTTTATGTCATTTAGCGGATATTTTCATCTGGGTTGTCGTAGCAGAAAATGAGAGGTTCTGTGTCTTCAGAACACATCAGCGGGCTACAGGGGTAATGAACATATCGGCTGCTAGATGGAATAAATCTCACCGCTCCTTTTGTGCGCCAGTGTCCTGCTGATCACAAAAAAAAGTGTTCTCTCTGAATATGGAGAAATGTAGTTAGGTTTATTTTTAGCTTAAATAAAATATAGTGGGCCATGGAGGTTGCCTCATAAATGACAGCACTGCTTTGACAAAAGCTGTTGCAAACGCTGAAGCAAACAAGGTTACAAAAAAGTATAAATATAGCTAGAGTTGAGTTTCCAATTAGAGCCTATAAACAGATATATATATATATATATATAGATAGATTTTAGTATCTAAAGCTTTCTGGTTTCCATTTGTAATCCAAGTAGTTTTAACAAGGCACATTTTGAGCAGGCTTTGGTTGTACGCAGGTAAACAGTCCATGCAGAGCAAAAGAGGTAGAACTCATCAGCTATTGTCTAATGACAGTGTATCTGCTTTCATTCGATCATTCATCCATTCCTTAAGCAGCTCCTTCAGCAACAGGCTGCTACTCCCACCATGTAAGCAGGAACCCTAGTGCAGGTCCTTCATTCCAACAGCTGTCAGGCTCTATAACCCCAGCACGACTTTTTAACTTCATGACTTTTTTTTCTGTATATTTCTTATCCACCTTGTGCATACGAGCTGCCGTGACAACTGAATTTCCCCGCTGTGGGAATCTTTAAAGTTCTTTATCCTATATACTCGTTTACAGACCTATTTTATACATCTGTATATAAATTAGCTGAAATGTTTTCTTTTTGCATATGAAGTTGCTAATCAGACTGCAGAGGACGTCTTTGTTATTCTTTTCCAGATGTCCACAGGCTACACCTGAAGCCCTGAAACACCCGTCCAAGATTGATTTCTCATGAACCCGGCAGATGTTGCTCACTGTTTCTGATGCTTTTTTAAGCTGTGCTCCGCTGTTTGTTTGTTTGTTTGTTCATTTGGACATCTGTTAGACAGACTGTAATTGATGTGTTTTACACTTTGGTGTTTGAATGGTTTATGTAAAAGCTTTCCTTGGTTTTGGTTGACTCAGTGGCGTGTCACCTGACCTTACTTTTTTTTTTTCATTTATTCCATATCAGTTTTATTTTTTGACAACACTGATGGTAAACCATCAGGACAATGATGAAGGTAATCAAGTTTTGTGTTCAATACAACCTTTCACCAAACTATGTAATCATTAATTAACATTGTAAGCATATAATATTCAGCTTGTTGCTGAACATATTCGTACGATATTCATTGTTGTCAATAGGTCATGGTGAACTGTGCTGTGTGTAATAGAGCGCAGTAAACACATAGATGAGTCTCCACTGTGTTTTTGATGAATTAATGTAAATGTATTGACACTTTTTGAACATCCAACCTGAAACTTCCATTACTGTTATAAAGACATGATTAAACACAAACACCATCACTTCCTGACCAATCACCATGACATGGATTATAACAGTAACATGACTAGCTGATGCCAGAGCTGTGTGGGAGAACTGATCTAATTAGTGCCACTATGTAAACAACAGTCAATGTTTGACAGACTGCTGTAGTAATATGTAGATATATATATTTAATGTAATACATGTCCAGCCTTTTGCAGTTCTTCCCGCTGTGTGTTATACAGCAGGACAGGTGCCGTATTTGCTAAAACATCAGACAGAAGGTGCTATAGACAATGACATGACATGAGTCCTGGCATGAGGTCAGAATCAGTAACTGATTGACTAAAAGTTAAAGCACAAGTGGCTGTTTCGTGGTTATGATTAGGAGTAAGTGATGTGTTTGCTGAATATAAGGCAATTATGCGAGGGTTACTGTGTGTGAACTGGTACAGAGTTATAACTAGCCTACATCTGACAGCATTCGGGAGCAGCTCCCTCAGTGGGTAAATAGTGGATGTGCTGCACAGGACCAAGCTTTTTTAATATTACCTCTAAACCCATAAAATAATGTGGTTGAAATGTTGCTTGACTTTAGAGGTGCACTCAGATTCTGCTGTAAGTAAGTAAGGAACACTGCTAATGTTAGCAGCCTAGGTTGGAGCAGACCAACAATGCCTCATACATTCACTCTTGAAAAAAGAAATCACCTTCCATACTCTATACAGAGCATGGCTACAGCCTGCTACAGGCTGCACACCACTTTAACATGCTGACAGGCCTGCTGTACCTTGTTACAGTTGCTGAGCTATCACTCACGTCTTTTGGTTATTTTTCTGAGGAGGCATTCAGCGAATTGTGAATTCTCAAGTCAAGGTATGTACTGTAACGCATGGACATACAAAATAATACATGTCCAGTAAAAGAAAAAAAATGCGGCCCCTGGGTGTGTTAATTACATTCTCATTCAGCGTTATAAATGATGTCCATAACGTGTATGATTAATCCGTTTTTGTCTGAACATGTGATGAAGAGCTTCAGTTCTCCTCGCGAAATGAGCAACCAGTTGAGCGCCTGATGGCCCGGGCTTTGAGCAGCCCTGTCTGACACAGACATCAATGAGGTCGGCCTTCAGAGGCTAAGCTTAGGCATAATAATTAATCTTCTTTGACATCATCATCCTCGGTGTCACCTAGCAACCATCCATCTGCATTAACAAGACCACAAAAGAGACCTGTCATGGACTGACTAGGGTGGGGTTTTTACTGATTACAATGCAAATGCCTCCATGTTGAAGTAAAAAACGTAGCGGGGGCCTAAATCCACTGATACTACCGATTCTATGTGTAGGATTAATCACATTTTTAGTCCGAACCTAAAGAGAAGTATATACGGTGTTGGAACTTTGGAGAAACACGTCTCTTTTTGACTCTAGCGTTTTTATCTTTGGTTTCCATTATAATGATCACTAACCGGGGGTCTGAACTTCACACTCTTATTACACCACAGGTGAGAAGAGAAGGGAAAAAAAAGGCATCATCATCCTCTCAGCCAATCTTTTTATATATTTTTTTTACACATTTTGGATCCCTACCACTGCATAGCAATTATGTTTTGTAAGGAGAAGGGAGGAAGAGGTGAGAAGATTACATTAAATTTGTTTTCAGTCATGTGTTTGTAGAAAATTATAGTGATGGGGGGGTTAAATAACTTTGATTACATGATGATGAGCTCAATTAGCTCAACTAATCACAACTAGATGAAGAGAAAAATACAAACTTTTTTAAAGACATCTACACACCACAGTGTGTTTGCATGCGTAAGCTGATACCCAGATGCCCGAGATGCTCGGTTCATAACACAGCAGAGAAGGTGATAATCAGACTAGTCTTTTCTGCCTCACTAACAGACGAGATTAACTTCACACATGCTGTATTTACTTCAGCAGTCACATTATGAACTGCTGCTTGCTGTCGCTCTCTCTCTCTCTCTATCTCTCTCTCTCTCACACACACACACACACGGTGCTAGATGCACAGATTCAACCCTAACAGCAGTAATCCGCAGAGGTAAAGAGAGACCAAACTGCCTCTCAACTGACAACTGGAAATTGCAAATGGCAATGTGTTCAGGTAAAAGACTGCTACTGAGTTCCTCACCGTGTTTACCCCTGGAAAATTGGGGAATAACAGGCTGTCATACGAGGTGACACATCAGCCTTTGTTAAAGAAATTACCTTGTTCTGCGCCCAGCTCTCTGATGCTCGGCCTTCTGCACAAATTGTCCATTTGGTGAGTGCCGGCTAAATGGAACTACATCTTTGGCATGTTGCTCTACCGAAGCACAAAGAACTGGGGCAGATAGGAATCCAATTATCCAAGGCAAATAATGGATGTCTCATTTAAGATGTGCGGCTCTTGCGACAGCGACGGCAATAGCACATTTTTTTTTTTTCCCAAAGCCAGTCTCTATCAACTGCATCGTCTTCTGTTCGACATTAATTCATCTATAGCCACATACTACGAGCTGTCAAGCGCTGCAGATCATAACAAACATTTTGAGGGCGCAGAAAACATGGTTGTCAAAGATAGAATATTTACTCACATGTAGCGTAGGTGTGGATTCTGAGCGAACGCTCGAGCCTGGATCACCCTCAGGTTGCAATTCATGATAGTTCTGAAATGATAAAATAGAGATGAAACCGTGAAACCATCTAAGCAAAAAAACATTTCTTTTATAAGCGTGGGCACACACATACACACACACACACACACACCGCAGTATCAGTGTTATGATCACGTAACTGCCGCATCTTGTTCTCTTCTCCCTTATTCTGGTCTGTTTTATAAAAGTCTCACATTTAATTAACATTTATAACAGATTTAACTCACAATTATGTCTAAGTGCGTTCCTCTTTTTGAAAATGTTTTGAAAACTGCACATTATCCAGTTTTAAAATGGTCCTCTCATACAAAGGGAAACAATAATGCACTGCTGGTTCTTTTCAGCCCCCCCTGTAACAGATGTGAATAGTTCCTCGCCTAGTCCAATTACTTTAACTTTAATCTGCACGTGTACACCCTGCGGACCTAACACTGAAATGGAAATTTACTTTGAACCATCTTTTGATAAAATATTTGTGAACTTGTGTGTGTAAGGCAAACGAAACCTTTGATATGAGCGTACATTCCTTCATTGTGTATAGAGTGAAAAAAAAAAAAAATCTCCAGAAATGAAACCGAGTCTTCATTTTGCCGGGGACCCCATGGAATCCTCTCAAGGAGTCCTGGAATTCCCAGCGCCCCAGTTTGGGAATCACTGTTCTGGGCTACAATGGTAATGACTTCTAATCTTGTAATCACAGATGTCTCTCTCCAAAGAAGTCATTGACATCATCAGTGAGCGCCTCATAACGCAGTGTGCTCATTATACCCAGCTGCTGGTGCCAATTATCTCCTAGAAGTCTGATCACATCTCTGCGGCGTTTGACTCGATTTTCATCACCCAAAAGTTCCCAAAAGTGGGGCCCTCGGGAACCTTATGAAGGGTTCCACACAAAAAAAACGGGAACAATAATTTCACTATTATTTAATCCTGCTGGAAATGAACAAAAACATGTACAAGCATGTACAAGGACAAGCACCGAGCTTTGGTTATTATCCTCCCAGCCGTGATGACCACGGTAACGGCAATTATACTGAACACAGTCATTCCTGTTTGTTGCTTGGTGTGGTCTCAAACAAGTTTTAAAATGTCGGACTTAAACACATTTGATTAAAGGGGCATTAATATTTTGATCCGCGTGTCATTTTGTTTTCAAATCACGCAGAAAAGCAAATGAAAGGCCACAGCACTTCATTAAAATGTTTATTTTAATTGAAGGGTGCTTATTTTTGAAGCCACACTGCCTGTCCTTTCTTATTTATCCTGATTGTGTTTGCGGAAAAGAATCAAATGCTCGCCAGATAGAAGACAAAAGAACACACAGAGCACACACACACCAGCACATATGTTAGCACAATGATGGACTAAAGTAACAGGGTTGGTCTGTGTGTTTTATTCAAACGCATTTTCTTTCACATTAAATTGATTCTGCAAGTATTTAAGTATCTTATTCCTCTGTGCCATGGAGCTCCATTGTCGTCCAGCAACTATGAAAAAGACATCACAGAGCCACAGTGTTACATCGGTGTGACATGTTCCTTCGTTACCGTGAACACAGACTGTTTATTCTGACCCCACCCCACATAATACCTGATAGTGCACCAAATGTGTATTAATTCCCATCTGAAAATGCACTAGCACTCCTACACCTGAACTACAGTGTACTTTACAGTGCCCTGTTCTTTAAGGAAATCATAGCCATTTTAAAAAATGAAATTTGCATCCTATTTTTACAGTATTATGTCCTCAGTAGGAACCAGTGGGCTCCGATGTGAGTACAACATGCTGGGGAAATCCGAAATATTGAGACACGGACTGATGAGCGCACTGATGGTTTTGGTCTTTTCATGGGATTTGTTGACAGGAAAACTATAAACTATAACCAGCCCTTTTTTGTGTTTGTTTGTTTGTTTGATGTAACTGAATGTAGTAAATTGCATAAAAGGACTATATATGTTTGATTAAGGCCCCCTAAAATGTCTGTAGCCTATTGTGTTTAATCATTAAATATTTGATAGATTTGATGAATGATGAGCGAACGTCAGCACACAACAGCACAATATAACAATACGTAGATGAGAAATAAAGTCGGTTTGTTATCCGTATCTTTTTTCCATTATTTTCAAGTAAAGGTTAAGGAGGGAAAATGTAAAATTAAGTGGTGCACGCTATCCTAGAGTAACTTTTTCCTCACTTATCCCTCCACACTGCTAAAAGCCCCACAAGGCAGTATCACACAAAGGTAACAGCCTTCCTTGACTCCAGCAGGGAGGAGCCAGTGTCCCTAGACAAGGCAGCAGGAGAGAGGTGGTGGTAATGAGAAAAATGCTAATTTAGTGGTGGAGATATTGCACTTGGCCTCCCTGATGAGGGATCAAGGGGATCAGGGGAGAGGCCAAGTCTGACTTTGGAGGGCAAAGGAGAATACGGTTCTCCGTCGAAAGGGAAAAAGAGAAGGCAGCGGCTATAGGGAGGAGTGGTGTGGGGAGAGGAACGTAAAGGATGTGTCTTAATAGTGTAGGGTAGCAAAGCAGGAAATGAGCGTATCATTGCTTTAAGAGGTGAAGAGAGAATTAAAGAAGAAAAAAGAAAAATCACAACACAACAGCAGGGACCCCTTATTCAATTTCCCCTGCTGCTTTTTAGCATTATTTGATCAGTGGCTAAGCAAAGCGAAGGGGATGTTCCACCGGCGTACGCCAGTCTAGAATTAAAAGCTTGTTTAAACATCAGCTCGTGCTCGGATCAGAAACACACCCTTCAATCGCTCGTCTCTGCACACACCCCTGCAACACCTTGTCATCTCCTTCGAGAATTATCCAGGTGATGGTGTCACATTCAGAGGAGTATTGGACATCAAATCCTGATGCGTCGTTGTTGACGCTGTGGCTGCCTGCAGCCACTTGTGTTCTGAGCTGAATTATACTGCTCTCATGTCAAACCGTTGGCCGCTCTGCAGCGAGCAGGCGGGCAACCTGATGGAAAACAGGGATTAATGGCGGCACAGGTTCCACTGTCCTTTTTTTTTTCCAGATCTGCAACACAGTAGGACCGAAATACACTGAAGTGTCTATCACTTGTCTCCCCTCGCTCCCCTTATAGATAACAGTATCAACACTCACAGTCTCTGTAGTCCGGTGTAGAGCTCCATATCGACGTCTCTGAGAGTCTGCAATCCTGTCCAGTTCTCTATGTGTCTGTGAACAGAAAGAAAGAGAATAGTAAATGAGAGGTTTCTGTTCATTCGAGGAGAAAGGAAAACAAACAAGGAAATATGACTTGAAGAAACTTCTCGTTTTTTTTTTTTTTTTCCCCAAGTTGCAAAGTAACTGGCTATGTGTTGTCAAAGTTTTTGAATCCATATTCATTTAAATTGTAATTATTGGAACAGTTCAGACGGACTGCTCTCTGCTGCCCTCTGATAGATTTAATTGCCAAGAGGCAGCTTCTGAAGCTTAATCTATGTGAGGGAAAGAGAAAGGGGACAAACCAAATAAATAGTCCAGATGACTTTACTTCTGCTAATACTATCACTAGACTCTTTCTACGTGGTGGGATAACAGAAGTGAAGCTGGAGCCTTTAAATTAGCTTTGGGGGGGAAAAAAGAGCATTTGTAAGTGATTTGTTTGTTTTGCTTTGGAAATGAAATAGGCAACACACATAGGGCACACTGATTTCAATTAAGGCAGGGAAATGAAGGGATGTAGCAGAGGACGCGCAAAAAGGTTTTATTGCTTTGTTTTGGAAAGAGGAAAATATGATTAAACACTAAAGGGAAGTTCATCCGAAATGTCAATTTCTAATCGATGCTGACACAACAATCAGTGACACACATGGGCCTTTTCTTAAATAGCAGCGTGGCAGCTGACTGGCTGCTCGGAACGGCAAATGTACCATCCATTCACACACACGCACACACACAGAGACACATACCAATCTTGCAGCCTAAGCCTAACATTTGAACCGCACTCACGTTCATCTTTCAGTATGAGTTCTGGGATCAGATAGCAGTTTGTATTTTATGACAACAGCGGGAAAATAACATTTCTGCATTTGGTTTTGGCAAAAAACCTGTGCTCCTGTAGCATATCTTTTGGCCCGTGTGCATGCGGTGCACAATGATGAGGCAGCATCTGAGACATCCTGTTTATTTGAGCACTGCGCTCCGGGGAGCATCGCCTGCTCTTGTGGGGAGGAGGATGCAGGTCTGCCAAATGTAACCAGGACTGGTGGAACCCCAGCATGCATGACTTTATTGTCTGCCACCGGGTTGCCATTTTTTTCTGACAGGTGGAGGCAGTTAAGCGCAATAATAATGCTTTTTCAGGATGTTTTTTTTCCCCCAGTTTTTTTTTTTTTTAAATTGTGGCTACACCCGGAATACCAGCTATTCTTATCATAATGTGAGCTCAGTCACAGGAAATTGAGCTTGGATTTGCCAAATGCTCTTAGATACCTGAATGTGCAAACAAAATCTGGTTTGTGCAGGTGAAGTCGTGATGGAGACTTTTTAGGGCCCGAGCACGCACTGTGTGCGAGGCCCTATTGTTTTTCAAATGTTTATTATTTTTTTTATTTTTATTTTTTTTCTTTTTCTTCTCATAAAGTAATCGCATTTTTGACTGCCTATATGTACTCGAAAAGTTGTGAAAATTTGCCTACCCCCCCAAAGTCGGGCGAAAAATTACGTATTTTGGGGGTCTCACACATGGACGAACAAAAATGGCTCTACGGCGCCACCTACGTTTCGGTTGTCGGAGGAGCCCCTCGACACGGTTTCATCCACGTGTACGAAATTTAGCGGGAGTATGTAACATCCCAGGCCGCAAAAAAAAGTCTCTTGGTGACCCGGGCTATGGTGAAGCGTACGGCGGGCACTTTGTTTCAAAGTTGGCGTTTTCGTGTTTTTGGGGTCATTTTCAGGGGTCGTATTTGAACAAACTCCTCCTACAGCTTTCATCCTATCTGTTTGAAACTTGGCGTGTGTGTTCTTAAGGCTTCGACCATGAAAACTTATCAAAATCGTGAGGTTCAGATTTACTGCGTCAGAGGGGCGGGGCCACGAAATTTGGCGTTTTGGCGTGAAATTTTGACATGCTATAACTTTGCCAAAAATACTCCAACCTTCATCAAACTTCTGATATATAATCACAGTCTGGCCTAGAATACATTTCCATAAAAATATTTGGAGAATTTCACAGCGCCTCCTAGTGGCGACAGAAAAGACCACTTTTACGAAATGACGTCCAGCTCGCAAAATATTGACCATATCCACGTCAAACTAGGTGTAGATGTTGTCAAGGCCTTGGTCTTGACATCTGAGAAAGAAATTCAACGTTTCATCAGAGGGCGTGGCCGTGACGGCGCGTCAAAGTCAAGCGTGCCGATTTTTTCGACGAAAAATGGAACTCCATTGACTTTTTGGCTGATTTTCAGGCAAAAGTGTTGGGCTTTTAAATACTTTGTCAGAGCTGTCTGAAACTTCTTGTGGTAATTAAGAGCAATATTATGCAAAATTCGGCTGCATAATTAATTTGGGGGCGGGGCGAAATCGCTCTATAGCGCCCCCTTGAAAATTTCTTTGACGCAGCCCCGCCACAGTTTTATACACAGAGTTATGTAACCTCAGCCGAATTTTAGAGGAAGACATGACCTACAAAAAAGTCTCTTGGAGAAATGGGCTAAAATTAACAGGAAGCGAGATATTTAGGCATGAAAATCACCATTTTTGCTGTTTTGGCTGGTTGAGAAGGGGTCATATTTGAACGAACTCCTCCTAGGGATTTTGTCCAATTGACTTCAAACTTGGTAGTTATGTTCATATAGACTTCCTGACTAAAAGTTATCAAAATCATGAATTTTGATGAAAGAATGTGGGCGTGGCGCTCCATTAAATTTCACCCTTTGATTCAACATTCGAATTCCTTGACTTTTTGGCTGTTTTTTAATCACAAGCTGTGGTGCTTTCATATATTTTGTCAGAGCTGTCTGAAACTTCTTGAGGTTGTTAAGAACAAAAAGTTACAAAAGTCGGCTGCATATGTAATTAGGGGGCGGGGCGAAATCGCTCTATAGCGCCCCCTTGAATTTTTCTTTGACGCAGCCCCGCCACAGTTTTATACACAGAATTATGAAACCTCAGCCGAATTGTAGAACATGGCAAGACCTACAAAAAAGTCTCTTGGAGCAATAGGCTAAAATTAACAGGAAGCTAGATATTTAAGAATGAAAATCACCATTTTTAGTGCATCGTTCTGGTTGACAAGGGGTCCTATTTGAACAAACTCCTCCTAGGGATTTTATCCAATTGACTTCAAACTTGGTAGTTACGTTCATATAGACTTCCTGAGTTAAAGTTATCAAAATCATGAATTTTGATGAAAGAATGTGGGCGTGGCGCACCATCAAATTTGCTCCAACATTTGAATTCCTTTTACTTTTTGGCTGTTTTTTAAGCACAAGCTGTGGTGCTTTCATACGTTTTGTCAGAGCTGTCTGAAACTTCTCGTGGTTATTAAGACCAAAAAGATGCAAAGATCGGCTGCATATGTAAGTAGGGGGCGGGGCGAAATAGCTCCATAGCGCCCCCTTGAATTTTTCTTTGAGGCAGCCCCGCCACAATTTTGGACATAGAATTATGAAACTCAGCCAAATTGTAGAATATGGCAAGACCTACAAGAAAGTCTCATAGAGCAATGGGCTAAAATTAACAGGAAGCGAGATATTTAACAATGAAAATCACCATTTTTGCTGTTTTGGCTGGTTGAGAAGGGGTCATATTTGAACAAACTCCTCCCAGGGATTTTGTCCAATTGACTTCAAACTTGGTAGTTACGTTCATATAGACTTCCTGACTAAAAGTTATCAAAATCATGAGTTTCGATGAAACGCCGTGGCCGTGGCACTCCGTCAAATTTGACCCTTTGATACGACCTCCAAACTCCATTTGCTTTTTGGCTGTTTTATACGGAAAAGGCGGTGTTGCTTTCATATATTTCGTCAGACCTGTCTGAAACTTCTTGTGGTTGTTAAGACCGATATTATGCATCTTTCGGCTGCATAAAAAACTTAGGGGCGGGGGGGAACTTTTTCCCACAGCGCCCCCTTGAACTTTTCTTTCAGGCAGCCCCGCCACAGTTTTAGACACAGAGTGATGAAACCTTATCTGAATTGTAGAGCATGGCAAGACGTACAAAAAAGTCTCTTGGAGCAATGGCCTAAAATGAACAGGAAGCGAGATATTTGAGGATGAAAATCACCATTATTTGGGCCCGAGCAAAAAACCATTGTTTTTCGTTTGGGCGTTTTCTTCTCCTAAATGAATCGCATTTTCGACTGCCTATATGTACTCGAAAAGTTGCGAAAATTTGCCTACCCCCCCAAAGTCGGGCGTAAAATTACGTATTTTGGGGGTCTCGCACATGGCCGGATAAAAATGGCTCTACGGCGCCACCTACGTTTCGGTTGTCGGAGGAGCCCCCGGACACGGTTTCATCCACGGGTACAAAATTTAGCGGGAGTATGTAAAGTACTGAGACGCACAAAAAAGCCTCTTGGTGACCAGGGCTATCGCCAAGCGTACGGCGTGCACTTTGTTTCAAAGTTGGCGTTTTCGTGGTTTTGGGCTCATTTTCAAGGGTCATATTTGAACAAACTCCTCCTAGAGCTTTCATCCTATCTGTTTGAAACTTGCCGTGTGTGTTCTTAAGGCCTCTACCATGAAAAGTTATCAAAATCGTGAGTTCCGGATTTACTGCGTCAGAGGGGCGGGGCCACGAATTTTGGGGTTTTACCATGAAATTTCCACGTGCTATAACTTTGCGAAAAACACTACAATCTCCCCCAAACCTCTGATGTATAACGGCAGTCTGGCCTAGAATACATTTCCATAAAAATATTTGCTGATTTTCACAGCGCCTCCCAGTGGCCAAAGAAAAGATGGCTAATGTGTGTGTTCGATTGAGCGAAATGCTTTGAAAGCATTTCGCGCGTCTTCCGACTGGTGCCTTCCGACGTGCCAGCCGTCGAGTTGCGTGGGAGTGCGAGGGCCCGTTCAACGCTGCTTGCAGCTTTAATTCTTTTTTTTTTTTTACATTGGGTTTCTTTGTTTTATTCAAAACTTCAAAACTATTTGACTATTTGCATACTTTAAATGTTTAATTATGGCAATTGTTAGCTAGAACATCTACAGTAGCTCACTAACAATGATCCATAAACTCACATAAACACATAGATGAGTCACTTTTACAAACCAGGAGCAGGACAAAAGTTTTATGACCAGCAACACCGCCAATTATATCTTTCACAAATTAACATTTTCTCGCGTGACCTTCATCCGCTTCTTCTTGTAACATCTGGCTTTCGACAGTAACGAGTAAGAAAGTGGTCTACTTAAAATGTCTCTGTCAATCCTGAAATGTAAAAGAAAACTGCTGAAAACTGCCTGAACAGGCAGAAGGGATCACGAGAGAGGAACGCTAATGCGCAGAGTTGATTGCATCTTATGATCGAAGCCGTACTATGGCGGAGCAGTCATGCATGGACCGAGAGAAAGCTATAGCACAGCAGCTTTTCATGTCAATCCATTCACAGACTGCTTCCGGGCCATTGTGACTGAGGTGATAAATGACAAAATTAAAAGTGAAGTGACTATTAAAAATGCACCCCGTCTGACTATTCAGTTAATATAATTATTATTATTACAAAGGTGAAACAACATTGCTATTTTTTTTTTTACAACTTTCATCTGAATTTGTCTAAAATGTGCCATTACCAAAAATAAAAAAATAATAATATTCATAAATAGTGTTCTAAATTCGTCTGCTTAAAATTTCTGGCACATTTACGTTTTCTGGTTTCAAAATCTGGTCCAATTGAATTTGTAATTAAACAGCCCTGTTTTACTGCATTCACAGGCTCTCTTTCATGTTGCACTCTCACTCAGACAGATCATTCAACGGTCAAACTGATCAGGGATCAGATAAATGGCACAAGCGCTCATGCTATGAGATAGCATGTGTGAAATTACTGGAGACACTTTTTTCCTGTCACTTTAATGAGACACGGAGAACAGCGGTTAATTTCAGTGAAGCTTAATTTCACTGATTATCACACATGACAGACCCAGTAAAAGACTACTTACACAAATGTAGTCGGGCAGAGTAAAGCTTACGTATGCATCTTGGAGAGTGAGATGAAATGTTTTCAACATCTAGATATGCTATCGCTATCATAATGTGAAGACCCTAAAAGTGTTGCTGGAAACGTGCGTGAGCTGTATCAGCCATGTTGCCCCGTCGGCAGGGTAACATGGCTGATGCCGAGACCAGTAAAGGCAGCTGATTCCGAAGGCAGAGGGCTGAGTCATTAATGTGACCTGCAAGCAGACATGACGGAGTCCCCTCACAAGGCTTTGCTTATTCACAGTACAGCTGTGTATCGACAAGGAGAGAGTGCAGGCTCACAGGAAATTAAGTCCACACACTGCGGTCTCGTGCTATGAGCGCTTTGGCTCTTCCCAAAAGAGTGTCGTGAGGTTATATTGAACAAAACTTTAAAAAGTAGAAGTCACCGTCATTAATTTTACAGGTTATATTGTTTTGATGTTATGAGCATTTCCACACGGGGGGGAAAAAAGTCTCCCAGTTGAATCAGGTGCAGACAATGCACATAAAAGGTTAAGAAGTGAAGTTAACTGTAATAAATATCCAGTCAATAAACTTCATAAAGTTCACTGCAGAGGCCTTTAATAACAAGTAATAGCAAGTGAAGTGATACATGCTCAAAAGACTTTTGGACCAATTTCAACAATGTACTTGTATGTGTTGGAGCTTTTCTAATTCCGTGTCTGAAAATTCTTTTATGCTTGTCTTTACATATAGCTTTAATGTAAACATAATATTACTTATTTGAACTTAGAAATCATGCACCTAAATGTGTTGGATAGTGTACTTTCACAACCCCACTGTTTTTTTGTTCTTTGAATTATGAATTGAATGTTTTGTCTCAAGTCTCACCTGTAAATTGAGCACAAGACACAGAAATTTATGAATCTTTTAAGTTAAACGGTGTGAAAACGCATTGAATAAAACAACCTTTAATTCCTCTTGGATTCTTCTGAAATGAAACAACCAGACTTTCCAATTCCTAAAGAACTCCTCTGTCCTAGATTAATTTATACTGACCTCAGGACCAAATAGTTTAGTATTTTGGAACAAGACAGAACAAAAATAAAATAAGTCAAATTGAAATACGGGTACGAGCAACATCATTACGTACTACAGCTGACTCATGCAGAAGCCACAAAAATCTTCCTTGGACGTCTACTGTGTAGGACTTAGTGGCATCTAGCGCCTCACCCTAGCTTGAAGGAGGAACTACCGATGCCACGAAAAAAGCCCGATCTTGACCTCGTGTTTGTCATGATGGTTCAACATGGGGCACTCCGTGTAGCATCTGTCATTATAAAAGTCTCATTCTAAGGTAACAAAAACATATTCAGTCTTATTTTCAGGTGAAAATACACTAATGGAAAGATAGTTATGCGCATAGAGGCACCTAAATTTTACACACTGGAACTAAAAGTCACATGAAAGTATGATTTTCTTTGACTGTAGCGCTGTAGAAGATTGCAAAACGTTTAGTCAAATGAAAACAAAAATATAATTATCAAGTTTTTACTCCAGAGTCACAAAAAATACTCCCAAATATGAAACAGCTGAGCGGTTTTGCATCATATTAAAAGAGCTAATATACACTGAGCCCTGTTCATATCTTCGCAGTTGTTTTTATTCAGACTTGTTCAGGCTAATTTGATGCACTAAAATATTTTGACAGTTTTATACCGTTTCTGTCCTCACTGGGAAAGGAATTTGGCAACAGTGATTACGGTGATTAAATACACAAGGCGATATGACCTGCTTGGATCAGTGGGACGCATTTTCAACAATCTTGCATGCCATAGTAAGACACTGATGCAATACTCTGTTGTGAAAAAAAAAATAATATATGTGAATGTTTTCATTTGCAGCCCTGCTTTACGCTGTGTGATATAATTTAGCACAATCCCCATTTTCATCAAGCTGATGTCAACAAACAGCACAGAGGAAACAGGCAACACCTCCCTGCAGACCTGAGCACGCTGTCTCCTCAAAACCACTGATTGTCCGCGGCACATTGAATATGCATGTGGATTAGGCCGCGGTGAAAAGATGGATATGAATAACAAAGATGCTATGATAATACAGGGGCATTCAATCTCTGTCCGGTTATTCCCAGATCCTTGGAGGATGCACAAATAAAATGGTACAAGAATAAAATCAACATAATTCAAAAAAGTAATGGAGATGCTAAAATTTTACATTTCAAGCATTCAAGTAGACACTCTCATCCTGACTTCCAATGAGTCAGGCAGTATAATAACTTTAAATCACGTCTTTGTCAAAATGAATATTAGGCAGAAGAAAGGAGATTTGAGCAAAGGAAAAAAGGAGGATGGTTCAGGAGTGTTTTTTTCTACATGATTAGTGTAAAAGTCTGACTCTCTGCTTATCTGTCTTTGAATTCTAGTATTTTTACAACCGTTTTCTGAAAGGGCTTTCCAAATAAATTTGCCATGACATATATTGATTAATAACGGAAGCACAAAAGGAAATGAGCAGAATACTATCAGAACAAATTGCTCGGGCAGATCTACCAGCTTGCTGCTCTAACATACAAGCCCATGAAATTACAGGCACCTTCCATCTGCTTTAGAAAATGGCTTCCAACAAAGAACAATCTGAACTGGGTGGCAGGGTGGTCCGGTGCTTGAGGAGAACACCCTGGAACCAAACAGTAACAGATTCCATCCCAGCAACAGCCATCTGTTGTGTTACAGTGGCCCTGGGCTACACCCCTCAACACCCCTACCTGCTATCTTGTTCTGGTCTTCTGTGAATATGCTGTTTTTCATTTCTTAATAGGTTGAACAAAGCACAAATTCAGAATTTGAAAGAAGACAAAGAAACCGTCACAGACTGGATGGATCTGGATTAAAAGCAAGCAACAAACTATTTGCTCTCGGCTCACGGCTGCTATTGATGTATGGAAGTTTATTCATTTATCAATGGTATTTGGGAACATAGAGATTTGTTCGAAGATTTATATTGGAGGGCTACATATTTTGAACAACGTATTGGTGTCCTGTTAAAGCAGCGATCACTCACTACAAACATATTGAAACTTCCAACTTGATACCGCAAACTCGTTGGAAAACAAGTGCTTATTTACACATCAAGCAGACGTGATTTGGAGTTGCATTTCTGGGCACCCAATGAACAAAAGTCCAGTATTGAATCAATCTCCTTTACGCTCTATGTTGGCCTCTACCTACTCTTCAGGGAAATAACTGCTTCATTAGTTGGGACATTTTCAACTGTCTTCACCAGCTAGTCACAGACTTTGTTTGTCTACTCTTAGGTGCTGGGCGGGTAGTTTTTTCAGAGCTTTTTTCAGACCTGAAACATCGAGAGTGGCGAAACTGACGCATAACGGTAAAGTTGTCGGCCCTGAAGCCAAAACAACGAGTTGAGAGATGCCAAAACGCTTTGGAGAGCTGATGGAAACCGCAGGGTCAGGCGATGGTTTGGACAAGAGTCCCCGTTCACATTACACATCGCAATTTAATCCATTTTTAAAGGTAGTTTGTTAACGTAGTAGTTCTGTCATTGAAGAACTTCATATTTCAGGAGACATTTTGCAGGTTCCTTCTTCAGTCTACTACTGTATGTACATTTGTGTTGGCGTATACTGTAACTTGATTGCAGCTCCGCGTAGCACTATTGGCCAAGCCAAATTTCCCAGCGAGGACAATAAATTACATCTAATCTTATCTAATCTAAATTAACTCAACTTACAAATCGCCTGCTGCAGTTGCACACAGTAAGAGGGCATGCTTAAAAGCGATGTGACTACAGTCTGTCTTTGTCGATGAATAAGAATATAAATAGATGATTAGATGGCGAGACATGCCTGTAACATGAAGATGAACACAATGTGATTTTTATGCTTCCCTATCACTGAACTAATCCCTCGGTTGATGTGTGTGATAACATAAGAACAAGATACATGAGGCTCTCAGTAGCACAAATATCTTCTGTTTCTACTCGTAGGTAATCTCCTCCGATTCTACCATTGTTTCCAATGCTGCTGTCTGTCTGTGATTTACGACTTTGTTGGGATGATCTACAGCGCTCGCGCCACCGCCTTAATGGGAAAATGTTTAATAAAATAGAATGTCTCTGGTGTGTTCCCGGGATATTGATCTACATTCTGCCCCCTCCCTGTTTTCATAGAGGCAGAGCAGCACTCGTCCACAGCCCAAACACTTCAGAGAGGGGACGCGGCGGTGAAGTAGCACTCTTCTAGATTAAAGCACACGCCTAACATCAATCAGATAACCTGTTTTTCTTTGTGTGTTTTTTCTATGTTTGACTCATAAGAGTTTGCATGCCGCTCCGTAAAGATGGAGGCCAGGGGGATACGCGCTAAGAAGAGAGGAAGAAGCGATGATGAACAACAGAGGGAAAGATGCTATTTCCCTCAACATTTCCTGCAACTGGTAGTCTGGAACAAGTCATCCTCCAAACCAATCATGGGGGACATTTGGCATTCAAAGCTTATAAATGGAAATCAAGTATTACAATCATTCTGGTTCGCTCACTGAGACAAACCCATGCCTGTTACCTTGATGCAAATGAAATCACACAGCAGGCAGACAGATGGAGCGGCTTCTTCCTAATGTATTTGCCCATAAAATAATTATATATTTGTTAGACTCTGATGCATAAAATGGCCTCCGACAACAATTCATATACGAAACCAACTGCGCTGTGTGGTGTCCTTTTTTCCACCTTTTTCTCTACAGAGGAGAAAGGGTTGTGGGAGCCACACCCCGCTTGAGGTTGTTTTGTTTTTTTACAGTTAGACAGCAACAGGCCTGTTGGGTGTGAAACTGGTGCAGGTGTAGTGTAAGGTTAAAGTGGAGGAAGTAATCTGTTACCAGCTTTCCTCACTTGTTTCATCCCTGCGTTGGTCACATGGCATCAAATGAGCATACATGCTCTATGAGTCATGCTTTGATAAATAAAGATCCAGATTCAGTGTTCATATTGGCAGATGGGCAGATCATGGAAACAAATGGGCCAACTGGTCTTCTCCAGCGCACTTTTACTGGAAAAATACGAAAACCGGGCAAATTGCAACAATTTGTCTCAATTACATTAACAGCAGAGACTGTGAGCTAGAGAATATGATATCGATATAAAAGTGACAGCCAAAATTGACCAAATTACAGCTATATTAAAAATGATTCCCCCTGCATAGAAACGATGGATTCAGCACTAAGGATAAAGCCCAATTTTACCAGCAACTGCATCTGAAAATCCATGGGGACAGACAAATGGAGGGGGGGGGGAGAGAGAGTAGTCGAACAGTTCGGTCACAAGCGAAATGAAAAAATAGCAGGAATGAAATTTCAATTGATTGCTTTAGTTATCAGAGGTTTCCCAGGGACCGGTCCTCTAGGGAAGGGATAGCCCGAATTATGGACCGATCAGCCAAACAGTTTCTTCTACTAACTGCTGGTCTCAGTGGATTTGGCCATTATTTAGGCTACAACGCATACAGTCCCTTTTTAAAGAGCACTACAAAGACCGCATGAGGAGTTACTGCATATCGATCGTAGTATATAGCAAATAATGCCGACCTAAACTTACTGTACACTTGTCAATAATAATCACACTGACAACGCTGTAGCTTTTCCCTCACCTATTCAAATAATTCTTCAAATGAAACCTTAGTTGTTTGACATTTCTAATGTGACAGCCTCCAGTGTGTGTGTGTGTGTGTGTGTGTGTGTTTGGTCAGGCATGTATCGAGAGATTTTCAGAAATCAGCATCAGCTGAACTATAGTATCTACTCTATTGTGTAAAAATAATGAACTGTGAATCCCTGATGCTTAATCATTTATATTAGAGGTGATTTATTCATTTCAGTCTGTCTCCAAAGCTAAACTCTTAAGTGCAGATCTGTACGGAGTGAAAATAACTGTCAGCCAGTTTACTATTCTGTTCACTTCTTGTATGGGTGAGAGCTGTGCTGTTCTGAAGCCGTGCCAGAGCCATCAGCTCAGAGTGTTTTAACGCTGCTAATATTCCCAGCCAGGATGCTGTCCCATGGCTGCCCCCAGACTGTTCTGTGTCACTGGTTTGCCGATCCAGCCCTGGGTGGAAACTACCTAAGCCTCGGAGTGTCACTGTTCACTACAGGCTCAGCCAATCCGCAACAGAGATTTGGCAGGGCTAAACATCGTGGGAGCATTGGTCCATGCTCTGAAAGGTATCAACACTTTGCACATGACTAAGCCCAAGCATTTCTGCCCAAAATGAAAATGACTATAATTAGTGTGCCATTTTGCCAAGTGTCATCAGGCTATGATCCTCTCTGGATTCAGCTTCGTACTGGAGTTACTCTGCAGTAACTCGGAAGGCGATGGATCTGCACATCAACCAATGTCACTCTCAACACTGTACACCTCCATCTGCACGGGGTAATAAGCAGAGTGCATCAACCCACAGTAATCATTACACCATTAAGTCGCCTGTATCTTAAATGTTTGCTGTAGCATTCTGCAAGTGCCCTATTCAGAGTTCAAAAATGTATGTGTCACACTCACAGCACTCCGTCTGCTCTTTTACCATGACAACCGAGCACTAAGGCTCCTTAGTTTTCTAACTAGCGTGAACTAGGTGAAAACAGCTTCCGTGAGCACCTCAAATGCAGAGAGAGCGGCGACAGTGAATCAAAACCACAAGGTTGTGGGCCATAAAACCAACACATTAAGTGAAGCTGAGGGATACTGCACAGCTGGGTGATAATTTTCTGCGGGTTTTGTCACGAGCAATTCTTCCTGTATTCACTAAGTCAAAATATGATAATTGCAGCAATCAGTGTTATCAATGGGAACACGGAGAATCGCAGATGAAAGAGTCCACAGTGCACCTCTTTTTTTGCTGTTGATGTTAGAAGAGGGAAGCTTGAAAGGCGAAGAAGCATTAATAAATCAAGAAAAGTGTCAAAAACAAGGGGTGAGAAAGTTTAAGCAGAGCGAGGAAATGATGTTCTCATCACAAAATCATGTTAAAACAAAATGGGATCCAAAAAAAAATAACAAAAAAAATCACAATGATCCTAATCAAGTGTGGGTTTTATTAGGTTAAGCTAAAGCTGGATGATGGAGGGCAGATCTTCCCATTCGCGACTACAACCTTAGCTAGATGCAAAAAGGCTTTCTGCTGCTGTCAGCAGTTATAGCTCAACTCTTCTTAGAGGTCCGCTGTCCTGCTGAGCATGATAATGTTTAATCAAATAAGTGATCGTATAGCACTGGATTTCTGCCAGAACTGCCATACTGCATGCAAATGTGGGAGACCTTAAGCACAGAGATATACAGTGTACTTAAAATACATCCCATCTGGGACATGCATAATTATTGGAACGATGTGATCTCATTCAAACTTTCCCTCCTCTGCACACACTCGACGCAATATCAAAAAAATCAGGATGGAAAGGTGGAGTATATGGTTATATTTCTGATTATAATATGGGAAGTATTGTAAAGTCAGAATAAGATAGGGCAGAAAGGGACAGGACGGGATAGAATAGGACAGGATATAATGCGGTATAAAGAATACTATATGGGATTGGATAGGAAGGAGCAGGGTAGGAAAGAGTCGGATAGAATAGTCCACATGATTGGATAGTGAAAATATAATATATAGCAGGATAGGAAAGGATGGCAGGATGCGACAGGATGGTGTAGAATTGTATATATAGTTGAGAAAAAAAGGGCTATGATAGAATAAAGAAAATAGGAGGCAGGAGATAGGTTAGAATACAGGAGAGGATAAAGGACTAAAAGGGACAGACGAGAAGAAGGGATGGATATCTATGGATAAGATAACAACAAAAACAATATAGTATAGGATACAACATGATACAACAGGGTTAAAGAATAATATAGGACTGGACAAAACAGGATAGGAGACTAAGGACAGTGCGCAACACGACCAGACCTAAATGCCTTAGGGCTAAATAATGAGAGATAGTTCCTTATTATAACAATTTAACTCAGTGTGTGAGATTTCAGGGATGGCATTTTTATTTTAAATATGCATTAGCATATAATCACCTCACAATACTGACAATAATGACTCCCAGCAGATCTCCATATTCCAGATTTCCTTAACCCTCGCTCAGACTTTAACATTTAACATTCACCCACCTTCCTCGTAAAGTGGCTTTGAAAAACAACCCTCCTCATTGCTGCTGTTGAAACCGTTCGTTATTAAAATGTAAAGAGAAAAAAAATGCAAAGGGGATGATAAAGGACTATCACTGCAAGCTAAAGGTGGACAGAAAGAAAGATTCGGGGTAAAGAGAGACATATTGTGCAGTGAGCTGCATTTAAGGGGCTTTGATTACAGATTACGACGCCATCTGTCGTGAATGGTGGTCATACTGTAAATGACAGGCAGCATATTTGATACGGGGTGTGTGCACCTTCTGCTGCTGCTCCTGTTCATTTCGGGCAACGCTGAATAAAGACACCTCCCTGAAGGCCGGTGGTCCACAGTGGGATAAGTCAAATCCTGGCAGAGACCACGGCGCTCATCTTACAGCATGAGGAGTGGATTAAATGTTCTGCGCACGTCCTTCATGGAGCTAGTCTCCTCCAATTTCGGGATATGATAAATCTGCAGCTGAGGGGCATCTCTCCTGGAGAATTCAATTAGGTAAGAAAAGAGAAGAGGATCACAGCGATATTAGAGAGCTGATCGGAGAGCTCCTCAGCCCTCCCAGTAATGAACCGCTCCGTTCCTCCACCGTGACTAGATTGATTTGACTAGCCGAGCACAGAGTTCATCCTCTTTTTAAAGTCACTCTCAAAAGCCTGGGTGTCATTGTGAAGGGGAGAAGTTTGAAATTTAGAATTGCATTGAAATATGAGTGATGGGTTGGATTTGAGAGGCCGGGGAGTGAAGTACCTATATGCACCAGATGCCTGCCAACATGCTGAGATAACCTTTAAGGAACTTTGTGATTTTCTTTTTCAAACCTGGCATGACTTGACGGATCCTTTGTACTCCACCCCAATCGATAATTCTGCTCTACTTCACATCTCGATTATCAGTTAAATGCACTCTGAATGGCCCGTCTCTGATTTCTGTCTCTCTGCGAACAGAATTCACTCATGAATACAAGACCATGTCAATTACCTCTAAGTGAACGCTCAGCTAAAGTGACACTCCTGAGAGTTTTACATCTTGTACCTGCAGCACTCAGTACCGCGTGCGTATTACAGCGCTTTCATAATGTATACATTCCGCTCATGCCCACATTCTTCATCTAAAGTTGAGATCAGTTCTCAGTCCTGAAAGTGAGTCTCAAGGATGTACCTAATTGTGCGGGCATAAATAGTATAATTAACTTTAATAGCATTTGATAAGAATCTCTTTTATGACGTTACGTGGCAAAGGCACAACTATTACAACGATCATGCGACGGTGAAATCATCTGGGTCAAACGTGTCTATCTTTAACGCTCCTGATGTTTATCTCCATTATTCAGTTCTGGTTTTTAATTGGCGCGTACTCCCTTTTCAAGTGAACCAGGTTATCCCCATGTCAGCTTATTTAACAAGGTTGGATCCACTGAACAGTTTTAATTTCGACCTAAAGCAAAGGCCATTACCAGGATTAGATGTGAACATGCACTCAAAGCCAAAAAGTTCAAACATTTTAGCATTCAAGCAGTTGTTTTTTTTTTTAATCTATTGCTAAAAGCTTTAGTGCAAAATTAAAACAGAGTACAACAACCTTGACCATTCTTGTCCCATTTTCATATAAGTTCTGGACATTTAGGGACTTAAAAGCTATGAACAATCCATCTTCCTTATCCAGGCAGTCCCATCAGCTGAGGGGGAGAAAAAAAAAGCTGTAATTACTGGGTTTGGGTTGAGATACACTCCACTGCACTCAATCGCAGCATTCTTGTCAGAAAGATGTCTGTCTCTATCTTCCGGTTTACAGTGAAAACTGACATTTAAAGATCTTTTCACTTCCCTGTTCATTTTTCTTTCCGTTATCCGGCAGTTTCTTATCATCCATTTTGTTTTATCATCCATTGCTGTCTCCCTGCTCTGACCTTTGACCCCTTTATGGCTGCTTGTTTATGTGATCCTGAAAATCATGCTCATTTCATAGTGGCTTTTTTAAATTCGCTCGGCGTAAGACACGACATGACTAAGCTGTGGAATATAAACACGAGGGTGACTTAGCGAAGTGAGTTTATAATGACTAATCTTATTTTTTTCATCAAATGTTGATGTTTAATGACTACTTTTGCTGCTCTGTAATTGATTCATTAAAATAAAATGATCCCCCCCGCCCACGCAGAGCACAAAAAAATTAATTAGACTACCTTATGCATGTCCTACAGGGTTGTGCCAAGTCAGAAAACATTAGCACGTACTTGTCGCAACACAGGGATAGAACGATCTAACGGTAAATTCAAAGCTGTCATTAAATGTAAAATGAAGCATTACACTCTTACTCGGAGACTTACAAGATCAACAGAAGAAAAAGTCATGTCAAGAACACATGTCAAATATAATAGTAATATAATAGTAATCATTTAATTGTGAAACCCAGGCTACTTGACTCCAGCGAGGTACGTGTGGATACCCTGACAGTGCTAAGACTAATTGCATTGTGCATAAACTGTGACTACCTTTAGGAAATAACAGAATTATATGCATAATAATATGAGCAATATAAATGATGATCTCCGAGTTGCCACACTGCAGCATCATCCAGGTCTGCCAATGCGGTGGGATCAAAGATTTTATGTAACATTTTTTTGTAATCCTTTATAAAATATCCTGACAGATCAAACTTGTGTCCATCCATCAAACCCAACCTTGGCCCACCCTGATCTCCACACCCTTAATTTAAACCTTTGCTATATACTGTAGGACACATGACTTCCTGAAGTGAAGTCACTAAGTGACAACATGCAGATTAGTTTAATATGAACAGAATTCAAAAGGATGACCGGGTACAATCATATATGTGATTAATGGTGGTGGTGTGTGATGTTGGTGATGGTGTTTCTTTTCTCCCAAGAAGTGAGAGAATCATCCCAAAAAGTGGGCTACACCGTGATGCAAATTATCGCAAGGATCTTTGTTTTTATGTTTTTTAAACACATCAAACTTTCTGCGCTTAACAACTTTTTCAGATGATGGATGAGAAACAGAACACAAACGATAGATGCTTCATCTTTTTTTCATCCTCCCTTTCCTTTTCCTCTGAAAGCAATCCTCAGTTATTTTGGAACGGTGATGCTTAAAACCCTCCAACTGCCTCTTATAGCTTCTTTCTCATCATTTTAGCTTAAGAGCTAATTAAGGTATGGGAGTTGTGCGCAACAGTCACGGAGCACAGCGACATAAAGATCACAATAATGCCACAATGGACGAGTACAGGGCTGCCTCAGTCACACAATAATTAAGATGCCAGTTTAAATATAAGGAAGTGTATTATAGTGTATATGCAAAATGGAGAACGCCGCTACAAAATGATACACCGAGACATCTTGAGAACCACAAGGTAAAACAGTTGTTTTCTGAAGTCAGGCTTTAGGGAAATCAAAGCAAAAGGTTAGGCTGAATCATACGTGTGACACTTCTCCACCTGAGTCCTCATGCTAATTAGAGCTCCTATAAATTAGCATATCCATGTTGACGCAGGACTCTGACAGGAGGAATTCACACCTGCAGCAAAGAAACGAGGCACAAAGCTGGAATTAGACTCAGCCACAGTGATATTTAGCCAGGTGTCAAAATAACAGAATGATATTTTTGCGAGAACACAGACACTGGTTAACAGGGTTGACAGTGAGTGAAGGTGTCCTGTTTCGGCAAGTAAAAACTCACTGGAGCGTAGCGAGGCACCGAGACAAAAACGCGCTGTCATCTTCTCAAAACAAAGGATCAAAGACTTTGCGTTCAAAGGTTTCATTTATTTAATATTTCACCTCAAAGATGGAGCACTGAGATTAGAGGTGAGTCCAGATTTCATTTGCCAGGCTAAATGAAGAGTATTTTTTAAGTGCTTTTATTTTTATTTTTTTTATTTTTTTTTAATATCCAACAAGACAGTACTACTATGTTGAATTTATGTGATTTCTAGTGCATAAATCTCCTCTTTATGTTTCTCGTCTTTTTGGCCATTGTAGTCCTTTTCAGAAAGAATGCTCTGCTGTAAAAATCAAGGTATAATGCAAAGCAGAATATACAACCAAAACGCTTAAAAATATGGTGCTCCTTTGTCTTCAAAGCAGTCTGGGAGTCCAACCATATCATAAATTATTCAGTACTTTGTTTCCAAATGCATCGTAATGGTTTAACAATAAAATGGTCAATTTGTTTTAAAGGAACAGTTCGACTTTTTGCTTTATTGCAGCAAGTTAGATGAGAGGATTGATGGAGCTTGAGCCAAAAGTCGATTCCCTTAGCTTAGTGTAAAGACAGGAAGTATGGAGGAAACGTCTAGCCTAGTTTACTCTATAGCGCAAAAATATGCCCAACACAAAATCTGATGATTTTATCTTTTGGTTTGTAATCAAGTACAGTAATAAGATGCAGGTATGTGAGATTAACTATAGCGGGGCGGATAGGTTTGGAGTGAATCAAGCTTGCTGTTCACGTGTCAGTCGTTGGTGGTAGCTTCATTACATTACAGATAACAGTGGACCCGCATGAATCTTCTCATTACTCATAGAATATCCCAAAAATGTTAAGGTATTGAATTTAGCAACGTCAAACTGTGGTGGCCAATCAGACCCCTCTCCACAGTTATCTTGAAATGTCACTGAAACTGAGCGCTGTCCAAATGATGTTCATGAACTAAACTCCTATATGCTACCTGTTGTGTTCTGGTTTGGTTTATTTCGTGTAGTAATCTTTCACGGGAGATGTGGTCGAGTGATTTAGACAGTAAATGACTGCTGCTATCGAGAAAGCCAGCAAATCAGAGAAACAAAGTTTTATTTTATGATTGTTTCATTGCGGTTACATGCGGTACAAACAAACACACTACCTCATAATCCGCTACAGGTTGAAGCTATTGCATTTGAATTTTAGAGGCAGGCTGGGAGAGAGGGTGCTAGCAGAATTTGGGGGTTTAGTTTAGCCTTCAAATTTTATGTACTGGTGCAGATGTAATAATAATTCAATGAGGTGGGCCACAGAATAGATGCAGTTGACACTGTCAGTGTCTGGCAGAAGAATCATTTCATTACCACACAAGACACACGGACTATAAAGCTACACCTCTACAACTCTGTTTCTCCGGGTAAATCGATAAACATCAACTTTCTCAGATTTAGCGAAACATAAGACAGAAAGGGAAGTCTTAGAAGTTCTTGTTAACTTCCTCATAAATTTGTCTTGTTGTCTGACTGAGATGTGAAATCCAATAACATCTAGTCCTCACATACTACAGTTCTCACACGAGTCTAGAGTGTCAACCAATTACCTCCAGTAGGAAAGAAGAACTGGAGAGCGATAGACCTCAAGGTTGATGAATATTTGATTTGTTTGCCGTTTTCTCCTTGCTTCCATTAAAGTAACTGCTTCTCTCAGACACACACACACACAGTCTCTGTCTTACACACATACACGCTGAGTATTTTATCAAAATGAGGGTCCCTGAGTGACTGCTAATTCGTCGAACCAGACAGGGCAACCTGAGGACACATCTCATCAGTCTACCTCAAAACATAAAGCCTTGGGAGTCAGCCATCATGTCTTTGCATAGGCCCAAAGGGTCAGGGGGCCTCTGGTCCGGAGCCGCTGTCTGAAGTGAATGTTAATATTTCTTATTGGAAAACCATTCAAATTACCACAAATAGATGCAAAAGGACAACAAAAACAACCATGGAGAGAAGCAAAATGACTACAAATAAGATACTAAACAACTACAAAGTGACACAACGACCACAAATAGATGCAAAATAACACATTGAGACATTAAATGACTACCAAGAGACACAAAATGGCAAGAAAGACGCCCAAAATGACCACGAAGAGATGTGAAATTACTACAAATGAGATGCATAACAACTACAAAGCGACACAAAGACCACAAATAGATGCAAAATGATCACAAAGCGACATTAAATGACTACCAAGTAGAGACAAAACCAGTACAAAGCGACTACAAACAGACTACAGACGGAAATGGCCACAAAGAGGCTCAAAATGACCATGAAGAGACACAAAATGACTATAAAGAGGCTCAAAACAACCACAAAGAGACACAACAGGGCTACAAACAGACATAAAACAACTACAAATGACATGGTAGACATTTTGTGTGTCTTTTAATCTGGGCTAGGAAGTCTTTGCCAAGGCACCGTTTGCCTGGACATACTGCAAACTGTTATTAGGCTGCATTTAAAGTTAATCATTTTAACAAAACAAAAAAACATTTTAATGCTCTAAAACAATGCATCAGAACAGATATTTGCACAATGCTGAACCACCTCTTACTGTCTCCTCTCTAAAATAACCAGAGGGGAACAAGTTGATCTTTCCAGTAACAATAAACACATTAGTGATGCTTGACAGGTGAAGGCTTCCTCTGGAAATAAGAAGCCTCTGCAGTTCACAGTGTCAAATGCAGACAGCTGCCGCTGCAAGTCACGTCTCCTGGCTGACGTGCCGCCAGTTTCTCCATCAAAGTCTTCTCCAAAAACTGTTTTCCACATGGAGGCTAATTTAGCCAAAGCACCAAATTGGTTTGACTACCAGAAAGCACCACTCCTGTGTATGCACACATGGCGGTTGTTATTGTTGGTTAGTCCTGCTGACCATGTCGACATTGACTTGCATAAGTTGTGGACCTCATGATATTAATAATCACCAATCTGAAGTGCATGAAATATGGGATGATGAAATTTGCAGAAATCTCTGAAAGTGTCCTGAATTCAGCTGTGCAAGGTCAAAAATTGTCAAAAGTCTGTTATTGATTGAAGTATTGTAAAATAGAAGGTGTTGTGTTATCATTTTATTCTTATTATTACTTTAAAAAAAAAAAAGAAAACACGAAATGGAAGTGAATGTTAAAAATACCTTATGATGGTTAAGTAATGTGTGATTTGTGTTGGGATTTGTACTTGGTGAATTGGCAATTTTTGCGATTTAGCAGCCCCAGATTCAGAGTGCAATAGTCAAAAATATGGACAGTTGTTTGTGTATTTGTTATGATTACAGTACAACTTTGCTAAGTAACATTCAAGTGCAACAACACAAGACATAGCAGCCAGTTAATATTACTCATTAGTCCAACAGCAAGACGTCCAGCTTGGTATCTCTCTAAAAGTCACTGGCAGATTTACTCTTGTCCAGCGGCTTCTTGCTCAGTCACTCTCCCTTTTTGCCATCTTGGCTTCCTCTGTCATTCTCTTCAGTCTCTTAGCATTTGCTATGCTCTGCCTATGTTGAACCTGGTTATATTGCCCACTCAAGTTAGTGTTCCAGCTCTGCTCCCTGCTCACATTCTGGCTAAAAATATCTTCCTCCCGGTGTCCAAACAGCTGTGGCACAATTACAAACACTCACCTGGCGCTCTAAGCTTACAGTCCATGCAGCACAGCTACCCAACTGAGTAATCATTAGCTAACAGCAACTATAGTCAACAGCAGTTTTCTTTACTGTTCATCAGAACTCTGTAAATCAAAGAACTGGTGTCCTGCAGAGTAGTCGGAGGACATCAGACAGAAAAAACAGAAAACATTTTCTATAAAATCTGATGCAGTTTCCCCTAAAAATGTGAAATAGTTGGTGGCCTGTAACTTTGCGTGACTGTACCTGGACCACAAAGTTACAAAGTGCAAAAACAGGCATATGGGGTGCAGAGTGGGAATGAGACATCATTCAATGTAACATCAAAATGATTCAAAATCTGATATTATATGGTAGAAAAGTTACAATATTTAAGTATAAATATAAGTATAAATATATGTGCTGTATGTCCCCTAATATTAATCTTGTAAAAGGCAAGCTAATTTAGGTGAACAATTATGACAAACATCTTCATGTTGAAGCCTCTGCTTTCACCGCCTCCATCATCCCTGAAGAACATGTGAGTCATAGCAGCAGCTACAACAATGTGTCCATTCAGACTCATCTACAATGCTCTCCCATTTTGCTTTATATTTTTGGTGTGCAAATAAATAACTAATTTCCAGATTAGTAACATATACTGTATATATATATAAATATATAATATTTTGAACACATCAAAACAGAATGAAATAAGAAAAAACACCAAAATCAGTATAATAAAACCCCTGTCAAACATGCCATAGGCTTCAGCTCACAGTTGCCCCGTTGTCACCTCACACAATGTGCTTTCCTGTTCGCACGTTTTCCAGCAGTCTGAAATTACAACTGTCCGAACAACTGTTAAACACATTTGTCACTATAAATACAGCCCGCGGAAATTCTGATTCATGTCACAACAGTGAAAAGACCTTAAATGAGACTGAAAGCTACTTTGCTTGCAGCCTTTCATGGAGAGGGGAAGCTAGCTGTACAACACCAGTGAAAAAATGCCAAAAGCAGACAGAGACATGTTGAAACAGAGCACACCAATTTTGTCTTGACATTGACATTGAAAACTAATACTACAGAGAAGACAGGTGAATGAAAAACAGAATCAAGCCATCATGCGTTCTTTTTGTCGGCCCTTGTCTAATTTTATTTTCAAATACCCTAGAGCATTTAACCAATTAGCCTACTTAAATTTTCATTGTTTTCAAGCAAGAGTTTGACAAGAAATGTCCTCACTGTATTTGCCTTTTTGGCAAGATTGAAAGGATTGATATTGCAAAAGGGTTCCATGGGAAACACTGGATTTATGTAGTCTGGAATGAAATATCAGAGAGAAAGGCTGAGGGTTTCTTAACTTCAAGGAGAGAGCATGTTAGAGGAAGGAGATATCAGACAGGACGATATGATTCAGAAGGACGAGAGGGTGATGTCAGGTACTTCTTAGAAAGATGAGATTTTTAGCCTATGAGGGAAGATGGAGAGTGACTGTGATATTCTGACGGGAGTAGCAAGGTCATTGCACCAACAGGGAGCCAGTAAGAAAGAGAGTTGAGTCCCAGTGGACCATTTACTTTTAATGTGTTCTCATCTGCCTCCACACAAAGCTCTGTCGGAGTCTTAAAAAGCCCTCCCTGTACGGCCACCGAGTGTCCTCGGCTCGAATGATCTGTGAGTACAGCTGAATAACCTGCCAGGTCCATAATGTTTTGATGTAGTGCAATATGTGCCAATAGTCCATGGAACAGATAGCAAAATACAGATATCAGAGCATCTGAGGTAATCAGTAAGCATAATCGGCTTTAGTGCTCAAGGCCTATATACACATTTTTTTTCTGCTTTCTGGGAAAGATGAAGACACATTTGTGCTGCAGTGCTTCATTCTGTCCATGCCACTGATGATGATGGCGGTCAAAGCTAAACCGCTGGGGTTGTGGAGCCATTAATTTGCCTTTTCCACCCAAACAGCCGCGCGCATATTGCAGATCTCACTCATTTGCACAGATGGAAAATTGACGGACGGATGAGGGCAGGAGAGGGTGGCTCACCATGTGTACTGCTTTACTTTGTCAGAACAAAGAAATGCAAATTAAAAGGTTTTGGAAAAAAAAAATGTTTCTCTAGTTCTGAGCTTACCAATAGGCTGTGGCCTTAAAAATTAATGAAAAATAAGAAGGACAGTCTGGTGCAAGGCTCGGATAAGCTCCAGTCCCCCAAGTGGCCTTAAACAGAAGCTATCCAGAGGTCACACTGAGAAATGTTGAAGCGAGATTTAGATGCAGGCAATCACATAAAAACACATTGAATGACCAACATATTAGATGCACTGGCTTATTTGTCTATAATATTTCACGCAGAATGAATAATATACATGTTATTTTAGGCCTGGTTAAATATGCAACACCATTTTATACAATATACTCTATACAGTAGGAGGTCCCTGCTCTGTCTCTCTATTAGCTACAAGGTCCTTGGCCTGAAAAAGACCCCTGACATACAGGACGGCAGATGAATGCAATCTGAACACAGATGAACAATTAATTTCTAAGGCAGTCTTTTGGACTGGGAGAGAGAAAACATCCATCAGCATCCACAACGTGTAGGAGAATATGGCCGAAGCTCAGTGAGAACCGGGAGAGCTGCATTATTCACACAGCACTGCCAGTCATTGCTGACACAGAGGACAGTGGGGTGACTCCGCTTACTTGATAATACACGATGATTGATGTTTCTCGAAATACAAAACATCCCACATGAATAATAAGCAGTAGCTTTATTAGCAGCCGTTAGAGAAAGGAGGAAGGTGGGGCTTCGCGTTGGCGATATCTGGTGGGAGTCAACACGCTGTGATGGACACTGCGTAGGTCAGACATACATCCCTACCTGGGAGGAGGAGGTTATCTTAGAGGGAAATTAATGGTGTGTAAGTCAGAGGGAGATGAACTGACCAAGAGAAAGATAAAGAGAGGAAAGAAAGTTTCCAAGCCTCCGCCATCACACAACCGCCTCCCACTATGAGGGAGGAGGGAATTAGCTGTAATGCTGCTTTCAGTGTGGCTCTACTAAGCCAAAAGACATCAAGTTTAAACATGATTAACTGGAATAAACCTTTAGCAAAGCTCATACTACCTGATTAGACATTAGACACTGTCTGCCCCGTGGTCACCAGCTGATATCTTAACAGCAGCTAATTGTTGCTCACTCGTGTGCGATCTAAATGCACATTATAATGAAACAAATCCAAGCAATGCATGGAAATAGATGTAAATTGAGGGACTATACACGAGGGAAACACATACAGTGTGGTTTATTTGATGTTTTTTTTTTCATCCCACCACGGAACAAATTGCGGTTGAAATGGGTATATACATGATATTTTCCGCCTTCTTCAATCTCTCGAATTTGACATGATAAACTGTTGCACACAGCAGCGACACTGACTCATAATCTGCCGTATAAAAGCAGAAGCTCAACTAAATGTCAACAGAAAGCCTGTAGAATGTGGCCGCAAGGCTTTAAGGGGCTCTTCTAATCCTGGCTGAAACAGCAGAGCCTTCAGTATTTTTCACCCCTCGATCCTCAATGCATCTTTTGATTGTTAAAGGGGGGGAAGGTGCCTCATTAGTATGCATCTTTTAAAGGCACGAAGGCCGCCTGCAGATGCAGGAGTTGAGGTGGTGGGGGCGTGGGAGAAGCTGGGTCAGTCACATGGTCAGGACATCTCACAAGCATCCCTGCATGCAGAGGATCTGTACCGAACCACCACTCTCTCCTCCTAATTCTCGGATGGCAGCCGTGACCTACTTTCCACAAAGACAGGCTCATGCAAACTTGATGATATGCTTATAACAGAGGAGCCCGTCGTGCACTGCCTGAGGTGAGCCTCGCAATGCGGAGGCAGCAGGGGTACTTTGTATGGGAAGGATCGCTAGCCGGACGTTTGTTAGCATCTCCGACCTGGGTGGTTAAACGTCATCCGCTGTAATGACACAGGAGCGCGGCAGTGGAGATACAAAGGTTTTGAAGGTTGTCACCTGAATCCCATAAGCAAAGTGTTTTATTTCAAAGGCATTTCATAGCCTAGGACAGGCCGACAATTAATGATTGAATCTGAGTAATTCTCTTATGAAACTGTAAAATGTCCTTGTTGCAGCTTTTTCTGCATTACTGCAGATACTGAAGGCATTTTGGGGGATGAGTAAGAAGAAGTAGATAAACAACACACATCATCTAATCATGTATTCAGAGACTTCTTACCAACATCTTTGAACTTTCTAAGGCAAAAAACGGCTGGTCATCCAATAATATTTTTTTTTTTACATTTTTGTGAATGTGTCCATCATCAGAATCAAAAACTGGTAAGTACTGAAATCTGGTGTCGAATGCCTGATCAGATTCCTTATCTCATTCACTTGTTTGATCATATAGTTGCTGACTTATGCTCTTAGAACTTGAGAAAGAAAAAGGCAGGAGGTTCAGATAAAATATTGGTTTGCATTACCAAACTTTTAGGTATCATATCAGCACTAATGTAGAAAAATCAATTATGCAGCCCTATTCAAAAGTCAATGAATTTTGCTGTTTCCTTTGTAGAATAACAACAGTGCAGCAGCACTGCGTTAAAACAGAGAAGAGTGTGATATTTTGCTTATATCTGCTTAGCAAATATCCAAGGCTGATGTCACACAGGTGTAACGCTCTGAGCTACATTCTTTGTGAGCGTAATAAAAAATGAAGCTAACAGAGGGTAAGTGAGGTTTAGGTATCATTTATTTAAGTCTTCAAATGATACACTGAAAGAGTGTGTGTGATCAGGCAAAGAAACCCCAGCAGGCTTGTAAAAACATCTCACCACAAAGAGTAAAAAAAAAAAAAGGAAAAGAAAAAAAAACAAACAAAATAAAAGTGAAAGACGGAGAGAGATCAAGGTGACACAGAAGAATGAATCAAGATGACAGATACAGGTGAGCTGGGCATCAGAAACCCAGACATCAAAACTTCACAAGAGAACAAAGACAAAGAAATGGATAAAGAACAAGGGGGAGGTGTCGTGGAAATAAATAAATATAGTGCCGGTGAGGCAGGGAAGGTGGGAGTGTTTCAGGGAGAATGAAAGTGAAAGCGCGTGGATGGAGGGGGCACACCACTCTGCACATCCATCTGACATCCCAGATTGGGGGGCGGAACAAAACCCTTTGACTGCGTTCCGGCTGAGCGAGCCTGGGAAGCCCTGGAAGTTGTCAGTTATTTTCCCCCAAAAAATATTCATCAAAACATATTCACAATATCTGAAATTCATACAGTCTGCATGTGCGTTATTACCAAGTAAAATCAGATTTTGAATTTCCAAAAAAATCTGTTTTTTGATTTTCTGGTATGTCTCGTATTGAGAGGGAAGTTTGGCGTAGCATTTATTCCAGTCATGTGTGTCTGTCTTATCCTTTTATATTTTCACTTATGCCACTAAAATCAAGCACCTACAGGCCAGTTGAAGCATGGGTGTGATGAATGCAGAGGTCTAAGGCTGAGAAACATTTTTCAGCACAGTTGAACTAATGCCTTTTCCATTAAATAGTCCAATCCTTTGGCATCATTTAAGCCTGTACTTATACGTCCAGATTTTAAAAATGGGGTCGCTGATTTTACACATGACAATCAGTCTACTCATCATAGAGCACTAATCCGGCTGTGAAAGTTGGAAAAAAGTTGGGACAGTTTGTCTTCTGTAGCTCCAGAAGGAGCTTAATAAAAACTTTAGACATTAATCCTGATGATGTGAGTTGCAAACTGGAGGTGTGGGTTTCGAACACATTTAGGCAACGTCTCATATGGAGTTGCATTATGGGAACTGTAGGTTCCAACTTGTTTTATAGCTTGGCAGAAACTAAAATTCAGGAGATCTCAACCTGTGCCGCTTCAATTTCAACCACTTTATGGGAATGCACTCATCAAATTCTGGATTGCCCCCATAAATGTGCAAAAGATATCTGAAGAGGAAATCCAATTTCCAATTTTCTATAAGCGTTAACTTCAATTCCCCATTCGGAGGCCTTACGGAAGAATTACAGAGCAGATATTTGGATCTGAAGTTTCTATTGGCCACAGTCACACACTTATGTGGGAGTTTTAAGAGGTAGAGCAAACACAGAATTTATGTAACGCAGTAATGCTCAATGTCTGAACTAGGGGACACTTGCAGCCCACACAAGTCACCTGTAAGCAGACCTTGGACACATTCCTGTGTGAAACAGGTTGCTTTTGGCAGCATCAGCTCGCTGGCAGGTTTCATATAAAAATGTGCAGTTGAAGGGGTACAAAGATCGATACTTTCAAGTGAAGCTGAGCTAGTTTTAAATTTTGAAAAAGAAAAGGGAAAAAAAAAAACTTCTCAAACAACCTTTTAAGGAAGCAGTGTATCTGCACTCAACGTGGCGGCTGGTGAAACATACAGTCAGCAAAGCAGTGGATTGATCGATGTGACAACTTTGATTTTCTGTTGCTCCTTTTCCACAACATACCGCATCCTGTTAGACCACGCTCAATCCCATGATCGTATTTATGGTATATTACAACTGAAATTGCGCTTTTCCACAAAGAGGTCAGAGATCAGGGTCGATCACTGGCGGCTACCCCTTTATCCTTTAAAGATTGCCTGTGGTTTACTGTTACTAAAATGAAACCCGAGTTCCCCTCTGTCATTCCAATGTCACACCTTCGAGATGTAAAAGATTCATCATGATATATAAAATATTATGATGCGTTATTAATGATAGCTCAAAGTGAGAAAATACAGAATTTCATGGACTGGATGATGAAGATTTTAAAGATATTAAACGATAAACTTCGAGCCATTTGGCAAAGCTGATGAACAGTAAACCACTGTGGAAGTCTCATATTGTTTGCAGATTAACAGATGGCAATTTTACAAGTCCACATAAATATCTCTCATTTAAGAAAGAAATGACATTAAAAAAAGCCAAACCTATGATAAGAGCATTTTCATTTCAAAGGCAAATGGAGGACTGATTTTAACATCCATATATAAAAGAGTAGCAGCATCTTCTGAAGGCGCTTATGATGCAGTCAAATGCATTGTGCTATAGACATAAGACATCTGAATGACATCATGGATGGATACTAAATGTATGCCTTCTTATAGAGCCTTGATGCTCCCAAAAGCCAGATGTTTGAAACTCGCTCCTGGGATTTGGAAGATGCTATAACCAAATGATGAATCTTTAAAATTCCCCTTGTGTTTTTCTTAAAGTTACTTCACCGTGCAGAATGGTTGATGGATGTGAGACTTCCATCATTTTGACACTAAATTCAAATACAGTACATCTGCTGAAGTTTCTAACCCTAACTCTAAGCTTCAACATGAGTTAAAGATGCATTTTCTGATATCACAAACAGACTGGCAACAATGGGCCAATATGCAATTAAATAATTGTGTTGGTAGAAACCTTTTCAGGGAATTAGGTAGAGTCATGTCTTAATACAAAAAATATTTCAGATTTTTAATACAATTTTGATTTTGCATTATATTAGAGTGAATGAAACAGTCAATGATATAATGGGATTCAAAATATAGAGCAAGTTTCTTGGGAACTTGTGGGACATAAGAAATAAAGAAAAACGAGGTTAAGCACAAGTTTAAGTGGGACAGAAAACTGTAAAATGTTACACTTCCAAAAGAAATTGAACACATTTTATGAACACGTAGTGAAGAATATGTAGAACCATTATCTGTAAATGTCAGATTCCACCAAAGTTTAAGATTAAAAATATATATATTTAGGACTTTAGGGGCTTCAAAGTTTCCATTTTCTTTACGTAACCTAAAGGATCATTATCTAGATTTTACTTTATATTACCATTTTACTGTTTATTGATTCATTACATCATCAGATGTACCTTTTGCACTTCACTTCACTAACCTTCACAAATCGATTTAATAGCTCAGTTCTTTGAACCAGTCTGAGCAGAAACAGTGCACGGGTGATGGTGAATAAATATGCAATTATAAGAGCTGAATGGAAGGATGCACTCAGGAGCAGAGCATTTTATCTGAATGTATAGCAGAGACAATTGACGCCACAGTGATGACTGTACAGACTGCTTTTATACTTTAGCATCTCTCCATTTAAAACCACGCTCTCAAAAGGAACACACGCACACACACACACAAAAATAGGAAAACAGAATGAGGCCAAACGTCATCACCAGAGGTGGAAACGCTGATTGGATTCTGCAGACAAAATGCGCACCTGCAGTCAGAGCCGCACTTACACAAACCTGTCAAATGCTTCAGCTGCTCTCAGAAAACCGTTTTTTTTTTTTTTTCCCTCTCTCTCTTCAAGCATCACAGCAAGGCCTTATCTTATCCACTTCAAACAGTGATGCCGCTTGTGATGAATCTCTAATGTGAGAGAACTGGAAAACTATTATCTCGACCTGGCAGTTTTCTTTGGCTAGCCAGTCATGTCACAGTTCCTGCTATAGGAGCCCTTAATGTAGTTTTCCATCTCCATAAATTGTCCTCATCTCTTAACGTTTCCCCTGTGATGAGTGAAATACACATCTTGTTAGCCGAATCCATGCGTCAGGCAACTTACAAAGAGAGAGAGAGAGCACCGAGGACAGCTTGTACCGCATGTGGTCTCAAACACTGACTGCTCTGTATTACTATGGATACTGTTTTTTATTCATTTAAAAAAAAAAAAAAAAAGCATATATTCTGGCCAGATAACACATAAGCTGCACGCAATTAATGACTATTATTAATCAGACGTGCTCATTTATGTTTCAGTCAGCACAGTACATATTTATAGACACGACTGTGAGTGTGTGATCTAGTTAGCGTTAGCGTACCATATCTGTGCTTTTGAAATGACAGACACCGAGCGCGCACGGTGGATTTTTACAAACGATGAACCGTCTGTGTGTTTTGAATGTATGAATTCCCATCAGATGATGTGACATTGGGGAGGTATTGTCTCTGACAGGCTGTCATTGAGCTGCTGCTGCTGCTGCTGCTGCTGCTGCTGCTGGTGGTGGTGGTGGCGTTGGGTGGAGGTCGCTGTCCATGCTGAGCAGCAAGAAAACAAGCAGCCTGCTGGCGAGGCGCCATGAAATGCACAATTAGTCCTGGGTCAATTGTATTAGGGTTTCTCAAAGGCAAAAAAATAATATATAAATACTAATAAATGCTCGACTTTGTGGTTATTACAACCTGATTTTTTTTTAAAGCTGTTTTATTATACAGTTGATTCTGGTGATCTTTATCTGGGGTCACTCTTGGGTCACACTAATCACTAGCAGTGCTCTCTGACCTCTGGCCTCTATGGCGTCCTTTGCTTTTAACGTCATTGCATTTTATACTGCGCCTGATATGACTAGGAAAAAAAAAAGAGAGGAAAAAAAACTCTCTGATAAAACAGTCACGTAAATGACTCCAGTGTTGTAAAGAGCACTTGATTTCTCGGTGCATAGAGGGTACCAGGCTACCCTCTAGTGGCACAGCAAAGCGATGAACCGTGTCACAAAATAAGTGTTGTCTCCCTCAAACGGATAAAGGGTAAACCGGATACCAAAAAACTGATGGGAGGAAAAGTCCTTTGTGGCGTAAGGCGACGCGCAAAGCCGTGCGGGGAATTCCGGTGCGTTAACGGGGAGATGTTTACTTTATATGCAAATCAGCCTCATCGACACCAGGGGTGTATTTTTAAAAAAGGCCCGAGCTTTGCCTTTTTTTTTCTGACTTTTCAAGAAAGAAAGCTTTGATGTTGGCAGGAAGGATCGATGCCAGAGAGAGAGAGGAGAACGAAAGAGAGAGGGGGGAGGAGGGAGAGGATGCAGAATGAAAATGTTCTGGGGGTGTGTGGGTGTGTGTGAGAGAGAGAGCAAAAGGGGGGGGGGGGGGGGGGTGGAGAGTCTGCCGTCATCATCATCATCAGCTCCTCTGTTTTAAGCTCATGAATTCTCTAAAATCCAAGCATCCTGCTACACGTCTCTCTCTTTGGGAAGGAGGGAAGGAGGAGGAGGAGGGGGGAGGAGAAGAGAGAAAGAGAGAGAGAGAGAGAGAGAGAGAGAGAGAGAGAGCCACAAGTGACGTTGTCGACCCCCGCATCATCTGGACACAATAAAGATAAAGTTTGTCGGGTCGCATCGCGCTCAGAGAATGCGGGTTGAGATGTAACTGCTTGACCTTACTGCACCATTTATTTCTGTTTCATTTAGCACAATCTGTCGGAGCAGTTGCTGTACATGAGGATGGGATTCAAGTGAATGGGTAATGTGAGGTTCCCCGCAACAGCCTTCTGTCATTTGGCCGTGTGTAGGCCTGCGGAGCCGCTGCGGAGGAGCAACTTTATGGACACACACACACACACACACACACACGCACGCACGGGGAGGGGGGGGGGATCAATCACTACACCAGGGCTTAAGATCAAGTTTGTTGCCAGGGCTAATGAGGCTTCAACGGATTCGTCTTATATCTGATATCAGACGGAATACGCGCGTTTAACCTCCACACAAGAGAGATTATCAAACACTGTGGCGTCATGATCATAAAGGGCCACTTAGCAGACTGACAGAAGTGCAGCAAAAAGTCTCGAAATGAGAAATAATCGGCCAACAAATCAGATCGGCGCAAAGAAAAGCAACAGACACCCAGAAAGCACAGACGCCTTACTGAGGACGCGATCAATTAATGATTCAACACCCCCCCTCCTCCTCTCTCACACACACACACACACGCACGCACACACACACACACTCACCCCTCAAAAAAAAAAAGCACGGAATAATCCGCATCTACTTACATAGAGCTGATGTTTTTGAATAACTCTGCTATGTCAACGCTGGTCCCATTGTTCCCAGTATCTTGGAGGGCGAGTAAAGGGAAAAACCTGCCATTATCGGACTTATTGCAATAGATCTCTGTTTGAGAGCAGCTGCAGGTCGGCGGGCAGTCCAGCATGGAGCTCAGATAGTCCTGGAAAACACTCATCAGAAACAAAACCCTCCACCAGCAAATCCGGAACGAGTGAAACCATAGATCCATGTCTCCGGGCAAAAAAGGGGGTAAGAGGTCCCGATGTCCTCTGGGTTAGAACAGAACAGGAGAAAGGAGGAGAGGAGGAGAGTAGGAGGAAGGAAAAAAGAAGGAGGAGGATGGTGGTGCGTCTGTACAGAGGATGCTCTATGTGAGCGTTTCTGCCGTGGATGTATGCTGTAGTGTCCTTGCGCGTCAGAGATTGGGTGAAAAGGAGGAGAGAGGAGGAAGAGGGGAGGGGGGAAGGAAAAGACGAAACAAAAAAAAAACGGAAATCAAAAATAAGACAGCGAAATAATGTGATGCTCCGCTCGTCTTTTCAGCCTCAGATGCATGGTGTTTCCCCGGAATGCCGTGCTGCTGCTGCTGCTGCTGCTGCTGCTGCTACTGCTGCTGCTGATGTCGTCGTCTCTCTCCAAGCAGGACCAGGACGACTGGCTGGAGAGCAGAGAGACACAAAATGAGAAGTTGGAGCATCAAGTCCCTCCTACCGGCTACAGTCATACTGACACCTGCAGAAACTGCATGCAATCAACAGTGATTACAACCAGACCTTTCATATGAGGGCTGCTGAGCTACACAGCGCCAACGCTGCATTATAAAATCAAAAGACAAAAAGATAACGTCAAAATATAGGTATATAACACATAATATGCACACGACAAAATAGCCTACTGACAAAAAGAAACTAGTAACCAACAAAGTGAAAACACATCTCTGCAGTTTGATCCAGATTAATTACAAATTCTGATTACATTGTAAATACATCGTGTAAGTATTCAGTCCCTGTAGTAGGGAGTACCTCAGTACTCACTGGTGCAGCCATCTGGTTTTAGAAGTCACGTAATGAGTTAAATGGAGATCACCAATGTGTAATGAAGCACTGTGAATTCATTTGGACACACCTGTAACTGGTCCAGCACTGAGGTGAACGTCCATGACTCAGAGTAGCTGAGTCAGAGTCAGAGTCCACATCTCAGGCCAGTTAAAACTTTGTGGACTCTAACCTGACAAATTTAACCTGACAGAGCTTAAGCAGAAAATGTAAGGACGAACAGGGGGGGGGGGATACAGCAAAGCTGATGAAGATGCTGACTTGGAGATGGCAAATACCTGTGCAAACATGCAGCAAGACTATGTAGTCCATATAAGAGTATATGTAAACTGTCTTGATGTGTTTAATATAATATATATAATAGTTAGTATGAATGTTTTTGACTGTTTTTAATGCACTGATTTTTATTTTAGAAAATCTCCTGGAGACTGGGTGCAGTGGTTAACACTTGGTTTCTGGTTCAAACCTCAGCTGGGGCCTCTCTGTGTGGAGTTCGCATGTTCTCCCTGTGTCTGCGTGGGTTCTCTCCGGGTACTCCAGCTTCCTCCCGCAGTCCAAAGACATGCACTTAACAGGTTAATTGGTGACTCTAAATTGGTTGCAGGTGTGAATGTGAGTGTCAGTGGTTGTATGTGCCCTGTGATGAGCATGGCGACTCTTGCCCAAAGTCACCTGCCATTGGCTCCAGCCTCCTCGTGACCCTTATGAGTATAAGCGGATACAGATGATGGATGGATGGATCCTAGAGACTGCACCACACGTCAAAAACATCTATTGGTGAAGATGTGAAGTTAAAAGCAGCTCAACCATAATGATCAGAAATATGTGACCACGCCACAGTTGGCTGCATCATGATATTGTCGAATATAAAGTGTAATGAAAAGTCCCGGGTTAATTGCACATCGAAAGAGAGACGACACTATTGTTCTGTCTGGTACTCTGGGTTGGATTCTGTCAGTGTTGGACAATCAGGAAACTTCAGTTTCAGTGGGAGGCTGCATGAAAATGATTTAATGTTCAAATGTAATTATCAAAGCCGTTTTGAGACTAGATGGCATCAAATTAAATTAATGTTGTGCCTGCATTGTTATCTGAGAGACGAGCAAAGCACCATTATGGTAAAATTGCATTGGTTGTAGTGCAAGCGTCACTGGTTGAGTCAGTACCGTGCTGTTGTTTGGATCCACCGGTTCTACATTTTTACTAAATTTAGGTATGTTCCATTAAGAGCCATTTACATTGTTGTGCCCTATAAAGGTAAAATAGCTTGTCCTATATGCTGGAGCTGAGAACAATGCAGTATAATAAGAAACCTTTGCATTGGGCAATATTATAGATGGAAAGATGTGACAAAAATACATAAATACATACATGAAATGACAGTGGAATATTAATCTTAAAACTACGTTAGATATGCTACATCTAAAGTTCATCTGATGATAAAGATTGAGAGCTTTTGGGGGGCCGACAGTTAATACTAACAACCACCTGTCAAAGTCCTTCTGACCTTTCAAAATAAGTTTTAAAAAAAACAAAAAAAACATGAAAGCCTGTCAAGAATGGCATTGTCGTCCAGAGAGCTCTTTCAAAATGTGACTGGTTCCTCTGATGCCACCCAGACCCTTGATCCCATTCAGACACCTTTATTTGTCATTGTCTTTGAAAACTTTTTTCATAAATCAAGTTTGAAAAACTCACTAGAGGATTTACTCAGCAACACTCTGACTGACTGCTTGAATGAGTGGCTGCTGTCTTTTTCTCGCCTTCCTTTCAAACAGGACGGCATTGCTGTGGTCATTAGTACACCTTTCTTTAGCCCATCAGTGGCATCTCACAACCTCCTGCTCAGTCAGTTATCCTCCTCCGATTATTGTCAACCATGCACAAAGTCTTAATCTTATTTAAAATGTGTGTTTGCTGTGACATCCACCTCCCTTTAGTTTTTTTTACCAGCTCAGCTGGTCTGCTGGAATCAGTCAGGAACACCCAGTGTAACTTTGCAGGCTTCAAAGGGTCTAGCTGAAGATGAAGGGCTGCATGAGTAGAGCATGGAGTTGTTGAGGACTAATTAAATGGAGGGAGTGTTCTGCCATCTCCCCAAACTGAGCAACTTAAAAGACGACACACTCTCAGATCTCTTCTTACATCAGTGAAAGGAGCGATGGGCAAGTCTGCCTTACAGAACCACAGCAACGAATCAGACTGGAAGTTTAGCAGAACACTGTGCTTCTTTCTACACGCTGCTTTTGTAGAAAGAAGTACAGCAATTCTTTGTTTCTGCATGTTCAAAGAACTAAAATACTGTAAATGCATTTTATATTAATATATTAAATACTAATGTCAAATCTTTGGGAAATGGTAATGTGACTTTGAGAGATTTTTTTTTTGTTGCATAGTTTGAAAGAGTTCTGCACCAAATCATACCTATCAATGAACTCCATTGTAGCCTTATATGTTGTCCTTAAGTACCACGGTGTCTACTCCTTCAATTCAGTTTTATTTATATAGCACCAAATCATAAGAGAAGTTATCTCATGACACTTTCGAAGTAGGTCTTCAGTTTCCCATATGGTCTCGCGGTCAGGCAGCCTGGCTTTGACTCCCAGTATTGGAACTATTTCCCTCTATGTGCAGCTGAAAGCAAAGTGAACTGATGTCATGTTCTGTATGTGTGGACCTGGCCAATAAATAGTGAATTTTGATATTTACTATTTACAGGGACTCAACAAATTCCACCACGAGCAAGCATTTGCTGACGATGGACGGCATGGATCCAGGAGAAGGCAGAAAAACTCCAGGGAAGAAGCCAAGCTAGAATCATGCATTAATGCGACATGAATGTGTACAGATGGGGAGAGACAGAGAAAAAGAGAAGAGCTCAGCTCAGCTCCATCAACTTCTCGCCACGTCAATCATAGCCGACATAGTGAAAGAAGGTGTAGGGAGATGACAGAAGCCACAGTAGGAGTAGGAATTTAGTTAACGTTTCAAATTGGTATTTTATTAGTATTCTTATGTGGTTGGAAAAATAATATCTAAAAGCAACGTTTTTCTAAAATGAGAGATTTTTCCTTAAAACCAACCAACAACCTACATCACAAAAAATGCGTTGTTAAATTGGGTGGTGTGTCGATGGAGGATGGACGACTTACTTTTCTGTGGAATTTCTGAAACTCAAGCCCACAAACTCTGCAGCTCAGCCTGTCTTTTAGCAGAATAAACCACAAACTCAACAGTGAGTTTATCCAAGCACCCGGTTGACTTCGTGTCTGACCCTGCTGGCTGACTACTAGACTGATGCCTTTCCAGCTTTTCACACAGAGAATTTTTGATGATATTGTTGCAGTTTTGTCCTTTGTGCATTGAACTTTTTTGTTTGTCAAAATGCTGCTCTTGTCAAAATGGACTTGCCGTTTTACAAAGAAAGCTGTAAATCACAGGAGATATATAAGAAATCATTTCAACATCTCATGACAGAGGGCTCAAACTTGAAATACTTGAAGTACCTTCCATGAAAAACTACTAAAGAAAATGGTCAGATTAGACTGAAAAAAACAAATTGTCCAACTGAAAGTAAAATGGACTGAGTTGAAAGTATTTTAAACAAAAAAAAATCAACGTGTTGAAGCTGCCATTCTCAACTTAGTGGGCTCCTCGCTGATTTCTCTTTCTGTTGTGTGTGTGTGTGTCTTTTTCTCCAACAATTCTCAGCAAAATTGGTGATGTTGCAACACCCAACTGTGTCACTTGCAGGTAATTGGGCTTCGATGGTTTACTCTCTTCTGTTGTACACTGTACAGAGCACCACAGGAGTCAAGAATATGCTTTAATGAAATCTTATGGAATTTTCCTCTCAACTTACTACTGTCTAGAATCGTCCTCTTTGATTTTCAACAGTGCTGTTGTACCAGATGACTTTCAGAAGTAGGGAATTAAACAGTTGTTGATGCACTTAGTGATTATGGACATATGATGAGCCAATGGGCAAATTCATTTTGCCTGCTTTTTTCATGGTGTTTTGTTAATAGTTTAGCATTCTTTTAGCTGTTTTAGCTTGGGAGTAGATAAAAAGTAAATGACAAGTGTTCCGTTATCTTTCAATAACTACTACAAGCATACCCATCAGCAAGGTATTTAACCTCCAGCTGCTCTTAAGGAGGTGCTCTGTGGTCACTGACAGAAGGCAACTGTTGTGCCAAGCTACTCCCAGCAGCCGACAACTCAAGAGTGACTGTAATTGGCAGCATCATGGGGCCGAATGGACTTCAAACGTCCGTGGATAATCACATAAAAGAACTCCAAAATGACAAAAAGCGACAACATCAGAAATAGACAAACATAATGTGTACAGGAGAGCTTTTTACTTCCTCATTACTTGAAATTTTGCTCATCAGGAAGCACGTCATAGTTCCATCTGGTCAAAATCAAATTTCCATCAAAGATACAGTCAATTTAGATATTGTATTATCAAGATCATAATTTGTTTTAAGAGATTAAAGACTCCATTTTCCTGTGGGCTTCTTAAGACTAATGGAGGAACTCATGACATTCAATCAATATAAATACGCTCATGGAAGAGAGTAGTGTTAGAGTCTCATGTTTTATTGCGCACACTTTTTTCATTGAATCTGTGCATGACAACTGTTTTCCCATTGTTATCCTTGAAAAAGTTAGATGATGTAAATTGCTGTAATGAAGATCGCTGTAAGATTTTAAAGAAGACAAAAGTGAAAAGGAAAGCATTGGAGGAAAAGGAAGGACGACAGATGTGACATGAAATTGAGAAGAGTGGGAAGAAAAAGGAGACGGGGCAAAAAAGAGGATTTGGAAATAAAGGCTTCAGAGTGACAGGATGGGAGGAATGTTTTATCCCCAACTCATCCACCACTGATTCTCCAGCCACTCCAGCTCTGTAGAGGATGCAGCCAACACGCCCAGCAGTCCAGAGGCTACAGTAAATGCACCCCACCTCCCTCCACAACACCTCCTTTAGCATCTCTGTTTTCACATCCATTCAGCTCCAACCATTCAAAATGCTACAGTCAATTAGTCAAGGTGCATTACACATTGTCATCCTGACCTGAGATTTACACCCCTCAGTGCCTCTGCCGCTCAGGAGAAGAAGGATGTAATCCCCTCAGACTGATGACAGTTCATGTTTCTTGGTGGAAATGGTGGATTTTATGATTTCTCTCTATGTGGATTTATATCATTGAGTACTATTGGACTGAACTCATATGGAGCAGCTGTAATCTTTAAATCAGATGTATTTTCGGTGCAGCCACATGTGACTTATCTGCCCTCTTCTTCAAAGGAGGACGATTGCGCAGAACCTAATAAGTAATAATCAGCTGAAACATCCACATTGTAGTGTGACCAGGAGATTTATGTTTTTCTTAATCGCGATGAACAATTTGATCTACATCTTTAGATTGAGAGAATACAATTGACTGTGTGATAAAATCTTAAAAAACAAAAACACTGAAAGAAATGGATGTGTTTATTCGCTGTAACGTTAGCATGCGCAGCTAACGAATCGCAACCGAATGTTACGTATGAAGCAGTTAGACGTGTCAGTTAGTCTGCATCCTATAATAATAATAAAAATATATGTTCATACATGGAGTGAATTTGCTGACTTAAAGAATTTGCTGAATTTATAACACAATGTTACAGAGTTACGTAGCTTATGATGGATGTTAGGTAAACCTCAGACTAAGAGCCTGGAAATCATCTAAACCTCATAGAAGGAGCCCAATTTTTAAAACCAAAACTCATTTAATGAAATCACATTGATGGACATCAATTGTCAGTCATCACACGAACTCAGTGCCATCAGTCTTAATCATACTATTTGAGGATAGGAGGTTCTGATTTATTGGAAACTATCCAAATGAACAAAAATTTGCCCAAATAATCACAAGCACCGGCTTAAAGTAACGCTCCATCTCTTTGAAATATCTATCAATCAACGAGGGCAAAGGTTCTTTTATTCTAAGTGTCTCTCTTCTCGGCATGGCCACTGGGAGGAGGAAGACACTGGGGGAATGAGTCCGTGTCTGTCATATATAATTAGAAGCAATTCTCAATAGATGGACTGCTAGCTCGCCCACCTACTGTACAGTAACTAAAGGGAGCGAGTCGGTTTGCAGCGGCTTCTCTTTAAGATCATTCTACCTCTCACAGTACACATTAAACACAAACACATCACAAAACGAGGTGTCAAATGGGTTTTGAAGCAATCCAATTAAAAGACAATTTCCAGCCTTTTCCTTTGTCTCCAAATTGCGGTTCTCGCTGTTGACCAAGACTCATCTGACTGAGGCACGATCGTCTCAGCCGTCAGTCTCGGTTAAATGAAACATCAAGGCACTGCCCTGCCACCAACTGATTAAAAATGGATTAATCAAGTTTGGTTAGGGGCAGAACAGTATAGAGATTCAATTTATCACCCGAGCCTATTTAAAATGTAATTACATCACAGGCGTTGATAGATTTGAACAAGGCACAAAGGTTTTTAGATGTTTCAAATTAGCACAGCCCTGACACTGTGGCTTCATTCACTCTGTTTAAGCTGGTGACAGCAGTGATGTCCTTGCCAGGCCTGATGTCTGACAGCCTTGGAGGAATAAAGAAAACATTTCAACAGGTTTCAGAAAGATAAATAATTGAAAATATCACTGTGTTTTACTTGCACGAACAATAGGGAATTTACTTTGATTCAGCTATGGTCTAGTGTTAGTCTGTGTGTCCGGAAACGTGTCAATCAACGTGTGACAGTCGTGTGTTGTGATTTTTGATGGTGGTGTTACATTTTGATTCAGCAGTTGTACTGATGTCACCTTGAACAGTGATCTATGAAAACAGTGGCTTGGACATTGGATTGCTGATGACCAGAGCTTTTAAAATATTCCATAAAATAACATTCAAAACAATAGAATGAGTCGAGTCCTCCCATACTGAGATTGCATTCTTCGAAGGGGTTGGTTAAACTGTAGAAATATGCACCTTGTTACACAAACCTCGACTTTAAAAAAGCTTCGATCCTGATCCCTGATATTATTTCGAGACTGGGTAGATATCACTATGGCTGAGCGGCCTTACACACCTGACAACCTCTCTTTGTACAGGTCCAACATGTAAGTATTACTGACACTGCACTCAAAATTCTCTATCTTCACTTCCTTTCTCTGTAGGATTTACACTGCTCTTTATGCTTCCCGCAGGCTAGAAAGAAGGAAAATAAAAAATGAATAACAAGTGATTTCTAGATGGCTCACAATTAGGTCACTGGCTGTGTGATTGGAGTGGAGAGCTTCCTGAAACCGTCTAAAGATGGGTTTGAGAGAATAGGTTGTGTATTCAAATCTGTGACCTGCTGGGACAAATTCAGGGTGGAAAGATGAGAACGAAATGCTCTCATCATACACATACTCTCGATTCCTATCAAGATGCTGTTAAGCAATGTACTGTATTTAACACCTAAATGAATGTGAAAGTGGGAACTTCCCCACAGTGACAAATAAAATGACCGTGGTCACACTGGACATGGTGGCCCAGGAGTGACATTGTTGAGAACTGTTTTGTAAAAAGAATAAATAATTGTAATAATTGTACATTACGGCACGGTTTGAGTAGTGTGTTAAAATGTAACAGTAATTAAATATATCAGATTTAAAGCCTGTGTTTGGTTTGTATTATAGACTGTGTAAAACAAGGACATTGTTTCTGTGAGATCACCCATAGATTTCTGAAGAGCTGTTGTGAAACTCAAATTGTAGTGGCTCTGGCCACCACCATCTTGACAGTCCTCCCCACTGATAATCCAAAAATGGGAGTGTGGATGGAGCTGAAGCAGCCTACATGACACCTGGTTGCTCAAACAAGCTAGCTGTAACGGTACCCGTCAATAAAAGCAGACGTGCTCTTAATTATGCACTTTAAGCAGTAATGTAAATTGAACAAATGAGTTTTACAACAAGTCAAAAATCTAAAGCTAGTTCAGTTGTCAAGAAATATTTGTACCAGGCTGTAAACATGTTTATTTCTTCTGTAAAGTTGTACATTTTAATATGGGCTCTTATGGAGATTCTCCTGTTTTGCAGTGCCTCATGTGGTCGGTTGATGATCTGCAATTTTTGTCACTTCCTTGTTGGCTTCACTTTAAAACCACAGAGGTTATTGTTTGGTTTGTACACTCTGGACTTGTGTTGAAACATGGCGATTGAACACGTTGGACTGTGTGTAAGAAGTTCCACTCTCTCTGTAGATACGAAGGGCTCATTCAACGGTAATGAAAACACAACAGTTCTCATTTCCAGGTGATTATGCAATGATGCAATATGCAATGACACTGGACCTCTCACTGTGTGAAACTCACTCTGTCAAGCGCTCTGAGCACTCCTAAACATGTTAATAAAAACATTACTTTAATTGCCATGCAGGGAACACATATTGAATATGTTGCAGATCCATTCAATATGATTGTAACGGGTGTAATTAGAACCCAAATGCAGCACACGCAGGAAACAGTCTCTCTGGGCACAGGGAAAGTCCAGGGGCTTAGGCTGGGAACACCAGTCCAGTAAGCAGGTAGGCAGGAGTTGAGGCAGACGTACCAGGAGAAAGCCACCAGTAGCTGGGCCGACACCAGCTGGCAGAATCCAGAGGGATCAGAAACTCGTGGTCGAAGACGGAAGGCAGGGTCGGTTACAGGGAGTACAGCAAACAGGTTAGTCCAAGGCAGGCAGAGTCGGCAGCAGGAGATCAGTCCGGAGAAGAGTGCTGGAAAGTCTTGCGTGAGCATAGAGAACAATCTGGCAGAGAGTGAGTGAGCTGGGAGAGCTTAAATCCTAGCTTGATTGGTGATGGGAAACAGGTGAGTCAAGCAGGTGAGGGGAGTAGGTCTGATGAGGGGGGCGTGGCTGGCAGGTGAGTGGAGAGGGAACGGAAAATTACTGAGAGGCAGGTGAAAGGGGAGCAGACTGTGACAATGATTTTGTTGTGACTGCAGAATATGGGGGAAGTATATATGCTCAGCACTGGACGTACTTGTAGAAACGAGTACCTTCATTATATTCAGGGAGAATTGCGTTGCTGCTGCAAATGAGTGTGTATACATCATTTTTAGGAGACTGTATCTACACATCCTTATACTGACAAGTTTGGTGGGATGAAGGTGGCCTTAAAAAAAGTTATTAAATACCCTGTAATCACATGTGTTTAATAATTTCTACAACTAGTTTGGGCCAATTATAACACAGAGGCCCAGGCCTGTGAATCAGGATTTCAGGCTTGATTAAACATGTATTTATGTTTTTGACATCAATATTCTCAGTATTGACAATGCACCTAACATTGTGTGTCACACTCTCTAACCTGGTTTGTATTAAACAGTGCAGAACAGAAGAACAGCATGCGTGTTGCATCACCCCGCGGGGAGTTTGTGTTACGAGCGAACGTGTAAAGGAGTGCGTGTCTGCGTGCGCACACCGCGCCGCATAATGTGAATGTTTTCACGTGCATAGAATAAACATGTTTGAATCTCTACCTGCAACCCCCCCCCCCCCCCCCCCCCGTGTCTCTTAACTCATTAACACAAAGCTGAATTCAGACTTAATGCTCTGATGTGTGTAAAGATGAAAGTCCTGTATTCATCTGCCAGAATCAGCTATCCAGTTGCTGAGATGCAGCGGTGCGATAACTGGTAGCCAAACTCCTCTGTTAGCTCCCAGCCAAATGGGCCGAGCCTGCTGGCAGCCACACTGCAGACAGATAATATTCTTATTATGTACACATTCCCACTGCGGAATGATTAGATTAATGTAAGTGCATGTGTGCTGTTATTGTTGCATTAATTATTCATTGGCTATTTTTACTTCTCTGTGAATATCTGTTTTATCCCTCCGGATGTTTCATTTTTTACAGAGCAGGCATGCATGGCCGCTGTATGGCGAGTGAGGGCGAGCACACAATGAGTCATCACTGCTTGCAAAGCCACACAAGTCGATGCCTGCCGACTTCTATCGACCAATTACTCACCAGGTCATCGCCGTGTGAGCAGGCTGACTGAGTTGTCGGCAGTGCCACTGAGCAGGCTCTGCTGTGGTCTGCGCCTGGGACTGAATGGGGATGAGCGAGCGAGGGAGGGTTGAGGAGCCTTTTCCATTGTGTCAGACTGACAGACCACTGGACAGCTCGGTGGCCAGGCAGTGAACATCACAGCTCCAGCCCCTGTTCCACAGGAGCGACGGGTCACTTCCAGGACCTTGAGAAAATAAGGGAGTCAGACTCCATTTGTTTTCCGTCTCTGCTCCTCAGGGAATCAAAGGGGAAGACATTTCCAACCGTCCCGCCTGACTGGGTCCGACTCACTTAAGAGGTCCGTTCTCGCCTCGCTCCCTCCAAGCTTTGTTCACACATCCAGCAGACATGGCATGTGGGACAGTTGTGGCTTAGCTTGGCCCGAATAGCAAGAGGAGCAGGGGAGTGGAAGAAGCAGTGCTCGCTGGCAGGGAGGCAGCTGAGAGGACAAATAGCACTGTGGAGAAATGAGAGGGAGCATTATAAAGGCCATAAACCCAGAAAAAAACGGAATAGGCCTCTTTTTTACTGAGAAGGCAAGAAAACCGATTGTATGTCTGTGTTTGGGATGTGTTTGCATGTGTGCATTCGTTATTATTTCATCATTGTAGAGTTGCTCCGTTTTGCTCTGCACATATAAAACAATGGAAAACGGAAAATCGTCAACCAACAAGTTACCTATAGCTGTTTCTTCTACATTTCCACTGGTGAAAAGTGAATTTTAAAGTGTTTTTTTTTCTCTCCTGGATGAGGCCAAAGTGAAGTAGCAATTCAGCAAATGTCGAGTGAAAAGTGGCACTTCTACTATGATTATGGGCACACAGTCCTAAGAACTAAAGGCAGGAAGAACAACTAGAGTCACCGCAATGAAAGAGACAGTGTGAGAAAGCAACTTCAGAGTCGTTAGTGAGACGCGTGCAGAGGTAAAAATGTGGTTTCCGTCACCTTCGCTTCACTTCAACACGTGGAGAGCAGCAGAACATCCAAAGCAAGTGTGGCCGCTAGAAATGTAAAGGCTCCAAAATGAAATGTCTATCATTTTTACAAACATGTAACCTGCTCTCAGGGAATGACTGCTGTCATGTAAGTCAGGTCCCCCTTCAGATTTCTTATAGTCTTTTTACTCTTCCTACATTTTCCCGAGCTGTGAAACGTTTTCTGGAATAAAATTGCATGTCAGAATTCATGTATTTGTGTCCTGTAAAATTCCATTAATGCCCATTGACTCCATTTATGTACTCACATCCATACATACAAGAGTAATTTCTGTATTCTATATTTTCCCATGTTTTATTTGTGGCAAAGTGACTAATGGGGGACAACAATTTTTCGTCCAATATTGAGTGAAAGCGCTGTAGCCTGCAGTCATGAAACAAGCTACAACATAATCCTTGCGGGCAATTGCACACCATCAAATTTCGTCCACTAATAGTGCTCGTTTTTGCCACTTACAGGCTCAGGTCATGACACTGAAAATTACTAAGCTACACTTTCTCTACTCAACACAACAAACCCTTTCTGGCCGGCGTTGCTACGCTCACAGTCATTTTAACTCTTCTTTGAAGGCAAAGGAAAAGAAAACATTTTCATTTCTCTGATGGGTCGTGTTGTCAGACACTTGTAATACTAATATGAGCCAGTCAGTGACGAAAACAATCACTTTTAGTGTATGTAATTTGATGGCGTGCGATTGCCCCATAAGGATTACATTGTAGCTGCGTTTGCCGTGGCCAGCTGCACAGCTCTCACTCAATACTGGACCAAATTCAAAAATGATTGTCCACATTAGTCACTTTGACACAAAAACATGGGAAAATCCAGGTTGAAAAATGCCAAAGTTAGCCTTTAAGATCTCTCACAGTCCTGCACAAACTGAAGAAATAGCCTAAACATTCACTTTGCCTTAGTCACAAGAAATAAGTTATCATGACACTTTCAAAGGGAGTGTGTATCCCCTGGGGTTATGTGTGGAATATTCAGGTCTCTTTCAGTATTGACAACATGCAATATTGGTTTTTCCAAATCTGCTGAAAATCATAGAATTGTGTATCTGTGTGGTAACCTGGCTACCAGCGATAACGCGTGTGCCCAGGGGCCCATTATTTCATAAACCGTCCATTAAACAACCTAAGGTTTTTTTGATAAATGGACCTTGCATTGGGACCAGACCCAAAACCTGATTCCCTAACTCAAAAACATTATCTGGCTACGTGGTGAAAGCAGAACAGGAGCAGCGGCTTCAGTGCTCCATCAGTGTGTCGACGCCGGATGCTTTTGGCACATCAGGCTACGGTGTGTAGGTCACCTGTGTTTTGGCAGCACTCAGAGCCCAACACGCTGCATAATGTGCGATGGGTAGTTAGGTGCATGAAGCGGAAGAAAATAAACTTGAAGCCTAAAATGTGTACCTGTGTTTGCAGCTTTGGTGATTGATCTGTTCTGTCAGACACAGATGAGACGGACGACTGCAAATCACGGCTGAAATGCCTCCTGTGTGGATAACACTCAGGCTGAGTTAGCGTCTAATACCTGGAATAGTGTATGATTATAATTCATTATGGGTAAACGCTAACATACTATTTAAATGAAAAATGTTAGCAATAATAGAATTATTAATTTCTAACAACTAACACTAAAGATGCTGAGAATCTTAAGATAAGACAACAGTGAAATTATAATAATTTGTTGGTATTTGTCTACTGACTCTAATATTATTTATTTTATGCGCTGATTTGACTTATGTGCAGCTCTATTAGAGAATTTAAGCATTTATACCGCTGTTCCCTTAACCCCTGGGCTACCATAATACCACTAATTTACTTGAGGCTATAAGCAGTGTTTTTTCTTGAAGGTTAAAATTAATTTAACACTTGCAGTATTTATTTCTCCTTCTATTTCCCAGCATGCGATCCTACTTGAATACACATTTTTTTTTTTACTTCTAATTAAAGGTTTTCTACTGTATGCCTGTGACCCTTAAGCCTTTGTTTCCCTTTGTGTTAATTATCAAGCGCTTCTTCTTCTTCTTCTTCTTTTTATTGTTGCCCTCACTGTATTTCCTTCAATACAGAACAAGTAATTAATGTTCACACTTCAATCTTGAATCTTTTCTTACACCTCCAGATCAAATAACTATAATGGCAAGTCCAATCATGGAGGGCTCTCTGAGAGGATTATTTTGCAGGATGCAAAATAAAGCAGTGACCTGGTTCTTTCTCAGCTAGCATCCTCACTTGTCTGGCATCTGATACTTGTGTATACTTCCATCTCAGCAGGTGGTGTCACACAACGTTCCACCACAGCTCCCTGCAATTAGCCCCCTGTGCATCGAGGTGCACGTTGGCATCGTACAGACACTGTCAAAAAGATGTTTCATCAAATAATGGCCTGTCAGTCTAAAAATGTGAACTACTATTCATGTGTGATTTTGAGTGTATTTTCTTTCTTCGGTAGAGCTGTGAATCTTTTCTCTGTTTTATCTCCACCAGACAGACAATGTTAGTAGATTCCTATCAGAAAGTACCAGTAGAGACGGTCTATCATTATCCCATATCACTGATCACTGATCAGTTATCCCGCGTAGAGGCATTACGTGTGTGCTAATGTGTGGTAAAAAGAAGCCTGACCAGAACCGAATAACATGAAGAGAATAAATAGAAATTACAGCTTGGAAATGAAAAAAGTCATGACCTCATTTATTTTACAGGTGACTTCTTGTTACTTGCTTGTTCAGTGTGTTCAAACCAAAAGTTAGAAGACGCATGCCATCATGTTGGAGGAGTGGTAGTGTAAGATGACATTTATTTTATATATTATGTGATTTTTCTTAAGTTTAGTTAGAGAAATGACATAATTCCATTAATGATAACTATTTTGTTTTAGCATTTAGAACAGGACCTACAATTTATAGTACAACTTGCCTGCAATATATGTGATTGTTAATATTGGTGGTGTGATGTGAAGTGAAACCTTGACGTGATGTATCACGTATGTATGTTGGTCTGTGTTGATTTATTCTACTGTTGAGGCGGACATTAAAGTATTCAAGTTAGACGGAAGAAGCTGTCCCTGTGTGTTTTCTTGACTTCTTCAATATGCCGTTATTACCCAAACCGATTCTGTCAGTCTTCATCAGAGAGGTTAGAATTTATCATAATTTCGAAACTGAGATGAGTCTAAACATTTCAGTGTTGTCATAATTAGAAAGCTGATAACAGTGGCAGTTCATATAATACAGCAGACACACTGAATGACATGAGCCATTTGTGCTGAGTAATTAATTACTAGGAAATTATTATTATTATTATTATTATTATTGTTTGTTTTTTTTTAATTGTAACCGTTAAAATGTCATGGTAACCAACTTGCTATGGTTAAATATGCTTCTATATTTAACCAAGCTTGTGTTTTGTAGAATCACTTTGATTGGCCAGGTATTTGTACACATACAAGGAACTTGACTCACCCTATAAAACTAATTATATACCCATCATCCTCCGCTGTACCTTGATAATTAATAAGAGTTAGCATGCTGACATGCTAAACTAACTAATGGTGAACATGGTAAACACTATGTTGGCATTGTTGCTGCGAGCATGACAAAAGCTAAACTAAAACTACATACGGCCTTGTACAGCTGCTAGCATGGCTGCAGACTCTTGTTTACAGTGTAATTATGAATGGGTGAGTTTTCTGGATTTAGGCCTTGAATGTGTGGCCATCACCGCTGATGCAACCCTGTCATCAGACAAGAACATCAGTATTGGAGGATTCTGCAAAAACCTTGAAATTTTCACTGCAATATCTGCATATTAACTATGTTACTATTCAGATTTGGAGAAGAAGATCATGGCTATAGTGAATAACAAGGCTAACATGTGGTGTGGAATTAGATATAATTGCTTGAAATACTGAGCTGGTAGATTAAAGTACAGCCACTCCAAGTAACAAGCCATCCCACTTCCCTAACCTGCCATAATAGAAATCCATACACTGCAGAAGAAGCAACACATAGTTTTCAATTGCATTACATTTCAATTTTCAGCTTGAAAGAAGAGGTTTAACGTAATACCGCCAATTTGTGGGAACACAATTATATTTTTTAGAAAAGGAAAAACAAGGGCTAAATCCTAAACACCTTTCCTATAAATCCTGTTCTGTGTAAAAAGATGCTGTTTCCTCATTTGCACCACAGTGCCCATCCAAGAGAGATGCTTGTTCAGCAAGAAGACGAGGCAGCAATAGGAGTGCGACATGCAGACAAGCAGACAAGGTGTAATCCATAGATAAACACTGACAAGGAGCAGGCAAACAGGAAGCCTGCAGGAGTAAAAGATGGCACACCTACAATACACAGTGCTGGCCAGCCAAGTCAAACAAGCCAGCTGGAGGTTGCTACCACAGCTCCATTTACATTACATTTTACATTCACTGTTTGATTGACACTGAGGGGCTCAAGCAAGGATAGAATACAGGCACACGCTGTGCAACGAGCGAGGGCACGTTTCATAGCAACAAACAGAATGCATTATGGATTGTTATAGGCTACTTTAAACATCGCTTGACGATTTTGCAGATAATATGGATGCGTTAGATAGATAGATAGATTGCTTTGGTCCTCTGTGTATTACTGTCTCATTGATACATCATTAAAATGTCATTAACATCTCCTCCAATCAGTGAGCATGTAGGTCACACTCAGCGAGAGGGGTCCCCGTGGAGTTCAGTGGAGCTCTACTGCTGCTGGTCAAATCACAGTTGCACTGCACTGTCCATAAAAACCTAAACAGAAACAGAATTACATGTTTGCAGACTGTCAGAACAGAAACCAGGTAAAAGTCACTATGGGCAATAATGAATTAATAATGTATTATCGTTCAGCTGAGCTCTGTTTGTCTCTCACTATGCCTGTGTTTCTCTCTGTCCCTGAAAAAAAACAACACTTTTTGACTCATGACTTAAAATAACTGATTTTTTTTTTTTTCCCAAGACAGCAGCCATTTTCATTCTGCACTAGCTGTGACTCTGACTGGATAAGCTAATCAGCTCTCGCCTCAGGGATTACATTCCTTATCATATCTCTGCCACCAGTCAGGTTAAGCATGCTGCCACATTGTAACTCTTTAATAAAGCTCCATTTTAAATCAAGATTTGGGTAAAGCCACCCACTCAGTTAATTGGTTTCTATTATATTAGGAGGGATTGTATGGCAGCCAACTCAGTAGGACTGGCTTGGGCTAAAGTGCCGTGACACACTGCTGACTCACATGCAAACCCCACAACTCCAATTTACACCGTCATTGAAAAGTACTACTTTAAGGTACGTCTGATAAGCGTGGGAAGAGCGCACAGGGTTTGGTTGTTTGTGAATGTCATTACTTGGGTCATGGTGACATGTGCTGATGGATGTTATCAGCTTGGCTGCTAATATCCAGCCCAGAGGACCGCCATACTATTTGTTGCCATCTGTCTGAGGGTGACAATAGTTTGAAATCCCCAACAAGTTGTTGTGCAAGTTGAGGCATTAGGGAAAGCAGGTGTTAATGAGGGAACGGGCTCATAGGTACATGCATCAAACACTTGTAATTTCAACACAGTATGATTAACCTGTATGTACCCGCACACACACACACATACACACCCACATTTAATCATGTTTCAGAGAGGAAAAACCATCACAGAAACGATCAGATAAACTTTAACTCGATATATGGAGGGGAATGACTGCACACCACACACAGTTAGAAGGTTATCCAGGTCAAACTTTATTTCACGACCTGAATCTAGATATTGTTCAGTCCGCTGGTGTTCAGATGTCCTTTCATTAGTGCATAATACAAAGTTGTTATAAAGGCACAACTGGCTACATCATGGCTTTTCAGATCAACAGAACTGAGACTTTCTGATTGCAGTACACAAATCCCTGATTCTTTGCCTCTATAGTTTCTCATAGTCCACATCTATCTGTATGTGTGTGACCTTGTCTCAACATAATAAGATACACATTCCGGTTACCAAACATTGGCTTTACAGACACTGAAGAACACACTACTTTAAAGTCACTGTATGATCCTTAAGAGTTTCATGAAATAAAACACTGTTGTTGATGCTGTTCATGGCCAGCATGGCATCAGTAATAGCCATTCGACATACAATAATTGCGTAATGTAATTGCCTCTTTATATAGTAGTTGTGATTGTTTGTGGTATAGTCCACCATTTCAGTGTTGGACTCAAATTGACTTCGAGTGCAAGGGGAATTTCACAGGAAACGAAGCGTGCAACGGTTACTGGTTACACCAATTTTATCTCATCATTATCAACCTGTTCCTTGTTCCCTCTCCTGTATCAGAGCTGTACTAAAGGTGTGTAAGATTAAGGGGGTCTATTGGCAGGACATGTCAGAAATGCAATATATTATTTATAAGTATGTGTTCATTAGTGTATAATCACCTGAAACTGAGCATCTGGCAATTACAATTGTGGTTTAGTTACCTCAGAACGAGCTAAAGGTTCTTATTACTTCCTCCATCCGTCTCACTTTTGGGTGTAAGACCAGCTCCAAGATATTTGATTCACTTACTGATGCAGTCTGCTTGATCCTCCTCAACAACCACAAGCTTCCAAATGTCACTGACCTTCTGGAGGACTTCGACATTCCCTATTTTATGATCTCACCACGCTCAAGTCCGCCTTCCTTCAGCTCAGCCTTCTCCTTTCCTCAGAGAAAACAACATCCTTCGAATTCCTAAACCATAACTGTGAACTTTCCAACCTTCCAGGCTTCTTTCCCTACGAAGAAACTCCACCGTATTTCCATGTACATGTCTAATTACCTCCTCGCCCTCACAAGCATCAGCTTCTCTCCCCCGCTTGGACATATGAATTTCACCATCCGCAACATTCCCCAAGGTTGATCCTTCCTCTTCCACTTACTGACTCTGTCTGCATGATTATGCTGTCTTAGATGATGCCTGTGAAATGGAGCTGAGACTCCCTCCTTCTCTTCAGACAGCATTTCCTTTTTGTTTGTATGATGACCACATAAGTCAGCCTGAAGACTGCACACCAACGCAGAAACCCTACATCAGATTCGATGGCATCATCACTGCCCTTTGGGATCCAGCTTTTGAGGCCATGGCACCTATGGATTGCTCTACCCACACCCTTATGGTCTGCTGATTCTGTGGATTTTTTTTTAAAGGGTAGCTAAAGACAGAGCTGTTTAGACAGGCGTTTGGGTAACCTGCATGCACCAGGTCAGCATTTTATGTATTTGTCTTGTGTGTTTTGTATTATAATGACTTTTATATATAAAAAATAAAAGGGCTGAAGAAGCTGCAGATTTATATACTTCCTGGCATGTTGGATTTTGCCCTTGTAAATCATGTTGTGAGTTATATATGTGCTGTACAAATGAATTTGACTTACTTACTTATTGCTCATCCTGGTGAATATGACCCTCATCCTCTTCAGTCCTCTCGCCATACAAATAAACTACTTTTACACTGAACAAATGGTGTGGCCAGAACATGAATTCTTAAAGTGTAAGTGTAATACTGTATACAGATGTCACATAGAGAACCAGATGCAGTCCATAACTCTGACAGCTTCTGCCCAGCACTTCCCATCATGCAGGACAGAAAACTAAACCCACAATCCTAGCAGTGTTAGCATCTGACTGTACACAGCACAAGATATACAGGCTCTTTTTTTTTTTTTTAGAGGAAACATGTTGGCTGTTATTAAGGGATGTTTTGAATGTAAAATTGGGATCACCTTGTGCCGCTGATCAGTGTCAAGTAAGCATCAAGTGTCGAGTTTTAAAATTTGATTACGGTTGCGCAGGTACAGGGTGCAGCTTTGCATGTATTGTGTACCGTAGCTTGCTTGATTATGCTTGATCCTGTGATGCGAGGTGGGAGGAATAATCCAAACATTAAAAAGCTCCTACACAAATTAAAAGAGGGCCGTCACTGAATGCTCACTGAATAATTTCCAGCTGCAGCGAAATGATACCTTCTCACACAAAATAAGGCAAATCTATAACCGCCGTGCAGTGCGACCTTCTCTAAAACAGGAAACCTTTAATAAGAAATCATTAATTGAATGCAAGTACAAGAGCTTAGCAGGTGTAAGGCAGCATAACCGTGGCTTGCTGCACTCCCACAAAGTGGCGAGGGAGATTGAACTCACCCTGTGGCTCTCAGGAAATGAGCGCTCTGCCCCAACACTACCTATCACTGGTCACCTCCACCTCCTTCTCACAACCTTCAGTATCCTTAGAGGGAATGAATTGTTTGCCTACAGCAAACAGCCATTCGCCACAACCATTCAGCTGAACATCCAAATATCATTCAGACTCTGACAGTGGACAGGGCCACAGCTTGATCCATGATAGCAGCAACAGCCTTAGTGAGCATCCAACATTTTTTTTCTTTGTATGGATTTATACTTCTTCATTAAGCCGTCGCTACCTGTTTGCTGAGGATTCCTCGCACCTTCTCAAAAATGTAGCCACCATTCTTAAGATGTTCAGGGCCAGAGAAAGGTATTCAGAAGGATAAATTCCCCCCAGCATGTCTATAAAGAACTTATTTTCACGTAACTGACCATTATATTTTCTGTAAATTTCGTTTCTATACACCATTATTCCTAATAATACTGCGGTGGAGGTAAATGTGTTTATTTGATCTTGAATTATTAGGGTAATCTAAATTCAAGATTTAAAAAAAACATCAAAAATCAGGCTTAAAAATGTGTCAATTACATTTAAGTGTAGAATGTAAAGTCCAAGAAAAGGCCAGAAATTCCTCTTTCTTCTTATTAAAGACGCCGTCAAATCAGTGACATGCTCTCTCTTGAAATGCCTAACCAATCAGTGTCAAGAGTCACCACATCGGGCCCTCTCGCTCATCTCTTGTGCTGAAGCAGCCGAAGAGAAAGAACATCTGCGGTTTTCCCGTATGAAGTTATTTGTGTTCCGAGATGTTTCGCAGCGAAGGCTTGCTAGATCTGACTCTGGGTCACTGTGCAGGACAGCATAAGGGACACTGCTGCTCCATGCAGGCCCTAGATACCTGATTGCATGAGAGGCAAGTCCGTGGGCTGGTCATTTAATCAAAGCTTCTGAATAGTAGTTTGCAGCAGAATCGTCCTTTCTGAGCCATCATCAAAGATAGCATGTGACTTAATTTGATCTCCATTTTGGAGTAAAATCTTACTGACACCTTGCAGTGGGCCAATTCCCAGTTAACCAGTTTAACAAGAGATTTTATAGTTACAGTTTAATCCATTTTCACTTTAAACCTTCTCACTGGGATTGTATCTCTACATCCAAAAGTAATGTAAAGTTAACATTAGAGTCAGTGAGTTAAATCAGTTAACTAGATCTATATAATCTATCACAGACCCTCTGTAACAGTTTCAGCAGTCTTAACGGCTCCCCTAAGTCAGTCGTGATGGAGGACAAGTCTCATTCCGGTCACCTGTCTTCATTTCTATAAAAGGTGATGCTTTTATCACAGTCTGTTGTTGCCTTTAGTCGAAAGCAAAACTCTCACTAGAGGAGAAGCCTGCATAATAGAATGATAAAACTTTGCATTAGCAAAGATGTACAAGAGGGCATCATTGTCATTGTCTTTCAGTGGGTGGCAAGGAGTCATCTTCTTTTGCCAGAGGTGGAAAGGCTGGTCCCGAACACATCCTTTTATTGTGTTCCAACTACAGCTCCAGGGAGTAACCAAAATATCTGTATCACTGCAGGCACCTCTCTGCAAAAAGTGCATTCTGCACTACACTACATATGTTTACTGCTGAGGCACTTGAAGTATTGCTCGTGGGGATAAGCAATTGCCAGCAGACCAGAGGATGACAGCTAATGGAGTTTCAGACCAGGCCGTCCTTGGCTCGTTTCTCGTTTCTGCAGGTAAAGAAAAGTGGGTGCAGGAATAGGGTGATTGTTAAAGAATACCAATATTAGAAACTGGAAAAACAACATTTACTTTTATACTTAAAAATAGCACTAATTATTTTTTTTCTATGTCAAAGCTAGGTTATCCAAACCTAGAAGGCAGCATTTGCCCACCCGACAACAAGCTGTCTTTTCCGTGAATGACTGACCCCTACATTGTGTGCGAAAGTGGTCACCCACATATATAGTTCCTCCTTTGTTCTGCTGATCTAGCACGTTAGCTACTTTAGTTATTCTGTTTGCAACTTAATTGCTTTGGTTCCGATTTACTTTCCTGCAGCAGCAGGTAGCCATTTTCAGGAAAAAAGCTCCAATAAACTCACCGCCTTACTACCTGCCCTGCACCAAATTGCAGACAGACAAAGTTAGCAACTAACTGCTGAATTTATTGGAACCTTTAGCTGCTAAAGAGCCAGATATTCGACTGACTATTCGCCAGTTGAACACAACTATGACTCCAAATGAACGCAGCAGGACATAATAGCTATCTGAACAGATTATTAGCTAACTGACAAGCTCTCATTAGTAGACAAAAATCAGCTAATTTTTATGTTAGCTGTGAAAAAAAAAGTTTCAGAATGCTTAAAATGTCCATTTCCTTTTTAGCCGATATAAGAGGGTGAATTCTTTCTGATCCTCTTTTGCGGTTCCACTCGAAAGACCGTGATCATGTACGCTTGTTACAGTCCCACATTACTGTACTTTGAGTAAAGATGTCCACATAAAGCTTTAAACTGCCACGTGAATGTCCGTAATTCATAAGAATTGTTTTTCCCGTTTGCGTTGTGGACTTTTTCTGTGCCACCGGACCATCTGGTTGCGAACATGTTGCAAAGGTGATTCATGAAAAATGCCATCTGCCCCTCTGGTGCTTTAGTCAGACGGTATACTATTGCTATTTCTGAAATCAGCGCTAAGCATGACAGATTCCTCAGGAACGTGTGAGTTTCCCACCACCTCCTCACTTAAAATCCTGAGCTCTGCTGATGACAATTCTGACAGCCACCATATCCACAGCAAAGTCACAAGCTGGCATGAAAGCCAGCGCAGTATGTGTTAAATATGCATTACTGATGTAGGGAAAATCATTTTATCAGATCAGTATTAATTTAGATGCAAACAAAAGTCAGGAGGCTTGTGACAGGCAAAGCTACTTTTGAGTCAGTGTTTGTTTTCAGTGACTGAGCTCAGAATAATCAAACTGTCTTGCGCGGGATAAGAGCCACATCTGTGGCTTCTTCAGTCTTCTTCTCAATTTCCCTCTTTTAAAAGTGCTTCTTCCTCTCAGAAAGGCAGTTTCAGTGTCATAGTTTTGAATCTGAAACACTCACTTTGCCTTTTTGCAGGCTTGATTTGCTCTTTGTGTTTAATTTAATGACTTTTTCCATTCGACTCCTGTTTATAAAGTTCCAAACTGGAGGCAGAGCTGGAATAACAGAGCGGTAGGCCTAGTCTTCATCACAGTAACAGTCAAGGTTCCTCCTAGGTTCTTTGATGTATAGCAGGTGGGTGGACTGGCAATATGTTCATTAAACAGCACTGGAATGACTACAGCGACTACTTTGATCTGGAAAGAGAGAGAGACACGAGTGTACAAAGAGTGGGACGATCTCCTTGATCATTAAAAAAAAAAAAATTGTTTTGGAGATTCTTTTTGGTAGTTTTATTTGTGGCTTACATTTTATATTAACTTGAATTAACCTTTAGTGCTAATGCTAAATAATATGCTCATAGTACAGTGCTCAGTGCTAGTACAGTGCTCATAGTGGTGTGTTTCATCATCGTGATTTCTGAATTCTTTTTCATGTTTTACTGTACTACTTAGAATTTAAGACAAAAACTCTGATAGAAAGTTGGAATGCAGATATTACGTACTCCAAACCCCAGGTTCATTTTCTGTACTGTAACACAAATTTGAGCTTTTCTGCCCTCCAATCATTGCAGTTTTGTGTGTCTTTATCGATTAGTGTCACAGATGAGTGTCCCTCAACAAGACATTTAACTCCTGCCCGATCACTTTAAATGTACAAAATGTTTGACAATGTTTGACTGACCGGATTCAACGAGGGAAGATTTTAGCAGACAGGGCTCTTGGATAAATGACTAAATTCTATGCTTCGTGTTGAGGTAGCCCAACAGTAAATATGGTCCTTGAAAAAAGCATACGTGAAACAAACTGGTTAAAAAGCACCCAGTCCACTGTCCAATAGGGTTGGACAGTGTGGGTTAAAGAACAAAGAAACGTGAACTACACATAAACAAAGTGCCACAGTGAGTTCAGAGAAGAACGTCCACTGTGTTACCAAGCATAAAAAAATCATTACCCTCTCTGTGTTAAAAGTCTGGAACTCACCTGGTGGAGCATGTAATCTATCATATATTGAGTACTCATCACAGTGGCCAAGGTTTGGGTCAGGCCCGGGCCATTTGCTGCCTGTCATCCTCTCTCTAAGAAATAAAGCGGTAAACCACAGACCAACTACTTCTTCCTATTTCCTTGTAATCTTCAGTATGATCTCCACGTGTTGCTAATTTCCTCTGGTAAATGGCGGAAACTTTGAGAAAGCTGGACTCAGGCAGCAGTTCTTTGGTCATTTTGTGGCTCATTTTAAAGTTTAATGTTTGGAAAATCTAAAAGAATAACACACACATAGGTACAAATCTTCTGCCAGTTTCATTAGTCGTTTGCAAAATTATTTCTCCATTTCACTATTTTAGGACGGCGTCAGTAGATCTAGAGCAATCAAAGGAGGGGCCAGTCATACTGGAGAAAGATAGTTGATTGGAATATTCTGACTGATTCAAACCATCTGACAAGCCCACGGTGTTTAGGCCAGTGACTCTGAATGTATTTTTATTAGCCCGCTGTTGAACCATATATGAGATGTTACATGCAGCGTACAACAAATACTCGAGAAATTGCTCTTAATTTAGTATTGCATGAGAGGAGCCTTTTGAACCTTTGCTTCAGCTTTCCATCTGGAGATGAGTAGCGTGTTACCACATTACAACTTGTGAAATTGTGTTTATTCCTGTAGCAGCACTGTACGTGATTCTAATGGTAGTATTTATCAGTTTCCATAAATAGTGGTCCCTATTATACTTGTATATTCTGCTGTGAGAGGAGTGGGAGTATGATATCTGCGGTGGCAGGAAAGCTTGTACTTTGCAGTGTTTATGCCTAAATGTCGTAGATAGCTTTTTGCCTGAATCAGAGTTTCATTAATCAGTGATCAAGAACACACAAAGTGTAATCACTGACAATATACTGATAATATGAAGACAGGAAAGACATCTGGTTGACTTTCAACTGGGAAGCGTCTTCTTCAACCTTTTTTTTAAAAAGACACTCCATCATTTTCTTGACAGGAGTTTTCAGTTTTTGACTTTGTTCCCCAGTGGCCCTGCATGCAGTGCAGTCTATGAGAAATTAATCGACTACAGACTAACAACTACCCCTACAAAATCTGTAGAAAACACAAGACAAATATAGGGAGGTGAGGTAAGTTGAATTCGATTCACCCGAAAGATGACAGATGGAGAGAGAAAGAGACGTGACACATACACAGAGAGAAATGTGACTTTGACATGGAAACAGGGACGTAGACTGATAAAGACACAGACAGAAAGAGAAGGGGGTGTCTGGCAATGCCTGCATACCCTGAGCTCCAATTAGAGTAATGCAGAACAGAGGAGGAGGTGTGTGTGTTAGGGGGAGATCAGGTGGAAACGAGGTCACTCTCTCCTCCCTGAGATATTTACAACCCAGCATGAATGCCCTAACCAAAAAATGGACGGCGGCGCTGTTGCAGGAAAAAAAAAAAACATCCTCCTGATTTGGGGCCTGCTGACTTGACAAAATGAAAAAGTCTGTGTCTGTCCCTTCCCAATGTCAGAGAGCAGCAGAGCCTGGATCCATCATCACCTGAGCGGGGGAGATAATAAGAAGCCTCATCTGCCCTTTCCCCATCCTCCAGATCATTATCATAATTCTGTATTAATCAGCACCGCCTCTGCCACTCAGCAGTAGAGATCTAAAAATGACCCAAAACCTTGACTCTGCCTCCTCGTGCTCTCAGAGAGGGGAGATATGAAGGCTTGGGGATGGAGTAGGTGCTGAAATATCCCAAGGATTGTGATCCCACTCTTGGTATAAAAAGGGAAGCCTTTGATGTGGCAATGGAGTTATGTTCTAATGAGGCTCGTTACATAGTGATCTGTCCCTGCCAGACTAGAGGTGGCATCACAGAGCGGCAGCCAGCCTGCTAAAACACTCCTGCTGTTCTCGGTTTGTTCAGCCAGGCTCTATCACAGCCGGCCCAGTGCTACACTTTGTGGCTGTACATCCACACTTTCAATTATTCATCGGCCTACAGCACCTTGCAAACAGAGACGGGGATGCGCATCAGCTGCTGTTAACACTCAACAACTCTCATTTTGAAACTGATTTTAAGTTTAGCACTTTTGGCAAGAGTGAAAATGTTTGAAAATCTTTAAATGCAGTTGGGGACTTGCCATTATATGCACTATTACACTGCACAGTTGAAGTGCATGTACTGGAAAACACTCAATCATATAGCAGCTTTAGTGACACCTTGCAGAAAACATCATTTTATAAAAGAACACACACATTGGTAAATAATTACATCGTACACATCCATTATTTATGGCACAAAGTCAGGGTTTATGTAACTAATCCATTTTAAAGGACCAGTGAGTAAGATTTAGTGTTGGTAGAACTGCTGCATTGCAGCCCTGTTGTCGCTCCCTCTCCTTCCTAGCATGAAGGAACTACGATAGCCATGGAACATATGAAAAAAGCCGTAAAGGCCACATCTAAAGCCAGGTTTAGTTTGGGCTGCTGGAGAAACATAGTGGTGGCTCAACGTGGCATTCCTTAACGCTTCATTCAGACATGACAGGACCAATACAGAGAGAGCCACAACGCTCTTATATTATGTGATACGTAGCAGAGGGAGCGACGGCTGAACAACATCCAGGAGTTGGAAAGTAATGATCAAGGAAGAAAAGTGTAGTTAGTTTTCTCACAGGATGAGTCAGTGATTCATTTTAATTGAAGCTTTAATTATTGCCCCCTGCATATTAGGTTTTATGATCAATTACACAACTTTAATTCTGCTGCCTTTTTTATGGCGGTGCACAAGCGATAGTCTGATGGTTGTTGTCCTGTGGTCCTATTTTTAAACTCTGATTTGATGTTGGAAGAATGTCCTTACCAGCTAAAAGGTACGTGGCATTTTTGACCATTTTAGCACTGTGGATGAACGTTTTTACGAGTGTGTCCCTGTTTTGTTTGTATCATGTACAGACATAACCACACAGGTCAGGCCATGCAAGTAATTACTATCACACTATTCTGATAAGTTCAAGAAGTGGATACAAATGCAGACATGAAGGTGAAGTACAGGTGAACAGTAAGGAGACAGCTGATGTGTCCAGGTGAAAAAAAAAAAAAAACAACAACAAAATCCAGAACTGAGAACTTTAGGAGAAGGAACATGTGGAGAAGCACAGAAACTTAATGGGGGACACAGACAACCTGACAAGTCAATGCAAGAACCACAGAGATTAAATACACAAGTGAAGGCAAGATGACGAGACACAGGTGAAAACAAATCGGGAAGGAAGAGACAATGAAATGTTACAACAAAGGTAGGAAGTAAAAGTCGCAGACATGAAAAGAAGGGAGAAACAAAAAGAAATAAAAGACTTCACCATAAACCCAAAAGCGTGACGTGTTTGACAGTTGGTGGCTGTGCTCATAATTCTATGAAATATGGGAATCATGCAGGAAACACGAAAAGCCCTGCAGTCAGTGTTTAGCTCAATGTCTTGTAAAACTGGTCACTGGACCCAAAGATGGCACCTATTCAATCCACTGAGAATGCTCTAAGAATCTTTACTTCCTGGTTAAGTGGCTCACTGAATAGTCGCCGTGCAGTTGCTCAGTCATGTTTCTCCCACAGCACGAGTCTCATTCTGCCCATTGACTTTTTTTTTTGATGATTTCGTGGAGTTTAAAATCACTTTCATTGGCTCAAGGAAAGTTTTACAAATATGAGACCTCCATACATCAAAAATTTGTAAAGAGTCACAAAAAAGACCTTGTTTGCAGTTATACAGGCGTTTCTTTCATAATGGTGGTCTATGGTGCTTTTGGAGCCACAGGGGATTTTTTCACTGCGCAAAAATTGGAAGCAAGGCTGAATGACCTTATTATACATCCATAGTTCTGGGCTACTGTAGAAACGCAAATGGTGTCCTCTGTGGAAGAGGACCTGCAGCAGGATTCATTTTAAAAATCACAATGATTCTTATTTTCAGGTGATTACACAGTAATGAAAACACACAGTAAATATTATATTCTGTATTTCTGCCATGTTCTGCAAATAAATCCCCACAAATCTTACACACTGGTCCCTTCCTATTTTTTTGGACTTTCCGAGCTTTATTATATAGAGGTAGCTGAAGAGTGACAGGAAATACAGTATGGGGAGAGCGGGATGGGGAATGACATGCGGGAAAGGGCCAGAGGTCAGGACTCGAACCCTGGGCCAGCCGCAGCGAGCCTTCACACATGGGGTGGCTGCTCTATTGACTGAGCTAAGCGTCACATTCAGACTTATGCAGTGTTCAAAATGTTAGCAGTGTTACTAAGTAAAGTGTTACTAGTAAGAGATGCTGCATGTGACTTTTATCTAAAAGTGATTCGGTCAGAAATTCAGATATGAGCTGAACATAACTAACAAGATTTATGTCTCAAAGGGGGGCATGTTCTACTGTCAAATACTGCCTATGGTCAAATTATATATTCTCATACGTAAAAACACATACATGCGTGTGCTTAGTGTGGCTGGTAGAGCCATTCATTATGTGTGTCACATCAAATTAAAGTGTCTAACTAGTAACATCGTAGGTGTAGCAGTGTGTGTCTTCAGTAATATAGTAGTTGTGTGTGAACTACACTTCTTTGTCAATATTCCTACTTAGCTTTGAAAGGCCTCAGAAGGCTTTCATTGGTTAATCAAAAGTATTTTTGCAACAAACTTGGACATCAGCCGGCTGTTTACCTCTGTTGATTTTTAGTCTCTGAACTCTGCACTCTCTAATTCAGAATTGATTAGTTCTGGCTGGAAGTCTGTTTGAATTGCAATCCCTTGTTTTCTGTTTCTTCACAACTCCCCCAGCCCAGACACCTGAGGTTAATTTACAGGCCAAACTGTGCTAATATACCTCGTTACTCCACTGGACAAAACCACTGACACTGCAGTTGGGAATATGTTAACCGGTCATTGTTACTGTACATAGAGGCCATTGGTTCTTAGAAGAACCACTAACATGAGACCCCGGTACAGTAAGTATGAGTGACGTTTGGTCAATTTAGTTTCCATCATCTGCTGTTCTTCCCTGAGTCGTGATAAAACATTTAGCAGGTACAATCTTCGGGATGGGGAACCTGTATGTATTTTAGTAAGACATGACATGTTCACCTAATGACATTATTAGACAGTGAGCAGCATGAAGTGGAGTCTGTGTCCAATATTAACCAATATTTCAAGATCCATAATATCACTTCTCTGGTCCAGCCTGTCGTTAAGCCATGATAGCTGGTAATATTACACAGCTATGGCAAACAGATAAGTTGTATCAGGCCCAGTAATATTGTCTATCCAACTCAATAAGGACAATACCAAAAGACTTGATAGTGAAGATACAAGAGATTGTCTACAAGAGATTTCAAAGTCCCTGAATGGCATCTGACATCAAATATGACATGGGACATTCTACAATTATTCATGGACAGAGTACACGAACAAGATCAGGAACTGTCGGCGACACGCGGTTATGGCAGACTTCCACTTGTGCTACACCCATGTCACAGGCTGTGATCCAAGTTGCTAACTCTAACAGCTCAGTGGCGGTGTCAAGCAAGATGCTGCAGTGTGGGAGGAACCACCAGTACGTCCAGGATCAGACTGTTGTTGTTTTGCCTCCATTGGTACCTCTGTTGATACCTGCTGAAGGTCTTGCCATCCTCTGGTTGGCAAAGACGAACAAGAAAAATGCACAGTAAGCCTCTGACATCACACCAGGTAGGAGTTAATAAATTTGGACTTGTTTGTCAGCCAATAAAAGTCCATTCACACTGTGGCTAACTTCCGCTGAGAAGGGTTCAGGAAACTAACTGTCCTTTCAGAGGTCAAAAAGTCCAACAGAAAGAGAGTCTGGTTCTGGTTCTCCATTGGCTTATTCAAGCAGCGAGCTGCTGCTGTGAAGCCAAGGACACAGACATAAAATGAGAGTCAGCTTTTTTGTGAATATATGAATAAAGTTAGTGTCAATCAGTAGGTTTTCTTATGTCACAATTTATCATTATACTATACTAGCAGTATCAGACAAGAACGAGCTGCAGCACCTCATCTGAACCAGGGAAACTGGGGATCCTTCCTAGAGCCAGACCTGGGAGGGGAGCTTGTTGGCAAGCATCTGCTGGCCAGACCTTGACCCACGGGCCATGGTTGGACACAGCCTGCAAGAACCACATAGAGCAGCTGCCCTGCGGGTCCACTACACGCAGGGAGAGGCACTGGGGTCGAGTGCATTCTCACCTGGGTTGGCAGGCGCAGGCTGGGACCCGGGTGCAGTGATCCCTGCATTCTGGCTAGTTGCCGTTTGCAGCGTCAGAGACAGTAATATATTGCATCTGAAAATGGGTCTTTGGATTATTTAGGTTAAAGAAGACTGCTGTATACAGCACAACACACATGGATAATGTCCACAAACATAATTTGTACAGGTTGGGATAGGCAAAAGCCATCTGCGACCCTGATAACGATAAGCAATAGTGGGAAATGAATGGACGTCCATTTAAATGTACTGAACCTTAATATGTTTAATTTGTGTCTATATTCCCTCTGTGCTTGTTATTTCTTGTTATCTCTGTGTGTACGGCTACACAATATGCTGCATGTGTGTGACATTGTATTAACACTGTAAATCACATACATGTACACACTCAGCTGGAAGCTGAGAGGTGATGATATAGGTGGAAGTGAGAGGTTATAGAGGACAGGATTTACCAGCAAGCGGATGATTAGCCCCACTATCACCTCTCTAACACATGCACACACACTTCTCATTAAATCACTCCTACATCCCCATCTGAACTGAGAACACAGAAATAGATGCCAGCTCTGGGTGTGTGTGAACTGTTTCATGTGAAAGTATATGCGTGTGTGCGTGTTTTAGGCCCGATTTATAGATTACAGGTCAGGATGTTAGACAACAGTCTCCAGAGCTGATGTGCACCACCTCAATAATGTATCTACATGTTATGAGCATAAAAACGGTGAGTGGTCAGATTGGTGTAATAGAGCGATAGCAGGAAATCCTGATGATATTTAGTTGGTGTGGACAAACTAATAATATAAAGTCAGGGAGCAGCCTGTCAAAAAGTAGTAAAGTCTTACCTTGATCTGACGTCTTTAATGGCTCTTAGTCAAGTTAAGCAGGTGGCAACAATAAGATATGGATTAAAAGAAAAGAAAATGCAGCAGGCTACAGCGCCAGTCTTTTAAAGGTCCAGTGAGTCAGATTTATGAGTGCTATTTAGAGTTAGGCAGAAATAGAATATAGTATGTAAAACTGAAAGCTGAAAAGCGTAATGTTTTTGTTACCTTATAATAAACATTTTATATCTACAGACGCCGCAGGTCCTCTTATTTAGAGTCTGTCACGGACCACTATGTCTCTACAGCAGCCCAGAACGGCTTTTTTATCTGTTTCACGGCTAAGTTTCTAAGTTTCTATATGTGCTGGGAACTGATGATGATGTGAGGCGGTTGCAATCATCAGTTCAACTGCTAGATTGTGAAGTAATCTTACACTCTGGACAGTTAAAAGAGTCTGCAGTCTCGCTTGCTGCTCTAGCTATGTGCTACTGTCAGTATGCTAACATGCTCCTAAAGAAAGTTTTAACAAACAAGCTGATGTTTAGCGGGTATGACGTTCACGATGTTTGCCATATCTGCTTAGTGTTAGCATGCTAACATTTGTTAATCAGCACGAAGCACAAAGCACGGCTGAGGCCGACGAGTATGTCGTTAGTTCGGCAGTTATTTAAGCCAAACTATTGGACAAGATAAAACTTTAACCCGATGAATGTGAAAAGTTGGAGATGGCAAAAATGACTATTAGTGCCAGTGCATAGTTTCATGGTCATCTATACAATAGTTGTACTACTAATAGTTGTGGTGATATTTCACTCAGAACCACCAATGTCAATATTATGATGGTACTCGTGGAAGAAGTCAAGCGATTAAATGATTAGACTTAAATCCTCTGGAAATCACAAATGTCTGCACACAATTCCATGGCAATCCATCCAACAGTTGTTAAGATATTTCAGTCTGGACCAAAGTGGCCGTCAAAATCCACCAGAATGCTGAATTAACTGTCATAATTATGTGCTAATAGCTGTCAACACTACAGCGTGTGATGCTGGAACCAACATTTGGTTTTTCATGGACGAGTTTTGCAGCAAACTCATCCAGAAAGCTTTGAAAACCAGCTGTCAAGAGGTGCTTTCTCTCCGCACGAATATATGAGCAATCAGTGCTGTGACCATTTCGGGGTTGTATTTTATCTATGTGTTACAACTCAAATGAATGCGTTTATACCCAGGCAGTGTCTTTATTATTTACATGTAATTGAGTGATGGCCTTTTTACCTTTTAAATACTCATTCATCTATTTATTTGTATTACTTTATTATTTGACTTGCCCGTTTAACCTGATTTGATCTCCGTCAACCGAAAGTAAAACAGAAAAGGAAAAGAGAGAAAAGAAATAAAAGAATATGGGGGCGGGGGGGAAGACAAATCTAGTCTTTCTCCCACTGTGTCCAGGGGCTGTTTAGTGTAGGTGACTGGGCAACAGGGTATGCCCTCCAATAGCCAGTGTCCTCCAGAGGGCTTGACGGCAGCGAAGGAAGCAAAATCTTTGCTTCACAAAGAAAAGTGACATTTTTAAAAGGGGAAAAACAAAGACAAAACAAGCTAGAAGTGGTGCATCACTGGCCAGGAAACCTTGACTGTTTTATTCTTTTTGTTTCTCTCATTTTGAATATTAGCTTGTTTCACCCTGTTTTGTTTTGTTTTTTTGTTTTTCTCAGTTTTTCTTATTTAGTCACTTCCTGGCTTTCGTTTTTTTCTCTTTGTCAATTAGTTTTTAAACCACTTATTGCTCCTCGACACACAAACACAAATTCCACTACAATAGCCTGCCCTGCACCACCCAAACTACACACATCCCACATCATAAATCCTAACCCTTGGTTATTGGGTCTTCTCCTCATTTGAGCTGCTGTTGCCAGCATACCCAAGGTAGTCTGTGCCCTGTCGCGCTAATCCCGTCTTGTCACAAAATGTATTAAGGTCTGTCTTGTCTCGTCTCACCTCTTATGTCTCTTCTCACAAAATAAAATAAAAGCATTTAAAAAGAAAAAAAAGAGGCCTCTGGAATTGAGTTTACCCATTCTGAGATGCCAAAACTTTATTATTTTTAAAATTCTGTTTCCTGGCAGCACATTCACCACATTGCTCGATGGCTGGAAATCTAATTCAATTTGGTGAGTCAGGTTGGAGTGTCACTTTAGGTGAGATGTTGCGCAGGATAGTTAGCAGGCAGTATCTCTGGAGTAAAAAGGAGTAAACTCAGATTGAGAATCATTATTGGCATAGCCATGTCCACGTGACCATTAACAGTAATGCCAAAGCACACTGAATTAGATAAAACAGTACAAAAAATAAAATATTATGTAACAGAAACACTGTAGTGAAAAAAACACACAATAACGATGTTAATATTTTGTTATGTAAGGCAAGAACAGGAAACAGACTGTGACAGATGTATATCAGCACCAAAGTAAATGAAGAAATGTAAGAATATTATCAATAGACATCTCTCCAAACAACCTGTCTGTGTATTTCTGAGGTCAAGTAAAAAACTTTTTAACCAATCTTTTAATACTACTCGACTGACAATTGATGTGAATGCTAGTTTGGTTTTGTGGCTGCTCTGCAATTGGCTCCAGTTAAGCGTCTCTAACTATTCATCTATCTCTCTGTTACTCTTGCCGACCTGTCTCTAGTTGTTCGGTCCCTGGAGGTCTCCTTCTTCCTGCAATTTTCTTCTTTTCATTTCGGGCCTGAGGCCAGAAGTGAAGGCTAACCTTGGCTAGAGTTAGGTAGGTTCTGAAGGCTTGTTATGTCTTTTTAACATCTCGCCACGTCGCTTCTTCTTGGTTTCGTAGCTAGGTGGGCCATTTTGAACAATGGTACTGACACCTCTAGGCAAACTGGATGATGATCCGTGACAGACAGATTAGAACAGCATAACAATATATGCTACATATGTATAATATCTATTTGTTGCTGTATTGTGAAGACGTTGGTTATTGTGGCTTTTAATCAGTGTCCCTTTAGAATTTCACCATTATACTGAATGCACCAAGCTGAATAAAAACAAGTCCCTCAACAACCTTTAAGCTTTTAACCCATTCTGAATATAAAGCTGTTTTACACTCATAAATAATGCAGGATGTGTAAAGCAGATGCATTACGTAGAGCTCTATTGTTCAGACACTCTGTTTAATGAATAGGCATCACTAAGAGCCATTACCTGAAAGCAAAGCCTTCCCCGATGTCTTCTCCTCCCCTGTGCATTAGTTGACCAGAGTTGTTGTGCTGGGAAGGCAGGGGGCTGTAGCCTGGTTCTGACAGTCTAATGTTCATGCTCAGTAAATTGTGTTGGAATTGCTCCCCTGGGAGACATGAACGTGACAATGGTCTGTGGGTTATAAGTACTCGTTCATAGACAATATTGTGAGTCTGCTTGCCCTTTTCCTTTGAATAAGGAATTAATTATTCATTCACCAATGGGAGATAAAGAATGTGAAGGAGAGAAGAGAGAGAGAGAGGTGTTTTTGTACACAATAAATTCTGAAATCTTTTTAGGTGTCAGTAAAGCCGAAATTAGGGCGTCGGGATAAATGGGAACAGTAGAAACAGACAGAGGAGCATCTTTATTCTAAATGAAAATGTCCTTGTGTTACCGACTGCATCAAAGCCAGCCACGGAAATTAAAAATGCTGAGTATTAACGCCATCATTTCCCCATTTCCTTAAGTAACAATAATCAGCATCAGATCAGTGCTGCTGCTGACACCTGTTGGCTGTTTACCACATGCTTTATTTTGCCTGAAGAAGCCACCGACAGGGTTTATTTATTTCTTTTTTTCACAGAGCCATACAGCATTCGTCCAGACCATTAATGACCCCCAAATCTCTTCACTTCAATATTAAATCACATCATCCTTGTGCCTTGATGGCAATGCTCGGAGAGCCTTGAGAAACATGTTGAAACTTTAAAATCATCACAATTTAATTTAACGTGCACTTTACTTATCAAGTACCAATTAAAATGCCTGTCATATGGTGCCTGAGAGTCAGGATGGAGGAGGCAAGATTTCATTGTTTCCCCACTTGGTTTCCCAAAGCGAGATATGAGATAATTTGAGTTTATAAATGTTACCTTATCTCACCTGCAGCAAGGAAAAACCTTTTCTTTTACTGAAACCTATTCCAGCAAAAATGTGTCCTTGTCTTCATTTTTACCACAGCTGAATTATTTTTGAGTGCTGCAGAAAATCCACAGAAATATGAGCAGCCTAGCAGGCTTCCCAGCGATGTTTGCTAATGCTATTCGCCATTCATTTCTGAGGGAAAGATCTCTTTAGCATCTAAATGTACCACTTAGTTTACAAGCTAGTCACTAACACTGCCTTATGGGTTATCAGAGCATTTTCACAGAAAACTACAGCTTGGTGTTTCTGATGACTGCAGAAAGACCAAAAATAGTCTCAAGGTTGTAAAATTAAAACAATTAGCTGAACCATGCTCAAATAGGAAACTGTATCATCTCACTGAAAGCAACAGCCTTCACGTTACTACACAAGCTCGCTTTCTTAATAACGGGTTAATTTGTCAAGTCTGTTGTCACTGAAGTGCAGTAGCCTGTGAAGTTGCAGCCGGGATAGTCTTCTCCGTTAATGATGGAGACAGATCTGAGCGTCATTTATCGACAGTGCCTGGAGCGCATTGGACAGTCCTGTGCTAGCTGTTAAGACTTAACAAAGCTATCGTCACAGACAAAACGTTTTCTATTCACATTTAATAATCAGATCACTTCGCAAGAATCTCTCAAGATCAACAGGGAGAGGTGGGTAGAAACAGCTGTTTGTGCAGTTTTCTGTCTCTCTCTCTTTCTTTCTTGTTAACTCTCCCTTTACTTCTTAGTGTTTCCCTTCAGGGTTGTCTGTCTGTGGATTATAATGGAGGGGAAATGGGGCTGAAAGTTCTATTTGCAACCACCAAAAGCAAGCAGACCAAACCAAACTAAGTGACACATCCTGTATGTCTCTCTATCGATCTCCTCTGCTCTGTTTTAGTACTATGGATACTGCACATGCCCCCCGCCCCCTCTAATTTAGCCTTATCATTTGACCATTTCACAGCACAAAACACCCTCCTGCTTAGCTGTGGGATTTACAGTAATCATATATGTATCATATAATCATCAGTCATATATTTGTGATAGTGACCAAGAAGGTTGCAGATGTTCCAATCTGGAAGGTCCTCCAGTGTTACTGTAAGCTCCACAGAGAAGCAGGTGGGTGTTTGTGCATGTTACTTAGTTTGGTTAAAGCAGATGAGGGTTTTTAACACAACTTCACCGACCTCCAAGGTGCATACAGACAGGAAAAAAAGTCTTAAAGAGGTCAAAACTCAGTGTTGCCAAGTGATTCTGTTTCTAAAAAACAACCTGCGATGAATTTAGTGACTGGTTTAGATCATCGGGGAAAAGGCAAGAAAAATATTGTAATTCATTCCCTTGCATGCTGCTTGGTTTTTCCACCTATTCTTCTGATCACAAAAAGAAAAAGAAAAAAAAACCCACATCAGAGTGAATTGCAGGAAAAGCAATCAGGTCAAACTTCTTTTCTCTCCGCTTCAAGTTTGACGTTTGCTTGCAGTGCATCTCTCTGGTTTGTCTGTGTCTTGCTTGGCAGCCACTTCCTGGACAAAAGTGAGAGTGAAATACAACTATTTATCATGTTTAATAAACGCCAGCGGGCGGGTTTTAGAAACTGCAGTTTGGAAAGGACCTGTGCTGTATCTCAACACGCCTTCATATGCTCATGCACAAACTGAACCTCTACTGGGACCAGTATTTTCTGGTATCAGTCTCGATATGGATGTGGTATTCCGCCGTAGTCCAACGAAGTGAGTGATGAGCAGTTCAGCTGAAATGTTGTCTGTCATCGTTACAGTCATTGAACACAATGTTGACTGGCTTGATCTTTGTCCCTCATGACTGCTCCTCCACTCCAGTGCTCCCTGGACAACACTTACTGCACCAGCAACTCATTTCTTGCACTGACAGGAAGTAGCGCGTCGCCAACAGTGCCATCCTGGAGCACCGCGGACGCCAGTTGCAGGAAAGGAGGGGCAGCTGGGGTACGTGGGTGGCAGGATATCAGATCACTGTGACCAAGGGAGGTGCAGAAGGATAGACAAGACAAGACTGAAGAGGAGGAGGAGCGTGAGTGTGTGTGTGTGTGTGTGTGTGTATATATGTGTGATAGTGGTGGTAGGGTTTCAGAGAAATTGCACAGTGAGGTGCAAGAGTGGACTATAAATACAAACCTGCTGCCAGCACAGTGGGCAACCTCCAGCCAGGTTGGAGTCGTTTCCATAGCAGTAAATGCCATTTATCTAATGTATTGGCCTATTACGACCTCTCCTTTATGTGTTCCTGCTGAGGGATCCCCTGCAGTCTCGCAGCAGGGCCACCAACGCACAATTGATTGGGGAGTCGTTCTATTTCTGCAAGCAGACCCTCACTCATTCTTCTGCCTCTCGCTCTTCGTTCATCCCACCCCTCCCCTCTATCTGCCTATTCTTCTCTCTCCCTCTCTCTATCTGTTTTTCCTCTGACTGCTCCTCTTTATCTCCCTCCCTGCCTCCCCCTGTCCCTACGCCTTTTTCTGCCTCTGTCTCTTCATTCTCAGAGGACTGGCTACAGGCGCATTGTCAGGCAGCTCTTGCAAAAATCAATAATATCATTCTAATTCAAACTGATATCAAAAGGCAAAGGGCCAGCAAGCCATTTCTCTGTAGACTTATCATAAGCCCATGTTTTTCCACGCCGTTTATTTTCCGCCGTTTGGTCCCTTTCGATCTCCTCTTTAGAGGGCTCCTCTGGGCTTCACTCGCCCAGCTTGTCTGAGCAGAGTTTAGATGTTACATTTGACGCTGACAAATTTGGCAGAGTAGCTGTGAGTATCCACGAGCTCCCGTTTATGAGATATCCATTTTCTGTGATAAGTACCTCAGATATTGGCATACAAAAGCACTACTGCAACAACACGGGGAGACGCCTGCCTTAAACACAATTTTAATCTTTCATAAGCTAGGCCAAGAGTAAAACAAGTAATTATGAATTCTCAGAAGCCCAATTTCTAAAGAACAATACAGGGGGGATGGGAAGCATAATGTACGGGGTGCATTAAGCACTCATGTTTATTCCATTTTAAGTCAGCCAGTATGACTTTCTTAATGTAATTATTGCAAATCACCAATCGCCCTCCGCCCCTCTGGCTATACAAAGCCACTAATGTTATTCCACGCTCCCCCAAAAAATGCATATCAGCATGTTCTGTCCAATCAGTGAGTCATTTGTGAAGCTGAAACGCAGTCCGGTGGTATGAGGAGATGTTTAATGCCTCAAGGTGCTGTTAGAGTTCAATACTAATGAAATAATTTGATCAAGTTAGCACCCATGCACACATTTTGTGGTTGGGTAATTCGCAGTCCTATGGCTTGTAGTTGGTTTACTAGAAGTCTTTTGAAAATGCACCGAGCTGTTAGATAGTTTGTATCGGGCAACTCAGCAAAAGAGCACTCTTAACTTTTTGTGTTAGATGTCGAATGTTTTTTTTGTTTTTTTTCTAAAAGCATTTACAAGACAACAAGTTTAAATGAAACAGATTTCTTTGAATTTCTCAGCGCAGTCTGCAGTGTTTTTTTTGGTTTTTTTTAGGTACTAGAGGCACAAGTTTTACGTAAACCACATTGCTCGACCTGTTTTAAGATACTGTCCTGTTTATCTTGGAAGCGGTGAACTCTATTACAAGATGATTTGCAGGTAACTGCTGCTGTTATTTAAAGAGAAGTTGTAATGTTCACAGGCAGTCAAGTATAATTCATTTTATATGGGGTGGCCACAGTTAGAGTGTGCCACCTATTTGTCATTGTTTATAAGCACCAAGTCAGCCTGACAATCGGTCAGTACCTGTTTGTCACACTGAGAGCATGCCGGACTAGTCTATTTGTAGAAAGTCTTGTTGATAAAATGAGGATTAGACTCCACAGGCAAAGACTCCATCTGGGGTTAATGACCAGTTTGTTCACCACAACTGGAGAACAAAACTACCACCGATGTAAAGCCTGGACCCCACTGGACACAACTCTGTCACGTCATGGCCACGACACCGTTTTGCTCGTTTTCTTTTTGCCCACCAGACTTTATTAAATTGCTCAGGTTTGGCCAAATTTGAATGATTAAAATCGACAAGTTTATGAAATTAGGCGTAAGAGCCGGCACTGAAGCCACGCCCATTCGTGGGAGCAGTCAAGCAGCAATTTTGAAGCGACTGAAATGTGTCAGACGAGTCCAGAAAATGACACGACTAACTTTGAAACACACTGAGTCAGATGAGCTAATATTCTATCTCTCTGCTAGGGGTGCAGGGGTATGCTCAGGGTGGCCCCAGCGTGTCATCGAGCCACCCTTTAGGACCGCCCAAATAATCCTGGACTGAGAGTTTGAACCTGTAACTCCACATTTCAGCAATATATCGTTCAAAGTCTTTTCACATGTTTTCAGCAACTATATTCCAACATAGTTGACAGCTGATAGAAATCTCGACATCGTACACATCGTATACATGCTAAGTGGGATTTAGCTGTAATTCTGTCTCTTAGTTTGCACAGATGCAGCTAACTCGGTCAATTAAGGCAATTGCTGCTTAATGACTGGCTGCTGTCAGGCTTATTTGATGTGGTGTGTGAACCAAACAATATAAAAAGAAGGAACATTAGGTTTACATACACACAAGAAACCCGGTAGACGAAATCAGATTAAGGAGTTCACATGCTCTGCAACTGGTTGGTTACCCGACATTCAGCAGGTATTAATCAGATTCTCTTCTGTTTTAACTAAGGCTGCCTCATTTTAAGTGAATTAGTTACATGAGTCTGCAGCCTTTTTGTTGGAACATTTTGGACTGATGGTGCGGTGGGAGGACAGGCTGTTTTGTTTGAGTGTTTCCTGACAGTCTGCTTGTGTCTGGGTTTTTACAAATGCTCTACTGTTCAGCTGTAGAAATTGACTGATTTTGATTTATTTGTTTCAGTTTCAGTCAGACTTTGGATTTAATTACTTTGGATACAAGGGCACACTGATACAAGTAATGATTTGTTGTTGTTTTTTTAATCCCACACCACCTTGAAGATAAAGCAGAGTAGAGTCAGTCATGCAGCATCAGCATGACAGCAGAAAACACTGCTTTGATACCCAGAAACATTACAGTCCAGACAGCATTTGATGAGTTGGATGTACAGGAGGGGTTTAAACTGAGCTTTCGTCTGTGAAAATGATGACTGGGTTCATATGAACCTAATGATGCATTTAAAATAGTTTTGGTAGTTTTGGAGTCTTGCTGTATAATAAAAGTTCATAGTTATTGGTTTTGTTTGGGGTTTTTTTAACTGACTTTCAGCTCAGAATGTAATACCACTGTAAATATATACACATTATATTTGTATTTACTTTTTGTTTTGATTATACCTATGATCAAAAACTAGCCAGTCAACAATTTTGCTAACAGCCAAAAAAGTACAACACAATAAAACATAGCAGCCAGCTAATATTACCTACCAGTCTAACAACCAGAAGCCCAGTTCAGTTCTGCTTCTGGCACGACACCGTCCCCCTGTTGCCCCCGCCTGTGGTACAAACACTAACACTCCCACCGTGCTCTGAATTCACACTCCAAGCAGCACAGCTAACAAACTGAGCAAACATTACCTAACAGCAGCTGCAGTTCACAGCAGTTTCCTCAGGAAACTCTGTAAATCACAGAGAGGTGATGCGTAACAGCCAGAGGACATCAGGTTAAAAACATGAACCAACATAAAATAAACTACATCACCAACATTGTACGAAGGACGTTTTACCACTATGGAAAACTGTTTAGTAGTTTGTTTTCGGGTGTCTTCACAGAATCGTCTTGAAATTAAATCATGCCAGTCAGAAGTAAAGCAGTAGTTTGTGACTATTAGTAAAGAAATATTTTTTAAAATATCAAAATAAAGTTTTTATTTCTAATTACACCTTGTTTGATGGAGTGGCAGAGCTGCCTGTGAATAGTGAATTATGGGTCCTCTGTCAGTGCTGCTCAGCCTTCATATTAATGCCTCAAAGATCCCAGCGTGTTTCAGGAACATTTTAAGTCTGAGACGTAGTCACCATTAATTATTCCTGACAGTAATCATCGTAAATTTATGTGTTAATAGTGTTTCTGTACACCGCTGTGCCATTTGTCTGAGGAATGAAGACCAGCTTTTCTGAAACTTTCTGTAGATGACCCTTAAAAAACAACCAAACTGCCTTTTTTTATCTGTTGTTTTACCTTTAAATCATTATTTCCCAGATTTCCTTTTCCTATTCCAGGATAATTGGCAACCTGTTTTTAATTTGCATCAAGTCTCTACAGGGCCCCCTCCAAGGAACAGACGGGTTCTTGGTTTTTGATTTATATATATATATATACATCTTTTTTTTTGACTGCTGACATTCTAGACACTTTCTGTGAAAAACAGTCAATTTACTAATCTACACTGGGCAATGTAACAATCACTTCTACTTGAAAATTTGAGTGGATGTCTGTTGAGAAACTCGGTTTGAATGTTAAAAGCAGTGGAGGTATTTTTCTCTTTGTTCCCATCAAATGGGAAACTCGGATGAAGGATGATCGGCCTAATTAGACTAACTTTTAACCTCTAAAATCTTATCTAGTGTTGAAAACGGTGACACCTTACCTACAGCAGGGGTGGAAATATGTACGCATGTACACTTAAATATTACTCAACTGCAAGTAAAACTACTGGTGTTAAGAAGTATAAAGTATTCGTTTCAAAAACTTACCTTTTATCCTTTGATGTTACCAATAGTAGGCAGTCAATTGCAGAGGGGAGATCCATGTAGAAAATATACTTTTAAGAGTTTGTGTTCTAAATAAATATGCAGATAAGAAGCGTACTAAAAATGATTCTGTGAAGGTCCTCAGTTGTCGTGGTCATCTTTCTTTGAGAAAAGATCAATTTGGGACAATTGGACTTGGTTGTGGATCCTTAAAGATGTTTCACTTCTCATCCTCAGTTCTTCACTTCTTCAGAACCACCAAGTTCAGAACTGGAGAAGCACGTTGGACGAGAGGTGAAACATCTTTACAGATCGACAGCCAAGTCCAATTGCCTTAGATTTAACTAAGACATGATATGTTTTATGAACCTTCATGTGTAATTCATATCATTTTCTCATGCCAAGGCCTGAACTGTGTCCATTTGGTTTCCTTTTTTCCCCCAATTTTCAGTCTTTAAATTACTCTCAACTCCTGCAGTGTTCTGGTTTAGCTTAACTTGCAGTATGTGGTAAAAAAAATAAAAATAAATAAGCAGACGCCGAAACTATGTCTGCAGATCACGGACAGCCATTGTGCATATATTTAAAAGCCCTGTGACAGGTTCTACATATATATAGTTTGAATATAGTTTATTTTACAGCGTCAGTGGCTGCGAGTGACATACAGGATACTAAACCATTCTGTCTTCATACTGAAGCATCAGCGTTATTAGAAGTCAAGACTCAATTTTAAAGAAATATTTTTCTTAGATCCAGAGCTGTTTTGGACTTTGTCCAAGTCATGCCTCGAGTCTTTGAGATGTGACTTGCAAGCCAAGAAGCAAACATTTCTGTTCTATCAGTGGCAGTAAATTATAAATATAACATCAGCAAGTGTTTTTAATGAAAACATTTAACGTCCGGTTGCAAGTAATGCATCAGTGTGTCAGATGAGTTCAACAAGAATGAGAACATGGAGGTGAGACTGTGCAAAAAGTCCCATGATGAACATTGTGTGGTGTTTCTACACATCGCTGCTCCTGGATTTGATCTAGAAACAGATTTCTAATTGATCACATTAAACCCAGGATGCTGATTGTGATTACACAGCCTAATTATTATCACTTTAGCTTTTCAGCAACAGCTTATAATAACTAGGCAGCATAATGCATGAGGAATGAAACTGGAAATGGATTTACTCCTGACAAAATAAGCATAACTTCAAGTCAAGCTGAAGCAGCAGCTCCTGTCGGTACAACTTCATTTTAAGATGGTTCTCGGTGTTTAATAATTCAACTGATTAGCACATTTCACAAACTATTCAGTTCTCATTCAGTTAAATAAATCGAGGAAGTGGTCAATCATATTTTCATATTAAATATTTCAATATTATATCTTTACAGTATAATGTGGAGCGCCGCCTGCGATGATAGCCGTGCTGAATACGTACAAACTCATTGAGTGACCCTCAGTGAAAGGAGTTGCACACACTCATCTCCCACCCAAAGGTTGAGGTTTGCCAGAGTCGGATTAGAGGGCGTTAACAGTCACAAACAGTTGTCAGAATTGGCCTTACAAGGTTCAGAGCAAACACCAGCACTCCTGTGTTTCATCATGGTACAGTCATATCATTTAGTTTTGGTGTGCAGTCCAATTTTAAAGCAACAAAATAAGTAAAATAGTCGGCGGTGCGTCATTTATATGCATGTATCCAAAGTTACATTGTGCAACAACGCATAATTCACCTGATTAAACATCAACACTGCATCAAAATGAAACATTTAAATTACCGTTTTATGGTAGAAAGTAAGAACCAAAGGAAGTCACCAGACTTGACAGCATGTTCAGATCAGAAAACATGTTTATTTTTGGAACGGTCAAAGAACTCACACGCGATGTCCCAGAAATGTCTGATTAGAAAAATGCTTATATGTGTCGCTGTGGAGGACATGAACTAATCATTTACTTTGTTGTTTAATTTGGAAGACTTGTTGGCTAAAGCACCAAAATAACTTGATTACTGTTAGAATACAGCCCCTGTCGTGGGTTAGACTGCAGCCGTGGTTACAATTTTTTTTTTTTTTTAAAACACTGTTGACTGTCAGGAGAAAACAGGATGTAAACAGTAGTCTCTGGTGTCAAAGTCACACACTTTGTTGACTAATTCCAACTCCTCTCTACCGTTCACTTTGCTTCAGACAGACATAAATTACATTTCACGTGGCCGCCAGAGGTCCTTGTCAGGTCATTTTAAAGATAGATCATATTAGGCAACAAATGACAAATACTGTAGTCTTTCTTGAGGACAGTCAGCAGCGGCCTGCATTGACAAATCCAGCTTCAGAGCCATATATCCGCATGCCTGCAAGCTTTGTTTAGTGTAATGTGACTTTGACTGTGTTTAGCTACATGTATTGTAAATACTGACACTCTGTCAGGCAACATTTTAACATTCATAGACCACGGACTGTCTATTACTTCTCACAGATTATTACCACTTCTGGTGGCCAAGACATACCCTGTACTCTCTATAATGGTTGTTGGATTATCTATGCAAGCAGCCACCTCACATCACTTTTAATACCAAGTTCAGCAAATATATATTTATATATACATATATTATTTTTTTCACAAGCAATTCTCTTTCATTTCGTGAACGACAGCATTAGTTTGTCTGCATTTTGATGCTCTCTTCGGGCTGGGATTAAAGTGAGGGATTAGATGTTACATTCACTCGCTGTGACTCTAACTTCGTCTTACCTCCGGGTTAAAATGAACAGCTATTTACTCTCACATGACATTTTAGGTAATTACAGGAATGACTGGTGACGAAGTCGCACCGCCTCTGAGGAAAACTCTTCCGAAATATTAAATACGCTTTCTTTTTTTTTTTAAGCCACGGAAAGGCAGGTCTTTACGAGAAGTAGTTTGAGCTATTTGAGGTTAATGCTGCACAATTGAATTCAGCCTGCAAAATCTGATAATAAAAAAAAAAGAAGGGGAAAAAAATGGCTGCGGTGACGGATGTCTGTCTCTCCCGCTACTTGAGTACGCTGCCACCACTATCAGCAGTATGAAGAGCATTAACATGATAAAAGACTCCCATCTGCACAACAAAGAAGTGCTGCTGTGATCCCACATTATGATCTACATGTTGTGATGTCGAAGACCTGCAAATGCACACGCATTAGATCATGGAGGGCAACTTGAAATAGATTGTCCCATATGGGGAAATTTTTTAGCTATTATTAAGTATAGATTTATAGCACTGTCCTGTCATTTGACATATGCTTCTTAAACCCCTTTTAGATCAATCATATCTGTGCTGTAACAAGCCACAGGTGTTGCTCTGGGCCGGTGGACTCTGCAGTTACCATCTGTTTGGTTTCATCTTAACCTCCCTCCAATTTATTAAATGAAATAAGCTTTTTCAGCCGCAGTATTATGTCTATCTATGTAGAACTCGACTCATACTTACAGATGAACACAGATGGCTTTAAAGCGGTAAACAAACAAAAAAAAGAGCACAATCTCTCCCTTTCACTGGGTGAAAAAAAAAGGATGCCGCTTTAAGAACCATCTGGCTGAATGGAGGCTGCAGCTGATGACTAAGCAACAAACGATGATAACCAATCACCCATCAGTGTTGCATTGATTGTTTGCCTGATATCACGCTTGTCAATAAAAACTGAAATGAATGAAAACTAATGAGACCGGGCTCCTCCATGCATCTCTGCTGATTTATTGAGAGCAGCTTTTAAATTGGCGCGATCAGTGCCACAAAAAAGCCTCCAGTAGTAGTTTGTCAACATTCGTGGCGTTCTAATCGCAACAAATGTTTGAGGCTACTGTGCGTCCCCCGCATGCTATGTCATCTGTATTAGCAGGGGGGAATGGATACGAGCCTGCGATGTATGTGCTGCCGATGAGCTTTCTTTAATGGGTCCAACAACATCCATATGCTGGTTCATCTATCATCTGCGGGCCCCGCCTGACTGTCCTGACAGCCTCCAGAGTGAGGCCGCTGTTTAACCTGCGGACCTGCTGTTTAAAACCTCGAGTGGACATAATTAGCAAACCCTGACAGCCCCTTTTTCTTCCGCTTCACTTCTGTTCTTCTCCTCTTTCACCTTCCGAACATTCGCTTCCTCAAACCTGCATTAAAGGATGAGGCTGGCAGCATTCATAATTTTTGTAATTGTAAACAAACCCCGTGAAAACGCCAAGGCTGTGTCCAAAATCACTCCCTCGTTCACTCAGCCATTACTGCCTGCATAACAGACTAAGTGGTTGACTCTGTAGTGAGCAGTAAATTGAGATTTTGGACACTAGGAGTTATTATAATTTTGCATTTCACTTACCTCACTTATGTGTGTATTGTCCCATGACTGCTAAAATGCATTGCACTATAAAAAAAATGTACATTTATGGAAAGTCATTTAAATGTTTACAGAACTTTTCTAATTTCTGTAAATTCTAGGCATTATCTGTGATTTAACATTATGCGATGAGAAATTAAAGTTATATCTCATTTTTGTACAGATAAATTACTGTATTATTTATGCAGTATTTTTATGCTTTCATAAATCCCATACAAATCTAAGTAAAATGTAATAATGATCTATAATTTAGCATGTTGGTTATTATATAAATATTCATACTAACAATTTAACTTTCAATTTTCTTTCCTCCCAGTTTTAAGGTCAATCTTACTAGCTTTACTTCTATGTATACTTCATACATTCCAGCTCTAATTTTGGATTTGGGCAGCTTTTTTTATGTATTTTTTAAAGAATTATATAAAGATATAATTATATAAATGCTCTCTTGAGATTGACTTTCTGGCATGTCAGCCCTACATTTTTAGTTCTGACATTTACTTCAATTATGATATTTTACTTGAATTTTATGGTCTTTGTTCGGCAGCCGCTGCCAGTCATTAGACCTTTTTCTCTGTTGTTTTGTTTTAGTTTATAGTGTATAGTCACACTATAAGCTACATATACTACTGATATCGTGACAATATTGTGAGTATGAATTATTTGGGCCTCAATAATCATGCAGGGAAAAGCTGATACTGTGACAGCCTTACTTAAAAAAAAAAAACAGTTAAGTCAGCAGATTAGAAATAAAATAAGAAATAAGCCATTTAGGAGAAACTTAGTGTCAGAACAATCAAGGCAAATTAATTAAAGCCTCATCCTGGTCCTCTGTTGCACAGTGTCATCATGTGGACCCTGCTAATTCATATAATCAATTACTTTGATCTAACACTTTGGTTTGTCACTTTTGATACCCACCAATACTAAATCACTGTCGCAGCACTCAGGCACCAAGAGCCCTGACCATTTTACTATTATTTGCGCTCGCTTTGTTGAGGATCCACGAGTTTATTAAGGCCTGTTGCTCTGAAAGGGGGAATTTAGCTAAATGCAAAAATGTCTCTGTGTGGAGGGCCCTGATACCAACACAAGTGACATTGGATTTCATTGCAAGCCACAATTTAGTCTGCATGAAATTACTATGATTATGTGGTGATTGCGTTATGTAGATTACACACCTGTTATGCCCCCCCCCCAACACACAGGCAATTTGTATTTGACTGAAAGAAGCAAATCATTGTCTGAATTTCATTTGGGTTGAGTTAAACATTCTCATACACTCACACAGATGGGCAATGAGAGGTGTTTGAAAAGTGCAATAAGAAAACCATCAAAGGAGCGATCGGTCAATGTTTACTCCTCCTGATGTGAAGAGACCTGTGTTGGAATTTAGATTTTATGCATTTTGATGCAGATTGAATCAGTGTAAAACCCAGTGCACTTCAAATTTACCAGTATTACAAAGTAAGAGGCACAGGACATTATTATTCCTGGAATATATATATATATATATATATATATATAAATATATAAAATAGCAAAGGAGAAAGGTAGTTAGGCTATTTCTTCAGTGAGTTAGAGCAAGGAAGAAAGATGTGGGTGGGGGTATGAGGTGCAGTGTAGTGATTCATTTGTTTGCTGACCCAGTTTGGAGCAACTTCAGCATGTGTTTCGACAATTCACCCTGACAACCAACAATATGACCAGCTCTAAACTGGTCATACTGAAGAGTTGGTTGTCAGGGTTATGAGTGTAATAATGCTCTCTGTCTCCGGGATATGATGGATGGAGCGAGGCTTTGGCACACACAAGATTTTATTAACTGCTCCTTAAGCAGTCGAGCAGGGGAAACCTAGAAGTCCAGTTTTCAGTCAGTGTCGGCGTTGTCAGTCCAAGAGTGGACTGCGGCAACAACAAGGCAACAAGGTGATGCTGAAGGTTTATCACCTATTTGGATGTGCTTCTTATCGACTCGGCCTCTCGCAGCTGCACACACAGGTCAGCTGGGCCGCTCTTTACCTCCAGTTCTTCACCCAGTTTCCACAAGCTTTCTCGAATGTTTAGCTGCTTGAATTATGAATATAATATGAATTGAAGGCTCCAACGACAATATTGATCACGCATTCAGCTCAGAGAGAAGACGCACTATTCACACACCCGACAATGGCTAACTTTCATTTCGATCTGTCATTAAGTTAAGCATGGAAATAATATTAGTTAGCCACAGCTGATATAGTTCTTGTTTAAACAAGGGAAAGCAGCAAACCCTTGGTTTTAAAAAAAAGAGAAGCTGCTGCCTGAATGTTTTGTAGACTGCTTTTTGCTGATAAGACTAAGCAGAAAAAAATACATTTATTTAACAATGGACCTCACGTTGAATCCACGTACTTTGTCAAACCCAAACAAACAATTCTTCACTTTTCGTAAAAACTCTTGCACTGTAGAGTCTGGCTGTCTAAAGGAGAGCAGCTTTAGAACAGCAGGCTAAGGTGGATAAAACACAGTGGAGTTCAGTAAGAGGATCGGCATTTCATCAGGTTTATTTTAGTTGACAACAATCCATTAAAATATGCCCGAATCGGCCCTGGTGTCGATCTTTAAAATCGTCTCAGGACATCTCTAGTTAAGACAGATCATCAATGATTTGTCTCATAGAGCCTCCCAAGACAGTTTTCTATTGGTCAGCTGTGAGAATTTGCATGTTAAAGTTTACCAAATTTGAGCTTTGTCTGATTAATTCAGATTTTGTTCTGAACTTTCATTGTTTGAAATGCCTGTGAGACTTTAGGGCAATCTCTCCTCTTTCTCGTCAATTTTCGACTTGCATGCAACACATTACTCTTGTTCTGACTAAGTGACCTGCCTCAGAAAGTGAGCCTAGTAAAAAGCAAATGACAAAGACGAGGATCTGATCTCAAAGTGGGAAAGTGTCTCTCAGAGAAAAATAAATGGCTCGAGCTTAACATGTCCTAAAAATGGAATATTTTCTGAAGGGCTGGCTCAGAAGTAAGCTAGCGTGACATTTTGCACAAACCACCAATGAACACTTTGTAAATAATGAACTGTTAGATAATGTAACTCCCCCAGTGTGATGATAAATCCATCTGGGTAAGCTGAAGCAGAGAGTTAGAGGATCTGGCTGAAACCCAACTCATGCTATGAACAAATACATGTGGAGGACCTTACAGTTGCAGTCATTAATATTTCAAAATAAACTGTACATATACTGTATCAGATTTCTCAGAGTTTCGTGTGTTGACTGGAAAAGCTCAACTCTGCAAGGCACTCCGCGCTGCCCACTGTGCACTGCATTATTTGATCCTGAAGCTAAAAAAGAGAAAGGGCACAGAGTAGAGAAGGAAATAAGGAAATAGACAAAGGAAAATATAAAGATTAGATTGGGCCGAATGAGACAAAATATAGATGGTAGCATAGACAAAGAAAAAGAGATCGAGTATGGGAGTTCAGGGGAATTGCAGAGCACTGTTTACTCTCTATGCTGTAAGGGCATGATGAAATATTGAAATATTGAACCAGATATTTTGCATGGCCAACAGGCTTTTATCAGCGCAGAGTCTGTTCCCTGTAATGAGGCCAGAGTTAGTCCTCCTACAATGCGATGAAGACAAGAACACAAGGACAGGACTACACCGGGCATAGTTGTCTTGTAAGGGAGGCCGCTGTCACTCTTTGAAGGTGAGCTAACTTTGTAGATGAAGGAAAAACAACTGTTCTCTTGAGTTTCTTTCCAAAATAGAGACATGTTTCTCAACATAATGTATTCACGATCAAACCTACGCATCGGCTTAATTCCTTCACTTGACGTTTCCCTGCCACATCCAGAACACCACCAAACACGTAGCTATTGTAACGGGCTATTGTACACATTTTGGATATACTACACCTGTCCACCCCCCTGCCCTCACCTCGTCCCACCAGGTCTGAATAGTCATTGTGAATTTATTTGCTGAAGAAGCATTTGCAGCCAACAGTGCATAAACACGTCTGATTACAAGCAGAGAGCAGTGGGGTCTGCTGGCGAGGGGATGGGACATTTGCATAATATCCCAGAGCATGTAGCACAGGTGAAGAAGGCAGTCATTTAAAATGGACAGAGCTGCAGTTTACACCTTTGGAGGGCTGGATACCATGGTTGCAGGCTGCATATAAAGAAAGATGGATGAGGCCTCATTAAGAACTCGCCTGTTACATGCCGACTACAACAACATTTTCTGTAATAATACAAATAATAATGCCTGTTCCCAGTTCTCCCTCTCATACTTCCCCCCCTTGTTTCAGAGTTGGTTGAAAGAGTGTTCCCCCTCAGAACAAGTAACAACAATGTTTGAGGAGCGAGCACGGACATCCATCTTTTTTGCCTCTTGGTAGATTCCAGTGTAAACCGTGACATCACCCATTGGTTTGTGGGCAACTGCTCTGAAGCCATGAGTTTTGGTTTTGCGGAGCCAGAAATGACCATGTTTGGACAACAGCACGGAGCTGGTGGGTGACGCATTTCAAGGTGGGTGTGCTTGGTTTTGACTGATGGCCTGCCTAGATTTAAACAAACTCATATTACAGCTGAACAGTGCACAAAATTATGTTTCTGAAACAATCTGAGGCGAGAAACAGGCAATGCAGTTACACAGTTTTGATTCATGTTTGATTGGTACTGCAGCGTTTTTACAGTTCGACCTGAGCTTCTTGAGCCTGCCATGAGAATGACAGCCACAAAGCAGCCACACTCTAAAGCATACCATGCTTTATTATACTGTAAACTGAACCATCATTTCAAACAATGAACCATATAATTTATGAAAGAAGGCTTGGATCTAGAGATTGAGACCTTTGAGTCACAAGGAAGCAGTTTAGTGAGATAAGAAATATAGTGAGAAGTTGTGCCATTGTCTCATAAGATAACAAGGTAACTACTTCTATCAGGACACATTTTATGTGTTATTAAAAGAGGTCACAGGTTAGCAGTAAGAGTATAAAATTCCCAGTAAAATAGACACTTGCAAAACTCTAAATAAGAGAGGAGGATCTATTCGTGTACAGACGAACAAAACAGTTCATAAAATAATACTTAATAAACCTTTTTAAATAGGAAAAAACAGATACTAAAAGTAAAAGTGGTTTGCAGTGACAGTTTTAGTTCTGAAGCTGTCAGGCACTGAACAAAAACTAAAACAGGAATATACTTGCAATCTCTTAGCTTATTAGAAAGTCTCAAATCGTGTTTACATTTTGGACAAGCTGCAGCATCAAGAACAATCTTTGATTTAACCCACAGTGTAGTTTGGTGCAGTGGCATAAAGTGCGATACAAATGCAGATAACTGTATCGAGGTCTGCAAAAGATAAAAAGGACATTATGTTTTCAGTGTTCTACAGCTGCAGATGAACCATCCTATTTACTTGAAACAGCAGTTGGATGCGCATTTATATCAACCAGCTTAGCGCACGGTATTACCAAAAACGTGTCCGTGAGTGTTAAAAGAGCAAACATGGATGGCTTGTTGAGTACTTGCTTCATGTTTACTGCAAAGCGGTTAAGAGGAGAATGCATTTGGGCCAAGAATTGTTTCTTGGGGAATTGCTTTTAGGAGCTCAAGATAAAGAGGCATTTTTACAGCTACAAGTTTTGTTTTGGAACTGTGGTATCTATGTTATGTAGAATTGTAGAGCTCTAAAAGCTACCTGAAATATCTCTTTAGGGGGAGCTACAACAGCTACATGTGGGAATACTGTAATTTTCTCCAAACCTTTGAACAAAGTGAAGCTATAGCCTTCAATTGAATGAAAATCTAACCTCCGGTTGTTCTTTTATTTGCTTATTTGTCACAGGGGCTGTCTTAAGGTTTAAGAGTTTACAGCCAAGCTGTGTGAGGCAGCATAGTGTTGTTCTGAGATAAATCCTAATGTCAGTTTAATTGGCTAATTAGCTCAGACAAAAACAGCTGAGGTCTAATTTTTTTGTTTTTGTTTTGTTTGTACAGATTGAAATTCTGACCTCATGATGGCACTAGGAACATATGAACGGATGTTTGATGGAAGTCCATCTAAAAGTTGTCACTTAAAACCTCAACTGTAAGCCCCATTGTGTGCGTGACATCACCTCAAAAGCTGTAGCGCTGGCTAAGTTGGGGGTCCTGCCCATTCTGCCTAATCTTAAAAAACATGACCGGCTGGCCCTGAGGTGGGCCAAATGACACCTAGGGTGCTAAAACAAGCCGCCTGTAACGCCACCCACGTGTCAACCAAATGAGTTGCGCTGTTAATAAAATTTGAACAGGAAATTCAGCCTCAGTACAGATGTCATAAATGGGGAAGATTAGCTCTACAGATTGCTGTTGGACATTTTAATATGGGATCTTATGGAGATTGACTCGTTCTGTAGCCAGCCTCGAGTGGCCGTTTGAGTAACTGCAGTTCCTGGCACTTCCTCGTTAGCTTCACTTCACAGCCACAGAGGTTGTCGCTTGGGTAAAGTCAGACGGTCGCAGGTCGGATGAAGTCATCATTATCTATGAACCTTGGATGCAAAATTTTGTGTTGATCTACGTCGTAAATGCTGAGATATTTGAATCAGTGAAACATTTTTTGCTGCATCTACTGGTGGATGTCCTTGAATATCTGTGATTTCATGGCAATCATTTCAATTGTTGTTCATACAAAAAAAAATGGTGCCACTACAGTTAAAGTCAGCACCAGAGTTAATAGGCTTAATCTTCCAATATTTCACAGAAATCAATCTAATAGCTCAGAGTTCTGAACAAAAATGGTAGACACCTATCAAGAACAGCAAAGCTACAATCTAAAGGACATTGGCCGTGGTCAGGTAGCCGATTGGTGATTTTAATACAGGCAGGGAAACTGTTGCTGTGGTTTCTTCTTGAAATTTATTGGCAATGTGGAAATAATGAGGACTGAAGAACTCACCCGGTACACAAAAGACGTGTTTGCTGATGACTGCAGGAGAAATGAAAGCTGGCGTACTGTAGGGTTTGTACTGAACTTAAAACAGTGCCGTGTCAGCCAAATGTCAAAAGAGCGGAATAAAAGAAAAGTAAGTGAAACGATAGTGAGGAAGAACTTGTGGTTTAATAGCACAGCGCAGTGATTGATGGTTTGATATCTCAACTGAGTCAAAGAAAACAAAACAAAAAAAACACAAGCATCATGGGGCCATTAGTATACAATCTTCCCTTCTGTTCTTCAGCCCTGTGGCACTAACAACTTTCAGGATTTGTGAGTGCAATAAAGAGAACATAGATTCAAGGTAATTTGCTCCACAATGAGGTGAGACCCAGAACGCTCGCGGAAGGCTTGCTACAATGTCAGACCAGTTAACCTATTCATCGGTCAAAACAAACAAGCCACACCGTCAACTTTTATCAGCCCTTTATTTCATAACCTTGGTGCAGAAATGAGAGCCTCTCTGAGTGGTTTATAGGGAGACCGTGTTGAATGTTGGGAGATGGTAGCCCGCCTGAGCAGAAATCGCTCTGATCTACAGCAATCTATTGATCCAGCGAGCTTGTCCAATCAATACAAAAGAAGAGAAGAGGGGAAACAACATTAGAGGAGAAAATAGCCTATTTAAGGAGCCTGAAGAGTGGGCTGCATACACATTTGGATAGAACAGATACTGTATGTGGATCCTGCACGCACACATAGGGGCTAGATGAAAGGAAATGCATTTTTCCACGGAGACCAATAGAAAAGCTCTATATTATTTCCTTGGGAGTGCCAGGAATGTAATGAGAAAACTAGCAGAGGGAAAAAAAAAATCAGTGGAGAGGCTGGTTGGTATGAGATATGAGATGAGGCAATGGAGCATAGCCGGCACGCTGCGATTGAGCCGTCTGAGTTGGGTGGACATTCCAAAATACGTTACTGCACTAGCTAGAACAAATCAGGTCTGTCAGCTCTGCATACAGATCTCTTCATATTGTGCACTAGGACGACCATGTGGATAAAAAAGGATAATAATTGTAACATCGCACGTTTGACCCATGCAACAGCAAGTGTTTTTGTAAACAGCCATGTGTTCTGCGAGTGTGACCCTGAGCTGGAAATAGAGCTCCTTTTTCTTCATTCACTGTCCATTATTCTGGAGAAGAGTGTCGTGTCATGCCTAAATTGTAACAGACAGGTGCTGAAGATGGATAAGATATTACACCAATGTAAAGAAACAAGTGGGGGGGGTGTCTGTGCTTCCATAGACAGGACAATCAAGTACAGGATGGATGCATTGGAGAGTGCGCGGCCATGAATAAAGCTTTCAACACGCGCAAGTGTACTACAAGCAGGAGATTAACAGTTTGATTGTAGATACAAGAGGATGAACGAAGTTTAATGAAGTTTAAAAGGGTATTTTTCTTCTAACAACGTCAAAAAAATGATGTACTATGTAGACAAAACTGCGAAAATATCACCAGTATTTTTAACATTTCATCACCAAAATCATCTCCAAGTACAACAATGGTTTAATTTATCATTCTACGTTAGAAATGGAACAATAATAGAAACTGATCAGCGCTGAGAAAGAAGAAGATTAAATTTCAGTTTTTCAAGACCATGTAGTTCATTTAATTGGTTTTTGTTTAACTTCACTCTGAGAGCAGTTTTGGAAACCTTAACCAGATGGTTTTTTTCTTCACTAATTGGTTGTAAGTGACAATTCTCCAGTTCAGATGAGAAGCGGTAAAACTTTGTTAAAAGGCAGACACTACCACCACTGTCATAATTTCTCATCTCAAAGAACCGCCACATGATCAGAAAGCGGAATTCAGCTCTAAACTAAAGCTTAATGCAGACCAAATCCTGTGGCGAGAAGTTTACGGGCCTTTCAGTGAGACTTCAGTGAAACAGTCTAGGCTAGTTTAGTTCACCACACGCATGGCTGACCCTCACTTTATGGAGCTGTACTACTCACAACTTGTAGGATGCAGACGTTAACATGGTAGCTACGCTATCTCCAGCCTTAGTCCGCACATTATATTTCCTGTCCAGACAAAATTTTGCCACAGCACGAGTACATTTCACTTTGTGAATGGAGTTTTACTGCACAATTAAGGCCTGGTGACAACAGCATTGAACATAAAATACCATAAATTTGACATGTAATCTGCACCCTCTACGCCTGTGTAACTTTTGGGGGGTTATGTAGCACTTTACAGCAGTATGTCAGACAACTTCACAGATTTTTGTGAAAGTAGATCATGGAGAAAATCTTTTCTATATTCCCTCTGATGTCTTCCAGCTGCTGTGCATCAAATGATTTACAAAGTTTCCTGATGGACAGTACACTGCTGTGAACAATATAGTGTATAAGCAGAGTAAGCACTGTAACAAGCACAGAAGAAAATGTTCAAATCTAAATGTTTTGAATAAACTGTGAGAACCTATTGTCCCGTCGTGACCATGTTCATCAAGCTTGCAAAAGGGTTTGGGGAGGTTTTGCAACAATAATTCTAAGTGACAAGTGCTAATGTGTAATTAGCTGGCAAGCATGTTAGTGACAGCTACAACGGGCTCCTCTGAGTAGTCGCTACATCGCCAAGCTTTTAGCACCATCTATTTCAGGAGGATGTACAGGTGAATTTCATTTACTTGTTACCCGGACACGGACTTTCTAAGTCATCAAATACCAATACATTGAGTTGTGCTAATGGGAAACAAACAAAGTGGCCTGGAACAGTTTGCACGACAAAATTGGTGGCATTCGTGAGACTCACCAGCCACCAACTCAAACCATCGCTACTTGATCACCTGGGAATAATACTCATCTTTCTCCAGCATGACTGACCACACCTTAGACTGTTGCAGGCTATTCAAACATCCCTATAGGCAATGCCTCATCTTCTAAACATAGCTTTCATTTTTGATTTCAAGTGCACAGTTTATGATTAAATGCTTTATTCATAACCATGTTTTTCCAGACCTCATCCTCCTATCTTTCAAGAAAATCATTAGTTATGTGCGAGAAAAAGACTACATGTGCCACCCCTCCTGATTCACTTCTTCCCAATATTACGCTGCTTAAGATGTGTTTTCAATAGTCATGCAGCTCAGCCAAACAAATATGTTTAGAAAGAGCGCTCTCACAAGACACTGTGCGATATTTCAAGGTCAAGTAATTCAAGTTGATATATAATTAATATGGCCATGCTTTAAATCAAAACAAAGAATCCTCTCTTTCACACGCTGTTCGCCCGAGAATTTGTGAAAGTGGCGCGCTGAGGTAATGCACTATAAAATCCTATCTAACATGCTTTCTGTCTAGGAGGTCGTTGTCAGTTCCAATTTTTCCATATTCCTCTCTCTGTAGCGAGCAGCCGTGTGTGCAAGAGACCACGTTTCTCTGTCTGCATCACATAAAGGAGTCTTTTCTGCTCGCACTAAGTCTCGGAGTCAGATGGTACAGAGTTCAGGGCTAGGAAATTGTTAGAAGAGTTTATTTCAAAATGGATTCTTTGAGAAATAAATCAAAACTCATTCAATAGCAAGAATTTATATAGCTTCTCTAGAGGACAGTAGCTACTGAGATTTTGGTTGACAACGTTTTAATAATATGTTTATTAGATTGATAGGATAATCCATCTTCTAATAACAAAACAGGAGTATACATTGCAAAATGAGTTTAAATTTATGCCCCTAGAATTGATGCACAGCATTCATGAGAACAAGAGAACTAATATCACTACCAGTTTGAAAGGAAACAAGCTACAGATGTTTACAATGAACATTATTGTTCATATGCTCTATTGTTCTTTACATGTGTATGTATGTTGTTTGGTTATTGTATAAAGCACACTGATGAAAATGAGATCCCGTAATACTCCTATCTATACTCTATCACCTCAAAATACAGTAATTCTTCTGAACTATGTTGGGGTTGTAGGTTGGTTCTGGGGCTACATATATATTTTGGGACTGCCCAAAGGTAAAAACAAATAATAAAAATAAAAAACACAAAAAAAACAACTTTTGATCCAGCATTTTTCATACTGACTATTTCCCAATACTTTGACAAAAACATTTCTTTACTGGAAAATTGTGCTTTTAAACACAGATTAAACAATTACAGCTTTCTATCTGAAGCCGCAGCCACAAATCATAACAGAATGTAGAGACGGGGTAATAAAAATGTCTCTATCGTGGAAAGAATCAGAGAGATTACAATTTAGACATTATTCAGACAAAATTCAATTCTAAATGTATTTATACACTTGAAACGCAAGGTGAAACATGGAGAAAAAAGTCAAAAAGTCATGCTGACCAAAGTCATGAAGTCATGCTGGTGCTAAAGAGTCTGACAGCTGTTGGAACGAAGGACCTGTGGTAGCGCTCCGTCTTACACGGTGGGAGTCTGTTGCTGTTTAAGGCTTAAGGTGCTAGAACATGTAACTGTATAAATAAGTCCTCTTGTTTGCTCTTGTTGGATATGTTATGCATTTTTTGGTCATTTTAAATATATCATATGATCTAGTATATGTTAGGTGGACACTTTGGTTTGAGAATTATCATCCTAAAGCACCATGAGGCAAATTTGTGATTTGTGACTTTGGCCTTTAATATAAATAAAACTCACATGATTTTTCTGGTGCAACAGTTCATTTGACCTGCCATCTTGGTAACAGTCTGACTGTAACCGTGTTAGTAATTTTTTATTATTCATTAAATGCTCTAAAATCCTCTTTATTTGACATTTTTAGCCTCTTACACAAAATAATACTGAGCCTGAAAATGTCTCCCATAAAAGCTTAAAATATTACGTATGACTCGACAGCAATTAGCTCTCATTCTGTGATGAGAGCTTCCATATTTTACATTGACTAGGACAGAGAGGATGCAAAGCAGGCCATTGTGTGAGGATCTCATTACGCTTGCTAAGAGTTTTGCTCCATCTAAATCACGCCACTGACGCGCCTAATAGGGTCCAAATAAAGTCAGCTCATTTATGAAGCAGTTAATGTGTTCATCAGAACTCCAGTTGTTGGCCTCTGTTTATGGCCACAAGACAATGTTCCTCATTTTTCAACATGCTACTGGGGGAATCCTCTTCCACTGCAGCTCGCTAAAGTCTGTGGAATAAAGTGGAGCCGTGGCTCTGAGCACATCTCAACACCAGTTGGGGAAAAAATATTGGCGGCAACTATTTATTTGGAGGATAAGGCATTAAACACATTTGCATAATCTGAGCGGTGCTGCAGCTGGCCCGCAACAACGTCAAACGCATACGGCCCTAATTTCACTCTTATCATTTCTCTGCTGAAAGAGGAGCAGCAAAAATCAACTATTCATCTCTTTTACATTTATTAGCATGACTGCATCCACTGAGTCTCTCGGCAGCCACTGTTCATTTGGAGAGTGTGTCTTCTGGGAGAGATATCATATGTTGTTTTATGAGTGTGCTAAAAACCAGTGGCCATGAAAATTCGCAGACATACTATTGAGGCAACCTTTTAGATAAGGTGAGACAAGACCCTCAGGAGTGCTTGTGTTTTCACAGAGGTGTCCTAATGTCATAAAGACATAAAACAACACCTACCAGATATGAGACACGTATTGATGTAAGGTGTACTGTGGCTAACCTTCTATGTGTGAATTTGTCAGGAGGTTCATGAAAACCACAATGAACCGGAAGAGATGTGCTGTGTACTGGTGAGAGATGGGAAATACATCCAGACCAATAGCAAAGTGTAGGAAGTAGAACCGATCGGAAAGATTGTAATTGTAGTTTTATCCCATAACTTTTAATCGAGCGCCATTATTAGGTTAAAAATGTTGCCTGCAAAACTAGTGAAATAAAGAGTCAACACTTGGGATAAGTCTCCGGGTCCAAAAAAACAATACAAAGTTACTGCAAAGCTTGCAGTCAGAACACACTGGAACACTCACTGGCACATTAACGACTGGTACGGGATGATCTCACACAGGAGCGGCGTCTTGACCAGGCTTTTGTGGCGGGAGTGATAATTGGATGGGACACAGGTGAACCTGGCACGTCCTCCGTCACGCACAGTGCCAGGGAGAGAAAAGGGAAGAGAGCACAGAGACTTAAACCAAACAACAAATGAAAATTTACCACCACGGGCGCTTACATATAGTTACTTGTTTGTGATCCCTTCTGTCCAAAAACGTTTACAGCACCCGCTCTTCTCTAACCTGCTGTCACTACAGACACGTAATGTGTCCCTCGGCTCTCCCGTGGCCCCTCATTTGTTGAGCTAGGGCTCATGGGAAGTGGCGTTCCTTGTAAATACCGTCACACATATGAGTGGGATTTCGAGTGAGGACACAGTTTCACAGTTATGGTTGCGCGTTTGAGTGTCTGTTCGGCCTCAGCTGTACTTTTTATATTTGAGTTAATTAGCAAATGTTAAATGTTGCATGCTGACATACTAAACTAAGATGGGAGACCTGGTAAATATTAAACGTCAGTAGTGCCTGAATACAGTCTCACAGAGCTGCTAGGCATGGCAGTAGACTCTTTAACATTTCTTCCACGAGCTGTTCGAGTTGCTTTGAAAGTCAAACAAGGTTTGTGGCTGTAAACTGTCAAGATAAAAGACATCCAGGTTGGTGTGTCATAATTTGGCTCGGCTGTGTAACATTTTCAAGGGGTACTGCACACTTGAACATGTTTTTTGAACTGGAACTGTAAACTAAATCATATGACTGAACTGTGATGAAACGCACCAGCGCTCATGCTAATACTGACATTCTTCAAGGCTAATGCTGACATAGAGTCAACCGTTTAGGTCTTGACATTTCTATAAAAGAAAGATTGTTAACGCCCTCTAATCAGAGATGAGTGTCCTACCTCCACCAGCCCACGTCCTTGAGTGAGAGTCGGTGCATCCGAGCGCATTTTCAAACATATGCTGATGGAGATGAATCATTAACAGTGCTTTTTGCAAACCCTCTAACGCCCAAACCCCACCGGGCCCGTCCACAGCACGTTGAATCCCAAGTAATACGCAACCATTATAGTCAATGTATCAAACCCCACCAGCTCTGCCGTGGACCGTTTCAGACGCATCCCAGACACATTTCGACGCTCGGCTACGCAGGAATTACATATCTGTTCTATTTTTGACGCTTGACGCAAGCGGCACGCGCCAATCTACACAGACCACCTCGAGCGGGACGGAAACCAGACACAGAAAAAGCTAAGAGAATCCGGTGGATTTTCAAAATAAAATACCCAGTGCAAACTGCCGGTCAAAGGCGAAACTAATGAACTAGCATATTTACACATGTAGAAGCATGTTTGGAAGAACATACACCAGGAAAACAATCAAAGTCTGGTGGGTTAAACGCTCGTTTAGGGTAGGGTTTGAAGATGCGTGCAAGATGGACCAAATATGCGACACTCACGCAACAAGCCGCGGACAGGCCCGGTGGGGATTTGGTTTTGGAAGAACTATCACTCTTTTCAGTGATGATGATCCCATGATGTAGAGCAGGGCTGAGGCCATATCTACGCACTCACTCCCCCATCCCCCCACACCAAAAAGCCTCTTAGCCTCTCTGTGTAACTCAGCTAACATTACAACACAGGTACCACACAGAAAGCTTTACAAAGGGCCGTAAATGTGCTTCTAGTAACTGTCAAAGCTCCAGCGGACTCTCTGTGTTACCAGTGTGGACACACAAAGCCTGACAGCATGGGCGGTTAGCTGTTCCTGCTACTCTACGCGGTGGTCAGTCTATCACTTTGTCAGTCATTCTAGTCAGTGTCTACCTCCCACGTCTCGCACGTAGCCACAAGGAAACCCCTCCTACAGCGGCTGTCCTGTGCTGCATGTTTTAAATGTGCTGGCAGGGGAAGGAGCGAGCAGAATTTTGGCTACAGTTAAACTTTAAATGCAAGATAGCTGCAATATATACAGTACATAATGCATGGACTTGGACGCCGTGGTCACTGTTGTGATGTTATCATCACTCTTTTGGGATCAAACACATTTTCAGAGACAAGTTTCATCAGATACATCGCTTTGAGATACCTTTCTCATCTCTCATCTTCACTTATAGAGCCTCGTGACGCAAAAGCTACATCTCACATTTTTTTTCTCCTCTCAATTCATATCTGAAATAAACCTGACACGAGGTGTGATGAATTTTCTTCTGTCTAGCTCGGTGGCTAACATCTATAAAGGTGAGGTCAAATGACAATTATGTGAGATTTCTGTGTCACTAGATTGAAGTTGGGTTTTTTTTAAGATGTTTTTTTTGGGCCTTTTCAAGCTTTATTTCTGATTGAGACAGCTGAAAAGTGACAGGAATGCAGGGAGAGAGAGATGGGGATGACATGCAGGAAAGAGCCACAGGTTGGACTCAAACCCTGGGCTTCCGCAGCAAGGACTGAGCCTTTACACATGGGGCGGCTGCTCTACCAGCTGAGCTAAACACCGCCCCCAGATTGAAGAAAATCCTTGAAATGGGTTCATGAATCATCACGTTCCAGGGCTTCACATTTTTTTAACTTATTTTTTAGAGAAAAAAAAAAAGATTTCCAAGTCTTAAAATTAAATCCAGTTTATTCTTTTGTAACTTTTTCCTTGGTTGTCCCCCCCCCCCACAACCTCCATGCAGCTTCACACTCCATAGAGCCCCAGCCCTTAGGGCCCGGCGCTCCATCCTCATCCATCATCCTGAAGGGGGGAAAAGGGAGATTCACGTTTCCTTAGGGCGGATGCCATGGCCCGGGCTGTCAGCCAATGGTGATTGATGGGCGGGGTTATGACAGGGCACCTAGGCCAATGCACACAGTGCATCCAGGGAGCATGTTGGCTCCCCAACACCAGCTGGGCACTGCTATTCCCTCTACAGCATTCTGGAGCAGAACGTGTTGAGGCGGTCGAGGCACCTATAGGAACAGCCATGGGTGAAAGTTCTGTGTCGGAAGACCGATCCTTGTTAACGGCGCTATAGTTTCATGGCAGCAGACGTGGCGGCAGCAGCGGGAGAGTCGTGCAGACACCCACCACTGGGAGGATGACACATACAAACACAGACACTGACGCTGCTGTTGCAATACAGTAACTAAGCAACAGGAAACCTCACACACTGACCACTGACACCCCATAGTAATAGAAATATGGGTTAGCATCTCACTCTCTCTCTCTCTCTCTCTCTCTCTCTCTCTCGCTCTCTCTCTCTTTCCTTTCTCTCTTCTCTCCCTGTTTTTTTTCTGTCAGACCCAGCAGACCTGACTCTATTCCAAACAGCTGAACAGAGCCTCCTCTGCAGCTTTCTCTTCCTCCACCTACTCCCGCTCTGCAACAGCATTATACAGCTCGTCTTTCTTCTATATTCTGTACTCCCTCTCCTCTTTCTCTGTAGTGTTCTTCACCCCATCCTCCTCCACCACCTCGAGCACTGTTTCCCCCTCCTCTTGTTTCAACAGTGTTCCACACCTCCTTTTTTGTTTTTTTATTCTGCATCTCCTTCTGTAATGTGCCTACGCTGTCCTCCTTCTCCTTTGACCTCTGCAACATTCTTCTACTTCCCTGCACCACCATCTTGCCCCCCCCCCCCCCCCCCCCCCCCCCCCCCCCCCCCTTCTCCACAGCGCTCTGCACCTCCTCGTCCATCTTCATAGTGCTCACCTTCTCCTTCACTCCTCTTCTGAGACTCATGCCACTGCAGCAGACAGGTGTGCATTTCACACGCTATTTGTTTCCCTGTTTTGTCATTCTACCAAGCTCCAGCGGTCATCATTAATAACCCCAGTCCCTCTCACTGCCTGTTTCTGTGTCTCCGGGCTGATGTTTCCTGCAGCCTGTTGGCAGCGCTGCCAGGCTCAGAGCCTCCGGTGCACGGAGAGATGGAGGAGTTAGATCAGTCCAGACACATAGGAAGCTAAATCCAAGCTGCGCACACCAACACAAAAGGCAAAGAGGGCTTTCAGAGTACTAAAGGATGAGATGATGATAATGGCCTCACGTAAAGTGCACAATGAATTATACTACATGTATAATGTGGGGGTGTAAGAATAAATCATATTGTATCATATTGTTAAAGGCCGTTGAACTCACTCTTTTGTTGTTGTTTATTCATTCTTTGTTTTTGTTGTATTGTAACACCTCGGTTACATACCTTATAATATCACAGTCATGTGGCTACAACACATGCAAAGTGGGTTACTTTAAGCTTCTTTTCCATGTCTACTTTGCATCTTTCTTGTTTTGTTTTTTTTGTTTTGTTTTTTTTTAGCTTTATTTGACCAATTCAGCTGAAGAGTGACGGGAAAGTAGGGGGAGAGATGGGATGGCGGGAGGGTGGCGACATGCAGCAAAGGGCCGCAGGTCGGGTTGGAACCCTGGTCCGCTGCGGCAAGGACTGAGCCTTTGTACATGAGGCTTTTTGATCCCGCTCCAAGTGGGCGAAATATGTAGATGTGACGTCCCCCACTGCTCAAAAATGTGTTTTGCATATTGTTACTTCTTGTGGATGTTTCAGCTTTACTGTGCAGAATGATGTATGTGCAAGGTTTGACACTCGAAGGATGTTTTCACATTTATCTGCCGAAGCTGAAAAACTCTCTCTGTGTGAACGTCAGACAACTAGCTTGGAAGACAATTACTGTTCAATCAGCAGTGTGTGTGTGTGTGTGTGTGTGTGTGTGTGTGTGTATTCAAAAGACATATGTGTAGTAGTAAGAGTTTTAACTTCGACTAAAACCAGACATTGTGTATTCAGTCTATTTTTCTGTCTCAGAATATGTCTGGAAATATCTTTAAGCTCTGTCTAACACATAGCAAACTTTGGTATCGTTTTTTTTTTTTTTTTTACCAGAGAAATGTACAAAAAATATAGATAAAATGTCTCATTCTTTACTGGTTTTGACAGCTTGAAATGGCAAGCATCACCAGCGATAGACAATATCAGTTATTGCTTATTAACATTTCTGTAATGGCAACAATAAAACTTATGGCTTTTGCCTGGGAAATGGGATCCCTGCAAGCTGCTGTCTGTGCTCGTCCAAAGTTTGTTTGTGAGCGCTCTTCAGTCACTCACTTTTCAGCTTCACTCTGCAAGTTCACCCAAACCAAGAAAGTGGCGGCTCTTTTCTTGAGAAATGATTGTGCTGATTGTGTCATGACTGTTTCCACAGAATCTTGAATCTTTATGCATGTCATTAATATTTTAATCTGGTCAGTTTAATAATTCTCAATTAATACCGCTATTACTTGTGTTAGCTGTGTAAGTAAGTCATGAAACACACCTGTTATTTCAATGTTTCAGATTTATATATCTTATGCTGTTCATCTCATTTTTAAGGTTGATAAGACTACAGGCCTCTCGACCCTTTAGAGTCAGGATGCCGCAGAATAATCAGGTTGGTGTTTCTGTCCCTTCATCTGCTCGAGTCTGTTCCAACATCACTCCATAACACATAAAAGCTACCAAACTCACTCATTAGGAGCGTTGTTTTGCCCACAGATGGAACAAATAATTTGATGGTGATTGCTCTTTTTAGATTTACTACAATAGCGGCACAATCAGCATGTCTGCTTTGAGCCTAAAATAAAATTAATAGATAGAAATATATTCTTGCAATGAAGAGACAACTGGGCTATCGAGTATATGGCCTATAGTATGTGTCTTAAATATCGTTGCAGCTGAGAGCTGCTTCCCGCCTCTTCTTCCCCACTGCATGGCACAATATGTTATTTTTATTTTAGTCTCTAAAACCGCTCGGCGACCCGCAGAAATTAGCCCCAGCTTGAGAACAACCGAATTAGACGACCACTTAAAACTTCTCAGCCAACAAAAGCTGATTACAGATCATTGAGTTTTAGTTACGGAGTTAATTACTTTTGCAAATGTTGAATTAATTAGATTCAATAAGTGATTGGATATTGGATACAAATTCAATAAAATAAAAACTCCAACGCAGGCGAGGATGTGTCTCCCCTGGATTTGAATATGTACGTGTGATTGTCCGTGTTACCCATAATGGAGTGACAGGTCATCAAGGTTGTTTTTATTTTCTCTACACAATGTGCCCTGGGACAGTCTGGAGTCAATAGTGTGGGTTAACACGCCATTCGCTGCCAACCTTTGATTGTCTCTTTGTCTAATATCATTTCCTGTGCTGGGTAACTGTTCCCCTACGGCCACGCTAACAAATACAATCACCAGTCTTAAGTAGTTTATTTAAGGTACCATATATTCACTTGCGGCAATTCTGCACCTCCCACGCAAACACATTAGTTTCCTTTCAAGAAAAGCTTTTTGTGATGCTCTGGACAATTACATCATGTGTTTTTTAAACTTTAAAAGGAAGGAAAGTGCTTATCTGATTGGTTATGACTGAAACCAGACGCACAGATAATGTGTTTCTCCGAATTCAACCTAATTTCCAGCTGCAGTGTTTGCCTCTGGCCTCAAAATTACCAAAATTCAGTCGCCACACCCTGTGCACTCACATCTTGATTTACCGGAGCAGAGCCCACAGAGAGATACCAAGGAAGCATGGTCCCCTTTTTATAATCTGTTTTAATGATAGCGGCTTTTGTTAAAGTGCACTCAAATGGGGTCACATGTTCTTACCTCCCTCTCTCCTTCCTTTATTCTTCCCTCACTCCCCGAAGCCTTCCTCCTTTCCTACTGTTCCCTTTCCTTCCTCCATCCTCCTAATACTCCACTTCAAGCCTGCTTCCCTCTTTCTTTCGTTTAGTTTTCATCCACCACATCTTATCCTTCGCTTCCTGCCCTCCTCCCTATATGCTTGCAGTCCGGTTCAGTGAGGTCATGAAGAGATCTGTGTCCCTTGGCCTCTGTGAAGCAGTGTCCGCTTGGTGTAATTATGATGGATGGAGTAATTTCTAGAGGCGCCTTTCGCCAAGAGGGTTGAGCCCACCATGCTTTCTCTCAGCTTTAATGACTTTTTAATAGAGCTTACTCCCCAACCTACATCACACAGTGCCAGTGAGAGTCACCGACAAATCACTGCTGTTAAAGCAGGTAATGGTACAGCAGGACATGGGTGGTCCGGGCTCTTTAAAAGCAACTGCCCCTTTAGGTAACAATAGCTCTCCAAAGATGTGTGTTAGGCTTCCTGTTACCAGGTCCACACTCAGTTGGACTCATCGAATTTAGAGCGACCTGTTGTTGGAGCGTAGGCTGATGACATCTGTGACTTTTGTTCAGTCTTGTACTAAACAATGGCCAAATCCAAGAAGTGATGTGATTTTCACAAATCAATACAGCTTTAGCTATTGGAAAGAGCTTCATAAACACACTCCTGATGAACTCCAGAGAGCCACACCTCTCTTCTATAAGCTCAGCTCTGTAGATGTCCACAGTTATGAATGGGGTAAAAGAAGTAAAGCCCAACCGATGGCTGATAATACCAATACAAGGGGGTAAAATATTGCGATATGTATATGAAAAAACACTAAATATCTGTACATACAGTGTATTCAGAGAGGAATTGGTGCACTGAAACAGTGAATACTGGGAATTTGATAATTAGAAATAAAAAAATTAAAAACAACAAACAACAAAAACATAATTATTAGATCTGAATTACCCCAAGCAACATTTCCTGGAGTATAAAGCCGATCTCTGATGAAGGACTGAAACCATCAAACCGATAAAAGTAAAGTGTAGAAAGATAAAAAATTCAAATGTTCACTTTTCATCACAAAAATGAAAGCATTGTTTTTGCTATCCTCTGCCAGCAGTGCCCCTTCCCAGTAACCCTTTCGGGATATTTGGCATCTTAATTCTCCACTGGAGATAATAAAGGGGTCAGTCCTACTGGTGAGAAAGTAGATTGTTGAGTCTCATTCCCAGGACGTAAAACACTGACGTAAACAGGCATAAACGCCACCTGTTGTGCCGTGTGGCTCGTTCCAAACCACCTTGTTTGTTTCCCATTTATCTTTCTCCAAAATGACTCACTCAGGCTTTGAGGATTTCACACAACTAAAAAAAAGGAACCTTTATAAAAATTTAAATGCAGTCTTTCTCTTTCTCTTTTTCATTAAAACCTGTCACTGAATAAAATGTGCATTGTTTTGTTGTCGCAAGCAGATGGGCAAGTCCCTGTCTGTGATTGATCATTCCTGCACAGAATATGCAGCTGTTATTCGAGACGTGCTCTTAAACGTTACTCACTCATGGCTAACACACATTATTTTAGAAATATAAATACATGTTAGTCATTTTAATCTTTAATTACACAAGTTGGACAGTCTCCGTCTCGGAAATATTTTTGACCACTCACACATTCACACTGGGGAACTGACCAGTATAACTACAGCATCCTTTCATTTATCACTGAGCAGCTCCATTAAAGCAGGGGTTAGGTGTCCTGCTCCGAAGCACTTTAACAACTGCCACAATAGCAACTGAGGAGGTGTTACCGCGTTGTAAAACCGAGGCGGAGGCGTACATGCTTTTTTAGAGGGGCAACCGCTAAAGGTGTGGTGGTCATCAGGTTGTCCAATGAGCACAGACAGACATTTAACTATAAAATGGGTTTAAAGGAAGAATTTTAAAATGGATTGACCCTCCTGTCCTCACTTAGCTCACCTGTTGAGGTCCTGTGATGCCCTGACTTGTTCAGCAGAGGCTCGGGCCGGAGGCACTGCAGCTGCCTCTGGACCTGCTTGGCCACCTCAACAAAAAAAAAAAAAATGTTTGAAAGTATTATTCTTTCATTTCTGTTGTTTTAAAGCATCCTTTAAGAATGCCACAGACACAGTGCAGACAGGTGTTGATGGATAATTAGCCCTCTCCTCAGGACTACCTGAGAATGTGACTTGTCTGGGACCGAACTCCACACGATGGACTGGTTGCACAGCAGACATTTTGGCATGTCGTAGCAAGAAACTCACAGGTGTGTTAGGGGAAGTTCCGCGATTGTGTTTTTCCCGCTGTGACGAGTCAAAATGTCTGCTGTGCAACCAGTCCACCTCCCCCTCAGAAGAGGCGTCATCAGCCAGAATAAATTAAAAGATCTATACGGGGCCTTTACGTTTACAATTCCCTCAGGATGCCCCTTTAACAGATTCAAAGCAGAGAAGTGAGTGTGGACAGCAACCTGCCAAGTCAAATATATCATTTTATTAACACCTTAAAATACCAAATACTGTCAGTGAAAATACATGGATATACAATAGAAGCTTTAAAGGTTATAATGGTACATTTACAACATATGAGACAGTCAAAAAACAAAAACATCACTGGTCTTTTTCCAGACTCAGAGCTTAAAAGCTTATTTTTCAGATGTCAGTTGTTACAGGACAGTAAACAGAGAGAAAAACAACAAAAAAAAACCCTTCAGTTTAATGAGTTTCAATGTCTGTTTCCAATGTCTCTAACTGCTTCTCAAGCTGTTGTTTGTGTGAGTGCAGTCTCGAAGACGATATACAGTGACTTCCTCCTCTTGTCCAACATGGACAAGGATGCGGCAGCTCCTTGTTCTTCTGTCTCCTCTTCTCTGATTGAACACTGCGAGGTGGATATGTCTCACTTGGCCTCTATATTTTTAGTGACTGCTCTTATTCGGGTGGCCTCAGTCTTGTCTGTGCTGATTTATGATGTCTTAAATTGTGGATCACTTAATGTTGCAACACCAAGAGGGTTGTCCTTTGCCGGGTCAGCATATTTTTTTGTCACGATAGGTGACTTATGTTTGTGAGTTGTGTGTTGTCCGCTGAGGCTTTTGAAATCTGCGCAATACAGAGATGGAGTTCTGGCTTAAGGTTAAAAAAAAGTCCTTATACTACTTGCTAAGAATAGGGAGGGAGGAGTGGGGAGGAGGGCCGTCATCTTTACTGTCCAGTTACTAGCACCCACTTCCAGTCTCCTTTCCTTCCAGATGTCTTTATCACACACTATAGTTTGCCGTTTCCTTTGAATCCCTGGCCATGTTGAACCTAAAGACACAGTTTTCAATGTCACAACGGTGGCTCTCTTCTAACCTGGTTAGGTCCCTGTGGAGATGCTGCACATCCAACCTGCTCTGGAGGACGTTATGTTCAAAATTTAGGATTTAAATAGAAAGTCTGATGATGTTGAGGTGAATATGTTATACATGCTAACTAGTTGAGTCATGAGTTGTCTGTATGTATGCACAGCATTGTGCATTTTATTAACCTGTCTTAATAATTATATCGCCGCTCTCTGGATTATGTTCAGAGACAATATAAATTCCCTGTTAGACCACTTTAGACGATGTTTTTACTGCTGACATTGCAGTTAATACAACATAGATTAGACAATTGATTAATCTATTAATATTTATCAGTAAAATAAATCTTGTTCAATATCCAGTTCTCATGTTACAAATAAATGGGAGTGCATTTGTCGATTACAGATTTTCTGCCATGCGTTCCTTTGTTACCTTATTTGCACCAACATTGTTGCTTTTTTTTTTTTTTGCTGGATTTATTTATTTTATTTTTTAAATGTTATTCTTCATAGTGCTTCATTATTATGCATACACCCACTGTGTACCTGTATATATTATAAATTATTTACTCCCACTGTTTACATTCAGTTTTTCTTCTTTTAATGTGTAAATTTCACTACTACAATGCTGTACATACTGCATGTACTGTATATGCTGTCATATCCACCTATCTCTATGTACAGAACACAACCTGCAACATAAACCGTATTCATTTCAGCATCCTTTGCACCCTGCACCATCACACTGTTGTCTTATTTTCATTCTGTCTGCAAATGTTAGCGTTGTATATACATCTAATTATATCCACCTATTGAGACCAATGTAAAAACTGGAGTTAGATCTGTCGTGAGTGTGCACATACCCGACCAATACAAGTGATTCTGATTAAAACAAAGGAGGCGTCACGCGATTGATTTTGTTTTGTGCTGGAGAAGAGTCAAATGACATGTCAGATGCCCTGTTTAATGGGAACATACTAAGCTTGAGATGGAAACCTGAGTTCCTAAATAAAGTTGATAACCACCATTGTGATATTGCTCAGTGGGGTTTTAGCTCGCTTGCTTCAGCATCATCTTTTGATGAGTTCCCCACCTGGATGGTGACTGTTGTAAGCATAAGTACTGGTAGCCATATGCCATCTCTCTCTCTCTCTCTCTCTCTCTTAACATTGACATTTCAGAGATAATATAACATTAAATAAAATATAATTCCCTACACCTAATGTTTGCAATTGAGCACTGCATTTCTTTTTGGGTTTTTTTGTACTGGTTCATTCTTTCAGATTTTAGGACCATTTGAACAGTCACTCTACATGAGGCAATGAAACAGTAAGACAGGAGACCACTTAACAAGTGCCGAGTGCAGCCGCTGCCAAAAGCACTGCAGTCGTGTCCAGTTGTTTAGTGGCTTCACTATATTTGTCCCGGTGTCATTTGAAAAGCACACTTTGCTGTCTTGTCTCAACTCCCAGAATGTTAGTGTCTCAGAAAGGCTTTAAGGCAATGACCTCACATATGCGGTCTTCAGGGAAGTGAGCATTTATTTTGAGTAATGGATGGTTAGGCTCGTGTATGGTTGACAACAGATTAAAAGTGGTGGAGAAGAAGTGTAACGTATCCTGACCTGGTCGAAGAGAGAGAGAGAGAGATTATATCTCGGGTCAATTATTTTTAACAGCTTTTGGAAAATGTCCACAAGGGAAAGCGTTACTGATCTACGGGCTTTAACAAACCATTTTCCTGTTGAACAGCCAAAGCTTTATCCTGAAGCTAAAACGACTGTTTAAGAGCCCTGCAGTCAGTGTTTCCCCACAGTGGTAACAATTTGCAGGCTCTGCATTTGGAAATATTGACCAGGTGTCCAGTCTTTAAACCGTTTTCCAATTGTAAGGTGACACCACTGAGGCTCTGGTGTCCACTGCAAGAGATATGCTGTGTCTCAATTTGTGTACTTCTATATTTACACCTACTTTTGAGTACGTAAGTGTGTTCATGTCATCAATTATGGCAAAATGCAGCGTATTGTGAGCACTTGGATGGGTTGAGTGTGAAGCGCTGGATACTTCTCAGCCCTGGTGGTCACTAATTTGGCTGCTTAGCAGAAGTTGAGGAATTGCTGGTATTGTGAAAATGGCCGCACAGGAAGCTGCTGGAGCCAAAGTGGTTGAAAACCACAGTATATTTACGTTGTACATCTGATTTATATATTCATATTTCCAGTCATGTTGGTGCTAATGCTCCACACGGTTGCAATTCAACAAAGTAGAAGACGCACTTAAATATTGCGATCGTCATTTCTAAACTCTGAAACTTGAGCCAACACTATCCTGCTGAAATTGGCACACTATGCTAGGAGGTACACAGTATACAGTGTACTAATGGAAGTATCCAAATTGAGATACAGCTTTAGTTTTAGTTGCCAGCAAGCTGGTTTGTTAGATAGCTAACTAACTAGCAAACGATAGACAGTGATGATGCCAATGATACTGATTAGTCAGGCTGCTGCTGTGGTGCATGTTGTGCTCACTGAAAAGTCTCTGCTATAATAAATGGAACAGAACCATAATTCGTATGATTATTAGAAACGCCTGTGTTCACCCTTCATGTCAAAATGGCTGCCATGAAACTTAACTTTAACTTACTTGCCTTCAGCAGGAAGGAATCAAAAATAAGTCATTAAAAACCATAATAATATACATTTCGACTTTTAGAGAAAGCTTTAGCCAAAAAAAAATCACAACCTCACGACCAGATCACTGTATATTTTATGTAAAGAAAAAAGTTTTTGGATAAACTCTACAAAGGGAGGAAGAAGATCAAACGAACTACTTAAATAATTGCAAGATCAAACGAGGTATTTACATATTTACAAGCTATAGGAACATTCTGATCCAGAGTGAAAGAGTGAGAGGGAAGCTGAAACGAATGTCTGCTCAAACCCACCGCTGACTGTGAGCATGGCGCAGGATGAGAGGAAGCGACCCCTGCGCTGTTGATAGAAGAGATGTGCAGCATGCATGGGAATGAATTACAGCGCATAACATATATTTCGCACCTCTCTGTTCTGAATATGTAGCTAAAGAATGCGTAAAAGTTCAACATTTGTCACTTGCCATTTTTACAAAATAAAGTCACTAAGAAAAGACACAAAAAGTTGTTGAATCTAGCAAGAAAGGATCTTTGTTGTCATACAGTTTTAACGTTCATCTGCCAGGTGATCAAAAGAGTATTTCCCATGGTAATGCGATCAATATTATATTTTTACATTGACAGTGTTTGTATAGCCTAGTCCCATTAGGATACAGCTTTACTTTCCCCTTCATGTTTTGCCTAAAAAAAATTAGGAGGGGTGGTACATAAGGCCCATCGTAGCAGCAAAACTGTTGTAGCGTAACTGTATCTCAACTCGTGTGTGAGTAATCAGATTTGTAATATTGTATTTTATATATATATAGTAATATTTCCATTTTCTGTGGAGGCTGTTCGGCCCAGGTTTATGTTCATTTTCTATGCCACTGTCACTGTCTATAGATGAAGCAACTGTCACCCGCTGTCAAGGCTTTAACTATACAGAAGTGGGCGTGGATAATGAGGTACATTTGCAGAGCTCTGCTACGGAAGAACTGTAACAAAAGTCATGTGTAAAAAGATTGAGAGGCCCGTCTGAGTTGTGTCTGATGACTGTATTTCCAGCTGTTGGAGGAAATACTTACTTTTCAGCCACACAGATACACAGATACAGGTTTGTCTACACATTTACAAATCTCAACGCATTTGAAAATCTAAACACATATTGAGATTTCTTGTACACCTTTACGAATCTGATGACGTAACACAAATTGTGATTATACATTTGCAGATTCTTTTGTTTGCACCCCTCTATCAGCATTCTCCTCCACATCCTTTACACCGTACCCTCCTGGTCCTCCACCTCCTCCTTCTCATGAATCCATACTCTGCATTAGGCTCGGCTGACACAGGTCGAAGCCTGTGTGACTGACTCAGGCCTTCGCTCCCAATAACTGATTTTTCTAACTACCGGCCTAGTTTGCGGACTTAGCTGTCTTATCATTCACACCATCCTGTCCTTGACATAAATATCTCATGAGCGTGTTTCTGTCTTTTCCTGTCACCCACACCGATGCACAAACAAACCACAGCCATTAACTCAGGCATACCTTATAAGTGGAGATGCTCTTTAAAAGATGTAAACTCTGCCCAAACCTCACTGTGGTCAAGCAGCACACCGCGACCCGAGACGTGAAAGCTGCTGGTCAGCAAATTGTCTCGGCCTTCCACCTCCTCTCTACATCAGCCTTTCTCCTCACCACACCACAGTGCTGAGCTGTGGACTTGTGGCCTGTAAAGAGGTTTAGGTGCAAACAAACAGCCCATTTAGTAGCATCTCTCCTCCATTTAGGCCGTCATTATGGCCCTCAAGGCCCTGGCTCAGCACTGAATTATGAATTAAGTTGTCAGGAGAGCCTCTGCTTATGAGCTGAGGGGGTCATTTAAATTTAATTTGAAAAGGGATTCTGTTAAGAATGTATGCTCAGCAACCTCCCGTGGAACTTCTCCATCAGAGTGAAGAGGGATAAGTACTGACAAAGGCAAATGAAATAAAAATGGTGCATGATGGGATGAAAGATACAAGACACTGGCATTACCAGAAATGCTATTTGAAATCATTATCAAAGTAAGATAGGTAAATGTCTGGAGATGATTGTGTTTGGTTTTTTTTTGTAGCCAGGCTGGCAGATGTCTTGAGGTGTCCACTTTGAAGTTTTACCAAGGTGAAAGCAACTTATCAGTCTCTGCAGGTGGTTATTGCTGGTCAGAAAGAGAAAGAAAATCACACCTTCTCCGAAAGTTTGTGCTAAAATACACAGATATTTTTTGTGTCGATTTTTGCAACGAATTACAATTCTAAAAGTTAAACAACCTTATTCATGAAATAACGAAGCATTGTTTTTTTTTTATTTCTTTCTTTTCAACTTTACCAATGTATTGTAGTTTTGACACTAGTCTGCATGTAAAACTTAGTTATACAAAACAAAATATGGTCAACCGTACAAACTTGTCAAAGTGATACATATCCCGAGGGCAAGTTTTGCCTGTACTTTCCACTGTAGTTAAAAGAATGTTTGTTTGCTCTGATTGATTTTGGCTTGAATTTTGTATGACTTTGGCTTTTGAAAGTGCTTCTGATTTGAACTCTTTTTATCTGCTGAACTGCATTGATGGGCAAAATTGGCAAGCATTCTTCCCAACAGTGTAGAGGCAAACACAGTGAAGTACGAAAACATCTTCACCACTGTGCGACTTATTGGCAAATGTAAAAAAAAAAAAAAAAAAAAAATGCTGCAAATAAATAAAACATAAGCAAAACAGAAAATATAAGAATTTGCAGGTTTGGCAACGCACGCAGCAAAACAGAGAGGAGAAGCAGAGAAAACAACAGACAAATACTGCAAATGAGACAGATTCAATTTGATTGTATGATTCTAGATATATTTGCTATACTAACATGATCATCAGTTTACATTTTACTTTTCTAAGTACTAAAAAGACACTTTGCAGGTTAAAATCATCTAATCAGAAAAAATAGACTAAAAACACGAGATGTAAGTTAAATATGAAAAAAGGTGTGTTTTATTTAGAGATCTGAAGGTCAGTGCAGTCACGTTTGGGGAGAGAATTCCAGAAGAAGGAGGCAGCTACGGATCAGGCTCTATCACACCAAGTCTGCTGCTTCTGCACAGGCGTGTTGCTTTTTGTCTTAACGTTGTATTGGTTTTGATTGGTCGGCCATTGCATGACATTGCATTGGCAAAACGATGCGTGTGTGTACATATGGGTATGTATGACCACGCGTGAACATATTTTCGTGTGTATAAATATATGTATAAGCGTCTATGTTAAGTAGCAGAGTAGCAGTAGGAATAAATATGTGTGCACGTCCTCCTACTCACAGTTTTTTTGCATCCTTTTTTTTTTTTTTTTTACATGTCAAAATAAAAGCGAGCAATATAACAACAAAGAAAAATGTTGGTGATCGTTTTTTCCACTTGCTCGTGTTTACAGAGGAAAAATACACATTTCGCTCTCCAAGCTGCCATATATCTGACCATTTCAATCGAAAAAAAAATACAGGATAGGACTAATCAAGACAACTGTTGCGGGGACAGACTGAATTTGAATTCATTCTCAAGGGACAGACGAGCAAACCGGCAACCGCATTCCTGTCATCTGTCAGGTGCTTCATAAAAGTGTCCTTTCACAGCAAATCACACATTTCTTCTTGTGACTCTGATGACTCTCGCATGACCTTATTGACTCAAACGTGATCCTAAAGGTGTAAACAACCCACAGGGATTAAAATACATGAACGCAGACTAAATATTCTGAGTGATTTCTCGCAAGAAAGACGGTGGAGTGCAGCAGTAACTCAACAGGGAGACGGTATTAAAATGGGTCTTCTACGCTGGCTGACACCATGTATGCAGTTTGCAACACAGTCTAACATAGTCCCCGAGGCCTTCCTATTAAAAGCGCTGCGCCTTGTATAATTGCAGAAATGTTCAGCAGCACTTTGAAGAAAAGATACAGATAACTCCACCGTCTGGGGAGTAGTGTGCCGTGCTGTTTGCAGTCTCCGTTAACGACGACGGCAGCGTCTTACATGATCCTCGGTGCCACCGTCTCCAACTAACAACCTTCCGGACAAGACTTTGACTTTCCTACCTTTCTGCCAGATGTTTGGTCCTGCTGCAGCAGCTGTTGTCCCTCCGATCCCAGGGGACGTCAGACAGGCGCTGCTGCCAAAGCAGGGCCATTCAGAAATCCCTCAGGGACCATTGATCGTCATCAGAAAGGTCTTTGGAAGGGGACTCGCCCCTTCACAGGCCACTGCCAGCAAATTATCCACACCAATCAATGAACATACTGCGAGCAAGTGCATGTGTGACGGTTTCTTTTCGTGTATTTATATCTATGTAAACACCATCTATCACTGATTTTGTGTCAGCACTTGTACATTTGTAGCTCCTTGATCGCACGTCGTATTTTTATTCATTTTAATTAAACCCGCGAACTTGCTCCAGCCTTCCGCCCATATGCTACCAGTGACCTGGAGGTGTGATGATGCTCCAGTACAGCTGGTGGCTGGTGGTGAACCTCTAACCCCAGCAGCCAATCAGACAGCGTGTAGGCTAGAAGGAGAGGAGGAAGCTTAACGTGTGGGGGTGATGGTGATAGAGGAAGCCGGGGTCAATGAAAGGATCGTCAGTCCTGACATGATGCCATCTTACCACACAGTAGGATGTGACCTTAACTCTCCTGCTGTCCATTCACACTCTCTTTTTCCTCACTCCGCCTCCGACCCCGACACCCCATTTGTCATCCATCCTCCACCTCCCTCTGAACCCACACAACAGTCTGTTTTTGAATTGACAGCTCCCAGGGAAGGGGGAAGGATCTGGGGCAATACGAAGGAGGTGGCGGATCCAGACAGTCAGAGGAGGGGAGGAGGACTCACACTGCAGGCCGGAGGTCTGCCTGCCAGACACAGTATGAACGGATCTGTGTGTGTGTGTGTTTGTGTGTGTTATTGTGCATGCTAAAAGCCAGTGTGTGTGTTGAAGGGGGTGAAGCAAAGAGAAATGAAGGAGAGGAGGGTTGGACGGGTAAATAGCAACAATGAGAGAATAAAAAAGGGAGCAAGGAATAAACAAAACTGGAAAAAGACGAGGCATTTGTGTTATAAAAGATAAACTACAGCACGTGTGCAGGGTTCTTTGCCGAAGAAACAAACGCAAAAATCTATATTCATAATGATGCCTGAGCGAGACGTAGCATCGGATGGAGGGATGGGAAAGAGAAAGGCGAGAAGGAAGGATAGACGGAGGTGTGGAGGACTAAAGCTTCCTCCTGCAGAGTGGAGACTGGGACAGGAGGAAGCAGGAGGAGCGTCTGTCATCTCCAACTGTTCCATCCCAACAACATCGCACACAATCTCTCGCTCTTTCCTAATACATGCAGATTCACTTGGGCTAGACTTGCACAAAGCAGGAAGAGCCAAAAGTGAAATATGAAACATTTAATCTGATGATTTAATAGGTTGCTTCTACTAAAGATACGGCATCACAGTACACTAACTCGGTCGCATATAAATCGTCTATCATAAATTCACACTCACACATAAATTCACACATTTACATTTTTCAACATTAAGCTTATCCGTTTTTTTTTTTGGTTTTTTTTTTAAGAAAGCATTTTACAGGTTAATAAATATGGGCCAGAAAATAACCCATTTATCACTACTACTGCTCCCAAACCTGTATATGTTCTCTCTCTGCATCATTAGACTGTTGTGACCTCTGCTCCTTTACCTCTTTACATAACCTGCTTTTAAAGGGCGACTGTGTCAGTTTTGCTCGACAGTATAGCCACTGTGGCCACAAGCTGTAATTACTAGATAATGCCTCGCTGAATTTCCCAAGATACTCTAACTTAAAACAGCAGTTATATATATTTATATCAACAATGGATCTAATAACAGCATGACTCTGCAGGATTTCAGTGTCTTTTAGCTCATACTTTGGAATTCCTGGCCCAGAAATGTTCCTGTTATGGTTCATTGCTCTCATCAGCATCCTTTACAGCTGTTGCAGGCAACTGTTTTCAGCACACTAAAAAAAAAACCCTCTGTATGTGATCTTCCTTGCACCAAATGACCCAGAAGTAAGCAACTAGCTAGTGAACACAGTGGAGCATTTAGCGGATAAAGAGCAGACATTTCCCTCAGCGCTTTATGGAGACGAGACCAGAGCTGAAAGGAGAATAATTATTGGATTCAGATTCACTAGGTGGACACAAACACGACTTCAACGCTAATCTTGCTCCATACAGCCAACTATATGCTAACAATTAGTTTAATGTGACCGTATGTCAGTGCTGCGTTTATAGTATGGTGTCTGAAAAATTATCTGTAACATGTTAACGCGTACCACAAGGCCCTGAAAAGAGTGGCTCATTGGGGGCTTATGGAGACTGACTTGTTCTGCAGCCAGCCTCAAGTGGCCATTCAAGGAACTGCAGTTTTTGGTTGTAGTTATACATTTCTGCTAAATGAAGCCCCCTAAGTCTTACACAGTGGATTTGTAATTATGTTACTTTATTCTCAATGTGGTTTCCATTGAGGCAGGTAGAGCTTCATTATTTCACTGAAACGTACTGTACATCAAAGGCCACTTGAGAAGATGACACCTGTGACTCACTCCACACTCGCCCCCAAAAATGACACCATAGCTTTTACAGGAAAATATAGCCTACTTTGACCGTCTGCTTGTGATTGGAGATGAAGATATTTACCCAACCAGTGGAGAAAAAATTCATCTCCATGACAGGGCAGAGCAACGGGTCACCAACAAAAACTAAACAGCTCCTCCTCCTTTTACCACCTCCAGTCTGCCACCCTGGCTGTTAGAAAGTCCTCATCAACGCAGCAGGTAACACATTTGCTGCTTTTCTTCTAAACAGATAAAGCGTCTGTAGAAATGATGTGTACTAAGGAGGCCGGATTCAGGAAAAAATCTGTGGTAGATGTAGTGAGTTTGCACTCAGTGCAGGGGTGGAAGTGAACTGCAAAAACATCAATTCAAGAAAGTTAGTATATTTCCCTGGTGATTCTCCTTACCATCAAAGTGTGCATGTCTTCTTTCGAAGTTCAGAGACTTTTTCTTCAGTCCTGGTTTCAGATTTTAACGGCTCCAAAAACACATTCTCTTAATCAGCTTTGAGTCACAGATAAAAAACACCTAGCGTTTTGGTCATTTCACATGAGAATATGTAACGTTAGCAAGATTTTAGTGTGTTTTAGGGGGTTTGAACTAAACACACTTTGTGATTTTTTTCATTGCGACGTGCAGTGAGGTACGCGAGTGCGCGAGGTGCGGTGGTTGGCACTGTTCCTGGTTCAAACCCCGGATGTGGCCTTTCTGTGTGGAGTTTGCATGTTCTTCCCGTGTCTATGTGGGTTATCTCCAGGCGCTCCGGGTTCCTCCCACAGTCCAAAGACATGCAGCTTTATTGGTAACTCCCCATAGGCGTGAATGTTTGTGTCAGCCCTGTGATGAACTGGCGACGTATAGAGGGTGTACCTCACTGCTCACCCAATGTCAGCTAGGATCAGCTACAGCCCTCCGAGACCCTGATGAGGATAAGCGTTTACAGAAAATTGATTTATTTACATATGTATTTGTTTATTATTGTTTTGTAGTGGCTTCATTTTTATGATATTTCTGCAGATTACAGAATATTGTGCTTGTCTGTATAATGGGACTGTGCAACTGGGTTGCACTGGGGTAGATTTTTGTTGTTCTCTACATTAGTTTACCTTTACACATCTCTATATGCACACATCACACATCTCCTAAAATGCTTAAGTGCATTTTGCTGCACTGGAAATGAAGAAGTTTAATCTAATCTAATGTACTGCTAGGTGCTTAGAAACACTGGTGAGTGAATGCACTTGAATGGCGGTTAACAAAAATGCAAAACTCCTTTGGCAGACTTCAGCGTGTGCGGCTGAATAAAGGCGAAGCAGGATGCAGCTCAAAGTATGCGCGCTTAGCTGACTGTCACTGAATGATTAAGGGCAAGAAATATAGCGCAGTGCTGGTAGCACTGCATGGTGCGAGGGTGGAACTAAGGATGGTGCTGGTTAAGGAGCTTAATGTGGTCCGGCTCATTCGGGATCCACGAGCCTTCCTCTGAGTCGCACTCCTTTACCTGCATGTCTCTATGCCTTATTTTGTGTTCCATAAAGAGTCTTAATAAGCTCCTTTATCAAATGTTTTGGTAAGCTGCTGTGAATGACTGGCATGCTTACATCCCTCTCTAAGTCATGGGAAATTTGCATAAGATAAAAAAAAAAATGTAAAAAAGCAGCTGTGTGTAAACAGCGTTGAGAGGGGTGCTCTGCTGCATTTTATTTTTCTTTTTTTCTGGGAGTGGAGACGTGGCGCTGTCCTTTAATCTCACTAAGTCAGGTTGACTCCAAACAGAGCTGCCCTGTTTTCTACAGATGGTTCCCGTCTTCTGGAGCCAGGCTCTGTTTATAACTCGAAATGACACTGACATGTGAGAGAGGAGAAGTTTTACTGTGCTGTGTTGTTCTGAGCACACTTTCACTGCTCTGCCAAACTGCTGCCAAAGTGTGTAGTGTGTGGATTTTATCCGCACACACAACATTTTCTTAGATATTTATAGACATGTTATGCAATATATGAACATAATGTTGCATCAACCGACGGCGTCACTGAAGGGGAGGCACAGTTTACCATTTGGTGGAAGCTTTTACCCCTGATAGTGCCTGACAGTGCCATAAGTGAGAGCGCTATTATTAGCACAGGTCACCCAAATGGAGCTGAGCCCCTCAGCCTGGCAGTGCCTTGCACTGCGCAATGAACTTCAAAGGAGCACAAGAATAAGGTTAAAAAATTCAGCGGCTGCTTTAAAATCAGTTTCAAATCCCGAGTGAGAATGAGGCCAGTGTGAATGTGGCAGTCTAGCGCGCTAGCAACATCCTCTGGTCTACGTGCAACTGTTTCACAAGCTGCAGCAGGACGTGAGAAGCGGCCATCAGCTGCCGGCAAGCCGTTTGCCTCATCCCCGGCATTTACTGTCTCTCTTTTACCCTTTTCAGTGGCGAAAAACTGCGAGACCTTTTTGTTGACATTTGTTATCCTGGTGCTATCATGTGCTATCTAATTGGATGAAGAGGTAGACTGTGGGGCGGCCTCTGGCAGGAAGAGGAGGTGAGATACTTTGTTGAAGTGAAGCAGTGTTCTTCCGTCTCTGCCTGTCGCTTGTCAGGTCTGTACCCTCGTTTGATGACATGACAGTTGATTAATATCTGAAGGGGGGAACCTCCTTTGACTAGAATTGACTGCACATGTGCACACAAGACAAAAAAGTAATCTGCTGTTCTAGAAAATGAGAAAAAAAAAACATCATCATGAGATAGAGAAGTCATCTTGAGAAAAATGGCGTATACGGTCTCTTTTGGCTCCAGAAGGAGGGACCTCCGAGTTATTTCAGCTTGGGCCGAGAGAGAGTTTAGAAAGAGAAGTGTGTGGGGCATGGAAAATAGAAAACACAATGGGAAAGACATGGACATTTAAAAGACAAGGAAAGTCTTAACATAAGGTTCTAGTAAGTTGCATTATGGGAAATGTAGTGTTTATGGAGCGTGCCCCATAGTAGGAAAAAAAAAATCTCAGCCTCTGAAACATTATATCGCTGGACTATTCCTTTAACTACCTGCGACACTCATAATGGCACTTCACAGGAGCAAGTGAGGGAGCTTTAACGACACCATCCATGTCTTCGACTGGTTCCCAATGAGCCTCACTTTCACTGTGCGCTTCTTGTATGTCACCGGGGATGATACTTTCCGGGATTTACAAGACTTATATATTGAATGAACTGAAATGTGTTTTCTCTTATTGTCTTCTTCAACACCCTGACGCCAACCCCTGCTGTAGTTACTTGTACGTGCTAAGCAATAACGTTACTCAAACTATTGCATTCAGGTGCAATGCACAGCATTACAAAAGCTTTTGCCTATTGCCAAATTCAATATAAAATTGTGACAATTTTGGCTCACCTCTACGCCGAACATGCTTCATTCTTTTATTCCCAATGTGGCGTTGACTACTTCTTCACAGAGCTAGACTCAGAAAACTGAAAGTGATACTGGGGCAAACTATAATACCACTTGGAAATGCTGTGAGGGTTTGGAAAAGTTGTTTCAACTTTAAGTGTCTTGCTCAAAGGCACCTTAATAATGGTTTTCCATGGAGGATAGAGAGACACATATACTGCACGTACAACTCTCTGATGGTTTCAGGATCCAGACTGGCGAATTTCTCTAACCTCTCAGGCTCTTTCACTACAAACTGCGTAAAGACGCTTTCATCAGACTCCCCTGGGATATGAAAGCAGTGACTGTTGCTCCTTCTGTGGCTGTGATTACACCTTGATTTGACGTAAGGTACCAGAACTGGACTAAGGGTAGCAGGGGGGCATCAAGACCATTGTCAGCCATCGGAGCAGTAAGTGGTTCTGTGTGTGAACCAAACAGTTCGAAATGGCCTTTATTAGCTTGCCCTGACCTTCACATCTTACAATCCAACTTACAGAACAGGGCTGTGAACCCTGAAAATAAAGATGGAAAAAAATCTAATGCCTGTGTCTACAACATTAATAACTCCCTGTCCCAGCAGACACAAATAGAAAGAACAGGCCGATCGCTGAGAATGGTCGGGAACATCAGAATGCTCTTACCTAAGACAAATTATCGTAGCTATTCCACGGGAACATTAGCCTGCTATGATGGATATATTCAGTATGAGTAAAAAGGAAGCCAAGTTGATCAGAAACTGCTCTCTCTGCAGTCCCCCTCTGAGGTCACCACAGAGGCGTAATTACACAGCTCCTCACAGTGCTCCGATGTGGCCGGTGTGGAAATACTGCCATCTATTGCCAGACGATGACAATCTACCAACTGCAGGAGCTCAACAGTTCACCTCGAGCAGGCCTCCCAGGCCCACACAGTTTAGCATTAAGTGTGCACTCCAAACAGCAGCAGCATTTGGCGTTCGGATTTCAGCACTCGGTGGGTACTCATTAACTGTTGCAGCACTAAGAAGCAAAAACACAGCAAGACATCTGGTGCTTGAAGTTTATGCGACAGCTGTTGAAGGTAATACGCAATTTTCCCCTGGAAGGTTTCCTGAGATGCACTGGATTTCTGACCAATGGCGGGTCAGATACCACGTTGTTGTGGTCCAGTAGGTAAAAAAAAAAAAAAAAAACTTAAATAGTTATCTATTTTGATTACTGAGTCTATGAATGACACATGAAATTAAACATTTCTGCTCAAAACTCCCTTATCCAAGCACTGAATCAGCCCACAAACAGGCCTCCAAAGTGCTGTGTTGCAGCTTCATCACATCATTTATGGCTTCATTCCAACAGCTGTCAGACACCTTAACACCAGCTTGACTTCTATATATTTCTTATTTATGAGTAATTTCTGATCCACCTTGTGTACACGAGCTGCTCTGACAAGTAAATTTCCCCGGTGTGGAATTATTAAAGTCCGTCTTATCTTTATTCATACGCACTTTGTTATGACAAGGACTAGTCATCCTGCATTGTATCAAACATTATATATGCTGCACTATATTAAGTCATTCAAGAGGAAAGGATATATTTTCTACCATAGCGTTAGTGTTTCTACTATAGGCTGCGATTCAGTGTTAATGTGTTCATCAGACATTTTGAATAATTATTACAAAAGTGTGGTGTTATCTGTACGGGTTTAAAGTCTGACCACCAGCAGGAGTTCGGCAGAACGTGAGACTGACTCAGGCACTTCTGATGTACTTTGAGAGTGTCTCTAATTGTCCTTGGCCAAGCATCAATAAATATTACAGCATAAGACATCAGAGGCTCCTGAACACTTTCTTCACTCCTGACCTCACCATTGATTTCAGCAATTTCTCCACAACACACACACTGGAACTCTTTATTCTTCTTCTTGTGATATGTATGGACTTGTGAACATTGTTCTCGTGTGTGAGCATTTAACTATGCTCTGCCTCTGTGAAGAAAAAGTGGCATTCACGAAAGTTTCTAACGGCAGATATTATGTAAAGGTCAGATCTGAATTTAAATCCCACAGCACACGCTGGTCGAATGGAAAAGCAATTTTATTTATACAGTGAAACACATACATCGAATGAAATGATACAAGACGACAGACATGGTACGTTTCTGAGCCTCATAAATATCGTTCTGTAAGTCAGCGTCCATGCTTTTAGTCGTCACACTTGGAGGACGAAGCGGTCAACCTTCTCCATGTACGCAGGCTTCAGGTAGCGCTGCAGTTCGCTTTTTGTCACCCACAGAAAAGGGGAGGTCGGAACGGCGGGGCGACTGCTGTCTGACAGAACGGCTTTGAAGAAGAACACCTTCGTTCCGACTGAGCTCTCCGTCCGAATAGCTTTGGGCAGTTTGGACTTGTACACTCCACAGGGGGCGTTGCCGAGGAAAGTTGCCTTGAAACCAGCCCCTGCCCGAGAGAGAACAGACTGGGAGTTCATTTCAGCTGGAGACTAAAGGTTGAATAAAATGAAAATTAAAATAGTAATATAAATAATAGAATACTAATAAAGAGTAAATGAATAAGTGGATGGGGGGGATGTTCCTAAATTTAATGCAGTCGTACAATTGCATAATTAAGTGTTGTATTACCCTAATGCTCTGTTTCTCATTACTTGCTGTGACAACAACACACTTTTCTCAATTAAGTTTTAATCCAATCTCGTGTCATCTAAATCACATGCTCCCAGTTGGTTCAACATACTTTAGCACGACAGCAACACCATGTTAGAGATTGAATTCCCACCGAGTCCGGCTATATTAAAAATGGATTGACTCCTGCAACTGTAAGACACTTTAAATAAAACCCTCCACCAAATGACACACGTTAATGTCAAGTGGAAAGTCTTAATGGGGAGTGATTGATGGACTTGGCACATTAATAGTTCATGAGCAGTGTTGTGAAACAGTTTAACATACTCAGTCACTGGCATTTTATTTAAAGAGCTTAAAGGCTTGATTTCCATCGGGAGCACAGTCAGCAGCGGAAAAAAAAAAGAAACACGAAGGAATAAGACAGTTTTACAGCAAAGTTAAATATCTTGTGTGAGCAATCGTTACAGGGTCATTTCCTCCATGTTTTGCCAAACTTCCCTCCTGTCATTAGCTTACTGTTGCAGATCAATGCGCTGAAGTCTAATCTACAGCTGACTGATCAGCGGAGGTCTAAGTGGACATGACAGCTCCTACTGGAACAACTGGAATATGATTGGCAAAATGCTGCATATAGAAATCGACCGTCGGTTGGAGGCTTAAAGATAGTTCGACCCCCTAGAAATCCAAATATGGACGATTGTACTGAAAGCGCCAGCAGCTATTTAAGATCACATTAAACTTAAATGATCCTCGGGATAAAACTGGGTCATTGCAGTAAAAGACATTAGGATGTAGATACAGTAATAATGCAGCAAATGGAGCGTGTTGACAATAATACAACCTTTAACAGCACCTTGTAGCCCGCCAGAAGCTATGGTGTTTGAGGTTAATTGAATTACATTACGACAGCGCCTGCTTTTAGGATTAAAAATCAGGATTTCCACATCCCCTCATCACTCTCCAGCATGCCGTTGCTTTCCTTACGTTTTAAATACAGCTGATATTCTACTAAAGAATAACAACAAGAACAAGAAGGAAACAGCTATAACTCTTAAAGACAAAAACTGAAATGAAACATTATCTGTTATAAAGTATCGGATCTCCGTGCGACTTGGTGAGATTTTAATAATGACATTTTTTAAGAGCGCTATTCTTTTTTTCACTATCCAAAGACTTTTTACAGGGAAAAAAAATCATCAAAACAATACACCAAAAAACTCATAAAACTATGCAAAGCAAACCTATAAAAGGTGCATTTTGTGTGAGGAATTTAAAGTGGGTAGGTCAGTGCTTGGGGAGAGAGCTCTAGAGGGATTTAAGGAGGTATTTTATGGAGCGTTAGTTTGTTCCGATTCCATCATAATGCACTGACATTAATGTACATAAACACAGGAAGTCGTATGAACGGTTTCCAGTTTTTCCTTTGTCCTCACCAAACTTGCCTTTACACTTCACAGGTAAGCTACGAACTTTGCAGTTAGTTGCTTTAAGGTAACACGAATTGCAGCATATTTGAGATTTTAAGCAATATGAAAATAATAATCCCTAAATGCATATTTAGGGAGAACAAAGGAACAGGAGTCCAAGATGACTACTGCTGGGGATATTACGCCTAAAAACCTCTGGGATAAAAGCACTGATTACTGTTTACTGATGGACTGTACTTAGTTAGTGGGTCTCATTTCAACGCGGCTTACATCAGCCTCTAAAAACGGTCGTGTTACCTGACAGGGAAGAGAGGGCTCTCTCTGCCGTTTGCCGCAGTGTTTCTCCTTCCTGCCACTGAGTCTGAGGCAGCAGCCACATCTTCCGGCCGCCGACCTGCTGCTCGACCAGAAGAAGCAGCGAGTCGGCAAGGCAGCGCTCCGGTGAAGTCAAGTTCTCATCTACATCAGCTAAACAAGAGAAAAGGGCCGTCAGGCGTTTCACAACAACCGTGTCTCTCTGTGACTGTGGAGCAAAATCTACACAAACTCTGGAAATGTCACGGGGAATAAAATGTAAATTGGAAGTGCTGGAGTGAATAGATTTTCTGAATGTCACAAAAAAAAACACTGGAAGTAATAAAAGTCTCTTTCCTTCTTGGTAATTTAGTTTAAACCCAGATGTAGGAGACGCCTTCATTTCCATTCTGCTTTACTTGATTAATGACTGGAGCAAGACAAAGGACTGATTACTATAATCTATTTTATCAGGCACATTTCTCATATATAGAGAGACACACACACACACACACACACACGAACCTCTAACCCTCGGCGCTGGCTGAAACCTTTTGAAATTCTGCTCCCAGGAGTCTTCCAGGTCCTGAGTCAATACGATATCCTGGTCCATGCGGATGTCCTCATCATCCGAGTCATAATCATTTGACTGCTTACGGCTCATCCTTTCTTGGTCCTCCAGCAGCCGCAGCTCGTGGTCCGAGAGAATGCTTTTCTCCAGTTCCATCTGAAATGAAGTCAGAGCAGGTTTCAAACTCCACGACCCTTTACAGACCTCTCTCTACGGACTCATACACTTCGGGGGCTTAATGTTATTCTACAGTGACATGCCACCGAGCCTGCAGCTGCACAAAACACCTCAAACTGACAAGTTGTATATCATGAAAATCTTAAATCAGCTGCTCCTACTCTAGAGAACATCGTGGTAACAAAGTCTGATGAAATTATGTTTTTCTAAAACTACTGTATTGCAATGTCTTATCTCAGAAAGTTTATAATAAAAATGAATCAAATAATAAAGAACTAATGCCAAAAAAACAAATGTGTTGGCCTGGCAGCATTTCTCAGTCATTTAAAGTAAGAGTAAAGGAAATTTGATGTTTCAATATTAATTATTGCACAGATGATTTCTGCATATGAATATAAGTCTAATAACTGAACATACTGGTCAATCCTGGGTGGATTACTTACAGTATGCTGAATTAAAGGTGCAGTGTGGAAGATTTATTTACAGAATAATGTAGACAGGGAATATAACATTCACAGCTATGTTGTCATGCATGTACGATCACCTGAAAATAAGAATCTTTATTTTTCTTACTTAAAAATGATCCTATCATATCTGCAGTGGGAGCGGGTCCTCTCTCATGGAGGCCACCATATTGAAACACTGTGTTTCTACAGACTAAACTAAACAGACAGGGCCCTTAAAGTGTTTGTTTCTCCTTTACACTAAGAAGGTGAGGGTGATGTGAGGAGACCAGACTACTGGATGCAACAAAATTCTACACAGTGGACCTTTAAATTAAATTATTATTCTGCTAGTTGTGAGTGATAAACAACATGCACATGCTGAATTCTTGATAGGAAACCATGTGTTACACCAAGAGACCTGAACACACATGACACCTTTATTTTATCACGTGGTATTTAAATGTGTCTGCATAGACTTATTTTACATTTCACACGCACCTGGCTCATCAAGTCTTTGAACTGCTGCTCTATCGGGTTCAAGTCCGACGAGATGACCGGAAGCCTTTGCAGACACACCGCTGCCATCAAAGTCCAGGGTGAAGTCGCCTTTTCTGTGACATCTTTGCTCTGCAGAGTAGCCCGACAAACAGACGTGCTGGACAGTGGACGGAGCCCCGACCTGCTGACCGCCGTCCTGCTGACACGAGACAGAAACTGGACGAGAGACCGACTCGCCATCCTTCCACAGGGCGCAGACATCTTCTTCTGCTACATTCAATGTACATGCACAAAAACCGTGACGCTGGCAACTACGCGCGAATAAAGCCAGGGCGCCTTTTATGTTAACGATGTTTTTCCCGTAGTGACACGAAAACACAAGACAGAATATTATTATAGCGTTGACAACTGCTCTCTTTTTACTTATCTAGAGGAGAACGAAAACCGATTGATGTTTGATGGCTTCACCACGATATCTCATATTTACGAGTATGTGTGAAGTCCGTGAAGGCAGCATGTCTCTACTTCTACCCACAATCCTGTGCAAAAGTGGAACGGTCCATTCCGATAAAAGTGTGGGGAGGATAACATTAATACACTTTATAAAATATACGCGTGTGTACAATTTTATGCACTCGCTGAATATATTTTACAGTTTTTAGTTCATCTCCATGCAGTTTATTCAAATAGAAGTTGAATTTGTAATATTAATAATAATGTTATTTTGACCTTTTCCGCCCCTCAAAAACGACATAGCTGGTCTGGTCGCGACATTTTCAATGTCACGTTTGTTGTGTGTGAATTAGCTAACTGTCCTTAAGCGACACTTTAACATATTAAACATGTATAAATTAAGTTGTATATTAGTCAGCTCTGTGAGTAACGTCTGCCGGCAGCTGCCTGCCTCCTTGAATGCGAGCGGGAGCTCTCTGTGAGTGTTATGTTATTATGAACGTCATGCTAATGTGATGCTCTCGTTCACTAGCATCCCTGCTAGCCTGCTGCACGCTGAGTGTTTTAGTTAAACTGGTGGTGGTGATCACAGCAGGATGAAGCGCATAGATCATTGTTTATGACGGTGGTGCTGATTGTGTGCGCAGATGTTGGAGCGGCGGGTTGCAGCGGACATTATGTAGCAGTGCTGTCAGACTCCAGAGGCCCGCAGCGTCCAGCAGATCCTCCAAGAGAAACGTCAAAGACTTCAGGTCAGACATGCATGCTCCTACATATGTCAGATGTGTCCTGGATTATTTCATTTAACTAAATGGAAGCACATGTTGATGAGATGTTAACCTCGGTTTCAATCCCTCAGCCATTTTCCTCCACTTCCTGGTCAGGAAAGTTCACTGAGCTGGGGTGGAAAGAAGTTTGAAGAGTTGCCAGTTGTTCACATTAAAGCCACATACAACAAGTGAGTAGAACCTGCTGGTAAAGCCGCAGGGTGATTGTCAAAAACACTCAGTTGTTGTGACTGATATTTCTGAAGACATCGATATTAGATTCTCCGAAAATACACATGCGTTTGTTTTTCAAGCCGTCAACTGAACGGACCATTTTTACAGCATTCACATGGACCTGTCAGACGAAACTGCAACTAATAACATCACAAACTGCTGCATTGCAGTAAATGCAGAATCAGAGACATCAGTGATGTTTTCTGTTAGGGCAAGTCAAAGCACAGCGGTCATTTAATCTGTAAAGAAAACAGAACAACTTTTCTGTTGTTGTTGTTGTCAAACTGGCATTTTACGTAGTCAGTTTGAAAAGTTTATCAAATCTCTGTGAACCAGCTCTGTAAGCGTTTGGAGTTTCACAGAGTGAGCCAAAAAACATTTCTTTTAAACATTTCGTAGAAAAAGTCATTGTTGTGTGTTTATTAATGATCTAGTCAATTATTCTTATCTAAGAATAATGTGAAATTGTTCTGCGCAAGTGTTTTTAAAGAAGACGCATGAATCCTGCTTTTGGAGAGCAGATTGTAATTACCATCTGTCACTTTGAGCAGGAACAGATGTGAGTCATTAAATAGAAACTTGACAGTGAAATCAAATTTAACTTCCCTTTTTCTTTTATTTTTTGTAATTAATAGTTATTAGTGATGTTGTGACTCCTGATGGGTGCAGCATAAAGCGATTTGTAGGACAGGACTCCTGCACCAGAAGAAGCTGGATGGAGTAAAACAGGAAGCTGTGGAACATTTGGCTGAGAGTTTCTTTTTTTTATTTGATGCAGTCAAACCACTTACGGGGAAACATTTAACTTGTCACCAACGTATGAAAGCCGTGTTTTTCACCATAAACTTTCACAAACCTTTCCCATTCTAGCACTCACATCCAGCTGACAGACAGCGCAGGCGGGTCGATGGTCAGGACGTCCTGTGGAACAGAAGGCTTCAAGAATATCAAGAAGTCGACACCCGTCGCTGCTCAGACGGCGGGCATCTCTGCTGCTGTGGTACGTTCTCGCGTCACTCTGTGAGAGATCAGGCTCGGTGTGTGTCCTCTGACTCACTAACGTGTTTTGTTAAGATGCAGAATGGAAGAATCCTGAGCAAAATGTCAAATTCATAATTAGGGATACTTCACATTTAACAAGCATTTTTACCCCAGAGCAGATAAAACAGCATCAACAGTGATACGTGCTAATGTTTTTTTGTGTGTTTTTTTATTTTTATTTCTTTTGATCACATTAGATAAAGAAAAGCACCAAAACCTCATTAGCAAAGTTTTAACTAGGGCATGTTTGGTGTTAATCAGCTGATCGTGCTACAATTAAGCATAATTAACTACTGACAGGGTTTGCAGTCTATTCTAAACACGGACCTGGAGTTGGGTGTTGTCAACATGTAACTAAATCAGGGCGTCTTGCTATTTCTAGCACTTTATGGTCATTAATCTCATCTTTTAACCGCCACATGGTCTTAAGCTCTGCGTCATTAATCTCTGCTAATGACACATAAAACGTATCTAGATGTTCCGAATCAGCCGCACACGTAGACATCCGTCTTCTGTGTCTCTTCCTCTGCACAGAAAGCCACAGCAAAGGGAGTGACGTTTGTCCGTATCGTGATCAAAGGTCTTGGTCCTGGACGTGTGGTGAGTAGAGGCACAAAATGTTTCTAATTGTCCAGTCACAGTTTATCTGTAAGCCATGATAAAGCTTACCCGTTGGTAGATCATTGTTGTAACTGATTCAACTTTTTACAGTTGTTGAAATTTGATTTTCTGTTGATCAACTAATTGCTTAATCAATCACGCTAATTGACTGCTCACTTCAGCTCCACTTAACATGTCCATATATTGATTAGAACTACTCGTGCTACTGACCCTGTTCTGAACTGATGTAACAGAGGGAGTGCAGCTCAAATAAAGCTGTCACTGTGTGAAGAAATAAGACCTCTTAATTCATTTCAGTCTTTTTATAAAGAGGATCATTTATGGCCGCTTAAGGAGCAGCAGACATCTCGGTCTGTTGCCATTAGCTTTGTTAATAAATGAATGTGTTTTTCTCTGTTGTGCAGTCTGCAATCAAAGGCTTGACGATGGGAGGCCTGGAGGTGGTATCCATCACCGACAACACCCCTGTGCCACACAATGGATGCCGACCACGCAAAGTCAGAAGGACATGACCTCCAGGATCTAGAGTACACTGCTTTGTGTTGTGATATGCTAATAAAGTGTTTTGTTGGACTTCCTGGCTCTGAGCTGACCTTACATAACTCAAATGTGGAAATAATTGCAGATGGTGTTATTAATTAGTAGAGAACAGGTGTCTGAGTCCTCCGCTGCAACTGTTGACACATGAATAAATCTTCAGTCTCACCGCAGGCACTCCGATATTCATTAGTAGGCTGATGTTTGCAGAAACTGTCTGTGTGGGAAGAGAAACATCACAAGGTTTCGTAGCTTCAATGCTCTACACGTCTTCTATTTGGATACGACTGGTAGCCATGGCGACTGAACCCTTGAACCTGGCTGCTGCACACAACACGCACCTGAAGTGAACTTGACACAGTCACGCTGCTCAGCACGGCAGCTTCCTCCGCAGGAAATGAACGAAATGTGACTCGGCTGTGCAGAAAGACAAGTACAGTAACGAGAAGAACACCGCACATGAAAATCTGATCCTCCTGCCTGCTCTCATGTCTACACGTCACACAGGAAGGTCAGAGACCAGTCCAATCACGATGAAGTTCACACAAAGCCCACTTGTTTCCATAACAGCGGAGCACTGTTGCTCTTCTGCATCTGATCCTCCTGCTTAGTTTGCTTTGTTCACATGCTGCGACACACACAACCCAATGATTTTAACATTTGTCTGTTCTGAAACCTTTTTGTGGTGGTTAACACTAAATACATGTTTCACATGGACACATTATAGGATGGCCATTAAAGGTCACCCATGTGCATGTGACGGAGGAAGAGCTGATATTCACGTATATTTGCATGAAGTTTGATTGTCAAGATTGTGCTAAAATATTTTTTCCCCAACTATATTTAAAGTTCCCCGTTAAGGGCCCATCTTACATTTTTGTAAATTCCATTTATTCCCATAGATTCCTGTTAATTCCCATTAGAAGATTGCAGTTTGATCCCTAGTCTCTCTCCTGTCTGTATGTTGAAGTGTCTTTAGGTAAGATACTGAACCTCAAAGGATAGCTCTTGATAACCACAGCCGCCAAATAGCTTTCTGGTATATTTGTGCAGTGTAAAAACATTCATATTCTTCCCTGTGCTGACATGTCTGATGTGAACAGATGACTCATTCAGCCTTTTTGTATGAACAAAGTTCTCTTTATATTTTACTTTATGTACATTGGACAGCCAAACATGAACATGATATAAATACATTATTGTAAAGCTCTGAAGAAAAATCTGCCATTTACAGAACAGTCAAGTACAAGTGGTGTTAAAATGGAAACATTAAACGAGACAAACATGCACTCACAGTGGCGTGGAGTGTCTGTGTTTGAGATAGACGACACTACCACTTTGCCAATTAGTATTCATGACAACAAACTTTCCCAAAACTCCGCAGACGTTCCTTCTTTTTTTTTTTTTTTTGACCAGTCGCTGTTTTTTCGCCTTCAGCTTTTTTGGATATACGTTAAATTTGATATTCAGTGATGGTGCTCGTGCGTCTGTGTGTGCGTCTGTGTTTCCAGATTTTTACACCACCTCAGATTTCTTGGGAGTTTTTGAAATGCAAAAAAAAATGTCAAACACCAAACACCATAACAACCATGTGACCACATACAGTACACGTACAAAACAGCAGGCTGCTCTTGTTTAGTGCAAATGTTCGGGGCCGTTTCCCTTTAATAATTTGCTCAACAAAGAGTTCAGACTGTTGAAAAGGTGCCTTCACAGCTACTGGACTCTTAGATATTAAGTGCATTAACTTAAAAAAGGTACACCATTAATTACTGATCATTAATGGGGCCTTATTTATACAACACTAAGAGAAGAACCGAATACATTAGAAATGATAAGACTAAGATGTTTGTGTTGGATTCTTGTATAAATGAGGCCCCAAAAGTTAATCACACAAAGCTAAAGTACCATGGGTTGGAGAAGGGCGCAGCACCACAGTAACAGCACTGAAGCTGAAAGATACAAAGGCTGATCCATTGCACTCTCACATGCGAAAACTTCATATAATATTATCAGCGCCTTTTTACAAACACAACACACCGAAAGAGAAATTAGCCCTTTATGAGCCGAGTCTGACTCCGCGTTGCAGCAAGTTCTGTTTCAGTTTGAGAGTGTGATGTTGATCGTTTGTCGTGGAAAGGCCTGAGATGTTAGCAAATCAAATGAGGATGAAGATTTGACGAGGCTTCCCACGCTCCTGTTTCGTGTGCCACTGTAAACGCTTTCTTACACCTCGTGCTCTCGAGAACAGAAGGGTTTAAAAAGAGAACGGGAATAAAAGTATTCTGAACAAATACAGAAAGGACTGATTTTCCAGCCCAGCCATATAAATTGCAGATTTAGACAAGGAGTTGGAGATTCGACTGCGAAGAAAAGCATTTTTAATCAGCGATGGTGGAGTTGAGCTGTCTATCCAAAGGCCTGCCAATCACTGGGAGTGCAGCGAGTTCCCTGCTGTGTCTGCCCTTTAGCATGTCCCGCCATCCTCGAGCACCCTTAATCGCTCTAAACATTTCAGAAAGATGTGAGCATCTGTGATCAATATTAAACAAAATCATTTGAATGTGACAATATCAGGAAACTCTTCCATATGACGCGTCTTCACTCAGAAGTAACTGATCTGAAAGTACTTCTGTAAGACGTTTTAGTGTTTCACTAGACCATTTAGCCACTCAGGCCAAAGCCTTTTGACAACATAAACACACAGTAGTATTATCTATTTGCCATGTATGACTTGACAACTTTGAACTTCTCCCTTTATCTGAACAATTTACGTCCCTACCAACTCCAGGCCTGATACACTGGCTCTCCTGAACGTTTGACTACTGAAGCGGGCAAGAGACGTTTTAAATGTGGAAATGTAGGAAAACATCAAGCTGCTGCTGACGTGTGCATGTACAGGAGAAGAGAGGAAAGAAATGAATTGCAGATGATTAATACAGCTGATAGAACTGAAAACTGACTACAAACAGTGTGCAGTACTGAAAATAGAGATTTTATACACACTAGCTATACAAAAATACATCTTATCTCAAATATCCTAACTATGGATAAACAAAAAAAAACTAAACTAATCGACTCGTGGGGCTACAGCCACAGCTTTCCCTCTCCGCTCTCCCTCATCAAAACTCAAGCATCAAGAGAGCGCCGCCGCTTCAAAACGAGCACAAAACATTAAAAAAAAACAGGTCGGATCACTTCAGCTTAAATACCGCAAGCTCGACACGCAGCAGAACAACAACAACAGCACAAAATGGATGATAAAGGGGGGGAAAAAACTGTCATTTTGCATGGGAAACCTTTTCAACACGACTGGAGTAACGGGCGGCACACAAAACAACAATTTACTAATGATTAAATCAGCCTTCCTGATGGATTTTCAGCCAGGCCTTTCCCCCCCTTACAGAGAACGATATTTAATGACGGGATATCCCTTCATTGTTAAGGACAATGTAGTAGTGGACAGTATAAAGTCACGTCACTCATATTCTTTAAAGCAGCAAATATACAACATGAAAAATGAAAATAGAGTCAACACTTCATACTGACTGTGTAGGCATTTGCACATCAGCACTGAATGACAATTTCCTTTCAGACTCTTCCAGACTGTGTAGCGTCGAAACGTTACAGATTGTCAGTCCAAATCCTTTCAGGATGGGTTAAAGTGAACAAAGTGAAAGAGTCCTCAGCGCGCATCGTTGATGTTGCCTTAACAAAGGCACTTAACCACAGCCTGTCCCAGTAAACAAGCCGTGGAGACTGTGTGGACTGTGTCTGAGTGTGAGGGCTGGAGAATAACTTTAGAATCTGACACTAAAGGAGCTCCGTATTTCATACAGCTCAAGTATTTGGTGGCTCTTAAATATTGCACTTTGAAAGAGGGAGATGCAACATGGAAGGTAAATATTAGAGGGGCATGGAGTGATTGTGCATACAACCCTCCGATTAGGAGCTAGAAATTGGAGCACAGGTTGGCACTGGGAGGTAAGTGCAGGGGGTGGATGTGGTGAACTGGAGGAGTGTCACAGAAACTCCTACAGAGCCTAATCCAGGGTCTTCCATTACTCCGCATCACTTCCCCTGGAGGTTGCTGAGCTCCATGTCTTCCTTTCTGCGTTTTTGTTGGGTAAAGAGAGAGCTGAAGGGGTAGAGTTTGGCTTTGGCTGGGTACCGCTGGCCAGCAATGTCCACCTCGTAGTCCCCACGGTTGATGAAGTCCGGAGTGATGGGCGTGGGGAGCCCCTCTGGGCCTAGCGGCGGAGATACAAAGCCGAGGCAGACGTGGCGCTCCAGTGTGTAGCTGTAGGCGCTGCTGGTGGTCGCCCCAGCTAGCTGGCCGTTACAGTAGATGGGTTCGCCCCACCACGGCCACAAGTCCAGCTCAGTGTCGTGGTCCTCAAGGACCAGCATGACGAACCGCCGAGACACACCGTCCTGACGCTGCTGCAGCAGGGCCTCGCGACCAAGGAAATCTGTGTCCTGATGGAGGCATAGAGAGAAGGAAAATGTGGAAGAAGAGAGAGGAAAGAGGGATGACGGAGAAGCAGTAGATATTATGGAAGGTGGTCTGCAAACAACACTCTACAAACACCGTACAGTTTCACTGGGAGCAACAAGAAACAACTTTTCATTTTGTAGAGAGACAGTAAACTTTAGACAGTAAAGACAGATTGAACTGATGACTACTCATCTGAAAGCACTCTGTGAATTTTACAGTGCGTAGTCCATTAATTAGTACTGTGCTGACATTATTGCTGTGCGCAGCAGACAGCACGCCTTATGTTCCACTGTTTTCAAAACGAGAGTGATGGTAACCTTTACCTCTGCTGGTGTAAAGTGCCACCTGTTGTGCTTGCTGGTGCAGGCTGGTGATCATTTTCCCAGCAACGACTGTAACACCTTTAATTATTCTCTCATCTTTCACACATTTAACGGTTAAAAAAAAAAAAAAAAAAAAAAAAAAAAAAAAGGACTGTAAAATTTAATTAAGCACTTCAAAAGCCTATGCAAATCAGGTTGGCGACACCATTGTGTAACAATGAAAACTGGCTGAGATACAACGCATTCGTCCACACTGATATAATACAGCCGAACGTGCAACGTACCTTGTCAAACTTAACCCTGAACTCTCGTCCACACTCGAGCGGGGTGGTGAACGTGTCGAGGTCCTGACCCCAGAAGGCAAAGAATTTTTCGATGCGGAGGCTGCGCAGCGCGTAGTACCCTGCGTTGCGAATCCCGTACTTCTGACCCACTGACATCACCTCGTTGTACACATGCAGGGCATACTGTGGACAGCAGGGGGTGATCCTCGTGTTAAACATTAGATCAACCGTCGCGTGGAATGGTGGCTAGATTTATTTATTCATAGACATATTTTTTTTGCGTGTAGATGTGAATGGCTCTCACCTCTATGGGTATGTAGAGCATGAAGCCCGGTTCCCCGGTGTGAGTCATACTCATCACTCTGATCCCATTGGCGTAGCCAACACTCATTTCCTGTAAACACACAGAGACACACACAGTCAATGTGGGGGTAAAACAGTAACCTTTGCGACTGTTGCACGGCTTCCACAGCTACAACCACAGATGAACCTTACATACACCTGCTGCTACAACTACAGTACACTGTTCTTATTAGTTCTCTGTCGATGTTCTTGCAGCTAGCCTTTCGTTTCTTACCTTACAGAACATGGAGGGGAAGTGGTCAGGTGTCATGGAAACATATGACAGCTCAGCCAGAACGTCCATTGCACGAGGTCCAATCAGATTTAAAGCTGTAGGTAAAGGATCAGAGAGTTAACAGCCCGGGTCAGGTAGTTTCACACTGAAGGTTTGCGCAATCTGAAATTTATATTAATTGAAATATAAAAAGAATATCTGAATCATTAGAATAAGCACATCCTGTACAATCCTTTAAGTTTGGGGACAGAGATCCTCAGCTGGTGTTTTATCTTGCATATTAAAAAATAAAATTAAGGCACGGAAGCATTGCTCACACTTCAGACAGTTAAAACAACTAAATTAACTACCCTCTTGGCCACCCTAGAGTCTAATTTCGCCTACATCAAACCCAAAATGAGGTCACTTAAATAACTGGGTTAATAGAGGACAGCGCATGTGAGACACTGGTGCTTTGTGGGCACTAGATGGCGACAACACTACAGGACTTCAGCTACGGCGCGGTGTGCTTACCAGTGTACTTCCAGCTGACATCCTCTAGGTGGAGGTGTGGGTCATTGGGCATGTGTTTCTTTATCCAGGACCAACAGTGGACCTGCTGGTCTGTCGGAGACACGATGAAGAAACTGGACAGGGGACAAACATGCGAGTTATTTTCTACGGTCGCTGTCATCTGCACGTCTGAAGTATAATTTCCTATGTGTCACATACCTGTTCTTGCTGAGGCGAACCACACTGCAGTCATTCTCATAACCTCCCCTCTCATTCAGCATGCCGGTGTGGACAATGTGTCCAACAGGGACGTCCAGGTCGTTGGCACACAAATGTTGCAGCAGGTCCAGGGCCTGGTCTTTTGTTGACTGGGTCATCGGGAGAGAGCAGAAATTTCAACTTAAATAACTTTAAAATGGGGAGATGTATAACTGCTGCATTTGTGGCTCCCAGTTGACAAAGCCTTGCATCATGTGCCGCTTTAAAAACATTTTGCTCTGTTCTGACACAGATGAATGTGACATTGATGGAAAACACACGCTGACTCTCTGCGTGGGACCAGATGAGCAGTGTATGTTTAGAAATCTGAACCCACAGAGGCAGAGCAGTGCATCAAGACTTACAGTTAGTTCAAACTTGGTGAAGGAGGACATGTCGATGACGCAGACAGCTTCTTTGCAGCATTTCACCTCTGCTCCAACAATGTCAAACCAGTCCGGCTTGTAAAAGGTCTTACTTTGGTCCAGAGACAGCAGATCTACACACACATGCACGACCGGGCAGAGAAAAAAAAATAAAATAGGCCGTCATGTGCCTTGAAGCACAGAGAGAATATACAACCAAACAACACCACCCCTGTGCAAATGTTTGCGGTGCCTACTTTGGGGTTGCCAATTTCAAGCAAAGGACAAAGCAAGCATAACTTCTGAGTGAAATTACCTGCCATGCTCATCACAGGAGACGTTATAAACTAGTTAAAGGAATTCTCAGTCATCAGTATCTTTAGGTCTACATGTTGCTGGTGTGTAGTCTGTACCTTTCCCTGGAGGTACAAAGTATTTGGGCCTTTCAAAACCATGTTTCTCCATCCAGCGAGCTCCCTGCGTGTCCAGGCGGTCATACAGAGGGCTGGTCCGCAGCTGACGCCCGGTCTGAAAGTCCCAGCGAGGAACTTTTAGTTCATACAGCAGAGCTGGACACAAAAACACACACACAGAGGAGGGACTCATCATCATGACACATAAAGTACATTTAAGGTGTTAACTGTGCATCATGTGCTCAGTCATACAGAGTGTAATTAGTTTATGAACTTCATCGCTGTATGCTGTTGTGAACCAGCCTGTCACAACAGAAATGTAAACTGTATTTTCTCTAATAGAGATGGGGGACAAAATCGCCTTTCATGTAAAAATGAATTCCAGTTCAATACAAACTGTGAGACTTCAGCAGTGTGGACTGACTCAAGTGGGTGTTTCCCAAAGTTATGGTATTTCAAAGAGTCAGATGGTGTTTCCTAACTGAGCAGAAGAGGAAGCAGAGTAGAACAAGAGGGGGTTTAGTACTAAAAAGAGTTGTTTTGTGTGACTGAGACTGCTGAATCCTCATTATCTTTAAAAGGAAGCCCTCTGTCAGTATGGACGAGAGGAACAACTGCAGCAACCATTAACCCTTTAAACTGACATGTAGGCATGTGAAGATGCTTTTTAAAGCGAACCATATAACACGAGTTCTCTACTCACGCATGACTTCCATAACTCTGTGTCGCAGGAAGGTTCGGCTGCTCTGCAGGTTGCCAAAGCGTTTGATGTCCAGTGGCCAGACATTAGCAGTAGGGTAACCATAGGTCATCCACTCTGCCAGGTACCTGGATACCAAATCACACAACATGCCATTTGTGCTTCATTGTAATGCAAACTAAACATATTCCGATTACTGAAATGAATTAACTAATATTCCTGTCACCCCTTAAACAACATATTCTGGTAGAATACAGTGCAGTCTAGTCTTTAGGCTATATACTAGTAAATACAGTTATACTCATGCTTACTTGCCAGCTCCTCCAGCGAAAGCCAGGCCAGAAGAGTTCATGCCTGCCAGCACGTAGTAACCAGAGATACCCGGCGTCTCCCCCATCAGGCAGCGCATATCAGGGGTGAAGGACTCCGGACAGTTGACCAGCTGATGGATCTCAGCTGACTCAAGACCTGGCATTCTCCTCAGCAAGGCACTGAGCATTGGCTCTGGAGGCAGTAACAGAGTAATTCATATAATTAACATAAACAAACTATAAAATGATCAAATGAACGAAGTTGGCCGAAAGCTATACAGCTGCACTCTCAGTCTCAGTATTCGTCAACATTTCATTTGGCTCATTTGCAACCATTTCCTGTCACAAAACTGGAACTACTACCTGTCTTCCTGCTCCTATAGAATGTCCCTGAACAAAAGACACCCGAGTTGGCTTTAAATGCTTTTGCCCAACCACCTTTCAACCATCTACTATTGTGAAAGTACAATTCAAGTTAAAGCACAGCAGGAACCACATACCCCGTGTTGTGCCATAAACAGTCCTGAGGGTTTTCCACCATGAGCTTTCCCAGTAGCAACAAAGGTGGCAGGACAATGTAAAAATCCATTGTCAGTAGAAAGTGAAACATGTGACTCCTTTGGTTAGTAATCACTTATAAAAACCAAAAGGCAGTACACAAGATTTTTAAGACTTCTGAACCAATGTCCAAAAGGACGACATCACTGTTTTCTACTCATTACTGAACCATCCATTCACACATTTAAGTAGTTTAATAACAATTCTTGACAGGTGGTGAGCTGGTGCTTCAAAATAATTCCATATACATTCAGGACACGTTATTTTTTACAGGACCAGCGGCAGTTTCACTGTGCTTTGCTGCAGTTCAGAGTTGGCTTGTGATATACTGCTGTTTTACGACAACCTGTCATGCTGCATGAGGAATCTCAGATTACTAGCACAAGGCCAAGGCCAAAAGACAGGTGTGTGTGTGTGTGTGTGTGTGTGTGTGTGTGTGTGTGTGTGTGTGTTTACATGTGTTTAGGGAGATGTACTTTGAACTGAACTGCTCACAGTTGAAGTCTAATTAACACCATGAACTAAATATTAAAAGCCTATCTGCCCTAATGGCTGAAAAAAATAAAAATAGATACTTAGCTTTCCTATAAAATGATAATCTGAACTCTAAAGTATTAAGAAGGACTCTGAACTTGTATTTGCCCACCAAAATTTTACACCTTCATTACGATCAGTTCCTCCAGTGTGCTGCCATAATCACCTAAAACAACCAAAAACTCTTATACTGTGTACATTGTACATTATAGTACGACTACAATGTACAACTGCAATGCTCTTTGGGCTCTAGGATCAAATTGCAAATGTTTTAGTAAACTGTATCTACATCAAAGTACAAGTCTTATTTACAACTACTCAACTACTCAGAATATTGCTATTTTATTTAGAGGGCCTGATGCCAAAACCTGACATTTAACATTAAGTGTTCAAAAAAAATAATGATCCCGCTCTATTACCAAAGTGGTCCCAGTCCTCCTGCATGTTCTGGATCTCCAGCTGGTTGCGGCCCTCGGTGAAGATTGGTTTGGGGTTCTTCTCAAAGCCTCCTGACAGAAGACCTCCCTGCCACGGCCGTGCATATATTCTGCCGTCCATATCAATCACCACTGGAGACGAGACACAGCCTCAGTTAGATAATCTCTGGACCTGTCTGTAACCCACCGCATGTGGCCCACCTATGTTTAGAGTACATAATAAATCCGACTTTACTTTAACTGTCTTAACCAGTTAGCTCATCTTGTAACTTATGATGGAAAAGATTTGTTGCATTTCCTGTCCTGTTTGGCACCGATCAACGGCATATTTTGCTGACTTTGTTGAGATACCCAAACAACTTCCATATGATTAACACTGTGTTACTTTTTTGTGAAGTATTTCCTCAGCTTTTGGAGGATATTTCACATAAAACAAGCTCCATATGGCTGTAAAATGAAGCAGGTGTGGATGAAGACAAGGCAGCAAGTTACTGCAGACAGAGGACCGTTGTTGTTGTAATCAACAGGTGTTAAATAAATTGATCGTGCCGTTTCCTTTTGTTGCACTCGTGGGTAACTACCATTATCGTCATTGATTGCAGTCAAATATATCCGGAAGTCTGCTTTATTTCCTCCGCTGTGAGCTCTTACAATGTGTGAGGGAATTTTATATTCTAGCACGTCACATATGGAGGTTACACAGGGTCAGCCATATGTCTTGACGGCAGTGTACACAGGGCAGCTGTATTTGTTTATTACAGCAGACACCGTTCTGATCATTACTAACATAACCAAGGTCAGAGGACAATGATTATCTCACGTTCTACACACAACAGATACGTAAATAACGTAGGAGCCTCTACAGAGTCAGATAAGAATATTGGACCACTAAGGGTAAACGTATTTCCTTGTTTGTAGACTAATGACCATGTAGGGACATACAGTAGTTGTCACACTATCCTAAGTGTGATATAGATGAGCCAGAGAGGACAGATTCTTCAGAACTGAGGAGGTGAAATTTCATGAGGAGTGTACTGATGAATCTTCTGCCATTTTCCCTGGCCAAGCTTCAATAAACCTTTCAGCATAATGCATCTTGGATTCCTGTGCGCGCTCTCTCCACTGATGAATAAAATTCTCCACAACACACTGCCGTCACTCTGAGCGTGGAGGAGCTCAGCCCCACCCTCGTGCAAACAGGAAGAGAGACAGAGAGAGAGAGGCAAAGGTTGCTTTTGCGCTCCTCGGTTTCACATTTTTTCCAGAGGAAATCCAGTTTAATGTTTACGTTCTTAACCAGTACGGTTAGCCCTATCTATCTATCTATCTATCTATCTATCTATCTATCTATCTATCTAGTTAGCTATCTAGTTAGCTGTGCGGTAGGAAATGGGTGTGTACTTGACATGCGAGCCAAAAACTGCAGACGGGCTGTTGTCTCATTTGCTTCTGCTGTGTGATAGGCTGTTAGATCTATCCATGGAGAAAAGCCATGAATAGTATACCAACATAAATCTTTTTACGATCTCAGATAATATTATTGCCCAGCAGTAGTGTTGGCTATAAAAAGTAAGTAGTTTAAATGTGCAAATGGTACTATAATCACATGCTATCACAGAGCAGACTTCACTTTATGTCACTGTGTCAACAGGCTTCTTGTTGCAGGAATATACTGTGCAGTGAGTTAGTCTACCTGCCATTTTGCCTAAATGTGAAGGTTCTTCTTGATTACAGACATCACATTTAGCTGGCAAAAAAATGATTGGTATTAGCAACTACTGTATTATTTTATTAGCAATAGATTAGCAACTGTGCCTGCAGGGAAAAACAAGCATTAATTTCCAGTGTGTGTTCAGTGCGTGAGACCTGGCGTGCTGGGTGGAAGTGGTTCCTGGAGAGGTTTGGTGAGGAGGTAGAAGTGTTCACAGCCATGAAGAGGAACAGACACCTTCGTCTCACTGGCCTGGCCCAGCTCATAACCCCACTAGAGCAGAGACAGACAGAACAGATATGTCACGTATCTGCTGCTCTCTAAGGGCTCACACTAAAAACTAGAGACTACTTGTCACCTCAGCCGCCCTCTTTATACTAGCAGAGGGCTCCACTGATGTGGCATAAGACCCTGCACTCTCCTCTACCTTAATACATTTATTTAATGCTATGATGAAGATGGGTATCAGACCAAGATTTATGTTGAATTAATGCACAAATACAGAATGAACTCCAAAATGTGTCCCGAAATTCCATTCTGAAGTTTACCTGTCCAGCACAGTTGACGAAATATTCACACTCAATGGAGCCACGGTCAGTCTCCACCGCCATCACTTGACCCTTCTCTACTTGAACCTGCTGAACGCTGGTTCGCTCCAAGATCTGAACCCCTGGTTAGCATGAGAAAGATGAGGAGCAAACGGAGAAGAAGCCAATGAACAGGAGGAGAGAGTCAAAGGGTTGGAATTAAAGTACTGCTTGTAAAACATTTTTATGGTCCACTAATGTCATCCATCAAAAGCAAGTTGTCAATTTGAGTCTTACCTTGTCCAGCAGCAGCCACAGCCAGGGCATGGTTAACATCAGGAGGAGACACCACAGCGTCTGCAGGCAGGTGGAGTGCTCCCACCAGGTCATGAATGTTAACAAGAGGGTGGAGTTTGGCCACCTCTTTAGGCTTAATGATGTTGCAGCTGATTCCCATTACCCTACGAATTGGGCAGGAAATATAAAGATGAAAGACTAAAACTAATACAGACCTAAAAGCCACTGCATGTCTAACCCGGTTCAGAATATCTGAACAAGAGATAGAGATGCGTGTAGTGTAACATCAGCATATACAATGTCATAACAAAGCTGACAGCTCTTATTATTTCACCTTTTGTACTGTGTTTTGCAGAAAGGAACATTCAGCTCACACAGAGGTGAAAGATCTGAGCTGAGTGCAGATGCGCTAGACTGTGCAGACTGTGAATTTGCAATCGTGCCACCACCAGGCAAAAAGTTTTCATCCTGCAGCAGTCAAGTCAATTAAATCAAGACCTTGTGGATGGACTTAAATATTAGTATTCACAACAAAATTTGTTTTGCATACAAGTGTGAGAAAAATGGTACGTGTCCCTCATCCACTCAGACTCAAAGCAGTAGATGATGCCAAAGCTAAACACTGTCATGCAGTTTTGGGGTCTTACTTTAGTCGAGATGCCAGGCGCTTCAGGGAGATGAAGCGATCCTGATTCTGGGCCAAACACAGAGAGCCCGTCTTCACATAACCTGAAAAACATAAACACACCAACCCACATATTATGTGACTAAGATGTTCTCAAACTACTCACGGCTGTTCCCTAATTAAACACAGAGTAATGCCAAAATGATAATAATTTAGATCAGAGTCACTGTAGGGAAAGTATTATTATTATCATAGCTTTCAAAAAAAAGGCTACAACATGCAGAAAGTGTTATGATGAGGGACATCAAATTATAACTTGTACTTTAATAGGAAATGGCCAGTAGTGCATGCCACGTGTTTCAGCTCCATTACTGTAATAGTTACACCACGTTGAAACACAATGCTTATGAGTATGCTGTAATGGTTTGGTGTCTGAAGTGCAGGATTCACTGCACACCTCTGTATCTCCTAGGGAAATAAAACTACAAATGGGTGTAGATAATCAATAATTCAAAGAGATAGGTAGTCATATACATGTGGAAAACTTAGAAGACGTGTAAGTGGTCAAAGTGGCTGACCTGTTTTGACGCCAGTCTCCTCCTCCAGCTGCTGGTAAAGACTATTGGAGTAGTTTGCCATTTGACACTCAATGGAAATAGGCTTTGCTACGCTGACAATGCCAGCACACAGCCTGGTTGTTCCTGCACCAAGTCTGCCAACATGATAAGAGAGAGCAGATAATAGCAGAGCAATATACAGTCGACGGCTCTTTTTACTGATCCCCCTCCTGACTCTGACTTTATTCGTCAGGCCTGGTAACTGAGCAGAAACTGCTGACATTTCACAAATCATTGCACCACCTGTAAGATTCCCAGCAAATGCATTTAAAGACATTCATCTCACCTGCCCTGCTCCAGCAGCACTATATCGGTCCAGCCCAGTTTGGCTAGGTGGTAGGCTACTGATGTCCCCACAATACCTCCACCACATATCACCACACGGGCCTGGCTGGGCAGTGGGAGCAACTGGGCGTCTCCGCTGACAGCCAAACAGTTGGGGGAGGTCCAGAGGCCCCTGCCGGCCAATCTGTATCCAGTGTGGGGAGCCAGCAGCAGCCTGGGGAGCAGGACAGGGGACAGAGCCCTGGAGCTCCGCACACAGCTGCACATAGCTGTGCTTTCTGCAAACATAATCACGCAAACAAACGCACAGCTTCGCATTACTGCTCAGGAGTTCACACTGCAAACATCACCATCTAATGTCTGTAATCATACAATAAGTACACAGTGCTGTTATTAAGTCTTGCTTGCTTTCCATCTGGTCGCCAGCTGAACTAGCGCAGGTAAACATTACATACAGTATTCAGCAGAGAAGATAAAGTTTAACTTACAGCAGTCCTTCATCTGTCACTGATTACTTGTTTAGTTGTGTTAGCTCTTAAGCATCGCTGCAATTATTCCTTTAGCAGCACAGCTAGCTGTAGCTTACAGTTACAGCACGTTAGTACCTTTGTAAACTACTTGTCTTAAAAGGTAAATAGCTTTAGTTGACCTGTACATTTGTAAAAGCCTCCTGACAGCTTGTGTTAAAGCTAGCGTTAGAGCTAGCGTGCCTAGCATAGGATATCGCAACGCTAGCTAATGTTGTTTAGCTCGTAGCTAAACGTCAACCGAACCAAACTTTATTTTCCTTCTTTAACTGTTTTAATTCGTTTATAACGACAAAATAAACTCACCAAATCAGCCAAGTCCAAGCGTGTTGATATTTAGAGGACAGCGGTGAAGTGACTGATATGACAGAAAGTACAGCAGTCAGTACCAATGTCAAACTAGCTTCAACCATTAGCCGCCACTTCCGGTCTGAACCTTCAAAATTAAACACACCTGCCTCTGTCAACCATAGACATAGACACATTATTACATTATTATGTACATACGTATATTATGCCCATGCTTTCAACAGTCAGTTAACGTGTAATTAAGTTACTAGTTCAAGAATTCAGAATTATAATTAGGATCTATACAAAGGTCAGTGGTCTTGTAGAGTTTCAGATGTTCTTGGAGTTGCTCCCTAAATGTTCAGTTTTGTTGATAGTTAGTTATTATTAGTTATTTATTCTGTTATCTGACTCCAGATGTGAAAGAAAGGAATAATTGTTTTTTTAGATTTGTTCATGCCTGATTGGCTTAGATTTGATTACATTATCATTAAAATTAAACATTGTTACAGAGCAGTGCATTTTTATGTAACTTTTATTGGTAATTTTTTCATTTTTAAAATATTATTGGTCCTGGGCATCTTCACACTGTCGAATCTGGCCCTTGTTAAAAGAAGGTAGAGAAGAAGAAAGGATACTGTATGTCACACAACATAAATACAACTCTGTTTTTTATATGCACCTCTGTTTGTGAGTTTGTGCCGCTATATGAAGGGCTGACCACTAAGGGGCACTAGAAGACAGCTGGTCCTGCAGTGTTAACATCTTTTAGTTCCTCTGCTGAAATCTACATCACTACTTGAAAGAGGAAGAAATAAATGCACAACCAGGTTCTGTGAAAGCAGATGTGTCCCTCTCTACCTTAAAAAAACCTACTCTCCTAGCACTACCAGCAACTGGACCCCTTCTCGAACTGTCACATGTGTCTATGTGAGTAGTACTCATTGTACTATGATCGTTTCCCTTTTTGTAAGTCGCTTTGGATGAAAGCTAAATGTAAATGTAAATAAAGCTTTATATTTGGAGTAATTCTTGAAGTGCTTCATCAAAATGTTTTCTCTCTTCTGTTCTGATCAGATGGGTTTGACCTGGACATCTTTCAACTTACTACTACTACTACTGCTACTACTATTATTATTATTATTATTATTATTATTATTATTATTATTATTATTATTATTATTAATAATAATAAGAATAAAATTAATTTATTTATTAATTACTAGACACTAAGAACAAACCACCTCAAGACACAGAATCAGTTGCTGCATGACAAGCCACGAAGGAAATAGTAAACTATCTTTATTGACATGTTTAAATTAAGCTATTTACAAGTTCTCATAGCGAGCAACAAAAACATTTCACACTGTTACAGTTTGAAGAAAAACAAATAGCAAATATTGTTTTTACATACAGGAATCTGGCATCTGAACACAAGAGCCAGTTAGAGATGATGCTTTCATGTACATAACATCAGTTTGGTAGACAGATCTGTAGCATATGTGCATGAATATTGAGTGTTGTTGTATAGTCTTTCACTTCACCGTTGCACTGCAGACTGAAGGAGAGATCTTTTTATTAAACCTTCTTGAGTAGCCCTGTCTCAGGTGTGTTTTGGCACAGTGATAAATTAATGACTTTTTGCTGTGTTTTGCATGTTTTCATTTATTTACCACAAATCACACACAGTATACCTTACATTACTGCTGACATTACTCTAATCATAGCCCCGAGACATGAAAAATACTGGTTTTGTCCTTTAAAAGAAACTGAGTTATGAATTTTGCCACTAGATGGTAGTATAATAAAGAGAGTGTTGTGCTCCTGCCAGACTTGTTAACAGAGGCTTTTACACACTGTCAGATTACATCTGTAGTACATTAACAGATTACATTTAACAGTAAAATAAATGCTATATCTTACTGCAAATCACTGAGGGACTATCGGGAATTCCCAACATCAGAGCTTTCTTTGAAGCTCTTGAGGATAAAGGCCTGGGGAGTTAATCTAATGAAACATGATCATTTAAGTGGTACAAATCTGAAATGACTCAGGGTGCCCAGAGGTGGACCAGAGGGCAGGAAGATGCCAGGGATTATAGAGTCCCACTGCTCAGAATGAGCTGTTTTTAAGGTGTTTAAAGTTTTATTCCACTGGAGGGTCAAGAATCATGATACTCTAGTACTCTACGAGGACTCCAATGGGGATCTTGCATTAGGGGCTTTGTTTTAAATTTTGACCTGCTGAGTCTTTACATCGACTCAGTAGGTCAAACTTTGGTGACACCAGTTAAAGTTTGACATGTTGGTGATTGAAATCAGTGAAATAGTTTGATGTCAGTGGAAAGTGCACTCTGTTAAACTTCGTTCTGTTGGGTGAGGTCTTCTGACACACTGTTGAACTCAGTGGCCCGGGTGCTCATCCCCAGGTACTGCTTCAGGAACTCGCTGAAACGTTTTTGGTTGTTCCACTTGCGCGCTGACTTCCGAATGCCGATGAAGCCGCCATACCTCTTCTGGTAAGATCTTCCTGGAGACATCAGCTTCCTGTAGCCGTGCCTCCCTTTGACGAAACCACCAAACCTCTTGGAGACACTCAGCCCTACGTCACCCTGTCCTCTTGATGCCACACCAGCAGCAGCAGCCCCTTCTTCTTGCCCTGCCTCGTCCTCATACTCATCCTCAAGAGACATGGCACCCTGGGAATTGTAAGCAGTGTCCAGCTGGCTGCCCTTGCCACCCAGATCCCTCTCGTCCACCCCGAGTGCCTGGGTCATGTGATCGAACCTCTGCAATGCAATGGGCAGCAACAGACCTCCCTCCACCTGTTCCTCCTCAGGAAATAGGGCCTCCACCTCCTCCTGAGATCTTTTCCGCACCGTACCACTAAGGGAGGAAAGTGGCGACAACAGCACCTTACGACAGAAGTCCCGGTAGAAGGCTGGGGAGACGTTGCCTTCACACTCAGTGAGACACACCTGATAGAGAGAGAGAGACAAGAGGTCATCTTCATTTTCTTTATTAAGTCAGGTCAGTCCATTCATTCCATAAAATAACCAGACCTGTTAACAATTTAATTGTGAACGTGATACTATGCTGCCTCCTTTACCGCGGGTTATCCGCATGTGTATTCAGAAAATAACATTCTTCTAATTCTAATTCTAATTCTTCTTTCTTCTCACCACATTTCTGGTGACTATTGCTTCTTCTCTATTCACTCATTTTCTAGCTCACTCTACCATCACTGCTCTGTCACTGCTGCGTGACATCAGGTTTTGTTCCTTTACATTTCTAGCTCACTTATCGCCTGTATACTCAATTTAAACACAAACACGTTTGTGTGTGCACATGCATGTGTGTGCAGACTGAAGATATTAAGATAGACAATATTCCGCCTTTTTTTAAAAATTGGTTGCACCTTTTTTATTGACCACCATCAATCTTACAAGGCAACAACTGCCCAAATTAAAGGCTCACTTGAGGTTCTTTAAATATGCCTGTGACCTTAGTGTTCTTTAGTCATGTGCACCTAAATGTCTTGCTGAGAAACAAACATGTCATTAACCAGAGAGGTGCCAGCGGGTATAAGCACCGAGGGGAGAAACACACATCTATCCGCAGGAATCAATTAGACACAACAAATTAAACCTCAAATGCCAAAACGGTAATTTGTTGAGTCAGAGACAGCGAAGAGGGGGAGGGAGGAGAGCAGGATGAATGTAAGAAGGTTGGGTGAGGGGGTCTCTTAAATTAAGAGAGCCCCCTGGAGGCATTTGAGTTGTGTGTCTGTATGTTTGTGTGAGGGTGTAGTCCAGGATGGATGATTTGCACTCATTTCACTTGCAAGTTTCAATTTGTTAAATTTCCCACTTGTGACATAACCACACAGCAGTTGCTATTGGTCTTTGGCAGACGTTTTGACTTAGGCTATGGTCATACCAAGCATACCAAGGCTGTCAAGGCTAAATGTGGGCTGTGCAGATTGTGCAAAAATTCAGTTTGCTGGTTTTCACACATGCGTATTTGCTATTGGCTGTGACTTCACTGGTAAAATCTGGTCAAATCTGGCTTCACTGGTCTTAGTAATAGCAGGAAAAACACTGGTGTTCCTGATAACATTACAATGGCTCTGTTCATGTCAAACGTACAGCATTATATTTATGTATGTATGTTGTATGTATGTATGTGTGCTTGCGTGTGGACTCACCATAGTGTTGAAACTGAGCTGTTTGGGCAGGATGTTGCTGCAGGACAGGCAGTCTGCCTGGCAGTCACTCTGTCCAGGATCACACAGACAGAGCAGCAGCAGAGCCACCACAGTCTTCATGTTCCCACCGTCTGCTGCACAACACAGGACAGAGGAAATACATATGCTCAGTCCAGCAGTTTGATACATCCCACTCACTGTATAATTTCTGTTCTGTGGTTTGGACCTTTGTCTTTTAACACACTGAAGCTGTTTATCTTGGTTGGGTATCATAGAGTCAAATTAACATTATTTAAGGATGTGTTTAAAGTTAGCTTAACTCTAAACACAACCCTAATCCTTGGGAATCAACACCTCTGAGGCCATGGTGCTCTGGGTGCTTCTGGGTTGAAAGTAGGTTGCTGCCCCAAGCGAACGAGTTTATGTATCTTGGGGTCTTGCTCATAAGAGATGGACAGGCGGTACAGCGTCAGCTGTAATGTGGTCATTGTACTGGACCGTGGTGGGGAAGAGGGAGTTGAGCCCAAAGGCAAAGCTCCAGATTTTTCCAGTCTATCTGCATTCCAACCTTCATCTTCAGTCATACGCTTTGGGTAGTGACCGAAAGAATGAGATCACGGATATAAGCGTCTGAAATGAGTTCCCTCTGATGGTTTGCTGGCTCTGCCTTAGAAATAGAGTGAGAGGCTTGGACATCCACAGGGAGTTACTCGTCCTTTCATCAAAAGTAGCCAGCTGAGATGGTTTGGGCATCTGATCAAGAGGTGTTCTTGGCAGGTCCAACTGGCACACCCTGGGCCAGACTCAGTACTTGCTGGAGGGACTATGTAGTGGCTAAACCTTCCAACCCTGGACAAGTTGATGGATGGATGGTTCAACTGACAGACACAAGAATAAAACAGTTTGTTGTATGTCATTTGTAGTTTGTGTCCATAAGTGTGTTCTGCTGTAAAACAAAGGTCATTCATTGTTGCAAGACACTTGCCTAGTCACTTATTAATATGCCACATCATGTACAAACAAGGTGAGTACTCCATTTATAGTATGTAGGCCTCTGACACTGTAGTGGTAAAAGAGGGGACATGGAGGACAATATGAGGGTAAAAATGACAGGAGTCCACAGGGACAGGAAGTGAGACTAAAGGGCAGTCGGGGCAGAGCACTCTAGATATGAATTGTGACAAAGAAAGACTTGCGACGTAAAAAAAAAAGAGGGAAGGAAAATTGTTTGACCTTATTCTGGTAGGAGCGGCACAGTCTGGTGTGCCTGACGTCAGAGACACAACCAGAGTTTTCATCTCATTAAACAAACTCGTTAACTCCTTTAATTGATGCCTCAATTAATGCCTCTGGCAACGACTGAGTCATTCTTTGTAGCTGACAAACACACACACACACACCCTCAAATTCACAGGCACAAAGCATACACATTCAGACAAACAAACATACACGGCACACAAGCACACATGGCAAACGGACACACTGTGCATGCCCATTATACAACGCACACTCATACAAATTCACACACACAGACACTATTAAACTGCTCTTTTATCTATTAAACTGGCGTGGCACAAAAGTGAAACTAATTTATCTTCAATCAAACACTAGTTAATCATTTCTTAGAAATTTGGGATTAATTCAAAGTAATTAAAAACTGATAAAAGTGTAATTGCACTACTGTTCTTTCCAATCTCTAACAACCCATTAAAACAGCAGCGCTGCCAAACAAATCGCAATTTATCAGTCTTCTTGTGTGCAAACAAAGTGTGTGTCAAGTCTGTCTTTGGTCTGACTGGAAAGACGATGGATTTGTCAGTGAAGGACAAAAGAGAGGTGCAGCCATTTTCAAGCAGGAACATTGTGGGACAGCTAAGGGCAGGACTAGGTTGGCAGATTGCAGTGGATTTAGACAAACAGCTTGGGCGTGTTCATTTGGCCATAATGCATCTCATTCTCCATCCTCCTGTCACTGATTTTCTGCTGACATGGCTTCCAAAAATTAGCTGCTGTCATAATGCATGAAGGAGACTTCACATCTACTCATCTCTGTGGCCAGAGGATGCATACTCACACACATGGTGTTGCCTTCTTTTAGAAATGAGTGAGGACAGTAAAAATGGAATACATGCTTAGCTTTATGCTGTTAAATCATTATGCCTGCATGTTTAGTGGTAGTTTAACATTTACCATCTTCATTTAACATTTAATATATTAGCATGGTAACAGCACAGTATCATAAAATGTTTGATAATGGAAAAGTTAAGGCATCACCAGAGTTTTAACTGTTTATCCTAAGGGGGGCATGAATGTGTGCACTAAAGTTCATGGCAATCCATCCAAAGGTTGATGAGACATTTGACTCAAAGCTACAGACGTCAGCCTCATGTTGTTGTTGTAAAGTAGAAAAGTCAGGGGATCAGCAAATCATTATGATTCATCATCCGGGGACCATGAATGCCTGTAGCAGCATTAATGGAAATCCATTCAATAGTTAGGAGTTATTTCAGTCTTGACCAAAGTGGTCAACAGAGGTACAGACTAACGTTTCCATCCGTTTCCATCCATACGTTGCTACTGTTGCAAAAAAGCAGTTGGCTTTAAAGCTAATACTAAGTTTTATTTAGGCAGGGGAGGATAAATCTCTACCCATATGATGGTGTTTCTATCATCATAAATAAAGTTTTTTTCACCAACATACCGACGCAGAAAACAAACAGGCTGGCTGCAGACCCTCAAGCCTCACTTAGGAAATGTGTGCACACACAGACATTCACACAAAAGTACGCAATGCAACCTTGATCTGTTTTTCTCTTATAAAATGTCCCCTGTTGTTGAAAGCTCTGTAAAAACGAATGAAATGAAATGACTTCTCAACAAGGTCTTATATTGACGTCTGCCAAGTTCTCTCGAGAGAGCGAGCCTTTACCCAATTACTCTGCTTTTAATTAACTGATTAACCACTAAATAAACCGGTTAATTAAGTCATTACTGTCTGTTTCTGTGCTGAGGCGCCGTTGATTGAGGTCTCACAGTCCAGCGGGTGATGAATAAAGATCATTTTTACAGATGAAGTGAATCCCCGTCTATAGATATCTCAATAGTATCTGACTCAGCCTGTTACCATGTGACCGCATGAACTGGTTTTGTGCCATTTTTCCACCTGAAAACATCTCAATGAATACACATCCAGACAAACATTAAGTGGAATATCAGCACAGGATCCGTAGTCTCTCTCCTTGGAATATATATATATATGTGGAATATAACGCATATAAAAGTTCAGCAAGGTTTGCCGTACTAAAACTAAAAGTACTAAACATCCCAACAATCTTCAAATTTCTTACCACCAATTAAGTCATTACAGTCATTACACAACTCACGACTCAAAATTCTCAACCTGTCTTACGCTCTGTTATCAACTGTTTTCCACCATTATTTTCCTCCATTATTGCCATTTTCTCATCAAGAGCAGGAAGTACAAAATAAATTGCTCTCAGCCCGAAGAGCGACTTAAAGCCGGATTATTCACGCGTGGTTGAACGGAGGAGCTGTTTGCATCCGACTTGCGGCTCTTTATTTTTAAAAGCTGAGCTGCAGATTTTTTTTTTTTACGTCATTTGAGTTCAATAACTACAGTATTGGAAAATTCATGTCAGTACAACATGTAACTTCTCTGACTTTGTAGGCGGTCCAATCATGTGGACACATTGTAGCTATTCGTGCACGCGCAAAAAGAGGAGAAGCATAAAGACAATCTTATCTTTTTTAATTGAAATTTTCTGTACAGTGATGTTATAATTTATGCATAATGACGACTACATTCGACAGCCTAATTTGTATTCCGGGGTGAGGTGTTTGCATCAAGTCTTTCATGACTTGGTCTTTCAGTTGAATCTAATTAAAGGTTTAATGTAGTTCAAACTACAATATCTTATATCAATATGCAAATCATCTTTTTTTTTTAACGTGATTGTCACGTTTCCTTTTTTTACTTTTATTATGTAGGAAAAGTGTCTGAAAATTAGAGTGATAAAATAGTAAATGATTTGCTAAATGATTCAGAGATTTTCCTAAGTCCTAACCCATAATGTTTAATAAACGGCAGCTTTAAATGTGATAGCTTTACATGAAACTGAAGGACAACAGCTCCCAGCCCTTAAAGGAGAGAGGACCAGCATATTAACAAAAGTAAGGCACACATAATTAGAGTGTATTCATGATGTTAGCTTTGTTAGTTGATGAATCAGTTTGACAGGTAATTAAATGTTATGTAGTCTTCTGCCTGGAGACTCATGGCAGACTACTTTAACTGTCAGAAAAGTCACTCTGATTGACAGCTTGTCGGTGGCCCACTCAAAATACATTGTTTTAATATTGACGGCTAACTGGCAAAGTGTTTATTGATGTGACCCATTTCAGGACGTGGTATCAATATCAGGTTGATTTAAAAAGATCTAATCTATATATTAATCGTCTGTGTCACTACCTACACGCACTCTACTAGCGATTCTTCTGTCATTACCTATTTCTTCGTCTTGGATTAATATTTGCTTTCTTCCTCGTCAGTTCTCACCCACTCACGCTCTTTCTTCCCTCTTCTTCTGTCACGCACTATCTCACTCTGATATTTGTTTTTAATGCATTTAGCGAACACGATAAAACTACTACTGCCAGGGGCTTCGCTGTAAAGTTGCACTAAACTTTGCCAGATGAAAAATAAGAAATCATTTCACACTAATTATTTCACCTGTTACAGTGCTTGATACTAGAGCAACAACGTCTGAATCCTGCATTACATAACTTCCCACTGTAGAGACATTTCTTTTTCTAATATATTGCATGGCTTTATTGCCTTAAAGCATCAAGTGCATCATATGCCCAGGCAGTGCATCTGCACGACCACAAAACGCATTATCTCTCATGATGCTGTCTTATGTCTCCTGGTCAGAGTTCGTGTCAGCACACAGATGTGTCTGCAGAGTGGGCGTTTTGACCTATCTCAAGCCAGAAGAAATCTTTTAGAAGAAACCTCTAGTGATTTTACAAGATGTTCCCTGTCAGTCAGACTGTGTGTGACGTGGCAGTAGATCACATGCTGAAGCCATTAATGGCAGACACGCTAAGCTAAATCAATTTCCCTTCTGAATGCAGCTAATCACCTAAGGTCTATTAATGGTGGGGAGGTGCGCACATACACACTTACACAGGGGTCATACTATATCATACAGCATTCATTTCATATTGATTTTTTGGTTTGTTTGTTTATGAGGTGATGCCCTGTCATCTTTTTTGCTTTTCTACCCCGCCTGCACAAATGTATTTGTTCATCCTCTGTTTTTCCATCTTCCACAAGTAATTGACTGTAGCTAAACTAAATTTAAGGCGCAGTGTTAGGATATTAAGAAAAAGCACTGAAGCTGGCAAGCATTTCCAAACTCATAGCCTTTGTCAAACACAGGTGAAACAACATTAATGGCTGCATTACATTCAGGCGTGGCTAGCTCGCTAACACAGAAATCGATAATGTTATTACATGTGTCTTATTCCTGCTTTAACGCGTCAAAACTAGGTTCACTGAATTGTGTCGAATGAGTTCCAGAGGTCATTGTCATGATTTTTTTGGATGAGATTTTCTCCGTACTGCTGTGACCTTGACTAGACAAAAGTCTGATGAGTTTAATGTTTAGTTTAATGGCCCTTTCAGACACAACATGAGTTACACTATGCTCGCCACCCCACTTTGTTCCAAGCAAAGCTTGGTGTCGTGACCAAGCCATTGGAAATAACTGGTTTCAGACCACATCGACGCTGTGGTCATGTTGCGTCATGTGACTTACACAGAAATCCATAGACAGCTATGTCTGCCAAAGCCTTTGTAATGCAGGACATTGTTTTTTTTATTATTATTATTTATTATGATCAGCTTGTGTCAGAAGAAAAGAAGAAATCGTGTGACTGGACAAAATAACAACAGTCATTTATTTGCTAGCTGCACCATAATTTATAAGTATCACCTTCTCATTTCTTTAAAGCTTTGCAGACTGCTACTAATACTTCTGAAAGTGAAGCCAAAACATCTTGATTGCCCCCCTAGTGGAGATCTAGCAGATGCATCATGAGCCAAACTAAAAAATCTAAGTAAAAACCAATGAATGTTTTTGGTTGTTTACTGGTTAGAACATCTCTTTGACTCTTTCCACTCTCTTTTATGATGGCCACTTATGGCAAAATGCCTTAGAGTACAGTGGTAGGTCAAGTGGCAGTAAACATATCCATCTTTCTTAAAAGGCTACATGAATGTATCAAATAGAGAGTAAGTAATTTTATCTAATTGACACATTCTTCTAGTTTGTCCTATAAATACACGCTTCCGTTCCTAATTCCTAATCAAAGAGCCTGGAGAAAGGTCAGAGCCTTTCAGCTCTGATGTTTTCAAGCAATCGTATAATAAACAGCAGTACTGTATATCTCTTCCCCCAGAACTAAAATGACCACAACCGCAGCTGACATGAGTCAGTTCTCCTTTGATATAGAAATAAGGAGGGGAAAGAAAACACACTGCGCAGCAAGAAGACATGACATGATCATGACAGAAGAATCCGTGAAATCCTCCCAACACAAAAGGATGGACGGGGACCCAGCTGTGTTAGGAACATTGTATCTTTGGATTAACGCCACAGATGTAATTCAGTGTAGCAACTAGAGCTGTACACACACCCACTATGCTTTTGTGACCTGTGATCCAGCACTCTTTATCCCTCCTCCATTTTCCCTATCTGGCCTTTGAATGGTTTCCTGGGGTTAAAGAAGGTTATCCATAAACACAATAAGGTTCGCTATGTTGTGCAGGAAACCAACAAATTCAGTGATACTGAGGAGGATTATTTGAAATGTTTTTAGGCTTTGAGACAAACATACCACCACATGCGGATTTGCTTTTTTTGTTGGTTTGACTGTTAATACTAAGAAACCGCACAATAAGTGCCTGAATTTGATGCATTCAGCTGTTTCGTGAGTCTGTAGGTGGTTTAAATGGTGGCAGTCTGAGTATTTTATGTCCTTCTGATAGGTTTCTTCAAGTCAGATAGTGATTTATTATACAAGGTGCTGAAATATCCTCTCTCCTATACATCATCATCACTTCATCAATGTTTTGGCCCATCTACTCGCAGGAACACAATGAAATTGCCCGCAAAACAGCAGCGGAAAATGTTCGCCAACAGCTGATTGTGTTTCAGGAAGGTCACATTAGATCATCCACATCTCTGTCCTATCTGCAGAAATGATACTTCAAACACAACTATTATTTTATGTACTGCACTTTGTCGTTATTTACTCTGGGTTTTATTCCCTCCTTACAGCCTCAGTGAAGACTTTACTTGCCTTGTTTCACACAGCTAACGCAGAAATGCTTAAACGCAACACAGAGCTAATTAGAGGTGCATTTCACAGTTACTCGAATCAGATTCAATCACAGGAATGATTTGAGTACTTGCTCTAAGCTATGAGAAAGATTTCTGTGAATAAGTTAATAAATAAATAAAATAATTCAGCCACAGCGCTATCTGTGGACTGACATCAGCTTCTCTCTGAAGATATGCACAAATCGTTTGTTACTCAGATAATTAGAAGCAGGTAGATGCACTTTCAAATCAGTTACCACCACCAGTTGGTTGTTGAAAGGGCCTTTTTGTAATAGCTTTCTTAGAATAATCCATTTTGCACTGTGCCTTTATGTTTATAGGTTTTCTTTCAAGGTCAAATGAGAAGTGAGCCCCAGGCTAAAGAAAAACACCATGTTAATTACTGAGTGTAAAAAAAAAAAGTTGAGAACTAATCTTAAAGTGTATTACCTTCATAAATGTTTTCCGACAGCTTAAAAAACACTCAATAATGAGTTTTACACCTAATGCCTGAAGGCATGAAGACAATGATATGAGTAGGTTGTACAGAAACAGAAAATACTGCAGCTACCATTAGTACTGATGATAAATTTAAATAAATCTAATAAATAAATAAACTGTTAACTCAGAATAATTGCGTAAGAAGAAGAAGAAGAAGAAGAAGAAGAAGAAGAAGAAGAAGAAGAAGAAGAAGAGGGTTTTGTGTCATAAAGACCAAGAAGATCTGCCAGATGTGGTCAGATTCATATGTGATCAATAAAATCCAGTTACATTACTGTTTATAACCGTTCCCCTCCCTTCATGATCTGATCATTCTTTTTTTTTTTAGTCTGTAATTCTGAACCACAAGAAAACCAGCCTGATCAAATGTAAATCAGACTATACTAGACTACAGCTTCTAAAATCATCTATTATTCATGTAATATTTCATATATTATCACACATTGAACCTTTAGATCAGAGTTGTTTTTTTTTACACTGAATAAACAAAATGTTTCAGGCCGTGAGAATCTAGAAATAATCCTCTAATGAACTGAGCCTGAGAAAATCTGACCCTGACTAATCAAGATGCACTCACCCAAATTAACTTACCTTTCATTACTCGTCTTAAGCTACAGTGTAAATACACCGCAGCAGCTTTCAGGGAAGACTCCCCTTTCATTCATGAAACCCACGAGAGTGCAGCGGTAAATCAGGCCTTAACGATTAACGACTAATAAGGACAAACAATTTATGACCTTTTTTCTCTTGACTTAATGCCAAGACACTGACAAAACAAGCATGTGTAGCCCTCTGATGGAGTGTCTTCACCTTCACCCTGCTTCCTTATGCGTTTAATTTACTCGCACACTTAGTATTTAACCTTGGGGAAGTAGTTATTGCTCCTTTAGAAGTGAATGCATTGATTCTGTGAAACAAAGAATCAGGTTCGTTAAGTAGAGTTACTGACTGACTGTCCGTTTGCCACCGAGGTCAGCAACAGATACTGTAAAGCTTAAATTCTTTGATTAGCGTCATTACAAGCACTCAGACGCAAGAGCTCAGGGGTCAGAGGGTCACAGCAACGTGAGATTAGCCGCAACACTTAACTCGACAGCAAGCATACAGCACATAACAGACAAGTGAGCGGGAGACAAAGGCAAGCTTACAAATCCTCCCTTGTGTTCATTTGTTTCAGCTGAGTTTCAGCTGAATTAATTAAAAATGAATTTACATTTTAAATTTAACAGACACAAGTACATCACCAGCAACTAGTAAGGAGTTAAAGTAATATCCTCACTTTCTGGACTCTAATAGCGCTTTTTGCACAACATATTCCGTCTTTTTTTCTGCCTGTCAATCAAATGTCACAAAACGTCAGTAAATATTCATACAGCGAAAAATGCAAATTGCAAAAGATTCTGTATCAAAGGTCAGAGGTCAAACCATTTCTTTTCTTTTCCTCGTCCATTTCCTTGCTTCCCCCCCAGGGTCTTCTTACCTGTGTTGGGGTCCCTCGGGTGCAGGTTGAGGTTCGTCAGCGTATGTTTCCTTCCCTCTGTCTCAGCGTGGTTTTTCTGGCTACGTGGAAGCCCGAGGCAGCTGCTCTTATAGGGACCCACCCCTCCCCTTCAACCACCTCCTCTGTTTCTCTCTCTCTCTTTCAAAACTCCCTCTTTCATCACAGAGTGGAAAAGAAAGGATGGGAGGAGGAGGAGGAGGAGGAGGAGGAGAAGAAAGAAGACGGGGGATTGAGGGGGGGGTGGTACAGAGGGAGAGAAAGATGGAGTTAGGATAGGAAGAAAGTAAATTGCAAAAGGTGCCACGAGAACATGAGAGAGCAAAGAAAGAAACGGTAGCAGAAAATAATATCTATCTCTCTGTCTATCTACTGTATCTATGCAAATACTGTTCACTCAAAAAGTTGAACCGGTGAACACTAGATGTCACTTGCTTTACTGAAAGGTCTGTTCTTAACATGCGTGTGTGCACTGAAAGTCACTCTTGTCACCGTGATGTAGTACGAACTCCCGCATACGTGTGTTGAACTCACATTTCAGGTGAGCACAGAGAAACTTTCCTCCTTCAGCAGACGCACGTGGAAGCAGCCTTCTCGTGTCACACTCTGCACACACGTCGTTCTGCTCAGTGAAGCTCAAACATTCAACAAAGCGAAAGACGAAACACATTTTTGAGTGCAGGGGTTCTACAAACATTTCTCTGTTTCAGTCATTTTTACACATTTATGCTAATGTGACCAGAGCTATTTTAATATTTCATTCTCACTCTATCAATATTTAAAGAGAGTCTTCATAAACCAAGCAGCAACCTCCATGGCTGTGTAGTGAGGCTTGGACGGAAGCGCCATAAATTGCAGTTATTCGAATGGCCTCCTGAGGCTGGCTGCAGAGCGAATCGATCTCCATAAGCCCCGATGTTAAAACTTCACAGTAAAAATAAACATGTTCACAGCCTGGGGCAAAAAAATGGTTTTATGTAACTCATTCATATTATATTGAGAATTGAGAATTACGCATAATTAACAGCATGGATACTTTGATTGACAGGTGGTTGCTGTTACAGGTTGCTTGTTTGAGCACTCAGGCATGTCTCAGCTCATTTTTAGATTAGCCAGGAGGCAGCAGAGGCAGGACTGACATCATGACGTCCAGTGCCACTACAATGTGAGCTTCAAAATGGCTCTTCAAAAAGCTATGGGTGATGTCATAGATACAGCATCCATATATACTGTCTGAAGTAATGACATCAAAAGATTTTAATGAATCAAAATTGCTAAACATGGCTACTAAGAGTGTCTTTATGCTTATTAATCCATGTATCTATTTACTATCATTACTACCATTATTACTCCCCGTGGTAATGTAGCGGATATACTGCTACTTACTTGTTAACAAAGAAAATGTAGTATTTATATGCAACATTCTTTTGAGGAGAGGCTGGAGGACATCTGGCTGTCACTCCTCCACCATGTTGTGGGAGTGACAGTCAGATGTCCTCCAACCTCTCTTCAGGCAGTGGCAGGACTGTATTACTGTCAGTCTGCTCACAAACAAAAATCCATGCTGGAAACAAAAGAATCACGACGAGCTTCCCGAGTTTCTTATTATGCATATGTCCGGTCTTCATTACCAGAAGGATGTGTGCTATTCCTCTCTGATTAGGGTTACTTTCCTTCAGCCATACATTTGCCGGTTCTGCTTTGATGCAGGATGAAAGTGATGTTACTGTAACAACAAATAAACCTGTGCTGAAAGCAGGGACTTCCATACACGTGTGGCTGGAATACAATGAATCGATTAATCATCTGGATTTAAGTTTTCATTTTAGGTAATGGACATGTCGTCACAAAGCCTTTGAGATATTGAATAAGACCAATGCCATAAATAAAAAATAATAATAATAATGACATCCTGCACATGACAGCTCTGCCTTTTCATGGGTTTTGGGCACCACGCAGAGTTAAATGTCACCTCCTGTATCCACTATTACGTTACGCTAGAGAATGCTCACTAATTATACACTAATTACAGGGTACAATGACTACAACTAAATATTGCACAAGGCATGAAGATGTCCTCAGGTTGGGACACTTAACATGTGACAATTTTGGGCAGGCTGGACAATGGACAACGCTCAAGTTCCTGTTTCATAGTCGCCATGGCAATGGGGTTTGAAATCAAAAAGTAAGCTCCACTTTTAGCAACATTATCTTATCTTGTGATTTTCTCATCAATTTCTCATCAATATCAAAGCGTATTAATGTATGTCTGGTCTGGATTGGTTTGTTACGCAGGACTATCTAACGTTACTGCTTTTATGCACTGTTAGTCATTTTTTTGAACAGCAGCTTTTGCCCACGCTTTAAAATATTATATTATATACAGCATGAAGTCACCCTCAACTCAGAAAAAAAAAAAAACCTCTGCATGTCCTTTTTATAAGTGGAAGTTGTTTTTAAATATAACACTGTGACTCTGTCCAAAAATCACAGCTGTCAGTTTGTTAGAGCAGTTAGTCATCTGACAGTCATCTTTGAGTTGATCGCAGGCAAACACGACCACCACCTATCACATTTTTATAGTCAGTGGTAAATGTCATCAGTCTGATAAAGTTGACTTGTGTTTCTATTCTCTACCAATGTACAGCTAGCAACACAGTAACAAGAAAATCATCAACGTCTGAGACAGTCTGCGCTCTACAAGAGGTACGATCACCAATACTCCAGAAGGTATTTCCTCATCTATCATTCTGATAGTGTTGGTCCAAAATCTCTCATAGGTGTTCACCTGAGCTGAGGTCAGGTGACTGTGAAGGCCATTCAATTTTAGAGAACCTGGGGCAGCTTAAAATAGGTTGTGTAAAGTCATTCCTCATGTGGATTCATGTCAATCTGGTGAATTAGTTGTGTGCATCATGTTTGTTTTCCTTGAGTCATCAGAGGTCTTCAGCTGACGTACACATAAACACTGGTCGGTATGTTTATGTTGAAAAAGTTAGGACACTTTCCTACTTCCTTCCTGTCCTTCTTTCCTTCTTGAAAGCAGCTCACGAATCATGAGGACGAAAGGCTCCGCTAAAGTCTCGGCTCTGTGAAGTGTAGTCGAATCCTTACAGCCACCAAGCCAACAAACTGTTGTTCAAACAAACTGAATGATGTAGCAGTAAAGACAGCCGAGTGGAGGTCAATAGACCATTATTGTGTTTGTCTCTTCTAGTCAGTGGTTCATTAGTAGATACCCATCAGAGGAGGGGGAGCAGCTTGGTAATCCAAAAGACTGTCCATTAATCAAGACATCACAGGTTCAGTGCCCACTCATCTAAGATTTTCCGTCCAGCCCCATGTCCAGTCCTGTGTGTCATATCACGCTATGGCTCAAAGCACATTAAACATTAGTAAAATGTCAGAAGCATTGAAACTTGAAATTTTCTTTACCATTCATTGCTGAAAGAAAATGAAATTGCTCATCCAGAGCTGCCGTATGTGTTGTGATTGCAAGTTCACTGTGGTTTAGGGGGAATGGCTTTTGGGCAAAGACTGCTTTTCATCACCTTGTCAGGACGTTTTGAAGTAATCACTGTGAAGTGAATGATACATTTTGACTAGTTGGTATTAAAAAGATGATGAATGGTAATTAACACGGATGGGCAGTGGTGGGTGCTTGGGCCAGAAAGAATTAAATAATTTGACTCGACTCAACTCAGCTCAGATCAAATAATAGTGAATCAACTCACACACAAATCAAATTAACGGAAAGCAGATAGTGCGTAATAATGAGAGCAGAGACAGTCATCAGATGCATATCTCCTTCAGTTCAAAGTTACACTCTCCTCCATCTTCAGAGACCAAAATAAATGGAGGAAGCAAACCTCAGTGGCATCAGACGATCACCCACACAGTAATGACGGTCTGCAATGCTGACTTACTTCCTCGCCTCATCGAGTGCTCACCCCTGATTACACATTCTGGTGTTTTGGCAATCTGAGAAGAGACACAAAATGCTAAATGAGCAATTAGGCTGCATTGTGGAGCCGAATGCAGCTAGCTGATTGAGCCAAACAACAAAACAGAGGAATGTTGGGTTTCTACAAACAGGACCATCTGAGAGCATCACGCCACAATAAAGAGATTTAAAGAAACTGGGAGTGTGTATGAAACAAAGTGAGTACGACAAGGGCCGAGAAACAATACATCACTTTGTCTGATCTCGGTGTCTGGTCCATGAAACAGATTTTCCTCCACCAAATGAATCAATGTCATTAATTAAATACTCATTAAGACTTTTCCTGTGGGAAATGGCTGATAGCTAAACAGTAAATTAGACAGAACCACAACAGACGCTAATTTTAGCCTACATTAGAACAACCAGAAGAAAGAACACAATATTGTTTTAAGCACCGCCGTGGTTTAGATTTGAGCTACTGCCATCCTGTTGCTCTTTGTTTAGGCGGCTTAATGTACCTGCATAATGATGCTTATTGCCCTCCATCTCCTTTAAAGTAACTAAATTTCTAACTTCATTGTCTTGACTTTACAAAATCTATCGAAATGTCCACTTGCTTAACTTCATTTCGTTCCAAGCTGAAGGCTCCTGGTGTTTGTTCAGTTATCTAAGTTTTTATTTTTTGACTGTGCCAGAAAGTTTTAGTAACTTTTAGTTCAGTTACTGTTGCATGTAGACCACTTTTCTTATTAAATTAAATTTGCTGCACTGTGCACAAGGACAACACAATGCACATTCTGTAGAGTGGTACAACTAATATACATACACAAAAAAATATATATAAATAAAAACATATCATGTTCTTTTCTTGTTTTAAATATACAGTATAGGTATATATATAGTTAAAACATATTTTGTAAAATCATTACCACCTTTGTTACTTTTTTTTGTCTTTCCTCTCTTTCATCCTCATTTCTCCTTCCTCTGGTCCAGTAACGGGTAGGACAGAGGGAGGTTGCAGGTTTGTCGGAAAGAGATAACAGGTCTTATCTCCTCCCTGCCAGACGCTAAGAGGCCTGATCCAATCGAGACCTGGTTAAAAGAATTCATCGACTTTTACACCCCAAGCCTCAATATGAAGTAGGTTCAGGGGAAAAACAAAGATGTTGATGGAGGGGTGAAGGTTTCCTTTTGTTCAACTCCATGTCATGTTGAAGGAGCGGTGCAGATAAGTTAATCAAAGTTGTCCCTGAAATAACCCACATGAAAGCGTCACTCATCCATGCCAGACATGACACAACTTCCTAAACCAAATAAAGCGTCACCAACGAGGTAAAGTACAGTATGTGACTGTTGTTCCTAAGTGCACCAGAAAAGTGTATATCTCTTTCATGCTCAACAGTCCTGAACTTTTCTTCTCTGAGCCATGTGGTTGTTGTTTAGTTGCCAGTGCGGGGGTGGTGTTAGCCACCAGACCATGTGTGAAAACCTATGGACCAAATGTCACAGGTGTGATTCATACAGAAGGCGTCAGACCATGTCATTTTCTTACCAACCAAGATGCCAAAAAGGTTACTGTGACTGCCCCCTTCCTCTCCTCTGCTGACTGCTGCCATTCTTTCCCATCTAATTGAGCCGCTGTCCATGAAGGTTAATGGTCATCCTCCGGCTACAGCCATCGTCATATCTGATAATGATGCGTAAGTGTTTGTCCGCTGCAGACACTTCAGCTTCTCAGTGATTTTTTTTTTTATCATTAGAAAACAACACTCCCAGCAAAGTACATCTTTGTACATCTTTCCCTTTATTATTTTTCTCTGAAACCAAGTTTTATATTAATTTTCCATATCATCCCCACAAGGTGGCATAAATATACAAATCATACACACGGTGAGTACAAAAAAAAAAAAGAAACGACGAGGGGTGAGGGGTGGTGGGTGGTGGGTAGCAGGTGGGAGGCGGAGTGAGCAAAGGGATGACACCTTGCAACCCCCTATCTTTTTTTGATATTGAGTAAATTGCTGGAGTGGGTTGTAACCACAGACGATACAAATACGGACTTTGCATCCGTGACGTCATCCATAGGTTTCTAAAGAGCCGCATGTGAAGGTCAGAATGTGGCGGCTCTGGCTGTCGCCATCTTGGCAGCCATCTGGTCGCCTCCCAGCTAATCTAAAAATCGACAAAGACGTGGATCATTGGTGGACCTGAGGCAGGCTGAATGGCGCTTGCGTGCTCAAAACAACCTACCTGTATAACCTGTACAAGCATGAAAGCTCCCATGGTTTACGGTAGTTAATGTTTTACACCAAATATGTAACAATTTATCGCTTATTTTGTCTTTCCATTCCTGGTGTATGTTAGACTTATGTTGGACTTAATTGATCACTTGCTATGTTACTGTCAATGTGCCTGTCAATATAATGACAATAGTGTCAGATTTACCACTTGAAATTCATTGTGATTTTGTAAACAATGAGTCGCTGATTTCAGACAGAAGTGGCTTCTCTTCTCGAGCTGACAGCTGTCAATTTTGTCAGCCCAAATGGCCGCCGTCTCTAGCAGATTTTTATCAGCTGGCGACCCCAATTAAGCTAACGTTACCTCCCCGAGTTGATTGAATATGCTGTCTCAAACTGCCTGTTAAATGTGTACAGCTGAAAAATGAGAATCCCATGAAAGGCACTGGATGATATAATAGCATATTAGCATATATGGCATAATATTATGCTAAAATACTGAGACAGTACGCCCCTAAAAAGTCATTATTTTGACTAGTTGATGATGTATGGAAAAAACTCTGAAATCACATGATCGCTGTATTGCTTTGTAGCTGTGGACGATCCTATTATTGTGTGTATGATATGGGGAAATTGGAAGATTTTCTTACTAACATTTCACCTTTGGACAAAAGGCTAAAGGTAAGGAAAGCTGAGTAAAGGATGCTATCTCAGATATAAGTTGGCTGGGTTTGCTGCAGTGTAAATTTCCCCAAATGCAATGCGATGCATGACAAAACTGCTAATGTTAGCATCCACCTCCTCAGTGAGAAAATACCATTGATTGGGTGAGCTCGACGAGATCAGGACTATTTTTTATAATTTCCTTTCAAGTAATTTGATTACCACTGTAAGGTTGTAAGCCAGTTTGCCAGACATTGCCATAACTTGCAGCTTACATTAGCGCAGGTACCTACACACTGTTCTCGGTGTCAGAGTATCAGAGCGATACTACATTTGAGCTCTGTGCAGCATGATTTAACATGTGGAGAAATACAAAGCTAGGCCTAGCCTACATTTCTTTTTAAGTTTTTTTTTTTTCTTCTGTACAGTTATTTTGCGATCCTGATTGATCTGTCTATCTGATCAGTCAGTGATGTCAGACCTCGTCATGGCCTCGACTAATGCCTACGATGACAATAGATGAGATCACAGCTATTTTTTTGTTGCACTTTTCTCCATCACCCGCTTCATTTAACTGTAGACGCAGAGGCTAGAGCCAATTAGGCTTCAATCCCAGCACTACCACCACCACAACCACAGTGGCTGATTTATCAGCCTCTAAAAGCCACACCGTGATGGCCACATTAGCTAGAACTCATGAGCAAATGATTGAATAAATGTATTTCTCCATCACTGTCTCGCGATGGCCTGTTGCATCCAGGGAGTTTAATGATGACAGAAACCTAGTATGGCGCTGTAAATTCAATGCAATTCCCATTATTCATAGCAGGGCATCATCATCTGGTCAATGGTGGGAGCGTCAATAATCGAGCCATCCATGGTTCAATAGAATAGTGTAGGGGAGAGGAGGAAAACAAGATGAATAAATGAACTAGGAGGATCAGACAGAGAAAGGAAAGGAAGTTAACACACACCTCAATTTCAAGATAAATGGACCGCAGTAACACATCTGGGATTTCTACGTCAAATGGACTGATGTGTTCCCTCCCAGACCTCCTTATCTGGATGGAGACCGGTCAGTGATAGAGCTGAAGGTCTCTATTAATAGGCTGAGGTGGAGGTTTGGGGTGGCAGGTTGATCAGCAACAACGATTCTCAACCTGGCGGAGGCAGCTAGGGAGCAGTGAGATAAGTTATCTTCTGAAAAAGAAAACAGAAACGGAAATTACAATTCTGTCAATAATAGTAACGACAAAGAACATCAAATAAATATTAACTTTGTGATTTAAATGTTAAACAGTGGAGGAAGAGTGGATGAACACTTCATGGATAACTAAGGGAAATGCAAGGCAATACATAAAATGCCTTTAAACCATCTTTGATTGAGATAATAAATTGATCGTCAGTATCATATGTGGCTTTTATTTATATGAACTCTCAGTGTCATACCACTGTAGGCTTTAAAAAGTCTTTAACCTCATTATTATGCAAACTGTATGCATCTTGTTCCTACTTTGTGTCCCTCATTTGCACTTTTCTGCCCATAATAAATGCTTTAAATGTCTAAAATGTTATCTATAGCTACCAGTTATGTAACAATACTTGGCTTGACTTGTGACCTTTTAAATGTTAGATAGTCCATTAAACAATAAGATAGCCATGAGACAGTTAGCGTAGCTTAGCATTAAGACTGGAAATTGGGGATATCAGCTAGCCTGGCTCTGTCTAGAGGTACAAAATACAAGAACCTTTAAGAGTCACTACTTATTATTTTGGTTTTGAGTGCAGTCATGTCCTTAAGTTTCTGCTAGTTGCCTGATAACGTCACAGCAACAACAAAATTCCAGGAAGAAGTTTACTTTTAGAGACACAAAAGGTAAAATGATCCATCATGAAAAGTCTAAATAAACATGCTGCATGTATTTTGTGGCCTAAATGGGTTTTTCTTTATGTTATAATCACCTCACAACCCACAGATTTGTCTGATGGATTTTAGTGTAGGAAGCGCTGATATAGAGAAATCATTACAAACATGACATTAATGTGTGAAAGATGTGACAAGTTGGTGCATTTCTAGTCTGCAAAGGTGCACGATATTCACATTAAAAGAGCATCGATACTAATTAGATATGTGAGGATACAGGAGAACAGATGCAGCTGAAAACAAATGAAAAGATCTTTACAAACATCAACGTGAACCTGACGCGACCTTCACCTCCTCACCACTTGTCAAGACTTTAGTGGTTCATTTTTCAGATTATGTTTACCAAACCTCAAACCTTGGTGCCGTAATGTCTTGATCCGGTCCTGATGTTACTAACATGAGGGTCAGCGGCATCCCTCCTGGATTTGGAGGAGGTGAGGATGGTTGAAAAGAAAGAGTACAAGGAGTCAGTGGAGAACGGTACCAGGAGGAGGACAGAAGAGGTGAGTCTGTGATGGAAAGGGGCACTAATAGAGGTCGGAACCATTAGCTAAGAAATCTGGATGTGGACAGAAGGCCAAAGCATCAGGGACTGAGAGTAGCTCGACCCAATGGTTTGTGGAGAGTTTTCCGCATAAGAGTCAGTCCAAAGCAAGATGAGAAGAGAGACTCAAGGACAGCTGGATCAGCAAAACTGTAGAAATATTTAATGCAGGACTTTTAAAACAGTAAATGGTTCATTGTCACACACCCCTGCAAAGACTTAAAAACACACACATACACACACTCACTAGTCTATTTTCATTCCTCTGGGCTTTATCTGAGAGAGGAAGTGATTGGTGTTCAGCAGAGCAGAGAACAGAAACACTCTGTTATCTACCAGTGTTCCCTCGACACTTCACTTCTGCCGCTGTCTGCCACACATATATACACACACACACAAAACACTCCCTGACTTACAATCATGCACAGCTCGTACATGTACGCAGACACAAGCACACAAGCACACACACAGCCAGAGTTTGGTAAGTAGCACTGAGCACTTAATTTATGTTGAAATCCTCTTGAAAATGCCGGAAAAGTCTCTAATAGAGAACAGACTTAGATTTAGGGGCTGGAACAAAAGTCCCTGTTGCATTGAGAGCTGATGCTGTTTATTGACTAGTGTTGCCACAACAGATGAAAATAGATTAGATGGAACCAAAGTAAAGGAAAGAAACAATAAACTGTGAATGCTTTGGGATTATTTTATAAGTATTTATAAGTATATTTGAAAGTGGCTGTGCATGCCACCGGGCCATTCAGCAATAAACAATCCTGCTAATTTATTTCTGTGAGAGCTTAAAGGTTTTAAGCTTAAAGGTGAACTTCAAAGTCCAAATTACTGCCTGTGAGAAGAAGCATAAAGGTCAAGGCTGAAAACACACCAAACCAAATCAAGTCATTCCATTGCAACCGTTGCAATCAGGCGATCTAAAATTAATCTGTGTGAACAGAGAGTTTAAATCTTTATTGTACAGTGCCGACCTTTGAAGAGACAGCGAGCCAGAGTCCAAAATGAAGTTTATTGTAATTAGCTGTGTCGGACCATTCACTTTTATTGAACCTCCTCCATCAGAGTATGAACCACTCCACTGAAAGCGCAATTGTTTGCACACAGTCAATGAAAACAGGAGTCTCTTGCAAAAACTTTTTAATAAAGTCCGTGGACTTCTTGTCTTGTTAGTGACCATGCTAAGCTAAACACAGCCTGTTAGCTCAGACAGTGTTATTTTCTCTCTTCGATAACTTTTAATTGACAGACATGGTGAATAACATGCTTGGGGGGAAGTCAACATTAGACTATCAGGAGAAAATAGTGAACTCCAGGAGTTATTGTGACCAACTACCTTTAGTCTAGCCCCAACTAGCCTAGCGAGTAGTCTCTAGTCGCTTCCAAGTTTCCAGTCCAACTTATTTCGTGTGGAAAATCCATCAATTTTCTAGAAATCGGACAAAGAAAACAATGTGCAACAGGATTTTGTAACACGTCTTTCTAAAAAGAACATCACCACTGAAGGTCAATACAGGAAACCATACATGAAAATATATACTAACACAATATTTCATCAACTAATTCCAGTTCATTTTGACTACCTAGTACATATAGGTGAATAAAACCCATTGAAGGAGGACGGAGGCTGAAGTAGCAATGACGAAAGGCTGCACAAGAGAAGCACAAATGAAATGTGCTGAACATGTGATGAAACAAATGGGAAATTATATTCTACCCTGGCCGTCACCAGCCACTTCCCCAGCTTCTGTGTACCATCAAGCTCTGGGTTTAAAATAACCTTGTCAGTGCTTAATGTGTGAGACGAACAAAACAAACCCCTGCAGCTCTCTATTGAACACCGCAGACCCAGGAAGCACCAGGCTGACGAGTCAATGCAGGAACAGTCGATGATGCTGCTGTTCTTCTGCTACTGCCACTGTTTTTCATCACTGTCTGCCTGTCTGCTGGCGTAAAGTTTCTGTGGCTACAAAAAGTGCTCACGCTGTACATGCACGCGCATACGCCAAACAGACACGTATGCTCTTTTTTTATAGTTTTGTCAGTGTGTGTACAGAATGTCATAGCTTCATAGTGTCAGGTGGAAATAAGAGGCAAAAAGCCCCTTCTTCAAGCATCCTGTATGGTCACGAGTAAATCTATATGAATGTAAATGTTATGCCCTCATTAAGTATTTCTGTCTACAGTACACAAGACAGAAACCACGAGTGTCTCCCCAGCTGCACAGGGAAAACCCTTTTCACCCACAAACCAGTTTAGTGTCAGTGGTCAGCGGTGCAGTTGCTGATTAGATTGGCCTGTCTAAGTAATGAGCTCATGGCCATAAAGCTGCTAAAGTCATTAACCTTATAGAGCTCGCTGTAATGGACGGCCATATTCCAACCCAGTCTCATGGCAGTTCGTACGCTTGTTGAGCTTTAATGCTCAGTGCCCTGCTATATATTGTTAGCTAACACGCATGTCTTTTGGGGTGGGAGAAAAGACAGTAGGAAACCTACATGAATATGAAAAGTTAATCTTGGACCATGGGGTCTGTGAGTCTGCATGAGTGCAGAACACTGTCACCCTGCTACCACACAATAAAATCAAACTTAAACTTAATTCAGAATATCTTTAGTTGAATGTATAGTGCTATATGAGTTATTCACCTGGAAATGCTATTCATTATATTAGCATAATTTTGTAATTCCTCCCTAGGTGCAGAGAATGTCTACCTGAGGAGTGGTTTCTGTGGGGACTGCATCACGAAAAGCAGCCTCTCCACAACACGGAGGCTGTGATTGATGCTTTTAAAAAAAAATCCATTCCTCCATCCACATGCGTCATGAGGGGTGGATATTGCACCCATGAGCAAGGTGTGTTCTCATAAAAGCCTTTTGCTGTTCACCTGTGTCTGCAGCCAGGTATAGCATTTCTGCTGAATACTATAAAGAAAAATGAGTATGTTCAGTTTGTTTTGGACTTAACTGAGATAGTTCAGATACTTTTTGCTCCTGTTTGACCTGTGCAGACTGTATATGAATAGTATAGTATATGAATGAGTATGAATAATGGAATTCCTCAGCAACATTACCTGCTGCATCTCCCTGCCCAAATTCTTTCCCTGGGCCCTATGATAAGATATGTGAGATTTCAGTCAAACAGTGGTCATCTAAATTGAACTTCAAAAATATGTGTAAGTCACTTGTGAAACATAATCAGCTTTTTGAATGCTGTCCAAATGAAATGGGGATGGAGCATCCGATTTCTGGGTTGCATATTCTGCCACAGACCTCCGCCACCAAGGCCATAAAGAGCAATCTCCACTGTCTCCTACCCAGGGCTCTGCTTTTAGCCCCCCTGCACACAACTTACACTAACTGCAGCCCTAACCCCCATCATGCCCTGCATAGAGGCAATAGGCAATAAAGACAATTATATTAAGCAACCATTTGAGATCCCATTAGGGTTTGGTTGGCTGGAGCTTGAGGTTTGGAGATGTGGGAGGTTTGATGCATTGCTTTGCCTCGTGTAATGGACAGGATGACATCACACAGCTCAAGTCGTGACTATGCTTTCAGGTGGACTGCCCTCAGATCATGTTCAGATAAAACATGAGTTATGATGTTCAGATGTTGAACACCAGTGAATGATGTTCTCCAGAAACGGTTAGACCGAGAAAAAAAAAAAGACTGCATCTGAGCTCTGTTTAACATTAAATAATTTACTGGCTTGTCAAAAAACTGGAGGACATTTCTAAGTTTTGGTGTGAACAAGTCTGTCTGATTAACAGTATTACTGCAAGTCACACAGTCTTGTTTAACCTTGATGGAGTGAGGATAGACAGGGAGAAGGTATAGCCTGAGGGCTAAAATGTACAATTTTCAGTAGCAGACATCGTTATCAAAGAAGCACTTAAACAGTGTGTTTGTGTGTGTACAGTACCCTGCTGGAAGCTAGCATCACTCAATTATGTCTTCATCCCGTCTGGATTTCCCCAGGCCTTGGGAATTCAACCAAGCAGTGCTTCAATCACCAGCTGGCTCCTGTAACCTGTTGTGACTCTTGGCTATCTGCTGCAGACAGACCAGGAAACAAGAAAAGCTGGTTAATGTCCACAGTATGTGGAACATTTAATTTGTCACATTATCACTACCTGCACAGGGAAGAAGAAAGTGCAGTGCCGTCTTGAGTCTCAGTAACAGCAACAGCATGCGCTTGAACAAGGCAACCACGCCCCAAATGCTGGAGAAAATAACTAATGACCATTATTAAGAGGCACAGGATGCAACTGAAAAAGGGATTATTTACAACTCACAAAGTTTCATAATATACATAAACATACAAAAAGTGCACACACAACTGAAAATCATAGACTACAGCTGTGTGAGCAATCAGGTAGCTCAAATGAATTAACTAACTTGTGTGCATGCCAGGCTGTAGACCAGCTTAAGTAATGCCGAGAATCCCCAACACCAACCCATCTTTCGTCTAATCATCATACACAACGTACACACACACACACACGCACGCACACACACACACATACACACACACCATCTCCTGCTTTGGTCTGATTAGTGGCCGGAACAATTACTGTAATCGTGTCATCTCAACAAAGGAGATGATAAGAAGTCAGACACCCCCCCCTTTACCACACGCTCGCACACACACGCACACACACACACACCCTCCACCCTTATCACTCAGCCTGGTTCCCTCCCACCCACAAACGCACACAAACACGACATGGGAAAAAAAATAGGAGAAAAAAAGCTTTCCTCCCGACGCCCACCATTGCTTTCACCGAAAAACTGAATACAGAAATAAAGGAGAGAACTACTACTACAGTAGAAATACTAAATAAGATGTTAATAAGATGTTGCTAAATAGAAATGTTAGAAGAGTAGAGGTTGACTCATCATATGTCTTATGCAGAAAGCATAGCATTTTATTTAAGAAAATACCCACTGGTTTCTAAATGGCACTTAAATCGAGGCAGACTGGAAGAATCAAGACCATATTTACAAAAATACTCTCCAAAGGTTTGTTTTCTTTCACTATACTTACATTTAAATACCTCTAGGAATATTTTATTTGCACCAGAGTCATACAATGTAATCCCATTGTAAGTCCCTGGCTTTATTTTAAAGTGTTATCTAAAAAAAAACAAATTTCTACTTGTATACTTGTATATTTGCTGCCAAATTGGCCAATTACACATCCGAGTGGGAAGACAGAAGTGTCCTCTTTTGTGTGGGAGGGAAATGGATGGTTGAATGCAAGAGGTGAGTTTTCAGGCATCCATCCAGGGCTGGGTCCATCATGTCTGGCTGAATTACATCAAGCAGCGGCTCACTGTCTACAAGATGCTGCGACCAAACAGAAACATCATTTTAGACTGCACATTAGCACTTTTGATGACATTTAAGCAGTGGTTTGTGTAGTCATTTGGTCAATAATAAATGCCTTTGATCAAATGGAGGGTGTGTGCGTGAGGTAGAGTGTGTATACGACCCGCACTTGTACAATATCTGAAAGGATAATTCAGTTTTTCAAGCCGAGCTGGCAGCATGGATCGAGGGTTGTCAGTGTCAGTCTGTCAGTTCATCAGCCCACCAACGCCAGTCTGGACTGAATTATGTCAACAAATATTGGATGCCATGACATTTTGTACAAGTATTAACAGCCTCAAGTGAACAGGTGACCCCCTGACTTTTTCTCTGTTGCAACCACGAGACTGTCATTTCTTTTTGTTTTTTTTGCCATCTATGAATTGAATTGACACGAAATTTGATTAATGTCCTTCTCAAAATGAAGTTTAATAACTTTGGTGATCTCTTGTCTCTCTAATAATGAAATAACTGCACTCCCGGTGCTATTGTTGAGTGAGTCATTTGATTGTTAGTGAGTAAAATGTTATAAGCAATAATTCTGTTGAGATTCAAGTTATAATAAACAGCAATTATCTTTTATGGATGAATTCGAGACTAAAGATTTTAATGGATTCCTGTTGGGATATGATGTTCATACAAAATACGTTGGCAGTAAGAGGTCTAGCAGAATTTAAAGGTGTAGTTTCCCTGTTCGGTGTGTGCCCTTCCTGAGTGCCTCTCCCTGATGACCTCTGCCCTCTCATTTTATATGTATTTACTGTATGTGTCTGTGTGAGGGAGATAACGCGAGGCTAGTTCCTCATTACGCTGAGTGGAAGATGCTGATTGAAACTGAATAATGTAAACTGCAGGAGTGTTAGTATTAATATTCTTCAAAGTCCCTGCCCTTTGAAAACCCCTTGGGCGACTCAGTCATTCTCAGCCCTCCAGGTTACCTTTGGCTGTGGGGTGCAAACATTTACTTTAAATTAACCAGCTTGAAAGAAAGTAAACAGACCTTTTTTTGGTCTAGCCAATTACAATGTGTCGCAGTACGTACCTCGCCCCTGACTTCTTCGTTTTGAGCCTGCCATTTCCATTTCACCTGTGTATAAGAGGAGTGGTACGTTTGGAAATGTGTTTGCCATCCCTTCATTCACTTTCACCCAGTAGTTACATAGCATTACAGTATATGGGCTACAAGTGGCCATGTGCAGAGGACTGAATATGTAACGCACTTGTCCTCAAGCACATCTATTAATTGAGAATAATAAACGATAAAACACAAGGGTACTTTCATAAATAAGTCCTTAAACACTCATTATGGAAATTATGACAAATCATCATGCATTCTGTGTAACTTGTGCCCCTTGGGTGTGTATCATTGTCACTCTCAGCCTTGATGAGCCAGGCTCACTGAAGTCCATTTGACTTTCCAGAGACTGAATCAGATGGCGATGGGGATTGCCATCAACTGTCCACTAATCGCCCTCAGCAAGTTTCCCACTCTGCCAGTCACCTGATCCCACCTCCTGCCTGTTCACCTGTTCCCCATCAGCCATTCTGTGCCCAATCACGGGGGCTGGATGGCAGGAAAGAAGTTTGCATGTCTAGAACAGATACATTATAATGAAGATACAAGCCCGGGGGCATTACAAAAGTGTTCTTTTGCCAGAATTTGGAGGATACAACCACTGCAGGCCATAGTATCTACATATCTAGTATATACCGCATTATATGTATTAAAGAAACCATTTATACATTTAGAGGTACTGGTAGATGGACAAAGGACAAATAAAATATATACACCTATTCACATACCCAATAAACATGGCAAAATAAATTCAAATAAATAAATATATTGACAAGAATAAGTCCCTTCTTCATATTTGACTTTTTTATGTATTGATTTTGGCAAATTTACATTCAATTCAAAACAAAGAGCACATAAATTACACAAGACTACCAAAATATGTACATTATATCCTCAATGACCCATACATACATCAAAAAAAGGAACAAAAAAAATTACACTGTTTTGTCATACTGTTTGGTTCTTCCCATAATTCATAGGTCATTTATGTCAGAAATCCAAGCAAAGTTCAGTACGCACCTGTTAAATGACCATGTCACTGTCGATCACAGTTTGATTAACGATCATTGCACATCTGGTTCTCCACAATTTTACACATACCACACTGGTGATCAACGGAAACTTTTATTTTTTATTTTTTCAAAAGACATTTTTCTTGCAGAATACCATACATAGCAGAGTCATAATTTAAGGTGAGAACCAGGCCCAGGCGATGTAGACCAAACTGGAACTATAGAAATGGTAAACGTGTTGCTGGGGATCTCTTATATATAGAGAGAGAGAGAAATCAGAAGGGTAGTAATAATCAAACAGTGGCAACAGTATTGGGAGAACAAGACAAAAGAAAGTCACTTACATAAAGACGTGATTCAGTAAAGAGGGTCCAAGCAGGGGAGAAAATTTAGATTTTAGGTTTTGTATTACAAGAACGTAACAGAGACGGTAATAGTAGACGAATAAAGACCAGAGGGAGGCAGCAACGCGACTAAAATGATGCCAGAAGCCGGAAAACCACAAGGAAGAAGAAGAAGAAGAAGAAGAAGAAGAAGAAGAAGAAGAAGAAGAAGAAGAGTCAAAAAGCAGAAGGGGGGATGTTTTTGTCGTAACACCACAAGCGGAGAGAGCAGCCGTCAGCGGTGAGTTTGGCGTTTCAGCTCTCAGTTCAGGTCACATAATTTATCACGCATTGTAGTCTCAATCACAACGGGTTTGGATATATATAAAGTGTGTGTGTTTGTGTGTGTGTGTGTGTGTGTGTGTGTGTGTGTGTGTGTGTGTGTGTGTGTGTGTGTGTGTGTGTGTGTGTGTGTGTTTGCAGGTGAACGACGAGGCGCACCGCCCCCTAAATCCCCCGCAAAAAAAAAAAAAAAAAAAGTGAATTACACTGATTATCTCCTTACCACCTGTTAGTGGGCGGGATATGTTCAAGAGGAAGTGAACACTGTGTCCTCAAAGATGACGAGTTCGACGTGTTAGAAGCAGGATGGGTAAGAACAAGGATTTAAGTGACTTTGATAAGGGCCAAATTGTGGTGGCTAGAAGGCTGGGTCAGAGCATCTCCAAAACTGCAGCTCTTGTGGGGTGTTCACGGTCTGCGGTGGTCAGCATCTATCAACAGTGGTCCAAGGAAGGGAAAGCAGTGAACCGGCGACAGGGTCATGGGCGCCCAAGGCTTATTGATGCACGTGGAGAGCGGAAGTTGGCCCGTGTTGTCCAGTCCGACAGACAGGCTACTGTAGCTCAAATAGCTGAAAAAGTGAACGCCGGTTCTGACAGAAAGGTGTCAGAACACACAGTGCATCGAAGTTTGTTGCGTATGGGACTGCGTTGCCACAGACCAATCAGGGTGCCCATGCTGACCCCTATCCACTGCCAAAAGCGCCAACAATGGGCACTAAAGCATCAACACTGGACTACAGAGCAGTGGAAGAAGGTGGCCTGGTCTGATGTGCGTCGTTTACCCGGGAAACACATGGCGCAAGTTGGCGGCGGAGGCAGTGTGATGCTTTGGGCAATGTTCTGCTGGGAAACCTTGGGTCCCGTCATTCATGTGGATGTTACTTTGACACCTACCACCTACCTGAACATTGTCACAGACCATGTACACCCTTTCATGGAAACGGTATTCCCAGATGGCAGTGGGCTCTTCCAGCAGGAAAACGCGCCCTACCACAAAGCAAAGGTGGTTCAGGAATGGTTTGAGGAACACAGCAATGAGTTTGAAGTATTGACTTGGCCACCAAATTCCCCAGATCTCAATCCAGTGGGGGATCTGTGGGATGTGCTGGACAAACAAGTCAGATCCATGGAGGCCCCGCCTCAGGACTTAAAGGATCTGCTGCAAACATCTTGGTGCCAGATTCCACAGCACACCTTCAGAGGTCTAGTGGAGTCCATGCCTCAACGGGTCAGTGCTGTTTTGGCAGCAGAAGGGGGACCTACTAAAGATATGTAAATAATATGTGGTGAATCAATCAATAAAATGTCTTTTTGTACAAATATATCTCAGTTGTACATGATTTTTGTTCAGTTAGTCAATTTAATGTGTTACTATGTTAACTATCAAATATATGTTGAGTAACGTTGGCCCCGTCAATCTCTACTTGTCTTGTCTTGTAGATTCAGTTTCTCTTTCCTGACTTATATTGTCGGGTATTCTGATAGGTCTTATGACTGCATTTCACTCTACATTCTGTTTATGAAATTATAGCACATGGTTAGCACAGATGTGCCCTTATCCATCGTGTGAAATTACAATAGCATAAGCCATTGTAAGAAATTAATGTGTACAATATATTAGATACCAGTGTTTGACGATCAAGGACAATGTGTTCTTGGTAAGCCGTCATGAAATCCCCACTGATCGTGGGGACTGATCGTCTCACTCTTTCCACTGCTTTAAAACGCCACCTAAATTAGATTATATTTGTTTCAATTTAAGGTGGATTATCTAAGTTCATGCAAAGTAATAGTAAAATAAGAGCAGTTTTATACCTGTGTACTTTATTTTCAAATATACATTTACATTGATTTCCTGAATCTCAGTGTTTGAGGAAATGCTGAAGCTGACCACAAAACCACTGTCCTGCCTTTCTTCTTGTTTTTACACATGCAGCATGTGTTTCATATAGCACCATGGTACACTCACGCCGAGAAAAAAAAGACAGCTGAAAGTCCTTCAGACGTAAGCAATGACAGCAGATACTGATGTGTACGTAGCTGCGCGGAAAGGGGTGGGGTATGGTGTCTGCCTACGCTGTCGAGACTGTGACGTTGAATTTGCTCCGTCCTTTCGATTACCCTGTGGAAAATGTCCAAGTTGTTTGAGGTGAATGATGTTGGGGGTCATTTTAACGGTGTAAATTGTGACCTCCACCCTCTTTAGGCCTCTAATTACTACCACTAATTTTAACAGTATGGAAAGGAAACATAAACAAGTGGTAAACTAGTCTGCGAGGAGTTTTGTTTCTTGTAGTTTAACAGCCAGTTGTTCTCTGTGGTATCCGCCACATTACACTTTACTGCAGTTACATCTTGCAGCAGAGTGCCCTCTACTGGTCTCAACTCCTCTTTCCTGACCAGATCCCAGACCCACCTTTACTGTATGTAAATATACATATATATTTACAGATTTCTTTTCCAAAGGAGCAAGTTGGTTGATTTATTTATTTTTACTCGGATTTACACATCAAATAATTACTTGACGTGGAAGACTCCTTAACTGCAATTGACAGTGAGCATATCTCTTGAAGTCATATTTGGTTTCCAATCCATAAAAATGATGCCCCAAAGTCCTTCAGTGTACCCAGTAAACTGCTCTGTTTTTAAAATTCATAACCCACACAAGTCAGACAGTCAAATTATGAGACGCTTGGTTGAAATAAGAGCATTTGGATGCCTGGTTTTCCTTGTAAAAGTGGTGAATGAAGAGACAAATTCCTGTGTGAAGCCTGTGGAAGCTGATTGAAAATTTCCTTATATAGACTTTGCTGGAGTCCTGTTTGGTGACACTGTTTGTTTGTTCACTTTCATACTTGTTCTGTAACTCTCAAACATAGAGAGAAACAAGTAATACATGGTATGAGTCATCTTGTGTGAGCTAAGATAAGACTCTAATAAGAATAAGCGGATAGGGGAAAAAATAATACATTTGTAAGACTGAGATAGAGCAGGCCCTTTATTCCATTCATGAATTTAGTTTACACTTGACTGACCTGGGTTAAAAACCTGTGTGTGTGTGTGTGTTAATTTGTAATCATACTAATTCTAGGCAGTCATTTTTATTAGAAATTTCTCTATTATTTATATATTGTCTTAATTTTCTTTAGTCTGGTGTTTTTCAGGAGGGTATCTTTTAACAATCTATTTGAAATCTTTATCATCCATTTTCTTGTTATTCAATAACATTCAACTTAATATAACCAGCTACATCTATCAATGTTTGAGGACATTGATAGATGCAGCTGGTCAGCCACTCAGTACATAGGAGCAGATCACCTGGAGATGTTTGGGCCTTTAGTCTCACACAGCACAAAGCTTGAATCACCCTCTTACAAGATGTTATATTATACTTCATACTATATTTGTGTATAATAATATGACAAGCAGTAAGCAAGTAAACTGTATGTATAATAACATTGTCGTGCAGTTCCATCAATGGTCAGCAGGTGTCAGTAAACTTTCACAGAACAGTCTAACTTGACAAGAATCCTTTGTTTCGCTGAAGGATGAGTCTTTACTTCCTGTACTTTCTTTTCACAATAATAACTGATTCTAAAACACACACACACAAAATACCTTTGTATTTCCAAGAGTTTACAAGAGTCATGACGACAAATGTTTTATTCAACATTAGTTAAAGCTCAATGAATGTTATCTGCTGCAATTTCTAGATAAAGAGCTGTCAAATTTCCAGAAATTTTATAAATAAATAAAGGGAGCTTATCAGTCATGAAGCAATGAATACTAATAAATGCTTATCCATTTATCTGTAATTAACATTGCACATGATGAACTGCTCATCTTCCTGGGAGTTTCTCGTGTTATATGTTGCATGAATTATTCATGTCGACTCATCACCTGTGCACAGGATATAATCACAGAAATAATGAAATATTAATTGGTTCCATTAATAATTAATTCATTGTTTACAGATCCATTAGCTATTCAAACCGAAGTTCGTGGTTTGCATCAAATGGACCGATCTTGCCCAATGTTCTGTAAACATAAACAAGACTAGACGTGGTACCTGTGTGACCTCAGTTTACCTTTATTCTTCTTCTGTGTTTGCACATTATGTGGTGTGGTGTTTTTGTTTGTTTGTTGTTTTGTTTTTTTTACACAAGGCATTGAGTCATTTACAAGCTGACCTTTTTCGGTTTTGGATTGATGAGTTTATGGATGTTATTGGTTTATGGGTGTTATTATCTTATTTATTAGCTTTGAATAGCTGCAGTTGTGAGTTTTGAAATTTGTACTTTAGTACAGGTAGGCCAGTTTAGTGTAAGCGTTTTGTTATACTATAAACTAAGTAAGGTTCTGTGCTATAGTGTATTTTAACTGTGCACTTGGTGGCGGCGGAGTGAAACTAAACCGAACTGTCAGTGACATGAAGCGAATCATCGGCTCTTATTTTGAAAAAATCCACTCGGAAGTGTGACGTTTATTGTGTTTAGTTTGACGGTGAGGACCGGAAGTGTCGCGTGACTTGACTGGGGTCTTCAACACATCTGGTAACAAACACTTTTATTTTCACATATTTCATCCTGAACAAACGCAGCCCACGTTGTTACTTATTTGATCTCCCACGCGTGGCTCGTAAAATTGTAAGCGGACTTCAGATGAACCGTGTCTGACCGGCACTAACGTGACGGTAACGGTCCCCGCCGGAGTGGTGTAACTGCTGCTGTCCCCTGTGGATGGATGGAGCCTCTGAGGGAGGACTGAAAGTTTGAACCACAAACAAACAGAGTAATGTAGACGTGTTCAGCTCATTTCAACAAAATAAAACGAATAAAACTATGGCCGTTTACTGAAAAGGAATATCAAAGGTTGGTTAGTATTTAGTTTAACCCGCTCTTACTAAGTTTGCTAATATGGTTGAGCTATGTAGGTGAGGCAGCTGTGTGCGGTAAGTATTGAAGGTCGCTGTCCTATATCACAGTTTGGGGTTAAAGTTTCAAAAGATAATTTAACTGATAGTTGTGTTACCATATTTGGACGTTTACTGCCGTTATTCGTCGGTTTGACGTCGCTTCTCCGGCTTCTTCTTTGGCGGTTAAGCTATAATATTAGCGACGGGGCTAAATGTGTCTATCTCTATCTTTAGCTTTAACGTTACATAACGCTATAAAAGCGTCGTTAACGAATAAAACCGTTACTTAGTTGAGTGTCTTCTTGGGAGGTATGACAGTTTAACCGACGCGCTTTTACTTTGAAGGGGTGCTATTCACCGGAAGGGCGGATGCTGCTAGCTGCTTGTAGCTCGACACAGTGGATTCCGCTGGGAAAGCTATAGCTCATCGACAAGCGGTTCATGGGCGAGCTCTCTCCGTTGTACGCGTAGGATAGCGGTGTCGCCTCTGGGATGAATCCACCGAGGTATGTATGTCGAAGGTGGAGTACTTTCTAAGGATGTTATGTAGTAAAACGGCGGGATGCGGACTAAAAAAACTTGCTTCTTTCCTGCCGCTGCTGCCCTTCAGTTTGCCTGGCAAATTAGCTGCCTAGCCCGTTTTTTGACTTGCAGGTAGCGTATGTTTGCTCAGTCACATCCACCAGCTGCTGTGGTATCTCGCTCAATTTACATTTCTCGTTTCCCTTCCAGCCTCCACGCCTTTGTGGATCTATGTTAGCCTGGAATATGAGCAGAAGAAGACGGAGATAAAGCAGCAGCAGCGGCGGCCGGCTTCCTGCGGGGGTTTTGCCCAGGCTTTTTTTTTGTGTGTGTTTTTCCGTGGACATGCCTGCTTCTATGGAGCGACGCTAGCTGGCCGACAGTCCGGCTAGCGCAACATTTCCAGGCTTTTGGATGCTTGTTTGGCTGAAGAGCTGATTTATTTTGGATCAGCACCACCTCCCTCTCTCCCTCCCTGCCTCCTCCCTGGTTAAGGAGTCAGCATGGGGGAGCCGAGCCTGGACGACGCCAATGTCAAGGTGGCTGTTCGTGTACGGCCCATGAACAGGAGAGGTGAGGGGTCTTCAGTTGTTGGGGTTGTTGTTGATACACAAACACTCAGATCAGGGTTTCACCAGAGACTGCATCTGTCAACATGTATTCAGGCTGACGTGATGGACACATAAGGCCTACAATCATGTGTTTATTGTCAGATTATTATTATGAATACACTAAAATGAGAATATCATCATTGGTCAGAGACTATCTCAGGTTTTTATGACGCAAAGACTAACTCAGCTTCACTCCAAACAAACTGCATTTCCTAAGAACGCTGTCCACAGGAGACTAAAGTGCAATTTATCTGGGAATGCCAGTCAGAGATCTCCACCCATTAGTGAAATGAGCTCCTGCAGATTAAAGAAAGCTGTAGTCTGGATGGCACATGTTTCTACAGTGCTGCCATCGGGCTTCCCTCATGGCCGCCTGCCATCCAGGGTAGATTTAAAGCTGACTTGCTGTGTGGGATCTACTGTTAGAGAGTCTAGACACTTTGTCTCCTTCTCTGGCTGATGCAGATGCCATTAGCTTCTTGACTTTGTTTGCCACTCGCTGCAACAATGGGCCAAGTCATTGTTGTCACTTGACTGTACAGCTATGGGTTTGTATGACTTAATGAGGACAACAGCAATATGTCAGCGCTCATCTCAGGGGCATCTGCACGCTCGCTCACAAAGTGACCTTTACTAGAAATTAAGTTGCACGGCGATAATGTATTTTCTGTATAGAGGCTTTCATCGCTGCCTTATGACAGTGTCTTCAGTCCAAGTGATCTTCCCTGAGCTGTACCCCGTCTACATAACCTTACATCCTCATCTCTAATTATAGAAAAGCTTGGCTAACAAAGGCACAGTGTTAACCAAAACCTGCCAGCAAATGCTCCGGTCAATTATATTGCAAATTTTCAGTTGCAGCATGCAGGGAGGCACAGATGACATTTCCTGGTCTGTTGCCAAGTTGTGTTCCTGCCGTGGAAGGCCATGTGTCCCATGAAAGGAAGAGGAAGAGGAGGAGGAGGAGGAGGAGGAGAGCTGCTGAGGCAGAGTGGTTGACCGACAAGTGAGAGAATGAATCACGTGTATGCCTCTCTCTCTCTCTCTCTCTCCCTCTCTCCCTCTCCCTCTCTCTCCCTCTCCCTCTCTACCCCCCTCTGAGCTGCAGAAGTCTGTCACAAGACCAAGGAAGTGGATTGCAGCACTGTTCCCATAGGCAGGGATTTACCGTGAACTCTAATGTAGAGAAACTCAGCAGGCAAGATGACATTTTAGAGCGATGGCTCTGTGCAAAGGTTAGACATTTGTTTTGGACGCACAGAAACCCTGTTTCTGTTTTGGAACAGCAACCATGAGCCAGCTATGTGTGGGTCATTTCACTATTTAGGTTGTGGTGAGACGGGGAAGCTACAGAATTCAGCTTCAGATCAGGTACTTGGATTCATACAGGCAGATCTCATTCATTTCTAATGGGACAGGCCTGTGTTCCTCACCGCTTCACTGTACGCCTGTGTGTCACACGGACGCTGTCACACTGACAGCTGAATTGACTAGAAGATTGACTAGGAGTACCTGACATGTGCAGGTGATGGTTTGCCAGACTTACTTCAAAAAAACAAAACAAAAAAGAGGTAACCGGGTCAAAAATGCACTAAAAAGTCAATTGGCCTTGGTTGCATGCTAGCTGTAGGTGACACGATTTCAAAAATGCAAGATTTATGGTGTCAACATTGTAAACAAATACCTGCATCTGCCTTCCATTGCTCAGCAAGAAAAAGGCAACCGTGATCTTGGTGAAAGGGAACAAGCAGGCAAATTGATGGCTTACTAAAGGCAGTGGGAATTGGTTTGGAACCAGCACTGCCACGTTTCCAGTTGTGCCTCTCTGATCTGTCTCTGAATGGAGCTCCTGTCCATATCTACCAGTGCTAATGTGAGACTTTAATGATTTCCAAAAACCCCCCTAAAAAAAAAACAGACACAGAATTCTCATCCTGTCACACGTCATGTCGGTTCAGCAGAGGTGAGGATCAAAAATCGAATTTTATCAGCCCTCAGAAAAAACTCTTTTCCACCTCCAAGTCATTTATATTCAGGCCTGCTCACATTCACACCTTAAGCTGCCCAGTTCAGACACAGCTCCTCCTCTGTCTCCTGCTGTCAGACAGTTGCTTCAGGACACTGTAGCAGCAGTTGAGAGAGGGTGAAGGGAGTACCCATTCACTCTCCTCACTCGCCTTTCCGCAGCCGCTGCAGTGATTCAGACCTGTGGCACTGAAATAATAAGCGGGCTTCTTTCACCTCGAGGTTACTGTCCTGCGTATCCCAAGTTGAGGAGGAGAGGTGGCGTAGCTGCCTAAGCTGGACAAAGGCAGGAAGGGAGTGAGTCTGAATGAATATTTGCTAACGTTGCGTAATGGTCCATGTTCCCATGGTTGTGGCCTTCGAAGAACAGAGCAACGCCAGGCGTAGCAACAGCAGCACCACGGCCAATCAGCTTCCTGGCTGATGTCAAGACTGCTGTGCCAAACCTCAGTACCGGTAGCTCAGGGAAAGACCGGAGAGAAGCCCAGTGGAAAGTGGAAGCTGGTTATGGAGCAAGGAGAGGCAGATAACAATGGGTACATTTATCCTCCCGACCACGCTGCATCACACTTTCCTCTGTGCTAACCAGGAAGTACAGCTGCAGCACAAGAGACACATGGGTAATGTAGGCAGGAGCAGTAGAAGAAATGTTAGGCGGAACAAAAAACCATTCTCACTCTGTCTGTGTCACTTCCCCCGATTTACTTTATCTTGTTCTTTTGCCACTCACTGTCTTTCAGGCACTCAGACTCTGTCGGCTCACGCTGTCTTTTTTTTTGTGCATTGTGGTGTCCTTGACAGCAGAAGAATTGGGGGGTGATTCAGGTCCTCTGACCTTTGACACTAAGTTTCCATGGCTCTACCCCTGTGTTCCTGCCAGGAGCAGCAGTGTTGAACAGACAATTTAGCCTTAAATCCTTCATGCTCCTGGTTTGCACTGGGACAGCCAGCTTTCCTCAGATGGAAAGTTTCTCAGGTTGGGATTCCCTTTTGTATCTATAGTAGATTCCGACTGTGGCCACTTCACAAAACAAGTCGACAAAGGTACTTGTGAAACAACCTATGCTTTCTTTATTCTATCTGCCATTTCGGTCAGATAAAATGGTTATTTGCATTTGTTTCTTTGTTAGGAAAACATTGGCATGCTAATAATTGGGTATGTAAAACACACACACAACCTGCCGACCACCTACAGAGCAGATAAAAACACTCTAAGCAGGAACACACTGGGCAGGATTGGCCAGATTTTATCACAAAGAAACTCCACAACGACTTAGTAGTTCATTATACTGTATGTGCTCATCCTTGCTTGAGAGTAGTCTTGCCTTGGTCAGAAAAAAACAACTCTAGGCAGTAGAAGAAAGGAATTGAAACCACACAATGTTTCCTGTCCTAACAGATTTGCTGAAGTTCTATACTCTTGCATGCTGTTGCGTGCTCTTGCATGCTCGCTGCGTATTGGAGAAAGCGATTGTGTATTAAGCGTCGAGGATCTGCCTTGGAAAACTACTGGTTCCCACTTAAGGGGAGCAGAATGGATGCTTGTTTACGCAGGAGGCTGAAAGGTCTTACAGTTGAAGGACGTTATTTAGTATCAGTAAAGTCTCCCCTCTGCTGCAGTCAACGCCGATTTGCATCTAAAGGAGTGCCGCTGCAGCCCTGACCGCTGACCTCCCTGTGGAGGGGGGGTGAAAGAGAGAGGATATCCCCACACGGGGGGCAAAGATTCCTGAGCCCCCTCCTAATCTTATCAACCAGGTTAAATAATAAAAAGTTACCTTCTTTTAAAAACAATGCTTCCTAATGGCAGAGAAAATCACGTGGGTGATGTTTTTATTTCAGCCTTTGAACACCGTAACACAGAGTGATGGTGTAGTTTAATAAATTGCAGCAAATGGCCATTAAAAAACATGAAGTCTTTTCAGTGCCTGTGGCCCACGCATTCACAAGCAGCCACCGGTAAAAGACTTGTATTCTACTACTGGTAAATTAGTCCGCCAATTGTCAAATGCTTTTTACATTTTTAAATGTACGACCCGTTCTGTTTGAAACTGGATGCCCAGGACATGCTGGCAGCACCTAGCCTGTGTGTAGACAACCATCATTCGGTCTCACTGGCAAGACACATGAATGGAGAGCGCTACCAGCCTCATGAATTTCCAGTGCGGTTCGTGTTGTTATTTTCCAATGCTTCTGCCTGTGACTTTCACAGTAAGGCTTTTATTGGAAGGTTATACATCTGACTCAGCTATGAAAACAAACAGATCATGTAGTGTTGTATATTAGGAACACTGTGAGGTATCTGTTTTGAAGTTGGCAAAAAAAAAAAAGATCAGATATGTATGTTGCTTTTGTAGAAAAAGCACTTTTTTTCTGATGGGACAGTGAAATAGGAGTTGGCGAAACAACAGCTTCGATAGGCAACGTTACATGCTGACTTGTGCAGAGCTCCGGCATAAATACCGGAGGGGACAAAGCATTAAGGGCTGCTCCATGCTGAGTTGGAAATGGTCAGTTGGTGTCGTGAAGGCCAAGTGTTGCGTCATGACACAAACAGGCCAAGGTCAGCATGGTAGGTCCTTAGGTAGGTGTGTGTGTGTGTGAGAGAGAGAGAGGGAAAGAGAAAGAAACTGATTGTTTGGACTGATTGTCTGTCTGTTTTATTGATTCACCTCATGCTCACTCCGAGGTAAAAGGTCATTTTCAGAGTTGGCGTTTCCACAGCCGGCTCACACAATTGTTTGAACTTGGATGTACCACAGGAAATGATTGTCCTGCTGTGCCATTTAACTTCTGCTCTCTCGCTAATGCAGAGTAGACCAAGAAGTGACAATGCTTGTAAAAGTTTCTGTCGGTACATGTAGTATGAAACCTGTTCTGCAGGGCACTTAACATTTTCACTAATTGTTCTAAATGTCAGATTAGCTTGTTAAAAGGGTAAAAGTTAAAGTTCTGCCGTGAGGTTTCTCATGAAATAGAGCTAGAGATGAGAGCAAAACATACAACACAACACTATGTAAAAAAATTAGAAAGCATCAAGAATAAATAGGCATAACAGTGCTTTGCTTGTAACACTGCGTGTCGTCTGATCCACAGAAAAGGAATTAAACACTAAATGTGTTGTGGAGATGGTGAAGAACCAGACGATCCTCCATCCATCCGGAGGTAACCTCGGCAAAGGAGACACCAGGTACGTTTGTCTGTAGTACATCGTGTGTCCACAGCATTTTTTAAAATTCTCGCACTCGTCTAATTCAACAAGTCATCCCATTAATGAATTCATGTTCACTCGCCTTATGAAAAGATTTAGGGAATCCGTGTTTAATTATGACTTATATGTTGACATTGTTCTAGTAAAAGAATACTTAAATATGTCTGAGACATAAGTCAAATATGGAAATACAGATATGATCCTTAACTCTTCTTCAAAATCACACAAAATACACGTCTTATAACTCCAGAACGTCGCAGAGAATCATTGTGAAAGTAATCTGATACCACACACACTTCTGCACCTCTGTCTCTTTTGCTTTCTGTTTCTCTCTCCCTGTATGTGTATGCTATGCTAGGCTTCCCTTTTCAGCCCAAAACAACACAACATGTATTGGATTTTTTTCACCCTCATTGTTGTTGTTGTTCATGATGTAGCCTATGGAAATGTTCAAACCGACATTGTACCGAATGCCATCGGCATCAACGGGTGTGTTCACTGTTGCTTTACCTAGTCTGCGCTGTCCTGTCCACGACTCCTGACTTAAAAGAAGAGAGCGTGTCTCTCTCTGTCTCTCTCTCTCTGTATCTTTCTCTGCAGAGCATGTGCGGTTGTTAGTGGACTGTAAATAGGGAGTGGAGAGATTGGCCGCTAGTTACTCAGTTATGGATGGTGTCATGTGTGGGGAAACACTCCCACTTCTGCCTCCTCACAGACACTCTGTTTTTAGGCAGATTTACAGCCGTGCTTTTTAAAACAAATCTTTTCGGTGTGATATTCAGTGCCTTGGAAATGTTCTTGTATCCTTCCCCAGTTTGCTAGTGTTTAAAAAGCTTGTCTCAGATTTGCTTGGAATGTTTCTTCGTTATGATGTAGTTTTTGGCACGAAGCTGACTAACCAGCTGTTGGGCCTCTTGGCAACAGGTGCATTTCAATTCCAATCGCTTGTTACATGTTTCCTTCTGTTTGCGTTTACTCCTTTTCCCATCGTGTCGACCAGCTACTGTTGGTGTGCAACACAGAGTTGTGCTTAAAGTCTCTCACTCCCGAAGCTGATCGAGGCGTTGGGACGTATTAGATTTGGTTGCATTTGCCAGAAGCAGAAATGTGTGACTGCATGTACACCCTGTGTGTGTCTGACTAAGGGAATGTTGCAGGACTGATCAGACCCAGCAAACTGTTGGGAATATAACACCTGGAGGACAAACTGTGACATTAATCACCTCATCTCTAATTGAAAAGCTGCAGTAATTACAGATTTAATTTCATTTAATAACGTCACAGTTCAAACTCAGCCCGTGGATCCTTGCTTGACTCTCCACCCGCCATCTTGGAGGAAGCCAGCTGTGTCGGAAGAAAGACCTCCTTGTGACTGGTGGAGCAGACTGCAGGCTGCCAGATCGCCAGATGAGACCCAGCGAAAGAGGCTAGCTTCAGGCCCGAGGTGCATGAGCAGACAACAGCAGCGTGTGTTTGTGAAGTATGTGTGGCTGGAAGAAAGACAGCGAGACAGACAAGGCAGACAAGAGACAATTATACATGAAAAGACACACTCCACTCCACCACTCTCTTCCCTCACTCCGTCGGGTCGTAACTCCCCACCGCCTGGCTTCCTCCCTTTTTCTCAGCTCTTCCGTTTCCGTGGCAACACAGGGGGAGGTTAACTCCGGGTCGCTGTCGGTGACCGTGAAGCCCCTTCCTTGAGCGGGGAGACGATGGAAGAGGGGGGGGGGAAACCCTCATTTTCTCGAGCATCTGTCGGCCATAAACTTCCCCCGGTGACTTTTATGGACGACTAAACAAGAGCGGAGAGCTGTAGTTTGTCCCTCAGTCTCTTGGTGACAAAGGAGCGAGGAAGCAGCAGCAGGAGGCTGGGCTGACTGACTGATGCCCTCAGCGTGCAGATGCTGTTTTCATTTTTGTTTGTTTTTGTTTTTTTCCCAATTACAGACCGTTGACACTGGACAATGACCTTTTTACTCAGCGTTTCACTCGGTGCTTAATAGATGAGTAAGACTGAAGTGGTGGCATCAGAGAGGAAGTATGCAGCAAAGCTAGGACGTTGCAGTTGCATGGTGTTTTCTCAATAAAGCGTCGCCCTTTTCTTTGAAAACGGGGAATGCATATCTGCAGAAGATCGCACCTAAAGAGAGAGGACAGCTTTCCAGCTGAATCTGAACTCTTTCTGCAGTCTGCTATAAACTTTTCAAAAGTTTCGTGGGGGTTGTGGCTGAGGCCAAGGATTAGTTCTGTTTAAAAATAAATAAAGGATTTTCCCCTACTCTTGGTATGTCAGAAAACGCCAAGTAACTGGTAAAAGCCGCCGGTTTGATCTGATAGCTATCCGCTAAATGGTTCACGGCAGCTGGGAAGTAGAAACTGTGTTGAATGTGTTTTTTTTTTTTTTTTTCTTTCTGCAGATCTTACTCATGGTTACTGCAGAGTGCATTCAGACAAAGTGAGTTATTGCTAGATTATGATTCTGGCTACATGCCCTACAGCTAATACATTAACAGAGATCTGGTTTGGACTTATCACGCCCATTTATTTCAGATAGAAGCTATTGTATGTGTGTGTCCCCCACAAGGCTGGAAAAACACCCTCACAGGGTTAAAAACAGTTAATTGTCTGTTGGTGGACTAACTTAACAGACTTGGCTCAACATTGATCAGTGTCAGCCTGGGGGGGAAGACATGCGTTATCAAGATATAACTCAATATCCTAATGTTCTGAATTGCATGTATTTTAGCTCTGTCATGGCCTGGAAACGCCTCATTCAGACAGGCATGGGCAAGAAATGGGCACCCATGAAAGAATATGCCATGTAAAGGAAGAGTGAAATACTTCCTCTGTCCTCTACTACATGCTGTTACATCAAAGTAAGACCTGGACTGCAAGATGACAAGTAATCTGCTGCTTAATCTAAATGGTTAAAATATAATTACTAGTAATATGTCTTCTATTCTACACAATCTATTCAAACAAAATCTCTTTCACAAGGCAAAAATCATGTTTCAAACAAAACGTTTAAAGCCAAACAATTTTCAGGTCTCTACTAAATATTAAGCCTCTTTCAACCTACAACTGAAGTTACTTTTCTGTGCTTCTTTTTACCTGATCAAAACTTCCTATTTTTGAATTCTCCACCATGAATAATTTGAGATGACCACACTTGAAGGTTATTTCCTTTTTTTTGTCCCTCCTCAGTTCTGTATCCGATTCAGTTTTTCCAGCAGCAGCGCGCTCTGGGCAGGCCAGAGTTCTCCTCACGTTGGCACTCCGAGTGACTCACTGCGGTGGTGACTTGGTTTTTATTGGTTTTGAATATTGGGCCTTCTTTAAACACAGCTTATTGAGGATCATCAAGGGAACATTAATGCTATGAGGTACTAGCTCTCTGTGCTCTCTGATGGTCACATGTTTTCTCTCTTACTTTACATCTTACGTACATTATATTTTATTTCATGTCCTATCTGCTCTTGCACCTGCCCTCCTGATGTCCTGAACTGCCAGGGCCAGGGCACTCTGCACTAGTCTGTCTGATAAACGAACGGCTAATCTCCCTTTCAGCCATGTGGTCAGACACTACAGTTTGCACGATGACCCGAGGCTGTTTGCATTGGCCTGGCAAAGCTGGATGTTGAAACACTCTGACAACGATCTGTCTCCTGTCAGATGTCAGCGAGGCAAATGCAGAGGCTTGGTTTCCAAGACGATACACAAAAGAGACTTTGTGGCCGCGTCTCTTGGAATGACATTTTGTGTGTATGTCAGTGTGCAGTTTTTATTGTGGGTTATTTTGTTTTGGGAAGTGAAGGATCTACAGTATATTTGTTAATTTTGAAAGGTGGTATTCGGATGCAGAGTAAGGCGACGTGTATAAACCATCCAGCCTAAACCAACCATGTGATGGTGGGAGCTCACTAACATAATGACAGGGTTAGGAATTAAGGAAAGAGAGTGTCATTCATCCACAGGCCACACTGGCTCATTTTCTATAAAAGATTTTCTGTTTCGAGTTTTGTCTGAGCGTAGAGGTCAGCAGCTTGACCCAAGCGTGATGAAATCAGAGTGCTTGGTCAGACAGAGTTAGCAGAATAACCTTAGGAAATCTGCCTAAACATTTTGCAGCATATGGTTGTAACAGTGTGTCATCCATTCACGTGCGAGACTTCACAAGCTGTTGGAAATTCAGAAGCATAGTAGCTCAAATTTAAGTTAAAAAAAGGGTCTTCTGATAATGTAACGAGCACCATGAGCAGTTTGTCCTGGCTGTAGTGAGGAGTTACTGAGCTGAAATGATACATCTGTGTGGTCCTTGATCATTAATCAGTGTGGATGTGGAGAAAGCGAAGCTTCAGCAGTTGGTATAAAACAGAGCCAAACAAAAGTCTGTCGCTATAAAGATACATTTCCACCCATGCCGGATTAAATTTACAATTCCTTGGCATATTTAGTTTTCAGTAACAACTCATCAAGGCGTGGAAAGGAAAGAGGGAGAGTCGGTGACGAGTCAGAGAGCCAGAGATGGTGACGTCATATATATAAAAGCTGTGCTTACTGACTCAGAGCAGTTTAAAAATAATGACTTCACAGGCAAGTCTTTGGTCAAAATATAAGACAGTGGTATGAGGTTCAAGGACCATTAAGCACTTTGTCAAAAGTGGGGGTATTTTTAAGGCCTTCCAATACTTTCTTTTTTTTTTTTTTAACTCTGCGATGCTAGTATTGTGATGATAGACAGTTGGTATTGTGATCAAGGGGCATCCTTACTGAACATCCAGACTCCTGGCTATTGTCTGAATATTAGCCCATTGTAGATATAGTAGAACGTCTTCTCACTGTAACAACATTTAACTGGTGACATAGCTAGAAAATGTCTCGCTTCCATATGAACTGTTTCATTGTCTGCTGACGCTGACGACGATAAACATTAACAATGCAAACTATCTACATTTTCTGTGAAGAGCATGAGAATGCGTAACTATCTGGAGGTCCAAGTTAATGTGCATCACATGCATCACATGCATACAGAGTGAAAATGTGTATGTTAGGTTTTGAATTTGATACAAGGACTTACAGGCCAAGACACGTGCGTTTATTTTCAGTGATTCTCGCGAGCTCCACTCCAGAATCAGTTAGTGATAAGAAATTATAAACAGATTTTACCGGCCTTTTCAGTAGGGTTGTTTTGAGCTTGGCAATTTTCAGGTTTCACATAAATGTTAGCCTTTCAGCTTTTCTCTGGACCACATAATATGTTATCTCATGCATAGCTGGGTTAATTTAATAGCTAAAGGGAAGGGAAATGGCAGACCATATTAGTGTTTTGTTTTTTTCCGCATTTTGTAATGCTTTATTAGACAATGACGGCTGGGCAGGGAGGGCGGGGAAGGGAGGGATGAGATGCAGCGAAGGGCCCGGGCTGGAGTGGAAGCTGGGTTGCCGTGGTAAAGGCTCAGCCTTCATACATGGGGTGCACAGTCTACTAAGTGAACCACGGGGGTGCCATAGCGGACCATCTTACCGAATTCGATTGAATTTTAAGAACGATAAACATCGATTTGACATAAAAATGCTACAAAGCTGTCATAAGGCAGCAGCTACACACACCAGATTTTTTCAATAACTGACACAAAAGGAAGTTAAAAATAATATAACTCCCCTCAGGCAGAGTAACTCAGACTGTGTGGTGTAACATGGCCTCCGTGGCATGAAAATTCAGCATGATTAGGCTACTCAACCACAATGTATATTTGTAAAGTGATACAGCAGCTAAACGGTGATTGGGTGTAATCCACCCTACGTCCCCTGAAACATACTGTTGCAAATGCCTATGCCTCAGTATGTGCTGAGCTCAAGTATTAGTCTTTTACATGTCCTGCTGTCATGTGCCATCAGTATTTACTGTGTTACGCCGACGCTGTTTCTGCTTCAGCTTAACATTCCAGTGTCAGGCCCAGCCTCTTTCCTCCCTAACCCCCCTGGCTACCTTCAGCCTCCTTTCCATCCTCCATTCCTCATTCCTCCCTACGCAGCCGTGGATGGTACAGTCCCAGAGAGAGAGAGAGAGGGGGGGGGGCGCGCAAGAACAGAGAAAGAGAGAGGAGGGGGAAGCAACCATGCATTAAGTTATTTTTTAAATGACAGTGATCAGAGTAGAGGAGCAGGCCGAAGGGAGGAGGGACAAATCCAAGTGTACGAGGGCCGAGGCAGGCGGGTTCACAGCTCTCCTGACTGCCTCATTCTCCCCTCTCATTGGTCAGTGGGGCCCCCTAGCTTCGTTAATGGGCGTTTGAGCACGAGACATGGGTGACCCTTCTCGCCTGCAGTCTTTGAAGCAACCACGACAGCTGTCATCACTACGTACGTCAAAACCTGCCACGCCGAGTTTGGAGACGTGACTGTGGGGAGATAGTGGACATGTAAGATGTTCCCTGGTGTGTATTTCTCCGAATGCCCCTAAAAGGAGCATCCAGAAACCAAAATATCGGCAAATCGGGGATTCATGAACGATTTCAAGTCAGCACATTTTGGATGAGGGATTCCCGATTTTCCTTCACGCAGCTCCATCAGTGTTGAGTTTTGCTAAACAAATTGTTTGTAGGTGTGCAGAGGAGGTCTTTTATTGCATGGTGGTTTAAAGAGCTACTGGAATCAATAAGCCCCCAGATAGGAATTACCCTGCGTGTTTTTGCTCTCCGAGTGCCGTACGTCAGCAGTGGAACGTCAGTGAAATATGAAGTGTTACAGATCGGGCTGTATGCTGGCTCATTTGTGCAAGAACTGCAAGCTCTGGCGGTTTATAAAGAATGTGCATGGGTAAAAGGAAACAGGTGTCTGTGTGTGTGTGTGTGTGTGTGTGTGTGTGTGGTGTGTGTGGTGTGTGTGTGTGTGTGTGTGTGTGTGTGTGTGTGTCTGTGTGTGTGTCTGTGTGTGTGTGTGTGTGTGTGTGTGTGTGTTCTGTCTTTACAGGGGCAAGTTTAAGACATTTAGATTATCATTTAGAAGACTTTGTGATGTAGCTTAGAGTCAAGGTTAGGTATAGTGTCAGGTCAGGTATTTACCATTGATAGTCAGCACTGGGAAATAAAATGAAAGTAGTTCTATGTAGGGTCCTTGTGTGTGTGTGTGTGTGTGTGTGTGTGTGTGTGTGTGTGTGTGTGTGTGTGTGTGTGTGTGTGTGTGTGTTTGTGTGTAGGTGGTGGGTGTGTGAACCACCAGCAGCCTCTTACCTCCGGCCTCGTCATCTAACTTGACGCAGCTCTCTGACTGACAGCTGCCCTCACCCCGTGGGTGGAGCCAGCACGGCACAGACGAGGAGGAAGATGAATGGTTGCCTGTTGTGATGAAAAAAACACGAGAAATGCAGTGCATGATTTGAAAAACAAGACCGCCAGTCTCACAAATTGTATCCCCTCAGGAACCGCCAGCTTTAATGTTGTCATACTGCAGAAAGCCCTTTTTTTGATTAAAGCACCCACCAAATAGCTGATGTTACTGCCCTAATGACATTTGTCACTTTGCAATGACTCTCCGTGTGCTAAGTATCTCCGGCTGTTTGCCCAATGTCCTATTCTCTGACATGTTTGTGCGCTGCTTCATGTGTACAGCATATGTGTTTGCTTGCACGTGTATTTCCTTGAATTTTCTGTAAATAATCACACAGATATTTGGGTCAACCCCCCCCTGTCTTTTTAAATGTCAGTCAGAGGCATTTTTTTTTTCCACTCATCCCTTTTCATTTCTGTGCGTGACCTCGACCCAGTAACCCCTCTGTACCACCATCTGATTCCACCACACACTACATCACCCCTCTGCCAACTTCAGTGCCAACCCCCTCCACCACCCGGTCCCAAACACATGCCCACACAGCGGCATTCCCATAACAGCTCACCCATTCCCAGAGTTTTTTTGTCTCCCCGAGCCCTGCCCTGAAATTCACAGACACACACCCTTACTCAGTCTGCTGAGAAGATGGTGTGACATGTGACAAATAAACAAGATGAAAACAAGCCACACACACACAAAGTTTATTCTGAATCAAATGTGTGCTAACAAGGAAGGCCTGAGGCCGGCGGTTCTAGCCCTTTTTCTCTAGCTGTCTCTGTTAACTCATGTCTATATTTCTCTTCCTGATGCTCTCCTTCTTGTTTCTGTATCGGAGGGACAAGCACATGACAATAATGAAAAAATCCTGATAGATAGCAAGATAAATGATTTCCCTTCTCTGGTGCTTCAGATGTCATCTGTTCCAGAGACAAAGACTTCTCTACAGCCTGTTTTGAATGGATTAACATACTGTATCCTCTCTAACATGTGCACTAAATGTCATCATCCTATCTCTCCACATGCTTGCTGTGGACCTTGACCCACACAACATCATCAGGAGTCAATCCAAGGTAACGGCGCACACGTAAACATACATAGACCTTTAAAAAAAAAAAAAAAAAGAGCCAATGCCATGGTTGTGAATCATCTGTGTTGGACAAAGAAGCCGGTGTATTTCTTTGACTCTGTTCGGGAACTCTGTGCAACCATACAGGCAGTCATACAAAGTCATGTCTGCAAACTGTTTTTTCCATTTTTTTTTTATTAATCTAATTTATCAACTTTAAACCCTCTAGGTATATCTGTAGCTAGGAAACTTGGATATGTTTTTGCTTGCACGACTCACTTACTGTCAGTACCTCGCAGGAAAGTATTTTTTGTATACCATCCACCATCTGAAATATTCCCATAGTGCTGCATAAACCACACAGCACTTAAAATACACTGTGCTGACAGTATGTTGAGTGATTAGTCATTTGTGACCAGCTTGGTTTTTGAGTTGAAAGCCAATTGAGTCAGACATTAATAATTTGAAATGACTAATCACATTTCACGTGGATGGAACATTTACTTTGACACAAGCTACCATTGAGTTAAACTCCATTATACTGTGTGTATGTATAGACATTGTCCACAATAACATATGGAAATTAAAATGTGAAAATTGCTATTAAATGTCAACATTACTATGTTCCAGTCAGCTATATACTTCTGTCCTTGGTGTCTCTCATCCTGCTGTTGGTTTCACTTCCTAGGTCTTTGCCTATGATTACTGTTTCTGGTCCATGGATGAGACGGACAAGGAGAAATTTGCAGGTTAGTTCATGAACAGATCCAGTGCACATCATTCAACCTTTTTAACATGCCATCTATTAAGAGCCCAGTGGCATATGCAGTTATATAAAATAACATTCTTCGTGTGTGTCTCTAGGTCAGGAGGTGGTTTTCCAGTGCCTTGGGGAAAGTCTTCTCCGCAATGCCTTTCAGGGCTACAATGCCTGTATCTTTGCCTATGGACAAACTGGTAATTTACAACTCTATGGCCTAATACATGACATGACAGGATTTGCACACAATATGTGAACAATTTCTCCTTGCCCTCACTTGGATAGTGCCCTAAAGCTTTTTCGATTATGATTAAGAAAGGAGTGTCGGTGTGGATGTGTTGTGGCAGGAAGGTTGGGCAGCCTTTCTCCAACACGAGCAAAATACTCTTCAATACAGTTGACTGTGCAGCGTTGCTAAAAGCGATGACTGAAAAACTGTCTACTTTTATCATGCATATAATGTTGCAGGTTTTTTGCAGTGTCATAGATGTGTCTAATATTCTGCCGCTCTCGTGTTTGGGAAAAAACAAAATGGCATCAATAAAATCAATATCATGCAGTCCAGTACAAAAAACCTTTAATTATGACCCCAGTGATAAACACAGAATAGAGTTTGAACATTTTCAACAATGTCAGTAACAACTGAATATAATGAAGCTATTTTTAAAAGGCATGGCTGTTGTAGTGCATTGCACTAGATTCCACAGTTACATAACTGATTGTGTTTTTCAGCTGTCACAAATATGCCGTCTTCACTTTCTAACTGACGTCGTGTGGTGTTGTTACCAGGTTCGGGAAAGTCGTACACCATGATGGGTTCAGTGGACCAGCCAGGTCTGATCCCCCGGCTGTGCAGTGCTTTGTTTGAACGAACCCAGAGCGAACAGCGGGAGCAGGAGAGTTTTACCGTTGAAGTGTCCTACATGGAGATCTACAACGAGAAGGTCCGAGATCTGCTCGATCCCAAAGGGTACGACCTCTTTTCTTTCTTTGTTCTTTACTTTCATCCGTAGGGAATTATAGTGACTCTGATAAGAGCATAAAACACCTTCACTGCTGACTGCTGCTTCACGGTGAAATCCTTCCAGTGAATAGATAGGATTGTGGCTTGAGAGGACAGAGTGTTAAATTAGCTTCGGTTAGGTTCATTTGCAAGTACAGATCGCTGCGACTGAAACACAACTGTACCACTGTCATGGGCTGTGTCTGTGTGTGATCCAGTTGTTTTTCTACCGAGCTGCTGACTGAGACAAACCAGCCTGTCCTCCATCTAACCAGCAGTGGCTATAGACAGTGAATCATATCGGAGGACAAAGGGCACAATGCATGACTGAGACTGATGTCATTTTTTTCTAAACTTCACTCCGTATTTGGATGCCATTATTATTTATTAGAATGACACATTAGTTTGTTGTGTTTGAGCGTATATAGTGACTTTACTGTTGTAAAGATTACATTGTTGCTGCTGTAAAAACATTTGCTTATATTTAAAATCTAATCAATTCTAATCATTTTTGGATTTATTCTTTATTTAGTGATGAAAAACAATCGATTCATCTATCAATAAATAACCATTTAAAAACATTCAGGCAAAATGTGGTCAGTTAGTCCTCCTTTTAAGGTGAGCAACCGTCTAAAGTTTTCTGTTTTACCCTCGGACAGAGAAAGGTGCTGGTGGTTTCTGTAGACAGCGGCTTAAAAGGTCACTCTTGTGCCCTGCAGTCACTGATGAAGTCCAGTTCATGTCCAGTGGGTCAGCAGTAAATCAGAAGCACAGGCCTGTGCCTGCCGCCTCAGACAGCATAACCTTTGACCCTCACTCACTTTGTGACCTTTTAACCTCAGTAAAACGGGCCAAAGAGAAGCAGGCCATCTGACCGGCATATGGGCTTTCCTGCGGGGCGGAGAATGATGAAGTTCTCAGGCCTGGAGCAAGTTTGAATCAGGGTCAGAGAGCCAAGTGCTAACAAAGTCTCCATGAGCTGGGGAAAGTGGTTGCGGTGACCAGATCTGGCTGAGATTGCCTGCTAAATGCATCAGATGAATATTAATTTACCAAGAGCGACCATGTTGTTTATCTGTGTTTTAAACCTGCTTTTACTCTCTGTCCAGGGGTAGACAAACTCTGAGGGTGAGAGAACATAAAGTTTTGGGTCCCTACGTGGACGGCCTGTCTCGGCTAGCTGTGGCCAGCTACAAGGTAAACATGTTTCTCTTAAATATTGCCTTTATGTTACGGTCATTGACATTTATCTACATTTACTGGACACTGCTATGTTTCACATTCCGGCTGCTACATCTGATGGCAGGCACGTGAGCAGAGCATCTTACTTGCATTCCCGCTCACTTTGATCTTGAAACAGTTTTGCTCTGATCGCGGCTGTCTGCTTAACAGTCCCAGCAATCACACCGGAAAGAGGCTAATTAATTACATATCGTAGCTTATGTTTTGGAAACTCTCACATACCCTTGAAAAAAAAAATTTAATAAATTAAAAAAGTTAATATTTGATTTTTGATGTTCTGACAGGACATCGAATCTCTGATGTCAGAGGGGAATAAGTCTCGGACTGTCGCTGCTACCAACATGAATGAGGAGAGCAGTCGATCGCACGCTGTCTTCAACATCATCCTCACACACACACTGAAAGACATAAAATCTGGGGTAAGATATAACACACACACACACAGGCTGGGGTAAGGGTTTTTTATCACTTTAAAGAATAGAGGAAGTCAAAACTTTTCATCCCACCGTGCACATCATCAAACATTGAATGTTTTTCCTCCCTCACCTTCTGTTGTCCCAGGATCAGGCAGCACCTGCCTCAGGCTACCTATTATTGATGTTCTGGTGGTGAAAATTTCTACATTATTGGCACATGATATACTAGTACTCCATCTATCAACAGACTACCACCCAGACATTTTGTCTGTGGCAAACAGGGCCTGGAACGCTTTTGATCGATTCGCCTGTGCAGCCAGCGAAAAGGTTACAAAATGGGATGATGTAAGATCAGCTGTCAGACCAGACACTCAAAGAAAAAGACCTGAATGACTAATTCTCCTTCCTCGCTGACCCATTTAGCCTCTCCTCCTTCTTGCTCCTATTTCCAGACCAACTTGCCATGAGCGAATGCTGTTAATAATTCACAGGCATGACTTTGAGTTCGTCAGCTGATACAGCCTGCTCTGTTTTCAAGGCACACTCGCTAAGTCAATCGCTAAGTTGGTCAGTCAGTCAGTAGGCTCATCAAGCAAACGGCTAATGTGTAGTTTGTACAGTCGGTGAGTGAATCCCTTAGCGGACAAAGCCTGTATCTGGATGACTCAGTTCTTTCTTCTTTTTTTTTTTTTAACCTTTGCTTGCATTATTTTATGTCTCGTCATTCTAAACACAAAAAAAATTAAACAGACAGAAAATTTAAATCGAGTTTGCGTTCTCACAGGGAACTTCTCTTTGAACACTACAAGTCCCACTAGAGCAGATGTCAGCTCATTTTAGTGCACTTTAAGCTTTATTCTGATCGTTAATTCTATTTTTTTTTTTTTTGCACAGTGATTGTTTTTCTGTTATGTAGTAAGGTGCCTCTTTTTGTGCTACACTTTTGCTGCTTACTCAGCAATTATGAGGGATGTTGGACCTGGTTTCAAAGTGCAGAAGAAGTCAAATGAAAACAACAAGCAGAGCTGTGCACAGTATGCAAAATACCTCGAATGCTTTAAAACAACAGTTGATCCTTAGACTGTAAAATAATATTTCAAGGCCGTGAAGTTTGGTGTTTACCCATTTCACAATCTGTAATAGACAGAACTAGACGGTATAAATATATGATAAGTTGATTTAGAGCATCATCAGAAATATTATTGCCAAGTATTCCGATAAATGATCGAGTAATAATTTATTCATCAAGTGGAGCTGTCACACATTCTCTGGTTCCAGCTTCTCCAGCAGGATTTGCTTTGTTTCTGTTTTATGATACTAAATTACATATTTTAGGGTTTTAGACTCGACCAGACAAGACATATAACTGTTAACTAGGCTATAAGATTCATAAGTGTAGATTAATCAGCGATTGTAAAATAATCGCTAGTGCAGCCTTAAAAGTAATAACTGTAGTTAAATTGTGTAAGAGAGGCAAAAATAAGAATACTGGCTGTATTTCAAGGTGCTGGAGCTCACCTGTGCCCCCTAATGGCTCAGCCAATGTTTTATGTAGAGGAACAATGATGACCGCAGAAGTTAAAAAAAGCCGACCATGTCCAAAGTTAAATCGTCCAGTGCTGGATTAGTCATTCTGATGCCGAACACCTAACCACAGGATTTCCTTTCTCTAACGTGCCCTGCATAACCAAACACTCCACTCAAAGTTCAATCAGTTTGAACTTTGGCCCCATTTGCCGCCGCCAGCTCTGTTGTTTGCTTTTTTTTTTTGTTCTCTGCTCTTGCTAAATCCAATTCAAGCGTTGGTACCTTAGTTTAGCATGCTGCTGATTTTGTTTCTGTTTTTTTATTTTCACATGATGACTTCTAGTAGATTATTTCCCATGTGTAGCACCTGCTGATGTCCTGACACTTGTTCTGCTGCTGCCAAGTAGGCTGTCATACTGTGTGTCCTGCCTGCTGGATCTGGTTACTGATCCAGGTATCATCTCTCCCGGTTACAGAATACCTTATTAAGAAAAAAAATTCCAGTGGTGGGTGATATTTCCTCTTTTTCACAATTTAATCAGACAGCAAGAATTTAATAGGACAAAGGAGTGTCTACAATCTAGACACTGAATAGAAATACAGAGACATGCACATTGGAAAAGGAAGTAGAGTCTACGGGTGTTTATTTAAGTCTGACACCATCAGGTAACAAGACCTTCACTCCATGGTACAATCCAGGCATTGCAATAAAGAGCTGTGATTAATGAATTACACCGAAGTTGTAACTTCCGGCTGTAGTCACCAGCACTGTCTCCCCTCTATCTGGCTCTCCAGTTAGATTTCACAGTTTGTGACCCAGATAGAAATATCCTGTTTGTTAAATAATTTACTCTGGAAGATTTGCAGCAGTTCTGTTCTGGCCTGATCCGAATGCAGTTCTTCATCAGTTACCAGGTCTTGTTTTGGTCTTGCGTGACCTGAGATTTCTGAGAATGGAATGTGAGACGACGTGTGACGAGAGAAAATATATTTAAGATCAGACCAACAACTTTCCTTAACACAACGCTGCCTTTGATTTTCACAATACATGGACACACTTTTTACAGTAAAAAAAATAAAAAATACACACGTCTCCTTCCCAACACAACCAAAGTGCGATTGAAAACATGATATAATAAGCTTCTGTATGCAACAGAATGAGGTTTCTTGTTTGTATTGAAATTGCTTCTGCAATACTTATGACTAATTTGTGAGTTTTTTTTCTCCGTTTTCTCAGCTAAAAGTAGAAACCAGAGAAATGTAGACAGCTAGGGAGTGTGGCAATAGTTATTTTTAAGGGATGCAAGTTCTAAAAATGTCTTTGTGAAGAGCGTGAGGTTTAAGACGGAGCTTTTGGATTTTTAGTCAGTTGAATTTTACATCGCTAAACTTACTTGAGTGAAAAAGGGTCAGAGTGGAAAGGTCAAAGGTCACACCCCGAAGAAGACAGCAGAAGTGTCAGATCTAGACTGATTCATTGAGGTATGAGGGTGTTGGATTAAATCTGTTTTCTGAACAGATCCCCTGTAGACACATACAGATGACTGCAGCTGCTGATGTCCTGCTTTTGCTGTGCGGCATGTGAAGATCAGGTTACATTCAGCCTCGTCAGCTACTGATCTGTCACGCTTGGCCACGAGTGGACTTGTCCCAGTACAGAACGCGATTTGATATCCGCATCTTCCGCAGTCCATGACAGAAAACAGAAGGAACCTGTCGACAAGAGACTGAAAGAAGAGAAACCAAAGTCTCAACAGAGCATTTCATCCGCACGGTAGAATCACAAGAATCAGAAAGCCTCTGAACAAGAGTGGACTAAAGCATCTACAGTACTACAGAACAAAAACTCTACAGCAAATAGATGAGGGGAGGTTTTTGGTTTATTTCTGTCGCTGCCGTGCTTGTAAATCAGAGCAGCGCTTAGTTGGAAGCTGCGGAAAACTCAGCAGGGATCGCCTTGATGCAGTGCTTCCTCTGTGATTAATGAGACATCAGTTTTTTCAGACCCCGTGAGGATGTGCAGTACTGCTTCCAGGAATGTCAGCAGATCTAGATCTGCATAAATGTCCTGGACTGCGGCTCTAGGACATTTGTATGTTCTAGACTGGACATTGCGGTGCTCATCGTCATATGGCTGGCCACCCCGAGTCTGACAAGCTGGTGAACACACCGTGCATGCCATATGTCATCAAGAGGTGTTCTTAAAAGTCTGGCCAAAGTGTGCATCAAGATGAACAGAGAGCTTTACAGTTTGGACTGAGATGTTTTCCAGGGAAGTGAAACTAATCATCTGCAAAGGTGTTGTTATTATAAATGAAATGAAAATTTCTTTCTGTCCCACTTTCTTTTTTTTCTGTAGACGAGTGGGGAGAAGGTGAGTCGATTGAGTCTGGTGGACTTGGCCGGAAGTGAGCGAGCGGCAAAGACTGGAGCGGCAGGAGAACGACTCAAGGAAGGAAGCAACATTAACAAGTATGCAACATAGATACACCCACAAACACAAACAAAGCCATGATTCGGTGTTTTCCCAATCAGGCAGTTTTTGGGTTTTTTTATATACCAACAGGGCGTTGTCATAACACTCATGAGACATTTTATTTTGTCACTCACAGCTGGAGACGTGAAAGGAAGCACACTGCCACCCGGCTTTTAACTTTGCACACCATTTACTTGCACATACAGTCCAACTGCAGCACTTTTACTTTCACCTAAAGCGTAATGTCACACTACTGGGAAAAACCCTTGAAACACACATTCGCTGCGAAACCAGCTCTTGAACATACTGTACACGAAATGAAATCACTTGACTGTAGCGTTTCTGTGTGTTTGTCAGGTCTCTCACTACTCTTGGTCTGGTGATCTCAGCGTTAGCCGAACAGGGAACAGCCAAGAACAAGAACAAGTTTGTTCCTTACAGAGACTCTGTTCTAACATGGCTGCTGAAGGTATATACGTGCATTAAAAAAAATCATTTCTCTTGACTATCCTTTGATTATCATACATTTTTATGAGAAGAATACTGCTGTTTCACTGATTTCTTCTGTCACTCTCTCTGCCTCTGCTTATTTTCTCTTTCCTTCTCTGTTTATGTCTTGCGGTGTTTCTCCAGGACTGTCTAGGTGGCAACAGTCGTACAGCGATGGTTGCAACCGTGAGTCCAGCGGCAGACAACTACGAGGAGACGCTATCAACGCTGCGCTACGCGGACCGAGCAAAGAACATTGTGAACCACGCCGTCGTTAACGAAGACCCCAACGCTCGCATCATCAGGGAGCTCAGAGAGGAAGTAGAGAAACTACGAGTACAACTGACTCAGGCAGAAGTGAGATATGTTTGAGATCTTCAGTATAAGTACTTGGAAATCCGTGATTTCTGGGATTTCTAAACCATAATCTGATGGGGGGTTTTTTTCCCTCCAGTCTTTGAAGGCTCCGGAGCTGAAAGATCGTCTGGAAGAGTCCGAAAAGTTGATTCAGGAGATGACCATCACATGGGAGGAGAAGCTTCGGAAAACCGAGGAGATTGCACAGGTATGACACACACAGAGTGATGAAAGTTAGAAAATCACTCCTTCATACACTGTGTTAATAAAATCTTTGTCTCTGTGTGTTTGCAGGAGCGTCAGAAGCAGTTAGAGAGTCTGGGTATTTCTCTCCAGTCTTCAGGGATTAAAGTGGGAGATGATAAGAGTTTCCTTGTAAACCTTAATGCTGATCCTGCCCTCAATGAACTTCTGGTGTACTACCTGAAGGTACACACACACACACACACACACACACACACACCACTCGATATTATCAATGTGTTTACAATCTGTGTTCGATACAGTTTCTGATCTGTCTATCCATAAACATCAGTTCCCAACTCAGCTGTCATAAAAAAATCTTAATACATGCCTACTGTTTAGATTATATAGTAGAATATAGAATAGTATAGTAGAAGTATAGAATAGTGGAGTTTCATTTTCAGAACTGATTAGAAGTCAGTTGTCATCCGACTGACTGACTTCTTGTGGAAAACTGTTTTGTGTGTTGGAGAGCCTCAAGACAGAAGTGAAATCAATTATACCAATTCTGAACGCACAAATCAGACATAAGACGGTGTTTAATGAGCCAGATCAGAACTAATAAAGTCATGTCAGGGACAAATAACGTTTGTGTCGGTTGTGATTGCATTTATATCAAAAGTGGAAAAAACTTGTACAAACTTGCGCCTAGTCTCAACTTTATTAATTCGCCAGACTCGCAGCTGCCAACGTCTAGTAATATCTCGAATGCTGTGTCTCAGGAACACACAAAGGTGGGCTCAGCCGACTCTCAGGACATCCAGCTGTGCGGGATGGGTATCCAGGCAGAGCACTGTGTCATCGATATTACTCCGGACGCTGCCGTCATCATCACGCCCTACCGCAATGCTCGGTAAGGAACACCAATGTCACAGATTCAAAGTCAGCGCTGAGTGTTGGAGGTTGGTGGGTACCGTTGGGGACATGGTCACATGAGATTATCAGTAAGTCACTGCTGTCTTAATTGTGTTATAGGACATGCGTTAACGGTTCTCCAGTAACCAGCGGTCTACAGCTTCACCATGGTGACCGAATCCTCTGGGGAAACAACCACTTCTTTAGGTAATTAAAGATAGACTCTGAGTGTTTGTATGTTGTTTGTTGTTATGCATACTCTTTAGCAGATAATCACAATATTTCTAGAAATGATTTAGACTTTTTACATATATTCCACATGCTTTAGAGTTATCTTTATCTCTTAATATATCTCTGATTTAAGCTGTACTAGTTCCCTGCAGGAATTATTAAAGGTATCGCTTTAATGTCGGCTATGGCGAGTTAACCAGCCAAAGACTACAGCTAATTAACTGGACAATCCTACCTGCAGGATCAACCTGCCTAAGCGGCGAGGTCGGGGGGCTGAGGAAGAGGAGGGTGAGGGCGGCGTGATGAAGAACAGCGGCAGCAGTGAGCAGCTGGATGCAGATGGCGACACAGCCAGTGAAGTGTCCAGTGAAGTCAGCTTCTCCTACGAGTTCGCCCAGACGGAGGTCATGATGAAGGCTCTGGGCAGTAACGGTAAGGCGGTGTGAGGAGATGAACTACAGAGCGTCAGTCTTGTCCTCTGTTTATGTTTTCTGACTCCGCCATCTTTTGCCCTGTCAGACCCCATGCAGGCGGTCCTCCAGTCCCTGGAGAGGCAGCATGAAGAGGAGAAGCGCTCTGCTCTGGAGCGCCAGAGACAAATGTACGAGCAGGAACTCCAGCAGCTCCGCAAGAAGCTGAATCCGGACCGTCTGTCCACAGGCCCATCAGCAGGTCTGCCGTCTGGGCAGCAAGCTCCGGGTCAGCAGTCTCACTACCGCAGTCTGGAGAGGCTCAGTATGGGAGGGATGAGCCATTCAACCAGCGCTCAGAGCAGACTGAGGCAGTGGAGTGAGGACAGGTGGGCATGTCTGACTTTTTACTGGACATGGATGCTCTTCCTTTAATTCCCTTCTTAACGCCTCCACTTCTTCGTCTCCTCTCCTCTTTCAGGGAGGCAGTGTTGGTGAGGAGTCTGCGGCGGCTCAGGGAGCAGATAGTGAGGGCAAACCTCATGGTGCAAGAAGCCTGTTTCATCGCCGACGAGCTGGAGCGACACACAGAGTACAGAGTGACTCTGCAGATCCCATCCGATAACCTCAACGCAAACCGCAAGGTCTCACACAGACATGTGGATGCGCATGTACAGGTTTCGTTTCTGTTTTTAGCGCAACCAATTCTCTAAATACATCCAATCTGTGTGTGTGTGTGTATAGAGGGATGCGGTGCTCAGTGAACCAGCAATACAGGTTCGACGTCGGTGTCGAGGGAAGCAGATCTGGAGTCTAGATAAGATGGAGAACCGACTGGTCGACATGAGAGAGCTATACCAGGAGTGGCAGGACTACCACGCCCATCACCAAGACAACCCTGTGAGTAATCTTGACAAATTTACCTGCCAGGTCACGTAATGAAAAAAAAAAGGTGTGCACGGTTGAACCTTACTAACCTGCTAACATGCATGTCTGTAAATTAACGTTGTGCTCCACATTTTGTTTGTTCAGGTGATGCGCTCATATTTCCGTCGCGCAGACCCTTTCTTTGACGAGCAGGAAAACCACAGTCTGATCGGCGTTGCCAACGTCTTCCTTTCCTGTCTCTTCTACGACGTGAAGCTGCAGTATGCTATTCCCATCATCAACCAGAAAGGAGAGGTGGGTAGTCCAGATTTTGTGTATTATGAAGGTCTTCATTATAGTTTTTGTTGTAGGTTATAAATTTCTGTTTTCTAGTCATGTCTGTGACTTTCAGTAAGATTAGTAGCTCAAAGTTATTAACACTGGATCATCAGGGGCGTCAGAGTCATAGGTCACATGATATTCAGATGATAATCATGCTGCTTAATTGTAAAAGTACGGTTTTAAAAATACCAGAAAAGGTATAAAAAGGAAATGCCAGCTCACGATTATGTTTTATCTTCTTGCGATTAGGTGGCGGGGCGTCTACATGTGGAGGTGGTGAGGGTTGGAGGCGGTTTGGAGGACAACATGGCTGGAGGAGATGATTCTGACAACAACCAAGACGCTGAAATCCACGATCGCAAACTGGTCTGCATGGTAAGACTCATCTGAGCTCTTCTGAGAGAGTACAGCAGATTATCTCTGTTATCTCTGTAGTCAGTAGTTTAAAATCATTCCAGGAGCTTTATTTTATAGTTTCATAGGTGTGTTTGTTCTACTTTTATTTAGCAGTGTGGCACATTTGTGTATGTAAACACCTGTGCATCCTCTGCAGATTAAGATCCTGCAGGCCACAGGTCTTCCCCAGTACCTCTCCAACTTCGTCTTCTGTCAGTATGCATTCTGGGACCAGCCTGAGCCGATCATAGTGGCTCCTGAAGTAGACCCATCGTCCTCATCGCCCAGCACCAAGGACCCACACTGCATGGTGGTGTTTGACAGCTGCAAGGTGAGGCCTGGGTGGGAGGAGGACAAGGAGGACCTGAAGTCCTGATTTCAGTGCTTGGGTTTAATTGTTGCTGGCACGTGGTGTGGGAGTTGTTAGTTATAAGTCGTACAAAACTGATTTTTCTTTGGTCCCGCAGGAGTTGGCTGTGTCAGTAACTGAGGAATTCATCGAATACCTGACGGAAGGGGCAGTCGCCATTGAGGTGTATGGACACAGACAGGCTGATGCAGGGAGAAACCCCGCCCTATGGGACCTGAGCATCATCCAGGCCAAGACACGCACACTACGAGACAGGTAGACACACACACACACACACACACAGACACACCTCTGACTCTTAGTCTTGCCTTTCCACTAACTGATGAACAATGCATCGTTGTTGTTGTTTTTTATTTAGATGGAGTGAGGTAACGCGACGCCTGGAGCTGTGGATTCAAATCCTAGAGATAAACGAGAACGGAGACTTTGTCCCAGTGGAAGTGGTTCCTGCCAGAGATGTGCGGACGGGTGGAATCTTCCAGCTTCGGCAGGTAGGGATGAGCTTTAACACAACCATCGCTAACCTGGTCACAGCAGGGGGGAAACTAGCGAACCTCATCTGTAAAGCCTGTGCGTTGTTCAACCTCCTCCCCTTCTTCATCTCCAGGGTCAGTCCAGGCGAATCCAGGTGGACGTGCGTTCAGTTCAGGACTCGGGCACCATGCCTCTGATAGCAGAAATACTGCTTGCAGTGTCAGTGGGTTGTGTGGAGATCAGAAACACCACAGCAAACCAGGAAGGCGACGAGATGGACAGCTATCAGGTAGTTTAACACAACTCTGCCCGCAGTCTTGCTAGCCTCTTTCAAAAAGTCTAAGTTGACTTACAGGAAAAACTGATGATTAACTGACTGGTTTGTTGTGCAGGAAAGAGATCTGGAACGTTTGCGAGCACAGTGGTTAGCTGCTCTCACCAAGAGACAGGAATACCTCGACCAACACCTTCAGAGCCTGGTCAGCAAAGCAGGTAAAGCACAAGCATCAGTATACAAATGTTCAAACTCTCACAGTCTTCTAGTGTTCAGGGAGTGTTTAATGTTTGATCGCTGTCGTGTTAACAGAAAAGACAGAGGATGACATGGAGAGGGAGGCCCAGCTCCTGGAGTGGCGTCTGACTCTGACAGAGGAGAGAAACGCTGTAATGGTGCCCTCTGCTGGCAGTGGCATTCCTGGAGCGCCTGCTGAGTGGTACGACGGATGGCAGGATGCGTGTGTCTGATGTGATACAGACAAGAATAGATGTTGATCTCTGTGTATTGTGTGTGTTCACAGGGTTCCTCTGTCAGGCATGGAGACTCATATTCCTGTCATCTTCCTGAACCTCAAACGTATGTCTTTTTTTTTTTTACTAAACAACAAATTCTGCCCTGCACGTTTTTTCTGCTCACAGGTCGATTTATGATGTCTCCTGTTGTTTCTCCCAGCTGACGATCTCAGCTCTCAGGATCAGTTTGAAGTTCCCGAGGCTGGAGGTTGGGATGCCACCCTGAGCGGAGAGGATGAAGACGACTTCTTTGACCTGCAGATCGTCAAACACTACGACGGAGAGGTGAGGATGGTGACGTGTTTTCTCTGAGGAATTCCTTTTTAGGGAGAGACCATTTCATTAACCAGTAGTGTTTGTGCAACCCTGCAGGTGAAAGCAGAGGCGTCGTGGGACTCCACCGTTCATGACTGTCCCCAGCTCAGTCGCGGAGGAGCGTGGCCGGAGCAGCGGGTGTACCTGACGATTCGAGTGGTGGTCCAGCTCAGCCACCCTGCCGACATGCAGCTGGTCCTGAGGAAGAGGATCTGCGTCAACGTTAACCCGGGCCGGCAGGGTTTCGCACACAACTTCCTGAGAAGGATGTCCACCCGTACCAGCACCATACCTGGCTGTGGGGTCACCTTCGAGGTGGTCTCGAACATTCCCGGGGTAAGGCTAGCAGGAAAATATCACACAAGTTGTGTTTTACTGAAGAACACCTCAGCAGGGAGGATGTTAAACACGCATCTTTTGTGATGTTTTGTCTCATCAGGACGCCCCCGGTTCAGAGGACAGGGAGATGCTTGCCCGCCTCGCTGCGAGTGCACACAGCAGCCAGTCAGCCGATGAAGAGGCTGCGATAGAGAAATACCTCCGCAGTGTCCTCAGTCTGGAGAACATCCTGACTCTGGACAGACTCAGACAGGTAGATCGAGAAACCGGTAGAGATATAGACTAGACACAGCAGGCTAGAACATTCATGTCTTGTCAAAATCTAACATTTTTATCAAAGTTTTGATGCATTTTCTTTTTCACTTTATACTTTTGGACTTTCTAATATGTTTAAAATGTCCTGGGTGTGTTTTAGGAGGTGGCAGTGAAGGAGCAACTGACCAGCAGAGGGAGAAGCAACAGACGGAGCCTAAGTTCTCCTTCTGTCCACAGGGTAAAAAAAAATAAACATCATTATACTCTCTAATATATCACAATATAATATGATTTGTCTTAATTTAGTCGCTCTATTTATCCATCCACAGCTGTCTGGAAGCAGACAAGATCTGTCCACAACCTGCCTGCTGGAAGATAAGGTAACATACGCTCAGCAAAATGCTGAGGTCAATTATTTTGTGATCTATTGTGGGACATATTAGTCCGGCGTAACAAAATATCGAGACTTACATCTAGTATTACATATGTAGCTATTATATACAAGTTTTATTTTATTATATTTTGAAATCAATGTCCTGCCATCTTTCTACCCGTCCATTTCGCAGGGTCGATGGGAGAGTCAGCAGGATATCTTCATGCCGGCTCACCGCACCCTCCCCCGGCCCGCCTCTTCTCCATCCTCCTACTCCACCTCCCCTTCTTCATCCCCGACTCCCTTCGGCATGACGCCCCCTCAGAACCCGGAACCAGAGCAAGGTAAACCTCCTCACTTTACTACCACCCCCCCCTCCACCTCTTCTCTCTTCTGTACCATCAATTTCTAGTCACTGTTCCTTCACTCTCCCATTTCTTTCATCCACCTCTGTTCTCCTTTCCAAGCGCGTTCAGCCACTTTCTACGACACGCTGATCTCAGTAATATTCTGGCAGACTCTTTGCTTTTGCTTCATCTCTCCTTCCATCTCCTCTCATTCCTGTAACTTGCTCTGTCTAATATAGCATCTACCGCAACCTCTCCCTCCTCATATCCATTATTCGTGTTTTGTTCTGGTCTGATCAATCCGATTACTGCTGTCTCATATCGATTTCTTGCCCATGTCCAGATTTCATGTTACTGTTCTGTGCTTGAGATTAATTCTGTTCACTAAACGAACAGGATTAATCTTTTTTTATTTCTGTTTCACAATCCAGTGATTTAGATCTTTTTTTTTTTTTTCTTTTCTTCAAATGACATTGCAAAAGCCAAATCAAATCAACCATCTGTGTGTTAGTGTGTCTTATGGCCGGCTGATGTTGTCTTCTGTCAGTCTGTCACTGAGTTGGGGTTTTTGCCATTTCCTGGACTATCTTTTCAACTTCTTGTCTTAATCTTTCACACCTCCTCTACCTCCCACACCTGCTCTTCTCTCCTTGTTATCCTTCCTCTTTTCTGCCTCCTCCTCCTCTTTCACCTCACCCGCCCCCCCCTCCCCCAGGTCGTTCAGGACTTGCTGCCTCTTATCTTTCAGTTAAGGCGCTGGTCCCTCAGATGCCCAAACTGCTCAAGTCTCTGTTTCCAGCGCGAGACGACAAGAAGGAGCTGCGACCTTCGCCACACAACCAGCAGGTCAGCAGGCACAAGTTTGGAGGAGCTCAGTGCGACCTAAAATACTCTTTATCTAACAGTGAGAGCGGGGAGGGATTCAGTCAGACTGGAGGAATAGTGATTAAGAATGTTAAATATATATAATTAGCTGTAAATTATGCTGGACTCGTTCAACTAGTACATTTCAGGCTCCGACAGCGAGGCAAGTGTTTTTGTTTCCATGTCATGACCATGCTTGTTGTTACTCAGCAGCATGTTCCTCGTATCGTGACATCAGGAGGAGACGACAGCCGAGTCAAGGCTGAGACGGTGAGATTGCCTTCCTGTCCACCCTCCCATTAGAAGCTGACAATCAGCTGAAGATAAATACATCTACAGTATGCAGTTTTTAGATCTTCCGTGTGCTGTTTCCTTATCAACCCAAAGGGCAACTGTGTTATTTGTGCAGTCGACCAGTATGTTGCCGCAAATGTCACAAGAAAACATTGGCAGATGACGTAAATAGTCCTGCTTCACATCACGCACCCTAGACTTTAGAGCACCCGACTGGTCCAAAGGGTGACAAATGTGTAACATTTTTAGGGAAGCTGATGATCATTGCTGATTATTGTTTTGTTGTTTCGCCTTGTCTGCATGCTCTCGCCTGTCCCTCCGTTCCTGTGGCAACCGATGGTTTCCTCTAGACTGCTATTCTACGGCCCCCAACCAAAGACAAACGGGCAGAGTTCCCAGAAGTCCCTCCTCTTCCTGTGCATGACCCGCATGAAACTACCCCCCTCAGCCCCCTCAGCCAGTCATCGAGTGGCTACTTCTCCAGTAGTGTTTCTACAGTTACCCTGTCTGACGTCCTCCAAACCTCCTCCTCATCTTCCTCCCTCCTGGCCGCTGAGACTACGTTACCCACAACCCCCCAGCAGCAGCAGAGTGCTGACAGGAATGACGTTGTGACCTCTCCTCCTCAGTGTGGCGCCAAGATGGCCGTCGTCGCCCCGCCCACTTCTCACAGCTCAGCCAATCACAATAACGTCAGTGCAGAAAACTCCTCTGAACACTCAGGAGGAGGAGAAGGAGGAGAAGGAGGAGGTAAAGGGTTTGAGAGGCTGGAGATTTTTGTGGACGATGAAGAGCAAAGCCATGTTGACGTACTCCCCGATTGGCTGACAGAAGGGGCGTATGTTACAGTAGGAAGCAATAAGGCCGGAACAGTGCGCTACGTGGGAGTGACGCAGTTCGCTGAGGGCGTGTGGGTGGGGGTGGAGCTGGACACCCCTGTAGGTAGGTACACGGTTAAAAGGGCTCAGTCGAGCCACTTACCTGATGACATCTGATTGGTGGTAACGACCTCTCCTTTCACCCCACAGGTAAAAATGACGGTTCAGTCGGAGGCCATCGGTATTTCCACTGTAAACCGGGTTACGGGGTGCTGGTTCGCCCAGACCGGCTCACCCTCCGTGATCGGACTAGCCGCCGCACGGCAGAGTTTGCCGCTCCCGCCCATGTCCCCGTCCTGCGAGGAGAAGCCATCGTTGCCCGGCGGGGGGAGAACCGCAAATCCTGGAGCAGTTGAGACAGACAAACCAGGAACTGGATGGGAGAGATGAACTCCCCACAGCCTTCCTCCTCCTCCTCCTCCTCCTCTTCTCTTCTCCTCCCAGCTATGCAACAGGCTCACACAGAACTGACATACTGCCTACCCTCCGATAGTTTGGAACTACAGTCACTACATCCATTCACAGATAATGGATCAAAAATAGTTCAGAACGAACACAAGCAAGTTGATGAAAGACTATGCAGAGTATATAGAGGTCCGTGGAAGGACTATTATCGTGCGGGAAGATTGCGGTCAGTGGGAAGACCGGCAAGGATGAATGGGAGTCAGCGTAGACCTCATCGTAGCGGATCGGACGTTGCAGACCGGATCATTTGCCTCAGAGATGCTTTCTGAGCTGATATACAGGGATGCAAACTATTCACATTTTGGGCAGGAGTCTCCTTTTTTTTTGCTTTTTCTGCGAGTATATTTCAGACTTGGAGGTCATGATAGAGAAACACTAGCATAAAACATCTCCATCTTTAGCAGCTCTGGCTAGTTGGTATTTATTTCTTCTCCACCATTCGTAATAATGAGTTATTCTTAGAAGTCGTGGCTAGAAAAACATTCAAATACACTGTATGGGCATTCTGACCTGTGATGTGTTTGCATCCCTGGGTGTGACGTTTCCACCAGACAGTCCTGAGACTCTCAAATGTCCCAGAATTCCCTGCTCCGACTGCCACTCATCCTGAACTCTCTAGGTCTCCAGTCTGCAGTGTCAAAGCGTCTAGTCAGAGTCATTGTTGACTCGCTGTTTGAGACACGTCTCCTCCTCCTGGACTCCTTCTCTTTTCTTTTGAAGATGGATCCTCCCAGAATGTGCCTTCACCATGGCTTGGTTTGCTCTTCTTTTTTTTTCTTTTCTTTTCTTTTTTCTGTGTATTTAATTTCGGTTAGCTGTGTTTGCGTTTTAAGAGAATGCCTCGAGCTAAGTGTGAGGTGATCTCAGGGACTGCAGAGGGGAAAAGGACAAGGAGGGGGGCGTGTGCGTGCGTGCGTTTGTGTGTGCGTGTCTGTAAATGTTGTACAGTGACGTGTTGCCCTCTGTGCACAAATAAGTTCATGTTGTCGTAGCTGTGTTTGTTTTTTTTTATGATGAAGATTCTATGTGTAAAGCGGGAGAAGTCACGTCCTTGTCGGACAAAGCCACTATGGGAGCGCGGCGTATGTACTGGGAGGCTTTAAAAGTCGATTTTGCACTGGAGACGTTGGACAAGAAGCATCTGTATGTGAGCAGGACACGTCTGTGGTCACAGTGCAAGCGCAGCGGAGAGGTTAGACGAGTGTCAACAGATTCCTCAAACCAACTTGTAATGTGAAAACGGTTCTCGGTGACCTTAAATCAGAGTATATTCTCCATCTGGATGTCTGTTCTTGATGCATATTCGCTAGTTATCCTCTGTGGCTAACTTTCAGACACCAGGGGGCGCTGTTTAAAGTAGTACTTGTGTTATGTTGTGTTGTGTTGTGTTGTGGGAAAATAGGGACGTGTATGTGTTGAGGAAAAGGAAGTGAGATGGACACGTGGATGATCTGTCGGGCGTGTGGCACTAGAAGAGAATCAATTTGCTTCTATGCATGTTCTTAGAGGGAGACTACGTACTCTCTACGACTTAGAGAGAGCTGTACATTTTGGGAAAGTATTCAACACAAGAGCAGTTCAGACTGATCGACCCCCCCCCAAAAAAAAAAAATGCAGAATGATGTGAAAAACAATGAGTTTTTTAAAAATGAGTTTTTGGTGTTTATTGAATATCACATTCCAGAGGAGGACTTTTCATTTCACAGCGGCTTCAATCTTTGCGGATCATTTCATGGGAAAGCATTGGAAGAAGAACACAGCACTGTTTGGTACTTTGATATTCATGGAGAACGCAGACAGAGTGCACGTGTTTTCGGTGCTTTTCCATATGTTAAAGGGGCACTCCGCCAATTTTACACAATTAGTTCAGTCATGAGGAGGAGAGATGCTACAAACCGGACGTGCGGGTAGACGTATCGCACGGACAGCCTAACAAAAGAAATCGCAGAGTTTCATCGCGGTTGACGTTAGGCCAGTTTCCAGCTGCCGCTCTGGTGATTTTGGAGCTTTGCCCACAGTAATACACACCAAAAGTTCAGCTAATTCAGCTCTTTAGGTCCGTCTGTCACGTTTCCATACTTTGTAGAATCACTCAGCTGAATTGTGGGAGTGCCCCTTTCAATAGACTAGACTGAGGTCAGTGTAAAGTGTTTCGTTTGAGTCATCCTGAGTTGGAGCGATGCTGTCTCACCAAGTGAGGTAAAAGCATTGGCCGATGGCGGATGATGGGAAAGTATCCTTTTAGTGCTATGTCTCATTTACAGACAGCTAGGCTGAGTTCATATCCTGATGATGATGATGATGACAAATCTAAATATGCTAGTTGACATGTTAATAATGTCCACTGAGGCAGGTTTTACAGCCTGTAAGCTGTTTCTATGGCGACGTTCGGTTTATCCAATGTACGCCAGCGAGTCTCTACAGAGTTCTGATGAGATGATTTGACGATGCATGCTCATGAGTCGATTATCTGGCGTACCGCGCGCGTCCTCATGCACTCGGTGTGTCCAAACACTATCATCTTTATGGATACAGTATGTCTTTTTCCATTCTTTTTATCATGCGTCTTCGTAATTTGAGAGACGCGAATTTACTATTTATATTTAAATGCTTATACACATGCATTTATCGCATGAAAATTGATTTTAAAAAACCTTTTTATTTTAATGAATATTGCACAAATGATTCCATGAAAATTGCTGCTATTAGCATTGTAAATTTACCTGTATATGGATCAATTGATTTATCTAACACTCTCTATCTCTGACTGTATGCTAGATTGGAATTCAGTAGCTTGTTTTGTTTTTTTATTAATCCCAGATGGAGAAACTGAAGCGAGCGCTTTGGTTCAGTGGCCAATGTTGTCTTTTTAATACGAGGCAGTACAATTCCTAAAAGCGAGGCACTTTGTCATGTAAGCCTTGAAGAAGATGTGTGAGGAAAGGTTGGATTATTTTCTGGGTGAATAATCACTCCATAGATTTTTTTTTTTTTTTTTTCTTAAGAGGAAACTTTAACGTCGGAGTTGAAGTATGGAGGCGATATTTCACCATAGTCTAGTTATTATCTGTGTATTTATTATCTGGCCTTAAAGCCCAGGACCGTGTAATTGGTTACTGTCTGGTATGTTATTGGTTGGAAAGTAGGAAGTGTTTCTTGAGTTGGACTCTTGGCTGGGTTGATTGTTTGTAATAATAATGTGGTTCAGAACGGTTATGTGGTAATGAAGGAAGGGAGTGTGTGTGGGCACATGTGTGAATGTTGGGTGGACATTTAGGTGGCTTTGCTTCAGACGTGTCCACGAGTTCTCACCAAGATGGGAAATGACCGCCAGCTGCCCGAGAGCAACAAACCTTCGACCTCCCCGCTCTCGTGATAATCTCTGTTGTGACTGGTGCGATTTCCCGTCCTGGTCTTTGCTCGTGACACCGTTAAAGGGGCTTGAGATCACTTCAGGCTTCTGGATGTCCCTTTTTCTTTTCTTTTTTTTTTTTCTTTTTTTAACGTTATTGTGCCTCAGAAATCATGTGACCATCTATCTATCTTCCACACACTGTCATATCAGTGCTTCATTTCATTTGCACAGAAGTCTCCAGAGGGAATCGAAGAGTTCATTTCTGGAGCGCTTGTATATGTAGGAAGAAAATACATGTTTGTTTTTGTTTTTGTTTGTTTTAATGATTCAAGTGTTCTCAAGTCTCCTGATGCTCTTTTGAATTGTACTGAAATTTTAATTTCCTGCTCTCAATTTCAGTTTTTGGGAGCGGTATTCCTGAGCTACATTCCTTCACTCGACTAAATTTGAAGTTAAAAAGATGAAATTTGGTTCATTTGGGAGCTGTTATATTTGACATGACAGCAGAGCCAAGCTCAAACATGGTGGTAATAAATGTCTCTTTTCTCGCACACATCCTCATCTTTAACTCTCCACGCAGTTTGCAGCGTCATAAAATCCGTTATTTTAGCAGAGTATGTGAGGTTAGATAGAAGAAGTGCAGCTCGCGGGCTGCGAGACGCACGCGATCCACAGATCAACAAGAGCCATTTTAATAAGGAAGTGTTGGTGGTGGGGGGGAACTAGCATTAGTCGTTAACCGTTTTGCTCAGATTGGATTTAATGTTGTCGTTTGAATTCAGTCGTCTTCATCTGTGCCGCTTTAGAGATTAGAGCAAAGCCAGCAGTGTTATTTATGTGGCTGAATCGACCATGAAAACCACATTCAGTTCTGTTTTTATTAACGTGATTTGTGATTTTTTTTTTTTTTTAAGTGCTTTTGTTTTGCTCAGATACCCATCGGTCCCATATCTTTATTGCATTCACCTCCTGTTGCATTTCCTGTAGCTCCGTGCTAACTATGGGATCGCTGGTCTGGAGCAACATGGTGCCCCGCCTTAACGCCGCCTTCAATCTGGAGCCGGACTGGTTTTAGCAGGAACAATCTCAGCTCTCTCACCCAGACACTGCTGTACACTAAACCCTCAGCGTGCTGTGCTATTGAAGAGAGTCATTCCAAAACAGTCTGGTTTACAATTTAAAAAGGCATAAAAAAAAAAAAAGTTAAGTAAGTTTATCTTCAGATTAATGTCAGGTTTTAAAGACCTCAGAGGGATTTCTAAAGAATCCAACCCTCCTGTATCACTGCCTTACTGGAGGGAAGGTCATCACGTTGTCTCCCAGAGGCTGCTGTCACACCTCAGTCAGAGAAGGCCTGATTTCCACACAGGGAATTTTATACAGGAAAAACCATCAAAACGAATGAATTTCCAACTCGCCACTGCCGTACGGCAGCATGCCCCGACAGCTTCTGCCTCCTCGGGATCATCACGCTAACCAGCCAGAGATCGCGGTTCAGTTTGAGGAAAAAAAAGCAATGGATTGGGCTTGATTTTTTTTTTTTTTTTTTTTTTGTATCCGCCAGCACTAAAACATGTTAAACTGCCTCGGTCGTGAGCGTTCACCTTTTTTACTACCTCTTTCTCGCCTGTCCAGAGTGTTCTGCCAACTTCCTTTCCCTCAACCCTCCTCCTCCTCCTCCTCGCCCCCCGAGGCCTTTCAGCTGACAGAGTTTTACCTGCTTCACGACTGAACTGGCTGAAATCCAGTTTTGCCTCTCGTGTGTTCTGAAATATTACAATAAACCACACAAACAAACGAGCAATACTTGACTGTCAGGTGATGCATTGCAGCTTTGTTGCAGGTGCACAGTTTGTTTTGGGGTTGTTGTTTTTTTTGCAGTTTTTGGCAGTGACCCGTAATTTGTACAGCTGGGTCTGCTTTCCAGGAACATTCAGATTCCAACTTCTCCTCTTGGTCTATTTTGAAGGCAGTTGGTATCAGTACAATGTTGCGTTAATATTTCCTAGGTACCAGCAGCCATATTTAACAGAGCTGTGTAATAATGGAAGGCTGACGGGAGCTTAAGGAGAGGGCTTGGTGCTTGCTAAGTCAGGGAGTTTTAGTAGAACCTTGTTACTCCTGCAAAAAAGCCCCTCCGGTCCCTGTAAGCCTTCACACGCTGGAGAAAACATTTGAATAATCCAAACATGGGTTTAACGTGGCCTCGGCCTGGTCAGCAGTATTACTATATCATCCTATCTAATCATTATCAGTTATGTTTGTTGCTACTGTTGATTCTGTGGAGCAGGTTTGTCTTGATGTGTCATTTGTATGTGTGAGTGCACCATTGGAGTGTTTGATCTGTGTGTGTGTGTGTGTGTATATATGCGCATATTAAGACTTATAAAAAGAAAAATCTGAGCACAAGTTTGGGTTTTTTGATTAATTTAATTTGTTTTATGTAATTCTATGCTGCAATCCAAAGAATAAACATGTATTATAATACATTTATAATTTTCATTTTTTATCATCTGAACAGTAATCTGGTAAGAAAAAATAATAATAAAAAAAAAGGAAGATTAACAGAGTATTTGTTCTTTATTTGTACCAAACTGATTTAACGGTCAAAGAAATGTGCAGACTCACACCATGGTGTGTAATAATGCGCAAATGCAAACTGCTGTGTTTCTGTTATTTCACATTGGTGAAGTATAAACACACATTCTGAAGAGGTAACCACATTTCATCCCCGACTCTGTTGCCTTCAAACTTACGACTTCACGTCTTCGTCAGCGGATGAAGTTTCCTCAGTTGTCATGGAGATGGATCTGACAAGCTCAGCACCTCATTGTTTTGCCAGTGGTCATCGTCTTGTGAGATATTGAAAAGCTCTGAAACAAGCTGGTCAGTGGACCTGAATTAAATGACTACTACTGACATACACGCATAAAGACTACAGTCAGATACTACTTATTTAAGGCTGAACAGCTAACACGGATTCTTTTTCCGAGCCCTTTAAAAAGGTCCACTGTCTGGGATTTAGTGGCATGTAGTGGTGAGCTAACAGACTGCTGAACTCCTGATCTGAAGCATGTACCACTGTTTGGTTTGTCTCTTGTAGGCTACTGTAGTAACAGCAGATTTTGTGGAAGAGGCTCATTCAAAAAGGTAATTAAAACTGATTATACACTAATGAAAATATAGTTATGACTTATATATTTCATTTCTGCCAATAGATCCTCCTAAATGTTCCATAATGTAAAAAAAGATCATCTATTTTAACATGTCAGAAAAACATTTGTTTTTAAATATATAATTTAAGACTTCATACATATTTACTGTACATAGTTGGAGCAGAAAGCGCTCCACCCTCCCACCCAGGCTGTGTTTGTGCTTACTGTACACACTGGCTCACAGACAAAACACACCGGGACACACACCACATGGACTCTGATCAGTTTTTATTCCCTTGTAAATAGAATATCAATAAAAACACACCTTAAAAATAACAAATAAGGTTTATCCAACAGATGAAAAAGTAACAAAAGGCATATGTAGATTTTCTACATAGCGATTACAGAACAGTCTACTGTCCAAAAAAGGCACTAAATCTTGAAATAGAGAGGAACGAGAGAGGATAAAACTCAATTCAAACCGATACAACAAACGTCCTGCTGAGGTTTGATGTTTTTCATTCGATAGAGAATTATTGAAGAGTTTATTGCCAAAATGAAATGGTGACCGTTCAGGTTTCTTTTTTTCTTTTTTTAATAAAAACAAAAACATTTTTTTTACGTGACTGAAAATGTTTGAACCAGATGGTCTTTTTTTTTTTAAAGTAGTATTTACAGTCATTGGCTGATTAAATGAGAATATTAAGAATGGAACATCTACATTTTATGTTGACTCTTCCCACCTAAATAATAATAATAAAAAACAGCATTTTGGAATATAACTCTTCAAATGTCATACTGCATCTCATGTATTCACCACATTGACAAAAAAGGTAAGAGACAGACAGGAGCATTCAGTCCTGAGGCAACCAGATCCCTCGTGCTCTCTCTTTGTTCACGCAGCAGGCCTCAGATCAGATCTGCTACAACCTTATTACGTCAACAAAAGGGCCAGCGAGGTATTCCAGGTGTAAAACCTGATCTGATCTGAGAGCTGCTGTGTTCCCGCGAAGAGCCCGCGAAGGAAGAGTGAAGCCGACGGAAAGACAACGTGCCGCCGTCGCTGCTGTCAGAAACAAAGTGCACATGGGTGGTCTGACACAGTGCTGAATATAACTGGAAGAGCGAACGCTTTCTACGTCATATTTATGGGGGAAACTGGGAAACTGTGGTTCTTTTTTTCATGACAATTTTCACTTACTATGCTTTTCAAGTTGATTATAATAATAATAATAATAATAATAATATGAAAACACACTTTACTTTCTGGCACTCTGATTGTTGTAAATACGGAGCCAATTTAGGGTCAAAAACTGAGAGCAAAATGAAGAAATTTAGAGACTGCTGTCGTGAAATCATTTCGGTATTATCGCGTCAAGTTAATTATTTTGGCCCGTATTGATGATCTGTTCAATCGTGGCCCCACTTCCACAATGAGGTGTCAGAGGAGGTGAGTCTGAAGCATCTCGACAAGCTTGTCTGAGGTGACAACTGAGAAGTTTAGTGTGCTTCACGTTTGAACAGGGCCATGCTACAAAAAGAACAGTTTTATTTTACACAATAAAACTGAGACAGCAATTTTAGTTCATTTAGTTTCTGTTCATTGTTTTTTTGTTCCTCTTTCATTTTTTTTTTTACTCTCAGACTTTTTTTTTTTGGCTCCAAAATGACTAAAACAAACAAAAAAAAATTAGACTAATAAACTACTTTTTTCACTTCACATCAATTTGCTGCTTCGGGGCTCCAACTTCATGAGAGGACCATGAAGGCAGCGAATGAAACAATTTAAAAACCCTGAAATAATCTCAAAAGCATGTTGTCTTCAATGAATCCACAGATTCACGTCAGAAAGGCTTCTGCTTAGCAGATTTGAAAGAAAATAATAATAATAAAAAACATTTGCTAACCCACAGTGGGATAGTACATGTTGATATTTTGGTGTAAATAATTCAAACATGACAGAAAGCTACATAAGTGACTAATGTTATGAAGCAAAGACACCCGGGACAGCTCTGCTGCCGTACGATTAGAGACGTTCCACCACAAAACTTGAAATTCTCCAACACAAACGCTGACGAGTTGTGTTAGTGTTCCACCAGGCCGAGCGGGAAACGTGTTTTAGAAGTATTTAATGGACGCTGGCGGAGGCAGGAGCTTATGAGTGAACACATATTTTGAAGTGGAATTTCCCTTTACTTTCAAACTTAATATTTATTGGCTCGAGTTCAAGAAGAAATTTCCCTTTTGAAAAAAAGAAAAAAAGAAAAGGACACTGACATCTCTGTTGTCCCTGATCAGCTAGTGAACCGTCTTTACAGCCTCGTCACAGTTTGCTGTCAGTCTCCTCTGAATGAAACCGGCACTACAGTTACTTTTTACTCTCGACTGTCTAAACTTTGATTCACATTGAAGCAGCTGTGGAGGAAACCTGGGGGGGGGGTGGGGTGTGTGTGTAGCTTATAGCTGCGGGGGGGTAAAGTGAGGTATTTGTGTTGAGTTGTTTAACTCTGAACTAGTAGCTTAGCCTGTAAAGCACCTGGTGACGAACAATGAACCGATCTGAACGAAGCCTCGTGAGGGTGGGCTGTTGCAGAACATCATGTGTTCAGCTTTCTTGCATTAGTTCTGATACAGTGATGTATGAACAGCCGTTGTAGAAGTCCATCTTTGTGCACTGAGACTGTTAGTACACCGCAAAAAAAAAAAAAAAAATAAGGCACTTCAACTTAAAAACACAGTATATTTCATGTGTTGAACAAAAAAAAAATGACTGACATGACTCTGGATGGCTGGAAAATTGAAGAATTGATACACCAGACTCTAGTATTTAGTGTCACTTATTTACTAACTCTATTTTTCTGTATATCGCTGTACACTACCTGACCAGCACTGGAGCTGGTGCACGTAGTGGGACGTTAAGCAGCTGAAGAGCCACATATTTACCTAAAAGAAGAGTCAACATTGAGTTTAAAGTCGATATTAAATGTAATGCTAAAGTTGCTCTGCGTCTGTGTGATGTGTAACCAGGCAACAACTTGTGAGAAAAGTGCTAATGGGTCAGTGCTTTGTTGTGTTGTCTTTAAGACGCACACATCTCCAACTTTACCCAAACAAAGGAAAAGAAATAGAAATATATATATATAGTGCGTACTCTTGGGAATTGACTCATAACCAGTATTCTTTCAAATGAAAAGAAAACTTTGGTAAAATTAGTTTCTCAGCCAACCAGTTGTCAGACTACATTTAAGCCCAAAAGTCTTTAAAAAGGGCAAAATCAGAAATAAAAGAAACAAAAAGAAAATTTCCCATGAGATTAACATAAATGCAGAAAATAGTTGGACTTCTGCAACGGCTGTACAGGGATAAATATGTCCTGTGAGTAGTTTGATCAAATATTTATTTCTCAGCTAAATAACACTTCTTGCTGTGGTTGTTTCCCACTCGCTCGCTAAAAGATTAACTATTAGCTTTCTCAGGAGAAAAGAAAAAAAAAAAAAAAATCAGCTTTCTCAGATACATTTCTTTTCTCTCCTCTTACCGCCTCTCTGGTCTGTTATTCGTGCTGTTTCAACAGCAGGGACTCTAAGCACCATGATATTGATCCAATAAAGTTTCATTTAGAATGAAAACACAATTTTAAACATGACAGTATGTGTTTAGAACACATGGCATGTCGAGCACAAACACAGATATACCTAAAAACAAAAACAAAATGCATTTCGCTTGCAATAAATTTGACACATCTGATGCATCTTTGATTAGCATATCTCTAATACGTAGTTCCACCCGTGACTATCATACACTCGGAAAATACACCAAATTTAAAACTTAATACTTTGGCTAATGCTTCACTCACCTTTCACCAACAAGAAAGACTCATACTGACACTTTCTCTCATTTGAAGCTAATATGTCTATATACTGTAAATAGAAATGGATCCGGTACATATATATAAATATGTACCTCCACAGTTTGTATAATATACTGTATATATATGCGCGTGTATGCATACATACACGTGGTATGTACGTATTCACTTTATTCTTTAATAGTATGTAATAACAGTTTGTTACACTGTTGAATACCTCCCAACTGATCTGCAGTCACTACAGATCATCTCACAGTGATTCATTCATTCTGCCCAAAATGAATAACACTCGGTCACCTGGACGTCTGGGTTTTTTTTTAGTTTTTGTACAAATGTGTAGCTTTCTTGTCTTTTTTTTTTTCCTTTTAATTGCTTGTTGTTAATATGGAAGAAAAGAGAGCACGTGAGGATTTGAATCTTGCAAGCAACTGAACACCTAACTGTGAAATGTCTGCTGAATACTTATTGTTTATATTTAAATGCCCCTGAATGATGTTTAAAATATGAAAATTAAGTATAATATGACATGATAAAAAATGAAATCAAGTTCCTCATTTTGAGTTGGTAAAATTCAGACACTAAAACGAGATTCAAGGCAAAAAAAAAAACATTTAAGTTGATTATTTGGGACACCAAAGATGAGCAGTGATGGAATAAATCAGATGTCGTTCTGTCAGTCACATGACCCAAATAAATTCAGATACGACGACGTTTTGAAATGAAATTAAAGAACTTGATATTAATTACTGGAGGAGAATTCAACCACACATAATTAGTTCATTTTCAAATTAAGCTCATTCAAGCTGTCTTCAGTTGCTCACAAAATTTAAAAATCATAATGGCCTCTCTTTTCTTCCATATATTGAGCTTATTTTACCAGGGCAGGGGAAGGGCGAGTGGGTTATTTTTACATTTCTCTCTTTTACATTTTCAAATCATCTTGGGCTCGCAGAAATATCATCAACGAGCCGTGACCTCGACCGAGGAAACTGAGCTTATTCTGCTGTTCTTTAACAGCAAAAGAATTTGAAATAAGATAAACCGACGATGAAATGTGCTACAGTCGTTTTAAAAAAACAGTTAAAATGAACTTTTTAAATTCAGGTATTTTATCTTTTGAGGCTGTTCAGTTGTGTTGTGATCACAGTACAAGACCCTGAAACTATTTGAACCCCGTGTCAAATACAGTGTTGTCCTGCTGTGAAAAATGCAGTTTCCAAAGAAATCTGCACATCCTGTCCTGTTCGACAGTCTGCTATGGAAGATTTGAAATGCCTAAATAAAACAAATCAACAAAAAAATATATATATTCACACAGCTATGTGAATTTCCTTTTCTGTTTTTACTGTGTCACTTTCTTTGTCTGATTTGTTTTCATTCAGGCATTTTCATAGTGTGCTGGGGTGCACTTAAAATAAAACAAATAAAAGTTTATAATTATCATCATTATTATAATATACTAGCAATACCTCTAAGAGCGTAGCAGAGTAGGTTGGTGGTTGGAGGTAGGGTTGGGAGGTATCTCAGGGTTGGAGTTTACACGACTTTTGGTCTTTTTTTTTTCACTTATTACATTCCTATAACATCTGCTTGCATATTAACACACCTCTGACCTTATGCCATTCATAACCCCGACAAATCCAATATCCACCGGCCTCCTTCAGTCGTCCTCCAGCGTTTCCGTCTTGATGTCATTCCCCATACTGCACCTTGCTCCGTCCACCTGATCGGGTAGGGCTTGGTTGCTGTGGTCGACAGCCGCCTTCTCCAAGCCGATTTGGTCCTGGGGCTCGGACAGCGCGCTGTGGATGGTGGGTTCGTCCTGGAGGGAAGGTGAGGGCGGAGACCAGGACACGCCGGACAATCTGGAACCCTCCGCCTGAGGGCCCACCACTGACACTAGGGAGCGGCCGATCAGAGAGGTGCCCCTCTGTCCAGACAAGGCCCCTCTACCCAGGGTGGAAAACCAGCTGGGGAGCAGCGTGGGAACCTGATCGAGGAGAGGGGTAATGAACGATTAGTAGATTTAATTTTCTTCCTTTTTTTTTTTTTTTTAATACTGTGACGCGAAGCACAGCGTTCATGCAGCTGTAGTAAAGTCGGGTTGTACCTGGGTCGGAGAGGACAGGTCAGCTCGACTGAAACCAAATTGCCTGGCTGAAGCTCTCTTCTCAAATAAAGACACCTCGCAGCCCTGTGGCAGAGCAACACAGCAGTTATAGAATAAGCAGGTCATCCTACAGTCACAAGAACAGATACCGCCTCTGACTCTTCCACTGTTGACCAAACACACATCAAATATGTGACTGTAAATTTAACTAGGTTACACAAACAGGAATCAAAACATAGTAGATTCCAATGTTTCATAACCTGCTTAACTTTACTGGCCAACAGTTCGCTGACCCCCGCTGTGTATATTTACTGTATATTTATATTTACTATCTTCTGTTGTCACTGGACAGCTCTACTAGAGGCTTTGTGTGTTCAACTCGTTTACATCTAGTTCACCTGGTCAGGGAAGTCGTTGCCGTCCACCTCGTCGCTGTTGGACTGACCTCCTGGACTCTGAACCTCGATGCCGTGGCTCTCCAAGATGGCTGCTTCTTCAAAAACACAAACCTCATCATAGCGTATCGACCTCAAAACAAGAACGCACTCAAACAAATGCAGGCATGTGTAAAGGACATGTATGTATGTATGTATGTAACTACAACAACATCCACTACTGTTGACACACATACAAAGAGGAAGATATTACCAATGTTGGCACGTCTCTTGATGTCTTTGCGGCGGTTGGCAAACCAGTTGTAGACCTTCAGAGATGTTACCCTCTCCAAATCAGACAGCTTCTTTCCTGTAACACACACACATACACACACACACACTTTATTTTAAGGCTCATTCAAGCATTGTCCTGAGACATGTTAGCTTGAAGTACAGATGTAAGACTCAATGCTGTTGCTTAATAATCCAGCATACTTAATTAGTGCATTTGTCATGACGCAGATACCTCATTTGCATTGTGAGCTAAAGAGACGAATGAACATCAGATAAAAACTGAATCAATTCTTCAAACGGAGGCAACCAGATACACTGACCAGGCTAACTAAAAGAAACTGAAAGAAAACTAATTGGATATTGATGACATGCTAACACATTCTGTTGCGTGCCAGTGTACAAAATAATGCACGTCAGAGGGAACACTGCAGAGTTTTTCTTACAATCATCCATTTCCTCCCAGTAATTCCTAAATAGAATAATATAATTCAGAGCCAATTACATTAAAATAGAAATATCTATGTGGTTACATCTGCACCATGGCGTGGACCCTGTTATCAAAGACGCCATTGATTGGCTGAGACACTGAACCGTCGTCCTCTCACTCAGTAAAAGCTGCAAACGTCTACTTCAGAACTGTGAAGCAGTGAAGAGGAAAACAAGTTCACTTGTGATTATATATAGTTCTATTTAGTCGAAGTCATTCATCTGTGTTTTTACCTACCTGGTTTCTGAATGACAGCGTTGCAGGCGGTGGCAATCTCCTCCCTCTTGGCCTCATCGGGGTATTGGTTATCACTAAAGTAACTGTGAAGAAACAAACACACACACAGCCAATTAAAAATGAGTCCTTTTCTATTTGTTTATGTTAGCTCCTCCCCAACCCTCCCGACAGCTCACCACCTCCACCTCCACCTCCTCCTCCTCCTCCTCACCTCTCCATAACAGCCAAACACTCCTTCCTCCAGGTGAACCTGCTCCCTCGCCGCAGACGGAAGCCCGTCGGGGCAGAGCCAAAGGCAGGCGGGGCTTGGTGCCAGTCCATCATGTCGTCTAGAGCCAATGGGGCGGCTCGCATGGCAAGAGTAGCACCTGAAGTCACAAACGCCAGGCGGCAACAATAATAAAGCTTATGTTCATTTCAGTGTGAAGCAGTTTTTCAGCTAAAGTGTTTCTCCACCTAAAAATGTGTCACAAATAAAACCGTGAACAAAGAAATGAGTATTTATGGTGCATTTGCTGTGTCTCTTTGTTGTGTTCATCATCTGTTTGTAAGGACAGGGTAACCCATCACACCCTGACATTCATTTATTTTACAGTGTCGAGCCAATAACACAAATTCAAGTCAAGAGATTCTAATGAAAGCATCATGGCAGCGTTTTTCTCCGTGAGCAAGGACACAGACACCACTGAGGCTAACATGAACTAGCTGTACCGATTTCTTCATATTGTACATTCCACCATTCTGGTCTAAACTTAACACAATATAGTCATTGTTCAGTCACAGGAAAAACAGTTTACAGTCTTTATTTCTGTAACCAGGGACATCTCAAGACACCCGTGAAAAGAAAAGACTCTTTGATTACATTCATGTCACATCTTAAACCGGTCCTCTGCTGCAAAATTAAGGATAAAAATATAATTAAACTCTTTTTAGTTCATACTGTAAGCACAGCTATGAATACTAATGAGCTGTGGAAATGGATTATTTTGCTGCACTGATGTATCCGAGCTGTCAGTCTCAGGTGTCTAGAGTCCTAACTCAAGAAGACTTGACTATATTTAATGGATATACTGCTCTTCCATTTTTAACCATGCCTTTGACATACAACTAGTTCTTCTTCATGTTGTAGAAGGGATTGTCCTTCTACATTGTTGAAGTATGCATGGCCTCATTTCAGTCAGCACTACTAGTCATCCAATTAGAGCCGTTACAAAACATGTTATCGCTTTTGTTTTACAGCATCTTTTCACAAGTGGAGGAGGGGGTTAGGGTGATGCGGGAGATGTCGGCCTAATGGTAGAAGGTTACCAGGATTAGTCTTCTCCAGCTGGTACCATCGGAAGAAGGCTCGTTTCTTCTGCTCGCTGAGGTCTGATCCCTGCTGCAGGAGCCAGTGGGAGATCCGACTCTGGCTGATCCCTGGAGGATGGAAGAGGAATGAAGCGAGATTTGTATTGTCTTTAGACTTTCTGGCATGCCGACTCTTTCTGCTGATGATTTAGCAGGTCTGGTTGGAGTGGCGGACGATACTCACCCGTTACCTGAGCGACCACAGCCTGGGAGATTCGCCTGTTGGCCAGGAAGGACTTAATCTCCTCTTTGATCACAGCACTGTCCCGCCTGCAAGCAGAGAGGAGAATTTACGGTTACGACGACGTACAATAAACGTTCACATCTCCCGACAGAATGATATTACTAACAGCCGGTGTAACCTTCACTGCACTTAAACCGGCTGTAGCTCTGCAATCCACATACACTGCACATTAATGTGAGTGGCTGTTAGAGCTGAATACGTGCAGGAATCGGAGGCCACATTGTGATGATTACATCACTCGCTGCTCTCGCTTCTGGTTTGATTTCATCTTCACACACCCTTAAATCAATACCGCCTCTTGACTGCTGCCGTCTGACTGCAGACTACAGATGAGAAGCACTAGTTTGTGTGTACTATATAAATATATACGTAGTTTATGTGTATCATATTCAGAGCTTCAGGCAGGCTCGCCGACCATCATGCCCTGTACTGCTGCACCTGCTCTCTGGTTGCAATCATCCACTACTGCATGTTGCCACTGGGTTCAAGACCAACATATATTTCTGATTGCAAGAGATCATATTCTCGTGTGTATTCTTGTATGATCTTATGATTGCAGTCACAACAAGGTTAGGTTTCTTAGCAGTATCAGGAAATACTGCAAAAAAAAAAAGTTCCAGGTGTTGGCTCCATTTTTCAGACTCGGAGGTTGCTGTTTGGTCTAACCTAGTCTAAGTTAAAACAAGTCTTACCTCATCAAGTCCTCCACCTTGTCATCGACATCCATGTCCTCTTCGCTGGTCTCAAACCCGTAGCCCGGTGCCGTCACACTACCACTAACTACACCAAGAGGAAAGCGGGGCGGCGACAGCTTCCCATTGGTGACAGCGACTAGACCGTTCTGAGCTACGCCTGCGATGGCTACAGGTGAGGCTACTGGGATCGGTAGAGGCGGGGAGGTGGTGTCGAAGTTGTTGTTAGGCGACAGCGAAAGCCGGTTGTCAGGGAAAGTTGTCTGAGTGGCGGTGGAAGTCATAGAAGAGGAGGCGGCGACGGTGCTGGAAGAAGACAAGGAAGACGAGGGAGGCATGTAGGAAGGTTTGTGGGGCAGCTTGTGTCCATGTTTCCGGTCCAGGTGGTCCAGGGTGTCCAGGGCGTGGAGGACCTCCGCCTGTGTGATTCCTGTCCTCCTTAGCCTCTGGAGGAGGTCAATCTGCTCGATGGTGAAACGAGGCTCCTCACACTGCTGGAACATCCTGAAGGAGATCATAACAACCCCATTAATGGCAAAGAAAAACAACATTTACATATACACACACACACGCTACTCTTCTTGTCTGATGCAGTGGCGCCTTATATAAACACTCCCAGCTTGTAAGAAGCTGCTGTTGGTCTCCAACATTTTACAGAGAAATTATGTCATTTGAATCCATTATTATTCGACAGCTGTAGGTAATAGTTCCTGTGCAGAATAGGATTTTACATTAAAACATACCATATTAAATATAATGCAGTATTAAAGTTCAGCCTACTCTAGAACAAATGGAGTTATGTCAGCTAAGCCACTAAAATACCTCTTGTATGTTATGCCCATAATCAAATTACACTTGATTTTCTCTTACAAGAAGGAGCCACTGTATTTCAGACAGCTCAGCAGATGTGAGTGTACTTCACATTTAGTTGGATACATTCACATCTTACATCGTGCAGTGACGGCATTGGCTGCCATGCAAGTTGCTCAGCAGAAGGGAGCTGATTACGAGGACACACATTTGGGGTTCAGTGTCTTGCCTATGACTGGAGGGACGAGGGATCGAACCCCCCGATCTTTCAATCGGAAGATGGCTGCTTCGATCCCTGGCCACCACCCATCATTGACAAAGACCATGAAGATTCACGTGGAGAAGAAGACTACAACTGCTGGCATGAGAACATGACGTGAGCGACGCACGTTCATTTTCTTTTTTTTCAACTTTTCAGGGAAACAAGTAGGAAATGTTTTCTGGCGAGACACAATGGCAGTGAACATAATTGAGTGCGACTTCTTCCACATCACGTTCAATAGATGCGTGCATTGTTTTCTGCGAATGCCTCATGCATGAGTGCACAACTTGAATCCCATTTAAGGTGGAGGATATACAGCGCGGGGAAATAAGAATTCAACACATCAACAGTGGTTTCATTACACATACTTCCAGTGTAGCTGTTCGCATGAAATTTAGACCAGACATTGGTGTTAGTCAGTAGAACTACAGCTATAGAAATCATAACATTTACATCCATAAAATGTATTTAACACTTAAACACAGAAGCTTTTTTTTTTTAAAAGCTTAAAGAAGTTTCCTGAACAAAAGAAGAAACTAATCTTTCTCAGTGTTCAGTTGTCTTTCAATCCTAAAGATTCACGAGGCCGCTGGTGAATCCTGATCTTCAGTTCTTCCACAATTGTTCCATTGGGTTTAAGTCTAGTGATTAACTGGGTCAGTCCAACACCTTTATTTTCCTCCTCTAAGACCAACTGACAGTTTCATTTGCAGTACGTTTTGGATTGCTCCCCTGCCGGAAAGTCCGTCCTCATCTCATCATCCCGATGACCACGTTTTTCTCAAGAATTTCAGGTACATGGCTCAACTCGTCTTATTTTCGATCATTTGGATTCTTCTATCGTGAGAAAAAAAAAAAAAAACAGACATCTGTAGTTGAATGGATAATCTGTAGCCAAGGAACCAAGGTTTTGGCACCCAGGGCGTGGGTGTGGTTGTTAATAGCTAAGCAGGTTCTGGTTGCAACAGTCAGAAAAAAAACTGTACACAGTGGCCTAATTGTAATCTTGGAAGCCCTCAGCTATCGTTTGACAACGATTTAGCTTTTTTGTCCGTATACATATGCAGATATGTCTTTATAGAGATTAGCAGGAATGGGATTTGCTCTTCATTCTTCATTCTCAGGTATCATGTTAGAAGAAGAAACATTAGCCATTGCATCCTAGAGGCTAAAATCCTTGTCAGACTGACTGGTTCCAGGATTGAGCCCGTTTCCACCTCCAGACTTTACTGTAGGTCTGATATTTTTAGGGTCATATGCAGGGCCTTTTTTTCCAAACATGCCACATCGTATTGCTGCAGAAATGTTAACTTTTTGAATCCCTACATTCTCCCAGTAATCTACAGGCTTCTCCACATGTTGTGTTGCAAACTGCGTAACAGCTTCAACATGCCTTTTCTTCAGTAATATAGTCTTCCGGGGTGATCGTGCATGAAGACCGTGGCAGTGGAGTGCATCGCCTTTGGCTTTCCCTGTGACGACAGTTCCTCCTTGGCTCTTGGGCTACTCTGAACTTACTGACTTTGACCTTTGACTGCTTGGGGCAGCTGTGGCTCAGGAGGTACAGCAGGTTGTCCACTAACCAGATGATCAGTGGCAAGATACTGAAGACTCAAAAGGCGCTATATAAGTACAGCCGATTTGCCATTCGGTTGGAACTTTTGCAAAGCGCTTTTGTGCATGGTCGGAGATGTTCCTTCCACTTGTGGATATAATGGCTCCAACTGTGCTAATTAAGAGCTGAGAAAGCCATTGCTTTGTAGATCAACAATGTTGCTGTGACGATCTTGGGAAAGCTCTTCGTCTCTGCCCATCGTGAGATGTTTACTGCATGACAGCTTTGTGACAAATGATTTGTTTACTTGCATGCCGAGGTGGGTAACCCTTTTAGTGGAAGTACCAACCAGCCAACAAGCATTAACCCAGCTGATTTTAATTAGCAGAGGTGGGAGAACTAATCAATCTGTAACGAGCTGATTTCGTGCTTTTTCTCACTTTGTTCATTAGTTGTTTTTTTTCTGTTTCATACCACGAGCACGTCGCTTTAATGTTATCAATTCTTCATCTGTATTGTCTTATCGTGAACTAAAGGCTGCACTGGAAATATGTTTAGTAAAAAAAAAAAAAAGGTTGACAACTGTAAAGAGGCACTTAAAGAATGCAAATACACTGAGTGGCTATTACACAAAAAACACACTGTAATTAGTGTCAAAACTGGGCCTGCTGTAATGCAAAATCTACATCTTTCCATTTATGATTCACAGATACATTTTAGCTCATTAGTGACCTCTCTCTCTTTCTCTTTCTCTCTCTCTCTCTGCACTGAGCTTCACATCCCTGAATATTAAAAAAAAAAATGAGACAATCATAGAACAAAATGGAAGTCACATCTGTTAGCTTCCTGCCTGCAGATTTACAGCACGCATACGCACACAGTAAGACATCAGCGCTCTGCAGCTGCTATCCAGATATGAAGTGCATTCCTCCAGACAAAATAAGGTTTTTATTATGGCGCATATAGCTTTTCAACCGCAGTAATCACATCATGTAACGTATGGTATCTGCTCAAACCAAAAACATGCCCACTTCAACGTGCCTTTAACAAAAAAAAAATTGTTATTTCCACATCTGAATTTGCATCTTGTATGAGCCGTGTGCTTTGTGCACTGATTTTGTGTCATTTCATAATAGCCAGCGAAGCTGAGGCGAGAGAGCGAAAGAGGGCGAGGAAGATAAACGGAGAAATGAGATAACACATCTGTCTCGACGCTTGTTTCTTTTTTTTCTTTTTTTTTCCCCCTCCTGATGCAGAGAAGAAAAACAGGCCACAGCAGAGAATCAAAGTCAGCAGACATGTCAACACTTATATAGAGAAGTAGGGTGAAGGCGAGTGTGTGTCTGCGCGCACGGGTGGGGGCGCGCGCGCGCGGGTATTTGGAAAAATGCCAAGAAAAATTTACATCTCAGGCAGCCAAGCTCCATACTTTGTCTCACTGCTGCAGAGGATGAGTCACGCTGTATAAAGTTAGACTGATACATAGGATCGATACAGGACTGCAAAAGTATGGCAGGATGACGTTTTCATTTCATAATAACAGATTAATAATTGTTGTAAACGAGCAAATTGCGCCGCTTATTTCAGTGTAGCATTTATCAAGCTGTTTACAGTCTTCCTGCATATAAGACTGATAGAATTATGATTAAAATCACTTTCACAATTAAGGCTTCGTAACGCAATACGGCACAACATTTCTCTGACCACAGCGGAAGAACAGTAGGACATGCGTGATGTGTGTTTTTTTAATTAAAAAGCGACAAATAAGATTAGAGTTTTTACTCATTGTGCAAGCCTTGGTCAATATCAGCTTCCATGCCTTCATTCGATAGCCGACAGCAGAGCGATGACAGGAAATAAAAAAAGAACTGGATGAGGAATGACACGCCGCAAAAAAGTCACAAGGCAAATGCAAATCAGGGATGTTCATTCCCGCGTTGCACCCTGAGGGCGCCCCAACAAATAACTTTTAATTAACCCTGCCTTCTTTTGTCTCTCAGCATCTCCACCACTCCTGTCTGAAACACAGCGAAGCACAACATCTTCCATCTTCATAACGAGGAGATTCAGCGGAGTTTATGGGCGTATGTGCACTGTGCACCGTGAACTACAGCATGTGTGTGTTTGCGTGTCAATTTTCCAGACACAATTTAAAAAGATCAACAGAAAACCAGATGTATCTAAGTGCAATTTGACTGATTGTCCACATACGAGCAGTGGCAGCCTGCTAAGAAAATACACTTTTGATCATTTATTTTAGTAAATGATGAAATGCGCCAGCCAGGGAGAAGCAGGGTTATTTTGGTCTAATCTGTCTAAGTTAGTCTTGCAGCAGCCACTTTGGCAGGAAACCAACGTTCCTTTATAAAAAGGTGCTCCTATTGTAAGAAGACACAGTGGCTTTTAGATTCACAATGACACCATGTGACCAAGAGGCAAACACAATGTTTCCTTCCTGTCCCCTGTCCTGAGAAAAGAAACAGACGTATTATTTATCACAGCCTGGCAGAGAAGAAGGAGAAGAAGAAGAAGAAGAAGAATATATCCCATCCAGAGAGTCCATCTTTCTTCTGAAGCAAACCACATCATGGCAGGAAATCCTCCTTTATGTAAAGCATTTGTCACGGAGGCTGCCAGATCAGCTGAAGTTTATTTTCACACTATGTGGTGTGACTTCTGTGGTCGCTAAACTTCTTCATTACTGCTACAGCACAAGACTTTTCAGCAGCTTCAGTAATGACGCTGGTGCAACGAGGACAAGGCGCCGTATCAAAACGTTATAAAGAGGGAGAATTATTATATAAATGAGATAAAAGACAAACCATAAACACATAACGTTATATGGTACAGTCTTAAACTCATGTTGGGAGCCCAACAATCCGACTTCACCATGAAATGCTCAGCTACACCATGCGTTGCTCATAAAATCAACAAAGTAGCTGTGAGTTAACATAGAGTTGGGCTTTCAGTGCAACAAAGCAGGTAAAGGAGCAGTGCACCTCATCAAAACATCAAGAGTGCAACACGCTTGTATGCATTTTCTTCTCAGTTTCTTTCGATCTAAACCTGCAAAACAAAAACACAAGGACGCACACGCGTTTTCACACATCCACAATGTTGTGAAATAAATCCATCGTACCGTCAAGAATACACAAACTGTTGCGTTTCCAGCGGTGTCAGACGTCAGGCTTCAGTTTCAGCATGTGTGATTACAGTATGTGAGGCTCAGTGAAAAGAAGCAGGGATATTAATCAAACCAGTAATCAAATAGTGCTGACTGGCAATGTTCAGCTCCTTAAGTGCAAAGTATACGAGTACGGGCAGGCACACATGGAAACACACAAACGGCAAAGCCACAGCCACAGAGAGACTACACTCCGACCAGCTCTGGAGCTAAACTTGACCTGACCTCTGACCTCACCCTGCAGCAGAGGACTTCTCCACAGGAAGGATCCCTTTGCAATGTGATCAATAAACTCTCAGGCTGTCTTTAGGTTGACCTCCTGGGACAAGCTGCACACCACAGAAGACTGAGCTCTCACTTTGACTGTGTTTTTAATCGCCCAAAAAAAAAAAAAAAGATTTTCACGTGTGTTTTCCTCTGATAAGACAATCTGTATCAATCCTCCTGCACCCAGTGACCTGCTAAAGATCACAACCAGACGTGGCACAAGAGTGCAGCCTGGTTGCAGACGTGAGCCAGCTGGGCACATGCAGACAAAAGTCATTTTAATTACAGTAGGCAACTTTAAACTGGCCTTGAAACCCAACATTTGACCAGGGAAAAAAAAAGCACAGCTGGCACATGAGGCTGTAGTAACCCTAAATGTCAAAAGGGACAGCCCAGATGCGGAGTACGTTTCTAAATAATGGATTTTAAATCTGCCCTGCTTCTAGGAAAATGGGCATGCCCGACAGAGGGTGTCTTAAGACGGTGTACGCACAACGAAGAACAACTACACAAATCGGCGTATATCTTGCAAAGTAAACCGTTAAAACCACCGGGCTACGGTGCGTTTTCTGACAGGCTCGCCCGTGATGGTTACACTCCACTAAAAACACACTGCACACATCGCGTTGGCGGGCGTTAAACACCCAACTGGAAAAGTTGACATTGTGTTTGATTAAGTGTTTGCTGGTGAATTGCGTGCACGCCGAATTAACGGCCGGCCGTTTCTAATTCAAAAATAACCGTTAACGTCAGTTGACGTGCTGTGTGCGGGGCTTCAACCGCCAAGTAAAACGCCGCAGCACACAGCCGAAATATTTAAGGAGTTTTCAGTTATCCCCGCACAACAGAGAGAAAAGGAAACGTATCGGGCTAGCAGGGAGGTTTTAACACAGCACTAGTTGGAGCCGCGGGACTTAACTTACCTTAATATTCCAGTCCAAGAGCCTCCACAGATGTTTCTTTTACCATATATGTATCGCCTTGGGGCGCCAGGACACACGGACGCTGACAGTTTTCCCAAAATGTCTCCTCTGTTTCTAATTGGGTTTCAATCCTCCGTCAGACAGATTCGCCTTTTGTCCGGCAGACAGGCGCCATGTTGACACAATGACGCAAGGAACGACGGGAGTCGCAGTTTACAGAACTTACTGTACTCACTGGAAGGTGCCACTTTATTTGTAAGGTACATCTGGCTGCAGGCTGAAATCCAATACAGTATCCACGCAGTGCTGCCAGGCTTTGGTAGTTTTATGGTGTTCAAGAAGCCACGCTGTGTTTCTGATATTTTGTCAACCCAGCATTTTGTTGCACATAGTTTGCATATGCAGCTGTTGTTTTTTTTTTTTGCTTACTATCAATGAAACAGCTCCTTTCCTCTATTTTATGTTTATTTATTCACAGTGTAAACATTTAGGGAACTCTGTTAACACACAAGAAAAAAAGAGTTAACATTACAAAAGTGCCTTGTTCCCACACAGAGCTCCAGAACCAGACGTGCGTGTGCATTGTTCCTCCTGTAATCTTTGAGTAATCATAACCACCAGGTTTCTTCATGTATATGAGTGACATAAGACATTTTAAGCAGCTGTGGGGTGATTCTTTACAATCAGTGCTCTGCACCAAATCATGTAGTTAAAAGCAATAAAAAAAAGAAAAATCAGAATAAAATGTGACAGAACATAAAAAGGTCAGCTAAATGCATTTTAAATCACTATAAAAGCGATTAAAGTTTACACAGAGTTTGCAGCCCTGGACACCTCAGGCAGGTAATTTCATAGTCTTGATTACACAGGCTCTGTCCCCTTTGTGTATAAATCTGGAGCAACAAACAATCAGGAATAATGCACCTGAGGCCCTCAGGGACTGAGAGGGGACAAAGGGCACTAAAAGTTCAGCTAAAATAACTTGGGGCGAGGCTTCTCAGGGCTTCATATGTAATCAATTTTAGAAGCATCTGGCAGCCAGTGTAAAGAAGCCAGAATCTGTGTGATGTGGTCGTGTTTCTTTGTCCAAAATGATAATAAATATTATTTTTAAACATTTGTTACAACAGTGTGAAGAGTGAAGTGTTAAGTGAAGTGCTGCTCGGGTGTAACTTTAGGGCAAAAATGTTGTTTAAGGCTCAAAACAGGGACCGTGGCTGTTATCCTACTTGTGTCTCTCTAGAATACCTTTACCCAAAATGCCACTGGTGCAACAAAACCATGAAGAACCTCTGTCCCCTCCATAGATGTAGTGGTGTTCGTGCTTGTTACGTAGAGTCCAGTTGGTTTGCATTCTAGCTGCCTAATCAGTGACTAATAAACACATGGGACACAATGGGAATACAATTATCAACCTGGGGTAGTTAGAAAGCTTTGGCAGACTGAGAACTGCTGCTGCATGCACATGGTAAACTATTAACAGATTATACTGTGTACATGATACAATATGGTGTCTGCAAGTCCTGCACCCGTTTTATTAAGCTGCATTCTTCCATTTATTAAAATCAGTTTTTATTCATGATGAAAGGTGTTGTGGAGAAATTGCTGAAATCAATGGTGAGGTCAGGAGTGAAGAAAGTGTTCAGGAGCCTCTGATGTCTTATGCTGTAATATTTATTGACGCTTAGCCAAGGAGAATCTAGAGACACTCTCAAAGTACATCAGAAGTGCCTGAGTCAGTCTCACATGGCAAACTCCTGTGGGTGGTCAGATTTTAAACCCCTACCGATAAAACCGCAAATACTATACGCCCAGAAATAGTCAAAGAGCATGTTTTTTTAAAATCCATGTTTGTGCTACCGTCAGCACATTTTAGTCTGGAGACACTGTTGTCTGTTTATGTTAATGACACATCAACAGCAAGCTATCTATGTCTAGGAAGGCAACATTCAGTTCCTTCTACCCTGGTCACCACAGTGTTGAGATAGGCTGTCCCCAAACAAAGCCAAATAATTGCTACTGCCGAGGACCTCAAGGTCCACATGTGACCCCTTGTAACCTAAGGATAGAAAATTCCATAATAAAAAGTAACTCCAGGATGATATTCAGGAATACTTACTGCTAAATCAACAGACTTATAACAGTCCTGAAACTTGCTCTGAAGCAATTTTGATTTGATTCCTGCAGGAGTTCACGTGACTCTGACCTCTGGACACATTTAATGACACATTTGTTCTCTGGTAATAAAGCTAATGCAATGCTTTGTTGGACAGGCCTTATATGTAAAGTGCTGAGGTATGAGGTATTGTACATTTAAACCCTGTTGCAAAATCTAGAGAAACAGATGACATCACTACACATCTACTGGACAATGATAACACGATTCTGTTTATTGGTACAAAACATGTCAGTCTACTTAAAGACAGTCTAGAGTGTGGTATAAAATATAAAAATAAATGTTACTGACAACTAACACTTAGACAGTTACAAACAGCAGTTTTAAAGTAATAGAGAGGTGTATATATATATATATATATATATATATATATATATATATATATATATATATATATATATATATATATATATATATATATGTGTGTGTGTGTGGGGTGTGTGTGTGTGTGTGTGTTCAGGAGGGAACCCAGATGTTGCCGTGTGTGTCGGGGGCCTGGCTGTACGGAATGTTCCAGATCCAAGGCTGATCTGAAACCAGAGAAAGAAAAGAGGTCAGTAAAATTAAACCTCTACTATAAAATGGACTTTACTTTGGACAAAATGGCAACAAGTATCCTATCAGTTTTAAACGAAGTCCCTTCACCTGCACTGATCTACTAAAACAAATTAGATTGAATGGTTTTAGAAATGTGAGATATAAAACCTTTTTAGTTAAATCTGTCCTGTCACTGGATACAATAAATAAGAATAAATAAGAAATCCGTACAATATATTTAAAAAATGAGCCCCAGTAATATTGAACTAGCACTGACAAAAGTAGGACCTTCCATAAATACAATATAGGAATCATTAATGCACCTGAGTTTTCTGCAATGACATTTCAACAGGTCTGCTGTGCATCCAGTTCGTTAAGCTATAGTACCTTAGAGTAATATACAAGTATTGCAGGAAAACTACGAATCTATCCAACCTCATTAGTAAATCTGTGTACTGCTTAAACAAAGCCCGGTGCAGCAATAGCGGAAAGGTCAATTTTGTACAATAAAATTTTGTAGAATAGATGCCGTCACGGATGAATGCCTCGTTGTGCGCACTGTTTTGTTTGTTAATTCTGTTTTTCTTCTGTCTTGTTCACCAGAGAGGAGCTCATGAACATCAGGGGAACTCTGACAGCAACATGAAGTATTACCACAAGTGTATTGATTTTCTGCATTTTCAATAGGCCATTATCAGTCAATAATAATCGGCCAACCGATATATTGCTCAGGCTCTACTATGAACATAGCTTCATTTACAGAAAGTTTAATTATCATTAAAAAAAACATATAAGAGCAATCAGAGTTCAACAACACGTCATGGCGCCCAATAAATGGTTTCAGTCTTACACCAAGTTTCCAACAAAAGACAAAACATGTAGCAGGCTGACGCTGTTAGTTTCGCTAACAGGTTGGCGTTTCCTTTAAACTTGTGTTTTGTGGAATAAAATGTGCGCTCTTTTAAACCTCTTTAAAGCAGTGGTTTTGTTATGCACTCTTTGTGTTGCAGAATTCACCTGAGTGCCACTAAACAGCGCTACTTACACCTGCTGCATCCTTGGCTGAACTAGTGTTTACAGACTAGAGTTCAACACTCAAATCAGACATTTTCTAGAAGAGATAAATATGAATAGCGTTCTTGTAGGCTGGCTGTAGTATTTTAACAAAGGTTGGACTGCAGTACCTTTAGGAGAGTAGCATGTAGGAGGGAGGTCAAAGGGCACAGGGAAGCCAGAGGAGGAAGAAGAGGCAGGAAATGGGTTTTTGTGAACAGGAAAGGTCTTCATGTTCTGGAAGGAGACAACATTATTCGGCACATGTAATATCTCTCCTTCCATATTGTCATTCATACGTTGAACGCTGAAAATGTGGTGTATTGAATGAAGTTTGTCCATGTGTGTTGCTCTTACAAAGGCGGAGGGCACGTAGAGGACTCCCAGCTCGTACGAACGAACCATCACCTGAGTGTTGTTCTTCTCCAGCGCACCCCACGCTGCTTTGGACAGGTTGGCACTGAAACACAAATAGAAACACACAAGTTTTAATGTTTTAGTAGAGCTGCGTGAATGAGGAAACATCTTTTCAGCATGTAAAGAATCTGAAATCATCATTCTTAACTGATTTTCGGTAGGATGCTGAACTGTCATTTGAGAAACAGTGAAAAGCAGAATCATGCAATGCACACAACACAGAAATATGCAAGCTTTAAGTTTGTCTGTGTATAAAAAAAAACAAGAATGTAAGAATCAGAGAATTTACTGGAAAATTTATAATAATGGATTTAATGGTAAGATATGACAAAATGGATTTCTGGTTTTAGATAAACTGTACGGTACCCTTTCTTTAATGAGTTACCAGTTTAAGTAATATGTGAGAAATGAAAGAACACATAAATCATTTAACATAATAAAAATGAACAAATCTGAAACCTAGCGCACACACCTTGTGACGAGGAACCAGGCAAGCTGAGTGAAGTCTGGTGACGCCCTCATGTACGTCTTGATGTGTGGCATGGCGTGACTTCTTCCTGTTGTATTCGCCTTCCAACGACTACACACACAAACACACAGGAATTTATTAAACTGTTCAACTAACCAGGAATGTGAGTGACTATAAATAGGGCTGTGTAAATCGTCAGTCTTTAAAAAGCTGGAATCATCCTGTGCCATAACTTCTGACCACATTTCAAATACAATTCATGTAGAACATTGTACAATGTAACCAGCTACAGCAATTTGAAATATGGATAATGTTTTTACAGATGCAATATAATGTACCAGAACAAAAGGACTGATGTTTGATTAGGTGAAGTGGACTTACTGGAAGTATGAGTGGAGCCAGAGTTGTTTCTGAGCTGTCTGGATGCTGTAAGGAAGAGATCCTCCCGCTGGAGGGCAAAGAGATGGACATCACAGCTAAATACACAGCAGTCGCTAAAGAGCCAAATGCTAGATAAATGATGCTGGACGTAGATAATTAAATTAATAAATAAGTCAGCAACTAAGGTCATGTTGTGACAAAAATGTACCAATGTAGTAAAGGTTGTTTTTATTGGCATGTGACCTCTAAAATACGACTCACCTGGATAACCTTCTAAACTATTCCTCACATCTTCGACTGCTGGATACAGCTGCAAAAGCAAAAGATCAATCCATCAGCATCAGAGTTTTATAACCTTTTCCTGAACTGTGGAAAAACTTTTTCAGTTCCAGGAAATGAACAGTAGCACAAACAGAGAAAAGACATTAGTCAGTAAACTGACTCAGTAATGCCAATAACTGAGTTTGTTAACATTTAACCACTAGCTACCGTTCATACCAGAAGTGGGGATAAAGCAACAACATCACTGGGAAAACCACACAGTATAGACATACTGTACACTTCCACATTTGACAAAAGACATAAGAGATCAGTCCACTGTGCCGATGGGTTTTCTATCAAGCATTACTGTGGTCTGAAACCCTTTACAAATTAGTTTTAGGCAATCAAATGCCCTGCAGGGACTCCTAGGAAGTGCAACATGTAACCTCAAAATGACTCTTCTATTATTTACCCCTCGAAAGCTGAAAGCTATTAGAAAGCACAATGATAATAGTGGCAGCAGCAGTCACAGAAAACCTAATTTGTACTGTATTATTTAGTATTATCTTTCCTCATAGCATTTCAAATGCTGCACCACACGAGCCACAGGCAGACATCAGGTTGTGTTGGAGGAACGTACCAAGTGCATGGGGGGGTCTGAGCGCAGAGAGGATTTCCCCAGCGTGGTCATGGTGCGCTGAAATTCCCCTGCCAACCATTTGGTCTTATCCAGTCCCATTGAGCCGATGCTGGAGAACTGGCCAATCACAGGCCACCTTTCCTCACCAGGAACAGGATCAGTGTGGTCATACAACAGCTAATAAAATAAGAAAAAGAGAAGGAAACAAAGGACATACCTGTTAGAGGCCGCATGGAAACATTTACTGTTTGTTTGTTTTTTTTCTAAATACAGTACAGAAAATAGACACATGCATCAGAAAACAAAACAAAACAAAAAAAGAAACAAAGGACAAAAATAGAACAGGCATATTTAAATAAAGAATTAATTGTACCGCTTCATCACCAGAACAATGCAAGTACTCAATGAGACAATGAGAGAGAGGTGGATGGCACTTGGGATCAGTGACATTTTGACCATGGTGTAGAAATAGCTGCCATATTTCAGAAAATGTATTAAGATCATCCATCATGCTATATGAGACTTTCTCTATATGTAATATACCTGTGAGCTCACTTCACCAGGTCATCGCCTGACGGACAGGATCTGACTTCCAGAGCATTTACCATTCCAAACATAATCGTGCTTTGCAAAGAAACACTGGGCTTCAGTACGAAAAGGAGAAAATCTAAATAATGCAACCACCAAAATGTACAGTTTCAGAACATTTACGCTGTCTCTTGTAAAAAATATATATTTGGTAGCCATTCATCACATTGGCATCACCTGGTAGTTGAGATGCTGCTGAACTGAGACTTCCTAATGGACGACATACATGCAGACACTTGAAATCTGCCATGTTCTAGGCTATGCACAACAAATTGTTTAAACTGTTTACTGCTTGTAAATTTGAATTCACATTATCCTTTCCTAGGTGTCCATGTTGGCTGATTCCATTACCTTAATGACTTTTGTTTACGTTCTTGTTTTCTGTCTTGGACTGCAATATGTTGTTAACAAATCAGAGAGAAGAGAGTAGGGACAAACCTTCCTCAACCTCAGGTGGCCCCAACGCTCCATGTCTGCACCAACGTATCTCCCCGGGGTTGAGCCCACCAAATAAACCCTGATAGTAGAAGACGATAAGATGAGAGACGAACATCAAGTCCATATGTGTACATGTGTAACCGTCTGTACGTGCCTCACCTGGTCTCTGACAGGTCGTGCTCTTTGATTCGTTGGATCCACTCCTCGAGTTCTGGTGCACGGTACGATGCCAAGTATTCTAGCAGGTCCTTTTTAAAGAAGGTCGGTGACTCACCTGCGGTAGCACTGCTGCCCTTTGGTAAACGTGGATACAAGGGGCTCATCCACAACCTGGTTTGGAAATAATATATTCAAGGGGGCATTTTCAAGCTTCATATCTGGATACTGTGCAACAATGACACTACTGTCTTCCTCACGTTTGACTAGGTTTTTTGTTTCGTTTTGTTTTAGCCTTTCCTTTGTTAAATAAAGAGCAAGCAGACAGACTCACCCTTGTGTTTTCTGGTACCAGTCAGCTCTGATGAGATTGGAGGTCGTAATGACGACTCTGAAGCCTTCCTCATACCACAGCAACATCATCTTCCTGCACAAAGGCACACAGCAGTTGTTTGCTTCATATAACAATAACAACAAAGAGTACTCACCCGCACCTGTAATTTCTGCAACGTTAAATCACCTGGTGCTAAATATAACGTGCCATTTCAGTCAAGAGGCACACAGACAGTTCCCAACTAAACTCACAATAATACCAGGCAGGGAAAGAAATGCTTACGTGTGGTGAGTTCCAAAAGCAATATCCAGCTTGGCCTGGCGGGGAGAATCACACACATTAATCACATTTAAAGGGAGATCTAATTTAAATTCATTTAAAATAACGGGCATTTCATGATGGCTCAAAATGCAAATCAGATAAGCGGTTATTAAACAAGTGACTCTTTGGTTGTGAGTCTGTACCTGGCAGAATCGAACATGTGGGAAAGGCTGAGCCTGCTGCAACAGCCGTGCTTTGGCCTCCCTCTTATCTCCATGGACAAGCAGAACTGGACGATCCCTGTAAACACAACCCAAAACAAAGGGCTAAGGCTGGCCTTATTTCACTGGATTTATCACCATCCACCATGACTGTTGGGCTGCTTATTCTATTATGGCAATTCTTTTATAGTATTAAATTATCTAAGCAGTTTCCTCTGTAATTCAATGTGTGCTTTGTATCACCTTCATTTGTACTAAAAGAATAAACAAATGTCATTATCCAAATTTGAATCAGGAGTTGTGTCACATGATGATTTACAGTTTCTTTTTTCCACCCAGACAAGAATGAAAGAAACATGAATAATCATTGGGTATAAAAAGTTCAAATATCACAAAAACAACTGAACATTTAAATAAAATAAAATCAGTACAAGCCTTGATCCTAAATCTTGGCATGCAAACAATATCCTAAATGAGATATGAGTGTCTGTTAAATAAAAGCATGAACTGATTCAGACTGCAGAATTGCTCACAACAATAACAATTAGAGATTTTTACGATTTTCTCCAGTTTATTTATTCAGCGTTGAGAAAACGTCTCACATACAGCAACACATGTGCAACCATACAAGTCATACAACACTAGAGGGTGCTGTCATGTGGACTTGAGCAGATTCCCACTAACTACAACTAGAGGAACATGTTAATGATAATGTGATGCTAAGAAAGAAGAAGAAGCAAAACTTACCTAAACTCTGCTGGGTACTGCTGAACCATCCAGGCGATATCAAAGCAGTAGTTAAACTATAAAGAAATGAAGTATGGTGATATTAATGACCATAATTCCCTCCAAACCTGGTAGAAAGATGTAAATCAGAGTTTTGCTAACAGCTAGTTGATGGTCTCATTCATTTTGTATTATAATTAATAATAATAATTGTTTAAGATTGGGCTTTATTTACAGAACAAGACAAATATTGAACATAATATGCATAACTATGTTTTTTAATAATGTAGAATCATCTAAAAATAAGATTTTTTATTACCTTAGAGTATTTTTTTATATCCTCAGACACCATAGGTCCTCTTTCATGGACACTACCATGTTGTTACAGTAGCCTAATAGACACCGACCACCTAGAGTTTCCACAGTTAATATGATTACTGACCTGAACAGATTCTTTCAGGGTACCGAATAATGGAGAGAGGATGTCTAGATGAAGGAGAAAGTAAAGATTACTTGATAGAAGTAATGTATAAAAGGCAGATACCTTGTTCACCTGTAGAGCAATCTAAATTTTTTTGTTACTTTGACTGTTCCAAAAAAAATCAGACAACCAGCTGTTTTTATTTAACTTGTATTTAACCAGGAAATCTGTGAATGAGTGATACTGACCATTCTCTGATCTTGGATTTGAACGTCTGATCAAAAGCATTTGTTTTATTTACCAAATTTAATTCAATAAAACTCACCTCTGATGTGCAGAGCTCCACTGTTGTACTTCCTGTCCAGGCCTGTGACTTTGTTCAGGTAAAACCTGTACATGTCGTTCAGACAGGGAACACTGGATTCAAAGAAGTCGTCTGGCTCGTCGATGTAATAAAGTCGGCCGTGGGGACTCGGTGGACGCTCGTTCTCCACCTTTGCTTTCTTTGTTTTGGGGCTTGGAGGCGCCTTCTTTGGCAAGTTACTGACACTCTTCCCGTTTGCATGTCCATCATCATCGTCGTCACTCTCTGAGAGAGCCCAGCCTGAGCCGTCCGACACCTCTTTCTTCCGCTTTCCAGCCAGTGACGGACTAGTTTCATACTTCACTGGATTTAACTGGTTCATTGCTGCTGACTGCCTGGCCTCGGAGCCGACAACAAGTGAGGACACAGGGGTGTTAGCTGGTTCTGGTTTCACCTCCACAGGTGCTTCAACTTTGGGGCTTGGGGGAGAGGCAGACCGATGAAGGCCGGGATTAGAAGCAGTGGGTTGGTTTGATGACGCAGTCCCAGAAGGAGGAAGAGCATCATCATCGTCATCACTGCTGGAGATGGTCCACTTGCCGTGTTGACTGTCCTGAGTCATGTCTGACTAGAGACACAGAGAGGGCTCAAATATCAGCTGAGCAGCAACTTGACATAGCTGAATCTTTATTCCGATAATAGACATCTGCTGATAGCCATGACACCACTAGAGACAAAATTAACTCTAGTGGATGTTTGCAGCTGAAAGCACACAACATTTAGGTGCATTTAGGGCATAATGAGACGGTGTTACATATTGCATAGTGCAAAATAAATAACAGAAACTTAATGTGCCTGAATATAAAATGTGTTAACATGTATTAACAGCATGCATATATGCACATATACTGCAAAACACGAATGGAGCAATGGTTCAGAAATATGCAAAATGTGACAATACGATTTAAAATATAAAGCGATGAAAACATTGCATAATGCAGATCTAATGCAAGCAGAGCAGATCATGCAAGCTCTGCAGTTCATAAACGATAAGGTGATAACATGTGTTCACGTGGAGGCGGGGCGCCGAGTTTGATTTACCGGGTCCGATCTGATAAGGTTCACGACGTTATGAATGCGGAGACTCTAATCAATGAACCGCCGCTGAACAAACAACTCACTTCAACACACATGAAACAACAAACATGGAAACAGCCCGCAAAGTGCAGGAGGCGCACACGGAACACGTGTCCGGGTGGAAACCTCTTTTCCTGTGTTATCTTACAGTTCCGCCACAAAGGTTGGTTCGTGTTATAGTTTGTCTCTGTTTATTTACTTATTTTTGATTAAATGTGTCTACGGTTTTTATATCAACAAGAAGATGTATTCGTATTACAGAAAACAAAATAAAAACATCTTAATATTTTAGGGGTCCTCTCTCAGTTTCTTTATGAAACTCCTCATAAATATTAATGAGCCTCTCCTTTGATTGGCTATGTATAGACATATAGAGATATTTTACTGACCCTGAGGGAAATCCAATAATCCTGTGGCAGCATGATATCACAAATCTTAAGTTGGGCATGTTTCTGACAACACTTATATATAAAACTTATATACTGAAATGCTGTGCTGGGGGTTCCTTGTGGTTCTTATAGTCTCCAGAGCCTTCCGCTATGAAGCTCCTCTCCTGTGGTAGGGTCTCATGGATCTATCTATCTACTCAAAAACTCAACCGGTCTTGCTGTAGTTCTTTGCTCAACGTTTCTGCCTCTTAAAGGAAGTTTTACTGCTTCCTAAACTTTTGGGTATCTGTAAATAATATTATAAGTAATATTGTATGCACCTCCTCAGAAAAATGGAAACTGATTGGGAAGCAGATTTTGTTAGTTTGTTTATTATGTTAGATAAGGGATATCAAAACTGTAAAACATTTAAGTAATACATAAATAGACAAAGACAAAATATAAGATGAACAAACTGGTGAAGGCCATGTTTGTGTACACACCACAGACAGTATAGAGCTGGTATAAATAGATACCAACTCATATTTGTTAAACTTCCTGTTTACTTGGTGGTTTGTATGCGGATATTTAAATTATTACAACATTTCTTTGCACAGGTTTAATTTAAATACATACTTAAATTATAGGTTAATCTAACGTATGTTTACCGTAGTTTAGTTTAAGTTTAATGCTTGCTCACTGTGCCTCATGCTGCTATCTACGGCTGTACCACACACTCCCGTCCAGTTGGTGGCAGTACAGCATCAGTAAACTGTTGGTGGGCAGTCATGTCAAAGCAAAAGAAGTCCTGGTTCTTCACGCCGTCCTGCTCCGCTCCAGTCTACCGCTGCTTGGTGTGTGGAGGGTCTCGGCTGTCCCCTGACTGCTGTTGTGTCTCTTAAAACAGTGGAAAAGGCTTCACCACCTCGTGTGCAAGAAGGATTTCACAGCATGGCGTTAAACTTCACCATCAACACGAGCAATCCGCCTTTAGGTGAGCTGCAGCCCTTTGAGAAACACACCGGTGGAGCCGTGTGCTCTCACTGAGTGACAGCTGGCTACAGTTAGCCGTTAGCATTAGCTACGTGTCATCCTCACAGATGATGCAAACTCTGTGTTTGAGGTTTGTTTGCGTCCAGTCAAACATAAATAGATGTGTCAGGGGCAAATAAAGACACAGGACCGAGCTTGAGGATTTTAAGATTGATACAACAGGCGTGAAGATGATAGTAAAATAAAAAAAGACGATATTAAAAGTTGTGTATTTTGTTGAATTGTTGCAAACTAGCAGAGTTAATTAGCAGCTCTCTAAATGAAGATTTACAAAGTAAACAGTTGGTTTATATTATGAATTAAAGCACCTCTGTGGGTTGACCTAAATATATATGAATTACACTGGGTGTTATATGACGTCCGTATAAGTTCAAATGGGGAGTGTTTGAAGTGAGCTAACGTCGCTAGCCTGCTAACCGTTAAAGCTATCATTAGCTGGCGTGTCGTCGTGGCACTTCAAACCACAACATGTGGACAGTTTGTCACATTTCCTTCGTAATAACAGCACCTGTCTCTCACTTTACACTCTCGCTTTACAACCTCCACCGTGGCACGCCTGTAAACGTGCTTCGTTATGTGCAAAAACTGTTTATGAACTTGGAAAATGACACATGGATAAACCTTGCACGTTATGTTGTGGACATGAGCTAACCCGGGTTAGCTCAGCAGCAGGGGCTAGATGTGTGTAGTGCGTCTATAACCTGACGTATTTTATTAATAACGTGTCAGGTTATTATATTATGTTCAGTAATGTTTGAACACTGCTGAGCTATTCGTGTCGATGCTTTATAATCACACAGTTTATAAGATAATCTTTTGACCATCCTGTGTCTAAACAGCGCCGCCCTGTGATTTGTAGTGAATACAGCAGGCTGATGCAAGCAAGCTGAAACGTGGACTGCTGGATGGGGTGTGCATAATCCAATTGCTGTCTCATTTGGGAAGCACCAGCGCTCTCCCATGAAACTGGAAGTAAACGCAGAGCTGTCTCTGCAGCTCTCCTGTCAGACCTTGTCACGGTTGACTGTTAAGGTGTGAGACAAACAAAGGCTGGAAGGCTGAGAGCACGAGATGATTGACATGTATGATCCCTTTGCCAAACATTGGCCTACATGAACGTCATAAACTGACCCTGAGCTACATAATTAGTCTATTATCTTTAACTTTTTTATGTTATATAATCTGTTAAATACTGGATCTGACAGGGTTTTATGATGCCTATGCAGAAATAACCACATGATCTTTTGGTTTCCCTTCAATCTGATGCTGCGTACTTTGCAATTTAGCCCCTTGAGTGATGCCTGTATTGATATAAGATCTTACAGTACAGAGACTACAAACAGGTTAAGATTGTGAAACACCGCAGTGTGTATGTTGTGCATCACAGGACCAGCTCAACAGGTTTTCTACTACTAGATTTTTTTCAAGCTTTATTTCTGATAAAGACAGCTGAAGAGTGATAGGCATGCAGCGAATGGCATATGGGAAAGAGCCACAGGTCGGATTTGAACCCTGGGCTTCTGCAGCAAGGACTGCGCCTTTGCACATGGGGCGGCTGCTCTACCAACTGAGCTAAACGCCACCCCCCCCCCGACAGGTTTTCTAGTAGAAATATCTGTGCTGCTTGCCAATCATCCAAGTCACAACTTGAACTGAAGAAGCAGAACATCTGTAAGAATCGAAAGCAAATTAACAACAAAAAAACAAATGCTCTTGACTTCACACGCATAGATATCGTAAGAAAAGTTGACTCATTCAGGGAATTGTTTAATATTCAGGGAATTGAAGTGGCAGAAATGGAATATAATATCACAAGAGACAAACCGAACACTGCCTCTAGAAGGGGCCTTTGGGGAGTTTTGCAGCCACCATAGTGACACAAAAACACTTGGAAGTAGAGGGTGAGGCAAGGGTATTCAGTTGGCTGCAATCTGCAACTTCACCGCAACATTCGATTAAGTCCTACACACGGGTCATCACTGACTTTTTCCCCCTCTGTCCTTCAGGAGCGCTCCTGGCAGCAGAGCATGTGAAGGGCAGCGTGCAGGTATCAGTGGAGGAAGGCAAAGACACCCGGCTTCACGTCTCAGAGTAGGTCACGCGCTGTAATGTGAAGTTTGTGCATTTGTTAAAGTGTTTTCATTATTATTCACTCACATTCTCCTTCCTTCCCTCAGCGCGATCCAGTTCAATGATGCTAACTCCATCAGCCGCTACTTGGCTCGCGTGGCTCCTTCTCTTGGCCTTTATGGAGCCAACATGATGGAGCAGACTGAGGTACGTATGTTTATATGTGCGTGCAACATACTCTAGCAGTTTGGGGTTTCTGATTGGTAATTAAGATGCTTACCTGCTATCTGCAGGTCGACCACTGGTTGGAGTTTAGTGCTCGGCGTCTGTGTGGTCAGCCTGGTTTGACTGTGGCACTTGGTGAACTGGATAAGGCCCTTTCCCTGCGGACCTTCCTGGTTGGACATGCCATCACCCTGGCTGATCTTTCTGTCTGGGCTGCCCTTAAAGGTTTGGATCGCTGCCTATGTGTTGCCTGGTATTTACTGGGTTTGAAGCTCTGCAGTTACACAAGTGGAATGCAACTTTACAGGTTGTGGTTGTTTCTCTGCAGGTCACAAGGAATGGCCCAATCAGGGCAAATCCTTCTCCCATGTCAATCGCTGGTTCTCTTTCCTGAGCTCACAGGTTCCTTTCTCTTCTGTGGGAAACAAGTACACCACAAAGAAAGCTCCAATGACCAAATCCAATGTAAGTGCAATTTCCAGTGTTAACAAATGATTTGATATGTTGATAGAACATGTTGAGGAAAAAGGAGCATCGATTTGAAGCCAGTCATAGCTGATGTGGAGTGTTTGTGCTCAGTACACCGAATAAACAACTAATAACATAATGATTGTTATTGTAAATGCCTTTTTTAATATTGATTTATGTTTACTGTAACTAACTCTTCATTTAACATCACTGGAACACACCAAAAAATAACTAATAAATAATACGATATGAATGCCATTGTATGTTGTATTGCTGACTGTTTGTGTCCCTCGGCAACAGTCGGATGAGAAGAAGCAGGATGTCGGCAAGTTTGTGGATTTGCCCGGAGCTGAGATGGGCAAAGTGGTGGTCCGATTCCCCCCCGAGGCCAGCGGGTAAGGCTTGACGTGGAGTTGTTCAGATTATACGTGGTCAGTAGATCGAGTGCAGCTGGAGTTCAGCAGTTCCTCCTTAATATTTCATGACTTTTCTGTCTCTCTGTTGCCAGATACCTGCATATCGGTCACGCCAAGGCCGCTCTGCTCAACCAACACTACCAGGTCACATTTAAAGGCAAGCTTATCATGCGCTTTGACGACACCAACCCCGAGAAAGAAAAGGAGGACTTCGAGAAGGTAAAAAAAAGAGCAAAAGGACAAACTTCAGATGGAAAAAATCCTTATAAATCTTCATCTTACTTGTCTATATTTGTGCACAGGTGATTCTGGAAGATGTTGCCATGCTCCAGATCCATCCAGACCAGTTCACCTACACCAGCGACCATTTCCCCATCATAATGAAGTTTGCTGAGCAGCTGCTTTCTGAGGGCAAGGCCTACATCGACAACACGCCTCCTGAGCAGATGAAGCAGGAGAGGGATCAGCGCGCTGAGTCCAAATGCAGAAATAACAGTACGCCTGCAGAAACATGACATGACACCAGTCACAGTGAAAGCAGATGCTACAACACGCACCTTTCTAAACGTTGTGAACCTACAATGCGCGACTTCTCTCTCTTCTGTGTAGCGGTGGAACAGAACATGAAGATGTGGTCGGACATGAAAGCCGGGACGGAGTTTGGTCAAACCTGCTGCATGAGGGCCAAGATCGACATGAGCTCCAACAACGGCTGCATGAGAGACCCCACCCTCTTCCGCTGCAAGAACACACCTCACCCTCGCACTGGAAGCACCTATAGGTGTGTGACTTTAATGAGTTCAGGGACAGACTACATTATTAGTCGTAATGATTGTTTTAAAAAAAAAACAACAAACAGATTTAAACATGATACAAATACTAATTCTTCATGTCTCAATTCTTTCTTTCAGAGTCTACCCGACATATGACTTTGCCTGTCCAATCGTAGACAGTTTGGAGGGTGTGACCCATGCTCTTAGGACCACCGAGTACCACGATCGTGACGAGCAGTTCTACTGGATAATCGAAGCCCTGGGCCTCAGGAAGCCTTATATCTGGGAGTATGCCCGACTCAACCTCAACAACACAGTACTGTCCAAGAGGAAGCTCACTTGGTTCGTCGACCAGGGATACGTCGATGGATGGTAGGTTTAGTGCGATTCATCTGGTGACTGATGCTTGGTAACTTGACCATCCAGAATGTATAAGCTGTTTACTACTTCGGCAACTCACAACCTCACTTTCCTCGCCTCTGTCCCCTAATTCCTTCCCTTCTTCTCTGCACCTTTTTCCTCTCTACCGCAATGTTCTCCTTTTTGACTTTTCTCATCTCTTCCTCCAGGGACGACCCTCGCTTCCCCACTGTCAGAGGAGTCCTGAGGAGAGGAATGACTGTTGAGGGTCTGAAACAGTTCATAGCAGCCCAGGTATATCTGTCATAGTTAGGGTGCAGGCACACTTGAGCGATTGCCTGTCATGTAGACCGATCTTATTCACTTACTTCGGAGAGCAGGAGCTCCGACCAAGCGGTGCATGATGGATATGCTGCAGCGGGTTGACAGATTGCCATACCTGAATTTGCATGAACTCACTCAACTCTTAAACTCTTTTTTGTTTTTTTGTTTTTTTTGCAATGACTCCATCCCACGTAATTCACCGCGCTTGCAAAAGATAAAACCAGTTTTAGTTTTAATCACAGAACTAGTTTCTGTTACTACCTTTACTATTTCAAACACGTTAGTTAGTGTTTAGCTGCAGTATGAGAGGTTCTGACCTAACAGCTCCATGTTGAAAACGCACAGTCGAACCAGCCAAAGCGATGAGTGGTCTATTGTATCCTGATGTGCTCTGTGTGTGTGTGTGTGTAGATTCTGTGTCTCAGCATCTGCACGGTTAGAGTGGGAAAAGAAAGATTGCAGATAAAGATGATGGATCATGTTTTTTGTGTCTCTACTGTATGTCAAAATCAACAGTCTTCAGTGCAAAATACTTACGTGTCTCTCTTTTAATTCTCCTGTGTCTAGGGTGGATCAAGATCAGTGGTGAACATGGAGTGGGACAAGATCTGGGCCTTCAATAAGAAGGTACATTTTAATCCTTTGTCATGTCACGTCAAGGCCTGTTGTCTGAACCTAGCCGTATACTTACATGGTTATTAAAAAAATGATTCAGCAAAAAAGTAAGACATACAAATAACTTCATATAATTCAAACAGTCCTTATGTAGACCACTGTGTGTCGAAGGCTAAAGTAAATAAATGATATAGTCTTGACTTTGACCAGTCATTCAACTTTGAATGAGCCCACCTGAGAATTGTATCCGTTCTGACATGCGGACATTTATATAATGTGCTATTTTTGAAGGACAAGAGCTATTTTTAGGGTTTGTCTGACCTAGTTTGTATGTTAGAGAAAGAGAGGATACAATGAATGAATATGACACAACCCTCACAGGCTGTGACTGACAGAGGTTCAGAGAATAGCCCGTGGGTTCACTGCTGGCATGGCTTCTTTCTGCTTTGCTGTTCTCATTCTGTTAAACACTTTACTTTGCTGCCTGGTTTCCTGCCTCATCAGCCCACCCTCACCCTCCATATCACCTCCAGTAACACTGGAAACCTCGAGAAAAAAACAACAAACCAGCTGCTTCATTTCACATCCCTCATGTTTGCATTCATGTTGTTTTTTTTTGTTTTTTTTTCCATCTGTGTGGACATCAGTGTTGCGTGGTTTTCCTTGCTGGCAATTGCTGCTTCATCCCAGAGTCAAATCGAAGGTGTGAAGCTAGTTTAAAAATGTACATACAGAGAGTGAAGGACTGGTTCAACTAGGCAGGCACCTCTAATGACAGGCGGGGGATTTCAGAAGTACATTTTATACTGAGGATAGGCTAGACTTTGAAGAGTGACTGACAGTTGGTGTCAGATCTGTGAACAGCTGCTTCTGTTATTGCAAAGGGCTTCATATGCATGATCAACTAACTCCTTCTCCCCGCCTTCTTCAGAGAGTCAAAAGTTTCTTCATGTCAACTTAGAAATATTTGAAGTTGCTGTAACAGCAGCTAATGTTTACTCTCTTCCACTCTACCCCTATTTTTAATCAACAACTTTTGTCTTTTTTAGGCGGGGAAGGGTGTCTTTATCTTTAGTGGGAAATAACAGGTCAACAGTGTATACCACACAAAGTGGTATACTTCATTTAGAAGATGGGAACCTGGAGATTAAATTGAGACGCACTCAGTAATGTGTGTCAAGATTTTCTAATCATAAATCTGGAGTTATTGAATGACTTGGCGCATCATGACTGAAGTGTGTGTGAAGGCAATTTCCCATGCTCAGTCATGTCGATGTCGGATGTTGACGTCTGCATGGTGCAGAAGAGGTTAAATCTGGTTTCAGACGTTCAAGTTTTTATGCTCAGTCCAGTATTTAGCTATACATGTGTACATTTAGTATCAAATGAGTCATAGTTCAGAATAATGCAGGAAGAGCGAACCATGATTAATTGGGCTTCACTGACTTGGCTCAAGCTCTAACAGGTTTGAAGTAATCTTGGCACAATACAGAAGAATTTAGCATCCATAAAAATGAATCGGCGGCTCTGCAGGTGGCGATATTTTAAGGCTTTACTTAGGCCTCCATGTAAGGCTTCCATGTTTGTACAGTAGTCCAGAATAAATATGCTGAACACTGGCCTTTCTCGCATTTCTCAGCCACCTTAGTTCCTGATTCCCACTGGGAAGTCAACTGCTCGATGCCACTAAATCCTACACAGTGGTCCTTTTTAGACAGTTGAAATATTAGTCTTGCAATGCAACTTGCAATACTAAGCTAAAGTGAATAACATTTCCCCATGTTGTCATAGGTATTTCTTTTTGTTCGCCAACTGAGAATGTACATAATATAAACGAGAGTTCAGAGTTTGTGGAATATATTTACATCATTCATTTCTATTATTATACTTGGCTCACTTCTGTATTTGGGCTGGGGTTTCTTATGCTGTATTCAGGCAGACTGTAGATGTCAAGATATCATTTTAGTCTCTCCATAACAGACAAACATTATCGATGGATCCTGGATATGGGTGGATGCATTATAGAGTATTGTCTCAGTACAACAATAAATAACAGAAGTGAAGGCTTGGCTAGAGGTGGAAATAAGAGACAAACAGGAAGGTGTAACAACTGTATTGAGGAGAAAGTGGTGAGGGGAAACTATGTAAACGGTCCATTCTATGTAAATGTGTCTACCTCTTTCTGCTCTCTCTTCCTCCCTCCTTGTATCTGACATTAAACAGCATCTCACTCTTCTGTTTCCAAGCTGCCAATTAGCTGTCTGAAGGTACTCCACCTCCTCCTCTTGCTCATTTTCACCCACTCCCTCCCTGCTTTCATCATGGGCTGGTTTGTCCGAAAATCCACCAGCGACCTTCACTAATTTACCAGCCGAGCAGAGGTTCAGACGTTATGCATCCAAATAATGTCTGGGTACCTTTTTTTTTTTTTAAAGAACTAAAATGAAAGGGCAGCAGAGTGGTTTAGCTCCCAGGTGCTGCAGAGGGTGCAGTAGAGGATTGAAGCGGTTGGTAAACTAGTTATTTTAGGTTGGATTCTGTACAACTCTGAATTGCCCGCCGTGTAAAAGTTCATCTTGTATCATAGCACAAAAAAATGATGGATCAGTGTTGCCCTCTTCCACACTGTTTTTTTTTTTTCCTGTTTGTTGCTTTCATCACTCGTCATTCTCCATCCTCACTGATTTAAAACCGATTATGAACAATATTGAAGTTAACACAGCGAGTGCTCTGTTCTGTCAAACTGTTCTAGTTTTGGGGGATTTCAGTGCTCAGAACATAAATGGTGGCCGGTAAATTAAACACGGCATCTGGGTGTAAAATGGAGGTGTTGATGGTGTTGACCTTATTTTTTATTTTTTTTATAGATATAGAATAAAAACACCAGGATGTTATTCTAGTTTGATGATACAGGAAATGCAATCTGCTTAAACCGAAACCAGTTATGGAAATAGTCTGGGCTGCTTACTTGAAGCGAACAGGATGCTCTTGTCTGCAGACCTTCTGTGATTTACGGATGATTTATACCCAGGGAGAACAATGAGCAGATTTTATAGAAGTGTCTTCCTTTTTAAATCTCTACAAAACAGACTGCTTACTGCAAAATATGTTTAGAAAGTCAGACGATCCATCATCAGAGGAAGTATTAAAGGTTCTTTGTATTTTGTAAGACAAGTCATTCAGTGTTAATCCTCCTCCCTTCATGTGTTCCTCTTCATCGTTTCCCTTCATCCTTTAGTCTGTCACAGCTTTTTGAGTGAGCAGCTGAGATGTTTTCGTTTCATTTGACTATATCCACGTCCTGTTCATTCTTCAGAGGAGACCTCAGAGGTCATTGTTGAGTTAAATCGTTACATTTTTCCAGCCTTTCCTGATTACTGATGAGAACTTTATCATTTTTCTACAGCAGCTGCCACCTTACTGTAAAATTATCATACATATGTAACATTTTGTATAATAATGAGTTGTGTTGTTAGACCGGTGGATTTGTTTCGTGAAATAACAAACGCAGGTGTGTGTGTGAGTGGCTGGTTTTTGTAGTGAATGTGAGGAAAATGATCTCATCACCTGGCTCCATTCCATTATTATTATTAGAAACTATTATTATTCCCACTAGAGCCTGCATACTGAAAATATCTACTTCTGTTGTACTGTGAGGTAAAATGTGTGAACATATCCACGAATGCTTTAGTTTCACGTGTTTCTACTTGAAGAGAAAATTATCATTCAGGCTCCGACACACTGGAGCTGGCTGGTAAAGTGGTGAAAGTTGATGGTGGCTGAATAAGCGGCAGAAGAAAAGCTTGTTTCCTTCACCTTCACGCAGTCATGATTCACTCATGAAATCACTTTTTCTTTCTCCACTCATCTTTCTTCTTGTGTGTCCTACTTTCCTTGTTTTTCAGTTTTTCAATAAAGTTGCCTCATTTTCTGCTTTGTCCTTTTCATCACTGACCTTTTTTTGGATGTGGATATTGTTATAAAGTGTTATTCTGCCGCTTCTTTTACCGACCCGTTTGTGTTTTCTTTCTCTGTATGTCATTGTCTCTCTGGGTGTGTTAGGTTATTGACCCGGTAGCTCCCAGGTACACCGCTCTGTCCAGTTCATATGCGGTTCCTGTTTCTGTCGCAGAGGCTAAAGAGGAGAACAAGGAAGTGGCCAAACACCCTAAGGTCAGAGCTCTCTGTGACTCACTCACACACAACTGTTCGAGACCTTGAATTTGAGATTAGAAAAAAAATCCTGAAAGAAACTTTCTCCATGAGACAAAATGAATGGGAACTTATCTAACACTAATTAAACTGTAGGTGTTGTTGTTTCTGTGTCCGTCCAGAATGCGGATGTGGGCATGAAGGAGGTTTGGTATGGACCTCGGGTTCTGATTGAAGGAGCCGATGCTGAGACGTTCACAGAGGGAGAGATGGTCACCTTCATCAACTGGGGCAACCTCATCATCACCAAGATCAACAAGTATGCAGGGATCGTTACGCAGCTAATCCATATTGTTGTTCAGAATCATGTGGCGTCGTGGAAGTAATCGTGTGCTTTTTGTTTGTTTTTTTGCCACCTCTTTGTCACTTCTCAGAGGGGCCGATGGTAAGGTCGTGTCCCTGGAGGCTCGCCTGAACCTGGAGAACAAAGACTACAAGAAGACGACGAAGATCACATGGCTGGCTGACACAAACAGCGCCCCGCTGCTGCCCACCATCTGCATCAACTACCAGCCTCTCATCTCCAAGGCTGTCATCACCAAAGATGACGACTTCAAAGACTACATTAATAAAAACAGCAAGGTCTGTTCTGCAGCGTGTGACTGACCTTTGCTATGCGTATTTGTTTATCTTTGGTTGACTTTGTCTCATTGTTTGTCGTTCAGTTGGAGGAGAAGATGCTTGGCGATCCCTGTCTGAAGAGCCTGAAGAAAGGAGACATCATCCAGCTCCAAAGACGAGGCTTCTACATCTGCGACCAGCCCTATGAGCCAGTTAGGTGAGGGGAAAGTACCTAATATTCGTTTGAACCACCCGATATGGTGGAGATCACCAAATACGTGGATCTTCCTTTTACTTTCGCTTTTCTGCTGATCGTCCTGCTGTCTGTGTCTAACTGTCTAACATCTACAGTCCTAACAGCTGTAAGGAGAGTCCCTGTGTCCTGCTTTACATTCCTGATGGACACGTCAAAGAGATGCCAACTGCTGGATCCAAGGACAAGAGCAAGAGCCAGGCCTCCAGCAACACAGTGAGTAGTTTTGAAGAACACTACCGTCCAAATGTTTAATTATATACAAATTATCTGTTTATACTTAATTTTATCTGTAAATCAGACTTGTTATCTGTGTGGAAGACCTTAAATGGTCCAACAGCAACATTGGAACTAAGTCTATCTCTAACTCAGTTAGTTAGTAATTTTACATCTGTAGATGGCAGATGATGAGAAACAAAATGTGTCTTAATTGGAAGTTGTTGGTTTTTTTAAACTGGGAAGTTGTTGAATAGAAATGCTAAGAGTAACCTTCAGTTATCTGTTTGAGAAGAAGTTACCAGTTTATCCCAGACGTCAGTCTCTAAATCTGCCTTAAATCTCGTCGTAGTCTGCCGCCCCCGCCAAGGCTGCCTCAGCCTCTGCCCCAGCTCCTGCCTCAACCTCAGCCGGTGACTTATTCTCGAGCATTGTAGCACAAGGTGAAACTGTCCGCCAGCTTAAGGCCGCCAAAGCTCCTAAAGACGAAGTGGACAAGGCAGTTCAGCAGCTGCTTTCTCTGAAGGTATGTCAGCTAAACCAAATAAAGGCTTATTCAAATGCAGTGTCATTCTTTAACACTCTCTCTCTCTCTCGCTGCAGGCACAGTTTAAGCAGCAGACAGGTATGGACTACAAGCCAGGCATGGCTCCTCCCACCTCTGCTCCAGCCCCGGCCACCACACAAACAGCCTCCACCTCCTGCCCGCACGCCCGCGTTGCCCAGCAGGGCGAGGTGGTCAGGAAACTGAAGGCAGAGGGGGCTCCTAAGGTACTTGGACATTTATCCAAAAACTAATCATCTCCTCATTTGTTTGTCTGATGTTCATGTCCATGGCATCACGTACCAAGTACTCCATTCACTGACACTAGTGAGTTATCCAGTCATTTCTCGTGTCCTCATTCGTTGTCCAGTGAATTTTCACATCCAGGGTCGTTTTGTCTAGTCGTTTGCTGCTCGTGTCCCGAATGACTTGTCCACCCATTCCTCCTGTCCCCACATCACTTGCATGCCAGCCAATTTTATCCTTCACTCCCAACAATAAGCTGGTGTGTTGATGGTACTAGGACCAGATTGATGCAGCAGTGAAGCAGCTCCTCGCTCTCAAGGCGGAGTTTAAAAAGCTGACCGGTCAGGATTACAAACCAGGGATGGCTCCTCCCGCTCCTGTCTCCTCTGCTTCTTCTCCTGCAACCACCACTTCCTCCTCCTCCTCCTCTTCCTCCTCTTCTACCTCTTCTTCTTCTGGCCTGTATGAGCGCGTAGCACAACAGGGTGAAGTGGTCAGGAAACTGAAGGCAGAGCAGGCACCTAAGGTACTTTGACATTTGTCCCATTACTGATCACGTCCTCATCTGTTTGTCCAGTCAGTGTTCCTGTCGACACACGTTTATCCAATCAGCAGTTACGTCCCAAGCCATGCGTCCGTTCATTGACACTGCAGAGAGTGATTTTTGTCCAGTCATTTCTCGTGTCCTCATTCGTTGTCCAGTTAATTCTCTAGAGTAATTTCTCTAGTCATTAGTTGCTTGTGTCCCAAATGGTTTGTCCATTGCACATGTCCCCACGTCATTTGCATGCCAGTCAAGCTTTACTCCAACAGTAAGCTGATTTGTTGATGGTACTAGGACCAGATTGATGCAGCAGTGAAGCAGCTCCTCGCTCTCAAGGCGGAGTTTAAAAAGCTCACCGGTCAGGATTACAAACCAGGGATGGCTCCTCCTGCTCCTGTCTCCTCTGCTTCTTCTCCTGTGACCTCCTCCTCTTCCTCTTCTTCTTCTGGCCTGTATGAGCGCGTAGCACAACAGGGTGAGGTGGTCAGGGAACTGAAAGCAGAGCAGGCACCTAAGGTACTTTGACATTTGTCCCATTACTAATCACTGCTCACGCCCACATAAGTTTGTCCATCATCCATCCGTTCGTTCAAATTGTAGTGAGCGATTTGTCATTTCTGCTGTTCTTGTTCATTGTTCAGTGATTTCTCCCCTCATGTCCCCTCGTCATTTGCACGCAAAGTCAATTTTATCCTTCACTCCCAACAATGAGCTGGTTTGTTGATGGTACTAGGACCAGATTGATGCAGCAGTGAAGCAGCTCCTCGCTCTCAAGGCGGAGTTTAAAAAGCTGACCGGTCAGGATTACAAACCAGGGATGGCTCCTCCTGCTCCTGTCTCCTCTGCTTCTTCTCCTGCAACCACCACTTCCTCCTCCTCCTCATCCTCCTCTTCCTCTTCTTCTTCTGACTTGTATGAGCACGTTGCACAACAGGGGGAGGTTGTGAGGAAGCTGAAGTCTGAAAAAGCCCCCAAGGTATTCTGATGCATCAAAGCAGACAGTAGAAATGTAGATGGATAATAGTGAGTGATCACTGGTCTACATACAACAAGGTTAAGGTTAAAATGATTTTAATATTTTGACTCCACCAGCCACTGTCACTGCTGCAGGAAAAAAATATATATATTTTTAGAGAGGTAGGAATAATCTCAGGTTCACATGCCTTGTCTGATGTAGGAAAGCCTCTAAACTTTGTCACTCCAAGCTACAACTACAACACAGGATGTTCCTGGTGTTATCTTATATGCCGATTTTAATTATTAATTAATTGTACTATAGGAAGAGCGGGTAGGTAAAATTATTAATAAAGATATTAGATCAAATATAAATACTTCTGGTTTAAACAAGATATTGTATGGAGCATTAACAGACAGACCCAACACCAATGACATGCTAAACTTGGCCATATAGGCTAATATGCTTAAACAAGGTTTTTTTTTTTCCTATAAATTGAGTCACAGTATCCTCGTCTATGTGTCTCCAGGACCAGGTTGATGCAGCAGTGAAACAGCTGCTCGCCCTGAAGGCAGAGTACAAACAGGCCACAGGCCAGGAGTACAAGCCCGGAGCCGCCCCAGTTCAGAAAGCCCCTGCCCCAGTTCAGAAAGCCCCTGCCCCAGTCCAGAACAGCCCCAGCCCTGCTCCTGCTGCCACCGGCCTGTATGAGAGGGTTGCTGGGCAGGGAGAAATGGTCAGGAAACTGAAGACTGAGAAGGCCCCCAAGGTGAGACCACATATCCATCTACTACCAGTGTTTCTGCTGTCAAATGGTCCTGCAACTGTTCCTACTGCTGTGACTGAATGGTTCTCTTCATCAGGATCAGGTAGATGCTGCAGTGAAGCAGCTGTTGGCTCTAAAGGCAGAGTATAAACAGCAGACCGGACAGGATTACAAACCAGGTCAACAAGCCACAGCTAGCCCTGCCCCAGTCCAGTCCAGTGCTCCCTCAACCCAGTCCGGCTCTTCGCCGCAGGCACAGAGCCTGTTCTCACAGGTGGCCCAACAGGGAGAGCTAGTGAGAAAGTTAAAGTCCGAGAAGGCTCCCAAGGTAAGCAAGACACCACAGAATAGAATTAATCGCAGCTAGTGCTGGACGGGAAATGACAACAATTGTTTCCATTTCAGGACCAGGTGGATGAAGCCGTGAAGACTCTCCTGGACCTGAAGACCAAGTACAAGACACTTACAGGAGAAGAATACAAACCAGTAGCCGCTGCCGGAGCCACTGGTGGAGAGGACAAAAACCGCAAGGAGAGGGAGAACAAGTCTGAGAAGCAAGGAGGAGGAGGAGGTGGAGGTGGAAAGAAGGGTAAAGGAGACAAAGCCAGCCAGGGCAAGGAAGGCTCTGGAGGAGCAGGAGGCTCTGGAGAGGGTCAAGGTCCCAAGAAACAAACACGGTGAGAGACTGGAAACAGATGAGAGGTGAAGAAGTAGATCCTGATGATGATGATGAACATTTAAAATATTACCAACCAGAACAATGTTACTATGAAATGGGACTCCCTATAGAATAACACCCATTAATCACCTTGCAGTATTCTTTGGAGTGCATGCATTGCCTTTTTTTATCCTGTTTTGTTTCCCAAGAGCACTGAACTCCTCTTTAATGTAGCATTTGAGCATACAGAGCAACCGGTGCTGTCCTTTTGTGAGGAACAGAACATTTTATTTCACTTTTTGCATCTGAAGTCACCTTTTCTACTTTGAACTCTTTCAGTCTCTCTCTGTAAGTGTCGATTTTAAACTCTCAGTCTGATTTTCAAACCTTCAACCTGTGTTTGGCTTTACTTTTGGTATTTCTTACTATAGTGGCTGGTGGAAATAATTCTTTGTCATCCTGTACGTGCTGCAAGGCTTTGGTATAGTCAGACGTATGGGGGGTGAGGGGGGGTCTCATGGTGAGTCAAAATGTCTGTGCCAATAAAAAGCCTCATATTGAACTGTCTTCTCAGAACTCTGTTTTGAGTGCATCATAGTTAGTTCCATCCTTAGATACATTGTTTTGTACAGAGTTAATGTTAATGGATAGTTTTATTCAAACCTTTTGGTCCTGTGAGTTTTATACTTTTAACTATACTTAGTTACCTTTAGCCTTTAAGCATGCACTGGAGCTTTGTCAGGACAGAAAGCGGAGGGCCGTACTTTTTCTTGGATGCTGAAGATGGACCAACCCTCTGCTACTCTAGTTTACTTACTGAAGATCTTTTTGTATTCAGATGTGGTGAGTCTTAAATGGTTGGTGTGGTTTTTAAACTGCTTGTTCAGTGCTTGTGGTCTGCTGTCAGCCTCAAGGGTGACGTTTCATTGCTCTGATAGTGCTGCACTGCTCATATATATAAATATTTTATACACTGCATGTTTTCTCTATCCATTCGGAACATCAGATGCAAAAAGTAAATAAAACCGACAACAGACGTGTGTTACTGTTCCTCAGATAAAGATCAACGATCCATGATCGTCAACATCACTCCAATGATTAGTTATGCTCTATCACAGTTTCGCCGACACTGGTTTGCTGGCTTCATAGCTACTCGTGTGAGCTTTGAGTTGCATGGTTGGCTGGACAGGGAAAGGCTGTTTTGTTGGAATTGTTTGAATGTACTGGAGCAATCTTCCACCCGCATCTAGACTAACTAATAAGGCTGTTTTTTGGTTTGGATTGCTGGGCCTGTGTTTAGTGTTTATTCACACACCACTTTAATCTTCTAACCTTGATTTTTTTTTTTTTTTTCCCAACCAGTTAGAAACAAAACTGTGAACTATTCATATGCTAAAATGGGTTGCCATTATGAATATTCCATGAGGCACACTCAAGTAAATGTATGTATGTCGGAAAGACTGAAAAGCTTTTCTGTGGAATAAAATAAATGTGATCAGCTCTTCAGATTGGTATTTATAGAGACCACTGATAGATCTATTTAGAGTGGCCAGTGGCCGATCAGTCGGAGCACCCTTCTTACTAATGAGACTTGAACTGGCATCTGTTTGTGTTGTGATCATTTCCTATGTTGCTCTGCTTCTGTATTTGGATATATTGGAAAATAAGATCTCCTCCACTTAACAAAGTATTAGCTAAATAAAAAAATATCTTAACACATCAATCAATTTGCATCAAGGTTTTGCATCACACTAGCTTTTTTTGTTGTCTCCTGGCAGGTTGGGTTTGGAGGCCAAGAAAGAGGAGAACCTGGCTGACTGGTACTCTCAGGTAAGTTATACACGTGTCCTCTTTACTTCAACGAAACCACTTCAGATTTCTAGAAAAGCCACGATAGGCATCAACAAAACACGGAATGAAATATTTCTTCTCTTCTCCAGGTCATCACTAAAGCAGAGATGATTGAGTACTATGATGTCAGTGGGTGTTATGTGCTGCGGCCCTGGTCCTACTCCATCTGGGAGTCCATTAAAGAATTCTTTGACCGCGAGATTAAGAAACTGGGTGTGGAGAACTGCTACTTCCCCATGTTCGTCTCTCAGGCTGCACTGGAGAAGGAAAAATCTCACATTGAAGACTTTGCTCCAGAGGTAAGATCATTAAAATGGCACGTGTCGCAGCATTAAGGACCCCAAGATAATGATTGCAGCACAGCAATATGATCGTCAATAATCATTTAATGGTGATGTTGTTATTGTTGTCAGGTTGCCTGGGTAACCCGGTCAGGAAAGACTGAGTTGGCTGAGCCCATTGCTGTCAGACCGACCAGTGAGACAGGTCTGAACCTCCTTATTGAACTTAAAGACCAACTGTATACATTTAATACAGACACATGCACAATAAATAAATTGCTTTTTAAACTGTTTTTAATGTAGCAGATTTGTTGTTGTTATATATGGTCTGAACAGTCGGCCTGTTTTTGTTTTTCTTTTAGTGATGTACCCTGCCTATGCTAAATGGGTCCAGTCCCACAGAGACCTGCCAATCAAACTCAACCAGTGGTGTAACGTTGTGGTCAGTAGCCTCCTACAGTCACACATCTTCATCCACAACTCCTCTTTCGCACGTCTTAGTTGTTCATCTTCATCACCTGTTTTTTTTTTTACTCACTCCTCCCTCCAGAGATGGGAGTTCAAACACCCGCAGCCTTTCCTGAGGACAAGAGAGTTCCTGTGGCAGGAGGGACATACGGCCTTTGCCACCAAGGAGGAGGCAGCCGAGGAGGTAGGAGCCTGGGCAACATTGCCTTACAACTACGACAAGCAGTCATCTACAGATTGTTGAATCAGTGATGTGTAATAGTGCCTTACATTCTCTGTACCGAAATTACTGTGCTGCAGAGCTGTAGGTGTCTGTGCTTTACACGTTGTGTATGTATTTGTAGGTGCTTCAGATCCTGGATCTGTATGCCAGGGTGTATGAGGAGCTGATGGCGATCCCGGTGGTAAAGGGCAGGAAGACCGAGAAGGAGAAGTTTGCAGGAGGAGATTACACCACTACTGTGGAGGCGTTCATCTCCGCCAGCGGCCGAGCCATTCAGGTACTGTAGTATATTGGATTATTTTATTGATCCTCTCATCAAAATTGCATTGAGACCAATAGAATATGATGTTTAATTTGTAAATCTCAACACTGGATTGAATTAAACTTTGATGAGGATTGTTTCGTATGTTGTAAAACATCAAATCAACCTGTCTCTTTAAAAAAAACAACCCATGAGTCATCCAGCCCTTGGCATTGTTTTGTGCTTCCTTAGGGTGCTACATCTCATCATCTTGGTCAGAACTTCTCCAAGATGTTTGAGATTACGTTTGAGGATCCAAAGAAGCCAGGTGAGAAACAGCTGGCTTTCCAGAACTCCTGGGGAATCACAACCAGGACCATCGGTGTCCTCACCATGGTCCATGGAGACAACATGGGACTTGTACTGCCACCCAAGGTGGCCTGCCTGCAGGTACATGCACATTCTCTCACAGAAACATGGAAATACAGTAGATATTCTTAATGGACAGTTTTACTTCTGTTTTTTTTTAAACTGACAAATGACACCATTAAAATTTCTCTTCGGTTTTCCAGGTTGTCATCATCCCATGTGGCATCACCGCCTCCCTGTCAGAGCAGGATAAAGAGGCACTGATGGCCCAGTGCTCTAAATACCAGAGCAGGCTGCTGGGTGCTGACATCAGGGTGAAGTGTGACCTCCGAGACAACTATTCCCCAGGATGGAAGTTCAACCACTGGGAACTCAAGGTCAGGAATCATATGATAATATTAATATTAAGTCATTAATGAAGTACTTTACCTGAAGGATTGTTCTCACTCTTTCTTTATTTCTATTCAAATAACAATGCCTGCGTCTCATACAGGGAGTTCCTATCCGTCTGGAAGTGGGTCCTAAAGACATGCAGCAGCATCAGTGCGTCACAGTGAGGAGAGACACGGGTGCAAAGGTGACAATTCCAGAAGCTGAAGTGGAGAAGAGGATAGTCGCCATGCTGGAGGACATCCAGAATAACCTGTTCAAGAAGTAAGACATACCAGGGTCAGCATATCAGCAGTGAAGAACTGACAAAACTAAAGGCACATTAAAACTTGTCTCAGTTGTGCTAAATCTCACTGAAAGATGCTGTACTTATTCAGAAACTGTACCTATATTGATGATACAAGGGACAGAAAATACCCTGTTCTTGCTAGAGCTTCAGAGAAAAGTATGAAAGAGGAACGAATGTTTGAAAGTTTCCAGTACTTGAAACCACAAACATAAAACCTCTTCCATATCAACACTTCAAACACAAGAAAAGCTGTAAAGTATGCAATGTTTTAACTGTCCGATCTGTGAACTGGGTTCACTTTCATAGTTCTCATAGCGTTGTTTTTGGATGCAGGGGGCTCACATGGCATTAAGAGTGTGTTATGCGTGTATTTCTCAGAGCTTCAGATGACCTGAAGAATAACATGGTGGCTGTAGACACAATGGAACAGTTCCAGAAAGAGTTGGACCAGGGCAAGGTGAGTAACACGACCCAGACCCAGCACAAAACTTAACATTTTCTGTCCTAACCCGAGTAAATGGTTGATAACATGTTTGTCCTGCTTGATAGATCGTCCAGATCCCGTTCTGTGGAGGAATTCAATGCGAGGACTGGATCAAGAAAACCACTGCCAAGTACGTTTTGACATGTCATTGTCTGACGTGATGTTGGTGTTAAAGGAGCAAAAGACGTCACTGATGTCATTACTTCTATAGTTCATGACACAAATCTCAAGTTAGCAATATCAAGTAATTTCAAACCAGTAAAGACATTTTTGTGCTTTGTCCTCCTGCAGGGACCAGGACCTGGAGCCTGGAGCTCCATCCATGGGGGCTAAGAGCCTCTGTATTCCCTTCTCCCCCCTGAAGAAGCTGGAGCCTGGTCAGATGTGCGTCAGCGGCAAGGAGCCTGCTCAGTATTACACCTTGTTTGGACGCAGCTACTAAAGACCTGCTCTGCTGGAGGACGGGGATGAACGTCGTAGTTGAAAAGGGCTTCCCTACCTTTTCTCATCTATCTCTCCTTCTCTGATCTCTTGGGGGTGTCTGGGATAACAAGAATATAAAAGGCGACTGGACTGTGGGACTTCACGTGGGAAAATGCTGTTTTGTCAATTTTGTTTTTTTTAACATATGTTAACATTATTATCCATCCGCTTTTCCGTTAGTCTCTTACTATTTTGTTACGAGAGGAAAAAGTAGTGCTGTTTTGTAGAAAGTGGAAAGAACACGCTGTCCAGCAGTACTCTGTATTAAGATGGCAAACGTTAAATCTTCCCTTTGTGTGGCAGGTAACGAGTCATCTTTTGGAGTCCTTTCAAAACACGGCGTGTAAATTGGTAAAAGCTGCTGGTCGATTTTTGGAAACCACTTGTGAATTATTTTGTTTCTTAACTCCCTCCTTAACTGTCAAAATCGTATTTAGTTACTTTAAGTTCCTGTCAGCATTATGAATTTAGTGGGTTTGGGCCTTTTTGAAATCTGGAAAAACTCCAAAACAACAAGTATTGGAAAAAATGTCTGCAGGGGGAAAAAATGTATTCTTTGCCTGCCAGCAGCCCCATCTCTTGCAGCCAAACTGTCTCAGGAACTCTGCTGGTACTCAGGCTTGTAGTTGGGGTGTTACTGTAACAGCTTTATCAGCCCTCCTCTCTCTGAACGACTCGTTACAGTATGTGGCTCATAGTTCACAGCTTAATACAAATTCCTCAGATCCATTAAAGCCAGAATGATGAAAGCTCTGATGAACTGTGCGTGGTTAACAGCCTGCAATATAGCCACCCTCTGTCACTTCTCTCCCATTAAAGAACTCCTTATACACCTTGTCTATAATTTTAAGTGTTGTTTTTGAACCTGATAAAGGTGGGTGGGGCAGCTGAATTGGTCAATAAATATTTGAGTTGGACTGATTTTTATCAGAAGTTTAGTGTGACAGAAAAAATATCAGAATGAGTGTCAGGGTTTACAATTTAAATGAGGTGAGGGGTTTAAATAGCTTACAGATTACCAAATGACAATACTGGGATGTAGTATTACACTGAACAGTTAAGAGTATTGTAGCCTCCACACAACAACTTTATTTTTAAAATAAAGACAAGTGTTTTATCTCTATTGGCTAGACAAAGCTTAGTATTATTTAAGGTTCAGGAGTATCTGTACAACCTGGTTACAGAGTGCTGACACAGGTGAGGGTGTGGATTACATCGTCAATTAAATCAAGATTATTATTGTTTTGAAAATGTGCTTTTTCATAAGACTATTCAAAGTGTATCCATTTGAACAATCTGATAAAATACTAGTGGTCAATCAATGCAGTGTCAAAAATATTTTCCTTACCACAATTAGTTGATTGATGTGATTTTATGCCATTGGGTCCTAATCACAGCATTTTACAGTGCGTCTTTAGTGATGTTGAATATGTGTTAGGTCACCACTGTATGAACAGCTGATTTTTCAGATTTCTATCAGTCAGCCTTTATGTATAGGCTATAATACCTCTGGAACAAAGTGAATGCAATCCAAAGTGACTGACAACAACATAGCATGGTAAAAGGCATTTAGAGTTAAATGAACAGACTGCAATAAAAGATGAGTAGCTAAGAAGCAATAAAAAATAACTGAAAATATAAAAACAAAACTGATATATAACTGATAGACTGAAAATTTTATTTTGAACGTGTAAAAGCAAAAAAAGAAAATCAAACCTGTACACAACTCAATTATTAAGTTCTCTTAACACAACCTTTTACAGTGTATAGAACAGGGGTCTGCAGAAGTACTGCAGCAGGTCCGCCCATATTTGTCACAATAACTGACAATTTTCACCAAAATAATTTGTGAGAATTAAAGGATATATCAAAAATGATAATGAGTAAACTTCAAACATTATTATGCAATAAAAAATTACTTTTGACAAAAAACTTTTACTATTTAAGCATGATTTATAAATTATTCCATTATGCCTGAATGTTTTATCAATCATAAACACATACAGGCTAATAACCCAGCATATAAATAGGTTAATAAGGTGAAATAAAAGGTGAATAAAGTTTGTCTCTGTCCAAGGGGTCCTTGGGCTGAAAAAGACTGAAACATCTTCAAGTTTTATTTTTTGTATATTTTGTATTACATATTCTTCTTCACCCATTTGTATAGTTTTTTTTTTAAGCTTCTATCTGTTACACTCTCTTAATGCTGAGCTGACTGCATTGTATCGTTGTCCCTGTGTTCACCTGCATGTGACAAACAAAACCCGAAACTTTTATTTTGAAAGCCAGTACCGGAAGTCTTCCTGTCCGGATTCCCTCGGCGGAGTCACTCTCCTGTCATCCGACCAGCCGAGCCGCGGTGCTGCTTTTTCACCGTCTGCTAGCAAAAATGAGCGACAAAGGTCTGTCAGACGAAGCAGCAGCGGCAGCTTGTAAAGATGGAGACGCAATAACTAAGGTAGGGTGTCTGTTTTACCTGTTAAAGCTCAACTAAACCGCTTCCAGACCCTGTCAATCCCAGCCCACCCAACAGGCCGACGGCTCCCAGACAGGTTAACCAGCTAGGTGCGTCCATAATCGGTACACGATTTTGACAAAACGCGCATCATTCACCGGGTGACAGCTGTATCAAACATGACTATCACAGCCTGTTTTAAGCGTTGAAGCCACACATGCGTCCCAGCTAACACGGTGTGTTGGTTTTATTCCAGTTTTTTGCAAGCTAGCTAACTCGCAGCCCAACTTTCTCACATGGAAAGAAACTCCTCACAAACTTCACGGAGGAGTTCAGACGCGGTTTATCAAACCGTGCGTAGCCCAGAGCGTTTAATAACACACGCAAAACCGAGCCTGTACTCACAGGAAAGACGGCATTTAGGCGCGGTCAGACCACGAAATGCAGGCGGGACTGGGAAGAGCTAACGTGGGCAGTGGTGCAACTATGCAAATGAATTAAATGCATTTACCCCCAGAGAGACTGACACACGGCTGTCCAGCTTCCCTCCTGCTGTGCAGCCTGTATCCATTCACCGTGCATGTGCAGTGTGCACTGATGAATATCAACACATCTCCCACAGGTTCCCTCTAGTCTGCAGGTATTTGCTCAAAGAAAAGGGTTACTTATGGGCTCATTTGTGGCACTTTTTACCTCCCTCACATTAAAGTCCATGCTAAAGACTTCTACCTGATCCACAGCTCAAAGTTCACTATTGCAACAATTTGACCCGAGCAATAAAAGAGACTCTAATACTCGCTGAGCGTCCATCCAAACCACTCAGACCTCTCTTGGAGCATGATCCACTCCTCTCACAGCTCAGTTACTTTTAGCAGAGCCTCCAAAGTTCAAGAGCGTTGAACTTTGGAAGCCCTGCTAGAAGTAATCAGGTTACTTTCAGCCACAAGTTGGCAAAAAACTGCGGCCGGCGGGAACACACGGAGAACTGGTTCAGGCTGCAGCAAAGTGCCTTTGAGGACTTCCTAAAGATGTGTGATACATTTTTTGCGCTGCATGTTTGGAGGAAGGGCACAGGAAAGAGGAGCGGCTGTGAGCCGTAGAGATAACACGCTACTGTGAAACACACACACACAAAGTAGAAGTTTGATACTTAAACCCTATTTTAAAAAACAGAACATCAGGATCAGGGGTTACTGCTTCACACGGGTCTTCTCCTGTTCTCAAATCCATGTGCGATTTTGAAGCAACAATCCTGTGAAACATGTTTGTCCCTTTAGGACATCTGCAGATGTCCGTACGAGCGTAGCATGCAAAAGTCTTCTTTCTCCTTTTTTGTTTTTTTTGCATAGAAGACGTAAATGTAGCGCACGCCTGATCTGTTCAGTATGGTAATACTGCCTGATTCACATCTCACACAGATGTAGTGATCATTGGGTTTGTGCGCTTGGTTGCACAGAGGTGCAGTTTGGCTGAAATCTTTCACGGGTGAGTGCCAGGATACAAATTTTTCGTGTGGTTGTGAAGGGTAACACAGGGGTAACACACTCCTTATTTATCTGCAAGTGGCTACATCTTACATCATTTTTGGGTTTTTTTGTTGTTTTTTTAATGACATAATTTACGCCTGTTTATTGGAGTTTTTGTTACAACTAGGGATGAACTATTTAAACCGGGACCGATAATGAGAAACCTATATTATTTTGTATTATTCTGATAATTAAATTATAGCAGTATATTAATATTAATTCATGTTTAATTCTTATATTTAAAAAAACAACTTGTAAGTATAGTTGTTCCTGATGTCAGAATGTTTCTTGTCAGTCAGACAGATGGTTAGATCAGAGCTATGGAATATTAAATCATCCAGCTTTGCTTACATCATCTACCCTCTCTTTCCCTCTGGTGTGCATAAACTGCAGGTTATGAACTTCTTTTTTAAAAGACGGATATATTAAATTATTTGTTATCTTATTTGGTGTTACTTAACGTTTATTGCATCGGTTGAAAAAAATACATGCTCATGCAATAGATAAATCCAAATTCACACTTTGAGGTACCAGAATAGTTTTTGTATTTAAATGATACATACTGGAAAAATACATTTCTATTCCATCTGCATTTCAAAGAAATGATAACTCACCATCTTGTACTGACTGTGATTGCTGAATAGGGTTGCTGACCACTTGACGTACAGTGTTATGTGTAAAGCTCACTTTGTTTGTTTCTGTGTCTTAGGATTTCATGATGCAGCAGACTATGCTGCGAGTTAAAGATCCAGTTAAATCCTTGGATTTCTACACCAGGATCCTCGGCATGACGTGAGTATTTACAACAAATTATGCCTTAAAAAAGAGACACAATAAATCCCATGAATGAACTTCTTCGGCTCTGTGTGTTGAGACTGTTTTCTATATGTAAACTGGAGTTTTCTCTTTGGTGTGTAAAATCTTCCAGGCTCCTGCAAAAGTTTGACTTCCCCTCCATGCGTTTCTCTCTCTTCTTCTTGGGCTACGAGGACAAGAAAGAGATTCCTGCAGATGTCAAAGAACAGACTGCCTGGACCTTTTCCAGAAGAGCCACCATTGAGCTGACACAGTAAGGCTCTCTCTCCGGGAGTTAGTAATCAAAGTCCAAAGCACAACTGAAATCTTTAAGGGACACCCGTCAAAATTCTGTTGATAAAGGTTCCAGTCCTCAGCGGTCCTCAACAATTCTGCAGTTATTAACAAGCTACAATTGGAAAATATGATTACACTTGATCTCATAACTGTCTTATGTGCCTTTCTCTCCTTCCTCCTCATTTCCTCTTCTACTTATTTCTATTCCTCCTGTCGTCGCTCCTGTCCACCAGTAACTGGGGCTCGGAGTCTGATGAGAGCCAGTCTTATCACAACGGAAACTCAGATCCACGAGGCTTTGGTACAATTTCTTCCTTGTTTTATAATCAGACAGGAAAGACCAAAAATTGAATTTCAAGTGTCATGGAAAGAGAGATTTACAAAAAAAGACTGTTTTTCTCATTTGGAGGCACACAACATGTGATCACAGCAACACTTAAATATAATTAAAACACACTTTTTTAAACAGTAAAATGGAGATAAACGTCACATTTGTCTTTTCTTAATACATAGTTTTATTTTTAACTGTGAGGCATGGGGATATGTATATCTGCATGTACGTGTAACCGTACAGTGGATGTGTATATTCAACAGTGTCTGTTTGTTCGCCTGACATTTAACAGGACACATTGGAATCGCAGTTCCTGACGTCTATGCAGCCTGCAAACTGTTTGAAGAGCAAGGAGTCACATTTGTCAAGAAGCCGGATGATGGTAAGATGAGAAGTATTTGTGAGGATGAGCGTCATAGATGGGTGAAGTAGATCAAATTTTAAGACGTTTGAATACTTTTAAACTTTTCTTTTTTTTTTTTTTTACATTTCCCTTATACATTTCTAAATAGTGATACTAGTGAAACTTTAACTCAGACTTAACCCCCCCCCCCCCCCCCCCCAAAACATCTTTCATACGGTTTCTTTCATCGTCAATGAATTAATTGTAGGCAGCTTTAACAGTATTGAAAATACTGTAAAATATGACTATACCTTTCCATGTACTGACTCATGACATCTCCTCAGTGTCTGTATCTACACTTGAATGATGATTGCTCTCTGTAGAACGTATACTTGTGGAAAGTTTTTCTGCTTGTATTTGTGTTTAATCATGCAGTATCAACTTACCCCACCTCCTTGTGTTCTCTTTCTCCACAGGTAAAATGAAAGGCTTGGCCTTCATTCAGGATCCTGATGGTTACTGGATTGAGATCTTGAGTCCTAACAATATGGTGTCCATTACCTCCTAAAACAAAAACACACGCCACCTGTTGCAGTCCTTACAGGCCAGAGGCCTGCGGTCGCTTCAGTGGGAGAGCAGAAGATTGAGATTTAGCAAAAAAAAAATTTAGAAACATGCCGGAAAGCTGAGGGGGGGGACGAGCAGCGTCACTTGCACAATGACAATCAGTGTGCCCTGCTACAGGCTGGACTAATATTGGACAGTTGATGAACAAATAGATCAAGATACCTATTGCTACAGCTCACAACTTCCTTTGTACATCTGTTGAGTTTGTCTACCATCTTCAGTTTGTGTCTTCAAAAAGTGATCCTGAAATAAAGAGGTGTTACTGTGTAATAAATGTGAAAGCCACTGTTCAGACGAAAGGGATGTGTGTCATTTCTTTTAGTTTTTAGGCATGGAAGCAAAGTCAACAACAGTCAACAAGCAACAATGAGGTGACCTGAGCTGCGGTTCGGCCTTATAGGAGCCATAAACTAAATATTATTTCATGTTTTCAGAATTTATTTACATATATACCACCTCCATCTCCATTTTCTACATCACACAATGTCTATTGTATGAACTCTGGCAGAAAGGTCTCTGTAGCTTTGAACAGTCTGTACCTTCTGCTTTTGTTCAAGACCAAACAGGAGCAATTAAACTTTATTTCTGCAGTGTCCGTGTGTTTTTTTGCTTTGATAAAGTATTGTTAACACCTGGCAAGTCACAATTTCTTTCAGTATGGACATGGCTTTGGTGAAAATGCTACCAGTCTTTCTTCCATGAACCTGCCAGTTCTCTGAATTTTAGTATTGGGCTTACCTCCCCTTTGCTGCAGTGTGTCCTTTTTTGCTTATAGTTCCTGCAGGTGTACTTGTAAATGCATTTATACAAGACAAGGCTTTAAGCTACGCTAACAGCTTAGGCCCTTTGATATTTTAATATAAATATTAATATATTCATATTAAGCTGTATTCTGGGTGGCTTACTTGGTCAAAGTCTAGTAAAGAAAAGGGATCTTGATTATTACATCTTGTAAAAACATATGGAAAGCTACATACATTTAAAAGGCAAATCAGGTAAAACAAGAATATTTCACTGCTTTGCATCAGGGAAACTACTGAGCATAAAAACAATTTTATTTGTTTGTTTGGCCGACACCCAGGTCAATGACCCTGACCTGAAATTGTTTTTATAAGCTCCTCTTAATGGCCAGATTAGTTGGAGATGAGGTGTATCAAAGCTCTGAAAGGTGACGTGTTGAAAACCTGTTGCCATAGGTCAAAGACAATGCACAGCTCTGTCTTTAAATAAGGAGCGTCTTCTGTTTTCACCGATCCCACTACACTTTGTGCTGTCATTTAAGGTAAGTATTAACATAGAAACAGGCTGGGTTGTTGTTTAAAAAAAGAAAAGAAATGGCTAACAGTGTTAGTTTTATGGTTTCAATTATTGTTAGAGTTAAATTCTTAACTGTTTTCTGTGGTGGCATTGACAGACAGGCAGCTACTGTTTACTAAAGAGGCAACCGACTGAATTCATGTTGGACTTAGTACCTAATCCTGCTGATCTGTTACACCACTATTATATGTATGTATATGGCTACATATAATATTCCTTGGAGTGGATGGATCGACCAATAAAATAAATTGCATATTGTAATTAAAGTGATAGACTGTCGTAATCATTGTTTTGTGTTTTATTACATTTAATAGGAAGAGGAAATGGAGAGTAACATCCCCCGTCTTCTCCTCATCCTCATCTTCTCCGTCCTCCCTGCTCCTCTGTATGCTGAGACTTCAGTCCAGAAAATTTCAAAGGTTGTCCAAGTTTATCATTTATTGACCTGGCAAGAGGCTGAAGGTTACTGCAGAGCGTACCATACTGACTTGGTCACAATCAGAAACACAGAGGAGGCGAATAATCTTACATCTTTTGGAGGCTGGATTGGTTTGAGGATGAGCTGGCATGGGTGGACTTGGTCCCAAAATGACGAAAAGGCCAGCTTCTTGTTCTGGAATTCAAGTGAGCAGAGTCCCTTCTGTCATTGTAGTTTCATGTGATTTAATGACAGAGATAGATGCAACTATAGTTTTACTGTATTTTGCCATGCTATGGAATGGAACAAATCTTGCCATTGTAGTGGCAAATAACAGTTTGAGAATTAAAGAATTATTGTATATTACTTTGCTAAGTCCAGCATTCCTGAGTGTTTCGGGACTGAGGTTAGTCTTACACCTGCAGGTCTAAGACGACACATGCAGTCTGGAATTGCATTATTCTGAGTGTGTAACTTATGTAAGAGAGTGTCTCCTGAGATATCACTGCAGCCTCTACGCCATTGGTCGTTGGTAGTTCAGCATTGTTAAGTATCAGATGGCATAGCTCTCAAAGGCGTGTAATAAATACTTCTGTGAGCTCAGTATTTTATGGGATATCTGATGGCATACCTTAAATCATTCTTAGGGTTACCAAAACACTGTCATACTAGCCTAACTACCCTAAATTCCAGTCTCTTCTTGTTCTTGTAGGTCAACCAGGTTATGGCATCTGTGCCCTGAAGTATTGGTCATCCCCAAAATGGTTTAGCAGTGACTGTAAGAGCCTTAATACCTTCTTGTGTGTCGATGAAAACATGATTCTGGTCCAGGAGATGAAGACATGGGAAGAAGCATTGCTGCACTGTAGAGAGCTGCCCAGTGCTTTGAACAACCTGTACTATAACGACCTTGCCTGTCTGCCAGAATCTTGTAACCTTGTGTGGAACAGAGAGAAAATACCGGAGACAGTCACTGACGAGGTTTGATGTCACTTGTGGTTATTTTAAGAGCTGTACACTTATTTGCTTTGGCTTAATCCATCTCATTTTCTGTTGCCTATACTCGTTGTGGACGTGCAAAGGAAAATCAGAGGCAAAGTAGCTAATGTTATGCAGCAGCCAAGCATAGAAGTTAGAGAGAAACAGTGAGCATGCTTTTCTCTGTACGCTCACGCCAATTTCTCCTGTTGTTTCCCGTAGGTGTGGATTGGACTGCGTTTCCTGGCTGGTCATTGGGTGTGGACCAACGGAGGAACGATGGAGAGTTCCTATCTCCCTCAGTGTCCCGCTCAGGATCAGCACTGTGGCGCCCTGGATCGCAATAATGACCAATGGAAGACACTGAACTGTAATGAGAAAAGACACTTCCTCTGCAGCTTAGAGCTAACGCGAGAGTCCAAACCATGACCAAGATATATTATTGGTGGTGTGACTTAATGAATTGTTAAACTTCTCAAACTGGGAGCTGATTATGATTTAGGTTTGTATTTCTGGGCTTCAGGTGTAGCCAGCGGATATCAGGAAAATAGATTATTCGTATCCTGGACAAGACTTCCTCTGCTTCCTCTTCCTCTGTCTTATTAGTAACTTTGCAGCATTTCTGTTTATCTATAAAAACAGACACATGCATATAAATACAGACAACCTAACAAAAGAAAACGATTTCATTTCATCCAAAGTCTTCAGGCTCTTTCCTCTCCACGCGGCTTGTTACAACCAAAGCCTGCAGAGGTTTACTTCTATTAGCCTCTGGCACCCAAATGTGCATTCATATGCAGATATTTGTTCATAGAGATTAGGTCAAGCTAAACTCGTCATTTGCACAAAGAGACTGATTCTTTCTACCTTAGAAAGCTCACAATGATCAATTCAGAAGATGGACAAATGACCTATTTTGTTGCTTAGACATGATGACTTGTATGGGAAGATCTTCAGTTTAGCATTTTAAGTCAAACCTAAATCCTCATAGAAAACTAAACATTGATTTAATTTTAACTTTAGCTCTGCTGATAGGATGCAAAGGTTTTGTAAGGGTATAGAAACTTTACAGAAGTTGTTTTTTGGTTGAACTTTTGGATGTGTTTGCATTAGAATATAGCTTCAAGTAAGTGAACTCACTCCTGAAATAAATCATCAATACTGATGAAATACAAGTTTTGTAATTAATTCAAACAGAGAGAAATTATTACAAATCACACAAAATATTTTGGAGAAAATAACGTTATCCCAATTTAATAATAAGTTGATATTAGTCTTGCTTTTTACGTAACAAGGTAATGTGCTTGCGCGCACTAAACTTTAATTCAGTTGTATTATAGTATATGTATGTTGGGGCAGTTCAGGAGTTTGACATTTGACATCTTTAAATGTGCTGCCAAAATGTGAATCTATATTTCCTTTCACAAATAAATATTTGTCATGTCAGTAATATATTTTCTTTTTGTGGTATTCTTTTTTTTGTTTGTTTGTTTTTGGTATTCAAAATGTCTTTTCTGTAGTGTAACCGGAGTGTGTAAAGTTAATATTCCTGTGTATACATGCTCATATATCTCATATAACAAATAGACCTATTAGGATCTATAAAGATAATGAGTAATGTGACCTTTTTTGGGAGAAGGGATACGTACTGCTGTTATCCATACCGCCTGTATAATTTAGTTTACCACTAGAGGGTACTCTTAAGCAAATCATGATGTGGTTCACGTTACAGTTCAGGGAACAATCATGTAATGATGCAGAAATGAGCAATTTGTCAGAATCTACATAAATAAGCCTGTGATCATTTAGCTTTAAATATGCATCAACAGCCTTGAAAAATAGTTCAGACTGTCACATCATAGTGAATACAGCCAGCCTTCTAGTCTTTCATTTGAGTGGTGATGTTGTATTCTGGGCTTTGCTTTGCCTTAATCAGCACTGTGCGGAGTAGGAGCATTCAAAATATACTTGTAAATTGTGTTTCACATCCATGAAACACACACTTCATGATTTAAAGAGCGGTGTACGGTGAGCCTAGAGTCACAAGGAGTCACAAGCGAGGCAGATGCCCTACACTTGATCCTACATAGCACACAGGTCAAAGTATCTTCATGTGAGAGGCTCCATCAGTTCTGCAATCAGCTACTCATGCAACATATCATTATCAGATGACTTCCATGTGACCTAGCTGACCTCATCATCATCTTATATGACAGCAAGACACACACAATTGCAATAGGTTTTCTCTCCAGCATGTTGAGCTACCAGTCCTTGTGCATGAGTGGTTAATGGACATCAGTCAAATATGACCTGTTTGTTACATAGGCTAGCTCGTAATGAGAGGTTGATCCAGGTGGGGATGGAGAGGAGGTATCCAACAAAATGACTCACGGCTCTGAATAGGAGGCATGCAAAACAATGAAATGTAGGAGAAATATGGACTAAATAAAAAAATATGCTGCAACATTAGACACGGACACATGCAAAACAGAAGCATAAGATTAAAAAACAAACAAAAAACAGTCACAGTGAAATGGTGAAAGACATGCATGCAGGTGCAGGGTGTGCAATCATTGTCTTTGTGAGAGTGTTAGAATGTTGATGTTAGCATTTTTGTTCAAAGTAGACTAGAAGATAGATTTGTGTTTTCTTTAATGCCATGTATTGTTGGATGATAAAAAAAAAAATACTGTTCTATTATACTACACTGTTGCCCATAAAGTTGGAATAATTTTCTTTTTCAGTCACATTTCTGTTTTTATTCCCATTTATAGACATCAGGCTAATTATGGTTTGTTGTGATATGTTTGGAAGAGACTGATCAATAAAGATAAACTTTGTCTATCAAGAAAAGATCACATTGTTACAATCGATTCATAAAAAGCAACATTGTACTATTGGTTGTTAGGCACTAATAAAATAAATAAATAATATATTAATATATATAATATATTATTATATATTTATTCCACCATGATTCTTTTTATTTATTTTCCATGACCACTTGTCGTCATCAGGGTCTTGAGGGGCTAGTGCCGGTCTTAGCTGATTGGGCATGAAGTGGGGTACACCCTGGACAAGTTGCCAGTTCATCACAGGACTGACATCAATCATTCACAAGTACAGGAAATTTAGCATCACCAATTAACCCACATGACTATTATCTGTGGGAGGAAGCTGAAGTACCCACAGAGAACCTGCACAGACACAGGAGAACATGCTACAAACTTCCTTGCCTCATCAGGGGCCCTAAGCGTGACTCATTTCACATGTGGAAAAGACATGTTGGAGCCTAACTCATGAAGGCAGCCCATTGTCTTTGCTTTGCTGTAGCCATGCTCAGGTAACTGGAACCCTGATGTTCGCTGAAATGAGAAAACATCCTTTTTTAGATGCCATTAGGCATAACTGCTATGTGCTTATTATCTCACTTCTCTTGCCTTTCGATTGTGCTCATGGTTTCTGAGAGGTGAAAGCTGGAATGATTCAGAGGAACGAGTAGCCAACTGTGCTTCGGGGCTCGAAAAGGTAGAATTAACTGACATCTGAGTGACTTGTGTCCACTGAGAATCCAGAAACAGCTGGTCATTATTATTTCAGTCCATCCCTGCTCCTCATCCGTCTGATAACAGAAGCCTAAAAATCAGGAGCACTCCTTAGTCATGTTAGACTTGATTTGAAATAATTGCATGTTGTATGACTAAACAACGAAGTGGCGAAATGGATCAGCGATCCAGCAGTGACTTGTCTCTGAACATGAAACATCCAGCTCAGCTTTTTGTTTTCTGTTTTGGTGAGCCGGAGATGACTCGGTCTGTCTGAGTTATCCCACCATATTCCCAGAGAGAGAAGACAGCAGCTTACAAGCTTTGGCACTCTGAAAGAAGCAAGACAGAGCTAAAAATAGTTTGACTGGGTTTTTCTAATTCATAAATCTCAACTGTTTTCTTTACTGTTCCACTTACAGTTCTGCGGAGCAAAACTAGAAAAATGTAATATATAAATATCTTTTATATAATGACATGTAAATATTCTTTTTACTGATTATTTGTTTGTTTATGTTACAGTCTTTTAAATAAATGTTATTTAATAGATTAGCATGATCAGATATCAGTTTAATTACTCTTTATAGGATAAACTGAGAGGAAGTCAGTTTGTTCAGCCTGGTTCCAGACCTCTGGAGGAGGACAGTGCACAGACAGTGAAAATGGTCCATTAGAGGATCTCATCCCTCTTCTTCGTCCCTCTTTCCCTCTCTCTCTTTTTTTTTAATGCTAGCTGCCTTGTTAAGTGCAAATTGCTATCCGCCTTTGTCTCCCTGGGTTGCAGTTGACCCGTACAGCAGAAAAACAGCAGCTAATTTGACTACAAATTAAATCGTCGCCTGCGATTTGCATATATTTTGGAAGGTGGCAGCTCAATTAACTCCACCATGTCTGCTGCTCTCACCCCGTTTATGTATTCTGGATAATATTTTATGTTTGTATTCTGAATACTTTCAGTGGTTTCAGTTCCCTCCTATATACCTATTTTATCCATTTCACCTTGTCGGTCGTAGAAGAGAAGTAAATGAATGAACGTCTCATCATTAAAATTTGTGATTTTCTTATTGCTGTAATGAAATGTCATTTAAAAACATGCATTCATTATATTTATATAATATTTGATCCCTTGAACAGAAAACCTAAATGAATTTAAATAATTTTTATGAATCATATTTTATTCCCCCTGTGCACTACGTAGAATATATTGTAATACATCCATGAATAGTACAAGGTGGGCATAATGCCTTCAGATTTCCAAACCACCATCTGGTGCCTCAATCAGCCACTGGCGTCACAGACATGACCCCCTCACTTTTCACACACAGCAAACACTGCAGCCAGAAACTGGCCACTGTAGTGGACAGTCAGTCTTTCTCCCTTTGTGCCTGCTGGATGCTCACGTCTTTGAAAAGGACCACTTTCATGATTGTTGACGTGAGGAATGACCACTGCCCTGGCATATTTAATTGTCCTGTGATAGTAAGTGAACAAAATCAACCCTGATAGCTCTGTAAAATATTGTTTCTCTGACATATTCCATGCTGTGGAGAAAACACGCTTGGTTGTGGGAAATGTGCATGCAAAAATCATTTTCCACTTGACTACTGCACTGCTCCTCAAGGATGATGTCAAGAGCCTGCCAAGAGGGCTGTTGACAACTGTGACAATGCAGTATGCTTTTAAAGCGCTCTTTACCTCAAAGGACCATCATCATGAAAAGCCATTTCCGGATTTTGCACTTTTGGCCATATTTGCATGCATATGAATGGCTTCCAGTTTTACAAACACATGGCGCGCCTGATGATGGCAACGAAGCTGAAAGTCAAGAGTTTTTGCTCCAATGTCATTTCTCACCAACGGTACTGATCCATTTGACGGAACCCGGAAAGTGATTCATCTTGGCACTGTGCTCTGGCATTTGAAGATAAGTTTTTCCTGTCAGAGAAGAAAACATGGTGTTTTGTTCATGACATATTATATTAGTAAACGTTGCAGATGTTGTAGCCTCTATGACGGGGGGCTGTGACGAGGGAAAACAAAACACTTCGGTGATATATTTTAAGGCATAACTTAGCTACACTTAAAAGAGACACTGTGAAGTTAGAGGAAAGGCCAAAATATGAAGCCTTTGTACACTGTGACTGTTACAACACCAGGGAACTCAGAGAGACAATGCATCTCATCTCTGCAGCAGTGTGTGTGTGCTGTCTGCTGGCTTCAAAGTACTTTCAGGTTGTGAATAAGCTAATGTAATAATAGTGAATTTAGTTTTTCCTAACCGTGTCCTCAAATGTTGTTTTCTGTGTAGATTAATTAGCATTATAGATTAATTTCGAATTGAAGCTTCAGTCTGCCTCCATCAGACTTCTTTCTGCATCTGCTGCCGCCTGCAGCGAAAGGCCACCCTACAGAACATACTCCATATGCCTGAGGATTTTTTTTCATCTCCCAGACACAGATAAGCCTGTTGACTATATGTTGAAGTGTGTGTCAATCATATTTCTGCCATTTTACACCCCAGTGGTAATTGGAATGGAGTGCAAAAGGCTTTCTTCTTTGTGTGGGGATAATATGGAAGTATTGCACATGTGAGCTATAGGAGCTGATTACTTCAGGTCAGCCTGTTACATAAAATAGCACATCGTGGTCATGGCGTCATTAAAAGCTCACACTTGATGCTGGTAACAGTCAGTGTGTAATTTAGATTAGGTTAATTATCAAACGCATTTTCTCTCATGGCTGAAATGAATGAATTTATAAGATACAATAGTGGGGCAGTGTATATTATGATGAAACAGGGAATGAATATGACAAAAAAGACACATGGCTCACACTCTTAGAGAATATAACACGGGAATGGGAATTTACGGCCTCTGTATTTTGTCAAAATGTCAAAATGTGAGCCTGAAGGTCACTTGTGTCGTTTGCTGAGGATGATGGCATGAAAATGTCACAAAAACCTCACTGAAACGATCACGTCCTTTGGCTGCTTATTCTCCTCACAATATAAGATATGGTGTGCAGACAAAGTGTAGCAGTACACGGGACAGCCCATTGTACTTCTATTTTCTCCGCATATGCTAGTTACGTTACAAATACTGCACATACGTTTAATAGCTCGGCAGCTTTAGGGTCATTGGATTATAATTGCCACCATTACAGCCGCCGGTGAGAGAAGCTCCACTGCCTGTCAGTACTACCCAATGATTCATTGTCAAAGATTTGTTCATACACTGTACTGAACGCCTCCTGAAAACCAAACAGTTTTGAGTTTGTTTTGTGTTCCCTGATTTATTTTGTGGCTCTCCCCTGTCATGTCTTGCATTTCCATCTCCTGCCTTATTTTCCCACCTGTTTTTGAGTGTGCACCTATCCCCGATTAGTTTCGCAGTTAGTTTCGAAGTGACCTTCAGACTGGCAGACATTTTGTCCTGCATGGTTATTGAGTTTCCTTTGTTTCGTTGTCTGTCCATTATGTGTCTGATGGTGACTATATGTGTCTGTAACGTGTCTGCATATGCCCCTGCCTCCGTTCAAAGTTTTGTTCTTAGTTCTAGATTTTGATTATTGCATTTTCGTTTTGTATTTTCACCTGAACACCAGCCGCCTTTTACTTTGTATATACTTTTGTTTTGTTTGTCCGCTCCTGAAGCCTCTCTGTTATTGTTACTCTACTGTGTGTCTGTATGTCTCTCTCTCTCTGTCTCTCTCTCTCTCTCTCTTTATACTGGTATTTGACCTGATAATCCCATCAGTTGAGAAGTCAGGGGAATACCACATGTATTATAATTAATCTCGAGGGGACCGTGAACACAACTCTATGCTGCTGTTGAGATATCTGAGCTGTGAGTGAGAGACAGACAGACTGACACTGCCATCCCCGAAGGAACGCTATGACTAAAACCACTTCACTTAATATATGCAATATAAGCACTGTAGTGTTGAACAACATATTAACTGGGGATTAATTAGCGCTGATTTCAAGATTGATAGAATCTGAAACATTTCATCCAAACTACTATTGTACTACTACTGGCTTGTCCAATGCCAGAGGTACTTGGTGCTGATTGTATCTAACTCTGAGGGGTTACATTACACAATTTAGTCTGGATGACAGGCAGCCTAACACAACCTTTCTGCCATGTTTTAAGAGAAGAAAAATCCTCTGTGACCTATTTTGAAGGAGATGAACATTATATGGTGCATTGGGAAGAAGCTACATTTTGCTACACTCTTTACACTTGACTGCTCACCAGAGACAACTAACAGCTCAGACTGCTGGCAGGTAGACCCGCAGTTTACCTGTCCCGTCTGTTGTCAGCACCATGGGACACAGCATACAATAATGCACTGCACACAATCAAGAGTGTTAGGAAGCATACTCAGTGAACATTGTTGGTTGAGCAGTCATGACTGACAGCCGTAGCACATTACATGTGCATTTGTTTAATCTTACAGCATAGTGACGTACTGTATATTTAACTGTGAATTTACATATTTTTACTACTTTCTCATACAAGGAGTTGGCAAGTTAATTTCATACTTCTAGCTATATTTAATGCAATAAAACGAAACAGCCCCACAATAAATCTAAACTTTATGAAGCTTATCGTACTCAATTTATATCACTGAGCATGGAAGCACATTATAATATTATATATATATATATATATATATATATATATATATATATATATATATATATATATATATATATATATATATATATATATATATATATAAATATATATATATATAATAATATAAGGCAAACAATTCAACAGCATCAATAAAAATACCCTCTAAAATGATTTCTTTCTGCTCTGGGAGAAAGATAAACATGATAAGCTTCGTATAAAGGCAGGATTTATTTCAAGGCTGTCGTTGTATTATTATGACTCTATACTTAGGATGACTTGAAAAGTAAAAATATCAGTTTATTCTCCGGTTTGTATTCTTTTGATTGTGTTGTATATTATGTTCCAGTGCTGAAATAATTGCTCTGTTTGCTCTGCTCTGCTCTTTAAATATTTTACCTCTCTAATTAATCTTCTGCTACAATTATCAGCTCAAACACAATGAGAAGTTTAATGTAATACACTGTAATATAGTTCATATCTTCAATTATTGCACAGGCACTGGGCTGTTTAGGCGACTCACATACCTCCACTTGTCAGTTGTTTGATGTTTTTAATCATCTATGTCCATGATTTATTGATAATCGATGGATTATAGTAAAGTCACTGAGATAAACAGCGTAGTGTGCCAAATTACTTCCACATCATTACATTAAAAAACTAGAATATTCCTCAAACCAGGCCAGAGGTCACCGCAATATGACTTACGGGGAGAAATAAACATCCATTCAACAAAAGAATGATAATCAGTGGCTGCGGCTCAGCAAGAGCTAATCAGAAGATTCGAGGTTCGATCTCCGGCACCTCCACTCTGCATGAACGCTGAGGCTCAAATTGCTCCTGAAGTCTGTGGCAACGAATGATGATGAGCAGACATCAGTGTATGAATGTGTGTGTTACTGGGCCAATGCATGTATTGTGAAAGAAGGACTAGAAAGGACGCTAAGTAAGTAAGCACAGTCTATTTATAATTGAATCCTAATTGATGGGCTAATTGCTAATTGAATGATAGCTGAGGTGAGCTGTATAAAACTAATGTATGTAAGGTGTGTATGCTTGTACTATTGCTTAAATATCAATCATAACAAAGGTTATCTCATGATTCTTTGAGCAGGTTTAGACCGTACTCTTTATAATATTATCTACAGAAAACAACAGTTCCACCAGGAGCAAGCACTTGGGGACGGTGGCGAGGAAAAACTTCCTATTAACAGGCAGAAACCTCGGGCAGAACCAAGCTCATTGTTGGACGGTCATTTGCCGTGACTGGTTGAGTTAAAGAAAGAGAGGGGCAGAGAGACAGAGAGACACACAGCAGCAGAACAATAACTAACTATAAACTGTAATGGAGATATATGTAGTGGACATCGTGCAGGACCACAGCAGCAGCAGCCACGATCCATGAGAACCTGCGAGACGAGAGAGCACAGAAACTGCAGGGAAAGGTTAAGTTGCATTAATGAGACATGAGTGTTAACAGATGGAGAGAGAGAGAGGAGGAGAAGAGCTCAGTGCATCATCTGAAGTCCCCCGGCAGTCTGGTCCTATGGCAGCATAACATAAGGGATGGCCTGAGCCAGCTCTAACTATAAGCTCTATCAAAAAGGAATGTCTGAAGCCTACTCTTAAAAACTTTGACGGTGTCTGCCTCCCGACCCAAAATGGGATCTTGTTCCACAGAAGAGGAGCTGTGATGAGTGATAGCTGAAAGATAAATCCCAGTCGACTTTGGGAACCACAATCTATCACTGCACCTGGCTGAAAACCAAAACTGAATGCCCGTGACCTTTGATCCCTCAGATGGCACTAAATTAAAAACTGACAAATGCTATTACTAAATAAGGTCTGGAACACTGGGAAAAATGTTAAGGAGGTAAACACATCACTCGTCAATGCATCTACAAATGCATAAGATGGGCACGATAAGATAAGACCATGTGAAGTGAAAGCCGTAAATCAACAACATCCAGAAAGACTGCTGACTTCTTTGGGTCAGAGTCCAAGTTTTTTGGATTCTTGGTTGTAGAAAAACTACCGCCCATCCATCAAACTGTCGTGAGTTAAAAGTCCACTCACATCAATTAAAACAGTTCACTGCTCTCAAGTGCGTCACAGCTTCCATAGAAGGAGAAGGCCAAAAGTGTAAGTTGTATATTACTGTGAATTATGAAGCTTTATATCGCTACACAAGCACACATACCAACTCAACCCACATACGCATACCCACAAATCTCCAGATCCCTTTATCAACTGGCCAGCTTTACACCGTGCTCATCTGTGGGGGCTCAATTAAAAAGAGGGACAGCTAAAACCCGACTTGGGCCGGCTCCCTCCCGTCTGTGAGCTGCCCTTCAACAAACAGGTGGAAGTCTGGAAGCCCTTCCAACCAGAGAGAAATCATTCAGCCCTCGACTGTACCATCCACCTCAGGACATGCTAGACTGCCAGTTGGATGCCTCGGTACCTGGAGGCTGTTATGCATCCACCTACGCCATTTATAGCACACGTATCTCATGCCAGCATTGCTTCACACATGCGCTCTTACCCTACCTCTTACAAGTATATTCATTCTGTTCAGTTGTTAGGCTCGACTGTAAATCTTTAAAATACTTTATTATGTGCTTGTTTGTCTGTCCTTTTCTTTTTGTTCTGTCTCTGCAACACTTCAATAAAAAGAATAATATGACAAAAAGAAGAAGAAACAGTGGCTCATCCTGGGCAGTCATTTCCTCAATGTGATTACACTGCAGTCTAAGGCAAATACTGCGTGCAGTGTTTACAGTAAGTATGTCGGCACAGCTTCTCGTCAAGGCTGACTCTGCTTCAGCCGTGTAGTGTAACATTACGGACATGGTTCAGCTCAATGTGGAGAGATGTTGTGGAACGACCAACTAATATCTATCGGTGGGCGTGCTTCTTGAGGCACATCCCCTCTGACATGGTAGCTGTTAAAATGACTTGATTAGCATGTTGAATTTCTCAAATGAATCATAAAAACACGATTTCTTGTGCCATTTACTTTTCATGTGTGTGATAAGTCATGGGCCATCAGCATTTAATGGTGATATTAGATTCAATTCTGATCATTTGGCAGTGGTTATTTTAACATCTACTGAGGATGGACTTGCAGACATAGCAATGGAAATTCTATTAAGATAAGTAGTACACTGTAGTGGGTGCTCTGTGAAGGTATTTGTGCTATCTGGAATAAAATGGGCTCATATGCTTGTCAGATTAGCGCTGGACTCATCACTTATACTTTTATGATCAGACGTGCATTGTGCACAGCCCTGTCGCTGTGAAGTCTGGTTAGTTAAAAAATATAAAGGTGGTCTGGAAAGCTCATTATTGTTATATTTCTAACACATTAAAACCAATAGTATGGTCCTAAAGTGTCTTTTTGATTCAAAACGCGTGTTCATTATTAACAACACAGTGGTCACATTATGTTTCTGTGGCTTCCGCTATCTTTCAGTTGACTTTTAATGAGCAAGTAACTGCATTTGTTTATTTATTTGTTATGTGCATTCAGTCACCCGTGATGGGAGCCGCACTGCCTGTTAGTTCAATCTAAAGATTCATTGTGATGTGTTCTTAGATGTACCAAACACCTCCTGCAGACCAAACAGTACTGTACGTAAAACAGTTTACTGACGGTGCTAACATGCTGATGTTTAGCAAGATAAAGGACATAATATGTTAATGTGAATATGTTTGCAATTACATGTCGGCCAGGCTAGACATTTTTAGAAAGAATAACATAAACAAATCATGTTTTAATGTGTTACTTTCATCCCAGTTATGTTTGATAATAATTCAGCCTCTGGGGTCACCGGACGATGGTTCTGGGCTTTAAGTTTAAAAGGGATATCCGGGCCGAGAGTTTCTCTGCAGTAAAATGAGCAACTTAAGACACAAGAAGACATCCATGCTAGTCTAAACAGATAAATGCAGATAAATGTTTAAAAAAAAGGGAATAAAAAGCTAAACTTTCATCAGACAATAGCTGATGGTTTTTGAGACTGGTCAATGCGTTAAACCTCTTTTACTCTTCACATGGACTATTGCAACCAAAGCCCGCTTACATGGGACCGATCAGTACCACACAGACTACAAATGAAAACCATCTACATCTGCCTACACATTCTGCATTCATGTACAGATTTTTGTTCATATAGATTACAACTAATATAGTTGATATTAACAATACATAACTTCTGTTGAAAGTCATTTTAAAGTTGTTTCACTCACACATGCGAGATGTTGATCAGAACGGTTCAGTACCGTCTGTAACATTATCTTTTACAGTGACATTTACCTATTTGTGTAGCCTCTTAGTCTTGTTAACAACTGTATTTGTCACAACTTACTCTCAGTGCACACACTCAAAACAACAGAAACACTAAGCTCAGCATAATATCTGTAAGGAGAAAGAAACACTTGTATAGGCAGCAGAACAACAGGTTTTATGAGAAACTGAGAGCATACATATATATATATATATATATATGTATGTATATATATATGTAAGTATGCATATACATACGAGCGCCATAATTATGTGGATTAATGTGAAAATGAATCTGTGGAGCTGGAAAGGTTGCAGCCCGTTTGGATAACGGCCCAGACTCTGACATCTGCATGAACCAACGTCCGGCTCCAATCAGCTGCTCCACTGCTTTGAACAGCTCAGCTGCTGATAATCCACGGCTGTAGATTGAACAGAGCTGAGAGATAAGGCAATGACATACCAATAACATGTGGGTGTGTACCTCCTCAGCATGTCTCATGCTGTCCATCATCCAGAATGCACCTGTATTAATCACATGATTAATCTTTTCCATCCAGTTCAACTACAAATAATTGATTCCATCCACCTGAATGGCAGCATGTTGTAATTAATTTTCTCATTTGAAGTCTGGACCAAAGACAGCATTGACCAGAACTGGTTTGCCGGTGCTCAACAATATGTAACAGAAAAAGCTGAACAGCAGCATCTCGTTTCGTGAATCTTCTTTAATCAGAGAGTTTATATAAAATTTCCTCTTTATGAGGGTTTTTCCTCCCTCGTGGTTTACAAGACTGCAAGTCTCATGTTCTCTCGCTAAAGTGCCACTTCTCATGGTCACAGGGGGGTTGAGCAGATGCTTTCCCTCTGTTCTCTTATAATCTGTGACTTTATAATGTTGTTGAAACAATCATCCGGTAACAAGAGAGGAGAGGAGGAGGTGATAGCTTAGCAGACCACGTCACACTGAATTTGGATCCAGGTTGCAACCTTTCCCACAATGTCATCCTCTCTCCGCATCATTTCTGTCACTCTCTATTGCCGAATAAATGCAAATGAATTTCCAAATATGTATTTAGTTCATTGTGTAGGTTCAATTTAGTTAAATTGACGCAGTTATTTCCTGTTTCTAAACCATGAAATGACTTTAAAAACTTGTGCTCATATAAACTTGGTTTACATCAGCACTTCTAATCTCTATAATTTCCAAAAAATAAATCTCTAACTCTGCGGCATTATCAGTAATATTTGCCACTAAGAACTTTTTCTATTTTTTTTCCTCCTCACCCTCCCCTCAAGTTCTTATATAGGCAGCAGGCATAGGGGCTCTTTTGTGACTTCATATAATGAGTTCAGATTATGCGAGGGCATAGTGTAGGTGTTTGATAATGTGCTGTAGAAAACCAAGTCGGCAAAATGTTTTCAATTTTACAATAATATGTTGGGAAGCTAAGCTGTAGCGTGGAAACAAGACTCACTGGTGACCTTGACTTATCCTGGCGTATACATAATATGCATTCATTTAAGTTTGAGTTAAATTATATAAACATAAAACGGCAGAGCCAGTGTATGTTTACTTAAAACAATTGTTATTTGTTGTCACATAATCTGTGGATAAAATATGAGTACGATGCTGATTAGACAAAGAGAAAAACCTTAGAGCAGATGGCAAACAGCAGCTGGATTAAGATTTTTTCCCCCCCCAACAGTTATTTACATTATTTGCTTGTCTGAGCACCGCTGCTAATGAAATATAGATTCAAGACCTGCTTTGACAAGGAAAACATAATCATGTGTATCATATGAGATAATGCTGCCGATGGGAATGTATGATTGAATAATACATAGGTGCAGAAAATGAGAAACATCTGGCAAATATAATGCATGCTGTAACACAACTATCTGCCGCAGTGTCAACAGAAACCGCAGCTTCGTTTGCGCTTTGCTCATTTTGCATAGAAGTCGTTTTGTCCGCTAAGACTTAATTAAAGCAGTTAATAAGAGCAGGTTTTTGGTTTGGTCCCGATGAAAATGATGCTAATAGGGACTGCGAGTTCTCATTACATTTATTCCGGCAGGATTAAAATTAGAAACACTGCCGGAGCTCAGGGTTCATTGAACTGACTGACGCGCCTGGGATGTGGAGACGCTCGTAGCCGCGCCCACAGAGCGCCTGACGCGCGCAGCGGAGTACAAGATGCGGTAAAAACTCTCCAAGGGACACTGGAATAAAACTGCGAGGCAAGACTGCAGACTGCCAACTCAGTACTGTACTCATCATAAAGAGTCCAGCAGGGAGATGGAGCCGCAGCGAGGTCTAGGACTTTCATGAAGAGGATTTGACTTTGTTTTAACACTGATCTGCTCTGGGAAGAAATACATCGCTGGGACACCGAGGTGAGTTAGTGAGTTAGCTGTTTCTTATACTCTTACATATGAATACAATTAATTTATATATTAAAAGACAGCAAAAATAGTGTTTATCCTCAGTAAAATGCAGAAAATATGAACACAATTTAATGTGTTACTGTGAATCTTAACTGTTGATCTTTACATCGAATAAAATATGTAGAAAATAAAAAAAGCTAGTTTTATCTGAAGACTTGCTCGACCTAATGTTGCTAAATGGAAAAGTTTACATTATAAATGCCAGGCTGAGGCTGACTACAGGGAAGAAACCTGTGCAGACTTTGTTTAAAACATCTTTGTGTGTGTGTCATATAATAGAATATGATCATTAAAGAGCAATTACCTTGATTGGTTGTCAGGTGTTGCTGTTGTTGGTGCTTCAGCTCCAACAGCAGCCTGGAGACTTCCCATGTGATAATTTGGATTGTTAGGCAATCATAGCATCTTTCCACATCAGTGAGCATCAGTAACGGAGACGTGCCCTGCACAGCAGACTGCACCCTCTCTGTCGGCCACTGTATTACTCGCAGCACTCATTGGTTAGCGTTCTTATGGAAATCCATGCAGATGAATCTTCTGCAACAACTGCATGCATGAGGCTCATCATATATTTTGTCTTATCTCCCTCTGGGGCCACTGGTCTCATGTGTAGCTGAACAACATGCCGACTCCTTGGTGAGGGTCAGAAAATGAATGCCTCCTCCTGCTGTGATTCTCCAGTCATCATGTATCAGGAGAGCTCAGAGTCTGACCTCAATGCCAGCTGTGACTGGCTGGCTCCTCATTGCAACTGGACATCAGTGGACAGAGCGCCACAGCTGCCTACCTTTTCCACAGCGGCCAAAATCAGAGTGATCATTACCTTCACTCTGTGTGGCATTTCAACTTTCTGCAATTTAGCTGTGCTGTGGGCAATCAATGGCCACAAGCGCAAATCCCACCTTAGAGTGCTGATAATCAACCTGACTGCTGCTGACCTCTTGGTTACCTTCATCGTGATGCCCGTGGACGCAGTGTGGAACATCACAGTACAGTGGCTGGCGGGCGACTTGGCCTGCAGATTCCTGATGTTCCTCAAGCTGCAGGCCATGTACTCCTGCGCCTTTGTCACCGTGGTGATTAGTCTGGACAGACAGTCAGCTATCCTCAACCCTTTGGCTATCAGCATGGCACGGAGAAGGAACAGGGTCATGCTGATGGTAGCGTGGACTATGAGCACCTTGTTCTCAATCCCTCAGGTAAGGCCAGCTGACACTGGTTTGATGAGACAGGCGATTATGGCTTGTTTGGTTCAGTGACAAATTCAAAGAGAAGTGCTGGGTTATAGGCAGCAGTCCTGTAAATATGGCAACAGATGATTGGACCCGCATACATGATCTCAGTCTCACAAAGGCAAACTGCACATGCAAAGGAAATAAAATCTGCCTTTACATTTGTTTGAATTGAATTCTCATACATGGTTCATCATTATCTCCAGTCACATGCCTCTGTGTATTTACATAAAATATAAAGGGTTCCCAAGGCTTTGATGCTTGAAAAACCTGCTGCATGATTTACGGGGTCCACGGGGTCTTGGTGTTGGGGATTAGGAGCTCATCACTGAGTTACACATGAATGGGAATCTCTAATCCTGTCAGTATAGATGCTTCTCTGTAACCAGTGAGACATATGGCAGCCTGGCATATAACGCTGTTGCTCGTGCTGTGAAACAAAACGCAGACGTGTGGCATTAGAGTGCAATGCAGTCTGCAAACATGATGTTCATATTGAGAGACTGGATCCCAGCCAACATTCTCAAATATCAGAATAAAGAACCCTTACAATATCCACACATAGTAAATACAATAAGATAAGCAAGACAGAGGTGAGATTTCTGATTTGTTTGTTTAACTAACTTTTAATGTCAGAAGATTAAAAAAAAAATAGGATAAGGACCAGAGATATGTTTGGTGAATCACACAGAGCTGCTAATACTAACCCTACTTTGTGTTTTTCTTTGGCATCATTTTCAACCCCACAAAATATGGCCGTGCCAGTTACAGTCGCTAACCTGTGATTGGATGTTAGCTGTTCAGGGGGCGGGGTTTAGTGAACTCGGGTCAAAACCAGCCTGACCTTCACAACTTTTTGTTTTTGCCATGATACTTAAAGGACACATTAAACACTGACATCTGGAAATAAATCATGTGACCTACATGAACGTAATCCCTCAGGAGACTGGGCAATTTGGTCAAACCACTGGGACGTCAGAATTACATCATGCTTAATCTGTCTCCGCTCTGCCAAACAGACAGAGCAAAGACAATACTGGCTGCCATCAGCTGCCAGCAACATGTCATCCTATTATATTATTATTTTTTTTATTCCACAGATGTTTATTTTCCATAATGTGACCATCACCTATCCAGCAAATTTTACTCAGTGCACCACTAGGGGGAGTTTTGTCACCCACTGGCAAGAAACGGCCTACAACATGTTCACCTTCTCCTGCCTCTTCCTGCTGCCGCTGGTCATAATGATCGTCTGCTACACCAGGATCTTCATCCAGATCTCCAAACGGATGACGAAAAAGAACTGTAAGTTCACAGCTGAGCCTGTTTTTTTGGTTTAAGAACATAGCCGTAAGGTTTAACCATGTTAAATAATTACCACATCTCAACTCTCTCTCTCTTTCTTTCCTCCAGTGTCCTCCAGTGAGTCAGATCTCCGTTGCTCAAAGAACAACATCCCCAAGGCTCGAATGAGAACTCTGAAAATGAGCATCGTCATAGTATGTGCTTCATAGTCTGCTGGACTCCATACTACCTGTTGGGTTTGTGGTACTGGTTCTTCCCAGACGACATAGAGGGAAAAGTCTCTCACTCCCTCACCCACATCCTGTTCATCTTTGGGCTTTTCAACGCCTGCCTCGATCCAATCATCTATGGCCTGTTCACCGTACGCTTCCGCAAGGGGCTGAGGAGCTGCTACCGCAAAGCCGCGGCGATGTCAGACCTGGAAACTAACATAACAGAGCCTTTGAAAAGCACTACCGCTTCTTTGCCCTCTCAAAGAGGGACGAGCAAGAGTGGTGAAAAGGACAGCAACTGTGGACAGGTTGAGCCTAAACCCTCTGACGGCGGACGTCTGACTGTGTTCATTCGAGGAGAAGGAGGACAAAAAAGTCATTCCAGCGCTGACAGCACAGTATGATGAGGAAAACGGAGCAGAACACGAAACTCAATAGTCGAACCGATTGAGCTGGTTTTGCTGTATACTGGACTTCTTTGTTTATTTCACAATCACACCTAACGTGCATGCGCAAAAAATAAGTATGAGAACAGAAAATATCCATCGCCTATCTGTGTTTTTGTGTGTGTTGTGCTTGAGGCTGTCCATCTTACTTAAGGGTTATATAACATCTTCTGAACACAGTAAATATGTTTGGCGCTGTTTAATGGTTTGTGTGTTGTGTAACTGCTTCCCATTTTAAGACGAGTCCACCATACAGAATATACATTAACCAGGGCCTGGAAACGGCTTCAGGACTAAATGAAAAATAGAAGACGGTGATTGTCAGGTTACACAACTGTGCTGCCTATGTTTTATAGGTTACGCACTGCCTCCAGGTCTATTAGGAAGACTCAAGTGACTGCCGAGGTTACTTCCTTTTCATTCAGTTGCTGCTGCCACAAGACTAGATGTTTTAGAGATGCATTAACTTGTCTGTTCCCACAGGAGAACAAAGACGTTCGTTCATGCAGCATGTATCATGTTGTCTCAGAAACATGCGAGCATGTAAGCCATTAAGCTTTAACATTGTTTGTCTAATGACTGTAACGGTGATAAAGAGATGAAAACAGGATAATGGATAAAATATAGTTCAGTCGCCCATAACCTCAGTCAAAGGACCATCAAGATCACACTACAGATGCCACATATGCAACAAATCCCCAGATTAAACCTAATCCATGCCCACGTTTCAGTAAGGCTTTTTATTATGCGAGGACAATACAGGTTCCTGTGTCCTGTAAGTTACTCTGCTGTGACAAATGTGACTACAGCATGCCTTTTGCACAGCACACATTTTGACTTGTCATAATAGGAAAAGCACACGTTACTAATAACATTAACACATGCTCAGTTCTGTACAAGTCATCATCACAGTGGGGCAGCGAGCCAGCAATCAAAATAATAAGAGGCTGAAACAGGTAATTATGTACTCCTGTGCTTTTCATACTGTCAACTATAAAAATGTCTCGTGTGAAAAAGGCTTTTAGAAGATTTATACATTTTACTGCACTCTTGTAAAACAAGTGAAGCTAATTCATCATAGGCAGCGATCTGTGTGCAAGATGTATTGGGCTCTGTTTACAGACTATGGCAGAAATGTAAAACAATATGCATAACTCCCTTTACATCATTTTATAATCACCTGAATTTTTTTTTATCATCTTAAAAATAAGCCTTTTATATCTACAGATGGCAATAGAAAAGAAAGAAAGATAGAAGATTATTCGGGCTGCTACTAGCAACATAATTATTGCCATGATTTATCTGGCCACTATTCTACACAGAAAGTTTGAATAATTCCTGACAAATGTGTCTCCATTACATACAGGCAGTAATTTGCTGAGGTACAGTGCAGCCTTGAAAAAGAACAAACCTCAAGGGGATACAGCTGTTTTATTACTTATTACCAAACTAGTAATTAATAATAGTATTTATGCAGAACTTTGATATGCTGTTGTCCCCAGTTTATTTGCTGGATCAGTAAATCCACTGGATTTCTCCAGCTTGCATCAGGTGGTAGGAACAGCTCCAAGACTATCTCATGAAATTCAGCTAAATGAGCCCAGATTCCCAAACACACCAGAGATGAATTGCTGTTGCCATGCAAGAGACAGGGCCACAAATCAAAGCATGCTACACTCCCCATGCACCTCAAAATGAATGTGTCAAAAGCATGAAGAGGACACCGAGTGTGACGCTAAAAGTTTGGCAGCCAAGTTGAGGCGATAAAAAGCAAATTGGTAGAGTTAAGGATTATGCAATAAACCTTAAGGGTTGACAGCTTAGCTATTTGGTGTGTTTTCATAATGGGTGAATGAACATATCATGTCGAATATAGTTGTCTCTTCTCTTCGCTGCTTTCTGATGGCAGGGGACACAAAAGTTGCCAGGATGCTTTGGTGTTTTGCCTCACCTCTGGGACTCACCGACTAGATGGTGATCTAAGTGTCCGTGGCAAAAAAATCAGAGCTGACTAAACCTCTTCACAGAAATCTTTTCAGAAAGGCGTTGTATAACACAGTGGGTAAAGTTGGTAGAGACAGGGATAAGGGTTTGGATAAAGCATCAAGATTCTAACAAAACATAACGTTGACAATGTACAGTGTTGCATGCATTGTATCAGGGTCCATGAGTTAGAGTCACGTACTGGACCTGGAAAAGAAAATGAGCCATAAGACAAAAACTGGATTAAACTGGATAAGCTTTATGTCAACCCCCACCATTTTCTTGTAGCCTGAAGTCATGAGTCATGCGGCATAGTAACTGAAAAAGATTAAGATTGCAGATCCAAGCACCCAAAATGAAGTGTCTCAGAGTTAGAGGGCTCAGAAATCCAAGAAAACCAAAGCCTGTTGGTTCTGACACCCACGGAGCACGCCATCTGTTTGGATGACTCTCTTTGGAAGTGCACTAGGAATGACTTCCTGTGAGGATAATATGAGTTAGACCAAATTCACGATAGGAACTTTGCATGGCCAAGTAGAGTTTGGAGTACAAATTAGGAAATTAACACTAATTTACAGTAAATTACATATTTGCTATGTTACAAATCCTTTCAGTTCCTCTTCCAAACTGCAACTACGACTTCTGTAAAATCTTTAATTCAGTTTGAGGCAAAGAAGTTTTTGCATTAGAACAAAAAGCTCTCCATCACTCCGCTTGTTAAAGCCTTTATAACAAAAAGTAGCAACCTCACATACATTTTTTGTCCAAAAAACTTTGTCAAAACTTGCTTCATAGGTTCTTTTTAACTTGCTTTCTTGATCAGAGATGAAACCAGATTTTTTTCCTTTTAACTTTGGACAGACCCTCCCTTGGTGTTTTCTCTGCTTCCAGTTAAGCAGCTGCAAAGCTAAGCTAAGCTAATTGCCTTCTGGCGCTTCATACTTAACAGATGTGAGAGTGGTATTGATCTTCTCATTTAACTTATACTAACTCATTATTTAAATCATTCCAAAAATACACTACTCACAAAAAGTTAGGGATATTCAACTTTTGGGTAAAATTTCTGCAACATGGAAAAAATTCATGCTACAGTGATATTATATCATGGAAGTAGGGCATTTAATTAGAAGCATGCAATGGTAATTTTGTCACCTCAAACTATTTATTGAAACAAAAGTGGTAGCTATACCACCGAAGGTTGGATGTCCCAAACTTTTTGTGAGTAGTGTATCTATTCCATGAACTTAATTTAGGATATTTAATAATAATCAGTTATGATGCCCTGTGATGAGCTGGTGACTTGTCCTGGGTGTACTGTACTCCGTTCCCATGTGACCTCGATGAGGATAAGCAATTACAGACAATGGATGGATGGATTAGTTAGGATACACAGTAGTATCAATCAGTATATCTGATAATATATCTTACATCATGGTGTAGTAGAGTGGATTTTGTTGTGTTGCGACACCAGCTGCATCTCTGTCTATGAAGACTCGTGTTGTTGTTGTTGGCTTCACTGTAAACCCAGATTTTGTTTCTAGTTAAACTTCTGAGTGATCATTACTTATTCTTTTATGTTTTGTAAAAACCTGCTATCATTACTAAACAACATTAGTTGTTTGTACTATTCGGGCTGAAAAATTCATTGCACTAATCATGTTTAGCAGAGATAACTTGGTATGTTTAGTTTCATAAGAAAAGGGAGGGGCCTAATTCAAAAACCTGCCTGGACATGTAACAAGGCGTCTTGTAACTGTGCGTCCACGGAGCTCTACACTTGGCGGGATGAGCACAGGCACTGATGGCAGACCAGGAAACAACCTTACTTCAAGTGGAACGGTTAGTATGTAAAATAACTATTGTAACCTAATTATCTTTGTGGGAACTTTTAATAGGTACCCAAAAGCTTTGAGATAACCCGTTGACACAGCTTTTTTTCTGTCAAATGTTACTGTTTGAAAGTGTGCATGGTATAAATACATGTTCATAGCAGGCTAACGCTAGCTCATGTCCATTAAAAAAAAGGGTCAGCTAAATGTTAGCTTAGTGTTAACAGTCTGTATCTGTATCATTAATATTTCTGTCATTTAATGTTTATTTTTACGTAATTTTCTTTTTTCTTTTTTTATATTTCTGTCATTTTGCGTGGTAGAAAAGCGGATCAACCGCAGTCAGGGCAAAGGAGTGTAGCAGGCGCTGTGGAGGTGTTCATGTTGGGCTGCACACAGCTCATTGATCCACTCGGCCACTCCTTGGCAGCTCTCTTTTTCCCGCTCGTTTACTCTCTCACACGCGCTGGTTTACATGCCGTTGGTTCGGTTCTATTACCTTATTGTATTTAACAGTGACATTGTTGAGCTGAGTTGTTGAGCTTAAAGTTTTCTTGTTCTCTATTTTTCCAGATCCTTGTGTGAAGATGCTGTGGAAGTGTAAGTATTGTGAGTTTATGTGTGAGAAAAGGGGTTGCCTTTTAAAACATTATAGGTTAAAGCACGGAAACTATGGTAGAACTGTCCCATTTCCCTGCTTACACCAAGAATGTGTGTGCACATTCAACTCCATTGATGCCCTTAAGGTCCACTTAGCAAAGATTCACCAGAAAACCCAGGGTGCACAATTGAGTGAAACTGCCCATGTAACCTTTCACTGTCAGTCATGTGATTTTTCTGCACCCTGTACAGAAGCAGTCTTTCTCACTCACCTGCGCAGTACACATTTAAAGGTAAATCACAGAGTCCAGTGTCCATATAACGGCTGTAACTTTCACACTAATGTGTATTCCACATTTAATGCGCACAAAAGTAAGGAGCACAGAACACACAACTGGAGAATGTTCAGGCCAGAAATAGTCTCTGGTAGTGTAACTAATGAAATGGCCCAAGAAGAACATGATCCTCCAAATGACACCCCTGAATCAGAAGACAGTGAGGATCCAAAACTTATTAGTCATTTAGATACTCAAATGTGTAAAAATGGGGCCCGGGTTTAAACATATCTTATATTCCATTGTCTATTTATTCTTCAAGGCCCATATGAGAAGGTGAGGTACTGACCTCCAGACTGAACATTTGAAATCATATATAGACATTCATGGATGTTTTTCAGCACTACTTTGCAGATGGCTTAGCTGCCTTGTATAGTTCAGTTGATGCAAGTTCGTAGATTTTTTTGTTCTCTGTTTTTTTCAGGTGTTCATGGAGTTCAGCAGGATCGTGGGCAAGAACCTCAAGCAGGAATTCTATGAGAGCATCGATCAGCACAGTCCTCGTCTCCTCGAGATATTTGGATCCAAGAGAGGGAATGTTGGGCAGTTGTTGACACAGATTTCACAACAGACCAGGGTTGGTCCATACACGTTATGTAATCACATCACAGTCCTACTCTATAAGTTGTTTAATTCAATCCAAACATTGCTTGGTTGGTTAAGCTTTCTTATAGATCATTATTTGTTTTTAATTTTAGCTATCTAACTTGTGTTATTGTGTTTATTTCCCAAAAGACTACAGATCCAACTGCGATCCGGACAAAGGTGCTCAGGGGGCTTCCTATCATTCTTGGGGACGACCCCACAAACTTCTTCAAAGCAGGTTTTGTAAGTAAGCTTTTGCTTTCTTATAGTTTTCACCATTATTTATTTTTCACCATGACACTCTTATATTGATTATAGTTTTTTTTCAAATGAGAAATCTAATGTAATGATTGTGCTCTTCTGTTATTCTTTATTAAGGATGACGATGATTCCTTTCATGACCTTGACATTGGGATACTTCTCATTGAGCGTGATGGTACTGATCTCAGTCCAGCCTCGTTGAAAATCATCATTGAGGGAGAAGTTGTGATGGACAACATTCAAGATCTGCCAAAAGCAATGTGCATTCTGTTTGGACTCACATATGCACTCCATCTTAACTACCCCAAGACTATGAAGCTCACATTTCAGTTCATCCAACAGGTATTGCTCTCGTTGGGCCACACTGTCCCAAAGCCAAAGCTACAGACTTTGAAAAATCAGCTTCAGGATACAGATATGGGGATAATTTAGTAGTGACCCTCAGGTGTTATATTCAGTGTTAAGAAGCCACAGTGTGATTTCCTCAATCAATCTAGGCTGTAATGGGACATTTTGTAGCTTATTTTAGAGCTCACGTTGAAAACAGAGAAGAGAAGTTTTGTAAGTGTTTTTCTTGCACATTTGAGTGCGGGTTTCTTGTGAATTTGAGTTTAATGGATTTACCACTTTAATCTCAGACACATTTTTTGTCTTGTAAATCTGTGACACATTGAACACCTACACACTCAACACACACAGACAACACAGACACGTACAACACCCACACATAATTGTTTCAATGATTTAAAATTCATTTAATTTGAGAAAACCTTTTTCAGATTAATCTTTTAGGTTGAACATGTTGAGGTTGACCTGATGTTAAGTTTGTCATAGCAAGTTTGGCTGTGTTTTGCCATTTTTCTTAAAATAAAATGCATTGGAGCATTTAGAGGTATTTCTTTATTTCCATCTTCCATCTTTATTTCCATTAGAGGAAAATACAGTAATTGTAATAGATGATGAGTAGCAATAACTAGTCATATTAGCTAGTTTTATCTAATGATTTTGAGTGCACACTACTAATAAATATAAATAATAAACTTAAGGTTCTGCTGTTAATACAGCTCGACATGTTTAGTTTCAGCTTGTGAAAAAGTTAGAGTTCCATGTTAATACAGCTCAACATGTTTAGTTTCAGCTTGTGAAAAAGTTAGAGTTCCATGTTAATACAGCTCAACATGTTTAGTTTCAGCTTGTGTAAAAACTAAAGTGGTATAGGGCAACGGGTTTCCACGCGATTTGCGAGTAAAGTCAACTAATCCGGGTTAAGAGTGTTCCCTGTGTGGTTTCCTGGCTGCTGTGTTGAATAGGATGAAAACTGGGTGGTCCAAGTCTCTGACAGAGTCTCCACTGGGGACTTGCAAGCCCAGAACATTTTATCACTGATGTTGTCACCTCACAAACAGTCCCACTGAATGCTCTGGAGACCCTGAAGCTGGGTCCCTGTTACCAGCAATGACATGTGGTCAAGGGCGATGATGCCCCTCTGTCCTGACAAACTAAAAGAAATGAACAGCCATTGGCTTGATGAACGAATAAATATATCAAAGTGATAGCACACTTGATGTTGTGCTGTTGTACTGCTGATCAGCATGGCTGTAATTTGGTCATACCGAATACAGCGTGCGGATATTGAGTACAACAGCACAACCTTTAGTGTGATATTGCAGTTATACAATCCCCATTTATTATTTTACGATAATGTTTTTGGCTCTGCTAACATACATTTAATTTGGCATCTATCTGATCCACAAACCAGGATTTAATTTAGTGAGAAATCAAACATTTTTTAAACAGCTGATCTGCTTCATTAACAGATAATTGCATTAATTAATTGTATTTAACGCCAGTATGCAGTCAATAGTTGCTCCAGATATATGTTCATCTTTATGGTGCAATCTAAGATAGATGATAACTTTACGTTAATGTGACGGCCATAAGAAATAAAGTCATACATGTAGTTAGTGAGAGTCTCATTGCTGTTATGCTCTATACGGGCACTCACCGAACGACTCTCATCTCATCAAATTAACTATTTGTTGTATATAAAACATTACACACTGCTGTAGTCGCCTGTGACACCTGTCAGGACGTCTCGAGCTCTATTCAGTCGAATCCTATTTTCAGCAGAGACTGAAAGAGAGCGCGTGTTTGATTGTTTATTGTTGCGATAGAGCAAGTTATTGCTTACATTGTTATGGACTTGGCTCATGTTATTTTCTCATCCCTTCCCAGCTGGAAAAGGCCAACTCTTTCCCTGTTCACTGATGCTTTCTCGACCTGTCCACTTCTATTATTTCTCCTCTAGCGAGACGGGAGAACATCATCACACGGGCACCTCCTTTCAACATTTATCTCAGTCACACCGCTCACAGAACAGATGTACGTACCTGTAACTCACTGAAGGACAGCTGCTGAAGCCAGGAAATGTACATAATTTGTGTTTGCCTCATTGGAGCTGCCAAATCAACATACTGATGATGAACATGAATCCCACACAGATGATGGGGACCGTCCAGTCTTACAGACTTGCCTCACAGAATTAATTCAAGATGTGTTGTTTCACTGCTCTGGTCTGGATCTTTCAGCCTCCAGCCTGGTGAAATCACCACTGCTTATTAATTTTTCTCACATTATGTCAGCAGGGTTAGATGATGTCTCTGACCCAGATATTATTAGCATGAATACATTCTGTGGCCTACAGAAGCTTAGTAACCCTCACTGCATTTTACAGCCAGCAGTGTTCATGTTTAACTGGCCATTTAGCCCTGTGGGTTTGTTTCTCCATGTGGATTCATATCTGATCTGTCAGGGCTAGTTGACAGTCCAGTGTTCTTATTGTACACAGACAATACAAGCGTCAGTATGAGTAGCACAGCGATGCCTTTTATCCTCTGAGTGTTCGGCACGTCAAACTGCTGGACGTTTCTTATTTGGGCAGTCACACTCTTGAATGATCCCATATTTTGCAGCAGCGGAGCAAAGGATTGCCACATTTCTCAGTGTGCTTCACACAAGTATACACCACCTCATACCTGAGTTATTACTCTGCAGTTTTTATATGGTCTTACAGTTCCATTTTTGAATTACCACCTTGAATTACCTTTAAATTCAGAGGAAGGAGTCAGCAAAAACATTTGACTTCACTGAGTGCCACCAAAAGTACTTCCCTGTTTTTCCCCAAAAGGGGAAAATCTCACCTTTGAAACAAGTTCCTTATTTCTTATTTTTTTGAAGTTTCAGATACTCGCTTTTTTGTTGGGTTGAAAACTCCCTCGTCATTCCCTCTGCAGTTCTACCACTTTGCGGTACAGACTAATGCAATTTCCTCTGTGAAACATTGATGCAGATAAAGTGCAGAGATATGCAGAAAGTCATTAGAATCCCAGCCCTCATTTTCCAGATAGGGAGCTACAATCATTGGTAAATCAATTTTTCATGTCCTAGTGGCATTTAACGCGTCGTGACATGACCTTTTTAAATATGTCAACACTTGAGTGGACGGTGAGTTCTGCTGCAAAGTAAATCTGGACCTTAAAGCACCCCACTTCTCATCTGAATTATTCACTGGAGTCAGATTACAGTTATATTTCATGCAGCAATCTACAATTAAATGCTATTATAAAATCACTATTGGCTGTTTCAATATTTGCATTCATGAAAGTGGAATTTTATGGTAAAAGCAAAGCCAGCACACACAGCAGCTCCTCCTCCTACATACACTGGAGGATATGGTCTCTCAGGCATTTATCACACCTCAGTTGTTCATGTCCATCAGATAGGACACTATCTTTACCTGGTGCTGAAACCTCCTTAACCGCCTCCTCTCAATATAGCGCAGCAGCAGGACCTCTTGAAATGAGCAAGCCTGCAGAAAAACAAAGATCAAACGCCAGACTGAGAGCTTTGCAGCTCGCTCTTTCTTTCCACCCACACTGTGCTGCCTCACCCCACTGAGATCTTCAGATCTGGCCATCTCATTGATCTGAAGTCAACTAAAGACCCAGTCTCTCTAGATTCCCTTGCTAAATTTACTGCTGGTGATCTTGACATCCCAGCACCATCCACCAACCAGGGACCAGATCCACAAATGAGTTCTTCTCACAAAACACATGCACTACTTTCCAATCAGACACTGTTATTCATAAAGACAAGAGAGTGCTGTGGCAATGCATATGCATGCTTTAAACTACATACAATATGTTTGAGTGTCTCTCAGCGTCCCTTTATATTCATAACAATCCTTACTGAATATGAAACAAAGGTTTCTTTATTCACAACTAAAATACATAACCCAAGACCACTTACGAGTTCTTATTCATCCCCATGAGCTGTCTCACATCTGCAAATCTGACAAACTACAAGTTAACTTCAGCATGCACCTGTCCCACTCACCTCACATAATATCTTATTAATAATAATAATAATAATAATAATATCTATTTGCTTCACGTCTCTCCCAAACACAGACCTCCACTGTTGTCCTGTAACTACTGAACCACAAAATGGAGCCACACTCTTGCGCTGGGTGACGTCTTCCGAGTCTATAACGAACATGGGCACCATGCTTCATTACGAGTGGATCCCATTGTTCAAGAGATCACCAAACTAGCTAACTGAAAATAATCCACAACGACTGAATTATTTGGTCTCGTTGATCTAATAATTGCAAAAGACAACCCATCTACAATGGCAAACTGTTTCAAGAAACTATTTTGCATTTAAAAAAATTCTATTACCCTTTTTAAAGATTTAGATACCTGGTTTGGGGTTTAGTGCCAGTGTAGGAAGCCTTGAGAGATGGGTTGACTTATTGTTCATATTGTGTCCTTGCTAAATGATATCAGCCATATACTTTACGGCTCTCTCTCTATATATAGGACAACAAGATAATTGCTGCTTTGGCTCTACTAGAGAATGATGATAAGGTATAAGCACTGAATCACTCATGGTGAATTATGGGACTCTTCCTCTCTTCACTTCTACTAGCTTAGAAGTAAAGACGAGGTCAAAGAAGAGTCATTTGAACTGTATGTTCTCGTGTAAACTTCACAGGGTTTTACTCCCATCCCCGATCGATCAGTTACGGTTTGTTTCAGAAATTCAAAATGAAGAGGACAGACTATTTAATATTCAAATCACTCCCATGCAAACTTGTTTTTTTTTTCTTTTCTTTTCCCAGAGGTTTTGGAATTGTTTTCTATAATCCTACAACTCGTGAAAAAACAGTCATCATTGCACCTGATTAGGCTACACTTGGTTATCTGTCTAACAGCACATGCCGCGATCACACCAAGCGTTTTTCTCCAGGGAGAATATCACTAGACTGCTTTGCATTTATTTAATCCCTTGTGTCTCCCCCCTCTGTCGCTGTGAAGCTTATTCTGTGGGGACATTGTCAGGTGGATTTTTATGTAGAAGCAAAGAGGATGAACTTTAAGAACGTCCTCATTTCAATGTCTGTGGATTATTCATTTCATAGTTAATTAGGGTGGCTGTGGGCTTTTTTTCCCCCTGCAGTTCTGGGAAGTGAATTTAATGTAAAACAGTTAGTGTCTAATCTCACTCTACATCCATTTAAATTACTTATTAAATTAAATGTGCTAATTCTAAAGTCTGCTCAATTTCAGTCCAGCAAATGTTGTAAAAATTACTATTTGCCCACAACATAGCAGGAAGGAAACCAGAATAAAATATAAAAACCTCACAGGTACTTAAGGATAGATTGGCACGTCTCTGTTTGAGCGATTAGCACATGCAGTCCAATTAAGACTTTAACTGGTTGGTGTAAGCTATAGTACAAAGCCAGAGGTAAAAAAAAAAAATATATATATATATATATATATATATATATATACACAGATAATAATAATCCTGAGATAACCCTGAGTCCCTAAAGATGTAGATGAAATCGCTGAGTGCTTTAACTTAAGGGAAGAAGCTGAATTGTGAATGATTTTCTGGCATCCTGAAAATTTACTCACTGAACATAACATGAAGGATTCAAGAGGTCGGCTCTTATTCATCTTATTCTCATTCAACTTTGCATTTTTAAGATGATACAGTTTTAAATGTGTTACAGTAAAGAGGCATTGGAAGGGATATACAGGACATATAAACCAACAAAGGCTTAGCTAGAACAACATTATCTGTTTTTTTTCCTGCATACTTGCACAAAACTTACTTTTTCAAATACAAGGGGGGCTGCCTGCTGGAGCTAAAGCTAGTGCACAAAAACAAATAATTCCCATATTTTCTGATGCTGATGCTTGGTGTTTCTATTTTGGACCTTGAAATTATTTTCAGTTTTAAAACAATGAAAGAGTTCTGTAAGAAGAGCTTGCATTGAAGTCGAGGGAAGATTAAAAATCTGAAAATTCAGAGTGATAGATTTGCTGAGAGTTGGATAAAATGGTCTGGCGCTCATTTATCCATGCGAATAGATTTAGTTGTGTAATCTAAATTATGTAATTATTCCATTGGCTGTGTGACATGATTGAAGGTTTAAACAACCCAGTGAAGTTTAGTGGAGTTTTCTTATTTCTGTAATCAGTGTGTGAGCAAAGTACTCGACTGGGCATAGCGATTTGAACAAATGAAATGAGTACACATTTTAGTGTCAAAGGACTTCTTTTAATTAAATGTAATTTATTTCAGATTTCATTTTCACAGCAATGGCTGCCTAGACCTAGTTTTTTGTGTGATTCACTCAAATCAAAGAGAAGCTTCTATATGTGTCTAAGCCATTGAAATACAAGTACACTAATTGTTGTGTTGGAGGAATTTATTATGACCTTTTTCTTGGTTGAGAGCAGTTTTGCTGTTAACATTTCACTGCAAAGTGGCTCCTTTAAAGAACATTGTAATAGCCCAAAGCTGTTTTTCTTGCCTTGAAATTGTTTCTTAACGGATATCTGCTCCAGTCAATCCTCCTGTGAAATTGTTCCTGATCGAAACATAATGACTCACTTAACTGCTAAGTTGAAACAAAATAGCTGAAGGAAGTATCAGGAATAAATAACAAGAAATCAATATGGTGGTTAAAGAACTTGGTGTGCATAAGTGAACCTGACAAACCCAGTCAGCAATTCAGATTTGCTGACAAACTATATTTAAATAGCTTGGACTCTTATTATTGTTTCATCAAATTAATTCTCAGTGGCTAAAGGAGCTCAAAAAGTTATGACACAATGCAAAGTCAGAAAGCAAGTCTTGCGGAACAATCATCATTTCATTAACATCACAGCACCATGCTGTAGTATTCACTCAACATGCTGTGGCATAACTTGTATTGGTGTTCTCTCTCCACCACTTACGTTTAACTCCTTCACAAAGATCAACACGCATGAAAACTCAAACTGCCAAATAATAAATACGTACAGAACTGACCTCTTTTTTCCTCTACTTTGTTCTCCATCAACTCCTGCGAGTTCATCATTATGAGCAAGAAATGATAGAAAATTGAAGCCCCCTTTAAGGGTTTCCTTTTGGCCACATCTTATATCCTGTACTGTATATCACCAGTCAGATCGCAGCCGTGATTGGAATAATAAGAGTGCTTAACTTAGCCGCGGTAGAACATAGATTTGTTCTATCATTCAGTACCTGAATGAATAAATATGACAAATCAATTGTAAAGTATGGTATATAGCATTCACAAGTGACAATTATCCATAATTGTTTATTGCTAATTGATCACCAATAAATAAGCCTATTATATACAACAAAAATTGTTTCACAAATAAAGACTACTGTTATATTTTTATCAGTGACCGCTGTTTATTGCAGCGCTGCATAGCGTCAAATTGCTCCTGCTATATGTCTCTTTTCTGCTGTTGCTGTCTCCGTGGTTGTCTTTATTCTGGATTTCATCAGTTCATCGGGCTTTCAAAACACTTGAAAATTAGTCCGCTGACTAACTCTGGTACATTTACAGAAATGCTGATTAATATGTGCTGTACAAGAAATCAGAACAAAGCAAACGGATATAAATATGCACATTTTGTGTTAGTGACGAAGCAAGGCTTCCACCGAACAACAAATAGCAGTGTTTAATATTCAGTGTAAACACTGGAAATCTTTGAATATAAACACGCACATACCCACGCACCAAATGTCTTAACATTACTTTGGGAATTCAGGTAAGCAAGAGTCAATTTATGGCACTTTGCTGGTTGGATTACTTCTTTATTCAAGAATATATGTCTATATTGTTGGTTAACAGTGGAGTGCTTTCGGAGTGGATGGTTTGTTGCAGATTTTAAGTATAATAAATGTCAAGACAAGACTTTATATACTGGCTTTTAAAATAAAAGGTTTGTGCTCGTGTTGTTCCAGACAGGTATGTAAACTAATGAGGTAGTAGATGTAGCTGCGGCTACAAACAATAAGCTTACAGATGAGTTTTGCACATTGAATTTTCCTTATCGGTGTATAATTTCTGTCTGCAGATGAAAGTGCTGTGGAGGATCAAAGAAAGCTTTGAAAAAGAAAGAGATTTCACACCATGCTAACACAAAATGTCAACTTTGACAACACAAAGAAATGTGAAGGGAGGAAATTGGTTTTGTGGGGCTGTTTTTTTTTGTGTGTGTGTGTGTGTGTGTGTGTGTGTGTGTGTGTGTGTCCCTGTCAGATGTAGAGATCTGGTCATTCAGATAGAGGTATGCTAAAGGTCGAAGAGGAAGCTTTGGCTGAACTGAAATTCTTGATGGAGGATGTGAATGATTAACGCCATCCCACCAACAAAGATGTGCACAAGCATGTGGCAAAGTTGTTGAAAGCAACAGCTCATTGTCCTTCTTTGGCTGAGCTGCTGCTCTGGAGGAAAAAAAAAAAATATATATATATATATAATTGCTAAAGTTATATCAACTAAACTTTTCGCCAAATATTGCCTTACAATAACCAATCTTAGTTAGCTGGCTATCATATAGGCAGCAGACTACATGCGAGATGACTCTTGAGGAGTTTTTTTCTTATTCGGAGCAGCTTCTTGGTGACACGCAGCACAGAAATATCCCGAACACGCAAAGAAATAATTGACACAAAGGAGATAAAATGTTGAAGAGTCTATCAGTAATTTGATAAATAAGCTTGATGAGCAAAATAAAATAAAAAACCCAAAACAAGATGAAACGAGATACGATTAGATAAAAACATGTCAAACAAAGCTGAAAAAAATAAATGAAAACTTTGCAGTTAGATTGCAGAGGGAACAATTTAGGTAAAACATAACGCCACCCTGACGGCAACAGAGAAAATTAACTTGTTCATAAAAAGACAGAACACTAGATACTTTATGAAGTGCTTGTTGGTTACAAACATAATTGAGATTTCTTTGTTTTGCTCCATCGACGTCTTTTACTGCGAGGCTGTGAAACCAGCAGATAAAAGTCACAGTCAGGAGATGCTTGGTAAAAGATTGATTAAAAAACAGTGGATGGTGAACTGACAGAAGAAGAAATCTCTTTATGTTGCAGCTGTTTCATGGAGTGTAGTTTTTTTTTAAATTTACAATTGATTTGTGGTTAGTTAAATTACCATATTTTACATGATTTACATGCTCATGGGTGATACCCCAAATCCGGGACAGGTTAGAACAAAAGCTGCACAAAGAGTCTGGCTGTAAACTGGCTTTGTGTTTGCAGGGTGACATGTGGTAGCTGGTCACAAAAACCAATCAGCTGTTCCTGTGAAAACATTGTGTATATTACATCATACTGCAATGTGATATAGTACAATATATGTTATGGGATGAGAGGGATGAGTTTCTCATTTCCTTCCCAAGTCTCTCAGGGGAGTTTAAGCTGTGACCTCCTGTCATCTGTAGACCAGGATATGACAAGACAATATGAAACTTTAATGATCGCAGAGGGAGAATTTGTGCCAAAGCAGGAGATAGTAAACACAGGGGGGAGTAAAAATTACAATAAAATCAATGCGGGCACTTTGCATGACTGACAAACACAGCGCAGCCATACAGAGATTGCATGCACGTCAAGCAGCGAGTCTAAAAGTGAAGTCTGGAGCACTCCGCATGGGGTCCGGAGAAAAGGGCACTTTCATGGACGTGATGCTGGCAGTGGCTAGACTCAGTGATTTCTGGTGAAACCCAGGAATTAGACTGGAGTGGGCTCTATCTAATTATAATGCAGATGCTAATACCATATAGCCTAAGACTGTGGGCCTCCTATCAGAAACTTGGAAAAAGGGAATCCACCCATCCCGCCCTTTAGTTTAGTTTTGCTTAATTTCTAGTTGTCTGTGGAATCATGATTATGTTTTTTGATCCTATAGATACTGATCAGTTGAACCATAGCCTAATATTGTGTTTGACATAACTTCAAAGTGTACCAGATATATGTAAAAAGTCTGTCCTCGGGCATTCAGTTCTCACTCTGGGAAAAATGGAAAAACAGTAACATGCCACTAGTTTATCTCTTTAATCAAATCCCCAACATTTAGGTTATCTATGTGATCTTATTTTGAACTAATGTAATGTTCTTTTACTTCCATTCACTGAGCCTCCAAAGCCATTGTCATATAGGATTTCATGAACCTAAATTCTGGCCTTACCATTCAGTATTTCACTACAGCTGTTTTAAAGATTTTATTTGATTTCCTGGCTCTCCAATACTCTCTGAACTGGAGCGTTTGAGCCCCGTACAGAAAAGTAGTCTCTTTATGAAGTCATTCACAAAACTATGCACAGATATAATATACATACAGATAATATGTGTGTATATATCCTTGATTAGAATGTTTTGATGCTACATTTACTTGTAATCGGGTTAATGGTTCCCCCTGCGCCTCTATAACTAACACTTTGCAGCTCTAAATCACACACAAACATTTCACTCTATAAAACTTGATCATATTTTATAGAGAAAAAGTTTTCTGAATTCCTCTGATGTCCTGCTCATCTTCTCTCGGCGATTTACAGAGTATCTTGATGGACAGTAAAGTAAACAGATTCCACCTGTTGGTGCTGTTAACTAAAGTTATTTCACTCAGCAGTGCTGCCTGGACTGTGGGCTCAGAGCTCTGAGGGAGTGTTTGTGTTTGTTGAGATATTTTGATTCTGGTGTTCGTGATCAAACAGCACTGATCCTTTTTTAATTGATATTTTTGTCCAATTTGCATTTGCTGTATGTAAAATTGGTTATTATCTGAGAATCTGGATATGACTCCATCGCTTTGAGATAAAAGATTATCTCACAATAATTCTGCGTGCTGTTAGCAGTTATAATTAACTGAGACCATGCTTTTACAGTTCTTCAGGGGTAATACCCAACATATATTAGATTAGATTTAGATTAGAGAACTTTAGGAATGGGCTTTATTTGAGCGAGACATTAAACAGTTCATTCATTAAAGAATATTTTTCCCCATAGGTCATTTACCAAGTCACAGCTTCACGGCCAGCATAAATCATCTCCTCTTGATTTCAGTGATTAAAAATTGAGAAAAAAAAGAACTGAATCATGCACTGACTTTTTTAAAGACGACGTTGAGATCTTCGGTTCTTAAATTGCAGGTGTGTGTATGTACTAAAGTACACCTGTGGCCACATGACCTGCGCAAGCGAGTACCTGGTCATGGAGTGTGAGGTCAGAGGTCAGATTAGAGCATCGATGATGCTAACATTAGCCGTGGCCGTCGGACGATGAGTGTGTTTTTTTTCTGTCGTTATTATGAGACATAAAGCAAAACTCTAAATTAGTTTGTCATCTGTCAGGAAATGAACCTTTAAGACGGGACGATGAAGTGGATTATCTGCGCCGTTTTAATCAGCGGGAGAGGAATAACAGAAAACCTGGATGGGTTTTACCAGCTTTCTTGGCAAAGAGGATGGAATACATGCATTACGACCAGACACAGAGGAGAAGGCTGTGGATGCTGCCGTGCGTAAGACATAAAGTTTGTTGTGACAACTTGTAAATAGTAATCAGCCGTGAAATCGGTTGCGATCAGGTCCGTGTCACCTGGCTGGGTTGGGGTCCAACATTTCTCGGTTGTGCCTAGATCCAGTCCCAGCTTTCAAATAATAGTAGCCAGCCCAACAACACACATGACAGAGGGCGTAATATAGTGTTTTGCTGCACCTCTCATCATTTTTGTTTGTTTGTTTGTGTCCCAGTCAAAAAGTAATAAAAGCTTGAAAGATATATCGATTTGATTCGGCCTAACATGAGCAGTTATAGACATAAAACTATGATTATTCTTTTTCCTCCAGAGAAGCAGCTCAGACAACAAAAGAGGGAAATGGACTGTTGCTGGGGCAGTTTTTATCCCATGCCTGTGCACGAACCTTGCTTTATACTAAAGCTACATGAATTATGAATTGAAACTGGGGACCCCCTCATCTCTTGGATATATATATATATATATATATTTTTTTTTACACTTTTTTACACAAAAAAGGATAACACCTTACACTAAAGGCATGAATTATGAATAATTGCATGACTTCATGCATGAAAAAGCATGAATGTATTCATGTAATAATAGAAACGTACAAGAATTAACCGTATCTCATGCATGACTTTATGCAGGGACCACATTAATGCAACAACTGAAGTATTTCAATCATCATGGCATTTCTGAGTTATTGATGTTTTCCTTGTCATGGTCTGCAGTTAAAGGGACAGGGCAAAAGCCTGACCAGTCACAGCTGTGCACATGTCTAGCTGTTATAATCACAGTTAATTGTCTCATTACTTCATGTTCGAGGCCAGAAATCGCGATGATTGAAATACTTTAGTTGTTGCATTATTAACGTGTTGTTCCAGCATTAAGTCATGCATTAGATAGAGTTCATTCTTGTACATTCCTGATGCTTTCATGAAGTGCATTTTATGGATAAAGTCACATATTGATTCATACATCATATGTCCTATTCGTGTACCACTATAAACCCCGTTTCCTTGTATAAAAAGTAAAAAGTAGACTACATTAAATTACTCCGATGGATATGCATGAGGGTGTCGCCATTATATTCTCTATTCTTTAATGGGTCATGGCTGAGAAAACATAGAGAACCTCTACGGTAACGTAATTACGATGTCACGTCATTTGCTGCTATCTAGTGGCACAATGTATCCAGTACAACGCTTTTTGACATAACTGTTGATATGACCCTGAAACTGACAATTGTATTTAGGATAGGAGTTTTTATTATTATTTAAAACTTGCCACATACATCATATATAATGTAGACACCAGCGCAATGCAAAGACCAAACAATACATGAACAGAATGTGAGGACAATCTCTTCACATTGAATAAAGTGGAGAAGACTGAAGAGTGAGGCCTGAGAAAACACCTGCAGTGCAAACAAAACCTCAATCGAAGCAAACGGTGACTTATAGTTACACTGGTGCACAATAAGATGGAGGACAAGAGCGTGAGTCTAACTTCCATCGGGGCCCTTTATGTAGATTTTTATTTCATTTCATTATCTAAAAGTCCTCAGTCTGAACAACAGCTTTTCTATTGCTGCTAGATGACAGAGCTGGCTAAGCCAGAAATTCACAGGGGAAGTGCTGGGGTCATGATTACGCCCCTCGAGGGCTGTTTGAATCTATCCTGCATCTGTGGAGGATCATCTAATACAATTAGGCTAGGAGAGAATTTTTTATCTCTGAGTACGTTCAATATGTGCGCTAATCCCAAAATAATTAGTTAAAAACATTTTTTTTTTGTTCTCACTCAAAAATAGTAAGCCACACCTTTGTGACGGAGGTCCCTTTCCGCCTCCTCCCTCCCTCTCCTTTCACTCCAGCTCTTTTCAAGCATAGGTTGATCAACCTATGTATTCACTGTACTGCACAACGAAGAGGGCTGCCTGCCCGGTGACGTCAGTGATAAGAACAATGCCTATAGGGTCTACTTTGTCAGTACTTTGTCACCTTGGCTGCGTTGCCAGGCAACTTCATCTGGTCAGACGGCTGAGGGAATGTGAGCGCAGAGCCACATCACTCAGCACCACGTGTATCGAAAGAAATGTTGAATAAGGGTTAAACTTGTACATAAATGGAAAACTGGGTGTTATTATTAAGATATTCATAAGCACTCTCATCTTCTGTAAAGTCCATAGGCTTTGTGTTGATTTTTTGCTGGTAGAAGACAGAGCTTGTACCACCCAAGTCTGTCAAACTGAACAGAAGTTGCTGAAAAAGCGCAGCAGAAAATGTACTGGGACCCTTGAGTGGCTGCTACTGCGTTCACACATGATCCACAGGTATGAATCTGAGTGATCTATCTTACTTCAGCGGTAGATCCACTTTTACCCTTGGTATGAAGTTCATTGTATTCACCAAAGTCAGTCTGTGGAGCATTTCATTAATTCTAGATGTTCTGATGAGACCCTGACAGTAAGGTCATGACTGCCTGTCTGATGCAGCACAGAGGACCCACACAGTACGATGATCTCTCTTCTTTACATTCAAGCCGTACACATCAGACCTCAGACAACAGTCACCTCCCCCAAGTTCTCAGCCATCGTTGGATGTGTATCAGAAGGAAATGAGCAGGAGCACAGAATTTGTCAACTCTTGTAATCTCAACCACCTTCACAGGAAGACACCTCAGGCCACACTGGTGAACATAACAGGGATTGGATATTGAGATGGTAGGAACATACAACTACCGGCGTGTTCACCCAAACCACAAACAATAATAAGCTAGAGGTAATGATAATTTACCGAAGGAGCATGACATCCTGTAGCTGCTGTAGTCATTGTAGAATAATGATACATAATGTAAGGTGGTTGTTATTGCTGGCTCCTTATTTGTTCCACTGTGGGGTGAATGTTGCTCCATTTGGAGAGAGACACAGTAAGGGGCTTGTGGTGTGCTCAGCAGGTTTTCTATGTGCAGCTGCTCATTTGGTTGAAATATCAGGATATTATTATGGGGCAAGAACACAGAGATAAACCATCCGAGTGCAGAATACAAGCCCAAACTGTGGATTCAGACTTGGAGCGATGACTCCATCTACAGGTTAGTTCTTGCAATGACAGAGGGGGGGATTGACATATTGAAGAGTGTGTTGCTGTGATAGTTTATGAAATAAAAATAAAAATCATCCCCCTTTTAAAGTAAGTAGACCAGCCATAAAGGTGGTATTTTGCTCTGATTATACCTATTTCGCACCTCACCTCCCCACAACTTATCCTATTTCAAATATAGGACTCAAGTATACAGGCTCTACTGTTAATATTACATTTATCCATACTATATTCATACAATTAAATAAATACATTTAACAAATACAAATGATTTTTTGTGGGTAGATTACCAAAGGAAGAGATTATCACCCACAGTTGTATTGTTAACACATTTTTTCTCCTCTTCAAGTGTAGGATTTCTCAACAAAACAATTTATCACCCCTTATCAATTTAAACCTGTAGTCTTAAAGCCTCTTCACTGGTGTGACTGTGCTATTGAGCTGGCTCCATCCAGCCATTTATAGGGCTGTATGTGAGCAGCGGCTCACTAAAGCCTAAATGTTAACACCCTCGCAGAGAGCGACCAGGAGTAAAAGTAGATGCTGATGATTTATGTAGGTAATGGGACCCGAACCAGCTCTAGGCTTTGGCCGAAAAAGTGTTGCTGTTGCCCTGGTGCTGTGGCTTGTTGATCTGATGACTTTTAGTGCTGGAGGAGGAGCTCTGCTGCCCGTGGTGGCCACTCTCCTGGTGAGAATGAGACATCCTGGCCTGGAGAAAGAATGTGCAGAAAAAAAATAAACCTGTGTTCCTGTTCCTGTGTTACTTTCCTGACCTCCAGGGGGCACCACAGAACGCTCTATAAAATCTGCATGCACGTGTATTTATATACATTTATATACAACTTACAGTAGTTTACCAAATACAGCAATAACACTGAAAAGCATATGCACACAATATTTTTTTTTTTTTATCATATTATGATTTTTTTAAGGGAAAAATAATCATTATGAGCTTCTGTTCTGCGTTCTTTGTTGTTTTGGTGCTTCAGTACGTCAGAGAAAATAGCATATTATTTTGTCTAACTAATTACAATTAGTCACACGTTTATTTGATAAACCTGATATCTCTCGGGAGGTTTTCCTCAAATAGAAATATGGTATCTGGTATGGTGTTTCTGAAGTTAACAAACATTTTTCACACTGTGCATTTTGTTCTTGCAAACAGTTAATTGGTTGTGCAGTTTTGCGTGTGTGTGTGTGAGGGACATTTAGGCACAGTTTTAAAAAGCCGCTTTCTGTCTCTCTGCTTGGAGGAGGGTCCTCCATATGGATTGCGGAGCCTGTAGGAAATGTCCTCACTTCATGGCAGAGATAGTTGGCAGGCAGGCAGCCGAGGTGAGAGATACCACAGGAAGATGAAAACAGATGGGATCAACACGCAATGCCTGCCTCTCACTGGGGTAAAAGGTATAAAAAACCTGCCACGAGCCCACAGTTCATCCAAGGTCCATTAACCAAAGAAAACCCAAAGTGAGGAACTCAACCATTATAAGAATCAATAGACCGCTTTCTTTAAAAGAATTCTCTTTAAGGCTGATATCTATAATCACTTGTGTTAAAACAGCAGATGAAGCCCCCCACCTTCATCCTCCCACACACATCACACCCCTACTGGGCTATAGGATCTGAACACCTGTTTCATTGTGGAGCTAAAAAACAGCTCTTCAGATGTCAGTCTGAGAGACTGTTAGCTACTGTTACTTTACAGTAGTTTACACCAGACATGGTGCCAATAGATAGTTTTGTTTTCTTGGGTCTGCGGTGTTGGGGTGTGTACACAGAAATGCAAATACATAAAACAGTAAGTAGTTTTGCACTGACTTTATTACAGAATATTGTAAGAATATAGTACCACAGAACAGAAATCAGAGGGGTAGTATGGTTTCAATTATTACAGCCTGACTTTGGATCAGCAGCATAGTGGTTAGCAGCCGTAGAGCATGTTAATCCTCATGATGTCCCAGTAAGACATGCCCTGCCTCTGGCCGATCTGGACGTTGGGGTCGGGGATGGGGGTGATGGAGTCCTTTCCGTACTGGATGGAGAAAGCTGTTCTTCCGTAGTGCATGATGGAGGAGTAGTCGTAGGGGGTGTCCAGGTTGTTAGTATTCTGCTTGTAGAAGTTGTAGGCCATCTGCGGGTCGATGTTCTCCCAGTTGATCCTGACGTAGTAGTCGCGGTCACTCCTGGTCTGTTCGTGCTGGAAGCCCAGAGCGTGGTTGATCTCGTGCTGGATGATGCCGTAGTAGAGGCAGCCCTGCCTGTTGAGTGAGAGCACCTGTCTGCCTCCAGTTCTGCCCAGGGAGGAGAAACATCCGGCTTTGTTCTCGATGCTGATGTAGTCGTACTCGTTCTGACGGGGGACGAAGCGGATGCAGGTTTTGCTGTGGTAGGTATTCATGGCGTAGTCGATCAGCTGCCTCTCCCAGCTGGTGAACTCACTGCTCACGGTGAAGGGGATCATCACCAAACCATTGGAAGCTTTCTTCCACATGCAGCTCTGGTACCAGCACACCATGGCGTTTCTGGTTCTGGGAGCCAGCAGGTCTCCTTCGAGCAGGATCTCATCGGTGCCGTTGTTGGAGGTCAGAATCTGGGTGGTGATGTCGACCGTGTCCGAGATTTCTTCTTCACCTCCTTCCTCCATGAGAGGATGTGCCTGACAGAGGCCGAGCAGGAGCAACAGCAGCAGGCTGGCAGAGGGAGTCATCTTCATCTTCTGTGGAGCTTCTGTGGAGAGACTCTGTGAAGTTTGATGTTTGACTCAGTTCAGTCCAGGGTCTTTATACTCGTCTCTACAGGTGTGTCTGCTGGAGGATTATGGGTTGGGGTCCACACTGCTAGGCCTAAATAAACCTCTAAAGGGAGGACTCCACAGACACACCTAGTTTCTAAACAAGGTTTGTTACCTCTGGTCATTAGACGGGACATGTTTAACTAAACATCTCACACTGTCCTCAACATTAAAGGGGAACTTTGCCAATTTTCAACCATCTTTGTATCGTTGCAGTGTGGGTATTATATGCAAATTAACATTACTCATTTGCCAACAAAAGTCCGCTGGGTGACACAAAAACTGTCACCTCTGAGAGCTCCTTCTGCATTTTTACATGGTCAGATCAAACTAAGCAGCGCTAACTGAACATGAGAAAACTGACTATGAAGATTGTGTTACTGCATTTTCTAAAATGTTTTCCAAAACGTATTTCAGTGTGTTATTTATCTGTAACGCAAGACAATGTTTGGCCAGGCTGCCATTTTACATTATCCATCGTCCAGAGATTTTATTGCTCCATTGTGGCCCATTGTGCATGCCGGTTCTTATGAGATTTATGCCTTTTGACCACAAGAGTGTATTTGTTGCTTGTATTCAATCTAACCATAAAACAAATACAATAAGACTAAGAGTCTAAGGTTACAGTCACAGATATTGGACACATAAAACCTTTAATCTGATGATGGTAATAGATAAGTAAATATAGGGATTGCATGAGTGACATTTCATTTTAATCTGTCCAACATTTAAGACATTTTATCAAAAGCCACCTACCACTGATCTATTTAGAATGTAAACAACATGTGATATTTTCCAATCTAAAAATAATCAGCAACCATTTCAGTGATTGATTGATTAGTCAAACAAAATTGCTGAGCAGTGTTTTTAGTTTCTTTGGTTGGACAAATCAAGCAGTACATTAATAATCATCTATTTTCTGATTAATCCAGAAAATAATCAGCAGATTAAGTAATGTTGAAAATAATTATTAAATAGACGCTTACATGTTTCTGCATCGATCTGAGGTTTGGACCAAATCAGCTTGGCTGGTGTGTCATTCATCAGAAATATTGAAATAACTTGTGTCTGCTCTATGGTTAAAAACAAAGCTTTTGTCTACATATCTCCTGGGAGTTGTTTTACAGCCCACTCATCTCACAGAAATTCATTTAGCTGGTTAGAATAGAAGCTGGTTCAGCATACAGACTCTACCGTAAATCTCAGATCTACCTAATTGTATATTAGCTCTCACAAGTCATTTTAATGATGCTTTTAATTACTGAAATGTCCAGTGAGGTCACGAGTAGAATGACCTGAAGTCACTTTATCACCAACATTACAGACAGTAAGAAGGTCACAGTCAGAGAGATGTTGTCTGTTAAAAGATCCCCATGTTTTACAGCTCACATACGTCTTACTGTATATATCCTCCAAAACATTGATTTATAATTTAATTTTATATTTTTTAGGACTATGCTTACGTGCTTCTAAATAATGTTTCTGTTCTGGGTGCATTGATTTGGAAATGGGTTTTTTTATATATATTCAGTCAGCCAGATGTAGAAAAAAGGTAGTTTTTTTGAAGAGTCAGATATATTTTTGACAGTCCAGATATTCAGCAGTCAATCACAGTAAAGACAGCTAGTATGATACGTATCATATTGCAAAAACACCAAATATACGCTAGTTTCTGAGAACAGAGCCAAAACCAACAAAGAACATCAAAGATTTTCGCATCAAATATTAACGCTGACATCATTTGCATCTATGTTCTGGTAATTTATTTGTTTGTTACAGGATAAATGAATGACTGCATTCTTCTCTCTGTGGACCTAGTGATTAAGAGGCATCCTAAAATAATGTCTTCAGTTGGCTTGTACTGCATCAGCAGGCACTGTGGTTGATCTTAAATCACCCCGGGTACTCTGAGTGACTCCATGAGAAATGGATGCTCTTCCTGCTGAGTCCACAGTTTGCCTGATAGATTGTGCTGCTTCAGATGATATTGAATTGGTCTTGATAGAGCATCTGAATGGTCCGAGGAATATTGTAAGCCAAAAGCTGCGGGGTGAGTGGTAAGTGACCTTGGCACTCAGCGCTCTTATTTCACGGTTATGAAGGAGAATTTTTGCCCTGTGTTTTTTTTATTCTTTTGTTTGTTTTTTTTACCTCTGTCTCTGTGTCTCTGTCCTGCCGCTCGGCTGTCATTTTCATTTGTTGTGCACGACGAGCTCTAGTTTAAATGAACATCACTTTGATTCCTGATACAAACTGGGCAGACTTGGCTGTGTCTGTGTATTTTAAAAACTCAAGGGGATGTCTGCATTTCATAGCAGCTCAAATGTGATTTAATAAATTATAAAAAACGACCGGCGTAGTATTGAATTTGGTAACATAAAACTCACATTACAGCTGATGGGAGTATTACATAGAGGAGCCCTTTTGGTGGTGCTGCTGCTCTAATTCAACTATCACATCCATATTCCCAGGAGGCATTAACTTTAAATAGCACAATAGAGAGTTATATTACATTCACTTGAATTTTAACTAGATTGCGCCAGCAGTGTCAGTCCTGTGAAGTGTGTGTTTTGATTTTTTTTTTTTAAGTTATGGAAGCACAAACAATGCATTTTCTGCACAAAAGCATCATGTCAGATGGTAGCATGGTGGCTACATTTTGCGTTCTCATAACATCTTTTCAGTATTTTATACGAACTTGGCCTTTAACAAGATGCACACCACCTTCATCATGTAGTTACGCTGAGGAGGAGAGTCATACCGCTTTAAGTGTCAAAATATAGCAGCTTAAAGCGCACAGTGAAAATCATAAAATAAATATGGTGTCGATTATAATGGTCCCTAAACATTTGTCCACAATGATGCCTCATTACTTTACTTTGTGTTCATGTAGAGCAGCTACCGCAGTGCAATACAGTGGACTGCTGATGTGTGTAAAACAGTTCAAGTGTTGAATTTTTAACCACCCTGAAGCCACTGAGTACACTTCAGTCAAGCATGAAGATAGATTACTTCAGCTAATGCTGTTCTATCAACATAACATGACATAAGAGGACATAACATAACATAACATAACATAACATAACATAACATAACAATATAATAAGTGACCCTGTGGTTACCTCACTGTAGTAAATAACCTCTAAAACGAGGTAAGAGGCACCTGAATCATAACCTTTAGTAACCTTTATTCAGCTTAATGTTATTATGAATGGTATGTAGGGCATAGAGCATGCAGCATGAAGCTGTAGTGGCAATGATTGTCATCTCTACAAAGTTTTGAAGAGGATTACACAAATAGTATAATATGAAAACGAAGAGTTTTATTATTATATTTATTTATCCATTTAAATATTTTTGTTTTGTGAGTACCATTAAGGGATTAAAATGTCTATTTCACTGTGTGACCATGCAGTTTCTGTTTTTTGTTTTTTTATTTGTCCAAAAAGATTTGCCATACATTAAATTTGCCCGCTTAACTACATGCAGCCTCAGGAACAAGGCTGATGAGATTATCAGCTCCTCAGACAATATTCATGCTTTAGCATTGTCAGAAAACCGTCTGAGCGCTGCTTGTGATGATTCTGAGCCAGCTGTCAAAGGATGTTAGTTATATAGAAAGGACTGACTGTTCCTTCCCATTCCACATGCCTGATTTCTCTCTCTGTCTGATCTTGGTCATACTGGAAACATTTCTTTTACTGTCTGCTGCTATCATGTAAGAGAACTGTTGGCAAAACATTTCAGCAAGACAGAGCGGACATCAAATCCAGTCACCTCTGTCTTCTTACTTCAAGAAATCATGTCCTTGGTGACTGGCCATCTTTGTCTAATGTTGTTCTTGATATTCACACTATACAGTAAATCTGCCTCACACTACCTCATGTCTGGTACTCACCAGCTCCATTAGAGAAGCTGTGGGTTAAGGTGTCTCGGGTGACTTGTCCAGGGTGTACCTTGCCTCTCGCCCAAATTTAGCTGGGATAAGCTCCAGCCCACCGTGACCCAGATGAGGATGAGCGGTAGCAGGTAATGAATTGTTGAGTGTCCCTTTGTGCGTACATTTTGTACAGTTTTTGTAATATTTGACATAATTTGTATAGTTTACTGTTTGTTATCTAAATTGCCAGCGAACAGACATGTAATGAATAAAGGCTCATTTGTTTTTAGGACTATCCTACCCATGTGCCATCAAAGGGAGAGGGGAGGACTTTAAAGACTAGAGGGGCAAATAAGAACCCTTTGTTGGGCAGTCGATGAAAACCATGATATACGTAGATAAACGAGGACTTTGCTTGTCTATTTATGCCAACATTATCCCTGATGAGTGTTGCAGATGTAAGTAGGCTGATGATTCGCTGTCATCCCCAATCTGACCTCCAGTGATCACAAAAAAGGCAGAAAGCGGCAGAGTTGTGCTCTAAGAGGCTGGATCATTGAGGAAACGAGTGTCGAAACACAAAATGATGTGAATTTAGTGAAGATTAAATTCTTTAAATTCCTCTGGATGGTGACTGATGTCAGTTTACTTTTAAATCAGTTCACTGTAGCGACATTAATCTGCAAAGTAATACAAGAGCACAGCATTTGTTATCTGGTAAAGATGTGCTGTGTCATCTGATATCCAGTTGATTTGTCAGTGTGTGCTTGATGCCTCGGTGAGTTTTCCTGTCGATGAAATGTTTTTGTTTTATTTTTGTGGCAGTGATGAAGCTGAAAGTCTGCGCAGGTAAAACGATGATGCTGAGAAACACGTTGACTGAGAGAGGAGTGGAGGGAGGAACAGAGAGAGGTGCACCTCCCTCGTCGTGTTTTGGTTTATGGATGGGAGGAGGAGGAGGAGGAGGAGGAGGAGGAGCGTTATAACACCGCCTGAAGGACGCAGAGCTGCGTCTCGGAACCGGGCTGAGAAACCAAATCCAGTCGGTACCGGTCCTGGGTGGAGATTTAACATCCCGGATGTGGAGAAAGAGCGTCCTGTAGTTCTACGTCGGGTATCAGAAGCCGTCATACATATACATGCGTAACCTACGTATTTAAATATGATGTAGCCGATACGCACTGGCTGGACAGGCGGTGAAGCGAGGTCGCTGACTGACTGTGCGTAATGCTGAGTGGACAGCAGTATTTCTCGCTGTATATTCCAGCCTAGACGGGCTATTGACAAAGAGATTCGCACTTCTCCTGCAGTGCAGCTCGTCATTATAACCAAATGCTCTCCGCCGGACCGGACCCGTTCAGTTTCATGCCGTCCAACCAGACCAGAGCCTGAGCCCGAAGGATGCAGGTTAAAAACCAGATCTGCACAGAGCGGAGCAGCACCGACGACCCGGAGCAGGATGACAACCAGAAGAAGACCTCGTGTTTTTCCAACATTAAGATTTTCCTGGTGTCGGAATGTGCGCTCATGTTGGCACAGGGCACCGTGGGCGCCTATCTGGTGAGTTTCTACAGAACAGCCACCATGGGCACACGCAATGTTGGTTTGAAGGAACGTCGTATCTCGGTATCTCTCAGGTACCAGCGGGTTAACGCAGCGCCCTTCAAACCGGCGCAGGCAGACAATGAGTAACGATGCGGCGCTAAAGCTGATGCGGTTAATAATCATATTATTCTGATCACATTAGAATAATCACATCCTCCAGCAACCATGGGACGCGGTGCTAAAGCTGATTGATGACTTGCTGCGTATTATCCATCAGGCCTATGCACCATCTGCATGACACAAAGCGCGTCACAGGAGGCTATAGGCTCCACGTTGTTGCTGGAGAATTTTGTATGCGTACATGAATGGTCTGCTGGAGAGCAGGTTACGAAACGCTGGTCAGGAGCTCCATCCATCCATCCAGCCTGCATGCTCTGCTCTGCTGTGTTACATTCTGCAAACCGTGTGCCTCAGTAATGCAGGAGGCCTTTGACACCGGAGGATATAGGCCTAGGAGATGACGTGATCCCCACAACAGAAGCGATAATAGCATATATTGCCTTCCCATAAAAGCTTCCAGTCATTTTATACTCTTTTACAGTGACAGTTTAATCCCTGATATGGTTAGATTGATGTCAACATAACAGACTGCTCAGTGGATGGACAGATTGATAAAATGAATTTAGGAGCCAAAAGCAAATAAAACATGTCAGATCTCATGCACAGAGAGGTGAAACTACAGCATCTCCCTGGACGCCAAACATATTCAATGCCCCCTCTGTATTAAACATATCTGATGAATCAGTGTTGAGTGCAATGGGAGTAATGGTAGCAGTTAATGTTGTGGCCAAAGAAATGTGTGTGGTGATGTCTTTTACTTAGAGATGCCACTTTAATCAGGATTATTATTTGCCTAATTAAAGCAAGTTCCCCTGATAGGTGTCAGCACAGCCTTGATAATAATTGCACATGAAGGTTGGGGCTTCGTTTTATTCTTTATGACACAAACTTGATGAAGCAGCCGCTCTTTTTTTGACACGCTGCCATCACTGTAAAGATGGAGAGGAGGATCTTTATTCACAGTCACATCAGCACAGTCCAGGAAGTCATTTTAAACAGAGGTTCAAAGGTCAGTCAAACACTGGTGCAGCTTTTAGTGCAACAAACATCTAAAACTGTACGGAAAAGAAACTCACCAGGACGCATCCACACTGCACACGGGCGCGCTTGCCAGTAGAGATGTTAAAAAGAGGCATAAAGTTGCCACTTGTGTGGAGAAGACTGCAGCTTGGCAGAAACAGGAGCGAGTTGGTTTTAATGTGTTTTGCACCAGTCACAAATTTAAAGCGCATTAGTGTTTACCTTGAAGACTGCAGTGAAACGTCTTCCTTTTTAAAACAGCATCCCAAACCAAAAGTGCACCTTTAGCAAATCCTGCTGCAGACAAAAGCACTGCCTATCCTCTCCCGTATAAAATATTGTCTGTCATCATCTTTTATTCTGTGCTGCCTTTTAATTCAGCCACTGTTCTCAGGTTCGGAGAGTGTGCATTCATTTTCTCCTCATTTTCCACGAGCACATTATTATTATTGTTTACAAACAGTGGAACTTTGGAAGAAGCTATGATGACTGAAGATCTTCACAGTCAGCACAGAAGCACCTGCAGAGCCACTATATTTTCTGCTCAATTTTACACCGGAGTGGAGAGGACTAAAACGTCTAAATCTGGAATATAAAAGGTGTAAAGCGGCTGTTCTCCATCAGCATCCAGTATGAGGCCATACATAAATCTTCCAGGGCCACAAGAGTAAATCTTAACCGTGTCGTTTAGATCCGGTGACCTCTGAACAGTGTCCTCCCAGCTTGTATATCAGGGAACTATGAGTTACAACTTGGGAACAGTTGTCGTCCATGTGCAATGTAAAATAATTGCAACTGCTTATTTGTCAACATCTTCATCAGTCCATCGCACCGTGTGTACTGGATGGTGACAGAAGTAGGTCAGTGTTTCACTGGTGAAATAATAGACCTGTGACAGCCATCTTCTTATTTTAGAAGTGAATTACAGATTCTTCATCCTTTTATGGAAAGTCATGGTGTTTGGGAGGGAGAGGCTCCAGACAGGCCCAGTATAGCATGACTAGACCGACGGCATGGCAGTGCTGCTAGAGCTCATACAATTATTTGATCCACAAGCACAAACGTGCAAATTTTAAGCTTTTCTTTCTTTCACGTGGTAATGAACTGAATGTTTTCGTGACTGTTTCTGGACTGTGTTAGTGGTGGGACAGGATATTAAAGTAACCATCTTGGGCAGGACAGAGCAGAACAAACAATCGATCAACTTTAACCCTAACAGATGAGTCCATTGGAGTTTGGGAGTTTGGAGCAGGATGAATAGGATAAGCATTTTTTTAAATGAAATGAAATTATACAAGATCCATCCGTCCACATTCTTCTTTTTATCTGGATAGCTGCTGAACGCTGACGCCGCGTGACACTCAGCTGTGGATGAATGATTAATTAAACGAAAGTTTTATTGTCCTGTAGATCATTCATCACACATTTGTTGCAATGAATGCTTTTATTGCTTCCACATACCCAGAACTACCCACAGCTGGCACCATGTGTTTGTGTCTGTTTGATCATTACAACAGCTTCACAAGGTTTCTCGCCTTAAGCTACACACATGCACACATCACCTTTTTTTTTTTTACCCCAGGTTGGTGTCAGGCTAGCATCAGGTTTGTTTGGGATGGTGGAGGAGGAAGAGGAGTGTGGGGATGAAGATTTTGGAAGCCGGTTGCTCAAGGTTCAAGTGGCAGATGACCATTTAATACCTGCTTTTACTGAATAACACGTGAAGCTCGATTTATTTTACATAAACATTTAAATGGAAAAAAACATACACTATTAATTGCTGGATACAAAATCCTGAATTAAAATTGATGTCATGTCATAACACTTGCTCTCTCTCTCCTATCTCTCTCTCTCCATCAGGTAAGTGTTCTGACCACTCTGGAGAGACGCTTCAACCTCCAGAGTGCCGATGTGGGCGTCATCGCTAGCAGCTTTGAAATCGGCAACCTGGCCCTCATCCTGTTTGTCAGTTACTTTGGCGCCAAGGCCCACAGACCCCGCCTGATTGGCTGTGGCGGGATCGTCATGGCGTTGGGGGCATTGCTGTCAGCCCTGCCGGAGTTCCTGACTCATCAGTATGAGTACGAGGCCGGGGACTCGTGGCACGCTGAGGACGGCAGGGACGTCTGCTCCAACAACTCCAGGTCAGAGAACCGAGACTCTGGGTTTAAATGTGGCAACAGAGCCAACACCAACATGATGTACCTTCTGCTGATCGGAGCCCAGGTTCTGCTGGGCATCGGCGCCACACCTGTCCAGCCTCTGGGTGTGTCTTACATTGACGACCATGTCCACAGGAAGGACTCCTCGCTGTACATAGGTGAGTAGCACTGAGCTGTTGTGAGATGATTGTCAAGTGTTTATTATGGTCGTTTTTGGTTAGAGGTGTTAATATACACTTTATATATACATAAAATACATGAACATACACTGAATCTCCAACCTGACCAGAGCACACTGAAGCGCGACGACAGAATCAAAATCTCTTTGCTCACAAGTGACTGGAAAGACTGTTGTGAGATACAGCTTGTTACTTCCTGGATGAGAGTGTACATGAAAACAATTCTGTGATAAATATGTGGCAGACTGAGGATCTTTTCAACAATGTATAGGAAAGAAACTTTGGATTGAGCAACAGGTTTTAAGGTGGATAAGAGTGGATAAGAGCTGAGAAAGAGACTGAATATTCAGTCATCTTCAAACCATCAACCCAAAGCGTTTGTATTTGATGACCTGGGAGCAGGATCACCACAACTCACACATAACAACCAGAGATTAAACTGAGGAGCAAACAGTGCCTTAATTACACAAAGTCTAAAACTGCTACGCTTGAAGGAATGGTTCCGCATTTTGCACATACGTAAGTGCTTTCTTGGTGAGATTAGGATGAAGAGATTGATGCAAGTCAAACGTCTGTACACCAAATATGAAGGCAGGTTATTAGCTTACGGTCAGTTAGCATAAAGAACAAGAATCAGGGCCAAACAGCTAGCCCAGTTCAAGCACAGTATAACTCCAACTAGACGTTTTTACATTTCTATTAATCTACAGATTAGACAAACTCTGTGTTGATTGGCAAAAAGGTGCTTCTAGTAGATTCCCTGTTTTTTTTATGCTACATTAAGCTAATCACCTGCTGGGTGTAGCTCTAAATATAACAGGAGTCGTGTCAACTTTCGACAAGAAAGTGAATATTTCCCAAAATGAGATGCAATCTTAATGAAAGTTTCTTGATCCCTGGATTAAATAACAACAGCTTTGTTCTTCATGCGTCTGACTTTCATTCCAGTTAGCTGGAAGTAATTAGAAACAAAGGCTAATGGCGTGTACAATCACGATATCAATGAAAGTAAATGGGATTATTATGTTTGCATCACTGAAACATGAATGTGACATTAATCATTCACGTGTGCACTGAAGTCTCATAACAAGCCACATTGAATTATAAGATTGCAGTATTATATTAAACTAAATCTTATTAAGCCGACTGATATTATCTTCACTGAATCATAATTACTCGTGATTAACAAATTGTTGATGACAGGTGCACATGCAGCAAAGTATGTAAAAGAGGAAAGCAGTGTAGCTATACATACAAACTGAATCACAATAAATGGAAGCAGAGACCAGTATTCTGCAGATTATTAGATATGGTATGATTAAATTTCTATTTATTGTGAGTTTTATGACATCACAATTTGTACGACGATGAAACAACTTCAGCTTCTCCGTCGATGTACTGAAATGTGAGATGTGAAATGTTATATGTTTCCTCTAAATTATCAGCTAACAGTCCACTTTGTCCACAGACAAAGAGATCAGTCGGTGTGTCCAGTAATATGAGGTCTTTTCTCTGTTTTAGGTTTCTGTTTTTCTTGTCCATTCTAAACAAATCATACATGTAAGATATACAGATGACTGATAGACAAAGACAAAACAGTTAATTTGGTAATAACCAGCAGATTAATCAATTTTAAAAATTCGAATAGTTGCGGCGCTGATCTAGACTTTCTGCTCAGCCTGTCCTCTAATCCAGCCCACAGCACGACCTCTCGTGTGCCGTGCACTGTCATGGTTTGTGTGTCCTTTTGACATTGTCATGTCTAGTAAAGCTTACTCACAGACTGAGGTTTGGTGACTGTGTCCAAAATGAGAATATCTTTAAATGGAGAAAACATACATTTAGGTGTCTTTTTGTTAATATCTTCAGACTAATGAAGAGAAAATAAACTACAAGTGCATACAATTTATTTTTTTTATATAAAAAAAGGGGTTTCAGACTCTATTACTGAACTATTACTAAACTAGACTATTACTGAATCAAATTTTATGGAGATCAGACTGTGTTAATGTACTGTACAGTACTGACATACACAGATGATGAGTTTAGCCAGTGGATGCATGAATATCTCTGGCATGTAAACATGTTGCCATGAGTGGATGCATGAGTCCATCAGTGGCTATGTGCTATTTTATACTCTTCTTTTATGAATGGTGTTATACACTACCATGTTGCTAAGCATTTAGCAGCTAATTTGTGATATTATGCAACAATAAATACTGTTGATGCTTTGAAAAAGCCGATATGTAGATTGTTGGGTGCCAGATCATAAAATGTGTGTTTAAGGTCAGAGAAAAGAACATAAGATTGCTGACTTAACATCCAATGTTGACTGTATTGTCGTGGTTGTGGGGGAAAATGTGCGTATGATCCTGCCCTTTCTTACATAAGTACCCTTGAGCAAAGCACTTTATTCCCAACTTCAGCAAACATTTAGTCCCCGGCAGCAGAGAACTGCAGTTATACTTACAGCAGAAACCAAGAGAGGTCGGAATAACACACATTACAGCTTGTCTGCCAAAGTTGCCAAGGCAACAGTACAGAGACAGGCACCGAGGCTATAGTATGTGCCATTCCTGTTCTTCTCACCACTCAGCGACCTGCTAGTAGCAGAGCTCCATCTGTGTAGACGTGAGAAAAAAAGGCAAACACTCCCATTATTATTAAAACAAGAAATATGAATGTAAATACAGAATTAAATAAGCGTTTCCATGATTGCACATAACTGTGATTTTGTACTGACGGTGTGAAAATACGTCTCAGTAATTATCTGTCTTTGTTATTGACCCTGAAACTCTCATCAGTACATCTCCTCTTATTGCGGTTCACTCTCAATTGCAAATTTTACAGACATTCAATTATTGTATGATAATGTATACCAGTTAAATCACCATCGCAATAAACCTTAAAGAGCTGATGCAGCAATGAGTCTAAGCACAACTGTGGTTAATTGTTATTCTATAAGAGCTCTTGTCCTCTTCTGTGGATTCATCAGTTTGTCAATGAAGGCACTCAAAGAAAATAAAAAATCCATTACTGTTGGCTAGCGTGTGGCTAGTTACTCCTCCTCTTCCTCACTGGATTCTCTGCTAGTCTTTGGTCAGTTGCATTGTCGCTGCTTGCGTTTCAGTGCGGACCTCTTGCAGGGTGAGAAGGCCTGCGGTTTGTTCTGTCTCATGCTTTGATCTGTACAGTCTCTGCCAGCAGCACTCAGAGTGGAGGAGATGAGGGAGGGGGGGAAGGGAGGGATGGACGGAGGATGGAAGAGAGGAAGGAGGGCAATCAAGGCTAGCACAGCAACCAACAACCTACCCTACCCCCCCGCTTGGCCAGAGGCCAACTCATACCAGATGCCTGATGTTAGACATTACACTTGATATTTCTTTGCTATTTTAGAAAATCACCGTACTCTTCTGAATATGAGGCACTAATCCTGCATTGCGTCGTAATGGCGTGATAGCCCATCAGCACATTTACACGTTTCAAATCACATTAAATCAAGTTTAGGACAGAAAAGAATCTAAAACAATGTAACTAGTAAATAATACAGTATATGCGAAGTAAGGTGACATGTATGGTGTTTGGCAGGTGGATGTATTGTACATTGTGTAAAGTCATTGGTTCAGGACCCATATGGCCTTGCTCTGTCTTTGCCTTCAGCTAGTGTTGACATATCCCTGACTGCAGCAGATTTCTTATGTAAAAGAAAAAAACCAATAACCATAATTTAAAAAAAAAAAAAACAGTTTGCAGAAAGCGACAGCAGCTTGTTTCAGTGATTATCAACGTTGCCTCATCATGTTGGGTTTCCTTTATACTTTTTTGTGTTTGTTTCCTCCAGTACTCAATTGAAATTCCTGCTCATCCTGCTCTCTTTATATTAGATTCAGACTCAAGTACAGGCTGACTAATCACAGAATCCAGTATTGTGTTTTTTGCAGTCATTGTTGTTTCCCCCTCGCCTATTGAATGAGTGTGTGAGTGCACGTCTACGCCACTAGATTCCATCAAATCCAACATACTGATCCTTTAACACAAATTTTGTTTGTCACATATTTAAATGTCACCACCAATTACTGGACAAAAGTGATGCGGATATCTGTGCAAAATTTTATTTGAACTTATCTGAGGAACTGTTTCTTTCATAACATCTCCAATCTTCTTCCTTTGACACTTGCAGATAGTGTTTTTTTTCCCCTTTCCTTTCTCTATTATATTTTTTTGACAATCTAGGCATATTGATTGCCATGGTTACCTCTTACAACGTGACTGTTGGGTCATCTGTTGTGGCTTGGTAATTGCATGCGCCCTGGTCTTTATACAGTACATATGTGTTACTGTATGTGCTCTTTAGCAATATTTCTGCTGCTTACTTTTCCCTGTCTCTAGGGCGGAGGCATTTTTTTGACGAGCATGATGTGTGAAGAAACAGTAACATTGTAAGAGAACCTCTGAATAATGCAGCATGACAGAGAAGCGGTTAGGAGTTGTTTAGCAAACATCTAACCATATGATTAAATATTAAAGCAGCAGCTCTCCGTGGGCTCACTAACTAACCGGATGATTGAAGGAAAGACTGCTCAGCTGTGGCCACATCTTTACCCCACATGGATCAATGCTGCCTGAATGAGCGATTGGCGACATTGGGAATACTCAAGAACAAACACTTCCCGGTTGTCATAGCACAAATCCACTCAGCATGCACCTGTCCCCTATCTGTTCTGTGTCCGCACTGTTGCCTGTTCTTCCTCAAATATTGAGTAGGCTTCCACTTAGTGTCCAGTACTGTGCGTGTGTCTGTCCTAAACAATGCGAGCAACAGATCAGGCAGTTCTGACATTATTTTTTCAGTTAGCTGACCATCTGATCTTTGTGTCTTCTGGCAGCTGAGAGAGGAAAAAAACAAAAAACAGATTAAAAATTGTAGTAATGCAGCAGTGATACACTGCAGCACAAGCAATAAAGAGTGGGATCTGTGTGATGGAAAGAGTCTATAGCCATACTAGCGGCTCTATGAAGCTTACTCAGGCACTGCAGTGCTTTGAGGTAAATGCTAAAGTCAGCATGCCATCATGAGCGCAGACAATGCTGTCGATATTGCAGCTATAATGTTTACAGTGTACCAACTTAGTTTAGCGTGATGGCATGCTAGTGTTTGCTAATTAAGACAAGTAACGCTGAGGTTGCAGGTTTGTTTGAGGGTGCATCCAACACTAGTGGTCATAATCATTGTGGCGCAGTCAGGGATTCACCAAAGTCATTAGCATATGTCCTCTGGACATGATGGATGGAAAGCCAACCAATAGTTGTTGAGATATTGCAGTGAGGACATCCTTGTGTGGGTATGTGCAAACAGTGTCCATCCACATTAAAGTTGCAGTGTGTCAGCGTCTTATTTAATATTTTAAGTCTTGACCTGTGGCTTATATGATCCGCCGTGATGCATTCCCGACCAGAGGAGAAAATGGCTTCCCACAGAAAGACCAACCTGCTCCTGTTGACTACACTGTAATGTCCAAGCTGGACTGTAATTGGATTATTGATTGCTGTCTGCTGCTTGACTGATACCCCATGTGAAGGCAACTAACTCTTGTGTCTATTGTATCGCCCACAGAGCTTCTAACAGGAAAGCAGCCATTCAATTACAGTATTCCTGCCCTGTGCTTTTTTTTAAACAGTAATGTAGCCCCAAATAGTTCCTGCTTTACATCATTTACATAATGGGGTACAGAACGTGGTACTGTGCAAATGTTTGTATTCTGCTAATTGAAGATGTAAATCTACACTATTGTGTATAGACTCAGTAGACCAGTCAAGGGTCCCCTATCTTACTCGGTTTCCATGCACTTACATTTGTCTGCTGTGTCTGAAAAGAAAGCAAATTCTGTGAAGTTTTTACAAAAACCACACTAGTAACAGGGACGACAATGTTGGCCTATCTCAGTAACGGATGGATGGCAAACATTCATGGTGCCCAGAGGATGAATCCCCTGACTTTTCTTTCAACATTTGTTGTTTTGAGTCAAATGTTCTAATCTCTTTAGTCGTGCTGTATCTTGTCCTCTAATGCCATCAGGAGGTCAAAATTGTATTTAGCACGATGCCTTTTGCTTTTAATAGTGTTGGTTAGCAAATAGTAGCATGTCAGCATGCTTCATCTAGGTGGTGAACAAAGTAAACATACCTGCTAAACATCAGCATCTTAGTCTAGTCAGTGTACGCATGTTAGCCTGCTAACTTTAGCATTTTTTTCAGAGCATTGTCGTGCCTAATAGAGCCAGTGGTGATGCAGTGAACGCTGACCCTTGTCATGAAGTGCAGACTTAGTCAGACTAGCCATTTTACTTTTTCTAACGTTGGATTAAAGCAGTGGTTCTCAAACATTTTCGATCATTCCCCTCTTTGGACAAAGGGAGAGTTGTCCCCTCCCTGTTATACTTGGTGTTGCCCCCGGGGGTGGGGGGCGTGTGATCGGTCTAATAAGCTGCAACACACATCACACAAACGCACACATGCAGTCACTCTCCAGTCTAGTGCACGGTCTTGCTCCAGATTCCGGGAGATTGGATCTCATTTGCGGGTCAGAGAGCCGCCATCAATATGCGAGAGACTCCCGGAACGCCCCACACTTTGAGAGCTGCAGGTTTAAAGTATGTTATAGTTAAGTAAGTTGGTGAAAACTCTGACAAACTAACCTCTGACTTGCTGTTTAGCACATCCCAGTTTGACCTTCCCATTATTATTTGAGTGCACAAATTCAGGCCTGTCTCACACTAGGCTGAACACCAACAGGAAGGTTGAAGGTCTGCAGCAAAAGTGCTAAATGGCAGCAACAATACAATATTGTACAACTGTACTATTGTATTACTGTACAGAAGTGTAAAGTAATCTATAGTTCACAACACATACTGTAAAGTAAAAGACCAGTCTGAGCCTGAGGGATCCAACTCTGCAGCCGCTGGGTCAGCTTCCCTCTTCCTGACTCATATCTTAGCCTCTATTCATTGCTGTAATGCGTGTAATGAAGCGCTGTGAGGATGCAGGTTCAGAGTCCACTGCAGCAAAATGTTTTTACTCCAGTGGGGTTATTACTCTTCCACTGTAGGACAGCAGAGGAAGGTATGGACGCTGACTCAGCACACACTGTCTGTTCAGACCGGAGCAGGTTGTTTTATATGTGCACCTTTTAGAAGCACCTTTGCCAAGATACAAAGTGCCAGTGATTGAACCATGCCATAATGTGAGTCTGAGTGAGAAATTATTCATGTGCTGGCAGCGTGACCAGGTAGAGGCGCCCTGTCTTAGTATGACCTTGCCTCTGCTGCATTCATTACAGGTGGACACAGAACACAGGCAAAGGTCAGCCTCATTTTCATCACTTCTGTTGAACAAACGAAACAATGTTATCAATAAAAAATGACCAGGTGATATATGTTGTTATTCAGAGAAGAACTCCTCCAATTGTAAACTGAGCTACTCTCTATTAAGTCGATGGTTTTAAACACACTGTAAAATAAAATTCACAGTAATCAGGTCTGTTGAGGACACTGAAGTCATGTCCTCAGTATTTTCTCCTGTGAATCTGAGGCTTTTATCTCCCTGGGGGAAATTCACTGTACGTTCTATAATTAGTAACTTACACATGGTTGTATTTTGTAGGCTGAGACTATATGTAAACATGCTGGAAGGAGTTGTTAATGTGGTTATAAAACAGTCTCAGTTTAACACTCTCTATATAACACTCTCAGTGTTTCCCAACTTTTTTTTCTTAAAGGAGCCCATTACTGAGTAAGTGACATATTTTATGGATATTTCATATTATCTCCCTTGCATAACAAGGACAAAGTGAAGGTAATGACAAATGGATGTTCATTTGAATTAATTTAGAAATTTCCTTTAAATATTTCATCAGATATTAGCTGAATTTTATTTTTGGGAACCGTTAATACGTGTATTAATTATTTTAGTTAGTTTTAGGTTTTTTTTGACAATCATACATACAATCATATATGCCCTCTAGAAGGTTGTTGCAAAGCCCAGGAGCCTTAATGGCAAACACTGTTTTTTAAGTTCTGGATTTGGGAACCACTAAGAGAGCCGAATTTGAGGACCTCAGGGGCCTTGATGGTACGTGGAGACCTAAGAGGTCAGATAAAGCTTTACGTCAGACAATTCCAGGCTTTAAAAATGATAATTACATTTTTTAAAATCAACTCTAAAATGAACAAGCAGCCAATGCAAAGATTAAAAGATAGGTTTGATGTGCATTTTGCAATAGTTGTAGAAAGGATGGAGAATTATACTGCAGACTGAGAAAGGGGAGCTACAATTATCTAGCCACAATGAAATAAAAGGATGAGTGTGAACCTAACCTGTTTTTAAATCTCACTGTTGGAGGAATTGGTGCTAAATACATTTCTGATTCTGATTTCTGACATCTTGAAATTGCTTCTTGTGCTTCTTTGTACACATCTAGGAGTGTGTGTGTGGTCCAGTAACATTATTGTAGCCTGGATCTTTAAAGTAATATATTCAGAATATTAATGTTTAATAGTAAAAAATAATATTTTAGGAACAAACCTGGTTATATAAAGTACTAAAGTCAGTCAGCTGTACAAACTCACAGCACGGAGGACCTGTCAAATCCTTACAAGCTCTTGGCTTAAGTGGAGTGTCTCCACCTGCCATTTCCAAATGGCTGGGTCAAACAAGCAGAGTTTTACACGGATATCTAAGTCACCTCTAAAGCTCCAGGTCCTCCCGGAGTGCATGTTCATGAATTATACATTTAGTTAGTTTCAGTACAGTTAGTTTCAGTAATGTGGGTGCATGTGACACAAAGTTACTTTGGCATGGCAGCTCACTTCTGTGCTTAAGTGAGAAATGAATAAGGAATCAGAGAGAGAGAAAAAAAAAATGTTCTGTTAGTTTGTTGTCCAAAAGGATTGTATTACTGTACCTTGACCTTTATGCCGTGCTGGTCTTGTATGTGTCTGTGTGTATGTGTATTGTCATGGCGCTCAGACACAACAGATTAGGATAGTGCCAAGACAACAGCAGTCTCAAACACTGGAAATCCATTAAGGTTAAGTGGATATTTTAGGATGTACAGCAACTCCAGGGCAAGGCATGTCCTGCTAAAGCTGCCTGCAGTGTGTGTTTTGATGTGTCATCCAGCAGTCTTCTCTGCCCGTTCAAACCTTTTGCACTTACCTTTTAATTATAGATCTGAGCTAAAAAAAAATGTTCTGGACAAAAAAAGTTTAAACTAAATATGAACTTCACTTGACAGCTTCTGTATCTCAGCATGCAGCAGCACTAACATCTCATTTAGCTCATGCTGTTAGCAATCACAAATTAAACTTTTAGAAACTACGTTTTAACTGATTGCCAAATAGGTTGTACCAACTAGATAAGACCAATTCATTTAATGGTATAGAGTTTTAATTTTCAAGATTGCACACTTCACTGTATTGTTTTACATGTACCAAACCCAGTTTTACAGTTGCGACCATGTCCCTGTACCTCATTCTGCTGATTGCATGTTCCAAAGCCATCAATCCATTGATATGTGCTAATACACTGAAGCTCAGCTGAGGACGCTGGAAGCAATCTGCAGCTTTCATCCACAGCTACACTGAGGCAGGGCCGCAATCATTGCAAAGTCAATAAATCCAGAGGGATTTACAATCTGCCTCTAACGAGCAATCAAAAGTTAAACCAATCCTTTGAAAATTAACCTGACACGCATTGATTTTTTAAAATAATTAATGTATCTAAAAATGTGTTCTAGTGGTTGCTGTTTACAAGATCTGGAAAATTACAATGTAGCAACTTTAATTTCAACAGTACAAGATGAGTTTTAAATGAAACCTTAAAATCATATTTCTTTGAGAGTTTTTTACCATTAAAAAATGACCTATCCTTTTGAACACCTAATACACGCCTGATAATTCATCAACTTACCATTGTACAATCACATAAAATGCTCTAGATATTAAAAAAACAGTTTTCAGTCTTTTTTCAGCAGAAAGACGCTTTAAATGTGAGTCAAGAAAATATTCGTACTGTACTGTATATCGTTTTTACTGCACAGCAATAAAAGTTTTACTGTATGGTCAAAGCTCCAGTTCCTCCCTACATACAGTCTTTAACTGCCATGAGCCCTCAGTTGGGTCTCCAAGGAAATGGCCTTAGATGTACCAACTGTTGAGTCCAAACAACAGGCTGGCATCAGGCCTGAATGCTTCTCCCGATGGGTGTCCAGCAGCTGTTGCTATAGGATTATGGGCTCTCTGTCTTTTCTCACGGCATAACAAAGCTTACCGGTAATTCTCCGTCATTCGTGCTTGTTGCTGCTATTGTCATCAGCTGTTTGACTTTGAGGGCCATTCCAGGTTCTTACCTTATTCCAGTGTATATGGGACACTTTAAAGCTGATTATGCCCACCAGTAAGAGAATATGGAGCTTTGGTGTATTGTGATTGGCTGGGACCCAATGTTGTTTGCTGTTGTGTTTGTGTGTGTACATTCGCCAGACGTCCTACATCACATACATTATAGATTTGTTGTGTTGTCCTATGTTTGTCTGTGATTTGATCCTAGTGGAAGGCAGAGTTGGAGATGAGAGAGATGGTATGTCATTGGTTGGCTATTGAGCTGGCCTCACTGTAACCCCAGACGTCCTCTGTCACCTGACTTTAGCCCCGCTGGCATCAGTGACTCTACTGAAATGAACATAATGCATCTAACTGACAGAGAAAGTCAGAGAGGTTGGCTACTGGACAGAGGGTACCAGAGTTAGTACAGCATAGCTTCATGAGAACGACACATAAAGTATTATTACTGTAGATAGTGTTGTGTATTAACTTATTGTTTTTATGAAATATTATTTTTTTCTTTTATATACTTTTTTTTTTTATATACTTTATATCTGTACCATTTGTGTCACTGTTTTCTTGTTAGGAGACTGTTAGGAGTCAGTAGGCTAGAGCTGCACAAAGTATGTCTAGTTCTTAACCAATAACACTGCGTCACGCTTACCTTACATTTGTCAAAGTTTGTAATTATGACTCTATTTGCAGTTTTACATACTTTATGTTTCATCCAGTGTTTACTAGCTGCCTCTGGTGGTAACGGCAGCTGGTATGGTGTGTGATTGTTGAGGGTTAATTGCAATAAGGATCAATCATGATCAGGACAATCCTTTAATTTGGGGCCACCCATGTGTAGAGTGTGTGCCTCATGTACTGTACTGAGTCCATACTGCAGTGGCTGTGTTTCAGTCTAACCTGTGGTCCTTGACTGAATGTGCTCCTTATTCTCTATCTTCAGCTGTTGTGATTCAAATAAAGACATAAAAAAGCCAGAAAGAAATGTTCTTTGTCCCAAATGTTCTTAGTTTATGACCATATATCTGCAAAAATAATGACATCCATGACCTCAAACTGTACTTTGTGTTGCAATGAGACAAAAAACATCAACCTGAAAACTGAACAATGCGGTATCTGAATCTGCACTAGTAATTTGATATTCACTTTGATATTGTGAAATCTTTACAAAGCTGATATATTCACCTTTACACATATGAATGCAAACTTAGACAGCATATTGAGGCTTCTGACTTGGTTGCGATTAGGGTTAAAAACAATCTCAGAACCCATCAGCTATTGTTTGATGACCATTTAGTCTCCAGGGGAAACGGCCAATGATGATGAGCTTCCAGTGTACTCAGCTCAAATCTGGAAAATGCTTAATGGATATCCTGGTACAGACTTCCTCTGCAGTCCCATTAGTAACTTGATACATGTTGAATGCATATGAATGCAGATAAGTACACAGAAAAAAACAACTCTCCACACGGAAAAGTTGATACCGGAGCCCACTCAAACAGGACTGGTCAATACTATACGGACTACAAACGGAAACCAGAACACTTGTGGTTTCCAGAGTCTTGGATGATTGCTCAGAATCTGCATCCATATGCAGATATCTGTTTATAGAGATTAAGTTAAGTTATCTGTCCCTGAAATCTGTCAAAAGAGTGCTGGCCTGGCTATTCAGTGTGCTGTTCATGAATCACAGTTGTCCCTGGATAAAATAATCATGGATAAAATTTGTTTTTGTGTTTTCAAATGTGAACCATAAAATCCAAAAGGCTGGTTAAAACAATGTTTATTTCTGGCTTATATTTTGGAGATCTATCTTTAGAAAAGCATTGATAACACTATGATGATAAACTGCTGTTCCTCTCTCAGATTTATCACTGATGATCACCACAGCACTAATCGTTACATCCCTCACAGAGAAATTGACCATCTTTCTCATGCTACCAGTAGGGAGCAGCGTCCTCTGCTCTGGGCTCGGTTTTTAGCGGTCAGGCTTCTCCAAGCTAGGAGCTCAATCCTATTGTTCCTGGTACCACCTGCACAGATAACCGAGTTTTTCACTGCCACACACCTACACCCACACAGACCCACACAGTCTGCTATTGCTTACTGGAAACCTCTCAACCTCTGGGCCAACACAGGGCAACATTGCTTTCAAGAGAAAATCAACCAGAGCTTCTGCATGAGCGGTCCCCCACTGTGCTCACACTAAGAACACGTTTGCTGCTTGATTATTTATGATCCTGCTAGATTATCTAGTCTTAGGTCAATTACGCTGTGCAACCTATGGGCTCCATATTCAAGTGACAATGAATAAATCTGTCAGTGAGAGACATCTGATGAAATTCCTGTGGCATGAATTCAATACTTAATGTTTCCTTTAATGGAACACGTTAAGTTCTCTATCATACGGTGGATTTACCAACACAAGTGTTCTCTGTGGTCGGAGCCACATATTGAATAAAAAAAAAAACCCCAACATACACTTTACAGTCTTGATTCAATGCTGCCCTCTGCTGATAGATGAGGTGAAATGCACTTCAAAATACTGCAAAAATAAATGTTTTGGAAAAGGGTTTTTTTTTGCTGTTGCTGCTGTGAGTATATTAAATCATCTTTCCTCCCTGTGTCATTCTCTCTCTCTCTGTCTTGCAGGTATTTTATTTTCAACATTAGTGTTTGGCCCAGCCTGTGGCTTCATCTTAGGTTCTGTCTGTACCAAAGTCTATGTTGATGCTGTCTTCATCGACACCAGTGAGTTGGCAGTTGCTGCTTTTCTATATATTTCTTGAGATGCATCCTTGAATTTAGTTGACTTTCACTGCAATAGTTATATTTGTATGAGCTCTACTGGGTAACCAACACATTGGTCTGCAACATCATTCAGCATTCATCCTTAACTCTCCTATCTGCTGTCCAGGTAAGCTGGACATCACCCCAGATGACCCTCGCTGGATCGGGGCGTGGTGGGGCGGCTTCCTCCTCTGCGGTGCCTTACTCTTCCTGTCGGCCCTCTTCATGTTTGGCTTCCCACAGGCCCTGGACGAGCAGGACATGGATGGCGGAGGGGAGAGTGAGCAGGCCATGCTGCCTTCTTCCCTGACCTTGGAGTACCAGGGCTCTAAACCCAACGGGGCCATTCATGGCTTTGATATGAACAGCGGACTCTCAGTTTGTGAACACCTGAGAGGTAAGGAGGAGCACAGAAGGGAGGCGATCCTGAGAAATAAGGGTTGAAGAGAAAATATAAGAGGACAGAGGATTTAATTGTTAATTTAAACATTTTTGTACCTTCCTTTTCTCTGTTTTCCTTCTCCTTTGCTTCCTGTTCTTCTACTTATTGTATCCTCTTTTTCTCCACTTTCTTCCAATGACTCAGTAATCCCCCGGGTAACCAGGCACCTTCTCTCTAATCCGGTGTTCAGCTGCATCACGCTGGCAGCCTGCATGGAGATCGCTGTGGTTGCTGGCTTTGCTGCCTTCCTGGGAAAATACCTGGAACAGCAGTTCAACCTTACCACCTCCTCAGCTAATCAGCTGCTAGGTAGGGGGCTCATAATAATTCATCCGAGGGGAGGGCAAACTTTTTGTTTTGTTTCATAATCAAAGCATCAGGAGCGGCGTGTTATGGTTAAAACAAAAAATCCAAACTATGAAGACATTTTTGCAGTGCATAAATGAAAAAGAAAAAGGAAAGTTTAAGGAAACGTCCTTGTCTTTTCCTCCCCCAGGTATGACGGCCATCCCCTGTGCCTGTCTGGGTATCTTCCTCGGGGGTCTGCTGGTGAAGAAGCTGAACCTGTCAGCTCTGGGCGCTGTCCGCATGGCCATGCTGGTCAACCTGGTGTCCACTGCATGCTACGTCTCTTTTCTCTTCTTGGGCTGTGACACTGGACCTGTTGCTGGGGTGACAGTCGCCTACAGCAACGAGTAAGCAGGGAATTAAGTCTTTTTCGAGCGCTGTTTTACAAGTTGCTGAATTGCTTGTATGCAGTTCAAGAAACGTGTTCTAGTTATGCTCCCACTTCAAAACATGCTAAATACTAAAAATATCCTAAAAGTTACATAACTGTTACCACTTCAAACATCTTTTCCTGGTGTATTCACGTGGTATATAAGAGACTTAAACTATACTTGTCACTATGATCGAGATGATCAGGTTGGGAGGTTTTGTTTGTCTGATTTATGGAGCTTCTCCTCATAACTGTGCCCTCTATCTTTAATGTGAAGTCAAATGACAGATGTCAGGCCTTTGCCTTCTCAGAGTTTACTCTGCTGTAAAAGATCGTTCTGTATTGAACCACTGCACTTTTAAAACTTTAAAGCATGTTGTGACTCCAGTGTTATGAATTCGCTGTCAAAAATCTCACTGATTACATAATGCTTTTACAGTACAGTGGTTGAATGTTAAGGCCACAGAGTGCTCTATGCAAACGTGCTGATTTAAAAAAGTAATCAATGTCTATGCTGACTCAAAATGTGGTTATTTCTATCGGATGATCACACGTACAGTACAGTATATACTCCCTAACATGACCTTTGTCCCCCTCCACAGGACGCTGCAGTCCTGGCAGCGACCTGAGTCAGCGTGCATCAATAACTGTAACTGCTACACAGCATCAGTGAGCCCTGTCTGTGGTTCCAACGGAGTCACCTACCTCTCAGCCTGCTTCGCTGGCTGCACCAAACCAGTGAGTGAAAAAGTTAACTGACTGAAACAAGCTGCATCAGGACTGCCTTTAACGCTGGAGAGCTCAAACTAAAGGACAAGGACAAGAACGCCCACACACTGCAGCAGTCCTGCTTTAGATCTCTGTATTCAGAGTGGCATAACATCATTTTAATCTAATTTCTTATCTCTGTGCCAGAACCTGACCAGCTGTACGTGTATATCCAGCAACAGTGAAGATGCGGTGGCTTTACCAGGGAAGTGCCCCAGTCCAGGCTGTCAGCAGGCCTTCCTCACCTTCCTATGTGTTATCTGTGTGTGCAGCATGATCGGAGCTATGGCCCAGACACCTTCCGTCATCATCCTCATCAGGTAAGGGGACCTGCTGCTTCACATGAAGCGCCCACTAGAGGGAGCTGTCGACATTTATGGCTGATAACAAGATCGATACCACTCTCATGTCTCATGTGTGTACTGCAAATGTAAAGCTACAATTAACTTCCAGTTAGCTTAGCTTACCATGAGAGTGGAAACAGTTTGCTTGACCGTACCGGGAATGAAACTCCTAACTTGTCCTCCGCCCATTCAACCACAAATATTATTTGATGCAGCTACTGTAAGTATTCATCTCACCATTACACACCATTTGTGCCAACTCTGTGTCTGCTTTTAGAACTGTAAGTCCAGAGCTTAAATCTTACGCCCTTGGAGTCCTGTTCCTGCTCCTGAGACTGATAGGTAAGAAATTTAAAACTTACTTTACTCACCACATAAAAAATGATTCTTTGTTCTTGATTTGTATTGGTACACATTGCATAAAAAGACTTTGACTGCTGTGCTTGTCCATGGTTGCAAATTTTCACCTTGGTTGATTAACTTTATCTGTCTGTCTGCGCGGATATAAAAGAAACCCGAACTCAGACCGGTGTGCTTTTTCTGGTATACCTTTTCACCTGCTGTGTGTCCACAATCCCGCCCTGCTCCAGGCTTCATCCCTCCCCCTCTGATCTTCGGCATGGGCATCGATTCCACCTGCCTGTTCTGGAGCACCGTGTGCGGTGAGAAAGGAGCCTGCATGCTGTACGACAACGTGGCCTACAGGCATCTGTACGTCAGCATCGCCATCGTCCTCAAGTCGTCAGCCTTCGTCCTCTACACCACCACGTGGCAGTGTTTGAGAAAGAACTACAGGAAATACATCAAGAACAGCGAGGGTTACCTCACTCCCACCGAACTCTTCGCCTCCAATGTGACTCTGGACAATTTGGGCAAAGAGATCACCCACAACCCAGCCAACAGGACAAAGTTCATATACAACCTGGAGGACCACGAGATGTGCGACAACATGGAGTCAGTTTTATAGTGGTGGTCTGCATTGGGACTGTCGACCGGAGCTGAGGCTGTTAATGTGCAACTGATCTGATGTCTCTTTGGTGTCGTATCAGTTTAGAAGAATGTTCTCAGTAAGAGTTTTATCTTCTTTCACCCAAACATCAGACATAACGATAAAAATGAAGAGAAGTTTCACGAAATGCTCTATATCCACATTACACTTAATGCTTTTTTTTCCTACTGAATTACAGATGATCTGGTCCAGAAAAAAAATCATAAGCGTATTTTAAAAAAAACATTTCTTTGAGTTATTTTTTAAATTTGACAGCAGAATAGAGATTGACAGTAAACATCAGGAAAGAAAGGAGGAATAAAATGCAACAAGTGTCCCCCAGCTAAATGTGACCATTGCATTGAATACGTCATACTACTAATCCACCAGGATGCCCCTGGATTAAGTTCATCTTCTTTATCAGTTTAGTTAGATTCACAGTCATGGTAAGTTTAGATTAATTATGAGGCCAGAGCTCTTTGAGAAGCAGAAATTTTGGTTCTTCATTAGCTTTATTAGACAGTTTATTTTCCTTTAGAAGGAAGTAATTCTCAGGTCCAGATGTCAGATCGAAAAAGATGACAGTTAACATGGTTGTTCATCATTAGATGATGCATATTTTTAGCTCATGGTTGGAGCACTTTTGCAGACATACAAGACATACAGTCGTAACTACTAGGCAACCCTTCTACAGAGTTAATAACAGACAGTGTGTTCCCTCAATCAGATTTATTTAAAATGATAATAATAATATATTTAACATATTAAACAGAGGAAAAAGAGAGATGCATTGACTACAGAGGCCAAACAAATAGGAACACAGGCGTAATCAACACCACAGAGGTCACTACTCTATTTGTTGGTTATATGACTAAAGCCTTTGAGGTCAAAGGACAGAGACAAAATTTAAAATCTGTACAGAAAAAAATACATAAAAGAATCCTAAAACCAAATTAATTAATTTCTAACCTATTACACAATAACTGCACTTTGTGAGAATAGAGGTTGCCGTGCCTCAAAGGGTGGATATCACATTTGGGAACCAAACTCTTCAGTTTGAGTTGTTGCACATATTTTAAAAACTAAGGAAGAGAGTGTTTCTCAGTGGCTTTCGGTGTTATTTGCCCGTTCTTGTAATAGAGGGCGTTTTAGGACATTTGTTGATGGTAGTAGTGTTGAGCTAGTATGTAATAATTATCCCTTTACTGTGTCATAGTGTGGAGTTTTGTTATGAATGCTGGACGAGATTCTGAGACTAGTTTTCTGTTTCAGAGCCACAGAAATCTTTTTTTTTTTTTTTTTTTTTTACATCACGACAGCATTTTGTTGATATTCAGTCTTTTTTCTGTTTGACATATATAAAATGGAAATTAGGCGCAACTTCCAAAAGCAAACTTTAAAGAAAAAAAACAAGTCCTTCTAGGTGTTTAGCTGATGATCTTACCAAACGCAACAGACGACAAGCGAGGATATAGGAGTTACATGGCCCACCTTGGAATGGATGGACACTGATTCTGTAACTGAACTTGTGACATTTCAGTTACATGACTATCTCTCTAACCACTGATTTGCCCGTACCACCATTATAGGAACAATGATGTCAATGCAAATCTAGACAGAAACACGGTTTGACCGGGTGGTGTAGTTCTACTCTTGGGGATGCCCCCTGCAGCAGTAATGCATGGAATACATAGCAACATGATAAATAACAAGCAAGGAACATTGCAAATAAGACTCTCCAGGGTACATATGCGTGTAGTAGAGCCGAAGAAGGATGGAGGCTGTGGGGGAGGAGGAGGAGGAGGCCTTCGCTAATAGAATCAGTAACGGTAACAAAGCTCACGTGACCAGACAGATTGAGAGTGTGAAAGCATTTAAAGTAGAACGCCAAGTCAAGGCAGTGAGACGTGATGATTGCGGTGGGCTAGCTGTCAGCAGACACAGCATAGCATGACGCACAGTGTCCAGCCAGAATTAGTTAATTTAAAAGCATGCTGGTAATGCATGCAATAATAAAATAAATACTCAGTATGTCACTAAGCTGCACAGACTCTGTGGTTTGGTGGCCGTGGTAATGGTTAAAATACACGTTTAACTCGAATGGCCTCCAAATTCTGTTTTAGACCATGGAAAAGCTTTATAATGCATACTGCATTGTGATGTTGACAATTTTTAGCAAACCTCAGCTGACTCATCACTCACACTGCAGTGATCGTCTAAACACAGATGTTCGGGTTTCTTTCAAATATATTTATTTTCTTTTTAGGAATTCTATGGGATTCTGATTTCTGACATATCCAGTTTATATAGAGAATATATTGTTGTTTTTTTTCCTGGCTTACTTTGTAAGTATTTAATATATTTTGCATCAAAAATATGGACCTTTGTCCAGCCACTCACCATCGCAATAGATTTCCAAAATGTGTAACCCCTTTGACGTTTAGAGGTGGGGGGTTAAAGGAGTCATTTGACATTTTGGGAAATAAAATTATTCACTTTCTTGTCAATAATTGGACAAAAAGGTTGATACCAATCTCACGTTTTTATGGTAAATATGAAAGTAGAGCCAGCAGCCAGTTAGTATAGCTTAGCATCAAGCCTGGAAACAGGGCGAAGCAGCCCGTCTGGCACCTCTAAAGCTAATTAATTAACATTTTATGTCTTGTTTTATTTCAATCCAACAAAAAAGTGTAAAAACAAGCTGTTGCCTGGCAACCTCACAGTGACGACAAGATTCCCAGGAAGTCACTGCAACCCGCCATCAAAATAGTCCTACACATAACCTCCTCTAAAAACTACACTTGTCTATTTCACATCTGGTTAAACTAACATGATATAGGTTAGCTTTAGAGGAGCTTGCAGATCGATTATGTTATCGGAGTCAGGCATCTTTGCTCTAAATTGAGCTAAGAGGCTGGTGGTTGTAGCTGCACATTCATCATACAGACATGAGAGTGGTATCAGTCATATATCACTATTGGCGAGAAAGCAAATAGGTTCCATGATTCAGTTTAATTTTATGCTGCCACTCATATTGTATTGAGTATTTTATTTATTTATTTTTGCAAATGGTGGAAATAATTTAGATCCACTCTACTCATATATGATGTATTTAGTTTAGCACTTCAATGAAATAAAATTATAAGATTTAAACTATACATTGATGGTGCTTCAGCATCATAAAAAATAAAAAATAAAAGAATATTATATCAGAGAAAACAGATAGTTGTTAGAGAATGTTGGAGATCAACAATGGACCTACATTCACAGAGCCATGCCATGCCAAACCAGAGCAGACTAAGCTAATGTCTGCTTGGTTTGATGTGAACTGCGAGAGTATGAATACAGATTTTTAAAACAGGAGAATTTTTGGGCACTGATTAGTGTTTGTAATGGTTTCCAAGCTCCAAATTTGGGAGGATTGGCTCCAAGCAGGATACTGAGGACAGCCGGACATTATGCTGAGCTGTACAAACTATTTAAAAAAAAAAAAAAAGAGAAAAAAAAGTAACACGAAGGAGGGTGTTAACTAACTTTACCAGCTGGACACCATCTCCTCCTCAGCAACCCCCAACAGGTGGCGCTGTCTTTGATAACTGTAACGTCCAGTGTGTCATAGTGCTGACTCCTCTGTATATAATAGTGCCATAAAAGTGCCAAAGTGACACCATAGAAGTGTTCTGTAATGTCCTGCAGAGAACTTTGTCTCACCACGCTGGAGCTCAGAGCAGATCCTCCAGCTGTATGTAGCCTTTCTGTGATATCCCTCCACTTACTTTCACCATATCATACAAAAGTGTCCCAAAAACATATTGCCTATAAAATATTGTATATGGGTCTAGAAAACAGTATTATTTAGGATGTAATAACTGTTAATATGTAGGACTTTTCTACTAGTGAAAGTATTGTCTAATTTAGATTAATCTCTCTTTCCATCAGTGGCAAAGCTGATAACTGTTTGTTGCTTTGGTCCAAATAAAACCAATACTTTGCTTGAAATAAGTGGCACCAATGTTAAGCTATAGCCTGACATTGTACAGTAGATAAATAAGGTTGACTGTAGAAAAAAATCAGCCAAACTTCACTGATAGCAGTCCTGCACCTGTGCCTGGATATTAAGCTCTACTCTGAGACTTTCTGATGGGGAGCCTATGTTGTGCCATATCAACCTGTGCACTGTAACATTCAACACTCGCGAAGAAGAAGCCAACATATTCTTAGGTCTGTCTAACGCGCTGACAAAAATGTGACAGCGCTTGCTTGACCTTGTATTCACCTGCGGCGACAGGACTGTTTTGCCTTGTGATGAGAAAATAACTTTGGAGCATAAATGTTTTTTTACATCCTATTTTTCTCATTATTCTCTTTTGATGACCTTGCCTTGTGGTAACAGCAGGTTGACTTTTATAGCGGATCTTTAGTGACAGAAGTATTGACATATGAAGAGTTTACTGCCAAGATACAACATTTTGGGGCAAAAAAAAAAACTAAAAATAAAAAGTTTATCATTGAAGAAACATCAATGGACAATTATCCTGTAAATAGGTCCATAATTTGTTTTTTGTTTGCTATTAATGATTTCTTACGGATAGTCACTTTTTGTAGATGATGGATGTTATTTTGGAAGTAAACTCTTCATATGCAGATAGATAATCCTTTGGCTTGAGCCTTTAGGCAGCATGTTGCCTTCGATTAAAGTGAAACCATGTGCTAACCATGTTAGTGACGGTTTTAGAGTGATGTGTTTGCTTATGTTGTGGGTGGTATTCATTGTGTGAATTTCATGGCTCTTTGCAGGAGGACCTTTGAAAAGAAAAGGGCATTGAAATATGGAAAATATCACCTATATTTTCAAAGCATCACTAAAGATTTTTAGATATGCTGTATTGCTTCTTTGATTTGTTCTTTTTTTTTCTTTAAATTATATAAATTTATATTTAAAAGCTTTATGTTCTGTATATTTCTTGGAAAAGATTACATGATTGTATGTTTATTGTAAATACATTAAATATACTATTTTTGTTTTTAATATGACCGTTTCTGTCATTTATCACATTTCACTGTCACAATTCAAATACCGCTTTTATAATTTAGTATGCCAAAATCACATGATCGCGACCCCAAGGTCACGACCCCAAACCTAAACAAAAAACATGGCTGCCAGTGAAAAACTTCCTTTGGCATGTGTGAACGCACTTGAACTATCAGCAGTGCAGTCTGAGGACAAAGAAGGACAAACTACACACGAGGTGACAGACGCCATTATTTGCTTAATTTACAGCACTTTTATACTTATCAATGTATTTAATTATTCAATTCACCAGCTTAATGCAAATACTGCAGTCACCATACGTCCTCAGTATTGACTGAAATGTACAAGAGAAGTGTGTGACCTCTTGTAGCTCCTGTTTACGAGACTTTGAGTGTACTTTTTCTAGAAGGAGGTCAGACATTTTAGATTTGAAGCTAAACGCTAAGCTCACCATGCTAACGTGCCAACAGGGGCAATTAACATGACACTGTGTCGAGCAGACAGCTAACATTACTTACTCCATCAACTCTTGCTAACTGCTAAAAGTCAGTCCCAGGTTTGCTCTTGTGTGGTGGCCTGTTGTTCGGTCACGCTCTCTTCTCTGCTTAGCTGCCCTGAGCTAACATTAGCTAACAGCAGCTTTACTTTACTGTTCATCAGGAAGCTCTGTAAATCACAGAGAGTTGAGGTGGAGCAGCCGGTGGACATCAGAGGGGAAGCTTTCACCAAAAAACATTGAAATAGTTGCTGGTGTGTAACCAAAGTAGTGAATTAATGAATCAACATGATCCATAACATCACAACACCACAACATCCACCAAAACCAGTATGTTTCATCCAATGGATGAACGGTTCCCATCTTCAGGATTGGGACCCCACAAGGGGTCAAATATTAAATCTCAGGAATTGTGAGATGATTAACAAGATAGAAAAGAAGCGGTAATAATAGTTTTACCTTCTGAGGAGTCTAAACCTGTAATGTGGGATCATTAGTAGCAGTGTCTTGGCTACAATAGTCATATTTCTATTTTTTAAGGCATTTTCTTTATGCAGAGACAATTTGTTGAAGTTTGGTATATGACATGCAGAGTCATGCGTGTGGTAACGGGCTGTATTCACTCGGTCAGAGCAAGGTGATGGGTCACATTTTCTCCTCTTGTCTAAACACGCTGACTGAAGAATCCTGACATCAGTTTAATCGAAAGGTGCTTGTGCCTCGCCATGATCTGATTTCCTGTCATCCTACCCCTCTGGTTATCCCCAGGCTTCCCGGGCACGCTACAACAGCCAGCGGAGATAATAGCCGGGGTTATGGATTGACCGGTGGATCACCTTGTATCGCTGCTTTTGAGAGAGGTAGGTGTTCGGGGCCAAGTTGCCACGTTGCTTTCATGCGAGAGCCGGGCCTGAGAGCTCTCCTGTTTCTCGAGTGCAGACGGGGTCTTGCCGGGGCCACGGTGCAGTGAAATGGAAAGCATGCCATTCCCTGTTCCCCTTGATGCCGAGTGACTGTGAGAGGTTGTGTCATGTTCCTTGGCTATTGACTCAGTGACTTGGGACTTCACGACAAAAGCCTGAACCCGTGCGGGCTCTCTGCGTGCTGACAGAGGAATGTGTCTTCCACTTGTCTTCACATTGACCTGAGGACTCTGCTAGACAGACGTGTCCACATCCCCAGAGTCTCACCTCCTGGACCCAGAAATAACCTTTTCATGACCTTGCCAGTCTTTCATGCTCTGTTAGCTGTGGGTCTGGCTGCTATCGAAACATTTCATCGAACTCGTGTTTTTTTTTACTGATATACCTATGGATTACCTGTCTGTGGCTGTTTGGCTTTCGTTACATGGATGACATGGCTGAGAATTCAGCCTTATTTGCCGCATATTATTCACCGTCACAGTGGGATGAAAAGTCACGGCACAGAGTAAGCACGGGTCATTAACTGGTACCGAAATGACAGCACAAAGAGCCAGACCTTGTCTGGCTGTGTCTGAACTAAGGTTCATCCAGAAGACAAAATCACCACGTGCCCTTCATTTGTTGGAAAAAATTAGGACGTCTTGACTCGCCTCGCTTCAAATAAATGATGATGTATTCCTCTTTACATTGTATGCAAAAGGATTATTCTGCATATTTGACTAATGCCTTGTCTTGTGACGTGGCTCTGACAGCTGACCTGATTTATTACAAGGCTCCCCGCATTGTTAAAAAAAACAATCTCTGACTCAGTGACAACGGCCCAATTATCCCTTTGATGCAGAAAAGGTCCATATACAAAAGAGGCTGTGAATTGCAAATCCAGTTGCTGCCTGTCCTTGCTCTCCTCTAATCTAATAATGTGATCCATCATTTCAGCAGCGACGGCTCTACACACCAGGCATGGAAAAGAATCCCACAGAGGATTAGCTTGAAGATGTTTGCATATCCATGTATGCAGTCCTGAGAGGATGTGTGGAAAAAAAAAATCACAAAAACATATTTATTTTAATCCATCAAGTCCAGGACTTTCTTGATTGCATCCAGACTAAACTGTTATTGGATTTTAGTAACCTTCCCGACATGGGCTTGACATCCATAACCAGCACGGTTGCCTTCAGGAAAGTAAGAAGCACTGTTTCAGGCAGGGAAAAAAAAAACTGTAAAACTCCGTGTTTCCTGCTCAGTAGTGGAGCTTTTGGTTGAGGGATAGTCTTGTTGCAGAATCATCCATTACCCTGATGAGCCCGCAGCCCCTGAGCTACGACAGCACAGCCACACGATGAGCGAGACAGGCGACTGCCACTATTTGTTCCGCTAAAGCATTCATCACTCTAATTACCCATGGTGCCAAGCAGCTCCTGTAGACCAGTGAAGCTTTGGCTGCTCGTTTGGAGCCGAGGTGAGGTAGGGAAACCTCAGATGAGTCTAAACAGGAGGTTGTCCTCTTTTTTTTTTTTTTTTCTGGCGCTCCTGCACATAATTAACTCAGTACTCTACCAACTTGACAAATTGGAATGATGAATCTGGCCTCTATGAATAGATACAAATACATGATCAATCAAAATACCGGACAGTGCAGCTCTCAGTTGGAGGAAATGTGCCGCTGTGAAGGACAAAAGAAGTGTCTTTGCTTTGAATGACATTTGGCCCTGTGGTAGAAAAGTAAGAGGCAGGGTCTTTGTTGTGTTTTTTGCCTGGAAAAAATGCAGAAGTAAGTGAGTGTGAAGACGGCAGTGAAGAGAAAAGTGGTTGCAAAATCTCATAATTTAAATGTCAAATTAAAACTATTGTGTCCAATTTTCCACACGCAATGCCTGTTATAAAGGACTACACATGCAACCTGGCTATATTCTTGGAACACTACAACTGTTTCCCAGATTGAGACAGATGCAAAGGGACAGTCACTCTGAATTACAGTCATTTATGCCACCTGACCTTAAAAAAACACCAAGAAAGACTCTCTTTTTGAGTTTCCTAGTCATTCAGACAAGCCTACAACTGTCCGTGTCCCTCCTGGCCTTCGCACACCGCCGTCTGAACCAATGTAACATCCAGTACATCACAACATCCCAGCATCACCTCCCTGCAGTGGCCACAGATCAACAGATCAAGGACAAGGAAACTTCCTGGAAGCACCTAGTTTTGCCCTCACCAGGGCAAGAAAAAGAGTAAATGGCACATTAGTCTTTACTCTAATTTACATATTTACATATAACATCAGTTGTTGAAAGGTTTCATTAACTCTGGAATGCACATGTCATTTGAACCTCCACTCTTCAATAACTGGGTAAAAACTGACTTTTGTTAAAAAACAAAATACTTTCCCTAAATATTAATTCCATAGCAGCAGAGACAAAGGCCAGTTTGGGTAAAACACATATAAAAGTAACCGATGAGGGACAATCTCTTTATATTTTCATAGGAAATTCATACAAAATATGTTTTTTTCCTCCTGTGTATATCAGTGATTAAAAGATCACACATAACAGCACACTACTGCACTTCCCCAGTTTATAATGGCAATTATTGTATTTAGGAACAATGTGCAGATGTTAACAGGAGCATTTTAAGTACACGATTCAGCAGATTCAGCCATAGTCTACTGTGAAGACTGTGTCTCAGTTCAAAGCTGAGTTGTAGTATTTTGGTCCTTTACTCGCCTCTGCGGGTTAATCTCTGTGCCAGATAATGAGTTCTCGTCTGAGGAAGGTCGGAGGTTAAAGACAGAATCAGCAGGATTTGTCGGCTGAGATTTGGAAAGACAACACTCAAAGGTGGCCCCTCCTCTCCCATACCGGAAGTTCCTCTTGGATATGTGCTTAAGATCCGGCAGCTCCTAATGAGGATCTATAAACTTTGCAGGATGGCTCTGTAAAGGCTGGGAAGACCGCCGGTGGTTGCATTATCATTGCACACTGACATGTAGCGCAATGCGTCTCTCAAGCATGAAATTTACCTCATGTTGAATGCTGCAGCGGCTCTGAGGGGGTCAGAGGTCAGCGGTCTGTGGTTAATGAAAGCTGAAAGGCTGTCCAGCGGTCACAGGTGAAGCAATGGCTAAGGTGCACTAATCTAACTGACAAGTTATTGCTGCTCTCTGCCCAGGATTTGACCCTGCTTAGCGGCCTAAGAGATTCCAGCTTTGTTACAGTGGCTGCCAGTGGTAATGGAGACATCCTACCTGTTCTGTTTACTGCCCAGCATCTAATCAGATTACGACATGAGAAGATGATAATGAAAACGTGTATTACACTTACAGGTAACTGCTTGTCCATATTTCTCTCCATACACATGATCTTCCTAGCAATGTTTTGACCTCCTTCAGCACTGTGTGGGTGTGTACAAGCTCTGCATTATTCTTACACACTCTCCTGCTACTTTTGTAGCATCACCAGTCCACCTGACTGTGGGGAGTAGAAAAAGTGCCAAACCATGACAGTAAAAGACTGTAAAATATGCCATGAACCAAGAAAACTATTATTTATACAGCATTTTAAAGGAATTTATACAGAATAAAATATTTTAGACGTTGTACGGTAAAACATTGTAATCTTTTGTGGCAAGACCTTTATACAGCATGTTCATATCAGTTATATGGCAAAGCACCAAACTCAAATTTGAAATCACCAGTTCTGATATACTTTTACCGTAATAAAAAAAGCTATTCCATTATTCCAGTAAAATTCTGGCAACCACAGCTGCCAGTTCTTTTACAGTATCGTTGGTGACCCCTTAACCATGACCTTGATTATTATGACATTTAGTTAATGTGACTGTCTCTCATCTCTCTCCGTGTGTCCCAAGATCTTGTGTATATTGCAATTTAACTTTTATTACTTATCACCACTTTAAATGACCAATAATTATTATACCATAACTGATTAGTTTAACCTAAATAGATTCTGCGGCGTCCCATTCTGTTGTCCAGGGGTTTGAGCTAAAGGCTTTATCATATGTACAGACAGTGCAAGCGATATGAATGCCACCTCAGAAATATGCCTGTGTTCAGAGAAGACCTCGTACTATATCAAAATTTATGCAGTTTACTATATATATCCTGGAAAAGCTAAACCGTCTTTGTGGTGTTTTTTGGTAAAATAGCCAGTAGCAATCTATTGCAAAAATTATTTAATTGAATGAACAATGTTTTTTTCTTTGGTATATTGTCGTATACAGATATGCGTAAGATTTCTGGGTAAATGTATGTTAATGTTAACAAGGTCTCATTTGATCATGTGACAACATGATTTACGGTAGCAAGGGCCCATCATAATAACTTGCACTGGGGCATGCTTTAACAACCTTACACCTCTGTCTGTCTGTCTGTCTGTTTGACACCTGCATCATGTGATAGTGCTTCATGTGAACTGGCTGCACCTGGCTAGTCTCGCAGAATGCATTTAAGACTGGCCAGGATTTTCACACACGCCTGTGTTTCCTTTACTTTGTTGTGGGCTGCAGGCTCAGTGGTGACATTTCCGGATGTGCACGCTAACTCGCCACATATCTTCTGGTGGATATGCAACATGCTGCAGTATACTTTCATCCCATTAAATGAATGAATTTACACCACGTCTATTCACTCTGAATGAAAGCTACTGCATTGTCCTAGAGGGCTATAATGTGTACAATTCTAAAATCAACTCTCAGTAATACTTTATAACATAATCTAGTATCTATTCACACATTTTATCACTTTTTAGTCAATTGCAAGATTACAAAAAGTACATTTCCAGCAAAGCGACATCATTTTGTGGCACTTGTGTGTATGTCCTCTTTAGGCTGCCTCGAGTGCAGAGGTTGTCACTGCCTCATCTCTCACCTTGGGCAGGCATGTTGTACCTCTACTGTATCTGTCCTTACATTAAACACTTGGTGGATTTAACAGATAACCATATGGCAGTTAGAGGGAGTAAAGAGCTTAGCAGGGAGCTGTAATTCACCGATATATATTTGCGTAGCCACCTTGAAGGCTAAAAAAAAAATGTTGGCTTCTGAGCAGCAAGTCAGTGCTGCCTCCCACTGTGCTGCAAACAGCCTCACATCCAGGTGGTCTTGCACTTACAGCAGGTCTCTCCTCTCTCACTTCGTTTCCAGTTTGTTAGCTTTCGGCTCCCCTGCATGTGAAGCGTCTTAAAGGGCACCAGATCACCAAAAACAAGGAGGGGGCGGATTTATCGCCTTTAAACTCCCAAATCTGTGATTAATGTTAACTGGACTAGTCACTGGGTAGAGCTGGGGGGAGGGGAGAGTTCAGTGCATTAAACTGTGGAGGAATGCATCATCCCCATCCAGTGTAGTAAACACTTTAGCCTTGACCTTCCACTGTTGATTGGTCTTGGACGTCAGCTGGGTGTTGTGTTAGCAGGCGGAGCAGAGCTTATTCTGTGTGTGAGCAGTCGCTGAAGGACTGCAAGCCTGGCCACATGGAAGAACGTGATGGCGCACTCGGCCTCAGGACATGGAGGATGATGAGTCAACAATGAAACGACCATGAAGACATTTTCACACGGCAATGACCTGCTACCTCTAAAACTCCCATGAACATAAAAATACAATGCACTTGATTTTTAGGTACAGTCATGCAACATGACATGCAACAGCTATACCATATATTTTGTCGTAGTTGTAGGATCAGTACAACTAGCAACTAACATACACACTTATGAAAATATAATGTGTACGATGACTCAGTCCGGTGTGAGACAGCACAGGAAGTGCCCTTGGTTTGAACTGCATTCTTTAAAGGTCCAGTGTGCAAGATTTAGGGGCCTCTATTGGAATATAATATGCATAACTCTCTTTTCATTTGTTACCTTAGTTGTTCTTTCCAGGCTGAGTTGATGAGTACACTTTTATGGAATCCACCATGTTGTACTGCCATGTTTATAAGATAGCCCAGAACGGACAAAGGGAACACCTGCTCTAGATAGAGTGGTGCTTCGTGGCTGCTGTAGTTTTTCCTTCACACTTCGAATGGGAGGTGTGAAGTGGAGGGGGGTTGCAATCTGCAACCGCATTGCTAGATTTACAAAAAATGTAAGCGTTTTTTCCATCTTAACCATTATTGTTAAATATAATATGACAGTGTTCAGATAGCATCCTTATAGTTACATAAAAATGGATTCATGAGACAAAAGAAAAGTATATCACATTGAGTTTATCATGCAACGCTTGCTAAAAAGCCGCTATGGGAAAATTCAAATTGAATAAAACAAAAACAAAACAAAACACGAGAACAGCGGAAATTCCAGTTACACGAATAAACAAATATTACAGTCAGGGATGAAATACTGCAACAGAGATACGTAGAGGCTTTATCTCCTCAACCAAGTCAAGTGCATCCTAAAGTCTGAGGTAATTTTCTGTGTAATTTACTGATGACACTAGGTGGCAACAAATTACTGCAGTTTGGAAGTGCTGCATCTGCTGCACTCCTCATGAGAGACTAACGAAGTTTGAGTTAAAGGACGTCCTCTCCTGTATATCAGAGTATAAGACAGAGAAGACAATCTGACCAGGGGTGGTCTGGACCCTCTATATAGATGGCACTATATAGATATAGAGCCCCCTCCACAAATCTATGGCTGTCCATGATAGCATCTTTCTGGGTCACATGAGGTCCCTTATCCTCACACCGTGATCTACCCTGGGTCTGACAGAATCACTACAAATATTGAAGCCATGTAGCAACGCACATTGCACGTAGAAAGAGAATACAACCAGAAGAGATGAGGGGACGAAGGGGGAGGAAGGACTTCACTCCACACTCAGCAGTGTGCATCAACTCGATCCCCACGCTGCTGCTCCCAGATCAGCCTCTCCTCGCGTTAACCCCGCCCCAAATTTGGACGTCACCAACCCACGGCTTGTGACGTGTGGACGCACCACTCTCTTCCTTAGTCCCGGAGCAAAGCATCATCAAAATCATCATCCGTCACCCTCTATCCCTCCTTCTCTCTCTCTCTCTGTCTCTCTCTCTCTCCCTCTCCCTCTCTCCCCTCCGTTGTCTTTTTTAATGTAACTTCTGACTGATCAGGAGAGCAGGGAGCGTCTGGAAAGCCTGGTCCGGTAACTCCATCTCTGATGAAGGATCTGCTCGCACGGCATTCCGTTTAAAGCTGGACACACAAGACAGAAGGGATCAGATTGTGTATATAAATGTTTTGGGGGATAACGTTGCTTTCCTCGGTGGATTTTGGCTCAGTGTTGTCTCTTTATTTCCTCCTCTGTGGATGTTAAAATGCACTGAATGAAGCTTTCTTTTTGGAATTCCGAGCTATGAAGCTGTTCCTGGGTGACTGCCTATCCTTCACTCGCAAAGACGCACGTTTTAATTGTCTCGCCGTTATTTTATGAGCTTTATTCGTTTTTTTTTTTTTTTAGGCGTAACTAGTGTTTAATTTTGTCAAACAATGCCGCGGTTTCCTTGAATGTGTATTAGCGATTCATGAAGACATACCGTGTGCGTTAATTATCGCGTAAAACAAGAGGAAAGTTGGGCGCGCAAAGTTTTGGAGACGGTCGATATGGCTATGGTGGCGTGGAGAAACACGGAGGGCGTCGGGGACACTCAGGGGAACCTCTCCTCTCCGGTGTCCCAGGTCGCACCTCTGTCTCTTCCCGGGGAGCTGACTGGACACATGAATCCGCCACCCTCTCTGGAAATACCCCCTGCAGGAGCGGCGGCACCCCAGGGCGCACCGCCGCCCAATCCGTCCAGCACCACAACCGCGTCCACCGCCACCAACAATAACAACAACACCACCTCTTCCTCCTCCTCCTCCTCGTCCATGGACAAACACCAGAGCCAGCACATCGAGTGCATCGTGTGCGGGGATAAATCCAGCGGGAAGCACTACGGACAGTTCACATGTGAGGGATGTAAGAGCTTCTTTAAACGCAGCGTCAGGAGGAACCTGAACTACACCTGCAGGGCCAACAGGAACTGTCCCGTAGACCAGCACCACCGCAACCAGTGCCAGTACTGTCGCCTCAAGAAATGCCTCAAAGTCGGCATGAGGAGGGAAGGTACGAGCTGGCGTCCTGCTGCTGTTGTTGCTGTCGGTATTGTCACATCATAATGTCCAGCAGTTCAGTTTCACACACTGCTCTGTATGTAATCGACATCATTTTATGTGAACATATGTGTGCATGCTACATTTGCATGGCTCCGTGCACGGCCATTTGCGTTGCCTTTGTCTGCTCCGCGATAATCGGTGTGTCTGTTCGTATTCTCCTCACACGAGACTATCCGTGTCGGATATGCTCTCAGTGTGTCTGTGCTGTGATATTACAGATCGGCCTCTCAGCTAGCATCTTGTGGCATGTTTTGGTGTATTATGTTGAATTGTGTCCGTCCAAGGTGGTCATTTTGCGGCCACAGGCGGCTTTAAATGTCACGTGCTCGCCCCACTCTAATTTTGCAGCTTTTTTTTTTTGGTGAAATTGTTGCGTGCATTTTTTTTTTTTTTTGGGTGGATTATGTTTGAATGTGGACTATGTCTTGAAGGCCCCTAAATAATAATAATAATAATAATAAAAACATCCTTCAAAGATTGACAAATACACCTGGAAAAAAAATAAAATATTGCACGTCATTCTCTGCACGCCGTAACACAGAAATAGATCCCCGAGCATCTATCTGAATGTGACATTTCTTTCCAGGAGCTGTCTGATTCAGTTATTCATGTCAGTGTTTGAAGAGCTACTTTACCGTAGGCGACCAGTGGTCGTAGAAATGAACTCTAATGATTAAAAGGCCCGTGTGTGTGTGTGTGTGTGTGTGTTAGTGGGATGTTTTAATTGACATCTCTGTTTTAAAACCAGTCTCTTGCATTTGCTCTCCTTTTCCTTCAAATGCCATCTGTGTTGCGTTCATCGCCTCCCAGCTCGATTTGACATTTGTGCTGTGTTTGCGGTTGCAGCTGTGCAGAGAGGCAGACTTCCCACCCAGTCCTACCACGGTCAGTTCGCTCTGACAAACGGAGACCCTCTACAGTGTCATTCCTACCTATCCGGATACATCTCTCTCCTGCTGCGGGCTGAACCCTACCCGACCTCCAGGTTCGGCTCTCAGTGCCTGCAGAGCAACAACATCATGGGCATAGAGAACATCTGTGAGCTGGCGGCCCGGATGCTCTTCAGTGCCGTGGAGTGGGCTCGCAACATCCCCTTCTTCCCGGACCTGCAGGTGACGGACCAGGTGGCCCTGCTACGTCTCACCTGGAGCGAACTGTTCGTCCTGAACGCCGCCCAGTGCTCCATGCCGGTCCACGTCGCCCCGCTGCTGGCCGCCGCCGGCCTTCACGCCTCCCCGATGTCCGCGGACCGGGTGGTGGCCTTCATGGACCACATCCGGGTCTTCCAGGAGCAGGTGGAGAAGCTCAAGGTGCTGCACGTGGATTCAGCAGAGTACAGCTGCATTAAGGCCATCGTGCTGTTCACCACAGGTAAACACACACACACACACACACACACACACACACACACACACACACACACACACAAGGTGTGGAGGGGCAGAAAATAGTTTTTTGCGCCATTTTGGAGAGTTCTAATAAAGTGTGGTGTCATGTAGAATATCCAGACAACCCACTATTTAGCTGCCTGACGTGTCATGGAAAATAAAAAGTTAATGGACTATTAGAATTATTTAATCTACTTAATCTCTTATTCTGAAAGGGAAATGATTCAATTAGGTCTAAATAAATTATATTGCGATGATAGGCGTTATGATGACTTTGGAAAGAATACGCTGGTAACAGATATGCGTCGTTTTCTAGAAATAAAAACACGTTTTGTGTTTCTGAGCATTGCTTAAATGTTTGTTTTCCAAAATGCGCAATACCTGCTTTTATTTTGTTAAAATTAATCTTTTGGGGTTAATTTCCGTTGAAACGAGCGCGAGACGTTCACTTATCCTCTTCCTCGTGTTCCTGTTTTATTTTTATTAAAAAACATTTAAAACATTTCTTAATTTATTTCTACAATTTTTAACTGAGAGCTCTGAAATCACCATGAATGAATCAAACCTGTTTTTTGTTTTGTCACCTGTTTAATTTGTTTTCATGAACTTACAGGATGTGACCTCATACTGCCCCCGAGGAAACGCAGTTTAAATTTAGTAATTAATTTGAATAACATTATTATTAATGAAACATTTAAGAGGCTGTTTTTATAAACCTAAATCCCCGCAGCATCTAAAATATGAAGCACTTTGCATGAATCATACAGAAGTCTATGCAAATGAAAAGGTGGCTGGGTGTTCAGCATTTAATATTTTATCACATTGCCGTTTCACACACAAGACATAACACCAAAGCACTTTATCAAATAGGCTGTTTTATCTTACTGGTCATTTTATTTATTTATTTTTTTTTTAAATAGGAATCAATGAACTTAAATTAAGCTTTAAATTTGGCAATAGAAGATATTAAATAATAGAAATGTTTATACTTTAATGTCATTTATCACGCCAAATAGTAATTACAAATAATAATCCATGCACACTGTTTAAATTGTTGTCACACCTTTTGAATTTTGGGTCACGCTAACATGAAATGCAGGTGAATAACTTAGTAAGTGAATGTGTGGCTCCACACTGCATTGCAAAACGTTCAATAGTTATTTCAGAGGCTTTAAATAACGATCAGAATGAACCTTTAATGGCTGGATCAAAAGAATGAGTAGCAGCAGTGTAAAAAAAAAAACAACTGTTCTATATAGGTCTATTTTAGTCCCCATGAGCACTTCTGAACACGTGTCTTTAAACTGGGACACAGAGACCGTTCTTTAACCCCTGCTGCCATCCAGCCTGCAGCGTTACAGTGCAAACAGAGGCGTCTGCTGTGTGCAGGAACACCGCACGCGCACGCTAAAGTCTCTTTACACCGTGCTCTGATGCTCATCGACAGTTTCCCCGATTTCTCCTTCTGAAAATCATTTTTTGGTTTTTTTTTTTACGTCTTCGTCTTTGCGTCCTGTGATGCAGGCGGATTGATGAGATATCAGTTTATCCCAGTGGCAGGGCACCTGCATGGAGATGATGCTGTTGTGTATTCACCACAGCACTGATTCGGTGTGCAAATTCGGGGGTTTTACTCATTCACGTGTTACATTTTGACACTTTTGCAAGTTATTGTTAAATATTGTTGACAGCGGGAGGCATTTGCTTCCTCTCTTCTGCTTATTGTGAACTGGTCTTAAATCCTGCCCGTTCCTTTAATCCTTCAGCAGCGTTGTAGTCAGTAAGTGAAATCAACTCTAAAGAGCAAAAGTGTTGAGTTTTCTGTCTAAAAATATTTAGTTCCTTCTGTTTTTTTGTGATGATGAACACACACTACATCCACCACTGCTCTGCTCTGTCTCCCCCCGTGCTTCTGTCTGCTGTAGTCACTTTGAGCTGACGTAGTTAGTGAAATATTTAACTCTTCCTCATTTTCCTGTCACTCCTTTCGATGCCTGCTTGAACCACACCGGTCTTGACCGCTTCCTCCCCTTTTCTCCGTTTGTTTCATCTCGCTGTCCTTCTCTCTGTCTGCCCGTAGATGCTTGTGGTCTGTCGGACGTGGCCCACGTGGAGGGTCTGCAGGAGAAATCCCAGTGTGCTTTAGAGGAGTATGTGAGGAGCCAGTATCCCAACCAACCCACCAGGTTTGGGAAGCTGCTGCTCCGCTTGCCTTCCCTCCGCACCGTCTCTTCCTCTGTCATAGAGCAGCTTTTCTTCGTCCGCCTGGTGGGGAAAACCCCCATAGAAACTCTGATAAGGGACATGCTGCTGTCCGGAAGCAGCTTCAACTGGCCCTACATGCCTATTCAGTAGAGGGGGAAAAGCTACAGTGGTGCTACTAAGGTCATCAAAATGTCCCTCACGTTAAGTCATTTCAGTGCAGCGTAAAAATCTCCGATGCTTCGAACAAGAGAGAGAGAGAAAAAAGAAGCTGCCAGTGGGTTGGGATAATTACAGGCATTTCCAGTTTAAAAAAAAAAAAGTCTCGATTCATATTTTTTCTTATACCAGTCGCCATTTTCTTAGAGAGATCTGCCTTATTCTGCTTTGCATCCCCGTATGTCCAGAAAGATTTTTAACATTTCTTGCCGACATTAAGCGATGTGACCCCGCTGGCAGACTTTTTTTTTTTTTTTTTTTCCCCACTTGTTCAAAGAGATGAAATGATTTATGATGGCGAATTATGACGGACGTGTTTTTACAGTTTGGTGACCGCTCACAGTCTATGGTTTTTGGGATAACAAACAATATTTATTGGACCCTGTGTGTATATTTATCGTGCTTGTAAATTATGTTTTGGCTTCCTTTTTTTAAAAAAAAAAAAAAAAAAATGTTTTACGTATTTTTACCCCAGCCAGTGAGAAAAACTGCAGGGATTGTCTCGTGTTGATCTATATTTTTTTTGTTTGTTTGTTTGTTTGTTTTTCGTTTCATACCTTCCAGACATGGCACTTTGGACTAAAGGAACAGTTCGGAAAGATTTAACACAGGTGTTTGAAACCCAACATTATCTGACTTTAACCCATTTGCTCAATTGTGTACAGACAGAAAGGCGAGATTAACACTCTGCTTTAGTTACTTTGGATTTTTTTTTTTTTTTTTTTTACTCTATTTGAATTGTCGACGTACAAAGAATGAACAAAATAAATTCACTTGTTGTGATCAGGGTTAGTTTGCGCCAAGTAATGCATTACTCTTTTTCATAGTAAGTAATGTCATTACTTTCTTACATGAATATTTCCTTTAAACATTTTAGATAATACTTCCTTGCAGATATAATTATACACTCTTGCCGTAACATTTAATTTCTACTGTTTTCTTCAATTTTTTTCCCCCCCTACTTTGAATGATCTGAAACTGAAGGACTCTCATCAGCTTCTCATCAAATTAGTGAATTTCGTCACACAGAGAAATTCAACTTTTCTGTTATTTATCATCCAAACAGAGGCGATAATGAGTCATGGCAAAGATAAATGAGGCGAAGGAGGCTGGTCGATCTGATATTTTTACGTCGCTTTCTTACGACTGGTAACTCGTGACAGGGTGGCAACGAGTCCCAAAAAGTAATGGCATTACTTGACTGGATTACCGATTAATGCATTACCAAACACTTCTGATTTATCTATGTTTCCAGGTCTTTTACACTGACTGTCTCAGAGAGATTTTAAGAGCACTGGGCCTGATGTATAACTGTAACTACAGTTTCTTTATGGGAGAAATGAACTGTACACAACTTCCCAGGTCAAGTAACAAAATCTATTTCATTATAAGTCATGCATTTATGAGCCCAGGCCGCTTAATGGTACAATAGACCACTGCAGGGTATTGCTGAACTGAAAGTGTGTGTGTGTGTGTATGTGCGTGAGTGCATGCGTTTGTGCGTATGTGTGTGTGTGTGTGTGTGTGTATTTGTTGTTTACTTCTTTTTGACAACCACTCTGATGTACTGTGAAAGCATATTGGTTAACATATTGGTACCGTATTAAATTATAACTCAAGATTTATAAATAAAGTGTATTTGGTTTATTTTGCCATTTCAATTACATGTTGTTTATGACTGCACACACTCGTACGGAGGTGAAAAGTGTGTGTGTGTGTGTGTGTGTGAGTGAGCCAGCGCGTGAGTTCATGTAGTGAAACGCTGGACGAAGAGCAGAGTTTTCTGCTGCTGGAGCCTGTTTGAATGTAATATTGACACTAATCAGACATCTTAATGGAACTAATTGCTTCCCATTGACAGGATTTATGTGTATGAAGACCCGAAGCAGGAAAACATGCAACTTTCCTCCCGTGGGTTATGAAGCACTGAGCTGAAACATGTTTAAAAGTTTGACAAACTGCACAACAGAGAGCACGCACTGTTTTAATTTCCAAAAAAGAGGCAAGTTTTAGATTTTGTATGAACAATTACTGGACCAAATCCTTTGCAGTGAATGAAAACAAGCACCAGAATCACACAAATTATAACCATAACCTCCACGTATACAGTGCAGCAAGTGTCTCCCGAGTTAAACCCGTTAACACCACCTTAACATCTCTTAACAAACCTGTTTTTTTTTTTGCTGTTGAGGATTATATTAATTCATAAAGGTGGTTAAACTCTGCATAAGAGGAGTGAGAGCAGAAAGAAAATGGATTTATAATCGTGTCTGTGTTGCCAGATTGAGGAGGACAGAGAGGATTAAAGCGGCTTCTGTGCTTCTTAGTGGACAGAGAGCTAATGAGGGGCCCCTGAGCGCTCTGTCACAACAGTTTACCCTGAGGAGGATGAAGCTGGGCGCTCGACGGCCCCTGGGTGTTCTGGGCCAAAGGGCCAACATAAAACAATGGAACATTTTCCCACACACGTACAGTCCCAAAAAAAAGAAAGAAAGAAAGAAAGAAAGAAAGAAAGAAAGAAAGAAGAAAATACCAAGGAGGGTTGAATGGAGGAGGAAAATCAGAGCAAGTTCAGACTCAGGCTGATCCATAAACAGGAGAATTACCAGCAGATTTTCATTTGCTTCCGTAATTGCGTCACTTTTCTAAGATTGGTCCGCGTCTCTGCGGCTGAAGCTCGTTCCAGCTCGGTCCTGATTTAGCCAATCAGATTCCAGCAGTGAAAGTGGGTAGCCAATCAGATCACAGCCCAGATTCTTAAAAAAAATAAATAAATAACATATTTCATGTGCGGATTAAAAATTCAACCCAGAGGCTCACAACCCACAGAAAGCTTTAATATCAGGATGTTTTTGTAATTGATTATTTTAGAAGTTACTAACAAATTATATATATTACGTCAAAGTATATTAATTTTTTTTTGTCTCCACGAAATATTCTTCTTTTTGTGTGGTGATGAGATGATGCAGAGCAGCCCTTTGTGTGTGTTTTTCTTAAATACAGCAGTCGCCAATGTTTAATGTAACCTTCTCTTACGGTTAAAGCGCCTCTGAAAATGTCTTTAAAGAGGCGAAAACGGTGTTAAATAAAAATAATAATATTTTAGAATTTAACAAGAAATTATTTGGCGTCAAACGTCCAATGTCTGAGTCTCTGGACGTCAAACGGCGTCGCTCTTTGACGTCCTGAAGAGACACTCAGCAATTTGTGCTTCTCCAAAATGACCGTAGACGTGAGCAGAGGCCAAACTGTCTTTTTATTGTGTTATTATTTTTTTTTTTTTAGCTTTTATTCCAAAATAAAAATCCGCCATTCATTCTAATTGTGACAATTACATCTGAGTGTTAATAAGTGAAACGTGTCCGCCTCACTGTACTTTATCTGTGATGTGAAAGAAGTGCTGACTGCAGCTTTTGAAGCCGTCTCAATGACACGCTTTAAACCGATAATTATCACCCTCAAATCCACAATGATTCCCAACGATCCTCCACAAAATCTAATTGCAACGCCATTATGTAGCCTGTATATATATATTTATTTAGAAAAATGTTTAGAAATAAACATTTTTTTTTGTATATATAAATCCTGAAGATTGTCAGGTTTGGTTTAATTGCTGGAGAACAGAAAGCGCAGTTTTACTCGCCTGTGCATCGTCAGGAAAAAAGAAAATGAAAACGGTTTTATGAAGTTTTTCTTTGGCGCGCAGAGAGTTGACACGCAACAAGAAGAGGAACACCCTGAATGACGTCTGTTGCTGTTTGTCGATAAATGATGAAAATCTTATTTTTCTTCTGTGTCTTTAAAATAAAATGTTACACAGGTTTGGTTGACGGGAAACGAAAAACCGATAAACACACTCCTGAATAAAGTATTGAATCACTGCGAGAGGAGCTGTGGCTGAAACACTTCAAACTTCAGACACATCTATTAATAAATTAGAGCTATTTACTGATAGGAGCTTTACACTGCTACAGATTATTCTAGATTTTTAAAAAAATATATTTTAGATAAACAGCTTCATCCCTCCTTCAGCAGCACCTTGCCAGATGTCTGTCCTCCTGTATTTTTCTTGCGTTTTAATTTTACAGATTTCTTTTTCTGTAATTGTTTTTATAGATTTTTTTTATTGTCTCTAGTTGTAAAAAAAATCACTCACTGTGTTAGTTGTAATAATCCTATTTTCATAGTGAAACACGTTCAAATTAGATTAAAAAAACATAATTCAGCAGACTGGATTTATTTTCATTAACTGAGAAGAAAGAAAGTGCAATGCTGGGAATGACTAATTACAAAAAACAAAACAAACCCAGCGTTAGTTTCAGAGTGGGAATAAACAAACCAGTTTAAAAAAAAAAAGATTATATAATAAATAATAATTCCTGTAGTCAGTATGAATTCTGCTTCATGGTATTTTATCTTCACAAATCCTGTTTTAACCTTCATTTTAGTGTATCTATCCACATGTGATTCTATTTATTCATGTTTTTATTCATTTATTTACTGACTGGCTTGGTGGTTTTTATTTTGCACTGTTTTGTGATAAATGTGAAGGCTATGAAGCATCACAGTCTGAACTTTGTCCCGGTCAGGGAATCGTTAGTCGTACTGTACAGGTGCTTCACTGAACGCCTTTAATCAGACCTCTGACTGAAGCTCCAACAACCTGAATCCACAAACTTACACATACGCAGAGTTACAAACATCAAATATTGCAGAAACATAGCTTAAAGTTCACATAGTTGAATGTGATGTTGTTGTGGCATGGATGTCCAGGAGAATGAAACACACTTTCTCTGCTGAAATGAAGCTCCATCTGTCTGGAAACTGGCAAAAAAAAACAGACCTGCAAGCTAAAATCATCTTTTCACTTTTTGTGCAGGACGCCTGTTCAACACAGACATCTATCTATCTATCTATCTATCTATCTATCTATCTATCTATCTATCTATCTATCTATCTATCTATCTATCTATCTATCTATCTATCTATCTATCTATCTATCTATCTATCTATCTATCTATCTATCTCAGTTGTTATCTGTGTTGGGAAACAGAGAACAAAATTGTTCCTTCTTGCTTGATTTCTCTTCCTTGTCCCCAAATTGCCCTTTTAATCCTGTCCAATGTGTCTGACTGACATCACGGCACTGGCTCCCTGCTCTGATGTCTTCAAGCTGACGGTGAGAATCAAGAGGTTCCTCTGGCTCCTTCCAGCGACCTCTGACCCCGGGCTGCCCTTTCCTTGACACTGTCTAAAGAGAAGGGGGGATATGATAGTGTTGAGATGCTCCAGGATGATGAGCTGCACGCCAAACTCTGGTGCAGTCACTTGATTTAATGTCGTTTATAAAAACTTAAAAGGCTGAAGATGTGATTATCGATCACAGAGTGATCATCTGTCAAGGAAAATTGAGCTCAAATACTTCCTGTTTTTTTTTTTTTTTTGGTTTTGTCATTTTTGTGCACGTTTACAGTGAGAGGAGGCTAAGCTACCGCAAGCGCCATCTGATGCTTGTGGAAACAAATTCTTAAAAGCAGTGAATGTGGGAGGAAGCCTGTCTGCAGAGGAGCCCCCTCGCTAAACATTTCAGCGACCAAGGAGGGGGGAAAAAATGCACCAATCAACTCAAGGACTGTACAAAGAGCGGTCTGTCGTTGCTAAGAGACAGATGCAGAATAACCTCCATGAGAAACCTGACCATGACCCTTCCTCCTCCTCCTCCTCCTCCTCCCAAACAGTCTCTCCCTCTCCTACCCAATTACTACAGAACATTAAAGCCCACCTCTGTCACATTAAAGCTGAAAGGCAGGGAGGTGGAGGGGAGCTGGGGGCTGGGGTTTGTTTTAGTAGCAGTGGAAAGCTGCACAGAAGATTTCGGATTATTGCTCGAAGCAAAAACAAACCAATTTTCCATTTTTTTCTCTCTCTCTTTTTTTTTTTTTTAACATAAGTGAATGGATCCAGCTTTGGGTGCAGCAGCCATGAAGGGCTGGTGTTGGTGTCTTTTATGCAGGCTGGTTGGATGGGCGGAGCTTGGGATGGATAAGAAGGAGGTGGGGGTGGGCAGAGGGAATCTGTCAGGCGAATGAGAAGATGAAGATTTGACAGAGAGGTGACAGAGAGTTCAGCTTATACGAGGCCTGTCGATTAGTGCGTTTGCGGCTGACAGGTGGAATCCCAGGGGCGCGTCTGTCACTGTGTCTGCTGCCAGGCCCAGCTGCACCACCGCCACCACCACCACCGCCGCCGCCACCACAGGACACACCCATGGGCGGGGATATGCTATAGATGCTGAGGCGCCTCATTGGACCGGTGGTGGCGGGCCGGCCCGTGAGTCAGAGCCTAGATTAAAGCTTTATTGTGCACAGAAAGCAGGGCCAAAGTCATGTTAATCCCTCACTAATACATCGCTATCAGCGATCTGTTCTTATAACGCGATCGAAACAAGCTTCCTGGAACGAGTATTAATCTGACGCGTGAAATAGTATTTTTTTTGTTTGTTTGTTTGTTTGTTTGTTTGTTAATGTGTACTGTTGCAGCAGTGCATGTGACCCTGAAAAGCGCAGTGCTGAGAGGGCCTCCGCTGTTGCTAAGATCCATTAAGATGCAAATCTTCCTTTTTTGAAAAGTTTAAATAAAAAGGCGACTGGGCCAAAAGGAAAAATCATACTGGGATGAAGAAAATCACGCCAACACATAAATCAGACATTATGGCAAAGTCAGATCAGCCCAGAGACAGAAGTAGGTCACAGTAAAGTCTCTGTGCATGGAGTAAAATATCAACGCATCAAAAGAAATGCCAGCCGCTCAGTAACTGTCATTACAGTTTAACACTGAACTGCCTGCACATAGAAAAGGATCTCCCGAGTATTGACATTCCTTCAGTAAGACGCTTATATTTCACTTGAGTTAACCCATATTACCTTATTTCACTTCAATTCAGAGGCAATTCGAGCCATCCTAACCTTAACTGCTTTCCATGTTGCATAAAACATGCCATAAGCTTATAAAATACGGTGATTTGTTAGTGCTTTGACAGCACCGTTTATCTAGGGCTCATACAGTATGTCGATGTTCACTCTAAGAGTCCAACTCCCCTGAAAACAAATAATACAGACTGAGTATCAGAACTCCTCGCCTCGACTAAACTACCGAACGGTGCACAGTGAAGTGGTAAAACCGAGCCCCACCTCAATCTGTTTCAACAGTTTAATACTTCGTGTGGATTAACAATGCACATATAAAATAATCCTTCAGTCACAGGCAGTATGTTTTCTGCAGAATGGAGTCTGGGATGAGGGGTGTGATGGTTTGAACATCGGAGGGGAAACGACCTGTATTCCAACACGATGGGAAAGTCACATAACAGTGGTTCATTCTTCTTTGCCATCTTTAATTTTATTATTTCAACCTGGGTAACTTTTAGAGTCTGAATATTTTTTATGACTAGCATGAATGATTTCTCTCAAAATAACGGTATCGGTCGTCATCACCCAGTTCAGCTGTTTACTTCAGGTTGTTTGTTTGACTGGGTTCTGGCACGACTCTTCGTCTTATTGTTTCATCTATATGCTTGTGTGAGAATATTCTTCTTCTATGAGTTGATGCTATGAGAAAATAAGGGGTGTCTGCGGGAATGCCAAACACGAAACCATCAAATCAACTTCTCCCTGATACGTGTTGACATTTGCAGGCGATGACGACACAGGGGATTCCTCGTGTATATTTTCCTCTGGTGTTTGTTGTTGCCTATTATGCAGCATTGTTCTTAACAAAGACGGAAAGACTTTGATTTTCTTCTTAGCACTTCTTAATCATCGATGATCATTTACGGGTCACAGGAATGTTGTCTGTGTGCTGTGACCTTTGTGACCTCTTGATCTCCTGACCTGTGATCTTGGTAACAGAGGATATCGGATGACAGTGGATCAGAGAAATCCCTCAACTTTAACTCAAAATAAGTTAAAGTTAGTTTCCCCCAATCTTCTTTCAGGACTATGGCTCCGACACATGTCGGGCGGGGGTCGGGGGTAATGTAGGGCAATGTGCCTAAGAGTGGAGAAAGCATATACAGCTTGAATTGTGTAAAATGTTGGTTCCATAGCCTCAGCTGCTCTCTGACGCTTTATAAAAAAACAAAAGACATTAAGGGAATCCAACTCACTTGGAGACTCCTCTGAATTTTGATCATAAAGGATTCCAGCTGTTCTGTTTGGACTTTGAGTCAATGGTTCAGATTGTCCTCCTGCTTTACATTTTTTCCTGACAAGCAGTCAGCATGGTCACAGATATCATGGCTCATTGCTCCCTTCACAAGAAGCCATTCGCGGCCATTCATTCTCATAGAGCATGAATGTTTCACAAAGCTTATAATTAATCATAGTGAGTGTGGAGCCTTCATCTGGTTTGGTCAAACTTCCTGTTTTTATCGCTCCTTCGATGCGTCAGACGCGGATCAGATGAACAAGGTCTGTAAAATGTAGATGTAATTGTTTGTTTCACATGAAATGAGCACTTTTTCTTTTTATTATCAGCTACCGACGGGATAAAACCTTCAAAACAAGGTTCAAAGCAGTGTAAAACATAATGGCCTCATGCATTTATGAATAGTTTGGAGTTTGTACATCAACTGTAATAAGAAGCGAATGGGCCAAAACTGTCTAGATGATGATGCAGTTTTTCTCCTGTTTCAGATTGCAATTTGAGTAAATGCAGAGAGTCTACAGTGTTTTGCTGGAGATGGGACTCTCCTCTCTGCTGCAGCGATGGATTTGCACAGAAAATTTTTGTTTAGTGGAGCCTCAAGCGGGAAATGTGATAGTCACTTGAGTGTCCCTCTTTGAAGTGATGACGGTAACTGGTGATTCAGCGACAAACTCAAATCTAAATGTGCCTGGGTGCAAATAAGTTTATTCAGCTGAAGTGTAACTACATTATTTTCATTTAGTTTTATAAGGTTTATTTAGACTAGCACATAAAAAGCTCTAATTTTATATTTCAAGAAGCTAATGCAGGTCAGGGTTATTGTCTTTCTTTCTGTAAAATATTTCATTAGTTTTTGTTTAAAGTACAGTTTCTGCATGATGGATTTTATATTTATTTTACCTTTTTTTAAGCAGATAAAACAGCTGAGAACCAGTTCAGTTGATTTAGGACAGTACACAAACATACAGCTAGTGCAAAAAAACACTTTCTTTTTATATAACAATAGTCCATCAAAGCATACTTACATTGGCATTTAATAATGTAAATACAATATATGTATAATATTGTGATGTGATGTCAAACAAATGGAGGAAGTGAATCTTAATCCAAAAATTAGCTGTTTTGTATTTGGTTGCGTGCAGGGAGAGTCCCTCCACCTAGATGTGTTATGTAATAAGAGGCTGTAATCTGTTATATAATAACAGAGTAAGTGAAATGTGCTGTACTTAAATTGGTGGGTTCCAGGATTTGTTTTTTTTTTACCCCCCTTCACTCACAGCCAGAATTGTTTGCTCTCTATAACATCTGTAGGATACCAGACATTGAAGTTACAGTGAAATATTGCTTAACCAATGTTTAATTAAACCTTTATAGTCTGATTTTAGCTTCCAGAGTTACAGGAGAGGACACAGTGTTGGATAATGTTTGACACAATTCTCACAATGCTCTCAAATAAAGGCAAAAATGCCCCAAAGAGAAATGGATTTAAAAAGTTGTACAAATCTTGCGACAGATTAAAAAAAAAAAGATATGTTCTTTTACTTTTTTACCCACTGTACCGTGTGTTACATGTCTTGTTCCTTTCAGAAGGGCTTCTTCTTCACCGGTCACATCTGAAGGAATGAATATCAGAGGAAACAACAAGTACAAAAATACTTAAAAAAATGCCCTGTGCTATCTCCACAAGATTATAAGACATGTAATTAGATGTTGTAGTGAGTGTCTAAACTATTTGGAGTCCGGTCGTGACTACACAAAGACCACACTATGACCACGATGACTGCTGTTATATAATCACACCATCACCACGATATGACCACACTATGACCAGGATATGACAACAACATAAACACAATCTGCCTGAGAAGATAATGGTTTGATGTCATCTTTATTAACTAATTAATTCATTCTTACTCTTTTCATTTTTTTTCTCTTGTATGTTTTTTTTTTTAATTGTCATGTTTCTTCATGGATATCGCTTTCACTGCGCTTTTATTATCTTCTCTCTACCTTAATTTAGTCTTTCCTGTGCCTGGCTCCCTGTTGATTTTTTGCCGTTAGTGTAATGTTTGTGCTTGTCTGTTGAAGCACTTTGTAAGCTCTGTTTTTAAAGCTGCTATATAAATAAAAAAGAAGCTGAAAATGGGAAATGCTGAGGTGAGTGCAAAAAAAGTGTGTAATACTGTTGGTTTAAGTTTAACTGGTGGATTTTAGGGATTAATTCATTTTTCTTTGATATATGACACTAAAAGCTATTTTCCTATTTGATTAATGTGTCATAATATTTGAGGATTAACTGTTGTCAGAAGACCCAAAGATATTCAGTTTATCATACATAACTAGAAGAAAAACATCAAGTTGCTTTGATTAATTTTGTCAATCAACTAATTGATTAATCAGCCAATGCCAGCTAGATGTATCTAAATTTTGGTTTAACATGGTTACATGTGGAAAAAAAGTTATAAGTACTGTAATTATATGTGAAAGCCCTCATCAAAATTGGTGTTCTTATGTATTACGTGTAGTCAAAATGAAGGTGAAGCGAGATGAAAAGAGAGTCATGATTTTGAGGCTTACACAAGAAGAAAAAAAAAAGGAGGTGAGAGGAGGAGGAAGAGGAGCTCTCACACTGCAGATGGTCTGTCAGCGCCGTTCAAACAACAAAATACAAACCGGTGCTTTTTCTTTCACCTGCATGTTCCTCTGATGATGACATTTTGACTTCATCACCCAGAGAAACTCCATGAATAAATAATAACGATAATAAATGCATTCCTCACTCTGTCAGTGGGTCATTTTATCCTCATCAGACTGAATCACATTCTGTCAAAAATGGTTTAAACTGTTCTCGCTTTTTCTCTCTGCTGAGGATATTTTTGGCTCTCCGACGTGGCAAACACAGAGATGCTCAGAGAAAGAGAGAGTGGGAGAGAGAGTGATGGCTGTCAGAGGTAGAGAGAGGCTCACAGAACTCCCCCGGCGGGCAGTGTGTGAGATCTGGGGCCCTGGGGCCCTTTGGATGGCTCATGCTGAATGGGTGCCCTGGCGAGGTGACCAGGCTCATTGAGAACAGGTTACGAGGGGAAGGGAATGCTTTTGCTCTGCGTTTGGCCCCTTGACCTACTGTCCAACGTCTGCCTTGGCAGCTTTGAAACTCAACATATTTATTTGCAACGCTCTGAAGAGAGAGGGTGGAGCGGCTGTCAGAATAAAGTCATCGTCCTGCTGACAGCTTCATCTGCTGTTGAAGGGCAGCTATGACAGGCGCACAATGTCGCTGCGTCGGCCAGCCCTGCAGCAAAGGACTGTCATATGTGGACATGCTGGGAATATAGCAACCATCTCCCCACCTTCCCCTCTCCCAAGCTCCCTTGATACGCCAGAATTATTTCTTTGGCCCTATTAGAAATGTTTTTCATCTCTGAGTGCAAGGATGTCAACTGGGTAACATGTGGGAACCCTCCACTGCTTAGCTTTGGTGTTTCCATGTTTGCTTTTGTCGGTCTTCTTCTCATTGTACCTCATTGTGTGAGAGAGGAAAGATGAAGAAGACTGAGCCATTTCTAAATATATACATAGAATATATGAATCTAGACAACTATTTGCTAAAAGCATACTTTATTTGAAATATATTTTACATTTTGGTGGCAGTCAAGATGGTGATAATTCAGCCACTGTAATTTTGTCGTATGAATATGAAGTATGAATAAAATACCAACCGGTTCCTACTGGTACTTTAAACGCAGATACTGTAGAGTGGAAGTGAACGAGACTGTGAAGAACAGGGGAGTAATGATTGCACAGCTCTGTACTGTGGGGAACAGGGCCGGGGGGAAAAACTGGCTGGTTTGGGAAAAATGGTTTTCATGTCAGCATCTGAAACCGGCACAAAACACTGTTTTCACAAATAAACAAATATATGGTTGAGGTTTGGTTAGATTTAAGATCTACTTGGCTACGTTTGAGGAAATATAATAATTTTTTAATTAACAAAACTGCAATGTCTATTTTCTGTTCTTTGTTTATTGTAGTTATATTGTGACTGGACATAAATGCTGGTCACGGTTCTCCATTACAACTTGTATATATAGTATGGCATGATCAGATGGACACCAGACTTTCTGTTGAAGGAAAAAACATTTGCTTTTACAGTAATTGCATCTATTACTATAAAAAGCGGTGACTTCTCCATAATTAATCCAATGATCATAAGCTGGTAGGCTAAATCGCTTATACGCAGGCAACTATCCAGTGATGATTTTGCTAAGTACATTGCTGGTTCATCAACCACTTTGGTTATTTCACTGTACCCGGCAGTTTGGTAACATATCAAAACTGTGAAATCTGTTGCACCAAAATTATTCTAATTTTAGCTTTGTAGCCTTCACAGAATATCAGTGTTGCTGACACTATTTTCTCCAAACTTTTATTTGTACTTTAGTAAAAATGCAACATAGTTTATTTTTTATTTCCTCTAAATTTTCACTCCTTTGTTCACCGTGGTCTAGTTTTCTCCCACTCTGTCTACGTTTAAGTACCAACAGGAACCAGTAAGTATTCTATTTGAACCTGATTCATCCAGTGACTGAACTGACCAAGCTGCATGGATAGATTAAGACGTATAAACTGAAATGTGAAATGACAGCAGAATGACCTCTCTGTACAGGCCCTGTACAGGTAATTGCATTAGCAATGCTCTGGGTGGAGAAGCAGCAGTACTGCGACCAGCTGGCGTCATGCTAATATGCACGGGGCACCCAGCATCTTTTCCTATCAATAAGTCATTATCTGAGCCATGCCACTGATGGGCATCCTGCAGCCCTCTCTGCAGCTCAGACAAAGAGGATGGAGCAGGCTTTAGCACTGGAATGCTGCCCAGGTATGAAGTGTTGTTCATGCCATGGACAAGCAGGAGCACCATCGCCACCACAAACAGTTATTCAGACTGAAATTAGCACTGTATTTAAAAAAAGTATAATTACTGCTTGGGATTTGAGGACTTTCAGATTCCCAAATGTTGACGCCTTCATTGGAGTCGCCTTCAATTATTGTAGCAGGCTCGCAGCCATTGAGCTTTATGAGTGTTTTGCAGACATTTGTTTACCCCGGGTATTCCCTCTCTGGCTTTCTGGCTTATCCTCTTAGTGGATGTTACTATATGCAGACATTATGTAGGGCCTCAAATGTTCGGTGTTGTAAAAATATAAATACAACAGTACTTAATATAAACTATCAAGTCTCTATCGAAGAAACTATAAATGCAGACAGAGTGCAGCAGGAATGAGTTAGCAGTTTTTCACTAATAGCTCCCGTCACAAAGTTTTTTAAATGTGTTTTTGGTTAGATGTAGTTAACGCAAGCTTGAGAGATTTTCATATTTTGTTCTACAACATAAAATATATCAGCAAATAACCCACTTGTGAATTCTGAAGCTAAAAAAAACGGCAGTTGCTAATAAGTGAACAAATGAGATTACGGAGGAGACATTAAACATCATCACGCCGAACACGTAAGTTAAAGTCATGCGACTGTGGTGCAGTTGGTTTACAAGCTACAAACGTTAACTTTTTACTTCTGACAATTGCACTTCAAAAATCATAATGTGGTGTTCATTTGTTCAGATCTTGCTGAAAAAAAACAAAAACTGTTTGCCACATTTATTTTCTGCAATATTCCAAAATACAAGGAAAAAATCCCATTAGCAATGCTAACTTCTTTTGGTGTACAAAAATACAGTACATATGTCGCTTTATCCAAAAACAAGTTTGGTGCCACTACTACAGCACAGTACATATACATGAAATATCATCTAATTATATTCTTTTATTCTATTATTTTATTTTGGTTGTAGATCCTCTGAGTTCGTAGTTTCCATTAAACCTGAAACCGAGCATATGCCCTCAATACAGGGCGTCTATGTTCGTGTAATAGATCCATGAGTTTGAAAGATATCAGATAGCAGTTAATAACACCACCAGGCAGGATTTTACAACTCTGGGATGTTTCCTCAACTGCAATTGTTTTATCTTCCATCTCTACAATCAAAAGGTGAAAGGTAAAATTACCCGGTTCAAGTTACAGTTTGTATGTATTAGACACTCCACCCCTTGCAACAAAAGTTAAGGCAGGGTCGACTCCTCCTCCGCAATGCTTCAGTGCTGTCACTGAAATAAATAAGGATTTCTTTGGCTGACAGAGTGCTATGAATCTATGTAAGAGAGGATGAACTTACAGAGGAACGTCGCTGCCACAAAATAGCAAGAAAATTAAAAAAAAAATACCCTGAGAAAGAGACGAGTAAACAGTGCCCCACTTCTTTGTGGCATTAACAGCTCCCCATATGCCCACAACATCACCACTAAATCTCTCAGCACCGTCTCCGCCATCAGCTCAAATTACCATCCACCTCTAATTGATATGAACAATACCAGAAGAAAGCTTGTTAATGGTGAACATAATTGTCCCAGACAAAAGGCCAAACACAGCAAATCACACTTTACAGCAGGAGCGAGCAGAAGGCGACGTCTGGGCTGCAGCCAGTGAGCGAGGGGAGATATTTCACTGCAGATATCCATCTACCACCTGAATCACATTTCATTACTGGGTCACTCATTAAACAGAACGGTGGAGTCCAAAAAGCTCCACTTGTACAGCCTGATACTCACCATGACATGTTTCTGTTGGTAGATTTCATGTCAGAATATATTATTGGGTATTACCATATATATTATTTTATAGAAAACATGTTACTATAGAGCATGCGGGCATATTCGGAGGTGTGTAGAGGTGCATGAAAATTATTTATCGAATGAAATATATTCAAATTCCACAAAGCAAATGGAAAATCTTAAAGACAGTACACACCATTTTCACTTATTTTTCAAGGATCTCTTGTGGACTCTCCATTAGGTACATTGCTTTGCAATAACTCCAGCCTGTTTGAGATGTTAAATGAGGTGGACAAAGCCTAAATCTTCCACTGCGTTGACAACTGGCTCACCACTCTCTCCTTTTCTAACACACTGCTGTGAGGAGGAGGGTTAACTATCAGCCATAATGTGTAACTGAAGATCAGCTCCCCCCTCCGGCTTCACTCCTCACAACCCCCCCCCAATCCAACCACCTCACCCTCCTTGTCCTCCCTCCCCTCCCCTCCCAGCATCCCCCTGCTGCTGTTGTTGGGGTGGTCTCTGCTTCTGCTGTCACCAATCTGCTGGTCTTTCAGCCGTCCTGCTCCCTTCCTGGCTTTTTTTTTTTTTTTTTTTTTTGCCGCTCTCTTAGGCGTCACCAGATTACTGAAGCAGTGCTGACATCTCTATCAGCCTGACCTAACACCCTGCCCTTTTCCTCCCTCCCTCCCTCCCTCTCCTTCTCCTCCTCCTCCTACATTCCAGGATCCATCACACTCTGGTCTGAGCCGCTCACTACTACACATTTAAAAAAAAAGAGAGAGAGAGAGAGAGAGAGAGAGAGAGAGAGAAAACAGGAACACAGAAAGAAAAATACACGTTTTTCTTCTCCAGCAGACAGCACATGAAATAAACACTTTACCGCCTCCAGCACATGACAGTAATTTAGATAAGGCTGCTCGAAGTTTCTCAACTCACAGACGTTTCCAGGAGGTATTTTCAGGGCATGTTTTCGGTTTAGTTGGCTAACTTATTATCTACTCTGAAGCTGTGAAGCTGTGTTTAAATCCAGACGGGGACGTTTAACTCAGAGCATGCTCATTAAAAAACTGAATGTGCCCAATGAGGGATTAATAAAGTACTAAATTACCACCCATTCATCCTTTATTTTAAAGTCAGTTATGAGCAGAATTAATTTTAAAAAATGTTTTTGGCTGCACTAGGGGCAATGTTTATCTGTCAGTCAAACTCTCAACTCTTTATCTCAACAACTAACAGATGGGTTGCCATGACATTCTATTAACACGTTAATGGTCCCGAGGGGATGAATCGTACTAACTTTGGTGATCCTCTGACTTTTCCGACTAGTGCCACCATGAGGTTAACATTTATGGATTTGTGTGAAGTGTCTCAACAACGATTGGATGGATTGCCTTAAAAATTTGTCTCGGGTAAACTGCACAAACTGTGCTTCTTCTCATCATCAGGTATCGCTTTTCAAATGTTAGCACGCTAACACGCCAACTCAGTGCCGATCAAGTCAAAGCCGTTCAGGGAAGTATTTTCCATTTTAATCTCTTAGAGAGCTTTCAGTCCACTTCCATGTACAAAAAAATAGAATATGAAATACGAAGTTAAAAGCCGCATAACAATGGTTTTTGAAGGTCTGCAGGTAAAAAACATGATGCTGTATGTGGCTTCAAACGAGTTACTTTTATTTATATACGGCTTTCCTTCATACCACCAGTGTGGCAAAGTGAAATACATAAAGAGGGACAGATGTAAAATTGTCTACAGACCAGATTTCTTTCTGCTCAGAGATGTGGAGGAAAATCCAAACATCCACATAGCCTGATTGTTGCTGAGTAACCACAAACGTTAGACTATTATCTTCCAATGGTGCAAATAATGCTGAGTGCGTGAAGTCTGAAAAATGATATGCTATACATGCTGATGACTGGAGTATGTTTTCTGTTTATTTTGGCCACAGATTTGCCCTTCAGGTGTGTTATGTATCCTTTTCAGTGCTCGGCCCCGACTGTTGACGATGAACAGTCTGAAAGTGCAGCACGCCGCTGTTCGAATGCTGCTGAAGCCACAGTGAGGGCACTGTGGCTTCAGCAGCATTGAAAGTGCATTTGTACTGTGTGCAAATAAATAAAAAAAATAATAGAAAATATGTGTATATATATATATATATGTACATATACTGTATAGATATGCACATTCATAGGACGACACGTACTTCACCCCTATGGGAGCTGAGCGCAGCAGCTGTCGCGGCGTCTCTAACTCGTGCCAAACATTTACGACTGCTGTATGTGCTGAACGTGCAATTTTCGAGCGATATGTCGAGTCTTTTCTTCCTGATCTTTTGCATTGTCCTGCACCTTGTATGTCAGCATGTATGGCTCTATTGTTAGTCGTCGGTACGTCCCTGCTCTTGCTTTAAAAAAAAAAACAACAAAAAAAACAAATGCCTGTAATTTTATTGTTCCGGCTGAATGAAGTGATTGTAATTCTGCTCTTTTCAGACATATGACGAGTTTCTCTTTTGATAGGTTATATTGAATTTCCCCCACTGAATGCCGTCTTTGCTCGCCGGCTGCATTCATCCAATCACCCCCCAGTGTTAGCTTTTGAGATTTGTGAGGGGAATGATTTTCATCTGCAAACAAACTGCTATTCTCGATAGAATTCCTCAGTCGGTCCAGCCTGAGTGTTGTTATTAAGCAACCTAAAATGACACAGTCTGCAGGGGGGCCTGCCAGTGGAAAGATGCTGTCCATTAGCTGTCAACAATGACCACTGGGTCTACCCTCCCATGGGACTGGCAAGCAAGGCATCGTCTCATCCTGAGTCTGGCTGAGAGATCACACAGGCCCCATTGTCTCAAGCAGCCTGGGGTCTTATTGTAGCAGCGTCTCTGGGAAAGGACGAGCCTTCACGTCCGTGGTCTTCTAAAGAATGGGCTTTCTCCAGGGTAAGGCCATGAAAACTGTAAGGGATGAATCTAGGGGAACACAGAGAGGCTACGGAGTAGATTTGGAATAGGGGCACCCCTCCTTAGACGAGTTTGGAGTCCCAATCCAGACCTCCCTCTCCCTCTCTCCCAGTGCTGACCTCCCTTCTCCACCTCTGTTTAATAATGCCTGGGCCTTGGTCATTATTTTGGGCAGATGGAGACGGGGGCAGGCAGTGAAAGGAGCTGGTGTCACTCCTGAGGAGAGGATGGTAGGGATGACAGAGAAGAAAAAGCGAATCAGAGAAAAGATCAAAAGCAGAAGCTCGCCTTTCACTCGCCTGAAAGCGCTAAAGAGGATAAGGAACGATCGGGCCTGGGGTCTCCTGTCCTCTCTGGCAATTAGACTCAGCTGATGGAGAGAAAGGCGTGAATGGCAGGGTTCAAGGCCCTCTCTAGGACTCACACAACGGGAAGGAGTTTTTTCCCCGACGCCTCCTTTATCTTCCTCTCCTTTCAGAGTGTCAGAAATGCAGCTGAAATATCTCTCCAAAAAGACAGCACAATCCCCAATGCCAAACCTTAATCACGGTGGCTGATGAGATTGAGAGGGGGGGTGTTTGAGAGAAAACACACATTCTTTTCACAATTCATCTTTACATGAGGCCAGGATTCAAGGGAGGTGTAGTAGGTTTATATGTGATAATTAAATTGAACAAATTAGAGTCCATATTTTCACGCGACAAGAGGACACATCACATCCCGGCGACACAGTTAAATACTAATAAAACGATGATGTGGAATAAAAATTCATATCAGAACGAAATCATTTTCAAGACGTGGAGATAGAGAAATTTATTTAACTTTTCCCCTTAATTGTTAGGTGAAGAAAACTAGAAAAACAGACACGCTGGCTGCATCAGAAAAACAAATTCGGTATAGCATAATTAGCATTTATGCTTTGGTAAACAAACGTGACTAGTGGCGTACCTTCTGAGCGTCCCTGATGGACGGGCAGCCATGATGGTCTCGTACAATAGCTTGGACTGTTTCATGCAATTTAGTATTCTTTTTTTTTTTTTTTTTGACTAGAGAGCCGTCTTGGGCACGGCCACAGCAACATGTCCCTCAGGAACCTATTAATATCCTCTACATATGCAAGAGTTTCAATAGGCCGTCTATCATCCTCACAGAGGGACACGCAGCTTTTGCTGCAACTTTAACAGCTTGTCATAAAAAGGCGCACTGGGGATTTCAATTACACAGGTCATCAGAGAGTGAAGAAACAGTATTTGGGTCAGACAAATTTAATTTTAATATATATATATATATATATATACTTTGGAAAAGGTTGTTAAAAAAAAGAAGCCATTTGTAAAATAAAGAAAACTAAAAATCAGCTGAGCGTTGTGTAACTAAGGATCAATTTGGCACACAGAGGACAGAATGGACAGAGACTTTTGGGGATTACTAGCTTTATTTAAAAAGTAGGTTTGTCTGTGGAGTCCTCCCTTTAGAGGTTTATTTAGGCCTAGCAGTGTGGACCCCAACCCATAATCCTCCAGCAGACACACCTGTAGAGACGAGTATAAAGACCCTGGACTGAACTGAGTCAAACATCAAGCTTCACAGAGTCTCTCCACAGAAGCTCCACAGCCTCCAGACTGACCCTGAAGATGACTCCCTCTGCCAGCCTGCTGCTGTTGCTCCTGCTCGGCCTCTGTCAGGCACATCCTCTGATGGAGGAAGGAGGTGAAGAAGAAATCCCGGACACGGTCGACATCACCACCCAGATTCTGACCTCCAACAACGGCACCGATGAGATCCTGCTCGAAGGAGACCTGCTGGCTCCCAGAACCAGAAACGCCATGGTGTGCTGGTACCAGAGCTGCATGTGGAAGAAAGCTTCCAATGGTTTGGTGATGATCCCCTTCACCGTGAGCAGTGAGTTCACCAGCTGGGAGAGGCAGCTGATCGACTACGCCATGAATACCTACCACAGCAAAACCTGCATCCGCTTCGTCCCCCGTCAGAACGAGTACGACTACATCAGCATCGAGAACAAAGCCGGATGTTTCTCCTCTCTGGGCAGAACTGGAGGCAGACAGGTGCTCTCACTCAACAGGCAGGGCTGCCTCTACTACGGCATCATCCAGCACGAGATCAACCACGCTCTGGGCTTCCAGCACGAACAGACCAGGAGTGACCGCGACTACTACGTCAGGATCAACTGGGAGAACATCAACCCGCAGATGGCCTACAACTTCTACAAGCAGAATACTAACAACCTGGACACCCCCTACGACTACTCCTCCATCATGCACTACGGAAGAACAGCTTTCTCCATCCAGTACGGAAAGGACTCCATCACCCCCATCCCCGATCCCAACGTCCAGATCGGCCAGAGGCAGGGCATGTCTTACTGGGACATCATGAGGATTAACATGCTCTACGGCTGCTAACAAAGCAGATCAAATCTGTCATTTAGGAAAACAAGTTTCTGTGACAAAGTAGACATCAGAATAAAGTCAATGAACATGTGAAACCTATTCAAAAAATAAAATTTAAGCATATTGTCAATTTCTGCTTTTGTTGCTCATTTATTTCTACTTCTTATTGTTTCACATCTCAAACAGCTCACACATACTTTAGCAAACGTACATAAAATGACATTCTGCGCTCCATCAACTAATCTCTCTCTCTCTCCAGGTTGTTATTTAAAAGGACAACTCTGATACTATTCTACATATTTCACATCGTGAAGAAATTCTATGAAAACACCAAAAAAATCCCACTACGTATTGTCTTTGAATACAAAGTCTTACGTAGCTCATACCTCTGCATCATAGACCCGAGTCATCATCATCGTTAAAGTCCATCCCGCATTCATCGTCCTGCTGAGACCAGCTTTTAAAGACTTACGTCTTCGGTTGTCTTAAAGTACTCAGAGATGGTTTTGATATTTTCAGGGGATTTGTTGACAATAACCAACCTATACATTTTAGCTAGCCTCGTCCTGTAAGATAAAACAGCAATAAAAAAAAATAATAGAATTTGCTTGAAAATTTTTTTTTAAATATTCTGATGGTGTAGATTAAAAGAGATACTCAAACAAAACACCAACAAAAGGCCAACCTAATATCAGTATATTAGTCTCCTCTGTCAATCAGAGCTGTCGGCTGTTTTTTAGCCTCAGGCCCTTCTGGATCAAGGGCTTTGATGTTAGCCTGCTCCGGGACGACGCAGTCGCCCCACAGCCTCTGGGCAGCAGCCCAGCTAGTACACACTGCCTGTGATTTACCTGGACCCAGACTCCCTGAAGGATTGTTAACACTATACAGAGTAGGGGGTGGGTGGCCCATGTGAACATGCTCAAAATCAAGCTCATTACTGAAAGTAATGATTGTTGAAGGAGGAACAGTGAGAAGTTACATTATCAAAAATGGAAACTTTTAGGAAAATGATTGGTCGCAGATGGGATTAGTTTAATTAAAACTAACGGGTCTTTTAAAATGGCCTATATGTTAGTTTTACAGTGCTCCATTTACAGAATATTAATATAATTGAGAGCTTGATACGTCGAGAGCAACGTGAAACGAGTCAAATTCCTCATGTGTGTTCACAAACCTGGCTAATAAAAGTGATTCTGATTTATAGGAATAGTCAGAAACTGCTGAAATCAAAAGGTCAATGGTGAGGTCATTAGAGACACTCTCAAAGTACATCAGAAGTGTCTGAGTTGGTGTCACATGCCGAACTCCTGCCGGTGGTGTAAATACTTTGTGTCAGCACATTTCAGTCTGGAGACACTGTTGTCTTTTCACGTTAATAGACCATCAACAGAAAGCTATCTATCATGTCTAGGAAGGCAACATCCAGTTCCTTCGACCCCGGTCACCACAGCGAAGAGATAGGCCGACACCTGCTGTCCTCAACCAAAGCCAAACAACCACTACTGCCGAGGAAACTCGAGGCCCACACGTGACCCCGCGTGAACCTAAGGATAGAAAATTCCACTCTCATTTGCTGAGAGTTAGAGGAGAAGATCGCTGCCGTTGCAATGCAGCGGTGTGAAAAGCTGTACTTTATCAAAACAAATTAGCAGTTTAACAGTTGTGAGGGAGAGGTTAACGGGCGTGATGATAATGGCAAATGATTTCCATTATCAGAACAATTTGATGATAATTATACATCTTTAATGTTGAGTGGCGATGTTTGGAAAGTGAAAGACGTGACGGAGAGAATTAACAGATATGATCCCTAATGTTCTGCGCAAGCAGCTGAAAACCCAGAAAGACTAAACGCTTTGAAACGAGACCGATGAGATAAAAACAGCCTTCAGCGTGAAGGTTAGCAGGTTTTAAAAGAAATTTTGTATATAATCATAGACTTCAATGCCCATACAGTTTTTCCACCCTGGCCAGAGTGTGAAGGTGAAGTGCGGCAGAAATAGAGACAAACCAGGCTTGCTGTCAGTGTGAAAACAGTTTCCTGCTGCTCTACTGTTTGCTCACAGTTAAACACTATGTTGCCTATTAGACCCCTCCATCCCATCTCCACACACACACAGATGGTCCGTACTGGAGGCTGTTATTAATGCGTTAATAAAGACTGTTAATGGGTAATAATCTACAATCACAACCTCTACAGAGCCTTCATACGCGGCGCCCATGTCCGCACGCACACAGCTGAACGTCCTCAGGTCCGGTATTGAGTTATAACAAGTCTTCTGGGACCGATCAGCCGCTGTATTTTTGTGGCTCATCAGAATGCATGTGCCACATCACATTAGTCCCCACGTGTGAACCGTGATTTTACTTGGTAATTTTGAAGCGTCTTGCTGCCTATACATATTCATGCTAAGCCTATAAGTGTCAAATTGAGATGTCCTTCCAGTGTCCTTGACAGCGGGTTATTAATATTGATACCTAAAGTCAACATTATAACTAGATGAAGAGATATACAGGTCATCGTCTGCCACGTTCTCCACATCCTATGTCCTCAAGACAATTGGACAAATCATCAAATTATTTCCTATGGTGTAGCATTGTGTAGGTTATTATATCTATATTGCACCAAGCTTTAAAAGTATATCTAGTTTATTTCTCCAGAGGAGGAGATTTTTTTTCATTTATTGCTCAAACAATCCAGTGTTAATAGATAAAGAGTTGCCTCAAAATGTTGGCAACTTAACCACGTAATCAGGTCAGTGATCACATTTTCAAGTGATTACATTTGTATAGCCTTTGATAGAAAACTCACAGGATTCTTATTGTGTTTCATGAGAGCAGTTTTCCTCTAATTTGACTGATTTCTCATTTAAGAGGCTGCAGACTGAGAGCCCACGCGCTCTGACTTAAAAGCCATAAATCCCAGGGTATTACTCTGAACGCCAACATCTTAACTACTGCGATTCTCCAATCCCTAAATTGGTGCGGCTGTTATTGCTTGTGGCTGGTTTTAAAATCCTCCTGCTCCTGAGCAGTGTGCAGCCCGGTACCAGTAGTTTTTCCAGCTATGCTGTGCTTGATAGGATGCTGGCTGCAGGCATCTCGTCACAGCAGCTGAGAGGAGGTCGCAGAGGTCTTCCTGCTCGTGGTGACGCCCAAGGGCCATCAACACAGCAGGGAGCCCGGGTGCCGGCAAGGTCTCACACAGCCTCGCCTCGCTTCATGAAAGCCTAATGAAGAGAGGGGGCTCAGAAACTGTGCTGTTAGACGCCCACAAACCTGCAGCACGAGAGCACAGAGAGGATGAGCGCGGCGTGCGGGGGAATTTTCAAAGAGATGCAGCACAGAGCTGAGACAGCGAGGCAGAACATATAACTGTGCATTTATTGCAGTTAGAAATGAGAGACACAAAGTCTTCATCAGTGATTCTTGTTAATAAATAAAGTTAGTAGTACAGATCTGGCCCCATTCCACTCAAAGCAAACTAAATTGCAACATACAGTTGTGTTGGCACTTATCTTTGCATGTAAAAATAATTCCATAATGTCACGTTGAAGTAAACGTAGTCAGTCAGTTTCATATGCACACAGCCTGCTATCCATTTGTAATATTAAATGTAAGAAACAAAGAAATGGGTCTATTTTTTGATTATTTTTTTGATTTTATGTTGTTGTATATGGACATATGAAAGGTTCAATTTAGAAAAATAATTGTCACCTGACATTCACCATTAATATTTAAAACCACAAAGATCTTGCACTTAAGAATGTAAATCCTTTTTTAAAAAGTTACCCACAATGAAATTGACTTTCATCCCAGCAATAAATCCGTTTAAGAATTAAAGTGTTCGTATCTGTGAAAGTAAATTGTGTACAAATATACACATAAATGTTGTTACACACCAAACATATACATCCAGTTCAATATAAAATTATATTTCAGCTGGTTTCCAGAGGACACAACTTGGTGCCAGGAAATTATCTCAAAGAATAAACTGTACATTTAATAAAACACCAACAATCTTTGGAAATAATATTACAAATCTTCCCCGAAATGCACAAATAGACACATGTGGTAATCTCTGTAGGGTCCTTGGGATGGACTTCTTTGGTTAAAAAGACATTTTGGTTGAAACGAGTCAATCAAAATCTACTACACACCCCAAAACTGACAAAATGTGTGATTCTGCAGATTGTCTTTGTTTTTAGTTTTAAGCAGGAAGTCCACAAACAGCAGCATCAGGTCCCGTTTACATACCGTCCTGCTACATCCTACAAGACTTTCTTCTTCTTGCTGCCTCTCATCTCACTGTACTGAACCTGCAGTAGAACCAGAGCAACAAAAGTGTCAAGTTATTTGTCTTCTTGACCGCTGATGCACGACTTTTGTTTTAATTCTACACTATTGGAATTCAAGTAACATTTTCACTCATGCATAGGGCCTGTATGACAAAGTACGACCACTGCTGAGCAGGATGACCACAAGTCTTTGTATCAACAGAATAGCTGTGGTCATCACAGAATCCAGAGAGAATCACAGTCACTAAACCCAGCGGCCCAAGGACATTGAGGAAAGAGAGGAGGGAGGAGGCAAGTGGGGTCAAACAGCTTAGAGAGAGAGGAAGACAGAGAGAGGCTTGATGAAAAAAGGAGAGAGGGAATAAATGAAGAAGAGATGTCAGCACAGCTGAACACAGATGGAAAAAAGAGGAAAGCCCGTTGATTTCTTGCGACCAGTTGATACTTTAAAAAAAAGGCGTGGTTTATGGACGTAGCCTTTTCGGCCATTAATACAACCTTGCAACCATGATGACGACTTCTGTATCAAAAGTTTAGGTTTACTTTCAGTAAATGTTGTAAATTATTCTACAAAAACAGCTAAATGAGTCTTTTTGATTGATGTGAGCTGGAGGAGATACAACGTGCCGGCTAATATTTTGATCTTGCCGAGGATGGGGAGTTCATATAGGAGACACCAGTAGCAGCGTCTCCTGTCTTAGCCTGGGAACAGCCTGCGCTGCAAAGCTGCTAAGCAGCAGACCTCCACCAGGGATGTATCATGACCAAAACACAACAGAAATTATACAGGGCTACATAATTATACAGACGAAGCTAATTATACAGACAAGAGTGATGAATGCCTGGGAGTTGTTTTAGTAAAATGCAAAGCTAGCGGGCTCTGGGATTTTGGGCTTCCTGGCCGGCTGATCCAGCAGGGCTTACCTTCTGCACATCTGAAGGCACTCTCGACAGGAAATCAAGCACTTCATTGTTGTCAATGCTGTACGGGTTCCGTAATTTCTTGGTGAATTTATTGATACCTAAAACAGAAATTCACACCAACATATCATTAACAGTAGTCTCTTGTGGCTGCGCTCTTTGTTTCCACACAAACAAATACCGGCAGAGGAGACGCACGCTGTCCAAGAAATATTGCCAGGAGTACTACAATATGTACGGTGTATCGTTTTACTTTCACTTTTTAGGCTGGAAGAGTTGCAAACACTTGACACTCTGGTCATTCGGAATAATGTCAGCATACATCAGTAACATTATAAGCAGCCAGTGTTAAACAAGGGTAAAATAAAAAGGAGCGAAACAACACAAAACAGATGACACAATAAACAGCATTAGACTCACCCCATATTAAAATTATGTAGCGTAGAGGAATGTAGTATGTAATGATTGTTACGATGCCAAAGACCAGGAGAGCCAGGCCCGACAGGAATGGCACCGACCAGTTGAAAGTGCTGTTAAATTAAGATCATAAACATCAGTATTTATTTACTTATTTATCTGGGACAGAGCACATTAATAAAACATTGCTGTAAATGCACCAGAGTTAGCCGAGGGACTATTTTTTATCTGACGTTCACGGACAGATGGCAAAAAAAAGTTGTTGTTTTTTTTAAGTTAGACGAAAAGGAACTTTGGTTCCAACTTAATTTATTATACAGTACTAAAATTAAAATATGATCAAGACGATAAAAAACATTTCAGATTTGTCTCGCTGAAATACAAATAAATATTCAACTGTAGCACGCTGTACTTCGTGATGGGCGTTCAAATCTTACTTTTTTATTCTCTCTCCAAAAGAGGCGACCTCGTCGAGCAGGTTTTGAACAGTGATGATGATTTCTTGGACCATGTGGATTTTCTCCATCAGCCCTTTTCTTTCTGACTCCTGCAGCAGAAAATAAAACCACGCAAGAATTGAAGAAGAGAAAGAATTCATAAAAAATGTGTTATCTCATTGGCTGCTTTAGTTTTACTTTTATTGAAATGAATTTAACTGAGGGGAAAGTAGTAACAACTGTACTAGAATTTAAGTAAAAGTACATATTTAAGAAATTAAAGACTGTGCCTTCATGAATCTAATAAAAGGTCTGTGCTGGTTCATAAAGATAGTTGCTATCAAATCTAGTCACAGATTGACGTTATCAAATTACTGTTAAGAACTCTGAAAAATACTAGAAGTACCAAATAAAACAGATATTCAAAACTATCAAAACAAATGTGTACTTTTGTTATTTTACAGTAGTTTTGCAGCGTTTTGGTCTTACTGTAGATTATTGTGAGTTACTATTTTAAACTGCCCTAGTAAATAAGATACTGCATCACTTAAATACTTCCTGATAAAAGAAAGGCTAAATAAAAAACATAACATACCATTTATTACACTGAAAGTTTAAGTATCAAAGTATATAAATCTTAATCTTAGTTTGGTTTTTACTCTAAAAAGCCAGGGGGGAAAAAAACTGCCATCTGCACTATCCAATAACACTTTTATATCTTTATCTAGACAGATATATCAAGACAGGTCACAGGTTCGATCTCTACAAGAATTTATATAAATGATGATTTAAGTGTCTCTGAGAAAGACACCAGGAAGATACTTTAAGAACTAAAGTTTGAAAATGGCTTTTTTGAAGTGAAAGCACTTCAGAGAGCGACTGGACTTCACATCATGAAAGAGACAGGGTACCGTTCTCAGGCTAGTCCAAGATCCCTGGAGGGACGGATGGCTTTAAAGTAAACAGAGGAGGCCAGACGCTCTGAAGATCTCTGGAGCGAGAGTCATACTTCAGACAGAGTCTCAGCCACATGTCCACATCAAACAGAGGGAGAATGAAGGAGGGTTAGAAGACTAAAGAGGGGAGCCGGGGTCTGTGGTGGGTTGGCAGCGCTGGTTATTGGGAGACTGTTTACTGGCCAAAGTCATGGTCTTTATCAGTATGTGATCGCTGTGATATACGTTTGCTTGTGCTCGGAAACACAGTGATCGCTGGCTTGATGCCATCCAGACTTTGGGGACGAGCCTGGGAAAATAGCTGTAGATGGGGAATCAAACCTGGGATATTCCAGATGCACAGTGACTATCAGCCTAAAAAACCACATGTAAGACAATTTACATTCACCTCAGTCGAATATCCATTATGCACAAAACCACTTCAGCCATTTCAGAGTCATGTTCCCACTGGAACCAGTATGAGAACTACTTAAGATCAGGCCCACGCAGGCCATTCAAAACGTCTACAATAAACTGCTGTCATTCTGAAGAAATATTTCATGGCCTAAAAGCATTGTAACACTATCAAGACAAACTTTCAAAACGAGCTTTGAAAGAGCATGTCTAAGTACTGTCATTAGTTCCATATTGATGGTATTATATGGTGTGTTAAGCTCAGGGACTTTCCCAAATGCAGCAGAACCTTTCCCCCCCGCCCCTCTATTAGCATATGAATGTGTCGTGACATGCGGACACGGGTTGGTGAGGTCTTCATTAAGCCCAAATGTCTTTTGGTAACCACAAGTTTACAAAAAAAAATCCAAGTTGCATTTGGCAGGAATCAAAATGCGTCAGAAGATTTAGCGCCGAATAAAGAGCTTAACAACAGAAAATCATAGATCATCTTTGTCAACATAAAGTCAAAATAAAGCTAACTTCTCTTCTATTCATACAGAACTACGGGCGCTTTAGTCAACTAAGAACTGCGAGAAAAAAAATGAACAAAAACAAAAACAGGTACGCACCTTCTCATCATCCTCCTCCTCATCCGCCAAATCCATACTGTCCTGAAAAACAAAAACAAAAAAAAGAGATTGAGATTGTCGTGATTCCTACTGAGCGTCTACATTATTAACTTTGTCTCATTTTGACAGTCTGCATTAACTCCAGTGTGCTCATGGGGTCGTCATATGACAAAGTGCAGGGATCAGGGGGTGACCCCGAGGTCAGCCTCTAAGAAACACTCAGCAGCTGACTGACAGGCCGTGTTGGCTTTTTTTTTTTTTTTTTTACATATTAAGTGAAGACAACTGAACGTGACACACTTGTAATCTATCTCTATAGCAGAATGTGTTGAAGTGGCAGTAATCAATATTTTTCTGTCAACGGTGGATCACATTGCAATTTCTTTCAACAAGCAAGCTACTATTCAAGCACTCACAGTGAAATTCAATAATTGAGTTCCAAACTGTAATAACTTAATACATAAATAAATATAGATGCAAATCTACTGCATGCTATGCATAAATTCTGCTGCATGATTTCCACAATTGGTTGGTTGCTTGGCTCGGAGTCTTGTGGTGTGCAGAAACTCACTGCACATCAGTTATTATATTTTTGGTCTTTACTGTTCGCCTTTTATTTTATTTTTTTTGGCTCAGTTTTGGTTTCCTGTTCTAGCTCACCTGTTGTCCAGCATTGTTCTCAAAATTTACCACAAATAAAAATCGATAAAACAATCTGATGGTCTCATGTTTCCAGCAGATAAAATGAGCTAAACTGTACAAATCAATCAAAATACTTTATTCATATTCTATGAAGAGCTATTCATACATACATTTCACGCAGGAGGAGGCCAGCTACAGCCTGATCAAAGCCAATAATAAAAAAATAAAAAGCTGTTTAAAATCTGAAAACTGGATATGGCAGGTGAGAGTCTGTCAACATGGGAATGACCATGAACATAACTGCACAACATGAGTGAGAGCAGGTCCGCATCAGAGCTCTTTAAATAAACCTGGAACACATCTGGATCACTCAGGTTTTCTGGTAGTGAGCTGTTGTGCCTTGGGACTGCAGTGAATGCAGAGCATACCAATGCTCGCTGCTGACCATAAGGGACATTAGCATAGACGAGCCCTACAGGTTCAGGTGCTACTACTTGGACACATAATTCAGATGATACTTGATGCTCTCTTGTCTGTCTCTCTTCGTGTGTAAACAGTTCAAAAGGCGGCTAATAACTCTGCGGGAGATTAAAAATACACTTCAGTGGGGTGCTGTTTGAGCCGGCAGTCAAGTGTCTCATGAATTTGCAGGTGGACAGAACTAATGCTGCTGAGTGCTGAATTCAGTTCTCGGCTTATTTTTTGTAATTTAGATTTTATTAAGACTAAACAAACTAACTCAAATCTGCAATGTTTTGGGCTGGATCTTAGGTACACAGCACATTTCCACCTGCAGCGATACTCGTTTTATCACATCAGGAAAGCCATTTATCCGCGGTGGCTAAGCACTCATAGAGTGTGTAGAGTGTGTGCATTCTCTCAGTCTCTTGAGATCCGCTGGTTGGAGGCTCGATTTGTGACAGGGTGAAACCGACGAATCTGTGTGACGCTTGCCTCTATATCCATCATGATGCTGTAACTACAGCAGGAACGTTAACCCCCCCAAAACCCTCCAGCTAGACAGCAGCTTATAACAGAATTGTGAATCAAAGTTTATCAAACATTACCCGCACAGTCCTGATGAAACAGATGCGTTTTTGAGTGTTAAACTTTTAATAAATAATAGCTAACATACCTCAAACTCGGACTGTTGCACATTTAATTAACATTCACTCTACCAGTCCCAAGGAAGGATAAGTTTTATTCTCCCATTACCTGTCAGGCATGTAAAATGGGCATCGATTGCATAGAATAGGATTGTGTACATCTGTGTGTTTTTAATGGTTTGGTGCAATTTTCAGCAGTAGCAGCATTTATAAAGTATATTCGTTAACACGGTGCTATGGCTGAAACAATTAGTTCCAATCATTTAACTGATTGATAAAACAAACTGATGACTAATTTGATAATTAATTGCTATTTGTCATTTAATATCTGTGTGCTTTGGATTGCTGGAAGACAGTAATAGAAAAAAAAAACTTCAAATTACTCAATAATGAAAATAATCGTTAGCTGCAGCCCTACATGGTTGTTAATCAGCACGTATTTCACAATATAACAAAGTACATTGTTGTCTGAAGAGTGGTCTGTGTATGTAATTTGCTATAACCTATAGTCTGTGCTGAACTACCATTACTGTATTCGGTAAATACAGCTGCTACTCCACGCTGAACACAGACGAGACACAACATATTTTTTTCTGCGAAACACCGGGTGGAAAAAAAAAAAAAAAAAAACAGCACCGTGAATTGTGACCTTTCCAGAGCAGGGGCCCAAAAACTTTTCCTCATTTGACTAGTCACAACAAGAAGAGGGCAACAGACCAATTACAGTGATGAAAAGGCAGGATTCAGGACAATAACTAGAGTCAGACTGAAAAAAGAGAAAGCAGTGTTAGTGAGGGACAAGCACTGCAAATTAGCTTAGGCTATAATGATATGTAGCACTAGTCTATTCACTCGGTTTTCTATGCTTATTTATTATGTGTTATTTTATTATTATGCATCATGTAGCTAGGTGCAGCTGGTTGCTATGGAAACACACCAGCTTTTACTTAAGAGAACAAAATGTGGTCGAGGTAGTTATTCTTTTTTCTAGAAAATAAAGAGAAGGGAGCCGACAGGTCACCCGGGCGGAGGGAGAAGGAGATGGACGAGGCTGACGGAGCTGCTCTGGACTCACCAGGTCCTGGCTGAATCGGCCACGGCGGAGCTGGAGGTAGTTCCACGAGATGAGCAGGACCAAGAAGAAGGGGAGCATGTAAAACTCCCAGTACCACACTGTCACCAAAAACACCTGCGGAGAGAGGGCCACAGAGGTCAGATATCAGTGAGGGCAAACACAAGGGGGGTAAGAAAGGATAAAACAAGCTGCTCTTCATTAAGTCACATCCAAAGACATGTTCAATAGTTCCTGAATCCCCGCTAGCTAAAGGTTGATCCGATCAGCTATTGATTACACAAGCACTGGTCAAGTTGATGAAGGCTACCCTGCCATTATCAAAGCTTTGCATCCCATCTACAGTTATTCTGCATATGCTGTGCTGGGGCATCGCTCTGCTCAGCTTGACCGGCTCTCCCTCCACCCCCTGCATATGCATTGACATTAACCACGTAGGTCTAATTGCTCTGCCGCTCTCATCTTTTGTACATTAAAGCCCGGCCGCGCAATTCACCGCAGCCGCGGGGAGCCTGTGTGTGAATATGTCATTAACATCCATAATGGCACTTGCGACGCACATTCCACCTGTGCGTGGTTCAAGTAAAACGGGTGAGAAGATAAAGAAATACGGCTTGTGATGTCTCAATTGCACGGCTAAATAACTATAAAATAATCCTGTCAAAGAGTCTGCGCCGGCCAAAATGGCAGCGAGCCACAAGGCGTGGGGACAGGGCTTACAGGATTTTATATGCTAATAAAAATAGAAGTGAACATCTGGTAAAGACATCACTCTCCTCTGAGGCACCAACTGACATAAAAGATGACAGATCTCCCCCTCCCCACCACCGCCGCCGCCGCCGCTGCCACCATCAGCTTTAATGTGTAAAAAGCCAAGCATGCTCTTGTCTGTGTTATCACGAGCCAAAACAGGGCCTGGGAGAGGAGATGAAACCAATTCCTCACTGAAAGGGTTATGTTTTATTAGTGAGGACTTTGTAATGACTGGGAGAGCAGGGGCAGGGGGAAAGCCAAGTCACGCTTTGGTGGAAATGTATACTCGGGCCATAAAGATTGTGATAATTGCAGCCCATTTCAGCTTGAGAGGCATTACATAGTCTTCGACAGCAAAAAGGGGCTCTGGAAATACAATCCAGATCAGAGAGGGAAAAGAAATGAAAGGCTACCTAATGTTAGGAGAGCTACTGAACTGGAGGGTTACACATTTTTCAGAATGTAGCAGGATTTCCACACTAATACTCGGGGATGGGTTTGCATGGAACAGCGGTAATCCAAGAGCACAGAAATCACTGACACAATTTACTCCATCCATTGTTTTAAAGCGAGACTGTGCAACTTCTGCTGAACAGCAGCTACACTGGCCACAAGTAACAATTACAGGATAATGATGAATGCTAACATGTAGTGTAACAGCTGCACAGGCGGAGAACAGTCATAAAGTCAGCGGACCATAATATCCCATAATATAATATCCCTACCCAAAGTTTGCGAGCATTAGCAAACATTGGCCACCATAAATTAAGGTCATACCAGACAAATTAAGGCTGCAGAGTGTGTATTGAACTGAGCAATGGTGCTTTTAATTGCTTATACACTCAGCGTTTTAGTTGTAAGAGGAAGAATGTGTGATAGATTCAATATTTTATTTCTTTACTGTTAGCTGTGGTGTGTGTACACTAAAAAAAAAACTGCCCAGTGTTAAACTTAAAGCAAACATATGTAAGCCGTGTGTTGAATTAAAACTTACAAACAAATATAAAACCTAATGAGGAGCAAAACAGATTCATTCTACTTTTTTTCCAGCAGTTGCACAATCCAAAATTTTACATTGTCACTACTGGATCCCCAATAAGTTATAAAGATTATGTAGTTTTCTACCAATGATGAGGGTACGCTGGTGCACGCACGGTGGACGCGCCCACAAATGATTTTGGATGAAGATTCACTGTTACGTGGCTAACATCACACGTGTGCACTGTGCACACGGAGGTGTTGTCTGACCTCCCATGATCATTTAAGGCGATAAGGATTGGACGGTGAATTATTCTTAGGAGCATCTTCTTAAGGGGAAAGAGTTGAGAGCAGCGGCTGCAAATTAAAGACTGTCATACGCAATGTGTAACATGGAAGAAGAATGTTATATTTATCGGACAAGTGGGGCACGTATGGAGAGCTTTTGTTCCTTCTCTCAAAATTCTTTTTCTTTTTTTTGTTTTTTCCTTCATTTCTCAGCACTTTGCGTTTCTGGTGTGAATGCAAAATTGGGGAAGTTCTTGTTTGAAATAGGCTGTAACTTTTTCTGATTTACTTTACCGATGTTAGATTTCAAAATAAAAAAACTGCAAGTCATAAGAAAAGAAAAAGAAAAGCCGTTCGCAAAATGTGCACCAAGGTGTGTGACAAGCGGCAGATGTTGCAGGTAGTCCGCTGCTCTGTCCTGTCATGTAGACTGAAGCTTTGATTCATTACGCTCATGTGTCGGTATTAAGCAGGCGTTTACTTTTTTCTTACTGAGGCTTGAAAAGGTGGGGAGTTTTTCAATGTGAAAACATGAGTACAGATGGTACTGTCTTTCAAACACTGACAAGCAGTGGGAGGATGTACGTGTGTGTGTGTGTGTGTTGTGTGCTTGCTCATGCTTGCATGATTTGTGCTTGATGGTGCCTGAACTGTCAGACAAAACAATAATATTATCCTGAATAATTAAACCTACATATAACAGGACTGATTGAGTATTATTGAGAATTACATCATTAAGAATCTTTTGCCATCAAGACATAGTGTTTCACTGTGAGTACCTGTGCAATTTACTAATCTTTCAATATTTAAGTTTCTGATTAAAGTGTACTTCAAAATCTGACCTCGTCCTGGACGACACAGTTTTTGGATCCTGAATCACAAAACTAAAATGCATGACTCAAAGCTAAAGAGCGGCTTCTGTTCAGATAACAGCTCTGTGCTGCAGCTCTCATTTTTCACAGCAAATTGAACAAACTGTACTATTGGCTGCCGTACAGTATTTCTTTGCCGCTCTCCAAGAATGCTGAGCAAAACCTTAGTGCCATCTACAGGACGCCGGCTGCAAAAACAAGAGGAACTTTCCATGAACCTTGATTGCCTGCATAGTTAATGCACAACTTGCTGTATGCCATTTCAATCGGGCTAGATCTGGGAGAGAATAATGTCAAAAAGATCAGCAGCCACTCCACTTTACAGTTTAAAGACAAGGCTGAGAGACCTCTCCTGTATTTCTGTTTTCACACTTGCTAAACACTTGTATTCAACAATGGCAGGATGGAGAATAAGCCTTATCTCTAAAGAGCCTTTTAATTGGACTTCTGTCTGCATAATGGGGTCTAAATCAAACTGAGCACAGATTGGACAGAGGGTTAATGAGTTGTCAGGGAAGTAGAACAAAAATAGACTCTATCTCGACTCCACTGGGACTCTACTCTCTCCAGCTGAGGCTTAACTCTGCATCCACGAGACACGCAACACTGAAAGCGTCCACTCCAACACAGAGCCAGGGCCAAGCCTGCGTTTCTGCTGAGCCCAAAACCGCATTGATTAAAATTCTCGCTCGGAGAGTTCAAGTAGGGGCTGGCCAAACTGCGGTTGTCTTCCGCAGCTTGGAGGGAAAACAGAGGGAAATGCAGATAGTGTGTTGATAAGCAGTTAAAGCTCTTCACCAGGAAGGCCAGCAGGCTCCTCTGAACGCTCTCCCACTGGAAGCAGCTTTTGATGTACTGCAGAGTCGACATGATAGCCCTGTACAGTGTCTGAACACGCATCACGTTCCGTCCCAGAGCCTGAAAAAACAACAACATTATATTATGTAAAACATGTAAATAATATATTTCTTATGTTGTACATATAAAATCTGGATAAAGACGCTCTTAATGGTGTTTTCATTGTCTGCAGATTTAAATTTACAAGTTCATTCACACCAAAACTAGAAATGTCCAGTCAGCTGGTGCATTAATGAGAGTAGCTGGTATGTTTTGGGGCCGTCGTGGTCTGGGGGGTAAAAAATTTCAGTAATCTGACCTGATTTTGTCAACCAAGACTTTCAACATTAAAACAGAAAGCCTGCACGTTACGAGCCGAGTCGTCAGTGTGTAAGCCAATTTTGGCGTTAGTGAGCAACATATTGTCTGACAACAATGAGTCTTTGTGGGAAGCACAGACAGTCAGGCACCCTGTCTCGCACCCTGTCTTGCACACTGTATATCAAACTAATGTAGCAGAACAGTGGACAAGAACTCAGTCACAGTTGGGGTTAATTAAAGCTTGATTCGACTAATTCAAGCAGAGGAAAGTCTTTGCTTTTCCAGTCATTGCTTTTTTTTTTAGAGGAAAAACAAAGTAAAAGTTGCTGATGTTCACTTCATAAAAAGCTAATTGATAATACACGTGGCAACATTTGTACAATTTGTCTTCTACCTCTTTCTTTCTCTAAGCTCCTTTGAAATTTCAATTATCCAAACATCACATGGACATCACATCACAAGTGCAGTGACCTCTGACCCTTGGCCCTCTTTACCGTTAAACTAACTATCATTTTCATGACTGTTTGCTCTGCCATTACTTTTGTTGATTCAATAATTAATTGTTTGGTATATAAAATGTCAATAAAAAAAAATTGAGAAATTCCAGATTTTTTGTCAAAATTTCCTAAAATCTAATCAGATGCCTTGTTTTGATGTACAGTTTACAATTGTGAGACAAAGTAAAGCTGCAAATCTGCTCATTAATTCTTATGTCAATGAATTTAATCATTTATGATTAATTGATTCTGCTCTGGTGGAGTTACAGTAGAAGGTATTCTGCTCACTGTATGCAAGTGAATGCTGCTCTGGATTCATAAAAAAAAACGGAATGTGTATTACAAAACAATTTTTGAACTGATGCAAATCAAATCAAACCTTTTTGGAAAATTTGGGATTATCCTCCATGAATAGTCTCTCCCGCGGTTGAAAGGTTCTTATACTTGCTCTGACCTGATGATGAGAAGCAGACAGAATCAGGACCCCAACTTTTCAGAGACATCGTGTGCTCGCGTCTTCTTCACGGGCTGAACTTTTACTTACAGGGTTAAAAATAACCTCCAGCTCCAGAGTGATGGTCCCCTTCGTCAGTCCACCTAAGTCCTCTTTCTTCAGCAAGTAGGTGATCGGTTGTCCCCTGCGGATCTGCAAAACAGAAAGGGCATCAGGTGCTGAACTCAGCCATGAACCTGACCATCAGTCATGCTGGATTACATCTTAGCGAGTCCTCGACACGCTGGAGTGTTAACACCCTCTTCAGTTTAGTAATTAGTTTAGACACAGAGTGTAAATAGATAAGTCTATTGTATACATGACGGACTCTCTGAGAGGTAGTGTGTACCGAGAGCAGAGGAATGGCGACTTTTCCCAGGAAGTCTGGCGCCTTGTCTCCATCCTCATCAAAGATGGTCACCACAAGAACATCGTGAATGTCTTTGACGGGGCTGAAGAGACAAACAAGAAGGTCAGATACGCCTCACAAATCAGCCCACACAACAACATCACTGTACAACATACATGATGTCACATTAACGGGGAAAAAAAGAGACTCAAACTGACAAAGTGAAGACTTTATTCCAGTCCGGGTAGAGGCTCTTGTAGACTGTGTGGGTTTGCAGTCTGTCGTTCCCCAGTTCCAACACACAAAAGGGATCGCTCTTGCCTACACAACACAACAAAAAAACATGTTTGCCATTGGGCTCCCTTTATCCTGGGAAACAGATTAAAGAGAACGTGTGCAACGTACCATTTAAATCAGCAGCTATAAGATCTGCAGCCTTTAAAACTTTGACCTGAAGGAAACCAACATCGCGGAGGTTTTTCAGGGATCTTTTCATACTCTGCGGGGACAGTAAGCAGACAGGAAGCATGAGGGTTGGCAGAGATTTAAATTAGAAAACACTTAGAGGATAATGCAGTCCTGGTGGCAGTAGGAGCTCTCTAAGTTATTTAAATAGTTGGATCTGCATCAAGATATACATAGTGAGAGACCATCAGACTCTTCTCATTCAAGTGCAGTACTAATATTCAAAATGCTCAAACATGTCCCAACTCACAACCAAAAGAAAATCTGGGATCCAAAAGCCAGATCAAAATATTTGATCCAAAAATAATCATGTGTTTCTTGGCCCAGAAAATAAATAAATCCACAGCAGGCCTGTGCTAATCTGTATATACAGATGTTTCCCACCTCAGTGCCAAATATGCTGTGCACTTTTCCACTTTGGACAAAAGAAGTGAGTTTCAAGGAATTATGGGTAAGTGTTGAAATAAGTTTATGGGAAGCTGTGACATCTGGGATTTGAGAGACTCGCCATAAAGCAGTGCTTTCACAAGCTGAAGTATGTTGTTGCAATAATCTTAATCTAAAAACAGCCTTTTGGCTCTCAGAGGAGACAGGTCATGTTTGTTATTCTGCATTCGAAGGTTTCTCTTCAGTGGTTGACTCGTACATCTCATATGTCGGTATTTTCCACCAGAACCTTCAAATACGTGGACGGACAGAACTTCTTTCGTGCAGTAATCTTAATCTTTTTGGTCCCGGCAACTGTGGGTTGGGAACATTAATTATTAATTCTTATTTTTTATTCATTTGTTATACTAGCAGGAATGTTAGGTTAGACTAAGGTTCAGGGATGGGGGATGGCCCGTTTTTTCTCATTACAATGCAGATACTGCCACCTCTTGGCTTTTCATCACAGAAAGTAGAGAGCAGGATCGGCTTAAAGGAGTTGTTAGGATTTTTTTTTGGAATGGGGATGATTTAGGAACTTATGCATGGAACGTACAGTAGACGGCAGTCAGTTTTAGCCACATGAAAAAGAAAAAAAAAAATCAGTGAGTGTACATATAGTGAGCAAATTGTCACAGCCATATTAATGTAAATCTTAAATATTTCTCAGCCTAAAGCCAACTGTGCCGCACATTTTTTCTGCTCATCCTGTACACAGCAGTGCTTTGCTCTACTTCCACACCAAGACTCCTGTCTGTCTGTAATACTGACTATATACACATACTCACCAACACTACTTAGACTATTCCTTTAATAAACTTAAGCCAACTCAAATGTCTAACCCTTAATTACCTTTTGAATATAGGCATGTTTTCACATTTTCAGACTATAACGTTTGCATTGAATGTTTATTGCCTTTATTAAGAAACGTACGAGTGACCCTCTCTGGAGCTCATTTTCTCTCTGTCTCGGGCTGCATTTAAATTTCAAAATTGAGATGTTATTAATAATTAAATAAAAGTGTCACCTATACTGAGTATGAGTATATGTGATGCAGTCACACAGTACAGGTACTGACATAGTTTTCCAGCTGGTTCTGTTGTTCACGGGGTTCGTCAAGCGGTGCAGCACAGAGGTCAGAGATGGAGACGCCGCTGCATGTGTTCAGTGTAAGCAGGAAGACCAAGCGTCCTCTCCCCTGGTTCAGAGTGAGTATGTACCGATGGACCTCATCAAAAGTGACCCTGGCCAGGTCAACTTCACACCTGTACACACAAACACACACACACACACACACACACTCACTCACAGACCTTCACAAACTGTATGTTTATGCTGACGCCAGCACGACAAACATAAAAACGTAGACATACAGATACACACAATAGTATGTGCACATGCAGACATACTGTACGTTCAAGCCACATTCAACAACACAACTTTACACATTTAAAGCTTACAGCATTAACTTACATTTTTCACATTGTCCTTGATTAATGTTAAGGCTCAGCTGATATTTGCTTTGGCGAAACATTATGAAGGTTTACAGCTCACCTAAACAAACAAGAACTGTTTCTTCACTTGACTTAAACACAGCACACACTGAGCTGACATTAGTCTTTGCTTCCAAGTTATCAAGTGAAAAAACAAACATCAATGTCAAACATCTTTACTTGGTGTTTTTCATTCTTATTAAGATTGTTTTCATACTGGATTTGAAGGAAAAGCTCACACACACACACACACACACACACACACACACACACACACACACACACACACACACACACACACACACACACACACACACACACACACACACACACACACACACACACACACACACACAGAAAAAAAAAACAGCACAGACTCACATTCCCACACACTCCTCTGTCCTTCGTCCTTCCTTGGAGCAGAGCTCCACCTCCAGGATGTTTGGACTGTCCATGAACTGGTTCAGAGTGAACCTCTCTCTCCACTGAGGCCTGGACACTTTGCAGTGATTCTGAATGAGGTTAGATTATGAAAACAATGCGTTGAACAAGTGCAAATGTCATGTGCAAGTACGTGGAATGTTGCAGTCAACTTCCCTACATGCCGTGAAAGTCAATCTGTCAGTGAAATGTCAGTAATAAATACTTTTATAGCATGTTTGCAGTCATCTAGATGAACCTTCACGGCTAATATTTAGTAAGCGAACCCCTGCACACAGACCATAAACCATGTTTGCGAATTCGATTTTTAATTTTCCAAGTGTGTGAAATCTGTATCAGAATTTCCCATTGCACGTTAGGCGTAAAAAGTAATTACTGTCGGATAAGTGGGAAAAAAAGAAAAGGAGAAATGCTGCTCATTAGACTGCAGCTTTGATGTGCAGTGGATGATGTGGCAGAATAGCGAGATAATCATCAATGACAGTAGCCTCAGAGCCAGCAGCAGAGGAAAGTGAGCATCACTGCTAGATGTGATCCAGCTGTCAGGATGAGCAGTGATTAGAGCTCTGGCATTTCATGGCAAAAAATTCAAAGAAACATTTTCAATATTTTGCAAAATCTGCTTGAGATAGGAGAGAGGAAATGACAAGAGAAGAATATGGAAGACAAACCTAAGTTTAGGCATTAGAGAGAGGGGGGAAAATAATTAAGACAATTGGAGAAGAAGTGTGCGACGAGACGACGAGCAGAAAAAGGAGTGGAGCGGGGGGAGAGGAATAGAGAGGTATTAAGAATAACAAAGACAATTCAAGAGGAGGAGGAGGAGGAGTGGAGTGGAGAAGATGAAAAGCATTAGTACCTTGCTTTTGTATCTCTGCTCTCCCAGTCTGAAGCGAACAAAGAGCTGACCTCCCAGGATGTCCAGCGGCAGCTCCTGACCCTCGACCAGAGTCACTGACACAACAGACGTCCACAGCTGACTTTTCCTCAGCGTCTCGGACAGACGAAAGCTCTGAGAGGAGTTTCCTGACTGCAGGAGGGGGGATTTGGTACAAAGGAGAACGTGAAAGGGGGAAAGACAAAAGGAAAAAAAAGAGAGCGATTCGGGACGCATATACCGTAGAATTTTTTATACATATTTACCAATACATGTAAATATGCCTTCTCGAACCGTGCACATGCATGAAGCAGGATAAAAGGGAAAATAGGAAACTACCGTGAACAAAGAAAAATTGTCACCTGCATGTATGTACACTATATATATAGCTTAAATCAGATGGACATTTGCAACAAGCATCCTTGGAAGACAGCTGAATGAGCCTGTGTTATCTCTCTTCTCCGGTAAAAAGAGACAATGAAATTGTTTGTTTCATGTCACTGATAAAGCCTGATAAAGGGTAAAGCTACAATGCAGTCGAGTAGCGTCTCTCTTCCATATATAACAGGGAGCCATATTCTAAGATAATTAGCTGGGCTTACATGAAGACGCAGCACTGCAGGGAGAGACATTTAACCCAGACTTAATTAGTGCAAATCAAGCTGATGCTGCCGTCCCGTCTGAATACGTTCTGCCACATGCATGGGCAGGAAATCATGTTTCAATTAACAGACCACACTGAAGGCTGCTGGCAGAGTAGAGTAGGCGTCTGAAGAAGCGCGGGAACATGCAATCGGTGGCCACTTTATCGGGTACACCTGTTCAGCAATGCAAACACACAGTCGTGAGGCTGCGACCTGTAAACATGCAGACATGGTCACAAGTTTTTTTGACTGCCAGATGTGGTGGTTTAAGCATCTTACAAAGAGCTGCCCGACTCAGATTCAGCTCCATGCGCTACAGAGACGTGCAGAAAATGGCATGCTAAGCGAAAAATAAAGACGCAGCCGATGTGTGTGTGAAAACACCTCATCACCAAGGAGTCAGAACAGACTGGCTGACAATATTCTAGTTTTTGCTTTGTTATTGTTAGTAGTGCCACAGGCAGGGTAGGAAGGATCAGACAGACTAACTCTTTTCCTGGGATTTACTGACAATAAGAAATATACAGAATATATTATTAGACTTCTCCTAGTTGTATATAAAGTCTGCACTTTGTTACAAAGTCAAAAACTTAATGCTGTTCTGGAGGCAAGACATGTATTATCATTATTTGGGAGGTATACCTAATACTTCAGTGACCACCGACTCATTAAGTTTAATCTTAGAGTTACTCATTAATTATTACATTTAACTGATGAATTACATTTGTCAGATTGGATTTCCTACAAAAGACACACAAACCCAAGGATGTGGTGATTTGCTGCCCTCTTGTGTGAACGAAACCAAAATGATTCAGATTAAGGACACGTAACTGCCAAAATAATTGTCCAAATAAAATATTGGTCAGCGACGAGACGCCAGATCAGCTTCACTGCGCCACTTTGACTCTTAACTGTGTTGAGGCCAAACCCTGAACAAGACGGAAATATTAACAGTGACTCATATTTTAGACCTGAGTGTATATTTCACTATAGTTTCTAGGTTTGGTGGAATAAATTCTCTCTCTTCTATATCTGACCGATATCTGTAGAAAATAACCAAAGTATATGTTATTTCGTACGTAGTGTATTCCCTGCATCATGCCTTACCCTAACACTTCGTTTTCGTATTTGGGGCCACCGCTGCCAACAGGAGCATGCATGTTAAGTGCAAAAGAAGAATGACACTGTGGTTAGTAGGACATCGACAAAACAATATTAAATAATAAACAAATACAAATACATGCAAATGCAATACAGCAGAAGTATCAGTCTGTTAGAGAACATGCAGTAAAGAGATGCGAAGCTTGCCATACCTGGCCTTTTTTGCTGTCTCCGTCTCTGCGTGACAGATTCATGTCCACCAGTATGACCCCCATGTCCTCCTCCAGGCTGTTTGGATCATCCAAAGCCAAAGACAGCTCGTTGACTCTGGGGAAAAAAAGTGAATTCTAGCTTCAATTGAAAAAAATCAAACAGGTTGAGATGCCATGGAGGCCATCTGTGGTGTCAACAAGACAAGAAAAACACATTTCAGCTACACACAACTTTTATAAACTATGTTGGCTTCAAAATCCAATCTGACTTCACAAGCCACAAATTAATAATGCAACGCATAACTGCTTACATCACATAAAACACTCACTTGTCCATTTCCAGATCACTCAGGGTGACACTGGTGGAGCCCATGAAGTCATCGGTGGTGAGATCACGGTCGTATACCTTCATCATGTCAAAAACCAGGACACAGTTAAGATCACTACTGTCTGTGGACCCACGTACACTGTGATAATGCTTATTTGTTACTGTAAAAGGTGTGCAGAAAGTGACCTGCCGTGGATTTTGATAATACCACCTCAACATAAATTGCTATTTTTAATGCAGTTCACTGGTGCAGTTCACTACACTCTACAGTTGTTCTCAATTCTCATTTATGATGACGACCTGGCCAAGTGGCAGCAATAGACGACCTGAAAACATCACCATACATACAGTATTTCCAACAACAACAACAATAATATATGTACTGTGCTGCTGATATTGAGTGCAGATACGGAGGGGTTGTGCAAGTGATCAAGTGATGAGTGTTGAAATGGCCATCGGTGAAAAAGGAAGAGGTGGATGATGTTCAGTTTATTGAGGTTTTTGGAGACTAATTTGTAGATTAGGTTGCCATAATCCAAGGTTTGGAGAATTGTCGTCTTAACCAAGGTGTTCTTTGCAGAGTACGGGTAAAGGAAGCTTTATTAGAGTGCAGGAAAATCAATTTTTGATCTTTGACTTTGGAGAGCAGCGTGTTGTACGAATTCAAGTTCTGAGCCACCCAGAGAGGAAATTTTGTGGGGGAAGCTGACTGGAGGTAAGATCCAATTGAAGACTGTGTATTTTGTTTTGTATTTAGGCGAAGGTGAAGGTTGGAGAAGCTGTGTTAAACTAAAGGTCTCTGAAGTGTAGAGAATAGTGTCAGCAGATAGCTTCAGTGTTGCAGCAGCAATATTCTCATTAAGAGGGTTGTTGAATAAAACATTTCATTCTTGTGTGGAAAAAAAAAAATGACTTCCTTCGTGCATGTGGCTGCACTACTTTAGGTGCAATCATGGTAATTCCCCCCAGAACCCTCTGTATTGCAAACACATTGCAAACACACTGCAACACATTGAGCATCACTATATAAAGAAACTCTGACTGACCACATGACATTACTCATTACATTACTGCAGTGCTCTTTCTGTTTACCTGTCTGTCTCTTCTCTAACACAGCAGTAACACTTTCCCATAATAAAATAATTCACATTTTCCAGAGACTGTAAGTTACCTTGATGTACAGTTTCTGGTTCAGATCCTTGACAGGTAGAGAGAAGGTCTCATTCCAGTCGGGGTTGAGGTCTTTATAGACCACTTTGCTTTTGTAGAAGGTTTTCCCCTCCAATTTGAATTTCACATAAGGGTCGCTGGTACCTGAAAATGATAAACACCATGAAGTTAGGATTAGTTACTGACTGTTATTTTTTTGTCTTGCAACAGTACACTTAGTTGCAGCCTTCAATTTAACCTGGAAATAAGGCTCAAGGATTGATCAAACCTATATTAAGGGATAGCTAATATATGCAAAAGTTTTGTCTTAATTTCTGGGGCACAAAATATTCCTCCTGAGCTGTGAAAGGTTGGTGTGATTTCTAAAACTCATAGTTTGACAGAACTGAGGATGTCGCTCCATCTTTCAAAAGCCAGTTGGACTTGTCGTCATGCCCGGCAGCAAATAAACAGAAAAAAAGCTTTCTAAATAGCCAATCGCACTTGTTTCTTAACGTTTAGGGAAACTCATTGGTTTCCAGTAAAAGAGAAGGACGACTTTGCTCATCGTGTCGTTTCTCATGTGCCTGTATGGAGGATGTGGGTTTTTTCCCCTCCACAACTGACAGGACCACAACTTCCTGAATTAAAAGCCAATCAGACTTCATCTTCTGCAGTAAAAAAAAGGCAACTTTATTTGTGTGCTTATGTGTTTGTTAGTACCTTATAAACACGGCGTCACATGCAGGATTCAGAATACTTCTACTACTTTTATGATTTCACTGGTGTTAATACACTTTAGTTTCTCATATTTGCTGTTGTCAAATCATTCTCACCCCAACATGACTTCAGTGACTTGTAGTTATTCTGTAATCGACCAGTTGAGGGCAGCAGGCTTTACCTCACACAGTTTATAGTAAAATGAGCTTGCACTCCTCTGCATCTTCTGTATGGTTTTTACTGCTGAAATATAAGTATTGCATTACAATAAACGAGTGCTCTCCATCAGCAAACAGCTATGCATGCAGTGTATATAATCTCTCCATCTTTCAAAAGCCAGTTGAAAGATGGAGAGATTAAACAAAAATAATGAATCTGATCAAACAAAAATAATGAAAGGTTGTTTACACTCTGAACCATATGGGTTCAACATACTGTATAATGTAGTGCAACCAAATCCCCCTGCCCCTTGTTCCTCCCCTTGTTTCTCTACATTATCTTCATGCTGTGTCTGGTTGTGTAAATATGAAACCACAAGAGGAAAAAAAAAAAAAATGCAATCCACGCACGCATGCACGGCGTGAAAGGCAAGAGTGATGAATGCTAGGTGTGGCTCAGACAGGTCCTAATATGCTGTTTGGAATCCTGCCCCGGCTGTTATAGGAGCTTCACGGTTAACCTGTCTTTGGTGTCCCTGGAATGAGTAACACAGAGTGTAATCACCTCGCCAGCATTAACAAAAGCCAAGGCTACATCCACAAACTGAGGCCAGTGCAAGTGAAAACACACACCGTACGGAGGACACAGGTTTTCTGGTAGGTTCAAACATATGAACGCTCTTCTGGGGACAAGTTAGTTGAGGAAAGACAAAATATGATGCAATGTCTGTATTCCTGAAGTGACACAGGAAAAAAAATATGAATAAAAAAAAATATATTATTTGTTTTGTATTTATAATTAAAAGAGTACAACAGACTCAAGAACCAGTTGCAAAGTGAGCATAATACCAAAGCGGGAGGAGTAAATTAATCACAGTAGTAACACTTACTCACTGGGACAGGAGTGCACATGTACATGTTAAATGATGACATAGGTGACAAACTGTAGAGCTGTGTGCCAGAAGTAACAGGAACATAAAAACACCGCACAGTAATATAATAGCCACAGAGGACGTAGTGTTCACTGTCAGATGTAATTAACATCAGAAGGATGCAGCATTTTCATTAAATGTTTCAGGCCCCTGCATTTCCCCAGTTTCCTCATTCAGATCATTGAGGTCGTGATCATTTTTATTTCATGTTTGCTGCAGATCCAGTCGATCTGGCATTGTTTGCATAGTCTGAAACTCTACACTCTACAAGTTGATCCGCGTAGTACAGCTGCGACCTTTTGCACGCAAAACCAAAGTGTATGATCTTCTGTATGCTTTCTATTGTTCATTAGTAAAGTGATATGTTTTCACTTCCCTGCTGTCATGTACCATGCTGTATGTGTGTGTGTAGTACAGTAGTTCTCAAAGCTTTTCTGGCAGGCCTCTCTGGCATGCCTCACTACAGAAGGTGAAAAATATTCACACTGCCCCACCCCACGGTTTTTTATTAATTATTAATAATGATAGAGGAAGCAACTAATAAAAAAGGATCCACGTTTAATCTTGCCCCATCACTGGGACCTGCCCCACAGTTTGAGAACCCTGGAAATGAGATGAGGTTCTTACCACAGCGGTCCCTGATGACCAGGTTACGTCCTCCTTTCAGGTTGATGGTGAGCAGAAAGGACCTGGAAGGAAACCTGATGCTGTCCGACATAGTTGGGGTCTCGTTGCCCATTTCACTCTGGATACACACACACACCAAACATTAGCATTATTTATTTTATTAGCACATCTGATTACATCTAAACTTTCTGAGTTGCTATTTTTAGAGAGCCTGCTATAACTCATACAAACATGTTCCAATTTCAGCATCCATCCCGCTGGAGAATTAAACTTTTATATTGCCAAATTCTTCAATTTGTTGTGTAAAAGTTTGGATCCCGTTTTGCTAAGTTTCCCTTTGTCTCATGATGTTCTTCTTCGAGGAACTAACAAAGTCACAATAAACATCAGAGGGTTTCAGCACAGACAGTTTTGTTTTGGGTTTTTTTTTATCTTTGTGCTTCTTAATAACAAAGATTGGCATTAGGGGCTTTTTAACATGATGAAATAAAGCAGAAGTGTTTTGTTCTACTTTCATACGTTCTACGTTCATTCTTTCCAAAGTCACATGTTTCTTCACATGTTGGGATTTACTGTACTTAACATATTGTAATATTAAAAAAAATATATATATATATATTTTGATAAAATATAAAAATCACATTCTATGGAAGATTATAAGGTTGCATGTTATCTACACTTCCTGTCTATGCATTTAATCACTATTAAATCTCTCCACCAAACCAAAGCATCTTTCAGAGAATAAGCGTCTAAACTGTTGGTGGCCTTAAAAGCCAGGACACACTGAACCTACACTGCCTACTGTGCCATCATGTCCTGAATACAACACAGTAATCTGGAATTAAATTGCTGCACAATCCTTAACAAAAAACAACAAACCTTTAACTGCTGAGATAAACCACCTGCACTCCCCCTGTAAACATTTGTGAGATAACTCTGTGTCTAATACTTAAATTTAATTATATCATTTCATCACTGTTACATCAAACAAATGAAAAAACAAAAACAAAAAAACACCCACAATGGATAGCAGCACTTACAGTTTGGCTGTCCCCGTTGATATCCTCATTTTCAAACTGTGGAGGCAAACATAAATACATTTCACGAAACGTATCATGTGATATATGAAAAGTCCCATATAATGAAAGAGGAAAGTTTCAGTCTGCTGGTTGGTGAAAGGTTCATGAACTGATCGTTCTTTCTTTGGCAGGTCTACCACCAGCACAAATCCTCTGAGCATTTATTAAAAATTCCTGTATCCTGGGGCCTGAAGCATTAAAGCACAGAACACAGCACCAGAAACAAAGGACATCTGCTCTCTTTATAGCCTGTAGTTCAGTTCAAATTAATATGTATAATTCCTCCACGCAGGCTTTTATCCATTATATTACACCGCTATTAATACTACTTGCAGATCTTTTGGAAAACGAATGCATGACATAGATAGGTCACATAATTAGAAAGTGCATTCAACAGTCAGATGTACAGAAGACAGCAATTGTGATTTTCCTGTTTATTGTGTGTTGGAATTTTCTTCTCTTTTTTTTTACTCTCTGCTGTACGTTTAACAAATTAAAAACAACAACGCAGAGTTCAAGAGACTGGATCTACCTGCTCTGGGGAGAGAGGGAAAATGAACTGCTGTGAAGCCCTATGGTTTTCTCTGGTATACACTGTCTGTTGTGTACCATAAATCAATGTCAATCACATTTGACTTGCCTGCAGCGCTGCAACAGGTTGCAGTACATCTAGGCATACACACCACGTACAGTACACAGCAGTGGCTCTATGAGGTCGTACATAGGCACAGTGGTGTTAGATGCTAATGTCATCATGCTAACGCGCTCACGATGGCAGCAGCACGCTGATATCGAGGTCTACTTTGCTCGATTCTGTCAAAATGGTTCGAAAAATGAAAGAGGGACCTTGTGTTTACATAAGCTGAGAGCCTACAGATACCACATACAATGTCATCACAGTAAAGCCACCAAGGGTGTGGTGCAAAGTCATTAAAAAACATTCAGTGTTTGCTGTCATTGTTCAGCAACACATTTGGTTCAGCCATTTTTATCTAGAACGGAGGTGACGTTCATTACAATCAGCTGCCCGACTGCTCTGAGGCCACACCCTGGCTCATCGAAACTCCATCCACAACAAAACCAGGTCAAAAAATATTTGAGGGAATAAACAAAACTCTGAAGAAGCTCTGAACTAAAGAGCGCAGAGACATCAGCCGCGGGACCTTTCAACTTCGCAGAAGTCACAGCAACTGAGTGGAATGTAAGTCAGGTGGGATGACACGGGACCATTTACTGAACTATGAGCGTAAAAACACGAGTCATGTCAAACCTCGGGCGCAAACAAGATTGTGAAAAGATATGACGGATTCCACAGATGTCTCTTGACTTTGTTTTCTACTTAAACAAAGGCAATAATTGATCATGGAGGTCTGCAGACCTTGACTTCGGCTATTATTTGTGTCCAATTTTGCCTGATGACTCAGGAACTGCAGGTGCTACTTACAGAACTTAAAACACTGCTCATGATGCAAACTTTTTCACAGACAAAGGTTAGCCTACAAGGTTAATAGATCTTGCACCAAAGGTATTCCTTGTTTTGTCTCTGATAAGATGCTACGAGATTCAAGAGAATGTGATCTCAATGAGATTTCCTGATTTGAAAAAAAGGTGTATAAAAAGAAAATGATAGTTTTTGCCCTAGTCCAAGTCTGTCCAGTGTTTATGAGGTAGCAGCATGACTTGAAAGAAATCCAGGATATACATTTGAGGAAATAAAGAGTCCCAAAAGTCCCAAATCCAACACCAATAATGCCCAGTGATTCAGCATCAGCAGGAATAATTGAATGAGGGATATATGCAAATGTCTGCCAGCTGCAGAATCAGGCAAAGAAGAAGTTTACAACTTTATTTATGTACTTAAACTAGTTACTATCTTGCAGTAAGTAAGAGTTATGATTACCTGTCAATCATAACTCTTATTTACTGCAAGATAGTAACTGTCTGTGCCTCTTATCACCTGACTCCAGGTGTGGATTGTTCTGCCTCATATTGTGCAACAGGCAAGACAATGCAAATAACCATATCCTATTGGGAGAGCGCAAATTTAAACTCACTTAAAAAGTAGATGCATTGTTAGAGGCAATGTTTACACTGTGGCAATCGTTTCTGTCAAGTCTTCTCTTATGTAAAGGTCGAAAGGCTTACAGAAATCACCTGAGATCCTTTTAACCCTTCAGCAAATGGTTGCACATTATTGTGTGGCACAGGAGATACCTGCAATGAAATATATTCGTTAGGTAGGACTTAAAGTATCCTGTTTTAATCCCATCTTACAATTATCCCACAATAAAAAAGATACAATTAGTCTGTGATCAATTTATATCACCACAACATTTATACCTTCATAAGAAAATATCTAATTGATCTTCTGTCTCACCCTTCATAGTATACTACTAGAACCCTACAGTAAGTGCTCGATGTGAACATGTGCCAATGTGGCACCAATACTCAAATCCATATTCTTGCCACTGTGTTGCATCATCGCAAAGGCATGGCTGATTAAATCTCATGCTTTGGCAGTATGAAAACACAGTTTACCAAACGCTGCTGCAGACTATTGATTTTGGAAGGACCTTTAACTCCGTCCGACTCCTCAAAGTTAAACTTTGTCCATCATGTGCAAATACACCTGACACCTCACATCCACCAATGTTCAACAAACCAGCCACTTCTTTAGAAGCACACAGGGTAACAAAACAAAATACCTTCTTACTGTGCTGACGACATGTTATTATAACACATGGTTTATCATCTTTACTGGTATAGATGTTTGGAAGACTGATATTTTATACTAACTCAACATTTCAAATGCACTGCCTGTACCTGTGAGCTGTCCTGTGATACCCCGTCGGAGGGAAAGTGCGGGGTGTAGACAGTCATCATCTCTGGCAGGGCCAGCTCCTCTGGCTCCATGCTCCAAGCAGATCTGGAGTTTCCCTCTGAGGGAAACCTCTTCTCACTGTTGAATGACTCCTGAGACGAAGCCCAGTCTACGCTGTCTGCCGGCACACTTAGTCTGAGTTCACTCCTCTCAGCTTCTCTACCCACTCCTGGCATCTTCGGGCCACTCCCATCTCCTCCAGAGGATCTAGCAGGCTTGACAACTGGTGTGGCGGGGCTGCTGTAGTAGGCGGAGTTGTACTCTTGGAGCTGCGGGTTGCAAGAGACAGGAGCATACTCCTGCCTCATGTCCCTCATGTCGGGAACAGAGGAGCTCATCCGAGAGTCCATTGTCTGTTCGACCTGGACGAGCTGCTTGTTTGAGCTCTTACCTCGCCGGAGGTGTGGCAGCAACCTCTGGCGGAGAGTCCGCAGCTTGCCCGGCTTCTTAGACTCCATGATGGGATGGATGGCTAATCTGTGTCTAAGATCTGGGCATCACTGACAGCTAGAGTGAAAAAAAACAACAACACAGAGATAGAGAGTTATCAGTCACAGTTTACTATCAGTGACGTCAAGATGCAGCTTATCACAGCGTTCCTGTCTGTCACATTCTTACAATTCAAGACCGAGACACAAGGCTTCTCAGTCAGACTAAAACCTTCTTCTGGCGGCCACACATAACTGACATGAACCCTTATAAACAGGCATTAAAGTTCAATTTTGTAAAACCAGCCCTCAAATAATAACAACCATTAAAAAGAGGCAATATACAAGAATGTACAGAAACAAAAAGTGAACTTACATTATCAACAGAACTTGAAGAGGCAACAGCTGTGATGCTATGTCAAAGACGTCTACGTATTGTGTTGCAGAGAGAAGATGACAGAGGAGAAGAGACAGTGACAGAGCCGGAGCTTCTTAAAGGAATAAACATCCGGAGTCAGGACAGATCCTGCTCTGATCACGAGCTGTTTACCAGAGGAAGGGAGGGGAAGGTTCTTTTTTGTAACTATTGGGATTAAGAAGTGGATCTTCACTCTCGGTGAAGACATCCATTGTTGTTATCGTAGTCGACACACAGAGCTCTGTGATACTACTTCATATTTAAAACGGACAGGACGAGAAAAGTTTGCATGAAAAAAAAAAGCATGCCTAGCAGTCGGACTACCCGTTGAGTGCTGAAAATGTGTGTCTCTTCCTTGTTTACAGCTTTACCTTACTATGAACTAACTTGGCATAACTCCATGCAGAAAACAAGTATTTAGTTGTTTGCTCGTCGTCTTGCAGACAGACCGAAATCCTCCTCTACTTATAAAAAAGGAGACATATCAAAAAAATGGGGGGGAAACAGAAACAGCCAAATTCTATCTCGTCTGTTTAATCCACGCACAAACAAACAATGCCGTGTTGTGGTTTACAGGAGAACTTCCTGGATCTCTGCTGGCTATCAAAGCGCCTAAGCAAACCACATTCAAGCACACGACCATTATTTTTTTTTACAAATAACAATAAATGACATCTAATACGTTGATTTGTGAGCCTGAGCTAGCCATTTCCATTTACAGCCTTTATGCTAAGCAAAGCTAACACTCATATTTAACATAGAAAAATGAGAAAGGTATCTCCTAATTCTTGTTAAGAATGTGTATTTCCCAAAATGTGTAACTAATTACTTCATTATTTTTCATTCCTAAAGACATATGAACACTCGTCAACACTCAGTGTGTAACCACCTTTACGAACAGTGGTGACCTTTACTCAGCGATGACGGTCATGTCAGCGAGTATTTACAGAAAATATCTCTTTGTTTAAAGAGTCAGCGCCAGTCCTCAAAGCAGGAACTCAAATGACTACTGCTTGAAAATAGTGATATCAACTGTAATGTCATAAACCATTGGATATCAATAAGAGATATCACGGAATCGGCTCTTGGAGGAGAAACAAAAGAACAAAGAAAGACGACTGCCAAGATATTCATAAAATCATAAATAATTCATAAATCCATCTTTTTCCGACTAAAATTAAAATTCATAATAAAATTCATAAGAACTTAGATCATTCATGTTTTCACACAAAGCAAACATTCTGATGAGTAGAAAAACAGGCAATTATTAATTATGATCAAAAGAATATTTATAGATCTGTAGATTTTTTTTTTGTATTGAACATACTAAATAGAAACATTTATGTCTTTAATATCTTCCTTTAGAGCCGTTCAATCACCGTTGACACATTTATTGTGTCTACTATCCTGACCTGAGGCAGAATCTATCAACACATAAACAACACATGCAACACTCAGCAAGCAACGCAAGGTACACAGACTGCAAATTAGCTATGGCTAGAAATCCTTTAATTTTTACATACATACATTGATAAAATAAAACTAGTAATCCATGTTATGGCATGAACAGCTCAACTAAATCAAGAGAAACGACAGTCCGTCTTTACTTTAAGACATGAAGGCCTGATGACCAAGAGTGACCTCTGCTGCAGAGGATAAGTTCATTACCAGTCCCAGAAATCATCAATCCTCAATACCTCAGATTACAGCCCACATAAATGCTCCACAGAGTTAAAGCAGCAGACGTATCTCAACATCAGGAGGAGCCTTCATGCTTCCTGCTGCAAAGCAACCACAACTCAGGGGACTGCTCGAGTCAAGGAACACAAAGAATGAGCAGTAGACCAGTGGAAATTTGTACACTGGACGGACGAGTCTAAATCTGAGATATATCTGGTTTTACGTTAATTATTTTGCAACGCTCATGTTATCAAACTCATGTGAAAAAGAATGTGGTGGCAGGATATTTTACAGTTTAACAATCAACCTCAAAATGATATCAATACAATCAAACGTCACACTGCGGCTGTGATGCTTAAAAAAACACACAAATACAACATAAATAATAATATAAATCAGCCCCGGCATCTTTTTCATATCGGCACATGTCAGAAAACATACTGCCTTTATCAATATGTCTGTGATGGGCTAATAATGGCCAGCTGTATTTAACCACAACAAAGATTATTATTAGCAAATACTATGCCTTTATTCAACACGGACCAATGTGCGGACACGCAACACAGAAACGGCAAACAATCAAAAGTAAATGACACGTCGACACGTCGATCATGACACCATAAACGCCCCAAACCACAAGCCTGGTTGTGAGTTGTGAATGTGTTATATGTTGTACTGCGGGTTCACTTCTCATTTTACACGTGCTCCTTCAACTAGTCTGAAGAAGAACCATGAAATCGCAATATTTGATTGGAAACACTACATTGATACAAAGCACGCATACTCAGAGTGGACTGATATTTACTACTCACTCCACAATTTAGTAACGGTGAGTTTAAATTACATAGCACTGTTCAGTGATACTGTAAGATATGCATGTGTGGCATACGTCTTACTTAAGCCATGAATATGACACAGGAGGTATTTTATAAAATCCCATTGAACTGCTATAAAATAATCTGTACAGGGATTCAGTTCACCTAACGTCTAATGTGATCATTAATTTAAAAAAAATATTGTGTGACTGAGGTGTAATCTGAAGTCACTGCTTAATGACCTGCTCCTGTTGTGTGTGTGTGTGTGTGTGTGTGTGTGTGTGTGTGTTTGGCTGAGTCATCTTTGCCTTCACAGTTTACCACTGCAACGTCAATGAATGTCTAATGAAACAAGATCTCCATTTCAAATTAAATGTGCAAACGTCGAGTAGAAAAAGCAGTCAGTCCGCATTATGATGAGTCATTAATGCTTTAAGCTGTCATCTCTATAAATGACCTCTGAAGTACAAACAACAGCAGTAGCTGCCCAGAGCTGCTGCTGCTGCTGCTGCTGCTGCAGCAGTGCCTGATTTTGTTAAGCAACATTCCTATAAGCCTCTTACTACCAACCTCAGACTTTGCATTGTCATTAGTTGCAACTTATGACATACCGTGGTACTAACTGGCAAGGGGAAGCGGAAGAACATGAGGGGGAGGAGACAGATCAAGGAACAAGACAAGAAGTAGTGTTTACAAAACCGTGTACTGAGATGATGACAGATGCTGAAGAGGGAAACTGAAAATACAGTTTGAGAGCCAGGAAAATCCAAGATTTTTAAAATGTGCCCCCTAAATTCAGACGTTGATAGTGGTAGTTAGTGGTAGCTAGTAATCCAGATTTTCACTGCCATAATCGTTTATTTACAAAAAGGGATGCGCATGAGCAGTTACAGCTGGAGGTGACTGAAGTAGTTTTAAGGCGTTAGTTTGTCTACGATCACTCATCTCTATACCTAGTTCGAGGAAAACAAGTAAAGCAATGACTCGGATATGTGTAGCCCAGATTCAGAATTATCTAGCCTGACCCACATACAAGGATTAGATGGTGGATGACAGAAAGGGTGAGGGAGAAACAGCGGGCAGAGGAAAAGGACGATGGCCTGGCCACTGAAAGGCTTGACACCAGCCAGACTGCAGCTCTATTACTCAAGTGAAGACTGACGGAGACAAGTAGTTTAAATCTGAAGCAGACAATTTTGTAATGATGTACTAGGATAGTAGTGTTTCTACATGCTTTATACTGCAATGATTACAAAATCCTCTTCTAACACTAATCCTGAGTCCATGTGTTACAGGCCCTTTCCTTTCCCGGAAAAAAACAAAACAAAAACATTTTTACTAGTTTTGAATCGATTACATAAATTCATAAAAAATCAAATGTAAATTTGGGACGACGAGCATGAATCCCACCAATCATGTAAAAGCTTCTGCATTATCAGAGTAATATCTTTTACATTTCCATTTCCAAAGAGTGTCTAACAACTCAGGTGAGAGAGAGGTGTGGGTGGAGGCCAAAATGTCTTTGTATCTCCAGATCTCTTTATCTCATCATGGCTCCTTATCGTATTTACTAAACCATGACTACCTCTGTGATCCAATCACCTCTGAAAAATGTGATACAAATGCTTTGAGTGCGTAAACCCAGCCATGCCACATCACTGTGACTTTACAGACACTATGTGTAAATCATTCTAATTAGATGTGATCACGTGTACATGTAAAAATTAAGGAAGTTGCTGTTTTGTTTTTCATTCGAACTTAGTGTCTCTGCAGCAGATACAGTACAAGGCTGGTGAGCTTGTAGCAGAGTGGAATCTGTCTGCCGCAGTGCCTTTTTTGATAGTATGAAAACCCTAAAATGTACAAATAGTTACTCTAATCAATATTTTTATATCAGCAGTGAATCAAACGATAGGAACCACCAAATTCGACAGGAAGATGTAATATACAAAGCTCTAAAACTCACTATGTGCTACCTGCCCTGCACCAAACAGCGGACACAGAGTGCTAGTGACCCGCTTGTGAACATAGTGCAGTATTTAGCAGATACAAGCTGATATATTTCCCTCAGGAGTTGGTAGAGACCAAAACAAACCACAGTAAGAAGGAATCCAAAAATTGGAATTACAGTCGTCAGGTGGACAGAAAAACAACAAACTTATGTTATGCTAACTTATATGGCAACATGCCTGCTTGATGTGTAAATAGGCAGCTGTCTGAAATAAGCCTTTAATATGTCAATGTTGTGTTTATAGCTCAGCTGCCTGCAAGTGGCCAAAATAATTAATTATTGCAGGCTTAAGCTCACCATAACAGGGTCTAAAACAGACAAAATGTTTGTTAAACCTTTCATTAGCTCTTGACAGCAGTCAGTTTTCTAAAAGAAATTAAAGGTTAAATATAGCCAAAGTCATTATAGCTGTTAGAGCTTTTCAATTATAAATACTCCAGACTTTTTAATTCAGATCATTTCATATTGAAACTGACGTGTTTAGGTAGACCTGGCTAGCCACAGAAAAGAGGATGCACCAGTTTGTAGTTCTGAGCTGAAACCGGGTTGTCTTGTATATACCATCACTGTAGCACTGGTCTCACCAGTTCACCTGCATGACTGGCTACATGGCTAATAGCCTGTATTCCTTTGTTGCCATTGCATCTTTTCATTAGGGTGTTTCACTACGTATGTTATGTTACAATCAACAAGTATCACACATATCACCATGGCCACAGAAAGACCAGTAAAAGGTCCAGAAAGAAAGCAATTGAGCAGCTTTGATGCTACATGTTATTCTAAGCACACTTTATTATTAGTGCTGAGGTAGACCTGAGCTGTGCTCTGTACACTGCACACAGCAGTCTTTAAACAAAGACCATCCCATGTCAATAATTAACTCTGAATAGTCCAAATAACCTCTAAAAGCCCAGTTATGAACCTTTACAACAGCCAGAGGGATTTGCAGAGAGCATCATGGGAGCACAAAATGAACACTTAGCCTGGATGAAACAGATTTAAATGCACACCAGACCAGGTACAGTCACATAAGCCTCGATTCCAGTTTCTTACTAAAACTACACTTTCAACAAACCTTGACAGACAAATACGAGCCTGTTCATGGTTATATGAACAGCCCAATCTGTGGACATGTGAAGGCTGCAGGCACAAAGCCGGCCCAGTTCAAGGAGACTGCTGAAGTATCCATCCTCTCTGCAGATAACCTCGTCTAGAAAGCTGTCACTGACTTCACTCGCATACATCGCGGTTATTTATGTGGCTTACTTATCTGACTGACGCCCAAGCCGTCAACAAATAGTGCATAGGTCAAAGGTCACAGCACAGAACAAAGTGACTGTGAACCAAAAACAAAAAAATGGATGGTAAAGTCTACAAGGCAAAAAAAGAACACTAAGACTATAAATGTAGTGTTGTATAGTGACAATAAATGAATCTTGACATCTTGACTGGAGACTGCTGGTGAAACGCTGTGAATGGTACAACTCTAAACCCTAAATGTTCATTCAGGACTGTGTTTCCACACATACATACATCGGCTATAGTGACCAGGAAAGTGTGAACAACATACACCTGTTTTACAACTTGCTGATAAATGCTGCATTCAGGGACGTTTCCTGGTTGTAATGATTCTCTGCTTTGAATCTCGAGCCTTAGCCATGTGGAGTGAGGCCAAGTTTGTGTTTGGATTTTCCTTTTTCCTTCATTAAAGCTGAACTGATGAGATCCTGCATGCAGAAAGCTTCAGTCATTGTTACAGGAGCGAGAGCAGGAGCGAGAGCAGGCTGACACATGCACGGATGACTATGATAATAAACATTCACATATTTTTACTTTCATTCCCAAATGAGGTCACCATGATTTGAAAGATACTGATTTCACCTAAAGCCTGAGAGAATACAAATAACAGATGATGGCTTCTTAAAATGATACTGGGTTAATCCGTTGTTAAACATGACAGCGCATTTGCAGAGTGGGTCCTCTAAATTTTAGACATCTGAGGTTTGCCAGATAAAAAATGCTGTGCAATGTTTACCTTTGTAAAAACATACCAATTCGCACATATCTTCTTAAATTATATTTGATAAGCTACTTTAAAACTGGTCAAAGAAATAATATGTTGTTTTTCCTCCCCAGGTTGTGGGCACAGTTGTGTGGTGTGTTTTATTACAGACCTGCCTGAACTACACAAGATGTTATTTCCTGTAACTATTGCACAGTTTGATATGGGGCAAGAAAGGTTACTGAGTGAAACACTCAACGAAAACATAATCACTCGTGCATGGTTGTCTTTGCATGCTGTGACTTAATAAACAAGAGGTTATACCTTTGGCTCTGGATAAACTCCGAGCATGAGCTCGTTTGCACCAGCCTATATAAATAAAGGTTTGTTGAGTTAGTGAGAGTTGACTATTTGACTTCAACAGACCCCAAAAGAAGCCCAGCAGACAATACCTGTAAAAGACCACCGTGCTCTTCACTCACTGAATACTGACTACATTGACCCACTGAAAGGTCATACAGATCTTCATTCAAAAAATCAGGGCAATAATATCATCCAGCCTGAAGCAACAGATAAATAACATATAATACTGTATCTTACTCACTGATGTCTGCTCTTTTATTCGGCTTGTAACACACACTGACCAACAGACACCCACCGGGTGAAAAATGACACCAAACTTGGCAGATATGTGGACCACGCGCAGCTCCAGCACAGGTGGGACTCTTAGAGCATTTACACTAAAACAAGATTTGTTTTGTTTGATATCAATATCACATGGATGTACGGCTTTAATGTACATGACAACTTTTACTTTTAATCCTGCGTCATGCCAAAAATAGTGTATGTAAATCTGCCGGGTTACAAAAATAAAGTATTGCCAGATGTTTAGGCGGAGTTCAACCGCAGTCTCCTTCCGCGCAGATGTAGTCGACAGAAATAAAACATTCCCATGAAGTTACAAGTGGGAAACTTCAAATGGGAGATGCCTCTCACCTGCCCGCCCCGGGAAACGTTTCCGGGCAGGAAGGAGTCTCACCTGCCTACAACCCCACCTCAAAGACCCCATACAGGTATTTGGCTCTGTTTGTCTCCGTAGACAAGTACACAACAAGTAAACACTTACCTGTTTCCCGCTGTTACAAACTGTTGTTTCTCATTCACCTCATGGCTACTAAACATAGAGGAGGACCAAGAAAAAAAAACGGACACCAGCAGCTCAGCACCTCGACAGCGATAACGTGAGTATGAGCAAACTTCCTACTCCGCGTGAGCACCAAACATCGAGCCACACACAACACAGCCTGTATTAGGGCCAGGCTTTCAAAATAAAAGCACTTCCCTTTGAGCGCCTGTGCCAAATAAGCCCCAAGAAACGTCTTAAAAGTCTAGAAAATACACAAAGAGTTCATAAAAAGGGAGATTTAAAGTATTTTAGTACAACTTTAAAAGGTATTACGGTGTATCTGAGTACAATGTGTCGGCTAAATATGTTTTTGATGCATCTTTAGCAGTAAAAATAGCCTGAAGTAGGACGTCAGTCCACTAAATGCATAATACAAGTTTGTTTTTCATTTAAATCTAACAACTCTAGTTTTTTTTTTTTCATTTTTAGTATTTTAGTAACTAAAAGATAATTCAATATGTCTGACTTCACTTAATTGATGTGATGTTTCACACTTTGGACACTGATAGGACGAGTTTAATTTGCCCACAACATTAGGCAGGTTCAGTAGTCACCACTGATAGTACAAAGTTGTCACCTTGTAGCTCTAGCTATGCAGAAGCAACCATGCAGCACTTCAGTCTAGTGATGGGAAGTTCAGCTCTTTTCAAAGATTCGGCTCTTTTGGCTCTCCTCCCTCAGAAGACCCGGCTCTTCTAGCTGCCTAATTTAGCAATTAGGAATGGTTTGTGTGCTAGTATGAAATTATTCACAAAATGCTTATTTTTATTTTGTATTTTATTTTGTCTACCACTACACTCAACGCCTTTTTGGAGTGTCCACATAATGGTATGATCCTAGTTTGATTGTCCCCCATGGTGTGCCCATCATGATCAAAATAAAGTCCCGTGCCCACCTGCATGATTTCTGGGCAGGAGCGGCCGAAGATTCATTGGTCCCCGACGGGAGTTGGCTCTTTCTTTCTGTCATTCGCTACAAAGAATCGGCTCTTAGAGCCGGCTCGTTCTCAAACAACACGTCACTACTTCAGTCACCTCAATGACACAAATCTAAAATCATCGCTATCATCGCTCACATGGGTCCTTGAAAGTTTGTACATTTGAAGAGAAAACAAATCAATTCCTGTTTCTACGCGACATAAAGTTTTCTGTTATTTACAGAGATTCCTGATGGACAGTAACGTCAACTGCTGCAAACGATAGCTGCTGTTAGCTGCTGTTTGCTCAGTTTGTTAGCTGGGCTATCCACAATGTGAGCCCTAGCATTAAATATTATTATATCATTTATATTTTAATCACTGACCAAAATTTGAGTTTTAAAACTGTCATGACATGGTATGACATTGTGAGGTGCTGGGATTTGTTTTATCAGTGGTCCTGCTTCAAGACAAAATCTTGTGACCTTTTTTTCTTCTTGGCTCACAAGTCCACACACTCTTATCTTTTCTCACAATAGACCATAATTAGTATAACATGAGGGCTTCCTCCAATCAGAAGTGATATTACACCTCTCTGCCATCTGATCTGAAACTCTCAACTTCCTCCACTCCAATCATGGCTTAGATGGGTTGAAGTCATTTATTAATTATTGTTCCAGTTCTCTAACATATTACATGACTTATCCAGCACATCCTCTGTACGTAGTTCCTGTCTGTTTCTAGCAGGCCATTGTAGTCTAATGGTCATAACATCCAACCCAGTACATACCGATGATATCAGTGTCAGCTTTTTTGTTTACATCAGCCAAATTGACTATAAATGGATAACTTTTCCTTTTCTGCCCTGTAATTTCCTCTTCAGTTCTGAGTTGTTATGGTCTCCTCTGCATCTGGCATGTCCAGATACGAGACTGAAAGCTGGTATCATTAAAATGCAGCAGCACCTTTAAAGTACTCTGATGGCGAGTCCTTAACGTCCTGTAATTGTTTACGGATTCAATAAATGTTTTCATTCTTCTGTTCAAAGCTTGCTAAGCTGCCTCTTATCTTTCTATTCAAGCTCACGAGTGATGCTTCCCCAACTACTGTGAGTTAGTCTTGCAGCTTTTGCACCCCCTCACCACATGTGCTACCTCGTACTTACCCAGATGTTTCACTGTCTCAAAATGAATCATTTTAGTGCTCAGTCACAACCGTTCAACAGCTTCCCAGAAAACCTTTCCCTCAACACAATCACGTGCATGACAAGAGCTTCACGGTTGTGTGTATTTATATATTTCAGTTATCTATCTGTAGTTAGTTAAGACATCGTAGCCCTGTAAATATTCATCAGGGTATTTATTTCTGCTCAAATTTCACTCACTACTAAGTTTAATTTCTTCATTATGCCTTTAAATAAACACACCCACACACACACTAAAGGAAGTTACCTCTCCCTACCTCCTCTTCATCTCATATGAGCTCACGTATTCTCACCTCGTCATGTCAGTTTATCCCTGCTGAGGCAAAATCAGAACGTGTTGTTCTTTCCCACTGACATATTTGTCTTTTATAAACCAATTTTTGAGCTTTATTTCATTCATTAAAATATGTCTAGAGTGCATGTGCCTGTCAGTATATTTTTGAAGCCCTGGGTTCAAGATGTTGCGCACATGCCGTGCTTCACAAAACATATTTATCCAACAGACACTGGATGAGAAGGTAAAAGGACAATGTCCTGAAATAATCCACAAAAATAGACTCTTTAAAATCTGATGGAGGTGTCATATTTCACCCAGGCAGATACAACAGACAGATTAACAATATATAGTTACACCAAAAGTGATATATATTAAAGATAGTATATACAAAACAAATAATGACATATTTCGGTACATACATAACGAAGTGTCCATGGCTTTTAGTTTTAAATCTGAAATGAAATATTGTCTTATTCTGTGCACAATATAAAAACACAAAACATAAAAACAGCATACTGCTTTGGCTGATATAAATAAGTGTTTTTATAAAGAGGAGTTACAGGGGTGATGTGGAGGGAGTATTGCTTTCATGTTCTCTCAATCCTTCAAACCCTGAGAAGATCAAAAATGAATTTGGTGACACCCAGTGGGAGACATCCAGAAGTGCTTCACCTTTCATTCCCCGGTGTACTGAACTGCATCCCACTGGATAAGAAAATGACATGATTGTACTGCAATTGGACCCACATTATCAGTCTGCGATGCTTAAATGGTTTATATTTTTAAAATAGTTGTGTTTTAAGTACCACGGCAGATCTTTCTAAAAGTTGAGATGATTCTGACAGATCCCTTTTCAAAAGTCTGACCACCAAAACAACAAAAAAACAACCAACCAAACAGAGATAGCTTAACAAAAAAATAACACATCAATAAAACCCACATTTCATTTGCATAACAGTGTCCTTCCTGTGTTTGCCCTGGTGTTGTATCGTCACATGACTGTCGGATTTATGTTACCCAGCTGTCCATTCGCATTCGCTTGACTGTCGGACTCTCTGACCGGCTCACGGGGAGCGAGTGGAAGTCCAGCCTCTGCTGCTCCTCCCGGTCACTGCCCCCTTCGTGGGAGCTGCAGGAGGAGGTGATGCTGTCTGCAGGAGACCTCCCCATTTCTGCTCTGGTGGATGAAGAGGTGGAGGAGTGATGGTGGTGAGGAGGAGCGTGAGGCTGGGTCATGTACCCTGATTGGCTGAGGTGGTCACGGGGCGGGGAGATCGGCTCGGCTTTGATGTTGATGTTGTGGTTGGTGTTGATGGAGAGATTGGAGTTCCCTGACCTGCAGACAGAGGGAGAGAGGAGGTGGTTTTAAAACTGTGACTGCGGTGTGAAGGCGCCACCTGGTGGTGAAACGAAAAAGATAACTTTTCTCTTGAGGGCAAGTGAAGCTTGTCCTGTGATGCATTTACTCAAGCACTGTAAATAATAATCATATAATAAATAATAATTTACTATTATCGGACTGTGTCATTTGTGGCCATTTAACATAGTCTCACATACTTTTCTTGCATGTGTCAGGCTTATTACTTAAGTCAGTGGTCTTTTTCTTCATGGCCAAGTCAAATCTCAAACAGTATCCTCTCTTGCAAATATTACCTGTTCTATACACTGCACATGTGATTTTTAAAGTAGTGTAAATAAAGGCATCAACTATCAAAACTTTGTTACCAAGTCACAAAAGTGTAAAACATTTTATCAGTCATGGAGAAAGACGGAGTTAACGGTCAAGGTATTTACCCCAGTGAGCCCAGCTGGTGTTGCTGCCATGCCACCATGGAGCCCAGAGATGGACCTGCAGGGGAGCTGAACCCCGACAGCTCTGCACTGTTCAGGGAATAATCTGACAAAGAGAAATAGCACACAAATAGTGTTAGACTGATACCTCAAGTCAACCTTTCACACAACTTCAGTATCAGTCTAGAAAGCATCGCTGAAACTTCGCTCACTTTCCCACAACGAGGTGCTAAACCACCTGAAACTATTTCACTTTCAGTGAAGAACTAGCTGAGTCGCAGATAGAGTGACACTCTGAGGATGTGTGAATGACGACATTTGGTGATCTTTTTGGATTAAAAGAAACATCTACATCATCACTTATAAAGATAATGGTTATCTTTGTATAGTTCAACCTTCATAATGTCTGAACCATCTGAACTCACAGTCATGTTGAATTCATGTGTTTATCATTAATGCTGTCTGTTTGATTTTTTTTCTTCACATAAATGATGACGATCCGATCTATTAAATGACACATAAATAAATAAATAAATAAATAAATAAATAAAGTATAATTTAAATCTTTTTTTTAGCCATAATCTGGCCCCTCAATGATTACGCTCATGACAGCAATACAGTACTAATAATAATCAGGTACCATTATTGTAGGCAGAGCTGATGCCAGAGTAGACCAGACTCTGGTGAGGCAGACTGGGTGTGGTGATGGAGACCACTGGGGTGGACAGAGGCTGGCCGGACTGGCTGGCGCTCAGCCTCTGGTTACTCTGAAAATAAATAAAAACAGAAACACAGTCACTAAGTTTAGTCATTTCATAATGCCAAGTCTAAAATCCGTCTGTCTGCTGTGTGCTGCTGAATATAGCATGTGATGCCTCATTTTTACCACATGATGTCAGTATACCTTTTTATTTATTTTATTAACTTGCCACATCTACTCATCCTTTACTAACTCATTTCGTATATTTCCAAGAATTCCTACAACGTCCAGAGAGAATGCCTGAACCTGCTCAGAAAAACGCTGTTGATTGATGTCTTGCATTACTAAAGATAAACCAGAACCGCCAATGTCTTCAGCTGATCTCTAAATATGAACCCGTAAATCAGTTTTTACTTTTACTGAAAATGCTTCTGATCCTCTAAATTACTTGGTTCCGTTTTGAGCTATTTCACAAGATTTTGTGTTTTTGCATTTAAAATGATTGCAGTCTTTTAAGGAGTCATAATCAGGTCTACTGCTACAACCTCAGTGTTAATTTACAATTCTCAATTAATCAAAAAATAAATAAATAAACGCTAACTCCCAGAGGGCAATTCATTCTTCAAGTTGGTTTGGCACATTTTACGCCTGGCTGGTAAAGCTGCTCGTAATCAAACTGGTGGCTCTTTTATTTGACACATTTCTAAGAGTAATTAGAAGTTTTCTGCTGTTCTTCTCTGGGTGTTGGCATTCCAGCTTGATAATGTCAGCCATGACATCACCCTAAATGAAGTCACTCACTGCTAAACGCACGCACACACATTCTCACACACACACACACACACACACACACACACACACACACACACACACACACACACACACACACACACACACACACACACAGTGGGTTAACCAGCCGATACATGCCTAGAACTAACATATCATCAAAGCTAACCCAGTGTGACTGCCTGCAGTGTTGTATTGGGTTTCCTCTTTCCCTGTGTTATCGGTGGTATTCTTGTCGCTGCGAGCAACAAAAGCCATTCAAGCTAACATGTAACAATGATGGCAAACAAATGTGGCCTGTGAAGAAAAACAGAGCTGCTTAGTTTTTTTATAGTATAGTGCTCTAGAGAAACTTTTTTAAGTGAAAAACTCTAGAGAGTTGTTCTTGTCCGTCTGTCTGTGCAAAACACACACAGAGCATACTGTTCACACTGACGCGCACACATACTATATGCACAGAAGAGGAAGTGAAAGGCAGTTTCAAAATGATCAAACGAAGAAGCTGCTGTCTGACCACAACTCAACTTTTTACTGCGGTGAATGAAAAGCAGAAACAAACGTGTCGTCATCTGAGCAGCTACGGTCCTCTTCTGCTGCTTTAAACATTATTGGCATGCTATTGTTTATGGTTTCTGCAGCAATTTTTTTTAACTGCACGCCAGTGTCAACCCATAAAAGCTGGCACTTAACACTCTCAGACAACTGAAAAAGATCACACTAACTGCTGCTGCAAACATGATGGAAATTGATTATTTATCACCCATAGATAAGCAAATAAGAACGAACAGGATGATGAGAAATTATAGTGATTAACTCATTTTGGGAGAGGCAATGTGTTTCGGGACTGTCACAAGTGTGATCATTAGTCATTTCTCCAGCTCAAATTTAGTCAGACAGTATTTTATGAATGACAATCCCTCTCGGTCAAAGGTTTTAAAGATAACCTTATTGTCTGTAACAGCAACAAACCACTCTCCTTATATTCACAAAAAACTGTGAACAATGTTTTTGCTAAATTAAAGTATTTAAATAATAACAGATCTCCCAAAAGGCTGGACTTCACATTTATGTTCACAACAGGAGACATCTTTCTGATGGATGACTGCAAAATGTAAAAATCTGCTGGATGCCACAGCCAGCAGAATATTGGAGCCGCCTGGTCACCATAAAAAAGAAAGAAAAAAGTCTCAGTTTCCATTGCTTGCTAATCGTTACATCATGTTTGAGCATAGTGTGGGAGGGAAGGGCAACAGTAAGGGAGTTAAGGGCAAATCAATAACTCCAATAACACAGCACAGATGCTGAATGTACAATATGAAGGAAGAAAGACAGGCACAAGAAGCTCTGAAGAGTCCTTCTGCACACAACTCAAACTTCTACTGTGCACTTTCTGACAGCTTATTTGTACCACAGTTTGAGATGTAAGTAGAATGTAACAGCATATTATTCCTGCATTTGAGCTCCAGTGGTACTGTGTCTAAGTCTGTCTTGCGCTTCCACAGAGAATCCGCGCTCCCTTTCCAACGAAGCGGATGAGTTGGCAGCCTACTTGAAATATTTGTAGGCCTTATGGGCTTTAGATGGTACCTAAAGTCTTCCATAATAAAGACGATAATATGCAAGACAGGGCGTCTTGTGTTTGCCAGTGGTGACCTCAACCTTTGCTGTTCTGGCTTCACCGTCTACCAAAACTAGTTTTAAAATGCCCGAGCCAAAGTTATAAAACATGTCATCCCTTGGAAGTTTAGAAGGTTATCGGTCTGTTGTCTTGAGCAATAGGCTGCTGTTTATTCAATAAATACTGAGAATATATCAGTCTCACATGGTCAGAAGAAACTGAAAAGCAGTGACAGTTTCCAGAGTGCTAAAATATGAAAGTGAAAAACTGGAGACTCCACTGAAAGGCACTATGGATGATGAAGAGTAAACTAGGTGTGGTACTGACAAATCATGCCTTGAAGTCAATTCTTTTTTTAGATTAGGGAGGCAATTCTTTGCCAAAACTGATGTGCAGTATTTGTCAGTCCAGAACAGAAAGATCCTCTCCTCTTCAAAAGAACAATGATTTAATTTGCAAACTCACAAACCATCTGGTGCAGACCGTGTCAAACAAATGAAAAGTCGCTGACCAGTTCTGTGGTAATCTGAATCATCTATTTAGCCTGTGCTTGCCTGCGTCAAAACATCCTTTGGACAATACACGTACTGTTCTGGATCCTAATAAACTCAGCCTTAAAGTCTGTGTTTTTAAGAGTTGTCCACAAGCAGATGAGAAAAGGAGCACTTTGAAAAGAAGTTTCATGAGCTGGTTATAAGGTGGTTGTATTCGTGTTGATGTTCACCGCACACATACTCACACCTACCAGTGTTTGCATTATTCCTTTGGACTGAGGGATGACCACTCGGAGGTCTGTCTTCCGGCTGGTAGGGACCAGGCTGTTCCCAGGAGGTGGAAGAGGAGGAGATTTGGGTGGTATGATCTTTCCCAAGTTGCTTCCGCCAGGTGAGCCCACAAAACCGTTCACTGGACACAGAAATGATGAAATACAAGGACGTTTGAGAAGTGATGGTGAAGAAATCCACTCCTTCCCTGAAGAACTGAATGCCAGGTTGCCTACAAGGACCGGGAGCCCCGTATGTGCAATCTGTTCAAATAAACATTTTGCCAGGGATATTTTCAGAGCCTCTTAGAGTCCTTTCTTTGAGCTGAAAGCACAATGCACCTGAATTTTGAAATATTCGAAGATTTAGAACGTCTTAAAAAGAGAGAGGGGGGGGTTATGAGGTTAGAAGAGAGAAAGTATGGCTATATATTATACAAGAGATAATAATGAATAATTGATCTTTTCTTGCTCTTGACATTACATAATGGCAGAGTTCATATGAGACATGCTGCTCTGGGAGAGAGAGCACAAAGATGACGGGGAGTCATAGTCTGCAGGAGGACAGTTTGTAGCGAGGGTTTAAGACCCAGCAGTAAAGACAAATACAGCTGACATGAACCAGTAAACACTGAAACTGTTTGAAATATCCCAATTCAATGATAACTTTAACTTGACAATGACATAACAGCAAGTAACTGCGCATTGAGTACCTGTAGTATAGCTGTGTGTATATACAAAATAAATGTACAGAGCAGACAGTCCAGATCAGTTTTTCAATCCAGAGACCCCCACAGTAAAGTACTAAATAATAAAGGGCCGTAAGATGAGACAAGAAGCAGAAAGAACATAAAATGATGTTCATTTTTAATTTCCTCTCATTATTGCCCATTTTATAGTGAATTACTTGATTATATTTCAACTATTTGTGTTTCTAAAAATAAAATAAGAAAACAAAAAAAAAAATCACTTTTCTTGAATTAGTCACACAGAGGTGAACAAACAAAACAGCCTTTTCTTGGTTGTTTCCTGGCCATCACAGTTTTTCCTTCGTGCTTGGAAAAGCGAGTGGTATTTAGTTGGTTGCAATCACCACTAGATGCCGCTAAGTGCTACACACAGGACCTCTAACTATTAATATTAAAAATTTGTGTTATGTTTAGAACTACCTTGGCCCACAATCATTTGAATTACATATTTATGTACTTGTGTGGCGTTCTGGCTTTCAGACCAGGACTGTGTTTGTATGACTCATGAGACATACATACCAACTGGTCCAGACCCATTTTGCAGAACCAAATCAGAGTTGCCATGCAGGCCACCTGAGGAAAAACACACATACGGATTGTTATTTCTTTTCTGTAACCACTGACATCCTTCCAACATAACTAGTTCTGCTGGTTTTCCTAATCATCACCTGTCTCATTTGCCTGTCATTTGCCTAATTTGTGCTTTTTCAAAACAGTTGCATGTTCTCTGATAATTTAAATTCTGACAATGATAAAGCACACACATACACACACACACCTGTGTTTCCAGTGCTGGGAGGTCTCTGTGGAGAGTTTATGTTTCTGTGGAGGTGTGTGTGAGGTGATGAGAGGATCCCACTGTCAGCCAGAGCTGCCGTGGCTGCAGCTAGAGCTTGGGAGGTCGCTCCTCCACCTCCTCCTCCTCCTGTGCTGGAGCTGTATGACATGCTGCCTGGTGTTACATGCATGAAGCTCTGCTGTGGAAGAACTGTGGACTGGAGAGGGTGACCCGATCATGAAACCTTATCATACATGTGAAGAAAAGCTGAGCTAATGAAAAGAGACAATAAACTATAACTTACAATTTTATGACTCTTCATCATGTTGTCAAACTCTTCGTTAATCTTCTTGTATTTCTCCTCGGTATTGGGGGTGAGGACATAGGAGGCATCAGCATCGGGGCTATCGCAGCCTCTGTGCTCCTTCTTGTTCAGGGCCTGTCAATGAAATAAACAGTTTAGACACACAGATCTTTGCCACAGTTACAGTGGGACATCTATAATAAAGCCACATTGTCTCAGTCAGAGCAGAGAGTGCATCATAAATAACAATAAACCAGTTTGTTACAAAGGATTTGAATATCTGTGTTTCTGATTCTTCTGAATGGAAAAAGTCCCTCAATACAAACCATGATGTCCAATTCCAAATTACATTTTACATTTTACAGAACACACACAGCCTTGAAATGCAACTCAGTGCTTTTAACAAAGGAGTTTGTTAAAGAAATAAAATACAAATAAAATAAGCGTATCACAAATATAAACAGAGTCAAGCTGAGGCTGATCAGTTTAAATTTAAACATATATATATATAATTAATTATTATAATGACATTTGTCCGCATCACAGGCTGAGGTATTACAGAACACAGGATGTGTATGGTTCTGTTTGCTACCTATCTAATATATGGTTAAAGAGCAGGAAGGACAGCCAAGCACTTACATGACTAGAAACCAAATCTGATTCCCAAGAGGTTCACATTAGCTACTCTGCTAACACTGAGGCCATGTTTACATGTCTGCAAGAAATCCTGGTTCTGAGTTCTTAAATGTTATTCTCAGTAGAGTAAGAATGGGGGGAAACAAACCATTAATCATCTTGCAAAAACATTTTTTAAAGTGTTTGCTCTATTACTTCTGCTTTATTTAGGACACTGTTTCAGAGGACTTCTGAGGTAGGATGCATTTCCAGACATTTACATTTGGCCAACTGTTTTACTCATTTTTTCATGTACCGATTGTTGGTTTGATTCACCAACTCGTCAAGTCTTTAAGTATCTGAATGTCTCTCTGGAGGATCTATAACAACAGTCCAAGATAAAAAAAAATGTAGCTTGGTGATTAAAGTGCAGTAATTGCATAATTTTTCATCAACTACGTCAAACTTCAGCTCTTGACTCATCATCAATACAACAGTCATTCATCAAAGTAATCAAGCAAAGGTGATAAACTAATAGAAAATAATCCATCTGTAAAAGCTTGCTTGCTCAGTGTGCTACGAGTCTATGAGTCAATGTCCTCTGGCTAACTGTACCAACACAGTAAGAAGTAGACTCTGGTCTACATGTGGGACATACAGCTAAGTCTGAATAGGGTCAAATGGTCAAATGCTCTTAAGACAGTGAACCACCCACTTGATTATTCTCTAGGAGTTACTGATCTGAGGCTAATCATATTCAGCTTTTTGTGAATCACCCTTACCAGTTCAACGTAGAACTGGTGTCTACTTTGAGGAATGTGTTCATGTTTTGCGTGACCAGTGGCTGAGAGGCTGCATTCACTGCTTTCACTAAATATCATCAGCCTATACAGAGCGTACATTATTCTACTCTTGAGTGTCTGACAGAGTCTGCCTTTATGAGCTCTGAAGCAGCGTGACAGACAAAAAGCTGGTCTGAGTAGTACAGACATTAACAGTAGTCCTCCTCTAGAGACACGCCGCTCCACATCACAGGCTTACTCATCTATATTCACACCAGCCTTTTAAACACAATGGGCTGGAGTAAGCAGATATTTTTATGGCGAGCCTGAAACAACTTTGGGTTTTGTTGGGTGTTTATGGCAGTGTAGGGTGAATGGATAGACAGGGAAATAAAAGGCAATTGGCTAATGCATCCCTGAACACCACAGAGATACAGCTGTCAAATAGGATTCATAAGCACAAACTTTTCCCTCTGTAGAGGATCACATTACTGTCAGCAGTACTGCTCAGACAAATATCCACAGTGCTGCAGAAAGGCAGTCCTGGTGGAGAAAAAGCTGCTTTGAGGAGGGAAGAAACTGATCTTAACATCAGCTCCGGTTTGATTTACATTTAGACAAGGCTTAAGGTTAGCCATGAACTTGTAATTACATGGTCTAGCAGTAAAGGTTTCAAACAGAGGTGTACAATGTATCATCAATCATAAACTATAATTACAATTATAGTGTTATTGTTTCTGTTACACATAAAAATACACACTTGGTGGAAGTAGGATGTGGAACTGAAACTTGTGACATTAAAGAGTCAGTATCTCCGTTGAGGACAGCGGATTTATGTCAAACCTCAAACCACAATGACTTTAGGAAACGTTCAGAAATGATCATATCAAAATATAAAGAGTTTCATAACAAAATGAGCAAGAGTCACAATGCCACTTATCCTTCTTACAACTTGTTACTTCCTCTCATAACATTTACACCCCTGGATCAATTCCAATCATGGATTCATGATTTCTATCTCCTGTTGTAACTCTCCATAAATCTTGTAATGTTTATACACTGTTTGATAATTCAGACTCCTTCTCTAACAACACAAGCATATTATATGCACTACAAGCTACAAGCTCTTCAGTTTTTAAGCATGAAAGCATCACAACTCTTTTTTTTAATTATTTCTGGTATACTGTATACTGTACACTGTGTTTTATAACATACATAGATTAATTATATAAAGATATGTAAGCTGGTAAGTTCCAAGAAGTTAGTTGTTGAAGTGCATTAGACAGAGAATTAGAGAGAAAGGAGCTTGCCAGAATGCTGGGATCGTCAAAGGTCACTCTTTTTTAGTTCTGTTTTGGGTCTTGAGAGAAACTTTTTAGTTGATAAAATGTCTGTCCTTTGGTGTTGGGCAGTTTGTGTAGAGTGGGACTTTTAGGGATTTTTTCCTGGAAACAACAGGAAACTAGGCCACTGAGAGTGACCCAAAACAGTAAAGTTATAGTCCATAAAAGCAAAACAATAAGCCAAATAACACTGAAACACGGCACAGAGCTGAGGGGAACTGCAGAGACCTTTCAAGACCTTTCATATAGTTATGCAATTTATGATGTAACATTTCAAATATTCTAATTTTCTAATGCATCACCGTGAAAGCAAGAAATGTGGAATTGTTCAGGTGGTTTAGGAACATTAGCTTCAGATCGTTTGTTTAAAACATGGACGGATGAATTGCTGGATGTTAATTTACAGCACCTGGACTTTGCAGGAGGAGTAACTGTAAAAAATCAAATCATACTGACATCATGCAAGCCTGGATAATGACATCACCTCTCTGGTATCCATCATCTCATCTCTGCTGCTCATTATATTACACGTCATAGCGTGAAAAGGACATACTGACAGACCATCACACCAGCCAGCTGACGGTCTGTCCACCACATGTCCTCTACATTCTCAGACACTGGTAGTTACTATGATCTTTAAACACACTCGACAGTCTATTTTCACCACAGGCCTGAAACTACATTTTAACAACTGGTGACCACTTAAGAAGTCGCACGCTCAATTCCTGCTCAACCCAATGGCTGCTTATTTCCACACTCCAGTGAACATCATGCTGGCCTGTTAAAATCTCACTTTGTTCGGTGTACCCTTTGTTTAAGAAGTATGCCAGAATTATAGGATGGTATACAATGGTACATTGTGAGTGACCTTGTAGCAGTGCCAGCAATTATTTATTATTACTCACAATGACACAAAGTGGCACAAGAATTATCCATCACTGGTTGACAATGCAACACAGACTTGTTGCACATTTTTTTGCTAAACTTTCCCAGAAACAACTGTTTAGAAAGATACTGTACTGCATTCTTTTCAGCCATCAAAAAACCATTGGCAAATCAGGAGAGACACAAACACGTTTCCACTGATTTGCCACTCCGCCACTCCCTATAATAAACATTTTTGTTTTGTTGTTTTTAAAGGCGGGGCGTACGGAAGTGGTATACATCATCTGAAAGACGACAACTGGAAGATTCATTTGAGATGCATTCAGCATTGTGTGTGTCAAGCTGTTCTAGTCATAAATGTGTGATAAACATTGTCTTCAAGATGTATAAAGACACCATTTGTTACACAGATTACACGGATATTGTTTTAGATCACTTGAAACTTGATAAATATCCCCCAGTTCTCCAAAATACCACATTAGGACACCAGTACCTCGAGGAACACCACAGAAGTTTCATGTCGTTGCTGTTATTTCAAAAATTATGTTGAGTGCCATTTCTCTTCTGGAAATTGCTATTAATATATCCTCTGACTGCTTCGGGCTCTAGTTTGTGGTTGTACAGTTTCATGAGGTCACAACAGACTCTGGCAACGATATTCAACATATAATGACTCAGCAATCATTCTTAATGATGTGAGGAGAAATGAGCCACATTATGACCTGAGTCTGTTACTCTTCAATCATTCTCTGAATCAGGTGTAAACTCTGCTTGACCTTTCTGACAGCTGTTACCAATCATGTGTTCACTCCAGCTTCTTCAAATGTTTGACACCATTCTCAGGAAGCTTATCTTTATCTTTAAATGCAGGTTCCAGCTCCTATGAGACGAGATGTGTTCTTTAGAGAATGGGCAGTGGGCAGTTAAAGGGCACAGCGTACACCCAGGAGAGAAGGGTCTATTGGGATTTGGTCCAAGCTACACCGGGCTATATGTGGCTCCACAGATGCTGGTTTAAACCACTACATCATGTCTGGGCACTGACGACTATCTTAAAGTGTCTGTTAGGGGATCTGAGGGCGTGTGTCTCCTTATCATCTCAAATGTCAAAGTCGGCTTTAGTGGATCTCCAGAGGCATGTGGATCGTTGCCACCACGAGGCACGAGCTGCACCGTTAAGCATCTTAACATGTGCGGGTGATGTCTTGTTGCTGTTGGGGCCGCATCAAAGATAAAATAAGGCCCCTCTTTCCCTGGAGTGAGTCTTTTCCAGTTGGGTGGCTGCCCTGTAGGCTAAGAATAGGGCAGGCAGCGGAGTGTTTGAGATGTGATTTGACACATCTCTGGCAGATAAGCTCAGCTCACACACTTTCAAAGGCCAGTCCACACAGTTTCAGAGACAGATTGTTTTTTTTTATGAGGCATCTTATCATACTTAACTCGAATTTAACCAAATCAACTGCTCTGCTGTATGCCATAGAGTCAGTTTTCAGGGTATTGTAGTTTTCACTTTCTGTTGTGGTTCTCATTCATCTCTGGGGTCTGCAGGCTGGAATTACTGCATTGCATACTTTGGACGGCTTCTATGTTGTTGTTGAAACTCAACTCTGCTGCACACAAACCTGTCTCATTATTATGACAAAGGTAATCAGTCAATGAGATAAACTGACCAGTTAAAATTGTAGATGTTTTAGTTGGCAGGCTACCGTCATTTTAGGCTGATATTGCACTTTTATCTCTGCTATATAGAAATAGACCTAGCGTGTTTTATTTTAAAAGACTTCTTTAAAGTCGAAATCAATTTAATTAATTAACTGAATTTTAAGTTACAAAGACTGACAACAGTCAAAACCTATGTACTTGGGGTGACTTCAAATGTGAATCCAACTCTAAAAGAAACCAAACCAAACAATGTACAAAAACACAGCATATGATAATACTCATGCGGCCTACCTCTGTGTGACAAAGAAATGTATGAGCTGTTTGTGTGTTTGTGCCATTGAGATAATCATCAGCATACATGGTCCATGAAGAAAAATAAACAAACCAAAAAAAACCACAATGAATCCAAAGAAGCTTTCTGCCGGTCCCTCCTGATATGTGAAGTCTGTTGCAGCCAGTAGGTTATTACTTTACACATAGTCAAATTCCATGCTCAATGTTGCAAATGGACTGACCGATATGTAAAAGAACAACCTCTCACTTTCCAGGCTTTGTTTTAACGAGCTTGTCTGCTTGCGTGACATTTGTGGCAAAAAACAAATAAGGCCTCAGAGCAGGCAAATCAAGCCTGGCTAATGGCTTACAGTGCTAACACAGGTGTCTGCTTGTGGTTGACGGCAGTAAAATAGATGGATTATGCTATTTTGAATCATTATGTACAATATAAATGATGCATACGAACAACCTCTACCACCGCTATCACTATATGTACGAGGACAAATAAGCATTCAAGAGTCGTGGTCTTTGGCAAGACTTCACTGGTTCACATGCATGCTACTGGCTTCTGATTTACAGTCCTATAAAGTCTTTCGGGCCCACGCAAGAACGGCACCATTGTGCTCTAAAACCCATTATTTCCAATGGCTTTCGCGGTGCCATGGCAGCTTTTTGCTGTGCTGCTTCCCTTGAGAAACAATGTCAGATTTACTTGAGAAGGTTAAAAGTCTGTAATTTTGGTGAGATAGAGGGCTCTGAGAGAAGACAGAAAGCGGCTGGAAAACATGCCTGGACTCTCACTGATTTGAACTTCTGCTTCTGGGAGGAAGACAAAGCCTTCTTTAAAAATAAACAGAGTTACGTCGGGAAGTTTAGCTTCCCTTTCAGTGTGCATTTGGTACAGCACCGCTGTATGTGTGTCCGTGAGTCTGTCTGTGTATGTGTGTGTGTAGGGGGAGAAATAAATTCAGGCTCTCAGCAAGGCAAACACACATTAGAAGCTTACATAAACAGTAGGAATGTGAGTCACGATGACCATTCATTTTTAATGACAGCAGCAATGAGTACGTGCTGTGAGAAACAAGACAGTGCTGCTCAGGGACCACAATGCAACAATACTAGCGTCAGCACCCTGATGACTCTGCAGGAACCCGCAAAACGGGTGACTGGCTGGATGTTATTTCATCACTGATAACATCTGTCTCCAGTAGGCCAGCTAAGACTGGTGTGCGTTAATGCTTAATAAACAGTCAGGCAGATGATATGCATCAGTTGGAAGACCGACATTTTAGAAGCCACTACGTTTTTTATAAGAAATTATAAGAAAGTTCACATTGTATCAGCACTGGAAAATCTTTTGGAGGAAACAAAACCAGACACTCTGTGACGAGGCAGATGTTCCCCATTACACTCATTTCTTATGTTGATTATATCTTTACACCTGCTCAACACACAAACCTGACATGTTTAGTCATTAAATGAACCTCCTACAGCTGCTATACATTTATTTTTGCTGATGCTAATTACTAAACATTCAGCTATTTGTGTTGATCACATGGCCAAATTTAATCTTTGTTTAAAATGATGAGAAATCCATGTAATGTGTGTGTGCAGTCCAGAGTAATTTCATTCTTTGTGTCTCACTGCCTGACTTGTTACAGAGCCAGTATCATTAAAGCAGTATCATACCTGCCAAGTGAAGTTAATCTAACTTCCACTCACAACAGTGCAGTGCAGTTTTCCTCGAGGATGTGCTAGTTTAAACTGATGACGGGCAACAGCAACATTCCTGCTAGCCCCTCCTGCCTCTGCAATAGTCATAGGGTGCCTTTCTTAGATAAAGTTCAGCCTTTATTTGTTTGCTGAAATGACTACTCAGAATACTTGCTGACATACATGCCGGTATGCTTTCTAGAGACTCATCTTTCTAAAGCATAAACTTCAATTATTTCCTGCCTTAATCCTCTAAATCGATGCTAAGAGAATCAGAATCTTCAGAACAAACATTGCAGGATTTTCAACCCTGATGGGAAAGTAAAGAACCTGAGTGTAAATCCTCCATCATATGTTTGACAAAGTCAAGCTCTATCTCACTCTCTTCTTCTTGTTCTCTATTTTAATCCTGTCTCTCAGACTTTGTATGTACTCTCTACTAACTGTCCATGGAAAAAAACAAACAGTCACATTGAGTCACATTGGATCACTTTAGTTCAAGTGTGCACTCTTCTGAACTATTAAATGACAAAAACCACCAATTATTATACTTTAAAATCTAAAGGAACATATTTTCTATTGAAATAGGCTGTTTGATGTGATGCATATTTGCATTTAGGAATTTAGCTGGCACTCACCAACACCATTTATGCTATGCAACAGCATAATAGGTGTCAATACATCACCTACCAAAAGTAAAGAGGGAAAAATAAAGTTCATATTTTCCCTACAAACTGTAATGATTTATTTATGACTGTACATAAATAAAAAGTGGGGACAATATTCTGTGAGGTCAAAGCTCTCCAATGACAACACTAGCACTAGACATTTTGACATGAGACTACCGTTTGGATAAATTACTCACCTCTACAATGTCAGAGTTGGTTCTGCTCTCGTGGGGTTCGTTGTACTCTGTGTATTTTAGCAGGACTTTGTCCATGTCGGTGCTGGCATACTGGAACAGCTTGTTGGAGCTGTTGAAGATGATGAGGGCGATTTCACAGTCACACAGAACACTCAGCTCATAGGCCTTCTTCATCAGACCAAACTTCCTCTTCATGAAAGTCACCTAGGAAGACAGAAACGGAGGATCAATTTAGTTTTGTTCAAAACTCTGCCTGTCTCCTGACATGAATGGATGAGGAGGAGAGACGGGCTATGATAAGGCTGGGACTCTAGGAGTGTCATGCAAGTTCTCACAAAGCTCTCCATGACACAAGAAGACTCCTTTATTAAGATGTCATGGTAGAAGACATTTAATGCTAAATGGATATGTACAGGGGAGGTGGTTGACAAGTGCTTTTATACAAACCTTCCAATGCAATAACAATATTTGATATGAAAAGGGGTGAAAAATTAATTCTCGCAGCAGGAAACAAAACTTTTAAAGGCTTCAGCACATAAAATCCCCCCCAAAAAAGTGGCATCATTATGCAAAATCTAAATAGCCATTTAACAGCACGTAACCCCATTTGCTTTTTCAACCATAGCTTGAGGGATAGGATGCGCAATGTTGTGCAGGGATAGTGATAATGACAAACATTTGCCTGGATACTGAGGTTTAATTTCCAGGATTTAGCTACAGCTCTTATCCAGAACAACTGATAATGACCCAGTGAACACATGGTAGCATGAGCTACTGACACAAAATCAGCTGACACTGAAACACGCAGTCGGTTGCTGAAAGAAGTTGTGTAGTCGAGAGAGAGTCGAGAAACGTAATTCAAAATGTATCTATGTCACACAGGAAAGGAGACTAGGGGGAGGTGGAAGGAGGGGGTTTTCCAGGTAACATTTGACACTAAATTCCCAAAAGAGGGAGGCAATAACTTGTAACTTATCTTCTACTGAAATGACACTCACTGAGTGGGTGGTAGCAACCGAGTAAAGTTTCACCTCCCTTAATGATTACTACCAACTTGTTCTGCCTTGTTTTTAATAATATATTCCTTAAAGGTCCGTATACTGCCAGAAAACGCTTCCTCAGAGATACATGATTAAAAAATACAGTGTTATATTGTACTGTAACATCTAAAATAATAACAGTCATGTTCCCTTGAATCATAAAAGGCTACTCTACCAGAAGGCTAAAATGAAATGTTTGGAGTGGACCATTTACAGCTCGCAATAAACCCACACATAACCCAGAGGTCATACATTGATCATACTTGCTCATCAACTCCCTGCAGTGAGTCGGTGTGTTTATCTGGGTATGCCTTCCTTCTGTCAAGGCTTCTGAGATCCTGACTCATGTCATCACACAAGTTGCCTTTGAAACTCATTTCTTCTCACACCTCAAAAGATTTCCAGCAATGCTGGAGTGTCAGGTGTATTGGTCCTCTTGCGGCTTGCTTCGTGTTCTCACATTTCCACACATTCACAGCTCTGCAGCTCAAGCACAATCTGTACCGTTGGCTACAGAGCAGTTTACTGGAGTGGTTAGCAGCTCATGTACTTACTCAAAGGTACTTTATCTTTGTTGATGAAGGGAAGAGTCTTAGTTATTTACTATTACCAGCATAAAATATAAATAATAACGGGGACTACAATTGCCTCTTTTACCACTGACACATAGAAGTGGAGTTTGGTGATTTGCATCCTAAGCAGATATATTCTCCCTCCCCTGCTGATTGACAAAAAACTGTTTTCCTAGTTTTAGTTACTCCCAAGGTTTGAGTTGGTGTTCTGCCAAAAGCTACAATTCACTGAGGGTAAATCTAAATTATCCTATAAACATGACTTGGAAGAGGATTTAGGAAGAGCGGGAATCTCCTAATCAGGCTGGCAGTTTTCTATACCGATGTTTCATGCAGGCATGTATGCATTTCACAGAGATACTTAGTCTGTTCACCCACACCTGTCCACTCTTCCTGTTCTTATGTACATCTGATGTAAACGAAGAAACAAATTCTTCAGTACCTGGGCATCTTTGATCTTATTACTTTCCACAGCACAACCTCACCACCACTGGGAATTCACTTGTCACAGAAATATTTTCCCAATCTGATGTAACCCTCCACAAAATGCAAATGCTTCCTTCAACCATAGCTTTTCAGTGCTGGGCAAGTCAGTTGTTGGGTTAAATATGCTGAACCTCCACTTTCCACTTCCAGGCCCACTTGAAGGCTTTTACCCAAGGAACTGCGGGGAGTACTATTAGATGCATGATAGTGCTGTGCCTTTTTATATTTTATAGCACAGAAAGCCAGATAGAGAAAGACACGTGCTGTGAACAAGCAATTGAGCCTCTATTTGGTCGTAAAAGTATATTTCTCCCCAATAGGGGAGATAAAATGTGATATTTTGTGTCTAGTGCAGTTTAATTTGTGGTTTTCTTTAAATGTCTAAAATGTCTAAGGAGTAAAGTGTCCTCAACCAAGATGTTAGAGTTCCTGCAACATCACATGTTCCAGTTAGGGAGACTGCATCAGATGGCCAACCAAGTTCATGTTCAACCAAGCTGAACATTTGCACTCATGCCAGAAACATTTGGAACAGCAGCAGTCACTGAACAAATGTTGCATTTCATTACAGTAACGATTAGATGATAGTGGTAAAATAGACGCCACAGTTCTCACTATGATTCCAAGGGCAGTTTTTTTTTTTTGGTTCTTTACTTCTTAAATGATGTTTGAAATTATATTCATTACTTCTTAAGCGTGACTTGCAAATAGATTTCTGTGAAATGAGAAAAGAACTACCTAGTTCCTCTTTTAGAACATTTAATAGTTTATCTCTGGTGCATCTTTCTACTACACTAATGTCATTACTACATGTTCTGCACAGTGTGTAGTGGTATGATAGATAAGCAAAAGAGGACAAGGAGCTAAAAACACTTGACACACAAAACGAGAATACAAACCGACTTCCCAAAATAGAGTACGAGAACCTAAATATACAGCGGGCTCCAGTGATGTACACCCGACAGCTAAAGCAGTGTCTATCTAAAAAGGTTCTGGCCAAGACAACCAAACATCAAATATAAACATCATCCCAGATATTTATTTTCCAGCCACATCCCTATTTCCAGAGCCTGCGCCTTCCGTCCAGACAGGCTGGTATTTGTTGTGCTGTTGGGGGTGATATATATAGAGGAGACAGACAGAGAGGGATTCCAGTGGGCAGCAGTGTGGCTGCGCAAGGAGACGGTGAGGAAAGAAGGCCACTGTGTGTCCCTAACACTGACCCACCCTGCTAATGACAGGGTGCCGTCCGGACCTAGCTAACCCCAAATTACTGCCCTCGCCACCAGCTGTGACCACGGCACTCTCAAAAGTAAAACGGCTTTGAGGAATCTTTAGGAGTTCTTTGATTTGAAACCGTACGGGAAACACAGAAGGATCCTTGAAGGATCCCTTCGTAAAGTGTTCATGAAGCTGTCAATACGTGCGCTTCCACGTCATATTTGATCTTTCTATAGGAAACTCTATAGGGCTACCTTTTAAATGTCAACTCCAACCCAGCTTGATGACTCCTTTATTGTCAGAGTGGGATCTTAGCAGGATTCAAGGGCCACACATCAACACATCAGATAACATGAAAAATTCCACGCCCCTAGATGTTGTTTGTCACAGTTGAGATATGCAGTACGCTCTTGTATGGATGCTTGTTGTGATACAGAAGACTGAAGATATATTCAGCAGAGTTGAGGGAGAAGGAGCTTACACGGCGCACAAGCTGATGTGCACAGGAAGCCTGTGCTGAAAACAAACAAGGCTCTTCTATAGGGGATGCACTCTTTTTATGGATCCTTAAACGTGAGAGCTGACCCTGAATCCCAAGGACACATTTGACAGCATCTTTACTAATGGGGTGTAACCAACAAGGCAACACTACTGCATGGGTTATGCTGCTGATAGCTAAGATGGAAAATGAGATGGAAAAAAAAGACACTGACCTGGCGGTTCCTCTCATCCATGATCCGGGTGATCTGGATCTTCTTCCTCCCCATTGCCAAAAACGACTTCCTCTAACAGCCGGAGAAGAATATCAGTGGGTTCAAGGCAGGTAGTTCAGAGTTCAACGGACAGTGCTTAACACATAGTTTCACTGTCACCTCTGTTACTTCAGTATCAGTTTGGCATGGCTTGCTGAAAAAGAGCAAAAGAGAGACAGAGTCAGCTGTATCCCAGTGGTCTTCAGTCATCATATTTTTAAGAGTTAGGTTCAGGAAACTGATTAAAATTCTAGCACAAATCATATAGTATACAGTATGTTCACAAGAGCATCTCTTAACCTTAGGTGCTAGATGCCTTTCCTTCCTATCATTTCACACTTTGACTGACAAAACATGTTGGACTTTATGAGTGAAGGCAGACATTTTACACTCACTGTTTCAATAATCTCTACAATGGGTTTTCAGCCTTGTAATTATTTTTTTTCCTCAATATGGTACTAGCACTCTGCTGCACTGCAGTCTTTGTCACTGCTAACTCCACTCCATCGCTTCTTTTCATCTGACAGCAAGAAGCTTCACCAGAAGAGCTTAAAGTGCACCTAGGTTCACTGACCAACCAGCAAGACTTGTTGGTCCATCGACAAGGATAATGATCTTTCACTGGTTTTCCCAACCACAAACACTTCAAACTGTGTTTGCTAGAATACACAGCCAAGCCAAATGCACTGCTACCAGGGAGCAAACCAGCATCTCTGCCACATGGAAGTGGAGCTGTGCTATTCCCTTTTGTTCTTTGTCTGCCAAAGTCTTTTAATTTAATAAAATGTAACCTGTGACCACTGGATTTAACTTAAAACAGATCAAGAAGTTAACTCAAGAACACGCTGCCTGAGAAAGACTGAGAAAATGACACTCTCTCTACTTCATCACACACCTTATCTAGCTGGTTCCAAACTCTCTGCGACAGCAACATTCCTTCACGTGCACCAAAATGAACATTCAGCCCTGTAGTCGTGAACTTGCCTCTGCTCTCCTGCTTTCTCCTCCTGCAGGAGTGCCCACCTGCCTTGCTGTGTCCCTCCTCTCCTCAGCCTCAGTGTTTCTGAGCCCTGCCTTCCCCCAGAGCTCCTTAGCTCTTTCCTAATCTCATCTGATCTGGGAGGAGGCAGCAAGTGAGGCGAAGCCAGGCTTTATCCTAACCCTCTCTGGATTACTGCAGCATGTGGATCCCAGAGCTGAGACACCAAAACCCCCACTGCAGACCCAGTTCACAGGGTTGAGACAAATACATTTGCCATGCACCAGTTTTATATTACAAATTTATTGTTGGTTATTTGCTGATTTAAATGACCTCTATATTTAATAAAAATGATATTATTATTGAGTGCCAGTCACTTAAATGTCCCATAGTTGATAAATAAATTGAACAGAAAATCCCATGTTGACTTAAAATACTTTTAAAACCTTTGAAAGCCTGTGCCTTTCTGCCTTTAAATGATTGTTTCCTTTGAAAATAGACAATCACACTTAAATTTCATATTTTGCTTTTTTGTCTTTGAACAAACGGCTAAGTTGCACACAATGGCAAATGCTTTGCAAGAGACTGCACGCTATCCTGAAACCCATCCAGTCGACCCGAGCCAGATCAGTACACACTGTAACAGACAAAGACTCCTTGCATATTTGGGATTTAAAAGGTCACAGGGATTTATCTGTTTTACAATCTAGATGATTTGATGGCAAGACACAAATATTCTGAAAAGAGAATAAAAATCATTTCCACCAAGCTCACGTGCTGCAATTTCCATGAGAAAGCAGACAACAAACATTTGAGTGATGGCTCAGTTTAGTTGCTTTGCTACATTGCCAAGTTTGAATCAGCTAAATCCTTGGAGCTGTGTAAAGTCAAGTCACTCTATAGTGCTCTGATGTAATTAGGAAAGTCCTTGAACAGCAAAAGGTACTTCTGTTACAGTACATACTGGGGCGTAAGAAGTGAATTATTATGACGATAGTAATCCGTTCAAGTAAAAGACACATTGAAATTTGATCAATTTTGAATAACTTCAAACTGAATCACCACTACTACTACTGCCAGGACCGAAAAGCTGCTACTACTGCTGCCGATGCAAACTACTACACGTGTCGCAACGACTTAGTTTGTTTATTAAAAGAAGACATTAAATCATTAGATGTGAAGATCTTTAGTCTTTCAGTTTGATAACACTGCTTGTTGGACATATAGTTTTATATATCCAGTGAAGTAATATTCAGTAAAACAATATAATGCAAATAACTTCCTGTGTTTTGTTTTAAAAGAATGTTTACATAGTTTGAAACATAACTTTAATTTGTCGTTTTTACTTTTAAGGAATAGTTTCACATTTCGTTTACATCTTAAAGTTTATTTAGCAAACATGCAGTTTTGACTGAGCGTAACTATAATACAAATTTAAAAAAATTCTATTTCTATTTTCTAAAATCAAATTCAATTAAATTGAGAAAGAAACGCAATCGTCACTCTTAAACTGAATTGCAGCCTTCACAAACTGAATTTAAACATTACTATTAAGCAAGCAATTCATAGCACTAATCAATCAGTTTTATAGGAAGGAAACATAACTGCTGCCTAAATTCCAGCATAGGAACATTTATTCACCCCACACTATGGTGACTACGATGGATGGTAAAATATAAAGTTCAGGCCTTTTAAATTAAAACTTTGAATTGTGTGGTTAATCCTAGGCAACAAAGGCTTTGGTTAAGGTTAGGGTAAGACTGTGGTTTCAGTTAAATGTTAATGAATTTAGCACGTTTGGTTTCATGCTTCAAGTCACCATGGGATTTTTAATATTAAACCGAGACCAGGATCTTATGCTAACTTATTATGCTCTTGACCAAAGAGCTTAAACATCAGCATAAACACGTTTTCAAATGCTGTCCTCGTTACCAAAATACGTTGTCATCATTTTCTCAGTACGTTGATTTAAAAATCTGGGTGACACATTTGGAAACGCATTGATGTTGCAAATTAGTGGTATATAAATGTAATTTCTAGGCGACAGATTTGCCCTAATACATGATGATTATGGTTCACAATCATCACACAGACACAATGACTATATTATTTGTAATGTTGGTGAGATATATTGGCTTAAATGCAGAATACATACAATATAAAATAAACCTGTTTACAGCTTTCTCTTTGTGACAATAAATTTGTCTCAGAGTGCCAAGTCTGTGGAGTCTTTTCTACATCTTTTGTACACGTGCTTCCCAGACAAGTTGTCCTGATCAATACAGATGTAATACGTTCCTATAGCAGAAACTCTATCTGGCTGACCTAAAAATCAATACGACCCACGAGATGAGCCAACAGGCTGCAGCACTCACACAAACATCTACAAAGCTGAGCTATATATTCTAATTTCATTACATGCCATTACAGTCACACCAAATTTAATACAATGAGCAGCACACTTTGAAAACATTTTTAGGGTAATTCAGGACAGAATCCTCTGGAGTCTCTTTATATTTCTGAATAGTTAACCTCTGGCAATTTTCAAGTCCCTTCAGATGATTTATTAAAATGGATATGCAGCAATTTGGACAAAACCATTTTACCAAAGGTGTTATATCATTTTTACCCTGAACTCCAAAGCCTCAAACACAATGTACATGTGAGTTACTCTATGCATTTATATGATTTCTTTGATCATATTGGGGTATGTTTTTGATATTGTTGGTCCTCAGCTTGTAAAAATAATAACACTCAAACAATGACTTTCCAGATATTTAGCATTTAGGGAAATCAATTCTACATATAATGTGTATATATTTCCAAAGGGCTTAAAATATTCCGAAACATCAATGAAACAGCTCTGCAGTTTTCTAATCTATACTTGCTCTGACCTTCTCAACGCCTCTCTTTAACGTCAAAATATACTATAATATATTAAGGATGTATCCTTAACAAGAAGTGCTAAGCCCCCCGAGCAAACCTCACAGCCAAACTCTCCTCTCTTTATCTCACCCATGAAATCCAATTCCTGTGGATCTTTGGGAGCGTGACCATGCTTTGTGAGGCAGTGAAACACACTTTTCCAAGGTTGGGTAGCACAGGATTTTATATTTGTTATGACTACACAATAGCAGTGTGTCTCTTATTGTTGCTTGGGTACACGGAGCCTAAGGGTTTCCATCAAATATTTTTCTACACATCAAGTACACTGAATGTTGCATCTGACTGCATGATGAAAAGAAAATAAATATGTTCTCTTCTTTGTTTAAAAACAGTATTTCTGATGGATAATTTGTTATTTTACACTTGACGTGACAAATTTACTAATGAGACATTACATGTTAATTAGCTTTAGCATTGGTGGGTGTATAACCTTTGGCCAGTGTCACGCTAGCGGTTTCCTTTTATTTCCAGTCTTTATGCTAAGCTAAGCTAAGAATTTGCTGGTTGTAGCTTCATATTTACGGTACAGATATTGGTATTGGTAAAATTGTATCAATCTTATCTAACTATTCCTTTTTAATCTTGTGACTCATTGGTATATTGACAATAACATTGATAACTAACTGATTTATATGTTTTGAAATGTACAGGATCCCTAAATAACCACCACTGATGTGCATATAAGCAAGGAAGCTCCAAAGCCTTCAGTTGGTGACAGAAGAAGATCATGACCTATCGGCAGCCTGAGCGTTTCTTAAGAAAAGTGAAGTCAGGGGGAATTTGAAACAGGTTGTTGCTATAACCACATGTTCACCACATGTTCAGGCAATACAAAAGCAATCATTACCAACAACAATTACGAGCAGGACTGGACATAGCTAAAAGACAGAGTACAACTCCTCCACACTGCCAGCTTTCTGTTGAACAAACTACTTCCTGTTTCATGGCCTGCCATGAATTCCCCTTTCCAACCATGTCCTCCCACATACATCAGTATAAATATTTTTCTCATTAAGATGGGAATGATTTCATTCTGTGAATTAGTGATGTCACTATATACTGGTATGACACTTTTTATACCTCTATATATATATATATCTCTGTCTCTCACTTTCTACATTTGGATTGAGCGTAATTCATTTGCCACACAAAAACTTGATTCTACTGATATCACAATAACATTGTCACAATTATTATTATTAGATTAGATTATTCCAATTATTATTAGAATTCACAATACTTACAAAACAATGCTATCAGTAAATTCATTAAACTCATCTTTAACTTTTATGTTTTGTCTCTTGTTGTTGGTAAATGAATTATACTCAACTGTAACACTGGTAACCAGCATTGAGGTGCATTATGCCAGCTGTATTGTTGGACTGTAAACCACAAAATAATGTGTATTATTAAGATTATATCAATATTTCATTTTTAAATACCGGTACGTCAATTATCTTAAATATCGGTATATTATGACATCCCTAGCAACAATAACTGTATAGAGAAAACCTGATATTGCAACAGTCCTAATCTAAACTAACACTAAGTGCAAAAGCGAAATGAGATTTGGTTCTTACACAACACCAACATGCAGAGATTAAAGAAATCAAAGCTTTCTTGTTCAGAAGATCAATTCCACTCTCATACCGGTCTATAAATGTGCAGCTACGACTAACAGACAGTTGGCTTAGCTTCACACGAAGGCTGGAAGAAGGGAGGCGTTTTCATAATCTGTTTTTTGGAAGGTTTAAACAGGCAAGCTATAACATGTTAATTTGTGAGCTTTAGAGGTGCATGTAGGCAAATGTTGCTAGCTTTTGACAGAGCCAGGCATGCAGTATCCCCCCTAAACTAAGCTAAGCTAAATGATTGCTGCTTCCAGTTTCACATTTACAGACTACGATGTATTGATCTTCTCTGTGCAAGAATATGATTCTGCATTTTCCAAAACTGCAAATGCAGAAGGAACTTATCTTTCAAACTAAACCACCTACCCAGAAACACAGATCACAAGATAAAGACTTCACCTCTTATCTGCTTCCTTTCTCTAGTGGCAAACCATGCTGCATGCATGTGACACGGCACCTATTTCAGCAGGAAACCGATAGAATAGACATCATCACTGTTTAAATTATAGCAATAAAAAGCACACTGTGATTGAAGTTTCCTGTAGACTTTGATTGCTCTTACTGTAATTGGCTTTTCAATACTTCACCTTAAACACTCCCAATTATTCTTCCAATTAGTCTGCAGATAATGGTTTGAAAGCTCTTACATCTATCCCACCACCCCCATTTGCATGCAAGAGAACATTGCAGGACCCCTCTAACACTGGCCCATTGACCCCAATAAACCCCAATTAACAGGGTCAACAATAAGTCTAAAAATGGCAAATTAAAAAAACCATTAATTAACACCGCTCCCATTTTTCCTTAATGTCCTCTCATGTAAAGAATAAACAAAGTCCAAGCTACCGAAGGTCATGCTGGGTCTTAACAGCACCAGGTTGTTTTTGGTACAAAGCAGCACAGAGTAATTGGCAACCCTTTCATCCCCCTTCCTCATTAAAGACCATGGGTTCATCTCTAATTACTTTGACACCACCATGACCTCTGATCCTGTCACTCCAACAGCGAATCAATGAGGCTTCAAGCCGATGCTACCCCGCATGCACCACTAGGTAAACCCCCCAGTCTTCTGCTACCAGTAGAATAAAGTAACCACTGTTTCCAACTGAACATCATTTGATTCGGTTCATCATAGCGTAGATCCTGACTGTCAGCACGGACAGCCATGGTGAAATTCATAGCCATTTGCTGGAAGATGAAAGTTTGTATTTCATCACTGTTTGCAAAAAGTGTTAAGGACCGATGACACAGATCACATTCCTTATTCACGTCTTTACCTTTCCTGCAGCTTTGCTCATCTCCTTGCTGTCCTCTACTTCCCTTTTTTGCTCAATCTTCTGCTTCCTCCAGCAGCTGATTTGCATCGTATCCATCAGCAGGAAGATAGAGAGAGAGAGAGAGTGAGAGAGAAAGGCTCTCTTGCTCAAGGCATAACAAGGCGGACTGATAGAAGATTCTTCCTCCCCCAGGCAAGCCCAGACATTCTTTGAAGTTCTCATAAATGGAGTTTTTATAGAAGTTCTTAGGGGAACTTATACATGGTAAACAGTCAGGCTACGTGGTGGACCTGCTCCCCGAGGGAGGTGGAGTGAGATCAGCAGGCTTGTTTACTGGCTGAAGTGTTTAACACTTCCCTGTTTAGACTAGCGCTCGATGTGCTCAGCCTCCCCAGCATGCCCAGTTGTGAATATGAGCTTTCTTTGATGTAGGGAAAACGAATGACAATTTATGTAAAAACGTAACGGAGTTGCAGCTACTTAAAAGAATGATGAAATTAGCATTTTTTAATGCAAATGATGCTCTGGCACAATGCGCAATCTTTGCATAAGGAGAAGTTAATCCACACACGCTAGAACCAGCAACAACAGCTGCGAATGAGTCTCCTTGTAAATCTGCCCAATGACAAAAACTGAGATCCAGTAAAGTCAGTCTTAAAATGTTCCACTTCACCGTTTTCTGTGGCTTTTTAAGGCAGGAACATGCCTTTCATGGCAAAACGGGAGCAAGAAAGGCAAGTGCTGCTGTTGTCAGCTGCATGAGCGCGGACTGTGATTAATTCATCACCCACAGTCAGACAGACTAGCCTCTGGTATCATGCAGGCTGAGTATCGACGCTGGCCTCTGCTGCTTGGCAGGTCACTGAGCTAATGAGTTTTTGCCTGATATGTAATAATTAAACTCATCTCCTTCCACCAGCATCCCAACCATTTAATGCTAGGCTGAAGGCCAGCAGATTAGATGGCTTAAACTGTCAGCAGCCATATTACCCAACTCCCCTGGTCAGTTAACAAACTAAGATGCTGCGTTACTGTATTAGGCATGAGTCACTATAAGGAGATGAGAATATAGAAAAGTCTATGTTACTGTACATATTTAGGTCATGGCATGATGACAAGACAATATAAAATGTGTTTTTTTATAAGCATGATCAGTAAAGTCAACAAGCCCGTGGCTTCAGGGCTGCATTCACTGACATCGTATTCTCCAGTGTGCTGCACTGTTACTCACAATCTCCCAGCCTAGTAAAAACTCCAAGACAGCAGTCTGCTCATTTAATTACTGGCCCACTGTGATGTCATTTCATTATTGTGTTGCTTTTATGACAGTGGCAGTGGGATAAGATTTTCCTGTCTCAACACTGAGACACTGATGTCATGCCTGCAACACAGATTGAAACACAAGCTGCCCTGTAAAATATGGCTACGCTTCCATACTCTCTGTGCCTTTCATAAAAAAAAAAATTTAAAGAAGAAATACTAATTGCTGTTCAGCCGAACTTTCAATACTGACACGTGTGCATTTTTGCTCTCTGCCTTCATCAGGTTTCCTCATACAGAGGTGAAGTGATCTTGAACCGAAGTCAACTGACATTGTATTGGTTAAATGTCTCGTTTCTAAACTGTAATCATACGGCATGAACAGTATAATATAATATAACAACACTGGGCCAATAAAATAAAATTCCAACCACAACTTCTCCCAAACAATTACATGTCAAAACCTCCACATACACTCACACATGTAGTAGGACTTTTCAGTACCAGGTCAAGTCCATTCATTGCAGGTTTAAATCAATTCACTTCTGAACGATCTTTAGTTGAATGCGGCAGCACGTTCTGCGATTAACCACAGTCATGGGTTTGTAACTGTAAAGGCTCAGCTACACCAAATGTCACTTACAATCAACGACGTAGCGGTGAGTTAGGAATTGGACTTTCAGTGTTCAGTAAACCACCAACAACAAAGTAAAAGGAATATTGCGCACTCATAAAAACAGCACCTGGAGAAGAGATGTTCTCCATTTCCTTCTTCCGGTTTTATTAAAACTTCAAGAAACAAAAAAAGCAAAACTGGTACGCCCTGATGTATCAAATCTTGTGAAATAAGTTGTGAAAGCGTCCCTAATTTGCACTGTTGCTTTTTTCGCCTTAAAAATGCCAGCTGAGGCTCATGGGTACTGAATTATTTAGTGACATCCAACAAGCCAAACTGATTTTTAAAAAAACACAATTCGTCTGAACGAAGAGTTTAACTAATTAAAATTGGTGAGCACTGCGTACTGTAAAGTTACAGGTTTGTTATCAATGTCAGGCAATATGAGTAACTTCCTGACTATATTTCTAGCATGAAAGCGCTCTTGCCTGTTTATTGTTTCATCATTCAACTTTAGTACAACTCGTGCGTCGCCCTCCTGGGTGTCCCTGACTCACAGCTGGTCCCAACAACTGCTCTACTGTAGAGAAGCACTAAAGCCCAGTTTGGGAACGTTCGTCTGAGAAAAAAAACGTGTCTGGACAGTAATATTAAGACAGATGGACACAATAATATCAACAGAATCTCAGTATAGCAATCTCCAATCACTGAGTACAGTCACACAAACACCACATATACAATATGTACTGTATATCGGCACAGCCAGTCTTAGTCTTTCTCTCCTGGTCTATGTTCACTGCAGTTTAGTTCGCAGAGCCACTTACAGTAACTTCATCAGTGAGAAGTATCTAGCCTCGGCCCAATCTTTTGATCTACTAAATGATATTATAATGAATTCTTTAACATTTTTATTTGTTCATGCTCTCATTGAAATTCTGTGCTTTCAGCAAAGTAATATCATCCTTTTAATGTTGTGAAGAGATGGTAAGTAGATCTGAGGGCTCTATCCTGAGGGTCCTCCATGCAATCTCCTATTCCCCCCACCCCTAATTCCCCCTTACACACATATACCCACACACACACTCCAACACCACCGCGCTCTCTGAGATTACTGAGTAAACAGTGGACTCTTTTTCAAGTTGGTATATGTACAGGACAAATAGAGTTCAATGCGTGGTGTATATATAGAAATATCAGAAATTGCTCCTTGCAAGTGCCACTTGCAAGTTCTAAGTGTGCCATTAAAGCATTTTAACTCAACATTTTAAGTGTGAGTGGAACATATATTCATGACGGCTGAAACTTTGCATGGTTAAGCTACTTTTTAATTTTCTGCATTCAGCCTCAAATTTGCAGCGTTTGACACTCCGGACCACCGTTTCTCCCGATCAACAGAAGGGTAAGAAGTGGGTGCAAACTCCCGTAAGCTTGGGCATGAGGACTGAAATGAAAGCTGTGCAGAAAATGAGTGCTCGTAACGCACTGAGCATACAGATGGGCAGTGTAGAGCTGCTGGGCTAGTTTGATAAGTTAAGACATATTTTCCACCCAGCTCCCGTTCTTTGTAAAGAAGGGAACTACTAACTTTTAATCACCAACATTCACTACAGCTGTCCAGCGTTTTCATCTAATTAATGGATTGTTCCTAAAGACAACGCGTGTACCACACACACATCTGGGTTAACCACATCATTAACTGGTTGTAATATTTTAGCAGCTGGTACAGCTTATCTATCCTGCAAACCGATTACACAACTGTGTGCCTTTGCTCACTGGTATACTTCTTTCACTGAATTTCTGTCATGAGAAAATATCACAGCTGGGATCAGATGCGTCACCTGGGATTAGGGTGTATAATTGCAGACAGCCACGTGTGAGATCACACTGGTTGCTTCTGTGAGAAAAGTCAGTCAGTCAGTCTGAATAGCCGGGCTACAGAGAAGCAAGCTGACTTCAATTTGTAGTCGCCAAACAAGTTCATCTTATTGCTATTGACATTCTAAATTCTTACTGACCTAGATTTACTATACCCATACTCATATATTCATATTCATGCTATAGAAGTCAACTGAAAAGACAATAAAAGCTAATCTAACCAATATGATAAAAGATAGCAAAAACACTACCAGTAACAGTGGTGTGTAAAGCTGGACAAAATAATGAGCAAATGAAACCAGAGATTGGATTTAACTCTGAGTGTGAGGATGTTGCAAAGTAAGATGGATTACAAACATTTTAATTTTCAGAAGAATTTTTAATCCTGTTTGCTCTGGTAGACAGAAGTGTTCAAAGTTAAAAATACTCAGAATCTGTGGAAGTGTAACCTAGATATAACCTGGTCCTCAACTCAGAACGGAGAGAGTGTCTTCATGTACAGCCAGCATTAATGAAGTGTTGGCACCATTAAGAACAGTGTCAGGACTCTGAGCAGACCCAAACCACTCTCTGGTCTGGACCCTGTCTCTGCAAATCAACACTGAGTTTAATTAAGCCAAGCCACGCTGCCATTGACCCAACATAACTGTTTAAGTTGGCAGGACCGAGGGAAACCTATTTACTGTTAGCAACAAAGGAAGTTTTATATGACTTCAGGAAAGTAGATTGCAAGGCTAATATTTGGAAATTGTTTTATTTGATTTCTGTATTTATTGAGTGTAATTTCTGAGCTCCTCTGCGGCATTTTTAGCATCAAGCGTGCGGGTGTGTGGCCCAGCGGTCAGACGGCAGGCAGCCAGAGGTTTGGCTGGTTTGGGACCCCGCAGGAAGAGTTCTCGAGTCCAACAGATTAGGAGCTCTTCCAGAAGCCACAGCAGCAAGACGAGAGGACAGAACATCAACCAAAGCCTTCACTGCTAGATGGTATTGCTGAGCTCAGTAAACATGATTTTAATCTTACCTCCCTATAAAAATACACATAAAACTCATTTTATATTTCCCCTGACCCCCCAACACTGTCTGCAAGTAATTTGAATCAGGATAACCGGAGTTGCATTATGCAATTCTGAAACTTTTTAGTAAATATATTTATTACATTAAAAAAAATCAAAAGTTTTATAACACTAAAACCCAAATGAATGGTTGTTATTTTTAGCCATAGTGGTTTCCAGTTATAACCCAAGAATAGCCTGAAAAGAAGGGAACCTTCAATACAGCTGTTTTCGGCTGACACTTGTTTGGATTTTGCAAGTGCTGTTGCAAGAAATTTAAGAGAGGAAAATGTTTGTAAAGAGGCATCAGATATTACCTGAAAGTTTCCCCTGGAGAAGGAGCAGGAACTCCTCTTCAGCTTTAAATCTGGAGGACGGACACAAGCGAGACGATATTACAGACAGCAATTCCTCCCCAAGCTCTGCGTTTCTGAAAGAGAAAACAAAAATCCTTTTTATTTTCAAGTAACCCAAAAAACATGGCAGAAAAATGTTCGTCTGCTTTCGTTGGCAAAGGAGGAAAGTGATGCTCCTGCTCTGTTGTTCTGGATATTAAATGACCTCTTAAAAGCACTTCTCCTGTTGAGAACATGCGCTGCTTTTCCCTTCAAATGAGTCATTACACATAGACACAACTGTTCCAGCTGTAATGACTGAGGCCATATCACTGGATGTAATGAAACCGTCAGAGAAAATACAGGAATCATTTTTCATAAACAGATACGATGTCTTTATAATCACATCAAATAGAAGAGGCATATTCCATGTGGGCCATAAAAACTTGAGCGTGAAGATTTAAGACCAAAACTGAAATGAGTTTGTGTTGTACCATAATCACATCAGTCTGGATGTTAGCATCAGCACAGACAGGTAACAAGCACACAACAAGCCTCCACAGCAACGAGAGTCAGTTAAACCTCTCATCTTCCCTGCTGTGTGTGACACAGCATGTCGCCGGTTTAGTCAGGCATCGCCACGGCTAATCAAAGTGGATAAGAAATGCATTAGTCCACACAGGAGCAGCCTGCATTAGCTTGGTCTAAAGAAGGCGATGTAATTGGCTAGAAAAAAACTAAGTCAGTCAGTCAGTCAGTCAGTCAGTGAGGGAGAACTAGAAATAGCCTTTCAATAAAACACACACACACACACACACACACACACACACACACACACACACACACACACACACACACACACACACACACACACACACACACACACACACACACACACACACACACACACACACACACACACACACACAGTGCAGCCTCTATTTCTTCAGCGTGTGGTGCAAAAAGAGAAGCCTGTCCTTCAGAAGTGTTGCTATTTCTGTTTACCACAAGGCCCCAAATATTCTATCATTAGGGAAACTAGGAGGGAAAGGAAATACCACTGGGCAACACATGGACTCCATACAGCCGCACAAAGGAACCCAACTGACAGGGTGAACTGTCATGTTCCTGGTAACAGGTTTTATTTCCACCATATCCATTTAAGTAAAAAAGTGTCACAAAGGCGATATTTTCTCAGTTCTTGGAAGAAATCGTTATCTTTTTGTACTCTCTTTCTAATCACTGACAGTTTATGTAGTTATAAATACTCAGAATTTGGTGTGCCATTCATGGGAAAAGAAAAACAAAAAGAAAAGAAAAACTGAGAATGATAGTTGAGCATGAGCAGTAAACACTACCACGACGGCTGAGTCAAGCAGCACCACCCTGGCTTGTGGCTAAAACGAGCTACGTAGTGCATGAAGATACTAAAGCAATATCACACGAGAGGAAGTGATGTACTAGTGGTGTGTGTGTGTGTGTGTGTGTGTGTGTGTGTGTGTGTGTCGTAGAGGAAAATGGTTACAGCTTTTATATGGCTACAAAAGCCATTTAATAATCATCAGATGATTTCCAGTGTTTTTTTGTGAGTGCTTTTGGACGATGCCTTCCATCTCTTTTGCTCTCCACCTGGGCTGTTGCAACCATAACCCATTCAAGCATGACAATACTACTCAGACTGGACTAGTAGACTTCCGGTGCCAAACACCTGCTCCCTCGCTTACAGGTTCGGCATTCCTTTGCAGATAAATAGATATCAATTGTTATTAAACATCAAGACTGGCACATTTACCTTGGCTGACCTTTTCAGGTGATAATGCAAATGATGTGTGCTTAAACCAGAGACATTACACTGAAGGTGATGCATTGCAGGTATTAAAAACAACACAATGCAATGTATAATGTATGTTTTGTAGTTTGCATTCATGGCCAGTTTAAAGGTGTCAACACAATCTTTTGCACCAGATGTAAAGAAGGAGAAAAGGCGGAAAGTGTGATTGATCGTGCTAAACCTCTATCAACCTCACAACATGAGCTGCACTTATATAACAGAAGTCACATGCTAACCTCAGATCTCAAGAGTGACTTCATAAACTCTTTGTTCGATCAGTAATCACAATGCCAGAAAACAAACCTGATGCGCTAACCACCAACAAATTTGTTGGTGCATCACTCAATGATCCACATTTCTCTCGCAATGAGACCAAGTGTAGTTGATTAAGTGGGAAGAGTTCCCAGAAATGTTTCCATCCACTTTACATTAGTACAGGGTGAAGTTTTGATTGTCATTCTCATAAAACAATATCAAATATCCAGCCAACCTTTGTATGATCACCAGTTTTTGGAGGGTGTCCTGTTTCGGAATAAAAAGTCTATTAATGCATATTTAATATATTTTCCACTGTTATCCACATGCTCACTCTCTTGTTGATGGTTTTTACATGCAGCACCGTACATTCCTGTATATCCTAACTTCTGCAGAGATGATGAGGGTTGGAACTCTTTGAGTCACATCCTTCTGCGAACAGGCTGTCCTAACTATGAATGGAAGGTGGGAGTTAAGTTCCTTTAAATGTCGAAACACACACTTTAATCAGATTTACACAAATCAGATCATTATGTGCACATACTGTACCCGTAATGCACAAGCTCAAGTTCTCAAATCTTACTGAAATGCACAGTACAGAATGTTATAGACCTTGAAGAATGTGCAGTGACTTGGCCACCATTAAAGTTTAATGTCCAGACGACATGTTCACATCCTCACTGTACATGCTGAATGACAGGCTTGGTCAACGTTTGGTTAGCAAACATTAGCTTACATGCTAACATTATCCTCGCTTAATCGCCAACACCATATCATCTGCGTTTTGTTGTTCACCTCACAAAGTTTATTGACATTTAGATGCATAGCCAATGTCAGAGTATGTCATGTGAAGCCTTTCTGAGTATTTGTTTGCTTTTAACTAAACTAGACAAATCAGCTAATCTATGTTTAAATTTAATTAACAGCAATTAGTTGTCAATAACATCCCCAATATACTGTATGGCTAACATGTTGCCTATTTACACACATACAGCAATATTGATGTTAATTTGCAGTCACGTTAATGATAATGATAAATCCTTTTAGCTCCATTTTTGGTCTCCACCAGGCACAGATGGTGCTTTCAGCTAATTGCTAACATGATAAACTAAAATTTCAAAATCACAGACTGAATGATGAATAATCTGGACACACGGCAACAAATGGAAAATGCTCCAAAGTAGACAGTTTATCAGGATATCTGCTAAGAAATAACTGAATGGAGATGGGAGACCTCTTTCATCCCATATGCTCCCTGTGGTCTCAGCAGTCTGACAGGGTGACAGTGTAACCATGACCTGATTACCTGTCCCCTGAAGCCTGTAATCACTAAAGCCAGCAGACAGGCACTGTCAGTCCGCTGACAGGGAGGATAATTGAAGGTGATGCTACATGCTGCAAGGCCCGCTAATGAAATATGAAAACAAAGAGCAGGGACAAGGCAGCATGGCACCAGAGAGGTCTGAGCTCCAAGGTAGTACATTCTCTGTCTTGTCTTTACAACAGCCACTTTTCATTTTATCTCTCAGTCTTTTAAAGTAATAGTCTATGTGGATGATGATCTGTGAATTGGGTTTTGTTGCAAACCTTCACTTTTTTAGCAACTGGTCTTTTCCATAGACGCCCCTATTAGGTCACAGGTTTTCCTATTACTCATGTTCATCAAAGACAAAAGGCTGTTGTAATATTAGTTTAGTGATAAAATGCTGAGTCCCTCTCCAGGCTTCACAGTCACAGCAGTACACTGTTAAAAAGTAGTGAGGGTGAATAAACAGCCATTCATTCCAAAACTAGCTATCGACTTTGTGAGAATTCCCCCCGGCCCTTCAGTAGGTTAAGAGGACAAGTTAGACCATCTTCACTTATTTATTGAATTATACGAGAGGATAAGATTTAGAAATGCTAAAACTGTATTTTGGTACAAAGCCTATTGAAACTTCTGCTCATTCACTCGTTGTTTTTGGTGATATATTTTCCCCGAAAAGCGTCAATCTGGAGCAAATGCAATGTTAAAAACTTAGTATCCTAATTAATTTGTTACTATGAAGAAATTTCATATTTCTGCAGTCAGCCGTGCTTCAGATTTGTTTGCCATTTTAGTACCCTCACAACACAAACACAGTATTCGATAATTCACGTTAACATTATCACAAAAATCCGCAGTGGCCTTGAATTTGATTGTATTAATCAAATATTGTTGCTGTTGCTTCCTACTGTACATGACATATCTGGAGTTAAGAGATTAATCACATTTATACTTCCTGTCTAAGTTAAATGGTCAGTTTTGATTATTTTAATTAAGACTCTTCTGGTTAGCATTGCTGTGTTGCCCTCATACAGAGTTTTGTCGTGGCAACCTTCATGATTGTGAAGTGAAGCCAGTGCGAAGTGCCAAACGCTGCAGTTCCTCAAACAGCCACTTGAGTCTGGCTACAGACAACTAAGGAGTGACAGGAAATGTGGGGAGACAGAGATGGGGAATGACATGCGGGAAAGAGCCACAGGTCAGATTCGAACCCTGGGCTGCCGCGGCAAGGACTGAACCTTTGTACGCGGGGTGGCTACTCTACCGACTGAGCTAAGCAACACCCCAGGGGAGTGACATTAAAGCATACTATTTCTCAAAGCTGTCTTAACTCACATTTCCATATGAACTTTGAAAGCGTCATTACCTCCACAAAGGAGGTTGTTTGTTTGTCTGTCCGTCCGTCAGCAATATTACAAAAAAAACAAAAAACTAAGGCTGTAGCACAGGCCGAGAAAGGACCCATTAAATTTTGTAGCGTATGTGAATTAATTTCCACTTACGGTGACACTGTTTGAGAGGTCAATCATAAGTGACATGGTTGCGCTTGCAGATTAGCATATAAGACTGGCCTATTGGCCTTGGCAAACGTGTGCTCTCGCCAAGTTGCTGTAATTGCGCCTCCTGTCAAGAGATCCCTTCTTAAAGCAATTTTACTGTATGAGAGATGGGAAACATACACTATCCTGAAGATAATATGAAGCTTCAGAGGCCTGAGAATGAATCATAGCTTAGTTATCAGTACAGCTTTAGAGTTTTAGAGGAGGTGATACTGGGACAGAACTGAGCCCTGATGTGGTTTGAGACGTACAGAACGTATTGGGTCAGCGTTGGAGAGGTTTCTACACACGTGCTGATACATTTTGACACGTTTTCTCCACTTTTCAGGCCTACGTGCGTTATCTGATACATCGTTTGAATTGTATTAAAAGAACTGAGTAGTGTATTCAAGCTTGAATAAAATATTAAAGCTGCAGCACTTGCAGTTATTGTAAATGTACATAAAATCCTTATACATACCTGAGTTAGACCAATAAAGCGGGCGTCTCGATGAGCTTTAGCTGATCTTACAAATGTATTTACATAAAACGAGGGGCTGTGATGTTCTCACTTACACTGACCTGACTTAGATGGACAGTTACAGCACCCAATAACCCTTTCAATGTACATGTAGGTATAAGCAGCACTGTATCAGGAGGAAAAAACTGAGAGCCTGTCCTTTGTGGCCAGATTACTTAATCCAAATTAAAACAAAATGGCACACAATCAAACTGATGGCATTAAAAAGTGGAACACAAATCCTAAATAGATAGTGTATCTCCCCTACAGCTTGCCTTACAATACACTGCTTGTGAGGCTGAATACACCGCAGGAAATAAAGATAACATTTTGTGAGAGTGTTGTTTGTAACACGGATATTTGTGGCCTTACTTAACCTAATAAATCTGCCTCAGTTAGGGATTTCCTACAGGATGTCTAGTCTCTCTGGGACATGTGGCTGGTGTTTTCCTAGATACTAAACTGATTGCGTGTTGTAATAAATCTATTTAAATTCACAAACCTGCAACACTCCACAGATTACAGCCACCTTAATGTATTTGCTGCTATTGACTCACTGTAATTGGACTGTATTGTGCGTATACGGTGTGCTACAGTGGGAATAACAATACATATAACACATATAACACTAGCTACGTTTTGTTTTTGGAGCCAGCAGGCTTTATTACATCCCGAAAAGACAGGACGGGGTAGTAGAAGTACCCCAAAGAGAGAAAATGGTGAAACTAGCTCAGCGGCTAAAAACAGCTAACGTTAAAGTTCATCAAAGTTTCATAAAGCTCTCTCCGCTGAGGCGCTATCACAACATGTACACGTACAGTAAACGTACAGCACTCACATGGAAAAAGCTACTAAACCACAACAAAAAAACAGATAACGGCGAACAGGAGGGTGTGAATGTAGCTTTGGGTAGCGTTAGCTGTCATTATTTCAGGTTGTTTTGGAAACTAACGGTTAATATCGTAACGTTAGATGAAGTGCTGCCGGGTCCGTCTCAGTCTGCACAGCACACAGAGACAATAAACGGACACATGAAGACAGATGAGTTTGCTCCACTTACCCCTGTGCCCTCCCGGAGCTCCTCTAAATACGGAGAGTTTGTTTTTCTTATCAAAGTGTCTCCTGCTGAAACACAAACACGCAGAGACACACACACACACACGCTCACACACGCAGACACGGACAGGTCCTCGTCCGCTATATTTTAGGAAACTGACAAAGTCAGTCAGAGCAGCGCGAGCTTTAGCTCCTCCCAGCGGAGCGCGCGAGTGCGTGTGTGCGCGCGCGCGCGTGTGTGTGTGTGGATCATCAGTGCAGTATGAGTGTGTTCAGTGTTTTAAAGACAGATTTTAGAGGAGAGAAAAAAAATCACTGATTACCAATATGGAGGCCGATATTGTGAATTTCTGAGCTGGGTTGAAAGTTGATATTCTCTGTGTGGATTCTGCACCAGTATGATTACACAAAGAAGGCTACTTATGTCTGACAGAAAGCCAAACTTCCCTTCATTTTTAAATTGTGCAATCCTAAATATGAGTCATTTCAAATGCCTCATCATGAAATTTCAAATAAAGTGGAATTAAATGAGCTAATATATAAATTACCAACCAATTCTAGTTCAGATACAACAGTTTTCATGTCAGCATATATCTGATAACATATACGCCGATACTGATATATATCCAATATATTGGTCGATTTATTTTTTTTCAAAAAGACATGAGGTAGGTAAAAATTAAAGCGTCGAATCACAGTAAAAAGAGACTTAAAGTTTAGGGGAAAGAAATACAGCATGTCCAGTGTGTTGGTCGTTTTTTTTGTGTGGATGTTTTTTTGTATTAGTCTTTGTTTAAAGTGTGAGTGTCATAAGTAAATGAGTGCATGCCTTTTCGGTAAGTATGTAAATATGACTTTACCTAAATTTGTTTGAGATTATACACATGTGTGCTTGTGTGATACAGTAGATAGATAGATAGATAGATAGATAGATAGATAGATAGATAGATAGATAGATAGATAGATAGATAGATAGATAGATAGATAGATAGATAGATAGATAGATAGATAGTAACACAAGGCCATCTATCATAACTGATCTATTGATATTTTATTCATTCCTTGCCTGAGGGAAGAAGAAGCAGAAAGCTTGTGACTTAAAGGTCAGAGGTTCAAATTTCTGAACAAGTTGAAAAGATCCACTTTAAGCAGTCAGTCCTTTCTCCTCGAGCAACACTGCTGATGAAACTTTGAGTAAGTAACAAGCAGAACCACTGTTTGATTTTCAACGGTTGTCTTACAAAGTGATCTATGTGGGTAACATCGAAAGGCTTAATGGTGAACATTGGACCACACAAGGGTCCAAAGAATTACCCACATGTTCACACTGGTGCCTCCTGCTGCCTTGCTAGTGGAGAAAACATGATACAGTGCAACATAGGCTGCCCTACATGGTACAGTAGCTAGAAAAAAATAGCTAGCCTCTACTGTATGTGCATTCAAATGGTTAAACAGTTAATAGTACCCTATTTATATTACAGAGGTGTGGTAGTGATTCTGTAAAGTCACATAATAAAACATTTTTATGATAACCAGGATTTTGAATTATTTCAACATAAATTCATCAGTTTTCTGGTCACTTGTACCCGACTCTATGCAAGTGGTTTTTATTGTTTCGTCCCTGCCTCTCAAACACCCTGAGTACGTCACTCATATGATTATTATTAGTAAGGACCCCACCCAAGATATTTATACATACAATGATTGTTTTCCACATGTCCTGATAGTGCCTGATTAAACCTTTAGAATCCCTGGATGAACAAAAAGAAAATTATCTTTATAGCAGAATACTGGAGAAACATTTGAGAGATGAGAAATTTTGTGCCATACTCAAATCTGTATCCTTCAAGTATCTTGGCCCCATCATTCGTGATGTACTTTATCATTCTTTACCCTCTGAGAATATCATAAAATCTTCAAGAATATCTTCCACAAGCGATTGAATTGTGCCTTTTTGTTGCACTGCACCCTTTAATGGATTACACAAAGACATTACATTACTAACTCAACAGAAACGTTTAACTTCTAACTGCATGTTCCAAATATAATATGCCTTTCAAGCATTTCTTAGAAAGCATACTTTCATGCGTGCCTATAATATAATAAACGAATAATAAAGAATTTATAATAATAATGTGGCTGACTAAATAAATAATGGCACTTGTGTTTTGAAAGAAAACTAGAAGTAGTCATTCCATCGTTGGGCTGTCAAGAGGAAAAACAAAAAAAAACTCTGGTGCCATCATGTGTCCTTGAGTCAGATGACAGCAGAGGAATCGTGGGGGAGATTTTTTACCAAAACATAAAATGTCACAGAAGTTTATTAAACAATAATCATGTTGGTTACATTCTTTTTTTCAGATTTTAAAAGAAAGAAATGTAAATAAATCATAATAAATATAAACTTAGAGTTGTGTTTGGGAGTTTGCGTGTGTTTGACTCTGTCTCCCCCTGCAGGCTGGTACTGTAGCAGAGTGAAAGCTGCCTTTCTGGCCATTATTTCATTGATCTTTTAATGAAGCACAGACTTTACTTACTGAATTGCTTTTGCATTAATTCAGTTCACGTATTCTTATAGCACCAAATTTCCATGTCGAGCAGATGTAGACGGTGTGCCCCTCCAAAGTTAACACTTCACTGTACTGTAGCTAAAAATCCTGGTCTGCTCTTCTGTGTGTTGAACTTAACTTCATGCATGTTGCGTCAGCATTACAATCAATGTAAATACTTCAAACTAAGCAGTAAACTAAAACATAAGGCAGGTTATTTTTCACCTCTTTCCTAAACTGGATTTCTTTGAACCAAAAGACAGACTTGAGTGTGAAAGTGCTCATTAGATTAGCCTTTAACATGATTTTTTTTTTTTTAAAGTGAGTCATCCCTTTATTTCTTCATGTGTTAAAGATTATATATCTTATGTGTACCCCCATTTTTTTCATGAGCGGAAGGTGAGCGGATGGAGAGTAAAGAGATAAAGGAGGGATTGAAAGAGCAGACTGGGGACGAGACCTCGCCGCTAAAACACAATAAACCACAGCTGAAAGGAATGTCATGCCTTAATGGGCTTTCACAGCAGAAAACCTTCCTCATAAGAAACTGGCTGGATTGGAGGCCTGTATCTATGAAATCCTCTTCTAAAAGTATCGCAGCCAACTTCCTCTACGCACTGATCTCCTAGCATATTTACTGACTTTGCAAAACTATTAGCATTAGCCACCATCACCCCTTCATTTAGCATTATTTACTTATTCAGTGAACAGGGGGTGGTGGGTCAGTTGCTGTTAATGCAAAATAGACAGCATGATTTTGGACACTTTTAAGATGCAAATAATGAGGGCTGACAAGGAAAAGGAGAATGTGTGAATGATTGCAAACGGCACACAGTTTAAATAAAAAAATGACATATTTATTACCTCTCAGATCATGTTACATTAGTTATGTTGGTACACTTGATACGTGCTGAAACAGATTAGCTATTTAAAACTGTATTGCATCTCTAGTGCATTTCACACAACGGATCGAAACTTGTGTGGTAATTTGTGGCAGCAAACAAAGACATAGAAAATCAATAAATAATATCTTTTAAATACAGTGCACATGACAGATCATTTCCACACCTTGTGAAAGAGTTCATATATTCAAATAAAAATATCACTATTTACACATGAACAATGGTTCTGCATGAATATTAAACCCCATCGCTGCTGTTCAGTTACAGCTGCTACAAGCCGTCCATATTATAATATGGGCAATATTGCTGTGTGAAGGAATAGTAAGTGTTATGTTATTGCTTAATTTAAGTGTTCACAGTGTTAGCTGAAGTCAGGAGTGAGTAGAACAAAGAGTCTGGTCGTTGCTTCAGCACATCTGGGCTGTCCAACTCTGCCGCCTGTTGGACAGAACACTAACTGTAAGTCTCGGTTTAAGATCACACTTAACTTCATCTTGGCATATTCGTCTTGGTTTCTTACCTCTCCGTTGTCCATGACCAGAATACGATCTGCGTACATCACGGTGTTGATACGATGGGCGATGGTGAGCATGGTGCAGTCCTGGAAAGCTTCTTTGATGGTGTTCTGGATCAAGGCGTCTGTCTCTGCATCAATGGACGCTGTCGCCTCATCCAAAAGAATGATCTGTTGGACAAAGGAGGGACAGTTAGCGTAGACAAAGTCAACTGAGAATAAAGTTGATATGAATAATGGGTGAAAGATAAAACACAGCAAGTAATCATACTGGCCAAAGACATGTTGTATCATTGTGTGGTAACTGATGCAAAAGTAAATACAGAGATTGCTTGGTTTATTTGGTATTGCAACATAGACACATGTTCAGCAGCAAGAAATTCGAAAGCAAATGAAAATAAAACAAAAGAGCTCAATACATGTACAAACCTTGGAGTTGCGGAGTAGTGCTCTAGCCATACACATCAGTTGTCTTTCTCCTACAGAGAAGTTCTCTCCATTCTCCAGCACCCCTGCCTGTAGTTGCCCCTCCAGTCTGGAGATCTGAGGAAACAAAACAATACTCAGAGCACTACTTTTTTACTACTGCTATCAAGCGGATGATCTGAAATGGATATGAATACCTCCTTCACCACTTCCAGAGTTGGAAAATAAGCGTTCCATAACACTACTGCACTGCCTGTAGTGGTCCAGATAAATAACCACACACTGTAATTAAACTCTTAATGCACTATGCTTCATATACGTACTGAGTCCTTCATGTAGGTTTTGTCCAGTGCTGCCCAGATCTCCTCATCGGTGTAGTTATTGAAGGGGTCCAGGTTGTACCTATAGGCAAAAACACACACATCATCACAGTTAGGTAACTAGTGATTAGTGGACAGAGTGGGTTTGTTAGATGAAGGCGACAAGGAAGTCTTGAAACCGCCATTCTTTCTATTGGCCAGCAGAGGGCAGTGCATATGGCTGCAAATAAAAGAAAGGCCGATTTTATGGACAAATGAACCTATTCATTATTATATTCAATTAACCCTTCAATTTATTTATGACCTCAGTAAACAGTTTCTTGATGAGTTTATGATCTAAATCAACTTGTTAGCTTCATTTTATTTTGTAAAATAGATGATACAGGTCACCATGGTTTCATCAAGGCCTTTTTGATTTAAGGGATACACCCAGAAAATTAAATGAAATTGTTATTTTTAAAGTTTAGATTATTAAAAATATCCAGTTAAAACCACCCAGTTAGTTAATATAATATAATAATATTACAATGGCCAAGAGTCACGGAGAATAAAATTTGTTGTGAATTTGTTGCAAAAAAGAAGCATATTAAATATGCATGATGTTAAACAATTAAAAATCAAATACATTAAATAACTTTTGATACGGAGATGTATAAAAACTTCCTAAAAATACCATGTACTGTTGAGTTAGGGTGACCTGAAGTTACCTGACGGTGCCAATAAATAGCACAGGGTCCTGGGGGATGATTGACAGTTTGCTGCGCAGATCCTTCAGACCAATGGCCATAACGTCCACTCCATCTATCAGGATGGTTCCTCCCGCCGGCTCCACCAGCCTGAACAGAGCCACTCCTAATGAGGACTTCCCTACACACACAGAGATCATCAGGTCATCATAGAGTATGTACAGTATGTAAAACTGTGTGTGTGCTCAAGATGCATCTCTATGATAATCATAGGAGTCAGGGTCTTACCAGAGCCTGTCCTTCCCACAATGCCCAGCTTCTCCCCAGCTTGGATGCGGAAGTTGAGCCCGTTCAGGACAATGGGTGTATTCTCCCTGTACCTCATGTTATAGCCCTGGAAGGTGATGGCTCCGCTCTTTGGCCAGTTCTCTGGGATTTTAGCCTCTTTTATGTGCCTGGGGCCCTCAGACTTACAATCCTGTGCACAACAAATAAAGACAACTAGTTTAAGTGTGTGGATAGGAGGGATGTCAGGAGTTCAAATAGCTTTAGCAAGCGCCGTATAGGTCAGACCGTGATGTATTCCTGCAGCCGCTCCACTGAGTTAAACCTCGCTTCCACTTCCGTTGCCTGCCTCACTACGTACTGAAGCATGCCTGTCAACTAGACAACACAGGAACACACTCTGTAAAAACACAGTTGCGTTCAATATGTCTTTACAGAAATAAACCAGACGTCCATTCACTTGCTGTCTAAATATACCTGTATGGTGTAGGACATGGCCAAGCCTTTTAAAGCCGGGCTGATGACTGCATCATCAGTGAGCACTACGAACAGAGCCACCAACAAGGCCATGGTCGAAGCCATGAAGTCGAGCCAGAAGGAGAGCCACCGTGTCCCGGAGTGAAAGAGTAAATAGTGGTTGGAGTTGATGTCATTCAGTAACTTGAACCTACAGCATGACAAAGGAGAGACCAGGGTTTAAGAACAGTACCTCCTCACCCCAATAAATGTCAGGCAAAGGAATTTCGCTTTGGTATCTTACATGCTTATGTGGCTGTCTCTTATGTTGTAGGCATGGATGGTGCTGAGGCCCTGCAGCGTAGAGGTGGTGAGAGAGATGCAGGGAGAGCGACTAATGTTCTCCATCCTTTTCATCTGGCGGATACTCCTCTGGAATATGCTGCGGAGGAATCACAACGCATATTCAGCATTCCTCATCTATACTTCTTCATGATGTTATTGTAATTATGCTAATGTTTGCATTTCCTTAAAACATGCAACATGTTCAATGAAAATCGAAATCTTGTAAATGGCATGAATGCCACTAAATTCATTAAATGTGTAATTATTACCAGGAACAATGACACCAGATCATGAACCACTACGATCCTGTTTTGTAACAGCTTCCATGTTCAGATTGGTATCAACTCACAAGAGAATGACGGTGAACAAAGCTCCCATAATGAGCACTGCTACCAGCATGGGAGGGAAGACAGCCGAGATGATGAGAATGGTGAAGGTGACCATCAGACAAAACTGCAAGAAGGGGTCCATGTGGAGGGGAAGCACAGTGTCCACCTCCTCTTGATCTTTGGCGAAGCGGTTGAGAATGCGGCCAGTTGGCGTCGTATCGAAGAAACTCATAGGACTGGCAATAATCTGAGAAATGAAAACCATTATCAACGGCTCATTGACAGCTCCCGCATGTTATTGTGTCTTCTACATATCATCCTTTTTAACAACGAACACATTTATGAGAAAGTGCAATGATCCCAGGCTGAGGGTCAGACACTCCACATTATACATACATTCCTGAACATGGTGTCATGGAGTTTGCAGGCAGCGTTCAAGGTGACCCGGGTGTAGAACAAGCATTTGATGATGGCGAGTAGCACCATGGCAATCACTCCCACGCCATAAATAGTTTGGTAGAAATCCAGTTTTGGATTATCTGAGACGCTGGCATGTATTGAAGTCTGACCGGGAAAAAAATACAGAAAATATATGATTTTTAAGACATTGTGAATATTCTGTGTGTACGTGTGTTTGAGAGAGAGAAAGACTTGGTCCTCACCCCATTACCCTGCCCAAGCCAGAAGCTGAGCCACCAGTTGCTGAAGGCTGTGAATCCGATCATCAGGACGATGTTCAGGATGGTAAGGAAGGTGACAAAGTATCCTGTGCCAACAAAGCCAAACCAAACATCAACAACCAGGTTGGGCATGTGTAACTATGCATTATTGCATAAAGTTGTGCCAATGAATGTGTGAACATGTGCTGTACCAGACCTCCAGCTGCTTTGCAGTATTGCTGGTAGACTCTCCAGGAGACGGCACCTTCTGTGGTTGACTCCTGAAGGACTAGCTGATCACCGACAGCAGCTGAGGGGAAAGAATGAATTCAATTTAACTTGTTTGATTTTGTAACTACAGTATGTGTTATTTCTGTTTCACTAACTGGATCTTCAGTACAGCTGCAATCACTCAATACTACATTCACAATATTATAAACGCAACGTGTCTCAAATTCACAAAACTATAAATAATATGTGGGGAGGGGGTTCTCAAGCTGTTTGACCACCCAACGAGCACTCCTGCTGAAGCATACAGCCCAGCTTAACTTTGGCTTTTAGGTTCCCATAATAAAATGGAACCATATGAGCCTGGTCACCTTACAGGGGCTGAATATATTACATCTGGACTGGCTGACTCATTACAGTTTAATGAGTCTGTAGACTTACATTTTTGGTCAGCTGTCATTCCATCATCCTTTTCGTCTGACATGTCAAATGCTGAAAAGAAGTACAGAGGGTGGAGGGAAAATATAAATAATCATCTCTATTATAGACAAACAAAACCATAACAATTTCCAAATACTAAAATAACTGTGTATTGACAGTCATGACTGTAGGTTAGTTGCCCTGTCTGGCATTGGTTTGAAAGCTTTGTGCTCATTTATCTAATGTCATAATATCATCCAGTGTCCCTTTGTTAGGTCAATAGACTGCAGGCACTACCTTTTACCTACTCCTGATTATATATTGGCTCCTTTACAAGCCCAACACTCTGGATGACACTTTGCTCCACAGACAATTAAAGCAGTACCTGTTTCCAAAAGTTACTAAATGCTGAACTTCAGCCTTATTTTCAGTCATTTTGAGATTAATGATCAATTGAGGCATCATAAATGATCCCCTGTGATGAAGGTTGGATCATTTTCCATACCTGGGTTGACTACCCCACTGTCTGCGCGATCTCTTAGCTCAACCTCATTCAGCTGGGCAGTGTCTTGAGGTAACACGTCATCCTCCTCCTCCGGCATCTGCAAACGATTAACAAAAACACAATGATACGGCTCAGTCTGGACAAGATTAAAATCTCTGACATTCGCCCCTAAATTTGTTGATAAACTATTAACCTGTGCAGAAGATACATTCTTGTTCCTATTATAGCTGGAACTATGAAGCATTGTTCACTGTTTCACAGCAAACCTTTTATTGTTTTTGAGCTTGTAAAACAGTAAAGAACTGGTGGAAAGCTTTTACAGCTAGAGGTACTGTATGGTTTTTTAAATTTACTTCGGATTGCTCCATCTGGTAGTTGCTGATGAGCTGAGCGTAGCGTCCGTTGGCGTCCATCAAGGCCTGGTGGTCTCCAGCTTCCCTCACCTCGCCATCCTCCAGAACCAAAATGTCATCACAGAACTCCAGATACTGACAGACACACGCAAAGACAACCATGTCAACAAAACTATCCCGGCACTGTAGCCAGAGGTCAACACAGTCCAAGCAAGTCCATATATATTTATGGTATCTTGTAGACACTCTTATCTAGAGTGACTTCCAATACTGGTCACAGTTCATGATTAAGATAATGCTAGCAATCAGACACCACTTCCTGGCGTGTGAGTTACTTTCACTTTGGAGTTTATCACAGTAGGAAGGATCTTCTTAAATATGATGCTACTGTATGAATGTAAAAAAACTAGAGAGACTACAAGTATTAATGAATTTGCAAATTTAATCAACAAAAGTCATGATTATTAATAAGATATTTAGGATTCACTGTCTACTATCTATCTTCCCACCTGCAGCTGGTGTGTAACCAGTATGACCGATTTCCCCTGGAGCTCCTTCTTAATGCATTCTTCAAAAATGTGTTTCCCCACGTGGGCGTCTACAGCAGATAAGGGATCGTCGAGGAGGAAGATGTCCTTATTGGAGTAGACAGCTCTGGCCAGGCTGATCCTCTGTTTCTGTCCCCCTGACAGATTCAGACCTCGCTCTCCAATCTGACAAGCACAAAAGCAGAAAGCTACTAAGAACGCCGGCCACAGGGTCTGCATTTCAAAATTCATTTTTAAAATAAACTCTTTTTTTTTTCTTCTAACTCTTCTTTTTTTCGTAGAGTTAAAACACAATATAGTGCACTGTAACAATGACAGAATTGACAGAGTTAATTGGCTGTAACTAACATACAAGGTTAAAATGGGCTTTACAAAAGGAAGAGAGCAGTGAATCATTGATTGATCCTAATGGTGTTTACAGTCCACTGTGAACCAGATGAATCAGAGAGCTGATGTTTCATTTATGAATTAGTTTGATGATGCCAAACACTGTGACTTGGCAAAATCTGCAGACTAAAAAGCTTGAGGGTTCAATTCAAAATTTATTCAATTTTATTCAATTGCCTTAAGATATTGATGCAGTTGGCTTGAGCGATATGTTATTTGATTAGTCATCTAAGAACAGAATAAAGTGAAGCCTCTAAATTAATCAGTAAAGCTAATTAAGCTTGGTAAAACTCCTGAATTATGGAGTCTTTTTCTGTACAAAAAACTTTCTTTACAAAAAACTAAAATAATAACATCTGCTTTGATAAACCAATGTAGAATGTGATTAAATTATTAGTAATATCATTACAACATCCTTTTTTTTTACAATCCTCATCTCAAAATTATTTCCAAAAACTAAGGAAACATTGGTTAAATTAGCAAAGACATCAACAACAGCTTATTGCTGCAGACCACTGACAGGCTACTGGTCCTGCTCAGAAATGAATTTGTCTTCTTATCACACATCAGACGGTGTTGGTATAAAAATGTCCATGCTTTATTCATAAGAAATTGTTAAAAATAATTAAAAAACAGTTTGTTTGGCAAATTGAGAGTCCTACCTCAGTTTGATCACCATATGGGAGGATTGCTAGGTCAGTTCTGAGGCTACAGACATCCAAAACTCTGTCGTATCTGTGGAGTAAGGTAATAAATTGATGGAAAGATATTTGATTCAGCTTTTTCAATAACAAAAACAATAAATGGGGTATACCTTTGTGGGAAGATGTCTGAAAAACATGAGTAAAAAGTTACATAAGCAGCTGTCTCTTATTATATTGACATATTTTATATGAATACATATTGTACTAGACATACTGTCGCTGGCAGTTTATGAGAAGTAATATGAGAACAAACTTATTTTTTTCTTTTTTCTCATTTGACCATTTAATTTCTGTGTAAATTCAGAATAGTTCAGTATATGTTAACCTTCCCCACAGTATTTACTTCAAGTAGAATGCGTTACAGCACAACTAAGCTTAACCACAGTTATAAATGCTGACTGGATGACTCATCAAAATCCTGTACTCAGGTCTCGTATCCTGTCCACAGGTCATCTCTGATGATATAAAGAGGTTTCCCAATGGTAATCCTGTCAGATAACAGAGGTGACTTCTGCTCTTGTTTGGCAACCTTGCCAGATGTAAAGTCATGGAGATAAGAGTGACTTTCTCCCAGTTAATGTGTGTGGTAACCACACAGAAGACCACTGAAGCTTTGGTTTAATAGTCACTGCGGTGAAAAGTGAAAAGGAACATTGGTAACATATTAACATCACATTAGTAGTGTAGTAATATGATCTATATATGGTATTCCTTTAGTTAAAGTGCCACTGTGTAACTCTCCTTTTTTCACGGTTTTAAATCATCGTGATGCTGCACTGATGTGTAATTGGGTGAATGGTGCCTCTGTCATTACCACTCTGTGCCTAGTGTTCATTACACTAAGTCAGACCATCAGCTATTTCATTTATTTGGGTGAAACTGGAACTTATAGAGAAAATGTTTTCTGTTTTCCCCTCTGACGTCCTCCAGCTGCCCCACACTAACTCTCTGTGAGTTACAGGGCTGTTTTTAGCTCACTTAGCTAGCTGTGCTGCATGGGGGACTGTGAGCTCAGAGTAAAGGAGGAGCGCCAGCGTTTGTACAACAGGTGCACCATGTTTTCAGGCCCAAGGTGGTAGTGGGGAGTGCAGACAAGGGGTGACACCAGAACTGTAGCATTCACTGTAGCTGGGCTCAGCAGACTGTCCAACAGTGGGGCCAAAAGAGAAGAGTAAATTTGGGACTGACTTTTAGTTGTTGGCAAGAGCTATGTGAAAAAAAAGGTTGATGCTGTTGAACTAGTTAGTAATATTAGCAGGCTGCTATGTCCTGTGTTGTTGCACCAGCTTGATGTTGAGTTGTCGAGTTGCTAGTTTTTGATCATGAGTAACATAATGATCACAAATGATCATGTGCAAAAATTCATATTTCTAATGGTAGTATTCCACTCTAAAACTGAAAAAAAAAACCCCAACAAATTTCTACATAATGTCATTTTAAGAAAGAGGTCACACTTATCAGCAGTTAGTGACAGTGACAAACATTCAAGTGGGTTAAGTGATCAATTACTTGGCCTGGTCAAATGGTTCCCCCATCAGGATGTTTTCTTGAACAGTCCCATGGAATATCCAGGCCTGCTGGGAAACGTAGGCAAATGTGCCGTCAGCTGTGACGGAGCCCCTCAGAAGGTGCATCTAAAATATAAAAAATAAGCAGACAACCATGAGAAATGCTGGATGTTACACAGCAGTCAGTTACATCTGGCTTAGAAATAACATTGTTTAAATAAATATGGAGCATATTTGAATTAACATTTGCGTCTTGGAGAACAAAATCAACCGGAAAAAAGGCAGACAAAGGAAAGCCAACCTGCTCCAAAATGCTGGAAATCAGTGATGTCTTTCCGCTCCCCACGTTCCCACAAACACCCATCAGGTTGCCCTTCAGGGAAATAACACAGAGAGTGTAAGTACAACTTCAGCACAATCTAGTTAACCTCATGCATCCTTATCAGTGGTAAAGCACACCTTAGGCAGTGTGAAGGAGATGTTTCTCAGTGTTGGCAAAGTTTCAGTATTCTCATACTGCGGCATTTCATCCGCTTTGTATGCGTTCACTCCATTGGCTGTGCTGGGTGGGGAGTCCAGCCGTCTCTTTGGTTTGTTCCAGGAAAGTGTTGCATTTTTCATCACTATGGCTGAATCCCTGTTATGCTTCTGCACCAGGTAGGGGTCTGGATTCTGGATCAGCAATATTTTCTGAAACAGCCACACGAACACCACACTTATTATCCATCACTAAAAGGTAGGAAAGGTTATATTTTGCTGTAGTGTCATGTAGAAATACAAAGACTAATACGACTTATAATAACGACATCTACTGAGCAGGATACAAAGAGCAGAGTTTACCCTCAGTCGTGATATTGACACAGCAGCCTCAGCCAGGGCCTTCACAGACAGGGGCATTAGAGCCAAGCAGAACCTCATGGAGTTGAAGATGGCGATGGTGGTAAACGCCTGGTCATAACAAAGAAGGATGCTTCAACGCTATCAAATCACACAGTGGGCATGTTGGCAATGGTTGTTGTACTGCATGGGCTGCACTGCTGTGGCACTCACGTCAGACGTGTTGAGACTTAAGCCCAGCAGAGTGTGCACAACGAAGGTGAAAACCGTGGCAATGGTGGGGATGATGCTGGTGATGCTGCTATTGATATTCTGGACGTAACTAACCCTCTGCAATTCTTTCTTCTCCGTTTTCCTTAAGCCTACAAGAGAGACAACACCACACATCTGCATCATATATCTATCATTATATATGAATTATTACAACTAAATACAAATGGCATAATTTAAATAATCCTAAAGTTTGAGAAAAGCGTAAGGGTAAAAGAGGTAACATTGTTATTCAGACAGATCAAAACCACTTCTCAGGGGGGTAAACATTCACTTCACAGTGGATGATTTGGGAAAAAAAGTCCTATTTACTGATGAATCCAAGTTTGAAACCTATGGCAATAACAGAAGTGTATAAATATGAGGAGATGAACAGGCGATAGAAAGATACCGCAGTGAACCAAACCCACGGTGAAACATCCTGTTAGGAATATTCAAGCCTGAGGTTGTTGGACACACTGGATTGACTCCACCATGACGGAGGAGAAGTAGCCTCTTCAGAGACATGCCACACTCTCCGCTTTGCATTTTTGAACAGGAAGACTGAGAAAGCATCCAAGTGATATCGCAAGAAGCTCTTGGAGACATGGTCAGAATCACATAAAGATTGAACTTTTCACTCCAAAAGTCGATTTCGTTTGTAAAGAAAACAAGAGCATTACACTGGAAAGAAATCCACAATAGACGTATCTTTACGTGGTCTCACAAACAAACAAAAATGTGAGAGGGAGAGGAACTGGTGAACTAATAAAGTGACAATTCAAATATAAACAAAGTAATCAGATATGAAGCACACTGCTGCACATGGGAGCTCGTGAGCCACTGCCCTGGCAACTTGCCACTTAGACAGCAGTGTTGGCTCTCATTGTGTTAATGGGTGACTGTGGGTGAAGTGCTGTAAAAGCCCTTTGAGTGGTCGGTGGCTCGGAAAGGCGCTATATAAATAATAAAGACCATTTCCTATTACAATATGTGATGCACCAGAAAAATGAAGACTTCATACCTGCAATCTTCTTCTCAAAGGAATCTTCCCAGGCGTACATCTTGATAAGTTTGATGCTGTTGAGAATCTCGTTCATTGTGCGAACACGGCTGTCAGTTATCATCATGGCTCTCCATCGGAATTTGTTAATGAGCTTGGCCAAGAAAAACTGAATGCAGACAAACGTTATAAATATGAGTGACAATGAAAAAAAAAAGCACAGTAACTGCAGTTCATATAAGGCTGTACTAGCTAAGGGAAATGCCCTGTGGGTTATAAAGATATAAATATTTGCCCACTAGTAGCCATTGAAACTTCAGAAAGAGGACTACTAACTACAAACTACTGTCAAGTTGGGTGTTTTCTTTTCACTGATGCTTGGCCATTGTTCTGTTGGCTGTTTGCTTGTTTTAACTGTGCACATTTCTGATGCAGGATGAAGCTGTTTAGCAGAGAGTTCTGGCTCCGTGAATAAAGCTTGTGTTCAGGTCTTCACTGTGCTGTTATCCTGAGAGATTTTATTGAAGTTTATAGCTTAAACAACAACCTGAACTTTTGAAATAAACATTCCTGGGGGTCGGGGTCAACCAGGTTAGAAAACCAATGCTTTAAACCCCTAGATATACAGTATATACTCTGTGATACATTGTATTGTATTGTATTATTGTATATATTGTATGTGATGCTTACAAAAATATATCTGTGTATGAACTATGTGCAGTGTTCTCATGTACAGACCTGCACAGGGATGAAGATGAGGTAAGTGCAGACTCCAGTCAGTGCAGTGTAACCCAGAATGTAGCAGGCGTAGACGATACACACAATAAAGAGGACAGGGGTGGACAACACGAAGCTCCCAAACAATACTGCCTCAAATAACTTGTGTCCATCATTGGTCAGTACATTAATCATCTGGATGGGAGAGAGAGTGGGACACAACGACTCTAACATTCGCCAAAACTGCACTGATAGGTACACTGCATTAAGTAAGGATGAACCTTTATGTGCGTAACTCCGTCTTTACCTCGCCCATTGAAATGCCGCTGTGCACCCTCAGAGAGATCACTTTCTGGAAGGCCACTGACGAGAAAGCGCCCTTCAGTCTGACTGCAGTGCGCAGGTTCAACGCCCACAGCAAAGATATTAGGAAGGCTTTGCTGAACTCTGAGGAGAACAAAGCGAAGGCCAGACCAATACCGTGGCCCATCGTGGACAGCGATGGATTTTCAGCGTAGTTTAAGATCTCATAGACCAGAACAGCCTGAGAGGACAGAGAGGTCAAGAGCATAAATCATTAACAGCATTTTGTGTGTTTCTGCCATTAATAAAAGCATGCATGAATACAAACTGCATTTCTCTTTTCTGGGCAGTAATTATAACCTCTCTCTGTTCCAAAGTCAGTCTATAAATCTTTGTATTGTGATGATGTAGATGAAAACATGACAATGATAATTATTTCTAGGCGATTATACATGAACTAACAATCTAATATCGACATATATAATAATAAATCGCTCACAGGAGCAGCTTTTCAGCACAATCAGTACTGCTGGTGAAACCTAGACTTGTACTTTTGCCTCACAAAGGTTAGTCTCAGGAGAGAAAGAATCGGGGTTGCCGATGCTGTTCTGTTAAAATTCAGATAAAATTACCGGGCCCATAAATGCTGCCACCATGGCAAGGATGCCAACAAGGACGGACACAATCAGCCTCGTTCTTTGAAAGCGAAGGATGACTCGAACCAAAGAGGCCTTCTCCAGGCCAACCTTTGCTACTTCTTCCTCCCAGAGTCTTTGGAGCCTGCACAGGACACACAATCAGAGTCAACACAACAATTCATAACAGCCATGTTTTTCACTGTCTCCTAGTGTTTTCATGACTCCTTCTGTAGATATTTCAGCAACAAGGAATGTCATATATCACATGTATTGTTAAATGTATCCAGCAATGAGAATGTCAGACCTTTCTCCGCTGGTATCAGCTATGTCCATTGGAGACAGAGTGAGAGCGCTCATGTCCAGTTTATTCCTGAACATGGACCACATCATGGGGGTCATCCAGGCAAAGGTTGAAAAGGATAGAAAACCTGCATTGTCCACAGGGTGGGACCTAGACATGAAAATAGAACTCAATATAAGCTCTGCAGGTACAGTATTTGACTGTAAACATGTTTTAGGCTTAATATTATTCATCGCTGCATCAATGATACTGACTGTGATGAGGAGAAGCGGATCGGTTTGAGGGTCTCAAGGCTTTTCTGGTATTTTTTGAAGGAGGAAGGGTGGGCTGCTTTGCTGTTGTTGTTATCAATGTATTCTGCACTGGAGGATGATGCAGGTCTCCATCGGAAACCATCCTCCTTCAGAGTCGTAACCGCAAAGAGTCGACGTGAAGGAATCAGACAGAGAGGGGAGCAGAGAAAGTATTTCCAGAGTCTCAAAAATGGATCAAACACATCCAAAACAAGAACACAGGATGTTAGGAGAAACAATAGGAAAGGAAAAGAGGTCAGGCAGTGAAAGAGGTTTGGAGACTTCTGGTGGAAGTTACTGTTTACTTACAAAAGCGACTCCATCTGTATCGTCCTTCTCCAAAGAATACTCTGTCTTCATTTTGTCCTGTCCCACGAGCAGAGAGCACATATTTCATCAGCCAAACACTTATTTTATGTAGCTTTTAGTCTAATTTACAAGATACTGATTTGTAACAGCAAAGCTGGAGGAGGTCATCATGTCTCATTCTGTAACAAATGCAACAATATTGAGATTCATATTTACTACATAAAACATTATAACACAATCATCATTCGTCATACTATGTGCTGTAAGAATTTGTTATTTATTTTATTGCATAAAACACTTGTACCTGTATGAATACTGTCTATTACACCTGAAAATGCAGTGTCATTGAACCTGCACGTGTCCTCTTCCTTTCTGCCTCTCACCTCCATTCGTACTGTGTCAAAGTTCTTACAACTGAAATGCACATCCCTGACTTCAAGCTCATGTGACCTTTGCTACTGCATGAATTAAAGGAACACTTTGCAACCGCAAAATTGGAGCAATTTTACTAAGTACGACCAACAGAGTTTGTGGGGTAACAGTGACAATGCACTTTGGTCACGTGTCCTAAATCTGAACTCATCTCAACATCATTCGTTATTTGAAGCTCAAAGGGTTAAAGCGCGTGAGGAGAGAACAGCAGTACTGAGCAGTTCAAAATTTCCTCTTTGGGTGTAACCTTACAACTCAATTATCTAAAAACACTGAATATTCGGGCCAAAAAGATGTTGGTCAAAATTAGATTATTAAGCTCATAAAAACAACTGAACAAGACTTAGGTTATGTAAATAAAATACATTTAAACAAACCGGATTGAAGTCAGCTAAAACCAAACTAAAACACTTTATTTGGACAGTCCCCCTGCAGTTTACAGAGTGTTTGTAACATTTCAGCTGTTTCGCTCTCTCTGTAGATGTTTAACAAACTACCGATAGTGTTCATAGAGTTCAGGTTACAGTTCTTTACCCTAAACATGATGTGTTTTGTGCCTAAACCAAACCTGAACTTATCAGCAAATAAGTTGTTAAAATGTCACAAGTACTACATATGAACAATACTGTAAAGTATCTGTAAGGAAACTATCCAAATCCAAGTTACCTTAAACTGAACTACTCCAGGTACTAAGTCTAAAATAAAGTGACACAATTAAAATCTACATCGATATGGCTGAACTGACCCAGACTACAGTGACAAACTAAACAACTGAAACTGATTAAAACTGATTTAAACTGAATTAGGTGAAGCTCTTGCCGTAAGTTAACAAAACAAAACAATACCTCTGTGTGGAGGATGAGGAAGACTCACTGCAGCGTGTTCACACTGACTCTGGAGTTGACACTGGAGCAGCATTTTACTCTGCGTTACATAATTTGCTTTTATAGAGATCAAAGGTTTGCCTGTTCAGAGGTAAACGTCCCTCCTCATTCCTCCTCGGACGACAATGTGATCAAACTGCCTGACCAGTGGAGGGCGGGATGATTATGCAAAAATGTGTGTAAGAATTACATGTTTTTTATTGACCTTATTTGAACTCAGTCCAAAGTAATCGATTCTCTGTAACCTTTGAGTTTATCTTTATAAACTAAAGAAAAAAAGAAAAAATGAAGAAGAATTATGCATTGTGTCAAAATGCTGAGGACAAACTGAGGACAGGATTCACTGTGACAAACCTCATCAACCCATATGACACGAAGAGCATGTGCCAGCTGTCCGGTGGTCAGATTAAGTTTTTCTGTGTCATTATACCTCTTAAAGATAAGTCCGTGCTGAACAGTGTGTGTGTGTGTGTGTGTGTGTGTGTGACGGGTATTAAAACAGCAAGGTAAAGCTGGAATGTGATGGCAGGTAGGTAATACATAACACAGTCAGTGAAATCTGCCCTCTTCTGTATATACAGAGGAAGTACTTCATCAGGCAAGAACAGCTGTGCAGACAGATGCCAGATGAAAAGGGCTGTCAGCTGATCCAGCAACAGCAACTGACTGAGAGCAGGTACGGCAGGTCAGCTTTTATTTTCGAGTATTCACAGAGGCAGAAGAGTGGCACCTCAAGGAGTTAACAGAAACATTTCATATTTTAAAAATGCAAAATATTTATTTTTATATATACTGTGCATGTAAAGTATATTGAGCAAATAAACTCGTCCCACAGCTGCTTCTTGGTCTGATCAAACCCTTCCACTGTGGTGTTTAAACATGTCAAAGTAAATTTACTAGCCAGGGAGCAGCCTGCTCTGTGATGATACATTTTTATGGGTTGAAGTGTTTTAAATCAGGCGGGTTGACATTTTTTCACTTTCATTAGACAGCAGAAGGAGATGGGGAAGAAAGGGGAGAGAAAGGTGATGTGCAACAATGAAAATGGCGACATTGCAAAGCCAATGTAGCAAAACACAACATTTGCATTTGGAAAAAGCCCGTAATTGGGTTTGCTTGTCTTCAGACACTCTCATTAGGCCGGTGAGTTTGAACTCTTCCTTGTCAGCCATGCTTTTGTCTAAGCTAGAAAAGTATGAAGTTTAAAAAGCTTCTGTTTTGTACTGAACGATAATGGTTCAAAATCAAGATCATGAAAGGCTCTTTGCTGTATGCGAGCACCACCTCCATACCTCCATCACTTCAGTGGTTTCCTAATCCTAACCTCCATGGAGTTGTAAATGATTAGTTATTGTTTGTATTCCTGCCGGTTAGAGATCTTTCTGAATCCTAACTTCTTTGGAGCTGGAAATAATTGTTAATGGTTATTGATCTCATCCTTTTCCCAAACTCTGGAAATAGACACAGCAATAGTTAATCATTGATCTTATCCAGATTCTAAGCAATATCATCAAGAGAGAAGACCTGTGCCAGTACAACTTCATGACTCGTTATTATTATTATATGAGTGAATTTCCCAAATAAACCTAGTGTATAGGTTCCAATCATTACATGCCAAATTAACCTACGAAGTCTGTAGCCCACTAAGTTAAAATCTGGGGGCTTCTGGGAAAGTTGCCTTCTTTTTCTGTAGTAGGTACTATTCAGTAGCTTACCTGAACAGGTCTCTCCAGAAGCTCTCGCCCTTCTGGATACAAGGTGGAGATATCTGATTTCATGCACCAAGTCGTTGCTGGTAAAAAGAGGTTTCTTCAGAACAATCTTTTCTTCTAGTTGAATGTTGGAGTGCTAACTGATGATGCTGACCTGCCAACCCCAGAAATGTGAACTCATCCCTGCATGTTCCCACAGGATGGGGGGGTGGTCCAAATTTCACTGCTTCTTCCTTGGAATATCATTCTGGCAGCGTCATCCATCCTATAAAGTTAAATATTGTTGTTATCTACCGTCCACCTGGCCCGTATGACCAGTTTCTGTAGGAGTTATATTCACTCACATCTCCTTAGCTATGACTCATTCTTCTCTGAGACTTCAACATCCGGGCAGAGAAGTTTTTTCCTTCCTCCCCCTTCTTCTTTTGATCTTTCTTTCTTCCCCTCTCCACCCACCGACAAACCAACCGGACTTTATCTTCACTCATCACTGTTTTACTTTCATGTCTCCAGTCACTGCTTGGCTTGTTCTGTGCTGCTCTCTCCTCTGTCCAGTCACAACCTACTCATGCCCACACTGTCTCCACCCATTGTAACCTCCACTCTCTTCCTCACTGACCTCTCTTCCTCTCTCTCTCTCTCTCTCTGAACCAGCCGCTTGTCCAATTTCTACTGGGTCTTCCTTTCTGGACCTTCTGTAACCTTCTTGTTGCATTTGACTGACACTTATTAGTGTGCACAGCAACAAGTGCATTCAAACTCCAAAACCCAACTGCTGCATCAATTTTGAGGACAAACTTTTACATTGTCAGTGTCTTCTTGCTGATTTGGTTACACATCATTCTTAGCAGTGTCAGTAATAAAGTATTGTATTGTTGAACCTTCTCAATTCGCAATATTCATACATGATGGCAAACATGCGGCAAGACATGTATCTTGCTATTGTAGAAATGTAAGCTGTCGTCTAGCAGTAGCTAAAGGGTTATCAAATATGTTGTTTTACTTTGAAATATGGCTCAACGTCACTCCAAATTTTCACTATCCATTTTCTTTCCATTGCTGATGAACCAGGAAGCAGTGAAATGATGATTGATTTGATTTTGATTTGATCAGATGACCTGCAACCTGGGACACAGTAGTGTACGTCTGAGCTGCACAGTACGACGTCAGGGGAAAAAAGTTATAAGTAGTTCACACACGCATATTGAATATTTGTATCGTGTACATGTTTCTTGATGACGATGCTGTGTGTGAGTGGCTCAGTGCCATCATTTTGCTGCTGATCTGCGCGTTCCGCCATGACACCAGACATTATTAGGAGTGTCCCTCATCCCTTAATGCCTATCATACATGTCTGCGCCACTGCAGCGTCATGCCAGCCTGTTCGTCAGCAGGGATTTGTGGTAAATATCTCTGTACACACAACACTCTGCTGTGTGGTTTCAGTATAATTCAGCGGAGCTGCGGTTGTATCGAAGACGTGATGCTATGGTGTCTCAGTAACAGAAAAGTATCTGCCATATGTCATAACACATTGTTGGTGAATGGTTATGAGATAAGTCTTTATGACAAGGAGTCGTCAGAAGAATAAAGCCTCACTGATTTAACCACTATGGTGGAAAAATAATTACTGTTAACCAAACGTTCTCAATACAAACCATTTTCTCATTAAAAAAAAATGAAATACACAAAACTCATGACCATGAAACACGTTCCTTTATTATTGAAACCAAACAATCACTTCACTGAGTCTAAATGCAAGTCATCAATTACCAAAATCAGTTCAATCAACCACGTTCCAAAATGTAATCTTACAGGTTACAATGGTAATGATAATATGAAAACAGAGCCGAGCATGTATAAATATATATGAAATGATGATGAATCACCCATAATTGCAAAAACAATTGATAGACCCATTGCTTGGACTTCAGAGGGTTAACTTATTTGTAGATGCAGCGATGAACTGTATTTACTGAGCCCATGTAGTGATATCCTTAATACAATGTCAGTTTTTAATTCAGTGCCACCTGAAGGGCTCAAAGCTTGGTTTTCGGCCTTGCCTCCAAGGTGCAAAGACTTCCCTGGTTTCTCTGAATCTTTGCTTGAAATCAGAGATGGGGATCTGATATATGATGTCTATGAGATCAATCTGCTTGAAATAATTTTGAGCTTCCACCTTGTCCCCAGTCTTTTGTTGCTCTTGTCCCAACATTTTTGGAACGTGTTGCAGGCATTACATTCAGAGTGAGTGCATATTTACAAAAAATAATAAAGTTTAGCACATTAACTGTCTTGTATTGGTACTGTATGTAATAGAACATAAATTGCTGTACTTGACCCCTGGATTTCAGGATTTACACACATACTTACATTCACTTGCCGGAGACTTATCTGAACTATAACCACTACTTGCTTACCCATTAATCACTGACCCAGAAATCAGCCTTTCCTAGCTGGGGACATGGATTTTATTTCCCCCATTTATTGTCAACTGCTCTTTAGTGTGAAATCTGTCCCTGAAAGGAGCCTAAGGCGCCTCCCTCCTCCACACACAGAAACAGATTTAGTGTACCTTTAATGTGTTATGTACCATTTAATATCGTTATTGTGACACGAATTACCTCAAGTGTCCAGCAGATGGCAGCATTTACTATGTTCTTTTGGACTTTATCAAGTGAAAGGAAGCAACTTTCTCCACCGTTGGGTTAACTTCTTATCTGTTATATTTGGCATGGTCTATAAAACCCTGAGATTATTTTAAGACTACAAATACATTGTTTTAGAAAAGACTAATATCTTTATTTATAAAATGGAAGTCTTCCTGACTAGACAGACTGATGTCAGGTATATTTGTCCACATTACAAAGTGAGATGTATTCTTAAAAGGTTTTCCTTACAGGAGAAAAAAGTGTGAAGTGAACGTACCCGGTTTAATGTTTTGTCTGTCTGTACCATGACACGTTCAGGACTGTACCTAACCTACATGAATGCTTCTTCAGGATGGGTTATGGTCTCAAGAGTTTCAGCAGTAGTAATCCAGCCCGTACTTATGCTTCTCATCCAAGGAGCTGTCATGGTGGTCTAAGTCAGATTTAAATGTGGCTCTTCTCTGGAGCTCAGGGCTGTGTGCTTTATGCTGGGTGGATGTAGTGTCCTCATCTGCATCCTGAGAAGGCCAGCCAGGAGAGGCACTGCCAGAAACGGCCCGAATGCGGTGGTTCGCAGTGATCTTTGCGTCCAAAAGAGTCTCCTTTATCTGCTGGTTCTCCCTGGTTGCTGCCTGCCACACCACCTCCAACTCTTCCTCGACTTCCCTGAAGGAGCAAAGAGATACGGTAAAGACAAACTTAACAGAACGCCCCAAAATTAGCAAATGAAATAAGAAAGAAAGTGAACATTAATGAGGATATTAAGGGCAGGATTGGTTGAGAGTGTGTGCAGTAGTGAGGGGAGAAGGTGACATGCATCACTGCTGTGGTCATGGGGCTCGTTCTTACGTCACCGTGGCTTCAGTAAATCATGTCAGGCTGGCCGCAGTAAAGGTTTATCTGCTTTCCTATACAGTGGAAACCCTGAGACATCTTCAGCCACCACTAATGCCTGATTCATTTTCGAGTGTATCGTGTTCTTAAACCAGTGTCAGAGTATCTGCTGATTTCCACTGTGCAGCTGCCACCGCCATCACGACTCCAGCAGACAACAGTGACATCCTGGGGACACACCGGCTGTGCAGAACAAGAGTAGCTCATACTGTTCACTCCTCCTTATCCAAAAACGCTGGGGCTGTTGGGAATACAACTGCACGCATCATCTCCTTTCCCATTTATTTCTGAAGAAGTGCCCGGAGCACTGTATTTTGTAATTGAAATACAGAAAGGAGCATAACAGAAAGGACCATCAGAATGTGATTGAGTGGAATTACGGCTGTTGTTGGTTTGGTCGGTCACAGGAGTGGAAATATAAAATAAGGCCAGGAAAATGGGGGTGAAGGGAGTATGCAGTAAGACTGAAAGAGCTCGTGTCTTAGAATTGCATCATTGCTTTAAAACGCCCCCAGAAAGGTCAGCCAAAAAAATGTATACTCAGTGCTAAAAATGGAAACATCAATATTTGAAATGTGTTATATTGCAATGCGCTTCAAAATCAATCCAAAATTATACTAGCGCTGGATCAACACTTTAAGTACTGAACAATACAACCTTTGTGTGGTAGAGCAGTTGGTCCCCAACCTTTTTATCACGGACCGGTCAACACTTGACAAATGAACTGCGGACTGGGGGAGGAGGGGTAGCGTCCAGTCGTTACCGCTACGCCGCGAAAGTGACTGAGAGAATCATTTCTCAAAATAAAATCTTTTTCAAAATAAAAGATCGTCCATACTCAGATAATACATGAAACCAAAATAATTCATTATTTCTTGTGCGGCCTGGTACCAATTGATCGACGGACCGGTACCGGTCCGCGGACCGGTGGTTGGGGACCACTGTGTTAGAGGACAGTTTGAGCTAGATTCACATAACAGACCAGTAAACCAGTGTTTTTCCAGTGTACCCAGTAATTACATATTTATCCCAAGCATGGCACATAACACCAACACCTCTGGATCTGCAAATTACTGTATATTCGTAAATAATGGTCATAAACATTGGTGTATGATAAGCTTCACGTGTACGTGTGTTTGCAAGGAACTAAAGGTCAATTTCAGCAGCACAGCAGCAAGTCACAACAGGATGTATACATGATCAGCTCAGCTACATTAACCTGTTACTGGCCAAATAGCTGAATAAAGGCTCATTGCACATGTGCTTGTTGTGTGAGGTTAGAGGTTAGGTTTAGGTTTAGGTTTTTCAATGTGAGCAGCGAGACCTCAGGAAACTGAGGGACGGTTACAGAAATAATAGAGGAGGAAGTGATAAGTGATGAGTGAGAACTGTGCTGGAAAGATTTCCAGAATGCATGGAAAGACGGTTACGTTGGCCCGAGTAAAAAGTCAGAACCCGAGTGACTGAAGTCTGAAAATGCCTGAAGATATGAAGATATTTAAGAATCACTGCTTGTGTTAAAACAGATTTTTACAGTTTCTGTATGACACTCCAAGTGGAGCAAATGCCTTGCACATGCTCATTGCTGCAGTGGCTTAACAGCCGGTTGTATAACTCAGTGACAGACAGACAATTTACCCACCAGCTACAAAAAGAACGCCTAAGAAAGATACTCGTATCAATTTGCGACCAGATTCAGCTTAAATCTGCTGAACATGCAGCCTGTGGCTCAACATATTCCTTAATAAGGTTTGGCGATAAACTTGAGTTTTCAGCAACAGATGTTTAGTTTTTATTTTAATCTAACGTCCGTCTCTTCAATATGAATTAATAAATGAAACGTCAAGGTTTCTGAACTCGGCGTGTTTGATTTTAAATCCCACTTGGCCACAGCGTTCACCTTCATGTTAGTAGGGAGATGGCTAAAGCACACCAGCAGTTACTCGTCAAATGAACTCGCAAGGCACAATGCAGGAAAAAAAACAGTGTTTCTAAATAAAGCAGCAATCACCGGGCTCTTCCAGAGTGTAACACTGCATTCAGATCATATGGGAATAACTGTCAGTGTGGCGTGATTATTAAAGGCTCTGGCTTGTCAGTCTTCACACATTTAAACTCAACAGATGCCATGAGAACACCAGAGTTCTGGTGTTTTTCATCCGCATCAGCTTTTTAATACTCGGAGGGATGAGGCTGTGTCTAATCAGTCATTTAGCAGCTCGGTGAGAGCGGTGATGACATTTGAATCCGGTTACGCCAAGGTTATAAAATGAGCGTAATGTCTAAATATGTAAATGTGGTCTGTCTGCGGTGAGAAGAAGATCTGTGCTCAGTTCCGACTAAATGTGGAAGATCGGAAGTCTTTTTCAGCCAACAGAGAGACAGACTATATATTATATATATAGACTATATTATGAGATTGTGAGACTGTGAATGTTATAAAAATTGGGATTGCACTGCTATTTAGATGCTTATTACATGTCGTAAAGTGCACTTCCTTTTGATGTTACTGAGACTGGCAGGGTGAGGTAAAGTTTAGGAACAGAGGTCAGATACAAATAAGAGAGGTGACATTTAGATTAGGGGGCATGTTGAAGAATAACAACATTGAACTACATATGTAAACTTAACAATTGGTAAGGGTTGAGACAGCCCATTTTTAGGGAAAATGTATAAGAACAAATTGTCAGAGCTCCTCAGGGAGCCTTTTTCTCTGTAACTCATTTGGTGTGTTGCACTGTGAAACGCTCCTCTTGTACAAGAACAATAAATCCAACTTAAACTTTTGATGCTTTGAATCCGGTTCTCCTCATTCAAGGGTTTTCTTTAAAAATTCCCGTAACAGTTAGCAACACAATAATTCATTCTATCATCGATGTTGTGTAAATTACTATCGTTTTTTTTAATGAATAGGTTCATTTATCTAATAATATGACATATTTTAAAGTACTGGGAGTCCCACTGGGAGTCGCAGACCCAGGTAGCAAAGACCTGGGCTCAGCTAAGTAACTCCACACACTTCAGTTATGCAGTCGTCACAGTTTCTTAGACCTGCGTCAAAGGCTTTGTGGTCTGTGTGAAATTTCTCCAGTCTCTGCTCTGGCTCCTTGTAGATGACGTTTACCCTCTCACAGTCGATGCTGTCACTGACCGTGCTGCCGTCACATGATAATTGAGTTTTGATGTAAAGCTTCAGCAGCACCCTGCGTTGACTTTTATTTTAGATAGCTGAGGCAGCAGTAGATATAGTAGAAGACACGCACGCACGTTACATGCATGTCGGATGAATTGACTAACAACCTACTATTTCACACAGAGAAGGAAAAACTGAACTGTTCAATAATAACAGCTCCAAGGAGACGCCACATAATTACCTGTGTGTGCTGTTATTGTTATAACGGCTGATGCGTTTAAGCTCTTCTGTCATAGACACGTCAGCAACTGGGGCGATCAGCAGCCGTATCTGGACTCAGTTAGCTGCTCATTATAACGGAGGGAACGACAACAGCAGCATAAGTGTCTAACACAAATGTTGGACATGTGTATTTAAAATGAAGTGACAGGCTATAGACCCAAATCGTAGAAGAAGAGGATGTGAACGTGTTGCACTTCCACCTTCTGGCTCAAAGGTAGAAACGTTAAGTTGGGTTGACATGTGTTAATAATGAATAATGATGGCTGAGTTTATGATGCATGAAGGTTTTCTGTCAGTGAGACAGAGACTCTACACAAGTCTACAGCCAGGCTAGCAGCTCTGTGAGGCTGTAGCTTGTTGGTGGTGCCAGATCGAAATAGCTGAACAACTACTGGATGGTTGGCCATTCATGGTTTCTAGACAGTGAATCCTAAATGTCTTTGATGACTGACTTTTCCTCTCTTGCCACCAGCCAAATATGACACGACGGTCATGCCTGTCTCAGGATTGATTGTAATCACTTTGGTGGTTCGTCAGATCAAATCACCACATACCTGCAAAATTCACGACATGCCCACGAGCCGCAGCGACGCTTTGTGTTTAGTGCCAATTAGAAAATGTTAGCAAGTTAACGCGCCAATTTTATTGCATCAGATAAACCCCTTGAGGTGTGTCAAGTCAGGATGCACTTGCTACACCTGCTGCATCAGTATTTAGTCACAGGGTGATCAGACCGCTGTAAAAACTTTAGAAATCCTGTTAAAGCAGTCAGAAAAGTTTGTTCTCTTTCCATTTCAAGTAGCTTGAGTTGAGCTGGTGGACGAGGAAAAGTTCAAAGGAATAGTTCTTAATGGTTAAAAGTCTGTGATTTGGGTTTAAAATACAGTCATTTCAATTACATTTCAATTCCTTAAACCTTTCTGAGATAACTAGGTGACCATTACGTGGGGAAAAAAGAGAAGTCATCTCTTAATCAATTAGAAGTTAAGATTAATTAATGCCGTTTCTTTACAGGAAGGACTAAAAACACTGTCCCTTGTTGTCTTCGAGTGCAGACCCTCGCTAACTCTTCTAATTACCTCCAAACCAAACAGCATGCACACACGCGTTACCCATGGCAACCAGAGTCCTCATCGCTTCCTATGAAGCTACTCAGACAGAATACAAAGATAAATAGTGCGGCTATAAAAGATGGAAAATTAAACTGAGGCGTTTCTGTTTGTGAATGTGTGTTTTGATGGGATGCCTGTGACCTATTGAGAAAGACTCAGCAGCAGCTCCACTAACCCAGTACATCTCCATTACAATTATGGCTTCAGTAAGCTGCAGCCATCTCAGGATTTGGTCTATCACTCTGCAACAGAACTGCTCCCTCCTCGCCTGCCTTGCCCTGTCAGCACAGACACTAACATTATTCAGTGTTATTCTGAGCCGAGGGGTTTATAAGGCAAGCCTAGCAGCGAGACAGCCACAGGGAACAGCACATGGACTAGCATAAGACAATCAGTCTTTAATTATCACGTCAAGGCAGTCCCTGTCCTGATGTTCCCTAACTGAAGAGAAATGTGGCATTTCAGTGCAAACGTAAAAGGTGAAACTTATAGACAGACGCTGCGATGGCTGAATAATAGTCCGCTGTTAGTAACATTTGCACATCACTAGCTTTTCTAAACTGAATCAAGCTATTCTTAGAACAATATCTTACAAGAAAGTCTCGGAGCAAGTTTTAAATTCGATGTTCGGCATGCTCTAGGCATTTTTTTTGTGTGTGTGTGTTTTAAATTAGATGGCTTCTGCTTTATGAAAAAAAAAAAACATTTCGTCATTGAACTGCACGCTAAATTATATTGTAACACTATGAGCAATAAACATGTCTACTGTGATTTACATTCAGGAGATCTGTGAAATGGTATCTTGGGGCTGATTGGAGCTCTACACACTGATTATGGATTATCCGTGTGAGCTGAGTGCTGCTACCAGCAAAGTACTCCTACTGTGCGTCAATGCCAGACTTCACCCTCCACCTGCTTTAGAGCACTAAACAAACCATCTAAAGAGAAGAGGCCGGAGCTGCTGTAGCTACTTTTGCAAAGGTCGCCGTGTAATCGCCACCCATCACTGTCAATTCATGCTTCATTTTAGTGGGTTATTTTTTTTAAAGGTTTTTCTTTCTTACTGCTGAGTCATTACGAGTGAATAAGAGTTATAAAAGACTTGGTCACTGTATGACCCTCAAAAAAGAATACAACACCTGTGGCTTTCCAACCTACGATGGCAGCTACCAAGAAACAAGTTACACAAGGGGAACAAAGAATGAGCTATGATCCTTCCTGCTCTGCTGGATGCACCAAACTCAGAACCACTCCTGAGCCTGATGGGAAACCAAGAGATAATTAAGTGCTACTAAATAGTGTTTATCTGCATCCATAGGCTTTAGCATTAATTATGCATGAGTTTCAAAGCCTGTACACCATTAACATAAACTAATGTCAGCAGTTTACATTGCTTAGTTTTCCAGTGTGTGAAAACGGCGGGGATTAACACTGCGGCAACCACGACCTCCAACATGTTTGAGAGAGGAATTTAGATCAGTTTTTTTAGAAACACAACTGAAGCAACGTTTAACCGAGCTGATACGATGTCTAGATAAACGCAAGTTTATACTGCCTCTAAGATTGTTCTCCGGTTTTCTGTGTGGGGGGAAAAAAAGGACATCTTCAACGTTTTTTCAGCTTCAGCAGTAGAGACAGAGTAGGAAGAACGCACGCTTGTGATTCAGGTTTCCAAATTAATTTAGATTTTCTCAGCTATGCTTGCCTGTGCTGTTATTTTAACATACTGGTGGTAACAGACATGATTCCTTGTTGCAAGTTCCCAGCACGAGGTTGATGTTACTGTTCTGCTACGCCTGGAGGCATGTGATTTCGGCGGATGGGACAATTTGGAACCAGTTCTCAACCTTCCCCATTCCTACCGCTGAAAGAAATGTCAAAATGATCTTGATAAACATCACACTTAGCTCACACGTAGCATATCTTTCTAGATTCTCGTGGCTGGATGTGGGGGGGGTGGGGGCTTCGGTGCGTTTAAAAGAAAGAGAAAAAAAAAATGATCTGAAGGCTCAGTCTCCTCCTGAGATCCTGGAACTCTCAAGCAGTGCAGCTTCTCTGGAGGCTATGCAGAACTCAGCAGGCAGGCGGCAATCACAACCTATCAGCATCTCTGCCGCTGTAGCATGGGCAGAATACAAAGCAGTGGATCAGAGAGACAAGAAATGAAGCAGAAATAGATTTTTCCTCTGTGTGGAGGTGAGAAGTTTGACTTCAACTGAGTGGGGCACTACTTGGCTGAACTTTTAATGCACTCGCTCAAAACAGGGGAAACCTGGTTTTCTCAGAATCACAAGTAGGGCAAGAACTCCGCACCATCTACGCTGAAAGTTTTCATGCATTTGCCGTGACTGGTACTCAAGCTGCCATCACCTGGAGGTCAGTCAGGTCGTCGCTAACATGCACTGATGTCTTGGGGCGTCTAGGGTAGAGTACATGTTTGATAAAGCATGATGAATGCGGGCTTACAAAGCCAGCGGTGCGGCTGTTTGTTGAGTCATGAAGCCACTATGTTCGTGGCGTGAGTGATGACTCTGGTAGTGTGTGTGATTTGTCATTAAGATGCCCTCAGGGCAGAGCAGGACAGGATCTTCTAACAATCTGATTAGCTAGCTTTCATTTGATAGCAGCAGGCAGGAGGCCCAGAGGCAGAGCTAAAAACAGACATACTAACAAGGGAATAAAGGGGAAGTGGTAGATTGTTTCAGGAGCAACAAAGTACCAGGCGGATTTTTCAAGGTTGTCACACTCTGGAATGTCTTAAAATAATCTCTCTCCGAAAATGTGTCACAACTGCATTGGCTGGCTACATGACATTTCTCATTTTTTCCCCCTACAAACAAGGGACTCGCCCTATCATTTCAAGTCAATCGCTGTGTGTTGCAGCATTTTTATAGATACAGTGCCTCCTCTACCTGGCCTACTTAATTTACAAAACTGCTGACACACTGACATCTGACACAAGGTATATACTGACAGCTGGCACCGCAGACATGTATACATACATATACGTATATCTGCACATTCAGAATAGCAGTCATTTTCTGTCAGGTGCTATCACATTTGCCCAAACCGATTATTACCAACCACCCTATTTTGTTTGTCACAGCCGTAGGCCGGTCTCCGCAATTCCAAAATAAAATGCTTCAGGCATTATTTATGTGAATCCTATTTATGTTAAGCGGATGCAGTAGATCCACCCCCAGAAGTCCAACGTCTGTGAATATGAATTCACAGCGAGGATTAGAGGATTGGTGGGAACGGACGGTCCTGAAGGGGGGTTAACTGATTTTTTTTTTTTTTTTTTGTAGAGAGAGAAATTTAGAATGGAGCTGTTGCTCAGCTGTGGTTAACAGGGATGTCATCATCGACTGTATCTCCTGAACCTGTGGACCTGTGTTTCGAGTGGAAAAATGTTCTGCTACAAATACAGAACCTGTAGAAAGGACTGAGCCTGCGTGTACACTCAATCAGATGAGGCGCCCCTGAATGCACCCATATTTATACCTATATAATCACCTAAGTCACTTTTGACTAATGAACTCACTTTGTATAATTTAGTTAACTCTGAGCTGGCTCTAAAGTAGAAGCCGCTAACATTCATAACACGAGCACACGAACAGTCGAAAACTGTGCATTATTCTGTTTATATGTGATGTACTTGTGGCAACGGGCACTGCCCAGCTGACCAGACTCTTGAGCTTCGAGAGAGATCTCTGCCTTCTGGATTGGGAAAAGCAAAAATGCATCACGGACACATAACATCTTAATTTGTCCAATACCGACAGCGGAACCAAAAACACTGGAGCTCATCGATACTACAGTCTTAAATAATTTACCCCTGGCCCGTTGAATACTGGGTTTCATTACCCTCCCTTTCTGCAGAGTCAGGCTGTAATCGTCCATGAGTTTGTCACTATGAGCGACCCCTTTCACGTACACGCAGCTATTTGATGCATTGTTAATAGTCAACTTTAACAGCTTTAAGTAGATTGGCACACGTTGCTAACCAAAGTATGTAACGCATGTTCTGGCCAAGGCTTTTTACAGACGATAAATAAACATGTCAGTGCTCTCTGGTGGACAAACTATGTAGCTGCGACACTGTTTCTGAATTACCTCCCAAAAAAAAAAAGAGAGAAATTGGCATTTCTTTACTGCAGCTGGCCTGCAGATGCATCGGTTGAGCTTGAGTATCGTGTGGTCATTCTTAGTCAAAATCTGACTTATTCTTTCTGAGGGAAACAATGCTAAGAAAAAGACAGATGATTCACCAAAAGGGTGAAAAGCCATCTGATTGTCTAGACATCTCTATCTGTTTGTTGTCAGTAATTGTTTTCTGATGTGACCGGCTCTTCCTCCATGCCCACCTTCCTGCTGCTTCACTGGCCTCCCTCCTTTTTTTTTTTTTTTTTTTAAGCTACACACACACACCGTCTCCTCTCTCTATTTCTTCTCCTCCTTTCATTCACACATTCTCCCCCCTATCCTCCTCCCATTTTCTGCCTGCCTGCCTCCTGCCGTTTCTCCTCCACTCTCTCCTCCCTCTCTCTCTCCTCCTCGCTCCCCTCCTACCGTTTGGACTGCAGCAGTCTCTCCTCAGCCTCCTGTCTTTCTCTTAGCAGCCTCTGCAGGTGAAGGATCTCCCTCTGGTAAGAAGCTGTCCTCCCCTCCGCTGCCTCCTCCAACACTGCCAGCCTGGTTGACGCTTGCCTCCGGTACACCTGCGCACACACACACACACACACACACAAACATTCACACACACCCAGAGGAATGAGATGTGGAGTATTGTTATGAAGGAGGTGGATTTACATGAAGGACAGCGCAGCAGAGACAACTGGAGTGGAGGAGGGGGAGTCACACACGTTGGGACAAGGTGAGGAACACACACAGACACACACACACACACACACACACACACCAACCTGCAGATCCTCTATAGAGTGTGAGAGCATCTGGTGTTTATTTGTTTGGAGGGCTGTGTACTTGTATGTGTCCAGCAAATAACAGTTCAGTTGATATTCAAGTTGTTGGATCAGCAGCTGTTGAGCTGCAGACAGTTCAGAAGTACTGCAGCACGCACACACTCATACAAGTGGAACACATGTATCTTGCTATGTGGACGGGTTTAACCTCAGCTGATGCAGAATCAGTCAACAGTGAAGGCAGTAAAGTAAAGGAAGGAATCGATGAAAGGGGAGCAAAAGAGACAGAGCGAAACAAAGATGCACGAAAGGAAACAGAGAGGGTAGACACTGTGTGTTGCTGCTGTGCCACTGGAGAAGATTTTGTGTCGAGAAAAACAAGGTCTGTTTAATGACAGATAGCGTGCGCTTGCCGTCTATCAGCTTTCCACGTTATGTCTGCATAAGAGTTCATCATCCTGCTTGGAACAAACAAGTTGTTTTGATCCTTCCACTCTAAATAATCATGGATTATCAGGTCGGTAGCTTGTCTGGATTTGACGATGAGACAATTTTGTGCAGTAGCAGTTAAGCAAAAAAGGATAAGATGCTGATTTTTCTGTATGGCCGTACTTCTGAAGCTATCCTTTCTTTTAAATGTCGGAATTATAATACCAGATCACGGTATGGAGTCGTAATTATCAACACATGATGGGTTGGTACAAAGCATATTTTACCCCTGACTGCTTTCTACTGTACACACAAATCAACAGGAAGCAACCACAGAGCACTTAAACTGTGGCTTCTCTTTAGAAAACCTTTCGCAGGAAAGCGCCAACAGATATCAAACGCCTTTTCCCAGCTAACCAATCATAATCGAGAAACAGTGGGATACATGTTTGCCTGCTCACTGTTGAACGTAGGCGTCACATACAATTGGGCGTCGGGTAGCTGGAAATGAGCAGTTAGAAGGAATGAACTTGTTTTCGCCTAAACAACTGTACTCCTGTAGCAACAATAATATTACACATTTTCTGTGGTTTATTCTCTATAATCAGATCTCTGCATATGATTGCAGAACCCGTGGGGAAGTGACAGCATTTATCTTGTTCTGGTTTCTCTTTGTAGTCTGACCAATCAAGTTTGACCGGGCTTTGGTTGCATGCAGGTAAACAGTCTGTGTGGAGAGCGAAAAACGTGAAGCGCATTGGCCGAAACGTAATGTCAGAGCCCGTCTGTTGATGGTTTTGATTTTTATTAGCTTTGTTTAACTGGCTAGTCTTGAAACAAACAATCTGTTCGCAGACACCGTCTCTCAACTCCAACGCCATTTTCATGTCTCAAGTTATTAATTATCTGGCTAAAGAGAGGCTAAATCATCTTGGGTCTTTGGTTGTGGTCCTAACATATGCACTTGTATGTAGCTGACAGTTTTATCATTTCTAAACATTTTGCCCTCTCCCTTTGAATTCACTGTGTGTGGGCCTCGTTTTGGAACCACTGCTTGCTCTCAAAGAAGCCACGTCTGCCTGAGAGCTAAGAGCATGCGAAAATGATTTTTTCCTCATAAAGGACTCGATGGATAAAATACATTTTAAGTTGAGCTGGCCGTGTGCAAATACATTCAAAGAATGGCAATGTCAAAGAGGAAATGACGACTAAAAAGAAAGATTAAGAGGAACTAACTAAGAAATTATGTGCTGTGTTAGTTCGCTAATTATACTATGCAAGGATAATAAGCAGAGGTCAGACTTTGAAGTGCGGCAAAGATGAGATAGCACTTCTTTCCTGAACAAAATATTTTATTTCCAGGTCAGTCGTCCACAGAAACTAAAGTTAAGGGAAAACATAGTCTATATAGACAAGAATCACATCAACCATAACAAATGAAATCATGCCTTTGTGGGATTAACCTGCACATTCATTCATTCATTCATTCATTCATATATATACATATATCGTTTTTCATGTATTTGCCTGTTTTATCATTTACTTGTCTGAAAATTAATCCAGACACTGAGCATTTGTCAGACATAATTACAGAGCGCAGAGCCATGACACAGTAATACGGCACTTATGAGCGTGTCATCAGTAATGGCCGGCTAGACACTACTGACGTGTGTAAAAGTTTTTTTTTCCAGAAGGAAGCAAATTGAAAATGCCTGCTGCTAAATGCATGTGTGAGTAATACTCAGAAACTGATAGCGGTGCCATATACTTTGGAGCTTATTGGTACTCTGTTCTGACCAATGAGTGTAAATCTGAGTGTCTGAGTGCTTTTGGTAGCCATCTTATCCCACATGAGAGAGACACAGTGGGAGACAGTAAATCTTGAACTGTCAGGCGTGATAATGAGCACACGTGAAATGTATGCACATCACCCTGAGCATATACTTTACAACATTGTCATTACATATCTATCTCATCCATTAAACCACAAGGTCTTACCTCCGTGTCTCTTGAATCTGTAGGTCACAATTCAACAAAAGCTCAATGAGGCAGCTTGTTTTTATCTGACACATATACGTAGATCGATTATGTGACGCAAGCTGGACCTTGTTCTTTCTTCAGATTAGCTCTATATGAGCCGGGCAGTGCCACTCTTGGGGTTTCCATGCATGAAATTTTGATTACATTTAGATTGCGGTATACACCTGAGACCATCTCTTGATTTACTGACAGCAGTATGTTGGGCTTTTGTTCCCCACTGTCTTCCTTTCACCAGTCAAGCAGTGAAATTAGCCGATTCAAGCAATACATATATTCAGTGCATCATCACTCAACCAACTTCTGTGTAGCTGTTTGGCTTATTAACTGCACTCTGTGCCTGACAGGCTGCTTTGTTTCCACAAACTTGTATAAAGGAGAGGCCACGAATTGCAAGCAGGCAGCGCTTCAGCAAGACAAACAATATGCAAACTGCGGGTTAAGCAGTCAATCATATTGTCGTAAATAATGTGCCTGACTGATTAAGTATCTGACCTGCCTTTTATTTACTGACATCTTTCCAAACACTGTGAAGCACGGGCCAGTGTCTATGTCTGTGTGTGTGTGTGTGTGTGTGTGTGTGTGTGTGTGTGTGTGTGTGGAGAGAACGAAACATACAGTGTAAGAATGATGACCTGTGTAATTGGGTACACAGCTCGAGGCAACAGTAGCACAAAGAATTGAATTAACGCTGATGGAAAAATAATCTACGTATAGCTAAAGCTAAGCACATTTGTATTAATACTTACATGCAGCGTGTCTATTAAGGTTCGCACAGGCTTCACCTCCTAAAGAGCTGTACAGGAAATATAGGCTAGCCCACTTAATCCTGCAGAAGTGACAGACTCAACTCTCTTCTAGCAGTGACCCCTTCTCTGCAGGAGTATGTCTAGGTGGTTATTAGGTGGCGGCATATCTTCAGCCACCAGCCTGCTGTAGTCTGACATACTTAGAGGCTAGCAACAATGACAGGCTAATTTCTTTTGTACGAATACTTCACAGGCCGAGATTTGGGGCTTCTAGATTTAGCATAGACCTTACAAGACAAAGCTCTGATTCTGATCCCTCAAAACAAAATCGGAAAAGTAATGAATCAAACGGTGACAGACAATAGTTTAGCCAACCATCTCACAAGATTTTGAGAAAGATGTTGATGTGACATGTCCAAAATAACCAGTGTATTGAATGATATGACTATGAGAATATTGAGGGATTTTCCAAATATTTCTTTAGCATCTGACAAGTGAAGATGTGAGTGTTTAAGATAATTTGGACTACAGGGAGCAGGCAGGTTCAAACCTGTTCTGTGTGGAGTTTGCATGTTCTCCCCGTGTCTGTGTGGGCTCTCTCTGGGTGCTCCAGCTTGCTCCCACAGTCCAAAGACATGCAGGTTTATAGGTTAATTGGTGACTCTAAATTGCCCATAGACGTGAATGTGAGCGCGAATGGTTGTTTGTGTCAACGTGCGCTGTGATGAACTGTCCGGGGTGTACCTCAATGTCAGCTGGGATCGGCTCGGTTATGGAAAATGAATGATTGGATATCCTGGAGGCTTGGAAGGTCTTGGTCTTGAATATAGCCTTAGCTCTCTCCCTCACTGGCATGCTAATTCCCCTTTGTGCTCACTAATGAATGGCACTGGTATTTTCTGTTGGAGAATTATAATCTGGAAAGCAAAATGTCTCCCATAGCTTGGACTGAATCTCCATCAACCCCCCAGGGAGGCAGCAGGGCGCCAGCATCAGCCCAGCAGAAGCAGTGACATTTAGCCCTCACAACAAGCTGAGCTGAGCCATGCCAAACCAATATATTACCCCTGCAAGCTAAAGCCCAGAGGCTGGCTGACCTTCTCCGCAAAGTAACAATAAAAAAAACCTTAAACGGTTAGAACAGTATTTTTCATATTACAATCTGGTAATATTGTAAAAAAAATACTTTTAATACATTTCTTTCAGCAGGGACTGAGACTTGATTTGATTTAAATCTGAGCCATGTTTTTGTGGAATCCATGACACTGAACAACTCTCAAGATCAGGGTAGGAACTTCTGTTCAACAGGAAGGTTTTAAAACCTTAACGGTCACAATTGTGCTAAATGCAAAACCACAAGCATTGGTTTACTGTACATCTGAGTGTTAGCTTCTAAAAACGATAGAAATATTGTACATTTGAGGAAGCCAACTCACATTTAATGAATTTTTATGTGAATATAGGATACGTATATTGCATTCAGACCATTAAAACTTTCCCCTGGGGAACGCCAGAGGCTACAGGTGGATGCTGCGGGAGAGTTTTGGTTTCTTCGTGTTGCAGTGACTAGCAGCACATTTTCTGCTTCAAGCTGCTCTCAGGCTTCGCTCCATTTGTTTCCCAAAAAATTACCAGGTCCTCTTGATTGTCCATATGAGACGCCATCTGAAGTTGATCCTGTGGGTCCTACCACCTGTTGGAAGCCAACCATGCATCAGCACTGCCATATGTCCTGCCTTATGCTGAAATACGGTTTGCACTACAGCCAACAACTGCTACTAAAAGTCTGACTGCGCAGTAAATCTTGAGCTTGTGTTAAAGGCTAACGTATATACGCCCTCCTCTCCTTTTATCTGCCGACCTGCCGTTATTCTAATTAACACCTCGTAAACACTAACAACATCACAGCCTTTTATCCAATTCATTAATTCACAAATCCAAATGTTTAAATTCCCTGCAGTAATACCTCCATTCTCTCAGCTATACAGCATCGCTGCATGTGTAAACAGGCTGACCTTTTCTGCTGAAATTGGCTGTCCTGTGTCATTAGCAGAGGAAAACACGGTAGAGGTAATGAAGCAATTCAATAGGGCAGGCAGAACTCAAGTACATAAGACCCTACTCTACACCTGATGTTACTGCATCTAACAAGAGACAAGTGGATACATTGTAGAGGAGCACAGCCAGACAAAATAAGACAAAAAAATAAAATAGGATGAATCGAGTGGAGGAAACCGGTTCATCTGCAGAAGGCACGCATTGGAGCAAAAATAAAGGAACAACAAACCACTCTACTATATATCCTACCTGTTTGTATACTGGACAGCCTCCAGTGGTAGATAATACAGTACAAGACGGTGGTTGCAATTCTTTACTGCCATATACCAACAGGAAAACACTGGTTGTAGCTTTTGTCTTCCAGTGGCCAACAGTAGAATCGTGTGCTTATCTAGCTTCAAGGCGTACATATATCACCAACTTTGAAGCACGATGGAGCTGCAGTTATTGTAGGACAGCTAACGTTTCTTGGCTCAGTAAAGGTTAGAAATGAATGGCATTTCACTTTCTAAGCGAGTGGTGTTCAGTGTAAAACTCAATGTCAAGGAGGATCTGATTTACCACCTCTCACAAGCCTCTCCTGCCCTTTGGGTTAAAAATCTCTGACCTTTGCCGAGGAGTGAACCTCTTGGGGTGCGGAGACTCCCAGGGTGTGGGGAGGCTCGTTTAGAAGTTAGCTTGCAGTGGCAAAGACGAACATAGGGGTTAGTGTAATGAAAGAGGTGGGGTACCTAAGCACTTCTTCTTGTCTGTACTAGCATTTCTGCCGATAGTACACGAACAAAGACATCACACACACACACATACATGCGCCTCCCTCTGTAACGAACTGGGGAGGCAACAAAACCCACACCTTTGATTAACTCAAGCTCGTCTGCTCAGGTTGGACACAAACACCTGCCAATGACAAAGTCATAAATAAAGTACGTTAAGTTAACCGACACATCGGTCATTAGCAAAGCATAGCTGTCCACCATGACAACATCTGATTTGTAGCCCCTTTGTATAAACCTTGTTGGATTGTGAAGCAATACAAATGGCTATCATGGACCTGATTTGTTACATGCTAATTGTTTGTCAGTGTTTGGCTGGACAAACAACAAATGGTATGTTTGTCTTCAGTAGGATTGATTGTTTTAAAAGCTGTAAAGAGCCCGATAGTTTGGTTCAGTGTTTACCCTCTTGGCTACCTTTTCTCATTTATTTGTTTATCACTTTTCTGACATATAATCATTTACAGATGAAAGCAGACTAACATATAACCATTTAGAGGTGCAGGTAGAATAACAATGTGAATCTTTTTACACCTATCTGAAATTTATGCTGTGTATTTCTGCCGAGCTGTTGGCAGCCTAATAGTGCTTACGGATAGCAGTTGGTTACCGCTATCTCTGCTGCCAGAAATGTTGTTCTCCTTATGTGTTCTACATTTTGATTAGGAAGCAAGAGGGCACACCACTATCACGATATATACAAAGCCGAACAGCTGTCCACTCCATCAGTAGCAGCAATTAGATCTGGATGTACAGTACATGTGACCTGTAGCCACACTCACTTTGCCGCTGCCACAGTAATGGCGGGGCTACGTTCACGTTTAGACTGGAAAACACAGAGGTGCCATCAATAACAGCTCAATATCTGAAAGCACTGTAAGAGCACTCCTCCGATATGGGGAAAGACGGGTGTTCCCAGAGTAAACTTGCATGAGAACAGGGAGAACATGCCAAAAACTATGTACTGCTTCTTCTGCCTCCCGGCTAATCTAAATATCGGCAGAGGCGTGAATTATGGCCTAAGGCAGGCCGAATAAGTCATCTGTAACAACACCTACATGTCAATCAAAGTGGCCACACTGTTGATTACGTATCTGGAAATTTGGCACATATTTGTAGACTTTCTGGCTGAGGCTGCAACCCCACCCCACTCCCAAACCAGCCCTACATGCCTGAACAAGCAGTAGCTACCTACCCAGCACTGCGTCCGTGTTTCCACTGCACGGTATGGCCCAGCTCAACTTGAATGACTTCCTCAAATCAATTTATGCCTCTGTGACAGTGTCACAGAACTGAGCCATATCTCCTGTCATGCCGTAATTGCTGTTTATGATGAAACACACTTTGACAAATGCAGCCCTGAGAGATATTGTTTGTGTCAAATGTAACGTTTTATAACCAGACATTTGTCTTGGTCACCGGTAAAGACAAGAGAAAAATGCCTGAATATAAATTGAAATGACATCACCTCTAATGTTTCACAGGTTGATGTGCAGAATACAAAGGCCACAACTGAGTACTGTTCCAGGCTGAGTACCACCAAGCTCTGACCCTAACTTTATCTAACTGGAAAGCTGTTATTTTGTTATTTTCTGAATCTTACCATACAAATAGGAATTATAGCTGAATAAAGACATTGCTTGTCTATACACTTGGCGGACATGCACTGGGGTTGCTCAGAGATATTTGTGTTTCCTGTATGAGGCCATGCTTTCTTCCTCCTGCTTTCAGACAGGGGTTGAATTAAGCATTCACCTTGCTATACATTGCATGACCCTTTGCTGAGATTTGGGGAGGTGTGCATGTTGGATCCTATGCAACCTACAAATTACCCATGAGGCCATTCTCTGCCTAGATGCATTATAGGTTTAAGTTGCTAATAAATCAAACTTCTTACCTATCTCATGGGCTAGTGGTTGCTTGTAATGTCAAAGACCTAGATCTAGACAATGAGGTTATTTTATCCATAATTGTATGGATAAATGATACTCAGATATTATTAGTTTTATGCTGCTTTTCAGACCATATCTATACACAGTTCAGTTTAAACCTATTCTATGTATTCTAACAAGTCAACTGTTAAAAAATGAAGAAAAACTAGCAAAAGACTGCTCTGCTTTTAAACCTAAATGTTGTAAACAAGGATGAAAGATCTGCCAGCAGCAGCATGAACATAATCCTCTGGATCAATGGCATAATTCAGAGAAGCTTCACCAAGCAGATAGTCTGACAGCAAAGGTCAAAGCTATCATCAACAATGCAAACCGAAATGAGGAGGAGAGAGGAGGAAACGGAAACAGAGAACATAAGGGTTGGGGAGGATAAGTGTCCCATCTTGACTGCCACATATAAAGGGATATTTTACAAATCACAAGCTGTGCAAAAACAGGAACATGTACGCATCCTGAAGTCTCGTGGAAAATTGTTGACAAATGCAAAATAATTGGTAAAACTTTATTTCGATGTTCTGCATACCAATAAAGAGATAAAGAGAATATACAGTATACAGTATATGGGACATTTTAACAGCTTATAAGTTGACATGTAACAACGGTTTCCTGATATTACACCACGGTAGTTAAGGTTTGGTAAGGTTTAGGCACACAAAACATCTTGGTTAAGTGGAGTGTGGTGACTGTGGCTGCTGACGTGTTAGTAGTCCTGACTCCTCCGGCTCTTGGCTAATCCCAAAATGGGCAAAGATGGGGAGCGTGGGTGGAGCTGACACAGCCTGGTTGCTCAAACCAGCTGCCTGTGACGGCATTGTCAATCAAAGCGGGCCCACACACTTAATTATGCATGATATAATCCTCAATATGATTTGAACAGATGAGTTATATGATAATTCACCCCCTATACAGATGTCATGAACAGGGAAATTGGCTATAGAGTAGAAAACTTTTTGTACCAGGCTGTAAATGTGTTTATTTCTGGTTTGCAGTTGGGAATTCTTTGTCTTTATTTGATAGGACTGCTGTAAAAGCAGGAAATTGAAAGCAGGCAGGGAGAGAGAGAGGATGACATGCAGCACTGGCTGTTATCGAACTTGAGTCCCTGCAGGGCGCCCTGCAATGTTGGGAATTTTAACATAGGGATATATCAAGATCTTTTTGTAGCCAGCCTCAGTGGCCATTCGAGGAATTGCTACTGTTTGCTCTTCTGTGTTGTCAGGTTGCATTTAACTGTTACATGTAGTCTATAGGTAATCTGTTAAACATCTACAGACAAAGCAAAACAGTTGAAATGTTACAATATGCTAAAATGTTATATACAATATGCTTTGAATGCAGGCAAACATAGCATTTGATCTTGTCAAAATCTATGTTGAATATTGACTGTATTTCTGGCTGGAAAGGTGCAGATCAGACAGAGCATCGGCAGGCTGGTGTTGTAAAGACTTCTGTAACTGTGGTAACACAACTTCGACTTTGCTTTTTTTCTTGGTGATCAAAGCATTTTCCATTACACATCCAAACTTGTTGATCAAAGCCTTTGTTGCCTTTAAAGACCCTGGCATGTGACTGGTAGTGATGTGTAGAATAACTTGAAGTGATACTTATCGATTTTCCCTTTGCTTCTCCTCTGGTTTGACTTTCTAAGAGGTGCAACACAGCATGAATGGATGTGGTCAGAGGCAGAGATAAAATCTATTCAAACTAAAATCCCTCCAATCTGATGCCCCTATGACCAGGATGACAAAAATTGCCAGTGTCTCTCAAAACTGTTATAAATACAGATTATGATTAAGGTTTGGGTAGATTAAGGCACAAACACAACTTACGTTAAGATCAGAGAAAGGTCATGGTTTGGGATTTTTTTTTTAAAAAGGGTCATTTTGGCGATCTTGCTGAAATGACTGACACTGTTGTTTCTTTCTAACTGCACAGGGTCTGATTTATTGGGAAACGTTGTGAAAGACGGCCAATACATCAACACCACAATGGAGGGGGAGCCTGGTACACACAGAGCAACTGGTCCAGCAGATGCTGAAATAGGGATGTAGATGGCAATGTCCCAAATGATGAATCCCAAGATAGCTCCACTCAGTGCACACTCCTAGACTTGAATCACATGCTGCCTGTTCATTCACTGCAGACCAGATAATGCATTGACTAGTTATATATGTATCTATTGTCCACAACCGCTTTTAGAGTAATTAGACTGAATTAAGGTCTTTCTGTTTGGGAGAAAGGAACTTAATTCTAAGGCCAGTGCCTACAGTCCAATCATGGATTTTTATAAGGTTAGGCAGGAGGTATTTCTTCATAGCTTCATGATGTTCTCTGTTGTAGTAACAACTCACAATCACAGAAAGGGTCTGTTAAGAGTTACTTTGTTGTTGTACTTTTTTATAATTATTATTATTGTTTTTTGGCTTCACCGTGTGATGCAATGCAGTCTTGCCATTTGTAGATGTAACTTGCACTAGGTTTTCTTTGAAAAGCTGACCTTTTCAAATGTCAACTTCGGTCCGCCTCCTCCTTATGTTATTCCTCATTCCTCATCCATAGTGGAAATACATTTTTTAATCCTATGTTATACCACTCAAATTCAACATATTTACCAACTAATCAGTCAGTCAGCCTGTCAATAAGTTATTCAAACAACCAGTTAATTACTCTGTTAGAGAGCGACAAAGACTGGTTGGCTTGATATTCAGCCACACTATCCCTCTCTCGGTCATTTACTGTCTTACAACTCTTCTATCACACCAACAGCCTTTCATTATATCCGCATATCCCTCTGTGAGGAGCATTCTGACATTTCTCCCTCGATCCAGCCTTGATCAGCCACCCACGTTCCACTGTACCTCACTCCCATGCCACCACACACATTGACTATTGTGCCAAATCAGCTAAAAAAAACCACAGAACCTAGTGACAGTGTCCAAGGTACAGTATGGAGTACAGCTGTTCGGTGGGAGAGAGTTGACTGCGAATGGGATGTTCTACAATACCAGTGGATAACTGGGCATGTCCGCGTACACCTAACACACAGATGGATTTGATCAACATTCTCGATATAGAGCAAAATGAAATACAGGCATTCTACACATACTGTAAATACAATTAGGCTATGTCATGAATTTCATCAATGCATCACAGAGGGAGAAGAACTACCTGACATTACTAATCCAATTCTTATATACTTCGGCAGCTCATCACACCAGCCATAATGCACTGGAGTAGGATTATGCTCTAATGGGGGTTGTGTTCATATACCTTGCTGAAAACCATTTCAAGGTCATGAAATGGAGTATCTTGCTGCAGATATTGAATGAAAAAAAAAACATGGTAGGCCGTTGAACCAGAGCAGAAGCAGTGGAAACTTGTGTTGTTGTCAAGATGACAAAATAGCTGAACTGCTCTGGACCATCCATCTGGTTGGTCTGCAAAGGGTTGCATCGTAATGGAATACTGTAGGCTGTGATGATTAATAGCTTTGCACATAGCATTGTTCCCCCTAGCTGACCAAGAACTTCAGAATGTTATACACGGGAATGTAATTAGTCAACTCAAAGTTTTAAGCTCTACCGAAAAAAGCTAATGAACATTATTTGAATTATTCAAAATGTATTAAAACGGCAAATGGTTACAGTGTGTGCTGTTTAACTACACCATCGCAGGCTCGATTCCAGTTGCCGACTTTTGCTGCATGCCCTACCCCCCTCTTGTTTCTTTCCCTTTTTTTAATGTCACTGTTTATTGTCCATTGAAGAAAAGAAATCTTACAAAACAAAAAGGGGTCTTAAAAAGGTAACTGAAAGGCTGATACCTGATGCAGAACAACTAACTACAGGTACGAAATGGATAAACAGATGTGTCAATCTACTGGAAACTCCAAATCGATGGCACATTTTTGGCCGTGATATGGCGGTAATGTATACTGACGGTTGATAGAAGTAATGGGCTGTTAAGGTAGCAATGAGTAGAGAAGAAAATACGTTGATGAGAAAATAATTCATGATATTTCAAAATATCACACAAAAATGCTTAGCATGTGTTTTATGAGAAAGATCTTGTGGTCTAGTAAAAAAAAAAAAGAAAAAAAAAAGAATGTTTGTTTATAATGTATTCGCTACAGGATGGCATTATGAACAATTGTTCCAGTTTGAGTACATGTTGCATTTTGCATGGATCAAGATTTCCCTTGCGCAAGCCCCAGTGTGATTTCTTTACAATATTTATTTTTCTAGGGCTTCAGAGGAAAACTGAGCACCTAAGATTCATGCTGCAAGAGTTGGTTCTTTCTGACATCTGTCTGACATGTTTCAGAAGCCTTTTAACCTAACAGACTGGTGGGTAAAATATTTAACAGTCACAGAGAGGCCTGCTGGGCAATTGCCAGCGCAACATCCACATATTCAATCTATATTTCATGGTCATGAATGAATTAATGACCGGCTTTTCTTTATATAGCATCTTGCTGACGTGAGTGGGACTTGTTAATGACCAAATATAGAGATAAAGTAAGAAGTATCAACAAGAACTGAAGCTATAGCACATGAAAGCACTCATTGATTTTTGACCTTTTACTAAACCTTTTCAACCTTTATTGAGTTTATATAAACCTGGAACAAAGACTGGAAGGCCAGCCTCAGACTGCCGCAATCCTGTCCTTGCTGTCATGTCTGGGGAGTAACGGAAAACACACATGCTTCGCCAACTTAGAAGACATTAACACTGACTATATTTTATAAATGGGATGTCCACACCAGCATGTTCTAGTTAATAGATAATAAAATCTTATCATACAGCAAACAAGCCCATATTTTGAAAGTGGACAGGAATAGCTATCAGTTTGACTGTAGCTCAACTTTCCTTCCTCAACCACCTGACCATTGACTAATTCCCCAGAACACTGGAAGAGCAAATATGTCCACATCCTGTTAGGACCATCGCTAAGGGAACTAAAGGCAAATGTATCCTTTCTTCTTTGGAGGTTGATTTGTGGGGCCAAAACTTGTTCTGGTGTGTCCCTTCCTGGACTTCATGTCAGCATGCACAAGAAGGAGGCCAGGCGCGCACCTGGCCCTTAGAAACCACACAGTACGGGATGTTTGTTTCTGAGGACAATATCCAGTGCTTTTCTAAGAAGGCTTAAAAAATGTCAACCTATGATAGTACAGGTAGGTCACAGCTGCTGTGTTGTTGACCTCAACATCACCTATAAGCTGCACGGCATGATATGAGGTACAAAATGATGAAAGGGTGATTTTGTAAGAAGACACATGGCTCTCCCACACCAAGTAGCCCAGGGAGGCCTCTAGACTCTTGATATCATCAAGTGTTATTAGTGTTATCATCAAGTGGTATTAGATGTACTATCATGGTCCAAGGGGTCCAGGAACAGTTCCCCATGCTATTACTAATGACGCAGACACAGTACATGCTTATTAACCTTATTTCTGTAAGTGGCTCTTGGCACAATTGACAGTAAAACCAACCTACACCACATATTAATGGTATGGTATTATAGCAGAATACTGACACGTCAAGAAAAATAAGAAAATCACTATATATTTCTTTACCTGTAGAAATCTGTACCTGTAGAAAATTGGGATTCATATTTCATCTTCTGCTGCCGGCTATTTCAAGAGAAGAGGGCATAAAAAATAAATGCTGTTCTCCTTAAATCTGTAGAAGCAAGTGGCACTTTAAAAACAAATTTATCAATGACACTGTAGAGTTTCCTACCTCATTCAGTTTTAATATACCAGAAATATAAGCATGCAATCTACATATAAAATGAGGTTTTACAAATTTACAAATACACAAGATTTTAAAAGAAAAAAAATAATTAAAAAGGTGCATATAGTGTACATAGTACATTGGTATTATTTTCATGTGAAACTTTTTCACATGGGATGCCTCTGAAGGTGCACAAAAGTAAACATCTTATCACCACCAAGCTGATTGCTGCTACATCTTTGTACAGCAGTACATTTGTACAACCATTATCACCACTGGGCCATGCTTGATGTCAGTAGCTGGAGCGGGAAGTGTTTGTCATTCAGTCCCTTCTCAAATATTTTCCAAAAGACATTGTGGAAATTGCAGCCCTGCTGCTAAACATCCAGTTCCTCTGTGAGATCACACCTGTTTTACAACCCTCAGGGATATGATGCACAAAATGCACAATGTGGTAGTTCTGCTTTACTCCAAGAAAGTCTCAGGCATCACCTTTGTTCTGTGGCGAGTTATCACAGAACCCATCATGGCTCCGATACATCATGTAATATTACATGCGTTGCACAGCTTAATACTGTTTGTTGACATTTGCATAATATGAGTAATTACTTCTGTGCTTTGTGCTCAGTATGCTAGTACTACAACAAACCAGACGAGTGTCATTGGGTAATTGCACCAGTTTGTATCTTTATGATCTTAGCTGGGTTCACACAATGGTCACAATTGTCATTCTCAAACAGGGCAATGTTCAGTGAGTTTCTTTTTTGTGGCAGTGTTACTGCGCAATATTATAGTCCATAGACTGGGGTAGTGGAAGACCCAGCACTAAAGTAACACTATGGCTCACTTGTCACTTAATAAAGTGACTAATAAAGTATGATCACTAATGCAACTAATAAAGCAATAAAAACTACTAAAATAATTTGCATTAGTTCAAATTGTGATACCACAATCATATCAGTCCTACTTGAAATCTTTTTATTTACCTGGAGATGACAGTAATCTGCTCCTTAACCCCATTCCTATTCATGTTTGCGTCTATGGATACATGCTTACAGCTATTTGACCTTATTAATGATGACTGACAGTTTCTTGCTGTTTCTCCATGTAGGGAACTGATCATTGGAGTTCTCTCATCTCAGCCCTAGGGCCTCAGTAGCTTTAAGCAATTATTCACTGTGGCACTGAGACTGCTGGCATCAGCTAGTACTGATACAGGCTTGAGTGTTAATAACTTAATAACACACACCAGCCTAAAGATAACCAGATAACTTGAATTTGCCTTTATGAGTAGTGGGTGAGGGTAAGTCACTGTTGCCTTGCTGCCAGGTAACTCAAGAGTTATATGCTAATTGTTGCGGGCAGCACACATATCCTATCAATAATGATGCCTGTAATTTCTGTTCTACTTTCTCTTATTTCTCTGTTCTACAGAGCTTCTCTCGTGTACGTGACAAAGACTAGACAAGACTATTTGTGTATCTGCTATTTAATGTGTGTGTGAAGATAGTAGCAGTGAGTCAGCGTAGGAAAAAAAATATTAATGTTGCATTTCTTTCTACTTAAAAATTGTTACTTATCACCTGTGGGGAGTTTCTTTCAACAGTTTTGCAATAATGATTTTTATTTCCTGCATTTGATATGAATTAATTAAGTAGGCACAGATGAATGCTAACTAAAACACATTTGGGCAATCACATTAGTGTATGAATAGAAATGAATGGCTTGGCAACAAAGAAACAAAGTTCTGTTTTCTAAACAGACCAAATACAAAATCTAAGCTGGGCCATATATCATCCAATGGACAATAAATAAATATATAAATAAGAAAAAACTAAAAGAAAAGTAACAATTCAAGGGGCGGTAATATTAATGAAAAACTGCACTGCAAACATTGTATTCTATACCAAATAACTGAGTCAACATAGAAATGTTGAGGGAGTAGCTGTCCCTCCAGAAATATCAATAGCATTACTGGCTCTTACTTTGCCACAGAGGGCTCTGGGATGGCACCCTGGTCTATCTCCCAAACCATAAATCATTCATCACCAGCAGGTACAGAGAACAGAAGCAGCAAGAGAAGAAGGCACAGCCCTGACCTTTCCCTGATGGGAAATGATACAGCAGATAACAATAGTCAGAAACATCAGCCTGTTTCTGTACATGTTCGAGACAGTTGTGTACAGTGTAATGCAGAAGCCATTCTTTTTCTTAATGTGTTTCTGCCTCTCTATTTTTCTTTTCTTCCACAGAACATGACTTGAAGATGAGCTGTCCACAGGCGGAGAAGTTAGCAGAGAAGGACTGTCCTCCACCAGAGGAATTAGAGTGTAAAATCTGTTACCAGCGCTACAATGCCCACAACCGCAGGCCTAAGATCCTGGACTGCCTGCACCGGGTGTGCTCTCGCTGCCTTGTTAAGATCCTGGACATTGCTGACGGGGCAGGCTTCATCTCCTGCCCCTTTTGCCGACACCAGACCGAGATCACTGAATATGAGGTGTCAGCCCTGCCTGACGATGCTAAAATCATGTCTCACTTGGCAATGCGGGACAAATCCTGGAGCTCTGATCACAATGGGGAGGTGGTCCTGACTCCAAAGAGTTTCTCCTCCTCCAGCCCATCTCACGATTCCTCCAACTGCCTGGTCATCACTATAATGGAAGTGCAGAGGGACTCACAGCACTCCCCAAGCCGAAATGCCAGCTCTGAAATCTATGCTGAGCAGAGCCTTGACTCGGTATCGATGGGATCCAATGGGCCTGCTGATCAGGATGCCATGTCCAAGTTCTGTAATCATGTCCCACGCATCCTGGTCTGGCTGCTGGGTTTCTTATACTTTGGCTCACTGCCACTAGGAATCTACCTGTTGGTGATCCAGAGAGTGACACTGGGCATTGTATGTGTTAGCTTGGTACCATCAAGTCTAACTGTTTGCCTGGTCTATGGTTTCTGCCAGTGCCTGTGCCAGGGCATGTGTGACTGCTCCTCCAGGGGCTGATAGGATGCTACAAGTGAAGTGGTGGTCCTAGGATGGAATATGGCCAGCTGTAGTAAACAGGTATTTGATGTGTTTTGTGAATAGATAGGGGATAGGATGAAGATGATGCTCTACTACACACAAGTATGACAATGGAAATAATAAGTAAGAAGTCATAAGAAGATTGCCTTTAGTCTTAACTTTTGTTAGGCTGCCTGCTGCAACTCAGAAACCAGTTTGGTCAACATGAACAGAGCCCCCTAACAAGCTATCAGCTGGAGCAGCACCTATACCTACATTTCTGTGATGTACTTCTGCAATCTTTATTTGTTCTGTGTTGTGTGTATGGCCTAGTCGAACATAACAATTGAGTGCAGAACTTTAATCTTTGACTTAACAGCAGCACTGATGAGCGTCTTGGGCCCTCATTTATCAACACTGTGTACCAACAAATATCTTGCATGCAGTTAGTTTTAAATGAAAGGTGGGACTTATTATTTTGTTATTTTCCCTTAAGATGTCTTTATATTTCAGAATAGCCCTAAACCTTCAATACAGCCACGTGCTTTGTGGTGAAAAAGGAGCACAACAGATGAAATACCATCCATCAAATGGCAAGGGTATTTTTATACTAGACCACATGAGCAATCTCTAAAGAAAGAAAATGTATTTCTATTGTCTCCATGAACAGTCTGTGTAATTGATTTTCTGAGGATGTTATTAAGTTTGCTAACAATTGCATTTGAGCATAATTGTGTAATTGCCAAATAGAGGAAAATCAAGGCAAATTTGGGCACTAGTGAAAATCAAAAGGCACACATATGCAAATCAAACTGTTTCTTTGTATTGTAGTAAGGGTTCTTCACACCTATGAGCCAGCATTCACGGAAATATGTTAACAAAGTAGTATGTTACCAAATGTTTTGCTCTCTGTTAAAGCTACAAGTAAAATGTTAAATGTGAAACTGGTCTTGCTATGAGCTCCTAGAAAAATCAAGATTTTTCTAATGCCCACTTCAGCCAAGAATACATACAAAATACTGAATGTATCTCTCTCCTTAATACAGGCACAGATCATTCAGGTTGTTCTGTTGAACTGATTTGATGCATTTGAGGCATAAACCATATTCATATCTCAGGATTTTTGATACTTTTTCAATGTTTAGCAACAAACTTTCCGTCCAGTTCCTTGTTGGGTTGAATATAGTACGGCTGCTCAATGGTATATACTGGTTATAAAAAGCACTTTTGGCTAGAAAGGACAGTTTATGCGTATGAGAATCCTCTCTTACCTTCATGCTTTAAGTCATGGTGCAGACACTGCCAAAAGAAATGCATGGGGTTTGTTGATAGGTGGCAATTCAAGGTTGTGTGCATTCGTTATTTTCTTTTAAATTTAAGTGAGTCCCCTCCATGTTACTGTACCATCCTGTCAATGACATCATGCTAAGTTAAGGTGATGTTTTAACAATTATTAGATTTTCAAACATAACAAATGCTTTGGACAGTTCATCACATGTATGTAATGAAACAGAAAATGCTTCCTTTGTTCAACTCTCCTGTAGCATGTAGCTTCTCCTGTGGGTTTTACAAAATTGTTTTCCTTATAGCTCTGTGACCAAAACGATCAATCAAAGTAGCGTGTCAGAGGTTTGTCTTCTGGGACATCTTAAATTGCTGCAGTTGTATCCAGCAATGAGTGACATTTCCAGCAGCCCAACGAAAGATTAAGATTTCTTTATGTGAGTGGAAGTTGAGTTTGTGAGTTTAAACAATGTACATTACAGTCATCATTTTACGCACATTTGACATACTAACCGCCTTGTGCTCGCAATCATTCAAAATTTTCCTTTGTCAATTTAAAACATTTTCTGTACAACGTTGATAACCGAGGGCCCTGTGCTGTTAGATATATTCAGTGTTGAACTTCAGGTCATTTTTTTCCTCAAAATGAAAAATGTAGCATTTTGGAAAAGATAATCATTTTGTGCTAAACCTTTCATCTACAGCGTAAGTCCTGTTCATTCTCTGATGCTGGGTTTCTACATATTCCTTTCTTACTTTTCCTTTGTGAAATTCTCGTTCACTGTCTCTGTAGCCGGTCTCTATGTTTTCCTGTGTTTCTGTCTATGACCTACTAACTGCAGCTTTCAGCTTAGTGCCACACTGCTGATTACAAAAGCTACTAAACAATGAAATAAATGGAGAATTATTTTCTATATATTGCTTGGGTCCTTATTTCTATGCCTATTTATTCAGTCCATGTATTGAATATGAGCAATCAACATTGCTGCCATGGCAGGTTAACCTTGTCCAGTCTCTATAATTAAGCTCAAAGAGACAGAATGTTGTTGTGAGAGTTTATTTGCAATTTTGTAACCCAATTCTTAGCAATTTTTTTTCACAAGCTTAATGAGATGGAGGTCTGCCTACACACAATTACTTTCAGGTGCCAATAAAATAGTAATGGCCCCAAAGAGAGACAACAAAAGAACGATTTCTTTCACATTCAGGGGCACTAACTCAAGATAGACAGTATTTCTAACTTGACAAAGATCAATCAGACACTCTAATTTCTCTATTTTATCAAGTATTACGGTGGTCAAACTACACAGTAACAAAGCAATAGTGCTGAGATTGTTTTGTTTTTACAGTACAACCAGCAAGAGACAGACAAAAGAAGGAGCAACAGAAAAAAGAAACAAAGAAATGAGAAATGGCAGTTCAGACAGTAGAAAGAGATTTTATTTTCTGCCTGAGTTGGCAGAGCTGTTGGACAGAGTGCTTGTCAGAGAAGCATTTGTCCTGCTGGTTGTACTATCTGACATCTACAGGACCCTGCCTTTCATCTTTCTGAGCGGAGTGACAGGTTACAGAAAGAAAAAAAAAACACCTTACATCTGAGAAGAGAATTACCATATCAGTCCAGCTGTAAGATGACCCTGAATATGAAAGAACATCTCCCGTACTCAAATTATCATCACTTTTCAGAGGAACTCTTTCTCAGTTGAAAAATGGCACAATTTCACATAGGAGCAAGAAACACTTGAGCTCTATCTGTCACAATCAATCCAATGAGGTAAAGTGGAAGAATAATTAATTTTCCCTCCTTTAATATCAAACGCTAGTCAGAGGTTACAACACCCTGATGAAAGAAGGAGCATACTGTATGAGATCTAATGATTACGGGTGATCACTGTTATGTCAAGATTCTTGGAAATGAGAAAGCGCGGAGGAGAATTTTGAATGAGAAAAATGGTCATCTTACACTGACGTCAAGCAGCATGGGTCAAATAAACCTGTGCCCTGGCTATATTTATACATGCACTCACTAAAATATTCAACATTTTCAGGTGTTTCAAGGAGATGGAGGGGCATGAATTTTAATTACGCATGAATAATGTAGTCGCAATCTGCTGTCTCTTTCTAGCGCACGCTTAACACACAATCCCTGTCTTTCCAATTCATAAGGTGGCATCACGCATTACAATCACGCTAGGTTGATGGGAGAAACGAGAGTTGGAATTGGGCATCATACTTTTAGTTGGTAACTAAAAAATACAGCAACTGCAGGAATTTGTTACATTTTATACAAAGTGAGAGCCAGAACTTGGAATTTACATTCCCATCTCAGAGTCAATCACCTGCCACTGTGAGGATGAGTGACTCATCAAGTCTAGTAATATAAAGGTATGAAAAGAAAAACATTTGCATTTCAGTTGTGATGTCTTTCAGAGAAGATAATGATTGAGCTTCAGAATAGGGGAAAAAAAGTGTGAAAAGCCTGATGCAAGCGCAGCCACAATATTCTGAACCTTTATTTGCAAGTTTAAAAGTTGATTTGAGGTCATCAAACAGGAAGAGGGTTGGGGTTGAGGATGAGGTCGTGCATTGGTAGAAAGATGTTGTATCTCGAACAGTTGGAAAGCAAACTAAATTGTTGTTGAATTCTCAACGTCGGATTAACAGGTGGACTGTTCCAATTTGATTTATTTTCACTGACAGTCTTGGGTGTGATGGTAAAGTGATCTTTACCTGTGATATAACTGAGGTTTGTTTTGGTATATTTTTTGCACAGCTAAAGATAAAGATGTCTGCATATCTTTGCATGGATATGGATACCGTATGAGGCTTCTGTTCTTTTACTGTATATTCTTATCCTGTATATATTATTTACTATCTGAAAAAAGGCCAACATCACACCAAAATGTTTCAGTTCTTTGGTGTACTGACAACAATAATGCTATGTTTGCAGATCTGTGTTAAATATCAGTGTATGAGCAAAATGGTGCAGTGATTGGTTTCATATCAGTAACAAGTTATACTTACAACTCTGATGGCTATCATCACAACAACGGCATATCTTGGCAACTAGAAAGTAAACTGAATGTCCGTGTGTATATAATTGAACGTTACCTGCCACAGATCCTGGCTGGAATGGCTGGAGTAACAAGTTGTGTGGCTCAGGCCGAGACATTTTGTTTGTTTCCGATTCACAGAGCAAGGGCTATGTACAACCACCAGATTTCAGCATAGACACAGAGCAGCCAGACAGAGGACTGTGAGTTGCTGGAAACAAGTGTATTGGATTAAAATCATATTACGTAGAAACACTAAACCTCACCCACCTCTAAGGCATAAAACAACAAAGTGTCACTTGCTCTAGCTGATGTGAACCTCAGAGATGCCTCTACAAGTCAGGGCTACACGGGCTGTGTGAAAACCAGAGGCACTGTGATTGACCAATTTTTAGTTGCTTTGTGTTCTTGAGTGGTTAAACTCACAAAGCACAAACCCAGGCAGCCCTCTATACTCACTATGCAAGTGGGAACAGCGTTCAGGTAAGAAGAAGAGATACTTTCATCAAATTCTTTTTTTTACACTCAGTTTTTTTTACACGCATTTAAACCCAAAATATAACCAGACACACAAAGGGCTCAGACATGCAAATGTGGAGAGAGAAGGTGGAGTCACCACTAGCGCTACCCTGCGAGCAGATGGGGGGATTTTTCGGTGCCTTGCTCAAGAGCACCTCGGCAATGTCCTGGAGGTGAACTGGCACCCCTCCAGCTACCAGTCCACCACCATACTTTGTTGTACCAGCCATCCTCCGGTTCCCAAACCAAGTCTCTATGGACTGAGCTACTGCCGCCCCCAAAAAACTCAAATTTGATGTCAGCAAATAACAGTAATGCTAAAGTGAGTGAAACACAACAACTACCTACAATGTTCTTGTATGCCAATGAGCAACTGTGTTCAAAACTGCAGCTCAGAAAACATAACCATGTTAAATATGAATTCATATGCACATGCACAAAATGAAACTGGTTGAAACTTTCCAGCAGCAGCAACCTCTGTGGGGACCACTTCAGAAAATATACTAGATGCGCATGATGGCACTCCTCACGGGCAGACATGATTTTGAAACAAGACAATGGTTATCTGTTCTCCCAGTCAAAGCTGCAACTCTGGAGTAATACATAATTGAAAGCAATGGACTGACAATGACTTTTGATTAAATATTGAATTTAAAATTAATTAATTGACTGGCATAAGCACTAAAGGTCTGCAAGCCTGTTGGGAACCAGCTTTTTAACTTCTCTCCTTTCATTGTTGTTCAGAAAGAGCCCAACCGATGTCGGCCTCTGGCCAGGTCAGACTCGGGCTGAAAGATTACAGACTGTCAAGCTGGGGCCAGGCTAGTGTTTGGAGTGTTTGGACTGTGCAGGGCTTTGCTAATCACTAGGCAGCAGAGCCAAAGCTCAAGGATATATATGTTATTATTTTGTACATTTTATATTAGTTCATATTTATGTCACTGTTAATATTCACTTATCATAAGATTATATATAAAGTATTCTACATCACATAACATTTAGTAATTTATCTGACGATCTTATTCAAAGTGACTTGGGAGGAAATGGGAGACCATCAAGGTACAGTGTGACATGTTAGTGCAGCAATAAGTACTGTGATGGTACTAGAGGGGATAGATTTAGCATGTCCAGTTTTTGGTAGTGCTAGAAGTCGATTGTCAAGATATCATGTAATTAGTAAACAAACTGTCTTTTTCTGGTTGGTGTGCAATGTTTTCTGTGTGTCCTAAAAGAGGAGGTGTTTTTTGTTTTTTTGAGCTTTGAGTAAGAACATCAGCAAACATCATCAAATCACTGAATATAAAAGAAAGATTTGTCTGAAAGATTTGTCTTGTTAGTTTTGGTTGGACAAAATGAGCTATCTGAAGATATCATCTTGAGCTCTCGTATCTTGAGAGATAATAAATCAAAAGCCTACATATGCTGAAAGCAATCCCTCAGCCATCTAAAGCTCAATCATATGCGCTGCAATACCTTGAAGGAAAAGTATAATTCCACCTTTAAGTGTCTATCTTAGTAATTATCTAGTTTAGCTTTCAGGAAGTAGATGTATGATGTATAAAAGCAAGAAGGGATTAATGCCCTACAAATCTAACATTTACAGCTCTCCTCTTTCAGTGAACTGATCACCACCAAAGGAACTCGCATTCACACACACAAACACAAACCTCTTTCTCTCTGGGCTGTTGCTATAGAGACACTAATAAAATTGTCAGAACTATTGAGATGCTTTTCCCTGCTGTGGCTTGAAGGACATGAGCTGCTGACAGCTGGAACACGCACTGGCCCTCGAGCAAGGCACTTATACTGCTATATTAATATCTTGTTCACATTTGGCATAAGAGACAAACAGATAAACAAATCAAGAAAGGCTGCACCAGTTGGTACTGCAGGACAACTGTCAACCACAGGGGTAACATTCACACCGAGATGGCACTTTAGGTAGATGTGGAAAAGGTTGCCATGGTGATTTGAGAGCATGGTCTCCATCTAATGGAAAGAGATGGAGTCCATGCCGTTTTCATCATAAAACTGATAAAGAGAAAAAGATGCCCTGTCTTTCTTTAGTTACTAGTTATGAACATACATCTACAGGTCCAACAACACTCAAATTATAAAGATGAAAAATATGTCCTCTTTCAGATTAAAGCTGAGTGGTGTCTCTTTCTTTCAGTCATTCTTGCCAGGAGTTGGCTTCTCCCGTATTACCTGAATGCTGCACTGAATCTGAATTGTATGTCACTGTCTGTTTTGGTTAACTTAGTTAGGCTGTAGCATAATTAGTCAACAAAGTGGGAAGCCTTATGTGAAACTATCAGTCATTACAATGTCGCTTTTAAACCCAAATTGCGAGATCACGCTTGTGCTCAGTTGCGACAGCAAGCTGCTGTATCGGCTTAGCAACTTTACCACCACCTGCTATCTGTCTGCACATTTGCTTCTTACTACTCAGCAACTTCTTTGTTTATACACAGTACAGGCATTCTCCCCAAAGTTTACTTGGCTACCTACCTGAAACTAATTTGCCCATAACCAACAGGAAGCCCGCTTGACTATGTTTTTTTGTGCAAGCATCTACATACATAAATACATACAATACATCATAGCTCTGCATATCCATGTCATATATAGTACATACATTTGTTAAGCTGGAAAAACAGTGCAAACCATTGGCTGGTAAATTGCTGTTACAGAAGCAACAGAAAATAGTAAGCAGCAAAAATACAGGAGATGTAATCAAACATGTGTGACTGCCTGTAAGGTCCTGTGTATTATCTCAGTATAAGCTGATAAGCACCATAGTTACAAGCAGTTATAGCGTCACATGGATACTTAATGGACCAGGGAGACCAGAACACACTGCACCACCGTTATCATTGCTGATTATTATCTTTATGGTAGCTGACATGCTGGCTGTTTGAGTTGTTGATTATTGTTAAAGATGGTAAAATGAAGTCCTAGAGACCAAATGAGCTCATTTTGAGAGAACTCCGAGTGACATAAGTGCTCATCAGTTTATGCTTTCTGATTTATCGAGTGCAGTGGAGAGGGCTGATCAATACGAAGTAGATTGGAGCGCTATCTTGGGCAAAATTAACTTCAGGTGAAATGTAGAATGTTGTGGCACCAGCTGAGTCAAAGCTGATTGCTAGAACGCATGCACTTACTTTGACTTCTTCCTGCAGTTTTCCGAATCGAACCGTGCCGTTCAGCATCCTGCTGACGAATCCTTGCTTTTCCTTCTGTAGAACCGAAGCCTGGGGAGGTTGAGAGGGAAGACAGGGGGTTACTGATCTAAGAGAGTAACACGGGGGGTAAAAGGAAGTGAAGGGTAACGGGACAGATGGATAAAGGGAAAGAAGGAAAGACTGCTGTTGTATCAAATCAATAATGCAAAGCATCTTAACAGTGGTAAAATATGTGTCAGTGTAAGAATTACAGCTAATGCTTTAATTATAAAGCTTAATATAGCATAAAACTGCTTTCACTTAAACTTGGGCTGTATAATGAAGCTAAATGATTACGCATTGAAACTGTCGCTAAAAAGTCCAAAATTCTCCTCATTAAAGCTGACATCGATCTACTTTTCTCTGCAGTTATGGCTGGGAATAAAAAAGGTGTAAATGTTTTCAAGTGTGATTGAATTGAGTTGCGGTTGAGTTTGATTTAGAGCGCAGTTCCGTGTTCGGCCGCTCTTTTATTTTCAGCTTGAGCAGACTTGAGAGTCTTTTTGAAACCATTCCAGTCACTGCATAATTAGCAAGATTATTCAAAGCACCTTGATATTCACTGCAAAAATGCAGTAAAGGGAGGCTGCAGACTTCAACAGGAATATAAAGAAGCTTTTGTATACATCAGCAGAGTACTGTATTCCTGGAGGTCACCGCCAGACATCGACAGCAACGACAATTAGAACTTAATTGGTCAGACACACACACAGATAACTGTGGTCACCTTGTCCTTATCCAGACAAATCGGTTCTTGTTAGCTTTAGACTGGCTCCCTCTAATATGGTGTCAGTCTGACCTTACACATTATGGGCTCTTGCTTATTTTCTGAAAAGTTAGCTATAGTAAGTAAGTACCCATGAGTCCATTACAAGCAAAACTGTCTCCATTCCTCTGCAACGCACTAAGTCAACAGAGTGTACACGCCTCATCATTCTAGCTCTGTTTTTTTTTTTTGTTTGACTTGTATCTTGTGTAAAAAAGGGGGCACCAATTGCAGCTGGACTTGCACAGTAAGCCACCACAAAAGGGACCATCTGAGTCCATCAGTGAGTAAATGAGTGGAGTACTCAATTCATGCACACTTCATTCATGTATACAATTACTAATCCAGTCAAGGCTGGATTCAAGGCTTGAAAAGAACAAATGGCACAATGAATGGAATACAATTGCCACAGCAAAAAAAAAAACCCAAAACATTTTCCACATTTTTCAATAGTTATGAAGTTTGTTCCCATTATGCAATTTAATTGCAGAGTGTCGTTATTTAAAAGGATAATCTAAAACTGCTGATAAGATCTGACTAAATTAAAGAAAAAAATGCTTTGTTTCTATTAACTGTCATCTTGTAATTATTTTGCAGCTGTAAGAAGCTCCATTTCTCCCGTACATTACATTGAAACTAACTGACATTTCTGAGGGTATTGATTTGTCCACTTAAAAAACAATATATGGCCTTTCTACATCTCCACTAGTCGGAGTCAGATTTACAAACACTGTTCTGTATTAAAGCAGCAGCTTGTTATTTTTGACCATGCACATTCTGCAAGTGAAGGAGAGCTCATTATAGGTATTGTTCAATGCTGGAATTCACAGTGATAAAAAAAAAAAAAAGAGCTAAGAAAAGAAACGCCTTTCTGCCTGATTCCAACACATTCATTCCGCATTAATTAGCTTTTCATAATACAATGGAACTTTATTCTATCCATTTATTCAGGATAAATGAGTGGAATCACTGACTCACCAAATCACTCACCAAAGAAAAAAAAAAAATAGTATACACAATCCAATGCAACCTTTGGGGAGAGAGACGGCAGCAGAGTGGGACCGAGCAGCAGGTCCAAAAGAAGCTCACAGAGCAGCAGGTGGTGGAGATGACACTGACACAGCTGACATCTCACTGACATGCTGAGGTAAACACAGCCAAATGCACACTGGAAATGTCTGTCAGTGTAGCACGACTGCCGGCCAATAGTGATTTTGCAGTTCTTGTTATGTCCAGTTTGAAGTCACGTTAAATTAACAAAAAGGTTCGAACTATAACTACACACACACACGCAGTTGAATTTTGCTACTGGCTGATCTGGAGGCAGGTGACGTATTGTGTGGTGTTTTTTAACGCCAATCAACCAACCAGCCTTCCCTTCCTATAAAAACTAACGTCTCCCGACTGTGCAGATTGTGTCCTGCTCTGTAGCCTTGCTAACACTCCCTGACAGACACACACACACACACACACACACACTGAAGACTAAGCCCCTCTGAGCTGCTGGCTCCCAGCCAACACAGGTACCACAGAGAAACTTTTACAAAGGGCTGTGAATTTTCTTCAAGTGACTGTCAAAGCTCCAGTGGACTCTCTGTGTTTCCAGCGGAGACATGAAGAGTCTGACAGCCACTGCTCTTTACCGATAAGCACGGTTTGCTCTGACTACAGGGAGCTATGTTCCTGCTATACTGAGCGCTGGTCAATCTGTCATTCTGATTGGTGTTAAGTCCCGTGTCACACATTACGTAGCCACGAGGCCACACACACCTCATAGTGATTGTCCTGTACAGTCCTCTGCTGTATTTCTTAAATCTGCTGGGAGAGACGGAGCTAGCTGGGATTTTACAGTTAGTTTCATCAAGTGTCCCAGTAAGCCAGGTCAGTTACTCAGCGTTTTAATGTTTAATGTCAATAAAAAAAAAATGTAAAAAAGCTTTTCCTGCTATGACAAGTCAAAGAGTCTGCAGTGGAAAAGGTCTATTGCAGGATGCTTAATCACTTCCCCTGCCGTTATTCTGCATCTCACTACTGACACAAAGAGTGCACTTCAGGTGACGGGGGAACTGCACCTGTTTGATAAATGACTCACATGACTCCGGGCGCAAGAACAAAAAGGTTCTCGAAAAATCAGTCTGTCATCAGCCACATGCTGCACCACATGCTCTGCTCTTTATTACTCCTCAATGTATGTAGACAGCAGCTTCATCAGGCCTTTGCAAAACTGTCTGATACCTTGTTGCGGCAGCAGCTGACTGATCTCTGCCTGCCTGTTCATGTTCTGGGTGCCTGCCAGCTCTCCTCTGGTTGTTTTTCTAATCTTACCTGCCTTCACACCAGTTACAAGTCTAACAAATTACCATGTAAACTGCCTTTAAATCCTCGCTGCTAAATTCAGTCATTTGTTGCCAACTACCTAAGCTGGCAACTCTCAGCAACAACCTAAAGGTGAAACAAACACTGCAGTTGCAAAAACAGCTGTTATTTTTGTCCTATTTGCTCAGCTTGCAACATATTTAAAATAAATACATTTTACCATTTGTGAAAATAGTAGGAAACGTATTAGTCAGTGTTAGAGTAACACCCAGTCCTTGTGCATTGTCAAGAGTCAAGTGTGTAATAACATGTGTACCATGTGTACAATATTATAAACATCAGTAGTACCATCTGTAACAGTTGGTCTCTCTCCTGGGAAATGTGCTCTGCCACAGAAATGACAGCTCCCATGTAATGCCGAGTCTGTTCCTCTTTCAACGCAGACTCTTCCTTTTGTCTCTTTAATATACTCATCCTCCTCTCAGCCTTCCTAGATGGTGGAGAGAGAGAGAGTGAAGAAGAAGGAAATCAGTAAAACAAAATTAAAGAGAGAGGGAGAGTTAGAAAAAATAAAATTAGATGAGAAAAAAAGGTAGATAGTAAAACACAAGGACAAAAGGAGTGGAGAAGGGAAGAGATTTAGGGAAAATGGAGGAGAGAAAAACATATTAGTGGTTAATGGAAAGGAACAGGGCAGACAACGACTGAAAAAAGGTGGAATACAAGGGAAACACAGAGTTAACTGGATGATATCTTGAGACCTTGACATCTTGATGCGAAAACACTACAAGTTAATCAAACACCTTCTGACAATCTTCACACTTCAGAATGAGAAAGTCCACATTAATCTCAGCTCAGGTCCACAGGGAGCAGATGACAGTTCCAGAGACCAGAAAAGATTTAAAAACAGCTGTAATCCCTGACAAAAAGGAACATAACCTGATACGAACTATGATACTCTTGTAACTTTAGGTAATGTCTGAACACCGGGGTTCCCAAACTTTTCACGCCGAGGCTTAAACGCTCAGGATGTAAGATTTAGGTGGCTCTATTTACAGAATATAACAGTGTTAAACACTTCTTTAGGAAGACATGCTGGAATTGTGGTCAACCAGCATGTCATTGGTTGCACATACCATCCAATGAAGAAAGCATTTATTTAGTACCTGTTGGCTTGTTTTTTTAAGTCCAGCTCAGTCTCCACTCTCTTTAAATCAGCAGTCAGGTTGGCTTTGTCCAGAGCCAGACTCCGATTCTCCTCCTGCAGGCTGGACAATCTGAGGAGCAAATCGTCCGTCTCACTCTTATTGCTACTCTCCTGCTGCTCCAATTGCCTGAGAGACAAAAGCGAACAGCGCATTGTAACACAACATCTGGGACTGGGCATCTTCTTACATTATAACTAAAACAATTACAGTTGGATAATACTCTCAACACATGAATTTATGGAACCTCTCCACTGGCATTCAAAATGCAATGTTTCTCATCCATGACTTGTTAGTTCTTTGTCTTGTCTTGTTTTGTCTGCTAGAAATCAGAAGTGAACTGAATTAATAATAAACTGAACTAAAACTGAACTGTTGTGAACTCTTGGCTAACCTGTCCGAAAGAAAAGATGAGGAGTCTTAGTCGGCATTTCGCATTTAAGGATGAGAATATGGAATGAAAACTGAGAACCTTTCCCTCATATCCAGCAAGCAACAGTGCGTGTCATGAATATAAACTGTTCAATCTTCAATATGCAGTTCTTGTCTTTTTGCTCTCACTTCACAAAAAGGAAAAAAAAGATGTGTCCCAGTTTAGGAGCAGAACTGTTTTTACTGATTATTTCATCTTTTAGGGAAAGTGATAAAAAAATAAAACTTTGAAACGCGTACCGTCTGAGTTTCCCAGCAATGTCGCAGTGTTCGTCCCAGGTGATGGCACCCTTGAGGCGGGACTGCAGAACTTGTACCTCTCTTATATTTTTCTGCAACTCCCTCCTGCTCTCTTCCAGGTCTTCCTCCAAACGCTGCTTTTCAGCCTCTAACAACATCAGTTGTTTAGACACCTTGGAGACTACAGAGAGCAGGAGAAGAGCGAACAGGGTAGTAAAATATAAACAGTCAAAATCAAAGCAGCAAAGAAAAGGATGCAGGGCAGAGAATGATGCTTCAACGTTTCAAATTTCCTTCAGTTTATGATTGAAGATTTCCCCTTCGATTTTTGCCCACAGATGTTTAAAAGTCCCCTAGGATTTTCTGTGAAGAATTTAATCTTTATTTATTTATGCTTACACTTGGGGCCCTATTTCCTGGAGGCACAATTACTAGCATAGGCAGCACTGCATCTGTTTTCTCTGAAATTAGCTTTTCTTGTCCTGTGTGGTATTTTGGCAACCAACAAGGTGTACAGGTGAGATCTTTGCTTCAGTAAGGCAGTGCAAAACAAGTTGTTGGTATTTTCATCACTGTATTAATTAACTGCTTAAAATAAACTCTTGGTGCTGTATATTCACAATGTGCAACAGCATCGTTTTCCGGAGAAGCTGATTCTTTATTTATTCAGCTACTGTTGTCATGAGTGATTTGAGCCGCTGTTTCAGAGCAATGATCCCGGTGATATGACTGGCTGAGTGTGTATTTATTAATCACCACACCGCCATCTATATTCACCCAGCCCATTTACATTTTGTGCCCTCAGCGTTTGTTGTTACACTTGTGTGTTTACTAAGGGCCCTTAGTCTGTACCCAGTACCTTCAGAATGGTGTTTGCTGTGGCTGGCCTTGGCCTTAACGTGCTGAGCCTCGAGCTGATCAATCAGAACCTGGTTCTCCTGCAAAACCAGAAAGGCCTGTTGCTGTAGTTGATGACTGTGTAGAGAAAAAGAGAGAAAGAGACAGAATGTTTTTTACTTCTGAAGCCACGGTCTAAATTTACACGTGTAGTCTAATAGTCAAAATGAACAAATGTGCATATACACGGAAAATAAATAGATGTTTTTTTAAATTAATTTCTCTATTCATAGTTTCTGATTATACATCATATTTTAAGTCTGTTACAGAGTTTACAACTTCGCTTGAGCTGGTGGTGTTTTAGTCATGGATACTGAGCAGAAAGTTATTGTTTAGTATCAGTGTTCTGCTCAGCAGAGACACCTTCCGAAACCCTTAAATGTATGCAAATATAAACATCAACACTCACATGACTAATGCATTAATTAATTACTTACTAATGACCAAACTCCACATTGTTCTTGAGCTGATAAAACTAGCTTATGAGACTGAATTTAGAACATATCAAACTTCTGCTGTTTCACGTAGACGTTGCCGGAGTTATTTCAAATGAGCAGAGACTGTACATTTATAGGTGTCAGCAACATTACAAGCTAGAGTGATCACGAAAGAATGAGCAGTAATTGGAAAGATATAGGCACACAGAAGAACATGTGAAGGATTTAATACTTTTATTTCATTATTTCAGCATTGAGAAAAAGCAGGCCCGCAGACAGGCAAGCAGCAGAGCAGAAGAGAATAAAAGTGGTATTTAATTTTCACTCCATCAGAGGAATGAACAAGTGCTGACAGCGCTCAACCAATACACACTCATAGAGCATATTTCTTCTTACCAGTCTTTCTGGCTGATCCCACCTATCTTTGCAATTTCATCATGGAGTCTCTCGTTTTCTTTGATCACCTCCTCCGCACGAACACGTAACCTCTTCACCTCCTCCTGTGGAAAGCGGGCAAAGGCACGTAAGTACTTCTGATTTCAAGGATGCTTGATATGAAGTTTTAAGCTGGAGACGGCAAACCCCCACAACGACCACCCCCCCTGCTACAGCTTAAGGATGCCCTAGTGAGGCAAAACCCTCGATAGCAACTACAGCTGTGTGTACCAGTTCTCCAGGAGACCTGTACCATGAAGCAGGATTAGTGGGTTGGCCAGCTATTTTTGGGCTTCACTCAAATTTTTTTCAGAATTGATTTGCGTTTGCTGCACGGCTAACTTGCTCTGAAGTAGGTCGATTTCAGAAGATCAGATCAAAGCATGTCAACAGCCCCCCTACTGACCAATCAAACCACTGGAAAACCATTATCTCGACCATCTACAGGATCCTGACATGAGCGTGCCATTCCAGGCTTTTCACATTGGCGTTGGGTACCATGGCTAAGCAGGTAGCTTACTTAATGTAATAAAAAAAACACTTTCATGCAACATTCCACTGAACGATGGCAGTGGATAATAAGAAGCTCAAATACACACATTACCTCAGTGGTTTGCAGAAGTGCATCTTTCTCGTTCATCCTGTCTTCATAGGCCAGCAACAGAGGAGATAAATACTTCATGTCAAGCTACAAAAAAAACGAAAAAGAGAAGTGATCCAAATTAGCTACAACAAAGCCATGAATCTATTCCCTGTTATCTATTCTCATATAACGTATCTCAAAATGTCAGTCACTGGCCTTCTAGTGTAGCTTAAAGTGTGGTCACTAGAACTTTACTGTAGCTCATCATATGGATACTGACCAGCCAGGGAGGCGGAGAGCCTTTATTTGGTAAGCCACCAATTTTGGAGCTCTGGGTGAGACACAGTAAGAGAAAGAAAATCAGTTTTGCACTTTTAGGTCACTGAAAAAGACAATCTTTTTTTACATTTTGTTGCCTCGCGTGGGGAGTTGCTTGAAGAATTTCACGGCAAGGCAACATTTTCAATAAAAAATAACTTTACAGTTTTATCACAACAGAGCAATGGGGAAACAAATGGAAATGTCATAAAATACATTACATTACATTTATTTAGCTGCTATCCAAAGTGACCTAATATAAGTGAATTCAGCCATGAATTCACTTATATTGGTGCATTATTCAGCTATAGAGCGACTTCCTAGTCTTTTCCATGGTATCTTCCTTTCACAAGCCACACTTCAGCTGTCAGTAATGAGGGCCAGCAGCTACAAAGACACAAACTGGCAGTGATGAGAGGAGATCTCTTGGTGTGAAGACACAGCATGAGGTAGCCATGATTAATATCACAGGCCAGCTTTCTGCTGCGGTATAAAACACCTAACACAGAACGGACAGACAGCTACAGACAGGAACAAGAGATTCCCTCACTGCAACAAACAGATGGAAGGACAGACAAAGAAAACCTTCTTTCTCTCACCGGGGGTTCAGAATCAAAGGCATATTTCTACCCTAAATGCTCAGTTATGAGGGCAGAGGTGATAAAAGGATTTGAGTATAGAATAAACAGACTGAAATGTCTCCCGTTGGTGAACAGAGCAAAAGAGGAGAGCCGTAAAACACAAACAACTGTTTTCATTTAGATTCTGGCAACTGGACTAAGACAGGCTGACTGAAAAAGAAAGTAGAGACTGTGGGGACTTCTACAGGAATGTTTTTTTTTAAAGGCTAGCTACATTATCCCTGTAACAATATTCTCTTGAGCAAGGCATGAGCCCCGATCTATTTTATGGGGAAGTGACTGAAATTCACAAATGTTTTCCACAAGAAACACAAAAGACACAAAGACAAGAACAATTTACAAGATGAGCAGAGGTGTTTGCTTGTAGCCCGTCATACCTCTTGTTTGGATAATGGTCTGAAGCAGGTTTGGTATCGACTCAGCTCCACATTCAGACGGTGAACTGTCAGTTTGAGGGCGTCATTTTCATCAACCAGCTCCTGGGCATGTTGCCTCAAATTCTGTAGCTCTGCCTGGCTGCCTGTGAGCACAGCACATCAGGTTATAAATATTTTTCAGACATTAAATAATGCTCTTACTCAGAACAGCATGATAATTAAATACAGGCAGTTTGAAATTAGTTATGAAACAGTCTCACTTTGATACTGATGCATCGATGTGACCTACATAAACACAAAAGACCGTCAGAAGGTCGGATTCAGTTCGATTCCCCATGAAACAGACAAAACAAGGCGGTGGAAACATGACTGCTCGTTTCCACAGGGGTTGCCTGAATACACGCAAAATGAAGGTTTCTTGCAGCCGCTTTAAACGGAATGCAAAAGAATAATTCATAATTCATTCAACTCTCTGTAACACCTCTCGAGCTTAGGGGCCTTACAATTAGGGATGCAACGGTGCTGGGTAAAATATTGCACCATTCAGTCCGCTATGCATGGGACAATACAACCTTATGGACCAGAGGTTTTCAGATTTGCAACTATGTGTGTGTGTGTGTGTGCGTGCGTGCGTGCGTGTTTTGCTGACAGGCAAAACAAAGAGAGAATTTTGGGAGAAAAAATAGCTCTAGCTCTCTAATGAGGGATAATGAGGGATTCATTATCATTCTTTGATACTTGCGTTGTATCAAAGTTTCCAATTCTGCTATTGTGACACCTTTAATTTTAAACTGCTAAATGTTGCATTACTCCCTCACACCCTTTTCTTCTGACCATGCAGTGGAGGTGCTGTGGAGCTCAAGGATCAGAGCCTTGTCTCCTCACAGCACTCACAGCTTCTTCCTTTCACCCCAGCACATGCATCTATCTGTTGTGACTCACTGCTTTATTCCCACTGTCTTAATCATATGCTCACCCCTCTTCCCAACAGTCCTTCTTTCACTCTATTTATTCTCTTTCACCCTCCCTTCATCCTCTTCTTTCTGTCCTGCGGTGTGTCTCCAGTGGCTCCTCCACTCTACCTGCAGATGACCTCAGGTTTGAGGAGGCCTGGCCGTGACTGATCTCCTGTTCCAGTCGTCGCAGTCTCTCCTCCAGGAGCTTTTGTTCGTCTACCATCCTCGGGTTCCTCTCTGGCAGGGGCCTCACTACCTCCCTCTGCACCTCATTGTACACCTTGCTGGGCTCTGGAGACAGCTGGGTGGGGTGTTTTGGGTTTTTGGCTTCACTGGATTGGCTGGGGTGGTCAGCGGTTAGGGCGGGCAGTGTGGCTGAAATAGGGACAGTTAATACTTTTAATGGCGGTAAATAGAAATATTCTAAATATAATAAAAGGGTAGACCTGTATTCCTAAAAATATGCCTCAATACACAATATTTTGGGGAACAAACGATTATCTCATGATTGTTGAGCATATGTTCATCAACAATGAACTATGTGGTTGATTTCTTGAACTTATATATATTAAATAACAATAATAATAGTAATTTTAGAGTGGGCTATAGAACTTACATCTTGGAGGCACGACTTTTTTCTGACTTCCAGGGCTCTTCCTGATAGAGGTTTTCTTTTTGGAAGACTGACAGCTGGCTTCAGGAAACTGGATGCTGTTTTCCTCAGTGAAATCTGAGCAATAAGAGAGAAACAGAGAGATCAGGCCATCATTAAATTAATACAAAGCAGTACTGGGTCATGTGTGCTTAACCGTAAAAGCCAATTTTACATATTCTTGTGTAAAAAGAGACACGCTGCCCATCCTAACTACCGACCAACCCAGCCAACCCAGCAAAGACAAAGTGAGGTGCAGAGGGAGGTGCTGTGGGCCCGGCCAGAGAATAACACAAGGATGGTAGCTCAAATGTGTTACTTTACAACATAGCCAGACTGTATACACAATTTTGTGATTAAGGTAGGGGCATTTTAGGGACACATAATTTTAATTTACCACAGCCAAAAGCCCGAGGCCAGCTCTGGTAATAACAAGTATAATGAGGCTTTCCATTTAGCTCTAATTATGTAAGGCTACATTATGGCTGTTATGAAACAGTGGTTGAGAGCTGTATCTTATTACTCACTGACGGCCGCACAGCCATTTGTGTGCAGCTGAGTCTCTCAGCCACCGTTTACTTTGTACGAGAGAAAATTTGAAAATCAATTTTCATTTCTCTCTTCATATTACTCACCCTTTAATAGAAAAGTGTTCATGTGTTTCAAAGCATAGTTACAGTTTCATTAGAGTCCATTCTCTCAGGTAACAATTAATAATTAGAAACGTTCCACTTAATCCCTATACTACTGGAGGATGTTAAGTGATATTGCTGTCTATTCACTGATACCCAACACAATGTTAAAATTACAACTCTCTTTTACGTCAGTAGATACAACATGGATCAGTACCTGAAATGCATTTAATGTAAATATAATGTGTGAACTGAGTAGACCCTATCAATTCATACATACGAGAAGGCACACTATGTATGTCGGTGTTGACAAATAAAGTTGTTTTATTGGCCTGTAGGTAACTCTCAAATAAACAACCATCCAAGGTAAACTTACTATGGATTGCTAATTTAACACTGTATTCAACATTTAAGAGTAAGTTACTGTTGTTTTCATGCACACATTACAATCCACCCATCTCACACAAGTCGGTACCTGGAGAAGGCCCTCTTCCGCCAGACATCTGATTTGGCTCGGGTGCACTGGTCTGGAAGACAGACAGGAAAAACAAACAAGCAGTCATACAGATAATGAGTTAGTCTTTTCACAAAGAAGATCCCCGTAGCCCGTCTGCCTGGATCTCTTTTAAGCAAGGCTATTTCAGAGGCTACTGCGTTTATGGCCACTGTCAAAATGTGGACGATGACATCTTGTCAGCGCGTTTATTGCTGCAAATCTTCAGAGACGCATTAAAGCGATGTGATGGAGTCACAGTTCACAGTGATGAGTTCAGGTATGGAAGAGAAAGAAAATCAAGAGGCAAAGAAAGAATGAAATACATGAATGTGGAAGACTGAACGTGGGAAGAATGTCAATTGTTCTGCCACAAAGTGCTATTTAGCCTTCGCTCATTGATATAAACAGGGCAGACAAAATAAAAGAAATACCTGTTGGCTTCGAGTTCATTTCATTTGTATAGTACTTGATAAACTACCAGTACTTGATGAACAGCACGAAAATGCTTCACAAAGACAGTGCACATACAAGCATAAAGACACAGGTTTATATAGGTATATATGTATACAGGTCTATAGATGTGTCTATATGTGCAAAACAGATGCTACAGTAACGAAAAAGAAAACTTAAATAAATAAATAGAAACAGATTTTAGCTGGGTGAACTTAATGTTTTTCACCTTGAATGATAAAGAATGCATCTGATAAATGTGGCTGTCGGTTTACAGTCCTGTAGATTTATAGGGGCATAGCCAGATGTTTCATATGGATTACATCATTCTCTTACTACAGAGGCACTATGAATACAAACGTCGTGTCCTGTGAGCTAAAACATTTCCAGCTACCTTTAACTGGTGATTGTTGTAAATAAAACACCAGGCAGCTACTCCGCGGTAGCCTGAAAACACAACTGACGGGGAAACAAAAAAAAAAAAAAATGGGACAAGGACAAGAATGTGAATAGAACAATTCCCCAAGAGTAGAGTCTGTTCTCACAAACTCTACTCTTGGGATAAAGTTCTATGTCCCAGTCAGTTACTATACAGATCACTTCTCAGCTGAACACTCTCAAAGACTCTTGCTGAATAGATATTCAGTGCATCGCCTTTATTTTCTGTGTAACTGTGCCTCCATGTGGACCATACCGGTATCACAAAACCCAAGCTTAGCTTAGGAATCAATACCAACTGAACGTTTTATAAAAATAGGATAGCAATTCTCCCTCAACACACACATTCAAATTACACATTTTTGTTCAAAGCACATATTCTCCAGCAATCTGATCAAAAACTTGGCGACACACAACAATGACAACAACTTCCAGTAGAATCTCACCTTTGGTTTTAGGGCCACAGCATAGACCGGTTCTGCAATTGAACTATTCTCCCGTCCATCCAGAGTTTGATAAACATGTTCTTCTCTGTCCTCTTCATTCTCTACCTCTTCTTCTCTGTCTTCCAACTCCTCCTCTGAGTGCTCAGGGGAAGACAAGCGTGGCCGGTTAGCCAAATCCTCTGACCATCTGTCTCTGAGGAAGATAAGAAAGTAATATATCAAAGCAAACAGTGGAGGAAAGTTAGGAGTATCTTATTTATTGTTGTTTTCTTGGCTTTCTTATCTTCTTCCAATGGCATTTTTAATTATTATAGTAGGAAATGCAACTCAGACGTGAAATTTAAATATACTGAGAGAAACGTAACAATATTTTTGCATTAATGGTTACCATGTTTTACAGACACCTCTTTTGCTCCTGTAAACTTGACTTTGAAAGAGCTCAAAAGATACTTTTACTGCTATTCCTAAAAGTAGGACCAACTGTGTGCCATTTTGGCCCATTTTTTTTCTGTGACACACTTGATAAGCACAGCCTCAGCTCAGGATTAACCTTGGAGTCACGTCTTGTAGTTAGAACAATTTGTCACAAAGCTTGTGATAATACTGGTGTATTTGACAGGGTGGGTCACCTGCTGTAAAGTGCTGTGCTGAAGTTTGGTTCGGATATGAAGGACTCTGATTGGCCGCTCTCAGAGAAAGACCTAGGCCGAACAGGGGGAATGGCCCATGTCTGTCCAGTGAGCGAAGAAGACAAGATGGCAGCTGCTAAAGCTGATCTGTAGATGAAAAGACACAAATTATGCAAGGACAGACGGAAAGACAGACACTTTGTCTAATACAAATACACATTGCATTGTATTACATCTACAGTGCAAAACAGTATAGTTAACCAAACAGTGGATGATTACAAATGCCCCCTCGGCTAACCCTTGTTTTTCTAAAGTAGAACAATAAACCTACAAACCAGATTCAGTATGTTAGTTAAAGTTTAAGTTTGTGCTGAAGAAAGAAAAGGGTATGATGATGATGACGATCCGTTATGAATACATTAAAAAAGGAACAGACAATGACAGTGATATGAATGATAGCTCTTGCGGAATGAGTCCAGAATTAAACTATTCTACCACATTTATCTGAGGACAGCATAAGGTCAAACACAGGGCTGGTGATACACACACAAACACAAACTGGTGAATAACATTGCGCAGAATAAAGAAGAAATGAAGAGGCTGTGTTTCCTCTGAATGTACGCAACCTCTGTATTTTCACACTGAGACTGACAATCTGGCACAGGCCAGACGTTAGAGGAAACAGTGTGAGGGGAGACACTGCGATTCAAAAAAGGATGTTAGAGTTGATGGAGAGTGTTAGGTACCTGGGTCTCTCAGGTGAAGGATTTGGGCTACGTGGGGGCGGAGTACGAGGCACAGCAGGCTTGGGAGCAATGGAGGCAGCAGGGATCAAACCATGAGCAATATGTTTCTACACAACACACACAGAGGACGGTTAGCATCACATGGACATGAAACACATTAATACAGACACAATACTGGTCCCTATGACAAGTGTTACAAAGAGGAAAGATTGAGTTAGGACATGACATAACTGTGTAAGTAAAGGGTTTGAGGGAAGACAAAGAGGCTGGAAGGTAGAGAGGATGATTACAGAAACACAACATGAGTTCAAACAACAGTCTGTTACAGCAGTAGACTGGAAACACCACTGTTACTGTATATGACCCACGACAGGTTCAGTTAAACTCTTTATTTAGAGGTAGTGGACAGTAAATAAATCAGTTTACTCGCTGTTTTAATTTTCATTAACAGAAGTAACGCTACAAAATATTCATTAACAATACAAAGCTGCTGTAACCAAACGGTAGTTTAGTTCTCTAGCGTTAGAGCTAGCGATAACTAGCCTGGTTTCAATGCCAGTTAGACAGTTTGTTTAGTTTATAGAAGACGAGAAACTCACAAAGTCCTTGTCTCTGTCCCTCCTGAAGCTGAACTTTAACATGGTGGAAAATGGTTTTTCCACCCTCGCTTCACGAGCTGAAGTTGTTGTTTTAGGTTAGCTTCACCCGTTTAACGACCATTATTTCAGTCAAACGGCGTGAAACGCAAAGTCTGCCATGTGTTTCAAAGTATCTGTCCTCTTTTGCCCTAAAACTACAAATCAAAAATAAGCAGGCTAACTATGATTCAACAGGCTGGCTGCTTCCAGACCGCTAAACGTTAGTATCCAGACGCTTCACCACAAGAAGGGACCTCGCTACAAAAGGAGTGCTGATTGGCTAAAGGTGAGGAGCGGAACCAATCAGCGACTAATATGATCTACCTAGCAACGACGTCCTTACCGACAAGCGACCCGGTCAACAGGGGGCGATGTCTTCTTATTTAACGACCAACTGTCACCTGTCTCTCAGCACGTAACAAAAGAAATCTTTCTTTCTTTCTTTCTTTCTTTCTTTCTTTCTTTCTTTCTAAACATGCGCCATGTTATAAAATAACATTTCAGTAACGCCTTTAATCTATGACACAAATCATATATATCATATCATATCATTATAATTAGGGTTTTGCAAGCACAATCAGACACACAGTTTCACAATATCCATCCATCTAGTTTTTGTCCTGCACAGGCTGATTGTAATAATATACTTTTAAAAGAAAAACATTTTCATTCCTCCTTTGGCGGTAAACCAGCTGAGAATGTCAGTGTGGATTTTTAATCAAGTGCTTTTGCCCTTTGTTGTGGTGGGAGTATAAATATTATTATCCAAAATTCAATGTGATTCCTGCAATATCTGCTTTTCCTGTTAAAAGAAAATGTGACCTTTGGGGAGTCCACTCACACGAACTACAGATCAAGTATAACAACACAGAGAAGTATCCAGACATTGCACACAGACTATGAATGGTAAGGGTGAAGAAAGGTCTGATCACATGGTGTTTCTCCTTCTGTTTTCATGATGGCAGATTAAGATCTCATGTGATCCCGGACCAGACTCACAACAGTTAAAAAAACAGTGTTGACATGAGTGGGTTGTGATCAACCTTCATTCCAGTCATTCCCAGCCTGCTTGGCAGTTTCAGCCACTGAGATACACAGAACCACATAATCCAGGAAATTTGTTTTGTCCCCATCTTTTATTGAGATTTGACTTTGTACATGTGACACAAAGACTTACCAACAAAGCATTCACACCACAGCTATGCAGCACAGAGTACAGAGAAAGAAGAAAAGGCAACCTGCAGCCTTGAAAAGTGCAGGTACCATAACCCTTTGCATATACACACTAAGGCATTTAGCTTCACTATGCACTGTGAAATGCATGGAAAGATCTGTTAAGTCTACAACATCATCTGTGTAGCTATACATACATCTATTAGCACACTTACTTAGCACTTATTAATATTAATCAAGCACATTCTTGTAATACACTTATTGTGACGTTTTCCTTCATGATTTAGCATAAATGGCACTTAAGACACCATATTGGGTAAACAGAGACAGTAAAGAGTGTTACATCTTCTCAGTGTTACAGTTAAAAAAAAAAAAACATTTTAAAATACCTTTACACAGATAAAATGTACCAGTATATAAGTTCACCAAAGGATTAAGCAAGGCTAGTAAAATACATTCCTCCAAGAAACCAACCAAGAAATCCAACGTGCAAAAATTCACAACTTGACCATTCACAAACTAGTTCTGTAACCTAAAACTTTACATGAATATATATATTTTTTTGTTTATATTTGTTTATTACATAAATAATTTGATTATCAAATGTGTATAGGAATCTACTTTGTAGACAAAGAGATAGTCCAACACTGAAAAGTGTCAGTAAAATGTGGGATGTGACTAGATTTAAGACAGATAGAGACAAATAGTAGAAACCTGACTGCGGACTTTGATCAAAGCCACTGAAGGGTAACCAGCTGTCAAGGTACAATGCAGGAATGTCATTGGTCTGCCCACATTCTTCCCTTCTGAAGACAAAATAACCTTTAACTACATCAGGATTCACATTAACAGAGACTGCTCTTCTTGCAAACTGCCACTGCCAGACAGCAGCAGCCCTGATAAAAGAGGGACAGAACAGAGTAATATGAGTCAGGATGGTAAATGGTACATCCTAGCATATCAAAGACGTGGAGGCATTTTGGTCTGTGGCATAACAGGTACTGTAACTAAACCTAAAATACCAATATTTCCATTTACACTTTGTCCCAGGCATGACACTTAGCAGAAACAGTAATCATTAAAGGCTGTCTCACAAATACAAAAGTGACAATAATACATAACCAAGGTGTGTGTGTGTGTATATATATATATATATATGTGATTTTTTTTAGCAGCTTATAGAACATTGCATTCATCAACTCTCCACAGACGAAAAATGACAGCACAGCACAATTTGCTTTCCCTCAATCACTGTTTAACATACTGCAACACAGTTCATAACACCTACATATGTACTTAGAAAATATATGTATTTCATAACCCAAATCTGATCCACTGGTTGCAAGAAATATTGTGGCAACGACTGAATCCTTCACATATACAGTATGAAACAGACATGTTGGATGTGGAGCATAACTGTACAGTGCACAGCTACATCAGTACACAATGGGACAAACAAGGGACTGCTTAAGCCACAATGAAATTACCCCCTTGCAGTCAAGTAGTAACCGACGCTGGGTGTGTTTGTACAACTTTGTTTTCGTCCTTCAAATTCGTCTGGAGATTTTCTTCAGGAAAACATACTGAGATGACAGTTTAACTTAGAGGCCTGTCTCAGTGCTCTGTGTGTGTGTGTGCGCGCGTGTATATATATATATATAGACTGGAATGATAACTGCTATGTTTTTTTCCCACAGTGCAGTTGTACTGTGCTGTACGCATACTGGCATGGTGCAGAATGATTTCTCATTATGTTTAGTGTGCTGTCCAGTTTACTTGAGACACTTAACTGTGCTGTGGAAGGAGCCCATGTGGCAATAAAGGCACCTATATACAGTATTTGGCACAGCCACTTTCCATGGTAGCTGGCGGAAATGTCATTATTACACTGGTGATATACATGCTACATACACTACTGCTCGATATTCCAGTGGAATCACCAAAGGGCACTGGTACTGTACCACATCCATAGCAGGTCCAGTATGGGTACAACACAGTACTGTACGCGGCCATACTAGGCTTACTGCACGCGGTCTGCAGATAGCTCAGTAAAGGGAACTGTCGTTGTTGTAAGAGCTGGAGCTGGGGAAGGTGGGGCAGGGTTTATTCCATGGAAGAGTGCCGGAGTGGTCAGCTGTGGGCAGGCTGAGGGTGCTGGCGCTCTTAAGTTTGTTCTTCAGACCCCAGTTGATGAAAGATGACTTCTTGGTTACTTTGCGAGACTTCTTGTCTTCATCATCATAGGCCAGACAAATCATAGAGTAGGTCTTGGGCAGGTTCCCGCAGAAGGTGGCACTCTTGGTAGGCTGGACAGAGAGATTATGACAGTGACGTTTAGTGGAAAGTGGCAGTTATTGTTTAATGAGTTACTCTGGACACTAGGGTCAACAAGTGAAATGTGCAAGCAAAGGACAAAATAACAGAAAGAACATGCAATGACATGCAGTTTTATCAACTCCTCAAAAACCTGCAGACTGAAGCAATCACTTTCTAACTTTCTATCGTGGTTGCATTTTGCAAGTCCGCCTAACGCATACAGCTAAAATCTGTCATATACACTAAATGTAGGTCATATGCAAAGAGCTATTTCACATGGGAAACTGTAAAGATAATATACTTGGCAGGAAACACTACCCCAGAGGAGAAATCTGAAACTAAATATGTTGTTTTAGTCATCTGATACAAAGCCCAAGGACGCTGTCACTATTCGTCAATCAAGAAAACTGACTGACTTTCCCCTGAGCCAACAGCAAGAAAACAGAGCATGGCATACCATTGGAGGGTTGCTATCCATCATGCTGACCACCTGGATGTCGATCCCTTCCTCGTTCACGTCCTTCAGCAGTCGCATCACCTCACCCACACCCAACCATTTGCAGTCTGTGTCGCTTATGGCAACAATGTAGTCACCCTCTTTCAGACCGTCAGCCTGAGGGGAAAAACAGGAGTCAGAGTGGAGGAGGGCTATTGAAATGTCCTGATACTGCAGCTGACAGAGTAAATGTTTACAGGTGAAGGTTTGTTTGAATGACAACCAAGTCAGGTTCACCTATTTCCCTTCAACACCCTGGAGGCAGCTTGGGACCAGCAGAGAAAACACTGAGTCCTAAACAAAGCTTTTTTTTTTTTTTTTTTACAGCAGACAAAACCCTTGGCCGAGAGTGCGGGTGTGTGTACCATAAAGTACACTATTTAATAGCTGTGGGAAATCTGTTTTATTGACACAAGCTCAGCTATTTCAAGTCTGATAAACTTGATCTGCTCTGTTCACCAGAGGCAGGCGAACAACTCTGTTACAGTATAATCCTGTTGAAAGCAGTATTAAAAGTTATCAAGAGTTTGGCCTAGTTGGACTTATGCAACACTACTAATATGTTTCTCTCCATGGCCCGAAGAGTCTGCTCTTTGTCAGTACCTCTTAATGAGCTGTCAGACTGAAAAAGGATTTGCAGAAAAGTAAATGATGATGATGATGAATATGATTCTAAATTGATTCTAAATTGAGTGGCTGTGGAGGCGTGTTGGGGTGCGTCCAAACATACTTTGAGCCTGAATCGTGTTTTGGTTTCTGAGAATTACTTCAGCGACTTTAATTGGACTTATTTGATACTCAGTTTGCAAGCACGTCTGAAATTTTAAGCCTTTTGTTCTTCTACCGTAGACAAAGTCACAGAGGCAATATTAAGGCAACCTGTGCATTTGGCTTTCCTTTAAGTTTCACAGAAGCATACTGGACATGACCACTAAGACCACTTGCATGTTTTTATTTTGCATTACCTAAAATATGTGTTTCAAAATTCTGATGGATGATGTTAGCTGTGATGTTTACCTATCTCAATGTGATTCCAAGTGTCTGCAAGCTGACTTTTATGCCCTTCTAACCAAAGGCTGGCTGCACAATAGGAGATACAGCTTCTCTTGCTTAGCCAAAGTTATGGAATATAGGTTAACTTACAGCTGCTTGGCACAGAGGGTCCAGCGAAACCACCTGGACTGGCGTTTCTCCTTTCAGAGTGAAGCCCAGGTCTCTGTCTTCTGGGCGAAGTCGTATTGTCCGCGGTGCTGTCCACCGCTGCTTGGCTGAGAAGACTGACAGAGGGCCCTGGATGGAGACAATGTGGGGATACTGGTGTCATTATGGCTACAGGTTTAACTCACTGAAAAGGATAACCTCCTACCGTCCTCTTTAAAGTTTTAGTGTTCAAAGGTTTCAATTAGCCCGGGGGCAAACTGAAAAGCCCGCATAATGATCCATTATTGTGTCCTTACAGGCTAGTTAAACATGATTCAAGTCCACATCTGGGATCTCTTAGGACATCAGTGATGATACATGAAAGTCATTTGACCACAGATTTAAATGCTCTTTTTTTTTACACCCGCTGGGTTGCCAGGTTTCAGATATGCACTCTCACCAGGTCAGTCACATTTTATTCTCACAGCGAGGTACACAGTCCTTTGTGTACTGTTTAAACAAAGTGATTCATATGTACAACATTACCTACCTTCCCCTACTGTATGAATGTTGGACTGCAGATATATAGCAGCACCGTACTGTGTGTTACAGCTGAATGACACAATTATGGCTACAGCCGATATTAATTCATCTTTTAGTACATAAAAGATACAATCTGAAAAGCTGCAGTACTCAAAATTGCAGTAAAAACTACATTTGAAAGTAAAGAATATTTAGGAAGCTGTTGCCTCCATCTTAGGTATTTTTTTAAATTGTAAATGACCTAAATGACTAATCCATTAATATTGTGTATCAGTTACTTGTTGATCAATCTATCATTTCAATGTTAGCCATAATTGATCACAGGCATGTCCCACTTTTTGGCCTGCCGTCACCAACCGCTATGTCACATTAATGCTCGTCTTATCTGATGGGAAAATCTCTCCTTCAGAGAATCCAGATAATCAACCCTGTGTGACACCAAGCTGATGCCCGTCACACCTGCTCCTTTAATTATCATCGTACTGATTGGATGGATAGATTGTGCTGGATTTAACTTTACAGTCTCATTTCTCTGCGGATCCAAAAGGATTTGAGTCTTGATGCAGAGCCTGTTAACGAAGAGCCGGGTGGGATTTTACAGGACAAACCACAGAGGTGCTTATTCACAGAGACCCCTTACACCTGTTGTCTGGGAACAGGAGCTCTGACCCTTGACCTCCTTGTTAATTACTTACCAAGAAACGCCACTACTGGAGGGATTTGTTTGCTCATAACCTTCCTTCCTCTCTCACTTGCTTACAGCATTCGATCAATTTCACTCATTCCGACTAAAACTAGCTTAAATAAAATACCTGCAAAAAAATGAAAAGTCTCTTTAAGAGGATGTAAACAGTTTCCAGCTCCAGTAACAGAGGATGCCAGAGACCCTTCCCAGCCACCATAATGATAATAAATCCAGCATCTGAGCACTTCTTGTTATGGTTAGTGTTAGTTTTGCATTTGTTGCTTTGGATGAAAGTCCAGGAGGCTTTGGAAACAAGGTAGGACTTTTGTTTGGCTGATGGTCAAATGTGCCAAAGCTTCCAGGAGACTCACCCTTGATTGGTTGTATTCAGAAATAACAAAAAATAAACTCTGGGTGTCAAAAACTTACACAAACCCAGAGCCATTTCATGTCATTTGATGAATAAACCAAAGACATGTATGAAAAAATAGCAATGTAAGTGGAAAAATATTAGTAACCCACGTACCAGCCTTTGGAAGAAGTCAGTGACTTTCACCTTTGTGGTTGTGGGAAACTCCATCTCTGCTTTGTGCTCTGTTTTAGCTATTAGAAAGAAAGGGAGAAAAACAATGCTGTCATTCCACAGTGTTTACTGTCGCAATCGCATTTCAACTGTCACCCTGCAGAGAGGCCGACAGAGTTAGCAGTGTAAACATTACATCATCTGTACCTGGCAATACATGACATTTATCACATCTGACTGCAGCAGGTGTGGTACACAACACAGCAGCTTTTTATGAACTGTTTCCTAAGAAACGGAGCTCACTAAACAAGCACATCGGTCCTGACATTCGTCATTTGTGTTTGTTGTGGTGACACTAAAGTTAGTCTCTATGTCGACCACAGGAAGAATGGCGGTCACCTCAGTGATGCTTAATGGACAATCAAATACACTTTACAATTATTCTAATCCTATCTTTGCTTCTCGTGTTTACTTGAACAGGATACTTTCACCGGCTATGGTGTCGGCTACACTGAAGACTCACAGATGATGTCTGGGGCCTCCGTGTAGTCGGCAAATTCTTCCTCATTTTCATTTTCACTGCACTTGTTGAGCGAGCGCTCGTGGCTGGCTTTTAAAATGTCCTGCAGCGCCTCCAGATTGTTCAAGTGGTGGCACAAACTGTAGATCCTCAGAGCCTCCTCGTGACCCAGGATGGCCCGACGAATGTGTGCTTTACCTGTGGAGGGAGGATGGAAAATTCACCATATGACAGATAAGGGGACAAGCAGGTAGAGTCGAGTTTAATGTTGTTGACACTCCACTGCGCTCACTCTTACCGATGCGTTCACGTTCCTCTTTATTTTTCAGGATTTCCAGTGGTGTGCATCCCTCAGGAAGTCGATCATAGACCTGTGACAAGGTCTTCTCCTGCTGGTCCTCATCGTCACTGGGACCCACTGAACACAAAGAATCAATATTAAAATGAATGAAAAAAGGCATACAACAAAATTGTACGTGTCATTTTGAGTTTACATATTAACTTTTTCAAACATATTTTATGATGACTATTTATTTTCTTTATAAACTTTTCAAAGTGCAAATCCTCTGAAAACTTGTAGGCGTCCTCTCCTGCTTCACTGGATTTAAAAAGGTAAATCTAAAGCGTCAGAACTTTCGAGGCTTCCCCTGATTAGTCTGTTTGTCAGAGACAGTATAGAGCGTTCATTTAGCAGTGTTTGTGGTTCATCTGTTTACCACAGCAGTCTTTATTCTGTCTTGTTTCTGGGCCGAGTCCTCTCTCTACAGTCCTGCGGTTAATTGCTCTATTCTCCTCGGTCACACAGGAATCTGTTAATGAGCTGCCAAACTCAAAGCTGCTTCGCTCTGTTGTTTCCCTATTCAGCCCCGTCCTGTTCACAGCACTGGGTAAAACTATGACTATCCACTGTAAATCTTAATATAATCTGCTGTATTTTGCGTAATTTATAATCAGTTTATATGAATTTAGAAAGAAAAGGGGTAAAAAACTGCTATTTTTAGTGAATAGCAGTAAGGAATTTTGAGACTATTGTGTAAGCCCAGTGTAAGATCGAAAATAACAAATAAATCAAGCGTCTATCAAACTATAGGATTAGTTGTGAGGTTTCTAAGAACTAAAGAGGTAAGATCCAAAATTAGCAGCAGCACTACTGGAGGGTTTATATTCCCTTCCTCTCTCACTCAGTCGCTGGCTCTTTCACTTGCACTCCCTGCCACTTGATTATGTAGACAGCATTAAGAGGCTACATAACTGTAATCCTCCAGCAGTCTAGAGTACATCTACTCGATATCACTCACTCCAACCACCTCTTCTTTTCCTTCACTCTTACTCTTTGTCCATCCGGCCACAGTATTCCTGGAAACTTAGCTTCTTTTTACCATGGTGTGTGTGTGTGTGTGTGTGTCTAAATAGCCGTTATGCAATAGCACTGTGGCTGGCTGTGGTTCAGTCCAGCCATCTGACATGACCAACCCAGTGGCCCGTACAGCACTTTAAGAGAAGGATCAGGTTTTCCAGGGTGTTCAAAATCAGGCAGCTAAAGTCTCAGAACAGCAATCCCAGAATTGTTTTACACCGCAACATCCAACAGCCAGACTAAAGCCACAAAACAATTCCACTTAAACTTGCACAGTAGATGTGCACATGTGGGAAAATGTTGCTGTGCTAGTTAGGTGCTGTTGTTAAAAGAGAAGAGACACGATATTTGATTTGCGCTGCAGCTTCATAAGATTATAAAACTATTCCGTGTCACAGCATGTTCGTGAGGAAAACATCTGCCTCCATTTGGCAGCTCGGACGCTACTGCTGCAATGCACACATGCAAATTACTATGCATGGCAAACAAATGCTCCGACAGCAGTACTTCTCATAAGCTTGTGTGCTTATTTTACTGTTGAATCTAGAATTACAGACAAATAATAGCTGCATGCTGACAATATCTTTTCTATCCTTTCATTTTTCCTGACATTCTCTAATTTTAAAGTCATCTTTCCTCTGTCATCTTTTGCACATCAAATCTGTCGTCATAAACTGTTTTTCTTACATTGGTGGTCTAGGAGCGCTGAAGCTACAAAGTAGTGTGCCATGGAGCGGTAGTGGTTGGTTTTGACTTGCGACATGGTGGACCAGAACAACGGGACATTGTCCTTGATTGGTGTCTGGATCATGGACTGGTGGACTTGGTCGTAGATTTCTGAGACCTGACAGGAAAAAGAGGATACAGTTACTGCGAAGACATTAAGGGATCTGACTGTCGTGACATTATTACTTTACATTCTCTTAAAGTACAGTATATTCCACTCCATAGCTAAAGAAAGAGTACTGTGCCTGGTCTGGCCATACAGGCACTTTGATGCCATTTACCTTTGCAGCCTCCTGGGCCATTTTCATCAGGGAAGAGAACTGGTTTCGGATGCCAGGCAGTGCGGTCTTCTCAAACAGACACTCCTGAGCCTGAGCAAGCATCATCCGGATCAACATACTGACCATTGCAGGACTCATATCGTAGCTGGGAGTATGGGTAAATGTCTCCTTCAGGTGGTTCAGGAGACCTGTGGAAAAACAAGAGGTTAGCACAGCCCCAAACTATTCCAAGGAAGACAGCGATCGTGAGTGTTTAGTGTTTGCTCATGTTGTGTTTAAAAGACTAGCATGTAACTCAGGATAATCTAGTTCCTATTTAGCTCTGTGGAGATGTATGGGAGTTTCTAAACTAAGAAGATCTATTTTTGCTGATTGTATTTTGAAAGGATTGCAAAAAATAAAATCTCAATTATTGTTCACTGTAAATGTACAGTAGCTCCCTAACATTCCACAAGTAGTATTAGTGGTCTTAGTAATAGTCTGATAGTATAGTTAATAGTTTGGGCAAGATTTCAAAACAGTCCATTCGCGAGAGGCAAATAGTTTGCTGGCCCACAAAATGACAGATTGTGCTCTTAACCCTAATTACTGACATACAGATGTTTTAAAATGTTTCCATACAGAGTGCTCCTGCTGTTAAACAGCATCCAGTAAGAGAGAGGGCAAACTCCTATCGGTGAGGTCAACGTGTGTGTGTACATGTATGTGTGTGTGTGTGTGTGTGTGTGTGTGTGTGTGTGTGTGTGTGTGTGTGTGTGTGTGTGATTCTTTAAAATTCAGCCAAGACACAAACCTTATGAAATTAGTTTTTCATGTTCAGTGGAAGCAATAAGGCCGTATGCATTCCAACTAAGAGCGCCTCCCTCTTATTTTACAGATTAAAAACCTGGCAGCAGAGAGTTGTAGACAACTTAATAACAGAGCACTGCCTCGCTAGGTTTCATCTAAGGTTCTGCCATTGTTGGCGGGCTCCTCCTTTCTTCTGAACCTCTTTTGTGTTCCTGGCTTAAGGGCACTGCAGCAGCTCATCTACAACTAGCATCCCTGGCTATCACCTCCCAGCTAAGTTTATTACGGGATGATTATACTGGTAACAATGTTCTTCATAACAGCCATAATTGTTTTACATAGTACAAGCCTAAATTATAGCCATCAAAGCAACATAACTAAAGCCATAGCCTGTTCAGAGCTGTAATTATACTGCAATACTACTCATACTGCCAAGTCATAATTCTATCAAGACTTGTCTGAGCTTCCTGAAACCTCAGAGGGTTGGGAAACCAGTTCCTTGGTGCTTCCCTGGAGCTCAGCCACATGACAAGAAGCCAGAGAAACATCAACTGCATTCATTCTCCGTCATGGAGGAGAAGTCGGAGGGTGGAGGTTGGCACAGAATCTGAAAATAAAGCTGAGCAGTGCGTGCCTCTTTAAAGTTAAGGTCATTAGAAAATGTCTGCAAGGGCAAAGGAACATTTTCAGCTCTGATAAACCACTACATATGGACAAAAAAGATCAAAACTATGAGGGGAGCATGTTGACGTCATTGATTGCATATTGTTTCTTCTGTCTTTCTTTTTATTCCTCTCTCGGTTCCAGTCCCTTATCGCAGGTGTTTACTGTGAACCGTTTGCGTCAATGGAAGCATTTCAGAAGCTTAGTTACTCCCATTATTTCTCCTACACTTGAATTACTGAAACATGATATTCCCTGGGATCTCAGATAAGCCTAGTGTTAAGAAATAAAGAAAAGAATGTTTCTTGTTTGACATCTTTGAACGTTGTAAATTACACCATTAGGTCATTTCAAGGCTGGTGAGAGAGGATTTATCTGATTAAACGTGTTTATCACTCCTTTATCGCCCTACCTGCAGCTATCTGGAAGGAAGAGATGGCCTCCTCCAGGCCAACTATTGTCTGCCGGTTACTGCGGGTGCCAATCTGGGAGTAGAGGGCGGCCATGTTGAAGAGGATGCTGGCCTTCTCCAGTGACAAGTTCTGTTGGCATACTGGAACTCCTGTGAAGGAGTCATACCTGAAGGAAAGAGGGAAGCTGTCACTTTAAAGCGGCAATCAAAACAATCACCAAATCGCTCATGTAAATGATACAACTAGTAATACAGAATATTATATTTGGAATTAAATGTACTGTATATGTTATGTTAGAATTAAGCAGGTAAATTATAGGTAAAGTCATTAATCTTATGTGTACTTCTCTTCTGCTTGTAACAGGTGCAAAAAGCAGCAGGAAGTCAAAGCAAAACAAAACAGCTGTGATGAAACAGGTTTATTTATCGCTCCAGTGAGAGCCAGGCGTGCCCTCGCAGAGATGCACTTGTTGATATTTGAATTTAAGGAAGTAACAGCATGACTGAGCCTTTGCTGTTTGAGCTCAAAGGCTTTGGGAGAGCGCTTGTGTAAGGGCTCACGGCAGAATGTTTTTTTTTACCCATTTATCTTCTGCTTCACTGTCTTACGTTGAAGTTAAGGTAATATTTATGTAATTTGTTTTTTGTCCACATTTTATTATCTTGATGCTTGCTCTGAAAGATTATAATAATTGTTTTTAATTTGCGCTAATTAGTTAGAATTGGTAATAAGTGGTGCGTACCAAGTGAAGAAGATGCCAGTCTGGCGGGATGGGGAGAAGAATCGGCTCTCCATCAGAGGAAGATGGCTGAAGTATTTTGCCAGCAGTTCGACTCCGGCGTCGTTTCGACTTGGCGTTCTGCAAGCCTAGAACATGAAGGGACAGAGATCTGATACAGTCTGCAGCAATACGAACAAAAGTGAGAAACAGCATCCCGTTTACTGAAGGCCATTCACTAGTACTAGTTGATCTGCAAGGGGTGTGGGTCCTGGAAAGATGGTATTGGCATTGCTGTTATTCAGATGTCAGTTCAAATTTTGAGTACCACATTCTGTAAAAGAAAAATCTATTCATCTTCATTGTTTATGGACAGCGCCGGGGAATCTCAAATCCTCAGAAAATAAATCTGAAACTATCTGCAAAGCCAGAGAGTGGGTGAGAAAATATGTTTTATGATTTGAGGAAACCAACCAAGACAAAGGGTTTCACGGGGCTTTGTGTGGTAAAGATTTTATGAATGGTAGACATATTAAAGCTAGTTAAACCACACTGTGACTATTATTAAAAAGCCACCTATCATAATTGACGCATATATAATGTCATTTATAGCAGCATACACTACCTGTCGTAAATCCATCAGGTCAGCAATTTCATCTTCATAATTGTTCCCGTCCTCACTGTAGTGCTCCAAGATGAAGTCCTGTCAGAAACAAATACAGCTCAACGTCTCAATACAATACTTTTTTCTGGCGAGTTGTTGGCGAGCGCTCTGAGGCTTAACCACATGACCTTTGAATTACAGGGCAGCCTCTCTCACAACTAGTTCACTCTGTCACTTCATTCTTAACTGTACACAGAAGCCAAGTCCAACTGTGCCATGTCAAGCAGGCTGTCGAGACCGATCATTCTGTCGGAGCCAGCCAGATGTAGGAGGCACGAGGTCAGTAATTATAGCAGCATTAACCTGCTCAGAGATCATGAAGTCAGAACACTTCTCACAAAGCCTGTCAACAAACCTGAACAGGATGCGACGTGCTGTAAATGTGCCATCGGGACATTTACGAGAGTGCTTCCCCGATGTTGGGAGATGATAACGTTTACTAGTCTTGAAAACTATTGACCTACTTTAGTAGGTAAAAATAAGACAAATCACGATAACGTATTGTTCTCAGTGAATAAATAGTGAATGCACAGGGTGCAGACAATGTGACCCAAATACTTTGTGAAAGGAGACTTTAATTTTGCAGTAACAAAATCCTTAAATAGACTGGCTGCCAATATGGGTTACATTTGTTGGACGCAAATCAGAAGTATTTGTAACCCTTTATCCACATATTTCTGTCCTTTGGTTTCTGTTATGTAGTTTGAACTATGCAAATTGTCATTTAGCATGACATATATAAGTTATAATTGAGCTTATCTACGTTCAAATTACGATAAAACGTCATTAATTCACGCTTTATCACATTTACTTTGAGGAAAATATTCAAAATGCCTGCATTACGTAGTGTCATCTATTCAGTATCTGCTGTAACAGTAGGGGTGGTGGTGAACCTGTAGTTGCGGTTTCTGTACCTTGAAAAATGTAGAGAAGTCAACTTCCTTTGTCTCCTTCAGACCCAGAGCAATGAGGGGAATGTTGGCTGTTTCCCTGTGAGGAAAGACAGAAATAGAGATATCAGAATCAGTCATTTTATGGTCAATAAAACACACATTAGAGAAAATATTCTTGAAATACAGACAAGGACAGTAAGTCACCAAATGCTGACAATGCATGATACGGCAGGATGTTGGATACAAAAGGACAATGCGGGGCTTATCTGATTTGTGAACGATTAATGCAGACAAGGCCAAACTAAAAAGCACATAAATATCCACCATTAATCTGCTGATACATTATTAGGTTAAATATATGCAGGCTCTAAGGCGTGGCATAAGATCAGACCATAAACCAAGCCTTGTTAGGGATATCACATCACAGCACAGTCAGATTATGAGTAAATAATATGCGCAGTGCCAGGAACAGCTTGAGAAAGTTTACATTTTAGTCGGTTAATCTTTACTTAATCTTAAGTGTAGTTTCATAGAGGGGAGGTCAGGATTAGGCAGATGGTGCTGTGAGAGCACACTGTAGGAGTTAGGATTTAAAGGTGAATGGGCCCCACGTCTCTGTCGACTGTAAATCCACACAGCTCTCTGTTGATTAATCGTTCTGGAGTAGCATTTATTCTTTTCTCCATCCTCGGCCCAAGCAAGTTCTTTATCTTCTGTTATTTCAACCCACCAAACAGTAAACAGAGGCTGCCATAAAACACCAGGACTCCACCTCTCTGATCTCAGCTGCAGCTATAATAGTTTAGAGTTTTTCTGCCTGTGTGAACTTGGAGGTCCTTGGTGCTGACAGATGGAAAGCAGGTTCAGCTTGTTATCAGTGCTGAGGAAATACAACCTGACAGATACCTGCTGCTGATCAGAAAGAAGTCTATAAAAAACAAAACCCTCCCCCTACTGAAAGCAGGACAAAGAGGTGTTATAAATGAACCTTTTAACAACACTGCTGGGGTTGCTTCTGGATTTGGGTTATTCAAAACGCCTCCCAATGAAGGCAACAGTCACACAAACCTCAGTTCCAGCATTAACTAGTCACCATGGTGCTGTTTTTCAAACACTATTTAATCAAGACTCTTTCCATCAAAAAGGGATCAGACATGAAATAAAGCCTTTTCACTGCACAGCACATCAAAACCACAAGGTTGAGAAAAACAACTCCTCGCACTCATTCATCACTTGATGATAAGGTTGCATTCCTCCGGTGGACCAGCTCTGTGAATCACAGAAAACCTCATTCATCAGAAACACTGACAGAGCAAGATAGAGACTGCAGTGTAATCCTTTAGTACTTGTAGATGAGATCATTCCAGTCTTTTCTCTGGTTTGTCAGAGGGAGGGGGCACAGGGGGGTTGAGGATAACAGAGCTCCAAGGAATCTGAAATGTTAAAAGCTTCTCTGAAGATCACTCCCTTTCCCTGCACACACACACACACACACACACACACACACCTCCCCAAGCACTGTGCCAGTGTGCAAGACATGGAACAGATGACTGTAGCCTTAGCAGTGAAGCAAAGCTCTGGTTGTAACCCTCACCCTAACCCTAGCTACAGAGAGACCGACATAACTTAAACCCTTTAATAAATATCAAAACTACACTGAGTCACAAAGGCAGCAGACAGTAAGCACCATTTTGTTTTGATACACAGTATAATGATGTTTCACCCTATAACAAGATGTTCTGCTTTCTTGGCCTTTTTGACTCCTGTGGGAGTTTTGTGTTGGCTTATCTAGGTTAGTAACAGGAGTTCAGGAGGGACTGGTCTCCCACTAGATCTCCCATTAGGAAACATTTGAAATTTTGGAAAGCACTTGCTCTCCTGACTACAGTTACACCCTTTTGGTTACAAGGTAACCGTTAGCTTAGCTTATCAGGGAGCAGTAGGAAACTGCTAGTCTGGCTCTGTCTAAGAGTATTTTTAAAAATCCAACTACCACAACCAAAAAGCTCGCTACATCTTGTTTGTTCGTAGACTGTACAAAAAAAGGTGACTACAGGTTGGTTTTGGTGATGGTGTTTAGAGCTAGCCTGGTTCGGCTAGCCATTTCCTGCTTCAAGTCTTTGCGATGAGCTCACGTGGCAACCTCAGTGACGGCTATTCGTACAAGTGCCAGAACTGCCACTTGAAGCTGACTACAAAACAAATCAATCACCGTAAGTTCCCATATTAAACTTCACAGTTGCAGATATAAACATTTCCAGTCTGGTGCCAAAACAGGTCGGTGCCCTTCATTGGTGGCTTGTTTGAGCACCTTGTAACTCTTAGTAAGAAAAACTCCCAACTTATTATTATTATAATTATTCATTATTGTAGAACAGCCAGAGGTTGCAGAAGCTCTAAAGTAATCTCAGATAGCAGACAAGCACAAATTATTCTTTCCTATCTATCTCATGCAGCAAAGTTAATGAAGCAGCCTGCAGTGCTGACATCTCTGTCTTCACCAGTTGTCATCACTTTAGTTCAGCAGATTCAGAAGTCCGTGAGAAAGTTCAGTTTGTTGTCCCGGCCGAGAACATTACACAGAGGAACTGAACAAACACTGCATCACAAATTACAGTGCAAGTAACATGGCGGTGCTGTATGGGAATGTGATAATGTAATAGATAAGCATAATGCTGAACAGACTGTTAATGAATCCTTGCTGCATTTGTTCTAATATTTGATAAGACAAGAATTAGCTCATGGATGGGGTGGCTCAGTGAGGTCGCTAACTAGATGTACGTGTACATGTACACGTGTACTGCACATGTACCAATATGTGCTTTCTGTTATGCATTACCTCATGCCAAAACCAGCTGAATCTGGTGTGAGAAATAACATCATAGAGACAGTATTCAGGATGACAGGGAACAGGTGGGAAAAGCCTAGAAAGGCGAGGAGAGGTTTTTGTCTTCGTCCTGAAGACTGAGGTTGTATTTCAGATTGAGAGGAGGAGGCCACCTCTCCATTGTCACTGTACAGCGTCATCACACTGAAGCACCTGCTCAGATATGACAGTGGGAACTTTCTCAACATATCCATGTTATATATGGCCTTTTGTAGATGAGGTAATGTGAATATGACAACACACACTGCCGTACACTTTGGACGTTGCACGCATTTTGTTTTTTTTCATGACAATGGTGGACAGGTGATGGCAGTTTCACAGCACGCCTATTGTCTGCTGATGGAGGAGTGAGCAGGTGTTTCTCTAAGAGCCTGACAAGGAGGCTGAATGTTCCCACACTTGAATCTCGGCGATCCCACGTGACAGAGAGACACTTGGGCCTCAAGATCGTAGCAAGAGGCAGCTGTTGAATTTTGAGGATGTCGAGATCTAATTAGTAAACAAATTGTCTTTTTCTAAGTGGCTGGTGTGTTTTCTACATGTCCAAAAAGATGAGGAGATTTTGACTCTCTCATTCCTGGTGGCTAAAAATCCATCTTCTTGTCAACTTACACAGGGACTTCTGCCTGTCCAAGAAGACGATTTATGTTAAAGTCTGCCAGGCCTTATAGACTTGAGACCTAGTAATGAAACAAGCTAATCTGGGACATGGCAAAAAAGTTTAGTTTTGGGTTTTATAAAGGTCATCTGCAGATTTATGTCAGAATAAGAAAAAAAGCCTAACTAGGTCTCATTAAAAATCCCCAATAAATGTTTTAGGAGAAAAAAGCCTCATAGTCACAGCTTGGTACTTAAGATTTCTGTCAATGACCCTCAGATCTGTTACCATAGTTACCAAAATAACACCCCATCCCCCACAATCCTCCACAACCTCCCTACCCTTCTTATCACTTTATTGCTCTGTTGTTGTGACTTGTTGTCATGGGCAACATGGCATCCTCTACACAAGTGTGTGTGTTTGTGTTGTGGTAATGCTTATATGTATCATATGTATGCTGTGCGTTCACAGTGTGTACAGTGCACACACTCGGTAGTGCCTTGCCTGTATGAACCTGTGGTGCGGGTTTAGTGCGTTTAGCATGTGTATAGTGTGCGTGTGTGTGATTAGGCAGATGGTTTATGGAGGTCGCCAGTGCTCTTAATGAGAACAGCCACCTGGGTGCAGCTTCAATCTAAAGCTTTTGTTATATGTTCATAAAGAAAAGCCTTATTCCTTATTGTCTTCAGTTGATTGGTTATTATCTCTAAGCCGCTGAACTGTTAGTTTTAAACCTATTGTGTCGAAGAAATGTGTTATTCACAGCACAGACAGGTACCAATTTTAAAATACCACTTGCATAAACCTCTCCATTTCCAAATCACTGTCATCAAGTCTTAAGTGTCCTACTAAAGCTTCCTTGACATTTGACTGAGACATTTGTCTCTCCTTCGTGGCATACATACTGCATTTTCATCAACGCCCTACAAACCTGGCTTGTCTTTAAAAACAGAAAGCCTCAGAGACACACGCGCACACACACGCACCCACACATACCCGTCCATCAGACTGACTCAGAGAAGCCCTGCTTATCCTAGCTCACATACAAGTTCAGTTCATCATTTCCTTGTCGGTCTCTGCATTGTGTCCCAAAAACCAGCCGGTCCGGTCCGACAACAAACTCTTGCCTTTTGTCTTCATGTTTTTCTAGATGTCTTTCTCTCTTGCTCCATACACCCCATTTATCTGCTCCTCTCTCATCAAGTGTCTTTGATCTAATAATGATGACTTAATTAGAGCGTGCCAGGAGTCAGATCAATGTCTTTTTGGCTGCTACTCAACACTGTGTGTGCTTGTGTTTTTTTTTTTTGTTGTTTTGTTTTTTTACTTCCGTCTGCAGGTTTGGAAAATCAAACTTATGATAAGATTTAGTTTGAGATTAAGGTTTAAAATTACACAAAACGTGGGGACTTTGGCTCAGTTGGTGACCTTATGTGACAAGAGGACTCGTGCCAAAGTCATTTGGAAAGCTCTGGTTGCTGTGCATGCATTTAAACATATAATCTATTTAGTCATCCTTTAATTAATCTGGAAAGTCTAAGTAATTACATTCTATTGCCTGCAGATACATTGGTACTGATGACAGAACCACAGTTTTCCATTGCTCAAGTCAATTATGAACCAACGGTAAAAAATGTAGCCGCGTGGCTAACAAACAAGCCCACAAAATCAGTTACAGTCTCACGACATCTGCTGTTTTTTTCCCCTTTCCTGAATTTTATGTACATTTCACAAATGCGCAAGCCTGTGTGGCACGTTTACCTTACTTTACTACCTTACTACAATGCATGTCGCTTGGAAATGGCAATAGTACACAAAGGAAGTACAAGCGAGCAGTCATATTTGTACTTACTGGGCGCTCTGGTAGACATCCACTGAGCTGTTGAGTCCTTCCAGCTGTCCCATCAATAGCTGCAGGTTGGAGTTAACATAGCTCAACTCCAGAAGAACCATCTCTTTAACTTTGTTGTTAGATGTAGCCCTGCACACAGGAGAGATTGGAGAGAGAGAGAGGGGGGGGGGCAGAGGAACAAAAAGTGAGACAAAAGGTCATAAAATGTTCGAAATAAAGAGATGGGAGAAAAAATATCAGCCTTGTTATTATCCACTCTGATGTAGCCAAATTTCCCTGCAGCTGATTATTAAAACAAGCGTGCCTCTCCTGGTATTCTAGACCACAGACCTACGTCACTGTGCCCTGCTGTGCACTTGATTTACTCTCCAGCACACGAGCTTAACCGAGATCTATGAATCACAGCTGCAGCCTCTGTGTACTTTAGCAGCTCGTTCCCATGGTAAAATCATGCCTTTAAATTAAATCCACCATCACGTGACAAATGTGTACATATATATATATATATATATATATATATATATATATATATATATATATATATATATATATATATATATATATATATATATATATATATATATATATATAGAGAGAGAGAGAGAGAGAGAGAGAGAGAGAGAGAGAGAGAGAGAGAGAGAGAGAGAGAGAGAGAGAGAGAGAGAGAGAGAGCGTCAAATATACAGAGCATCACACTGTGTGTATGTATAATTGTGTATTTGTGTGTGTGTACAAGGGGTTAGGGCTCACTGTGCAGCAGAGATAAGGTTTTAGTAATACCTCTAAAGGGCAGTGCATGTGTGTGTTAGCATAAAAAGACAGAGCGGCTAGATCTTTGGAAAGCATTATTTGCGATGCATTGTCTGTTTGTGAAAACAAACAACCTGCAACTGCAACCTGCACACACACACACACACACACAACAGAGGTCACTTCCTTATCTTTATTTTACAGTTACTCTGTCTCTACCCTGCACTGGCAGGCCAGGTGTTTGGTCTACCATTGACCACAGTGTAATACCAGAGTACTGACAGTCGTTTTTCCCTCCATGCACAAGTATAACAGGAAGAGGGAGGGAAATGTTTCCCCCTGCTTAGCATTGACACTGCAAAATCACGTCCTTTTGGCTTGCTGAAGTGTTTCAGTGGAGGTTTGGCCTGGGGAATTCATCAGGGTGGAGGAGGGAGAGAGGTGCTGTGGTTTGGACAGGAGAGATGCCAGCTCACCAACCCAAAGGCTGTTATTAATATCTAGTTTAATATCTAATATCATCCCACAGAGCGTGGGAATCAGACTGTAAACCAGCAAGCATGGTTTCACTGAAATCCCCCAATCCTATTTTGTGAAAAGATTGCCAGTTTGTTGTAGTTGTATTCAAATTTTGATCCGAAAAGAGATATCTGGTACTGATACTAATTGGATTTTCATAACTGTCAGATATAATCATTCCCCAAGTTCTGCAGCTTTGGGGGAGATTTTTGAGTTTGAAAAACTTACAAACTCAAGCCAACCCGGATGATCATCAAGGTTATCCTGGCTTTGGTTTGAGACCACAGATTTTAAAAACAATACCTGATACAAGCTGGAAGTGTAGGGTTTAAGAATTTTGACCATTGTTTCTTATCCTATAAAATATTGCATGCAGATGTCTGTGTTGATTTTTGCAGTTTTGTTTTCTCTGTATTAGTAGGGGTCTAATAATACATGCTCAGCTTAGTTTTTCTGGAGAAATGATAGACGAGAGAATCAAAATCGTTTTTATGGAGGATAGATTTTAAATCAAATCATGAGACACTGAAAGATTCACACAAGAGAAGAGAGGAGAAGAGAAGAGAAGAGAAGAGAAGAGAAGAGAAGAGAAGAGAAGAGAAGAGAAGAGAAGAGAAGAAAACTGGTCTGACCAGACTGACTCCACCTGTTGCTGATAGACAGAGGAATGCAGAACAAGAAAAAAGGAGATTTAGGTTCTACATGGGCCAGATCGAATATGCAGGTATCCATGCTGGGTTGGGTGGGATCATTGTGCCAGCGAGATGACCCCCTCAAATGGGAAACCCAACCATAATGACTCAAACTAAACTCTCCTAATATGATGTTTTTATATTTCATATTTCAGCACAAGTGTGTTGTTTGTTTTATTTTTGGACCACAATCAGCTTTTGACATGGCGATCCAGATGTATGTATGTAAGACAGCCAAGGCAACCCTGCTATGCACACTCCCCGCACACAGATGGAAGATCACAGGTAGAACCACAGTCAAACTGAACATGATTTAAAGCCTTAAAAATAAAGATGAGAGCATACCTGAAACCAAAAAAATGCACCCAGCCTGTTCTGTGCTGCAGCTGGGCTGGCAAACACACACATGCACACACACACACACACACACATATGCACACACATACAGTCCATTTGCCCCTGGCCTTGGCTGGACAGACTATGTGAAGCGCCAGAGGAATGTTGAGGCTTCTGAAGGCTTAGAAAGGCCTAATACATACAGATATACTAACACACAAACACAGTAGTGTCTTCCCTCACCGGACTCATCTTAACATAAACAGAAAGAGAGCTGATTGAGGAGTCCCAGTGGGCGATGTTGAGGCCACACTGTGAGAGAAAAGGTGTGCCGTCGTACCTTTTGTCTCCGTAGACTCAATGCTTCAGTGACAGAATGTACCACAAGACACTTTTTTGACAGCGCAGTTCAACAGAGCGAGCTCACTAAACATAACACCGTGTGTGAGACACATTATCCCTGCCAAAGGCCACAGTAACATGAAGTACTGTATATATAAACCTGTAACAGACACGACTTTTATGACGCTTGTAATATTCCATTTCTGTTGACATGCTGTCAGAGAGTTCTAGATTCAGCTCTGCAAGGTTCTCTGCAGTTTTCCTATAGATTTCCTAGAAAAATGACTTATGACACAGACTATTTTTGTCTCACTGGGCAGCTTAGAGTTAACAGGCTTGTTTTCTTCCAGTATAGCAGGTTTGAGTGGTGTTACATTTAAGACTGTGCTCGTGGATGGAAACACATTCTCCTCCTATGTCACAACTCAGACTGGATATCAAATTAACCATGACATCTATGTTGAATATAGAAAATGCACTGTTATTAGCAGTTTATTTAAAGTAGACCTCCAAAAATTCCTATCAAAACTGTGTCAGAGGAAAGTAAAACATCTTTCTATAGCACACACAGCCCACAGATCAGACATGTAACATTAGCCTACGTGCCACATGACTGCCTCCACTCAATCAATCCACAGGGAGAAAGTCTGCATTTGACTAAACAACTCACTAACAATAGAGACTAATTTATTAAACATGTCTGAAGGCTATTGAAAACTGTGTTCTAAAGCCCATTAGAGGTGTTTGCCTTACAGGTTACAAAAGAGAGTAACAATAAATGCAAAAGAGGACAAGTTAAACCACCTGTGCACGCCGCATTGTTGGTCAAGTACAATGGACGGCCCTTAGGCATACTGTAGAGACTGTACAAACAAACTAACTTTTTTTTTTTCTCATTCCACACAGGTGACACAACTATTTCTGCCACTATTCATGCATGGAACTGAATGCAACACAATGAAAGTCCTCCAGGAGAGCCTGAAAATGTGCGCAGTTAGTCATATTTAAATGATTATTGCGCGTTTGTCACCCCCTCTTAGTGTGACTGTTCTGCAACTAATTACACTTCTGATTTCAAGATTGATTGTTGGTTTAAAACAGACCTCTAGTCACAATGTGAAGCCCTCTAACCTCGCTGAACAGAAAGCCTGAGGTTGCAAGGTGTATGACAGGATGGTAATCTTTGTCATTTATCTTTTATGCATTGATGCTGATACCCAAGTGGTAGTATTAGGTATGTATAGTGTGCATGCATGTATTAGTTTTGTTCTTACTTCAGCAGGTTCTCAGCTCCGGCCCTCATCCTCATCTGTTTGATGATCTGCTGGTTCAGACTGGCTCGCTTATTCTGCAGCTTGCTTCGTCCAGTCTGGGCGAACGGGTTACAACCCTAAGATAAGGAAATGCAGGAACACACGTGTCAGCAGATGATAGTATTTTAAAATGTGAAACCAAGAAAAACTGCTTTGGCATCAAGAAAAAAATCCTCCTTCATCCTTCCAAAGGATGATTGCCATCTGTGTTTGTTTGGGGTTTTTTTACATTGCAAAGATGTTGTTTCCTTCAACACTTATCTATGTCTATTTATATCTGGTCAGTTCCGTGTAAATTCTTCAAAACAAAACACTTTGCTACACCTTGAACCATGAAGAGTGGTTGTTAAATCAGCAAGTGATAGCACAATGTACATCATTCAGAATATGTTTTTGTTTAAATCCAAATATCATGACTTCAGATATGACAAAAGCTGACAAAGTTGACAGTTTTACCGCTCACTTTTTTCCTAAATCTTTTACCCAGGTATGTCAGTTCACTACAACATGTCTGGTGAGATATTATTTGGTCAATAAACTTTCCTCTGACGCCATTTCTTTCCAGTTGTTTGGTTTGAAAATGAATCTAATCTCTTTATTTTACGTTATCTTTGCTCCCTGATGAAATGGCAAAATTAAATCTGGGTGTGGAAAAAGCTGCACCTTGTTGTAATGTACACAATTCAAACATGCTCTCACTCTCTGTGTGTTTACACCGAACAGCCTGTATGTAGTTGTACTGTGTGTCCTTGTCCCTATCACAGCCACAAGTGTCCCAGCCTTACAAAGTCAATACACCGTCACTTGCAGTACAGATAAACTGGCCTGAGACATTCATACCGACTGACTCACAGCACAGCAGAGGTGTGGTCCGTACTATACTAGAGAAAAAACAACATGATGTACTGAGACCAGTCAGCTCAGTAAAACCAGTTAGTTTGGGATACTTTTGCATTGTTGTTATTTATCTGACTAAGTCTGAGGTCAGCAGAAGAATGAGCTTTGGTTTTTCCATCAGCAATATGAAGTCGAAGAGACAGAAGTCTACGTTAAAGAAGAGCAGTACATAAAGACCACAGAGATGGACCAAAGATGGAGTCTAAGAACTTAGACTTAGACCTAATTTAAACTAGGGATGTATGACAAATCAAATACATTTCACACCTACCACAACTGGAATTTTAAACATGTAGCTTCATCACCTGACATCAAGAAGCTTCACCAAAAGGTTCACACTATGCCCGTGATTCCAACCTCACCAGCACTACAGCAAGCATATAATCCCTCACTGGCTTCCCACTTTTTGGGAAGGAAAAGCATCCAGAGTGATTCAGTTCATTCAGTCATAAAAAAACATGCACGTCTTGGAGAGAACAACACTGTGCCTACCTCAGGTTTGCTAGTCATGTGTGCAGAAAAACAATCACTCATAATTTCTCACTATATTTAAATCTAAACACAAAAATATACACTTGACTCTACAGGATTCAACAGCACTGATAGGGGGCCACTCCTTGTAGCCAAACAGTTAGAGGCGCATACCACATAACTACAGCGTCCTACATTTGAATCCTGCTGTGAACCTTTATTACATTTCATTCCCCGCTCTATCCCCTTGTTTCCTGTCTGCCTCAACACTGTCAGCTGTCCAATGCTCTTGAGTAGTCTTAGGAGTGTTTTTTCCCCTGTATCACCTCAATTTTTTTTACATTTACATGTGAGTCATGATGCTGATACTCTTCTCCAAAGACACTTCCTGTTAAGATGAATGAGTAAGCAAAAGTGGATGGATGTAGGTAAAAGTGTCTTTCTCCAGAACAAATTTCAACACCACAGGGTTGCAGCACGGGTCACATTTTAACTTTTAACTATCTCTATAAGCACTCCACTCTAGTCAATTGGGTGTTCCTGTACAAACACTCCAGCGACCTGAGAATTTAATGATTAACCATTTATACAAATGAAAGCCTCGTTAATGACACAATGGAGCGATGTCCAAGCCGTAGCTATTATTAGAATAACGTCAGGGTGTGGACCTTTGTGTACGATCGGAGAGGGTGTGGATTTATTGCCGTATGTTGTCACGTCAATCATGACATCAAAAATGGGGTGTATGGGTGTGCTAAAGAACAAAAGGGAGAGGCAAGTGGCTGATAGGAAGCATAGTTGCATGTTCTGTGTCGATTTTATTATGAATTAAGCTACGAAACTAGCATTCCTAAGTGATGATCGCCATCCTGTGTAGCAACATTACTCGTGCTCGTGTGATTGGTAACTCTTAAATCTTGTTTCGTGATCACGAGTTTGAGTTAGTCCATACCAGCTGACGGTTTGATACCATAACTTTTGATTTAAAAAAAAGAGAGATTGTCCCTTTTGTGTTTTGGACATCATTTTACAGTTTCTAACTCCAAGATGTCTTGATGCTGTAAAAAAAAAAAAGCCATCTTTGTGTGACTGTCACATCACAACACAGACCACTTGGATAAAAACTTGATGAGCATCATATCAAGTGACACATGGAACTGAACCCCGAGCTCTGGCTGTGCTAGTGCCTTACATAACCCTCAGAACCACTCAGGGAATTGAACCCCTCCTCCTTCCCACTGGCATGCTCAAACAGTGAAGCCTTTCTCTACAAGTGTACACAATCCTTCATTAGAGCAAAACACAGAGACTCGTCCATTGTCATATTCATCAGAAAATCATTCTGCTGTTGTATAAGCGAGGTGTCTTACAGAATATGTAGAGCAATGCTTCATGGGGTAGTTGGTTTATACAACTGGTGATTAAGACTGGCAACCGGCCAGGACCGAGGCCACCAGTTTTGAATAAATGCGAGCGAGCGCGCTCAGTATCTCAAAATTCACGCCCATGTTGAAGGTGAATTCATGTTTGAATTCACACACTGAATCCACTCCGATCATGGTTGGGGGTGCTGCTCAAGATTGTCCAAAATGGGGCGTGTGTTTGATTCATTCCAGATTAAAAGGATCTTTATGTTCATTGAACCACTGAATGAGATGGTGTTTGATCACAGCTGCATCTCTTTTTTTATTTGTCTCTTTCCAATACAAATCCTGCCGAGGGAATCTAAGTGTGTCTCCGAGCCGAGGGAGCTTGTCTGGTTTGTGAACTAGGACACATGTTGTCAATTTGTGTCTGTGGTCTGGCTGAAGGACGGCCTCGGGCCAGATGCTACGTCAATGCTCACGTTGGCCGAGGAGGAGAAGGAGAAGAAACATGCCGATTCTGCTTTTTGTTCTGCCATCTTTCCATCTTGAAGCCGTCCAGTCGGACCTCAGCCAGCTGGAGGTGAAACAGTGGATGGCTGGGAAGGAAGCCCTGAACCACAGCAGCTCCCCCGAGCATCGTCTGAGCCCAGTGAGGCCATGTAAATCATTAAACTCATTTTCACCCAAGAGACAGAGGGGCACAAAAAAATGGATGCAAAGATCATCTTGGCTCCACTTGGTTAAAATTTGACCAACGAGTTTCCGAATTGCAAATCTTTTTAACATGACAACACGTGAACGCAGAACTCGTTGCTTTGTGGTTTCAGCGAATGGGCAAGCTTTTTCATAGTGAGGCGAGTCTCTGCAGTGAAAGTGAGCTTTAAACACTGAGAGGACAAAGATAATGTGAGACAGAAAGTAGGATGCTCTAAAATATATGTTAAATAAAGGAAACAGTTTGGGAATGAGGTACTCTACAGTCTTCCATCATGTCCTGTGGCGGTGCCAGACCCTGGCTCCCACTGACCTTTTTATAGACACAGGAAGTGCAGCACAGAGCCTAAATCCAGACAGCGTTCAGAGAGGGATTCGGGGGGATTGAAAGACACAAAGGCCCTGTTCAGATTCCCATCTAAACAAGCTTGTCCATAAAAACACTTCAGCTGTGGACGCTAGTACCAACGTGTAGGAATCAGACACAAACCACAACATGGCAGACCGGGTACTCAGTAAAAAAACACATTAGATAATCACTCAAACACTGCCAAGCGCCTTTCTCATAGCCCCAACCAAGACAAACACAGTCCTGGATACGTTACAGTCGCAAACGAAACGTAAAACTGGTAATGAATGTTAATTACTTTAATGATTAGGAGAAAGCTCACCAGCTCATTAACATGATGAAAAGGCTTCATCACACATACCGGCAGAGAAAATACTCCCGCTTATCTGTGAAACAATTTAGATAACCTGGCACCTGGCATTTCCTTTTCAGTCTCTTAGCTGATGCTGTTATCCGGAGTGCATCCCATGTGTGCAAGTGTAAGATATCAACAAGAAAGGTCAAAGGTCGGGGCTGTAGCGGTACTACAGTGTTAAATACAAAAGATAATTTGTTAGGAGTAAAAAGAAATTAAACGAAAAGGGAGAAATTTAGATTCTTTTTTTAAAGAGTAAGAACAAAACAGGTCAGCTATAATTACCAAAGAGCAGGAAGCTAATCTGACCTTTACCAGAGGGTATCAACAAAGTGTCAATCACCAGTACACCTCTGACAACAGCAAGGGAGCTGATTATGTTAATTATGGGATGTTTGGTTACTGCCCTTTCAGCCTCTCTCACTATCAGTAACTGCAGGAGATCCAGCTATTCTTGAGTAACACACACACACACACACACACACACACACACACACACACACACAGCTGAAGCTGACAGTGCTGTGGTTTCTGCTGCTGTTTATGACACATCAGTATTTGCTGTACTGAATTTAAGACAGAAACAAGAATAAAATATATAATGAACACTTTTAAAATAAATGTATACTACTTTATCTTCTCCTTGTGCTTTCTATATATTTCTATGGTTTCTTTGATGTTTTACTGTATCCAAAAAATAATATGTACAAGTTGAACAGTGAGTAAATATTACATTATCTGGAGACTAAGGCTGCAGGTTGGATATTTGTTCCTTTAGTCGACTTTTGTAAGAATAAAAAGAGAGTCACTGAAAACACTGAACTTCTAAAAGCTCCACTAAATCATCCACGAACTTGTCACAAACTGCGCTAACGTGACCTACGCGGTGTCTTTTTTTTTTGTGACGAGAAACTAAACTCACCTTTCTGAAATAGGTGCCGTCTCCTCCGCCGTCCTTGATGCCGTTTGGTAAAAGAGTGTCCGTCATCCTGAAGGCTCAGGCTCGGAGAAAGAAAAAAAAACACAACTAAAGTGAACTAAAAAGTAAATTCAGAAACCACACCGCTGCTGTTCAACAGGTGAGTATCCTCTCTCTCTCTCTCTTTCTCTCCTCCAGCGAAACGTCTGCTGCTCTGACTTCACACTGGAGTTCTTTTCCAGCAGAAACCAGAAACTCCGCCCAGAGAGGAGGACAGAGACAGACTGGGAGGGTGTATTCAAAAAAAAAAAAAAAAAAACACCACCTCACCGGATGGCACCTGTTTCATTCAGCGTACGTAGGCTCAGCTACAATACGTCAGACATACAAAATACCGATTTCACTTTGATTTATGTCTGTATTTATGACTTAGAGCACCAAACTTGCACCATCTGCGCCTTAAGTAAATCTCTGTTATACTAAAGATAGCTTGGTAAAAGCCTATTGTTTCCGCAAAAAAAAAAAAAAACATTTTTTAAAAAGTTTATTTTACGTTAAATGTTGCCATCAACATGCTAATTGATTGTAATTTAACTAGGTTACAGAAAGCCCCAGTCAATAATGTGATGAAACTGTAATTATAGGCTACAGAATAACAATAATAGTAAAGAAATAGTTCTCACCACGTGACATCTTATCAGCGATGTAAAGAAGAGATAAACTAAAAATGAAACTGAAGCTGACACACTAACAATAGCAGGGGAATTTTATCACAGCCCTCATTCTTTATATAGGTACTTCATGCAAATGACAGCCAGTTACACAGAATTATGCAAAACAGCTGCTTTCCTTTAAAACTACAAGAGCTCTCTTTTGGCATCCAACACGTATGTACGTGTAGGAAAGGATCATTTGACTTCAAATTAAACAGGTTGAACTGGATGATAGATGAGTGATCACAACTGTGCCTCAGTGGAAACAACAGTTTTATTGTCTGAGGCTGACACTGCAGTACTTGAGCCGCTGAAGAGCATGACTATGTAATTTGATACTGTATTATGTCTTCCAAGAGCATATTATTTATCATATAATTTTGCTGGAAAAAAACATTCCTCAATACTCCAAAGGCTGAGAGTTAATTTACATCCATACAACAGACATGCTGAAGACTGTGGAGAGAAAACTGCAGGTCACGCTCGTGTAAAGTATGAAAATGAGAAGATAATGGAATCATGAGTGGGTAGAGTTAAAAGTTAGATCAGGTTGCGGGTGATCAAAGACATCTGTGGTTTTATATCAATCAGAGCAAAGTGAAAGTATTCATTATGAAGGCTGATACCTGGTTAAAGTTATTGCCGAGAAGGTTTTCACATACAAAGATTTTTTCTTGGTGTTTAGGTGCTTAACACACATTAAGTAGAAAATGTGAAGATAGAAAATAAAGTCTTACATGTGAGGAGTGAGCCAGACAGTCTGAAAGACACACACAGATCAATACACGGCACTAGAAAAAGTGATAAAAGTCTACGGCATCTGTGAACTGCAGATGGAATTGGTTGCGTGGCAACGGCAGTAAGACAGGCTGTGGTTGACTCAAACTGTTTTGTTATTGTGTGATTTCTGATTACCGGTGAGAGCGACTAAATAGCCGCCTTTGTCGCTGCCTCGTTTGAAGGCACTTCAGCAATATTTGTTCTAGCGTGTTTAGGCTCATCAGTCTGTTTGCGTCTGAGGTGAAATGAGGAGCCGTCTGTATGTGTGTGGCTGGTTTTGCCAGTTTGAAAGCAGGTTAAACTGTTTGTAGTGAACGTGGTCATTAATGTCAGAAGAGGATTATTGATAACAACATAACAGAGGTGAAGCCAGGAAACATGGGTGTTGCTGTAGCTGGAGGCCAAAGCATTTTTATGTCCGGGACATTTCTGAAAGTTGGATAAGAGCCATTAAAGAAGCACTTTGTCCATATGCCTTACATCTTTGAAGCACCATGTCTGTACAGAACCAATGCAGTGAATGGGAACTAATATTGTATCTCCTGTGCAGAGTTCATGTTTCACAGAAGCGGTTGAGGACAGGACAGGAGTTGGAAGTTCAAGTTGTAAGTGACCATTCACTCTATTCAGGTGTTACACATTCCCGTAGTACTGAGCTGGCTCGATGTCACAAACCTGCACAAACCAGTCAGGCTGGTTATGTTGGGTGACCAGCTTACAAAGACAAGTGGGTCCTTGAGTTTCAGTCAGACGTAGTTTTCTTTTGGTTGGAACAAACAAGGACAGCATGCTTCTATCTCTCAGAATTGGTCAGCAAATTGTTTGCCAGCCAGCACACAAACAGTTCAGAACAGAACGGACCAGCAACACCAGATTTGTTGCTTGTTATGTTTGAGAAATCAAATGATAAGTAACAATAAGTAGTGATTGCTGGTATCCCTGCGTATTTCTGACATCATTACAAACTGTCTGGACTTTGATCACAGAAAATATTCAAAAGAGTGGAGGAACCTTTGTGTCTGTGATTATGGCAGCAGTATGGAGCCACGAGAGAGAGACAGAGAGAGAGAGTCATTTCTAATTATCCTGTGAAGTACTTTGATTCTGAGTTACTCCATTAATAGACAGAAAATCATTTGCCACTAATTTGATCATTAGTCTAGTAAGTAAGTAAGTAAGCTGGTTCCAGCTTATGAAATGAGAGGTTTTGTTGTTGTTCTCTACCCACAGCTGATTGTTGTTGTACTAAACAATGTCAATCACTAGGTGGCGGTAGAGATTAATATTTAAGCATTAATATTGTCCATTATTTATTGTTATTTCCTTTCAGTGGAGTGAGTCAGTGGGTGATCAGCTGTAATTTAATTTTATGGAACCAGAGCACATTTATATGTTAGTCTGACTCTGCCTGTATGTTTTTTTCAAATTTAATTTTATTTATTTTAGGAATTTAGGGCTAACACTTCCACAGTTCGACCTCTCTTTGAAATATGAGTAAAAGTACTTTTCCAAAGAACAATTAACATTTAAAATGTCTTTAACACATTTAATTACTGTAGGATCAGGTCATTTCTAGTGCTCTGTCCCTCTCTATCTGCAGGTGGTATCTGTGTCATGTTTGCACTGTTTAGCCGCAGCATGGGGTTGTATTTGTTGTTGTTTGAATTGTGCTGAACATAACCACAGTGAAACAATCGGAAAGAAACTTTTTATCTCTCTGATTCACTGTTTTTCTTACCACCAGTATTCCATCTCCTCGGCTGATTTGGTCTGAATTGGCCCATGCATTAAGTCATTCACTGCCTCAGGGAGGGAAGCGTCACTGTCACAAGTGTGCGGTCTTGTAGTCAGTGATGGCCTGCAAGCCCTCACACACATTGTTGTTTGGTTCAGTGTAAAGAAAAAAGAAAAAGGAAGGTGCAATGGTGGGCTTTGTTGCAGGATCTTAAGACATATTTCCGTGGAAATGAAAACAGTCCTTCATCTCACACTCTGTTGCCAGCTGTAATCTGAGGTAGTCCAGTTTATTTTCCAGTTGACAGACGTTAGCAAGGAAAACAGAGGTTGCTGGTGTTAGACTTGAGCCTAAAGCATGAATACCAACTCAATTGCCGTGTTTACGTTTTCCTCTTACACCACCACTGACATTGTATGCATGTCAAAAGGCCACGGCTAGTCAGAGTCTGAACTGTCTTAAGCTGCTTATATGAGTTAACCCAGCAGGTCCTGGCAGTTTCAGCTGTAACACCAATTTAAACGTTTTCCCTCTGCAGGGCGGTGAAAAATAGTTTGTGTTTTTACTACTGGTCTAGTCCACTCTAGTCCACGCTCTTTACCAACACATCCACATGTCTTTTTCTTATCCTGGATAAAATAAGATCCTGTATGAAAGAGCTGAATTAATTGAATTGATCTCTGAAAATGATACACTGCTATCATGACCTCCGTTCCAAAAATCTTCATGTTGGCCCTCAGAAAGCCATTAGTTAAACCATATAGAGGTCCCTGCCTGTTAAAGGGTGCAGCGAACTGAGTGCTTCGCCTTTCCGCTCATTTCTCTTCTCCTCACAACGAAGCACAAAGCCAATTGTAAGTGAACTGCTTCCCGGCCGCTTTTCTAAAGGCAGAGGGGGCACTGCGGTGAACAACGGGCACCGACGTTCAACCCCCGGCCCAACAGGAAGTGCTGTGGGGTTGCTATGCAGCTCTGCTCCCCAACTACAAGAACTTTGGGTTCCCTGTTAACAAATGGTGTGTGGTGTGGGCAGTATGGCAAACCATTTGAGCAGGCACTCCAGACGCTCTACAATGAGAATAGATCAAGGGCGGGATGAAAGAGAGAACGGGAGAGAGTGATAGTTTGTCCTTGGCTTCAAAGTGGTGTTGGGTTCACGGCCTCTTATCCTTCCTTTCTCTTTGGGTACTTCCTTATTTCCCTTTTCTTTCTACCTGTCCCTGCTTTCCTTCCTCTGATCCTTCCTTCCTAAGCAGCTCTGTCCTGGCTTCGTCATTTGCTCATCTCTTTCTGTCCATCCAACCAGCCGTCTCTTCTTCCATCATTGTTTTATCTTCTCTGTGCTGTCCTCTCTGCTTCTGAAACTTGGTTACATATTGTAGAGATGAGTACATTTAGTAAAGTATTCACACCTCAGTGCGTCATATGAGTAATGCATACTAAATGATATACCTTACACAGAAAAATAAAGTGACGGTTGAGTAGTTACTGAGATAAACTGAACGGAAAATATCCCCTAGCAACCTGATATTGAAGAGGTTAAACAACAAATAGGTCATGAGGGATTCAGTCAACACCTATGGGGAAAATGCAAGTTATTGCAGTCACCTGACTACAATGTACAAGCAATCCTGGCAATATTAGTAGGATATAGTATTATATACTATACATATTATATAGTATATTAGTAGAATAACATATAGAATATGAACCTAAAAACATAAGAATCACTCACCCGGATCCTCTTACTGACCCGGGATTAACAAGTCTGTGGTTACCAAGATCAGGACCTTCCTGCACCTGCCTAACACCGGACCACATATACAAATTAAAACGATAAATTGCGCCATTCACTCCTCTCCTCTTAATCTGTACAATCTCATTACAACATGTCCCAGTCCATCTGCCTCAAGTAGCTGCCAGAAATCCTGCTATTACATAGACATTTGTTGCCACCATTAGGAATATCTTCGGGAGACTCAGATATAGCCTAAACAATGTGTTTAATTGCAGCAGTATGTTAGCATCAAGAATGATGATTATGGGCTTATATTCACCAGATTTCTATTATGTGACATTTACTTTACAGTTGTAGGAGTGATGCTGGCTGTAAGTTATGAGAATATAAAACGTTTGTATTTGTGTCAGTTAAATTTAATTTGCCAGCTAAATAAAAACACTTATAGTTATTATTAGAGATTTCTTTAATAAGGTGAAAATGCAACGTTTTATTTCCTGCATCAATATTTAAAATGCACAAACACAAGTAGACTGCCCTCCTCATAGAATAGCTCTCAAATTTGAATTTATTTAGCCTATTTGTAGTCCAAGACTTGTAATATAAGATACTTGTAATATAAGACACTATTTTCATGGACCGGCCTTCAAGGTGTGGGGTGTATATATATATATATGTATATCACAAGATACACATACAATCTGTACAATCTCATTACAACATGTATAAGATATACACACAACTTACCATTATACTGAATTTGTAATTTGAATTTCATTTTTGGGGTAATGTATCACATCTTGACTTGTGTCCAGAGGCACATGAACACAGACAGATTGTTTTATTCTTCATTCTTTCTGTGTGGCCCAGTGTCAAATAACCCAGGGACCAGCGTCTGTCTGTGGCCTGGCTGTTGTGGACCGCTGGTTGAAGGTTTTAAGATATTGTAGGAGGGTGGAGGTTAGCTACTTTTTGCTGCTTCGTGTCACATATCCCACTATATATTGTAGTGGAAGACAATGGATAATCCAAATGGACAAACTGGAGTTGATACAGTTTAATTTTGGACTGAGAACATAAACTATACAGAAAATCAAAAAGAAAAAAAAATCAATCATCATCAAGTTAATTAACACATTTCTATTAATGTGTGAGCTGAAATGTTGATTAATGTTGCATGTTGGCTGTTCCCCTAAGGATAGGGTGTTCCTTGGCTCTGGAGTAGCCAGTAAACAGGTTGAGTCTGTTAACACAACTGAAGACACACTGTTTGACCATGTGTATCCGTCTTTGTCTTTAAATGAATGAAATAAAAATTAGACTTGACTGTGCATTTTCACAAATGCTGTCGGGGTTGTGGCCATCGTTGATGACTCACTCCCTGAGCCCTCTGACAGTTGATCTCCCGATATTCATATCAGTTTTTCAGACACGTGAAACAATGCAAATGCTGACAGTGGGGATTTCCCCTGGAGGCGAGTGCAGAGGGGCAGTGAACAAAGGTGTGTTAAACAACAGTGGAACCACTGTGAGTGGCTAGGACTATAAATGTCTACCAAATCCATCCAATAGTTGTTGAAATATTTCAACATGGACCAAAGTCAGAGAACCATGGCTGACAACGTGGTGTTTCTAAAGAGCGTAGAAGCTATTTACATATAGAAAAAGTAGCCACATGGGCCCCAAAAGTATATGCTGTTGAAGTGTGCATGCTGGTTTTCTTGCATGGGTTACTGGCACGCCTACATGTGGGCCAGCACTTTGCTAGAATAGGGGCGTATTTTGCTGTTTTCCTTTACTTTTTTAGACAAAATGTAAAAGTGGTTAACCCACCAAAGCTCTATAACGCAAGAGACTACAGTAAATACCTGATGGACACACAAGCACCAAACATATCCAAATTTAGACAAAAGAAAATTGCTTAGCTGTATTTAGCTGTAATATTTAAGATAATACAGGCCTCATCACCATGTGGGATTCAATCTCATACTTCATACAAATCTTCCTCCTTTTCTCCCATTATTTTCCACGTATTTCTTCTACTCCTCTTCCTTCTGTTCTCCCTGTCCGCTAGCTCCACCTCTGCCACTCTCTTCCCCCCTATATTCCTTTTTCTCCTCCTGCCACTGTGCCGGGACGCTGTGATGTATTTGTTTACAGCACAACTCCTCCCCTTATGTCACCACAGTATTTTGGCTGTCCCTCCCTCCTCCTCCACCCCACCATCTCCTCCTCTTCCTCGTCCCCTCCTGCCATCACACAGAAGCCAGTGTTTCAGCCTGCCTTCCTGTCGCCAACAAAGTATCTCCTCTCTTTGTTGGGGCCTCCTTTTGGAGAGGGAGGCCGCACTCCAAGTTAATTGTGCATTCGTTAGCATTCGCCTGCTGTAACTTAACGACTTAACTCCTTAAACTGTAGATGCAGTGGCGTGGTCTAAGTGTTTTTTTTTTTTTTTTTGTTATTATTCTTTTGGCTGCAGACACACTGCTAACATGCAACATATCGACAACATCAAATTGCATCAAAAATATTTTGAGGAAACAGGACAAGCAACTCAAAGACTCAGATGTGCCTGCTGCAATGACACTTTTTTAATGTTTGTGTCCAGGCCAGGCAATCCTACCTGTGCACCTCAGAGCCCCGGAGAAGATGGCAGATTGCAGCTGATTCCCTTCTTTGGGGAGTGACTGATGAATATCTATACCAAATTTTGTACCAATCAATCATGTAAATGTTGAAATATTTCACTGGATAACTGAAAACTTAATGACCTGCTGGTGGGGCTACTCAAAACATCAGAGGTTTTTTATCATATTCACTGGGCTCCAACATCTGAGGACCATGAATGAATGTACAATTTCTGGACAATGCATCCACAATTTGCTGGTCAGGGTGGACCAAAGTAGACCAATTAGACTAGGTGACCAACATTACCTTGTCTAGCAGCCTGTTATAACTTTATTGAAATTGGGAACACAGCCTGACAGAAGCAGAACTGTGTAGTGAAACTGAATGTAACCTAACTGCACTGAATGTTTAAAAAAAAAAAAAGGGAATAAATGGAAAGAGGCAGGTACTTATTAATAAAAAAAATACAGGCCAGGTCATTATCTATCACAGGTGAACTTCAACCAATCAGGCGAATCATTGAATCAACGAATCATATATGACATGACATAGTCAAACTCTCAATCCAAAGTTAGTTGGGAGAAAAGCAAATACTTCTTTTCCATTGTGAAAGGCCTTCAGTGCTGTTCTTTGCCATTCTTTCAATAAAGAAATACTGTCCAGTTCTGATATAATCTGTATAAACAGATATCTGCAGAATGCAGGACAGGCAAAAAGACCAAGATTTTGGCATCAGATGTGTCCTGGTGTCCATTTGTCCTTCAGGTAGAGTTGACCAGTTGAGTGGTCTTTTGTTGTAATGCAGGTCAATAATGTGGCGAATTGGCTGAAATAGAATCTCAGAAACCATGAGCTAAAGACAACACTAAACTCAAGCCAACTACCTTTGAACAACACAACTGATGGTCTTAAATGCATTAAGAAGACAAGAAATTCCTACAAACAGTTAAGTGAAAATTATTCCAGGTGACTACCTCATGAAGAGAAGGTGAACGGATGGTATCTGCATGTGTGGTTCCCACCGTGAAGCATGGAGTAAGGGGTGTGAGGGTGCTTTGCTACACTATTGACTTTTAGGAATCTAAACTCCAAAACATATTTTGGTATCGTGTGTGTGTGTGTGTGTGTGTGTGTGTGTGTGTGTGTGTGTGTGTTGCTTAGAAGGCATACAAATGGAAAAATAAAGTAAAAGTAAAGAATGCCCAAAACTGTCCAACAGCACTTGCCTGACTGTTGCCATGAGTGTGTGTGTGTGTGTTCATGTGCACTGACATATAAAAAAGCAACGGCTTTATTGAAAACCAGGAAGTCATGATTGAAAACAAATACACCACAGGGGAAATAATTAATCATTCTGGGCTAACGTTCCACTCTTTCTGTCTTTTTGGCACATAGATGCCTTTTTGACTAATTGGTATGAGTGTGAAGTTTAAAAAAGGTCCTCCCGAGAAGGACCCCAGACGACCACTGCAGAGCCACACACAGAGCAGGAGACTTGTTATGTGACGGTAAATCCAAAAACACTATTTTACTATCCAGGTAATAGTTCATTAAGTTAATACACCTGTGCTCTTCCTGCTACCACATGTAAAATATGCCTTCAGCATGCGATCATTAAACTTTCATCTTTTTTTAAAAGTCATACACAGCGCCTGAGGGAAATGTCAACTCCCGCCCAGTTATGGGATCTTATCCAAAACAATCACTGAACACACCTCTGTGGGTGTGTAGGCCCTTTGACTTCCTCTGCTAATTAAACTCTTATCCTTGCCAGTCTGATTATACAGATGACGACCACTGGGAAAGCCCAGCTTTACTCTTATCTCTTAACTCCTTTTCTCCCAACTTCATCAGGGTGAGAGTTGAGGCGCGGCAGCCAGAAGACATCATAGGGAAAAACAGAAAACATTTCCTCCATGAAATATGACCTAAGTTCATCAAAATCAATAAAATTGTTGGTGGTGTGTAGCGTTTTGTGTGAGCCGTAAGGCATTGTATGTGTGTAGGGCAGAAACAGAAACAGTGCAGAAACAAAATGGAGCACAGAGAGACCTTTTTAATTTACCTGATCATAAGTTATTAAATCATTTATTTACTGTTATTTTATGGTAGAAAGATGTGTATATATGTAAAATATGGTATGTAAAACGCATCATAATCGTACTTACTAACGGAAAGAGCAGCAAATGTGGCTTTTATTCGACTTGAACTCATGCTGTGTTTTCAGAAAATGATAATGCACTTGCACAACACCACCACCATCAAAGAAAGAAAAGCATCTGACAGCTTAAAATGCACCTGACTCATTGAAGGTGTTGATCCTCCCCCACTTAAAAGAAAAGAAAAGAAAAAAGAAGCTGTGTCTCATTTTACAGCAGCCAGTTTGAACATTGTAAAACTAGATTTCACACACTTTTTGGCATACCTGAGACAAGGTGCTGGGGCTAGTCTTTGGGGCTTGCGCATGCGCACGTCCTCCTCCGTGCATAAGAAGGATATTATAAGGGCAGCCCGGGGAGCGCAGCGTGGTTCAGTCTACAGTATCTGGACCGAACCGAGGCGGGCAGGGAGCATATTTGCAAGGCGGAGGCGATGGAGGACAAAGAGAAGAACTCCTCCAAGAGCGACAGAGTCACTCTGAAAAAAGAAATTGGACTTTTGAGCGCCTGCGCTATTATCATCGGTAAGTGTGTTGACAGTTCTCATTGTCTTAGATGGTGCATTCATGAAGAGCGGCTCAGCTACGAGAAGTTCCGCGAAGAAACGTGCTTGAGCGGACTGGCTGGCGGGATAACTGTAACGTGGCGGATGTGCAGTTGTTGCTTTGTTCTTGAAGTTACAATATCATGGCACACAATAGGAGTCAGCAACAGAAGGAGTTAGGTTTTGCTCAGGTCCTGGTCTGCTCTAAGAACACTGTGGGGAACCGAATTTGACTCATCACTCAGAAAAGATTTAAGTCTGACTTTGGCACATAACCGCCAAAATACGCACGGAAAGAGTTGCTTTTACGCGCGGATGGTTCACCTCTGATGTCAGGGTCCTGTTCGAGCTGTAGGGCTTTTATGTGGAAACTGTGGAAACTGTTGCATCAGTCGGGATGATCTGTATATGGACATGCATACGTGGCTGGAACTTCTCATGATGAACTTGAAAAGTTTTCCGGATACTCATACTGTCATACTCAATATACAATATGACTAAAGCAAGAGATTAATGTTGTCCCTTGCCGTCACCTTTTTCTAAACCTCCCATAGTAAAAACTGACTGGTGATGCTGCCAGACAGATATTGTCAAATATAATGAATTGTGAAAGTTCAGCCATATACAGTATAGGTCTGTTTGAATCCAGGAAGCTGCGTTCATACAAACGGTTTCCTGTAAACCATGATGTACTGAACAGAGTTATAGTTTTTGAGTTTGTCGTGTAAACAGCCTCATCTGCAGCTGTGAAGCAACAGGTAGAGGTGCTATGATTATCTGGCAACAATGCAGCGGGAGCCAGCGTTCATCCGATAACATCCAGCCTCTGCCTTCCTGGATGCATCATGACATGGCAGAGGACATGTGTTATCGGATCTAGTTTTATTTATTTGAGATGCTTTAACTCTTTATTGCACTCTATGGATTGCATGTTTAAGGGTCGGGCAACTAAGCCAGCAAAATTAAGCATTGTTTCTCTTGTTATTGATGTTCTCACATTCTGGCTCATGATCAAAATATATATATAACGGTGTGGTTGAGCTAACTGGATTGAATGCCTGTACATAGTTTGGAAGACTGGATGAATGAGAGAATGGAGAGATCGCCTTACATCCTGACATTCCTTGCAAATTCCTGGGACAATAGACTCATAGGCTGACTTGTTAACTGTAGCTACATGTTATGGAAGAAAACATAACAGTACCGCCATGACTTCTATAAGTCCCAAGTGTACCTCTGCATACACGCTCTCCAAATGATAAAGACCCAGACCACAAGTATGCGGAACAAACCAAGATGACTGTAAGTTGAAGCCAGATGTTGGACATTTGAGCCAGTTGAACTGCGGCTTCCGCACTATTTTTTTTTTTTTACAGTGCAGATTACCCTCTTTGCCTGCAGCTCACAGAGCCTCGTGTTTTATACGTTTATAGTATTAAAAGCAAAGAGAAAAGTAGTACATCAAGCAAGCAAGCAGGCATAAACCTACCAGTAGGCTCAGTGTTGTTTTTAGGTCTGTTGCATGAGGTCTCAGTGGAAGGGGAATACACACAGGTTTGCAAAGAAAAAGGCACCAGCATGCCATTTTAAATGGGAATGTTATCATTTTAATCGCTTATCTTTAAAACCAAGGTCATTTCTATTGTGTTTTTGATAGAGACTGATACTGTCCCAGCAAATGCTCTCTTTGGTCTGCCTTTTTTTGTTCATTTGGCAAACAATAGCTGTACAAATCCTTTGTTAAAAGTACACCCACAGTCCTGATTATGATTTACAGTATACCAGAGACCTTCAAGGGTTATATCCTTAGTCTAATTTAATATTGTTGGTGTGAAATGGTGCTCAAATCACGATTAATACTGACCACTTGCCAAGTTGTTTCTGTGAAGCACAGATGGAGTGAAGCCTGTGCAGTTTGTATACACATTCAACATGAGTCATGCTACAACCCACCCGATACAGCCTACTCACATATCCAAGCCCACCCTCCCTCTGGTAAGGTGGACTACAGGAGCTGACAGCATGCGTGGCTGTTGCTTTACTGTGTGCAGTCAACTCCTATTGTTTACCTTTAGGCTAAAGTATCAAATGACAAACCAGAAAGCAAACCCCTGAAGATTTTCCTTCTCCTGAGGCAACGGCCTGTTAGTGTCACTCCCTGCTTCATCTTGTAGGACAAATTCAGATCCTAAAAGCAATACACTGAGAACACCAACATTTTAAATGTCCAGTGTGTCCGATTTTAGCAAGATATATTGACAGAATATGGCATCAAATTTAAGATCATATTCATATCTTTGTTTTCATTAGTATATCATCAGCCACGCACGTTGTCATCAAATGCTGCAGTTTCTTGAACAACCACTTGAAGCTGGTCCCAAAATAGATTCTTGTTTACAGCCAGTTCCAAAAAGAAAAGAAAATGTTTTGGTCTCTAACTAACTTCCCTTTTCATGACGGCTTCATGGTGGAAGATTTTACGCAACCCATTTAAATTATATTAGGGCTAAAAGTTATGTATATTGAATGGCGTGGGTGCTTTGAGTGACAGGTGGGTGCCAGCTGGTCTCAGGAACCAGAATTCATTTGGTCTCCTCAGCTCCACCCATACTCCCATGTCTACTCCCATTTTTGGATTAGGTGGGAGTTGGCGGAGTCGGCGGAGTCGGGACTGCCAGGATGGCGACGACCAGAGCCACCGCTCTGAGCTTCACAATGGTTCTTCAGAAACATATGGGTTGACGTCACTGAAACAAATTCAAATTTTCTTTATACAACTTCTGATAAACACAGGGAGTGGGTCCTCTTCGACGGAGTCTGCCCTGAGTCTGCAGTGTTTCTATAGTAGCCCAGAATGGACAAACCAAAACTGGCTCTCTAGTGGGCTTTTCGCGAGTTTCCTGGCCAACATTGAAAATGGTTAAATCTTTAAACACTTGACCATTCTTATAAACACAAGCTTTTTAAAATTAGAACATTATTTTTTTGTCTTCTTTTTGGTTTTAAGTACCAGTGTGGTGGGGGATTCTTAATCCATAATTTGCATGGTCAGTAGGACTCTTATTAACGCTTTCAGCCTCGATGCCAAACTTTATGACATAACAAACACAACACAAGGCGTTATGTAACAACTCTGCGTCTCACCACAGCCTCCACAATCAGATCTGACAGTGATAAATGCACTGTTCGGACTTCCTCTCTCCCTCTGCATCATTAGGGAGCATTGAGAGCTGCTCTAACTGGGGAAGCAGTAATGGTGTGCCTCACTGGGTCTTAACAGCTAAAACGTTTACAGTGGACAGAGTCAGATTTGTCAAGACTCCCTTTCACTCTAAAGAGGAGAAAAACAGGTTTTGCTTGAACAGCTGCTGTTTGCTTGCTTTCTTGTGTGTGTGCGTGTGTTCGTTTTTGTTTTGTCTTGTCTCTTCATTGGGGTGATGCTATGAGTTTCCAGACTGGATCTGAGCACATGACATGGTGTCTTATTAGTATGTGCCTTAGCCAACTGAGCCACCAGGGAACCTCTGTTTATCACTGTTTGGGGGACAGCTGAGCCAGGACCTCAATGAGCCATGTTTCCACTACACCACAAGGCCAACTTAGATTAACCAGCTCTGTCTGTCACATATAACTACAGTTGTGTCATTTCATATCTGGGAAAGGTGTTATGTAGGGGAATATTTTTTTTATTTTATCGCTCACTGTGGCTTATAAATTATACCAACAGCCTAACTAGTTAAACAGTATGTCATGGATACCATGTGTTGGTGTTCTGGTCACCAGGGAGCTAATTAAGGGCCCCGGATTGGGTTACCTTTGTAGGAGTTTTGGGTGTTTTGTGATAATTCCTAAACTAAAAAAAGACATATATAGAATAGACAGTCCATTAAAGCATCTGTTTATATAAGTAAAGCCTAAGTAAAGCTTTTAATGTAGTGTTCGTAATGTAATTTTCCATTATACTAACTGTAATTTGGATTTTGCTAAATTATACAAATATAGTCTGGCAGGGGTGTGTGCTGCCTCTTCAGGTTTTTCACGCTGTTGTGCTATCCCGCTGTAAGCGCTGAACAGCCCGCAGCATCATAGGTAGCACTGCCACGTGGTTCCACTTCTTTACTCCCAGCACAGCGCAACAATGCCACGGCAGCACAAATTCACTCTGCCTTGCAGAAAATTGAACTTTTTGAAGAACAGTGGCGTATAATTTACAACGGTGCTGCTGTATGCAGTCATGTCTGTCAAAATCTCTACATAATTCTATGTAATTCCAAGTGTTTGGTCATGTAAAAAGAAGGGAAAATGAGTGATTTCCTTTTTCTTTTGTGTGTGTTTAAAGGTTTGGTCTTACTACTGTCCTACCCACCTGAACTTTTTGTTCAATAAAAAAGTGAGCATCCTCCCAGTCCTCAAGAAATGCTGTGCTCATCGTCATATTTGCGTTTAGCTTTGCACTTTTTGAATGAATCACAGCTTGCCGTTGGAAAACGTCAGAAAACGTATGCGCACAAAGGAGTGTGCAGTGCCGGCTGTCCCCCCTCCCCTTATTATTATTATTATTTAAGTTGGAGAGCCGCATTCTTATTGTCCAACAGCCTCGTGAGCCGCGGGTTGGCCACCCCTGCTTTAGATAGAAGAGTCAACCAAATACAACGTAAAATAGTCAGCAGTCAGTACACTAAGACACAGGCGTGATGTTGACGATGAGTTGTTTTTACATGAAACTAAAGTCAGTTGAGACGATTCCCTAAAGATTTGATTTAAATGGTTGGAGGTCTCTTGGGATTTCTTGGCTGCTCTTTGTTTTCAACCTATACAGGTTGCATATAGATATCTGGCTAATTAAGTGGATCGACAAGCCTCAACTGATGTATTGTAATAATGTCAGTGTAATGTAATTAAAATGTGTGCAATACTAGTTCTTCTAGAAATTAATTATTGATAAGCAGGTGTGAATAACCTAAATCTTGCTCATCTTCTTAGGTAACATCATTGGATCTGGGATATTCATTTCACCTAAAGGAGTGTTGGAACATGCAGGATCTGTGGGGCTGTCCCTCATCGTCTGGGTTTGTGGAGGGGGTATTTGTGCCCTTGGGTCCATGTGCTACGCTGAACTGGGTGTCACCATCCCAAAGTCTGGAGGAGACTATTCATATGTGACAGAAATCTTTGGAGGGTTAGTCGGGTAAGTATTGTTCAGTTTCTCTTTTTTCCGATCTAATCCTCTGTTCCTAATCTACAAGAAGTTGTTTTTTTATGGGGGCGGGGGGGCGTGTTAGCTCCCAGATCTATTGGCCTGCAACAGTTTAGGGGCTGCAGACGAGAGGGTTGGTTTCAGGGGGCTGCTCGTCTGGAGCCAATCAGCTCTAAGAGTCTCGTGGCTGTCATGTTATCACGTGACATGTCAGCTGACCAGAGCAGTACTGTAAGTCTAAGAAGGTCAAATATGCCCTGCAGTGTGCATGCCTATGGCGGCACACAGTTCCGTCGTGGGTGGCTTTGTTTAGCTCATTCATTTACACGTGGGCAAAGCAAAGAAACACTGATTCCACCAAAAAAAATAGAAATAGGACAAAAAATAGAAAAGAGCTAATGGAAAAAAATGCAGTTGAGGCACAGACTTAACTCTCATGACACTAATTAGGAACTACAACGAGTTAGAAAGACATTCTCAGTACTGAAAATGATTTTTTTTCACACAACTTGCAGACTTTTGCTGGATGAGACGCATGCTGTAAGTGATAGATGTGGTCATACAATATCACAAAATGTCTGTTTTCATTCTCACACACCAAGTATGGCCAGCACTTGGTAGCACCGAAGAAGAACAATAGCCTCAATTATTCAGCACTAATCACTTCTTAAAATCCTGGTACTTTATTAAGCAGGAAACTGTAGTTGTGCTGGGCAGCTCTTAACATACATGTGAATGTGAAGTAGAGATGGAACTGAAAGCAGCGAGAGCCCCTTTCCTGTTCAAATAACAGTCAGCGCCACAGCCTGTAGCAGCAACTTCTCCATATTATTCTCCAGGGGCCGTTCACTCTCGCATACGTAATGCCGTTTTGTCTCTTGGTCATGTAGCTTCCTGTTGTTATGGAGTGCCGTCCTCATCATGTATCCGACCACGCTGGCTGTCATCGCGCTCACCTTCTCCAATTACGTCTTGCAGCCGGCCTTCCAGAACTGCCTACCTCCGTTCATTGCCACCAGACTGCTCGCCACCATCTGTATCTGTGAGTCACAAATGGCCCATATTCCAGTGAAAAGCCCGCTCTTTTGTTCAGTCTATATTTGGTGCTTTGCTATGATGTTTCCAAATCCAAGAGATTATCTGGATTAAGGTTCCATCCCAAACTCCTAAGTCTTTTCCCTCTGATTTTCTCTAGATGACCCTTTTTTCTTCCCATGTCCATCTGCTGCTAATACTAGCCATGCAATTCTCCCGCCATAGTTTCTCCTTCACGCTAGGAAGGAGAAGCTGAGGTGAGGAGGTTGCAATCAGTAGCTACACTGCTAGATGCTGGCTCCTGGGAATGTTACAGCTCCGCTTCAGGACCAGTTGTAAAATCTTTAAATCACAACAAACATTGTTAGAGATTATTCAACTCACTAATGTGTAAACAAGCATGTCATGTAAAGGGGAATCCACTTCATTTAGTGTTTTAGGATGCTTTTGTTTAATATACTAAGCTTTCTGCAAGTGCAGCTTTACAGACAGAGCAGAATACACTCTTAGTTCTGGTATTTCATGCCCTGCATGGGAGGGTTTGAAGTATTATTGGCAAGCTTGACCTTGAACTTTCGAATGAACTGAACACTTTTTATAATCACTTTAATTTCCACGAGTTTAGTAAGAAGCTGAAAAAAAGATGTGGCCACAGAGCTGAACAGAGTGTATATTCATGGGGGCAAAGTACTGGAACATTTTCAGGGTGTAATGGAAAGGAAATGTCCTGTCCCCTGAGGTCAGATTCCCAAAAACTTTGCCGAACAGTTGGCACACAAATTCAGTTTCACATGGTAAAACTTCATACTGTCTCTTGTCTTTGGCAGGATTTCATAACACCTGTGCCAAAAAACAAAGCTCTGAAGTCATTTAACAACTTCTGCCCGTGGCGCTTTGCGAAGGGTGTGCTGCTGAATAGAGCTGAAGCATATTTAGACTAGCTCCAAGTTCCTTACAGGTCAAGCAGGGGGATTACAAAGCATCAGCTCTTAAGATTTTGGCACATCCAGGGGGCACTAAGACTTTCGATTGAGTGATTTTTCTTCTGCTTTTAATTGTATCCAGTCTCTCATTTTAGTGGTCAGGTTAAATACCATCCATAACATTGATCCTAGGTCACAACATATCCTCGTTGGATCATCCCATGGGTGTGTCTTCTTGCCTCTTTTTGCCAAAGCCAACGTGTCACCACTGATTCTGTTCATCATCTTCATCATCTACCATGTAGTGGTGGAAATCACAGACTGGTGCAAGTCATCCGACATTCAATTTTAGGAAGAATCATACGGTGATCTGTCCTGTGGTGATTAGTGATCAGGCTGTTGCAGTAGTACAGATATGTTGACTGTACAGTGGATGCTGAGTTCAACAGCACATGCATTTTCATTGTTTTAATGTTAATACATTCATGAAAATGTTTGTTCTGTTTTCATTGAATCAGAAGTCACATTCTTCACATCCTTGATTTTTACACGTCAAAATTAGTTTATTTGTGAATGTTTTGAGGACGTATTTGTACTTCTTTACACTAAACCAAAGAGTACAATTTAATGCTGTTTTTGTTACTTGATGGTTATTATGAGACGATTTTCCTGGTCTGTCCCACAAGTGATGAGCTGTATGTGTCCAATGACCTAAATGAGTTTGGCACTCCTGCTTTAGACACCCAGGTCATCTGACTGGATGACCCAGTGTGACCCAGTGAGATAAACATTAGAGTCGACTTCCTTTCTTGGATCAACATTTAAAGTGATCCCAGGGGATGAAAGTTCAGGGCACCTGACTTTATTAAGCAGTACACGATGACAAATCATAAATAGGTGCCACAAAAACAAATAAGAGCAGTAAGGAAAAAGCACAAGGAGTCTCTGTACAGACACAAACCTGTCCACCGTCCAACAGGGCAGTGAGTGGCTAACAGGTGGGAAGGGAAAAGCCACAAAACAACAAAGGATAAAACAAACTCTGCGAACCAAATCCGGCTACTTTCATCTCATGGCTTGAAGATATTCTGACACTGTGATAATTCACAGCCTGCTGACGGCTGTCATTGCCATTTGATGATTCCTTATGAAACACTGCGCTCTATTTCCAGCCACTAATCTGATCAGCATCTTTCCTTGAAATGTTCGAGTACAGCAATCAGTATTTAAATAGCCAGTGGCAAAAGCAGACTGCGCACGCTATCCAGTTTGGTCTTGTCTGAACCAGACGGAGCGAGGGGATTGACAGGAGAGGGATGGGTATCTGTGCGTGACTGTGTGTGCATGTGTCAGGTTGGAGTTAGCATTTACACTGGTGGACCTCCACTATTTCTGGCCACAGAATGTTACAACTGCTGCCTAGTTAGGCCAGGGGCCACTCTGTGTGTGCCAGAGTGCCTGTGTGTTGTACTCCAGTGTTGTACCAGTGTGAGTGTGTGCGCACACATGTGCGTGTCAGTATCAGTGTCAGACTATATAATGGTGCCAGCCTTTGTGGACGCCGCTAATGAGAGGGTGTGTCTACGCCTTTGTGCATTGTTTCACAGTGGTTACCGTGACGCTCCTGTCACTGAGCGCCATGGAAACAGGAAATGGGCAGGACACCTTGCACATCAATGATTGGGGATCCCATTGGCCAGCTGACGTTCTGGTTGGCCTTTTGATGTTCCTATTGGCTGCTTGGTACTGCCCCCCCTCACCCACCCCCTTTCCTCCTTTCTGGTCCACAGCATCACACTTCAGACCTACACTCACAGCGAGATAGATGAAGTCATCTGTCCGCGATCAGCAGTTATACGAGCTTACGTTTGAAACTTCATCGGCGACTTGTGAGCAGGGAGTGTCCCTGATAACAGATGGAGAAGATATTTCTCTGAACCCTACAAGAATAGTGAAACTGAAAAGACTAGTGTGCGTCAAACAGCGAAAGCAGATGAGTGGAAGTGAGACAGTGAGACGTTTAAATGGCTTTAAGTTAGGACTGTATGAGATCATGGCAAATGTGGAATGACTGTCATGATCACCTACAGCCTTACACGGCTCCGTATACAGTGAGTCACTCTGCAGCAGAATTCATCATGAATTAGAATCCATTAGAATCCATTCAGAGGAAATTAAAATCAAAGTGTCTCGAGGGATAAATCATAAACATTTCCCAGTGTTTGGTAGAAAACCTTTTCTGAAAGACTCGGTGAGATTAACTGGATTAAATGTGCTGCACTGCTGAGTCTTATTGAGGCCGCTGTTGTGTCAACTGAATGTTTCTTGGTCAAGGGTTTATAAATGTCAGCCAGTTTAGATATGTGCCCACCCCCCACTCTTCCTACCCTGCTGAGTGTCACAAGTAACCCAGGTGTGTGTGTGTGTGTGTGTGTGTGTGGTGGGCTAGTGAAAACCAGACAAGTCCAGTTGTGGGCTGGTTGTTTCTTTCTAAGTATAGAATAATTGGACGGCTGACAGCAGCACAGTCATGTCATGTGCCTAGTGGCCTACACCCCATTTCAGGAGATTTACTCTGCAGCATCACTTTATTCTGTGAAATATTGATCACTTTTACTAGATATAAATCTGTCTCACCAACCTGAGCATCTTTAAATTCACGTCATACCCAATAATCACTCTAAATGTGATGTTTTTTCTCAGCGTGGGTAGGAAACACACCCTGATTCTCACTTAAAAGCAGAAACAGCTTAATGTTTTTCATTCCTGCACAGCGGGGACCCAGTTTCATTCACGACTTGTGTGTGTGCGCTACCTCCGTGTGGTGGTGAAGCAGTGGCACAGAATGTTTGAGCCCTGTCGTGCTCACTTGTTTTGATGGATGACTTTTACATCTTACATCATTTTACAAAACACTTGAAGAAGAAGCCGTACTATTATTAAACCCTTTGCAGGTACACTGTGTACCGTTTCAGTAACACAAGTTGTCTCATTCTTCCCTTTTTATGGTGGTTTGTAACCGTGAGCCCTCCAAAAACTCTGAACAACTATAGGCACAGCTTACACAGATGATGAAGCAGTATACAGTATGCACGCTAAGAATAAATAGAGACATTGTGCAAATTACATTTTAGTACAGTTGAGTGATTTCAATTTAATCTTGGCAGTCCTAGCCATCCACTGATTTCTTGGACTTGGTATGCTGCACAGAAAAGTTTAACAGTTTAATTGGCGGTTCGTGGTCAGTCACCAGACTAGCAGCCGCAACCGATCTGCAGTCGGAAAAATGTGAGTGATTCATTGAAAAATGAACAAAATGTGAATCTGGGGATAAGGATAACTCACAGGATGAAGAGGTCATCAACTAATGCACATTTGGTTTGATCCTTTCAGCATCTTTATTCCATTATGAAATCAAAAATGGCAACAAAACAACAGATGCCACCTGCTACCTTGTAAGCTGCCCTGAATAGGACCTTTCTGCACTTGTAGTGTCTGAACTAATTTGCAGAGACATGTCTCTACACATGTGAGAGGCACACAACAGAAAAAGCCAGTTTCTGTCATACAGGAATGCTGCGTGTGATTTGTGCTTTTCTGCATCTACATGAAGCTAACACGACACTTCACATGTGAGACAAGAACTGCACATTGCTACCACAGAAAGAATCATACACAGAACGAGTCCAACAAATAGTTTTTCTAACATTAAAATCCAGTTTTCTATATCTTTAATATTCATAAATATGTTTATTCTTATGGATAGTTCTGATGGGAATCTATGAAATGAGGTGATATTTATTAATTCAACAGAAGTTTATTATTTGCATCTTACACAAAAATCCATCAAAGACTGATGTTTTTAAAAAAAAATAATAAAGAATAATTTTCTCCTCTTCCCAAACTAATCTAATCTAGCATTGACATGAAAAATGATGTGCTGTCCCATCTATCTGTAACGGTCTGTGTTGTTGCCCTCCTGGCGAGGTCTCTTTTAAGAAAATAAGTCTCAATGGGAGTTAAATAAAGACTAATTAACAGTGATGGTTTGGTGCAGCCTTCCTTTTATCTACCCCTACACTACATCAAGAGACTGTACCAAGTCTCTTTGGAGACATGATTAATGTCTCTGCATTTATTTCTCCCCAGTCCTGTGGATTTATTGTGGTCTGAGGGAATTCTGGGGTGGGATACCTTGTGGTGAGTATACGGGACTCTGGGTTATTGCCAATTCAGTGACTCCAGTGACCAGATTCTGGAGGAGGAGGAGGCGTTCCTGAGGTTAAAGCCCCCTGATAAATCTGCAAGTTGGGATCAGAATCCATTAAGAGTAAAAGCAGTAATTAGTTTAGTATTCTAGTGCTGAGGCGGCCTTCAATAGAAGCTGTGACGGCAGGACACAGATTTACCTGCACTGTCACATTCAAAGCCCACTGGCACCTCCTTCCTGTCAGGGTTAACACTGGGGCGGGGGTTTCACAGGAACACAGGAACACAGGGACGGAAATGCATGTAACCGACTGACTATAAAACACCGCTGCGTTTTAAGGGAGAGAAAGCTGTGCCCGGTACCACCAAAACCTCCTGCCAAAAATTCACACGTGTGTGTTTGTGTGTGTGCCGTGCCAGCGGAAGCAGTTTGTCCGGATTTCTGTGGTAGGAGGGGAACCTTAGTCCGGTGATGGATGACATGGTCAATAATACCATTTGTATATGCTTGCACACACACAGACACACACATATACTGCTGTACCACTCCTGCAAGAGAGTGCAATATAGAGATCAGATTAAACGAAGAGAGGAGGGAAACGAGACAAACGACAAGCTGCAGAGAGACAAGAGGAAGGGGCAATGTAAGATATGTGCTCACACACATCCTGTGTGTCTAAACGGCTTCCTAAAATCTTCACTTTTCTCAAATTGCTGCACTACTCTGAGCCATGGTCAGTAAGTGCATGAACATCCTGGACAAACTATACACATTTTTAATGCACACTCAGCTAAATCCTGTTGACATGGTACATCACTGAAATGACAAGGAAATAATCTCTTTGCTAAAGGAGAAACAAACTGATCTTTCATGTAATACATCCCGCACTAACACCTGTGGCAAAGCAAACCAACAGTGTGTATATGTAGCTAGACATTATAAATAACATTTCTCTAAACGGCCTGAAAAGCGTACCGACACCTCAATTTTTTCAGGATTCATCAGTGTGCTTGAAGATTATGAATGCTTTGAAGGCGGTTGTTTGTGGGTTTTCAGAAATGTGTCATTATGTTGACTTTAGAAAGGCGTGTAGTTCAATATGTGTTCGACCGGGCCGATTGCTTGCCTTAGGGAAAGATGAGCCACACCTACGTTATTATTAATATTATTTATTGATTTATGAATTTTTATTTATTCTTTGAATGCCATTTGATTGACTGTCAAATATTTTTATCAAAGACTGTAGGTGTGTGTGTGTGTGAAGACTGTATTTGCGGGAGATGCCCATAGGCTCCTATACATGTTCTGCTCATATATATATATTATTCATTTCCATGTGAGTTTCCTGGCTGGTCTGCAGTTTAGGCGCATTGTTTCACACACTCAGATTTGTGCCACAGTGTATTCAGGAGGGCAAGAAAAGTGCAACACGACACAAAAGTCTTATGTCTGCCTCTGCTCTGGTAGCACAACTCACACTTCCTACTGGATTTACCTCTCACTTGTAAGCCTGCACTTGAGTTTGAGGGCAACTGGAGAGCTACTTTCGCTTGCTCGGACTGGCTCACTTGGAATAATGCCAGCCCTTGTTACGGTGGCACTCGCAAAGCCGCGAAACTAAGGGGTCAGGTCACTGGCTGAGGGAGCGCTACAGGCACGCACATACTATGCAAGTAGACGACAGGAAGTAGGAAATGTTCAGTTCTATAGACTTCTGTCTGTTTTGTCGGGAAAGCTTCTCTTCCTTTACTTTTGTGTGTGTGTGACAAGAGACAATGAGTCAATCATGTGTCAGTGAGACGATTCTGAGGGCCAGAACCTTACATGTATATTGCATTCAAAAATACTTCTTCTGTCCTGTTGTTCTAGTAAATTGGGGGACCCTCTTGAACTATGTGCTGCCTGTGGCTCTGCCGTCATCTTGCATTGTCATTGTAGTTGGTGCTGTGTGTGTAAATCTGAGCCTGCATGTTTCATAATGTGTCCATCTCCTGTGTTATTAAAGTGAAAACTAAGAAACAAATACATTTTAAAAAAGGTCCAAAATATAACCTATATGTGATGACTGTATGGGTGCACACAGTCACCACAGCATCACAGACCTTTTTTTTACAGCAGCCATTTTGACATGACATAGTCAAACACAGGTGTTACCAATGATAGTAATTAAGTTTCCTTTCCATTCGGGCCAAACAGAGTGAGGGTGCTGCTGACGTGCATGTCGGCTCACTGCACTAAATGAAACTGAACCTTAATTAGTATCATTAGAACTACCTGTGTTGACCCTACTATTTAATGTCAAAATGGCTGCTGTGAAAAAGGTCTATTACAAACACGAATACCATTGTCTCATTCAGGTGGACATTTGGGGCCTTGTGGTTGTGCTAATCTGATTCTCATGTCATTCACTTTTATTTATTTAATTTTATTTAACATATATATATGTGGACCTCACTGTGAATACAAATCACTTAATTATATATATATAAAAAAAACAGATCTTCATATATAAACATTGTTTGGGACTAAATCACTTGTTCAATTCTTGTTCAGTTGCATCTATGATAATACATAAATCAAGGACAGTATCAGTGCTGAAACTAATGCAGTAAACTATATATAGACCAAGAACTAACTCTTCCACTCAAGCATTATCCCTGTACTTTATATTAATACAGTTCCAGTGCCCTCTTAGTGCTAAAACTGACACAGGTCAGTACTTTACTGAAAGGTGGCGCTCATCTTCAACTTCAACTTAATGCTTTATGTAAAATGTGCATGTGTTGCTTTTACTTGAAGGTTAAGATTATGTATGTATTTCTCAATTAACAGTAAGTCACTGAAGCTCTTAAGTCTAAAGTAATGAAGCTCTTATGTCTGTCTGTGTGCTTGTGTGTTTGCACAGTATTCCTGACCTGGGTGAACTGCTCCAGTGTGCGCTGGGCGACAAGGATCCAGGATGTTTTCACTGTAGGAAAACTTCTCGCTCTGGCACTAATCATAGTGGTCGGACTGGTGCAGATCTTCAGAGGTAAACACACACGCATACATAATCTGGTGATGTGAAATCCTCAACATGACGCTCATTTCTGTAGCTTGGTCCTATTGTGGTTTGGTTTAAGAAGTTAACTATGCATAATGTATGAAAAAAACAAAGCAGACATTACATTTTATATTTAAAATGATTATAGTGTTGATAAACACTTCTATGTGCAACCACATACCGCTGTTTTGTACAATGTATCACAGCAGAGTTTTATGAATTGACACTGCTGACCCCTGGTGCCAAAAACTAGACTTAACATAACTGTTAAGCCGATAGAAATATCCAGTTGTTAAGACAATGAAGGAAATTCATATTAGCTCATGATCTTTTCACAGTTTCATCCACACATCCCTTCCTCTCTCCTTCTCCAGGTCACTATGATGCCCTACGGCCCAGCGTGGCCTTTGAGTTCAGTCAGGACCCCTCAGTGGGACAGATAGCGCTGGCCTTTCTTCAGGCCTCCTTCGCCTACAGTGGCTGGAATTTCCTCAACTACGTCACGGAGGAGGTCGTGGAGCCTCGCAAGTACGGCACGCACATGGACAGACATTATTTCATATCAGTACAGTATATTATAATGTCAGAAATACACATGTGTACATTATTGGTCTCATAGTTGATCATTTTCTTGTTAACGCACTGTAAAACTGCAGTTTCGTAATGGTGGTCATTATTTTTCTCAGGAATCTGCCCCGTGCCATTTACATTTCCATCCCGCTGGTGACACTTGTCTACACTATGACCAACATTGCCTACTTCTCCTCCATGACCCCTGAGGAGCTGCTGGCCTCCAACGCTGTAGCAGTGGTGAGCAACTCCATGAATGATGCTTCATCAACGAGAACTTTATAAGCTGTTAAACAAGAGTCTCAGCTGTCCGGAAACGTATGCTGTCTGAGACTGTAAGTCTGCTGAAGCTGAAAAGCCTCGCATGAGACAGACCTCAACCAACCAATTAACCAGTCAAGAAGTTTGATGGTTTTTTTTTTTCCCATCTAAGAAACAGTCACGAGTTTAGTTTGTGACTACTTTCCTTTGAAGGACTACGAACCGCTTACTGGGATATTAAAGGGATGGCCTAGAATTTTTTAAAAATAATAATTAAAAAAAATCACAATAAATAAAGTGTATCTCATACACACAAGCTTCTATCTGTAGCCATTGTCTGAGCCCTGCAAGGAGTTCAAAATGCACATTGCGTCTTTTCCGTTAATATATAATATGCAATATATGAGTCACCCAGTAAAAGTAAATAATCTGACTCATCTCAAATGTTATTCCAGACATTCGGGGAAAAGCTGCTGGGCATGTTTTCCTGGGTGATGCCGATTTCTGTTGCATTGTCCACCTTTGGAGGAATCAACGGATACCTGTTCACCTCCTCCAGGTAGAAAACACATACTTTGTTTGCATAACATGCCAGACCTTAAAGTGTATGTGATTATTTGTATAAAAAACAAGGTTGTGATGAGTTGCTTCTGCCTTGTGTTTTCTGTCCTATCTGTAGATTGTGTTTCTCAGGAGCCAGAGAAGGTCATCTGCCTTATCTCCTGGCTATGATCCATCTAAAAAACTGCACTCCAATCCCCGCCCTGCTGGTCTGCGTGAGTACTGCATTCACAATTGTGTCATCTCTGCATGGAGGGGTCTGTCTGCAGACCTCTTCTGTGGGCTCTGCTTTCAGGCCAGCTGCTGGGACAGATTTTTTTTTTTTCCCCACCGCCAATTTCGTAACCACATGGACTCAAGCCTTCTCGGTTCTTTTACCTAAGCCTCGCGTACTGTACTGTAGGTGATTTGCATTATCCAAGAAAGTCTGAATGAATGGCTCTCACATATTCAGACATATGGGTAGACTATTTGTTTTTTTAAAGCTACCAATGCAGACGGTGGCTAGTGTTAGCTTTTAGTTTTATTCTAGCATCATGGCACTCTCATAGACTGTAGTTTGTTTTGAGTTTTTTTTTTTCCTTCTGGGTAATGTTTATATAACGTGATTATAGCTTTGTTATGTTAAGACATAATGACATAGGGGTATAGGTCTGCATGCGATTCCGGTCCTGATAGTGAAGCTGCCCTAAGAATGGCGTGTGGTTGGTTACTTTAATACGTACATGCTTGATCTTTTAACCCCACTTTCATCTCCCACAGTGCATTGCCACCATAGTCATCCTCTGCATTGGAGAGACGCACAACCTGATCAACTACGTGTCCTTTATCAACTATCTGTCCTATGGGGTGACCATTGCCGGTCTGCTCTACCTCCGCAAGAAGAGACCCAACCTGGCCAGACCCATTAAGGTACAGAGACCAGGGAACGACACAATCACTGCAGGGATCATTTTTGTTTTGACATGCCTCGTCGAAACCATAACAGAATGATAGTTAATCAATTCTCTCAAATCTCTGCAGCCTGCCTCAAAGGAACTTGTGAGCTAGCTTTGGCAACTTAAGAGCAGGTGTTGCAGCTGCCACTAAACATTAATTTCTGTTTTCGACATGTTTAACTTGTTCTACTACCCAGCATGCCCTGGCATGAAAAGTAATAGTTGGCACCTAGAATGTCATGTTCCATTCAAGATTTTATCCCTGGCTGAAAAAAACAGATCTCTCTGTCAACATGTCTGGGCGTTAGTTATGCCATGGGAACACCAACAACAGTTACAGTGCACCAAATCGACGTCTCAAGAACGTTAACAGCTGTCAGCCCTCCCCTCACCCCCTTCACGCGCTCTCCTACAAAGTGAAAGTAGCTGCCTGAAAGATGTCAGCCAAACCTACTGTAATAAAATTTGACCTCCTAATCCACAAAAAGTTCATCAGCAAAATGGCATCCAAAAAAACAAACAAAACACAGACATATAGAAATCCTGAGACGGCTGGGTCCGTACCTCACCCAGAGTGATTTGGCAAAAATTTGTTACATAGCTTTCAAAGCAGGTCTTGGTCTCGACCCCTCAAAGTCTTGGTCTCTATACACTCTGCTCTTTGTCTTGGCTTTGGTGGTCTTAACAACAACACTGGAGAACATGATGCCCCAAAGCTTTGCACCTTTTTTTGGCACAAAGAGAAAGAACCAAATTTTAAAACCCCAAATGCTTCCTCCAGAAGTAACAGATTCATATTTTGAGCTCCACTAACCTCAGTTCCTGACTACAGCAGCTGAAGTGGAGACTGAGCGCTGCCACAGGATCGTTTACGGGCCATTACAGCGATAAGACTTGTAGTTTATGTCCTTTATTATCAACATGAATGTTTGGCGCCACCTGGTGTTGCAGATGTCAGTTGCATCGTTGCATTGGTCAAAACACTGCACAGCTGGAAGACATTTTAAAAAGTCTCATATTAACAGCAAAAAAAAAGATTGTGTGAAAATATGTTTCTATCCTGTGCAGGTAAACATGTTGATCCCCATCACCTACTTGATATTTTGGGCTGTGCTGCTGGGCTTCAGTCTATACTCTGAACCGGTGGTTTGCGGCCTGGGAATGGTCATCATGCTGACTGGAGTCCCTGTATACTTTGTGGGTGTTCAGTGGAGGGACAAACCCAAATGGATCTACAGGCTAGTAGGTGAGTTGACCTGTGTCCTGCACGGCGCACCTTCAGAAACAAGTTAGAAGTTCATCTCTGTACTTAAAACTCCTTCTCGTCTTTTTTGCATTGCAGAAAGAATCACATACATGGGCCAGAAGCTGTGTTATGTGGTATTTCCTCAGGAAGACCATTCAGAGACTGAACCGCTCACTTCATCCAAAGCCATTGACTGAGCGATGCAGTCAAACCAGGAATTCCCTACAACAGCACCTGTACTTCCAGTTTTTGCGTCACATTGTTTGGTCAGTTTGTGAGTGATGAACAGATGGTTTCATCCATGTTCTTGCACAGGTGCAGCCTGAGTGGGGCTGCGATGAAGCGCCAGTATAAAAGAAGCAGATGGTTACAATTAGGGCATTAGCATGTTCAGCCCTAAAGCTGCCTAATGTGTTTATTATTTGTTGGTTTGGTAGTACTGCCACCCCCCTCAACCCCATTTCTCCTCGCCAGTATGCCAAGTTCTCTCTTTCATACAGATCTTCTGCTCGACTTCTCCCTTCCACTCACTCAAGGAATCTCCCTCCGCCATCTTCTGCTTCACTTCAATGATATTCTTCTTTTATGACTTTAACTAAATCCTTGAGCTAATGTGCCTTATGAAATGTGTGTGTTGGTATAGTGTATTGGTTTGTGCGGGTATTTTGATTGTGTAATAACTTTTATGAGGTAAATATGCAAGCAGTTTCTGCACTTAGCAATACTTCTCTATTACTGCTGCTACCTTCAGCTCCGTTTCACTAATTACTCACATGATGTTTACTGTTTGTCAACTGTGGATGAGTATTTTTCCGTCTGTATCTCTGCCTGGCTACAGTATCTTTTTACTTTACCCCTATTCTTTCGCTCCCTCTCTTTTCTTTTTTCTTATTATATTACTACTCTCGTCTGAGAGATACTGCAGGTGCCTTCACATTATTACCATTGTTAGAGATTATCTACACAACACTCATCTTCCCCAGCAATATTTACAGCACAGAAGAGAGAGGAGGATGATGGGAAGTTTGTGGCCGTCACCTGGCTGACTCTCTGAAATGAATAAGCTACATCTTTACAACACAGACTGTTCTTCGGGTTTTTAAATGTTCACCCATCTCCTCCTTTGGTCTCTGAGAACCTCGAGCCTCTGTTGAACTTGTTGCTTTGGAAATGATCTCATCTCTGGGAATGCAACTGTGAACTTATTCATGGTGCTTGGCCTGCCAAGACAGTTATCACCTGATACAGTACTTACCAATAATGTGTTGTTGGCAACATTGGCGGAATCCATATTGACAGATGGATGGATGGCTGGCATTGGATGTTTCCTTGTGCATGGACCTTCTCTTACTTCCCCAAAGACATAATCACTGCAATTACCCCTGGCCCACTGACTTACTATGCTGTAGACCTAATATAGTTGAATTGATTCACATTTACAAACTATAGTCCTCGTGACTTGAGGTATTGACTGATTATGAACCAATTGAAACACCAAGTTGTCCTAAATTATTGTGGTCAGATTCCCTTACTGAAGTTTTGGTACCACAGTCAGCCAATTTACTGCGGTCCAGGAGATATTTGTTTATGTGCATTTGGTTCATCTCTTTCAGCACTTTTCTGTTATCTGTTTACACGTAACAGAATATAGACGGTCTAGGCCAGTGGCCTTTTTTAACATGATTAAAAACCAGCAGGTTGGAAGATGGTTTGAGTATTTGCATCTTTTCCACCCAAGTAGATGCTGGTAATTTTCTCAAATTCACAAAAAAAAAAAAGAGACTCACACTTACTGTAAGACTACGTGTACATCTGTCTGCCATGTCCAGGTTCCGCTATCTCACTTGAGATCTGTAAATACTATGTAAAGAAAACAAACCTGTTACAAATGTGCCAGGGACTCCTTCAAAGATCACATTCCTCAGACATGTTGTGATACATTTACATACTGTACAATTGATGGGTGTACCTCTGTGTTTTGTAAAAGAGTGTCAAGTTGTACAAGAATAACAATGTAATTGCTTATTAAATATAGCAACTTCTAAGAAGCTTAATTAGTTTTTTGGATAATGTAAGTGAATGTGGTGTCCTGACTTTTCATGGTGCTGTCATCGGGTCAGAAAAAACAAACACATGGTGAACATGTTAGCATGCTGACATTAGCGTTTAGCTAACAAGCGCTGCTGTGCCTGTAAGTAGAGACTCAGAGTTGCTAGCATGGATGAACTCAGATTAAAAGTAGATTGTGACTACAAAATAAGTGCTGTCTAAATGTTGTATCTGTGTACTGGCAATAGTATATCGTTGACGCAAAAGAAAGCTTGCACATTTACTACACTGGGCATATTAAATGATAAAGAACTTGAAGTTTATTAATTGCAGGCACGGGAAAACAATGACTGATAAACAGAAATCTATACAGGGTTTTTGATCAGCAAACCCCACAATGTCATGGTGGCATTTCTCTTTCAGCACAAAATATACAAATATAGTTCTCAAAACGAGAGAAATGCCTTAATACAAACACAGTATATGATGACTTCAGTCTTTTTACGGGAAAGAAGCTTCAAAATCAAACGGCGAGGAGAGTGGACCGTTATCAGACCACCTGGTTCAGTAGCATTTTACTTTTCAATGGCCTTGATCCAGTGTATTTACCTGTGTGCTATGGTAATTACTCAGTGTCTGTAGCAGGCTGGAAAGGGTTTGATTGGTGTGCATTACAGTGACTAAATGCAATGCAATGCAAGTGAAACAAAAATTGACATCTGCCCAGCAGTTTATCACAACTTTAACAAACCAGTAAAAGCCAGGAGACAGAATAGAAAAGCTTGATCCCGGCTGACAGATAACACATCACCTTGACCATGATTGTGGTCAATATGGCACAATCTCCTCTTTACATACAAAGAACTGAATTTGCATCATGTCACACCATTCTCCATCTCTCTCTTGCAGATTAACAGTCAAACAAACAGGTAAAATACACAGGAATAAGGTTATCGAAAAAACACATTTTCTTTTACCCAACTCCCCTGCCGTGATAATCCCAGAGATTCCTGACACAGTAATGCACTATAACTCCAGAGCAGTCAGTTGTACTAATCACATGTCACATGATAAAGCTGTGTCCAGACAAACAGACAAATCTAATCTCTTCAAACATGTAAACCAAAACGGTGGTCCTTGCCCATGATATTTACAAGAGAAAAACAAAAAAAAAGTAAGGCATTTTAACACACTTCTGTACATTACAAAACGAGTAAGGACATACGTTACGTGGATATGAGTCTTCTGTTTCAAACAGCAGCTAAACTATTTGTCAAATGAGAACAACAGGCTTTGACCTTAAATAACAAGGTACAAAGAAAAAATGAGCACAAAATATGCAAAACTGGGACTGAAACTGATTTGCATTTCTCTGTACATCAAAGAAAGAATCAGAACAGGTCATTAGGCAGGAATTAATGGTGAGGGAGTATGGAGACACCTCTAATGGCACATAACATGTAGCAGCTGTTAATGACAAAACTTCTATAAGAAGGAAGCACATGGGGGGGGGGGGTAGCATGGCACATTCAGCTCACTTACACAGGAAAGACCATGTATTTAGTACAGAAACTTGAGACGGCAGCTAAAAAAAAAAAAAAAAATCAACCAGCATTTGGCCTCTGGTCATTTCTCATACACCGGTAATCTGACTTTTCTGTTCAGTATCAATATCCTGCAGTAAAAGAGGCAGAATGAAAGTGATACATTCTTTAGAAGTCCAACAGTGATCAGTAAAGACTCAGCAGTGTCATACCTTAAGAGAGACAAGCTTTACAGAAAAAAACTTTAGAGACACGGGCGACCAGGTTCAATCAAGGTCAATATTTGTCAAGGCAGAGAGAGAAATATAAAGTAGAACTAGTACAGGTCTCCACTGAAGGTTGAAAAATAGAGGTCTTTGCTTTATCGTCCTGTTGTAGAAAATTCCACAGCATAGACACAGTATGAATTTTCAATGGAGTAAACCAGCGGGTCAGACGACTGCAGTGACCAGTCTGCAGCACTGCAGAGATACCGCCCGCGATGAAGAGGACTCGACAAACAATCGACATTCTGAGGTGAAGGCTCCCTCCATGTGAGGACTCTTCACATTTTCTGGACATTCTCACAAAATCCTGCTGCACTGACTGGAAATGAGACGCTGACGCAGACAGTCAAGTTCATTCAAGTGAGGAAAGGCTTCCTCGAGAGGAGGGACTGGGTTTGATTTGAGGAGGACTAGGGGGCTGAGCAGAGTTACGTGTGATTGGACTCACTGCCTCAGTTTCCGTCCAGGTTTGGCTTTTTTAAAACTGATGATGTATCAAGTTTAAAATGCTGAACTTAGAAAACTACTTGATGAAACTTTGAAAACATAATGAAAACAAACAAAAAGAAAAATACCGACATGAAGCTCTGCATGATTCAGTGACCCCACACCAGTGTTGGACAGTTTTAGGGAATAAACTACAGAGTTAAATGAACTAAATTCTTCACTTTAAATAACTTTCAATAAGAAAGGCAATAAGCATATTTCGCAAAATGTTAAACGTCTTATTGGCTGTGTAGCCTGATAGAGCTTATTCCTCTGTGTCATGGAGCACTGCAGTTTATTTTGACTCAATCCAGCATCCCCTGCCTTGCTGCCGCTAAAAAAACTAAAGTACTTTTAGGAAATGATTTAACCTTCTTTTTTAAAATAAAAAAAAATGAGTACATCCACACAGACTGGTGAAGCTGCAAAGTACTGAGAGACAAACAGTTTGGTTTTGGGGCTTCTCATATAATTTACCGACAATAACAGAAATAGAAATTACCGCCATCTTTATCCTCTACTGCGGCAGCCAACCATGACCTTCTAGAAATGTCATACAATAGTGACACCGCCTCGTACAATAAAGTGGGAATAAGACCATTAATTAGATCAGTCCAGATGTTCAGATCACTTACTAGGCTTCAATGGTTCACAGTATATTGCGGTGCATAATGGCTCTCGGTAGTGACGCAAAGGCTGCTTTGGCGTTGTAAGAACGTGTTGCCAATGTTCTTACTGGGACGGGTGGTCAGAATTCAGTTTGATTTTCTGAAGCAGACTCGTGATGAGTTTACGTCCAAACAGATTAAACGGGGCTGTCTATTTGCACTTAATCGAAGGAGTCAGCAAGCTTACTGTACAACATGGACCATAAGCACTACCAACGATGGTTTACTAATCTTAGGGAAAAGACTGCATGGGCATATTTTTATGCATTCAAAGTGTTGAATGGACACGAGCTGATTCTTTCTTACCGTACCTCCGCACTGTGGTTGGCTATGGTATGGGTCTCACCTCTGGGTCTGGTAGGGACACATTTCAAGGACACTTTAGCAGAGCACATATTGCTGACACAAGGTCTCAACAGAGTGAGGAGAAGGACAGTGTCTTTCTAAACTCTTTCAGCATGGCGTTGTCTCCCTCCCCGAATCTCCTCCCTCATCGCTGAAGGTCCCGCTGATCCTGCAGAGTCGCCTCTTGCCCTCCTTCCTCCTCTCTTCCCTGCTTGGCACTTCCACAGAAAAGTGGCTATCGCTGTCCTCTGCTTTCACAGAAGGAGATGAGGGCTCCGAAGGTGGAGTCACCTCCGGCCCCTGTGAGTGAGGGCGGGTGGTAGATGTCTGCGAGTTGTTGGGGTACACAGGGGGTGAGATAGGGGACAAGGGGCCCAGTGGGGAGTAACGTCTTAAGGAAACACCCTTTAGGTTAACAGCGAGCTCCAAAACCAGTTTCCTAGATGCCCGTGAGTGGCACGGGGCTACACAAGCTTCCTGGGGTGTGAGAGGGGGGCCGCTATGAGCTGAAGAGTCATCCTGAACAGGAGTGGGAGGCTCAGACTGTGGAGCCCTGCTGCTTTCCCTGCTGACAGGCGACAGCTCGTCTTCGTCTGCGCTGTCAACTGACTGCAAGGAGAGAGGTGATGCCGGGCTCTCAGGCGTGCAAGGCTGCAGGTCCATAGTGGCTGAGCAGCAGGAGCCCGACATGCCCACTACATCAATTTCATCCCCAAACCCAGCTCCAGACCTGGCCCTTGCCTGGGGCCCTTGCGCGCCAACAGTTTGGTAGCTATGGAGCCCCAGTGTGATCTGCGTGGGCCCAGGCGGGTCGAGCAGGGGCGCGTGGCCTCTGTTTCGCCCTCCAACGTGGAGGAGGCGGCTCCACAGATGCCCGAGACGCCGTCGAGAGGAGGAGGAGTTGGTGCGTCGCGTCGAGTGACGTCTTATCTGCCTGCGCATCGCCAACCGCAGGTTCTGTAACACGGAGGCCTGGAGGAGACGCAGGGCAGACAGACAGGAAGACACAGAGAGATATAATTGTACATTTTACCTGAAAAATCGACACTCACAGACATTTCTTAATGCTGACTTGTTTTTTAGGCTCAAAGCTTTAAACCCCAGAGAACATGTGCTGTGACTATTTATCAGCTAGGAACAGCGACTTCCAGCAGTCTTGTCATCACTGTCTGGTTGCCATGCAACAGGGGTGTTTGTTAAGAAGTCACAGCCAAGAAATGTTCCCTGCATATAACCCCCCATAAAACCACAAATCGTTGTTTTTACACAGTCAAGAAACTTCAGCACTCCTTTGCCCCACGTTTTTGGGTCAAAGTGACTTATGTGGACAACCATTCTTGAAACTGTTCCAGTGTTGAGTGAGAGTGCTGCAGCCAGCAGCTGCAAAATGTGTTTCATTGTAATCCACTGGGGCAATTGCGCATCATCAGTGTACGTCCATTAAAAGGTGCCTGTTTTTGCCACTGACAGGCTCAGATTGGTGCTATAAATGTCTGACAGCATTATGGAAAGAAACCCGACGGAGTCAGACGTTCATATTAAAGAGTAAAAGCCTGTTTGGCGGCTGCCAGGTTCGGCGCTCTCGCTCAATAATGGACCAATTTTTAAAAGATGAATAACTGACACACAAACACTGGAAAACAAGGTTGGAAAAATTGCTAATCGTTGAAGTTTCTCAAACTAGATGCGTTAACTTGTGTTAAGCGTGAACCAGGATAGCTGTCTCGACCCTGTTTGTTATGCTAAACTAAGCATGCAGCTGGCTGTAGCTTCATATTTACTATAAAGATATAACAGTGGCATCATAATCAAACTCTTGGTAATTAAGAAAATCAGTGCAGCGCATTGCCCAAAAAGTTTTCCCCAAAAAGTCAAACTTTGGCTAAATAAATAGCAAAACAGGGCAACAGATAGTAATAACAGAAAGCTTTATGCACGGTAATTTATAATAGTTTTTGCCTCAATGCACGGGGCAGGTTTGCTGAAACACAAACAGAGATACTGTCTGTCATTGTTGCGCTCCTGCTACGTTTAGCTGGACACATTGGTCCACTGAAATCCTTAGCTTCAGGGAAATAAGAGGCCGAGAGCGTGCGTCACTGTGTGTGCATGCGCTACCTGGGTGGGGTTGTACACTGGGAAATCCTCCACCGGAGGGATGAGACCCTGGGCGATTAACTGACCGTACGAAGGGGGGGCCTCTCTCTGAACAAACTCAGCCTCCATGCGAGTCATCTGAGTCTCAAAAGCTCTGCGGGGGAGAAATAAAGGACAAAAACAAAGAGAGAGAGAGATGCAGACAGAAAAGGCGAGTTTAAGGTGATTACGAACAAAACGTGTTACTAGTCCACTCAGCAGGTTTTGTAATCAGCACAATCAAGGGCGATAAAGGCAACAACAGACGATGTGCTTTTGGCTGCACATCTATAGGTGGACTGCCCTTCAAAGGGATGAAAATGAGTACATAACATGCCAATGTAGCGTGTGATGGGGGATCAATACTAAATGCCGGATGAAGGAATAGACTGAGGTGTGTGCCCACCTGTACTCTCTGCTCCTGAGGGAATGGAGTTTGAGTGCACAGCCGAGGGCAATGACAAGCAAGAGACTGCAGACCAGACTGCCAATCAGGGCGGCTGTGATCACTTTCCTGGGCACCGCCGCCAGGCAATCCCTCTCATCGCTCCCGTCCAAGCAGTCCTCCTGGCCGTCACACCGCCACGTCTCAAAGATGCACAGGTTAGTCCCACAGTGGAAGTTTCCAGGTTGGCAGTCATAGCAGTTCTTCTCGTCAGACCCATCCGGGCACCTCTTCTGGTTGTTGCAGCGTTCAGAGGCTGGGTAGCACACTCCAGTACCGCCTTCACAGGGGAACTCCCCGTCTGGGCAGGTCGGGCAGGCCTCCTCGTCGCGGCCCGATGGGCAGTGCCAGTAGCCGTCGCAGCGCTGGCGTTCGGAGTAGCAGCCCTGATCGCTGCCGCACGGGCGCTCGCCGGGGAAACAGTAACCTTTGACCTGGGACGATGGAGAAGAAATACATAACCGTCAAGACACAGCGACAGAGACTTGTTCTCTGCATTATTGATTTTGTTCTCTGCACCGACAGAGCAGTTAAGCTTGCTTTTAACAATAAAATCTACTAGGAAACGGTGAAAGAAACCAAGAAGAAAACATCTGAAAGATTCAGTACTGACAGAGATGGAGCTGAAAGCAAAGATGTGGGAGACAGGTGGTGTTTAATAATTCTGGAGACAAAGGAACACGTTTATTTTGAAATATAGGATGCAATATTCCCTGTTTGCAGTACCTGGTATGTGGCGTTGAAGCCATGTCCAGGGCTGTGAGGCTGAGCCATGTACAAGACACTCATCTGTCCGCGACTTGACTCCAGTAGTGCCGGGCGCCTGTTGTTATGATACGACAACACCTGCAAGAGGTGCTCTGCTCGCTGCAGCAGGCCGTCATAGACATGCAGCGAGTCTCCGGGTCCCAGCCGCAGGTCCAGCTGCAGCACAATGGGCTTGGGGTCCTGGGTGTCCAGCATCCAGGAACATCTCAGCTCTGCCGCAGAGCTCCTGTTGGCCCGAAAAAAATCTGGTGAAGCAAAGGAGCCGTAGAAGTTCCCCAGACGTTTGCCGCAGGCTGTGTCGGGGCAACCCAGCTCGTCTGTGCCGTCGGGACAGTCACGGGCGCCGTTGCAGCGCAGGGTGGCAGGAAGACACCGGGTGGACTGGGCCTCGGTGCAAGGGAGGGAGCCAAAGGGGCAGAGGCCAGGCTGGGCCTCAGTGGGAGGAGGGAAGCAGCTCCGTTCGTCTGTGGCGTCGCCGCATTCATCCTGACCGTTACACTTCCAGGAGCGAGGAAGACACTTCCCATTTCCACACAGGAATTCATCCGACTGACAGCTGCTCTGACCCAGGTGGCCTACAAGAATAAGAAAACGACAGATTGCAACACCACCCACTAACACTCGAGGGACAAAACTAACATAATTAGCATTTAGCTGAGTGCAATCTTGCACACAGAAAACTAACAGTGATCTCCATAATACACAAGAATAATTAATTTGACATCCTGTCCCATATATACACAGTTGGCCTGTACAGATACACTTCGTCAGAGCTGTAAGGGCAAATACTGTGTGCTCTCACAGTACAGCATAAATTATTAATACTGTTACATTTTTATTACACATTATAAAACTTATAATTAAGGGCTGGACAAAAGATCATCCAGCTTACCTCTGATGTAGGAGAGCCGGAAGCCCTGGGCTTGCCCGGAGCTGTTGGCCTGAGAGTGGAAGTAGAGCCAAACGCGCCCTCTGGTGGAGATAAAGGGCGGAGGCAGGATGGAGCCACACAGCCTGGATTCCCCATTCCACGTTGGAGTCAGCAGAAGCCAATCTCCCAAGCAGCTACCCGACTCCGCCAGGTCGAAGTTGCGGAAACTGTGGCAGAGCATCGATCATCAAATCAGGCGCTTCCTCCACATCAACAGCCGAGCAGTATACAGTATGAGTGAGGGACTCTACCTGATGGTAATGACCTCTCCCTGACCTCCCTGGATATGCCAGCTGCAGTTGACTCCAGGGGGGTAGTTTAAAGGCCAGGAGGGACTATAGATCACACCCCTCCGCTCTGTGTGGACCTCCACTCGCTCACTGCAGCCTGCTGGGTAACAAAGAGACGGGGGGAGAGGGGAACAAACGCATTAGCGTCAACAGTCTTTTGCAGAGGTTCACGTCACAAACAAAACACGTAGGGATCGATTCTACTTGACAGATATTAACGCATTGATGGATCAAGGGATGTCGGCATATTACTGCTCCCTTTGACACAAGCGTGGACGATTTTATCCAGATCTTTTGTGTCTGGTCAGTGCAAGAAAAAACTTTTTAAAGAATGCCTCAACAAAAACAAATGACCTTAGTGGCTTTCAGAGGCACTCGGTGCTGATCACATGGGGGCTAAAACAGGAGCAGCAGAGGCAGTCAAACTGGCAGCCAAGGCAACAGCATCGCCTGCTGCCATCGCACCATTGCTCCAGGGAACAACACACAGTGCGGTGTGAGGAGGTGGCCGAGAGGAGCACCAGGAATAACACAGACCTCTGTGTGGAGAGCCGGCAATGAATCCCATTGTCTCGTGATAAGTGAAGGCATCAGGATCAGATTTCTGATCTTTTTGAAGATGCCAGAGGAGAGTGAGGTATTAATGCCTTCGGGCCGTAAAAGTGGCATCAGCTCAGGAAGGATTTTATTCTCTCTCTAATAAAGCCACACAAAGTTCACTGTTTAATCATCTCATGACAGCTTAAAGCCACAGTAGGAATGAGACACACACACACACACACACACACACACACACACACGAGACGAAGCTGTCTAACAAGCCTCTTAATTAAGCAGAACCACAGAGACAGAACATTAGCTGAACTGCTTTACAGCGACGATCCAACGTCGCCACGCAGCAGAGCGTCTGCTCGGTTCTGCTGAGTGTGTGCGTTCGTTTCAGGCTTTCTTGATGAATCAGTAAAGTCAGCACAGTGAAACAAGGAGGCGGAGGGGAGGAATCATTTAAAGCTCAGTGATGGATATCGACTACCCGGACATGGCTAGCTTAGCGCGCACACACACACACACACACACACACACACGCTGGACTGGACCAAATCATCTGTAAGATAGAGCTGAACAATGTTTGGAACAATGAGCTTTTAATCAGAGCAGACGTTCGAAATGACATTTTCTATGATCATCCATAAACGTAACGACCACACTGTGTAATTGCTACTGCAGTTTCCTCCTGCAGTCAAACTCAAAATTGAAGGTTGCCAAAAAAACCCTGATGGTAGCAGGATGGGCACGTCAGCAGAGTGTAAATCTTTCAGATGGCCTGTAAAAGTGGAGTTCGCTGTTTTTTAGTTGTATATTTAGGTTTCTATGAAGCATCAGAAGAAAGATGTGGTCTGTGTTTTGTTTCTGTCAAACCTACACACACACACACACACACACACACATATCAGTTTTACTTTGACTTTACGGTCAAAAGGTTTCGAACCAGATCACAGCAACAGTTACTGCAGGGAAAAAGAAAGACAATTTCCTCTACCCGTAGTAGCCTCCACGGACCAGAATGCACTGCAGCTAACAAGACCTGAAGGCCGGCTCGGCTCTAACTTTTTTTTTTCCTCTCAACTGAAGCCCCCCCTCCCCGCCGCTTGCTCTCATGATGTCCTGTTTTTCTTCCAGTATGTTCAACCAGAAATCTGATGCAATAAGTTGAGCTGCCAAGAGATTTAAAAGAAGTAAGTCACGACAACGAGATCCTCTCTTTTTGATTGATGGTGAGATATTCTGCCAGCGGTGGTAGACGTAGTCACATCTTTTACTTAAGTAATGGATTTATTTATTGGATTGCGTTCAAAATCTTACTTAAGTAAAAGTACACAAGTATTATCAGCAAAATGTGCCCAAAGTATCAAAACGTACTCATTATGCAGATGTAAGTGGTCACTGCGAGGGGTATATTAATATAAATGGCATCGTGAGATGTTTAATACAGACGCAGCGCTGCATGAGTAGCATGTTGCTGTTGCAGATGCTGAAGACGGAGCTAGGTAGCTCCTGATACCTCAAAGACTTTCTGAAAGAAAATGTTTTGTAAGATGTCACGAGCCAAAAAAAGGTTGAAACCGCTGCTTTAACCCTCAACAATGCATTATGCTTTATAAGTTTGTTGTGCTCTTTTAGGTCAACTAAAACGTAGGGACGCAGCAGTTAACCAATTTCTCTATTAACCGTGGTTTAATACCATGCCTCAGCTACACCCAGTGTTTGAATCACTCCAAGCAATGAAGCAGTGTGATGTAAACCAACATCAACAAAGCAGGGAAAGGAACATTGCACCGTTCATATATGAGATGTTCATCTAAACATAAGAGATGTTTTGACTTTTTCATTTTTACTAAAGCCGCAAAAACAAACATACCTCTGTACTATTGTGAAATAAATGAATGCATGCTAAGCCTGGAAACTAACATTTATAATCAGTGCATCCGTACTCGAAAGTGATGGGATTGAGAAGTACTTCCCTCTGAAATACAGTGGAGTATAAATACACCACAGATAACAGCACAGATTACCTGAGAGACGAACAGATAAATGAAGCTGGTCTGTGGTTTCAAGTTGCCGTGATGTAATATTAAGCCAATTCACTTCTGAATCCCCCCGAAGCTCTTTAGTGTGTCCAAAAATGTCATGTTCGAGATAAAGAGCTGCAGGCCTCACAATAACACAGACACACACACACACACACACACACAGGATTTCTTCTTTCTCGGCTGCTTTACAAAATGCTGCGGGAGTGTGTGTGTGGGACTTTGATCTTTCCAGCACTTTGGTGCTGTGAAAGGATGCCAGGTCAAACAAGTACTGACACGTGTTTGGAGATGGAGCGTGTGTTTAAAGGTGAGCTTGTTCTCAGGGCTCACACACCTGTTAAAAAAAAGTGTTTCCCTCTCTCTCTGTGTGTTGGCTTGGTTGGCAGCCTTCTCCTTTATTTCCATGCCAATAAAGTGCAGGATATGATAATAGAGGGAGAGGGGGGGAGGAGAGAGGGAGGAGGGGTGGGGGGGGGGTTGACTGCCTGCAGAGAAGCAGTGATGTAATGCTGATAGCAGCATCACATTTGTGAAAGAGCATCCATGTTTCCACACTAACCCTGATCATTTACCCACCACAGATCGATAACCCCCGCAGGTTTCTGCAGAACGACGGGCTCATCTTCTCACTCGCGTCCCGGTCACAACAATGAAAACACGCTGTCTCCATCCATCACATCACTTTATCACAGAGTGACACGGGAGACAGCAGCGAGCGAGCGAGAACAACATCCACTCCCGCTCGGGTGTGAGCACAGCACCGGGTCTGACGGGAGTGATGTGGAGGTATTAGAAGATTTGTAAACTACCACCGATGATGACAAAAAAGACGAAGAGTGAACACGAACAGATTCCTTCTCCACTTCGCTTCATCTTCTTCACAATTTGAATATCTCCAATCATAATATCTCGCATGCGATCCAACATCCACATGAACAGCAGGAACAAATAAATATGTGTGCACCGATTTCAGTGCAAGCACCACAGCAGCGGAGATGCATTGTTGTTCCTCACCTGCACAGAGCAGAGCGGAGCGGAACCACAGCAGTCCGAGCAGCAGCAGCTCTGTCAGTCCCATGGTCCGGCGGGGGAGGGGGGGACTTCTGCTATTATCTCGGACACGATTTCCACTGTTTGCTCGACATCGGTGTCCTCCAGCGAAGCTCCGGCATCTGTTTTCAGATCAGATACGCCGTGCACACCGAAAGGTCCTCACCGTGGAGAGGCATTGTGTCCTTTTGCAGCGAACCGAGAAACCAAGCGGCAAGTTAGCTGCAGCGAACTACACGACTTCCGGTCAGTGTCTTCAAAATAAAAGCCACCGTCAACACCAAGAAATCACAACAAAGAGTGAATTTCAGGTGATATTACATGGATGCAGTTTTATTGTTTTAGCTTATACAGACATTACATTTGAAAATTAAGTAATTATATATGTTTTTTATTATTATATGTTTACATTCGGCGATCCCATATGCATTATAAATGTTGTTGTTGTAAATTTTATTTCTGATCCACAGGAAACATACTTAATGTCCAATACAAAACACAAAATAATAAATTGCATTATGGACCTTTGGTGGCTGTACAACCTGCAGTCGTTGTGGAAAAAGCTGTCCCTGCTACAGACATTTGGAAAGAGAAAAATAATATAATATGAAGTGTGAAAAAGTAAATAAATAATAAAATAGACAGTTAATAGAAGAATGACTATCTTACCAACAATAAAAATGGACAAAAACGTTAAAAGTGTACTCAACTGATGACTGTAGAGTTTCAACAGTTAAACACATCACTTATGTATAAATTGGTCCTCCTATGTTAGGTTATAAAACACTTGTGTGCAATGCTGAAATTGTAATAGAATATGTGCTCTTAATGGTCCAGGGTGTAGAAGTGGCACCTAGCAGTGAAGTTGCAGATTGCAGCCAATAATCTCCCATGCCTCACCCTCTCCTTCCGAACATGTAAAGAAAAACCCTGACTGTGAAATATACATAAAAAGCAAAAGGCCATATCAGAGTTTAGTTTGTCAGCTCAGGGCTACTTTAGTAAAATGACGGCAAAACACAAAACACAACAATTCTTATTTTCAGGTTATTACACACTAATGGAAACATGCTGATGAATACTGTGGTCCATTCCTGCAAACAAATAGTTTGTAAATGTTACACACTGGACCTTTAAGACTAAAGGCATTTTGTGTCTTGTGCATGTTTTGCGGGACTTATTTTGAAGGCAAAGCAGTCTAACTTCCGCTCTGATTGTGGCCCACTCTGTGTTCGCGTCTAACAGGACAAAGTGGTCCACATTATTCTTTGTTTATCAGCCTTCTGTCCTCCACACTCCAGATTGAGTGTGACAAACAGTCGATTAGAAACCACAGACTCCGTCCTGAAGCGTTGATTGCACCATAACCGGCGCTTTTCTCGTTAAAATGAGGACTACATATGCTTCTTGATTTTTCTTCACCCTTCGTCCCTCCATTGTAGTCCAAGACTGTTTCATTTCCGCCCCCGTGTGGTCAGATAGGTGAACTGTACGTCTCTCTGACAAAAAGAATATCTATTTATATACATACATATACTCACATGAAGTGTCTGCCTTTCCACAGAGGCCATGAAGCATGTTTTTAAGAAAATGACGTGACTGCTCGGCAGTTTTTCGTCGGCAGAGAACAGAGACTACTTGGAGACAATGTAGGAGGAGGGAAAAGGCACCGCTGGGATTCGAACCCAGGATCTCCTGTTTACTAGACAGGCGCTTTAACCAACTAAGCCACGGCGCCGGTGGAGCTCTGTATGGAAATACGCCTTTATGAAAACTGATATAGACGACTACGTTTGACTTTTCTGTTCATTTAGTGATATTAGCGCCGCTATTTCTGGCATAATCTGGCATTTATACGGAAAATAGCTTACTAAAATACGGCTTGGATTCTGATCTGGGTGGTAGGCAAGCCAAAAACATTGGCTAATTTCTCCTTCTTTAATTTCTTGAAATATAAATATATCATTTCAGCTTGATCTGAAGTCTTTCATTCTTAATTTGACATGATTTAATTGAATTCAATTCAATCAAAGCATTTCGATAAATCCATCATTAAATGCAGTTATTTAAATGAAGTTGTGACTAATGTGCCACCTGAATGATGTTAATGTTAAAATTATTATTTAAAAAGATCAATTGAGTAAAACAAACTTTCAGGCAGGTGAAAAATATGTTTTACCTCATTCACTTATTTAAAAAGAAAAACACACCTACAGAAGTTCAAATGAAACTTTCCATGTGGTCAGATTGCATTGAGGGCGTGTGACCTCATTCACTTTTATGGGGTGACTGACTGATGCTGGAAACTTTTGAGGAAGGAGATCGATCTAAAATGAGCATCAAGGCATTTTAGTCAGGTGTTTCTGTCTGTCAACTGTTATTGAAAATAGTTAGCTGACAGTATCTGTGGATTAGCGTCAGAGTCATTAGAGTCAGAGTTTTTTCCAGTGTAGTGTGTGAAGGCTGTGTTCAGGACGTGGCAAAAGTGTCGGCATTGTCTGCTAGGTACAAACATTAAGGCTACTTTTAATAATCAAGGAGTGGAAAAAGAAGGGGCAACACACAGTACCTGATATTTCAACAATTTATTCAACAACTTCATAGACATTTTCTTAGGAAGTGTGCTGTTTTATGTGATGTTTGATAAGTGCGGGAACCAAAGCTTTTTACATGCACATGGTCTCAGCACAGATACAGGCTATACATTTTTCTTTTCACTTGTCATTTTTCTTTTTTAAAAATCACACAGCTTTGAATACAGCAGCTGATGAAGATTACCAACAACCAGTTCAATGATATACACAATAATCAATTTTCGGTTCTGAATTAAAATATAAAGGAAAAAAAAAACAAAAAAAACAAGAGTAAAAACCTACAAAGAAAAAACGAAGCTGTAAAAATCAGAAACAAATCCTACGAATGGCGCTGAGTGGATGAATCCATGAATACAGGAGTCCAAAGATCTGCACGTCACATTGCTCAGCTGCTTTGTGTTTGTATGCACATCGGTTAGTTTTTTTAAATTAATTATTGTAAATACTATGAAAACAAAATGCAAGTCACACACTCAGCAAACAAGAAACATTCCTTTCTTTGATTGATCTGGAGTTCCCATGAGAGGAGGAGGGGGGGGGTGGACTTCAGAGGTGAAAGAAGGAGGGTGAGGGGTTCACCTTGAACACCAGATCACAGTATTCACTGGGGCAGCCATTGGTCTTGATACATCTTAAATACTCGATATGATTTCTACCTGAAGTTGCTGCTTAAAGTGTCTAAATCTGTTTCAGGTGCAGTGGAAAGTCTTTGACTGCCCCAGTGCGAGTTCCTCAGACATAGATCAAAATAATCCCCGCACACTAGTCAATAACATTAATCAACAATTCCAGGTGCCAAGATCCAACGTGATCTGTGTCTGAGGAATTACCACGCTTTTCAGTCTGACCTTTGCCTTGTTTACTCTGCAACTCGTACATTTTCTCCCCAAGCGGAACGTGGGTCATATCTGTGTATGTGAGAGAGACTACTGGTGGGCACACTGTACCCCAGGCCCGTGGTGGCCACCCTCGTCGTCGGAGCTGTCGTTGTAGGCCTCTCTGCGGCCACCCGACGACGAGCTCTGGCTGACGTCGTAATCTTGCAGGTCGACCTCCTCTGTGTCTCCAGTGATGATGGGCGGCTCTGATCGTGAGGGCAGCATGTCCTCCAGCTCCTACACGTGGGAAACATTCATCATAATGCAGCTTTAACAGACAGCCTCATCACATTTTTTTTCCCTTTTCACGATGTAGTGTCAAACACTTTTGGGACCAGTCCACGGGCGACAGAAGAAAATCTCTTTTCAGAGTGCAGCATCTTCAGGGAGAGGTGGTGCTCAATAAGTAACCCATTTATGGGCTTATAGCATTTATATGTAAATTTAGCTTGTGGAGGCTCTCTCATAAAAACACTAAAGGAGTTTATTCCCTTTTGTTCATTTATATTGTAATTCAATATCAATACTTTGATGTCATATAACTTGAATTACTTTTCAATCATTTAAAGTCTTTAGTTACATAATCTTTGTTCTTAAATATCATTTGTTTTGTTGTATCATTTGATTAATTAAATAGTTACCAGTACAGTTTTGTCCATGGATGTATTGACACAGCTTATTTTTACAAAATAAGTAAGAGCTCTGGGACAGGAAGCACAGCAAATATTAGTTTTCAAGCGATACATTCTCCTGAGCTATATTACTTGTTTTTCACCCAAGATGTTTGAACAAGCGAACACGGAGCGTTCACACGGGTGTTTCCTACAGGTGGTTTTAACTTTCTAACCCATCTCTGCCCTTGTTTTACTCTCTTCAGTGGCGTGCCGACATAGGTCTGCCAAAAAAAAATGAAACTTAAATTCTGCTTGTAGTGTGACAACGTTTTCGGAAACTGTGGTGAGACAAATTACAAGTACGGTGGGCCGCCCCAGTATAAGTAATTACGAGGAAACACTGTTCTTGGTTTTGTGATGATGACGAAATCAATGCATCAATTCTCCCTTACGCAGTTCTGTGAGGAAAGCTAACAGAGGTGCCTAAAATACTGACCATAAATTTGTTTTTATGATTTTATTGCTGTTGATGTTGTCACTGTAATTTATAGTTCTTAATTATTAATCTGACATACGTCAGGACAAATACACATTACTCAGTCAACAGTACAATCAGGAGCTGTTGTCAATGTTTCTATCGTTGCTGCATTGAGCCACATGACATCAGAAGGTGAAAGGATTAAAAAGGAGTAACATACCACGAGCTTCTCGGGGCTGATCCAGTTGTTGTCGGGGAACTGGACATCAAACTTGACATACAGATCTCCCTTCTCAAAAGGGTTTCGGTACTGTGGCATGCCTTCTCCTCGCACCACCCTGACTGAGCCTGGAAAACAACAATTTACTTTTCATTAACTGTCAAACCGTTACATGTAGCACGCTGTATTATAGTTCAGCCTCCAGTATAGAGGCACTGTACATGGTCAAAGGAAGCCTAAGGGCGTGAAAGGAACGAGTTTGCTAACGTTTGGGAGTCTTTCCAGAACTCAATGAGGATGTTGATGACCCCCACTGTCCCCTCATTTATCAGGTGCTGTGTCCTTGTCTCGGCAGCATCACTGGAGCTACTTAGTGAAATCTAAATGTGCCTCTTTGTTGTGTTCAGCTCTCGGCAGGCACCCAGTGTGTGATCATTTTACATACATAATAAATATTTACACTCAGTGCGAGTGAAATCTATCCACCCAGGATGTCTTTGTGGTGATGCAGAGACAAAAGTCCCCGCAGAAACGGTTACTAAACAACACAGTTAGAGTTAAGTTAACGTAACCTTCCTTTGTCCTGCAGCTGTGCCAACGCAGCTTTTCCCCCCTCATCAATATAAAAGTCATCAGAGAACATTTGATTGCTGAAATAATGTCAAGTACAGAAGATAATCATATAAAGAGTGTTAACCTGGTTCAATGACTTTTCCAGCAGGGTACTTCACGACGATCTGTCTTCCATCTAAGTGCTTCAGCATGAACTGGAAGCCGCACAGCGCCTCCACCAGCCCGATCTTGTGGTTCATGAACAGGTCATTGCCGTCTCGCCTGAATGTCTGAAAATTGAGATTAAAAAAAAAAAGGTTATAAACATTTGTTCTGAACTTTATAATCTTGGAATTTGTACCAAAATCATGGGTCATCTGTCTTGACTGAATGCCTAAGGGGGGGTGGATGCTGCGCAGGAGGTAGAGCGGGTAATTGAAGAATGTGGTTAGATCCACCAACTTGCTCCCAAAGGTTTTGCCATCGATGTGCGAGTGTGTGTAAACGTGATTAGTTACTTTCTGGTGAGCATCGGGGAATAGTGAGGCAGCCTTTGCCATCAATGTATGGATGAGTGAATGTGAAGTGTACGGTGAGAGAATCTTGAGTGGTCGAAAGACTAGAAAAGACTGTTTACAACACATCCTTCACATAGGTTATAGTCTGAATTGATTATATTTGCAGGACAAAACATTTCCGCCTGATTCTTGGGTACTGAATGCACAGACTAGCAGAATTACCCAGCCCGTTAACACAGCAACCAACTTTGCATCCAAAGTACTTGTCGGTGTTATCTGTTTTGCTGCAGCCAGATGTACCCATTTTGTTTCCACCTTCCACTAACATATTCTGACATCAATGATGGATATCTCTTGGGAGAAAGAGCCAGGGGCATTGCTACAGTCAGCCTGGTGCTCCAGTTTAGACAAACTTTGCATTGTCAGAAGCAAGCTGACTTGTGCGAAATGGCATTTACAGCTGAAAAAAACCCAATAAAGACAAGCAGGAACATTTAGCTGGAACGATTCAGTCTACGGCAGACAGCAGACAAACGGGAAAAAAAAAAATATATATATTCTCAGTAATCAAATTCTGTTAACCTGAATATCTCTTAAGCTTGTCATACTAATTTTATGATTGAAGAGGAGATCTTGGTGCTGAAGTCGCCCTTTCGTTAATTGCTGCTAACAAAGTGCTACGTCTCAGGTCATTATCGTACTCAAGAATCGAGGCCAGGCTAACCACTCATGGATGAGCACACCTCTCTCCAGCAAGTCTCACCAGAGACACTTAACACGTCGGTAAGTTTGAGTGCCCCATTAAGTTTCTTTCCAGCCAGTGAGCAGCATGTAAACATCATCTAATGAAGACGATACATCACGGATGCTTAAGTCAAGGTGTATTTGTGTGGCCTGACCTCAGATCAGGCAAATACTTCAACAATAAAAGCACAGCTAATCTTGAAATATCTGGTTTCAAAGCGCTGAAATGGCTTTTGACTTGTAGAGTGTGTCGCAAGTCTGATGAACAGCCTCCAATTTCCTGGTACTCGTTTGACTTGTGTGCCATGTTGTATGAGTGTTAAGTTATAAGGTTATAAAATAATAAATATATGGAGAGAGTGTCTGGTTTAACAACCGTAACAAGATAGCTTTAAAGTCTTTTAACTCGTTAAGTTAAATGGGGAGGGAAATTGGTAATTATAGTTTAGTCAATATTCACCATGGCAGGTATCCACTCAAGTAACTCCATGTTGTAAATTTGAACAATGCACAGCTCTGACAGAACAACACCGTCAAGACAATCTGGTTCTCAGCACTCAGACGTCTGAAGCACCACCAGCTGGCCCCGACAACAAACTGCCAATTTAACTCTTCACTCAGTTTTTCCACCAGGCAACGCGTTTACTGGAAACTAAACTGCACTGCTGGATCAAGTTTGTGTGAAGACTCTTAAGGCGTATAATCCCATCAGTGGGAATGAGAAGTAGAATAAAACTTTTGTATGCATGTCAAACTTCGCTGATTAGCTAATCTTCATAATGCGCGTTGTCCTCGAATGCAATTAAAGGTTGCAACAGTGATGTAACTGTTGTGTGCGACTCCTGGCACAGACAGTTCATGTCAGAGAGATTTTAGCTGAGGCGCACTTGTCAAACTCTGTTAAGCTAAAGACCATAAGTGCTGTTGCCTAAATTTACATACCGGAGGAGAACGAGTTACGTTTGTGTGTGGTGTCAAAAATATGAGTTAGAGCGTGTTAAATATGTCAGTTTCTGCCTCCATCCTGAAATTTCAGAGTTTATACCGCAGTTCCTTGGCACTCCTGTCACATAAAGACTTACAGTGCTAAATGTGCACTGCTGTTTGATTGGACGAAAACAAATATCCCTCGATTTGAAGGAAAATTGAAATATAAAGAGTGAGAGAATTTTTATGATGAGTCCACAGCTTCTCTACCCTCCTTTTGTCCCCTGCTCTCTCTGAATTTTCCACCCCGCACACTGCAACTGCAAAAAACTTTAAACTGCGATTGTGTAAAACGTATGAATGATATGAAAAAGGTAAGAGTATGGTTAGGGTACCAGGGGGGGCTGGCCCACCTACCTCATTATCTTTTTCCTGCAGGACAAGGACTATATCCCCAGGCTCGACGCCAGGTGCCTGGTCAGCCTCCCCTCCAAAAGTTATTTTCTGGCCGTGCTTCATGCCTTTGTCCACGTGTACCTCCAGAATCTTCACTTCCTTCACGACTTTTTTGCCCTCACATTTTTTACAGCGGTCTTTCTCACTGATAACTTCACCTGGAGCGGGTTGCGGAAAACAAGGTGAGGGATCTGTGCGGGCCAAGTCACGATGATTAAACAGAGGGGAAAAAAAGAAAACGCTTGATGACTCTCACCTTCTCCGTTACAGTCGGTACACACAGACTGCATCTGTTGGACCATCCCCGGGGCCAGCTGTCTGATCATGATGCGCATGCCACGCCCCCTGCATGTTGTACATTTTTGTACGGCACCCGTCTTGCCTCCCTGCCTGTGTACACCGTGAGATAGATTAACCGTTAGAAACTCAGGAAACAAAAGAACAGAGTAAGTCGTCGAGCAGGGATCAGTGTGGAGCACCGTGCTGGTTACACAACTTACCCATTGCAAGTGCTACACAGTACATTCTTGCTAAGTTGTAGTTTAGTTGTCTTCCCATTGTAAAGGTCCTCCAATGACACCCTGTCAAAGAAGCGTGATGTTTAGACATGATTGACAAGTTGGACTGAGCATCAAGGACGTTTACTAAATAGAAATTCCTGCACACAATAACCAGCCTGTGATTTTACAGTACACAGTCTCAGTCTTACTTAAGTGGGTGGACCATGTCCTCTCCTCTCCTCCGACCTCCATTTCTGGAGCGACTCCCCTGGCCACCCATGAATCCAAAGAGTCCACCGCCAAAGATATGGGAGAAGATATCGTCCATCCCTGGGCCACCCCCACCTCCTTCCCGCAAACCTTGCTCTCCATAGCGGTCATAAAGCTCCTTCTTTTCAGGGTTGGTCAGCACCTCATAGGCAAAACTGATTTCCTTGAACTGTGTTTTGAAGGGGGACAAAAACAAAATGTTAAAAAGCTGCTCTTTAAACAGTGCAGCTGCACAGCTAATAGGAAGTTAACCCCAAGGCATACAAAAACACCATTTACTAGTTTCAACTGACTTCACTGACTGATACCGGGGGTGGGGGACTACATAATCCTCTGTAAGAGGATGAAGTTGTTAACAAAAATATTCCATATTAGGTACATATGAGAACAGAAACCAGTTCCCATTCTCTGTCAAAGATACTCTGCTCATTTGCCAGGTCAGATTGTAGTACAATGTCCAATAGTTTTTCATCAAAGCTCTGCTAAGTTACAATATCTTTACGCAATTTTACATCCAATCACATTACCCCGTGCGATTCGTCCGTATTACACCAACTACTTTTTCATTTAATTAATAATTCAAGAGTTCAGGGTTACATCTAGTCCTCACTGACATTAACTCACCAAAAACTCAACACAATGTGAGTGTTTCCCTTATCAGAAATACTGCCTCCAGGCAGTAAGGTGGGATCATGAGATCATGAGTGTTCATACTGGAAGTGAGACTCAACAATCAACATTCCTCAAGCCACCAATCCAAAGCATCTTCCCCATTCCCGCTGGTACATGGTGACATGGGAATGATCACCTATCCAACTTTCTCCAGTGTGACTGACTCCAGTTTTACCTGCTGCAAACTGCAATTTTCCCCAAAATTCAACAGCTTTATCGGATCAGTTATAGAAGAATAAACACCTTCAGAATAGCTGGGTATCGGATGAGGACAAAGCTCTGGTTAAATATTCCTCCCTGACCAGCACATTTTAAAAGTAATCCTCGCTTGCTCCACATTTGAATTCAGACAAACACCCGTCCACTGTTAACCACAGCCAACATTTAATCCAGAGGTCTTACTTTGTCACCAGCATTTGGGTTCTTGTCCGGGTGGTATTCTTTCGCCAGTTTCCGGTACGCCTGTGGTGGAGTACACAAAAGAGGGAGCCCCGTGAGCAAACATCGTTCCAGTTAAAACAGGTGTTATTATCAGGAATTACACACTGACACATGACTCAAATGACGCGACAAAACCTTTGCTACTGTTGACGCAATCACACGTGCCTCCCTGACGAAGCCAGATGTTAAAAGCCGGCAAAACACTCACCTGTGTCGGCTTTATACCTTCAAATAACCCGCGATTTGCGTTAAATGGTTCACTAAGCGACTGAATATCAGAGCCGACAGCGTTATTTACTCATTTTATCTGCGTTTCGCCGGTAATTACCAATCAGACACGGCTGCTCCAAAATGTCTGACAATTTTAATCGCCGGCTAACGTGCGCAAGCTAATTAGCATATCGTGCTAACACTAGCCAAAGATGTTTATAACGCTTCTAATTATTAAATGTGACCAGTCTGCCAAATAAAGACACAGTATCTAAGAGTCTGGAAATAGAGCTGATTGTAATGTTAGTTGTATATTGGTCATTTTAGAGGCACAACAACTAGGAAAGCTCACGACGACATGGCTAAAATAGCACGCTGTGTGTAGTCAGCTAGCTAATGTTGGCGGATTTGGGTTAACTATTTAACTCGTTAACGACGCATACTGTTAATTAACTAATTATAAAAACAGCCAGGCCTAACTGCGAGGATGTCAGTAAAACATGACCCTTCTGACTCAGGTTAAAACTAATGTAACCTACGGCCACATTCACAACAGCAGGTTAGCTCATCCCGGCATCAAAGCTCATGTCAGCTTCCCTTGTGACCAATTTATAACACTTAATGTAACAAATGTACGTCTGTCATGTTGATATAGTTTATGTGAGTTTATATCTCAAGCTTCAGCTACGAGCTACTTCTTTCTACAACCTTCGACACGGGCTTACCTGAGCTAAAGCTAACGTGAGGTCAATCACTTGTAACGTCACAGGCTTGGGTTAGGTTAACATCATTTTTTGTTAATTGTACTCAGGTTAACGCTCCCTTGTAGGATAATAATATTCTAGACTGGCTATAGCTAAGTGTTTAACGCGTCCACGGAGGGCGTAATGTCAAACATTACAGCCGCATCGTCAGTTGAACATCCAGGCCAGTTAGCTTAGCTTAGCTTAGCCTAGCTTAGCTTAGCTTAGCTTAGCTCGCTGCGCATAGCAACGCATTTCCTGATTGTGGCGATTTTAACCTTTTGAAACTCAAAACAGAAACCAAGCGTAATTTCGCTGGTTTGTTCAACCGTCCGTGTGTTTACTCACCTTCTTCAGCTCGTTTTCAGACGCGGAGGGAGACACTCCGAGAATGTCGTACAGTTTTGTGTCGACAACAGTCGCCATGGTGTTGCTGTGTGGATGTTGCTTCAGCAGGGAGGTGGGTGGACAAAGAGAAAAGAGCCGGTGGAAAATGTTTTGCTCGCCTCGTGTCTCAGCTTCCGGAAACTTAAGCTCTGTGTGTCCGCTGCTGCCTCCAGGCTGCAGGTATGCTGAATGACGGCTGATCTCTAACCCCCAAACACAGACTACTACAGTTTATGTTTAAAAAAAATATCTACACCTAGATTCACTCATCTGTTTTACAGCCCGATTTAATTGCACACTGTCCTTTATCCACATGTGTAGTTCTTTCTCATATTTCTATAAAACATTTTTATTTCTATGGCCTATTAGTTATAGTTAGTCTATTAGTTAGTTTTTGTATAGATGTTGTCTATCTATCTATCTATCTATCTATCTATCTATCTATCTATCTATCTATCTATCTATCTATCTATCTATCTATCTATCTATCTATCTATCTGTCTGTCTGTCTGTCTGTCTGTCTGTCTATCTGTAAATCACTATCTTTAGTATAAATAATACATCACTTTAATAGCGTCAACTATGACTGCTGGCTGGTGAACCAGGACTGATACTTTTGTGCAATACTCCTGTATACACTTCACTTTACTCTCAATATAAATATAAATATAAATTAAATAGTGTTGTATATCTTTTGCGTGTAACACATTCATATCTATTCATACCGTGATATCTCTTTAATACTTGACAACCCTTCACATTTTTATACTATGCATAGGAAATGTATACATACTTAGACAGTGCACATTTTGTATTCTGTTTTGTTATGCTCTCCACCCACATTTCATTGCACTGTTATAACCCTGCAATAACCTAAATATAACCTTTCTGTTTGGCCTTGAGGGTGGATGATGTTCTTTATGTTTGTTTTGTGCACATGGATGTGAGGCCCTAAACAGCTGTTAAGTTTAGTTTGCCTCCAGGTGTTCTCTGTACATCTGCTTCTGTTTTGTGCTTTTGTGTCGGGGAATTGATAATTATAGTAACATTTCTGTTCTGCCTTAATGTTTTTATCTTAATGTTGTTATCGCTACATCTTAATTAAATTCAAACTGGTTGATCATCATACCTTGTAACACTGATTGGCATGTATTTAACAGAATATGGTAAATCGTTCATGATTAGCCAGATTACTGTAGATTTTGTGATTTACAAGTCTTATTCAGTATATATCTCAAATCAAGATTATCTTTTCGGTAAATTCCTGGTTCAAACCTCAGCCGGGCCCTTTCTGTGTGGAGTGTTTTCATGTTTTCCCCCGTGTTTGTGCGGAAGCTCTCGTGCAGGTACTCCGGCTTCCTCCCACAGTCCAAATACATGCACTTAGCAGGTTAATTGGCGACTCCACATTTTGGTCGTAGGTGTGAGTATGAATGGTTGTTTGTCTCTATGTGCCCTGTGATGAGCTGGCAACTTGTTCAGGGTGTACCCCCCCCTTGCCCAGAGTCAGCTGAGATAGGCTCCAGCCTCTCGTGACCCTGATGAGGATAAGCGGTTACAGATAATGGATGGATGGATAGATGGACTACCTAACATTAACTTTAATTATGGATATTTCATTGACACAAATATAGATATCTAAATTATGCATCATGACAGAAAAAATAAGCTAATTTGTATCGCAAAGCTACTGTCAATATATTTATTTAATGTTCTGTCAACACAAAAATATGCCTTGTTAATAAATTATTATATTTTTTTCAATTAAAAGTGTTACAAAGATTTCATATCTTAAAAGAAGTTCTGACAGATCTTATTTGACAGATATCCTCATGTATGACGCTGACAAAATCTGTCTAAATGCTGTTGTAACATCATGTTGGTCTACTAATGGGGCTGCATTTTGTCTTCTGTGCAGTATCCATGAGTTTCTCTGTAACGATAGAGCACCCCTTGTAAAGCAATATAAGCAAGGATAATGTTTTTATTCCAAGCAATTCACACAATATCCATTAAATCATTTATGGTTAATCATGTGAATTATGCACATAAATGATGGCAAGGTTCTCACAGGTGTAAGTGTTTCTTGAGCGAAGTGAAGTGTATAACCTTGTACATTCAACTCAACTCATCCATTGTCATAACACGTTTAAGTGATTTATGAGACTTGTAAAATCTGCAGTTCAGCGATATGTGACTTTAATCCCAGGATAATATATTATCATGATGATACATCTAGACTACCTTAAGGCTCTTGGGACGGCATGCACGTCACAGAGGAGCACATCTCCACAAGTCTGATGCATGTGCTCATGGGTATGTGAAGGTAATATATTTTAAGAGGGTGCCTTAAGCATTAGACAAGACAAATGCATCATGACAGCGAGTAGAAAGGGTGAGTGGCGTTTGTGACAGAGAAAGTGTGACAGTGACAGAAATGCTGCAAAGATTCATTAAGCTTTATTTTAATAGTCAACTAAGAGGATTTGCATTATCTTTATGCATTGAGCTCAATTGCAATTAATCAGCCTTAAATCCCGTACAGGGATAAACACAAATCACAATTCATCTAATGGGTCATACTTTAATCATTTTTCATGCAAATCAAAGCTCGACCTCGCCTGTGCGGTTTGTTTTCCATCTGCACGTCACAATGTGCGTCTTACCTCGATGCGACATCTCCAGCCTATGGGTGGTGTGCCATTTTCATCTCTCTTGGTTATAGTGAACAGAAAAGCTGACACGGGGAGGTGAGTAAGCTCTCATTTAATTAAACAGAATGAAATTATACAACCAGTGGTTAAAATCATAAATGAGTCCCATATAGGCTACATGTCTGTCTCTTCAGGGAAACAGGTTGTGCTTGTTTTTACACACTCAGTTCATGGGGGAAATTGAGAAATTATATTTTCTCCTGGTAAGGGTGGACAGTTTGGGAGTGGGATGGTTGCTATTTTGATTCAGTCCAGGCCACACAATCAAACGTTTCATCTTCCATAAACAATCACTCATGCCCATATGCTATAAAGCTCACAGAGCAGAAATAGACTTTTATTTTCTCAATTTCTTACCAAAATAAGACAGTCTCTTCATGTGCTCTTCCTGAGGAGAGACTGAATGGAGGCTACCCTCTGTGTTTGTGTGAGGTAACCATGAAAACTACATAATTATTACAGTCATATCACATCATTATCATTGTCATCGTCATCATCATCTTATTTTCGATCATCATCAGCAACAATAACTTAATCCTCTTCATCGTCAACACTTCATGTCGTGGATAATTCATCTTCATAAAATCATCAGAGCAACATTTGAAAAAGATTAAAGAGTTAAAAGCCAAGCATCATCATGAGGCTGGATATATACTGGGTTTAACAGTACAGTACACTGACGAAAATAAAGACTCAAATTATTAGAAGACGCACTATATATTATATCTCATATATCTGTGCATGGCAGGTGAATAAATGTAAAAATTCAGTCTAGGACGTCTCTTTGTCTTTCTCTCTCCTTGTTTCTGAGTGGTTACCCGGTCTTCTAGGCTACCAAACAGAGAGAAGTGTGGGTCTGCATGCGAGAACCCTCTTCTTATATGTGTCTTATGAAAAGGAGAGATTAAATGAGTAGAAGACTGGAGGAGTGACAAGATATCTCCACCCTCTCTTCACTCTACATCCTTCAGTTTTGCTGAACCAATAGTCTTTTTTTTTTTGTTTTTTACTCTTTTTGTTCCTTGATTCTTGTTTCCCCAAACCTTCAGACGACACTTTAAGAGATCCTTAAGTGGTACCTGCATTACTTTTAATACTGCTTTGAAAGTAAAGGCAGAGGAGGAGAGAGGAGCGATCCGATTAAGATTATTGTGATTCGCCTGTCTTCTCTTCTTCCTTCTCTTCTTTCATTGAGTGAAATGCAAGCTCTTCCTGCATTCTCCTTTTCTTCACCATCACCGTCTAGAAGTCCATGGACATGGAGCGCTGTTGTGGGTCAACTATGGTGGTGCTGTTTCGAGCGCTGTTGCCGCGGATACTAAGGGTTCCGCAAGCTCCTGCCATGCCTCCACCGATACCACCGGCGATGCCACTAGGCCCCGCCATGCTCACTCCTCCCGCCATACTCATTCCCCCTGGCATGGTCATTCCTCCTGTTATCCCCATTGCTCCTCCAATCCCACCTCCTGCAATCCCTGATGCTCCTCCCCCTCCCCCCATTGCTCCTCCCATTGCACCTCCACCTGTGGCACCTCCTCCGGCTCCTCCTCCTCCACGCCCATAGATCTCACATGGGATCTCCTCTGTGACGCGGTCCTCAATGACCTGCTGGTCGCAGTCGTGAGTCTGTGAATGCTGCTTGTAGCCGTAGCAGCTCTTCTTGTAGCTAGACGTGGAGTTGAAAGTCTTCATTGGTGGTGGCTTGGAGAAGTCGTTGTGGTAGGACAGCTCCATGGAGCTCAGGGTGGTGCGGCTGTGCTTCATGCTGCCCCCGCCTGTAGCCACTGAGGCTTGCGAGCCACAGTGGTGCTCGTGGACACAGCGGGACATGGTGGAGGAGCGCCGCAACTTGTGGAAGCTGTCGAGCTCAGACAGGTCGGCTAAATCTGACGATATCTCCTTGTCACGCAGAGAGAAGAGCTCGTAGTGGGGCGGGTCGAAGACCTCCTGGAAGCCTGCCTTGTTGAAAACACCAGGCCGGCGAGCTACAACCTTGAAAGGGTAGAAAGGGACGTTACAAATTTCTGTTGCTGATATTGCCAAACAAGTGTCAATCAAATCTGATCAATCAGAGGAGGTTTTTAAAATTTGGCTGGATTTAACTGATCACTGGATAATTGTTTGATCACTCAGGTCCCTGTCAGATACTGGGTCCTTGATCTGAAAAATACTGAAGACCCTTGATCAATGTTAGCCAAACGTCCTTTCAAGAACCACCATTTTGCACAATGTTCAGCAGTGAAGCTGGGAGAAATCCATTACAGAATTAAACCTCAAAATATAGCCATAAATACATAGTTTATGAGTAAGGTGGACTTTCTGGATATTGTGGGAAACCACAAACTAAAAATAGTAAGTAAATGTTATTATGAAGTGGTTCAACCTAATACAGAATAATCTTGAAACTAAACGTCTCCTGTGATATGTTGTATTACTTCTGATATGTAATGACACTGGAGGATTTTGACTTTTCTCCTGTCTCCAGTGGTACGTGTGCCCCCATATAGTCTGTAATCCCACCATCAGTTTCAATCACACGTCTCTTCCTCTCTGGCTCGGTCTGCTTTCCCGCAGGACAAAAGGAGTTACCTTTTTCCTTGGCTGCTTCATCTGGACCAGGATGGAGATGATAAGAAGAACCAGAACTATGCCGGATGAGACACCAATGACAGTGCCATGGGTCTTTGTGATCTGATGAAAAAGGCCATTAGATCGCTTTTCTGGAGGGGGAAGGTGTGAGAGGAAGAGTGGAAAGAATAAGAAACTATGATTAAACAAATGACATAATTTTTTTTTTCCAAAAACAACAACAACAAAAAAATGAAATGTGAAAAACTAACTCCTAATTAACCATAATAACTTCAACTGGGAATAGCATGACAGGAAGAAAATGATCACCTTTGCAGTGGTTTTCATCCCATGGGTAGACACAGTTCTGAACCCCATTGCACACCAGAGAGTTGTTAATACACATGTTGCTGTGGCAGAAGAACGTATTGGCTGAACAGGGGGCTGCAGGCAGAAGACAAAACACAGAGATAATGGAGTTCAGAAAAAAATAACAGAAAAACATCTGTCTGAGCAAAATATGACTATACTGTGAAAAAGACTGGAAGCTGTTTTGCTGGCAATAACAATAACAACAATAAAAGATCGATAATTAGGCTCTCGAGCTCTGTAGAGGCATGTAATAAAAGATATAAAGTTCTATTATTTCTTGAAAAACCAGAGGTCTAATAGAGATAGCCCATACAAGGCCATACATCATCATTTCCTGCAGATAGCACATCAGGGGTGATGAGGGGAAGGGAAGGGGTGGTAGCTTCACTGAGCTGCAGCCTTCATGTCAAGAGAGCAGCAAGAGACAGAGGGGGGTTTTAATGATGGATGGCGAGAATACTAAGAGTAGTGAAGAGGAGTATGAAAAAGATGAAGAGAAAAGCAGGGAGTGGGGTGGTGGTGGTGGTGGTAGAAATGACTTCAGGCCATCATAAGGTGCAAATGGTCAGACAGATGCCGTAAGACACCCCGCATTAAAGTGACTGTTAGCGTATCAAGGCTGCTATGGCAGAGACAGAGAAGAATGGTAATTGATGCTGGCTGCTGGCTCGGGAGATCGATGCACTGCCATTTAGAAGGAAGAGCTTGCAAGGCTGAGGGAAGATGCAGATGGCCATGTTTTTGGTATAAACGGGGCGGCAGCAAAAAGGAAATCTGGCTCTTTCTTGTCATGTCGGAGATGAGTGAAGTGAAAGTTTGTCGAAACGTACAAAGGAAATCAGCCCTAGAGATGGGACTCAATATGTACTTAATCAGAATTTTTAGGTCTACCACAAAGAAAACCTCTTCCTGGTTAAATGAAGAGCAATATGTATAGTATGACTATATTTAAATGTACTCTGTGGTGTTACATTATCACAAAATAAAAACAACAACAAACTCATTTGAGATATAAGGTTAAGGAATATGTTTTTTCATTTTGTTATCTCTCTTCCACTGTATCAAATCGTGACTATTTTATCTATATAGCTCAAAATCATTAATCATGAATTTGCCTCAAAGGGTTTTCCAATCTGTACGAGACCTTCTATCCTTAGACTCTCAATTCTAATAGGAAAAAACTCCTCCCGGAAACCTTCAATAGGGAAAAAACATGGAAGAAATGTCAGAGAAAACAACTGAAGAGGAATCCCAAGCTGTGAAATTATAATATGAAAAATCAGAATGCCAATAAAAGGTAGATAGATTACAAACATGCTGAGCACCACAACCTCCTCTCTACCATGGAAAATGAGTTCAAAACACCACGTTCGATCATTTTTTATTAGTGTCAAAGAAAGAACATCACTGCCAGATAATGCCTGTACAGTAGAACCTGTACAGTGGATCAAACAGACAGACCTTGCTCCTTTATTCAGTCTTCTACAGTCCTCCAAACTGTCCTTTCTCAGCCCCTTTGACAAAAATATTCCACCTTTTTTTAAATAACAAACTGACACGCAGGCTTTTAACAGCCACAGCCACACTCTGAGAGTCTTTATCACAGCTGAAACAGACTGTGGGCCGCTCCACTGGCTCCACGGTCCACTGTGATGAAGGCTCTGAGCCTCCAATTCCCCTTTTCTGCACTCTTCCTCAGCCAAATAGTTTTGACAAAGGGACATGTATACTGTGTGTTTGTGTGTGTGTGTGTATGACATACAGTAGCTTGTGTGTTGGACTGTCGACCCTATCTATCTTCCAGTGAGCCTGTAGACGGGGTTGCTCTCTGACACTGTGATCACATCCAAACCAATTATGTGTCTCCCGCCTTCAAAATGTAGCCTCTCACAGAGTGTCAACAACGCTTTACCCTCTTACCCCGACTCTCCCTTCACACGCACAGACACAACTCATGAATCTGTGTGTGTGTGTGTATGTAAAGTCTTAATATATCTGGTTTACATGTCAGGGGGGGGTCTGTCAGAAGATTAAGGCACATTAAGGATGATGGAGTGCGAGAGGCAAAACTCATCTTGTTCTCTGCGTGACAAAGATTAATGGTTCCCTTTGACCTCCAAGTAAACTTCAGTCGCTGACTCGGACCAAATAAAGTTTGGGAGCTATTCGAGACACTTTAGACTTCTCTGAGATGAACTGTGTGATCAGAATTAATGAGGATCCAAATGGACTTAAGGACTCTCAGAGTAACAGAAAAAAACACCCTTGCTGAATTTAAAAGGCCATTAAGTTCTGACTGCAATGGTTATGGGTTTGCTGATGAAAACAACATTAGCATTCAACCACGGTTTAGGAAGTGTGCAGGAGAATGTGACAATTAATATCTCAGTCTATTCAGGCATTTAATGAAAATATTACGGTGTGCTAACAGAACAATCTATTTCCTGCATAGCAATTCTTGCTTCTTTATGTGCAACCTTTGCCAGCCCCTGTTTGGAAGCCTCTTGTCCTTCAAAAATGAGAAGCTAAATGTATAATTACTTCCAGCGGATCTATTAACCCTTCTCAGATTTTCTTTTTGCCAAAATAGATAAATTCCTATGTTCCTGTTGTAAGTGACCTATAATAAGCACTGTATTATGCTGTGGCATGCATATCAATAAAGTGTTTGATGCTTTCAGTTATTTACAAATGCTGGAGTGAATAATTTGTTTTTCTCCTATCTGTGCTCTAAACATGGCACAGTGTAATTACCTTTTCTTGCTGAAATGACACTGTGACTGCTGATGCAGACTGAATGCAGGAGCTCGTAAATCAACAGTTTTGGGGTCTGTTTTGTGTGTGGGTGGATAATGTCATGGCTGCTACAGTAAAATGATAACATATGGTGCCTTTTTTATAGTACATAACAGAGAGTCAAACAACCCTGAGTGTAGGAGCCTAGGTGGGTCATCAGAGCAACTGCCTGCACCTGAGAGGGGCCAACAGGACTGCTCACCCAGGCTGACCTCCCTCTTCTTGGGCAGCCTCAACCTGTCCTGTTTTAATTTAGTTTGCAACTGTTGAAACACTCGCACACATACTTTCATTCATCCATACATGCCTCACACTCCTGACTAAATCCATGCCTCCAAACATCATCTTATGTTACGTCACAGTGATGAACCACATCCTATCCCTACTTGTGAATAACTGAGGATTGCCTTCTTATTATCCTTTAACCTGTTTGACCTGTTAGCAGTGAGCCAGTTTACCTGTGCAAAACAGGTGATCTTTGAGCATCACACGACTTTCACAAAATGTTGCATTTCTGGAATCAATGTCGTAAAAGAAACTGGAATTTTGAGTTTTGTCTTTCAGTGATGTTCATACTTCCAACCAATACATTTACATCAAACAACAACAATGACATGAAACCTGATCTACCTCTGTCAATGGATGCATGCGTAAAAAAATCAAACAGTACCGATAAATGTTTTAGGACTGGGCAAGCTTTCTTCAAAATGATCAATTCTCATCTCTATGTATCTCTATCATCTATCTCTCATTGTATTAAGACATGATAGACCTACAGAGAGCCACAAAAAGGGAACAATTCTAGCCTAGGTTTAAACAACTGTATACCGAAAATTGTGAAAGATTGGCTCGAATGCCACCATAGCATAATCATGACACAATCCAACAGAAATGATGGAACAAGATGGAAAACAGCGTCCAGGCCGGGTTAAATGATGTCAAAAGGACTGGCACTCACGGTCAACAAACGAGGTGAAGAGCATGCGGAACCGGCTGAGTCTGCTCTTCTCATCGGCCCACATCCGCACGACTCCCACACCGTTATCCAGCATCACATCATTGGCCACGGTGCTACAGAACTTGGCCTTGAGGTTTTCGATGGCACTGCTGCCATCGTACACGGCCACAAAGTTCTTCTTGCACTCATTAGAGTGTTCCATCTGGTAGTCCATGAAGCGCAAGTAGATCTGCAGATAAACAGGATATGCATCAATGTCGAGGTAAATAAATTCTTAGCTTCACCTTGCAGCTAACTATAATCTTCATGAAGGCAAATACATTAAAAAATAGGCTTTTCATCCGTAAAGTGAATGTATCTAACAACATTCAGACACAGATAATGAATGGATTATTTATAAGATTTATGTCGATAATAGATTAGTAACCCGCCCTGGTCTTCACTCCCGAGCAGGCTGGTATAGAAACAGGATGGATAGAAAGAAGCACTGAGAGAGCACAGAATCAAATAATAACCAAGTAAATATAATCTAAGTTGTGATGCAAGCATGCGTCATTCTTACACTGGCAACAGACGACTCAGAAAAGTCAATCTTCAAAACTATCTGTCATGGTGCTGCCTGCTCTGTCTCGCTCACCCCTCCTCTTTTCTCTAAGATGTGTCTCAATTCAGAGAATGCCTCAGAGACCGGAGGCTAGTAAGCTGAACTTGCACTTCTCCACATGAGAGAGTCTGGCCTCAGTGTGCAAAACTAGTGGTGTGCTCGGGTAGTCCATGACAGTATGCACAAAACGAGGGCCGTGAAACTGAAGCAGCTAAATGGAATTCTGCCATCAGTAGTTACTGATACATGTGCTGTTCCTGTAAAAATGCCTATAGTTGGAAATGCCTATTACAGAGTATAGTTTGCACCTGTCCACTAGTAGTCCTCGGTAAGTTTTTTTGCCCCTGTAAACCACGTGAACACCACTGTAACCAGCTACCTGCCAGCACAGCAGCTGCTTATTTCCCTAATTACACATTATGTTATGTTGTGTTAAAGGGATAGTTTGAAGTGGGGTTGTATGAGATATTCATGCATACTTAAGCACTACGGTTAGTGGCAAAGAAAAAGGCTGTTTGATGGGCAAGGCAAAGCAGTGAAAATATTCTTAATATAGTGTCCACTTAATTGGGTATTGAGGTTGACTATTCTTATATGGCTAAAATATGTTTTCTGCTAACCCTGTCCATAGTGGTTGATAGCTCTGTGTCTGTGCCAGGAACCCTGTTGGCATCTCCAAAATGACCACTGTCTAATGCAGGAAATACAGACTAAGTGCTTCATACAGCCCTACTACGAAATACCCAAACTGCCCCGTTCAACCTGCAAAGTAATTACAAAATTCTGTGAATATCTAAAGACATGATAAGATCTTGGCCACAGGTGCTCAAAAACTTGGACGAGACATCAGCACAGTGAGCACACAGGCACCTGTGACCATGCAGCAGTTAAGTAGCTGCTCTTATACTGCCGCTGAATGCGCTGCTCTGTTCCTTCTGCTTCGCTGAGCTAATATCTGCCTGGGCAATTCAGTGCAGCTGCTAAATTCAGATCCTCATCACTGCTGCCTCACACTGCACATGTAGGACCAGTGAAAATGACTGTGGGGACTAATCTGTGTGTATGAGAGAGAAGTTATGTAGTGTATGTGTGAGTCACGCATGGATGTCTGCATGTGTATGCATAAAATCTTACTTTGTAAACATGTGAGTGTATAATGTGTGGGTAATTGCTTACAGTACTTTATGTGACACTATATTGTGTAATCTGTGAGGGTATTTATGCATCTGTTTTGTACTTAATTAGATGTGCATGAATTTGTGTTTGTGTGTGTTTGTGTGTGTATATTGTGGCCCGTGAGTAGCATAGGAGCATGCTGATGACTCACTTAGTCATGGGGGAGAAGCAGAGCAGCAATGAATCAAGGCTAGCCAGGCTCCGGTTGTAATTTCAATGGGAGCTTGGATATCCGCTCATAAATATTAGAACTTATGAGAACATCACTGGGATTCCACTCTTGGCTTGAAAATGTACTTACAAATCTCCAGGGCTGTATTTTAGAAATACAATCTGTCTGCATTACTATTTTTTCTCTGTTTTTCTTCACTATTCGCACGCATTATTTATGAAATTACAATCACAATACAGTCATGACCATTGGATGATTTGATCTCAGTGACTGGAGCGCTCAGGAAAGTCACCAATAGACTTGTACATCTGTTTGACTTCTTGTTTACTTTCTTTGTAATGGAGCAGGTGAAAACTTTATTTCCCAACAAGTCCTTGAAGGTTCTCAATTATCCAGGTCATCTCTATTTGAAAAGAGTTTAATCTGGGCCAACTGGACTTGTTTGTAAATCTGTGAACATGTTTCACCTCGGATCCAGAGCTTATCAGTTCTGGTCACTCCCAATGACAAACAAATGATATAAGAAGTTACACTGACCTGAAAGATCCACGAATATAGTTTTTTTGTTTTTGTTTTAAATGGAATACAAATCCATTTTGCATGTTGATAGTGGAATTTGAGCACTGACTGAATTGCATTTACTATTACAGCAAAAGTCCAAAAGAGAAGAATGTTACACTGATACTGAGATAGAGCTGTCAAGACGAAGCGCCAGAACAACTCTACTGAGAAAAGGGTAGAACACGCTGAACGTAACGATAGCAGACACAGCTATTTAGATATTCAGAGCTGTTCCATCTCTTGTTTATACCTAGAGCTTCATCTTTTCTCCACAGATTTCTTTTTTATGGATGGCTATTTATATCTAATCTGGGATAGATGGCATATCACCAGCAAGATGAGTTTGTATCACTTGTCATGTTGTAAAAAAAAAAAAAAAGCAACACCATGCAGTTTCTTTTGACGTTTAGACTGAGTAGAATAATTATAAAACATGAGTGCTTTGACAGAAATGAGCTGAGGTGTCAACAGGGCCAAAGAGCTTTCATAACACAAGGATGTGCAACGGAATATTTCAGTGTTTTCAAGGATAATGAAACAGCCAAATATAACAAAGCAAAGTTTGATGATTCATATGCAGAACTTTTTTGTTTTTCAGTGGAGCTAGTGTCAGTATTGCCTTAAATAAATGTCCCTGAGAAAGATAAACACATAAATATGTTGTGAGATCTCAGGTTGTTTGTATATTTTGTATTATAACAACACTGAAGTGTGCATTTTTAGGTGCTTTTAAAATAACTGAATATGAATCATCCAAATAAAAGCAAAGAATCCATTTTAAATCATAGCTATTTCAAAATGGACAAATGAATTCTGAAAGTATCAAACGTGGGTTGAAGGCCATCACTAATATGATCCCTTTTGCTGACCTTGGACTGTGGAGGAGCCCTGATGGTCCAGATACAGTCCAGAGCATCACCGGGCTTAACTCTCTCTTCCTCCTCCACCTGACTGGAGCGAATAATCCCATCCCATCCACCGATTTCAAACTGACAGTCTGTAGAGAGACGGAGGAAATATAGAGGATGGGTAAAAATCCAAAGAAAGGGAAAGGTAGAAAGAGAAGGGTAGAAGACAGGTGAGGTGAAAAAAGGGTCACATGGAAATACATGGGAGAAGCAAGCAAGGAAAAAATAGTAATGAAATGGAGGGAGGGAGAGAATAAAGAGCAGAAGATGAAGAGGAAAAGGATAGGATGAGAAGAGGAGCATGACAGACAGAGAGACAGATGAAAGATTTTATTTAAAGAAGGGTTTAAGGTAGAATTGAAGTGAGCACATCGGATTAGGATAGAGGACAATAAGGAGGCATAGGAACAAAGGCAGAAAGACAGGCAGCAAAGAGCAGGATAGCTGTGCGTTCCTTCTTGTGTTTAAATTTGTGCGTATTTGTGTATGAACATCCTTTCATTTTATGTACAATTGTGTGCTTGTCAAGGTACATTTGAGGTGCTCAGCATTCACGTCAGAGGCAGAGATAGCCTCCGGTAAGCTTCTGAGCATGGAGGAGCTCTTCAAAAAGGATCGAACACAAACCAGCGAAATAGTGAAGAGCTTACCTGGTATGGGGTTTAGCAGTCCGCCCACGTGCAGATGGAAATCAGGGTCTGAAATGATAAGATTTGGGAGGCACATTACTCTCAATCCGCACAGCAGAAATAGGTAAGCACAGAACACAAGATAAGATCCCATTAAGGGAGGCCAGATAAAGCAGAAAGGGGTATGTTTGAAGCTAATATCTGTCGCTTGATGGGAGACACAGATTTCTAGGCATATTGTGTTTAGACTCAGGAGGCTCTGATGATGAATGTGTGTCTTCTGAAGAGCAAGAAAAGTTAAGGCTGCAATGTTTGGCCACCCATGAGACCCAATGGGTGACATGGGCATCCAGCTAGTCAATATTCAGTCATCCTTTACTGGAAAATCAATAAAAACAACATGGGCAATGCACAAAAATGATCTTTTCTGCCACAGAGACCAGACTATCCTTTAGAGTTTTGGGGATTTTGTCAAAGAAAACTAGATCCAGTTCTCAGTTTCAGGTTTTGTCCATATCTTACCAAAAACCTTTGCTGTACACAGAAATTAGCTTAAAGTGTCTTAGGGTGCATTGTGGAGTAACATTCACTGCAAATATACAGTTTGGGGTCTCCCTACCTGCAATGAAAGTGTACTTGATGTGGAACCCAAGGCCTTCCAGCTCCTCATCGCTGGTGAACTTGATCCACATGAAACGTCCTGTTGATGTAACCAGGCCTGGGTTCTTTCCCCCACAGAAGCGATCAATGAGCGGTGAGAACCCAAACGGCCCATCGCGGATTTCAATGTGATCGAAGCGGCATTCGAATGAAGGCTCGATGTAGTAATTCTTATCAAAAGAGAGCTGAATCCTTTGCCTGGGAAGAGCTTTAGTGAACAAGGGAGTAGGGGAGGGATAGAAAGGGAACAAAAGGGGTAAATCCATGAAAGGAATAAAATTAAATCTTGGATGGTAATCTAAAGCATAAATTGAAAGTAGTCAAATATGAGTTAATCTGGATTTTGGAAGTTGAGTCTTGCTTTAAAGAAAGCCAGTTATAATATATAGTTATATAATATTTTGTGAATAGAGCCCCTAAATTTTACACACTAGACCTTTAGCCAGACACATGTATGGTATATGAAAGGGAGCAATGTCATATCTAAAAAGCAATGAGTTAAAACATATAAATATAAAGAAAAAAAGTTTCACTCCTTTCACTGGCTGCATCACTGATGAATTTGTAACTGTGCGTTGACAACACATGAGGTGGTTGTTTGTTCTTTCATACTTTTCATACTTTATCATGGTCATGCCTCCAGTTCTTTCCTCTGTGTCTCCTGTTTGTCTCGCTGCATGTTGTGGGCATTGCTTCCCTTCTGGCTCCCGGTGTCTCTGCACACCTGTCTGCAATCGGCTCATCGCCACTTGCAGTTTGCTCACCTGCCACTCATCAGCCCTGCAGTATTTCTAGCCTGGTCTTTCATCCGCTCTCTGCCAGATTGTTGCTTCAGCTACTGTGGTATAGACACACACCAGGGCTCTCTGCTTATTTATCTATGCTTCTTGTTTTAATTCCTAGACTGTACTCATTTTCTCTTCCTTGTGATCATTCCTGGTCTGACTGCCTGCTCACTTGCCTGCTAATCTATTTTTTGTTCCAGCCTGCTGATGCCATTTACCATCGCTCCTCTACTGCCAGTCGTTTGCCAATTATATCCTGTGTCTATGTGGCCATCCTACAATACAGTAACATACTTGTTGTGGCACCTTTCTGATGTTCAAACATCAATAATTGGAGGGATGCACTGGATAAATACTTCTTCCAATATGAAGCTTTCTGATTACTGATTAAAATACATGTTTAACCTAATTGGGTAACCCAGACTTTGTTTATGCTTTGGTTTCTTTACCCCATCATACAGCACTATAATTTCTGCATCTATGTAGTATGATTCAGCATGACAGAACACAACAAGCTAAACATTCACTATAATTTCTTTTAATAAACCATAAACAAAAAGGTGCATATTCATATATGCAAGTATGCATCATACAGTTGCATGCACATACAGATAGATATGCACGCACATATGAACATTGCCAGAACAGCATGAACTGTAGCTCACAGGTTCATGCGTCATGCAGGAAGTATTTAATGAGGTCAATTCACGCCTGCATGAGGTGAATCATACTACATAAAGATGCTGAGGATGGGAGGCGGGGCTATGAATCATCTCTAGCATTGAGCAGAAAAGCGTTCTCCATTAAAAAAGGACAAGGTCAAGGGTGGTACAAGTGTATGATACCGAGTGAAACTGAAATAACACGTCTCATCACGTCTCTTTACTCTTGAATTTGATTCTCCGAGCATGTGATATGAGTGTTTTTACCTTTCTGCTTGAACAAGTGGCTTGAATGGCTGCACTTCCTGTGTGCATCCCCCCAGTCTAATTCTGTCTTTAACTTACCATCTCCCTCACACACAAAAATGACACAGCTTGTTAAAGAAAGAGCAGAAAGTACAATTGCTCGATCTACTGAGCTGATAAACTGGGGGACACAACATAATCAATGATTTATCAACAAATTATGATTATAAAGCTATCTGATTACCACTTATACCATCTGTGTCTGTCAGAGGAAGAATAAGAGACTCAACACCGGAGCTTGGTTATGACTATGACCATAGGCCAAATAATAGCAAATGATAGGTTCCATCTGTCGCGTCTCAGACCCACTGTGATGTACTTCTGCACACACCGGTAGGCTGCTTGTGATTCATGGCTTATTCATCAACAATAGTTCTGGGCTTGATTTGTCCACAGGGGGAGCCCTTGAGCCATGTGTAAAATCTGTTCCTCACCACGGCAAGAAAAGTACCAAGCACACATCTCATCTGCATGAAAGGCTGTACAACTTCACGGACAAACAGTTCATCGATTTAGGGTGAAACCACATCAACCAGCATTTCAGACTTCATCTCTTTCAGCTGCTAATGACGCTTTCCATTATGCCTCCTGTTCGGCAGGCCACCAAATTACTGACGGATGTGATATTTCTGGTAAACACTAAAGCACTGACAAGGATGCTTGCAATTCAGTGAGATGCCACCAAAGCTTAGTTGTGTAGCAGATGGTCATCGCTTTTATGTTTCATTCAATAGCAGAGTCTCCTGGCACACACTGCCAATGGAGACGCACGCAGCACTACTCTGATCAGGCCAGAAGTCAGGGTCTACCCACAACGCGCCACTCTCCATCATTTTCAAAGGGTTATGTCTGTGGGGTGAAACAAACTCAGGATGGCTCATTCGGAAAATGTCAGGCTGATTGCCCGCCAGCAAAGGAACAGAAAATCAGATAGGGCCGAGGTTATATAAAACAATGTCAGTCAGACTAATGACATTCACAGAAGGAGGCAATATGCTGAAAGGAGGGAAACTGTGTCAGCTGTTCTGACGACAAAAGCTACTGAGCAGAAGATCAAGCGCTTTACCTTCTAGGATGTAAACACACTCTTTGTTGGGTGGGTAGGTGTTGGGGTAGTTTGGCGATGTGAACACCCCGCCATTGATGCTGCGGACCCACGTGCCACAGTCGTTCTGGTTAGGGCTCTGGCCGCCATGTTCGCTTGGGGAATCTTAAAGCAGGAAGGCAGAGAACAGACGAACAGATGGGTTATTGAGTCGGGGGATCAATGAGAGAATGATTGGAAGTCAGGGAGAGTGGAAGGAGGGTTGACGCAGGCAAAGGAAAAAGCAGGCAGGGAATAAAGAGAGAAGAAAGACAGGACAGGAATTTAAAAAATAACTCCTTTGTCCTATAATACAAGTGGAGATAATCCCTTCGTCTTTCCGACTGCTTCAATATGGGTGACTCAACATTAACGGAACAGAGGAGCATTTAAGCATTTGTACTATAGCTTACCTTTAGTCCTCTGTGCCAGAGCGAAACCCTCTTCTATTAGAAAGAAGAGTATCCACGCTGAAAAACAGAGATATCACATTGGTAACAGGCAACAAATTACTGCACTTCAGTCCTGGTGTTCAACAGCGAAATAATGGAAATCACTAAAAATCCACAGAATATGTGTGTGTCATCAGCTGCAATATTGATTTCACCTGAGCTAGATGGATAGAGAGTAAAACATAGATCAATGCAATTATTTTTACAATTTTAAGTAAAGTGAATGAATTAAATGTTACATTTTAAAAATGTATTGCTGAGAAAGGAGGAGAGCTGTGAGAGAATAGATTATCATACTGTAGAGTCAGTGCAGGCATACGCTTATGTCATATTTCAGGACATAATGAAGAACAAGAAGAAAAATGACTTTATTTATCCCCTTGGGGAAATTCAGTAATCATATCATTGTCTGTACAACGCACACATGAAAGGGCAATGCTGGAATATTGCAGAGGCATTGTGATGAATCATCCTGTAAACGACTGAGCGACAAGACACTGAGAATTAAACATATAGTTGGAGTTGCTGTTGAAGTTTCTAACTTAAAGCTCATTGGGGATATATATATACATATATTATTTATATATCTTATATATTGACTTCTGTGGTGCTGAATGAGTGGTTATTATCAGAACTGATTGATCAGCCCATAGTCAATAAATGTTTTTTCCTCATAAAATTGCTGAATTGTTAACAAAAGTTAATTTTCTAGCAATGGATCCAGTTATGAATTAAAGCTTGATCTTCTTCAGTTCCTTTCAGAAGAGCAAAACGCAACTGTAGAGGCACAGGAATAGCAGCAATAGTATTAGCTGTGGCATTAACGTGCTGTACCAGTAGTCATTTTGTAGATTGGATGCTGAGTAGGAGTGGGGTTAAGGTGTAGGGTCAACATAGTCTAGAATTGCTTTTTTAACTTTAGTAGCAGCAATGGTAAAATATTTAGAGAGACAGATAATTAAAATGGTCTAATATAATAGTTTCTGTAAAATATGTATACAGTAGTTGCTGGAGGGTTTGTACTAGTGTCATCTGAATGACCACTGCTGGAAGTAGTGCTAATAGTGCTTATTGGAGGTAGTCAGTCGAAGAACAGTAGTTGTACAATGGAAATGGGCTGGCAGTAATAATGGGAATAGCGGGAGCAGCAAGTAGTAGTCCATTAGAGATCATTTCAAACCTTGTCCAAACCATGAGACTCTAACCTACTAATCTGCAGCCTCGAGGCACCAGAAACATAAAGCATTAGCAGAAAAAACAGGATTACATGCTCCAAGGCTTATAGCACTGATGAGAAGACAGGCGTTTGGGCAGAGCACAGCTGCAGACAATAGGTGAAATATGTTTTATTACAATGATATCTGCACTGAGGGCAAGCATGTTACAGCTACTGACACTGTCTCGCTCTGATAAGCCAGTGCAGACCTGATCCCCACTGAGTTCATAATAGGTTGGCCCGCTCACATCAAATTAGAGAGCGAGCGCTGGCACGTTGCATAATGGCATTCTCGAAGGAAGGATGGGAGACAGAGAGAGAGGGGGGAGATAGAGAGAGGGGTGGAGGTCTAATGGAGAAGAATGCATGGTTAACATAAGTAGTACCCACCGCACCAATGAGTGTATCTGAATTCTACTCATTTTGAGAATGCACACATGCACACAGCCCTCAGGCTCCGGATTCTTCATTACTTCTATCTCCATTATCTTGCAAATAAGTATTATATGTGGGAGTATGAACTACCACAGGCACATTCAGAGAACAGACCACCCAAACGGGAGAACAAAACAACAGAAAGATGCTGTAGGCGCTGATTGGATCTTTTTAACATGATAAGCCAAACAGTCATTAGATCTTACAGATAGAAGGAGCACTGCTACCATCGACATCCTTTCACAGGCTTTTGGTCGACTCTTTACGAGCGTATTTGGAAGAGTTACCTTGAACTTAGATATTAGGGAAATGTTGCATTAGTCATGTAGGCATTGCAGATCTTTTGTAACAATATAAATAAATCACAGGCTAAAGTTGTGGCCACTTCAACATGAAGAGAACTACTTATGAATGCGTGTAAAGGTGTGTGATGAGACAACCCCTCCCCCTTTTTCACGGGCCTTTTAAAGACCTGTAGTTGTGTAGGTTGGGTCCTTCATGTAAAGGGAAGTCCCTTCATTATACATGCCATAAGTTCATAATTCATTTCTTTCTTTTAGGCATCAGCAAAATCCACAGAGGCCACCACAGCCTCCTGTAACTCCGGACTAAAGGACTGCGATCTGATATGGGAGCCTATCCTGTGGAACTACGCTTTCATTAGGTCTATTATGTAAATTACAAGCTACAAACACACCACCAGACATTAGATATTGGTCAATTACTACACTTTTAGCTATGGTGTACCTCAGTTAGGCCAACAAACACTTCATAACCCAAGTCATGTGAAGACGACACTGGTTTTCGCTGGGTGCCGCGATTTGCTACACTTAAAAGTGAAAAATACCGCCATTTTGGTACGTGACAGGTACACCTGTGGCTACTTAAGAGCTAATTAGAATAAATATTAATGAGGCCAAACAGCACCTATTAGCAGTCAAGACTTGCGGACGCGTAATTGACAAATAATTGCCTGTTTAAGCACATAGCTGCAGCAGCAAACTGCCCACACACCGAAGCGCCGGTTAACGCTTCATTTAACGCGCGTTGCGGCCGTGTGATGTGATGTGCTGTGCTGCAGCGCGCGCCTCAGGTGTTGGTGGCGCGAGACAGTGGCTCGAGCCTCGGGAGTCACTCGGGCAGCAGCAGCAACAGCAGCAGCAGCACGCGCACGGGCTAGCGTGTGTGCGGGACGACGGACGTCAGTGTCTGAGCATGAAGTTAGTGGGAGTAGTGTGTAGGCACGTGAGCTGCTGTTTATTGTTTCTTTCTTCTTCTAATATTTAGACACCAAAAACCTCCACACGCGCTTCTTTATGTAGCCACATGTGGGTACTAGTAGTATATATTTAAGATGCGTATTGAGAACACTTAATGCTCCCTCGTGTGTGTGTATTTGACCTTTGCTGCCCATTATAGTCACAAATCACAATCAGATTGCACTCACGTAGGCTGCTATGGAAAGAGACACACCTCGCAGTGCCCCAAAACTCGCTGCTTGCAGGAAAAAAAACCCCTCCTTGCCTCTCTGCTCCCCTTCATGCTCAAATGGTCCAGCGTTTAGGGACAGTATACAGTAAAATGATGAAATGAATGAATGAAATGCTCACAACCAAGTAAAGGATTGATGCAAGGTGTCAGGAAGCATTTGGTGTTCGGATATTTTTTGAGTTTATCGATCGGTCCTGATCAAACTCAGAAGAAAAAACGTGTCTGGCTTTTGCTGAATCTTAAAAAAAAAAGGGATGCAGACCAACAGATGTTGGAACTTGAACGTCAGTGTTTATAGGCGATGTCGATCAGTGATGTGGGCAGTAAAAAAAGAGGAAGGTTTGCCATGAACAAGCACAAGGCAAGTTATTACTCAAGACAAATAGACGGAAATAGCCGTTTTGAGACGATAAATTCAGTGTCAATTTAAGAGAAATATAATAGAATAATGGCATTTCAACATGACCCGAAGCTGTTCCACTGTCAGTATGTTATAATTTCATGCTTTCAATTTGCTTTGGATGTGCTGAATTCCACATCACCTGCAAATAAAAGAAGCCACTGTGCTAGAAAGAGAGCAAAACATGTTAATTTGAAGTGTCGATTCTTCCTGCCCAATGCGCTGGACCATGACGCGCAGCAGCTCGCACGAAACTCACCTCTGTGCATTTCCTCTCACGGTGTGATTCCAACCCAAAAGCACCTTTTTTTTTTTTTTTTTATTAAAAACGCCCTCCTTTTCTGTCCATTTTAAGAGGTCCACGAAATCACAAAATCCAACTTTTCTCTGACAACAGTAAATCCATTACGCAGAGCCACGCTCCAAGAAGGAAAGCAGCACCAGAGCTCCCGCTGCGTCTGACTGGAGGATGAACACTGCTGCGAGTCGATCAGCCAGGCATCATCGCTGTAAGTACGGCTTCCAGTTGGACTACAGTGGAGATGACATGTGCAGGATGGACTGATCCAGGAGGACTGACGCGCTCTAGGAGAGGTAGGTATCCAAAAGACGCATATGGATGGATGGTGGATAGAGAGAGGGGGAGGAAGAGAGAGAGAGAGAGGCAGAGAGATGGAGAAAGATTACGGAGGAGGAGGAGAAGCAGGAGAGTCCGTCTCTGTCTGCTCTCCGTCCGTATCTGAACTAAGAAATGCTCCTGAACGAGGCTCATTTAAGCCGTGGGCGCTGCTTACATCAATGAGTGGCTTGTCATGAGCATCGTCAAGGTAGACACTATGAAGAAATCACTCTTCCGGCCGGGTGTTTCAAATTAAAACACCACCATGTCTGAACTTAATTAATGGAACGCAGATATCCAAAGAAAGCTGGAACACACAATGCCAAATTGTTTTAAATCATTCATGGATTTATTATCTAGACATGAATTGTTACTATTGCTAGGGCCCTGCGATAGGCTGTTGACTTGTCCAGGGTGTACCCAGCCTCTGGCAAGTCAGCTGGGATAGACTCCAGCCCCACCATGACCCTGATGAGGACAAGCAGATACAGATGATGGATGGATGGAATATTGCTGGGATACATAAACATGTTACAAATACAAATGAAAAAAAAATTCAGTACATGCAGTGTTGTGTTGTCTGGTGTTGGGTTTTTTTGGCCATTATTATCTCTACTTGATTATAATTAAGGCAACGGAGATTATCAAGATGACAGCCTTTGTTCTCCTTCTATTATTTTGATTTAAATTATGACCATGGAGTTTAAACTCTTCTGTGCCCCTCATCGCGATTTTTGTTTCCATGCTTTTATTTTTGAGGCTGAACCACCTCGTTTCCGGTTCTGTTATGCTCCCTGTGCAGCTTAACAAAGCTTGTAGCGTGCACCACATCCTCTTTGCTTTAAGTCTCTGTACCTCTCTCTCTCTCTGTCTCCCTCCCAGCAAACACACACAGCGATTGACTATCAATACTGTATGCCCCCCCACCTTACTCCCATTTGCCACACAAGGGAAGGTTTACTCTCTACATGCATTATTTAGCAAGTTGGCTCCCTGAAGTGGGGCGCTGGCCCAGAGGGGTACCCAGGGGTCCACTGGAAAATTAAAGGTAGTTTAATTTCACTGCTGCTTCACTCAGTACAAATTTAGATAATGAGAGGATATAAAGATGATTATTTTGAGCGTAAATTTCCCTCTAGCTTCACAGAATGTGTTTTTAGAAAGACATTTCAGTGGAAGAATACCTATAAGTGGTGAATTATGGATTTGGGACCTTAACAAGCAGCTTTAAGGAGGGCAACTTTAAAAATACATGAAGTCTAATAATACACAAATAAAGCGAACTCCAAGTCGATTTAAGCACGAGAAACGTTTATTTGCAACCTCATTACGTAAACACATTTAGTAGCATGAACACTCATTTGTAAATCAAAACAAAATACATTACAAACACCTTCAGTTAATCATTAGTTTAAAAGTGCAAACCACTCGGAAAGGCATGAGCTCATCTTCATCTTGTAAAATAAATACCTGAATGAACCAGGGCACTTGGCCCAATTAGCTTTAAAAAGACTAACGTAAATGAAAATATCTCGAAAGAAGCTTGCATCATTCAGCAGGACAAAGACAAAGCCTTGAGGCAGTAGCATTAGAAATTTGCAGGACGCAAAGTACAAACTCTTTCAATTTTTTGGCACTGCCATGATACACCGTGAAACAATCAACTGAGAAAAAGATGAATTTGCACTCGGCGACCTGAAGGCCATTCATCATTTTTGGTGAGGTTGGTAGCAGAAAAAGAAAATGTTCCACAGAACCATTATGTAGCATGTGTCATTGTTTTGTTTTTTTTTTGTTCACTTTTGCACCAGTTGCTGCTGCAGTCGCAAAGCTGAGATTGATAATCACACAATACGATCCAGTTTGATTTTACAGGTAATAAAATCTGAATCTTTGCGGTATTTCAATCAAATGCAAAAAAAAAACATAGTGGATCACAGGTAACATTTTAACACTTGCCAAAGGTGCTTCCCTTCCAGTGAATAAACAAACAGTTCACACTATTGGAGTCATTTTTGGGATGTCTCAACAGAAATTTATAAAACCACGGATGATCGTGCTGCTGACTACAGCCAGTCCAAAGAAATCCCTGCTTTAAACTTGTGAGTGATCTCCATTAGGATTTCTTTCTGTGCCTCAATGGCCTTGTTGCAGCTCCTGTACTTCTAACACTGGAATGAATTAATGAAATGGAACATAAATATTTCACATCTGACTGGAGGACTGAAGAATATCAAAAAGGAACATTTTGGGGCAAATGAGAATCCATTTATTGGCCCTTAAAATGAGTCGGAGTGAAAATGTGTGTGTGAAAGAGTAAGGAGTGTGAGGAGGGGGTGGGCCACAGGGTGTTCTCCCACGATGCAGTCCTCTTCCATCACATGGCATCGAAATGGAAACGGTGGGCTTCCTGCCTCTTCTCTCGGTCGTCTGCTTTCTGAACACACACACACACAGAAAACATGTACAGTCAAGTTTTTTGTGTCTGATGTCAGATTTTGTAACATAATCCTTCAACGTGCTCTGCAGTTATTAATACATGGGACATTAATGAGTGGATGCCAGTGTGTGTGTGTGCAAGAGAAGCAAATTCATCACCATAATTTAATTAGGTGGAGTAAAGTTATTGGTTTTGCTACAACAGTTTCTGTCTTCTTGAAAAGGAACTTCATCATCAGTCCTGTTGGTTGCAGGGGGTCACTGATCGTTTGCCGCAGCATGTTTTGGCTGTCACAGTCTGTCAGTCCTTCCACATGCCCCCGCCCACATGTGCTCATGGCTGCATCTGAGACACCGAGGCACTGTGAGGACACAACATCGTTTGACCTAAGCTATGTTTACTAATGTCACTGCATCCACTAGTCCAAACACAACTGTATCATTATTAATGTACATAAAGTATGTAACCAAACAATGTACTGAGATCACAGTTCTACGGTTTGATCAAGATAGGTCTATTTTCGGCTGAAAGCTTAAATTTAAACTACAAAACTGAACTCAGATATGACAATGTGCCTTCCATATGCAGTATATTTATAGTTCGACGCAGGTACACCTTTCTTTCAGCCAATTTTGACCATTTTGAACTGCGTCTCATTTACCATGGTTTGTGGGTGTGGCCTTGTTGCTGTGTCATCACCCTTCGTACCAATACAACCGATGCATTTATGATTTTAATGTTTCCAAGACATCCTTCATAGATCTGCCCTCTTAATGTTGCTCTCACTGTGTGCTAGACCGATGCATTTAATTTAAAATATGTATTACAAAATCCTGCCATCTCTTTTAAATGTAACATGGCTAATGATATTTTGTTTTAACCCTGTTGATTTTATTATTTCAAATGGAGTGGAGAGTAAACACACTGCAGGTTGCTCTTTCTTGACTTAATCCAAGGTAAGGTGGTATAGAAATGCAGATTTGTTTGTGGGGGAGGACCGAGACCCCCTGCAAAATATGCAAATGGTAAAGGGACACGTGGTTGAGAACCAGTGCACTAGAACAACACCTGTAACCATGGAAACAGATCAAACAGCTTAAAGACACAAATTGAACTTAAATTTAAAAACTTGATGATAAAATGACCCTTTGTTGACTAAAATGAATAATCAAATGACTAAATTGTGATTAAAACTAATATACATGCTGAACAAAAGCCTAAAAGTTAATGCCAAAATTAACATCTGTTTGCGTGTGTGCGTGTGTGAGAGAGTACACTGTGTTACTCTTAAACCTCAAGCTGTGAAAACAGCCAGAATGTGGAGATACAAGCTGCAATGTGCCGTTGAGTGATCCCTTTAGGCTGACAGCGTTTCTTCCATCAGTCAGGACCACGTGTTAACGCCAGTTGTGCTCAACCAGGCCCACTGTCATATATTCACCGATTAAACGCACGTACAGTAGCTTAATTAAATGGACCCTAAAATGGACCCACTAGTACAGCAGTGTAGTCACGTTTGTATGCGTAACAACAGCAAATACTAATTAATTGGTTAAAAACAAAATAAAAGTCTTTGGGGAAAAGTACAATATGGTGAACTTTGTGGTCTAATTATCAAATTTGAGCAACCAAGTGTATAATTAGACTCCTGCTTGGGAAGTTAACCTTTTAATATTCAATTACACGGCCACAGGTAGAAAATAAAGTCACCTCAATTATCTATCATCCTGGCAAATCCTTTCTCTTCATTCTCAGGAGAAAATTGCAACAGACAGGCGAAAAACGCGGGAAATAATAAACAGCGTACAAACACACGCTCCACTCACACACACCTTATGTAAACGTGAAAAGGCCTTTTCAGGGCAAGGGTTTATAAAGGGATAATGGTTGGATATTTATAGCCAGCAGTCTATTATCATCATCTGGGCATCGAGACACACAGGCAGGTGTGATGACTAGAGGGGCGGCGTACGAGCTAAGCTGCGAACGGGCTGACAGACGTGCAAAATGTTATCAAAGCACATGGTGCTAGTGCACGGTTGTACAAGTATAAATCTGAGCGAGCATTAGATGGCAGCTTTAGTAGTAGTCTTAGACACACTGTTATGTCGTTCTTGTGGCACCTGTCAGTGGGTGGGATATCTTAGACTGCAACACTGTGCCCTCAAAGATGAGGAGTTTGATGTGTTAGAAGCAGGAAAAAAAACAAACCGACTGGCAAATATAGGCATTTGAGCAACTTTGACAAGAGCCAAATTGTGGTGGCTAGATGAAAACTGCAGCTCTTGTGGGGTGTCCCTGCTCTGCAGTGGTCAGTATCTATGAATAGTGGTCCAAGGAAGGGAAAGCAATGAACCGGCGACAGGGTCAAGGGTGGCTTAGGCTCATTGATGCATGTGGAGAGCAAAGCCAGGGTCATGTTGTCCAATCCAACAGACAAGCTACTGTAGCTCAAATAGCTGAAAAAGTGAACACTGGTTCCTACAGAAAGGTGTCAGTGTACTGTGACTGCCCCAGACCAATCAGTGACCCCCCATCCACCACCAAAACTACCATCAATGGGCACTTTAGCATCAGTATTCCACCACAGAGCAATGGGAAAAGCCTGGTCTGATGAATAATGTTGTTTTTCTATCACAACTCTAATATTAGTGATGAAGGACAAACGCCACAGTCCTCGTTCGGCGTAAAAACGCATCTTAAAATTCACCTGAAGCTAATAAAACTGTTTTTAGCATTAAATTCTCTTGTTCCCTCGGACAATGTCTCCTTGCTGAGCTGCAGTGGCGGGATGATTAACTCAGACTGCTGAAGTCTCATATTAGCTTTGGCTGAACTTTGCATTTTCTACAGACGGCGTGCTTTGCCCTCCTGTTGTGTCCTTATCATGACAGAGGGGGTGTTTTCATGGTCGATACGAACAGGAGGTTCATTTGAAACAACGGACAACTCTTTCTTCAAACGGGCACGTGAAGGCTTGAAAGAGTACGTACCAATCCTTTAACACATTAGCCGGGCCAGGTGGACCTAATTTGACCTACTTTGTAGTTTCCTGTATAAGAATTCATCGTATTTTAGCTGATACATATTTTGTGAGTAGAATCTTAATCTGCAGAGTAGCTGTGTAAGTGCTGTCCCTCACAATGCTAATGGGTACTTGGGTATAATATTTGAGTATATTCACTTCCAGGCCTTCAGGGTCTTTCACAATAACTTTTAATTATTTTGGTTTATAATGGCTCAGAAAAGAGCAGACATCATTTTAGGAGGCAGTATATTGTAATAAGGGCTGATGGGGCCTGGGATTAAAGGAGTGAGGGATGTCATCATACTTGACATCATACGCCATTTGACAGTCGTTGAGCACAAAAGAAAAGAAAAAAAAAAAGAGAAAAGATCCCGTATCATCTGGACTGGTGACAGTGTAGTCAATAATGCATTTAGATCTGTTATGTGAGATCAGCGATGAACTGAGGATGGGGAGAAAATAGCCATCAATTTGAAAGAATCTGAATGGAACCACCTCTTTTGTCATTCCCTCAACGCTTTGTCTAAATGTTGCAGCGCAGCAGCGGCTCATGTTCTGGAAAGGACTGAACCCAATCTCTGTACATTACAGAGTCTTTCTGAGAAGACTGTCCCCTTTTAAAGGACAGCCAATCCTTCACTGATGTTGACTAATTTGCTGCACCCAAAAGATAGGCAGCAGCACATTTAGTGCATTTTTTATCCCGTCCGTTCTGATTTGTAATAAAGCCTTCATCTATCTTCCAAGATAGTAGCGCCTCATATTGATTGATGTTGTGCTTTATATATTTTAGGGTAACATATTTTCAAGGAGCAGATGGATTGATGTGATGTACTTGTGCTTTGGATACCGATCCACTGGGCCGTGGGGCCGTTGAAGCCTTGTCTAATTGACTATCTAGGGGATACCACCAAATTGTCATCCTGGGGCCTGAATCATCATTAAGCAGCAGAGCATTGATTTGTGTCCATCAAACGGTTTTAATGACAAGGTGGTGCATCTTTGTCTGAAACCTGGTGGAAAGCTACAGCGTGGAATGATAGTAGTCTCCATGGGCTTTGATGTCAGCCAATTAAGTCCGGTTTGCATGTCCTCCATGAAGATGAAGATGCATCTTAGGTGAGGAGATTGATTATCTCTTGCCTTTCGTCCCATTCATCTCTTAAATACTCTGTCCAACCTATATTCAAATGGACGTGTTTAATATCCATTAACCCAGCCACTATTGCATTGGACAGAAGTTCACAGGACTCGTGTAAAAGCCCCGTTAGCTTGTTAGGCAGGACAGCACGTCTTTGTCCCTATGCTTCTGCCCTCTACCTGACTTTGTTATTAGAAGAGCAAATACCAGAGGCGGCAGCTCAAACACACAGAAATGCCAAATGTCAATCAGCGGGCTCGCCCTGACCTTACTGGATGCCCCGCTGTAAAAGCGGCAGTAGAAGATGAGATATAAGGGAGCATGTTTAGCAACCGGTATATAAGATTAACCCTCAGTCTTAATTCCCGTAATGAAGCAGGAGGTTACACCACATTAGCCTGTCAGCCCAGATGTGTGTCTTTCAATTATGAAGGCCAGCAGAGTATTGCAGATTCCGGCAGACTGAACTCAGTGCTGCGGTACAGTGACAGTGGAGGTCTGGCAGCACAGTTTTAGACCAACACTCTTCAACCACTGTTCTTTATTCATTATCAGATTTTCTAGGTGCAGTGCCAGTATATACAAAAACCCATCAGATTCTCTGAAAGAGCAGATGCCAGAACACAAGAGGAACTATGTAATCATACAAACTCATCGGTTTCTATTGAAGAGATTCAGCCCAGTTCAGAAAGCACTTTTTCTCCTTCCCAGGAGGAATGGAAGTTAAGTTCATAAAACTGTGCTTCATAAAAAGTTCTTTATTTCAGTGTTTCTTTTTTAACAGTGTATCTCGCTTCTGGTATGGTTCTCGTTTTTGTCTTCGCTTTTATATCTTTTAGACACTTTCAACAAATTATATATATACTGTTGCACTAAAGTGCCACTGTATGACACTTATACACAGACTCATCTTGGGTACAGCCTTCTCCTATAACAGCTTGTTTACCTCCCCATGCACACTGATGCACTTCTCCTGTTCATGGACCAAATATGATGTGACCTTTATCCATGTACACGCCACTTGCCTCTTTACCAGTTTATTTATGTGTTGATATCAAACCCATCCTTGTGTAAGTATCCATTTGAAGGCTATGTATGTGTGTGTGTGTGTATTATTGATTGTTCTAAAGTCTTGGGCTGGAGTTTTGACCACTTCAGACGGTTTAGGTGCATTTCGAGCGATGTGAATAGAGTTGTACAGTGGCAGGAATATTTTTGGGAGCTCAAGGTTCTGTAATTAATCTTCCGATAACATGAACAACTGTTAGAAAACGCTCGATAGGTAAAAAGAGAAGTCAACAATGAACTCCAAGGCGCATTTGTGTGTGAAACACCAACACTGAGCTTCACCTTCTGTTGTGTGCACTGCTAGCATGAACAGAAGCTAGAGGTTATGTTTCGTAGAAACCTGATAATTCAGCAGTAAAAATCGATCCCGAGTCTGTGTTAAACGTATATTCAGCAACTGAAGCAAGTTATTTTTTTTCCTCTCTGGATTCTGACTTCTCTCCCATAGCAGCAACGGCAACAGGGGCTCCTGGGTATTGTATAAAACGAAGCCGAGATTGTTACAACTGGCCTTGAGATATGCCTACAGCATCATAAAATTATCCAGAAGGCTCCTGTTTATCTATATTGAGAAACACTGATGAATTTCAGCTATGCAGTCAGAGTGGCAGGAGCGGCGAAAAAGACAGAAATTAATAACTTTGACCGGTCAGTCTGAGGACATTACACTGATCAAAGCCAAAAACATTGTGGCTTCAAATCATTCTGCCTGTGCGAACATGCCAGATTTGATTCCATGTGAAGCATACTGCCAGCCACTGCACTGTTTTCCTACACAAGCATTTTTCTCTTTTTCCCCCCCCTCTTGTTCTTTTGTTTTTCCGCCCTCCACATGGCTCCACATAACCTTACCCACATCTCCTCCCATCCACCTGAGCCTGTAGATGCTCGGTTCAGGCACCAGCCATGTTTTTTTTGTTGTGTTTTTTCAATGCAGCATCGGTTCAGATGGAGCTGATGCTCACACCCACATATCCCCAAAAAGAGGGCAATTAGAGTGCTTCTGTGTGTGTAGCCATGCACACATGCCATCCTGCCTGTAGACACACACATAGGCGCAGGCACACATTAAGCGCACACTCTTGCGCGGCAGATGGCTTGGAGGAGATGCCAGAAACGTACTGCACGGCTCAGCCCGGCAGACAGCACAACCACAGTGTGTAGATGGGGGGGAAGAAACAATTCAAAGAGCAAAAATAAATAAATGTATGAAATTTATTGTTAAATAGTGTTTGTCTCTGTGTGTCCTTGGCCATGCTGTGTCAGGGTACATTTTGCTATGACTGTAATGTGTATCTTTGTGGCTGGACAAACAACCGGACCAGAAGGAGTTGAAACACATGTGAAAACATGCATCGACTCCCTGGAGGCCATATTTATGGCAGTAAGAAACAGAAGAATCTGCCATGCTGAAAGGACAGAAGCAGGCAATTACAGCTGAACGTCCTTCCAGGTTGTGGCCCGGGGAGAGAGAGATAGATAGACAGAGAAAGCGAGAGAGAGAGAGTGTGTGTGTCTCAGTGGGAGGCTAGAGGACTACAGGACGGGGACAGTGAGACCCATCTGCTGCTAGTTGTGACCAATCTGCTCTCTCTCTTACCCACACACAGTCACACTCTAAAGCAGTAAATCACCAGGAAGAGGCCAACGTTAACTACATCATTGCGCGTGTGTGTGTGTGTCCTGACCTTCTCTTGCCAGTGGAGGATGCCGATAATAACGAGGATGAAGACGCACACGCCGATCAGCGCGATGGCCGTCAACAACACACTGTTGCTAGGAGTCAGGTACAACTTAGCGCTCCACCTGAAGAGAGAGGGAGAGAGTGTGGGCGTGGAAAACATTTTTTAGACTTGCCGTGCGCCGTTTTTATGTTTTATCACAGTGTAATTACCAAATGGTACACATTAGCAGAGACCATGTTCTAATTAAGTTTAAATAAATAAATGAACATATCTCTGACTTTCTTGTCACAGCTCAACAGAATGGAAAGCCGCTCTGTTTCCGCTTTCCAAGAACTTTCATGTATTTCAAGCAATCTAACCACTTTGATATATTAAAATTATCATCTCACAATCTGTTCAGACTGAATGCGAGTAGAATACCGAGGCACCTGGTTTTTTTGGTTAGATTTCACTACACTCCCAGCGTGCGTCTGTGGCATTATGTCTGGCAAGGCTGGCGAGTACATAAGTGTTGTGTGGCTATGTGGAGGAGGGTGTGTGTGTATGTGTGTGTATGTGTGTATTGAATAGCCATCTGGAGCTCCTCTTGGGGTTTGAGCTACATGTGAACAACGTCATGATAACATAAGAACACATGCTGTGAGTTGAGAGAAGGACAATGTGTGTGTGTGTGTGTGTGCGTGTGTTCATGTGATGTGTCTGGATCTGTATTGAGTTGAGATAACATCGACTTGATTATGTCGTTCAGATGAGGCTGTTAAAGGTGTCGAATAGTGTCTGTGGCAACGAGCGTCAAAATGGATCTTGCATTAAATTACACTGCTGTGAAGGAAAGCGGGCAATTACACTGCATTTATAGGGTATAATATCTACTGTGAGTACTGTGTTCATGTACCTGTGGGGGTCATTGTGTGGGTAAGGGATGACGATCAGCTGAGAGTTGGGAATGATGGCCGTCCACTCCTGCTTCCTTATCTCCTGGAAAGATGCAGAAAACACATGAACGGGCCATGCACATACATAATACATTATCGGAACAATATATGCAATCGCATGTAGATTTCCGTAGACACACCCAGACACACACTCAGAATATGTATGTTAAGTCCTCTGGGGCAGAATAATGGGGTCCCAATGGTTTTCTTTAGCGACCGTGGCGTGGTTATTTTAAGCTGTGCATTTAAGACACAGACAACCTGCTACTTGAAATAAATTACCCTCGACTGCAGGGAGCAACACAGATTTCCTAGCATGTGTGTGTGTGTGTCTGCGTGCATAAGGGGGGGGGGTGTGTATTTGCATGTGCGCTTCGGTGTTTCTGTGGCTGCGCGTGCGAGCGTGTTCAGCCATCTGCAGGACGAGTTCTAATCTCAGTCTCTGTCATGATAAAATATACATCGTCTTTTCTCATCCTGTAACTTAATTCATCGGAGCTGCACTGAGGTCGGACAGAAACCATGGCAGAGAACGGGAACCAGTTAGCATGCTATGAAAGGTGACTTCTGTCCTATAAAGACTAACTGGATTTTGGTCCATGATCAAAATATTGAGAAACATTACATCCAGTTGATTGTACGATTTCATGAGATCTGGGAATAGAGCAAGAAGACCAAAGGTTCAGTGGCTCGACCACATGAAGTATGGCAGAGGGAAGATAAATGTTAAAGTCTAGATAAAAGAACAAGAGTTTCTGCAACACAAGCTCATACATATGTGTGCCACCTCCTGTTAGATTAACTCATTTATACTAAATTAACTTAATCACCTAAAGTCTTACTTGTCTTCTCTGATTAATCTGTCATGTTAATATTATGCCGTATTATTGCCTTGAACTAATAAAAGTCGTACTGACAGCAGAGAAGTGACTCATACTGGAGAAGTTTCTATTTACATATCGCTATCTCCCACACTTTCACTTTACAGACCCTACGCAGCCATGGTTGACACACACAGGAGTCTTCACGCATGTTGTCTCATTAGACTGCATAGGCATGAACAGATCATGCTTGATAGCTCCCTCAGTCTGTCCTGTCAGGACGAGGCAATTAGCACTGGATAAGCGTAACTGTATAAACGCAGGCTACCATTCACAAGATTACTTCCTGAAGTTTGGTCACATTGTGTGTTTCGAAACACAGCTCCACCCGCCTGATTAAGAGTGACTGAAAACATTGACATATGTTAGCCTGCATGGCCTTTCAATACAAGTGGATGATCAGACCTCTAGGGGACAAAATAGATTTTTTGTTGTTGTTGTAGTGATGAAAATTCATAAATGCAATTTCATTTTGTGATATTGTTTGCATGCATTCAGACATTACATGGGTTAAATTATGTATTGTGTTCCTTCAGTGCATCCAGGTATCTGTTAAAAACTTCGTGACACTGTGGTGGGATGGAGAGATTCAGGAAAACACTCAACAAACTGGTCAAGAGGTCCAATTCTGTGCTGGACTGCCCCCTTTACTCCATAGAGAAAGTGGGGGAGAGGAGGCTATTAGCAAAGCTGACATCCATCACGAACAACTGCTTCACACCCCCTGCACGAGACTATGAGGGCCTTAAACGGCTCTTTCAATAACAGGCTGCCACTCCCACCATGTAAGAAGGAGCAATACCACAGGTCCTTCCTTCCAACAGCTGTCAGACTCTTTAAAACCAGCATGACTCAATGACTTTCTTTAGCTTGACCTTCTTCTATACGTCTTTCATTTATGATGTTTTTTAAAAATGAAGTTTTAAGTGTATTGTATAACGCTGTGGATAGGTAGCGCCACTAGAGCCAGGGAAGGTGTGGCTGTTTGACCACATCTTTACAGGGGGGTGGGCACCTGGGTGTGAAGCTGGGCAGACAGTGATTGTCAAGACACAGAGTTAAACTATCAGAGAGTTTAAACATGTTTGCTTCCAGCACTCTGTCTAACTACAGATTGACTTTGCAAGGTCAAGATTAGTTTTTGAGTAGTTGCCGCCTTAAGGCTCACTCAGTGCTGATATCTCATACGAGACTGACACAGACTGGATTCAACCTCTGCTGTGCTTTGATTTCAGGAAAAATCCAGCATCGTGGTCATCAGTTTCTGTTAGTCAACCTTCTGCATCCACATTTGACTTGTGTCTTCATTTAGCTCAGCCATCCAAAGTTGAGCTGAGGCTCATTAGTTAAAGAGTTCATAGACATCATATTAATGATTTAGAAGCTGTAATCATGCTTGTAGCTATGGTGAATTAACATTTCCGCTCCTACATCTGGCAGAATCAGGCAGTGCCACCTCTCTTTTAATTGTGGCTCTCCGTTTCTTCATCAACTGAGAGGATCCACATCTCGCAGCTATTTCGAATGAGCATGCAACAACGGCATTGCTTTTTACATAACGAGCATACTCTTGCCGCCAGCCATTGTCGCTTAGCTCTTGGAAAGCGCTGCTATCGGTGCCGCAAACGGCGGGGGAGCATAGCTGGAGACGAGTCAGCCTCCACTACTGGTGCCTGGGAGCAGATCCGATCTGGCTGTTTGGAAGAGGAAAGTGTTCCCAAGTCTTCAGAGAGAAAGAGAGACACTCTGGTTCAAAGCCAGGGAAACTGGCACACTATGTGAGAGCGAGAGAGACAGATACAGAGATGGAGGGTGAGGGAGACAGAGAGAGAGAGCGAGAGTGACAAGTAGGGGACTGATTAGTGAAGCAAACCACTTTGAGCAGCAAAGGGAATCCCCTGGGTGGAAGATAAGTGAACAGGAGGAGAGAGACTCAAAAGGAAAAGACAGGGAGGGGGTGAATAAAAGAGAGGAATGATTGGACAGAAGATGGAAGATATCCAAGTAGATTTTACAAAACCTCTCCTTCTGTGAAACAGCAGGCAGACACTCTCATTGTGGAGGAGCAAAGTGTAAAGGGCACAGCAGGGGAGCTAGTGAGAGAATGGAAACAGGACAGCTATAAAGACGGAGAGGAAGATAAAATAAAAATGAGAGATGGATAGACAGAAGAGAGGAGACAAACAGAAAGGTCCAAACCTGCAGACTGAGCAGGGTGGTGTAACGGTCAGGATTTCTCTGTTCTAAAGAGCTTTCCGCTACCTCTCCTCCTCATTACAGGTAGATTTGATGGAGTTACTCCACTCCCTAATACCTCTGGGTAAAAAAAAAAGGAAAAAAAGAATCTACTCTGCATAATGGGCTGCATCGTAAGGCATTCATTAATTCACTTTGTAGAAGGAATGGGCGAGGAGAAGGAAAAATGAAGGGGGGGAAAAAAGATCACATTTCTTTGCATAGGAAAACGGAGTGTGCCGAGAGGGGGACAACAAAGCAGCTTGTTTGAGATGAGTGTTTTTGGTGCTCTACAGCTTCTGAGTTGTGGACCGACCCATCTACAATTCTAATCAGCTGCTTGATGAAGATCTCTGTACCACATGGGAGGAGAAAAAAAAAAGGGGGGGGGGGGCCCTGCTGTGCCTGATATTGAGTGTGACACGTGCAACGTGAGAGAGAAAACAGAGAAAGAGATATGACATTTGAAGAGGCGTGGTGCAGAAATGTGGCTGACGAATAGATTAAAAACATAAACCATATCAATTATTTAGGATATTAATGTAACGCTGGCTTGTAGTATGACAGGAGGCACACATTGGCTGCATAGTCATTCATACATCCTCTACTCTCAGGGTTGTCGAACGAAGATGTGTTTCAAAGCTCAAAGTATACGTGGGGAGACCTTCACCAGTCCCATAGGCGATCATGTCATCAGCCATCACGTAGTATATTTATTAAGTGGGGATGTATAATCTCACCCTTTAATCACTAGACGGGGGAAGAAAACTTCTTCTTGCTAATCAGTGATACATCCAGGGCCATCAAATCAATCTCAAATTATCGAGAAGCAATGAAGGCTGCGAAATATGCTTCTTCAAAGTAACTGCTATCAAAACATAAAATACTTGAGCAGGATTTTGTTTAGAAAGGGAAGTCTTAGAGTAAGAATTCAAATAAAACAACAACAAAAAAAGCAGAACAAAAAGACAATACTGCTTCAGTTTTAGGGATTTAACAGGATCCATAAATGCCGAAGCTAAATTGGAGAGAATGAAGAGCTGATTGGGATTGTGTAGGTCTTAATTATTTTTGTGTTACAGCTAATACACACTGATCAGTCATTTTCGCAAACGGCTAAACAGAAAAGAGCTACAGGTTTCTCACATACTCCTGCAAACATTTTGAAGAAGATCATTCGACAATTGGTAGGAGTGCCAGCTCTCGCGCATTTTGTTGCATCAAGTGCTGCTTGAGTAAGACAAAAGCAACCTCAAACAATCATTAAATATCTCTGCGAGATTAGCAAGACACTGCTGTCTCTGTTCAGCATTTCTAATTTGCTAAGAAAATACATGGAAGAAAATCCCTCTTGTGAATCTTCACAAAATACCCTTCAAACAAGCCGCGAGAGAGAGTAGTAGAGTAGTAGAGATGCGATACATCCAGCCCATTATGAAATGAAGCCTGAGCCGTGAGAGGAAAATCATAATAGGAAAAACTATTTTGCTCTCTGATTACAACTTTTAAAGTGCTTGAATCCCACTTACCGTGAATTAGTCCATCATTTGATATTTGTCTTGGAGGGTTGTCTTTTTTTTTTTTTGCCAGTTGTATTATACATGCTCTAAGATATGACTGTTTTGATGCAATTTGCACCCAGATTTCCTCACCGTCTCTCCAGACTGCCGGGGGATGCCAACGAAAAGGTGGTCCAGGAAGTTGGCGCTGCGTCCGAGGCCCAGCACAGTGTAGGGCAGCTGGAGGGAGAAGTGAGCTGACTGGCTCAACTGACCGGCTGCAGAAAGAGAGAGAGAGAGTCCTATCAGTACTGGATGGATTGATTAGCATGTAATTATAAAGGTCTACAGAGGATGAATCCTTGTGAGTTTGGTGAGTTTGGCCCTAACAAGTTAAAGTTTTCACCTTTCCAATGAAGTACCTTCACATTTACAAATCGGACTGGCAAAGACATCTAAGGTTCATCATCTACGGTTCCCAAGTTTTCGTGAAATGTCTCGGACTGTCATAAAACCCGGTCCACAAATGAATGTTCCACTCATCCACAGATGAATTGAACTTCAATGATCTCCAAACTTTTCATTTCACTCCTTCATCTGGTACAAATTGCTATGCATCATGACTAAATACTAACACCAACTATGACATATCTAACACGCAGATTTAAAATGGTGAACACGGAAATCACCTCACCTGTTATACATCAGCATGTTAGCACTGAAGCCACGTGTTAGCATTCAGCTGAAAGCACCACTGTGTACAGCCTTGCAGAAACAACTAGCATGGCTGACGACTAGTCTTGTTTTGGAACTATACTATAAGGGAACACATTTGTTTTTTTGTGTTACTTTTTGGCACACAAAGCTTTTATGAGGTCAGCGTTTTCTTCTACGGATGGCTGGGTGGTGCCAATAGTTTTTCTTCTTCTCCTTTTTTTTTTTTTTGCTGTTGAAGAAACTGCCGTATCATAGCCTCTTGTGAATCATTCATGATGCGGCACAAGGACACAAAACAAATGAATTATCTGCAATTTATGCCTCTCTCAGGTACGACATAATGGGCATTAAATACGTATAACTTTAACCTTCAGCCCTACTTGTTGCTGGCCCTATTCAATCTCTCATATTAAGGGCTTGAACATTTGCATATGGCGATTTTTTTTCACTCATCTATGAATAAATAAGTTACATTTATTCTTATATTTTTTATAATGCATTTAGTTAATCTCTTTTCTGTGAATAAGACACATTCCATTTATGACCTTCTGCTCAAAACAACTGACTGAACTGTCAGTTACGTATGTAAACATAACCCCTATTTGCTTTAGTGATCTTATGATACTGTAGCTGCTAAAGCCTGACTCTCCCAAAGGAATCATTAAAGTTTTGCAAAATCTAATCATCTAAGCTGACCTATCTTGACCATGACCGTCGGTGGTGAGACTAAAACGTACAAGTAGCCATAATGAGAGGGAAGACACAATAGGAGCGACTGAGCCAGAGGGACTGCAGCTTGAGACCTTGTGTTCTGACATGAAGACACATTATAAAAGATACAAATCAGAGTGAGGCACCTGAGGCCAGTCCAACACCTCTCCCTCTCTCCTCGCACAATCTCCTTCATCCTCCTCCTCCAGCTTCAAATCCCTCCCTCCTTACTTACTATTCTCATCCAACCTTTAGTCTCTTGTTTCCTCCACTCTGCTCGTCTCTCTCTGTTCTCCCGCGATACATCACTCCGATTTGGCCTTACTCATTTCACATCCCCTTCTTCTCCTCCGTGCCGCTCATCTCCCCCCTCGCTCTCCCCTTCAAGCTGCGGTATCTCGCCCACACCACCCAACTCTGCCAAGTGCAGCCGACATAAATCAACCCCTACGTGGTAAACAAAGAGAGGGAAGTAGAGAGCGAGAGGGATGGAAGAAGAGAAAGAAAGCCTCGAGGCAGCCAGTGATCAGAACTAATGTGGATGGACTGTGTATTGCAGGCCGAGAGGAGCACAACAGCTTTGCTTCTCCCTTTATTTATTTATTTTTTTAATCTACGCCTCACCTCAGTTAAGTTAAAAAAAAAAAGTTCTGTTCATTTTTGGCCACCTCAGCTGAACCTGGATCAGGTCAGTCCAGCTCACTGCAGCTCAATATTTCTCTTCTTTGAAGTGCTTTCATATTGCACAAATTGAGCTGGCATTTCACCTTGGGAACATCGCATATAGGGGTAAAAAAAAAATCAGCAAGTGAGTGAAGGGGGTAATTAAGCTCAGTGAAACCAGTGGTGTCTAGTGCATGTGTACTAAGTCCATGCTGTAATGCACATGCTTTGGCTCCGGTCGGTCTGAAAGCTGAATGGACCACATCGACTTTTACCAAAGAAAGCTTTTCATCAGTCGTCTCTTTTTATCACTCTAAATTTCCCCCACTTGCCAGCGCTCTATGTATTCTAATTTCCTAGCTTTTTAGTGCTGGGTTGTGGTGTTGTGAAGAGGCAGTATAATTGCCTTAATCGCACAGCGCAGATAGCGAAATAGAGGGGGAGAGAGACAGAAATATTGGCTGTTTCCAGGAGAACTAAGCACAGTTTCATGGACATTGACTTGCTCAGAGTAGTACAAAGCCCTGGCTTCTAAGAGGCACTGAAGATGAATGTCTGACATTTACTGAGAGGTGCATGTGTGTGAGTAGGAGAAATGTACCACATCAGTAAAGTAGAGAGCTGTGTTCTGCTGTATGCGATTTTAGTCATGATGACTTTAATGAGAATTCTGTTTACTCACTGAAACAGATTAACAATTACCGTCTCTTTTTAGCGACTTCTAGCTCTGGGAATGGCGGTCAGACGGTACACCGCATTGGTCGAGACTGAAATATCTCAACAGCTAATGATGGTTTGCCACAAAATTGACTTTTTCTGTCCCGCTAACATTTTACTAACAGTTTACTTCTGGGTTTTGGTGAAATATCTCAACAATTGTTGGATGGATTGTCAAATTTGGTACACGCATTCATGGTGGCCAAAGGATGAAGGCTAACTTTGGTGACGCCAGCATGCCATAGTTTTTAGGTACTGAGAGAAATGTGTCTAAAACTAACACACAAAAAGTCAAGTAACAAAAATAGCATTTCAGTCGGCGCCAGGTAGCGTCTTGTGCTAACATGCTACACTAAAATGTTAAACATCATACCTGCCAATTATGAACATGAGCATTTAGTTGTGTCTAAATACAGTCTCACAGAGCTGTTAATGCGGCTGTAGATTCTCAAGTCTCCAAGGTGACTTGCCGCCTGATAAATAAAACAAAATGTACAAGAATTGTGTGTTTTTTAATATATTGTATAAAAAACACACACACACACATCCTACTGCTGTGAATCTGCAGGAGATGACAAAAGTTATATCCTGGCCATCGCCATGGATAGCCTGACAGAATAATTTTATTACTGTGGGACAAAAACACACAGGGAGCTGTCATATCGCTACATAACTGAACCCAGGAGAAAACTGTGGAGGTCAAAACGGTTTATGGTGCTGTATTCAAGTCCAACTTGAAGTAAAACTTTACATAAAGCAAGCCTATATAAACCGTTGTCATCATTAATCACTGAGATCCTCTCCGGGACAGCTGAGCATGCAATAGCCACTGGAAGTAGACGAAACAAATGGACATTGATATGGACAGTAAACCCCCCAAACAAATGAAAGCCATGTAAGACAAGAAGGAACACGATGCAGCGATAAACTGCCTGATGTCCACAGAAATGAGGGCAGCAAAAAATAAACATTACATCCCGTTGTAAGGCACTGCATTAAATCAACCGACCAAAAGTCAAGCCTTTTCGGCAGTCCTGCTTTTTGTGTCGGAACTGAAGTTGTTTAAAGTGGGGTGTAGGTGTGAGGGCTATGCAGCTATTGGATCTGACCAACTAAACATACTGACACAAGCAGCAGCAGCAGCAGCCAGAACTGGGCTTTAAAAACTTTGAGCCGAGTTTTTAGTTTTGCTGTTTATGCTGAGCAACTGTGCAACAACACCCATCACCTACAAATAACCCCGAATCCTCCTCACCTACTCCTGTTTGCATTATGCAACGGGGCTTAGTGGCCTTTATGGTAGAGCAAATTCTTGTTGGTGATATCCACCAATCAAATGCCAGACAGACTAACACAACACTGTCCCACAGAAGAAGGAGCAGAGGTGTTATTTTATGATAGATCCAGCAGGGGAAGCCCTTTTAAAAAATCACTCTACTGTCACTCTGGCCTCAGACTGAAACCCCGTGCATCAGCCTGGCCAGAACAGGATTTTTGAGGGGACTGGACCTTTAAGCCAGTCTTGGTTTGATGTTTTTGACAGACTGCTGCTCCCTGTCAGGTGTATGGCTTGCACTCAGCCACTCAGCAGGATAGAGGGGGGTCTGAGAGTGTGTGTGTGTGTGTGTGTGTGTGTCTGATGGAGGATCAAGCAGGGTTACATTGCAGGCAGGGAGCCTGGCTTAGCGTGCGTTTGCTGAGTGCTGTGTATATGCATGTGTGTGTGTGTGTGTGTGTGTAGACTGGCTAGGAAATGTGGCCATGGCTGGAGCAAAGCCATTTCACGACATGGGGAGGCTGGCAAAGGGTATTATGCAGAGCGGTGTATTGGAGTGTATGTGTCTTGCGTGTGTTAGTGTGTTACTGGCCTATCTCCCAATGGCAGAGCCAGTGGAGGTCTTGGCAAGGAAATCCACCCTGTACACATGACTGACAGCCTACGATCCATCTCTAAGAAGACAAAGCGGATTCAAAGAAGCACAAGCAGCCGACCATGGTGTGTGTGTGTGTGTGTGTGTGTGAGAACAGCTGCGTGCAAGTTCTAAACACACAATTTTTAGGACACAATATGCAGCATATTGTAAGTTAGTGATCAAAAGTGCAGCCAATAATATGAACAACACACACACGCACGCCTGCTGAAAGGTAATAAATACACAATTTCTATGTGAATGAGAACATTGTGAAAGCACCTTGTGTGGTCAGTAGACCAGAAAAGTGCAGTAAATAGTCAATTTAAACTAAATGTAAGACTTATTTTTTGGCAGTTTCCTATTTTTAGGAAGACCCCCGGATACATTTGGACCATATATGTAAAACAAGACAAATCAATAATAAGAGAAAGGCAAGATAGCTTTAGATTCATTAGACACTAATCCATGTTAAGGATGGGTAAATTGGCCAGAGCCTTAACACTGAACACAAAATGCAGCATGCAACTGGTGTTTGCAGAATTTCATTTTCTTTAGACGCACATACGGAACAAATTTCTCCTTGAGGAACACACATCTGAACATAACATTCTGATAGCACAATAAACTAAAGGTTTGCATTGAAAGAGAGGCAAAAGTCGTTGTTGGGAGCCAGGGATGGAGAATATTCTTCTTGTATTCGAGTGCTCTGCATACTTTGCAGAGAGGTTTCAATTTTGTTCATCTTTGAAAAGGCACTTTGTCAATCAAGATCATGTCTTGTCTGAACATCACTATGAGAATAATTTTTTACATAACTATATTATGTTTTCAGTCACATTCCACAGGCCCGTACAAAGACAAGAAATGCGCCATATTTTTCACTAACACACAATTATGAACACTGCAAATACCCTTGAATGCTACAACTTGGGACTTACTACCTAAAGCAGTTTGTTGTGTTTCCTACATGCTTTGTAAAATGAATTTTGATTGTCCCAACATTATCATTCCTTATTCTTTACTCAGTAGAACGCCTGTAGGAGCCCAAATGTAATTTACTGATGTCTGACTCATTAGCATGCAATGATTTTATATATATATATATATATATATATATATATATATATATATATAGAGAGAGAGAGAGAGAGAGAGAGAGAGAGTTATATATATATAGTTCAGTTTATTTATGCATTACGGATTTGAGAGGAATATTTACAGTGTTTACATGTGGCAGTCCACATTTACAGTAATACAATAAGTTATTAAAATGTGTGTGAGCAAAATGTGTGTAGATAATAAGTGGTGTCTACGATTGTTGCTTCTTAGTGACTAAGCACGTTTTTTGCCTTTTGATACTCTCGCATGAACAGTGTTTAGAGGTGTTAATGGGAGGCATTCGGGCAAGCAGACAGAGCGGAGCCACACCTTTTTTTTAAAAAAATATATTACTTTTATCCTTCTCTTAATGATGCTAATGAAACAAAGAAATGAACCACTGTTGTATAATCTTTTCTTTGTGTCCAAGCATCCAGTGTCAACCCGAGCCTTCATTCCACGTAAACCTAAGATCTCTGATGAGTGAGCACAGTGACCAGAATTTTGGGATACCTCCTCTCCCAAACTTTACTTCCATGTGAGCATAAGAACTTTGGACATGAGAAGGCAAAAAAAACAAAAAAACCCAACTAAAAATAAAGTGAGAAACATTAGAAAGAGAAAGACAGACAGGGGGAGGACATGTATGCCTCTGAGGGAGCTACAACATAATGCGCCTAGGTCTTATGACACATATCCCGATGAAAAAAAAAAAAAATCCTGTCTAGAGGTTTTACCTCCTCTGGGCAGACATGCAGAGTGACAATGTGACGTCTAGCATCAGTCTGAAACTGAGTCAAGTGTGTGTTTGGGCACAGACGGAAAGATGGATTTTGACACTATAAAAAAATGTCAACAGAACAAATATTAATGAGAAAATTAAACCTAAAACATAAATAAAAACTGTTAAACATTACACCATACTATCTGCAAATCCTTCCTTAGGACAATCATAAATATGCTAATGCTAACATGATCCCATCACTACATCAAGAAAAAGAATATGGTCATAATTAGCTTGAGGTAGTCTGTGTGTGTGCGTGCAGACAGTGTGTGTGTTTCTTTCTTTCTCTTCAGGGCTTCAAAACCAAAAGAAAAAAATGTTTTCAAAGAAATTCCTAGTGCCTGTCGCTATAGAAACCATTTGCTCCCCTGATGGCGATAAAAGGAGCAAATTGCAGAGATGGAGGGTGGAGCCATGAGGGACAGAAATGCGCACACACACACATGCACACACATACATCACAAGCAGCCTGCCAAGCCAGGAGAGCCCCCTTCAGTGCCCATACATTGATGTCATTGATTTGTGAGAAAAACGTACGTATATGTGTATGTGAGAGCCTACGTGTGATACACAGAAAGACCTGGAGTGCTTTGCAGCGGTTCTGTCCTTCACCATCCAACACTGAAGCATTTTGACACCTGCGCCGAAATGACACCGTATGCGAGAGAACAGACCCAAAGACAGCTGTCATCACCCTAGTTTGTCCTTACTAAAAACAACATATAAATGGCAGCTTTGCTTTAAAAACTGAGCTTTATGTCGTCAATGAAGTGTCCTTTGTATGATTTCAGTTTTCATATTTGTTTCAAAATTAAAAGACAAGCAACAACTGAAACTACGAAGTGACAGAAGACAATTAAATGAAAAAAAAAAGAAGATGTCGGCCAAGATAAAAACTAAATCGAATGTTTTAAGAAATTATTTAAAAGAACATGTCTGTTTTATTAGCTTTCTAAAGAGTTAATGAAAACAAGACCTCTTTGTATGTTTGCCTAGAACAGAAAGATTTTTAAATATCTAAAATATGCAATAATAATATTTAGGAATTTAAGAAACGTTGGGAGCCACCGGTACTAAGCAACAAAACCAAGTGAGTTCTCAGTGCAGTACAGTGTCATTTGGAATGACACTTGGGTACAGCAAGACTGAGAGTAGAAACCTGACAGTAAAAAAACAACAGCAAAAAAACAGCCGGTGTGGGTGGGTGTATTTGAAAATATTTTCTTCCTTAACCACAGATACACTCAAGACTGTCAAACTCCATGATGTGGTGAAAAGGTGATTCATGAAGTTAAGCTTATGATGAGAGATTTTTGAATGCATGTATGCGTCAGAGTAGGAAACAGCTGCCTTGACCTGTGTCTGCACTGCTGTATCAGTCAGCGACGACTAAAGGCTACTTTAAAGTTGCACACCGGCTCTACATAGAGCTGCTGCCGTGGCCTGCGGAAGTCTCACTAGTGACTTACGCCATTGTAAGCATTTATACTTGTGCGCTGGTGTGCCTGTGTTGCTTTGCAAATAAACAGCCAAACTTCCAGTTGGCGACGGAGATTTCTACGCCGCTGCGTTGAGCGTCTTCATGTAAACAATGGCAACTGCAACTCTCCCGCGTCTCTCTCCCCAATCTGTCTTTTCTTCTGTGTTTTACTGGTTTCCCTTTTTACCCCGGCAGCCAATGAAACGAAAGGACGAGAGAATACGAGGGGACAGACACGTGTGCCTGTTTGTCTGTGTACACACATGACTATGAATGTGTGCAGTTTTAAGAGGGAGTCTCCAACAGCATTATTAACTCATCTGGGTTTTGCATGAGTCACCTCCATTCTCACATGCAAGAAGATCAGTCACAGTTGCCATGGTCTGTGTTGCTGTGATGTGTAATTACATTTTGGGAAAGGTGCAAGTCAGGCTACAGCATAGGGAACGCAGTTGCAGTAGTATAAATCAGGCTCAAGGCTCTCCAAGGCTGTGCTAAGCTAGATGCATGGTAAGAACCTCGTAATAACAATGCTAACATGTTGCCATTAAGCAGGTATGATATCTAGCGTGTTAACATGCTAACGTTTGCTGCAGTCTATCTGAGCCTGATTGAACTGTATTATATTTGGACCTAATGATGGTGCTAGATGAAGAGTCACAGGATCACCAAAGCTCTACAATTCATCCTGAGTGCAACGTTTTTTAGTTTAATTTAACCTTTGTTTTGACAGATTATCTCACTGAGGCACGGTGGTCAGGACACAGCAACAATAAAACAGTGTTACGGACAGACAGGGCGTTTAGTGCGGAGACAATATAGAACACAAATTATCGATGTTGAGATATTTCAGTTGTGACTAAAGTAGTGAGTTGACAGACAGACAGGGGCATCCCTAGAGCAATGTAAGCAGTGTGGCTCTAAGCATGGTCAAAAGACAAACTTGCTGCTTGAGATACATTTTAACGTCTTATCCTCTGTGATTAGATATCTTTGCCGTTAAGAGACATTGAAGCATATCATTCATTTAATCCCAAGGATGTTCAGAGACCTTTCAACAGCCAGACAGACAATGGTGACAAATGAAAAGTTAAACAGTCTCTTGACAATTTATGGTTTCTATAAACTGGCTGCAGAGGAGAGACATTACAGGGCCAGAAGAGACAGTGTGGAGATGAAAGTGAGAGGAGGACTGGAGGAGGAGAAAAGGGATGAGGGAAGAGGGACGGAGGAGGGAGTGAAAAAAACAGGTAAGAGAAAAAAGCATGCTAAGCCTGATCAATAGTAATTCTCCATTTGTGCGAGGAGGGTCATCTCTCCAGTCGTTTTTTCCCTTTCTCTCCAATATTTCCCTCTCCTCTCCCCTCCCTATGTGCCGATCCCTCCGTGCTCTTCTCCTCCCATCTCCTATCTTTTATTTTCACTCCTCTCATTTTCTCTCTGCAACTCGGCTCTGTGCTTTCAGCTCTGTCCTCTCTGCACCCTCTCATTTTCTCCCCTTCCAACCCATTTCATTTCTCTCACGCCAGTATCTCACTCCCTTATGGTGAGTTCTGCCTGTGTGTTTCAAGCTTATCTTGCAAATACCATGCGATACAGCGGTCGGAAAACAGGGGAACATTCACTGTTGACCTGATCTAAAAACAGTGTTATACTGCGGCCATAGATCAGTACGACGTCAAGCACGATAGGTTGGCTGTTACGGCACAGCTGGAGGTCTTAGCATGATGTAGCAAAAAGCAACATGAACGGCTGCAGTGCAGAGAGTCATTACAACTGAGCACACACGTAAATTTCCCATTTGTTTTGCCTCTTCTAAATGTCTAAAAAGCTAAGATATGATAAGCATGTTTGCAGATGTGTTGCTTCATGTGAATATGTAATTTTTTAAAGGTTGTGCTTAATGAATATGTGTGTCGTGTGTGTGTGTGTGAGCGGGCCATTGCTAATCCCCTGAACTCATTAGCCTAATTGGACAGTCTGCAGAGAGCTCCACATTGATCTGGGCCTGTTATGATTCTCCTCCCTATGAGCGCTCACTCTCTTCTGTCTGTCTCCCTCTGTCCTCCCTCTTCCTGTCACTTCTTTCTCTAATGTCCTCTCTCTCCTCCTCGTCTGAGCGTAATAATCTTTGGCACCGTAGACACACTCATCCCGTCTGGACACAGCTAACTACCCCGGGGTTGTTAACCGTTCTGTCTTCATGACTGTTAGCTTCACGTTATTCGTTCTATTTCAATTTGTGGCTCGGTGGCACTAACAGACAAATATGTCGGGTTCAAAGAAGCTAATGTAATGACAGGCTGTTGGCGATGATTTCCATCCAAGTATATTACAGGAGCCGCGATGTATCGAATTGAAAAACCCAAGGAAATTGTCCATTTTGATAAACCAAACCACCCATTTCACGAGAGAAAAACACTTTCTTAAACTCTCCTTTAAGGAAGGAGCGTAAGCATGGTTTCATCTCGATGACTAACTGACACATTTTAAATTCTCTGAAAAGCTATTTAAAAAAAAACAAAAAAAACTGCCCTCCACAATTTCTCAGAAAAGCTGTGTATACACCAGAGGCTATTAGCCGTAATTTAGAACATAAACAAATACATTTATTTGTCTCTAGCTAGCATAAATGTCCATATCGAAAATATACACATAATGACTACACTTGCAGGCAGGTTCACGCTGCTGACGTAACTCCAGATGCACAGAACAGTGAAATATATTTGTCTGGTGGAAACATTTTAAATGTATGAGCGATGGTGTCTCGCCTCGGAACCAGACAAATCTACAAGCTGCAAGTAAGATAAATAATTCTTAATATTCTGACTGTCTTTAAAGCCTTCGCTAAACCGAAAATATCAGTCAGAAGGATGCAAGATTTTGCCTCTGATTTTGGGATTCCTGCCAACTTTGATGTGGGAGTACTGGAATGACGAAAGTTCAAGAAGTATTACACAATAAATGATGTTATAACTGTGCTTTATCTCAGCTCCTGAGAGTCACTAATAGACCAGAAATTGTTTTGCTCTTCTGTTACTTTGAAAATGTGTTTTCCTGTCCTGTGAGTCATAAGGCAACCATATTAAAAAAAGGTGACAACGCACACTGCCATCAATATTCCTGATAAATGTGAAGCAGTTTTATCAAAAAGGAAGTCAACTTTTCTAGCCGAGCGGATGACAACGGCTTCGGAGAAAAATGTGCCTGTATGGGTCATAACAAAATTAATGGCATCTGCCGTCTTGTTGTTTGTTGACTCTGATCTTAATATTGCAGCTGAAAGTTACACTCTTCCCCTGGTAACTAAAGATAAATGATCCTGGATGACCGTGTGTGAGCTGGAACCTTGAGGGAAACACAGCGCGGCGTTTTTCCCTCTCAGCATCTCTTGGAGTGGCCGTAGACAGAGAGAGAAGAATAAAAAGGTTGTTAATGAATAACTTCAACTATTCATCTCCACCGGCACACCTGTCTCTCTCTCTCTCTCCCTATCCCTCCCTGTCTCAGCAGGAGTCAGTTGATAATGAGGTGTGGTGTTGTCAGAATCGCAGCCCATGCTCATCCATCCAGCCTGCTTAGTAAGGGGCATGGCGCACCACTCTCTGATGCATACACACATGCATGTACACACAAACGCACACACACACACACACACACACACACACACACAAGGTCATGAAGAGACAAATGTCAGGGTGTGCGTGCGTGCACACCTGCTCCCACAAATGCAGGGCACATATGAACGCACAGAGTTAGATGTACAAGCTTAGGGCAATACATAAACACATATACCTGTGCTGGTACACACACACACACACACACACACACACACACACACACACACACACACACACACACACACACACAGAAAAGAGCTATATAGAAACATTGTCAGGGTTGTTGCTGACCTTTACTTGTTAGATAAGAGGGTGGCATTATCACTGTAATATGTCTCTGTGTGTGTATGCATTGCATATTCTATGTGTGTGTGTGTGTGTGTTAGCAGTGTCTCTCTCACTGTATCTTGCCAGGCTAATATTACTTCTGCTCCGCTCTTCATCCAGACTGTCTGTTTCTCTTTTCTTCATCCCACCACCTCCTGATCCCCTTTGACCCACTTCCCTCCTTTTTTTTCTTCAACCATTCATCTCCCTCTCTGCTTACACTCTCTGTTACTTCCATCCAACGTCATTCTGTCATCCCTCCTCCTCCTCCTCTCCTCTCCTCTCTCCTTCCTTCCTTCCTCTTTTTAACTCCATTCATCTGCTGTGCCTTCTCGGCCCTTGTCTCTGTCTCCCAGCATATTATAATCTCGCCTTTCCTCTCTCCCTTTCAGGAGGGTGAAGGGTAAGTGAAGATCGTTGGGCCCCAGTGGAGAGGCCCAGACTTTGTGGATGTGTGTGTATACATGCGTGTATGAATGCGTGTGTGTGTGTGTGTGCGACCCATCATTGCTCATCTCTGGCAGCCTCGCTGGCTGTTCCCCGAGCTACAAGCTACAGAATAAATACACTTTAAATCACCGCACACACACACACACAAACACATACACAGACAGACACACAGGCTGCCTGCTCCCTGGCAGCACTTTGCTGCTGTTAAATGAGGGGTCTGGGGAGTTGTGCCGGCAAAGCCTTTGGCTACTCTCGCTCTCCTACTCTCGCCGTGCACTCCAGTCGAACACACACTGGGAAAAATAAGCTGGAGATGTGATGGCCGGAATATGCCAGGATTTTCTATTGTTAAGTAAATGAAATTCTGCACAAAGCAAGAGCTAAAAACACGGTTTGGACAGCCAGAGACTTTTTCGAAAAAGAAATGTACAGTCTGAGTGGACAAAATGTCAGGACCATGTGTTCTTCACACGAACTGGATGGACTGTCTGGATCCAGGAGAAAAAAATAGGATACCTTTATTAAAAATATTTTGCTTGTGTGTGTGTGTGTGTGTGTGTGTGTGTAATTTCTGAGTTTCAAATAAATATGGACGAGGTGCTCCCTTGGGAGTCTTGAAACCTGGGGCTTCACAGCTAAATGATATGAATCTTCAACCCAACTAGTGTGCCCCATCCTGCATCACTTCACCTCTTACAATGCCTGGGAGGGATTTTCCTATTTCTGTGACAAAGATTGGTTTTGCCATTCGCCTGTAATTTGGTTTCCAGAGCTCCACATCCACCAAAATGTCTGGGGTTTATTAACGTGACATAATATAACATTAATTATGATTAACTATGTTGATTGCCTGCATGTATTTTAGCCCTATGTATCACCATACCATATGTATGAACCATATGTAGAACACAGGTGCTGAACTCCACTCTGAATATCGTTCGTTTTCCGTGATGACATCAGCCTTAAATAACATATCCAACTGCAGAATGTACCCAAGTCTAGACAAATCATCTTGTCCTCCATAATACAACACATTTAATTCCTCCTATACTATATAACAAAAAGTATATGGACACCGCTGTGTACACACTTTTGTACACTTTTAGTCTAAGAGTTGATCAGTCCAATAACTTTTAGCGCTGATTTTGGTCTCTTTAGCTACTAAATGCTCCACTATATCCACCAGCTAATTGCTAAGTGTGTCTGTCTGCTGTTTGGTGTTCAGTAGGTAGTGTACAGGGTTTTTTTTTTTGTTTTGTTTTTTTTAGAGATCTCTTTGCTGAAAATGGCTGCCTGCTGCAGCCAAAAATAACGCACAGTTGAAAGTGCGGGCTGGACAGCTAAACAGAGAGCTGAAACTTGTTAGCGAGCTCTGTAAAGACGAAGGGAGCTGCAGATCTTGGACGATGATTCTCGCTTCATTAGCTTGAGCGAGCCCTTTCATATTTCCATTGTTGCGTGAAATAGTAAAAATAGCGTCTTACAGTGAATCACGGCTTTAAGAGAAGATCTAAACAGCAACAGCAGAATGATGTTTTATAGTGTGCTTTTAACTTTATGACAGTTTGTGACATGACATGAGCCACATTCGTTATCCTGGGATGAACTGGAAGGCTGATTGTGTTCAAAACCTTCCCGGGAGAACGAGGGCTGCAAGTTAATACCCACGGTATAGTGTAATGTTTGAGTGTCCACATAGTTTTGGCCATGTAGGATTAGTAAGTTTTGAAAGAACCAGAAGCAATGAAGTGTAAACTAATTCTGTACGTAAATAATTGGGTTTTTTTTTAACTGCCGATGATTCAGGTAATTTTTCTAAATTATTTTCATTTAGACGAACTAATACAAAGACGAGCATCATTGAACTTTTCAGCATTTCACTTCGGCGGTGGTTTTAAAATGGTCACCGCCTCCACATTCTGCGAGGTTCTGTATCACTCTTCATCTTCTGTGAGGTGGGCGTGGGTGCAGGTAGTGATTGCCCTCCTCCCTCCTCCGCCCCTCTCCATCCTGCACTCACTCCCTTCTCCACTGTTTCTCTTTATGGCCGTGTAACTGCATATTTTAAATCAGTCGAGTGTGTGGAGAGGAAATGAAACTGTGGGCTTTTCGTCACGCTTTAAGACAACTAAATACAGGACGGCTAGTGTTCACATTTTGTCCACTCAGAGTTTCGGGCTTGGACAGAGAGGGCCTAATTGAAAAGTCTGCAGCCAATGGAAGACTAGTTTTAGCACTGTTGTGTTGCCAGGAGCTTATAGCTGTCTAATGGTGGTAAAATAATAATGTTACACTGTGATCTGTCTACTCAGTCTTTAAATATGTACATACTCCAACTGTGCCAACTAAATGAAACAATGAAATTTGACAAAGTGGTATTATGATGCACAGGGGAACACGCACACATGCACACCAAGACTATATATATCCCTGACCCCAGGCTGTCAGGGCATCTTGTCCTCATCCAGCTCTGTGTCCTTCCCACAATGTAACATCAACTAGGTTAACTGCAGCTAATACGGCACAGCACTGCTGTCCTCAATGTCTTGTCTTATATTTCTAGCCTTACATCTCTCTTCTCCTATGTATCTTTCATCTCCTTATTAGTCTGGAATAGTAGTGTAGGGAGGCATTCATCAGGCCCGGGTTGGAGACTTAATAAAATCAAGGGTTTTCCATTAACGTTAAGGAAGTACTAGCCATAAACCCTGTATGAGGGTGAATAGTGACCAAAACCTCCTACCTACAGCGTGGTGCCTAAAAGCAGAACAGGGCCAGATGTTGACAGGACTGGTTAACAGTAACAGAAGGATGAGGTCTTTTGAGAATACATGAAGTGGAGCTCTCTGCTCATGAAGGAACACTCCAATGAGCAGCCGGAATTCACGTCCGGCTCTCTTGAACATCCTGTCCTAACCAGTTCTTCGCACTGTCATCATCACCATCACCATCATCCCTCGCAAACTTCGTCAAAAGCAGTAACAAACATAAACAGGACTGCAGGTGATTCAGCGCTGCAAAACAAAACTTTTCACAACCACACAAGTCTTGTGTGGCTTTTCAAATGGTAACACAGACACTTGTGTTTCCCAGAAAGATATGTGCCTCGGACTTAAGTGGGAAATAACAGCTTGTTGAGTTTTGTGTTTTGTGCTGTGGAAGAAACTTCAGAGGGAGAAAGGCCTCCAGTGTTTTGCAAGATTTCCCAGTATTTTTCTGCGATAGCCTTGCAGAAAGTATAAGAAAGCTCTATCCCAGTGCCACTGTAATAACTCTAGGCTTAATATTTGATTGATAGTGTTTCACAATCTTGGACTTTTAAAACTGAAACCTGACACGGAATAGCTGAATAATAATTTTCTCGGAGAATCTAGTGCTTTTATGGAACTATGGGAAAAACAAAAGTAATCAAACAGGTCCTACACTTACTTGGCAGATAGAACAATATGAAATAAGAATACATGCTCCAGCTGCAGCATAGAGAGAGCATTGCAGTCTTATCAAAGTGATTTATTCTCCCTTCAGTTACAGGAGTCTTTGGAAGGACCTTCTTTTTGCCTTTTCTTTAGCTGCCCTTTCTGATACAGTCTTTCTCTTTGAGGCATTTTCTCATGTATAAAAAAGATAGAGCAAGAAAATAAAATCAATAAGTCTCTCTTCTTCTCATTCTGTTTTCTTAAAATCCTCCAAACAAACCCTGTGGTGTTCAACCAGACTAAGGACAGCTGTCATTGTTAGGAGGTGTTATTAATAAACCTGATGGGGATATATAAAAGCTCAGGGAGTTGACATTTCTAGAAAAAAAACAAATCCCTCTCTGAATATTCTCTGTCACCGAAGACTTGTTTAGCATAGGAAGTGTAAGCTCCCATGGAAAGAAAATGAAGTACCCACCTGAGGCATTTTTCAGGTAGCCATTGGAGTCCACTGTGGTGTACATCACATAGGGGCCAGGCTGGTTCACGCCAAAAGGCTGCAAAAACATAGGCGCAAATGCAAATTAAAAAAACAACAACTTTAAAAACATTTTTTTGTCAGCTGTCTATCAACAGGGATAAGAGAGACGGGAAGAAACAAGCAGGGAGGGGTGAAGAAAGAAAGGCAAGAGAGACAGACTGGACAGAAAGGCAGGCGGGCCTGTTTGTCACCACAGTGACCTTGAGCAGCTTTTTGGTTTCATTTTCACTCTGTGACACGGCGAACGCCTGACCTAGCTGGCTTAGATCTGACAGAGCCGCGTGTTTGTGTGTGTGGGTGGATGCTGAAGGCTTGTCTTATCTCTTCATTACGAAGGGATGACGACTAATGAAGAGATCTGTCGAGACGTCATTCGCGTTACATCAGCTAAACGCGAGTCTGTTGCATACAGAAACATGCACGCTGCAAGAGAGACCCGGCCCTTTATGCTGTGACATTCGGCAGTCGGGTGAGGGAGGAATGGAAATGAGGTCAAAAGAGAGAGAGATGGAGAGAGAGAGAGAGACAGAGAGAGAAATGAGAAAGCAGATTAGTGGTCTTAAAGAAAGACAGAGGAAGAGAGGTGTGACTAAGAAGAAGAGGAGCAGGAGAGTGAAATGAAAAGATAGAGGGGGTGATGGATGGGAGAGGAGAGGAATAGAAACAGCCGCGAGCTCCACTCGTCTACAGCATTCATCATACCTTTCAGTTAGACAACAAGCGGGTGGAAGAGTAGACAGACAGAAAACCCAAACAAGTCTAATACCAGTAGCCTCTTGTCGATGTCAACACTAATGTATTTTGCAAAGGGCTTCGCCTTGGTGAAAGGTTGTATAAGGAGGGACGCTTGGCAGGTGTATTTCTGTCATTTTCTCTGTCCCTACATGTTCCTATTACCTACATATGATTATCACACATTAGCTCAGCGAGAGAAATAAATGAAGCTTAAAGCCAACTGCTCCATAAATGGATAGCTTCATTTAACCGCAGTGGTAATTTTAGATCTCTAGTGGTGTAATTTCCATGCAAAACCTTATACCCCTTTCAGACAGACACAGTGACACCTGTCGTGGGTTAATTTGTGCGCGATCAATGGATGTCTGTCTGCCCCCCCCACCTGGGTATGGTTGGATGGATGAGGGTTGGATCACAGGCTGTCTGGCTTTGGTGAAATCACCCTTGATGTCTGCTGCGTGTAATTGCAACTTGTAGCTATGGCCATCAGATGATTTAATAGAGGAGAACATTGTTTATATGGTATTATATAGTATTTAGTTACTCTGGGTTATTTACCTTTATGAAGGGTCTAGTAGCTCTCGCTCTAAAGCAGTATTGGCATTGTAAAATAAATGAAGCCCCCTAATTGATTTCAGCGAGGCTTCTGTTAGGGCTGTGATGATTTTTTTTTTTTTTTTACTCATAAAAAAAACACTGTAGCTCAAAGCTAGATTACAGTACAAAGCCCTTGAAAGGGATACATGCCACAAAGGTAACGTTAGCCTTTCCTACTTCAGCGCTAACTCCCTTCACTTTACCAGCCGTTAAGAAATTACCGACCAACACAGTAGTTAAGCAGCTACACACACATTAAGCACCGCCCTATTCCTGAAGGAGCTAAGCATGGAAGATTACTTTGTTAAGTGCAATCGCATATTTCGACTGTTTCTACCTTGTGATTGTTGAGGCGGAGGACACAATAATTGCTGCTGTGGGTTTTTAAAATCCTCTTTCATACTGCTGCGACGTGTTTTGGCATCTAAAAGCCTTCAAACTGATGACTGATTAATCAAACTGCATCAGCAGTATCTGAAGCAACAAATCCCCATCAACATTTTCACACAAAGTTGTTTTCTGTCTGAAGTGCTGGTAAGGCGTGGCATTTGCTTTGTTTGATTTTAAATAGCTTTCAATGTGCTAATTTGACATTCGACAATGTCTTCTAAAGGAGTACAACAAAAGGTCATCTTGTGTTGTTAACTCTGCTGAGGTCGACCGCTCTGAGTTTGTACATTGTGGTATCTGCAACTTTTTAAGTGTTTGTTGATGCTCTTTTTTTTTTTTTTTTTTTTTTTGCTTGCGCTAATTAAAATACAGCAACAAATGCTCAATAGGTCAATGCTAAGCTGCCAGAACTTAACCTTTTGGAAGCTTGCGCGTATCAAACTGATAAACACTGTCTGGCCACATCAGGCCAGCTCAGACATAAAGCCTTGGATACCTCATAAACCTCGAGAACGTGAGCAGAGGGTAAACCATAAACGGGTGGCTGTTATTATAAAAATGATTAGTACGATTCCAGTCCTGAAGAACATGTCCCTGAAGAGCAACAAGCGACAAACCCCAACGCCCCCAAGGACAGGAGCTGGAAAACAGACTTACCGGACAGTAATTTATCCTTGAATTTAAATATTCTTACACTAATTTCTTATTAGAAAACACCAACTACAAGGAAGAATACAGAAGAGTAAGCATGGGCTGCTGACTTGTTTTATGAAGGCTGGTTACTTCTATACTTGAAGAAAAAAGAGGTACAAACAGAACGGAGGTGCTATTTTATCACACACAAACAAACCTCATTTCTTTTTGTGCTTTCCAATTTTTTCAGGCTGCTGTAAAAGATAGGTACTTTACATATGAAAAGAAGCTTATATTGCCCTAGAGCTTGAAAACACATCACCCATTTAAATCCCCCTTTCTAATTTCCTGAATATAAAGTTGATCCTCTCTATAGACAAGAAGTTAGGCCAACTGCAGGATATTCCAGCCTCTCTTAGGGCTGAATTTTGTTTTTCTGTATGCCTTTGTTTGTATAGTGACAGCCAAAGATAGACAGGAAACTAGGAGATATAACATGCAACAAAGGGTTGCAACCTGGGCTGCTGTGACAGCTTAAGTACCTGAGGTGCACACCCTACCAGGTGAGATACCACGCCACCCCAAGTACACACTCTTGAGGAAGATTATGTATGGAAAGATAAGTGCAATGGATGGAGATAAGTCAGTACACACACAGAGAGACACCCTTTGTCAGACTGGTCAACAAAAACATGTTTTTCTTACCTTGACATCTTCTGGGCAGTCATTGAAACAGAGGCCGCTGAGCACTGAGAAAGACAGATGCCAGAGTCAGACATGTTGCTCAGCATGTGTTACATGTCCAACACAACAACAACACACTCTGCTGTGGAACAAGTGTCATCTGCGATGGTGCTGTTGCCGTGGCCTTAGGGCCACTGTATCTACATGTATCAAACATGAAGTGGGTCGAATTCACACGGAGAAATCATTTTTTGTCCTGCTGCAAACAGTCGAAAAACAAAAAAGAAAAACCATGTTAACCGCGCTTAAGTGTTCCTCACGTTTACATTATATTTTATACAACTGAATCGGCCTTTTTTGTGTGCTAGGTGAATGTGGACAAGATGGGAGGGAGGATTATACATGAATTAATGGGAAACAAAAAAATAAATGTGCATACTATTAACGCTGCATGTGTGTGTATACGTGTGTGCTAAGAGACTATTTCATTTATTTGTGTGTATAAGCAGAGCGAGGAACAAAATCCGCTGAATTGCTAATCAGTCATTAGAGAAGTGACTTTATTAGCATACTAATAGGTCTAGCTTGCCTTGATTTGCCTGATGGAGTCACACCGAAGCCCAATATTCTGTTAATAAGGTCTGCACCTAGTGCTGTACTTAACAGCAGCCAAACTCAATGCACCTTTTCAAAGGGAACATCACAGCAGCCCTGGCTCAGTGATATTCTATAGACAGTGGGCGGATCACTAATTCAGCCACAGACATGGTAATCATAAACACTTACTGCGCACATATCCTCAATAATCTGAACAGTGAGCACTGTAATTATCTTATAAATCTTTAAAATGGGTTGCCGTGCACTTATGTGGAACATTGGCAGGTGACAGCTGACCCTGAATACAGAAGTCACTCTGATATTCATAACAAACTAGAATGCTCCTTCTCCATTCATTTAATCACAATTCATTCTGGTCCATAGCTCCCTAATTGTTCGTTAGTGTTTGTCTCGATGCTTCCCCATTCACTCAACACTATGGTTCCTCTATTCATTCTTCTGCACTTTCTAGAACTCTACCATTAACCACTGAGGCCCAGCGTACAGAGGGTCTAAAGGCTATTCAAACCAACAGTGTTTTCTAAAGGCACAAGCTGTCTCACAGAACAAACTTGCTTCTGTTTCCATAAATGTGTCCGTGATGATTGTGTTAATACACAACAAAGTCTGTTATTATTTATTATTTTTTGCCTGCGCATTCAGTTTCCTCTACGTGATGCACTCATGGTGGATAAATGATGGAATCAACCTCCAGTTTCAAACTTCACAGTGGGCAAAGAAAATTATCTGTAGGACTTAGCACGGTGAACTCTGACAACCACTTCAGTCCAAACTGAAATATCTACTGAGACAACTACTGGATGAATTGCCATCAAATTTGTTTCATTCATGGTCCCCAGAGGATGAATCACAGTGACTCTGATGATTACCTAACTCTTCCTTGAGTGCCACAAAGAGGTTTACAATTGTAGTTTGGGCTAAAATAACTGAGCAATGAATTTCGTGAAATGAGAACAGACACTGGTGTTGCATTTTAATGACTTTGTTGATCCTTTACTTTCCAACGTGCAGCATCATGGGGTCAAAAATGTAATTTGTCCAACACTTTGGTTTATGAATAAATACCCGAAATTGACATTCAGGGTGTTGACATACTGTGTTCCAGTACAGTGCCATTGCAACTTGATAATGTGAGACTGTTAGCACTGGATTATTCAAAGTGCGACTAATTATGCCAGTGCTGTATGCAAATGGAGAAGTGGTCCACTGTTGGGGACCGCACTGCACCGTTTTCTTGGACTCTGATCCCACTACGTGGTAACCTTCTGCCATCATTTTCTGTGAATAAACAAGGGGACTTTTTTTCAAGCTTTGATTTGAAAATAAATAGTGTACGTGTGGCAAAGGCAAATTTGCTGCTTTGAAGCTCACAAGCTTATTAAGTATATGCCTGAAGCAGTATTCAGACGGAGCACCAATCAAAGAGAAACATGTGTTCCTTGACCCTAACTGACCACACGGCATATCAACTGTTACTTAACATCTTTGTAAAACAAGTTTAATTTGGAAATTTAATTTTATGAGGAAAAAGACACTTTCATCTCTCATCAAGGCTCCTGTTTGTAGCTTTTGAAAGCGGGTTTAGTAATTTCCTAGGTATCCTGGAAGACCTACAACGGTTGTTTCAACATGTTTTCATGTCAAGGATATCAAAAGGTCTGCAGTGAGCACACACCATTCATCATTTAATGACACCTCAGTAACGTCTTTATATATTAGCTAGCTGTAAATATTTAGAAACTGAATTTAGCTCCCAAAGCCCAAGACTACAGTACTTCTGCGTATTTTAGCAGTCTAGAAATTGCCTTATCATTAGGTTAGTTGGCTCTGAAGTCTGGCCTGGTACACCAAAGTGATCAGTATACGCCCTGCGTGTAATTATACTGCTCATCAAATCTGAGCAAACACCACATCGCCACATCACAGGCTTTGGACCAAAGTCATCTATGAAGGACACAGTTGATCAATAAATCATAGGGATCAGATTATTCATTGCTTGTTTGAATTTCACGCCATTCGGGGTCAGGCTGTACAGGCACGAATGACACTGTAAATCAATAATGCAGAGGGATTAGACTGTCATTTGTTTGAAGTCTGTCTCATTTGGGATTATCGGGAAACAGAACATATGACAAGAAGACTAAAACCCTAAGAGAAGTTTTTGCATATTGTTTACAATTAAACTTTGCACCTCTAAAAGGAGTCTCTGCACCTCAACTGTGACAACAAGATGCTATTGTTGGCGCTAATATGGAAAGCAGCAAACAATTATACATCCAGAGTATGAAGTGGAATACATCCTCAATTTATAAAACACCATAGGAAAGAGAGCATGACAAGACCAAAGGGAGCAAACAATGTCGTTGTTGCTTGAATACAAATACGCTGCATGTCAGAAATTGTCAGGATGCTCTCTTATAGGAAAAAAGTAAGACAAGGTGTTTGCTGTCAATTTAAATGGACAAATTTGAGAGGAACTGATGTGTTTGCCACAATCTGTGTTATGATGCTGCACGTTGGAACAAAACGTCACTTTGACATTTTAATTTTCAGCGCAGATATAATAAAGCTAAGTCACACTTGGCACCCCATGGAAATAACACTGTCAGAGCACCCTTGCTTCATCTCGTCCAACTCTTGTTCTCCATTTCATTTCCTGTCGACAGTGAAAAACTTAATAATGTCCAAGTCAAAAACCAAAAAAGGAGCCCCTTACACTTACATCCACAGAAAACTCTAAAAGGATGAGCCGCCATAGAAAAATTAGCAAATTCAATCAACGAGAGGGACTCACACATGCTATAATTTCATGACAGGGATTCACTGATGCACGCAGAGAAAGAGAAGAAAAAGATAGACAGGATGCATGAGTGCAGAAGTCCTTCACAACTCAATGGGCACGCCGTCGCTCCAGGAGGTGGATGAGTCTGTGTCAGGGTGTGTACTTGTGTGTCTGTCAGGCCAGTGACTACATGTATTACAGAGAGGAAGCTGAAATGTGGTGTTTCTTCTGTGAGGCGGCTTTGTTCTCCATATTTCAGTCCTCGGTTTACATGTAACAAGTTCATAACAGCTCCTTCATGGCCAAGACAAGAGCCCTGGAATAGTGCTCACACATCCTGTGGGATACGGATTTTGTCTCTTGCCAATACGACGGCCTCTTTCTAACACACACCAGGATGCATACAGCACAGCTTATACAGGCTGCCTCTGAGGGACTGAGCAAGCCTATTTTGTAGAATACTATTAAGACTGATGGCAGCTCCTTCACAGGACTAACTTAATCAAGTGAGGGATGAACTGCTCTGTGTACTCTGTGTGGGTCTCTTTGTGTGTGTTGTGTGAGTGTTTTCATCATCGTGACAACGAGCCCGCCAGCAAGGAGCACTTCATAACCAGTGTGTGCAAATGTGCTATTTTTATTTTTATTTTCATTTTGGCCCAGTGTGGTACTGAAAAGTCACCATGAGCAAAACACTCTCTGTGTTACTGTGATTGTGGAATGGAGAAAATTATGTCCATGTAAAAAAATAATAATAAAAAGTCACGTACACACAATGTTGCACCAAAAATAGGAAATTAAAGACTTTTTTTTAGGCAAACCAGAAGGAATAGGAGCCCTATGTTTTGCATCAGAGATCAAGATTTAATGGTTAAAAAGAGTTACTTACTTAAAGTAGACAAAGAAATTATTCAAATTTAGGACTCAGTTTAGGGACACAACTAGAGTTATGCTTAGTATGAAACACAGTCACAGGAGTAGATAATGATACACATCCAGTGATGTATGAAGCCTCTTCAGTATCCACGCTGGGGTCCTTGATCAGACATACATATGAGGCCGTTTCATACCTATTCGCAAGCACACCATTTGAACTGGGCAAGCTGACATAGCTCCCATGGGGACCCAGCTGTGTGGTTCTAAAACACTGCTGAATACACAGAGTGTTGGTCTCCTGCTAAGAAACCAACGTCTCCAGAGAAGGGATCAAGTAGCTTGTGCGAGATACTCTTAACTACTGCACCCCAATTAGCACATCTTTTTTTAAATTTTTTTTTTTAAATACAGCAAGTTTATACTGTGCACTGGCCACTCGAGAACCGTGAGGCAGAATACTTGATTTACATTTCCCCAAAAAAACAAACAAACGACCAAGATGTCTCTACGTCTCAACATTTTGTGCTGTGGCAATTAAATCAGATTTGGTCAGAGCTGTGGATTTTTTGGCTTTTGCATGAGTAGTAGTAGATTAACGAGAAGTAAAAGTCAGGTCCTATGATCGGACATACTTTGCTGATTAATATGTCAGGCCTTGCTGAGTTTCACTGACAGCTTGACGACAGCTGCCAGTTAGCCATAATTCAGATTTAACAGAGAAAGCACACCGATGGCTTTGGATGAAAATGCATCGCTCTGTAATGTACAATATGTCTGCCATTACTGGGCGGGGGCTCTGTGCTTTTAATCTCTGCTGCCAGATTTATGTCTGGGACACAAGAAATCAGGTCATTTCTCAGCACTGAGAACCAACATATTGGCACAGTGTTACTGCTGCTCCTGGATGGCAGGTGTATTGTATAAACGTTTGAGAATTGTAGGGACACAAGTGGCCTACAAATGTGCTCCTTAAAACACATCTATGCATGTGTGTTGTATTAAAAGCAGAGAATTAGAATAACAGTATCTTCCTGTTGAAGCCTACAAGGTTTGAAATCAGGATATCAGGTTGTTTGGGGGCGTTGACAATAAATATTAATGAGTTGCTGGCTGCAATTTTAAGGATTATTTCACATGCACAAGCAACCATTCAATCTGTCCTTCTGATGAATATCAGGTAAGAGCTTGGGATCTTGAACATGAATTTAAAATGCTACCAACCGACTGACCAATTTTACTTCGTAAGAACAAACTGGAACAGGGAATCAACAACATCTTTGCTCAGCTCTGTCTCATCATTATCTGAAGCATCTCATGTAAGTAGGAGCCCTCCTTAACTACTGCTATGACGAAATATTGTTTAGCACACTCCAGACACAAACATACTGAAATTTCAAGTTTGAAATCGAATCACAAACATGCTGCAGCAAACATTTCACACAGATAAGAAATCTGAACACTTAATTGAAGCTCTTATGCTTCTTACAAACACTGCATCACGAAGCCTTTAAAGTTTGCGATAGATATGGTCTTTGAGTGCATTTACACCCACCAGAACAAAAACAAAACTAAACAGCGGTATGTGATCATCACGTTGCAGAGAGGTAATTGCGTTCAAAATGAATAAAACATTTGGCATCAACATAGGTTATGTTAGCAGAGCACTATACTGCTTTACGTTCATACATGTCATAGATCACATTAGCCACTATGCTGCTGAAAAGCAGCTTGAATGGTACTTGTTAACCTTCTACTTCCGGTCCATACACCTACAGGTTACCTACAGGTTGTCTTTATCTAGTTGGAGCCTCACCTGTAATTACTCCCTCATTAGGACTCTATAAAAAGAAACAGCAGGCAGCCATGGTAACCACGTGCACACGTCACAGTCTCACACAGTCCTGGGCTGTTGGGTCAGCTAACGTCACATACTCGCATAAACACGCACATGCACGGAGAGCAAAATGCGGCGAGCAGCCCTTGACAGGGGCAGATGACGTGCGACGTCAGCGCTAGTGGCAACGAGTATGAGTCGACGAGAGCCGAGCAGACACGCGCTGTATATACAGACACAACCATCTGACAGCTGAGCAGCGCTTGCTTGGAGATGCTCATCACTTCTCATTCTCCTCAGGCTGCTTTTGCTGACCGCAGGGCTGCTTACAGCATGGGCATCACACACGCACACAGACAGTCGTGGCCAACAGTGAGGCCTTAAATAACAACAGCAACTCCAGAAATGACCACCTGCTCCGGCTTAATAATGCATGTTACAAGGATAATACACACAATAACTGTTACATATGCGCATCATGTATTAAATGTGTGTGTGTATGTCTGTGTGTGTGTGTGTGTGTGTGTGTGTGCACATTTACAGAGATTATGCTCATCTGTCAAATAAAAGCCTATGTAGCATTAAACGTTTTAGTACTCTGCAATAAAAAAAGGAAATTTAATTGAAGAGCTGTTATTAACAACGACAGAGACTAACAATATGTCTCCTCTAAAACTAGTTTCCTCGTGTGAATGACTGAAAACTAAAACAATATCTCTATTTGCCCCCATTAGACATACTTAAATGGCTATTGTCTTATCTGGACGAAGAGTAAGTAAAACAAAGCGCTGCAGAGCCGTAGGGATTCAAATCCCAGAGGGAGCCTTCCCTTCCCAGCGTTCACTTTGGGCAACATCATTATAGTGTTGTTGTGTGCTCACTGTCCCTGAACAGCTGGCGGCGGAAAGACTGTGTTTCACTTTCGGATGAACACAACGGATGCAATGTGACCGCCACATTAATTAGCCATATCAATTAGAATAAAGTTTAACATACTCAGAGAGGCTAACTGTTTAAAGAGAACAAGTTCTCTTTATCCATATGTTTGTCTCACACATAGATATTCAAGCTGTGACAACAGATAGTGTCTGTGCTGAGAAGAGACAACTGGCACATTACATAAAATGACTATAAAAACAAACATTATAGTCTGAATGTGTGTTATTAATAGTAGTATTCTGACAAATAAGCATTGACCGCAGCTATAAAAACCAACTGACTGGCCTGACCCACTGGGTCATGAAAGCAAATGTTTGCCTCACAAAATCAAGACCACAAACTTTTGCTCTTAGCAGGACTTTACTTATGTTAGGGGCAGTGTCAGTGGCTGCGGAGCAAAATCTATTTGCAGGCGATTGGATTAGCCTCCACAGCCATAAATCAAATATAATTGCCCCAGTCTAATTCAAAACTAGGTGCTCCTTGTTGTTTTCATCTTCTAAACCACTAACCATAATTTGCTAATTGGTCCATCTTCTCGCTACTTCAATTCTCAGTGGAGGTGGTCGACACGAATAAAATTGAACTTGACAAAACTTGAAATGGATTCATGCATGTTTCTGTGAGGCTGTATCACAATGGCGTCCCTGCTGCTGCCGGTAATGTAGGTGGTACACTGAAAAGAACAGAGGCATAAAATAGATGCAATCTTCACACCATACTGGAGTTCCATTATTGAAAATCCAGCCACTGAATTTTTCTCATTTTTGGTCAGGATCTGCATAGTTTCTATTATAAAGGGGTAAAAATAACAGAGTTAATGTATTTGGCTTTTAGGAATGAGGTGGAAACATCACACATTTTCTAGAAGAGGGATTAGATGTTATACTAATACAAGAAGTATAATGCATGGCTCCCTGCTTGTAGTCACATTTGCAGACACTGCTGCTGCTGGATGCTATTTTGACAAACATGGGAGCAGACGCTCCCACTCAGTCGTCTTTGTGTGTTGCAGCATACGCAGAGAAAGTATTCACACCAATCTGAATATATAGCCTCCGGTTAAATCGTCCTACGGACGACAGAGCCACGCTGAAAGACTTCATGTAAATCTCCTCGTCATTTGAATGAAATGAAAAGAAGGAATAAAAGACAGCTCTGACTGACAGACTGGAGGGGAAGCAGGAGGACAGGAAACGAGACCTTTGCCGGAGGGAAACAAAAGAGGAGTAAAGGCAGGGTGAGGGCAGGAGAGGTGAAGAGAGGATAAAAACAGACGTTGGAGAGGGTAAGAGGGGAGGAAATGAAAGATGCAGGAATGAGGGAAAAAAGATGGGGGAGAAAGAGAGGAGAAGAGAGGAGAGGAGAAAAAATGTGGAAAGACGAAAGTAGAGATGATTTTGGTAAAGGAGGAGAAGAGATGATGAAAAGGGAGGTGAGGAGTGGAGAGAGGAGAAGGGACCGAGAAAAGCTCCCAGATGTTTCTCAATGCAGCTAATCTGCATCCTAATAAGTGAGCAGGAAACTAATCAACTCATACAGTTCTGCCTGTCAGTCTCTCTCTTCATCTCTTTACCACAAACAAAACACACACGCACGCGCACACAAACACACGCTTTGGGATGCTTGTGTAGAAAGGCTCTCTCCCTCTCCCTCTCCCCTCCCCGTAACCATCATTTTATCCTTCGTTCTAATTTTGGACTATGATTTCTTCCATTTCCTTCTTCCTCAGCAGTAATCACCCATCCATCTGTCCACCCGGCGACGACTGTGTGAGTGTCATTATGCCTTACAGCTCAAAATGGAACTTTGCACTTTACACTTTGCTTTGTGTGAGACTTAATAGTCATCCTTGTCCTTAGAATCTTCCTTGAAAACACAGAACATAACGCTCATCAATGATGGGCTCAGAATCTTGCTCCTACCCAAACCTGACGCACAAGAAATAATTTCCGAAAGAGAGCAGTGTTATTCAAACACATCAACAACGTCATCCAAAACGTGCTTGTCCCAAACAAACCCTAATGGAGGTAACCGGAAGCATGACTAATAACTAGCGTAGAGTAGCAATAAATATAATTTTTCTCCTTTTCGGTTCACACAAAATATGAATTATACTTACATTTAACCAATGATTGCAATGATTATGATGCAAGACATGATAACAGCTGATAATGAGGTAGCTAGGACCCAATTGGGTATAAGACATATTGACAAGCCGGACATATTGACAGCCCACTAGCAATAAATGTCTTTTTTTCCCCTGCAAATTGAAGTTCACACTCCGTCTTGCTTAAAAACATGATTTTTACCTGAATGTACCCGCACTGATTATGACACAACACATGTCACAACATGATAACAGCTGATAATGAGTTGGCTAGGTCCCACTTGGGTATTAGACATATTGACAGACCAGAGACCTGCAGCAATACAACAGGACCCAATTTTGCCTGATAACAGTTACTATTTGTACTCGGCCTGGCTGAGGCTGTGGGAAGGGTCTTGGTTGCCATTGTCGTGTTCTTGTGGTTGTGGTCATTCTTCTTGAACAATTGGTTGCTGACTGTCGAGAAGGCGGGTCTAATCTGATTTGAACCTGACAGGGACAGACAGTACAGACAGACAGTGCAGGAGGAAGGAAACACAAACTCAATAGAGAATAATGATCCTTGAAATTCTTTGGTTTGGTTTGAGTTCATGTTCTATCCATACAGAAACTAAAAACTGTGACCTGATAACACTAGTATGTTGTGTCCTCTAAGTCCCTGGAAAAGCTGCAGTGATAATTAATTATTTCTGCATTACTACCTTTACCATAACCTCTTCTTAAACTTGTTGTTCACCGATATTAATCTAGTTGTGCTAAACAGTGTTAGCATTATGCTTCAGGAAGTACCAGGTAAAATGATTACCATGTTCACCTTGTTACCAAAGATGTTCTATAATGAAGGATGACACATTACAAGCTGCGGCCATTATATGATCTATCCCCCCAGTTTGGAAATCGCGTGGATGGATGAAAACATACTGAGTTGTGCCAGACAGGATTCAGAAAGTTCTAGTTAAGTTGTTGTAGACCGTCTTGGCGAAACCAGACTGATGATTCAGCACCAGCAGGGAGAGAGAATGTATCTTAAGCTGTATCTGCTCTGACTGAGACAGGTCTAGAAGCTAATTTGCTCTTGATTTGTCTGTCTGCAAAATGCCATTTTACTGGCAGATATGTAGCTTGTCCTATATTTACTTCACTGACTGGTCATCTCTGCTCATGTTGACTTCTCCCATAAATTAGTGGACCTGCTGCTAAAACAAAAGCCAAACTCAGTCAGTACTGGTCCACCATTGTGCCAAAAAGACAGTCTTTTCTGCAACATTAAGTTCATAACTTTAAGCGAATGTCAGCAGTCCTGAGCTCATGCAGACTTTGAAATACCACTGGTGTTTGCCAAGAAAACACTCACGGGAGCTGAAACCGAACTCTAACTATTCACTAAATAACATTCAACCCACCACTTTGAGAAGAACCTTCTTTGAAGGAGTGTCAAAACAAAATGACATACAGGCATGATATCAGGTCTGATATGCTTTTTTTTCTCAGCTTTGAGGGATGTATAAATAAATATATATATATATAGTCTTTTTACAGAATGGCATCCTAGCTGCCAACTCTTCAGTTGGTCTGATGCTGCATTCAAAAAAAATCTCCAGCCATCTCCTAAATAATACATGCTCCTATGGCAACAGAGGTAAGGCTCTTGATGGAATGTGCTAGTGAGTGAACTAATGCATGTCGGGCGCACGGGAGGATAAGATGTCAGACCAGTACAGATTCAGGTCATCTCGCTGTGAAAAACCCAGCAAGAGTCCGGGCCTCTGGCAGGCAAGGAGGCAAGGCTGCTGTCTGAGGCCAACCTGTGATGGATTTAACCTGGGAAGTCCATGTGCATCATGGGACCTTACCTTTCACTCACAAACCGCACACACACACACACGCGTGCGCACACACTCACACAGACCAAGCCCGACACAAAGTCAATCCTTCAGCGGGTGTTGTTCAATAATGCTCAGGGGAGGGTTGAGGGATGTCATCTTGTGAAAATAGGATCCATCTTACAGAACAGAGAACTGGATCAGTCTGTCTCCAAAAAAAAACATCACTGGCTGACATAATATGCCAAGTCTGAATATGACGCTCACACACTCAGTCTCACTTATTATAGTGTATCGCTATCAGCTGTGCTATCAGAGACGCCTGAAAAGAATGGTAAATAAACAATTTGCCCTCAGGGGGGTTTAACGGGAGGTGCGAGGCTATTAAGCTGCATTTGAGCTCATGTTCACAGGGGAGAGGAATGAAATGTTGACAGGGTGTAAGACTTGACAGCTACAGTTTTATTTTGGTTGCTTGTTGTCTGCTCGCTAGTCTGTAGCCGACCAGATGTAGAAAATGCAACACTGAACACGTATGAAATATTTACAACCAAAAATGTAATAACTCAAGTCAAATAAAGAGAAGAAGTGGGGGAGCTGACAGTCTTTCAGTCTTTGCATCAACGGGGGAATAACATTTTGGTGTGGGTGTATCTGCGTGAGTTGTTTTTTTTTTTTTTTTTGATCTGCTACAGCGAGACAAGACATGGATAATGAAAAGAACAGCAGTGTTTAGAGAGGCGGCAGAAAGGAATTCATGTTACAGCAGGAGGAACAGTCAAGGTCACAGAGAAGCATACAGTAGACACAGAGGCGGCCAGGCTAACTTAAAATACATGGCTTCTGTCTGCAATCGCTCTATTGACATACAAAAATAATGTAAATATGAATTCATTGATTTTCTCACAAAAATAACTGTAACTAATTCCCAAATTTTACCACAGTGCGTGTTGTTGTTTTATGCTAGGAGAGAATCTAGACTTTGACACCTAACTAAGTTCAGTAGCCACGCAACTCCACATAAAAACACAATTTTGGATTATGAATCATGTGGGGTAGGCATAACGGATCCAAGGAAGGGTATTTAATTGTGTCCGTTTTAGGAGGATTTAAAGGAGCATTGTGTAGGATTTCATGGCATCTAGTGGTGTAGTTACTGAGTGCAACCCCACTGCACTGCAGTCTCTGTGATAACCTGAAGGAGAAACTAAAATGGTCGCAAAATGCATGAATAACATGAGAGGTCCTATCTAGAGCCAGTGTTTAGTTTGTATGTTCCGGGCTACTGTAAAAACATGGCAGGTCAACACGGTGAACTCCGTACCTGAGGTGTTTCATATTATTGTCTACAAATCAAAGACATGCATATCTGTGTTACATGGGTGACAAATTACACCTTCAATGTGAGCAAAGGCCTGATCATTCAGTAAGACGAACACCTGGGATCTCATGTTCTTGTGTTGTGCAAAGCATTGAAAAGATGAGTTTCTACCCTGTCATATCATAGAATGACAACGACAAATATTTGTTTACCGTTAATAACTCCATAGCTCTCCACCTATGGTAATAATGACAAACTTGTTACTCACATTCCACCATCTGAACTAAAAGTTTCGATGTCCGACTGACGAGCTCTATGGTGCTGACGGCTCTGCGAACTGGCTGCTTCACTAATGTTAAGCGAGTACTACCTGGATGAGCAGTTTCACAGCTCAGAATAATACGGGGCTTTTAGAGGTGACACTTAAAACAAGGATGTCATGCGCTTTAAATTTGAACTGACACATTCTCAACACTGGTCACTAACCACCAGCTGTCAGTTCAGACCAACAAGGTGGATCATTAGGGTGTTAGTGTGAACCGAGGTGATCAGGTGCTAAATCAAGCTAAATCTTTATCAGCAAAAATATATACCAACTCAGTATTGAATAGAAAAATGACACCACAAAACTTTCAGCCCCGGTATGGGCATTCAACAGTATATGCAGAACATGGCCACACCAACTGACCTTTTTCACAGCAGCCATTTTGACATCAAACGGTAGTGCAAACACAGGTGTTACCAATGATACTAATTAAGGCTCTGTTCCATTTACTTTAGCAGAGCCGTTCCAGTGAGCCGCCATGCGCAACAGCAGCGTCCTGACTCTGTTTGACCTGAATAGAACGGGGCCTTAATTAGTGTCATTGGCAGCACCTGTGTTTACCCTACAATTTCATGTCAGAATGGCTGCTGGATAAAGTGGTCTACACAGAATTGTATTGTCACTACACCAGGACCCTGCGATGACTTCAACCTGGCATACAAACCAAAGATGTCACACATGCTGAGATGCAAGGCAGGACATCATGGATGTCGTCAAGCCCCTCTCCCTATACACTGGTCTCTATGACGTCATTGTCAGTTTATCTACAACACCTTCTGCAAAGAAGTCTAACCTTGTCATGGAACCATGGGCACACCTCATGGAGCGAACTTGAAAATCGTTGAGCAAGTTCCTGGACACAACTTCAAGTGAACTAAAAGCAGTGCTATAATCAATCAATCAATACAAGACCAAACAGAGGATGTTCTTGTGTCAGCGTTGACAGCTCAGTTTGATGCTGAACTAATCCTCTCCAAAGTCACACCATTAAACGCACTGGAGCATCGCCCATCAAAGTTTAGCATGACTCTGCTCCCTCCCATGCTAGGTTGCAGTGTGACATTCAAGTGGCTGAGAGAGAGGGGTGCTGCCTCACATCAAAGACTTACATTTCCAAATCAACATATTCTTTTGTTCTCTTCATGCCATTACAGTAGGCAGTAACAGACAACTGACAAAGATGCACACAAAGACGATCCTGGACTTGCTCACCGTCCACATGGAATATTTACTGACTGCCTACACGATCTACTGTATCAATCTTCTTTGCCAATAATTTTTTCTAAATACCAAACATGACACTATACTGCCAGATGCTTGTCACTTTGTAAAGAATATTGATTGTGATACATACTGTAGTGTGTGCACAGTACTGGTTTGTGTTTTTAAGGACATGGTGATGATTTATGTATGCATCTCGTGTGTGTGTGTGTGTGTGTGTGTGTGTGCGCGCGCCCCTCCCTAGCAAAAGAGACAAAACAACAACTGTTCGCCAACTGTGCTGAAACAGAAAGGGATGAACAGGGCTCCTTTTTCTACTAATGAGCAGAGCAGAGTGACAGATTAAACTGTGCAAAGGCCCACCCTAGAGTGGAACTATTTCTGCTTTCCTCAAATGTCACTAGGTACCAACACTGTAGAAACATTTTGACTTCAAAAGAACACATCTTGATTTTTAGTCAAATGCTGTTACGAAAAAAAGAAGAAGAAGAAAAAAAATAAATACAAATCTATTAACTGAGAGGAAATAAAACAGTGAACCAAAAATATTAAAAAAAACTATTTCTGAGCATGGCACGGAGATATTGAAGCCAGTTTCTTCTAGTCAGACATCATTTGTGAGTACAAGGTTTAAAGTGTCAGTGTGAAATACAGAATATTGTACAAACGTGTGCGCTATCTCTTTAGAATTAGCGAACATCTTGTTGTCTTTGTTGCAGAGACAGAATAAAGCTTATTCCTTTTGTCAAAAGGAAGTCAAAAATGGAAAGTGACACAGTGAGAGAGGAAGAGGGGCTGACATGCAATAAAGTCTGGCTATGAATTCAGAATTTCATGGCTACCAATGACAATAGTGTTCAGCATCATTTGGGTCATAGCCTTACTACAACTTGCATTTTTTTAAACTACTTTTCAGCCAGAGGTTGGTTTTGAAGATAATTATTTAATTAAAATAATAACGAGGAACACCAGGATCCAAATATGATGACAGTAACAAACAATATAACGAGGAACCAAACCTACTGTAAACAAAGAAGGTTCATTTACAGACACTGCCTCTTAATGGAAACTTCTGAGAATATATGTGGAAATCATATTGTGCCTTAAAGCATGCATAACATTGTTGAAAAATGAAAGTTGGGGAACCAAGAAAAAAAAGGGAGAGTTTTAAAAATGACCTTTTGGGAGAAAGTGCATCTACTACAACAGTCTTGTGCTGACGGTGGCCATTTTAAAGCTGAGACAATATACCCCTTTCCCCACCAACTGAGTGGTTTGATGCTCAAAATCCATATACTGCAATACAGACAGATAATGCTCAGGAGCATCTGGTCTCTAGGTCTGGGGTAAGAGCTGCTCATGTTCAATGATTCTAATTAGTCTAGGAGTGGCTGTTCAAGTAAAAATGACAAAAATACACACACACACAAAAAACAAAACATTATTTCTATTTCTCTCTTATGCAATTTGGGGAGGATTACCGGGAAAGCAGAAAAAGACAAAGATAAGGATTACTTACTAAAAAACTGGTTTTGGCATATGGAGAGGAGAAAGGCAGGCAGACAGACAGAGCATATTTGGCAATCAGTCTCTTACCCATCACTTTAACGAAGTAGGCATCAGCTTCGAAATTGTTCTTCAAAGCATGGATGATCAAGTCTTTTTTGCCCTCCGCCTGGGTCAGAACCAGCATGTCTAATATACCCTGCAAATGAAGACAGGCATACAGATAAGAGACAATGGGAGTATGGTGTGTGTGTATGTGTCTTCCGATGTACATTTTTATCCCTCCTACACATTGGGTGACTGATCCAGCATTATCTTATCGTCTCCGTTGTTCTCTCTTTCCCATTTATACGTTCTCTCTCTCTCGAGTGAGTGAGAAAATTAGGAACAAAAAGAGAGAGGGCCAAAATTAACAGACAGGCCACATTAGCAGTCATAATTAATTCCGATAAGACAAGCACTTACAGTAGATTGCAAGCAGCTACTGTACTATATGTAATGGGTGTGAGTGGGTGCGTGTGGAGTGATGCGTGATTCGAGCCTATAAAACACAGAAAGAGGGTTTTAGACAAAGTCTGTATGGGGTTGTATGAGTGTGTGAGACAGTGTGTGTTCTGTAGTATGTAAGGGAGCATTGCTTCTTTCTTCATCATTGTCACCACAGATAGAAATCCAAGTACAAAACACATGAAAAAATAACAGCATGTATGAGAGGTGTAAAACAAAAGCGGCTTGAAAAAACAAAATAATAATAACAGCACTTTGTCAATACAAAGCTGGCAAAGATGGAGTAAAAGAAGCTTGCACACAAGCTACTACATGTACTTTTAACAGCATTACTGATTATAAACGAGCACTACTCTGAACACGGCATTGTCCTGTCCTCAGTCCAAATCTCGAACAGTACTTGTGATCATGAAAGACAAATCATACACTTAAATCATTTTGTTGACGTCAGTGACACAAAAGCTTTTCACATAATCCACTTTTCTGCAGTAGAGAAATCAAATATCCTTGTGTGCTCTGTCAAATTAATTCATTTTCTTTCTTCTCCATTTGGCATCAAGTTCTCTAATACTGTCGAAATTCTCCAAAAGTGATGCCACTGCAGCGGCATATCTAACTCTCTGATGCCAGAATTAATGTAGATGTCGGTGAATTACTTGGATCGATAAGAGGGGGCATTGAGGAGAGAGACAAAGCCAGGGGACATTTAGAAGGACATACTGCAGCAAAACATGTGAAATGTGAGAGATGAAAGGGAAAAAACTATGAAAGAACGGTACTGTGAAGTCCAGAGTCAACACAAACTACTTACGTCCTCATAGATGTCAAAAAATGTTGCCATGACAGCATTTTGGATGGCTCCCAAATCAGATTGGTCCCAGTGGATGTGGAACATCCTTCCTACACTATGGCAATTGGCGACGTTACAGGGCACGTTCTCCAACAGAAAGGCCTGCTGACCACTGGGAGGCAGAGAGAGAGACAGAGAGAGACAAGGAGGGAAAATGCATGTTATAATATCTTGGAAGGTGACAATGAAGCATCCGAATAACTAACATCAGCTGAATCACACCAGTTGACTCTACTGCCAATCTCATTTGAGCATAGTAATGAAATGGTACTTATAATCTAGAAATTAAATCTCCACTCTTTTCTGATGCTGACCCTGGTTCCTAAAAACTTCCTTTACGTACCAACCGTAACTTCTCTTGCTATACACTGGACATGAGAGTCTAAGCAGGACATCTTTCAAGTAAGTTTGACGCAGTCTTTTATATTCCTGAGGCTTGGAGCAATCATTTGATACAAACAGCCAAACATAATAGTATCTACTACATGTGCTGTAGGTTGTGTCAGCCCTGTGATGAACTGGTCACTTGTCCAGCGTGTACCCTGCCCCTCACCCAAGGCCAGTGGGGATAAGTATAAGCGGTTATGGAGGATGGATGGCTGTATGGACATTTGCTGTATTTGCTACAATAAAGAGTCTGCAGTCTTTTAAAGCAAGCATCTCGGACTGGACTTTAAATAGTGACCTGGTGGAAAAAAACAAGAAAATGGGCCATGTCCTTTAAGTAAGTTTTTTGATGCTTACTCTGTCCATAAATAAAATAAGATAAGATAAGATAAGACAGACTTTATTGATTCCACACCGGGGAAATTCACTTGTTTCAGCAGCTCACAATACACAAGGTGGGCAAGTAATACATGTGTGGTGACTTCACTCTCTTAAATCTTTATTAAAGAAGCCAGACCTCCATAAATAATTATCACCAAGCTCTAATCTACAATTCCTCAGTGCAGGTACAGTGAAGCTGTACGCTTTTGCTTGACCACCTAATTGTCAATTATGTAAATTACTTTAATCAATCGGGGATTTGTGCAGAAGCCAGTACTAACACAGCCCTTATTATTTTTTTATTTATTAAGTTTTGAAGTGGCTTTTCTCTTTTCAAAACAAGAGCTTAATTACTTCACAGAATGAGAGCTGCCTCAGGTTGCATCCCTAAACACCTGCGATAGTACAACATCCACAGGCGCTGCTCTTTTGCTCCACTGCACATACAATATGTCAGAAGCAAATGTATCTTCGTGCATATACAAGACACACTAAATATGTACTTCTTTTCTACCAACATCTAATCATTTTAATGTTTTGCTGTATTTGATATATAGTAAACCTTCCTTTGCTCTGACCACACCCTGTATTTACAGATGTGGACCTGTGGTGAGTTGATTCCAAGAGCTGAAAAAATACCCAACAACTCCGGGACTCAATCTCATTTTTTCTCACTATCTGTACGCAGTCTTTGTCCCCATCTCCTTTTGATTCTCTGGGGAGATTGAAACCCCCATTCTCTGTATCTATGTGTCTGTCTATCTCTCTGTACCTGTTCTTAGATCTCTGTGGGAGTGGTGGCCGGAAAAAAGAGAGAGAGAAAAAAAAAACTACTCTAAAAATAGACGAAACGTGGACGCCTTTGGGATTGTAGATGACTCCCTTCCCCCACTACCTAAACATCTAAACATGCAAGCGTCTAGGGAGTAGTAGGTGAAGGCAGACCATGGCCATCTGTCATCAAAAGATGCTTTAAAAACTTGCAAGACTGTTTGAGGTGGTGTTGGGGGAAAAAAAAAAAAAGAAGAAGAAAATGTGCCTCACTTTCAGCAAAATATTCACCTGTCATAATGTCAGAAAAGGAAGGACATTGCATTACAAAGCGCAGAGAGTGATCCTGGGTGAAATGTTGACTGATTGATTACTGTCATTAATAAGATGCCGTCATCCATCCTGAGACTTTGTTGATTTTGCTTGAGCAAAAATGTGTATTTATGGAGAATTTCACTTGAAGTGATGTATGATACAAAGCGAGACAGAGACAGAGAGACAGATAAATGGCTTTTACTTGTCTTTACATGTCTCCACCCTACAGTGAGACAGCACAAGCTAATCTTATTATTGTGTTTTCCACAAAACGAGACAAAAACAAACAAAAAAACTCAGCATGAACGCAGAATACTGGGATGAAGATGCCAATAATGATAGCTCTATCACACATAAACACGTGCAAACATGATGTACCCTATATAGTGTGCGCCTTGTGTGCTTATTATGCAGAATATGGCAGATATCAGGGTAACAAATGTGGATGTTACACAACAGCTGGCATCGACCAAGCAATCCAAATCAAATTGGTACTTAAAGTGTACTCTGTAAACCTCTCCAGCGCTGATAGCCTGGTGTTTTCAAAAACAGTTGCTAAGTGAACAATACCCAGTTAACAGCCTTTGTTGTTACTGTATTGTATCACATGCAGTATCTAATAGCTGCTTTTCAGTGTACAATCAGAAGCAGGATTAGTTTACTGAACTCTGGCAGCGATGGATGGATTGATGACCTTTTTTCTTCAGTACATCAATCTTTGTGGGTGAACGCTGTTTTTTTTATATCAAAAACATTCATTTGAATCATGATGCATGGCAGTAGCAAAGCTACATGAGAAGTTCAACCAAGCTTCTAAAATATTATAGACGTTTTTTGGACTTGCTGAAGCAATGGGAGTTCAAATAATGAAATAACATGCCATCATTGGCTCTGGATTACGTTTTACACCAAACTAGGTGTGAAACATAGTACGGCTAAAAATGATTTTTCTGTTTTCTGGAAAATGTTTGTCTTAGATTTAGTAGCTACACCCAACTCCAGGAAACAAACTCACTTTTGAATTCTGTGGCAACATTTTTAAATGCTGCCTTAAATCTGTGCATGACACCTGGCTGGAATCAGCAGCCGGCATTGCAACACATTCAGTAAATGCACTCTGCAGTAGTCTGGTTATTTTACAGGTAGGTGAGAATTACAAATGCTCATTTAGTAGGTGGGATCTGGATTCAGCTGCCAATATAACAAGCATCTGTAGTTAAAACACTTCAAAGTACAGGACAGTGCAGGAGTTTAATTCATTTCTAAAGAAGCCACACAATGCTTCGGGCATACAGATTAAAATAGTGTCAATTCAGATGATTTTTTTTGCGCACATGCTGCTGTTTCAGGCTGTCTGGATCTTTATTGGAGGTGGTGAGGGGTGCGGCTGGGGGCTTGTGCTGGATTAACTGACTGATTATACATATACTAGATGGAGGTTTCGCTAAAGGTCATTCAGAATAATCCATCGATGCTGCATAAGTGCAAGACCGTTCCTCACTTCACACTGGGCGTAAACAGCATAGGACAGAAAATGATGACAACCTCTGCTGCACCTATTGGTCAAGAAACACTACTCATGGAGAGCACTGATTGGCTCACTAGCACATAATAAGGCCTCCAGCTGCAGGAAACTGTCATATATACTGTCATATATATATATATATATATATATATATATATATATATGTGTGTGTGTGTGTGTGTTTGTGTGCAGAAAGAATTGTAGCCATTTCAAAGTTGCAGGCTGAACTTTAGGAGGAATTTGATTGTTTTCACCTGCGTGCATGTGTCCTTTCTGACACGTGTACTTCAAAAGAACCTCTGAGACGGTGAAGACGAACTCAAGGAGGTCATGAAGTGGACCGTACACACACACACACACACACACACACACACACACACACACACACACACACACACACACACACACACACACACACACACACACACACACACACACACACACACACACGCAGACACACCTAACAGAACAAAAAGTAGTTTCCTCCTGATATGTTAGTTTTCTCTTGACTGCGGCAGGTTGAACTGCAAACCAGCAAACCACGCAGACATCTGTATGAACAGCTACTGTATATTAAATCATCATTAAGAGAGATTTCCTGAGCCAATCCTAAAGAACGGCAAGGAGGCCAATGCAGGCATATATTTGACAGATTGTATACTGGCTAGATAGAACCTGACAAAATGCAAAAATAGTCTGCAGTTATTGTTTGTCCTCTTCATCTTTCTAGTATCACAAGGTTGCTCTCTTTAGACTCATTGAGTCGAACACTGGCAGCATTTCACTGGCCTATGAGGACAATTTTCAAATGACTCAAAATTCTGCCACAACGATTGGCAAAATACCAAAACTCTGCCACTAAATACTCTGTTATGACATCTTTTATCTTTGCTTTCTCTTGCGGCAAAGAATAATGTACAAACAATTCATGTAGCAGATACATATTTTTAGTCAGAGCTAACCGGGAGGTCACATCAGCCGTTTGCTAATTTACATTAATTCTCTTACGATAATTCTCTACTAATTAGTAGCTCAGTGATGGAATCAAGCAGAATAAAACTTGACGTCTGTTGTTTCTGTACTCTCTGAGAGTTGGCGTCTACACTTACCTCTATTATGCATGCTCAACATCTTCAGCACAAAAATTGAACAAGTTGGAACTATCAAATTTTTGTGTTGCAGATTGATGTGTACTGAGCAGCTGTCGTTTAGGTAGATACAAACATTGGATCAGACTTACATCTGCAGACCCATACCCATAATTAAAGAACTCTGATTGGGACAGGGCCAAAAGATAATATATAACATATAACTCTCCAACACAAACAAGACCCCCAGATTAAAATATAAATAGCTAAAATTAAGATGAATGTTTATGAAGGACATAGTAATCAAATTGGCTGATTAAAATTACTTCAGTCGATTTCTTCTGGTAATTAGCCATGTAGCTCCGTATCCTCAGGCAAGTTAAAGGCACGTCAGAAAGTTACATTTTGTTCTCCAAATAAACTACCTGCTATTAACCAGTAAGTAAAGACAGTGACTTTAGAAAATCTGATGTAAAAAGAAAAACACACAAACAAACAAAAATCAAATTAGGTTAATATTATGATAAAGAGCTCTCACTGAATTGTGGCTTTAAAGTAAGAGGAGTGTGCAGGTTCAGCCTGTGTCTGCACTAATGTCAGCGTGTGTGTGTGTGTGAGTCTGAGGATGTGCGCCTGGGGGCTTTGATTATTGTATGAACCCAGTGTCAGCATTGATGAGTGTGTGTGTGTGTGTGTGTGTGTGTGTGTGTGTGTGTGGGTGGGTGGGTGTGTGTCTGTGCCCGCGGGGAGTGTTCCACTGTTCCTAGCTCTACCTGCCTCCTCTCTAATTGGCCTCTGGAGGGGCAGTGGGCTGGCAGGAGGCTGACCAGCTGATCACAACGACGACCCTTCTCTCCCTCGACCTCAAGCGCTCTGGGATTCCTCTGTTACCTGTCCACCTTTACCATTCCCCTGTCTGTCCGTGCGGCTCATCCTTCCATCTCCCTACACATCCCCCTCAAGCTGAGCGGCTACACTAACCTGGCCACCTTGTTCTTGATGTCCCTCTTTTCATTTTCTTCCTCATCTTTCGCCATCACAGTGTGGTGTGAGTGCATTTAATAATGCTCTTTATAGTTTTGATGATGGAAGCAGCACCGACTCCTCTCTTCTTTCCTTGACAAAATGACCTGCTGACTCTCTGATTTCTTTCTTCTATCCCCCTTCTATACAAAACCCTCTTGATGAAAATGCATTTCAGGTTGGTCAGACATTAGTCATACGCTATTTAACGTTGGCAATTACTCACCTATTAAAACGTATTTCTGTTTTAAAGAACATAAATAAGGTCAAACACCACAAAAGAGGCAATCTTTAAGTATCAGTTCTTTGCTGTGTATTTAAAAAAGTTATTTAAGTTGTGTTTTAAAGTTTGATATCTGTTGATTGGCTTTATGAGAGGATATTCTGCCTCATGATAACCAATTATTTTGGTTACTGGTTACAGTATTTTCTAGTCCTAGTCTAATAATGGTAGATCTTGTCAGTAGCACTGAATTGTTACATGTTTTCAAAATCAAAAAGTGGTCAAATTCTTACTTCACAAGAAAAAAAATATGAGAATAAACAGAATTTTGTAGAGCTAGATTTAGTTTTTTTGTGGTAATGATTTTGCTCTCCAGTAGAGCTACAGTAACTCTTGTGGCACTCCCAACTTCCAGGTTGGGAATTTCTGTATCACATGACCAATATTGTTCCATAAGAATTTTATCGTGGATAGTTAATGACAACATTATTTGTTAAAAAACGAGGCCTGTAATAACAGTAATTGACATTTTTAGACAAGGGCAACAGCCTGTGAAAACGGTTGGGTTGGTCTGTGGCTCTGGAGAGGCTTTGAAAAGTTTGAGAAATTAAGCCTAATTGCATCATGAACTTTAGACCAGAACGTCAGTGTTGCAAACCAGAGGAGTGCAGCTTGAAAGACATGTACGATTCAATGCAGGATCAATTAGTTTTGGAACCTGACCTAAATTAGAGATGAAAAAGTCAGGATATCGTGGCCTCTGCTTCGTCAGTTCTGACAGTTCTCTTGAAGCCTCCCAAGTTAAAAGAAGTGAAATACAACATCACTCTCTTTTAACAATTCACATAGGAGCGGTCACCTTTTTTTCTCTTCTTTTTTTAAAGACTTTAACATTCCCTGTCACACACACACACACACACACACACACTGAGGTGAGCCCCAGTTGGAATGAATCAGACTCAGGCATCTAACGAGTCAGCAATCTATTGATAGAATGACAGTGAGAGAGAGAGAGACTGACAGAAAGAGGGAGAGAGAGATGTGGACAAAAGGTGAGCGAAGGAAAGAAGTGCGCATGTCCACGTAGATAAAGTGACAGCGAGACAGCGACATGTTGTCAAGGCGCACAGACGCTGTGGTTTCTCATTCTGCTAGCCACTGCGGTGATGAGCACAGGCAGTGACTCACGGCGACACGCAATCAAAGTCAAAGTGCATCCTTTGGTAGTGTCACTCCTCTACGCGGCCGGCCTGCCGTCACTCACTCTTTCATGCTCCGTATCTATCCCTGCCTGTTTTCCCCGCCTCTCGCTCTGTCGTGTTACAGAGTCGGCTTTCTTTTTAGGCTGTCCTTATTTGTCTTTCTGTTTTCAAGATCACAAAACAACAGCCTACAAATGAGCTTATTTGGCAAAGATGTAAAACAGGATTTTTCATTAGGAAAAAAAAAGGATGACGGGTTAAAAAACAAAACATAAAATTCAAGCATTGCATCTGCTCCCCATCCATCACTTTTCTCAAGTGCCAAAAAAAGAATTGCTACCAGTGGCAAATCTCTATATATATTGCAATCCATATTAAGGTTAGAATAGTGTTGTTATTAGATCACCAATGAACCCAGCTGAGAAACAAGAAAGACTCGAGCAACACTGAACATAGAAGCTGAGTTGAGGGGTAAAAGTGTGAGAAATATCAACGCTAAGGCCCAGGTGTGGATTTGGGCACTGGGCTTGAAGTCCCCATCTGTCACCGTTGTGCTGCAAACCCCTGTGGCCTCAACGCTGGCTTAGTGAATGTATTTTCGTAGGAATGATGTCCCAGCATGACTGACTCAGCTTCTGATACAGTAACAGACACAACACATGTCATGCAACATTTACTCAGTCCTGTGAGATTAGGATGGATAATCCATCTTTCCGCTTAATGGACCTGCTTTTTAGGAATCAAACAAAGGATGCACATTTGGTTGATCACTTTGTATCCAGACTCTCCAGACCCAAGAACCATATGATGGATTTTTGCAGTTGTTTGTATGATCAAATACAAATCCTCTGTGGCTCTTCCTGAGGTTTCTTCCACCTTTTTTCCCTGTTAAAAGGGTATTTTTTGTTAGAGAAATAAAATTAGATTTGATTTGAAATACCTGCAAAACTAATGACATTCCCAACAACCTCAGCTGAACTGTGTGTTTAGTGACCATTGCCACTGTTCTTCACCAACCTAATATGGTTAAGAAGGTAAAAATGAATAGGTCTACTGCAAAAAATGTGCTTGTCAACAATGTTAGCACGTTAGCATGCTGACATTAGCATTTCGCGTGCCTAAATACCCCCTCTCCCACGAATCGGACCTTGCAGATCGCCTATCAATCAAGCTGTTGGGCTGTGCCTTTTTCCTTTGATTTTGGAGTTTCGGCAAGAGCTTGCTTTGTTCTTTGTTTATCACTGCTCCGGCTAACGAGCTGCTTAAACCCATTCCCAACAAAATGGAAAAACAAAACCGATTGACATACTGTGAAGCGCAGGATTAATTCCAAGATCCATCAGACAGTGGGTGCTTACAGCAGCTAATGGAAAACATTACATAACCTGGATATAGGTTGAATTACAATCAATCCATGACAGAGGATAGCAAATGTATTTCTATGCCCACATTGAGGATTATAACTTCAAAGAGTGCTTTCTGTTAAATGAACCACACATACACACACCTCCGCGGATTTTGCTGCAATAGCATCGCAGCTCTCCACACTAGCATGTAGCATGATGACATGCTTTAAAACTAATCATCAAATGGCCACCACCGTCGTTCATTATGCTATTACTGAGCAGCTTCCTAGAATACTTCTCAATTTTTCTTTGTTTAGGAAGTCATCTGAGGCCAGAGCAGCCTCCCGCCAATAAAGCTGCACTTTGGAAATAAAATATTGTACACGACTAACGAGGCACACGTCTCACGCTACTCCAGTTTCCACCCCGGTATTAAGCAACAAAACTAAGAGACAAACACAGCTACACTGCTTCCAACATACAGAGAGGGGATGGATTTTAAATGGCATTGCCTAGCAACAGCCTGCTAAGCTTTTGGCAGCTGCTTGGTCGGGTTGCATACTGATAGATGGAGACACACACACACACACACACACACACACACACACACACACACACACACACACACACACACACACACACACACACACACACACACACACACACACACACACACACACACACACACAGATTCACAGGCATATACACTCCCAGGAACACTTAAACTTAATGTCATGGAACTCATCAAGGCATCAATAAGGTGAAGGGCAATGAGTTTTACATAACCAAGAACATTAACTGTTGTTCGGCTACTTGTGACTGGGAACTGAACCAGGTGTTATCTTGAACTTTAACTCTAAAGTTTATCACATTTTTTTAGTACAGAAGTAAATAATGTCAAGTTAAGTGCTATCATTATCCACAACCGTATTTTCTGGCCACTGCAAAGATCCTAATTGGAAATTATGTACTTTCCTTTCATGCTCATTGATGCAAACTACTACTAATAAAACAGTGAAAACATGTCTTTAGTACAGTACAGTACAAGCGTCTTACACTTGTTTATGAGAGGTTTTCGATCCCAATAACTCTAAATAAGAAGTGAGTGAGTAACAAGTGCTCATCAAAGAACGCGTCACAGTTGGAGTGCAATAAGGATTCAAGATTTTATGATGAATGACCTAGTTGACATAGTTATGAACAATGATTTTGACTTCAGGCACAAACAGCATGGTCTCTGCAACCGCTTGTGTGGTATCTCCTCTACAGTACGTATCCGCTTGCTATTTGGCTTTAGCAGTGCACTGTCCACAAATCTACAGCAAGCAGACCAGAAAGCCACCAGGGAAGCATCAACGCAAAACCAGGTTAAAAGGTCGGCTGAAATTTTGTCAGCTGTAGTGACATGATATTGCAGGCAAATGTGTTCATCTGTAGCCTGTTAACATTTATGAGTTTGATATTTTACTATTGCTGAGGCAGAATCAAATGTTTTGGTTAAAAAATCTCACCGATCACGTTGTCATTTTCAGAAACTTACTTGGTAGCTAACTACTGTAGGTAGCTATTGCACACAAATCCCGACGGTCAGGAGATTGTGCAGAGTATGAAAGTATGTAAGTATGGAATCAGTCGGTGTTAAAGCATTTAACAGTAAAGTACTGTTAAAGTAACAGTCTGTGAAGTTAGCTCAAGTAGCTGGACTACAGAACGGTCACCGGTATAAGTGGGGTCATCAGTGAAACGTCATTAAGCTTGCTTTTAGACTGTCAAATGATTCGCTGCTAGTTTGTCATTTTACAATTTGCCTGACAATTTAGTTTCATGTTGGTCTTGTCCTACTAACCCAGCTCTCTAACTGTGCATTTTGGTGAACGAGGCAACACAGAATACAGAGCAGACACCGAAAGAGAACAGTAAGGGTTGGACAGATCAGCAGGCAGGCAGACAGTCGAGCAGAACTTTTCCAAACACACCTTTCTCCTGCTATAAAATGCATGTTTATTGCATGAAGTGAGACGGACAGAAGAGATAAGGACTGAGATGTTTTTTTTTTTTCTTTTTTTGCAATTTTGCTGGCCAACACCCTCAAGCAGAGGTTAACTACATTATTCTGTTACTGTCAGGCACTCACTGACCTATAGCCTGAAGAGTTCTACACATAAATATGTGTATGTGCTATGTTTGTGTAAGTGTATGTCACTTGAGCAGTTGTGCCACATCTCCCCTAGGCTTTTTCCTGCCTTGTTGTTGATTCACGCGCCTTTCCAAAGACAATTGTGGCATCTCCGAATGAATCCTGATGGCTCCAATCACTGGTATCTGTAATCATCAGTAATCAGTAGCAAGGACTGAATGTCATGTAGTGGTGTGAGATAGAACACTTAAGTTCAGCTGTTTCCATCTGTGACCTCATTTCATATTCCAGAAATAGCTCCTCCAGCCACACACTGCTACATGCGTGGCTACATGGTACATGTACGTGCACGCACACATGCGCTGCAGCTCAGTGGAGGGTGGAGTGTGACATTTAGACCATTTCTCCTGCGATAGGGGGCTCTTATGAAGCCGGGGAGGACCATTTCAACATCAAACACTCACAGCCAGCAGGACGCTCTGTCTCCCCGAGGGCAGTGGATGAATGAAGTGTGTGTGCGTGTGTGTGTGTGTGTGTGTGTGTGTGTGTGTGTGTGTGTGTGTGTGTGTGTGTGTGTGTGTGTGTGCATGTGCGCGCGTGTGCATGTGTATCATCCAGTGAATGTGAAACCTACCTGAGTAAAGAGAGTGGCTGGACTGCTGGCTGCTCTGATAGACAATCAGAGCATCTAGAAAAATAGTCTGGACGCATAACCACATCTGCGTAGCACTATTTACTACAAGGAAACGGGACTTTTGTAACTGTCATCACTGCAGAGGACTCTAAAAAAACCGTCGAAACTTTGTTCTTCATCTCCATTATTACTAACTGAATTTAATAACGATGTGAAACAGGAAGTTCTGCAATACATTCACCCGATGGCGCAGATTTTTGGGAGGAAAGCCACTGCCAGGACCACACTTTGTGCTGATCTAGAAATCAAGCTGCTTGATGTGTGCTTTGTTTAGCTAATGATTAGCTTCGGCAGCTGCATGCAGTACTTCATCAGTGCCACAGTCCTGGAAGACTCAGCACAAACCCCATAATTCAGCTAAAGTGCTTCCATTATGACTCTTTATGATGAGTTACAATGACTAAGATTACTACTACAACTCTTCCTGAGAAACCTGCTGCACATTATCACATTTGGTTCGCTGTTGTGAATTATGAGCAGGCTGGTCATCCGTCATATTACCTCATATAAAAAGTTGAAACTTCAGCTTTTAATTGTCAAAATAAATAAAGAATTGATAAATATACGACTTCCTCCTGCAGTCCAAAAACATGCACTTAGTGTGAATGGTTGTTTGTCTCTATGTGCCCTGCGATAAGCTGGAGACTTGACCAGGGTGTGCTACTGTATGCCTCTCCCCCAAAGTCCGCTGGGATATGTTCCAGCCCCACCGAGACCCTGATGAGGATAAGCAGTTACAGATAATGGATGGATGGATGGTAAAGATGGCAGCTGTCTAAGAGACAATGTCAAACTTTTCCTAAATTCTCCATCTTCAACTCCTGGGTAACTCCTGAGTTGGTTATGCATTTCGAGAACTATGCTTCATTTTTATGGATGATGCAATGTCATGCTATAATGGTTATTATTGAGGTTGAGAAGTTTGGAGAGGTAGCAAGTGAACTGTGTCAGTATTGTGTCCCGATTCAATGTAATTAGTTTCAAGAATATGTGTAAAGAGGATAATTGTAAATTTCTTCTTTTTTGAAGAAGATTATGATGAACTGGTTGATATTATAATTTCTTCTTCTGTTTCCATTTCTTCCACGAGAAAAGAAAAGAAAGGAAGAAAGAAAGCAATTATAAAGAAAGAAAGCTACAAAGATCCATTATAGTATTATCTGGGGAATATGCTGACATTTAAGGATTTTTTTTTTTTTTTTGTCCATAATTATTCTTCACAGTGCAGACTGAAGTTGAGTATGTAGCCACTGATGCAGTAGGATGGCTGTTTCCCTCCAAACAAAATCACTACAGGCAGACGGTAGTAGCAGTCTGGAACCTAAGAGGCGAAGCATGCATTTAGTGAGCTCTCCTCCCCATCTCCCTGCCTTCATGCAGCAGCCTACACAGCCATTACAACGTTTCACACACACACACACACACACACACTCGCCAACGCAAATGCATACTCCACTCGTCTCTATCTGGCACACATAATATACATACACATTCCTCTCATGCTCAATCCCTGAGAGAGCCCTAAAACCTTAACAAGGAAGATTTAATTAATTTTCAAAGTAAATGGATGAGCAAAGAAGGGGCCCATTATCTTTATGCTGAACGGCGGCAGTTGTGTGTTCCCGTGAAGAGAGCATCTCTGGTGGCATTTGGGGAAACACATAGCTTTGATGTACAAAATGAAGGGAGTGAGAAAAAGGCAGAGGGAAATGTGTACAAGCTGATTGCTCTCCTGCGTGTCTCTATGCTTACATTGAGCGAGCAGGCAGATGGTCAATATTTTGCTCCAAGACTTCCACATTCTTAGTTGCAAGACATTTTGCAATTGTATTTTAGAGAGAAAATTTGACAAAATGTAAAAAAAAATAACGATAATAATTTGTCATAAACATTGTGGTGGTGTATATTTTTATAACTCTCGTGAATAAAGAAAATACTGTAACAGAGAAACAATTTTGAGCACAGCAGAAATGCACCAACAGAATATTCTCACCCATCTAAACATCTGTCATAAACACATCAAGTTCTGTCACAATTAAATAGTAAGAGTTTGACTCTCATGATTTTGCACAGATTGTGCATAGAGAAATCCACAAGAGACGGGAATGCCAATTTCTCCACCAACAGTAGCCTCCTACCCTTCACAAAATTCAATTTTGCTCAAACCAGAATCGACTTCATTTATTATGGTTGCCTTCTACAACAACGGTCAGGATCTGTGCTATGTGTGTGTGTGTGTTTTCCCCGCAATAAGTAGCATCTAGCTCTAAAAGCCTACAGGTGGTTGTAAGGCCAGATCAGTATTTTTCCACTGACACAAGCTGGTCAGAGCTAAAAGAGCAAACGGAGAGTGCTCGGCTAACAGCTGCCCACGCCACGCTCTTCACTTTAATGGAAACAACAAGCAAACACACTCCACGGGCTTCATAATCAGAGAGTTTAGCGCTCTTTCAACTACAAGTGCACAGCACAGTGGGAGAGCTGACTGATGTAAACACGTCCAGAGCAGCACATATAGAAATGTCCTGTACATGTTGACACAAGCAAACAAAAGATGATACCTGTGGACCTCACCACCTACACACATGGTGTGGTCGGAGAGGCGCACAATCCCTGACATAAAAATGCGCAATATACATCCTAAAAGGCATAAGTTGGACAGAAATAGGATTTGCTTAAAGCAGTGGCAGCGCCGCAGTGTTGCCTTAATGAATTAATGTTTGTCTCTGGAAAGAGCAGACAAACTTCAATGCCTTTTTAACTAGACATGCAGCGACACTGTATCTTTATTACTTTCTATCTGAAGCTGGAGTTTGGTGTACTATTGCATTTGAGCAGGTTGGGAAAACTATATCCACCATCTGTTTAATATATGAGCCAGCCAGGAGCGTTCTAACATATTTAACATTTCTGTCACTTTTAGAAAAAAAACAAAAACCCCAAAAACAATTAAAGCTGGTCTAAACAGAAACAAGTCTGTCTATGTTTGTCGGTCTTATTTTATTTCTTTTTTTTAATTGGGTGATTCCTTGGACTACATTCAAGTCTGAGTCTATAAATGTCATAAAGAACAAATGAATTAAGCAGTTAAAGTCAATAAATCCACTTAATAAATTTATATCTAAATGGTTAGTGGTCAATGGACTTGTATTTATATAGTGCCTTTCTGGTATACCGTCTACTCACGGCACTTTACAACACAAATTCACCCGTTCACACACAGAAACACACACTGATGGCAGAGGCTGTTGCAGAGGCAAGGTCTCAAATGCTTCACAGCCATTGGGAGCAATTCAGGGTTCAGCAGGACACCTCAACTAGAGTGAGGGGAGCTGGGAATTGAATCAGTGACCCCCCCCCCGATTACTAGTCTACCTACTCTACCACCTAGGCCTGAGCTTGAGCCATGTAGTTGTGACAGCTCTGAACATCTCACACTGAATCCATACATGAAATAGTGCAACAGCGTGGATAATTTATCCACCTGTTGACTTAATGTTGGTCAGTGTCACACACAGTAGATTGCACGAACCACATCATTCACATCCACATCCAAGCAATTTCTGTGTCCATCCAGTCAAATCACAGGCATGGTTCACATAGAAATATAGTGATTTGCGTCACTACGCTTTATATTTTCGAAATCTGCAAACCAATCCAACGAATGAACATATGAAGAAGTCAGTAATGCTGGCGTAACCACATAAACATCTATGGTAAAATACAATGAGGAAGCCTCCAACAATCACAGACACCCCACTTTATGTGTGGCCCATATGGGCAAAATATTCCCCATCTTGGTAATCAAGATGATTTTTTCTGGCAATAATAGAAAAAAAAGTGCTGTTCACTACAGTCGGTTATTCATTATTAATTACTTTTTTATTATTCAGCCCTTAAGAGACAACAAGGCTGGAAAAGATAAGCATTACATTAATGAATTATTATTTCCACAACGAAACTTGTAGGTGACACATATCTATTGCAGTTTTCATTATTCCAGCTGCTTTGTTTATAGCCATAAGGAAACAACGTATACAAATTTTTAAGATTCTTCAGTTCCAGCTGTTGTGAATTGACCGTGATGTCTCTGAAGAGGAGCAGGAGCTTGCAGTCCCATGCCATATTGCTACTCACTGACTTGTACACAGTGACAGAGTGACAGGGGTGGTATGACTGAAATATTGTTCAGAAGCTGGCTGCCACGTGCTGGTATACCCTGAGGCAAGAGCAACAAAGGCACATTTTACAGGAAGTGAAAATGATTCCATTTATGGAGAAAATGAAGGATTATTTTTGAACATAATGTGATATAAAGAATTAGTTCACAAAGTCTCATTTACACTGAGACGGTGTCATCTTTTTCAGCGCGATGGTAAACACGCTGCAGGTTTTCTCGGCACCGTGGTCTTGATACACTCAGATGCACACAGAGCAGAGCGGCGTTGTACCGCCGTCTTTGTCTGTATGCGCCTGAGTGGACCATCACATCATATCTGTGGCGCACTGTAATCTCTTGCTCTCATCTGACATGTGGTCATCTGCTGAGGTCAAAGGTCACTGTGAATGATGACATCCCTGGCTTTCCGAAAGCCTCGGATGCGGAGTGGTGCTGATCTGGCTGAAAGGGGGGCTGCCTAGAAGGTGATCTGGCTGATGTTTTCAGTTGCTTGAGAAACACATGTTGATGTGCACGTTAGACACACGCACACGCATGTAATTATATTGTAAGTCGCTTGAGGCAGATCACACTTTAAAGCTGACCGATGAGCCTTTTAATCAGTGTATGGATGTGATCTAGTGAAGTGGGGAAAACATGATTACCGCTGAGGATAATCCCATTCCATAAGGCCTGGTGGCTAACACGTACAATTGTATACGCGGCACACACAGTGTGAACTGTAGTTATTCCTCAAAAGAAGTACACTGATATTTACTGGTTTATCTACATAACACTGTAGCAGCAGGTGGTGAATTCTCTATCGCTGCAGCCGTATGTCATTTGCCATCTGTAGATTTGACACTTGTCAAAGCTTCTTACCGTACTGATGATGGTAACATGAGAGGAAAGTAGTGGTGAAGCTGCAGCATGAAGTAAAGGGTAAACTGGCTTCAGTATGAGACACTGCGCTGTGAAAAACACAAAATCCCAGCACAGGTATGCAGCTAAATAGTGACTTTAGTTCATTTCTCCAGCATCTAGAACTTGAGTAAAGGAAAAACGAGTAACATAAATAACACTGCTCCATATACGTATGACAAAGTTCAACTCAGTGCATGGCATAAGAAACTCTTACTGTTACTGATACTTAAGCAGGAAAAATAGGACTAGCATAAAATGAACATGAATAGTCAGCCGACTGTCTAGTCTTCTATGTCTTGCCTGCAGAGATTTAAGAATGTGGTACATAAGCGGTGTATGTTGTGCAGTGTCATGCTGTGTAATCTGCACATGAAAGAGCTAGATTTAATCACGAGGCCTGCCGCAGAAAGTTCCTCACACTGATAAGATGACAAAAAAAAAAAAATCTCTGCTCTTTTAGTCTTAGTACTACGAATGTTCTTTGTCAGGCTCTCTGTATCTTTCTTTGTGCCGCCTCTCGTCTCCCCAAAATCCCAAAAAGCTTGCCTTTCTGCAAACACTGAAACACCTTTAGGATCCCCTATCAGCAGGGCGCAACAGCCTTGTTTTCTTTGTTGTAATTTAACAACCTTCATCTGTGTGAGTGTGAGCAAGAGGGAGTCAGAGAGAGAGAGAGAGAGTCTGGAGGCACCATCTGTCCTGTGACCTGGATATAATGTGGACCCTGAGGAGTGCAGTTTTAGGAGCTGCCGATGGAAATGACACACTACACCGACGTGAAAACATCAACCCACATGGACACATAAACACCTGCACGCATATGCACACCTGAATCTGTCTTGCCGTTACTAATGAGGGTTTCAAAACACTCTATAAATGGATGATCTATCCCCGCTAACGTGACTGTGAAGTAGACCCGTGTGTTGAAGTGTTTACAAGAACAGTGTGACAGCTTTGTACTTTAAAGTCTGTGTAAAGTAAGAATAAATGTGTGTTCCGAGTGTGTCAGAATCGGGTAATACGAGCAGGATTCTCAGCTCCAGTGGCAGCAGTCAAGCAGCAATTTCGAAGTGAGTGAAACGTGTCAGATGAGTTCAGAAAATGACATGACAAACTCTGAAACACTCTGAGCGAGATTAATGAATTTCTGTCTCTCTGCTAGGGGTGCAGGGGTGCACTCAGGGTGGCCTCAGCGTGTCATCGAGTCACCCTTTAGTACTGCCCAAAAGATCCTGGACTGAGAACTGGTGAACTCCACATACCAATTTGTAACGTATTTTGAAAGAAATCTTTACGTGGGTCATACCACAGACCAAGTGGACATTTCTAAAGTTTTTTTCATTCAATGTGCTTGTTACACTGGTGTCACCATGGGTTCTTATGGGTTAATGTCAACGAGACAATCCAGAACTTCACTTCAAAAAAAATGTATGTATTGCTGCTTGTGACTAATAGCATCCAACAGTGAGCCAGCCTGCCATACACTTATACGCCTACTCTCACACAACAGTAAATGATGTGATAGACCCTCTCTGGGAGCAATTACAACAATTATAGAAATAACAGTTTGATCGTTTGAATGGCAGCAAAAACCTATGCAGCACTTACAGAAATTAAAACATCAAATTTAATCAATAGAAATTTAAAGTTAAGTACACGTGTCAAAACTGACACAACCATTGGATTTCCTAGATGGATGACAAGAAACTTTTTTCCTTTTGGCTTAGTGGATTGCTCCATCATTTTCAGGACTAAATGTCTTTAATTATTATATACAGATGTGCTTATATTTGTCGGTACCTACACAGCATGTTGATATGAAGCTTTATTCCTACTAAAAAGTGATGATATTAAAAACTATTTCATCGGGGTGTTAGTTAGCTCAGTTGGTAGAGCAGTCCTTGCCGCAGCAGCAAGTCAGGTGAGTTCCACCTTCACTTTCAACTGGGTGCTTTGGGTCAGGATCTCCCTCACAACACATTCTTACAGCTTCTATAAGACTGAAAACTCTGGGACAATTGGTCGGCTGAGCTTTGCCTGAAAAAAAGCAGTCAGTGTCAACATTATGATGAATATTTCCAGTTTGGGTTGTTGATGACAACTTAAACCATCTAAAATGCAAAGTTCTGGAGACATTTGTTGGTAACCCTTTAAAAAGACAGTCTTGCAATCAGTCATTCAGCCAGTTTAAATAAAGAATGTTTGATGTTCTTGTGACAATGGTTGCAAGTATTATTAAGAAGTTTAAGGTCCAAGCTCTCTAGCTGCAGAGAAAATGTCACCTCAGACTGAACAGGAGAATAGAGCATAGAAAAAGAACCAAAGAGATACAAGCTTAATTCCGAGTTGAATCCTGTTCAAGGAAAGTCAGTTCCTGTTGGCACTAGCCATTGTTTTTTGAATGAAATACTAAAACACAGACTAGAATTTGCTAAAATGCGTATGAACAAGCCATAAACATTTTGGGAGAAACTCTTTCGGCCACTTTCGGAGTCAAAACTGAAGCTTTTTGGCCAGTCACATCAGCTCTGTCCACAGATAAAAAATGCAGCTTTCAAAGAAAAGAACACCATAGCTGAACTCGGTTATGTTTTGGGGCGGTTTGCTGCACCTGGCACATGGTTCTTTGAATGTGTGCAGGGCAAAATGAAATGTCAAGGCTATCAAGAAATTCTGGAGCAAAATATACTGCCCAGTGTTAGAAAGCTCTATCTCTGTTACAGGTCATGGGTCCCTCAATAGCGTAATAACCCAAAACACACAACTAAAAGCACATTGGACAGTTCTCTAGTGGCCTTCTTTCAGTGCCGGCCTGAATAATATTGAACATCTATGTAAAGAGCTGAAACTCGCGGTCTGGAGAATGCAAGCCATCAGGCCTGAGTAAGAAAATTGTGCAATCTTCTGTGGAAGGGTATGAACAAATTTAAGCATGTGAGTATGCTGGGACCTGAAATTATGATCCATTGAATAAGTGAACAAGATAAGATGGAGCATTACTTCCAGTTGGTTTTCAATTCACAAGTCATTCTACTTTCCAATGTTCTCCATGAGGTGAGTGAAAGAATGAGATCACAGAGCCGAAATGAGTTTCCTCTGCAGGGTTTCAAGGAGTTGCCCTTACAGATAGGGTGACTATCTGATTACAATGCCTCCTGGATGCCCCCTCTAGAGCATTGAGAGCCGTGAGTGAAGGGATTACGCACTGCCCACAAGAAGAGCCGGGGGTTAGGCTGCTAAGAAGGACGTCTGGACGCTGTTTAGCTTGCAGTCTCTGGCTGCAGACCCAAGTGGAGGAAATTGCACGGATAGTTGACAATTACATTGCCACATCTTCAGATGTTAGCAGAATCATAGAGATGTCATACTGTCCCACATGGTCTAATAATAGCTGCAAAGTCTCATACATTTTAAAATCAGTGTTAGTAAGACAAGTATTTCCTTCTGAGGTAATCTAACCAAATCACCGGTTTGCCAAAGCTATGGAAACTTGAGCTGTGCCACCAAATTACCTCATGCATTCATAAATTACCTCCTAACTCTCTATTTATGCCTTCTGTTGCCTCCATCAGCTCATTGCTCCATTCATTCCAAACGATTACTCTCATCTCACACCCTTCGCTCCTTCAGTCTCCCGATTTTGAACACTTGGACGTGCATTTATTTCATCGGGAAGAAGAGTACAGCAGAGTGGCAGGACTTTTATCTAAAAAGCAGTTATAAATAACCACTTGGAAGAAAGAATAAGAATAGATAGAGAGGGAAGGAAAAAAACCAAGAGGGATGGAGAGGGAGTGAGACTTAAAATAGATGAGCTTTGGGCTGTACAAATATTTGCTATGCAGCATTTGATTAGAAGGAAATAAAAGACAAAGCAAGACCTGATGCAGAACGGACTACAGTGCTGTTGGATTCAAAGCAGAGGATGCATTTGATAAAATGCCTGAACAAACACAAAAACAAGCACATGCCATCACTCAAGGATGACCCCTGAAACCTTGTGGCTTTACTAGAAAGAAGCAATGCAGATTAGAATGACTATGACTTCATCTATTGACTTATCCAAGAACCTAAACCACTGACGGTGTTTGGGGTTTACCCGGCTTATTCTGGGGCATGTCAGTGGTAGTTATTAGGTTTTTATTTTGCAGGTTCAGGGGTTCAAACCAGAAGACATCTTCAGACTTCTCTAATCTTTAAAGCATTCTTCTTGCTTACCACCCTGACCTCTTTCTATCTCCCCCCTCCATATGCTGATGATGATGTTACTGCTGCGGTCAGATGGGATTAAAATGCTGAGACTCAAAATGAGAATGAAACGGAGGAAAAAGAGAGAAGCTACAGCTTGTGTGATTAGAGCTGGTGAGACAGAAGTCATTGCTAGATGAGGGTGACTGCAAAGAGTTAAGCCTGACAGGACTTACGGATGATTATATAGAGAAGTAGGGTTCAAATGTATGCATGCGAGAGAGAGAGACAGAGAGAGAGAAAGAGAGAGACTTTGAAGCTGTTACCCAACCTCTTACAATTTCTGACAAAAACACTCAAACACAGAAACACACACACACACACACGAAACAATCAGTATGCATAGACAATCACAGCCCTGACCCCTTCAACTATCTTATCTTCATCTCTGAGGCCAGATAATCCACATAGGTCCTTCAACAAACACACACATCCACATCCTGGTGACCATGGTGCTCACGTCCTAGCACATGCTGTAGTGATTTCTAAAAAGGGCTGGCTTATCAGTCGCTGTGTCCGTAACCTGAAGAACACATTCACCTTAGCTGTCTTCTCTCCCAGTCTGTGCTCTGGATGGTACACTGGATGGTAATCACTTCTTCATTATAGTACAATGTCATATACTCCTATTGCTCCGTTTAAATCATTGGAAAACTCTACATCCTACAGCCAAGGACAGTTTTGCTCTGTGTAATGAATATCAAAATGTCAGCAATCAAATTCATTTATGCCTAATTTATGCTCGGCCTCATATCCTATGATTTATTAATGAGAAGATTTAATTAATCCACTTTTAGAAAAGTACTATGAATATATTGCTATTATGTGAGTATGAGGGTGAGAGGTTACAATCTTAAGATATGCCAATATGTGTCAGTATTAGTTGTATTTTTAAAATTCATTATATTTCATTATCCCTGCTCTACTTTGGTTGATTACTGACTAGTCTATCAGACTTTAATTTGCAAAAATATGAGTCTGACTGTAAAAGTCAAGAACGTACATATCAGTGGGGCTACTGGTTGTAACAGTGGCTTTTTGTTTCACGGCACGGAAACATGTCATTGCAAGTACAGTAATTTCACAGTAATTTAATGAGTAAATTCATCCTCCATGTGGCATCATTGGGGGTGGGGGACAAAAAACATTTATAGTTTTGAAAGCGAAACTGATTTACATAAGCCATTTAAGTATGCATCTTGTGTTATTAGGTTCCAGTCAATATCGCGACGCGTTCCACTGGAATACTATAGTTAGCATAATCTCATCAAAACGCGGAATGTTGCTACATTTTAATGGCGATAACACAAGAAGCGAGTGTTCATGTGAACTGAGAGGATTTGCATGAAATCCATGATTCTTGTGACGCTGGTTTCCTGACACCAAAGTAAAGATAAGGCAAGTGCCATTTGTAAGTAACTGTGTGTTGCATATGCAGCCCCTGGACGTGGACACATCGAAACTATGTGCCTCTGCACTCGATGGCTCATGAAGCGAGGCATAGAAAGAGAGGATTAGCTGGAGTGGGCTATAGGGACCTATTTGTCAGGAGTCCAAGGTATACTCTGCCAAGTAAGGATTAGTTTAATTTCCAGCAATATCTCTTTAATTTACTATACATTATCTTAAATAATGTCCTAGAGCAGGGGTGCCAAATACGTCGATTGCGAGCTACCGGTCGATCGCCAGACATGATCCGGTCGATCGCAGAGCCGTCCACCCCCACGCACGCGCTCGTGCACGCCCACCGCCGCAGCCGCTGCTGCCAGTATGGTGGGCCGTCCATCGCCGTCCATGACCAAAAATGTTTCCAACTGTGTGCCATGAGAGTTCAGTTATGCAGTTATACCCCCCCCTGGTAGATCACTTGAACTTCAACTGACTCGGTCATTTGAAAGTAGCTCATGAGGTGTGTAAGTGTGGGCACCCCTGTCCTAGAGGATGACGACTTGAATATTCCAAAATGAAATGATGAAAATATTATATACATTTCTTACACTTACACAAGTAGATTCTCTTCAGAACACCTCACCAACACACGTCCCCATTTGAAAAACTCCCGAGACAAAGATTTATTAAGTGGAGCGTAGGTGAGAGTTGTGTGTATTTTTTCTCCTACCTCCCACTGGCATTGCGGAGGACCACCAGAGCATCGGGGAAGCCATCCAGGTTGTAGTCCCCTAGGTGCAGGGCCAGGGGTTGGCTGGGATTCCCTGCCACGAAGCTCCAAACCGTTTCCTTCCTCTGGAACTCCAACAGCACTGGTACCCACTGCAACAACATCCAAAACAACACAGTAATAATGAAAAAAGAGGATAGGAGGACTGTAAATTGTGGTTGAGAATAACAAAAAGTAATGTTTAATACTTTGATCTCAATTTCAAGATGCTGTTGTTACTTTGCTCTGTAGAAATTAGGACGCTAGCTGGCTAATATGTACTATGTTGCTGTACTTGATATTTGGCTAAAATTGACTCAAATGTCATATTGCACTCTGAAAATGGGGGTGTCAAAAATGCTAAAAAAGAACAATTGTACAGTGTAGATGGAAAGCAATATCGTGATAGGTTTGGCCAACAGCAATACCAACAAACCCTTTTGGTGCAGCTCGAGCACTCCAATAACACTCCTCCCTAATGGTCTCACACTGGCTGGTTTAGCAGCACTTTAGAAGCATTTAACAAATGTACCAAAAACGACATGAAACTTTTAACACTAAAGTCAAACAATAATATGATTGAAATTCAATTAAACTAAAAACCTACTAGCAATCTCTCATGTTTGAATTAATCTGCAGTACTCTGAGCGCAAATGGAGACTCTAGCAATGCTTTTCACAATTAACAAAGACAAGCATTTACTTGAGAGGTGTAAAAAAATGAACACATCATTTGCTCAGTGCTCAATGAGATGTACGCAATTTAGCAACCCCTGTCCTCAGTGTAGGGATATTGTCTTACAGCAAAACAGAATAGAAAGAGAAATAAATGGCCAAAATACAACTGAACTAATGTGGACTAAACAAAATATAACAAAAGAGACCAGTCTGAAATTGCCTTACACCAGTAATACATTTAAACGTCATTAATAATTGTCATTTTTGCTAATAAGCTAGCTGAGTCTGAGAGCTGGTGTTAGAGTCAGGTACTGTGTGTGTGCTCATAGCCTACAGCTATCCTCTTCACACATCAGACAAAAGTACTGAAGAAGCCCTGCTACTCTTTTAACCAAACCCAAATGAGGCATATTTCCCTCATCTTGACAATTCAAATGTTGAGGTAATAGGCCCCTCAAGGGGGCCTTGGTGTAACACTACTGATGACTGATGTATTCGGAGAGAAACAGTCTAAAGAGGTTCACGTAGAAAAATGCATAAAAACAAACAGCACACCAGAGAGACCATTATCACCTCCGAGTGCAGTTTCACTTAGCAGCTGCATCACTCCTCCAGCGCACTAGCACTGGTTTAAACCTCGAATCTCCATTTATATCGTTACATCTTTGTTCCAACAAATGCTGGTGAATGCAACAGAAGAAAAAAAATGAGCTATTACATTTTGCAGAAGAAAGGTTTGTTGTAACTGCCCATACATTCCCAGTGAATTCGTTTTTAATAGAGTTCTAACCGGTGACAGGCATGCTGGTCTCTCTACTTTCATTAGTGTCTGTACAATGAAATGTTAGACAGTGGGCTCCTGTGAATTACATATAATATAAGAGGGAGAGAAAGAGAGAGAGAGACATAGAGAGAGAGCATTATCATCCCTAATCCTCACCCGGACATAATTCATGGCAATTCATAGGTAGCATGTATCACCATTCAGTACAGGCTGTTCAGTTCACTACATTAATTATTCTGACTGGTGCACCCTACGAACCAAATAATTAGCCTTTATTACGCCAATACAGTCTAAACACTGTCTTGGCCTTGCTACGTGGAATATGCACTTAGCTGCCAGTTTATTAGGTACATCTAGCTAAATCCAAAACCAAAACACATCATCCCTGCAATAAATCCTTAATTTCAGGGGAGAAGGTGGTAATGTTTGGTTTTTGTTGATGTCTTAGTTTTAGAGATCACTTTGGAAGAAGCAGTCTTTGGTGCTGTTATACAGGCAGCTGTTTTTATTATGTGGCTAACCGCACATATATGAACGGTGTGGACAAAATAACAGAAACATCGCAGCACCATAGACTGCAAACTAAAACAACACACACTGTATCCTTCATGAAAGAAGGACTTAATGTAGGACTGTTGTATTGGATCACCTTAGTTAAAACACTATGGTGCATGACGTTTCAGCAACTTCTCGCTGCAGATATAGACCAGATGTGATATCTACAGCCGTTTGTTTTTATGAAATAATTCATTTTGTAAAGCTCAAAGTTTCCAAAAACCTGCCCTCTTACACTTACGGACAACCCTCTTAGAAACAAAAGTTTATACTTAACCTCAAACTTAACCAGGTTGAACTTTGGCCACGGAATGAGCTGAACCGAGTGGCACGAATCTCATTGTGTATGAAAAGGCCTTTAGGCTGCTCACACAGCATGCACCACCAAGTGGAACCCTGTGATTGTCTTGCAATGATCTGATTTTGATGAATGATGAAATATGCATCCTACGCTTGCCAACCCTTTTGCTTTTTTTGTCCCTCTCCCCACACGTCGTTTCAGTTTCGATTCCCTGGGTTTTTATCCCCCACATGATGAAATATCAAAATCACACACACAAGCAGGCACGCAGAAATGAAGTGGAGAGGAGAAATTGCCTCATGTGTGAACAGCTTGGCTAATGTTGAAACCTTATCAAGACTGTTCTTTATGTTATCTGTCAATATTTAAAAAATATATATACTATTGCTATATAGTCAGCACATATTTTAAACTCCTAAATATCAATATAATTTTTGCCCTGAAAACCCCCAGCATTGATCAGAGCTATGACTCAAATATGGATTTGAAAAATGTTGAAGAGTTCAACTGGTTTTCTAGATTTGAAGAAAAAATAATTTTTGACCAAAAAACAAAAAACAAATAACCAGTTTAGACTCTTCTGTGTGTGTCTGTGTGTGTCCGTGGATCCCAAAAGGCCACAGGGCCAGATGCTGGAGGTTTAAACTATTCATGAATGTTAAATAGTGACAGAACTCTCTCCAGTACTACCACTAACCACCACTAATACCTTTTAATATGACCCCCATATTGGAGAAAGACAACCAGACCTATTACTAATTTGTCTTAAATTTATAACACACGCTGCGATGTCACTGATGAGGCCTGTCTGCAGGGATATCTATGAATGAGCATGAGTATGTAAACCACAAGACATTTAGGGACATCAACAGCTCATTTTAACATATTGATGATATTGACATGATTATTATGCTTCTTGACATACAAATGGTATGATGAAAGCAGGAAGGCATAAACCAAGATCCACTTTAAATATATCTCAGAGGATATGAAAAAGCTCAGACCTTTAATGCAACGCTGCTGAATCAAGCTCACATTAAATGACCGTTGAGTGATGTTGCAATGCAGTTTAAGGGGCTGACTGCTTGCCATATGGGTGGAAAGCTTGGCCATGATTGCTGCCATCCTGAGTGGATGGGAGCGCTGGAAATGACCGCCATGCGGAGGCTGGCAAAGAGGAATGAAGAGCGAGAGAGCGAGACCGCAGAGGCTGCTGCCAGCCCATTTGTGGCCAGTAAACACAACGCTGGACACGGACATGGATGCACATCATGATACACTGTCCCACACACAAACATGCCCATTTGGACTCATTCACAGAGGGAGTAGTCCATCTGAAGAGGCCGATTGACTCTAAAAGTAACTAATGAGAGACAAAGACAGGAGGGCGAGAAAGACAGGAGGACATGAGAGAAAAGAAGGGAGTGAAAATAAATGAGTAGTTTGGATGACTGTGTACATTACCGTGGTTCTTGATCTAAAACAACTGAGAGCTATTTGGATAATACAGTACTGTATTATCCAAATGACATTTGGCTTTAATCCAAAGACCAATATCTACTGAAGGTAAAAAGCTATACATTAGATTACAGTTGCCATTCATGATTTGCTGCTTTGAAATAGGAAAAGATCTAATCTGTATTAAAAGGTCCAGTCTGTTGGATTTAGTTGCATTTAGTGGTGAAATTGCTGCATTGAAATCTCCTCACATCACCCTCGCCCTCAAGTTTTAAGTAAACAAAATGGAGACTGTGATTATACATGTATGAAACATATTATATGTCTGCCTTGTTCTGAAATGAGATCCACAATCTTACACGCTGGATCTTTAACTACATTTTTTCCCCCCCATGACAGCGGTTATTCTGACAGCAGGTGGCCATGTTTTCAAATAGTACCTACATCTTCAATCTTTTTTTTTTTTTGTTGCTCTCTAGTCCACGAGGCAAATTAATTCACTGGCGAGTTATCTTTTACTCTGGAGTCCTTTGGTTTTGTGCTCAGCATTACCATGACTTTCTCTCTCAGGACCGAGTGAGGCCTTTGCTGGCCGCCAGCCTTATCAGTGGACCGCTGTGCTGCTGTTGGCCCCGAGGCAATCAGTGTACTGTCTGTTACTTCTTTTCTAACACTGATTAGAGGAGGAGAGAGGAATTGCACAGAGAATACAAACAGCATCTAGTCAACACTGCAAAAAAACGCTGACACACGAGCACACATGCAGAGCGTCTGCCATGCATCTGCAGGCTTTGTGGTGACATGATATAGCTGCTGATGAAACTGGAGATGACATATTAATCTATAAGAAATGTTCGGCTTAGGAGAGGAGGTTGAGGAAAACATAAACACGTGCACATGCTGCATACCTGCGCAGAGGCATTCAGTCAAAAATAATAATTATCAAACAAGAGTTCAAGATTCAACCTGTCATGTTAGTAATTAATTAAACCCAAATCAAACATAAGGCATGCATTATCACAGCTGTCTCGCTGTAATTTATACATTATATTGTTTCCTGGCAGTAAGCTTGATTGTGTCTCTCAAATATTATCTAATGACATTGATATGTGACGATCCTCCACTGTGAACATATGGCAAGACCAAAGCAGATGATGCAAGACAGCGTTTGTGTTAAATTAGCAGACAACATCAGAAAGCTAAACAGCAAAAGTCTTTTTCAGTCGCCGTTTACGTTTCCAATATGGCTATATATTTTCCCCCCCAGGAAGATGAGACACCGCTTGCCCTGTGTTTGTTTTTATTGCTCAGCAGCATTGTGTGGGGGATGTGGGTGGAAATCATATGGCTCTCAGTGAGGATATTAAAGGTTTCTAATCTAATCAAATCATTTTTATCTGAGGAGATACAATAGCCAACCTGACAGAGAAGCTCCTTAAATAAATCATGAAGCAGTTTCTCCTCCCTCGTGGCTGTGGAGGTTTTGACATTTAATCACTAAATATAGCAAAGAATTTGAATAATGTCAAGTGTGTGTCTCGGATTAATCTGTGGCCTAGTGTTCGCCTGTTCAAACAGAGAGCTCCTAAGTCTAAATAACTCAATACTGACATTAGCTGGTTCAAATGTCAACATATTAACACCAAATTGAGTGCGAGTGCGGGTGTGCGCGCGTGTGTGTTTGTGTGCAAGTATGTTACAGCAGAGCTCCAAATGACCTAGTTAATGGAGATGAAGACGGTGATGAGATTTGCGCTTGCGAGGTAATCTGATACCTTTAATGGTAGTGAGAAGGATCCCGCATACAAATAGCTTTTTATCAAACAGCGGGAAAACACAGACTGTGCTCAGACAGCTTATTGTGGCTTTCCGCGTGTACGCACGCGCTCACATGTGCGCACACACACAATACATGGAACGCACTTTAAAAAAAATAAAAAATAAAAATACGAGGGACACAAACACAGAACGCACCCGACATAAAATCGCTCTCGTGGCTTTGCTGATGACTAGAGTGAAAATGTGTCGGCATGCTTGCAGACTCCCATTGATTCAACTTGGCGGAGAGAGCTCCCGCTTCATTAGGCCAAGAAATTAAAATGTGGGCGGCCTGCGGTGGAGATGGGAGGTGGTGGTGGGGTTTACGGGGTGGGGAGGTGCTGTAACATCGACAGACAACAAGGCTATCCAAGGCAATAAAATGTAGAGGGGAAAAAAAAAAAACAGGCGTGTAATGAAGCAATGGCTTTTATGATCCCCGTGATATAATGACTGTAATGCTCATCATATTAGAGTTGGCACTGAAAGACAGCAGGGTACCGAACAGCGGAGGAGTGGGTGAGAGGAGCACATTACTAATGCAGCAAAGAAGTTAAGCCAGTACTATTATAACCACGATCGCTTCATTATATATCTACATGTATGTTATGATTGTCTTCTAGATGGTGCAATGTGTGAAATATTCTACCCTAAAATATGATTCACAAGCACAGCACTTTTAAAGTACTAAAGTATTGTCAGTTTCTGAGAGTAAAAGGAAGTAAGAGACAATGCGACTGCTCGACACGGATGTGGAAGAAGCCGGCACAAAGGCAAATCACGACTGACTTCAAGGTTTCATGGCTAAAAAAATTAAATTCATAAAAGATGTGCTGTCCTTTTCCATCTGGATCATGTTTATTGTTTAAATCATGATTTTTGTCTGTAAGAATGAGGATGGTTGCATGGTTCCAGTTTTTATGCTAAGCTAAGCTAATCCCTTGCTGGCTACCTGACAGCGGTGCCCTACATAATTTATTTATGTTTATATTTTGCCAAACTGGCACCATTAAATATGCCAAATTAGCTGTTGGCAGTTCCTATCTTCATTGTACCCATGGTTGTAGAGACAATTACCGGTGGATTACGTTGACACCAAAGAAAATGTAAAATGTGATGAATATCAAGAAAGGCCTTCTAAGCAGATTTCTGGGTATTTATTTGCGATAAACAAGAAAAAAAATACAAGTATTTTATATATATTACTTATATCCTGAAGTCTAAGTTACACTTGAAACTAAATGTGTAGCATATTTTAAAACTGACGCCTGTTTCAAATTTGGTGATGTGGTCAAAATACAGGTTTTCCCATTCATTTCAACAGCGGTACTGCATGTTAGATGAGGAGGTCAAAGAGTGCTGAAAAAACAACAACAACAAAACACAGTGGCCTGCAGCAGAGAAATAAAATGTTCTCTGACTCTTTCATAGAGGTTTTGTTCATAACAAATACATCCCCCTAGTACCTCCTCACTAAAACCCTCTGAAAACCCTGTGGCGATTCGGATTTTGAAGATTTGGTGTGAATACAGACTTAAGACTCCAAGCAGGAGTATGGTTTTGATGCAAAGTGCAGCAGCCGGGCACATTTTCACATGAGCTTCGTCACAGCCACTGTTGCTAGCTGATCATTTTGGTATGTGAGCCACACAGACTTCTCTGTGCTTCAAATTTAGCATTCAGGCACCATCGTGGTGTTGATCTTCCCATTTAGCTCTCTGACAGGAAGTGTGTGTATTTCACATTAACTGTGTTTTAAACCACAGAAGTCTGACAGTACGTCATCTCAACAAACTGGTCATCAAGTCACAACTCAACACATTGAGTTTTCTATCTGCGGTGCCGTGACACAAGACATGACAATATTTCTGATCTTTTGAGCTGATTTTATCATTCATCAGTGTGCCTACACACCAATTCTCCTTGCACTGACATGTCCTTATTCAAAATACCTCATTTACCAGGTGTAAATGAGGTCATGGTATGTCCCTGGAAAAAAGGGCAGTCAGAGCCAGAAGATGGAGTGACACCATATGTCTTTGTGTCAGCTGAGCAGGGTGGAGAGGCTGCTACCTGCTGCTGCCAGTGTCACCTCTTTGACCACTGACCGACCAGCTGACTGGGAGCACTGGGAGGAGGCTGTCTGGCTCACACTGGCTGCCCTAACACTGTCTGAGGAGCAACAGTAGGCAGCTGGCTTGGTCTTTGTGGGGGCAGTGTGCGGTTTGCATGCACACAATTAAGAACTGCCTACAGAACTGATTAACTCAATACTTCCAGTTTGCTTTATAAAAAGGAGGGCAGTTGCAATGACATAAAAAAAGAAAAAAAAAAAAAAGAAAAAATACTGTCAACTGTATGCAGCCTCACTGATAATGAGGACAAAATATAGTCAGCATGGTAACATGAAAGAATAATAACAAAATCCCCAAAGCAAATCACTTCTTGACTTGTGTCTGTCTGCAACAGAGCCAGTGAACGTGGCCTGTGGCCAGATAGTTGCCAGTCGGGGGTCACTCACTCATTGATGCTCGGTGAACAGTGTGAGAGAATGCTGTGTCAGCCTGCACTCAGCGCCTACGTCCCACTGCAGTTCCTTCACTACAAAACAGACGGACTGCAAACAGACTTAACTAGTCCGGCTTTTATTCACAGTATGTATTTTACTACATAAAGGAAGTATTTGAAAAAATCTCGAGTATGTAAATGGACTGAATGCTAAATGGAGAGTACTTATACAGCGCCTTTCTAGCCTTCCGACTACTCAAGGCACTTTTACACTACATATCTCATCACCCATTCACACACGTTCATACACTGATGGCACTGGCTCTCATGCAAGATGCCAACTGCAGTTTTAGGAGCTAGCCATTCATATGCATTCACTCACTGATGGCACAGCCTTCGGGACCAATTTGGGGTTCAGCATCTTGCTCAAGGACACTTTGACATGCAGAGTATGTTCTTTGATGAGACAGATGGGCATTAATATCAATATTTAAGTGGTTTTATTTAATTTTCTTGATCATTTACTGTATTTAGTTTACAAGGAATGAAGCCAACACGATTTGGTACTGCAAGCCTACATTTACTGTATTTAGCAACAGCATGACCAGCATATAAACTGGTTTACTAAGTGAAAGTGTTACACTGGAGTGAAACTGTACTATAATGCTTGTATAGGCGAGAGAACAGCTTCTTCTTCTTCTTCCTCACATAAAACATACATTTTTAATGGTGAATTTGTGAACTCATCAATTAAAAACCCCAACGCGGCTTTGTGTGAGAGAGAATAGGAGAAGATAAGTTGATGACGCACTTCATTGTTTGAGTGATAGTGAATATTTGAAGCAATCTGGGACCAGGCAAGACAAAGCAAGCCAAACTACTGACTCCGTTTCTGTACTTCAACATTATGTGTAGAAAACAATCTGAAGTCATTCAAACCTTCAGCAATGAAATGTGTGTAATGCTGGTCTAAATCAAAGTCCTGATTAGAAAAGTTCACATGTAAAGCCATTTTGTCGAGGCATAAACAGATTTAAATGTTATTTATCCATATTGCTCAGATCTACAATAAATAATTTGCTGTACTCAAACTGGTCAAATGAGCCGTGGTCTAACATACACATGCTCGGAGCGGTCTGTGCTCGTTCTCGCAGAAGTTCTCTCTAATGTTCAGAAGGTCTTTCCGTCCAGCTAATGAAAACAGATTGCTACAATTTACTTGGCAGGTGAATCAAGCACAGACACAATCATATTATTCTCTGCAGTAATGTCCAAATGTGTTACAGAGCAGGGGAGGGAAAAAAAAAGAGAGGTCCGAGGTACATTAAGCGTGATCACTTTGTGTCTGTAGGGACAGAGAATGAAGGGGAGCGATTGCTGGAAGCCCCCCTGCGGTTTTCTCCAATACGGTGAACTATAAAGGCCTGGAGCTGCTGCATAGGGTCTGTAGAGACGGAGCTGAGGCCGAGACCACAGGAAGGAAGTACTGAATTATTGTTTGGAGACGATCTTTAGACACACACTACTTTCTACTCAGCGGGACGTCCATGCACACCCGAAGGCACCTCATCATGCCTGCAAACATATCATCTCGTCTTTCTCACTCTCCTGTACTTTTTTCTTCCTATTTTCTCTCATTCGTTCTGACGGAATGTTCCTCTCAAAGTGTCAATGAAGGAACAGAAGAAAATGGTTTATTTGTGCGTACACGTTCCTTCCTCCAATCTTCGTTCCTCCTCCAACATTTTTCCATTTTCCCCCTTTCAAGTTCCCTTTTCTTTCCTGTTGTTTTTTCAGCCTTCCTTCCTCCTACCGTTTTCTCCATCACTCCCTCCATTTTCTGTGTTGGCATATACCTCTAGGGGAGACATCTGCTGACTGGCTGCTCCACTGTAATGGAGCAGCCCCCCCGCACACACACACACACAGACGTATATATTCTAGTGTAAGTTCCAGCATAATTATAGCTCAAAGAGTGTTAAATAACTGTTGGAAGAGATCGATACTACGATGTATAAACATACGCGCTGCATGTGTGTGAGAAGGGTTCGTCATTATGATTGGACATTAGCATCACCAGAAGCAAACACGGAAGCTTGGAGCGAGTCTGGTTTCCTTTTCACTCCGCCCACCCTTCCCTCTCCGCCTGTCTCTCTTTTTGACAGTGATGACTGTCTCTCAAACACGTAGAGACACAGAACACAACATGTGTTCACTTCATCCATCAGTGCAGATAAGTCCTCCTCCCTTTGCCTCCCCTCCCCTTCCGTCAACACTCCTCCTTTCACTTCTTTCTTCAATCATTTTTTTTTTTGTTGCTGACAGGCAAACAAAAGAAGGCATGTCCGCAGGGAGTGTACATCTGTGTATCTTTGTGTGTGTGTGTGTGTGTCTTTTGTGTGCACATGTGCGTGGGGGCGGACATGCAGATAAGCCTGTAATATTTCTATTTTAGACTGAGGGAAAAAAAAAAAGAGAGAGAGAGAAAAAAAGAGGAAGATAGTTCTCTGGTGGCAGAGGAAGGGAGAAAAAGGAGTGGATCCTCTTGCCAAATGGTAGGATGCAAATGAAAAGACTCACACAAGATGGTACGTAGGTGGTGGTGGCGGTGGCGGTTGTGGTGTGTGTATTCATGTAAGTGTAAGAGCAACAGTGAATAGACATGTTCATGTGCAAATATTGGCTTTCGCATGTGTATGTTAATCGAATGGAAGTGAGTGTGTGTTTACATATCTATTACTTCTATCTCGCATGGCTCTGCAAACAAACTGACACCCATTGGATCAGCCCCGACGTCTTTCTAAGCAAGAGCCCCCCTGCAGTGAGCCACGTGTCTAATGCATTCCTGAAATAGACAGCCATTGTACTGACAAACGAGCGCTCAGGATTTGCAACGGAGCCGCTTGGAGAGGAGTGAAGTCATACAGAACATAAAAGAGAACTGAGTGGGCAAGATTGAGCCTTAAAAAGAATATATGCACGTATATTTTTTTCCCCATCATGTAAACACTCTGCTTGTCATCAGAGCCATTGACATCCTCTCCAATTAACAAAGGCAGAAGTAGTATTATCTTTTTAAACTGACGCAAATGAATATTGGAAAAGAACCAGGAGTACGACAAGAAGACCACAGTTCCTGCCCCGGCTTTCTTTATAGGTACGTTGGACACTGAAGCGTGGCCTATTTTGTTGCACGGGAAGGTATGTTATGGTGTGAATATTTTCATGATCAGTTACATTTGTCTTGACCAATTACCCATGAAGTTGCAGATCAGAATAAAAAATGGCCATCACCCTAAGCCCTAGGGGTTGTCATCTGTGGGTACGAATGCACTGACAGTTGTACAACTGAAATGTCCTGGGTAAGACTGACAACAAATTTAAGATATTACATTTACTATAATGCCTCGTCTCTAGTGTGACCCTGATGAGGAGGAGGCTAAGCAGTTACAGATAATGGGTAGACATTTACTATAATGTGAAGGAAAGAAGAACTAGCGGCAAAGTTTTATATTTGAGATGCTTAAACATTTTTTTTTTTTACTAAATTACTCAAATAATAAATGGATTATTTAAAAAGCTATTCATTTCGTCTTGATCCACTTCTTGAACTGTTGCAGCTCTACAGTACAGAGCCACATTTCTTTGTATTACAGTCACATTTATATACTCTCCAACATAAATGAAAACAGAATGCAATGATCTGCAAATGCTTTCTAAACCAACGACAAGATATTAAATGTTCAAACTGAAAACACCTTAGCGTTTTTAGTAAATATGTACCCTTTTACACAGGCTTTCTTTGGAATCTGTCCTCAACGTATCTGTTGGGAGCCCCCGCTGCCTTCAGCTCCAGTGCAAGTTCTTACAGTGCAAGTCTATGTACAGCAGAAGTCATCTCCATACAGTGAAAGTGACATTGATCAGACATAGTCGTACTTTGTGATCTAATATGTGCTTCTTCTGAGCATGTAATAACCAGCAGAGAAGAGCAGTGGTGAATAAATCAGAGGAGAAAAGAAGTGTAAGAGAGAAGCAAGCGGTGTCCCGCAGTCTGACAGATTTGAGCAGAAGGTACAGAGAGCAGCATAGTGCAAAATGGTGTTATACAGAATGACAGAATAGAAAAGTAAACACCAGCTTTAAGAGAAGTAAACACAAAAAATAAAAGTTCACCGAGTAGAAAGCCAAGCTATTCCATTACAGGGGTGTCAGACTGTTCCACTAAAGGGCCGGTGTGGCTGCAGGTTTTCTTTCCAACCAAGCAGCAGCACACCAGACTTGACTCATTTAATCAACTGATCTCAGTCTTCAGAGAGTTGATTGGTCAAACTGTGTGCTCTTGGTTGGTTGGAACAAAAACCTGCAGCCACACCGGCCCTTCAGTTTGACACCTGTGCATTAGAAGGACCCCTGCAGCTTCAGTACGGCGGTGTGTGTGTATTGTGTATTATGTATTATGTACCTCTTTTGAGCCCGACTTGGCCACGTAGATGGCACTGTGTTGACAGCCTTCATCCAAACACACGGGGAGGAGGTGGTCCTGGAAGCCATCACCATCTGCCAGAAACAGACACAGAGAATAAGATCGAGCAGCAGCAGTGTTGCATTGAAGCAGCGGGGAAGTGTGATCCTTTGTTTCCTAAAACTGGGCTATTTTAATATTTTCACTCCGTCAGAACGCCACGGACTTGTTCTCGACTCGAGTCGACTTTGAGCACAGCACAAAGAAAACCATTGCCACCCCCCCCCACATGTGAGCCGGATCACAGGAACACCTGCTTGTTTTCTCCAAGCAAACACACATCCAAGCAGCACTTGTCTCTTTGAAGCCTTTTAATAATATCAGTTGACTTGAAGTATCATTTTCTCCACTGATTTTCATTGCTATTAATTATTGTTATCATAATGCCACGCGGGCTTCATCAAATGTACAAATGGGGACGGAGCCTCCCAAATCAAAACAACAGCTCTTCAAAGCACACACACTTCAGTGCACAGAGTTCAGATAACACACACACACACACACACACACACAAACATAAGATGACAAAACAATCTCTCAATAATTGATTCAAATGGCGCAGGTTTGAGCTGCATCCATGAACACATCCACTTCAGTATACACGAAAAAAAGCGAGACCTATGAAAGCACATAGAGATAAATGAAGTTACTCTTTATGTGTCGGTGTGTTGCGAAAGACGATGTGGTGTGTATAAACATGCCCTGAATTAATCAGGGATTTACATGATGATCAAAAGATCAAAAAACAAATGTATAATAATGGTCTTTACCAGAGCTGAATTAATTACATGATCCATTATTTGACTGTAAATTGTTTTTGTTTTTTTTAGGGTAAAGAAATTACTGAAATTTCTTAAGACTAAACAAATAATCAGTAGAGTAATACATGTTAAAAATCATTGCTATTTGTAGTTCTGATTATTAGCTGACATATTTAAAGCGTCGATACATTAACATGTCATTCTCCCTCTGGATCCTTATGCTCCAATGTGGGCTTTGTTAATTAAACATCTTGTTTGATGTTTCTGGTTGTTATTTTCACTTAATCGGATTGAGACATAGAGATATGAGAAAATGGGTCCGAATTTAGATGCGTAACAGATAGTGTCAATGATTAGCTACATTTGGTTTGAGTTATAGACGTTTTTCACCGCACATATTTAGACACGTCAAAGCAAGAAGACCTAATGAACACTAATAAATTCTAATACAGGATCCAGAAACCTGTCATGAAGTAAGCATGCTTGATTTCGTGACTTACTGAGAGAACTTTTCCTACTATAAGAAGTCTGCAAGAAATCTCTGAACGTATAAACTATATAAAGACTCGAAACAATGAAACCTATGCACAGCAACTCAATCTAATCTGTATTCAGGGGTAGGCATGCAAATTGACACAAGGCATAAAGAGGTGAAACCGTTTCCAGCCGTCTCATTGCACTGTTCGTCTGAATCCCTTTCAACAGGGCAAGTGCAACACTCCCAAACAGATGTTGTGCCATGTGGATGGGGAAAGCTGAATGACACTGATGATGAATGACAGAATAAAACAGGGGAGGAGGAGGAGAAGCTCAATGTGGCTGTCAGGGGCAACTGAACGAGGCAGAACGGGGAAGAAAAAGTGAGTCAATCAGAAAACGCTAAACTGCCTGCGATTGGCAAAAGGTAATTATAAATCTTTCTGAAAATAGATACATGTTTTCTCATAATCTCAAAGCCAATGGCTGATGAAAAGACATGTTTACGTTTCATAAAATCTGGATAGAAACACGGTGAGACAAATCATCATATGTCAATCATACCGTCTCGTCACTATAGCAATCGCCACTGACAATTACAAATGCTTACGCTCTGAAACAAATGCATTTGACTGCAAGAAGAGAGTACAAACAAGACAGACTGACGTCTAAAAAGCACTGTTTCTCAATTTCCTTTAAATCAGTGTAGTCCAAAGGCTTCTTTTGCAGTGTGGGCAGAAAAACAGAAAGAGAGAAACGGTTAATAGTGGGACATGAAATGAGGAAATATCTTCAGAAGGTACACAGCAATTCAATCATTTTTGTTCATTTTTCTTCAAGGCAGTGTTTCACAAAAGTACAGTAGCATGTGTAGTACATACTGTAGTAACAAAAATAACATCTTTTTTTGTCAGCACATACTCATACTTGGACAGCTTAATGCTTGGTGCTTCATTTTTTAAAATTGTCCTTGATTAATTTTATGCCTATTAAATTATTAATAAAGGGATTAACGGACCAATTTTACACCTAAAAAACAGCTTAGCCATCATGATTGTTAAAAAAAAAGAGAACTCATAATAAATGGTTTATTGTCTTCTGTAGTTGTCATCATCTCTGTTTACTTGGTAACTATAAATGTTTCGCAGAAAGCCAGCGGTACAAAGTGGAGGTCTGGAACGATCGAGGCATTTAAATGGCAGGAAGGGTCTAACAAAAAGTATGATCCTCTCAAGTTGCGTTACGGACAGTGACGAATTCAGTGTTGTTAAGGCCTGCCAGGGACTAAAAGCGAGGATATCTTGTCATCTGCTACATCTATTTGACTATTCATTTTGTAAACTCTGTCTCCAGCAAGTCCTCCAATTCAATAGCAGTGCAATACTTCAACACAATTTTGCAAACTCCCACTCTGTCTAAATTGTAATTGGTGCCGAGGCCAGACTGCTGCAAATATATAGTGCAGAAAATGCTTTATTGGTTGGAACCAAAAAAAAAACAAAAAAACATTGGCATTGTTTTTGAATTTGGTGCATTAGTGTGGGTGTGATGAAAACAAACTGAAATACTGAATACAATTACGTCATGTGCACCAATGGAACATTTTTTAGGAGACAGCGATGGTGGGTTACTGTAGGAGAGAATCAAAGAAACAGGCAGCCAGAGAGAGACATGCAATGAGTGCTAATTCAGACCTACAGAGGTTGTCACTCGCCATTCTGTCTCCAATGCTTACTGTCAGTTCTACTACGCACACACACTCCGTCCCACCTGTCCTTTCCTCCATGAATACCTTCTTTTATCTATCTATTCATGTGTCTCTCTTTGATTCCCGTTATGGTCTCCTTCACTTGTCTCCTATGTGCGGCTCCTCCCCTCTCCTAGCTCACTTATTTCTCCCTCCGTCTATTACTCCCTTCTTAGTCTTAATGCTCCTGTTTCTCCCTCCATCTCTCCTCCTCTCTCATTCACCATCATTCTCTCCCTGTCTCCCGCCTTTCCTCTTTCTCTCCCGCTGGTGATGCATGGTGTGATGGAGATTGGCTGAGAGACTCGTGAAGGGAGGAAACTACAGGTACGGGTAGAAACAGAGGGGAGAGAGGGCGAAGAAGAGAGGGGTGGCCTGGGTAGGACGGTGCCAAGGAAAGGGGAGAAAACTGAAGAGAAAATGGATAAAGTCAACAAAATGAGAGCGAGACTATGAGTATACAGACTATACAGATATTCCTTGTTACACATTGGCATTCATAGAGTATAACACAGCAGCAATAAAAATGCAAATCATAATATGCACACCACAAACTCACATGGTGGGATGCTGCCAGAAGTCTGTATCTCATTACAAACCCTATGATCTGTGTGTGCCATTGTCTGTATGTGTGTTTTCTGTATTTGTGTGTATTAGAGGTGTAACAAAGGGGGAGGGATGTGTGTGATACGACATGGGTCTTGTCCTTGGGGAGAACCAGTAAGCCATAAAAAGTCACGTTCAAAAAGAAAAAAATAAATAAATAAAAACTTGCATAAACACATAAAACATAATTTCAAACTCTGACAGTCTTTCACCAGACACATTATTATTTATACCTCCAGAAGCTCGAAGTCATTTCAAATCAAGTGCTCCTTGTCTTTCAAATGGATTCACCTGAAAATTTGGACCAGAATGGAAAGCAGCTATTTTTCCAATTTGACTGATTGCAATAAGAACTGCTCTATTCAAGTGATGACTGAGATGTTTTTGTCATTCCATATGGATAAGGTAAGTGAAACAAGGTCTCAAACACGTACTCCTGGAGTCGACTGTCTTCATTCAGTTTCATTGAAAAACTTGAAGCTATTGTCAGATGCACTCCTATGGTTCTCTTGATATTGCTTTGACCTCTCTTTTTGAATATGCTTTTTGATTTCTGAGGACCTTACACAACAGCTCTCTCTGGCTGTGTCAAATTATTTTAAACATGCAATTACTCAGCCACTATTAAAAAAGCCAAGCCAAGACCCATTGCAAACTTACATCCAAATTAAGTGTTCCTGTTCAGTCATGTTGGGCGTGCGTTCTGTGGAAAGGTCAGTTTTGTATCTTTGATCTCACTTATTCACTTGTCGAAAAATGGTATTAATATTAAATCTTAAATCTCGAAATATTAGATTAAGAACTGTCAGATAAACAATGTTGACTGCAGAACAAAACATTCAACTATAGACCTATATCCAAACTACCTTTTATTTCTCAGGTCTTGGAAAAAGTGGACAACAGGTTCTCAACAGCAATGAAATCTTCGACCAATTCCAGTCTGGTTTTCATTGTGAGGTACAGTACTCATACTGCCCTGCTCAGAGTTTCAAATTATATTTTCATGTGCGCAGATGCTTGGGGAATGTTCAGTCCTGCTACTGCTTGACCTGAGTGCAGTTTTCAACACTGACCACTCTATTCTTAGGATGAGTCTTCAGCAATGAGAGGCCATAACAGGGACTGCACTTGACTGTTTTGATTCCTATTTGTCAGACAGGAGGTTTCCTGTGGCCATTGATCATTATGTCTCCTTATCTGCTCAGTTGATGTGTGGTGTACCACAGGGTTCAATTCTTGGACCTATTCTTTTCTCCCTGTACATGCTCGCCCTTGGTTTCTTAGTTAGTCGATTTAAGCGTATTTCTTATCACTGTTATGAGGAAGAAACACAGCTATACTTTTCTTTTAAATCAGACCTCAGTAAACTCTCTACCCTGCAAGACTGCCTAACAACTGACTGGATGTCAGACAACTTCCCCTACATTAATGATGACAAAGCAAAAGCCCTCAACATAAAACGCAGAGAAAAATACCATACCCCCACACTACCATCAACTCTCCCATGACCGCTTAGGGAGATGTGCCTCACTGTATATTATAATGGTGAGTGCAAATGCAAAATGGAAGTTGTGGATTTCACTGTATTATGTGCAACAAGATAACACTTTAAAATTAATTCAAAAGAAAGTGCTACTTAGTGTGTAAGATCACTGTGGGTGGGTCCTTATAATTGAGAGTACTACTTATGCATAATTACTGCACAGCAGATATTGGAATAAGAAAGAAGGAAATGCAGGTTTTACCTTCAATGAAGGACACTTTTGTGTCAGATGTATTTTGCAATTTGCATCATATTGCATATTAAAATGTGCAAATTAATGTCTGAACTTGGAAACTATAAACCCGGGAGATGTAATAATTTGCATATGGATTGGAATATTTCTAAATGTGAGGGATATCACAAAATGGTGCCTGATTAGGAGATTTTATTTTTCCCATTGCCACATTTTACTTCATTAATGTGGTCTGGAGGGATGTCTTTCACACGAATGCAGACAGATGCTGTTATGTCATCCTGCCTACACACCTGACTCTGATCTTAACTTGCCGAGCAGCACTCCAGTACCTCTGTTTTACAGGTTCACCCATTTCTGCAGGAGTCTGAGACTAACAAAGAGAAGGAGATGGAGAATGTGGGACTGTAGAGCAAAGCGAGGGAGAAAGCACTGGTTGAAAACATGACAAGACAGCCAGTGAAAGAGGGAAAAAAATACAAAGGGAAATGAAGGTGAAAAAAATAGTGTGAAAGGTATGCAGTGGTTGAGGAGAGAACGAAGCAGACAGAAAAGAGGGAGAGGAGGAGAGGTTGGATGTAGCACAATATAATAAGATGAGTGGAGAAGGAACGCCTGAGGGGAGAGCAGAGAGAAATAGGCTGTCCTGTTAACATGCTGACTTACCTGCACGCACAGACACACACACTCATTCTCTTTCACACAGACATACACACACAGCATGATGACAGCCTTTCCGATTTTAAATATCACTTCCAAACACACTCCTATCTCGCTGTCTGCAAAATCTCCATATCTCCTTTAGCTGCTGGCCACAGAGCATCCTCCCTCCATCCTACCTGCAGTGAAGCTAGCTGACACACTTGGCTGTGGGACTTCGTTGTGCTTTACCTAATGATGAATTATGCATTGGCCGCTGTCACTTTGAAAAATGCAATTACTTCAGTGATAAGGCAGATGGGCCTGTTTTGTCTGGCATATGCTGTGCATCTATTAAGAGTTTAGTGTTGGAAAAAGAACGGCTAGCACACAAAGATGAGCGCGTGGACAGATTCTTGTATGCATCCATTATATATGCAAACACATACACACAGATGCATGCGCGTACACCTCGAGTTTAGCCATTGTGTGCCGCCTGCGGACGCTACTCTGGGAGAGGACTTTCAGCAAATCGGTAAAACAAACAGAACGCTTGCATCCAAATGAACTGTTCCTGTTCTGTGTTTAGAGCATTTATCATGTTGGGCATGTGCGTTCTGTGGGAAGGTCAGTCCTGTATCTTTGATCTCACTTATTCACTTGTCTGAAAGCGGTACTTAATATTAAATCTTAAATCTCTATTTATTAGATCAAGAATGGGCCCACAGACAGCATTGACTTGGAAGTACTTAGAAATCCCAATGGACTATGATATGGTAGTAATATCACATGTAGCGCATTACTAATGATCACACACGTTTTGAAAGAGATGGATGTTAAAATTATGTTCAGGTTGGTAGCTGTCCCAGCAAGGACTGGCTGTAATTTTGAACGACTTTGAACTGACGTCTTATTTATTCAATTGTTTCAAATTCTACCCACATATCATAATGTGCTTATTATGATGTATTAGCTTTATTTACAGATCGATACAAACTAATTCAAATGGTCTGTTAGTTTAAAATATACAGTGAAAATCCAAGTAATGACAGCCGTCCTTACTGAGCTAAACTAAAACCACTACAGAATATTAACAGACGATACATTTTTTTGGAAGTAGCCAGTGCCAGATTGCCTGATTACACTAACGAGAGACCCAGAAGGAAAACACTTGCGAGGTATCTAATTCAGGATCAGATTAATCTCAATTGAGCTGAAGAAAAGGAACGGCATTACTTAATACTGCATAAGTTCACCAAGAGCTTTTAGAAGGTTTAAAGTTGCATGGCTGTTGTGTTTTAAAAAGGGTTCTTAAAACTTTACTGCATTTCTTAAATACAAAAGAACTACTCCAGTATGGACAAACACATTTGTAAAGCTGAAGCTGCTGCAGCTTACTAAATGGGTTTTCCCGGATGAGCTAAACCATACATTTTGCTAGGAGAGAGCGGGCAGAGCTGCACTCCAGCAGCGCTGTGTTGAACAGAACGCAAAAATATCAGACACAAAAGCTGACATTTACTACGTACACTCAGAAGCCACTGCGTGTCAATTTCTTTTTTAACATGTCTTTGATAATTACTGGTGCTGCTGTTGCGATATATAATTAGCTTTTTTTTTTTTCCCCAAATCACTTTCAAGAGAAAGAGACAGAAAAATGTAGAGGATGGTTGACACGGGCATGAAGATGTAGAGGAAAATACAGTGGAAGACACATAGATAAAGTCAGAGGTGGAGTGATGTGTGATGGAAATAATTCCCACTCCAGATCACGCAGGGATGCAGTGCTGCTCTTTGTTCTCTCATCCTGCCCTCCTCTTTCCCTTCATGCCTTCATTCCCTTCCTACCACCCTCTCCTCCCTCTTTAAATCATCCATCTTGGCTTTTTTTTTATTATATGGCTTTTTTTCCTCCTACTTCATGTCATTTTTGAAGTGTGCTATTGCCCCCTTCCTTACACGTGCCTCATGATGCATGTTCATGACTAAAAAAACTAAGACAAATGGCTGATGCAATAGGAGGACAATTTAAGTAGGTATTGTAGGTAAAAGCAACAATACCCTGCATCATTATGGAAGACTATTATAGACCAATAGCACGTTGAAGCTCATTTACAAAATATCGTACAAAATTTACAAAATATCGTACAAAATATGATGACAAATATGACAACACCAGACATTAACCCAACAGAACATTTGTGGAAAGCCCTGAGGAGCAAGATTCACCAGTGGGCTCCACTGAATCTTTGAGATTTAAAAAATATTGGTGTGGAAAAAAATAGGCCACCCGAGGACTGTGGGAGAACAACAGTCAACAAAATATTAAAACATACATTTCAAATCTGTGTTTTGGATTGCATCCTATAATGTAAGGTATTTTCATTTTTTCCCTTCACTCCGCACATGTACATACTTGTGCATAGCTAGGTTGTGGCTACTCTACAACACATCTGTAACTAGGTTGTGATGCAACGTTTTAATGTCACCCTAATGCATGCTAAACTGGACTTGGACCAAAAAAAAAGAAAAGAGATACATCAGCAGCTCATGAGGTACCCTACAAATGTCATAGCAATCCATCCAAAAATGTCAACTTGGTGGTGGCACCACAGGAAGGAACAGGGGATCACCAAAGTCAGGTGAACTCATCCTCTGGGGACCACAGTTATTTCAAGATCAACGAAGTGAAGCAACCGACCAAACAACATTGGCATTCATAAAGCCTTGCTGCTAGCATGGCTAAACATTTTAATGCCATCACCAATTAAGATCATTAAGATCTCTTACATTGCTTATATTATGAATTAATTCCTCGAAGGAAAAGTTTGTTTCAGATTGTTTGGTTGACTGTTGGTATACTTTAAACGTCCAAATCCATTTTGGTTTATTTTCATAACATTGCTCCTGTCACTCCACAGGAGTGACATGCACTGGTATAACCAAGAAACTAACTTTTAATGTGACAATACTTGTTATATACAAAACTTTGTCCAATTAACTTTCACATAGAGTGGTTATTCAGATTTGCACTTAATCTGACTAAGGAGAAAGGGACCAACTGTATTCACCTGAGCTGCATATGTCTGTCTGTCTCTCTTGCCACTATACCAGAATATAAAGAAAGAACACTCCTCGCTTCAGGCTGAAATGCATCAATTTTGGACTTGTGGCATTAAAATATTTAAGGAGTTTTTACCTTAGAGTGCAGGTTTTCTTCCCGTCAGAGCCATCTGACTCATATCCAGTCTCCCATCCAGCCCCATTGATTTTATAACAAACACAAACTGCACTCGTGTTGGCACAGAGTAATCCTTTTTGGCTCTGCCTTACAAGAGAGACTCGGAGATACAGAAACAAGAAATAGAGTTAACGTGATGAGTTTCAAATTGTTTGTCTGATGAAATCTGGCCCCAACTGTAATCACTTACTCAAACATTGCTTATCACAGCACATTATAATTTCTTTAAACAACGTTGGATATTATCTTTCTACATTGTAGAACATTAGTCATCTGTTAAACAGAGTGAACGCTGATGTTTTTATGAATCCTAGAATAAAAGCAAGACTAAAAAGATAGAGAGAGAGAGATAGTGGGTCAATACAGAGTCCTTCTCCAGCAATGAAATAACAATGACACCAAAAGCTGTTTAGATGAAGACTAGAGGGAGGAGAAGGATAAGGAATGTGAAAAGCGAGTAAGCCATAGATGGCAGATATACAGTAGATCAAGAGAAATAAAGATCGACGGCGACAGCCGAGGAGGGGCCGTGTGAAACAGACAAAACGGGACAAAAAAAAGAGACGTTACATCCTACAAGGCATCTCTCTGCCGGAATTCGGCAGGTTATTAGAAGGGTGACCCTCAAAGGCTCCAATCCCCAGCTAACGAGGACAACGTCTTGAAGTGACATTTCCAAGCCGTAGGAGGGATAAAAATAAATAATTAAAAAAAAAAAAAGATAAAAGAAATGAAGTTTTTGCCCAGATAAGCTTGAGATTTAAACAGAGATGATGAATTACATACACATAAACACTCGGCAGCAAATTACACAAACACACTGTGGGACATTCCCTCGTAAGACACATGAGCACACACGCCCGTAGCATATAGGTCATTTCCCCTCTGGCTCATGCATTATTGCCACTTTGGGATGGGGAAGTTTGTTCACTAAATATTTGATAGACACCCCCAGCTGCAATGAGATTAACAGATTAATCTTTCCAATAAGGATGTGTTTATCAGTCCGAAGCTCAGAGTGCATATGTATGTGTGTCTGTGCGCTCGTGTGCTCCAGCCCAAAAGTTAATTAAAAATGCATTGAACATTACACAGCTAACGACAGCACATTGCTCAAATTGAGTGATAAGGTCATGCAGGAAAAATGAAAATGAAAATGGGTCTTAATATAAGAAAAAAAAAAGAAATCACTGAACAAAGGAAAAACACACACACACAAAAAAAACAAACTACAAACCAAAAAAGACAAGAAAAAACTCTAACTCTAACTCTACACTTAAATCTAAATTTTTAAACCATAATTTTAAGACATAATGGAATCAATTACATTTTTACACAGATGCATGTCTACTGTACTGTCAATTGATTTTTCTGATCTTCCCTGGACAATATCCTTTAGCTCAAAGAAATGATGCATTTTCCATCTGAGCTTTGGTTGTCCAGGATCAATACAAGAGAAGAACCGTGTAGTCACATAAGTAGACACATTGTAGTGTTTCCCCTCTAGACATTAAGCAGTCCCGTGTTGCTTCTCCTGAATAACTGTGAGCACTGTTTGAAAAGGATGTTTTAGACAGCCTAACTTCCCTCTCTCAAGGACCACTGCTGCAAGAAAGAATATGATATGATGCTGAATGTTTAAGTGGACTATGGGAATACCACAGAAATTGTTGCCTTGCACCAAAAAAAACGGAGATCTTGAGTATTAGCACATAAAATCACGCAGATTGTCATTTTGGCAAGAAAAAGTAATACTATCTTCCTCTTAGATGTAAAAAATGATCTTAATTTACCCGCAGGATGATGTAAATCCGATTAAATCTTTTGTGCGAGTTCAATTTTGCCGAACTTTTACACCGTTGACCTTGAGGGAATGCAGAGTCATAAAGTTAAAAGCAGATTCATTTTGATTTTAGGACACTTTCTGTTGTAACCGACTTGCTCTGGTCTGGCTAATGATAACTAATATTAGACTGATATTGTTCATCACTTCTGTGATACTGCGGTGACATTAATGAGTCAGCTCCCTGACGCTATGACTCTTCTCATTTCGGTGAAAGTAGGGAAATATAATCTGCCATTTTCCGGTAATTGCCTCTTTTGATAATGCTCACTGCCGTTCATCAAAAGTTACATAGTCTCCCTTTAAAGCTAAGAATAACGTACATTTGGCTTCAGGCTCTGGATGACTATTTATTCATCCAACAGCCAACTGATAAGCACAAGCTTAGTAATTCACATGGAATAAAATGGGAGTTCCTCAGTACAACCAGTCCTCTACTTTTGGCACTTGACCAGCTACATTATAGGACGTGGAGGCAGTGTATTGTTGAGGGCAGCAGAGGGTGAGAGAAGGAAGAATGTTATTCATTTGTTTTCCATCCAGATATTCTTCATTTTGCTTAACTGCTGTGCTCAAACTGGTATTTAAAAATAAGAATAACGCCATCACAACTCTGCGTCTCATCTGGCTGAGGTGGGCCACTTTGTGGTACACGGGCTGCAGTCTGGAGATTAGAGCCAGTGCAGATTTGCTGCGGATAAATGTAAAGCTGAGCTGAACAATGAATACTACTGGCCAAGATTGTTTAAGAGGATAAGCTGTGTAGAAAAATCTGCCTCTATGTGGGAGTGGGAGTGTGTGTATATCACAGAGTGTTGTGTTCGAGTTTGCGCCTGCAACTGTGTATGTGTGCATGCGTGAGATTAGCCTGGTTAGATTAGCCCCTTAGTCTGGTAAGGGGTGAGCATTTGTGGTGTGTGTGTGTGTGTGTGTGTGTGTGTGCATGGGGACAGAAAGTTGAACGTGATGAGAGAGCTGTAGTGAAAATGCCAAAGCCAAAAAGACCAGACAGCCCTATTTGGAAGCCTTTGAAGCTACACAGCTTCAAATGCAGAGGGAGCTTAAATGACTTAAAGGAGAGGAACGGATCTGCCACACACGTATTGTATGAGCGAGAGACTTTTTTTTTTTTTTTCCCAGCACACCCTGGCAAAACACAACTCGGGACTACTTTCAGAGCATCTTGAGTGCGTTTACACATCGGCATCCATTGTTTTGATTCTTTACATTCTGTCAAACTACAATACAAATCCCCACAGTACATGCCAGTGCAATCCAGTGCATGCCAGTGCTAGGTTTAAAATGGATCTGTCTGTTACTCTGTCACAATCACACACAAACACTCGTGTTCGTCAAAAAAATGACAGCAGATGCCAAATCTCTGTCATTCTTACCGAAGTCGACAAAGGAGGACTGTCCCACAATCTTGGCTGCTGGTGGTTCTGTTGGCATGACTTCAAGTTTGGTGAAGTTCCCACCCTGAAAGACGTCAGAGAAAGAAAAGAGGGGAGAAAAAGGATTACTCAGTTTAATAAATGCTTATATGCATACTGCTACTGTTGGACTGTGGGCTGCTGTTTTCTACTGTGACTTAACTGTAGTGTCATGTCACGGATTCAGTAGATCTGGTGATGTTTACCAAATATAATAATTAAAATAACACTTCGGTACCTTTTTCTTGTACAAGATCAAGATTTATACTGCCTTTAATGGTCCACAGAAAAACAGTCAAAGGATATTGTTCATTTATTCATTCATTTTTTTCTTGATCAATGGAGGAGTTAGTCAGAAGGAGTGAATTGACTAATGACTTTAATGCCAATTCATTCATGGACTGCAAATAACATTTTATTTTTTCATCAAGAATTGTGTGGTGAATGTATAATGGCAACACGCGCCGGATATCTTGAACTGTCAGTGAAAGTCGTCAGGGGATTGCTGATCCTCAAGTGGGAAGTGGGGCTGCAGCGTACCCCGACGCGGCGCATCATCGCAGGTTTACGTGCATCTTGAGGATGCCGATAGGCTTATATAGAAAGAAACAATAAGGCGCGAGTGTTCTGACATACATTGAATGCCACCCGTGTGTGGTGCCCTTTTCAGAGGGCAAGGGAGAAAGAAGAGGAGAGGAGGAGATAAGCATATTAGTGGGGAAAAGAGCACGGTGTGCATGTGTGCATGTGTGTGTGCGTGCGCGCGTGTGTGCATGCAGGAGCAGATGTGATTCTGTGCAGTTGGAAACTGTTTCCTGCTGATACCAACATTAGTGATTTATGAGGGGAGGGTAGAGAGATACAATGATTGAGTCAGAGAGCAACATATACATTATGTATAAGTATGTGTGGGGGCTGTATGTGTGGCTAAATACTGTAGTTAAGATTGTGTGCAGGCCAATTATTGTTTAAATGTATAAACTGTTCAGCATTTACACGATATATCACAATGACATTATTGGATTTATTGTCCGGTTAATATTTTCTTGTAAGTACCATTTTGTACCTCCATTATATTTACAATGAAAATTAATTGGGAAGAAATGGACAGAGAATTAGAGAGTGAATAAAGATGTAAGCAAATTATATCTACTGCTATATCAGTAACTGCAGTGTCATCACAAAGAAAAGCGACAGATTCATTCATTCATTTAAAATTCCACTTAATGTCTGAATGGAATGTAGCAGAAAACTGTGAAGAAAATTATCAATATGAAAAGCAACGTTTAATACTGTGCACACTGTTTGGAGGACATTTTTAATCCAGTGAATGTTGGTCCTCGTGACAACATTTGAAAGACTCCAGCACCACCACTGCTGAGGCAGTGACATTGTGATGCAACACACACTCCGTGGTATTGATTTCCTGTGTGGAGGGAAATACCACAACAACACAAGAATGAAATGTTGCCAACATCTACTAGCTACTACTTCACAGCAGCGGAGGGATGTCCTTGTTTGAACAATGTGTTCCCAGTGTCAACATGTTGTGACCGTAGAAATGACACTTTCTAATCAGGAACCGCGTCATTATTTCATTTCACCGGTGAGCTGTTCTTTGACATTAAATGATGAGTCCAACTAGCAAGATCACTGCAAACAAAAAAAATATGCTTTATAGTTCCTTTCAAGTAGCCGCCTGTTACCCAAGATGACAGCTTTGCACACTCATTCTGTCACTCAGCTTCGTCACCTGGAATGGTTTTCAATTTGCAAGTGTGTGTAGCTAATTACGCAAGATTAGACCATCAGGTCTCAGGTCAGTGACTTTGTCTTTATTGAGAACAAATGGTGCAAGTGCTATTAACAGTAATTAATAATGCTAATAACATTATCTAAGCTGTGACAATGAGTCCACGTGAGTCCCCAAAGCAGATAAATGACATTCAGCCACCATTCATTTTTATTATTCACACCTGTGCTATGACACATGTCAAAACATCAAATCTGTGGGCTGATATTGTGTAGTCGGGATCGCGCCTAAGCAAAGGTACAGTAGATGAGCGTGAGTTCTGAAACTTTCTTGAAAATGTTGTTTATCCCTCTGGAGATGTTGTTGGGTCTAATTTATCCAGACAATTGTCATCCAAAGTGTCCACTTGATCAACCTAATGGCACCGTCATACTCATAGCTTCCCATTCCACTCCGAGACATTTAGACGAGGAGACTAATGAATAGCGCTGTCAGTGTAATGGTCTTGTAGATTTATGATGGTGTGGCCGGAAGTTCTCTTCAGGTCAGTTAATACATCAATATTTTGACATCTGAATGAGGCTTCTGCGTGTCTGCCAATGCTTGATTGTGGCATAAAGGACATCACATCTTGAATAATGGTGAATGCTCTTATAATCTGGAGCCAGGAAAGTTTTTCATGGGTGGAAAAGTGTCTTTTGAAGTGTGAAGGGAAGCAAACTTGAATATATGACTTACAGGAAAGCCAATTCGTGAGATACATTTAATCCAATACTGTATTGTAATAAGTAAATTGAGTCATTATTTCTGAATGTCATAAGAATTCATCTGTTTAATTTCAGTTTCTGCTAAATCATACATTGTCTAAACATTGCTGATGCTGAATGAAACCCTCAAAATCCTAATGAAGTTATTGCAGTGGTGATCTGCAGTAGAGTGGGGCCCCTAAATATGTGTACAAAACATTTAATGGCATATAATGCCCATTTATTTGTTTTGACAAGTGCAGAATACACAAAACCGCAGCATCCCACTCGCCTTCAAACTGAACTTATGAAGAGTTACAACTGCGAGCTGCAGGTGAGTCGTTTCATATGTTGCACAAGGCTTTGTGTAGGCACAGGTTATCAGTAAATGGGGTCCAGTATTGCATTCACTTTCAATTATTCATGGAACGCAAATTGTGCTTTTAGAGATTAATTATTTGCACCGTGTTTGACTTGAATAATGATGAGAAAGCAATGCAGAGGCACTTATGTAGGTGATTTAAATGCACCAAGGAGTGCATCAGCCAAAGATCCAGGCTATCGCTGGCAGCAGATAAATTTGTTTGTTGCGCAACATTATTCAATTTGCAAATGATCATTGGTTCCATAATCACTGTGTATTTTGTATATTGAATGTTCAGACCTTCCAGAAAGGAGTTAAACACACACACACACACACACACACACACGGGAGTTGGATGAGAACCAATCTTTTGACTATGATTCTTCAAATTATTCAGAGGTGCTTTGAAGTGACTTACCATATAATCATGTATAATATATGCGACAACAAAAAAAAAGAAAAGTAAAGTGAATCAAACCTTTCTTAAATGCACGCGCCCATGTCCAGCTGACCAATGCTAAAGAAAATGACACTTTGAAGCTGATCTCTTCGAAAGCAGGGAGAGTTAACTCACGTCAATTAGATCAAAAAGCTTCCAATCACGCATTCCCGCGCACACTAACGCACACAAGCACCCACAGATGTGGCAACAGGGTGTTAACGCCGCACACTGAGGATGAGATCCTAGCATGTGTGATTGACTGGTGCTGGTCGCCTGATTGCAAGATGTCATGATTAAAACTGTGTGTGACAGTTTGAGAACAGTTGATTGACACAAAGATGAAAAGATTATTATTCTTCACGTCTGTTCACGACGCACTCACGCGGCTGCGGGATGATATATGCACAGTTTTAGCAGTAGGGTACGTTTCGCCGCATGAGGACAGACTGAGTCTATCCTGGAGCAAATCGAGGGATTTTTAACATGGTTAAAAACGACAAAGCAAACCAGACGTGTGCTAAAATGATGCAAATGCAAATGTCAGATGTGTATGGAGTTTTGTGCAGCCGTGCAAAGCATTTGGAGTGGATTGGTTTTTGTACTGGGCACAGTAGGATTATGGGCTTTTCTCAGTAAAGTAAACACACGTGCAAGATGGTAAAATATGAATAAGCATCCTTTTTTTTTTTTTTTTTTACTATACTGTGAAAATCAGATTATGTTCTAGTTTTAGGAAAGGTTTAATGTTTTTGAACTGAATATTAAACTGCAATTGTATCTTACATCTCATACGGAGGAACACTGCTGTATGAAGCACAAACAACATAAGAGAAAAAAAATCTATATTATATATATAAATTTTTTATATAAATTTATATATTTATATATATATTTTGTTGCCCCTTGGGAGGTAAGACCTACAGGCATCCATGTAACCGCTATATTACGGGCATATTATGCCTGTAAGCCTGGAGGAAACATTTCTAATAGTTATGACAATACCAAATTAGCATGAAATGAACTATTTTGCAAGTGGCTATTTAATTGTTTTTTTCCCTTGCAAAAGCAGAAACAAACCGCCGGCCCCAGAATTTATTCCTAGTGTCAAAGGAAGCAAAATGTTTCAACTGTATTATGCTACAATATTCTTCTTATTCTTCAACATCAACTGACATCTTGGCTCTGTATGCTATGCGGGATTCTGAAATCCATTTTCTACTTGCTATGAGAAACTGTTCCTGTTTCTGCAATAAAGGATAAAAAGTATGTGGGTTGATCTCAAAGCATACATCTCTTTGGATAAAAGACTATAAAGAGAGAGACTGTGAATATCACAACACTGATGTGTTTATGTAGCTCACTGCACTGCATTCATTCTGTGAACTGATTCATCAGCCATATAGAACTGACCTTTAATACCCCTTGGCTCTACTTGTTGGCCAATAAAAACAACCTCTCTTCACTCATATCCATATTCCCCAGCTTGTTGTTACCCCCCACTCCTCTCTAGTGTAATCTCGGGAAAACAGAGGAACGGGGAGGGATGAGAGAAGGCAGAGAAAAAGTAATTAAAACGGAGTGCTGGAGGAGTGTGCTGGCCTGTGACCAGTAGATGCAGCTGCATTGAACCGAAGACCACGGTGGGATTAACAGGGGTCTAATGCTGTGAGGATGCTGGGAAGTGGCTCTGCCTTGTCTGTTTGTGTATGTATGTGCAATTATCTGTGCGTCCGTGGCCACATATGTCGTGTGCCTTAATACCTGAGCTGCATTTTTGAATTTGTTGAAGTGAGCGTGGATGCGAGCACTTGTTTGCGCATTTAAAGGAGAGCGGGACATGAAAAGTACAGAAAATGTGGCAAGATGAAAGGAAAGAATCGGGCTTTTTCATGAGCTGAAGATGAGGATAAGAGGAGTGAAGCACTGCAGAGGGTCTGACTTTTACTATCTGTGTGTCACAGAGGGTGTATGTGCGTGTGCCTGTGTGTGTTCTCTTTGTCTTGCTCCCCAAACTCTTGCTCCACACTCTGCCCCAACAGGATTTAAAAAGATCCACATCACCGAACAATGAAGCTTCATCAATCTATTGGCAGCTGGCACAGTGAACAAGATCACAGAATGAGATATTGACCCCTCGCTCTAAAAGAGGAAACAATGAAAGGCTGGCTGATGAATTAATTACAACGAATAAATGACACAGAGCAAAACAAAAAGAAAGCTTCACCCACAGTGAAGGAGACAAGCGTCGAAATGATCACACATTTCCCATCAGGCTCGTTGTGAATATAACCTCAGCTTCTACACGGATAAAACAAAGCTGTAATGTCAAATGTCTTCCTGTTTTCTTCACCTCTGCAGCTGTCATCTACATGCCAATTGCATATTTTCTGCTTCCCGAAGGCTTGTAGTTGAAACAACAAACACTTTGAAAGCACAAACCTCTGCGAAGGCTGCATAATGCTCAAAATTTGTCAACAATACAACTTTTTTTTTTTTTAGTTTGCTAGATCCAGATCTACATCAAATAACAGTCAGCGCATTTATTTTTTGTTTTATTTATTTATTCGTTTTTGTTCAAGTGAGCTCTGTAATTCATGACAAACACCCTTACTCTGGTTTTGACTGAAGACTGAGCAAAACACAAAATATTATTTTATCATTTCAAATGTGTAAAGTTTTAGATGATTAGTGCAAAACAGTCACCTGCATTGTTTATTTATCTGGCCTATGGACATAGCGTCTTTGGCAGTCATGTAAAAATTAGCAGCAAAACCAAAATCCTTTAGACTGACACTGCCAAAAAGTTAAACTGTTTCCTTGGTGTACGAGCCTACGTGTTTACCAAACCAAAAAAAAAAAAGTTTTTTCATGTTTCCTCTGAAAATCCCACTGCTTCATCCTCTCACCAGATCAAAATTCTCACCACCATTCATCTTAATGGTTCATGCAAAGCAGTTTATTTGCTCTGTTTTGCTCTTGCTCGGCCTCTTTCTACCCTCAATCAATTTCTGTCTGCAAAAATCCTTCAATCTCTCTCTCTCTCTCTCTCTCTCTCTCCGTTCCCCTCCTCTTCCTTATGTCCCCACCGTCTTTTCTCCTGCTCCCCCTCTCTGTGATAACGTAGACTACTGTTCGGCGTGTGCCTCAACCTGCTGAATTTCAAATAAGCCCCTTCGACAAAAACCCAGAGCCACAGTCTCCCCTCTCTGCTCTTTCAGAATATTAAGCAGTCCTGCAGCAGTGCCAACAATCCTGCAACCCCAAAGCCCACCAAAGATTCGCAGATGCGTTTGTTGCATTGGGGAAACGGACAAGGAGTTCACTCGCTGCTCATGAGGTACCTTTGGTTGCACTTAACAAAGGGACATCTTCTTATATGGGGACATATTGGACTTTGTTCATGTATGGGACACAAATAACATACCTTTAGTACCACACTGTATCACAGTCGCTCCTGTAAATCGAAACAAGTAAAGCAATGCTGTTTCATTGCTAGTTTCATTTCATGAAGTTCAGTAACAGCTCTCTTTGTTGTGGCTCTCACGGAGCTCAAATTCCCTTAGACATCAGGTCACAGTCCACAAGTAGACCACAAACAAACAGCCATTCAGTTTATTTCAATCCATTGTGTCTTCCTGTTGAGACAGCCCTAACCACACTTCAATTTTATATAAGAACAACTGAAATAACGAAAAGCAGCGAAAGTGCAATTAGGGCTTAAAAGCAAATCTTAAAAATATTGATATCAGTGCAATAGCAGCTACAGCTAATCATGCATGTCAGGCATGTCTGTTGATCTTGCTTCATAAGGTCGCAAGGTATCGAGGAGCGAGGTGGCTCACTCATGGCTGCCCTGACTGAACCAGACTCTTGAACAGACGGGCAGTGGAAAGGAAAACAAGCAGCAACGAAGTCCAAAAAGACTTATTACCTTGTTGATCCAGGTCTCAAACGTAGGCCCTTCTGTTGTCAGGAACAGATCTGGAGTGGTGAGACAAGGAAGGGTGCGAGTCAGTAAGTGATATACAGCTTCATCAGGCAACCATACACAAACATGGAGCAGGGAGTATTACTGATCTATAATAAAGAAAATGTTTCCTGTCTGTGAGCCTTTGTGCCTTTATGAAAATAACCGATCAATAAAAAGGGAGTAAAGCTTGAAATGCTATTGTTGACTTACTTATACAGGAGAAGCAATCTTTAATACAAATTATATTAAAAAAACAAAACAAGCAGTAATTCAATATAGATCTTTTTTCTTCATTGTGACGACAAAACTGGTTCTCATTAAAATTGTCTCTCAGTATCTATACACTGATGAGTATGGCACCTGTCAACATCATATTATTCAGTTCTACGTGTAAATATCATTATAAATATATGAAACATGGTCATGTTCACACTCATAAAGCTTACTGGTAAAAAAAAAAAGAAAAAAGCTCAGGCTGTGATAAACAGAATCGACTTTGATATGTCGACAGGCAGATAATGTTCAGTATGGATAAAGATGAATTGGCTTTTTAAAGTAGGAGCAGAAAAAAAAAAAAACAGGTGAAGAGAAGGAAAAGGGATAGTGGGGTGGGTGGGGTGGGGATCTCCCACTGAAAGCAACAGGATTTCACTCAGCCTTCTGGAGGCTTCACCCCCTGGTAATGCCTGTAGCTCGCTCTATCAGAATCCTATAACCTGCACTTGTACTCATATTCCCTGCTCTTGAAGCTTAGGCTGCAGGCTGCTCGTCTAATGCGGTTTCTGTGCGCCTCTGTGAGAGGACGTTTGCTTTCATCGCTGCATTCTCTGGTTGGGCGGTTCTGCCCCAGTAATTGGACATGAAATAAATATTGGCATTGATCTGCCTTAGGGCCCTGCTATCCTCCACGTGTTGCCGTGCTCTGCATGGGGAAATATAAATAATAATAGAGAAGGCAATGAATGAAGGGAAGACGGGAACGATGAGATGTGTGCCATGATGAAGGCTACTGTGGAAATCCTTTATCATCTATACGGGCCATGCGATAATGATCACGTACTGCAGTGGTCACTGCAGCCATTCACTCGTTTGAAATACTGCAGCATGACTCCCCACTAGAGTTCGAAAAATTCTATAGAACAGACAAAAACAAAACTATTTCACTGAATTACTCCATCTTTCATTGGCTACGTGTCAAACATTGTATTGACTGAGAAGCCTGAGCGTACTGGTCTGCGCTCTCCAACCCCCCCCCGTACACACAGATGTGCTCTGAAATGTGATCCCAGGATTCCGCCGCAGTGATCCTCAGAACCGAGGAGAAAATAGGCAGAGCTTAAGGTGGGCTCTACTATCCAGGAACATCCTGCCACCTCAGGTAGAGGAGATTCGGCAAGTTATCATTATAAATCTAGATTTTTAAAAAAAAAAACATACCTCCCACTCGCTTCCAAAAATCGGCATTCTGCTATAGGATTTGCTATCGTGAACCTGCCCTCCTACTTGATATCCTTCCATCACCTTATTCTGTGTTAGACTTGCAGTAAGCTTCAGTTCAGGTTCTATGCTATAACCAGATACAGACTGCATAGTATTTACAGTAAGGGTGATTTTATTGCCAGCTACCAAGATAATTATATTATTTAAAAATTGTTGTATTCCCAAAACTGTAATTTCAGGCTCCGTGTTTTGCTGACAAGAAAAGGCGGCCAGTTATTTATGTAAACCTGACAACAGCTGTTAGCAATTTGTGTAAAAGACAGTAGCAGTTTCAGTTTTTACCGTCACGTAAAAACACACACAGTTACACACACACACACACACACACACACTTCTTAAATAATATTCAAGACTCAAATGCAAAAGATAACTTTTAATTTGTAAAACTTCATGGGCTTGAAGACGCACTTCAAGCCCACACAGACTCGCAACCTTTTAAGAAATGCAAAGACAACAAACACATGCATAAATGCATTTATGCACACACACACGCACTTGAGGATACACTCAGTAATTTGCACACTGTGTATGTGCTCGCCCGCTTGTATTTGTAATCTCACCGGGTGGTGAGTTGATGAGCTCGGTTAATCAGCCAATCAGGCCTCTTAGACAGAATCCAGCCGTTATTGGCTGATTAGGTGCGATGGCAGTGTGTCAGTGAGAGTGGCATGGGGTAGACAGAGGAGCAGAGAGATGCACGGAGAGATTTCCATCTTGTAAACACTTAACATTCTCGCTGTGGGGACACTTCCTCTTTTCGTTCTACATCTCATTCGCATTTTTTTTTAACCCAAGTTCACTACTGCCAAACTCTTTTCTACACTAATTTCTCTTCTTCCCATCTGTTACTAAATGCCACTCCAACTTGATACTGCCCAGTTTTTCACTAGTTGGATTCTCGGCACTGTCAGTCAGTGTTTTCAGGGTGTAAACTGATCAAAGTGGAAAGTGCCCTTGAGGAGGACCCTAAACTTCAGCCTGCTTTCTCTCCGCTCTCTGATCTATCCTGAGAGGGAATCCACTTTTAGGTGTGTGTCGAGAGGAATGTGCGCAGACAGAGAAGCGCTCAAGAAGGTGAGACAGTAATTTTAATATGATCCACCTTCTCATAATCCTCTTCAGCGCATCTTCCTTCTCCACTCTCTTTTCCCTCGCCCCATAGTCCGTGCCAAAAAGTATTCCACAAAGACTCATAAAGAGCTGCTAGCTAGCAATATAAACCTAACTGCTGCCACCATCACTCACTTAAACACAGTTTTACTGTTTGAGGGACTTTTACTGGGCTGCCAAGGGCCTTTTAGGGAGTCATTCAAGTTAAAAGAGATATTATAAAGAACAGAACAAAACAGAGCAGAGAGGAATCAAACACAACAGAAACAGAGTGAATCCTAAATGAGAGTCCTTTGTGTGTTGAGCAGTTTGTTTTTATTGTCTTTGTATCCGTATTTAATTTTTGCAACTCGGTTTTTGTAATGTGCTAGCCTAAGCAAAGCAAACTATTATAAATATTTGCCTATTCATTATTATAATGTGATTTTGTGCAGAATTATTTTGCGTTAATTCCTAGGTTCGCTTTAATATCTTTTGTAATTTCTAACTATGTTTTTTTCTTATTTTTGTATGACCTATACGCCATTACATTATGACATAATCCCCAAGCTTGTTCTTCTTTGCACAGGATGCTGTCACACATTTTTATTTGTTACCTTTAGGTTCAAATCAAGCACACTACAGATATCAAAACCTAAAAAGATTCAGCCACAATGCAGATCTGACACTCTGTAGTATGACTGCATACACATTCAAAGAATAAGCTAATGGAGCTGTCATACTCAACCACTTGGGAAAGGCGCATACATAATTGAGGTATATAAATGTGTGTTTGTGTGTGGGAAGGTGGGGTTGCATAACAGCAAGAGGGATTCAGAGCTAAGTGGTATGTCATGTCGGCAGGTAATTAAAGACACGCTAACTGAAGTAAAGGCGAGAGCAATGGCTGCGACAGGCGTCAGAAACACGCAGCAAAGACAGACAGAGAGAGTGAGATTGATAACAGATGTGAAGGCCATCCGGTTTTCAAGATGCATCTGAAGACAAAACTAATCACGACAGAGCAAAAGCATGCATAATCCCTTAATTGCAAGAGGACCAATTTAAAATCACTTGATTATTTCCTCTGCGTTCCTCCGCTGTCACACTATCTGACTGACTTTAGGTTTTGCTAAATTATTTGCTAATTATTTCTTCTCCACAAATGACACTTCAAAAAGCAAACATACCCACATGAACAGTACACGACGAGCAGGCTGCATAAAACACTCGTATACCCCCGCCCCCACACTGCATGTCTGATCTGGGCACAATATCTGTGTGTGCATCTGCATGTGATTTTTTTTTTTTGTCACTGGGTTCGGATCCAGCCAATCATCTACAATCAGCCATTCCTTTTACACTAACGGAATAATTGCAAGTGTGTCTGTTGCTAATAACAGAGTGTTAAGAGCAACAACCGCCACAGTTCAAGTGTATTAAAACAAACAGCACAAGGTGAATTACATCACAGACCGGCATGCTGAAGAACTGGGCAGGTACCTTACTGCACCTCGCTGACAAACGTGCCGCACAAAGGTTTGATTGGCTCTGTGCTGCTTCTATCAGGACACAGACGATGATACAGGAGCGAATTTGGGTGTTTACTGGTTTTTCGGCTCATGCTGGCATCAAAACATCTGCAACCGCATGACTATCTTTTAGTTTAAGACCGATAAGCTGTTCTCGAGATCTGCAAGTTGCCTGTTACACTGGCTTAACATAAATTTGCTCATACGTTTGAGCGTTAAGTCCACGCTGACTCCTACACAGTAAATGTCACAGAAAGCGCACATTCAGGTAATGTCGGAGAAGACATAAATCAGCGCCGCCACAACATAACTTAATTTACACTTTGATGTCTTAACATATACTAACATCTAAGCTGTATCAATTCATAGATTATTAAGTCACTTTGTGTTATGTTGATGATGCTTTTTTACTAAAATGTCTGCACCACATATGGTCAATACTGAGTGTGCATATCAGTGTCATCATAAATGTGAAACGATGTATGTATCACAGACAACATGCTCGTGATGTGGTAGTAAATAAACTTTTCCTCACACTCGATCATTGCTCTCTCCCATTTTTCTAACCACTCTGGCATGACAACAGTCGAGGGAACGACTTCCATTTGCTCGGGGCAGGCGTGCATTCTATATTCAGCCTTGACGTTAAGCTTTGAACTTAAATATAGATGGTGCACTGATGTTCAGAGAGATTTTAACCAACATCGACAACACTTGTTGCACTCTACCAGAACCTATAAAAAAGAAATCTTTTTCGTTGCACAGGGGTAAATACTTCCCCCCCCCCCATCTATGTTTGGAAGGCTTTAGACATTTTAGCTTTATGTCAACGGACTGCTGGGAGATAATATGACACAATAGAGGAGCGGGCATGAAATAAAGGGGAAATGAAACTTGAAGCGTGCTCTCTATCAGACCCGGGTCATTTCAACCATCATCTCACCTCATAAGACCCGAGTCAATTCTATGTTCTCTGTATCCATTCAGGAAGAAAATAAAATAAAATAAAAAATTCTAGCTAAAGTTTTTTTTTTTCTTCTTCCCCCTAAATCACAAAACTTTTTTCGCTTGCTTGTAGTGCCTGGCTGGGATCTTGAAATTGGAATGTAGGCTGGACTTGCAATAGATCAGTCTAATAAATATAAACTGGCACTTCCTAATTAAAAAAGTGAAGCAAAGTGAGTTAATCCAAGTTGATACTCAGGTTTAGACTGCTTTTGCTTGAGAGCAGAGGGGAACGGAGGAGAGAAAAGAAGAAGCAGAGTGCGCAGAGATGAGCGGTCCTTGAGTTATTCATAGCCTCTCCATCAGATTTGTTAAGGGGATTGGAAGCAATTTAAAGGCCTCCGCTGACTGTTTGACTCGAGCAGCATTATGTCTCTCTATTCCATTATGTTGAGCCTCAGTGTGGGGATAAAGACCAGGCTTCCTATTAGCCTCTGTATAAACAGATAGGGTAATGCTAGGCGGGTGCTAAGTCTCGACAGAGAAGGAGAACTCTGACATTGAGGAGAATAGACAGCAGCAGGCAGAAGCCTATACTATCTCTTTGCTTTGTCTCACGATCACCCTTCCTCTATCTGTTTCTCTCTGCACACATATCCACTTATCTGCCATACTTTGTGGCTTAGCACTGTAGCACCGTTGCAGTTTATCGGGGGAACCCTGAAAAACAGCAAACTGAGAACAGCCTGTAACTTAAAACAAATACACATACACATTAAAGCCCCAAATGTAAGCAAAAGGGCAGCCATTCCCCTAAAATCCAGACCACAGGAGTGGAACCTGCAAATTAGCTGCGTGCTGGTTGTCAATCGGAAGTATATTGCCAGTGGAAGGAATGACCAACAACTGACTGTCTTTGTGCTTTGCCAGTATGTTATAAAAATAATCTCTAGGATCTGTCCCCTGCTGTGCATTTAGTTTCTAGTCGAGTGGCATGTCTGCCTGCTGAGAACTGTTAATCAGCCCAATTGACGACTGAATTCCGTCTCTTTTCCATGCATCGATACGCCGCATCTCTGATATGCCAACTTATAAAAACTTTGTTCTGGGCTCCATAAGCGTATGGATCATGATATTACAGATCAGATAATAAAGTTAAACAGAAGATGATGCTGTGGGAACCGTATTTTTTTTTTTTTTTGCAGACAAATGAAAGGCAGTGAAAGCCTTTTATCTCACCTATAGCATCTGGGCAAAAGCCACAACACTACCAGATACAAGATGGGTTTTTTCTGTGATACCAAGATGAAGTTGTTCATGCTGACACTCTACTGGCTTGAGATGATGTAACTGTCAACCCCAAAAAGCAATCTTGTGTAACCCAGATTTGGCGATCGCCCTATCCTACTGCCGGACAGACATTTACATAAGTGAGGTTTGTTACCACGGAAGAAAGAAATCAGGCTTCTCTGGAAATCCCTCACTGAGGCATGGCTTTAGTTTCTCTGTTAACTTTCAGTACGTGAAATGGATGTTACTAAAATTGCCATGATTTTTACCTCATTGTAGTGATTAAGTAACTGAAAAGGCCTGTCCCCCACAGTATGTCTGTTATTCCCCTCCATATAGAAACAGATTATTAAAGAACAATAACACTGGAAACCCAAATTGGCTAAATGCAGCGAGGGAGGGAGGTGGGGAGATGGATGGGAGGGAAGGGGAGAGTTGGAGCTAATTACTCTGTTCACACCAGTCCCCTGTTACTCTAATGCCTGCTACTAGAGTACAGATGTGCGCACACACGCGCCGCAATGTACAAACCCCCACACACACACACTATCCTTACCATGTGTCCTTTGCCTTCAGCATTGTGGCAACCGCGAGCCTCATAGATGAAAATGAGCAGTCATTTGATTCTGCCAGCCTGTGCTCGCGAGCTTCCAATTAGTGGCTTATTAAAAGCGCTGGTGTGCTTTTATGGAGCTGTTGGGGCTCAGTTAAGCTTCAGTACTAACTCACAAGAAACCGAGTCGCTCAAAGCAAGATACAAACGTGTTGGATGGCTTTGGGGGTGGTTGCATGGCGGCATAGGAGTGAAGATAGTGAGAGGAGGACATGACCGCTGGTGGAGAAGGCCATGATGACTCCACATTGACTCCACTATATACTGGAGTCGGATGACTGGGTGACTGCTTTTGTAACTGAACACATCTCTCTTCCCTGCTTCGCTGTTGTCCATCTCTTCACCTGCTTTCTAGTACGGGATCGCAGAGAGAGAAGGGCAGTGAAGTGACGCGGTGAGCACGTATTTGCGAGGATTCAGTCTCTTGTCCAGAGAGACAAAGGCAGGATTGTGGTGTACATTTCGCGAGGGAAGCAATCAAACATGATCTCTCCCCCCTCTGTGATGATCAGCAACAAGTACATCTTTGCAAACTTTATTTGTTCAAACTGTTGTCGTACTTCTTTGCCGTTCTGTGTAATTTGCCAGAACACAGCGGTGAGCCGAATTGCCCTCCTTGTTTCCCGCAGATCTTTAAAATCCAATCAGCGACGTCTCCGATATCATACATAATATATAGGTGAACAAAATTACAATGTACCCCCCTGCTGTGAACTCATTTTGAAAATGCCAAACATGATGTGATTCATTACTTAGAGCATGGAAAAAAAAAAACTGTTGTGGGATACTCAGTGACTCATGAAAATATTAGAAAACATCTAATTTCCCTTTTAAACTTCCTTTCACTCCTTCTGCCCTTCTTTCTGAAACTTTTTTTCCCCTCCTCGCCCACCAGTCCCATCCCTGCATTGTTTAGTCCAAAGGAGCTATCTGAGGCCAACAACAGCAGCAGCGGCAGCAGTATTATGCCCCCCTTCTTGTACCTGTAAAAAGGCCTTGCAGCGAGTCGTGGTGGTTTATCCAGACTGCAGTGCAGAGTGGATGTGACAGCCAGCACCACGGCTGCTGCATTAGTGTCTGATATGCTGTCTGTGTTTGTGCATGTGTACTGTCACTCATCATAACTACGCTCAGAGACTTTAGGGTTATGTGCAGCTGTGCTCGCCTTGATGGGGCAATAGGATGTGATATTTTGCTGCAAAATGTGAAAGTGCAACAGAGGAGAATGAGGGCAGACCAGGACACGGGCACGGTGAAAGGAGAGCGAGGTGTGCAGAGACAGTACAATGCGATGAAAGAAAGAGAGACAGACAGACAGACAGAGCCGATCCCCTTGTTTCGTCATGTCTCTGATGCCCCTGAGCAGGTTATTTGTTAGCCAGTTACTCAGCAAACAAGCTGTGACTCCTATCCCCTGTTGGTTGTCAAAGGGACACATACAAATGCATAAACACGCACACACGTGCGGCCACAGTTGTGTGGCTCTATCCCCTCAGGGGTTGCTGGGGAGATGGGCTCAAGGAAGGCCGCCATGCTGACTGATCTCATCGCGCTGTTTATGGGGGGTTGGGGGACAAATGTCCACTTTGCGTGTTTGTGTTCTTGTTTGTGTGTGTGCGTGACAGTAATGACCCTGATCGTGAAGGATGAAAACACAAAAAGGTGTGCGCCGCTGCACTTGCCTGTTTTTGTGTTTGTGTGTCTCGTGTACATTTGTCCGTAAGCCATCCTGCAGCCTATCAGTCAAGCCCTCCGTGTTTGTCTGTTTGCATCAATTTGTTCCCTCCGTCTTTAACCCTCGGACTGATCCATGCCTCAGCTGGACAGAGGGGTGGCCTTTGGCATTCTGAAGGAAATGTCACAGCAGTCACCAGTGAAATAGATACTTTGCCTTCAACGGGCGTCGGGGGGGAATCCTCACTCTCAGCAAGGGGGGAGCAGAGAGACGCAAGGCGATAAGGTTAGTCGGAAAATATGCAGACCTTCACGTCTAATCTATTGATATCTGAAATTACATCGAGTGAGTACAAAACCATGTGACACACAGTCACAGGATTAGCTCAGAATCTTCTATCCAACCAAGTTTCAGTGATCCCGGCTCACAGAAAAAAAAGAAAATACAACTCGTGTGACATTTGGTCAGTGACATGTTATCCATGTCTTCTCCCAACAGACACACTGCTCTTCTCAAAGAGAACATGCAGAGGAGTTTTGGCCTGCTACTGCAGTGATGATTAGATTTGAGTATGTCCCTTCCCAGACACTTGTTAGACAGTAAGAAAAGGCTGTCCTCCACCAGCCTTTAAATAGGTTTTAGCCTTCTACAAAATTTGGCAAAATACAGCCTTGAATAATGCATTTTCTTACGAGAGACAATGTGTCTAGTGATGGAGTACAATTGTACTGTAGCTAAAAAAACAAACAAAAAACAACTATTATTTCTCTATAAAACTTTTAAAAGTGCCCCATAAGACAAGTAAAAAAAGGGAAATAAAAGATGCATAAAAGAGGCAGCAGGAATACTACAACATGTGGCTATCAACTCATGACCTGGCATCACAGCACGGGAGCCGGTATAGGCTCCCTGCCGCCTCAGAAAAAGGAACCCACATTGTCGACATCTGCGGTGGGTCTGTTGTACCTGCAGGCTTGACCGCCCTGCGCAGACCTCTACCATGTTTTAACAAGAGACAAAATATGAGCCCTGACAGCAAAAAAATCCGCTCACCTTTAGCCTTTCACAATGATACAGGATTAGCCTGCCTGTCTGACCTCAGGCGCACAAGGGGTTAAAAAAAAAATAAAAATCAGATAACTGGGCACCAGTACAAGTAAAATTCAAAAGAAATCAATAAGATCATTAAAACAATCGTAAAACAAAGATACGCCATGACAAGATGCTGAAATGTGCGTCGTTCCAATCTAACATGAGCTTGGTTGCAGTCACTTTTCCACTAAGGCAGCTAAAAAGGTCGCGAGAGCAGTGAGGTCAACTTTAGGTGAAAGCATTTACAATATTCTCTGCATCGCTGAAGTTTGAAGTGTTGACATCATTTTTGTAATGTCCCTTCACATGACTGGACAAACTTTTCAGTATGATTCTCAACATACATATGCACCGAAACGAACAATGTCAGAGTGTCCCTCTTGGAGCTTTGAGAGAGGATTGTGTGTGGGGCTGGAGCCAAATCTTCACAGGCCACCTCCATTGATATGTGGCCCTGTCCCTCTCCTAGCAAGGAACCATCGGACTGTGAAACGAGCTTTTTCAAACTTGCCCAAAGCCTGCAAAGACGATTTACTATAGTGTCGAAAGAAGGAGCAGAGCAAAGAAATACATTTGTACTGTTACCTTGTCGGCTGAGAGAGAACAGCCAAGGTAAGCTGTGCCATCACATACACTTCACTTGTTAATGTAGTGAAATATCAATTTTCCCCCCTCACAGTTAAAACGTGTGACAGAGGCTGAGGAGGTTGAAAGATTCTCTTCAAAGCTTTTCTCTTTCAGAATTTTTCTCCCCAGAGGCTACAACATGGCTTGCCTGGTAACTTTGTCACAACACTTTCAATAAAGAATGAGTGCTGTCTGTCGGTGTCATAGCAGCCGCGCTGACATGAATGTACTTGATATCGCAGCCACACACGGATACACAAACCAGCACCAGTGCATGCTGGTTACATGCTGCTTTTAGCTCAGACATACACATATCCACAACTAATTACACAAACAAGTTCAGGACCATCGATAAACTGTTAGTTTAGCTCTGATGTAGACACAGTCACTTTAACAAACCCACCACCCTCCCGCACAAAGTAACTACACACACACACACATATATACACACCCCGAGAAAATGCAGAATCCAGGCCAGGAACAAAGTGAAAAGCTCTGCAGAATAAATCCGTCTCTAAGCCAATATGTAGCCCTACTCCACGCTGTGTGACTTCCACCCCGATCTATCAAAATGGCTCATTCACAAACATGGCAAAACACACCAGTGCTGAATGGAGCAATGCTATTCCCAGAAGAAATAATCTCCTAAAACCATTACAGGGAACAACGTAGGTGCAGTAGCTATAGGGAAGATTATGACCAAACCCTGTCATACATATACACACACACACACACTCTCCATTCTGTTTTGCCCACTTTCTTTATGCTGCACACGTGTGTGTGTGTGTGTGTGTGTGTGTGTGTGTGTGTGTGTGTGTGTGTGTGTGTGTGTGTGTGTGTGTGTGTGTGTGTGTGTGTGTGTGTGAGAATGGAAAGTGGCCATGGAACTAGTGTAACAAGCATAGGAAAGCTCATTCCATGGACTAGAATGACCGTGCATCAGTGATGTGTGCCAACATTAAGACTGGCATGCATTGTACGAGCACTACACAATACAATGATGTGTGTGTGTGTGTGTGTGTGTGTGTGTGTGTGTGTGTGTGTGTGTGTGTGTGTGTGTGTACTGTATGTGTGTCTAATTAAACTAATTCAATATATAGAGCAGACATTACCTATTAATATTGTTGTAAAAACAAAACACTTGGCTGTGCATCAGAATGTACAGAACCCCAATTACAGCAGACTGGGATAACAGAGTTTATCAAGCCAACAGTGATTGTGCAAACATAAAAGTTGCATGTCCTGGCGGTCTCGAGGTTTAAGGTGCAGACCAAGACACCACATGAGCATGACATTCAAGGATCGAATCCAGCCATCTTCCTGCACAGCACAATTTTACACATAAACTGTTGCTCTTAATTAACCACTAATGGCCAACACTATCAGGACAAGTGCAAAGCGGAGTGCTGTTAAGTGCACATCCCCGCGTCAAGGATGTGACAAATGCACTTTTGGTAATTTCATGGCCAGCCTCGCCTGTCTCGCACCTGGAGCGCCCTTGGTTTAGAAAGAATAGATTATCATACATTATGGGTGTCATTCACATCCGCTACTTTCAGTCCCTTTAAACACGTGGACTTCTCCATCACGACACCCTGACAGTTTGGGAATCCTGCAGAGAGTTCTCCTCAGAGGAAACTTCATCATCATGTTTGTGTATAATGTTGTGTTTCATCAAAATCCACCCGTACAATAACTGTCGCCATAAAATGAAATTAAATTTTAAAAGTTTATTTTTTGCAGGGGGTTGACAACAAATTTCCCTTTGGCTCTTGAACTGAAAATGTTTGGGAATCCCTGGCCAAAATGGTGGACGGGCCACTAGACAGCTTGGCAAGTCTACTTTTCAACTGCTGCTCCTTGCGCATGTCCACGTAGATTTCTTCTAGAAAATGAAGTTTATTTTGGGAGAGGACGTGAAGAGACAGTACATCCTCAGGCTACGGTCACAGTGCTGTGTGCATCAAGGAGGCAATGCTCTGCCTCATTAATTTCTATTATTCATTTATCTGCAAAAACACCTGTGCTTACCAAAATAAACACGGCGTCTCTTTTGCCCGTTTGACGCTGCGCCAGCTATCCTGGAGGCGGAGATGCAACAAACGACACACCTCAAAGGGCTGGCGCATCGCACCAGGCACAGTGAACATGCCTGTGAGCTCACTCCAAATCTCTATAAAATGGGGGAAATTAGAATGTGAGGAAGTGATGAAGACGTTAGCTACAAGTGTCTGTGGGTGCCGGGGGTTTAGCACTGGGATATGTTCCTCTCTGTTTTGGTAGAGAAGCTATGTCTGAAAAGACAGTTCTTTAGATAATAAGTTTGCTTTGTGTTGGCCTTCCATCCACGCTCCCCCAGCGATTTCCTCCACTGAAAGCTAAGCTGTTCATATGCTCACCCAAGTGGCTAAATGTGTGTGGAAGGGGAAAGTTTTCCCAAAAACTGGACCATTAATGTCAGTTTGACAAGATAACAGACAGGCCAGCAGTTAATGACCTAAGATTCCCTCCGCTATTTTGGGTCACTATAGTTAATCATACAACAGAGACACCGTCACTGACATATCTTTGTTTCTTTTGTAAGACAGCTGCACAAGTATGTAATAAAGTTATTTGATCAAGTATCCGAGTGCATCAGCCCGTGGATGTTTTGGGGGTAGTGAATCAGGCTGCCTGTTTGATGGGGCTTCATTTATGAGCCTGTTTGCTGTGGTACTCATTTTGATGGTAGCATATCATTCAATATAACCCTGAGCTGGGCTTGTATACGAGAGTTCCCCTTGGATTACTGGAGGAGGAGCGGGCAAACATGCTGTAAACTCACCTTTTACCTCGAGAGAAAGAGTAAAGGACATCTTACCATTATTATCATAGATGGAGGGATTGTCATTATTATTATTTAAGATGAGTGTAATACCCTTTCTTTATGACATTGCCCTGATTACCCAAAAAAGACAATTAAAATTGCCTCACTTTGCAATCTAAATGTAAACATAATCCCTGTATAATCAATTCTTCTTCTTGGCCACCCCTGTTAGGTGGCAAATCTGTTCTCTTCCCCCATCACCACCACATTATTAGTCAGACAATCAGCAAGCCACCCCGACACAGAGCTAGTTTAATTGGATACTGCACAGAGCATTACCATGCCCGTTGCCTAGCAATGGATCCTTATTCCAGTATTGCTGTCTTTGTCTATGTTTTTTTTTTTTTTTTTTTTTCCCAAATGGCATCTATAATTACTTTGCAATTACTACCTTTTCCCTCAAAGAAGTTCTTATCGTGCTCCTGATAGCTTCCTGCCTGGCGGTGCTCTTTCTGAATTTGTCATGATGTGATACGGCCCTGCAGGTTACTGTGATCCTGCACTGGCGCTAATATGGGTGAATATTCTCAGTGTATACCATTCAAGTGATAAGGGCATCTCCTGTGGTCATCTGGCTTTGATGATTACAGAAGCTTTGAGGGCTATTGAAGCATCTGCTCACATCAGCAGTCTATTGTATAAAGCTGAACCTCCTGGCTGTCCTGCAAATAACATTTTCCTGCTAATTAGTTGTCACTGCGGTGAGAAGTAACTTGAACAGAACAACTACATCTACAAAGCCAGCTCTGTGCTTAATATCTTTGCTTTTGTGGTGCAATGATAGCAATATAATTTACACAGAACTTTTCTTCGCGGTGACACTGTTTCAAGATGCTAACTATTAAACCAGCTTGGGGTAACAAGGCCAAAGTGTCGAAGGCATGGTTTACTGTTATGGAGGAATATACCAGTGGATCTCTGCAAACGGCTGCAAATTATATTCTCATAAACTTCTCTTATCCACTCCCTTGTCAAAGTCTTTCCTTAAACTATTCACTCCTGACACTGTGTATTTATTATTGACTGAAGTACAAAAGTCATACACTGAGCTGGAGAGAGAGAGAAAAAAAAACAAAACTTCCTTAAAGACACCTGAAATCCATCAATGTGTGAGGACAGAGACAAAATAACCGGAAAACAAAAGAGTATGAACACAAAGCTGTTATGAATGCGTTGCTGTTAGAGACACTGGCTGGGAGAAGATGATAGTAACAAAAGAGATTACGAGCCATATGCGGCATGTCGGCGCCAGGTTGGTTGGCTGGGGAGTCCAATAAGCAGCCTAAATGAGGCCTTGACACCAGCCAGGAAACAATTCCAGACTTTTTTTTCTCCACTGGCATTGCTGATGTAGTGAGGTCAGCCAATACACTCCCATGGGACTGTTTACAGCTATGACACTGGACTTAGATTGGAGTCGTGACACGGCCCCGAAACAGCCCTCATCCTCCTTGGACCACACTAACAAAATACCTCACTGCATTACTGTACTGGTAGGTACTGGTAGGTGGGTGGGGGGAGACTTAGGGCTTCTTCAAAGCGATGCGATACAATGTGTCCCACTTCAGACTGCCTCTAATTAATGGCACACCAATTATAAGGATTGTGTTTTCATGTGTTACTTGAGTCATCTACAGTCTCAAATATAAAACTGATTTTTTTTTTTTTAAACTGAAACTTTGTGCCTCACCAGTAGCTCCCACATCCATCCTGCTTTTTTCTATTTTTTCATTTTCCCTTTTACCCGATTTGCATTTTTAAGTATTTCATATTTATCCCCCATAGTCATTCAACTCTGTGCGTGTCTCGAGATGAATTAAGATTAATTCGTCTTCATACCCTCATTTTATACTCATTAATATTACACAATTATAAGGCGTATGCCTCAGCTATAAAATTAAGTGGCTTGCGGTGCCTCAAATAACTTTTGACAAACTTTGGCCAAAACATTAACAACCATGGGAAGACTATACCCGGAGGGTGAATGTAAATACGCATGATGAAAAGAGCATCCTGGAAACAGCATGATGGTTATGTTGTTTATGTAACAGTTAAACGGTGATAAGTAAATAATGTAAAATAACACATCAGCCCTGCAACGAATGAGACATTTACAAAGCTTGTCACGTTTGGTTTTAGTTGAGACTGAGATGTTGATGGTTATTTTTTGAATCTTGAATTCTACAGATGCATCTTGGATTTAAAAAGTGGATTTTGAGTCAACAAGAGCCCATATCAGAGCTGTATGGCGATGAGAACAACTGAATGTGGACGGACAGTGAAATAAACTGCTTCTGCACAAACAAAGCTGCTTACGCGTTGAAAAGATGTGTCACTAGCGTACGTAGTCACTGCCATTGTTGTTACCACACCACTACGTTGTTCTCATGCAGAACAACATCATGCAGATAGGATGGTGATGCCCGGAAACACAAGGCCAATCTGATCATTCGCAGATAACAGCACGCACAGTCCTGCAATCTGAACAAAGCCTAGCGAGACCCAGATTGTCTGTAAAAGTCATTCTCTTCCTGCTTAAGCCACAGTGTGATTCTCCAGCCTGTAATGCTCAGAGGAGCAGGTGGTCACAGCAGACAGGGAGCTGAGCCATGCTGAAGACTCACCCACCACTTTGCTCATCCCCTCCCACCATTCCTCTGCCATTTATCTGTCCAACCGTCCTCTTCTTTCAAAGCATTCATCCTCCCCGACGTAGCTTTGTTTCTCCATCACTTCCTGCCTACTTTCTCCCTCTCTCCTCTCCTCCATCTGCATGCCGCCACAGACAGCAGCGACCAAAGAGTCTGACATCGACCAGATGTACAAAACTGGTTCTCCTTCTCCCACTCCTTTGTTCCTGCAGCACAGTCACTCACAGAGAACTGAACGCGGCTGAACACACTTAAGAAGTCACAAGGATTTAATAATCACTGTCCTTGTGGGTTTATGTATGTGTGTGTGTGTGCGTGTGTGTGTGTACATATGTTTAAGGGAAAGGAACAGGCTTTTAACTGGAAGGGCTAGAGAGATTGACATGCAGGCCATCACTCTGACTGACTGACGAGTTGGAGCGTAGTTAATAAAACAGTAAAAAGCAACAATGCCCCAACACAATCCAATCTGTATTATAACCAAAACACCAAATATTGCAGCCAGGATTTCCTTAAGTGTATTGACTTTCTCGTAATCCCTAAACAGATTAAATATGAATTAAAATCTGCTCTGGTTGAACTGTGACAGCCCTGGGAATAAAACCACACCACACAAAAAGATACCTGCAGTGAATATGACATGACTAAATCCTCTGTGATTACCTTAAACACGAGGATTAGTTTCCAGAGGAGGGAAAAAAAAAAAAAAAAAGAAAAAAAAACTAAGTCTAAGTGACAGCGCCACACACAGTGGGCAGAAGGACAGGAGTGAGATGCTGTAAAACAAGAACGAGGTGATTTCTCCATTCACTGGTGAAGAAAATGGCTATTCCGTTCTCTCTTAGTCAACTTGAAAATTGCTGCCTCTTGTCGGATTCCCAGAGTTTCCTCCAGAGGAACTTTGTGGAACACACTTCAGGAAGCAATGCCTGTGATTTTCAGGTTTACAACTTCACCATTTGTGCATCCTGTGAGATTTCTGTTCCACAGACAGTGGTCAGCGCTGGTCTGGAGAGAATTTATAAAGCAGAGACCAAGCAGCACTGAAAACACTGTGATCCTTCTCAACACATATTTAAGGCTCATTATTAGCAGTTCTTACAAATTTCCACAGAGAAACACCTCACATGGAGTGTATGTCTCTGAAGTATGCGGCAGAGTGACCAACCACTGTATCGCTATATTTTATTTTATTAAGAAATTGTTTCATGGTCTCCCACAGTCTGTTCTCCACCACATTATTCAGCTCCACCCTCCCCTCTTCTGATTCAGGAGAAGATGGAGCAGCGGGCTGATTTGGCGTTACAGAGCAGAGAGAGAGAGAGAGAGAGACAAGGAGAGAGCTGTCCTGAGGGATGCAGCTCACTCTGGAGAGCTGGTCAGCAGGGTGGGAGCTGGTCTGGTGCACTCTCCGCTACTACTACTCTACCCACCACCTTCTGCAGGCCCTACTGCTCCTTCCCCTTCTATTACTCTAATGATAATGCCACTGAAAAGCCATCAGGGAAGGGTAAAAAACCTTCTTTCCAGGGAAGAAAACCATTACTAGTGCCAGTCCCAGAACAACACTCACCAACCAAACACACAAAAATTTGTGTTTGTCCTGGTAGCCAAGGAAATGTCACCTCCAAAATGTCCTGTCTTATAAACCATAGTAGAAACATGAGGAGGAATCGAAACCTTATGGAGTTCATCTTCAGGTTAAAGGTCATCCAATTCCCATAGTGGAAAAGAGCTATGCATCTTGTATGCGTTGGGCTCACCCATGAGGTCCATTTACTTTGATGCAGCAATGTTTGATGCATGCCTGGAGTTCATTTCAGATAAAGTGTTATCTGCTATTTGGTATGCCCCCCTTTCCTCAACCCGCTTCAAACAGAGGGGAATGCAGAACTAGCGAGAGAACACTGAGGCATGTTTGTGATTGCACCTTTGAGTCTGGACAGGAGCGCATTTCAATTTCAATTTCAGAACTAATGGGACCGCTGTACAGCCGATGTTGTGGGTTATAGCCTCAAGTTTACTGTTAGTATTACACTGCCTATTACGCTTGAGACTTTCTGATGTGTAGCTTTTGAGAGGAGACATGTATGATCAAAAATACCAATTGTGCCAAAGGCTTGTCGGTCCTTAGAGGGCCTTGTGTAATTAAATGTGCAGAATTACAGCCCTTTTCTAAAAACGGCCTCCCGGGGTGTTGAAGCTCCAAAGGATTTGTCATTTCAGCAATAGTGGATCTATGTTCCATCTTAGTTTTTTGTATCTGAAACTAAATTGTCTCTCATTTTCTACCTAACATTCTCCTACACATTAAACACACATTGATCCATGTAAAAAACAAAAAAAAAACCAAAAAACACTGAAATCCACAGTAGAGGAATTAAGCTTGGAGAAAAAGAAGATGGTGGCGATTTGGGTCTCACTTGTCATGAATGAATAACACAGAGAGTTATGAATCATCCGTTTTTTTTTAGCTTTGTGAACTTCCATGTTCAGTTTTAGTAAATACCTATACCTAAACACACAGAGAAGCAAACTAAATTAGCCCTGACTATAATCTATGGGCTTCGTCTCTTGAATAAAATCATTTTAATAGGGAAGATGCTTGTTCTAACAGTGTCTTAAACCATCTCATTACACTGTAAGATAACGTTTTACAGTCACTTCATCATCCCGCTGCTCCAATACAGAACGCTGTTTATACTAGAATAATTTTGACCCATCAGAAATTTGCAAAGCTGAACAAAGAACTGGACTTGCACGATTAATTTATGAATCTATCCAGAGTTCAGAAAATGGTCACCAAAGGCAAAGATAGGAACACTTTTAAATACTTAGATGAATAGAAGAATTTAGGCAGGAATTTTTGAGCAGCGTTTGTCACACATTCTGGTGTAAAATGACATTTTAATCCAACAGTTGAAATCAAGAACAGAACAGAAAAACTACCGCGCTCTTCAATTAAACTTTCTCAATCTCCTGGTATCATATGACCTTCAGTTTAAACCTCCAGTTTACTGGCTTCCAATTAGCACATTTTCTTTCCGCATGAACCCACAGCTTTAGACATTGTTTAAAAAAAAAAAAAAAAATCACTGACTCACCAGCGGTGAAATCCTTGTTGAGGTCAATGAAAGCATTAGAGTGAGGGACACGCAACTTGACAGTTGGACTCAGTGCATCACGGCACGTTGGAGCCCTAATTGGGAGAAAAAAATCACAAGGCCACAGGAGGAGCATTTAGAAAGTAATTGAAGGTATGAGAGCATTTGAAATAAACAGCGAAATTCTGTGAGTTTGAGAATGATGACATTACCTGTCGGTGAGAAAGCAGACTTCGGGGACGTTGGTGACTCCAAAAATGTCTGGGATCATGTCCCCATTGAAACTGTGGAAAAAATTTTTTAAGGAAATTAAAACACTATCACAACTCACATACAACATACGAATACAACCCCGTTTCCAAAAAAAAGTTGGCATGCTACTGCAAAAAAAGTCATTAAAAAAAAACTATAAAATGCTGAAATGTCAAATTTTATGCCCATTTTGATCTAGCACCACGTTTCAAAGAAGCTGTGACAGTGGCAACAGAAGTGTGTGTTGAAATGCATCTCAGAATTAATTAGGTGAACTGGCAACAGGTTAGTAACATGATTGGTACATGAAAGGTACCTGCACTTTTGTGAAAGCACCATTAATGCTGAATGATATATACAGGTTATGGAACAACATATGCTGCTGACGAGTAGACGGTCATCATGCTGGCACCTTCAGTCATAAATAACTAGCATTATACAAAAAATATCAAAAGTAGAGTTTATGTAAACATCATTCAGATTGATACTTACTCCATAATAAGAGGCTGGTCTGTAAAGGTCTTGTTCAGTCTGAGCCACCCACTCATATCTGCAGAAAAGAAGATTTACAACAGGTCCTGAGTAATGCTTGGTCTTCTAAAAACACAGCATATGAGAAAAAAAATAAAAAATCTAATAGCGGCTTTCATTCTTTTCCTGTCTTGAAGCAAAAAAGGTGCCGGAAATGGAGAAAGTACACGCATAAAACCCCGGCTACACAGGTACTTTTTTTCTCATAATGGCATCTTGAAACATAAAATAGCACAAACAATAATTTGTTATTTCCTTTGAGGCAGTAAAGGTAATTATGCGCTACCCAGAGAAACTTTGGGTTACAAGATTTATGTAGAAAGTAAGTATTGGAAATTTCAAAGACAAAAAAGGTTATTTGTATATGTACAAGGAGAAGCACACATAATTAGGAAGACAATAGAACACTGTAAACCATGCTAGAGTATCAATATGTTTAAATAAGCCATGGCAATGTAACAGAGTGCTCACTTGACGTGAACAGTTCTAGGACCACGCAACAGAAACAACTAAACGGAATAGAGCCGTTTCACAGCAGCCATTTTGACTTGAAATAGTAGGGTCAACACAGGTGTTTCCAATGCTACTAATTACATTTCTGTTCCATTAATTGCAGCAGAGACTTTGCAGTGTGCCGACATGCACCACAGCAGCACCCTGACTCTGTCTGACCTGAATGGAATGGGAACACCTGTGTTACACTACTATTTCATGTCAAAATGGCTGCGGTGAAAAAAGGACTGTTCAGCCACTGTTAATCTGATTATTTGGACCTGCGCTCTCCCCACCTTATCAAAATGTTTGAGTAGGCACTGTGTATTGTGAGAAAGCCTCGCGCTTACTAACTGCTTTGTAGTGGTAATTTAGATGATTTAGATGTTAAACTTTGTCAGAGTTTTAAGACATAAGGCACAAGGTGCTCTTGCTGTACGTACAGGAAGGGTTTCTTTTTGATTTGATTGACAATGTTTGAGATGGTGTGTATTGTACTGTACATGAAGTGTTCTTTTTGTTCCTTTTGACATGTATCCCATACTTTCTTACAACAGACATTCATTCGCCACTGCACGAAAATCAATAGTGAAGCTAATAGCATTAAACGATGGCTCCACTCCAGCAGTTTCAGAAATGCAGTGCAGCAATGTGTGATGTTATTAATTATATCTGTGTTTTGAGTCAAAATGTCCACTCAGCTTTAGTCTTACGGCACAATTTCACACCGATCATTTGCATCAGGGGTGGCTGGCCGGCCATATATGTATATGTATGTTTATGATGCCGGATCATCTCAAATCACATGTGCCAAAAAAGAGTGAGCTAAACACTTCTTCACTATGCGTACAGCCACCCTCAGCGCCCATTCAATGTTACCTAATGTCTGGTTGTGCCCCCAGAAGATGAAAACATTTGTAGATTTAGAGTTGATCTGCGCTGTGAGAAGGACATCCATCTGTGAGTCTCCATCGTAGTCTCCTGGAACCACACTGGTGATGATAGTGTCCCTGAACAGGAAGAATGCCCATTAAAAAGAGAGGCAATGACACAGCGCTCTTAAAGATACCGACACGTGACCAGTGACAGTAGCATGTAACTTAACTCTCAGCACTGACAAACACAAACAAAACTGGGACAGGACACATCAAATATAACGTGTGAATGACACGATGATAGCAGTGAAAGTCACACATACTTTGGGAAAATGTCCTTAGTGATGTGAAGTTTGGGCTTGAAGTAAGGCGGCTTCGGGTCGGCCAACAATATCACCACTTCGGACTCTGAAACAGTGAGGTCAGCATAGTTTACTCATCCATACTCAGCAGCTTCAGCTCATTTCATATCCACCATATGGTTAAGTCGAATTAGCACAGGACAATATGTTTATACAGTATATATAGAAGCTATGTTTCTAGCTATTATAGCAGTAACGTTTTACAGTTTTTCAGACAGTGTACGTCATTTGAAAGCAGTTAGTAAGGTAACACGACAGAATACTGAAGAATTAGCATAACTGACGTTCTCTGATGATGAATATGTCTGTCTGTTTATCCGCGTAAAAGTCTCCAAACGCCGCCACCGTCCCGTAATTTTCGGTACCGAAAAGGTCGGCCGTTACATCCTGAAGCGCAAACGTGTTGTGCCGCCCCACAAAAAGCAACAAAAACGCCACGATATTGATATTGAAGAGCCACATCCTGAAGCTAGTGCAGCAGCTCAGTGAAGCTCCTCACAACAACACTGACTGCAATACGGCACAGGGCGGTACGGCAGGGTGAAACAGCAACTTCTTTGGATTAAAATGATACGTAACATCAAATGTCAGTTTTACATTTAGACACCTGCAATGTTATTTTTATCATACTTTTAAAAATGTAGAGGTAATGCAGTTAAATAAGGGGAAACGGTGTGATATTATAGCTTCTTCGTTTACGTCAGTGTCGTGCTTCCGGGTAGTTTGACAGTTGACAGTTGAATCAAGCTAAAGATAGTTAGCGAGGGCTAAACCGGAAGTACAGACGATTTACCTTCAGAATAAATAGGTAAGACTCGTCAGCTAAAAACATAAGTAAGTAAGTATAGCAATTATAAGACCGTAGGACACTGTAATATAGCATATGACCTATACACAACTGTAATAAAATGTCTGGTAAAAGGCCACGTCACCTTTTCATTTTTAACAACGATGGGTAATTTGTAGCGTTTCCGCCTCTGTTTTATTTTGAAAGATGACACCGGAAACCTTTAACTCTCTAGCAAATTTGACTGTGTAAACATGGCGAGCCTGGCAGATGTCGGCTGGAAACTCCTGGAATTCAAAGCCCGGTCAAAAAGATCAGGTCTGACTCGTTTACTTTGCATGACATCGTACAGTGTGACATGTTTCTGTTGTGCCAGGGCCTGTGTGAAGCAGTTTGTTCGTGAACCCACTGACCACGGGTTTCAGTATGACTTGATCTGCCCATTTAACGTGAGTCCACTGCACGGACGGTACAAGCATGAAAGGTCAGAGGTGTAAATACGCAACACTGGGGGGGCTATTTTAAGAGCTTCTCACCAGGTCCTCTTTCGCTGTTACATCTCACCCTTGTTCACTGTACTGTGTGGGCTGCATGAAGTGTGAGCATAGGGCCTGTGGAAGCTGGCAGACAGACTGTGCTATTCTTGCACTGGTAGTCTTTGGAAAGTGAATCCATTATGAAACTCTGCAGATTGTTGTCAAATGTAGGATTAAAAAAAAACAAAAGAACACAGTAACTATTATCCATCACCACATGCAGGGTCAGCATTATCTGTAGTGATACAACTGAGAAAAACACCACCACTATCGCTCACATCACTCACTACATCCATATAAGAGTGACTACAGTGATTGTAGGTAGTAGTAATCATTTTTTGGTGATAAATATAGATTTCATAACACTATACCTCCATAATTCGTTGAGTAGTTTTATAATAATGTTAAAGTCTCTATTCGAAAAGGTAGTTTGCAGAGCATATCCTAATCTTAGAGCAAATATGATGGCTTTTCCATTAGGTCAAAATGTAATAAGGTGCAACCGTTCTAGCGATTTTCATTTGACAGTAGTATTAACACAGCAGTATATAATATTTTAGTATAGTATAGTTTTTAAATTTAGTTCTGTTGTTTTTCTTCTTTCACGTCACCATCATATTCATCATGATTCTGTATATCTCAAGGTTTTAAAATAACTCATTCCTAAGCCAATACGTTGTAATTCCTTGCATGCTGTTCATGATCATAATCACTGAGGTGTAATTCATTGTTGATCTGCGCATGTCTAAAATCTAACTACTGTGCCACTAACTCCTTCCTGTGAGTTGCTGTAGATTTGTGATTTAGCTGAGAGAGACGATTGGCCTTAATTTCACCTTTTGAGAATGGCCGGTTCAGTGGCTGCGTCTGCCCGGTCTCATCGGAAAGTTGACAGGCTCGGTAAGTAGTGCAGCAGAGGGAAACAGCCACACACAGAAGACACCCATGAAGATCACAAAAAAAAACAAAAAAAAAAAAAAAAACTTTTGGTTATTCAGACATGAGAAGATTATATTAATATAGCATATATAAAAAATATATAGTCAAAACAATTATGTAATTCTGTAATAAAGGAAATCATAAATAGGCGTATTATTTATCGATTTTCTCATCATTTTGAAATAATGATTTGATGAAGTTGTCATATGATTGTTGATATTTGGTTCATACTAGTTACTTTATTTCCTGATTATGAGGCTCAAATATCATTACAGTATTAATATTTGCATTGAGAAAACAAAACTTAAGAAAGCCGCACACTTGAGCTTCTGTCTTATGTTGCCATATGCTGGTTTAGCTATGTGGATTAATTTCTTGTTCCTCCACAGTAAGCATGAAAGCCCAACCCACCCAGAAGTGACACAAAATAAGTGTACAGTATGACTGAAGTCCTGTAGTGTACTGCAACAGTGTTAGAGGTCTGCATCATTGGAGTTCGTCATGAGATTATTTAAAACCAGCCAAACAATGACTGCCCACATTTGTCTGATCTCATGTTAGACATACAAATTGGAATATTGGACTCTCTCTATGTTCTTTTAAAGTGTTATCTTTAGAAAGAGATGGATTGGCTTTGTCCCCTGTAACTTTTAAGCTGATGGAAATTATGCTAATTTTAACCAGAATGTGAATTTTTCAGTACCTGTGGTATTGACCCAAGGTCGAACCTATTAAAATGCAAATCTCAGCAAAGTGAAAAGTGTCTGAAAATAGAGAAAGTCTAACAGATAGGGGGTTCCCTCAAACCTCAGCTCTCTCTCAGCTCAGAGGAAAATGTTAGCAAATATGTGTTGGCGAGCCACATTTGAATTTTTTAGCTCTGGGCCTTAATATTGTTTTGTGCGCATAGCCTTTTTGTTATGCAGTGTGGTGCAGTGAAAAATGGCATGCACTGATGGCATGTGTCTATTTTTTTTTTTTTAATCTATATATATTACTCTACTGGAAATAAATTGGAAATAAGAAAATGCTATAAAAAGGTATTCGCCAGCCTTTGCTAACTGCAGATTTGTTTTCGTCTACATATTGAAAAATGACTGTTTTGTCACGAGTAAACAAACTCTATGATGAAACCATGAGTCTTTATCCAGTTTACTCCTTTAGACATAATGTTAATGAAGGCGAGGGGATAGATTTGAGACCTATTTTAAAATACTTTAAGGGATTCATGAGCCAAATGTGTTGGAGGTCAATATGAAGTAACAGCAACACTTGTAAAGCTTGAGTGTAACAGCTGTGTCCTTCCTCAGGATCCATCTATGAACCTCTCAAGCTGTCCATTCTGCATCGCGAGGATGAGCCCCTATGGGAGAAGCTGGACCGCTACTACCGTGCTGGTAAGTCCATCACTATGGACAGCATGTCAAGAGCTTGAGGCTGGGGTCACCTAAGGTATATATGCAAAGCTACGTGAAACAAAAGGTACTGCTGTGAACCACCACCACCAAACCAGCAGTTTTACTAAGTGCAGTATGTGTGACTGAACACCATAAGGTCAAGCAGAAAAACTGTTTGTATACACCGTTCATACCGTGTTCCCGGAAATGATCATTTTCTTTCATTTCCAGCATTTTCAGATTGAAGCTCTGGGTATAGTGCAGATACAAAGCATTGTTCAGAGAGAAACTATTCTCGGCTGGCCAGATAAAAGCGAGGCATGAGGGTTCCCAGGTGTTACGAATGCAAAAACATTTACCCAGCATGCACTGACCTGAATTTAATTCCACACAAAAGTGCCCTGGTTTGGCTTGGCCCTCCACTGAACTCAGCTGGTTGTGTTTGTGAGTGGGAAGCCAGTGAGGGACTGTGTGGGATGTGCTGCACTAAATAATCGTACGGGTTAGTTTGAGGTTTTTCTACAAGGTACTGATACAAAACAGTTCTACCCTGTCCTAAATGCATGCACAGGATTTATGTGTACTTGGCGGTTTTATTATTTTTCAAACGTATCAGTGTCATATAAAGGCCACATTGTATAAACACAGGAACCAACTTGTTTACCAACCGACCAACAATTTTACCTCTTTATTATGTTGGCATTTAAGTGGAGATTTATGCATCACTAAAATAGAACCATGTACAACAAACTAGTCCGTAGAGATTAGCTTTTGCTAAATAATGAGATATACTGTGTGCGGCTGTTGTCCAGGTAGTAGAGCAGGTCGTCTCATAAACCAGAGAGTGTCCTTAGGCAAGATACTGACCCTCAAATTACTCCTGATGACTGTGCCGTTGGTGCGTGCGTGTGTGGTGTGTGTGTGTGTGTGTGTGTCATCGTGAGCACTTTGGATAGGATGTGCTATATCGTTCTTGATGAGCAGTTGGCAGCCTCTGCAATCATTAATGCTAGATTCATACACATCGGTGTGTGAATGAGGGAATGTGACAAGTGTTGTAAAAGAGCTTTGAGTGGTCCGTAGATCGGAAAAGTGTTATATAAAAGTCCATTTAAAACCAGGTGTAACTGCTGCATAGTTAACTGATCCGACTGACGGGCGAGCGATCACTTGCTAATACAGTATGACGTGTAAAAGAATATGGTCAACATATCCATCCAATACTATATTAGATTATTAAAACAAAGCTTGATAATGATGTCAATCTTGAAGATTTTAAAATAAATCCCTAAAAAAACCCTAAAATGCACGTTTCTCCATGAATGAGCGCATGAATAAAATAAAAAAAAAAAACACCAGTTCGAAGCTAACTCGTAGTTACCAAGAAAGGACACAAACTTGGCGATACGATTTACGAATAGCCGCTGCAGCCCAATGCAGGTGATGATTCCAGCGTGTGCAATCAGTAAAGGAGTCTCTAGCCTCACTGCAGGAGAGATAAATACACATTAGTACTGATTACTAAATTACCTGCAGCTGTGACTGCAGCGCTGTGCCAGCCAGCGGTACCTCTCAGAACACACAGCTCGACACACAGCGTCCTCGCTGTCAGACTTCACTCATATCAGCCCTGTAGATACAAACAAAGTGAAAGCAGCTTTTACAGTAGAAGTGAAGATTGCGTTACCAAAAAAAAAAAAATAATTGAAATCGGTGTGAAACAGTGCTGTCATGAATGACAGTGTGACTAGGCCATTAGGCTGACAGAAGGTTAAACACTAAATTTGAAATGTTGGCAAATTGCTGTCAAATACCAGTATACCCGCTGCAAATATAGATCTATTTGTTTAATGATACACCTTTCCCGTGGCAGAGATTTTGACTCTTCGTTTCATAAAAATCACAGGTGTAACTAATAGCCTTAATGGGGCTCTGTTCTAGTTAGGAGTGCCAGTAAGTCATGCTAGTGAGTCAGCATGCACAATAGCAAGGCCTGGCACTGTGACACCTAAACTGAATGCAGCTATTATTAATCTTTTTAGTTACACCTGTGTTTCACACACCGAAATGTCTGCTGCAAAAAAATGGTCCGTGTCCACACCAGATTAGGTTGTTTGCGATCTTTGGTCGGAGGACGCGTCGCCTGAGAAAAAGAGGAAGTAGTGAATCAGACAAGTGGATCAGAATACACCCAAAGTGAAACAAAACAACTAATAACTTACAAGTTGTAAGTCTTGCTGAAGAGTGGACAAGCAAAATCAATAAAAGTCGAGCCAGAGAGCAACAACGGAGTTGTTAGCTCAAACACAGCACTCCTTCTAAGCAGATACAGTCGAGTTTAGTGTGCAGGAGGTAGTATCATGTGTTGCCTCAGGCTGTGTGTGGCTGTTAGATTGCGGTAATACAGTTCGGGATGCTGTCCCCAAGGATCAGTGGTGATTTTGCCACCGTGGACATAATGTTGGCTTTTCACAGTTGAAGTAACACAAAAATACTTAACATAATAGCAAACAAACATTGACCTTGATGGTCTTAGCAGGAATTTCTGAGCTTTTAGTACATTAAACATTTCAAGACCATTGATAATCATCATGCGCTTTTTGATAAGGTATAAAAAAATCTGTAAAATCTGAAAAACGTACCTGCATTTAGAATTGCTGGTACGCAGTGCTGTGAAAAACGTGTCATGCCTGCTTTTTTTTTTTGCCCACGCTTCCCTGTTTATCAAATTTAAGTGATAACACAACATACAAAAAGCAGCACGACTTTCTCCTTGCTGTGACCTTGAACTAAGAGCTTTTTTTAAAGGTGACCTAAAGTGGCATTCTTCCAGGTTCAAATTGGCAGAAGTGCGCCTTAAACTGGGCTACAGGGCGCCAGAGGAAACTTGTGGCAATCACGCAGTGCAGCACATCTCAATAGTTGGAGGGAAAAAAAAGAGTGGTAAAAGCCGGGAAATGGCTCAGTCAGTCACAGGCGGGTGGCAATGTGAAAGGAGAAAAAAATTATTGCTGCACTGCCAGTCACACACCAGGCTGACGCTAGTGTGATTATCACCATCTGGACACACATTTTAGCCGACAAAGTCTGCATCAAGTTAGGTTGAGGTTTGATATTGACTTGTATCAATATTGTAGCAATGTATGTGATGTGTACATAAAGTTGCCGTTGCCGTTTCCGGACGAACCTGTCACCTAGAGTTGTCTCGGTCTAAAAAAATATTCCATTCCTTCCATCAGTCAGTATATATAGTGTTTCCTCAAAATACAGTGTTCATATGCCGACCTTTATGTTGCAGAAAAGCTTTTCATGTTGACTGATGTTTATGATATTTGAGTCACAGTCTCTATAATACATAGAACATGTAAATTTCACAGGGACCGTGGATAGAGAGGAAAGAAAATAACATTTATTTTTACAAACAGACAAATCACAGCTTTCGGTGAGGATTTGGCTCAGGCAGTGGATTTACTTAAGACTACAGCATTCCCCAGCTGTAAGCTGTTATATTTGTGTATCCTCATGTTTCATCCTACAATTTAAACCGAGTAAAGCGGAGGGTGACTGCCTTTTAACCCAGGTGCGGATTGGGGGTTTGTTAACGTGTGAAAGCATCCGTTCTGGGCTGGATGCACCGTTTTTTCACATGAACACACTTGCGAGATACTGCGAGATACAACACAGCCCATTGGTCCGCCCTGATGAAGACAGGGCAGCTCGTGTGTGTGTGTGTGTGTCTTATTTGTCGTCTGTGTATGGTTGCTGGTATTCATTAGGCTGCATGTGTGCGCGCGTTTGACAGAAGACAATGAACGGAGCTCAGTGTGCAACAGGTGTAGCTCTCAGTTGGAACTGATTTGCTGCTATCAGCGCGCACAGCACAGCCTCCAGCATCAGCTGCGTTGAAACCCCATAGATTTGCGGAGAAAAGCCTCCGCCAGACTGCAGTATGTCGGAAAGCGCCGTTGAACATTGGGCTTGTTTAATTGTTGTGTTGGGGTGGCGGATGGAAGCGCTTGTCCAATTCTAGGGAGGAACAAAGCCAACATTGTTATCGGCGCCACACAGACCTGCCTGCCAATATACCTGCTTTCTTTCAGTGGAGGGGAGGAAAAGGGATGGAGAGGGGTGAGGTTGGGGTGACAATGACAAATCAAACTAGTTACATTTTCCTTCTTTCTCTCTTTTTTTTTTTTGCTGTTTTGTGGCAAAGCCGCCCCCAGCGATCTTAAGCTTATGTTGAGGACTTGTTTTCCGTTATCAAGAAGAGAATACCGGGGGAACGTTTACTTTAATCTCTCATTGTTCATCACTCCATCATCTCTCTCTCCTTCTCTTCTTTTCTCCCTTCGTCTTTCCCCTTCCATCCCCTCACCTCTCTATGGTTTCTTATTTATGTGGCAATGTGGCCACGCTCCATTGACTCAGCTTCCTGATAACACTGGAGGCAGAAGGCACTATCGCTCTGCCGTCTGGCTCACACCGATTAAGGAACGGAGAAAACACATTTTTCTTTCTTTTCTTTTTTATAGTCATTATGAGCTTGTTGCCAAAACATAAGGTTATCTGGGCTTTTTTTTCTCCCTCCACTTTGTTTTCCAGTTCAGTCCTCATTTTCTTTCTCACACACCCTTGCCTAGCACCAACTTTTGGAGTGGTTGAGCGAGGAGAGAGAGAACAGTATTCTGCAAATACCATTTCTTTAAATAGTTAACTTGTTGCTTTATTTATTTCGTAGGTTTACTACTATATATCTACTGACGTACCACCTATTTGCTCTGTCCTCCTGTCATGTTTAGTCATTGAGATGCGGCGTGGCTCAATTACCTGCGATCACCTGGACATTTAACGCAAAATGACAGCAGTTTTCTTTCCAATCTTTGATCCTCTTTTTGTCTTAACGGAATATACGCGTATCGATATACACATATCAAGATCATCAGTTGTATGCTAAACAGTGTGCTCAAGTGCACATTTGCATAGTGATTGAAAATGTGCAATTACTGGAAATATTTAAAAATGAATGTAATGGGGTTAATACAAGTGGACTGCAAAGGAAAAAAAAATCCAGTAAATTATTTTAAGCACTTAAAAGGCCACTGCCGGAGTTAAACGTCCTGGGGACTGCACTGAAATGCGAAATTACCCAAATTAACTGAAGTGGTAAAAAAAAAACACAAAAAAACGGTTTAATTCAAAGACAAATAGAATTATGAAACATAATTTGCAGTTTTAGGTGGACTTGCTGTAAGTATTTCTTGTTGATAAGCTAGGCTAAACATCATCTCTTGACTTTAGCTTACAGCTAGAGATTGATATTGATCTCCTCATCTCACTCTCAGAAAGTAAGTAAATCAGCAACTCTTCCTTTATAAACATACAAAACTTTGTTAGCGGTCTCTACTCTGTCAGCATTTCTGGGCTTTGAAACAAGCGTGTTTTTGTGGCTATTGCATTAGTCTTTCATTCAATAGCAACTCATGTCACAGATGTTATATTGCGGGAAACATTACGACAGCATCAGCATGAAGACAGCAGTTAAGACTGGCATGAGCGATGGGTATCACACTTTGCGCATTTCCATTCTTTCCCGGAGCATCTGCTGTGCAACTGTACAGATATCATCTTAGTCTTTCTATCTACCCTCGCTCTTATTTGTTTTCTCTTTTCAATCTCCCTGTGCGTGTGTGTGTGTTTTTTTTTTCTTTCTCATCATCTTCTCTCATTTTCTCCACCCTGTCGGTGAAGTGAAATGGCCCATTGTAAAAGAGCAGACTGTGTGCGTCTGAGACATTAGCTGCTGATTTAGTGGGACATTAGCTTGATGGATGGCCAGGCAGAAAACTCCCAACAACAGTTGATTTGCATCCAGAGAAACTTGGAGTGTGAGACTGAACACTGTTCAGCACTCTCATCTTTTATATTCGGCACCTAACGATGACTTCCTAAGCTCTGTTTTGCACAAGATGAAACCTCGAATCCGTGATTTCCAATCGAGCGGTATCAGAGGACCTGAACTCGTTTCATCCTAGCTTTTGGGTGAAATGCATTTGACATAAATACTTGTAATCTTGGGAATTGATTTTTTTCAACCCCTGAGCTTCATATAGATTACTGTATTGAACTGAGCAAAGTTACAGTAGATGAAAAAATAGTAGTTTAGACAATTAATGATTTTTACAGTAACTCCAAAAAGGTACATGCATACGTATCATCCCTGTCTCATGTATTGATTTTTTAAAAAGGCCTATCCTATAGTTTTTCTAGGTCCCTTTGTTGAAACTGTCATCCAACGATGGGCAATATTTACAGAGTTAAACTCGAGCCAATGATTCAGTGTGTACATGCGTCACTGTGTGATTTTTGACAGAAGAAGATGTAAGAAGATATGCTGGTGAGCTTTATATAGGAACAAGTAATGAAGTACTTAGATGAGCATAATATACAATCAGAAAATGAGAAGCCCCCGCATACCGTCACGACAGATTTAGCTCCATAGAGCAGATAATTTATTTATCGACCGCACTTTCTTCATGTATTTGTCATTAACAAGATAGATAGCGCTACGAGGTAAACCAGTGTGTGATACACTTGTTTCTGGTGAGTGTAATGACCAATACATCTTACAGCCTTTCACATCCTACCACTAATTTAGCTGCAGTCAAAATTAGCCTATACCCAAAGGCACTGTCCTATTACTGGTTAACAATTCAGATGGATCTGGAGGGGACTGCTATGTGTGTGTGTGTGTGTGCGCGCGTGCGTGTGTGTCTGAATTGTGCGCATTTGTCTTTACACTTAATTTACTCTATGCTGAGACCAAGTGTCCTTACAAGGGCACAAAAATGAATAAATCACTAAGGATATTTGTCTTTATAGCTCACAAACACAGCCCAGTATCACATACAGTAATACAGCCTGTGTTTTTTGCGTGTGCAAGCATGTTAGCGTGGACTTAATTCGTTTGATACTTGGAGGTGAAGTACCTGGGAGGTTTATTAATATCCTGCCTAATTCACCCCATGAACCTCCTCTGACTGCCAATTTGACTGTCGCATTCAATCAACCAACGCGCGCAGCAACCCACATACGCAGACGGACCGACATTCCCGCCCTCCTGTCTCTCTCCCAGTTCCAATTACTTCCACTCTTTCTTTTTTTTTTACACATAGATCACACCGATACACGCGTGCCCTTGTTTTCCTCTTCTCTGTCTCTCTTCCCCTCATCTTTGTCTCCTTCCATCCCTCTTAGTATCATTCTCTTCCCCTCCGTCTCTCTCTTTCGCTCTGTAACAAACGACAGTGCAGAATGGATGCCCCCTTCATTTGCACCGGCATAATGTTCTGATGAAAAATGAAGTGATCCCTCCAGACAGATTAGTCATCAGTGAGGGGACCTCTGCAGGAGAGGGGGATGTATGTGTGTGTGCGCCCGCATGGGTGTGCGTGCCTCTGTGAGTGTATGAAACAGATAAATTACTTTCCCGGAGGCTTTCTGTTTGAGTATGTAATATTTCAGCATATATTATTGGAGGGCTAAGATCTGTTCGTATTAAGAGCTTTCATCCGTTGTTCTGTCCTCAGTAACTAATGCTGAGCATGAACTTAGGTGAACTTGAACCGCCTTAGTTTATCTTCTCTCGTCCATTTAGCGCAGTTAGACTTTCACAGTCACGTACCCCAGCTGAGAAATAGCTCCCGTATTTCTAAAGAAATATCCTTGGTCATAGAGCTTCCCATTCGTTCTGGTAACACAAAAATAAATTATAGATTCTGGTGCTTTCCCTTTACAGTGCTTAATGCTGGGCACTGTACATTAGGGATTTAAACGTATTTCACTGTTGCCCTGACTTCCCACTAAGTATTGATTTGGTGATTTTCAGGCATTAGTCAAGACAACTGTGCTCCGTTTGGTTGAAAAACATGTTTTTAGTTACATGATGTCGATATTTATCATACACTAAATAACCACTGCTTTGTATAGCAATGCAACGTCATTCCTTCGACCTTCGACCTGCACATTACCAAATTAGTACCATACAGTTCCTAAGTGAAGTCCAAAACCAACAACCAGCTGTTAATCCTGTTTTTTTGCGATATACATCTGAAAACAAAGGAGAAGAAGAGGGTTAGGGCATGAACCAATTTTCATTGCAATCCAATTTCATAGAAATGGTTTCTGTAATAGGAGCAGGGGATAAGAGCGGTCGCCTTTTCCCGGCTGGATTTCTCCCGGAGAGCGCAGATTTCTTGTATGCCATAACTGAGTTTCTAATTGGCCTTTTACAAGCACTTATGTGCACGACAAAGACTTCAGACAGGAAGTAACAGCGGAAGATGATTACACAGAGCGATGTGCAAATTTCGATTAAAAACTAGCACAAAGTCGCCTCAGCATAATCACAATCTGCTGATTCACATTCACGCTGTAAGGGGAAAGAAGTGCTCTCTATGTCCGCCCACAGCCTTTATTACAAAATAAAGGTAGAGGAAGGAATCAAATTATCACTAATAGAAAAATCGAATAATCAAATTACTAGCACTGCATGTACAGTATGTTTAGAATTATGGTGATTTTTCTCCTCAGGCAACTTTCAAGGAGTAAAACGTTGGGTTGAAGTGGTTGAGGTACAAACATGCAACTCATGGGGAAGTTTACTTGGGTAATTTCCACTCTGATGGTGGTGCGGAAGTAAAGAAACGCCGCACTGCGCTAAATACCTGATATCACTCCACTGAGTTTACACCCAATGTGAATGATGTCTGTATCTGTTTACCCTTAATATGAGTCAAAGTTAAGTGTGTAACTGAAAGTGAGGTGCTGTGCACAAAACACAGACGAGGCAGCTTGCACAGCGGTCTGCCTTGTAAAACTTTGAAATGAACAGAAACTCTTCGGGTCAGTTTGTGCAACGCAATCTAAGTATTCTCAAGCAATAAATGGCATCATATTCCTCCAGGAATTATGGCTCGTCTCTACTGTAGCAGCCATTCGCACTTTCCATGTCATGCTTCACACGTTGGTCGACTTGAATAGCGTCCATCTGTTATCACACTGCAGAGTGTAAAGATACTTTACTTTCATCAAAAAAAAAAATCATTTAACCAACCTATTTCTAAGTTTAATTTAACATAATTTCATTTGGTTTTGTTTAATGTATTAGAGGCAGAATATGCATATGAGAAACCCAGAGTAATGGATGAGGCACTGACAACAGCTGCGCAAACTGGGGAAGGTCATGGGTCAGGCATTCTCAGCAGATGAGAGCTTCGGCCCTTCTCAAGGAGCTGGATGAATATTGTATATCAACACTTTACAAATGCAGACGAGCCTGTGAAAAAAAAAAAAATAACGGAAGTACAGAAAATGCATGTTAGATCATGGCTGAATGACTCTTGTCTGTGGGTGTGGGGCAGCTTCTATGCCCAGCTGACACAGCAAAGCTGTGAAGTGACTCCACAGTGGTTCTGACACGTGGACATGTTTTAAAAACTGGATTACAAATGCAGCTGGTAGAGAGTGATGTCGGTTTGATTGGAGTGATGTTACTCCTAAAAACACCATTCTCCGTGTAGACTAGGAATTAATGTAAATGTCAGTCTTTTGGACGTTTTAAGCTGCGCTAGCTGCCTAAAGACTGTATCAAGTGTAGAGCCATTTCAATTGCTTTGTGAAAGGCTAAAGGAGCAGTGCTAGGCCGGCTTTGTGTGTGTTAGAGATACCTTTTTAGAAACTGGTGTTCCAACTAATGTGGCTGTGAGCAGATAATGGCAACATTGCCAGTTTTGCAAGAATCGTTGCGTCACCACTCACTGCTGTCTCTCTCTCTCTCTCTCTCTCTCTGTCTCTATCTAGTCAAGGAAACTATTCTGAACTACCAGAGTCCCACCACTGGCCTTTTCCCGATCAAAACATGCTCCACCTGCAAGGAGGCCAAGGTCCGGGACTCTCTGTACTGTGCTGCTGGTGCCTGGGCCCTGGCTATGGCCTACCGGTTAGTACACGCAGAACACACAAATGCACTCTCACAGATAAACTGTGCCGGATATGTTTTATGAATGAACATTTGAATGCGATGCTTGTAGCCTAGCTGCATTTTGAAGCTGCACTAAGCAACTTTTTTCACCGACCCTGAGTGAAAGCTTGAAAGAAAAAAAACAACCACAGTTTAGAAATGCTAACAAATCAAATTGCCCATTGACGTAGCTACACTCTTGTTCCTCGCCTGTCAAGCTTTCCATTCCCACTTGGCCGACATACAGTACTTTACAACGGTAACGACAGATTTACCACCTCGGATTTTTATTCATTGATTTTTACACAGAAATTCGAGCTGATTTAACTGGCATGAAATGTCAACTGCAGCTAGCAGTGGCCATCAGCTGTAGCTAGCCTCCCGATTACAATACAATATTACACATGACGTTGTGCTGAAAATTGAGGAAGTTGGTGAGCAGCATGTTTTGGCCGTGGTTGCTAATCGTACTCAAATTAAGTAGAGAGCAGCACAGAGCCACTAACATTAGCAAATACTCTGATAAGGAGGAGGACAGTGCTTCTTCTGGTCATTAATTGATTTTCTTTCTTTTTTTCTAAACATAACTTGTGACCCTGAAGACTTATGTATTTCGTTAATGATGTGCTCGTCGGCTTCAGAAGCCCTCGGGGCCAATATTCCACTGACAGCTTGTGCGCTGTTACGTACAGTAAAAGATAATTAAGTCATTTTGTGTGAATACGCAAGTGAACCATAAACAACATATGAAGTCCCTTAGACAAATCCAGCAGATTTCAAGCTATTATGCTAATACGATGAATGTATTTTTTTTTTTTTATTTTGTAATAAAAGTTGCAGCAGAGATTTGTGAGAGAGACACCCAATCGAAGGTATTACATTTGTCCTGTACCGCTGCATAAGTGCTGTAAAATGGCCACTAAAATGGATGGATAGATGAATTATAGTCTGTTTATAGACCATTATGTGCAGAACAGGCCAATAATCCTTTGTTACATACGTTTACTTACTGTCTCACAGCTTTTCTGCCGCCTGGATCCCTTCTTATTTGACTTTTGGTTTTGTTCCACTCTCACTTCTGTTTCACGCTTACTGACCTTGATCTCTAATCTGCCTCTGTCATTCGAAGGCTTCGCTTTTTAAACACAAAGGGATTATTGATTCAAGGAGAACACTTTAGAATTTCACCGAGAAACGTCCAAAGGGCCCAAACTCTTTTATCAACCATCCCTGTACTTGATGCCTGCATTCCTCAGTGATTAGTTTCTAGGGAAAAGAGCACTTCCAAGAAATGAGCCTGTAATAGGACAGAGAGAGAGAGAAAGAGAGAGAGGATGGAAAGAATGATGTAGAGAGCGAGGGAAAGAAAGATCAGGAGGATGGAGATGGAGAGGAGGAGGGAGGATGGTAAAGGAGGAGATATGGGGAGAATTAGAGAGCGAGGTGGGCAAAGGGAGAGATCAAGCGAACCTGAGAGATAAGAGACAGGGAGAAGAAATGGCGAGATGGACAGAAAGACTGAGTGAAGAAATGAGATCGAGGGGGAAGACACGGAAAGAGAGGGGTAAAAATAGAGTGTACTGCAGTGATGTGACCAGCGGCAGATCCTAGTCATCAGTCATGGCTGCCTCCTATTAGAATTGTCACTGGGATTTAATTAAGATAATTCTCATCTGACAGGCTTGGCTAGTGCCATTACTTACTTCGCACCCAGCTCCTGTGCGTGTGTGTGTGTGTGTTCGAATGTGTGTGTAAGATTCAGTGACTAGACTGGCACTTTAATTTGCCACAAACTCCTATTCTAAGTAGACATGATATGTTTTATCCACCACCTTGCCCGTCAGTGTTGGATCACCTCATGCATATTACATTGTTGAATATTGTAGCCAGATAATGAATGCCCAATGAAAAACCGCTGTTAGATGAAAAGCTGCCTGCTGTATCCTCTGCCTGCAGTCAGTTTTGACACGGAGGGTCACATCTAAAAGACAGTGTGATTAATGTAGCGTGTACAGCTGAAGTTTAGAACAAGCTCCCTCTCAGAGGAAAGGTGTTGATACCCAAAGTCATTATTTGCATGACCTTTGTGGTGTAATGCGCATCTGAGATCTGGCAGCCCCACCAGGAATGTGCTGACTCCAGCTGTGGCCACCGCAACCGTAATTGATCGACCTCTCAGTGGCATCTAACAAAGATTACACTCTAGTGAACACTAGTTACTCCTCCACGAGTACTTTTATTGTGATGCAAGTACAACAGTTTTAAAAAAGGTTTTTACAGATTGCACATTGATTTTCTTTTTGACGCCTTTGAATGGCACTGAGGAATTGTTTATTTGTGTTTTCGGACACCCGTAGCTTCTACCCAGGTAAGGACTATTATTCCTAGGTTCCACATAAAAACACAAGAAAAATTGAAACACAATGTACAGAAGCCCACTCAGCCCCCTTCGTAGCCATGCAGAGCCCTTGTGCATAGCCAAATAACATCATGAGGAGACTAGACATGTTAATACAAAATCACATCAAGTGAAAGTGAACAAAACACACATTTAGGCAGTCTACACTGTGATAAAAAGGTTGCTGGTTGAATCCCTGCTATCAACAGTGACTACACTCATCACTTACACCTGTAGCTGATAGTGTTTTTTTTCCAGACTAACCCTAAGGTAGAGTTTTCACTCGAAAGGTATTTGTCTAGGTGTAATTGGTGCATAACAAACATTAAAATCTCAAACGACAAATATGAACAATACAGACATGCATGCAGTATGTTTTAAAATGAAAAGAGATGTATAGTTGTGCGGGAATTGCATGTATTTACCAGGTAGAAGAAATATCTTTGGGATTTGGGACTGCAGCTGGGCCTCATATGTCATAAATAATGATGAATAGGTAATGAACCTGAAAAGGGTGTCAGGTGATCTCAGGTTCGAATGTTTGGTCCACACCACAGTTCAATTGAAAGATTTCACACCAGCTGAAATGAACCAAACCAAAGGGTTAACATACCAAAATTCATTTTTCTAAACTGATATTACGTCAATTTCCATCTGAATAGGGACCTGTGTTGTTCATGCTGAGATAATATATAATGTCAGTAGTTGTTGTTTTTGAAAACGTTAATCACATTAATGAGATCTGGTAACATGATGACGATGATCATACAGCAAACCTCCATGTTAGCCAAACTACATCTATCCATCCAGTTTTCATAACTGCTTGTCCCTGTAAGAGTCGCAGGGAACTGGAGCCAATCCCAGCTGACATCGGGCGGCAGGGTACAACCTGGACTAGCTCACTAGTTTGAATGCAGTTATTACCCAAAGTGAAGTTGTAGCGCGATAGCCAAAAAGCACAGGACCCAAGTTGGAATGAAACAGAATTATCCTTTAAAGTCACTTGCTGTGTTATTCGTAGGTTCATACTGTATTGATACACTCTGTTGTTGTTCTTCCTTCGTTCTTTCTCACTGTTCACCCCTGCTATGCAGCCGCATCGATGACGACATGGGGCGGACTCATGAATTGGAGCATTCCGCAATCAAGTGCATGAGAGGGATCCTCTACTGCTACATGAGACAGGCTGATAAGGTGAGTTTTTAGTCAGCCTCCACTCGGCTCCTGTTTTCACACTTCATATTTGCATAAAAGCCCCCCACAGTGCCACACCGTATTACAGATCAAAGGTGTATTCCTGAGCTGCTATTCATCAAAGCCTCTCAGAGCTGGAGCACTGGACACATCTGGTTCCTCTTTCATATCATCACAGATGACAATGGGAGCTGGTTGCTTTCGTCCTAAGGGTTTAATAACCGGCAATCTGTTAATTGCCAGAGACTTTTACTCCGAAGGGGGAAAGTTCACGCTATGTTTGCAGGACAACTTGATGCATGCGCATGAGTAGGCTGTGAATGAAAACACACATTTTAACGTACCCCTAGCAGAACCAGATATGTGTTTTGTATGCCATTTTATTTACTTATTTATTTATTAATTTTTGATGAACAACGTCTTTTAATAGAGCAGCCTGTTGTGTCACTGTGTGTACGTGCGTGCGTGAAGCGTGCGCCTTCTGAAAGCCATTCTGTTTCATCTTGCCTTCGACCTTGACGACCTAATTTAGGGGAGAGCTTTCCTGTGTCTTAATTACAAAGCTGCGTTTACACAGTTAATTACACAGAGCAGCGTTCGTTATGGCCCCGTCTTCAACACTTACTGAGAACATGGCATTTTTAATGGAGACGTGACACAAGGCCGCTGCTGGGCAAATATTACAGAACAAATACAGCAGCTAGGCCCCGCTGTCTGTCTGTCTGTCTGTCTATAGTATGGTGTATAGGGACCAGGCTACTTTTCTTCACAGTTATTGAATCTGTTTTTTTTTTGGACAAACAAATAGCAAGAATGACTTTGGTATTTGGTCCACAAAGTGTTTAGAGCCAGACGGTGCAACAGTATAATATATTTTCTCAGGCAGCCAAAATCGCTGGGCTTTGACACTGGAGACCCAAGTCCAAGGTCCAACGTATTGTTAGGTTTAGACTACTAGAGCATTTGGTTAAGGTCAGGGAAAGTCAACACTGGTTGGATTTGGAGGGCAAACTAATAAAATATGCTGTTCTGAACATTTGAGGTCAAGTAAAACATTCCCGACTAAATGTGAATTTTTGAAGGCTACAAGCAACAAACATAAAATGACTCGCAAATTTCGAATACATACATGTGCAGATAGTATGTTTCTTCAAGACAGTTATACTTCTTCAATGCGGTTATATTGCAGCACATGTTGTCTCCGACTGCTTTGCAGTGTCTGTCCTCAATCTTCTACAACGACTCCAACATAATTTCACTTCACCTCTTCACTGCTGGAGACTGAAAGTCTCTGGACTTAAAGCTGCTCTTAACAATATTTTTATATTTACAACAGATTATATGGCTGCTTGTAGTGTGAAAGCTGTTGCTCGTAGTGACAAATCTTCAGCGACAAAGTGTGCAGCCTGACTGCAAACTGCAGACCCCCCTCTAGCTCCACGTAACATTTTAGCACCGTTTAATTCATTGTTTCAGTTTCACAGCCCCTTTACTGTTCTGGTTCATTTTTCGCTGCTCTCGTGGCATCATTTTCGACCCCAGCAGGCAGCTGTTGTCAGGAAAGAAACACCCAACACCACATGGCAGCCAGACAAAGTTAGCAATTAGCTGGTGAACATAGTGGAGCATTTAACAGCTGAAGAGACCAAAACAGAGCTGAAAGGAAAGTGAATATTGGAGTTAATGTTTATCCAAATGAAAGCTAATGTTGCTCTGTGTCTGATGCATTTGTAAAGAAGCAGCTGTTTCCAGAGTTCACAATACGAATTTGATGAGGTGAGTGGGTTGTATGGTAAAGTCTCATTCTCGACTGCCTGCTGTCTGAACTCATCCTGTACACTGGCTTAATCATTTTACCGTGAGCTGCCGTGGAAAATCAAATGTGCCTACTTTGGAACCATATTTGGTTTAATGAGATCCAAGAGTCTTGTGCATGCAATAGATGGAAAATAAATGTACAGTATGAAGGCAGGGTTGTACACTCTCCTATTACTCTATGGAGCAGCAGGAATTGAAGCAGCATTGAAGTGGTTCGCTAATTTCAAGCTCATATTGGTGCATTGCAGCACTTGAAACAATAAGCAAGATCTGGGGCCTCTCAGCATATCCCAAGAGTAGAGCCACTTGACACCGTAGCTCTGCTGGAGCGACCGTCAGAGAGACCTCTACATGGAAGTAGGTTTTTATAAAAACATAAACAGCAGCGCCTATTGTTAGCTGCTGACAGAGTAGCACTCTCACTCACTATCACACACATACACACACCCACTAGCCACTGTGGGATGGCAAGAAGTGGAGCAGTTTCAGTAAAAGTGGGACAGAGGGTCTCCACTATGACCTGATGAGGAAAGAAATAGAGAGAAAGAGAGAGGAAGGTGGCAGACGTGGTGTGTGTGTGTGTGTCTTTATTCCTGATATAAAGACAGGAATAAAGAAAAAAGAGAGTGAATAATATACTGGCACAAGAAAGAGAGGGCGGGAGGTAGAAAGAGAAAAAAATGGAGACAGTGAGTGGAGACTTGATGATGGAGAGAGTAGCAAGGGAGGTGGAGAGAAGAGAAACAAACGAGGTAAAAATGGGACAAAGGGCCAATTATTTATAACTCCGTGTGACGGGGCTGGCGGCCCAGCCATAATTTGGTGTGTAGTCGAGTCGATGCAGCAAACACACACACACACACACACACATACACACCAAAAGCCACCAACAAACAAACACACAAAACACGACTAACATGCTCAAGATTTTTTTTTTTTTTTTTTACGTGTCTGCTGTAAGACATAGTGCGGTTGCCCCAGATCTGACCCTTACCAGCTGTGGAGCAGACCACGTTATGCTATTAGTAGAGGACAGACATGTTGACTGTTCCACTTCCAGTTTGTCTGAGAAACAACACATTACGTACGTGGCAGTAAAGCATGTGTCCGTGCAGTTTATGGATTCATTCAGTCCCGCATTTCAGGGAGTTGTACATCACCTTAATGTCATGGTTAGCATTGAGGGCAGGTGTCAGGGTGGTACTACTGGAGGTGCCTGGGGCTAAAAGTTAGTATGGACCTAAGGATTTCTAGAGATGTGGTGTTCTCTACTGAAACACTGCAGTGAAAATATCTGATTCAAGATTCTTTGAAGCTTTTGAACTGTGTGTGTGTGACAGGTAAAAATGAAGAACCTAAAGGTATCAAAGTTTTAGCTGAAGTAGCACAAAGTCCAGGTCCAGCATGTCAGTTTTAGAGAGCTCTATGAGGAATATGGCCGAAATGGAGTATTATATATTTATAACTATGTCTTTTAATTAGTGTTTAATCACCTGAAAATAAGAATTGTTTTATTTTTGTTAACTTAAAATGAACTGATGCCATGGGTCCTCTTTCATGGAGTCTGCCAGGTTGATCTGCCACGGCTCGAGATAATGCCCTTTGCATTTTTTTTGCACATTTGTGGCCATTGTAGTTTTTTCCTTTTTTTGGTCTTTCCAAGCTTTATTGATAGAGACAGTTGAAGAGTGACAGGAAATGTGGGGAGAGAGATGGGGGATGACATGTGGGAAAGGGCCACAGGTTGGGACTCGAACCCGAGCCTTCGCATGGGGGTGGCCGCTCTACTGACTGAGCTAAGCGCCAAGCCGTGGCCATTGTAGTTTCTCCTTTACGCGAGGTATGAGGGGACAAGGTGAGGGGGTTGAAATCAGCAGTTACAGCGCTAGATACCATCATCCTAAACACTGGACCTTTAAGTGGACCTATTCAACACTAAAAGTAGCTAAAGGGAACACGCTGCAAGGTGAAGAGGCAGTCAAAACAGAAACGCTGAAAGAATTACCCTCCAACTTACCCTCCAAGTTACAGATGAAATTCAAATAGAAGGAAGGAAATAAAAATGTAGTTGAGGTGTAAAACGGTGAGCTGTAACAACAAAAACGACACAGAGATTACAACGCATCGACCCAATGTGCAGCATTCCACATGCTGTGTTTTTGAATGGCCGCTGCTGTGTGTACTGTACCTTCTGGTGAGGACATGAATCGCTCTCCCTCGTTCTTCCTCTGCTCCCTGTTTACCCTTGACCTCTCTTTTTCTCCCATTCCTCCGTGTGTGTCGCTTCCAGGTGGAGCAGTTTAAACAGGATCCCAGTCCCTCCAAGTGTCTGCACTCTGTGTTCAATGTAGACACCGGTGACGAGGTGTACTCCAACAGTGACTACCACCACCTGCAGGTGAGCCAGCACTCAGACAAGTGAAACAAAGCAACCCTCAATTTAAAAAAATAAATAAATAAATTAAAATGTGTTTTTATGTGCATATGCGTATACACACGGTGTGTATATGTGCATTACTAGCTGTCGGCATCAGTGAATGTCCACGTGGAACGGTCATATCTTCAAAAGTTAGAAGCTTCGTCAGCTTCTAGACATGGATCTTATTGTGTGTTATGAAGTCTGATATATATTAGCAGTGAGAATGATTTCACTGGCAGGGAAGAAACTCTATGATACGTGAACCTCGCTGATGAAGATGAATGAACGATTGGACGAACAAATTAGAGAATCAGTCTGTTTTGTTTTCGAGTGTGATGGAAAGATGCCCATAAAAAAGGTTTCATTTCTTTGTCCTTCTGCTTGGCAGGGGTGTATGGTTGGAAAATTGTTTTGACTCAATTGACTCAGAGGTGGATGTGCATTAAACCGGCACTAAAACAGCTTATTCTTCTGTCAATGGTATTGACAGAGGTCAATTTGGTGTGTAATGTTTGGATGGGGACTACATTTCTAGTGAACGATTGCCATCTTTGCATCGATACATCAAAAGAGCGAGATGGAAAAATCGAATGAGTCACACCTGTGATGAAGAAAAACTCAAATCATCAAAACTGTATAGATGTTCAACACTTATTCCATTTATTCTCTGGCTGTGATTCCTTCTGCAACAACAACTTGAAATAAATTGTGTTTTTGATGATACAAGTCCAATGCCAAAGGCCTACTAGATAATATAAAGCTTATGTCTCAGTCACTACACGGTGTAGGAAATCAAAGAAATATCACGCAGTGTACAAATGACAGTCATTTTTTTTAATGGTACCTCATCTGCTCTGTCCTTCCCTCTGTCATTGCTCCAGATCGATGCCCTCTCTCTGTTTCTGCTGTACCTGGTGGAGATGATCTGCTCTGGCCTGCAGATCATTTACAACACTGATGAGGTAAACAAGGCTCTAAAATGACTGCAAAGGTGATCGATTCTGAACACCAGGGATTTTAGCCCTGTCCTGTTCTGGCTATTTCACTAGCAGCAATCAGCATCCATCTTAAGTCCTGGGCGGTTCAGAAGGACTGCTGTTCTCACATAGATGAGACATTTGCATTAACAAGAAAAAAGAAAAAAAGAAAAGCATTTCTTCAGGTTCCTTATAATATTAATTTTACTGTATATATTGTACTGTCATAATTTTGAGGCATGCTAGTGTGGCTTTTGTAGTGGTAATGTCTCTGTTGTACGGGTTGTTGTGACATTTATCTAAAATAGGCTGAATCTTACTGGCTTTGACCAATTTTCATCTCCCATCAGTCTCAGCTGATTTCTATTGCTAATGGTGAAAAGGGAAACAACCAAACGTGCTAAACGTTAGCGCGCGAGCATTGTCGTTTGCATGCTGACATTAGCGTTTAGAAATGCCATGGTTGTACCTGCAGATGCTTTTCTTTTCTCTGGTTTTGATTTCTCAGTGTATGACTTGGCAACACACAAAGCATCTCCTGTCTGATGTTTATATGAAACCGTTTTTTGTTAGTCTATATGCACCTTGAATTAGGTGATGCTACCGGACACTATAAAGTCAGACCAAAGAGTACTAAAGCTACTTATATGAACCCTAAATCCCTTACAGATATGCTGGAGCCAACACAAATGCAAGATCAGGGGACAGTATCTCACTTTTATAGCTCGGCTCACATTTATATTTTTGCTGAGCCGCTCAATTGACTTTCAACAGGGAAACATTAAGATGATTTCATTGTGAGGGCTTAAATGTCCTCACAGGAATCAAACCGGTAACATCTTATTTGGCAGCACTCCAACCCGGACTGTTAATAAAAAAGCTGCTTTGAATGTTTTCTTCAGACTTTGATGTATCCGGTGTCATTTCTTTCTCTTCTTTTTTTTGTCTTTTTCATGTTGGGCTCTTAATAAAACATGGAGGCGACTTGGCTGTTAAGTTTACACACTGCGCTGTTTATTGTATGGCCCCGAGGAGCAGTTGGAACTTCATTAATTCTGTTAGTTTTTATAGTGTGCTCATTCACAGCTTTACTTACAGCCACAGAGCAGTGAAATTTGTGCCGCCGGTAAAGGAATCCGTTTGTTTACTAGATTGGGCTTATCTTAAGACAGTAAGGACATGGTAAAACATTTAGCCACTAACCAATTAGTGCATGCAAGCTTCACTTTGTTTACAGAAATCCCTCACTAATAACCTCTCATTTTTCTCCATTCCTCACTGCTGATGGCAAACGAATTGACACTTTAACTTTTTTATTATTATTATGAGGACAGTACTGTTTATGCAGCAGCCTTTATTTGCGCGCTAAACCACTGCTTATTAGGTTGCATAATTCAAGCTGAAGTGCCTGCCCCCCCCTCGCCCATCCTTCTATTAACAAACATCAGATCCAGTGAGCAAAAGGACTTGTGTTCTCACTGAACGCTGTTTGAAAAGCATTTCGCTTTGGACTAATCACATTATTACGGTCTCATTTATGAGTTTGTTGTTAGCTGTCACTGCTCGTGAAGTCCATTGGCGTTTACGTGACTGAGCTGGAAGCTGCAATGCAGTATTTCTTTTCTTTTTTTTTCCCTTTTTTTTCGTTTTTTTTTTAATTCTTGAGGTGGTATGGAAAGGCTGCTTCGCGTCCTCTGAGAAGATGCACTATCGACCTCTTTCCAGATGCCATTTTCAGTTTCATGCAGCATGAAATGGAGCGTCTCATTAGCCCGCGTGTATCTCACTCGGTGTTTTGTTCACATGATTCACGTCTACCGTTTTTGTTTGTTTATTTTTTCACAGTGTGAATGCTGCTGGCGCGCGGTTAAAAAACCGCGGCGACACATGTAGTATGCTTCTGCAAATGTACCCATGTGTGCAAGCCACCTCCAAAAATAAAAGGCGCGGACTGGCAGGGACAGTCGTCTAGTGGCAGAGAGACAGAGAGGCTTGTTGGGCCGGTGGGCAGTAACATTCATTAAGATACCATTAAGATACTAAAAAGTTCCCCTCGTTAATCACTCCACTCATAAAACCCCAAATGAGAGAAGCAGCAAACACCTTTCTCTCTTTCCCAGGCTTGTCTGCTTTGCTCCCTCTTTCCCTGCCCTCCTTCAAAGACTGGCCTATTTAAGTCCTGCACAGGTTGTATCTGCTTCTTTCTATCTTTCTCTTTTACTCTCTCATCTCTCTCCCTTTTTTTTCTCCCCCCACTTTGTCATTTTAGATTAAATCTCCCATCAGTCAAGCGCGCGCACGCACACAGACACACACACACGCACTGCTACTTTCAGGTCTTTTTAATGATTCAAGGCCTTTAAGGCATCACACATTTTACGTCTCTCCCCTTCAGTTTTTTTTTTTTTTTGTCTTTTTTTTCTAGGTCTGTCTATTGATTTTGACATGTCTCTATAGACAGTGTCTTTCTCCACAGGCTGTTTGGGCCAGATGAGAGATACAAGAAGTCTGCTAATTACAACTTTAAAATCGCCGCCACCGTTTGCACAAGGACACAGCTGATGAGTTTTAAAGAGTCTGTAATGAACAAGCCATGTGCCAACAATTAAAATGTTGCTATAAACGGTTGTTGTGATATGCGTTCTTTCGGTGTTGTGTCATGGGCAGTTGACAAGGCAATGAAGCCACGGCTTCACATACTGCCACGCTTAGCTACTTAACGACGCCTTGTCTGTGGCTGCAGGGTGAGTTTGACCTTGAGCATTGATGAGGAATCAGCTTTCTTGTCCACTTTACTTACCTTTATAATGAGAGGGAGGGAGAGGGAGAGAGAGTGACGCATCCAACCCAAGTCTGTCAGTGTATATGTGCAGCTGCAGCTTAAATTATATGCTGTCTGGTTGTGTTTCTCACGTATACAAGTGTTTACTACCTGCAGCCCTGGGTCTGTGGGTGTGTGTGTGTGTGTGCATGTCCAAGATACTTTGTATGGGTGTGCAGCCGCCTCCATCCATTCCCAGTGTCCCATACCTTCCTGTGTTTGAAGTGTGTTTTCTGTGTGCAGGTTTCCTTCATCCAGAACCTGGTGTTCTGTGTGGAAAGAGCCTACAGGGTGCCTGACTATGGCATGTGGGAGAGAGGCAGCAAATACAACAACGGCAGCACTGAGCTGCATTCCAGGTGAGACAAGAGTTCATCAACTAGAAATATTAGGGTTCAAATGTGGGTCTTTCAGTGCTGTGTTGCATGTGGCTCTGCTGATGTCCAGTCTCTTTAAAGGAATACTGTACCGATTGCCAATCTTCTTTTTCTTGTACAGACCATAGAGGTGGTATATTTATTGAATCTACAGAGCTTTACCAATCTAAACAAAGCTACAGGGAGCGTTCAACTGAGATAAGCTTTATTTTCTCCTCAGCACTGCTGGGAAATGCACGGTAGCAAACATAGATTCCCAATATATAAGTACAGTATATACAGAGCTTTAAAGACTTCACTCTGACAAGTCGCTGTAAAAGCTGTAAATGTCACTGTTGCGTGTTAGCTTTTGTTCAAGTCTGTGGCCCTGCTAGCGCTAGAGAGTGTGTGTTTTAACAGGATTTGAGGCTTTCTTCGGAAATAAACTGAAGCAAACAATCAGCGCCAACAGCAACAAGAGAGCAGTGGACGGTTAAATGCCTCCGTAAACCAGGCGCTCAGTCATGTAAAAATATCTATATTAGTTCATTCAGCCACGAATGGGGGAGGGAGAGATGATAGAAGGGAGAACGATCTAACGGAAGGACGGAATAAAGGTGAAGGGAGGAATGAAACAAGGGAGAAACAGAGACATGAAAGTTATTGTTATTGGGGTATGGCGATAAAGACGGTATCAAAATTATAGTTACGGGTGATATGAAAGTGCGACGGATGCACACGGTGATAGTGTTATTTTTGTCTGTGGCCTAAAAGCTGTTATAATTGATGAGGTGTTTGTCCCTTACACTCTTGTTTGCCATGTCTGAATTTTTCCAGCAGGCTTGTGTTAATGGGGCCACACAGGACACAACAGAGGGCAGGCTTTTGGTCTTTTTTCTGTTTAAATTGTAGATGTACTGAACTTTTACAAGACCAAAACATAGTGATCATGAATATTTTATCTTTGTGTTATTTTTTGACTTTATCAGCAGAAAGGAAATCTACTTCAAAAGTACAAGTCATTTTAATTTTTAAAAAGGCCTGCTTTAAAGGATTACAGGACTGAAATAATTAATTACTAACCAATCTTTTATCAGCTTTTCTCTGGTCTTCTGTTTTAACTGGCGGGTGCTTCCAAACTATGATTACTTTATGTTTCTATGAAAGCTCACATTTAATCTCTAAAAATACTTCCTGAATAAGTCATGTTTGTCTGTTCGCATTCTCTTTAGATACATGAAGCTGCATTATTTGATTTTTCATGACACGTTATCACCTTATAGAATTTATAACGTGTTAGCAAAGAGCACAGAGCAACCAAAACAAGAGCTAAGAGATGCTAAAATGTTCCAGGTGATACATCTCTATGGGTCTACCACTACGAGTAACCCCCTTTACATATTATCCATTGTGAATATAAAAATAATGATTATATATCTATGTGTGTGTTGTAAAACCCAACAACCATGGTTATATATTTTAACATTTAGGCAATTTAGACAATCAAAAATATGACAAAAATAACTTATTCTTGAATTTAAATAGATTGTTTTGTAAAAATAACTTATCTAATCTTTAAGTAAGCTCGCATCCTTCCTATTGTGCCTCCAAACAAGTAGACCAGCAGCCTGGACTATCTATGAGGATATGGATTTTGGACCACATGTTAAAACACCAGGAAGGTCCTCAAGCCAGTAAACTCAGATTTTTTGTTACATGCTCTTAACTGATTTATCATCCAAGGTCGAAGTGGCCTCCCTCTCCTCCCTCAGTGTCTTGATAAAGATCCTCAATTTCTGCCATTGCTTATCTCTGGGAAGCATGTTTTTTTTTTTCTTTCTCCAACAATCCAAGGCTATTGGCAGCAGCTTGCCAAGATATCCTCAAGAAAAGATAACAACTTCGATGTTGTGAAGAAGCACTGTGCCTTGCACTTCTTGTATTTCCTCCCCTTGAGGTCATGCTTTGGATTTCCACAATTAGTGAGCTAGCTTATACATGTAATTAACATCCTGTATGCAAACAGCGAACTGTGTCAAGGGCAGATTCAGAACGGCTCCATGTAAAAAAAAAAAAAAAAAAAAGATCTGTGTAAATCATCAAACTGAGCAGACAGTGGCCATTGAAAGAGGCATGAACAGGAAAGGATGTATCCATTTTGGCAGGACTCATTTATCCATATCAAATCAAATGATTCATTTTTATTTGCTTCTGCTCATCATCAAACCCAGTCAAATGGCTAGAATGGAGCTGTTTTATTTAAAGTAGCATATCTAATCTTGTAAGCGTCGGGATATTTTTAATATCTCAGTTCATGATGAGTTAAACGTGATTTTATAAGAAATATAAAAGCACGTCACGTCGAGCCATGCTCGTATGTTCAGGCAAATTAGGCAACTGGGGCTCCAAATGTCCTATGTTTACTTGGTTCAGTTGTTTGTTTGTTTTTTGGTTATTTGATTACTTATTAATGAATAATGATATTGAATTGTTAGTGATTTTGGATAACTAAAATACAGTTTAATATTGTAGTTTCATTTTTGGCAGAAACTTTAATTGATATTTTTATATTTACAATGGATGAAATGACTATATATAATGTGAAAAGGGTGGTAGCTACAAGAATTTTCGCTTGACTTCAGCTCCCCTGAGCTTTATGGAGTATTTTATCACCTTTCAGCAAATTGTTTTGTTTTCATGGTCTGCAACTTTACCGGTTCAGTCTCACTGCTTTTATCAACTTGTTGCTACCCACAGCAGGATGCTGTCAATAAGAAAGCTCTGATAAAGCTGCTGTATGCTTCCTGCCCAGCACCATATAGCTGGCAGACAAAGTTAGTGTTTTCTGAAAACGCACACAGCAAACTTGGGGAGACGGGGTGTACACAACGCGCAAAAAGAACACGGTCGGTTCGTGGGCGTTATAATAAATAGGGGCCAAACTCCAGTGAAGCAATTCGTCCAGTATGCCCTCAACTGGGATTTATGAACTACCGTGTGTGAACACATTTAGTGTAAGAGCAACGGAATATTGTTGTGCAGTCTGCAGTATGAGTTCACGGATTAACAGTCTTCAGCAACATTTTCATCATGTGAATCTTGATCTACTGTCACCTGAAACTGTTGCGTCATGATGCTGTTTCGGTCCCGTTTCCCAGTCTAATTTTTTTTAACCTCCTGTTTCCCCCACCGAGCATCATATCTGCTCTATCTCCGTGTGAGGTGCTGACAACCTTACTGACCTGTACAAGACATTTTTTAAAAAAGTTTTCATACAGAACTAGTTACAACAGAGCTCTTCTCCGGGGTGAATTAGGCAGCCATCCTATCCGGTATTTTAGGCATCGATTCAGGCTTCACTAATGGTATTGAATGCGTTTTGATATGTCAGCAGGTCTGCCGCCAGTCATCGGCAAGTTTCCGGCAATCTTTTCCTCCTTCTTTTCTTTTCTGGGGAAATCTTGGCCGGGCAGAAAGAGAAACAAAATGACAGCGAAATTGATTTACATTTAGTCTGCACTGCACTCACAGTAGCCAGCCAGTGTGAAATTCACTATACGGTTTTTATTAAAGAGATCCATTATCTACAGTAGACCGCAATCTGAGGAGCTTTCAGCTTTAGTGAATCCTAACAGATAGAAGTTTAAGATTCAAGTCTGATTCTGAATACATTTTTGTTTCGTTTGCTTCTGACAGTTGAAATACGCTCATAGTTCCGATCACTGTCTCCATCATGAAACCACATTTGTTAGCTATTAATTCTCATCTGCCTTGATCGTGCAACAACGTAAAGGAAATCTGTTTATCGCATGTTGTGTCATCCTCATTGTTTCCTATTTTTTGCAGCTCTGTGGGCCTGGCTAAAGCTGCTCTGGAGGCCATCAATGGATTCAACCTGTTTGGAAACCAGGTATTTGAATAATTCACCCGCTCCTCCTTGCACATTTCCTCCTCCTGATATGAGTCCCAAGGCATACCTGTCTCCCGTCTAATCATTTCACATGACACAAGATCGCATTAAAGATAGACATCCTAATTCAAATCTGCAGAGGCCCTTACAGCTTCATACATCAGTGAGATGTACTTGATGCTTGCAGTGCCACCTTTCCTGTGCAAAGACCAAAACGCCTCAGTGGCTGAATTTATGGAAAGGCACGTCTGTTTTAACAACTGTTCATCATCGGCACAATCACTGCCGCTGCCATCAATAGCAGACTGTTTCTTTAAGTAGACATTTGACCATCAGGCGATTATTTTCGTATGTTTGTGTTTAGTTCGGCAAATTGTTTGTGTCTCTACAGACTATGATCGATGGTCATGGTAAATGTTTGTTCCTGGTTCCTCTTCCAGCGTCGATTACTGGATGTTTCTCTCTTTTCTTTTCTTTTCGCGCTGTGTGGAGGAAAGGAAAACCAGGGACATTCATTACACCTGCTAATGGATTGGAAAATGAAGCTCTGCACTTAGCAAGCCTCCTCTCTTATTATCTTTTCCTCTTCTTTTCTCCACTTGGGCGTGAGCCATCGATGGTTTCTCCAGCCATCTAATGCATCTGAACTTGAAGTACTTTCCCGATCATGGTACGGCGCCGTTAGGATGAGTGTATATTAAATTCGCTGTTTGTTTTCCTCTTCTGATCAGCACCAAAATGAGGGGTTTAACAGTGCCTGGAAATGGATTTTCTCATCGAGCTCAGATTGTTGAAAGAATCAATTTATAGAGGTAGCTGCTTTATGATCCGTGCTGTGTGCGGGGCCTCTATACGTGTAAGTGTGTGTGTGCCAATATCTTATCCAGTTTCTTGTCCCTCCGTGGGAATGGAAGTTCTACAAGCCAGGCAGTTGCTTATTAATGATCTCTATCAATCTTGATTTCCCAGCTGACTCTCATCCTTCCAGCACCAAATGTAACACCCCCAACTCCTTTAACTGGAACACTCAGTACATTCTGAACTGAACACTATCACATTTTACACCGACTGCAGGCTCTTGTGGGCGTGTGTCACATTTAACCTTTCTACTAAATGAATGGACACACAGCCTTCAGTTTTCTCAACTTTTGATTTTTTATCCCCCCCCCCCTCTGAGTCACACAACTGATGCAAAGATAGTAGCCCTGTGGATTCAATTGAACTCTCCAAGAAGAGGGTTCTTCACTTCCTTAACCGTGTCATTAAATTCACAGAGCTGTGTACACATGGCCTGGGCATTGTTACCTCATTCGCATCGTGCCAAAGAGCAGAGATGCGGTGAAGGAGACACACTTAACCCGATCCAATATTTTCTTTTTGTTTGTGTGTGTGGAGCTAGACTTTTTGAGTACTACTATACTTCTATGCTGACATTAATCTATGAATTTAATTCATGCGTATCGATGAACAGAAAGCGCCGTCAAGTTGATGTACCTCTATACCTTGAGTTATTATGGTCTTTTAAAACGGCTATTATATAATCTACATCCTGTCAAAGTTTATTAGCAACCCATAATAATAATAATACTAGCAGTGACAGTGATGATTCTCTGGCATAGATTACGGTGGCCTGTAATTGATTCGTATCATACAGTCAGCCTTTCATAATAGAGGCATTAGATATTTTTGTTCTATATTGGCAATTGTTTGCCCCCTAATTTTCAAAAAATGCAGGTTGTAGTTGTATCTTTCCATGACCATTTAATTTATGGAAATTTAATTTAGTTTCTGGATCTCCCTGAGCAGATCTAGCACTAGGTCAAAGCATGTGTTAGGCCCAAAACAATCCCCAGAGTGTAGTGCAGATTTAAGAACGTTTTCAGGTGGCTTCCTGCCAGGCATGACTCTTGGGATGTGGACTGTTTAGTTTTCAACGAAATATTTAGAATAAGTCGTTTTTGTAGTTTAGTTTCAGAGGGCTCACTGAACAGAATGATGAACGGGCATTTAAAAAAAAGGCTCTGAAGACTAATCCACGGCATCCAACGCACAAACAGTCATCTTACATGCTCGGTTGTCTTACACTCTGCTGCTCTAACACTAGAAAAGGTTTCCCTGAGAGGGCCATTTCACTGACTTGTCACACAGCTGCCTACACTGGTGGCCAGCAATCTACTGCACTATGTAAATCGCTACAGGAAAGCTTGCTGATTTGACTAAAAGCCCTGGCTGGATATGTTTTTGGAGGGGAAAAAAAAAATAGACTCTGGCAATATTCATACATAATGCATTTGACTTACATTAGAAACTGCTTAGCAGGTTGTGGGAGTGACTAGGTTAGTTTTATGTAACTGCTGCTGATGGATAGATAAAGTGTACTGGACCAGCTTTTTAGAATCAGAAAAAAGGTTTGATGACTTACTAAGTAAAAGCATAAACTGCCCCTCCCCTCACCCACAGGTGTTAAGTGCACTGTAGAGACGGACTGCATTGTACTAGCGGCACTTCATTTTTGTACATGGGGACTTTAGATGTGATGGAACGACTCTCAACTCACTGTTGTTCAAGCACTCCCACACTGTACTTCAAAAACATGTGCGACCCAAAAATAACAGTGAAAGAGTGTGTTTTCATGTGCAAGAGGTGAGGGGTGTGATGATGGGGGCTTTAAAGTGGGCTGTTTAGCCATTTTTTGCTGTCAAATGTTTTTTTTTTCCTGACAAATGATGGAGAACTTGTGCATCTTTGTGCATCTTTGTGGGCGTGAGATTGCACAACGCGGCACCGTGCGCTGTTGTTGTACCTGTGCGGGGTGAATAGTGCGGCTGTGACTGTGATGCTATCTTTGTATGCATCTCTCTCTCTGCAGGGCTGTTCATGGTCGGTGATATTTGTGGATCTGGACGCCCACAACAGGAACAGGCAAACCCTGTGCTCCCTACTGCCCCGAGAGTCTCGTTCACATGTAAGTCCATCGATCTGCGGCATTAAAATCTACAAATAAAGCAAATAGGATGTTAAAATGCAAATTTGGCTCAGGGCTAGTTACTTGTTCTGGAAGAAAACCGTCCACTGTTGCACATGTAGATTTTTTGACCCAGAGGAGCAGCTGTGTGCCAGTCAGACTGTAATAGATGCCTGCTACACATATGCCAAAAACCTAAAAGGTTAATTGTACACAACAGGATAACTACACACTGAATACTCAATATGTATATGTGGTTATCTGTAATTCAGCAATGCATTTCCCTCATGGTACAGTCATTTCGCTACCCATACATGTTTTATCGACGTTCCGGCATTGACGCGAAATGGGTAAGAAAGTGAGAGGTGGTTGCAGAGCTGTAGGGAGGTAGAGCTGAAAAACACCAGAGTGAAAGAAAATAAGTGATACGAGGCAAGAAAAGCACGAGCGAAATCGTTCCCTTTGCTCCACTCCACCGCTTACAGACACTTAAATGATCACATCTCTTTCTGTGCGCTGAATGTGTCAGGCAGAATGGCCGCCATCAGCTTGCAAGGAAATTAGTGTAATTAGATGACCAGAGTAGCATTACAGCTGTATGAGATTAATGCGTAATGGAGTGCAGTAGGGAGCATGAGACTATACAAACTGTAGGATGATGTCAAGATAGCCAAAAACCATATATAATATAGTATAAAACAGATTGGAATTCAATGCTGAGTGTTTTAGACATATTCAGTACCTGCACCAAATGTGCTCTGCAGTCTGATATCTCATTTCAGCTGCAGCTGCCGAGGATGTTAACATGCAGATTAGAGATGTAACAAGAAGTCGAGGAATAAAGAGGGGATTGGACTAGACAAAGCGGCATTTGGTTCCTCTGTGAACTGTAGAGATGTGTGCAAATTAACAGCAGCATCAAATAGTCTATTAAAAAAAAAACAACTTAAATATTCATAGCTGTTTGCAGTGAGGCCAGCGTCTAATAGCTTTCATTTTCATCGCTTAATAGACTAAACCAAACAAACATGAAATGAGAGAATAAGATGCCCAGTCATAATGGTTTGTCAGACCTAATAACAATATTCATTCCTAATGATTGTTCTAATTGAAATTTAGGCAGACAGTCCTTAATTTTAAATAAGGCTGCTGTAATGTGGTGTTCATAACCAGGAGCTTTTATTCCTAAGACATAAAAGGGATCTACTCCTGTCTAGTATAAGTGTAAAGATGTGCAGTAAGCACTAGTATTACCCACAGGTTTGACTCATAGCTTTTGCTGTATGACTATTTGTGTCGGTGGTTAGGAATTTCTGTTACTGTATAGATATTGTACCTGTGGCAAATAGTTAGATTTAGTCATATAAATGTGTCACATAAACAGTTTGTCTTGTCATAACTCATACACCGTTAAAAGAAATGTATGAGTTATGAGGTTATGAGTTGTGGAATTGTGTCTCAGTGAAAAAAATGAGAGGGCTTGTTGTTTGTGTAAAGTAAATCTTTTCTCCCTGACAGAACACAGATGCAGCCTTGCTTCCAACCATCAGCTATCCTGCGTTTGCCGTAGACGATGATGCCCTCTACAGTCAAACACTGGACAAGATTGTCCGTAAGCTGCGGGGCAAATACGGCTTCAAACGTTTCCTCCGTGATGGCTACCGCACAGCTAACGAAGACAAGAATCGCCGCTACTACAAACCTGCTGAAATGAAGGTGGGTGCTGGTTGGACATGAAAAGGATCTCTTTTTTTCTTTCCATTTATTTGTGCTATATTTCACTGGTTATCTTCCTAATTTACTAATTTTCTAAGACAAGAGGCTTCACAGACAAGACTTGACTTGTTGAGAGTGCTTCAACTACAAGCAACCCTTATACATCCAGCATTTTATATCAGGCAGCTAAAAAGAAAAAAAGATTCAGAAAATGTTGCTCATCCTCCTTTTAAAAATATGTACAGCTGAGTGTCATCAGGATAGCGTTTGAAATAAATACTACATCGAGAGATAATATTCCTCAGAGTGTGTCTATAGATAACAAACAATAAAGGATCCAAGACAGATCCCAGGGGAACCCCACAAGAACCACATCGCCAGCTTTACAGATAGCTGTTTGAAATATTGTTGTACACTATGACAAAAGCTGGAGTCCCTAAACCAATTATAGTACCACAGGTGTAAGCCAGGCTACCAGTTGCCCTCACTGTGGTCTTAATTGCTTGTCATTTAACTGAGATACCAAGATATAGATAGATCTCATTTAGGTTTAGAAAGAAACAAGAAGAATGATATAATGTGTAAAAATGATTTTAGGATTTATTATAGGCAACTGCAAAGTTAAATTTGAAAGTGCTGAAAAGTTTTTGAAATGTATAAGCCTATAAAGATATTATCCTTTTATGGTGATGCTAAGAAATCTGTGTGTGACTTAGCCTTTTCCATTTTAAGCGTTTTAATCCTCCAGGTATATAACCCCCAATCTCAGTGTGCTTTTGTGTGAGTGAGTCCCTATCTATGGGTGTGCTCATGCATATATATGTACGTGAATGACCGTGCGTTCATTTCTTTTTTGAATCTCCTGCTATCCCGGCGAAATAACAGTGCACCCACTTCAGAGTCGGCTCAGTGAGCATGCGATGAGTGAATCAGAAGCTGGACTCTTAATGCTAAACAAATCATGGCATTAGCTGCGGAACTAACCTCACAGAATGAATGAGCTCAGAGAGGCAGATTGAGAAAACAACAGATAGAGATATGGAAGCACAGAGTCAGAGACAAGTGGATTTTCTGTGAGGTTATAAATATTGCACTTCACATCCACAAGGTGAGTGACCCACCAGTTCTACTGACATCTACATGATGTCACGAGTCATTGCGGTCACCTTATGAGTCATCAAAGTGACATTAATTGAATCTTAAACTGGGGTTAATGAAAACAGTACTGTTTGTATTACCAGCCAATATTTGATATGGTGTTTTTTTTAGGTCTGGAACCAGGTCAACTTGTTCTTAACCTCCTAACTTTAAACTGCAGAAGTCAATATTCATATTAACAATGCAAAAAAGAATCATTATCCATCTTATTGTTTTGATTTTACAGACCACATCTTTATTGTTTTCACTCTAACCCCTCTTGTCTGCCTTGTTTCCAGCAGCAGCAGAGCTGTTTTCAGGTTTTCCTTCCGGCCTTTCATTACATTGGGTGGGCGAAAATTGTTTTGGGCAGTTTGTGATGATTTGGGCTACTTCTTGTACCCTTTGGATGGTTCCCCTGATAAAAGGCTGTATTCCAATAAATCGACCCCGCCTCTCATCCAAGTAGTATGATTGAGACTGACAGGGTGCTGAGTCCAGTAGGCACAGCTCAGCAGCTGATAGTTATTGTGTGTGCACTCGTGCTACTTGCAAGTGGTCAAAAATCATTAATGCTGGTTTCATTTATATGTTTCATTTATATTTTTCAAAATACTACCTGCAGAAAATATTTTTTTCTAAAGGGGAAAATACTGATACATAATTTACAAATGACATTGCTCAAAGGCCTTGTGGCTGGCACTGACCTGTTTGTTAATGTACTTTAGCGTGACTTGACAGATTGATGCTCATGGCTCTCGCAGCCTGCTATGTGGCCGTGAAAAATGTTTGAAACAATATACGTTTTACAAAATTAGATTGCTTTTGGCTGCTCTTTTATTTCCAGAACTGTCAAAACCTTGAGAACCTGATGCCGAAAACAGAACAAAGAAAGGCATCAATAGTGAATAGTGGAAGTGAGGGTACTCAAAGGGCACCAAGTCTGAACCACATGGAATACTTTGACATTAACTTTTTTTTTTCTTTCTTTTTTTTTTTTTAATCCTGCAGCTAATACGATACAAAGACTCAAAGGTTACAAATGAGCAAACAGTGTTTAATGCCTCATTTCCTGCAGGCTTCATCCAGCCCACTGTTCTATCAGCAGGCAGACAGATTTATTGTGTCAGACACCAGTGCCAGTGAAGTTTCATAATTTAAACTCATGATCACTCCTGCTACAATTTGCCTTCCACCTACCAACAGTGATATATTTGATACCGCATCAGCAAATACTGCAAGTAATAAAAATCAGTTATTCAGGAGACTGTGTGCCGGTAATTAATACTGAAACAAACAGTCAATATTTCACTGTTAGTGATTCATGCACTATTCACTTTTAGAAGTTTAATAGGAGAACATTACCGTTATTAAAAGCAACATAATGTAATAAGTAGATTGCTATTTCATTTGAATGGTAACGCGCAGAGTAATGAAATGGCAAGGGAGAGTCTGACACAGTGTGAGCTCTACCTGGTAAAAAAAAGAAGTCACAGATAGACCGGGTCTCCCTGCAGAAGACACCGAGTGAAGTTGTTGTTGGTGTTTAAGAGAGAATTCACAGCGGGGCAGACGTCTCTGCTCCCTGTCTGTTTACCATTGACAGAGAGCAGCGGCCTGTGTGATAGACAGTTTTACCAATCAGTCGAGCTGCTCAAGCACAAAACACCAGGGATCCCTGCCTGTTTACAGCCTCAACAGGCCGAAAAGCACAGACCTGACTGGGTGACTGCCTCAGCTCTCCCTTTCATTATTTTACTACCTCTTCCCCCTCCCTCCAAATGAACTCTCATCTGCTCCTGTATCTCCTTACGCACCTTTCATTTTTCTCTTTCATCCCTTTCTCACCAACTGATGGCCACTAAATTGCTTCTCGTCTCTGCTGAAACACGCAGGTGGAAGCCATGTATGCCTGCATAATCACAGGGCTGCAGACATTAACCATTTAAAGAAACATATCCTGCAAGACTGTATTACCGGCTCGGTGAACGCAGCTCAGCCACACATGTATTTGTGTGTTCCAGCTCTAGCAGCCATTTGTTATTGCATTAGGACGTGATCTCTGTTATCTCCCATCAGCGTGGAGATTATTGAAAAAGATTAGGGACAAAGATAGTCACAACAAATGACATTTATAGTTAGACGGGCTAAAATGCACACACGTTTTGGATCTTAGAGAGGCTAATGAAAATCTGCAGCTTCTTTGGTCCTTTTACAATCTGACCTTGGTGATTTGAAGTGTTCATACATATTTGATGAATTAAAAAAAGGCTTATTCCGCAAAGATAGAGCTGCTCACATTCCTGCCGCGCGCTTGTGTTGATCCTCTTTAGGCAAGCACAAACAAGACGGGATTGAATTACTAGAATTAATAAGGCTGTGATTCACTTGACTGTCTTCTCTACATGTGACTGGTAACCAAATTACTTGAGGAGGTTCGTCACGTTTGCGTACAAGTGTGACACTGCACACACATGGTCGGTGTATGCAATCTATAATAGGATTTCTGGCTGAGTAAGATTCAGAGAATCCAACAAGTGATGGTGTTCATGTCAATTGTTTGTTCTGGAAAATCTGCAGCACCTGCTGCCACATGCTGGCTTTTATTTCTCCGCGTTCAGCCGACTGGAAACAAGCAGACAGTCGCACAGTCAGGCACACACTCATTTACATCGATCAGTCAGTCAATAAGTTAGTCAGTCACAGCAGTTGTGGGAGATGGAGAAGTTTAATTAAATTAAAAAAAAACAAAAAACTGAATAGATTAATGGAGAAACATAACAAATGCACAAGCTTTATAGGGATCAGTCATTAACCTGTCACCAGATGTCAACCCAAACAAACACACACAGAGTTTTGAAGTTGTTGTAGTTGCCCTTAGTGACTAAGGATCCTTTTAAACCTGGAGTTCAGTTTGTGTGGTTCGGACCGAGAAAAAAATTGGCCCTTCTGTTGTCTTTGAGTCCTGGCCTGCCTCTGCCTCTGGCCTGCACTGGAAAGGAACCAGAGGTGTATAGGCTTAATGCTTCCTTTGGAGTTACAGCGAACTCACCTTTTTAGCCATAGCCTGTGTACTGTATGTACATTAAGAGCAACATCAGAATCCTAACAACATACCTGGCCAATAAAATTGATTCGGATTCTGATTTGGACTCCTAATGTCTAATGTCTAAATCATTTGGGTATGGTTTATATGCACATACATACATGTGCTTGCCTTTTTGTACATATGCTTTTAAATTGTGCATTCACTCTACATAGTTTATATTTATTCTACATCTGCTCTTGTGCTTCTCAAGTCTTTTGCTGAAGTAGCTGTGTGGCCCAAAGCCAAACTCTTATCTTAACTGTATACACTTAAAATGGTTCATTGATCCAACGTTTCTCTCAGTCTGCATCATGTATTTGTCACTGTACTGTGAAATTAATGACATCTCAGCCCTTCAAGTGTCCTCCTCAAAACAAACAAAGCGCAACTCTAGACTGAAGAAGATGACCTTGCAAGGATGCATTATTATTCCTCACTGTTCTGTCAGTTTTCATTCACAATGTCATGTCTTCTGTGTCTTCTCCCTGTGCTATCCTGTTCCATATTCAGTGCTATAAATTTCAGCCATCCGTTGCTTTAAAGTCCCCATGCTTCTCTCCTCTTTCTGAAATGGAAAAGCAATAATGCCTCCTCTGTCTGTCTCTCTCTCCAGCTTTTTGATGGAATCGAGTGCGAGTTTCCCATATTTTTCATCTACATGATGATTGACGGTAAGACTTGTTCTATCCATAGCTGCTGTTATGATGCCTCAAGTGGGTCATTGACAAGATAGAAGACACTGTAGTGTTTGACAGGTGGAGGCGGAGTCCAAACACTTTTTAAAAAGATGTCATGTGTGAGATTTGTGTGTGAACCTAAGGGAATGGTCAGAAATGAAATGTGGAGTATAGTTTCTCCAAAGAATGTGAAATCAGGCATGATTTAATCACCCTTATGCTAGTTTAGACTCCACTGACGTTTTTAGTACTAACAAACAAACTGATTTAGGGCTTGTTCTCGTATCTCAGATGTCTCAAACTGTTCATTTTTATCGGGACATTTTTAATGGCTCAAAACGCATAAATTGTTCATCAAACTGCTAAAATCAAGACAAGCCGAGTACACAGAACTTAAAAAAGTGAGACAAAATGCTCTAAAACTAGTACATATTGGTGCTAAAGTGTAATTGTTGGAGGACACTTTAACACCAACCAAATGCGGAGTGAAATGGTCAGAATCCAGATTTTTGTGCACTTAGTTACCCTGTTTTTCATTTGTAAAGTGCAGAACAATGCTTTAACACTAAAGCTGCACATAGATCATAGGTTAGGTTATTTACAACGGATTAAATTACTTTGTGTGAACGGGGTTATCATGGTGAAGAAGCCACAGATGATTCTCACCAGACTTAGTCAGGCAGTTCCCTCTGGCTTACATAAGCCAGGCTTATGCCATTGGTTTTATGACCTAACTTCACTGTTTTGGCTCACTCACACGCTCACGCTCATGAGCAGACGGCATGCATACACACTCACATACAGAGTACATATGCAGAAATATACAGATACACACAGCTACGCAAAGATAGGCATGTATATACATGTACACGCAAACTCCCACACATAAATACATACATACGTACACTACTGCATATTTCCTTATTATAACTCATACTATTGAATTGTATAGATTAGTAGAGGACGCAGATGTTGAAAGTCATTGTAACATTAGACAAGTTAATCGTAGCCAGAATTCCTTTATTATTTATAAGTATTAGTTATAATGAGTATCATTAATGTGTGTTTGTGTTTGTCTGTGTTTTTGTTGCAGGAGTGTTCAGAGGAAATAAAGCTCAGGTCAAAGAATACCAGGACCTCCTTGAACCCGTCATCTTCCAGTCTTATGAGGGTGAATAATCACACGAATACACACACACACACACACACACACACACACACACACACACACACACACACACACACACAAAAGCAGTGACCGAGGGATACAGGGAAATTATGAATGCACAGACGCGCGCTCACACATGGAACTTTATCTGACTTGGCATATCAATATGGTTTGCGTTGGAGCTTCTAAGTCTGCCTCAGTTCTCTCCCCCTCTAGCTATGAAAAACTTTCTCTTATTAAATCGTGTCATCCATATTCATACACCACATACTGTGACTGAGGATCACAAGGGCGTCACGTTCAAGTGAACTCAGCCTTTCCTCCTAAGCAAAGAGCCTGGCTTCTCTATTCACCTGCACCCATGGCTGTGAGGGGAGACAGTCAAATGATAGGGATGTCAAGAGCTTTGAGTTTCTATTTGTCCGTTCATCATACAGACAGAGCCTGCTATAGTTACCCCACACATCCTTGCAGTGCTTTTGTACTGGTTATGAATGAATTAACAACATTCCTTGAGTCAATCGGCTGAGTTTTAAATAACACCAGTGTACTTTCTTCCTCTTTTAGACAGTCTAAACCCACTGATGTATTTGCTCTTGTCAGAAGCGGCTATTGTTTTCTGCTGTAGGTTCGCCGACCTCCCAGGAGTCATGGGCTCCATTGATCTGGTGATACACAGACACACAGAGAGTGCAGCTCTGGGGCACACGCTGCTGTACAGTGGTGAAGGGGCAATATTTACTACGGTTGTGCCCTCCTTTTCTTTGGGGTGTCTTAGATTCATATTGAACTGCACTTTCAGTCGATGGGAGAGCAAATTGATTCCCACTGGGATTTTCTCACGTGCAGGTACATATGCCATTTTTCATACCCCCACAGTTTGTAACTTCAGAGGTATAATTATGTACCTGAAACAAGCAAAATGTAGCCAGATAATCAGAGTGAACTGCAGTGTAATTTCCCTTCACTTTTCAGTCTGACATTATGCTCATGTCAATGCCAATTTCTGTGTCGGAGAGGGAGCTGTTTAGTAAATCCAGAGTGAAGTATACTGTATCGCCAACTATTGAATGGCAGGCAGACACTCAAATTGCCCTCTGTGTGAATTGTAACTTACTTTCTGGTGCAATCATTGAGCCCGAATTTGAATTTGGAATTTAAATTTGTGCTTTTTTTGTAGGGTTTGACTAAATACCTGCAAAACTGCCATTTCCATCATCCCCAGTGATAGCTAGCAACTAACTAGTCCTGTTTTTTTTCCCGCTTCTCCAACAAGTATGCTCTCTGACTGCAGTCTTAACGGCTGCTAACTGGAATTTGTGCTTTGTGCCGGGTGTCACTTGACACTTGAAGTGACTATAGAGCTATGCCATGATCTCGCACAAGCTCCTCACCCATAAACACTACCAGAATGTTAGCTTGGGGCAGTGCTTTTTTGCTCCTATACTTTTCAAGAGAGACAAGTGGAAGAGTACAAGTAAAGTTAACAGTTATTTATAACGGACGATGTTCAATGATTAAGCCTTGACGAAAAAGTTTTTCGGCACTTTGACTCCACGGGGAGGTTTTTGTGATTGAGCAGCAGAAAGATAAATCAGCCCGTGGAGTCCAGAGACTGGTGATGATGGTGGCTGATGACTCTGCTAAAATGATGATGATGAATCTGTGAAAACTGAGTGGAGATGGGGAGGTGGAGGGGCTCTCATAACAGCAGCAAGAACGTACTGGAAGCAGTCAGGGAAAGTCATGTATGGAACGACTGCAGGGAAATGCTGGGCTAAAAATGCATCTTGTCGCGGTGCTGTTGGGGAGGTGTGACAAGCCGATTTCGTTAGAGCTCATATACTCACACACAGTCCCTGTCCTTGTGTCATGACAGGCCACGCTGTGATCCCCAAATACTACTACGTGCCGGCCGACTTTGTGGAGGCGGAGCAGAACAAGCATGGAAGCCAGAAGCGTTTCCCTAGCAACTCCGGCCGTGATGGGAAGATCTTCCTGTTTGGTCAAGCACTTTACAACATCGCCAAGCTGCTGGGTATGCGCTCCTCTGCGTGTGTTTGTGGTGTGACGCTTTGAACCCACGCGTTCATTCTCTTCACCAAGATCATTAATTATGCAAAGCTAATGCGACCTCAAGTTCACATTGGATGAGATTTATTAGACGATGTTATGTGTGTTAGTGAGAAAATATTCTGCACTGTCAAAAAAAAAAAATCAATTAGTTCATTCATTATTCATCAACCTAAGTATTGCAGATATTACTTAATACTTCACTGACATGCAACCAAGGACAGTTTGACTCGCGTACATGACTACATTTGTGTAAATGATGAGAAATTTATATTTTAGTCTTCTTTTTTTTTGACACTTGCCTTCTTGTGGATGTGGGCATGTGTTTTTGCATGCATGTCAGTGTTTTTGTTGTGTTTAACTTTTGTGTGTTTGTGTGTGTGCTCACATTCCAGTGGATGAGCTGATCAGCCCTAAAGATATCGATCCCATCCACCGCTACGTGCCCCGCCAGGACCAGCGCAATGTCAGCATGCGATACTCCAATCAGGTCAGCTGAAACGTGACCGTGATTGACTGTCATTTCTTGGCTCCCGTCTAAACTCTCCGCACTTTACTTCACAACTTATCATCACGGATACTTATATGCGCTACAGATATTCATTCTGAGAACAGCTTTGGATTCAAGTGCTCCTTGTTAAGCTGTACTCACCCTTGTAAATACGACTTATCGCAACATTTAAGTGCTTTTGGCCTGAAGTAATGACAAGACACACACGCAAAAAAAAAAAAAAACAAAGATCTGCTGGTCATTGTGTTATTTATGAAACCAGGCAGCACTTAGCGTTTCATGGTAGAGAGTGGACTGCCCACCCAGCATGAAAAATAAATGTTTTTTCTGCATCAGTGTGTAAATTAGGGATAATAACAGACAAGTTACTTCACTGGGTGTGATGGTGAGTCATGCATTTACATGAACTGAATTTACACCGAGGTACTGTTACTTTTGTTTTGCCTTGATTCAGTACTGAATAGGCAATTACTGGAAACATTAACATGCGATTACTGCGCCGTCGTTCAGACTTCGGTGGACTGGCATCAGTGGTTAAAATGATGATTCGGATAGAGGTGCGTGAAAACGAGAAGATTACTCATCCTTTCTTCCATATGTCTGAATATCCTGAATGCTGTTCTTGCAGTTTTTGTGTAGTTTCACTGCTGTCACAGTATCCCCTCTGTGCAGTTACATATTTGTGGCAGCACAGGTTAGCCTATGCGTAGCTATTGTGTGCATAGGCTTTTGAAACTATGTAGTAACCCCATTACACACAGCGAAATCAATCTAGCCTTATATTTTCTGCCCAGAAACTAAAAAATATAAAGAATTCCCACTACTCAGTCCCATTTACTGCTTTATTTTGGTATTCATATGTGCTAAAGTTTTAATTACAATTCATCCATCAACAACCTAAACAGCAGAGACCATCTTTTTTTTTTTTTTTACCTTGCCAGGGGCGAGTCTTGCAGACATGGATTAAAACCAGTCCATTTCCTCTACGAGCTGCCTCTCTGAATGGCGATCATGTCTGAGGTTTAATCCATATCTGAGACAGCCGGCAGCTCTGAGGATCACACAGATGAAGGGTAGAGATACAACAACCCGGTGTTCGTTCTCTTCATCGTACAGTGTGGATTGATAAATCCCATTCGGCCTCCGTAGGTTGGATTTTGTTTTTGTAGCTCGGCCGTAAGGACGGTGCTTGAACGAAGCGCGCAAGAGAGAATCGGTCTGGAGAAGTATGATGAACGCAAGTATGAGAAAGATCAGCAGAGAGAATAAAGACAGGGGGGATTCAACAAAAATGTCAGCCAGCAGAAAAACCTTGCAGAGAAATAAAATGAGAGATGAACATTTGCTTCTAAGAGGGACAAATGTCATAATTAAAGTCTCTAGAGAAAACTAATATTCGGTAGTAGAAGGAAGCCCTCTACGAATCTCTAAGAATTATGATATTTTTCACTTGACGGTTCTGACATATATATTATTATTATATTATTAAACTGCTCAATATATAAAGGTGGCTGTAATAGTGAAAACGATCAGAGCTTAGGTCTGTTTCGTTGTTTCTACTACCACTTGAAGGCTGCACGGCTGAATAAATTATGACTATTTCAACAGAGTTTCCATCACTATTAGCTATTTTAATAATTTATCCATTACTTATTATTAATAATACTTAATTATTTCAACACTTTATTCATTACCTCTAGCTATCTATTTTATCAATGTATTCATTTCTTTTAGCCAGCTGTTGAAACCTGTCTCCTGTCATCAATAACTATATATATATATATATCTTAATAATCTTTCCTAGATCTTAATTTCTATCTGATCAAAAGGGTAGAGCTACTCCACTATCTTCCCATATCCCCAGGCAGCTGCAGAAGTATTCCCCCGGGGCACAAGCACCCCTGGTTCGGAAATCACTGGTCTAAATAATTTGGTTGGCTGAAGGGCTGAAAGAGCAGATTAATTCATGATTAATTCTTATGATCCGTGCACTTGATTTACACGTTTTCTAGATCTGTATTTTATCAACAGATCAAACGGAGAGCAATTTAAAGCATCATCTTACTTGTGTTACCAGATGCTGTGTGATATTTCTCTGTCGGAAAACAGGAAGGATACATGCATCTCCGTTCTGCTGGCAGCATCGCTTTTATGAATTCAGCTTCGGAACTAGTATGCAATGTGAGCAAAGTCTGACTCCCCTCAGGTGGACTGCATATTTTGTTGAAATGACTTTTATCACAACAACATTTTGTTGAAACTGGATGTGGAGACAGCGTGACAGCCAAGTCTCTGATGGTAGCAGGCTCTGCTCTGCGTGCAGCCCATCAACAAAACCCTATCACATTTAGTTTGATGTTTTCAGCCACATGCAGTCCAAATAAATGTGTGAGGGTGAGTGAATGGCTTTTGCTTCGGCTTCATTTCGGGGAAAATTGAAAGCCCCGTGGTTTGCTGTCACGGTGATGAGGCGCTATCTTTTCATGGCCTTTTGAAATGTAATTTGGGGTCTACAGAACTTGTTAATGAGGTTATTGAGGAGCTGACAACTTCTTACTGAAGTTAATGCAAACTGTGAACGCTAACTGGGTGTGCTCAGTTTCATCAGTGTGTGTAGGTGCGGAAGAGATGATGAATTCTTCCCGCCAGCTGAAGCAATGTAAACGTAACCGTAAGTAACTGGTTTGCAGTATAGTCACCTGAATTAAGTTTATTTTATTTGACATGGACACAACGGTGGCATTGAAATTGCAACATACAATTGCGGAACACTCATTTGCATCAACTGTCAACAGGAGGCTTATTCAGAAGTTGAAATAGAAAAGAGACAAGAAAGACACAGAAAGAAAAATACAAATATGCGACAGACACAAATACAATACAAAAAGTCGGGGATGCTGGGTCAGAGAACGACATTTCCCTTTTAGCCACGATTTAACACCTAAACTCAAAACATTAAAATTGTGTTGCATTTTCAATTTATTGTCCAAATGAAGTTACCGTTATTGTTACGGTCAACATTATTGAGGCCCCGTGTGCTGACTCTACTCGAGTGCTAATGGCTTGCCACAAAAAAAAGTTTTTTTCGTACCTGACTTTTGTTGTCCGCCCGGTTATGTAGTTAACTATTGGGTTTTATAGTTGTGTTATTATGAGGCATGTGAGCAGGGAGTGATGAATTGAGTGTGAGATTATCATGGCATGCATCTAGAGCTGAGCTGGTGGCAGAGTGAATGGCAGACACTTTATGACGAGTCTGAGGCAGTTAGGATTTGATTTTTGCAAATATAATTCATTTGATGACCCAATCTTAGATGTGAGTCCAAGAAAAGTATTTTATTATGTCAACCTCTTTTAAACGTTTACTGTGAATGTTGCAGTGACATAGCAGGCTGAAGTGCACGAGTATTACGTATACGAATTCATAAAAAGCAGTGGGCCCAGAAGTCACCCCTGGGTTATCCCCATGATATTAGTACAGACCTTTGCACATGACACTCTTCCCCTGAGATAGAAGTGAAACCATTATCTTGGCCCCTTTTTTTTTTGTATTAGTGTGATGTCTTCTTCATGTAAAGTGTATGGCTGTGGTTAGCAGGAGAAACACTAATGTGCATGCGAATTTGTGGAGCGTACAGCAGCGTAGAAAAACAACCTGGAACCTTTTTTGGCTTATGTGCCTGAGCAGTTTTTCCTCTTTGAGTCAGTTATCCGGTTCTCATAATACAGTTCTCGAACGAACTCATCTCCATTTCAGCATTTTACTTGCATGATGGGAACCCAGGTGTGTAAAGCTCTGAGGCTTTGCCAAGGACACCACAGTATCCAGTGCTGTAAAGTGGAGGACCTTGTCAGAATTTCATGCATACCAACAGTACTAAAAAAAAAAAATCCAAAATAATATTTTCACTATTAAGCCATGATGGGTGACAAGTGCATGACAAGGTATCAGCTGAGAGAGTCACTTGCTTAAAGTCTTGCTCTTGCTTACTTGCTCTATTTCTTTGTCTCTTCCTGCTCGCGTGGAAATATGTTGCTCTTTAGCTGTTAAATGTTTCACTATGTTTTTCGGCTAGTCTCCAACTGTGTCTGCTGTTTGGTGCTGAGCAGGTAGTATACAGTAGGTTTTTGGAGCTTTCAGTGGTTGTGCTGTGCTGTGTACGTCTTTCTTAAAAGTCAGTGATTTAGTAATGCGATGGAAAACATTGAAAAACGTTAACTGCAAGATGGTCGAAATGGAAGACATCATTTCAGACACAGGCGCTTGAGGTGTTTCACTCTTCTGTTTTTTAGAATTCACTTAATCTGAGTTTTCAAGCAGCACCACCTGAAAAGCCACCTGAAAGCTGAAAGAGCTGGAAGAGTATTATTTTTCCTGGAAGACCTGAATGCAGCAAATCAACAGACTTGCTGTTTTAACCTGTACCTGCCCTCCGCCAGGTAAAATTAGATCTGGTTGTTTATTCATGAGGATGGTGCAGGGTCAAATGGCCACACAAACTGTAGACTTTATTTTTTATTTCCTCTGTCCTTCGCTGCTTCTCTCGCTCCTGTGCTTTTCTTTTCTTTCTCATTGCTTTACAATTTCTCCCCGACCCTGACTTTTTAATTATTCCTTCTTTGTATCTCTCTCTCTCTCTCTCTCTCTCTCTCTCTCTCTCTCTCTCTCTCTCTCTCTCTCTCTCTCTCTCTCTTTTTATTTTTTTTTACCTCTGTGACTCTTTCACTCACACCTTTTGTGCCTCAGCTAAGTGCCTACCGTACGTGTTGTCTTGGCAAAGAGTCTCAAGATGAGCAGGCAGAAGTGGAGAGAAAAAGGAAATGGGTAAAGCGGTAGTAGGAGACATTTGCACTTTTTTTTTTTTTAGTTCACTGTTTTGTGTGTTTAAGCAAGAAATAAATCGCTTGTCTGTGTGTTTGTGTGTAGCAGCTGTCTTGTTGCCTCTGCGTCATTGACCATCCAGTGTTTGGTCTGCAGGCAGGAAAGGCACACGGGCGTGCTGGGCTTTCACATGCGGTTAAGGCCTGATTTGTACGCTCCCCTCTTCTTCCTTTGTGTGTAATTTGTGTTTCCCAAACAAATGTGTGCATTCATATTACTATCACTCTGTATATATGATACGGGTATATTCGTATTTCAGTGGGTGCAGTTCTATGCATGTGTGTTTATGAGCGCGTGTATTATTCATTGCTCCGTTCCTTCGAATGAAATCTTGTGCTACAACTGAAAGTCCGTGCATCAATTTATTCCACAGCTGGAGAAAATAAGATGCTCCACGATGTTAACTCCATGAACATATTGTACTGTTTGGTTCCACATATAAGCTTATGTGAGGTCACCTCAGTGTTTTTTTTTGACATCAGCTTCGATGTCCTGTGGTGAAATGTGTTTCAAAAGAGCTGGCAAAGTCCCTCATATGACCTATAAATACCTGTTTACGTTGGTGGCACATAGCACATTTCCACAAAAAAATGCCTACAACGCACATACAGTTTTTAAATAAGTTTAATATCTAGATGTAGCGTGAGTAAAATGGAGGATAATCAACAGAAAGAAATGTTTGTGTCTGTCTCCAGCTTTATTTTATTACTCAAATGTGTGACAACAGTGTCCTTTACTTGCAGTATTTGCAGTTATTCGAGTGTTTTAATGTCTGATCATTTGAATCCTTTTTACATAAAACCCGCTGTGAGTCCGAAACCCTGCAATGCCCTGCAGAAAAAGTGACTTCAGTGTGCTGGAGCTGACATGGCAACACTTAAATATTCTTGCACTGAGAAGTACAAGTATTAAGAATGTGCACAACACAGCATCAATTTTTACGTGGCCAGTCTAAATTTAAAAATGATTATACAGCACATACCCCCACATTGTACATAGGTAACGTGACGCATTAAATTTGCATCTTGTGTGCATCTCAGTGGGAAGGAAATGGGGGTTTTGCCTCAAACAACTATCACACTGAGTGTGGGAAGTTAGTGATTTAGTTGGTGAATGGGGTGTTTATGCAAGTTTAATGTTCAGCGGAGCTTGACAAGTACAGGAACCTTTTACTCCTGTGATGAAGTGCAAGCATGTTAAATAGAATATGAAGCCATAAAGTAAAGCTACACAAGTGTGCATGGAACCCACTGTAACATCAGCAAGAGTGCATTACTACTGTACGGCAGGCTTCTCTGTGCTCTAACAGTAGTTGAAAATGGATTATTTTTAAAGCTTTACCCTTTGGATGAATGCAGGTTTCCTTGATATTTAGCAGCTAACAAAGTGCAGGGGTCGACTGTATTGGGTTTTTTTTTTTCCTGCGTGAGAGACAACCTGCTCTCGGGGCTGTGAGGGTGAGTCAGATCAAACACACCCTGGGGAGCGTGCCGTGACATCCCATGACATCCCACCGACAAACGTGCAATAATACGCAGCAGGCGTAGCAACTGAAGGTTTCTAAGAAGTCGTGAATGGCTGTAAAAGTGAATTAGTTGCTATGTCAGACTTGCTTTTAATGTTATATCCCTAATCTGCTCAGCTATTCAGACATGCTCGCAGTGTCACATTCTCCCGGTCTGTTTTTTCTTGCTCCCCGTCGTTTTTTTCTAACCGTCTCTATGAATTTTGTACGATCTTAACTCTTCCGTTTGCACGCACATGCATGAATAGCACTTTTGCGTGCGCTAAAAAACAAAGCAACACACCACTCTCTAGGCACCTTTGACATCTGTCAGAGTTTCTCTTTCATTCACTCACACGCACGTACACACGCGCACACACACACACACACACACATATCCTGCATGTTAGAACAAGGTTAATGGAAAAGTCGCATTGTGGTCCACACTGCGGGAGCCGTCAATCATCAATCAGAGATAAGTTGTGGGTCAGCAAAGGCCCCCGATTGGATACTTGAGTGTGGGGAACAAACATACCTCCTTAGAGGGAGGATAGAAACGCTATAGGTAGAGAAGAGGGAGTTGGGCTGAAGTATGCAGGGGTAAGGAGGTAAAAAGAGACAGATGAACCCATCTTATTCTGTATATTTCTATTTAAGTGAACAGCAAGGGCGCCGGCGCACAGCTCTATTTAGAAACATTCACTGACTCTCAGTAATGTTAAAAGGTTGCTAGTGCTGGTGGTCAGACCGAGAATCAACATCCAAGTGTAGCTCTACGCAGCTTTCATTGTTGATGGACAATAGAAATAAAAAAATTACCTTGTTGTGCCTTACTAAGTTAATGTGTACTGTAAAATCTACTTTACTCCATTAATAAGACCAAAATCTGTTATTTTGTATCAAGTTTGGCAACATTTCCTCTTCCTTCTATGAAGCACAGAATTATGATACACTTATATATTTAGTGCGAGGCAACCACATTTCAAATTTAAAATGAAAATTCCAAATATTTAGGATGAATTACAGCCTAAAAATGCAACACAACTTTCCACTACCAAGTTCCTCTGTTTACTCCAAATAAACCACCTCTCAGCTGAAAGTGTGATCAAGACATCCTGCGTGTAAAGACCATTAATTGTAGACTTCATAGGCTGTTGGTTAGCGAGTTGGATTACAGTGTGATATATTTGGCTCAGCACTTGAGCAACAGTTTATAACCCATTACACGAATTTGCGATCTAGATGATTGTCCTTTAGCGCAGGCGGGGGGAGGACCCGCCGCTTCTTCCTGCTCTGTGCAATGTTTTCCAGTCCGTCTCCTTTTAGGTGAAAATGTTTTTTTTATTGAGTGGTACTGTACGTACAGGCAATGTGAAGGGTGTTTGAACATGTTTTCCTTTGCTCGTGGACGGACACGCTGTGTGGCATTGTCCTGTATTTCTCTGCTAGAGAGACGCGCTAGCTGTAGACGCCAGTTAAGTGGCTGTGTTGCAAGGTAATACGGCACAGACACCTGTTAAGATAAGTGAAATATGGTCATTACTTTGGATTCAAACAGCATAACACAGATTAAAGGTCAGCGATAGGACACCGGTAAATAATCTACAGGATGTCCCTTCCTGAAGAGCAAAGTGACCCTGAGCAGCACGGAACAGATGGACACAAACACACACACACACACACACACACACACACACACACACACACACACACACACACACACACACACACACACACACACACACACACCTATGCACAAACACTGCATTTTCATCCCGTCCAAACAGAATCACACATATTCACAGCAACATGCGCTAATTTCCTCCTGCATCCTTTGCTTCGTTCACGCACATGCAAACACTTGCACGCACTCACACAGATGTTACAGACTGAGAGTGTGCTAAACCCCGCTGTTTGCCAAATGGCCCGGTAGTGGGCAGGAAATGTCGAGCCCAGCGGTCTGTGACAGTAAAAGCCCCAGAGAGATGGCTACTGACCTTAACCTGCAGGGATATGGACATCACTCAGACACACTCACACACTTTGCATGCATTAAGTCTTGACACACCACCCGTGCTCAAATGCATCCTCCGTTTGCACTCATACCAACACCTGCGCACGCCGCCCTTGCTACGGAAGTCGCCTGTGCGTGTGTTTCTGCCCTTCTCAGACACACACTCTGCTTTCTTGTCTGTGTGTACAAGCTGTTCTCTGTGCCAGGGGCCCCATTAGCTGTGTCTGATCGGTTTGGCCCTTCAGCTTCTTTTGTCTCACTGTCAGTGTTATTGGCCAGCTCTGGTGTACAGCGTCTTCCTGTTTGCAGCTGACGTATTGCACAGAAACAAAGGGGGAAGCAGGCTGCCAGGATGCACAACCTCAGGGGGGGATGGCAAAAAAAAAACAAAAACGCCCGAGCGGAGATCAAATATTTGAACCTGCTGTGCTCGATTCATCCAAACCCTCACTTGAACAAAAGGCTGTCACATCCCTTGTACATTAAGGTGCATCAACCGCCAGTGCGGCTTGATTTAGAGTGTTAGATTCCGAGTTGGGATTTGCGTTATGAGCCAGGTGTGCTGAGAGGGAGGCATCTCGGCTTCTATTAAGGTGCTTGTTGATGGTTACTGCTGACAGTGTATAAAGCCCAGGCTTCACAATGGGAGGTCTGTTCCCAGTCCTCACACCTGCACTCACTAGCTCTGTTTTCACACCAAGAATTATGGCAGGATAGAAGAACACGGAGCTGGTTTTCTGGGATCTGAGAACTATGGCATGAAAATGCAAATTAAGTGGCTAGTGCCACTTTAAAGGGTGATAGGAAGAAAACTTCCCTAGACCAGACGGTGACTTAATATGCATTTGATTGCCACAAGTTGTTACTTGTGCGCTTGGTTGGCTAGTGATGGTTAGTTTGAGATAAAACGTTTGTGTGCAAAGAAGACGTCTTAGATCTTTCACTTCAACGCATGACAAATGGCAGCCGAAACAAACAAAAAAAGTGTTGCGTTTATATTTTTGTCGTGCACATTCTTCAACATGCTTGCGAAACACAAACAAACGTCGTGAGGAATGGGACGATGCTGCTGGAGAACAGAGCGCTTTTGATGCTCTGCTTCCGAAGTGCGAGCAGCCGACGGATGTGAGGCGATTAGGCCTTGATGCTACGGGAAACTCTATTCAGCCGTACCTAACGGCAACCTTAAACGCATTTTTGTTGGCCCAAACTTAAGTGTTCCTACGTTTCCAAGTATCAAGCATTATAATACACCCGCAAAATAACTATCACAAACTCCTTTTGTGATGGGAGGAAAGTCTCAAAATCCAATAACGGTGCGAGCAGTCGCGCGGCACGAACGCAGCGCAGCGGAGAATGTAAAGAGTGGGGAATAGATACCTGAGGGTTCATAGCTTCAGAAGCATCTCCCGAGAGGACGCTGATTGACATGTGGCATCAGTTTTAGCAGAGCTCTCAGGGGTTATGCCAACATCACAAAATGTTAGGGGATGACTAAAAAGACAAGAAGTTTGTATTTGATCTTTGCCTGCAACACTCTGCATAAGCATGCAGAAGGATACACACAGATTGCACCTCCTGTAATGGCCTTGCCGCTGACATATCTCGTGTAATAACAGCTGTGCACCCATTGAGGCTTTTTTTTTTTGCCATCTATTAGAGATACATCTGACTACGACTCGCCTCTTAATGTGCGTCCAGAGAGAACTGTTGGGACCGGTTTAAAACCGCTCCTCTGGCAGCAAGCATAACAGTGCAGCCTGTTTTGTTTGTTGTGCGCGTGTGTGTGTGTGAATGAGAGCGAGTACATTAGAACCATAATGCCCATCTGCTCCCAAAGTTTGTAATTATGTGCGCGCGGTCGCTGTGCCTCTTTCTGTGTGTGTACGTCAGAGTGTAGCCTGGCACAAAAAGCTGAGGACATATTTCTGTTTCACAACGATTGTCAGGCTGCATGTGCGCATTAGAACTTATTATAAACACACACATACACGCACCCTCTGGCAGATTAGACCCCGCGTTGTGCCACTTTCCGGCTCGTGTTCGTGGCTTCGCAGTGACTTGTGAAGGGAAGAAAAGTTACGGCATTTTCCTAGAACTGCACCCACACACAGAAAAGAAAAAACATTGCACAGCTCTATGAAATGACCTGTCACCCCCAAGCATCAGATTTTCATATGTGGCTGCATGTATGATTTGTTATTCACTGTGGTGCTCGGATCATTATGCACACACGTCACACACTCACACACACACAGACAGTAGTAATCAGGCCACTTGTCTTCACCAGCCTTCCCGGCTCTCTTGGCGTGATATCAAACAGGGCCGCGCTGACTGAAAGCCGAGGCTCCTGTAGCTCACACCGTGGCTTGCCTTTAATATCAATTGATTTTTTTTTTTTTCTTCTTCTTCTTCTGCTGCTTCACTTATAAGGATTCTCCAGCGGATGATAATATTTCTGAACTGGGTCTGGGGAGCAATGTATCGCTTTCTCAGTCCAGGCGCCTTTACAATTACACCGGCCAGCAGCGTGCAATCCAATTCTTCACTTGGTTCTCCTTTTTGCTGAGGTGATTCCACTCTCGGCCTCCCTCCCCTCCTCTGTGTTAGTCTTTCCATCTCCAGCTCCTCTCAGTGTATTTTTCCTCCATGCCGTCGGAATGGAGGCATTTCCCTAAATCCATGCCCCCGCCTCATCGCGTCCCCCTCCTCCAATTGTGTTCAACTTAAAGCCGCAGCTGATTCTTGTCATGGTCTCGTCGTTATTACCACCAGATGACCTTTTTGAAAAGATCCAACTTTTAAAAAAAAAACATACACGAGAGACATTTTCCTCTCCCAGAGCCCGGATTGAAAATGACTTAGCATTTCTTTCAAGTTTTTTTCTTTTTTCCCCACCTCCCAACGTATTTCTCCTAAACCCCCGACACTTTGAAATACCCTCATCAAAATATAAATCTCCGAGCTGCACAGAGACCAACTTCCCGAGGACGATACAGAGCCCGCAGTCATTCATCTGTACAGGGGCATGAAACGAAGGGATTATATTTCATTCTTTTTTCTTCCCCCCCCCCTCCCCTTTTTTTTTTTTGGTCGCGGATAAATTCCCTTGCTTGCTTTTTTAACTTTATGAAAGTCTTTGAATGTTTTATTCCTTTGTGATGTGATGCTCGCTTGGGGCTGCCTCCCTCGTGCTGCGCTTTGCCAGCCGGCGCACTGAGAGGTATCTAACCTTGAAATAACGTCTCGTTGAGTCAAGCCCAAGATTTTTACACCGTCGAGTTTCATTTAAATGGTTAAATATTGAGCCAGCGTTGGCCGTAGAGAAAGTGTTGATCAATCAGCAACTGTAGAAATGACTGTATCCCGGTTTTAAGCACAAGGAAGAGACATTTGCCTGCAACTGAAATCCTCTGTGCGACCTTGAGTCTGTCATCTCTCGCTAAGTAGACATTGGCAGCAGCGTTCAGCATCAAGGCTTGAGAAACATTCACACACCTACAGTCTTTTCCCCCCTTATAGACATAAACACAAATGCGCATACCAATCCTACATCAACTTTCCGCAGTTCCCTTATCTTTTTCAATCCTTTTCACGCCCACAAATGAATCGTTTATTATCGTACTGTGCATTCCAGTTTCAAACACGCACAGCAGGGAATTAAGAGGACGTTTTTCCATGACAAATCGTTGCACTTGAATTCACGAGTAAACCTTCACAGTTAGCTGTTCAGAAGTATGTTCCTAAAATTGCACTAAGGAAACCCCAGAAATGTAATCAGAAGTGGAAAAAATGAATCTGTCTTCAGTACACAGCATTAATCTGATGCGGCGATGCTTTGTCAGCTACCTGATTCACTGACTTACAGCTGTGTACATAAATCTTCTGCTGGTTTAAGTCATTTTCACCCTGTGTGTGAGTTTTATTACTGGCGGAGCTGTTTTGACAGAAACGTCTGAGATTTGACTCCGTGAAATGCTGTTTGTCTGCAGATGATTTACTTCCGACCTGTGAGACCAAGAGAGGGAGATGAAATGAAGACAGGGAGAGAGAGAGAGAGTAAGTTCCGTCGAGAGGTGGCAGAAGAGCGAAAGAGAAGGAAAGGAGGGAATGAGAAACAAAGAAACAAACGAGGAAGGGCTGAAAGAAGGAAGGGAAGACAGAAAAAGAGGAAAAGGAGGAAGGGTAGGAGGAAAAAGAAACTGAAAGGGCCGAAAGACGGGAGAAGAGAAGAAAGAAAAGGAAGAACACGAAAAGTATGTTTGCATGATGGAAAGACTGATGGAGGGAAAGAAAAATGAAGAAAGGACGGAAATAAGGAACAAAAGAAAGTAGACAGGAAGGAAGGAAGGAAGGAAGGAAGGAACAGGAAAATTGAGGAATGAAAGAAAGAAAAAGGGAAAGAAAGAATGATCTCAGACGCTTCTCGTCCTGTGTCACAACTTTAATTTTGGGGGAAAAGTCAAATGAAGCGGAGCTGAAATTCATTTCTGTTCTGCAGGGACTCTCGGCAGAGTTCTCTGGCAAATGGCTTTTCACTTTGTCAAATTTAGCGCGGCCGTATCTCTGAGGGACAGGATGCAGCAGCCAGGCCTGCTCCAAGCCTCCACCAGTCCATCCTGCAGCTGAAAATATACTGTAGCACTTGTTAATAGCATGCCTCAATTCGTCCCCTCTTAAGACTTCTTTTCTTTCCTCTTTCCCCCCTTTTGTCTGTGTGGATTGTGATTTCTTGCTTTTTTTTTTTTTTTTGTCAGGAGCAGAGGCCACACTGAGCATTTTTCTGGAAACAATTTTCATTTACAGAACTGCAGCTTTTTTTTTTGTTTGTTTGTTTTTTTTTACACAATATATCATTTTATAATCTCAGTTGGTTACTGGGAAGCGCCAATTCAGATTAAAAGTCATCAAAACAGCAGCGGTAACAGGTCTAGGTTGAATTACAAATCTGTTTTTGTCCTTCTCTCCGGGAGTGCGTGTCTCTACTTCCTCACTGCGCAGAGAAGAAGAATCAGGGAGTTACTTATTCTAATGAGTTTGGTTTTCGTGACAGATGTGACGCGCATGCCATCTCTATTTATTAATCAGCCTCTCCCATTAGTCATTCTTTGTGTTTGCTCATGCGCGCGTAAGGTAAACGGGAGTGTTTGTTTGTTCTCCCTGTCACACAGAAAGTGCCCGAGATTGGCGCGTGCACACACACACACACACACACACAAACACACGCACACACACATGCACAGTGGAAACAGACAGTGTTGTTAGACTGAGAAAACAAACAAACAAGAACGCAGCTCCCCTCCTTCGTCCTTTCCCTCTGCAAGTCTTTCTCAACTGCCCTGTAACAACCCCCCCTCCACCTCCACCACCACCCTTTCATTTCATTATTTTATGCTGTTTTTCTTGCTTCCTCTAACCCCCCCCCACACGTACAGTCACTCCCATTCATAACCAAGCGCACGCCATTTTAATCAATCTCCTTCTTTGCCAGAAATCAATTTTGACTGAGGATGGATTCTTTTTCTCAAGCGGCTGACTGATGCCGTCACATTTGGGAGCCCGGTATTTGAGACACAGCTCACTCGAGGAGGCAGGACGGGTTTAGAAATGTACAACTTGCCTCGGGGGGTCAGAGCCAGCGGGGCAAGAGTGGGTCACTCGAGTACTGCAATGCTCATTTATAATGGACAAGTTTTGGTGCTGTGAGAAAGACAGATGGAAATAAGCCCGCGATTAGAATTCCCTGCACCTAGCCTAGAGATTCTGATTTATTGCTCCCCCTTTGTTTTCGCAGCCACCACAGCACAGACGTATACGGATATACACCATGGGACACTGAGATATTGACAATACATAAAATCTTTATGTCTACATTCATACATCCCAGCATACAGCAGTGTCACTGAGGCAATTTGTTCAAGGATACAATGGCGACAAGGACAAATCTCCTCCTGAAAGCTCCACCAGGTGGAAGTAACGTGGAGTGTTAATTGTAGAGGCGATCGGTGTCACTTGCTGTTGTGAGTGTTTTGGTGTGCTGAGGCGGGTGGTTTTGCTGCCGGTGGATGCGATGCTGGTAAATTAGTTTCAGTCGGAGATGGTTAACATTGTAAAGACGTGGTACGATATGATTATAAAGCAACAAATCAAGGTAGGGGGTAAACAGATCAGTAGATACTGCACTGACTCTGGCTCCAAATGACAGAGTCATTGAGGATAATAGTTGATGATGTTACCATTCCTGTTATGACAGCATATGTTGCGTTGTAGAGGAAATCGTGAACCCCTTGGATGAGGACTGGAGGGACGGTGAGATGGTGAAGCTTTTTGATCATCCTGGGGTGCTGAATTGTGTCGAAGGCAGAGCTGAAGTCGACAAAAAAGGTGAATCTGCCTGGTCTGACACCTGCCAGGATGATGTTCAGGGTCTTTCTAGGAAGCTCTTTTTTAAATGTTTGAAAGAGCAAGGCTTGCGGTTTTTGTCAGCTTACAGTCTTTATGCAGAGCTAAGGTAACCGTCTCCTGGCTGTAGCTTTACATTTAAGCAGTCCATGTAATATTTAGTATCGGGAAAGCATTTTAAATTCAGCTCTGGCATAAATAGGTGGGTAGGTCAATGTAGGGATGCTAAGAGTGGAGTTACATGATTAAAATGACAGCTTTATTTAGCATGAACTTGTCTTAAACTGGGTGGTGCTAAGTCTAAGTCTAAGGTACCAGGATGTTTTATTACCCTTGCTGTATTACAAAAGTTAAAAAAAACTAGGGAACTCAGGTAACTACTGTCCAACTGGCCTCACCATAAATTTGGTCGTCGCGGGCAGAATCTAGGGTGCGTGGTAAAATGTTTAAATGTGAAGCATTTTTAAAGGATGAGGCTTCAGCTGTAAACAGATGACTCTTCACTGTGTTTATTTCATTCTTTATTCTTTTTTTTTTTTCCACTGCGTTTTTTTTTATGATAAAGAACAAAATAACAGCCGCTTTATCATCTAAGAATAAGCATTTTTAACACTCTCCCGGACCGTTCTTCCTCAGCATAGGGCTGTGTGACTGCAGTAGTGCTGACTTGTTGTTTTCCAGGTGTAGACAAATGTCCTCGTGTTGCCGCAGCCATTTACGCCGGCTGCAGAGAAAGGTTTCCTTAAATGCCTTTTGGCACAGACTTCCTATTTGTGAGTTCGATAATGTACATTGACTGTTGATTAAACCCCTCTATAAAGTATGTAGATATTTGATGCATGCTTATAGTAAAATTTTTAAAAATAAACTTGACTGGACCGGACCAAAGTCTACAGGATGCTTCATCGGACTAGAAGGAAAAAAGCAGAGAATCATTTTAAATTCTGTCTTGCTGAGTTTTTTTTTTTTTTTTTCATTTCCATCTTTAACGTCTTTGGCCAGACTTCGGTGTTGTCCAGTCACGCTGTTCTCACCACCTGCCAAGACTCCTCCTATAAAGGGTCTGAAGTTACTGTTAAATCCTTCATTGCATTGTTTTAGCTCTGTTCTACTCAATTCATGAATAAATGAATCTTATTTCCATATCAATTCAAACTTGGAGGCAAAACACAATGGTATCCGTTGATTTAATTTATGATTAGTGCAGTTGAACGGGTTGGTAGCAGGTTGACTGCATTGATGATGATATTTTTCTACTTCATCCCTAAACCTCAGGCTAACACAGCAAAAGTTCTGCTTGGTGGTAACTCTGAGGCCTCTATTCCTGCCTACGCCCTCTTTATTGTCATTGCACAAAGTAAAAGTACTGAGACGGCAGTTTGACTTCTACCCAGAAGTGTGTAAACCTGTAAAATACGGAGTAATGTACATATGTACGGAGATATATAAATAAGGTAGATCTTAAGATTTATGAATATGTTAAGATAATATACATACACAAGTGATTCTCTGGTGAGCTGGATTTCCCTCAGGCGCACACATCTTTGATATTCTGTGTTAATATCATGGTAGTTGGATCATTGGAAGTTGAGGCATACTACGCTGATACTACGCATTTTATCTACAGAACTGATATCCATAAATCCAAATCCATATTCAGTATTGAAGTTGTTGCATGCAGTAATTTATATGCTTTCGCCAGCGAAATCTTTTGGCCACAGACTATCATCACCTTTTCAATTAATATAATAATATGTAAAAAAAATGTTCAGTCCAGTTCATTTGGAGTTGCGTTTTTGTCCACCCCATTAACTTAAATCCAATCTTCACTCACCTTTTAGCTCCTTTTCCCTTTACTTCCTTTAAAGATATGTCCTGAGGGAACTATTGTCTTTTTAGCACCTAAATACTCCTCTATATTATCCAACTAATTCTAACTTAGTCAGTTAGCTATTTGGAGTGGGCAGGTAGCATGCCTGCATGCAAGTTGTTTCACCTAAGAAACCAACGCAGTGAATTTATTGGCCAGTTAACTTAGTTTAGCATAAAGATTGCACCCAAGAGAAGCAGCAACCCCCTTTTGCTCTGTCCAAAGGTAACAAAATATGCCTACCAGCAACTCAGTCTAACAAATTAAGTTTGTAACAAAAATAAAAAAAATAAATTTCTTTTGCAAATTATCCAGAACTAGTACTTAGAGTATGTTTTTCCTATATGATATGAAGGTAGCAGCAGCGATGGCTTTATTTAAAGGATATTTACATTTTCTGGTTGGCCATGTTGGCCATGTAAACTTGCTTCCTCAGTTAGATCAATAATCTGCTGCCCTTTAGCTGTCAACATCTGAAACCCCACTGTTCGCCCCAACAGCAACTTTCCCTCTTGGATACATTCTGTACACTGTTAGATATCATAAAATCTGTGAAGTTGAGTAGATTCTTGGAGTTATTTCATGTTGAGGTGATGTAATCCATTTCTGTGGCTTACTCAACCTCCCTGTGCCCGCCTTGTCCTCTTCTGCTGCAGTTAGTAATTTCCACTACAATTCCCCAAGAGCAGGTGATTGAACTTGTAGCGTTCGTAGGCTGGCGTGTAGGCCTAATGTGTAGGTGGAGATAGATGGATGGAGCATAGCGGGAGCAAGGGAGCACGTTTTTACAGTCAAGAACATTTTTATTCACGCGCACGTCCAACCCTGCCTTTCATGGCACTCTAAAAGTAATGAAAGACAGGGTTGAAGCGGCATGTCTGTTTTCATCAAATCTGCCTCGGTATTTTTCTACTTTTGTGCTGTCTATTGTACCTTAATGCTTAGTTTAATTGTCAGAACTTTAATTACATGCCTTCTTCTTTTCCTTAATTACTCCATTTCCAGGAAGTGCTGCAGGGGCCTTTAAATGGTTAGATTTGGCCTGAGCTGCGCTGACATCAGATCAGTGGCCACACTGTCAGGCGCATCCAGGGTCCAATATGATTTGTTAACTACCATTTAGCAGTCTGCAGCGGGGTCGCTTTGGGGAAACGGCACATCTCACCTTTTTCCGCTCCCCTGTCTGACTCAACATCGTTTTCCGTCACACCACATTAATGTTTTTTTAGGTTGCCTCCGAAGAGGTTGTTAAAACATTTAAAGACTCATCTCATTGTCCTCTCTGTGGCTGCACTGTCGCGTCGCCAAGGTTTCGATTGCGGCGCACGGAGGAGGGAGTGAGAGTGAGAGGGAGCACATTTCTCCTGCCTCTCCTTAATGCATTTCCATATCTTCCGTTCGCCAAATGAGTCCTTTGTCTGCTCAGAGACCAGCGCTAATGAGAGAGTTGCATTGCAGTATTTTAGAAGCCATTGCTCCCCAATTTATCAGGAGAGATTTGTATTTTTTTTTTTTCCTACTCAGCCACCCCCATCTCTCTGTTCTCTCTACTCTCTGATTTATGGTAACGAGGTTGTTGGCTAAAACCAGCTCTTATTGACCAAACAAAATGGCTCCCAGCTCTGTGTGTGTGTGTGTGTGTGTGTGCGTCTACCAGCATGCTTGTGCTTGTGTGTGTGTTGTCGCCGCCTGACTGTGAACCTGTGCATCGGTCCATGGCGGTCACTGCTCGTGTGTAGCCATGTTCATGTCATGTGTATTCATGTATGTATCACTGTGTGTGTGTGTGTGTGTGTGTGTGCATCCCCACAATAAGAACGAGATGAAAGGCCGCTGCTCCCGCGAGTCACAAACTGCTGTCTGCTTCCTAAATGGCCCTGAACAGACAGTCAGTCAGCGCAGTCAAGATGATGATGATCATCACACACACACACACACACGTATAAATTATGCATGTAAATCGCACCTTTACAAGTAAAGAGCACGAAGATTAAAGGCGCCGAAGGACACGTACAGAAAGGCATTTATACATGCATAAATATAATAGACGCAACTCGTGGTCATGAATGGAAAACAGCAAAGAAAGATCATTTTTCACACACGAATAAAGTAAATAATAAAAGCAGTAGGGAAAAGATATAAATGTGAGTTATGAGCAACAAGTACCGCCGCGCATTTAAACTGACATTTAGAGGTGTAAATAGAATAACACATTTGCCTCATTTGCATGTGTTTTATTCCGCGTGATGTATCCAGGTGCTCCGTTTCAAGACAGACAGCTATGATGTCTGTGTTTTCCCTGATTGTCCGCGAGCCAGAAAAAGGTGCGAGATTAGAGCGAGAGCCTCTGAAACGACTCTTCCCTTTTTCTCGCTGCATTTTCTCCCCGTCTTTCATGTCGTCTCTTACCCCGCACTCGCACCGCAGGCAACATTAGTGATGTGTTGCTCTCCTCTGACCAATTGACTGTCTGTGTGTAGTAATGCCAGTGTAAGTGTTGCCTTGATTGGCTCCTTCTGTGGCCACACGAAAGCAGTGAAAAGCCACGTGTTCTTAGTTCTCTCCTGATGTTAGCGCACAATTTGCTAGAGAGCACCGCAGCCTTACACGCTATCTTTATTTTGTGCTCTAATATCAGTCAGTGTGTTTTATTGGTCATCGCCCAACCGTGTTGTTATGATGTGTTAAAAAAGCAATAATGCATGACTATATGTCCTGATATAATGTATTGAGATAATAATAGGTGATGTGGATTGGGGTGCTTCAACTTTAACAATGGAATTAGTCTGTATTGTTCCTATATTCAGCAAATTCCATGAAAAGACCAAAATCAACAATGCGATACAATTACTCCATGTCTCAGCACAGTACTGCCTTTTCTGTGGCACTCAGCTCCAGTAGCTAAATAGCTGGGAATTGTAGTTATTTGTTGGGGACACTTTTTGGCCATGTATAAATACCCATTTATTATATTGGTGCAGATCTACAGTATTATTACTGTAGCTGTATTTACAGCAGCAGGTCAGTGTACTGTACACGGGACTGACTCAAAATGAACCACGGTGTATGTGTGTTCATAGTAATGATGAAACAAACTGTGAGGCCCCACTGAGGTGCTATTAATAGTTTTTGAACAACAATGGAGCGCTACTCTACGGGGGATATACAGACAACACTAGTTGGTATCGATTCATTGTCTGTTTTGGTCTGTTCTTGGGGTTCGTCGGCAATAAGAAAAAGTTCAGCCTCATCCTGTGCGTTAGTGGTGTGTTGATTTAATGATCTGAACAGAAACCTCTCTGCCAGAAGACACAGAAATATGTCCGTGGTCAGGACTTGCTTTAATTTCAAACGAATGTGATAAAAAGCTTGGGGAATTTAAATTCCTGAGATTAGCTCCAATGACACAAAACGTCAACCAACATGATGAGATGTTAAAAACTGCCCGGCTATTGATGGCTTATAGGGCAGCAACTAATGACTGTTTCATTACTGAGTATTTATATGATCCTCTCAGTCATTTAGTCTGTAACATGTCAAAATGAATGCCAAATGCCTCCCACAATTCACTATAACCCAGTGACTTATTGAGATTTCTGACTTTGTCCGACCATTAGTCATGTCACTTCTCCTGAGGGTATTATTTATTCGGGCGATATGGAAATGAGAGCAGCAGCAAATCCTCCCATTAGAAAAGTTGCAATCAGAAAATGTGCAGGATTTCCACTTAATAAAAGGCTTAAAATTATTCTCAAAACCTTCTTAAACTAATTTTGCGTTATTTCACTTAAATGTAAAAATGCCGTGCGTCTCTGTTTCTCTGTATTCTCTTTCTCCGCGTAATGTATTTTCAACTCATCTCGGTGTGTGGGCACCAAAGTGGAGAAGGCATCCGTGTAGCAGCCTCACGCGTCTCCTCATCTCCGCTCTTTCTTCCTTTTAACATTCCCCTCATCTTTTTTAATTCCCGGTTTCTTCTCCACCGGCCCAGAACTCTCACATCTCTCATCAACCATTGATGGTTATTTGGAGTTTAACTTTCATTTGAATTGTACGAGAGTGGAGATAATATAGCACAGGCTATGTCATCATTTTATGAGGGAGTGGGCTGAATTCTGATTTGATCCACCGTCTCTGTCACTCGTTCTCTGATATAGACACGCAAACACCCACAAATGAACTAGTTTCAATACAAATTGGTTCAATTCTTTGTTTGCTTTACAGGCATGAATATAGATATACAGCGTTGCCAAAGCAAATAGAAAGAAAATGAATAACAGAAGCGAGAACGTAAAAATGACCTTACTACCTAATAGTGAACCAAAACCAAACAAAGTGATGTGTGCAGAACGAGCACTTGGATCTAAACGTTTGTAATCCGCCCGTACGGATTCAGCGGGTTCGCATTAGTTCCAGTGTATATTTAGCGTTGCCAGGGGAGGAATGTTCTTAAGAAGTAAGACAAACAAACCAATGTAATACAACTACTGATGCGACATGTAGCAGAGACACATGCTTCACATGTTAATCTCACTGTTCTGTCTGTTTCACAGGGTCCCATCGAGAATGACGTCGTGATTCACGTGGCTCTGATAGCAGAAAGCCAGAGGTAATATATGTGTGTGTGCGTGTGTGTGTGTGTGTGTGTGTGTGTGTGTGCGTGCGTGTCTTGATGTGTTGCAGGCCATAAAGTGAGGTTATTTTCTGCTCCTCTCTTCTATTCAGCTCTCTCAGTGCTGTAATTGTGGCGATCTCATAAAGCTTTGCTCTCATCTGTCACTCTTCTCATTGACTATGTGGCTTTGTGCGTGCATGTCTGTGTGTGTGTGTGTGTGTGTGTGTGTGTGGGTGGGTGTATGTGTGTCAAACAGGGTCAAATGAGTGTATGAGGCTTGTTAACCTGTAGCTTCAATTACTGCTGCTGGCTAGTCCCCATCAGGTCTCATCTTTTCACTGCGGTCCACTTACGCTCTTCCCAGTATACACTGCATTTCAATAACAGCTATAGCTTCATGATAGATAAAGATTTTCAATATACCTGAGTTAGATTGAAATGTATTATTAATGTCCTTTTAACAGAGCTGTATCCTCTACGAGATAGAAGATAAATCTGTATAGATAGATTTAAAGGTCACCAGCTGCCGTAGAGTCACAGCAACGTACATTCATAAGGGGATAATTGGATGAAGTAATTGAAGTCACAAATAATTAGATACATGTTTTTATGTGTGTGATTTAGGGCTGGCATTAGGGCTGTTTATTTTCACAATAGCAGGCTGGGAAGGCATTTATCATCTTTCAAAGGGCACCGGTGCTAAATATATGCTAACGGCTAATTTTGTGTTTGACTGTGTGTGTGTGTGTGTGTGTGTGTGTAGACTGCAGGTGTTTCTGAACACCTATGGCATTCAGACCCAGACGCCCCAGCAGGTGGAACCCATCCAGATCTGGCCTCAGAAGGAACTGGTTAAGGTAACACAAACTCACAACCTTAGGTACCATTTCAATCATTTCCAGCCGGCACACTGCAGTTATTTGTGACTTCAGACTAGCCAACTAGCCGGCTAATCTTGTATTCCAGGGTAGCGCCATGTAGTGCTATCGTGCAATATGAGAAAGAATGCAATATTGTTATTGTTTTTCATATGATATGCATCAATATAGCCTTGCCTCTATATTATCTATAGCAGCTATAGTGTCTGAAAAGTGTAATATATTATATAACTCTGACAAACAAAACAAAGGGTAGATTCATGCTTGTTACAAGACCATATGGCAGGACATATTGACAACCTGATGGAGCAGGACAACTCATTTTACTCTGATACTAATTAACTCTGATATTGCACTAGCGAATGCGATTAGTGCTAGACCGGCGCTCATGCGCTGGAAGTGTCAGTCCTGAAGAGACATTTTTGTAACATAGCCTCTACGTCCAAATAATGATGTAGTTAGCTAATATGCTAACTCTCTAACTCTCCCTTTAGTCCTTTTCTTACACCGCTTTCATGATTTTGGTTTTAGCACATGGAGGAATAAAGAGCTCGACAGACCTGCCGTGCCTAGTTACAGCTGCTAAGCTGTCATCGGACAATCCCTGTTGGAGGGAGGGGTTTTTCCCAGTGGTCGATTGAGATCTCACTGATTACATTTCAGCGGTTACTGTAGCTATCGATATCCCAACAGAACTTGGCTCAGTCAGTCCATCTGCTCGTCAGTCCAAGATTTCCTGCTCTTAAGATTTTTCCTCATGATTGTCCCATCAATCACAGCACGGCTGCGGATTGGGTGAAGTGATTGATCAGTTGAACGGTGATTGTTCGCATTGATTGATCAGCATAATGGCAGAGCCGTCACTGTGTCACTCTGACAAATTGAAGATGCATGGAGCTGAGCGGCATCCAGATTTGTTCTCAGAAGGGTCTGTCAGACAGCACTGTACGAGATAAGAGATATCCCAAATGTTGACAGCGGTTTGTCTCTTTTGCTCTCTACGCGACTGTTTACCTGCATGCAACCGAAGCCTGCTCAATCGTGATCGGTCAATACGTCTCAGACTAAATGGAAACCAGAATGCTTCCAGTGACAACATCTTGGTCCCTTGCCTACAGATTTTATATTCATATGCCGATATCTGTTTATAGAGATTAAAAGGGATGTGACTGAGTGGAATTTCATCAAATCTAAATCCACCGGCACCAAATCTGCTCATCAGAACTAAATTATTTCAAATCAAAAAGACAAACAACGAGGAACACTAGATAGGTTAGATGGGTGGAAATCCTGATGAACTTTTGTGGGTGTAAATATTCCAGTGAGGTGACAGAACACTGGACGTCTCATCTGTTAGGTCACTTGGTTTAGTAACAGTAGAGGTGTGCCGTCATTAACAAAGGGAACAAACTTCCAGGCTGCTGAACATTTTGTGATTAAGTCCGGCCCTAGCTGCTGCTTCCATCCTGTCCGTTTTGCCTCTTTCATCTGCGGCAGATTACACCATTTGTACTGTCATATCTGTGACACCAACCGCTACCTCCCTTCCAACTTCTCTTTCATTCCCCAACATATCCATCATTCAAACCCTGCTCTTTCCTCTCGATACTGTCCCTCATCTGCATGTGCATTGTTTGAAGTCTGCTGTCTCCACCGTCTTCTGTCTCTCCCCTGTCATATCCATCACTCAAACTGTGGTCTCCTCCCTAGCCTCTGTTCCTCGTCTGTCATGTTTGTCATGTGGCGCCTATTCCTCTCGCCACCCTCTATGAGCAAACACTTTCTTCTATCGTGTCATCTCTCCGGACTCTGTTCTGTACTCTAGGCCTGTCTACCTTCTGTCCTTCTCCTGCTATATTCCTCACATCCACATTACTTTAACCCCGTTCTCCCCTCTAGGCCTACATCCTGCCCTGCCCCCATCATGTCTGTTACACCAAACAACTCTCCCCTCCAGGTCTATCATCTGCCTTTGAACTGTCATACCTGTTACTTTTTTCCTTCTTTCCCCTCTGCCTCTTTCTGCTACGTGGTGCTCAGCCTCTCAGATGGATATGCAATTGTGAGTCAGAGCGGGCGCTGTGCAGAATATTAAATCCAGAGACCAGCCAGACGTTTCTTCCTCGACAGAATCTGTTTATCGCGGAGTCACCACCGTCTCTGGTGCTGCGGGCTGCATTTGCTCACCTCACCTTGTCCCTCACAGCCGTTTGATTGTGTTGACAACAGCTGCCTGACGATGGAAGAGTGGCAATTACAATTTTTCAATGTGTTATTCCCACCCGCACACCCTAAAGCTTATCCCTTTGCAAATCACAGCTTCGCCCAAAAATAGCCTTCCTTTTAGCTGTTTCTCTCCTGGTTACGTATCTGACAGTCAATGTGGACATTGTTGTGGACGGCATTTTCTTTGTTGAGACAGTCTACACAAAGGCTGCAGGTCTTAAAATACTTTCAAGGGAAATCCTGGTATTTCTTCACCTGGATTAATAATTGACTATTGGTCATGGTAACATTTTAATCACCAGCTCAGAGATTAGGAAAATGTGGGAGAGTACTTTATGTGTTTTGATCGGACGTAAAGTCTTTGAGCTTTTTGTATGAACACTATCCCTATATTTCCCAAATCTTCAGCACAGAGCTGGTGAGTACCATTTTCCTTTACGTTTAAATTTGCTGTAATCATTAGTACTGGCCTTTACCACACCGGCTGTGAAGAAAATCCTTCCTAACGTGACTATCTGGAGTCCCTCTGTGAGATTACAGTTAAAAGTTCAGCAGGAGCCGAAATGGGGCTTTAGCAGGCAGAGTTAGTCAAATCAGATGTGTATCTTTCAAAGTTAGAGGTGCAAAATCCTCCCTTCGTGTTAGTATCCCATCCACCACAGCTCGGCAAGGAAATGCTGTCTGAAGGAGACATGTACTAAAAAGATTGGAACTTTGGAAGATATCGCCTGCAAAAGCCTTTAGCTTCGCCTGAGGTTTAGAATGCATTTTTACGGAGGAGGACTGTAGATTTAGCCCCCCCAGTACTTACTTAGAAGTCACCCTAGCAAGAGCTTACTTCACAGGAAGAGCAATCAACAACTCTTTCACTGTGAGTGTTGTTTTGAGCCATGAACCCTATCATTTAAATACATTTTAAGGGGCAAACTAGTAAAAAAAAACTGTTGCAGAACCTGATTTAATCCCAAATTCAAAAGGCACAACATCACAGTATCATTTTGAGCTGTTGAGCTTGATGCCGAACCCCTACCTGAACGCTTACCGTAGGTCTGTCTGGCTGACAGCATCTGCTGTAAAAATAAATCTGTGATAAACATTTTCTGACATCATTTACATTCACACTATTTGGGCCAGCAGATATAAAAATTTGCAAGGTCCTGTCTGAGCGCCTGTCAGATTGAGGAATGTTCCCAAGTTGTGCGAGGGTTTGTCAGTAAATAGTACAATATCACACCTTGTAGCCCCTGTAGTAAAATGCAAAATACGGCTTTTAAATACAGCTCTTTATAATCTCTCCCACCTGTAAGGCTTGCTGCTTGTGCTGTGGTCAGTGGAAATGTGAGTGAGGGAATGAAAGGATGCTTTGATAGGCTGCCTGCATGTTGTCGTTTTTTCATTGGTATTCTGCACGCAGGACGTGTTGGGTGCAGAGGTTCCTCCAACCTCCCTTGGCTTTTCTTCTCCAGGTCTCATCTTTGTCTGTTAGGGCAGTGATTTGCAATGCTACTTAATCCTCAATTAACATTCTCTTTTTTGATATAAAGACTGCCCCCCCCACTCCTTTTTTTTTTAGTGTAATATCTTTAATTGGTCCGAACATCGCTTCCTCTTGTTGTGTTCAGTTCAGCCTTTTTAAAACAGTGAGGAGGAAGCGCACTGGAGTAGCAGAGCACCACCTTTTGGTTGACGCCATGAATTGCAAGTTGGTTTGGGATGGGAAGAACGTGGCACGTTAGGCAGTGCCACTTGAGTGCGTGGGTGTACCGATGCTGTTTCATGATAGGGCAGATTGGTGTGGTGAGGTATTTAAATTTAGAATTTATAGACTGTCAAAGGGGGCAAGTACTCTGGTTTCACACTCAGTCAGACATATCAGAAATGTAATTCACACATGTATGCAGCGGCGCGAACGCTTCAGCTCACTCGCACACATACACACGCGCTTAAATGGCAACTTAACTGAGTCCGAGCTAACGGAGGCGAGAAATCAGTGTCCATCCTCTTGCTTTTTGCATCTTTGAATCAGTGCATTTTGACAGCAGGCGACACTGCACTAAGCTTTTATCTAACGCACCAAAGAAATTCTCTGGTAAACTGATAGGCCGGAGCACTTGAGTTGTCCTTGCTGCCATCTTTGAATGCATTTCAGAGACGGCTGATGGAGAAGGCCGTGATCTTTTCCACTGCTTTGTTTTGACGAACTAGAGAGGTAACAACTGGATAATTGCTGCAGCACCTGTGAAAACAGTCTTGCTCTTTATACCAGGGTACCAGTGCACCAGTATCAGTATTGCCAGAATTATTGCAAAAGGCTTGAAGTAAAACAATGATGTTGGTTTGAACTTGTGTTAGGATTTGAGCCAAATGACCCCTACAAATCCAAATTGAACCTGTGAGGTATTTTTTTTCTGGCATGACTGACACCACAGAAATTCAGACTACCAATTAAGTGTGAAACTTGACCTCAGCTGCTCCGAGCGCGTTGTCGTCAGAAAAATCCTTCGGCATTAATGTCAAGCACTCTCCCTGCCTCTGCACACTGGACATCCACTGCTGATGTTAACATTTTTCAGCTCATAAAGTTGCTTTATACTCTTCTTGAGATCTGACTTGACTCAGTGTTTTCATCATGAGGCTTTGGGACCGGGCTGTGTCATGAGACATGACTTCTGACTTGGTTAGACTACAGTGCTTCTGCTGCAGACCTGTAAATAGAATTACAGTGTGTGGACAGTTTACGCATTGACCAGGAAACCTCCTTCCTCCGGGCTCAAAATGAATGACCTATTGCCACTTCCAACTGAAGTAGATTAAAGATGGTGATGGTGGTGGTGAAAGCGCTATTGAGTGGAAAGTGTGGTTCTCTACCCAAAGCGACAAACATCAATCTGAGATCAAGTTTTAGATGTCCTTTCAATGAGTAAATGGATACTTTTTCCAATTTCATTTCAGTTTAATTTGTATAGAAACCAGGTCACATTCTGGAGGTCAATCCACAGCGAGAAAAGGACTTATCTTTTAGATATTTTACTTCATTGATGTATTGCCGCATTGGATTTCCATGAGCTTGGTGACTCACAAGACGCAGAAAAGTAACGAGTCAACGAATTAGGATCAAAATGTCAATAACTGAAGTATATTTACTTTTACTCTATGGGTCAAGCTTCAGAAACATACCGGATCACACAATGACGTGACGCAAACATGTATATTGTAAAAGAATATCAGACAATCAGGACTTAATTGTTCACTGAACCATTTTTCCCAAACAGCACTTGTACTGTGGTTTATTCTTTTGGCCTTTCCAAAACCAAAAGAAAAAGAATCATTAGTTAGTTAACTACATTGTTTTGTGGGACTCATGGACTTCATAACCGGAACATCCTTGCATGAATACCACAATGCTATTATAATTTAGAGCAACGGCAGTGACTCTGTTCCTGCTTTTTATTTGGTCTGGGAGAGTTTACACTCCAGCCAAACTCATTAGTTTTGCCATATTAACTAATGTCTGCAGTACGAGAGCAATGCTGTTGCTTCATTCTAACTTTATTTTCCTTTGGCCTTATTTCAAAAATGAATGAAAATCATGACCCGTTTTTATAAAAGAAGATTTTAAAACCTGCAGTGGTCAATCTGCCACGCTTGTATTAGTGTAAGATATGCCATTGCTCTGAGCAGAGCATGACAGGTAACTAACTGGAGAAGGTGCGGGCCTTGGAGGGACATTTCTATCAGTGAATATGCTATAAGTGGCTCATCAAACAGCATGCCCTTGTTTATTTATTCTAATGAGGGCTCGGCTAGGTCTCCGTTTCTCTCCTTATGGGCCTGTGCATCTCAGTACAACAGTGTTATCAGCTTCAAATCCCACGGGTGTGCTTGAGTCCACTAAGCGCACTGCTGATGGCAGCAAAGGGACCTTTCATTATCGCCCCGTCTCATAACTTTACGCAGAGCTAATATCAGTAGGCGGTTCTGCCATATGGTGGTAATTTCATCTTATGGGTTGCAACAACAGCAATATCTCAATGGGACAGCCAGATGATAGACTCCGCACTTTCATTACGATATGGAATGGCACCGTGCGGCATGACATTTCGAATCAAACGTGATATTTTTAATCTCAAAGCAACGCTGACGCGGTCACAAGGAAATGTACAGATGAACGTGCCGATATTAGTTTACCCTGAAAACAGAAAAGGCTAGCAGTAAGATCATGTTTACTGACAAGATATTTGTTTATGTAAATGTGTGTGTGTGTGTGTGTGTGTCTTTCTGCAGGCATACCGTTTCTTAGCCATCAATAAGAAACTGCAGTTGAGTGGGCGTCCGGAGAGGCCTGTAGGCTGCATCGGGACCTGCAAGGTATATACACACCTACACATGTGTACATACGGATACATGCACATACACATGTATAATCCATGTTGCCCCGCTGCACAGTTCATAGGTCACCACTAATACAACATCCATGTATTGATCTGCATAAATTTCCCACTGCTCCGAGAAGTCAACTCCAGCTCAGGAACTCAACACAGAGATAGAAAATATTCAGTGCCAAGAGTTTCTCTCTTCTTCAGACATACAGTATGCATCAGTGAAGGCTGAATATATTTTGCTTATTCTCAGGACTTATCGCATTTTATGCTAAGCTGCTGTCAGGCAGTCTGTGTGTGTGTGTGTGTGTGTGTCGCTGTGTGTGTTATAAAGTTCATGTGTGCATATGACTATGCTAATGTCTCGATGCCGATGTTGTTTGCAGCTTCTCCCAAATGAAGGTCACAGCACGACCAAATAAGTGGAGCTATAGCTGCTTTTTCAAACAAAGACATTGCCAAACAAATGAGTGATAGCTCCCAGTGCATTGCTAAGACAATATTATAATGGAACATTTATGGAGAAAATGGCAGACTGCCAGAGGGCATTATCATCATCAGTGTGTCTGCATGGGTGTGTGTGTGTGTGTGTTTGTGTGTGCCCCCCCCGTAACAATCTGTAGGTGTGAAAAGGAGCTTTGTAACAGCTGTGTATATGGTACTGTGTGCGCGAGTTCTGTGTGCCCCCTCTGTCTTAGGATTGATGGGTTGTTTTATACACTGCACAGAATAATGTATACGTGGCTACTTGTGAGCCATCCGTCTTGTAATGCAGTGTGTGTGTGCGTGTGTGTGTGTGTGTCTGTGTGTGTGTTCGTGTGTGTTTGTCTCCCTCCAGATTTATCGTATCCTGGGCAAGACGGTGGTGTGCTACCCAATAGTTTTTGATCTAAGTGACTTTTACTTGTCCCAAGATGTTATGCTGCTGATTGATGACATTAAGGTAAGTCAGGGTCACACTTTTGGAGCTTAGCGAAGCCATGACTCCACAGCTAACCACTTTGTGTGTGCTCGTAGAGCTTAAAGAATAACTGCGATGTCAGTTTGTCTGGTTTAAAGAGATGCAGTCTGACATTTGTGAAGCTGGTTTTGTTTGACTGAGCATGTGGAGCCCAACATAAAGGGCATACACTACAGTAACATCCAAACAGTTTCAGTGAGTGGAAGTGCAAAAAATATTAAATTATTATCAAAAGGAGATCACATAGAATAGCCTGAATGTCTCTGATCTGGTTAAAGAGACAGTTCAGAGATACATTGAAGTTGGGAATTTGACTGTTTTTCCCACTTTCCCAGATTAAAACTGAAAGAAGCCCTAAGGCGGATGTTTCGAGTATCCTGGCTCCATTGTTAAGTGTCTAGATTATCAAATAACATAACATGATCTAATACGATCCTATTGGGCGGGTGGGGAACCAGCGTGAGACCTTGAAAACTTTTATTTTGAATGTTACCACTGGCTGTGAAATCAGTCAAGATAAAGAAACATAAATGCACATAAATGAATTTAAACTTTGACCGGTTTGACTTTAGAGGAGGATGCCTGGCGTGGGCTGTAAGTTGAACTGATTTACTTTTGAATTTTTCTTTTCCAGCAACAGTGGAAACTAAAATCTTTAAACCAGTACCATGCCCACTATCTGAAATGGTGTCTGTGTGTGTGTCCGTGCCTGTGTGTGCTTGCAGAATGCCCTGCAGTTCATCAAGCAGTGCTGGAAGATGCAGGGACGTCCTCTCTTCCTCGTTCTTATCCGCGAGGATAACATCAAGTAATATACACACTCAATAACAGCTCTTTTATCTTTTTTTTTTCTGTCTTTCTGTCCTCTGATAGCTTCCTCGTATCATTCTCCCTCCTCTTATCTCTCCATACATCGCCGTACATCTCACTTTTTCCATCTGATACAGGCCTTGGCCTCACAACAAAATGTCTTGACCATCACAATGCATTTTTTGATACAGCATATCTCTCATTTCCTTCCTCTTTACCTCTCTTGTCCTCTATGCGCACCATTTTTTTTTTTGTATGGCAGTAAGGTGCAACTGTATTTGCTTGCTGATTATCTGATGGTGTTCCTCATTTGTATTACTGTAGTTTGGCCGGTGGGCTCATTACAGCGGTATTGACCATTATCCAAGAAGCCATATGTTAAATGTGCTACAAAGACTTAACCAGCCACGCTGCATCTGGAATGAGTCAATGGGCTCTCATAGAACAACTCAATAGTCGTTAGTTTGCTATTGATCAGGAAGATGACCTGTATAAAAGGCGACGGCAAACCGAACAGAGCAGTGAGGGTGTGTGTGAAATGTGCAGATTTGTTGAGAAATATTCCAGCTGTGATGATTTCATACTCACGTGTTTAATTCATGTGTTCTGTTTAATCTGAATCGGGGCGATTCATGCTTCTGACACTATAGGAAAAAAAAGTAAACCAACAAAAAAAAGAGTCATTTTAACCTTTGTCTCACCAGAGGGAGTCGCTTCAACCCAGTCTTGGACATGCTGGCCTCATTCAAGAAAGGCAACATCGGAGGGGTCAAAGTTCATGTCGACAGACTTCAGGTTTGGGTCTATTCTTTCATTGGGTCATTCCTCATCACTCACTGTTGTTATTGGATGTGTTAACAATCAATAGTTAGTTAGCTGTTAGAAACTGACACAACACAAAGTGCAAGTTTTACGTCATTGACGGCCCCTTACTTAATGACATGATTTGCACAGTATAGAGCAACAATGTCAATGAGTTTTTAGATGATTTCCTCAAAATATTGCATCAGAGATGAGTTTCTGTGATATTTTTAAGAACTTTTAAATATTTTTTTTAGTGTTAAGTAATCTTAAATCTTAAATTCTTAAAAAAATTCTTTAAAAAAGTCTTACATTTTTAATAATCGTACACACTTGTCTCTTTAACTGTTTTCTTCACCGTGATGCTTGGCCATTGTTCCATTAGCTGTTTGGTTGGGAGTGAAGGCGCTGCGCATATAGCTCATGTTCAGGTCTTCATCGTGCCCTTATCCTGTCAGATTTCTTTGAAGTTTATATCTTATCTAGTCAAGCGTTGCGACCTCCATGAAGCTTTGGCGACCCGTACTCGGGGGTCAAGAACCCCAGGTGGGAAACCAGTGCTCCAGGATATAAATAAGATGAGACTGGTACAGAGCTAGCACTTTAAAACAAAGTCTATTTTTCTTGTACCAGCAAAAAGAGGCTATAGCTTTCAACGGCACATAAATGTTACCAAATAGACAGAGAATAGGTTATACTGATCACTGAAAAACAGATATTGGTTCATGAATGCGGAAGTTTTTTCCCCAGTGTTGTGGTTTCCATTTGTAGTCCGAGTAGTATTGACTCATCACCTTTCAGTGGGCTTTGGCTTGCTCAGAACTCATCAGCTATCTTCTGATGACGATTTAGCTTTTTGTTAGCTTTAAAGTTATCTCCATTCATATGCAGGGATCTGTTTATAGAGATGTGCAGAAATGTGTCTTTATTATCATTCTCACGCATCCAGTTGCTAATCGGGCTGCAGGGGAGACGATAGCCAATGGGTTCCGAGATTGTTGGATGACAGACTTCAGTTTTACTGATTTCATTTATGATGGCGAGCATGCTGTAGCTACATTACAAGCACAAGTTGAACACTGTGTGTTCATTTACTTCAGTAGTTGTCCAGCAGATAAAAACACCTGCTCAGGTAGGACCAGGTACCAGGTAGGTACCAGGTTTACCAACTTTACCAGCTCAGGGCATCCTTTAGTTGATTAATCATTGATAATTTCATCTGCATTTTCAAATTCTTTAGTATATTTGGCCTTCAAAGTTACACTGTCATCATCATCTTTAATATACATTTCTTGCACTTTATTTCTTCTATGGTGAACAAAGCTCAGATTTCACTCGTCGATCACACCATTTATTGAGAGGATCCTCGGTGTTAGGTCTCGACATCGTCACAGTTCCAATCCATACAAATGGACGACTGAATCGACGGTTACCATCAATATCACTGCACGTCTGATTGTATTGTGAAGGGTTTCATAAAAGCGCCTATCGGGAACAAATGTGCCACTTGATCTCTCCTGTTGGCTCCGTTACAGCGGATATTACAGCCATCTCTGAAATAAACAATGGTTTAATATTACAAATGTTTCAATAAATTGTGCCGCAGGGATTCATCTCTTTCTTTGGGCGCGGACAAAAGTTTCTCAGCCCTTAATCTGAAGTCCATTCTCATTTCAATAGCGATACCAGTGCTTATCTGTTTTTTGACCTTGGTCTGTCAGATTCAATTTGGGTGGAACACTGTTTTTGTTTGCCTGGAAAAGGTGAAACTGAATTGAACCTGGATGGCTCTGAAAAGGAGGAAATGGAAACAATTGTGGTGAAGCCTTTTGTGGCGTGAATGGTGAATTAATAGATTAGAGGTTGATCCCTTTAATGTATCTTGCTGGTGTGAAGATTGTAGAGAAACACTCAGTACCAACAGACATTAACGAATCAATCTACATTACTGGATGATACCCTGTTTGTGGTTTAGGGACATTAATGGCCAAGCATAGCAGGTTGTCACAGATGCTTTGAAACCAACTTACTTGGCAGTATTTCTTAGAATCGTTCATACAGGGTTACACAATGTGTCCACAGTCGATACTGAAACGTCTCTTAAAAGTTTGAAAGCGGGAAAGAAAAGGTAAATAAATGATGAACAAACTCAACTAATGTTAGCTACCAGCGGCTGTACTTTGCAGCAGTTTACTTCACGGTCAACCAGGAAACTCTCTAAAAACAGAGAGTTGCTGTGCAGCTGCAGGACATCAGAGCAGAAAACCAAAAAAAAAAAAAAAATTCTCCATAAATCTGACCCAGTTTCACCAGAATCACTGAAATAGTTAATGGTTTGTGACTTCATGCTGTAAAGCATTACGTTTACGTACTTATCACAGGTGATCGTTCCTGGAGCACAAAGTTACACAGTGCCGGATTACACATCAGCGAAGCATCGAAATGATTTAAAGTGTTATTCTGTGATAGAAGAGTTACACAATGAGGCTTTAAAAAAGTTTGTATCATGTACAGCTGTATTCCACTGGCTGAGAATAATTAAACTTAACAGCCTTAAATTAAATAACAGCCTTTACTCCTTGCTGTGATCAGGAAGGACGTTTTGGATACACCATGCCAATACTCTAACCTCGGCCCACTAATCATCTCCACCCCCTGACTTATTTATTTGCATTACTTCTAAAGTACTGATTATTATTTATTATGTTTTGAAGCAGTAACTCATTGGAATAGCATGTACACTTCAGCAGTGTTCATTTACAATGAACCATGAACAGTAATCTGCGTATAATAGCAAACTGTATTGGTTTAAGTTGCTGGACTCTGAACAGATTCATTCCTCGTGGTGTCAAAATAAGGTCAAAGTTGAACCAGAATTATTTCACATCGGTAACTTTAGCGCACTGCTTTGTCAAACTTATAACAGACCTTCCAACCCGAACTTCTCTTCCAGTGTTTTCGTGGTGTTCAGCAGAGACTTCCTCAAATCATCTTTTTTTTTTTTTTTGCTTCCTTTCCTTCACCTATTTGCTATTCACTCCACAGCTTACTCCTTCAGCTTTGAAACACTTCAAGTCTTCAACTCTTCATCGTCTCATTGTTATGGGGAGCAGGGCTGTTCCTCTCCTACGCCTCTTTTTTTTGTTTTGGAGTTGACTTCACTTGGAATGGCTAATATCACATTTAGACCACAGGAGCAAGTGGTATTGAACTGCACTCTTTGCTCCTACACTGCTATGCTTTTAAAATACTCAAACCTTTACTGTGTTAGACAGTCACTCGTTACTGCTCCTGCGCACGTCTGTTAAATCTAAAACAGTGAACTTGGTCCACACCTTACGACTCCACGTGGTATTTGTTATACACTGCATTATTCAAACAGTTGTTTTGTACAGTGAATCATCTGACAAACGTCCTCTTGGGGATTTTTGTAGCTCTGTTTTCCCACTCTCTCTCCTGAGTGTGCCTTTAGATATGCTTTCCTCATACATTTTTATACAAATAAGCCTACTGAATCTCGTAAAGCGGTCTGCATTCCCTTTGCAAATCATTTAATTTGTCTTTTTCTTTATCTAGACCCTGATATCTGGAGCCGTGGTGGAGCAGTTGGACTTCTTGCGTGTCAACGAGGCCGAGTAAGAGCTTCCTCTAGTCTTTATTCTTGGTTTGTCAGAGGTCAAAGGTCAGTGCTTTTGCCTGTTAGTTTTGCCTTTTGGCAGAATATTTCAAAAAGCTCACAAAGGATTCAAATGTGTGTTTCTACAACTGCAGCACAGCCGATGTGTGATGATGATATGATTTGAAATTCTCAGGACCAATAAACCAGAGTAAAAGAGCCTGGTCTATAATAATTTTTATATTTATTTTATTAAACTTTTATTTCACCTTATTAACCTATTTATATACTTGGTTATTAGCCTTTATGATTGATAAAAGGTTCATGCATAATTGTTATTGGTTATTAAATGGCAAGAGCTGTGCATCTTTGGACATATCCACTGATTCGTCCAGTTGGAGTGCAAATGCCTCCACTGTTTGTAGTTTCTCAATTATCTCCACCCTCATGTTCACCATTATTTTGGTGAAAACTGTCAATTATGACAAAAATTGGTGGACCCCCTGCAGTACCTCTGCGGACCCCCTAGGTGCTGACTGGTTGAAGACTCCTCTAATACATCATACATACAAATAGCACACATAGGATAACTTGCATGTGTGTGTGTGTACGTAGGATCCCAGAGTTTAAGAGCTTCGAGGAGCTGGAGCTGCCTAAACACTCCAAGGTGAAGAGACAGACCAGTACACCCAACGCCTCAGACCTGGAGCAGCAGCCAGAGATCAGTGTGGAGGAATGGCTGCACAAGCCCACCCATGAGGTCATCCAGAAGTTTCACGTGAGTTGACGGTTTGAGGGCAAGAAAATTAGAAATGCACAGATGTGCAAGTAAAGAAGCAAAAACAATTCATAATCATACTAATGAAATGGTAATATTTGACATGGAGCAGTGGTGCCAGATGAACAGAAAATCTAACCATCATTTGGATTTTACTTATACATTTGTTAACCATTAAAAAACCTTCTTATTACCCAAAACTTTGTAATAATAACACAACCCAGGGTTCCTTTTCTCCTGGAATAAACATCTCACAACTACCTGCCTCCCCTTCAGAGAATTGTCAAAGGTTTTCCTCATTATTTGTGTGAAAGATGACCTCTTTGAAGTCATTGTTCCCTCCTGTTGACTCATTGGCATATCCCACTCTTGTCAAGGCCCACCTGGGTACCTGTCTCCTGATTTATTATGACGTGTTCAAACATTTTTCCTCAAGCTCAGGCTTTGGATACCATCAGTCTGCTCCCAATTAACAGCTGACTTAAATCTTAAATCTGGCTCCCAGCTTGAATATTTTAAGCTTTCAAGTGATCATTTGTGCTTCAAGAATCCAAACCTCGCTCCCACCCACGCTCTCTGCAAATATAATTTGTTGGCCCTTTGTTCCTCATATTAGGATAAAAATGGACTAAAACTCCGAAGAGCCATTTCTACATCAGACTTTGTTGTGTTAAAGCAATCTATCGCTATAAAATAATTTACCCAAACCTCCCCCCTGACATGCTTTAAAGATGCTTCTTTCTTTCCCATATTTTAGGCACATTACAGCTGTTTTCAGATTCAAACAAGGCAATACTTTAAAAAAACACACCCATTATCACCACAATTGCAGAGTCCTGAAAAGCAAATCAGTGCAACAATGATAGTTTCAATACGGCTTGCTAGTGCTTAACATGTTTGCATAATATTGTAGCTGCGTGACCTGGCTCATCTTCCTGTGTGTGTGTGTGTGTGTGTGTGTGTGTGTGTGTGTGTGTGTCATTGCCCAGGACTGCAACTGCTTGGCCAGTCAGGCTCAACTTGCAGGGATCATTCTTAGGAGAGAAGGACCAGACTTCCTCTCAAAAGATGGTAAGCAGCTAGCTGTGCTAAAGCAGATTTCCTCATTAAATACAAATGAGATGTGACCATGTCAGAAGTCTGACCAGTTGGCAGAGTTGCTAAAATTATCTGCCATTTTATTCTATTTGAAAAAAACCATTTCTTGATGCATGCATCATGTGTCGTGCTTTTGAGTGTGTAGTAACTGCTTAAGTTGGCAGAGATGACTTTAAAGTCTGACAACAAACATATTTGTAATTCCAGAAAACATGATGGATGAACTGGAGAGAATCTACAGAAGAGCTGGCAGCAGAAAGCTTTGGTCTGATATTCTCACACATACACAAACATACACTGTTCACAGCATTCCAGTCTGTTCTTCAGTTTGCTGAGCCATGTTTCCATGAGTGTATTTCGATGGGCATCTTGAAGTTCCATGTTTAAAAAGTTTGATGGAAATGACATGAAAATGTCCTTGATTACGCAAAAAAGTCTTTACGCTGGCATGAGGAGGTGTTTGCCTTTTTCAAAAACAAGTTAATGCACTTAAAAGGAGGTGGAAACACAAGTTCTGACTTAGTGAACATTTAACTCACTCCACGCAGATGTGACGTAACCTGCATCACATTACCACATGAAACAAACAAAAATGTAATTTTCCCATCCTGTTTTCTGCATCGTTTGACACTGGTTGAGATTCGACCGGTGCGCTTCTTCTTCGGCTTATCTCGTGAACCAACTCCTGTTATTTGCATAACTGTACTGGCTGGAAATAAGCTTCAATTTGCATTTTCTTTGGCTGAATCTCCGGAAATTGGCTTAAAAATTCACAATACATTTGGATGGAAACATGGCTTTTGGCACCGGTCCACATCTGATTTTATTTTTCTAAGTAGTGGCATTAAGTGAATTCATTTTTTTTTTTAATGTGTTGTTGCAGTTATCCTGTCAGACATTAATAGTCATTATTAATTATTGCTCTGTTGAATAATTTAGTCTGAAAAAGGCGTTGCGAATTTATGTTGAAAAATTGTATGAGAAGTCCCTTTAACCATATGTCTTATCTCCATAACGTTCCTGTCCCCTTTTGTTATCCTCACAAAATATGTTCTCATGCTGACGTTTTAAAATAACTTTTATTTAATTTGGATGAACTGTAGGCTGGCAGTGCGCCACGCTGCCGTCATTATCAAGAAGTTTGCCAGCTCTATAGCTCCTCACATCACCACAATACTGGTGCATGGGAAACAGGTAATGCTCAGGCAGGAGATGGACTGAAGACTCTGCATGTTCAGTTTACTCCCAGCCGGCTAGCTAGCTGTCTTAGCTTACGAGCTGTGTGACGTTTAGCCAATCCTAATTCTTTTTCTTATGTAAATGAGTATAATTTCTGGAATGGCTGAATAAAATCATAAAAAAATATTTTTTAGCAATGTAAAATACATTTAGTATTTAAAAATATATGGAAAACCAGAGAAAACTGTTGCTACTTAGAGTTAATACTGACCATACTCTGCATTATTTAGTATTTTTTGTAACTAATGCTAGTCCCCAATTAATTTCAATTAGGTTTTAAAAAGTTTAATAAACTAAATTTTTTACAGTAATATTTAACTGATATTTAACACTAGTCGCCCTGGTAACAGGTGATGTAATGGCCCTTTCAGACATTGCGATTTGCAGTGCACTAACTGCTGGGTTGATTGTACTTCTTTGCCAACCTGGTTGAACTCTGTTGGTGTCCTGTGCTTTGTGTTGGGCTTGACGCAGCGCAGCTGAGCCGTGGCCCAAGTCATTGACAAAAATGAGTTTCAGAGTGTTGCTGTTGCCGTGTTGCCTGAAAGGGCCATAATGCAGAAGCAGGCTAGCATCTTAGCATCTTGTTTAAATGTCAACCAGCTAAAGCTATTTCTGGCTAAACTACCAAGTCGTAACATAATAAGGTGCTAACACTCACACAGTCACGAGTTTGAGTTTGACATGGATGTATTCCATGGTTTGACCAAGCTAGCAAGGCCAAGCTAGCAGTTACCTTGACTCAGATGTATACAGGAGCTTGTTGTTGTCAGTGTTTGCTTTCTCTCTATTAACCATCACAGAGGCTGGACCTTCATTTCTGCTGCTATGTCCTGCTGCAGCATCACACATTGCAAAAAGGCTGGCTGTATACTCCAAATGAAATGAATTTGGCTATTGGATACGGCGCTGTGAATGCCTTTTACGCTCACTGTTACTCCAGGGCTGTTTCATCAGGGTCATCTGTGCTAGATGGAGGAGCTCGATAGTTGCTGTGGGAGCACCATTTTCAAATTTATCAAAACAAAAAGTCAACATAAAGCAATATTGGAACTTTGGATCTCATCAGCCTAGTAACATTTATTTATTTTAGCCTGATTGGTAAAAGTGCCAGCGTCTTTGGGATTACTCCATTTTGAATATTCTGGTACCTCAAAGCAGGGATATGCATGAATCTCTTTAAAACAGTGAACTCCATTTTTCACAGCATAGCAAACTGTGTTTAGTTAAATATTTGTCTGACAAACCGTATGATGTTTGATCTTTGATCACAGAGCTGCTAAAATTCAATTTTGTTTGTGGTATACTGCTGACCTGACTCACGAAGAACTGACCGAATACTGTTGATGGTTGCCATAACTTCTCATGTGAGCTCTTGTTCTCTCCTTCATTGATTAGCGTTTTCTGTGTCCATGGTTTGATTTGAATTAGTGTCAGCTTGACTGACATGACAACTTTTATTATATGCTGGTTTAATTAATTAATGGGATTTTAGCATAGAGAAATTTGATTATGCCTATGAGTAAACCTAAAGCCTGGAGGCTGGTTTCCAACTTGCTGGGAAATAGCATCAATACTCAATTCAATTTACTTTCTCATTTACCTAACATGAGCCAGGAAGTGAAGCTTGAAATAGGTTCTCCAGCAAAGCATCAGTGGACTGACACCGCATCATGCTTGAGCTTTGTGCTCAAGATGTGCCTTCGTATTTCAGCAGGTTTAAGCACCGAATAACACGCACACACACACACAAGCGAGAGTTGTTCGCAGCATATAATAAGACAAGGTTGTGTTCAGCTGATTGTATTCATGACCCCATTAATGAAATTATTTTATTTGTTCACTGCTTCTGTGAGGATGGCTTCAACTCCATGTGTGTGTCCATAGCAACCCCGACTCTGGGATGTTAACAGGACCACAGTTTATGTGTGCTGCTTTTTCCTCATAGGATTCCTGCAGGCAAGAGGAGGAAGTTTGAACGCTGCCGTGACCCAAGAGAATAATGAACTGAGAAATTAGTGAACATTAAAATATTTTCTGCAAAGCCACCCAAACTTTCATTTGGGTTTGCGATAATCAAATGAAATCCATTAATTAGGACTGGGACCAACACAGTTTGCTTCCATAGTGAGGTTTAATTATAAAATTCTTCACCCTAAAAAGGAATTATTAGTGGATTTTGTTTTCATTCATTTCAATTCTGACGTTTGCTTTGTGAATCAGGAGGCATTGAATTGCTACAACGGGAACATGGGGGACAAATTCTTGCCACTGTTTCATCGTGAAATTTGTTTGTGTTTCTCATAATGCTGAATTGAATATTTGTGTAATTTGTTGCAACTTCTCAACATATTCCATATTGTTCTCTACCGAAGCCGCGGTAAAGTTGAAGAATTGGAGCCTCTAGCAAAAATGAACAAAAACACGTAGCTTGTTAAAGTCCTAGCTGTCAGTTGTTATCTGTCATGATGTCAAGACTGTTCTTGTGTCTTTTCACCCACTAGGTCTGTTGTCCGTCTTGCTGCCAGTCTCTTAACTAAGCTAGTGGACAGCCTTGCGCCCAGTATTACTAGTGTTTTAGTGCATGGCAAGCAGGTAAGTGGACACACAGACAGCGGAGTAGTTGACCGTAGCTATCGCCATTGTTAGCGAGGAAATGGCATGACAGGACAATGATTTTAATGTTCACTGATTTAAAGAAAATTGGAAATATAGAATCATAAGCTCCTCATGCTGTCGTCCTATGGGAATTACTTAGGGTAGCTGCATGCTCATAATCCTCATCACGACTCACCTCCATTGTGTGTCTACCTAAACTGTAGCTGTAGCAAGTCTGCCAATGTGACGAGCGCAAAATCATAATATGCACCGTGTCCACGTGTCTGGACACACTCCATGTGCTGGGTGATATATTATGACCCAGGGATTTGTCTGATGCCACTCCCTCACGCTGGATGAGTTTCGGTGCATCATTTCCTGTCAAGTGTTATTCAGAGATTAGCCTCGTCTTGAGAGTGTCAGTTATCTCGGCTCATTTTTACCCTTCTGAACAGTTTTAAGCATTTCATTATGCTGGAGTAGCTCAAGGTGTGAATCTGCATATAGATTGCTTACCGGAGGGAATGCTCCTCTCAACATGATTGGAAAAGCTGATTTAAGATGTGAGACGGGCTGTGTTCCCCTGCTCACGATAACAGCTCAGTTGGATAGAAAAAAGAAAAAAAAATATTAGAGGTACCGCCCAGTTTAAGTAAATTCGGACTCAATTTTAAAATCCAATAAAGTGTTCCCCTAGAATTCAATGTTGGTCATTTCCAAATATTTCAATCTCACGGCCAATCTTCTGCTCAGTTAGAATCAGTTTTAGATGTAAAGATGAATGAGGCTTCTTCAAAGTGCTGGGTTTCATCAGCTGAAGGCGAAAAATGTGTCCTCTCATCAGGAAAATGGGTGAGATGTAATTTTTATGAGATGACTCTCAGAAGAAACAAAATACCGAAGAGCATTTTGGGGCTCCATAGTTTTTTTTTTCCATCTCACTATGTGACGCTGAGAGAGGAGGCCAATTTTAGAGAGATGGAACAAAGATACTTGTAGGAATTTTGGGGGAATTACTGTGGCAGCACACGGCAGCCTGCACGTCCACAGTTTCACGTGCGTGCACTTACATAGGCACACGGACTTACAAAAAGCTCATTCAGCGCAACAGTTTGTCTGCATTTTCTAACTGTATGTGAGTTTTCTGTATGCTCTTTTTTTGTGTGTGAGCACGTGTGCTAATGACTGTTATCGCCAGGTGACCCTCGGTCTTTTCGGGCAAGAGGAGGAGGTGATCTCCAATCCACTTTCACCAGGGGTGATCCAAGGCATCATCTACAGCAAGTGCTGTGCTCACGGCGACGAGCGGGAGGCCGTTCTGCAGCAGGAGCTGGTCATTCATATTGGATGGATTATCTCCAACAACCCAGAGCTGTTCAGCGGCATGCTCAAGATCAGAGTCGGGTAGGAGAAATTCGGATTCTGGTTGGTTATAATGGTGCCCTAACAACTCTTGTACATTTAGTCAAGCAACATGGCCTCTTACAGAATGTATCCTGTAATATCAAAACATGTAGAAATCAATCAAGTATTAGCATCAGTTCAGGCTGATCAAAACACCAGGAACTCCTAGCTATGAAATATGTTTCCATACCAATGAGGGCTTAAGTTGTTTTCCTGAAGTCTTTGCTCCAAATAAAAATGACGTGGACTGAGACTCCACTCTGAAATGGATAAACTCATTTCTTGTTCTGTGGATCTCCAGATGGATTGTCCAGGCCATGAAACATGAGCTGAAGATCCGGGCGGGAGACATGCCACCCCAGGACATCCATCAGCTCTCCCCCAGTGACATCAAACAACTCCTGCTAGATGTCCTGCAGCCACAACACACAGCCAGGTAGTCTTCAAAAAACCACATCCACACTGTGAAGGACATTACCCATGCTTTCTCATCCTGTTCAGCTCCATCTTTGAAGGCCCTGCGTCTTTATCTCCGTGCTTTTACTAGTTGTGTAATCTTTTTGGTTGTAATTATTTTATCTTTCTATCTCTGTCTACAAACGTATCCTATTATCTTCTGCTGCTGCAAACCAATTTCCCAATGGCAATTATTAAAGTTTTATCTTATCTAATCTAATACGCATCGACTCGATAGACGATTTCCTCCAGCTCAAAAGCCGTAAACATCATGTTACCCCAGTCTTAAAAACTCTGTTCAACATTTTCACCATTTTTTTGTCTTGCCTCAGGTCTTGGCTGAACAGGCGTCAGATCGATGGCTCTCTTAACAGGACCCCTCTGGGCTTTTATGATCGTGTGTGGCAGATCCTGGAGAGGACCCCCAACGGTATTGTGGTGGCTGGGACTCACCTCCCACAGGTACCTGCCTTCCCCTGACACTGCTGCAGGATAAATACTCAGAGCAGGGCTTGTTAAATGTTGCAGTGTGTATTGTGTTCTGTTATACAAACAGCTACGGGAGAACAGAAACCCGCATGCTGGAACATGTTTGCCGTGCAGAAACAGACTGTGTTTTGCAGTATTTTGAAAGAAACCTTTAAAAAAAAAAAATGAGTGTTTCTCCCATTTATTGGTTTGTTTTTTCTTCAAGTATTGACCAGATACACAAAGACTCTGTAGCCCGTGCTGAAGAACAGATTTATTTTTTGAGTAATACAAACTACCTAATCAATCAAATTTGTTTAGCATTATTTGGTTTAAGTGTGTAGATTAGCAAATCTTTTAGTTTTTCAATCACTTTTCATCGTCATGAATATAATTTATTATCAGCCTCAAAGTTTTCTCTTCTTGTAACATCTGCTGTTATATTTGCCGCACTGTAAGTGCCACGACAGATAGGAGGGAGTCAGATAATTTGGTAACACTTCATCATGAATACAAATATTTCCACCGTTTCTTTCTCGCCGTCTCTTTGTAGCAACCGACACTTTCTGACATGACCATGTATGAGATGAACTTCTCCCTGCTGGTGGAGGACACGCTGAAGAACATTGTTCTGCCTGAGTACAGGCAAATCATGGTGGAGGTAAACAAATAGAGCAGAATTTTAAAAAAACGAAGTTGACTTAAATCAAATATGTATGGATTTTTACTCAACGTGACCATACTTTGCTGCTTTATTCTTCCATCAGTCACGCATCTCTGTTAAAGCGCTGCACTGCACAGTAGTGCAGAATCAAGCAGTGAGGGTGTTAAGTAATTCAAGTTCTAGCAGCTCCTTACTGGCTACGTCTTTACTCTCTTGCTGTTATTATCTTTTTAGTTTCTCATAGCCTTGTCCCATCTCCACTCTGTGAGTAGTTGCTGATGGTGGTGTCTATTGTGCTGGAGAGAAACCCGGAGCTGGAGTTCAGCGACAAGGTCGATCTTGACGGTCTGGTGAAGGAAGCCTTCAGCGATTTCCAGAGGGACCGTAAATGCTTTGAAGGCGCCGAGAAACAGGTAGAGTGACGGCTGACAGGTTTAGTGATATTACAACATTGTTTTCATCTGAATGTGACCTGTGTGTCTTTCGGCTAAATTATCTCATTACCTCTTTAAATGGATGTCCTCCAAAACTTGTGAGTTTCCGTTCCAGCTGCGCTCTGATCGTTTAACTTAAGGGTTAGCTTCATTAAATGCTGTTAAAAAGCCTAATAGAAATAGACTGGCCCTGTCCAGTTTAATAGAGCTTATTTGAGATAGAACCTTGCTAGGATTTTTTCTACTTACAGCATCTAAATCTAAAATAACCTAAAAGCACATCTCAGAATTGTATCAAAGGTAATATTTCATCTGTGCCTTTGCCAGGATGACATGGAGGCATTCTACAACACGCCGCCAGTGGGAAAGAGAGGCACCTCCAGCTACTTGAGCAAGGCTGTTATGATCCAATTGCTACAAGGGGATGTCAAACCCTGCAAGGATGACCCCTGCTCTGTTAGCTAGATTTACACCGGTGTGACCATTAATCTCAGCCTGCTGCAGGAGTAGTCATCAGATGGTCCTGTGAGGACTATTGACTATCCATCACATGTGTTCGGAAGATAACCTTTAACCTGTAAAATGCTCCAAATTGCCCGCTCCTGCAAACTACTCTTCCTGGACCCTTTTCCTCAGCAACAGTAGCAGCTGTTAGCAGAAGCTTCGTTCGCAGTAGATTAGCATGTCTGCACATTCACCTGTCGGGCATAACATAATCTCACCTAAAATCTTGCTTTACCTCTGCTCATATTTTTATTGAGTTCAGTTCAGTTTCAGCATACACATAGAAGAGTGTGTCATACAAAGCAGCAGGTTTTTCCCAAACTATTTCTTTCAATGTTGGTGCCTAGAAATCAAGTTTAAATGTTCTCTGTGCCGACTGTCAGGCGTTTAAAAATAACGACACTGTTAACTCTGTTAAATGAACCGCAGGGCTCAAACGTAACTGCTCGAATTATACCTCACCAGCAATAACCTTACAAGTGTTACATAGAAATGAGTCCATACAGGTCGTTGTATTGTATCATGAGAGATGTGATTCTCAAATTGATGCAGCTGGCTTCCAGGGGCCTTAGCATCACGTCACCCATATAAAGGTTTGCCATATTTCCACTAGAAGATGTATGAATCTTGATGTGGTTATCCTCTTCTGAACTATCTGTTGATCTTTAGCGTCAGAAGGTTTGAGAATAACTGCACATGCTAATATAATTGGATTTTATAGTGTATTACAAAGTATTTTATCCAGCTGAAAATGCATTCATGTCAGAGTTTGGTGGCTGTTGAGTTTCTCTTCTTTTTCTCTGTCCTTGTCCTCGATGCATGCACAGTCTGGCTGCATGAGAATACCTGCCATAACCATTGTGACGATTTCTTCTGAATGTTATAGGCTACAAAATAGTTTCTGAGAGGACTGTTTTGCTCAGTACGGCTCTGCATGACAATGACGACTGCTCAACTGAAGTCCTGTGACTGAGGACCCTTTTAGAAATGCTGTTTTGTTGAATGTGGGCAACAGGAAATCCTGCTGTCAACCTTAGAAATGATAAAAGACTTATTTTGACACATATTAAAGTGTGCCTCTCTGAATATTATCACTGTGATGAATCCACCCAGCCTTTCCACTGTGTGTGTGTGTGTGTGTGTTGTTTACCGTCGTCATTCAGAGAAAAAAAGTATTTTTAACTCAAAACTGTAGTTTCAAAGAATAAAGTTATCGTTGAACCTGTTGACGCTTCACTCTCGCCTTTATAAACTGCATTTTTACGTGCGGTTTGCATCTTGCAGCTCCCCTCTGGATCCTCATCTCCCCTTTCATTCCACAGTTATGCGACCATGAAACGCAGACATTTAATTACTTCACATCAAGCACAAATCTCTCGTTCCTTGGCTAAAACTGCAGTAGAAATGGAGCATGACTGCTGCTACCCCGAGGGGTGTGTTTGGCATTGTGTCACATCCTACCAGTTACACCCACTTATGTTGCCCGAACCCCTTATCAATCTGCATCTTGCAAATGAGGCCGTGCGTCGCTGTCTGCAACACTGACTAACTGACTGGCAGAGAGAGGTGGAGAGGTGGGCGAGAGCCAGAGGAGAAGATAAATGAGCTGTGCCTCACACTCAATATATTCATCAACTCGCATGCCGGTGAGAGATCTCGCCTGTCGCCTTAAAGCACATCTCATCGCCACCAAGACAAATCAGAAAGAAACTTTAAGTAAGTAAGGGTCGACTGCAGACTTGAGAAAAAAGACTCAATGATGTCATAGGCATAACAAAAAAAAAGCTAAGTTGTTGCATTATGGGATGTGTATTTTTTGAGCTTGAGTTTCAGGGATTAAAAATCAAGAGATCTTCAACTTTGAAGATTATTGTATCGCTCCATCGTGAGTCATCTAACTTTATGGGTGTGCAGTACTCCATCACTCACTTACCCTAGCATTTAATGGGGCTTGATATTATTTGAGAGATTTTTTATCAAAGGGACAAGCATTTATTTATTATATATATCAATTTCACCAATGTCATCTTCTCCATCTACACAAAAACAAACGCTCAGATGCAGAGGCTTCAGGGATACTTCCCTCGGTGCAGCACGGTTCTATTGTGGACATTTGTTACCTGCACTCTAGGAGTTTGTGCCTCATCAATCCACAAGGAGGCAGCAGAGTTCAAGGTATGAAATGTATGTGTTTTTATTAGTTACACTGGCATATGGTTGTTGTTGGGGTTTTTTTTTCATAAATTAAAGCACAGTGAACAGTAAAATTGAACATAACATTTCACAGTATACTGTTTATTTATTTCTACAGGATAACTGACCAGTGCTCACAAATGCACAAAAGATCATCTGTTATGTTACATAGATACAAATCAAATAATCAAATAAAAGCATTTTCTCTGTTCCCCCGTAATGAATGTGCCATAATTCAACTCAGGTCAGCTTTCACGTCTGCCTCACACTGCTTTAATGACCAAAGGGTACTCGAGGTGAGTGGCCAGAGCGGCTTTGTCTTGTCAACTGGGGGAAGAACAAACAGGTGGGAGCCGCGAAGAGGCTCTGCTGTTTGGCTGATCACAGAGGAACAAGGAGGGTCATTATCTGCCAGCAGTAAGCTGAGCAAAGATCAGGGGCCTCAGGGGCCAATATTTAATGTGAGGACTGTGAAAAATAAAGTCACTAAACTGACTGTTAGATCAGATCGGATTAGAAAGATAAACACGGGCACAAAGGTGTGAGAATATGATGCCGTGAGTTAGAGCTAAGCGTGTTCAGTCAGCGATTTAACAGATAGTATAAAAATACTATGATGATAGATTAATGAACTGCAAACGTGGGAATGCTTTTCACATACGTTCATATGTCTCCATTCTATTTTTTCCCCATCACGTGTTGTATCGTTCATACAGACACCCCCCCACACACACACACACACACCCCACGGCACTGCAAGCACACATTTCTCTGGGAGCGTGTCGTCAACATGGAGATAACCCCTCGAGGAAGCATAATCACAGATGACATACTCATACGATGTTTCTCTGATTGTCTGTTGAACAGAGGGGGGGTTTCTCCCATGGCAGCGAGCACAGCTTTCCCTCGTCTGCATCTCTATCACACCTCCTGCTATATGACATCCGCCGCCTCCTCCCTTGGTGTTATCTTGGTTTGAGATGTGAGTGACTGCCAGACTGACTGTAGATAAAATGCTATAATAATGTGTTTAGTCTGCAGGCAGCCAACCACTGGGGAATTATGCCGATCCGCAGATTGTCGTATATCGTGCTTCAGTCGTTGGTTACTTTAAAGGTGGGTGGTGGTGGGTGGCCTTTCTGACAAATCCCTTCTGTCCATTTCTACACTTTTTAGCCATGCTAGTGGCATAGCGATCGGTCCACTTAGGCTTGATCCTTCTTCCTTGATTCTTTTTCTAAGTGGTCTATTTTTTTTACGTGGCCAAAAACACGTTTCTATGCTGCCCCTGTCCACAGCAGTCCATTGCTCTGTTTCTGTGCTGGTTCTCCTGCTTTTTCAAAACCAGGGGCTTGCTCATAGCCGTCTAGTGTAGGTAATACTCTGACTATGGATCAGTGCCTTATACAACCCAACTTCACCCAAACTTGGTCTTAAAGTCAAGAATTTCTTTCTGTTTATTAAAAAAAATAAGAATCCAGTGCCTCTTGTGACCTAGCAAAGGGAACTTACATGCTTAAAATGGCTGTAAAGTTTTTACCCAAGCACTAACCACGTCACGGTAGAACAGCAGAAGCTTTGTTTTCAGGGACCTTGTGCACTGCAAGCATTGAGAGCCAAGCTAAAAAAAAAAAAAAGATGATTCAATACCTCATCTGCTTTGGCTAATCAGTGTTCATGGCATTTGGCAAGCAGGCGAGCAGAAGAGTTTTGGATCTATTGGAGTTTATTTAAGGTTTTAGATGGTGTGCCTCTGAGGATGCTGTTAGTACAATAGTTCATTCTGGAGCTGATGAGTAAGGACGAGGGTTTCCGCAGCAGAGAAGGAGAGTGATGGGCGGAGAGGGACTATCTTCTTGAGGTTAGTTTCTGTAGGTGTCTTTTCTACGCCCCGAGGGAATGTCAGCCATGTTAGCAGCATGGCTTTATGAAAGGCAATTTCAGTCCCAGACTGACCAGTTTCAGTTTGCACTGAAATATGATTAATTGATAACATGCTACAGCTACTAGATACTACTAAATATTAAGTATATTGGAATAATTTGTATTTGTTTCCTTGTTTTTTTGTTTGATCAGTAGGTGACATTTAACTTGATGTTATTTGATTTCATTCAAGTCATCCTTCTGCTTCTTCTAACGCAGAGGCCTGTGAAGGGTTGACGGTCTCCTGCTGCTCGCCTGGGTTCTCCTCAGGGATTTCGTGGTCTTTCAGTGGTTCAATGGCAGGCGTGCTAGGGACGGACTCCTGTTGTGTGCATGGCTCTTCCTCTAGGACGTTGTTGTCTTCAAGAGGTTCAATGACAGGTGCATTAAGGATACACTCCTGCTGGCTGATTGGCTGAATGGTATCTCCTCACGTCTGGCTCTGTCTTTGGGAGGCCGGTAATCCTCTCTCTCAGCCTCGAGCTCAGTGGAAAGCTTAAGGTTGAGTGAGATCTGATCGTTGAGCTGTGCTTTTAGCTCCTCCAGCTCTTTCCCAAAAACCCTCTCCTTCTCACATGTGTTTTTCTGCAGGAAGTTGACCTCCTCCGCCGTCTTTTGATGAAGGGCGTCCTGCTGAACCCTTAATTTGTTGATCGCACGCCAGCCCTCTAAAACCGTGTCTGCGTGAGACTTGATTTCTTTGTCAAGGTCACGCTGAAGGGTTTCGGCCTGCTGTCTGACAGTGACGACGTCAGTTTCATACCTCTGTCTGATCTGTGTCCAGTTCTTGATGGAGAATCTTGTTTTTCTGCTTTTCTGCATCAAGCTCAGCTGAGAACTTCTTCTGGCAGGGTGTGTATGCTGCTTGCAGTTTGTCATAGTCAGTTTGCAGTCAGTTTCCATCTGCTTGGTCTCGTTAAGACCAGGTTAAGCTGAATGTTGTCAGCATGCTGTCTCACATCGATGACATCAGTTTGATCTCGCGGAGAGACATGCTTGTCCTCTCCAGTTGTTCTTGGACAGTCTTGCACTTGTCCTCCTCTGCTTGGGGCTCAACGGTGAACTCCTGGCATACTCCTGGCAGTGTTGAGAGTGAGAGAGTGTTGATGCTCTCTGGGTCGTTGTATTTCTTTAGCCTCTCCAGCTCTCGCCTTGTTTTCCCTGTTGATATACATTTCTTTCAGGGTTTTCTGTCTCTGCGTTTCACTTCTCAGGTCCTCCAACTCTTGCCTAAGTCCACCTGTTCTACCGATCTGAGAAAAGTTGTCCGCGTTGTCATTAAGCTCTGTAACTCCTCGACTATGTGCATTGCATTTTGTACCTTGAAGATCACGCGAAACCTGGCGAGGTCTGCTGCCCCTTGCCCAGAGGTGCTCCGGTAATGTCTTGGGTTCCTTGCTCGATACATTTTCAACCTTACATCCATCGAACCATCATAGCGGACCGAGACCCAGGTACAAACAAACAAATGATAGAAGGGAGAGAAATGTGGATAAATAATAAGTAAACGTGAAAAATAAAAAAAAGATCAGACAAAGCATTCGCCAACAATGACAATGCTGAAAAAAACAACAACAAAAGATTTAGAAAAGCAAAGAACAGAAGCCAAAATACTGTGCTGTTAGGTTTGTTGGTTGCAGAATTCAGATTTCTTTGTTTCACTCCAGAGATCTTTGGATAGATTTTTAACAATGCTGTTCAGGCCCTTTCCGTCTTTTACTGTCAAAAGAAAAACTCAGGAGTCTCTCAATAGAGGACTGATAAAAACGACAGAGGATGACAGGACTGACAGTAAAAGAGTGTCGTTTGTGGAGAAGGTGACATCTCTGTTGCAACCGCAATCATGTTCACATCAGTTTAAAAGGTATTTGTAAAAATACAAAACTATTCAACAGTATCAGGAAGTGGGGGGGGGTCGGTTTCTGAGTTAAATAATGGAAGGTGAATGCAGCCTTGACTTTTGACCTCCCTCATTGTTGTTTGCCTGTAACACGAAACATTTTTGTTGCACTTGCAGTTGTTGTCGTCGTTGTTGTTGACGATGCATGCAGTTTACCGCAGCAGCCAAAGATGACATTGTGTTCGCGCGTGCAATTAAGGAGCAGATTGTATGCTGAAGGGCAACAGCACAATAGTGCATTGTGGTTCTCTGAAACGTTGTTATGACACGCTGGTGTTGCTGTGGCCCCATAACTCAGCATATGTCATGAAGAGAGCCAAGGTGACACACATGTATCAACATCTCATAATAGAGATGGCAGGGAGCCCGGGCACACACACACACACACACACACACACACACACACACACACACACACACACACACACACACAAACAGACAAACACAGACCTTGACTGGTAAGCCGTATTGTGTCTGTCTTTAATCATGGCTAAACGCATTTACAACATGACACAATAGAAGGAGCTCACTTTGGAGAGCTACATGTAGCTACAAGGTTAAACACTGATTTCAATCCATTAAATTTGCTCCAAACATTTAGTCCAGGGGGCGAGCTGATGGCTTTATTGAGCTCTGTAATTTTAATCAATTGACACATTGCCCAGGCATAAAGGGCACCTTCAGATGTTATGGCAACGTGATGGGAGAATTAGCAAGGTATTTGATGTGATGGCGGCCTGTGTGTTGCCAGTGTCGGTTAATCCTTGAAGACAGTGGAGTGATTTAATGGAGTTTAAACAGATCCTTATAGGAGCTACGTAAAGGTAGATGATGAATCTTATTGTCCTCACAGGACGATATTAGCTAACTTTCAAAGCAGTACTGTAAGTAGGGGCCAACAGGTGAGGCCAAGTTTGAATTTAAAGACAATGCGGCCTAATGAGAACCTAACCTGGGACCAGAAGTGAGCGAAATGAAATTTACTGTGAAAGCACCATGCTCAGTACAAACACTCCTGTGTTTTGGGACTCCATAACAAACATGCTTGGCTGCGTTTCTGTGCACCAATCCATTGCTTAATTAAAAGGAAACAAACCCAGTGCCACGTTCAAGCTTGCCACCCATTATTTGCAAAGATGCTGACCGAAATAAAGTATGGGCAAGTGTATCAAATGCACTTTCGCAGTTTCCAATAATTCCCAACACGCAGGTTAAGCTGAAACAACACTGAACAAATAACAGCTTGGCTGATTGCATTTTGTTTTCTTCCATAGAAAACACAAACAGCTTCCATTGATTGTCTCTCCACAGTTACAGTATTTCAGAGAGGCTAATTATTACCTCAGATCTTAAAGGTCATCTCAGAGCTTGGATTTGGAACCAGCTTCCACTTTCAAAATGTACTGTACTACTGCGAAAGCACATTTAAACACACTCTACATGCCAGATTTAATCATTCATTAATATTTAAGGAATGTAAAGGAGGTGTTGTATGAGATTAACGGGGTGAACAGATCCTCCCGTTCACACACTCACTCTTCGTGTCTGGAGTGAGACAACTGTAAGCAGATGTAGGTGAGATTAACATGGATATCCAGGCACCACCGTTCAGTCTGGACACTTCTCAGACAAGTGTTATCCTTCCTGGAGAAATTTAATCCTCTCTACCATCCAGGGCCAGGCCGAAGTGAGGGTTAATGCTTTTTACACATTTTCAGAGGAGGACAAGAGGAGGTGAGGAAGGAAAGTGGAGAAAGATAGAGAGGAGGACAGGGGAGAAGAGATGTAGGAAGAGGAAATGTAAGAGAAGGTGGCAGACGCACAGTATGATAGAAGGATGACCAGACGTTTGAAAGACTGGGAGCAGGAAATGAGAAAAGAAAGAGGAGGAGGGGGGAGATGAAGGACATTCGTGTACAACCTCCTGCGGTGTCTGTGTCGCAGTGGTCCAAACTGAAAACGGTGGGAAACCTGCGAGGAGACTGGGGGAAGTACCACAGCCCCTGACCCTGTCAGAGAGAAACCCCTCACGGCAGGAGGCTGACAGAGGAGGAGAAGGGAGTGTGGGACAAGAGTGAATTCAAGCCAGGCAGAAGCCTGGAACGAAACCTGGCCCACTCCGCTCCGAGTCAGGGAGGATGCGGCGAACACGTGGGAAACACACAGAGAAATTAACAATGAAGACAAGAGAAGACACAAAGGAGGAACCTGATTCTATAAGCTTTGTTTAATGTTCGGTTACGATCAGAGCAGAATGTCATGCTGTGCTTGTTGCTTTGTTTGAGGATTGCTTAATTGGCCAAAATGAATTAGTCTTTTCTGTATTCCCCTAAATAAAAGTCCAATTACTGAGACAGTTCATGTCTTCTGGATAATTCACAGTAGCATCAGGAGCAGTTTAGGGTTCAGTGCTATGCTGTTTGATAGTAGGCAATTAAAGTCATTATGAGCTTATAGCTGCAGATATCAACCTATTAGTTGCCTTCTGTGTCCAAACCTGCTTTTTCACATTTCTCTAATTAGATGTTTAAAATCCTCAGAGCATATTATTCAGTCTAGGAATATAAACTCTTGTTAAGTTGTTTTTGTTTTAAGAGAAATGCTGGCTTTACATATGATGTTAGTTTTAGCGTAATGAATATCTAAACTTGCACGTGAACTTCAAAACATGGTGGTTTTGAAATTCAACATATTAAACATATTTTCCACACTGAAACAAACAAAATCCACCAATCCCCTCAAAATGCCACTGTTGTCTGAGGATTCGTGCCTGCGCAAGGCCAACTCAAAACCCCGCAAAACTTCACACGATCAGTTATTTTTCGTAAAGTGTGCCTAAAGTGTAACTGTCCATGCTGGATCTGTTCGCTGTGTTTTAAAAAGCAAGCACGGAAAGCAACACTGACGATTAGCACGGCCGCATCCAGCTAGCCGGGCCTTTCTTTCTGGCGGTAAAGCTACGAGAGAAGCCTTGCATGTACCGCTTCCCTTTTTAGCTAGCTTGCTGTCTGACATCAAGGTCATGTAAAATAAATGGCGCCTGTACGTAGCGACCCTGACTTTAGCCGTGGCTGGCCTGGGGCCTTTCTGGAATAGATTTGAGGACTCTGATTGGCTAAATCATATGTCAAACGTTCATAACTAAGATTAGTGATTGGTACACAACTGCTACATAGCAGATTTCTCCAGAGCAGCTGAGACATGCAGAAAAGAGATAGCATATTGCAGTTGATTTGTTGATTTGTTGATTCACAGTTAGTGACTAGCTGATAACAAGCTATCACATTTAGCAGTTTAGAGTCAGATATTTCCCTTAAGGGTTGGTGAAACAGAGCTAAGAAAACAAAACTTGGACATGGACTTGGGTCTCAGAAACTTTGCCAAATTAATCATAAAGTTGCTCTTTGTCTCCAACATGTTTGTCTATTAGCTTTATGAGGTCCTAATCTGATATTGTTGTGCTTCAGCTTGTTACACTGTCTGTCAAGTAAACCTCACATGAACACCAACTAGTAAAAAAGATTTTACTTTTTTTTTTTTTTTTTACATACAACCTACATATACAATTATATGAAAATAGATGAAAGAAAAAAAAACAAAAGCAGTAGAGCAGCTGTTTTAATTGTTCTGGCAAATAGCTGAAAAGGGCAACTGAACTTCCACCTTATCCAGAGGTAAAATAGCTGAGCTTGCCTTCTGACCTGTGTGGTCATAGACAAATGCAGTATGTCTGCAGATGAATAGTGTGAGAAAATAAAATACGGCAACATCAGGTCAAAGTCCAAACGCTGAACACTGTGAAAATAAGAGCAAATCTTTTATTCAGTGTTTTCTTTCCTTCAGAAGAGGTCAGAAATTATTCCAGAGATGGACACAACTCCATCATAAATTTCTCTTCAAGATTAAAATGTATATTCTCTGCAGCAGAGTCTGGAGTGTCCTGCAGGCAGAGTCCAGTTCAGTGTGCACGCAGTATGAGCGCTGCTGAAACAAGGGTGCTGCCCCCTTCCGCGATGTGCAGCAAGTCAACCCCATAAATCAGTCTCAGCCTGGGGCAAGACGGGCTGTCTGCTGAGTTATCTGTCTCCCATCAAACACCCAAAAGGAGGGTGACGTGCAGCTTCAAACAGCGTCACATCTGCTGGTGTCATGTTGGTTCTTGACCAACACCGTCAGCTGATCATAGCTTTTTTACCTTCACTTCCCTTCTTATCCACATCATCTTTATCTCTGCCTGTCAGTTCGGCCATCTGTCTAGACCTGACTGACTGTCTGTCTTTCTGCTTCAATGCTTTGCTCCCTCTGCACCGTATATTATTATTTTTATTTAAGATGAGATATGATATCATATTCCTGATCCCTGTGGTGAAACTGAGTCGAGCAGTGGCAAAAGTAACTGCGAAAAAACCCAAATATGAACAGTGAGAAATAGAATAAAAAAATGAGTTAAATACAGATGCTGCACAGTAAAATACAATTTTCTGATCTATATATGCATTTATGCACATTTGAACTGAAGAACAAGATCAGAGCACATGACAAAACAATGTCTTTTCAGGGGAAACGTTACTTGTATTAGTACTCTCATGCACAAACATTTCAAAATCGCATGAATATTACACAGGTGCTAAGGCTCTGACCTTTAAATTCTTCATTTCTGTGACTTCTGTGATCTTGGATTTAAAATGTATTCTCACTGTAGTTGAATCTAGATGAGGTCGTCCAAATGCCTGAAACATGAGATGTAAATGAACTTCTCATATATGCTTTTGTGCAGCTGGCCTGACCTCTGACACTTGCAAAAAACAACATCTAAGTGATCAATAAAGCACCACACAAATATAGGCATTTCTTCTATTCCTAATTTATCTCCTAGCAGTATCAAAGTTGGCCACAAGATGGGGATAGACAGCCACAGATTAGAACACACACTAAACCGGGTGATAGTTTGAAGTACTGTATGCTACCTCATACAATGATATAACAAAGCAAAGGTTGATAAGTTTAATAACATAGACATGGATTTGTACCAAAAATGGATACGAATATAAAATGCTGTATATGAATTAGACAGCATCAGGACCCGACACTGAGGTAGGAATCTTTCTTTTTCTACAACAAACAGTCCCATCCTGCTTACCTAAATTAAATCATCAAATACATGGCTCATAGCTCTGCTTTAAGTGATTAATTTTTTAATTCATTGAAACCACTCAGTAAACATGTTAATGGGAAATGTTTAATATTAAATGGATGTAAAGCTGAAACTCAAATCAAAGATTTTATTGTGTTTACATTTTTAAGGAACCTAGTCATCAGTGTGAATAAAAGAATCTCTGAACACAGCTATACCGCTGGTGTACAATGTACACTATATTGTACACTGAGACTGCATTTGACTGCATATACTATATTTTGTATAATCAATTACTCCTTCTTTCAGGGGACCAACATGTCATGTGGTGTGCCACAAGGCTCAATCCTCTGCTTCCTACTATTTAGTTTGAAAATGCTTCTACTAAAGCTTATCAAGTTCAATTTCTGCATGAATTAGTTTACAGGGTTGTGCAGATGATGCCTAACTTTCATATTGTATACATAACTTTGGCTAATACACATGGCTAATATCTTCCTCCATTTTAATAAAAACATAAAAAAACAAACTCCAGAAGTTGAGCTGAATCAAAGAAACTTCTTACTTACTACTTATGTAGTGTTTCAGAATAAAAGTGCATGTTATTTTTGTTATAGCCATTTTATTTTGTAAAGAGATCTATCATTTGAATAATGTCAGTAAGGTCAAATTATTTCCTGACAACAACACTGTAAAAAATTACAGGTGCATTAATCACTCTCCATAGTCACTTCAAGTATAGTAATCGTCTCTGGGCTTCCTGTGGGAAACGATAAATGCTCTACAATTAGTACATTATGCTGCTGCAAGGAGGTTACTAGGACTGAGAAGAGTGCACATGTAGTTTTCAAAACTCAAAAGTGCCTTTTCTTGTGCTCTACGACAAAAATAAAATGTTTGAAACCGCACACTACTGGCTTTGTTCATCAGATGAAAGGAATCAGCAGGCTGAGAGGATCACAGCTTTTTAATTTGCATTCAAATACTATTTCTTCAGATGATACTGTTCACTTTCTAATCTGTTGTTTAATTAGTCAGACACCAAATCCGCCAAGTGTGTGTGTGTGTGTGTGTGTGTGTGTTTTTGTCCCTGTGTGGCCACTGTGACCTTCATTGTGGACAGACCGGCAGTGGATTATGGGTGATGACTAAGAATTAATAGCTCTCGTCTGTAAATGTTTGTCAGAGAGCCTTCAGCCCCATCTTCTCTCGCTTACCTTATGGGAGAGGGCTTCCCATACTGTAAGTTAAGCTCCAATATCCTGATGTTTACATGGCTAAAGACTAATGATAACGAATACATTTTCTTCAGCTTCAGTACAACATGGAAACATTTCAAAAAAAAGAAAAAAAAAAACATGGAAACCGCATGCTGGGTGACTGCACAGGAGTTTCCAACACGTTTACATGTTCACCACTGACATAAGTCCTCATCCTAAAATCATTTTCTTACCAACAACTTATGGAGCTAATGTAAGCTTAATTAGGCGGCCAGCTAAATCTGATACAGTCGGCGAGCATAGTTGTCATTCTCAAATTGATTTGCCAGCGAGAAATGGGAAGCCTGCCTTTATCTGCCTGAAACCTAGGGCCCACTGTTTCAAAAATAGAATTTCAAGTCGTAAATCTGCCACGGTTATCATTGTAAACTGTACGTGCCATGTCAGGATGGAAAACTTGACAGGCATTGAAACAGTAACTGGGGAGTAGAGCTTAGTGAAGGGTCTGTTCTGTTCCATGTCTGTATTTGAGTTTGAAAGTTTAAGAGAAACCGTGCGTGCGAAATCAACCAGGTGTCTTGTCAGGCTAAATAGACAGCAGAAAGTTGAAGTGGTAACTCATAACTGCTAAAATGTTAAAATCGCAACGTTAAAAATGACTAATAAGCTCTCACTGTAGTGAATACAGGGGGATGAGAAAATAAGTCGCATTTGCATCTCTTGCTTGCCTGAACGTTTTAAGTGCTTTAATTTCCTGGTCCTGTGCACCCTGAGAATTGTCTTCTGCTAATTGGTTCTTTAGTGTGTATCAAAAGCGTAGCTGCCGTATGCATGCTCTAATAACAGCTTCATTATACACTGGTTCTTTGCGGTGCACTTTTCGTTGGTTTACAAAGCAGTTGTTTGCCAACAAGGGTGGCCTCGAGGCAGCAGAAACGCTATGAATAACTGATTAAAGAGCCATGTTTATACTCAGGTTGTACAGCTGCCTGTGCGCTGCCAACACCGTGCAGCTTTTGAATGAAACAAAAGTCCAAAATTACCACAGCATGCGGTGAAATACAAACACTACTACCTATCTACTTTTCTGCCAATTAGAATTAATTTCATCTAATGAACAGTTTCTTTCTGCAGGGAAAAAAAAAAAATCCCAAAGTAATAGACTGTATTCTTGCTGCAGCGTGTGTGTCCATACATGCAGTTTGAACAAAACATAGTTGTCTTCAAGAGCTAGAACGTTGCCAAACATAAACAGAGTGGGATAGTTTTCTGTTTGTTTTACATGTACATTGAGGCGAGGTTTGTCATGACTCACCCCTGTAAGTCTAAACCAAAGTTTTTGTAAGTCGTCAGCATACGTAGTATAGGGATATATATACTGTCTGTGTGTGTGTGTGTGTGTGTGTATATATATATATATATATATATATATATATATATATATATATATATATATATATATACACACATACATACATATATATACTGTATATAGTCAGTCATCAGTTGTCAAGTACTTTTCAACTGTATCCTTCTAACAGTAGAGCAGTAATGGCAACAGTAACACAAACAGTAGTATGGGTAATAATAGTAGTTGTCATCTGACACAAGTGTCTTCCTTAGGCTGAGCCAGCCGTCTGCCTGCACGCATGACTGCTAAGAAAATATGTTAATATGATATAAGATTCTGCGTGTTGCAAATGACGGCATCAAGTTGGTAGAAGAAGCCAAGTATAGAAAAAAGCCTCTGATCTTTGAGACTGTTAACAAAGAGCAGTTCATGAAGTCAAATATCATGTACATTTAAATTGTAAGTGAGTCTGTACCCTTGCTCTTCCTTTAGACCTACTGTGCAATGCAGGGGCTAATAGTCCATTTTGATTGTTGTCGCTATGCATGATTTTGTTTATTGGTTATTTGATACACAGGCGTAAGGGTGTGTGTTATGAAGGGATTATACAATGGTTTCGCCTTGGATGAATATTCACTTCTGATTGGTCCAAGGGTGTGCATTAATGCTCAGTAAAGGGACACCCCCTCAGGGCGGCCAAACTCAAATGCGATGACGTTACGCTACACCGTCCAATGCATGATGATCTATGACCTTGTAAAAAGGAGAGCCCACCCATGAAAATCCTGTGCCACCTTGCTGACAATCGGCAGCGCTGTGTAAGAACAACAGTCCTCACGCTTTCAACCAGAGAGGGCAGTGAAAGACTGCTGTTCAGGCAATAAGTACCGATTTGATGGCTCAATTGGTGATTAATTGAAGAATAATTAAGGGGATTTATAAGTCTGTGTAATCCTCAGTAAACTTTCTTCTTGGGCATGATGTGACCTGCGGCTTTTGACACACTGTGAGTGGTATCCAACATGAGGAGAGCAACCTGCTGAGAATAAACATAATCTATTATCAGGGATCTAATCACATCCTTTTAAATGAGCCCCAGTTGGAAGATTAAGACGGTTGATGAAGACCAGTTCAAATGGAGACCACATGGGGAACAATACTCTCGACTTCTCTCTTTTTTTTTTTTCATGATTGTGTTGCTTGCTTTCGTGGAACATCTAACTAAGAATCTGTACAAGTCAGAGATGTGCAAGGCTTTTCTTTGAAATGAATGTATTTCTTCCCACTCATGCTTTTCGTTGCTGAGTTGCCAGTCGGCGCAGAATGAGCCGCATTGTGTTTTGTTCTGTCGGAATACTGGCACCATCTTTGATTTTAAGATACGAAGCGTCAGAAGATGGTTGCCTTATGATCATCTTTAAAACGACTCTTCTCCACTTTGACAGCGCGTAATGGTCCCTGCGTCTGTGGATTTGTGCATGACCGTGAAACATGTTCATGCAGACACTCAGAGGGGGCAGATGAGGGGATTTCTCTTATCAAAGGCGACACGGACAGTCTCAGAAGTTCCCAGTCATATTTCCCAGATCGTGTTTCTCATTCATGAAACAGCGCAGCCACATCAGACGATGTCAGATATTTTATTGTATATATGCTGCCTGGGAAGATAATCAAAATCACATCCCCTCATAACATGCGAGAATAATTATTGCATGCGTGTGAACATGATTTTAAAAAACGCCCTCGTCATTATGAGCAGCCACTCAGTAGATTTGCTAAGTATGTCTAACTGGATTTACGTTGCTCCTGATTCTGCTCTGATGTTTACAATTCTGTGTGAACACTGAATACTATATGTATGTGTATTGTAATGTTTGCATGTATGCATACGTCCTAGAAACGAGCATATCAGCCTGTGTAATACAGCAGGATAAATGTTGACTGGAAAAAAAAAAGCCTGTGTATGCGATGATGAAAATTGCATGGTTTGATGCTTGGTGCTGGTGTGTGGGAGGATGTGAGCGGACACGCTTGCCAGAGCACCCTCAATCCATGTAACCTCTCACTGTTGGCCCTCCACCTTCAGCAGAACTTTTACACAGAACGTTTCCAGGCCAAGGGCTTTGCAAGGGCTCATTATTGTATCCTTCCTTTGCTAAAGAAAATTAGTAAAGGACCCAGGGCAAAGGATACGAGTCTGGGCGTCAACAGTCCCACCGAACAGATTGATTGTTAAAAAAAAAAAAAAAAAAACACGCTGTAAAACAGAGTGTAAACAGTCATTACCCCGAGCGATGATTGAGTCATAATTTTCACAGGGATTTGAAGAGATATTAGGTGGAAGTCGGGCATATTTAAAGTCAATCCCTGGTTACAGTGAAAACAAATCTGTAAAAATGTGTAAACTCTGTGCCGCACACACACGCGCGCACGCACACACACACACACACACACACACACACCATCAAGACCTAGCATGCCTTGATGTATACAGTAATTTAATAAGGGTTGCTGCAGGCGGCAGCTTAGTTGAAAGGAAGAGCACTGATTTGAAAGAAAATGTCTCATCCTGTTAGATGTAATGAATTAGTGAGCGCTGTGGGATGCGTGTTCAGCTTGAAACTCGAGCGCATAGGTTACACAGACACAGGCTGCTTTATGAGGGAGTCACAGGCTAAGCTCAGCTTCTTCAACTTCCTTACATTTAAGACTGTAAAGTTAAAGATTAAGTGTCACAGATTAGCCAGCTCACTTAGCCATCTCTGCTGCTACGCGAATGGCGAAAAACAAAATGTAACCCATCGCGGCTTCAGTCTCTGAATTGCTTGTGTCAACTTCTGACTAAAAAGTATAAAAGTCACACACCGGAAGTGAAATAGTGTCATTTCTTTTCTGCACATATATATTATTTGCTTTTCGGCTTACTGCACATTGGTACATCAAAGCTTTGTTAAAATATTAAATATAATCCCTAAAGGCTAACAGTCTGCATGTGCATCCTCTGTATGTAAAGAAGCATCAGGCCTGGAGTGATGTCACGTCCAGAGCTGTAAGTGTGTGTTGTTTTGCTTTTACACTGTGAACTCAAAGAAAAAAAGAGAGATGGAGAGATTCAGCTGAGCAACAGAATGGCCACTCATTCACTCCAATCAGGGCGGAAAATTGAGAGACAAGAGACCCCCTTCCCTGCTGGACTTCCACCCAACACACATACACGTACACATACACATACATAAAGACCCCCTCCTGCACACACACACACTTGCACACTGAGGATGACTGGCTTCCTGTGGTCCTGGCAGCAATTGAAAGTGGTCGGTGGGATCAGATGAAACGGGCTAGGCCTCTATTGTAACAGATGACTAGAGGAGCTGTGTCACCACTCTGAAGCTCCCCGCCACTCGGCTGTAGAGGTGGGCGGAGCTCGTCAAAGGATGAGCTCATGTGTGCGGCTTGTTGTCATTATTTACTGTTGCTGGTGTTTGGTTGTGCTGACATGCAGCTTCTTTGTGGACAGGAGCGCCGATCAGAAACCATGAAAAGTCTTTAAAGCCACCAGTGCAACTGTCACAGTCAGAAGCTATTACTGTCAAGTTGACCTCATCCTTCAGAAGTCAGAGGCTGCTATTGTTCTCAGCTCTGAGATACATATTGCCGCGTCAACTAATGCAATACATCATGTTGAGCCATCGCAGGTTTTTAGCTCTAACCAGGATTCTGACCAACATGAGCTGAACAGACACACGGTTTATGTCAACTTTTGTCTAATCCAGATGAGTCGGTTAACCGCCAAATTGAAAAAAAAACCCCATTAAATTAACTCTATAAAGTGACACAATATCACAGTTGTAAAAGTTTGCACCCTGTTATATGGCCCCCAAGTGGTCAAAAACTCAGTTATTATAGGTTCTCTTCTCATTACATTTGGCAGTACTTAAAAGCTTTTGATATGGTTGTGGACGGGGTCATCGTAAAGTCACGTTAAGATAAAAAGTACAATATATGCGATATTCTACTTATCTGTGTGGGGCATATTTTTAAAATAAAGGGAAGCCTGTGACTTCTGGAAGGTGAGAGCAGACAATAGTAGGTTCTGGGTGAATCACAGATGAGTTTAGATGCTTCAAACTGTGATGAAGAATATAAAATTACATATATCTTTTCTTAAAAGCTGCTTGCAGCTAGATTATGGCATTCTTGCTCTGTCTCTGGTCGCAGGGCTCTTATTGCAACAGAAATAATGAGCCATTGTCACACTGGTGGCTGTATTACCTTCATTAGTCAACCCTAAGACCACTGCTTTGTGTAGTCGCCTTGGCTGTAGTGCGTATGAATGAGCCTCAGTTCTACGTCTCTTTGATACTGATATTAAATCACTCTCATCCCAATACCACCAGAGAGATGGAACCTCCCACAATGTAGTAAACCCCTAAACGTCCATCTGCCACCATAACTCAGCGAACATCCTCTCTGAATTCCCCCTAAATCTGAATTAAAATGTGTCACACTTTATGTTCACATAATGTATACCAACAAGGCTGAATGGCAAAGTAATGACTAGATGAAAAGCGGTCAACATCATGATTTAACATGGTTTTTAATGTTCGTGAGTCTTCTGGTGTCTTGGTGCTGGTGTTTAACAGTGAATTGGCCGTGGAATCTTAATTGAGAAGTCATCTGTGAAGTGTGCTTTTACAGCTGCCTCTGCTTAGAGCATTACGGTGATTTACAGTTGAGAAAAAAAAGACATATTTCTCTTTTCTAAGAGAATTTCTAAGACTTTCAGATGTACTCTCCAGCGGAGACACAAAACCAAAATGACGAAAACGAGTAGACACAATAGTACAGCAGTTGCAGATGTGTTCAAAGATGTGTATTACAACCATGATCTGGTAAAGAGTAGGCCCGAAATGTTGCAACCTTGTACATCCCGATGCCTCTGCTTAGTCTCAGTAGTTTATATAGGAAGAAGAGTCAGATTTGGAAAGTCTTGTTACCACAGCAGTCACTGTCATTGTATCCCCCATATTGGCATTGGTATTAGAAGGTCATGTGTGAGCACTTGCATGCATTTGATTGGCCAACACAGAGCGTTGCTAGATTTCGTTGCTTTGCTTTGTGGCATTCTGAATGAAAATATTGTCAGGCTGAGAAAGCAAAACTGACCCAAGAGGATGGGTTAAAGTAACAGATCACTGAGTGTGAAGGCTAAATTGATGCCATAATACTGGCTGGTGGTTAAGTTTACTACGAATATGCATGCTGCGAGTCTGGAAAGTTTTGTGATTACACAGTACTGCCTTAAAGCCTTAGGCCGCCAGGAAGCGCCAACTATGAAAAGGTGACAATTATCTCGACAATCACAACCAAAGAAAGGTAACTGTAATGTCCCAGCAGGCTCAATATTTGACCCTGAACACATCACAGTTTGAAAACAGAACAAAAAAAGTGTTAGTTAAACACGTGTGTTTCTCATTCATGAATATGTCATCATAACTGGGAGTCAAAAAAAAGCATACTTTTAGTTTCGCTATAATCAAATAAAGAGCAGATCGGGATCCATACCAAACAAGTGCATTTATTCCCACTTGCCACTCCATTGGCACTCAGCAAGAATTAAAATAAACAGAACCATCTGTGTGGAGTCGCTCCAGGTTTCAACCTTTGTTTTTTTTGCTCAGTGGAGAATCAACTACATTTATTGTCTCCTGAATACAGTCCTTTTGGCTAACAAAGCCTGTTATTTATTTTGAACCTTTTAATTCTGCCATCATTAATATCCTCAGGAAGTCACGCCCTGTCAAAATCCACTGCTGTGCTTTGAACCCCAGCGTTTTTGAACAAAGACTTTGTCTTTGGGCTTGTTCAGGCAGTAGTTTATTGCAGCGATTTTGAGCAACATTGAGTGTTTTAGCATGTAGCAGGTAGCAAGCAAAGTGGCTGTGAATGTGTGGAAACTGTGGCCTGTTGAGGATGACTTTCATGAAGGTGCTTGAAGCAGCTATTTAAGCGCAAAGTGCTAAATCACTCTATGATGCAACATTAAGGGCAAAAGTTAGCTCCACGACTTCCGAACGGCAAAGTCAGCACAGCCATCTTTCTATTTGGGTTCAGCCATGCAGAGCCAAATGGAAAATATAGCAGTCTTCATTGTTTACCATGCCATTAGTAGGTTAACAGTTGGCACTTTGTTTTCTTGCTACACAACCCTTCAATTCAGGTCGGAAATTTGTGAACACCATGTCCATCCTGCACAAGTCAGCACTGTGCCACTCATGTTTTGAAGTCTTTCTCAGTGTCACCGCCAAGCTTCATCAGCATACAGTCCTACCACAGAAAAACATCAGTGTCACCGCCTGCCAAATTTGTGACATGATTCATGTCATGCTACACACGGTAAATGATGTATCTGCAATAATCACATGACTTTGTCCGTTTAGAAAAAGTGCAACCCTACGGCGTTTATTTTTAAATAACTGTGGCACATTTATTTAAAAAGAAATACTGTAGGTTGCACATTTTCTATCTCAGTCAACAGGGATTCGGTTTGGGAGCCGGAGGGGCCAGTTCACCTCCTGGGCACTGTTGAGGTGTCCTTGAGTGAGGTACTGAAGCCCTAACTGCTCCGGGGAAGCCACTATGTGGCTGCCCACCGTCTCTCCACATCCCCCACGATCCCTTTTTGTGTGTGTGGTTGTTTGTGTCGGGCCTGTATGTGTAAGACTTCTTCTTAAAATAAATTTGGTAACAAGTTGTTTTATGGAATCATGTGGAACACAGCATCTTATTGTCTCATTGACACAAACACAAACTCCTCAGATTTATGGGCCGCAGGACCGCCGACTCTGTCCACAAAAGAAAAACACAAAGGGAGGTGAGGCGGGGGATTTCCCTGAACCAGGGAGGCGAAGATGAAGAAGACTTCTTGTCTGGTGCTGCTCTGTCTATTCTGATGTGTTGCTCAATTCATTCTGCTAACCCCCGGGCTACATGCAGATTCTCAAAGAATTTGTGTTGCTTTTTTTCTTCTTCTAGAAATCTGTTTTGTAGAAATCTTTCTACAAACTCGTGCACCTGGTCATACTTTATTTGAATTCATTTGAGAAAATAGTTATTGTTGTATTGTATTCTTGGTTAACCTTACTTCATCACTCACTGTAAGAGGACTTTCTATGCTTGCAGACCCTAAAAAACCTTGAGCTTAAGCTTTTGTTAACTCAGCAGGCTTGAGACCACATAGCGAAAAGACTGCATGGTGCAGCAATATCCTGCTCTGTATTGTGTAGGTTGAGTAGGGTCGGGGACAATGAAGCTGGTGTGTGTGTGTGTGTGTGTGTGTGTGTGTGTGTGTAATCCCATTTGAAATGATCTCACCTCTCTTCAGGTCACTTCATCATTGAGGCCCTCCATCTTTTGTCCTCTCCTCTGTCTCGCTGTATTTCCTTCTGTGTTTTTCTTTTCACTGGAAAAGCAAATTGGCTTACCCGCACACATACGTATGGCAACACACACACCACTGAGAAGAGAGGAGATAGAAAAGTCAACATCGCCGCCAATAATCCAGAGCTGTCCCCTTGGAGGACGGGGTGTCAGGGGTTTGTCTTTGCCCATTGTCCAGCCATAGAGGCCAGAGACAGGGGAGGGTTTCCAGCTTCTGCCCCCAGACAATGGGGCCCTTGGAGGGGGCCTGGATTGACAAAGTACAACAAGGGCCCTGGTTCAGATAGAAGGGGTCAGAGGGGTCGTTTGACTTCACACCTCGACGTGTCCGAGTTTGGGATTTTTATGTCACAAAGTGATCATTTCCACTGACTTTAGTCTTACGTTGTCTCAGGTGAAGCTGAGATGCTTGACGGATGAAAAACCGTCTGTCAAACATGTGAGCTTTAAAATTTTGGGCAGTTTTAGCTTTTCACAGTGTCCCAATACATCTTCTTATTTAAAGTCGTGCTTCTCCAGGACTCTTGCCTAAGACAGTACTTTTAGGTCCCAATTCTGAAGCTATGATGGTCTTGCCAGCGAGACACCATTTAACATGAAATAAATGACCTCCCTGTGGTTCAAAGTTCTTCTATGCTCTCCGCTTCCCTTCTACTTTGTGGCGCATTTTACAAACAAGCAATACATATTTATAAATACATGAAAGGGTGGCCCTTCCACCCTTGGTCCGTCAGAGAAACCACAAATTGAGATCCATGTGTAGAAGTCAGAGGATGAGATTATCCCTAGAAAGACAGGCTCTAAATAAAGCAAGCGTGCCTTCCCCCCGTCGCGCCCTGGTGAACCTGCTGGTTTTTCTGCCCCTGACTGCTTGGTATATTTTTACAAGAGATGTTTATCCTCAAAATGCCAGTTGAGCTGTAATTTTGGGTCGTCCATCCGTCTCTGTGTCTGTCTGTTGCTCTCTTGGGGAGGAAAGAGGTTGCGGCTGCTGACCACTAGCATAGACTGGAGGCTGAGCCGCGCGTACAGCTTCTCCTCTGGCTGATACAGTAACACTCGTGCAACGTGCATCACCTCCGGCGACACTGCTGGCCTCTCGCCACTTAAAAGGGAAGAACTGCTGATTGCTGCTGTTTCATTTGAATTTGGGCTTTGAAGGTTGCAACCGTGAAACTATGAATGTCAGTCCCGTACCCACGCAGTCGTCTATTTCCACATGACACGTGGAGCATGAGTCATTTTTGGGGTAATATTAAGTTTTGATTTAATATCTTTGCATCACAAACTGACAAATAAGAATCTTTGCAAGAGCCAATTTAGTTATTTTTCCACTGCTGTAAACGGTAAAAATGGGTGCCATTTTTCAATTTGTATCCCCAGTCAGTCCATTTTGACTTGGTTTCCTTTTGTGCCACTATTGCGTTGTTTCTACATGGAAGTATTTGTGTTCCGGAAAAAAAAAAAAAAATCCCCCCCAAAAACAATAACAGACAATAACATCCTTGTTTGTTCTCCATCAGAAAAATGAGTTACATAGCTCACATGAAACCTGCAATTCAAGTTCAATAGTGCCCGTGATCAATCAGTCCTCCCATCCATCCATTTTCTAAACTGCTTGTCCTATTCAGGGTCACGGGGGCCTTGAACCTTGTGGGTATTAGGTGAAGTACAGTGTGTCTATTATTACTGCAGCTACAGACAAACTCATTCATATTGCAATGATTTTATTTATTTCTGTTGGAAACCTGTTTGGGGCCCTTCTGTGTGATGTTTGCATGTTGTGAAAATATTTTTCTAATTTTTATTTTTTCAAATGTATTGCTTGTCAGCCACTGGTTTAAGTCTTGGTTGACCTTACTTCAATGGACATTTGCAAAGACATTTTTCAATATGTCGTCCACACACTGTATAAGTAACCAATGACACATGTTGCTGTTGTCTGTATAGGTAAAGAAAAAAAAACTATGTGCAAGCACCTACCGACAGGGTCTATAGACCCATCATATGAAACATTTTGTCAATGCTTATCAAATTTTAAATTTAACAAGTTCAAATCGGGTCTTTTTTTTAACCAAGGTGACAGCAGCAATCATATCAAACAGTCTTTATGGAGTTAAAAAAAAAAAAGCCATAGCCAGCAGCAATTAGCCTAATTTACCGTGCCATGACAGCACAGCTACGGACCTGCGCTTGGTCACGTCACCCGAGGAAGCAAACGGGTCTGACTTGTCCTGCAGGATGAGGTTGAGGTAAAGGGCTATGATGGGTAAGGGGGGGACACTATGGACTGACTACGGGAAATCCCAAAATTTAAGGCCTAGCCAATGGTCCTGCACTGATGGCGTGCCAACAGACAGTGGGCCGTGTGTTGACTGAGATGGGTTTGGGGGTGGAGGTGGATGTGGATGGGGGAGAGCAGACTGGAGGGACATTGGCAGGCGTTGCATCCCAGATGGAGAGAGACGAGTGCTGCCAGTTGTCACGTTGTGTTTGTAGCACGGTGGAAAACACAGAACCACAAGTCTGGGGCTCCTGGCTGGACCTCATTATCCCATCAGCACTGAAGTGACTCACTGAGGCAGGCTTTCTGTGTTGCTGCTGTCACCGGCCTCACTCTCACTCTTAGTTTCAGCTGCTGCACCTTCATCCTCTTTCTTTGCGTATTTAGGCTCCTTCTACGAGTGCAAGTAACACCATATAGTTCGAATGAATGAGTTAAAAGCTGTGATAAAAATCAATATTGCTCTTTGTGTGCTACTCATACAGTCCAACCAAGATATTAGATGATATCATTTTCCCAAAGGTTTTTTAATCTCATTTAAGCTAACAATAATATACTGTGTTTGCGGTTGTAGACTCATCAAAGCACCACTGTCCTTTAAGCGTTTGATGCTTCACCATGTCTGAACAATATGAGGTGAAACAAGAGCCAAGAGGGGAACTAAGAGTCATCGATCCAACCTTTGTCTTAACATTCAGTCATGTATTCCTACAGGAATGGGCTGTCCACTTCAAGCACTACTTTATAGTACGTTACTGAGCTATCAGATGCCTGTTTGATGTGTGTCTTGTTGGATCCGACCACATTTTAAAATTACACTTTGTTGTAAACAGCACCGTTTTGTTTACAGTCTATGTTGCTCTCAAAGCTAATACAAAATGCATTGTGCGCGTCCTGAGGGTCCAACGAACGTGTTGTATACATTTCCCACCTCATAACATTTGTAAATATTTAAACCTGCATTGGTTTCTGGTCTTCTGTGGTCTTACTTTTTTTTCAAATTAAAAACACAGAATCGCATCGAAGTTAACGACAATATAAAAATGTGGAAATACAAGAGAGCACGCTGTGCCGCTGCGACGTCTTCAGCCATGTGCACTGTGGTAAGGCCTCACCAGTATTTATACATTTTTTTTAGTTTCACTTTCTCCTTCGGCCACATCTGTGAGCTGCTGCTCTAAGCTCCTAAGCTAAACACCTCTGTACCAAACAGTGGAAAATATTCTGCTACCACTTTGTCTACTGTCGACCAACGCATTTCATAAACAGCGCCGTCAGAGCACGCACATGTTGACAAACTTTTCACCGCTTTTGTCTTCCTCCAGACTCGCTTAACTTCCTTTTTGCTGGCCACATCGTTGCGTTATGGCATGCTAGTTTAAACAACCATATTCTTTTTACGTTTCCGCTCACGGTTGCCTTTGTCATAGATGTCGTTTGACCCTGTGAGCCAGGGTCGAGAAAGCCAGAATGAAAGAGGAGAGAAGACAACAAAGAACAAGAATTAATGCAACCACTCTCAATTCAAACCTAATATCAAAGTTTACAAAAACTTAAATGACAACATTTCAAATCTGGATTGAAACTAATTACTTATAAACACTTTTTTAGATGCTTACTATTCTGTACATACGACCCTAAATTACACAGAAGGTTTTGTGCATTTGGATTTCCAGCGGCTCCAAGTACTGGACAAATTTTGACCTGATGGTAGTATTAGAAAAGTCGCCTCATCTGGGGATGATGAATGCTTGTACAAAATTCACTTCCTGCTAATGGTTGTTGAGATATCAACCGACTGATGACTAACATTGGCATCTCACATAACAGAGTTGTGCTGCTAGCAGTAATTTCAGCAATTCGACTAAAAGGAGCTCAAGCAGGAATTATGGCTGTTGTCCAATGAGAGCAGAGGATGAATTAGCATGAAATTATAAAGCCGCAAAATCTATTTTATAGCCTTGTTTATGCCCAAGCTTAGCCATACCTTAACCATAGCAAAAGTTTTCAACAGTTTTGAAAGAGACTTCTATCGCCCTGTCCATGGGAGTGTCAGATCAGAAAATGTATGTTGTTCTGGAGGGCGATTACAAAGAATTGATGTTGCCATTTCATTTTTAAAAATGGTTGCGATACACTGTTTTACAGAGCTAAACGGAACTGTGAGAAATATATATTTAGCTTGGCAAATGTTAGATTCTCCTCAAAGAAAGTTATAGTCAAAGTTGTACTTGGATTTTACAGTCAGTAGTGAGTGAACATTAACCTGTCTCTGTCCTGTAATATTTACCATGTTTGAAGGAGTCTATTAAAATTTGATTGATTCCTCCTTCACAGATAACACCAGCTTAAAGTCCATAAAAAGCCCTCCTCCCGTTTAGCAAGTTCAGTTACGCTCACTGTGTTCCGGACATTTTTTTGGAGAGAATATCACTGCTCGATGAACCCACACTGTTCAAAAGACACCTCATCAAGACAAGAGAAAAATGTTGGAGCAAAACTTTCCAGACTCAAAGACTAATAACGCGCTTTCCTGACTCAAGGCAAGAAGTTTTATTTAATTTCCTCCTTGGTGGATGTCAGTGTCTATGCGCTCAATATTTACTTCCCAGAAGCCGAGCTGTCTTTGGTAGGTGATGTGTTGCGCTGTAACCTGAAGGCGTCTGTCAGCTGTCCCCAGTGCCTCACCCATTAATAAGAAACCAGATAAAGAAGGAAAGCAGTCAGCTCCAGAGGTCCTGAAAAGACCTAAATATGAATGGAATAGTGCTGACTGGGAGGTTTTGCCAAACATTAGCTCTTTTTATCACCCGTCACCTGATGCCTGCGACTCTTTGTGTAAAGCCATTACGCAGATATCTGAGGCCGCCAAGGCGCTGTGTGACACAAAACAAGTGCCCTCTGTTATTCTTTACCTGCAGTTCCTGGGGGAAATGAAATGAGGTAATGCTGCTCTGCTTACATGATATGCTCGTGCAGATACATGCTCTCCGTCTTCCACGCACACACAACAGGTCTCAAACCTTATTTTCTGACGGATAAACTCGTGACTGTCCACGCCTGCGTTTTCTTTCTAGGGCAAACTCGTAGATGTTTCACTGCAGCTGCTGATTCTTCTACCAAATCTGCCTCTTCTCCTCTCCAGCTCAGGCTTGCCCTTTTCTTTGGGAGCATTAAGATATCAAAGGATTACCCCTGTAGTCAGCTTTGTGAATATTTTAGTCCAATAAGGGTTTATTAAGGGCTTTCTGTTTTCATTGGAGAGCGGATGAGGGGAGGGGTTGACAGCTGCTTGGATTTTCTTTCATTAGCATAGTTTATACCTTTCAGCCTCACCGTCATCCTTCTCATCACTGACACAATAGTTGGCCAAATACACTATTGAGTCTTCTCTTGACAGACTGTCGATCCTTGCCAAATTCCTGTTTGTGTAGATATTCGTGTGTGTGTGTCTCCGTGTGACCTACGGGCAAAACTGAAAAGCTGTTGATATCTGAAAAGCAGTGCTAGGCTTTACTTCAAGGAACACGATTTTTTTTTTGTTTTTTACAATGAAATGTTTACAGATAGGAAGTTTTTTGCGAGGCAAACAGTGAGTCAGTCCGTGGTTTTGTGGCTCAGCGGAATCGCACAGAGCTTTTAAATTTGATATATACTTTGTGTACTGTGTACTGTATTAATGACAACGGGGTGTAACTGGAGCACGGATTACAAACATGGTGTGTGAGACGGTTTTAAGGTTTTAAAACAACAGATGTGTGTTTTAATCCTGGGTGGTTGGGCCTGAAAGTGTTTAGAAAGCATGAGCTCAAGCACTGAAATGATGCTATTAATGCATTTCCGTACTTCCACTACTGTACACTGTTGCTGACTTTGTTCAGACGTCACAGTGGATCTTTAGGGGTTCAGTATGATTTAAGCAAATGATTTCTTACACCATTTTATCCAGCCATGTCTGAATAAGAACAATTTGCTGTGTCGATAGATAGATGTCTGGTCTAATCTTCTAACACACAATAGTGGATGATAAAAGGTGGCTGGTAGTGAAATCTTGAGTTTTTGAGGCAACAAAGTTTGTATAAAAATATTTTTCAGTCCAAAGTTTGTTACATACTATGGATCCTCCAATATTCTTCCCTTAGGTTACACTATTGGCGAGTTTAAAAGCATCTTGTACTGTTATGCTGATGATATCCAATTGTATTTTAAACCCAATGTGTCTGGAAAACTGACAGCTATTAACGATCAACGAATCTTTGGTCCCATATTTGATCACATCAAAAACATAAAATCACTGCCCTGTTCACATTTCTTCTCGTGGTTGTTGTCACGCATTTATATCATCTCGGCTCGATTACTGTAATTCCATTTTTACCTGCCTCAGCAAGTCGTCTCTGGACTGTCTACAACTGGTACAGCTCACTCAAGAAGAACTCACATCACTCCCATCTTATCTGCTTGATACTGGCTCCCCATCAAGTTCAGGATTCATTTTAAGGTTCTTATTTTCACATATAGAGCCGCGCTTTGTCAGGCACCAGCTTACATCTTGGATCAGCTCCATCCTTATATCACCAGTTGGTCATTTAGATCTTCCAACCAACCAGGGCTTACTGGTTGATCGTGCCTTTGAAGTGGTGGCTTCGACACTGTGGAACGCTCCTCCTGTAGACTTCTGTCCTGCAGTCTTTTGAAGCCTCAAAAAAGCAGCTAAAGTTATATTCTCAACTGCTTATTTAAACTGGCCTTCGTCTGGCCTGCTGTCCAGTATTTTCACGTCATGTTGTTGCTTTTGTATTATTGTCTGTATACTAAATGAACACATCACTTATTGTGCTAATGCCTTCGAAAACCTTATGAGATACAGATGAGGCAGATTTCTTGGTAATAACATAGCAACATCTTTATAAAAGATGTGTGTGTACGTGTGTGTTTTTTGTGTATGTGTGGGAAGTCTGCCGCATTCAGTGAAACCCTAGGCCAGCACCAGGCCGTATCTAATGTGAATTAAATAGCGTATTAAAAACATTGCCCAGTCATCTTTCTGCCCAGCCTCAACAGTTGGAAACTTCCTATGCTTGGCTACTGGACAAGCTCAAAGCTGTCCATCTATTTCAGTGATCGAAGAGTATGAACTTCAAGCAGTGCTGCGTAAGTCAAATGCAGCATAAGAAATAAAATTCAACATTTCAAAAAGTCGATCTATAGCAGGAGCACGGGTAAAGGATTCGCGGCGATGCTGATCTTTTTTCTGTAAATCCTGATGCTGGTGAGATAAGCGTATTCACATTTCACAGTTTTTTTAGTAACCTTTATCACTGAGGTCACTTCTTTCTATAGACTCCGCACCTGCATCACTGAATTTGACATCCGGATTGTTTCAGTGAAACAGAAAATATGGAAGAGAATCCTTTGTTTTGAGACTATGCTATGCCAGCAGGCCGCTGAAATTTTCAAGGAAGTACAAATCCTTCCATTCCAGGATGCGGCTGTATAAGGAATCAAACGCACCCAGCTGGATAGATTTGTGTTCATCACTTCAACATGACCACCCAGGCTTCCTTTTCTGTGACGCGACTGTACCGCTATAAAGTTTACAGATACCTATTTTAAATATAATATACTAACACTGCTGCCATTTCAGTGAATGGAACAGTTTGGACGCCGTGCCCGTTTAATCTGTCTTTTATATCTGATGTGGATGTGTTTGAACACTCTTGCCTGCAAACACCTGTTCCACCCGTTCTCAGGATTTAACACCGAGTAGAGTTAACAATTAACAGTTACTTTGTACCTCATTATTGATTTACTCTTCTCACTGTCATGACATTCATCTTCATTTATTGAGCACTCGTTAGAACTTTCCCATTTCTTCACACAGAGCTTTAAAAAGATGTCTGTTCAGTGACTTGCTTTTGATTGTATTGACTTTTTTCCACACACTTGAGTACTGCTTTGAGACACCGGGACCGTTTTTTTTTTTTTTTTCCACAGTCAGTGGTTCTCTGTGATTGCAACAGTGTGCAGTTGGTGGCAGATGGTGCTACTGCACGTACACGTGCTGGTACACCTTCTGTTTTCTACTCGCTGCAGTTGTACCATCTGTGCAAATTCAATTTCAAATCAGTTTAGCACCAAACAGAAGTTACCTCATGACGCTTTCCATATAGATTACATCCAGACTGCACCCTTTACAATATTATTTACCCAGCAAATCGCTTCTCCTGTGGTGTCCGTGGGCGGTGCGCACTCCACCAGCATTAATTTACCTCACACAACACAGCAGATTTGATTAATTTCCGATGTCAGTTGAGAAGCGACAAGTGTGACATCAGCTGATCTTCGACATTCTAACTGTGTCACTGGACGGAGGTGGCCCGTTAAAACAGGTCGATTTTAGCTCCACTTTGTGCTATTTACAAGGTGTATTATTAGAAGGTAGGTCAGCTTAATTTATGTGAATTATTAAGGTTAAAATATTCTCTCCTTCTAATAGTCTTTACAGACCGTCAAACCACCTCTGTGTGTTTGATGGCAGGGCTAGATTTTTTTCTCAATCAATTGCTCAGCAGCATCATTAACTAACTTGTAATGAAGTGTTACATACTGACTGGCCCCTGTGCCACACTTTTTCCTCCTCCGTGCTGATGGCCTGGAGCTACAGGTTTCATCTTTTAGTGTCCTTCGCTCTCTGAGGAAGTAAACTTTTTGCTCGATGTTGAAAATGTGATGCAGCAGCTTTTAAGGATGGTGCCACTGGGCACTTTTACTGCATAAAAGGGGGCACTGTCGTTTCGAAGACAAGAGGGTCACGTATGCTTTCATGCATTTGTAGGCTTATTTAAAATCATTAGTACGAAGGAGCATCTGTCAATCAAATGTGGCCCATTTCTTGAATTCTTCTTTTCTTTTCTGTTTATTTCTTGCTGCCATGGTGGTGGCTCGTTAGAACTACCCAGTTCCAAACAAACCACAGACAGAATTCATCTCTTCCTGTGTACAACCTCATTTTTCCCAGGAAAGACCTCCAAGACAGAAAGAGCGGCTGTATGTAGGTTAAATCCCCACTGTGTTGTAGTACTGTGCTAAGCGGACACCCATTCATATTCTGGATTATTACTGCACCTACAATAATTCTTGCTTGTTGCTCCACAAGAAATAGTCATTTCAAACGTGATTTGTTTGGAAAGAAAAAAGGTGTTTACATTTATCTGGATCTGTGCATGTGTGCAAATATGTGTCTGAACTGGATTGCGTATGACAGACACTCCACACACATTTCACAATGAATTTAAAGCACAGAAATTCATCTGAAATAGTCTGGCTCGGCGCCACGGGACCAGCAGGCTTTTATTCTGCCTGGCAACAAACACTGTGAGACACTGTACATCAAACACACACATACCGGGCAGTTAGCACCTCTACTGGCACGAGCACACGTGATGTCATCAAAGACAGAAATCCCAGGTGCTGATGGGATAGGAAATGGTCTCTCTGGCTCTCCCCCCGACTCCTGGCACCTGGCTGACAACTGATGACATCTCCCTTTTCATGTAATGATCCCCTTGACTTCAAAGTGAAAGTAGGGGAATCCCACCTCACACACAGGCAAACACACACACACACACACACACACAAACACACACAAAGCAAAAGAATATGCATTCATCTAATTTTTCTTCCTAGTGGTGGAGGTGTAAGATGATTATAGCTGTCATTCCTTTTGGCAAATATTCTTAGATGTCTAACTCTCAAATACAGGGTTTCATGAAATCTGTGTTTTATGTCATTATGGTCACATTATGTGAAACCTAAAACATCTAGTCTGACTATAAAAGAAGGCTCTGTCTATCTGTCTGTCTGTCTGTCTGTTTGTCCAGATATCTCGAGAACTGTTCGTCCGATCGACTTCACACTTGGCGTGTGTCTTGCTGGAGACCCTTGGAAGTCCAGCATTAGCTCCAGTTAGGATGCACGGTTCTCGAGAAAGTTGAGTAACCAGCAAGTTTCCAGGCCCACAGTTTTATGGTGCGTTCACAGAGAAAGCAAAGCAAATTTTCACCCGGTTATACTCACGGGATCAATTCTGTTTACTCTTGTTACTCATATGAATTATTATTCGCCCTTAATCTGGTTTACCACAGCAGTATGAGCCCAAAACAAACAGATATTGCTGCGGTTTAATTAAAATGTGCGGCTCAATGGATGCCAAAATAACTATATCATGATGGTGGTCTGTCTGAATTCATACTTGTCTGTTCACTAGGCAGCATGTAAAAAGCTTTTGAAATGGCTGTTTTCTGAATTGAGTGGGGATCGAGCGGGCCTATGCTAACTTGGCTCATAGTAAAGTGTAACAGATTGCTGGGATGAACTATGTTTATTCCCCAGCACTCAGCAGCTATCTATCTATCAATCTACATTATTTATATATTCATTTCATCATTTATTTATCTCAGGAAGACATATTTAATTGTTTCTGTATGCATGCATTTATTTATTTAACACTGACTATGATTGCATACCGTAATAATTTAGCCCCGTTCAGATGGTAGTGTTGGTTTGTGGTGCTTTGATAGACAGCAGTTTATTCTCAGCTAAAAGAAAATGTAATGTTGAAATAATTTTCCAGGTCATTTGAGCGTTTCTCTTATTTTCTATGTGTTTTCCATGACTGGAACATTGGTCTGTTTTTCAAGTTTTTCAGGGAGCGTGGGAACACCGACAGTATCTGGACGCACATATTCATCAGGACCTTGGTTGGACATTTTCTAAAATCTGATTCCAAACTATCACTTTCTGACACATACGCGTGCTGTATGTGGTTGGAATGCATGAGATCTATTTCTGTTTGCATGCAGCACAAGATCACACAGGGCCGCAAAGGACAAGACATGACTGACAGCCAAACAGATCCATGCCACCGTGGCAACCGCTGACACAGCCAAAAATAATCCTGGAAGAACCAACAGAAATTCAGCCCCCAAAAAAATCCCAAAGATACAAGCAGCAGGGAAATTATAAGGTCTGAAATGAGGACCAGATACAGGATGAGAGCGCAGGACAGGAGAGAAGAGGAGCGTCTGCAGTTGTACATTCTGGAGCCCATGTTGGAAAAAGCGGTGCCACATGACAGGCAAAACAAACAAACAAAAGACAAGTGAAGGGGGGAGAAATCAGGGGAGAGAGCTGGCATATTCCCGAGGTAACAGCTTGCAAGTGTTTGACTGTATATGCCCTTGTCTGATTAGAAGCAGAGTACATCTGCTTTCTCTGCCAGCTACACCCGGGCTTGAAGTAAAGGGGTCTCTCGTGTGTAACTCTGTGGCACAATGAATCGAAAAATGTCAAAGTGGTGATGAGTGATGCCAGTGTGCTCGAACCAGTGCAGACAAGCCTCACTGAGGGTGGGGCCTTGGGGTCATTGGATTGGGAATCAGTGTTGGGCTGCCTTTTGGCACAAAGCAAATCGTGTTCAAATGTATGAAATACCATCGGGGGGGAGCTAAAATGCCGTGACGTAATGTAAATTTACTTCAGACATGTTGAAAAGTATGTGTCAAACATGACATGAGAAAATAATCAAAGCAGCAAATAAAGAGAAACTTTTATTTTTTAACAACTGATTCATTTTAGACGTATACTTTATTGTAATAGGAGACAGAGGTATTGTTTTGTCATAGATTTAATTGTAACCAAGGTTGTCAGATACAAATTTAAAAAAAAAAAAAAAAAAAGCAACTTGTCAGCACTCAAGAGGGTATAATCCAAATTTATGGTCTTGTTTGTACAATATTTCTCCACACAAGGCAGAGGGACTAGTACATGTGTGCCACAATGAGTGACAAAACACTGACGATAAATCTACTGGTGACTGCTATGACTAAGGCTAAACTAAGACAAGGTTGATTTCACCAACTCACAGAATGCAGACTGTGAGTTTTATCTTCTGTTTTTAAAAGACTGGCTGCGGCGTGGAGGTGTCGCTTCACAGCTAGTATCTTCTGTGAGGCTGTACCTGGCCGCAGCGGCACTTTACTCTAAATAAATTGTATTTAAAGTAGATTTAGATGGCTTCCTTGTAACGGTAACACCGAGTCATGCAGATATAATCATGATAAAGAGCCACCTTAAAAATAAATACTTATCTTAGCATGTTTTCTTGACCTGTGAGGTAAAAATGTCTGTGTAGATATTTTTTAGTTTACTAGTCTGATACTATGAACTTGTCAAAGGATCTCTTTACTCTGGTTCCTCTCACATTGTGCTCCCAAGACACAAGGCTCGGGGCATAGATCACAACATAGTGTGGTCTCTAAATCTTACAATCTATTTCCATACCCGGCCAGAAAAACCCAACTGCTTATATTTCCAGCTGCAACCAGATATGTTGTATTGCTTTTGGGAAACAAACAACAGACTGGCCTGACAGGCGCTGGTAACTCAACGACCCAACTGGGGGAGAGACATTATGAGAAAGGGAGAAAGAGAGAGAGAGAGGGAGAGCGACTGCTAAGGGCTTCAGACAGTTGGTTTAGCATGCCGTAAATAAGCACATCGTCTGTCAACACAGTGGCACGGTGCAACAAGCTGTGGTGTGCCGGGGTGTAACACTGTTCAGATTTAAAAACATCTGTAGCCACCGCCGGCAAATACAAACTGCATTTTCAGAGGGAGAGAAAGAGAAGCGTTCATGGTGAGAGAAAAACAGAGGAAGTTGCAAAAAACAAAGGACAGGAACCACATCAGCCACATTAGAAAATGCCTCTCAGCCCACAGGTCTTTCCACTTTCCGTCCTTAACGTTGTGTGTTTCGGTGTGGCTTTGCACATGCAAACAAATAGGCTGGCCGGAGCAGAGTAATCAGGGAGTCAGTCGGAGTGTCAAACATGAGCAGCTTATACAGCAACTCAGGGACCTTTGCGAAGAACCTGCGGAAGCAGTGTGGTTGTGTTTCTTCACCAACTCTACATCACACTGTGCAGATGACAGCGCAATTACCCTCCAAAGTACAGCGCAGGAAATTTCCCAGCAACCTCAAATCACAGACACTTACAAGTACAGGGCCACCAAAATTGCATCTTACATCTTAATGACAAGCAGATGCTATAATGAGCCAATGAGGTATAATATCATCATAAGAGTGTCTATTCTCATGAAGAGTTTTCTTCCATAATGTGACATCTTCTATTGGAAGAGGGTGAAATCATTTTAAAGGGGCCGAACACACACAATATATATATATATATATATAAAACCCATTATACAAAGGTTAGTAAGTTCTTTCTCGCACTAACTTCATCCAATAAAAGCCTCCAAACAGCTCACTCTGCCTGCTTAGTGGCGCACTCAATTTTATGCTGCATTTCCATTTTGCCAGCACGCTTTAATACCACTGTCCATGCTCAATAATAGACTAAAGAGAGTGCCATTTTTACAGCCCGACTGTGTTCAGCTTTCACCAGTTTTATTGGGTGGAAGAGCAAATCAATTCCATCTGGTGCAAATTGTAAAAGTAGCCCTTAAAACCAATCCTGGCTTCAATATTGTTAACCCAATATGGAACCGGCCCACCAGGATACGATTCTTCTCCTCCTGGTTGCTAGATTGGCCGTCTAATGTGATCAGTTTCTTTCCTGGTAGAGCTGTTGCTGAGTGTGCAGGCAGAGCCGAGGCTTTGTGGGGTGTTCAGCTTTGTTTATGCCTGTGCCGTGATGTCATGACCACTGACACAGGCTCCAGAAGTTGCCTTGGCGTGTTTTGTCACTTTATTGAATACAGAAGTACAACAAAAAAAAAGCATCTATGGAACATAGACCGCCACAGTTAAATGAAATAGACGTCGGCCATCACTTTCACCTAATGCACTCAAAGGTCAAAGATACAAAGAAAAACATCTACAGAATATTGTTTCTTCTTGCTGCTGTAAAATACCTTTTTTTTTTTTTTATTGAAGCTAGCCTGCTACCTATGCCTCTTTAAAGGGGATAGTTTGGGTTTTTTTGAAGTGGGGTTGTATGAGGTAGACGGCAGACAGCACGCTTCCAGTTTGGAGAAGCAGACACATGCATGGAAGTGCAGCAAAGCACCGCTGTGGACAGGATCATCAGAAAACATGTTTTAGCCACACACAAAAAGGGCCACCTAAAGAAAAATGGTACGCTATAGTGAGCATATTCCCTTCACATTACCTTACCATCAGTTCTGTAGTGTAATAAGCCCCACGCGACACAGTTGGGCTTTGGCGTAGACGACGCAGCGCCGAGGGACTGGGTTCTCTGACAGTAGCACACTAGACACACTAAACCCCATGAGAATATTGGATATTGATGGCTTATTAGGGTGATGTGTTATGTCTGCCAGAAAAGCTGGCAACAGTTGTGAGAGCCCTTATTATGCTCAGCGGAGTGTGAATATCTCTGTAGTGGAGTTGGCTGTACACCGTGTCTCCTGCCGGCGCATTCCAGCAACTTATCCAGGTGTTTGCAAGCCACCAGAATGGAAAAGGCTCCAGCAGGACCACCTGTTCAAAACAATTAGGATTACACATGCTTTAACAACACGAGCCGGTGAAGTGTGCACAACCTGTCACTTCAATGGGACACTTAAACAACGTGCCTCAATTTTGGCTGGTTTAATTGACTAGTTGTTAACGCCGCTGTGAGCGAGCAGGAAGAACAGTGTAAAGCATAATTCTGCCATCGAATGCTGCCAGAGTTTAAAGTGGGTGAAGGAAAAATCTATGCATAGAGAAAACATTGTATGTCAAACTTCATTTTAAGTTTAGTCAATTTAAACATTTTAGAAAACACAAGCAGACCACATTCATTGCAAGCCGTACATAAACTACCCTTAATCCTTGTTTTCATTAAGCTCAGGTCTGTATTTGCTTTGTATGCTTTGCATTTGTCCTCAGTTGTTCTTGTTTTGTTTTCAACTCTTATCCAAATGCATTGTTGTATTGTTTTTTGCTGGTATATTGATAGAATGTGATGAGAGCATAATGTTATTTGTAACCCTACGATACAACATTTTGCTGACAGTTCCACATTTGCAGATGAAACGGTGCCTAATATGGTCTGACATACTTCAGGGGATCCTGCAAATCATCACGTTACTCCAGTGCCGAGCCTTAAGCAGTATTCATGAAATCTCCGTGCAGCTTAGCTGCCAGTCGTTTATGTGCTACCCAACCACAACAAGTAAAAATTCAGGGAATGAACGGGCATAGGAAATGAAATATCTTTTGTATAAAATTTGGTGGAGACTGAGGCACAGCTGTAGGACAATAAAAACAAACGTTGCCGTTGCACATAGACTGTGACCAAATGCCTGGCACACCCCGAAGAGGACTTGTTTTGAAGTGGAAACATGTTGGTTTCAAACCAGGATTCAGTAAAGGCATTTATACTTATTCATGGCTTTGAAGTACCTCAGATTCTTCTGACCTGTCATTATCTTGAAGAGCACCTGACCAGACGTGCTGCTTTTTATTATTAATATAAATATTATTTTATTCATTTATTTTACACTTTCTTTTCTTTCTTCTACTGTTGCAGATTCTCTATGCTGAAGGACACGTGAACAAATCTTGATACTGACGTTTTGTATCTGGATAATGTGAAAATCAAGTGTGACAATAAAAGGAATCTCATGGATTTGTCGGTGGTCAGTCTGTATTTTCTTTCTAGTAAGCAAGAAACCATAATATAAGAAAAAACTAACTTCTACACAAAATCAAATTTTATTCACCATCATATGATGACTGACAATCATCACATGATGATTGTACAATGAGTAACAGAGTAACCAGTTACTGAAGAGTAGTACACCAATGCCTAGGTAATAGGTAATCAGTAGTAAATGCTATGGGCCATATTTTGTCCAGAATCAGAAAACCAAATAAACTTTACAGAGGGTCAAAAACAGCCTCTACTGAAATATGTATGTTGCATTTTGCTTGGGCTAATTAATGTCAGGTTTGAGCAACCTGTGCAAACTTTTGGACCAAAAAAGCTCAATTGCTGTAGCACCACCATCTGGCCAATCTGTATACTTTTTGTTGCCGAAAAGTCTGAAAGTCTTTGCAGCAGTGAAGGGGGGAGTATAAGAGCCTCAACTACACCACTACAAATGGAAGTGACAATGACTATGGGACAATGCTTTTTCTAAGAGTTACAAGGCAAATAGGCTGACGCCTCTTAATCTTTAACAATGTGCAATATTTTGCCTCTTTTAATGTAATATATTATTGCAACAACCGCAGTCAAATAAATGCAGTGAAGCAAAAAGTCAAATATTTTCCTCTGAGATGTAGTAAAGTAGAAGTATCAAGTTGCATAAAATACAAAATACCCATAAGTGAAAGTTCTCCAAAGTACTATGGAGTTACCTTCAGGGCGAACAGTAGAATAAGAGAAGGACAGTTGATAGTGTTGCCTCCTGTTGTGTGTATTTCTGTGTCTTATTACACACAGAAATAAAAGCAATGAAGAAGCCACGTGCCTTTGCTTCCACTTTATTCTGTCACTGCAAATAAAAGTTATTAAAAAAAAAAAAAAAACACACACAGAAAGTCTGCCCTCAGAAACTTCCAAGTAGACATTTACGAGCGGCACCTGAAGGCAGCAATCGTCCCCGCTCGCTTCTGCCAAAAGAAGAATCTCTTTTTCTTCTTTTATCTGCGCGTGGTAAATGATGCTGCGCGCTGATTGGCTGCTGGCCGATGACTTTGCTCCATCCAGCAGGCCGGCTGTCTCAGAGCCGGCCGAGTGCTCAGTCAGCGCTCCTCCCGGTGATCCCCACTACCTGCCGCTCCTCCTCACGCATACATACACAAACACACATGTACTCATGAGTGCGCGCTGCGTCTGTGCGCACCACCGGCTGCTGCTGCAACCTGCCGACTTCACCTGAACGAGCAAAGCTGGGGGAACCAGAACCACTAAACCATGCGTGCATATTGCATTATGCGACATCGCAGGTTACTACTTCTGCGCTCTTTTAGGAGGTAACGGGGGAGGTGTAAGCTTGCGTGCCATCACCATGGATTGCCTTTTTCTTCTGATATGGACTTTACCCATCCCGCTGGTCGGCTGCACCTCACCCAAGCTCCTGTCCACCCTCTTATCCTGGAATATTATCAAGGCATGTGGTACTTTATTAAACATGTATACACTCTTAACTCGAACACGGGCATCATTCTAGTTTGGGACCAAAACAAACAGAGATTTGTCTCTTTTCAGCATGATTTATATCAGCAACATGCACCGCAGTGGTCACTGATTGTGGTGAAAAGTAAGACAAGTGATTGTCATCCTAAATTAAACTCAAGTGCAGCACATGTTTCGACAAGAGGAGCTCTATTTATCACTTGGCTTCAACTCATTCAAGTGAAGCCAACCTGTTGCTACCTGTTCATTTATGATTTTTTTTTCTAACTTTTTTTTTTTTTTTTTTTGCAGACGCTGCACATTTACTACTCGCACACCTCCCACACCGCCTCGGCCAGCTATTCTTCCAGCGACAGCCACGGATTAAATCACGGTGAGTGCTTGTCTTTTGACATCTATGGATGTTTCTTCCAGCTGGCATGAATCCATGAGAGAGAGAGTGAATAAAAAGAGATACGTAGCAGTGATGGGTGCAGTATTTAGATCCGTGGTTCCCAAAGATGCTGTTGAATGAAACAGTTTATGGAAATTACAATTTTATAGTCAATTGAGGTGAAATTTCTACATGTTATTTGGTTAAAAAAAAAAAAAAAAGTGCTGACACTTCTGCAGTGACTGTGGAGGCATGACCAGTGAGTGCAGTGTAGACTGGGATTTCCTCTTAGCTGCTTTGATCTACAGAAACTAGTTGAGGTGATTGACATGCTGTGGTTCTGCTCGCTCTCCTGCTATTAAAGGGTGCAAGTGCCAAACATACAGAAAGACAGAACTTGATGGAATTGTTACAGTTGCTATGTGTTATCTACTGAAAAGTTCAGCAAATAAATACTTTCAGCATTTTATTTGACTGGAACACCATGACAACTGCATGAAATCAGAACATCGTGATATTTACAACCTCTGGTTCTGAAAGTACTGACCCATATCTGATATGCATGGAAGTATGATGTTGCCGTTATGGCTCCTATTAAAAGCCATCTGCGATCCATATGAAGTGCTGTGCTCTGAGCAATAGCTGAGCGCTTAAACTTTCACAGAGTAATGAAGGTTTTTAGCCTTTATTGCCAATTCCGGGTGCATTTCTTGGTATTAATGACTAAATCTGACACCATGTTGCTGTTTTAATTGCATATGATGTAGTTTGGTATCAGATTTTGTTTTTCCGCTGTCTGAAATATCAACAGTCATTGTCATGCAGCACATGTTACGATATTGTCTCCACCAACATTTAGCGTTACACAAATACAAGCAGAATACAAATCACCAGATGTTGTGTTTTGACTAGAAGCTGAAACTTACTTATTTTCATATTTTTGGTATGATGTCATTGCCACTATCTCCACTTACACTAAGCAAAGAGCTGAATTAAAATGTTTGCGCTGCCTCGCCAATATGAACATGATTACATGAAGCAGGATGTCAGGAAGTGTGTATGCCAAAAAACACAAAATAACTGCTGAAGTATCTGATGTTTTTGATGTTGGCACTTCCATGTGACTTCCTTTCTGTCCCTCTCCTCCTCAGACTATGTGTTTGTAGTCCCGGTGGAGGTGGACTCCGAGGGAGGATACCTGACGCACGATGTGACCAGGCGAAGTCACCGCAGCAGGAGGTCCCTGTCTTCTTCTCTTCACTACCGGCTCTCAGCCTTTGGGCAGGACATGCACCTGGATCTGCAGCCGTCCTCTGTGATTGGCCCAGGTTTCACCGTGCAGACACTTGGCCCGGATGGCATCGCCACGGTGATGGATGATTCGGGGTTTCACAACTGCCTGTATCAGGGATTTATCCGTAACCTGACGACCTCCTCGGCAGCCATATCGACGTGCTCTGGACTCGTAAGTGTCTGCCAGTAACTTCTTGGTTCTTGAGGTATTGCAAGCTTTTGTCATGTGAAAAAAACTCCACACTCATTTTATGTTTTGTTTTATGTTATTTTTCCTGTTTTGTGTTTTGGTTATATCCTTAAGTGGATTACATGGTTTCCACATGGTTTGAGAAAATTCACCATCCCTTGGGTTGATTAAACATTTCAAAACTGGTTTAAATGACCTCAAACATGCTAATAGGAAACAACATTTTGGAAATAAAAGGTTTGCACCCAGCAGATTTTGTACTCCCCTACCTCAAGCTCAATGCCTTTACGCCCGAAAAAGCACTATGTCCTCTAATGCCCTGATTTTTTTCTGGTGCATCACTGTCTGTGCAATTCAGACCTTGTTAATATTGTGGGTGAACTGCAACATGACATCATTGCCCATGATTGTAAGCATCGGTTTCTGGTGCTTTGTTAGGCACTAAGAAGGAACACTGGGAGGAGCGGGGGGAAAAAATGAAAGGATAAAGGGAGGAGAGCAGGAGAGGAGAGAAATGTTACACTGCTGACAGTGCAACACACGAAGAAGGGCCATAATTCAGTTTAAGTGTTTATTGTAGAGCCAACACACATGATAAACACACCCAACCTACTGATCAGAGCACAGTCTTAGTAACACTGGAGCGACAGTATATTTATCACGTGTACTGACTTGAGGGAACTGACTTTGTTAGCTTGTTGCGGACATCCACGGGGTGAAAAAAAAAAGAAAAAAAAAGTGATGTGGTGTCTAGCTGGCCCACAAGTCCAGCTGTTCACACCAGCGCTAATTGTATGATTGCCTACAAGTGGAGGACTGGTTGTGCTGCCTTGTGGAAACGTGTCTTCATTACATTTTCCATGTCATTGACTTTGTTTATGTATCCAGGCTAAGTCTTGGTGACTGCTATTTCCAGTTTACCTCAGTCACCACACCCACTGGTGTACTCAATGAATATTAGAAAGAATAGTTCAACATTTACTCCGTTGCATTCTTTCAGAGACTGAGGCGAAGATAAATATCAAGCCCAGCTCTCGCCCCACGAGTCCCTGAAGCGCGTATGCATACGTACATTACTCCATAATTCAAAGCATTATGTTTTACTTGTTACCCAGAAGCAGGTTACATTCTCAGAGGTATTCCTGTTTTCTCAAAAATGTCAATTTTCTGCTGGAATGGTGAAATGTTAGCCCATAAAAAGAAATATATATAATATTTAAATTGAATATTTCCACAGACTGTTCTGCTCCGCTATGCTCTTTGTGACTTTGCTGCACAGTTTGTGGAAATCCTGGATCTGTTAACGCTGAACCTTTTACCGGATATCCGCGTTATCTTCTCAAGCAGACAGAACCCATTTGTTGGGTCAAAAAGGGTTTTATGAAACCTGCTGCTGTATGACAGGTAAAGGGAAAGCTATTCGAAGCTAACATAAGTTACACCGGTGCTGAGGTCACAAATGGGACTCGCCTACTTCTTATGGCGTGCTGACTTGACGTTATTTCTGAGCCAAACTAAATCACAGAATTGACGATATCAGTGATGCTAAGTCTGACCTTTAGATATGGACTTTTAGAATGATTTGTACGACTTCACATTCGAGGTAGAGATATTTTCCTTGAGCCACACAGACTCTGTAATTACAAGATCCTCTGCTTTCATTTGTGGTTTATGAGGTACCTGCACCCTTTGGCCCACCAGCGCACACGCATTCCATGACACATCCCACACCAGCCCGGGCCAGATGGACACACTACACCTCCATAAAAGCCGTACCTCCATTCATCATCTAGCTTTCATACCTCCTCTTACCTCCTCCTTCTGCGCTTGCCCTGCTCTTTTGTCCTCTGTTTGCCCTGCCTCTACATCTCCTCTTGTTTGCAGCAATTAAAGCCAGGGTGAAGTTTGAGCTGCCTGGCTGGCACTGCTAATCTTCACATTGTCCCTTTCATTAGGCTAGCTCCCACTCACAATAAAACACCACTGACCCGTTCTCTTAAAAGCGCTCTGAGAATGCAGTGTGATTGGGTCGGGATTGCATTTGAATGGGCCGGGACAAACACTTTGATCTATTTTTTACTCCTCCTAAGCTTTTGCCTACTTTTTGTGCGACCTCAAGGCCATTGCTTGTTGGATGATCAGTCTGCCTGTTAAATAGACTATGTCTAAGCAACACTGTTGACTAAAGTGAGACAAAATGACCACTAGTTTACAAAAAGGAAATTCTGTGTCTGTCTGTGTGTTTTTGGACTACTGTGGCTTAGAACAACGAAAGCTTTCCATCTATGCCCTTAGCCAGAATATTTGGATTACAGTACAAAAGAGGAAAAGTGCGATTCAAGCCTGCTTGATGCAGTGATGAGCTCGAGGAAGAGATTTATGTGGGATTAAAGGCAAAAAAAACAGAAGACAGCAATCTCGGAAGACACACGTGAGAGAAAGGCAAAGAGGGTGAAGAAATGAATGAGGAGTCAGCTGGCCTGCGAGCGCAGCGCTAGAGAGGGAAAGTGTTGTGCAAGAATAATGTGAATTCATTGTCTGGAAGCTCCCAGGGTGGCTGTATGGTCTCTTTATAGAGAGTTTGAGAGATGGACTCTGTTTATGTCAAAGGGCTTCGGAGAAGAAATGGGGTGAGAGAAAGAGACGGGGAGAAAGAGTGAATAAGAGCTTCCTCGTACTTCATGTCATTGTCTTCTTTCAACGGAGCAGACGAAAGCGGGGAAAAGCAAAAAGAAAGTGTCTGAAATAAGGTTTTTGGACTTGACCTGCGTGTTAATAGCTGCAGAGGTGTCAGCACCAGCTACTGGGCCAAACCAAGACAAGGCCTTTTTTTTTTAAACACTCACCCCAACCCAGACCAAGCAGATGGAAGTGGGAGACAGCTGTTTAAATGAAGACCAGGGCGAGATGGTATTAAGAGCAGGACGGGATGGAAGGATGGATGGCCGGCAAAGAAGGATTTTCTCCTGTAAATCCCCATTAATTCAACATGCTGTTATTTCTTGGTTTTTAATTACATTCTCGGTGTCCTCATGAAGCACCACGCTCATGTTCCAGAGTGAAATGAGCTTGTCTGTCTCTATTTTGCATGATGAGATGAAAGGATTCGGCGTTTCAGATGTAACGCTCTACAATTTGTAAGAGGAGTGGGAGGGGGCGGGGGGGGGTGGGGGGCGGTTGTCTTTCTTCTTTTGAGTGTTTCTCATCTGAGGTCGCTTAGCTGGTTGACCCCAATCCTCTCTGCTCATGTGAATGGGGGTGGGTGTATGGTTGGGCTGGGGGGGGGGCAACCTGGACTCTCACAGGTTCTTCACATGCAGTGCAAGTTCAGAGCTGCTCGCCACTCGCTTGAATGCCGAGAGGAGAAGTGATTTACTGCTCCACTCTGTCCTCCTAGCCTTTTCCCAGGATAGGATTCTTCTCTCTGGGGTGACGAGGGCAGATCTGAGACCTGCAGTGCCAGGGCTGCGCTGGCGCCTCTGAGAAAAATAGACACGCTGTATATCCTCAGAAGTGTTGCACTTATTTCTTGCAGCTTGTAAAAAGAATGAATGAAGAATACAGTAGACAGACACATACAGTTAGCAACAGTGAAAATACACCTCCAGTATCCGAGGGTTGCGGTTTACAGGTCTTGTATAAGGGCCGAATCACTAGGACTCCTTTAAATAACACCTTAGGTCATGACTCATGACTTGGCCGACTTCATTACTGAAACATTTGAGTGTTGGATACACCTCACGCCAGGCTGGCTATGTCAGGTTGTGGCTGAGCTGACCATGACCTTTCCCAATCCCCTGCAGGACAGGTCAGAGACAGGTTAGGCTCTAGGAAAACTGAGCTCTTAGGTTCAGCTCTCAGTGACCAATAGATGCAATTCAAGTGATCGGTTTTCCTCTTCCTGTAGCCCTAAGTGCTTAGATTTATACACCAAGTGCAATGTCATTTGTTTGCTTCTCAGCGCATGGTATCCAGTTGTGAGTAAAAGCACAAGAAAGTACTGATCAAAAGTGAACTGACAGTTATTGGCATATTTTGCATGTCCTTGTTTAAAGCAGCTGGTTACCTTTTTTACAGCGTAGAAGCAGTGTAGTAGTGAGGCTCACAATCTTCGCCGAAATGCCTCCACTACTAGATTCCATTGTTAGAAACGTATTAAAGCTGAGGGAAAATGAGCAGAGGTGCTAATCCACACAGCAGAATAGAGGTCTCCATGGGTCCTTCTGTGATTTGCTGGGACCTGGACCTATGCAGAACCAAGAAATCTCAGACCCGAACCCGGTCTGGAAGCAGGCTGTTTAGACCATCATCTAGAAACTAAATTTATCATGAGACGAGATGCGTCAGGATTTGCCTGATACAGTCTGATTCGACTCGGCGGGCGACACTGATTGCCTCTGCAGATTTCACAGACTTGCTGGTTGATTTATGAACGTCTTTGCATACCAGCACCCTGTGCATTCTGGAGGTACTTTATGTCAAGGTACCTCACCCCTAAATTCCCCGCAGATTTTGTTATTATGCTTCCGTAGGCTACGCAGTTAAATTGTTTCCCTTTTGTCTGTATTTACAATCCGGAGTCGGCACACAGTGTTTTATTTTGAAAATTGACCGGATTCTCTATGCCTTTTCTGTGAGGACTTCCGGCCACCTTGATCTGCTCAGTTGATGCTGCTTGACATGGTTGGGTGCGGCATCCTTCAAAAATAGACCAGCTGTGTATTCTCCAAGCAGAGTGGAGAGCCGCTTCTGGTGGAATCACAAGCAGCATCTAGAATGGGGCACGATCAGCTCGGGGCCGTGGAATTTAGGAGTCAGTTTTCTCTCCTGGTCAGTTGCCACTGTTTACATTTCTACAGTAACGTCTCTTCAATGCTTGTGAGCATCTAATAATAACATATTAGTAAGTAAACAGACTTGTATGTGGTGACAGTTTTCTTTCTTTCTCTGGTTTCTCTGGTTTGGTTTCAGATAAACTCCAGATCGTTTTTGGAGTTGGCCTAATGACCCAGCAGCCCACAGGCGTCATGGTTTACAGCTTAAATGTGTGTTTGCACACCCATGTGTGAGAGAAAACACACAAGAGAAAGTGCCATTAGACACCTCCTCTCTTTTCTCCTTCAGATCCCTTCATCTTTTCAGATCAAACCTGTCTGATAGCCGTCGTTGACACGGTGCCGTATGTTGTGGCAACCATCAGTGACTGCTCTAAGAGGGGAGCTCAACCTACGACCTGTGTCTGTCTCTACCAGGCACTGGGCTCCCTGTGGTGTGAAAGAGGCGTTTGCTCTTTTCCCGAGCCATGCTATTGATGCTGGGTGTACTGCAGCCTCCGGAGGGCTTTGTGGCTATAGAACACTTCACAGCGTGAATATATATGAGAGGTGGAGCTCCATTACTTATTGGGAAAATGTGACATCCTCTCTTGCAAAACTGCTGCTGCCATCAAAGTTCTTTGGTTGTTTTGTAAAACTTGAATGTGTATTTCAGGAATAAATGATGCTTTGAAAGTCAGTTCTACTCCAACACTGCTGTTTGGTATTATGACATTTAAATATCTGAAAAAAGTCTCTCTAAACTACAGTACATCTGGAAAATAAAAGTATTTGGCCAAAATTCATACATTCAGACACTCTGAATATTTAACATGTGTAGATGCTGTAATCCCATTAGACTCCTCATGGAGTTGAGACAATATATGATTACTCATTGGTAGGGCCGGGAACAGAGACAACATGTGATGTGTGTGTGTTTGTCAGTGTGCTCCAGTTCCCTTAGGCTTATACGGAGTTAAAATGACACTTGAATGACCGATTTCCAGCCAGAGCTCGGGCCATTTGTACCTGTCTGTTTTCTGTAAAGGCCAACAAATTGGAACGTCTCCCTGCTACAATATGCCTTTCTGGCTTGGCCATAATTCAGCGACTGGGCTGGGCCACAGAGGAGCTCAGAGCTTGGCGCTACAAGAGGAGAGTGGCCCGGAGCCGTTCCCTGGTGGTCTGGACGCTGACAGTGATGTAGTGCCCACTGTTAGATGCCAGCAGGAGAGGGGGGTCAGGCTCTCAGCATGGGTGTGGGATGTTGTGTGTGTGAAATGGAGAGAAAAAACAGATAGTGTGTGTGTGTGCGTGTGTGTATGTGCTTGTACGTCCTTTCTAGTCTGTGCAAGGTCTTTCTCACACAAGACTAATGGCTGGTGTTGAAGTCTTCAAGTGGATGCTGCAACTTCTACAAACAGAGCCCATACATCAAACCCGACCTACTATTGTCACCACTGAACAGCATTTAATGGCACTGTGGTCAAAAAGTCCAGGCTTACAGTAAACCTGGCGCTGCCAGGATGATTAGGAGTAACAAGCATATCGATTTGTTTTCTTGTCTTTTAACGTCGTCTTTGTTGGCTGGGATGAAAGTTACGTTTAAATAAAATACAGTGGTGTTCAGTGTTTAAGACCCAGTCCTCAATCATGTCTGTTGGGTGAGCATACCTCTACTAGAGGAGCAGCTGTTGGGTTTGGTGCCTCAGGACAATAATGGGTTCCTAACTTGTGTTGAGCAGGAGGTTGCAATTAATACAACTGATCTCTAATTTTTATTGTTGGTTCAAATAGGAGCCAAATTAGGAACATTAGGAATGTGGAACAATTCACAAGAGCATTTGGAGCTCTGTCCATTTCCACACCTCTGCACACCTGGCCAGTTTCAAAAAGAAGGCCTTATTGTCTTTTTGGATGCAGAATAATTGGGTGGAATGACCTCCTTTATCTAACCTTTTTACCTCTGCCAGAACAGTACTTTTGAAGGAGATTGAAGCCAGTGTAAAGTGAAATTATGTTTTTTTTTTTTAAGCTGTGGTCTAATCTTCTCAGTTGTGGCCATTCTGAATATGGATCATGCTACCTTTTACACTTGCCAACTCGTTTGTAGAGATAAAGAAAGATGGACTCAAAATGAAAGCCATTTGTGGAAAGCAGCACAAGCATCCGGGAGCTTTCCAAATAAAATTAAAATTTCCACTAAACATTCCATATTTTGAATCTGTACACTACAGGGCGGAGCAGGAGCTGACGTTCATGTCCAGTAAAGGTTTGAACAATTGTTCGGGCTGATCTGATACCCATGAAGAAAATTTGTTTTATATATCTTTCATTTGAAAGATTTGGAGTTATCACCTGTGTTAAACCAGCAAGGGTGGAGCCACGATAACATGTTGGCCAAATTATGCCAACAAGAACATGGAATACTGTCTTGGTATAAAGCAGGTATGGACATTTTTTCATGCAGGGGACTTTAAGTATTGTGATTAACACAATTCTTTTTTGGGATATTTATATATATATATATATATACTACTTTGCCATTGCTGGACAGGATGACCCACTGTAGAGACAATTTTTCCAAGAAGTCAGCCTTTTTTGCTTCCTTTACAACCTCCAGGTCATTTGGCTTCTATGGGGGTTAGGGTGTAACAGACCCATGCCATCTCTTCCCAACTTCCCATCTCTGCAACCTCCACCTCTCCTACAACCTCCACCTCTCCAGCACCAGGTGAAAATGGAAAAGTTTCTATCACCCACAATTACATTTTTGCATAATCAAGAACCTTTAAGTTGATTTAAATTACGCCCTCACACCATTTGCGTTTTTAAGTGAGTAAAAGTGTTAGGGCTGCACTGTAACCCAGTTAGAGTGCAATTAACAGCACTTTAAAGGAGGACATTTCCATTTGTATGGGATGGTGTGGGAGTAGTTCTCCTGTTCCCTGCTGTGTCTACACGGGATAACGAGTGGGACCGTGCCCAAAGGCTCCAAATGACAAAAGACTCATCCAAAGACCATCAGTTTCTCTTTTTCTGTCTGTGCACCTCTGCTGTGTTCCCCAGACGTGTTCAGAGGGTGTCAGTAGGTTGTTCAAAGACAATTAGAAAGCCAAAACAAGGACTGCAAGTCCCTGGGCTATTGACACATTGTGATCCTAATCAGTCGTACATGAAGCAGGAAATTCGGGCAAAATATCACTCACGGAGTGGTTACAAATGGTGCGGATGCAGTTCACTGATCCTGTTGTACTTCTGTAAACGCTACTGTGTGCAGTGAAATACAGCCATTTTAAGTTAGAGGAGGAGAAAAAAAATCAACCTATGTTATGCCCTGTCATTGCTGCTTGGCCCTTGTCTAATGTGTCATCTTCTTCTGATCCAAGATCCAAAATTACCATCTGTTCTCTACCCATTTCTTACTCCATTTTAAATACACATAATTCATTTGAGCAAACTGTAATTACTCAGATTGTGATTCTATTGAATACGTTAGATGTCTGAGGGGCCTCCCTGCTCCTGTATGATTTTCCCCCTCACCACACACCGTGTTCACGTGATTCTCTGCTGAGCTGGAGTGCAGATGTGCTTTAGAGCTCGGTAATCACCAGCTTGGGGCTTCTCGCTGCTCAGCACTAGTCTTTAACAGCATGTAAGCACTTACTCATTTGCCTTATAATATCATGGTAGGAAACCTTAAAAGAGGCTACAGTTTATACAGAGACAAGCTAAAGATGCCGTCTCTCTGACATAAACCGTTATGTTGCCAAAGACACATAGCCGTTTGTTAGCGCGGCTTGCATTGGCTTTACCTAAAGAAAAGGGAAAAGTCCCGAGAGAGTTTTTTCTCATGTAGGAAATGACGCCATTGCTGATTGGGGGTGACTTTGTTCAACCTGTAATCTGACTGTGTGAGTGAGGGAGATGCGTGAGTCTGCATGTAAACGTGGGAAGAAAGTAAAGCGGTGTTTAGCAGAGAGTCTTCGCCCCCTTTAATCTAACCAAGTCTTACAAGTGTTAATGTACAGAAGTAACTAGAGGTCTGCTGTATCAGAGCTACAGCTGCATCCTACAGCATTTCTCTGGTGTCCATAAACCGAAATCTTTTTCATTGTACTTCATTAAACATATAAGCCGGCATCTGAGTATTGTGTTTTCACCAAACAAGGGTATAAATAAACACAATTTTACACTGCTGTACGTCCACAATCTGAAAGATGCTTAAAAAATGCATGCAAATCTTTGGTACAAAAATGTAGTTTGAGTAGTTTCATGCTCATCATATTTCACTAGATGCAAGTCTCTGAAAAGCATCAGGTTACTCAGCCCTCAGTCTTTACGTTATGTTCATATCTTCCTAATCAGAGTAGTACTAGCCCTGATTCCTGACACTTCTGAAGAGGAAATACCAGCTACAGCATACCGTATGGTCCAGCTAATGCAGTCAATATGCAGAACTATAAATCCACATTTACATCACCATCATCCACTGATGCAGTTCTACTTAGAGCTGCAGGAGGGAATGTTTGACTTTGTTGGGTCTGAAAGACAGGTAACTCTTATGTTTTATTAGTTCTGTCTTTGGTATTCACTAAAACACACAGTACATGCTGACAAAAGAAAATTGGATGCGCGCACACACACACACACACACAGACACACACAGAACAATTATTGCTGCAGATGGAATACATTTCCTGTCATTATCATCACACACTTCCATCTGCTAACAGCTGGAAAATAAAGTAGAGAGTTGGCAGATGTGGTGACACAGCAAAAGAGTGTATGTGTGTGTGTGAGAGAGAGAGGTGTAATGGATGGTTAGTAGTCGTTGTAAGTAACTTTCATTGTGTTATTGTTGGAATGCAGTGCTTTCCAGGAAGGTTTGGTGTCATTCACTAATTACATCACCACTGCATGGAGGAATTAAATGACGTGCACTGAAAAAAAAGAGAATCTTAAAAACACAAATATTCATATTGAAGATACATTTTCACGTTATCTTAATGAGTTCAGTGTCCTAAAGGCGTTAGCTGAAGAGATGGTCCCAGATCTCCCGGTGATGATTCCATTTCTATTGTTTGATGGAAGCGGCTGTCAGATAAATGAGAAAAATCTAATGATTTCATCTTGGGTATTTAATGAGGTGTATGTTTTTACATGTCATGTCTGCTGTACATGCCAGACAGAAAGATAGATGAAAACATGGGCAAATGAGAGGCGACAGCAGTGTGTGCTGATGGGAGACACCTCCTTTGACCTCCTTGAGCTCTGTTTTGAATTCCAATCTATTTTGGGAGGCTGTAGGCATTTTTTTTTTTTGCCAAGGACCTCTTCTCCCTCTCTTAATTCAGGGTTTGATTTCATATATTTTATTCATGGCCCAAGGGGAAATTTTCTTTCCACTCTGTTCTTGCAGATTGAGCCTTTCCGTGCGATGCTGCAGGAGCAGGTAGCTGTGAAGTATGTAGCTCAGGGTTGTTTTGGCAGATATTGATGTGCTGGGGTTCAAAGCATTGACACTGCAGAACAAAACCCCCGACCATTGGACCATGTGGACCTTACATGTAGTCAAAATAATGGAGTTTGACAGTGAGCTTCCTGTAAAACTTCCCATTGCACCGTGGAAAATTGATGGAAGGGGAAGATGATTTATGGACAGATGAAAGATGTGTTGGCAAAGAGATGGATGAATGGATGGACGGATGGTCAGATGGATGGATGGTTAGATGGATGGATGGGGCTGATGATGGCAGCCTGCCATGTATTCAGGCACTGTTTTGACAACAAGAGCCCTGCCATGGCTTCCCTTTTGTCCAGCCTCTGTTTATTTTGCCACCTGCTAGTCCGGGGGGAATGGGGTCAGCTCAACAGGAGCAGTGTCCTGTCACAGACACACACACACACACGTCAGTAGGTTGCTGGGGAAGTAGATGACACACACACATACACACAGGCACATGCGCAAAAAGGCCAGAGGTCATTGGGTCAGTGGGTGTATGTGTATGTTTTTGATAAATTCAGTGAGTGTGTGCACTTATGGACGTGTGTGTGTGTGCGTCTGATTGATCGCACAGCTATTTTGCGTGCGTTCGGCTGGCTGTGCAGTGAATTAGGTAGAAGTCTGTGGTCAGACGGAATGTTTAAGGTTCAGCAGCTCAGGCTGTCAGTTCAGAGGGCAGCTGAGGCCACTCGACTAAAACAGAGACCCAAAACACTGAGCCAGCGTGCTTCTATGACATTATGGTTTTAAACTGGACAAGTTCACTTTCTTTATGCTTCTTTTGTGCGCAAAACGTGCAAACAAGAGCAGAATCTATTCCAATGTATTGTTTTTTTTGGAAGCAGAAAGCGTAATTGGTTGTTGATGTGACCTAATAAAACAGGTTTTATCATGTTTGTCATGAAACATTAATGTAGCTATATACAGTATGTATTTTCTCATTGTGAATGAGAAAAAGGTTTAAATAAACTTTTCCAACAGCAAAACATTTACCATCTTAACTCGACCCTGTTTGACTTATTCACTTAATCAATTCCAAAAAATGTTTGATTGCTCTTCATTGGATAAAACATTGAAAAAGAACACTTTATTACACAAACCTTATTATGCAAAAGCGCCCTGTACACATGGCAGATGATATTATAAACAAAGCAATTTTGCAACTGATATGAAGATGTCAATAACAAATAGTGTAATGTAGTCTGCTTTGAATAAATGATGTTATGAAGGACACATGAATCAAATTCAGCCCAAATCAATTAAAAACAAAGTTCAGCTCTCCATAAAAATGGTAATTTCACACTACTCTGTCTTCCAACTAAATAAGACATATCCTCCCCTAAACAGCTGTATGCACTGTGCACATCTGCATAATGTTAGGATAGCGTTAGGTGGTAAGTGTAGGTGGGGCTGATTCGGGTGGGTTTGGAGGTGAAATGTGTGTGTGTGCCCTCTGGTTAGAGTGCAAAGGATTGCCGGCTTCACGCAACAGCTGCTCGAGCTACACTGCGGCTCTGTCAAGGCCAAGTGGTGGAGACTAGACAGCTCTGTACCATAAAAACAACATTGTAGAAGTTGTTTCTGTGCAGTATATGAGGTGCATGATATGTATGTAGGATTTAATGTCATTATGACTCAGTTTTATTTTAAAGACGTAATTCAAGAGCCATATTATTCACCGTTCATGCTTAATATGTCATCATCAATATATCATAAATACCAATGGTGCCCTGTACATCGTAGATCATTCTAGCCTGAAGCACATTGCTTCGTGTAGTAGGCCTGTTAGACAGCTATGCAGACTAGCTAAGACTAATACATTACAGGATTGCATGGAGGGGGTGAGACAGTGTGGGGACAGTGTACAGAGAGACCAAGGTATGTGATGATTAAGTACACAAGGGAGGATCGCTTGTACTAAAACTCAAAATTTCACCAAAAGACAAACACAGATCGTCAGTTGTCTGTAATTTCTGTGGGGTTTTGTGAGTAATCTGTGGCTTTGACTCCATGCCCGTGTACCCGTGTGTGTGTGTTTTCCAGTCAGGTTTGATCCGTGTGTCCCAGGAGGAGTATTTGATTGCCCCGATGCCCCAACATCTGGCTGAACAGCACAACTACAGCGCCCCTGAGGGTCACCACCCGCATGTAGTTTACAAGCGCTCAGCGGAGCACATTGTCCACAAAAGATCTAGCAGCCCATCGAGCACCAGGTCTTCCCAACCTGACAGTCCATACCATCATCCTCATCATCAGCAGCAGCATCATCACCATGACTACCAGCATGGAAAGCTCCAGAGGCAACACTTCTGCGGACGCCGCAAGCAATGTATGTAAGGGAACCTTATATTCCTTATACTTCACCATCTGATAATCATGCTATGTTGAAGAGAGGTGTCTATATCTTGAGTCAATCATGTGCAGCCTTCATACAAATTGTAAATACCAACACAGCATATGTTACATGACTGCGGTTTGTGATATAAATCAGGCAGACCAGCATTTCTTCTGCACACCACGAATCAACATTTTTGCTTGGTGTTTACAGACACACACATGGTAAACATAAATGCAGCCAAAGCTTGCATAATTTGGATAATTATGGGTAACACTGGTGAGTTTAAGGATGCAATTACAACATCCCCAACATGCCATCAAAGGTATCCTAAATCCTTTTATTTTAACCAAAGGAATAGATTTTCCGAAGGTGTCAGTGGCATCTCCACGATCTTTTGCTGTTATGACTTTTTGACGCATCTATCACAGCAACAGTGTGATGTAAAGATAAAATATTTGTGACTAATCATTCATTTTTTCTCAGTGTTATAAATGTTTAAACATTATTTGACATAGAAAGGCCGATCTCATTCATATTCTACAGTGCCACCCATAAAACAGTAATTTGGGCACATTGCAGTCTTTATATGATATATATGTATAATGTGTTTTTGAGTACATTGTGCCCATTGTAATAGGGCCACAGCAGCCTGGGGCTATTCAGCCCACAGTCTAGTTAACAGTTTTATCTTTACTTCTAGTGGTGAGAGGTAGGAAGGAGCGTGGAGAGTGAATTTCCTGTCCTTTCAACACCAGTGCTTGCACTCTTATCACCAGGCACGAGCCAGGAAAAAGACATTTCATTCATTCGCCCCTCACTGCCAAGTCTCTCTCTCTCTCTCCCTCTCTCTCTCTCTGTCTTTGTCTCCGCCCTTCCGTCCTTCCCTTTTTGCCCTCCTAGACGCTCCCAAGCCTCCCGCTGAGGACCGTTTCATCATGCCTGACGAGTTTGCGATACCTGAGGCGGAAGGGCCAGGAAGGGCAAAGAGATCGCCCATTAACACCAACAGGGTGGGGGGCCTGAATGTGGAGACCCTGGTGGTGGCAGACAGGAAGATGCTGGAGAAACACGGCAGAGACAACGTCACCACCTATGTCCTCACTGTCATGAATATGGTGAGGGCAGAGCAGGGGGAAACTCTCAAAAGACCACTACGACATGCAAAGCAAGGGTCACATGGGCAGGGAGGGCAGTCTAGTTAGTTCTAAAGCTGGCAAGCTAATCTGCTAACATCTTTTCAAGTCTTTTTCATCAACACAACAGAGTTCTGCAAGGATAGTTGTGTTATTAGCCTCTTCACTCCTTGCCATTCACTACTGTAGAAATTGCCTTGCCTTGCAGGGTATAGCGATCCATCAAGAGACTTTCTGATCCTGTCATCTAAATTTCTGCAAGGGCATAAAGATCTTGACCTACACCATCCTTTTTGGGTGCAATAAATGGTTATGATTGAGGAAATGGGAGTTCTTCTGGGCTTCCTATTCCCTCTGAGAGATAAGTAAGAGGAGAGCATAGGACACTCAGAAAACCATGAATGTTTGATTCACCACACACGGGTATGTGACAGCTTGAACTGTTCCCTACTCTTCTGCAGGTTTCCAGTCTTTTCAAAGATGGCACCATTGGGACAGATATCAACATTGTGGTGGTTAGCTTGTTACTACTGGAACAGGACCCAGTGAGTAGATTCAGACATCAATTTTGCAAAAATGTGTTGTTTTGCACTGGGTGATTGATTAATTAACTCAATCACTCTTACCCTGTATCTCCGTCTCTCCTTTCATTTCCAGCTGGGGTTGACCATCAATCACCATGCTGACCAGTCCCTCAACAGTTTCTGTCAATGGCAATCAGGTCTGGTAGGAAAAGGTGGTAAAAGGCATGACCATGCTGTTCTCCTCACTGGACTCGACATCTGTTCCTGGAAGAACGAGCCCTGCGACACCCTGGGTGAGACTAAAGCTACCCCTAACAAGCCAAACCTCCTATTTTAGTGGAAAGCAGCAGTATGTAGTGCAACCAGAGTGTACTGTGAGATGCTAGAGCTGTCCTTCCATGACATGAATATTGTCATTCTGGGCATGTAGAGGTGATACTGTGGGTGTAAACATCGCAACATTAGTGAAGGAAGTTGAAGTGAAGTGAAGAATGTAACTCATCTGTCATTGTGAAAGGCTACATTTTATTGGGGTTTTTAAAAGAAATGTCATAAACACATGCATGTGTGATTTGTGTGTTGTTTTGGACAGTGACAGGGCAGATCCAGACAGGAAACAGTGAAAGAAAAGGGGGTATAATGTGTAACAAAGGTCCTCAGTCAGAAATGCATCACTTTGCGGTAAAAGAGCTCATTAAAAAGTATCCTGCCATTGTCGTCCGTCAAATTTGTGTGAAAAACGAAAACGAGCAACATCTACAACAAAGTAACAAAATGTTGAACTAGAACCATGCTTCACCAATGAGCTCATGTTCAGTTTACACATGAATCTTAAGGCTTGTAGGAACAAAGCAGCTGGAACAACACAAATGTAGCCAACTAATCCTGGCTAATATCTCAATCATATTGCTTCCACACCACTAATTGCAAGTAATCTCAGGGCAGCACTTTATCTCATTAACTGCAGGAGCTGAAAAAAATGTTAAACAATTACACAAATTCACAATTAGAATGATTTATTAACTGCGTGTAACTTCTGTGTCTATAAAAAAAAAAAGAGCCACTGACAAAGACAAAGAGACAAAACTGTGCCAAGACGGATGTCAAGAGGTATTGTACTGTGTAACCCGAATTTTGCCGGTGTTGTTAAAGCTTAACATCTGGCTCTTTAAGTCACAGGCTGATTCATCAATCACATATTGATGTCTCTACTGTACATGTTCTATTTTTGGGTCCATTAGGGAAAGGTGCTGCCAGAAAATGGGAAAGAAACAGTGACTGCTACTGAATACTTTTATTAGCTTGTCAGTTACAGCCAATCCCACATCTAGGATAACTTCTCTTTTTCCTAATGCTGTCAGGTCCACCATCGGCAGTAGTCCTCACAAGTCAAGAACAAGCTCAAGTTAAATTGGCCACTGCTTGTGACATTACATTTTGCATCTTGTGTGAAATCTCTCTCCATGCAAGGATATAGACAAATATACAAATACGACAGACAGTTGTTGCCTCCCAGATTTTTTAGAGGTTTCAGCAGAAGGAATGCGCTCATTTACACCACAGAGAAAGACACAAGAGGATTTTATGTTTCAGATTTGAGGTTTGAGGTCAGTATATTAATGTTAATAACCAAATACCTCATACTCATAACACCTTATATTTCTCAACTTTCGTTTGTCTGTACAGGTTTTGCCCCCATCAGTGGAATGTGCAGCAAGTACAGGAGTTGCACCATCAATGAGGATACAGGACTGGGCCTGGCTTTCACCATCGCTCACGAGTCTGGACACAAGTATGTTTAAGAAAAACTACATCGCAACAAACTTAATGACTCACATAGTTTCTGCAACCCGCATCACTTTCTCTGTGCCACAGTTGTAAAGCTGCGTTCACAACCAAAGGAGACACAAACATGGACAGAAATTGCACTTGTAGCCTTGAACAGTTTCAGACTTTAGTATCATTTTCGAGACTTTATTCTGGGAGTGGATGTTCTGTATCTGTATTAAATGAAATAAATGTGGTCTGATTTAAAGAAGCAATTACACTCTTGAATAAGAGCATTACGTTAGGGCACTACTTCATCCAGTTACACTTTATGAGAGCTAATGGAAACTTCCCAGGCCACAAAACTCTGTGTTTGTTTTTATGTTTCCATTGAGATGATATGCCTTTCATTTTAGATATTCAGATTTCATGTTGTGGTAAAACACTTGTGTCTGTCAACACAAACTAAGAAGTTTTTTTTTTTTTTTTTTTACCCAGGTGATAATATGTCAGAGTATTTATAAACCACAATATCCTAATAAAATTATCCAGCTAAAGAAAAGCTTGCCTAGAAAATATTGACTTAAAAGCCTACAACTGTCCGCTGACAAATTACCGAAGAAGTAATCGGTAAACATATGACGCAGTGATGAATAGAGGCAGGCAGAAAATCTATGTGCACCTTCAAGCATGTTACATTTTCTGATGACTCGTGCAACACTCATGCAACAACTCACTCATGCAACAAGCCATATTTTCCTTTCATTACTAGTGCAACATAAAAAGGTTGGATAAACGATGACATCAGCTTGGTCATCCCAAAGAAAACTGTGATGTTATTTGCTCTTATGTCTCTCTCTCTCTCTCTCTCTCTCATGTCAGTTAACATCTTGCCTTGTTCCTTTTTTCTCTAGTTTTGGGATGATCCATGATGGTGAAGGGAACCCTTGTCGCAAGACAGAAGGCAACATTATGTCTCCCACTCTGGCTGGAAACAACGGGGTCTTCTTCTGGTCCACCTGCAGTCGACAGTACCTCAGCCGCTTCCTTGGGTAGGCCTCAAGGCCTTTACAAACACATAAATTTCCCTGTGAGTCGTCGTTACTTTATTTTTGACACACGGGTGGTTTGCTTTGTTCACCAGAACAGCACAGGCATCCTGCCTTGTGGACGAACCTAAGCAGATCGGTCAGTACAAGTATCCTGAACAGCTTCCTGGCCAACTGTACGACGCAGACACGCAGTGCAAGTGGCAGTTTGGCTCCAAGGCCAAACTGTGCGGCCTTGATTTTGTCAAGGTGAGATATTCACTTTGTTAATTTCATATTAACATGACACGACACAACTACAGGTATGTGAAAAGCTTCAATCATAGTGACAAACCTACAGAGATTTTGCTCTATGTACCTTTATAGCATCTTTAATTTCACTGCTTCTGCTACCTACAATTTTACTGCTTTGCTTTTCAGATAAATGCTCAAATATTAAAATATTACTTGCTGAGCACCAGATGACAGAGACACATTTAGTGAGTCATTGGATAAAGTAAAGAATTAAGCAACTTAAGAGTCAGATAGTTGGTGTTGGTGTGTTGGTGAGTTGGTGGAGACCAAAACAGAGGTAAAGGAGCGTGGTTATTAGACTCCATCAGGTGGACAGAGTTAGTCCAACTTCTCAAAACTTCTACATAACTATTGAATTTGTTAAATAAAATCAACCAGGGTGCAGGTTTAACCAGGGAGCTCTAATGGTAGCATCAATTAAAAGTCTCTTTTATAAAGAAAGTTGTAAAGTTCACTAAAGAAGAGTACGGAAAAGGGGGAAGGATAATTCCTACAAGAGATCATTAAGCTTAGCAGTTATGAAGAGAATCTATATCTACCAAATCCAAAGCAGTTGAATAGTCCTGGTTTTACAAGGATCCCAACAATGCTAAATCAAGCATTCATGTGTCCCTTTGCCTAAACCAAGACTTACTGGATGAGCCTCCAGTAACGAGATGGAGCACCCAGATCATATAGGGGCTGCAATTATCTGCTTTACAGCGCTAATGATGCAGTGCTAAACTGGCACTTTATTAATTAGCATGATCTTTGCACAACAACCTCAAACCCCCCACATTTGACCCTCCATTAAAATGCATTCCATCATTTCAATGGGAATCCCCAGCCTCCCCCCGGTGCTCCCCCTCAAAGCCTTGTGGTCTTGGTATAAGCCTTTATGTTCAGTGCATTCAGTGATGTTGATTCACATGTAAATGCTGTTTAAGATACTGCAGGGTTTTCTCTCCAGGGCTGTAATTGCTGGGAAATCGACTTTGCCAAATCGTATATATGACGGATTAGCACTGCTATGTTTGCCTAACAGAAGATCAAATACTTCATCTACATTTCTTAGACCTGTGTGCAAGTCGGTGGGTGGTAAATTAACCTACACTCTGATTAACAGTGGATTTGGTGCTGCCTTTCACACTGTTTTTTGTCCCCGATGGGCTCATGTAGAATGATTTTCAGCTTGCCGGTGTGGCAGGTGGGCCACCTGCTTGTTTGTCAGAGACGCAGATCAGTACGAGAACAAAGACTCAAACACACACACTCACATATCCGCACCGGAGACGTCTCTCCTGCTCTTACCCTCCCTCCTTTCTGGTCTCTCTTTTGTTGCCAGTTGCAGTGGGTCAGTCGCCAGACTCTGCCGCCTGTCTTTCGACTCTGGCTCTCCTTCTGTGCTCACTCGCTCGCTCTGTCTCTGTATTGTTGGGTCAGATGACACATACAATTATAGCCCGTTTCATTAAAGAAGTACAGTGATTAGATTTGACACTCGGGCAGGGAAGCTTATCCCCGGTTATCGGGACTGCGGGGGCTGATCGGCCAGCGTGATGGTGGTCCTGGCAAGAAGCATGCTGTTGGGTCAAGAAAAAGGAACAGAGGACAGAAACATGATGCCAACAGGCTGTTAGTTTATGGTCATAAGAACCCTGATGAATATAAAAAGGCACCATATCTGATAGTCATTTCATCCCGCGTGTGTGTGTGTGTGTGTTTGACTTGTTTGACAGGACATCTGCAAGTCGCTGTGGTGTCACCGCACAGGGCATCGGTGTGAGACCAAGTTCATGCCTGCTGCAGAAGGCACCAGCTGTGGTCCTGACATGGTGAGCAAATGTCTTCTGGTTCTTGTGTGTATTCTGGGCCGTCATTCCTATCATCATAAATTTTACTCACTGAGCTAATTTCTGACATGTGGGACATTGGAAAACTAAAATATGACTGAGGCAAGGGCCTTCACCGGTCAGATGATCAAGGAATGACAAGATATAGTTTAGGAAATGCGCTTAGTTGCTTTCTTGTCAAAATTTTGTATGGAAGCTGTCACTTAGCTTAACTTAGTAACATGCTGGAGTCTCTGCCGGTTGCATGACACCTTTATGGTGACAAGATTTGCGGAAATCACCGCTCCCAGCCAAGACATACGAAATAGTCCTGCAACCCCATAAAACCACATTGTGCTACAGACAGCACTTTGGGGATTGTTAGCTCAATTAGTGAGATGGAGGTGCTGGTAGGTGTATTGTGTTAACTAGGCTAGCTGTTTCCCCCTGTTTCCAGTCTTTGTGCTGTAGTAGGCAGTAGACTCATATTTACTGTGCAAACACGAGAGGGTAATAAATCTTCTCATGACCGTGCACAACAGTTTACACACCGACTTGGCAGGAAACAGAATAGGCTTTTGCACAAATGTTCAAATGTCAACCTATTCCTAAATGAGGACAAACCTACACCTAAAGTTATTACCGAACTGTTGGGATCACGCACCGCAGTTTACACACCGTCTTCCTGATTTAACTTTGATCTGATGTGCATGCTGCAGCTGTGAGTGCGCATGCTTTTCCTGTGTAATGAGATTATTACTGACATTTCGGGCGGTTCAGACAAACTGTTTACAGCCTGACTGAACTTCTGACTGCTAATTTCTTTTCTGCATCGGGCTGCGTTGTAGTGATGTCGCGGCGTTCCCAGATCGCAGTAATTACTTCAGTAAGTTAAAGGTTATAATAACTGCTATAAACTATGGCTCTAAATACAATTGCCAAGTCATAACAAGCCACAATCATCCTTTAAGGTAGAGTATTCTCACTAATCTCGAACAAAATAAATTCTTGCAACTTAAAAATGGAAAGTAGACAGCTGAAGCTCGATTCTTTTATTTCAATGTCAATTCTCCCAGCTGGACATGCAACGGCTGGATTTATTGGAATATGATATTAGTAAGGGAGAGAGGTGGTGATGTGTGTGAGTACAGGGCTGGCTTGGATTGGCTCGAGTGTGGTAAATGTGTGTGTGTGTGTGTGTGTGTTTTGGCTGTATCTAGAGAGTCAGGGTGTCCAGGTGTGGTGCTGGGCATTTGTCCAATCCAGGAAGCTCAGACAAGAAGCTATTTCTGCGCGTCGCTTTCTCTCCTTTCATTTTCCTTCTCACCCTCTCTCCAGTGGTGTCGCAGGGGACAGTGTGTTAAATATGGGGAGCATGGTCCCAGGGCGGTCCATGGTCAATGGTCAGCCTGGTCTCAGTGGTCTGACTGCTCCAGAACCTGCGGAGGAGGAGTCATGTACCGGGAGCGTTCCTGCACCAGCCCAAGGTACACACACCTGCAAGCACACACACATAGTCCTCCATTAATCTAATTCATCACCTCCTCTTTAATGCTATTAACTAGCCAAGCAGATGACAAAGTGATTCATGCTGTCATGCAGGCTGTTTCTACAATGAAACTCTGAGTCGCAGTTCGGGCCAGAAAGCAATTCTTAAAAGCTGCATGTCTCAAAATTCTTCCTTTCTGAACACCTGAGAGCACTGACTGCCAGGTAGCTGTCATCGCAGACATGCACTCACATACTCTACATGCACACACACACACACACACACATGCGCATGATAACGGCTCTCATCAGTCAGGCTGACAGTCCAGACAGACAGACTATCTCTCCCCATGCTCCAGACGAGGAAAACCTCCTAATAGCATGCTCTTTTCTCTGAGAGCTGCCAAGACAGTCAGCAAACTTCCCCCATTGCTGCTCACTCACACAAACATAATTCTACATAATTCTGCAGACCCAGATCCCACAGTGCATATCTCTTTGTTAGCAGAGGGCTCTGTGCATGTCATTACACGAACGTGAAAGATCCTCACTTTTAATGCTGTGTTTCATAGCAGATGTACAATCCCTTGTTGTTATTCCCCAGAACACTTGGGAGATTTATTCGATGTTTCTAGGCATTTATTTCACTTTAATACAATAGATTACCAGATTTATTGTCGGTCTGTCACTATGGTGCGATCAGCTAATTGATTGTCTAGACCTGCTGTTAGTATCGGGCCTTTAAATTTAATGCGGGACTCATGGGATGTGCGCAATGGGATATTCAGAGGAGGGAGTGTTTTCCTGATCGTTCATGCCATTCCAGCCCCTCTTCTGCCTTCACTGTGTAGTATGTGTAATCCATACATCAAAGTCAGTCTGGTTAAACAGTGACATTATGTTGCAATTGTATGCAATGCTTCAACAAGTTTCGTTGTTGCAAAGGGTTTAAAGTCTTCTCCTTGAATAATGTGTGTTTATACTTGCAATTTCCTCCGCGCTGTAACTCAGGAACTGTCATGATGAGGATGGTGGAACCAATTAACAGTGTTTTGGCCATGGCCAATCAGCTAGAGACAAAGTCAATACAAATTCCTGGACAGCACCTCTAATGTTTTTCCTAGCCGTGTTTCTAGCCAGCTGTCAAGAGAATTTGTAAGCACTCTTGATATTTAGTAAAAACAAGATCGAGGAGGAGATGGATTTCTAGATTTCTTGCTGTATGATGACAAATTTTTCACTCAATCCCATTCTAATGGACCGACCTGTAGCTCTGCAACAATTAAAGGAAACAGCCTTGCCACATAGAACTCATATTTCTGCGTGAGCGTACACATCCACGCATACAATCTAATCATACCACAGTGTGTTTCCAGTAGGATCATGACTAATGGCTAACATCCAAGCCCATTGCACCACCTTGATTGGTGAATAGATCTCAGACTTCATCACAAAGATCTGTTCATAATTGCCAGCATTTGGGGATTAGTCATAGCAGGTTAGATCATAATGGCATGTCACATTCAATCCTACATGTCTGCAGATGTGTGTTACTGCAGATGCGGGTGAAGCAACTCGGGTTTGTCATGGCACGGATTTCAGGGACACAGTTGCTCTCTTAATTACTGCTGCACCTGTATACTGTCTTACTGCATATGTGACTTGGATATCAAAATGACTTCATTTCAGAAGCAATTCGACTTGGATCGAAAACAATCTTATAAACCAATACATTTATAAACCGACTGACATTTTAACTGCTTGCAATGTATGTCTCTGCAATGTCTCGCACTGGAGCTGTCTCCACCACTTTCACTTCAACTGACGGTTCAATTGATTTCAGCACTTACACGTCAGCTGACAGTTACACACAGCTATCATTTTTGAAACAAGTTCTTGTGCCTTTAGTGAATACACTTCAGGCGGCACTTCAAAACCTTTCAAAGTCCCAGGTCTTCTCCTCCAAATCAAAGACGCAAAAATAATTCTTCAGCTCTTCCATTTCCTACAATTTCCCGTGTTTGTAGATTTGAACTTCCATCAAAAACCTCTTTCCCCTCAACTGATAGTTGACACCTTTGTTCATGTCAGTAAATATTTACACTCAAACAGAATCTTTAAATCCTCTTTTCTTCTTTCAGTAATTGCATATTGACTGCCACTTCAATCACGACTTCATCTATTTCAGTATTTCAGCTATATGACAAGTTTAAACAGTTTAAGGTGCGGGCATAGGTACATTTCAAGAAAATATAGGCTTTGGCCCTGTGTTGAGATATTCAAACTACCGCTGTATATCATCATCTCTACTCCGCTGGCTTCATTGCCGCTTACTTAACAGTCAGGCAGACACTGATGTGGCAGTTCTGTCCGTCACAGCCAACTCATCTCCTAATCCCCCTGAGGGATCAAAGACCAAAAAGTTTTCAGAGGCAGACCGACCCTCATATGATACACATTATACACCATGACTGGCAGACCATGAAGGCACACAGAGCCCTTTAAACCAGGTTAGCTGTCAAGTTCATTTATCATTCCTGTGGCACTAAAAACGGTGCTTTGCAGCAGCAGCCGCTGAAAAATGGGTTGATGCGGCTAAACTGTGAGTTATGGGGTCAGTGGGACAGGGGATGGAAAGAAGCTGAGGGCTAAACATTAAATCCAGTAATGCCAAATAATGATACCATTATCAAAAGACGCAGTGCGCCAGATAGTTTCAGTTTCTTCAGAACTTTGACGCAAGGTCAATGTAATATATGTGCATGTCTTAATATGGCCTCTCTTTAACTCTCCCACCTTCCTCGACCCCACCACCCAAACACAGCCAGACCTTATCCCAACTGCAGCGCGTACCCCTGAGTCACGTTTTAGTCCCTGACTCATGACATTCAGAGTGTGTGTTCGTCCCCAATAATCTCTGCGATTATTTTGGCAAGACCCCTCTGCTCTTAATCTGAGCAGAACAAGAAGGATTAGTCTCAATCTGGCTGCTTGTCTCTAATGTCATCTTCACCCCCAAATTGAACTGTCTGGATAGTCTTGGCTGTCCTTCTCAGAGATTACTTGCAGCATGCGTACATACACAAATAAACAACATGCATATGAAACCATATGAATTTGAATCTTGCTTTACAGTTATAACAGCTTCTTGTGCATTTTCACCTCTGCCCTACTAGGCAATATTCACTCAGCAAGAGCGGTCTTAAAATCCTTCATTTGACTCTGCACAAACTCATCCATTTTATGAGGCCAGCATGTATCTTTTGCTTGGTCTTGTAAAAGAGTTCAATGGGATCAGCCGATTAAAGCCTTCCCGTCTAGGAGTTGCTCCAAGACCGAAAAATGAATCTTCTCCCCTTCACTCCTTACTCCCTCCACCTCCTTCCATTCCCCGTAGACCACCTGTCAGATCAAACACAGTCAACCTAATCCTCACCAACAAGCCTAGGAGATTAGGTTCACGATCTTGACCTGGTTTTGTGGGGAGCACATTTTGTCACACACTTGATTTAAAAGGGAGTAGGGGAGTATGATGAGGGTGGGATGGTTCTTAAATAGGACATTGTTTGGTGTAGTCTCCTGGTAGACTTCTAAAGGTGTTTTACAGGGGTTAGCAAAATGTGGATCCACGTGGGAAGTCATGACAGGGGCCCGGGAGGGAGCAGGTGACTCAAGGAGAAGACAAGGCTAGACATTATGACCTCTGACCTACCGGAGTTCAGTCTCCGCTTCTGTCACAGATTTACCGGGCTACTGGGACATTTTAAGCTTCCTTAAAGGTCCTGAGGGTTGTGTTGGAGTTGGGGTGTAGTGACAGAAGAGGAATGACTAAAAAAACACAAAGTGAACACTTGTCATATCTGGTTTCTGTCTTGTTGTTGGAAGTAGATTTACAGATGCAATCATAGGGGATGATCTAGGGAGTGGAGCAGAGAAGACAGAAGAGGAAAAGAGGGAGAGAAACCGAAAGTGTTGTGAAACTCAGGTCCCGACTGTCCACAATCCATGTATTGCATTCAACCCCCTTCTCACGTAAACTGTCCCTCTTTAATGCTCGCCTCTGATCAAAAGGCCTTGACTGACAGAGTATACGGTGTAGTCCCCCACTGGCCTGCTGTAAGCACATTACCATATGCGCTGCATTTGTCTGCTGCTAAGTCTTAATAGGATCAGGCTTACGAAAACCTGGGCCAAATCCCCCCCCGCCCCTCACCAAGGGAAGCTAGATCGGCACAGAGCAGATTTACAACACATACACACACACACCTTGAATGGAGCTCCATCAATCTTGGCAGTTAAGTCACTGTGTGATTGAGTCCAGGGCTGAATGGAGGGGATGAACAGATGGAGTACAAGAAAAATGCAATGAAGCAACGTGCATTTTTCTTTCCGCTTCTTGTTGTTGACATTTGGTTCATGCTGACATTTTCAATATCGTTGCACCGCTGAAGGAATTTCAAAAGCAATATGCCTCTGGTCGCATTCTCCTCCTGGTGTTTACTGTTTTATTAGGCGTTCTTTCAGTTCCTTTTCCAAAGCTTTTCATTACATTGTAACACTTAGTGAACTGTTTTTATTGGACGTGTTTGATCAGCATGGTTCCCCACGCTGTGTGTTTGCAGGCCACTTTGGTAAATAGCTAAACTCAATTTTCTCTGCTGGTGGTTGTGCTGGAATGCCTGGTATTCGTTTAGAAAGCCTGGGAAGTCAGACATGACATCCTAATGTTCGCTAACTGTCAAGACTCAGACAGTCTTTTTCTAACAAGTGGTGATTACTTCTATTGTTTTAATGGGATACTAAAGCTCCATTGCCAGTTTATGTTCTGTACTAGCCATTCTTGTGGGAAACATCCGATATGGAATGCAAACATCTTTTTGACAGTCACAGACTTTAGTCCTCCAAAACTTTAAAGTCTAATTTCCACATTGATCAGGACTAGCGTTACCCTGATAGATAAGGTGATGTCACGTTGATGAATTAAGGCAGAACCTTTGTTCTGGAAAATTTAAGAGAGAAAGCCTCCAATACCTTGGATTTCATTATGCTCTAACTGACTTTACCTTGGTTCATCAGTCACACTGAATGCGAGAGACTGCAATACTGTCTTGTGTAGCTGTACAGCTGCCCTGTTTAGTTTCCTTATAAACACACAAACGTTAACATTCAGTGTTCTCATCAAACATACAATTTTGTATGTCACACAAACATTGAATCTGTAAATTTTGAATATTAATTCAGCAAGTGTTTCAGCACTTTCTGGTTGACTGTGTGACTGTGTAACATTGTTTGAAGTCTGTCAGGGTTCATATTCAGGGTTTGAGGGGACCATTGGAACTGGGTCTCTGGTTGCATCCATGCTTACTGTCTTGCAGTTATCTTCTTCACTACCTTTACATCTTGACACCAACACCAACACTTACACATGGCTTCATAGTGCAAAACCAGGATAATTCACATCTTTAAACATGTTTTTTCTTTGTTTATGTTCTTCTTTCCTGTGTTGTCTTGTTTTCCACGTAGGCCACAGAACAATGGGAAATTTTGCTCAGGTTCCAGTCGCCTCAACCAGCTGTGTAACACTCGACCATGTCCTTATAACGCTGTGGACTTCCGGGCCCAGCAGTGTGCGGAGTACAACAGCAAGCCCTTCAGGGGCTGGTACTACAAGTGGAAGCCCTACACCAAAGTGGATGGTAAGATTGGTCCCTTGATATAACACACAGTCCTGGGGTTCATTTATAATTTGCTCTGAGGGTGTTTTGGATGTACTTTCTTGCATCTGTCCTTGAGAGTTGAAGAATGTTGACAGATTTTGTGCATCTATTTTTGTAAACCAAGATATTCTCTATTTATATAATACATATATATAATGCACAAGAAACTGCATTGTGCTAAATACACAATGGATTGCTTAGGGCAAGCTTTTTCTTGTCTTAATTCTGTAGATGTTTTACATTCTGCACCCCGCTGCATTCTGCTAGTACAAATCTCTTTTATAAAGTGTTTATGTAATGCCAACCTCTGCTGCAATGATTAGGGCCAAAAAGCTGGAGGAAGCTATCACTCTGTGTAATGTGCATGGGAGACATGTAGCCACCTGCACCCTTTGACACAGTGGGGATGGATTTAAAAAGGAAGCCTACGGGCCAGCTTTGTAACACAGAGCGAGGGAGAGAGAGAGAGTGCAATGAAGGAGAGCAGTGTGTTTGGCCGTCGTCCCAGGCCTTTTTAAGCTGTTGATGAATGGGAGGTGATGTAGAGAGGAACAGATTCTGAACAGCCTTCTGGGACCTTGGGCCAAGTCACCTTCACCGTCATTTATTTTAATCAAAGATGGCTGTAGAGACTTGTCTGTGATAACTGATCTGAACTACAAAATAAACCTGTGGCTCCACAAGAACACCCGTGGGTGCATTCATAGTCAGTTCCTGTCTTTTCCAATTCAGTCTTAGCAGGAGCTATACATACTGTATGTATGTATAACAGGCTGCGGTACATGATTTTGGCGAATCAGTAAAATGTAGAAGCACCCCTCAAAATTTGCTGATGCTACCTTCTTCATTGGTACCAGTGTTACTGTATATATGTGTATGTTCTGTGTGCAGATGAAGACATCTGTAAGCTGTACTGCATTGCAGAAGACTTTGACTTCTTTTTCGCCATGTCCAGCAAAGTCAAAGATGGAACAGCCTGCTCTGACCACAAAGGAGATGTCTGCATTGATGGCGTGTGTGAGGTACATTGGCTGTATGGATCCACAGTACTGCACAGTAAAACCAAACCTTTGGAAATCTTATTCCCTCTAGAAAAATGTTACACAGCAAATGCTTTTTGTACTCGACTGTCACAAGGTTGCAGGAGAGGTAAGTCAAAATCACAACCCGCCATGCTGTAGCTGCCAGCAGTTCCTCAATGGACGCTGATTGAAAGACAAAAACCCATAGCTTGAATCCTGGCAGGACTGATCTTGCGTGTGATCTTGTGATTCTGTGATGTTGCGAATCCAGCAGCCCTGCAAGGTTATAGTTCTGGGGTTTGACTGGGAGTTGATTGGGGTTGTCCCACCTGCCTCGAAATAAGCTTAACATTTGGAAAAAGGTCAAATGTTTATGAAATACAATGTATGATTGCGGCGAACGTTTTGGGTGCGTTCACTTTTGGTTTCAGTCCCAAATAAGAGATTTGGATAATTGAGTTTAAACTGGGGATTTGTTTAAAACCTGTCCAGTTGTTGAAAGTGGTCATGTTGCACGCTATACTTAGAGTCCCTTAAGGAATAATTCTTACCAATATGTCATCTAATTGCTTGTAGGATGCATGAGGGCATAAGAAAAAAGGGCAAAGCCTTTCTTTTTTTCTGGCAAATAAAACTGGAACCTGAGTACATCCTAGTAACACGTGAGAAGACATTAAAAACCCGACTCAATGAAGTGTAATGAGAGATAGAGAATCTCCCTTTGTTTAAGTATTTACTCTATACCACCAAACATTTGTCTTTTCCGTACATTTCATCTGACCTTAAGAGTACTGCTGTATTACCGCACCATAGTTATATTATCCTTATAATCCAGATGCCAGGTGCAGTAGTTGTTCGAAACACCAGATGTCAACAAAGATGGAATTAAAGTTATCTCTGCATTGTCACTGAACATTACAAATACTGCACATAAGAAAAAGCTGAAAATAAAGTTTATTTGTGTTACTCTTAATTCTAAATCCACCCCTTTTGATTGTGTGTGTGTGTGTGTGTGTCGGTGCAGGCAGTAGGATGTGACCAGATTCTGGGCTCCAAGGCCTCTCTGGATGCCTGCGGGGTTTGTAAGGGAGACAACAACACTTGCAAGTTCTTCAAGGGCCAATACACCCTTCAACACAGGGCTAATGGTAGGCTTGTCTATGTCTTTGTTTCTGGTGTGTTTATATGTTAGCTAGCTTAAACCTTCATTCTGCAAGACAAAAGGAGACTTAAGCAGACAAACAAATACAAAGAGAAAAGAGACAAGCATCTAATCCCACTTCATAATGAGTGTATAATAAGGTAAAGCAGGAATGGTGCCTTGTGCCTGTGTGGGTAGCAGAATTATGTGGTGAAAAACAAGGCAAAAATTAGAGAACAGCTATAAACAAATATCTAAGGTCTATGATTCTCAATATCGACTTTCCGTCCTACTATTTTTCTCCAGAGTATTACTCCATGGTAATAGTTCCAGCTGGGGCACGAAGCATTCGTGTTCAGGAAATGGAGGTCTCCACCAGCTACCTGGCAGTCCGCTCCTTGAAAAGGAAGTACTATCTGACCGGGGACTGGACTGTGGATTGGCCGGGGAAGTTCCACTTTGGTGGAACTATATTCGACTACCAGCGCTCTTTCAACAAGCCAGAGAGCCTGTATGCTGCTGGACCTACTAATGAGACGCTGGTGTTTGAAGTAAGCCGCCGCTGCCGGTTGATGTCCGTTTGTGGCAATTGACAGTGACAGGGTCCCTGGCAGAGCTGCTGCGCCTGTTTTTCTTATGTCTGGATATGAATAGGCTTAGATGGAAAAAAAAAAGTTTGGGTGGTAGGGAGAAGAGGGGTGGTTGTAGCTGTCTGCAGAACTTCTGTGGGGGATTAATTGTGTTGGGTTATTCGTTATGTCAGGGATGAGCTGGAGATGGGTTGGTTGTGTCGAAGGTTTAATCAGGAAAATCTAGAGCTTTTGGGTGGTTCAAACAGCCTGTCCTGTTCAGAGCTATCCTCTTTGTGAGTGACAGAATGAAATAAAGAAAATGGAAGGGTGAAAAGTAGTGGTAGAAGAAGAGATTCACAACATGTCTAGGATTAATTAAAATAAAAAGCTCTGTGGTCAGAATCAGACAGAAGACAAAGCGGATTTTCCCAACTTTATTGGCACAAATTCTGTCTGCTGGAGTGTTTGTGCAGTCTGTGTTTTTTCCAACAGCTAACAACCAACTGTACAGACGTCACTTGTAGCTTGCTCTGTGTGCACCAGCCGTGTGTATAGAGGGTATATTTATGTCCCAGCTCAGGCTCAGACTCACTGATCTCGTGACTGATATCAGAACACATTAATTTAGACGTCAGAAATCTCACTAAGAACCTTGTCGTTTCTATCTGTGTCACCCTGTGTATCATTAGCAACCGTACGCTGCATTTAGAATCAGCAGAATGACACAGGGACGATGTAGGCAACTGAAAGAGGGAGATGCGGCACGATTGGTCTAAATCAGCCTTTGTGCCACTTTCATTCATCTCAGCCTCACATGGCAGAAGCTTGTTTATACGCGGTTCATTTTCTTGGTACTGCTGGCTCCAATGTAAGCATCGTCACGTGTTTGCCCCACGTACACAAATTCAATTGGATCTGGCCCCTGTTGCCGCTGAGCTCAAAAGTGCTTTGTTGTAGCCATGTGATTCATGGCTAATAGAGCAAGTAAAATCCAAAGTTAAATGCCCTTTAGAGGCAGGGATGATAAGTATAAAATCAGATGGCTGCTTGGAGTGAGATGTTCTGTATATTACAGGTGATTTATGAGCTGATGGTACTTTTCTTGCCTTACGTTTGTAATCAGTGGTGTGTCAGAAACCAGAGCTTCGAGGGGAGGGCGAGTCTTTACCCGCCTTGAAGCAGCAGAATGTGATGCTTGATAGGCGTATTCTCCTGACAGCAAAACTTATATCCACCAAGTGGCCGAGTCATTATCCTTTTGACTGGTGCCGGGGTGTGTGGGATGTTCTTCTCACATAACTTTGTCAACGAAAGCATTTATTTTCCCTTGAACTCTGAACCCAAACCGTGAAAACAGAAGTGGAAATCAGGTGAAGAGAAGACATTTGCCCCCCCCTCCATTATGGGTGAAGTGTCAGTCATGTAAAAGTCAGTCCCCTGGGCTACTGAAATACTGTGGTTGAGGCAGGAATGATGGGCCTGTAAATCCAGGAGAAATGCCAGTGTGATATTTATAACGTGCTTTGCTGGTCACTTGTTTGGCCATCAGGAAATGTCTGAGTGTTTATGTAGCAATTTTAGAAAAGAGCCTTCTGTTTGTGGGCAGTTTAGCGGAGTAGCCGCTGTAGTTGGCGTTTGAACAGCTCATTGTTGTTTCCTTTTGCAAGATGAATGCTTTCAGAGGTGCAGACTAAAACAATCTAATATTGTCATTCCCAGAAGAGGTTGCAGGATAGATTTTATGATTATTTCTTCTGCTTCAGCAATTTCTGCATTATGCAATGCCACAATCTTGCTTTTATTGAGGGTGGTAACTTTTAGGGGTAATTCAGTTTTATATATTTTATAGCATGCTGCTGGTGTGACCTGAGGAATGTTGGTCTGTCAGAGGGTCAGTCCACCATGTTGGTCCTTTCTGGAATATCTCACGGACTGTCGTATGGATCAACATTGAAATTTTGTACAAGTTCATGGTGCCCAGAGGATGAATCCTGGTGACTTGTGGTGATCCACTAACTTCCTGACATCGCCATGTCAGAATTGTTATTTATGCTAAGATAGCTCAACATCTATTAGATGGATAATGGATGATGATGATGGTTTTGATGTAAACTCCAAACTAATTCCCATCAGCCTCAGCTGTATGATAGTTGGTATCAGCTATTATCATACTAGCACAATAAACATTATATCTGTCAAACATCAGCTTGTTAGCATTATCACTGTGAGCATATTAGCAAGCTAGCTTTAGTAGTGACCTCAAAGCATCGATGTACAGCCTAACAGAGCCACAAGCATGGCTGTAGACTGTAGTCTCGTTGTAATTTCGGCCTTCCCACCATGTTAACTGCAGAGATCTGGGAACGTGATGACTTGCTAAAAATCTAATGGGTCAAAAAACTTGAGCAGTCAGTCGCAGACATAATAAAGAAGCCACAAGTTTTGTCAATTGTTGAAGATAAATCCAAAGCAAACATTCCAATTGTGCGTTAGAAATGCTAAATTTACAGACCAACTCCTTGGTTCAAGCTAAAAACTGCAGAGCTTAGCGTAGTTGTACATGCAGCCAGGTTTCCTGCACGATGAGAGATCAGTGGGGACATACTCACTTTTGGTTTTACTTCCAAATAAAGTGGTTTTAGATAATCAGCCTAAAATACCGGTTTGGTTTCAGCCGATTGTCAAACCATTTGTGTTTCTTAACCTCTCATACTTCATGGTAGAGATGTCACCACATTCCCACCACTTAGTTGGGTGAATACATTGTTTTCATAACCAATAGACACAATTACCCAAGACCCAAGTTGTAATAACCCTAAACATGCTTTACAGAAGGGTCTTTGCTGAGTCTGGAAGGGCTCCTCCTGCTTGTCCGTGTGTCCCAGTCATACATCTGTCCATACATCTGCAGAGCACTCAGCGGTAGCATGCCGCTGATCTGCAGATGACACGAGCATAATCTCTATAAGTATGTCCTGTAATTACAAAAAGGAGAAAGAGGTTGATAGAAAGAGAAGGATAGAGAGAGGGGGGAGAGTGAGATTAAAAGATTAAGAATTCTGCAATTGAACTCTTTGGATGTGAGAAGTTAAGGTCAGGGCACAGGGACTGTAACTGCAAATGAAAAGAGACAAATGAGAAGGTTTTTTTTTTTTTTGCTGCTGATCTTCATCTGTTTCACACATTCTGCTTAACGGGCGCTGTCGCAGAAACACTGAGGGTGGGTATATGCACCAATCTCTCCCAGACCCTTACACAGCTTGGAACACTCAAAGAGAAACGAATGTTAAGGAGTGTGAGTGCAAACTGTGACAAGGTGTTCGCATCAGCACAGCTGCTCAGCTGGTAGGTGGGGTAGGGAAAGGGGAAACAAGTAGCTAAAAAGAGAAGAAGGGGGGAAAAGACATAACATATGGCTGAGGTCTCACTGGATGCCAAACAGAGTTATTCCCCCTGAATTGACATTCTTGTGGTATGACGAGACGAGGTCATGCCGGTCCAGGGCAAAGCTTCGTGGGTCCGCAAGTGAGAATGATATCTGTGTCCGCCACATGCTAATTCATCATCATCTCATATGACTTGATGAGTGGTGTGGTGGATGGGTTGTAATAAAACCAAGACACTCTGTGGTCTGATGCTGCCCTGTAGGAGGACAGACTCACATCAGTCTAGTAGATATTTCTTGCCATATTAGAAAATAACCATTTATAAATATTTCTCCAACTTTCCAAAGAAAAGATAATATGTTTTAATGCATACATTTATTTCCCTGGAATATATGATCACTTAAGACTTACACTTTTCTCCTCTCCTAATATAATCTCATACCTGTAATAAAGTATTTTAGTGTATTTCATTAGATTAGATTACTCTGCTCGGGTGTCATGAAGTACACAATGTATGTTTTTGTAGTCAAACTCAGACTTTTAATCTAATTATTTTGAATCTACCAATTTGTATCCAATGAACTATTGTTTCATCCTACTACACAGCTGCTACAATACTGTCCTTCACATTTTTATGAACAGCGAAATAAGAGGAGCTCTTTCAGTCACCACTTACTCCAGGAGTAAAAGTCTCATTCATTTTTCCAATAGACAATGTTATGTGACTTATAGTTGGAGCACTACTATAACTTGGATTAGCATGCAACTCTCCCAGTTGGTCAAGAGGATTAGGAAATATTTGGTTCTTTGATAAAAACTCAAAGGTACATGCCTGAGTACATACAGATGGAGCTGCCTAGAACTGCTGACTGGTCCATGACAGGCCCTTGCTTATCTGATTGGAATGAATGGCTGGCTGGGGCTGGCGATTCTGAATGAAAACAAAAGGTTATAGCTTCTGCCGTGCATTCGGTCAAGAAATATCAAGAGCTTACAATTCTATTACGCGCACCACTAATAGTGGTTTAAAGCAAAGGTGGTCTTCAGAACAAATAATACAGTTTGTAGCATAATCTGCTCATTAAATACACAGAGTCGTAGAACTTTGGCTGGTTTTATTGTCTTCTTCTGCATAGCATGGAACTCATTGGTCGCTCGTTGGTAGTGAAGTATTTACAGCTGTCTGTCAGGATAAATTGGTTAGACATTTCTCTGAAATTAATTCAACTAATTGTAATTAAAAACTAGTTGTATATTAACATATTAACATCTCAATCATTAAAAGCATCATTTGAAATGGGAATATGGAATGGGAAAAACACTTCAGAACCAATAGGCTTCTTAACTCGAGGCTCGGCCAAGTCATATAGAATCTGTGGCCAAAATCTCGTTGTGCAAAATTGCATCAAAATTTCTGAAATCTGTTACAACCAGAAGTGGGGCTAAATCAAATTATTAACTTGCAAACTCACCGACTGAGTGACAGAGGTTACTGTTGCACTCTTCCTCTACATGTTGTACATGCTGATAGACATTTGTGCTGTCAGTCCAGATAACACTCAATTATTATTATATCTGGCTGTAGATTTTTGGTAGTTTTGTACGCGTGGAGACAGTGTTTTGCCGCTGTTGTTAGTTTGCTTTGACTACCAAAGAATTTACAAGGGCAGTGTGAGTTCTCGCAATTTCCGCTTGTAGTATTGATAGGTAGGATATTAGCCTTCGTTGTTATTGGTTTTGCTGGATGGTCGTCAGTAAGGGAATGAGCTTTGGCTGTCTCAAACTGAAGGAAAGGAGACAAGTTTGCATATGTCTGACGTGATTGTTTGAAAGCTAGCGTCCCTCCTGGGAGAGAATGTTGACGCTGTGGTTGGATGGGTGTATTCAACATTGTGGATGGCTGCGGAAAGAAAGATCTGTCATTTAGAAAGCGTCAATCCTTTGAGGATGTGTGGGTCCTCTATTAAAGTGATTATTTAAAAATATCCCACTGAATGTTGTTTTTATTGTTTGAATTGTTGGTTCATATCACAGCATTGTTCGGAGAATAGCAGGAATGTTGGTAAGAGTTGGTTTGCTTGGATAAGCATAAAGTCTTGGTGTGGTTAGTCGTGGCGGTTGTTTCATGGCAGCGGGTTTGGGTTTGGTTGGGGTGACTAGCATCAGCAAGGGAAGTGTGGGTGTTAAAGTGTCGCCACTTTTTTTATACAGTTTAGAAGAGGGCAGAGCCACGATTTCATCATTTCAGGCTAGAGGTCGGCAAGTTTAGAAGGGGACACGGCCTGAGACAGTGAGTGTGCAAATGTTAAACTTGGTTTGACTTGTGGCTCACAGCAAAGGACATATTGATGCTATGGTTTAGGTCAAGACAGTTAGCTCTGTAGCGCTCTGTGCAGATTTTTGGCTTTGTTTATGATGCAGTGCATCTATGAAAAAATATATGGACTTGGTGAGTAGCAGTGAGTAGTAACTGACAGTGACACATGATGATTCATTTTTGGCAAAGAATAGATAGTGCTTCACATGCCTGATGTCAAATTAAGCAACCATTGGATTCAGTTTCTATTATCAATGGCGTGGTGGTGTGACCTTAATCAAAACATAACCTGTTTCTGCTCTTGAATGCATTTCAGCATTATATTAAATTCTATTATCAGATATGGTATGCAGGTTTTAGCATGCAGTTCTAATTCAGTGTGATTGAACTGAAGCTTTCTTGGGTTTTGAATGACAGAAAACAGATAACGTGAGCAGACAAGCTCGTTCTAGTGCAGCGGTTTTTAAAGTCAGACACGTGGCCCTGTTGATGACTGGGCCAAATTATCAGACCAAACTACAAAACATTGTTTTTTAGAACACTGGCAGGCACCTGCCCTGTTCACAAGTCTACGTACGCTGCACCAACATATGCAGACGTGTTTGTCTGACATTAGACAGCTCCTTTCTAAACATCTCTCCTGTCCCTGCCCTCCTGTCTGGAGCTGGGCCCGCTGTACACATGGAACAGTTAACATGTAGCAGAAGGTGATTGGTCCAGTCATTGGAAGCGCCCCAGGACTGTTGAACATGGATCGAGCCCAGGAGGCACTTGGCTTAGCTAAGTTGGATGGTTGATGGTAGATTCCTTCTCTTTTCGGATATACCCCAAAGAAAATACAGTTGTCAAAACTCATTATTGAAGATATTGATAGACTTGATATGTTTGTCAGGCATTGGAAGGGCTGTTGACAGTTGGACTTAATACAATTTGCCAAATGGATTGGGGATTAAAATGCACCCAACCTGAACTAAACTAAGGTAGGCTGTAAAAGAGACAGATCCATACTGAACACAATCCGGTGTAGTGTTTTGAAATACTTTAAAATGACACACTGTGAGCATATGTAAATTCACCCTAAAACAAAGTTCTTCACTATGGCAGTGAATCCTCATAGGGTTGCTTTAATGATAGCTTGACGTTTCTCCTGTAATGGGTATGTCTGTTTTCATTCATCCATTAGTCTCTGCTTGACTTGAATGGCCAAATAAATCTCCCATACAGAAAAAAGGTAACCGAGAATCACCAGCCAGTATAAAGGATGTGGTAAAAAGAGCTAACTCTCACAAGAAAATGGAAATTGTCCCTCATATGTGCACTCTACTGTCCAAATAAAATGACCTTATAATAGTGTGGTCAGTTAGTTTGGACTAGAGAGGAAACAAAGCGCTCCTTAATGTCTCTAGAGTCTACTGGTCAGTGGGTAGTAGATCTAAGGACTCTGTGGAACCTAGACGGCTGAATTAGGCTGCCACGTTGTCAGTGATCTTACCTTTAGTTTCTTGCAGTGGAATATATAACATATATTACCACATAATAGCTATTTGTTTCTGCTCTTCTTTCTTCTGCCATGCCTGCCACGGAAAACTTTTGTTATTTACTGTAGACCTGGTTTGTCCCAAATGATAGTACACCATATAGCCCAGAAATTGAGGCATATGTGGGTACTAATGCTGAAAAGATTACTTTTCAAGGCATGTGAAGCACTAAACATTCAAATGTCGCACATGTTAAGATTTGCCATTATTGCCTGCTGAATGTAATTTTAAATTACATATCTTTTAATTTTGGACTAAAAAATAATTTTGCATTTAAAAAAATATCAATACATCATCAATTACCATAAACCATCATTGAAGTGCCTCTCTTGTATGTTTGCTCCCTCTTGGTATGTCTTAAATGCTTGATGTGTAAACATGATGTGATCCCCTACCTTAGAGTATATACTGAAAGCCTGAAGAATTCCAGATGCTGATGTAAAGCAAGTCAATGTGTGCATGCTCTCCCTGGATTAATAACCGTAAAAAGACAAACTGTATTCACACATGTGGCATCTTTCTGACTTATTGTGTTCTTGCCTCACAGATCCTTCTGCAGGGAAAGAACCCGGGTGTGGTATGGGAGTACACCCTGCCCCGAACAGAGAGGAAACCTGACTACAGCTGGGGTGTGGTGCGCTCCGACTGCTCAGCTCCATGTGCTGGAGGTGAGACCGCGTGTGTGTATGTGTGTGTGTGTTTGTGTTTGTATGTAGGCCTATGTATGTTTGTTTTAACAATGAAACTAGAAGTGTGTGTTCATGTGTGTACATGAGTTGACCACTCGCTGAACCCCTCCACTGAACGGCAATTTTCCAATCATAGCATAGCAAACATAACCAGGCATGGTAGGCCTTGTATGGATTTTTCCACATGCTTAAGTGTTGTGCATGAAGCGGAGAGTGGTATTTGGTATATACTGTATAGAGTTTGGGGGTGGTGTTTTTTTTCTAGACTTTCCAAAACCAAAACAAAAGAGCAAAAGAGGAAGGAATGGATTAAACAGTGCTGTAATGTAAGCTGCAATCATTAGCATATCTGGCTAACTAGCTTACTACCTGCTCTTTATTGGATTTGGGGAACTCCAACCAAAGCCTGTGTTACTCAAGAAGGAGTTACCTTTGCCAAACACAATCCGCTATTCCTCATTTTGTAATGTAAGCTAAGTAGCCAATAAAGGCTACATTATAATGAAACAAGTCTGATCTTTTATTTGTCCTTCAATTTAAGAATAGTGAAATTTCCTGACAATCATGATTTTTTGCTGAGACATCCATTTTTTTCCCTCAGTCTTTTAACATGATATGATGTAGCCATCAAGCGCATAATTAAGATCCCTTTGATCAAAGTCATGTAGCATGCTATTATCTTAATTAGCTACAGTTGCTAAATCATCCAGCGACAATTGACTGTTATCAATTAGAAATAGGAGGACTGCTGTTGTCTACCATTGTCTGAAATGAATTACCTGTTGTTTCTAAAACTACTACGCACACACAGAGAATGTAGTCTGTTTTTTTTTTTTTTTTGCTCTTCATTGTGCTGCATTGGTCAAGAAAGAAAAAAAATCATACTGGTAAAGGTTTTGTTATCACTGTGAACTGCTGTGTGATAAATGAAAGCTTGACAGGCGTAACAACAGTAACTAAGGGTGGGTGGAGCTTAGCGAACGGTCAACAGGAATACAAAAGCAGTAGAAATGCGTGCGTATTCACTCAATGTGCATGTCAGACTCTGTGTGTGTGTGTGTCAGTCTGTCGTTATCTGTATATTTGCATATGATATGTCTGTTTCCCTTTTTGTGTGTGTTTGTATTATGCACAACTCCTATTGTCCATTGTGGCCCTGGAAGTGTGTTAAGGGTAATGAAAAGCACCTTTGTCAACTGAGAAGTTCAGACTCTATTCCCAGAAGACACATGGCAGCCCCCTGCTCACTTGTCAGTGCATGGCTGACAAGTGTGTGTGTGTGCTTGTGTGTGTTTTAGATTCTTGTAGCTCCACTCTCCTCGCTTCAAGCTCCCTCTTTCTCCTGTTTTGCTGTCAGGTCGTATCTCCACCAAGGCTATCTGTCTGCAGGACCAGAAGGTTCAGGTCAACTCCACCATGTGTAATCCCCACACCAGACCAACGCTGGGCTCCCATCTTTGCAACACACAACCCTGCCCTGCATAGTAAGTGCTGCTGTGTGTGTGCGGGTCACGACTTTTCTTTATGTACAGTTAGCTGTGGGTTATGTGGCGTGTGTCTTTGTGTTGCCAGATTTTCAGAAACCTTAAGGCGCTGTTTTTATTACAGACATACACACACACACACACACACTGTGGTTGAGCAGTCTAGAGGTCGCCTGTGGTCCATTTGCTGTGGCCAACCACCACTCTGCTCGGCCTGTGTTCTTCTCCTCACTCTGTCCTCCTCTCTTCTCTGCCCACTCTCTAATTTTTAATTTCTTTTCCATTTTCCATTTTTGAGGAAACATATGGACGCCCTGCCTATCTGCCGTCTTTATGCATTAGTCTTTACTTATTCCACTGCGGCGTTTGCTCCAGCTGCATGTCCTTCTGGGTGTCAAGTGGATTTTATTCACGCTGACATAACAGAATGTCAGATTTATTTATTTTTTTGTCTTCTTGTCTGTGATGTCAAGCTTTGTTCTTCCACTTGGTGAGAACAGGCTCCCAGTAGAGGGAGCCTAAATGCATATCTTATACCTAATTGTTTTAAATATGCAGAAGAAGGTTTGTGTTCACCCTCAGCTGTACTTTGCGCAGAGTGCTAATTAGCATGTTAGAAAGCTAACACGCAAAGCTGAGCATGAGAGATAAACATGAGCTTGTTAGCATCATCGTTATGAAGATGCTAACGCTAGCATATGGCTCAGCATTTCCGTACCTAAGACAACCTCACAGAGCGGCTAGCATAGGCTCAGTCTTGTTTTTAAATACCTAAAATTTTTCAAAGCTTGGATGTTGGCTAGTCGAAGCTGTCTTAGGTTAGGTTGGGTTCTGTCTGAGAATTTGGACTTGCGACCTTGAGATTTCTAAAATCCTGGCTACGGCCCTGTCATTCTCAGTCTAACCCCTTGATAAAAGGTTCAGCCAATTAGCTGATTGTTTTTGTCATGAAGTAAATACAAGATGATGTTTCCAAGTCTGGAATTTGTAGCGAACACTTGAGAATAAGAAAGAGAGACAAGGTTAAAGAGAGGAGGGAGCCATCAAAGCCAACTCAGAGTTATTGTTGCTTTCAGTACATATCATCCCTCTTAAAAATTCTCAGCCCAAAGCTTCCTGACTTTCTCAGTAGCGAAATCATGCCCGTGTTTTATCTCTGTTGTCTAGACATTGTGCTTAATGGCATGCATTTTTAAAGGGGAGTGCACATTCAGGGACTAGTGCAGCAAGCAAAGGAGGAAACCAGGCTAAAGTGCAGTGGAGTAACAAGTTGAAACAGCACTGAATAAATGGCCTCTCTCCTATGTAGGCCTTTGGCTGAGGGAACTGGAGCTAGCTTGATTTACAACACTGCTCCAAAGAACAGGCAGGGAACCGTGTCTTGGGTTCAGAGAGAGTACATACACATATACACATATACACAAGTGCACACACGGGGCTTACATTTCGAGTTTCGGTTTGAATGCGCACACACGTTTTCCAAATGTATGACGCTGAAATAATGTATTCAGATCCAAACCATGAGGTAAAAATAGAAGCAGCTGCTTCTGTCTGATGTTAATGATGTTGTCATTTTGTCCACCATTAGCCATGCCACAACAAGCACAGACTGAACTTTCTCCTGTGTCAGGGGTTGAACAAGCCAGACAGCTATCAGTTACACCTCCAACATACAGCCTCTGTTTCTCACTAAGTTTCCCACCACCCGAGAGGGCATTTCCTGCCCCTAATCTTGGGCATACCATTTCTCTTATCTCGGCGAAAGGTATTAAACAGCCTTGTTGCGTGTCCCAACCTCCACCCCTTTCTTTGACTGAAGAAAATGGTACAGCCCAGATGAATAACATCGGTGTGGTTGTCCATTCAGGAGCATAAAGCAGTGTTTGACACCCATGGATCCTATTATACAGTAACGGACGCCGTTTCTCAGCTGGTTGTGTGTTTGGTCCAATTTATGGGCGCTGCACAGGAAGAGAGTTGAGTTGAGTGAGCAGCGTGAAAGCTTTAATGACTGCATTAAGACCTCCAGGATGTATGGGCATGCATTCAAGAGCCCAGCAGAGAAAAGAAAAATTGACAATGAGGTGGGATGTGGGATGCATGTGCACTGTGCGTGCGTGTGTGTGTGTGTGTCCGACAGAAGGGGGGAACGTAAAAGTGCTTGCTTATCTCTGCAGCGTGTATCTCGGGTGCTGACAGGCCTATCCATGTTTTATTGTGCAGAGACGGCGGGATTCCCATGAGGCCCAGCCAGTCTAGCCATGCAGAGCCAGTCAAACTGCCCCCCACACCCTCACTACTTCACTACCATCTACCCCCTTTTGCTTTAGACCTGCTTTAAACCTTCACTCCCTGTGTTGCTGTTAGCCTGTCAGGGAAAATGGGGATGCCCGACTGCCGTGCAGCAGCAGTTTCTGGAAATAAAAAAAGTATGCGAGGAGAATTTTAAGAAGCCAGTTCAATCTTCCAGCCCAGCGTGCATTTAGGAAGAGATACACTCATATATCATAGATTTTCTTAAAAGTCAGTGTCTCTTTTTTTTTTGCTTTCTCCACAGCACAGCCCCATCCCCACCTACTACAGCCTCTCCATCTTCTCTTCCTCTGCAGTTCCATCTCTGCTGTTTGAAGTTATTTTGCTCTTTCTCTTGGCAGAGGCCATCTGTAGAGTCACTTAACCACAGGTTGGGGATTTCTCTGTGCATCACGCAGCAGGATACCTAGACACATCAAAGTGAGACACGTTGTAGCTGCGCCAGAGTAGTTGTGCAGAGAAATAGAGAGAAAAGATGTATGCACGAGATACTGACCAGGGCCGGTATTTATCAAGAATCACACTGAAGAATGTTCTTAAGAGCCAACTTGTGAATAAAGTGAAGAATTTTATCAGACATTTTAAAATCATGTCACAAACATGAGTTTTTCAAGATGATGAATGGATGAAATGATAGGAACAGAGTCATTGATGATTTGGACTCTAAAATGTTCGTGTTGTTTCCAACCACGTCAGATTCTACCTGAGGAGCAACATAAAGTAAAAGCATAAAGAAATGCAGTAATATTCAATTAAATACGTATCAGGAGCCTTTACTCTCATGTTTGTGAGCAGTAAAAGTGATATCAAGATAAACCGCGGCATGCCAACATTGCAAAGAAGTAAAAGAAAGGCATGCAAATTTCAGAGCCCGTTGGGACCATTGAATGACTGTATCAATGTGAAGCGCTGACGGAAGAACAAGTACAAGCACAGAGACAGAAGGGATGATTTTTGTGAAAGCAAAATGAGTCCGGATGGGAAATGCGCACCAAAGTACACCAAACCACATAATAATGTATGAACCTGGGCTTAAAAACACATTTTTAATATGGGTATAAAAATAATACCTTTATTTTTATAGCACTTTTCAAAACAAACGTAAGGCAACCTGTTCTGGAGAGGTGGTCATTTTGGTATATAATTCAGCATAAAAACTTTGCGGCCTCACTGGCCTCCAATCAAACTCAATATTAGGTTAGGAATAGACGTTCATTCATTGGTGGTAACTGGTGTGCAGTCACACGAGTACTTAAAACGCATGGGTGAGCTTCTCAGAACCTCCCTTACAGTATTACACGCTTCTACCTCAAAATATGTCAGTTATTGAAACATTTCGGAGATACAAATTACAGTTAGGTCAGTGGTGGTTTGCAGCGAAGCGGAGTGGCACATCAGCCACTTTCCCCCAATGATATATTGTTATTTATAAGCCAGGCAAAACAGATGGGAAAAAAAGCAAACAGATTCAAAACCGATGCTTTCAGGTCCCAATGGTTCACATCTTTCCCCCGTTTCCAAATTGCAGTTTAGTCCTGCTTCTTCATTTGTCTGTGGTGTTCGAGAGAGAATGAAAGCATTTTTATTCCCCTGCAGCAGGTCGGCGGCGTGGAGGAATGGTCTTTGCGGTAACATTTCGTCTCAGAAACTGGACTGAGCCATCTGCCCATCTCTCCATCTCCCTCCTCTAAGCCTGCGGTTGTCAGACCACTCATTTGCTGTAATCTTCCCCTGCAGCCACGATGCCAAGACAGAAGCTATTTTAGAAGTAGCAGTACGCTTTGAGCAGTTGTGAAGGAGGATTTCAAAGACACCATAAAGAGAGAAGAGGACACAGGAGGCAAAAAAAAGGAGAGGAGATTGGAAAAAGATAGAAAAAGGAATGTAAAAAAAACAACGAGATGACAAAAGAGAGAAGTGAGGGATTGTAGTCCCATATGTCTGTAGACTTACATACTGTATATTGGGGTTGGCCTTGGAGACCTGGGAAAGCTGTTATGGAGAGCTGTATATACAATATGGTTTTCATGTTTAGTTTCAGATACGAATAGTACGGAGAGAGATGGGTGGATGTGGATATATATTCTGGCATGTGTATTTTCTTTGTCTGCCTAATTTGTGCAACGACAAAGATCAATGTGTGAAAGTATTTTAAAAGCAGCAGGTTTGGGTTTTCATGAATCATAGAGTTTAAGAAAAGCAAGAGAAACCAGTTGAAGCTTTAACCGCCTAATAATAAGTGGTTTTTTGAAGTCTCTGGTGCGATAGTAGTCACTGGTAATTTAGGGTGAAATTGTGTTTTTCCGTGTGTGTGTGTGTGGGTGTGTTTGGGCCCAAAATAAGTGCAGCAGATTAGAGTTTGAACCTGTGGTCGGCTGTCTTGATTAGGAGCTCGGTCATGTGGTTTTTGTCCTGATCACAGAGGCTGAGTTTACTCTATAGCAGGTCCTCGCACAATGTGCCTGTGTGTCTATGCGCAAATGTATGCATATACTCAATCATCACTTATGTATACTTTTCATCAGTGTTACATTTGTCCTCACCGTTACCCTCTTGGTGTCCCTTCACAGCTGGGCTACAGGAGACTGGGGTCCATGCAGTCGCTCGTGTGGGGGAGGTCAGCAGACCAGGACACTACGCTGCCTGAGGAAGGTGACTTATCAGAGGGAAGAGGTGGTGGCGCACTCCCTCTGCCCTGTCATCTCGCCGGCCCAGGTCCAACCCTGCCACACCCAGGTCTGCCCACCCGAATGGAGCACTGGATCCTGGTCACAGGTGGGTTTGGGGCAGCACGTGAAAACGCTAGCAACATGGCTAAAACACATTATGTGAAATATACTTGTATCTTCTTAATGGACTGATACAGACCTTCAGGGTCATACATTGTAATTTGTTCTTTGATGACTGATTCAGCTTTTAATCTAGCATTACAGACATTGCATAACATTACATTTCAGTTTGTTTATTTCCTAACAAAGTTTCTGAAACAGGTCTGTGAAGTTACAGTCACTAGCTACTAGTCAATCTTCACTTACACCTGTGTTTTTTACTATGATGACGCGAGAAAGACCTACAGTTACTTCTACACTTGCTGCTCACACACAGAAAAGTGCTGACAGTAAGTTAAGGACACCAGGTATCAGTCCTGATGATGATGCAGGTTATGTGTAGCCACTATCACCTGGAGCATCGCCAACCTCAGGCTAAAACACAGTGACATGTTAACTTTACATGTGTCTGTGCCTGAGAGGAGATGCGTACACACGCATACATGTGCTCCCACACTCACATTTCAGTTTACAATGAAAGCTGTCAGACATTTCACTCAAGCTAAAACAAACACTCTGCTGCCCTCTGTTGGACATGTGGAAAACATTGAAAAAAAAAAAAGACTTAAAGTATGCCGAGATACAAATAAGCCATATTAGGGCTGTAGTGGTAAATACAGAGGTGTGTAAACTGTGGTCTACCCTCACTGATTGATCCAGTTGGTTTTAAAATAAGTAAACCCATTTCAAGGAGATGGATAAACTTTAGTTTACTTGGGTTAACCCACCAAGACGCCCCTGGCTACCTTCAACCGTCATGTGACTTTAGCACCTTTTTTAACTGCTAGTTGTCAAAAATTCTTCTCAGACTTCTATTTTCATTGCACTCACAAAGAAATGCTTTCTCTTTCACCCTCTGAAACATGGGAAATTCAATTTGAACAATTGAATCAGAAGAACCTCTATCTGCACGGAGTAACTAAATACATCCATGAATCACAGAGCAGGCACAGGGGATCATTGCATGGTTCGCAGTCAACCCCTCTTGGGTGATTAGTATTTGTAAGATGTTGATTTGCAGGATTGTATTCATTTACAGCATGGAAAAATGTTTTTTGCAAAGCCAACATTGGATCAGGCCATTTAATTCTATGGCTATTAACCAAGTATGACTTGAAGGTTTTGGCTGTTCCTCTGTAACCACAGTACATCACAAACTAGACAAGGGCTTTTATTTTCTCATTGTCCCGTATACAATATTAATAGTCTGGCCACAGATCTGACAGTTAGTCAAACTTTCTGGAATGATTAGTCGATGTGACCTGCACAGTCCGGACATTCAGCTGTCATTTAGCCATCATTCTTTAGGACGCTCATGTTGTGCGCTTGGGCTATTTTGCAACAGCAGTTTGAGTTCAGTCAGCGGTCATGGTGAGACAAGGCCAGGCTCCCTGAAAAGATCAATCGGACCTTTCAGCGACAAAAGGACAACTGGGATTTGTGTATGTGCACGGCTGTGTATGTAAATGGATATACACAGATGTGTACGTGTCTTTTATCTAATAAATTAATGTGATCACATAAACTGCCCAGACGGCTGTGGTTGTCACTCCCCAGGGAGCTGTTCGCCTCTGTTGTCTATCGCTGAATTTTGGAGGTTACGGCAGCACTGTCTGCTGCCGGTGGATACTTTGATGGGTTGGAGTCACATTCATCTACGAGTTATTGGTTTATTGTATTTAATGTTAGGCCATAATGGGCTGTCATCAAACCGGTGACCTTCTGTTTGCTTGTACACCATGTGGTAAATTACAAATTCTTTACTCTGTCTGTCCCAAGGATTTAACCTCTGTTAACATAGTACACAAATGTGATGAAAGCTGAAAGTTCAAACAATCACGTGTGCATATATGTATGATTTAATATGTCTGTGCTTATTGAATCACCAGTCTTCTGAGGATGAGGTCATCTGTGTTTTTGACTTTTGTTCCACAGTGACCTTTTTTTTAAACTCCTTGTCCATTTGTAGTGTTCCAAGACCTGTGGCCGTGGGCTGAGGAAGCGGAGCGTGTTTTGCCGCAGCACTGATCCTGGAGCCAAAGCGGTGGTGGTGCCGGACAGCATGTGCAGACAGCACCACAAACCCAAAGCCCAAGAGACCTGCGTCCTGCGGCGCTGCCCCAAGAATGAAAGGCTGCAGTGGAACCTTACTCCCTGGGGAGAGGTACGAGAAAAGACATGAAGGAGCAGAAGCGGTAGAAGAGACTTTGTTTCCAGTTTAATATTTGGGGGAAATAATAACCTTTAGGCCTTGAAATCTGCTTTTGAAGATTCACCTTGCTTTGATGGTCCATTTTGTTTCTTGCTGGTGTTTATGTCTCTAAATGTAAAAGACACAACCTCACATCGAGGCATTCGCATTCATGGCTTGCAGCTTCATAAAGCACGATGAGTAAACATCATGCTTTGATGTCAGTCCTTCAGAATTAAAAAAAAAAAAAGCTTCTTTCTAGTCTTCTAGTCGTTTTGCAAAAAAAAAAAAAAAACGTTTAACAATCATAGAGGGAGAAATCCATCATAGAACAGAGAAAGCAGTTTCACAGCCAGCAGCCTTCCGTAGATCAGAATGCACAGAAACATCAAGGCTCATCTGGACTGGAAAAACTATCAGCGCAGCTCAACTTCACATCCCTTCACCGAGCATGTTGAAAGGCAAATGTGGTAAATGTTGGAAATGGTCAAAGTGGACTGGAAGCGGTGGAGACAAAGTGAGGGGAGAAGAATAACTGAAAGTGAATGATTAAAGAAAAAAAAATATATATCTCTCGTCATTAAGTGAAACAGACGTCATAACAACAACCACTTTTCATGGGGAACAGCTTTTTGTTAGTGGCAAAAAAAACATTTTATTAATGTAGAAATAATAGAATAAGTCGCTCAGGACATGGACACACATCAGGGACCGAGGCTACACGTATTGTTCAGTAGTTTGAGGTACTCAGTTACAAAATAAATGGTTCTGAATAGTGGAAGGAAACAGTCAGTGTCAGGGTTAGGTTTGCGGCACACGACTATCAAGATGAAACACAGAAAATACTCAGTTCCCAGAATACACTATGGTTCGGGTTTTGAAAAGGAGCCAGCCACATACACACACTTACACACTTACACACATACATACAAATGCCTGCTTATCAAATCTAATGGCTGGAAAATACTGAGTAGAGCTCTTAAGTGACCTTGTGGTGTCTGCTACTATGGGAACCCACCGCATTACACACACATTCATACAGTTCATTTTTTCAAAGATTGTCCCTCCTGCCTGCACTCTGTTTCAGTGCTCCAAATCTTGTGGCCCAGGCATCCAGAAAAGAGAGCTTCGCTGCGGGGAGAGAGATTCACAGGGAGGGTATGTGCCTTTCACTGCACACCAAGACATCTCTCACACTTTAATAGACTTGCACAGATACTTAAGATCCCGCTGTGTCATCTGTTTACTATCCTCCGAGTCAGAATCTCAAATGTTTTTCAAAATTGGAAGCTCTGTGGGAATTGTCATTTTGAGCAGATGATCTGTTCTCTCCCGCACAGGTATGTGGAGTTCCCCATACGGAGGTGCAGGAATATGGCCAAACCTTTGGTGGATCTCCAGCAGGGCTGCAACCGAGGTCCATGCCCAGAAATCCCCCAGGTTGTCCCTGGCAGAAGCACTTCTACTGCTGTGGTCTTAGACTGGTACACCTCTCCCTGGCAACAGGTACATTCGCTCATGCTTTGATTGCAAACGGTCTACATGAGAGACATTTAGTACTACAGCTACGTTCCAGCTGACAATCTTCCAGTTTAGAGCTTTTCTCTCTCACATGTGACACAGTTGTGTGTAGAAAACTGCACTGACTGGATGACTCGAGTCTGACTAGAGTCTGTTGGCTCTAATGGTAGCTGTGAACATGAACATAGACATCCCATTGTGTGGTCAGTTGCTTCTATACTAACCGAAAAAGTTTGGACAGATTTGGAACATTTATTTTTTTTTTTACTCCACCATCTCTCATCTCATTGATTTGTGTTTACCTCCCTTTCTCTGGGAGGCCCTGGCATGATAAGGAAGGCAACGCGTCTGGGCCAAAAACGGTCGATACAAGATATACGACCACGAGTGGCTCTTTTGTTCCAATATCTGTGTTTCCCCAAAAAACTCATACAGAGGCAGATTATAGTGTAGGTGTTGGCACTTCACAGGCAGAGCATAGTAGAATGGGCCTTAGATGCAATCCAAAGGCTCCTCTCAGTTTCACAGCCTATCGAGGCAGGTTGTGTAGGCTATGTGTTATATCATCTATTATGCAGAAAGTCTTAAGGGCAGCCTCTTATAGCAGTGTCTTATTCTGCTTGATCTAAAGCTTGTGATCCCTGTATGTTTCCACCAGAGAAGATATCTCCTGACAGCTTGCTGGAGGGCGAGTACATGCTGGATGGGATGTTTGTTTTCTTCATCTGTTCTTTGTCTCCGCATAGACTTTTCATCCATCCTTCCCCTCCCTCCCCTGCTCGTTTTACGCCGATTCTTTTTTTACATGCGCCTCAATGTTTGATCTCCTTCCCCTATTTATAACTCTCTGACTTTTCCTCCTTTCTCTCTTTCTCTGCCTCCGTCTGCCTCTCTGTGCTGTTCCCCTCTTGCCTCTGTGTCAGTGCTCCGTGTCTTGTGGCGGAGGAGTCCAGACTCGGTCCATCCAGTGTCTCCGCCAAGGTCGCCCCACAGCTGGCTGCCTGCCCCACCAGAGGCCTGTCACTTCTAGGGCTTGCAACACACACTTCTGCCCCGCAGCTCCCCCTGCTCCGGCACAACGCCCAGGCCGGGTCACAGCTGTTGGACCGACCCTGAAAGGTAAATTCCTCTGACGAATTCAACCAGTTTCATTTCCTTATAACCATGAAATTACAGCTCTGTGTACATTCCCTGGTTTGGGGTTGTTTGCTTTTTATTGTATTGCATTTTTCCCATTTTTGTCCAAGTAGCTCAACAGTAAACTGTCTATACAGTATACATTTGTGTATATATTTTAGCCTATCGGGGACTTCTTGCGTTGCAAACAACAGCCAACTTATTTTTTTAGCCCAGCCAACAACATGGCTCTTAGGATGGTAGTGTTGTTAAAGTTATGTAAAGTTATGTAATCACAATTTGCTTCCAAGTAGAGGATTGCTATTGACATTTCCTCGAGCACCACCGTGTTTTTTTTAATTAAGTATCTCAAAAACTATTGGATGGGCTGTCATTGTCAACAGAGCTGCTGGCATGACTGCAGCCTCTTAGTCTTGTTTTATATGTGACTGAATTAGTTTTGAAATTATGAATTGAGTGGCAGAAAAATCAGAGAAGACAGATTCCAGCTACTTCAATTTTATTTTATTCTTTTCAGCAACTATGGTTTCCAGTTGGATAAAGCAACCAATTTATAGACGTTAGGACACTTTGGTTCTGGAAGATTCGATCGCTACTTTTGATGTTTTTCTGGCAAAACTGTCATGATTGGAAAAATGATCTTTTTGAGCTGCTGCTCAACCCGTGCCCTTATTTGTATTGTCTCTGCAGATGACCACTGCGTGGATCATTTCAGCTGGTGTCACTTGGTTCCCCAGCATGGCGTTTGCAACCACAAGTTCTATGGACAGCAGTGCTGCAAGTCCTGCTCCAACAAGAGGCCGTAACACCCTGATACCTCTGAGTCTGTGGGTTCAGATCTCTGACGGAGACTTCACAGAGGCCATTTGGGAGTTGGGATGACTCACAACACACACAGAACTATGCTCACACTTGTGTGTTTTCTTCCTGGAGTACTTGACTAATGTTTTTTTTTTTTTAAGAAGTAAAAGAGAGAAACTCTAGACTCTTTTTGTTAAAGAAAACAATACGGCTGCAGATGCTCATTCACGAAACTGACCAGAGCAGTCATTAACTGATCGATGGATCACATTGGAACTGGAAAGACAATGCAAATAACAGAACACCTGAAGTCTACTTGATGTGTAATGTATATGTTGTCATTTTGTTGTTTTCCTTTTGAAACCTCTAAAGCTACAAGCCATCAAGAGAACAGCAAAGGACAATAGCATTTTTTAGCTTGCTTCTATGTATTTTACAGGTGTATGGTTTCGTATTTAAGTTATTTTTGGTCCATAATATATGATTTAACATTTTGTACAGTGGATCTGTCTGTGTTGATTATGCGAGTCACCCTGTGATCCACATTATGAGATTTTATATGAGGCTAGTGATCCATGATCAGATGTCTTCCACACTTCTCCTTCACACACTCTCTTGTTATTTTTACCGAAGGTGCAACATACCAGGACACATTTTTCATATGCATTCCATTCATGTTAAACGCAATGAAAACCTGTGTAAACGTAAAACATTTTATTCAGTCACATTGTAAGTGGTCGTTTTTATCTGTCCTGTATGGTTATGGTAATACAACTTGATCGTCTATCTGGCTTTCTTTTCTTTTCTACTCTCTCTTTTTCTATCGATTACAGACAAAATTAGGGGAATAATGCACTGCATGCTTAGGGGAGAAGAGAGTTGGGTGAAGAGGGCGACAAGAGGATGATTGTGGGGTGAGCGTGGGTGCAGTCTAGATAGCAAGAGGCTTTGGCAGTTAAGAGTGAACAGTGTAGTGTGCAGTGCTCCCCACAAACGTCTAGTCAAAATGCTACTGTGATGTGTCGCAGATTTGGCTGGTGGACTTGAAGAATGATGACACAGCCAACACTTGAGCAATGGCATATTGGTATCACAGAACAGCCAAAAAACTTCACTTGATTCAGGCACAAACATGTGTGTCCATGTGTGGCACAGTGGTGCCTTTATTCATGTAGGGTACAAAAGATGCTTGAGACGAGCTGGGATAGCTCAAATTCCCTCAAAGATGCCAGCAGCAGACAGCATACAACTACACACAACCCGACGTACACAAAATCATAAATGTGTTTCGTTTTAAATTACAAATGGGTTGATTGATCTGATACCAGGTATTATTTTGTCGCTTCAACCAATCACAGCCAGCTCATGACAGAAATCTGCTCCACATTCAATAAGTCAGAGTGCGTAAACACAACGCTGACAAAGGAACACCTTATGAAGCCAACATGCCGAACATGTTAGCAAACAGAGAAAAGTAGACATGGCACACATCAGGAGTCGTGTTGCGTTTGCGGCTCTTTAACTGCTTGATACCGCCAGCTAGTCACTAACCTTGACTGTGTGCTGTTTAGTGTAGGGTAGATAACGTACAGTTGGTTTATTAGAACTTTTTGTTGAGAACAGCTGTCCAGTGTTGCTGAAAACGATGCTCAGAGCAGTGAAACTGAATTATAACATTAAAATCGTGGGTTATAAAACCAAAACAATGAGCTTAAAGATGCTAAAATCTGTAGAGCTGAGAGGAACCATTGCTGAAGATCTAAAAAGATTCTTTCGCATAATGCATGCTTGTTCTTTCCACCGCCGCTATGAAAATATTCATAGTTTTTCGAAATAATGACTTTTTCCTTCTTGTATGCTGAGCTGTTTTTCCTTCCCTGAACACAGTGATTGTTATTCTCCATTAGATACTCAGTTGCCATTATCTGTCTGGCCACTCGGTGAGAACCTGCTTGCACTATCATTGGCCTCTTTGGTAACTTTAGACATGTGATGAACTTTTTGCCTCCTTTGAAACTTTCAGAACTTGAAGCACGCTGAGATTTATGCTACCAAACTGTGTTTTTCTTATGGTGATTATGCCACCCTTTCTAACACTGCGGGGGCTGCGATTGCTCTTTAATCAACCCGTCTGCATGAATCACGGAGCCTGGAGTCCCCACATCGTCTCGGCTGCATGTTGTTTACCGGCACGCTGTGAGCCAGACGCCACAAGCTGGGGCCCACGCACATACACACAAATATGATGGCTCAGCTAACATATACAAATACAACATGTTCAATGAGCATCGGGCTGGCTGTAGAGGTGTGTATTTGCTGTGCTTTAACATGTGTGGGTGAGAGCATGCTTTTGCAATTTTGGGTGTGCATGCACATTTTGCATGCTTTCACAGACACATGCCTGTGTTTGCTGGTTGAATTCATACATTTACTCTGTGTGTGTGTGTGTGTGTGTGTGTGTGTGTGTGTGTGTGTGTGTGTGTGTGTGTCTTAAAGGTAGAGAGAGTGCTTGCACAATACATATGTATATCCCCACGATCCAGCTTATAATGTTTACCTCTCAGTGGGGCAGCAATTTTACTGCTGAGCTGATGTGAGAATTTCTATTTCTCCGTCCTGCTTTCATTTCCAGATGGGACTCAATTTCCCCGTCCGTATTGCTTCATAATGATACATTTTGATTATCTTAGTGTGGGGAGCTATATCAAGCCTACTGCAGCCGAGAAACAAAGAGACCAAAACGTGAATAAAGAGACTGAAACTGAGGTCTGTTGTTATCTGGTATCCTCGCTTGAATTTGGATCTGTACCCACGTCTAGGACTGGGTTATTAACCTCAATACAGAAATGTGTCTGTGGCATCTAGCACTGAAAACTGGACTTGCTTGTGTGTTCCGCAGGATTGGGGTCATTTAAGGCTTGTTTTGTGTCTAGTTTTCTACAGATGTTGATACACTGATCAAGCTGAGCAGTCTGCCTCATTTTGCTAAACAAATATGATAACGTCACTGTCTTCATTGTGAGGTTTCAAAAAGTGTATTGTTTCTGTACCGGTACTGTATACCACTGACACTGGTATTGGAAAATCAAGGACACCCAGCTCTACCTATGTAGAGATCAGCTTGACTGCTACAGTCACGCTAGCAGTGTGGCTCTAGGGATATTCTGTGGATCGGTCTGTCAGCCCGCTGCTTTGGACCTGACTGAAATATCTTGACAACTATCTTGATGGATTGCAGTGACCCCTGCAATTTCATCTGCCACGAGGTTTAATATCTTTTCCACAAAGTTTGTATGCCATAAAGTTCCTAACAGACCTTTGTGCCCTCTTCAGAATTTATTAGAAGTACTTTGGTGATTCCTTAACTATCCGGAATAGTAATAGTAATGCGTCCTGCATTTCTAGTTCACTGTAAGCATGTTAGCGTTCCCTGCCGTGCCTTAGTGTATCCCTCACAAAGCCACCATCATGCCTGCAGAGTCTTGTTTAAAATTCCTATTTCACCCTTTCTGTTTTCATGAACAATGTAACAGCTTGTCTAAAGGAAAATAAGTGCACCAATTCACCCTTTTTGAAAAGAGGGTACACAATGTGCACACTGAGCCAAAGTAGATGCCCTGGTCTGTCAACTCCAAAATAGGCCTGTCTCTCTTAATACCTTCCCTACCCAGGCTGATCGATGCAGGTATTTCTTTCCTGTTTTCAACATGCTCTCGAGGTCCATCTTTTTTTTTTTTTTTTTCCAGCTGGCAAAGCACCAGTCATTGTCGGTCCAGCTGTAAGTCAGGGCCGGCTGTTATTTCCAGCTCCGACATTCCTCCACCAGCCAACTGTCAGGCAGCTCGGCTAAGATGGTCGTTTGTGCACTCTTGGCGTGCAGTGAACCTTGATAGGAGCCCTCACAACTGACAGTCAGCCTAATCACATCTTAACAGAGTTCCATGGTAGTGTGTGTGTACATGGGTGTGTGTGTGTGCACGTGGATTGAGCGAAAGTGAGAGTGATCTCTCTATTTCTTGCAGGGCTTACTCTGAGGGCAGGCTGTCATATTTCAACGCCACCTCTCCCATTAGTACCTCTGTATCAAGCTGAGTTCACTGAGCGCGTGCCCACACATACAAAAAGATAACAGGCACACACTCTTGAACCTTTCTTCATTTTCTCCTCTGCCTTTCTCCCGTCCTTCCTCTCGTTCTCTCCCTTACACACACAAACACAGGCACGCACTCAAAACAACGTGTCTGCTTATAGGAGAGCACTTGGTGTTTGCTGCAGGGCTGATTGCAGGTGGATCACGGCATTGGCGGGGCTTTAGAGGTGTGTGGTTGTGTGGGAGACGCAGCGTGGGGCTCATTTGTTGCTGCCAGGCGTCTCCTGCGACGTTAAGAGATCTGCCCCTCACAGATCTCCGTGATTAACAGCTCAAAAGACAACTGACAGCTCTGCGTCAAGCCAAGCCTTTGTGTCTCTGTCACGCTGGATGATTTAAGAGTCGGGTAAAGACCCGTGGATATCTCGCTCGCGCCTAACTAAACCTCTTCAGCTCTCCTGAACCCTCGGCCTGATCCTTGCCCATCACACGCTCCCAGTCTGCCTCTTATTAGCCTCCTTCTCTACCCATCTCCATCTTTTTACATTTTCTGAACCTCTTCACTCCCTCCCTGCCTCTTCTGTGCGGCATCGTCCTCCTCCACCTTGATTTCTCCAAACCCTCCCTCGCCCTCATCGCCTTTCTGTCACTCCTTTCATCTCATTACCCTTGCTTATGCTTTTGTAAACTCTGAAAAAGTTTGGCTTCTGGAGCACCCAGACCTCTTTGTAACCTCACCTGCCGTGTGTTTTCTCTCGGTAGTGGGTGTCATCTGGAAATTAACCACAGCTGTGGCCTATGGAAGTCTTCAAATTCAGTTTTTAAAAGCGAAGCCTCCTATAAATTGATGAAGTGAAGCAAAACTCAGTATATTTTTTAATCACCATTGACCCTGCTAATTTGACACTTTGAGAGTCAGTTTTGACTGAATGCTGGAACATTTTGCACTGAGAATGTTGCACCATGCCTGTTTGTCATACTGCAGCAGAAGCGGCACCAATGCTGGTGGTAGCTTGGCCACCGCTCTTGCAAAATATATTCCATCTGTTCATTTAGATTTGATTTAGAATTGTGTCAACTACACAAATGTCCAAATATACTAACAAGCATTACAAAGCATTTTTTCTCACCCCCCTCGGCACTTGGTTATGTTTTGAAACCTTGACAGTTCACTTTTTTTCATCTTTCTCTGCTCACACAAGCTTTCTCTCTCTCTCTGTCTCTCTCTCGCTCTCTAAAGGTAGACATACCAGATGCTTCTCTGAATGTCTCTGCTCAGATTCACTGAGTTAAAAGCTTTTACTTAACGTATTTTCTCCTCGAGGCTATGAATATTATTGATCTGTGTGTTTGCTGCAACTCTCTCTCATCTATCTTGCTTTGAGCGTCCGGTTTCTCCTCATTCTCCCCTGAAATGTAAGAATTGATTAGGATCCTCGGGGCCCCGTAGGCACCAGCTGTAGCAATGCCCACCTGCCTGTTAACCCGCTGACCTTGAGGAAATAGCATCCAAGGAGCTGCAAAAATAGGGCCGCGCTCCTCACTTGTGCGCCTCTCTGCCCTTCTTGTTTTTGTCTTGATAGATTTGCGCTTGTTGTGTTTGCTCAGTATGTATGTATGTATGTATGTGCAATAATCAATGTAAAGTCAAAAGCTCATCCATTTCATTCTCAGGGGAGGTGATGTTTGTCCCACCTCCTCTTCTTCCCTGGAGATGCATTGCTTTGCTTGACATCAATTTATTCATACAGAGGAATTCATAGCACATGTACACTCAGGTACATGAATGTGCATACGGGCCTACCTTTGAAATGAGATCCTGCTGTGTTTGACAATGGAACCAGCTTTTGGCTGCCACACGCGCACCGAAGGAGCGGATGGAGAAATGAAACGCGGCACTGATCAGTTCCTGTGCTGACCACCAGAGGGCAATGCTCACTCAGTAATACCACAGTGATGTGCTTTTTGTCTTTCTCTCCCACCACGCTTTAAACCACATTTTAAATGCAAATTACAAACAACAACATAAACAAAGAACAACAGCAGCAAAATAAATCACGCTCTCTAACACCTAAGATGAGATGTATGCAAATAGATTTCCCTTTGATTTCCCCCCCAAACAAAAGCATTGACTTCTCTGACCTCTGTCGCACAGTTAAACATTATCACACCACTACCATATGCACCCTTCCAAACTTTGTTTCGACAGGCGTCATTTCAATATTTGCCCAGTCATATTTTATTGATGGACTACGTGTACAACGCCGGCCACGGGGAATACACATGCACAACAGATATGTAAATTCCAAACCTATCAATTTTTCAGAGATTTTGGTCCGCAATGCCAGCTGAATCTAAGAGGCGATCCTTCATTTTTGCCCCTTGCGGATAAAAAGATGAATAGGCGAAAAAAACAAGCCAGGCTTGATTTTTTTAGACCACCAGTGATTTCCAAAGTAAATGAAGTGCTCTCCAGCACGTTGAGGGCAAAGCTGAATTACAAATAATCAGGGGGAAACATCATCAGACCGAAAGAAACAAGGTCAGAACTATTACCAATTAAATATTACTCCTTTTTGTGCAAGGCAAGCAACAACAGCGTAAAGGGTGAGGGAGTGAAGCGCTCTCCTCCATTGTGGAAAAAACAGCTAGGGAGTGTGTTTGTCTGTAATTGGTCAAGGGTACAAACCTCGATAAATCAAAGCCATGCGGCGCTTCAAACAAGGACACAGCAGTGGTCACATTATGGCACATGCATTATTTTCAGATACATACTGAGCTTCAGTGACTAACATCTTCATGCACAATGACTCCAGCTCCCCATTACTTGACCTCCCATTGTATGTTCTATCGCACTGAGTGGCACACATTGCGGATGAAGAGCCTTCACATCAGGCATGCCTTCAACGGGGCTTTCATCCAATTGAGGCCTTCATGAGACTGAACAGATTGCATTTTGAAGTGAAAGGGCCTACGCTTGAACAAAATGTCTCTGAAGTCATTTCAGAGGGAGATTTGCTTCAGTTGGTGTTATTTCAACTCGATGGACATCATTTCTAAATGTCCAAGTCATTCTGAAAGAACAGATTCTTCATCGCCGATATGTAAAGTCCATCGGTACGCATCGGAACAGTTTGATGGATCACAATAATTTGATACAATTTTAAAGTCATCCTATGGTCCGAGACAAGTTCAGACAAAGTCAAATTGCGGCTTTGTTCCATCCTACCTCAGCGTCACCTAGCCTAAATAACTCAGCTCTGTACGGGGGCTGCTGTGCTAAACCTACAACATTTGCAGGGAGCCTGAGAAAATTGTTATAAAAAGGTGCCACAAGACATCTGTATGCGCCTCTGGTGTACAGTAAAGCTTGCGTCTTAAAACCTGTGATGTTTTTTGACATCTCAAACAGTACAAGAAGTTATTTACTGTACTTAAGACTGTGTTTGTGTGTGTGCACATGTGTGTGCGCGCGTGTGCATAAGCTGATTTTTGCCACGCGTGCAGGCATGCACGAGTTCATGTGCGCACGCACGGCGAAGTTGCGTAGGAATAAATCACAACTTTTCCTAAGACAATAGTGACAATTGCAGGTAGATCTCAGCCCGCTGAAGTGTCTGCGGCAGTCAGAAACTGCTCTGAAATGGAAAGAGTTTTATATATATACAGAAAGAGAGAGAGCGAGAGAGAGCGAGAGAATAAGAGAGACAGACAGAGATGGAGTGAGAGAGATGAGTCTGACAGATTTCAGTGACAATGTGCCTTACAGCCACTTCCTCAGTGCTTTTTACCCAGTGCCTCTGGTGAAGTATACACATGAAAGTGAAGGAGGCATCGCATGCAGCCAAAACGGCGAATGGCACCATTACAGATACAAAATAACTGTCACCTGAAGCCGGAGTCAGCGGATTTGACAGCTTACCTCACCTTACCTTCAGCAGTTTGTATAAGTTGAACCTAAACGGTGGAAATATAAAACCGAAAAAGCTCTCTGATGCAGGTCCACGCAACTCTAATATCATCAGCGCGATAAATAAATCACATTTTTTGCAAATGGCTTCCTTTATTAGACGTAGCACTTGTAGCAGCCTGGAGTATTCTCTAAATATATCCCCACCTCTCTTTTGTTCTCTCAGGAGTTGTATGAACCTCTGTCTCCAGCAATCATGCCTGCAATAGATACGAATCCAAATGAAGCAAATCAATCAAACCGCCTGCCTCTTTTTTTACCCCCCCCCACCTCTCCCAACCGCCTCCCACCAGCAGAGAAAACAGCTGCCGTCAAAGTGGAGCTAAAATGGGAAAGTTTGCTTTCATTCGGGGTCGGGTTTCCTTTGGAGAGCCGTGGGGTGTGAGCAGGGAAGCAGGGAGAGGTGGGCAGGTGTGTCTGACTGTGCTGGCGAGGTTCAGTTTCCTCGTTACCTTTGCTACACCTCAGCTAATCATCTAACTCAGTGGTCGGTCCAACCGGCAGGAGCCTCAAATACCTCGTCCCTCCCTCTGCCCTCCCAGTGTTGGCCTCAATTAGTGGGGAATTAAAGTCCTGCTTCATGGATGGGATTCATGGGGGACGCTGCTCCTTAATTACAGCAGCTCTCCATGTGCTGCTGGGGACTGATTGCAAGGCAAGACATCCCCCAACCCAGCACTACCCCATCCATATTTGGGGGAGTCTGGAAGACAGTGTTGTTAAAATCAGCAGGAAGATGCAGATTAGTCATTCAGCTGATACAATGGCGCAGAGCTACAAGTGTCACTGTCATTTTTTTCCCCGCTTTCTTATCCTGCTGCCTACAAGAAGTCAACAGAGACAAGAGTCTTTTCTTGTTACTAATGCAGAAACAGTCAACAGCACAGCTGTGGGGAAACTTTAATTTGGAGGCCTTGTTTTTGTTACAGTTTCTAGCAGGCTTCCAAAATGAATAGCAGAACTTTCTTTCCACCTCCACTTGGGCTAATTGGCTGTGTTTTTTTTTTTTTTGCATTGTAATGGTAAAAATACAAATTTCATACCATATGCTACATAAATTCTCACTTATTACTAATTTGAAGCTAGGGCCCTGTACCAACTACAAGGCGTGTCGAATGCAGATACTGTTTGTTGCTAGAGGTTCCCAACATTTTTTGGCTGAGGATCCCAGGACTGAACATTTTTGTAACCCCAGCTAGTTAAAATGCTTGAAATACTTAATGGCAGATTTTAATGAATAATTATGGAAGAACACTTTAGTGTACAACATCACTTTACTACTGAAGAGTCTGAAAGCGCATTATGTTGGCAGTGATGTTCATCTGAATTTGCCATGTGTTGCAATGCCATGGTTACACGTCATGCTGCAGTTCGATGCACCAAACGCGTACAACAGGTATAGTCGAGAGTGCATCTGTCACATCTGGCCTGGAAATGTATTTTGTGCACATTTCAAGACCCAAACACTAAATCCAACTTTTACCAAAGTAAAGTAAGTGCTTTCAGCAGGAACTGCATGTTTTAAAATACACTCTGTCACCCTTGGTTGCCTCATGCTCCACACCAAAACTCCTTGCAGCATTTTATCAGTTATCAGATAAATCAGCTGTTCGATAGCACTGAGCTTGCAGATCCATAGAGATTGCATTGCCGTTGAATCCGTCAATAATCCAGTCAAACTTTTTGTTATCTTACAAATTTGCTGCATCACAGGAAGATTTGCTTCCTTTGTGATGTAACTGTGCTGAATGCCAGGTTACAGCAACATACAGTCAAAAGGTCATGAAATTCAAGCCTCATGCAGCAAACAATGTTTTCAACTGTTAACAACAGCTTTCAATAACTCTATCTAATTTAAAATAAATGATTTAAAAATAGATAAATCTCTATTTCTAACTTCCCTGTGACCTAATTTCATATGAAACGCCCTTGTCTTGAGTTCGGGGCTGGGAAATGATGATATTTGTGTTGTTGTGTGTGTATGATAAAGCTTTGTATTTTATTTTTTGTATGTTGTGCTAACTCTTAAGAAAAAGGACCACAAAATTGAGTGCTTAGAACTGAACTTAATTTGAAACTGGGATGTGCTTTTCATTTTAAGTCTGCAATGGGAAATAAATGCACCAATCTGAAAATTACATTCATTCAAGCAGCTTCACTCAATATTCCATTCAACATGCTCCCACAAATGGAAACTCAAGATCATTGTATCCAGAAATAAGGCATCCAATGGACCCACACTCGCGTCCTTACAAGGCCTTGAGCTCCTGATGGTTTTATATGCATTCTTTATTTGTGAGGGCAGAAAATTACACAGCCTGTTTCCACAACCCACATCGCAGTGTGGCTTTTTGTGAAAAGGTTGGAATAATTGCTCTTTGTTTCTGCACCTGTGTGATACCGAAAAGCCAAAAAAACCCTCCTTGAATTTCTATGAAAAAGCCCATAAGAGCTACTTGTGGCATGGGAGCAGCAGCAGGCTGAAGTGGCTGCAATATTCTGGAATTAGCAATGATAGCTGAATACTCAGGGAGGCAAGTGGGTACACATATCCTTGTGTTATTTTTACATTTCATTTCAAAAAGTCAGAGGAAGGAGAGTGAAAGGGAGACATCCATAAAAGTTGCTGTTTGAATGTTGATGGGACAAGTAGCATCCTCAAACCAGGATTGCAGTATTGGGATTGGACCACTTTTTAAAGGTCTCTGTCTGTCTTTACCACACCTCATCCAAAGAGATTTCGGGAATATTAGCTTCATATTAGGTACAAAAGTAGGATATGTACTGCTTAATCTTGACCCAATTTCACAGCGCCTTGTTCTTGGTCTTGACTTGGTTTCAACCCCTCAAAGTATTGGTCTTGATACACTTGGTTCTTGGTCATGACTTGGTTTTGGTGGTTTTAACAGTGACATCCAACATACACCATGTCTGAGAGAGATTTTAAATGAATTTCAACTAACCTAATTTGTGTTGTTTTTTAAGCAAACCCCTTCAGCATTACACATATGTATTCTGAGGTTGTGTTTCCCACATCACATATCTCCTTTGAATACAATAGCCTATGGCAAATTAACTATTTCGGAGGAGAGTCTCAAAAATAGTAAAGATGGCCTATTTCTCTTTCTCTTGGAAACCACATGCAGACTGTATCTGCTGCGTGGCTCTGACAAATGTCGCTGGGCTACCTTTCACATTGGATTTTGCACTTGTATCAATAGTTGGGGAGGTTTCATAAATCAGCTGAGACAAGCTTTTCCCAATCTTTTCAGAGCTCAGATTTACAGTGGTGTCAATGATGGCATGACAAATGAGGACCATTGTCACCTTTGAAGAAAAAAGGAAAGGGAAATCAAAAGATGGATACACGTTGAAGGAAGAGGCGGAGGCGGAGATCGAGGATGAGAAGGAGGTGGGGGGAGTGTCGAGACAATACCAGGTCAACTCAAGCTTCTTTTTTTTTGTTGCTTTCTTTAACCTCCTGACCCCTTCCTAAATGCATATTGGCACATCTTGATTCATGTCAGACAAAATAATGCAGGCTAGATGTGCTTCTACATGTAAGGAGTGTGTCTGTGTACTCAGGTGCATGTCTGCAGACATGTGCAAATCATCACCGCTATCACAGATGAGTGATGGACAGGGAAAGTCGAGAAAAACAACAGCTGCCGTGTGACTGTAAGCACAGCAATACATCAAAGGTAGAAATAACTGAAGTGACTAATTGTGGGTATGCGAGCAGCGTATTGCCACAGATAGTAACTCTGGTTTATGGCATGTCAATCAGAAAATAATTGTACATAAACGTGAAGGGAAAACGGGGATGTGGAATTTGAGCAAAGTCTGAGAATATTCTCTGAAAATGTAAAGAGATGAATGGAACAGCATGGCACCATCCTTTGCCTAAGCCCGCATTAGCATTGATTTGGAGTTGTGTTTCTGCGCCTAACAAACGTGCGTCCAATATTTATTCTTTTACGTCTGTTTTTGTTTTCCACCTTGTCTCGAGAAAAAAATCTCTCTCGACTCTTTAGGTGCTAAATGCTCCACCATGTTCAAAACCAATCAATATCTTTGTCTCTCTGTTATTTGATTCTGGGCAGGTAGAGTACAGTCAGTGTTTAGAGCTTTGTGGCTAAAAACAGCTGCCTGCCACGTCTAAAAACAAAGTTGATGAGAGCAGTGAGAGTGAATCGAAACAGTAAAGGCTCAGAAAAACCAAAACAGTAAGCTGAAAGACGCTAAAACTCTCTGTATACCCGAGGGGATCTGAATTTGAACTTGTCTGGTTGATTGTCACTATGAGCAACCCTTAATACATTTAATTTAATTTACTGGAAATATGGAAATATTCATTGTCATCAATTAATATTACTTGTAAAAAATATTTACTGTCACAAATTCCATATTTAAAATTTTTCTGCTACATTCTCTTTGTATACAATTCTATAAAGTGATGGCACAATTTCATTGACCATGTTAATGTTAAAGTTCTGTATACTGACTAAACTAAAAGTGGTCAGGTGTATTGGTTTTCACAGGTGACCTTCAGTGGTTCAATAATGTCTGCGCCTCACACAAAACATTTTCTCTGTGACACCAGACTGATGTGCTGCACACAAGGGAGGCAGCACCTGTGTTAATGGGGCGGTCTAACGGCACCATAAAATTAAAGAAAGTTGATTTAATTATCATAACAGGAGGCCATAGTCTATACAGGCCCACTGCGGTTGCTGATTTATTTTCATGAATAAAAACATTTCTAAAACAACCGCCTCTGATTTCACAGTCTGTGTCTAACAATGTATGTTATTATATTTTCAAGAGCTTTTGTTGGATAATTTACTGGTTTGTAATACACCATAACACCCTAATTTTACCTTTGAAACAAAGAACAAAACATGTTTCAGATTTATTACTTTATTGTAGCTGACTGTTTTTTTTTGCTCCAGCTCTGGAAATTATAATGTTACCATGGAAATGGCGGAGTAATATTTTCAGCGGTGTGTACAGCGTGCCGTCGCGCTGATTTGTGCCTGTTCTAAATGTCTAGTTGACCAATCGCGTTTCTTGGTCGGAACTACTTGTTGTATAATGAGATTTATTTATATAGCACAGCATAAGTAAGCTTGATGTGCTTTGCACAGTGCAAACGTGAACAAAATAAGAACACGAACACATTATACAATTATTTGCCCCATGCCCAGCCACCAACATACCCAACTACACATGCCCAAAGCGAGAGGGAGAGAGACAGACAGAGAAGTAGAGTTACGTGTGCATTTTCTGTCATATTTAACACACAGGTATGAAGTCACTGACAGTCTGAGGTCTTAACAGCACCTAAACATGTTTTGACGTATGTAACAATGACAAACACAATATCAGAAAAAGAATAGCTCATGTAGATTTGAGATATCACAATGTAAAATCACAAATATTTATATCTTTGGGCTACATTTTTAGGTTTACAACCAACAGTGGTTTATCACATGTAGGTAGGTAGGTAAACAAGCAGTTATTCAACCAACTTTTACACTTGTAACATAAACAAATTAATGCCAAAAATATTCTAGCGTACAGGAAGTGTTTTGCTATAACTTAATAAAGGTCCAATATTTCAACAATAGACAGTCACAGCAATGACTACTGTTGATTGGCAAGTGATGTATGGGTAGGTCACAGCGGTCACACCACAGCAAGTGAGTGCAAGTCACACACAAACACAGACACATGGACACACGTGGACAAGATAGGCTCACTGAGCGAGAGAACAAGTGATTGAATGAGTAATAATGTGAGTGGATTTCTGTCTGGATCCATGATTTATGTATCTCAACCCTCCAAAGTGCTTCAGACCAAACACAAAATAAATTCTAATCCTGGATTAATATTTTTCTTTAGGCCACTCAGGGGCAATAAGCTGTAAACACAACACTGACATATTGTCATTTTTCAAAGTTGATATAAGAAACACGTCAGCAAACAGTTGTTAATTCACAAATCCATCAGATATGGAGTGACATTAACATTAATTTGCATTTGTGTGTTTGTTCGCCTAATGAAGTTAGGTCCAATATTCAGTCTTTTTTGTTTTGATTTCATCTAGATTAACTCCTGAGCAAAATATCTCTGTAATATCTTAGCCAAATAAAATACTCAGTGCTCCACTATAAAACAGCTAATCATTAACTTTGTTCATCTCTTGTTTGGTGCTGGGCAGGTAGCACCGCATGGGTTTTTTGAGCCTTTTTATTGAAAAGCTTCCTGCTACGACTGGAAACAATGCCATGAGAATGGTGAAAATGGACCAAAACAGTAACACTGGTGGTTGTAAAACCACAACAATAAAAGAAAAAAGACTGAAAGACACTAAAATGCTCTGTCGAACTGAGCCGGATGATAACTCTTTGTCACGTGCATTATCAAGCATGAAATCAAGTAAAATACAGTTAAACTTAAACTTTGTGGTACCCAGCCGATATGTTTGGGCTTTATTGACTATGATTTTGAGATATCCAATTTTGAAACTTATACCGCCACCCTGATTGAGGTGAATGGGATTTTGTTTGTTGTTGCTCAAAGCTTTGAAAAAGAAATCCATTTGAGTCAATTTCACCCCCGTCGTATTGGGGTGGCGGTGGAAAACGCCGTCTTATATCTCGAAACCTCAGCAGATAAAAAAAAATCTATCTGCATCGCTATAGAGGCTTGGTTGAAGTGACCCTTTAAAGAATCCCCTTGATTACTTCAAAATGTCAGAAAAAAATGTCTGCCTGCCTCATTCACAGCAAGACAGTTACAGCAAGAAAGAAAAAAAAAATACTACCATTCCACCATAATTAGATGCTAATTAAACGCTGACATGAGCATCAACCTCAAAACAATCTACGGTGCCTCTTGTCACAGTGGTGTCAGAGAGTAACGCCACTCTCAGTTTGCCTGTCTGACACCCTCTGTTTAATTCTGAATGCCGCGGTGTTATGGCTTTGGTAGTTCACACAAAAATGAGGCGAGGGGAAGCAGCGGGTTTGGTAGCAGCACAAAATTAAAATGTCATTATGTATCTCTATTCTTAGCGGAGACTGCTGCAGGGATCTCCCTCATCTCTGGCTTTGTTCGGAAAAGTGGCGTGTCGTTTCACAAAAGTTCCCAATTTCATGTGAATCCCAGAAGGGACTAATGCACCATTGTAACATGACATCAGTTTCAACAGAATGCTAATATTGTATTCACAGAATATAACTTACATGAATACACAGGCAACTCCTTCCAATAATAGTCAGAGCTGTGAAAAGGATTATCTAGACATGATAATAGCGAGGTGTCAGTGTGAGGTTTAATAACACAGGAGTGATGTTTTTGTTGAACTCTTGCAATGTTTCTGGTGACTGACATTTTTTTTTTTAAATAACCGGCTTGTAATGTGAATGGAAACGTTCATAATTTACATATATGCATTAATAAGTTACTGAACATATGTTTGCCCCATGCAGTGCAGATGATTGAGTAGGAACAGGCTAAACAAAATATGTTAGTTATTTAGATTCAGTGAGAATCCACTCAAATCACACAACTGAAAAAGGAAGAGGTGAACAGATTAATTCAGTCGAATATGACCCAACGTGATTTATGCATTTCTCAAAATGGGCACTTAGCATAATCAGTAATGCTTTTGCAGGTCAATCAGTGATCGTTTCTTAAAAATGCCATGAAATTAAAAAAAAATCCTTTCATCAGTTCGTCACTGACAAACATAACAGCTCTCTGCTGCGGTGCCATGACAGAGCTTTCCTTTGTGTGTAGGGATGGGGACATTAAGGAAGGCTAAGGATGTGTTCGAAAAGGCAGAAGGCGCTATAAAATTAGAATATTATCATGTTACAAGTCGCCTTGAAAATGCAAGATGAATTCTCAGCCTAGCAAATTTTCCAGTTTTTGTTTTATACGCACACTTTCTACCTATTAATCATGAGGGCGATGTCGTGAAGTAATATCCCTTTAGCTTGTCTCCATTATAAGATGCTTGGTCATTTCTTTCATGGTCAAGAATGAATGCCTAACATGCATGTCAGATTTCAAGGCAATCAATTGAACTGAGATTTCAGTCTGGACTGAAGCGGTGGACTGACATTGCCACCCACAGAGCCACGCCACTAGCATGGGTAAAAAGTAGCATGAAATAAGTGTAAAATACATTAAAACAGGTTACAGGTTATTGTTTAATCAATACCATAACATTTGTGCTGGTATCATGTTTGGGGTTGACTGAAAAACACACTCTTGGTGTGGAATAACAACTTCCACCTCGCTCCTTGCACTCTTCCTGGCATCACTTGGTGCCATCGGCCTTGGCCAGCCATTCTGATGTCAGTCTCTGCTTAGATTGCAGGGAGCTCAACAAACCAGCGAGATTTTTTTGTGTGCTATTTTCTCTCTATTACCATAAAATCAGGTTGTCAGTTTAGGCCTTGTACTTTCAGCTAGAGTTGAATCATCCTCCTCCTCCTTCTCCTCCCTTCCTCCCTCCGTCCCCTAGGCAGTGTCGCGGGCGTAAAAAAAAAAGCAGCCTGTTGAGCAGCCATCAGTCTGCTGGCATTTGATCAATGCCCAGGTCCCTTTGTGCTGCTAAGCGGCAGATAAAAGAGACTGTTATCAGCTCCACAGCATCAGCTGCAGATAGCTACGTTTGCAGCGGCTGAGCGGGCCAGTGGAGCCGAGTGGAGGGGGAGGAGGGGGGTTACACTTCAGCAAAGTGTCGAAGGGGAGAATCGGGGAGGGATGGATGAAGGGGTGGAGAAGGGGGAGGATAGGGCAGCACACCGTAGGTCAACGCCTTGATACAAGGTTTTACAGCTGTCACAAGCCCTCTGGAGAGAAACACGGATGGTGGCGGTGGTGGTGGTGGTGGTGGTGGTGGGGGGTCAGGAGATGAGGGGAGCGACAGAGAATAAAAGGGAGGCAAAGATTACCAGGAGAAATGGTGTAACAGCCACCCTGAACCTGCGGGAGAATCGGACACTGTTGTCTGGTTGAGCCACGCCGTCGACGGTGACTGCTGAGAGCACAGAGAGGCGAAACGCGAGGCGGCAAGCGAGCGCGCGCAGTCCAAACCAAGCAAAAACACACGCGCGCCACGAAAGATTTCTCGATCCAAATTTGGGTGTCTGCCTTGTTATCACTAAATGAGTACGACCCGAGTCACCGTTATTCCATCAAATCTCAGTTTCTGCCAACGTTCACTGTCTCCAGTGCCGTCAAGCATGGCCCCCTCCTCTTTGAAGAGTCAATGAGAAGCATTGATTGGTGTGTTCATGAGATTTCTTTTTAGAATGATTTTGTTGACAATTTTGCCAATTTTTCTGTTTGAAGGGGACAAATATATTCAATTTATGGCACCACTTTGAGTAAAGCAAACAGAAAAAAAAACAAAACAACTTTATATCTGTAAACAGCCTAATGGATTGAAGTGTCCAATTCTGCAAAGCGTCGGATAGCACAAATGAACGGCACTGAAGAATAAAACGGATTCTGAAGCAGTGCGTGACAAGCAGAGTAATGACACGACGCTTGTAGGGCTTTCTTTTTTGATGTGGATTACTGGGAGCGACAAAGAAAACAATGGTATGACAAAAGGCTGACAAGACGGCAGATATCAGCTGCTATTAAAGACCCCGAAGCGCAGACAGAAATAGTTTCTCCCTCCCCTAATTCACTCAGGATGGGAGGTGAGGAGAAAGTTTTCGAAAATCATGTTTATTTGAATATTTAAACAAACAGATTTAAACAGCCGTAGGATGCAGCCAGAAAATATATAGGCAGAAAAAAACACAATGCGACGGAAGAATGCTCAAATACGAGCAGAGGCTGACTTTACTTTAAGTGTCTGGGGTTAGAAACATATCTGATGAGCAGTCATGTTTCACATGTACATAGTGTTTCCTCTCATTGCTTCACCATAAAACCCAACCTGTGTTTTGATACTGATCATGGGGATTGTTTTTTTGACAGAGAAAGTAGATGAATAGCTAAACGGAATTTTTTAGGAAAGTTATAATCCTTAAGTTTTGTCAAAAATCAAAACCCACTTTTGACATTTTTAGGACGACCATTGAGTATATTTACATTCTGTAACTACCTCTCTATTAAGTAGTTGTTGCACTTCCGTTGTTAATGGGGTCCAGTTCTAGTGCTGAAGTCAAGTCACCTATGCCATTATGAACATTATTAATTAGAGAAAGGGTTAAATTAAGACTGAATGGGAAATGGCCCTAGTTTTCCCCAGGGTTCCCAAATTACTAAATCCATCCAAAATTCACATTTCTTTTCCCACTAACAATATTAACTATTGAGAAAATGGCAATAATTGCCTCCCCCCAATGTGAAGCCATGATATTCACAGTTGAAATAGCAAAGTAATTTTCACCCATTTAGGCAGCTTTTCTCACTTGACAAGGGGTGCAATATGACAGTTTGGGAGAATGTTTCCTTCAATTTTTAAGATCTGCTGTGACTGACTCTGCATGAGAGCCGTAAAAGGCCCGGGGATCGGGTGAGGTAGAAGGTAAGGACAAGGGGCTCCTGTGTGTGTGTGTGTGTGTGTGTGTGTTGATTTCCAGGTAGGAGGGTCTCTAATTGGTGAAGGTCTTTCTGCTGGAGACTGCCACGGAGCAAAAAGAAACTTTTGTATGTATTTGCCTCTTCGCAGCTTTTGTTTCTGTTTTTGCCTCCCTCTTTGTCTTTGTCTCCAACTTTCCTTCTGTCTCTGGAACATCTTATTGTCTCGAACTGTCACTTGCTGTTTGTGTCTTCTGCGAGTATTAAATGGCCTTGAGTTTCTGTCAGCAGGGATCCCACACTCCCTGCACGTGTTTGTGTGTCCATGAGCGCGTGGTTCAAGATTCAAGATTGCTTTATTTGTCCCAATTATACAGACGATTATAGTGCAGTGACCAACATACACAGACTTAATGAATTAAGACTAAGCGTAGACATAAAATCCACTCTCCGCTCACTTTCCACCCTCCTTATTTCCTCAGTTGTGAAGATTCACTGAATGGAGGCAGTTTGTGCCTGATGGAAGCAGGTTGAAAGCAGGACAGGGAGGGTTCAGAGATAATTTTACAAGCCTGTTTAATAAGTCTCTTGTCAAAACTGTGTGTTTTGCATGCGTGTGTGTGTCCCCTCTTACTGTCTATTGCGTTGCAGATCAGTCGCTAGATGATACGCCCATGAAACAAGCAGAGGATTAAACTTACAGGAGGACGGCATCATTAACTGTGTATAGTTAAATGTTAATGGGCGCACTGCTGCCTTTGAGCACAGAAGGAGGAAGGTATAAAAGTGCAAGAACAGAGAAAGGGCGAAGAGAGGGGAAGAAGAAAAAAAAAAGAGAAGGCTCGCAGTTTTTTAACCTTTATTTATGCAGAGGAGGCTGACGGAGGGAACTCTTTTTCAGCAACCTTCGACTTCACACTCATACACATATTTAGACCTGGGAGCTGCCCCAAGTCAGCTCCGGCTGGCAGCCACACTGCCTAAAGGCATTTCAGTGGTAGTTATAGAGGGAAGGAAGTGCATTAATTTGTTCACTTCCATCAAATTCAAAATTTCCCACCTTGGCAGGAAAGTCAAACAAGCTCACTTTCAGATCACAGGGCTGCCTCTAAAATTTCAGTTATCAAGCAAAGTCCAAGTGGTCATGCAGCTAGCTGCCTCGACTCTTCACATCATCTTAAACATTAGGCGGCATTAAAGTGTACTTAGGTAACTTGGTGAAACATCAGCAACCATTACGGGACAGTGCTAAATACTAAACGTCAAGCAGCGGTAGTATATGTAGAGCTGTAGTCAGCAAACCGAATCAGTTAAATTGCCTAACATTAACCGCCGTAACTAAGTAGCACCAGAAGCCCTGACTGATCAACTGCACTCCAAAAGCTCTGTCTCAATTCAGATAATCCCCTTAGTACACGTCTATGCGGTACACTGTGTATGCTAATTTCAGCAGGGTAGCACCGACATTTAACTGCCGACACATAAATCATCATGTATCATCATCATGTATATTCACTGCACTGCTTCAGCTCCAATGCCAATCCCAATTTTCATAATCCCTCCTCTACCTCTACTTGGTGACCATTGAGGGTGAGAATTGTCCAGCGTTCTATATGCACACCGTTGGCTCATTTTGCCATAATTGGCAAATTATGCTCATTATTATACTAAAAAAAACAAGTGTAGGTATAGATCTATGTTAATTTAAGACTTAAGATGTCTTGTAGTTTGAATTATTTCTTCTATCAAATGTTTGGTTAGAAGGCATCTCTATTCAAATGTATAAAGACGAAGAGACTGCTTTGAGCTAAATAAAATACATGAGCATGCTGACATGCTCACAGTGTTGTCATTGTGCTAATATACTGATGGTTTACAAGTATAATGTGTGCTACCTAAGTGCTAAACTTAGCTACGTCTGAGGCTGAATGTGATAATGTCTGCAGATATTTGGTCACGAAACAAATTAGCTAATTGGACATGAAATCAGAGTTAAAATTATAATCTTCCAGGGGAATATGAATGACTGTCCTACATTTTATACTGTGGTCCTCCCAGACTGTACACTTTGCTGGGCCTTTTTGTAGCTTGTTGCCAGGTTAGAATGATCATGTAAGTGAAGGAAAAGAGGCTGAAGAAAGATATGTCACGGAGAAAGTGTCAGGTGTGCGTGTTTGGGAAGACAATTTTGTCAAACCTCCAAGTCTTGTATGAGGAGGCCTGCAGGCTAAGAAAAATAAGTCGGCGTGATGTGGAGTTTGGGCAAGTTTGGGTGTGCGAGTGTCTCTGTCTGCTGTCTCATTTCTGTGTGTGTTAACAGGCCGCACATCAGGCGGCGGAAGGTTGGTAACGTTGCCTGCGAGATTGACAGGCTTTATCGTGTGTTGCCGAGCTCCCATCCACCACTTGTCCACCATGTGACACGGCCTGTCACACCACTTTGTCACAGCGGGAGAGAGGTTGTAACACATGTACATGCACAAACACACACACACACGCGCGCACACGCACACACACGCACACACACTCCATTTCAACTTTTAGATCAGGGTGTGAGAGAGGAGGATGATGAAGAAGAAATACAGATAAGAGAGAGAGGGGCAGAGAAATAGATTTCTTATTCTCTGGGGAGAAAAGTGAAGTGTTGTTCACGGATTTGAGAGCCATTTAGAAGAAAAAAGCCACATCAAAAATGAGCTGTTTTCTATTCATGAACCGAACTAGACACTCCCAGTGTGAAGGGCAGAATAGAAAGTGCATGGCTACTTACTGACTTATACGGATTCTTAATTTGGAGTTCTGATATTGCAGCGTCTCCCTCGCACACACACACACACACACACACACACACACACACACACACACGAGCTCTGCCATTCCCTCAATGCCCGCTTCTCTGTATTCTTGCCAAAAGTAATTCACGATTGCCGCCGGAGGAGCTTGTTGTGTGTGTACATTTTAATGTCTCTGACAGCACAGCTGTTTCATCCAACCCACCAAAAGTCAAGTGTTAACAAAACTAATGCACTCAGTTTCAATGCGAAATAAATGCATATTTCAAAAGATTCATAAAATGTGCTACATGGTTTAAATCACTGTTTTAAAAAGGGGTTTTAGACATGTAAAGGATTGTCAAGTGTGATGTTTTTCAGTGGAGAAAACTAGTTGTTTTAGGACAATGCTGCTTCAGGTTGAAAGCTTGTCTTAATGTACAAATAAAGCTCGGCTGACGTTGAAGGGTTGATGTTTGCAGGAGGCGAATCACAGCAACAAACTAGGTCAAAGATAAAGGTAGTGTTCCCTTTGATGTGGGCAGTGGTAAATTTTAAAAAAAAACTTCACTCTCTTCACAAAATGGGATTTAATGGGTCTGATATCGCACCGCACCACACACATATCACACCATAGAGATGAAACAGAACCCTTATCATCTCAGGTGGAGCAGATGTCATCATGCTTATGGGATGGTGTCTGAGTATTGAATGTTACCTGGACAGTGTCAGCAGGCAGTAAAATCAAATAAAACAAACAAATATAAAAAAAACCCAGCATCTACCTGCATAGACAGCATCAAGATGCTTATGGTCGGAGATAGGGGGGCGTCTATAAATAATGTTAGTGGAACACAGGGAAAATGGTCCCGATCCCTTTTCTATACTAAAATGAGAGAGGAACACGGGAAAAGCCAAGTTGCATCCTTAATTAGCAACATAGATGGGTACATATGGGTTTGCTATCAGTCCAGAAGTTTAGTGAGGAACCTTTTCAATCAGCATACCATTTAAAGTGTAAACACAAAGACTATTGCCGTTTTCCTCAACTCCAGTGAAAAACAGAAGCTGTATTTGAAACAACTTTAAGGTTAATATGTGCATACTGTCGGATATTAAATGAGTTGCAGATTATCAATGGCTTACTGAATAGTTTGCCAAACTGTATAAAATATCATTAACCGATGGACTGATGGACATACCAATGTGAATAGCACCAGACAGAAGATAGGTCAACCCAAAACCACAGTCACAATAAAACAAAAATGTCACAGGAAGAAGCTTGGATTTGATATAAGCCACTTTTCAGACTGCTGTCTGTCTGAAAGGTAGGTGCTTTGAGTCCATGCCAATATTTTATTGTTTATAGTTAATATCATTTAGGACAAGGTCAGCGGCAGAGATTGTGCCATGTTCTTTTCAAAATCCAGATTGATACTCGATAACGAAATATTTGGTTAAATAACATTCCAGCTGGTTACTGACTGAACATTCAACGACCTTTGAAAGCCAAGAAGGCAGTTACGAAATTGGTCAGTAGTTATCTAAACCAGGCTTAACTCCACCTTTGCGAAGAGGCGCCACATGGGCTGCTTTCCAAACACTGTAAGAAGGATGAATCCATATCCCAATTACATGGAAATAATTCAGTCTGCATTTTCTTCTTACTGAAGTATTCAAATTATAACCAGTGATGAAATCATCATTAAATGTATGCTTTGTTCATACACAGACCCTATTTACATAAAAGAGAAACAGCGGTGAAAGATGTTTAATGGAAAGCATGAAGTCGGCATATTCATTCTTTTAATTTTTTAACAGTCATCCATAATTTGTTGAACCGCTTTTGTTTTACTGTTACAAGTAAATATGCAAAACAGCTCTGGTTATCTCATATTTGGACACGCAATTATGTGTAATATTTCAAAATCTGACATGTAGAAAAAGTCAATTTCAGCATTTTTTATATTTTTTCATATTTGTCTACAGTAAATGCAATACTGTACCAAAGCAAATATTTTAATTATAGACAAGAAATCACATTCAGTAACTGCCACAGTCATGCCACAGCATTTAATGTATAGAATAATCATCATTCATCATTGCTGGCTGTTCAGTTTTGACAAGCTATGACAGCCTAAGTGTCTCCTTCCCCCAACAGCTGCTGCTAGAATATACAGTAACTCCACATGGCCCGGAGCAGTGTTGTCCTCTCATAAGAACTACAGTCATAGACTTTCCATCTCCACCAGGAAAACAACTCCCCAAATGAATTTTGAAACAGAGAACACCACCACACAAGTTGTAACAGTTTTCAGAATGTATTACCTCGATGGTGGCTATGGTGTAGTACCTCTTCCCATTCAGGTTCCCCCCTTTATCGCCATACTTGTATGTACTGTATAATTCATTTCCATGCACCTTTAGCAAACTTTCTAGTTACTGGACCAGGGCGGGTGCAGCACAAATATTACAAAGAAAATAATCTAGAATTCAATTATCTAGTGTTTTTTTTTACTGACTTTTCATGGCTTTAATGGACAGGGATAGTTCCAGATCGGCAGGAAAGGGGAAAGAGAGAGGAGGCGACATATAGCAAAAGGCTGTGGACTGTGAACAGTTGTTGCTGTGGTAAGGAGGCATTTTTTCATGTAGGCTCTACCAAATTCATTTCTGTTTTTACAAGAATTTGTTTTAATTTTATTCTTTTTGTTTTATAAGTCAGTGGAAGCAGCACTTGACGGTTCCCCTAAATTTTTGAATCCTCATGCACACCCTTGATTTCTTTCACCTAGTCTTATGTTTTCGTACGGATGAATAATAGAAACGTCCCACCGTATAACAGATAATATTTGCAAAACTCATTGCCTGATCTCTGAATTAAAAGTAAAAAGGCCTTCTTTGCTACTTTTCTTCTTCCAAAGGGTAAAAGAGATTAAATCAAATCTTCTCTGTGAAGTATCAAAGACTAATAGCTACACTTGAGAGTGGGAAACTACAATAATCCACAAAGTGAAGTGAATCTCTGGGTGCTAAATTATTCCTGTAGTTTAGATTTTTTTGATATGAGACAATTTCCTCTCGCTTGCAGGTCCAACAACTGCGTCCCCCAAAGCGCACAAACTATACACCGACACACACACATACACACACACAGTTATCTGCCACTCTTTCTGACCCGCGCTTCCATCACATGGTTGTTTGCGCCTTTAGAATGACCTTCTCCCTGCCATTCATATGGCTACCACTGTCACACGTGAAACCAGCAAAAGGCCACAGCATGATTCTGTTCACGTCTGCTGATAACACTTAGATACACTCCTACCAAACAGCCTGCGTATGAAGACATGCTGGTCGAACTGTGCACAAATTGAGAAACTGCAGGAACCTAAGGTTCACTTTCCTGTTTTCCTCAGGGGTAAGGCATTGTTTATGTCTTATCAACCTTTCAGGATGAAATTATACTGACATATTTCAGGTGTATGACACATCAGTAGCTAAGATCGCTGCTCCTTTGTACATTTTCTTTCCATCATACAGGGAGAAATCACTGAGAGAAATCACAGAAGACCCTTCAGTAGATCAGAATACAACAAAAACAAGCCATGCTGAGTTTTTATTAAAGTCCCTATGTGAATGTTTTTTAATTTGATTAAAGCATTTTTCAAATTATTCTGACTGCATGAGCTTTTGTTTGAACACCTTGCATTGCTGTTTACCACTGTGTGTTTTTACTCATGATAGCAGCATGGCTCTAATCACAACTATTGGCTATATTGCACAGAATTTTCCACAGACATTCATGGCCCCCAGAGGTTTGTGATCTTAAGTGAATTGTCACTACTGGATGGATTTCCGCAACATTTTTGCCCCCATCTGAAAGATTAACTGCGGTAAACCCCTGCACCAAGTTGAGATCATTCTGGGAAATGGAGGAAATCATTATGCTTATTATGTAGAGCCTCTCAGTTTCCTCTGTCCTGTGAAGTTTTAACTGCAGTTTCTACTTCTGCCGCTTAAATATTAACATTTACTACAGTGATGTCATGTCACACCATGCATGAACGTGAAGAATTACTGAAAGCAGCCTCTCTAATCATTAAAGTAAATTGTTAAAAAACGTATACATCAGTTCAATAAAGAAATCATCTGGGAAGTTTGCACTGCTCGACACAATTGGAAAACTAAAATTTAAAAGCCAATATAGCCTACGGGGACTGGTAGAGGTGGGGTGAAGTGTCCATGCTCATACCGGTCTCTAGATTGAGGTGGATGATTTATACATGGATGCGGATTGGAATGACGTTAGAGCCAATCCACGCTTCACTAGTGTCCATATAGCACTTTTCTGGATGTTTTAAATTTATGGATAACCCTCTGTCAAAATCAGCAGGGAGAGCAACAGCTGTTTCAGCTTGCAGCACTCTCTGAATGAGTTTGCTCAAATATCGGCAGGGACTAGTCTGTCCTAATGTCTATATGCAAACCTTCACCCTTGGTAGAGGTAAATATGAATTGCATTTTACTTCATCACAACTAAATAAACTGAACGGATGATTCAGATGACCCCCCTAGAGGTGCTTCAAGACTACTAACCCCCGGTAAAACTTCTAAAAGTTCTTTCTTGTCTTGTCTTTCCATAGCATTAAAAGATAACATGAGGAAAGAGTGGGATGGTTTTAATTAAAAAGCAATGTCTTGCAGCACTGGGTCCCTGACTCTATAGAGGCTTATTTAATGTTGACTGCGTTGCTTGTCACCAAGAGAAGGTCACACGAGGACCAGGCAGTTGAATAAGAGTGAAAAGCTGATTCACAGTCAGGGCCGAACAAATCTATTTCTATGATATTGCTCTTTTGAACTGACTCAATCCAACCTGTTAATAATGAATAATGATTGAGCAGGTGAAATCACCGGAGATTAATGTTAACAGCATTTGGCCATGCGGCCCATCTGCAATAATGATATTAATGGGCAGGCTGGGAGATGCAAGAATTTCAGCAGAGTGAATTCTTAAATCAATATTCTTTTCATTACCTACCTTGTGTTCACACCCTCTAACAGCTGAGCTCAAAGGAAGTTATTTGTGACTGTGTGCAAGAATGTGTCTCCGGACGTATGTATACATGTGTGTGTCTATAAGCACGTGGCTCTGAAACGTGCCCTCACATCACAGTTATCTTCATTTCCATTCCTGTCTTATCAGCGGCACGTCTGTCTATCCATCATGCTAAAGGGAGAGCATGATGTAATGACAATTTTTATAATTATATCCCATCCTCATCACACCACCACTCCACTTCATACATTCCTCCTGGGTGTGAAAAGACACCACACCTTCCTACCTCCCACGTCAACACGCGCGCGCGCACGCACGCACGCACACTCTCGTCTGCCGTCCACTTCCAATTGCGAGCATCAATTTGTGTGGCGGTTACACACTCAGATTGCAAAGGCCCAAGCCTACGACTAGCTGTGCCCCATCCTTTAACAATTACAGATAACAAGCTGGACACTGGAAATGAAAAGTCATCAGGGTTCTCTTTCAGCCGAGTGTGAGTGACCGTATCGCCCCTCTCCATCTCTGCGTTAACCTTGCCGTTGTGTGCTTAAGCCAGCCGCATCTTTACTGGCATTAAAATCAAGGTGATGGAGAGTAGGCAACACCCCCCATTTCACCCCTTACCCATACACACATCCGCGCATGCACCCTGACATTGCTTACTCGTGTTTGTCATTTTCCCAGAAACCCCTATCCGCCCCCCTAAGCTCCATCTGCCGAGGTTGAAAGGGTTTTAATTTTTGATCCAATCGCCGCTCTTTGGCTCGTAATGTGGCAGCATACTGTAGCCATAAAGAGCAGGGGTGTAATGTTTGTGTGGGCTGGGGTGTTAAATGCTACCTGTCCCTGTTAAGCCTGTCTGGCCATGCAGATAGCTTCCACTCACAGGCATTAGGCACAACTGGAATAGTTCTCATCTGCTGAAGGGAGCATGGCCATGTCTGATAATAAGGTGTTGATAGAGGGCATTAACTTGATGCCTTCTGCAGGCTGATATACCAACAGACCGTGAGCAAGGGCAGGCTCAGGGAGACAGAGACAGCAGGCAGTAGTTACACGTCAATTCACATATCTATCATTCGTTTGTGAAATGAATGCATTGCACTTGCAGATTTGGAGATAAATCAAAAGGACCCCACTGTCAGGTTGGTATGTAAGGTCCGATTAAAGCTGACATGCATGCTAAATCAAAATGATATTGTTTGTTGATTCCAGTTAAAAAACAGTAGAGAACAAAGCAGATCTGATGTTAGCACAAACACAATTATCGCCACAACTTGGCAAGACTCGAGGGCTGACGGACCGCTCTTGAATTGTGGACAAATTTACACTCACTTCCTCACTCGATGCTGTTCGTGTGACATATACAACGTGTCGTTTCATGATGTGAAACTAACACTCTTGTGGCACTGGTTTGGGCTCATCACATGAGCAGGGCCACGCCTGACCTGCACCTCTAATCACCTGTCGGACCAACTCAAATCTGGTCAACTTGTTTTATTCCTCAACTGACCGTCTCGTTCCCTATACCCCTCATCCATCCAGCCTCTCCTCCCTCCTTCCATTTCATCTTATTCAATTCTGCGCGTACCTCTCCCATCTCCCCTTTTAAAAGTACTGTCAGGGACTCGTAATTGGCTTGGGTGACTCATCTCCCAAGATAGATACCCCACACTGAGTTTCCTCCACCCAGGGCTTCAATATATCTGTCCCAGACCGGTCGAAACTGACAACTTCCTCCCCCACGTTCATCCCCTTCCTCACACCCATTCATCTATCCTCAACATGCAGCACTTGCTCATTTCATCAAGCCATTAAAATCACATTGTTGTGGATTTGTCCTTGCAGGTGAAAAATACAGTTTAACGACAATAGCTCTATTGTGTAATCGCCTATATTGACATTTAAAACGAAAGAAAGTTAGAGAGGACAGTAAGTTGTTTTCTTCAGTTTAATGCTACTAGGCCACTAGGAAGACTGGGACAATTCCCTGAAACCTATTGACCTGGAGTGTCATGTCAGTGTTATTAAAAATGTAAAATGTACGAGGTACAGCTGCTGTATCGTATAAGAATGCATCAGCTCAACACTGAGTCGGAGCACGTGCCTGAGCAGCGTGGAGAAAAAAACAAACAGCGCAGGTGAAAGAAGAAAATGAAAGAAAGAGAAGAGAGCTGAGATGAAGCACTTCAAAGGAGAAACGTCTGCAGTGGCATGCAGGAGATTTGTTCATTCATTCAGACATTATGTTCACTGTTTTATGTGCTGCAATAGGATAAATGCTTAAACAAAAATTGCTTTTTTTTTTAGAAAGGTGACCTTGAAATTCCTTGATTTGATTTGGTCATGAGATCATTTGCATAAGGGATGAAGTGGAGAGAATCGATCTTTCCACCAAAATTAGAGGAGAATGGAGATAAGGATGAGGACAGAGAAGTAAATATTAGGGAGAAAACAGCAAAAATGATAAAACAGTGGCCATGAAACACTCAGGAGGTTTGGAGTTTGGACAATACAAAGACAAAAAAAGACCAACAAAGTAAGAACGGAGAAAGAGAAATCCACAAAAGGGCATAGAGAAATGCTCCTCTGTCTTGACTGTGTCCAGGTCACTGAGAAATCTGATAAGCACACATCCTCCGAAGCACTGCCGCCTCCACTACCGTCTCCGCAGACTTAAGGGAGAACACGGCTTGCAGTGTTTATCACCCCATTGCCGTCATTAGGAATCACACAGATTAGCCTTGACATTCTCGCAGATGAGAGGGGTAACAAAGGCAGCCGGCTATTAGCATGCTAATGCACATCAAAAGAGTTCAGAGTGGTCCTTTCATCCAGGCTTAAGCCCTCCGTTCTGCTGAAAAGCGTACAGATAATACATTTCTGACTCACCTGTGAGCATGTCTGTGTGTTTAAGTATATGCCTCTTTGCATGTGTGTATTCTCAGTGCACGCGTGTGTCTATCTGATTGCATGCTCAGGTTTCACGCTGCCGATAAATGAGGCTACGTTTGAGCTACTTAACAGTGACAGGGACAATGCTATAAAGGCTAAAAGACAAAAATGTGCAACTGTTCACCACCAGCTATTTGCAATGGTCGTTAAGCAGGCAAATCTTCCATTATCTGCCGGTTACTGCTGCTTGTTAGTCTGCCTTTCTTTTTCTCACAAGATGGCAGTGTACCGCCTTGGTTTCTTTCCTCCAGAGGGAGAGAACCCAGCTCCTGAACACGATCAAGTCTCTTTGTTTGGACTTTGAAGTGAAAGAGGTATCAGTTGAAGCATACAAAAGCTGATAGTAGCGTCTTTCAATCCTAATAATGTGCTGCAAAGAGTTGCGCGTGGTCTTATTGATTGGACAACTTGGGCTGAATGAGAAACAATGGCTTTGGTAAGTATGTGTGTTTGTGTGTGTGTGTGTGTCTGTGTGTGTGTGTGTGTGTGTGTCTGTGTGTGTGTGTGGACTGGAACAGTGGCTCTCATTGAGTGCATACATGTGTTTGTGTGTGCATGCACAGACATGGACATAGCATTTATGTGGGTGCACATGTGCTTCAATTGTGTTTTGAGTGATATGCAAGCACCATTGTCTCCTGTTACTTTGCATTGATAATTTCAGCTTCATCCTTTGTTCATGCAGCTGCACCATTTGTTGAAAATGAGGACAACACGCCTCAAATCCCTTGCTACCCTCATATGGCTGTAAAAAAGGGAAAAAAAGAAGGAGGATGGCATATTAAAAAAAGCCTCAACACGCAATTCTTTAAGTATGAGTCTAATCCTCAGCCTGTTCCTCATTTTCTAGGATAAATGGCCATTAAAAGCCTTTAGTCAAATGAGTCCATTATTTAGGCCTCTTAACGGCCTTTGAACATGTCTTCAGTGGCTCTCCAGAAAGCGTGTGATCCGTATTCTAGCTGAATGACGCTGATATACTGTACAATGAGATGGCAAGAGTCCGGATATACATCGAGCCAGCGAGGTAAGGCACTCTCTTGGGAAAGATCAAATATGAGAGACTGGAAGAACAAGCAGCCATACACAGTTGCTAAATGGTAACTGGTCTAAACAAGAAGCACACAATATCTGCTGCTTGTCTTAAAGCCTATATATATATATATATATATATATATATATATATATATATATATATATATATATATATATATATATACAATTACAAAGTAATCATCAAGAGAATCCAACTCTTTTAAACACTGTTACCACACGTCAAAGCTGAACTGAAATTCATTTTTGGGAATGAATGTATGTTACATTTGTTTAGACTTGTGTATTTAATTTGTCAAAATTGTACCATAAATACGATACGACTTTATTCAGAGATACAGCCCCCTTCATTAGTGTTGGTGGTGTAAATTCTTACTGTACCGACTGCTGATACTGGTAATTTGATTGGTGCAAATACTATGTGGGCAGGCACTAAAAGTAGTACCATCACTTCATTTCCTTCCGTGACAAAGATAGTTAACCAGGTGGAGGCAGGATGTTGCCAGCCAATGCGTAAACCCATTTGAGAACTCGCTATGTTTCTTCGTAACTCCGTTCATGACAGTTTTGACAGGTTACTTCACAATAACTGGACACAAGAAAGAGAAATGCTAGCTAGACTGCCTCATTTATGTAATGTGGGACCAACACTGCTTATAACTGAGGGAGCTGCCAATGACACAGCAGGTGCTGAAGAGAACTCTGTATACCTAGCTAGGCTCTAGTAGCTTTCTACTTACCGAGTGGAATAAAACTCAGAAGTGTGTGGGTTCTCATGAATCTTGAAAACTTAGACGAAACAAACACGCCATTGTCAAAAAGCCATTGCTATATTGGTTTGTGGTAAATTGAATGAAATGTTTATTTTATGTTTGTTATTAATGTTTTTGGCTATACAGGGCTATGATCAGGTCCACTCAGTGCCAATGCTAGCTCTCAGATGTCAGCCAACTTCTGCCATTGGAAACACCCTTAGAAAGGGTTTGGTTTTAGCTTGTGTTAGATTATGCGTGAAAGTGCACACAATAGCTGAAGTATCACTGTATTTTAAATAACATAATAAACATAAAGTGTAAAAAGACATACAAACCAGGAGATGCTAAACCAGCACGATGTACCTTTCCCTTTAAAAGATGCTCCGCTGTGGATAAGCAGGTGACCTCCATTAAAGAAACTGAAGTCCTATACAGATAAATATAGAAAGGTGAGAGATAAGGAGGATAAACCTGCAGTATTATAGGAAAAAAAAAACAAAAACGAGACGATGGAGCAAGAACCAGAGCAGAAGGAGGGATTGTAAAGGGACCACTTTATTTTTCGTAGCGTGATATGATCTATCTGCCACATATCACACCACGGATGTTGAGACTCTGAGCTCTTTATAAGAGCTGACCATCTTAACATCTCTTTCTCTCCTCGTCTTTATGTCTTTTTTTCTCTTTTGTCTCCCTCTTTTTTGGCCAAAAAACCACCACCTAACTGCTGGTCAGCTGCCATCAATCTGGAACCCAAGTACAAAAGTATCGACTTTTCCTTGTCAGCCTCAGCAGATAGATGCTGGCTTATTATTTTGGTTCAGCCCCCAAATATCGGAACACACAGTCAAGGGACTCTTGGCTCTATTGATTAACCATTAAAAGGCTGGCTAGCCTTTGGCTGTGTGTCCTGCAGTGTAAAGAGGCAAAACACACACAGAGGTGTTGATGGTGAAAGCAATTTCCGCCCTATATTCGCTGTGACACTTGACCTTTCGACTGGACAGGGTTTAGCTCTCTGTGCGCTGAAGGAGCTTTTGAGGAGCGTCTTCTGCCTCCTGGAAGTACTCAGAGCCTCCTTACCAGCAGGATATGTGCTTAGCACCATCTCTTTTCATCAGCACTTAAGTGCCTGTAGTTACAAAGCAATATGGTGATGCATGAACAGCCACGTCATACAGACCTCAAACATTTGCAAGCGGTGCCACCAGGGCTGCGATATGAATTCTTCCTTCATGCAGCACTAAGTCAGGATTTATTGCCGTTCAAATATATATGGATTCCTATACAGCTATGTTGAATTGAAACTAGGGGCTGCACTTGCAGGTTGCAATGACAGAATAAAGCAGACAAATGCTACAGTTTTCTTTTAGCACAGCAAGTGCAAGACTGCCCGTCCTACCTATCGGAATATACCCCTCCCACCACTCAATATGGCAAGAACACCAGCACAGTGACAGCACAGGTACAATATCCGCAGTACAATCACCTGTACCTCAGCAGTATTTACATTACAGAAACACTCAAAGCCACCTTTAGGCCACCGCCTATACTCGCAAGAAGGAAGACTAGAAACAATTTGCAGTTTCTGTATGGTGTCACAAAACATTATAACAAACACAGGAAAACTTATACGCCTAAATTAATCATAAAATAGCATTACTTTATGCAATGCAATTTTCCTGGCACTGTTTTTAATGTATTGGCCACGCTTGATCGCATCTTCAGTTTACTTTTAATCACGGACGAGAACATGCAACTACACAGAACTTCAGGTCCATGGAAAAGGTGAAAACAACATTGCATCTTTAGATACCATAATCAGGAATGACATTTACATGACAAATATTTTGCAGCACCACCCTTGTATTTTGGATTCCAAACCTGCTCTTTCTGTCTTCATTTCATCTTTGACAGTACATGGATGGATCCACTTGAAGGCGCAGGAAGAGTTGGTGACCTGCCTTACTGTCTCAACTTACATTATGGGTATTCTATTGAGACCCCCAATCAGACAGGGGCTGCTGCTGGCATGTCTGTTTTAGTTTTTATTCCTAACGTTGCTGGTGGCAGCCCTAAGGCCCACCGGGTGGGCTGGCCCATCTGGCATTTGCCAGACTTGCCAGCCCTAGCAGAATAACCAAGCCATGCCTCATTTTGCTACTGTGTTAAATGCCTCTTAACAAAAGCACCATGTCATAAATTAATTCATGACTCAGTAACTTCTGTCCATCGACCCAATATTTTAGGATGGAATGTCAAAGACATAAACAAGAAATCATCTATTCCCAACCGAATGAATACATGTCAGAATGCCAAATGAAACACCAGAGTATTAGATACCACAGACGTGCAACACTTTTGTGTATTTTAAAAGTTGAAAAATATATGTTCATGTTAGTTTATTTAGATATTTATGTCATCATTTAAACCAGATTTAACCATATAGACAAAACAAACAGAAACAACAGAAATAAGCTGCTTTAAAAAGGGGCTGCAGAAATGGTAACTCGATTTTGGACAAAGGGAAAAAAAAAAAGTATGTATCCGATCAGAGTTTAGTTGCTTCAAATTTATGACAGCACCTTTATGTCACCCATGAGAATGAAATTTTTCTTGCCTGGCTAACATTTGGAGCTCTCATAATCTCTGTGCCAAATAAAAACAAATTATGTATGCTACATGCGGGCGACATTACCTTTGTTTTTATTGGCAAATAATGGTTTAGCAGTTGTCTGTGGAAACAAGAGCTGAAATCAAGAATACATTGACAAAAATGCTGTATTTATTGTTTTGTGATTGATGAAGGCTGCCAATTCGCCACAACAAACAAACAAGCAAAAACAGTTATTGAGTTAATACAGGAGAAAAAGTAGCTCTGAGACATCACATTGGAGCTCGTCCAAGTCGCCACTTGCTCTTGGTCCAGCCACAGCCAGCGGATGATCATTTTGCACAGCACCTCCAACTGATCGGGCCGGAGGGGATTATAGAAGCCATCACATTCCATCTATTCCTTCGTAGCTTCCCTTCAGACACTCTCTTGCCTGCGACTTGGCAGACATGCAAATGATCCTGTCAATATCGTCCTCGCCCCACACCCCACATCTCCCAACCCTGCAAATAAGTCATGCCCATTTGCTGAAATGGGGGGCTGTGACCCAGGCTGCCTGTCACACTACATACTGCTTCTCCTCAGTCACTTTGGAGATAGCAATGACATCTCAACCAAGGGATAGAAGAGAGAGAGAGAGAGAGAGAGAGAGAGAGAGAGAGAGAGAGAGAAAGAGGGAGCGGGTTAGAGATTTATATTTGGCTGCATTTATTCATGGAATAATAAGAACCACTTTGGCAGCATTTAGAGGAAACCATTACAAATTCCACATTCATACAAATGCATATGTAGAGGAAAACAATGGCATTCATGTATCGTTTCCAGTTTTAAGACTGGATGCAAATCAGTATATATTTTCTAATTGTATGGCATAATCTGCAGAGATTTCCCGACACATATAACTCTTTATATCCTTTATCTAGCAAGATTACAGGTTAGTATGGTATTAGTTAGGTTAGTATGGTTATTATAGTATGGTAAAGTTCAGCTGAGACTTTAAAAACTCCACAAAATGATCAAATAATAACAAAGTGAAAACATGTTTCTACCTTTTGAAAAAAAAAAAGCCTCAAATCAATATGTTTTTAGACATCATTGGCAGTGATTTCCAACTTATACTCCTGGTGGGTTTCAGCATCTGCACCAGCCATGCACATCAGAATTTTGTGGCTTTTCACCCCTTAAGATGCAGATGTGCTCAAGTTTACTCAAGTTGGATAAGGAGCATCTGTGACGATATGTCTTTAAGTTATTCTGGAGATTTCCAAAGGGAGTCCTGGCTGGGTGACTCACAGCTTCTTTCGCGCTCATTGTCATTCGAGTGTAGATTCAGTTGTATGATTAGAGTTACTGTCCTGGACATGAATTGTTTCCTCACAGTAGTTTTTCTTTCAAGATATGATCTGTACCCAGTCTATGCTGAAACTCCGTACCACTGCCTGACACCAGCTTCATGCATGGTAGTATGGATGGTGTCCAGTTTAGATACACATAGACTTAACATTAAAGACGGTAAAATTGTAAACTGTATTTAAACCTACAGTTTTAGAACAGTGATCTGTGGCTTGACCTTATTTGGTCAAGGTTGCTGACTTTGGTCAGAAAAGCATCTCTATAAATAATTCCATATGTTTAGCTTCTCTACTAGGAGCATGGCTGACAGTGTCAGCTGAACCAACCATCTGTCAGGCCAACACTTTGATCCAGAATGAACTATCTTGACACAATTGGACGGGTTGCCATGAAATGTGGCATGGATATTCATGGTATGTTCAGTTCGGCATTGTACCCTGCATTGAGCGTTCAGCCCTTGTGTTTTTGATCTTTGCTTTGTTTTTCCCCTTTTACCCTTGTCAGTATTATTTTGATTTTTGTGTCCTAACTAATAGAACAGAATAATAAAATAAAAATAAAACAAATCGCTTCTTTGCTGTGCCTCTGGTGTCTCCATTTGGGCCCATCCTCTTATGTTACCTTGCTTGCACTAATGTGATAGGCAACTCATATTCATGCATAAATGATGATCATAAATGATACATTTTTCAAAGTTTGTTTTCTGAAAATAATTCAAATCAATCAGCGCTATGCTGAATTTATAGTAACACTATAAACAAGCGATAGCAGGAATCAGGTAATACATACATTTTAAGCACTTACCAGGTAGTCCAACTTCCTTGCTCCAAGCAATCTCCTTTTTTGACCAGGTATTGTATAAATAATTAAGTAGTATCATAGACCTGTGGGTGCCCACAGATACCTACAATAACAGTGGATGTCTGCACCAGCGCTTTAGCAGACAGGTTGAGAAGAAGATAAATCTACTTTTTAATCTCAAAAGTAAGAAATAAATAAATAAACACAGCAGAATCTAGCATGACTTAAGGTTTTTATTCTTCAAGACACTCGCTGGGTCTGTCCTCTATAATCCCTGGGCTGCTGAGGCTAGGTTTAGGGCTAGCAGCAGCTCCATACATCCGCTCTGCCTGGTTCTCATCCTCATGTTGGACTGAGGGCAGACTAGACACAGCAGTGACTCACTATTGCCCTTCAAGGTGTCGTTGGTATTGCAGAAAACATGACATAATGCTGTTGCTGTTGCCTCTTGACAATCTGTTCGGAATGTTTTAGACATTCATAAAACTATAAATCTGGACACATCTTACACGTTGTTTTCAATAACTGTCGAATCAAGTTGTTGAAAAGTCGCACTGAGTCACCTACTCAGTGTTTAGCGCTTTTGCAGATGAGAAGTATGTAGACTCATTGCATTTTAGCTTATTTGGAGCATAAACGATGCCAGATGCTCTTTTTCATCCACTCTTCTCTTTATAATGAACACTTACTACTTTACTCTTTATTGAACGCCTTGTTGACGGATGTACTGTCACATAAGTGCAATTTACACATCTGACAGGCACGGCATTATTGCGCATATGATATAGAAACTCTATTTTCATTCCTCATTCATTCATTGAATGGCTTTTATATTGCATAATATAGTCCAAAGTGTGTATATATACAATTCAGACACTCAAAGAAAACAGTACAAAATAACTATAGTGCATTAGGCAGTATAATATGTTTGTATGGCTTACTTTAGCAGTAATATACAGTACATAAGAAGCCTCCTAAAATTAATCATAGTGTCTACAATCCTTTCCATAAGGAGGAGAGATGCATGGAGAGATTGAGCTGCCATGGGCCAAATTAAATAAAGCTGCTATCTCACCCAATTAGCTGGTAAGTCCATTCCAGCCCAGTGCCACCACACTGTAAATGTGACACAGGCACGACACCAGGACAGTAAGGGGGCTGGCCAATGACTGCTTTCTGCACTGTTGGCTTTAAATGTGCTAAACAAGGAGGGGCTCCTCAAGGGGTGTGCGTGTGTGTGTGTGTATGTATGTGTGTGCGTGGTGGAGTGTGTGGATGAAGGGGTACCTCTGTTTACCAGGCACTCTGCCTTCAGAAACAGCCTTGTCTTCACCTCGGAACAACAGGAGACATGACAGCCATACGGTCCCTCTGCAGCTGGCTAATTGTGTGCAACATGTCTGTGGAGTGGCTGCTTCAAGGCCCCCCCCCAGCCCCTCCCCTCCCACCCGACCGCTCTCTTTCATGACTGTGTTGACGAGAAAAGGAGGAGACGTGGTCTTATGTGTGTAAAGGGTCAATGTTCAAAAATAGCAATAACCATTTAGCTGTGCTTTGATTCAGCTATAAGGTGTTATTCTTCCGAGATGTCGACAGCTCTAGAAAATAAGGGTAACGTTTTGTACTGAAATAAAACAGAGGCGGTCAGTCCCCATTTTCTACACAGTGCACAGTGTTGACCCTCTGCTATTATTTGAGTGTTGAAAGTGTAAAGTATCACACACTGTTTTGTATGCTCTTAAAGACTCCCACAATGGGATGAAACCACGTAATGGCAAACGTGCAGAATGATGATGTGTCTGACATGTCAGTATACTAACACTAAACACTAAACTAAGATGGAGGACATGCGAAGGTGAAGGTGACCATGGTGCATTTCAGAATGTTAGCAATATCACTGGGAGCATTTACCATGCACTTAGCAGCGAGCTAACCACCACACTTGAGTACGCTTTTGAGAGATTGTGTGTAATATTTTTAAATGCTTCTCACAGCAAATACTGATTTGATGAAATTCATTTTGGTTCATTTATAAAATATATTAATTGTTTGACAGCCCTATCTTAAACACATGCCCCCCAAAATATGTGTGAAAACAAAATAACCATATCTCAGACAATAAAAAAAAAAGAACAATAAAAGAAGATACAAGAAAATTGCCTTGGGGATAGTACCACAGTAACAATGTGTGTTTATCTGTCCGCCAGTGTCTCTGTGCATAAGCGTAAAATACTTTGGACAGAAATATAAATGCACTAAACACTTTTTGTTTATGCTCCCATTTTACTTAAGTTTCAGGAGGGAATAGAAGCAAGAGAAAAAATGTCTGGCCGACTGAGGCTGCTGGTGGGAATATACAAGCATCATGTTTAACCTTCACACTAACAATGCAATAGACAGATCAAAGCCAATGACCTACTTTCCCATGCCTAATTCAATCTAGCCCAAATTTACCTTGAGGGACAGGGAGTCCCGGAAAAGGGAGGCATCTCTGGGGAGGAAGCGTGGTGTTGGGGAAGATGCTATAAACATCAATAAAGAGTGAAGTAAAAAATACAACTGTGGCGCAGGTAGAACCCCTCCAACCCTTTATTGTGGTGTTCATCAAAAATTAACAATGAGGATGAATGCCATAGAGGAAAAATGTTGCGCTTGGAGAACAGTGAAGATGAAAAGCCCCCAAATGCATCTGACAAGGAGTAAATATTGAATTGAAAGATAAACAAGGTGAATGCACTTTATTATTCATTCCAATGAGGAGACAAGGGAACGTGATAGCGTGGAAACAGCATCCTTTATCTGTCTGGTCCTCTCAAGAAGCTAGCACCCCTTCAAACACACTGAAGGTGAGGACAAAGCAAATTCACACATCTGCGTGGTTTCACATTGTACTGCATTTATCTTTTACTAGGACCAGCGTGTCAGAGTCTGTGTCATCAAGCAGTGATGTCGAACCGACTGAATACCCCTCACCTCATCCTAGCTTCCAAGCATTTTGGAAAATTCTATGGTGGCTGTGAAACTCACGACACACATGAAAGGTCCTACCAAGACAAGTGTTTGGTTTGTCCATTCTAGACTACTGCAGAAACATGGTGTACTCCTTCTAAACGCATTGGAAGGCATTGAGAACTAATGAAAACATCCTTATGAATATTCTATTCCATTTCGGAAATATTATTCCTATTGATCACACTGAATTTTACACGCTGGTCCTTTAACAGCGTCTAGAAATGGCAGGGAGGACTTCTGTGTTTCAACATTATCTCACATTATTAGTTTTTCAATTCCCACTGAAATGACAGCCACGCACACGGCGGCCTCTTTGTGATTGGGCCACAGTGCACACTCCATTTCCATTCATGTGGTGCAGCACCTTATTGCTAGCTGCTCTGCATTCAGTGGGTCTATTATCCCCACAGATCCATGCTAGGAATGCATGTGTGGTCTACTTTGATTTCAATACTCCTCTCCTTTCAACACCGCTGTAACACAACGCATTAGTGTTTCCATTTGGGCTGCTTGTGGTTGTTTTGAATGTGTGTGCTATACACATTTGACAGTACACTAACTTAAGGCAAAAAAAAATATCTTTTGCTTTTTCTCATAGTTAATTAGCTTTTTTTTGCTAATTGTCTTGAACAATTGAAATTGTTCAACTTTACTGTTTGGATTTACCCTCACTGCTTCAACTGCAGCAGGCAGCTGCGTTCAGCTAAAAAAGCTCTAAATAAGTGTACACCACCTGCTCAGCTCAGCGCCAAAAAAGTTTGAGTTAGAAGCTTGCTGGTGAAGAAAGTGGAGCATTTAGCAGCTAAAGAGCCACATATTTCCCCCAGGAGTTGCTAGAGACCACATCAGAGCCCCAAAACAGAGCTGAAAGATAGGGACTTACTGTAAGTCCAACAGTTGGCCAGACACACGACTGAATGAAAGCTAGTGTTGCCCTGTATTGCTGAATGTATGAAGAACTTTTTGCTCCTGTTTCTCAAAACAAGAAGTGCATAGCACGTACTGCATATCATATGGCGATATAGATCTTAAAAGTCAGTTGTCAGTTGTGCTGCGCTCAGAATGTCTTTCTTCAGAAGTGTCACGTTTGAGATTAAAGAAGGAGGCAAGAGAGAGCTAGAAAGTTCAGTGGATAATAAACAGTATAAAGCGGCGCACCAACAACCTCACACCTGGGATGCTGCAGTTTTCTGCAGAGCACACCATAACTTGAGAAGCTTCCGAGGAAGGCAAAAATGGGGCGCGTGTGCCAAGTAAGACCTGGTTCACAAACTGCGTAATTGGTTGCAAGATTGTTTGAAAACAAAAGCTCCTTTTAATACTATTTTTGGGGGATACATAACTTTTTTTATTTGATTTACGGTGCACCAAATTGAACTTGAAATTAAACTATTCAGTGATAAAATAAATAAATAAATAAATTATCGATGCCACCCATAGTATTGTGTCATTAGAGGTGCAGTCTTGTAAGTTTGGTTTCTCATTCAGGGTCGGAGAGTAGACGCTGCTTTGAGGCGATAATGGCCTCGCATCACAGAGAATGCTCAGGTTTATTCTAAAGAAAGCGGGCTGAACTGTTACCTTATCCTTTAAAGTTGCTGTAGGACTGATTACATGAAGGCAAACATTGTGGGGCGCGTATTTATAGGTCTGCCACCACAGCTGTTTATGCAACTGTTTTTACTGTTACGAAGGTTTGTGAAAGCTTTTGGAGATCTAAATAGAGCGTTACAGTTTGAAGTGAGACTGGATTGTATGCAAAACTCAACTCTCACTGTACATTTAAGCTAAGCTTGTGGGAGTAGGCAAGAAAGATCCCCGAATACATACTTCACCAGGCTACACGTTATAAGTAATATGCATAACGTTGCTAAGAGCTAATGTCGAAATGTGTCTAATGAGGCAGGACAATATTCGACGCTGATTTGGTTCAAATGATCACATAAATGTGAATGGAATTTAACATCTAAATGCATAAGTCCAGTTTGTAGTTTTAACGATATGTTTTAATGAGATGTACTTATAGACTGTGTGCATGTGTGTGTGTGTGCGCACACACATAATTGTATGCCTGTTTGTCATTCTGTGAATGTGTGGGAGTGCATGGATTGTATGGATTTTGTCTGCCAATCTATCTTTTTGATCCGGGGCCAGATACCAAACACACACACACACCTATACGCACACATGCACACACACACGCCTCACCTCTATCCAGCTTCCACTTGGCAGCCATTTACACAGTAGCAATCTTCCTCATCATTAGGCCGGCCACCTTCTGTGAGAATACCAGGGGCAGCGTGACCCCGGCCTGTGCCAGCGTCACCTTCCCCCTCTCATCATTCCCACTGCAGCGACACAGTCCGATAGCCATTGTTTTACCTAGTGCCACAGTCTCCTTCAGTGTGCCCAGCCAGCATTTTACTGACAGTGATCTACATGAAGTGGCCAAGTTCATCACCAACCTGAATGAGGACGGATTTTATGGATATGATTACGGCAGGCGAACATTCAGATTGGAAGAACCTTGGATCATATTTTGTTAGGACCATATTTACGTCACAATCACATAAAAATTATTATGCTGATTACATTGATACAAAACTAAAGGTGTTCCTTTTTTTCTCATTTTTGGTGTTGCAAATAAACAGGTTTGTCAATATTACTGCAGATCATTCAACATTATAATATATATATATATATATATTTTTTTTTTATTTCATTCTTTTTGTTTATTTTTCCCATCCATTTATCTGTACATCGAACATCCATCAATGCTGCTGACTTTTTATGAATGAAAGGTCATTTATTTTTTCTTGTTTACAAGGAGGCTGCAACCTTTTGCTTTGATTTATTGTCAATCTGCTAGAATTTTATGAGCAATTAATTAAAAAAGCAACTAGAACCGATATTTCTCACGATAACAATGTGAAAACAATTTGACAATGTGAAAGGGGTCACTTATAGGGGTGAACCTGCACAGAGTTATGACCCAAATTTGAAGCTCCCTTCCCCTTCATGAAGCTTTTTAGAGTTTCAGCACATTGTTTACCTGTTTCGGTTCACTCTTACTGCTCTAATGATATATATATTTTCTTTTTTTAACAATACCTGAGAGGTTTTGTTTTTTCCTTTTTGTTTTTTTTCCCGTGAACATTACCTTCCCAGCAGTACATGACAGTTGAGCAGTTAAAGAGCCATATATATTTCCCCCTGGAGTTGCTTGAGACCCAAAATAGAGCTAAAGGAGAGTGCGTGTTGGGCTTGTGTTCACCAGCTCTCCGGAAACCCAACTCCAAATAAAGGTATGGCTCAGCAACTGCTGGACATGTGAATAAGCAACTGTTTGTGAACAAGTTTGTCATATCGGCTATTATAAGATGATAATATGTCCATGTTATGTTGACAACATGTTTCTGCGGTCCCCGAGAGTCCAAAGAATAAAATTAAAAAATCTGTTTTTGCGTGTTTAAAAGAAAGATGCATTCATGACAAGAAGAGCTACGTATAAATTACAACTGAGCCTTTACTACTCACACTGTACAGCCGCACTCCTGCATTTCTTTCCAGTTCAGAGAAGGCCTCTGCAGATCACAATCCAGCAAGCTCGCAATCCTTGTCCATATCTCTCAGATCTGCTTCCTGAGAATATGGCCCATTTTCCACCTCCCTCCGTCTCACAAGTTAGCTGTTAAATCCCCAGACCAACACCACTTTAAAGGACACTCTTGCTATGTATATATTTTTTCCCTTTTCACATGTCATCTTTATTGTGGCTATTTCTTGCTTCTGCGCCTCTTTTTTTCTCCTTCCCAGGCTGTTAAATATGTCCCTGTGCCCAACTGAGTGATCCTCCTGATCAAAAACAGTCACCACTGTTACTTTTTCATCATACTCCAACATGTCCCTTGGTGTTTCATTCCTTGCCAAGCAGAGTTTTGGGCCGTTGCTTGTGTGTAGTGCAGGGCTTTCAGTGGGATAACTATATAGAATAGAGCTTGCACTGTGTTTTGTTTTCTCTTTTTTTTTCCTCAGGGCTGTGTGCATTCATCTCCATGTACTGCCCGTGCTGCCATAGTCGCTGCGCTGTCGCCTGGTTATAGCTGAGTGAAAACGTACTCCTGCACCCTCTCAGGCCAACTAATTATGGACTTTGATTATTCCCATTTTGTTTTACTGAGTGCGCCGCCGTCGCCAACAGGCGGGCCGGCAGAAAGGCCAGCACCATTGATTGTCTCAGTTTCGGGCCTAATTGAGCCAAATGGGAATGGCTGTTGCCAGAGTTCACTCTTCTCCAGTGTTTACATGCTGATCCACCAGAGAGACATTCATTACCGCCTCGCTGAAAACTCCTCTAGACACACACACACACACACACACACACACACATATACTCAAATTTTCTAGTCATATTGATAAAGGGTTGAAGTTCTCAGTGGTCTGCACATACAGCTGGGCCTGCAGATGCTTCTGGGAATTAATGCTGTTTTCTAATGGTGCTCGGGTCTTCATCACAGATCCATTATTTCTATCTCTGTTCCTTTCTTGACATCACAGTCTGTATGTTTGCGACTGTTCAACCCACACTGGCTTATAATTGCATGCAAGTGAGCATGGTGTAAGATTTGTTGCGTGATTGGATCATTAAAATTCATCCATGTGAAGTTGCTTTCATAGAAATGTTAATTGTGGTCAAGCTATTTGACATTGCAGACAAAGAGCATCTCTTCAAGTATTTCTTTAAGGGTAATGCCTTTCGACATACCATCAATCTGTAGTCCTTGCACTAAGCAAGCGCTCTCCTGTAATTACAGCCAAAGCATGATTTGTGCAATTCTGTTGATTTTTACACAAGGGTGCCAAGTAATTTTTTTTTTCTTTTGAAAACACTGATTGTCAAGGTGATCATGTCTTACAGGTGCCACTTCCCTTTCTAAGAAGCTCCATTATGACACAAAACAACCTTGAATGAAAAGATTTCTCTCCCTCCTCTTCAGTTAGGTTACAGGCAAATCTGTCAGAACATTTTAAGTTTTCACTTGAATTGTTTCACGTGTGATGCCATTTTTAGCGTTAGCTCCTCTGCACTTCAATGGAGGATGAAAGGAGGATTTAAAGCATAGACAATGAACTGATCTAGGAACTCAGAAACCTTAATTATGCTGATTACAACATGTTCACTGTTCACATGTTCAGTGAGACTGGTCAGTAGGTTCAGGTTGGTGAGATAGCCAGCATGCACATAGAGGCTGGTCCCAGTCCTCAGAATCACAGTATTGGGTATCTTTGGTGACATTTCCCCTAAAAATGCTACTTACTGTTCCTGCTAATCCAAACCAAACGTGCTTTACTGCTGCAGCTTCACATTAAAATAATTTAACTGGTGAAACACAAGTCAATCTGTATGACTGTATAACTTATGAAGCTGTGACGGGAAATGCAAGTGACATTAGCAATGACTGCTATGATTAATCAAAAACAAACAAGCAGACCATTATTTCAGGGAATAATGGAAGAAGAACGAGCAGCCACAGTGAGCTGTTGGAAAAAGAACTGCAGGCGATACTCGCAACTACTTTTATTTTTGCCATTCACAGACTCACGCTGTGTGCAGCATAAAATCAGATCACAGTTGCTCACAGAATGGTGGAACAAAGGCTGGATATTACCTGACTCCGTGAGTTTGTATTCCTGCACCCAGAATTCTGTGACCTGTAGTATTAAACCACATTTGTTGTTGCCACCAATAACTACGCTAGTGGCCAAATCATCCAAGAACAGACAGGACAGGGTGGCAACAGAAAATAAGAGACAACCGTAGCATAGTTACTTAGCAACAGTCATTAAAAATATCAACAAAAAAATAGCAACAAGTGTGGAAGACCTATAAGTGCACACAAGTTCCTAAATCAACATATGTCTTCAATTACTGTGCTCAAATGTTAACAGCACTTAGCAACCCTCTTCCAACAAAACTTGGCTGAACGCGTCGAGCTGAAATAATCAAGTGAAAAATAATTCAGTCCATAAATTCACATACACAGATCATATCTATAGAGGGAGCATGTCTGTGTATTGATTTGATTCAGCTTCAATCTTGCCACTCTTATCAGTCTCATTTCAAACAGCCAAAAGCAGCTGTTTTTAGTGGAAAACCTCTGATAAACCAACAGTATTGGTGCTTTGCCTATAATAGTACAGGCCTGGCAGGCTACCAATCAGCCCCTTTAAATTACTGCAGACAACGAGCAACGAGTGCATGTGCGCATGCCATGGTGCCATCTACAAAGACAAAAAGCTTCTCGAAAAACTCAGGACACAAACAAGGAAACAGTCTCAGGCGCAACTTTATTTTTTTCCTCTGGTGCTCCGCTGAGGAGAGAGGGTGGCAGAATGATGGATAGCCATGTATGAATAAAGAAAAAGTTGGCTCATGTAAGATTTAGTGGCATCTAGCTGTGTAATTGCGGAGTGCTATGCCCCACCCCACCCCACCCACAGTTGCCCTTGTGTTCCAAGAAAATACAGTGGCAACCAAACCAAAAACAAACGCAATTTAATGTGCGGACTATTTGGACGAGTACCTGTGGCGTCTGTGAATGCAAAAGGCTCATTCTAAGGTAAAACAAACAACAATTCTATAGTATAGTATAGTATAGTATAGTGTATATAATTACACACTAGCTTTATATAGCAGTTAAATAGCTAAATATTTTTCTCAGGAGTTGGTGGAGACCCAACCCGACATACTTTGATTGCCTTTTAATTCTGACACTTCATGCCCCTCCAACAGTTTTAGAAAAGTCAACATTCAGTCGGTCAGAGTTCAACAGATTGCCAGCCAGCAGAGCAATAAGCTCCACAACATCATTTTCCCTTGTAGTATGTGTTCAGTTAACACAGTGCCGGCACGCTGCAACCGTCTCAAAGCCTTCAGAGAGCACAGGGGGAGAAATATAAATCCTGTGAGATAAATCCATGCCACCAGCGAGCCCGGGACAACGACATAAAGCCGTATTTCATACCGGGTTCCTTCATTGAGGTCGGATTATCAGGGAGAGTAAGTGATGCAAAGGGAATACAATACCACCACTGCTTACATATGGATGATATGATTAAGGTGCTATAAGCCAGGTGTTGACACTGACACACAATCCAGGTGGCAAGTGCATGTTTATGGCATCCATATCTATGTGAACACAGTGTGAATGTGAATGTCACACTCCAGCTGTGTGTGTGTGTTGCGGTTGCTATCGGATTTGATTGTCTAAAATTCTAGGAGGGAGAATGGATGGTAGACCGGGTGATACGTGGGCTGATGTATCAAGATAATTCACTTTACATCTTTTTGATAGACCTCTTCTCAACACAGTCATCGTTAAAATGAGAAATCCCTTTCATAAGGCAACCACAATGTTCATTATGTCATTATGTGGGAGTGCAACATTTCTTTTTCTTATAAGTGAATTTTTCTTCTTTGACTGACTTGGCAGCCATTAATAGAGTTGAACGGAGACGTTTCAGGCAGCCAACTTTAGAGCAGACCATTATCCTGGTGCGCTGCACTCATAGGAAAGTGCGATCCTTGACTCTGATAACCCAAGTGACAAAAGCAGAAATTAACCGTTATCATACCACATGTCTCCACTGCCATTGACAAAAGGACCTTTTTAATGGGGGCGATTACTGTAACCATGTGCAATTTAACCTGATCGGCTCAATAGGTGATGGGACTTTAATGCTAGAAAAACTCTGTCCACCTGAAAGGCTCAGACCAACATCGATTATGGCAGCATTAAACATTAAAGTAATCACTGCACTTAGTTAAATGATTGTATAATGAATAATAGATGAGATGGAAGGCAGACAGGGTAACAAATGGTCTGAGGCCTAATATCTGGCCATGTGATTTTCAGCCATGCCTCTACATGCAGAGGGACGCTCGCTTTTTGAACCGCACTAAGTCTCCCACTCTACAGCCTCATGAATCAGGCCGTTTGACTATATGGATGCTGTGTGCGCACGCACGCGTGTGCACTCGCGCACTCACGCGCCATGTTCAGGAATCGCTGGGGATTTAATCAATTCACATTACTCTCGTGGAATGTTCAATGTGAATGCAGCAATTATCCCCCAAGAGTTAGAGATCGTTATTGGACTGTTTGATTAAGTTTTTGCAAAGAACATAGATTTTCTTAACTAAAACTTCTATTGTCTTCTATTCTACTGAGAGCTCAGTGTATATGCAAATAGACGGAACACTATGAAATGAAGAAAAACATCTTCATTAGTTTGACAACACACACACACAACGTAACAAAATGTGCTGCAAAGAAAACCAACCACAAGGCAACGCAACTGAAACAGTTTTTTTTAATTAATTTTTTTAGCACCATTGATGGATAATTCACTTCAGTGCAGCGCATGTGTTGTCTGTCACTTTGGTGAAAATGTTTGAATGCGTTTTCTCTATTTGCATCCTACTCTCCGAAGCTGTAATGCATGGAGCTCTCAGGGTTGCTGCAATCTCTCTTCTCTCCCAGGCTGTGATGGTGTAGATTCTAAATATCAGTTGTCGGAGAGAGTGTAAGGTCAATAAGGCCTTTCGACATGCACACACTTCAGACACACATCACGCTGACTGCGGCATGTGTGTGTGTGTGTGGGAAGGACACCTTCTTCAATCACTTGATGTAAATGGGCTGAGGCCCGTTGCAATTTACAACACTGTCCTGTCGTGTCTGATAAATTCAGCTCTGTCTCTGTGTTTATCATGTCAAGATGACTTCACTCTTGTCCCTCTTTAGCCCCGCTGTCTCTCCCATCCACGCGCATTTCGCTCGAAGCCCCTCATTTCCTTGGTGAGTGGGGGTGGGGGCACACAAGTGAGACAGCTTGGTAATTAGTTCTCGAGCATGCTCTCGCTAAATATTCCTGCCTAATGACAAGGCCAAGCGGGTGCACTACGCCTAACGGCCTGGGGTTCAGTTTGATTCTACAAGCTCTGATCATAATCCAAACTTGTAGTGAAACTACGGCGTGATGCAAAAAAAATAAAAAATAAATAAATAACTGCGTGAATAAATAAAAGAACGTAGATGTTAGGGCATACTTTGAAATGTACATCAAAAGCAGTGATTTGTCAACCATCAATAGTCTTTCCAGAGGGGGGCCTGTCTCTCTCTCTCACTCTGTCTCTGTGTCTCTCTCTCATTTAGTTAGATGATTGCCTCCTGCAGCCCCAGGGAACGATAGCAACCAGCGAGTCTATTACTTCCTACAGCACTTTACTCCTACCAATATGAAACACTCAATATCAACAGGAGCTAGCCCATGTTAACTCCTATAGTCTATTAGCCAGACACCAATTCTATCCAGCAGCACGCGTCGATACAAGGGAACCCTTGAGTAACATTATCCACATTGAAATGACTCAGAGGAGAATCATGCAAGACGGCTGCATCAAAATGGGCGTAATGAAAAAAAAAATATTCTGGGATACACATAAAGGAAGCTAATAAAGAAACACGAAACTAATGAGCAAACAAACAAACACAGCGGGGTTGATGGGCGATCAGGGATCACCATTTCTACATGTCTCCTTCCGAGATAGGTACCGCTAGGATGGAGCTGTGGCGCGTGGCAACTCACATACAGGTACATGCATCCACGTAAACACTGCTGTGTCGTCCCAGTGTGCTAATGGCCCGATGCTGTGCATCCAGATGCTAGAATCGGTTTCTTCCCCGATTGAGCAAGGTACAGTGCCTTCCAGCCTCTCGGGGCTCAGGTGTTAATTTATGCTACTACTGCGCCACTTTCCTCCCTGACTACTACTACACAGCCTGACCCCGGCCCAGCATGAACCAACAGCGAGGCTACACCTCAGTCCAAGCAGGCTATTTCAATTCTTCAAAATGAGCCTGCATGCACAATCGCATTCAGCTGCAAGAAAAAAAAAAAAAAAAAAGGTTGAAGAGAACAAAAGCAAAGTAAACATAATGAAAAGTTTTTTTGTCTGACAGATATTTGGCAGCAGTAGTACATGTATCAAGGTGATGTGCCGGGATAACTCAGCCACGGTTGTAAATCACAGATGATTATCAGCGTGGAAATAGTTGCATCATGCTTGCCATGAGGAAGAAAACAAAGGAGTGGAAAGACAAAGGCAGACAAAAATGGCACAAGGCAAAAAACAAAACACATATTAGGTGAGTAAGGTAAGATTCAATGTAGGTTGCATCAAAACATTAGCCATAAATCAAGACGCTACAATAGGAGATTTATTCTGTTGGGAAAAAAAAAAAAAAATCTTTGTTTTGTACCAGAAAGATCATGCTTAATTGATGATTACAACTCATTGCACTGCTGTCTTGAAAGATGAGTAAGTGTGTATAAAAGAGTAGAGTGGGGTGGAGGAGCGGTTCAGATCAGGGCGAGGTAACAGCAGCTGATGGCCAGTAAGGCCAATCTGTTTGTGGTTGAGAGGGTTTCTGGGGCAAAACCTTCTCAGTTGTTGACTGGACGTCCGCACGGCATCTGAGAGCCCAAACGTCAATCCATTATTAATGATCTGAACTGTCACCGAGTCCATTCACTTCATTGTTGAGACATCACCTGAGACATCAATGCAGACACACACACACACACACACACAATAAACAGAGATGAAAGCTTCTGAGCACCTGTCTCTTAAGCTGTTTTCTTATTACTCTCTGTCACTCCCGCTGGGCGGAGGGCACTTTGTGGATGCCCTGAAGATGCAGATAGCAAGTGGAGGAGGCCTAAGGAGGCGGAGTAGAGCATTGTGGGTAGCTCGGCGCTCAAAAGTAATCAAGGGACCCAGCAAAAGACGGCTGCTCGGTTCATTTCATGCACAAAGCTCCTGTGCTGCCAACACTCTGACAGACGGGAAGGCCTCGCACATAGACGAGAAGCGAGCAGCACACTTTACCCTACCCGAAGGCATTAAAAGACCAAAAAAGAAAAAGACTCGAGGGAAAATAACAGGTGTAAAAAAAAACGAGTAGCAGAGGAGAGATAGCCTTTATAATTCATGTCGAGAGAGGACGAGTGGAGGATGATTCACTTTGTTGTCCATCTCAACGGTCAGTCAGGAACAGAGGACTTGTAGTTCAAAGGCAGCCAGCCGTTGAACCTCTCTCATACAAACCTGCTGGGACCGTGCCATTAAATTCGGAGCTGTTTGGAAACAGATTTCATCACATTATCCCTGTTTAGGACCTTTGTACTTGGCGCCAGAATTAGCATAGTAGCCTGTCTGTCTGTCATTTAAGCATTGAGCCTGGGGTATGAAATATATTTAGAGAAAAATTCAATATTACATCAACACTAAGCTGGTATCTTTTCCCTTTTGAACCTAGGTAAGCAAAGGCATTATTCTGGGTCCACATTAGCCTGTGAGTTGGCGCCCTCAGTAGCATGGGGGTCGGGTGGGAAAGGGCGAGGTACTCAAAGTCAGTCTGGGAAAGCTTAATACCCAAAGCCGTTTTTTATTGAAATATTTATACAGGTAAACTCACTGTATCTGTGCAGCTCCATTTACAGGAGATATCTCAGCGTCAGACCAAAGCCAGAATCGATAAAACACAATTATAGCAGGACAACCCATCGCTGGATCTTGAGCGATAGGAAGGTGGTGGATTAAAGCGTCAGGGGCTAAATGCATAGAATAGCCATGGGGGCAGAAACGTGACGGTGGGATTGCCACTGCTGCATGGCCTTGCTGCCTTCACTGGTGGCATTAGCAGCTTACAGGCCTCCTCACAATGCCTCATTACTTACCAGAGTCTGGCCTTTCTTTTCATTTATCCATTGATTACTGATACCCCTGAGCTTTAGCAATAGTTAATGTGATAATGTGCTGTATTACTCTAGCTGGAATGACATGGCTATTATGCTCCTTCTATAAATGGCTTAAATCTGGGAGGAAAACAAAAAGCCCAAAGACAAACAATAACCTTGAAAAACACTGCCAGCATTTCAGCCCGCATTCACATTCAAGGCAAATGCCCCCAACAAATCAAATGACCAACAAGTCAACAGTAGTTGTTTTGAAAAGGAGCCTCTGGAGAAGCATATAGCCAAGGTCAAAGGCCCGGGAGCCATGGGGTTCAGATGTAATAGATTTGAATTGTATTACAGATGACTGATCTGCTACAAATCACAGGCGTTTCTGCAACATGCCAACAATGATTCTCCTATATGCAAGTAATAAGCTATAACACGCACCTTGAGGAAATGTCAGCTCGACTCTACATGTGTGGCATGTTGCCGCGTGTTTACATCGTCTGCGGATATGTGAAGTGTGCAGTCGTGTGTGCATCGAGTAAAAAAAGAGAGAGGGGAAAAAAAAAAAGGAAGCGGAGGGGGGAGGGAGTAAGTGGTCGGGGTCTGTCAGTGTCACCGTAAACCTTCTGAACCACCTTCCGCCCTCTAATAAGATTGAGCACCAAGCCGAGCTGAACAACTGCCAGACACAGAGACACCACACGAATAGAGAGGAGATCTCTGGAAAAAAAAAAAAAAAAAGGGCGGGAGGGGGTTGGCAGAAACATTTCAATGTTGCGTCTCATTGCAGCGGCAGCTCCGCCACCATTTTCGGTCAAGGAGAGCTTTACCTTGTCAGGTAAATCAAGTACGACTTTTATTTCTCGGGGTGACAGAAGCACATGGTGGCTACTGAGACGTCCTGGCAATGGGCACAATATTGGATGTGTGAGGGGAAGAGGCTGAAACACACTTGGATGAGTATTGCTTAAAAATATACAATACCACTGTCAGTACAGGTAACTCATGCCAGTAACAATTGCACTCCATTCGCTACCTGGTGTTAACAAATCCACGCCATGAGGCGCTTTATTGGCATATCAAGCTGATTTTATGCATTATCAGACACCGCAGGCAGGTAATATGGCCATACTTTGGAGGCACCTTAGCATGCTCAGCTGCCAACTCTACCAAATATACCACTCCTAAACTTGTCCACTACAGACCGTATGTAGGTGATAGCTGTAACTCTGGTAGTAGGCCAATAGTACGTTCCTTTAAATAGAGAACAGATCTTGGGACACAAAGGATAAAATGAAGGTGTCATTTGACTAGAGATCTTTCGATAATGGGTTATTTCACTTGAAACCTGAAATGTACCGAGTGCTGATGTTCAGTCCTCACACTCATGTTTATAAGAGATTGAGAGTAGATTTATTGTTTATTTTTTAATATTCAGTATACAAAACGTCTCAGTTTGGAGTGCTGATGAATGTCTGCTTCAGTTTCTTATCACGCCAAAGCTGAAATATTGTGAACCAATTTCAGATATTCAAATTTCAATTAAAAAAAAGGTGTATTTCGTGCCGCTGTGCTCTTTTCTTGTCCTTTAAGAGTCATTATATCCACACTATTCTCCCCTATCAAAACGGAAAAAGGTTTGAAAGAAGAAAAAAAAAAGCTGTGCATTTAACAAAGAAAAACAGACACTCTTGACTTTTGTACAGTGATGGAGGGTCATGATTTACTTCCCGCTCTTTGAAACTTCAAGAATTCACCTCAAATGCCAACAATAAGTCATCCATTTATTTCACACAGTGCTTGAATATTCTGAATGGCACTACACTTTCCTTTCATTCCATCCTCAGCTGGAAAATGTCACAGGGCTAACCCGGTGCTTGTAGCTGGCCACTCTCTTGGTAGTCAGTACTGTGTGATTGCAGCGGGGGTGTCAGTGTGGCTATGCCTGGCAATAGCCTCCTCTTAACCCAGGGCCATTTGCTTTAAATGTTTTTTAAACACCGTCTGTCTGCCTCAGGTAGATATAGCTTCACTTAAGCTATTGGTAATTTGCAGGACATCAGTGCAGACCTCTGCATAATGACTGCTGAATTACTTTGGGGAACTCTATTAATATAGCACAGCCTCCTCAGCAGTCATGGATACACTGAGCGCTTGTGGTTTACAGCAAACAGGCTAATGATGCTATAGCAATCCATTTTTACAGCTCATTGCAAAAACATCACATTATATGATTTAATTTTATTTTTTGTTTGTTTGTTTGTTTTCGCTAGCTAGATTTCAAATTACTTCATAATGTTTCAGCTGAGTATTACGTCCATCACTTTGCCTTGTTCCTGCACATTTGTGGGTCAATACAAGGTTATCACGGGAATGGATAAGGCTTTAGATTAAAGCCACAATTTACAGTGTAATTAATCTGGGGAATCTGTAAATTACTTCCCTAACACATATCACGGTAAATATGAATGTTCAAGGGGAGAAGACAAGAGGTAAGGGAAATAGTAGCGTTATAAATAGTACGTATTTAATAATTACAAGATATATATTTTTATTCATCCTGGGAAATAAGAACTGGGAACAGGTTAAGAGCAGCGTAACAGAGTTGATATTGCCTTGAAAGCAGGTCATTTCTGTGGAAAATTACATTGTACACAGTTATGAAACTGTATACATGTGCTTCCACTCATTTCTGTAGAATGTGTGTAGAATAACTGGTCTGTAAAATGATCTAAAATCTGAATGAAATGTAGGCAATTGTCTTTGTAACTGTAACGTGTCAAAATAAAGCGAGAGCTAATCTGACCTCATGATGTAGAGCCAGTAGTTTTACAGTTGATTTTCTCTTTACAGAGACTATAATAGTTGAGACTGCATGCATGATGATGCTGTATTATTCTCCTTGTTAACAATGTATTGCACAGAGATTATGCATGCAGTAGAACCAAGGGCATTAATTAATGTTAATTAATGGTCTGTGTTCTTCTACACATCCAAAAGGTCACACACAGTCCAGGTTCACGCAGTTGGAATTGCTTGGAGTAAAACAGCCATCCTCCTGATAAATCCCGAGCTCTATCAGAGCTGTCTAAAAAAAAACATTTCAGAAGCTGAACATTTAATTCCGTTTCATCTGGAGAGTTTCATCTATCCTGTCAAGTTTACAGTTTTTCTGCTCGCCTGGCTCCCGTTCTATTGCCCATTGTGGTTTTACTCCCGGTCTGCATCCCTCTCCCGTGACCCTGAAAACCTCCTCTTCCCAGTGGCCCAAAGCACCTGTAATACCAGTGTAAACATTCCCCCAGTCCCTCCGTGGTCTGCTCACAGTTCAAGCTAGCTAAAAGATCTAACTTGTTAACAGCGGCTACATTAAAAGTTAGCTGTCCGTCAATCACAGCAAGTTGAGGCGAGCAAACAGAGGTTAGAGGGAAAACCAAGATTATTTCCATAAAATATGATCCGGTCTCAAGTCAGTGACATAATGGTGATGTGTGATGTAATTTTTCTTGTTGCAGAACATAGTGCAGAAACATAGAGTGTGCAGGATGGGAATGAGCCACCAATTACCTGATTAAATGTCAATGTAGCATCAAAATGATTTAAAATATATTCAAAATATTAATATTAATATTTAGAACCTGTAAAGAAAATCTCTAAAATTCACTGTTTGTTGTCTTGTTTGTTTTGCTCATGCATCTGCTCACTTCTTTTCTACTATTTATGTGCTCAAATATTAATGCTTGTACGATAAGAGAGAAAATACATTTGTCTCCACAAGGCTCATCGAATATGAGGCACCTTGAACTTGCTTCAATGCAATGGCCCAGTCTTTAAAATTTCATTTAAACGTGATGAGCTATTCAAAGCACGTTTTCTATACCCTACTTTTTTCCAGAGACTGTTTCCATTCATTTTGGGAAAAAAGAATATTTAAGCAAATACTTCATATCTCAGTAGAATACAATGCAGCACACAAAATGGAAATATGCCGTACAAAGTCCACTTTGCTTCTTTATAAGCCCCCTTCTGCTCCATGAAAATTCAGCTGTTCTGCTTGCCATGTTTCCTAGCTTCCAGGCGGTGGATGTGAATGACAAGAACTCTACTGGCAGGCTGACAGAAATTGATTTAGCACCATCAGAGCATCAGTAGGATAGAAGCTTAGGATCCTTTCAGATGAGGGCTCCATGCTCACTGTATGTGAGGTTCCTTTGGACGTTTCAACCACTGGATGTCCAAAGCGTACAGCTTGTGTTGCATACTTGAAGCCTCTGTAGTGTGCTTATTAAATTAAAGTGAGCTGAAAAGTTCATGTATGTTGGTATCAAAAATAAAAAGACACTCAGTTCTATTTTTACTGAATGTGTCACAAGCTAATGACCAAAGATGGCCTCTTCAGGTCCAAACCTGGCTACGCTCCCTGAACCAGATTTTGTTTTAACGCTGTTACAACATGTGCCCTTTGAAGCAGTAACAATCATCACAGTTTCACTCCTCTCTGTGGAGGGGCAGAATACAAAAAGGGGGAAAATGAAACACAGAGAGGCTTGGGTCTCCGCAGGATTGTCTGCCCAGCACCAGAACTGGAACACCCAAAGAGCTTAAAGTGATATAAATGTCCCTGAATGACAGCATAAATCTGTATGATGACAAATAACCTCTTTGAAGCCCGCACCGCAGCGAATAGGATACCATTTCTGTATTTTAAAAAGGCAGGGGGACTTAAAAAAAAAGGAGCTCTCGACAATGTCACAGTGGCAGTTTTAGTCTTGTAGAAACTGCGAGAGAGAGGGAGTGAGGTGGTTATCTAAATAAGAGTGTCACGCCTACTTACTTTTATATTACCTTGCAACAATATCCTCCTTGACAAGCCATCCAAAAGAAAAAGCAAACAATAAAGTAACACAAATTAATATATAGATTTTTTTTTTTCGCCAATGTCCAACGTGTGGCGTAATTCATCACAATTCTCCGTCCGGGTGCCAGCATAATGCATAAACTTAGCACGTTGCCGTGTAGCCAAAATTGAAATAGACTTGTGAAGAAATGAGCAATTTCCCTGTGGAAGAATTGGAAATTTTGCGAGGCCGCTGGTGGCTGACCTGTCATCAATCACTTCACAGCGGCGCAAACCTAAAGGCTGGTGGGAGGCTGAGAGATCCAGACAAACACGCAGCAGTTGTTGACAGGTGATACCCACCCAACCGACAACCTAATAGCACACAGCTGAACTAACATGGGGAGTTGATGGTGTTGGTGGTTTAGACATCAAAGGTACAGTATGTGATAATTGCCATAAACCTAAAAAGAAGGAAAATGCAGTCATGCACATGAGTGTGAATTAGGGTTAAACTCTGCGGCATAATTTTCAGCAGCTCAAAAAAGGATGATAATTATTTCTTTTTTCTGATTTTGAAGACTGATCTGTGTCTGTGATGGCGACACTGGGCTATTTGCTTGTTTGAGGACTTTTATTGTAAACTGTCATTCAAAATGCCGCTACTTATCTACCTGAGCTAGCCTGGCCTTGACCCCTTGAGCGTTGTTTGCAGGAGAAAGCAGTGCTATGATTTGTCCAGACGGTCTTAAAGTTATGAGAGAAAGCAACTGTGGGAAAAACACAATCATCACTTACTTCATGTGCTCACCTCCCATGCCTAATCAAGCTCAGTTCACTGTGTGTGCGCCCGACTTGCTCATCTGCATCCTCGGAATCTTTTGCCCCAGCCTTTATGAACCTGCAGGCAGTACGCAGCCTGTCCAAAGCGTGACTTTGTCAAATGTGACCACATTAAGATATTAATGATGATGCCATAGACAATGGCATATATAGTAGTACTACTCTAATGCATTACAAAATGTATTGTGATATGTACTGGAAAACATAAAGAAATGCATTAATGTATTTATAAACTGTGTATGCGTGTGTGTGTGTGTATCTGCCAGCTTAAGCTTTATTCATTTTTATCAAATTAAAGAGAAACTGCCAAATGAGTGCAATCCCCATCTCCTAAAAATGTTGTTTCATATGAAAAGAAATTTGCATTAGCAAACATGTTTTGAAGAAGAAAAAAAAAAAAGGTAAAGCTTTGCTGTCAATGGTGGTTTGAAGAGACACGTCCTTTCATTAATCTTATGCAGGTGAATGTAGCCCGGGCAGACTAATATTAAAGACATTCAAGTAAATTAGAAATATATTCTGCAGGAGAAAGAGCTCAGAAAGGCGAACCTGTGCCTGTCAAAACTTGCATTCCTTTGCTTCACTGTTGACTTTATCTAAAATAAAAATAAAGCTTCTCGTGTGTATTTAAAGGTTGCTTAAAATTCAGCCCATTGGGTCACAGCTTGAAATGCATCACAAGGGTGTCATTTACCTGTTATCCGGTGCTGTTATCTTTTAAACGGTTGAAAATACCCACCTGAAGTAACGGCTTTAAAAGTATTGAATTAATACACACAACCAACTTGCGCTTTTCGTGGGTGATTGCATCTTTTATATCTGTATATGTACATCTACAGTATTTCTTTGATTATCAGTACACGTGTGCGTGTGTGTGCGTGTGTGTTTGCGTGTGTGTGTGAGTGGGTGGTAATGGTGCTGGTGTTGGAGGCAGTGGGCTTTCCCTATTGTGTAGAGATCTCTCTACCATCTGCCAGCCTGCTCCCGGCCTCTGTGCCTGATCGTGCCTGATGAAGACCAGATGTTTTCCCTGGCTGACGGTCCCCAGCAGGACCTCTTCTGCATCATCCCAGCCCACTTTGGCTAACACAGATAAACACACACGTGCTGCACACTTAATTAAAACTCTCACTTATACACACACGTATGTATGCACACAAACACATATATAAATAAACAGTTTTTTGTTTTTTTTTGCATTGTTTCCTACTTTCTTGTTCTTCACATCTCTATACATTGTATCTTTCTCTCTACAATTCCTATCTGACAGACATAAAAAAAAATATCAACATTAAATCACTTTTACACAGTGCAAAAGCTATTTAATTATGAGTTACCAAGTGACCTTCTAAAGCAGAACATCCTGTCCCTTTGATAGAGAGGCTGTAGATTTATTTGTCCGTGTCATTCGTTCCCATGCTCAAAGTTTCTGATTTATCTCAATAAGGGACACATCAAAAACTTTGCTATTTGCCACAATCTAATTTTTAGTCATAGTCAAGAAAATAAATATATTGTTGTTCCAGGGATAGGAGGGCCAATGATAGGAGCTGATAGTAGAAAGATAAAAAGAGAAGGATTAGCAGATTCATATTCAGTCGGAGGAACAAAAAAATGAACATGTGAGCCCTGATAACTTTGCAAGCTGGTAGTACTGTGTCTCAGTCATGTGTGTCGGCTTCTTTTGGAGTTCTTCTGCCACGTAGCTGCCAAAAATTGATGAATGCGGCTTTAAACAGTCATCTTTTGTCTGCCAGTAGGAGCTGCCAGTATGACACCGCCTAGTGTAGCTCTAACTCTAATATCTAATCATCTTCCTTTGGGCCTTGACTTGTTTTAAATCTTCAACTCAAACTGGCATTACACAAAGACGAGGCGTAGAGGATGGAACAGTAAATTGCATTTCTTGGCACTGTCCTTTCTCACCCATTATAACCTCAAAACTGCTGTTGAACAGTTCAGAGAGTAATTAAAATCTTCTCTGCCTTTGATTCTGTGCAAACTGCTACGCGGTGCAGAGGTCAACAGTCGAGGCAGAGAATCTTAGCTGTGTAATAAAACATGCTGAACAGGAGAGAAAGGATAGGAATATTAAAGGATTGCTATGCTGTATATACATAGGTGGGTGACAGCAGTGTCAGAGCCCATGGGGCAATATTACAACAAAACAGAGGGGATGCTCTGAAATGGTAAAAGCTCCCAAACAGGATCTGATTGTTGGTTACAGTTCAAACTTCTACTTTTCTTTTCTTTTTATATATTTGGCACCCGTCCACAAAGTGTTTTTAATAAGTGCTTTTAATAAATTGAGTTATTTCCAGTGGCAGTTCAAATGCCTTTTTAGTCAGTTACAGTTCCATAGCTGGCTACTACGGTACTTAGTGGTGCGGCAGGTTATAATTATTCTAATACTTAGAGTGCAGGGTTGAAAAACAAATATTCAAGGTAATTGCCAGAGCTAATTGCTAAAAAAAAAAATCAAGTAAATATTTAAAACTGATGCTCTGTGGTTTTTCAGCTGCTTTTTAAAATAATGAACATGAGATATGATTTTTACGACCACACTACCACTGAATCGCCCCAGTCCCTCGCACCATCTGTTTGGCAGCAGTGTTTTTTTTGGTCTTAGTTATTTCAACAAACAATGCTGCATTTACGTCGTGTAGGATTGAAAGTAATAGTCAAAGTGTCACTAATAGCATGCGTGATTTATGCTCTCTACAGTTGAGCTACAGTTGTATGAGCTGCGCAATTGGCCACATCTGGTTAAAAAAAAAAATAGTTTGCATGTACGTGATTAATGGAAAATATGATGCGGTTTCTTTGACTGATGACTTAAGCCAAACAGAGGCACTCATTTTATTTGCAGATAGTATTTCAGGCAAAGTAGGGCATCGCAGAGCTTTCAGAAAAGATATGAGATTCCCAGTTGTAATGTATTTACAAGTTGGGAACTGGTTATGGTTACTTTCAAATGACATGGTGCAATCTGCCACAGCTGCAGGCTACCGGTGTTTGTTTACACACGTTCTGTATTAAGATGGTGCAGACCTGGGGCATCGTTTAGCTCAGTTGGTAGAGCATCCGCCCCATGCACAAAGGCTCCTTGCTGTGGCGGTCAAGGGTTCCAATCCGACTTGTGGCCTTTTGCCACATGTCATTCCCCATCTCTCTCTCTCTCTCTCTCCCCACATTCCTGTCACTCTCTGTGTCAAAATAAAAGCTCAAATCTTTAAATCTTTAAGATGATATGATGAGGGAGATGCAATCCAGTGGTTAGTTTATACTATAGTATTATTTTTTTTCTACATTCACACATCCACATCGACAACTTATGTTCTCTGTATCACTGCTGCCAGCTGTTGCCACCATCAACTGTCTTCATTGCAAAAGGAACTACAGAGAGAGTCAGACTGAGATAAGCTCAGCTTCCTCTTCACTGCCTGGAGGCATCACCACCACTCGCTCTGCCATTGGAGTGCCGAACTGCATTTCTGACAAACAACATAACAGTTTGCACAATGAACGGCGAACATTCTAATACATTTCATAACATTTTGTCACAGTCAAAGCAGATTTGTAGGATTCGCTGCAGAGGAAACAACAAAAGCAACAGAAGAGGCAGAAGCTCAGTCTGATGGCGATGCTAGCGGCTGGCTAGCACAAGGACGATCCGGAGCTACATGCTGCTGAGAGCCAACAGCTCGACTTGGCTGGTAGCGACTGTGGATGATTTGTTGTGACATGTTTGCCAATATGAGCACAGATGATGGTGCTGTGTGATCACGGGAGAATCAAAACTTTCTTTAAAGAGAGAGAGGAAAAAAAAAACACAAAAGAAAAGAAAAAGTCATCAGAAACATCATTGAAGTCAACAGCGGTATGATACCATATGGCCAGCAGCGAAATGATTTTAGTTTTGCTGTGATGAACTGCTCAGAATACAAGCACAGATTGGATCTCCACATTGAGGAATGGGGAACCAAAAAAAAAAAAAAAAAGATTACAAATCTCTTAGGAACTTAGAAGCAGATCAACAGCTAATACTTGTTAGATACTTAGTCGTGATTTGTTAACTTGTTTAATGAAGTGTGTTGTGTTTTGTAATTTGTTGATTTGCACAAAAAAGTGTTGAGAAAGAAGTGTGTTAATGATAATGGCGCTGTTAATGATGACAACGCTGCCAGCGACGGCCCTGAGCAAGACATCTGGTGTCAGTTCTGACGACGATGATGATGATGATGATGATATTTTCTCGTTGACAGCATGATCTTTATCTTATTTAGCTAACAGCTATAAGCTATTAGCTAAATAGAGAAGTAGAAATAGCCCATGAAATAAATAAAATAAAATAACTTAACCAGGGCAGTGTCAAGTTTTAAAAAAAAACATCTGCCTGTCATAGCAGTTTGGTGGCACAAAGCAGCTCCAATGTGTTTAGAATGATAACAAAAAAAAAAAAAGAGTAAAATATAACCGAGCAAAGAAAGGCATAACAAAGGTGCATTTGAAAATGTCACGCGCTGTACTTTAGTACTGTCAAAGGAGATAGAGCGATGGTGATATTACACTAGACAGCATTCTGTACTTGAGTGTTTGAATTGTTATCCCATTCTGCTTTGGAAGAAAAAACTCAGCCAAAGATGATCCCATTTTAGGCTTTTACAATCCCCTCTCTTCATCTCTCCAGGGGCTTTAGCATATCCTCTCAGCCCACGATGACTCATCGCTTTGGAAACTGAAATCTTTTTTTTTCATGCAATTAAGTACAGCTCTCTCTGTCATCCTCCATTTTGATTCAACTTAAGACAAAGATAAAGTATCAATTCTACTTCAGAAAAAAAAAAAAAAAGATTTAGCCTCATTTCAGAACAGAATGCAAAAGTGACCTCCCACTTATAAATGATCTTTAGGCGCTGCAGTCCCATTTATACATGCTGGAACATATAATGGACACAATTGCACACAATCTGCTAAATCTAGCTGCAACACAGTCCGTATCCTGCATGCATCTTGTCATAAAGGTGAAACATTCTTGACCACACGGTGACATGGATCCATAGTTCAGTAACATCCAGGTGTGAGTAACAGGTCTGTGCATTTTGCAGAGTTCAGAGTCTGTGCCACCTGCACCGAACATTCAAAAGTGTAAATAGGGAAACAATACGTTGCCATTTGCCTGGGTGCTTGCTGACGTGCACACCTCGAATCACAGATTTGGAATGTATTCTGTTCCCCTGACTGGAGCTGACTGGGTGTCCACAGGGAATCTACCGACCTCCCCGGCATAGCCAAAGGTCACACAGCAGAGGTATGGCTTTCTAATGCAATGCCCTTTGTGGCGTCTGAACTGCCTGCATTGTATTCCCCTCACATAGACTTCTTGCGGGCAGAGCGGCTTTGAGAAGCTGGATAAGGAGAATAGCATTGACAGCAGTTCTAAAGGGCAATCATACAGATAATTCAGTCCAATGGCCCTCTTTATTGAGATTAAGGCACCGGCACCTTTGATATTGTATAAACAAAACAACAGGCATTTCACCCTGTGATGGCCCAAGGACTCAGCGAGAGATGCAGGAAAAAAGCATTTTCTCCTCTGACAACAACTCAAGCATTGCTATTTCCTGATAAAGCCAGCCAAGGAGAGCTGTGCCTCTGCCGAGCTGGCATCATCATTCACTGAACTAAAGCACAGGGTATGTTGTTGTGATGTCATGATAGTACACTCGCAAGTTTTGGTTGTATCACTGTGTATCACTGGCAAGAGAAAAGCTCATTCATTATCGCTACAGTGTTTAGTTTTCAGGAACTTCGCAGACCCGTGTTGTTTATAGTGTTATTTTTAATCACGCTAATGGAATGGCAATGCCAGTCTGTCGGTTTGTCAGTCTGTCAGGATTTTAATTAACCAATCAATTAATTATCTTCATGGCCGCCTGACTTTTCCTTGTGTGCCGCGAAGAGGTTCCAGTTTGTGGCACTGAACGAAATGCCTTGTTAGCTGGCTTTGAAAGGCTTTCGACGATGTAAGGGTTGCAGAATTTCCGCAACCCACGAAGGAAAGTTAAACACTTCAACTTCAGTCTGAACTTAACTGGGATTACATGGATTTTACCTGACAGCAAAAATATAGCAGAGCCTTTTTCCTTGCACCCTTTTCACAGTGCTGTGGGCAGCTAAATTGATAAGAAATGATAAGAGGACAATTTGTGTGGATTATCACCTGTGCAGGATGTACAGTATAACATTCGCAGAGCCAGTGATGTCTGTGACAGACAATTACCTTGACATCGTTTCTCAGCGCTCGGCTTAAATCATAAATATTTCTGAGTGTCGGCGTTGCCGATACTGGGTGAAACCAACAGCTTGTTTGTATGTTCAAATATTCCTTTAATGTCTGATGCAACCTGTTGCAAGAGCAGACAATGAGAGCAGAAGAAGGCTGCAGCAGATATGGGATTAGGGGGGAAAAAGTAATTTATCCCCTCCTAGCAATTAGAGCATATTATCTTTGTAATTACTGTTATTATCACAGTTAAAAAGGAAAGCATTTGTAAAAAGTGGTGTTCACGACACTGCACATTACTCCCTTATTATGTTAAAATTCTTATTAAAAATCTGAAAGTGCAATTATGTCAGCTGGCGAAGAGTCATTAAATCTAGCATGAAAGCCTCCCTGATATCAAATGGTGAGATTCAGCCTCTTTTCTAGCCAAACTCTCTCTCCACAATACAGCAGAGCTCTGTCACGCTCTGCAAAGGCTCAACAAAGGACACTGCAGTCCCATTAGCCAAGTAAACAAATCAGAGAGTGAAATGAGATGCTTTTTATACTGAAACAATGGATTTCCCATAGGAGAAAATATGGCGGGAGATGAAACCCAATAATGAGGCACGTGCTCTTATAGAAACCCTGAGATGGGAGGCTTGAGTGAAACAAGCCCTATCCATGTTAAAGAGATGAAAAATTCTGATGATGGTTTATGGATTGAAATGAGAATGCTCTGGGTTTGGGATTTACTCGCAATTCTGGAGTATCCTAGATGAGAGAGCTGCGGTTTAGCATTCACAGCCAGACACGTGCATTCATCCGATCATTTAAGAGGAAAATCTGATTTGAAGATGGTTTTGACCACATGCAGCATTCCATCACACTGCTAGTATCACCGTTGAATTACGGGATTTGCCGCTAAAGAGATGGACGCAGACTCACATTGTCAAAAAAGAAATTGTCACTTCGCAGCCCCACGGATACCCAGATGTGTTATGTAAAAACATATGCTCCTTAATAAGTGAAAATCAATTTGCCATCTCTGATTGCCGTATTCCTCCTCACCTACGGGTCTCTCTGCAATTATTGTGCAGCAGCCACTTCTACAAGTTTGAGGCTCCCCTGAGTGCCAATGCCATTTTTCTCCATTTTTTTTTTTTTTTTTTGAGCACACGACTCTGAAGCCAGAGAAGATTAGAACTGGATAGCGGCGACCCTTGTCTTTAGAAAGGAGCTCTTGGGGGACGTGGGGTTGGTGGCTTCGTGTCTGTCCACAGACAGAGGAGACCCTCCCTGCAGCCGCTTTAACACAGAGGTGCTCTAAGTATGTCTGACAGAGTATTGATTATCTCAGGTCTCATGTGCAGCAGGACTGCATTACCTCACGACAGCCAAAAAGAGATCTCACATACATGCGGAGCCCCCAATGACCTCAAGACAGATGGTTGGAAAATGCTGTCAAATCACAGTATGGGAACGGTAAAAGTATAGAACAGGGCACACCTGTAGAAAGCAATCGTACTCTAGGCGCAGGTGCAGTACATTTACATAAATAAAATCAATCAGCCAGTCACAGAACACGTAGTGGATTTGCCTCAGAAGCACGTGGGGCTCATCACTTCAAAATCTCCAAATTACTCCGAAATAACTAGTATAATTGATTTATATATGCTTGAACCTTGAGTTCGAATGTAATCTCTTGAGAAATTCCTAATAATATAGTGTAGCTGGCACAGAACCCGAAGAAAGAGACATGAAAAATCTAAAATAATTAGGACAAAACAACATACTTAAAATCCTACAATTTCCCCATGAGATTTCTCAAAATAAACATGGTGTTAAATGCAAGTAGCATGAGAGATGTGCCAAAGTACTAATTTTTTAAAAGTGGAAAATCTGATTTGAAATCTGAAAGCATCCTCGAATTAGATTAGGTGATTGATAGTGGGATGGGTGACCTTGGTTGGGTGGGAATTACATCAATAGTAAAAGCTGATTTTACTGATTGTTTTTGGCAACTTAGTCGGGGCAGGATTACCCAACAAATAGCTAAAACACACACGTACACACACACACACACACAACAGAGCTCACATCCTGAATCTTGAATGGGGTTGGGTTTAGACAACAAAAGTACTTGTGAGAAAAGAGTATGGCTTTGAGTCATCGTGGGCGTTGATCTTTTCCTCACCTATAACCAACAAAAAGTTTGATATAATGCACTTCAAGAGTGAATATTGTGCATAAACAAAAGCACTTTTCAGATTCTGTAATAACATCAAGAAGAGTATCTAGCACTAGGTGCTTCACAACGTTCATGTGCAGCTCGGTGCTGGTCAGGTAGGACACGATGGATTTATCAGAGCCTTTTTAAAAAAAATGAAAACAGCTGCCTGCTGCATCTGGAAGCAAAGCAGAATCTACAGGCCCGGATTATTCTTTGTGTGTCTAAAACTCCAAGCATCCCCTTTGTGTTCACTCAGAGACAGTAAAACGCTGTGTCAAATTTAGTTTAATAAACTTTTTACGAGGAAGAGATGTAACCTGGATGCTCAGTTCATGAAAACGTACACAAGACTTTACACAATATGAAATTGCAATACAAAACTACGTGTATGAGCCCACTATGCTCTTGGCATCAACACAGTAAGGTGCGCCGAAATGACATTTGCATCATTCCAAAAGCATACATCAAATATCAAGTGTAATTTGACAGTAAAGTATGATACCTGTTCTTATTCTACAATCTGGCTATATTGTTTACGCTTGTCATATTAGTATCTGTTTCAGTGGAACTGAGTGTGTTTATATGTCTGCTTCTTCCCATTGTACTTGTATACACCTGCTCCCTCCCACTATCTTTATTACACATAATATTAATGTAGAGCAGGGCAGTGGTTGACATTTTTATTGAATTATTTACAAGGGAAAATAATGACGGTGGGGTTCCAGCACTAAACAAATAAATAAATCAGATCTCTAATCAAATCCAGGGATGATGTATGTGGAGCAGGATGTTATTAGGTTAGGTGATAGGTGTCAGCACTCACAATACCAGCAGTGGAAGAGTGCATGCGTTTGTACAAGAGAAATAATTGGAATTTACCTGTGTGTGTGTGTGTGTGTGTTTTGTTTTTTTGACATCTGATTCCCCCTCTCAGGCAATCAAATGATGTGAAGATTTAGTAAATCACAGTTGGAAGTGTTATTAGACTTTGAAAGTGAACACAGTGCGTAGTGACTTGAAGTTTCTTTGTTCTCATGTCTGTATGTTGTTTGTGATTCTAACCAGATCTTCGATTGTTGATTGAACATAAAATACAGAATTGAAATTTGATTTAAATGACTTACTTATGATTATTATTATTTTCCCAACTTTGTTCAATTCAAAATTCCCTGAGGAAGAAATATTAGAATGCAAACAGAATAAAGACTTTTCTGGGTTTCTCCCACTCCACAAAAAGAGGAGAGACTTCCATTCCAGCAAACAAACTCCTTCAAAGAAGCTAAAGACCTCCTGCTAACACATGAGCCTTGATACACTGTCCTGTCCACTTATCATTCTCTTCTTACCGGTCTACCAGTAACGGATAAAGCCACATGAAAACTCTCTCTGATTCTCGGGTTATTTCTCTCTTCATTCCTTGCTCGGGGGTTGATTTTGAAGAGATGGCATGAAATATAAATGTTTTAAACATGTAAGACTAAGTGGTACAAATGTTGTTTTTAGGGTAGTCATACAGTTGATTGAAAAACGGTTGTAGAGTTTGCTGATGATACATTCGAGACAGGGAGAAAGAGAGGGGAGGAGATCTGCTTTAGAACTCTCTTTCATTATGAATCCTAATCATTCTTTCCACTCTGCCGCTGTTACTGTGCGCTCCCGACCAATCAACTGAGCCTGCAGTCTACTCTTACCTTGCCTCTTTGCTAGATAAATGTCACGTGTTTCAGCTGTGTGAGAGCTGAGATGTAGCACCTTTTTCTTTGCTGTTTGTTTTTCCACTATATCTTAGGAACCTTGAGCATTTATGTGAGTTAGGTGCATAGCAGAGCTGCGGCTTATATATTTTTACATACATACTTACCATATCCTTAAGCGTTAGATTGTTTACTTGGATGTTTGGAAGGACACCTGCAGATGACCACGCTAAATTAGAATAGTGATAACCTGAGTGTTTTTCTGATTATTTCATGCTCGAGCAGGTCACGTGACTCCACTCAAACACTCAAATGTTTCTTTCTGTTTCATTTTACTCACTGTGAGCCGATCGCTCTCTCGCTCTCCATTTGTCTACTTTAGGTGGAAATCCTACTGCACGTATTACATTGTACAAATGTCAACGAACATTACACAAGACATTTCCATCTCTTCTCCAACTAATCAGAGCTGCTTTGTGTGAATAAATGCTGCGCACATGCTGTAGCAGCCTCGAGGCTTGGGTTTGAGCGCCTCTATTGCCAGAGAAAAAGCATCAATATTGGCCATTTTTTGCTAAAGTCCAGATTGCCTTTCCACCCACCTATTTTTGTGCAAATTATCAATTTCCTCATAAAAGGTTGTAATGATAAAAAAAAAAAAAAAAAAATGTGACAGTACAATAGAAACAGACTTAGTAAATAAATCATGGCGTACATGAAGCATGTCATTAGAGAGATATAAAAAGGTAGAAAAAAACATCAGATCTGTGTAATACGATGAGCAGACTAACTCAGAGTAATACATGTTTTTTTTTCAGATTTTATTCACTTTAAGGACGTTTCATGTCATATTGTTGCTACCTTTGTCTGTAACGTTTTAATAGAGGGTGCTATTAAGATTCTACTAAGAGCATGCTACAACATTCAGCACTGCAAATTACATCCTGACAATTCCAAGGGTCTTGTGTGCCTGGATGATGAGCAGGCTAAACTGAATGGTACAATGCACATTATTTGCAACACTCAGAATGTATCACTGCAAAGCATATATTAATTAGAAAATCCAGTGTTAATACCTTCATATGTTGCATTGAAATAACCAAATCTAAAACCTTTTTTTGGTTCCACCTACTCGTCCAATCAACATTAGGGCCCCTTTTGCAGTAGCAGTAGTTCACAATGAGATAATCCGCTCATGGAGGCAATAATAAGTGTATGGAGGAGGTGAGGAAGTCAATGGACAATTAACTTCAATTGACATTGAATGGACAATATCTCTAAATGCATTTACAGATGTACGTTGGCTGGACTAGCTGGAATAAAAGGAATTAAAATTAGACCACAGTTCACAGCTGAAGCCTATTATCCCAACACACCAAAGAGAGAGAGAGAGAGAGAGAGAGAGATAGTAAGTGTGTGCGCCTGAGAGAGACTGAGACAGAAAGAGCAAGACGGGGAGAGAATGAGGACAAGGCCACAGACAGTGGGAAGCAAAGTTGAGAGCCATTATTAAAAAAAAAAAAGAAGAAGAAGAAAAAAGAAAAAGAGAAAAGTCCACCCTCAAAAAATGACCCCAGGTGAAAATGAGATAACTTTCCCTCTTTTTATGGTTTCCACAATGAGGTATTATCAGCTAGAAAAGGGCATAAGGCGGGGAAAGTGAGATGAGGAAGAGCCTGTAATGGTGAGGGAGGGATCTCCATTGATATATCTATCCAAACTGGAGGACCTGGAACTGACAGGGCCCAAGAGGAGCTTCTGCAAAGAGCCTGAGAGAGATAAGGGGGTCATTATTCCCCAAACTTGAATAATCCCTCGACAGCAGAGCCCCGGCCTTCCCCAGGGGTTATGAGACTTCTGAGCGCCTTTGAGCAGAGGAGAAGAAGAAAGACAACGGCAGGAAAATCATTTTCTCTCTCTCTCTATATATATATGTAATAATTTTTAAAAAATCATTTATTTATAGGCCTACAGTATATTGGAAGAATGAACACGACCATGTTTGCAAATTTGAAAATTGAATAAATCTTTACAAAATGATCAAAATTACTCAATTAGTTCAAATTAAATGACAAAATATTGGAAGTCTTTCGAGCTGAGGTTTTGTTGACCCATCAATCCACCCTGACCGCCTTCCCACTTTGTTGCTCTGTTACTTTGTTCATTCCCGTAAAAATACCCCCCCTGTTTAAGGGCTTCATTGTGAATATAGCTACTTTTGGGACACTTCCTGTCATCGCTGATGCTTGGACAGTCTCTTTATGCCACATATTATATATTTTGCATGTCTAGTAAACAGAAACTAGACACTGTAGTTTAACAAGCAGTTAGCAACAACAAGACCATGAACAATAAAAAAATATAGGATGTGCCAGGTATCATCACCCATGGCATAACAATATGACTAGATGGGCACAAGTGGCATACCATATACGTCACCTTGACCTGCAAATGACACCAAAAACCACAATGACAGCACACGTCGCAGCACAAAAAACAGACCAGTCTTTAAATTAGGCCCACAGTAGTAAAGTGGACCAACATACGGCGTAAATGACTTGCATTGCAACAAGAAGCATGTTCAGATTTTAATTCAGAGAGTGATAAAAAAACTCTCTACAAGTCGTTCAGAGTCACTGTCAGTTCGGCTTTGACAAGATACTCTGACATTCTTCTCCATTCATTGGTCCAAAGCGGTGTCATGAGACTGAAGACCCTCTCAGAGTAGGAATTAGATACTGGGATGGAGAGCAACAACACTGTAATTCTCTTATAATTATAATAGTTAATACACCTTATCAGTGTGGCTGCTCTTGTTTAGATTTTTGAGCTTCTGCTTGGGGAAATCTTTCTTAAAATTGGGCTGGCATTATTCCCATTAATCCCTGCGAAAGTGGCATTGCTTCTCTCCAATTCAAGACTGTTGTTTGGAACAAACTTTCCAGGTTCTGCAGAAAATAAGCTTCCTTGGGTAAGTAGGCTTTCCTCAACACCTTAATGCACCATTCCTCTCCATCTGAGAGGATGGAGCAGCATCATGCAGACAAGCTGTGCGGGATGTGCTCAACAGCTGGCAATAGTGACAGCCACCTAGTCACAACATGTTGCAGGACTTCTTCATAACCCTCCTTAACTTCATAAGAAAGATTCATATGACCATTCTCTGAGTGGCCTTGATGTGCTGGGTGGTTAGGCATTTAAACAGTTTGATTAGGATAGGAAGACACTGAGGAACTGCTGGTGACTCCAGCTTGACAACAGTACACAAAGGGCTGTCTTCCGTGTCAAAGTCATGCACTGTGTATACCCAACCATTCACCCCAGTGTTGTTGTTTTTATTGTGGAGACTGTCTACCCAACAAGATATCTGTAACAGGACATAGTACTCATCCTGGAAAGTTCGTCACTCACCAAGAAGAAAGTGTGTTTAATCAGTCCAAAGGTGAAAAGTCAAAACTTGAATTTAATCGTTAAAAGCAGGGTTGGGGGTTCTAACATAAAACCAGAAATTCAGAAATGATTTAACTGCTACATGTATCTTACTGTGAGGGGATGACCATGAGTAGAAAAGGGCAGCCAAAGTTATGTTAAAGCTTAGTTTGGGTTGGACTTAGTTTCTCTGACTGACTGTGATTTATACATAAAAGTTTTGCAATTTCTCATATCTGAGATATCAATCTGTCTCAATCTCTGGCTTCTCAGGGACCACCTCGGGAATATTCTGCCTCTGTACCTTGCTGTAGTCTATGAGTTGAGGTGGCTACAGATCAGAATTAAAGGCAGCCAGGCAGAAAATGGCTACAGGGGCCATGCGGGCAGTGGTGAATGAACAGCAGAAGATCATTTTCAAAGGAGCCTTAAAAATTAACTGTGCTGTGCTGTTAACTCAATCGCCTAACTGCTGCATGGTTAACTTCAAGCGCGCGCATTTCACTGCTGTCCAGTTGGTATTTGATGAGCGTTTCTTGATGGACTCTAAATTGCACTTCAGATGTTGTTTGAGAGTTCAAGCATCCTGTTACATTCTGAGCCATATGTATGAGACACATCTTCAATTACTGTCCGCAAGCCGAATTCAGTCAAAAGCAGAGACCGGGAAGAATATAGAGCAGATCATACAAGAAAAAAAAAACAGATTGTTTGTCCCACTGCTGTATTTGACTTATTATGTGTGGAGTGCATCCTTCTTTCTTTTATATAGATTTTAGTTTGATGAGATTTTTTCCTTTGTTTACTCACGGCCAAGCATGAGACACCTGTCCAACGTCGAAGAAGTTGCAGCTAATCGGTAGGCTAGTTTCTCCTTGAGACTGATGGCTAACAACAATATAGTCAAGTTGAAAAGAAGACCACACCAAAAAACACGAAGATATTTCCCGTACTTTCTCATAACTCTCTATCTCTTTTATTGTCTCTGGTGGGTAGACAGGAAAAAAAAAAAAAAGAAGAGGAGAGACACACACAAGGAGAAAGAAACCAGCAATACTGTCAGTTAATTTTCAGATCTGGTAATCTTCCAAATTCATTAACAAACGCCCGTGTCTGACTTGCTGTGGCTTTTGTACGCACCGAGGAGTTGTTGTGATACACCACAATGAATAAGTGATAAGCTGTTTGGGTAATTTGCGAAGTGACACAACTTTTATTATTTACGCCGTAAACCCTGATGGGTGGGGTTGGGGGGGGTTTGCAGATAACAATGAGCGAATGTGACAGGATTGTGTGGGCGGAATCCACTTAGAACTATTACAATCAAGCTTCATTTACATGAGCCGCCGACAACCTTCAGTTGACTTTGGGGGCTGCATTTGGGAATAGCGGACATGGGTATTACAGAGCATACTGATGCATTTGTAATGGGGGCAAGCAGCAGAGCCTAATGCTGACTAGCTCTGCAGAAGAAAAAAGAAAAAAATAATGCTCCAAATGGAAAGAGATCAATTCCCCCATACTTCGCACTGCAAGATGGATTTGACATTCATCAGTGCCCTGTCAACTAATGCATTTGGTTTTATATTACACCTGTGATTTTTCTCTCTCTTTTTTTCCCTTTATGGCTTCATGAAGCCAGATTAAAATGGTAAAATTGTGAATTAATTTTTCGGTAGGGCACGGGAAGCCAAGGAAATTTTGATATTAGAGAGTGATGGAGTGTTTTATTTTAAGAGAGTAGAGTGATATTGAGGGCAAAGGAGAAAAGGAAGTCATTTCCACAGGGCTAAGCAGTCAGACCGAGATTAATGGTGTTTATTTTATTTGTATCATTTCTATTATTATTGCTAATATCTTGACTTCTCTTCTCAAGGCTCTCCTATTGAAGTTTGCGAGTCTTTGAATAGGAAAACCTGTGTACATCTGTACGACGGTAGAATGCTGCAAAGATTCTTCGAGTTTAACTGTCCCCGAGACGAGAATGGTTTCCTCCGTGGTACCATTCATCCCTCCCACGCCAAGTCCCATTATATTTATATCAAGTTAGGCATTAATCCCACTGGCTTTTGTGATGGTTTCCATTACAAAACTCAATTTTTTGGCAGCATATGGCCTGACACAAGAATATTTTTTTTGTTTTTTTTGCGATGGTGATAATTCAAGCAATGATACATCACTGTGGGAGAGCTTGGCAAAACATAGCCCATCTGAAAATGTAGAACACACCTCATCCCAAAAGAGTCCTCCTAAAAGCTCTTGGGAGAAGAATGGAGAACTGGAATCATAAAATAAGACAAGCAGTGCTCAGTCTTGACTGTATTTACAAACTGCACATGCTGGTTTTATACCCATCCACACTATGCTCCGTGGCTGTCAGACATGTGGAAGAAACTAAATACCGGAATGACTTGTTACTGTGTGTATTTTAAAGCAGGGTTCCCTCATCATGCTGCCAAGAAAGATATAATTCACACACAAACATTCAGACAAGCATCTTTTGCCTCTGCTATACTCGGAGATATGTGGTTTCTTCCTGACAAGTTCATCCAAATTTGTATTTTAGAACTCTGAAAAATCCCTCAAATTAAAAATGAATATATGGGGCAGATTAAGGCTTTAGATCCAGTGTCCTCAATTTCATTTTCTCTCTTTAGAGCACTTCCAGCAGATGCTTGGCCTTTCTCCCTCCCAACACTGGGGGGAGCTGTTATGTTATTACCACAGAGAAGGGACATGGATGGAAACACACAGAAATGGAGGGAGACAGTTTATTCCTGATGAACAATAGTTGGCTGTAAACTGAAACTAATGATTTACGTTTGTCAGTGCAGTTAAAAAATGTTTCACCCATTAATACAAACATCACCGTCCCTGAACCCGCTGTGAAAGACTATTTTTTTTAAAAACTGAAATACATGAATCAAACTCAATCACAGTTCAGTCGCAGCAGATACCCTCGCTGCCTAGAATGCCCTTTACAGATTATGATTATGATTATTATGATTATGATTAGAGTTTGTCAAGTGTAAACATGTTCTGATAAACACTCTTCATAAATGCTCATCTCTCTTCCCTTGACATCCTCCCCGCGCTCTCTCATTCTCACAGCAAGTCTCACACCACCCAATTTATATCAAAAGAGACATTTGATGTCTTTGGCAGAAATAACAAAGCACACTGTTTGTCACATTAGTGTGAGATAAAGGAAAAGACATTTTACGCTTGGGGAAATGAAAAAGCGATAGCAGCCCTTTTTAATCACATTACAAACTTTTTGTGAAGAAGAAATGCAGATTATTAAAATCAGCATTTACGCTGCATTGTTTTCATTTTTCTTCCTTTTGTTTTTTTTTAAATGGCAGTGCAGTTGCTGCCTGTGTCAGAAGTTATTGCTTGCATGTATCACAGATTATTTGTGTGCAGACGGGGTCCATATGTAACAAATCCTTATATGCTGTTTGCTCAGAAATATGTTGTTTCACTTCATTTGCGTAAGCAAGGAGTCGGGGACAAGGAGCGGGCCTTGCGTCACCTCCTTGCAGGCATGCTGCGGGCCTCTCTGTCCTCTTCTTTTTACTCCTTGACAGAGTGTAATGTACCTGGCAGAGCATGAGAAAGACTGCAGCACTCCTACTTCCTTTTATTCTCCATCAAGGTTACGCTGGTGAACGTGCTAACAGTCTTTGAAGGTGGTGGAAGTTGCACAGCATGTGAGTTCCATTAGAGATCAAATTTTCATTTAAACGACTTATCTCTCTCTCTTCTTCTTTTTAAATAATGAAATGTTGGAACAGATGGAGGATGTCTTTACTCGTGCCCTGTTAATACTGTCCATAATATAAAAACACCTGTGCACTAAGTTCTCTCATCCCATAGGTTGGTGTAAATATGCGCTAATTTAAGTGACCTATTTTATTTCATGATGGATGAGTTAATTGGGCAATTAACTCAATAACAGGTGTCCGTAATTGCCGAATGCTTCAGAGACTGAGGTTTAAAAAGAGGCTTTGTCCATATATAGCTTGATGGAGCTGTTCATTAATGCCCACCACTGTAAAAATAAATAAATAAATAAATAACCACACGTGTTTCAGGTTTAGGAGGCTCAGTACACCATGACATTTCATTACTGGTGACCATATTTGCATGCTGTTCTTTAGTAATGTAGAAATATTTTTTAAAAAACTATATAATAATAATAATAAAATATATAAAATTGACAGCCTTAAGTATTATTTCTACGTAGATATGGCATTGTGAATGACATAATCTGATTTTTATACAGCTGTGTATGCAGGAAAGTAGTTTAGCCCAGTGCTTTCCAACCTAAGGTTGGGGCACCCTGCAAAGAGTCACATGATATATCTAAAGGGTCATTGCATTTACTGTTTTGCATATTGAGGTTTTACATATGAACCATATGAGCCATTAATAAAATATGATGCTAATGTTCTTGAATAAACAAAACAACAGTGTATAAAATATTTAAAATGGCTCCACCCTGACCAGCTGTAAAATGCTGCTTACATGTTTGCATCAACAACAATTATCAACACACACTAAAACTGGGTGCGTTTAGGGTATTTTGCAAGTTATTGCAGAGCATATACATATATGCAAGCTCAAATAGGGACAACAATTTTATATGTATTATGTTAATATCTTAGTATATTTATAGCATTAAAGGCTCCAAAGCACGTGCCTTTCCTTAAGGTTTAAGGTTTAGAACCACTGGCTTAATGTTTTCTCTGTATTCAGTGACCACCAGTCATCACCATCATGTATATCAAATCTACAGATGTCAAATAGGTATATTTTGATCTGAGATGCGGATTAAAAGCATTCAGGAACATAAAATGAAAATAGTCAAGTACATGACCTCCAACACCTTCAAACTGTAGTATTTGAGAAAATGTTTACGCGCCACCACTTGATCTTTAACACTTGCAAAAATATCTCACTCCAAGCTCATATTCATCTCCACAAAATACATTATTTCCTTTGAATGATGTAAAGGAGAAAAGAGGAGAGGCATGACATGATATGGTGAAAGAAAAAGGAGACAGAGGAGGTGTTCGGGGTCTGGTTGAAACCAGGATTAACCCAGCTCTGTCGCCGATGTCTCAGCAATGCCAGGTAATGGCATGAAAGCTTCTGTGGCGAGGGGTCTCGCACATGTGCAGCTCTCATTGGAGTGTGTCATAAGCACTCAGCTGCTTTGAAGAAGAAAGTAAATGAAAGAGGAGACGCACTGCACTCCTCAAAGCTTTTATTGCCCAAATCTGTGATTGGTTCCTGACATTTCTGAGTAATTTAGCAATTTGACGAAATGCATTCCACTTTTGATAATGCCGCTTAGAGTATTCATGGAAGTCGTTTGTAGGATTTTTGGCATCAATGCGCACTCATGACAATGGATTCATAAACAGGAGGTTGCCTGCTTTGTGTGAAGTGTCTGAAAAATTAGTGTGAAGAATTGCATAAGAAATAAAAAAAACAAAAACAATAATAAGTCGGAGGGAGGACAGAAATGAGTAGTAATATGACCCAGACATCACAACTTAACTGTGTGGAAGAGTGAATAAAAAAGAACCCAAACACTCAGTAGTGAGAGAAATTCTGTGAGGTCAGAAAATAAATGAAGATGATAAACCCAGTGCTAATAAATATTCAGTGTAATGTTTCTGATCTGATGTGAATACCTTTTCAGTCAAAGGCATGATTAAATGACTTTTTCTGAATAATTAATGCACCTCCTGCTGCACAGTTGAGTGCATATTTGCAAATAGAGCAATCACTGGTGTCATTTACTCAAATATTGAAATAGACAAATTGATTTTTAAGAGCAGATAGATGTTTCAGAGTGTTTGTTTGTTGCTTTAAGTAATGATCTGCAACGTTTTCATTTTTCATTTCATTTTTCCCCCATTTACATAACATCACATTGATTCAAAGTAGTCTGTATCCTGTTCATGAAAGCTTTTTTTTTTTTTGCTGCATCCAGGGCATATTGGAAAAACAATGTTTTAAATTCATAATCTATTGGGAATAAAATAAATAATAAACATGCACTTATGTCATTGCTGCCTGTGTGAAATAACGTGAGAGATGATCTCATAAAGAGGTCACGCAATTCTCTCCTAATTTGTTCACATCAACTTCGTACCCCAGCAGCAGATGCAGTGGTAAGGTTTTGGGGAAATAACACGATTTAGGATGTTGTGGGTCTGTCTGTATGAAAAATAACCATGAGCGTGTGTGAGTGTATTTCTTTCTTTCTTCCTTTTTCTCCTCACTTTCCCCCCTTGGCCACGCTGCCTTTGTGCCTGGTGGACTGTTATTAAATTTGTGTGTGGTCACACAGCCTACGGTCTGTAATGCTTGATTCATGTGTTTTTTTTTCTTCCTCTCACCCTTGCCTTTGTTAGCCCACCACTGACCTTTCATCATAGCCTTGAGTCAGTGTAAGAAGTGCTCCAGGCTGAACAGGAAACATGGTCTTCACGGTCCTCTACCCTTCGTCGAAAAATGTCATCCTGTAATACAAACAAGGACTAATGACCACATTCATTTGGCACTCAAGAACAATGACTAAATGTGTGCTGGTTAAAAGCCTTGTAAAAGACTAATTATAGTGATGAGAATGAGTAGTGAAAAGCAACTTAAAGGGACATTAAGTGAGATAATCTATATTTATCATCCTTGATCAGTGACCAATATAAACTGCCACAGCAGAGACAGAATTAGTATGCCGTACTATGTCGGCCTAAGAATTAAACTGCTTCGCTTAGCAATTTTAGAAATACTGGGTTTGAAATGTCATTAGCTCGATTTGAATGAGTATTTATCTGTAATGAATTCATTTCTTTACCCTATTTCAGTTAGGCTACCAGCATGGTTTTATAAATGGAATGTCAAACACTAAAATGTTTCAAAACTTTACTTTTTCGCAACAACTTTGTAGTCTGGCTGACTTTTAATCTTTATCCATGTGACCTGTACTTTGATTTAATACCTACAAAACTGACAACATCCCCCTCAGAGCTAATTAAAAAAAGTTAGCATGCAAACAAGCGTTAAATAGACAATGAACATGGCATACATGCCATATATCTGCTAAACACGAGCATGTTAGCAATGTTGTAAGCATGTTGATAGCGTTGTTAGAATTCAGCTTGAAACACTGCTATGTCCAAGTACAGCCTTTCTGATACGCTAGCATGTCTGTAGTCTCTTTCTGTGGGACCCTATTTAAATGATCTATAGCGCTTAGTCTAAAGTACATAGCTGGAAAGCATTTAGGGCATGACTTCAGTCTATTATAAATCATAGGTGTGTCTTGGGTGTAATATTATTAAACCATCATCTCCCATTCCCAGTCAGGTGCACCTGAATGTAGCGCATTGCTGTTTAAACGGCAAATTCGGCAAGTTAGAGAAGTGAACGGTTTTCTGCTGAGGAAACGGATCTGATCGTGGACTTATCCCACCAGGCTGTAAGAGACATCTGTAATCTCCTGTCTGATGATTTGGAGACTAATGCCAGCTGTCCCTATGCACTCATACCTCAAATAGAACTCCGGCTGGTCACTTGCAACGAAATGCAGCGCATCAGTAACTTTGACAGCAACCGGGAGTGCATAGGGACAGCTGGCATCTCCAAATCATCCGACAGGAGATTACAGATGTCTGTTACAGCCTGGCGGGATAAGCGAAGTTTACGGCATTGCTCATCTTCTCAGAGGGACAGGTATGTGGTCCTTGGCCGGTGGACGCTCTGCCTCCTCTGTCTCTCTAACCACCATGAACCCACCTATGTAAGCGCATCTTACTGTCTGAATACTTTGCCCTTTGAATAGCAGAAAGAAATACTTTACCATTGATTTTAGACCAAGTTTTTGTTGGTAAATAGTGCAAGGGTCTTTTGCTGCGCAAGTACATTTTCTCTTTACACAATCTAGGCTCTGCATGTGAATATTTTGCCTTGTTTTACCCAGTGTTTAGTTCATTTAGAAGAGGTGTAACAATTGGTGTCTCCACTAGTCGCGCTACTTCCACAATTACTAATTCCAATACTATTAGTGTTTTTTTATATGCTGCTGTAACTTCAAGTGCGACTTGAGGGAATACTCCTGTGATTTCTGCCCCTGTATTTCACCTTCTACTACTATGTTATTTTTTTTATCTTCCGATTTCTCATTTTTCCCAGAAAATGAGTAAAGAGAGTGCCTCAGTATGAAATGATGAGTACCCTCAAGCACTAGACTTTTATCAGGTGTTAGACAAAAATAATACTACAGTGCTAATTCTGTATTTACAACTTTAATATACACATAAACTAGCAATTAAGTTAATTAATTTAAACACATGGGCATTTCAGAGCTTCCTTTTTTTTTTTTTATCAGTGATCAGTTTTATATTGACCCCATCTGTGCCGTGGCACCATCAGAGTGTTATGAAATGATTGTTTCTGTCCACTTTATTTGCATGTGTTACATGTATGACTATGCTTTTCAAATGTGTTAGCGTAAATAGCATACATCACTGAATTAGTCTATATCTTGTTGGGCATGCTGCAGCCTACATATAGTATATTCATCTGCTCCTTCAATACACCTAATGCATTGTACTCAAACACATCACCATGTGTATGTCAGGTGTTGCATGCAATGTTCACAACGGTGGAGTGTAAGGTAGCTAATTAGAGCAGAAATGCAACTGAAACTTCGAGCACAGAGGGGGTGTTTATTACAAAAATAAATGCTGCATTGCTTTGCCAATGCTGATCTGCTCAAAAAAACAAGAACATTCCCTATACCTGTTCAAGTAAGTGCTGAGTCATATTGATCAAAAACTCTGGAGATACACTATCAGGTTGTTTTTTTTTTTTTTTGTAGTAGAGGCAAGTGTACCTATTGACCCTGTAAAAAGGTACTGATTCGAATTGCTTGATCTCCTTACTGATCCCCTCTTGTTCTGTAATGGCTGCATCGCCATTACAAGGGACCCTGAGGAAAAGCCCCTAATGACCTTTTGATTTTCGTCTAGACACTGCTTTGTCAAAGATTAAAAGTTCTGTGATATAGCCTGGGGTACTCAATGAAATTGTAAAGTCCATTCCAACAGTCCCAGGTAACCAGGTGAAATCGTAGTGATTTTGGGTCTGGTTTAAAGCCAAACTACATCCAGCTTGAGGGGAGGCAGGCAGACCTACTGCAATATAAATAAAGAGAACTATCTAGAGAACTTGCTCTATACATGTCTGAAAGAGAATTACTGAAAAAGTCTTTTTTTTTCTGTTCAGTTAACACTTCCATGACCTTTGCAGAGAGATGACGGAGATTGTTTTAAAATAAGCTTCATTGGGAGAGCCATCCAAATTATTATGCACCCAGTATTGATTTGAATACCAGTACGATTTCTTCTCCACTGAGTGATGTTATCCGTATGGCAGGGAACATTTTTTGCATTAATTAAAGCGTAATGATTCAATCGCATAATGACTTGGCGTTGCTGGACATGTGTGACCCAAAGCATAAAGCTATAAACTGCTGCGTTATAAAAGATTTTGAAGCTTCAGCTACCAAACACCAGTGGACATTTAAACGGACTATATCAAACATATCAGTGGCCCTGTGCTTAAAACTATGATGCTGTTGGTACAGCTCTATTTCTGGTGAGACAGCTCAAACTGCAGGGATTTTCTAAAGAAGTTTGGACTACTATGACTATCTGGACAATCTTTTTTCTATAATGAGAGGTGAGTCAGAGTTTTACTGATAAAGAGAAAACTTTATTTACAGAGCACATAAAATAAATGTTTTTACTGTCAAACAGTCGTCATATATTATGATTCTCTGCACGGCTGGAAAAAAAAACAACAAATAGCCGGCACTCAGGGCGGGACCCGACTGCAGTTATCTGGTAGACTATCAGTCTGAAAAGTTTCAGAACAGACACTTTCAGTAATCTCACCGTGAAATGCTTGCAGAGGAGCATTTCCATATCCTCTCAATAAACTGTTCTATCAGCAATAGAAAGGGGTGGACACATTTAAAGGGCGGACAGAAAGCAGTATGTTTACAATAAAATATGATTTAACACAAACACACTAATAAATGCTGCCCTTATTAAGCTTTTAATGACCATTTATTGTCGTGACTGTGTCAGTGAGGCACTGAGTTGTTTGTAGTGTTGTACGGTTGCTGCGCCCAGTGTTCCCCATTTCAAGCAGTGAGGCCAGCAATATGTGAGAATTTAATTAAGCAATAATTTAACATAATGTTTTCTTCTACAGAGCAGTGAGCCCGGACATATTTTGCGGTTAATATACAAATAACCTTTGATTTGCAGAGAAGCCATCTTCAGCGGTATCGAGGATGCGAATACGGCCTCCGCTCATTCGTTAAATGTGAACCCCCCCATGACTGTGGAAACCTGACTTCAAGGGCCCTTCATTTGTACCGTCCACCCAAAAAGTTACAAGTTAAAAGGCACCAATTAATCAAACCTCCTACCAGCAAAACAACATGATTATTGTTGGACGCCAGCCTGTAGAGGCCGTAGTATTTATGAGGGAACCAAGAGATTTCTGTTTGCGTCCGATGTGAAACCTAAGTAAGCACTGACTGCTTTTATCTTACGCATTCATATAACATACCTGCAGTGCAAGTAACTAGCATACTTATTTCAACCCAAAGCTTTGGAATTGTTATTGTAAGGATGTTAGTGACTCTAAATGAGTGACCGCATTGTGAAGACATTAATTGAAAACCTTTATTTCACTTCCAAAGGTACATCGGTTCCCATGCACAAACACGTTGCAAACATTTGCCTGCTTTTTTACGGCTGAGTTAAAGATTAATGGTGTGCGGTGAGCGACGGTATCATGAGTACAGTGCGAGCATATAATATGTACAGCTCCACAAGCTGTGGTACAACGCCGGGCCACAAGCTCCCCACCATTCCCTCGTTGTCCCTATATTTCACTCCTTGACTCATTTCTCCAGTGTCCATTGACCTCCTTTATAAGCAGCAATACCTGCAGGTTTTCAACACTTGAGTGAACAGATCTTCCCCCGTCTACTGCCCCACAGGCCACTACAGACAGTGATATGGCATGTCAGATCATAAGGCAAAGAACCAATGCTGTGGCTTCTTTCAGCACAACAGAAAGCACACTTATGAGGCCTTTGAGGCTGGAAGAATACTGTGCTCAGCCTAAAGAGAGAGAGAAATGACAAAGGGCAGAGGAATGTTTTCTTCTGTGTGAGACACAAAGAAAAATCTCTGGGGAAAAATCATCACATCAACAAACTATTACAATTTTCACACTATTCTGTGTGCCTTTAACTGTTCTTGAAGTGAGATCATTGAGTGTATACAATTATATGTCACATGAAAGCTTAATGAAAAGGCATGTTCTCAGCTGTACCTTGCCTCGCCTTGACTAGCCTTGGTTTAGCATTTGTAATCATCCTTAAGCATCCTTTAATATCTTATTTTCCAGGACGGACAAGACGGAGAGTGTGCAGACACAACATGGTAACATATACAATGTAGCGAGGACATTTTCTGTTCAGGTGCTACTGTATCTTCCTGAAATAATCTTCCAAAGAAGAAGAAAAGAAAAGATAACACATTGAAGTATATACAGCATAAGAAGATATAATGCATTCATTTTGTCCCGTATTGAAGCTGATTAATGAGACATGTTTCTAAAGGGTATCGCCATCTAAAGTGTCCAGTGAAAAAACAAGGAGAAAGCGTTTGATTGTCGGCTTTAGTAGAAATATGTCCACATGCCGTTGCTCAACACTGAACATTTTGTTCAAGAAAAGGTCTGGCATGTAGGAACTACAGGGAGCAAATGTTTAGAGAGTATATATAGAGAATGTGTTTCATGGCAGTTATCTTTAGGAATTCACATTTCCTGTATGATTGCAGACTATAGGGTGAATGAGTCATTCTAAAGAGATTCTCAAATGTGAAGGTTTCTCTGTACGCTGCTATTCTGTGCCCATGCTATTCAACAGGCTGGCGTCACCATTTGAAGTATGCCCATACCTGGGACCATTTGAAGTGAATGACTTTAATATTATGTGTCTCTCAAGGGTAAAGTGAAAATAAAATGAATGCCTGTTGAATATGATCAAGGTAAAAAAAAAATGATCTGGGCTTTATCCTAGTCACGACATATGTTTTTGTGTTCATATATATATATATATATTTATTTCACACTGACAATACTGATATACACAGCAAGGATAAGCAATAGGTACGTATATAGGTTCTTTAGCTGAAACTAATTTGCAGCAACCAAATAATAGTTAAAAAGATCAAACTGAACCAGGATGAAAAAGAGTAGTGTGTGTGAGTATACGACCATATGACCATGCCATTTATGCACTTAATTGTCAACACCACATTACATTTTTAACTCAACAGAATTGGACAACTGCTGCTATTTTCTTGGACATTGAACTGTTATCTTAAATATGTTTTGTGTACTGACATTATATGCATATACAGTAGATTTACTCTTTGGGAGTCCTGGCCAACAAATAATCACTACAAGATAGAAGTACAGTGATACAGTCATGGAATGTGTGTACATTGGAGCTTAGAGATATATTCTCCAGCAAGGTTATCAAACTGTACTGGAAAGAAGTAATTTAGGCTATATTAAAACAAACCTTACATACTCCTACTTACTCCAAGTTACATTTTTGTTGCATCAACATCAACCACTGTGGCCATAAGGTGCAAACACTCGGTAATGGTAAATAATGAGCTGTAGAGTGGCAGCAGGTCAAGTAGAGAAGAATCACAGTCAGCAAAACAGCATCTATCTAAAGTCTAACATTAGCTAATACTGTATGATAGCCGTACAATACTGGTCATGCCACGACCAAGTGAGGTATAATTACCAAATCTCAAACTTCATCATGTTTATTGATTCTACTTAATGTCCTCCTCATAGAATGATGAAGACCTGTGTTTGCCCTTGCATTTTACAAGCACTTTTACTGGTTGACAACAGATGACGTCGATGGTGACGACACATTTTGCGGCACGTTTGTCACCTCTGGCCTTGAGAGCATTGTGGACATCCCTTTATTCATAGGTATGATCTGACATGTCCCCACTTATGGTGAATTCAAGCAGAATATGCCTGCATTCATTACCCACGCTGTAACTTTAAAGAAGCAGTCCCGTCTCCCAGGTAAGTGTGCGTTAAGAGGTCTTAGCTGGGCAAGTCATTTGATGCGCAACGCAGGCTTTAAGGCTTATTCAGTTCATTGCAACGCCTGCTCCGTGCTCCTCTGTGACTCAAGAGATTAGGCTGGTGTGCACACACTGAACACTACACCTACTGTAAAAGAGCCCACTGTTCAGGCTCAGCACATATAGGCTGTTCAAAGGCTCCCTACTCGAGCTTACAGTGTGCAATTGAAGCAAAAAATGGTGCAGTGTGGAATGTTATTCAGTCAAGATGAGAGGGAACATATTAGTTGTCCTTTGCTACCAGTGACAACTCCTCATCCCCAGAAATCCTTCACAACTCTGACAGTTTGCTGAGCCATAGTTGTCAATACGCTGTCATTCATCCCCGCACCCTCTCCTTAAAGCAGCGGCTTAAGATGGAACCTCAATATTTGCATTCCAATTAGCATAAATGTAAGAAAGTGGAACAAGTAGCTTTTTAAAGTCATCCAGCAAAGCGCATATTCAACCAGCGGTGAAAAGGGAGAGAGGGAGAAAAAAAAAAAAAAAAAACTCAACGTGAGACGGAAAAGTGAGGACACAGAATGCGAGAGGATGGGATAGAGAGAGCGAGGGCTCTGTATTATAATAGTGGGCTCGGGCTACATGTTTTGAATCACTGGTGTGTGTCTTTTATGAGCTTACGACTTCACACTGCGTGGAAAATCCGCCCTGCTGCCAGGGTTGTTCTGCATTCAGAATGTCACTTTTAATCACATTCCCCTCTGCGATCTGATCCCGCTGATCAAAGATGCTCCGACTTTAAGTTAACACGTCAAAGATGGGGGTCTTCTTTCAGGCCACAGTGCAAAGAAAAAAAAAACAGGAGAATAGCGAAGTTGGTTTATTGTTTTTTTTTTTTTTTGCTGGTGGTGGTAGTGGTGGTGGTGAGGGGGGGGTTGCGATGGTGCTGAGGCATGGTGGCGGGTGGTGGCTTAAGGGGCTCTGTGTGTGTGCGTGGGTGTGTGTGTATGTGGGCTGTGTACGTGTTTGTGTGGGTGGTGCAGTTCACAAAGGTCTCTCTCCTCTGCAGGAAAGGGCCATACGAACAGGGCTGAGATTTATTAGATACCTACAGTTTAATTTAAAGAGCAGGCAGTTAATATCAGTTTTCATTTTGACAACTCTTTTTTCACCTTATTCTTGTGCTGAAAACGCATTGTTAGGGGGTTAGGTTTAATAAATATTAGTCTTAATAATTAATTAAGTCGTTTGACTATTCTTCATACATAGCGTCATTTTAGTCAAGAATAACTAAAGATGTTTCTAGCTTTGCGAGTGGAATTAGTCATATTCTTACATCTTTCATTTCTTTGTATTCTAAACTTGTTTTCATCTACTGCGAGGTTAGCAGAAAGGCGCTGTTTAAATTATACCGCAGTGTAAGTTGTGTGTGCGTGTGTGTGTGTGTGTCAATACTTGCTTTTTCTTCAAAACAGGTTGCCATTTTCAAACTGCGTGTTTTAACAGCACCGTTCACTGACTGGATGTGCTCTTCACTGCGGGGAAGCAGGAATTTCTTGTTCCTTCACTTGCTCAGAAAATTACTGTTTACTCTCTGTTCAGCTCGACACAAGCAGCTAAAATGTGGAATAACATTAACGCAGTGACATTCCTTTAACGTTAGTGAACATTAGACTTAGATAATCAATTCAGGTAGAAACATGATGAATAGATAAAGTTGGGGAATAAACAAGAGTTAAAATAGCTGCAAATAACTCTGATTTAGTAGAGCTTTCCACTCTGCCCTCTGTGTGACACTGTCGTATCTGTTGGTTGGCTGCTGTCGTCTCCGACGTGGAAGCCCGTGGGTCGTAGTCTAGCTCACTCCTTCTTCCATTGACTTGCTGTGGTCCGTGCAGAGCCGTGCTGCTCCACTCCATGAGAAGTTAAGCCATCCTCCCATGGCTTGTTGACTTGCTAGGCATTCAACAAATATTTTTCAGTTATAGTTTTAATTGAAAAAAAAAGAAGAAAAAGGCAAGTACCGTGACACGATTTGCACAAATAATTCAAATATTCCAGAAGAAATTTACAATTAAGGCTTCTGATATATAAAAACAACGTCCCAAATCAGGTATTGCTGCCCAGTGCAGACAAGAAGATGGTGAGCAGGTCGTTCTCAGCATAACATCTCATGGAAGTGTGATGTGAGGACAAACATAAAAAAAAATAGCATAGCATAGAAATAATTTGTGTCGAGTGCATATAAAGATTCAAATTGAATAAATCAATTCCTGCCACTTTAGGTTGGCAGCATGCAAATGAGGTGTAAATGAGGATAAGCACTTTGTTGGTACATTCTGGCAAAGAGCTTTTCACAATTTATGGCAAGGTTCTTCCCTTTAGGACATATAAAACCGAAGCAAAGCAAAATCAAACACGTTGCTAATGTATGCTAAGTGTGCACATGTCAGTGTCGTGGAAGAGGATTAAAAAAAGTAGCCACCTGGACAGCTGGCTGAACACATTAGCAAAAAGGCAAACAAATATGAAGCCACTTTCCATCTTTTCAGCCTCGGGGTCTTAAGTAGACCACACGCAATAAAATGTGATGTACGTTTTTTTTACATGTTGGCTAATTAGCAGACCCCAAGTAACCCAATGTACAACAGCATCACCGTCACATGTAGTGCGAAGGGACATGAGTAAATTCGGGTTTTAGATCAACAAACACTTCTCAGTGACAGAACTGTACTGCAGGCAACACTCTTAAAGTTTGAGGTAAATCTCTTCAGGCAGAGCAAAAAGATCCGCATTTGTCTGGTTTAGTAACTTTGGTTTAAGCCCTGTGAAAAGACACAATGTGGGAAGTAATGCATTAAAAAGCAATGATCCACAATTACAGAGTTATTTAATGTCATTTGATGTAATTTTGTCATTTTTTTTTTTTTTTTATGTGACCTTTGCTCGTTTTAGAGACTCTACTTTATGTGATTGAACGCAGTATCTTTTAAACTAGTTCCACAAAAACAGCAGATGGAAACTGATTGGATGACATTTGTTGTTATTTCATTTGCCACTGTTGTCTGCTGGCATTTCTGCTGCGTATCCTTCTCCTTTAACCATGTCTGCCCCCCCCCCACTATCCCTCCATAATGACCTCCATCTAGGCTTCGGCCAGCAACAGTGTTTGTCCCAGGGGTGCTGACCCTGGAGGAGCCTCTTCTTTGCCAGGGAGCCCTGAGCAGCAGCAGGGGACCAGGGGGAAATGCCACTCTGTAGACTGTGTGCCGCATATATGATGTCAGTGTTGGTCCGACTGAGGGGGAGACATTTGAGTGGGTGTCATGGGGGCAGGTGGTGGATGTGAGGTGTGTTCCTTTGTAAGTGAGAGCATCGGGTTGGTGCATGTGTGCGTGCATGTCTGCAAAGCGCACACACTCGGTCAAGTAGGTCAACAAGTGTGACTTCAAATTTAATCCGTAAATGCATTATAGATGGTCCGGGGAAGTGTGAGAATGTGCAGCTGCTCAAAAATCTGCGTCATTTCACTTAGCAGTGGTTTCCCAGAGGAAGAACAGAAACCTTGAACAAATACCTCGATATTTCGTTTTCCCCTAGCATCACGACATCTTCTATACAATCAAGAAACCCACATTTATTGCAGCCAGTCATTCAACTCATACTATATACAAACCCTCAAAGGAGATGGGAGCTCTTTTTAGATAAACAAAATAATGCAGGTCAGTAATATACAGCGCAGTATAAAAGATTCCTTGAGTCACACTGAAAGTAGAAGGAAACTACAGCTGTCTTCTATGGATATGGTGGCGAGTACAAAGTAGGGGAAGCATTGGTATTCTGTGCAGAAAATTTGTATCGGTTTATAGCTCCAACCTATGACTTCTTTGTGTATTTTGGTCATCAAGTGTGCCTTCCGTTTTTTTTTTTTCTTATTTCTGTGTCATGGCAAATATTTGACTCACTCCAAAGGGGATTACAAGACACTGTTATATCTGTGAGCTCAAAAATAAGGGATCTCACAATAACACAAGTATTAGATCAGTATTTATTCTTTATACAGTAGCTCATCTGGTTGTACATCGAATAATGACCATAAGAAGCCCAAACAATGATCAAGAAAAACACATTTCTGCTGAAGAAAGTATTGTTATGTTCTCAAAAAAAAAAAAAAGAAAAAAAAGGCAAGAAACAAAATGAAAGCCATTTTCTTTAAAGGTCTTAATTAGGGCAGCACAATGAAAAAGAAAAGAAAAGAAAGAAACACTCTTCTTCCTCCGACTGACATACCATCCAGTTTCAACATCAAGCATAAAAAAAGGTCACAGCAGGGCAAGTAAACAAAGTAAATGGATACATAATTATCCATATTCATGGTTCACATCCATATTTTATCGTCCTTAGTGCAGTTTTAGTTTAATCCATATGTCATTAGCCCTCATCTTTAGCCTCATCTAACACCGTTTCTGTTGACAAACAGAGGTGCATACATTTTGACCAAGACCCATCAATCTTGAGCAAAATTTGCAAGGTACGATTTCTATGGCTGCCATCCCTGCCCAAATAGTTAAGCAATTAGTAGTACAGCAGTGTAGTGCGTGGCCTGTGTGTACCACACGGGTATGCTGTTATATGCTGCTGTGTCCCATATTACTCTGGGCAAAAAGCAGTGATATGCTAATGCACCTTAAAAATGTTTTTACGTGGAAAATCCTGGGGTCTCCTTAGAGATGAGAATAGCCATTATTTCTGCCAGGTTGATAGCGAAGAAACATATGCACCAATTCTAGCCCAGCTAATTATCAGCTCCCAGTATAATTAAGGCTTATAGATGAACAAACATAATTAGTAGGCATTATGCGGACCTAATGGGGGGAGTGAACAGGTGAACATGTATTCAGTGCTTTGTTTATGAGCTAAGGGTATACTATAATGAGGCAGGAGAATAAAAAAGTTGATTAGTTATGACCTGAATGTGTCCTCATATTACTTTGATAGAGAATCTGATGCCATGTCGTTCAAGCTCTGGACTCGCTGTCATGTGACTGACTAATGTAAATCTACATGTTTCAGGCATGGCTAAGAGAGCTGCAGGTACGACGGTATCAGAATTGAAAATTCTCATTCCGTACATCTCGCCTCAGGCAGTATACAGCGTTTGTTAGATGATCTGTGACACAGAGGCAACACTATGGTACAGTGTATCAGAAATCAGAACATAACTAACAATATGGTGCATTATTGGCCTTTAGGGGAAAATCATCGATCATCCTGTAAGTATCGGGGCTGTAGCTTGTTTATGATGAGACATAGGTGGGCTGGGGAGGAATTTGAAGTTGTGTGGAGGACCTAATAATTGGGCACATGTCATCACTGAATGAAATACTACTCCCAACGGCAGGACCAATCCTGTCCTACATGACATATTCTAAAATACTACAGGAGTAAATCTGGCACAGTGCAAAAGCTGCTGTTTGTAAGTGCGTATGTGGCAAGATGCTGGGTTTGTGTAAATGGAACTGAACGCTTGGCAACCGCTATAGAGAGAGAACATAATAACATCCCTCCCCAAGAAAGTTGCGCACTTTGAAAACAAGGCCTAATTAAAGCAGTTTACCAGTTATCTTTAAATAAGAACATTTGTGTCCTTGCTCATTTCCCTCATGAGCATAAGATGCAGGGTTGTGGGCGTGGATGAAGGGGGGCTTAATTTGCAGAGAAGAATCCACTACACTTGTGTGGCCTAATGAAAGCGAGATCAAAAGATTACTTAATATTCAGCCACATTTATTAAACACAATGCTGATTGTAGCAAACAGCAGTATTACACAGAATCCTTGTAGGGCACTGGCTATAGCTGATAAGCTTCCATTAAAAAAGGTTGCAGTATCTCATAGGCACCAATCAGGGACTTGCTGGGAACAGAATGATATTTATTTCCACTCTGTTTGAAATCTAATTCTGTCTGAACAAATCAGCCAGGGCTTACTTAGGAGAGGGTACACTGCCATAGCATGAGTCTAATGGGTGAGTTTTGAGTCTCCCGCCATGATTCGACAGCGGTTTGACCACCGCAGCTTGTAGAATCAATGTTGGAGGTTTGTTGTGAGCTGTGGAGTAGACCTTAGAGTATCACTGAAACAAATGCCCTTGTCTACACATATTGTTGGGACTATTTCGGGAAGGACAATGCGAACATCCCGGGTCGATGCTGCACAACCAGATATACAGTTCATCACTGTGGAGTTGATTTGCTTTGAAGGTCAAAAAACCCATCTGTTTTCTGGTCACATATTCAATAAAACTATAGATTTTGTAGCCCTAAGCAGCTTGAAAGAGTGCACGGCCATGCCCCTCAAGAAATGCATCATCACAGCTTTTGTCGAAACCTTCAGAACAGGAGACATAGAAGACTTCCAGGTGATGTAAAAAAAACACAGGACTTCAGCAATTAGCCTAGGCTGCTAGCAGTAGTGCTAGCTGCTGGTTGCATAACTAATGGAAACATAATGCATGATGCATGACACTGACATTTTTGACAGCCTGGTCATTTAAACATTGATGCGCTTGACTGATTTTATGTTTAGTTAATGTCCATTTGTTAGCAAGCAATGTTCGAATTACAGTGACGCGGATGACCCTTTTTATTTATCATTTTTTCCCAACACAGACCACCCTGGACATTAATCCAACCACTGACACATGGGGATGGAAATCACCACAATATGATTAGCTAATAAATCTGTCAATTTTAGCACCTTCTGTTGCAATGACAATGGTGCAGCTGTACAAGCTGCCTTGTCCCCGACATTTACACTAGTCGGTTTTGTCACAAAAAGCAGCACAAATGATAAAGAAAAGAAAGCACCGTTTCTCTGAGGAATAACATTAAATACCGCTTTGCATCACTTTACTTGATTTCCTTGTTCATTCATGCCATTTTTACTTTTGGAAATTCTGACTATGCTGATGTGCTATGTATGTTAGACACAGCCTGACTGATTTTGATTTAAATAAATGAATAAATAGCATGTATGCCATTGAAAAAAAAAAAAAAAAACTAATACTAATATGGTTATGTATCTTAATTTAATAATTTGACATTATTATAACTTTTATTGCTGTCTCACAATTAATTTTCGCCCAGCAGGATTTTCCTTAGCAGCATGGGCTAATTTATTAAGCTTCAGTATGCAAATGAAGGCATAGCCTGACTTATTTCCCTTTATTATGAGAACTCTCTGTGCTGTTCGAACCCTCGTGCAGTATCATGAGATTACTGACTGCTGATTAGTTACATTTATTTTTAAATTGAAGTCCTAACAAAAGTAATATCTCAGTCATACCGTGTTTGCTAGCCTAGCAACTAGCAATGTTTTTACTAATAAATAAAATAAAAGTTAACTTTTATTTAATCCAGTTGTAAAACATTTTCAAAAACCAAATAGCCTATATAAAGATACATGGAAACAAACAAACAAGCTTATATATTTAAACGTGTCCTTTATGATCAGTTACATATTTAGAAACCTGACACAGTTGTGCACTCAAACACACAAGTCTGAGTTTTATTTTCAGCACCTGACATTAGCTTTCACTTACTTCCACTGAGAAAAAATGCAGTTCTAAATTGCAGGTCAATAATGCAATTTGATTTTCTTGAAAAAAAAAAAAAAAAGGTCTGGGTTTTAAAAATCTACAGAGAAATTTGGAGGTCAGAGCTTTGGCTAAGAGAGGATTTATAGTGCAGAATACCTACGATCTTTGAAACAAACTTCTTTTAGATATGCAATTTCTTGTGACCCTGATGAGGATAAGCAGCTACGAGAGAGTGAATGGATGGATGAAATGTCGTTTTATTTTCTCTTTCGTACCAGTAATGCGAAACAAAAGATATCCTAATACTTGTTAAGAGGATTTGTGATAAAACTGCAAACCCCTTTTTTCATAGAGAACTGTGCATCACTCTCATGTAAATATTGTTGCTGCACTGAAGAATATCTTTGCACCCACCCCAAGCGTATTCACTGTGTGTTCTTGACCCAGCCACCAGGAAAACCTCATAGCTTCATCTCCCCGCTGTGGACAGAACCCCTGTGGGTGGTTAACCTCATCTAGTCTCTCCCCCAACTCTAAATGTCACTCCCCAGTGCAACTGACCACTAAGGCTGCCCCGTGTACATTATTAAAACCCATACCCCATTTCTAATGCCCCCTTCTGGCTCGCCCGCTCCCATTTTTTCCCTCTCTCTCTCTCTCTGTCTTTGGTAGATCCATACCCGGCAGGACGCCTTTTCTCTGCATTATCAATCTCATTGCTTTTTGCCATTATTTCCCTCTTGTACTGTACGTGGCGCATACTTTTTCTAGAAGCCTGTTGTTTTCATTTCCATTTAGCCTTTTATTCTTGAGCCTTCACAGGGATGGTGTTTAAAAGGCTTCTACTGAGGAAGACGAAGAAAAAAAAAAAAAAATACAGCTTTAAAAAGGAGTCTTGCTGAAAGTCGATGTAGAGCTAACCGAAGCCTGGCTGGTTTAGAAGAAAAAAGAAAAGAAAAAAAAAAACATCAGTTCAATTGCCCTTTCTCTGTATTTCAGCTGAAAACAGAGAGAAGTGGCAATGTCAGACAAGTGAGTCAACATGCTATGAATACTTTACCATATTGGCCCTTTTCATTTAGTCGAAAAATGTACAAAAGAAAGTAAGAAAAAAGACAGAAAAGAGAGAGAAAGATCATAATTTAGTGGAATGTTGCTCGCAGAACAATTCTAAGTGAATTGTGGTGACAGTGCATCCTGTGTGAAATTGTATTTTGGCTGCCTTAACTGCAATTTAAGTTCGAGACTCATCAACACTCTTTCAATGTTGTTGCGTATTTACTTTTGTTGCACACAAGCTAATGTGGATTATTTCACATTTACCTACGAAAATGAAAGGCTGCTGTATAGCTGTAAGAGTCAGTATATTGAGTGTCCTCTTAGCTCCACTCATTTTCCTGCACACAGGACTTGGAGATTAAATAAACACAGTGTTAACGCAGATACAGTTCCTGACTAATACAGTACATGTATGCATTATTCTACAACAAACTCGTGTGGCACCATAGACATATTGTACATAACAACATGGGAAATCAACCTAAAACACAGGGGGAGACAGGGAAAGAGAGCAAATGACTGAATCTACCAGCTTATCTAGCTAAGGGGCAGCTAGCACAGGTGTTAGTCATCATACTGATGGACTGCCTGCTTCTCTCCTAGAACAGAAAAGGAACGCCCACACAGATCAGCCCAAGTAGGGAATAAAAAGGGGTGTCATAATGCTGAAGTGGTTATTTAATGACATATGACAGCAAAATTTGCAATAGGCTAGGTTGTTTATGCGATCCTCTTAGGTGACATAAGCCATCAGGAAAAAAAAAACAAAAAAGCAGAAAGGTTTGTCATGTCTCCGTTCAGTCAAGCTCAATGCATTGTTTGAATTTTTCTTTTTCAGAAATGTTGTTAATATACACTGTTCCTGTCAGTAAAGTGATAAACTTAACTGAACAGGGGTGTTAATCTGTGAAATAAAATGAAATAATTACGGCAATATGAGGAATATTTTGTGAACTTAAAAGAAACAATTTGGATTTGAGCTAATTTAGAGAAAAAAAAAAAATCTTCTATATTGGGAGATCACAGCTTCTTTCATCCACAACTTCTAATAGATACATTAAGAAATGCTGTTTCAACAACTTTGCCTGAAGCATTTTCAGAATAAAGCATGGGAAATGATGTCTTTTTATTTTTTATTTTTTTTAACATTATATGTTGATAATAAACACACATCCCACACTGATAATTTCCCAGTACCCCTGGTGCTCAAATATACTTGAAACAGAAATATGGTTGTGGTACTGATTTGGTCAAATGGTTTCTGTTAAAAGAACTAATTACATTAATTATTTTGACTGTAGAGCAAAGGATGGGAATCCTTTGGTTTTGGATTGTGATTTAGTTAATGGATGAAAACCTTGCCCAGGTTAAAAATACAACAGAAATGCCAATAGCGTGGCCTGTCTAATATTCAGTCTGCCTTCACTTTTTAATTCCATATAAATGAGCAGCTATCACAATTTCTTTGTCCCTTTCACTTGCAGTACAGGTAACTGACCTTGTGTTATAATGGTCTTGACAACCAGTCTTCAGTGAGAATGAAACCCTTTTGCAGTGTCACTACAAGATATCATCGTGGACAAGACATCTGCTCCATGTGTTGGTTCAGGGCAGTCTCTCTTTGCTTCTTCTCTGTTGGCATCATCCAAGTGTGACTCCTGCCACATCTGACTTTTCATTTTGTTGGTATGAGCGAAAGCAGTGGGTCCCATCCAGTTCCTTTCTAGTTAAGGAGGCTTAGCCAGCTATTGAACGAGTAACCAGTTAAATAAGCTGACTGTGACCCATGCAACAATCTCCACGGTCCCTTCCAGTGGACAAAAACATGTCCACAGATTAAGAGGGAAGTGGATGCGCCACCAACTGTTAACCTCCCAGTCATGATGTACGGATCTTATTGTGAAGCCCACAGCTAGCAGTCATAGCCACCTATTACTGTAAGGATACGCTCAGGGACAGCCTCCTTGCCTCTTCCATTCATGGCCTGACAGTTGGCTGTCTGCCCTCCTCGAAAAGGACAGCGTGATGGCTGCCTGTTAGACCTCTTTTGTATAGCTAATATAGAGTACCCTTGGAGGGCTCAATTGACCATATCAGTTACCAGTGGACCAAGGTTTATCACCAAGGAAAAAGTCCAAGCCATGTCAAAACAATTCTGTTTTAATTCTATAGCCCCAAATCACAAAACACTACCTTAAATGGCCATCAGTGCAGCTTATGAAAGCATTTATCTTTATATCCTCGGTTTTAAAATTTATCACAGGTAAAACACGGGGAAAAAAAAACCTTGGGAAGAGAAACAGATGGGGCGACCTCCTTTCCCTCACTTAAGTTGAATGAATAAGAGTAAAGTGGAATTTTGTGTCTTTCCCTGGCCTCTCCATCCTCATTTTCTCTTTTCTGTCAAACATCATTCAACTAAGGGTCACCCCTAGACCGTGGAGTGCTGCAGTTTCTTCTTTTATTCAGTTGAAATGTCCAGCTATCCCTTTGTTTTCAGTTTTATATGCCGAATGCGAAAAAAAAAAAAAAAAAGTAGGAGACTGTGTGTGTCTTACTTCTAGGACATGGGCTGTGAGTGCATTGGTCTTTGTGATGGAAGTAGAGTCCCTTTCAGCTTAACTAATGGCAGGGTAAGGATGCCATTGTACTACATCAGAGAGCTGCCTGTTGGATGGTTGATCAGCTAAGAAACCTACAGCTTCTACACATTTCCAATGTCAGAATTGGGGGAATTGTGTCTGACGGTTTCTGTAATTGCACAATCTGACACTCATACCCACTTCACACATTGATTGGTCAGGTGTGAAGTGGTTTTCACATGCATAACCGAGTGCAACATTGTGAATGTGTAAAAATGTGCGCCGTTACAACATACAATGGCTGGCTTTTCACTTCACTTTCTAGTGTGGCTTGTTCGGAATAGATATAAATGCCGTAAGAACACTTTGTTCCATCAAATTATTCTCTTACCTCTAAAGGTGTTCAGGCAATACTCGAATACCCTAGAACTAGTATTACATTGAGGTTGCCTCTATGAACATCCCTTGTCTGTTTGACCTTGATTTTGAAGCAATTTGTGCTTGTATCTTAGATCGAGCAAGTATTGGTTTGGGTTGTTTATGTGTGAGCTTTAAATGAAGGGCCTCTGTGGACAGGCCATATAATAAATGTCTTTCAATTGTTAATAAAGTCAGTGGATTGGGTGTAATTAGGAGGAGAAGGGGAGGAGAGCAGAGAATAGTTGTCTCAGAGTGTCTGTCACAACATGCGCTTACTTATTTAAAAATCAACATATGACCAAGGCTTTATTTTTTTGTGATAAGTAAAAGCAGTCCTTGTTAGAGTCCTCGTTACTCAGATCAAATCATGTCCATTTTCCTTTTATGTCACTGCCAGCAATCAATTTAAGACTTTTCAAAATGTAAAATTACTTTGTCCTGTCAAAGCACACGAAACACAAACCCAATACACCTTAACCCCAACTCTTACCCACAACATACGACTGCAGCAGTGATTATGATCTGATCCCATCACTGTCCAACTGTAGTTGGAATTCTGTATTCAGGTACTGTACAGGGTGTTCACTGGGAAAGAGCCTTCTTCATGCAAGGTAAATTTGAAACTTAAGGGCATAAACACCAGTGACCAGCGAGTAGAGAAAGGATGCTGGGGGATTGATGGATTGCTTCAGACCAGGGGCATTGTCTTCATTCACGTCAGCTTTGAAATGGCATTGTCAATTTGCATTGCAAGCGTTCAGATGTTCTCTCCACATGATTGAGATGACAAATGTTCAGTGTGTGATGATTGCATTGCCGCATATTTTTGTTACACGACTGTAAGCGAAAAACATCACAGATGCATAAACCTAAGACATTTATGAATTTCATGGTGGCTTAGGAACAATTTTACTGCTCTTGCTGAAGGATATTTTAAAGTGCATTCACCATTGAAGACTGGATGCTGAACAGAAGATGATTTACCGTAACAAAGGCACGCAGAAAGCACCTTCAAAGAATACATGACTAATGTTTGATTGAAAATGATTTTTTATGGAGTAAATATGTCAAAAAATAAATTTCACAAATATGTGCTTGTGCTCTTACATGCATGTATTTACGGCTTAGGCAGCGGCTGCGTTGATGTGTTTGTGCCTTTGTTCCTTCAGTGCCAGTGTGGTCTCTTACATTATTCTACTCCTATCATGCAGAAATTGCCTGGACAGCCATTTGGCTCGTGTTTGCCATCCATTTGTAATCCGGATAGAGGGGCCATGACTGTTCGGGCCTCGGGACAGCAGCAAAATCAATTGGCTAGAAATGACATCTGCCAGAATCTGCCACTGGAGCGCTCGTAGGTACCATAAATGAAATCACAAGCCCTAATTGTGTGCTGATTTATTCACTTGTCTGAGTGCATCGCGGCTGGACCAGCTAGTAGCCCCAGAGCCCTGTCTGTGCGCTTGGTCATACATAACACATTTATTTATTTACCCACCCCTTCTGATTCACAGCATCACTGGGGGATATACCACGTCTCCCCTCCACGACGCGCACCCCCCCACCCACCCATTCCTTCGCCTCCACCCCTCCACCTTTGATTAATTCATTTTTTTTTCTCCCTCTTTTTTTCTCGGTGGCGTGTAAAATGAAATGGCTGTAGAGACAACTGTCACTTGGCTCAAGTAAGATAAATATGTCGGTGCCTGAAGAGGTTAGAGTACGCCTGCGCGTTTGACTGCATTCAGAATAGAGAGATTTTTTTTTTTTCTAGCATTTTTTTATGTAGCCTGATTGAGGATAACTGTTGTCATTTTTTTTCACCATTTGAATAAATGCGAGGCAGAGTCGAGGCTGTTCGGTGATCTCGCTTGTGCGTGTGACACTTTGGCTTCACTACGAGATGAATTTTAAAACACACAAGACATAATTTTCACCTTATATCCTGTCCCCTCCTTCCCTGACCCTTGATAAAGGGCCACTATTGCCCCCAATGTGATATTTCCTCCATGCCGCCAGACTCTTTCTGGGTGGTATTCTGCTGAAACTTTAACCTAGCTCTAACACAGGCCTAAATAAATGATGAAACAATGCCTGCAAAAGTGTCTGTGAGGCAGTAGAACATCAAAAATTGATACAGCCTCCGCAGGCCAGACCAAGAAATTTATCTAAGCCCAAGAGTTCATCTCGCTCTTCCTGTCACCTAGGCGACAGTCATGGGAGGTTACAAGCATGCCTGAGATGATACCACAGGAAAGATATAGACAAGGGAGAAAACCCTGTTTTTCATTATATCATGGCTATGTGAGTGAGGCAAATAGAGAAAGAAAGAGCGAAATGGACTGGAGTGAAAAAGAGACAGAGAGAGAGAGAGAGGGGTAAAGGGACAGAGCGCGAGAGAGGAAACAGATCAAATGTGAAAGCAATATTTGGGATGAAAAAGAAGTAAATGACCTCTCAGAAATTGGGCAGTGAGGAATATTAGGCATATGGGAGAGAGTCAAATTAGAGAGATGCATTTGTGTCGCTGAAATCTGCCTTTGATGAAGCCATCTTTAAAATAGCAAACACAACGTTGTGGATCTCACTGAAAACGACATTTTCCAATATTTGTCCTACATTGCTGTTAGCGACATCAGAATGTGTGAACATGGCAGTGTGGCGGCCAGTGGGGAGATGGTGCTACGGTATCATTTAACGCGGTGAACAGCCCTGCCTTTTCCAGCTCATTAGCCATCCCCTTCTTTGTCCCAGGCCATTTGATAGCAGCATTAATCTACAGCTCCACTAGGCTTCCTCTCCCTATTTACCGGTATTTCATGAAGATTACACCACTCAACCGTGTAAATGTATGCTTTTTTTTTCTCCCCCGCCCCCCCCCCTAATGTGAGCCCCCAAACTCCATGGAGTACCTTGTATAAACTTCTGCGACATACGGCAGATTAAACAGCGCATTTCCCCAAAAGCCAAAGAGAGATGAGAGGCGAGAGTGAATGAAAGGCGATCAAAGTGTTTGCCAGCAAGCCTTTTCCCGCTTGTTCGCTTTGTCGGGATGTTGTGTTGTGTGTGTGTGTTTACAACCAACATGGATGGCTCACTGCCATGAACACCACCGTCCTTTGATTATCATCACCTGCCACAGTCACTTGCTCGTCTGTCAAAATGGCAGTAAATTGGACAGACACGCGACATCCTGTCAGGTGCTAAAGTCATGTTAATCTCCTTGTGAATGCTTCTGTTATACCATGAATCCCAACAATATCAACATACTATAATTATTATTATTATTATTATTTTTTTGCTCACCACCTTAAAAACAATATGGGCATTGGCATATGTTTTTAAAGCTGAACTTCCACATTGGCATATGGAACCATATACCACTCTTAAGGTTACCTCTCTTGGGGATCTTGCACAGCGTCAGGCCAAGCTCACATCACAAAATACCATAACTACTTTGTCACAAACTTCTGAGAGCCCAGTTTTTCTCAGGATAAAGCAGCAGCTCTGTGATCATTGTGGCAGACTCCGTCTCTCATGGGGTTTTTTGTGGAAAGACAGGAGATGCAAACTCTCTCTGCCTAGAGCTTGCCATTCATCTAGACATGAGAGGTTTGGGTGTATATGGCATTTAGAGAGTCAGTGGCGTGTTTGAAGGTGAGTCCATTCATTCTCTTTTCCCTGCAAGGGTTTGCACTGTATAATGAAACCTGAAATCAGTTGTCTGACAATAAATGGCAATTCCAACTTTTCGTTGTGGCATTTACCGTGACGTGCCTTTTTCAGGTTTGGGCGTGCAGCAGCAGCCATTTCTCTTGAAATATGCACAATTGCCTAAGTGTGAGAAATGTTCTACTTAAACAGCCCGGTACCCTCAAATATGGAGAGACAACCATGCAGTCAATTTGTTGACACCTGTAAAAATGTGTAACATTTCTATTGTTTCTCTATAGCGATGCCCGTATCAGTCCACATCATGCATAGGGCCTTTTTCTTTTAAATCTTGAAAAACAATTGAATGGAAGAAAACACAGACGCCGTAATCCTTTTCTCAGTCCCAGCTGGCCAATACAAAGTTCAATTTCAGGCTATTATATTGGTGCAATGGAAAACAGTGGCGGCTATTCCCCAGCCTCCATTAGTTCTGTGTGACTTTAAAACCTATGACTTTAAGACAGATATTAAACCAGATATTTCAGGTTTGATGGTATTAGCATCCACGCCATGGCCACCGGTCTCAGCAGCATTCTTTTCCATCACTGAGAATGAAGTGAGTCTGGTGTAGTGCGAGAAATGAGCGATCATTTATTCTCCCAGCAAATTAAGTGCAGCACATTGCTATTAGAACTGTCATAGTTACTTTACAAAAAATCAGTTCATGTGAAGCGAATCACTGTGTTCATATTTTAAGAGTTTCTCCAGAGATCCAAGTATGCCAAGAATGGCCAAGTTATGAAGGGAATAAGTCTACACGGCTTTATATGTGTATCTCCGTTAAGATCTAACGCCTTTGAAGAAAGACAGCTTTGCGAGGATGTGTGGGCGGCGGAGAACGGACAAATAAGATACATCACAGAGGTAAACGGTCCAACGCTTGTTTAACGAGTTATATCAGAGAGCCATCAAAGGCCTGTTGGTTCAGCTAACGGGCTCGGCACTCACGCTTATCAACGTGTCACTGTCAATTGTGAGGCTAACTACCTCGCTGCGAGCCCCCCGCCCCAACCCAGCCCGCTTCCCCCCTTAGCAACAGATGCTGCATTGAAACAACAATTACATGTGCTAGCATCCTCATCAAATGTGAATGGGGGATGTCATCACAGTGGCATCTACCCACACACACTCCGAGTCTTGTTTATGCACAAACAAATTAGCCCGTGCCTCTCTGTGCCATTCATGTTCCCATTCAAGATGAGAACATGTGACCTCACTTGTGCCATCAAACAGTTGTCATGGTTACAGTGGGAAAACAATAACTTCCCATGATTGTTATGAGAGCTCACTGGTTCTGAAAAAGGCTGATGACGAGATGGGCAGTGGATACAGTATGTCCCGTATTCTGAATCCAAAATACTGCAGAGGGGCATTGTAAATTTAAATAACTTTGCGCGGAGTTAACAGAGAAGGGTCTTCTCACAGTGCATATTCAACAGAACTATTTAGCATCATATTTATGTGAAAGCAATTACAGTGATAAATCCAACATATGAATAAGCTGCCCCCTAAACACCTCCACCCACTTTCTGGATAGAGAGAATAAAGAATGATTGCAAACCATTAGGCAGAGCCTGAAGTAGTCATGCCAATTTCGCCGACCAAAATTAGAGGAGATGTAAGTTTAAAATGTTTTTCTTCTCTCTCTCTTTTTTTTTTTTTTTTTCTCCTGACGGTTTTTGTTTTGGAGGAGGAAGGGGCTGTCAATAAGCATGGCCATGATAGTGTGGAAGTACTGCCAGTTCCAATAAAGCAGCAGAGAGATCACCACAATGAAAGGTGACCTTGGCATAATTGAGATTCATCACAGAGAAAGCCAGGCGGCTGAAGTGACAGGGAGGGGAGTGAATGAGGAGAAAAAAAAAAAAAAAAGTGGGGGGCTAAAAACATAACATAAATACTACTTCAATTTTATGGGGGAACAGCCAACTGTTGGTCAGGCGACAGGACCTGAATCTCAATGTCAGTGACTGTATTCATTTAGGCCAAGACAACAGGCTTATAGGCAGCTCTGATCCTCCCTGCTTGCATTCTATTTTTGCAGGCAGCACACGTGTGAAATGATAAAAACGCAGTGCCCTCCGCACCAACACAGAGACAGAGACTGATTTAGAGTGGTCTGTTCAGTCTCTGGATGAGATAACAAACCGGCGGCATGTTGGGAAGCACATGTTCTGACCACAGAGAAGGACAATGACAGCTCTCCATCACGTTTTAACTTGTGTGAAGCAGCATGGCATTGCACAGCGTTAAAGGCACTCTGGAGAGATGCAAACACAGCGAGGGATGAATAGAGGTTAGAGGGGGGTGTTGGCACATATGGGGATGGATTATAGTGTCCTTTCAGACCTGCACAATATGCATGTTTGGGTTTGGGCTGCAGCCTTCACATAGCAGCCACACAGAGCTCCTGGGCTAGGGAGTGGGATCCCCCAGACATCCAAGGTTTTCTATGGCCTACAACAATGGCCCACATTCTGGGTCCACAACCCACCTGGCCTTGTCTGATAAATGGTTTTGAAAGAGGACACATACTGCACCCAGTCCAGCATGTAGCCTATGTGCCCAAAAGCTCCACTGTCCATTGCTATATTCTATTTCTGTGAGGATGATTTTTCCAGCATTTTTTTGACATCCGATACTATGAATACTCTTTTTTGACTTTGTGTCACAATGGGATACAGTGTTGTATTACTGCACATCTGTATGAGGAACTTAAGAGATAGAGTTCCTAAAAAATGGTAAAAAATCGGAACAGTCGAGGCCAAATTGTCCTGGCGTGTAGTCTGTAGTACGGTTCAAGCTCCAAAAAAGCTCCCTACATATTCCATAATGCAGTTGGACAGCATCTTTCATTAGACTTTCCTTGCCTCCTACATGCCATTGTCTTTGAACCCACAAGTTCTAGTTTGGAGTGCAGGTGCAGCCAAATCCAAAGTGACCCCGATGATAATCGACTGTCTTTACTGGCTTACCAGTAACTGACTTGGTTGTACTCCTCGTGTACTCCACAAGTAAACTTCTTGTGTAAAATCAGTGGAGTGCCCCCTTTAAGTTTCAGCTCTTAAATGAAAATGATTGCAGTCATCAAAATTTCATCTTGGCAAATAGAAGAAACCTGCAGTAGAAGTCTGCTTTTAATCTTTTACTGTACGACTAAGGCTAATAGGTCAAGAGTCAAATTGTGCACGTCAGCAGAGCTTAGATGAGTTTCTCTATTAGAAGTGGTACATTATATACAGTGGGGTTTTTCAAAAAAAAAAAAACTTGTGCTGATGCTGCACAAACAAGTAGGTACTTCCATTTGTGCATAATTAACCGTCTTCATAATCGTTTGAGGATTAAAAGGCCAACTAATGACCAAAAAAAATGGGATTTGGTGAAATCAGAAAGGATTAATTACTTCTCATACTTTGCAAGGTGACAGTAATTACTTTCATCCACTCAAACAAAAAGGGGAATAAAATAATTGGCAGACACTTAATTAAAGGTTACGGCTTTGACGTAATTGTGAAAGACAAGACAATTAAAAGTCGTATTATTCAATCAAGATACACATGGAGTAATTGGTGTGTTGCTCTCTGGAGGGCTGGCAAATGTGGGCTCTGTGAAGGGTGGAGAGGGTTTGGTAAACATCGAGAGGATAGTGAGAAGGATGGACTGCTGCATCCTCCGAACCCTTCCAGACAAGGTTATTGTTAGGGTTCAAACTTCAGAAAGACCCAGGAGGGAACTCAGCCCCCTCTATAACAGATTATGGTGAGCCCCATAAGAATTGAGAATGTGAAAACCTCCCATTAATGTCAAGGTTATATCAGTGAGACGCCTCCAAAAGTCAATGGGCGTACTCCCAAGAGGCTCTTTGTGATTTGTTACCTGGAGTTTTCAGACAGCACTACCAACCACACAGACACTGTGGAGATAAAACGGCGTTGTGGCCTTATGTCAGCGCTTCATGTTAAAACTCATATCTGGCTTGAAATATGTGTGGCATTTACAAACCATCACTCAAAATGGCCCATTAGGTTTTGATTGGATAGAAAACTGAAGGAGATGGAAGCTACTTGAATACTTAAACACACTCTTTGTGGTTTTTTGTTTGTTTCAGATACTGCTGATGTCCACCTTGTGTTTCCTCACAATCAGCAGCTATCGGTACTTTCCGCAGGGCGTATGTTTTCATCATCTTACCTCCAAAGGTTCAGTGATGCATACAATTCATGGTCTAATTATGTTTCATTTTCAAGTTCAAGTTAGCTCCTGCTCTTTGCGCTCAAGGACGCTGAGGGTTAGTTTAGAAGAAATAAGAAAGTCAGAAAAACTAGATTTGCCAGCAAAAAGCCACCAGGCAGCATAAAGAGTCTGTGTAAATAACATAATTTCACCTGTGCTTGTACAAATAACATGCAGCCTCACTCTCACTGTCGGGTGCTTTTTCATTTAGGCTATTTTTTAGTTGGTTTTGGACCATTTAAAGTGAAGGAAAACGCTATTATATGTTATTTTCAGTGTCACAAATTTCCTGTGGCCAGGTATGTTCAGCGGTTCCTCTTAACTTTCAAAAGCACTTGAAAGCAGCTAATGGGCCTTCCTTAAAAAAAAAAAAAAAAAAAAAAGCAAAAAGTTTGGGGGTGTCAACAGCACACTGTACAGTAGATTGTGTGTTTTGCAAACGGCAATTGTCTGCAAACAGCATAAAGTTTCCAGACAGCGTTGGACCTGGGGGACTTTCTTCCAGAATTGTCTTAGCCATTTAGGCTGGGTCAGGTTCTTTGTGGGTAGGAGAAGAATGGGTTGCACAAGTTGGCAAACCAAACCTAGAAATTGGCCAAACAGTATTTCAAGGAAGCAAAATTTCTGAATTTTGCAGCACACGTAGGGCTAAATGCATGTATCACACTGGTACATGGTATAGTGGTTTTGATTAAATGAACATGGTTCATGTCATTATGCAGTGTACCCTGACTGGTTCCCTTTTTTTTGTAAATTGCTTTGAATACGTGTCAGCTAAATGACTAAATGCAAATGTAATACTAAACGATCTAAACTAAATGTTGAGTCATAATTACAGTCAAATGTAGTTGATGGCATGATACAGTATGCATTTCTTGAAAGTTGAATAGTTTCTCTATTAAGATATTTATTTTCCCCCAATATGTTGGTGAATCTTTTGTCACTGCTGCCGTGTAATGATTATAACACCACCTAGACATTCATAGCAGACTGATGGTCCACAGCCTTATTCAGTCTAAATGTCTTCAAACTCCTTAAAAGTCTGACTCTCCACTGAAGTGCATGTAAGAGGCCAGGACGTCTTGTCTGTGTGTATCTAGGTCAGACTTAATCAAACGTCAGAATTCTCAACCCAAATGACTGATTCAGAGAGCAGCCATCACTCACGCCTGCCTCCTTATGGTTTTACTCTCAGACTCAATCTTTCTCTTTCTCTCTGTCTCCCTCTCCAATCTAATGGACGGCAGCCTGGATCTCTCCTCAGGTGTGCCAGCCACGGTAATATTCCTCAGGTATCCTTTAATTACCCACCATTTAGTATTCATGGCCCAGGTATTCATCGCCACTTTGCTCATTGCTCACTGGCTGAAGGATGAGGCTTTTCCTCAAAATATGCACTTCCCAAATGGAATTTCCCTCCCCAAGAAGAAAAGGGTGAAGAAAATGAAAGATTTGCCTGGACAGGCAAGACAAGAGGAGGTACGGCTGATGAATGACAATGAAGCTGACCTGATACGGCATCTGAAAAAGTTTTAAATAGGTCACAATAAGACTTTAGTGTGCCTATTGAGAGGAATGCGGTTCTTATCAAATATGGCAGTGGTGTCTTGCATCCAAAGTATTTTGTTTTCTCTCTCCATGACATCAATTAACAATGATTCTAAACATAATTGCACAGGGTAGAACTGAATTCTATACTTTCTAACACCCCCCAGAGCTATTAGTCTTTGACTGGCTATGCATCCATCAAATTCTTAATTATTACGTTGAATTGGTTAATTTACATTGTCAAAACACCAGTCATACATTAATTGGCTCACTGCTTAGACGTCTGCTCATCCCAGTTTTTTTCTGTAAACAGAATATTAACACTATTTTTAGTCCAAGCAGACCGGATTCACATTTAAAGTGCCAAAGTATACGATCTCTGCGAACCTTCATCACAGAAAATTACATTTAACCAAATATTGTTTTAACAGTTTCTGCATTCCTAATGATCAGACACAGTTATTATATGAACTGCAGCGCACTGAGATATGAAATCCTATTGTTGACGCTATGGTAATTGTGCATAAAAAAGAACAGTAAGCTTTATTCATGCGTTTTAATGCGGAAAATATTTGAGTGTGAAATCCACAGCTTCGTAGACGTACCAGAAAGCCTTTGTTCAGCTGGATCTGCCTTGAAGGAGTGAACAATCTAATCAAAGCTTGTTCCCCCTGAAGAATACTGTTAATGAGTTGCAGCATTCTCGACATTTTCATTCTGTCTTGTGGGTATATATTCTAATAATTCTTGATGTCTAATTACCACAAAAGTGCTGTAAAATGTTCTAAAGATGGACAGCGTCGGTGCGCAGTAAGCATGAAAAATAATGACACTATCGCTGATATACATTATTTAGACAGCTGACATTTAATGGTAAAAGGTTTTTTTTTTTTTCAGTTGATTCTTTTTTATTTCAGACGAAATTATCTGTGATTGCAAGGACACAGCAGATGTTTAACAGGTCAACACTGACGGCAGCTCTGTAGCACCAGATTCTGTTGTTGTAGCAGCATTTTTCTCCTCTGATTGAACTGTTTGACACCCACTGTCACTCCTCTGCTAGTACACAACAGATGGAAATGGGGATGAAAATAATTATGCTAATGTTTTGTTTTTTTTTTTCCTTTTTGTAAATGCGTTTTTTCCACTTCACATTCCAGTAAATGTTGCAGTGTCCATTGTCAGTGTGACAGCCAAGAAAGCCTGGAATAGTACTCCCTGCAAGAATCAAACCCGCAAAGTGCTGTTTACCACTGACACATTAACTATGCCACATGGGACAAGTAGCCTGCAATTTATTTTCATTAAACTATTAAGCCGTGATGAGAAGACATGATAATCCCTCTCCTCTTCAGTCTTGTGAGCCAGACTGCTCTCTCCCGATCAAGAAATTTAGTCCAAGAAGAGAACATTTGGCACAAGTCATGTGTCAGAATGCATGTGAGACGAAGGGACAGAAACAGAGAAAGAAAACATTTCAACATGCCCAAACGATATATAGAAATATCAAAATGTCTACATTCTGCCAATGTGTAATTTAACATTGCTGTGATACATTATCATAATGTTAGCAATGACTGCTTGTGTTAGAAGTTAGTTAGGGAAGGAAACCTACCATTGAAACTAGAGTCCAAGCTTCTGAGGCGATGCTGGCCATATGGAGTATATCGTTATAAAGAGTCAGAATCCTCAAACTGTTTTACAGTTTTGTGCATCTTTTAGTTTCTTTTAGCTCATTGTTTTTTTTTTGTTTTTGTTTTTTTAGCAAGGCTTGACTGTACAATTTCTGACCTTCAGTTGGAATATCTGCCCATCTGTATTTTATGGGATGTGTATTTACTTTTATGCCTAAAGTTATGGCATGGGCATACAGTAGGACACTGACTCCACTTTATTGCTAGACACAGGAACTCTGCTTGAAAGCTACATTTTATTTTTGTTTTCCTATATGTAGTTCTAACATATACTTAAAAAGCAAAATGTCAAAAAACAACATGAACATGTCAGTTCAGCCAAGGCTCCATAAGATCCATTCACAGCTCCACTGGAAAAAAAAAAAAAAAAAAAATCCAGAAAACAACAGGCGTAGGCTACAGGGGGGAGAGCGCTTCGAAACCACTTAAAATCCCCCCAAAAAAGTGCTTTGAAACCAAAACCAACATTTGTTTCTGCTCTTTACATGTTGAGTACAAATCCAGAAGCAGCAGCAACATGTTTCATCTGATGCTGCCTAAAGACCAAAAGGACAGAAATAACCTGCTGCTGCTGCTGCTTTGGTATTTGCAGTTTTCACAGTCATATAATTGTGCGCAACTGAAGCATACTTAACCCTTTATTTGCTCCATTTATATTAGGCTATCTCAGTCATAACTGCGTTTTTCAATTGACCACAAGTATCAGTCCACGTCTTGCACTTGCAATGACGAAAGTGATTGAGTGACTACAAGTCCCATGAGCATGAGTGATTCCAGAGATGTTTTAGGTTCAAGTCAAGTCTCAAGTTTCTTCTGGCTGTAAATGAGTGTTCTGCCATCTGAACAGCCTCTCACATGGTAACCTAATAAATCCGTAACATCACACGGTCAACAATAAACCTGTAACCTGCCTACAGTAGCTGATGTTAATAATGAATTTGGTCTTTTCTATCTGTCTAATGTTAGCCAGCAAATATGGCAGAATGTGGCTGACTAAGCTATCTTTAACATTTCAGTTGTAGCTACAAAGCTAATAGCAAGCTAAAATTAGATAGGCGATGCTGTGCTAAACATGTTTGCTAACTATTCAAGTGACTCATCTATCTGTGGTATCGCTACTGCAGGTTATCTGTGACCATGTGCTCCAGTAAGGTTACATTCATGATAACAAAGGAATTGACATCTTAGGTCAGGTAGTGTTTGGCTTGTGGCATGTCAAAGACAGAAAAATCTGAACGACTTCCTGTAAAAAGCTGCAAACAAGGGGCAGTTGAGCTTTAAGAATAGAAGGCTCCTGCTTCTGGCCAGAAAATAGCAATTACCAAAAAGTGCTGTCTCAATTCTGCACCACATTTCTCTCTGCCTTCTTTACTTTGGGCTCCCATGTGACGAGAAATCTATCTGGAACTATTAGATAAAGTATCTCTTGACAGAATCTCTTTCAAAATGAGGATTATATCCCTGGTGTGTGCTTTTAGCTGTTTTAAAGGATGGGACCAGCATATCTTGACAATGAAGCACTTTGTACATCTGTAGGGATCCAACAGAAACATGGATGCACTGTGCTCTGATAAACAAGGCTCATAGGAAAGTGCTAAACTACTTGCTATGTTGCAAAGAGAAGTGGATTTGTCTAGTTCCTATAGGCACAATGCTAAGTTTGTTTGATGATTGGACAAACCCAATCCAGCTAATAACCTCCACAAAACCCAAGCAGACAGAACTATTGACTACACCTACAATTCCACCTTGGTTCTGGGTCAGGTCATGATGAGAAAACATATTACTGAACTTGTTTTTTTTTTTTACAGCAACCTTGCAAGATATCACACCCATCCATCAAGTTTGAGTAAATGAGGTTTAGATTGTCACACAACCTCACTTGGACCAAGAATTTGTGAAATTTCTGCAGAATATACCAATCCTACTTGTTTACACCGAGTTTCCTTTTTTACCCGGCAACAGATGAATATAGAAGAAGCCATTTCCAGAGACTGTTTGGGTTGCACCCTCTTGTTCGCCGCCCTGCACCAGATGAGAGTCCCCACTGACAAAGATTACAGAAGCACGATGAAGAAAAGCCCCAAGCTGTCTCCAAGCTTTGCACAGAAGACAACAAGGGACATCATGCTGCATACCACCTTGTTGTTTCTTTTGTGCTGTAAATGCTCAGTGCTGTGAGAACAGATGAAAAATGTACGCCTGTTAAAACTCTACAATGAACCTCTGTAGCTGGCTGTTTGGATTTGTTTTAATTATATTGCGGCTGGGGGCTGAGTTCAGAGAGAGATTCCTCCAGGGTTACTTTCTGTCAGCTTTAATGCACGTTTGAGACTTGTTCACTGATGTTCACTTGCAGCAAGTTTCAGCGAATGTTTTCACGGTATATATGTGTGTGCACAGTAGAAGTTCAAGTAGTTCAAGAAATGTAAATAAACAGATTTTATTTGTCTGCTCGTGAGCACCATCAAGTTATCTCTGCTGCCTGTTTATATCGTAACTGGCAAAATATCGAATTAATGAACTTGAAATGCGCATCCATTAAAATCTCAACAAAATTAAATGTAAGTAAGCTGTGCTGGGCAACAATCTGTCAATCTGTCTGTCATTAATTCAACAGCTAGATTAATATTAAATCCTGTACTTTTTTTAAAGGTATTTTTTCATCATGGTAGTATGTGTGCATGCACATAATTTCCATGCGGGTTGCTTCCCCCAACGTGCAAAAGTTGTCTAACAGCCAGCCTCCATATCATCAGCTGTTGTCTCTATTTCTCTGGTTATTTGCTTGACTGAAACTAAATCTTCTGTGATCCTGGACAATAAATGGTATCATACGTCATATAATCTATGATCTAGTCATCATCCATCTCTGTTAAAACTGAGATTTCTGTTTACAAGCAGAAGAGGCCAGATGTTACCTTTATTTTCAAGTCACATAATGCCATGATGTACTGAGATGAGATAACATGCTCAGGCGATTGTACAACTAAAAAAAAACAGATATTCAACAAAATGAAATGTAAAGAACGTAACTTGAACATAATAAGAAGCTTTAGAAAAACTTAAAGGATAGCCTAGGTAACGGCGTCTTTAATACAATTCTTTTTGTCTGTTAGATTAATGTGCACTCAGGAGGAGTATTGTGAGGACCGTGTAGGACTGATGGCTGCTTTATAAGTGATCAAATTGGTCATGTGTCAGGCTGTTTACACATTTTGATATGATACTGTTAATCTGCTCCAGCTGGCCATGCAGCAAAGACAAAACATGCTGATATACAGAGTGCACATTTCAACATTTCAATACAAAATGGGATATGATTTTAGCATCTCTCCTATAAAACAAATGGGTGAAAGGAGTGAAATGTTGAGATCACACATTAACTAGGTCTAACCCACATTACTATGGTACAAATTACCTATTTGTGTCTAGCTTCTGTCTGTTATTATGGTAAACCAGGTCCAGTTAAAGCTCTTTGTGACACTGCAGAAAATAATTAAACACACAAGGAACCGTAAAGTGCTGGATAAGTTGCTGTCAGTCACCGGAATTCCTTATCTGCCAATGCACAATGGCATAATGTTTATTCCTCTTGTTGTTTGTTTGAAAAAGGTAAAAACGTAATACATTTTTTTTCCTCCTTGGTCCAAACCAAGTGATCCCAAGCACAGTTGAGGAAGCAGCCTTAGCCCTTGTAGTAAAAAGACTTGGGTCAGTTTGAAAGAGAGCGAGCGAGAGTTGTGTGAAAGTTTTGCTGTGAGCCTTCCCTTTTGTTCGCATTGGGATCTCGGTTTGTGCATCAAATGTTGCCACGCTTAATCAGCAGTCTTCCTAGCTGAAGGTTGCACGGATTTTAGCGAGGATTATAAATAATACACATTGAGCAACTTCCGAAACCAATTTATGTGGGGTGAGGTTTTTTTGAAAAAAGATGCACTGGAAGCGGCCGAGAAAAGACAGTAAATCAGAATGTGTAATAGCATTCTTGTGGGTGGTTCTCTCTCTCTTGCAATTTTTTTCTTTCTTTTTTTTTTTTTTTTTTACTCATAATTCCACTGCCTTTTTGTAAAGCCCTTAATGTCAAATAAAAACTATATTATAAAATTGAATGAGGCATTTAATAGAGTCTAGAGCTGCAGGAGCAAGCTGGCCCAACATGATTTCTGGGGTGAATTCTAATAAGAAATAGATCCTCAGAATGCTTGCTGAGTGGGAGAAAGACAGGAAGAGGGAGGGAGACAGTGAGGAAGAGAAAGTGACTTCAATAAAAATGTGAGTTCACTGACAGCATTAGCTGTGCCAAGCCTGTTGTGCTGCTCTCCTGCATGCGAATACTACATTTGCACTTTTCTGCATCCTCTGCGCTCCGCCGGAGAAATCCTATAGAAATCCTGAATATTTGACCTTGTTTCAAAATTTAAAGCTGGCACGTGTCTAAACATACAATCGAGAGGATATAATAAAAAGAATCACGCTAATAGACAATAATAGGACGCAGGCTAGAGGCTGGTGTCTGCATGCATCCAAGGATTATTTACCGACGTGCTTGGACAGTCACTCGATACTTATAGATATTCTTCACTCACTTCTGATTCAATATGAACTTGGCAAAACTCTGCACTGCCACTACTGCTCATGTTTATCAGATCAATGGCACACCCGGCAAAATTGATTGGGATAAGAATCGAAAGGAAGACTCTATGCTCAAAATTCAATCAAAATCAAGAGCTACTTCAGCAGAGTCTCACTTAGGATTGATCTGCCGATATGAGGTGTGGACAGTAACACTGACAAGCAGGTACACCTTGGGCCTATGGGGGAATAAACATCGATATTGTATTCAGGATAACATAATGTGATTTATCAGTCGTGTTTAATATTCTTGGGGCAATTTTGGTTGGATGTGCTGTGAAAGAAGTGCTCCTGAGCGGTCCCTGCCAGACTTTTGAAGGGTAAATCATTCCTTTCTAAATAAAATGTCCTTCCTGTTTCCTTGCCGTGTCTTTCCACTCTACGGTGCAAACAGACTATTATCTATGACGTATGTATAGTGGCCGCAGCAGAAGAGTGCACAGTGCCCTTCACTTGAATTATAGTTGGCATCTAAATGTATAATATGTGACTTAAAGTGATGATTAGGCCTTGTTCCAATTTTTTTCTTCTCCTTCTCTTTTTTTGTAACTTGGTATACTCACATGTCATTTTGCAGCAGCTACCAGAGGCCTACGGCAGGCCCTCACAGCCACCCCGGATTACTGTAAATTGCTGTGAAGATAAAGCTGTTGCCTGGGAGCCAGACAGGACAGTAATTCTCCACTCCACTCCTATTATGGGCTTTTCATTTCTTCCATTTACTTCATACCGACTGAATGGGACTCAACTCTTCATCATCCTTCCACTGTTACCATCTGCCTGCCTACCTGTTCTCCCCGAGAATGGATGGCATCCGACAAATACCAAAGCTCAGTCAAGCTTTACAGAAAAATAACAAAGCTGATTGAAACTTTATTATGTCTATTGTCTTCACCTACTGAAGCAAACAAAAGCTCTCTGCCGGCGTAAATGACCTCCTTGCACAAACCAAATTGGAGCATCACACCAAAATGTGAAACTAATCCTGAATTCATGAGATTAAAGAAGTTGTGCTTGGTGGCGTTAAAAAGGAGAAATAATAATCTGGCAGACACACTCCATTTCATTTCCTGGATGCTGACATGCAAATGAGGCTCATTTGTATAATCTTTCCAAATGAAAAACAGATAATCAAATACCATCAGAATCCATTAATATTCAACTAGGCGTTGCTTATGCAAAGTCATGCGGTTGAAGGAATTCAAAGGGCTGGTGAGTGGTCCACTCACCAGCCCTTTGTCTTTGAGAGGGGAAGACAGATTGCATACACAACATTTCCTAGCCTCTTGTGTCATACGAAGTAACAGAGTGTCATGCTTTTACTGTCCATCACCACATTAGTAATGCTCCCTCAAGTCCTTTTCAGTGGATTGATATTGCTTCACCAACTCACCATACACTTCCATTTTATGTCTTTTTTTTATGCTTGTTTTTATTGAAAAGAGTGCATAGCATGGTCCAATGCCACACGCCACAGCATTTATGGTCTAGGGTAGTTTGCAAAAAAAGTTTCCAAGAAAATTCATAAAACTCTCAGTAACAAGCAGCAGAGCATTTATGCAACGCGATTAATCTCTCTTTAAAAGCCGTTTCGAAATTTGAGTTTAAAACTATCCCGAATTTGATCCATTTGGAGTTTTGTGGTTAAGGTGTTCCAAATATTGATCCCACAAACGGGAAAAGATGTCCATCCAAATGAGGATTTACAAAAAGGTCACCTTACAGTTCCCCACAGGCACAACCCTTGTTACTGAGCCAGGAACCCTGAGAGGTGCCATCAGGTCACTAAGAACATTAAGAGCCTACTTATTCAAGCATTTATGGATGAGTTTAAGATAAGTATAAATGAAAATGCATATGGTTTAGTTTCCTTTAGTTGCACCACCTCAAAACAGGCTGATTATTGTAGGAGCTGCTTGTGACAAAAAGGTTCAAGGACTTATATCCAGTGGACATTTCAAATGTTTGGCAGAGATGCGAGTGTTGGTTAGCTTAGAGTGCTCTGTTTAATAAATGTATTCTTTGCGTTTGAAGCTGCAGCCTTAGGGTTTGGGTCCATTTTTCTTTCTTACCACACAAGCACCATGCCGTACCCTGCCAGCTGTTTCACCACATTATCTGCATATATCTGAACATTTGCTCCAAGAGTTACAAGAGAGATGGACAAAGGAAATAACCCGAGTCATTCCTAGATAAACAGGAATTCCAGAAGCTTCTATCCTTAGTCCACCAAGAAAGATGATTCCTTATTTTCTAATGACATGCTGTTCACAGTCAGAAATGTAGGATTCGAACCATAATATAGTTTTATCAGACGAGTTAATGTGGTGCAATTTATAAATAAAAATATTGTGGTTTAAACTGTTTTCTCTGCCACATGCCGATTTAACATAACTATTTTGGGTTAAAATCGAGCCTGTCCAGCCCAGATGTGGTGCTGACTTGACCCATGCAGTCAGCCTCATCGCGCCTCCTCTGCTGAATACTAATGTACACCTGCTAATGGCCGCGCAGGCTAAATAGATGTCTTGTATCCATTCAGAGTCAGATCCTGTGGTCTCTCGTATCTGCTCTCTTTAACCCATGTTTTCCCCTCAGACATAATATTATAGAGCAGGGAGAGTTTGGCTTCAATCATAGACCCACTTTCTATGTACTGAGCACTGAGTTCAGAGCTGGAGATCGTGGCAAACATTTGGATGAATAGCAACGCTGCTCGTATGCTATGTTACCAATTTTGAACACGTATACATAACTGTGGGAATTAGTTCCAAGTCTCTCTCCCACATTCGCTCTATTTCTTCCTCTTGTCTCTTTTTCAAGTTCGAAATCCTCTTAAGAGAGTTTTTTTTTTTTTTTTTCCAAAATAACATTATCTTCAAACAAACATTTCACTTTTAATCATTGCATTTTTCTCCCTTATACAATTCACCGTGGTATTGCAGGCCCTTTTGAAGCTGTTCTTTTTCTGAGTGTCCGCTGGGATCTGCTCCCCTGTGGCCTCTCTGCTTACACCAAAGCTTCTCTTTTCAAACCCAGCTTTGAGTAAAGAAGGAAAATGGTGAAGAAAAAAAAAAGAAACCTCATAGGGAAATAGGTGGTGAACTGATGAACAATCCACTGGTGCATACCTGACAGGAATAGAGATTTTATCACCTTGTCTGCTCTCAGTAACACAGAAATATGATTTCTCACTGGACATCCGCATGTCAGTCAAGAAGTTAGGCAGCTGATACCCGCACACAAATACACAAACTCACCCATGCTCAGTTCATTACACACATCAACGGATGCTGTGATCACCCAACAAGGAAGGGCAAAAGGAAGAGCTTCATACAAACAATTATTAAAACTCTTTATTAATCTCTCTCACGTTGTTTTTTCTTTTAAATATATATATTTAGCAATTAAGTTGCTATGTCTGTAAAAGCATCTCAGCATCTATTTAGACAGGAATGTGTACTAACCCTTTGTCTTGCTTTGTAATGTATTTCAGTGTCAAATCATAATGTTTCAGTCTTTTCATCTGTTTCATAATGAAGGTTACGCATGCTAATGTAACAGCATATCCTTCTTTCCAAAACCTGCGTACTGTAAGTCCTTCACCCAGTCTTAATTAACCTGGAAATATTAGCTTGAGTGCTGCAGTAGAAATTGGGATAATTGAGCATGTGAATACCTTATTCACATTTTTGATGACTGTTTGGTATATGTGTAAATGCCTCCCCAACTGCTGTAAATATGAAGATATGAAGTCTCATGCATAGACCTGCAAGGCAAAATGAATCAGCAGTAATGTACAGTAGAGCATGAACTGCATCGTCACTGACAATCAGATGAAAAAAAGCCAAAATCAACAGAGTGGTAAATGCAGCAGTATCCTCTGTAGCCTGATGTAGCGTAGTTTCAGAAAACAGACTAACATTATTGATGAATGAACTAAATAACCAGTATTTTTTTTTCCTATTTCGAGAATATAGGAATGCAGTCAAGTCGAGGAGGAACAGCAGGTTTAGGCGATGATTCTCTTTGGGTTTATTGCTTAGAGCAACAGCTTTCAGTTTACATGACATCTGACATGTTAACTGTTCATGTATAATAATTGATTTGTGCAGCTTTAAGATTGCTTTGCCAAATTACTGATCCCAAGGTCAAGAATAAGTATGCTCCACGTAAAGATCCTTATTGTAATTAAAGGATAGAAGTGTGTGTGTGTGTGTGTGTGTGTGTGTATGTTAATTTGTTTAATATGTTTTTAATGTGAAACTTTTTATTCTGTCTACATAAATGTATGCAGATGTTTCACATGCTGTTAGTTGAGATGTTGGACATATAGTGAACACTTTACTCTTACTGTTTATTTGAATTGTAGACCTGCAAGGTAATTACTTGAATTAGAAGCTATCTAATTATACATTTGTTTAGTTAAGCATAAATAGACCTTGTTTCTTGCACACACACACGCACACGCACAATTTTGAGTGTTAAAAAAAAACACAGCTATTAAGCAGTGATATTACTTTCTGTGACTTTATTTTTCCACAAAGCATAATGACTGTTATTATTTTCTGAAGTAAAGCGATTAGGTCAGAATGATTCATATGTGAACGCTCCATAAGTTTGATTTATAAATAAAAACTCTACAGGGATGCAAGGAGAGGAATGAAAACGCTACAGAGGGAGGGGAACTGCAACCTGGAACTGAACTGACACCCATGTAAAAGTCTAACCTATGACATATTGATTGAAGGGAGCAGGAACGAAGCATGGTGTACGGTAATTATCTCTCTGTGTATCAAATGCACACATATAAAATATTTCTGCATATGTTCGTCTGTGGGTTTGACCTCAAAGGAGATGTACAGCCAACTAACACAATCAAACCTAAACTTTTGTCCTCTTGAAACATATCCCCATTAAACATAATGCGCTGTTAAAATAAAGTTGTTTTTTTTCCTACTAGAGAATACATAATTTGTTCAACCATACCATATCTGAAATGTGTACACAAACAAACAATATTACTGAACAAAAGGTGGAAAGTGCATTCATCGTTATGTTTATTTGTACATAAGTGCTCATAGATGACCTTAATTCAAACTCAGGAATATGTTAAATTGATTATTGAACTACTGAGGTCTTTGAACACCCATGTAATATGCTGAATACACAAGGGCCTGACCCAACCTGGACCCATTTCTGACCTTCTAGCCTCCTTTGCTAAATGCAGTACATTTTGTAAAGTGAAGGATGATTTGCTTTCCTGTTGAAACTTGACGCCATGCTCATATCTGTACACTCTATTTGCACTCATTTAGTTTACCTTAGCAAAAACACAGAAACACCTGGCTAAAATCAAGACATACTGTAGTTCTCTTGGGGGGGTTATGTGTGTGCTGTGTTGTTACTGTTGGAGCCAGGCTACAGTTTCTAAAATCACGCATGTAGATTTTTGTTTATGTTTATTAGAGACCACCGTAACTCATGAGCACAAAAAACTAAGCACATGCTATGTAAAAAACACACATGGAAGCCAGATCGATGAGACACTGGAGTGGGCATTGACTGAACAACAAGCACAAAACACAAACTGCACAAAAGAGCAGATAGCAAATCCTCAGTGAATAGTATTACCTGATAGCATCTGATTAAGAACATACCCTCCCAAACAATCCATATTGTTGTATGTCCAGGCCTATTTTCACATTTTCTATTAGACAATGAGGCATTAATGTGGGAGCAATAAGAGCCAATCTGCAGGCTTAACCTGCATCCAGGAGGACACATAAAACAGTGACCTACCACAGTGTTTGAAGTTATGATTTATGGATCGGCCGATACTATTCTTTGCTCTATTCAAAGCGCTGACGGCCGATAAGGCCCAGCACAATGGCCAGATTAGAGGCACGATTGGACACATCCCTGAGACGTGCAGTGTTTAAAATCTCCTCACTGCCTGTAATTCTGCTCCTCTCTACCCCAACCCTGTAACAACAGACCCTTGATAATGTTATTGCTCATGGTTCATGACCAGGGAAGATAAGAGAAATAGGTTTCTTTAAGCCCTGCACAGGCTTAACCTATGACTCTACTTATAGCAAGCCCCAAAGACCCAGACAACCCTGTTAGCTTTAGTTTTGTACAATACCTCAATACAGAACGTGACAGATTTTAATACTTCTACTATACCGTATGTGTTGTGTGCAGGAGTGGGGAACATTTACTAGTTATGCAAATCCACATTCACTCTCTGAAAGGATCCACTCAAAATGCAATCCACGCAAGCCATTCGACAGCATCAACACCCACATTACGCAACCTCATGTGTAATGTGCAACTTTTAACCTCTTTCGCTTTGCAAAGAATCATGAATATCATTTAATTAATGTGACACGTGCAGCTGAAATGGGATTTTTAAAAAAAAGAACAATTGAGAATTAATCAAGTGAAATGAAGTAATAATTCTGTGGTTGCAGCAGAATATAGACCTACTTAGATTCAAACTAATCAATATTTTTTTATATTAGCAGTGGATCAAATAACTACTGTTAAAGTTGTCGCTCCTATTGATGAATTCCCACAGAGGATATCACCTTTCCGTGCAGTTCCTCTTGGCTCTGTGGAGCTTTTTAATCTATTCTGGATCTGTGTGTAGCGAAAATGCTCATAAATCGACTTTATGCTACCTGCTCATTGCAGTAGCAGCCAGACAAAGTTAGTGACTAGCAGGGGAACTTAGTGGAGTATCTAGCAAGCTATTATTTCCCACAGGAGTTGGTGGAGAACAAAACAAGAGCTCGTTCTGTTGTCCCCCAGGAAGCCAAAATTTCAATTAAACACAAACTCAGTAAGATGGGGACCAAGATATAATGTTCCATACATAAAGGGCTTGGGCATTGAAGGGCTAACACTTTTTTCTTTGTTCATTAACCACATGTGATACTGAGGTCCTGCAATATTACACTGAAAAGTTCAGAATCTAAATGGCAAGTTTACAAAGTTAATGATATGATCATAACATCAAAACATACAGATGGTGTGTCTTCACAAGCTGAAAAGTCAGGATTAAAATTGCACAGTATTTGACATAACACTCCCACAACAAAAAAGGCAGCTTGGATATAAATAGAAAAGGGGGATGGGAGACTGACAACAGGTGTACCATTGGGGTTATAAAGCCGGCACCTCCCAGCACAGATGTTTAATTGAATTCAGCCTTCAGCACCTCCAGTAGGATCAACCATAAATTCCGGTATCCCTGAAACACCCTCCCCTATACCTGCTCACAGTTCTAATTAAACCCACACACCACACCTTTGTTCTTATATTATGCAAAAAATCTATATTCTATAAAATCTATATTTAGGCTAATACTCAGCCCACAACATTCCATTTCTTTATAAATGATTTGTTTGTTTCCTTAAGGTCACAAACATTAGCAAGTCAGCTCTGACAGTCGACAACACACTTTCCTCAACACTGATATCAGATCAACCTCTAGAGTTGTCATATTGCTGGAAACATGTCATATTTATCCTTTGCTTGTATGATTATATTCTACTGAATCAGATCCTACATTTGTGGCTGCACATCTATCTAATTCAGCAAATACGATTTGCAGGATTGTGGAAAACCTTCATGAAGATGGAATGCATCGCTTACACATCCAACACACTAAACTTCAACCTTTTACTTTCTGTATTGCCGTGTAAAGGTCATACCACTTGCTGCATAGGAATCGTGGATGTAACTCCACGGGATACTGACTATATGCCTTTTTTTGGCATCTACTTCTTGTGAGTGCAGTGCTTAACAATTTAGAAGTATTTGCTGAAGAATGACAAAATGTGACACATTTACGCCTCCCCCGGCTACACTATCCCATTGCCCAGTAATATTCTGGTCAACAGCCAGCTCTGAAAACTGCAATTACATTATAGTAAAAACGGCTAAAAAGCATTCAAGGGTAGGCTTATACCATGTTGAAATTGTGCAGATGCATGTCAAAATTAAAGCATCTCCTTTTTAAGAGCAGTTTCTGTCCTGTTATGCTGTTAACATTTACCAAACGCTGCCTCAACTACAACTGTTCTTTGCATTGTATTGAACAATGAATGCGAATGCAAATGTAGAAACTTGTCTGATGCTAGAAGAGGACAGGGATGCCTCTCAAAACTACTCATCATGAATCATAACAAATGAGAAATTTCCATCCAGTTCACAAGAGCAGAAAGAAATTACGGGAGCCTTCATTTTGAGAGGCCTCTGAAAATGGGTGGAACAATTGATAATGGTAATGCAGTCTTCAAACATGTGAGTGAGTTGCAGGCTGAAGGTTAAAGATGATCAGTGAAATTGAATCTGACAAAGCTACATTACAATCCATCTTGGGATATTAAACATTTCAAATTTTCTGAATTAAGGACTAATAAGGCTGCTGAGATGAGTGCGAGATGGATGGCCTTGGTTAACAATCACAAAACTGATCCGATGAGAGTAAATGGCATCAGAGTTGACATATGATATTGTTGAGGTAGAGAAATCAAGTAAAAATGATTCAATTATTTTGAATTAGATTAAGACCACTACTTTTCAGAGCGTTTGCGGTGAAAACAGAACATGTAAATATTTTGGCTGGAAATAATTACACTCTCTGGTCACAGTGTGATATTTTTAAATGAACTGACCCTGCTATCTGTCCCCATTGGAAATGGTTATCAGGAGATTACACACCATGGTGTCTTTAATTGTTTAAATTGCATTAATTACCTGGTTTATGGCAGCTGGATGCTCTTTCCTCGTCGTAGCAGAAAATAAAGGATGCTTTGAACAAATTCTGAAGAAAACAAATATCTCAAAGGAACACATTGTTGACTGTTGGCTGAACACCGTCCCTGTGCAGAGATTGTCTGATCAACCGTAACCAGGCACGGCAGGCCTAAAGTGTGCATGGGGTAGAGCTAGATTCAGCTATTACAGAGTATGCAAGAAGGTGTTTTTTTTTTTTTCTTTTCTTTTTTGTCTTCAGTATTGTAGAGAATGCATGCAAGCTGCAAATGTTAGTATTAGCAATAGTTAGCATGCTAACTAGCTAACTTGATTAGTACTAATCATGCAGCAACCTCTGTAGCTGTGAAGTGAAGCCTAATGTATGTGGAAGGGCCAAAAACTGTAGTACCTGGAATGTCCACTTGAAGCTGGTTACAGCTTGACTGAGCGCCCAGGTTTATTCAACCCAACTCAGGTCACTGATGATCCACATCTTTGCCGATTTTTTTATATTAGCTAATAGGCAGCAACTACAGCAAGAGCCACCACAATATGCGTGATATAATCATCATTGTTTTATTATCGGCATTATAATAAGGCATTTGGAATGTCATTAGCTAAACTACTTTATTTTGTAGGGTTACATATTATGTTAAATCTCTCTTCACATCCACTCCCATAGCCGCTGTTCTTTATTCTGACTGGGAGAGTTTACACTCCAGCAACTCCAGCCAAACTTGTGTTAGACAGGATTACTTTTGCCAAACTCATTAGTTATTCATCATCCTCAAATACCTTTCTCTTGTAGAAGTGAAGCATACAATTTGAGAATACAAACAGTACAGCAAAATAGACCTTTTTCACAGACATTTTGATTTGTCACAGCGGGAAAAGGCGCAGGTGGAACCGCTGACATTAAGGAATGCTCTGTTCCATTAAGTGTTCCTGAAAGCCTAATGAGCCGACATGTATGATACCAAAACCTGGGAATAGGCTCAGCTAAATAGAACACAGTCCCTGTTAATGGTATTAATTACATCTGTGTTTTTCCTGTTCTATCACTTCTTTTTCTTTTTTTAACTTTATTTTATCCCCTGGTGTTTTATGATCCCTGTGCCTTTTTGTATGTGAAGCACTTTGAAATCTTGTTAATGAAAGTGCTTTATAAAATATATTTATTATTGTACTTATTTATATTAAGCATGCAAACCATCCTAGGGTTATGCCGGGTTAACTAGTGAGCTAACAGCTGACTAGCTCTAGCCCTTAAACAATTAGTTAGCATTAGCTCAGCTGGTAAAATCTCAATCATTTCAGCCCAGTGTTTAAAAAGATACTATGATCATGTTTTAACGTAAACTGAGTTAAGGAATCGTGGCTTAGTGAATGTTCAATTGATAAATCCTGAATGTGTGAACGGTCCACATTGGTGTTCCAGTGAAATAAAATACAGTTCAATCAAGTCATGTTTTTCCCTTATTTTTAAAATGAACTTGCGCACAAAGTTGGCAGCACAACAAAGTTGGATTATGTGTTTGCCCGTGTGTGTGTGCGCGCGTGTGTGAAAGTCTGTGTGTGCTTGATGTTGGGGGAATAGCTGTTTATGAGGGGATCTTGACGATTTATTCCAGACAGCTGCATCGTTGACAGGCCATCATTAGCAGAGTGATTCCTCAGGTTGTTTCATTCCCCGGTGGCCAAGACAAACTGCACAAGATCTTAATTGCTGGTATGAATAAAAGTTCATTTTCCAAGGGGTGGTATCATTATAAATGCAGTATAAAAGATTACTAGGAAGATGAATATGTCAAATACTGTACTCTCACACTCCTGCAATAAAGAGGCTAATAAACCTGAGATGGGCCAGAGGGTTATTCAGGGACAATAGAGAAGATAAATGCTGTTTATCTCCAATTACAGTACATTCTTATGACTGTCTAAGTTAAGAAGGCTGTAAGGAAGAGAGGAGCAGATGTAGAGCGCAACAAACAGAGACAAAGAACATTTCAAGCCTTGGAGAGAGCATCTTTTGAAAGCCTGTCTTGGGATAAAAACTAATCTTCTCTGTGATTGTTCGCAAAAAAATGTTTTTTGACAGATAAATGAGAGGTTGTCTGTATTTTGGATACTTGTAAAGTCAGGAAGTAGCGCTGAAAGCCATTCTGAAGAGAGCTGCAGCCTGGAGAATGCTGTGTGGTAAAATGCTACCCATTATTATTGTGGTCAAGGGACTGTGGAAGAGGAGGTATTAGGACTGGTCTCCGGGGATGGGCACTGGGAGTTTAGGGGCCTTAGTGTAATATAGCATGGGAATAATGATGAGCCATATATCCCTGATATCCACTTCACTAAATAGCTCTTTTGTTCAGTGAGGTATTACTGCACAGTTCCCGGTTCTGGAGACAGAAGCTCTACGGTATTCTGGGGTACATTTAAGTGGCACTGTTGGGTGAAAACATAACAATTGATTAAATAAAACTCTTTTTGCATGCATGTATTACATGTCTGTGTCCACATGACAAGGTAGTCAAACAAATTAGACTATATAGCATTGGAGTATAACAGTTGGTGATTACATCCCACTTTGCTGATATTTAACCTGACTTTAGCATGCAGTTAGAGCTGATGAAACCGAGTTTAAAAATACATTCTGTATTTCCGCTGGGTAGCAGCTGAATGTTCTCAAGTAGGACACAATGCAAGAAGAAATTTTTCTGATTGGCACCGGATTGGTTACAGCAATGTAGCGTCCATAATGTTTGGCAGTGTTCTCCACTGGCATCAGAAGAAGAGCTACAAGAGTTTGGCTGAGATATGATTGTATGAGTCATATGACTTTAAGGGAAGATGATGAAGGAAGGCATTATGTCGAACTAAGAGAAGCCCATGGTCTCAGCGTGAGTCAATACTCAACAGCCAAGACTAGTTCTGCTTAGCCCTGATCTCGCGGGCATCTTCCTCCCAGGCACGTAAAATCTTTCATACTTCAGTATGATTGGCAGGCCGTTGCTCCAGCTATCATACCCTGACATAACCTACATTAGCATCTGACTGAGAGTACACAATCTGAAACTTTCTTCCTCAGAGAATTGGTTCAGAGCAAGAAGTCCCATTCCTTATGGCAATCAGAGATAATTCTAACCAGGCCAATAAAAAGTAACCAATCAGTAGCTCAGTAACTCTGAGCTAACTGAGCTCCTGTCCAACACTGTAGACTGGATGAATCCTGTTACCTCTACACAGATGCAGAGACCTCTAACCCAGTGTATATATAACACATGGTGCAATGTAGAATGTTTCTGACCACAAAAGACAAACTCTGAGTTGTAAATTGGATGAATTGATGAAGAATAAAAGTTTTAGATGATACATATCAGCAATGATCAGCATTCATTCTTGGCCACAGCAAGAATTTATGACTCTATAATCATCTGATTTGATGACCACGTTAACAGACATAAATATAGTGTAGCCTAAATGTGGCATATACATTAAAAAAAAAACATGAAACGTGTACTGAATCTATGAAGGGTAGTTTCGGTTCAACTTGACGGAAATAAGTTAGAGGGCAAATCCAAATCAACCTTGTTCTCTTTCATACAGACTTTTACTTTTCATAAAACGTTAATTTATTATAATCACTGCATTCAATTTTTTTTTAATAAAAGCAGGTCTATCAGTACAGAGAGAAAAGAGGGGCCCGGATATGCATAAAAACATAATGCATTTCAAACAATGTCTCTGTCTCTAACGTTTTAATAGATGTGGTTTTAAAATGTTCTGAGATCCATTTCTAAAACTTATAAACAATAAAAAACTGGTACAATCCATTAGGAGATACTCTGCTACAATAAAAAGGCACAATGGTGAGTTCCACAGCTCTCCTATTGTATGTAGACTTTTATTTGAATAAATTACATACACACGTTACTTATTTCAGTTATAATTCAATCATGCTTTTATAGTTTTCCAATCAAGTATTTGTTGAATGCAATTTCCATTTTTATTCACATGTAATACTGGTAGTTTCTAACATCTGTCATTGTCATCAATACTTAGGAGGGCAACTAAGTGCAGAGTAGCAAAGTCCTCATATAGACCATAGTCTATAGATTACATTTCCTAGTATATGTCCTTTGAAATGGGGAGTAAACCTGAGAAATTCTGGTTACCTTTGGTTAAGCATTTATTACAAATATAACTGAAAATGTTTAGCTTTCTTAGTTTTGTCTTCATGAAAATGTTTTTCTATTTTGAAAGTCGTGCTACTTAAACTTATGAACAATGTTTCTTCAAGTTACAATAGTTAAAGTAAATGAAGGGAATGTATTTCATGTTTTCTAGATTTAAAAATGCTTAAAGATGATAATATATGTGAGACAGAAAACAGCGGGGCAACACATTCATTCAAGTTCGTTATATTAATTTTTAAATGGAATGGCCTCTGGTGATGAAAAACTGACTGTGCCTTTTACAATATTTAGTGTTGGAATATGCAAATTTGTTGTTTTTTTATCATCACAATTAGCATACGATTAAATGAATGTTTAATATGTTACTGTGTTTTTAAAACCCATCAAATGATAAACCTCCAAAAACTCACTGGTGTTTATTAAATATTCATCTCATTAAGGTGCAAGTGTTCTCCTTCATTTTCACACCTGATGATGTAGAATCAAACTAATTTTGCTCTGGCCCTGAACCTACAAGTCAATATTACATCAACTCCATTAGGCTACTTTAATTTACTTTAGTTTTGTTAGCATAAAAAATATATCGCTCAAGTATGAAAAGGCAAATATAGTTTAAAGAGAAGGAACCCCAGAGGGCTTTTTGCGTAAATTATTATTCCCGCTGTTCACTAAAGTCACAGTTTATTCACAGTTCTTAATTGCTGCTCATATGTGTAGTCTTGGATGTGGCCCGTATCCAATATTAATATAAACTGACAGAGGAGAAGCATGTGCACTGCAACAATAACAAAAGTTGACACATCTGCTTCTGTTTCCAGCATATTTTGGTTACAGTACACTATGTGCCTTCCAGTTTTTACTGAATTGTGCCATCTCCCCAAATAGCAATCAAGTGAGACATTTGGCATTCTTTCCATTACTGGATCTCATTGTCCTTCATGGCAGCCAGTTTCCCTCTAGGATTAATAAAGTGTACCTAATCTCATGCCAACACAGGCTCAGCAAAGCTGCTGAAATTATGACAGTTTGTTGTCAGGGCCCAAATGACTAATTCTGATCTGAAGTTTCAGATACACCTCACACCTAGGTCACCTGCCAGGATGCAGTTTCGCTAAACATATCAGGTCGGTTAGCACCGATAAAAAGTAACTCTACACTTCACACTTAACACATTAACTCTGTCTTGTTGGTGGGGGGGAATGACTGCTCACTAAACTCATCCAGTGGTGATCCTGCAAAACTTTTCTAACTTCTCAGTTAAGTTCAGTTGTAATTTTGAAATTTCAAGCTGTTTGGCAGATATCGATATGATTCCAGTCAAAGAATCCTCAGGTCAATGAGTTATACAGGACATGTAGATGGCAGACACACATATTTGCTAATACCAGGGTCTACAAAAGGGAAAATGATGCAGATAAAAGCAACACAGCTTTGAAGATAATCACATAAAAAAAAAAAAAATGAAATGAAATGCTATACATTAGGGGACATTAGCCTACAAAAGATTTTAAGCAACAACTGTAAAATAGCTAGCACAAATTAGCATCCGTGTGGTGCTCTCTTTACCAACTGGGGATAGCCCACTAGGGTGAAATGGTAAAAATAGATTTACCTTTCAACAACCAAAAGCCAACCATAATTATTCAGTGAAAACACAGGAGAAATGTGAAGGAGGTACATTTACACACAAGCAGAGGGGAAAAAAAACAACAACAACAACAAAAAAAAACATGGATAAGAAGTTGATTAGTTTGCTGACTTTTGCTGACATGCAGCCTTGTCCTCAGTCTTCTGGCACACTATCATATATGCAAAGGACCAGTCGGAATCGAACCCTGGGCCGCAACAAGGACTGCGCCTTTGTTCACGGGGTGGATGGTCAACCCGCTGGCAACCAACACCGTGCTAGCAGCTGTTTTTTAACCACTTTGCGGAGGTAACGCTAGCTTAATTAGCAATCAAGTTACGCTGGATGAAATATTTCACTTACAGTTCCTTGACCGTCATCGTGTGAATCGGCAGGCACAATTGCCTTTGTCTACTACATTCTGAAATTAAGATGTTTGATTATTTCAAAAACAAAATTTTGGGAGGTAAATCTGCCTCTGTCATTGTAAACAGGCTCTCTTTTCATCTTCCAGGTGTCACATTTCAAAAGCCCTGTTGCACCATTCACAAACAATAAAACAAAGATCACTCCAAGCACCATAGGAAAATCAGATTTATCTGATCATTTCAAAGGCGATTGCTTAAACAGAAAACATTACAGTAAAGAAACTAGTGTACTTAAATTTGCATACATATATATACAGGTCTGAACAACCACATTTTTTACATACTTATATATGTTTGGCAGTTTTTTTCCCCCTCATTTTTCAATATAACCTTTCATATTGCCCACAACGTGCAAACTGATGGTCAGTCAAGTGTACACTGACCAACTGTACAGTGAATAAATAATGTATATTAACAGAGTGGTAAATGATAATCGCTGTGACATGAAGCTCTCTGCCAGACCTTGATTTGCAAAGATTACACATTGTGGGAGCCCTGGAACCAGCATAGCTGCACGCCATAAGGTCACTGGGTGAATATTTGCATCTGATTAGCATGCTGAATGTCCACTGATGTAGAAATACGTTATTAACAACTTATGGAATATAATCCTTAACATTACAGGTCAGAATGTTAGAGCGAAACGCGTCGCAGTAAGCAGCTATTTTGCACTGGACATTTCAGGTAAAGAATGGTAATGTATGCACGCTAGTGGTAAAGGTGCAAGGTGCAAATTCACCAAACCTTCAAATGATTGTAACAGAAAGTAGAGAAGAAAATGTACCACAGAGAATTATGTGAAAAAAAACAAAACAAAAAAAAAACATAAACTGTGATATTCTTTAATAACTTTTATAATTAAAGAAAAATGAAAATAGACCATGGGAGACTGTACATTTTTGAATGAAAATTCATGAAACCTGAACAGTAAGAGCTAACAGAGAAATATAAAATGTGTGTGATTCGGTTATTCATCAAGAGACCTCCAGTTGCAGAACCACCATGCAGACGGCACACACACACAGCTTTGCATAACTGAAAGACTGAGAGAGCCTTGAAGCACAGTGCAAGCGCACTGACCTATTAAATGTAATGCTGGTTATGGCTAACTATTTTCCTACGCTGAGTATACAGACTTTTTTTTAAACAATATGTTCTTGTGTAACGGCAGGTTTCTGTGAAGCTCTGAGGCCCATACAAGTATTTTGGCCTATTTAACAACTACCACACCTGCTGCATGCCAACTTCTAAAGCATGCAGCCATATATGAGCTTATATATATGTTTAAAACGTCTTCTACCCAATCACACATGCACATTCGTAACTCATAGTAATTACAATTTTCTTTATAAAGACATGTTTTGACTAATTTCTATGGCAGTGATAGGCATTCCGTGGCACAAAATATCATTTTCTTTCAGTGTTTTGAGTGGACTCACCAGAAGGTCCTTGATACAAGCAGGCGATTGACCTTGGATGGTAAGGAGAAAAAAAAGCCAGTGTGAAGTTGAGACAAAAATCCTAGGGGCTTACTTATAAAATATTGATGGCAAACATGTCAAAACTTGTACTGTGGAGATTTTTGTGAGATCGACAAATGAGCAGATTTGCTTGACATTGCATCATAGATATGACATTTTTTGATATTATCAAATAAGTCAAAAGAAATGGTGTGGAGGGAGTCAGACGACGTGACCATAATGTCAAATCTCTTTGAGAGAGAGAGAGAAATGTTTGAGGTTTTGTTAATTAATAATATAATAAAGGGAGGCTCTCTTTGCTATTCTTTTGATGAACGGAGACGGAGCTGCTGTACAATGTTTTCCACTTCACACCCAGGGGTGTCCTAAATGTTATATGTGTGTTGTCCCATGACTGACGCTGTAGATCCATGCTGGCAACATTTTAAAGAAACTCTTGAGTGCTTTTATTTCATACATCATTATTCACAGTGAAGTGCACTCAGGTAATAGAGTGGTCCAACCCTCCCTCTCTCTCTCTCTCTCTCTCTCTCTCTCTCTGTCTCGCATTCTCATTTTTCCCACCAATTCCCAGCTCAGGAGGAATGTGCCGTGATTGATGAAAAATCACTCCAAACTGCTTTAAAGAACTTTCCATTCATGACAAGGAAATTGGTCTTTGCTTCTCTGCATACTCCATCTTGGACCAAACAGGGTAGCTCTGCCCAGTTCACTGCTGAGCCTGACAATAAAATGATGATTAATATTGGCCTACATCAGCATGCAATTACAATATCCTTTTGACTTTGATGCTATAGACAGCTAGCAGAATACAAAAAGATATGTTTTGATTTTTGATGGTTAACTATGACAACAGTCCTGCGTGGATGAAGGTGGATAATTTGTTCATTTATCAATCTGTCACGTATCGAATGTTTGGAGAACGCCATGCCTTAATGGTTCTTGGGAGTTTGTTGTATCTCAGCAGATTTTCCTGATAACTAAGACATGAGTATGTATCCCATGAATACTGATTGGCATTAATGTCAGTGGGCTTGTGGTCTATCATGGTAACATGGTGTATACTGTACAGGCTTCTGGGCTACCCTAAGATTTCAGAGTCTTGAAGCAGCACACACTTTTGATAATACAGTAAATACAGAAAATACATATCTTCATGGGTCCACAATCCAAAATGGACCTGTGGAAAATGTACCTGAACCTTGTCCTTTACTGTCTCATCTTAGACAGAATAGAATTTGAGTGTTCTTAGAGGAATATTTCATGAAAATAAAATCATTGATCATCAACAAAATGTGGTATCTTTTGTTTGGCTCTCACTATTGTCTGTAGGTATTCCTTTCAGGTTGCAACAACCTTCACCAATATGGAACAATCTGTATGAGGTCTAAGAGGGAAAAGAAACACAAACCAATAGAAACCAAAAACTGATGGCTACTTCTGAAGCTCATTGCTTCCAGCCTTCACGCTCGAAGAGGCTGTATTATAAAACCAACTTGAAACAAATAAGCAAACTTTTGAGCTGAGTTTTGAAAAGAGAGGGGGGGATGTTCACCCATCACCAGTAGGCGTGCGACCTGATCAAAGCTGATAGTTAGTTTACTTTGATAGACATGAATTGAATACATTTTACTTGACAGGGACAATGCATTTTAACAGTTCTGCACTGGGAAACTGGGAATTTTGAATTCTTCGTCCCTAATAGTAGCTGTAATTAAAATATGCAACTCAGTATTATAAAACAATGCATCAGTAGACTTACAGATATTAATCAATATGGGTAAAAAAAAAACAAACTCAAAACTTGTGACAATGCAACAGCAGACTGGATTAGATTGAATATAATTTGGACTGAATGAGGTTCCAGGCTTGATCTTTATTATTATTACCTTAGTAGACCCATGAAGCTTACCTACCTTCTGGTTCGTCTTTGTTATGTGTCAGTGAAGTAGATGATTGTGCTGGGCACTTCATTTACTCTAACCCTAACCCTTCATTTAACCGTTATTATAAAAAAATATCGGTTTAATTAATTTGGTAAAGTACTTTTGGTAAAGTGAAATTATCAACAATATAAACAATTTAATATATATTCTCCAGAGATTAAAGTAATTGTTCTACAATGCTTGAAATCGTCGTCTCCGCACGTATGCAGTGATGCATCGATGCATCCAGTGGTTTGGGAGAAAGCACCAGAGGCCTTCTCTGTTGACATTATTTTTGTTGGCAGCAACATGCTTCAATATGACCAGATTTACATCCAACTGCAAAGAAGACTTTTTGATGTATTTTAATGGCACTGAGCACTGACTAACCAGGACCATACTAGTGGTTTTTCATGTTCCATCCACATAACTAATTATATAATATAATAATAATAACATGCAGCCATATTTGAGCTTTAGTAATATTTTGTCCAATCGTTAATTTTCTTTTGAAAATAAAATGTTGAGTTAATAAACTCTTCTTCTACCAGAACAGACATTTTTAATGTTTAATTTTGATCTCTCACGAAACAATGCTTTCTCCCAGGGCTAATTTCCATGGCACTTCCTGCTGGATCCCTCCAGGCACATGCCCTCAAGCTGATCGTGGCTGGTCAAGACAATGATTGTGACCCCACCAGAAGAGTGCATTTATCCACTCTGGTATGTGACCCACACACAACCAAACACCCTGCAGGGCCATGACAGAGCCGTGTCTGGTGGGATCCAGAGAGTTAAAAGATTCCTCCTGCGCAGCTCTGTGTTTGAATGATCATCAGAATAGAAGCCCCGCCCACAAGCCGTTCTGATTGGTCAGATTCTGCTCCGTGCAACACACTACATTTCTGACTAAAAATATTTTAGCCAGGAGAGCTGCACAACTTTGTCAGCTTTGCAGCGTAGCTGCCACAGAGTGCTGAAATCAGGATGGCTTGTTACACATATAGGTTTATCCACTGCATAAGCGGCCTCACTTTAACTCCCCCAACAATACTTCCAAACTGTCCCACTCATGGCAGCAAAAAACCCTTGTGGACACTGTTAATTGCAATAGTTTGGCATGTGTTATAACTACATCAGCAGCTGCCATCTGTTGCTTCCAGAGGCAGTGTCCCCTCTTGCTGCCCTTTTGCTGTCTCAACCTGCTTACTCCAGCATAATTTCCTCGTTGGTATACTGCGACTCGAACTGATGCAGTACGACATTTGCTCCATAGGAAGTGTAATTGTCCTGCTCGTCATTATGATAAACGCTGTCTGACATTTTCTTGTGCAAGTGTCACTTTTGTGCATAGTTACTTTTTTTTTTTGCTAACTTCTTTTTGTTTGCTAGTATAAGTATGAGGGTCTTCCACCCCGATCAGCTAATGGCAGTGTACATCTGTGGGACGTTTATGTGCTGTCATGTAGCTCAATCTCCCTTACACTCTACAAGTCAGCAAAATCATTTTCATAGACTATCCAGTTTTCAGCAGCTGATAATTATTGATATTCCCCGCTGAGTTTCCAAACTTCGCAGCTTATGCATGCAATATTATGTGGCACTTATTCTTCATTTCAGCACCTGAATGCACCACCAGGAAGGATCCACAGATGACGTGAATTAAACACTATTAGAATGTTGAATAATAAAACGTAACTTTGAGGGAAATGAGTGCAGATGTGTGTTTCATGATGCATTAGCTGTGTCGAGCCTCTGTCAAGACTCTGCAAGTTGGTTTTGATAGTGGACTAAAATAAAATGAACCCAGCGCAAAAAACGCCGAAAAGTTTCAGCACCACTTCCATGAATTAGAAAAGACTGTCCGTAATATAACTTGCAAGCGCGTGAAGTATGCTCGGTTGCAAAAGCACTATCCTACAAAGCTTTTTCATCTGTTTTGCTGCCAAACTTGATTAAAAGACACAGAGGTTCTACCATTATAAATAAATCTGAATAATGTATTTTTTTTCTGTTTTCTTCCCAAATCCATGTATCATATATAGTGTGGATAGATTTTTTTTTCCAGAGAGATTTCCCCTGATGGTGGATGAGGCTTAGAATAAAACAAATCATGTTTAAAGCTGCTCTTAATTGCCCATAAATCAAATAAATCAACCCTTTCTTGGTGCTGCTGCAACTCTGGATGAAACATGCAGCAGATCTAACCGCGAGTGCTGTGTTCTCAGTTGCAGCAAGAGCACTGCATCTTGTCAATTTGTTTTCCTGAAGCCTTTGGGAGACCCGGAGTTTTCTCCCTAAAGAGCTGTCATGGCCCTGAGCTGGTTTTATATGATATGAGATATATTTCACCAGTCAATCGATGTGGTACAACCCATCTGGGAAGCCGGGCCCGCTCTCTGCTTGTCTTCTACGTCTGCCTCCTCCTCTTTCTTGTACATTTCCAGGGAATAGCCATGATGAGAATACTGAAAGGGGGGATTTGTCAATGTATCAAATATGTTGAGAGGCGTTGAGAGAGTGAAGTGCAATTACACAGACAGAGAGGGGGAAAAACATGTCTCAGAAGTTGCAGTGGGAAGGAAGAGAGCGGGGGAACTTTTCTTTTCCCCACGCAACTTTTTATTCTTTGTGACAGTTGGAAAAAAAAATGCCATTAGCTTAAAATACCTCACGCAATTTCACCCTCCCATTTGTTTGTTTTGTTTATGCAATATGCAAACCACAAGGTTATTTATGGCACGCTGTAAGTGATAATTGTGTAGGGTCCTCATTAGAGGTGTTTCATCTGCAGGTTTATAGTACTATACTAAGTTATAGTTTCACACATTTGAATTGTCCATGGTGACCATGTCAAGGCCTTATATTGTACATACACTTGCACATTCAGTCGTCAGGTGCGAGGCCTTGAAGGTTAGACAACACTGTGCATCTCTACACTGAGACATTTCTTTTTCTAACCTGCCAACCTCCGCAATCACCCCCCTCATGAGTCGTAAGCTGGTCAAAGTCATCGTCAAAATGGGGACGAAGATATGAAAACATCTCAGACCCGGCATGTGACAGTTTGTTTTGAAACATGTATAGTAGTTACCGGGAACATCCAATGGGAAGTGACACTTGCCTGCAGCGCTCTCCAGGCTCCCTACATGGTCCGCATCAATCCAAAAAACACAGCCACTCTCCAGAGATTACTGGCAGGAGCAGCAACAGAGACAAACAAATAGACCAAAGAGATTCTGTCCTTGAAACAAGTCACGTCTCCTTTGATCATTATTACTGTGCAGACATGCTTATTTTTTGAGCTGCGCGTTCAAAGATTTTTAGCCTAATTGTTTCGGTGCATCAAGTATGAATTTATCCCCAATTTGACTGAGTTCTACGGTGGCCCCAGGAGCTCAGTGTGCTGCAGCTTAAGGCAACACATGCAAATATAGCAGACACAAGGAAAAGAGAACACCTTCACCGATTTGACAAGCAGTGTTTGGAAAGAAGTAATACATGGGCAAAATGAGGAACACGCTCACCAATTTAACAAGAATGCAGCATAAAGACACTTGCACCAGGGTTGCACTGGAAACAAATTCCAGCCATGGCAATCTTCGTCTGTACTGGCCTGTGTATGTTCTTACATTTGTAATGGCCATTGCAACCTTACCTTACTCTAGTCCTTTTTTTTTTTTCTGTGTGCAGAATTTTATTTAGTATTAGTATTTAGTTGTGTTTTCTCTGTTTGATTATGTTGTCTAAATGTACAATGTGGTAACGATGTATATGTATTAAATTAAAAACAAAACAAAACAAAACAAAACAACAACAACAAAAATTGATTGTTTTGTCTTTTCGGATTTCTTTTCTTGAGTTCCAATCTGTGTAGAGCCACCTTAAAATTCTGTTAGGAGCAGACTTCTTGGGAGACTGATGACAAAACTGAGAAAATGTGTCTCGGAAGCAAAACACCTTACTTTGCATCCCGCTTGAATCACAAATTACGATGCCACATTTTGACATTTCTTCTTTTAGTGCTGTTTCTCATGAAGATATCTGTCACTAAATGGCAGAACCTTTGTCTGAGAACCGGGGACTCGTGTTGAAACCTTACACTTGTCAGCAATTTGTCACAGAGATGGAAAATAAGAGTGAAAAACACAAGGGAGAGGTCTTGTTCCATTACTCTAATGTCTGTACCTCCTCGCGCCTTCCCATTGTATTATCAGGCAAACACAAAGACAGATACCGTGTAATACATTGGTTTGATGGCCAATCTGCATGCCAGACGTCCTCTCGAATCCATCACGGTTAGGCGAGTTTCCAAGTCAAATGTTGTGCTGTGGTGTCCTACTTTCATCCCCTCATAACTCGCCTCCATCATGTGAACTCCGGATTCTTTATTACCGTCAGTCTGCGATAAGCGCCGCCATAATGGTTCAGAAATCAGCCTCGTAATTCAGTTGGTTCCAATAATCACTCTGCACAGCTAATGTAGAACACGCCAAAACAGTCCGATAATGATCTTATCCATCCTAGATGTCTTGATGCCGGGGAAAGAGCAGCACAGTATTGAAGGGTTTCCACATCATGCTCATTACATTACGTATTGTCCCGGCTCATCTAAAAGTATGATTATCCTCTTTGCCCTTGTGTTGTGGGAACCATACAAATTATCTTATCAGCGTCATCTGATTATCACTGACACTGGCTGTGATGTAACCCGCGCATCCCCAGTATGAATTATTCATATACATTTATCTGTTTTAGGTATAGAAACCTTTGCTCCGAGTCGCAGATAAATATGCACATATGCTGTCCGTGTAAGAATCAGACGAAACTTATTGATCTCGACGCGTTGCATTAACATCTGGGGGTTACATGAAAGGTCCGCGCTGCAGTACAGCTTTGTTTTAATGGAACACACACCCCATTTCCATTCCAATGAACACGCAATACACGCATACCTTGCGCGGTTATGTGATCAGGCAGGTGAAGTGTTTGTACACAGGTTCCCTCGCAATTCTTCAACAGGGAAAAGGGGGGAAAAAAAGTGTTACAGCTAAGGGTGCTTGTGCGCATACCACTTGCACCATATAATTACAGCACCTACACACTGCAAGGCCCTTAACTGTGTTGATACTTGACCACAGTGGAAGCCATCTGTGATCAGCCAGCGGAGAGGGTTGACCGACCGCTATATGCTCATGAGTACGTAGACACATACAGCGGCTCCTCTGACAGGGGCTCCCATTTCATCAGGCTCCTGCTTTTAAAATATTTCCCCAGCTTGCCTCCTTTCCTGGCGTGTCTCTTATTGCAAATGCACGCCCGCTGAACGAGCCCACCTTCGCTGCCATCCGAAAACTGTTGGTTTTCTCCGCAGCCGAAGAGCAGAGAACAGGAGGAGTGGGGGGGCGGGGGAAGGAGGGAGAGCGGGGGGGGGGCTCTCAGGCTTCAACGAGGCTTTATGACTTTCAACACCATTTGCATAATTGTATGCATCTCATGCAGCGTGAGTACACAGTGCCGGCATGGATGAACAGTTCTTATCTCCAAACTGCACCGTAAAGATAAGAGAAATACATGCCGATATAAAGTAATCTTACTTCTTACTGCCCATGTCAAATTATTTAGGAGGACTCGACATTCTGGGAGCTACTGCAGCGGCATGAACGGGCGGATCATTGCGTCACGTTTTCACGAGGCCAAGAGTTTAATTCTAATTGAAGTGGGGACTTTATTGTTGGTAGTTAATCTCTATACATGCATGTGCAACAGCTCCAGTTTCTTTTTACTGAATTATTGATTTGGGGTGCATAATAATATTGTACATACAATACTCGTGTGAATGGATAACAGTTTTGCAAGGGATTATCCATCTTCATGAAGCTCAAGCTTTTATTGTATTTAATGCTGGTGGTGCTGTGTTGATGTATAGTTTGGGTATATTTGTCATGTCTTGGCCCCACCTCTTCGACGTGCTAACAGAGACTCTGGAGAAAATCAAGTTAAAATAAAATGATGCCGGTAGGGTTTCAAGAGTTTCCACTCCTTTAGATATTTAGCCAGAGGTGGCTTTTTTAGAGACTCACTTTTTCAAGCTCACAGCCAATAAAATACTATCCCTGCAAGCTTTCCACGAAACCTGAAAGCAAATCCTCTGTGATTCTCTTGTGATGATGGGCCATGTGCATAACTGAACATGACTCCATGAACCACCGGTGCTATAATACATGGGAAGATGTACGATAATAGCATTATTACTATCTCTAAATGGAACCTGCAGTGTATAAACTATAGACAAGGAAATGATGTGGTTTTGCAGCACTGCCAGCCTTTTAAGACAAACAAAGCAACGCCAACTACAAACCAACAACTACCACTATTACCCCTATATTTAACAAACCAACTAGCATCTCCACCGATCCTCACATACCCTCCTGTCACTCCTCGCCGGCCTCCTGACAGTCGTCTCCCTCTCTGATGCTCTGTTGTCTCTCCTCAGTCTCTGCCTTGCCATTTTGCTGCTACAGGCAGAAGAGCTGCGTGTTAAGTGCTGGTCATCATCACCGTGATACTGTCAGAACACTGTATTTGATGAACTGGCTAGCCACTTGTGAAAACCAGTGCCCCCTATTGAAGCCGCTGTAGGTGGATTAAAAGTCTATCCTTCAAATACAAGTAGTAAAGAAACTGTAAATAATGAAACCAAGGTTTCTGGATGCTTTTTTTTCCCCCACCACAAATATGTTCACATTCCTGCTATAACCTGTAGTTATACTGTAGTTAAGTCAAGATTACAGAAACAGCACATTCATCCTCATACAAATCAAAAGTGGAATTCATAAGCAATAAAAGGCTGCCAGGCTCAGTTTAATACACTCAGGGGTTTTGCTGCTACAGCTGCCACAGCTTTAGATAGATATTCCTCTGAAAGGGACATTAAAGTGACAGTTTGCTGATTCTACTCCACTTGTGTTAAAGAAAGTTTTACTGTTTTCAGCAGAAAAAAAAAAAAAAAAGTCTGATAAACCGGCTGTGTGCTACCTGCTCAGCACCGGATGAGAGAAGGACAAAGTTAGCAACTAGCTGGTGGAGCTAGTGAAGTATTTAAAAAGCCTCTAAAATGCCAGATATTTCCCTCGGGAGTCAGTGGGGACCGGACCAGAGCTAAGAGAGAGTGAGTACTGGGCTCTGTTGAAATGGCCGCGTTGCTTTGTGTCTGCTGCATCTGTAACAAATGTTTGCACATTCACCATATTAATTTCAGACTACGTCAGTGCTGCTTAAAGCTTCTCACGCGGCCCCTAAATGATTAAAAAAAAAAAACACTGAAATGAGTACTGTAAAACGAGTACTGTAAAATGTTTACACGATAGACAGTACCCTGATTACTGATCCCCAATAACCCCAGTCTACATTATCTGTTTGATAAATGAATTGATATCTTGAAGCATGTTCAGCGGATAATGGGAGCAACTTGTCTTCCCCACAAAATAAGAGAGAGGAAATGGAGTGTCTCTGAAGCAGAAGATGAATAATCAACATCCCTTAATTGGCTTACGCTTTTAATTCAGCTTGGACAACCTCATTGTGTTTCCATGACAGTTGCAATAATTTACTGGAATCCAATTTCAATTATTCATTTATTTATTCTGTATGTTTTCAAAGTGCCCTTATCCAGTGAAGACCTGCCAGGTGCTTTTTATCTTGGGGAAGCTGGTTCTGGCAGACAAGGTTCACCGGAGAGCATCCAAGCTGAGCGTCATGGGTGAAGCCACTTCACAAAAGGTTCCCTGCCCTTTTATTGGGCAGGATTTATTAAAACAGCCAGCTTCTGACAATTCAATTGAAAATCCACTGCTGGGTCTGTTTTCCCTCTAACTGCAGTGACCCCTTCAGAGGAGATGTAGGGAGGAGAGACAAGGAGGAGAAGCAGGCTTTTAAGGAGCTTCAGATGACTGGCAGGTAGAACAGACTGAGTGAAAAAAAAAAGCAGTTGGATTGTGAGTTAGTGGTGAGAAATGACTCAGGGCTGTAAACGCCTGCAGTTTAAGAGCAACAGTGTCATATGTTCAATGTGTGGTGTTTCAAATAGTAACAATGACTTCTCAGTGTGTGTGTTTCTTCATAAAGCTGCCTGTTCCCCAGTGGAAACCAATGTGTGTCAGATTCTGCCCTTTTGCCATGTCTGTCACCATTCCTCTGATGGTATTTGCGTTCATGGCCAGTTTTTCATTTGCCTTTGCAAGCTTGCTCACACACTTTGTGCCAAGCATGCCAGCATGTGACATTCACAAAGGCTCATGTAAAGGACAGTGGTCTACACTTTGTGTCTGGATTCTCCATCCTAAAAACCTATTTGAGCCACGAAGCTTTGGCATAATCCTCATAAAGCTCCCATGTTATTCACAGAATGGTAACCAAGTGAGCCTTAAGCTTTGCCAAACAATGAGCTGAACACAAGCATGATAGCAAATGCCATATGAAACTCACACTGTTAGGTAAGCTGGTGCACGGAGGACGTTTTGATTAGATGACTGGCCATAGTAATCTTATTGTTAGTCAAAACAAACAGCATTATCAAATATTGGACAAGATTGTTGCTGGCTTTGTGACCTTTTCTTGTGCTTAGCATGAAACAAAGAAACAAACTTTTTCTTCATAAACTTTCATTGCTGCAAAAAAGACCATGTGTAAGACCATCTGTTACTCTGAGATGTATATCTTCTTGATGAGAAAACTATTATTATAACTAACTAAAACTATTATTAAAACTATTATTTCAATGGGCGACATCTGTATTCTATGTATTCATCAAATATGTATTCACATCCAAATAAACTGCCTTTTTTTTTTTTTCATTTAGCAACTTTAAATTTAATTCCCAAATTAAGTCATATAATAGCTTCATTGTATTCACCTTCCAAAATCGGGGATGGAAACAAGCATTCATTCATCCACATTTCTATTTTTTTATTTTGCGAACTTACTCGAGCTTCAATTAAAATGTATGACGGAAACATGGATATTGAGTAACTTGCTTGGGCAACTGTGACAGGAAACTTATAAATGTTTCCTGTTCTCATGTTTCCTGCTACTGGACATAAATCACTGATGCAGAATGCAACAGTTTTCATCGAAAACAGGGTTGAGTGTTTATACACAAGGATCTAAACTACTGAACAAAGCGAGCAAATGCAGGGTCTCGATTAAAGTGGTTTGCATGCTGAAAGACAATGAAAATATTTTTTACTGAACAGTGCATTTGTCTGTAACTTTTTTTTTTTCATTTTTTTAAACGTTAGTATTGTCCCAGGGCATCGTCACATTGTCATAGCTGGCCCTTTTAAAAAAAAAAAAAAAAGTTTGGACACCACTGCTATACACCAACTAGAGGGAAAAAAACAATAAAAAAAGCCTAGCTAAAGCTATTTCTCTTGTGACCTTTTTAGATACATACTGTTCTTACAAGGCAGGAGAGGAAGCAAAGGCCAATTGGCCTCCAGATTACTGTGCCACCAAATGAACACTCCATGCCAAGACTCTGTGATTGCACAAGTGTGTATTCATTCAGGCCAGCTCTAGGCCAGCTCAAATCCATTAGGTGCTGCGTGGAGCTTGGTTACACTCTCCGGTACGATAGCTCCTCAAGGCCATCGTCTGAGATGCACAGCAGGTCGTAAAGCCCCTGACAGGAGCAGAAGAGCGGAGTTGGTGTCAGCTGGAGCCATGGGGTTACTAGCTCGTGGGTTCAAGGTTCACAAGTATGTTTTTGAATGTGTCTCTAGGCAGTGTGGAGATGCCAAAGAGATGCAATGAGTCATGCAGGTCTCTCTTTTTGTAAGATTATGTGAGAGGTAGATAACCTTGACAGCATGTTAAGCATGTTACTGAAGGGAAATATTGGCACCAGGATTTTTTAAAATTTTTCATGCTTCTGCTTATCTTTCCTCATTAATTTAGATCTTTTGTGCCAACACTATTTTTTAAGATCATCCCTATAACTGATGCCCGTGACACCTTTGAAGACATTTGAACATATTCATTGTCCGGAGCTAAAATTCATCAGCGTATTCAGTCATTCTAAGTAATTCAGTTCATTACTGTCAGCATTTAAATGACAGTCCTATTCAGAAAGACATTATGACTTATCAATTTTACTGTGACTAAAAGTCAGAAAATGTCAGGACGGTAATCTGTTTGATTACAGATTAGTGGAACTATTAGATATGGGTGGACAGGCGGCTTGCTTTGTTTATTGGCCTCAACGTGTCATCGAGCCGCCCTTTAGGACCGCCCAAAAGATCCCGGCGTGAAAACTGGTGAAAAACTGTTTTAACCTCTAACTCATGCAAGTTTGTGCAGACATTCATTGTCTATAGAGCATGCATCCAAAAACCTGACTTTTCCTCTGGTACCACCATAAAGTTCACCTTTAGTTTTTTTTTAGTTCTTCTCAGGATGAACATAAGGTCAAAGTTATAAGCTGTCCAACATTTTGGTGTCCGAACAAATACCTGCAAAACAAATTCCCAACAGCCCAAAATGTCAAATTGTCTCCCCTGTCCTTCCTATCCTCCACTGCGGAACTATGGCACCATAGGCCAATGATCTCTCTGATGTTTTGATGTTACATCAAATCTAGACACCCAAGTCAGGCCAAGGAAATTAATGGATTAAAAAAAAAAAATAAAAAATTAGGCTTTGACTTTCCGTTCAGTTCATTTTCATATGAAGTTGCAGTACAAAACAGGGAAGTAATTGAGACATAAAAAGATGCACGGGCAAAAAAAACCCATATCTATTCCCCACAGGCAGCACATATTGTTGTTGACAATTTCACATAGTGATGATGTGAATCTGTATTTCAATTCACAGCTCATAATTACTCTGCCATTATGCTGCCTTTACACTGGTGTTTGTAATAAATGCAGAGCCGCGATAATCTGTTTTAGTGTGATAGAAAGCTTCATTAATATGGAGAATACACAGCGGTGTGGTATCAGTGCCGGCAAACAGGAGCAAAAAATATGTTTTTTTTTTTGTTTGTTTGTTTTGTTTTTGTTTTGCACTCCCTGGCAATAACCAATATTAATTCGCTTTGGTTAATATTTTCTTTAATGATGTATGAACTCGTGCCATTGGGTGTAAGAGGCTCAGCTCTGATCAAGGTTATCATCTCGTGTTTAACAATTAAAATGCTTGTTTCTGATCAACGATTTACATCAAGTGTTTTATTTAAATAAACTAAACCTAAAGATTAACTTGTGGCTTCAAAACCCCACAAGCTTAATCCCCCTTTTATGCTTCCTCAGTATTCATTATCCTCTATATTTTCTTCCAAATGTCCATCTGTGGAAGAAAAAAAAAAAAAAAAAAAAAGAAAAGAAAAGGATTTTCCATCCATTCTGCATGAACCTCAACAAAACAAACCCCTGTAAGACACCCTGTAAAAAGCGACACAGTAAAACAGACTAATGATGACAGACTGTTGTGGAATACTCCATCAGCAAACATGTCAGCAGACAACCACAGTCAGCCGTGTACTGTCTGTAGCTTTAACCCAGAGCCAGTGATGGTGTAAAAGAGCTGATGTTAAGGCTTTGGGAGAGTGCTGGGGGAAAAAAACAGGAGTCAGATGAATATGCCTTCCACTGTTGTTGCAATGTTATGACCGGCCTAATGAGATCTATGGAGAGTTGGGCCTCTCATTTTGTTGCATCACCCATACACTCTCCTGTACAGGAAATCCACTATGGAATTGTCCTCAGACACATCCACTCGGATGGATGGATGCTTTTGCTGATGTTTCAGACAACAGAGCATCATTCAGTGCCTTTTTTTATGGTTTACGCATAAACACACCGGAGTCCTGTGATGACAGCACTTTTGCAATTCCCATACGCTGCATAGAAAGAGAAATGCATGTTTTCAAAAAAAAAAAAAAAAAAAAGTCCCTTCACTGTCTAGGAATATAAATTATTTTGTTTTTCTCCTATTCATGTCATAAATCACATCCCCAGACATTGTTTTCAAATCTCATCAAAAGTGGGATGAAATAATCCTGATCTCTCACCTCAGGAAAACCACAATCTAGTCCCCCCTCCCCCTCTCCTACACACATGCAGGTGCACACTTGTGACACAATGCTTTCGCACTTCACAGCAATACAGTGGCCATCTCCTCTAACTCGGAGACAACAGAACAATAGAGGAGCTCGACAACAACACAGCGGCAGCCACCGAGGTCACATCCACAACGCTACCTGCATATTTGTTAGCAGTTTAATTTTAGCGATGCCAGACCATCTGCTCGGCATTTGTAGATGGCAGAGTGAGCTGTGATTAATCAGTCAAACTACTGCTTCCAGAGCTCCAGCTCTTCATTTCCACTGTTAAAAAAAAAGACAAGTGGAATTGCTGCTCCTCCATCAGTCATAGGTAAATGCATATTGTGAAGGTCTAGTTTGGAAATGAAAATCCAGTTGGAGGTTTCTGTAAACTTTCATGGGTCAAATGGAACAAAAGAAACTACACATTGTACCTTTGGGGAACACTCACTTCCTTATTTTAATATTGTTTGGTGTAAGAATTTTATGACTACTGTACATTTAATAAGGACCAAGGCCACCGGGTACATGTTGCCTCCAAGTTTTTTCTCCAGATACTGAGCCAGAAACCAACTGTGACTGGACCCAGTTGAATGAATCCGTTTGTGGTAATTTGCTCAAAACGTAACTACATTTAGGAAAGTGCAAGCATATTTTGACACACGGGGCCTCTCTACAAGACAAGGTCATGGCATTCCATGGTAAGACAGGAGGACCAAGTTGTTTTTGAGAGATATTGCAAACTTAGATGTTAGACAGGACAGACAGGAGTAAATACTTTTTTTTTTTTTTTTTAGCCAAAAAGCAATCAAATTTAAAGGACCCATATTTTACACTTTTATGGAGAAAACTGTACTGCAGTACAACAGAAATGTCTATTTAGGCACTTCTCTCCGGAGGTCCAGCAAGAACATGATGTTTTATGCTGCCTTTTGTCTTTTTAATATTAATGAGCCCCTTTTTCTGATTGGTTGCATGTTTTCTGAGTGATGCAGGTCACCCAGCGTTACTGACTGGCTGAGGCCTCGTTTAAGGCGCAATTTTCTGAATACAGGCTGGGTGCATTTCTCCGTGGAGTGAACGTCTCTCAGCACAGGCTTGGTAAAGACTTGAGGATATGTGTATAGCTGCAGTTGTCAGGGTTCAATAACTGTGTCTACTTAATGTCTGACAGAAGACTGAGTCAATCACTCAAGTTGCACCCATGATTGCAATGAACTTTCCCACTAGAACTTCCATTCTCCACGTTTTAATCATCCCATTCTTCAGATGAAAAGGGGTGGGGGGAATAAAAAGAAGCCTTTCATATTCTGTTCCGAAAAGGAACTCAATTAAGAGGTCCCAAAAGGGCCCTTTAATGGCTTATGAGGAAAGCAGTGATGAAAGAGACAGAGGTTATAAATATTTCAGGTAATTTTGTTATCTATTCATCTCCTCTTCCATATCTAGTCAGCGATCGCCTCATTATCTCGCAGCCGGATTGTTTTACTTATTCACCCGCGTTTCTGTTGTTTCACGCCACACCGTGTTTCTGCGTTTAGTGCTATTTTTTTTTATTGAATTAGTTGTTTTGTGTGGTTAGTGTAACAACAAATATTTTCATATGAATGAAAACACTCCTCTCTGCCACTGATTGAAATTACATTTTTTTTCAACGTACAGTATACCTATTTCCTGAAAGCTCCATATAAGCAGGGGTCAAGCGCATTCATGAAGCCGCTAATATGCAAGGCTCTGTTTTGTAAATCTATCAGATTGCATGCTAAGCCCTAAATGGACAGAGACGCATCCTTAATCAGCACACTCCTCTCTGCTCCGTCACACATGGCGAGAAGTAGAACACTATGAGAGAAAGTGAGATTTCACAAAATCTCTGTTGCACTGCCATGGTTCTCAAGCAACACCAGAGCAAGCATCCGTGGTGCAGCGGCGGCTATTCTTAGCACACGCTGTCATTAATTCATCACACATTTACCATCATCGTTGGTGGTGATGTCTCAGTGGTGACTGTCAAAGGTCAGAAGGGAATCAGTAATATTTAGTTAATGACATTTACATTGGAACTAATTTTTAATGTGCTTCACAATGAAGGAATATGAATTATAAAAGAAACTGGGAGGCAACATTAAACACAAATGCAGACGAAAAGTATTTCCAAAAATTGTGGATTTTCTTATGACGTGTGATGCGTTTTACATCTCTGGACAATATGAAGACAGCACAGTATATATTCAATATTGGAATGAACATCTTGCTGTCATGTTCAGTATAAACCTTTCATGGTTATATAAAACATAAAAGTTAGCTGCACATTTGAAATTTGTAGGAGTCACTTACTCTTAAAGTCATGCTTTTATCACTCGACTAAAGCCAGCTGCTCGGCGACTCTCTACTTTGGCAAGGTGATGCATGAGTATGAATAAATACAGACACAATGATGGAAAAAAAAAAGTTTGTTTATATCATCTTACTGTCACAGTAACATGATGGTGCAGCACTTGGGTGACAGGTATAGTGCGGAGCAGCAGCCTCTTTGATATTGCAGGGTCTTGACAGCAGCTCTGGAAGGTTGGAATCTCTGGAATGAAGATGTTTTCTGCCGTTTAGGAATTCGATCATTCAAAAGCAGAAATGGAGCATGGAAATTACAAAGGTAGTGCAGATGACTCGATATCCAAGTTGGGAAGCCTCAAGATTTTACAAGCATTATACTTTGAGGCCAGAAACCTTGACCTTCGAGTATCATGACCATTGCTGGAAAAAGGTTATGACTTTAAAAAAAAGCAGGCAGATGCTCTAAAAGTGTAGGGTTTGTACAGAAACTGCATTATATAAGGACCGTGTCACTATAGAACCAAGGTATGTGGAAATGTTTGGAAATACTTCTTATTATCTAAACGAATATGATCATTTTTGGGTCAGGTTTTCAGTACAGCTGAGGCTGATGGGAATTTTATTACTTTTCCCAATGTTTGGTCGTAAACTGGAGTCTACTTTTGTAATTCATCCCAAGAGACACATGAATGTTTGTGAAAAATCAGTTCATTCCAGCCAAAACCACCATTTCCAGCCTCAACATGTAGAATCTGCTCAATAAACGGAGTAACCAACAACATATGGCAAATGATCTACTAAATATGAATGTTGCACAGTGTGCTGTCAATTCCTAATCTTTGTTGGGATTGTAAAAGAAGTATTTATTCTTGCATGTTTTAGGAGTTTAGAGGGGGCGCTCATTCTGCTATCACTCTTCTCACTGTTATAGCACCCGACTCTGCTGAACAACATACAACAGTAATATGATATATAACAACAATTTCATTACGATTTCATATCCTTTACTATCAATGGTGAGCCGTACAGCAATACAGAGTTCAGGCTTTGAGAATGATTAACCTGAGTGATCCAGGCATACACATTTATACCATGTGGTAAAAACAATCTCATTCCAGAGCTGAAGTCTACATAATCAAAAAGACTTGTTTTCTCTCGATACATTATCATCGGCATGCTACTGCCGCTGCAGCAAAGTCCCTCATCGCAAAATGACATGCTGAGGCTGAGGAAACAGCGAAAAGTCTAAAATGCTCTGAGAGGAAACTCGACGTGCATAATATTTTACCTCCGAACACCCACTGTTTCAGTCGCATGTTATGTAATGGCAGTGTTTGTTGCAGTTCAAACCACCTGGGGACGCCGGAAATGTGTTGATTTTCTGATTGCGTTACGAGAAGCAGCCGGATCTGAGCAGCTGTTCTCCCAAACTAACCAGGCCTGATCACAGACCAAATGAGACGAATGACAATTTAGCTTTTTTTTTTTTTTTTATTTCTGCTGTTGCGTTTTTTTTTGCTTATATCTCGAAGCAGGTGATAATGAACTCACCAGAACTTTGTACATATTGATACAGGCATGTCATATATACTATATTAATAGACAGCAAAGACACTGTACTCTGCTGCGCATCCCTGTAGGAACATCCTAGAATAATTATACAGATTTGTCTCCATTAGTGTGATGCAGTCTAATCTTGCGTTGGCTCTTAAAGTTGGCACTCTGTAACGCTCATGTAAGCCTTTCCATTCTGGTAGTGTGTAGAAACTCACAGATTCTTTGACACTTCAGCTCCCCAGTCTGTGGGGAGCTCGGGATGTGAGTATGAGTCACATCAATATAACACACAATCTGAGTCTGCTTGGAGTTGTGTGTCGAGTTATGCAGACGCAATGTTAACTTTGCAATAACTGATTTTTTGGCCTCAGAAGGGGGCAGCAGAAACAAGCTGTGAAAGTGACATTGACATGGAAGCTAACTGTTGACGTACCGTGCCTGTTTACACATCCAGCAGATACAGAGCGACACTTTTTATAGTCCAGTATTAACTCTCCTATACCACACTCTCACTGCTGCCTGTATCTAGAAAAGATGCTGATGAGAGCGCTGAGGGCTAACCAACAGAGTAAAGTTGTGGGCCACGAGATCAAAACAAAGACCTAAAAAATACTAAAAAGCTGAGTAGTTGGGTGGCAGTTCTGAAAAGATAAAGGCCTAGACAAGAAAGGACTTTAAAGTGCACACATCTGACAAGGATCTTGGGTAAATCTTTGCTTTTGTGACCCCCCACTATGTCTGTGAACCAAATGAGGACTTTTAAACAAAGAACCCCTTTATAATATCTAAAATGGATCACTCTCATAGGAGACAAAATGCCACGCTAATTACTAATTAAAATATGATCACTGAAGGGAGCTGTTATGCTTTGGGCCTTTTTCTGAATTAGTGTTACACAGTGGAAAGTATGCTTAATCACTGCTCACAGTGCCAGGCTGCTCACAAAGGTGAGCCAGGCTAATAGAGGACGGTTCATCACTTGACACACACCAAATCTTGGGGTGAAGCTACAATAGAAAGGCAAAGGCATATTGAGGCCATGGATTCTAGTAGATGGACAGATAGATGTTTTCAAAAAAAAAAAGAAAATTTAAAAGGCATACCAATATAAAAACTTGTGTCCGCCCACAAACCGGTGGTCTTTACCATACTTGAAAAAGATATTCCATTATTTGATGTTTGGAGACCATTGTTCAGCTTAAATCTATCTATCTATCTATCTATCTATCTATCTATCTATCTATCTATAAGAAGAAAGAACAAAGGTAACCTAAGGTAAGGTAAGGTAAGGTAAGGTTTGACTAGAGCAGGAATAAGTCTCCATCACATTATCACAGGATATCAGGATTTCTTGGCTTTTAAGTAGTGACAGGGAACATGGGGAGGGATAACGTGATGAGCAATCAAGTTTTCATCAATGTACAATATGCATGCGTACACTCACAGAAGCCTTGACTCTAACTCTTTTAACTAACTACTTCATTCATTTGCACAGTTCCTTTCACTCCATCCTTTCACCGCGCTGGTGTCAGGATGAGGTATTATTAGAAGGCAGAAAACACTTCATCTCAGGCATTACCGGACAAAATGCGGAAAGTAAAACTAATCTGTGAGGAGAATGTTCCTGCTGCCTTCACATGACATCGATAATGGACATTATATTTTTGAATGTCACGTACATGCAATGATGAGGCACAGTTTTAGCACCAAGGAGTTCTGGGAGTCCTGTGATGGTGGTGGTGCTGCTGCTGATGGGTTATGAAACGGATACAGCGCACCACGATGGGTTTGAACTAACTGCTCTGATTTAATATCCACGTCTTCATCTCCCAGCTTCTGTTTGACGGATCTTTATGTATGTCTATGCATACTATGTGACACAGAACTGTATTTACTGGTTAATAAAATCACAATGTCTTCATAAAAATTGGGTAGAGGAAATAGAAAGTAATCTACAAAGGCCATGGTGTGTAAAATTGGATTTTCCATAGGAGCCACAGAGAGGAACAGTTGTCGATAGAGGTGGATGCACACTAGCGTGTTTATCATTTTGCCTTTTTAATGCAGAGGAAGAAAAGTTCATGAAGAATAATAGTCCTATATACTATGTCATTTGCATCCATTGTTTTGGGATCGTAGTTATTGGGCAACACACCACCAACACAATGTCCCATTTGTCTGACTTGGCACTTTCCTGCAGTTCAAATAGGTGCATTAATTCTGAACAAATGTGGCAGCGTAGCGATCCTGAAGTAGACCTGTCGCAAATAAGTGTGTAGTTCACAGTACATTACTGTTACATGAATGCAACACATATTCGCTTCCACCTGGACTCCGCAACATACTGTAGTTTCTTTAGATGAAGCCAAGACCCAACTGCAACCCCATTGTGGAAACAAGTATACACACAGTACATGTAAAGAATGTAAAATGAACATGTTTACATTACATTTGGAAATTTACAGTATATCCATGTATAATGCTTATCATAAGAGCGGTTTGTTATGGCGTGTGTGTAGCAGAGCTAATGTTTAACTAGATAGCTAGCTACACTGGACTGTTGAGACTATGTTGGCTAGCATGCAGTATTTTGTGACTTTGTTGGTAGTGTTACACAGGCCCAGAGACCACTGGTACTAGAGAGACCGTGTGTATCCTTTGTTTCGCTACAATTGCAGGGAAGGCAAGATTGTTCCAACTGCCTTGCAATAAAACGATGAAAACCAGTCCTGGAGAGCGCGGTACATGTCCACTCTACAACACAAAGCAGAGTTTGACGTACCGCAATTACTTGATTGGTCATTACTAAAGCCCACTTTACCTCCACCTGTTGAGGATCTATGCCGCCCATTAACAATGAATTCAACCTGCTCCAGTTACTTCCTGCAGCTTTAGGGAACTAAAGCTCGGAGAGATACAGAAAGAGAGGTGAAAGATAAAAGCCTTCTCTCTGGTGTAACTTATCAATCAAAGTGAGGATTCGGTCTGAAGAGACCCTATCAAACTGGCCTTTGCTATCGCTGATTGTGTTGCTATGTACAGACACAATAGAGACAGCTTATGAAATGCGAGAAGTGGAACAGCATGGTCCCCGCCTGTCTGCTTGTTCAAACAGATGCCCTTTCTCTCTCATCAAGTTGAAATGTTCATGACAAAATTTCATCCCCACTCTTCTCTACTCTACTTCAAAGTATCATGTCTCTCTATTTCTTTGTTGTTCATAAAAATGGATACAAATGAGAACTCTGGTAAAAAGGATTAAAATGCAGAGATTTAATAGGGCACATGTACACAGGACAGAGGTCCAGCTGGTGCAGGGCCATCTGTTCAGGTGCCCTTTCTAATGCAAACTGAATCATTTTTCAGGGATGCTCTGCACAGAGTATGCATAAAAATAATGAATTTGTTATTGCCAGAGAAAATACATTTTGTCTATATTTAAAACCAGCATTGTAATGACTCTGTAGATCTCCCCACAGGTGGAATTTAGTTCTTCGAGAGTTGATGGAGAGAGATTGTTCATGGCCCTCAATTTTATTCATGCAGTAACAATTAAACCACAGGCAGAAAATGTATGTGAAAAGTAATGACTTGCATAACAACAGAGCTTTTGCCTTTTTTTCCCTTTTATTCACAGAACTGTCTATGTGCTACAGCACTGACTGACAGGGTCTTTTCATGATCACAAAAACCTATTCCTTCAGCAGTGGCCTAATTAACCTGCAATCTTTCTCCTTTGTGCCAGGGCAAAGGATCAAACATACCCCATTAAAACAGACCTCAGTGAGTCATGTCTCATGTCTCTACTTTGGTCCCAAAAAATGTTCTATATAAATAGTATCATGATGAAATTATCATAGAGACCAGACAGTCAAAACTGAGATTTATTGAGGTTAGTGAATTTCTTCTGTGAAGCCATTGTACCATTGGTTTATGGCCAGGAAGAATGCTAGATGGTTAAGGTTGAAAAGTGCCATCAAATCAACATTGTACAGAGGTCATGTTTCAACTAATTCAACTAAATACAAACATTGGACCGATATTTGAAATATAAATAAACATATGACTAAATCATATTTTATGATCAAGTCTACTTTCTTCTGGTTAAAGTCTGTAAAATTGTTTTAATACACCAGAAACTGCTACAATTCAATCCCAGTCACCCTTGTAGATGATGGGCACATTATTATTCTACCCATTATTCCTTGTGCATTGCTTTGCTTCCGTGCCACGAGATGTGTCACTCAAAATGTAATCTGCCACACCTACACAGTCTTGAGAAATGGTCTGAGCAGCTAAATGAGCAGGTTTTGAACTCGGTTTTCTAATAATCATTATTTTCACTCAGAATGTTGCGTATGCTTAACAAGACGCTCAACTTTGATATCACACATTTCCAGAGGCGTTAAAGAACAGTTTGGTGCAGGAATACACCCTGGCCTTCAGGGCTTTGACCTGATCTTTCACTGATCCAATACTATACATGTCCCCCTTCAGAAGCTGAAAAGTTCACTCAACTTTCATCAATCATTGACAATGATAGGGGAAGCAAGAAATCCAATATGTGTGAACCTCAGGAGGGTGCTAGATGAAAAGTCAGGGGATAACCAAAGTGAGCAGATTTCGTCCTCTGGTAACAGCGAATATCAAACAGTTATTTTCAGATATTTCAGTCAACAAATTGGTAGGCCAAGTGACAAGCAGAGGAAGCAGCATTGTCATCTCTGGTTTATAGAACTGTCTTTCCTTTTATAAGATGCTAAAGGAGAAAGGAATAAAGTATGTTTGGTGAAAACCCAACATGGGGCATATCTTAAAAATGACACACAATTGGGATATGTATGTGCTCTACTGTGTGCCACGCATTTCTCAACAATTTCACTCGCTAGTGGGATCCCCAGAGTTGAGTAATAACTGAGAAACGTTCTCACAGGAAACTCCACAGTATTGATAGATACCATATCTTTGCTGACGCTCGCATTGCCTGAGCCATATAGTGTGACATACAGAGTTCACTGGGCTGTGTTGACAGTGTGTTTATGGCCAGTAATAAAACATTAATGTCTTTGTCAACCATTTCTTTTGACACCAAAATCGGGAGCAATGCTAAAACAACACTGTGCAGCAGCCCTTGTCATGCTTAGTTGTTTAACCAGGAAAGAATTCAGCTAACATCGCAAGAAGGTTATTTATCTTGGCTAGCCATTGCCCCGGGCTGGAAACGGCAAAGCACTTAATAGCAAACCAGTGACATCTTTTTTCAAATGATTCAACAGTCATCTAAAAACAGAGCTGACCAGTGCCCTGTGGCTATTGTTAGTGTCTAGTGTGACTTATAGCATTATGTCACTGCACCCCGCAGTGGGGCAAATACATGCTTAGCATAAATTAAAGTCTCTTAAAATAACCATGTAGAACTTCTTGAAAAACAAAGCAGGCCAAGCAATGGAAGCTCTTTCTAGAATGAACCCTGTGTAAAAAGATCTGTTCTTTTTTCCCCTCTGTATTGATATAAGTGACCATATATATGTATAGGGTAGATCTATAAAATTTCTACAGCACAGTGCGGTTGTAAATGAGAAAATCTTCAAGTTTAAGTTTTCCTTTCATGTCTGCTACTATGATCTGCATTAAGTTTAAATGTTTGATTTAAAATTGTACGATTACAAATGAAAACTGCAGCAGAATACTCATGCATCAGTTGGATTTCTGTTCTATTATATTAGCATACATTTGCTATAAACTGCGGTCAAATAAAGTGTGTGTGCCTGTGTGTATGACTAACTGTGCTATACTTTATTAATGACTTTCCTCTTTCTATGCATTTTAATACCGTACAATATTGCAGTATGGTGAAAAATTAAACAGGATCTTCCTGGCCAGTTGGTCCAGTGCCTGCTGACACAATCTGCCATTGGGAAGGGGAGCAGCCCATGACCCAGTTAATGTTTTAGAACCACGATGAAATCCAACACAACACACAAATGTCTGGTCTAGAACTAAAGGACTAACACTGATCCTTTTTCAGAAAGATATGGGAAGTTACATAGTTATATCAGATGTGTACAAAGTATGTCACTGGCTGTTTTTACTTTTTTTCTTTTTTTTCCACTGGGCTCCAATTTTGATTTCCTGCCTTTTTGAGGTCTAACTCAACAGCCAATGAGCAATAGGTACGCCAGAAAAATGAGGGTTGTTGTGTTTGTGTGCCTTTTTTTTGGCGAAAGGCATAAAACCAACTCAGGCTTACAGTAAGACCAGTCAAACATATTGAGAACTACTGAGTCAAATCATGCTTCTTGGTGAGACAGCCGTCTCCATAAAGAATGGAATAATCTTCACATACCCTTTAAAATGGTTGTCTGTCCCTCTGGTATTAGTAAGATTTTAACTGTGACTGTTTCAGTTCTTTAATGGTATTTAGCTTTTATAGATATATGTTTAATGGTGAGAGCTGATGAAGATGATTAGACATGTACTTAAAAAAATGCCTGAAAAACTCTTAATAAGCTTTATTCTCAAATCTATTCCTTGATTATCTAAGAGCACATATGTTAAGTCACATGCTTTGCAGAGGTTTTAGATTGACAATGTTCCTGTTTTGTAAGGTGACAGTCAGTTGGACGATTCTCATCAACTGACAGTAACGTTCTAAGATCATAGGTGTAAAAAAGGGTAATAAAAGCACAGAGGCAGCCCCCCACCACACACATGAACCCAGTGAAAATGTAATGAAGCTCTGCCAGCATGATAGTTGCTCTCATCTTGTGCCAACACACCAAGTAATTGCAGTAAAGGATGCTCAGCATTATTGGCAAAGATTCATAAAGGCGGATTTTTGTTGAAGCCTGTTGAAATCCAAAGGCCTCCACCAAAGAGATAAGAGACCTCCAGTCACAGCAAGGTGGCCCGATGAATGAGTTTCACGTGTTCCTACTGAAAGAATAATGCATAGGAGCCTGGAGAGATTGGGATAAAAAAAGAAAGATGATCGATGCATGTTTCTGACTTACATTGCACTCTTCTGTAATTCTATTCATTTCCACTGGTCTGCCACAATTATGTATGATCCTGTTCTATTTGTATTTGTTGTTTTTTTCTATACAGTGTGCTGACCTGTTGGGTTTCTATATGGATGAAAACAAATGGTGTAGTGAGTATATAGGTAGATGTCTTTCTAATTTAGGAAACTTTAGTTGTTTTAATTTCAATCTTACAGCCAGAATTCCAATAGTTCAGCTGAAATGTGTGCATTAACACATATTGTTTGAGGTTTGTCTTCTACTACTGAGTAACAATTACATTTTAAAAATAAAGGTTTTCCTGCGCCAATCGTGTTACTCAGTAGTTTCTGATTAAAATGAATCTCCATTGACTTTTGAATGGATTTTCGCAGTCACAGAAGATGGATCCTAACTATGTTGGTGTCCTCTGACCTCTGTGTCCATAAACACGCATATTGACAGGCAGTTTTAGGAGAGTATTTACATGCTCTTTCCATTGGGGCAATTCATGAGCCTCCCTTTATAACTACTCTCAAGTCAAAATGTCAACTTTGCAATCAAGAGACATCCACCAAAGACGTTGTGGGGTCACAGTCTATAGATTACAGGGTGTTTTCATTTTAGCCCAAATAGTGGGCTATAATAGTAATATCACTGTCTGAGATGCACATTGCTGTATTTGACAGTGACTGATTGATGTTTCCTTAACATCTGCACTCACCTGTCATTACTTTTTTATGTGAAGGTAAGCACCAGAGCCACTGTTGACCCCTTGCGCTCAGGTCTGTTCACACAGGCTTTATTGCTCAGAGCTGCCATGGTAATTTATGTTGTCAATTTACACCTTGATCATACACAGCTTTGTACTCCCAGTCTCCATTAAGGAAAGCATTGGACATCTCACTGAGTTATATTTTAAATGTTCAAGATTAGCTATTGGGTTATAAAAGTGTATTCTAAGTAATTAGTTAGGTAGGTAGTTAGGTAATGAATGTAATACCTTTTATAATATCTATTGTGACTACAATTTTGTTACGGACCGAACTGTTTTTAATGGGGAGAGATTTCACTTCTTTCATTGGGAGTTTCATCCCCCCACCACATCCCATCTTGCACAGTTGGTCAGGACAGGTTTCTGACACCTCAAGCTGATGCTGCCACAGATTTACACTCTTGTTGAGGGCTGCGAGCAGAGTGCCTTTTACCAACAGTTGTGAATCACAGAGGCTTTTCATGTGTTCCTTTCATCTTCGCTGCAGAGCGGAATGTATTCTATTAGATTACCATGGTTTCCATTAGATTACTATTAGATCACGGTGCAGTCTTTGCAAACACGGCCTATAGGGGATGAATAGTGTTTTGTAAACCTCATATAGGATACAATGAATTGCTGCTTACTCGGGGTGTGTTGTACAACCCATAATGCATTGAACTAAATACTTGTTCCTCAACCATGTATGAATTAATTTATAAATTAACAACTATTCATTCTACACACTGAAGCATGAAAACCAAATATTGTCTTAAGTAAGTATTTTATTTGGATTGTTTAAAGTTTACTGTATGTATATTATTTGGCTAGTGGATATCTGAAATGTTCACACTGCCACTGAATTGCCCAGTATAATTGGAATCAAGTGCCAAAATTGTGTCACCTTTTTACTAAATATGATTTTTTCTTTTTCACAATAAAGGAATGGCAGTTAATTACGTTTTTTTCCTCACACATTTCTTTTCACAGAGGCCTCTGTTGTCAATGTATCTGCTCGAAAACAACGTCATACTTCTGACTCTGCTCCTGTGTTTTATAGTTATGGATATATTTTTCCTATTTTCTTACACATGTAAAGAGATGCAAGCAGCGCGGCAGAAATGCGTTGTCATTTGGCGCAATCTGTTTCTGTGGCAGGCGGCAACAATAATGTGTCCTCGCCGTGTTTTAAATTACAAATCACACATCCTCACTGAATGCATGGGCAGGAACTTTGCCACTAGATGTAGCTGAAGTACCCAGGTACCAGGAACAGTGCTCAGCAAACATGCTGCCCTTGATGTTAGCCTGATGCTGGTTTGCAGATGTTTTTCTTTTCACAGGGATACTGCAAAGTGATAAAGCACAAGGTCATTGTCTTTGAGAAGCATGCTTGCTTTTACTTCTTTGTTTTTTTTTCCCTTCCTTTAGCACCTGTCTGAAACATTTTTGCTGTGATCTAGTTTTAAAAGAAAATGTCCTTTTAAATTATCTAATGGCTGGAATGTATTTATGTGCTAAAATATTTCCCACATGCAAGCGTCAAGGCGAATCTATGTGGAGGTCTTTTAGACTCATATCTATTGTGATGATGCTGAGTGTTCAATGTTTTTCTGTTGTTGTTTTTTTCCCCCCAGCAGTCATCTCTCTGCAAATAAAAAGGAAAGGGTCCTACATGCAACATAACTTCAGGCGACGTGTTCTTCTAACACGACTTCTCTTCTTTTCTTTGCGCCTCCCTCTCCACCCTATATTATGTCTGCATTATTTGCTAAAGGTTGAGGCACTGATTATTGTTGTCTTTTCCTTTCAAATCACCAGCTTCTGCTCTCCAATGGTAACAATCACCGGAAGGGCGGTATAGAGAGGCCGACATTTGACCTGATTTTGCGCAGATCTATTACTGTTAGCTTGGCGCCTGGTTTTTACGTGCCGCGTGTAACTTAAAGTGACACTTGCCTGAAGCTCCCTTGGAGGCGCAAAGCTAGGTTGGCGCTCTGAAACCACATATGACAAGCAGGGAAGGGAGCGAGAGAAGGGGCTTGCCAGGGTAAGGGGTGTTTGTCAGAGAGTTATAGCGAGGAAAGGCGAGTGGGATGAAAAAAAAAGAAAAAACTCTAAAGGAAATAAAAAGAAATAAATTGTCTCACTCTCTCTCGCTCTCTTGCTATTCTTGTAGGTTGGTTTGTTAGACTGTCTGCCTCTCTTGCTCTTGGTGCTGGTTTCTTCACCTAAGCGATGTCCTTGGATGGTTAACTCCTTGAAAGTAAGTGGCACTGCACCGAGAGAACACTGTGAGAAGAAAAAAGGAGAGGACGCTGGAAAAAGTAAAGTCAGGCCACACAGGGAGCTTTAAAAACGCTATTGCTTCTTTCAACTGGTCGACCACTTGACATCAAAACCAACATTTGAATCTATACTAGAGAAATGATAATAACCCACAGGGTTATTCTTGGAGTTTACCATTCAGCTGACTACAGACCTGTCTAAACTTTATCAGGCTGACTGTCGGGGGTTATGTTTGTCTCAGAATCTTGTTCAGTGGATTATAGAATAATGTCAAAATAAACTTGATCATTCAGACACTTAATATCATCCTTGTCTAGACAAAACAGGTCTCTAAAGGTTGTGTAGATAGACTGTAATCAGAGGGATACTCTGTACTTATCTAAAGAGTCACGTCAGCAATAAAAAATGTCAGTAAAGGGTTACCCAATATACCTTTCAAGGACTATACAAGCATATCCTACTTTGTGGGGTTACAGTTCACCCAAAAAAAGTCAGTTATATAAAAAATTATATCAGAGTTTTGGCTAACATTAGCAGCTCTGGAGACTTTTTTAACTAACCTGCGGGACTCTCTTCAGCTTTGTAAGCAAGCTAGTTTCTGAAAGTTGTCCTTTCAACCAACAAAACCGCTGGCTAGAAACAACACAGTCTGAGTGGTAGTTGGTTAGTTGTACATTCTGGTGTAGTAGATCTGTCTAAAGTGCAACTTGATGACATATAAAATGCCATGGTGACTGGTAGGGCTCAAGATAGTTTCAGTTCACTCACAATCAAAATCTATGACCATGTCAACAATTAACTGTTGCTGACTGACATAATGAGTCACACGTGATTAATAGTAAAAGTACACAGATCACAAAAGACGCAGCACATTGTTTCTTTCATTTCTTCAACAATTGAATGGGAGCATGAGATAATTGAATTAATGAATCTGCACACCTTATAGACCCTAAACAATACAGTAATTACTGTAGTTAATCATCATTTGGGAGGACTTTATGTGGTTCAGTATGTGTTGAGCAGGTGAAAGCAACACTTGTACACTTTGAGAGGGAGCATATATACACACACACTCACGCACACACACACACACACACACACACACAGTCAACCACATCGGGAAGCAAGAAATTTATCTCTTTGAAGTGTGTTCTTATGCAGTGAGGAGAACCTGAAGGCCTACATGGTTTGCTGACCTACAAGGACAACATCCTGATTGTTTATCCTTTTACTACATTGTCTGGATCATTTGTCAGGCTCATATCATTAACCAACATGAAATACATGCCCTTCGTATGTGTGCGTGTGTGTGTGTGTGTGTGTGTGTGTGTGTGTGTGTGTGTGTGTGTGCGTGTGCGTGTGTGTGTGTGTGGTTCAACTGCTACGCCTGCTTGTTATTCATGGTGGCAATGTGTCTGAGTCCGCCTCTTCTGGACCAGCCTTTGTTGTGGAACGCTGTTCCACGCCTTCACTCACATTGGACTTGCCTGTATGTGAGCACTGGAGATTCCTTTAAGTCAGAACTCTCCGTCTGAGTGACGGCACACAGTGATGCAGAGATACAGCTCCCTTTAGTTGTCCTCAGGCTCCCGGCCTTATACTGTGCAAGGAGGACACATATATACAACACAGTACATGTATGCATTGTGCCTATAGGGAAAGCATATTGGGTGAGCAAGTGCTATCTGTGTGTGATTAATAACACATATTTTACAGGATGATTGCATCTGCATCTATAGCTGTAAAACTATGGTAAGAAGTGAATTAAAACTGCAGTATTTCCCTCTCAGTAGAGTAAAATAGGAGTAGTGCAGGCAGCTGGAATCTACAAATTGTACATGGTCAATTGAATGTGCTTCTTAACTGCATCTTAGCTTTCCTACACAGCAATAAATATATAAAAGAAGAGAAAAAATATAAGTTGAAAAGCTACATACAAATACATACATCAAAGATAATCATGTTTCATTAGAGTGCTGTTATACCAGCAGGGACAGACTAAATGGGTTTGTCACAACAGGACCTGAACAAACACAAAATGTCAGAGATTGTCTGAATCCATAATCTAGTAATGTCTCCTGAAATTATATGTACATTATGTTTGAATTACCTGCCCCTGCAGTCGGCCTAACCGCTGCTCAAGGCAAAGCAGTGTCTTTTTCAAGCTGTTGGCAGCCGGAGAGATTTTCAGCAGCATTAATGGACTGTTAATATGTTGATCTGCTCATATCCACAAGGCATTTTCCTGCCAGAACAAATAGGCATCAAATACCGGGACTGATAGAACCCTCAAATGACAAGCCCTCTGTCTACATTTTTCGCTGTATAGCCATATATTCCCCAAACAGAATAAATGAGAGGGTTTTAATGCCGGAGAGCTCAAAATGGGGATAAAATCAACGTGAACAATGGAGTTAAGACCTTCCTCTGTCTTTCTCTCCTCCCGTCTCCACAGTTCTCCCTGTTTGCTCCGCGCTATCAGTGTCAATGTGAGTGTCAATGAAGCTTGTCATGAAAATGTAAATTGGATTTGGCAATTTAATTTCCATTTTACAAATTATCTGACGCTTCTAAATAATACCAAATGGTACTGAGAATTAATGTCGGAAGAAAACACAAATAGGCAATCGTCATAGACAGTCTCTGAGCCTGCAGCATGTAGGGTACATAGCACACACAGTGCACATCTGGTGTCAGTAGAGGGGGACCCAGCCCATTTTAGCTTCTCTAAATTCAGTGTGTTTCAACACAAGTTGGTGTGCTCTGACACACCAGGGAACAAAGACAATGAAAATTCATCTTAATCTGGAGAATTCTGCCTGGCAGCCCACCCCCCCACCCACCCTCCCCTACTCCCAGCCCTGTGGGGGACAATAATTAATCAAGCTAGCATTAAGTAGGTGGGGTGCAGGGGTAATAGATCAATTGAAAAGCTGATGATAAGAATCGATGGAAGAGATAACCTTGGCTGAGGTGCAGAGTCTGGAAGATGGGAAGAGAATGTGGAGGAGAAGGAGCGAGAGAGGAAAGGCTGAGACGTGATGATTTGGCTCATACTCACAATTGTCAAAAACAAAATGTGTGTTTTTAAAAGATAAAAACCTCTGCCACAAAGCCAGAAATGCTGACCTGTCAGACACACACACACACACACACACACACTCCTGAATTTTCTTTAACTCAAGACATTCCTTGCTCAGCATTAAATTCTGGCACTGTAGTTTCTTCTTTATTATCAACAGATTGCAGCTAGGCATCAAAGAGCACGATTACATTATGGTTAGCCGTTGATAGCAGTGGACTTCAGGCAGTCGGGGGGCCAGGTGTGTTGTTACTTGGCAGTATTTCTCAGGTATTGTTGGAAGGATAGATCCCGAGGCTGCGCTCAGGCTCTCTCTGAATGATATAAGCTCCTATTGGGTGTACTTACAGTAAACATTACTTACTGGAACTGTCAGGTTATGTTTAAAGAATATGTGCAGTTCCCCCAATTGAATGAGATTGATGCCTCGACCCGAAGCGTAGATTCCACTCCAAACAACTTTTACTTTTCTCTCCTTTGGCAGGTGAAGCAGTTTGGTTTCATAGTTCAGTTATTTAGTTTCATCAGTTTCAAAGTAACATATTGTGGCTAAAAGTCCATGCGATGAACTTCCATACATTGTTTTTAAAATTCATTATTTCACCACATTTGTAACTAAAAGAGAACAATCTGCTTCAAATGCAGTCAAAGGACACTGAGAAGTTGTTACTGGCATCTAGAGGTGTAGCTGCGGTGTGTCACCCCATCCACTTGCCCTCTTGTTCCTAGCATGAAGAAGAAACTACGGTGGCTGCAAAAGGTCCAAAAACATTCCCTATGTACGGCCATTGTTTGGTTTGTCCATTTTGTGCTGCAGTAGAAATGTGGTCCAAGATTGTGGACCTGCAGCAACTGAAGTTGTAAAAGGCTCATTCCAAAGGTAATAGAAGCATAATGACTCATATTTGCAGGAGATTATACAACATAGTGAGGCATATTTTTCTTCAATTTCTGCCATATTGTGTAGATAGAGCCCACTAAACTTTACATACTGGACCTACTCAGCCTGTTTCTACTTGACAAGCACCGTCAGATTAGCAAATACACAGTGATATAAACACCAAAGGGTTAAACTATTGAGCTACGTGTAAGAGTGCTACCGACCTCTGAGGCATAAAGCTTGCACTTGAGAAATTTTTAAACTGGTGCCAGCAGTGATCTTTGCCAGGAAGACAGTCTTTCAAATTATCTTACCTCTGCCTCTCCAGATTTTGTACATGTACAGTCTTACACGGATCAGAATGCTGTTAAGAAAACAGCATCTTTTTCTGAATATAACCGACCTATTGTTAAAGGAATAGGATAACCTTTTGGTTGTTGGATGAGGAGATCAATGCCACTCTCATTCTATGCTAAAATAAGGTGAGGCTACAGCCAGGAGCTAAGCTTAGCATAAAGACTGGAAATGACAACTGCAAAATATGAATTGTATGCTATAATAAAAGGTTTCAGGTCATTGTGCTGCAATATTTGGGTTTTGGATCAGGTCTTTTTTTTCTTAGACGAAAATGTAACAAGCTGCAATATTCTTGATATACTTTGGACAGCATCCATTGTCTCACAACTATTTTTAATGACTACATAGTTCATAAACCCAGTGCTGTACTTTTTTTTTTTTTTTTTTATACGTTAAACGTTCTACGTTCAGTCCTAATAGTGACAGAACGTGGAACTGGGGACAACTGACCATCTAAAGAGATAACATATGTAATGATGCAGAGCTACTGATCTTCTACTTCCATTGATGTCCAACTACTGATCTTCCATCTCCAACATTAGGTTTTTATTTGTTGTCAGAAAAGCTTTCTATGGCTTCTCCTTTTTTTGGTGTGATTTCTCTGTCAGTTCAAAGACACTAAAAAGTTCAGAAACAATAGTCTGGCCCTGCTGTTTCTTCAGGATATATTGCACACACACACACACACACACACACACACACAGTGTGAACATAATAACAAGGAAACAATATTAATGTATAACAAGTGTGAGCTGTTCTCTCAGTACTGCACTTTGTTTACCCTGAGAAGTGAGACAGCTGAAGAGGAATAGAAGTGAAATTGTTTTTTTTAATAGAATATATATATATATATTTTTTTTTTTTCTTTCTTTTAGGACAACGCTGTCCCCGGACTTGACTGCTGAAGTAAGGGGAGTGATGATCATTCTGAGCAGCAAACTCTGTAACCTGAGGCATAGGTTACTGTAGTAAACCCCAGGAGTACCCCATTTTTGTATACAGGTCGTGGTTTCAACCACTGATGCTTTTGTTTTTCCCATTCCACTTTTTTACTGTTTGCCAACTACCATGAGATCCTCCAGGAATTTCTTTCGGTCATTACTTTTCAACATTCTTAACTTGTGTCATATATGTCACTAATGTACTTAAACCCATCACGGTCTTTTCCTAAACCTTATCAAGAGTTTGGTGCCTAAACATGACCAAACTACAACAAGTTTTGTAAACCACATAACAACAAAGTGTGTCTGTTACTGGTTTTCAGCGCGCACCGGCAGTCATCTACTGTATGTAGTTATATGTGTTATTTTGGGAGGCACCGGCAATCTACTTTTGCAGTTGTTTAAGGATGAGAAAGTGTTTCAGATTCCTTCCACTCCAACTGCTGAGGACCTAAATGTGTCAGTATTTAAACGCGGCTAACCCTACCGACACTACCCAAGGTAGCGGTTTCACCTTGCTTCCATTCTTTGTGCTAAGCTAAGCTAGCTGCCTGCTGACAATACTGCACATGCATATTGAACATATAGACATGAGAGTGGTATCAACCTTCTCATCTAACTCAAGTATCTAAATGAGTTCGACAAGAACAACAAGAACGTGAATAAGTGGAGTCACACTCCTTTCACTATCGTGCTATCAGTGAACATTTTCCTTGTGATGTGAACACAACTCAAAGCTCTGGCAGTTATTAATGTCATCACAGCCAATATCAGGATTGCCCTCTTCCATTCAAAAAGCTAATTGGATTGACAATGTTTGTGTCATTTATCCAGAGGATGACAGAGGCGACACAACTTGGAATAAAGAAATAATTCACTGAAGCAACTAAAAATAATTAATATCAACAAATATTAACACACACCCTTCGAATGGATTGTATACATCACAGATTACTTATATACAATCAAAAACAAAAAACATGACAACTTTCCCATTCGTGTACTGTATGTGTGAGAACATAAAGTACAACCTTATTATATAGTACAATCATTCCCATTATATGTTTCCATGGTTTACACATACAAAATCAATGATCAGCCAGGCACCTCTGAGACCGAGAGAAAATGAAGGAACAAGGCTAAGGAGGGTGAAAAAGCTGCCTCAGAGGAATAGAAGTAGGAAATGCTCTATGATGTGCATAAGGCGGACACTGATGGGCATTATAACCTGCATGAGAGACTGCATCCATTTTGTCTCAACAAACAACTCCTACAAACATCTCTCTTTAAAGTGCTATTAAATCAACACAACCGGCCCTTTGTGGGCGGAAACATAAACAGGCAGGGATCTGCAGAGGGAGCTGATGAGTGCAAAGACAATTACAGCGATACGGCAGAGGGCAATGTGGAACAGAATGACATGGACGGGAAATAGTTGTGCAATAAGTCGGATGAGCAGAGGGCTTGAGTGCGAGATGGATATGGCAGATACATTGCAGCTATTCTTCATTAGATTTGACACGCGCAGCCCTTGCCCTAGCCCAGCTAGACTCCAACGCACCAGATGGATCTAAGCAGCTGCCTTCCCCTGCACCCTGCCCTCTCTTCACCTATCACTGGTCCACAGGGCCTATTTCCACCTGGATGAATCTGACGGGAATCATGTGTTCCACTCCACACGTGTATTTAAAACCATCTTACACTTTTGGATGGGGTACCTGCTTTGGAGTTGTGTCTCACCTCATACTAAATACTGATCACATACTAATGTGAATAGTACGTAAATCCATTATATAGAACGTGTGTGTCCATAATCACAAGTGACGTAATCATTTGCATGTTCTCATCCCCATACAGTAGAAATGAGAAGGGTTGAAACTATGTGGCTGTTTAACTTCCCTTTACTGAACTTGTCCAACATCAGAAAGCATTAATAATTAACAGCAATGGCAAACTGATTTGAGAGTGACATCAGATTTCATTTCTGTTTTGAATAATGGTGATGGAGCCACTGCTTCACTTGACACTGTCCAAAGGGACACATTATGAATTCATTTTCAAAATAAATTAAAATCTGAATGGAATAATTAATTTGTTTTTTTTTCAATAGGTCTTCATGGTGTCAGCTGTCTTCTGGCCCCAAGCTGCCACAGTGTGTTGTTCACAATCCAAACTTAGAAAAAAAAAAGGACATGGTCTCTGATTAATTTAATTCAAGTGGTGCAATCGGGTACTATCAAAATATGATATAATCAGTTTGTAATATACTATACACACACCCCCTCAGCATGTTGAAAATGGCCACTCAGCACAAATTATATCTGAAGTGTACTTTTTACTCCCATGAGGACAAACAGACCCTTATACTGTGTATCTATTATATTGTTATTTTGCATCTCCTGTAGCTAAGAAAAGCTACAGGAGCAGGTCTTTCTTGAAAGTGCTCACTAGCTAATGCAAGTCATTTGCCGCATTAAAGCATTAAAAGCATTGTGTTTGCATTTTGTTCCTTTTGTTTCTTTGTTTGTTTCATCTTGATTCTACACTGACTTGTTATCATGTGAATGATGTCCGCTATTCCCACTCTAGGCCTGTTTCTGTGCTTTCGCTTTGTTCTCACAGGTGAGTTTATCAGAGCTTTTTTTTTTTTTTTTTTGCTGAAAATAACTGCATGCTGTGACTTAAAGTGACGCTAATAACAGAAGTGAGAGTGAACCAAAACAGTAAATCTGCAGGCTGCCAATAGGTGATCACTGAGTCCATTATTATGAATAGCACTCTTTGCATACACACATTATTATAATTCATATATTTATTCATTGTAGTCATGCAATCCACATCAATTATAGCAGACTTAAATGTACTGAACCAGATTTTATGCATGTCAACATTTGTTTCTGCTTTACCTGTGTGTAGTTGAAAACCAGCTTGTGGCTGTTTTAACGCATTAGTCATAAAGTCAGTTGACACTCTCTGCAGCCTTGCTTTGTGACCCATACTAATGTTTCACTTGCATTTAATATGAAAGCTATTTTGTGAATTTCCTTTCTTTGCAAGGTGTACCGAGACCAACGTTTGCACTCAGATTCACCTCAGCTGGTTTCAGTATTTTAAAGGGCCAATTCACAAACGCTCACTAATACATCCTCTCACATTTTATATTCTGCTATCAAAATGTTTTAACACAAAAGTATAGAAATTCGGTTCATTCAAAGGGAAGCAGCCTAGATGGATCAAAGAAACCATTTAACATTCTCCTTAGCTCCAATACAAGTCCTTGTCCTTTGGGCCTCCTCTCTGCCTTCCCCATACCCTGACAATTATTGTGTAGCTTACACTAAACACTCCAAATTAAAGTTTGCCTGGCAAGGAGTGCACATTCATCAACGGAGCCCGCTGAAACGTGCCGCGCTTTCAAGAGTGAATAATGCCAAAGCAATGATGCTGTAAGTGGATTTTCTGCCTGCTCCCCTGCATGGAACTCACATCAGAGAACCCATTTGAAGTGTTTAGACTTGGAAACATTAATCCCTGTAATTTCAGGTCTGGTGTGCCTACTCTGTCAGGTACATTAGGGCTGCATTGGAGAACCAGTAAAACAGTGAGGAAGCCCCGGTGTTGTCCGCCAGTAATTAGAATGCCATGTGTTCATCCTTACGAGGTGAAACGGCACTTGTTAAATGAAGACCTGTCACACTTTAATTGTCTCCACCGAGGAAAAAAAAAAAAAGAGGGAAGAGTGGCAGAGACACAGGGATTGGAAGAAGAGAGGAGGGACAGAGGAGGGATTTGTATTACAATGTTACAAATGCGGTTACTTAAAAGTAGTGAAGGCTGGGTAAGATTTACTGTGTTGTCTGAAACGTGTCCTTGTGTGGGTCCCTTTGAAATGGATCTTGCCCCTGTTTATTTGCGTAATTACCTCCGCCAGGGAGGTTGTGTCGTCAGCTCAATTTGTTTTTTTTGTCTGTTTGTTTGTCAGCTCGTCAAACACTACTTAACAGATTTTAATTGAATTTGGTGGAAAGTTAGGCCCTGGGCCAAAAAGAGGACCAGGTGACTTGTTGTTGGTGTGGATACATGTAGTTGATGTTGAAGGGTTTCTTTTTAAAAAAGAAACCGGATGCAGACATCTGTCTTTTCATCGTCATCATCATGTTTTATTTTGGATCTCAGCATGTGGCAGCATATGTGCACAGGCACATAGAAACAGGAAATCTCTCATTATGGCCTCTAGCATCATGGCAGTATAGTCTAACAATGCATACATCATCCATCGCCTTGCATTCAAATCATCGTTCCAAAAAAAACAAAAATAAAAATAAACCACAATAGCGGTTACTGACACAAGCTTCTATTCCTGAGCTACCATGCGTTCCTAAATTAAGACGCCACTTGAAATGTCTCTTTTCCAAACATCATTGTTCTAGTCGTTGTGAATCATTCATATCCATCATCTCAGTCATTAAACAAACATGACAAAGTTTCCAGTACAAAGGACAATAAAAAAAACAAAAAAACAAAATGATACTCATTTTTAATTTCTTCCAAATTACATACTTTCATCTTCCGAAGCAGCACTCCCACTTCCCACTTCATTAAAACAAACGGCGGCATATCAGCTCTTATTTGGGCACAGTTGGATATTTTCCTGTGATAAACTAAAAAGTAAATTTCCAGTTTCTATTTTCATAATATGTACATTTCTTTGGTTTTGCCTAGGAATATTTTTATCCTCACATATTCGTTATGGGAACATAATATTTTCACAAAAAAATACAGACAATATTTTTGTCTGGTAAAGTAGCCACTGTGTCAGATTAGGCAATCATGGTCATAAATGACAGACCACTGTTTGGCTCCTGACCAATCATAGCCTGCTGGATTTCATGAATTATATGATGTCCCTTTTTGCTCTGGTAAAAATGCTCTGTAGTGAATGTTTGGACCATTCCGATCACAGAAGACAAAAATGTTGGCCACAATAATACACAACACTAATGGTTCCTATTATTATAGGCTGATATTGTGTATTCTGAACTTGGCATTGGAGATACAATATCAGTTTTTGGCATCTTGAATACCTTCACAGGGTTCCCGCCGCATATCTCATGTGATTGCTTGCATTGCAGCAAATCTGTGAACGCCCGGGACATATCTAATAGTATGATTATGAAACATTTGTTCCTTGAGTACCTCTTCGGCCCCCAAAGCCCAGCCAAGTAATCAAGGAATGGACGAACACCAGCTTGAAAGAGAGAGAGAGAGAGAGAAAGAGAGAGAGAGACAATATCTATATCAGATTTTCCAGTACTTCCCCAGTGTGCTGCTTTAAGACTGAGCACTGATGTGCATATAAAAAATTTAAATTTTAATCAACATAAAAATCTAAATGGTTGTCCAAATTTGTTAACTTTAACTCTTGATCACCAAAATGAAACTGGATGTACAAATACGAGTTAAAGTCCTTCTAAAATCTACTATTCTAGTTTTCCTTTGATATAAGGACATCCTTCATTTCCTGCACATCATGCTCATTCTCAGCCAGGACAACACCGCCGTGCGTTATGCTATTTAATGTATAGACATAAATACATTTAATAAATAGAGAACAAATAGGAGAGACAAAACATCACGTTTTATTCGAGCGCACGCTGTAAAAAGAGGTTAAAGACTTCCCGTTAACGTCACAGTCTAACACTTTAAATGCTACAGAATCAAACAATTTTACACGCAAGTCTGTTATTAGGTATAGTTGAGTACAGTATAAAAGTAGTGCTTAATACATGCATTCCTCTGTAATTAAAATGAAGCACCCTTGGGTCATCACTCTGAGCTCATAGATCTGAGCCAAATGGCAGTTGTTTTGCCAGTTTCAACATCTTCTAAACAAACAATTATGGGGCTATTTAGACTTCATTAGGCAGATTTGCTATTTGCTATACCTGCAGCTAAGTTTAACCTCCTCTGCACTACACTCTTATGTTTTGTTGTTGTTTTTTTTGGGTTGAGGGATGGAGGGTAAGGGCATATTTCTTCTTCGAACATGTCATCACAGATAGATTACAAAATCTCGTGTCTTAACAAAATCTTTTTCTTATTCATTACACCTTAAATACTGATTGTGCGAGCCAAAGCCCAGAGCTCTGTTTTCCAGCACAAGGATCCTTGTGTTGCCACAGAAGAGAATCAGAGCGCTAATAAAGAGAGGGTTAAGGTCTGCAGAGTGAAGGATTGTAATGGGGCAGCTTGACAGTGTGAATGTCTTCATTTTCCCTATACTGAAGTTTAAAAAATGGTCCCATCCTTGCCACCTGGGTGTACCTTGAGCTGTCTGAAAAGAAGCGATTACCTGCTCAGAGTGTGCCGCAGAGGCCTTGGGGGATTTGATCATCAATTAATCACAAAATCCCAAAAAGGTACTATTCATCAAAACTGAATGGTTCTTTTGCTGATGAGTAATTTCACCCAGAAACAGACTTATGTGTGAGCAAAGTTTCAGTTCCAGCATCGCACTCCTCATTGACTGCTTTAGCTAATGATTCCACATTGAAAAGACGGCACGATAACTGCCTAAAAATTCAAAATCTCCAATCCAAAAAATTGAAATCAAAAAGTTGTATTCTGTAAGTAGACTAGATCATATCAGCTGTACTGGCTGATGCACTGATGTGCCAACAGGCCTACAGGAATATGTGCAATTATGTAATTCACGATTTAATGTGTCAACTAAAAGTAGTGTCATCTAGGAAAGAGGTCAACTTCCAGTTTACTTGGCCTTGTCACTTGCGAACCGTGCTGATGCCACATATCTCCACAGGGCTGACAGACTATCCCAGTCTCTCCGTGTATGTTTCACACAGCGACCAAGCTGCTTCTTAATCAAGTAATTTGTTGAAGTAATTTGTTGTCACTAACCAATGGGTGTTGCCCTAATCATTTACAGTGGTGTAGCCAGCATGATAATTGCTTTGGCACTTCAATAAACTGGTGAACCAGTTGTCTGTTATAAATTCAAGGTTGTGTTAGACAAAAAGCTTTTTTTTTTTTTTTGCCAGCTCCTTCCGAGCAGCCCATATGATCTGGTCTGCCACTAAAGTTTGGTCTCTCTCTGGTAAGGGCAGGGATAGATGCTAACACACCGGAAAAGTTTGCTTTTGATTGGGAATGGTGTAAACGCATAAAGACACCTTGCCCATCCATGATAACCGCCATCATATCTTGGATTCCAGCTCTTTTTTTTTCTTCAAATATGATGACAAGAATGGATTCTTGAAGTGGTATTTCATGCACATGCAGTTTCCCCAAACGTATTTAGGTTTATTGTAATAGCTAAATATTGTAAATAAGGACAGTCTGCATGAGGAATTGCCAACTGTCAACTGAGTACAGTTAAATGTCTGGCTCTCTAGTTTGTCACAGTGAAAGGCTGTGTTTTCTAATCATAGTACGGTTTTATAAGCCGCTGAAGTTAGCACTAATGTATGCATTGAAATTTTCTGAAGACCTTGAAGTGACATCTATGATGTGTATACACGCATTGCAATGCATAAACTGCTAACTACACTACCACCTGACTCACTTCGTGGACCATCAGCATCGCACCAAATTGCTGCAAGGCACTGTAGCCTACACACTGTACACATATAGAGCACACATGCTGCTAAACAGGTCAGTATATGCCTCTTTTCTACATTAGACATGAATACAATTCCTGCCAATCATTATTGTACTACAGGAGATGGGTCAACGTTGCAGTGTTATTCTCTTTATGTGTATTATTTGTAGATGGAATCTCCAGTGAGGGATGGAACAACAAACTAATGTTACTCAAACGTTGTCCTTGTCTTTGGTTTATTTAGAATAAAATACAACTGTAATATGTAAGAATATCACTATAAAGAATACCACTCAGAGAATATTGAGTCAAATATTTCAGCTGTGATCCAGAGCAGAGTAATAAAATGTACAATTATGCTGTTGGCACCACATTATTAAACCATGTAGTATGCGCAAATTGTTCTATTAAAATTCACTTCAATTATCTTAAAGTGGCCTAATATTTACATATTAACACTGTTACTGCCTTCTGCTAGTGTCTTATTTGTATTTTGGTTCAGTAAAGTAAGAGGTTGCATCCAGGTCATATTTGCATAGTCATTCTCGATGATATCCGGCTAATATGGCCCATAAATACCACTACAGCAACACCTGTGAAGTAAGTGCGGATCAGCAGGGAGCAGAGAGCGCTCCGCATGGAGAAATATGAGGCCCCTGTGGGCAGAGTGTGGGAGGACTGGTGTTTCCCTGTGCAAATGCTGCAGACCTAGAGGGAACCTCACTGCTGGAGATTAGCCAATCAAGCTAAGGGCAGAAAGAACTAGGGTGTGCAGAAAACTCTGTTTTGATTAGGAGGGTTCCTAACTGAAAGAACTCACCTGGAAGAATCTCGGTGGCAGCCATGACAATAGCTGGAGGAATTAACTGAAATGCTAAAAAAAGAAGTTTCCTTGGTTCTTTTCCAATCTCCGGATAGGAAATACAGGTCTATTGCTCAGGTGGTGGCGTTTTCTATTTATTAATTCTCCTTTACCTCTATATTTATGTTCCATCAAGGTGAAATAATATTATTTATTAAAGAAAAGGACAGAATTTATTTGGCTCTTTGTCTGTTTTATTCTCTACTGTACCACAACAGTAAGAATTCAGGAAAAGAGTGGGCAGAGCACAGCTGACCATTGTTTCTGCCCCCCACTCTAATACTTTGGTCCAGTAACACTTCCACACCGTTAATTATTTTGATTATATATTTCTTTTTTTACTACACCACTGTCTCTGAGTGTGCCTCTGGAAGCAATTACCCACTTAAGCTGTTAGTATGATTATATAAACAGAGAGCTCATCATAATAATATTACAGAAAATATAATTTTGACTATCCGAAGAAAATTGTGTTTGCACTTGAGTAAAGAAAATGCCCTTGAAAATGTTTTATGGAGGAGGTCAGGACATTCTCTTACTCTTCTAACGATTTACACTGTAACTTGGAGTCACTTACAGTACCAGTCCGATGTACTTACCTTACTAGGGCACAATGTTTTTCATGTGTTGTTGCTGTCTCATGGCCATTGGGATTTGAATAGCTGAAATAGAGGGCACTCGGACTGCATCCTGCAAACAGCTGTTGATGGCATTATCAGCAGAAATAACACATGTAACCCATATAGAATGTCTCTATGCTAAAAGCCACAAACACTGCACATTGCTGTGTCTTGATGTTTTTGGTACCACATGAAGAGGAGATGCAGATACATATTTTATACCAAAAAGGTTTCAGTACGTTGCACGAGTCTAGATTTTTGCCTCCACCAACTTTCCTCTGGTATTTAAAAAGCCCTTTGTGTTGTTCCAAGCAATATTCAAAATTTCATTACGACTGAAACATTGCTAATTAAGAAACAAGGCTAAGAGTGTGTAGCCATGTTAGCGCCTCCATGACGCCTAACTTTGGCACAGTTGTTGTTTGAGGTAAACGCTAATGCCAAGATGCTAAAGTGCTGATGTTTATCAGACGTGGTGCTTAAGACGTTTAAACTCTTAATATACTCTACCTCGTTAGCAAACTAACATTTACTGATTAGCTCATACATGTAACGTTATACTGATTAGCTCCACAAGGCTTAATGTTCCCTGGTCCTGTGATGAATATCTACACTGCCAATGAGTTTTATCCAATAACATCAACCCATTCAAGACTATTCAGTAATGTGTCTCGGTGTTCTCAGGTGTGCAAGAAAATTTAATCCTCACATTCTAAATCTCTCTATTCTACTCTACCCATCTGTTATTGTGTAATCAGCCAAGAGCTTCCATCTCTAAATCACCATGTAACTATCTGTGCAGATAAGCAATTAAGCTTAATAGTTGTGTAGGAGATATGACTGCAGTGGAAAATAGTGGAGGTGGAAAGTCAGGGGATGGGAAACCACAAGTGACCTGGTGCATTTGAGAAGTTTGAACACAATGTGAAGAACCAAAATTAGCACATGATAGTCGTGGGAATAAAATTGGTGAACAGCCATTTTGGCCTGAAAATTGGCTGAGTGTGAGAAGATACATAACAGGGCATGAGCTCTTATGTACAATCTCTCAACTACTGAGCAATTTGTAGAAAAAAGCTCTTCAAGGATAAAACTTGTTTTCATGGCTGACAATTTCCATAACAAGCATATATTCGCAGCAATGCTCTGCAAATGGAAGAAATAACATTCAGTGCAATTTTATTAGTTCCCAAATAAATGTTGCTGAGGATAGTGCAAGAAAAAACTCCCCATAGTATCGAACACTTGAGAATGTAGCCTGCACAAGAGTTTCCCTAGCTGCTAAATTAGGGAAGGTCATATTTCAACAATAAAAATCTTAGCCAACCTAAATGCCAACAAAAAAAAGATCAGGAATATGTCTTTGCATTAAGAACCGACTTTAGACTGCATGTGGCTCTTGAAAGGCAATATGGAGCTCACCAAGAGCATGACTCAGAGAAAATGCAACTGAGTAGGCCAGGGGTGGCCAACCAGCCAGTGACTTAGAGCCAAAATCTTTACTGTGGTACTGCAAAGAGCCACATTATGTACGCGCACACAGACACACACACACACACACACAGAATGAAATATTAACAATTTAGCATGTCACAAATGTCACACACCCCACACTATGAAACCGGAGATGACAAAAATGAGCTTATCTCATCCCAAGATTACAGGCCAGACTTTTGCTCAGCTAGATTCACATCACACTGCAAGTCCTGCCTACTAAGACCAGAGGCCAGTTACCTCATTCACTCTTTCAGTCACCCGCTGATATAATTCTGACACAGGACTTAGGCAAGTCCACATGGAAATATAAACATTTGCAATAGCATCCAAAAAACAGAATATGTACGATTTTTTAAAATGATATATATATATATATATATATATATATATATATATATATATATATATATATATATGTGTGTGTGTGTGTGTGTGTGTGTGTGTGTGTGTGTGTGTGTGTACCTTATTGTGAGACTTCTGGCAGACGTTTTTTGCCTGACTTTTCAGCGTGTTTAAGTTCAGTACCTTTGGGGGATTTTCTGTCGACGTTTGAATGGAGCGTGTTGAAATGGCGCTGAAGATTTGAAGCTTTGAAATGTGCTAAAGAAGTGTCACATGACACAGGCCGCGGACCGGTACCGGTCCGTCGCTCAATTGGTACCGGGCCGCACAAGAAATAATTAACTATTTCCGTTTCACGTATTATCTGAGTATGGACGATCTTTTATTTTGAAAAACCTTTTATTTTGAAAAATGGTTCTCTCAGTGACGTCTGGGTCCCTTTCGCGACGTAACGGTAACGATAGCGACCAGTCACGCGAGTTGGAGAGCCGCATTCTTATGGGCCAAGAGCCGCATGCGGCTCGCGAGCCGCGGGTTGGCCACCCCTGGAGTAGGCTATTGTATGATCTGCATAAAGATGCACTCTAGCAAGTGAAGAAGTTCTCAGTAGTTTGAGTCACAGTTTGAATTGACAGAATCAAATACAGCTGCACAGCGCTGCTTTCTGTCCAAGACAATGAAATATAATTAGTTAGCAACATAGCTGCTGTTATTGAACTATGACCTAATCAAAAACCAGACTCATTTCCACTGAAAATAGTGTTGCCGAGGATTTTTCAATTAAGACTTTACCTGAGGTTCTACAGTCTTGCCAAGGGGAGAAAGTTTGAATGTTGAGCAGTAGTTCTTTACGTCTAAAGGGACCCCACACAGGGAAACAAACAAAACTGCTTACTAGGTTTTGCAGACAGAATTAGTTTGGAGGTTGTGATTAAAAATAGGAAATTAAAAACATAATCACCTTCACGCCTTAAAATAATAACAAGGATCCAGGTCGTGGGGTCCACATGACTTTTTCTTGATCAATACAATTCAAAGCTTTGTAGATTTTTATGCCAGAAATAGGTCTAAAAACAAGCGTGCACCTCTGTGAGTTGGTTTTGGATAGAGGTGTCACAAAACTGGAATAGGCTCAGAGAGTGTGCTGCATATGTAAAGAAAACAGACCCAGCTGATATAAAGAACATAAAATGCTCATTAAAGTGTCTGACAATATCATCTATCATCTTTGTGCTTAATTTCAACAAACATGCACCACCTTTACCAGCTCATTGGGGTCTATAAACATTGTAAGCATCAATCAAAATGTCAGGAATTGTTTTGTTTTTTTTTGGTTTGTTTTTTTTAACCAAGTTTCTGATAAGCCATAATATCCTTTTCAGTTCTGATAACATAGAGCTTCTTTATGCCCAACACTTAAATGCACAAACCTGATCAGTTTTTGTAGTCCATGGATAGACAGTGTTTTGCTTTTCCAGATGAGCAGCAGCAGCAAAACAATACAAAATAATACGTCTGTTGTTGTAGTTGAAAGAACTTGAGAGTGAGATGATGAATGTTCACCCCGTGTACTGAACTCAGAAAGTCCAGGGAGGCCATATTCACTACTAAATAAACTAACAGATCTATATGATGCCCACATTGAAAATCACAGTATAGGTAATTGCAGGTGATTAGATGGCTTAATTGTAGCGAGCAGTTGACTTTTTTTTCTGAGAAAGCACACAGTGTTTCCTAGGCTGGAACACATAGTACAACACCCTGTGAATCCACTCCACTCACCCAACAGAGTGTGGGCACCGATCACCCAACAGCAATCCAGCAGGCAGGCTAAATGATTAAATCAGGCTCCAAACCAGGTCAAGCAGGTCTTCTACAACCAAGCAGCAGTAGCTTCAACTCACATTTGCATTGTTAGAGAAGCCTAAAGAGAAACCACTATGCACCTCTTAAGTGGAAGCTTGGTTTCAGTAGCCCAACAGTAATAACTCTGTCTCCCTTTTGGGTTTTTTCCTGCTTGCATACAGGCATACGCACAAACAAACGACTGGACTGGTAGCCATCTTGGGATAGGTGGTTTTTATTTGCTTCTGTCCTCCTCCTCCTCCTATTCTCTTCTCTCCTCATTGTAAAAATGAATATAATTTGCAGTAATTTGTTTCACAGTTACTGTACTGATTAACATTCAGTAGTTCTTGGCTTAAAGCAATGCTACTGTCTAATGCAAGCAGTGTAAGATGGATGCAGATGCAAAAATCTGTTTGAAAGTAGACCTTCTTCTCTGACATTATCCATTATTGAAGGAAAGCATTTAATAGTTTAGACACAGATTATTGCCCTCTTACCTGTGTTCACCGCCTCAAGGTGAAACGCCCACCATCAATGCACCAGTTGTCATATCTGCAAAGATGCAGCTAATAAGCATTAATCTAACATATTTACTTCAATGTAGCAGAGATTTTGTGAAGAGTCTGTGGTGTTTTTGTCTAATTGGGTAGCCATTGGCCATTTACTAGAAAGATATGGCATCAGAGGGCTTACACACTTAATCAAATACCTGAAAAACCAGGATGAATATGTTCGGATGAATAATAAAAATAGTAATAAAAATTTCTGTTACTTACTGGAAAACGGCACAACTCTTATAGAGGTCATAAAGAAATTACTTTCTGAACATATCAGAATGTGATTTAAGAGACAACATGCATGTTTAATAAAGGGTCAAGACTAGAAACACTGTATTTCTATTAAAGGGATGGATTTACGGAACATTTATGAAGACCTGTAAAGGTGGTAAAAGTTCATATAAAAATATCAATAAAATATCAAACATATACAAGTGCCAGGCTTTAGTACAGTTGCATTTGCACATACAGTCTGTTGCATTTGAGATTAATACACCATACAATGGCAAGGTGCAATAAGCAGTAACTTTACCTTTTTAATTATTGTTTTATTTAGTTTTATTCATTTATTCAAGATGCTATTGTTATTATTTACGCCCCAAAATAAATTTTAATTTCACAAATCTCCCCAGACTCTCTGGGGATTCTCTGTCACTGGACACTGAAAGTTTTTACTTTCCCCAAAGACTTGAGACTTGAAATGTTCTTTTTCCACAGCGAAATCCATTTTCATGAAGTGTGCAGTGGGAATGTGTATTGTGATGCAACAGCAGGCTGGAGAAAACAATACGGCCAATTGTCTCCCTCCTGCTCGTCCCATGTGAACATATCCATTCTTCAGCCCAGAGTTATCACAGCTCTCCTTTGCTGGTGGCCCCTGGGCTTGAAGCCGCTGGAGCCTACAGGCCTGCAGCCTTCGTGCACCTGATTCCTCTTCTTGCCCCTAAAGACCGGAGTCCTCCATTTGTCATTGGTAAACATGCAGAAGAGCTGGTGTGTGCTTCACATGACAAAGAAGGAGAGGAGGCTGAGGGGGGGGAAACAAAGAGGACACAAATATCAACACATTTCCCAGAGATGTGGGAGCTTGTATAAAACCAGGCACAACACTGCCAAGCAAAATGTGAATATTAATTCCACTTTCATCAATGGGAAAGTTTGTGAAAGGAGAGGGTGTTAACTATTTTGTTGTAAACCATACTCTGTGATTTAGTGTCATATATTTGATTTATTGGATTCACAGGGCCAAAAGAATAACCTATCATGTAGCACAGAGAGTTGGAGTGATGTATATGGCTCAAAGTTACACTGAGTCATTATAAATCCATCGGCCACTATCGTATCAGATACCCCCCATGGAATCCCAGCCAATGCATTTCAAAGCAATTTTTAAATACCCATGTTCAGTCGGAATGTTGATGTATGGCCTGTATCCCGCTTTCGGAAGGTGACAGAGAGGAGGGGGGGGTGGTGGTGGTGGCAAAACTATGTGTGGAAGAGCAGGAGAGAGATCCTGATGAAATTACAGGATGGATTGATTGATCTCCATGGATGCATGTTGCAGTGGAGGGATGCAGTTAAAACTGATGCATCTAGATTAGTGTCAGAGGAGCCGCTGAAGGACAATGAAAGCCATCATCAGGAGACGTGACCTTCTCAGCATATGAAGCCCCCAGCGCACCAGCCCACGCTTCATGGCAGTAAACCAAGAGCTGGAGGAAATTTTGTCATTGCCAGGAAGTAAAAAAAAAAAAAAAAAAAAAAAGGACAATATGAGGCAGGGATGGAATTGCAGATGTTTCAATTCATATTCATTAGCATGGCTTTCCATTATGGAGTGGAAATGAATGGTTACACGACAACTGGTAGCACAGCACAGAGAGGAAGTCGAGAACAGGCAGTGTTGCATCATGCAGAAATCACACAGACACACACACATGCAGAGTTGTTTAAGTCTCTTCATGTTTTCCAGGGGGCATTACATTAACAGTAATGTTAGAATTTATATTTGCTGACACAGTGGACTTTCCAATTTTAGGCCAGTGAGATGTGAATGTCTGAAAAAAAAAATAAAAAAATCCTGAAATCCTCCAGGACAAAAAGAAGAAACAGTTATGCTATATATGTACCCCCCAAGACATTGATTTGGGGCCTCATTTATAAAACTGTGTGGAGAATTCATGTCAAAAATGTTGCGTATGGACAAAACACAGAAAGTGCTTATGCACAAAAATATTCAGATTTATAACAGAGCGCACACCTAGTCCCACACGGATTTACCTTTATAAATCACAATAAACTCAACATTTACACGTGTGAAAGCTTATTGTCCCATTCTTTTAACGCGTATACTGTAGTTACCTAAATAGGCCCCTAATAAATATTAATCCACACAGATTACATGAAGGCAATAAATGCAAATTCTTACTGATCGCCTGGTGGTCTGACATAAAAAGTAGAGGTCATAGCCTTACGCAGACACTGTTTGAACCATGGATGGAGGGAAGAGGCCACCGAAACCCCCTTGATGAGGGACTTGCAGGAATATATATATATATAATATAGTTTTTTCCTCAGTGCAGATTTTTTATTTTGCCTGCCATGTAGCCAACTAGCTCGTGCTAGCTGTCTGCCGCTATCAGTCTGATGTCAAATACAAACAGCAGGGATGAATTCATGGAGTCTAGTTCAAAGTGAAACTCATTTGTAAAGCATAGCTTCACACACGTTTTCAAGTCTGTCTTAAAACTATAGCCAGGGGCTCACGTTAGCACTGATACAGGTTTGATTGCTGTAAGCATTGGCCCTGTCCATGAAGAGATCCCTTCCTCGAGCACTTTCAAAGTAACTGATGGGGACATCAGCAACCTTTGCAAATATTGCTCTGTGCAAAAATGCATTCAAAACTTTAAGATATGGGGCTTCACCAGCCTGTGTTAATAAAATAAAGTGTATCATCTCTTATATAGTAACTTAGTAGCAATTCTGTAATAAACATACCTCAGAAAACCACATTTTGTCTAATAAAATGTACACTCGATAGCACTGTCCAGTGCCAGTGCGAGGAATTGTGAGGCTCATATCATTCCATATATATTTCACACCCTAGAGTACAGTATTGTAGAGTCAGTATGGTATTGTTGAATTCTAAGTTTTGTGTTTTTAATGTATGTACATATTGATGAGTTTTTGCTTTTTACTGTCTCTTGTCTTTTTGTTGTTGAGTTTTATGTGTTTTAGAGGCCCAGCGAGGGACGGACATTACAAACAGCTTTTGGCTATAAATGCTGAGGTGTGTAGCAAAAGGTTCTGATTTACCATATCATACTTACATGCATATTTAACCATACCTACCTTCATGATACCTGAGTTACCAAATTAAAAGCGTTGACAATGAAACTTAAGGGAGCACGTGTCCAACCTTAGACCGTAACATTGACCTGAAAACACAATTTGCTGCTACAAAACATGCACGCTAATACAGTTCAGGAGGTATCAAGTTTTGAAACTGATTTAATTTCTTTATATATAGTAACCATTTTTGAAGTAGGCTTGCCTGTGTATTACCTACAGTAGACAGTCTGGACACTTTGGATAAGCAGTTTGCTGTATGCAGTATGCTGTTTAATCACAATAAACATCAAAATAATCACTGAGAAAGGACGTGAAAATCAGGTGCTGGATGTGTTGGTCCAGAGGAGCATCAGGAAATCTGGGCAGGTTGTGTTATCAAGCAACATTGCCCCACAAAATATGCACTGTATGTACTGTACTGCCACTGTATGACGTGGACATGCATTTTCACGATGCTGTAGCTTATAGCCTACTTTCTATTCTTCTCCTTGCACATCCTCTTCCTAACCTGCATATTTGGAATAGCAGGTGCCCCGCGATCCCCTACTTTATGCGTTTTGTGCTTGTACAAAAATAAATAAGCCTGTGAAGGAAATTGCCTTGACAATAAGTTGAGCATTATATTAAGATGATATTGCCTTTGGAAGTCATAGATTTAATAAACTGGCGTGTGTTCTGTCTTTAATGCAAAGCTTGGGCAATCTTGCAAAGACATATTCAAAAACAAACATCTTAGAATTAATACTTGATTATAAATCATGCCAAAAAACAAACAAAACAAAAAAATAAATAATGAATAAAATAAATCAATAAGTCATGTGTGAAGAACTGACATTAAAGGTCCAGTGTGTCACGTTTAGAAAGATTACTATTGGCAGTGAAATATAGTCATATAACCAATATTATTAATGTTATATAGCCAATAACATTAACATTAATAATATAATATGATTTCATGAGTGTATAATCACCTGAAAATAAGAGCTGTTGTGTTTTCATTACTTCAGAATGAGCCTTTGGGAGCAGGTACTGGCGGTGCAGCCATTGTAGTTTCTCCTACGCGCTTGATAGGAGAGGTTGAGGTGAGGGGTATTAAGTTGGTTAGGATCTGAAACCTCACACACTGTGTTATACTTTTGTTGATTGATTTTCTCAATACAAACCATAGCATCATCTAACAGGAAGACTGAAGAAAACCACAGTAAAAGATCTTTTTAAAGCATCACTCAGGAACCTTGTAAAATAACTAATATATCATCTACTGTCACCACTTACAAGTTTTCTACTCTGCACCCTGGCATTTTATTGGAAGGTTTCCTATTTGAATTTTTAGAGAATCTATCTTAGATGCAGGAACCCTCAGAAACACTGGAATCTACTTGAACGTGCTCTGGATGCTACTTTCATAATCCACGAGCCTCTTTACATCACAGCTGAGGTCAACTTTCTAGACATCTCATATGTATTGTTGTGTAACAGCCAGGAGTACCCTTGGTAGCTCTGGAAGAAAAAAAAAATGTAATCTTCATTAATACATTCACAAATGCAGTCCAACTGTGACATGCTTTCAAGCCCTCTGGTTCTGAATGCTTATAAGAGAAGTGATTAGTGGGACTTGGGGGACAATGTGCTGATTCTGTGCTTTGTAAAGTCTTTTTATTCCCTCATAGTGGAAATTCATGGTCACTCCCTTACTCTTCAATGCATCCCTGCTGCCAGTGGCCTTACAGAAACTTAAACAGTCAATTAGCCTCAGTGAAAGTGGTTGATGAAAGCCACAAATACAGCATGACTAATTAAGCTGTGATATTATATTGCGCTACTGTATGTATCACGCCTGATAATTTGTTAACCATCCATTTGGCGAGTGTTAGTAGTTATTCAATTTTAAAGACGTGCGAGCAAGAGAATATCATCATGAATCTCTCAGAAGTGTGTTGCATTTGAATATCTTCCTCATGTGATCCTTTGATCCACTGTATCTCATCACCCCCCCCCCCCCCCCCCCCCCCCCAAAAAAAATGGACAACTCTTACTGTAGCTTACAATCAAAGCAGCCCTTCTGAGAAAACGCGTACGACAAAAGATAAGGGCCAGTCTCCCTTTAATTCTCAGGACTTACCTGTGTGCTCCGTTTGAAGCACAGTATTTGACGTACACCTGATAATCTTTCAATCGACATTAGTTGGTGTTTTTTTTTTTTTTTTTAAGAGCACTCTCTCCGCCCTCCTCTCGCTTTCCTTGAACATTTCTTTGCTCATTTTCTCTGAGATCCCAGGGCTGATGTCTGCCACTGATAAAGCCTGATCCGCAGTAATTACACAGGGTAAGGGAATTGGATCTGTCTCTGGCTCTAAACTGTGATTTCTACTTCACCACATCCCCCATGCTGCGCCTTTTCTGGTGATGAGACTCATTACAATGCCTGATGCAGATCCCCTTTTGTCCTAAGCAGCGCTGTAATCACCCAGAACGCTCTTACATTACACACTCCCATTCATGTATCAGGGCTGCATTTCATCAGTGCTAACTACTCACGGGCTGCGGCTCTCTATCCTAAAAAAAAAATATGCTCTGATGGACAATGACTGAGGTAGCAGCAAAAGAACAGGTGGGATAAAGAATGGATGAGGCAACCGTGTCTTCTAAAAATTAACAATTTGTCATTGTTATTTAACCAAGACGGCAATCGTTCCCTGGCCTTAACCAAGTGGTTTGACTGCCTACACATAACTATGAACAACAAGACCATGAGTCTGCTCTAGGCAAAAATTTAAGCATGCTATCATGCTCATAATGACAACGTTGGGATCGCTAATGCTATCACAATCAGCAGACATCATTCTCTGGGAACCATAAAATATTTGTGCAAGATTCCATGCTATTCCATCCAATAGTTGTTGAAACATTGCCATCTCTTGAGCCACACAGCTACTGTAGCAAGGCTAGAAAAATGTGCTTTAGTTGCTAAAAGTGAATATTGGATTGCTAGAGTCAATACTGCAGGGAAACCAAATGAAATATGTCGGTAGTGAAGATTTTTTTTGCAGATACTTTCTGCATGAACATTTTGCAGTGCCTCCTAATTATGTTGAGGAAAAGGGCATAATTTGGATGGCATTATAGTTCGCCCTAAACATATCTACTCCTTCAAAGTAATTGTATATATGATTTCTAGAAGACTGGGATGGATGGAGACACTGGAAGGGGAATAAAAACTCGGGAAAAGAGAAATCGCGGTGCAAATCAGAAACAGAGAGATGCATTTGACAGAGAGGGGAGCTAAGACTGATGAATGAAACTGCAACGGAGAAAAAGGTTCATGTTATGGAGATAGGGACTGGCAGAGAGAAGAGACAGATCTTAGTCTAATGGTGTAACGGCTACACACACACACACACACACACAGCGTTGTCTGCAAGCTTCTTTTCATAGGCAGAGTAAAATCTAGAGTCAGGAAATACATTTTTAAGAAAATAATGTGGTTATTGAAAAAAAAAAATAATACAAACAACATAGTTCCTGGCCATAATTGCAACCACAACACCAAACACACAACAGTGTGGTGGAATGTCCCAAAACAAGCCTTATTTACACCAGGAACGAGTCTCCGGAGAGGAGATGAGCCACTGAGATATCATTTGACATCCACTGCAGTGCTGGATCCAAAGTCATTATAATTGGAAAGGCAGGAGAAAGTTTGTCAGAAAGCGCACTCACGAGGGAGGTACTCGTACCCATTGTGTCAATCTTTTGCCATGGTGACGCCGGTACAAATTTGTCTTTGCATTGAAAGGTTTATTTATACATGAATTATACATTAATTCGCCTTTTCCTAAGTCACACAGGCACTGACAGTGTGCAGCACTAAGTGACATGTCATAGCATAATTGGCATCCTGGCTATTGTTTACAGAGTTTTATCCATTTTGTAAATATGAAATTATATGTTAGTCGTATTGTTTAGACAGCCGTTCGTCTTTTTCCTCTATAATTTCACGGAGCCCTGAAGACAGCATTAGGACTTTTTGTACCAACCATAGATATTAGTCAGAGATTTAAGTGATTTACAATGAAAACGTATGATGTTCATACATGATCACTGCAGAAAAAAATGAAATGTCCACATGAAAACAGCACAAAGGCCTGAAAGTATTGTCTTGAATGACGCATCAACTTGGCGTGGAGAATATGTACTCTGTTCCTGCCTTGATGACAGACTCATTAGACCCTGTCCCTTTCTATGCAATGTCAGCCTTGCATGTGTGAGTATGAAAGACATTAGGCAAGCACAGGAGAGAAGGGAAAGAAAGGAAACATTGACTTTAATCTGCTAAATTGAGCTGCTGTGATTTGGATGTTGATTAAACCGCTGCCAGATGACCCGGGGTTTCTGTTGGGTGACCAGCACAGTGCTGCAGCTGTTGCTTTTATGCTAAACCCCTCCGTGGAGACGCCGTTGATTGTGGGATTAGTGCACAGGTCTCCTCCCCTGTTCATTGCTTTCACCTCAGCCGTGTTTCATGACAATCTAGACAGCTCCAGACCTCAGATCTCTCCTTTAGACATCATTAGGGAATAGTCAATGCGGCCTAATCGCTAGGAATGTGTGCGCTTGTCGATGAAGCGTACAGGAGTTTCTTTGTGCAAAATGTAACCAATGTTAAAACATCAAACGGATGTAATCTTGCAGAGTGGGAACACTTCTACCGTTTGGTACAAACAGGGTAGAAAAGCTTTGTTTCATTCATGTCCACACTACAGGTGAACCTGCGCTAATGAACAAAATGCATGCATGAATGTTTTCTTGTTTTGCTCGGACATTTGTTTGAAACAAGAGGAAAATAAGAAAATCTTACCTGGGATTCATGAAACATGGGCAGACAGCTAAGTCTGTTCTTACCCATATTTGCAATTAGCATATGGAAACGCCCTGAATTAACCCATATAAGGGAAGCAGTCTTGAGAGCCATGTGCGAAACCAGCAAGAAAAGAGAAAGGAAATGCCACCTAAAGGCAACAAAAAAGAAAAGAAAAATGAGGACATGGATGACTGCATTGACTCCAGTCAGAAGCCGCCAGGTCGTCTTCCCCTCAGCCAGTGGCCAATATGTGATTCTGTGCATCGCATGTTATGTGTGCATCTGCACAGCAGACATTTTGACTTGTCAAAGGCAGAAAAACACAGGTGTCCTTAATAACAGTAACAACGGCTCAGCTCCATTAAGTATCCCGGTAACGGCGACAGTGAACCGGCACACACAATAGCAAGACCTCCTCTGAGTGGAATACAGCAATCATTAGACACCCGTGAGTTTCCAGCTATGACATGTCAAAATGTCTGCTCTGCAACCAGTCCATTGTTATCTATTGAGGAAGGGGAATGGATTTGGATACGGTGCCGTGATGTGCGCGAGTCGATTTATCTGGGTCTGCTGAGCAGAGGTAAATGGAAACTGAAGGAACTGTGGTGTTCACTGGATAACTTTTGGGAGTGCACAACTAATAGTGGGCTGGGATATGCCAGAGACCTATCACACATTTCACTCTGGAAGGTTCCTGTAGCCCAGAAACTGATAGCGCTGAATACGCCTACTTGCAGATGAGGTTGAGTGGGATTAGTTTTGTCACTGATTTAAATTGAGACTCCAGAATGACGCACAGGTTTTGAAGAATCTGCATTAAAAAAAAAAATAAATAAATTAAAAATCCACAATGAAATGAAATGCTTTATCGTCATTATTAATACACACAAGAAAGAATATTTTCTAGGAAAAATGTGACCTTTTTACTGCAACATATTTCACATCATTTAAATTTTATATCGTTGTGAAAATATGCAACATTTACTGTCAGCTCCAAACCAAAGTACAGCGCTGTAATCTGTGGGTCACTGAGACAGCTGACTAGACAGCTAAAGCAAGAGAGCTATCGAGTGAAAGCTACAACACTAAAGCTTAAGCTAAATTAACAGATTTCTTCCTACATGAGCTGCTATCCATTTTAAATCTGCTGTGAACACATGGACACACCATCACCTTTAGAACTGACATAGCATTGCCATGCTAGCTTGTTAGCAAACATGTTTTTACATATGCGGCAGTTTTGGAGCCACATTATAGTATTTGTGTACACCTGATGAGGTGTCCAGTACTCGTTTACTCTACTTTCAGCTCAGTTGTTGGTCTCAATTTACTCCTGAGGGAAAAAAAACAGACTCTGTATTCTGCTAAATGCTACTCTTTGTCAGTGGTTTCTTTTTTTTTTTTCCTTGGAGTCAGTCCTACTTGCAGCTAAGAAAAGCTAAGGCCCTCCAACCTGCCCACACGGATAACAGTACAAATCTTCCACTTCTTCTGTGTCATCCTGCTCATTCATAAACTAATGGCCACCTTGAGCCTGAATACCTCTGACCAGGGAGGAAATGGCAGGTGTGACGTTCCTGTTTCCTGATGTTTCATTTTGCTCGGCTTCTTGCTGTCATTATCTAGCTTCTTGCCACATGTGACACATTTTGGCCAAGACCTGTCCTGTCCTTCAGTAAAATCAAAGTGAGGGTAACTGTCGAGATATAGCTGCAGTTTCTTTTTTTGGTACTGCTGAGTCACCAGCGCTTTCACATTTCTCAGACATGTCGTGTCACTCATAAAATGCAGGAAAAACGAGGATGAGTTAACAGTTAGTTGACCTGATGAAACTAATTGCTCAATGCTGAGTGCACAGAGATGTGGTGTATTAAGTGGCTTTCTATTTCTGTGTGAGGACAAACAATATATATACCTATGTAACATATATGTCTTATATACAGACATATACAGGCCGACAAAGCATCAAGCGCACCCTGTAATCGTTGATGCTGCCATGACTCGGACTCAGACCAGAGGTTAGGAACGCAGTATAGCACGTAGTCTCCGTGATGTCAGCCATAGATCTCTGAAGAGTTGTTGTGAAGCTCAGAGGGAGGTGTCTTTGGATGTCACCGTCTTGGAAGTTCTGCCTCACAGGCGCCCACCTGACTGAGAGAAAAATGACACTGAACACAGAAGGAGATACAGTAAGGTGGCCAAATGATGGTCTGACCTGTCGATCAAAGTGGCCACTGTCTCTTTTATTTCATTATTCATAAGTCTGAATAAAATTTGAATGAATTAAACAGTTGTCAGTGAGGAGGAAATTAGTTGTAAAGACAGAGAAAAAGGAAAAAAAACACATGAATTATTAAAACATACATAAATGTAAATAATTAAAATAAAGTTTAGTTTGATAAACTAAACATATTTTTGCTTTCCCTTCCTTGGCATCCCCTTAAGATTACCCAAAGACAAACTTTATTTTTAATTTATTTTTAGGCATCACTGCATATAGGTTATAAAGCAATACTTTTTGGGGCAGAATAGCCCAAATAAGTACAGTATAACAAATTCTGTGGTTGCTTCTCTCTGCCTTTGCGTGGTTAATACACATACGTACACAGCCCATACGTATGTAATTAAAACTGTCTTTGCCACGATGAAAGACAATTCCTCTCAAAGGTTCCCATTCATGTAAACAAAGACTGTTTGAGACAATGCAGGTATTGTGTACACTTCATGCAAATATAAGTTTTACTAACAGATAACCTGGCCTTCCAAGTTTGTGAGCAGATAATGGCTGACCTTGTGTACTGCAAATTGGTAACTCCTTTATTAAGCCTAATCTAATTAAGATCCCCCTTCACACATTATTAAGGGAAGTCAATAAACAAATGCGTGGTATAAGAGATTTGGCATGGGAGCGTAGTCATAAACACGTCTTGAATTTCATAGCAACACTGCGGTGTTTGTTGATTGCTACCATGCTGCCGGCCATATGTCCTTGAAAATAGATAGTAACTGAATAAGTTGTGTACTTATTAGTTTTAAATTCCACACATAAAGTGAATAATATACAAGCGGTTTCACCGATGCAATGAGCTCGTAAACAGAAATAGTCCCCCCAATATGGCTGCGATATTGTTCATTACTTCCCTCAATACAGGAAAAGTGAGTGTCCCGTAAAAGAAAACAACCCAAAAACACCAAACAAAACTGCAGACTGCTGTCATAAAAAAAAAAGAAGAGATGCACAGTAGCTCCTTCTCTCTTCCCTCTCTCTCTTTTTTTTTCCCTGATACCCAATTCCCCCGCCTCCCCTCTCTCCCACCTTAACTTTGGAGGAGGGCCTCCCCCATGATGCCTCCAGATTGCACTCGTAACAATGTGACTGGGCCCTGATGCAGGGATCCACATTTTCATATCTGAGGCCAATGATAGATGAGGCAATTCGAACAAGTTGTGCTGAGAGATACATCAGGAAGCAGACAGGCCCAGATAAAGGAAAAAGACGACTGGGCCCCCATTGTCACCCGTCCGCCGCGCCATGGATATATAGTGGCTCCCCCAGGACCAATAACTCACATACATATTCAAAAGGTACAACAGCAGTGTGCCACCCCGGGGACAGATGCTAAAGCAGCTAAACCGAAAAGCCGTCCAGGATTCTGTTGGCTCTGCTTCCCTCTACTAGCCTCACAACACTGGACTACAGGCTTAATGACTGGCCCTCCTTAGGCTTACTGTTGACTGAATTATGGCCTGTTGGTGGTTATGTGGCTATTTATCCAGTAATGTTTTGCTAAACATGCAGTTTTATGCGGAAGCTGACAGTGTCATCAACTTACATCCTCCAGTGCAATTTTAAATCCTGAATGCTGGTGATGAATATGAATAATTTATAGCCCAAAGAGAGTGTCATTTAATGAAGCTATTGGTGATTTGACCTAACGAATGAATCAATGTCGAATCTAATTTCTTAAACACACTGCAGGGTCAACAGCCTTTCACCCATTTATCTTTGTCAGAAAGTGTAAGTGCTAAGAAAAAAAATAGTGAAACTGTTAAGGCCTTTTATGTTGCCTCAGTGGTGTTAAAGAACCTTTTTTTGAAAAATATAGTCAGTAGGCTGCAACTTAATTAAGGCACTGCAAGGCTACCAACTTCAAAAAAGACTAGGCATTCTCAGATGGGTTGGACTAAATCTCTTTCCTCCTGAACGTCAGTAAGATGTGGGTCAACATTTCCTGAATGCTAAGTGTGCCCTAAAATACAAGTGTGGTTTAGAATCTGACTTGGAGTGCCCGTGATCGATATGTACTGCGGTGCAGCGGTTGCCAAACTTAGGGTCAAGTTCAGTGTTCACAAGATAAAAGTGAGGGGTCACAACATGAGAGGAATGAGAACAAATATATATATATATATATATATATATATATATATTTCAGCTACTCTCCTTTGCTCTTTGCAGTTTTTCTTGCGCATTAATTTTACCTTTTTTTTTACCTCAGTTTTCACTTCCACAAATAAAAAGAAACAATTGCAAAATGGAAAAAAAAGATGCTTGGAAGTTCAAATGTGATAACAACTGTGTATCCATCAAAGCCCCACGTCATGAGGTCATAATTTGAACGTTTAGGTCTATAACAGCAAGTAAACAACACCGGCTGTATTAAGCTATTATTGTCATGCCACTATGTGGGTGGGCAGTCAGCCATGCTAAGTCAGAGGCACCCTGATGCCTATATGCAACATGGGTACCCATGTGGGAAACTAACTGACTTACTGGATATAGAATCCCCCCCCCCTCCTCCCACTGTCATTGCATCCTGGCCTCTGTGCCATCATAGTTGATTGCCAGAGCATTTTTTTGTTGCCTTTAGCAGAATTATAAGCCAGCCAGACCTTTAGCCAGCACTGACGCAGCAATGTGGAGATACTACGTCTGGAGCCATAAGACAGAAGCTTACGGTTTGTAACTCCACATTACATTGTAAACAATCTTTGCTTCCTGCAGCTTAATTTGCGTGCGCCTCTTATTTATCTTTCTCCAAAGTCTCAATACCATTTCCGTACAGTTGGATATAGAAAGTTGTGAAAACCAAGTCAATAACAGCATATGGTCATAATAATATATAAAGTCATAGGTATACGGCGAAATGTATAAGGAAGCCAATTACTCATTTCCAGAGGGACTCCCTGCAATGTTGGACAGAATATATCAGGACCATTTGTCATGCATTATTGCCTCTGGTTCACAGTATGCCTCATGTGCTTGCACATTTCAACGATGGGGTGTAAGTCATTACAGTACACGCAGTGCTCTCAAGCAGCAGGCTTAGTGGTCGAGAAAAAAAAAAGTCACTAATTACACTGAAGCTAGAGTATTTCAAACACTCGAAATCTCCGGCTCAACATGTTAAACAATACGACTGCGAGAATGCTGCCTCACAACAATTTATTGTGGGCAATGCAAAGGGCAGAAACGGCAAAACAAATAAACTTTTGAACGAAAGTTGGTAAAAGACTGCAGACTCCCAGACTAGTTTCAAAGCAGAGCCAGTGCATTTCCTGGAGCATAGGAAATGTGTGAACTCCTCGGTTCACTAATTTGATCAAGTTCACTGATAAATCTTTAAGCCAGCTCTCAAGTTTGAAATCCACTGTGAGAGCAGTAGCACCGGCACATGAAGTAGTGCAGCAGGCTGTTCGAATCAATATGCATTTTGAACTGCATTGCCATGCAATGATAATGCAACTTTGACAAAAATGATGTTGACTGTGATGGATCTTAACCAAGTCTGCAAGATGATGTCCAAACGGTATTGAGCAAGCACATGCACAGACAGTCCTGACTTGTCTTGTTGGACTCTGTCAGTCTCTCTGTCTGTGTGTGTGTGTGTGTGTGTGTGTGTGTGTGTGTGTGTGTAGGCATACAGCTGTTAAATAAAACAGAAAAGTGAACTATTATTATTAACAATGATGACATCTTTTATACCGTTTAGTAATATCCAGAAGTAAAGGTTGTAGTAAGATGAGGATGAAACAGCTCTTGACATCTACTCAGTGCTGTGATTCAAATACAGCTTTCTTAAAGCAACCTTGGTCTTGTCCTGCTAGCCTAAATTGCTCTATTTTTTTTTGTCTTGAGTCAAAAGTCTTGAGAAGTGAAATAATACAAAATGCTCGCCCTGACCTGTCAGACTGCTTGGCTTGAATGTTGTCCATTGGTTGACAATTGGCTCGTAATTGACTCCAGAGTTGCTGCCGTGACAGACACGGACTGACAGCAACAACACCAAAACAAAAAAAAAAAAGAAGTAGAAGAAAAAGCTATCAAATTAGAAAATGAAAAAGCCATTCACCTTAAAATATTTGGTTCTTTCCCAGTACCTTTTATAGTAATTACAAAATATACAATTGAGTTTCAGCCATCAAATGATTTCTTCTGCCAGTACCATCATGGAATGTTATTCCAATTTTATGCTCCACTGCCCTGAAAGACAGCAACAAATAAAAAGAGAGCTTATAATATCCTCTATATGATTATGATATTGTTTTGAGTGGACAGTTAAATCACTGTGAGAGAAAATAACGGGGATAATTACATTATATTCAAACAGAATCATTCTAAGCATGTTGCATGTTGCATGGTGACAGCATAATTACTGTGTCAGGGAAATATACTTACAATAATTCACAGTTAGTGGAACACATAATGCACTATGAACACATTAAAGGCAAAGACATATTTTAGAGGTGTCTATTTAGCTTTTGGATGTTTTTGCAGTTGTAAAGAAGACCTCAGCTATTTGACTATGATTTTATCTAGAGACACACTTGTATAGCTTTTTTTCCCTTTAAAGCGCCGCTTTATAGTTTTGTCTCTCAAAGTTAAAACTTCTCTCTTAGTAGGTTGTAATAAAGTTACTGAAGTCATTCTGGCCACGAAACTCTTCAGAGTGTTTTACAAATTATTTTGAAACCCATCAAGGCTTTCTGTTTTCTTTGATTGGACGCCTGCGGTGCAAAATTTGCCTCAAGTACCTGGGTTTGCTTTCTTGATCTCCCGTGTCCCTCCTTGTGCAATTTGATTTAACTGAGCTCAGCCATGCACCAACAAATCTGGCAAGCCAAAGCAAGCCCTTGACTCGGTGTGACGTTGAATGGCTTCTAGATTAGAAATCACTGTATAATGGTCAGTCACACAGGCATGGCTCATTCTGATATTAAGAATGTTAAGTTATTTTAGCAGGACTAGTTTGTTCGCCAAGCGTACTTTTCTTCTTCTTTTCTTAAGATTGATGATATGCATTACATGCACTTGTAGCATTTGAAGGTCAACAAAACTAAAATGTTCATATGAATTTGGGATATTTATACCGAGCACTTGTGTACTGTAAGTGCTCAACAGCCTACGGACGTCTGGTCAGACAGTGCAGTGCAAATTAAGAAAAAAAACAAAACAAAAACAAAGAAGGAAATTTAGGCATAGCAACACCTCACACACATTATATTTTTGCTGAATTACAGCTTATTACTCTGGTGATAAATAAAACACATACAAAGTACTTATCGGGTGATTATGGTACAACTGCAAACAAAATGAGCGACTCTGTCTAGGGTGTAGGACTGGAGGAAAGGTACAAAGTATACAGGACCAATGTGAGGACCACCCACTGAGATACTCGACCCACAGTTCCTTGATGGAAGGGCTTTTGGAAAATGCATATGTACAGTGTCCAGCATTTTGTGCCCTGCCCATAGATCCTGGCTTTTTGCATTGGCTCTCCCGTGCCCTTTTGCAGTTTAAACTGTCATTTAGGTGATGCATTAGCCAACACTCCAAGGGGAATAATTATTATGGACCATTATTTTTGCCATGGAGCAGACAGATGTAGTAAACCTACTAAAACCACATCTTTACTGACAACCCTTATTTAATCTATTTCAGTCACAAAAGGAGAGATGCAGATGGAGAGCAGCAGACAGTTACACAAGGACTTTTAATCCCTGAGACAAGTCAGATGTGAAGTATGCAAAAGGGTCTTCAGCTAAGATACAGACTTGCAGCTGTCTTTCCAGATCTGTTTGTGCATTCACTGTGCATTGGAATTACTTTATTGTCTGTAATATATTCAAAATATTTCACAAAAATATTCCAGAATTCCCATTTACATAAAGATTTAGTTGGGCAATATTTAAATATTTCTCATAGGCCTGTAAGCCAAGGCATTTTCAGTCTGCACTTTAACAGGTGGATTGTTTTTTTTGTTTTTTTATTTTATTTATTTATTTATTTATTTGACACTGCTCTAATCAGATTTGTTTCTAGATGAAGCAGGCATCTGTTTTTAATGAAACACTATGCTACTTACCCAGGGCCAAACAAGAGACAAAGCTAGCACACTTAGGGGATAATTTAGCAGCGAAAGAGAATGATGTTTCCTTCAAGAGTTATTGGAAACCAAAAAACAGATATAAAAGGGAGTGAATGATGGACAAATAAACAACTGCAATAAAAATGTTGCTCTGTGTCTGCTAAACATATATATATTTTTTTTACTTTCTGTTCATCCCTCACAGACACACTGGTTTTAACATGAAGAGCTTTTAGTTTCAGTGTTCTTACTTACTTCTTAGGCATTGTTATGCTTGGATATTTATCATACAAAAATTATAAGAATCAATCATACAAATTTCCCCACTAAGCAAAAGGTTGGTTCTAAGATTGGTTCACCTGTCATGTCAGCTTACTGTAACACACACTAAACTCAAATAGGACAGAAACAGCATAAAACTCATCAATCTACTGTTCCAATGATCGCCAAATCTGGTTTGGTCGATACAAATCCTGAATTTACCAAATTAGATGTAAAAATATTCTAATAAAATGACCAGTAAAATTCATTTGTGTCAGCAGAGTCTGGCAAATGGTTAAATGGACTGTACTTGTATAGCACCTTTCTAGTCTTCTGACCACTCACTGTGCTTTTAAATATCTCATTCACTCATTCATACACTGATGGCATTAGCTGCCATGCAAGGTGCCATCTGCTCATCGGTTTTAGGAGATTACCATTCATACGTATTCACACACCGATGGCACAGCCTTTGGCAAAAATTTGCCCAAGCAATCTTGCCCTAGGACACTTCGACATGCAGGCAGGAGGAGCCGGGGATCAAATCGCTGATCGTGTGATTAGCGGATGACCCACTCTACCTCCTGAGCCACAGCCGCTGGTCTGGCGGCTTTTAACAGAATGTAGATAATGGCTTCTGTTCCCTGCTAGAAATATCTGTCTGACAGCAAAGTAAAGCAGTGAAAATGTTATATGACAAATAAATCGATATAAGAAAATTATATCGATTAATTTTGGGTGGCTAAAACGTGTTTTGCTCCCCTGTCCACAGGAGTACATTACTTACTTAGCTGTCAGTCAAAAATCAATGATTTGCCGTGCCAACAAAGTTTTAAGTAATGGTCTGAACAAATTACAAACAACAAAATGAGATGCTCAACTTAAGCATCATGAATGCATTTTACTTTTTAAAGCCGGGTGTATTGGTTAGCACTCCCGCCTTACAGCAAGAAGGTTCCTGGTTCGAACCTCGGCTGGGGCTTTTCATGTTCTCCCTGTGTTTGCATGGGTTCTCTCCGGGTACTCCGGCTTCCCCCCGCAGTCCAAAACCATGCACTCAAGAGGATAACTGATGACTCTAAATTGGCCATACTGTAGGTGTGAATGTGAGTGCGAATGGTTGTTTGTCTCTATGTGCCCTACGATGAACTGGTGACTTGTCCAGAGTGTGCTATGCCTCTCGCCCAATAACTGCTGGGATAGGCTCCAGCCCCACCGTGACCCTAGTCAGGATAAGCAGTTATAGATAATGTATGTATGTATATATGTATGTATTTAATGCTACATTTTCAGACACTTTTAAATGCACTGCTATTATATAAACTAAATACTGTGGTAATAATATTCCGTTTTACAATTAGGAATAGCAGTGCTCTAGATAATCTACGCAATAAAAGTTCTATGAACACAGAATTAGTATTCCACTGAGACTCTAATTGAATACAAATTATGTTAAGTTCACTTTCTCTTTTGCTTTTCTTGCAGAGAAGTGTCCTGGGGCACAGCTCAGGTTCAAATGAGGGGGAAAAAAGGCACAGGGAGGAAACAGCACAGGGGGAGAAGTGCGAACCTTTAGCTCCAGCTGAAGCCCAGTCTGAGAGGCCGCCAATGTGAAAAGGCCTGGCTGTGAATTCCCTACTGAGATGGGCTTGGTCCAGAGGGAATGCAAGCCAATCTCCAGCCTGGTCTCCTACCTGGGAACAGCTGCAGCCTCCATCTGCCAGCTCTTCATGGTGGCTACCTGAGGGAAGCACGCTCCACCCCTTCCATTTCAGGAGAGATGCTCCTTTGTTATGACAGCGAGGAATTTCAGGGTTTGATGAAATCAGTAGGACTCCTTCCCTGGTTGTCTGTAAATATATGTGCATGTCTTTTCTGGTGAAATGCACACTGACACATGAAAAAAAGAAAAACACGCACAACAGTCAGCACATTTTTAGACTTTTCAGAGATTAGATTAAGCAGGGCAAAGTCATAACTGGAGTATGCAGAGCCCAGAGTTCAGCCGAATCTTTCAGGTTAATGGGGCATGTGAACATTTCTGAGTCAGATTTCTTCGGGCTTATTCAAATAGCTTGCGTTGGTCAACAGACACAGTAAACCTGATGTCATGTTTATGAAGCAAACACCATGCTGCAGCTCGGAGGAGGGGCAAGTGGTAGACAGATTACTTACTGAATGTGTAGCTTTCAGTGCTGTAGTAGGAAATATTGCCGCATTCCCTCCAAATATACAATACTGAATAGGTGATTCTATCATAAATCACTTAGCCCGTTTCCACAGACAAACCCAAATTCAACTGAATAATGTTGGCACACAATGTGACACTCACCATCCATCTTTGCCAAAACTAACTGGGAAAATGTAATGCTCTAATAATCAGAATGTAAACACCATGGCAGGATCGTTTGAATATAAAGGTTTCCCAGTTAGCTTTAGTAGAAATGCATGATTCAAGATTGTTTTGGCCTTTTCAAGCTTTAATTTTGATAAAGACAGCTGAAGAGTGACAGGAATGTGGGGAGAGAGAGATGGGGAACAACATGCGGGGAAGAGCCACAGGTCGGATTCGAACCCTAGGCTTCCGCAGCAAGGACTGTGCCTTCGCACGTGGGGCAGCTGCTGTACCAACTGAGTTAAATGCTGCCCTGCAGAAATGCATGATTAGTGTCACACTGGCTTGGTTAACCTGGCGATTCCACCCAACAAACATCCAGCACTGAAAAAAACAAAAAGACTGCTAAACATATGCATGTTAGTATTGTGATTGTGAGCATGTTAGAATTCTGGTGTAAGCATGTAAGCATTTCAACCAAAGTAAGGCAATGCCTGTGCAGCCTAATAGAGCTGTCCGTGTGCTTCAACAACAGCACTGGTCAGTGCAAGACCAATAAAAAGACACACTGTCATGAGCATGGGCCAGTTTTGGTCAGCAGTCAGGATCAAGATCAGCTGCATTAAGATATATGAAAGGGGAGCATCTATTCCTAAATGTAACTAACTGTATGTCCTTGGATGAATTACAGTGACAGACAAACAGATTATGTGACATGTAACCAGACATGATAAAAGACAGACAGCACAAGGTCAACGATAATGTTTTGAGAAGAACTGATGACTATTGGAGAAACAAGGACGAGACAAGCAAGACAAGAGTAAGTTGCACAGATGCTACACACCAGTTTCTGAATTTTACTGTCTGACTCCTTGAAGTATTAAAGGAACCTAACTTATGTCAGTTTTATTACAATTAACAAAACTCATCAAAAGGCAATTGTAACTCCCAAATGGAGCCGTCAGCGTTTTCACAGAGCAGGCTAAGATGAACTCACTAACCTTGACAGTCCAAGCTACAGTATAATACTTCTGCACGCAGTCAGTCAGACACACAAAGACATACTGAACTAAAGGTTTCAAATAAAAAGGTGATTCTAAATATCCCCTGTGCCTAAAATGTCATATTGCTTTGTAGTCCATTTCTCTGTGAATATCAATTACGTATTCCCCTTAGACGGAGAAAACCCGACTCATGTCTTTGACTAGATTGCCATTCATCAAGGGTTGTGGTGACATTATTTACCTAAATGAGTTGCCGCTAATTGCAATGAATTACCCCTGTGTTTGATACATTAGTGCAGCCTCGGTGCACACAGATTGTTCTGCATTCTGTTATGCTGACCACCCCCGAGGGACTGAAGAACAAAGTTAAGTATGTTTTTATTGCACTTGTATCACATTCACATTTGACAATTAGTATCTGAGGCACACATAGAGTACACACACGCAATATTTTGTATTACTTTTTGGCACTATATCATGACATTGTATTAATTAAATTATTGAATTTATAATCATTTATATATTTATATTATTATTATATTTTCTGGGAATCCTCAGAAGCCAGACATTTCAGTCACTGCAATATTTTTAAACTGTTTTCTGGGTTTGTTTTGGCGTCCACAGACACCTGTTGTTTTGATTAAGGGGAGTCATTTTAATACTAACCTAATTAATAATAATTGCAGTCAGTCTAAAACTCATGTTACATCAAGTTTGTGCAGGACTTCTACTTACGGTGTGAGTTTTTGCTGAAAGCAGTACTAAATCAGTGCTGACATAGGTGCAAGACTGCCATCAGTGGCAGGACTGAGGAGGTTCATGCTGCTCCCATTAGACTCTGCTACTCAGACTACCAGCACCCTGAACCAGTAGGAGTCAAAAGTCCAGCAACAAGAATGTGATCCCTCACTGGCTTCCCACAGTGAACCCTGCTACCTGTGTTTGATTGAGCACCTTAACCTTTCCCTGCAGTTTAACCAAGAGATGAACGTGGATTCCTGTGATGGCGGACAGTTGTTTTTTGTGCTGTGTGTGCAATTTAACTCATTGTTGGATTAACAGAGACCAGAAGTTATTCAACGCAGGGCGAATGGCGGACATGTGCTCTCCTGCCTTGGACTGACAGGCCATCAGATGCCAGACATGTTTGACTTTTCCCAAATTATGTGTAGAAACTTAACCATGTCCACCAGGATGTGGATGGGATCCCTATTGTAATCCCTATTGTATGTTTCTTTCCGTGTGGAGTATGCATGTTGTCCCTGTGTCTGCATTCTGCGTCCTCTAAGGATACTCCGGCTACCTCCCAAAGGCATGCGTTTAATAGGTTAATGTGTTGCTCTTAGTTGCCCATAGGTATGAATGTAAGAACTGTTGTTTGTCTCTATGTGCTGCGTCATGAACTGGCGATGTGTCCAGGGTGTATCCTGCCTCTCTGCCTTAAGTCAGCTGGGATAGGTTGCAGCCCCCTGCGACCCTGATGAGGATAAGCAGGTACAGAAAAATGGATAGATGGTTAATGGTAACTGTTTTGTTTCTGTTGATGTATCTCCAGGGGAAAAGCCCTTCTGTAACCCCATCTCATCTTACTAAAGAGCCTAGGAATAAAGAAGGTACTGATAACATTACAATGAGCTGTAAACAAGGAACATTTTGAGATGGACGTTATATAAGTTATGTTCTAATTTGTAGTCAACAAACCATCAATGCCATCAACATCACAAGAAATGCAAGATCAGTGAGTAAAACAAATTGCACTGAAGTTAAGCTACATTGACCACAATGGACAAAAAAAAAGTTATTATCTAGAAGCTCCGTTGATCATCATCATATATATACTTGACAGTCACTTTACAGTCATTGAAACATATCAGTAATCATGAGAACCAAGCTGCATCCAGCCCACACATTGGTCAGGATGACTCTTCTAGACTTTGCCCCATGTTTTTTGGCAGTTCTGTCTAATTCTGGCAAGCAAATAGCTCTTATGTCATGTCCCAAAGGCAGATATCGTGTCAACGAAAATAGTCCACCAAAATAGCACAGCAAGCTGCGCATACATTTTTGATACACACAATAGAATAGCTGGCCTTCAGCCATTTGGAGTAAGTGTTTTCAAAAATACAGACTCTGTACGCTTTATTCTTTGAATAATAAGTGTCAAAGATCATTCTCCTGGTTGAGAGACACATGTTCAATATCCGAGTGACTCACTTGCATATAGCAGGCAGCATCATGGGAGGTTTTGTTCTTATATGAACATGTTCTGCATTTTGACTTGTCTTTTTATTTCCTGACATGTCCCTTCCCATGACAACAAGTAATAAATATACTTCTGCTTTTGTTATGCATGTGTCAATTCCTGTGACAGGTTTGCCATTTTGATATTGTAAAATGTCCCATATTACCTAAGGAATAGGTTTTCTTATCCTTTTGAAAGGAACAGGATGTGTGTGTGTGTGTGTGTATATATATATATATATATATATATATATATATATATATACTATATATATATACACAAACAAAACATCTAACTTCAATGCAGAATTATTTGCTGGAAGCTATTGCAGGATGAAATACATATATAAACAAGAGACACTCCGCCCTTGCTCAAGACAATCCCCTAGGCACCCAAGGTAGATGGCTCCCGATCAGCTTTCTACTAACAGCAGGGCCTCATTGATTGCTAATCATTTAATACCACAAACAGAAGGAGGATGACTGTGAACAACAACATGATGGATAATGAAGCTACGACCAACCCTGGTCCCCCCACTGGGGGAAGAAGGCAACCTACAGTCACACCTACCGTACAAGCTGAGACACAGGATGACTCCTCCAGGAAGAGACGTCCCAAAGGGCAAGCAGCAAGAGATGCCACACCAGACAACTTGTAAACAAATCCAGTTTAATCTCATTGTTAAAACCAAATTATTTAGAAGTAGAAGGTCAGGTTGTTTGAAAAGTCCATCTCAACCGTTCATCCAGCTGGAAACATTGCATTTGCATGTTCAGTAGGTCCAAGGTTAACCAAATACATAGCATATACAGTTTGTCTGGGTTCACTTCAGAATAAGTGAGTTAGATTAGTTGAATTGAGTTTTTCAAGCTCAGCTTTTAAACCATATACATGTATTGGCTATTAAAATAGGCACATAATGCTGATTATATGATTTGCACTGACTGCTCAGTGACCTGACGCTTACACCTGTGTTGTAAAGTAAGTATATACTATAAATTAGTTTGTTTATAATGCAGCTCAGAATAGCAACTATCAAGGTCATAGTGTTGCACTATATTCATGCACTAGGTTTATAAGGAAAGTCACTGGATATTACAGGAATCATCATCATTGTAGTCATTTTTTTTATTATTTACAAAACTAATAATATAATCTGTTTCTTACTCTTATTATTTCCAACCGGTTTTGTCACAGATAAATGGTGCCAATAAAACATTTCTAATAATACAGCTGAAACATTTCCATTAACAAAATGTACTTCATTAAGTGTTCTATGCTTCATGTTTACACTTTTCACACGATAAGTTCCCAAAGGCTAAGCCCCATGCCAGACCAGACTAAATGGTGAGGGGTTGAAGTCATCCCTCAGTAACTACACCAGCCTGCCCTGGTCCTATCCTAGCCTTCACAGTAGAGGCCAGGGAGCTGTACTGTCCCTTTGAAACATTCTTCTAATTTACGTCTGCCAGCACTAGGAAATTGAAGTCAAAGGTTCACTGCATCTTGTGCTGCAAAAAAAAAAGAAAAAAAAATGATCAGCTCAGGACCAATGTATAAAGGAGAGAGGGCAAATTAACCTGGACACTTATAAATGGGGCACAATGGGGTGTGAGTAGGTTTTAAAAATTCATGAAACACAGTGAGGTTAGTAGTAATGTGGCTACAAGTGGGCACAATAGAGTCAAAGCCAGTGATTTCTAGCATCTTGTACTTTGGTGCATTCATTTATTTTCCGTGTGTTTATCTGTTGCGACTTTGTCAGCTGTCAACTTCCAGCTTTTCCTGCTCCCCCGAGAGCTTATTTTCCACGTATGCAGAGTGCTGACACTTGTCAACGGGAAATTTCTCAGAGGAAATGGTAAGAAAATGAATCTCGTTTGATCCGCTTTCTTTGTATGACGCTTTTTTTTTCTGTATGTTCTAAACTGAACACAGTTAATGAAAAACACTGTAAAGTCACAACACTCACAGATTACAAGACGGGACCAGAGAATGTTTACAGATCTTGCTTGAAGAATTACTCAAACACTTAATCAACCATCAAAATACTTCATCATTTCAGCTTTGGACAGATGTACGGTGACTAACGTTATTTATCTACCGTGAAGCAGTGATTTTATTACGCAAAGCGCAGATGTTGCATTTCTAGTTTTCAGATCAGTAATTTAATTCATTTTTATAGGACAGTTTTGTAACAATAATAAAATAAGTAATTTTCATCTTTCTTGAGTGCAATGTTCTATATGAGTACTGTCACTCAACCTCAATTAATCAAAGTATTTATGACAAATACGTGTTCATATCTCTTCCTCCGTCCTGTAGGATAGTGTTTGCTGTGTCCTGTAGCCTCATATTCCCTGTCCTCCCGGTGCCTCTTTAGCTTGGCCAGTGGCCCAAAGTGGCTTGTAATCCTTGATCTCTGAGGTTCAGTGAATTACCACACACCTAAAAACAGCCGACTCAATAACCGGGAGATTATCAAGACTTCTGACGATGTCAGCAAGAGCAGCTGCTGCAGCTTGGGGATGGAGGCCAATCACTGAGAATGCAGAGTTTCACAGCTTGAACACTTAGCAAAGGCCCCTTCCACTAAATCAAACCATTCATACAGAGCAGCCAGGGACATGATGATGCTCTGGATGGTAGTGTTAAGGCGGCCCGAAACTGAAATGCAGCTCAACCCATGCAGCGCTGCAGAATTCTGTGTGTTTATGTTCAATCTTTGATCTTTAACCAGCCAAGATATGATTGACAGGTGCTCTCCTTCTTTTGAAAAAGAAGTATGAACCCCACAGCAACCGTGCTGTACTAGTGCTGGGTTTTCACTTCAGGATTTAAACTAGAAAAAATGTAGATGTTGCTATTCTGAAAACATGTCAAATGTCACCACATATTTTAAGTCATTTCTGAGGCAAGCACTACACAACGCAGGTGCTGAATCCTAAACCATTCCCAACACTTATTTGTTAAGATTCAACAGATCTTCATGCAAATTAAAATGCAACATTGCTCATCATCATTGTCCAGTCACCTCTGGTTTTCTGATTCGCCCACCTTTGTTTGCCAGGCTTAGTTGATACACACACTATGTTCTATGTTTTCTAGATGAGAGACATTTAAGCGTGCAAAAACTGAACTTGCAAGATTTAGGCTTTCTGCAAAGGCTGCAAAGGCTTTCTGACAGTTTTCCCTGTTACACTGCAATGTCGATCACCAGTGCAGAGCTTTGTTCTCTTCCTCAAAAAACGTCCCTTTTGGTCCAGACAAACTGATTTTGGAGTAACTTCCAAAGCATGATCATACCCTGCATTACCTGCTTCATCACACTAAAGAATGAACATAAAAGATGTTATTATCTTATTGAACTACTATTTGATCTAACACATCGTCTACACAGTTAAACAGCAGCAGCGTATCAGCATTCGTCCTCCATCAGTGTCTGCCTTGGATCAGTTCAGCCACGGTACTGCTGTGCACGATTTGACAGAGCACCTAGCACTACACAACCGTATCCCTCTAGAAAAAAATACTCTTAGTGTCAAATGTTTGTACTCACAGTTAAAGGGTAAGCAGTAGAGTGGAGTGGGGTGGCTGCATTGGTTAAAATGGAAGCGTATCTGTTATGTCAGACTGAGGGCTGAAAAATGCACCTAAAAAAAATTCCATTTTTCACAAGGTGTATAATTTGTAAACACGTTTTTTTGTAGTAAAAATGGGAGCAGCGGGAGACAGGGTGATCTTTGGGAGAATAAATGTTGTGTACGCATCTAGATCAGACTGTATTTTACCATGGCTGTGTGTGTGTGTGCGTGTGTGTAAGTATGATACAATATGTTCCAAGTAATCACTCGAGTATCACTCAGCAATAGACTGATTAAGAATAATTTTGTCTGATAATGACCGCTTGAGATATCACCTCTACATTTATTTCTGGTTCTGCAAATTTAAAACCTAATTCATGCCTTCACAAAGACCAGGGACATCTGCCAGGTTTTATGTTGTATGAAACAGACCTTTAAAAAACACTTTTTCAAAATAACTTATTATATGTTAAGGACATTACATAACACTAAATGTAGTCCTGCCCACATTGTTACTCAAACATTAACCACACTGAACTTACATGAGCTGTTGGAAGGATTGCTATGGGACCTTCTATATTGAACATCCCCAGAGGATGAATCTAAATGATTCTGATGATTCTCTGAGGGGCCACACAGGTCAGCATTTGCAGCATCATTGGCTGTGACACAGAGCTCAAGGAGATAGTCAAGGTACTTTAAAACTCTTAGTGCCCACGATTGCTGCAATTAGCATGAAAATCAGACTCCAGAGGCTCCAGAGATGGTGATGTCTGTTGGCCAACCACTTTGGACTTGAGTTGATATTTGAGTTAAGTAGTTCAAAAACTTCTGGTTGGTGTGACAATATTTTTTGCACAAATATTCATGATCTCCAGAGGATGCACCCTAATGACTTTGTTGATCTCGTCGGTGTAACTCGATAAATATAGTCACATGTCATGCCACCAGTAGTACTCTTGAAGGCTCTTCCACAAAAAAAAAAAAAAAATTCTAACCTCTAACTCTTGTACATTTCAATAAATATTGTTTTGAATGTACCATGTGTCTTTTTGACCATTTTGTCATTTTCTTACTTTTCTGTAACCACTTATCCTCATCAGGGTCACAGTGGGGCTGGAGCCAGCTTATTACAGGGCACATAGAGACAAACCAACCTTCCACACTCACATTCACACCTACAGACAACTTACACCTACAGATATATCACAGAAATTGCACACAAATAAAGTTTAATAAAGTTTTCTTTCATGCTTTGGATGAGAAAAGTTTCTGTTGACCGTAAGTACAGGAAATGACCGATGACCTGCTCAAAGAGACCTTTTTTATCTATTAAACACGGAACAGTCAGCATCTTTAACTTGGCGACTGTAAGGATATTGTTGTTTTCTCCTTTTCCGTGGTTGGTCAAGAAATGGAAAATATCAGACCTTGTGGCGTGAACACAAACACCGATATTCAGCATGTTGTCTAATATTTCAAAGATATTCAACCTGTAAGGTCTTTTATTCTGTTTCCCACAGTACAATATCAGTGGCCAAAGTGTTTTTACTTTAAAAGTGAAGAAAGCCACAGTAAAGGGAGAAAAAAAAGGAAATAAAGTTTGCGCCATAAGTACCATATTTTGTATTTTGTGGCTGCTGATTTCCTGACAGGCCTTGTGTTGTCCCATAACTCTTTATACTGGAGAATCCCTCTGAAATTAAACATATTTTTGAGCATCAGTGCACATAGACATCATTAGAAATAAAATTAATCGATCCAGTGAACAGTGTAAAACTGCTCACCAGAGGAAATGCAGTTTGTAAAGCAGTAGATTTGTTGCAAAACAGTTTGCCAGTCAATGTGTCTGTGTCAGTTCTTTAACCATCCACGTCTCAATCTTATTTTTCATGTTTGTGCGTTCATTCCTCAACAAGCGGCTTGACAGCATTGTCTCTTTTTATTTCCCTCAGAGAGTCCTGGTTCTGCACGCTTGAAGAATCACCTTACGCTGTGAAAACAGTAACCTGGGTGAACTTGTCTGTCAGTCAGAAAAATAGACTCTTAGGAGATATTACGCTTCTATACCTGGTTGCTCATTGACTTGGAGCTGTCAGTCTGAATCCAGCTGCTTCGCATTTCATTCCAATTCATCACAGAAGCATTCACCCGTCCTCTCACATGAATTGACTGTTCTTCTCTTAACTGATACAGACAAGGAGATGATTATATCTGTATATTTACTGCAAGATTAAAAAGATTTCTTGATCAAATTATTAAATATGCCTGCGATTTCTTCCATGCGCTCCTTTAATATGCTGCACTGAGAAAAGACTGAGAGAGGAATACTTTACCAGGGGCTAAAACAAGCTTCTATAGGCTTCACATATGTAAAGGTGCATATGGGTTTAATCTATACATGTATGCAGAACTTCAGCTAAGTATAACGGGCATTCAAATCCAGCAGGAGTTGGGTCAGCCAATCAGCTTGCATGATGCACAGGTTTGACATCTGCAGTGCGTGTTTAGTAATACCAACCCTCTTTTTCTGCAACTGACATTTGTGCAGTTCAAGAGTCACAGATTCATGCTGACTCATTTCATTACCACCAGGGTATCCACCCAAAAACTTAACCGTACATGCTTGTTATTTAACAGGCAGATTCTAGCATGTACAGCATGTATCTAATTGTTGATACACCAATTTTAAATAAGCAAGAAAATAATAAGACGATATATAGTCCAAAGTTACAAAAATCTCCTGTTTTTTTTTTTTTTTTTTTTTTTTTTTAATAGCAAATGAATCAAAATGATTGGATCATTGAATAATGTGTTGTGGTTGGAGAGCTAACCCAGTGCAGTACAGGATTCAATATTTCTCTGCCATAATTTTATTCCTGACATTGTGAAAAAGTGTGAGGTGAGAAACAGCATGCAGATATTTGTGTTGGAAAATACATATGCAATGAGGGAAGTTTCTAAATTTCCGGATACGGCCCTGTATATTTTATTTTCCTATATTCCTTGTTAGATTATTACAACACCAAATGGACAGTTTGCATTATATTTCTTCAGTTGGCAGTAGGACTACAGTATCTTTGTACATTTCCACATAAACACACAAAGAACAAATTCTTATTTCAGCATACTGGATACTGGGACTGTATGTCTGACATAAGCCTTGAGGATGTTACTGGAGTCTGTTTAGAAGTTGTATACCTTTTTTTTTTTTTAAACCTCACCCACTCAATTTTGGAAATCCATGCATAACTTTTCCCAGATATTCTTCTAAGACAGATGGAGCAGGGCAGAAACAACTTAAATCTAACACTATGGGTGGTACATTTTTAGTTCAGTGGTTTTTAAATCTGTTTTAGATATCTTTTTTAGCAAACAAAGAATTCACTAAGTTGGAGATGAAGACATTTCATGTACGTTTACAAAGTATGATGCTTGTGTAACAACTAACAAATAAAAATTAAGCATGGCTGGCTGTATAACAAGTGATCCTTTCTGGGTTTTCTGTTGGCTTTATTTATTTATGAAATACATCAACTACACAGTATAACCTTCCCTGGACATACAGTATGATTAACTACTACTACACAGCCTCATAACACCAAATACAATACTATTATAGTATTGTATTGAACAGTAGGTGCCAGTCTATCTCAATGCTGTGGTGGCCAGGGTTGAAGAGACTTATTGCCAGTCTGAGCATATATATATATATATATATATATATATATATATATATATATATATATATATATATAATTATATATATATATATATATATATATATATATATATATTACTATACATACTATATATATATATATAGTATGTAGTAGAATGCAATTCTATAATAGCAGTTACACACACTGCCGCACAGTGCCTGATTTGGTCTTGTACTACTAACAATATTACTCCATGGCGCTGCCAGTGTTCGAAAAATCCACAGCACAACTTTAAGCTCATCTGATGCCACACAAGTGACGCAGATTGACAAATATATTCTGTTGTATTGCAGCTAGACATGAGTCTGCAAACACGTTTCCAGTGGCCATGTTTTATGTTAATTGGATTTACAAATTATATTAAATTTGCTGCTCATTTCAACTGATTTTTAATCACTATAGCTCAGTCAGCTATATCTGATTGTTTTCAGTGATTAACATTCCCTTCCTATGATTTCAGTCCAGCCTTAATTACTTTTGGTAAACAGCAGACACAATGAGACAGTAAGAAACAAGTGAATCTTAAGTATGACTTCAGGACTATTTGCTACAGTAACTGGACAGTCTTGTACTTCCCATACTAGATCCTAAAGACTAGCCCTGATAGCAAAAGGTATGCATGTGGTCGAATCAATAAATGGGCTCTTACGGGAATAATATTACCTAACTGTGAAAATTGAGTAATATTACCAGCTCTGCTATAGGAAAGCTCTATTGATTGTGTGGTCAATATCAAAGAGCAAATATCAAAGGCTTCACATGAAGCTCCTCAATGATGGACTATCTAGTTTTTACCAACCATTTAAAAGGAGAGAAAATCCGATAGCAATCTAAGACTACCATCAATTTCCGGCAGTTGATGTGTTTTTATTGTTCAGAAACATGTCCTTGCTTAAGTATTAGGTTCCTGCTGCACTTAATGTAAAAATACAATCATGGACATCTATTTTTGAGCTCAACTTTTTTTCTTCTTTTTTATATATGACTTGGTAATCATGTTACCACATCACATGTTGGAGCCACTTAAGCCTTTGATTATTTCTCCTTTTACACCTTTACAGCTTTGGCTGCTATGGGATGTGTAAATTTGGTTTATTCTAACGACATAGCAGATGTCTTAATTCAAAAGCTCACCAAAGGGAGCTTTTAGTTCCTGCAGGAGAAGTGCCCACTCTACAGCATTGATTGACAGACTCCAGCACAGAGGAACTAAGTTTAGAAGACTGTAGGCAGGAACACTGAGAGGAGAAGGGCCACAAGGAGAATTCATTATTAGCATACAATCACTTGGATACAGGCACAGAACCTCTTTTTTTAGTAACATGTTCACAATGAACGCGCTAACGTACTAATCTCATTTACGTTCGTGAGGTTGGTGGTTTATCATAGCCTGCTAACATCTGCTAATTAGCAGTAAACACAAAGTAGAGTTGAGGTGGAAGTTGGGGATGTCACATACAGTACCAAAATAATGATGATCACAATTACTTCTGAGGGGAACATAAATGTCATGGCAATTCAGTCAGCACATCTCCAAGTCTGGTAACCATGAATGTTTGTGCAAAATGGTGGTGTAATTCTACAGTTAATGTGGAAATATTTCACTGGAAAAGTAAAAAAAAACATCGATCCACAAATGACATTACATATATAAACAACTGTCATTTCCAACCTTTGTGGGTCGGGATACACATCATCCAACCCTTCAGAGCATCTAAACATGCCTGTGTATATATATATATATATATATATGTGTGTGTGTGTGTGTGTTTGTTTGTTTGTTTTTTTCTCGAAATGACAGTCAGTGCCCAGTCACCTGTGAATCCGACAGTCCATTTACACATAGAGTGGCTGATTTCATGCCACCCTGGCCTTGCAGTACACAGGCATGTTTAGATGCTCTCAAGGGTTGGATGATGTGTTGTTTCCCGACCCACAAGGGTTGGAAATGACAGTGCATTTCTGCTTATGGATAACACTTTGACATATTCCACTGTATTTTGTATGTATTTATTTATTTTTTTATTTCTTCATTTGTATACATTTATAATACTTGATGTCTTATTTTGACACACTATACTTTTGCGATAGCTGCTCAAAGACATCCTTTGGCAGTAATAAGCATATTTCTTTTGGTGTAGGTGCAGCCTTGCATTCTCACTCTCTCTGAAGCAACTTTTGCTTTGCTCAGTTTTTTTTTTTTTTTTTCTTTCACACTGGACCTTCTGGATTTGCAGTGTTCGCCAACAACAACTGAGCCACGGTAAGATCAATATAACCATTATATAACATGAGTTGGCACGATTAAAATGATTGCATCAAACATGTTTGTTTTAGTGCGGCTAAAAATAAAATTGCTGTCTAGCATTCAGTGCGTATTTAAAATTATTGCCTGTGGGTCTTTCCACAGCCAAAGCAAGACAGAGCCAAAGTAAAGTGTACACCGTCCAACGAATGGGCAATGATAATGAGTGAGATTACTGCAGTTATAGGATAATTCAAGTTTATTACAACCTTTTCATCATCATCATCATCATCAGCATCATCATCATCATCATCTCTATTGGTAATGATGCCATTTTAGTATTTAACATTGCTACAATGGAGCCCAATTCAGTAAATACAGCAAACAAGTCAATGTCTAAATCAGATTATCCGAAGCACTGAATTTAGAGGTGAATTTAGATGTATCTAGAATCAATTTACCAACCATCATTTGATGGATGGTAACTTATGTTTCTGGCCCCATATGACTTCTTTTTAGAAATGCCACTGCGTTACCATTGCGTTTCAAATGTAGTAATTTGGTGAGTTCATTATTTTCACTACTGATAAAAAAGGGCGATAAAAAGACAAGACCCAGCTTGCAGAAAACAATTATCCTGCAAAGCAGCTGAAGCAAGTTCAGAGACAACACCGAAGTGCCGCTTGTATTATGTGTTTAGCATTGGTTGTTTCATTTATGCTTCGCAATCACAGGCTCATTCGCAGCTGATTGACTATTAGCCGGTATTTCTGATTTAACTAAACTGTAATGCTCATTTATATACAGTGTGTTAAGGAGGGTTAACTCTGAGTGATTCTTTGAGAGCTCCCAAATCTAACTGTATAACAATTAGTTACAAATGATCTCTCATCAATGTCCTCCTGCATCCATATTCTTTACATACAACACATTCTGTATACTATGTAATTTTGTTGGTCTGCTCTGTACACTTGACTTCTATTGCGTGTTTGTGCATCCTAGGAGATGTATCACTTTACCTAAGGCTCTAAGGACAGACAGTGTCGCACGCTGAGGTAAAATGTAATTTTGGGCTATATAAACAAGATCTGACTTGACTTGACATGAGTGAATCTAATTGAACTGTATGTAGGGCCGATCAACTTTCCAGGCCTCATAGCTCCATCTGCTAGATATTTAATAAGTTGACTATCACACACTGGGTGCAATTTTGGCACCAGAAATGGCATTTTTCTAATTGATCCTAATTGGGTTGAAGCATCCTTTTTTTTAACCTGCAAATGTGTGTTTTTGGTGCTCTGAGCACTTCGAGCTGCCCTATCAAGGGAGCAGAGGGGTGGGTCTTCCCAACTGAACCCTCAGCAACAAAAGTGGAGAAGTCTGTGATGCTGACTACCAGGAACAACATAAAACACAAGGCTTAGAGGCTTAGAGGAACAGTATATTTTTGCCTGTCTGTTATACTCTGTTTTTGATTGCTGATCATTACAAGAGACAGTTGTGACAGACAGCTGATTGCATGGTTGCCTAGGGTTGGTAAGACACCTGTCATTGTGCTAAACATATCAGTGTAATCCAGAATGCATTAAAGTACTGATGGATTTGCAGGGATGTCATCATACACTAAGATTAATGGACAGGACAGAGCCTTCTTTTTCTGACTTCTTATTGGTTAACTGGCTTTTCTTTCTTTTATGTAGAGATGAGTTATTGATGTTACATGTTAATCTGAAAGAAGTTAGCAAATATTTGATGGAAATCAATGCATCGGTATCAATAGGTGTATATCTGTATCTGCAGTCTTTGTCCATGCTGGCAACGATATAAAATGGAGCAATATGTTCACTTCTGGCCTGAAAATGGTAACAATTTAAGACATTCATTATCAGTGCAAAAATGTGACTTCAGTCCAAAAAAAAATTAAAGATAAAAACCTAGTGCCAACGCATAAAAATAAAATGCAAGAAGACTGTATATGACAAAATGATATATTATAAAAGGTCACAAAGAAACCAGTGGGTTTTGGAAATAATCTTAAAGGTCATGACCTGCAGTCACTACTTCTGATTCAGAGTATCGATCATCTCTTGAAACCTCTATATGTGCTTTTGATGGCAATCTCAGTGAAAGAAAGGTCTGCTGTCCTGTTGCTTATTTCCTCCCAGGATAAAACTGACCCAATTTCACAATGTAATAATATCTCAATTACCTTACAATAGAGAGCTAAGACGTCAGAGTCACCAAGCCATTACTGGAAGAAATGACATCTCAGAATGTCATCTTTCACTCCACCATTTATTGCGCTCTGAAGATGGTGAGCATTTTTCGGTTTCTGCTTTCTTTGCTGCAAGTGTAAGATGATGAAAACGTGCACCTTACTTGGATGAATAAAGACCAAAGTTTCTGAAGTTTACACCTTAGCTGTGTAGGCATCAATCATGTCATGGGTATTCTTCAGTTGTCACATTATAAATTGACAGAGGACATTTATGAATGATGAATCTACTGTACACCCACTGAATACATGATGTATTACCCTACAAAGATTACATGGTATAATGTAGTCTAACATGATGAAAATACTGAGCTTCCTGGCTGTGGAAACAGACTGTGGAGTTGTGTCCATGTGCTGTCAGCGGTACCACACTCAGCCTCCGAGATAAAAACCCTAATCGGACCATAATTAGGCACGGCTTTTCATTGAAGCCATAGGAAAGAAGCCTCGCCAGCTAATGTCAATAACTGTGTCACTGCATCCAAGGTTCTGTCTTGCCAAATTACATAACATTAATAATGTGTAATTACGGGGAAAAGATTGAAGTGTCACTGTGCCGAAAGGAGAAATTAAATGCTTCCCAGCAAGAGGGGATGTAATCCTGGGACACGCTCTCAATGAGGGGTGGCTTCATCTGGCTTCACTTGCCAGCATTATGGAGCTTTGTTAAGTCACTCCTGAGATGTGTGTGTTCGCTCAGCTGTTGGATTTCTTGATTGTTTGCTTGACTGATACCGTTGCACCGGCTTTTGTAGGCTGTCAACAAAATTAACATTAGGTAGAGGCATTATTAATGAGCACCACGAGTTTATCCGACCTGCCAAAGAGATGTGTTGATGACACAGTCCAGTAATTTTTAATTAATGCTAACAACACCTTACAGTACTTTACATAAATTGTAAAGTTAAACATAAGCCTGTGCACATGTTTGATGTGCTTTTAAGAATGTGAGCCGAGAATTTGTGGAGGCCTTGGTACTGAGCTCTTAACATTTAGCTCAAAGCGCCGCTGTGCCTAAATACCATTTCACAGAGCTAATAGTATGGTTGTAGACTCTCTGGGCTCTATTTTAATCATGCAAGGACAATGACAAGTGCAAAGCAGTAAATTCTTGGGCACACTGTGTGCATTTACAAGAGCACCTGCTATTATGACTTATATAAAGTGCAACAAGGGGGTGTGTAGGTACCATTGGAACACTACAGATGAATTCATTCATGTATAGGCGGTGAAGTGGAATAGAGATCGGAGAGTGGGGTGATTAATAATTACACCCTCAGCTTGGTCCAAACTGGTCTCATCACTCAACAGCTGAGTTCAATCACAGCGAGGCACGACAAAAGCTCAACAAATGAAGACTTGGTGTCTCTGGGAAATCAAGTTCAACTTTACATGTCCCTGAAAGGCAATTTGTTGGCCAGTAATTGCCAGATTCCAACTCTTGTCCCTCAGTGCTATTCATGCACATCTCTTTTATGTTTATACACCAAGCTGAAGGAATCTTTTTTTTTTTTTTTTTTTTTTAATGATACATCCGTTTTCAAAACTGGCTCTAGCAGCCATCTGTATAAAGGAGTGGTGAGAGTACACACCCCTGAGGTGAACCTGTAGATGAAGAGAGCTCCCCTGACATGCACTCATTCACCCTCACCTTCTGGGTTCTGTTGGAGAGAAAATCAAGGATCCAACCAGCCAAACAGTCAGCACCAAAGCAGTTAGGAAGTTTAACAGCTGCCTTCAAAAGCTGATGAACAACAGCTTGGTGTGAGCTTTTCCACTGAAGTGAAATGGGTGAAAAAGGTGTTGGGTTTGTCCTGTTTTCTCAAATGACTTCATGGCAAGGAAAGTCGGGGCAACGGTTCTGTCATCATTTAGGACCTTCTGGGTAGCGTTCTTTCATGGCTACAGGAATCACAACAGATTGGAACCCTCTGCATGCTGAGTGACAACATAAAGATATAATTAAAATTGGGAAGGAAAAGAGAGCACTGAGTGTCGTCTGGGCCAGGGCTTGCCTTGTGATTGCATTGCCTCAAAGTGTCAGTGGGTTCGTCTGACTTTGTAAAGAGGGATGAGTAGGCTAACCCTTAGTTGATCACATTCACTAGAGAAAATGTGAACAATAAATCTGAAATAAAACATCTGCTCTTGAGCCAATGATCTGTCAGACTCTCTTCTTTTCTACTGCACCAACCAATGCATATGCACAAAACAGGGCCTGAAGGAGACACACACCGCTTCCCATCCAAAAGTTGTGATCTATAATGACAGGAGAATGTGCGATAAAATAAACTCTGACTCATGCATACAAACATTTTGGAGACAGGGGAAAATTGTGACGCAGATGGTGTAGTGGGGAATTAAAACCAGACTATTAAATGATGCCGTTCACACATTAACTTTCATGTAATACATATATTGTTTATAGTTCCACCTGCTATAAACATTCAAATAACACTGTTATTTGTATTTGCACTTGTAGTCAGCCATAACTATTCTATAAGCACCTTTCAGTCTGAAAAGATATAACCTAACTCACGTCTTAAATCAAAGTCTGCCCAACATTTCATCAGATATTTCTCAAGATCACATTCTCTACTCCTACAGAGGAGCACAGAGGAGAAGGCCGGACTGCATGGTAATTAACAGATGAATCATAATGATCAGGTTGTAGAAATCCAGACCAGAGCATCAGTAGTTATTAATAGTGTTTTCTAACACTGTGCATATATCACCAAGATTTTAGTGTTCATATAGTTAGTAAAACCCCCTGACTGTCAGGTGCATTGCACTGGTGACATCGCAGTTGGGGCCACAGACTTGCCTTCTTTTTGGACAGACCGTCTCATTTATTTTCATTACTTTCTACATTGTAGATTAACACTGAAGGCATCAAAGTTATGAAATAACACATACCCTTTGCTTTGATGACATCACGCTGAGTGCTTGTTCGCCGTTTTTCCTTAGCTCTGCAGTCCAAGTCATCCCAGACCACCTCAGATGGGTTCAAGTTAGGTGATGGTGGAGGCCAGGTCATTTAACTTTCCATTTGGTCAAATAGCCCATACATAACCTAGTGGTGTATTTTGGGGCACTGACCTATTGGAAACCTTATGATGGGCCCACTAAGTACAAATCAAGTTCAGGATCTTGTTATGTGTTGTTGGGCATGTCAACAATTGATAAGGATTCTTCAGACTTTCTGTAAAACTGAAATTACTTAAGTCGCCAATGATAACGCACTGGGAGAGAACCTCCATCCAAAGGCAGATGATACAAGCAAATACAAAAAATATTACTCTTGCATTGCAAATGGTTACTTCATATCTGGCATCACAATGTATTTGAGGTATAAAGCATCTCCTTATTTATTTATTTTTTTAATCTTTTTGCTTTGAAACCCAGCTATGACACAGATGATTAAGGAGCTGCAGTAATCCAGCGGTTCTTGCAAAAATAAGCAGGATATTGAGTTGTAACAGACCCACTAGATCTTTGTAGAGTGTGTATTTTGTGGCAGCCAATTCAGTTCAGTTCAGTGTTATTTATATAGTACCATATCATAACAAAAGTTATCTCATGACACTTTCCATACAGAGCAGGTCTTGACTGTACTCTATTAACAGAGACCCCACAAAGCCAGTGTTAAGTCAGTGACGGTGGATGGTCATGTGTAATCGCCATGTGTAATGGTGCTGTGTTGCACCCTGATATATGCCTATATAACTCACATATAGGCATATATCAGGGATATATCAACATACCGCATGTATTGCTGCTGCCTTTAGATGGCTGTTCTAGTTCTAGTACACACGTAATCTTGGTGCAATATTCTTAATACGTAGAATAATAATGCAGCATCATCATGCACACAGTCTCAGCTACGTTTTTTTTTTTTTTTGCTGTTGCAGCCTTTCAAAGGAAATAAATAAAATGTAAAACTTGGGCTTTACATCATCAAATCATCTTAGCTGTCACTTTATTTTGGCAAGACAGTATGTTACAATTCAATCTTTCAGGTCTGTAGCCTACACTGCATTCAGATTTGAGATCATCTTTCAGACCAGTCATTTTATGTAGCCTGCAGTTACATATAGGGCTACTTTAGATCGTCCGCATGCTGTAACTGTCCATATTATTAATATTATTATTATTATTATTAAGATGTAAGGACAAAGAGTTAGGAGGCCCTGTGCAGTTGCACACTTTTAACTTGAATGAATTTGTTTGCAAATTAATAATTTGTAATATTACCTAGAAGCAGCAAAACATACTTAATGTTTACTATACAATAATTTATTGAGGGAAGGGGGGTGACAAAAGCTCATTTAGACAGACATTGCCCTCTAGCAGTGGGTAGTTTAGAAAATTGGCTACTTTGTTTGTTTGGTTTAGACTGCTAGCTATGCAGCAAGTCCCACAAGACCACAAGTCATACTGGATGTATATTTTAGGCCCAGAAGGACAGGAAATAACGAGATAGTTCACTGAGTCATAGTGAAACAAACCTGCTGTATTTGCTGACTATTACATCCAACATTACTGAATGGATGTCTGTGTTGCTACTGCAAAGCCTCTACAGTGCAGTTCAAACTGAAGGCCTGTCTGCAGTCCTACACACACACACACACACGCAGGACCCTATATAATTTTCCTGCTAGCCTAATTACTTGCAGTAGGTAAAAGCTGTGACCTCATCGTTATCATTAAGGTGCAGAAAGTGGTGCGCAGTCTGGTCTTGTACATGCAAGGGCAGCATTATGAATAAAAGACCTGCAAAGGTCAAGGGAGAAGCAAAAACATTTATAATGTATGAACCGTACCAAAAGCCTTTAAATTAGCTAATTTTAAACAAGCTTTACATGGCCAGTATAGTATTGATTGATCTATTTTGTATGTTTTTTAAGCTTTCTGAATGCTATTTATAGACACACAAGTCTGTTTGCTGGTTATCTATCTCTCATTTTGTGTTTTTGACAATGCTATCAAAGATATAATTCAAAGCCCCTATGTGGCAAAAGTACACCTGCTCCCTAAGAAAGAGCAGCACAACAGCATCCTCGGAGAGCTGCTCCGCCACAGAGAAAGCTCCTGAGAGGGCCAACACTGATAAATCTCACACATTTCCTCTGTGATGTGAGAGAGACCTAAAGAGGAAGGCACTTCATCACTGGGAAAGGCTCTCTCCGATCTGCCTTCAGCACTTCTCGCCTTAATACGGAAGAGGAAATGGCACTAATAATGTTTTCGGGCATGTTTGGTTTTGGGGAAATGGTTTCATATATCAGTTTCATGGGAGATGGGGGAAGGGGCTGTTGATGTGGATGTCTGCTTACAGCAGGAAGTGCTATGGTGAAGAATTTCACTTTTTCAATAAGGTGTTTGAATTATGCTCGTTGGCCTATTTTATTACACACTGCGATATGAAATTTCACTTGTCGGCTTTGTTTGCTTTTTTATGCCTTTTATTTGTGACAATATCATAAAGCATTTCAGCGCAATGGGATTTTGAGAGGATTGCCAATATTTGCACTGACATGTCTGCTCCAAAGTAGCTATTTCCAAACATCATGTGCCACACGGATTTGGTGAATGTTCATGTTAACTTTATTACACTGTTTATTTTCGTGTCAAATGGCACTCCGGTAAGCTTCTCGTGTATTCATAGGAATTCGTTGAATGTATGCGGTGTGATCTTGCTCATTATGTGACTTTCTGTGGTGCAGAAACTCCAGGAGGAGAAGTCTTTGTCAGGAGTTTTGTTTCTCATTACCCAGAGGGCTTCAGCGCTCCATATTTCTTCTGCAGCGAGTCCCCAGGTTATACCAGTGTTATCTCTTTATTGCCTTCCCCTCCCTCCCAACTAAAAGACACCGTTGGCATTGATTAAGGTGCGCTAAGAACCTGCTTATGTGTTTAAATTATCTGTGCCTAATGCTTGGGGCAAGCGTTTGCAGCGGTGCCCTGGGACGGCATTATTCCTGTGATGGAAATTCTTTGAGGATCACAGCTTTGCATCCTATTTGGTTGCATAGCCATGAGAGATGCCACAGGGCTCGAAGGCCATTATAAATACATTGATTAATTCTTACGCTCTGATAGATGGGGCAAAGTTAAGGGAGATGAAGAGCAACAAAAGAACTCACGAAAACATCACTCACATTGTTCAGACCTACAAATGTTATGCTCTAATTATAGTACGGTCGCATCTCAAAGAGCTCTAAACAATAACAGAAAAGGATTCCATATTTTCATATTAAACAGTCTATGTTCGGGGAGAGGAGGACGTCCCCCGTGGCGTTCTACATTTCTGTGTTTCTGAATGTATCGCACTGGGACAGATTTGTCTGTGTCAGTGCTTTTCACCCACAAGAGTCCATACTTGTGAAAGTATTTGTTGTATAGATCTGAGTAAAGCTCTTGGTTTTGGTTTCTTTTGTTGCTCTGCGCACTCTGAACTTTTGGGTCTATTGATTGTGTGGAAAGTGTAATATTAAACTTTACTGTGCCCACACAGTGGCTGACTTTTAAGGCGGCAGAAATTGTGAAGCTTGCTGAATGCAAACTACATTTCTGACAGGTTAAAAAAGGCCATACCCACAACATGGGTCTTCTTTTTATAGACAGAGTTAAATGGGTAGCATCCCAGCACCCTGCTTTCTGTCTAGAATGGTGGTACAAACTCGCACTACTCACCACTCGTTTAGAATTAAGTTAAATCATCTAATTATTGAGTTGTGTTCAAATTGGACTGTGTAGTGACCACATCACCAGATGAATCCTGACATTGCTTGATTTGTTGAATGTGTAAGTAGACAGTTGTTTTGGTGACTCTAAATTGGCCGTAGCTGTGAATGGTTGTTTGTCTCTATGTGCGCTGCGATAAGCTGGCGACTTGTCCAGGGTGTACCCCACCTCTCGCCCAAAGTCAGCTGGGATATGCCCCAACCCCACCGTGACCCTGATGAAGATAAGCAGTTTCAGATAATGGAGGGATGGATGGATATTTTGTAGTCTTGTTGACAATGTGGTTTATTGAGCCTTGACCCAAAAGCCACACCAGAGCTTGCATCCATCTGTGGGGATTTGTATACCTTTATTTGGAAAGTGACAGCTGAAGACAGAGGCTAACATCGCAGTAAAGGACAACAGGTTTGAATTTAACTAAGGATGCAGTGGTAAAGACTTACACAAGTCTCAGGCCGTGATGAACTCATTTACTAGTCAAACAAGCTAACTATTCTAGCATATATTGCCATATGCTGTACTACCTTAGCAACATTGCAAAGGTAGTATGCCTGTAACAACTAAACTGAGCAACTCCTACTGGAGACCCAAATACTGCAAACACACACATTTCTGTAACTGTATGATTATATGTGACATATAAATTGAATTGGAGTAGAACTGACATCAAGGCAGATAAACAAAACAAAAGGGGAAAAAAAAATAATGTGTGATAGTGTCCCGAAGCTCTGCAATGTTTCTTTACAGCTGCTCAAAGTTTCTCCTACCTTCCAGCCATTTGCTGTACCTCTCCTCTCACTCTTGTTCACATTCCCAAATTCATTTATGTTGAATCAAATCACCACACTGCAAATCTGGGAGCAGGTGGGTTCCCAACATTGAAAAACTTCACACAATGTGCACAGGGTGTGGGAGGAAGTGGGACTCAATATGAGCCCATTTTTTTTGCCAGGGGGACCCCTGGCAGGTTAATCTGGCCCTGCTCCCACGCCCTCTGTTAACGACCAGAACAGGTACTGTATGTAGATATATACCATCAATATGGAGCTCGTTACTTGTTACTTGCACTGAAGATGTAAAGTCCATGTGTCATCTCTAATTGTGAACCTAATTAATATTACAAAATTGTCTAGGCCCAGTGTAAACATGATGTGATTGTTCGATATTTGCCTCAGACTCTCAATATTTGTGATCGTAATTCCATTGCAACTTTGTCATTCATTTTTCAGCAACCTTGCTTCTGAGTAAAAATTAAACTGTGCCAATCACGTGCCTCCCCTGCTTAGAGTGCCAAACAAGCAATCAGAGCCTGGTATTTGCATGGGATACCACATTAAACACAGCAACGCTAAATAAAACAAATCCATAATATCCAGAGCTTCTGCTTATTAATTAATTTACATTTTGCATGACATTTAACTAATCTATTCCTTGAGAAAAAAAAGCCAGGGGTTTCAGTTATTAAAAATTCTTGCCAGGAGTGAAATAATAGTGGAAATTCATTTACAGGCCCACAGAGCATAGGTCAGGCTTTTGCGGTAATTGTCTTGTCGAATTGCACCTCTCTGTACCACCTGAGCCCTGACTGTGTGCTGCTCAAAAAACCCTCAAAATTGCTCAACATATATGTGGCAAGGATCTGCTCAGTTTCCTTGCCGCGGCAATGGTTTTATGAGACACCTGTAATGGCGCAGTCGCATTTCTGTGTAATGATGTTGTGGGCACAGAATACTAGTGTACCTCGGTGTCACCGCAAAGTCTATCTTGTCATCGTCAGTTGGTCTCTAACTGCAAAATAAAGGATAATATTTACTCTCCATCTCAGAAAGTAAATAAAAAAAAAACATTAAGTGCACTCTAATAATTAGATTAAAAGAAACCCCAGGGACGGGAACTAAATCAATTAGCTGGCCTTGACTTATTTTCACACATCACATCTTAAGACAAGTCAGGTGCGATAATTCACTCTAGGGACAGACACACACACACACACACCAAGGAGTCTAACATGAACAAAAGCTTAACAGTCAAAGTCAAATACACTTTTGAACAGCGCAACTATTCCCTCTGCCATAAGCCAAACATTCAGATCTCATAGGGATGCTGAAGAGAAGATTCTACCCACAGGGTGCACTTGATCCCTTCCATCAAACAAGTGTTTGTTCATTGAAGAGGGGGAAAGTCAAATACTTTCACATCGTTTTTAGCTCTGAGGACTACATAAAGGTGAGCTGTAAAGGCAGTTTTCAATGAATGTGAAACATTAGGGGATTGTTGTCTATATTTGCTCCAAATAAGATTTATTTATTTATAATGCCGTCCAGTTGATGAATACTTCCAGTTTTTATTTTTAATTTGGCGTTTGTGGGTATAAAATATTAATTAGGTTTCGCGTGGGTATATGAACCCACTGAAACCCCATCTTGTTATTTCACATAGCCACATACAATATGCTGTTTATAGCAGTAGAGGTAGATTCACCTCTCAAAATTCAGTCATATCGGAAAGAATTGGTTCTTGATTTTAAAAAAAAGTAGATACATGCTCAACATACTCATTATAACTAGCTGTCAATGGCTAACATGAGCTCTGTGATTTGGGCGAGAACTCTGTCTTTGCCTGACAGACCATTTACAGCTAACTTAATGGAAGATTCTGTAAAAATGGACTTACAATATGTAAGGACCCCACCGGACACGTTATGTCACAACGCCACAAAAGTTATCAAGTTTTGTGCTTTGCAGTGCGAAACTAGTTAATCCTAGAATTATTAATGAATATATATTAATGAATAATTAAGAACTTTCGTTGTAACGAGGAGTGTCATTCTCAGGTTGTGAAATACCAACGTGCTTTGGTTGGGAAATGAGGCCTTTTTTGACTTACAGTACATTATGTGGACAAGCAAGACAGTTATTAGATTTATGCTGTATTATTTGTATTTTTAAACATTAATTTTTACTTTGGACGTTTCTAGAAAAAAAAAAAAAAAAGGCTTTTAAGGTCAGGCGTCACCCATTCGTATTTCAGGTAACACTGGCTTTGGTTTCTGGAGTGTAAATGTCCCCTAATCCAATAAAGAGGAGGCCAGAGCTTCTAATGTTACCCTACACTCTGATATACAGCGACATCTAACACCACTTTCCAGGCAGTGAGGAAAAACTACACACACAGTAGATAGGCTATATTGTAAATGGGTTTCCTTTTTAACGTAGCGCATGACTCCTCAAATTGTCACCCTAGCTAATGAAAATGCTCCTTGGCCTCGGCAGTAATGCTGAGTTGAGATACAACTGTATGTAGTAAGCTAGTTATCTTAAAGCAGATTGTTTTTTTGGAAATAGGTTTATTCAATCCATTCGTATGAATCTATTAACATCAAACCAACACAATCTAATCAGACACACAGGTACAACTTCTAAGAGGTTGCCATGTGAAATATTATATTATATTAGCACTTTTATTTGAGGTTTTGCACTGTTTATGAGGGCATAATGAAGTATGTAATAATTGTCCATGTTAGTATTATTGAAAGTTAATGAATCACGTATACGGTATACGGTATAAAGTACATTATCATAGATTAAAATGGATTATCTCATATTCTCTCACAGTCAATATACAAAATGCCTATAAGGCCAAGGGCGCAGATTGCCTGTGTGGGCAGGCCTGTGAAGACAATGTTGGCGAGTCCTTGAGACCCATTCTTAATAAGCTATAAAATAAATGAATAAATATACCCCTCTTGCCATTTGTCCCAGCCACGCAGCTACTATTAACGTGATTTTCAACCTCCCCCCCCTCGGTGATGCCTTGGAAAAATGTGAGTGCAATGTTAAGAGCGATGCGACAGCTACTGTGAAACCAAAGACAGGAAGGGTGGAGTGAAAGACAGAGACACAGAAAGAGCGAGAGAGAGAGCGAGAGAGAGAGACTGTGGGACAGAGACTTCTTCCAGAACATAATTTGTATGCACAGTGGCTGATGCGGCAGTCAGCAGGCCTCAGCTACAAATTTCCCCACATTTGTCCACATTTATGGTCAAATAGGTTGAATTTACATCCAGATTAAACAATGAAAATGGTGGAGGGAATTGTTTGGAGGTTGAATGTGTTGTGCACAAATAAAAATGACATTATCATTATGAGGGCTAGGAAAGCAGAAAAACAAACAATTAAGCAGTACTTACTGTTACCTGTACATACAGGGCTATCACAGAGTGTATTACAGTACAAGTAAGAATAGATTACTGACTGGTCAAATCAGACTACTGACCCCAGTTCATTCATTGCAGAAGAGCTGATTCTTGATTTAATTAGATGAACTGTTTTGTTTGGGAATATGCACCAGTACAGCACAGTATCAGCTTAATTGATAAGGGCCTTGAGGCAGGTCCTACATTAGTACGTCACCTTGAGGCTTGACTCAATTTCTATTGTGCTTAAATAAACTAAATAAAGTTATTGCACGGTGCATTTTCCTAAATAAATTACTGTTTAATCAAATTACCAGACACTAATTGACATACAGCAAAGCTGGATGCCGGTGGAAATCCAGAATGAGAGTAATGGCTTGTTTCTAGGGTTTTAGATGAAATATAATTAAGCTGCCATGTGCAGTCTGCTGTTTGTACTGTATTTCATTAGCAACTGAAGGTGTTCAAAGGTAAGGTCAGTAAGGGCTCACTGAGGGTCCCCCTAAATGGTAAATGTGGCCATGGATGGCTACCTCTCTTCCGCTGAACTGAGCACATTGCCATATCTGGTCATATTACCAATACATCACCCATATTTAGAATATTTAATCACCATTTCCTGTCCTCTAGTCAACATCATTGTGTAAGACCGGGTACACTCCCAGCTTTAGAGTGCAATCAATCCAAGCAAAGCAAAGCAAATGTGTATGTATTTCTTAAATTTCTGTCCCATTTAGAGTAAGTCATTGTCATTGAGTCAATCCAGCAAACACACCAGAGTCATGAAACACAGATCAAACTGTCAAACTAGGTAGTTCTGATCAAATATGAATCTGTTTTCAGAAACACAAGTCTAACATGTCTGTGGTATCAGTGAAACTCTGCAAGTCCGGGATGCACAGCTTTTTAAGAAAGCTAACTAGCTAACAGCAGCAACTTTCCACCAGGAAACTGTAAATTACAGTGTTGAGACGGAGAACCTAGAGGGAGATTCGTAGCGACAGGGGAAAAGTTACATGATGTTCCTTTAAAATGTCCACTAACTACCAAATCTGTAACGGAGAAGGACTCCCGCTTGTTAAAATGGAGTTTCTGCATGTGAAAATATAAATTGTGATGTCAGAATTGTTTTAAAGATACCTCACATTAACATTTAGACAAGATGACATTGTGACATGTCGAAATGCCATTTCTACAAGTGAAAGCTAAACAGCTATTTGTCAGCCCAACTGATTAAATGTTAAAAGGGCTAGAGGATAGAGGCGAACACTGACTTAAGTGTATCATTATGATTTCTTTCTTGTGACAACTTCAAAGTGAATGTCTGGCCATTCATTTGATTTGTTTTTCAGTAGGAATATTTGGGATCAGTTATTGACATGAATGACTAAGCCGCTCGACTGTGCCACAAAAAAAATACAAAGTTAATAACGGTGACTTCACACAGAGCTTCTAGCTTAGGGCCCCCCCTGATCCCTTGGGCATGGGACTGAATGTCATGTTCAGTAATCCACCATTGCACTTAACATTACATCAGCCCAGTAACCATTATTGGGCTTTTGAGATATGGTGTTTTTTTTCCTGTCAACACTTCTTCCTTAGCCCCTCCTTTAATGTGAATCAGCCAGTGAAGTGGAACATGCTATTTTGGTCTTGCTCATGGAATTTGTTTGCACAGCAAATCAATGGCCACACATCCAAACAAACATGATCGCTAAGCAAATATTTGCACATGCAGAAAGCCTGTACGTAGGTCTGCAGCTCTGAGCATACAATCCCTAAAACCCCGGAATAATTAGCTTGCAGTGCTGTTTGTCTTTTGATTTATTGCGAGGCCAGAAGAACCACCTGTCATATCAGTTCAGTTGGATGAAATGCTTTGAGGCTGCAAATCCCTGCCTATGATTTAAAGAAATATCAAGTCATGTATTGGTTCTGGGTCCCCTTAAATTCAATTAAACCAGGGAACAAGCACACATAGAACGCAGAAAACACAAGCACAAAAGATACGAAAAGATTTTTGTGAAGTTCAAGAAACTTAAGAGGTAATTTGGGAGGAAAATCAAGAGCGTGAGAGGTGAAAGATTCAGAGCATGTACATCGCACTCTCCTGGCTCAGTCTGGGTCAGTTCGCTGATTGTCACTATGCGCCATTCATGACCCTTCATGTGATTGGTGCTAAGTGCCTCGGGTTCATGGAAGCGGGCAGCATGCAGTGAATGTGCTCAAAAATATTCACAGCCTTCTAGATTGGCTCCTACTGTGAGTGGACTCGAGGGGGTAAAGGCCCAGGATTGATTACAATTGTTAATCAAGAATCAGTTCGATACACTCAAAAAAAAAAGAGCACTTAATCAGGGAGCCAATGCGCCATCAGCTCCTGGACTTCATCCTCAACATGGTAATAGCTGGACACTATAAGTTTCTCTCACCTATTTATAGATTCAGTAATGAAAGCCAATAAGATATTTACAACATTTAGTGTTACACTGAAGTAATAGGAGGTGAAATATAGCAAATATAGCTCCAGTAAATAATTCACTGGGCCTTTACCATGTGCCTCTTTAACAGCATTATTCACTTACTATTATTTACTCACTGTTATTTAGAATTTTATTCATTTATTTTAATGATCTACTTCAGCCACACTAACAAATTGCATAACACATAATTGCTGTGTATACTAGCACAGCTGTTTTGCGAGTCAGAGTCAGTAGAGAAATCTCTGAACGCATAATCACTACTATATTTTGCATTTTGTTTTGATTTGTTTTGGGGTTTCTTTTTTTGGCTTTGTGGCTGAAACACGTATTACCTGTGACATAAATCCATTGCAAAAAGGAAGTCAGAGGCTTAGATTAAGAGCAAAGGACCAGACAGTTGCTGCATCAGCATCTTCTGGCCACCCAGCAATATCAGCCGGCCCAAACTCTACCGTGGCTGGTACAAAACCCCAGGAGGAGAAGGGAGAGTGCCTGGATGAGAGCCAAGCTATCCCAGCTTTACATTGCAATGTAGGTAACATATGCAAATGAACATAGTTTACCGTATTGCCTGCACCCAGAGCTCCCTGTATGGCTACTCTACGTTTTTGTCTGGACACCTCAACAGATAGTCAGATATATTTTAATAGTGTATTGCTGGATTCATTTAGGGCTACTCATACTGCAGACACGAGCCACAAACAGTGTGGGTGTATACTTTAGTTATCTATATGGGTACAACACACATATGTAGACAAATGTACTAATAGACATGGACAAATAAGTCACCTGGCATCTCGATTTACATTATAATACAGCATTTTAATGCAGCTCTGACTGCCATCCATTTACTCCGCACAGTTCAGCACTGACAACACAGTAGCGCAGTAGGCAGGGGGAATCAGGCTGCATTTAGCCAGTTCATAATTTTTGAAAATGTGCTTATTCGTGTTCTTTCCGGGAGTTAGATGATTGACTCTCATGTCTGCGGGATATCTAAATAAAGAAAATACAGCCAGTATTAATTTATGAGCTTCAGAGGTGCAGCTAGGCAGACCGGGCTAGCTTTATGCTAAGATATGCGAACTGCTCACTTTCTGTAGCCCTTTAACTCTCTGCACTATCTGTCAAAACGGTGAACTATTCCACATCGCATCCAACATCACTGCTCGTTCTCAGTACAAATTCCTGAGCTGCTCCTAAACTCGGCGTAATAAGTGCAGTCTCCTGTACAGTGGTTTTGGAAACAACTTGTTTCAATAAACAAAATCTGAGTGGCTGACCTTTATTTAATAAGCACATGACAGTAAGTGGCTGAGCCTTCATGAATGTTTAATCAAAATACTGACTCCCCTTCTGTTTCACATCAACTTGCCTCCTCTCTCTCTCTCTCTCTCTCTCTCTCTCTCTCTCTCTCTCTCGCTCTCTCGCACACTAAATGCAAATTTCTGCAACACATCTAACACAAGTACACTAACTACCCTGTGCTTTGCATTATCAAGCAGGTTTGGACAACTGCAGCAACTGTAACAAGCCTTAGTTATATTGCCAAGCCTCACCCACATCTATTAGGTTTAGAGTCAGCGGACACATCTGGCTGCTGCACCCATATTTGAAACATGCATAAACATGACACTCACATAGGAGAAAAAAAAAAAAAACATGCAACAGGGTAAACAGCAGCCATCTAATAGACTTGGATCAATGATTTTTTTTTTTTTTTTTTTCTGCAGTGATATTCACTACTAGTGAGTTTTGTTGCTTTAGGAAAATATCCTGAGAAACCAAGCAAGTCATAGAACAGAAGCTTTCCTTCATTAAAGTTTTAAAGTTAAACTAAAACAGTAACGAAACAAACCCAAACACTGAAATGGCCTGTATAAATAATGCAGACAACTTTAACACACAACACACAGACGACTAAACTACAAAAGACAATGCGCAGTGTGTTACATTTGCTAAACACAAAGCACAGCTGAGAAGAAACTGGACGAATACATATTCTGACCTGATGGTGGCACTACATTGGGAGTGCTGGGGGCATACAGGTGTGCTGAATTCTGGTTAGGACCCCAAAGTCAGCAGGATTCTATCTTCTGTCTGTAATGTCAATCTAAGACAATCCATCAAATAGTCATTGTGATACTTCAGTCTCGAAGTGATGGATTGATTGATAGTCCAGCATGCCAACAGTGCTATCCTTAGATCCACTCTGCTAGTATGGCTAAAAACAAATGCATAATCCTGGTTGAAGTGTTACTTTAAAAAAATCTGGCACGGTCAGCCATCTGATTAAGTTACACATCCACCCAAATCTACCTGCCAAGGTTATGCGATGTATTTGCCTATTTGATTTAATGGTAGAAGTACATATGTCACAACTGATTTAGAATAACGTATTCTTTTAAGCTCTAAATGCTTATAGTAACCACTAAAATAATCTAATCTGAAATAAAAGCGTTATTGCTTTGTTTTGGACCTAAGCTAAGATGCAAATTGTGTGCATCATCAGCTCTGCTGGCAAGTGAGCATTCTCAAGTATTGGAAAGCTCCCATTTATTTCTGATGAAGCAGTTTGGAACTGATACCGGATTCTGTTTTATTTACACTGGTGGACAAGATTTTATTCCCTCCACTGTGACATTTTTAGGAGTCGATGGCAAAGCCACCTTCACAAACATATTCCTGGACAATTGTAAATGAGATTTGGATTTCCCTTTAAATTATTCATTATTTTGAATAGTGATTCCCCCGTGTTCCCGATTTACAAACAGGAAGCTATGGCCCTCTAAGTCATCTTGCCCAAGGAGGTTATTTGTATACCCACACGTCCTCATACAAACAGCTTTCATGTAGATGCAGTAGTCAACAGCAGCTGGATCAAAAATACCGTCTAGGCGCTATGATTACAATATATACCTTCTCACAAACAGTCTTTGTATCTGAGCGTCGTGTAAACATGAGCCCACCTACAGATCTACACGGCTAACATGTCTATATGAGTGGGTGATGACTCATGCTCTTCCATTTTCTCTATCTCCCCCTTATTAAGCACCATTTTGACATGCCATAGCAGGCAATATTGCCATATACTAAAAGACCTCTTAATATTTGTTCTTGAAGATGGATTTGTGAGCCGTCAAAGCACTTAATCAGGATTCTAAAGAGTCCGCTGTTTTCAGGAAATTCTGGTCGGCCTTGCTGCATTTAAATGCAGATGGTTTGAAGTCCAGGGTGAAGCGGGGACTTTTACCTGAAAACCACACAGCAACAAACACATACAAATTAGCTAAGTAAAGGCGGTCAATCAATAACACAGAGTTACAGCAAAGACACACAAGGTTGCATGGCTAAAGGGATAATTTCCCCATGTGGGGGTAAAAGGAAACCACCCAGGAAATGAATTTGCATTGTTTGTGAAGTCATTAAATTCCTTTAATTCCTAATGATTCTGAAAGTGCTCTCACCGGTCCAACGGCAGGTGTCTGTATCCCAGCACTGCCATATGTTTTTCCTGGCACATGGCTCGCCTCCTCCGGACTCTCCCAACATGCGTTCATAAACAAACCAAAAACTGGTCAAGGTCTCAGAAGAGACGGAATATGGGGAAAAGCTGCAGGGGATGTGCACACACACACATACTACAGCTGGTCCACTACACACACACACACACACACACATACAATCACACACTCACCTTGCAGGATCTGTTTTAGTGTGGACGTGCCACAGAAAGAATACAAACTGTGAGAAGAACCTTTTATAGGGCGCAGGTGGGCCTTGGAGTGTCCGGACATCATTAAAAGATGGATTGGGTCATAGGTGATTGAATTGTTCCCTCAGGTGGCAGGAAGGGACAGTGATAGAGAGAAAGCAGGGAGACTGATGAATGGTTGTGTGGTGCGGTAACAGGTGTCTGTGGGGGGCAAGGTCCTGCTGACCAGGTTGAGAAAGGGCACAGCGGAGCATTGGGCTGGAAGCGAGTGGTATGAGCATGCAGTCAGGAAACTTGGAGATGGGCTCAGCGGGTAACACATAGTGACTGAGCAAGCAGGTTCTCAAATGTGAAGACCACAGATGTTGGCTTATTTTTAAAAAAAAGGATTCGAGACAAGCTTACATTTTCCTCAGTTTCCTAACAGAAATATGGCGCGTTTCATATAAACACTGTGAATATTTTGATCACCTCCCAATAAAGCATTACGGCTGGACTTGGCCTTTGTTCACAAATTAACAAAGACAATGTCTGATCTTCCCATTTGTTCACATTTACAGCAGCTGACATGAGACAGTAGTCCTGCCTCATCACAATTAAAGTAGCTGCTCCATCAGTCACGATCAGTGAGCTAATTAACATCTTTGTGCAATGAAAGTAAAGTCGTCACCTCTAATCATATAGAGTAGAGCTTTAGCACCAGTATGACAAAATATAGTTTAGCATCTAGCCACTTGTGAAAATGGAGATAAGCAGTGTAAAGATTAGCACGGTTGCAGAATAAACAATAGACAAATGGTGACATTGCAGTAAGAAATTGCAATATATACAACATATATGAACATATTAAACATTTAAACCGGCTGGGTGTCGTTTAGCTCAGTTGGCAGAGCATCCACTCTATGTACGAAGGCTCTGTCCTCGCCACCCCCAGGGTTTGAATCTTACCTGTGGCCCTTTACCACATGTCATTCCACACTCTTCCTGCCTTCAGCTGGCTCTGTCAAATAAAGCTCAAAAAGGCCTAAATAAATAAAAATTTAAGCAGCTATGATGTCTGTATGTAAGTCTGATGTCTGTGAGTAATTCAGCAGGTAGTTTTACAGATAGCTGTTTCAGCTGAGGAGAGACAAATAAATAATTAAATTATTTATGATTGTTTATTAGAACCAGTATTAAATCATTTTAAATGATTGATTAGTGCACAAACTGTTGTATTTCTAAATGTTATTGGCATTAAAATCAGTGGTGGAAGAAGCACGAATTCAGCCATTCCCCATTTAAAAAAGAAAAAAAAAAGTTTTCAAAGTATGTTTGTAGTTTTGACTAAATGTACTTCAAGTATCAAAAGTAAAAGTAGCCTGCTCATTATGTAGATGAATGCGCCCCATCAATATTACTAAGCAACAATCCAAAATATCAACTTTTCATGACCTTGGACAAACTGAAGGTTTTAGCTTTGTTAGAATGCATTTTTCAGATAACCCAGTGTGTTTTTAAATGCTTTAGTGGGAGAACTTTCTGAACCGCTATCTGAAAACCTAATCCTTCACCAAAGAAAAAGAAAAATGAAAATCACCAAATTTTGAGATCCGTACATCAACAGACACCAGCGATTGTGGGCCTAATTTGAAATATTTTATTGACTGTTGGGATGTTGAATTTATTGCATTTCAAAAATTTAATCACTGCAAAATAACAAGTAGCCCAAATTGTCAAAGTTGGTGTAGCAGACAGTTCAATATTTCCCACTTAAATGTGGTGAAGTAGAAGAATAAAGTAACTTGAAATCCTCAAAACCCGAAAAACCTGTGAAACAAGACTTCACAGTGGTTCATACAAATTAAAATCATCTACATGTGCATTTTTTTTTTTTTTACCTCTCCCAGTCTTTCCTGTCTTTCTGTAGGGTGAAGCAGAAATGCCGTGAAATGTAAACTGTATAACTCGGGGCTTGTATGACTCTTGAATGGTTAAAACTATTCCAAACTTTTTGCTGAATGTTGAAGTGTTGAATGTACATCTGTGAGATCAACTGAATTTTATTTCGAAGGCATTGTGCTCACAATCAATTGCCGCCATTACAGTGAGCTCTAGCCGATCTTGAGTTGTATACATGGTTTGTTGTGATGATTCAGTGAGTAAACTGTACAGGAGCCCTTCTCTTTTGTGCCAAGCGGTTCTGTTTAGGAATTTATGTGCAATGTAGGCTACACATTGGGGTCTCCAAAACATCTCGCTGCTCCTGCTCGAAGCAAAAACAAACAAAATGAGCTGCTTGAGGTTCAAATTGCGAAACTTCGGATGAAACACTTCGTGGTTCACATCCCATGACTAATGTGTTCAGAGTGTGTTACTCTGCAACCCCCGTGACTGACAGCCAGACAAAGTAAAAGAAAGAAAAAACCAAAAATCAAGTGGAGCACACATCAAAGGAGAGAAAAATGAGATGACAAAAGAGGGAAAACATCCATAAAGTTGTTCTCAAACTCTTTATTGAGGTTATATTAGTGCAATCTATCAGTGATGTACTGGAAAATCCATAACCCTACAGTGGAATTTCACCCCTGTGTGCTGTTCCCCTTTATGAAGTGCAATCTCATAGCAGGACTGCATGCCTCTACGGAGCTCATTTTTCAAGCAGTGTGACGTGGAATGGCCATGTCAGAAACATAGAGGCGTTGACTGGAGGGGGGCCCATTCTTATGCCATTTATCCATCAGAATGTCTTGTGACACAGTTGAATCGCCCCCACACCGTTAAATAAGAATCTGTACCATCGCAAATTCAATTTATGATTGATTAAGTGCATCTGCCCGGAGCCAAAGCCTGTTTATCACACATATTTACAGTGAGAAAAACACAACCTAGATTAGGATCTTGGGTTTGTTCTTATACACTGTGATGTTGATAAATCCTTATTCTTGTCAGGTGTGTCTTGTTTGAGTACTTACATTCGTAATGCTTTCTTGTTTTAAATGAACAGTTTGTAAAGTTTCCTTGGGTTTTTTTTTTTTTTTGGAAAATATGGGCATTGGCTTTCTTGGTAGGAGTTAGATAAAAGGACTGAAACCACTTTCATATCTGCTTTATTCAAAATGAAGCCACAGCGAGGGAGGCAGTTATCTTCATTTAGCATAAAGACTGGAAGCAGGGGCCAGCCTGACTGTGGTCTACCCAATTCTCCAGAGGATAGCACTCACTGACACTTCCACCTGTGCCATCATCCTCAGCTCTACTTTGTACAAGTAACACTCAAACACACACACAAACTCAGGTGATCAAGGTAAGCATCATCCCAAAAGCATTTAGCTTAGCATGCTGGTGATAGCATTTTGCTCACAACCCTGCAGTAGTAGTGCTGTCTCAGTATCAGTATCACGGTTGTATACTGTATATATACCTTCTGCCACAGCTAAATTGGCTGTATAGTTAACATGTTTTCTTTGTCTGTTTTTGCTTATTGTATTATTTATTTTTATTAATTTATTTTTAATTATTCTTTATGTTGTATGTATGTTAAACCAGACCAGCTCTGTGTTCTCCACCAGGTAGACTGGAGCTTTTTATTGAGGGGACAGATATGATAATGATTTAGTGTATTACCCAAAATGTAAAAGCATTCTTTTAACCTGCTTGGCAAACCAAGTGAGTGGGCCTTGCATAGAAAACTACATTTAAATTTCTACATTTTCTGCAACTGATACTTAACTCAAGCTAACTGAGTGACCTTGACAGTTCTGTGTTTGAGGTCCTTCTCCTTCTAACACCTTACACTGTTACTTGGGATGCCGAACAGTAAAAGCTCTTACTAATCTGGCTTTAGAGAAAGTTACCTGCCTCCCTTGCCTCATCCCATCTTCCACGTCGTGTACGCGTTCCCAGCTTCAAAGTCCCACTGTGTGCCTTCTAAACCGTGGCTCGTCTTAACAGGGATGTGCTGGCTTTGAAGCCCCCGTACAAGACAAAAAGAGCTTTCTGGAGAAATAATGGCTGTTTATATGGGGAACGATGTGAGGAGCTGTCAGGCTCTGCCTTTAAGTTGATTTGCAAGAGTGTCAGAGAAGAGTGGGGGACTCGAGGAGGTGAATCATGGATTGTCAGAAATCAATTCTCTGGGCTGCTCTCTGGGGAGTGCTCCAGTCATCGTCAACAATAGGCAAGATGAATAAACCAAATCTCCTGGAGAGCATGTAATAATCCCCAACATAATGGCGTTGCCATATAGGATAATTCAATCTTGAGCTTGAAAAAGGCAACTGTTGATCAGTGCTAAATTGAATATTTCAGACGTGTGCTTTTGTGAAAATCCCCGAGCTCCCCCCCCCCTCCCACCTGATACCCCATCTCTCCTCTCAGCCACAGTTCTGCCCCCGTCCCCTACTCGTCAATCAGCTTTTTTTCATTGCAGCTCAGAGGAGCTGTTAGAAATCCACGAGGTTGAACAGCTGATGGATCACAGAGTCTGTTTCATCTTCCCCTCCTTTACATTTTCTCCAGGCTCATTACTGTGTCTGTATAGGCTCTCGGCTCTCGGTTGGCAGAGGAACTTGTTTGCCTCATATGCATCGCGCGCCACCTCTGTGTCAACAATCTCAGCTGCTAAACACTTCAAACAATGCAAGTTTAATGAGCAACAAAGCAACAATGTACCTGAGGGTATGGCTTTTTTTTTTTTCCTCTCCATTCCCTTTGTCTCAACTGGTGCTCTAATACTGTTAGTCTGTGTTGCTCATCCTCTCCTCTCGCTGCCGTAATGTCACGTTGAATGTCTGCGCATAGAGTGATTATTCCAGAATCTACTGCTGTGGTGTCTGCCTTTATTTCATTTCAGAGTCAGGGCTGAGATAAAACAAAAAGCTCCCCTTGTTAACTTAATTACCGGGGATAATTTTTTGTCCAACTGGTACTGTCACAGAGGAAGTGTCAAGCTAATGCACAGCAGATTTACAACAAATACGGAACTCTGTTGACATTGACAATATAGTTGTATAATAATAGTAATCAGGGCTGTTGTGCTGTAAACAGTGGGATTTATTGAACCATAGGCCGTATTTACTCAGTGCCTTTATAGTCTAGTAGTGAGGCATGTCATATATTGTTGTTTTAAGGATATGGTGCATCACTTAGAAATGCAATCGATTTTATGTGTCAGTAATGTGTTTTGGTGTTGCTCAGCTAAACCAAAGGAATTTTGATAGGACCATATATGGTTTCATTCATGAAAAATGTAATAATATTTAAGGTGATTGTTTTTTTATTTATTTTATTTGTACCTAATCTTTATTTTTTGGGGGAAACAAATGATTGATTTTACTTCTTTGGACCTCAAATAGTCATTTAAATGAGACCAGACTTTTGAATTTATGTTTTATAGAACTGCTACTGTTAAGGGCTCCAACCAGACAAGACTTCACAAGAAAGAAATATCAACAACGGGGTTCTGTATTCTTGTTTTTTTTTTCTTTTTTCTAATAATCTGGGTTGCTCAAAAATGCATTACACCGCCACTATAGATAAACAGCAGGAGTGAGCCGATACACAGGGTGTTCTCTGTTGTACAGTTTGCCGAAAAGTCAGCAGGCAGGACCGACCAGGTCACTGTGACTTACTTTTCTCATGTAGCCGTACTGTTGTTAATTCTTAAAAGGATTTTTTTTTTTTCTGTTTATGAGATAGTTATTTATTTGGTGGGACAAAAAAAAATGTGTATTTGAGTGAGGGTGAACTGCAGCAGCATCCTACTGCGGTCTAGAGGGTTAAGCGCAGTTCTTGAATAAATCTACTTTCCACATAGTTATTTTCCATCCCTGCGGGAAAAAAAACTACATCGTGCTGAATCAGCAGTATCTGTATGATGTGTTGTTGTATGCCGTATTTTTGTTTGTTTGTTTCTGTGAAGGGTTAAACATCGAAAAAATTTAGCCTTCGTATGTGGAGGATGTGGAGAGGTGAAAAAACTCTCAGAAAGTGTTTGTTATCAGTGCCTTCGGTGTATTGTTGTGTTGCCATAACTTTTGAAATGCACCCATTTTATCAGCTGGTCGGCCATGAACTTGGCTTGCATGGATAGCAGCAAGCTTGCTTGTAGCAGCCCTTATCGCAGAGAGAGAAATGTCAAACATCAATTTTTAGGGCTTGCCTGGTGTGGAAGCATCTCAAATTATAGAAACTCAGATGCAGAGGATGCTTCCTGCTACCCACCAGGACGTCCTTGTTGAGCTGAAGACTCCCACCTTTCCTTCTAAGTTTTTGCTTCCCGCTGCCTCTGCCTTGAGATCCCCCGTGGCTCCTTAGATGAGGGTGGGCCGGGTGGGATCTCACTGCCGAACTGTACCGCAGCTTGCACACAGACTCATCATGTACAGAGTTTACCATAAAACGGCTTGGATTCGTTTCAGCTCTGACATAAAAGGCCAAAACAGCAAGAATTTTCCAGAAGTTTGTGCTTCAAACAAAGAACATTAGCAGGTCACTGGCAGTGTTCATGCAGAATCTGTTATTAGCTGCAGTGAAATGTAAATGGACATCCTCAGTTGTACAATTCACATCCTCTATTGTGTAATTCACGTGAATTAAAAAGGAATTCATAATTCCTGAATGTATTTTCTATGCTAATATTTTCTCAGAAATCAAATAAAAGGGAAGCAATTCATGTTTGTCAATGTCATATGATAATTGGTCAAGGGATCAGAATATTGATTTGGAGGCAAAATTAGATTTTCAATCTCCCCAAATGAAAACCTGCTTCAAATGAAATCTCCCTCTGTCTGTGTGTCTGTCTGTCTCACTCTTTCTCTGGGTTTTCTTCTCCTCCTCACATCCTGCCTGTGTGGACATCAGAAAAAAAAAAAAAAAAAAAGTTGAAATGAAATAGAGAGACAATACTGGTATTCAGAAACGGCACTCACACACACTCTCCCTCTCTCGTGCGCGCAAATGGCACACATACACGTACCATCGTCAGCCCTCAGCATCGCTGTAGGTGATGAATGACACTCCAGTTGGTGATCAAAGCAGGTGAGTGGAGCGGGGATAGCAGAGAGGTGGCTCCTTCTACTGTTACACTGCAATACAATGCTGCTCCTGTAGCCCTCTGGCTCCGACTCGGCTGCTCCAGGTACAGCACAGCCGTGTCATCTTCCTCTTCTCTGTTATTTATCCGTGGCACACTAGCGTTGCTCACCCAAGCGCGACAAAAAACCCGGCGCTTTCTTATTACCGACGCTGCCTCCTTCCCACTGTTGTGTTTAATAAGCAGATAGTGCAAAGAGAATACATTCATATGTTTTCAATACATGCAGGCAGAGGTGGAATTGGAAATTACTCTTTATTGTGTTGTTTCTGCAGGTGGCTTTTTTTGTGCTCCCGAGCTCCTGAGTCTCATCCATTGTAATTGCCTTGGGCTGAGAGAGGGGTCATGACTATAGGAGCTAGAGGCGAGCTGCTTACATGCCAGTACTAGAGCTCAATATTTCAAGCTCTGAGCAGCCGTCCTCTCCTCCCCTGTGGTCTGAGAGTGGCTGTCATACATTTGGGTTCCCATAACACAGCCACAGTGCCTTTATTACTTACGGCGTGCACGCATCCACGCACCCATGCACACACCTCCACACTTGCACAAAAACACAAACAGAGAAGTGGCCATCATAAAAAAAATAAATAAAAAGAAAAAAAAACCTCTCTATCATATATTGATCCAGCCTCTATACTGGGAATTAGTGCTGCACTCTCTCCGTTTTTAACCGAATGTTTTAGAAGAAGGGCTGAACTGCAAAATAAAACTACATTTTATTAAGCCACCAACTTTCTTCAACTTTTTCCGACTCATTTCTGAGTACTTGTCATGGTGCACCAAGCTGTTACAGCTGCGTCTGTCCACGCACACATTAATAGGGCAGCTATTCAGTAAGTTTGCACACACTGAAAGCTTTGAAATAACCTTGCTTTGGGTGGATGTATTTGAATTATTTCAGAATTAAATTACAGAGTTCACTTTTTGAAGTTACACAACAGGACCTCAGTAAAGACTCAAAATCAATTGCAAAAAAAAAAAAAAAACAGTATTGATGACAACCCTGCCATTTAACAGACATCCTAATAATGCATACTGTATATTTGATAATATTTTTAAGTTTAAATAATCTAGTACCTCTTACATCATTTCCATTATTGCTTTCTGGTTCACAGTCAGTGTAACTGTTGTCCCTAAACTCATGCTGTCATTTTAACAGTAATTCATTTGCCAAAAAAGAGACACCAGCAGTAAAGGTCATAAACAAATTTGACTCATAGCATTATATTTTTGGACAATTTTTCTATGGACATTGCAATAATATCATTATTGTGAAATAATTTTTTGAAATATTGGTAGATATCATTTTGAGCTTATTCAACTGGGGTGCTATCAGCACTATGACATGATTTATAGACTGTACAACAACAGAGATAAAACAGGCCTGGATAATGACTTGTAATGACTCAAAAAGGCAGGCTCCCCTTCTGGTTTGTATCTGTGTTTTAATGTGTTGCAGACTTACTTTCAGTGGAAAGAAATGGATGGGGAAAAAAAAGCCAGGTGAGAGGAACACTGTAAAATCTGTTACCCACTTTTCAAAGCCTAGATTTGTAAATATCCGAAAAGCGTGGTAGCTTTTAGCCTCTGAATCATTGCATCATTTTTTATTTTTATTTTTTTTAACTTCAGCTACAGATTCAAACCAAAGTCTAAGGGGGAAATTGGTCTCTGCTGTCAGAAACAAATTGTCCTACAACAAAATAAAACCTATACCATGTACTGTACACTGCTGACAAAACCTTTACACCGTGTTGCAGTCTCTATAATACCAAACATTATTCTAAAATTTTTTTTTTTTTTTGGCACCTAAAGCCTCGCTAATGTTACGTAATGTTAGGAACTGAAGCTACTTTCAAAGCACACTGGCCTGAAGTCTGCACCCTATTGTAGGCAAAAGAAAAACTGAAACCATAAGCTGTTTTTTTTTAAAGGATCATGTGCCCATGTAGCAGTGTTGCAATTTTTCATCATTGAGGACTGACCAAGAGGGCATCCAGGGTGTGAGCTCATGTTTCGGTACATTTCTGAGGCATTTCTAAGTAAATAGTAAATATTAAGGAAATTGAATGAATATCAAAAGTACATTAAGTCAGCATTGTTTATTTTTCAAATTAAGTTAGTGTGATGAAAGTCATTGTATCAGCTTTAAATATGTCTGTCTTTGCTGAATGTCCATGAGATTGAGATCTAATGTTAAAACTCAGATTAAAGGACCAAACAGCATCATTGTAACTGTTTGTGTTTTATATTCACTTCATTCTCTTTCATTTATTTTGAATTGCTTCACTTGCTGGCTAGTTTGGCACAGAAGCATCACAAAGGTTTGACTTCTGATATCCACTGTCTGAAGTCGATCTCACATGATGTCTTGGGTGCATTTTGATGCCAAGAAAAAAAACGAAAAAAACACTGTACATTACTACAGGGATCCTCATTTCTTTTCCATGTATTAGATGTAACCTTCAACTGCTCACTCAGAGAGTGTAGGAAGCTGGTGGGCGTTACATTTCATACTCACAGGCGGACGGTTCTATCTGTGGATACGAATATTTTGTCAGCTGCTTTAGTCATGTCAGCAGGGAGAATTAATCATGGGTATCAAAGAGTCATGCAAACAGCTTAACCTGAATAAAACAACGCCGACGTTTCAGAAATTGCCTGTTTCAGTCAAATAACCTTTAACATGTTACTGGTGGAGTAGCACCGATGTCCTGCTTTTGTTTCGGATGTGGTACTGTGCACAGTTAGCTTAGAGCACATTAAGGGAATTTGGCAAATTGTTTTTGTTGTCAACAAATCCCATGAAAAGAAAAAGGCCAGAACCAACACCTAATGAATCCTACAGGTACCAAGAGGTATTGTTTCAACAGAAATAACTTACTGCTGTGTCCACAGAGCTCCATTGCTGTTGGTGTTATGTGGCTTTATTACCATGAACACATACACTGTAGTATTTTCATCAGCTGTCCTGCTGCTGTAAACACTCACTAGAACACCAAATGCCTATTAGTCTGCGGTTGGAAGAAGTCCCCAACAAATGCGGTATCCCACTGTGTATGAAATTACTGAGCTTTTTTTTTGTCAAAATATATAATAATAATATATTGTGACCCCCCTAGGAGATGTCATGTACTTTACATTGACTAAGAGGTAATAAGGAATGTCTACTATTACTACTAGGCCACTCTGCATGAAACAGCTCAGCTTCAAACTCTCACTAATAAAACGTGTACCGTACATTTACATTCATGTGGCAGAGTACCGATCAACACTATATATTTGTGCGGTGAGCCAAACGGTTCTCATGTAACAGGCTGGATCTTTCCCATGGGCGAGTTTTGGTTTGGCAGAGCTGGCCTTTGTTAATGGATAACTCACCGACTCTGGTGCGTGGTGCTTTGGCATGGCTGGACAGAGCTCTTCCTGAAACGCAGGGAGATTAGCTCAGAGTGCAGGTGATAACCTCACTGTCTGAGGCAAGCTTCCTCACCGCTAATGCCAATTACCCCCTGCCTCATGCAGTCGCTCACGGGGATAACAACATGTATGCACGGACATGCACTCACCCACATGTACACACACACACACACACACTTAACTACTGCACCACCTTGATTTGACTGGTTTTTTTTGCTTCAGGCCTGAGCGGTTCAAGCAGTGTGACCCAGCGATTCTGCCTTGGGTGTCTTTAATCCCTTAGGTTTCTCCCAAAATGCATCGGCCCTCTTCAATGGTGAGCAGAGGATCTCTACACAATTACCTCAAAGCCCTCCTCTATCTCCTGGGGTAAGCCTCTATTTACATATGTCCAAGAAGCACGGGCTCTGACGTTCTCTCGCACTGTTTATACCAACTTCTAAGAGCTGCCCCCGAAGCCTCCATCTGCCTCTTCCCCTACCACTGTGAATTGCTCAAGTATCTCCCTATTATATTGAGTGTCTGAATGACTCTAGTCGAACACAGTGCATGTACAGTATACTATTTCCTCAAAAAGTCTGGGTCAAAGGTAAGTCCTTACCCTGCTTGCTACCCTTCTACTTTCAGGAGTGTGCTGGGTAGGAGAAATTTCCTGGAATACGCTTCAAAGCAGGAAGGAGGTGACCAGAGAAAATGAAAGATGAGCCACTCTGACAGAGTAATTGTGCAGTGGAAAGTATCAGTAACCTAATTAACACTGCACTGTAGCCTTTGCCGCATTCAGATCCTGCTCTGATACGTTCCGTGATGCGTTCTGACACTGCAGTTAAGGGAATCATTTCCTAGTGCATGGTGGTATGAGCAATGTAATTGCACTTTAGGGTTTCGACTTATTGCATTATGCAAATGAGTTCAGAGTCATGTGGAGGATAACTTAATGATGTCCCTAACCAGTTGTACTTAACATGACAGAAAGGACATTTTTTGGTTTCTTATTGTCATAACTGTTGCAATAAGGAAAACATTTTAAAAGACCCCCAAAAAATCTATTTTCTCTCTACTTTGACAGATCTTTTGCCAAACCCGAATAACCTTCCATTATTCCACATGAGAGATGTCTGTTTTGGGGTTTTGGTCTGTGCTTTTTACATGGATTTGAAGTGGACATGCAGTGCTCAAACTGATCAACCACACCTACACCTTAACAAATAATACCAAATGATTTATTTTTGTATGTTTAAATAGCAAACGTGCATCTCCAGAGAAAGACTTGTTTTCTTGAGCAATTGACCACACAGAAACCCAAAAAGAATAACTAATATTTAAAGTTTTTCGTGTGAGAAGTTATTCAGTCCTGGTTTTCAAACAGGATTTTTCCATAGACTTTAAATTTATGTTTTCTGACAGACAGCCATATAGGATGTAATATTCTGCAAAAATGTGTCAGACATGTGGCTGTCTTCCCTTTGTTTGAGAAATGGAATATGTCTTCAAGTCTAAAACAATGTTCCACTAGAAACTGTACAAATTCAAAGGAGTCAACGGTAAAGTCAGATGGAATTCCCCCATATCCTGAAACGACGACAGTGGATCTACGTATGTCTTTGAAATCTACATGATCCTTATTTCATTATCCTGCTGTCGGTAGACAGGACAAGTGGACTCTGCTCTGCTGCCTGAGTATAAGTTAATGAACTTTGGCATTTCAGACACACATAAGACGAGCACAGTATTCCTTCCACCGAATCTTGGTCCTTGGCTCTTACAGCTGCTCCATGGTGCACCCTCAGTCTAAATTTACATCAAAATCTTTCTGATCAGAGCAGCTGCTCTCGGCAATGGTCAATTCAAGGTTTTGTGTGTCTGCTGGGGTCCTTATGCTGGCTGGCAGATGTTCATTAGCCAGCTAGCCTTTCATCTCAGTATGGAGAACAATGGTCTGTCCTGCTCTTTCATGAGCTAATAAGGCATCATATCTGACCTCAAACCAGGCAATAATCCATTAAGCGCTGAACACCTGGGTTCAGGCCGACGTTAAGCACTGAAGTTGCCAAGAACTTGACCAACTTCTGTGGGCGGAGAGAGATTTGCCTTCTAAGGTTGCTGTTTGTTTATCTGAATGTTTTTAATGTGTCCCACAATCTAATTAACGACCGACTCCCCTCTGGTGCATCATCTGTTTTTGCGGTAGTGTTTTGTATTTTGTAATTATTGATGGATAGATATAGTAGAGCCCTGTATTATCCAAGCATACCCAGATATTTCTTTTTAAAGAATATTGTGACGTTGTAGGAAATATGTTTATACCCTGTCTTGCTGAGAATTACACGGAAAGATCAATACCACTCTCACTCTTGCAAGCTATATCCAGCAGGGAAAAATAAGTTACTGTTAGCCTGGTTGTGTCCACCTACCAGCACCTCTAAAGCTCTCTAATTAACACATTATATCTCATTAGTTTTTTGCATGCAAGTTGCACTGTTTCTAGTATTTGTGCTAAGCTAAGCTAATTGGCTGCTGGCTCTTCATATTTACTGTATAGACATCCATTACTCTAAATATATCTATGAACACAGAAGTGTTATGCAGCAGTTAGCTATACCATCACCACGCAATCATTTTCCAACTGTTCACCTTCTCATTTAATTATTATCCATCAGTAGCTGATGGGTACTCCGTGAAGCTGAACTTGTTTTCTAAGTTTTCACATCGAATCAAAAACAGCGCATGTCAGGAGAGAATAGCAGTAGCACCACTTTAATCACACACACACACACACAACACGCTGTCCAGTGTTATTTCCACTGCGGCCTCCGGAGCAACCAAGTCGGCCGGGCTGATCTAACTCAAGGGTTGCAGGGTAACTGTGGTCATCAGCCTGTCACCAGCAGGGACACATTATGTGACAATGATATGTGGTGTGAAGCATCGACATGTCATCTTTGACTAGAGCATGAGGCGTCTTGGCATGGACACCTCAGTTTGTGCCACAGCTGCATGTGTCATTTGGAGGGGAAGAGTTGCCCTAAGCAGGCCATGATTTGTTAACTATCGGCGACCCCTAGGATTGACTCTCCTTTTACATATGCATAATGTGCCACCACACTCTCCTTTTGAGGTGTGCTTTTGTAACATTAACCCCTGGGTCCCAATGGGCACGGCTCCGTGACATTGCAGCCGCAACACTGTTTTGGTCAGTTGCGTCATACACCGCTAGGGGTATTTTAAGAAGTCTGCCCAATCTGCTCTAACTGCTTAGATTTGGTCATTTTTGTATTGGTTTTATGCTTCTACCAATTCTATATATCTGAAATATCACGTGTCCGTGTGTGGTGAATATATGTGCATTTCATCTGGTTATTTACAACATGTCTATCTGTTCAGCTGAAATGTATGATACCAGTGCTTTGCTACATATACAATTGCAGGTAATCACAGTCTAACCTGGCTCTTTCATTGGGAAAAAAAAAAAGAATATCAGCCGTGAGATCAGCTGAGAAAATTAATTTGAAGAGTCGCAAAGCAATTGCCTTCACTTTCAGTCAGTGAACTGTGCTGCTGTCTTTCAACATAGTCATTTCATTTCTGTCATACACACACAAAAAAAAAAAAAAAAACATGTAATATTCCTCAGTTATCGAGTATTTCTAATCTTACTCTTGTGTCAACAGTGTGTTTATATGCTGTCTGTGCTTTTACAACATTTTTCTTTTCCTGCATCACTCCAATGAAAGAGCGTGATGGTTTTTAAATGGCAACATCTCCGAGCCAACATGTTTGTAGCCCGAGGTGACTACAGGGTGTGATTGAAAGGCCGTGATTGCTCTTAAGAGGACTGAAGGGTGTACTATTGCAAATCCATACTAAGCCATGAGCTGATTGATTCCAAATATTACAAAGGCGAACACAGGGGTCAGATTTAATTGATTTTTCAGAGACAATTTGCTGAACAAAATTTAAACCACCCGGCCAAGCGGCTCCGATGAGAGTTGGAGAAAAAAAAGAGAGAACAATTGCTTGATCAAGGTAGGTATGTCGACAATCGTTGCCTTTATACCACCTTGATTTGCTGCAAATCATGTCTCAATAGATTATTTGACGTATTGTGCGAAGAAAAGCTCATGATTTACATGATTTTCTAAATATCAACAAACATTTAACAAGCTGAAATCTGATTTAGTTCACAGAGAGCATGCCCTCTTGTTCTCTGTCTTTTCTAGAGCAAATTAATAGTCTAACGATAGAGCAATACAGCTGAAAACATAATGAAGTCAAATGCATTGTGTTGCTTTAGGAGTGCCTGACGTGAATCATAATCTCTGTGCCCCTTCTATATTTAAATTCATATATTTGAAGCTTTTTGCTGCATGCCCCTCTGCAACATCTTTTTGACAGACACCTGAAAAAGCTGTATCTGTAAACGGGCATCCAAGGGAATAAGCTTTGAAGCGATTACATTTGATAGCAATCTTCAATGGGACCTTGAATGACAGCTATGCATCTGTTTGGAGACAAATGCAAAACAAAATGCTGCCACTCAACTACGGCTTTCACTTTTCCCATGTCTATAAGTATCAACACAGAAATGTTCACCTAGAAAACAGTGGAACAGAAAGACATCTCAGAGTGCCTGGGCTGTCGTTCAGTGCCCAGTAGACAAAGTGTGAAGTAACAAACATAGCACTGTCACACACACGCTGCAACTTACTTTTGACAGACAGAATGTGATGCTTTTGAAATCTGTCAGATCAGAGGCAAAATAAAAACGCTTGTTTATATAGTGGCGGCCAGGAAATTATGAAATGTCAGACATAACTCTATCGGATGACTTTGACACACGCACTACACATGCATTCATGGCCGAAACAGTCTTATTCATGTCAAGCTTTGTTGTGCCTTAGTGCTTTGTCTGTTCTGAGCAGGGTGCTGTGCTGCATGGGGACACAATTGCTTTAGTGTGCCGTCCCTTCCTCCCATCCTTCATGAAAAAAGCATCATGGTTGACACGTCTTTGATACCGTTCATTTATTTTGTCTCTGGACGATGCATTTCAAAGAGGGCCAAGATGCCGGCATTGCCAAATGTGTCCCAAATAAATGATATCCAAGCCAGAATGGGAGCTCCTTGGAGAGTGTCCTAGCCAAAGGCAGTAAATCAATGGGCCTGCGCCAGCATCCCAGCAGCCTCCGTGCAGGAAAACACAGTAGGGGGACCGACGGCCTCAGTTGACTTGGCAGCTCAAAGGGCCTCTGACCGCGAGCCAGCAGGCTCCTCAGGGAACTACAGCACCTCTTGGGCCACTAAGTGAGGGAAGATGGAAACCAAGCGGGGGAAGAATTACAATGAGGCCTGTGAGAAAGAGACACTGAAAGGAGAGAAGGGTATTTTACAAAATGTACAATACAAACGGGGAGAGGGGGGTCATGCACTGTGTTGATACTTTTATCAAAAGCACACTATGTCAAAAAAAGGTCCTTCAGACACTCCAGAGATGAAGAGTTAAGAAAAGAATATTCTCTCTTTGAAAGAATAACAAACTACCAAAGCACTTACCTCCACTTGCGTTTGACAGATAGGAGGAACAAAACGTCCTTGAGACGTTTCTTTGTGTGTCTGGACATAATATGCGTCTGTTTAGTCACAGAAAACAAAGACACCAGATAAACCCATTCATGTTCATCTCTGGTAGCCTATATCCTCTAGCTGCCATATCTCCCAGCTCTGAACATCAATTAATGTGTGTAGCGCTTAAAAGTAATCTCTATCATTTAAATGAATCTAAAGCCCCTCAGCAGAACTGCAAGCCCCATATCAACTCACCAGCTGCTACCTTTAAAGTCCCAGATCGTTTGAGTTGGGCTCTGGTGGCTAGTTGGGATATTGATGTGGTGCCGTCTGCTGGTTTTCCTCTTCCCGTTGGCCGCTAGCCAGACTTTAGCAAAGACATTAGTGGGAAAAGTCATAACCCACCGGCAGCTCTGTTGTTATCTGCCCAAACAGTGAGGAAAGGTAGCCATTTTCAAGGGTTTACACTCCGAGCCATGTTTGCATACATCAACATCCATCCAGGCAATGTCTTACATCACACGCACACCTGCAACAACAGTAGTTACCTGCAGCCATGTTACTCATTTTCTTATGCTAATGTGTCTCCCGTCTGCATTATTCAGAGGCTTTACCTTCATGTCAAACAAAAGCAAATATTTAGAACTTGCAAATAGCACATGATTAGTCTATCGAGAAGAGGATGCCTACTCATTGCGTGCCTTACTCCCGGCTGCAAGTGCTGATTATTACCCAGTGACAGTGCACGGTGAAGTGTGAGAAAACCAGGTTTTCTTTTTTGATTTGAGCTGAAATAATTCTCTTGGCGGATTGATTCACATAAACAATTAGTTTAACTGGTGAAATCTCCCATACAGGTATTTTTGGTTTAGTCGAGGACATTTTGATTGTTTGTCTACACCAACTGCTGAAACCATCATCAAATAATCATCCTGTTTTTGCTGTAAGAAAATGTGAGCAGTTTTAAGTTTCGATTAGACAAGTTAGAAAAGAAATAGAAAAAAACAAACAAAAAAAACATTGTAAACATCTGTGGAGGAGTCAGTGTCTGGGTTTGATTGACAGCATCTGGCAGGCTAAGCCCAGGCAGGGGAACAAGGGATTCATAGGTTACAACCCAAGGACATGCAGTGTTTTGTAAGCAGTTGTGTTGAAGAGTAATGATCACACCATCTGTACTGACAAAATGACATTTGTTGGCAAGTTTTCAAGCTGGTCAATGTACTGACCAGCTAAACCACTACCTAAACTAACAATAGCAGAAAGCAGTGCATGTTCTTTTCTTCTTTTTTTTTTTTTTTTTTTTTTGGTTGTTTATTCAGCAGGCCAATGTGCAGAAAAAAATATATGTTCATGTTTCTAAGTTAGATATTGGCTGCAATGCTAATGCGGATCAGCTGCAAGTCACTGACTGTTTCCTAAAGTTTCCCAACTTAACTTTTTTTTTTTTTTAATTGTTCGATGTTCAACTGGTTTTACATATACGCCCTACCGTTTTACACTTTTAACGACATTCCTTCTTTAGTGCATATTTCACACTTGCACAAATGACCAAAACAATATGAGAAATAGAGCAAATGGAAAAACAGAGCCAACCAACATCTGATATTCTAAGCAGTCCGCTATGGCTAACGCTGCTACTGCTACATCATGCTTGACTTACTTTATAGCTTGAATAAGTAAGCCAGCAAATCGGCCTGTGCTCTGGACAATATCTCAAGTGATTACCGGTGATAACAGTTATATGGTTTACTGCTCAGGCCGGAAGAGTGCAGCATACAGCATACATGCAACGCAGAGCAGAAATGAATGAAAATGCCTGGAAAATGTCTGACTTCTAAATGAGTAGATATGTAGAGGAGATGATCAGATAACCAAAATGGACTATCGTATCTCAGCTTACATAGGTGGCAAGCAAATACACTTTCAAAGGAGTATTTCTGGAGACACGAATTAATCCCTTCGACCCTCTTTCATTTCCCAGCACTTTTAAACCACATCTTGTCCTGCAAAGTGCTTGCGTATGTGTACTTCTGTGTGCATGCTTCAGCGTGTGTGTGTGGGCCATTACCGCGTTGCTATTTTAAATGCTATAAAAACCTGCAGAGGAAAATGACTGGGGTTGAATTACTCCAATGAGCATAGCGATCAATCTTTGCTTTTTTACCTCCATCCTCCCACCAAGTTCATTTCACTTTGTTGAAACACGCAGAGTAAACCGCATATTGGGTAACATAGACCCATTTAGAAAGCAATTTAAGGTACTACACAGATTCTAGGGCCAGTGATGGAGTGTTGTCTCTTAATTATACTGTATCACCATTGCAGCAAAGCTCCCTGATATGACTTGTTGCTGTGTTCCTGTTGGTAGTAGGAGTTACAGTAAGAGATGACTCAGACATAATGATATATCCCAGGGTATTGTTCAATGAATGGTCTTTTAAGGGAAATATTACTATTAACTTTTTTTTCCCTCCAAGTATAGAGGAAAGTATATTTATAAAGATTCTCTATCCAAAGTATATTTTCATGATAGCACCAATAGATAATAGCAGATAATCACATTGTTATAATTATTATTGTTAAAGGACCAGTGTGTAGGATTCAGTGGCATCTACTGATGTAGTTGCCAATTACAACTCCCTCACCTCACCCGTCCTAATGGGAAGGAGAAACGCCAAAGGCCCGATGTTGAGTTAATGTTTATTTTGTCTCTATGGAAGACGATCTGCAGCATCTGTAGATATAAAAGATGCTGAGGTAACAAAAACATAAGTATTATTTTCAGGTGATGATACACTAATGAAAACATATACAGTAGTATGACTTTCTTGTTGAGACCCAGATGAATATATATGACACCACTCTCATGTCTGTATGCTAAATATGAAGCTGTAGCTGGAAGCTCATTAGCTAATCTCAGTGTAAAGACTGTAAACAAGGGGAAATAGCTACCGTGACTCTGTCCAAAGATAATAAAAAAACACTTACCAGCACCTCTAAAGCACACTAATTAAAACCGTTACACGCATTTGTAAGAGAACTTCATACTCCACTGCTCTTGTCTTGGCAGAAACCAGGGCCAGAGATATGCTTTAGGTCAGTACACTTTATGCCTGTTAAATTGTCACTCTATGTGTTGAGAACATTTCCGCCGGTGACCACACTGTCAGCAGAAATTATTTTCGGCAAATCTAAAATCTCAGCTACTGAGGATGCAACCCCACTGTGATTTAGACTGATAAGACAGGTGTATTGTTATATAACACAGTCTTGCACAGTGCTGCTATGCTGTTGCCATCAGAAACACTGGAAAGCTGCACAGGGAGATTTTCTTGGAATCAGAGACTCAGGCAGTCATCTGGAAAATGAAAATATGAGCCAGTATGCTGGGGTGTGTGTGTGTGTGTGTGTGTGCGTGTGTGGTGTCACAGTTCACACTCATGTTTATACAAATAATTCCCAGCAGGTGAAGAAGACACTACTCTATATCCAGGTCATGGCTCACCTGCTGTCCACTTGAAGCTTATTTGCACTTAGAATGCTGCTGATGAGGATAAACAGACAATACTTCTTCAAACTTGTCACTCTTCACCTTCGCCGCTCAGAAACTGTCCAGCGTGCGTTTGCTTAATTTCGGTTAACTCGCATCCCAGGTTGATAGGCCATGTGAAATCACGTCGGACATATTGTGGGGGAATATAAAGTTTCAGAATCTATTCTGAGTGGTAACCTGAATCTGTGCAGTCAGTCCTGCTTTTGACTTTGCTAGCGGTTGTCCCTATACGGACATGTCAGCCGTGTGTTGGTACACATCCCCCTCACATGAAGCGTTTCCGAAAATGAGGTGATTCAACAGCCTCCCACCAGGAGGAAATACTCTCAATCTGCTTTAGTCCTAACACAGAATTTAATTTTAATTAAATGGTTAATGAGCCATGGGATTAATGCCAATGACTTTTTAAAGCAAACATCTATAAATCATTAAGGCCCCATTTGAAAGGGAGAGCGAGCAGGGCTAACGAGTGTACGTGCCTCCAGCTGCCCACTGCCTCTCTCTCTCTCTCTCTCTCTCTCTCCCCATCACTCTGGGGCCGCATCAGCCTCACCATTGGTCAAATAAACAGCAGACAGACAGACTGGTATATGCAGTGAATAAACTTTCCCTTAAATAGTTAAAATGTATAAAAATATTATTTGATTAATCATTTGATTAATTATTAAATGAGATTAGCTACTAATGGTTGTGGAGTTTTAACAGTATCACAGTTATGGAACTTTTTTTTTTTTTCTTCAGTGAAGCTCATTATTAAGAGAACATATTGGTTGTTGAAGGATCACAGTATTTATTGGTCTTATATAACTGTAGTGGATGATTCAGTAAATTGGTTTAAAGCAATCAATAATAAGAAGTAATTGTGATACAATGATCCAGATTGATGATGACTGCCATCATTTTGTGAGTTTGACTAAACCGACTTGGCACTGAAAATTAAAGGTGCTAATGGTGCTAAGAGTTGTGATTATTTTACTTTTTACCATTGCCTCTTCCCTTCTGTCGTTTGAGTGGCATTTTAATGAATGACTAACTTGACTTGATGCCGTACACATTTCTTTAAGGGCTTTAAAAAGGACACACAACAATGCATATAGGTAAGAGAAATATCTAGCTTTACAGTCGCCTTGCGCAGCTGCCTCAAGTCAGTCGAAAGCCAAAGTCACCACAGTCTATCATACGTTATGAAGAGTCGTTCAAAAGTATCAGATATATGCAGCGAGTCAAGGCCTGCAGTGTGAATTGAGCCTCTGCTTCTGGGATATTAAATCTTCTCCTCACTGGCAGCTGCCTAAATGCATGAGTTTGGAGACCTGTCAAGCAAACTGTAAATGTTCACATCACTGCTGGATGAGGGAGTCGCTAACTGTACAGGCTTCACAACCTGTGTAACCTCAGCGTCTTTGTGTCCTGTCTTTTACCACCTATTATTTGTTACTGAGGCTGTGACATGATTCTCGATTTTGTCATTATATTGTAACATAGTAGTAAAATAATGAAAAAAAGTGGATATAATAAAGTATTAAGGAATGTAATTGTTCTTAAGGTCATTATCCGAGGAATTATGTCCATATCAGATGATTTGGTGGCTTCTGATTAATACTGAGATTAATTAAACACTAAAATTAACACTAACACTAAAATAATGTCATGATAAAATGTTAATGCCCTTCATGCTGCAGGGATGTAAAGGTATGGAAGTGACGGTGGTTAATGGACGTGGCACGTGTGAGGTTCCATGCAAGTTCACATTCTCTCACAAACCTGCAATTAAGGTATGCAGCCATAATCATAACCTATCCCTTACCTAAACAAAGTCATTTAGCAGCCTAACCATTGTTTATCTGCCATAATAACCATGATTTGTCACTCACCTAAGTGTAATTCTGTAGTTTTGTGAAATGCTCTAATATTGCAAGTCACCAGAAGAATATAAAATGCAAAAAAGAAAAACTAGCTTAATGAACCCATATTATTGCTAATAGAAACTTGCCTCACTTCTTCAAATTCTCCTTGAATGCATCCAAATGCCTTTTTAAGTCATACCTTGTGGGTGTGAGCAACACCTGCATTTTAACTATTTAATTTGAAGAAGTCAGTGATTGAGGACCCAACTACCCACCTGTAGATGATTTATTTGGCTTTCCCTTCCACTCCAACGTCTACTGTATTATGAAAAAGAGAATTGGATGTAAAATCCCCAGTGGCCTGTGCTAAATTTACCTTAAACCAAATCACTAAAGCCTACTGGTGCTTGACAGTCTGGGCAGGTGTGCAGACTCCTCAGCAATATCCAAGGGAGACCCGCTAGCACTGCTCACCCTTTATGCATTCTTATTTATTAATCTGACTCGCTCTCTCCTCAGCTGAAGGCTTGATCCACTGAAAGTCAAACAATACCCCGCCAAAATGCCCTTTTTTCACCTATCAGCTATGTGAAAGGCTCTAGTCCTGAGAAATAAACGGAGGGTTTATCAGTGCTGTTCGTGTTACAGTTGACCTTGGTAGCACCATGAAACTGCCACTTTTTTAATGATATGACACAGCAGCTTCTATCAATATAGATTTCAAGCACATGTAAGGTATAGACTTCAGGGTATATATATATATATATATATATATATATATATATATATATATAAAAACATGGTATTGTCTAGAAATTTGTTGTTGACATTGACGCACAACACAATTACTGTGTGAGCACTCTTACCAACAGTGCTGTCTACTGAAGTGTTAACTGCCCCTGACACTGCTGGTTTCACTGTGTGTCTTGAGATGTCTTCCTGCGAGTCAACACCCCAACGCATATTTTTCTGTTAAATAAATAAAAAGCCCAAGTGCAGAATAAACACAGATTCTAAATAGAAGCTGACAGCGCCACCGGTTTGGAGATGGAAGCTTCAGTGGAGTTTGTTTTTCTTTTTTCTTTCTTTTTTTTTTTTTTTTTTTTTTTTTGCTGACAATTGCAGGCAGAGAAGACGACAGATAAGAGGTCTGGTTTTTTGGTGTCACAGCGTTCCTGTCTAGCACTGCAAGAGTCAGTAGAAGGCTTCGTCCCTTGAGGTTAAAGAATGCTTATTAAATGGCAGCACAAAGACAGCAGGCCACTCATGCGGACGGGGCATCACCAGCATGAGAAAGGTGAGGTTTAAGAGCAGAGATGGATGCTTTAAATAATAATGATGTCCTTTTGGAGATGGAGGTCATTGTTGTTTAGTCGGTTACGGTATGTGTGTTTGATCAGGCGTAATGACACACTTCCAAGGAAATATCCATTTTGTCTTTTTGGTGACATCTCTTGGTTGAATTTTTGCATAGAAATCAATGCTTGTCTTCCCAGCATTATATATGCTGGTGAGAAAACACATAAGAAACAGCATGCTGAGCCTGGGGAACAGATGGGGGTTTTTAGCTCTGATTTTACATCTAAAGGACAAAACCACAGCTCTGTGGTTTCACTCAGCTGTCAAAAACTGAGTGGCACCGCATTACATGGATGATTACCAATAATTCCCTTGCCGGGAGTCAACTGAAAAGAAGACAACGATGTAATTACAGTCCCCTTTGGCAAACTGCTTTGTCATACAACAGAATAATGATATGCTCTTTTGACATCAAACCAGTGTCTCCGGATCGTTCGGTAATGGCCCTGTAAATCAAAAATGCTACTTTTTATTGAATCACACCTGGAGTCTGGACGTGCAAGTCAGTGAGGAAGTCCTAAAAATCAGAAGAGTGTAAAATAATGCTTTCGCTCTGAGGCTCTGGAGCTCGTGCTGTGGTGACTTGATCCATGAGATCTGTGACAGCTATAATGTATAGAGCATAGGATACTCAAAAATACACTTAATAATGTCAAATGTTACACAGCTGCTGTACAGATTTTAATTACTATGCAGTACATATACTCAAGAGGCAATTGGTTAAGATTGTCAAAGCCCCATAGAATGAAATGACTATAATATATCGGTTGGGGGGGGGGCAGGGATCTTGATTGTTACCAAATGACTCAAATGTTCTTTGGCCAGTTGCTAATGGTTTTCATCCTTCAAACTCCCATCACTTCTGTCAGACATGTGCTATGAAAGACCTACCCACTGCATGGATTTTATAGTCCTGTCTCAGACTGTACAAGAATTTATGCTTTATTTCTGCCCAATGCACAATGGCAATCAGGTCAGTTACCTTTCTCCCATAGCTAATACGTTACACAGAACATGATGTATCCAATCCATGATGTCTACTTTCAAGCCGCTGTTAATTTCCCAGGTAATTTCGGCATCTTTAGCTTGTTTTTTGTTGGAAAATCTAACATTTCTGGCAAAAGTCTGTACATTGGGGAGTTGACAGTGTGCTTTCAAATGGGGGGAAATTGAGTATGTAATTTTCAAATAAACTTGAACAAGTAGCTGTGAAATTTCTATTCTGTGCAGACTGGAGATTATGTTCAACACGCGAAGACTACCAGTGTTTCCTACTGTGTCCTTAATATATTCTTATGAGAATATATTAAGTACAAGAATATGTTGAATTTGTTCACTTTCCCATTAAAAATAATTTTTAACCAGGATTATTTTATGAACCACTCAGGACAAGTCATACTTCCAGTAGAGTTGCTTTCTCTTTGCTGGAGGCTGTTCTTGGAAGGGCGCAGAGTAAGCATACAAACAGGACATTGCTTTGTTTCTTTACTTTTGCAGTTAGGCCCACTATGCGTTTGCCTGTAAATATTTTATTATTTTAATATTTTCCTCATTATTTGATTTTATTCAGTTTTATTTTGTGTGCACTGCAACAGGAAATTGGATATTAAACATTGAGGAATCGTGTCATTGTACTGGAGCAGCTTTGAGGTTGACTGTAAACTGACAAAGTCGCCTTTACAAATTCAGTTTATCTTAAAATGCTTAGGGAATGTTGACTCGCAAATATTAGCCTTAGCTATGTTAACTTTTCAAAGTACCTCAAGTACGTTTTCACTATCCCAGGTCTCCTCAGCAGGTTGTCTCATATGCTGTGCATCAGAGCTTGCCTGATGTTCATTAACATGCTGGTCGTGATAGGCAGATAAAACTAAAGCATGAATTTGTAACTTTGACAGACACACCAGCAGCAGACAGTAGTAGTACAAGATAACCCATGAGCACTCAACAGAGTCTACACAAGCTATAGCTGTAAGTAAGACTAGAAGGTACAGGGAGTACCAACCAAAACAGTCCAGTCCATGGATGAGGAGCACAAACACCTAAGGCAAGACTTGGAGGCCTATAGCTATACCATGACTGGGTTTTCATCAGATCAGCAACGAGGTCTGACCAGTATGTGGAAAACTGTGAAGTCAGACAAACTTGAGGTTGGAAATGCAGATGGGCTGCAGGGCTCCATTCCTGAAATATGGTATGAAAGTACAGACACAATGTGAAACTAGATGTAAAATATATAATCCACATGTGTACAGTATATTTGATTGTGCTAATGAATATTTTTATAGTCGCAATGAATCAAATAACTGTGTTAGTGACAAACTCTCACAGCATTATCCCCTCAGCCCTACAGACAGTTTTAATGTCTTCTGTTTTGGTCCCATAGTCTTTTACAACTTAGTTCAGCCTCACCTCTCTCATTAACCCTGTTTCCAGCCACAGCAGTCTGCTATTTCTTTCTGTGTGAAATGGTTCTTAAAGCCATTTGTGTCTACCTGCTCACTACCAAATGACAGATACCGAATATTGGACTCCTATTTGTTAAGCAGCCAGAAACATGACTCCAAATTATTTTGAGCTAATTTTGCTCTATGTCTCCATGTCCAACACTATTTGCATGTTAACTTCATGAGGTGTTACTACTACTAATATCAATAATAAGAAGAAGAACAAAAAAGGAGAAGAAGAATGTATTATTATTATTATTATTATTATTATTATTATTATTATTGTGTTCAGGGATTTCTGGTGCCCCTAAGTGGTTATTTAATTATTGCTGGTTTAGAGTTACTACCATTATTAAGACACATACAGACAGGATCGGGTCCTGCAGCAGTGTGGGAGAGGTGAGGGGGACTGCTGGGGGTGTGCCTATTTCTGCTGAATGTAAAACAATGAGGGAATAACTCTTTATTTTGCTGATTAACTGGCTTTTATCAAGCCCACTCCCTCACTCTTATTGTCTATTAACTATTAACTACCACAGGGAAGGACAGAGTTGCCTGTACTTCCTGAGAAGGCTGGGGTGCTGCTGCAGATCTTTTACCAGTCTGTGGTGGCCAGCATCCTCTTCTACGCAGTGGTTTGTTGGGGAGGAAGCAGCAAGAAGAGGGACGCTGCCCGCCTGGACAGACTGGTGAGGAGAGCTGGCTCAGTGGTTGGCACAGAGCTGGACTCTCTGGTGACGGTGGCAGAGAGAAGAACCCTGGACAACGCCCACCACCCCTCTGCACAACACCTTCATCAGGCAGAGGAGTGTGTTCAGTGGCAGACTGCTGTCTCAATCCTGCTCCACCAACAGACTCAAGAACTCTTTCGCCTTCCCCACCATCGGGCTGTACAACAGCTCTCAGTGATGGCAGGAGACACAATAGACAACGGACAAATCTAAACCCTCTTTGCACTACTTCCTGGACTACATTTCTCTGCTACATGCTGTGACTGTGACTTTCATTAATCTGTTTACAGCCAGTATAGTCCTTTATACCCATTTGTAGTTCTTTCTCATATTTTTATGAAACATTTTTATTTCTACAGATGCTTTCTACTTTTATATCGTTTTTGTGTAGATGTTCAGAACGGATTAACTTCTTAACACAGTTATATATTTATTTATTTTTTTAATCCAATGTATCTAGTGTATCTTTTCTCTTGACCAAAGCTCACTCTTTCGCTCTCTGTCTTGAACCATCAGACACAAATCAAATTAAATTTCTTCGTGTTTGCAGTGTAAATTACTGTACAAGCCACACACAGATTTAGAAGCCGGATACATGAAATAAACAAAGCCAGAACAGAACAGGTAGAGCATCAGAGTTTATTCCATGAATCCACCTGGATAGTCCCATTTGCAGTCACATTTCAGGCTGTGTAGCCTGTGTAGGGGTTTGCCTGATTTGAGCATCTGTTTGGTGGCCATAGCATGGCGTCGGGCTGCATCTTTCCAAAAGTTGGATGCGGCTCAACTTCTCTGCCACTGGTTTCTGCACCCACACTGCTGCGGCCAAAACAGATGAACCCCATTAAAAAAAGGAAAAACCTGCATTTCACGACAGTGCCAGATCCTGTGTGAATGCGGCCGTACTCCTCATTTTGACATTTTGAGATGACACAGTAGGAAAATGTAACGGATGCATAATAAGATAAGTGATTTGTTTACAGTTTTTGTACTAGTGTACCAAAGTAGCCAGAAAATTAGCTAATGGATATTTAGGGGGCATTTATTCATTTTAGTCGAAAGGTGACACTAGTGGTAATTACACAGTCAGCATTTTAAACCCCTGTTCCACCCCAAAGACACACCTTGTTTTGTTTGTCGAGGACGGACTTGTTTCGACAGAGAAAAACAATGATTTGAAGGACCATTATTTATGTCAGGCCAGAACAAGAATCCCTGAACAGGATGACCGCCGCATCAATTGTCCCCTACTCACAGTGCTGTCAGAACATCTTTACCCCTGTAGTTTGACACCAATTCACACCAAAGACTGTCCCCAGACACTCACATAAGCATATGTCACTAAGCTATGGATTTTCCAAACCTTGGGGAATCCAAAGCTTACAGTCGCTCTGATGAAGCTTTCTGGACGGATATTGAGTACTGAAATGTATTCAATCTTATTTGCTTGCCACAAAGCCTCAGTATGTGAAAATGTATGCCTCGATTGAAAGCAAGTCTCGCAAGCGTGAGTCTGACTTATTCTTTTCACAAACATGTTTTTGTCAATTTATATGTATTTCTGCAACCTTCTTTTTTTTTATATTTCTGTGGTCTCTGTAACTCTTGGATTGTTGTTCTCTTAACAGAAGCCATACAGCTTGTTCGGCTGACACAGGCTGTGACTTATGTTGTTTTTTTTTTTTTCTTATACTTATCAGTACTACCAATATTACTTTTTGCTGATCAGAAATGACATAACCAGATCAATAGGCCTATAGGTTTAGATGTTGTCTCTTGTTACAATTCAAGTGCTATTTTTTTTTTTTTTGTGATCATAAATTACTTGCCGAAGCCCTGGCCATGCTGGCAATGGGAGGTTCATAAGCTCTCTCTCTTTCCCTCTTTCTCTCCTTGTCTGTCTCCCTCATATTGTGGACAGCCGCAGCAGAATTGTTCACTAAGGTACCATCCATTGTGTTGAGATAATTGCCCATGAGTAGAAGCTCATCAAGAGGAGAAATTGAAATTATTTCCTCGTACTCAGGGACGGTGAACCGTGGAGTAAAAAAAAAAAAAAAAAAAAAGATGATGAATCTCTATATTTCCATGGGGATCTGCATACGACAGAGGTAGACTTGATTAGGTTGAACGGCAACAAAATTACACACAAGAGCGCCTTCTCTGTGCCTCTCCCCACTGCAGCCATGCACTTTGCTTCTGTGGGTTTTCGCCATGGAAGAGTTAAAGTTTGGGTACAAACACAGATTAGTTTCCTCCAATCAATCACAGCCACCACTTCTTCCCACAAACATGCAGCATATTTCTCACTGCCGGTGGATTCAATTTTCCAAACACGAAATTAAACATCTTGTAAATTATGTTTATTGTCCCGTGTATTTCCCTCCTGCAATCAAATGCCAGCAGTCATTGCTCATGTGCTAATTGAAGTTGTTGTTATTTTTTCTGTTATGTAAATTTCTAGGATGCTTAATTGGGGTATATATCACAGTTAGCATGCATTATTCCAGCGGCTTATTCTATCCTCAATGTAAACACAATGTTTGTACTGCAGGCTTGTTCTGACGTCTGTTTGCTGTTGGGCGCATGATATAGATCCCTTCTGATGAGGAAAAAATTCAAACCTCCTCCTACTCCAGCAACGCATACACATACACTGCATGATTTCAGATAATATATGTATATAGATAATAACAGGACTCAGTGGAAACAAAGTCAGAAATGTCTTACTTGATAGTAAAACATCCTCAATTTGCAGCAGTGATTTAATACTATAAAATATTTGTGGCTTCAATCAATATTGTTCTACTAACAGTGCATCACATGACTGTATGTTATATGAAGGGGTTTGCTCATAGTGATTAAATATTAACACCAGTAATTATCACCATTCTATGTAGTTTTCCTCAGTTTTATGGTGAGCTATTTGGCGTGTTTCAGTGTCTTTCAGCTCATTGCTGTGTTACTTGCCCAGCATAAAATGGCAGGTCGATAAACTCACAGACTAACTAGCTGGTGATACTGGCCTTATGTTATGAACAGTAACAGTTAAAACTATTCTTTTATTTATATCTGACACAAACACGGGCTAGTAGTATTTGCACATAGGCATCTAACTATGTCTTCCTCTTTGCTCTTGACTGATACTATGCACTAAATCACTGGTGATACTGGTAGAGTTGGTGGATTCCAAAACCAGAGCTAAAGTAGTAAAGTGTATTCTGACTGACTGTCACACTGCTATGACTTGAATTGAACACAGTAGTCATTTGTGTTATTGGTAATGCACTTTATTTTAAGTCACACTTTTATTTTTGGATCTTGACATCACAGCAGGTGAGGGTGGTCAGCGTCAGACAGACGAGGCGCAATCTAGCCTTTCACAAGATCAGCAGGTGTGTAGTGCGCAAATCTCACCTTTCCTTGACAGCAGATAGATTACATCACCTTAGGTAGAAGATAAAATCACTCCTGGAAAACAAACTAAACAGAGACTAATGACCTGTAACAGTGTCTAAGTGTTTCTTCTTCTTTTTAGTGCCTTGTTCAGGGACATAGTGATGAGTGCTTATTGGGAGAGAGAGATTCAATGAATCATTAGTCCACTCTGATATTTCTCTATATTCAGAATGATGGTGACTCTTTTACTGTGTCAAACACATTTTTAATCTAAGCAAAAGTTAACTTTCAGTATTTATATATATATATATATATATATATATATATATATATATATATGGGAAAACATGTTCTTTTATGTGTTATGTGTTATGTTGAAGAGCAGAACAGCTGATCTCTGGATTTTTAAATAAGAAACATATTGTTGTCATTACAAGTATGTATACAGTACAGTGATTTATGAGGAAAACATTCAAAAGACATTAATACACCCCCCCTAAAAAATGTTACCAAATCCAGTTTGTCAGATTTTTTCCCCCAAAAAATAGAAAAAGCATGTCTGAACAGAACAAAGGTTTAATTTATTCTACCACAATGCTAGTCCTTCTTTAGAGGCTTGGGCCTCAGGTTTGTCTTCTCACCACCGTGTTAGTATCACAATGGGAATTGTATTTTAAGAGAGGCTGAAGATCACTTCCCCGGTCTTTTGAAATATGGCATTTGTGGATGACATCTGTGGAATCTGAGCACCTCTTCACCCAAGGGCATATCCCTGTGTGGGAGCAAGAGACACAGCTGAGAAATGAGTTGGCACGAACAGTCCTGCTGACTGCTCAGGATTCCACCGGAGAGCTTTACCGACTGGCGTCGCATTACTTCTCATTAATTTTGCTTTTGTAGCTCGCTTAATATGCTATTGACTGCATTAGTGAAGAGATTAATGTGTTGTTAAATTATGTTGGCTCATGGTGCTGTCCCGTGTTTAGATATACTGCCTCGTCAGCTGCTCCAAGGATTATTTTCCATGTACAGAAGCTCATAGTCTAATGCAGGGCACATTCAGCAATCAGACCTATAGACTCAGATGGGCAATCCTCTGCCAAGCAAGATGTGGGGGGAATTATTGCTCGATAATGATGCAGACACATCATTCTCAAAGTCTCTCTTTTATCTATTTGTTTAAAGGAGATACAGAGATAGAATAATAGGATGCATCAACAACAACCCACGTCTGGTCATACGAGACAAGAATGTAGAAGCAAAAAAAAAAAGTGTATTACATTTACCAATAATTCAATTCATTGCCTTATCAATTCAATGTTTTTTTTCTCTCAAAAGTTGCACAGGTCCCGCTTTAACCACAAAGTTGAGCTATTGTGGAGAGAAGCACCCCAGCCAGACTTGCTGTCATCCAAATGCTCTGTTGTAATCCCCCAGACTTGACAACACCTAAGAGATCCTGACGGCATACACAGTACAAGTAGAACACGCTTCACTTGAGCAGATTTAGTCACAACAAGATATCCACGAGAGGTTAGTAGTACAGAACAATCTAGATTTAGTAAGTGAGTGGGCTTTTGGGTCGCCTTACTTTCATCAGCAGTTAAAAACTGCTTTGGGGCTTTACTGACGGCTCCCTTGGTCGCAAACAGTTAGTTTGCCATTGCAAATTAGAAGACCTGAACATCCATGTTCTTTTCGGTTATTCAGTTGCGCCGGTGTGATTTTTTTCCTGAACACAGAGATGCTTTTTTCTGTGATAGGATTGGATTAGTGTGATGCCAAATCTCTTACCAAGGTACCAAGCCCATTCACAGGTGAATCAGAGTGTATAAACAGTGTGATTTAGCTTTTTTTCACATCTCTTTATTTACGAAAGACTTTTAGAGCACGTCTTCTTCCTCCTCTGTGTTTGATTTGGGCTTCACACAGCAAAGCAGAGTGATGACACAACTGAGCGTAAAACCGCTGCCTTGATTTGACATGACTATCAAGACAACAGAGGAGAATAAGTTGTTCTGTAGGTTAAGAGGTCAAATGAATGGGTCTTGTTCTTTGTAAATAAGTAAATTATTCAAGGCTAATAATATTACTCTGCACATCCATACATTTTCTGTAACCGCTTATCCTTATCAGGGTCGCGGAGGGGGCTGGATCTCAGGGCGAGAGGCAGGGTGCACCCTGGACAAGTCGCCAGTTTATCACAGGGGACATAGAAACAAACAAGCAGTCACACTCACATTCACGCCTACCGGCAATTTAGAGTCGCCAATTCACCTGTTAACTGGATGTCACTGGACCATGGAAGGAAGTTGGAGTACCCGCACAGACACAGGGAGAAAATGCAAACCCCGCACAGAAAGGAACCTCCTTGCTATGTATGAGGCGAAAGTGCTAACCACTGCACCACCGTGCCACTCTTACTCAGCTCAAATGATCCATCCAGCTGACAGAGTAGCCACACTGGCAGCATCGTCGTATGGATCGCAGTGTCTGTCTGTGGGTCAGCTCATCCCCCACTTTTTCTATAATAGCTAATGAATGGATTGGCACAACATTTCGCACACAGACATACATGGCTGCCCTATTATGTGTCATAATAATCTAGTGAAAGGTCAGTCAGGAAGACTCATTTTTCCATGTGTAGGCCCCTAGTTCATTTTTTCTTTCCACCCTTCCGTACACTGCTCACTCAGAATTTCCTGTATGTCATTATCTGGAGCTGTCAATCGCCATATCGGCTGTTCTCATCAGCTGGTCGCATCTATCCAATAGCACAGCAACACACCTGCATGGTCAGCCTATTATCTTCCTGCTGTCCTTTCAAATATGATTCTCTCCCTGCCTTCTGTGTGGCCCTCCACCTCCTCATTACTGCCCGGTCTTCAGCAGATTCATCAGCTCTATCATTTTAACAGCTCATCAGCAAAGTCATCAGCCACCATCACTACTGTCTGGACTGGGGTTTTAACTGGCTGCTGCTCAGGGCAGATGCCCTTGATTACAAAAATCTCCCCGTAGAGCCTAAGCACCCAAGACTTTCTCTTAAGACTTAATCACCACGTATTATCGCATATCTGTTATAATGAACAAATATCTTTACTTCATTCACTTGTGTCTCTTGATTGAAATGAATTTGGCGATCAATTATGACTGCAGACATTTATGGCCCCCTTAGGATAATATGTAATAACTTTAGTGATCCTCTGACTTTTCATCCTGAGCCATCATTAGATCAAATTTTTAATTTGTCCAATAATTTGGTTCATGGCCAAATGAATGTAAAAGGAATGACCATGGGCCTCAGCTGAACTCTGTGTTTAGTGGTGAACATAGTGAACACAGTACAATTATACCTGCTTGATACCAGCGTGTCAGCATTACCATGGCGAGTATGTCAGCATGGCGGCATTAGCATCCTCTGCATTTAAGTACAGCCTCACAGAGCCACAGGCAAGGCTGTGGACTTTCAGTGTGCTATAAGAAGGTATAGCACACGAATAGAGATTAACAACCACGACCAGCACACAGGATTGGCTTGACAGCACCATCAGCTTTTTACTTAATTCAGAGCTTATCTTAATGGTATAGTAAATATTGTAATTAGAGAATGAAACCCTGCCAGAACCTCTTAAACTTCAGACTGAAGCCACTTCAAAAAGAGAGGTGCAATTGTAAGACCAATTTGCTGTCATCTCAACTGACACGAAGGTGTATAAAGGAGATATATTAGTCGCATTTAAAAATAATTTGTGGGAGAGTGGGTACACCTGCCCCCAAGTTTTCAGGACAGTAATTCTAATAATGTGGTCCTTAGAGAAGAAGAAGAAGAAGAAAAAGAAACACCAAAAGAAGGGGCTCTAGATAACTAGACCATTTCTATATTTCCAATATAACAAAAAAAATATATCACCAGTCACCATTAACAAAGCAAATAGACACAGCTTAAAGCAAAACCTAATGTTCCTTCTATGTATTGGTTGCTGTTTATGTTTAGTATGAACATATTTTACAACAGCAATGGACCACACCATCAACGAGATAAGTTTAAATGATTTATTGACAAAATTAAAAATTTAAAATTGCGAGTGAAGAATGATCTCTTGTACTTCGGTCGATGCTGTGGTGTGGGGAAGCTTCAGAAGGAAATCCGCCGTAGCACCCCAGGCATGATGGACCCCCCCCCTCAGACCCCTATGGAGAGTAGGAAGGAGAGGGAAAAACAGGTGAAAGAAATGGGACAGGCGGGAGGGGTGTGCGGAATACCAGAGTCAACGGGACCAGAGGGTCAGTAGGGTATTCATAGGAATGCGGGAAGTGGCATGGTTGACGGGTGGTTCGGCTTCAGAAACTCTGATGCTTAGCAATCTATAACGTTTATACTAAGTGTAATACGTTGTAAAATTGCCGTGCAATGTGAGTGTTTTTGCCAAATCGAGATGACAAAAGAGGTCTGCGGAATAATCCAACGTTTGTTCGACTCATAGTAAAGTATGAGCTCTATTGTCTATATACTAACTAAAAAACAATGCATCACAACAGATTCAAATCTGTTCTGTGTTTTATAGAATTACATACAAACCACGAGTGGATTTAATTGGGCCGTTTGTGCCCGTACAGGCTTGCAGCAGGTTCTTGTTTGATTGTAAAATTTTCCGTACAGCATGCAATCACAGTCTGACTTGTAACCAGCATGCTTACTCGAGTTTTACTGCTGGGGTGGAAGGCGTGTTGACAATCATCAGATCAAGCATTTATCAGAGGAAGCAAACATCAGTTACACATGTAAATTACCTGCAGTAATATACGATACTTTATCACACAAATGTAACCCATTTTGTTTCCTGTCGGCTAATGCATGTAAGCCATCAAGGAAATCTTTGCGAAATAAAAATTGGTGACATATGTGGAGGCAGCAACCAAATGATTATTTTAAGATGCACAGGGGAGCGAGCTGAAACAACTTTCTGACAGTTTCATCATGCATTACTACACAGCGGTTCCTCCCAAAATTGACATCGTTGGCTTTGATCAAAGCCCAAACAGGGCTGTGACATTCTGAAAGAAGTGTTTCAAATGATTTCTGTGACAGAGTGTATAGTTTCGAAACACTGACAGTGCTTCAAAGGATATAATGTCTCAGTGAGTCTGTGTGTAGGCGCATGCATACAGTATACGAGTGAGCTCCGGCGCATGCTCACTGTCAGCCGGCCGCTCACATCGACATTTGTAATTCTAATGCCATACGAGAGGAAAAAAAATACATCTTTACGATGCGTGGCGCTTATTTTTAGATGTCGTCCTCGCATTTTCCCCTGCATAATCTACCATATAACACAGCACGTTAAAATTAAATGACTTGCGGTGCTGATGTGTATATTTCATCATGTCTGTTGTTTAGTTTTTTTTTTTTTTTCCTCTGTGATGAATCTGAGCTGTGCCCTTGTTGAGGCATTGTCTGCGGGTAGCACAGTGAGTCTGACTGATTGATGGCAGACAGTGGCTGTCACCCCCGGAGAGTAAGCATTTCTGTGTCGTCTCCCCACTGAAGGTCCTGTTGAGCTTGTTAAGGGAGAAAACACTTTTTGTTTATAGCCACTCTGACGGCACCGGCTGACAGCTCCTGCTGAAGAGGGGAGAGAGACTCCCTTTGGCACACTGCTCTCTCTCTCTCTCTCTCTCCATCCCCCCGTCTCACTCACCTTCCTGTCTGTCTCTCTATATATACATCCTCTCCCCCCGTCTCCGCATCCTCATCTGTCTCTGGCTCTGGTGTTGTGAAATCTGCTGAAATGAGTGTGATGATTTAAAATGCAAATGTGCAGTCTTTGCACAAAAAAGTCAGAGGAATCAGCTTCACCCATCTGGACAGCATTAAGTGAATGAAACGAAACCAGCAACAAGATTTTCCCTTCAACGCCAACAGACTTGGTTCAATTCCCAAGTCATGGAAACAACAACTTATCTACTGTGAAGGAAGTCTAACTTTCCAGAGAGTATTTTTTTTTATTTCACCAAGGCCGAAACATTACCCAAACCAAAGTGCTACAGTCCTCGCCGCACAGTAAAATCAGAGAGGCAGATTTTTTTTTTTTTTTATTGATCAGAATTCAAGATGCAGAGACATATACACTCACATGCTAGTAGCTTTGAAAGAAAACAATACGGCTTTTTGTATTTTTATTTTGTCAGCATTGCATGAGTTCATCTTCTTTTTCTAAAGGGTCCTTTTGTAAAACAGCTGGGCACTGTCATTTTTATCAAACAATCCCTGAATGCATGAGTATTCCCCGAGTACACGGTGTATTTGCTGGAAACTATTTTCGGCAGCAGGGCAGTGTGTATGTGTGTGTGTTTTCGTGTGTGCATGAGGTAATATAAACTATGGTGTATGTGTGTGTGTGTGTGTGTGTGTGTGTGTGTGTGTTCAAAGACATGAAGCAACATGTCATCCAGTGCAGCAGGGTGGCTCACTTTTGTGTGTTTTTGTACAACAACAGAGCTTTATGGCGCACAGGATACACAGACAATACACAGATCAAATTGTTGTTGGCTTGGTCTTTTCGTTGGACTTGTTCAGACACTAAAAATCACCAGTCACCAGTGTTATTACTCATTTATGAATGTTATCACTCAGACATTTTACGTTACGTTATGTTTAAATGTCTTTTTTTTTTTGCTGATTTTGATGAACAGTACTGTAGTAGCAAACAAAAATAAACCACATGTCAAATTCACCACAGTGTCACATAACCCAAGTCATCAACTTGTTTGGCAACGTGTGTGTGCATAGATCCGTAGACTTTGTGCCTTCTCCAAATTATATTGCACAACCGTGTTTTCTTTCAATAACCTTTCTGGACATCTCTGTCTCGGCAAACACCGCCGTGTCTAAACACACAGAGTCTTTTTGCCGTTTTCCAAGTGAACAAACTCAGCTCACAAGATCCAGAATCATAGTCAGATGAAATTATCCTGCAGCAGCTCAGCCACTGGTGAAAAAAAAAAATGGAAATACGTACTGAGGCAATAAGCTCTCTTCTGGGAAAGCTTAAAGGAGAGGAATAAACAACATCTAAAATTAACGAAGGTGAAAGTGCCCAAACACGTACTCTCCTCCATCTTCTGAAGCCCACCACCCCTCCTCCTTCCTCCATCTATTTATGTAGTCACCTCAACTGGGAAGCACTTCAAGCGAGGCCTCTTTTCACTCCCAGATGGGCTCACCAGAGAGGGCTGTGTGTCTTTGTGTGTGTGTGTGTGTTTATAAAGGGGGGATGTGGGAGTGCAATGGAGGTTGGTGTGATCTGCGGCTGTGTGCCATTTGAAGTTGTAAAGCCAAGCGTCTAAACACGGCCCGACACTGAGTCATCTGCTTTTTGATCACGCTGCACCTGATGTGAATTTCATTTATGCCACTCAAAGAGCGAGAGGGAACCTGCGCGTCTCGACCCTCTCTGTCTCTCTGCGTCGCTCCCTGTCTTCCCCCTTCGCCCACACCAGACGCCTCTGGTGTGCTCCCCTCTCTCGGGCTCTCAGGATGAGGGGGTTTTTGTGTCCCAGAGCGGCGAGGGGTGGGAGGCGGGGGGGAGCGTTGGGTTAGATGGAAGCTCCCTCTGAGCTGCGAGCAGGGGGAAGGCTTCAGATTCCTGGTGTTGTACAAACACTGCCATTTAAAATAGAAGAAACATGAAAGAGATGTTTGATGTTCAAGGGGTTCACCTTGCTCTCGACAGCAACACCAGCGCAAGCAACAAGCAGGGAAGCAACGCCTTTGAGCCTCTGTGGACAGGCATACGGCATGTGGTCAAAGTGGTGCAAGGACCTGTGTTAGGATTGTCATGGTTTCATCTGTCAAGTAATTACACTCATTTCAGTCCATATGCGCTCACAGCGCAGGTTTACTTTTGATATACTTTTCACAGTATCTCACACTATTGTTTGTCCTTGTTTACCCCACTGTAGCATCATGCAGTATTTATCCCGATGGCAGTAGTCTACCCACATACAGCCGTCACTGTCATGCAGCTAGCTGTTGAAAGCTTTGCAGTTCACCAGTTTAACAGCTTAGGGAGTGTTCACACCCTGCCCTTACTTTGGCGCTCTCAAGGCATCTATCCAAAACTACCAAAATTCTCACAGCGTGGGCGGCGCTGCATGCTTTAGAGGGTTGTAAAAGCAAGTTTTGTGAACAGCAACAGGATATTGCTGGAGAGGTTGCGTAGGTGCTACATGTCCGCCGCTTGTCTGACAGGTAAAAAAGAATCTCAGAGGAAGCGTAGCAAACAGGGATCTGAGCGCGCTCAACCGGGATCTTGGACAGAACAAAACTGAGCAGGAAAATAAAGCATTTCCCTTCCCTCATTCTTTACTTATCAGATGTCACTACAAAGCGCAGATGAGAAAATGTCGACGTGCTCGTGTGGCTGTCCGTGTGTGTATATTTGAGAAGGAAATCAGAAGTCTGTGTGTGTGTGTGTGTCTGTGCGTGTGTGTAAGAGAGACAGAGAGAGAGAGACAGAGAGAGAGAGAGAGGGGGGGGGAAGAAAGAGAGACAATGAGAGAGCAAGAGCATAGAGGTAGAGCCAGCATTGTAGCAGACATGATTACATGCCTTGATCTTTCCTATGGCAAGAACAAGACCTCAATCTCTCTCTATCTCCCCTTTAATCAAATCCCTACCTTTTTTGCCTCCCTGCCACAAAACTGTCACAGGCTGAAAATAAGCCCTTTCCTTATCAAAGAGCCACGGGTTCAATTGATTTCCAGGCTAGGAGAATTTTTATTCAGAAACTTTGAAGCACAAAAAAAAAAAAAAAAAGATAGAGAAAACACCTGCATCCCCCCATCAGGCAAATTACTTCTGACTTTTAATTTATTTCGGCAGGAAATGGAAAGCTACATCCTAACCACAGTCAATAGGGGGACTGGGGAGGAGAGGTGTAATCAGGCGGCTCACCAACTCCAAGGCCTCCATCCTGTCACTTTTAATAGCCACTCAGACCACACAATCTGCTCGGCCTGATATGCTCACGCCATTCCCATAGCCGGAGCTACAGCCATCTCCGCCTCCTCTTCTTCCTCCTCCTCCTCCTCCGTGTCCTTCCTAATAACAACTGAACATTTCCACACTTTCCTGGTGCCTCACATGAAACAAATCACAGCCAAAGTACTTTCTACCTTCTCGCTATCGCTGTGGTGGATTTAAAATAGGGATGGGGAGATTGGCATGTTTCATTTACATTCTGAGTGCCACTGCTGGCTTTGATACAAGGGGAGATTGGATTTAAAGTGGCCAACTTGGCTTCTCATTCAGTTTTGGGTTTGCCTGGCTGGCATGTGCAATAACGTATTAGCGTGTAGCTTGTTTTTAGCCCTGCTAATGGTGCAGGATAGAAATGCCGGTCTGTAAATTAGTTCGACCACTTTGGTACACACTGAAGTCTCTCAACAAATATTGGATACACTGCCAGTGCATTTTGTACAGATATTCATGGTCCCCAGAAGGTCCTAATGGCTTTGGTGATCCACACTTGTTGTAGCAGCACCACCAGGAGAAAAAATTCACTCATCTCAACCAGCACTAGATGGATTAGCACACAATTAGATATTCATGGTCTGAATTCTAATGACTGGTGATCCTCTGACTTCTTATTTCTGGTCTTCACGGCACCTAAATCCTAATGACATCAAGGATCCTCAGACTTTTCATCTAGTGCACATTTGGTAGGAAGCTGGGAAACAGATACATCTGGAGAGCTCATGTTTAATTTGCGCCTTGGCACCTTGGATCCAGTTGGGCCCATCACAACTGTTCAGGTGGGTTTTATACAATGATTGACAGGAGATCAACACCAATCCAGATTTGAAAAGTTTCACTGCTTCGATTTGTGGTTGTGTCCAGTTTGCAGATCTGTCTAGCCCAACGGACCAGGCTCATAAAACTTGTATGTATGCTAAGACGTTAATAAAAGAGAGCAAACATACCTGCTAAACATCAGCATGGGGATAGTTATTGAAGCCAAGTATTAAACAGGCCCCAAGACTGCATTGTTAAAGAACGTAGTATCAATAAGACAACAGCCTAGAGCCCTCACAGAGTTAACTAAATTATAGATGGTTTAATAATTCAACGTAACCATTAACCAGCTGAAATGAGCATCATCCAAACTGTCGTTCAGAAATTCTCAGAGTGCTCCGAGCGTCCTGTGGACACTCAAGCAAGACCAATGGAGGGGTCACATCAAATTGTCGCTAACGGCTAGTAGTAACGTAGTTGCAAAGTTGCTAGCATATGTTTGATAAGCAGTAAGTACTACTGGGTAAGAGTAGTAGGATCATTAAGATCTTTGCAAAACCCATCCCTACAGTACTAGGGTAGTATTTCAGTATTCTCATTGTGAGCCTGTTAGCATGATTTCTATTAGCATTTAGGTCATCCTTGTGTGTAATTACAGCCTCACAGAGCCTGTTGTGTGGCTGTAAACTCTTTGTAGACTTTTTTTGTATTAATTTGTCTTGGTTATGTATTTTTAACATTACATGTATTTTGCATTGCTTTGAAATGTTGGGGAAAAGTATGCCATTAAATTAAATTGAGTGAAAACCATCTGATCTGTGACAGAGAGCTCATGACAAAAAAAAAAAAAAAAAAAAGGACTGGTTCTCATGCCATGTGGGCCAGCAGGTGAATGAAGATTGGCTTGTCCTGAGTGTCCCTGGCTTACAGATCAAGTTTTATCTACAAGTCGTTTGCTCCTCTGGTGCCTAATGAAGCTCTCTGAAAGGAGATTAAATGGCAGAGAGGGACAAAACAATAACCATTACCAGTCACCTTCATTTTGCTTCATCCGTTAACATACTGGGCAGCTGCTGCTATGCGGAAACTAATGCTCACGAGGCCGTGCACACTAATGTAAAAAAGCAGGAGAACATGTACTCATGATTGAAACTGTCATGGAAATAACACATGAAAAATGCTCTGGGTTGAAACCCGTGCAGTCTCATATTCCTCACTTAACAAAAGAAGCTTGAAGAAACGCTGTAAGTAAGACACATTGTTAGTGAGGTATACAGTTGCAGGAAATTCAAATGCACAGCAAACATGTTGCAAAGGGGTATAGGCAGATTTATTAGCTGCTTCTATGAGGGATGTCAGGACATGATGCATCATCAATCATGGTGGCAAGCTGGCTAAACCTCAGAGAAAAACATCATACCTTTAGCATTTTAAACAGTTTTGATATTGCCGTATGAGACGATAACAGGTTCATACAGAAAACATCCATGTGATCATTTGGTTCTATATTTCACTTTAAGAGCAGCTCATCATCTTGCATCTGTTTTTTTTTTTTTTCCCTTGGATCAGCAGAGACTTTAACCTTGTGTGAAGACTGGTCTCCATCCAACATCCAAGTGTCATCTCGTTTCAATCAATTGGCTCTTTTTACAAAGAGATCTCAAACAGCTTTTAACTGGGTTCCAAATAGAGCACACTGATACTGGATCCAGTTTGCTGGCAAAAAACTGGCTCTGAAATTTAAGATGCTAAGATCTCCATTGAAAATGTGTGAACTCATCAGTCTCTCAATGGTTGTCTTCCTCTCCTTTGAATACAACGGGTTAGGATCGATCATCCATTATTCTTGAATTTCATTATGTGGGAAGAACAGTATCAGTAAACAACATAATGCAAAGTTTATGGTACAATAGGGGGTGTATGAAAATGTCACCCGGATGCTCTTTTGTTGCCCGTGCATACCACATCACTTTGTTTTCATTATAGCTGCCATTACATTAAAAATAAAAACTATCCACATATATTATATTTATCAGGAAGTTACTGAAATATAGTTTGCTTTAGTATATGGCAGTCATGCACATTGCTCATCAAAAGTTTGGACTCATCATTTGATGTTTTTTTTTTTTTTCTTTGTTTTGATTTCTTTACATCGTAGATTAACACTGAAGACAACAACACTATAAAACAACATATGGAATCAGGTGGTAAATAAAAAGGTGTGAACAAAGCAAAACATGTTTATTCTTCAAGGTAGCCACTGTTTGCTTTGATGACAGCTGCACACTCTATGGCATTCACTCTACTCTCAAGTGCATGAGGTAATAAGGCAAGTTTATATGTACAATACATACATCCAACACCTGGTGGTAAACCACAATCATCAGCAAGTTAAAAGGATGCACCTGATGGTACTCAACATTAGAAAAAACTGAGAGAACCCATCCAAAGCTTTATCCATATCCATATATAATCTGCATGGTATAAAGATTATGCCTTTTGTAGTGCGTCCCCAAGATGTTCACGAATGTTTAAAGAGGACAATGAAAAAGTAAAGCTACAAAGCAATAGATATAGGGTTTGTATTTATTTAGTCATTACCCAAATGTACACAGCAAATAATTTCAACAGGATACAAAAACAGCGAGTCTGAAAGTCAAGTTCAAGTTCAAAACAGTGAGCCCATCTAAGCAAATCAGAAGTTTGTAATTATAATTATAATATAGTAAGAGCTCTGATTCATGCTGTGAGTGCTGTGAAAAAATGCCTTAATGCAAAAGATTGATAAATCAGTATTAAGTGAGTTACATTTAAAATAATGACCGTGTGTTTGTGTTTGAGACCATAAGGTGTTGGCATTGGTGGCTCCTCCAGTGTATCTAGTGGATCTATATGTATAAGGCTGTATCTGAACTATTGAAATTCCCCAGAGAAAGACAGTGTGGTCGAAACATTTGTGGAAAAAAAATCATTGAAGGTTATCGTGTGGTCATCTTCTCTTCAATATATGTTATCACCAAGACCAGAACCAGGTCACAGACAGACATTTCTTCATGTCGAGTCACTGATATTACAAATTAGCATTAAGACATATATTGATGTAAGCTTACTACTACAGTAATAGCATGGTGCAATGCTGATCAGGTTCACTGTGTCTGAAGCAGTGACATGATCCTATGACAAAGCGCATTATGTATGAACACGTAAAGTATAAGTGGCTCCGGTTAACATCCTACATGCTACACATTGTAAGATTAGTTACATTCTCCACCACTGAATCAACCAGCTCATTTTACGGAATCCGTGAGCACCGAAGTACAAGTTTGATTCACTTGAATTTACCAGCAGGATAAACAAAGGAGACGAAAAAGTGATGACTCTCTACTTTGACCTTGTCTGAGTACGCTGATTATTTATCACTGAAGTTCATAAGGGTCTACCAATCAAAAGAATAAAGTGGGTTTTTATTAAAATTCATCCAAGTTGTGAATATTGTCGTGAAATGTGTTGCTCATTGTCTGTCTGTCTTGCTTCCTGGAGAACTATCAAGGTTACTTTGCAGCATTAGACAAATCTGGGTACTGTCACAGCAGGTTTTCCTTGTAGCTGTCCAATCCCTTAGATGCACAAGGGTGTCATTATTTTTTTAAAGGTAATTTCCTTATTAAACAGTTTGAGAGTGAAGAAGCAGACAGAAGACTAAGAGAGAGTGCAGGGTAAGACATGCAACAAAGGTTTTCAGCCGGACTGGAACTCGTGACATTGCAGTTAAATGGCATGCACAGTTACCATTCGGCTATCAAGGGGCTCCAAGGGCATCGTTATTATGTGCTGCACAGAAGTTCAATCAAGTTGAACCCTGGGTACAGTGCAGCACCTGCACTTTGCTCTGGCCAGCAGAAAGTCATTTCTGTGTGGAGTAAGTAATTGGAAAAAAAAATAATAGTTGAAGATAATTTACGACTCCTTCACTGGAGATTGCGAGTCCCTTATTTTTAATGTGAAATCTGTAAATCAACTGCTTTGCGATAAAGTCAAAAACTTTACGCCGCTCAAATATCTTCATGACCACACACACGCGCACAGTTTCACGAAATATCCAAAAGTGAAACAGAATATTTGGAAAATTTTAAAAACACTTGCCACACTCTGACAAACAAGCTTTGGATAATTGGGGTTCTCTCACTGATGAATAAGCGCTGCACACGTTAACAGGGTGCTGATTTCTCTTTCTCTCCTTTGTGTTATTTCTAGCTAGTTAGTGTTTGATTTATGATGCTTTTACATTTGTGTAAACATGACATCTTATAGGAAAAATGTCTTATGATAGCATTTAATGACTCCTCAGTGGCATCATCAGGTAGAAAAATATTCCAGGCATTTCAGAACAATTTTGCTCATATATTAGGTAAATTATTGTTAATGATTTCCATGAGGAGGAAGGCTATATATATATAATATGCATCTAATAAATGTATGTGAATGTATCTGTGAAAGTAAATGTGAATTTTTAAATGTAAGATGTGTAAGAACAGCATGTGCCTGCAAGTGAAAATCTTTCATGTTTTTTCTTATGATGTCTTTCACATCATGTCAAATTAGCCACAAACATATGGCCAGCTGGGCACAACCTGCACGACCAAATGGTGTAATCCAGCTCACTGGAGGACTTTGCAAAGTGTGAATATTGCAGAGAAGTCATTAATTCTACTATTTCAATAAAATGGAGTGCTACTCCCATTTCCCTACTGTACAAAGAACAAAGTAAAAAATGCCTTTTAGATAGACATCATGTTTTTTCATTAATGTTATCTAACCTTCAGTGAAACTAACCACAACCGTTGCAATCCCTTATGTTCACATGACAAACATATTAAACACATTAAAGCACTGACACCAACATGGTACTGTGTTTATTGTGTATTAATAATACACTGTCTACAGCGGTGCACTACAGGAGAGTTGACAGAGCTGTCTTGTTTTATATAGAACCAAGGTTTTACCCCCTGTTGAAGTGCCCTGTTATCTCTATGTTATCTATTTTTTTTTCTTTCTCTCTCTGTCACTTCCCGACTCTTGTTCTCTCTCTTCCTGTGTGCAGTTGGTGTGATGTTTCTCTTTTCTCTGTCAGAAGTGGTCTCTGGAGTTCAGAATCCGAGAGTGTATCAGGGGTTCGTGTCTCATTACTGACGGCAGATGAAAGTAAAAACACCCAGATCACAACAACTGTTAATTGCATAAAAGCGTGACAAACAATGGTATTTATTAGAGAAAGTAGCAGGTAGTAGTGCCCTCTGTATTTACACCCCCACCCCTACCCCTTTCCCTCTGTCAAAAGCACACGCGCAAGTGCTGCACTTCTTTCTCTATTCTCACTTTTGTTTACTTGTCTGTCTGTTTCTTTTTCTTTTGTGAGCATGTACTGTAGTTTAGTGGGTTTTCTTACAGCTTCTTCAAGGAAAAAACAGGAATTTGCTTGGGTGAAGATTTACTAAGGTTTATGTGTGTGTATAAAACCTTATACTAAAACCATATACTTGTTACTTCATTATGTTACTGTTAATATTACAAAGATATAAACAATAGCAAGCTATTACATGGTTACTGTGTTGTTAGTCACAGGATTTTATGTATATATCTCTTATTACCCCACTATTACTATGTCATTACAAAGCCTGAACATAAATACTTAAGTTTTAATTTATAAATTTTATTTTTATTTCTTGGTTGATCAAGTCTGCTCCTGCGCAAATACTACTTTCTCGTCACCCATTATTATCTGACATAACATGTATCTAACATAACTGACATTTCATAACTACATGAAGTCATTTTCTAGCAGTAAATGACTACGGGACATTGTCAAGGCTCACCATTTTTTGTTTCGCCTTTTCATCTCTTCTGCTCTGAATGCATGACTGCTACAGAAGTCTCTGATTTAAACTTCATTTCCACAGTATTCAACAAGCCATAACTGCTTCTCTTTTTTGCCTCTGATTGAAGTGTGAGATAAACCACTTTACAGATCTTAACTTGCTTTTCCCATAAAATGTGAAAATCCACAAGCCTTTGCTCGGGCTGATGTGATGCTTGTTAAAAATAATTAGCCATATACTACCTATTGTATGCACACGAGATGTAATCATGCTCAGAGTTGAATGTTGAAGTCTGACAGCTCACGCGACAGCTGTAAAACCAAGACAAGATATATTATTATTCAAAACATCAGTGATTCAACAGAACTGTATAACCAACTTTGTTTCCTAAAGCGGAGCAGGCTCGCACATTTGTTTCGCAGAATGTCACCAGTTGTATCTGCTGTTCCCTTTGTTGTTCTCCAAACAGCTCTGAGACGAACACAGCGCTCTAAAAATAAATGTGATTTGACTTGACCTTAGCTCCAGCCTGTTCCAGGGTCAGTGACAGGCCTTATTTGGCCTGAATCACTGGCAACGAATCCTGATGATGATATGCAGTAAAATGTGTTAATGCATATTCATAACTCCCTCATTTTTTCTGCCTGGGAACATTTCAGCTGTGTAACACACACACACACACACGCACACACACACACACACATGCTTGAACATACCCATAATTACAAATACACACACACGCACACGCATGCTTGTGTTTATTTACAAACATGCACAAATGCACATGCACCGCATGCTAATACTATGTGCCAGCATGCTAATACATTTGACACACACACATACACACACATATTTTTTTTATAGATTTTTCTAGTGAAACCACGGGTGTCAACAGATGACACGGTCATATCTTGTGTTTTCTGTTCCAGTTTTGATCGCGGGGTGTAAAATCACTTCCATTTCAACAAGACACATGACCTCTATTTAAAGGAACATTAATCAAATCTTCTCACACGGATATGTTCAGCAGAGGAGTTAGGCCCCACTCAGACCAAATCAGTTTTAGCGAATCGCTGCAGGGTTGTGCGGTGGTGTGTGGGTGGTGCTGTTGGTTTCTATTTGTGCTGAATGTAACCACTATGATACAATAATGAAAAAAAAAAATAGCTTTCTGTTTTGCAGATTCACTGGTTTTCTCAATATTGTTTATGCCGCTCGACCACTGCTCTCTCTCCCTCCCTCACTCCATCAGACACAAACCAAAGGAAAGCTCTCCGTGTCACTATTCTAGCGGCATTGACAAATAAAACAGAAATAAAACCAAGCCAGGACACAGCAGGGGGAGTATTATAGTTCAGTCCATAAACACCATCTAAATAGCAGTCTAGTCTGTTTCAGTGATATTTCAGGTTTGACCGGTCTGATTGTTGGATTGGCAGCGTGAGATCAGGCTATGTTTTGCCAAAAGTTGAATCCAGTTCATCTTCTTTTTTCCTACTCAAATGCATGGAAAAACCTGCATTTTGACCCGATTTGTTCTGAGTTACAAATACAAGTTACACACTGTGCTGTTCTACTTAATTACTCGGATTTTGAAAGAACCACTTTTGCTGCCCTTCAACTTCTCTTGCTGATTTTCAGTCATTTTCAGCTGACACCGAAGCCGTGGTAGGCGTCGCGTTGCGTAATTAACTTGGAAACCACGCTAGCAATGCTCACCATGACATGCTGATTTTTAATGCTTACCATGAGTCATCATCTGTGCACCATGGACGCATGTGACACATTTCACTGCTAGTTGGTAGAAATCTTAGTCTGGACCATGTTGATGCACCAAACTGACTGACTGACTGACATAGCCATCGTTGTAGCCAGACTGCTAGCAGATCTATGATTTGAGGAGCGATTCAGAAACCTGGAATCGGGCTAACAAACATAGGGCGTCTCGTGTAGGTGACATACCTCTCTCTATAAATTGGTTTGCATCAGAGCAGAAGGCCAATGCGACATTTACAACAGCCCTGCTTTCTTTGGCAGGCTTGCAGCGACATATATATCGAAAATGCATTGATGGATTTAGAATAACCTCTTTTAAGGCATCCATCAACATCTCAGGTCAGTTTCCTCCCATTATTTTGGATTGAAGTGCACCAGGAGAAATAGTGTTGAAGTCTGTCGAGATATCAGCAAATGTTGCTCTACTTGCACATTTTCCTCTTCTGTGCACTTTTCTTGTTTATTTTTATTTACCCATCCCTCTCTAAATAACATCCATCTGTTGAAGCTGCGGTAGCCTTTATCACATGACAACTACATCTGGTACTAAAACTTAACTTCAGCCCAGCGTTATCCCTATCAACCAAGTAGAAATTCTCCTTAAATGTCATCCCTGCTCTCGTTGCAATTTTTTATGCTCTCAGCTTTGCAGGTGTGAATCCTCTGTGCCGACCTGAACAGGAGGAATATGCTTAGTGGTATTTAAAGCTGGGATGCTCGTGTCATTTAGAAAACCACACAGCTCTGACTTAGCCAGCCCTCAGAGAGCCACGGTACAGGTGGATCATCTCTGTTCTCTCCTTTCTCCACCGAGGCCCTGGCTGTCTGCTCCATGACTTGGCTTTGCTGTCAAGCCGAACAGAGTAATCCCTGCAGTAAAAGCCTTGCACTGAAGGTTCATGCTTTCTCACCTCTCTTCAAACCTGCAATACACCCCTATTGTGTTTCTCAAGTTCATTTTGTGGATGTGAAAGGGGATCAGGTACATTGTGTTTTCATCAGTGGCTGTAACCAATGGAAGCAAATGGCAAAGAGAAAGAGAATATCAACACATGTGAATGGAAAAATGTAAGCACAACTGATATGTGCTGTACATATTGATGTGTATTGTTGGCAAAAAGGAGGAACAGATTGGCCCTTTCTTTGGCAATAAAGATAATACTCTAAAAAGGCCCATCTGCCTTATTGAATTCCAACAGCCACAACACACACACACACACACACACACACACACATGCACACACACATGCACCCATGCTCACTACTGAATACATTCATAGCATACACAGCACACACTCACACATATGTTAAAGGGCTACTTCCCAGCTGTGTCTTCCCGTTCATAAATGTCATTGACACTGTGCTCAGTATGATAAATTTCAAATGTGTCCATCATTTGCATAATAAATGATCAACATGCAGGATCAGAGGTTAACGCAGCAGACGTTAGAAAAAGGTACAGGGATTGAATGTGTAAATGTTTGTTCGATAGCGTGTGGGTGGGGTGTTCTCATCAGACACTCAAACATGAACAAAATATTCTTGATTAGAAAAGACACTGTGAAATACAGTACAGAGTGTAGTGAGCTGAGTCTCAGGTGCAGTTACTGTACCGTTACTGTTACTGTTCAGGTGCAGTACCACACAGATGTAAGTTTCTATCAGACAGTGTATCCTCTTTACTAAAATGCCCCATCTCAAGCTAGTCTTAAGTTTGTCTCTTCAAGGCTACTGTAGAAAAATGGCAGTGCAACATGGTGGAACATGCAGCATGGACGTGGTGGAAGATGACCTTTGGCATCTGTTGATCTAAAAGACTTATTCTAACTTAACAAACATAACAACTCTTATTTTGAGGTGATTATACAGTATTTAAAATAGCTAAGTTTAGTGTGGTAGCGTGCAAGTATCTAGTCACTGAAATAAAGTGCTTTTTGATGGCACCAGATGATCACCAAAGTGAGCAGGCCATTATCTGGGGAACATGACTGTCTCCACTCAGTTGTATGGCAGTTCTTATCCAGCACTTGTTGAGATATTTGAGTCTGGACCAGAGGGGTGGACTGACTGACATACCAGAACTGACAAGATGTGTTTTTACTGGAGATTATGCACATTGATTTCCTGGAGTTTTGACTGGTTGCTGGCAGAAAGTGAAGAAAGTGAAATCCCAAATATACCAGACATGTCAGACTATTCCTTAAAGAATTACACAAATCCACTGATTTCATCCTGATGAAATGATGATTTAATAATCAGTTCGCTTCATCAATACTTGAAAAAAATGTTACGCTGATGCACCAAGAACGAGCCATGTGCGCTCGTTCTACAGCTTAGTCAAATCACTGTGTGTGTGCCTTCCAGCATATATGTTAAAAATGTCTCTACCTGCTCTGTAAAAGGGATGAAAGACCCTGCTCTGGGCTGTAGATATCATTTTATTTTTCAAATGTACAATTCAGTGCTGAATAGACTCTGATGAGATGAGTTGAATGGAGGGACCTTGGTCGGACCAGTTTCCTAAGTCAAGTTTACGAATCTGTTTCCTTCCTGTTGAACTATTACATCTAATTTTTGCCGCCTGTTTCAAGGTTTCCTGACCACTGAATGATGTCATCTGGTGAACTGGACAATCCAAAGTCAGCCAAGCACGCCACCACATCTGCTTTAATCCAGCACGGCAATCCAGGATGCCACAATTATTCATAATGTTTTTGCTTATTTCCATAATGAAGGGGTTAATTATGCTCATGAGACGCCCCAACGGTCTTGTCTCGAGTGTCAGGGACACAGCTGTAGGTCTGCGAGGTAAATCATGCACTAAATGTGTCACCTAGAATTAGACCCACTTGGCCTGGGCTGTTTGCAATGTGAGGCGCCCAGGCAGCGGCTTGGCTGTGGCCAAGTGGACGGGAGGGGTTGGGCGGATATCAGTCATTACCCACTGGCCCAGACAAGATGCAGCAAGTCAAGCAGAGCTCCCACTGTGTCTTGAAGATCAGTTGGACAATAAAATTTTATGCACCCATGAACAACAGGAGTGTATTTCATTTTAAGTGCAGCATCAGAGGTGTATCATGTTCACTTTTTTTTTCTTTTTACGGGGTGTGTTTGTACCTGTCAGAGGTACACAAAGCATCACATGGACAAAGCGGCCCGACTTTAAAAAGTCAATATTTGGATCATCACTCAAAGTTAATTTGATATGGACTCGTAAGTTATGGTTACAAGCGCAGAAAAAAAGAGTTGGCTTACTTCAATGAAAAGTTCAAAATGTTTATACGCCTCTGTGGGCTGAGCATGATGTTACCGCCAGCACCTGTAAAGCTCAATAATTAACTTTATACAATTAATTGTACCTTATGTAATTAAACTGTACAAAAAAAAATGTTTTATGGGAGCTTCGTCTGGAGTATTTCCTGGACCTGGCATCTAGCTCAGACTCGAGAAAGTTATGAAATTCCTGGTAAAGCTTTAGCAGTGCTGGTGGGTGGATTTTGTTACCTTTGGATAAAAGGAGGCTCACTGCCGTTCCCCTGGCTTTGTGCAAAGCTAAGTGAGCTGGGTCAAGTATCATTTATTGTGCAAGCATAACTAGAATCAACAAGTTAACGGCTCTTTGGTAAGAACGCTAGGAACTTGTGAAAGCAGTTCATTTTGTTGCCCGAATTTCATACATGCCTTAAATTAGTGCCCCAACCAATTCTACTACCTCTAATATTGGGTCTTGTATGAGTTTCTTTCATGGCAAACAAAATGAAATAACAGCTGCATAGATAAATAAATAAATAAAATCTATATATCTGATCCATCTAAAATAAGTTTCTTGGTGCGCAGATCTATCTTTTTCAACTTTCCATTCAAGGTAAGGTAACTTAACGAAAGAAAGGATGAGCTGTCTCTGAAAGGAGTGAAGGTATAAGATCTGGCTTCCTTCAGAGAGCTGTAATTTCTATCACTATTGCAAGACAGTACGATGCACACTGCAATCGAATGGTGTGAAGGTTTAGAAAACATGCATGGCCAAAATGTATATGAGGCGATCAAAAATGTACAAATTACTACTTACATGTAGCTCCGGTGTCTCTCAGTTCTTCCCTTGATGTTGATCTTGAGCACACAGAGCTGAAATGTTAAGAGACTCTGTAAGCAGCGAGAAGGGTCTAATGGTTAAATAACATGTCCTATCACACACACAGAGGACTGAGGCACAAATATACTTCAGGATTCTGAGTGTTGTTTGATTTTAAGTGAATTTAATATTATTTAGTTGAGCCATTTTGTAAATTTTGTAGAAAAAAAGATGTGCACATGTTGTGGCGCAAACACTGCATTGGCATTTGTTTGTCAAGTTATATATGATAAAAAATACAGTGACAACAACAACAACAACAGCAAAACACCACTAAGTCACGTAAGGCTTTAATTGCGTGCATCTCATTTGCATGGGGGATGAACCACAGTTTAACATTTTATTTTTATTTTCCAGCTGAATGCACTTGTGGCGAGAATCAAACGCAGGGAGAGAATGCTGTGATTTAACATCTAGTCAGCTTTGGGCAATGTCTTCTCTCTTTCCATTTGATTTTAATCAGCCTGGGATTTTTCCTCTGTCTGAGTGTTGGCAGGAAACAACAGTGTTAAATGTTCTGTTCCTCGTTGCGTTGCAAGCTGGTTATCGCATATTTATTCAGATCAAAAGTAGGCTATACCTGGAAGCATCCCCTGATTAATATGTCATCAACTTGTGTCTTGCATGCACATAAATCTCTCGATAATTTACATGCATCGACTGTGATATAGAATAAAAACAACAACAACAACATATGAGGCCGTTACTCTGGTGAGTTTGGCTGTAAGACTGCAAAGAATTTTCACTTAATCTTTGGCAGTTTCTCTCCTTTGCAAACATGAAAGGATTTTTTCTTTTTTCTTTTTTTTTTCCCCCGTCGTCCAAACTGTTATGAAATAGCAGAATTATGTTTGTGACTAATTAAAGGAAATTGAATTGAATGAAGTTATTTCTCCAAGGATGTATCTTAAGCGTTTGTCTGATGACAAACACCAGAGAAATCCTCTGACACCGCGAAGGATCACAGAGGGAGGAATTAATTCAATGCTTTCGTAAAAAATCAAAGCACTAAGTAGCTGGATGATTTTGCCATGGAAGTATTGAGAGTATATTGCATTTACATTTATTGTTCACAAGTTCCCAATCTGTGGAAACATAATTAAAAAAAAAAAGAAAAAAAAAAAAAGGAAGAAATAACCAAAAAGACAACAGAGGCAGAGCGAAACAAGCCTCATCAGGAAGGAAACAAATAAAGTAAGCAATGTTGTTAGCTGTTCTTTTTTTCTTCACATAACATCATCTCATTGTCATCTCATTTTTGACAACATCCCTGTCTGCACAGGTTAATTTCAGCTGGGAATAGATCAGGTTATTAGACACAATAACCAGGTGTGATTCTACCATGTGTGTGATTTTTCTTGCGCGGCAAATTACAGTTTAGCACTGTGCCAGAAAACCAAATATGTTGTGGTCGGCCGTGTCAAAGTGCTGCAGCGCTGAGATCTAATCATACCACTAATAAAAGTAATCCATTCTGTATAGCTAGACTGTGTAATGTCTCAGTAATTTGACACTGCAATCTCTCTTTTTTTTCAGTATGCATCTATTTAACTTTTTCCTTTCTTATTTTTTATCTTATTATTATTATTATTATTACTTATTGTTATTTTTTATCACCCCAGACATGAACTATGGAGCAATGGAATTGTTTTCAAAGCACATGAAGCTGCTCTACATCACAGCATGAGGTATTGTTTGTGGGTACGGATGGAGAACGATTTGGTCTATGAGAGAAAGAGATGTTTTAAAGTTGCATATATATAACTAACACAATGTCACTCCCATCTTGTCAATTACTGACTACATAATGACTACGTTATGAAAGAGTCTCCCTTTGGTTAAGTTTAGGCACGAAAAACACACTTTGTTAGATTTGGAGAAGGTTGTTAACTTGCACACGTTACTTAAAGAAGTCATCGCTGACTTTGGCTTTCAAACAGGACATAAACAGCTTTTTGTTTGACCCATCCATCCAATCGGTAAGTAGACTGTGCTTATATAGGGCTTCTCTTCCTGACCTTCACAATGCTTCTCATTCACTCACAGACAGCAGAAGTGCCATGACGGGTGCTGACCTGACCTGAGTTATTTGGGATTCAGTGTTTTTTTCTCAAAGACACCTTGACATGCAGAGGTTGGAACCACTAAATCACTTAAGCTATAGATCAGGATAAAAAAAAAAAAGTATAGCACTGCAAAAAGTAGAGTAACACTGTTGTTCATGCAATGTATTCAATGTGTTCAATCATATATTTTTAGGTATAGATTTCAATGAGTTATTTTATATTTGAAGTGATTTGAGGTTGATTCTATACATGAAGTATTCATGAAATCAATCTAAAATTAGTAGTCAGCATAAGTTTATATGTTCATGTTTTAATGTAGGCTTGTAGGGAAGCATCCCAACATGCACCAGGGCTACAAACTAATGAGCATTAGTTAAACTGTATGTGCTGTCTCTCCTTCATTAGTGGTGTTATTGTCTTACACTTTGTTCTGCAGAGTTCCACAATTCCAGTGTTTTGAGAGTTGAATGTGGTTCAACCGCAAGTGATGTTGCATGCATGACTGGTGGCACGCTCCCCATTGTAAGAGCTGGTTGTGCACTAGCTTCGTGAATTAGTTAAAAATCCAGGTAGTACTCCAGAAAAGAGAGAAGATTCAGCCTCTAATTGAATCAGTTAAGATTTATTTGCTGTTCATGTTTGTAGTCCACCTCCTGTATCTGTGGGCACCAGAATTCACCAGAAACCAAAAGATTAGATACTTTTCCAAGAATATAAAAGATACAATGGCGCCACAAAAAAACGTAAAAAAGCCACATCAAGAGCCAGTGTTTGGTTTGTTCATTCTGGCATACTGTAGAAACCACATTGTAGACTCCGTCAGTGCATATAAGAAGCTCATCATTCTAAGGTAATGAAAGCACAACGACCCTTACTCGCATGTGATTATACACAAATTAATTAAACGTATGAATATTTTATTTCGTTTCTGCCGATAAATCCTGGAAATCTTACATACTGAACCTTAAAAAAAAAAAAATAAGACAACAACCCTGTTGTTACAAGCACATCCCATGACAACGGCAGTGATGAATATTTAATACGGTGAATTAATACCAAGCATTTCATCCATATTAACATGTTGTACTCTCTGAGTTTAACAACAAACACTTAAAATCTTGTTACTGAGCCCAATAACCTTGTTTCTGTTGTTACCTCGAGGTGTTGGAGGAGCTGTAACGTAGAAAAAAATACCACCTTCATAAAAGAGTCCGGGCCATCGAAGCTGAGACAACTTGGGTTTAAATTAAGATAAAGTATCACAACTGAGCTCGGTGTTCTAGTTATAACTTCCCCGGAGGTCAGAGGTCACACCTGGGCCATTCTTTCTCTGCTCCGGCTCTGTGTCACTTGTTCCACTGAGGTCAGTCCCACAAGGGCTTTGTGTCGACACTAGACCTGTGTTTGCCTCAAACAGTCACCCTGATCCGGCTTTTTTGGCTCTCACTCTTGAGGATTTTTTTTTTTCACCGTGGAAAATAAAAAAAATGATACAGTTAAGATATTGTGCCATCTAGTTGCACAATAAATCCTCGAGGTGACGGAAGCATTGAAATGCTTTGTAGAAGAGCTCTGATCAGCTGTGTTATTTAATAAAATGTAGGATGTGACGTTTTTTTTATGGGTTGCTTATCAAACGCAATCCGCCTTCTCAATATTCAGATGATGTTTCCAAATGACACCCGCTGACACACTTTTCAAACTATCAGGACTTGTCATTCTTCTTCCTATTTTTTTTTTTTTTTTTACAAAGACACCTTTTGTGTCTGAGAGGAATTTGGATGAAAGAATTGTAGGAAGAAAAAAAAATGGGAATAAAAATAGCTCAACAGAGTCGGAAACAGTTACAGCAATAAGTCAGACACACAGTAAGGAGGCAAGGACATCCAGCCTTCAAAATTAGTTCTTCCTTCATAGCCAACGAGGTATCTTAGATTAATGTTTCCAGGCTATAATTTAGAGCATATAAAACAAACATAAAAACTTTGCACAAAACATCACCACATTTATGGATAAAAGAGGTCTCTGAGGTATTGTGCGCCTTTGTACAACAACTATTGAAAGGAGTCAGACAAGAGAGATGATCTCTAAAAAAAAAATAGGATATGGCACAGCTTTTCAGTGTGGAAATGGTGTCTCTGACAGGAATAAAGAGATGCAAAAAAGACCCATTGGTGAAACCTGGACAGACCTATCACTCAGTGGGAGGCCTTATTGCCGCAAAGCCTCTGTGCCTTGAAGGATCTCTCCCCTTACTGTCATGTATATAGAGCATTGTTTCCTAAAACGGTATAAATTCATCTCCGCTGCACTGCTGGACATCCTCTGTCTGTGTGTGCTTACAACCGGGCCGTGAGCACAGACACGGACTCCAAAGATGCGTGCATTATCTCCGAAGGGAATGGATGAGGTTTTCTCAAGTGAGTCGCTGTTGAAAAGGAGAGCACGCTGCATGTCCCCCTCCATCAATGGTCCCTGCAGCAGCACTCCGCTGCCGCACTTTTTCTCTGCTCCAGCAAGCCCCGCTGGGAGGAAGCTGTTGCATATGCATAGGAGTCAATATGTTCAAACCTACCCCTTTGGCGGGTCATCCAGAGTCTAATCTGCAAAAGGATGTTATGGCAGGCAAGGGGAATCCAATTGTATATTACAAAGTCACAGACGATTGACCGACTGCCAGTCAGACACCGAGGCCAGAGAAAAGAGGATCGCTTCTCTTAGTGGCTTCCATCATTCTGTCCACACTGGCCACTGGAGCGGAAGATGTCTCCTCACTCGGCCCTGTGTCGATGCCGTTCTACTTAAAGCAGGTGGGAGATATTCATGGGCTCCCTTCAGACAAACACAGACACTGCTTTGCAGGGCAGAAGAGGTCAGCTGGTGACAGGCATTAAACTGGTGTAGCAAAGTCAACTATCAATAGTTTACTCTCAGTTATGGGTATCTCTGGCTTAGCATGTATGAAATACTGGAATAAATGAATGATGGTGACATGCCATTGTTCTAGTTATTCATAATTTATTGGTTGGTTTATTGAAATGTTGCTATGTAAGAATCTTTTGAAAATAAGTGTCTCCATCTCCCATTAAGCACGTTAGCTATTTTTTGAAACAGGCCAAAAAAACCCTTAAGCAAATGTAAAAATATTGCCGTTCCTATCTAAATTTTCATGTCTGATATATCAAAGTATATGAAAACAGAGCTGGTGACATTCAGGTTAAGAAAAGTTGAGCTTCATGGTGTCAAGAGATTGACTTTTTCCGGTGGCAGGAAGGATATTGTCATTGTCTCCGCTTTGTATGCCAAACCATCCACTCTAGCCTAATCCCTCTGAAGACTTTTGGTACTGAATAATAAGGTTAACCTTTACAACCAATTGGTTTCTCACTTTCTAGTAAGCAATTTTAAGCAAAACACTCACAACCTGTTCCGTTCTCTGATTGTTTTATTTGGAAAATGTTAGCCTGAAGAGATATAATTATCCACAATTTCACAACAAAAGCGAAGTGTCGTCTCTACACCTGAACACGAGAGGTTTTCTTTTTTTCTTCTTTTTTTACAACAAAACAGTAAAAAAAAAATAGAGGAAAAAAATCTTTTGGAAGCCACTGTATGAAGCGCTTGGCGTGAGTTAAGTAAGTCAACCACTGAAAAAATTGTAATAGTCATTAAACAAAAAGACACAGTTTCTTACTTTCTTTTCCCATTTTTAAACCATTTTTCTGTTTTTTAATTCATCTTGTGACCCGTGAGTGGCTGTCAACCCTGAGGCTGGGAAACATTATGCTGTCTGCAAAAGCTGAAATGTCACCTGCTATCATTCATAAAGAGTTAATAAAGTTACCGAGCCATAGTCTCACACTGGTTTCTCACACAAAACCTTGCCACAGCATGGAGCGCGTCTGAGTGAGACTCTAATTGTTTTATTTGAATAGTTTTTTTTTTACTCAAGATTTTCAAATACCTACTATTGCACAATACAAAAGCAACAATTAAGTCAGAAAAGCCTAGTCTCATCCCCCAGGTTGAAAATCATTGTATTCATACATCAGCACAAATTAGAGGGTCATCTGTAATTTAAAATAGTAATGAAGTCATTAACAGTTTTCTCAGTTTCTATTAAGCTAAAAGTTCCCACCGTGTTCTGGCTTGTGACCCTAAAGAGATAAGTACTGTCTGCTCACAACCCCTTGTCACAAGTTGCATAATGTGAGCAGAGTGTAGTTCCCTTCTCTGCTTCTTATATTGTAATAATTCCTAAAAGTTTCAATGAGTCAAACTACTTAGTGTTTCACAATAAAACAGCAAAAAATAACCCCCCCGGAATAAATCAATAAATAAACCCCTCGATTACTGATCAATAAGCATTAACATTATGTATTTTGAATGTTATAAACATTGACTACTTTTGTCCAATACTCACACTGCGAAATAAATAGCAAAAACAGCTAATTCCATTGTTTTTGTTGAGGGCACGCCGTTTTGGATGCTTAATCTGCAGCATAACATAATTGCCTCATGATATAATTCATGGTGTGGGAACATAATCTTTCATTCTAGTCCAAAGCACGGTATTTTAGAGTTTCACCACTACAAAGCAACCCTATCTCATGAAGCTCTGTTTCACAAAATTGCATGAGCCTGAGCTGTAAGAAAACCCATTGTAAGCCGCTCTGAATGAGAAATTGGTTTTGGCTATGGTCCTCTCACCCCCTTTAGCTTGTTCACAATACTTCAGCCCACGTTTTCTTCAACCTCACAAAATTCTCTTGTGTCAGCCCCCTTCTCTGCACCCTCTCTCCGCTCGCTACCTCTGCCCGTGTTGAATGTGAAGCCCTTGCTGTCGGTGCACAAGGCCGAAGGAACTGCTCCCCTATACTGTACCTCCAGGCCACAGCCCTCCACACCAGCTCTGCGCTCTCCTATGACTGCACACTTAGCTACCACCCCCCCCTTCCCCGCGGCTACCTGGTCATTGCTCCACTTTCAACTTTTCTCCCTGCTGGCTCACCAGCACTGCAATGACCTTCCCATTCCAGTCAGGACAGCAGAGGTACCCCTTGCTCTTCTGGAACAGGGCTGAAAATTCTTTCTCTTTGAGAAATACCTCACGTTCTTCACAACCTGAATCATATCTCCCTCTCCTATGTCTTTCACACCTGCTTGCCTTTAAAAATGCCTCTTTTCATCCCTCCTCTTCTGTTATTGCTCTTATCTGAACGCATGACATTTTCCTAACAATTCACTATCCCTGCTGCGCGGGTTGAAAGAACAGTTGCTACACTCTGCTCTCGTCAGTGCTTTGCTCTAATGATGATTTCTGCACTTAAAATAATTGAAGACATAAGGTCTAGAAGGTGTGATGTAAAGCAGTACCAAAATGGTGACTATGAATGCTTTCTGGATCCACAATTGCTTCAAACAAGTCAAATGTCTATGACAGTAGTGACAAGACGTGCAAAATTGTCTATGCACCTTACACTAGAGAAACCACAGATAGTTACAACTGTGACAAAACGATGGACAAAGAACACAAATATAATTGGCAACGCAGTTTTCCCTTTGGCCCCTACAGTGCATTTACAGTGTTGATCTGGCAGTTATGAGATTTTTTGCTCGGAATGCGTTTTCTTAATATTTTGCTTACACAGCTCAGCTTTGACACCCGTAACAGACAACTGGAAACCAAAACTAATCTCTTCCCTCTTGTCTTAAAAGCCTCCGGACACGACACGCAGTCTGACCATCCCTCTTTATATTACACTGATATAATTTAAGAAAAAAAAAAAATCAACTCAACAGAACATATATTACTGCATGATATGACAAATAAAACTAGCCCCTCAGACAAAGTCCTGAAATACTATACTGGCATCGCAGAGATGTTAAAAAAATATATATTTTCCAAGCAGGTAACGCATCATTTTAGCTCACCATTATTTATGAGCCGTATATGAAAGTTGATAGAAGGTTTATAACGCAGTGTGTTGTAGCCTTTAACCATAACGACCACAACACCTCCTGTTGAACGTACAGCTGTTCTATGAAAGATGATGAGGAATTTACCATGTAGAGCGATCTCAAACTAGTGCTTCCGAGGTCAACTTCAACATGTTTCAATGTCTTCATGAGCTCTAAACACATTTAGAAGGTAACTGTGACCGTAGGGATGTATTCATGTGTGCAAAAATGTGTGTAATAATATATAATTACGTATTATTTGTACAATTAAATATGATTACAGCTATGGTATACTGTGTTATACTGCACATTCTTTCTTTTTTTTTCTTTTTTTTGCATGAAAATTGTTTCAGTAGGTCAAGAAATGAGTAACTACAGGACATTTAAAAAAAATAATAATTAAAAAGGACAATCCACAGATTGCGGTGAGGCAGTGTGAGCGAGATGAGTGTTCACTATCAGGCAGATTTTAACAAAATAAGTAAAAGAAGTTTAGGATCCAATGTTTTTCCTCTTTAACCCATGATAGTGACATGAAATCAAAATAACTTATGTTCCATCAGTGTTGAGCATTACATCTAAAAGGCCACGTTGTGCATCTCGTTTTATGGACATACAGTTTCTGATGCCGGAGACCGCTCTTTATCTTTTCAGTCTTTTTCCTTACTGTCGATGGCCTTGTGTTTTAAGTCTCTTTTGCGCAGGCTGCTCAAGCTGCTCAAGCTGCAGATTAAAGAGGGTTTCTTCAGAGTAAATCTCAAGGATTTTATAAGGACCAATCCTGACATATTTGGGGTGATTTAATCATATTTTGTGAAAGTCAGGTTTGCAATCTTCATGAGAATCTGTTGTGCCCCCTATGTTCAATAACTCCATATAATTTCATTTTGGCAGAGTTGACAATAATGCATCAGCAGCTTTTGACAAATTATTGATTCTCGACTCAGTATGCATTAAATTCACGGTAACTGTGTGACAGAAGGCATAATTCAATTCTCTTTGCACAGAGAGCTCTTTAGTCATGACTATACGGCCTCGGAATGGCAATGCACACGGCTACGTTATTATACCTATCAAGCACACTAATGATCTATCTCAGGGACACAGGTACGGCCCAGTAATTTATGGGAGCTGGCAGAATTCTACAGGTTAATGCCCTCCATCAGACGTCCGCAGAGAAATATACAGCACAGCACACTGTATGCACATGTCACTTTGTGCGCCTCTCTGGACAAAACCGCATCGTGGCATTTAGCTTGATTGCCACTTCTGTTATCTGTTTTTTTTTTCTTGAAATACCACATGTCACTTGACAGGAGAGCAAATGACATGTTGATGGGGGCTGAGTGTTCCTGTCAGTTCGTTGTTGGTTTCTTGGTGTGAAATGAAAGATCCGTTTTTTTGGGGGCGACAGCTTAGGTGTGGTAGCTATCACAATAACCTTGCCACTCCCTATACACCCCCCCCCCCCCCCCCCCCCCCCCCCCCCTGCTTACAACACACCCCTCCCAACCCCTCGTTAATTCTTCTCGCTGCGTTGCGGTTGAATGGACAAAATCCCTGGACAGATTGATACATCGTGCTTGCCAGAGTGACGTGAAGAGAGCCCCCCCCCCCACCCCACACACCCCCTCCTCCTGCTGCTTTATGCTGTTACCACCATTACCTTACCCTCCTTCCTCCTCTCCACCCTCCCATCCCCATGAGTTGCTGAGGTGACAGGTCATAAATCCCTACAGACATGGGCGTGGGGGGGGGGGGGCGGTTCTGAGGGTGGGGGTGGGGGGTGTGTGTGGGGGGAGTCGGTGGCTGCAACACAAACCTGAAGGAGATTTCTCCTCATGCATAGAAAGCTGTTTCCCCCTCACCGACAATGTCTCCCTCAGGGATGCTACTGCCAACTCACTGCATGCAAAGCAGTCTCTCTCGCTCTCTCTCCGTCTCCCCCTCTCTCTCTCTCACTCACTCACTCACTCACTCACTCTCTCCCCTTCGCTCTCTCAATCTTTCCCTCTCCGTGCAAATGGGGTACGGGTCTTGGGGAACTTTGTGGCGCGGGATAAAAGGCAGGGAGCGGCGTCTCACAGAATTCGCCACCCTCCCTATCATCCAGATGATCCTGAATGCCAATTACCCTCCCCAGCTCTGCAGGGAGCAGCCTGTCACTCAGGATGCGGCTCGTGTGTGTCGGGCATTGAGGAGCCCGGGCGCTAAGAGTTTGCCGCTGGAGGAGTCAAAAGCTACAATATACTGTTTGTTGCTGGACAGATGCAGGACAACTCATAACGCACCACCGGCATGCTCAAAGGCATGCGGGTACACATAAAGCAACTCGCATAGAGAGGACACACAAGCATATCAGCGATGCCTAACGTAGACTAGGCTACATCAGCCGGTCGAGGTGGAATTTGTGCTTTGAGTCTGGATCCAGTGGTGACATCTAAACCTGTTTCTTTGGGACGGCCCAATAAAATCAATAAAACTAGAAAAAAACAAGAACAGAAAAAGAGTTTTAAAATGTTTGACTGTTGGAAAATAATGGGTTGGGACAAGCATAACTAAAATGAAGTTATACCGTGGAGGAAAAAAATAGAAATAGAAAAATAGCATAAATGTATTGTGGTTATACGTTTAGAGCAGAGAGCAGAGTTTTATTTATTGAGCATTTATCCAAATTACCTGTTGTTAAATTAAAGTCTAAGCAAGCAATCATGCTTTAGCCGCAAGGAGTGAACATTGAATAAATCAACCAAAAAAAAAGACCTGTCGCTGATCTAATTTATATTTTTTATATAGGCCTAAGCAATGGGTCGACAGTATCACCTCAGAAGGTCAGCAGTTAACTAGCTTACCTTAAGTGGTAGGCCAGAGATCTGAATGTCAACCGGCAGGCTAATTACTGTATGTAACATACTGCACCTATCCTAATGCAATAAATCTACATTCATCAGTTTTAGCACATGGGTAAAAATGTGTCTTTTATTATATTACCCTTTCTCCTCTCTTGCTTTCTTCACTTCACTTCAGTCTAGTGTTATATAACCATTAGCCAATAAGATTAGCCGTACGCATGCAGGTCTGCCTCTCGAGAATGATGAGCTATAGCTTCAACAGCAGAATTAGGACATAAAAGAAAAAAAAAACTACAAATACAGACTACAAATACATATACAATGCCATCCTAAGATGTCGTGGTAACATATCAAAGAATAAAAATAAAAAAAAGGATCATTAGGAATCAACATCAAAAAGTCATTCTTTCTGTTTGACCTGACAGAGCCTTTGCGTTGACATTTCCTTACCTGAACCGCTGTTTAAGACAGCCTGCATTATCTCTCCCTCATCATTTTTTCAACCATATTGTGATGATTCAAACAGCACTGCGCTATCGGTCATTCTTGCGAGCAGATGCTGCCCAGATCCCTCCATGTATTGCCATTTCGTCTTTATTGCCAGCCGGCTTATCCGGCACTGATGGAATTGTTAAAAAGCAGATATGAGCAGAATCTAGGAGGACCAGCCTTTGTCAGAGCATGCGTTCCCATCAGATGAGAGCATGACGATAAGAATCTGAGCAACGCCTGCAGGTCGTGTCACTCTATGCATAACAATCTACGGCTGTGTGGCTGAAAGAAAAACACTTTGAGACGGCAGATAAGGGGGGGCTGTTATGGCAATGAATATGTATAAGATGTCTTGAATCTTCTTTTTTGACAAACTTTTGATTGATCAATATTGCATACCCCTCGGTTTCAAACAAAGAGGCAAATCAAGATTTTGTTCATACTTTCTGAAGCTATTTAAAGGTTGCCAAGGTATTCATGCGTGTCTGTGTATGAACTGTTTTAAGGTCAAAGAATGCATAGTGAAAACATAAGCTACAGTACATGTTTCATATATAAAATGAATACCTAACTTGCATGTTATTTAATATCTATATCTAAAAATCCATTTCTTTTGTCCAAAGACCTGTCTACGGTGTACGCTGTCTTTGGCCCAATTTCAGTTGGGATTGGCTCCAGCCCTCATATGGCCCTCCAAAGGAAATCCGTTTATTGATCATGGATGGATTGGTCAAAGCACATTACTTAATGATTATACCGCATGGAACAACTGTGAAGCCCAGAAGGGACAAATCAAATACCAGCTCTAGTTAGAGCCTGTCATGTTTTCACAGGTTTTGCTTCCAAGTGTCTCATGTACACTTGATACGGGAGGATGAAACAAGGATATTTTGGTCACAATCCGCAGCCGCACATGTAGTTCTTTAAATCTTATAGAAAAATACTGACATGGCATGAAAATAATACACAATAAATACTGGTCAAATATGCTAGTTTATGAGTTCTTGTTCTTTTTAGACGTTCTGGACAAAAATAGCACTCCTAATGTTTTCGCTGCAGTTGATGCTACAATAAATGAATGTTTGGCCATTCGGGGAGAGGAGAAACAAGCTGGAAGTACAACATTAAAATATCGTTGCCTCTGGTTTGCTCTCCACCAGCTCCTTAAGGAAATATCTGACTCTACAGCTGCCAAATGTTCCACTATGTTTAGCAATCCCCAGCTATGTCTCTGTGCTGTTTGGGGTTTTTAGCTCAGTTGCCTGTTGTGGCTGGGAAAAAAAAAAAAAGCGCTGATGACACCAATGAGAGTGAACCAGAACAGTAACGTTTCAGGCTGTAAAACCAAAACAATTAGCTGAAAAATGCTATAAAGCTCCACAGAGAGTAACTGCAGAGTTGGCTGATAATTCTCTGTGGGTTCATCACTGGGAGTGACCCATTTTCATATACAAATAGTCAATTAATTTAATATAAAAATATGAACTACGGCTGCTTTAACTTCTTGACTTCAGACTGTTTAACTTCAGTCATTGTTCATCTTTGACCTATAATTCTCAAGCTTAACAACAAGAGGACTATTTTCCCTCTCTCACTTTTCTCAACTCAGAAATAGCACCAAAAAAACTACCTGTCAGTTTTAGTAGGGGGTGGGACTGATGCGGGAATCCGAGTGGCTTATCGCACCTCTGCTGTTTAATTAGGAAAATATAAGCATTAACTTAAAACTCAATGAATAATTAATTCATTTTTTTTCACGATTCATTAATTTATTTTAACCCTGTCTGCATATGGTACGCTCACATTATTTGCCAAGAAATAGTATTTACAGAAGAAACAAAATCACTGCTGTAATTTAACATATATATTAAAATGCTCCTTATTATCAATTCAAAAAAATCAATCAATGAATCAGTCAGTGACTCCAAACGTGCTTTGGTGGGACAACATAAAACTAGAAGGGACAACATGAAAAAAAAGTTTGGGGGAATATGAAACGGCATTGCTTAAAGCTTCTACAGGTTTTGGATTCCCTCCACATACCTTTGCTGTTGAACATTTCGAAACACAAGTAATGTCATTCTGACCTTTGGGTCGCCTCGCCATTCTCCTGCACACGCAGGCACAACTCCGTCTGGGAGGAGAGCACAAACCGGCACGCCAAACGCACTACACAAAACAGGGTTTTAATGGTGCAACAGGACGTGCGCATGTGATCAATAGAGACAGTTGCCTGTAAAGGTCAGGCGGGGCTGTTGGTAAACACTGCAGTGAAACTTGTGATGAGCCTTGACTTTGCCTCTTGATCAGCACCCAGCTCTCGCCTGGCGTATTGTGCCTGGGGAGCAGTTTGGAGCATTGCTGGATAGTTGTTGGCTCTTCGGTAGCGCTTGATTGGAGCATGACTGCGGGGCAGACAGAGGCAATGCCAGGAAATAAAGACAAGATTGATTAGTTTTACTTTGACACACCTCCAGCAAACCCCCACACCACCCACACCTCCACTGCCAGAACAACAGCCAGCCCAGAGTGGACACACGCACAGATAAATAGACAGTGATGTGCTGGTAGACAGAAATGCGTGTGAACTAGATCTGTCTTTATAACGTGCTATTCTACTGTCTTTGACTGGTAGGAAAAAATAAAATTTAATCCTTGTGTGTAATAAAAAAAAATAAGAACAAAATAAGGTCAGTTATGAAGAAACTGAAGGATCATTGTTTGGGACTTCCAACAATGATCCCATCTAACCAAAACCAGTATGAATGGTAGGTGTAGTTGGGTTTGGTGAAAAAGGTGCTTCTCCAACAGTGATGTCACACACTGAAGTACACTTTAACTTTCATTTGGCAAGGTGAGACGTTAAAGCACTGGAGGTCAGCAAACATATGATCTTGAAGTTTCTGTTGCAAGTAGTGGCCTCAGTAGTGGAAATACTGCAAGACAGTCCAAAATGAAGGACTTCTTTGCTGCTGATCACATTTGCTGTGTCACACTATCCAATTTTACTCACTAAGGTACTCTTCCTAGTCTTCTGAGTGAGAAGCAATGCAAAGCTTTTGTCTTTGTGTCCATTGTACCTCAAACAGAATTTGCCGCAACCAACCGTTCTCACTGCATGAGCCGCAAATGGCCACTAAGTCGAATATTCACTATGTCAGCAACGGCGTAGTGATGATTTTATTTAATTATGTTTCATTTTATTTGACTGATAACTGTTTGGCCGGTTTAGTTTACAGACAGAAAAACATCATGAGGCTCCTTGCATACAGAAGGAGCTCCAGAGTGCACCGTAAACATTGCAAGGAGAACATGCATCAACACGCCTATACACTTCATCCACACCTCAGAGACTGCAGCCTGACAGCCTGTAACGCACCCGTTAGTTGGACAGTAACAGCCAACCTGTCCGTGTAAACACATGACTGCATGTGGCAATGAGCATTTTGTCAAGCTGTTTATTCTTTTCCTGCCTTGTCAAGGCGCCGTGTGCCGTGAGGCAGCCTGCTGCAGACGAGGCAGGCATGCACTGGCTGGTCCTGTGTGCTTTGCAACATGGCAGTGCCACACACAGGTTAATATGATAGTCTCCTGCCTTATCTAATGCGACGAGGGGCCTTTCTTGGCCGTGCCACAAAGCTGCTTTGAAGCATCTGTCAATGCCCTCCCCTGGATAAATGTCATGTGTGGAATATCTCAGGTGGCAGCTGCACCATTGCAATTGCAACGGCAGGAAGCCAGAAAACAGCCCAAAGCCTTACACTCCTACACTTGGGACAAGGGAGGAGGTTTCTTTATTTTTCTGTCTCTCTCGATCTCTTCTTCTCTCTCTCTCTCTCTCTCCTCTCTCTCTCTCTCTCTCTCTCTCTCTCTCTCTCTCTTTCTTTTTAGAAGAATATGCAAGGTCACACATCAACAAAGTGACAAGAAAAAGAAAAAAAAATAGAAAAGGTTTATTTGAACTCTCTCTTAGAGACAAAAAAAAAAAAAAAAAAAGCATGTAGTGGACCTATTCCTACTTTCCCGCTTTTCTTTTTTCCAGCCATTTATTTTCTATTTTTATCTGGAAAATGTTTGTGTCTCTAAAAGACACGATGATTCACCATTTGCAGATATTCTACCAAGCATCTGCCTCAGACATTTCTCAGAGGCCATTTTAGTCACAGGGCCATTCACATAATGTCCTTTTAAATGGAGAAAGCCCTTTGATACCAATGGTTGGCAAGCCTCTCACTGAAGCTCACTGAGCCTTGCACACTCATTGTAATCTTCGTTACCTGCCATTAGACTGAGGTGGCGAAATGGAGGAAGCCTTGAGATACTAATCTGATTGTCTTGCTGTTGCATTCAAACTGAGACTTCTTTTGCAGCTTGGCAACCCTCACTTAGAGAGCGTTTAATGTTACTGTTGTCACATACTTATATACTTAATAACATCATTTATATCTTAAGCCCTGAATGACACACTGTTTGTCACCAAAAAGAAAGCAGCATTCCCTGTATTAATATCATTCATTTTTAAATTTTTATATGAAGTTTTTTAAAAGTTTTAGATTAGAAACATCTTGCACAATGCAAAAAAAAAGGATTTTACATATATGCAGATGATGTCAATATATCCAGATGTGCTGTGACACCACTTACATTGGCAACATGGTTTAAGAAAATGTCTCTTTTCAGGATGTTAGTCTGTCTGCTGTTGAGCAGTAAATGTGCAGTGGGGTTTTTAGAGTTTTTGCATTAAAAACAGCTACCTGCCACGGTCAAAAACAACTCTATCAGAGCAGTTTGAATGAATCAAAACAGCAAAGTTGAAGGGTGGACAGGCTGTAACTCACTAAACCTCCATACAGTGGTGATAACTCTCTGGTGTAGTGCTTGTTTTTTTGAGTTTTACAGCGTTTTTATGAAATCATGGTTTGTGTTTGCTGCTTTGTATACATATATATACATACAAAGACTCATCTAAGGACAGGTTAACTACAGTAGCTTAGATACTGTTATATAGTTGGATACGAGTTATCTTTCCAAAATGAACACGTTTTTTAAAAGCAGGAAATCAGAAATCTCAGAAATCATCATGAGGCGGGTCAGATTAAGATTAGCATAACTAACATTATGACAATAACATATACCATATCAGAATAACGTAGCCTTACCCTGGGCCGTTGTTATAGCCAGACAGTTTGAGCAGAGCAAGTAGAGAGCCGTGAAATTATTTCAGCTCGGTGTGAATGTAGATTGCTGTTGTTCTACTTATCCAGTGAGGATGGAGAAGCCTTTCCACTCCAGTAAAGACTTGGATAATTGGAGTTTTGTATTAAGATTGACACCAGATGAAAGTTGGTTATTAACACAGGGTGAAGCGTGGCAGATTGTTTATTAGAATCCTGTCACTATTTACAACCCAAAACGGCAGTGCCTTGACATTGAGAGTTCAATTGAAAATGCGGGTATCAAATTGATATTCTGGCAAAGGCGAGTTTTATCTGTGGACTTTGTTCCCTTTCTGAGTTTCAGTCAACTGACTCAAACTCACAAAGTGTTACAAGTGTGACGCAAAGTGTACAATAAATACTATAGGATATCCATTGTCAAAATCAAATAGCTATCATTTACCACAACAGAAGCTGCTGCGTCGTAGACTTGTGAAGAAAATCTTTTGTATTGTGAGTATTTGCCTTCTGAATTTCAAATTCAATCAAGGAGGTGGAACAGAGATAAATCAACTGCAATCACAAACAAACAGCACTGACATTTAAAGTAAGATGAAGCTAAAATGTATCCTAGTATCAAAATTGGGACTGAAAATACATTTAAAATTACACATACCAATTATTTTGCAGAAAATGTGAAATAGGACAATAGGATATATATATTTTTTTTTCACTGTGCACAAATTTGCGTGGGTGAACTAGATATAAAAGAGTGATTTAATTTCTTGCCCTTTCATATCAGTAATAGGCAAGATGCTGAAATATTGTCTCCCCGTCAGTGTACGTTGCTGATATGCTGTGTAGTGGTCAATCAGTCTCTCCCATATCACCTGCCCCCAGAATTGCAGACAAAGCTCAGTTAAAGCAGCACCAAACATGAGAGTCCTGTCCGTCAAAGTGGAGCCCTAAACAAAATTGCTCTTCAGATTTACACAAATCACATGCGTGCCATGTTGTTCATTCAAAGTGGTGAATTTTGCTGAGAGAGCTTCTCACACTGAAAAAGCGGACAGGGCAGTGGAGGTTTTCAAATCACAAACACGTGCTGTTTGGTCGTTGGGAGATACAGTATAGTATATGCTATTTATATGCATGCATGTACACGCACACCTGTATGCACCGTATTCAGGCATATACTGTATGTACTGTATACAACGTGAAAGCATTTGCATGTGAGCAGAGTCTTGTTTCAAACTTTTCTTTTTTTTTTTCCTTTTACATCTCAGCGCTGTCTCTCCCAACTCAGGATCCTTTGCAAAGCTCAAAGCTGTCCTTGGTGTGGGGGTGGAGGGATGGAGTTGGCGATGGCGTGTATGTGTGTGTGTGTGTGTGTGTCAGTGTGTGTATAAGGCAGGTGGTGTCTGGCTTAGTGGCTGAGTGTGTCTGCTTTACCCTCCCAGTAAGTCAACGTGCAGCGATCTGCCATAGGTAAGCCAAGTCTGACTCAATCTCTTTCACTTGCACCGGTACTGACTCCTTTTCTTATTCTTAATCTCTTTTTCTCCCTCACACACACAGGCACACACACACACACACACACAAAGTGAAAATGTTAGAACAACCTTATCTGAAGCACACCAGCCTCCTAAAAACACCACGACATGCCTAATGAATCTGCATGGATTTTTGCAAGTCAAAATCTGCTCCTACAGTATGAAATCACTTGATGCGTTTTGTATTTGCTCTGTTAAATCTTCAGCAGCTTCCTGACTTCAGCCTAGGAGCTTCAGTTTCTACTAACTGATATTGACATAAAGCTTGAGGCTTTGGCACAGGAAACATGGGACCAAACTGGCTTATCTATCATGCTATACAATAAAGATATACAAAAAAAAAAAAAGAAAAAATGTTTTGCACCTCTCCACCCTACTGTCTCATTTTTTTCCTCCGTTCTTCACAATATATAGCCTGATTTCCTCTGATGACTGGTGAAAAGAAATGGGAGCAGTGCTAAATTATGCACTATGGGGATATCTACTTTCCTGTTTTCTCACAAGATAACGGGTTGTTGTTCCATCCTTTGTTATGGACCGTGCGTGCCCATGGGATGATTAGTAGAACAAAGGATGGGAGAAAGCAGACCTGCTTGTAGTTCAAAACAAGTTCTTCGTGCCTTTGAAGATGCGCATTTACTTCAGGCAAAAGTGGGTTTGGAAGAGATGCGCATGCTGTCAGACGTGCATACACACACACACACACACACACACACACTTACATTCCTATACCCACAGCAGAGTGATAAACCAAGACCTTTGACCGATTTGATCCCGAACCTGCCGCCTGGTGACATCCACGTGCAATTAAGGAAGCGCTTGAAAGTGAGCAGATAGTGTGCACCCTCAAGGTGAAGGTTATGAGAGCGCTGTTTAGCAAAGATATTTGATCCATTATACATTGTTTGTGTCTACAGCTGCTACAACGAGAATAATAAATATTGTATTAGCTGTGGGACCTACATCTCCGTCTCCCCGACAAGTTCATAACATTCTCGGCAGGGAAGGGCGGGACCTCCTGTGGCTTTTTTTTCAATCCTCTTCTGTTCTTTTCCCTCCTGCTCACTGAGATCGCTTACAGAAAAGACTGCATTACAACATGCAACATGTGCACCACAGCCAGGCGATCGTTGCATTTTTCATTTGGCCAATGAGCAACCGGAACACCTGCATCAGCAGCTTGTTAAATATGGCGATCACTTTGTCACAAATCAGACTGCTGTTACTCGCGTCGTCTCTCGATCCCTCTGAGATTTCGATGTTTGCTACTTAGACTCTTGGCTGTGTTGAAGTGCGAGGTATGTACTGTACGCTGGCAATTCCCTGCTTATAACGGGGGCTGACAAATGTAATTAATACAACAACAAAAAAAGAAAGTTTGTCTCAGAAAGTTTGTTACATTAATAAAGTATTTCTATGACTCTGTCGGTAAGTTTTATAAGTTGACATTTAGTTTGCATTCAGCAAAAATAACCCCTACCCAGGGTGAACAGATGAATGAGAACCTCAGTATAGTTGCCCTGCTATTTCCTCCCAAAGTAGATTTTTGTGGCTCAAGCATCTGACCAAAACTCCGGAGAGAGCGACGGCTTCACCGCAACCTGTCAGTCAGTCTGCACATTAACTGCTATTGGCCGGAGGGATAGGCAGAGAAAGATGGATTACACCTCTACTGTCCTTCAAACTTACTCTCTGTGGCTTTGAGGTAGAAGCATCAGGTTAATGCGTTGTGCACATGTAATTGATTTTTTTTTTCATGTTGCTGTAATTCACAGTGACGATCATCACGGTTTTACCGTGCTTACCACCGCGGCAATTATTATTCATCATTAATGCAGTAGTAGCTGTGCATATGTCCTGCTGTCTCCCTGCATCTGTTGTTAGACGCAGTTCCTACACATGGTGGATCCTACACCGTGCTCGTCATGCAGACCGCCTTGTTTATCGTGGACTGCTACGCCGTGACAAAGGTGTCGACATTCCTCTGCGCTGTTTTCTCACCTGTAAATGCCTTGTCATCAAGAAGCAATTTCATATCTGAGCCTGAATAACCGGTGCAGTGTTATTAGGGTCAGGCCTTACAAAGCTCCCAGTGGATAGCAAGAGAAATTCTAGTCCAACCAGTTGTCATGGTGTTAAGTACGACATGTTGTGTGTGAAAGCTGGTTTCAGAAAAAAAAAAAAAAAAAAACATGTCACTTTTGAAGGCGACTGTGAAAACTCTGCCTTGAGAAAAACTCTTATCAACTTTAAAATGAACCAGAATACTGAGCACCGACAAAAATATTTTTTTTTTACTATTTTGCAAAGAAATATAAGAGTGTGAATGCTACGATGACAATGAGATGAGAAATGTCTTATGAAAATATATATTTTTTATGTTGATATACTGCACACAAATCAAAGAGAACGTGCTGCTATAAAACAACAACACTAGAGACCAAACTGTAATCATTAGTTGAACAATGGTTATTTATTAATGTCTCTACGCCGCCTCATTCCCCTTTTACTGAGGAGGTGGACCATGTGACCTTGATACTGCAGGCCACTGTTGGTCAGCAATGATTCATTAAAAGATGAAGAAGATGAAAAGAGAAAAAAAAAAAAAACACTGAGGCAATTACTTCTTTAAAATGACAAGCCTTCACATTATTAGTAAAGAAGATTGAAGACAACTCTCATGACGCTGAAGCTCGGAGTCAATTAGTTTTTATTAGCAAAGAATATAGGCAAGGGGAAACAACTAAAATATAGTTCACTCCAAATAACAAGCACATATGACATATGAGCATGATTGTTCCCTGAACATGACCAAGTATTTTTTTTTGTGTCTTGCAACTGTAAGTTGGTCAGTTTTAAAAAAAAAAAAAATCTGCATGCCACCTGTGAAATCACAAAACACAAGGCAATGACAAAAGGCTGCAGAATATGACGTGTTTGGCCTTCATTCAGAGATAAGAATACCCATAGAAAAGCAGCAGATTTGATTAGATCAAATTCAACTTATCTAACCAAAAGTGCGAAGATCGGAGGAAGTGCAGCGTAATGTACATATGTTGGGAGATACATAAATAACGAGGCGATAACAGCCAACTGGAAATTACACTTGGTGGTTATCACCTCGGTGTAGAGTTTAGCGAGGTGACAGCTGACGGGAAAAAGCTGTTCCTGAACCTGCTGGTTTTGGAACAGAGAGTCCTGTAGCAACTCCCAGATGGAAGGAGGGCAAACAGTTTGTGACCTGAGTGAAAGGTCACAGACACTGCTTGAGCTTAGGGAGCAGAGAACCGGTAGTGAGCCGGGCAGTTTTAATCGCGCTCTGCAGTTCTTCCCACAGCAGTTGCCGTACCAGACTGTGATGCAGTTGGTAAGAATGCTCTTGATGGTGCACTGGCAGAAGTTCACCGGAATCCGAGGAGACAGATGGACCTTATTGAGTCTACTCCTAGCCAGGTTGGAGGTGATAGTCAAGTTTTGAAAACAGACAGGACCTGCCTTTCAAACCACTGAGTGCAACACGGCAAAAGGTGTGTCTAGGCACCAGTAAGATGGATGTGGTTTTGAAGCATATGGGGACAGCTGCTTGAGGTCAGTGACAGGTTGAAGGTGTCAGTCAGGACCTTGGTCAACCAGCACAGGTGCTGAGCGCACGCATGCAGAGATCCCATCAGGTCCAGCAGTCTTATGTGCATTAGTCGTGCTCAGTGCAGCTCCCAAGTTGTTAGGGGAGAGTAGTGTGCATGGTTGGTGGTCTGCAGGGAGCACAGCCTTGGTGGCCACCTCCTGGTTCTTCCCATCAAAGTGAGCATAAAAGCTGTTAAGGCTGGGAAGGAGGCATTGCTGTTGTCATTTAGTGGCACCAGGTTATGGAATAGTTGTTGAAATTCTTATCAATCCTTAGTCTGTGGCTGTGCTTGGTCCTCCTTAAGCCTGTCTTCATCTTAGTCCTGGATGTACTGGAAGCTTTCATGTCACCTTATCTGACACATTTGGTGTTGTGTGCCTTCAGCAGTAGGTGGACATCTTGATTCACTCACAGCTTCCGATTTGGGAACAGTGTGATCTTTTTGAGTGGTGATACTGTTGATGTTAAAGTTGATGCTTATGTACTCCATAACAAAGACAGTGTAGGAATCGACGTCAGTGTGGGAGTCCAGGGTGGCCTGAGTGGCAAACACACTCCTGTCTGTGTTTTCAAACTTGCTGCTCCCTTCGGCTACACTTTAGCAGTTCTCACAGAAGGTTTAACACATTTGATGAGTGGTGTGTATTTGGGGAGTAGGGAACAAAGAGAGGTGGTCCGACTGTGAGGCAGGAGACATGCCGGTGGAATTTGGGGAGTGCAGTTTTCAAGCTGGTGTGGTTGAAGTTACCTGCAACAATAAAAGCTACCACATATTGTGTGGTTTGTTGTTTGCTAATGTCTGCATGTAGTTCTTACATGGCAAGTTAAGCATTAGCATCCAGGGAGGTATACGTTGCAGTCACAATAGTAGACGTAAACTCTCTGGGCAGATAGAAAGGTTAGCAGAATGCTCAATTGTAGCCATGTGCAAAGCTTTGTTTACATAAATGTGCAGTCCTCCAGCTCCAGAGTCATCAATTATTCTGAATTCTTCTAAATCTGATGTCAATTAATTTGTGGGAGATGATCCTCAGCCGCAGCTCATCCATTTTTCTCACCAGAGACAGAACCTCGAGGAAAATTATGTGTAGAGATGGGGAGTTAGCTTTAACTTAGCCATTAGTCCTCCTTTCTTCCATCGCCTTTGTTTTCACGATCACAGCGCCAACTGTGAGCACTTTTGACTGATGGAGCTGGGTTGGTAGCCTCCGATGCCTCAGCGATCTCTGAGAACAAAATGTCAGATAACTACTAATTTGAGAGACACGTGCTGCAACAATGCTGTATTTATGCATGGCATATTTTGCTAGCATAAAGTTTCATATCGATGTCATATATTGGACTTTTTTTTTTAAACTTTGGCTAAACTACAGTTTCTGCCTGTGTAAGCAGTAGACCAGTGAAAAGGATAGGAGGTAGAAAATGTCCTGGGTCGTGTTCATGTTTCAATATCCAAGAGGAAATCCGGGAATATGGTATTTACCTGTGGTCCTCGACTATATAAGATAAGTAAAATGTAATTTCCCTGTGCAAATATGTGTGAAATTAAATACACAAAAAAAGACAGCTTTACAGGCCCTGGATTTATCCTGACCATATTTACTTAGTATTTTATTGCATGTTCAGTTTAAGAGAGAGAAATATCACAAATGAGTTTATGACATTTCATGTCTCGGTGGTTCTGCATTTCGGTGAGGAGTCAGCTGAGAAGGAGATATGGAGTAAGTAGTTCTCTATTGGCAGTGATAGACCACTCTATCAACAGGCTGAAGGAGAGTTGTGATTGAAACAAGCCACATATTCCCCTAAACTACATTTCTATATCAATGATAAGTTGTAGATTATAAACAGGTTGGTGTACCGCGTTTAAATCTCGTCAGAGGTCGGGCATGGAGTTTTCAGAGGAGCAGTCCCCGGTATGCATCACAAGTCGAGCCACTTACATGCCAACTTCTGCTGGTTTCCAATCCATTTTGAGAGTTAGTCACATTTCCAAGTCTGGATCATATTTTTCTGCCCTGGGACGTTGCCAGCTACAATCAAACTGCCTTGAACTTTAACCAGTCCAACCGTTTTCATAAGCTCATTTTCTATTTGAGGTGGCAAGAGCACACTTATCACTTGAACCGTCCAGAGGAGTGTGTTTTTTTTTTTTGTATGTTATTTATTTATTTTTTCTTAACAAAAAAGCAGCTTGCATAGCCAATTCAACATCTTGAGTGTAACTGGCACCCGATTTTCAACTCTCATATGCTGAAGTCATCCTGTGGGTGGTTAAACATGAGGAAATGTAAATCACTGGCTCCAATAAATACAAGTAGTTAAATGGCACATGGTGCTAGGCAAGCCTTCAAAATAAATCAAACAATTGCCCGAAGTGGTGAATGAAATCAATATACTACTGAAGGATCTTCCAAATTACAAGCCACTCACTTTTTCTACCAATGTATTGCTGTCCAAAGTTTGATATAGTGCTTTTAAGATATGTCCTTTAACTTTTCCTGAGGCTACTGGACAAAAAAAAAAAAGTCTTATATCCCACAACAGCATCACACTGAAGAAAGGCTGTGCTATACAGCTCCAACAAGGAGACAGCTCAATATGTATTTCATTGGCAGCTATGTATCTCTTCCCCGACACAACTAAATTTAAAAAATTGAAATCATACATCTGCACTTCCTAGAGTAATGCAGTGCAATAAACAGTGATTATAGGCCCAATTTCCTCTGGGAGCCCCATGTAGTGCTGTGAATATACAATCCACTTGATTGATCAGTCTGAACGAAAGGAAAAACTAATCAAACTGTGAATAATGCAGAATAAGTCCCTGATGGAGCCATCAATTGAATCATTTTGTGTACTTCCTAACATGCTCGCCTTTATAGCATACACTTCTTCATGTGGGCTGCTCAGAGAAGGATCTGATGCAATACATTTATTCAGCTACAATCCTCCTATTACTTCACACAATAGCTGTTTCACATTGAAAATCTATTTCATGCAACTCAATTCTGGAAAGTTACACCTTAGGTACCATAGACCAGATCTAAAAAACATACTACTGGGCAGCCAGGAAATGTTGCAACATGTTAATATAGGTCCACCTGAGGTAGAAGTTAGAACCTAGGTGACCAGACTGACAAATGTTTCCATGCAGAGCATGAAAGGTCACTGGATGTTTGATTATAAAAAAATGACATGAATCATATATTGTGGCCTTCACAGTCAAGAGATCAGAGACATGTTTGTTGCCCTGCTGGATCCGTTTGTTACGATGTTCCCAGATCTGGCCAAATTCTATTAATTACAAAGCAGCATTAATTGCTGAGTGAAAAATGTCATCATATTTGATCGAAACAATGGCCAGAGAGAATATGTTTTTGGTTCAAGGCAGAGTTAAACCACAGTTAGAGTTAACATATGATATAATTATATAATCATGATTATGAGAGCCAAAACCTTCAGATTTCTTTGGATCAATCAAAGTAGGTATGACAATATGGAGAGATATAGAGCAGGACGGCTGGCCTCAGCCCACAGCTAAAGGATGAAAAAGATGTGCATAGATTAGATCTTAACCACAATGTTTTTGCACAGTTTTTTGACATTTTCATGTATGTATCGGAAATTTTGTAATCTGTGATTTCGTTGGTCTGCTCTTACTCAGACATCCATTCTGTTCGTCCTGGTAGAGGGATCTCTCTTCCGTTGCACTTCCTGAGGTTTCTTCCTTCCCTCCTCCCTCCTTCATTTTCCAAGAGAGTTTTTTTTTCTCACACCCATGATGGTGTTTTGTAAACTACAATGACCCACAAGATGATTGTGAATTTCTATGGTGTGCCAGGTGAGCTAGTTGCATAAAAATCAAATCTAAGTGGGTGTATGTGTACACCCCTGAGTTCAAGACTTTATACTGCTATACATTTGGCATATAACAGTGTAAAACTGAACATGTAAGACGGGGACACAGGATTATAATAGATAGAGAAAGAAAAGGTCTCCATTTGGATTCAAACCAAGAAATTTGCCAGTCAAGGCCAGTGTCTTCGAGCAATGAGGGTGCCCCAAATTTTGTTCTTGGCACCAAAATGCTAATACTGACATCCCTATGGTTTACCATAGTGCTGCAGTATCATGTACAGCAGACAAAATACAGAAGATACAAGAGTGAAGATTGTCAGGCCAAATCCTTTTGCAACATTCTGAGTATAAGGTGAGAAATGAGCCAAACTCTCATAAACTGGTCGCACTTTGAGGCAGATCTACACTCGTAAAGCTGTTAAGTAAAATCCCCCGAATCCCCAACCACAACAGTAACAATAAAACCAGACCCACTTGCCGTGACCGAAAAAACCCTCTATTTTGTCCGACATCAGAATGTCAATAAGTGGACATCATCAGCAAACTAATACATCAGTGTAAGTGAAAAATGATTCCCGGGGGGGGAGGTGTTAAGCAATTTCTATGTGTGTATATGTGAGTGAGTGATTGAGACTGGAAGAGAGACAGAGTGAAGAGAATGGGAGGAGAAAAGGGGATGGAAAGGAAAGCAATTTGTACATCTCCGCCCACAGCGCTGCCAGCTCTGTGATGTGAGGGTCAGAGTGTGACTAACCTACTAGCACTGGCTGGGCTGCCCTTTCTGTCTCGCTGCACCTGTTTCACCACATTAAACACTTCAGATGTTCCTCAGGGTCCCAGCTCCAGACTCTTCTTTACACTCATAAACACAGACTCGAAACAATGCTCATACACACATATGCACACTTACACCAAAACACACACACACACACACACACACACAGAAACGTAGGGCTACTATAAAATGGAGTGAGAATGAAGGTCGAGAATAATAAAGATGATGTATTGAGTAAAGGTTATCCTGTCTCTAAGATGCTAATTGTTCTGTCAACAGTATTCATTTGCCAGGACTCCCAAAGGGCATGCATCTATTTTGTTTGTTCCAAGCAGATGGGTTCAGTGTACGCCTGCATGTGTGTGTGCGTGTCTGCGTATAACAATGGTAACTCCATGTTGATATGTGATTTTATTTCTGCATATGTTGTGTGTTTGTGTTTATGATGTGCACACATTAGCATGTGTCGCTGTGTACCAAAGAATGCAAGTTTAAATTAACAGCCGGAGATGTATGCATAGGTCCATTTGCACAGCGCAGAAAGAGTGAACTCAATCAAGTATGAATAACATGTCTTGATGGTTTTATCAGGGGCATGTCTACGTTTTGAAGACGCTGACGGATTGTTACCTGTGAATCAGACCAACAAATCATTCAAGTCTCAATAAAATGGATCACGAGCGTTGAAGGGGAGCGGTGGAAGAGCAGGACCCCAACATGGGGAGGGCTTTAAGCTAATCCTACAGTTTTGAACTATTTTGTTATCATAGTGAAAAGTGCTCTAATCAGAAAAGAGATAATGGAAGGTCTGCATACAGTAGTGTCATCCATTCCTGCAGTGGAGTGGACAAAATCATTTCCGAAACCTGTAACTGTGATGATGCTATTGCTGAGGACTTCGGGGGAACTGTCATGTAATATATAATACATAAATAAAAGAATAAATAAAGAGAAAAACGGTGCATACAAAAGAAACCAAACACTGAGAAAGAATTTGTTTTCTAAATACGAATTGTTGGTGATGTTTCAGCAGAATCAGTGTGATATCGGCGATATTATGATTCTTATCGTGCTGTTACATGAAGCAACCCTCGATTCCAGAGATTATGGCAGATCATGTGGGAAGAAATGCCAATCATGCATACTTTAGACCATGTGTTCATATAGTAGGGCGAGCCCAGTGTAAACTGTTTACTGTAGTGGAGTGGGAATTAAACATAGGGACATCAATTATAAAGATGCATGAACCTAGTTTTAATAATTATATGATTAATGCTGATTTTATTCCATTTTTGACCTTTGATGATTACGTCACGCCTGTTGATGATGGAGTGAGTGAGTCTAGAAAAATCCAGTAGCCTGACAAATACTGTAAGATAGTGCGACACACCAAGAAATATAATGTTAGTTATGTTGTGGGTTTGTAAACTGTTGCTAAACTTGCTGCTGGTCAGCTAACAAGAGACTTTGATCAGAGATTGCACACCAGTTAGTTAATAACTAGTCAATTAATCAATATTAATGCACACCTAACCCCATCTAACCAAGTCAGGTGCATGAGCAGGTGTAGTGTTAAACTACAAAAAATTGTCCGGTGTGTTGCACTATGAAGCAACGTCTGACACTTTGAAAATCGAAAATTTCTAGATACATGTAGGGGCACGTGTGGTGCCGAGGCGTGTAGTGTGTGAGTATCAGTACAGGTTAAGTGAAGCTGATGCCAGCAGGCCGTGTGTACAGTGTATGTTGTTTTTATAGGCTACATGTCGTTTTATTCAAAGATCATTTTCTGATTTTAACTCACTCGCTAGGTGGTTCCTCAAAGATTGAGATTCATAAAAACACAATCCCGCGCTGCATGGCTTTATACATCTGATGAAAAGTGTGTTTATGCATACAGATTTCTCGCCTGCTTTTATCCAGAGTTTTAGTCTGAGCCCACACATGCATCTGGCCCCTGGAGTTGTGTAATTTGCGAGCAAGTAACTGAATAGCACTAAACAAATAACTCCTTTTCACCACACTCATCACACTCAAGTTTGAGAACTTTACTATTCAATACTTAATTTTGCATATTGCCTGTTCTCGAGAGGACTGTCTGACAGATCTCGATCGTTTGACTTGGTCATCTAACAAAATAATTATTGGCTTAATTGTTGTTTTTTTGAAGTCGCTGTCCCAGCATAAACAAGAACAGAAACAATTCAAACCATTGTTCTTTATCGCCATCATCACAGCTTTCACGTCGCTGTTTCTCTCTTGTAAATGTTAAGCCAGCCATCATTGTGACTTGCTTGCACTGCACTTCGCAAAGATCACCTGTCAATCACGTCGAGTGCGATGTCTTATTCCTTATTGAGTTTTTTGTGCGTTTATTCAAATTGGCTATCGCTGCTCACATTAACCAACCATTTCCTGTTCAGACTATTACAAATACATCCCAAAAAATGCATTTTCTGTTACAAGGCACGGAGACAGGACTCAACTGCAGGACTCGGGAGGCAGACACAGGAGGTAACCAGTCTTTAATTCCAGAGGCAGGGGTTCGGTACACGGGAAATCAGTCAGGGAAAGCAGGCAAACAATCCAAAGGAGTAAGGCAAGAGCAGGGTCCAAAAACAGGCGAGGGTCAAAACCGAGACGCACACTAGGAAAACGCTGGAGAGTGGGACACATGGTTCGCTAACAATCTGGCACTGGGACAGGGGAAACCAAGGGTTTAAATACACAGGTAACAGGGCTTGGCAAACACAAGGAGGGAAACTGGGAGGCTGGAGAAGGCGGAGCGAGGACTGACTGACATTCTCATCGATGAAAGTTTGACAAAATCTGCATGTCCTCTGCGTGTACTGCAGGACCATATAAATCTCATACATACACATAAGAAAGGAGTTGAGATGAATGACACTAACACATAAGGTTGAGTCTTCAATTTGGCGGTCATGTGTTCAGAGGCAGGGATGGAAGTAATGGATCTAGGAACAGTAGGTTAGTCCCTATGCCACAGGCTTGCTTTGAGTTAAAGAGACCACTCTGTCAGAGTGTGGCCGGTAATGAGGGGCACACAGCGACACAGCTCACACTTAACACTGTACAGTCTTAAGGTTAAATGATATGACAGTCTCTAACTAAGTCTTTTTTGCCTTAAAGGTCAGCTGAATATTTTATTGCCAACCAGGCCTGGCAGTGTATTGAAATGGTAATGTAAATACCACTACAGGGCAGCTTCAGTGAGGGAGGTCCCCTGAAAGGTCAGCCAGTCTCCCCACTGCGCCCTCATATTCATACACAGACATGTACACACACACACACACACACACACTGGTACAGAAACACTCACAATAACACATTGATTCACTACATGTTGATGAGGCACGAAGGCATATTCTAACACACACACGCGCAGAGCGTAAGGGTGCACACAAATACATGAGCCCATGCGTTTTTTTTTGTCCCTGTACACTTTTATTAGTTTCCCCCCTTTCATTTCTATTACAATCTGTGTTAAACTTCAGTGCACTGGTTCATTTCGCTGCATCATTAGAGCACAAGACAATTTCCTGCGTAGAGTCCAGGCATGGACATGAAATGAAAATGACAATGACTCTGATTGGCTTCTGTAAAAGATGTAAGCTTAAGGGCAGTATCTGAGGTTGGTGTCTAGTGAGGACACATATATATATATATATATATATTTTTTTCCTTTAGTGCAGGATGTGTGGGTCAGAAAGTAATCTAGAAATGCACATTTCATTGCAGTGGATTGAAGATTTCACGGTTAGGCGGAGCAAGCATAAAATAATGCAAATACTGGCTCAAATGACTTGGTAGTAGGTGTTTCTGTACCGTTACATTGCATCTAATAGCCGGAGATGCTTGATTGTACCGGTAAATTAACTCTGACAGTTGGAAATGATGATGGGTTCTTAATATTGAAGGAACAAGCCACAGTGGACTGGTCACCAACACACTGAAGTTAACAGACATATAAGGGCTGAATTCTCCCATTGAGATGTGCAGATTCCAGGACAATGGTTTTGCCTTGGCTGGTTCCCTGTCATACTGGGGCATGCAAATGTCTTTAGTTACACCTGTGCTTTCTCTGTTATATCCTCAGTTCAAAAAGTATATTGTACTGCCGGTGCGGCATGCCTCCAGTACACCAGCACCATTAATAATTAACAAATATCATAATTTTATGTTACCTTCTTTGTCAATGTTCACATATGTTCCCCCAAGTCTTTGTCTGCAGTTGTCTAAGAAACTGAACAGCTAAACAAGCATTGCCATCCATGTTGCTGGAGCCAGCGGGCTGCTGTTTTGAAGTTACAGTTGCCATCTCATTATTCGGCCTTCATACTTCATACCAGTGAATCATGAAGCCTATACAGAAATGCAGAAATAGATAATGGCATACCGTGTATAAGGGGAATGTCAAGTGCCAGTGCCATGCGTTTGATTTCTATGGGGATGCAAGTGGTTAATAAGCAAGAGAATGGATGTCTCCACAAAGAATGCTATGCTAATTAATCCTGATCTTGTCCAGGCAGGATTCTTATCTTGGCTTTGCAAGATGAGTAGATACGTGTGGATACACACATGAAATGTGTGTATCTGAAATTGTCTACATAAGTGCATAATTCATGTTTTGGCATTGTGATTTTGTTTTGCCTGCGCAGGTTCCTGAGACCACAGGTTCACCTTTGATGGAGCCTGTGGGCTTCTGCAGGGGGTTGGATCGTTTACTAGCCTCTGGAGGGTTTGTCGATGTTGTCGTTGCAAACTGAGCCCCTTCAGTAAGGAAACCCATGAGGGGTTCCTAATCTGACCTCAGACATGAGTTTGATGCACAGCATGTATCAAAACCTTTCTGTCGATCAGTATCCTATGCAAACCTTGTGAACTTTTTTCTTGATATCAGTGTCATACAAGAGCTGATTTCAGTTATAGTCTCACTCAGCATATTACATTATATAGCAATATGATAGCAATAACTGAGCATTTAGAGATTATTAATCACTTGAGAAAATGTAATGAATATTGTGCAATCTCCTTTTAGTTTTTTTACTTCTACTAATGTGGGTTTGAAATAAAGCAAGAGTTGAAGTGAAACAAAAAGAGAACATCCGGGAAGCATGGATCAAGTTGGTCAGAAATCAGACTCACACTGGACTCGAAAAAGTTCATTGACCTGTCCAAGTCATTTTGTTACAGCGGATCACAATCTTCTGTTAGAAATTCTCTTCAAGGATGGCATCTCCAAACAAGCTGCCTCAGTTTGCCAATTGTTTAGCAAGTAGGACACAATGTGTTCATATGGCTGGAGTTAGCGTCACCTTTCTTGAGGTCACAAAAAGGTGTACCTCAAGGCTCAGTCTTAGGACCCATTCTGTTCACAATTTACATTAATGATCTATGTGCAAACATGTCAAATGCTTCATACCATCATCATCCAAACTAAAGATTTTTTTTTCAAATTCATCTGTTCCCTTGGAGAATATCCCCTCAATAAGAACTGCCCAGGCTGAAACTCTAGCTGGTCAGCAGCTATACAATAAGTACCTGGGATTCATTATTGATGAGGAGCTTACATTCAAATTACTTGATCTCCAAATTAAGACTGAAGCTCAGTTTCTATTACAGAAACAAATCAAGTTTTTCCCTCAGAGCTCAGACGTTTCTGATGTCAGCCACGTTCTTGCCTGTACTCGATTATGGCAGTGTTGTATATATGTCAGCTTCAAATCAGCTCCCTTCAGTCCTTGACTTCTGTCTATCACTGTGCTCTGAGGTTTATCACTGGTTGTAGCCACCTCACCCACCACTGTGAACTGTATGCAAAAGCTGACATGCCTCCCCTGAATATAAGACACTATACACATTGAATGACTGTAGTTTGTAAGGCTCTTCTTGGCTTGGTTCCCACATATTTATGCTTCAGAGAATTGGAAGCCATTATGACCTACGATCAAATGACATTCTGCATTTTTCTGTTCCTCGTGTTCGAACTGAAATGGGTAAAAAAAAAAGAAACATTCAGTTTCTCTGCCCCTTCTGCTTGGACTGCCCTCCAATCTGAACTGAAAATGTCAGAACTTGTTTCACTGGAAGCATTCCGCTCTATTTTAAGAAAACGACAATGGAAATCTTTTGAACAGTGCCTATGTTCTTAAATTGTTACCGTACCTGTAACCTCTGCACTTTATTTGCCTATTTTCTCACCCCATAATGTGGTAATATTTTTGTTTAATTTGACTGTTTGTTTGTTATTGTTATTCGTCTGTCTTGATCGCTGTGATGTGTGTGGCTGCCTTTCTTGACCAGGTCACTCTTGTGAAAGAGGTCTTTATCTCAATGGGTTTTTATCTGTTAAATAAAGGTTAGAATAATACTAATAATACTTATTTTCTTTAAGAAGATACTTGACACTTAATGAAATGCTGAGTCAAATGTCCATATTTCTCCTACCCAAGGTAAGGGGAAAAAAAAATCACTGGGTTATCAAAGTGATATATGAGCCGACCAGTCAGGACATAAGAAAATACCTCATGGAGCATGTCTTCCAGTGTAGACAGGGCATTCAGCAAAGGACAGATGATCAGCAGCTTGGCATCCATCCACCAGCAAACATACCAATCCATATCGCTCCCACTCCAAAGCCAGACAAAGAATCACTGGTGACACGACATACATCACATTTCGAAAGCCGAGTTTCATCACGCGGTGTGAACAATGTTTTTTGACCTACTGTTTCAGATTTCTATTTGTATATTGTTGTTCCCCATTTTGTCCAGATCCACTTTAGAGAAGACATGTTCAAGGAGCTGTGTGTTACTCCTCCTGTTGCCTCCACAGTGAAAGGTATTTCATTGCTGCTATCATAATTACTATTTTTTTTTCTTTCATAAACCGCTTTTACTCCAGTTCAAATGGCTGATCTCTGGCGTAATACACCATGCGTGGCCAAGTTGGACTCCTGGAATACTGAAAGTCTACAGCTGAGACAATGTAGCACCAAGGGAAAGGGCTCTCTGAAGGCAAGGTAAAGCAGTGAGGTTGCTCACTATGGCGTACACTTAAACAGATATTGATTTTTTCTTTTCTTTTTTTAGTTGGGCCTTTTTTACGTGGCTAAAATACATTTTTTTTCTGCTGACCTTGTCCACAGCAGTGCTTTGCTATACTTCTGTGTCCAGACTTCTGTCTGCTTCTCCAAACTGTCGCACTGACTGCACAGTGCCTCATACGACCTCTCAAAAATGAACTATCCCTGCATTCATGAATTCAATTGTATCATATTTAGAGATGCACACATTGATATGCACACAAGACACACAAATTATTAGTTTCATATCGTTTTTTTTCTATACCTGTTTTCCTGCATGATATGCAACTCTGAGTGTGTGTGGTATGTGGATAGTGAGTAAGTCGTGGACAGTAACGTGGTCGTTTTGTCGACAGACAGGGAATCATTAAAGTTTTACAGTCACACTTTAATCCCCTGAAAATGTAAGCCCACCCACTCCCGCCGCACTCAACACTCCCCCACACACAGTGCTCTCCATTCTCCATCCCTCTCTTCATCCCTCACCTCCCTCCATTTGATTTTGTCTGGGGTCAGCAAAGCTTCCTTTGCTCTCTTCCTCATGGATGGATTCCAGGCTGAGTTTCCACATATGCTAGGTGGTAGGGAAAGTTGCTGACGCTCGTGTAACAATGTGGAGCCCTGTAGAGCACATCTGTGATTTCAGCCCTCACTGAGACCATGCAGCGCAGCAGAAATTAACCTACTCGTGTACACACTGGTGGAAAGCTATAATATGAAGTCAGTCTTTCACAAATACCACCATGATTTTTTTTCTTTCTTTCTTTCATTGTTGATTTTTTAAAGCTGCTCCCATGTAAAACTGCACCCATTTAAACTAGGACTGTGAAATGAGAACACACCCCCCCATAACACTGCAGATTTGGTTTATTTCCCACAATGAATCTCTGATGTCATATTTCTTTCACCTTAAAGAACCGATGAATTGCGTATTAAAAGGGAAGAAGATGAACTCACCGAGATTTACCACCTGACTTTATATTTCCCCGCAGATCTATAGTGTGGGTAGCACCAGGGGCTGGCCCCTCATCTTTAGTGTTCACTGTGCATGGTATTTTCTTTGTACTAAACCAAGATCATAGCTGATTAGGAGCGAAGGTGTTTTAATATGGAATAGATGAACCAAAGCGAAGAGAACAAAAAATAGAGCCCCTCCAGTCTAGTCTTTTTTTTTTCTCAGCTCATCTGATAAAAAAGGGTTTCCAATGGCCAGCTCTTAGGCTGCGAAATGAAGCAAGTGTACACCTGACACCTGACAACTATGTTTACTTGAAGTGAGTTGAAAAATGAAGTGAGTCGTAAAAAACATATATATTTCTACAAATGACAGCTGAGTTTTCAGGATAAAAAAACACTGTGGTAAAAGGCTCTAATGCGCTTCATAGACCTTTAAAGGGTTCCAGAGTTGGGTGCTAATGTTTTTTTGTTTTGTTTTTGTCACTATGAGTAACATCTTTTACATCGGTGATAGTACAAAACATTGATCGTGCAAAAAAAAAAAAAAATGTATTGGTGAAATAATTGCTATAATTTAATTTGACATAGAGCTCCTAAGTGTTTCCCAATCAGACTGGAAACAAAACAGCACCAAGCCATCTTTTCAGTCGTTGCTCCTAACAGCAGCTCTGTGGCCACACATATTTAGATCAATAAGACAAATAGGGAGGGTCTGAAAACAAAGAGTGTGCCGCCCAAGAACTCCATGAACCTATTTATAACTAAGGCTTTGTCCATCGGAATAATGATCCCACAGCAAGGCTGAGACATCTCCCCAGGCCGGGATCCATATCCCTGTTAAGGCTGCCATCGCTGCAGCCAAACAGATGCCAGGAGCAAGAAAATAACCCCTGGCTGTGGCCTCTGTCATGTCTTACACATTATTCAAACATGCAGGGGGGGCGTCATCAATTTTGACACCCCCCCTGCAAAGAGGTTGTTTGCTAGTCTGAAATCCCAAAACCTGACTTCATCAAACCCGATAGTTGGAACATGTGGTCGAGTAAAGACAGTGATTTGGCTATTGTGGAAATAAATTCCAAATATCTAATTCATGCAGGCTAAGTAAAGTGAAAAGGAAACATAGAGGAGCGGCTCAATGCAAATGTTTCATTCATGCACAGAGTAATGTGGTTTTCAGGGAGGACGAAGCACTTAAATATTAGTAAATTCAATAAATGGTCTCATCTACTGTGGTCCCTATGAGAAACCAAACACAGACAATTAAATTACATACTGTAGGTTTTTGTCTTTATTTCCTTAATGTGGACCTCTAATGGAATTACTTCACTAAGAGCAGGATTTTCATTTATCATTTGAAATTCAGATGGGTGCATTGTGGGGAAACTTGCTGACAAAATTGAAACACATAAAAGTGAAACACAAGGCTGTTTCACCCCATTTAATTAGAGACAGCAGAGGAGGACAGAAAGATAGAGAAGTCATAAAGGCATTCAGAGGGTGCTTGCAGAGAAATATTAATAATCACAGTTTTTTTTTTTTCTACAATTCTGTAGAAAATGAAGACTAAATACTCTGCTTGATTTCTATTATGTCGCTATCTTTTATGCCGGGGCAAACACACACTAGTGGATAAAGCTATTGGATTTATAATGCATCAAGCTAATATACTTGCACAGTCTAATCATTAAAGCCAAGGCCAAAGCTTTGACATATTGATCATGCAAGGATTGTTCAGGGTTAATGTGTCTCGGTTTCCTCTTTCTCTACATGAGTACATTTTATCAGACTATTAGACTATTTAGTTTATTTTTTCTGTATAAGGATCTGTGTGCAAATATTAGTGGAGGAGGTGGGGTTAGCAAAATTTGATGGTAATGCGTTCTTTATAGTTTGTATTCATCTGTATGGCTTTATTTTACACTTCACAATACAGCTTTAGTCTTGGTCTGACCATTAACGTTAGCCTATAGTTGCCCCCACTTTTTTTCTGTATCATAACAGAACTATGAGTCTGTCGAATGCATCATATAAGGCTAGCCTATAACACATTGTGTGTTCATTTCAACCCCACCAGTTCATGCTTCAGCGCTGAACATATGACAGTGCTGAAGCCCCTCAGTGATGACAAAGCTGTTGCCTGTGCCCCCTTTGGCTTGTTCAGTGACAGCGGTAATAACTGCTCATTTAGTAGCTATTGCTACAAAAATAAGAAAGCGGCTGGAAAGCTTGGCAAACAGGATGCAAACCATCATTTTGCCATTTCTTATTCCATCCCCAATGTTTGATTTTGCTATGTAAACATCATTGTTCCACTAAAATAGCTCAAACAGTCAAGTGTGCAAGGGTGTTGGAGTTTTTTTTTTTAGAAAGTCAAACACAATTTAGCAGAAAGAAAAAAATAGTGACAATGACATATTTTTATTCAGTCACCAGTGGTAAAGACCAGCATAGATGCAAACTCGCCATTTTCTAAATGATCATTCTTTGGCAGGTTCTAATGATAACACTTCACATAAAACACACTAGACCTTTGAAATGCACACAGATGCATTTAGCATAACATGTAACATTGTCTGTTCCGAAAAGTAGTGCGTATGGAGAGCAACATACTGCAGAGACTGAAGCACTTTGCACACTTATCCAATCAGGGGACGCTCACTTCAGTTCTGCTCTGTCGCCTGGCACACCAATTCATGGCACATTCTGCAGTCATCTAAGTAATCAGTTAGTACTTCCACCCTCCACACACTCCCAGAGCTGCGTTTAGAGTGTGCCATTTAGACCTAGAAGAACACAATTAAAATTTAAATGTGAAGCTAAACTCTTTGTGCTTTCTTATGTGTCGCTTACCCTTGCGCAATGATCACAGTGATGAATGTTATAATTCCGCCTAAAAATCAGGAGTTTTTCTGTTTCCGTTTTTTCCTTCAAGCATTGGAAAATCTGATTTTTTTTTCTTTTTTTTTTTTCTGAAAAGCAATCAAACTGCAATCACTGCAGCTTCATGACATGTTATTGGTGTCAGGGTAGCGTTACACTTTTCTCCATTCACTTTCTATTCAGTCCATTAGAGATGGGAACTTCTTTCCAAATGCACAAACTAAGTTGTTTTGCCCACTTCAGGCACAGATTTACTTCATTTTGAACTGAAAAAATGGAAAATCATGAAAGAAAGTTGATATGGGCTTTTTTCTGAAACAGGAAGTTATTATACCGTAGATACAAACACACGTCGATGTCTATGGCTTCTAATGTTTAAGAAAATATCTAATAGGCCACTTCCATCAACTCATTTATGAAAACGTGTTGTGTTTTCGTTACTTTAGAATGAGCCCTTTATATCTGGGAGGGGGCTCATCAAGCTACAATGGACAAACCAAACACTGGCTCTAGAGAGGGTCACATTTTAATGTGTTTTGCAGCCACTATGCATTCTCCTTTGCTTGGAAAGGGAGGATAAGTCAAGGGGTTTCAATTGGTTTTGGTTGGTTTGTAATTTCAACATCCAATGGCCACTAAATCCTTGTTACAACAAATCTCATGCAGGGGAAAGTTAGTATATGTAGCATAAAACCAGGTGTAAAACAAAGTGATTTAATGTCAGGAGTTAGGATGAATAATACAACTAAAATAGGCGAGGCAAGGGAAGAACAAAGGCAAGCAGATGCTGCCCGAACCAAAGAAATAAATTTAACCAAAACAGTACTCCTTAAAAATGTCACCACAACTGCTTTAACGCTTCAACCGTTACCCTGCAACTCTCTAAGAAGGGATGATGACGGTAGACCAGCTGGTACCAAATGGAAACAGGGGACCATGCATTTTAGCATACACAATACACACTAAAAGGATATATATATATAGGAGCGTTGGCTGCTGTAACAAGCCTACACTAGCCTTTCCAATGATATAATGAGACTCTGAAAATATACTAAGCAACATGGCCTTTGTTTCATTGGTGCATAGTATTTAATTCTGTCTTCTATGTTAGGTGGCATTTATTTATGTCCACTGTGGGTACACACTGCGTGGTGTTTTTTTATAAGGCCACTTCCTTTTTGTTTATGTTTTAGTCTTTCCGGTGGAGTTGAAGCAATGTAACTGCGGCGTGTAGCAATAAAGCAATGCTGTGTCTGCAGTAGAAGAAACCGAAGCAGGTCTAGCAAGATTGTATTCAAGCATTCACATTTGCTTTTGGCTTGGTTATTTTGGCATTATCCACTCTGATCAAACTAATGAATGCATTTTTGACACAATTACTTCATTCTAAACTGAATAGACGTGAAGTCATAAAAGGAGGTGACATGATATAGATATGAGCTATATAAATCCACATACAAATCTAAGAAACCGCTTTTATGCATGTGAAAACTATAACCAAGGTTAAGCTTAGGGTAGAAAACATAATGTTGATCAATACTATGAGGAAATGAACGGATGCTGGTGCTGAATTCCTTCGGGCTACAGAAAACACCTATACTTGCATTCAGCAACGATGGTCACTAATTCCTGCACTGGCACCGAATGTCCTGGCTGGCTCTTTGCCCAAAACAGAATCGCTGATGCAGAAGAGATGTGAATGTGACTTTTAGAAGATGAAGGGTTTTCTGGCTAAGGGTCCAGAAGCAGCCATCAATAACTGCATGGCACTATAGCAGCATGTTAACTATTCCATTTAATATTAGCTTTGTTTCCACCATGACCGTTTTTATTCATCCTCATATTAATGTGTAAATCTAAACTAAAATTAACATCCACAATATTCAAATTACTGAAACGGGTTTATGTTGGTGTACGAGTTGAGCATCCATTATTTTTTTTCCCAAAAAATCGAGCCGCTTCTTTGTAACTCCTTCAACTTGTCTTCAACTTTCAGAAATAAAGAGCAAAGTGCAGAATGTGTTACAGAAGAGCCCGGTTTATCACCCCAAAAGGTGTCATGTTTATACTAGATGATTGCCATCACACTGCACTATTACTCGTAACAACATGCCAAGCGGGCATCTGTTGAGTGGGACTCCCACCTCTAGAAGTTTAGAGGGGCCAGTGCCTTTATGACAGCCTCGAACTATAAAGCAGAGAGCATGTTTTATTCAGATTTCAGACCGAGGTGGAATCGGGTTCCCTTCACTTCCATCTGCAGCTGAGAGATAGCCAGGGATTGATGCACAATCAAGGGAGGGAGGTTTCAATGTAGTGGAAATCATTTCTCTCTCTCTCTCTGTCTCTTTTTTTTCCTTTTCTTCATGTGTGTTGCTCCCAAAAATCAGCAAGGTTCATGTAGTTTTCTGCTGCTTGTCTGCCTATCTGTACCTCTCTTTCACTCTTTCACACACATACACACACAGATAGCAGCACTGCAGACAGTTCAGGATGACTTGGGGAAAAAGGTCTGTGAATGCACACTGCTCATGCTGAAAGAAAACGAAATCTAGAGTGTCTACTACCTGCGAGAGAGAAAGAAAGGGGCTGCTGATGGTGGTAGGTGGAGTAAGAAAGAAGGAGGAATGGGGAAAAAAAATGAGAGGAAAGAAGAAAAAGGGGAAAAAGGCTTTGAGCGAAGAGGAGAGGAGTGCCGTTATCCCCAGGGATATAATTAGGTCTAAGAAGGCTAATCATTGGACATAAAATACAACCTCTCTTCCTGTATTAACACATAACCTCTTCCCTTCACTGCCGGGGGGGATGGAAGACCCCATAATCATTTATCTGGTGTCACATCACTTCCAAAGAGCCTGTGCAGAGGGCTGGGACAAGGCGCTTTGAGGCAAAAATCATCTGCATCAAAAGCTTCCAAGAATCAAACGCATTTCCACGGGTATGCGTAACTGAAGTGCTCTTTCTGTCCCAGCTGGGTGGGGTGGAAGGAAGCGTGAGAAAGACAGGAAGGAAAAAGAGGAATCCTATAGTCTGGCAAATTAATGTGCTTCATATGTTCTGTCTTCCTCTGAATGAGTATTTTATATCTGGCTGCCGGTTTGGTTGCTGTGCTTCCCCGCTGTTCCGTTGCGTGGTAGGTATCAGCCATTTGCCAGCTCACCGGGGTGTCTTTAGATCTGTCTCCCAGTGGCCATATTGGAAAATAAATGATCTTGGGGTGAGAACATATTTGTAATGATTAAAACATGCAGCGGTTATAAAAGATTCAAATACGTTTTTTTTTTTAACTTTCAATCTGTTTCGTCAATTCAAGGTTGTTTGAGGAAATTAATTGATTTTAATGATGCATGGATCCGAGATGAGTCAATAACGAAACAAGCTGCTGTTGACCTGAATACTGTATGCTGTCAGGGTCAATATAACAAAGAAAGTGTAAACTTGACAGAAATTCAGCTCAACCAGCATTCAGCGTCTCTGGACAGCAACATTTGGCCTACAATAACCTTAGCCCTATTCACTTTTTTGCTCCACTATCTCTCAGTGTCTGCTTCATTCTTTCCTTCAAACACTCTTTCTGGCTATGCTTCCTGATATCTCACATACCGTTCACGCGGTGTCCCTTGGCCCCCATCGTGTCTTTCTCTCTCCTTCTCGTAAAATACAATATTTATCTCAGTCTGTTTGAGTTCACTCACCCTTATCATTGGGTGAGCTCCCCCTGGCTCCGAGGTGGATTAGTCTAGGACTCATTGACATTACATTGGTCATGAAATATGCATATCACGATCAAAGGTGATGGCGGGAGAGACGGCATCTCTACAAGAGCTCAAAACCTGGAGTTGATGTGCTCCTTGAAACCGTAAGCGTCGACGGATCACGTTGTGCAAAGCGTCGGTGTTACAAATAAATTACTTCAATAAAACATTTGAGTGGATGGATGTGTGCGGGCTCATGTGTGCGAAGGAGGAGAGAGAGAGACAATGGATGTGTCTATTTCCCACGCACATGCGAATAACACTTTGATTTGGGTACTTTGATTTTGATTTGAATTTAATGTTATTGATCGTTTATAACAGAGCTCAGCTGGAGGTTAGTTCCAGTCATCTTTTTTTTTTTTTTTTTTACCTGAGGCTTTGGACAGAGAACCCTGCCAACTCTTTCATTTCCCACATCAAAACATCTCACAGGATGAATAATACATTTGGGGTAAACCAACAGGATTACATCCCAAGGAACATGAATGGCTGCATAAAGCCTGTGAAAATAGTCTGCGCAATATAGTATACACGTTCGAATTAAATATCTGACATTTACCTTGATTCATAGTTCCATAAATACAAATTATTGTGTGTACGCACATGTTCAGGGATTAAGAGTCAGGTATGCCTGCACGTGGTGCGTTGTTATTTGAATGGCGGATTTGGCAAGTTGGAGAAGTGAACGGTTTCCTGTGTCAAACCTACAATAGAACTCAGGGGATGCTGGGATGACCCACTTGCAAAGAAATGCGGCGCAGCAGTGACTTTGACAGCAACAGGGAGGGACAGCTGGCATTAGTCTCCAAATCATCTGACAGGATATTACAGATGTGCGTTACAGCCTGTCAGGATAAGCAACGTTTACAGCGGCGCTCATCTACGACGAGGGGCATGTATGTGGTCCTTGTCCAGTCGGTCTCCTCTGCCCCATCTGCACCTCCATTTGACTGCACTGCACTGTGTGTGGAACAAGCATAGCGTACGAAATGTGTGGCCTTTAAATAACGTGAAAAAAAAAGACCTGATTCATGCCACCGCTGTCGCAAAAAACAATCTGGCGTTCAACAACAGAACCAATATGACGCTTTGTTGCGTGTTTCAATCTTGAGTATTGACACTGTTGTTCATAAACACCCATGCAGGCTGTTTAAAACAGCTCTTATTGTTCTGTTAGTCTTGTTTAAATTCAGACAGTGTCACTTAATTCGCCATACAGACAAAGCCTTTTGATATATTTTGCTTTGATTTGTCTAAACTTTCTTACTTAGGAACTATTGCCTGCTCCAGCAAACCTTACCCATCTGTCACATAAGCAAGGTAAACTGCAAAAAAAAACAAAAAACAAAAAAAAAAAAAACAGCTTGAAATTGTTCTATGGCAAAGATCTTTGCACAAACAGACACTTCAAACATCACAATTTGAAGTGATCATATAGGTCTAATTCATTATGTCCCTGAATACATCATATGTCACATAAACAATAACTAATCTTGCATCTTTATTATGCATAGATGAGTTGTTTTTGTGTGTTTTCCCTCCAGTAAAGTGGTTTATTATAATATTCTCTACTGGAAAAGCGTTGTTACTTCATGACTGCTTGACCATCATTCACGTTAATATCATTAATGTCCCTTGTTAACATATGCATTGTATTTAATTGGAAAGGGTTAACATATAAACATAAAACTGATTGCATAAAACCAACGTGCATGCATCAATTATAACAGCCTCCATGCTGCAGTATCGCCATAGTGATGAAGAAAAACAAGCATTTATTTTGTGAAAACACGCCCAATTATCATTTCAAATTCCAATTAAGGCCATTATGATATACTGAGGGTGTCCTTGTCTCAGGTTGGTGAGTGGATGATGGACATAAAATAGTTTTGAAAGCAAAACATTGGTTGAGGCTTATAAAAGCAATCTGAAAATGAGCATGGATTAACACATGATTGGAAGTGTTAATCATGTGTACGCGGTAATTGTAATTTAGCCCATTAAAAAGGCAAGCACACTGGTTAACCTTGTTTTTCCTGCTACACGGAACATGGTGGAAAAACTGGGGGAAAAAAATGCTGAAAAAGTTTCATGTCATGAAACCTTGCCTGCTGGTTGTAAACTGAGCTTCACATTAATACAATATGGCCGTTAGATTGATACAGTTTATTTTCTACAGTATAAAAACATGTGTCTGTGATATATAGATATATTTAGCTGAAACAAGCTAGCACAACGACACCACCTTCAACGTTGACATGGCAAACCTTTTCACTGTTTACACATCCAGCAGATGCAGAGTCATGTACTGTATCCAGACATCATGGTGATTTTAGCTCTATTTTGGTCTCCACGTGCAAGCTGAAAGGCTCTTTACAGCTGAGGGGAAAGAGTTGGGTGATCATTTTCTGTGGGTCTATCACTATAAGTGACTTCTTTATTCCTCCTTATACAATATTGTCATTGTCACATCATTTGATCCATTGTCCATGTAAAGATACTGGTTATAGCTGCCTTAAGGATGTTTTTTTTCTGGTCACTATATATTTAGCACAAGCATTTGCATATCATTAGACTGCAGTGCCTAGTCACATAAAACATTTCTGACCACATAGTTTGGGATATTTTTGAGCATGCATACTGAAGCAATTGGATGCAAATAAAAACAACAGCTTATAATCACAATATAAAGCCTCCTATTTTTAGGGAGTTATCTCTGAAATGAAAATGAAAAAAAAAAAAAGAAACTCACAATGTTGCTATAAAATAACCAGTTATAATAACTTCCAGCAGTGTGGTGTCAAACAAAGATAATCCAAACACAGCCCCATGCATCTGCTCATGAGACACTCTCTGTAGTCCAGCAGGGCCAGGCTTCCTTCATCCCATGAGCAGCTGCGAGGAGGCCGGCTGGCTCAGGAACTGATTTGGGTCCCAGCAGTTATTTGGCTAAAGCCAAGACAGCGGTGCACCGTAGAAACGGCAGGACGGTTATGGTGCAATTCTGCTGGCTGTGCTATCCACCAACAGAGGTGCTAATTAATGCTAATTGCAAGAGGGGGTCAATTATACACTCCATGGTGCATGATTAGGACCACCGTGTTAGCGACCGATGAATCAAAACAACAGCCATCCTCTCCTCGGCTCAAACCAAAACACAAAAAAACATATTGGTGTTGAATTAAAGGTTCAGTAAGAGGGATTTGCTCTTCCCCTCTGCACAAAATGAACATAATATGTCTCCGGGGAAAGGATATAGCTGTAACTCAAAACCAATAATTTAACAATTACTTGGATTTGCGCACAGATTCCTGGCTTTCAAAACTTACTTTCTTGCCTGCACTGTATTGTGTTTTGGAACAATAACTTTACACCCACGGCAACACGAAGACAGTGATGTTCCTACTGGCCCCCACCCACCTGCATTCCTGCTGCTCAGCAGCTGAGGATGCTGAGGCAAAGATACAGTCTACACATGCTGTACATTGTCTTTTTTACTAGACACTTCCTTTGGACACATTGCATTATAAAAACATGACGTTATGTCATTTTAATTACAGCCCGCGATAGGTTAAGCAAGCAATATGAGCCGAGGGAAGTTCCTGTACTTCAGTTTAACTGGATGTCAAAGTTTGCTGAATTAACTTTGGCCACGTAGTGCTTCATGTCAACAAAACTTTGAGAACTGCTAGCAGAATGAATTAGACCAGCAGCTGCGACCATATGGTGTTTACGTGGTTTGGCGGTTCAGTGACCAATGGTGAAAACACAAGATTGGTTACACCATTAGTGTGATTCCTTTCCAGCACAGAACATTTAATGGGCCCCAAAATCCTTTGTCCACTTTTGGAAAGTAACTTTGAGACCGGCCGCCTTTAATCTTTGATGATTTTCATTATTCTTTGTTTAGACAAGTCCACTTGCTCCACTTCATATAGCTGTACCTGATCGCGCTGTTTACTTTGATTTTTCTTTTGTAGTGATGTTGTGGAACATTTCTCGCAGCAACCTCAGAAGATGAAAGTGGACTAAATTAGATATGTAAACACTGTTTGATGGAACTTAATTAAAAAGTTACAGTTAAGGTTATTCTGCCTGAATAAGTTCAATCATAATGAGGGAATAAATTCATATAATAAAGAAATTGGTTTATTTGTGAATACTCTTGGGACTTTGTTATTATTGAGAGGAAAGGTAAGAAAACTATTTCTTTAAGAGAAGATGCACAGGTCTTCTTTTTAATACCGGTATGTATGTGTTTGCAGATGCTAATGAACTAGTTCTAGCTAATGCAGAGCCTTTTAGAATGCTGCTCTGAATTAGATTACAGATATTAATTATAGTAATTTCTAAACACAGGAAACCAAAGTGGGATATGCTGTATTACATTTCCCTGAAGGCAAAAGAAGGACCCAGATTGTGCTTCATTTGGAGATACAGACACTGTTACAATCAGTGACAATTGGCTCTTACAGCCCTGTCATAATCACAGGATATCCATCAAGGATGTCAAGAATTATGCACCTTCTACAGTAAAAATGATGAACGTTTGCCAAAAAATTTAAATCGAATGGGATATAGCCCAATGACCTCAAAAAAAGTGTGTGCTAATGGGGCAAGGAAGCCAGATTTTTTGTTAATAGCTTTTGCTTCTTTTTATAGACATTTGAAAGAAACTTTATTTTCATCCGGACCTAACTCCCTTCCCTTTTATTAAATACAACATTGGTCCCATTTATTGTCAATAAAAATCTTAACACTCAGCTGTCAGCTGCTCAGCTGTACCGTAGTTGAATAGAATAAACATCCGCAGCAGCCCAGGGTTAAAAAAAACAACTTATTTATACAGTTGCATACAGTCAACAAAAAGACAATACTTTTGTTTTGATCCATTTTTTTTTTTGTTGTTGTTGTTGTTGCTAATCTGACTCACACACATATGCTTACGTGGTGCATACTTCTATACTTCCAAATGATTACTTAAGTTCCCTGAAACTAATTACCACACAACAAACCCGGGGCCTCGTATATATTTCCAGCACAGGTGCACTGGTTTGTTTCTGGACCTTTAACGAAATCTACTTAATCTTTGTGTAGTCTAGTGTAGTGTAGTCTGCTGTGTGCTTGATGGCTGCATGAAGCGGTCAGCGTAGAAAAGCTATGCAATGCACAGAGCGATAGGAACAGGGGTCAGTGAGGGTCCACTGCTCATTTTTGCCTTAGGGCACCCTATAGGGGTTAATCCAGCTATGAAAACATTACTATGCTAAAATAAATAAAGAAAACATGTTATCCATATTTCAGAATCCGGAACAGAAAGTCTTTTTTTTTTTTTTTTTTTTTAATTTGTATGCACCAAAGTTCATTTGTAATTGAGGGCATCTCTGCCAGGCGACAGTAATTACAGTTTCTACACCACACGAGTTGGAGCCACGGGCCTGCCTTACAAAATCTGGCACATATCAGCAGGGAACAACAAGTGCAAGGTTGTCACCCGAGGGACACTTCCATTACGTGACAAAAGTGAGAAGATAATTTGATTTACTGTTTAGTTAGGCAACCTCTGTCAGACCTGCAACCATACACAGCAGTGGTGGTGCATGAAGATTGACTACAAATGAGTCTGCTGACCTGCCAGGGTCGCACATTCCCGAAAACAATTTGTGCTATCATTTAGCAAGAGATATCAGTTGGTAAAATGTGTTCCATGGCTGATTTTTGACTAATAGATCAGGTGTATAAAGATAGCAGTCTCTAGGTTTAACATCACTTCCAATTCCAGAGGGCAAAGGCATCAGAAACATCAACACCACCTTGGCAAGTTTGGAAAAGGCAGATTTATGTTGCAATGTGGAATCAGATGATAAGACGACTGATTTTTGACATCACCTCATCTTTGTGACTTGTGTCCCTATTGTTTCCAATACTAGAACATTATCAAGTCTTCTGTCTTCATCCTCTGTGTGTCCCATAAGCTCTATAGGAGAAGGTGCAAGTGGATTTGTGTGATTTTGTGTCTTTGAGTTCGGTGAGGCACAGCGGTTAATTGATACGATCAAAAGCTTTTGTTATTTAGGAGAAACCTCGATATCAGATAAAGCCGAACAAAAGTATAATCTTCCAACGAGATTAACAAAGATGAGACAATGTTCAAAGAAAAAAAAAAAAAAGAAGAAGGCAAGAAAATTGGAAATTGCGTTACATCTAATCTCCTTTGCTCTTTAAAAAAATGAAACAAATGTAAAAAAAAAAACACACACACACACAAATAACACAGAAAGATCAGTGTTACTGTAACACAACACCACAATTTACATCCTGGAATAATTAATATAATGAAGCCTATAATAATTCCTTCCTCTTCCAAAACTTTTATATCCCTGGGTACATGAGATAGAAATAACAAACCAGGATTAATACACAATGGTCTCCAAGCATTATCCACCCATTACTTTGGTGAGATATAATTAATGATGTGTTATTAATCTGATTATACATTATGTTAAAAAAAATCAAAAAAATAAAAGGTTTTAGAATTAGCGTTATTCTATACCGTCTTGAATGGTGACAAATTAGATGACAAGAAGAAACACCACATTTACAGTGTTTGCTGATTTTATCCACGATTCCCTTCATTGTGTCCACAGCACTGTCAGCTTATACCAGTTTAAAAGTTTAATTGTCAAAACTTTATAATGTCATAGTGATAAAGTACATCCTTTAGACTATTAAGACTATTTCTGAGCAAGCAAAACAGCTACTTTTTTTTTTTTTTTGGTGACACATAAGCCTACCTGAATGCTCAGCACAGCCGTCCTATTGTTTTGAGGAAGGGTCCAGTTGTTCTTCCCGCTCTTAGATTCTGTTGTTGGACATTATTATATAATGTTCGAGGTCTTCAAGGAGATATTTCGTGATGAAATATTGCAATACATTTATTTGGTGCATCCACTGTCATCAAACTTCCCCTTTTCCATGAGAAGAAATAGAACACCAGACACCAAAACACCACCAGGAATTGATTGCAGGGTACATGGCTACACTACACATTTTTTTAGAAGACATTATACAACAATTTTTGTATAGGCTAAGCAGCACTAATCATGACAGGTAAACTGACTCTCTGCAAAATCGATAGACTGCCCCTTCAACTGTTGATTTCAGATTGTCCACGTCCTCTCTTCCACATAAGAAAACCACACGCATTCAGCAATATTTATAAAAATATATTTCACAAAGTAGGAAACAATACAGGGTATCTTAGATTACAGTACAGGGAGTAAATAATTGAACATACACATTTATAAGCATTAAAGCACAGTAGAAAATATGATCTGCATGTGGGACTATTCCATATATATTGTTTAGTCTACCGAGAACTGCCATAATACTGTATCAGTACAAACTGAGTATGCACGCAGCTGTAGTGCCATTGAAATTCTCATTATGTGCAAGAGCTAACGTGCAGAGACAAAACCTACCACCTCATTGAAAGCTAATGACGTTAGCAATAACTCTATGTACAGTACAAGTCTTTTTTTTTTATTGATATCATACAGTGTAAGCAGAATATGCACATGGTCTGGATTTTGTGTCTTCATTTTTCTCGGGCTAATGCGACCTGATGTTCCTAAATGAGATTCGATGTTCGGAGGGAGTCACATACTCATGTAACGGTTGGACTATTGTGCTCAGACACTCACTGGCTGTGCCTCAGAATATATTATGAGATATATTTTACACAGAATTAACATGTGTCAGAAAGGTCCCATACCTGCAGTCCCAATTAATCAGATCATCTGTTTTTGTAAGACTAACTTAGAGCTCTTGTCTGCCTGCTTACATCTAGTCTAGTATTATCAACTGTAATATTCATGATATGGTTTGGCTGTTATGAAATCGTGTTCAAGTGGTTGAAAAAACAGCTGTATGTGAAATAATCTAAACACACTCACTTCAAATTGTCAGCACAGAAAAAAATAAATGATTTGGGAACAGAAATACAAAAACTCATAGAACAATAATGAAGAATCAACACGTCTCTTGTCAAAAAACAGTAGATTACAATTGTATTTAACGTTGCTTCTGTAAAAAGAAGGCCTCAGAGTTTCTACATTTCTCTTTTTTGTCTTCACTTCAGTCTTTTATAGGCTAGTAACACTTGCGACCCACACCTGTAGCGTGTAAATACAAACAGTTGTATAAAGCAAGCCTTTCCGGGCTTTAGAGAGTTTATAAATGTGGCCACCAGAGAAGATATCAAATGATAACAAATTCACCTTAAAGCCAATCCTGGTTTGTCTTTTTGCTTCTTTTTTTTTTTTCAAATCATACATACATTCATCATAGTAATGTAGACCATGTATTGCTTTTTCATTTTGTTTCAGATCACCGATCAGCTTGGTGGCTTAGGGAGACATGAAACAAGAGTCCCTCTGCAGCTTCTGCTGTCCAGCTTGCTGTCCATGGTGCATGGAGTATGGTGTCCGCTCAAGCTTCAGAAAACCCAACCATACTCATTATTTCCATTCACTGGGCAGCTACCAGCAATCCCAGGGTTTTTCTGCTACTGGCAGTCACAGCAAATGACTAACACCCAAAATACTGCTAGACACTCCACAACGGAATCTAAGTTACACTCCACAAGAATCATAGATCTCCTAATAAAGACATTGTTTGGCTCAACGATTACAATGCGCTTGACATAGTGGATGACGACTGCTAAACCTCACTCTAAGAAGAATACAAAAAAGTGGCCTCCCTTGTTATTAACTGTTTTTTTTTCCTTTTTAAACACCTGTTTCTAAAAGCCAGCAAACCCCCTAGCGTTTAATACACAAATATGTGGACAGAAAAAAAATCGGAAAGGTCTTTTTTTTCTAACAAACCAAAGGTCAGGTCTCGCGGTCGCTCTCACCCACAGAGTAGAGCTCCCCAAGTCTTCTGAAGCGTGGACCCCACTCTCTGAGATAGTCATAGTTCTGGTCCGAGTCTGACGACGCCGTCTCCAGTGAGCTGAGGGAGCCAGCAATGGATCCCCGTCCCTCGTATCCATAGATCTGGATGGAGTCGTAAGGCGGCGCTGTGGGATCATTGTCTGCCTCGTGGAGCCGTACGTTGATAAATTCATCCACGTCCACACCGTTCGGCCCCGAGTGTTGGCCCGCCCGGGGCATAAACTGCAGGTCAGGCTTGATGTCCTTACGTGGCAGGTAACCATTGATGCCATCTGGATTCTGCAGCGTTGCAATGTCGAAAGCTTCTGTGTCCTCCTCGCCGCCTCCTTCATCATCGTAACGAATAATATTCTCCCTCACATCTTCGTCATCCTTTATAATCAGGGGCTCATTCTTGTGTCTCCTCAGGGTCACAAATAATACTACTATTACTGTCAGAAAGAAAGACAGAAAGAAAGGGAGAAAAAAAGAGGAACAAGTCTAGGTCAAGCTTTGACAAGTGGAATTTCTGAGAGCATAACCAGATCACAGTCAGATTTGCTTTGATTTTTTTTTCATCTAAAGTCTATGGTAATGTTGTTAAAATACAAAAAAAAAAAAAAAAAAAAGAAATACCTCACCTAACAGCAGTATAATGCAGGCCAGGATGGCAATAAGAGCTCCCATACTGAGGCCAATAGGTAAGACGTAGGCCTCCACGTTGCAGGACTGGACAATACCGTCCTTACTGCATCCACAGACCCGGATGGTCAAGGTGTTCGTGCTGCTCATCGGTGGATTCCCATTGTCCGTCACAATGATTGGCAGGAAGTACATCTCCTGTTTCTGTCGTCTGAAGGTATCATGCTTGGCTAGAACACTGATTGAATTATCTGTGAGACAGAGGTGAAGCCAGAGATGAATTTTTGCGAGGAAGTGTGAAAAACTCATTATTATTCATGGTGGCAACAGACTGAAGTTCTATTATTAAATTGTGTGCAGCATGAGGGTAAACTAATTTCACATCAATCGTCACTAGGCTTTCTAGCACTCTGACGTGGACGAATTTCAGCCACCTTCCTTTTTCTCGACAGTCCAATTTCTGGAATTCTGAAGGAAGGAGAGCCTGAGATTGCTGTACTCCTTTGAAAGCTGAGGAAATGAAGGGACCACGGCAGGCGACAGTGACTTAGAAGATGGCACATGTCGACCCAGAAAGGTGCCAGCTGCTCTTTGATGACACTTCTGTGAAGCTGTCTGCTCATTAGCTGGCTCTCCTTAGCCTACTCACATTATCAAACACTCGCATTCCCATAAGAATCTACTCCTGCTGATCTTATGGAAAAACGTACAAGATTTCTGATAGCCTAACCTTTGCCTCTCTTCTTCTGCACTGGAAAGCGAGTGAAAATATAACTGGTTATACGCACATGTTGAAACCTTTGCATTGACAGAGCAAACTTGATCAAAAGATGGAATGCTTCATGATAGAATGACTTGCTTTGCACGATCTGTAATTCATGCGAACATATGCTCAGATATATTTTCTTATGAGTGCTGCCACAAAGTGGTAGGCCGTGCTTTGTGAGCACCAACATGTCCTATTTCATTTGGATCATTCACAGCGCATGGTGGTGATTTAAGTATTTTCTGTGCTGTAGTAATATTTTATGGCGAGTCCTCATATACAGGTCTTTGTCATCTTCGAGGAAACTATTGATGGTAAAAATAGATTTAAACATTTCAGCCCATCCACAGACAAAAACAAAATTTAAAAGAAGAAATCTCAAAGAAAAAAAGACAGCTGTGCAGATAACCTTCAAAAGGACTGAACTTACTTTAAAAAATGCTCCTTTTATTAAATTTTATATATCAGAGCAAACGTGTTTCATCTAACTACTGATCTGATGAAAAGCTGGACATATCGAAATATCGATCATCACCATATCAAAATGAATCCCTTTGAATGCATTAACTACTTTTAATAACTTTTCTGAGGTCCAAGTGACAGCAGTGGCAGCAGTCTGACAGTCAGTCTAACAGTCTGACAACTTTCTCACTCTGATTAACCAGTCGCATCGTGTCAGTGACAATAACTGTGTCTCAGGGACTCATAACATAGCATTTGCATTATTATAATGATTTTTTGCCTTATTCTTATTCTAGGAAATGTGGAGAGAGAGATGGGGAACGACATGCAGGAAAGGGCCACACAGGTCAGGATTCAAACCTGGGCCTCCGCAGCCAGCTTTTGCATATGGGGCGGCTGCTCTACCGACTGAGCTGTATTCGCATTAATTATTTGTAGATTGTAGATTAGTGAAAGTTCCTATTGTTTTGCTTTGTATATATACCACCTCAAGCCCTGGAGACATTTGGCAGGTAGGTTTTCATGCCGTACAGTGTGCCTAGTTAAATTAGCAAGCACTTGTGGTTGTTTGTCTGGTGTCTTCTTCAGAAAGTCATGGTACGACACAAAACACCTTGCTATGATTGTTGGAGAAGAAGGGTATTAGCTACAAAGCTACAGGCAGTTGGGTTATGTGTCTGTAGCTGATTCTGTGCTGTGATGTGATTGTTGACTGACTATTAGCCAGTGTGGCTGTCAACCAGTGATTGAAAAATGACAGGTACTGCCACAGGATGTGCAGAACAAAACGTGAGCTCACAGGTACCAATTATGGGATCATGCTAAAGGCTGAAACATGTAACATTGATAGTATAGAGGAGTCTCTATTCACTATCAGGTATGAAGCAGTAGATATTTTGCTTACATTAGCCACCACAAGTTACTGGTCATATTACACCAAGTTAGACTATGGCTGTACTGAATTGAGCAAGGGCTCATTTTATTATCAAGTATGTGTTACCTTTACATTTGTAAGCGAAAGACTGAATAATAACATAATTTAAAAAGTTAAGCACGGAGTTTGAATTTGACTGTTGGCAGTACGGTGAATGCATGTTGTCTCGCTGACAATGGGACGCCCCGCTCTGTTTGCAGCCCTGCCCCCCGAACAGTTGTCAGAGCGCTCCATGTCTTGTATACAGCTGGCCAGAGCCTTAGCCATTTTCCACAGTGTGGACAACCCCTAACCTCTTCACTGTTCAATCCCTACAATTAGACTCATCATCACAAACAAAAGCAGCACACAGCGGCTCAGAGGAGCCTGACGCTCTTCAGTGAAGTGTCTCCCACAGCTGCCGATTCAGATAGAAATAGTCACTGAAGTGCTGGGGGATATGCTGCGATGGGCTTCTTTCCTCTGTTTGGAATTAGCAATACCATAGACAAGTGGTTGGTGTGCTATGTAATATATAGAGCTGAGCCACAACACATATTTACTTTGCTTTTAGGGCACTGGGAAAAATACCGGCTTCTTTGTTATTTGGACTTACGCAGAGCCGTGCTTATAGTTGTGTGACATTTTTAATAGGGCTTTATCTGTTAACAAAAAGGCCAAGGTTCAGGAATCTGTATGTTTTACGCACATCAATGTTGATCTGCAATTAAGAGTATTTTGCAGCGAGCAGGTGTATGCTAGGTCCTTCATTTTTTACTTTTAATCTTATGACAGGTTTTCTGCACATATATGATAGGATAAATATAATCTTTACACCGTTAGTTATTGCTCAATGTGTCAAAAGAGATATGAACATAATTAGCCAAGGCAATTTTCTCGCTGAATGTGATTATTACACTAGCATCTTGTATCCCTGCCTGCTAATGCACCTATTCAAAAGCAAAATGTTTTTATTTTTGCCAAAAGACGGCTCGCCCGTTTGATGACCTGATTTTTATGGACTCTTTCCTCCGTTAGAAAGGGGTTGTAGTAAGTTAGCCTGCAGCCTCTACATCGCAACAGAAGGCTAGTGCCATATGAAGATTTTTTTGCCCCAAGCTGAAAACATTACACAATGTCATCATGAACACAGCCTGTTCAGAGCCACTCATGGACGGAAGGCAGGAGAGGAGGAATGGAATAAAGACAGCGAAAACTGGCAAATAAACCAATCAGAGTATTTAGCAAATAAATTTAGTACCATCTGCCACGTGGTAACAGCTCCTAAGGAGTCACCCTACATTGAGCTGCAAGACTAGCAGGAAAAGCCATTTGGATCCCATTCATTTAGTTTCCCTCAAAACGCACTGGGGAGTAAAAAGAAGCTGGTGTCCAGACAATTTCACATCTGCTAATTGTGAGCTACACTGATCCACCAGATTTCATCTCGAGTACGGATAACATGCCGCGGGTTAGAGATTAGATTGGAAAGCCATTGGAGAAATTTACAGAAACTTCAGTCATTCTGCCACAGAAGACAAACTTATCCATGATTTATTTTGTTTCTCACCTTGGTTGTTTTTGATGGTGAAATTGGGATTGTTGAGCATCTCTGGAACTAGACGATAGTCAAAGTAGTGGCCCTGGATCGGGTCGTCTTTGTCCACCGCGCTGACAGTCTGGATCACCTGCGTTGAAAACAGAGAGACAAGAAGATACAGGGGAGGACTCAAAGCCATTAGAGGCGGCAGCCTATTCATTACCCTGTTTTTGCCGCCGCAGATTGCCTCAGTCTAACACTGACTGGATCACACCTGATGAAATATATGCCCTATTCATTCCTGGATTTTGAGATTATTATCAATGAGGTCCTGTCTAGTCTGGCACACTTCCAGGCTCCTGGCTCTATCTGTTAATCTGTCATCATAGGTCTTATCGTGCTGTATGTCTTTATGATTGATTGGAAATTAGAATTCAAGCCCGGCAGGACAGTTTCCCCTTTTTCAGTTCCCCCCTTCTTTCCCTTCCCTTCAATAAAGCTCCCTATTGTACATATGCAGGTCCCCTGAATGAGGTCGATTGATGAGAAGGAGAATGCTAAGTACTTGTCCAGAATTTTTGGCTGGGGGAAGCATTATGCCATCTGGAGGAAGACGTGAAAGACAGGCTTGAATTATGATCCACTCTGATCAATCCTGACTGCTCTCATTTCCCCTTTGCTCCGCGCACACAGTGTCAAGGGAGGACTGTGGCAGGGAAGAAAGGACCGTACTCCCACCTCTGTAGTTTCCCAGTGAAATAAATAGGCTATAATTCACCGTGGCCAATCATTACAGGGGAGGAGAGAGAAAGAGAAAGAAAGGCAGAGAGAAAGAGAGAGAAGGATAGATCACCGGTTTGATGAATGAGCCACTTCTTTCTTTACCTGTCCAGGTTTTCCATTTTCACACAAGAAGGCCTCGTACTCGGTGGCAAATTCAGGGGCATTGTCATTAATGTCCATTACTCTGATGGCAACAATTGCTCGCGATATCTGACTGTGGTTTCCTATTAGATAGATAGATAGATAGATAGATAGATAGATAGATAGATAGATAGATAGATAGATAGTAGATAGATAGATAGATAGATAGATAGATAGATAGATAGATAGACAGACAAAAGAAAGAGACAAGAGGAGATAAATGAGACAAAAGTGGTCACATGTGAAATCCCAGGTAAATTCTGTGACCTAGTTTTAATTTCCTTTATTTTCCATCTTTATTTCTGCCTTCATTTCCTGAGCTGATGGGAGGACAGATGATAAGCCACATCAATCTACATTTCAGCTGGTATCAGTGATGCAAAACAGGATTCTAGGCAACAGAGAAAGAAAAAAAAAAAAAGAAGCCCATTCAAAGTGCTTTTGAAAATCCCCTGTACACTGTAATGTTTAAAACATGAGGGTTAAAACATGCATATTAATGAGTCACTGGTAACTGAAGTCTAAAAAGACAATAAAAGGCAGTTTAATTAGATTAGATTTTGATTGGAATTATTCATCACTGGTAATTGACAGTCCCTTTCGAGAGTCCCCGCAAACGGTTGTATTTATTAATCAGCAGTGCAAATGCCAACTTTTAAAGCAATTATCTATTAATGTGGGTGCAGATGACTGTGTCACAGTGGTCAATGACACTGGCGTGTGTTTGTTTTTGTTTTTTTTTAAATGTATTTTATTTGTCCATTTATTTATTTGAGGCCATGCAGTTTATTATAAAAAAAAAAAGAATGAAGGCAACAGAAAGTGCATCGTCTTGATGTTTTGGACATGAATCTAGATTTCCTGAGCAGCGAGTTCTTAGCCAATTGCAAGTGGCAAGACTTAGATTTTAAATCATATTTTGTCCACAGCGCCAACTGTCTGCCAACTGACACAGTTGCTTTGAAACTGCGTTTAAAGCTCGTCTAACTTTTGCTGAACGGTGGACACTACAATTACAAGATGATGGCAAATTGAATGAAAATAAAATATATGTCGGCATGAAAATGTTACAGATTACTTCCACGGGAAAATATGTGTGTTGTAGTTTCTTCAATTTAATTGAATTTTAATGAAATATGAACATAAGGGCATCGGACAGAGCACCAGACGAGCCAGGAGATGAGTTGAAAAAGAGGTAAGCAGTGAGGAGAGTGGGAATTGACAGTCTGATAGACAGTGATAGATGGATTAGGGCAGAGGGAGACAGAGCCCCCTCCTCCCACTACAAAAGTGACTTTCCCCCAGCAGCAGACAGGGAATAGAATCTGATTAGTCAGATGTCAACTGGTGCGAGGCGGCAGAACGCGCCTCCGTTTGGGTGGCAAATGGCATCGGGATAGAACTGGGAACACATCTATTCCTCTTCACGCCAGAGAAGACACCGGCTTCTCCTCCCCATCCGTGAAGAATAGCAAAACTGCCATATTTATTTTGGCAAATTCCTATTAGGTGTTCTCAGAGATGCCACTATCTCAAGCCACAGTTACTTTGCCAAGAGGCATGAAGATGTGCTTTAAATGTATGGGTGCAAAAAAAAAATGACAAGGCAACCAGCTTATCAAATGAGACACATTCAGTTCCTCCAAAGGGCTGCTACGATGGTGGGATTTATCTGGGCTACATGGCCAAAACATTATGACAGCGCTTTGGCTTTCATTTATTCTGACAATTAATGTGTGTTTCCTTTGATTAAGGAAAGAAAGGGACAGATAGAGGATGAGACAGAGAGAGAAGGCAAGAGAGATAGAGTGGAAGAGGACAGGGGAAAAAGTTACAAGCTGTGTCAATTTCTATTCCAGTAGCTTTAAGGGGTACATTAAGCTTTATCACAACATACAGCCCCCCTGAAACAATCTGTATGCAAATAAAGCCTTACATATGGTTTGAGCTGTTTGTAGCTCTGCCGGCAAGATTTTCTACGTAGTCAGTGAGTTTTGCGGTTCGCAGATGTTCTTTAATCTGTAATGGATGCTGGCGTTGGAGCAATCCACTCTGGAGCATGTCTTTAAAACTGTTTATTTGATACGTCTTAATGTTCTTGCACTTCCACAAATTGACTACTGAGCTGTTTAATTCAATCAAAACTCAGCAAATCAACGTATTTAATGCCTCCGTGGATTCAAACGCTAATTGTTTGTGCCATATTCTGGGAGCAATTAAAAGACCTGGTTTACAAAGCGGGTATACTGTTCAACGGTGGATTGTGTGTAGCAGGTCAGTGATTCCTTTGGCAAAAACAACTCATGAAGTCGCTCCAAAGAAGAAGATTTTGTACGTGCCTTGCCAAAAGTCTCAGTTTGTGAAACTTTTGTGCCGATGAATGTCTAATCATAGGAACAGCGTTCACCGCAGGGGCGAAAAGAGTCAGGAGTGGCTACTTACTGACTTCAGTGGCAGTTACTGTGATGTTGTGCCACATGTCCGTCTCCCGGTCAAGTGGCTTGGCTAGTGTGATCTTCCCATCATCCACATTGATGTTGAACTGCCTCTCCAGGTCTGTGTGCCGATCGATGAAGTACCTGCAAAGAGAATCGATTATCAGAGTTTTGAGCCAAAACTCTTTGCAGTCCCTCGGGTGTTGTGGCTAGCAGGGCCTTATCCATCAAGAGAAACCTGTAGATTAATGCACATTTAAAAAAAAAAAAAAAAAGAAGAAGAAGAAGGAAATCAATAATTGTATGGGAAGTAATTGCACCCTTCACATGAGCAGCGGGGACCCTAATAAGGTCAGAGAAGCCCTCCTCCCTCTGATCACAGTGACGCCTCCCTGCTGCAACAAAGACCATTAGTACATGTTATGTCAGAGTAAGAGAGGGGGTCTTGCTAACTCTCTTCGGTATCTGTCAACACTCAATGGCTCCCAAAAGCTATGCATTAATGAATTAGGACAATATTGTGCAAAATGATACTACTAGTATTACCTTTTAGTTAATAAAGCAGCACACTTCCTCAACTCCTCAAACACCGCTTCAAAGAACAACTTCTCTTCTCCTGATTCTATTTTTCTGTGACCCCGCCTGTGACATACTGACTTTCTGAGACTTGTACAGTCTCAAAAATACAGTGGCAAGACATAAAACTCTCCAGAAAAAAAAAAAATAAATAAAAACTCCAGCAGTGGGCATGAAATTGGAATGCACATAAAAGAGAATTTTCCGATGCCACTCGAAGCTGTGAAATCGCTCTTTCATGTCGCAACGTGCAGAGCGCCAATTCTGGGGACAAGCCCACACAAAACAGACTAAAAAAGAATCTGTCATTATGGGTCATCTTTGGTTTCACACGTTCCATTTGCCATTATGCGTGACTGTCATAAACATCCCACTCACCCAAAACACAAGGACGCGGGGATTCACGTGAGCTAACTCACGCCGCGTGCGGCACAAGAGTTTCAATACCTCCAGGGCAAATTGTCCTTGTTCCTTCCCTTCTCACTCTCACATCTTCCCTCACAATCTTTTTGCTCACTGTACTCTTTTTTTTTTTTTTCTCTTCTCCATCCAGCTGGGTCTCAAGCTCTTTCTAAATCCAATCCCCCTGTCTGATTCTTTGCAGACCCCTTCCCCCACATAGACATCACACAACCACCAGACACCCTGCTCACCCTGTCTCCCTTCCTTCCTAACCCTGGGTCTTGTACCATCTCACAGTGGAACCACTCATCCCTATCAGTCCAGACCTGTTGGCAGGAGCCCTACAGTGTTTAGACATAAGAGAAATGGGAGGAAAGGACAGATGCATAGGGGTGGATAGAGAAATAGAGAAAGCGCATCAGGAAAAGACAAAGTCACAACAACAATTTATATGAAGGAGGATGCGGCTTATACAAGAATGGTAGGAAATTAAATAAATAAACCACTGGCCCAGATTCCAATTGTTGGGGAGATGTACCGAGCCGTGACATTTCCATTTTTGAGATGAAATGGTGTAAAATCCTCTAGACACCGGGCTGGGAGAGGTCCATGCGGACCCTCAACACCCCCGCATCCAACCCCCCCCTTTCTCTTTCTCTCTTGGCCTGCAGACGCAGAGCACTTTCAAGACAGGCAGACAGCAGCAAGCCACCTGGGAGCAGCCTCTCTCCTGCAGACTGAGTGGATCCCAGTCAAACTCTGACAGCCTCACGTGGAAGCGAGGAGACAGACCCTGAAATGTTCTGCCACCTGTCACTCAAACTGACAACGTGATGTGAAAAGAATTAAAAGCAAATAAAAAATGATATCCAGCGTGATACGTGCGTAGTTTTCCTGAGTGTGATGTTGCGAGTGTGTGTGAATGCGCGCGCGCACGGCGACCGCGCGTGCCGTATTGTGTGCGCACCATCTCGTTTCAGCTTTGGGTTTGCTCTTCACAGGCCTTTAAACTGCGTTGGGCTGACCCCAGTCAGTCAACAGTTAAACATCACGTAGACGCTGTTTGTGAAGCATTTTTTACAAGAGATGCAGCAGACGTATAAAACTCAATCTCAATATAAAACAATACGCTAATCAAAATGCATCAATGTGACAGAAGCTGTGCCGTGCATGGAAAAAAAAAAAAAAAGCTGCAATCAGTGAGATCATTATCCTTTTCTCCGTTCATTTATGGTCCTTTTGTGCATTTCTTACAGATCACCTGTCAATCAAACAGTATGGCCAGGACGTCTTCTCTGTTAGACTTGCCTGTGGGTGGTTATCTTTTGTCTCTGTGGCCACGCTGGCTATCATCCCTCATGCTAACTACCCAGCGATCTTTCTTTTCCATGACATAATGTGTGTCAAATGATTCTCTCCATGAAAGATGTACTAGACACTGCTCAGCAAAGGTAAAAGCTTTTTTACAGCTAGGCCTAAATGTACAATAATAGCCTGTTATTGTAAATGCTATTGTGCTACATCGGCCGGGCAACGAGTACTAGCGACGCAGAGTCCTATTATGAAGTAGTCCTCAATTCTAAATGTGATGTTAAAATGAACAGTACAATATTAAATTACCTTTTTCTGACTGATGTTGAAACCTCAGTGGAGGCACATAATGAACCAAGCTGGGAACACACACAACAAACAACACACTCACTGTGGCAGTGCACAACATCTGCTACCAGGTAACCTTGAGCATTTATCATGTTCCTGTAGAATAAGTGAATGACATGTTGCAAACTGACAACATGGCATTATCTAACAGAAAAAAAAAAAACCCACTGAATTAACAAAGAAATCCTCTGTGACCTCTTTATATATGATAATGTCGACAAGAGACACTACAGCCCGCGTTAGTGTATCCAACATCAACTTAAAACTGCCATAGGAAATTGCTGGAGTACCACTTTGATGGGGGAAAAAAAATCAATTTGTTACTGACAGAAATATGTTCTATTAATGGCATGTGAGAAGACATTACTTCGCGAAAGCTATCGGTCATACTAGACGAGCTGTGTCTTTGTTTTCCGAGGAGGAAATTCGTTTGTTGTGTTGTCCTTTCAAAAATACAGTTTCGCTTTTAAAGGTGGTTATTTAAGATTTCTGACAGCAGCACATTAAATTTAGAAATAAGCAATGTAATGTCAGTGTTGCATTTCTCGACTTAATATTTCAATATACAGCCCGAGTCACGACTTAATGACAGAAGCCTAAAGGTTAAACAGCCAAGGAAAGGTTTTTGTGTGTGTGTGCGTGTGTTCTTTTTCCACACCTGTATGTGTATTAGATGTGTGTGTGTGTGTGTTTTTTTATTCCTCTCTGTTACTCTCTGTTAGAGTGTGAATGTGTGTGAATGTGACTGAGTGCCTTTACAAGTTGGAGGGAGAAGAGGTGAAAAGATCAAGAACAAATGCTTTCTTTTTTTTTTTTTTCCTACACAGAACAAAATGCCTCTGTGACATTCCTCCTTGTTATTAGGTCAGTAATTCCTCTGGGAGGATCACAGATGTAGAACTAATTTTTCCCGTCCCCTGCATGCTGACCGGTTGTGTTTTAACACTTCATTTTATTCGGGTTGGCTCTCGGGCTCTCTTTACCTGGGAGGTGATTTTCCCGGAGAGTCCAAAATAAATAATAAATTACAAATATATTGAAAGTAAAAAAAAAAAAAAAAAAAGGCCTGAGCAATAGGCCATATTAAATTTCCATCCATTTGAAAACCACCTCCTTTCCATGACTGCTTGTATATTACCATATGCAGCATGTCTGCTGTCAGGTGTGCTAAAACGACATATGGGAGCCTGCAGAAAGAAACAACCTTTACAGAATTTCATTATGTTCCTGCAATTCCCCTCAACAATAAAATCAAGAAAAGAAAAGAAGAGAAAAGGGAGAATGAAGACAAGGATTTTAACCACGCCTGTTTAAGATCAGATTTTGGCAATGTCACAGTATTAATATTTTGGAGTGAAACACAGCCATGCGTGCTTCAGCTATTCTGTCGTGTCATACAGCCATAGTGATGGCCAGATGTCACATTGCTTTTTATTTGTGATCAGTCAGGTAGAAAACGACAGAGCACAGGCTCCAGAGCGGAGCAATACTGAGGGAGTATTTCATGGAGTGCACCTGAAATGTTGTTGGTTGGATGCATTAAGTACAGCTAAGGGGTTGTTTGTCTCCTGAGAGCGGAGGACATGGCAACCCACCAGAGCACTCGCCCCAAGTGGTTTAGACTCAGACTGGTTTTGTCTGGTCCAGCTGGAGGGGGGGGGGGGATTGAGACGGAGAGCGATTCTAATCAAAGGGGTCGACTGGAGAGCTTGTTCAGGTGGCGGTCAGGACAAAGTCCACATTAATTCCGCCATTACTGCTGCCACTCCTCCAATATAGATCCACTTTCAATGACTGCAGCTTTCTTTTAGGGCACTCCCTTTCTTACCAACTGTTGAAGGAGAACATTAAAGAATGAAAGAAGAGATTTGGAGGCTGCTGGTGAGTATAATGTATGGGTAATTCAAGTGTAAAGATCAACAAGCTACACGTGTCCTCATTCACTATTGTTTTCACTAATGCAGCAGTGTGTACACCGCAAATGTTATTGTCTAACAAGGTCTTTGTCCAGATTTGTTATCACTAAGGAGATACTTAGGATCTTGTCAGGCGCATTTCGGAGGCTACAGCTTGTTTCAGCCCAAAGCTCAGAGTTACAGGCTAACACGAACCCTAGCTGGAAGTAAAATCAAATGGTTTCGTCTGAGGGTGATGCATCACACTGTATGAAGCCCTTAATGACAAAAGTTTGTCTCATCTCATCCCCCACAAAGAAACACTTGACATCTGTGATAGATCATGCTCATCTTGAAAATTTGCAGGGGGGGTAAAAAAAATGTACGTTTGGACTTCAAAGAAAATCACACGTTGAGGTACAGCAAGTTGAGAGAAAACTGGGGAGAAAATGTCTGGCTGTGTGTGTGTAATCTTTGAGTACTGATTTCCAATCCTGATGATCAGTGGCTTTCCAGGAGTTGGCGGATGATTAATGCAACACTGTTACAACTTCTTTGGTTTTTTTTATTTCTCTAATAAAATTAAAAGTTTGGAAATGATCTTTATTAAAACATTCTAATAGCTCAAAGCATAAAGACCTCTATTCTACTTCCCTGACTGCAGTGGATTTTTAGCCTTTATTCTTTTTTTTGGGAGGGGTGGGGGTGAGGGGGGGGTCTGACAGTCACACAAAGCCCCTGAGCAACAATCCATCCTGAAAATAACAACTCCACAAAAATTGTAAAATTGGTGATTAAAAGCATAATGAACAGCGTGAGTGTAAGCGAATGACCCCAGGACAGATACAAAAAATAAAATAATAATAATAAAATAAAAAAGAAAGAGAAATAGACTGCACAAAAAGACAAATGACCCTGCGCATAAAAATGGCAGCCTATGACTCAGTTTGCACTTGCATCTTGCTCAAAACATTTAACTCGTGCCAAGACAGGGTGTTGATATCTGGACAGCTTCATCACATCAAATAAGAGAGATCATGTCAGCAGGGTTCTGCCATTTGCATGCACACTCATTCAGTCACTTTTTTTCTTCCAATAAAGATGCACTGAAGGAGGCAGATAACTAAGAAGCAAACAAACATAACTGAATATTAATATTGCACAGAACAAAACATTTGTTTTATTTTAATGATGACTTTTATTAATTTAAGATGTAAAAAAAAAAACAAATTTACCAAACTGGTCTCTCTAATTTTGACTCTTTTCTTCCTCTAACACAGACTTGTTTAACACACATAGGAAGCACCACGGCACAAAATAAGGACAGCGCGAAGCAAAAGATACTATTATACATAAAATATACTTTCTTTTTACCAGGCGAGGGACATCGTGCAACCTCAGGGCTCAATTCCTTTTGGCAATCTCATCACTAAACATGAGGATGCCACCAGAAAAGGGAGGGGGGAAAAAAGAAAAAAGAGTAAAATGAACCAGCCCTGCTCTATAGCCTCAGCCAATCTACGAAACCCAGCCTGCTCTCTGCTCGCCATGCAATTACACACAACCTGTTGAGTGTTGTCCCGGGAATGCGGTCAGCAAGTCACTGGAGAATTAATGAAATGCCAAGATGGAGGGAGAGAAATTGCCTGTATAACCTATCCTCAAGGTGCCCTTGTGGTATTTCCAAGAATAAGTCACACAGAAGAGGAGAATATAGCAGGACCGGTCACACATTGAAAAAAGAAAGTTGTGCTGCCTTCAACTCAGAATCTGCTTCTTTTTTTTTTTTTTTTTTTTTTTTGTACATCTGTGGAAATGAGCGCTTCCTCGCTGCCAGTGGCACTACCAGAGACTCCAAAGGTCACAGACATGAAGATATTTTAATTGCATGCCTCAATGTCAACGTTTTTATTAAAACAACTCATTATGGCCTGAAAAGGCTCATTTGTTAACCTATTCTCTCCATCAGCTCATTTTCAAATTTTGTTACTGTATTTCTCTGTTGAGTCAGGGCATTTGGCTAAGAACTAAAGTTTCAGGCTTATTTTTAGAAGCTCTGTTAACTTCATTCACTTTCTTACCTGACAAGGCTCCCAGAAGAGTCCGGATCCCTGGCGGTGACTGTCCCTATGACCGTGTTGATGGGAGCGTTCTCATTCACTTCCAGAAAGTACATGGGTTTGGAGAAAACGGGAGGTTCATCCGAATCTTCCACCACGATCTTTACGGTGGCTGTGTCCTTGAAGGGTCCGTTGCTGCCCGGCTCAAAGCGAGTGTTTGTGGCTTCAACTTTCAAGGTGTAGGCTCTCTTGCTCTCGTAGTCTATGGGCTGTGGACAGGAGGGGAGGACAAAAAAAAAAAAGTTCAAGGGACCCTTCATTGTGCAACAGTGATGTTTCAGAGGGAAATCAGGCCTACTTTGTCCACAGTGGAATCTTGTTGAATTTCTCAAACCAGTCAACACGCAATATGCTTGCATGCATTGCCATTTTTCAGCACCTACGTGGAATATTTTGCAGTATAGGCTATTCCTATGGGATAACATGTGTAACTCCTAGTAACTAATGACTCAATATACTGTAGTGGAGTACAGAAATGTCTGTAAAAATGTGTGGGACACATGAAATATAGTTGTTAGTCATCAGTGGGTTAAAAAAGTCAGACAGTTGAAAGCATGTATTACAAATAATGTGGGTGCAACAGGGAGGGTGTAATGAAAGTGTCATTATAGAGAGTGCATAGAATACAGTGTTTGTGGATTGTGATCCATACTACGAGTAGAGATCTTGGCTTTCTTCTGCTGAGATTCAGAGACTTGGACCAGTGTGTAGGACTTAGTGGCATCTAGCGGTGTAGCCCTCCTGTTCCAAGTGTGAGGTCACAAACTACGCTGCTGAGAAACACAAACGTCCCTATCAATTTTTTTTTTTTTCTCAGTTCTGGGCAACTGCAGAACCACAGAAGAGGACATTTATCAATATAAAAGGCCCATTCAAGGTAACAAATGCATAACAATTCTCATTTTTAGGCGATTATACACTAATGAAAACATAATTGTGCATATTCCATATTCCATTTCTGCCATATTCTGCAAATTCCCTGTGAATCTTCCACACCGGACCTTTCATATACAGTATGATCGTGATTTTAACATCCTATGCATCTTAACCAGCATGTAAGAATAGGCATTTACAAGGATTCGCATTTTTACAATTTTAAAGGTCCAGTGTGTAAGATTTAGGAGTCTATTCGCAGGAATGGAATATAACATTCATTAGCATGTTTTCTTTAGTGTATAATCACCTGACTATAGAATTGTTTTGTTTTTGTTGTCTCATAATTAGCCCTTTATATCTACAGTGAGAGTGGGTCCTCTTCCATGGAGTCCGCCATGCTGATTTTTGCCATTTTTCTACAGTATCCCAGAACAGACAAACTAATCACTGATCTTGCTTTATTTGTTCATTTTGCAGCCTTTTTGTTACATGCTTGGAAGGAGAGGGTAAGACATGGGAGCGTATACATTGTCTTGCAATCTGCAACTTCACTGCTAGATGCCACTAAATCCTACACACCGGACCTTTAAAGAAGATGATGATGTGTGTAAGATTTCAATATATCTAACTTTGGTGCCTACACTGGTAGACAGACAACATGCTGCTACACCATCCCCACCCCTGCACAGATGCAACTGGAGGGAACACATACACACACAAGAGGCTTTAATCTCAAGAGATGGAGTTTGTGAGTGGCTGTGATAATATATATATATGCTATTTGTTGTTACAACAAACAGAATTTGTTTGATCACCGTTTTGATCTAAATCAATGTTATTGTGATCTTCAGTTTTGGAAATACTGTCCGGTCTTTATCGGCACGAAATAACACAAATCTCTCTGATAATGCTTTCAGTGACAGCAGATTATTGGAGCTTTCATGCTGCTACCGCAACCGGATCACATAAAATAGATGAGAACAGGTGCCTATTCAAGACTGTCAACAAAAAGCGTAGTTTTCCAACAAGAAATGAAAAATATTTCGCAGAGAACACATCACTGCGTGACTGACATATCTGTTTAATTACTATTTTCAATTGCTGTACAGTATTTCCATTACAGATGGCTCATCATTAATATTTAAAAGACAGAGGAGAGTCACAATTTTACTCTCTTGGCATCTCCGAGGACATCCCAGACTGTCACAATTTCATTCTGAATCACCTCTGGTCGCTCTCATACTACTAGAATAATGGGATCAAGTCACTTCCACGCTCCATAACCAGGATTTATAGGGAAATCAAAACTGGGCCTTGCCGCTTGAGGGGATAGGAGCTGGCTTGGGGAGAGAGAAGCACTAAGAAGAGGAATATGAACAAAACGAGAAATGTATTCAGTCAGTGAAAGCGGGAGAGAGTGAGAGGAATAGTCCCTTAGGTCAGACAGGACCAGTGCTGAGTGCTCAGGGGGAAGAGAGGGCAGGAGGGTGGGGGGTCGTCTGGGGGTCCAGCTGTGAGACAGTAGCAGCAGCCAGGGGGACGTGGGAGGCGACCCATGGCTTTGACTTCCACACTGCTATATTCCTGGCATCAGGGCACAGAGTAGACAGACCAAAGCCCCTGAAGCCTCTCCAAGCCCCAGTCCTCCATGGTGAAGCTATTTGGAACACTTTCATTATTAACCTCCCCTCCTTCTTCTCCTCCTCCCCCTCCCTCTCTTTCTTCACTCCTGACACCCAACCTCCGCCCCGATTCCTCCTTTTTCTCCCTCCCCACTCTCTCTCTATCTCTCTCTCTCTGTGATCCTGCAGTCTGTGCTGACAAAGTAAATGGTGTGGCTGGACCCCAAGCCAATGGATTACACTTAAATTCAGATGGTAGTGGAGAGTAAGCATGTAATTGTGGCTAGAGAGTCAAAATGATTATATGAAAATGCAGAGATGGGAATTATTATTGAATTATCATTTTAAAGTGTTTGACAAATACGATCATTGGTTTTTACTGGTCAAAAATGTGAAGCTAGCTGGAAGTATATTTTTTAGGCATGTTATTTCAATTTTTTTTTTTTTTATTTTCACACAAATGCTGGTGACTAATGACTGTCAAATCTGAATATTGTAATTCTAGCCATTCCACTGGCAAATGGTATGAACCAACACTGGGCACGACATACTGGAAATTGTAATTGTAATTGTCTCATAAAAACGTAGAGATGCTTGTTATTGGGGCAGGATAATAAGCTATAACCACAACACTTGATGGAAGTCCAACATTCACTCTACTTTACCTTTTTTTTGTCCGGAGACAAAATAGCACTTTGGAGCTGCTAAATGAAAGGCTGCGAGCCGTAAAACAATTAGTTAAAAGATGCTAAAAATGCTCCATAGCTGAGGGAAAATTCAGAGGTGAATGCTAAATCCCTGTGGGTCGGTCACACTGAGCTCAGTAATTTGATATTTCTTAATATATATGAATTTAATAAAGGTTTGAGAGTATCTTTTTTTTGCTAGCTGTATTTCATCTTTAAGTAATATAGAACATATAGGACTCCATATTTAATACATCCAGGAAAATTGGCTCAGATTGCTTTGCTCCTACCTTAATAACACATTTCAGCATCATTCCCACTTGGCAGCGAGCAGAAACAATTCACTGTATTTGTTCCAAGTGTCATAACGTAGGGAGAGGAAAGAGGTGAGGATACCCATGGAATTAGAAAACAAGTCATATTTCGACCTGTTCAAATTATTAATTCAATGAATGCGCATAGTGCTTTGACTGAATAATCCAGGGAGAGCCACTGTGATTTTTATCAGTATGCATAGCACTGTTGGTTTACAGCTAAGGTTGATTGTTAACAGATTCATGAATGCAAAAGCAAAACGGTGGAGCTATTTTCAAGGCATTTTGGTGTCAAGGTTGCATAGCAAGTTTCCAGTCTTATATGAGCTCGGTAAACAATATGACTTAACTGAATGAGACTAAATTTCTAAATGGGGGACAACAGACTTATTGCTCAGCAACAAAGAAGCACTCTTGTTTCCCCTGTGTTAAAAGCCCCTCGTTGTGGTGTCCCATCCCACAACCACGCTGTGTCATTTTTTCCGGTTTCTCTCAAGCGCTCGCATCAAATCAGTATGTACACACAGGCCATTTAGAGACTTCAAAGTTCAGCGTTGGCTGCAGGGGTGAAAGCTCAGCATCCCACTAACATCCCTCGACAGGCCTGGGGGCTGGCAGATAAAAAGCTTAAAACCCAAACAGCAAAGAATCTCTCCCCTGGTTTGTGCCTCTCCAGCCTCAGTTAGATCAATGTGTTTTAACCTTGCCGCAAAGGATCTTTAATAATTCCAATTCCACGTTATATGCTTTATAGACACGTACAGCTGTCGACAGGGACAGGGCGCGTTTGGGGAAAGAGTTACACTGAATCTTCTCTCCTGTCACCCTGGTTGGAGGATAACACTGGCGAGGATGCTGAACAAAAGCGCAAAAGCATAACAAGTGTTTCTTTTAACGCGTCTCAACTTGAGACGCTGCCGTCTGGAGGGATGCAAAAACACTAAGTGTGCAAACGCCTTGCTACTTTCCCAACGTGTTATCATCCATCCTGCTTTAGTGATGTAGGCAACCAACTCAGAGCCACAGAGAGAGAGAGAGAGAGAGAGAGAGAGAGAGAGAGAGAGAGAGAGAGAGAGAGAGAGAGAGAGAGAGAGAGAGAGAGAGAGCTGAGCAGACATGGGAAGAGCGAGTCTCTCCGCGGGACATGGCAGTGGAGGTTGCCTAAAAGACTAACACATTTGACATTTGCTTTGTCAACAGTTAGCGATTTTATGACTTTGTGTCAAGTTTGTTCTCCAGCACTGATGTTTTCTTTAGTGGCAGTGAATAGTAGTCCCGACAGATTGCCTTAGCTCTTATACATTCCACCTCCCACACAGTTCATTGTTCACACTTTGACAAAGTCACACCACATGTCCTTGGGGTAATGTCATTTTACCCCACAACACAATGGCCCTCTACATTTGAGTGATGTATAGCTTCTCTCTACAGACACTGTACCCACCATGACTCAAGACTTAAGAATGCCCATCCATCAGTCATGTGTATGATTCAATATGTGCAGACATTCCCGACCGAACAGAGCATTTACAGACTTATATGGAATACATGCATGTATAAGCATGTGATTTGGTGTCTTTGATGCCACGTGTGCAAATGTAAGTTTTATTTTCCACAAACGTCCTTGAGATACGGCTGTGTCTAACCTTGCTTGCAGGACACAATGTTATTAAAATGCATTGCTGTTTTTCAAGTGAAAGTTTCACACACTTCCATATTGAGCAAAATATGGGATTTGGTGCTCTAAATGTCTACAGGCAAGCAATGATATCCAGGCTGAAACCTCTGGAGATTTTATCCTGGAGGAAATATTCATACTGCATTTGTACTGCATATCTAGAAACATATTACATTGTGTGAAAATCACTGAGATCCTGGGATAATATCAGCAGCAAAGGACGGGGCCCCTGTTATACTTTCGAATTAGCTGATGAATGCAATGCTACTGATTCAAACACATTGTAACGTGCTATTATCCACTAATGTTTGCCTGAAGGTTAGAAATTCTGGTTTTGTGATCGGAACGTGGCTAGCTTGCTTTCCTCTGGACCATACACCTGGGAACATCTTGATGAACAAGTTTAATGAGCATTGTCTTTTCTTTTTGCAAACGACCACTGTTCCCTTGAGCAAGGCAATTAACCAGCAACTGCTTCACTGAAGTTACCTTGGGGCCAGCAGCTCTCACATGTTGATGTGTTAGAATTGCAAAGAACAACAGGCAACTTTAGATTCAGCCCATCTGTTCTTATAGTGATGGTAATGTGGGTATCAGCAAAACTGAATTTAACCAAAGTTACAATGAGGGCTGAACCAATTTACAATATGTAACAATTTGCCTTGAGCGGAGAAAAGCTACATCTAAATGGGCAAGACTGTAAAGTGAAAATAAGATTACCTTTCAGATAAGATTTCAGATCTCTTTAGTTTCTTTTGCGGATTTTTTAAATTGCTTGTCCACGGGTCCAGCAACAATACAAAACTCATACTCTATTCAAGTAAAAATCAGTTATTTGAATATATTGTTACCTTCGTAGACATTTTAAATGGAAGAAAAACAGGTTTCAGCAACATATATCACGAAGCAACTTTCCCTTTAGCCTCCAAGAAATTCAGGGGGCAAACCTCAGTGTTGTGTGTATTGTTATACTTTATACCTTATTTTAAAGTGCTATAGAAGAGATAGAGCTGAATGTAGCATGCCACTTAGAACTAAAGCAAACCAGGTAGTCTGCAGATTGGTCTCAGACCAGCCAGGATAACTGTACGGCTATTCTTCATCACCACCATCACCAAGGACAAGACGTCTTCTGTTTCATTCTCCTTTCTGGACATACTTTGGAAAGTAAGTTTGAAAGTTTTTCTTTAAGTAATTACTAAAACTAACTGCCTTTCTTGTTGACATTAGTGTCAAGTGCACCGTGTAGCTCCTGCGCCCTCAATACGACATGACATTCAATGAACACTCGCTGTATTAGCCTTTTTCAGCTGCATTACCCTTTTCAGTCGAAGAATTCCTTCTTGTGTCTGCGCGTCCGTAATAATCTCAAACATGCCTTGGTCATCTCCCTCCACAATGCTGTATGTTGACTTGGAATTCTCGCCGATGTCTCTATCGTTTGCTTTCACCTTGCCACCCATTTTCTCTGTCGGTAAGTCTTCAGGGATCACAAACTCATACAGACCTGGGGGGAGGGGAACAGACATAGCCTTTTCTAGCCATTTCAAGAAATGTTGATCAAATTAAACAAAATTATGAAAGCATATTACACTACTACATCATCATTATACATTACAGCGGTTAGAGGAATTGGTTTCCAAGAAGCTTGTTTGATGAAATTTACAAAATAACATTTATTTTTTTCCCAATTATGACCAATCAGAGCAGCAGTAATTTGTTTCTCCTCCTAATTTGATCTGGGAGATTCATGAAGTTACTCACTTTTAGAGAACTTTGGTGGATTGTCGTTGATGTCCGTTAGCGTGACGGTGACAGTCGTAGTTCCAGACAAGCCCCCCATGTGACCTCCCATGTCCTTAGCCTGAATGACCACCAGGTACTCCTCTCTCATCTCCCGATCCATCCCATGGAGAGCAACTTTTATGGTCGCTGGAGGTGGAAACAGTTCATAACGCATTAATGCAATTATAAACATGACTGATATACTCTGCACATCATTTTAATGACGCTCATGCAACTACGCACAGGCGAGCACAAGTGAGGCATACTGTAACCTTCACACCTGCCTTACTCCATGACCACGACTTTACAAAACAAGGTCTCCCTACCAACCACAGGTAAAGAATTTTATGTAGGTTCATTCTATGAAAAACTATGGTCTGTTTTAGCGTGGCAAGGTGGTCATGATTGAGCCTGCCCCAGCACTGAAAATCAGCTGTATTTGTTTTCAAATGTGTTGTTCCGTAGTCTGCAGTCATTTGTATTCTGATTGAGTGTGAATTATGCTGTCTGTCTTGTATAATCTTGAATATTGTATGCAGAATGGACCTTATTGACTCTGCCACAGCGCTGAATATAAAAAGGGCTCAGCACTGGCATATACGGATAATCCACTCAGGAAACAGAGGCCCGCAGGATCATCAAATGAATATAAAACCCCTCATAAAAGCCAGGCTTTGGCGTGACACCCTGCCGTGGTCCTGAGCTGCTTCAGACAATGAGAATATGCTTGGCTATGATGAAAAATGTGGGAGGGGTTAGGATGTTGTCTGTGCCTGCATTTTCTATCCTTGAGATAGATTTTCCTTAGAGATGCAGCACAATTTCAGGGTCAGCTTTGCTTTTGGAGGTCACGCACAACGCTGATGATCCAAACAATCAGAGGATGTGATGGAGAAGAGTTGTTTTAAACAAAATAGCTACGTCACATGTGAGACTGCGTTGGAGGAAGAAGCAATAACCTTGTTCATATGATTTATCTCACTGATATGTATCTTATCAAACACAACAAGGCTTTATTTATTTATTTATTTATTTTTTACTATTGTGTCACTGGGGTTGGGTGCATTTTTCCTAGACGTTGCTTTTACTACCATTCAAGAAACTGTAAATTATTACCACGTCCACGTGTGTACACCTTTGGTGACCACGGGATTGGCACAACAAATCAATCTGGGCTGGTTGGCCACATTAGTGCCAAAGACAAGTACTCCCAGACCCAGGACTATAAGTTCACATATTATGATTCAACCTTGTGTTATGTAGGCCTTTCTGTCCACAAAGTTGACGTGTTTGACCCTTGCAAACTTAATCTTTTTTTTATCCTTTACAATCTGGGAGAAGTAGTTCTGTGTAAAACGTACTATACACATCAATGGCATCGCAGCATAAAAAACACACTGTAGTTAGCCACATTTTACATCAGAACTAATGTGCTATTTTCTGTCATGGATTTCTTAAACCTGTCATCAGTTCCAATTCTGGTGTTTCAAGCAAAAATCACACATTTTATAGCTGTTTATAAAATGCTGCCCCCAAAAGAACATAAGGGTTAATAATTATTTCGAGGATGTTTAATTACCAGAATGTAGTAATAGATCCCAGAACACAATAACCTATTTTATAAATGGATGTCCTCTTTTAAAGATGTTCCAAAAGTGTTAACACAAAGATAGTCCAGCATATTTCTTATTTTATTATTTATAATACAGCACCGCGATAGCCATTTTCCAGAGAATCTGAAGGTGCTCTCAAAGAGGAGGAAGAAGAGAGTTTTTTTTAAGAACTCTTAAGCAGGGCAAGGAGAACCGGAATATTAAGAGTCAGGCATATTATGAGAAGTTCCCAGGTTTAAGGATGGGTAAAGCAAAACAGTTATTAATTGCAGCAGCACATAGCTATGAGATGTAGTGTATCATCTCATCTTTGACAGAACATAAAATCATTATCAAAAAAAGAAAAAAAAATATCTTATTCCAATATCTGCTCTGCTTGTATGAACGACTGTACAACTTTATAATTGCGCCTGAGCAACATCGATGGTCTGCATATACTTATATAAGCAGTAAAAATGTGCAACAAGTCTAATTTTAGCGCAAGCTCTGGCATCAACAAGGTGGGCCTACCTGTCCTCTAGTCACTCAACAATGAATCCATAAATAAAAAGAGCAACACAAACAAGTCAGTCATACTCCCTCTTCCATGCGTGCCCACACACATAAACATACACACACACACACACACACAGAAACATACTTCAGTCATCCTGTTAGAAGCAACACTCTCATCTCTGTTGATCATCGTTAATTATTCAAATTAATTCCTAATCACTGAAAAGGGAGGATAGACAAACACTCATTTCCATAGATATTTGCCTCAACTTTTTTTTTTCCTTTTTCACCGACCATTAACCAAGTGATGAATTGGGGCATGGTGTTTATTTATTTATTGAATGCTTTTCATTTCCAATATGACGTTGTAAGTGTCAAATGCATTCTAATGGTTGTTTTCCCCTTACCTTTTATTTTTCATTAACATTCATTAAAACATCTGGCTCACTTGAATGAGCCATCTGCATGTGCTCTGCAATCATACAAAGCATGAATGCTAATCCTTAAATTGTCCGTTCCGTGGGTTTTCTATAGCCACGGTTCCGGCTGCAGATGCTCCACGATTGTTCGCCGCCTATAGCGGGAAGGATGAGCCCAATTTCTATGTGTCGAACTCAGTGTTCGTCCTAATTATGTACATAAATTTTGAGACTTCCTTTTTTTCGTTTTTTTTTTTTCTACGCTTGTTTATTGTTTGCTGTTTTCCAAATAGTGAGCAGTCGATTTCCATCTCATTTCTTATTAATGTCATTTCGCCATTATTTAATCATATTGCTTACAGACACATGTTAAAAAGTCAGCTGAGAAAGCAATTAAAGATCCAATCTGGAATCTGTTTTGAGATATCTTTATGCATGATGACCCCGCTGAAGAGTTTGCCTTGTGAAAGGAAGAAGTAATTATCATTATTGTTGTTATGATTATTATTATTTTGAATTCGTAACACACAATGATGTTACACAGCAGCATATGAGAACAGGCCCATTTAGCATTTAGGACGTCCAATCATCTAATGAAAACACACAACTCGGCGATGCCCAGCTCTGCTCACATGGATTTTATAATGTGGTAGTTTTAATAATGAAATTCATGCAGCCCATTGTTGAACCATACAGTATATCATTAATGATCAGTTGACCCAGCTTAAACTAGGACAAGCATGGCAGAGAAAGCGCCGCATTCGTCTTGACGCATCCCGCCGATAAAGGCTTACTTTTTGTCCTCGCTCACCTAAAGCCTCGTCTATACTTCCTGTTGTGAAAGGCGACGTGCGTATCAGTCTTGCTAGGCACTGTCATGACTGCAAGTAATATTGTGTGTGTATTATACTTTCTATTTGTGATGTCATTAACTGTTGTCTGACAAGGCTGACAAAGATCTGAGATCAAAATGTTGGTGCCTTATTAAATTTATCGGGAGTCACTGACACAATGTGCTGATCTTATTTCTGTTCAGCATATCAGCCGTGCAGCTTCTTTTTCCTTCTGCTTTAACCCATTAAAATGCTTGCTTTACCATTTGGCTGCGTTATGTCATGTTTCTAATTAAAACTGCATACTCTCCTCATTTTGCTCGTGATGCTCCCAGTAATACGCATTTTAATAATAAACACGCATACTGTCCGCGTTTTCAAACACAAGTGCGTGCGAGTGTGCAGCTGTAGGAGGAAAGGTAGCGAGTCTGCGAGCCCGTGAGTCTGCATTAACAGCAGACTCATGCAGTGATAATCTACAAGCATTTCAAAAAAACAAAAAAAAGACAAAAAACAGATGGGCTGAGTTACCTGCAGTCCTGTTGTTACACAACTTTTAAACAACAACCAACATTGTCAGCTCGCTCGTAGCATACATTTGCTAATGTTGTCCCTGATGGGCTGAGAAGAGGTGGTTACATAATAATGTAGGCATTTATGCCTATACAGCGGTGAACGCACTCGTTAACATAGTTGCCCGTGGTCCTCTGATTTCATTTTTTTTTTCCCTGCAAATCCTTTTTTTTTTTTTGTCCTCTCAGGAACTGCATGCATCTTTCCTTGTATGTGAAAACCTACTTGGCAGTGGACCAGATTCTTTAGCCTAATGCACAGCAACAGAGTGAGATCACCTCAGGTGGGCCAGCAGGTGGGGAAGCTATTGCATTTCCACCTGCTGGAACCTGTACAACCTGTAACACCTGCCGGTGGTGCGACTGTACATTACAGAAGCCACCCTCTCATTTACAGCTGTCACCTCTGTCTTTTTACTGTCTTATTTAAAATGTGCATTATCGGCAGCGCAGAGAGTTCTGCTGCCAAAATTCAAGCAGCATTATAAATGTGTCTCTAATCTATAAATATTACTAAAATATGAATGAAAAGTGGTGGTAAAATCCCTAATCCATGACAGATTTTGTACTGTAGGCTGACCTTGCAGTCTAAATACCAGATTCAAATTTGTTATATCGATTAGAGGAGATCTTATATCTAAGATCTAATAATTATCTTCTATCTTTACTATCTTTTTTTATAGTTTACATAACTGTCAATCTCTCTGACTTCGATTTTGTTTTGTACAGTTCTGTTTTTCTTCATAATTTCTGTCCAAATAACTGTAGATTTTTAAATGATTTATTCTGTTCAAGAAGTCATAGAAATATCTGATGAATGAAATGGCATAAATGAAAACTTATCTGCCTGCCTGAAAATATTAAAATTCACAACTTTGACGAGGCCAGGGACTTTTTAGAAATCCTTGATACTTCAGGTGACTACGAATAGTTTGAAAAGAATTTGGGCAGCATCTGTCGACATTTGTAATACTACCATAATAGCTACTGTGACAAAATTACACTAATAAGATATTAACTATTGTTTGAGTCATTGTTTTATGAGTATTTATCTCAATAATGCAAACTCGTATCATTTTCCACTCGGACTACTGACTCGTACTTTCCACTGCATACAGCTTACTCAAAAGTGGCCGCAGCAATCAGCAATCAGTTGCTTGTGGGGGTCTGATAAATAGTTTGGTCCTGACAGCTGCAAAGCTTGAGGTCAGGCCTTGCAGTAAATATTTGCACCATTGATGTACAATAAGTTGACCCTCCTAAAGTCAGCTTTTTCTTACCAGTCAGTAGGATGTACAGTATTTACCCTGAGATAAGCCACGACTTGACCCAGGGTGACCTTGTAAGCTCATTTATCTAAGCTGAAGCAGGTAATGAAAAAGGACAGAGGTTTAAATACTAAAAAAGGTTCTAGCCTGATGTACCTGGCCCTGACTGGAAGAAAAAGACTATTGAAATAATCCTCAGATGTAATCATTGTCTCACTGTAAAGACTTTATTTCTTTCCTTTTTTGTCCCATTCTGGGCGGGGCGTTCATTCATTACATTTTGTAATACATTATGCTCTCCATTGGTTAGAAACAGACAAAGGATTTGCACGCCGTATTAATAGCTCCCATTAAATTTAATGAAGCAATGTTTCGACCTCACAGAAATCTTCGTCAGGCTTTGTCAGGCAAACAATGAATAACGGCACAAAGAGCTTTGCCTGCTTCACAGAGGTGTCCTCCTTTTGTGTCGCCCTCTTTTAAAGTCATAGTGATCGCACTGGACCTCTGCATTAGTGTGTGTATAGTATTTAGTATGCCGTTTAGAGTGAAATACTTGTCAGGGCCGTCCTGCACAGGTGACTCTTGAATCTAAGGTGTCAAACACGCTTCGAAATGGCCTCCATTGTGCGCTGCGATGTCCTCTGTAATCAAATTTAAGTTGGAGGGAAACGGCCCTGACAACGTTTGTGCCCACAGAACAGAGATTAACCGGTAAGCTTAGAATTGTAAAACACAGCACAGAACTGCACTTACCTGAGTTGGGGTCTATGGAGAAATATGGTTGTCCCTCCAGTATGCTGTAGACTAGTTTAGCGCTGTTCCCGTACACTGGATCATCAGCATCTGTAGCTGTTACCCGGGTAACTGGGGTACCTGTGGGGCAGAAAGACAGCGTTTTGAACTATGACATAGCTGTGAACTGGCATTTGGAAGTGCTGAGCCAATCAGGATGAGACAGTTTAACCCAATGTGGGGTTGATTTGTTCAAAAAAAACGATCCCATCTGTATCGGATGTTCGCAACGCATTGCCATACTGTTTTTCTGAAATATCAGCAGAATACATGGCACCTGAGAAATGTTTTTTTTCCCATGCATTTTTAATTGAATAGATAAGGAACTGTATTGTACATATTAAGATGTGGAAGGCTAAACAGCAGCAGAACTTTGGGGTTCACTTTTTGAAAAAAGAAAGTTTCTCCCTGGCTACAGCCTCCCCCTAATATCTCAAAATAATATACCACTGTTGAATTGGTGCAATTTAATAATGAAAACTTGATGCATAAAGAATTCCACATGGTGTACTAACTTTCACAATTTCCACCAAATTTCGACATAGAAATTACGGCAAAAATAGAATAATAGTCTCAAACACCGCAGCCACGCTATTTCTGAACGAGAGAGCTGCTAACTGTCACTCAGCAAATGAGCTGGGCACAGGCGGCGGTTCTGTGAGATACAAAGGTGGAAATAAAAAAATAAACCTGGCATGAGACAAATTTAAAAAAAAACCCTTCCCTGTTTTTCAACAAATTTCACACTCCCCTCCCTCCAGCACACAACCATGTCCCAATAATTTTGTGTACCGTCTTATCCACAATGAAATAAACAAATGCTCCTTTAGCTCGACATCAAAACAACATATTTGAATGAGCGTGTGTGCACTGCGCCACCCCATGCGCATGATTTGTGTGTACGGTTCTGGCGTCAAAACGTCAATTACTTGAGGCAAATGTGACATGACTTGAGATGAAATATGGTATAATGGGTGTTTGGACTAACTGACCAGTCATGTCAGTGTTGATTAGTCATTTAGCCTCTTGTAATGCTAGCTTCTGCTGGACATGTTAGCTAGTGTGCAAATCAACATGACAGTGATGGATGTGTCACATACTCATTGTAACACAGCAGGGTAAGTAACTGCATCACCCTTCTAATGGGCATGCCTGCGTACTTTATATGTGATTTTGTATCCCCAAAAACTGAAGTCATCGAATACTGTATGTGATCCAAAAGTTTTGTTGCGTTAGACTTGACAAACTCGAATTGTTGAAGGTTGTAAGATACTTGAATGTATGTCTTTGAGCTTTTGAGCGCAATTCGACAAAAGCCTCAGAAAGAAAACACTTTACTTTAAGAGTCTGCTTAATTAAAAGTTCGGCTATACGATAATGCAACTGTTGGCACATACGCTTCCGATCTTGTGCCTTTAACACTAGAGCAATTAGCTATTACCTTCACCCCAACAATACTCAATGTAGCAGAAATGAGGTTCTTTATTAAACGAACTCTATGCGGTTTGCAGAAAATGTATGCAAGGTCCTTCATCAATATATCAACTCTGCTAAATGCCCAGGGCAATTTAGACAATTCAATCAACCATTCAGGGCTCTATTATACGGTATCAGGAAAAACTGAATATAAACAGACTATTAACGCAATTAAACTCATCTATTTTAATTCACAGTGACCTAGCTCCTCATCAGTCTCACTGTGAGGGAGGGTATATGAGAGAAAGCGGGAAAGAGGCAGAGAAAATAAGCTGACAGTGAGCAACGCACTGGCAGGAAGCTACAGATGGTATGGTAATTGTTTCTGTGAAAGATGTTTAGAGGTGTTCTGACAACAAAGAGAGACGTCCCTCGTCGCCGTCGGCACAGGTCCTGCCACAGGCACCTATGTCTGTCCACTGCTGACAAAAAGCTTGAAGTAAAGACCTGTGCCAAGTGTGTGTTTTGGCTTCGATGTTGTGTTTCAGAGGTTTCAGTCTTTAATTAAAACGTGAAAATAAAAAGGGCCAGGTGTGTTGGAAACAGTCCCTGCATAGTCTGTAGTGTGTAACCCATAAATCAGCCATATATGCTGTTCATGTATTGTCTTTTGCTGTCTCTACAAATGCTGAAATAACCCCAAGCTGATCTGCTGACCAACGCACTGGACCAATGCAGTTGCATCTAACCTACAAGAAGTTAAAAAACAGACCCTGGGAATACAAATGTTCTCTCCAAACCAAAGCATGCCGGTGTAACCGCTGGAACAGGAAGGGCTTTTCATAAATTGCACTATGAAGACATGTTTTTCAGACCCCTGTGGTACAGCTCTTTTTTAACTTATCTGTACCTTTATGACGTCAGCTACACGCGTCAACCATTGATTAATAGTCAACGCCTTGTCTACAGTCTTCTGACAGCGAAACAAAGCAAAAAGCCACCTTTGCACTCTAACTGGAGTAGCAGTTTCACTGTTGCAACCCAATTATTTCACACTGAGAGAGCCTCAAGTGGTCCTCCGAGACAGAGGTGTTCTAGTAATTCATTGTCTTATGATGACCCATGCTGTTGTGTTGCCAAAGCTTACCTTGTAAATTTCATACTGCTTGTTACACCCCATGCCTTTTGCAGTGTTTAGATCACAGCAGATCAATGAGCTCTCTCTGTATTTCTGCTTGCTGGGATAACAGTGGCGAAAAAAAAAAAAAAAAACAGCATGTTAGAACTTGATGTCAGCTGCTGATAGACTTGGAGTTTTCTCTACTTGAATCCACTTAAGTGCCACTCGGGTCACTTAATCTCAATTTACATGGAATAAATAGTGAGCATGCTATTGTAGTCATCACATTTCAACAGCTATTTATACCTTATATCATAAGATGCGCGTTTGCTGCTGAAACGATCACATTACTTTCAATCTACACACCATATAGGATGACACCTCAGTATGACGTTACCCATGTGTGCTCAACAGAGTTCTGCCTACCCTGGCACAATGCAAAAAGATTTCCACAAACACGTTAAATGATATAATAAAAAATAATAAATTATCAAATAAATTGGTTGACAGAACAAAGGTAAATATAATTATAGAAATTGTGTCCCAAATGTGTGGAATAATCCAAATTGTTGCACTCATGCGGCACATTATATCCTGTACGCCGTACTGTAGGTGTTTGCCAATTATCAAATGAATAAAATGAGAGACCGCTAAGGAAATTGCACCTCCTTTTTTTCACAGATACAGAGCCTTATCTGCCTTAAAGTTAAATTACTAGCACTATAGAGGGAGAAGGCAGTCATCTACACATCCCTAATTATGAAAAGTACCTTCACACTTCTAAAAGGTGTCTGACTATTGCAAACAGGCTTTATAAATTCAGTTACACTATGGACTGAAGTGCGGGACGTAGAGGGTAGGAAAAAATCTTCATAAAAACAGTGGAACCGGTGAAGCATGAAATAGCTCCCTCTTTCTTTCCCTCCCACAGGGGTAAAATGCTCCTCACCACCCCTGATAAAAAAAAATGAGGGATTAGGAAAGCCAGTGTTTTGGTCCTGTTTCAAATCAGCGCAGATTAGCTTGTCCTTCCCCTTGATAATGCACAGAAATTTCAGGGACACTGCAGAAATGGATGCAGCTGTAGGCCGGGCAATGGGCACAGAAACTCAATTGTAGGAGGAATATTGTCTCTGGCTTTTATTTGAAGCCTGTAAGCATTGTGGCGATTACAATAATAGCAACACAATACCGATAAACTTCCAGGGATGAAAAAGCTGAATGGTTGCGAAAAACAAAAACCATACAGGGAGGAATTAGGTATGTAAAAAAGCCTACAATTGAATACAGGAAACGCAAGTGATGTTTTTTGCAGTCCACAGCTTTGGTATCCTTTTTTTTGCCTGAAAAATGTTACTCCCATTCTTGGTCAGACCTGTTAGAGATGTGCAAGTAGGTGCAATCATGCTATTTCCTGTCTAAATGGATTAGTCTCACTTCTCTCCTGCTGTCTAGCAGATGCCCAGACACTGAAAGATTGCATATGACCTGGGAAAGCAAATCCCACTCTGTTGGTTTGGGCAGTAGCCCGCAGAGTGACACGCATTAAACATGTATGAAAATACAGCCTGCTTTTACGGTTGTTTTCACACGCTAAGTGTAATCTCATTAATCATGTCCTGTAGTTCACAGGATTTAATACCACACCAATAATTTAAACACACATCATTTCCAAAGGATGCCATTACTGTATATGAGGCATTTCCATCAAATTTACAGCTGTTGTTTTTTGTTTGAAGGGCCTATGGTTCCATAGAATAAAGACACGGGGGTCTAGCCCTTCCGTTTTATCAACCGACAGAAATAATAGGGCACACACTTCCTATTTACTCTGTACACTGGCCCAGTGATAGGAAATCAATAGGAATCTTCCTTGAACCAGAGAGGGGATAAATTGGGAGATGCAGCCCGATGTGTCACACAATGGCTGCAGAAGGACATTGCAGCTTATTTCTCGAACGCATTATCTCACAACACAGCTTCATCTGTATAGCCCTCTTATTTCCTTAGAAGTATTGCGAGGATAATCAAACAGCGGAAGGTCATAAAGATGTAGCTTTGAGCCATCACGTGATGCTCATTTGCAGACACGCACCGTAGGCTGGGTGGCACGCTGCCGGGTGGCAGGAACGGAAGTGAATTGAAGTAAACGCTACCCTTGTCTACAGCTTTATCTGCAAACAGAGACTTTTCACAGATATTTTTTTTTTATAGTTTTTATAGTATCACAGATATTTTATAGTATCTCCAACATTTAAATGAAGTCTGTTGACATACAGCAAAATGTCCAAAATATGCAATTTTAAGATGATGTTAGTAGTATCAAAAAAAGTACTGCTTGATGAAAATGAAATGAACACAAGGAAGACTTGTTTGGAACCATGTGGGATGGGCCCCCACACACAATTAAGCGTCTTAGAAACTGTATGAAAGAAAACACCAAGCTACTGTACAAAAAAATATATTATGCAAAGTTACAGCTCACTTTGTGAGTTACTCTGCAAAGTGCAAAAAACCCTGTATTGAACAAAACTATTACAGAGTCTTCATTACAATGTTTGTACGCATGGAGGTTCTATTTTCCAGTTGATCTAACAAGAACATGAGCTGCTTTTCTCCCCCTTTGCCCAGAATTCATCCTCAGCATGCTTAGTACAACTCAGCAATCCGCACCGCAGGGAAGCACTCTCAGCTCAAGTACCATCATACCTATAATCACTCAGAAAATGTGTCATTACAGTTCATTTACTATTGCTGGAATGCTAGACTTCTCCGTCATACCCATCCATACAACAAGAATGGCAGCTGCGTAACATCTCAGCTCTGCTCAACTTGGACCAGCTCAGAAGCGTGAAGGGTAGAAGACAGGGGGCATTCATATGTATGCAGGCACTGAGCCATAGAGAGGGGATATCACTGAGGCATGGGGAGAGCTGTGGGCTGCATGAGGCGTGGGGCTAACAGTGCCCCGCTGTGAGCCCTACCCGGGTAAAACAATACTGTTTATGTCTGACTGGCTTTACACCGCGGGGGTCGAAAGAGAGAGGGAGAAACACGGGGATAAATAGAGAAAAGGGGCATAGGGGCAGTAGTGTTCATAACAGCAAAAAGTTTCTGGTGGTTTATTGCAACGCTATGCACAAAGCAAATATTAGAAAAGAGGTGTTTTTCATGAGCACATCATACCCTTTAAGCTGGTTAGCCGGAAGGCCCTTCTGTACTCTTTGGATGCGCTTAGGGACTTTCTGCGTGAGCTGGTCTTGTAGGGTTCCTCCACCCTCCTGCTGGCAGGCATCTGGTAAACAGGGTGGCTAGTGAGAGCCATGTAATGATTATCGGACTGCAGGGGGACTGCCTAATGGCAGAGGCACAACCTAAAACGGCGCATTCCAATTCATGTGGCGGCGCCATGATGATGTCTGATAGCAGATAGCAGGAATACCCAGAAATATGTAATTGCCAAAAGTAACCATTATGGAGGTCTAAAGCTCTTAATCAATACCAACTCTGGAACTTTTAGCAAATAAAGAGAGTTTCAGGACTTGGTGGAGACCAAAACAAAGTTGAGTGTTTAGGAGTTACTCCAATTACGTTATAACATGGCTCTGTGCCTGCTGCATATTTAAAAAGCTTTTTTTACTCAGCCCCCTCAGCATGCATTCAAGAAATCAATGCATGCTGTTTTCAGTGCTAAAACCTCAGTTTGAACAATGTTTCTGTAATTCGCAAAACAATATTTCACATTCCTGTCCGACCCATTTACTCCTAAAAGGTCATGTCACGGACTAGGTACCATTGCAATGGTGTTAGACAGTAGCTTGCTAGCAAACAAGCATGAGCTTGTGAACCTGTTAACATGTAAGTGCAATTACGATGTATACCTGTTTTTTTCTGTTTGTTTTGTTTTGTTGTTTTTTCCCCTTACATAATAACACAATGTCGGTTTATTTCACAAAATTATCTGACGCTTTGTGTGCCTTCAGTCATTTCAAAATCTGTTGTAAGCTGCCTGAAATGCACAGAGTCTGCTGAGGCTCTAACTGGCATTATAATGTTTCATGCACTCAGGTAAATTTGACATTGCACTGGAAAATCTTCACAGTCAATAGATTTTTTTCCCCTCACTTGCTGGCAGTGTTAATTTAATTACTATCAACAAAAATAGACTCCTTGACTTGGCTTGATAAAATAAATGTGCAATGTGAAAACACTGCCTATTATTCATTAATTGCAAACCTCAGAATGCATTCATTGGCCCATTACACAATTGTTCAACAAAGCTATGTAATAAATGATGTTAACTTCATGCTTATTCTAGCTGCTTCCCTGTCATTTGGAAAAAAAAAAAAAAGAGAGAGAGACAGCAGTCAGGCTGTCTGCTGGTCAGTGAATATTTTTCTGGTCTTGTGACTGTCTATTTTCTTACAACCTAATATAATGAACCCAAGCATAGTGAAATGTAATAATGCATCCCACGGCAATGACTGTTTAAATGAGTCCAGCTTTCACTTAGACACTGCTCACCCCACCTCACGTTTTTCTAGGTCAGAAAGATGGCATGCCAAACCCTTTTTTTTCTAAAATGGCTGGTCGGTGGTGCTGGACTGTCCCCTGATAGCGCCATTGTGGTGACAGGAAAGTGATTATGTATTGATCATGATCACGTAGACACTGGTGTAGCTCTCTCTCTCTCTCTCTCTCTCTGTCTGTGGGCAGAGAGGATAATAGCTCATGATCAGACAGGGAGACTGACAACCCATCTCTCCAGGCAGTGCCACCAGCACTATTTTTGGACAGTACTACCTATTCGATTGAAATGCATGTGCACGGATGGGGAATAACGCAAGAATTAAGAGGCGATTAGCGCTGTGAGGCAGAGTATTGTCAAATACAAAGTGTAGCGCTGTGCTGTAGCGTGGCAGGCCAAAGCTCTTGATAACACAGAAATGGTTGTAACGAGGTGGAGAAAACAAGCGTGTCGAGGCATCCTTTCATCCATCCATCCATCCCCGTCCGTCTAGTCTCTCAGAGGAAAAGATGACATACTTGGAGCACTGCCAGTTGATTTTCCTACAGTAGTCAAAGCCAGTTTTAGATTCCTGGGCTGCAGATGGGCATTTATGGCAAACACTACAGATGGGCATTAAGGGAAACCCTTAAACAAATAAGCACGCTCATAAACAACTGGCGTGTGTGAACTTTTTCGCCGTTGCCAGTGTAGCTTCCCAGCCCTTCATTTGTTTCCATTCCCACCGAACACTCACATGATCTACAGCACGGGCCGTAACTAAAAGTGGTGGTGCTCCTCTAACCGTGATGTTTTATATTTATATCAGGAAGATGTAAGTATTTCAGATTGCAGGGAGGCACAGTAAATAATTGCACAGCAGGAAAAAACATGGTCCCCCCCAAGCCCATCAGTCTTCATAACAGGACTAATGTATACTCATGGTAAACTGCGTGTTTCAGCAGGACCGCAGAACGCAGCTGAGGAACAGGGCAAATGAATGAGGAACACCCTGCCGAGGCTGAAAAGATCAGGATATATGTGTTTGTACCAGGCCCGAACACACTTTTCAAAATTAGACTTGGCCAAACACAACATGGGCCAGAGGAGGTCTTACAACAGAAAAAAATATATATATATATATATATCTTGAAGATAAGATATGGCTGTCAGATTGTTCCCCAGAGCCAATGATGGATAAGGGACGCTGCACTTTTGAAGAGTAAGGGGACCGTCACACTTAAGCACTTACATTGTCATTGTTGTAGTACAATTACTAGTCTTCTATAAGACAGAGAGGGAGTCGTCACAGAGAAACCGGGGACAGTGTTTGTGTGGTTTGCGTGCTTGTCTATGTGCGTGCACGCAATACGTGTCTGTGTGTGGACATGACATCCCCGTTTCAAGGAGTCAGCTACTGAGTCTGCCGTCTTGACAAGCCGTTTACAGGAACGCCAGGAACAAAATAATTAAGAGGGTCCTTTGTTCCCCACTGATGGCCGTGACATATGCTGCCATTTTAAAGGGTTGTGTCATTGATTCACTTTAATTAGTTCATAGGAAATGTGTGCAACATGCAGATAGAGTTCAGGACTGGAAGTCGAGGACGGAAAATTGGGCACTTCACATGTTTAATTGCTCCCAAGGCATTTACTGTGGCAAGGTAATAACAAAGAATAAGGCAAAGTATATTGTCTAATGAACAACTTTATCATGGGTAAATGAACAAAATGTTGCTTAATTTGAGAACTCTGCCACAGGGGCGAGGGTGTTTAATGTGAATTATGCCTCCTCAATAAAAATAAAAAAAAGGAAAAAAGAAGAGAGGAAAAAAAAAAAAAAACAAGTTTCAGCATAATGCAAAACTGTGGTGGGAAATGAACTTGTGGTTAATATCTTTTGCCACACTACATCAGCACTTGCTCCTCAGAGTGCTAAACCAGAGATCAAAGTTATTACTTAATACCAGGAATGAATTTCTTATGTACACACTGATGCCAAAATGCCCTTAACGAGGCATGTAGCCCAAACCTGTTCCAGCTGAGCTGCTCAGTGGCCAACAGCAGCAACAACTCCCGTTTTTTTTTTTCTGCGTGAATGCCGAGCTACTGTACACTATGAAATAACACAACTAGACTCATATATGGAGAGATGTATAACAAGACAGGAGTTAGGATGAATGGAATGATATCCAATAAGACCAAAACATGTCCTCAGACTCCTACTTCCTATGGTCTTGTTTAACTAAAAACTTTGCAAATTGCCTGCTGGTCTACTATCAAGTTAAAGCTTCTCAAAGCAGGTTAGCAGCAAATGTCCTCAGAATAAAATCCTCCTGCAAACTATTATGCCACATCAATATGAAGAAAAAGAACAAAAGATATGAAACTTCACTTGAAACCCAGACAAGAAAAAAGAAAAAAAAAAAAAAAACAGCACTGTGCAGACAGGGAAGAAGCCTTACCAATTTAAGTCAGGGAAACGACACTACCAATTTATCAAAACTCAACTAAGAGATATTTTTTGCCACGGTGAGTTAAGACAGTTCATTTCCCATTGTTAGCTTGTGATTATTTTTAGGCTTCTTGTGAGTTGTTGGGTCCTAGATGAACACAAAAAAAATCTGCCAAAGTTAGAACAGTTTCAGATTTCTGAGCTTTTGTCAGCCCTCTTGTCACTAGCTTGAAAGAGTCAGGGCTCGTTTATTAAAGTTACATCCAATCAGTGGAGTGAAGACGTGAATCTGATGACTGTCGGTGTGTTGTTTTTGCTCATACAGTCAAGCGGATTACTTCTTTTAGCGTTGTATTCACTGTATACTGTTGCTTATTTCAGCCTAGATATAACGCAATGTAACTGTAAAACACCTGAAATCAACAAAAACGCAGACAACATAAACTTAACCCAAGCACGTGTCCAAAAAAGTGAATAAAATAAAAAATAAATCAAAAGAAAATAGCTACATAAATACATTTTAACTCGCACTAATGGATTACAACTTGTTGCAAAAGAAAAATCCCGACCCACAGTCCCTTCCAAATGCATAGACTGAGTTTAAATGTAATACTCAGGGGTGTTTTTTAGCTATCTGTAACAGGAAAAAGTAAATTTTCTTTAGGCGCCAGTGCGAACATTCACATTCTTTCAGAGTGTGCTATTTTCATATTCTGGGGGCAGCACCAACACTGAGGATGACGTTGCATTAAAAACAAAGGACAGAGTTGGAGAGAAGTGTTGCCATCCCTCCCTCAGCAACGACTCCCCCAGGCTGCCGCAGTGCAAGAACATGTTCTCAGTCAATTACAGATTTTCCTATTCTTACAGCTTCCAGGGCTAAAATTTAAGAAAAAAACAAAACAAAACAAATAAAAAAAAAAAAAAAAAAAAACAACAGCCCGAAGCCTCCAAATGACAGTGTTGGCACACAGCCTGTTGCCCACAACCTTGACAATTGGCCTATCTAAAGGCAACCTGTGACAGAGGTCCTCCACCTCCCACGCAACTGCATTAAGGCCCAGAACTCCACTGAATCCAGCCACGCCATTTGTTTTAGCACAGAGCACCTTCTAAGTAATACACTCTGTCATCTGACAGCTGTCCCGGAGCGAGAAGGGTTAAAGCGTTTTCCCAGGGGAATGTCGAAATGTACTACGTGACTGGTGACTTAATGTCTTCGTCAGCCGGTGAGAGCGGTGCTATGCTGCCGTCTGACAAGCAATCCATCACAGAGAACACACAGACAGAAAGCCGCATGCTGCCACATAAAGTGTCCGTACGACAGACATGCTAAAATACACGGCAGCCAAGGCACACCGAGACGCACACACACACACACACACATGCACGTGTACCTCAACGGAGACAGACACACGTTAGTGCACTTGTTAACATGCTGACAGTCATAAGACACAGGAAGACAGACAGAGGCACAAACAAACTCCAAATACTGAACAAACACCTAACCTACACCTAAACTCTCAAAGTAGGTGTCCAACAGAAGGAAAAGAAAAATGACAGAGGAGGAGGACAGCGACAGAAATGGTGGAATGTGGATTTACACCCCTAGTAATCCCAAGGTTTGTTTACACTCCCAGAAGTGAAGTGAAATTTTAAAGGGCTATCTCTGTAGCGTGCTGGAGAGCAGATTCACCCAATTACACAGCAGCCCCCAGTGTGACATAGTAAACCTGCTGTAGGATTGGCTGTGTGTGTGTTTGTGCACGTGGCTTTGTGCGTGTGTGCGTGCACACCAGACTGTGACTGTGGTAAAACCCCAAACTGACTAAATCCATACTGCAGCGTTGAGACCAATACGACTGCAGATGCTCCAATACACAAACAGTCAGAGCAAAAGAAAGCTGTGTGATGCCACAAATCAGTCGCCTGCATGACAGCAAGACAGGAGGGTAAAACACGCGCACACACACACACACACACAGCCGGACCTGAACTTGGTATCAGTCTGCAATAAAACACAATAAAAACAGAACATTTAAAGTAATATCTGGAGGAGAAATGAGAAAAAAAATAATAATAAAAGGTTAAAAAACGAAATTAAAAGCAGGGCCATACATTTTGATGACAAAATAAAAGCAGTAAAAGTATTGCAGGCAAGTCTTCTTCTTTTCTTCTCTTTCTCTCCCCCTTTCTTTCTTTCTTCTTTCTCTTTTACGTTCTGTTCATTGTATCAGACAGCCGAGGCGTGGCAGTAACGGTGCGAGCCAGGCGAGGGCTTTAGTTAATGGGGACAGACATCAAGAGGAGGGCCCTCGTCTGTACTGGAGATTTGATCCTTTCGTCTTATCAGCTTCTTTTTCAAATGACCTTGCTGTACAGACTTTGATGCCTCTCCCCTTTATTCTCTGCCAGTGATTGGATGGGCCTTTCTATTCTCAAATCTCTGCCACCTTGATGAATGTGGTCCACCCCCATTTATGTCGTATTGACCAATCCACCTTCAGCTACAGTATGGCACATGAATCTTCGCCACTCGGATATGTACTCGCACAAGCGCCAAATCACACATAAAAAAAAACAACTAATGAGGATAATTGTCCCGTTTTTTGTTCCACTGTCATTTTCAGTTTGGCTTTGAAGTTAAATTAAGCCTACACAAAACTTTAAAGAGTGTTATTATGTCTTTCAGTGGGATGCAATCACTGCTTTTAATTTTAGGTACTGAGTGCCGGGTGCCTGCAGGGTCAAAATAGCTATGGTTGGTACCTCGGACAATTAATAATGCAGACATGGAGGGATAAGAGTACAGGGGATCCTGTTCTTGCTGTTCAACACTGTAAAATCACCTGAAGCATGAAAAGGAAGCACAGTCTCCATCACACACACACGCACACACACACACACACACATTCGTGTTGACTTTTGGCTGCAGAGCCACAGAAAAAAAAAAAAAGTTCTTGCTTTTTTTTTTTGAAAAAAGCAAAGCGTAAGTGGGAATGACGGGCCGCACGATACAAGATACAGCGAGAAGGAGACGCAGAGGAGCAAAGAGGGATGAATGCAGAGCGGGGAAAGTGCATAGAGAGAGAGAGAGAGAGAGAGAGAGAGAGAGAGAGAGAGAGGGAGGAAAAAAAGGCCCTACAACACAACATTAAATATCCACAACTCTCTTCTTGAATAATTAATAGGTGAGCAGTGGCTGTGTACTGAAGAATGTGTACGAGAAAGCATCCTGGCATCTTAACAGATATGAGTAAGCATTTGCCAAGTCAGAGGTGTGAACCGAAGCCCTCCTCATTTTGTCGGTTATATGGAGAGAGGACATCCCACTCACCAGCCTGACTTCAAACAGCCCCTTGTCACTTCTGGCTGATATGTAACACAGCTGATAAGGACACACACACACACACACACACAGGCCCACACACAGGAAAGTTAGAGTACTTCCACAAATCTTTGAAATGGAACTTTTTTTCCCTTGTGACACAGTTGCATAATAAGATGTGTCTTAATCGTCAGAAATAAGGCCCTCCCGAAGCTCGAATCTAACAGAGCTATGATGCGTACTCACCAATAAATGAAGATCAACAGCAAAATGTGTTTTTTTTTTTTAAGTCCTCCATCTAACATCGTGAAGACAGGCACGCTGTTAAGCAGAAGAGGAGTGAGAAAGTGCAGCGAATGATCAGTGGAATAGGGGGCCAATAGGCAATTAGTGAGTAAGCGTCTGACAGAGTGAGTGAGAAAATGTATGTTTGAGCTGAGCTACACCAGACCTGCCTCCAGTAAGATGTGATATGTACCTAACAGCCGAATCGATGCAGCTGGCGGTGTTTGTGGCAAGCGTCTCTGATCTCGCAGACAGGTGAGGTCGCGGCAGAGCGCTTTAATGACACATTAGGCTATAGCAACACAGCGGTTGAGCTCACTCACGCTGTCGCATAAATGTTTTGACTTTTTTCGTCATCTGCATGTCGAAAAAATGACATTGTCATCACGGTTATGAAAGCAGTTTGGCGGAGCGGGGAATTACATGTGAATCTACGGGACACATCTATGGCTGTGAATTGTTGTATGTTGTATAAAAAGCAATAACATACTCAAGGCCATGTTATACTGTGTGGTACTGGTGTATTGGGGGTCATAGGGTCACAGGCTGAAGGCCAGCTGCTGTAGATCAGTGCAAGTACTGTAAATACCACACCTGTGTTACTGATATTTTTTTTTTTGTTGTTGCTGCTGAGAGGCTTTGAAAGAAATAAGCCATGCAAAAAGCTTTATTTATAGTCCACCAAACAAGAGGAAGTTACATAAAATAGGTTAAATCCTTTAAAGATGGATGAAAAAAAAAAAAAGTCCCAACCTCCTCCACACAACAACGCTGTTCTGCTCTGTGTGTACTTACATGCGCAGCCGCATCCACTCTTGCTTCCAATGCAGAATCAGAAGAGCTCTCAGTGCGGGCAGACCATGAGCTGTGGTCAGTGCAAACACAGGATGTGCTTTTTGACAGCAGGTTGACTTCAGGGGTGAAAATTGAAGGCCACTGAACTCATTAACTGAAGTAGCCAAAGCTCAATTGAATAGCACTCCATTAATAGTAGGGCTGCATGTTAAAAGGTGAGAACACACAACGTGTGAAAACAGTTTTGTAACGTCTTCTGCGGCTGTGGAGGAGTTTGGAAAGCTTGAGAAAATCCTCTGGCTATAGCCATCGAGACTAGCATTTTTTTTTTGCATAAAGCCTGCATTACTGGGAGCGATGTTCAAAAAGATGTGGGCATTTCCCAGGCAAGTGCGTGCAAAAAAGACTCGACCAAGTTGAATTATGGGGGATTTGAAGGTTGTTTTTTTTTTTGTCCCCAACTTTATGGAAGTACAATGCCACATTGTTGCGGTGGTCTGTTGTAATGAAAAGTACTTGTAGTAAATGTTCCCTTCACAGTGTGAAATTATTCTTTCATTTTGCTCAGGCGGTCTCTGTTAGTGCTACTTACAATGGCAGATCAGAAGCACACAGATATGAATCAAAGCCAATGGATAACAAAGGCTTCAGGACACATTTTGGCCCAGTAGAAACCCAGTGATGGTACAGCTAAGGGCTCCAACTACTCTTTTTTTTTTTTCATTATTGATTTATCTGCTAATTACCCTTTCAAATAATTCATTCATTCATAAATTAATATTTTTTCACTTGAAAAATTACTAAAACAATTCATCCTCATCATATTATTTGCTGCTTCATTTTGTGCCAATTCATCAAACAGTCCAAGTGCAAAACTGTTTAAACTTTGACTTGTTTTCAGAAAGTAGGTTCCTCAAACATTCATTCACTCACTCAGTCACTCGCCCACAGTAAGTCTATCTGCCCACCAATGGCCATGAGATGGAATTACAGTGTCTTCATCTAACACACTGAACTGGGATCAGTCCCTCTCCTCCCCTGCAGTAGTGCTTAAGGGAGGATGCTGTGTCCTTGTTTTCACTCTCAGATTGATTAACTGACCTTGATACAGCGATCAGCAGCGTGTGACGGTATGACAGCGAAATATGAGTCTTACATGGATTCCAGGGCTGCAAAAAACTTCATTACAAACATTTAATTAAACATGAAAATAATCCAGGACTCGTGGCAGGTTATGTGTTTTTAGCAAAAAAAAAGTCTTTTCATGTATTAATCCCAACTCTTTAACTTTATTTTTAACCTTTGGATCGCTCGTGTCCCATTGTCCCAACTGTTGACCCTGTTGCATGAAATCCATTTAATCACATCCACTCAGCACGACAACTCAGAGGGTGGCATTTGCCACAGTCTCGGCTATTCACGTCCTTCTCTCCCTCATCGTTACGAATACAGGCACACAGCAGCTCGCACGCATGCTCCGACACGCAACGCGCACGCTCTCATTTACCTTCCCTTTCATGAACTTTGTTTGTTATTTAGTTCTTTCATTTTCATTTCTCTTCTCGTGGTACAAACTTTGTTTGAGAAACGGCACTGTGGCTAAGGAGAAGGCTGCCTTTTGTCCTTAGTCTCATTGAGAGTCTTTTGCTATTCATCGGGGCAAGGCAGCCAAGCCAGCAAGGGAGGCAATCTTATGCAGATCACATTGAAGGGCTTCATTACCTAGAAGCCGGCTACTTTTTGTTCTCCCTCAAGGGAAGAATGAGAGAGAGAGAGAGCCTTAGCTTAGCAAAAAGAGAACGATGGCGAGTAAAAAAAAAAAAAAAAGGAGAAGGAGAGCGAGGGGGAGGGAGGAGTACAGGGAAGGAGAAAGAAAAAAAAAGTGTGTGCACGGGAGAAAGAGAAGGAGTGAGTTACAAAGAGAGTACGTCTCTGCGGGCTACACAGGGGAGCGGGGACAAATTACACCTGAACAGCATCTTTACAACTGCACGGTGGCTTTATGCTAACACAGAAAAAGGTACGTGTTTTAGTGTACATGTGCACTCATATTGTGTGTGTGATCTGTGTGTGCACATTAGATACACATTGAGCTAGTATACAGTGTGTGTATATATGCCTGCCTGCATGCTCCAGAAAAAAAAAAAAAAAAAAAAAAAAAAACAATGCCCCAGGAGGCTCTAAAGGGCTCATATTACTGTATCTGGACCAATGACTGATGATGCTGCATACATAATTCAGAGGTACATTGGATAATAAATAACATTTGATGAATTAGTAATACAAATTTGTGTGTGATATTGAGCAGCTGTGACTGTGCGTGCGTGTTTGTTTTGATGTGTTGCTGTTGTTTCTTTCTTTTTCTTTTTTTTCTTACTCCCGAACAACACATGTGTTAGCTAGGGAATATCTGACTTGCCCTTTTTCCTTATATAGGCTATGTAATGGCTAAGTGTGAAACAAAGATATGCTGAATTAGCAATGACTCTATTAGCTGCTGTTTGCAGTGACAAGCAGACACAGTGAAAAAGAATATATATATATATATATATATATATATATATATATATATATATATATATATATATATATATATATATATATTGGGGAGTTACTGGGTTATTGACAGACAAATATAACATATGAATTTAAGCCAGGAAATAAGCCCACATACAGTACACAGAAAATTGCACATACACACAGAGAGAAGCACAAGTGCAGATGCTTTTGCCAAATGAGGTGAGATAGATAGGAAGAGCAGGTTATTTACAGAGAAACTCCTGCATGTCAGTTAAATCCTTTCTGCCTCGGAGGCCTGTCCTATCCCCATTTAGCACGGCCGCAGAAAAGGGCAGGCTGGCACGCACGGTGCCTGGCAGTTAGACAGGCCTGAGAGAGTCAGTGCCTTGGCCAGGTTCATTGCTTTGACCCTTTCTCACCCTAGCTCAGCCTGTGAGCCGCCCACCACCATCACCACAGCCCTGGTCTGCCACGTCCCTACCCAGCCCAGGAGCGTGCTCGTCAGATGTGCCCTGGCCCAGCACTGGCCCAGCTCTGGCCCAGCTGCCCACTATGTTAAAGGGCCAGGGGCCCCCTGCCACTCAGTCCATCTGCCAAGCTGCAGACCAGAGTCTAGGATCAGAGAAGAGAGAGACACAAACACCAGACACCCTCGCTTTTAGCTCTGTGCTCAAAGCTCAACAGAGAAAGGCCAGATAAAAGATGCACTATAAATGTGCTTCTTTTACTTATGTGGGTTGCTGTGACCCTGAAATACTGCTAGGGTTTATTCAAGTTAAACTGTGTTTAATGCATTCAGAGTCAAGACCAAGATATGTTCAAGATTTACTGTGAGATCAGCATGGTACAATAATAGTTGCGTATAGTATATCGGGAGGGGGATTTTTATAGAACATCTGGCCCAAGCGGAGCATGAAATGTTCACAAAATATCTCAGCTTTCTCTGTATTGATCTGTAAGATGCCAATGTGTACAACATAGATAGATAGATAGATAGATAGATAGATAGATAGATAGATAGATAGATAGATAGATAGATAGATAGATAGATAGATAGATAGATAGATAGATAGATAGATAGAACACACAAACAGATGCTTAGATAAAGCATGTTTAACAATGTTATCCTTCATGCGGGATTATATATCAGTCCAGCACTTATAATTCTGTGTATTAAATCATGTGCGATCACAGTCGGCTTTCTGCTGTACGTTTGGAAGTCTGAGATGATCAGCTCTGATAAAGGTCTGCATCTTGCTCATTTCCATACGTCTCCCCTTGATCAAGTCTGCTCATTTATCGTCCAAATCTGTGATGACAAGCCTTTACTTATTTTCCCAGCTGCCGGTGGTGATGAGAGCGTAATCAGAAACATCATTAAAGCCCCACATAGACGGCTGTGCCTGTTAGTCCTGTTACCCACACCCATAATAACTCTGAAAATGCAAATCAACTCCAGGTAATCTATTAATGTCACTTCAATTTTATGTCTGCGCTCCAATTTGGCAGATCTTGACATATTTGGCGAGGATCCGTGCTTCCGTACAGGTATTCATTTTGCTGGGGTTTCAGAGAGCACGGCCCGCGCGAAGAGTAGATGGGCCATCTGTCTACGCACCCGTTTATTAATCGCCCTGATAATGAAGCACACTCACAGCCTCACAACACTCACAACACTCCCGGGGCATCTCTCGCATGAGTTCCATCCGGCAAAACAACTTTCAGCAAGTTTGTTTCGCAGTGTAGCAATTATTGTCATTCACACCCCCCTTAGCGCAGGGAGGATGGTCTAGCGACCTCCTTCTAATTACCTGAAGCGTTACTTCAAGCAGACTTTGTAATTTCCAACTACATCACAACCCCCTTGTTAGCTGCAGAAGGGTAGCAGAGCCTCATAATTCCAGCATATGGTCGACAGACATACGGGGGGAATTTGTCAGCTTGTACTGGCCTTAAAGTCGAAGACCCCATTAACAGGAAAACAGGATCTACTAATCCTATGAGATCTGTGCAATCCGTGCAAATGAATTATAATTCTCATCATGGCTAGCTTGTACAAATAAGCAATAAACTCCATTTTAATTGAAGTGACAGTGAAACATAATTATCTAATGAATATGAAACTATGAATATAGCAGAGATATGGAAAGGTGGAGTATATCAAATATTAATTAGATTAAATGAATTGATTATAATTATAATTTTTATCCTTCAATTAAAAGAAAAGATCACACGGGCCTTTACTTGCCTGCAGATTAGACGCAGAGGAAATTACACAACCCCTGGATTTGTAAAACACATAAAACAAAATCAATTAGATAATCTAAAAGAATGCCATATGTGGATAAAGCTGGACTAATTAATGTTTTTATATTAACATTGGATCAAATGAGTAGGCTACGTGTAATGTGAAAACAGAGATCCAACTCCGTAGCTCCCCACACAACCCAGTCTCCAAGGAATTATGTTTAAATACGACTTTGCAACAGTAAACACGCTTTTGGAAAGGCTAACATGAGTGTACAGTTAATATCTCAGTCATGTAATGAAAATGTTACCTCTAAAAACAACATGGTTAACTTAGGTTTGGCCATTGCTGAAAAGCAGTCTGCATATTCATCAGTTTCCAGTGTCTCCCTAAGTGTACGTTTCCATTTTGTTGCGTTGGACATTTTCTGCTTGCAGCCGGTCCCTTTGTGGCGTGTAGGTGTTTTCTTTCTCAGAGTTGCAGTGTGTTGGGCTACAAACACACCCTCAGTTGCTCAGGGAGGGGGTTGTGCAAAGAGGCTAAAAAGAGTTGAAATTAAAGAGGAAATTTGTCGTGTTATCAGAGTCACAACTCGTAATCACTGCTAATGTTACTGCAAGTCTGCTGAATGTGTCAACACGCCACTGTTTGCTAACCGTGGCAACTCCGTAAGTTAATACGTTCATGCTGTGCTAGATTGCCTTATGAAAATGGCCAAAAAAAAAAAATCAATTCATGTAGCTTCTATTGATGCAACATGGGTGTTCGGCAGAACAAGTCTTCCTCCAGTCTGCATGTTGAAGTCTCCTTTAAAAAGATACTGAACCCCAAATTGCTCCCGAAATGTGCCATCAGTGTGTGAGTGTGTGTGAATGAGCATTAGTTATTTTCTGATGAGCAGTTGGCACCCTGTATGGCAGCCTCTGCCATCAGCATATGAATGTGTGTGTGTGGGTGAATGTGACATGTAGTGTAAAGTGCTTTGAGTGGTCGGGAGACTAGAAAAGCACGATATAAATGCAAGTCCATTTATCATTTACCAAGTTACTAAAAAGTTGACATTTTCGAGATGCACTTTTTCCCCCTTGACAACACCATATATTTATATATACCCCACATAGTAATTCAAGCACAGCGGTCACAAAGTCTCCACTGACAACAGACTTACCCCGGCTCCTTACACTAATGAGATCCGACTGGTCGTCTCTCCTGCAGCACAGCCACCACCTTTGCTCCCCGCTCCCTCTCACTGTTGCACTGTACTTTGAGAGACGATCCACTAAACAATTAAAATGGTAGTCACCTCCATTCTCAGCCATTCAGGAAAATGAAAGTCACAGAAAAGTCACAGAAAGCCACACATCTTATCCGACTGGTCCTTTTAAAGGAAGAACAAAAGGTCTTCCTCCTTCATTTCCCATTAACCTCTATGCTCCTCCGCACACAGGAAACATGGCGACCCCGGTGGCCCATGTCACATATCTCATCCGGCTGTGTGGACCGCTTCCTATGGGGGATGGTGACATTCAATGAGGGGGTTTTCTATCTAGCCACAGTCCTTGACAGATAAAAGGTGGGTGTTGATATTTGTCTCTGGTCCCACTGATACGCTGTGGATACACTCTTGATAAGCGAGAAGCCGGTAGGACATTGATGAAGTCTGGAGCGGAACTGACAACCTCTCTAAGTGGATAACGTCGTCAAGAGAACCAGCCTGCTATGGCCCGGATTAGATTTTTGATTATTCAATGCAGGTGGCTTCTCGCTAAGCTCAGCCACATCAGCACACTCAGCATTGTCTGGACTCAATACCAGATAATGCAGCATCTCTTAACATGTGCCATAATTACACTTTAATGCTTCCCGGGCTTCATGTTGTGGTGGAGATTTGCTCGTATGCAGCAGACTTCACCAGCATCCATTTATTCTCTACTCCCTTTCCTGTGGACTTTATTAGTTATCCACTGCTCAGCACACTTTCAGTAATCCACTGAGTCCTGCACAAATTCTCATTTCGGCACGATAAAGATGAAACACCACTGTAAAGAAACCGGTGATTTATGAATATGAGGCGAGAGAGATGAATGACTTATTGTTTGTTTGTCCGGAGCGTCTGAGTCTTCCCATAATGCCGCAGCACATGAAAACTTAACAAGAGGGAACTAGTAGCTGAAAGAAAAGCCTTTCAAGCAAACAACTGAGCATTCGTGAATGTTTAATTAATCAGTAGTGACAAAAGGGAACAACAATCAACAAAGAGATGCCGATTTCCATTTCTTATGCATTATTCCCACTGGCAAATCACAGAGTGCTGTCAACTACCACTTTGCTCTCTACCCCGTCACTAAGGCTGTCCCTGCACTGCACCGCACTGACAAACCCCTCGGAGAGCTACAGTACATTTCATCTGAGATCCAAAACAATGAGCAGCAGGGATCAAGTAACGGAGTTCAGACAACAAGTTCACTGTTGTTCGGTGTTTACATGGATTCTTTTGCATTGTGTTTTGTTCCTCTTTGCTTCCGCCGCAGCAGCAGCAAATCTGAATCAGCCACAACGATCATGAGAAGATGAGGCAAAATCACTGTTACGTCAAAGAACTGACGCAAAGGCTCCTGCAGATGGGATTTACCAAACAGATTCCATTACATACCTAACACCATCTGCCCTAGCATGTTATGTCAGCTTTGTGACAGGTAACAAGAGGAAGCTCGATGAGGAAACACAATAACAAGCACATACCGCCCAACAACAGACCTCAGCACCCTCGCTGAACTCCTCCAATGTCAAAACGGCATAAAGACACACTCTGATCTCTTTCCTGCTACTGATAGAAACATTTTCTACAAGACTCCAGCTGCTCTGGGGTCAGTGGTGAGGCTCCCCTGAAGAAAAAAAAAAAACACACACGCGCACACACACAGTGTACAGGCTTCTGCCAATCCTATATGAGCTACACGAGCAATACATTTGAGAAGAATTATGTGATCATCATGCAGTGGTCATTTAAATGCATTGACAGAATAAGAATGTGAATATATGAATACATTAGCATACAACGAAATGGAAAGTGTTTGAGGTGGTTTACCAGTTTGTGGTATGTTCTGGATTGCCTGTGGCATCAATGTGTCGTCAAGCTAAGTGACAGTGCGATGCTAACAGTTTGTGAGCGTAAATGCAAACCATTTATGGGGTTTACTTGGCTCCCTCTTCCGCCAACACTTGAGTTTTTAATTAAAAACTAACAAAGCACACACAAACTAATTTGTTATGAAGTGGGAAAAATGAGCAATTCATGCGATAAATGTACACATATTCCCAAATGCTCCACATCAAAAAGGTAGTGTGGCCCATGACCTATACAAAGTTGTATCTACATATGCTGATGTTACTGTAGCATTTCTCTAATGGTGCTTTTTCAAGTTGGGGGTTGCAATAGTTTTAGTATGACATTCCCTGCCCTGATCTAGTTTCATTTTTTTGATCTAAGGCTGGCTTACATTTTGCATTTTAGTAGTTGGACTTCTTTGTTAGTAGACGTAGAGGATGCAACATCAACATCACACCGCCCCCTTAAGAGTGCATTGACGCTGACGCTAGTTGTTCAGTTGCGGCACCGTGCTATGGGTGAAGTCCCAGTGATTTGATTTATCATTCGTGTATTTTCATTTGCCAAGATACTCATTGCAAGCATGTAAATAGGCATACTCATTTCCTCTTGTTCTTATTCACTCATTATTTTTATGCAATAGCCCATTAGAGATCAGCCGTCTCTGAAATATCACACACTGATTAGGCTGCTGTGTGCGGCGGAGAGCAGAATGGAAGTCTGTCTATTGTGACTCACCAACAGCAGACATTTCTGGAACAGAGGCTCGGTACGGGCCTTCAATGAACTGCGGTGGATTGTCGTTAATGTCCTGGACTTTGATGATGAACTCGGACGGCGGCTCCAAGGGCTCGTCTGTGTCGGCATTAACAACCTGGGCTGTTAGTGTGTACTCTGCCTTCTCCTCGCGGTCCAGCCTCTTCATGGCGTGGATGTCTCCTGTTAACTCGTTGATAGCGAAGATGGTGCCTGCCCCTTCGCCTGCTAGGACGTACTTGATGTTCTTGCCGCCCACATCCAAGTCTGTGTGTAGCTGCAATCAAAAGAAAAAGGGAAATAATAGATAAAGTTAAAAGGAGCAGCAGAGTTTTCAGTTTGGTCCCACTGTGTAAACAGAGACAGGGGGCACTAATGAATGCAAGCTGATATGCTCAGCAGATTCTGGAAGTTCTCGCCATGTAAATGCAGATAAGTGTACGGCATAACGGTAATGTGTTGTTTTTGTTACGGCAACTAGTGTAGAAGGGATCCTAAACGTGGCTCAACATAGCCTACACTTTGCTAAATGAGGCCCACTGGGGACAATAACTTTATAAGTAGCACAGGAAATGGACCTTAGCCTACATTGTTTCTCGTTATACATTGCAAATATATCATACAAACACACGTTGTGGGGGATATTGCTCCCTACAGTCCAAAATTCAGAGAATGGAGAAGCGAATTCCATAACACTGCAAGAATAGAAAAAAATATCAGAATCCATAAAAAATTAAAGAGGTAACTCTGCACACGATGATTCATGCTCACAAATAACTAGGCCCAAAGTTACTGGACGATCCTGAATGTTCCTCATTATTTTTGTAATTACGGTTTCATTAGCTCACTAAAGCTGCATTACGTGCTAGGCTGAGTGGTTGGCTCCCACTCTCCGCACGGGCTGAGTATAACTAATGAGTCTGACAATGCTACATAAGGCTGTTGAAACATCTGAGGACATAAGAAGAGGCAAAACCATCTGCAGTTTCGAGTTAAAAAGGTAAATTGGAAGGGCAGGAGACAACGGTGCGGGAAGAAAGAGGTCAGAGAAAGAGAGAAAGGCCGGAGCTTTGACACGAGGGGAGCAGAGAACTTTGGTTTTATTCACATAAACAGAAAGAGCACTTATTTTCCTGCAAGTCACCTTTCATATAAGCCTCTTGATCCCAAAGGTGAGTGACTTCCAGTGGGGAGGAGAGAGGCACTGAATAGAACATTTACAAATCCGGCAACGCTCAGTGTCGCTGTGATACGGCTGGCAGGGTTCTTCTTTTCAGTTTGTATTACTATTAATATACATGCCTCTCAAAAACACACGACCACACACACACACACACACACACACACACACATACACGCACAACCAGGCATGCTTCAAAACATCTGCATTCAGCAGCTTTAATTTCATTTCCTGCCATAGTGTTTCAACAGAGGGTCCTGTGGGAGCATGGTTAGGGTGCAGAATAGCAAGGTAAAAATCTGTCTGTGAAAATCCCGACCTCTAAACCCCCCGCAATGTTTTTATAAGCCGGCTTTTATGCATATACTGTCTCGGAGGTGTTGTTTGCAGACACTGACAAAGCACATTCACTTAAATTGTCACACCTTGCACTTTTGTTTTCCTAATTGTGCCATCATTTCACATGAATGATGTAGCTCATTAACACAAATGCCTCGCAACATCCTGCACACTGAGAAACTCTTTAAATGAGCTAAAATTAATGATGGTCTGTCACTGTTTTTTTTTTTTTTTCTTATCCTATGTGTGATTTCTTGCGTGTAGCGTTATGCCTGCAGCTCAGCATATATGACTGCATGTGTCTATAGTTACCTCACCGGGGTGCAAATGGACTATTTTAGCATGCATATTGGTTCTGCTTATGACACATATCATACATATTTTCATGATCTAATCCTAGTGTGCTTGGCAATGACACAGCGCTTGGCACTAATACTATCAGATGAGGTCACACGAGTGCACATGGATGCACAGATTACGTAGAAACAAGTCTAAATCTGTTCAAGCCTTAAGTTTGAAGTCAATCAGGGAAAGTTTGAGCATTTCCACAGAAACTATGCAAACTCGGCTCAGTGATGAAGTCATGTGACACACTCAAACACAGTACAAACAAGTAAGTAGACCTTCAACAGCTATTTCCAAGGTCATGGATGAACTATCAAACACTATTATGATGATCAAGTGACATAACTATATAAAAGCATGCAAATGCTGAATGGGATTGCATTGCCTAACACCCAAAGTCCACTTTTGAGATTAAATAGATCTCTAGATCTCTAAATAGATCTTTAGATTTGAGTTTGTTGCCATTTTATAGAGCGTGAATAAGGTGATGTAATAAAAAATGAGAAAACAGATAACAGACAATAAAAAAAATAAACAACAGATCGTTCAAAATTAGGCTCAAGAAGTAAGCTATATAGTAGATGCCAACACTCACAGCTCCCCTCAGATCCTCAGGATCTGTCCAGGCAATCACCAAAAGTTTTTTTAGCCTGTGCTTTGGAACAACTACAAGACTTGTGCCAAATGAACTCGGGGTTCTTACTGATTCATACGTTGCGAGTTTCAGGCAGATAGAAGATTTTATAAAGTTGTAATGTCAAAACAGTTTGAAACACTTTGAAAAAGAGGGCAGGCGCCAAAGTATATCTACCACACAGCAGATGTATTGTCTCAAAACTTTAGGGTACTGATTCCTCTTCTTCTTCACAGTTGTAACTTTAAACGTTTTAATTATGTTATTACTATGTGTAGCTGTCTTGGTGGCATAGGCCAGTTAAAAAAAAGACATTATAGGTGCAAGGACACATCATCTACTTGAAATACTGTAAATGGCACACTGTGCTTTCTTTTGAAAAAAAAAAAAAGCAAAAAAGCAATGTTCATTTTACTAGAAACTTGTCTTTACGTTTCTTTAAAGTCGCAACAGCCGTAACCATCTGCAGTCCTCACTGAAGTTGCCTCTAAATGCCCTGGTTGGTTGTCAACTTCGTAGACAGCCTTCACACTGGAGTGCACAAATGGTCATTACTGAAGAGGGGGGAGGGAGGGGCTTGTCACAGGTCCCTGTTATTAACAGAGTTGCCTGGACACTAAAAAGAGCACCAACAATCAGTGATATGGACTGTTTCAGGAAACAAGCGGATAATGGATAAAGACATACTGTAGTTATGATGAATTTGTGCTACAGTGCTGTCATTATTTATATATATATATATATATATATATATATATATATATATATATATATATATGTGTGTGTGTGTGTGTGTGTGTGTGTGTGTGTGTGTATTAGTAGTCTTTCTTTCTTGGCTGTAAAATCTAAGAAAACCTTGCCATTGTGTGTAGTTTCATTCTTATAACCAAAGTAAACAGTGTAATTGTATTAGTGAATTCATGTAAAGAGAATAATACTGTGTGTGTATACAGACTGGAAAAGTTATTACTCCTGCCTTGGTCGCTGTGCTCGAGCTGTTGAAAAGACAGACATCCATATATATTGAAGCTGCAGTTCAGAATGATAAAAAAAGCCTCAGCTCACGGAAGAAATACAGTTGGGCGCGCCCTGCACACACACACACACACACACACACGCACGTGCACACCTCCATTTGCCAACCACAACTCCCAATCAGGGGCTGCATGGGACTGCTTATCCTGTCAGCAGAGGAGGAAATATGTCAGTCCTTGCTCAAGATGAGCTTTTACTGCAATCACTTGAACAATCACTGTGTCCTAATGAGGAAGATTCTACAGATTCTACCTCCACCCCCGGCCCCCCGCCCCCGCCTCGAGCCTGGATTCCACATACTTAAGTGTAGCCCTACAGAGGGAACTAATGATTTTGCTCCTTGTCAGGGTAAATGGTAGATAGGACATGTGCTCCTCCTCTATATGTAACCAGTAGGACCGGAAAAGAGGAGGGAGAGGAGCAGGAGGGAGGAGATGCTGTCACTGGGATGCAACTTGTCAGCTACTGTCTGCTAGAACAGACTGCACACAGTACGTCGGACTACCTTCTCCAGATTCTACTTCACTTAGTCCTTGGTAAAGGTCAGAGATTACTTCTTTTACAGTTACACGCATATGTACACAATTCATTACGGGAGGAAGGGAAGACATATTCAAATTAGTACACTGAGTATGCACTCATCTGACATATTCAGATCAGCACTTCAAGCGTCAAATGTATGGAGACAAATAATTAATAGTTGAAGAAAAATTCTGTATGATTATATATGACATCATTATATCGTTACAGGTGATGCAACATTGCACGAGCAGCACTGTATTTTGGCTGATCAAACTGTAGCTTGTTTGTATAGATGGGACAGTAGTTCCCCACCTACAGGCTCCTAATGTCACCAGATAATCTTAAAAGATCACAAGATCATTTTTGAGGTTGAAGGTTGGAAAGAAGAAAAAAAAAAGCGGTATTTGGCAAATTTGAGTACATTTCATTCTTCGTTTTCTCCTCTATTCAATTCTATTTCAGGCTCAAGCAATATTCAAAGATAACTAGGAAGTCTGGGGGGGGGGATGTCTTTTTGCTGAATCTGAAAACAACAAGACGAGACGTGAACTACACGCCGCTTCTGCGTTCATAAGTGGTCACAAGCCAGATAGATTGGGAACAGCTGGCTTAAACTTTAACAGTCCCTTGTATTCATAAGCTTGTTATATTTTTTTGATGTAAAAATCTTACTACTAATTACAGAAATGTAGTATTCAAGATACAATTTGAGTTATGTTATGTCACTTATATTAGCTGGAACAAAATGTAGCATTTCTAGTTATTTAACGTAGCAAATGATGTAAAATGACATCATGAAAACGTGCTGTATAATGCAGCGCTGTGTTGACTCTAGATGTCATGTTAGGCGTCATCATGCCTGATAAAGACGAGGAGCTTGTTCAACGAAGGCTGCACAACCAGACCAGGTGACCACACTGTAGTAGATAGATACTTCATTAAATTTGTAGTAGATTGCATGTTGTTATGTAAAATGTATGGGAACCCCAAGGCCATGCACTGTGTGAACTAGTTTACATAGCGCCTTTTCTTACAAGCAGATGTTAACCCTTTTCTGCTCTGTTCAGTCAGTTATTATGGCCCCGCTCTCCTCATCTAGAGATGATGTGACCCAGTCTCACAGGGTGAATCTAAAGAATTCATTGAAGAGGGTTTCATGCTGCAATGAGGGATCAACAGAGGGTAATTCATTGCCAAACTGGTAAAATTAGAGCTACCATTTTTTTCTTTTTTTCCATCTGTACAGCCTAAGGCGACTGTAGCCTAAATAGTTACTCCAGATAGACTATGCTCAAACATGTCTGGAAATTAATTGTGACTTCCTCCCATTTGTTGAATTTTGACTCTGTTAATTACACCTACATGAATAATCTGTAATTCTAAATATTGCAATAACATTTTGAATGTACGGAGCAGATGGTGCAATACATGATATATGATTCACTTAGCTATTCTTGGGAACATTTTCCCTCCAGTCGGTCTCATGGCACGTAGCGTTTTATCAAATTGGACAGAAAAGTTCCCTTCTGGTGTGAACCACAACAGACTTCAAACCATATAGTGAACATGTATGGTGCAGAGACATTGGAAATGAACCACTTGGGTGACACTCTTTATGAAGACCACATCTTCAGGTTTTAGGGAAAACGAGTGTAAATGCTGAAGAAAATAATTTAAAATATAAATAAAAATAATAATATCAATGTATGCCTGTCAAAACATTATTCATCACCTCAGTCATTAATGACCAGATAAAGCACTGTGCCTGCCACAAAACCGCTGCACTGTTTCTCGCATATTGTTAGCACTAACTAATAAATGTACGCATTTTTAAATAAGAATTATGACAGCGGACAAACAAAAGGACACACAATGACTGAGGATTGAAAAACAAATGTAATTAATGTTGAATTAATATTGAAAAAAAAATAAACGTGTGCAGCCAAGTTACACCAATTATAACCCCCCTTCACTCACATGCACACCTACACACACACACACACACACACAGACAAAGAAGGTATTGCTAAAGTTCATACTACCCATGTTTTAAAGGCAGTATTGTATATGTATATTCTACCTAAACATCTAAACTGAAATTTTAATGAGGTGAGGTGTTTTTGAGAATGATATTGAACACATTACAGGGCAAAATTGTTGTTGAGGGAACAATGGTCTCGAATTGTTTAATTAATTTTGTAGAAACAGCTTTAAGCACACCAAAGTTTGCTGTGTTGCAGGATGTCAATGATACTGTCTAATCATTTAATGTATTTTATTATTAAATATAAAAGATTGAATATTAACATGTTGACAATTGTTTTTCGGTTGTTAAAATGTAACATTTGTAAATACAAACCAATTATTCAATGTAGATATAAAGCACAACACACAAAAAATAAATAAAATATAGGGGAAATGTTAGAAATTGACTGTTACAGTTGGTGCAGCTATATTTTTTGCAGCAATTGTCTTTGACTCAGAGTAATCAAGTCTGATGTTTTTCACGTTCACCATGACAGAGTTGGTTGAACTCATTGTCTTAGCTTGTTCATGCTGACTACCAGTCTTACAGTGTATATTAGATTACCTATTAGAGTTTTCCCGATTTAAATGCAGGAAAATACATCACACTTTACTTAGCACTAATGATGAAATGTTACCATGAAGCATGCATTTTATAGACGGATCAATATGTACTTCATTTCACACAGCACACCCAATGATAACTCAGGATATTGCACGGACTACTATAGCATACTGTGAGGCCTTACATTGACTGCTGAAGTGTGTGTATAGGTGAGTACAGGAAGTCACAAGGTATTATAAACCCCATCAGTCAACCTAGACTAGATTATATCTAGTCGAGAGCATCCATTAGACACTTGAATGTATAATTCAGTCTAAGTCACATCTATAATGTTTTATGACTGTTGATATGGTGCATAAGCCATAAAACATTATTAATGCATTATAACTCACTATAAATGCCCCCCTTAACGTAGTGTAGATGTGGCCTTCATTGAAAGTGTCAACAAAGTCTCATTCCAGAAACACTGTAGTCTGAAATGCTGTACAGTACACTTCTTATGCACAAATGAGGCCAGACTGTGAAGTGTTAAATAAATGGCTGACTGTTGGGAACAGATCTTTGCCTATAACTCAGAATAAAACTCTTTAAATGCTTGGTCATCTATTGTTGTTCTCTTGCATTGGCCACATGGGATTAAAATCCATGGGGATTTGTGGGCATCTCTTAAAACAGAACAATAATCAATATTGCCCTCCTGAGAGGTCAAATGGAGTATTCAGTGAGGCCAAAAAGGGGAAAGAGCGCCTTGCATGTTTCCCTGTCCATTTATTATCACTGCAGACACTCTCCCTTGATTGAGACAATGGAAAAGAGATGGTGTCATGACCCACATACAAGCAAAGGTGATGCTTTGTAATTGAAGGCAGCTCCACTCAGAAGAGGTACAGTGATTACAATCAGTAGAGAGACTCCCAGTGTTATACCTACTCCATACAGCTCTTTTTTTTTCTCTCCTTTTACTGGACAAAGAACTGAATCATTGACAAGCTTTCACCTTCCGCTTTTATTGTGCTTTATTTTCCTCTTGGACAATCATGAATTAATTAGACAAAAAAACCAAGACAATTTGTACCGGATTTGTGCGCAATCCGTACCAAGGTCAATCAGGGCTAATGCGTTCTGTGTCCATCCCTGCACTTTGAGCAATGGCACATGTGTTGCATTCGCTGCCTCTGGCGTATTATTGCTTCTGGAGAATAAGTCAAAGTCAAAGCAGCTACCTTTAGTACAAGGGGGCAACACAATTAGATTTAGCCACCCATGAAAAGCCTTTTGTTTGTGAATGTGGATGCACGGGAGGATGCATTTTAATCATAGGAGGGGTACAGTGTCCCCACAGAGAGAGAATGGGAAAATAAAAACAATTCTGCATAATACATCCAGGCTGCCGGCAACAGCAGCTCTCACTTCAAGAATGACCTATTGTATGCGAGCAATCTTCAGTATAGATTTTTACCGCCTGCTCATTACATCCTGTTGTTACAACAAGAGAGCATTAGACAATAAGTCTGTTCATTGGTGTGTGCCCGATGCAACCCTCAATGCCATAAAACAAAGGGAAAAAAAAGAAAACAAACAACAAATAAAATGGCATAAAGTATTTGTCCAAACCATGGCAGCTCTACATGTGTCCTCCGAAAGAACTCAGACTGCGGGAAAGAAAAACCTGTGATTTGAGCAAAACAAATAAAAAAAAAGAAGAAGAAAAGAAACGTTCTAAACAATATAGAGACAGAGCCGTGAAAAAGTGTAAATGAGTTCGGCTACGGGGGCTGTGGTGCACACGCTGAGTGTTAAATAGAGGGAGATTTTTTAGCATTAACCTCGACTACTGTCATTACCCTACCTGTGGGCCCAAAACTCATCGGTATACACAGCATGTCGAAGGTGGGTGGCTGTGGAGGAGCGCAAAACAAAACAAGCTTAATCAAGGAGCACAACAGTTTTCTCTTTCTTCTGTGCGGCTGACCTAATCAAATCAAGGAATGAGATTGATTTCACGAGGTGCAGATGGATCCCGTAGCAAGTCTAATTCAATGTGCCGGCTCTCCACTATGATGTGTGTTTTCTCGGTCCAGATGGTGCAGCTTGGGTTTGTAATTCATATTTCAGCATTTTAACCCCCTCCCCACACACACACACCTCCTCCTCCCTCCCACCCTCCTTCTTTCACTCTCTCACAGGCTTTTTTTTCTTTCTTTTTCCTTTGCTCATAGTTTTAACCACTGACTAAATGAGTGTTGATGTGGATAAGTATCACAAACTCATCTGTCAACCATGTGATCCTGCGATCTTGTTAAATGTCACAAACAACACATGCTGACACTGCTGAGTTTCATGGTGGAGATGTCGTAGTTCATATTTAGCGGTATGGACTGGAAATGTATTCTACAATTAAGGGGACTGTAGGAAAATAATTTTGACTGGGGTTTGGTACCTTGGTATTTTTACCTAGGCATGTCTGAGAATGTCTGTTATTTTTGTCTGGTCCTAATATATATTTTATTGTAGCCTCCCCTTGCAATATCATTAAAAGTTAGATAAATAGTAAAAAAAAAAAAGAAAAGACAACTTTCCACTGCAATGGTTCTTAAAGGTGAACTTTGCTTTATGCACAGGACAACAGCTCGGTTTATCAGAGTTTTATCAGTGTTTACGCTGATTGTGCATATTAAAAGCACTATTAAGAGATTGTGGTTTAAAATCAGGGTACAAACAAGTTCAAATACAGCACTTTTATACGTTTCCAGATGAGGTTCAGAAAAAGGGGTTTCTTTTCGGGTTTCACTAAAATATAAGGCACAAACGTGTTATGAACAAAATTATGTATCAAGATATAGAAGTAAAAAAAGAGTTTTAAAAATATATTTTTACCACTTTCTATGCTGTTGAAGTCATTTAAATGATAAATCAATATATACCTAAATAATATTAACAGAAAAAAAAGACCGCTATGATAGAAAATTAGTGAAACAACCTGAATGACAAACCTGGAAGAGTAATTCTTCTCTTTCTCTCTCTCTCTCTCTCTCTCTCTCTTTTTGCATTTCAATCAGCATGTTTCGAGAGATGTTTCATATATAGTATATATATATATATATATATATATACACATGCACAAATTTCCATAATTGGAAGAAATGCTGTGCCATAGTTTTGAGCTTATTCCTGCGGAAAAATGCAGATGTACTCCACAGTGCCTGTTCAAGCTGTCAAAGTCATTGTTCTCAACCTGAGAAGCCTTACAAATTAGCCAGTTTCAATGCCAACTGCCACTGCTGGAAAGGCATGCATTGCTGGTGTTAAAAAAAAAAAAAAAAATCTGCAGGTATAGAGTACGTTTTCTGTATGGGGACTTGAATAATGGGCCCTGGCAGCTTTTGCTAAGCACTTTTGTTTGTCTTATAGCAAATCTCTACAGAAGGCACTTGCTCTGAACAGCACTGCAGGCTATAGGAATAATACAGTTATTACATCAATTGTTAGTGTGCAATAAATTCAGGTGATCAGTCAAATCCTTATACTTTGGTATGCCAAAACTTGCACCATGATGTTAGTAAAAGCTGATTTATTATCAAGTTATAGGGCAGGACCATTTGCTGCCAAAAAGGATCATGACCTGTATGTGTAAAATACTGAATAATACTGATCTCATATCCAGGACGATCAATATCTCGTCTATGTTTTTTTCTGACAAAGTTTTTTTTTTTTTTTCCCCGCACATTGGTAGGCTATCGTATGCCAGTGTTCAAACTGACAAAGAGAGACACACACACACAGGCTTACCCATATCTGCTTTAGTTTCTCCGCATTCAAAGCCAACATATCTCTCCATGGGATACGGCTTTTAATAGGCAGGTATTGGAAAGCAGCATTTGCACAGGCGTAAGAACAAAAGGCAGTATAAATGAGAGCTTCATTGGCTATATTAATAATCATCTGTGCCTTCTCCTTTGAGAGGCCTGTGATATCGAGTATCATTAGACATGCAAATAACAGCTCCATTTTCCCGTCCCTGGGATTAGGAAGGAAAGAGAGAAAAATGAAGAAGAGGCATGGCTGTGGCAGAAACAATTAAGCCGTCCTCTTCGCGGAAACACTTGGCAGCCAGCTTCAGACTGGTAAGGGGGGACAGGAGGGGTCCTTTGGCTAGGCAGCAACGTCAACACGCTTGTCTGAGTGAATGTGCAATTGCGCAGAGCATCGCTTTAAGATGTCAGATCACCTTGGAGTGGACGGCAGCTACAAGCACAAGCACTCTTTCTGTGTGTCATGATGCCACTATACGTGTTTCACACTCAGTCTGGAACACAGACCCGGAGAGAGAGAGACGGAGAGGGTGGGGAGGGAGGGAGGGAGGAAGAGAGGGAGAACAAAGGAGCAAGGAGCGGAGAAAAAGTAGACCAGAGAGAGGAGACAGTCATCTCTGTTGTTTTATGCAGCGGACAGTGATGACATGCTCCTTTTATCCCCACGCTCGCCCCACACGGACGAACATCGACTGCATTACCACGTCACTCAGAAACAAAATCCCCCCAGCCTTCCTCCACCACATTAGACAAATATCCAAGGCCTCTCACAGTTACATAATCATATCCTTTGGCTACAGGGCAAACTTTTACATCCCGTTGCACCACTCCGATAGAACAAAACCAAGAATCAGCAAGAGAAATGATACCAAAACCCTCCTGGAATGCTGCACTCGAGAAGAAGTACATCCAAATATTTTCATACACTAAAGTAAAAGTAATTTACTCCTCTCTCTCAGTGCTCGGGAAGGGGGAGTGGGCATGGAAATTGCCTCTCATAACCCATTTCCCTGATTCCCTTGTTACCTTCACTTCATTTCCAAGTTATCTTCATCTTTACACTTCTTGCTATCACATAACAAAGCTACCGGAGCTGGAAAAAAATCAATCTTTGTCTGTTAAAAGGTTACCTAAAGAAAAGTAAGAAAGCAGGTTAGGCCTAGAGGGTATTATAGCTGTAAGATCCAGCGGCTGAATTAAAGGTGCTTTTTTAAGACCAGTAAAAACAGGTAGTTTCTCTGTGTCAGTCTATAAAGGAGAGAAGAAAAAATCATTAAACATGCCAAATCTCAATAAGAGACTAGGGATGAAAGCCCACAACCCACTGAGCTCAGTCCATCAACCTGGAGACGAAGACAAGACAGTGAGTCTAAAAGTAAGAAAGTCAAAAGTGACTCCCTGAAATGCTCACGTCTCCTCACATCTCTCTCTCTCTCTTCTCCTCTTTATCGCTCTCTTCCTCCTCTCCTGCTCTCGCTCTGTGTCTTTTTCTGGAATCGCCCGTCGGTAATGTCAACAGAGATTTCACGGCACAGTGCCGGTGCATCAGCCGGGCTCACATTTCCCCTACCTGTGATTTACATCAGAGAAGAGACTCGTGGGGGATTTTCCATGCCAGCGAAGGGAGGGGAGCACCGATGGTTGTGGCGGAGGTGGTGGCTGAGTCGGGGGGGGGGGGGTTGGTGGTGGTTAGTACCCTGGGGCTTGACGCAGTAAGGGACTCTAACAATGGTGGCATAGACCACCCAGCTGAGAGATGCTTTTACGGCAAAGAAAACCTGCATGACTGCATTCAGGCCCCATTCCTTAAATGTCACCAACCTCCTTATACAGCACACAGGTCTGAGGTATTTCCAGCTTATTTCGAGCATTTTTTTTTTTGTACTGATGTTGCAATATGTGGTATGTGTGCTTATATTTTGACCACACACACACACACATACTCACCAACCAATCAGTTTTATTCCCATTTCACTATGAAGAAACGCATCATGATCAAAGCTGTAATCATAATGGATGGATCATAATTAAAATGGTAATCAACAAGGCAATTAAATGACACACATTCACAGTTCTTTGCTTTAAGAGTCAAATTTTGAAAAATAGCTAACACTTAAACCACCTTGCGAGTTAGTAAATTACATGTGCAGTCACTTTGTCGCACTACCTTCTGATCCTGGTCCGAATTTGAGTTGTATGATGCAACAGAATTAATTCTCCCTTTTTCCCAGAGAAATTCTGTCTATGTGACCAAAAATGCAATAAAAAATGTTTCACAGACATACAAATAGGAGTGTGTGAAGGGAATATGTCAGAGCTAAAATGTGATGTTAAGCTGTTCTTTAAAAAAAAAACATCACACAAGCTGCATCATAAGCTGTTGTTACAGGGCAGTAGTTTTGGTCTGAGGGGGGGCCTCTGTCATACAAGACATGTCAAGGACCAGCTAATATCTATTTTATCAGTCTGGCAGAGCTTTGATTACATTTTGAATCACAACATCCGTGCTGTCTGTACATGTGAGCGTTTCACACGTTCTACCAAGAGCCGGGGACACAGTTTAGCGAGATGTGTTGCGCAATGGTTGTCATGTCCAGAGCTAATGAGTTGGGACACAGCCTTAGTACGACATGCCATTTGTCTCCCATAATAAGACATGAGAGCTCTCAGACATTTGAAGGAAGTCAGCGTCGCAAAACGACTCCTTCCTGGAAAGACAAGCAGTAAAGCTTGCCAGGAAGGCTTTTTTTTTTTTTTGTCTAAGTCTGTGTGTGTGTGTGTGTGTGTGTGTGCCTGAATGAGAGTGTGCATGCTCGCCTCGCTTACTGGCTTTGTGTGTGCAACAGATATATGTGTGCATCCCCGCTTGCTAAAAGGTGTGGAAAACACAGGCTGTAGTGTGTTTGTGTTGTGTGCCTGCATATGCGTGTGCTTTGTGCATGTGTGTGTGTGTGTGTGTCCCGGTACAAATGCCCCCTCCCTATTACAGCTGACTAGTAGATGGATGCTGGCTGTCACACCTGCCTGACTTTGTTCCTGCCAGATGCGGTGGGGTCACGGGGAAAGCGCCCAAACACTCATCAATCTCAACCGTTGTCCAACATTCTTTCGGCTCCGGCAACAGCTTCCAATATCCATTTAGTCTTTCCAGATGCTGGCAAAAATGCTTACATACACAGAAACAGGGTGGCCAAACCTATTGACCTGTCTTGTCAGTACGGGTGGATGAAAAAACAAAGGACGTCATAGGAGCAAGAGTAATCTCTAAGAGCTTGCGGACAATAAAAGTTTAACTTTACATTTACTATGTGAGGTCGTCGCCGTCATTAGACTGGCAGTAATAGAAATTGAATTTGGTGAGTTCCCAAATGGTTCTGTCGAGTGCGATGCTGTGAGCAAGCGCTGGTATACTCCCTGCAACCTCAGGTCTTTTCATTTAATAACATCAAAGCCAAAGGGAGGCGCCTGGGAGTCACTTTGGGAGGAGTGAAGGGGAAACTGGAAGGTCTAAAGGACTCATGTATAAAACAAGACCAATTGTTTGACATTGCCAACCAGTTTCAGGTATATTTGGAAGGAGGTGAATATAGCTGTGTTAAAAAGTTTGGCCGCGTATCCAAAAGCGAAATAATGTGCACCGTTTTGGTCACAAACACACCATTTTGCCTTTGTGTACGCACCCAACTCAATTACATTTGAAATACTCTCTTGGCCTTACACTAGCGCAACACAGAGAAGCCAGAAAAGTAATTTCCATCATTCTGGCTCGTGCAGAGTTTTGCAGTTCCCTTGATAGGAAGCAGCACTTGAGCAGCCAATCCGCTAATGCGAGGGAGGGAAATGGCGATAGAAAGTATAAAGCGGACAGATAAATTTTATCCTTGAGTTTTTGTTTGATACTCCTCCCAAAAAAGCAAAGAAAAGCGACGTAAGACACGTTTGAGTGAAATATTTATAACAACTAAAGGAAAGACGAAGAGGTAAACACTGAATAAACGCAAGCTACAGTTAAGCTACTTTAAGCATGAAGAGTAATTCATGTTGTGTTTATATTGTGTTGGTCAACTGCTATTGCTATGGGTCAGACTGTCATATTCCTGAAAGATGTTTTCTTGGAGAAGCGCATCACTTTTTTTTTTTTTTTTTTGACATAGCGTAGTTACCCAGGGTGCTAAAACGCTCTACAAGCAATAATGGTGTGAAAATACAGCTCTCTCTCCCTGCTCTGCCTGCTTCTCTCTGTCTTCCTCTCAGCGGTGTTTCTCATGGTGTCTTTCCTACATTTTCACTCCTCAGCTCTTTCTCTTCCCTTTTAATTCTCCCTCTCCTCTCTCCTCTCCTCTCCTCTTCTCTCCTCTGGGCCTCCCGAGGGTTGGGAAATAATGTACACAAACATAACAGGCGGACTGGATAAGCACTCATGTTGTTTACGGGAGGAAAGTGGAAAGAGAAGGGAGAGAGATAGAGGTGGAGTGGGGGGGGAGAAATCATCACAGTGTGTGTTTCCATTCCCGCACCCACTTTAATTGTGAAGAAATCAGAAAGTTGGGAGAATTCCCCGCAGTATGCAGATGCACTTTGATGCTGTCACTCACACGGTGTGAGGCTTTTGATTAGGCCTTGTCTGTGCACTGGAGGCTCATGACCACACTTGGCAAGCAGGAGCCATTAAAATCCCGGCAACTCTGGCTCCCCCCTCAGTCTCTCTGTCTCTCTTTGTCTTTCTCCTTCTCCCAACTGGGTCACCCACTGAGAGAGACTTGATAGTGAAGGTAACATCATTAATAAGTAGTGCTTGTAATGCAAGAATGTAAATGTAACTAAGTACATGTATTGTAATGTAACTATTTACAATTTGTGCCACTTTATCCACTCCACTACATTTATTTGCCAGCAGCTTACTTACTAAATTAAAAATCTAAAACACATCATATGTTTCTAAAATGCAAAGTTACAAGTGAAACCTATACTTGTCTCTGAATGAATGAATATATATATATATATATATATATATATATACACCATTTTGAATAATAAGAAGCAGTAATACAGCTGTTACTAAGGCAACTAAGGTAAAGGATGCAAGAACTTCCACCACCACAAAAAAAATGTCCCTTGTAACTTCAGTTCTTGCCTGATGAACATCAATTTAAACCTTTTTCTTCAGTATCAAAAGATGTCCAGGTGACATGGTTTATCCATGGTCACTGTGTCTGCAAGTAAGACTTACTGCACGTGTCAGGTGGAGAACGGAGCATAGGCTCAGTGACTTCATGTGAGCACTGACCTCCCTGTTCAGGTCACCTAAAGCAGTGGTCCCCAACCTTTTTAGCACCACGGACCGGTCAGACAATTTAACTGCGGACCGGGGGGGGGGGGGGGTCCGTGAGTGGTCGCTATCGTTATGCCGCGCAACTGACCTAGATGTCACTGAGAGAAGCATTTCTCAAAATAAAAGATCGTCCATACTGAGATAATACGTAAAACGGAAATAATTAATTAATTATTTCTTGTGCGGCCCGGTACCAATTGATCGACGGACCGGTACCGGTCCGCGGCCCGTGGGTTGGGGACCACTGACCAAAGCATGAAAATTGTAAGAAATGCATATTCATCTTTGATGTCATTAAGAAAAGATGAAACAAACTGATATCCTTATTTGCTTTGTTTTAGGAATGTGTTATTTGGCAGCACTAAGACTCAGAATGTCCTTTAAATGTGGGGGTACTAAGGCTCTTTGCTCTATATAGTATATTGATATACTGACATAATATTTGTCTTTTTTTTTTCTTTAGTAGGTTTTGTAAAAAGCACAGTCCTTCACCTATTTATCTCTTTGCAGTCCACCCATGCAGTGACTAGGCCACAGGCCTGCACAAAAGGAGTGTACAAGCATCTCAAGGTTCAACAGGTTAAAAATAACGCTTGCGCATTTCCACCGTCAAACATTTGCGAAGCGGCAGCAAGTGTGAAGCAAAGATACAGTGTCCATGTGCGACGGACAGACAGTGAACCAGAGACAGAGTGACACTTACGGGTAGGATGACACTTCCACTCTGCCGCCCACTCCCCTGCACGACCACACTTCCTCTCTGCCTTGCCGAGTCCCGGGGACATCTTCCATGGACGCTGGGTGTCACAGCAGACGGATGACTAGCTTCGGCAGCACCGTGCCATTTCCCCTTTTCACACTAAACTGTCACACACCCACCCCCCCCACACCTCCTCCACGCCATCCTGGCCTGCCGGGCCTTACTGTTTCTTGGCCCAGACTGAGATTCACACACACACACGCGCGCTCGTAGACAAAAAAAGAGGGATGCACACGCAATTTCATACATGCTCACTCACACAAGTGAAAACATCCATGCAGCTCAGCTATCTTTCTGTCTGTGATTTACACCCAGTAGGAAGCTGCGCGGCCACTCACAACCAGCCCACTAACCGGCTCCAGGAGCTGCTCCTGCCAGCCTGAGTGAGTAACTCCACCAGATTCACACGCTAAAGGCCACGCAACTAGATCTAATCACACAGCCGGTATGGCTCAAAACAACAGCAGATCTTTATCGTCACTATTGGATTATAAACTTTGGTGTGATAGACGATTTGAAGAGTGGTGTCTTCTGTGAATGAATCCGACAGACAGGACTTTCTGTCATGTATGCACGGATGCCCTTAAGCTGCGTGCCCAAGCAGCTCCCACTACTAGTAATTATTAGGACAGTTGCAAACACTGCCAGGAAATTATCGCAAGCAGCCTATTGCCGGTTCCTCTGCCTTCCAATGACTGGAGAATAAAATTGAGAAAAAAAAAACAAAAATCAAGCATAAAACAAACACTACCCCCAAGACAGCGCACAACAAATGGAATATTCAAGAGAGGAGAAAACTATGGAAAGGGCTAACGGAAAAGCCCGGAGAATTTACCCATATGAAAGCAGCAAACTCTTACAAATCAAAATTTGCCACCGATTTGTTCTAGTCCAGACTCGTGGAGGGGACAGAGAGGCTTGTTTGCGCCCCCGAGTAGGAGTCCGGAGGGTTGTGAAATTAAGCCTGTGACAAAACATGCACAGTTACCAGAACCGCAGAGCACCATTTATTCTTATCAATACTTGCGCATTAGACTTCATTTGCAAAACCGCATTAGCGCCTCTGGTGAGATCTACTACTGCGTCTCTCCTTTAAATCTTTCATGAATCTCAGTGCATCCCTTCTTCCACAAGCGTCATCACAGAGAGCCACACTTTTCAATTTCTGGAGTGAGAAAAGGACAGAGGGTAAAAAGCCTCTTCCAGTATTACATCTTTTCTACTTTATTACCAGTCTTCTGGGAAAATGGGGGCAGCTTTGCAGCCTGGCTATCTGTTTACATTTTCTTTACAAGACTATATTGGAATTATAATTGTGTTCTATGGCGCCTTCTTTTGGTGCCTTGCTCTGTTTAAAGGTCCTGTGGACCTGGGGAGATGAAGAAAAATGGACCCCTTTTGAGGGATTCGATTACTGAGGAAGAAAATGCAGCTGCACACTGGCCCTTTTTTTTTTTCTTCTTCTTCTTTTCTTTTCCCCTTTCTGTTTTCCTCCAGGTGCCAATCTCTCAGGATGCTCGATATTAGAGCTGCAATGGCACCGAGGCAAACACAAACGGTATCAAAGCACTGGGAAATAATTTCTTTCTACAATTAAGATGGGTACACACAAAAGGAAATACAGTTGTGAGACAGGGCGTTGTGAATAATATAATTAAATTCATGTGACTGACCTCTTATCCTGCCGGAGTGATACTAATTGTTTTATTGACTTTGGTGGCTCTGGGTGTTCTGTTTGTTTTTTTCCCCACCCCTCAAGGTTACCAGAAGTCAGTGTTGAAGTGCCACATCTTGATTGCTTTCATGTTGCTTTCGAGTTGAAATAGCTGTGTGCTGAAAACTGGTCTTATAAATATATATATAAAAAAAAAGAAATGAATCCAGCCTTTGATTTATAATTAAACAGATCTCTTGTGTTAAAACAAATCCCAGCCATAACATAAAACACGATCTCCATCTAAGTGAACTACTTTTGATAAATTACCTTTTTCCACTTGGAGGTACTGCACTGAATTGCCGTTGTTTTAATGATTTATCATCAACTGTAAATTTAACGACGCCGTGAGAAATGAACTTGTTTCCAAAATATTTGTCAACTCTTTCACTTAAAAAAAAAAAAAAAAAAAAGGATTTATCACCGCTCGCGACACAATGTGACACGGAGGTTATACAAACAAGAGCATAAATATTCCATCACACTTGCTGATATTCCTGTAGCTCAACTACATTGCGTAGTGCAATGGAGTGAGACAGTGAATTTGTATCTTTAATAATGTTTGGAATTAATTAAAATGCAAAGCCACAAGCCCAGAGTGCAACCACAGGTGGTGATGAAGAGAGCGCAGTGAGAGCGAGCCGCGATGAGCGCGGGCCTCCATAACTCATGTCCATTTAACTGATGATTTCTAATGTTATTATTGTTATTCTTATTATTTTTTTTGCTACCATTTCAATGAGATGGGTTTGCCATTTTATACAACAATTTCCTGTGTAATATCATTCTATCAATAAGTAATTACTTGGCTTGGCAAATTGCTGTGCAAAATGTTCATCGGAGGGGAGAAGATCCATATCAATTGTGCATTTGCATAATGCAAATGAATCCACAGAGAGGGCGGGGGGGCAACAACTTTGCTGTCATTGCTGGCAGTTGGACACCAGCACTGCTGCTGGAAAAGCATAAGTGCCATTACTACAGCGCAGCACAAAGGTCTACAGCATTTTGCTGGTAGGAGCAGGAAAGTAAACAAGAGTCCGAGCCCCAAGCTGATGGAATGATTTTTTTTTTTTTTTTTTTTTTTTTTTGCTCTTGTTTTTTTTTTTTTACTTTTTTACAGAAACAATTTCAACTGGTGGGAGGAAAAAAAAAAGAAAAAAAACCCGCAACCAATATTTGACAAGTGGGGGGGCGAGTGAGCAGTTGTCCATTTGTTGGAGCTCAGGCATTAGCAGAGGATGAGCTCCCTGCCACTCCATTAGGCTTTCCCCTGATAGAGTAACACCATTTTAGCCCCCTGTTTACTTAATATGCAGGATCCGGCCCCGTCTATTTGCTTCTAATCAACTGATAAGACGAAAGGCCTTTTCTAAGGCCCCTGGAGGATGAAAACCAAACTCCTAATGGTCATTAGTAGCAATTATGTTCCGTAACTGGCACCCCCCCTCTCTCTGCTTTTGCTGTATTGGCTGCTTAGGCGCATGTGGATCCGCTGTGGACACAGGGGACCCTGAACGCAACTCCGGAGCTTTTCACGATTCACTTTGACCATCTGATGCTGACCACGGCTCATATTTGATGATGGATATGTTTAGTTTCCTGTCTGATTTCCTGCTGCGATCGGGATAAATTGCCATTTGAGCTCACGTTTGTACAATACAGCGTGCATGTGTGTGTGTGTGTGTGTGTGTGTGTGTCTGTTTGAAACCGTTGTCTTGATTTCTGTATGACGGAAAAAAGAGCTTCTTTCCTGCACTCTGAGAGCATCATTAACACAGCGCTCCAACTTTACTGTAATTGCCGTGTTGTCAAAGGCATCTTGAGGACACCGCATGAAGCTATAGTGTGTCCATCCCGGCATGCGGCAGCACCTCCCAATTAGCTAACTCAGCTCCTTTGCAAACGGATTCGAGAGACTTGTGAATTTTATGCAAAACCGCCGAGATCAAGCGGCCTCTGCCCTAATCCCCGGAGTCGAACCTGGGGAGTGTGATCCTTATCGACAAACGTTGAGGCGCTGCAGAGTAGGATCCCATTACATATGCACAGAGACCTTTTTGACATGCGTTTTCCCTCCACGCCAGTGATGCAACAAAGACAGGAATCCCGCTCCCTTTTTTGCATTGTAAATGTTAGCGCACATATTGTGTGCAAAGATCCTGCTCAAGACACCTGATCCCAATTCCACCTTGATCTGATGTGGTATTTGTTGAAGTAATTCACTGCGTTCAGGTATGCGCTCTGTTAAATCCCTTCATCCTTTTTTTCATCTACGCGTTGGACTGGATATGATCCATTTATGAATCCCCTGAGAGCACTTCTAAGAAGCTTTCTAAGTAAATGGGTATTATGGATATTATGACTATTGTTGAGCTAAACTGACATGGACGTAACATCACACACTCCATCCCTTTGTCTTTATCAGATGTGTGTGAGCGGCAGCATGTGCTATGAGGGCTGATAGTGTAGGATTCAGCTGTGTAAACAGGTCAACAGAAGAGCCTTGCATACGCCGCGACACACACGCACACGGCACTCGGCGATGACGAGGAAGGCCATTGTCAGAAAACTAATAAAGAGGCAGTGTGTTTCTGCCGCGCGGTAATTGCACAACCCTGGATATCAGCTCGATATTTTAAAAAAAACAAAAAAACATCTGGCATCAACAAAGAAGAAAAGGTCATCAAGACAGATACGACATTAGTATTTTGACTGCGCACGCAATGCCCGGACAAAAGGGTGCACACTCACGGACCGACACGGACGCCTGTGCGCGCGCGTGCGTTTGTGTGTGAGAGCACGTGCGCACAGGTACACAGACAAACCAAAGAGATAACGTCATGTTCTCTTATCTGGCTACTCAATGAGACACGTAGACATCGTGTGTTTGCGTTTGCATGTGCATCTGTGTTTATGCGCCTGTGTGTTACTGTGTGCAGAGAGAGACACTGATAAACATGCCACATCTTGGCAAGTGGTGATTCAAGCGGGCGCCTGGCTTCTGTAAACACTGGGAGTGCAGCACAGATTGAGATGAAGGGAAATGAGGACCTGTGTGACTGTTTCCATCCAGATGGAGGCTACAATGGTTTTGGGGTTGGCCCAGGTCGTTTCCCCCAATGACAAACCATTCAAAGATCTTTGGAGCCATTAAAATATTGCTGCCTCACCACAGCTGCTCCTCGTCCTCATCAGCTAACAGCAGCAACGGCGGCTTCCGTGACGCAGATAAGGCGCAGCAGAAAGTAACATAAAAGGGCACTGTGCCATTTGGCAGAGTGTTCCTCTTCTTAGAAGCGAGGAGAGACATCTCATGAGACTTGCAGTGGGGTTTCCCTCCAAGACACAGCTCCTCATTTTTTCTTTTTTTTTGGTGATTTTTAAAGTATCTTTACCCTTCTTGTTCTCACTGCTCTGTACCCAAAGAGATTCTCCTCAAAGCATAATATTGTTGACAATGTTGTAGTTTTGTTTTTTTTTCTTCAGTTCAGTGCATTACTCAAATGGCATTCTTAATCACACAAATGAATAACAAATCAAGCTTTTGTTTTGATTTGAACTGTCCTTCAGGCAGCTTTTACTAACACATATCCCCGCCAAAAAACTTTAATTAATAAAATCAGCACAGTGGTCCTACGTGGACTTTTCCTGTGTCCGACCGGTCTCCACCCACAGACATGCAGGTTAACTGGTGGACTGGAAATTTTAAATTGCTTGTAGGTGTGAATGTTAGTGTGAACATGTGTCAGCCCCATGATAGCATGGCAGCCTGCGAGGGCATTTCCCAGTGCATGCTGGGATAGGTGCCAGCCCCCTGTGACCCTGCAGGAAAAGCGGAATAAGTTTAGAACAAAGCAATACTATTGCAAAACTATTGAAATGCCTTATAATATTTAAAGCTGAAGTGAAGTTAAAATCAGTACATACTTATGTTTTTTTTTTTTTGTCTTTTGCTCTTGAAACTTCCAAAAAAGAGAAAACGCACGTTTGATTCATTCTCCTACAATAACAGCGCCCTTCACAGTAGTGTTCTGCAGTGGGTGTGAATTTTTGGTTCTGACTGACAACACTGGTACACTCATTTGTTTGCTGCCAATTCAAATTGAAGCAGTAAAAATAATTTGCTATCTCACTTCATTTCCAGTGGCCAGTTAAATTGTTTGCCGTTGCTCAGTCTCAGCTATAATTTGCGCACTCTGTATGTTACTCCATGTAATGATTCAGTCACTGCTGAGGTTAAAGGACTTCTCGTTGCTGGTTGTTTGCCACTACCACAACTAGAAAAAGAAATAGTGAACAGTATCTGAACCTCTTCCTTTACATAATGTGGGATTGACTCTATCATGGAGTGGGAATCATAGCTAATGTTAGCAAGGAAGTGGAATAGAAACTTAACTGTACTGTATTTGCAAGATGAAAAAAAGACAAAATGTAACTTCAATCAATATTGTAGAAAGTATTAATTTCTCCAGTCAGTTTGCGTCTTGAAAATGGCCATCAGAGCTTTAGGCACGATTTCTATAAATATTCACACAAATGATTTATCTCATCCCATAAAATATGCTGAACAGCTGCAGTGCTGAGGTTACAGGTTTATGCTATAGTTGAATTGTAACAGTCTGGACATTGGTTATGACCACAGCTTGACCCATGAAAAACAGTAAAGTCAGGCTTCCACTTTCTAAATGCAAGCTAGGTTCCACTTTTCTGAGCAGAATACAAATTTGGCCATATCCTCCTCAAAATGTTACATTTATAAAAGGACAGATCGCTAGTAGTACATAATATATGAGGAATATGCAAAGATGCTGCACTGTCATCATAGCGTAAATGTCTGTACTCATAACGTTATTAAAAGGTACTCTGCATGGTTTAATCTCGTGTGACATCATGATCAAATCATAAGCAATCAACCTACACAGCCATGCTACATTCAAACGCTGATAACTTAACTAAATGTTCACTCTTCTCCAACATTACACCAGTCCAGTCTTTCATCAAACTCATCTGCGATGATGTTACACTAATTGGATGTTCTATTATTCATAATAGCAGAAGTTTTTCTTGGAACTCTGCCTTTCATTAAAACACAATAGAGAAAACCGGGTGTTAGCAAAGATTTGTTCATATTTCATCAGATAGACCATCGGTGCATGTCCAATCCACAAGCACAACAACAGTCAGTTGTGGCTAGGATAAAGGCAATTAGCCAGACTTCGATAACAGACGGCCTCTACCCCCTAAAAGCTTTTCACATGTTTCTGGCATCCTCTATTCAGTGTCCCTCAACACCTCATTTCGCTGCCATCAAGAGAGGAGCGAGCAGCTGAGAGAGGCGACGTTAACATGGCATGCTACTCATTGTGCACGCGGCGCTGGCAGACAACGCACATACACCAGGATTCTTTGAGAACAATTTCAACATCCTGCACACTCGGCCCTGATTCCCATTAAGCATTCATGATTCATCTGGATTTTATATTATAACGTTTTGAATTTTTCATGCATGTAAGCCCCCCCCTCCACCCACCCCCTTTTCTGATCCAGCTGAAAAAAAAAAAAGGAATTAATCAAACATTGGAGGAGGAAAAAAAAAATCCAAAGTGTCACTTTCACACACACAAAGGAGCGCATGTTTCCATCATCACCACCTGCTCGTGACATCCAGGGTTTTTTTTTTTTTTTTCTTGCAGTCACTTCATTTGTAAGGCTCAGGCTAGATGTATCACATACACCTTGGAGACACAAACAGAAGGAAGAGGCATTATTAGAAGGATACAGGTGTCCTCACAGGTAGAGTGTAAATAAGGTTGGAGAATAAAGTACGGGGTGTGTGTGGGTGCTGCCCTTTTACGTTCCCGCCTCTCCTCCCTTGGCTATTATTTCAGCTATCTTTTTGTTCTTTCTGCAGAAGGGATCATTAAACCGAAATAATTCATTTGTGAGAAAGGTCAAAGCCACAGTCTGTTGGCACCCAGATACCAGAGTTAGGAGTGGTTGCACCGAGAGAGAGAAAGAAGCCAGAGTAAAGGATGGAACCATTGATTCTTGTGTGTGTGTGTTTTTTTTTTTTTTATTGTCAACTCAATGATTGAGGTGAGCAACCCCCTGCCTTCCACTCAGCAGTGATGATAATCATCATCTTTAATACCTGTTATAGGTGAAGACACTGATCTTCAAGTAAATGTCATATCCACTGTTTACTGAGGCCGCTTTGTTGTTATTATGTCGTATGAGGCGGTTGGGAGATGTAGAGAGGCGCCTGAGAAGGACTGAGGAGAGAAAGCAAGGAGGCGGAGGAAGAGGGTTGAGGACTGTCATCTTTTAAGTGCCAGAAATAGGCACTCACTCCCCCCACTGATCCAAAACTCCCTCCCCATTGTCTCTCCTCCTCCAGCCCACGTGTGCTCCAAGCTAACCGTGAAGCCAAATGCACATACAGTCGCACAATAACAACATCCATTCTTAACAAGATTACTCCGGCAGTCCCAGTTTGGCTGATGGGACGTGTATGGGAGCAGAGGCGCGGGGATAAGCTGCCTGCAGCCGCCTGCAGCATTTCACATACGCTGGGCTCTATCCATAGGAGAGGAGATGCCTGGGGAGTTGAGCCAAACATCGAGCCCACAAGAGCACGCTGGCACAGGGAGCAGGAATCTTTAGCTTCTACTGCTGCTGTGGCTTATACCAACAACTACGATGTCAGAGGCAAGGGTCAATTAGCAGGTTTCAGATAATCATAATCTTTTAAATTTGAATAATCAGATTTGAATAATTGTAACCTCATTTATTGCTACTGATGCTTGGCCGGTCTTTTGACTGGGAAAAACAGTCCAGATTCATCAGTGAGCACAGCGTCCAACATCAGGCTCTACAATATTGTCTTAATCTAGTTGTCTTGCTGCCTATTTCAAATATGATTATTCACAGCTCTGTGTTTTGTCTCAGAAATCAACAATCCTTTAAATGTCAGAACAAGACAAAGGCCAAGATACTTAAGCCTGTTAAATTGCAAATGCACCTCTTGATGCTTCGAGAGAGATATAATCCAAACAAAGCAACATCCCCTGGTTTATGAAGAAACTAGACTAATTTAGCCATAGCAGCACCCGGGCCAAGCGTCTGAGGTGAACTGCTTTAATTCCTATAAATTAGTTAGAGCAAAGTTCGAGGCAGAGTGCCAGATGATTTAGCCTGCTAAGCGCTCCACCTCCGCACAGCCAACCCAGGCCAAGCCCGGTGAGCCAGGGAGTGTGAGGGAGGAAGGAGGAGATGAGAGAAAAAGGGAAAGAAAGCCGTTAAATCAGAGCAGGGGTGGAAGGAGAGCTGCGCTTAATGAGAGGAGAGGGCTTTTCAGGATTTCCAACGGAAGAGTTTGACACCGTTGACTGACAAACACTGACATGGGAGAGAGCTAATCGCAGCATCGCAGTCCACGGTGAAACCATAAAGGGGCCATTTGCTATGAATTAGCACTGATGTAGAAGCTCAGGAAAGTGGCCCCCGCGTGAGCTCCTCACTGTACAACATGGATTTAATCACGCTGAGCCACAGATGTGAGTGATAGCGGCAAGCTTGTTATTTTGCTCAGGGACTCCGAAGCTGTGTGAATGGATGTGCTTTCATGTTAAATTATAATTGCAGCTGATGCATGTACACAAGAGAGCTTCCAGGGATCACGGACGGGACGCGTCATGTGCCTCCTTGCGATACACTGAGCTGAGACATGATTTCTGCTCCCTCATGAAAATACACGGGGGGAAATACGGTAAATGATTTAATGCACAGCGGTCGCCAGGTACATATGAGAGGAAGATGCTGGGTATGCTACATGTTTCTATGAGTGGGTGTGCTCCGACAGACAGAGGGAAACAGAGTGACTTTCCAAATAAATAAATAAATAACAGATCCGCCAGTGGTAAAATCTGAACACTCACTACAATACTTCTATTAAATGATCACTGTCAGGCAGGTAAAAGCAAAATTACTTGGCAATAACATTTAAGATACAAGCAACAATATAATACATTTCCTGGAAAAGTAATAATGCCAGTGAGGATGAGGTGACCTGTAAATTTGAAATACCACATATTTCAGTTTGCAATTTCTGCTCAAATCATATATAGAGCAATTTGGAGAGGAATCTGTCATAAATATGACTGCGTTGCCAACCCGGCCGATGTTTACAAAGATACGCCGGCGATAAAGCTTCACAGACACACCGTATTTACTGTTACACACATAACCCGCATGTCTAAATATACTCCATTCAAGCCCGTGTCCGATCATCTCATTTTAGTCTATAACACTCCCGAATGGACTACTGTACGACACACACACGCACATACACATACACAGCTTGTTAATGGGAACCAGGACGACAACACAGAGCCATAGACAACCTGTCAAGCTCTTCGAGGGCAGCACTAATGTGATCCCACAGCTCTATCAGAGCCACCGCTGGGCCTAGTGTTTTATTACAGACCGGGAGGGACAGACAGAGGGAGAGATTGGAAAGGAAGAGGGAGACTGTGACCATGGCCCATTGATATAATGGCCCTGCCGGCATTAGTGATATACTGTACAGGTGAGCCTCTGGGAAAGAGAGGTGTGTGGTAACAGAGCAGGGGGAAGGAGGTGGAAGCAGAGGACAGAGGGATGTTAGCATGGTTTTTTTTTTTTTTGTTTTTTTTCTAAACTACACAAGAGGAGGCAATGGAGATCTAAGGGCTGAGAGACAGAGGAGCTGCTGCTAGACTGCAGCTCAATATGGATCTTTGCAGTGCTGCCTGAAGAGAGATTACAGAGCTGTATTCCAGGAGCTGTTGTGGGTGTGAGAAACCAAATGGAATGAAATGAAGTCCAACAAACATTGATGGGCTTTCCTTTCCTGGACAGCTTTTTGATACTCTCCCTCTCACTATGGCTCCGGAAACCTGTGTCTAATGTGGGCTATATTTCAGAATGTATTATATCCGAGCCAATGCTTATAATTTATGTGTCAAATTGGCCATCAATCACTGGCAATAATTCGGCTAATATTCGCGTTAACTCCCACTCCTCGTCCATCAATCAAAGGCAGAGCCAGATATCCGCTCAATTGCTGGAGCTGAAGTAAATGCAGATTAAGGTGGGGGGGTGGGGAGGGGGGGGATCCCTGCTAATCAGAGGACACGTCGGCACGACGAGTCAAGATCAACCTTTGATGTGCTGCGAACCAGCAGCAGTAGGGCGGCTGGCAGGAGTCTCAGGATGTGGCTTACTGTAGCTTTGGCGATGTGAGGCGGCAGAGTGACACAACACTCAGAGAATTTTTTAACAATGTCATTGAACCACACCCCATCAGCCCCGGAGGCAAGCTTACTTGGGCTCAAGAGTCACTCTCTCCATAATCACCCCGTCACACAGAGAGAGAGACAGACAGAGAGCGAGAGAGAGAGCGGGGCGGAGGTGGAGGTAGGGGCCAGATGAGAGGCAATCCAGCCAAGCAGAAGTTGGGCGCATCAGTATTTATAGACTGATGTCCCACATCTTGTACTAGCAGACCAAAGTGCAGAAAGCAACAAAAGCAACAAAAAAGGTCTGAATTGAATTTTGAAAAAAAAAAAAAAAGATGGTTTACTCGGGTCCAGATTGAGGAGGTAAACAGGCAAAATAAAAGAACTCCAATCTTAACTTATATCATAGTGAGATAATCAGATACACCATTCAGTAAATAAATATATATGTGTGTGTGTGTGTGGGGGGGGACACACCGAAGCAGTGCAACACCGAAGCAGTGCATCCAAATTGTGCTCTCTTATCAGCTTCACCTGAATGTACCTCTGAAGGGGAAAACAAGAGAGAAGGATTGTATCAATTCAGACAAGTCAGTAGTAGAAAATGGTCTTCATTTTTTTTTTGGGGGGGGGGGGGGGGGGGGGGGTGGGGGTAGCACAGCAAATATCACTTATACTACAGAATATCATTTCTGCTTGGAGCAAACACCCTGCAGATTACACCACCAATCTGATACCACTGTGGTCCTTCTTGTTGGGAATCCTGTCAAACAGCTTGTTTGGAAGAATGAAGCTTGTGTTTCTTTTTTTTTTTCCCCACAGCACATACGCACACAAAGACAAAGACGTTTTTTTTTTTCCTCTCCTTCCGGACGTATCAGTTTCCTTTGGTGAATCAATAATCAAAGGCTTTTTTTTTTTCGTTTTCCCTTTCTGTATCACTGTCAGTCCTTGCAATCTTGCTGGTCGGCCTGAATTGATGAATATTAATGGTTGATTATCAATTCTCTTTGTGCAACAACACATACTACGCTGTGCCGGATAAAAGTGTTGGACAATGCGACGAGGGATCAGTCAATTTACTACATCTGCACTACAATTCAGCCTGAAATCCATCATTATCAGTCCTCACACACCATATGCTAAATGATCGCTGGGAAGTAAAGGAGTCTGGAGAAGTTACTTCTGAGGCTGCGAGACAATTCCAGCGCTAACTGCCATCAATCTGCCTCACACCACAAAGAAAACACGTTCTGATCTCTCTTTGGTGCAAACACAGCAATTTGTTCACTGTTTGTCTTTTGTTCTAAGACAACATTTTGCCTTTAATGGCCTGATGTAAATGAGCTGCGTCTTTGTATGTTTGAATAATTGAAACGGCTTTGATTGAAGAGGCAGACCCCTTGGAAAACTTGGCTGATTTTGCTGAAGGTTTGGACGGGCTTCATGCCAAATTGAAGAAAGGTCTTCAGCAAGAGCACGATGACCGTATATTCTGCAGGACTCTTATTTTATTTTAAAATCCAGGCTACACTTTTTCCATTATGGTTGTCCAATGGTAAATCAAGAGCTACTTTGCCTAAAATTACCCTCTGCTTGCCTTGCAGTGGTCTACATGAGAGTCTTTACGCATTGAAGTGGAGTGGTATCTCCCACTCGTCATCAACAATGTGCAAACGTCCCCGGCTCAATCCGTGTGAGCGATATGCTCAAACCTATCTACCTTCACACTCCATTTGCCTATTTCTATTCTTAATGATGGGTTATTTCTGAACGGTCCCTGGCTCATGATGAGTAATCCTAAAATCCCTTCCAACACCATGTTCGTTTTAAGCTACAGCCGAGCAACAAGCTTTCACAGCTGTCTCCCCTGCTTCACTTTAACAGGTACTGCATGTCTGCTTCCCCGACGCCAACGGGACTGACGGGGGTTGACGAGCACGCCGCTCAGTGAATCACAATGTCAAGAAACGACGCGCTGAAGAAGAACAGCAAAAGGGAAGGGTGCTGTCACGCCTTGTGGCCGTCCTTCTCACTCTTCCACACCTCCGCCTCCCCTAACCCTTCTCCCCCTGCTTTACTGCATTTATGCTAATAGTCCCTGCTGAGAGAGAACACAGAGGATGACACGCCGTTAAAAATCGATGGCACAATCTCTCTCTGTCCCTCACACAAACACTATCTCTCACTCTCGTTGTTCATGTAGTTGAGGGGATGCTCGGTCGCAGACAAAGATTGGGGATGCACGTATAATTAAACCTCAGAGCACAAGCAAACCACGGGATGGAGAGAGTCCAATCTTGGCTTGGACTTCCTTGATAATAGGCCCACAATCACAGACACAGACGGCCTCACACACAGCGGAGGAAATTGTGCAAAATACACAGAGAGCTGTGTGACCCACTTGAATCACACCACCCACCCATTTGATTCATTTTTTAATTAAGTGTGAGAAACACAGAGAAAGGGGAAGAAAAGGAGACACGGGGACTGAGAGGAAGAAAGATTTATAGTCTTAAACCAATACAGTGCCATCTTGTTTTAACATAGGACTTATCTTAGCTCTGCCAGGCACACTCACGAGCACTTAACCTTGCAATGAACGCAACCCATCATCATCGCCTCGCAAAAGGCAAGCCGAGCTCTTCTTCACCGCGTTGCCCCCCTACTCAGTACCCAATCCTTGTCCTTCAGCAGGAATATGTGGGTACCGATGACTAACCTGTCCTACAGTCAGGTTTCTTGCAAAGCTTTAACTGAGGCCTTGAAAGAAAGCATCCTTCATGACCTGGAAAACAACTTTCTTGTGCCACCAATCCTTGACGATCTCACACTGGAGTCAGAGGCACACAGCACACAAGAATGTGTGTGAGGCTAGAATTATGAATCACGACTCTGTTATCTATTTATCAGATGAAATCTTGAGCTTGTGTTTTTTTTTTCTCCATCTTTTCTTAGAAACAGATTAATTGTCTGTAAATATATAACAGTTTGCCAGATGATATGTCTTCCATGCTCAGTATCCTAATTTCCAGCTCACGTATGGTCACCGTGGCCCTGGTGAATGTTTGTTTGTTTCAGAATTCTGATGAGCAGCCACTGTCGAATCCAGCAGAGGCTGCCTAATTGACTCGCTTGAAAAATTAATGCATCACTTAACAGCATTTTTGTGTTCGTATGGTATTTAGCAAACACAGGTGCAAATCCCGCATGGTGGCAAATGTTTAATTGATGCAGCCATATGACAATGCTTGGGGATAGAAGAAGAATGAAAAAAAAAACAAAAAAAAACAAGAGGAAGCGAAATTAAAAGTATTTGCTTGGACTAATTTTTCTAGTGCAACAAAAATGTAACCAGCTTTTTTTTGTTTTGTTTGTTTTAATGCAACCAGACGTCATGGCCTGAAGGGTTGAAAAGATAAAATCCAATGCACTACAACGGCAATATGTCATAAACAAGAAAGTCACACCCACCAATTATCAAATATTAGGCACAAGACATTGTTTGCAAAAGCTATTACTGAACAAGATCAAATATTATGCTTGATGGCCTGCATTCCTGCCCATGCCAGAGTGGCTGGGTGATATTCTGGGGGAGGGAAGTGAGCGGTTGCCAGGCTGACTCTCCCCAGGTGAGTCCCAGCAATGAGCTGTGAACAAGCTGCTTTGGCCGGGCTGGCCAGCAGCCTTCCCCTCCCTTGAAACCTGCCTGACACAGGCCAGGGAGCAGGTGGCCCTTAGCCGCAGGATTAGCCTGCAGTTCTGTTCATTACAGAGCCACAATGGAAAAACTAACCATAACTAAAATAACCATCTCTTATCCATGCTATGAACAATTTGTAAACCTTGACTTGCCAAGAAAAAAAAATAAGCGTGTGAAAGGTAAAAAGGAGAGACATGCATCTGTAGCTTCTATGGAAGATTGTAACTGTATGTACATAACAATCTGTGTGACTGCTACACAATGTCTTGGATTTCAAGGACATCCAACACAGCAAAAAATGTTTCCACCATTATTTAATGGGAGTTTAATTATTTCCAAAAGCATTTCGCCTTCGCCTCCCTCTCTCTCTTGTCCCCATATCTCTGCTTCCCCTTGACAACCAAAACCCTCCCACTGCCCATGGGAAGAAGAAAAAATGGAGGGAGCATTCAAATGGCCGAATTAATGTTTCCACACGATAAGCAAGCTTAATATAATGCTGACAATCACAGCACTCACCCTGCCAACTAGAATTGGATCGGGTCCAGAAAATTCCTCCAGCACAAACATTTGATTCCAAACCCATCCTCTCTTGGCGCGGCTCAGTAATCTTTGTCCTTCGCCAAGACCGCTCGCCACCACTGCAGACCCACCAGTTTGTGTACTTTTGGACTGGCCTATGATAGGAGTCATAGACACGCAGGGAACACAAGTAATCCACACCAGCAGCAAGGACATCCACAGATCCACGAGCATCTCCTCGGACCGCTTTGGCATCCTGTCGTTGTGTGTTTTGTTTGTTTGTTTGCTTGTTTGTTTTACGAGACTTTTCTCTCTCGGCCTCTCGTCTCCAACTCCACTATTTAGATCAACAGCTCCTTCTTAGATAACAAGAAAAGGTTACTTGTGTCCTCTTTGAACGGTAGAGCTTGCATTCATGGTGTGATAAAGGTCACTTGCATGGCTTGGCATGCCTCCATAGCAGTTGGTGAGGGGGTGAGGCGCTCAGCACAGCATCCATTTGGCGTTATTCCGAGGGGGAGACCTAGGAGGGAGCAATCACAGTTTGTTAGTTTTCTTTTAGTCTTGTGAGAAGTTGTCACAAGGTGGGGAAGAAAGTGGAAGGTAGGGATATGAAAGAAGGGTCAAATAAGCATTTGGATAAATCGGTAGAGACAGCCAGGATGAGGGACGAAATACATCTGCCACTAAGGAAAAAAAAAACAAAAGAAAAAAGGATTAAAAAAAACATGAATGAAATTCTCATTTTAGTTCAACAAGCAAGATGTCACTTCATCATAAAAAAAAAAAAAAGATCTATCTGTGGTCACCATGACCCTTTATTGCATTCATATTATCCGGCAACAATTGAACAACAAATGGATATGTCTGTACTCTAAGGCTATTCAGCCCACAACATCAGATTGCTTTGCTTTAATCTATTGTTCTGCGGATTATCCTGGAAAGACTTTGAGCAATTACATGTTGCTTGCGATTAATGTTTTCATGATACATTCTGGGTGAAATATTGTTACATGCCACAATAAAATTCCTTAAACATCCACGCGTGCAATAGTGTCAGCTTTAGATAGCGAGTGTGGCTGCAGGTGAGATCGCTCTACAATGTCAACAGCGCTGTGGCTCGCTGATATATAATACTAATCCAGATGAGACAATCGTGAAGGTATTTAATAACACGTTTAATCTTTGAATTGAGTATGTTGCATTACATCTGGACTGCTGTTTTCTGATAAGCACGGGCATAAACTTTTTTTTTCTCTTTAGCAGACTAATCAAATTCAAACAGGGAGTGACATGACTGTAAAATAAGATTTAAAAAAAAGGTGCAGCCTGATGTAAATGTTGCCCCTTTAATCCAAAAACAGCTTTAACATTCACTGAATCAGCTCAGTCGTTTCAGTGTGCAGCACACCGATGTGCATTATTCACCGGGATGCAAAACCAGAGGGGTGAAAAAAGGAAAGGAAAAAAAAAAAAGCACAGACACAAAGGGCTGAGCTTTGACTTGTCCTCAGCGAAAACAGATGCAGGTGGACATGCTATCACAGCGCAGTGTCAGTGTTAGTTCTGGTAAGTTTTTACTCCACACAGTATGTCACTGCGGGCATGTGCTGCTGTGTGGTTCCAGCTATGCAATTCCAAGGACAATAAGCTGTAACGTAATTCACCTTAAGCCAACTGCAATATCATGAAGTGTGGAGTGAACCGAGTTACTGTGACATTGTCCAACTACAAGCGCTATAAAACCCAGAGATTAAAAGATGCCTGGGCATGTTAATTAAAACAAGAGGCGAGGGGTGAAAGAAGATGAGAAGACTGTAAATCTGTTAAAAATACAAATTTATAGATATTTTCGATCGAAATGAGTAATAACTGACACGGAAGTGTGTTTTTTCTCTCTCTTTTTAGTGCATTTAAGTCACTGTGATGCGTGACTAAGCAGGCAGTTTCAGCACCACGGGGATAGGACAGCTCCCCGCCAGAAAGCAGCCGGTCCAGACAGCTGAGCCGAAAACAGAGCGCCGGCAGCGGAGGAGCTGTCCAAGGTACACAGAGGGAATACATTTTTCAATTTCTATACACAGGATAGGAACAATAAATACACGAATGGAACCAGAAATAAACCCACAAAGTTTGAAGCTGCTAATTGCCTTTTTACGCCCCTGCAATAGTCTGCAGCACATACTCCGATTACCCAAAATTCGCCCTCTCTCCCTCTCTCTGAAGTTTTATGCTTTGAGGAGACATTGTTTCCAATCAGCCCTCCTCTCTGTGCAGCAAATGTGGCACCAGAGCGCATAAGCAGTTTAAATTTAAGGGGAAACAAATCATATTCAGGCAGCATATGTGCGCCTCGTACCGCGACAGACCCAAGTGAAATGTGAATAAAGAAGGTAGCCTAAGTTGCAGACCTTTCTGTAGACTTGCTCTGTCGCTGTAATTCTCGCTCCTGTAAATTGGCCGGGGAAAACGTTCCGTATGCCCGCGACGGAAGAAGGGAGCTTTGCCAAGTCCTGTAAAGCCCCTTTACCAAAGACTAATGTAAAGCAGCGATACCTGTTAGGTTTATATAGCATGGTGGCGAGCTGTACTTACTCGTGAGACTTGCATCCTCTCCTCCTGCTGCTGCATCATTTCACCGTTGTTGTTTCCCCCTCTCTCCGTCAAAATACGCAAAAGAAAGTCCAATGCCTTTCATGCGAGGCGGTGGGAAATGAACAGAACGTGGAGAGGCGAGAGGCTAGAAATCCTTCCTGCAGTTTGTCAAGGCGGAGTGACAGTGTTGGGGGGGGGGGTTGTAGTTAAGAGCTCCGACAGGCTTGCTGGCCGACTGGAAAAGTGAGGAGGAGATGGAGGAGAGATGCACGGTGGCGAAGAGAGCCTCCCCTCCGCGCCGCTCATTGGGTTGATGAGGAGCCGGGTCAACAGGCGCACAAATGAACGCGTGCCGCTCTTCCCAGGCACGGACGCGCAGAGATTATCGTTTCAAATTGCCGACTATGGCTGTGGCTATTACATAGGTGCGTGTGCTGCTAAAATTATTTCACCGCTGTATTTTATTTTTTTTTTATCCTCTGTTTTTTGCTCCGTGCCATAACTCTTCTCTTTGTTGAGGCAACGGCACACGAGTTCGCTCTCACTTCCCCCTGTTATTAGTGAAATAAAATAGGCCACGCGATCAAGTGAAACGAAACCGAGGCTGCTCATTTACGCTGTCATTTGATAGGGTAAAGCAATGGACAGATGGACACACACGCACTCTGGTCCTGTTGTCACAACAGAAAGTAAAACCAGTCATGTCTTACTGCATTCCCTTGCCCTCACACTGGCAGTTTTATGGTTTGCTGTATTTGTATTCTTGACACATTAATGTGGAGGAAGAAGGAGAAAAAAAGAAAGAAAAGAAAACTAAAGCCGAGACCATTAAAAGACAAGGAGCTGGTAAAGTGTTACACAGGTCTTATTAAGACTGTTAGTGAAAAGGTCATGCTCATCATTGCATAGCTGAATGCGAGTGCTTGTGTGTGTGAGAGCAGGAGAGCGTGTGAGTGACAGCAGAAGGGCCCCGTGTTGCTGTCCACAGAGAGAGCCCTCTAGTGTTTGTCTGGCTACTTGTCAGCAACCAGGTAGGCCTTGAGGGAGCAGAGTTTGTTAGCGTGAGCAGGAGAGGATGGTCAGGACACTGTCTGACGCGCGCATGATTTTCATTTTTCAGCAGTGAGATTGAAACTCGAGGAGTGAAAAGAGTTTGTTCGCAACCACGACATGATGTTGCACCTCGCCACCTATACACGGCAGGGCTGTTCCTCTCTTAGGCGTTGCCTGGTGGAGGCCTTTTGACCCATGTGCCAGGGATCCCAATTAGCAAAGACATCAAGTCTACCATTATTTATTTCTGTACCATTTAATTTCCCTCCTACTCACGCTTTGATGTTGCAGCTGCGTTTCAGATGGGAATTCTCCAATCATCTTTTTTAAAAGCTTCTGCTGCATAATACATTAGACTGTAAATGTTGAGCCATGTTTCTCTTGCTCGATGGGAATGAGGATTTCATTGACGGACACTTTGAGCTCATGTGTGGATGGAGTTAGATATATGAAAAAGCCTGCTCGGGGGGCTAATCGTTTAACATCACTGTAAATGTTTAAATTAATAAACAGCGAAAAAGCACATGCCAGTAACTGAACCCGTCGACACGCCGCAATTATGTTTAAGACGCCGCCGCATATGCACTGTCTAAATTACTGATGCTGAATGCAACAATACTCTTATAAGACCATGCATTAATGTTATTCATGGCATGTTCTTTCAGGTAAAAGTTCCACCGACATCAGACGAATCTGAAAATAACTAATCATTCAAAATCACCTTATGTGAGTGGAGTTTGGAGCAAATCAAAAGGTTCCAGCTTTAAATTAGTGATTAATTCCACCGACATGGCCCTTGCCAGTGATCAAAATATCAGATGGCTTTGAAAAAGGCAAAGTAAGTGAAGGGGAAATGGTCTTTAGAATCCAAGCATCCTCAATCGATCATTAGTTACTGCTTTGTCAGTGGTATTAATCACAGAGCTGTTGCAGTGTGCGCCACAGACTTCAACATCTGAAACTCCGCACAACAAGTCCCCATCACGGGGATTGTTGCTGCATGAAGGTCGCGTTGCTAGATCGAGATTTTCTTGTATGTTATTTGTTCAAGCACAAGCATGTCCACTCTCGGGGCATTTCCATTTGCAAGTATATGAGCCTGTTAACGCAGATGTAAACGTCATCAAAGACACATTTTTGCAAGTATAACCCCACCACCACCACTACCGCCACCACCGTCGCCCCCACGCTCTAATTTGGCCAGTTTTCCAACTCAACACCTAACACTTATTTTGATGAGCAGTCTACTTTGAAAATGCATCCAGCCTGAGATAGCCTGCAGCCGTAAACTATACTTTTAGCTTCATGTTCCTTCTTTGCTTTGATTTACTTTTCCTTTATTGCTGCTGTTGCTGGTAAGCCCCCCTGCTGTGTGGCCACTAGCCTCATTCTGACAGCTACAATTGGCTTGTGACTGGCCAAGCTCATCTATGGCGAATGCTGCGAAACATGTTCCTCTTTGGAAAGATGCCTTCAAGAGAAAACTGTAATGACGAGAAGAAAAAAAAAAAAAAACAACCTTATTTTTACACTTTCATGATCAGCGACCCCTGACGGTCATACAAATGATGAATCTTCTGAAGGTGGTCAATTCAGGTCAAACAAAGAATAAAAGGTTTTATCCCCTCCACCCTGACTATTGTAATAGACTGTGGTTTAAATGAAAGCAATGTTTAGACAGAGTGTTTTTAAGTAGGGATGTATTTGTTACCTGCAGTAGACCACAGGCTCCCAGGAGAAGGAGACAGAAGTCATGGCATCGCAGTAGAGCAAAGCACTGCTGTGGACAGGGTCAACCATAAAAACAGGAAAAAAATGTATCAGTAATAATATAATATAATCAGTTTATGCTATAGTGAGTATTTTATCACCACTTCACCTTGACATCAGATCTGTGCCGTAATACACTGTGCACAACACAGGTGTAGAAATATGTTAATCCTACAGCTGAGACAACGTAGCGCCAAGGGAACGGGCTGTCTGACAGCATAGTAAAATAGTGACAATATGCTCACTATATGTACACTTAAACAGATATTGATTTTTTTTTTTTTAGGTGAGCCGTTTTTTATGTGGATAAACCACAATACTGTGCTCATCCTGTCCACGGGACTCTGCTGCACTTACTTACTGTAGCAAGACTTCCGCCTGGTTCTCCACAGACTGCATGCTGACCACAATCTACTGTACAGTCGGTAACACATCGACTACCCATAAGTTCCTCATACAAACCCACCTCAAAAAACGCAAACCATCCCGTCAACTGAATGAGTATATCTGCATGTAGTAACAACAATAAAAACGATGAATCCGTCATTATAAGTGTTGCTAATTTGTTTTCTGTCAAATGACTAATTGATGAATCAAATAACCCTTGCAGCATCTAAAACGAGTCACAGTTTCATTACTCCTCTCTTAGAAGCAAAGTAGGAAGTAGCGTGACAGTGTTATGAGTTTTAGTTGTCTGCATATACCAAATTATTAAGCCATATACGTGGCATATCAGAAAATGCTCAGCATTACACCTTGTGGTTACTGAGGCATTAAAACACTGATGGTGACTGAACACATCCTGAATGGACCCGGGTCATATATCTAACTCATCTGGTACCACTTTATTGTTAAAGGAAATCTCACACTGCAGTTTTAAAGGAAATGGGACCATTGGGACCAATGCTCATTCATTTCTTCCTCCCAGGATTTCCCAGCTGATCAAGAGATTGAAACTGCTGTAGTTTCCCTCCAGTTACGAATGTGTATCACTCATGTTTGGGTTACTGCTTGGGTCATTAGGGCAAAAGGGGGAGGATTACAATGGCATTATCAGTTTCAGTACAGTTCAGGGGTTCGTGTGGTGTGGGAGATGGACGTGGGGGTCTTTAGCTCTGTGTTTAAATTAAACAAATTGTCTTTTTTTTTCGTCTCCCTCCTCCTCCTCACCCCGTCTTGGTCAATAAAACATTAAAATAGAATATCAGTAAAAGAGCTCTATTCAATAGGCATGTGCCTGGTAAACATAAAAGGCTTCGAAATACTCATTGTTCTTCATTGTCAAGTATAATAGTAACAGCAGAATTGAGTACCCCGGCTGGTTCCTTCCATTCGGCTCCTTCAAAACCACCGTGGCTGATTTCAGACAGGTTTTTTTCTTTTTTTTTTTTTTTTAAATCCTTCTTTGAGCGACTGTGAATTCTTTAAAATGTCAATATATGCAAATCACTCCTGACCTCTTTTGAATTATAAAAAGGCAGCATCAAATCAAACTTATACTTAAATTTAATGTGAGAAAAATTGGGGGGGAAAAAAAAAATGTTCGTCTCTGCTTAAACACTTTGAGTATTCCTGTTCAGACAATACGCGAAGGGCACAAGCAATCTGTCTTTGACGTCTGTGTTTAAGCAAGCCGAAATATAAGTACAGCATGTGGCACATTAGCATTCCTAAAAGTCACACTTTAATTGGTTGCAGATTGAAGTTAATTGATTTAGCTGATAGTTTTAAATCTCCTGAAGATAATTAAGTGCAGTGTTGAGAATTCTGATATGTTGACATTTTGAGAATGAACAACCTGTAACGTGTGGGTACAACATAACGTTAACTAACATCTTAATCATGCAAATTGAAAAACACGGCAGATTTAATTATCACCGGTCGAATCATTGGTCCTCATTAATTACATTGGGCTTATTTATTCACATTCACATATCTATTCCACTTACTTTCCCAATTATGCAGGACAGTCCTCAGACCCCTGCTGATATAACAAACAGTAATTCCATTCCTGCTTCATTAGGGCACGCATGTAATAAGACGCTGAGGGGATAGAGGGACAAATGAGTATCCAAGGTTGAAGATGTGCAGCAACAAGAATCCAGAGCATCAGAAATGATTATTAGACTTTCTTCATACTTACATATTTATATACACTGAGTCTACTGCAGGGATAACAAAATGTGTGGTAAGGAGCCTCAACTTACATCTCTAGTGACACACATGAATTAAGTCACAATGCACACAGCTCATCCATAATATTAGAGTACTGTGTGCGTGATTATTCAGTTTGTTTCTGTTTGCAAGTTGACTCAACAGTTGTAGTTCACATACTGAGAAAATAAATTGGCTGAACTTAATGTAACACTTTTGATCAGCAGGTGTTGAACTATCTAGAGCATGAACTAGACTAATTAATGAACAGTTTTCAAGTTATATTTGTCAGAAGACAGAAAACAGCTCCCGGAAACTATAATATATATATATATATATATATATATATATATATATATATATATATATATATATATATATATATATATATATATATATATATTTTTTTTTTTTTTTTTTTTTTTTTTTAAAGAAGTAGTAGTGTAGTGTTTAAGGAATCAGACTTGAATGAATGGAATTCAATGGAAAATGGATCTAAATATCAAAGACTTAATTCATGTAAATCACCTAAAATGTCTTCATGACAAATCACTCTGTGCCCACATAATATCCAAAATAATTCAAACTATAAAAAAAGTCCCATCAAAATCACAATCACATTTTGACTGTAACATATCAACATATCAATGTATAGAGATGTCATTAATTTATTAGTATTGGACAAACTGAATATTTAACCTGAGGAAAAGTCGATACGATTCATCATCTGAGGACCATGAATCTACAACATGTAACAGCAATCCATCTACGGATCAGCTGCCACCCCAGAACCACCACACTGGCGAGAATCTGTTTTCAAGTGATGGGATGGTGTCATACATCAAAAGCCTTCCTTCAAAAAGTGATGCAGATACATGGATTGTTATATCACTGTATGAAACCAGAGTTATTGTAACTTGCAGAGGACTCTGAGAAAAGTTAAATACAGCAAAGGACACAGTTTTGCTTGCGGTTTAAACTTTAGTTTGACAATGTTTCCATTCCTCTATTTATGTTCACTGGGCACTAAAGTATTGTTATGGTTATGGATATGGTTACCCTAAAGTAAGATATCTCCGTGGGTGCTTATCGTTGTTCAAAATTGGTGTCAATGACAGCAAATGTTTGGTAATAATGTACAGTTCTGTGAATAAGATATCCAGACAGTACCTGTAAGTTGAAATGGACATACCCATTAGTGTACACTGATTTGATTAAAGGCGTGTTTGTTTCAGTAAAACCGCAGCGAGTTTTTCAAACAGTTCTTTATAGAAACTTGCAAGAGAAAGTCACACCAGCGCTTTACATGAACCAGCTGTGCTTATTAACACCAGGCTCTCTCTCCATCTCCGTCAGCCTCTCTGACAGTCGTAATGCTTTATGAGGATGGGGATACAATAGCAAAACTGAATGTGGCAAAAAAGGAAGCAATTTGACATTAATCTAGTGTAATGTGAGACAAGTGCTAGCAGAAGAGTCCTATGATGAGATGAAGACAGACATCAATAGACATTGATGGTTGTAATGAATAGACAGAGTGCTGCGGTAATGACACTTTACCTTTAATAGTGCTCATTAAGAAGACTAGCCACTTGGTTAACGAGGATGAGAAATGAGCTCCGCCATTTGTCGTCAGGCCATAGACAGAAGAAGGGTCTTCTGAGCTGATGGAAGGTAAAAAGAAAATAAATAAGTAATAATAATAAAACTATTGAATCTGGAAATAGTCAAGTGTAAGCCCAGAGGTTTGGAAAATTCTGAATGAGGGTGAAACCTGACCTCATAAAACTCTAAAAAAGGGGGCTATCATTTGGAAAACATTACTGTGTAACACGATGTGTAACTCCAAAAATATAACAGTAAGCAAAAGTGTTTTCAACCCAGATCTTACTGATGTTTTTTTATGATTTTTTTGTCTAATTTATAAAAGCGTGCAGGACAATCTAACTGGCAGCCGCAGAAGAAGAAAGAAGCCAACTATCCTCAATGTGAGGTCAGTGAGAAGCTGCAGCCTGTTCTTGTTCTCAGGTCATCGTTTTGTCACGCTCCTCGCATCTCGTGCTGACACACGAGGTACCCTTTAGCATCCTCATGAGATGTACTGGCCTGCCAGAAAGCCTTGAGGAAGTCGGGTGACAAAGTATAAAGTCCTCATTGAGAGGGAAGGAGGTTGGGGTGAAAAGATGTGTCCAACAAACGCAAGACTTTCACCCAGGAGACAGCTGTGAACCACAAAGTCAATGTCCACTTATTTAATAAAAATACAATAACAATTTATCACATATGTGACAACCTAACTGTTGTACCTAACATACTTGTATGATACTACGATTTAGGTACATGTAATCATGTTTTGCAAAGTTTACCGAAACCAAAGGACACCAAAAGGGACAATGTGCACCTGTATGCAAAAGAGAATGGGTCCATTATTACTACAACTATCTGTTGTCCTTTGCACAGTTCAGCCTTTTTTTTAAGGTCACAAATTCATGATGTTCTTTCAAGTCTTGCTTATATGCAATGAATGGCTATTAACAGATGAACTGCTTTTTAACAAAACATAAATATACATGTACTCTCATAAACACCTTTGATCCTGAAGACAGGACAGATTCCTCAGCAAAGAGGCAGAAACAACAGCAATGTATACTTACTATTAAACATCTCCATGTGCCTTTAGTTAAGTCATTACAATGGATGCATTCCGTTAGTGATACAGTATGAACATGCAACCTTTGTGGAGAAATAGCTGAAGTCAAAGGTCAATGGTGAGGTCAGGACGGAAGAAAATGTTCGGGAGCCTCTGTTGTCTTATGCTGTAATATTTATTGATGCTTGGCCAAGGAGAATTAGAGACACTCTCAAAGTACATCAGAAGTGTCTGAGTCAGTCTCACATTCTGCCCAACTCATGCTGGTGGATAGACTTTAAACCCCAAGATAGCACAACAAATACTATATGCCCAGAATTTAGCCAAAGAGAATGTCTTTACCCATGGAGGTGTTGCTGTCAACATATTCTAGTCTGGAGACAAAGATGTCTGTTTATGCAGACTGGGACGTCAACGGCAAGCTATCTATTATGTCTAGGAAGGCAGCAATAGGTCTCTCCGACCCTGGCCACCACAATATTGAGATAGACTGGCACCTGCTCTTCCCAACCAAAGCCAAGCAATTAATAGTGCTGAGGACCTCGAGGCCCACACGTGGCCTTGTGTAAAATAAGGATAGAAAATTCCCCAACACTCCCTGTTGCAGCACAATGAGTATGATTGCATGTAAACACAAAAGCTGGAAATGTCCATGAGATCTTAACATGACGGATCAAAATATCTTGTTTGACCACAGAAAATTGTATTTACAGTTTACATGTCAGCCCTAGCGGACCAGATTATTCATCATAATTCATTGTATTGTTCCAAATTAAAGAGTAATGATGAACTCAGAATATGTCTGTAATATCACATAGCATCACATAGCTTATCCTGGTGCCCTGTCAGATAACTCAGATAATTAAGATACGGGTCCTGGGTGATCTTTGTAAATTTTTGCACTAAACCTCTCCCAAATTGGACAATGTATGAAGTTCATTTATCATTCATAACTCATTAAAAGTTACTTCAGATGGACTTCAGTCTTTCCCACGTGTGTGCCCATATCTGCCAACTAAAGCCACAGAGGGAAAAACAACACATCCCATTTGTCTCTCAGTCCCGGTTTTAACTGCATCAAGCACTACAGACTGTTAGATAACAAAATTAAAAGCAGCTATAATCAGTAGTTTCATAATGAAAATGTACTGTATCAAATGACAATGATAAAACAATGTGACAATATGAGAGAGGGCTTCTTGTACTTATGAACCTACAGACAGTTATTACATGAATCTGCAGCCCCCCATGGCACAGAGCTTTATAATGAGTCTCTCCCACAATTAGACTATTTTTCTTCACTCTCACAGCTCTCATAGTGTCAGTTTTTTTTTTTGCGGCAGCAGACGGCTGCATTCAGCGAAATCTCTAAAAGCATTTTTTTTATTTTTATGATTAATAATGACTATGACTTATTTCATTCTCATTTATAGTGATAATACCTCATTTCGGTTTCAAATTAGGTTTATTTCTTACCAGTTATTGTAGGTTTGTAGGCAGATAAAAAAGCATGTTAATGTGTAACTACAACCCATAAATAAAAGCTCATGTGACTACATCAATGCCTATAAATACACTATATATATTCTGAGTAAAGATGTTTTGATTTATGTGTCTATACATCTCTGGTGGATACTTGGCAGTACACCCTGCATTTGAAGATGGACTTGAAATGGCTTGCAGCTTGGCAACTAGGGGACTACCTAATTCTTTTTTTCTTGCACCAAGACAAGATCTCAGAGGAATTTCCAGTTTCTAATTAATAATTGGTATATGTGGCTGACGCTCTGTGAGATTATTTGAAGTCATTAGAAAACACCCCCTTTCACTGAATCTAGCAGAGAAAGAAGGGGACCAGCAATCCTGCAGGGATTGCAATGCCGCACCAAAAGTGTTTTGTTCAGGAAATTTAATTGCGGCATCTACAAACTTGTTCCTGTGAGTATTACAAAATAATGACTCTGTTCTAACATGAAATTAAAAGCAAAAATGTGTTTTTTTTCTCCAGGCTGGAATAATCTTAATGGAAAAAATATTAACGCTAACACCCTAAGTCCTGTTGTTCTCAGTGACTTACTTCATTGTTTGATGATAAATTGCCACTTGTCCCGACTCTCAATCAAATTCCCTCTGTGTTTGGTTTTCCATATCTTGTAGCTTCCACAGTCCAAAAACGCTTTTCCCTTGGTGCTGCGTACAGAAAGTTCCCTTTGTTCTCGATAAAATTAACCAAAACAGACAGCCAAGTGTGAAGTGCTGTTTGATGACAAACACTGGGAAATACTGGGAAATACTGTATCATGACAAATTAGCAGACGGCGCAATGTGCAACAGCTTTTAGATCATGTCTAAGAAAAAGGCAAAAAAAAAAAAAATTATATATGTAAAAGGAGAACAAAGATCCATTAATATCAAAGATGACGTGTCGAGAGTAGCAATAGAGAAGAAAGGTACTTCAGGGAAAGAGCGTATGGAAAGGGCTTGAGGAGAATGGAAAGCACCAGGGCAAACACATCTAGCTTATTGATTTATTGGGGGGTATAGTCTTAGAGACGGGTGCGGGATTGATCAAATGGAAGGTTATCCTTACTCACAGAGGCAAGCTGTTTGCCAATATCCATCGCTGGAAACTCAAAATGGCTCAAAGGATCCTTGACATTCCCCAACACTGCAGAGGAAGGATGTGGCCAGGTTAGGAGATTCTCTGTGTGAGGAAGTTGTTTTAGTCTCCACAACCAATGATAGGCTGTACAGGATCTTTCATGGAGATAAAACCGAGTGGCAGTGTCTTTTATCAGAGAGCAAAGATAGAAGGAGATTTATTGTTTTTTTTTGTCAGGAAATATATTGTATTATTTGATATCTGCATATCTATCAACCTATACCCATCATCTTTTCTATCCACAATTTGTTGCTGGTACATTGTCAAGTGATGTATCTTACAGTACTTCTTTCCCAAACAAGGAAATACCTCAGTTGAAAGAAGTGTCCATGTCATTGTTGCACTATCACATCCATTCATTGAGCAATCCCTGAAACTGTTTGGAGGTCCACTTCTTGCTTTGAAAACCTCTGATCAAGGTTATTTATCCGATTAGTCAACTGGATCAATCTAATGTAGTACTCGCCGTGTCTACAAGTCCTTTGTGGAACAAACCAGGTGGACAAATATCAGTTACTGTCAGGTACTGTGCAGGATGAAACATGTGGTTTTGTAGAGGTAGTAGTATATCTAGAGACATTAAGTTGATGCATGCACTGTACACAACATTTTGACCCCAACTCTGAGAACAAGTGAAGGAGAAAACCAACAAAACAATGTTTTAGTGCCACAACTCTGAGAGCGCTTTGTGCATATCCGCTATATCCTCAACCTGCCCAGACTGCTCTGGGAAGTTATGGCCTGTTGAGCATCTATTAATTTGCATCTGCACTCGTGTTGACAAGAATCACCACCAGGTTTACTGCCCTGATTGTTTCATCTGTCGGGGCATGGGAGTAAAATGAGACACAATTAATTCCTGTGAACCAAAATCCACCCTGTCCATTAATCTTGTAATTGTAACAGAACACAGCGGTGGAGGCAGCGGTGGCAGCTTGTCAAGTGGGGAATGTGAGGTGAAGGAGATCCAGTCATCCTATAGATTGACTCTGAAAGCTTTAACACGGCAGTGATCTTTTTAAAGATGTTCAGTCCATGTCTTGTGTTTGAGATAATGGAGCCAACAAATGTTTGGTATTTTGTATGTAATAATTCACAGCACTTTAGTATTTATAGGCATATTATGTAAAGGTTTACTGTTTATGCACATGTAAAAATCAATCATAGGCAGGTTAAAAGGTAAGCTCCTGTGAGTGTGGAGTTTGCTCAGCTGTCATGTTTACTATTTTAATAATACATATAAAAGACACTACATACTGTATATCATATTCATATAAAACATTAAGACATCATTTATATGAACAGTTAGCGGTGCCACGGCATTATTAAGCATGCATTATCTGTCCGTGCGCCAGATTCAGATGTTTGACAGAAAAGAGGAGTGAAATGTATCACTGATTAAGGGATTATTAAAATAGTTAGCTAAATCATTAATCAACTAATTGCGGGCGCTGTTAAATGGAGCTGTCTTAATTACAAAAACAAATTTACAATGCAATGCTGCATAAACTGTATAGACACACACACACACACACACACACACACACACACATATATATATATATATATATATGAGAGGGGCTTGTGTGTGTGTGTTTCTCTTTGTGGAGTTAAATTGGCAGTGACATTCTAAAGTTGCAGTTTGACATCTAACCCGTGTCATTTCCACTTTTCTTGTAACTGCAAAAACAGAATACTATAGTAAGTAGCAGTCTGTAAAGGTTCTTGGTCATCCAGGTCATCTTTCAAGAGTTGAATCTGGGGTTCATGGACTTGTTTGTATATCCGTGATGAAGTTTTTACTTCTAATCCAAGAGGCTTCTTCAGTTATGATTGCTTGGTGGGGAAACCCAGGTGTTTAGTCTTGGTAGGATCGATAAGCAGGTCATTGATTCCACTTGTTTCGAAGCATGTAGTACATACTGTATACAATTAGTACGTAAAATGTGCTATGCATGAACTCCGTGTTGCCAATGAAAATAAATCACTAATGCAAAATTGTTGCACATGAATGGGATAAAACCGTTGGCCACGACCTCTGTGCACCACCCAGAATATAACTTCTGTTTCTCGAAGGACACGCTGCGGTTGGGACTTTTATATGTAATTTTCCAATGCTATGAGCACCGCAAACAAAACTCCAGTCACCGCCATTGTTTTGGGGTGGAGGAATAAATCTCAGGGACAAAATCTCAGCACACAAAACCATAATCATCTGCATGGGTAGGTGCTGCAAAAGGTGATAAAATATGTTGTTGTTTTTTTTCAGTGTTGAGTGACCCCTAAAAGAGACAGCAATGACACATCGCACTCTAAATTGCGAGCTTACAAACCAATGACAATGACATCACAACCAAGGGCGTGAGATGAGTCTCATGATTATATTCTATATTTTGAGATACTAAAAACATTTTCTTGTCTACAGAATAAGCTTTATAAACACGAGGATGCATATTTGATTGCTTTGTTGTCATTAATTTTAGTCATCTTTGGCTTGTTATACCTGCTTTACCTGTGTATGCTGCATTTGATGAAATTATAATGTCTCTGCACCCTGAATCTCTCAAAGAGAAGCGCCAGGTGTTTCACAGATAGTGTGATTTGTCATCTGGTATGTTCTGTTGGTGTGTAGGCCGCTATATCATCGGAAAAGTCCCACAGTTTCCACTGCAGGCGCTTGTGTCACGCTCATCACGTTTGACAGCTGTTCAAACTTCACCGCATCTGCTTATTTGGAGGAGAAGTCTGCTGCTATCATTAGCACATTCACAACATTGCCATATTGCCCTTTTTTGCATCTGTTCTCAGAAGTAAACTGTAACTGATGGTATTATCTAAAACCGTGATTCAATAATCTGGCTAATCCTTTGGGACTTCTTAGTACTGGGTGTTGTACTGAACACTTGCTGTGCTCTTGGAAAAGTAAGGAGCCTTAGAGTCAAGAGTTGAAATTATGGTGTGCAGGATTAAGCTATTTTTGGGATTAGGAATATTTAATTTTGAAAATGAATGAACAGACTCTGCAGAGCTTTTTGCTGGTTTACAGATAATGAACAACAATATCAAAACCATGAATGACTATGGACTGAAATGTGTGATTCTATCAACAAACAAAAAAAATCTCAAAACTATTCCCATTAAACACAAACAGCAGTGTTGCAGCGTGACTGTGATTAAAATGCATGCTTGTTTAGGGGATGCGCTGGATTGGAAGGCTCCATTGTATTTGGAGTGAGGCTATGTTTAGACTGGAGGAACACTAAGGTCATAAGAAGCTTTGGGGTGAAAAAAAAAAAACACACACACACACATACCACCTCCTACCCTCCATCCCTTATTCCTTCACACTTTACTGCAAACCCTGCCATTTCAGAGATTTATAAATAGTATTAAGCCTGTTCTTGGCTCTCTTGTCGTTATGGGCCGCTCAGTTTGAGTGGCGGTTGTCACAGACAATTTCTATCATACTTTTATAGAAAAAGGCTGTTCACCGAGGAGTAGAAAATTCCCTTTGAGGAGGCAAAGTCTTAGTTGGGAGAAAATTGAGCACAACAAATGCTGATCTATTTTGGCAAGTAATTGTAAAAACCATAAATATTCCAATGTTGCCAAAGGTCGCTGAAGTTTTCAGGTTAACACTTGGACTTCAGGCAAATGATTTCCATTGGTAAGATAACAGCGGAGTATGATTTGATAACCTGCAGCCATTGTAACCTACTTTAGATTCCTTTACATCTCATGTTTTATGCATTTGCAGGTGGTTACTCTCACAAAGACGACAGGGCAAAACAAAAAAATCCTGGATTATATAATCAAACCTATAGCATATATTCATCGTTAGCTGGAAGTCAGTCTAAATCATTTCTATATTTCACGTCTAATTATGCAGCAAATTCAGAAGGAGTGACTGGAATCAAGCCTGGCTCATGTATCAATAAAAAATGATGGCGATACACATCATGTGCCTAATTGCTAGCGAGGTGAAACAAATTCTAAACAAAGCTGTAATGTATATTTCATTGCTCTGTTGGAAGGGTTTAGGCAGAAACTCAATGCACAATCTGACAGGCATCAGGGAATATCAGAATGGCAAATCCCTTTTAGACTCAGAACTGGGAGAAATAAATGATGTAATTGGCAGAAAATGTCTGGGGTGTGAAGGCTTGTGTTTTGCAGAAGTTCTCCATTCGTTCTGACAGAGGAGTAAAATTTATACATATACTGCAATAACTAAGAAATCGCCCTGGCTCTGGAAAGGTTGCATGGAGCTCTGCTGTTCGTGAAGCTCTTTGCCCTCAGGTCCACGAGATACCCTGAGATCTAACACTAAAGACACCTACTCCGCTCCTATACTTTTCAACTGTGTTTGCCTGCAGTCAAAACACACATTATTTCACTGCTTACATTATTCAACATCTCATACTTATTGTAAGCAATGGAACGAGTACTAGAATATTATACTCCAATAAAAGTATTACTTCAAATGAAACGAGACAATTAAACAGAGATTCTAGATGCAGCAAACATTATTACGCCATATGAATTAAATAGCTTGATACTTCTTATGGAAGTAACAGCAGAAACCCATCACACAGCGATGTATAGCATAACAATACACGCCAGTGTGACTCCACAGTGGCTGCAGTCACAAAACCACATACTGTATATGAGAAAAGGAGGACGAACTGCACAGCTTTTACACACAGCGAAGCACACACAAACACACACAATATTATGTTGCTAAGCAACGTAGTGTTTGCTGACACTCTTATCTGTACAGCAAGTTACAACAATAAGTGAGATTGCTATTGTACTCACCTGCAGCAAGTTTGTTTGTCCCACTTAAACAGACCACTCAACCTCGTGAGTCGCTGAAGTTGAATGAGGCTCTGCAGTCACAGTGTGCCAGGGAATATTTGTCAAAAAGAGCAGAAAGGCCTCACAAACCTCACTGAAGATAAAAGGAGGATCCAGCATGAGCGTTTTAGCGTTTAGCACTGAGCCGGATCGAGCGTGCACCTAATGGCCTCTCAACATTATGGGTGTGTTTGATTTGGGTCATTTAGTTCTCACCAGGCGGTGTATTAAGTCAGTGATTAATTATATAATAGGTGCAACTATGCTGATGTGCACCACTGCTAGCCCTAACCCATAATGACAACATCCTCAGTTTTTGTTGTTGTATAGTTGTGCATTGATTAACTGTTCACTAACTAAAAGCCCTGACCCAGGTACCCTGACTGCGCTCCCCATACTCCCCGGACTCTCGGCCAGTGAACATTAACATTTAGAACATGTATCTGTTACAGAGTGTCTCCTCACTGGACATGAAGCTTTCTGGACTCCTAGTCCGGAGCTTCTTCTCTGCTGCAGCTGCTGATTTTTTCACATACTGGCTGACTTATTTACTCTCTAAAGGATGTGACTTGAAAAGTGGCAAAGTACAATACTTGTCATAAAAAAGTTCTTTACTATCTAAATTTTACATAGGTGTATTACAGACCCCGTCAGTCAACCTGTAGTTTCTGAATGTTTAAGATGACGTTAATGTGATGACGTTACAGGTTGTCTATGACTTCAAACTAAGGATTTGGGAAAAAAAGAAAAGAAAAAAAAACTCTCACGTGTCCTGCCAGTGCCTATTTGACACAGAATTCATCTGAAGTCAGAACTCCCTCCAAGCTATGAAGCTTAAACAAAAAAAAAAAGAAAAAACATTTTCACATCTGTGAAAATTGTTGTTCCAAAATGTTCCAAACAAGAATGACGACTATCCACTTTTCATGCAAAGTCAATTTGAAACGTGTGATAGTTTAATTTAATTGCCATTCAGATGAAATATCTTGAAAAGGATTTGACAGCTTGACATTTCAGTGGTCGGCCCATGTTGTTGGTGTTCAACAAGTGGTGACAAATCAATGGCACCGGCTCAAAACCTATTTGCAGCTATCTTTACACAGGTCTCCTTCCTACTGTGTCAAAACAACAAGAGCAGGAAAATACTAAAAATATGTTGACAAGGGGAGACTGCCTACGCAGCCTCTGGACAAAAAAAATAATTAAATAAATAAGATGAAGAAGAAGAAGAATGGAAGAAAAAAAACTCATCTTCACCTCCCACCAGCCCATTGGAGTCTGACCCCCCCCCCAATACTCCTCCATTTGGATCACTTGCTCCTTGTTAAAAGGACCCAGCCCTGGACGGAGCGGGGGTGGTGATACCCCTAATGAAGATGAATATTCAGCTGTTTTAGAAAGGCTCCTGGAAGGCTGCCCGGCCTGCACTCGCTGTTCCAGTCAAATTGGCGGCACGGTGAGGGAGAAACGGGGGAGGGGGGGTCCTTACGCACTGGACTGAAGAGGGGAAGTTTGGTGGAGGGGGCCAGTGGAGATGATTGGGATGGCAGACAGGCAGAGGAGACATGCGTGCTCCTCTGGCAAATGATAAAAACTGTGTTTGCATACACACGAGCACACACGTACATGCGGACACATAGCACAGTCCACATATCACAGGATGAAAGTTATAGACCTACAATTGTTGACTGTTTAATTCAAGATAACTTGTTGGATTGTGCATTCATCTTTGAAAAAGTGTAAGTTATTGCTTAAAGACGTGTTTTTTTCCAATACTTTCCATTTGTTACCTCAAGGCAACGCTGTGCAGTTAGGGTCGTTGTTAGGATAATATGATGCTCAGTGCCGGAGGTATATGATGATAAGCCTGGTCAGTGTGTTTTCTGTCTGTATGTATAAATATACTACCTTTGCAACAATAGACAGAGGCACACGTTATGGCCTAAAGGGGCAAAAAGACTGCATAGCTCTGTAGGTTTTACCAGTCTCAAGCGAAGACACAGAAACCACACATTCTTGGAAATAATCATGACATTTTACCCATATTCTATCCACTGTACATTATCTGTGTGGGTGCACGTCAGAGATAATTATTAGAGAACATACAAATATATTTTATTTCTTAAGCTGGAATTAAGTGGGTGGCACGGTGGTGCAGTGGTTAACACTGACACCTCGCAGCAACAAGGTTCTGGGTTTGGATAAAGCGGTTCTGGAAAATAAATAAATGATTTGAATTACGATACCGTGGGCTGCACATAAGCAAACAAACCTGCGTATCGTTCACATACGTTTTTATTTTACACTTAAATGGATTGGATGTATGTTTGCTGAAATTCAAAGCCGTATCACATTAGCAAACCATAGTGTGAAGCAAATGCAGGAAATAAAAGACACTGGCACACTGACAAACTTTCGACAGTGCAAAGAAACCAATATGAACAATCGACGATAATAAAGGCTTGGAAGAGGTGCGTCGCTAGAAGATCACTTGTGGCAGTAAGCTGAAAACTCTGAAAGAATAAAAAAAAAAAAAAAAAATCCTGCTGAACTAACCAATCAGCTTGCCAGATGTACAGTATACAGTGATAATGTATACTGTACATCGGTCCAAACTATATGTTGCTGACATTTTGCAGCCTACTGTGACCCATAACATTCTCTGCATAGTTTTGCAATGCTTTCATGCATCAGCCTGATGAGATTCCACACAGAAAGACATGTAATGTTTTAATAAAGGTCTCTAATGCATATGTTGCTGTTTTTTTATACTTTCATTATGGCACATTGTTGGCCTGAGACAACAAAGAAGTAAAAATAATGTATGCTATTGGGAGTTAATTATCAGCAAAAATGGCGTTGGAAGTCAAAAGATACCATTAGCAGTGAACTTGTATGTATTATTTTAAGGGTCAACGAGCAATTTGTGTTTTCTCCCCTTCCTGCGTTTCACTACTGTTTGTATGTTTTGTCCCTGCAAACCAGATATGTCCACTTTTGATGATTTTTACCCTTCTCTCATCTACAGTCAGCGTTAGAATCCTATTGACCAATGAGAATACGTCTTGTTACATCATGTACGCAGGATAGAAAGAAGAAGGACAGATCTGGACAAATAATGTTTTGAGTTTTGATTCAGAAATCAACAATAAGCTCTGTGATCTCTCTGAACCATGTCAGACTGATTATGCTGATTTCAATCAACATCAGTTATTCAAGATATAATAAAATAGCTTTGATAAGGTCAATGTGCCGCGTGGAAACATGTAGGACAGCTTTGCCGTTGAGAGTTTACCAGCTGAGGTTGATATATGCGTATCTGCTTTTGCTCGCAATCCTTGTGAATCCATTTCAAATAATGAAATATACAGGAAAATGGTTGACTTTGTAAACATACATTTCTATTTATGGTGCTGAATGTGTCTACGTTTTCATCCTCCTGAAAAAAAAAGATTTTTGGACATTCATGGTTTAGATATTTTGTTTCACATAGACCTCGATTAGTGTAAACTGTGACCAGCATGGCTTTGGAGTAAAAAAAAACAAAAAAAACTAATCTGAGTATTCAAAAAGGCTTTTTATATGTTCAATGGGAAAATGATGAACATAATTTCTAGGTGAATGTTCATGTGGCTGTGTTTAAAAGCCCAGTGCTGTGCCACGTGCTGTCACGGTTCAGGCTACCTTTGGCCGAGGCTGCGAGCACACTCCTGTTGCCAGGTGGAGAGGGGAGATGGAGAGAGCCGCCGGCCATTAGCGGTGTTGGCTATTGGAAGTGAAAAGAGAAGAAATGTGGGGCAGCTTTGCCACCCGTTTGAAGTAGGGACAGCTTGTTTGTGAAGTGGAGGCTGAGCGCTTGGCTTTCATGTCCTGCTCTCATGTGACCTGGGGAGACCTCAACTTCATAAACCATATTGACTATATTGCCCGAAAAAAAAAAAAAAAAAAAACACTGACACAATCTATTCCAGCACTTATGGGGCTCGGAAGCCTGAAGCTTTATGAAGTAAGATGAATGAAAGGGCGCTGGGAGTTTCAAGGCCAGCCCTTGACACAACTTTGAAACAGACAAACATTGAAATGTTCTCGAGTATTGTCTCATTACCTGAGTAATAGTAAGAGGTTTAAGGGAATGATGTGACAGCTAATTTCAAGCTGCATAATAGTACCAACGATGTGACATTTGTTCACGATTCTTTTAACGATACTGTCACACTCCATCAGCGTTCGCTCTGTGATCCCGTAAACGATTGTGTGATTAAACATGAATTAAAAGTGAAACCATGAAATTGCAAGGCCCCCTCGCCGTCTTCTCTAAAGTTGAAAATCTTGTGCTCTTAACGGGAGTTTTTGACACAACTGCTGATCCAGCTCTCAGGGATGAGGGCTTGAGAGACTTAGACGTTTTTTTGTCGTCTCTGCATTTCTAGGGAGGGAATTGGCAGATTATTTGGTCAACCTCGATCAGTTCCACCACAGCTTAGGGGGATACATGCTCGCTGACTAATATTGCCCGGAAATCCATCAAAGTCAGAGGGCTTGTCCCCCTTTTAAAACTTGTGTGTTCCAATCAAGCGCTCAGCAAGTCAAAGCAAACACAAACAGAGGCCATACTCTGCTTGCAACCGATGCTGACGGATCCCGATGAAAATAAATTATGGTGTCTCTGAGCATGAAAGTACCTACTGTAATGTCGAATGAGACGACACTTAACTTTAATCTTCAAAGCCCCATAACGTGATGCAGCTTTATTCGCCGCTTTAATGTCCCCAAAAATAAAATGTTGGGCTGCTTTTGACACTTAGGCAATATATTTGATGTAGGACACAAACATGTCTTTCTCTGCCATGTAGTTTGATTGCCATGCATCATAGGTTACGTCAGTATGCAATCATGTGTCCCATAAATGTAGGTGCAATTCTGGAGAAGAGATTGCAGGAAGGGAAATGGTATTTCCATTCATTCACCCACTGACATGGAGGGTCACTTAGAAACGGGACAATGGCTCTGATGCTCGCCGTTAAATCCATCTCAAGGAGCAGGTAGAGCTGTGGAGGAGGATGATGTCACTGTCCTACATTGCTTGCAAAGTTATAAGCAGGCTCAGAATGAAAATAAAGTTCTTACAACATGACTTCCAACCACATCTGAAAAAACTGTAACAATACCTCTGTCCTTTTTTTTTTTTCTTCTTACACTTAGTCTCCTCAAATATAATAAGAATGTTTGGGATTTTTTTTTCTCCATCTAACAAGCAAAGAAAGAAAGTTCACCAGACTTTTAGGTGAGCTTTAATTTGACATAGCCTGTGGTTAAAAATAAAAGATCCATTGTTCCTTTGTAAGAGGATGAATTGTAATGGGAAGGTTTCTTTTTTTTTTTTTTTTCTAAAACTCAAATAAATTTATGTTTGAAGCAGGAATGATGAGTCAAGGCAAAACGCACTGTATTGCAGATCTTTGCCTTCACACGTCTCAGATACATTAACTATTCTCTTTTTCACCTCTAACCATTACAAATATCAGTGCTCTGCTTTGTTCGGCAGACTGCTTAACACACAAGCACAGGTGTGCACAAAAAAAAAAAAAACCACACACACCCTTACACACAATTTCACATTCCTTCTGGTCCTCAGCTGCAGCACGTGACAGAAAAAAAAAAAACAGTTATTCAGCACAGGTCCCGTGGGTTGGTTGTCTGCTCGTTTGTTAATGACAAGCATTTGGGGTAACCATCGATTTCCTGTGGCACTAATTAAGAGTAGACTCATTAAAATGTTTGCAATACATCCTGTGTTAACTTTTTTTTTTCGCTCTCGTTCTCTTTCATTGTACTTTGATCGTTGTCTTTTTTCTTTTTGAGGGCTTTCTGATCACGGAGAGTAACGGGGGCACTACGATCCCCTGTCCTCTGCCCAGTCAAACTGCAGCTAAGTCAGATGTAAAGGCAGATACATAAATGCATTGTGGGGGTTTAATATGTTTCAAACATTGACCGAGTGTTCTTCTGTTTGCCTTTGGGCTGAGTTTGTTCAATGAATTTGGCATGATATTAGTAAACACAGCTAATTTTGTCTGTTTTACCCCAAAATATGTATGCACCTGAGGGGCAACACTATGCGTTTAATATGAGCGAGAGATAAAGACGGAAGACTCTTGGCACTGACTCCACCTAAGCCGACTAACACTGCGAGGTATTTGAGCAGACGTTCACATCCATTTAGGAGTGCAATCTGTATTAAAAGCCCGGTACTTCTTATTCCAGGCAGCCATATTGATCCAACCAACTGTCCTCCCTGTGTGTGTTTACCTCTGGTGCCAGGTTAGATATCGGTTCCTTGTGCCTGCTGATGTCCATGCGTTCCCGCCAGATCAGAGTTCCCTGGGTAATTTAGTCTGGTTATTTTAAATTTGTAAAGGCTTGGTTCACAAACACTCTCTCTCTCTCAATCATGCTCCGTGGTATTTAAGTTTTGGCTAGATCGTTTTTTCCTTTTATGTAGCACGGATGTGAGATATTTATCCAACTCTGAAATGTTTACTGTTAGCCTTATAAAATAGAGGTGAAAGTAATTTTGCCTGTGCCGCATAAATCTTTAAAAATGACATTTGAAAAACGCCGGTGTGCCTTTTGAGGAAAAAAAAAGGCACCTGTTTCCCTGCAGACACCTTTCACTAAAACTACTTTTTCACTAAAGAAATTGCCACGGGATATTTTGGCAGTTTATCCTGTGTATCCAGGACATTGCTGTAGAAGTAACTTGATGATGATGACTAAACTCCACTAACCTCCATTGTGTTGAAGTGGGTATTTTTCTGAGGTGGGTATTTTAAAAACATAACGCGTGAAACTTTATAATTACCTTTATTATTTTCCTCAGTCTAAAGCCGCCGATAACCATGCTAACACCAGAAATGAACATTTCTTACTACAAGTTTTTCTTGCACTGGCTGCCACACACTCTCATACTCCATTGTTGGGATTGACAGTGCAGGAAAACCTCCCGGAAGTGAATGCATTTTTGTAGCGGAAAAGAAAGCAGATGCAAACAAACTGTGCATTCATCTTTGATTGGCAGAATCCGTTGCGTCAGAGTAAACACTTTATTATTGTTTCAGCTATGATAGTTTTGCAACCTTTTTGCAACCTGCTTCTTGACACTTAGTATATCATATTAGTATTTCATTTTGTAGCTGGCATTTGTTCTATTTCTCCACTCAGCTGCTCATAATTATGGTCTTTACATAAATGGCAGCCTACCTTACGAAGACAATATTTGAATAACTGACTTAGAGGATATTGGTAATGCATGCTAATATAATGCTGTGACAACAGCAGCTCCTCTTCAGCCAACATTGCACAGGATTGCTTTATATTTATTCATATTCTCACAATTTATTGTCTCACGCGTATTTAAATCATATTTTAAGAGAGCCTATTGTCGTGTTCAGTGTCTTTGACCAGAATAATCAATTAGCGAAACAAAAGGAAAGACATTCTTCATGACATGCCACCTTTTCACAGTTCTGATGATGAACTGTTGGTTCCGTTGGCACTTTGTGAACACAACATTTGTCCCATTATAATGGCAGGCACTCTCTTTCTCCAATCATGCTCTGCTACTGGGCAGCACTTGGAAATGGGTGGAATGAACAGCCTGCAACAATATCAAGTGTTAGCATTCAACTCAACAGAAGGCTAATGAAGCATAGCAAACAGCTTGTGGGGTGTAGCAAGAGAGAGCAGTTGCATCGAAAGTCCTTCATCGGCGACTTGAGCATGCTTAAATGAATCAACTATATCCTAAGGCTGGTAGGAAACAGACATAATCCGCTGACATGTATACAAGTCAAAGTGAGAGAAATGGCAGCGATGCACCGAAGAATAGACAACATACATGGCAAAGATTACACTCAAATAGCTGTGGAAATGAATTACATTAAACTTCTATACAGTGCAGCAGCATGTTTCTATGATCATGTTTGTGTACAGTATTAGGAGAATGAACAAGGACACAGATTAATTAATAGTAGTGACTCAGTTTTATGCATTTTCCCCCCTTTTCATCCTAAGTAAAACAACTTGGTATTGGAATAAAATGTTAAATCCAACCACTCAGGTCAGGGCAACACTACTTCTTTTACAGTATAATTTCTTTCTCCAATTCAAGATATGAACGTCGCACTTCATTCACTCTGCCACCAGTTTTAGTGTCGTACAGACTGTCTGCTCTGTTGTCTTCTTCTTCCTTCTCCTCAATCAGCATTGTAGTATTCAGACAGTGGCATTAATTAGAATTCATGTCCTGTGACTGCTCACTCTGAAAAGTATCCTCCTCCTCAAGTCATCTTCCCTAGCGCTATGATCCTCGGCTAGTGCTCCTCGCAGCAAATCTTGCTGCTGTTTCCCATGCAGGTGTTGGACTCGCGATGTGAATGGCAGCATGAATGCTAATAGGCCGTTGTAATAAGGTCTTTGAAGTATGCCATACACTGTTGCAGAATCATAATGTGAAAATCCCTCTTTGAATTGGGAGCCCTGCTTGACACTAGTGGGGCCTCCTCTATTCCCTCCCCCTCTCTCTCTCTCTCTCTAGCCCCCGTCTTTCTTATTGCATTGCTTCTGCTCTCCACCTTCGCTACACCCCCAACCCTCCCTCCTCCCCATCTTCCCTACATCTTTTAATAATCACTTCTGGCAGGAAGACTTGCCTTGCTCTGATAGGTCCTAGATGACAAGCAGGGTATCTAAATACCAACATGTGGGATGAAGCGATCCGTGGGAAAAAAGTGAGGGAGTGGACCCAACGGGGAGGGTGGTGGATTATTGGTTTAGGAGAGAAATAGTGCAGGTTTAGTAAGGGGGGGTAGGATGGGGTGTGGTTGGTCGGAGGGGGGTAGCTAAGGTGCATTACAATGGTAATGTTCCAGTTGAAGATGCAGCGGTTCTGCTGCAAGTAGAATTTATCTCACCCGACTTAGTGTATTTAGATGACCTTAATCAGCTCAGAATGAATCAGTAGTGAAAGTGTACTTGAAGCAGACAATAGGGATAATTTGAAACAGACATTGAAAGCGCTCCATCACACTGTAATGTTTGACCATGCTCTAAAAAGGCATTACATCCGTTAGCATGGATTCCATTCAGCTAGCTTCTCATGTGTGACCTTGAAACGTTGTAAGAGCTTCATCTGATTCTGTGAATAACCTTTGAAGCTTGGACTACCATTGCAGTAAGAGGAATCGGAAACCATTTAATTCCTGATAAACCGGAGCCTACAGCAGGGACTCGTCAAAGCACTTGAAGACCACTTCAGATTTCAAAAGGCATCTGTACCTATGATAAGGCTACCTTAATTTTTGGGCCCTGAAGATTTCTCAAGCAATGGGAAATATAATATTTCATAGAATCAGTCTTCTGTCTGTTGTTATCTGTCATTATTCAAAAGATTTTTTAAATTTATTTCTATGCTTTGAAACAAAGTAAAGATGATGTATAGGACCTGTTGTCCTTTGACTTTCACACATACTCTATATTTAACATTTAAGATGGCTGTTTCTGTGTGCTAACTCTAACGATAAGCAACTGTTGTGGAAAACCATAAACTGTAATTATCACTGCTGTAGTAGACATCAAAACTACATGCAAATCAAACTTACACCAGTACTACAGTGGTGATGTACAATGCAGAATATTTCATGACCAACATTTCAGTGATTTTATTTTTGAAATGCGGACCTCGTTACTGTCATGAAGGTTGTGGCATTACAAAAAATTTGAAGCTGCAATGGGAACAGTTATACAGTTGCCTGTCAACATTAGTATTCATTTGGGGTTGTGTTCCACTTGACTAATCTTAGTCCAATGACCACTCTCTTTTCTGATATGATCACCACCAAACTCCTCAAAAGTATCTGGCTCTGCTAAATGCTCCACTGTGTTCCCCAGTGTGCCTCTGACTGTGTCCGTCTGCTGTTTGGTGCTGAGCAGGTGATGTGCAGTTGGGGTTTATAGAGCTTTTTCACTAGAACACTGTGCCTGCTGAGGATGAAGCAACGTGATGATCGTGGTGAGCGTGAATTTAAAAATATATATATACAGTTCTGGTTTTGAAAGTCAAAACAATGAGCTGAAAAAATACTAAAATATATACCCCGCAGAGATGAGAAGAACCGCAACGGTCAAGATTATGAGTCAATTATGATGGGATCGGACTATGGGCAACTCCATATAAAACAACTCAAAACATATACTTAAAAATATTGCTAGAAACTTTCTGTAACTTCAACTGTGTGTGGAAAATGTTCTCGTCCAAACTTTTTCTTCTCCACCAGGAGCAACCTGAGGTGCACCAAGAATAAGGTGCTCCTGGAGTGAAACATGCTTAGAATCTAGCAGACACTGACGTCAAATGCAATGAAAATCATATTTATTGATTGCGGAGTGGAAGACACACTTTACTCTTCTTCATGCAAAATAAACTGATTTTCTTGCATCCATTTAAAATGTATGCCAATTTGATTTAGACTATCAATTGTGATAATTCACATGTGCACCAAGTAAGTCAATCTTTACACTTCTACATATGTTTCCAGTATTTAGTTTAAATGTATTTTCATATCTTTCAAATCTGAATTTTCAAATGAAGTTTGTTACTTTTGGAGTTAATGAAAGTGTGCATTAAATCAATAGGGGTCCACACATCCACTCTACAATTACTCTGGACTAAATGTGAATTCATTAAAAAAAAAAAAAAAAAGAAAAAAAGCATGTGATTTGTTGTACTTTGTCTCATCCTCCGTTGTCTACACGTACTTCAGGATGTTAAATTGTACTTTCCTCAGAAATGTGTTTTTGACAAGCTCTCAGTATAAAGAGTTCCCTGTGCTGTCTACATGTAGGTGGAGAGAGTGGTAACAGCAGTCGAGGGTTTTCTGCAGTTGAGAAAGAAAAAAGGGAGAATAGACAGAAAACCACTGCCGTAATGTGTCCGGTTTTTGTAATTGTAATTGTAATGCTTTTCAAATAGATCTGCCACCGTCTATCTGCCTATTTCCCTTCCTTTCACACTCATCTGTGCTCCTCTTCCCATCCATCTTTGCTGTTGCTTCATCATTTATGCCCCTGTCAATCACCCAGTCATGCTTATAAAGCGCCTGAGTTATGAAGTGCTTTTATTTGCCAGGAGTGCCATTGAACTTGACCTGTGATAAAGCCTTGACAGAGAACGTGTTAATGATGAAGCCACGCTGACTGATGTTTAGCTTATACAGGAGTCAGGAGGGGAAGTTATGAGAGGTTGACCTTTGGCAACTAAATGCATTGTGGGCCTCCACTTCTCCGCTCACTTGTTGGCTGGCAGAATATCGACCTCATCGACACCGTCACCAAAATGATTATAGCCGCCTCTGTCATACGTCATTCTGTCGGTAGCCGTGGTCTTGATTCCTCCGCTGCTATCTCCTTTTTCTTTCCTCCACTGATTTCCCTTCCTGCGTGCTATTGTGAACAGATGACTCATTCTTCTCTCCACATCTCTCAGTCAGTGTCTTCTCGAGCTTTTCTATTCTTTCTTTTATCTCTCTGAACAGGTGATTCGCCCTGTCTCTCTGTTGCAGCTGTGCACTTCTTGCTATCTTTCAGTCATTCTCATTCAGAAAGGTGATCACCCATTGAGCTCATCAGCCTTGAGTGAACCCCCTTCACCTGCTGACTGATGAGTCTGAGGAGGGGGCTGTCGCCGAACTGACAGCTTCTTCTGAAGAGAAACATATTAATGGCTCCGCTTCAGACTAAAATGCTGCGCGTCGACCGACTCGTCCCACCCACCCCGCCGATACCGCGCCGCTCTCCGCTGGTATTTCTTAAATGCCAACGTCAGTCATGAATAGGTCAGGACAACAAGCACTTAAATAAGGCTTTGTCACTGATTAATGAGAGGTGGAGAGGACTGCGAAGGCCTCTGACTGCCTCGCGCAGATAAAACAATGAATGTTTTGTAAATAGCCACGGGTGCTTCTCTCTGTCTCTGTCTCTCCCTCTCCCTCTCTCTGTTCTTTCCTTCCACCGGTGGAAAGAAACATCACTGACAGACGCTCTGGGGATCGCAGAAACACATGTTCCCAGCCGCAGGACTGGGGGAAATCCAATCAGATCCCAGCGAGCCTACAGTGGCTCAATTTGCAAAGCCAACAGGCCTTTTACCAGTATTGTTGTAATGGTATTAACAGGTTGGATCTCAGCCAAGGAGCACTATGGCAGTAACATGCTGATGTTATTGACTACTTATCCATAAAAATGCATCCCTTCTCACTGCATTATACTCACGCGTGGTACAAATCGACTAATCTGAGCAGATTAAAGTCACTTAGAGGAGATTGGAGTTCACCCATGGTTTTATTAAAATGCACAAATCTAATCAGAGGCGATGTGTAAATTGGCTGGCTAAAAGGCAAAGATGTTGCATGGTGTAAAACGTGGCGGGGGAAGAAAGCATGTTTATTTTGTTAAGACTTGGCTATCAATCAACATTCATAAAAATCGTTTAGCTGAAAACACGGATGAAATTAGACGGCAAAATCAGATCCGGGTTTTGATGACGCCTTAAAAGAAAAAAAAAAAGGAGCGTCTTGGAGTTTCGTTTCGAGTCGGAATGATCCACAGACATACATACAGAGCAGTTTGTGTGGTCCATCAGTCAGTAAGTAGTGGTGTTCCCTCAGTTGAGACCTGGCTCCCGCAATCTGTACAGATGCTTCAGAGTTTCAGCCGTGTTTATTTTTTCTCTCTCTCTCTCTCTTCCAAAGTAATTAACTTGTGGAAATGATTTACCCTTGAATGGTTGTCAGATCAATTTCTCATTGGAGGTCTTTGTAAACCTGCTGTGGCACCCGTAGCCTGTCAGATCCCCGCCACTGGGCACATCAGGTCCCACTTGAGTGGTTTTAGAGTGTAGCACAGTACGGCGAGCCTTTAAACAAAGACTGGACTCCTGTAGGTTTGAAGTGAGAATTTGCAAATGACTTGAGGTATTGTCAGGGTAACTTGCTGCTGGGAAAGTTAGTCAATAAAGGCTGCACTGTTAGAATGGAAACATTTTTAAAAGAAAGAATACAAACAAGCGTAAAAAAAAACCAAAAAAAACACGTTGTTCAGCTCTCAGTTTCTGTAGACATCTAATCGATACTATGTCAGGTACCTTAAAATTATTGCTCGTAGAGTTTTGTTGTTGCTTTTTCAACATTACCTCCAACTGTCTCCCCCCTGTAAAGAGTACAGTATACAGAGGATGTGATGTAAAATGGTTAAATTTAATGGAAAGCGAATACAAATCTATCTGGAATTGTCTTGCCCTTATAGCCGAGGAAGAGTTACACCTATGATAAGGCTACCTTAATTTTTGGGCCCTGAAGATTTCTCAAGCAATGGGAAATATAATATTTCATAGAATCAGTCTTCTGTCTGTTGTTATCTGTCATTATTCAAAAGATTTTTTAAATTTATTTCTATGCTTTGAAACAAAGTAAAGATGAAAGACTTTCACACATACTCTATATTTAACATTTAAGATGGCTGTTTCTGTGTGCTAACTCTAATGATAAGCAACTGTTGTGGAAAACCATAAACTGTAATTATCACTGCTGTAGTAGACATCAAAACTACATGCAAATCAAACTTACACCAGTACTACAGTGGTGATGTACAATGCAGAATATTTCATGACCAACATTTCAGTGATTTTATTTTTGAAATGAGGACCTCGTTACTGTCATGAAGGTTGTGGCATTACAAAAAATTTGAAGCTGCAATGGGAACAGTTATACAGTTGCCTGTCAACATTAGTATTCATTTGGGGTTGTGTTCCACTTGACTAATCTTAGTCCAATGACCACTCTCTTTTCTGATATGATCACCACCAAACTCCTCAAAAGTATCTGGCTCTGCTAAATGCTCCACTGTGTTCCCCAGTGTGCCTCTGACTGTGTCCGTCTGCTGTTTGGTGCTGAGCAGGTGATGTACAGTTGGGGTTTATAGAGCTTTTTCACTAGAAAACTGTGCCTGCTGAGGATGAAGCAACGTGATGATCGTGGTGAGCGTGAATTTAAAAAAAATATATATACAGTTCTGGTTTTGAAAGTCAAAACAATGAGCTGAAAATACTAAAATATATACCCCGCAGAGATGAGAAGAACCGCAACGGTCAAGATTATGAGTCAATTATGATGGGATCGGACTATGGGCAACTCCATATAAAACAACTCAAAACATATACTTCAAAATATTGCTAGAAACTTTCTGTAACTTCAACTGTGTGTGGAAAATGTTCTCGTCCATATACAGAGGATGTGATGTAAAATGGTTAAATTTAATGGAAAGCGAATACAAATCTATCTGGAATTGTCTTGCCCTTATAGCCGAGGAAGAGTTACATAAAAGACTGACATCTGTTTTGGCTGACAATGTATTCATAATTGTAGTTTTCCTGATAGTAGCTCATATCCGAAAGTGTTGATCTAATCTGTTTATCATTTCATGAGAGACTACACTATCATCCTACATTACACACTGAATGTCGGCATTGGATGTAAAACATGTCAGTTATCCAGTGACAGCCATTTATGTGATTCGTCACTGATTTCTGTACTGCATATAGTTAGGCTGCTGACAATCGAGATGCACTTTGCGCTTAGTTTGCAGAAGATTATTTCGTGTTCAGTGTTTTACAATTTGCATCACTCCTCTGATGGGAATCACCTCTCTGTGCCTCCCTAGTTTAGCCACAGTTTTTGCAAAAAGCTACATCCTGTAAAAGTTGACAATGATTTTGATTTAGGCTGATGTGACGCCACAAACTCAGTCAAGTCCTTCAAAATGAACCAAAAAATCGCTCTCTAGAAAGAATTACGCAATCATTCTCTGATGTAACAACGTTGTGACGTAACGTTTGTAGCTGTACAATGTGCCTGTCTCCAGTGTTAAAGTCTGATGGTTTATTGACCTATCAATCCAACCTGACCTCCTCCACCTTGTCACTCTATAACACCGTCATCTGACTTTCTCCTCCTTTGCTCCCATTACTACGCCTGTCAGTTGAGCATATGCATGTCACTTTGGGGCACTTGTTGAGTCAACGGATCCTGTCATTTTAGAAGGACAGTCTTCACAAATCACCATACATAGCTAATAATTTATAGGAAATGATCAATAGGAAAAAATAAGCAAGTCTTCTCCGCTTATCTTGGTTCATAATTACATTCTAATTTTAGCATATTATGTTGGTTTCAATCTGTAACTGTTTGCTTGACGGTGCATTTGTACTTTTATATCCTTGGTAACGGACACAAAATGGACACAAACCAAGTTACGCTTTGTCCTGTTGTGATTTAGCTTGCCAAGCTTACACAGAGCCGAGGAGTCTATTTCAGACACATGAACATTTCATCCGCTTCGTTTGACAATTCCATGCCTGTGGTGTGAAAAGTAATCAGTCATATTGGGTGGAATTGTCTTTGCAAGCTGAGAGATGCTCTGAGTCTAGATAGAGTCAAGGTCTTTCTCGCATTCACATCATCTCAGTCTCTGAGACTTGACTGAAGGACACACGTTTAAACCTCTTCTCTTTTGAATAAAACATGCTGCCACGGATAATTACAAGACTGTGTGTTTGTGTGCTTGTATCTGTGTGGTCCTTGTATGTGCTTTTATTATGAACAGAATGATTTAGTGCACTATGGTGTTGAGACATTAGGATGATACTTCTTACCCTCTCACAGTCTTCCTGGCAGCTTCCCAAGGACAGGCAGCAGAAAGCAATTGCTATTAGTGCTCATATATAGTCCGAGCAGATAAATATAGGCTGCTTTTAGCAGATGAGCCACAGCACCATCAATTAAGATTAGGGCAAGTGCTATCACAGTCTCATAAAGAACAACAAGATGGCATTCCCTCAATGTCAAAGGTATGATGAACATGTACAAGCCGTTGGGAAAAATCAAAGAGAACCCGATAGCTCATATACATAATGCTCGCATTGACAAATAGCTATTGATATTTTTTATTTTTTTCATCAATGAGAGTGACATGGCTCAAACAGCTTGGAGGGGATCCCGATCACAGCAGTGAAATGAAATTATGCAGAAATTTGGCGAGGATGAGTCTAATTTATTTATTTCAGGCGTCAGTGTTATTTTCTCTTGATACGATGGGGTGGGAGGCTGAAATCTTGGACTTCTTCATGCAGCTAGGGAACATTGTCTAGGCTGAGTTGAAGTCTGCTTCCATCCTACTTTCTGAGAAGAAAACTTGTGAAACCTGGACAGGGAGAGCACAAATAGAGCAGCTGTTTGTGTGTGAAAATGAGAAATGGCAGGGATGGAATTCATCTTTGCTCCGTTGTCCAATCACAGTCCACAGCCGCCCACCGACCGCAGCGACCCTGTTGTTGCCTGGTGCTCTTGTCTCATTCCCCTGTAGTGTCCTCTTTTCTCTGCCCTGGTTGTAGGAAAGAGCATGGCAGCAATCTCCATGCCAGGCCAGAGGGACGTGGACAATGTGTGTGCCCTGTGACTCTCCAGTGGTTTCCAAGTAAAGGCCATCACTCTCCCTAATTAGCTGGTCTCTTTTGGGCTGTGACTAAAATCACCTCTGTGGCTCCTTCCTCCATCGGATCACACCTAATTTTAATTAGACCCCTCGGAATATTAGCCGGGGTCTTTGTTCCGCTTCCTCTCATTAAGGAGCCAGACAAATGAGTCTTTAAAATCCTTTATACATTTCCTCTATATCCCCCCCTCTCTCTCTGACTATTGTCCTCATCATTCTCTTGTGCATGCTTTTTACTGTGATATACTGTATATAATCAGCCCCCGGCCTTGCTAAAACCATGTGAGTAGTGATTGCACACAGCCTGCGAGGGCTACAGATACAGTTTCACATGGACCATACAAACCTGTAGTGCAGAACGGTGCAGACTTGTTGAACAGACACAAGAAGAGGAAAAAACACCAGACTAACAAAATATTAAGCCAGGAATATTTTAAATGTGAGTTTTGATTTGTTTTTTAGAAAAAGATTACAGGACAAATCATGTAACATTTGACACAGATTTTTGGCATGTATGTTGTTTGATTACATATGAGCATTTTCTGATCAGGACATGATATGTTAGCACATTCAGGATTATCAAGGATTTGTTAGGTTAAGGCACTACATGGTTACATGTACCGCTGTGGAGTTTTTGACCTTGACCATATAATCCAAAGGCTTCATGTTTCCTGTTTCGGTTGACTGAGCAGGTTCTGTCTTAATTTGTTTACGTCTCACTCAAGAGAGTTTTAAATCTGCGGACACTTTCTCTGGGACTCCACAAGGATCAATCCTTGAGCCACTACTCTTGAACATATCATTACAGTAAGGGTTCGTTCACAAGTCTGTCGCAGCCTTGTCTCGTGTTCAAACTGTTGATCTTATGTAACAATAGTTACAAAAATGACAAAATATACATATATAAATATAACAGCAGCTTTCATAATCTAATACTGTTTCCATTCAAAAGCTATACACTCACAAAATTTCTCAATTTTATGGGATTTCTATGACTTAAATTTTGACATGACAATTTGATAAAACTGACTTTTTAAGATATGTAAGCACACTGAAACTCAAAAGGGTCGCAACAATTTTAGAATTGCAAAAGCCTGGGCCAGTTGGGCATCTTTCCTAGTGACTTCCATAGAGCCATTTGTTTCCATCACAGGATCTGCATCTTTAAAACTTGTTTGTCAATTTATGGTCTTGTTACCAACTGTGGGTTGTAGTCTGTGTAGAGCTAAAAGGAGCAATAATTGTAGCGCATTAAGAAAATATGAGCATGGAGAGAAAACATGGCCATGGCACCATGCCCAGTTCAAATTACAAAAAAAAGCATTCTTGTGCTTTGTGGCTGTTGGAGAAATGTGTGTCCCTTGTATGACTGTTGAATAATGATGTTTAGTGAAACACACCTTGGCTTTTACATAAGTTCTAGTCCCTAAATGTTACTCTTAAGTGTTGACATTCTAGAGCATTGATTCTCAACCGTTGTGACCCTAAAATTGTGCACTGTCTACTTGTTGTCTCTTGTTACAGGTTATGGCCCAGTGAAGGCTTGATTAGTGAACTTTTTTTCTTCTTTTTTTTTTTGCCTTAGAGTATTTCATTTGAATATCTGTCAAGGTCCATGAGCGACTGAAGTGATATTTAAAGAATGTGAACAATATTTCACAAAAAAGCACAAATTAGAGGAAAAATCTGAAAATCTGCCTATTTTGGAAAATGATGCTCATCTATGCTCTCCACAATTTTTACCTGCATGCAACCAAGCCCCGCCCAAACATGACTGTTCAGTACTACTCTACATCTGACACCGAAATCTTAGTAACTTGCCTATACAGTAAATTGTGCATTCATATGAAGATATCTGTTGGTAGAGATTACAAACATATACTCAAACATGTGAGGAAAATTAGTGGATCAAGAGAAATGTGGACAGGAGGTACACAGCAGAAAATATAGGAACGCATACAACAATATAAGAACACAGACAGCTAATTTTGTGAACAATGAGCACGTTGCCTCCCCACCAGCCAATCTTTTCTGATGGCAGCAGCACCTGTAGGAAAAAAAAAAACAACAGTCAAAAAACATTAGTGTCTCCCAGTGACAACTCACCAGAGATCAAGTTCATAATCTTTCTCACCTACAATAATAACATCTGCAACCATTTAACCCAAGTGCATTTCCAGGCTTGGTGTCTGTCTTTGTGTGTGTGGAAATGCACACACGCACATGTTTACTATTTGTCTATGTAGAGCTAGTGTGAGGATGCACTCATGGGTGGTTGAGTAATAGATGCTGGTGCTCTGCCAGTGCCTCACGCCCTTGTTCATGAATTATGAAACCAAGAGCAATTATGGCTTTTACACAAATTAACCAAAGCATGCTGGATGCAAACTGTAATTGGGTCAGTGGTTATTTCCTGCAACACACCTGGGCTTGCAGTAAACGTTGGGTATCAATTATGAATGGCTTCTGTCCTACCCAGGGTGTGTAGCAGACCATGGCGTAACACAGCATATACAAGTGCATTAGCATATCCATGATGACTGTAATAATCTCCATGATAATGCCTGAGTGTCTTTTAGTTGTACTGTATTAGAGCCTCTCTGTGTGGATTCCTGGGTCAAAGGGAATGACGTGTTTATGCTTTGCTTTTTTGTACTAATTTTGAGTCACATTTATTGTGTATAGCTATTCTAATGTATCACTTCCTATAATTCCTATGTTTATGTTGGATTACAAAAATGCCTCATTGCCTCAGTCTTATGATCTAATAAATCCAGAGATAAATTGAATAATGGACTATCAACAAGCACAAAACCAAAAGCACAAAACCAAAAGACACAACAAAAATCCAAATCGTAGGTTTCACTTTTGTTTCTTGCAATTATGTAAATCAGCAATAAGAAACATTTAAATTAAATAATAGATGCACAATCTAGTGCAGGTTAAAACCGTATTCAAAAGCAGAAATTGTTGTGTTGTAAGAACATGAAGAACTTGCATGCCACATGTCACTACCAATGCACTTGTCACACACATTTCATATCATACTTTTTTTTTGCAACAGATATTACCTGAAATGTCAAAGACATTTTGCTTTGGGAGCATTAAGTGCACCAAACTTCTCACAGTTGTTAAAGTGCATTGAAACATGGAACATGGAAGGTTTTCAATGGACCATACAGTATCTTACCTGTGGCATTTAACCACCACATGTGACCCAGAAGTACAGTACACCACGAACCACTTTATCACACTTTAAGCTGAATTACAACATGATAAGCATTTGATTATAAACCATTACTCACATCAGCCAAATCAATACAATCAAATCTACACAGTCCTGTGTACATTGTAAATTTAGTTACATACGTGTAAAGAAATACTGTCTGTGTAATGTTCATGCAACCTTTTGTCCATACCTGAAAGCCACACCTGACCTGTGAGTACAATTTTGGATATGTTATTCATTTTAGGAATGTTCAGGTCATTACCTTACATTTTCCAACTTAAGGAAAGACACTTCTCACAAATACGGGTTGTTCAAAATGTGTACTGTATATACCTGGTTGAGTGTGACATTCAGCCAGTGCGAGATAGACCACCTCACACATTTAGAACTTGGTCCTCCAAACCATAATCTACAAGCTGTGCACAAGTTCACAGTCACAAAACAGCATAGATAATCAGATTCAGATTCATACTTTTTATTCTTTATGCTTGTGTTCCAAATATGTTGGCCTGATTGTATTCAGTATTGCTCCTACACCCAAAGGTTTTCTATCACTCTTTGCTTTTGTAGGTTGGAACAAACATGGTAGAATATCTCTCACAGGCTGAGGTGTCATGGCAGCCATCCTCTCAGGCATTTGACATTCTGGCGGGACACGCTTTGGAGCAAAGCACACTGCTTGGGGCAGATGATGCTTCAAGGAATTTTCTATCTTTGACATTAACTACTTCAAGCAATGTGCTCCTGTGAGGGAATTTATCATGAGAGTGGTCTATGAAATGGGAGGAAGTGAGCCCTTTTTTTGTCCTTTTTTTTTTTTTTTTTGTTTCACAGTAATAATTATGTTACAGTGTCGAATGTGGAAGCATGAACCAGAATTTGGACTGTATATCCAAATAATAATAATAATAATAAACTCTTGCTGTGAGGTTAGTTCAACAGCTATCCATAAGTGTGGTTGAAAATGAACCAAACTGGCCCAGACCTGTGTGGTTTCCAGTTCTACCACTACACCAGTGATATATCTATATACCCACCAAATCCACCCACTGCAAACCATTCAACCCTGATCAACTGCCTCACTGATATTTAATCATGGATGTAAGACAATTTTCTCAAAGTAAAGTTTGATAAATCAGACATGGTCCAAAGTCCCTCTCCAAAACAACTCAGAACTTCTGCCTGTCGACCTCTGTATTTAATAGAATAGAACATACCAAATCGGCCTACTTGATATGCCAGATGTCTTATTTCAAAATACAAAACCTTGTATACACTTGTAGATGACCACAGTGTATATTGATACTGCTTCATTTATATTAGAATAAGTAATTATTATTTATCAGCCATAAAGAGAGACTTTGCACACCTGTAATTGTTTCTTTGAAAAATTAATAGTGTAACAATCCAAATCCAGCTGACAGGATTCAGCTGTCACAGAGTTAAACGCTGAGGCTCTAAAAACACATCAAACTGCTCATCAAAGCTGGATGGACCACAGAGCCTGACGAACTCGTGCACTATTTAATTAACAGCACTAAACATAATCATTGTGTGAGCTGTTCTATTTAAAATGTGTGTTTCCTCCTCCCCAGTTTTTTATGCAAAACGATCCACTTGTCATTCACCTGCTTAAAATCCAGGGTCTAACCAATTTAATACATGCCAGCTAAATACATACTCTGAGCTAACAGAGGAGGTTCTTCTTGGGATACTTATTGCTAATGCCATTTTACAGCCATTACATACACACATTATGTTTCATGCAGTTTAAAAAGTTTGTAAGAATGTATGGGTTTACATAGAGAACATTGCTTGTTCTGATGCAAATGTAACCTTCATGTACCATTTGGCTGCCTGAACTACACCTACTGCGCACTGAATCTATTCTACCATTAATTTATGCATTTATGAGTTTCAGACACACCCTTTGATTGCTGAAGTGAACGTCTTCAGTAATGTCTATATATCGGGATGTGTAAACACTAGCCTTGAAAAAAAAAAAAGTCTGACCTCAGGCTCAGTAACAAAATTGTCAAATATACTCAAGAATTGCTCACCGAGCAAGTCAAGACCCTGAGGAAAGTTTCCATATTTAAATTCATAATTCATTCTCATTTATAAAAGAGCCATTAGATGACTTTAATGTTCTGTGCTTGCACAGTCTAACTAAAAAATGGATGCTTCAGAAAAGTACAAATAATATATTTGAGCATCTGGGAATCTGAGTTTATCAAAGTCATAGCCTTTGGTTGAGTAATTATCCAAAGAAATAACAAATGAGATGTCACACTGGCAACAGAATATATCTGTTTTTATAACCATTAAAATGGGATCAAGTAAATGAAAAATGGTTCCACTCTTTGTTTAAAGGAACATAATGAGCAGACAGCTCAATGAGCTCCATGGCTACAGTGTGCTGGATTTTCCAAACAATTGCTCCAACAATGCTTGTACTTTCCAGATAATAGTGTGATTAGACTGGGACATGAGTAAATGTTCTTAGGTCTTGACAAGTTGGTGAATCACACTCAGGTCGATGTTCCAATTTGGATATTAAAGTCCAGTCTTTGTAAGAACTGTCATTATGACAGTGTCCTCTACACTCTTCAGGTAGGAATTACGTATCCAATTACCTTGTGATTACATAAACAACATTATATAACTGCATATGTAACTATGAACTAAAGGTATATAATTTCTGCCAGGATTGTGTTCATGGGAGTAGTTTAAGTGAAGAATGTGCTATATTTATGCAGGTTGGAGGCAGGCGGTAGAGGTGAATATTCGATCCTGAGTGAAGGTTAAACACCTTGTGTTAACAGTGACATGAAAGACTACTCTTGCATATTTAGCTCACTCAAAAATGGGCCAGTAGTATTTGCACATTGTCACTTAACTTCTGCTTATGGTCTTCGGGGAGTAGGATGGTAGATAGTAGGATTTGCACCTAAAAAAAGAAAATGTGGCTCACATACAGGTGACACTACGGAAACTACAGAATTTTGCAATTTGAATATGAAGCATTTCTCATTCCTTACTCTACCCTCTTATGGAAATTGGACAAGTGTGTCATGCCTTTGCCATCCTAGTAAAAAAAAAAAAAAAGGTCAAAGAATGCTTGGGACTGAATAATGCCCATGAGAAAAAAAAATAAAAAATCAGTAGATATACTATACCACCCTGCACACTTACTGATGGGCATGGATTCTGGTTTTCATTTTAAATCTTGTTTTGGAAAAGATCTTAAGAATGTTTCAAATAAGAAACATCACATTAGCCTTCTGATGAACTGCCGACCTGTCCAGGGAATACCCTACCTCTTGCCCAATGTTAGCTGGTACTGTCGCAAGGCCTCTACCCTGATGAGGATAAGCAGTTAGAGAAAATGGAATATAAAATGAGTGTATAACCAATTCGAATTCAAATATAATATAAAAGACAAACTTAAGACAAAAACTGGCGTTTGTGAGTGCCGTGAGACGAAGGCTACCAGTCAGCCATAGTCTCATTTGTCCACAGTAATTATAACAAGCAACCTAATTTGACAGTGATGCATTGATGTTTAAAATGTTACTGATAGAAGTTTTACTGATCCATAAGAATCAGTACAAAAAACAGCATGATGAATTGGTGATTGCACTGCTACAGAAGCCTCATAGGCTTGAAAAGGCTATGACAAACTATCAGATGTACTGAACCTATTCAAAGACTGGGCTTTGCCAATGCATTGCACTCTAATATTAATCATATGACGTAACTGAACTGTAGCTGTTTATGTTGACAGGCTCTGAAAGTAAATGACCAACTAACTTTTCAAAATTAATGATGGTATCAGTGGGCAGGCCCTAAAATTTTGTGCTGACCATCAAGTGCCGGAGTGATATTCAACCTGTTCCTGGTTTACTCTATCATACCTTCAGAAATGCTTAAAAAATGTAGCCATTATTTCTGTGAAAACAAGATCATCATGCCTGAATGGCTTACACACAGTGGCACTTACTTCTGCAGTGATGAAATGTTTTGAGTCAAGGTACATCTGCTATTGACTACCCAGGCCAATAATGGACCCACTACAGTTTTCTTACCATCCCAACTGATCAGTGAAGGATGCCATAGCACACATCCTCCTAATTCCATATGAACAAGAATGGTAGCTAAATGAGATTGCTCTTCATTGACTACAGTTGAGGATTTAACACCATAGTGCCCTAAAGGACCTGATACTAAACACCTCGCTGTGCTTGTGGATCCTTGACATCTTGACGGGCAGACCCCAAATGGTGAGTATGGGCAAACGCAACTCATCAACCCTCATGCTTCAACACCGTTTTGAGTCCTCTGCTGTAATCCTTGTACACACACTCTGAAGAAAGAGAAGCCAACCACCCAGACAACTACCTCCTCCTGAAAGTCAGCAAGACAAAAGAGATGAAAGTCGACTTTCCTTAAATTCAGTGTGTGGACAAGTTCAAGTACCTTGCTGTCCACATATCTAAGGGCCTGACCTGGGTGCTGCATTGTGTGGTGAGAAAGGCATGGCAAGCTTCTTTGCCTCAGACCCATGAGAAAAATAGCTATGCCCTCGAATACTGGAGAATTTCTACTCCTGCACCATCAAGAACGTCCTGACATCACTGCCTGGAACAGAAACAGCACCTAACAAAATATATACCCTGCCTAAAACACATCTAACTAAAATGCCACAAAAACAAAGCTCAGAGAATCCCAACCATCAGGATAGCAACATTCTCTCCCTGCTACAATCAGGAAGATGGTTGTGGATACACCAGGCCAGCACTGAGAGGATCTGGAAGAGTTTCTACCCTCACACACCATTAGCTGCGCCCCTACAAATTATTTTCTTACTTACTACATACTTGCTATTTACTGTACTACTTATTACTTTCATTATTACTGCCTTTTCTAGTTACAGTACATCAACATTTCTTTTTGCTTACTTATTTACTGACATTATTTTCATAATAACCATTATTATTTAATTTTCAATTGTTATTACTTTCCTATCTTATCTGCACTTACAGATACATTCCACCGGGACCGTCCCTTTATGAATATATATGTCAGTTAAACTGAACTTGAGCAAATACAATAAAAATATCATGACAATATGAAAGTGTATGAAATGAGCCTTTACTTAAATCTTAACGGGGTAAAACTACTTTTTGATTTAAGACTGCGGAGATGTGGAATGGAACAGAGAAAATACTTTTAGTTGTACATCCAAGAGTGCATCTGTGTACAGGGAGTAAAAAGCTTTGCAGCAAATAAACTAGAGCAAAGCCCTTTATTGATTTGAAAGGGATCGTGATTAAATTCAGTTCTAAATTCTAGAGTAATATAAAACCACAAGAACATGCCTGGATGTTATTATTTTTATACAGACAAGACTCTGATGTAGTATATGATAGCTAATCACAGCGATTTTACCATTCAAGACCATCCCCAAAAGTAAAGTCAGGGAAGACTAAAATGTTATTACATGTACATCATGGGAGTCAAGAAACAAGTTTGGTTTTGTATTTTCAGATATCTCCTGGTGTATTTAGCCTTTTCTGCAGCTGGTTTTCAGACCTCGCTTCCCTGCAACTACTTTACATGTATTGATCTGGGCTTTCACAGGCAAAAAAAAACATAATACAGGAGTTTCAAAGCATCAAATGTAAGAGCTGGATTGCAGAGTTGCAACCGGATTGTAGCCGTAATGATTTTGCAGCCACAGATCCCTGTTGAGCTACAGTCTATTGTACCGCCAGGTAGTCCCATATGAGGCCTCTGGCAGAAAAGCCATTGTGCCTTCTCCAAAAAGCCCATCTACTGCTCTGCAGGTGCATGAGTATAAAACTGAGCATGTTTTCAGATCAAAATGAACCAAATAATTCTTCCCTCAAACATCTTTCTTCCTTTTTTCTAACAATGGCACTGTAACCCAGGTTTTTTTGGATATTACAAAACCACTTATGGAACTTAATTAAATATCATACTGTTTCTCCTTCGTGATTCCAACTCTACAAAAAATGCATGACATTGAATAGACAGGCTATTACAGGCATCGTATTAAAAAGGTGACATTTTGTATCCTGGGAGAAAGGCAGTGATGGCGCTTTGCTGTGTTAATATAACAAAGTGAGATGGGAGCAAGCAGTCAAAGCTGAACTGGTTTGTGAAGAAAGAAGGCACGGAAGCTAAAGCTAAACCATAACTACAGTGCTTTCACCCCAGTCATTTCTCTTGTGTTCCTGTACAAGCTGACATCAAAGTTAAAAAATAAGACATGAGGCCAAAAAAGGTTGCAATGCAAGGCGGCTTTACAGCTGGATTATTTCCCTTCTAGCAATTCAAGAGAGCCAATGTCACAGCTGTCATATCGGAAGTAAGTAAAGTAAAGTAACAGTTAAGCATTTCCACAGCCTGGGATTCATCCTATATTAATAGTGACCAAGTTTGGTTCTTCTACAGAAAGTAGACAATGAATATTTCAACCCAGTAAATCTATAAAATGTATATTGCTTTTCGAAAGGAAGCATCGTATTTAAATTCAAAACTGCCCTTGAAGGCACAGAAAACTTTAGATTTTACTAACTGTGTTTTATAACCAACGGGGGCATAAGGTGACTTTACATTAATAAAATTCCTCATACACTGTACATTACAAGATTTTCACTGGGTGGTGTTGGAAATACAACGCTCTCATAATATGTCTTCTGAATAAAGAAAACTTGAACAAAAGTCTTTTCAGAATTACTTGCTTTTGCATCAGGTTAGTTACTTTAGTGGGTGGTTTATTCATGAATAAGCTCCAAAGATCTCACAACAATTTGTGCTGTGTACTGATCAAATTATACACATTTCAAATTGCCCTTTTTCAAAAGTATGATTTAATTTCATTATGGCATTATTATTTTCTGGTTAGGAGGTGGCATGGTGGTGCAGTGGTTAGCGCTGTTGCTTCGCAGAAAGTCCTCTTGTGTTTCCCATGAGCTTCTTCGCTCAAGTCAAGAACAAGAAGTGACTGTGTGGAGTTTGCATGTTCTCCATGTGTTTGCATGAGTTCTTTGGGGCACTCCAGATTCCAAAGAAATGCAAGTTAACTGATGGCTGTAAATTGCTCATAAGTGTAAATATAAGCATGATTGGTTGTTGTCTTTGTCTTTATGTGTCAGCCCTGTAATGAACTGGCAACTTCCAAGTGGTCCAGCTGTGTAGTCCACCACATGGATGGATGGAAGGTTGGATGGATGGAGACGTATAATCTTAATTTATGCCTGAATTTTTGGTAAACGGACAACAAAGGATAAATCCCCTGTGTTACAAAAAGTAACATGTAAGACATTGCATAATTTAGCTCACCCAAAATGGGTCATCTTTTGTACATTGTCAGTTTGCTTCTGCTGTGTGACTTAAGGGAGGAATATTACGAAATTAACATTAGCCGTGGAGGAGATGCAGATTCCGTAATAAATACTGGACCACAGACAGGTGAGATAATTACATAATTATGCGTTTTCAGGTAACTATTCCTTATTCCTTACTCCATCCACAACAATTGGACAACTGTGTCGCGCCTTTCGCCACCCTAAGAAAAAACATTCAGCTTGCACAAACACTACTGAATGATGCGCATTAGAGGGGATTTAGAAGAGGGTACCCAATGCAGACAGAAAAATAAGTAGGTGTGCTCTTTATACTGTGCGATACACCACTGTGGTTGTCACAATACAATAACAGTATTAAAAAATGATAATACCTTTTTTGCTTTTTTTTCCACCTATTTTTTTAAAAAACAACCTGCACACAGAAAGGCACTGGACACATATTGAGGACCAGTTGCAGTGTTTCCCCATTGGGATGGATGTTGAATACATTACCCTATTTCTCAGTGGCTTATTTCTAATGTCTGTCTAATCTGCTCACCTTGCTTTACCTTCTCTTCACTGCACACACAATCTCTGTCTCTTAACACACCTGCTTGCCCGCCTCTCCGTTTCTCTTTCTCTGTATCATACAAGAACAAGAGTGTATTTATAAAGGCGTCTAAAAAACACTATGATTAGCGTTATGACTCAGATTTTTTTTTTCACCTTCAACTGAAAGCAGGTGAGGCTTGTTAACGAGTAGCCAATTAAAATCAGCACTGCAGGTGTGTTCACTGCTATTGTACCTGGTCCATGGGTGTCAATTAAACAGGAGGAGGACAACAAGGTGGAGATTGTCCACTAGTCAATTGATCACAGGTGGCATTGTTCTGATTGCAGATCTGTTTTTAATACCGCCCGTACTTTAGATACTATCAAATGTGTTGTGCGTCATCGCATAGCTTTAAACATGTGGCAAAAGTATCAGTTTTTCAGTTAGGGTTGTCAAGAATATTGATTGTATACACAGCTTTCTTGAGCTAAATAGGATAAAAGTAGAGGTTCGCTGCTGTCTCTGCACTGTGTTTGTTTGGTATTGTCAGAAAACTGGAGCTATCTGACTACACTGGGAGAAACTGTTAAGCTTGATGCAATGAAATAAATACAACTTAATAAAACTGCAACTTTGTGAATAGGATTCATTTCAGTTATTTTTTTACCTTTGTAAAAGACAAAAAAAACTGAAATACTTCTCTGACATGACAAGAGCATAACATTTGAATTGAATTTCTGCCTTTAAGTTATTTTGGTAAGCTAAGTATCATGTGTCTCCACGGATTTATCTGTACACTGGCAGCACTGTGAAATCTGACGCCTTGGGCTATATGGACAGACGTTAGACACTTCAGTGTTACAACTGCAAACTCCTCCTTCCTGAAGGAAACAAGATCGCGAATCAGCAGGGGTTCTCAGCTATGTGGGTCAATAAGCTTAAAGAACAACTGAGGCATAGAATCTGTAAATCAGCTTTCACATTTCCAAAGGCATGATCCCTTCTCGGCAATGATGGGCAATTTGCACACATTCGGATTAGTGTCCAACTTACATTGAGGGCGAGCAGGACCAGAAGCACCTTGAACCCGATGAGCCATCTAAAGGCATCTGCATGGTAAACATCCATAAACTTCAGAATGCACTTTGGCTCTCTCCACCTCCACAAAGCATTGTTTCTCTTGCTGTTTGCAGAGAAACTCACCTTGAGCTGTTCATCTGTTTCTATGGTGATTCTGCTTTTCTCACGTTTTCTCACTTTTCATGGTTGTTATGTTTTGGTGGTTTTGATCTGTGCAGTGCAGGTGTTGACATTTTGGATAGTTGATAATAAGTGTATTATTTTCACCACATTAGGCAAAGCTGACAAAATACAGGATTTGTTTTGTGTCTCTGCTCAAAGACAATAGATGACTATTCTCAAACGACATCGCTGTGCACATAAAACCATAGAACGTACGGGTGGAACACATACACTGGACCAACACATAATTTGTAAAGGTATAGCAAAATTCAAAAGTGTGTCTAAAATAGCAAAGAATAGCAAAGAAAAAGGATCTATGTAGGCTGCATTTATTCAGATTTTTTTCTGCCCTAGGCAGCCTAGAGGCAATGTTCCAGAGATGAAGACATGTTAATAAGATGGAAATCACTCGAATATCCTCTATGAGGAATACCGTCTTTAGTGTCATCATCATTCTCTGGATGTCATGTTGGGCTTGCCAGGAGGTCAGTTTAGGTTATGGAGGAGGAATGAAGGCAAAATTAATTTCATGCAATGACTCCAAATAACGAATATGTGAAGCTTACGATTGTGGAAATAATGGACTAAAATCTCATTGAAGCTTTTTTTTTTTTTTTTTTTTTTTAAATGTTTATCTGTAGTACCACTGAAATCAATGTGTCAGCATGAAGGTAGGTGTCCAAATCCAAATTCATAAACTACTGTAGATGCCCCCGAGCGAGTTTGCAATACTGAATTTGCCAAGAAGAAAGTTAGATTTTCAAGTCTTGAGTTGTTGGATTAAATATATTCAGAAATCTGAGCAAAACCACTAACTAGAGTTAAATACTAGTGTGATGTAATGCAGTACTGCACAAGGCTTAATATAAATACAGCTCGGAACTGGACCTGCTGCTACTGCCAAATTTAAGCCTATTTTTTAGCTTTCTTTTCTCTTTTACCAGTAGTAGCATGGAGCAGTGTTTTAAGAGTGGGTGCATATTTGTCTAATACTGTATGTGTCTAATATCTTGCCTGCGGTTAACATGCTGTTGATATGCAGTTCTGCCAATGCCTTCTCTCTATATTTGATTGACTGACAGTTCCAGACTTTAGGGATCAAGAATACATAAAATACAAGAACTCACTGCTTAGGAAAAAAATGTGACTGTAAACATAACTTTGTTTGCAAAGGACCCCAAAGAGTTAGCTCACCAGGCTAATGCTACACTATTGTTCATCTCCTGTGTTATCAACCAGGAAGGAAGCAAGAGGGGAAATAACACGTCCAAGTTATGGTATTTTTTAAAAAAAGGTATAACTTGGAAGAAGTTTGAATGTGAAGACGTCCCCTCGTCCTCAGTATCCTCTAAAGTTTAATGTCTGTTTTCGCCTACAACCCATGGACCCCTGCTGCTTATGAAAGTCATTCAGAACAATTTAGCTCCATCGTCTCTCAGCCCCATTGTTCAGTACACTATGAATACACTGCCACCCAAGATAATGCTAGCGCAGCAAGCCAATCTCCACAGAGAGACACCTCAAGCGTGAATCAATACCCCTGACTTCTATGAGACAAAAGCTAAGACCTTGCCAAGCCAAGAGCTACTTTGCCAGGGACATGTACTCATGACTTTCCCATGTATGGCAAAAATCCAAAGACACTGGATCGACTACTGCATCAAACAGTAACAAAGCCTGGCTTAGTTCAAATCCACTTTCATTTCAGTCCATTCGAGAAGCTGACATTCAGTAATATGACATGGAATATTGAATACTTTGTTGCACAAATTGCCCCATCATCTGTAGTAAACAAACACAAAACTTTGATTGAACGCTCCTTTGATTATTGCTTGATGTTACAGTTTGTCTCCCTATTTTCCGGCTTTCTTTTCTGAGAGTGAAATAAACTACACTACCTGTGCTTTAATACAACATAGCATTCCACAAAAATAAGACTACAAATATACACCCACGCAGGGACAGAGAAGGCAGCAGAGACAGGAACACAAGGAAATCCTGCAGAAGTGAGTTATAAAACACTGAAATCACTTCTTACTCGTACTCCCTATGGAATTCTAGAGAAAACAAAAACACATGAAATACACAAAAGTTGGAAAACAGATCGATTTGATTGAAAATGAGATAATGTAGGAATAGATCTTTTGTTGTTGTTGTTCTGAAGTGCAAAGAATGGCACTGGATACAGTTTTTTCAGCCAACGACTGCTTGTCACAAGTACAGAAAAAGTGTGCGGGAGGCAGGATTGTGTGGGTGGGTGCGTGGGTCGATGGGGGAGCTACAAATCTGGGGTGCTCTGATGAGTTTGTTTGGAGCCCAGCTGTGTGTTTGCCTGTGACGCCTAAAATCCATTAGAAATCTGCTGGGGGTCAGGGCTCCACTTCGACTGCAATGGCTCTGTGCCTTGGAGAGGCCCGAGTGGCCCACCTCAACCTCATTTTCTCCACAGAGCGGGGGCTGTGAGGCAATCAGGCTCCACAGGACAGATGCCTGGAGAGCCCTGAAGCATCAAAACATGCTGTCCAACCATCCCCAAAGAGTCTAACACGGAGTGGCCGGCTTGAAAAAGATCTTTAGGTGAAGACTGATTATGTACTGGTGGGTCTGTGCCATGCATCAATGGCTTTGTGGAATATCATGTTAGAAGTATTTTTTTTTCAACTGGAGGAAAAAAGGGGCTTTTTGAGAGTCTTTCTTTTATGTGGTATTTTTAAGTCGGCAACAATCCAAAAAGAGGCCCACTTTAAAACTGGAAAGATTGTGGGAAAAGGAGCTCCATTCAAAACACTACATCCACAACTATTATTCTGCTGATTTATATTATCATCATTATTATCTTGTTGAAGGATGATACCGGTTTATAATCACAATGTGGGTCCTATTTCTACCATTTCGTTCCAAAAACGAAGAGTCAAATGATTACACGAGCTGTTCTTTGAAAATATCCATCCATGCTTCTTCGTTCAACTTTGACCTACTGTATTTCACATGATCATCACATAATCTAAACTTTTGGCTTGTTTCCAACTTGTCTGAATGTCTGGGTTTCTTGCCCACTTGGACTTAATTGCAGTAATGTTGCTATGTTCCCAGAGCCCTGCAATTTCTTTGGTAACTGCAATTTTATCATAAGTTTATCAAGTTATTTTATAGTTCTGTGATTTCCTGCTAGTTTCTTACCAAGTTAGACAGCTAAACTCCTGTGGACTGACTAAAAGACACTCCATGCTATGCCAGCACTCTATTGGAAAGAATTAATTGCAATTTTATTAACTGCATCATTTTCCCGAAGAAAGTTGTTGTAAATGTTAAGGCATTGTCATCGAAACTACAGTATAAGAATTAATTTAATAAACTAGAAGTATCCTATAACCAGTGAAGTTGTTGATACTTGGCTCCATCTAAGGTTTAAATAGTAAGAATATATCTGCCTTCAGAGTAGCTCTGCTCCTAAAATATCTTTGTAGACCTCAAACAAGGGCTACGGTGTTTACTTTGCATCCAGTTCAAATAATTATATAAAGTAATCAAAGTATAAAAAATGCATTCTGAACTTCAAAGCATGACTTGAACATCAGCAGTAGTGATACTTCTGATCGATCGGACGTGTTGACATCCAATCCGACTGATAGCGTCTCCTTTCATCCCTACTGGAAGTTATTGGCAGGGCCGGTGGCTAATGCCAGGTTTCCTTGGGCAGTCCTTGAGCCATCACAGGGACAAGTTGACAAGTGAGGGATATATGCAGGAGCCAATCAGTGCCACCTGCTGTGCAGAAGAGGCAGAAAGCATTTTTAGGAGTGGCAGATTTACTAGGAGCCCTCCCGTCTGTGTTGAGAGCTGGTAAAATGACCAGGTCTTGACAAGACTTCAATTCACGGGTCACAAAACATGTCAGAGTAATGGCAGAAAGGTTGAGAAGCACACTTAGCTTGACAGGTTCCTTTTAATGCTAGCTGCCTCCGAGGTGTGATCCACATGATACGGTGCACATACAGATTAACTTTCAACAGACTTGGTTTGCATGTCAATTTCCTCTCTAATGTCAATCTGAGGCAGCGGAGGGATCGGTGGTGTTTTCACCCTGCTAACAGTACGCGTATATCCACAAATCTTTACACCAGATAAATTGCTCCGAATTAAAAAACACTTGTATGTTTACAGAGTCACCAACGCTGTCTTACAGGAAGAGATTAAAAGGCTTAAAAAATGACTTTTACATATTAAGGTTTTTTCAGAATAGTCCCACTAATCGATGGTTATCCAGCATAGTTAGATAGCAAATGATTTCTCTCTCATTTATGGCCCTTTCAGAGGTGACTTCATCATTGGTGCCTGAAAGACACGGTGCCCCTGAGTAACAAATGATTACCTCTGAATGAATCCCTAAAGTCTCGCTGCTAATGCAGAACAATAGGTTGTGAGAATAGGGAGGCTGTGCTTTGCTTCAAGATCTATTTTTTATACCCAGCATCATTTTTTGCTTCACTGATCTATCACTAAACAACAGCTGCTGAGCAGGAGCCAGCGAGACGCACTGCAGGGAGGATGAGGCAAAGTGCGAGAGGGAGAGACATGGAGAAAGCAACTGAAAGGGAGACGGATTGGAGACAGAGGAGTTTTAAGAGGGGAGGTCACCGGTGATAGCCCGAAGCACTTAGGTATGGTGGCCCACTGAGAAGGAGAGTGAGAAGAGGGATCCTGGCAGGTCTGCCTCTCTCATGACGGATAACAAGTCACCTGAAATGGCTTCCTGGGTGGCAGCCATTAGACAGACAATTTGCAATCATCCCTGGCCCAATTTCTCTCACCTTCTCTCCCTCCCTTTCTCTCTCACTTTTTCTCCTATTACTCGGCTTCTCGCTCCGGTGCCCCATAGACCTTGGCATCTTGAGTGACAGGGACTTAACTAGTCTAGTCACACAAATGTGAGAGGGGAAATGAGGAAAAGAGAGGGGAGAATTTCATTCATCTCACAAATACCAAATAACCTCTGCTGCCTGGCTCATTTACATATTCTCTCCACATTCTCTGTTGGCCAGGTGCACTATCCTGTTTCCAAGTCATCTCATCTGGAACTCGCCGACGCCGTGTGACACCACGGAGGCATAAAGTGGAGGTGTGACTACAGTAGCAGATGCAAGAGCACAAAGGCCTGGATGTCTGCGTCGCAATAAATACAAGATGCTATATGATGCCTGGTGGGGTGTTGTACAATGTCCTGCACTGGTACATATACTATATGGTCAAAAGTATGTGGACACCAGAGTGTTGCACCTGCAGTATATGTCATACCTGAACACTCTTTCTGGTAGGCTGCCAGACAGATAGTAGTGTTCCGGCTTACAGGTGCTTGTGCCTGATCTATATATACTACTACATTTCACAGTATAACTTCACAGTGCCTATACTGTATAACACTTCCCAACAGTGTCTAACTTCCAACTGCATGCAAAATGCTACATGCACATTCATGTTAACAACATAATAGATTATAGAACAACAACGGAGGCATTTTTTATGAACTGTGAGCACATTTTGGTCCAAATATTAATGTTTATGGCCTCATTATTATTGTTATCAGACAGTAATTTACTTCTTAATAATACTGCTTGTTTATTTGTAGGTACATATGTGTCAGCCAACTAGAGTTCATCTTCATCTGCCTCCATTGATGTTGTGGGTTATGATCATGTAGTGACAGCAAGGAAAGGGACATTTTGTTCCCAGAGCTTGTCCTTTAGGCAGCGCTCCCCTCCAGACTTAGTGCAGTTTTATGGAGTAATTATGTTCCCTGGGAGGAGGCCCTGCCTTAAAGGCTGAAGTCATGGAGCCAAAGTTTGTCGTGTGCATTAAACACCAAAGTTTATAAGAAACACGGTAACATGATTGGTCGCAGCCTTGCTCTTCATGATGTGTACTGATATGCTATTTGTCAGTAAGTACACAGTAAATCTCCCTGGCCAGAGGTGGGTTTTTGCTTTATATCAGCCTGTACGCACCACTACACTCCTGCATTCAGCCACAAGAGCATTAGTAAGGTCGGCCACTGATGTTGGGTGATAGGGTCTGGCTTACAGTTGGCATTCCAATTTATTCTAAAGGTGTTAGATGGTGTTGGGGTCAGGACTCTGAACAGGCCAGTCAACTTCTACTACACCTACTGGGAAAACCATTTATTTATGGATCTGGCTTTGTGCAGAAAGCACTAAAATAGGAAAGAAAAAAAGCCTTCCCCAAGCTCTTGCCACTGTTATCTGAAATATCATTGTCTATTCTAGCATCGATATACCACTAAATTGGAACTACAGGCCCACTAAACATGCTTTTAAATGTAAAGTAATTCTCTGTAATATTCTGTAATATTAAATATCCACGACGAAATAAACAACACTTAAAGTTATGGTGTTAGTGTGATCATTATGATTGCCACTCTGCTATGGTTTGATCAGATTTAATTGATTGTGGCCTAGCAGCATGAACTGTCATCATGTTGATTCAAATATTTCCAAACTCTGATTGGATCACAAGACATCTACTTTGTCCAGCTGAGCCGGGGCCATTTCAAACACAAAGACAGAAATCTCTCATGCCATCTGGCCAAAACTGTTCCAAATCTGGAAGAAATTGTGTTATTAATAAACCAAAAGTACAATATGAGTACATGGACAGTAGTGTCCACATATGGCCATGCAGAGTAAACCACACCGTCATCAAAAGAGCATCAGGTTTGGTCTTAATGTTCTTCCCTGGTAGTTTTTCATTGTACTGTAACATGATATGTGATAGTTGAAAATTGGTTGTCAAGAACTACGGGAGTGCTATGTTATGAAGTGTCAGCATACGGGTGCAGCCGGAGTGATGAGGCACACAAAAGCCAATTGCCTTCTTTTAGCCAGACAGTTGCGAGACGAGAAATAAATTCCACCCATGACTACCTACAGTCGCCAGTTTGATCTTCCACTTGTTGCAAAGTCCACTTTTAAAATTAACACTTACTCTAGTAGACAAGTAGCTGAGACATGTCCGGGTCCTTAAAAGAGAGCAGTACTAATCAGAAGCAGAGCTCACTTTTTTTTTTTTTATGAGGTGAGCAAGCTCCTCTGACTCAACTGGTAATCCAGATGTTGTCCTGCTATTCAGTATGTGGCAGCACTCCGTGGCGCTGACACTGTTTCATCTTGTCGGAGCAAAGCAGTGTGTGGTGTGATTATGTTGGTGGTTTTGTGTTGTAGGAGCACCCCGCTACAATAACAACGGGTACGTTAGCAGTGTGCACTGTACTGATAAATCACACTTAAAAAGAGAAAACTCCCTGGCAGCTCTGCCTTGTTGCTGTCTACAATGATGAAGATGTTCTTGACAATGAACACAAACACCAAATAGGAGATATGAGCGAGGACGAGCGAGAGTTAAGGCCTAGGTTTGGTGCATTGGATAACTCTACCCAGAAACTAGGTGATTTTATGTTTAATAAAGACAAGCTGACTGCTCATATGCTACACTTAAAAAAAAAAAAAAGGACGATCCAGCTGTTTTTGAAATGTCAGATTGCCCTGAGATGAACATCAGTGGAGGAACAGCTATCAGGCCTGATGTAGTCTTACTCCGAAGGTTCGGCCGTCTGTTACTGCCTGCTGTTGCACCCCCCACGCCACACCTACATGTCCCTACTCCCATCTCCACACAATAGACATACACACATGCCTGCTCACGGTGATGATAATTTCTCAGGAAGAGCAAGCAACTGTTGAGCAATGGATTAACACACCATTAATACCTGACCCAACACAGAGACGGCGCATGCGAGACCAAATACATTTTTTTTTCATCGTTATTTTTGTTCTTTTCCCTGACTTTTAAGAGGTCTGCCATTTCTCCTCCTCCCCCGTGTTGTGTTTGTCAGTAGAGAAACGCAGCGCACTGCAGACTGAGTCATACTTGTCTTCCACTTTCAAAACATTTCTAAGCGTTTTATAAAGGAACACACTGTGAGTGTTCATTTCCTTTAATAGCACTTGAGATGTGCAAAACAGAGGATTGCGAACACTGTATGGAAAACAACTACGAGAACAAAATGGCAGTTAACAACAGTGTTGACACCCGATAGAGAGAGAGAGATTGATACAGACATAGAGAGAGAGAGAGAGAGAGAGAGAGAGAGAGAGAGAGAGAGAGAGAGGTGAATAGTAACAGTTTTCCATTAAGAGTAATTTTCAGTAGCCGCTATTGTCCAGTAAAATTAGATTCTATGACAGTGGATTAAACAAGAATAGTGACTTCTGCAAATATGGTGATGCATATAAGGCTCAGAATAATTTAATATAGTTAGAGACAGACCTTAAGAATGATCTCATTTGCAATGAAACATCCACTGGTCACAAAGGATTGTCCCACTAATTGATCAATTTTCATACCCAGTTCTTGAAGAGTCATAAACTGAGCATCAATTTGTCTTTGCTCCAAATGGCAGTAAAATTGCAAAGGCAAGAAAAAAATTAATAAAACCACTTGCATTTCAGCTAATGAAGAAAGAGTCACACTTAAGTGCATTGTATTTTCTCACAGTGAACTTGGATAAAGGCAAGTTAACCTGGTTTGTTGTCCATCCAGCCTTCACCTATATCTGCAGAATGACGTCGAGCTCCACAACTCCCACTCAAATGAATGGAAAAACTTGCATTTTTGCTGCAGCACTGGTTCCTGCACTCCCAATCACCAAATTCAAAAAAACAATGTTTTACGAAAGGAAACATGAGGCCAGGGGTTATTAGAAATTGAGTATGCGGCCTCCTGTGACTGAATGAATGTGGTTTTAGTAGGAACAGTGAATTTTATAATGACACTGACAAAGTAACTAGATTGGTCACATCATGACAGATACCAGATCCTCTTAATAAGGTCAGGATCAGCGCCAATATTCGAGTGTGTCCGATCAATGCGCCATGCATGGAAACGTCTATCATATATCAGCCTGTGCGTGTCTATCCTTGTGTATATGGATGACGATTTCAAACGTATGACATATTGCTTTTAAAATGTTGTTTTGCAGCCATCATGAGTGGTCAAGTACTCCACAGGACGCCTTGATAATGACCAAAGTCTCTCCACAATGTTTGGCTCAAGGGGGGTGTTAGTGACAAGCCAATTACCGCAGAGTACCGCTGTAACATTTGTGGGATATGACATGTTAATTGTTGCCTGTTAACTTAAAAATATGATGGCGGTGGCTCAAATGAAATGTAAATTATAGTAAAGACTTGAGAGATGTTTGGCGGCTTCATAAATAACTTGATTTTTTTTGTTTATCTTAAAGCTTTAGCTATCGTGCCAGTCACACTGACATGCGCAAGGGTGGGTAGTAATAGATTACACATGGTGTGGTTATGTTCCTTTTTTTCTAGCTGTACTCTTTACTCAATTTTACTTCACTACATTTGCATTCATGTGTACATTACAACCGGTCTGCTCTAAATGTGGGGGACTGAGTGTAGTGGGGAAGAGTGTGCAAGGAGCACCTTTACTGCAGATGCCAAGTCCACCAGCTGCCTGGAAGAAAAATAAGCACCACCTGTGTTTTGACCATGATGTGATGATGATGGAGCAAAACCCAAAAGAAGAGGCAGCTTCTAGTGGCATCCCTGGCAACATCTGGCCACTTTTCATACCAAATTCCAAAAAAACAGTTACATCATCAGCCTTTTAAACTCTGTATTGTATATACTGTGGGTGAAAATGTAGTTAGTTAATGTTGGCTTTTTAAAATGATTATGATAATAACATTAACTTAACCTCTGGCTAGTGGTCTGCTGAGCTTGTAATTACTATTTTTACTTGGGTAAGTTTCTCAAATGGTAATTTTCACTTTGACTTGAGCAATTTTTCATGGCTGTAATTGTACTTATAGTGAGTATAGATTTTCAATACATGTGTGAGTGTCTCAAGACTGGCCTCGATCCACATTGCACTTGCAAACCAGCCGTAGCCAAAAGATGACACATTGCACAGATATTGCACTTGTCTCAGTTCAATTTGCATCTTGTCTGATGTGGAGACCACCCACTGCAGAGCAGGCAGGGGGGCTGCTTCCCAGGAATGTTTAGTGAGCATCTGGCACTCCGTGATGTCACTGTACTATTTAGCCATTTTTCAAGGACTTAAAGTTACACAGATAATGCTTTTAATACCACCTTAATTACTAAACAGTGCACTCTAAAGCTCCACTACATTGTACTATCTGGTGTTATTTCCCAATGGTGTGATTTACTGCATAATATTGCTTATCCCTTGATACTTTGAAGCCTATAATATTATAGTATTATGTTATTTCTATCTATCTATCTATCTATCTATCTATCTATCTATCTATCTATCTATCTATCTATCTATCTATCTATCTATCTATCTATCTATCTATCATTCAGCAGTGTTAAAACAAATACAAAATACAAAAACACTTGACTATAAGTGTATAGGTGATAGAACCAGGTTTCATAACACCGGTTATAGTTGTCTTATAGAGTACTGTTTCACCAAAATACTTGCGGGAAAAAAAAGTATTGTCTGTTAAAGTTTTTATTGCTAAAATTGTATCTTGTACTTTACTTTGTCTCCACCTTTGGTGTTAGAGATCAGTGCTGCAGGGTGTTTGGATTGTATTTCCAGGTAATGTCAGGCCTGTGTGCAAAAAACATGAAGGAGAGCTTTATTGAATTCAAATGTTGAAAGTGCCCTGTGGAGTTTTTTGTAGACAAACAAAGTTCATATTTTTACACGCACCAAAACTCAAGCTGTCTAGCAAATGTTTTGAATGTATTTCCCTCCTCCTAAAACATTTGCAGAGACAATTTGTGAAATATCTTAAATTGTGCATCTTTTACATCCATGTTTACTTGCTGGCAATTTTTCCATCACCTATTGTCAGTGCATTTCCGTGTTTTGTTGCACTTTACAGCTGCATATATAGTCATCAGCTTAATAACTCCAGTCATCTTAACTTCACCGCTTGCACATTTTAGCCAGCTAAGTCATCTACCAAAGGAACACCTGCTTACTACTGTAATAACAACTTAAAAAGTCTTATTTAGATATTAAGAAACGTAGCACTTCACGTCATGAAGGATGTGGTTCGTATCATACTTTCCACCCTCAGACCTTGGAAGTGTTTAAGCTGCATTACATACTGTGCTAAATGCATGTGCTAACACATCTATACATGTACAATTGCTAGAATTGATGTAGTCATACTAATATGAATAAGTATTTTATGAGGCCCTTATTACCTATTAACTAATGCTTATTACAAGCACCCTGATATAAAGTGTAACTGAACAATAACAACAAGTTATTAGACCAACACATTTCAGTGTGTGACTTTCAAGTCATCCAGGTCAGATAATAAAATTGTTGTTGTTTCTTGTACACAAGTGTTGCTGGAGTTTTGACCTCTTAAAGTTCACCCGCTCACAGTGCTGTAAAACACTTTCTCCAGTCCAAAATGGCAGATATAAATGTATGTGAAAATGTGAATCTGTAATTACCAGGTGATATGTGCTTATGATGAGCTGTTTGATGGCTTACGGCCCCTCTCAGCACATTATTAATCATATCTAACGACTTCAGATACTGCACTAAACAGTTTGCCCTACAGGATTTCCCCACTGCTGCAGCCAGCGCTCAATATGCTGCCCAAGGCATGACTGTGTAACGCATGATGAGATGTGTGTAAGTGCGTGTGGATGTGTGTGCTTGCATAGGAGAGAGAAAAAGATGGTGAGGAAGAGGGGAGGGAGGAAAAGGGGAGAGAGAGAGAGAGAGAGAGAGAGAGAGAGCTGCCTGATCTCAAGCGGCAAATTAGGGCCTCACTGAAATCGATAACAGGGGAGCCATGCACAGATTTCATTAGTTGGCAAACGTGTGCGGCTAAAGGGATGCAAACGGATATTGATGTTTGAGATTGATTGATCTCTTCTTTTCTCAAAAATGTACACACTGAGTTGCAATGCAGAGTTTGTTTTGGGTCTGTTTGCTTTCTAAGTGCACATTCAATCTTAAATACCAGTTTGTCCATGACCTTTTCCCCAGAAGAACAAACTCACTTTTTATTCAACAGATAGTCATCTGTTGAAAGTTGATATCACAGATATCTAAAATGGACTTGCTAGGTCAAATGACAGTCATACCCAGCCTGCCCCGCCCCGCCTCTATTTTCCACTACCGGCCGCAGAATATTTCTTCCATGAGATTTAAAAATCAATAAACAAAAGTGACATTCAGGCCTTTTGCATCTTAAGCAAGTCCACCTTGTCACAGAGGTGGCATTACAAAATACATCTAATGCACCCTCTCAAGTAAATGTAACAGATAGGCCTACATGGCTCAAATTCTATTTGCTATTACATTTTAGCCTAATTAGGTCCCAGATGGGTGTGGTTCGCCTCAAAGGGAAAACCTGAAGGGCTGGAAAGGTTAGGCAATCACAGGAAAGCCAATGTGGGATAACATTAAGTGATGGACTACTTCCTTAATATTATCTGAATTTCCCAGATGAATTAAAAGTCCACTCATGTGGTGGTTAGAGCAGGTTAAAACAATGAACAAACACAGGCAGACAGACCTCAGTGCAATATTTAGAGAAAAAAAGTGCCGGTCAAAAGTTCGGACACACCTTGTCATTTAATGTTTTTCTCTTTATTTGTATTACTTTAATGTTTAAGATTAACACTGAGGACACCATAACTTCCAAGTAACATACAGTATATATAATTGTGTGTTAAACAAAGTGAAATATGTCTTACAGTCTAGATTCTCTCTCAGTCATCTTCATGACATACTCAATGGTTTTCCAACAGTCTTGAGGGAGTTCCCACAAATGCTAAGCACTTGTTGGCTTTTCCTTCACCCTGAGGGCCAGCTGATCTTAAACCATCTCATTTAGGTCAGGTGATCGTGGAGGCAAGGTCATCTGATGCAGCACTCCATCAATCTTCGTCTTCGCTTAGCCTTTACATAGCCTGGAAGTGTGATTTGGGTCATTGACCTATTGAAAAACAAATGATAGTCCCACTAAGCGCATACCAAATGGGATGGCATGTTGCAGCAGAATCTGTAGCCAAGCTGGCCTTAAATTAGGAATGATCACACCTCATACGTACATGCTTTATGGTGGGAACAACACATGCAACACATCTATTGACCTTCTGTCTCATGGATATGGTGTTTGGACCAAAGTTCTGACTTCCTCTGATCTTTCTTGGCCCTCGCTGGTGGTTTCTTTGCAGCAATTTGACCATTAAGAAATATATGCAGTCTCCTCCAAGCAGCTAATGTTGAGATGTGTCTGCCATTTCAAGCCTGTGAATCTGGGTGGTGTTATTTTGCAATTTCTGAGACTGATAACTGTAATGAACCTATCAGCTGCAGCAGAGGTAACTCTTGGTCTTTCTTTCCCGGAGCAGTCCTCAAAAAATGCCAACAGTGCCGAGCTGCCATTACAGCAAAAGGTGACTATACTAAACATATATAATTTTACACTTTTTTTTTTTGCTTAACACATAATTACATATTTTTTTTATTTCATAATAATGAGTAGGTATGTCTATATAATATAGAAGAGACATGACTTGATGTCAACATGACAACATCCCAACTCCCTAGTGTCAGCTTGCTCCGCAGTCTGCAGCTGTGATATTTGACTTGGCTTTAAAAACGGGCTGATCATGACCCAGAGTTTGGTTATTTTATCATAATTATTCATTTACGTTATTCTTGAGAACCTTTTGTACCACTTTTTCCTACGTTTCCATTAAGTTATGGCTACTCTATTAAATGTTACTGTCCCTGTGTCGGGTACATTTACACCATCCTTACATTTTAGATGCACACCCCCAAAAGATTTGGCCAGTGCTGCAGCAATGTGCTATTCTACCATCTTAATTTTTCATCACTCCTTTGATTTCCTGCAGCCATCTGATAAACGTGACACTGTGATAGTCTTAAATGATTAATTGGGCTTGAATATGTGCTTTAAAATTTCCATTCATTATGCTGCGTCACATTTTATCTGTGGCACATTTAATCATTTGCCATATGCATATTAATGATTACAGTGGTACCTGTGTAATGGGAGAGAGTCACTTGATGTAAGTGTCTGCTTCTGTACAGTCACACTGCCCACAGCGCTGTCTGTGACACATATTCCCTCAGTGGAGAATTCTCAGCTTCATTGTGTGAGTTTTATAATTACAGTGAGATGACTAATGGCTTTCTCACCTTGTTAGCCGAAGCTGGTTGTCATAATCTACACTTATATAAGATATATAGATATATATATAAGATATATATACCTTTTATGTATACTATACTATGCTTCCTTTAAACTGACATACTTCCTTTATAGTGTTTTTTTCTGTGGTTATTACAAGGTTTATGAGAATTCCAACCGATAATAATGAATACTGCATTATATAATGTTAAATCTGTAACATGGAAACTTTCAAAAAGACACCAATAGACCTATTGTGGTGGCAACGCATGTAGCTGAGTTTTTCTTTCCTTTGTAAGCTTAAGATTACAGTATGAGCAGTAGTATTGAGTGGCTGCCTGTGTTGATTCTGGTGCCACCTGCTCAATTTTAATCAGCCTCTCTTTAATTATTGTCCTGCCACAACATCCTGTCTCAACAGGAAATTAGTTGAATTACCATCGGCGTGACATCATCTTGGAATATCCTGAAATGAAGACAATGTAACAAAGCAAATCATAAATCACATTACAGAAATATGATGGAAATCAGTTCACTTATTATAGAAGGTTTACATGGAGGCAGATATTTATACTTTTATCATTTTACTTTTTGGATAGAAAGAGGTGGGAAGTAATTGGTGCAACCGATCAGTACATCCCCTGAAAATACTGTGAATGCACAAGGAGAATCTCATGAGGGAAACTGATGATCTGGCACCATTTATCAACCGTTCGTGAGTAAGAAATCTCCCCTAACTGCCAGATATTCTCAGAGTAAGGCATGTTTGGTTCCACTAATCTTATTTTCAGCTGTCTTATTTTAGGAAATTACTCTGGTCTTATACCTAGGAGAGCTCCAGGGGAGTCCAAACCTGTTAGGAGATGGCATTCAAGCAGAGACATGCACATGTCTTCTGTATGAGGAGAGAGATTCATTGATGACTACAAACATATTACCATCTCAGGATGTAACAACGACATGAGAAATATGTTATTGTTGCAGTGGATGACTATATATAAATAATGTGAGGGCATATTTACTGCTTAACAATGTGGTGTATAGACTGTATAGACTATATAATAGTCTGACTGACTCATGCAGCTGTATTTAAATAATTAATCTAGTGGTATACCTCCAGACTACCATGAATGTGGGCTTATTGTTGTGGAAAATATCATTATGGGATTTAAGATATTTACTGATTTTGGTGTCTAACAATCCAGATAATTAGTAGCGCTAACATATGGAAAGCCGATCCATGCCATTTTCTGCAAGTGAAAAATGAAAGTAATGATACGTGTGGGAAGCTTCGTAAATAAAAGACTATGAGGTTGGAGGGTTTTTAGTTCTGGGTTAACAATGTTTCCTAGGAATTCTTAGATGTTTGATAATCTATATTCATAGTCTGTCAAATTTACATTCGCACCAGTCCAGTGGATGTTTCAGATCAAACACAACTCTTTGTATTCTCACTTGGCAAGCTTTCCTCAATTAATCATCACTTATATAATCATAGTTTACACACACATATGCAGGCACTTTTTCAGCATTATTCTCAACCTACGCTTCCCTGCTGAATTATAAATTGTTAGGGGTATGGTCGTAGGTGTGGAAGGGTGAAAATATAGATGGTATGCTACAGAAGCCTTTGATAATGGAGTAACAGCTTTTGTATTTTAAATGAGAGTCATACTCATAAACAATTTTCAGACATGACAATAATCATTTTTGCACTGTATGGTTTCACTGAATTCATGGATTAGTTTGCACGGTGGCGTTTGGTATATAACACATCTACAATTTCACACAATGAAGAGAAGAAATCTTTGCAGTAAATCCTAAATCTTGAAAAAAAAGAAAAAGTAACAGACCACAGGAATGAATTCAGTATTTAAAAAAAAATATTGCTTTTTCAGAAAAGCAACATATTTTTTTTTTAAATATTGAAACGTTTTAAAAAGTAAACACTGCGAGTCTTTTTTTTCTTGCTTTTTCTTGTTCTAAAGATCTGAGAAAGCAGTCATCCTTTCGTCTGGAGCGTCTTCTGCATGACTGAATGTGTGTTCAGTATTTTGCAACAGAGTATTTTTTTTTTTTATTATTATTATTTCCAGAGAAGCGCAGAGAAAAATAATTGATGGTGACATGAAAAACGGGAGGTGGGAATAGAAAGTGGTGGTGTCGGTGGTGGGGTGTGGGATAGAGGGGATAAATACCTAAGTATTTAGCCTGAGTTGGAACCACCACCACTCCCACCCAGAAGAAGAATTTTCTCTGTGGGACATCAATCCCATTTCTTCATGCCTCCTGCTGGGCACAGGTCAATTATATCTTTATTACAGTAAAATGCAGATCATTTTCCTGCAGAATGTAGGCGCAGAAAGACTGATGATCGGGGAAGGTTGCAGAATCTCTCATTTCTGGGATATGTGCTGCTTATATAGTAGGCTTGTTGTGAACGGGGAGTTCACGGTCATAAACAAAGGCAGGATTTCACTAATCTAATCGTGACCTACTCTGAAACCCAGCCATAACCTTAAAACACATTAGTGTGGATTCAGCTTGACACTTTGAAGCATCAGCACCTTTGCCTGGGTGCGGAAAAGGTGTTGTTTTTGGCACCTCACACCATAGGATTGATGCCAGAGCTCAGAAGCTAAAGGTTTATGGGTGGTGCTTTTTATTCATTTCACGCAATATTTAAACATCAAGGGTTGGGAGAACGGTATGGAAATGGGTGCTTGCAAAAGGCCGTACTTTTAAGAAGATATGACCCCTAAATTTGCCAATGGGAAATATGGGCCAGTCAGCAGTTTTTAATACTGTTCTTCACCTGTCAGCATGTCCAGCATCCCAATGGTCCTGGAAATCCTGGAAAAGTTGAAGAATTCAAAAATGACGTTACAGCTCTGGGAAAAACAAACACTGGAAAAGGTCATAACTGTGTGCTCACAATCTTATTTGTTTATGTTTGTTTGTTTTTTTTTTCAGCTGTGGAAAGTGTTTAATGTCAAGCTTGTCTGTTGGTAGATTTAATTAGTCTTGAAGGAATAACGACCTATACACATGTTTCTGTTTACAAAATGAGGCAGCAAAGCCTCAAACATTCAGATCAGCTTGATGAAAGCAAATATTGGTAATAGAAATTACCCTACATGTCAGGTTAGTGCTTGCGAAAAAGTCAATTACTTTCAATAGCCACTCTGTGCAGGATTTTTTCCCAGTGGCCGCATTGGACCAGTGAGTCATAAAACGACAGGCCTCTTCATTTTTACTGGACCTATTATCCACCCATTCATTTTCTACACCTGCCTGTCCTGCTTAGGACTGAGAGGAGAGAAGCCTTTCCCGGCTTTGCATTAGAGACAAGGTAAACCCGAGTTTACAGTTCATCTCCCCGACATGTTTTTAACATTCACGTGTATACTTGCAAAGCTACCACAGATTAGTTGATTAGTTCAGTTGGTAGAGTATCTGCCCCATGTACAAAGGCTCAGTCCTGCTGTAGGGTTCGAATCCGACCTGCAGCCCTTTGCTGCACGTCCCCATCCCCACATTCCTGTCACTCTTCAGCTGTCTCTATCCAATAAACTTGAAAAAATGGCCTATATATATATATATATATATATATATATATATATATATATATATATATATATATATATATATATATATATATATATATATATATATTAGATTAAGGGTGGCACAGGGGTGCAGTGGTTAGCACTGTTGTACACACTTTATGTGCAGTTTCCATGTTCTCCCCGTATCTGCATGCATTCTCTCCAAGTACTCTGGCTTCCTACCACAGACCAAAGACATGCACTCGATAGGTTAATGGGTGGCTCTAAACCGCCCGTAGGTGTGAATGTGAGTGTGAATGTTTGTTGATGTGCCCTGTGGCCTGATATGTGCTGTGATGATGAGCTGGCAACCTGTTCATTGTGTACCTCGCCCAAAGTCAACTGGGATAGGCTCCAGCCCCACTGTGACCCTGATGAGGATAAGTAGTTACAGATAATGGATGGATATTATTGGCTTATATATTAATGTATACAGCCCTGAGCAGTTTCCCCGGGGAGAGGATACCGTCCTTACAGCTATGAACATGATCTGGGAATTTATGAACGTGAGCTTACCTGTGGCAAGGCAGCTAAGAAAAAAAAAAAAAAATGTAAATACAATAACTTGAGAGTTGCTCGAAGTTTCTCGTTTTTAGTATCAGCCAGGCATCTCCCCTTCACCTCCAGCCCCTGCACCAAGCTAATCCATAGCTATAATAAACCAGTCAGTATACTATCAGATTAACTGTTGGATTTAAATAATAGAACTGTTGAATATAAAACGTAATCTTAAATAGCGTGTAATTGCCCTAGACCTTCCTCCAGTATAGTCATGTTTCCATAAATGTACAGCATTTGCACATTTTGAAGTATCATATGAGTATCATCTTTTCTTCTGAGTACCATGGGAAAATGTAAATCATTTGTCTATTGATTTATATTTGACCTGCACTTGGGTCGGACAGTGAAGTTTACTGTCCTGGCGTGACATTCTTAGGCCACCATTGGTTCTTTATCCAGCTGTGGTGTTTAAATGACAAAATAACTGTAAATTTTAAACTGCAGTAAAATGTTCATTTGTTCCTGAATTTAAAAAAGAAACAATTCAATTAATTTTCTTAATGATTATATTCACACTGCGGTAAAAACTGTTACCGTCAACATAGCTGGAAGAAATTAGACTTCAAATAATTCCACATGATTGTGTGAAATTATAATTAAAGGCATTAACTGTAGCCTTCTCCATGTATTTTTAGAACTCTTATCAGGTGCATCTGTTTCTGCGTGTAAAATATGTGCAAGCTTTCAAAAGTGTGACTATGAATGTGTTGTCTTTATTCACAGGCTCATTACATTAATCTGAGCTGGTGACCCAGAATGCCATGTGTCTTGTGTGCTGCTGCTGCGGCTGCTGCTTTCTTGTCCTTGTTATGCCGGATGCTTCGCGCACTACAGATGTTTACAGAGCACGTGCATCAGCTTCCCCACGGCGATTGAGCCGGTACGAGGATAGATGGGAAGATGGGAAAAGAAAGCCTGCCTCCCCCTCATGCACAAGGTTAATCTCGTCCTCAGCCGCAACTAGCATGTCACCCTAATGAAGCCCCAACAGACGAACACTTAATAAGAGTTAAGAGTAAATTAACCTTGAAGACTTTGCACGCATCTCTCCTTTTTTCATACACTTTATGCATCCATTTCCCACGATCAAGGACGAGCGTTCATTTAGCCAGAGGAGGTCAGAACAAAAACATTCCCTTGACGGTTGCAAATTTCTCTCTGACATCTATGTTCCAGACAGAGCAGCGAAGAGAGGATGAGCCTCTGTTTCCCTCTTTAATGTTGTCTGAGGCAGATAAAAAGCTACAAGCTGCTCCCCCACCCACACTCTGTTTTTTCTTCTTGCTACTGATCAATGCTCTTAATGACGGTAATCAATCAAGAAAATGAAAGATTTACTCTCCAATATTAATTTTGCTCAGCATCGATTGAGGAGCGAAGAGTATTACTGCCATTAATGCCTTTTGAGGTGCTGTATTGAGTTGCTTGCCTCTAAAAACAAGTCGTTCATCTTTCATTTCAACAGTTTTATTACACCTTTAAACATAATTAGAAACAGATAACAGTCACCTGAGGTGATATTTAGTAAACTGTTTGATAGTCTTGTTTTTTTTGTTTTGTTTTTTTTTTTTATTTCAAGATAATTGAGTTAAAATCAGATGTCAATTCCCAAGTGTAAATGTTTTGCTACATTGAATTTGTTCATCTTGCTAAATTCTCTTTTTACTGTACTGTGCAGTGACTTGACTCGACTGCTGCCGCGTAGGAACTTTTTGCCGAGATGAGAGCTTTTCACGAGCTATGAAAGGAAGCCTTATTTTTTTTATCTTGATGGCCATGCGTGTGCTGTTTTTATTTACTTATCCTGCTGTTTCAAGTTTCTCACCAGACAATAATCATTTTTCTGTTTTCATCACACCATAATGCATGTGTAGAAACACAATGATCTCAGCCTGTCGTGCTTACTCAGGGTATAGCGATGACAGCCGGTGCTAATGATACGCCACTCAATGAACCACCAGGGGCAGACAACATGCCAAACCGGCGAAAGGACTGATGCCATAAGCTGATTGCGCCTGCGACGTGGTGTTGTGCTATCGTATCACTGATCAAAGGCTGGTAAAGAGCAGCACAACGGCACTCTAAGCCAGCGTTTCAGCCATCTAATAGCCACATGGTATATAAACCTGTATCCACCAGAAGCAAAACCTCATCATATAATCGATTAGACTATGTTCATTTAAGTGAACTGCGGACAAAAACTAAATATAGTTGTTTTGTTGTTGTAGATGTCAATAATGTGCAGATGATGATGCCAATTATGGCTACTTTTATGTTATCATCAAACAGATAGAGTGCCTTTTCACTCTGTTATTCACCAGTATAACACAGCATAATACTTTTAATCCAGGTTGCCAGAGCGTCCTCTTTATCCCTGTCTTTCCTTTCTTTTGTCAGTAGTATACATGCTCCTCAGCCACAGTGAGAAAAGTGGAGCAGGTTTTGTTGATGACTTAAGGGATGGAAAGCACACCGGGCTTCTAATGCACCTAGTATTTAAATAATCCCCGGGTCTCCTCCATCCTTTTGATGCCTTTGTTCACTTTGAAAAGTTATCACTATACAGCCTGTACTGTTGGCTTGGGGATGAAGAGAGAGAGAGAGAGTGAGAGGGAGGGAGATGTTGAATCGCGCAGCCATACCTTTTCTTCTGCATCCAGTTCCCAGAGCGTGAAAGAACATCTGAATACACATTCGAAATCTTATCTCACTCCAGCTGTACTGCTGAATTCTTCCTTTTCCAGACACTCTAGAAAGCAAGGCTAAAGGGAACCCAGAAATAATCAGCCATGCTTATCTTTCTGCAGTACTGAGGGGAGTTATAATGAGACTCACTCATCCATAGTGGAGAGCTTAATAATTCATTGTGGTAGCTTTGCAGGTGAACCCTATCACATTACAATTTAAAAGCTCTAAAGCTAGTATTGCTGAAGGGGGGAGCAGCTAGGATGAATGCTAGGCTGAAAAGCCTATGTGCATACAGGTATACGGACACTATGCACACTCCCTCTCTCTCTCTTTCTCGCATGCGCGCACAAACCTGCGCGCACACACAAAAACTCTTAATGAGCTCCAATTTTCTCGAAATAGACTTGTATTGCAGCACGCAAGCTTCCTCACAAGACTATCAACACCATAAGCAACAGCCAAGTGGTACTTTAAAGTGGTAAACACAAACAAGCATTTATTGTGAAGTGGCCCTCCTTTTCTTCTTAATTTGAGAAGCGCTCATCATATTAGCAAGTGTAAATTCCCCTGGGAACAAAAGTTAACATTCTGTAGGCACAGAAGCTGGGAGAGAAAAAGACATAAAACAAAGCATTTTACTTGTTTTTTTTCTCTCAAGGGCAAAAGAGTTACTGTCCAGTTCTTTTATAATGCCACCCACCAACCCCATCTCACCCCTCTGCTGGCAAGGTGCCATAAAACCTCTTGCAAGGAGGGGGGACATTAGTATTTCTGTGCTTTGACACCCTTGTTTTCATGTGGACCTTTGCTCTGATTAAGGATCTAGAACAGTCTGCTGGCATTTTTTATTCCCTCCTAAAACTCATTTTCTCGCAGGGAACCTTCAGACATTCTACAAAGATGGGGTCGGCTTTGTCAGTGACCTCTGGCACCGACTGTCTGCGGAGCGCATCCCAGATGGGCTGGACCGTGGCCCGCACTTTTTCCAGCTCCCTCTCTCTCTTTCTGTGTCGCTCTCTATCTGTTGCTCTCTCTGTCTTTCTCCCTCTCCTGCCTCCCTCTAGGACAGACCAAAGAGCCCGGGTCGCTTGGCACAAGGACTGCATACTGGAGTGACCTTGCAGGGCTTCCTAATGGAGAACTTGGCATTGTTCCACTGTTTCTCAGCCAGCAGACATGCACCCCACCACCACCTCTTCTTGGTCTATAGATCCAGGCTATGCTCACCTCTAACCCATTCTTCCCCCACATCCCCACCCAAGAGCTGGGACACATCACATCACTGACATTAATTGTCACCAGCGACAGCAGCTGATAAAAGCTCCCTGCCCTGTTTCACTGCAGGGATACTGCCGAGTCACGCGGGAATTCAGAACGCTCAGAGGAAGCTGTACAATAAGATGACAGAAAAAGTGCTCTTGTCTGTGTGTGTGTGAGAGAGAGAGAGAGAGAGAGAGTGTGTGTGTGTGTGCTTGCATGCATGTGTGCTCAACATGACAGTGTGTTCGCACATGCAATGATGAGAAATGTCAAAACATGTTGGAATCACCCGAGCCCACTGTAACCCTCAGGAAATAAGTGTGATGGGATTAACCGATAAGTAGATAATTCGCATCTAAGAGCATTATCTCTGGATAAAACAGTGCTTAAGTCATCTTAGATGATGCGCTGTTAGAACACACTCCCTACAGTGAACCAACAATAATATAATGATGTATCTTTTGTAGAGATGAATTCTCAAAGCCAGTATTTAATGTGGTTGATGAAGTGCAAGAAAATGTGGCGGAATTAATATGAATATTTGATAACCTAATTAAGGTTGTACTATAATATACAATATTGCTTAAACAATGGGCACATAAAGTACAGTCAGAGTCTAACGGAGGAATTTCTGGAATTAAAAATCTTCAGCTGAGTTAATCAAAGCTCCAAATTCCCATTTAGTCTGTGTCAAATAAAATTTTAAAAAAATTAAAATCACAGCAATACAGATCCTGTAGAACCTGTTACAGGCTGAAGACGGTCATCAAAGGTTGTTATCTAAAACATAACATTCTGAAATGAATGATAAAATGGGTCACTCGTCACAGGTTTCTTCTACATATAATTGGTTTAAATTGACTTCATGTTCATGTTTGGAGGCAGACTGTGGAGATCAGACAAAAACATTTTTTGTTTTTTTTTTCCGTGAGAACTGTCATAACCAATCTTTTACACATTTACACGGGTCTGCCACAGGGGGCAACGGCCAACCACGATCAGCATCTCTGCTTTCATTGTCAGTGAATGCGATATGTTTGATTTTGTCACTTCTGAAATGGTAAAGTTTCTAGACAACGGTGCAACATATAAATCAGCTGCTGCGCTCATTTATAGAAGGGTTAGGTTGCCAATTGTATAGATGTCTTGTGACAAGTCAGCCCTTGGGTCAGCCTGGCCTCAAGAGGAATTCAAATCACGACATGCCACAGCAAAAAATAATCAAATTTTCACGTGTCAACTGACCTTGACACACGTGTGACATGGTTTCACAAACCTTAGGTCAGATTTGTATCAGTATCACACTGGGCCAAAATGGAGGTTGTGTGGTTCATTTCGATGAATGACTCCCTTTTGAGGTCCTCGCACCAAAGTCATCCTCTCATTTTGATTTAACACAGTCCAAGGAGAATGAGGCTACAGATTGGAAAGCATCATAAATCTGTGATATAAAGTTGTTCTCAGTCTCAGACCGACATGAATACATTCCTCTAACCACAGAATCAGATTTGAAGGTCAAATTCTCTAATGATTTGGGTAAAAGATATGAAAATGTTACCTTTGAACAAGTCCTTTACTTTGCTCTTTTCTGGACCGCAGCTGGAATTCTGTCCAACCATTGGAATGGACTGTTTTATGAATGGCAAAGAGGAGAATGCTTTTTTTAGTCCAAAATGAGTGCACAAATTAAAGATTATAAGATTAGATGTTTGCACTGGCACCCAATAGATCTGCATGGTCAAATTTTAGTATTTGTCAGATTTCTATTTTTATATTCCTTACATACTGTATGATGTCTATAGAAAATCAAAATGTATTCTTTTCAATCAAGACCTTGGACCAACCAAAAAGGGCCCAGTCTAAGGACCTCGAACTGTACTCTGGCTTGCACAGGACTTCAAGGATTGTGATATAGCCATGGGACATAGCCAGCTGAGCCATGAAAGTAGAATCTTAAAAAATCAATTCTGAAACTCACAGGAAGCTGCAGCAGAGATCATTTCTCCTTCAAGCATTGCTGCAGCATTTTGGATGAGTTGTAAGGGGGGAAGAAACACTTTTCAGAAACTGCAGAGACGAACAGAGTGAGTCACAGTAATCCAAATGAGAAAAAAAAAATATGGAGGACTTTCTCCAGGTGTTCCTGGGATAAAAAGGCCTCCGTTTAGATACATTTCTGCTGTTGGCAGGTGGTTCGCTTGGATGTGCAGGTCAGCTAGGTAGATTAGACACAGCTTTAGCCTACTGTCACCATCGACTGGTTGGGAAATCACTAAGGCGATATAAATAGGAAAAGGTAAATGAGCCATATATATGACATCTCACATTTGATGTAGATGCACTTTTCTTGTGATTTGAATGTGACATGGTGGAGAAAAAGAGACATGCAGGGTTTGCTCTTTCCCCCAGATAATCTGTTCAATCTTAGACCAGTTTTACAGTTCTAAAAAAAAAAAAAGTAAAAGGCAATGAGGAACGGTGCATCTTTCCAGAGAAAAATTCACACATTAGCGGTATTCTTTTTGCTGGAAGCAAAAGGAAAATGTGACAATGTCCACAGCAACTGTCAATTGAGCTGTTGTTCAGTGAAAAGCTAAAATTGAAATAGCATGAGCTAGACTGTGAATGCATAGCCTTTTGAATTGACTCAAAATCTGTCAGCCGGTTAATGAAGACAGTTACAGCACTTATATCAGTATATATATATATATATATATATATATATATATATATGTTTCTGAAGTAATAAAAGGGTCACTGTCTACACATAGCATCTGCAGACATATTGACTGGCAGATGTACAGTGCATTGCAAAGTTTCCTTTGTGTCTGACTTAACCACTTCTTAACTATGTGCATATTAAGTGACATTAATGACCTGCCAGTAATTACTTTTGAGAGCCACGTCTTTCAACTCGAGCTTTGCAGATATTTTTTCAGACAGAATTTTAAAGCACAGAACAGAGAGCGAAAGAGAAAACAATGATGCATTAACTTAATCCTTAACTTAATGTCACTTGTAAAGATTTATAACATTAAGCACTGACTGTTTTTTTTTTGTGTGTGCGAGTGTGTGTTGTGTGACAGTTATTAACATTACCAAATAATTGGCCAGAACTATCTCCAGACTAGTCTGTTACTCACCGTGTACCCAAGAAACAACCCCAATATTGTCTATCTTAAATGAGATGTCCCGGTATAGTAATATACTAGTCTTAGTTGTTAAGCACCTCACACCAGCTCAGGGTCATTAAAAATATACGCACAAACATATGCAAAAATGTACTTTTTTCTAGGAACCCCGAGATGATTGCTACAGCTGTAACGCTGTAAATCATAATTCTGCTACCACCGTGTTGCAGGACACTGTAGCAGTTTATGCTGTTTGATGGTTGATGGTCTTGGCAAAAAACACTTTTTTGTGTCCTGGCCAACTGAGTCATCAGGATATAATATTTCATATCCTATAGACACGATTGAAAGACATGACTGATATGACTCAGACAACATGTTCTGTATGCTTTCCAAAAATCCCATGTTATGTTCAGTTCTGCTGAAGCCCCCTAACACCATGAAACAAGCACTGGATCCATGCAAAGCATTAAAGCAATGTTGTGTAACTCTTCTATCATAAAATAATAGACTTCTACGCTGACATGTTATGGGATGGCTGTTGACATTCCCCGTGCTGAATCAGAAAATAACTCTTTATTTCATTGATTCACCGGCTTTCTCCATGCCAGTACTCCTTCACTCTAATTCACTGTTTATGTCACCCGACCACTTTTCCAGTTTAGTCCATGAACTCCACCTGTATAGTGTTATGTTTCATTGATATTTCAGACTGTGACAGGCCTCGATTGGTGGATTGGCCACCAAAGTGTTTCGTCAGGTTGCATTTCTTCAAAAGTGGAATCTGTCTCAACTTCCAGTTACTTTAGCAGCCCCAGTGGCCCTAATTGCTGCAGACAAAACACAACACTCTCGTCCAAATGAATAAAAAAAACAGCCAGTCTTAAATATTTTATTTTCAACGCTCCTGAGAGCCGAGAAAAATGATGATGATAGAAGATGGACTGCGACTGGTTGATTGACAGACACTGTTTTTTTTAGTCTACCAGAATCGTTAGTGCGAATGCTCTCCTCCCCTCTAACAGACAGCCGACCATGACAAGCCATTTGCCTGCAGCACTGCCAATTCCAATCAGTGCTGGTCAGATAAAATCAAACACGGCACTAAAATAAAAACCTGCGTGACAGAAACCAAACATACAGAAGTTTCTGTTGAGTAATCCTCATAGAGATGACTTTGCCATGAGAGGGATTTGTGGTTGAAAGTGAAACTTTATAAGATCAATAATGTCAGGAACTGTCAATAATGACTTGTTTACTTGTATTGATATGCTGACAACTCAAAGAATGTCTTGTTTGTCCAGCGGCTTACATCAAATCAATACACTTGTCTAAGTTCAGCGACATTATGTTCACTGGCCACAGGACTTAATGATGTGTTTCTGCACAGTCGTATGTCTAAAAGTATTTCCCCTCTGGTATTAGCCGTTGATGTAACCGTGGCCACAGCTACAGTCATACTTGTAGCACCTGTATTTTTAGGACAGATTCGTTCACAGCTGGCAAATCAAATCAATCAAGCCACTGACTAATCCGACAAGAGCCTGCTCTGGGATCCAGATAATCTCTAATGGAAGCACAAACCCCCTAGCCTGGATATGGTTACAGAATCTACCTGATACCTGATGTCCTGCACTTCTCTGCAGCCATTTTGCTTCTGATTTTTTTTTTTTTTTTTTTTTTTTAACAAAAGTTTGTTTTTGTCTGACTGGGGCAACAATTGATCTACAAAAGTTAAGAAGGTTTTGGTTTTGTAGACTATTTTTAGTGAGTGTTTTCTAAAATTGGTTCTACTAATGTCTTTATACAAATGAACAAATGAGGCACTGCAGCTGGTTTCCACCCAGGCTGCTTAGGGGCGTTTCCAGTCAGGGCCTCACTGACTACGTCATCACGGGGGATTACATCACTGTCACAGAACTGCGAAGGACCAGTCAAGGACCAACCACGGACACGTCACAGAAACACGGGAACTTTTAAGTTGCTACATCTGTACACGTTACTTAAAGCAACACTTTAGAGTGAATACACGACATTGGTTCTTTGCTTTCAGTGTATTAGACCCATATAACCAAATAGCATACAGGCCTTAGAAAACGACAAAAAATGAACGCATTAAACTCAATATAATTCACTTTTTTGGGGGAAAAAAATGCTTTAACGCACCAGCTGTTATTTTACATTAAAGGTAACTTTAGCAACAGTATTCATGATGAATAAGTAAAAACTTAAAGATGCAACTCAATGTACAAAAACAAACAAACAAAAAAGCTTCAGTGAAACATGCAGTTTCTTTCTTAGATCTGGTTTACTGGGGTGGTTTCCCCCATTGAAAAGTGAGGCTGCACTTTAATAAAGCCTGTGCTCCAATCACAATTGAGATTGACAGGGCACTGAGTTCAGTAGGTCCAGCACACACATGACTGATAACAGATGACCGACAAAACCAAATGACATTTCTGTTCATTAGAATAAGCTGACACTATTCTCATATTCAGATTAATATTTAGTGATAGCTGCGTGGTAAAGGTTCACGTCTATTCATATAACTAATGAGTTTTTAGATTTAATGTGATGTTATCAAAAAAGACTTGAAGATAATTTTTCGTTCACATTTTTGGTCGATTTGGGTGGGTTTGAGGCTCTCACTACCCTGTCAGTACACCTGATGTCTAAGACAACATCCTATGTGTTAGAATATGAGGAAATCTCCATATAATATGATTCCCCAGACACCTGACATGTTTAAGATAATATAAATATTGCAAAGGGAAGTTATGGACTCTGCAATCTCATTTCAGGAAGAGAAAAATCAATGCAATTTCAGCATGGACAGCAGAGATGCGTTTAAAAGTCAGGTGTGGATGAAATCAGACTAAATCATATCTAGACAGAGCCTGGTACATGTACATGTTCAATGCGAAAGGTGACATTGATTTTGATTTTGTAATAACATTCGGCAGGTCATAATATCAGCGCAAGCTTTATTTAATCTGTGCAACCAAATGTCATCAGTCACCATCCTCATGCATCTCATTCCTCTCAAATATTCCAGGTAGTTTTCTATCCTAAACACATGCCAGGATTAGCTGAGAGTGTCACGGACAGATATTCCTCTTTGTCACATGATTGTTCCCCCGAGTCTGTAGTGAGCTTTGCCAGACTTAATTATAAAACTATATGAACTTCCATGGGAGAAAGCCCGACACCATGTCGGTTTAAAATTCATTTATCGCGATGGGAAAAAAAAAAAAAAAAGACTTGAAAAGGAACGGAGCAAAAAAGGAAGGAAGGAAACAGACAGGATGGAAGAAAGGAAGAAAAGAGGGAGAGAATGAAAAGGAAGTGGCTCTCCACGGATGGCTTGTCATCTGAGGTGAGACTGAACAGAACAGAGGTAAACAATGGGTGTTTTTTTTTCTAAAAGGGAGAAGCAGTCAGTCAGGCAGTAATAAAAAATAAAAAAAAAAAGAAAGAAAGAAAAAAGAGGAAAAAATAAAAAACAGCCGCAAGTCTTTCTGAGGGGAAGCTGCCAGACTCCATTTGTCTGAGCGTGCAGCACACTCTGTCACCTGCCATAACTACCCATCAACCCCCTGGATTTTTCAGCCCCAACAATCCTCTGTAGTAGAGCTCTGTGTGTGTATGTGCATATACCGTATGTATGTGTTTACATGAGCCTGTGTGTGTGTGCGCGCGCGCGTGCGTTTCACATGGTCCAGACTGGTGTGAGGGCTTGTTTTGAAGTGTATGAGAGAGACGCAGGTACTGATACCAGATGACAGCCTTGACTGCGTTGCAGTGCCTTGGGTGCTGACCTGCTAAGATGGCTGTGCCAACGCAAAGCTTCTGTCTGGGTTTATCTAGACCTTCACTTCCTCTTGCTCAGAGACAGGGAACGTTTTCATTTTCCGTGTGCATCAAGTTATTAAATGAACACGCTACATAGGATGAACATAACGTCGGCCAAACGGTGGAATGAAAGCACGCACTTATGTGTTGTGGAAAAATTATAAATTATAATAAGGAGATTCACAAAAAAAGCAATTATAATTTACTTCAACATAAGAAGATAATACAATATATAAACCTAAATATTACATTCATGGACAGAATAAATTTTTTCAACATAATGAGAAAACACGATAATCATGTCTGTGGAACATTTCCGGACAACAGCAGGGCTCAGTGACAGGAATTGGTTACCTCTTCGTCTAACAGCTCACTGTGGTGGGGTCCTTCATTATTCCCCGCAATATTTAAAATTGATCTTTGCAGGAAACATTATGTTTTGGACATGCAATTTTAATGAATAGTCAAGGTCATAGGGTTTGATTTCATTAAAGTCTTATGAAGCTTAAAATGTTAGGGTTAGGGAAAGAGTGTGGTTTTGGAAAAATTTAGGGACATATTGACTTTTATAGACAGAAATGTGAAGCCTGATATCCAGTGTCAGGGGTCTGTTTATGACTGATCATCCCTCCTAAGGCAGTCACACTTCTTAATTTAGAAAAATTGGCTTATCCGCAGTGGTGCAAGAACGAGTTTTGAAGTAGGGGGCATCGACCTTTGGTTGTGACCATAGCCTACCATAGGACCATAGCCTACTGTTTTTGCACAGCTGAAATATGTTAACAAATCTGTAGTGGCGCTTACGTTGAGAGAAACAGATGTGAACAGTCGCTACAACTTACTACACATAAAGACAGAGACATAGATGTTCACAGAGCACAACAGGTGGTTCCAAATATAGCAGCTGATTAACATTTTAGTCTACCCAGACCACAGTAGCATAAGAGTCAGCAGCAGATCACCTGTGCTGCTCAAAAGACCAACACGAGAGAAGATGAAATCGTAACCGGAGTCAGCACAGTTTCCAGATTGACTCAATTACTAAAACTAATTTCAAACTCAGTATTTAATATTTTTAAAGCAGCATAATCTCATGGCTTTGTTGAAAAGCAACATGTAGCACTTTTTTGTGTCCAAGGACACTTAAGAACAAATCCATCCACAATACAATTTCCAAACGTAAATAGCTAGCTAAGAAATGAAGGCTGCTAGCTTCTAGCAAGGTGTGCTCACATGAGACATGACATGGCACGTGACAGAGTAAAGCTTCCCCACTGATCTCTAGACAGTGACAGCCTTACTTTGAATGCCAATGGGGATAATAAATGATGAATCTACTACTGAACTCATCATCATTATATCAAACCGCATCATCCTGTCAGGACGTGGAGGCACCGATGGGCCAATATTATTGTTCCATGACCGTAAAACCTGTCTTAGACATTACAACTATAACTATAACAGCTGAAAGCGGTGGGACAAAAAGTCTTGTTGGACCACAAGTGGTTATTTGTAAATGTAAATTCTTGGGTGGCAGAAAAGGCATAGGCCTACAGTACACTCTGCTAGTGAGAAATAGTCATCAGTCTGTCGAGTCGCACCTGTCTTTCACACAATGGCAATAATAATTATGTATGTAAAAAACAGAGCGAGCACATTCACACCAGACCTTCATTCTCACACATCAGAATCAACAGCGTAAGACCAGTGTGACACCTTACTAGCTGGCACACTTTTCAGATTTGATATAAAGAGAGGGCTTCAACAAAACCTTTCATTCATGTACTTCCAATGTCATTTCAGCTACCGCTCACCTCTGGAGAGGATGACAATGTGTAAAAGCTACACATTTCCAGTGTAACATTTTTTGTCAGGAGTTGGGAGCTGAACCTACTGTAGGCTGTGAGATTGAAGCTAAGTGTACCATTTCTGACTTGCACACACTATATTTCAGTGTCAGACTGCTGTTTGTGTCTCGACGCGTCCACCTAATTCTTCAAGGATAAAAAAGAGATTTCTGGCCACAAAGCTCAAATAACACATCCCATAGTGTTTTCTTTCCCAGTATTAGCTTATAATACCTGCTGTCATGTAGTGTTCACCCACCTGGTTTGTTCCTGTGAAGGACAGCAATTCCAGGTGCAGCAAGGAGCGATGCAAATCAATCATTTTAGTCTGAGAGAGATAATTTATGATGTGCTCGGAGGGTTACAGATTCAATCTCCACCATGTTCCTACTGTCATGTCCCATGTTTAGGGCTGTCATCAGTCTTCATCAGGCGCCCGGCTTCACTCCTGCCACCCTTATCTCCAGAGTCACGATTTATCCCACAAATAATTGATTATGACAGGTTGCATGCAAACAGAGAGGTAGCTAAATGTGATTAATCACTTTGTTCGATTAATTACAGCTGATTATGCATTTTAAGTGCCAATCTCACAGCAGATGATCGCTGGAGAGGCGCCCATATATTCATTAGATATTCACCTGGGATTGACCATCCATATGTGGAAAAGTCAAACAGCGTGGGTCATGTGCCAAAGGTTTGGCAGGCTCGTACAGGGGAGAAAATAGTCTTTTTTTTAACATTTCAGTAAATTGAGTTAAAAATAAAAGTAACGTTAATGCTATTTTTTTAAAAAGAACAATTTAACTCGTCTTTTTTGACAATCATAATCCCTGAGTCCTTTGAACTACGTTCTATGCCATTAAAGATGTCCAATAGAAAATTGCGGAAAGCGCGTCACCCTGTCTTACTTCCTTTAGTATTCAGAGTAATACAATACCATTCCCAGTGAAAATTGCAAATCAGATCACATAAGCAGGTTCACAAAAAAGCAATTAAGATTCAGTGAAACATGTAATTTAATCAGACAAAAAAAAAAAAAGAAATATATTAAGGTTAAGAGCGGAATATTCAGACTCTTTTTCCTTGCCTATTATTCAAATGAAGTCACCGTGCAAATGGTGGTTTTGACATGCACACACCTGTCTAGAGTGACAGACAGCGCCAACTGATTGAGAAGACAAGAAAATAACTGAGGCCAAGCGTGCGTCATGCCTCTTAAGTCGCCGTGTCTCCAATAACACGATCGCGAAGAAGAGGAGCAGCTCTACAGAGGTAGGTTGTCAAGCATCCACTTGTTTCATCGCTTTTTCATTGAGAATTCTGCTGCAATGCTCAGCATCAATTAAGCTTGCCTTACAACAATCCATATCAGTAAAACGTGCTCTTGTCGGACGAGGCATTAAGTCGATTCCTTCCAAATTACAACAAATTAAAGGAAAATAGACAACAGCTGCCGATATGTAAGGAATAGCTTCACTAACTTCTAATTGTAACAATAGACTACTGAGGACGGTTAATTTGATGAGCGTCAATTCTTGAGGGAGAATTTACATCCTGTCCGCCTCTTCAGAAAGCTGTTTCTTATTCGTCTTAAGGAGAGAAAAAAACAAAGTGGTAGCTGCATAGGATAATTTAAAAACAATGATTTACAATTAATAAGCGCTTTGAGGTAATATCCTGCGTTGTATAGAGTTTAAACTCCCACGCAGTAGACAGAAAGTCTCTTGCCATCAATTGTGATGTGCATGTTGAGATATGCTGCACTCGAATGCCTATCAGGGAGATAAGTTGTAATGCTGCTGTATAGATCTGCACAGGTTCCTGTAATCCTTAAACACTCTCTCATTGTATCAACACTATCAGCCAGAGAGGGCATTCGGAGTTCATGGCATCGGTGGACAGAAACAGCAGCAACAAAACTCTCAGAAAAGGAAGCCCAGGACTATAAATTAAAAGGTTGTTGAGAGGATAAGGAAAAAAGCTGAGTGCCTGTCGTCTCTCGTGAATGCTCCAGACTGCTGATCTAGTGAGTCTGTGAAGTCTGTCTTGAAGTCGAGTCCTATTCCTCAGAGTCTGTCACAAGGAGCCAATACTTAGTCCCATCACAATGATAGATGGAGGTATAATCACGCGCTGACACTCTTGACTGAGAATCGCACTCGTAAAAACACTTGAGTCAGCTCGATTGATCATGCGTTTTTGGAGGCTGGATACTTGAGAGAACTTAGTTTGTGACAGTTTTCCTTTGTAAGGTCAAGCCGCTCAAGCTAATGGCTGTTTCATCATGACTGTGACCCACCTTGTAGGCAGCTGGCTGTATGATAAGAACAAGTTAAGGTTAAAAGGATTTTGTTAGATTGACCTTCTGTCCTGCAGTTGGTTACATCTGCCAGTTCTCGACAGAGTCAGATTGAAACACTGAATAGTGGAATGACAACTTGGAGATTGGAGCCTTCCAGTATAAAATATTGCAGCTTCTAAAGCAATGATTAAGGAGACGTGAGCAATTCAAAAGATTATAGTGAGCAAGATTGCTGTAGTGAATCATTCTTGTTTGACAACTCTTTATTGATCCATCAGTCAGGCTTTAGCTATAAGGGACCTTGTGTGCAATAATGCAATATAAGACGCTTAGAGAACGACATTTTAACACAATCTGTAAGGGACCTTTTTTTCTGGAAGCCAGTGAGGTGACGTTCCACCAGCCTGCAATGCCAGGAAAAAGGACACCCGGGTCCCTGCCTTTGCATGCTGCCCGGCTGGCAAAACACCCAACCCCTGTCTTTCGTTCTTGTGGGTGGTGGGCCTTCAGGGTGGCGGCTCCATGTCGCTTTTGTGTTCGGTGTTTGGTGGCCAGAACACTCACCCACGAGCTCCCTTACTAGGTCTGGTTCCAGATAGGGGCCCCATTTTGCCTGATCCAGTTGAGGCCCTGCAGCGCTTTGGGTTCTGGTTTATACAGGTATTTGTCATATTCTGCCAGCCATGATAGAAAGTAGACATAATAACACATGGCTATAATAACAGTAAATGTTTTTTGTTTTTTCATATATCTACAGACTGCACGTCCTCTTTCATGGAGTGTGCCATGTTAAACCAGGGGTGGCCCAGAACGGACAAACCAAATGTTGACTGCGCAGGGGATGGGACTAACATTGCCGTCATAGAGTTGCTCTAATCAATATTTCACACCATGACCTGACTATGTATAAAAGGGGTCACTTGTGGAAAATAATACAAATATCACCGCACTCCCTGCAGTCTTCTCCAGCTCCACAGTGATTTAATATCTTTTTACTCAGTGACATGGTTTCCCGGCACTCAACTTCACTGTTTTGTTTCACTCCCACCTATCTCATCAGTGTCATTTCCAGAAGCACCAGGCAGCTGTTTTTGATGAAAGAGCTCTGCTAAGCCGGCTGTACATTACCTGCCCTCCACCGAACAGCAGACAGTCAAAGTTAGCAATTAGCTGGTGAGCGCAGTGCGGCATTTAGTTGCTAAAGCCAAACATTTGCCTCAGGAGGAAAGCAAAACAGAGCTAAAAGGAAAGTGAACACTGGACTGAATGCTAATGTTGTTATGTGCCTGCTGGATGTGTAAATAGGCAGACAACTTTGCCATATGACCTTAAATGATGTTAGTGTTGTGTCTACAGCTTGTTATGCTTCTCCCAGTTGGACGGTGACCAGACGTTCTAGTTTGTCAGCTTGTCCTGGTTTCAAGCTGGGTGTCCCAAGTCCTGACAAATATCTGTAAAACGCTAAAATGACTAAAAAAAAAAATCAACCAAAGAAAACAAATTGTCCTCCAATTAAAATATAAATCATTTCTTTTACTTTATACAAGAATTGTTATGAATTCTAACAAGATATCCAGATCCAGAAGTCATCACATATCTGCACATTTTACTCTTTTGTAATGTTTATCTCAGAGGCATCAGTATGCAGCATTAAAATGTCAGTGCGGTGACCCTTTACCTGTGATTTGAGGCATCTCATAATGATGGTGGCTACTAATGATGAAGGGAAACAGTCTTGCAGCTGCACAGGACCATTTTTAGCCTCAATTAGAAACCAGAGTGCATTTGCTAAATGAAAGCAGGCATTTATTAAAGAGCATAAGAAGTCAGATCAAAGGCAAGCAAGATAGAAGCACTACATGATAAACACAACAACAAGTCAACCTTATGATCCCAGAGAGATCTTTGAAAATACAATTAAACACCGGGAACAAACCAACATGCCAGTCAAAGATGTGTGTCTTTGAAATCCAGGAAAAAAAAATAAGAATCCATGCTGTGGTGAAAATGTGCTTTGTAATAACCCACTGAAGAGAGAACAGAAGCAGCGTATTTATAAATATACTTTGGTTTTACAGGATAACCCCTGTCCCTTTTTAGCAAAAAGCACCACTGTTGTAGCGTTGTGTTTTCTTTGTAACCGAACCTCTTTTTTTATGTTGCTCAAAGCACAATTTATTATTTTCCTGTTTGTTCACTATTCGTAATGTCTACCTAATCCTAGTCAAGCACGAAACAAGGGTCTGGTGAAAACAGCCACTTAAGACAAATGACGTATCACTGGGACTCACGACACAAGCATTTGACTCATCGGATTAATAAAATCATTAAACTGCATAAAAGCCCTTGCCATTCAACTCGGGTCCCCACAGTGTTTCACCTTGTCTGCTTGGCAGCGAGGGGCCTTCTGTCTTATTGAGAAATGAGAGGAGGTTAGTCTCGGCTCTTGCAGTTCTCGTCGAGCCCCTGCGCTGGCCGGCACGTCTGCCTCGCTCAACGCCATTGATTCCGTGATGCACGCAAAAGCCAAGTCTGCCGCTCTGATCATTAATCCTCCTGCAGCCTCACACTTAAACAACAGCACCGCTTCTTTCCTGCTTCTTCCACGTATCTGGCATTTATTGAAGTCACAGGGGCATTGGCTAAATGAGGCCTGAGTGATGGAGGATTTCTCACATGTGAAAAATCCTCCATCGCCATCAACTGAAAATTCCCACTGAAATCAATATTTTATGGCAGCGGAGGATCCCTACTTAACAGATATCAGACAAATGTTTAGATCTTCATTTTGCAAAATGATGGAAATGCTGAGCCAGACAAGACTGGGGCCTGTATTTATCAAACATTAAGAATTACACTCGGCTAACTTAGGAGTAAAAAAGTTCTTCATTGTTAGTCTGTGCACTAAGATTTATCAAACTACTTACTCCTACTTAAAGCTGCTACAAGGAATTTTCATTTCGTCTTGATTCTGGCGGCCCCTGTGGATAAAAGCGGTGGCGTTTCCAATGCCTTGTTTCATCTGTTTCAAGGGCAATCCAACTGAATCCGACCCGATAGCAGGCATTAGGAATAAATGAATAGAATGTAGCCAATCTTCTTGCTGATTGTCTTGTTTGTTTACGAAGGTAATATAGAGCCATCAGTATTAAACTGAGACTGCTTCATAAGAAGTTAAAAAAAATCCTTGTATTATGTGTGATTAATACATACGGATGATTAATCACATGTACTCTCTCAGTAGAAATAGCCAATAATATATAAAGTATTTACTGAACGTCCTAGCCACACCAGAGGGGAAAGCAATTCGTAGCTCTCCAATGACTTTGTATGTGAAGGTGCCTCTCTGTCACTTTAGTCTCCTAGCCAACAACAAAAATGCCTTAAAGCTGCTTTGTGGTGGAATGCACTACCGGCAGAGTAAAGAACTCAAGTTTTTATGAGCTGCTGAACTGGGGAAAAAAACAGAATTTAAGAGGACAAAAGAGGAAACGGAAAATAAAATGCAAGACGAGGAAGAATGGGATAAAGGTCGAAGCTAACCAAGCAAGGCCTTGTCTTAATCTGTGTTAGAAGAAAAAATTGTTTTACTCAGTGATTTGATGAAAACGTTGTAACTATCAAAGTATTTCACTTCTGGCAGTGGCATCATTTCTCCAAGAAAAGCAAGGAGAGGGGACAGTGAGACAGAAAGACAATCTAAAGTTACCTTTGACATGCTGAAATCGAATATTTTTTTTGCTTGCTACAGGCACACTGTGGTGCAGATTGTGTCCCCCCTCTGTTGGGCAGGAGAGAGCCATCTCTATCTCTATATTAGAAATTCTTTTAAGGAGCATTTCTTCCAAAGTAGATCTAATTGTGTGGAATATACTCCCAGTGGCAATTAAAATGTAGAAATATATATATATATATATATATATATAAAATTTATAAATAGGTAATAATAATTGACAGAAATATAACTATCCCTGAGGAGGAAAGAAATTCTGTGGCTGACAAGGTAAATCTAACTTATATAACAGGGAGAACTTAATTCAACACTGACAAGTGCAGACAATGAAGTGGCATGGAAAGTTATTGCAAATAAAATCACTGCCAGAAATACTGTGGCTGTCAGCACAACACTGATAGACAGACCACTGAAGAAGAAGAAGAAGAAGTTATGTAACATGCAGCCAAATGTTTAAATTGAATGTAGAACACATGTGAAGAACACGTATTGCCACGACTAACATGATATTTATCGAGACCAACAATGTTTCCGCAATAACTGCAAGGTCTCTTAAGGTGTCTGCTCACTTTTGTTTGTGTGCTGCAGCTGTCTACCCTCAGCTAACCAAAGAGAGTTATGGAGTATTTTGAATTGTGAGAAATTTGATAGCTAGCTTTTATTTTTATGTTTCTGAGTGGGTGTTAAAGTTCCTTACCTTTATCTTCGACTTATGCCCAGACAGCTGCATAACTTTTTTGATTTTGGTGCTGCAGATATGAAAAAGCACAGGCTATTGTTTCAACATCTTTTCAAAGTCAAAACATATTCCGGGCTTTTACCTGTTATCTTTTTTTAAAGAAAAGGAAATCAAAAAGGAAAACCATTATTTTTAGAATTGCTCCTTTACCCCTGGGAGAGCACCTCCAACACAAGCATCAACACAATAGCCGTGTTGCATGTCCTCAAAACCGCAGTCAAATATGAGTTCTGTGACACCCACACATAGTGTGGCGGAGACACTGTCTGCGAGGAAATTTCACACCAGGTAATTATCTACTGTTTTTCTTTGCCTTTGGGGGGAAGGTGGGCGAGGCCAGCAGAGGAGGGAAGGGGGGGGTGAGGTCTCCCTTACACCCTTAGATGTGAGGGTGAAAATTACACAGATTCCTCCGTGGGCTTGGAGAGCCACCAGACCTCATCAAGCAGCAGGTGAGCGCTTTTTTGCATCTTTTCCCCACAATGTCGTCCCATCCAGTATAAATAGAACAGTATGGCGGCACAAGTCACATCTCATTTGGTGTGTTGTGTTTCAGAGCACCTCCGCTGAGACGGTGGGCACCGAGGGCAGCTGGGAAAAAGCAGAGGCTCGCTAATGGACAGGAGCCAGGCCTGGAATTTACAGACCCCGCCGAGAAACCATTCTTCGGGCCCTTCAGTTATACCCTGATGTGTACAAACACACACTGAGCGACATTCAGGCCTTTTTCCTGTTCCCTTTTGTGTTCGTGGAGTGTAGGCGCTATCTGAACGATTTCGGTGTCTGCTCGCAGAGATGTACTGCATGTTAGTGTTCAGACACTGGCCTTTTATTTAAAAAAAAAAAAATCAGGTCAGCAGCATATGATTAGACTCAACAACCGCATTGTGTTTTCAGTCTGCAAAATCAAACTTCACACTGTTAGATTGGCCTCCGTGGTGTATTTATTAACAAGAAATCAACAAAGTTGCATCCTATACAAATCTCAATCATGAAATGTGATCAAAATGTTAATGATCTCTCATTAATACACACGATGTGGGGGCAAACCTAACAGTGTGCAAGCTTATTGAACTGATTGTGATGTTCCATCTGTCGTGAAATTGAGTGCGTTCTGCTTTTTTTTGTCGTTGTCGGAGGTTTTTTTTTCGCCCCCTAAAGCTGTGTCCATTGTTCTACCTTGAAGCAAGAAAACTCCAGTGTGCTTTGATTAAAGACTTAAATCAAATATTTTGAAAAAAAAAAAAACAAGGTTTAACAGAAGATATCTACTTAACTAGAAACTGTCATGAAAACATACTGACACTTCACTTTCAATTTTGATATTGGACCCTGACCGGTCATTATCAACTTCCAACCTATTGTAACCTACTGTCGCACTGGCATGTCAACAATTTAAGTTTTTTATGGCCAACTTGTTAGCGAGCAGTTGATTGTTCACACATCCAACATTCATTTGGAGTAACAAGTCCAATATAGACCCTCCCTTAACTTCTTTACTACTCTGTTTTTGGTCTCCACCAACTGAGAGAACAGTTAGCTCTGTGCAGTGTGCTCCTTTATGTTCTCCAGCTAGTCGCCGTCTTTGCCTGGCTGCTGTTTCTTTCCGGGCAGTACAACGAGTTTTTAGAGCTTTTGTTCGCTGAACATCAGCTGCCTGCTGCTGCTGGAACCGGTGAGATTGAACCACAACGTGAAAGCCGTGGGCTAACATTGAGTCAAAAGATGATGAAGGACTTCGTAGAGCTGATCCATTGTAAACTCCACATTATTAACACATTTGTAGTATAGCATTGATAACTTTGATATTTTAAGTACAGTTTTGTAATCTCCTCGTTGTTTGTATGCAGCACACGTCATCCACCATTCAACCAGGTACCTAGACCAAAAATGGTTAAACTAAATGATATAGTCAATGTCAAAGGGACAGGCTCCACCTGACAAACATGTTTAAAATTTGATCTATCAAAATATCAAAAGCGTCTGCAACCAGAGAAAATCTGCTGTTTTGATGCTTCGCCACACTTCATCATACAGGCAGACATTATAACAATAAACACCTTTAAACTGTTTGTATCACACTGAAGGGGGCTCCAAATACTAAATATTCAACAACATATTGCCTCACCTTGCTCTAATACAGAAGGTATTTGGCAAAGAACTGCCTCCACATTATAGTTGCTTCATTTTTATGCTTAGGGTTTTGCTACAGTGTTTTTGAGATGATGCAAAATCACCTTTACTTTCTACTAAAGACAGAAAAACAAACACACAAACACACATAACCAAAAAAAAAACAACCACAGCAAATCATATCAAACCCTAGTGAGTGAATCAAAGTTTGTTTGCCCAAAAGTTGATGCATACCTTCAGGCTTCATCAGATAAACACTGCACCATAGTAAGTATAGCTATGAGCCGACGGGGGGTTAATGCCGTCAGTCTCCTTCATTAGATATACAGTAGGTGCGGGAGAGAACAGGAGAACAATAGAGGACTCACCAGCATCTCAAGAGGCTCCCAGCAAAACATGGATTAGGTGGAGATTATTAAATGTCAGCTCTTAAGACGAATACTTTTTACAGCCTCAAAGTAAATCAATACTACTTATCTTTGATAAAAGAGGCAGAGTAGATGTGCCAGCATAGCAGTCTGACAGCTCTTTCTTTCTCTCCTCTCAAAACCTTTACTAATCGAATTGAAAAATCCCATAGGAGTGTTTTCAAAATGCATTATGGTGCATTTGTGATTTTTTTTTTTACATATGTATGTGTTTGTTTCTTTGTTATATTAGTGCGTTGTCCAAAATCTCCCCTTTCATTTTTGCTGCTTGACGGTCTCGCTCTTTGTTTTTTTCATTTTAAAAAAAAGGCTTTACAAATCAAATTTGAAATTCCACTGGCATGTTTCCAGCATGCAACACAAAAAGCACTCCGAATCTGTCATTTTTGAGACAACAAACGCTTTCGGGATATTATTGGGTGGTTCAAAATCTCTCCTGCTCAGTCTGTCTGTCTGTCTTTCTTGCTTGTCTGTCTCGCTGTAGATATCTGGGATATTTTCAGGTGCACATGTGCACCTCCTGGTGTACTGCATTTGTCTCTCTCTATATATATTTCTGTCTCTTCCTCGGTCTGTAGCGGCGCTAATACCAATGATTTCTCTGAACATTCTGCTTCATGCTGAAAAAAAAATCCATTTTCTCAAAGGCGCCCAGATTGACATCTGCAAATATTGATGGTAAACAAACCAATCAGTACGGCTCCGTCGATAACTATATGGAGCCCGCTCGCGGACCTCATCTCTGCGCTTTCAAAAGAAGTGCAGGATGCACTGCGCTCCGTCTGATCCCGCATTACTCTTGCAATGATGCAGGCACTGGCAGTTTGAAGTTTGAAGTGCCTCCACCCAAAGAGCGTGTGCCATTACTGCACCTGCTCTGCATGTGTGTGTGTGTGGGGGGGGATATGTGTGCATACATTTTTGAACATTTGTAGCGCACCCTCAGTGCTTCCTCAGTGCCCGCATCCAAATCATAATTACAATGTAATATCACGCGTAAGGCAGTGCCCCTGCTGTTGTTTCACTTTCTCCTTCTCTTCCCTTCTATGAATATCAAATGCTCTCATGCTGTGCCCTGAAAGCTGCACAGCTCTTTCCCAGACACACACACACACACACATACGTTGCGGGTGTGCGTGTGTCTTAGAAGGGAGGGGTGGGTAGTTGGATAGTACTTTCCTCCTCCAGCTTTGACAGGAAAAGCCAGCGGCGGGACCTCGATTTTAAAAATACGCCTAGAATCCCTCTGGTCTGTTGTTACCCCTGTCCAAGCAAGACAACCTTACATCCTATTCAGCTGTCCTCTGTAGGGTGTACATGATATTTCTTATTCATGTCACATAAACTGCAGAAATCACAAAGGCTATCTCAGATGCAGTGTGAGGCTATATGCCAGAGTCTTGGCATGGCTGTGATATCGAATAGATGAAGCCTGTGAGGTTGTAGCTATGCCAGAAAAGAGGACATCTGTCAAACGCTCAATCAAAGGAGTCATTCTTTGTGAAGGACTACTGAAATACAACTATTTTGGTATACGAAATTCTTGTTTGTTATTCAGTTGTCCACCATGTAGCACTGTACCGTGCACGCACTGGTTTCCCAGTGTATTTCCTCGAATAGTTTCTTTTGATTTGAGGCTTTTTTGTTCCCTCGGAGAATAGATTTTTCAAGGGACCGTTTGACAGATGTTGTCTTTTCAACCCACATTTTTTTTTTCAACACATTCAAGAAGAAAGTAGCACTTTTTCACACTTTGTGGTGCGTATTGAGTAAAGCATTAATTCAAAGAAAGTGCCTGAAGCAGTAATATAAACAGATTATCCATTCAGCTCAGGACTGGGCCTCTCTTTTATCTATGAATCAGAATCGACAAACACGTAGTACACATTCTAATGTTTTCTCTGCAGGCAACAAACAGATGTAAACACAAACAAATTCAGCGCTGTTTGCGGAGATAGATAATATCAATTGGTGTGAAATGGAGGATGTTTAACTTTGTTAAAGTGGTGACTGACGGACAGGAAGGACCATTTTTAGACATGGATCTCAGTAAACCTGGCACAACTCAATCAATGTCCAGGAATTTTTTTTCACTGGTTGCAATAAAACCAGGAGAGAAGACTTTATTTGGGTCTTTTTTTCTTGTTGTTTTCTGTGTTATGCCACCATGACATATTGAATGACAAGATACCACCATATATCTAACGTCTTCTGGCAACACATAGATGTGAGAATGTTCACAGAAATTGCACACACTTCTCTGAATCTCTTTCTTTTTTTTCTAACACTGAATAGTTCCATCTCCTAAATATTTTGTTTATATGCAATTATTTTGCAGTAAATGCCAGCCAAATTCTTTTTTTTTTTTTTTTGTTTCCTCTTTTTTCTGCAAGTTGCAAAACCTTGACAGTCTATTGAACGTGTCAGCAAAATGTTCACCGACTGGTAGCAGCTACAGCATCACTGAGCTGCATGTTTACTTACTCACAGCACTTAAGAGAAAGACTGCGGTCTTGTTTGATACAGAAAACGTCTGCAGTGACTTGAAGCTTGACACAGCTGGTTGTATTAACATTTAACCAAAACACTCTTCTTTTTTTTTCCCCTAACCTTAAAGGGAACATTGTGATACTTTTCAAACTGGAAGGGATCCCTACAGAGTTAGACACAAGATCCGTTTTGTTTAAATAGAAACAAATAACAGAGAGAGAACCGATCGAGGCGGCGCTAAACCAGCAACCTCTCTGTTCTGCCACGTGAAATTACTTTCTTTTTTTTTTTCAATTGGGTTTGGTTGCCTTGAACGGAGCAATATAGTGGCTGTGTCTGGTGAAACAAAAATGATCTTACTCCGTAACAAAATGTCGATCTCTGCGGGGATCCTTTTAATAATGTTGTCAGACACTTATAATAACAATCTGAGCCTGTCAGTGGTAAAAAACAAGCACTTTTAGTGGACGTACACAGATGGTACGCAATTGCCCCGAAGGACTGCACATTGCAGCCTTCTCGCTCAATACTGGACCAATTTCAAAAATTGTTGTCCCCATTAGTCACTTAGACACAAAAACATGGGAAAATAGGTTTCACGTCGAAAAATACCTAAGTCTCCCTGTAACCCAAGTGCTTTTGTTGCTTAAACCTAAACACAATTTGGATTCAGCAACAGCAATAATATAATAAACAACATTATCCAGAGCATATTCATATCAAATGTACATTTTTGCTTTGTCCATTTCTCCACTGCTCTTTACTCCCACTATTAAATTATCTATAAATCAAATTATCAAATGAAATCTATATGCCACAGCAGGGAGAAAATACAACATATTTTACTTTTAATAATCTTGACTGCAGCTCTTAGTTTGCCGTATTCTGTGACTGCAAGACATTAACTGAACCTTACAGGATTCAGTCATGTGACAGAGATGCTGCGGTGCGAGTCCAAATCCATTTGGCTGTGATTTAGTGGAAAATGCCAGAATATCAAATCAGATTAATCTAATGAGGAACATTACGAGGAAAAGAAAACATTCACTCTCCTTGGCTGCAAATACATAAACATTTTGGCGATAGTTCGTCTCCGCTGCTGCTTCTGCTGCTGCTTGGCTTTTACCATGTGCTTCGCTGTCAGTGCGTTAATAATGGTGTCGCACCTAAATCTGACTGAGTAAAAAATTATAACAGCAGCACAGATTTCACACAGGTATATGTTTACTCTTCTGGCACAGCTTACATTAACATTCTTCATTAGATGTGGAAGATATGGAAATATAAATCAATTCAGCAGCATTCCCCACATTAGTAAGGTGCTTCTGTTGCATGATGTCTCGTGGGAACAAGTGAGATGATGGCTGCAAATTAATTTGTGACACTTGGAATTGATTTTCTAATCCCGCATGGTATTTGATAAATAACCCTTCAGAAAACGAACACCTCAGACGATAAATACAGTTATTATCTCTTCGAGGGATAATTAGTGCTTCCTGCAAAGACGAAGCACCCTTGGTCCTGTGCTGCATCACCGCAACCCCAAAAGTAACACAACTAATAAAAGTAACATTACTCAATGATCCACAAACAAAAGGAACATTATATCACTTCGGCCGTAGGTGATGCTGGATTGCTTCATGGTCACAGGTGGTGTGAGAGACAAATGTATGAACAGCAACAGCTTTCCCAGAAGGTACTAAAGTATAAGGAGTAATATTTAGCCAATTATGAAGTGTGGTTGTGAAGTTATTAAACTCACCTGAGGGCACGTTCTGACAATTAAATAACTTTTGGATGCTGTCATTAGACCGGTTTTCTGTGCCTCCGCACTCTCATTAATGGACTTGTCATATCCTTCCTGCCTTAATTGACAAATTGTTTATTTGTTGGTGCTGAAGGTATAAAGTCAAATCATCTTTAATGGTCCTACTGACTGTTCTATTTTCACCAAGTGTTTTTACCAAAAAGGGGTCTTGTAAACGTCCAGTGTGTAAGTAGGTTCTCCTGGGGCAAGGTGAGGTTAGCGTCTCCGCAAGATGCCACTAAATGACACTGAAATTTTATTCATATTAAGCTCAAGATTGAAAACGCCGGCCCAGTTCCAAAGTCGGGAACATGTGTGAGGGAGGTTTTCTGAAGCTGTTTGACCATCCAAAAAAAAAAAGTACTAGCCTCACAGAGAAGGCTCTTCATCTTGTTTTGTGATTGCTATCTTTCTACAGCGCTATCTCCGCACCTGCAGTCAAAGCAGTCATCGGGGGTTCAACTAAACGATCAAACACGTGCAGCAAAATGTCCTCAAATGGTCGCTGTCATCTAATGTGGCTCCATTTTGGGGATCTGAATATGAGAAAGGGTTTAAGTACCCCTAGAGTAAAGTATATCGACTCCTCATTTTAAAATTCATGGGAAAAAAAGTTCCCTTTTGCCTGTTTCGACACGCTGAGATTTAGTCTTCTCGATCCACCCTGCAAAATAATACTTATCATTCTGGTAAGGACTTTTGCCATAACGCCAAATTAGTGTGTCTGATGCCTCCCTATCACAACGACTATTGTTTTACTCTCTGTGTACTGCAAAGTAGCAGGCAGAGAGGCTGCGAGGGGCTTTGTCCGAGTGGAATGGAGCCTCACTGACAGTATGGCATTCACTCTAAATGTAAATGAGAGGGTTTTAGGCGCGTGCTGGTCAGGTAACATACGCCTACAGTAGAACGTGCTCCTTTAGTCTGGTCTCAAAGATGACAAATGCTGTTATCCAAAAGGAGGCCCACCGCTTGCCATCACACTCCAATGTCATAAATAAAATGCATGTAGTATGAAGGGGAGGCAGAGTAGGCCACACACGAGTGGAGAGCAGAGATGTGCATGCGTACAAGCACATGGACACTTGAGCATAGAGGCAAACAATGCCGAATTCATCAGCATCTACACGCATGCTCACATCTGCAAATATAAATACACAGACGCAATTGGCATAATCTGACACTCCCAGTCATCAGATGAAAAACATAGTACGCTCAGATCACAGCAGGCAGGTAGAAGAGAAGAACAGCTGCTTATTTCTGTTTTGGTTAAAAGCACCATCCCTGACTGCCAGCTCCTTTCTCTACTGCATCACGTATACACTTCACAACACCCTTTTTTTATGGGTTTTATATTTCTTTAATGGCTTGGGTGGATGGTCGGTCAGCTTTCAGAGTATTTTATCTTCACATTTGCATTCTTAATTATTCACAAAAAAGATGTTTGTTTGATTTAAATGACCTGGTGAATCCATTAGAAAGCTACTCTCCCTTGCGGAGAGTAAAAAATCCAATTCAGTCAGAATGCTCTTATTTTGTGCATTCAAATATATATATATATATATATATATATATATATATATATATATATATATATATATATATATATATATATATATAATGTATATTGCATTTCCACTCATCTACATGGAGAGACAAGAACAGCTGTAAGGTATTCAAATCTATTTCTCAGAACACAAGGTGTTTTCTCAGCAGTACATCTCCTCTATTAAGAAGCATTTTGCTATTGACGAGAATCAAGATTACATAGCAGCTCCCCTCCTGCTAAAAACAAGAAATATGGCTATCCATAAACTTATTTTGGGATTTTTGAGCTGATGCTGATGATGAAGCTCTGGATCTAGTTGGAATTCAAAATATGTGTTATTAATGTAATTTATTGTATTTCATCCTACGCTGCAGCTAAATAACTATATAATAGATACAATAGATACAAATATATTATCATCTCATGTGTGAGGCTGGCAATGAATTAGGTATTTTAAAATAATTTCGAACCTTAGCTTTCCTTTTGTCCCAGCCAGCCCCCTCTTTGGAAATATGGTGTCGTCATTCATGCAAGATCCTAATTCAAATAAAAATGCAGCATTCAAATAAATGATGAGCGAAAGACGTGAGGTTATGAAGAGGCAGATCAGGGGGTCACAGAGCTGTAATGCAGTTTAAATTAAGGATACTTTTATTGTGCTCATTGAAACATGAGGCAGCTTTATGAACAGAAATCCCTATAATGGAGTCAATGTGATGACATATTATTGTACAAATGGAAAGTATGCCTACTTCTCCCTAATGACAGCTTAGTGATATGAGCATTTACTGTATTTATGCATCTGCAATTTACCTCCAATTATTGGTAGCAGAGATGCTATTTACCGTTATAGCTCCATCCATTCATCTATTTATCTCATCTGCTTTTTTTATATTCAGGGTCAGGAGGAGGCTGAAACTTCACACAGACTGGATTTTCATAAAAGAAACTCCCTGAACGGATCATCATTCTATTTTTCCAAGAAAAAAGAGCAGATAAATCGCATGAAATATACGATGAGAGCATCCAGACTCCATACAGAGAGACCAACCAATGGACCATATGTGCTCTTTGTCCATGTGCATGTTTTTGCTACAAACCAGAGTCCAATCTTGAATGTTGGTTAACTTTGTATGAATGTGTCCAGAGCTTACTTATAAGCTTGTTTAGAGGCACATAAACTAGGAAAAAGACCAAATCTGAGCAAGTACAAAAGTCTGGCAGGCTAAACGCTCCCTGTGGGGTTTGAAGTCACAGGCGGGCGGACCAGAGATGGGGAGTCCAGTGACTCGACTCGAGTCAGACTTAAGTCACCAGATTGAGGACTTGTGACTTGCTTGATTAACAGTGATAAAAGACTTGACTTGTCTATTAATGACTTGAGACTTGACTTAGACTTGCATGAAATGACTCAACAAGTCATTGCTGATATTTTTTCCGTGGCCAGACAATTTATTAGGTAGTGGGGACTCTGACGTGACGACGTCAACAAGCAGTGGGAGACCTGGACACAGGGAAAGGAGAAATAGTGAAGTGAACTGGCATCATTTTAACACAAAATAAACTATATCGATATTAATGATTTGGTCTTGAATTTGAATTTGCGTCTTTAGCCTAATGCAGTCTATGGTTTTACTTTACCACATATTGTATGTGTACACATAACAGTGAGGGGCTGTATATTTAGAGCTGACAGCTTAGTAGAGACGCATGGACAGCATTTTCAAATGTTAACGTCTTTAATTTATTTTGATTGAAAAAATATTTTAATTGCAATGTTACCTATGTATTTAATGGAATACTATGCAATGAAAACATGAGGCATGGACATGGACATAGAAATCATACTTGTTCAAGTTCATCCTTTGATGCAACGTTTTTTCTCCGACATCCTGAAATATTTGCTGCAAATAAAAGTCCAGCACTTTAAGACGGTTGTCATCCAGCTCATTATATTTCTATGACTTGACATGTGACTTGCTTGACCTAAGCTATGACTTGACTGGATTTGACTCGACTCTCACAAAAATGACTTGAGACTTGCTTGAAACTTGACCATGTGTGACTTACTCCCACCTCTGGGGCAGCCCAGTGGGGTTTCAAGGTTATGGGTTGTTGTTTTTTTTAGAAGAAAAGATTCAGTTCAGTTGGACTTGATTATTTAAAGCAAGGGTAAGTTATTGAATGTGTAGCCCTGTCACAAAAGATTTTCACCAGCTCTGTTTGGAATATCTGGCTCCAAAATTGCAGATAAAAAAAAAAGCAAAGCTCAGTGCCATCAAAGTAGATTTAAAAAAAAAAAGTAGAAGTGTTTCTAATAACAATGTCCCAGCAGGTCATAACAGTATGATGGTGAGCATGAACAATACCAGGACCCTGAAACTAAAGCAACCAAATGGAATTCAGCCATCATTCATTTTATTTTACACCTGTGCTTTTTCTACTACAGACATGTTAAAATGTCTTCAGTGAACACAGTCAGTTAAAGATTAAAGCGGTCCTTCTAGCTATATTTTGGCTATTGTTAAAAAATACTACAAATTAACTCTATGTCTATTTGGTGACTCTGGAGTATGATATCATAGCCTGCAACAGCCACCCTTACAGTGGGCAAAGCATTGATTGTCGCTGCACCAACGTGACCGTGACTTTAGCCTGAAATTTCAAAAGTGAAGAACATATGTGTTTTTTACACACAGTTCCAGACTTGGTGGATCAGAGCACTGTGAAGTTCCCTGAGGGCAGGACTGATGATACATTCAAAGCCAGAAAATCTCTGTGTGCTGTTAAAATGCATTCTGTAATGCAAACAAATGATCAAAAAGCAGTGCAGAGAGTCGCTACCCAAAGAACAGAGAGAAGCTTTAAAGCAGCAGAGGGGGCCTGGCGGGCAGGGCCACAACCTCGACTGCAGGTGTGCTCCTGCAGAGGGGAGGACGGAGCGTGGAGTGGGGGCTAATGGAGGGCCTGAGCCAGGTAGAAGGCTGGCACAGGGGCGCGATTGCATATACTGTGAGTTGTCTGTGTGAGGGTGTGTTCATAAAGAAAAGAATCAGCACCAGAACACACATAGCACCTCCCTGAAGGCAACCAGATAGGTAGGAGGTTGAGTGGCAGTAAACTGCCTTCCAGTTCCCAGTTTCCATCAGAGCACCACCTGCAGGAGAAAAACTTTCACAACACACACTTCCACAAAGTGTCAACGGGCACGCACATACACACACACACACACACACACACACATTCTCCTACCTACACACACACACATACACACATGCTGAGGCCTCCTCCGGGCACCTTTCTTGAGACTGTCAATCTGTAGGCCCCCCTCCCTTCTTTGTACCGTTGGCCTATTGAAGAATTTTATCTTGCAAGAGGCACCTAGAGAGGATATACACAGCACTAAGTATGAAGAAAACAAATTTCCTATCATAAACAGCCTGTGGCTAATCTCTGAAGACTCCTTTGAGTATTCAATTCAAACATGAGCTTGTGCCATGCTGTCAAACAAATAATCTGTGTTGAGGTAGTGCTCGGTGACACAAAATGGGAGGGATAGAAGAAATTAAGCTTAAATAAAACTTAGTGGTAAGACTCTTAAGAGATTGCAAAATAGCTATAACCCCATCATAGCTTTTTTTAGTTTTTAAGAGAGCCAAACATTCCAGATTTTCTGGAAGGGTCGATTTAAACAGGAGGAACCATGAAGTACATTACCTTAACATTTCAATTAGCACAGAGCTGTTTGTGTCAGTGTGCATGTGCCGGGTTATTGTTGCACTGGAAAACAAAAGTCCTCTGAGTACCTTTGTTGGGGAGGACGTTTAATCCAAATTTATGCAGCTCAGGTAGAGCTTCAGGTCAAGGACAGTGTGGGCTTGGATCCGACGGCCATGTTGTAAACAGAGCAGCCACTTACCTGCCAATCACCAGCCCATTGCTGGAGGACCGGACACGGATCTGCAATATCCACAGTCAGCAGGCAAACAAGATGTGTATGTGTGTGTGCACGTGTGTGTGTGCAGAGAGAGCTTTGCATCCAGAGTGCTTTTGACCTCCAGGGTGAGACAATTTGGAGTTCCTTCAAGCTGTATGAGTGGAGACAGCGTGGCAGACCTCACTGAACCGTCCTCCTCTATCACACCGCCGGTTAGTCTTAATCAGAACCGACATATTGTCTGTCTGTCAGTTCATTCAGCGGCCATGTTGCCTTCAAAGTTTGTGCTATTGACAGAAATTGCTTTCTGAGCTATGGGATGAAGGACAAAATAAGAGTTGCACAATGTGAAAGTGCAGCTATAAATTGCCTTCCCGCGTGTGAAGGCTTTCATAATAGTCATAATGCTTGAAATACAGATGCAAAGAATATAGCTCACACAAAGGCAGCGCCATTATTTTCAGCAGTGCTCCCATGTTAAATTAAAATCCCTCGTTCTCTGCCTAACCTCGCTTTCCATCTCTCTTGTCTGGCCCTGATTGGTAGATGGGATCCATTAAAATGTCCAAATGAGATTTGTCTTGCATTACCTTTCAGAGAGACAAGTGAAAATGACTAAAAATACAGTAAATAGAAAAGCGACCTAGATGTAGATGCAATAAAGCCTTGAGCTAAGCAGGGGCTTTTAAATTATTAGGTGAGCACTGGGCACAGTGCGTGATGATATTTGCATTTTTATTTTTGATTTAAATTCTCACAAACCTAATCATTTCATTTCTGCAAATGTGAGCCATTTATAAGACTCCTACATGATAAAGCTCTCCAGTCTCCCATCGGCAGAGAATGGCAGACTAAAAGAAACAAGTTAGTCCACATGGTATTTTAGTCCCTTTTTTTTTGGGTTATTATTTATATATTTCTCTGTTATGCAGATGCTTGCTGCAGTGCAGACAGCTCCAAAATCTAGATGTGCAAAATGTTGTTTGTTTTTTTTTACCAGTGTCTGCGAGCAAGGCTTCAGAGTTCACTGGAATAAACACACATGAAAAGGACATCCACACATCCATAGTCACATGACAAATATCTTTACTGCCAGCTACCCAAAGGAAACTTTTAAGTAAGTTCATTAAAATGTAGACATTCGTTGGCAATTTCCGTTGGGAGGATTAGTTGGAAAATTGTAATGGAATTTATTATAACCGGAAATAAAATGTTCTTCACAACGGAGATATTGCAACAAAGTTTTGAAGTTTTGAGTGCCCTTCTTCACCAGAGCTAAAACAATATGCAGTCATTTCTGTGATTTACTGGGTCTAAAAATCAAATTGAGATTGCATATCCATATAATAGATCTAGTCATTATTACCATGGGGAGATATAAGGACTTGGAGTTCCATTCCCCTACAGCTGCAGTACAGCTTTCATCTCGGTGTGATTGCTCAATTGCATGTTTATCATCCATGACATTGGGGAAATGTTTCTTTCTCAGAGTCACCTCATAAAACCCTCATTTACAAAAGTTTAGCTGAGATTAGTCCATTAGCCAAATTACCTAGCCAAGCAGTTGATTTCCAAACGCAGTGTCTTCAATCTGCAGCACAGCATGGGACCTCACTCTGAGAAGAAATAAGAGGGAGTGAGAGGGAAGACGCTCAAAGTACATGGGAAAGCACTTGGGCCGGGGGGAACTATCTGTGAACTCTGCAGTGGTGCACAAGTTAGACAACCTTTACCTTTTTCCTTGGGTTCAACTTTAAGGAGTAAAACATGCACTGCTTATAATGTCAGCTACCTTCATAAAAGCCAGTTCTGGCACGTCCTGCTTGCACTTAATTGAAGGATCAGATGAGGTAAGAGTTCGCTCTGAGTGTTCTTCACAGCCAGGGGTAAATATCAGTATGATGCCGGGCGTATGCGGCATGAATTTTAGTAACCCCCCTCACCTCTCTGATTAGAAGTCTGATTTCTGACTACACGGTTACAGTGGGCAGGGACTCTTAAAAAGGGTTTCTTAAGGGCTCTTTTTAGAAGATGTCTCAGTTTGGATGCCCCCATATAAGGTCAATAAGTAATTTTTTTGCAAAGGCACATTCAACCACGTTGCAAACTCAATACTGTCTGCCTTCTTTTTTTTTTTTTTTCATTATAACTCAACGGCTGAGGGAGAGATTAAAAGGCATTCATTCAAAAGTACAATTACTCTTTACTTCAACTCTTTCTCACTTGAGTCTCTCTTCCTGCTCTGCTCTTTGGGACAGTTCTGGTGTCTAAACTAAGGCTTGACCTCCTATTTAAATAAGTTAATGCAGTGGCCTGTTTGTGGGCAGAGAAATAGGGGGAAGCCTGTATCAGTTCCATACAGTTGGCTCCGGGGAGAATTTGATTCCTTTTCATCTGTCACTCTCAAGGTGTCATTCTCCACCCCAGGTTGTTATCACCACAGAGGCCCTGACAGTTTCAAGCCGCTTCCTCCAGGAAAAAAAAGAAAAGAAAAGAAAAAATCGTCACAAAGCTCGGCAATGAATGCTTCTGGAAGGAGACGAAAGTGACATATCATTTGTGCACAGACGTCGACTGATGCTGCATTACACGCCGTCCTAATAAACAGAGAGAACCAAAGCACAATGTTCATTTTGTGGTATTTAAGGGTATTTCGTGGATTTGTTTGTAAGGTGTTCCTAATACCCATTGTAATAGTTATAATAACATTATGTCACGCATTAGAAGGCCAGTGTAAACAAAGCCATGCATAGTATGGGTTTTCCGGTATGCTGTGGCAAGATATGGTGTTTAGCTGACATGTGCACAGAAACGGCAGCCGTACGAGAGCGCAGCACTGAGCTGACATTTCGAGTCAACAGTAGACCACAACATGATTGAACCATAATAATGTTTTGATAATGTATAACTGATATAAAAGTGCACAGTGATGTTATAATAAATATCTGTGAAAATGTGCAATCTCTTGAATCTGTAATAACAGAGCAGCGGAAACGAGCTTTAAACACAACACTGACGTTATCACCTTTTAAACTGAGATAGCAAATAAACAGTTGGCTATTTACAGATCCAGGGAAATAATAGCATTTATTTTTTTCAGCCGTGTTTCTGACCACCTGATGAATTCATTCACCCCCAGATCTTCAGTCCAATATATCTACTCTCTCACTCTCTCTATGTTCACTGTCTAGTTGTTAACTCTGTCTCTTGCTTTGTGTTGGGTGCATAGCATGCAGTGTGTTGCGTGAGACCATCTCTCTGAAACTGCGCCTGGCTTTATCAGTTAAGGCACGCCACAGATCATTTTCATTGACGCAATAATATGTGAGAATGTGGAAACATTTTTCACCTCATCGACCTCGTCTGCCGCATGGGTGTGCTGATCAGAGTGCAATATAGTGCATTATATTAATTTATTCCAGCACACTAAATATGCAACATATTGCATTCATTATCGATAAATACAGTCGGATAATGTAAGCTGCAATGGAACAGAAAGTCCGTGTTTATGGCCAAGTAGCCTGAAAATGAAACAAACATTTTTTTTTTTTTTTATACTTCTGATCATCAGAGTGAACCTCACGACACCAGCGTTGAATCCCCTGTGCTATGTGGTAGAAATTCAATAGTACGCTTCTGTACAGTCTGATTCATTTGTCATTAATTTGCATGCAATTTTCTTGTACACATCAAGGAGGATTTTTATACATCTGGATCTCACAGCCGGAGTTGAGCCCTCTCCAGACAAATATAGCTTTAGTTACAACAGTAATGTACCTGGTTTAAAAGTGAGCCGTCACTGTCACAGCATGGAGATTACAATTACGCTTGCAGTGTCACGGCTTTGAATTTAAGCAGTAGTAGTTGTAGCATTTCATCTTCCTCTCAATATTTAATGAAAAACTCTAACAGATCCTCCTAATTCAGTCGTATATCAACAATGTGCGCAGGTCAACATACAGTGCATACAGTACATGACTTGTGGTGATTTGCTTAACTTTCAAGACTGCTCTCTTGTAGGAGTGTCTATCTGACTTTTTAGGCCTACAGTTTGGCATTGTGGCTGTGAAACACCTGACTGTATGTTCTATGGAAGTTGAGTGCACAAGTAAACTTGTGGGTCTGTATTCCCCTGCCGCAGAGATGTCGTAGGAATCAGCCTAAGGATTCGTCACCTTCACACAGAACTGCTTCCATCGCCTGACATTACACGTCCATGATTCGCAGTGCCGCCACTTACTGATCCAGTTTTATTTCGGACCGCAGCAGAAGGCTTTGTTGTGCATAAATGCTTGGGAAAACGTAGCTCATGTGGATGCTATCAACACTGGTCCGCTTTTGACTATAAAACTTTGAGCAAAATACTAGACTCTGTGGGAAAGATAACAGAATGACTTACCTTTTTTCTTTGCTCAACCTGATCTGATATGATGACTGGATCAGCTAACACCTAATCATGACATCAGCCTTGCCTCCATTTGGCACATCTTTGGCCAATCTCATATTATCCACTGCTGAGACGAGAGAGTCTCAGCAGCCTTCTTCAGCGGAGAATCCCTCCTCTGCCCTCCCTGACACTTCCCTTCCGTCTTCGCATCTCTCGGGGAGAAGAAAAATAGAAACACACAGTGACGCGAGAAATCCCCTGACACCCAGAGATTGTAATAATCTCTTCTCTTCTTTACATTCTTCGATTCCTAATACGTTCCCACAAAAACAAATTTATGGTAATCCCCCGTCGCATATCCATTGCTGTTGTCAAATCCACATGAGGGCAGCCAAACATGCCTTTTCTCTCCGTTCTGTATTCGTGAGTACGGAAGCACAACAGCATTGTGCTCTATAATAATTACTTTAAGCACACTTTCAATCACATACTTTTGCAGCCGTATTTAATGTAGATTTTGGATTACCATATCACTGCAGTAATTTTGAAGTTCACATAATTCAACACTCCATGGATCTAATGCCTGAGTTCCTTATAGTGGAAGATGAACACATGCTAATCTTCTTTGATGTTCAAGGGATGTATGTACATATGTATAGCTCACACAATGGCCTGTGTTCTTAGTCACAGTCCGACGCTAGCAGACTGGCAAAATCAACTTATGTGAAGAGGGTTGTATGTAATTAATGGAGCGACACTGCTGTTGGCTTGGCAGATTACGATTACAAGCTCAGTGTTTTCCTCTCGGTTAACTACTGGCAGCCAAATTCCTGTACATGCATCTGTGTTTACGTGTGTGTGTGTGTGTGTTAGTAAGAGAGAGAGAGAGCTCTTGGGTACAGCTACAAACTTAGCATGTAGACTTCAGTGGTATCGAAGCGGCAAGTGTTGTGGAGAAAACTTCCAAAACGTAATGAAATAACAACACGGAGACAGCTGCTTGCGAATCCGAACGTCACTTTACTTTACATCTTCACAACCTTTTATGACCACTCCTGCGTCACTCTTATATCACTGTATCACTCCGTGGCTGTGAAGAGAAGCCTATGTACCAAAAACTGCAGTTCCTCAAATGTCTGAGGCTCAAATGTTGAGGCTAGCTACAGGACAAGTCAATCTACATGTTAAAGTGTTAAAACTTCACAGCAGAAATAAACATGTTTACAGCCTGGTACAAAAAATGGTTTTGGTCTCTGTAGTTAATTTCCCCGTTCATGTCAACTGTACTGAGGGTGACTGACAGACAGGTCCCATTACAGGTGACTTGTTTGATCAACCAGGCGTCTTTCAGCTCCACTGACGATCCACATCTTCGCTGATTTTTTTTATTAGCCAGGAGGTGGCGGAGGCAGGGCTGTCAAGATGGCGGCAGCCAGAGCCATCATGCTACCAGTAGCAATGTCCATATTTATACCGTCTATGGTCGTATCAATCTTGTCATCTAAATGTTAATTACCCCTTTAAGACAGAGCCTGGTGGAATGTGAATCTGCACGTTTGCGCGTCACCGCGTGTGCACGCGTCGTGGTTAATGTGTGTGTGCGCACGCATGTACGGTAAAGCTTAAGTGCGCGCTGCCAGTAATGGCACGGTGGTAGCTTTCATATACAGCTGAGCTGTGTGCGGTTTGGCTGCTAATAGGTTTTATGTGAGTGGCCCTGCTGCTGCTCTCTAAAGGTAATATGTCACAGTCCAAGTCCCTCTGGCCGTGCGGCCTGTCTCACCACCGTGCTGCCCCACTCCATCAAGTCGTCCCTCTGCACAGACTAGCCTCTGGGGGAGACGCCTGCCCAGGAGTGTCTAGAAGTCTTTAGGTAATGCTGGATAGAGATATAGGACTGCAGTAGTGTGTTTGTGTGTGTGCGTGCTTGAGAGAAAGAGTGAAAGGCTCGGAGGTTTTCATAGTGTGTGTACAGCACAGGCATGTGTGTGTGGTCGCAGAAACCACTTTCCTGCAAACTGCTTTCTCTTGAAGAAAAGAGTATTGCCTTGACTGTCAGGTAAAAGAAAGACACACAGAGACAAATGAAATGGGTAATTATTGTAAGGTCTCACATTCAAGACCATCTGCTGCTTGTATTTTCTTTTTTTTCTTCTTTTTAGCTTGAAGCTTCTGTTTATCTGAATGTCATAATTAATCACTCGGATTTAGGACCACTGACATTTGGAAGTTCACCATCAAGCCTGTATGTCCTGACATTGATTCTCTTTCAATTTTTTGATGCCTAAATGCCCGAGAACGTGTCTGCAATATTATATCAGGATATGAGCTGTAAGGTTGTGCTATAATTGCGTCAAGTGTAAATTTGTTATTGACACATTATGGGAAGTTTGTCAACCAGGGTTTTACTGTCAAATTTTCTAATCAGACATCATGACTGTTGGTCAAGACAACATTTTGTTAATCAATTACACTGTGGGGGCTTAGTAAACAAGACTCTGACAAGTCCAGCAAAATAAGCAGTGTTTTAGAAATAATATTCAAAAGAATAATCAGAAATCATCTTATCATTAATTATTATTTGCTGTGTTACTACATCAAGGGTCAAATTTTACCCACGTGTCACTGTGGAACTTTTGATATTTGGAAATGTTTGCACTGCCGGCAACTAATCACCTGCCACACATTTCACAAATCAACACAGCTGCTCCACACAAGGCATCATGGGACTGACAGTGGATATCTAACAACAACTCTTTCCTTTCAAGACGGAAACTTGGATAAATAATCACAGAAGACTTTTGATGTTCATTGTTCGAAGAAGTGAGCTCCTTCAAGGAATAAGACAGTGTGTAGTGTGTGTGTGTGTGTGTGTGGATCGGCAAGTGAGAGACAGTGAATGTGAGTGGAGCAGAGGGAAAGGTTGGCATTGAAGTTGTCAATCTGGCAGTAAATGTATAGTGTAGATTACAGCGTGTAGTTAAGAACTGCTGCAGCTTCTCAAGACCGAGAAAAGTCTTGACTGTTTCCCAACTGTTGGAAAAGCGAAGGTGGTTACCCCCAGACAGTCAGCTCTGGCCTTTGAGGAAAACAACATCCACTCTGTGCTTTCCAACTATAGTCTAGTCGCTGAGCAGGAAAGGCTGTAACCTACATCTCGGTACCTTTGGTAAGTAAAATGCTATCAGAAGTGAACAAAAATAAATTGTAATCAACCGTGCTTCTCTTCACTCAAACAGAAAGTAGTGTCCTGGAAATCCCTGGAGCTGCTGAAGCAAACAAAACATCAGTTGCAATTTGTGAGACATCAAACATATTCTGAAGTCAAACGCTCAGTGTTTTGTGCTGTAACATTATGTTCAAAACTCTGCCTGTGCCTTGTGAACCGTGGCTGACATTTATCATCCTGGAAATCAGTATGTCATGACTGATGCACCGGTAACAAAAGCAGATGCAAGGTAGGTGTTGTTGTACACCTTTATCTGTCAGCCGCGGTATTAGCCAACACACCCTCACTCTCCTTTTTCTTTCAGCAGAAGCCTTGGATTGGATTGATTCTCTCTCCCTTTTCTTTCTGTTCCACTAGAGGTATTGAAGGGCGTTGATTCCCTCGCAGTTCAGGCGAGACCGGCCGCTGTGTTGCTCGGCAAGAGGCAGAGATGTAGTCGAGCAAGAGAGAGGTCACCGATATGATTATCCCCGAGTGTCAATACAAAAGGGAGACGCGAGAAAGGTCCCCGCTGAGCTGGAAAATGAATGGCTTTGACCTCATCAAATCTGCGGAAGCATCTCCACTTGCTAATTAAGATTGAGTGGAAAAAAGTCATCAGTGTACAGGCCCGGCCATCTTAGCTGAAGTTAATCAAGTGCACTTCACTTCACTGCTCTTTGTATTTATCAAAAGAGAACGTCCGGGGCAGCAGAGGAAAGGGGTGATGCATTTGGCAGCGTTTTATAATGGTGATAACAACATTTTCTCCATAACAATATCCATCCCTCCATTTAGTCTCCAGATTCACGTGTGTTTGTCGCGTGTGCTCCCTTCATACACATAGAATGATGTCCCAATAACAGGCTCGTTATTCCCAATTAAATTCTTTAACATCTATCATAAACTGCCACTGTAAAGCAAGCACGGGGCCATTATTGGCTCCCATTAATACTGTATATACAAGCAGATGGCAATGAAGTGGGAAATATGCGTAAGTGTGTGTGTGTGTGGGGGGGGGGGGGGGGGGTAAAACAGCATAATCCAGCTCCATAACTGTTTAAATATTCTAGAGTTTGCGAAGCCAAGAATTTTAAATTATGACACAGATGCACATGCAAACGAAAGCACGCAGACACACGCTGCCACATTATAATATGCATTGAGCAATTAGTTCGACAAATAGCCTGTCATCATCCATGTGCCACCAGCCACAGAGCGAGGTCTCTCCCCCTGGTCGGGGAGGTAAAAATCCCTGGCTGATACCTCATACAACACAGTCACCCTGCTTCTGACACCTTTTAGAAGCTCTCAGCAGGTGTCTTGCTTTCACCTCTGCAGATGTGTAGTAATCACACTTCCAGCGTCAGAGTGCACCACAACAGACAAGAGACACTGCCCAGCCTTATCAGAGGAGAAACATGGATGACCTGGATCACACGAGGCACCCGGTGATCCTCGAGGAAGGTGTCCTCCCTACAAAGTGCTCTGTATGAGTAATGGGGATATTGGAGGTTGGATCTGATTATGGTACCCCTCTATGACTCTCCCCCCCCACCCCCAACAAGAAAAGTAAAAATAACAGCTCCGGTGTCAAAGCAGCAGTCAGATGACAGCTAGCGCAGTGAGGTGCCCAAGGCAGCCACCCGTCCGTTCCTTTCGTTCGCTTTTCTGAAGGTCAATCTTCAGCTGCCCTCCACGTGGCTGCAGTCCTGTTTACCTCTCTCTGAAAGCCAATTACATCGCCGCGGTGCTGTGCTAGTCAAAGCTGTTATATTTCACACACAGACACGCGTAACCATGCACTTACACAGATGCGACGCGCACACGCATCCACACACACACACACACACACAACACACACACACAGACAAGCACCTGCAGCAGCAAGTCTTCTTGGCTGCGGTAGAAGGCACGGATAATGCCTTTTGACCTGTCTGTGGTGAAATATATCGACGTGCGCACATGGAACGATTATTTACAGCTCAGGCACATCAGTTGGCAAGTTAGTGAGGATGAAAAACGATGGTTTATTTACCATGGGGTTTTATATTGGGTTGAATGTGAGATGATTATAAACCTGTCTTCATTATCTGAAAAATGGAGAGGCCTTACTAATGTTTGCTGATTTATTCCATAACCTCGAGGGTTTAGTTAGTGATTTATGCCTCTCAATGACAGCTTGTGTAATCATACAAGTGTTGGTAAAATAGTGATGGATGGCAGGATGTTGTCCTCTGCTGTACTTTGGCTTTTACCTATTACACTGAATGATGGCAACCTTAAGTATGATCATGTAAAGGGTAGAAAATCGTCTCTATCTTTCTTAGATAGCAGATGTTTAGACTGAAAAAAAAAAACATGTCATGTTATAAGAATTCTCAGCATTTCAAAGGAGATTTAATCAGCTGTGCTCAGTTATCACCCGTGTGGTAATGGCCAACAGTCAAATATATGAGAAAAATGTGCTGCTGCTGCTTTTACTGCTGCCCCGTTCTTCTCTGCCATCTACAGATAGTATAAGGGAGTGCTGGACTGTCAGATGAGCACCTGCAAGGACTTTTGCCTCTTTATATGTATGCTTGCCTGCGCAGTGCACCTGCCTCTGTCTCACTCACGTCTTATAACTTCCAGGTATTTTATGAAGATGTAAAAAAAAAAAAAAAAAAAACCCTGAATTTGTATTCACTTTTATGGACTTCTTAATATTTAATGCAACATTTGCACACATGCATCAAGAGACGTGTAGATTCGCAGATATCCTGTAGCATCAGTGTGTATCAGCAGAAGTAGGGCAGCAGATGAGTGTAAGTATCCAAACCAGATGACCGCCATCTGCTATTTGTGGTGTTGCTGTTGCTGTGCGGACCGGAGATGTTGCAGGAGCACAATGGAAATGCCCGGGTTTCTGTCAAAATAAAGGAACAAAAACATTCCCGTCTGTCAGCCTTTCTGTCATAAAGCCTCAGATAACCTTGGATATAGAAGTTCTGAGGCAGAATGATGAGCACAAACAACACGGGAGGTTTCGCACGCAGAAAGAGCGTGATAGCATCATTGTGGTAAAAATAAAAAATAAAATTGTCTTTCATTGAACTGAGCAGCTATACAAACTTCAGTATGATTTGAGGACAATTAGGACGCTCACCAAATGAGCATGTGAAAGCGACAGAGGGAAAAAAAAAAGGAAAAGGTAGACAGTCCCTGCATGTGTGTGTGTGGGTATGTGTGTGTTGGCCACGGTGGTGTAAACAGGTCTTGCTCTACCTACTCAAAAGGAGAGAAAGAGCCCCGGGGTGGAGCAGAGACGACGGGCTCCATCTGGCACCTGGGCAGCCAATGAAAAAAAAAATACAGAACTGTGGGAGCCAAGAAGAAGGGGAACATCATGAAAATCTCCAATTGGATTTGTCGTCCAGTTCATTGGCACCGGCTGCAAGGTGGCTAACGAGGCAGGTGGCTAAACAAGGAAGGAAAGGTATTATCAGCAGCATCAACTCTTCACACAAATATCGCCTGTCTTTTTTTAATGTTTTTTTTCTCCTCGTGTTCTTTGATGCTCTAGAAGGACAAAAAAAATAGCGAGGGAAGTGGAATTGGGTATCTGGTAAACAATTAGGGCTCCTGTGCAGTGCTTGTTCGCTCCTTAAAAATGACTACCCTGTAGCTACTCCTTCCCACGGGGAGACAGAGTGTAGTATGTGCTCCGTGCGCTTCACTTCTGAAGCATTATGGGAGAGGAAATGATGGTAAGCAGAGAGCCATCTGCTTTGCCACTTGCCACGTCTGCCTGTGCCAATACCACCGCCTTCCCTCTATTTTTCAGGTGGGGAGTGGAGTGGATCCACACTGTCTGTGTACACACACACACACACATACAGACATGTAGACTAGATCCTCTGACTTGAAATTGCCAGATGTGCAGACACAGAACGGCACTGTAGAGGAATCTCACATTTTTTCGACACCTTAAACTCCCCTCATGGTTCACACGTCTGCCGTGTCATGCATTTATTTATTCCTGGCTATGATAATCGGCAACTGATGTGGAGGTGTGGCGGTGCTGTCCACAGACAGATAGCTTCTCATTGATAAGGGACGTAAGAGAATGGAGCAAGTTTTTTTTTTTTTTTTAAACCACCAATCCGTTTTCATTTGATCGGAGCAGGAGTGCAGCAGAGATAGGCCCCAGTGTCCTTGACAGTAGTGACATTGAAGAGATGGATGTACAGCCGGTCAAAGGAAAGTCATTTATTTCCGTTGACCCACTCGGTCAAGTGGATTGAAGCTGAGCCTTTTGATTTGGCTTTTACTTTGCCTTTTTTTCCCCCCGCAGAGTCCACACTGCTCCCGCAATTACTGCAAACAGAGAAGGTGATGGGTCTAAGATTTTGTCCAGATAAAGGAGTCAGGACCCTATCTCTCCTGTTGACACCATTAAGCCATCAATGAAACCAAGAACGTAGCGCGGAGGTGGGGGGGTGCACTGAGGGACTGTCAGTCAAAGCTTACCACCCAGCTCCTGTTTAAAACCATCTGCCACTGAACTCCCACTGGCCTCTTTGTATCTGATCCCAAAACCAGCAGCGGAGGGTCGATGGACTTAGTCGTCGGGAGGCATATTTACCATTTACTGTCTTATCAAATGCAAGCAAGAGACTGCAGAAGCGCACATATTCTTGGATCGGGTAGTAGGTGGAAAGTGCTTAAGGGTTATTTATCAAGCCAGGCGGCTCTGACTGCCAGCACCGGAATAGAAAGCCGTTCCAAGTAGTGATCGTCTGACTGAGAGAACTGAAACAACTGCAATCCAGCTGTCACGCTTTGAAAGTACATGCGGATAGAGGAGCATCATGTAAAAGGGTGCGGTTAATTTTAAGGCTTCAGCTCAGGAGCATGAAGGAGTTTTCTTTTTCTTTTTTCTTCTTCTTCTTTTTTAACCTAGATAGTGTTGTGCAATTTAGTCACTCTAGATCCAGTTCAACTCCTAAGCCAATGTCAGTGTCAGACAGCGAACCTAAATCTCTTCATGGTGTGACAATAACAGACGCTTTGCAGATCCATTTATAGCTGTAAGAGATGAATATTGTGTTCTGACTTCAGGGAGGTTGCGGCACATGTGTCAACTTGTTGTAATACCCTAATATTTGATCTATTGCATAAATGTATGAGGAGTTGTCACAAGCATTTTATTTTCACATTTTGTTCAAACGCTTGTGAGGAGATTATGTCGGAAATTGAATCACCGATTACGCTTGAATTCATCTAATTCCACCTCAGGTGACAATTTAGGTCTGAAAAACAGAACTAAAACAATCTCACACAACGTGCTAAGACAGCTGTCTCAAATCAAAGCAAAACGCCCCCCCCTCTGCTTTTCACACGGAATCATCTCATAGAATAGTGCGTTTCTATTTGAAGTTGTATAAGGACTATGTTCTGTCAGACTTGTAGAAATGGAAGTGAAACACAGCACGCTGGTGGTTGAAACAGCATTAGAATAAGTCCATTTTTCATACCAGCATGGACTGTCTGTAACAATTTCAACTTCTCTGCTCAACAAAAATATCAAAGTTTTGGTTTATTTTACATTTTGATGAGGAGGAACTGTCTTTGGAAGAAAAACACCATCTGCTCGGTTTAATTAATGTTAATGTTTTAGGATATACCATAAATGGCCTCATTTAAAAGTAACACTGTGAGATTTTATTTATTCTATTTTTATTACTGTAAATTATCAATCAATGTCCTAGTCAACTTAGCAACGCATCACTACGGTGACTGGTGAGTCCACCACTTTTTTTCAGGACTAAAACAACAACTAGATGGAGGGCAATGAAGCTTTCTGCAGACACGAATGGCCTTCAGAGGATGAATCATAATCAGCGATGACTGACTTGTTCTTTAGTGTCATTTTGATGTTAATGTTGTGGATGTGATGTCTGAATAATTATTGCTATTAAGATTTAGTAAAGTAAACGTTTTATCTAGAGCCATCATCAGGTCAAAATTTCAGCTTGCCTAAAACTTAACCAAAAACCACAAAGTAACAACATCAACCTCAGCTGTACTTTTCGTTATGTGCTAATTGGTATATGTTATCGTGCTAACATGCTAAACTGATGTTGGCACTGTAATTTTGATGCATGCTAACACTAGCATTTAGCTCAGGGCACCGCCGTATCTACATGCAGCCTCGCAGAGCCGCTATCAAGACTGTAGCCTCTTTGTCCTGTTTTCTGCTAACAAGTGTCTGTGTAGCCATAGCCTGAAGTATCATATTTGTTTGTGGCATCAACCTTCATTGTTGTCTAGAAAATATTCAAGACACATCACTGAGCCTCATCATTGCCCTGGGTGCCGTGTTCTGCCACCACCACAAACATGCCCACTGTATTTTATTTTGAGTCAATCCCACATGTGCCACTGATACTCACCAGACAAATTAATCCATGCCTAAAAAAAGTCCCCAGCAAATGCACCATTTAGTCTAGTATCTGAGTAATGCTAATTAAATAAGTATTAGCGGTAAGCCTTTTTTTAGATATGAAACTATTGTGCATCACATCTTCAGCAGAAATAAATAGGCCTGAGGCTGGAAAGAGGTCGGAAAGAAATGACAGATGAAGTAACACATTGTTAGTTTTGTTCTTTTCTTGATCTTTGTTGGCCACATCCTTTAAATAAACATGATGTCACGGTTTGACCCCACGCAAACACACAGAACCACCTCAGCAGAATAACAACACTCTGGTTTCTCTCCTGTCTTTTTCTACTATAGCTGATTACTACAGACAGAAAATAAAAAGAGCTTAGATGCGTGTTCCAAATTCAAGCACCTTTTCATGATGAAAGCTAGTGATGGAGGGAGAGATAGAGAGAGAGAGAGAGAGAGAGAGATGAGACCATCTAAATACCCGGTGCTGGTGAAGGAGTCAGAGCAATATGGGATAGGATGAGCCTCTCCATCTCTTGTGTAATGAAGAATGACTGAGAGGGATTGCATGGGCCAACAGCATCTGAAGACAGGGCCATTGCTATGCACCGCGTGTTACATTTCAGACTGAGCAAGTTGAGACCTACAGCGCGTGAGGTTAGACTGCAAAAAGACGAGAGGAGTGCGAGGTTAAATGTCTCTCCTCTTGCTCTTTATCCCTTAAATGACATGGCTCATTCATACAAGCAGCTCGCATTCAAGGACACAAGTGGGCCTAGTGAAAGAATAACAACCGACTCGGATGGCAGTCTTGAGGACACCAGAAAGAATAAACAAAAAGAGATAGAGAGAAAAAAAAAAGCTGGCAGTGGGAAATGACATTTAATTAAAGACTAAATCTTCATTGCTATCCAAGAAAAGAGAATAAGGCAGCTGCAGGAAACCTTGCTTTTTTTCTTCATATAAATGACAAGGGTTAAAGGAAGACCTTCCTTGCTAACATTTCCCTCATGTATAGAGCAGCAGGGACTTGGAAGGCAATAAAAGTAAACGTCGTTTTAGCTCTCACTGTAATTCTTCAAAACTGTTGGCAAACACGTGAGACATTTAGTTTCCACAGTTGTTAACACAGGGCTGAGCTGTCTCAACCCATTTGGTTTTCACACCAAATCAGTGCTGATTGCTAAACAGGACTGTATCAAAATAAATAAGAAAGAGCCGTGCAGATAAGAAAGAAGGCGCATAATCTACGGAAAATCGGGCTTATGGCTTCATACACCTGTGTGACTACGTATACCTGTGTGTATTTTTTTGAGATATTTGATATGCAGTCCTTGAGGAGCTACAGTAAGTCACTGGTTTATTATAGAGAGGGATAACTAAATGAAAGCGCGCTACGGGCCTTTCTCTCCTCCAGATTTCAATCCTGGGAACCAAAATCATTTATTCACATCAAGAGGCTGCTTTGTAAACCACCCGAAGGGATTGCATTTGACAGTGAGTTTATTTATTCATAACACATTCCCACAGACGCTTGCACAAGTGGATTTGGTTGTTGTTGGGTTTTTTTTACAGCTGCCTATAGCAAGGTGCACTTGCATCTGCACTTTGAAACTTTTGTACGCTGGGGAAGGGAACATCTCCTGCCATGAATTGCTATAATGTGACATTTCTTTTTCCTCGATTAGAAGTCCTTTACGGTAAAATGATTCCATTCATTGCGAGAGGCAGAGAAATAATTAAGGTGAAACTCACTAAGGATTTCTTTTCTAATTGGCCATATGGACTGGAAAGAAAAGTTTTATTGTTTTCTTTTGTCTTTCAAAGCAGATGTGCAGGGTCTTAGACTTTTGGCTTTAGAGGCACTGTCATGTCTCCCTTGGCGATTTCAACCATAATTACTATACCATGTATTATGCTATTTTAGTCCATGCTAAGGTGAGAAAGTTAAGTGCAGTCACAGTTTTCCTTCCATGGCTTCCTCTCTGCGTATTCAGTTATCAACAGGCTGCTCCAATGAGACACAGTGTGATGTATATGTTTATACTCTAACATCCTTGATGTCCTCTCAGGAGGCTTTTTTGAACTATTTTTTGAAAAGTTAAAGAAATGCACTTTTATATGGGCTATTTTTTTGTCACCACAGATTTTGTTATTGAACGGCAGTGTTGCGATAGCATGGATCCCAGATTGTCACGTTTTTGTCCTTGGGATCCATATGGCTCTTTTTGTAATTTCCCTCTCTTTATGCCTGACATTTGTGCAGATAACAAAGTTACTTTGTTATTCCTTTACATGTTAAAATTGGAAATGATTTCACATGAATTAGTTACATAAGCAGTGCTAGGCTGGATTTATATGTAACCCCAACAGGACTTAGTTTAGCCTCGCTGTATCCCAACTGTACCGATCTGATTGTTGGTTGTTGTTCCTACCTGGTCCAAAAGTCCCCCCAAATTGACATAACAACCTTCTACCGTATGTACTGGAATCACTTGGTGCAGTTCACGTTACTCACTTTACATGAGATAAGTTGTTCAGTTTGCTTTACTATGTCAGCAAAGTGATAAATGCATTGTTTTATCATCAAATGACCTTGTCAAAGTGCCAAGTGAAGTGAGAAAGTAGAAGAGAGCGTTGAGAAAAGGAGGACTCGGGTGAACACCACCTTTGACCTGTTACAGCATCTCCGCCTTGATGTTGGCACTCCTGGCGATGCGGTTAGGCATGTTAGCGAGCGTGCATCTGGAGGAAAAACCACAAAACCTTGAAAAAGTATGTCCCAGCTAGTCCTAACACAGTGCTGATATTGTTCTTTTTAGTTTCTTTTAAAGGTGATTGCTATTATTAGTGTGTCATGCTTTGTGTTTATAGCGGTCATGTGATACTCGCCCTTCTAATACCACACATCTACTTATAGCCTTGTTTATTAATATCTTTACCAAAAACTCCATATATATACACTCCAGTTTAAGCCCTGAACTACTGTTAGCATAAAAAAAGTCTCTGCTTCTTCTGATTATTCTTCTGCTTCTTACCATAGGACCTTTATCATAAACTCCTGGGGCTCCCTGGATCCCTTAAAGAAAACAAGCACTCTTCTTTAATACTTGTACTTATCGAGGTGAGTGTGATTTATCATGCAAGAAACTCCAACGCAGTCCAGATTTTGACATTATAAAAGGGGGAGAAGTAAAATAACTCGCTGATTTTTTTAAAAAAGTATTTCAATATGTTAAGCTATGATTTTGGCTCAAAGTACAGAATAAGGGAGTGTTCCTGGCCCACGTGATTCCTTATAATTGAACAGAAATCCCCACAAGCAAGACCTGAATAGAGATTAGTCCCATTTTTTCGTCTTTGATGTAGGAATCCAAAGCCAAGCCAACATTTTTAAATGACTGTCACCTGCTGTGCTGCTGTATATCCCCCAGGGACGCTGTGATCATTGGCAGGTTGCTGCAAATCAGACAGACACTTGACTACCTCTCAATGACAGGCTGCTGGGGGAGAAGTTGCTCTTTTTATTTATCTGTCTTTCTGTATAGATCTCAATGAGGCCAGTGAGTGTCCAAACATGAATACATGAATACATAAAGGTGATGGATGTCATGGCGCTGGCCAAAGTGTCAAGCCAAGAGAGTATCCAGAATACAGCATTGATTCCTTTCTGTGCTATAAGCAGAGATTCAAGGACAGTATGTGCATATGTTGGCGCCTCAGTTGCAGCACGTTTGCCGATTTCCCCCAGTAAAATTATGTAAATCGAGTTGTGATTGCAAACAAGCCCCTGAAAAGTGCAAGAAAATAGCTCCTTCATTACAAATTACAAGTGCAAATTGCCTCAGCTTTAAAATTAATCCACCAAAGCTGGCACCTTTGCACCCTAAAGCCTCTTTATAAATGAAGCATTCTCTGATCGTATCTCTGTTTTCTAGGATGGAAAAATCTCTCTTGCTTACCTGACTTGCTGGTGACAATACTGTGTCTTAGCAGCAGTGGTAGGAGTGATTCTCGACAGGGAAAAAAATTATTGTGGAAAGTCGTCACACTGTCTTTGCTAAGAATCTTTTAGGCAGTGTGGGTGGTGAGTGTTAGTGGATTAGACACAATCTCAATTTGCCTAACCTCGACTGAAAATCACTATTAAGCAGGCAGATTTACATGTCATTTACATATGTATGGTTATGACAGACACAAAGAGGCTTTTTTTATCAGTAATATTAGACAACTTGTTTTGCACAGTTTTGCTATTAGTCATTCAAGTGAGCTCTTTTCTTCATTCTTCTGCTGCTTTTTATTATGCAAACGAATGCTTCCTCGCATCCTCTCTCCTCGTGTGACCTGGAAACTGTCCCCTCTCTGCCATCATGGAGGAGCCTCCGATCCTTCCAGTGCATCTCAAGACGACAAGGAGCATGGCATATAGCGTGCAAGGATCTATGGATAATATGAAAAAACGCACTTAGATGGAGAGATCCAATGTAATGCTCCATCAACTTCCCGGTGGTCCAAAACAACTGTGGTACAAACATTAACCTTCCCCCAGTGCTCTAAGCTAATAGTACAGGCAGCCCAGCTAAAAAAACGGAGCCAATATTAGCTAACAGCAGCTATGGTGTCCATCAGGTAACTCACCACCACTATAATGTTGGTGCGGAGCAGCCAGAGGACAGGTTAGGAATACACACACTGGGTTTTGGTGAGTAACACTTCCACAGGGCGCCTTTAAATACATAATATAAATCTACTACGATCCTCCACAGCTCAGCACGGTGGTTAGTACTGTGGGAAACACTAGCAGGACAATATAACATCAATTCTGCTTCTATTATTAGACACATGGTCATTGATCAGAAAGTTTTAAGCAGCTCACGGAGCTTGGATGTTGAGATAGGGGAAGTTTTTTTTACAGTGCGTCTTTAGCCGTTATTCACAGAAGCTACAAAGACAAGTATGTTGTTTTACATCTTTACCAAGTGCGAAGAAGTCCAGCAACAGCCAATATAGTTTGCAATGACTGTGGGTTTTTCCAATCCTGACTATGCATTTGCATAATGGAATTATGGGCTCAGCCATGCTATGTCTTTAGTGGACCATTAGGCAGGCCTTTACTGGATTGTAATTAGTGGCTTCTGCCCTTCACCTTCATTAGCATGCAAATGAAAATTCTGAACACCAAGAAATATTTGGCACATTGGGAGAAAAATGCCAAAGTGATTAACAGGCAATCCGTAGTGGAATTGTCTATTTCTATCTATCACCGTTTAGAGCACTTGAAATGAGACATTGCAAAGTGGTTGAGTCCTAACAGGTTGATCTGAACAAGCAGCTGTTGAAATGAATTTTGATGACACGACTGGTCAAAATGAACTCTCAGTCACCAACGGGTCTTTGGTTTTTCACTGGGGGAAAAAATCAACGTGATGTTCTTGCTATTTAGCCTCTAATCTTCTAGTTTATTCTGTGTTAAATAAAGGCCATTTCTGACATGCTTACATCTTATAATACACCTTTTTCACTCCTTTCTTCCTTTGCACACACATCCACACACACAGAGTACTACCTAGATATTTTTAACCCTACCTAATAAGACAATGTACTTGAACTTCTACACCATCTTGCAGAATTTGCAATTCTAATGTACTCATTTGAATTAAACGCTGCTTACCATGAATACAATTGAACTTTCAAGACATGTCAGACAAGACCCTGCCAAAAGTAGCCCATGACATATACACATTAATCACAGGAGGTAGCCACTGGGCTGGCGAGTGAAAACATCCTTCGAGCGGTGGCACATGCCAGAGAGGGGTGAAGCCTGGGGTCACTCTCCTTTTGTTAACCCTGTCTAATTAAGAGTCGAAAGTCAATGTGAGGAGACAGGCTGAAGGCGGCACTGGTTGCTTTTCTCTAACAAATTATCGACTGTATATAGGTGTAATTGATTTAAATATGTGAAGCCCATCTGTTAGGATAGATAAGTTTGCAGGGTCCATGTACAGCTCATTTATTCATAAGCCTTAATTTACATTTTCAGAAGGGCAAGCAGTGTCAGTGCTGTCACTGTACAGGAAAATAACATACATATAATTCACGGGATTCATAATTAAACAAATGAAACATTTATAACATTTGAATTCTGCTTATTTCTAACATGAAGCCGTATAAAGCTACACTGTCAGAAACTCAAAGGCAGAAGACAAACACTAAACAAACATGGACATTTTTTATGAGAAATGTGAGTTTGACAGCTCCTTGTATTAAAAAATGGGTCAGTTTAGCGGCCAATTGCGTTTTTATTGTTCGCTCATTATTGTAATAGGTGCTTGTAGAATAATGGCTTTAATGCATCAATATGACTAAATGACTCAGTCACTAAATAAATAAATAAATTCAAAAATAATTAAGGAAAATATGGACGAAATACAAGTTCAGTTGCAAATACAAATACTGATGTTTGTGAACCCCTAGCGGCTAGTAAGCTAACCTCATCAAATGTTATATTAATTATACATTCATCTCTGACAGGCAAAGTTTCCAAATTATATTCATACTGGAAGTCACAAGCTACAATATATTTAATGACATTTGGTGCCACTGCAGGAAGTCGTGTAAGCAGGACAGAAAGTAAAGATCAGTCTTCACTAAAGACTGAATGTTAATATTTACATATTTAACCCTTGGTTTTAGGTTGGCTTTACCTCCTAATTGTTTAGGCATCAGACAGCCCTCATCCCGATAATCTGTAAGTGTAAAAATAATAATTTATCTTTTTAATGTACCTTACTAAGCTCCAGTATGTAGAAAAGTATTCAAGTGGTCTTATTGACCACAAACTGACCATGAAGTATTGGTATAACTGATTGTTGAGGAAATATTATTTATAACAAGACTCCAAACAGACTTATTTTTGATTTGGGAGGGGTGGTGATGAATAAAAAGTACTTTAAACATGTGCTGTATTTATCCATCAAACCCAAGTTTATAAGCAACCGTCATAAAATAAGAACAGACATGAAGTATTAAGGTCGATTGATAAAGAAAATCTTCTCTTTTTTGGAGCTTTTTGTTGCCATTCCTTAAACATAATGTAGTTTCCATGCTCACACACTGTAGTTGTTATTATTATTAATTCAGTGTACATTCATGTACCTTGAATGTACATGAAAAATACAACAGATGTATAAAAGATGTATGCGTAAAAGTGGTTAACCTAGTGTGAATCACAACGTGCTGGTAATGTTGTACTTCAGGATTTTTCAAAGTCTGAACCTCCGAGGAAGAATATGAGCAAGAGTTATGCACTTTTAGAAAGATGGCTCCAATTAACCCACCAGTGTGTTGTTGTGTAACCCTGAACCATCACGAAAGATTGGTTTTCTTCTGTATCTGTTGAAATATTTATCCTAAATAATTTTATTTGATGTTTAGGCAGCTACTTTAGGCTGCAGATAGCATCCCATAAGAATAGCTTTGTTACATTTGCTCAGGAATACAAAAACAATTATTTAGGCTAATGTATAATTCCATTTATGTGCGGGTTCATGCATGGAGTGTTAAACCTACATGCATAATGAGAGGGCGAAATAACCATTACGGAGCCCCTGCACCTGCCTGCAAGCATGTAAAGCATGTGCTTTTAATGCAGGGCCATTCCTGCCTCAATAATTTGTCTTCATGGTTTCTAATGTCTGATCACCGAATCCGTCATTTAATGCACTGAAAACATACAATCGTACACGTATATAATTTGATCAGTCATGCATTATCTGTCACGTTTTTATCTAATAAACAAACCCGTGCTGCATAATTAAGCATAGCAAGGGAGACGTTCAAGTATGTGGAAAAGCGGTTAACTACCTGTGTGTTGGAAGAGGAGCAGCAAATTTCTGTGAACCTGCTGCCCTCTTATCCATCTGCTGTATTCAAAATCTTCTGAAGTATTTTGAGAGCTTCTTATTTTTCACCATTCACGCTGTGGCTTCCATCTGAATGGCAGCGGCAGCACATTACTGACAAGCTGTGGTTTAAACACATTTTCTAGAGATTGGTTTTCACAGTCAGCCACTACGGGAAGTTGCACTAAATAAATTGGATTAAAAGAACTTAAGCATTTGATATGAAAGAGGCATTACGCCTAGTCAACACACAGGAAGTGCTCCAAAGTTGTCAGTAAATGATTTCTGTCAACTTCCAATCATCTGCCATGAATAAGGGATTCATTTTCATAGATTTTCACAGATGAGCAATCAGCCTTAATTACATGTCTTTTTAATTACAAATCTAAAACCATTAATTGGATTGGTAAATGTATGACAAGTAATCTATGTTAGCTCGCAACAACACTATCGCCACCACTTATTTTCCTTTCACTGTACAGATGAATGCTCGTTTGAGGTGTGCTGCCCCATGACGGGCAGGATGGTAGTTACTCCTCTAAATTAGACTCTGGGCTGCGCAGATTACACCGTTCAACAGTTCAGACACCCCAAAAAAGACCAAAAATTGGCAAAATGATTTCACAGAGTGAAAGTAAGATCGTGTTACCAGTCAGTCCGTCCATGGCCTCTCATTAAGGTATTAACTTCTGCAGTCAGAGAGAAATGTTCATTCACCCACCACGGCTCTTATACAGTAAATCAAGTTAAAGAAATTTTTAGGTCCAGTGGGTACATTTCATTTTATTATTTATTTAATTTTTTTTTTTCTTAAAAAAATCCAATTGCATCATTGCTCAGAATGGACAGCATGCTCAATAATTCATACAATTAGTTTTTCTCCTTAAGCAAGCTCTCTTGTTTCAGTAACCTGCCCCAACCTTCGCACTGGCCCCTGTCTTATTAATCAGCCCCCATCGATTTAGTGTTGAAACTAATTAAAGTCCTGACATGTGCAGTTGATTCCAGACATCTGTATGTGTCACGAATGCAAAAGCACGCCCTTTCTGCCACTCTCTAACTCACTGCCACTGACACCCACTGAGTAACTCGTTCTACTAAAGCCAAAGAGAAGTGTTAGTGTTTTTCAGCAGATTCATTGCCGCTGTAACATGATGTCTGAATACTAACAAGCCTCTTGTTTCTTTTGTGTTGATTTTTCTTGCTAATAATCACTCACTGCACAAGGAAACCGCGACTCCACACAACTACGGACAAGTTCAGTCAGTCAAGGCTTATTTAGAAATACATAAAGATGCCCTCCGGCTATGATTTAGATTAATAAAATACTCTGCTTTAAATGATAAATGGCTCAATTAGTTAAATTCTTAAAATTGCATACTTCTTCTCCATTGTTGAAAAGTAATAAGGATAACATTAAGTTTTCCAAAAGTCAATTTTCAGTTCACGTGTGCTGGACGCTTCAGATTTTCACATCACTCTTGTGTTCAAGTTTCATACTGGACTGTGAGGCTATGAGGCTTCTAATGTTTGCACACCACTTGAAATAACTGAGATTCAAGGTGTTGAAGAGTATTTGAGAACAAGGAGAAGGGGATCACATTACTCCAGTTTCAGCATCATTACACCGGCTGCCTGTGTCGCTGAGGAGTGATTTTTAAATTCCTTTTCTTGTTTGTAAGACTCAGGTTTATAAGTTTCAGGTTCAGCACCTTCATACATTTCTGATTACTTATTTGAGTATGTTCCAAACTGTCCCCTTAGGTCTTGTAGCACAGGGCTGCTAAATGTTCCAAAAATGAACTGCAGAAACTATGATGCCCTCTTCTTTTACGCACCAAAGGATTGGAACACCACAAATTAGATGAGAAACTTCTGATGATAGTTTTAAGAAATAACTCAAGACCTAATTTTATTATCTTGCTCTAATGAAAATTTTCAAAAAACCTTATTGTTCTTTACCCCTTTACACCTGTTTTTAATGCTTATATCATTAATAACTTGTTTTTATTACCTGTGTTATTTATTCGATTACAAGCTGTATATTCATACATGAAAGGGGCTATATAAAAAGTTTAGTATATATATATATATACAACTCTGCACAGTGCAGTTCAAACGTCCCAGTGAAGTAACATTACGTAAAATTACAAGGGCTGTGGGGTTGCAGAAATTGGATATTACCCTCTGATAAATACTGGGGGCACAGAAAATAGTCATTCTTGCTAATATGGTTTTATATAATCAAAAAAATTCATAAAAATCCACACAGAACGTGTTGATAACTCATATTTAGTGCTTAAGTCTAAAAACAAGTTGTAAAATATATATGATATATAAGACATTTCCTATAGCTTGCAGCTATACTAGACGCATTTAATTATTGTGCTGCCTGTGAAACTGCTGACTCACGTCAACTCTGAAAGGCTACAGAGCCTGCAATAAGCAGTAATGCGATGCACTAATTATCTCATATACGATACAGAAGAAATGAAGTCAAGGCTAAATAGTTGAGCCTTTGCTCGGGGCTGTTTTACACTGGCTCTGTGTCTTTTGAAATGTATAGTTTGTGTAGTAAATGTTCCCTGCCATGATAAACACTCAACACCATTCATTAAGTAGTATAAACATGCATAACTAGACTTCATGCCCCTAAAATGAATATGTGCTACTTAAAGTAGCAGTGGTGGGTAAACAATTAGTGTATTCAGCCCTTCAATGATGAAGCTTCCCACTACCCCTATTAAGGCATGGCATCTTTATACAGTTTATCCCTGCTGTTTTATGAATTCACAATTACACCTCATTAATGTGTCATTTGCATAATTACAAGGAATGGGGACACCGTTCACAGTGGGAATACACACTACCTTGAAGAAGAAAAAAGATGCAACACAATGTTGTGAGCTGTAGCAGCACAGATATTTGGATGCTGTATTGTTCAGGATTTTAGGTGGGTTGATTATTAATAAATTTGCAGCTTAAAAACTGGGACAAAATTCACAAATGTGTGCAGCAAGGGTTTTTTTTTGTTCCACCAGTAATTGACAGCTGGAATTCACAAAGCTGAAGTCACCTTTGTTCATATTTTATTTTCCCTAATATTTTTTCAGCTGCATTAATTCCCACAATTTAATTCTGTCTCATCATGAGCATGAAATAGGGTGTGAAAAAGCGATATCTGCAATAAAAGCTATGTGAGAAATTCAGCGAAAGAGCTTATTTGGCCTGCACAGGTACTTTAACCCACCCTCTCTAGGTTATTTGTAAGATAAATGAAACCACAGAAACAGATGACAGGTCTTTAGCTCAACTATAAAATGCAATTAACCAGCAAATGAGGCCAGGCAAGCCACTCTGACCATTCGGCATGAGCAACAGCTAGAGGGGAAGGAGGAGAATGGTAATTCATACCCAATCGGCAAACTGCTCTGCTGCCTTTACTAGGTTGATAAATAGCATTTGACATTTTAACTGCTGCTGATTTGGGTATTCAAATGCATTTAATCCAGATTTCTAAGAATTTTTGTCACTGCTTGCCAGCAGAGATGATCAGACATGGACTCTTTTGTTGCAGTCTGTTTGTTTTTTGAAATAGATTTTTGTGAAATTGTTCTGAAATGCACCAGTTCGACCAAAGTTCTCTACCACAGAAATGTACTTTATCAAGCGAACTAGAACTTATAATGCTCATGTATTAGTCAAGACTAACAATCTACGGCCATGCTTGCGGCTCGCCGAGGCTGCACTGTAGTGCTGTGAGCTTAATGCTAACGTCAGCTAACATTCTCACATTGACAATACCGGCATGGTATAATGTTTACCATGCTAAGCATGCCGTTTAGCATGTTAGCTTGCTAACATTTGCTAACTGCCATTGAACACAAAGTATGGCTGCGGATGGTGGTAATGTCAATTGCAGTTATTTTATAAGAAGAATCAGATTAGCTTTTTTCTCTCACATATAGACATGCAAACATGGTGAGATGGTTGAGTGATGGGCAGCCGCATAGCAGTGATCGGGGAGCAGTTAAGGGTTCAGTGCCTTGCTTAAGGAGGTGACCTGGCACCTCTCCAGCTACCAGTCCACACTCCATATTGTTGTCTGTGCTGGACTTGAACTGGCCAAGCCAACTCCCTTGATGCTCCTGCTGCCCCTATTTGGTCAAAAGCTAATGTACATTTAAAAAATAGAAATTTAACCTGATGATGGTGCTAGACAAAGCTTCAGGGGATCAGCGGAGACATCAGAAATCATCGTCTGAGCACCACAGAATCAAATCCTGTCAATCCATTCAACAGTTGGTGAGACATTTCAGTAAAAACATTGATCAAAACATCATCCAGTGGAGAGTTAAGTCTTTGTTAAATTACGTGGTGATCCAATACTTCACTACATCGCCACACTGCTAGCATGGCTAAAAGATAGCTGTTGATTTAGAGAAATCCACAAAATCTAATCATACAACTTCATCGCGGTTGCTTTTCCATCAGTCACTGTGTTCAGAGTATAATCTCCAATATCACTGCAAAGCATGCCTACATTTCATCAGGGAAAATGCACAGCTCGGTGCGTACCGCCCACCTTCCCTATCCACAAGCAACCCACAAGCCCAAGTGGTCGGATACCTTGCCAAGGCCTTTTGTTCTCAGCCATAATACATCTTTATTAGTATAATCCCGTTGCTCCTGTGCTTTGCTCACACTCCATTAGTCTTTATCCAAATCATGTAGTTACAAACAGACTGTCATTGAAGGCAGGAGAAATACTCTCCGGACAGCAGCGATGGATAATTGCTTTAACTTTTCGTCTAACTGTTTAGTGCATCAAGTCTGAAAAGCCTTTGGCAAAGAAACAACAAGCAGCCCACATTTGGAACTAAGCGCTGAAATGAAAAGCCTCCTTGTGACAGTTACACTGTAACCATGTGGAAGAAACCTGGCTCTGCTGAGTTCCCGTTTCTCTTCCCCAGTCTGGATACAACTGTGTGCACAGGGGTCCTGAGATTTATGGCAGCAGCTCAACGTAGCTGGTGGGGGAAAGTCTTTTGGGGTTTTCACATCCCTCCATTTGTTTTGCACATTACTGATGTTTCCCTTAATGTGCTCCGAGCATCCCCTTGAGAAGCTTAGATGGGGCTGTTCTCAAGTTCAGGCTTCATTTAGTTTTCCCCCTGTTCTTCTCTGGAGATAAAACCTGACATACAGACCTCTCTGGCTCTCCTGAGGAGCTATTAATACGGGAAAAGGAACAGAGGAGAGGAGGTGGTGAGCCTCAGATCCACCTGGCAGACCAAGCACTGCCATGTTTATTTGGATCGTACATGGGAAATGGATGAATAGGCAAGCAATAGCTTTTAGTAATGGTGGAAAACTGATGGTTCCAAGGTCCCTGATGAGCGGTGGATCTTTCTGCCAGCCGGAGTTCTCCCTCACTAATCATATCTCTAAACATCATTAATATAACTGTGCTGTTTAAATCACCCCAAAAGGTTTTGTGAAATTGTTGATCATCTATGATGTATGATCTGTAATATTTAAGAGAATCCACAATGTAATAACAATAGGTGGGTTGGCTTTGTGTCAGTGCATGAAATATTATCAGTATCCTTAGCATGACCAAAAATAAAAAACACATACACACGGAAAGTTGGGATGTTAATGATACATTTGCATGGATTTTGTAGTGAAGGTGGCTGACCTCATTCCCTAGTTTCTTCAGACAGAATTTATATAGCATGAACATACTGTTCACATTAAACCATATCAGACGAAAGTCAGTAAACACTCCTCTGACCTGAAGATCTTCTCGTGCAGATTGTCGGTGGACATGGAGCAAAGGTTACGCCTTCATGCTGAATCCAGCTCTCACTGGACAAGCTCTCACTGTTGTTGAGCTGTCAGCAGTGATGCCCATGACCGTACTGTACAAATCACTCAAAATTAATTGGAGCAATAATGGACAATCTTATGATCTTAACTGACCCTTCACTAAATCTCTTAATAGCTTAGCAATTGGAAGTACATTAAATACACTGTAAGAAAAATGAGTCAAATGACTGGCAGCAGCGGCTGCCAAACAAAGAGCATAAAATTATGTAACAAATGTCAAAAACTGTAAATTTCTCTAAACACAAATTGTCCCTGAAAAGTCACAGATATCAAGCACAAAGCAAAAGTGGGGGAAAGGGTGTAAACTGCACAGTGTCTCGCTAGCTATCTTCAGTATTACCATTAACCTATTTCCAAGGCCAAAAAATATTAGGCAAATATTTTGTTTGAAGACTGTTATCTTTATTTGTTTTGGGGTTATTTACCTAAGATGCTTTTGCCACAACCTGGTTAGCTTAGACTTAGAAGGCTATTCTTAACATAACACTTGAAAATATGCATCACCATATCTAACTCTTGTACAGAATGTGCAAGTGAGGCTGGTTGCCAGACACGTCAAAGGTCCATAGCACATTAGATAAAAAAGAGACATAATACACAATAAATAATAACAGTAAATACATAACACATACGCAGCTGAAAATATAGAAAGTCAAAAATCAGCTGACTGTATCCACATACAGAATCGAGCACCTCAGCTCAGGATTGGACAGTGCCACAATAAGTCAGTTTTGTGATGCAGACAGCCTTCACATGTATCTGTACATAAGATTTCATAGGTTGGCACACTTACATTTACAACCATTTAGCCATTGTTACACCATTTTGGAGATTTAAGGAGCGTTCTCATATTATCATTATTGGCCACATTGACCCTTCTTTTACTTTAGAAGCGCGACAGATGGACAGTGTATTATGGGGACTAAACTATTGACCATTGCTGTGTTATCATATTTAACTCAGTCAGTTTCTGTTGTTGTTTTGTCACTAAACCATCAGCCAGATCAACTCACACAATTAATGGCAATTAATTAACTAGCTAACAGCTGATGAAATCTGGCAGTGTCAGTCGTTATTTCAGCCAGCAAAATCAATCAGCGGTCACTGGCAAGAACTGAGGAGGCGGCATTTATCTATTTCCATCTTAAATCAAGACACATTATTACAAAACTTCACAATTTTTTGATCCGCTGTTACCGTTGCGAGTCATAGACAAGGCAATAGACACCAAGGCAGCCATCAACTGGGGATACTCATGATATATTGGAATTTTGTTCTCAGAGCAAGACTGCATTTGAGTTAATTCTCATCAGTGATGATAATAATAATTAGTGTGACTGCCCTTGCTGCTTGTTTTTTTCTTTTAGATTTCCCCATCTAACCCAGGTGAAATAAGCAATACCTAATTGATATCCAGTCATAGATAACACAAACAACCACAGCCAGAACGGTCTATACCGCAATCAGCAGTGTGCCCTGTCTTCACAACTCTGCCAGATAACTTTGCCATGCCTCAGTCTCCTCTGGTTAGCCCCGCACTGCCTTAACATAAGGACAATGAAGAGAAGACGATAAATCTTTATTGAAGCAATTATAGAGCAAATGTTATTTACACCACCTAATTGGGCCCGGGTATCTCTCTGCTCATAGAAATTAAGGCTCGAGGGGAGTTAAAATGGACACCAATTAATTTTTGCTGACAGAATCAGCAAAACAGCAAATGGCAACAAAGGGAGTTTCCCCAGGAGGTAGTGACTTTAGAGGGAGGTGAGAATAACTCGACTAATGTAGTCACAACATCACACCATTTCCATATAAATAACTTCCAAAGAAATAAGAAACTCATTTGCGCAGCTGAAAAGAAATCAATTACAGCAACAAACAGGCTGGCTCCTTTCCCCTAGACCCCGAAAAGCACGAATGACATGGTTATAGTACATTCTAATGCTTTGCTTGGTTTCTAGTGGAATATGCATAATATGCACTGACGGACAGGGAGGGGTAACGTCAGCTAGTAAATGTCAAGTACACATACAGGACCACACACAGCTTATTAAAAAGCTGTCACTAGGAGAGAAGAAGCTAACAGGATGTACCAGACTTGATGAGGATTTATTACCTACTGCCATCTTTACTAAATGGCATTCTTAGACTGTCGGAGTCTTAAAATAAATCACCCTGCCGATGTGAGTGCGTGTGTGTCTGCGTGTGTCCGTGCGTATGTATGTGTGTTATTGGGTCACTTTTGAAAAGTTGTTTTGTTTAGCGTAGTTTTTGACAAGGTAAGGAATTACAGAGGGCACAAAGAGTTGCCTCAGTTTAACTTCTGTGTCATTGCACAGTAAATCAAATGATCACCAGTAAACATGGGCGGCATGATTCATCCTCTCCCAAACTTTGCCTCCATTTGATAGCTCTTATATGGATATCAAATCGTGTATTGTCTCCACTTAAATGCACAATGCTCACAGTCAGTTCCAGCAATCAGGAACGCCACAGGAGTTGTGGGTACCCTGAGTAATTCAGGGAGCCCAGAGCTGTGCGGAGGACCCTGTGGTTAAGATATTTATTGTTTAAGAGCTCTTGAGTTGTTGTCATGGGGTCTAAAATTTCAACACCCTGCAGGCAATTAAGACAAGCTCCTTCTTTGACACACACAGTAATGGTTCATAAAATAAGCTTGTCTAAAAATGTGAATAACATCCCCGTCAGACAAAAGGTGAAGCCTCACCATATTTCTCGCCGCAAACAAACTGATGAATCGACTTCCAGGAACAGGCAGTCATTTGACACCGACGTATGATACAAGCAGAGGTGGGAAGCATCCCACTCGAATAAAAGTGCTGTGTTTCCACTATTCTGCAACCACACAGTTTCCACCAGTTTTCTCTGAGATTGGGTTCAGGTTGATGACTTATGCCTCAGGGGCATACCTTCACCTGTATGGCAAGCCCCAAGGAACAGTGTTAACAAACACAGCACAATAAGGACCTGACAAAGCTCCCTGTTATTTAGAAAAGTGTGTTATATCTGGACTGCAGCTGCTGGGCTCCATCCCTTCCCTGCTCCTCCTTTTAGATGTAAAATTGTTATCTTTACAGTTACTTTATGTTTAGGAACATGGATGTAGAACTGGGTCAAAAAACCTACAGCAGCATACGATGTCACCACCTGATCTGTCCAGCTACTTTCAACCTGTGTAACAACCACCCAGAGTAGGTTGCTGTCACTCACAATTACGGTGATTTCACACAGTTATCACTAGTGAAACGGCGATGATACGTATTCTTTCACGATGTTGCTGCGAATAAATTGCTTCATTGAGGAGAAAGAGAGAAATTTAAAGAGAGCGTATATAAAGATCATCATTTCTACAGGGTAGAAGTGGTGAAACCAGATAGATTATGCAGTTGGACAGTGATAGAGACTTTTTCTAACACATTTTTCAGTTTGTTGTTATTTTTTGGTCATTGTATTGAATTTAATGACGCTTGATAAAAAAATATATATATATATATTTCTGACTTTTCAGAGGCCCTCTACACTATTCAGAATGGATGCTGAGTCAGCCGGCAATGACACCACTTGATATATACATTACTTCACCACATACAGCTAAATTAAAGATATCATTCACACAAATAAAAACACATTTTCTGTTGTAAGTGTTAAAATGACAACTTTTTCATTTGTTTTTATTGGACGCCGGTAAGGATTTTGCACATTCAATAACTTTAAATTGAAGCAGCATGTGTGTCAGCTGTTTAAAGGATAAAGTGATGGAATTCAATCTGCTGAACAAACTGGGAGCAGTCTTCATTTGGAGTAGAAATGAGTGGGGCACCAGTGGGAAAACGCAATATTGTCTGCTCTTCCCTCACTGGACAAGGTCAATTAGAGAAGGACATGGATTGGCAATCAAACCTGACACCAAAGATTGACTATGGTGATTATAACCATGCAGATGGGGGGCTTTAAAGGTTATTAATAATGATTTATGGAATTAATTAAAGAAGTAAGATAGGATTTCGTGCCTTAAATACATTATATAAGTCCAGCTGAGGGAACATTTACCACTTGCGGGAACTCCAGTTAAAAATGTAATATGCTGTATGACTGGACGGTTTGTCATTCGGGCTGTGGTGGAGTTATGATTATGATTACAGAGAGTGAAGACGGATTAGCAGAAGGGATGCAACATAAATATCAGATATGAGATTCCTTGGATTGATTCTGCACATATTTGTCTCAGCATTATGCATTTATCGTGTGTATCGTATGTGTCGTATGTGTGTGTGTTTGTGTGTGTGTGTGTGTGTGTGTTTGTGTGTGTGTGTGTGTGTGTGTGTGTGTGTGTGTGTGTGTGTGTTGTGTGTGTGTGTGTGTTTGTGTGTGTGTGTGTGTGTGTGTGTGTGTGTGTGTGTTGTGTGTGTTGTGTGTGTGTGTGTGTGTGTGTGTGTGTGTGTGTGTGTGTGTGTGTGTGTGTGTGTTCAGATTTCACCGCTAATGCAACCTGCAAAGGTTTTATTGGTGACAATATTTGTTCTTTTACACTTTTTATTGCACATGTCAATAATGTTTCACCATATTAAGAAAATGCATTCCTGATCCCTATATACATTTTAAACTCCATTTTTATCCATCCATTTTCCATAACTGCTTATCATTATCAGGGGGGGTCACAAGTCGACATTTCGTCTCAAGGCTGGCACATAAAGACAGACGACCATTCACACTGACATTCACATCTACAGGCAATTTAGAGTTACCATTAACCTACAAACCTCCATGTCTTTGGACTGTGTACCCAGAGAGAGCCCACACGGACACAGAGAGACAATGTGAACTCCACTACATGTTTTATATTATCTTTAAACGTGTCACAGCAGAAGAAATAAGCAATAAATATCAAAATCACAATAGTAAAAAAATCATGTTAAATGGTAGCTATGCTGCAGCTAATGATATGACAGCTTGCTGACTTTTCCACGTACACAGCAGTCAGGCATAACAACCGTCGGAGCGGTGATGGAAAGACTTGTCACCGAGCTCAGAGAAATGATATATCTCAGCCCTCAAAGCAGTCTGAGATGACCCAACCTGAGCCAGCCAAATGAGATGACATTAAAAAAGAAATCATGGAGGGGTGCCATTGTTTAAAGATGTTTGGGAACCACAGGGTATAACAAGTAGAGAGACGAAGAGCAAACACTACATTCTTTATATGACCCTGTCAGTGTCCATTGCATCATTAGGAACCTTATAGCCCACACAGAAGTACATTTAGAAGTCAACTAGGAAAATGAATTATTATCTATGCTGTCTGTGTTACCTATGCTGTAGGCTGTTCCTCTGACCTGTTATACGTCACAGGTACAGCTGTCTTCAGGCACTGTAGTCAAGGCAATGTGCAATGTGCTTAACATTGATGGTGAGGCAGGTCTCTCTCTCTCTCTCTCTCTCTAGCTCTCACACACACACACACAAACATATATATATATATATATATATATACAAATTGTATTGGTTTTCAACTAATGAAAAAAGATATACTCAAAGTTATATTGAAAAACTGTTGCATCTTTCTCCCTTCTCTCCTCTCTCCCAACACAGCAGCAGCCCAGACATTTATTTTATTTTATTTTATTTATTTATTTGAAAATGTTATATGTCATTACCTTAAAGAAAAGTGCACTCCTGAAAAGCAAAGTCCGTTTTCCCCCAGTGGCCATTTCATACTGCGAGACAGCTCCTCTAGCTTGTTAATCATTCCCCATGCACAGTCAAAACTGACATGATCATTTGATGCATTACTGTGTAATGCTCCAGTAATTATTCTTTCCTTTAACAAGGCAGGCAAGCGAAGCCAGGCTGCCCTTCTTCCCTCCCATGTCTCAGTCATTTATTTCTTCATTTTCTCTCAACTTAGGAACAATCTCAGCCGTAGTGGAGCATGGAGGAAATGTGACCAAGGGAGTGGTGCACTTTAGCTAATCCAGGACGGCTAATCGGTGTTATAGCACACTAAGCTACACTGTTCTAATATGCATGATTGTTGTTTTTAGTGTTTATGTATTCAGGGAAGCTTGACTTAGCAGAGATATTATTACTGTGTGCTGAATTGTTACAGACACCCACGTGTGCTAGCCACGGAGTCAAAAAATGTCTGTTGTCACCAAGGGAAAAGATGGGGGTTGAAGGTCCTTGCTCAAAAGCACCTGATTGGTTGTTTTTGACGAAGGTCAAAATGTGACTTATTCGCTTCCTACGCAGAGGTTTTCCCTGCCAGTCCTGGAATTTGAACCTCAAGGTTGCATGGTTGCTTTTACCATGTGCTAAATTGTGTTTCTTGCTGCATCTCCTGGGTGATTGTAAGAGGCAGCAGAGATACACTGGGTGTAATTACAGGTCAAAGTATAAGATTTGCAGCATGCACTAAATGTCTGATATGTTTGGGACTTTTGATCTTACTACCTTAACCATCTAATTGCTTTACCTTTCTATGCCTACATTCTATAGAGCTGTAAAGGGGGACTTCTGGATATAGAACTATAGTAGAAATAGTCCTATTAATTTGCTGCATTGACTATGTTAGGTGACAAGCAGTTGGAGCACTTCCAAGGCTTGGATGAACATGAAGCACTCCTGGTTGAATTACGAGTACAAAAGATGTAAAACTGTTTTTAAATTTTTCGGATTTACTTGAACAAAGTCAAAGGTACAAGCTTATTTATATATATATATATATAAAAAAACTTCCTGTTTTTGCACACTTTTTCGCTTGCATGATTAATGAAGCATAAACTCTGCAGATTGCTGTTTAAATCACTCTGTCAGCGTGCCTTCATACATTTGATAAAAAGGAAGCACATCTATTGTAAGACGGACAAGTGACGGACGTCAAAAATGCCTCTAAAAACGCTTTCTTTGTGGATTGGTCTTTAGTCTTGCTTAATCATCAGTGACAGTTAAACTTCTGGGCTCGATTTTGTAGGAACATTACATTCTTGTAAAAGAGTTTCTCAAAAGGAAGTTGAGCTAGTTTAACACTGAGCAATGTCTACGCACTGTTTCATTGTCATACGAAGGTCAGTAGAAACAAAACAATTCAAACCAGCATTGAACATTTTGAAGCTTGTGCTTGGATTTTGACAATTACTACTTGCCACTGTCTTGTCAGTGTGTGGTGTGTGTGTGTGTGTGTGTGTGTGTGTGTGTGTGTGTGTGTGTGTGTGTGTGTCTGTGGTCTTGAGAGAGTAAGAAAAGGGGAGGGTCAGTGCGAGAAAAAGAGGAAGAGATAGATGAACAGGTATAAGTGAAAGTAGAGGAGGTGAGCCATCGAGAAACACATCCTACATGGTTCAGGAGACTAATTATACAAGAAGGCCAAGCTAAGTCGACCACTTCAGAGAGTCTGCAGGCTACACAGGGACCAAACGACATGGATACCCCATTCAGAGGAGGGAAACAGCTTCTCATGCATGCCTTATTACCCCAAAGACCTACGTCTGTGGCAGATAAGTCACCTACTCCTTCTAGCCTTGCTCCTCTGCGGACACAGATCCTGTAATGATACATTTCACTTCTGGCGATTTGCAGTTTGATGGGTAGAAATGTGAAAACAAAAAAAGGAAAAAGTGGGCAATATGGGACATCATCTCTGACCCCCATCAAAGAGTTCCCTCTTCACATCCTGTAGTAAGGCGACACAGTGCCAACCCCTCATTTTCCTGCAGTCCATCTCTAATGGGATTTGGGTTTTATATTAAGTCCACCTTCCCCTTCCCACCCTCCCCTTGTCCTGACACTGTGGTGTGAGTGATTTGAATTTAAAAAGTGGCTAAATCCATAGAGCAGGCTTCAAATAGGATTGTGTGCGCCTTTCACTGTTAAACAGGGCCTTCCAGGTAAGCCTGTCCTGTAAAATGACAGAAAAGGTGAGGGGTGCGGTTATGTAGGGCATCACTTACACACATGCTTGTTCAAAAGAGAAAGCTCTTTAAGATCGTCTTGTACAAATCAGTAAGGCAGACCCTCAGTCTCAGAATTACTGTTGGCCGGTCTCCATACAAAAGGTTGCCTACCGACTGAAAGTCACCAGGGGCATTCCTTGAACACGAGAAGTCAATGCACTGTGTTTTTGCACTTCACTTTCATTATATGCAATAATGAAAGGGGATGAGATTCTGTTAAATAATTGATTCAAGGTCAGGTATGGAGTAACATCAGCTACATGAAGCGTTAAACTGCTTTCAGCTTGACCCTCTCTATCATATGAACCGTTGCAGTTATGTTCTAGCTGCATGATAGCAGCACAGGATAATACAGCATGTTCAAAGGTAAAGGTATGTTGCAGGTATATTGTGCTAGCGCATGAATCTTTGAAGTCTTTGAAATGACTCCATATAAAACAACACAAAGAGAATCAAGCCATGCCTGAGGCTTTGTGTAATTAGGCACAAGGACAATGATGATATTGTTGTTTAGAAGGTAATATCCACCATGTTAATCATCTTAGCTTGGTGTGTTAGCAGAGGTAACATTTGTTAATTGCGCCAAGTACAGCTGAGACTGATATGTCATTAGTTTTGCAGTAATTTGGTCATAGCGTGAAAGTGTGAAAGTATGAAAATGAAAGAAATGAAGACAATGAGAGACAAATGAAAATGATGACATGTCAGACCAAAGTCAAGGTCCCAATCTATCTAGTAGACACTGAGATATTTCACAGAATAAGTGAGCAGTTATTTTAGTTCTATAAGTTAGCAAGATTTTAACACCAACAAACTACAATGAGACAAATAAAATTAAGACTTCAATGATATAAGCATGGATAACTTTGATCAAGGCACTATGCCAGAAGAGTTCAGTCTGACCAATAAGGAGCCAAGTCGAAAATAATGCCATCAGGAAGCAGCAGGGGCCAGCAAGACAGGTGTCCTCCAGCTTCTCTCAAAGACGATACCACCTCATTAGTGAGTATTCAACATGGACAGCATGCTTCTTGTCCTGTACAGAACTAGGAAAGTAGCCCCACTTGCACTGGACGCCATGGCCGCACTTCCTCTTGTTTGAGGAGAAGCAGAGCTTCTTCAAAAAGCTATTAGAGAAGCTGCTGACCCCCTCCACTGTGGTTTGTTGGGTTGATTTGTCAGTTGTTGTTGGAGAAATACAACAACAGTAAGAGGATAAGGAAGCTACAAATTCATACAGGAGACTCGAGAACCAAGTGAGGCCACACAGGGGTTCTTAACCAATCAAACATCTAGAACCAGAGACCAACAATGTCTTTTTACAACCTCCTCATCTTCCTCAAATCCAACTGAACAGCTTACACCTTTTTCTCATCTAAATAAGAAAGCGCTCAAGTTTAAGTGAGATCAATATTCTTTCCCGCTTCTTGAATATATGCAACTCCACTGTTACGCTATCCCAATTTCCCCACCATGTCTGCCACCAAATGATCTCTTTTTCCACTGCTGACAAACTGCTGGAGAGACATGAAGCAGCATGAGGAAACATGAATGTCCGGTTGCGGTCCTTGCTCTGGAATTTATGCCTTGAAACGTTATTCCAGAAACCATCAAGATTAAGAGATCTGAAACTGCATCAGATAATCTTTCTATGTGGACAATTGCGTGCTGACAGTAGCCCAAGGCCACAAGCCGGTAGAAGATTTGTGATCTTTCTTCTCCTCTAAATTAATTAATGGACAAGTAACTATAGTAATTGAACTCCCCTTGCAGATCAAATTCTGCTGAATTACGGTTCTCTAGCACAACTACTGATCGACAAGAGCCCACACTAGGATAACATTGGAACACACCGGTGTACTAGGATATCGTCATGAGTCACTATCTATGGCCTCACCATAAAGCCAATCTACCAAACATTGCCCAATCAGTATGATCCAGTGTTTCCTTTCCTCGCAATCCTGAAGTGATAGTACAAGATCTGTGACGCAGAGAGAGAGGACGAGATGATCCTATTCAGAAAGCAGAGGCAGCTAATCAGGTGCAAGCTTGTTTCAGAGCAGGTTTATGGTTCTGTAGCTTATCTCCTTTCCACAGACCACCTCAGTCAAGTTTCTGTGTCATGCATCATGGTTTGATCAGAGATTAAACCAAAGAAACAGCTCTCAGTGCCATGTTTTGAGTGTTGTGCCATTCTCTCTGATGCTCAGTTGGCGTTCTTGATTAAAGAAGAGTTAGCACATCTGTTACAAATGGTCATCCGGTTTGAGAATGAATTTTGTCATCACAATGTTCATGTTGTGGTTTACCTAATATCCTCAAAATGGTAGACTTACCTTCTATTTGACTCTAGAAGCCACTGTTTTGATCTACAGTACTTGTTTCAGACCCTTCATTGTCTGCATCGGTACAGAGAAACACTAAGGGATCCTTCCTAAGTGTCTCACCACACGCAGCGTACATCTTGACCATGCTTTTCCATACAGCATTAAGAGTCCTGTAGTGTTCCTGTGTCTTGTTCATTGGGTCATTTTTATAATCACATGGCAAAATGTCCTTTCCATAGCAGCACAACTCTCAAAGATAGTTGTGAGGCTGACTTTTGTTCCCATTCCATGTTGTAAAGCTGCTCTGCACCATCAGACCAAATATTATGATCATTTTCATCTTTTTAGAGATGAAATCCAGCAGAGTACTTGGTAAGTGTGTGGACTCCGTGGTGCATCAAAATTTATTCGATTTTCTACAAGCAGAGAGGTCAATGCGGTGCTCTCCTGCTTTACTTTGGGCCCCAGACCAGGTCTTTTGGAGTGGCACATGAACATATCTTCTCTGTTGGTGAGGAGCCTGCAGAAACAGAAGTTGAAAATAAAGTTTAGATGGCGATAAAGAGACTGGTGGAGATGCTTTTCATGATTCCCCAGAGGGGACTTGATCTACTTGACTAAATCTACATGCAATTTGCCAACTTCATTTGGAAAGTCCTACCATCACTCCCCTGACAATGGAGGAGTTGAAAACTCGAAACTGACCTATTATACCACTCACATTAATGTGGGATGGCTTCAGAACAAGCCAGCGAACAGGCCAGAACACACACAGCGAACAGGCTGACACAGTAAAGGAAGTATTCAGTTTAATCTTCTCTTTTCTTTTAATACTAAATCATAACTTAAATATGTTTACTGTTTTATTTAGGGACAGTGAAAAGCACAAGTTGCCTTTAAGATGTAGAGAAGTAGATTTTTTTAAATGGTATAAAATGTGAGGGTGAGTAAAAATTAGAATTGTACTGTACTTAAAAAATGTTTGGTATGTCATGTAAGGTATTTTTCACATTCTCACAACTGTTTGAAGTAACTCAGCGAACCAGCCAAAGCATTTCTTCTTTTTAGTCAAGTACGCCTTTTGCTATGTAAATTGTGAGTCATCATCATCATGATCAAGGTCAGACAAGGCAATAAAAAGAACCTATTTACTTTTCTTTGGATCACAGATCACTAAAACTTTATGTTCCAATCAACCACAGACAGTACAGGCTCAATCGCAAATCACACAGTTAACAGGTGATTGAACGGCCAATAAATGCGATACTGGAAAAATTCCAAATTACTCAAACCACAGCAGGCTCTCTCCCTGCAACCGTGTCTATGTAGAAAACATATTGTAACACAACAGCTTCAGTGTCCTCCAGTTATTACAGCAAGTCTATTCTCGTTTCTTTCATGTATACAAAGGATCTATATAATGTGCCACTGCATGTGTCACTGCAATGATCATTTTCTTTGTATGCTGACAGATCTAACTGACTAATCGAAAACAAATGCCAGAGCTGATATCATTAGCAATGCTGGAAAACAAGCTTTTAAAGATTATTTCATGAGACCAGAGTATAACTGGCTTCATAAAATATTTCCAGAGATTTGTCCATTCACAGTGACATGACATTGGTATTTTAATAGTATGATCGATAACTGTTTTTAGGATGCCAACTTTGAGAAAACTAAATCAGAAATTAAAAATTACAGTGAAAAATTGGGTTGACATGGCCACAACAACAAATTAATAAATGATCCCAGTGGGAAATGTCAACCCTGGTCGCCAGAACTACCACAAGTCCAAAAGGAAGATGAGATCTAATCGCAACCTTCTACCCTCACTACATTCACAGTTTGTAGGCTTTTATAGGTGTCTCTCTACCTAAAAATATATCTAATACTGAGAAAAATCCAATAAATGGTTGGATTTATCACCAACTTTTAACATAAAAATGACAGTTATCAAAGAGTGAGAACAAACACATTGGCATTCTCCAAAAAGGGCCAATTTTAGCGGAAAGTCTATCAGTATTATGCAATATAATAAAGGCTTTGAATAAAAGCATAGACAGACTTAATTAAGGACACTGCTTTTACCAGGAGCATCTGTTTGGGTGCAGAGCGGTGGATCAAAGTTAAAGCTTAGAAGCACACATGCATTACAAGGGCTCTTTGGCATCCATGAATAGCCTCTGCTGCTCTTCACCACAGGCCAACTTGGGTTTATTGGTAGAGAAGGGATGAAATGGCAGCACATTTTTGAAAAAAATAAGAAAGCCACACCACCAGGGCCAAAAACATATGTAACTGTCAACTGTATTTATGTGTCATCCTTCCGGTTGTCTCCATCTCGTCCCGTTGTCTGAAAACACTATCTCTGGATCCGAACGCAACTTTCAACTCCCAGAGACAACTTTTTGGGATTTATGGTGAGACTTGACAGTTTGATCTTTTGCAAGATGTCCTCCATGTGAATAAGTGCTCTTGCCATGAGTTTCCGAAAATGACAGCGTCACCCAGGTAAGCTGCTGAAATTGATTCTGTGCTAGAGAGAACTTTTTTCTATTAAGGTTGGAGAAACCTGGCCTCTCCGGAGAGTGTCATGAGGGCCTGTAAGTGTGGGGTGTCAGAGGAATTCTCTGTAGATGTGAACTCACACAGAAGCATCTTACCTATCCCATCTACAACCTGAACAAAACAACTGTGTAATGATGGGGAATCTTCAGTTTTGCATGTAATGGCGCCCAGTAGTTTGGGGGAAATACATTGGACCTATTTGTTTGCCAACAACTTTCCATCAGAGCAAAGGTGGGAAGCTCAAAGAGTATATGTTGCCTTATTTTTAAAACCAGTTGCACAAGCTCTTTGTAAGTTCAAACTACAACAGGTTGCACCACACAAGCTGGTGGAAAATTTTCAGACCAGTTAAGTTTCATATATCACTCATTCCCCTGAAACTGGAGTTATTTGAGATATGCTACTGCTGGTGATGCTGCAGTAACTTTCTTTTTACATGGTTGATTGCTTTTAATTAGACAGTGTCTCCAAGCAATTGATTAACACATTTCAAAGTCTTCAAAGACTTTACTAAATATTTCTTAGACCTACAATAACTGAAAATGTATTTGTTTGTTATGGCCATATGGGGGCAGCAGAAGAACTTTGAAAAGCTGGGAGCACCACACTGACATATCATCACCTTTTCAGTTGGTACGGCAAACTTGATAGCAAACATCTGCTTATCCAAACATCCAATTATCATTCATATAGAGTCGTATTTCTTGCTACTAATTAAGTCAAGTCATTTTCCTTTAAGATTTTTTGGTCTCAACCAACTCCTGAGGCAAATATCTGGTACTTTAGCTGTTAGATGCTCCAATGTGTTCACCAGCAAGTCACTGACTCAGATTTGACTGTTATCAGTCTACTACTAGCCCATATATATGGGACTCGTGTGCTGATAACATAGTCTGATAACCGTCAAATCGGATGGCTTGCGATTTGGTGCTGGGCAGCTAGTGTGTGGTGGGTTTTTAGATCTTTTTTGCTGAAAACAGCTACCAGCTCATGGGGACTTCAGCGGGGTCTTACAGAAGTTGGTCTTGGTTTCTATTTCAAGGTAGGCCACCACTTTATTACTGTGTGAGCCATTTACTGATAATGTTCTTTGACCCATACTCCAACCTCTGGTGACAGCAAGCAACAGAATTGTTCAAGAATGGGAATCTCACCAACCTGGTTCTGCTTGGGCACATTCACTTGTGGAAGAGTTCCCTTGGTGGCATATCTCCCAGGGGTCCTTGTCCTGTTTGATGTCAAGCTCTGTGGTGTTCAGTCTGAAGACCTCTACAATGATTTCACGCTTGGTTAACAGGGCCGTGCAATATAAAGAATATATCATATTTTTCTCAATGGACTGGTTGCACAGCTGATTTTTTTGACATGTCATAGCAGGAAATTTATAGGTGTCTCAATGATGGCTGCATTCCACTTAGGGGAGGTCCTGTTGTTGTGCATGCTGGTTCACTGTCACTGATACTGGAACACTTAATGGAACTAAGCAGCTATTACCTTGTCTGTGCAGCCAGTCCATTTACAAAGAGTGACTGCATCATATGGTGGTTGGCTTTCACGCTTGAAATCATGCTAATGTGATGGCCTTCCTATTTCCTTGGAGTAAACCTGAAGACATATATGTTGTATATTGCACAGCTCTGTTGGTTTAACAGTCAAAGATGTCAGAACGGCAGTGTTTGTGTTATGGCGCCTTTCAACCTCTTGGGTGAGAACATTTACAAAGTGATGCCTAACATTAGTTGTACGGTACAACTTGTAAAGTAAAATGTTATACATAATGGGGAGGTCAAAGAACCAATGTGTAAGATTTAGGGTGATTCATTGGCAAAATATGTCAGAATATAATATTCATGAGTGTGTTTTCATAAGTGTAAGTGTTTTTGTTAGAATGAGCCCTTTATATTCACAGAGGGAGCAGGTCCTCCTCCATGGAGGATGCCATGTTGTTTCTACATTAGCCCAGAATGAACAAACCAAATACTGCCACTATAGTTTCTCTTGGAAGGAGAGGGTGAGGTGAGCGGCTCTTCAGTTGGTTGCAATCTGCATGTTCACCACTAGATGTCATTGCATTCTATATGAAATGCAGTCTCGGAAATAGTCAGCTATCATCTGACGATGATCTGGATTTTTATTAGCTTTTTTCCACTTTGTGTACTGGCTACTTGTGAAACAACATGCCTGTAGGCGCCGTTTCACAAATCTGACTATTCTTGCATCTCAAGTTAATAATTAGACTGTAAACAATGACCAGTGCACAGAAGCATCATTCCAGGCCTGGATATCCATGATCAGCTATCTGGATATTACCTGGCTACATTGGAAGCACTGAAACATTGGCTGTTTTGCCCAGAGGATGAATCATCATCTGACAATCTCTGAATGTAAAATACATCAGAAAAATGACATTTGATGTTTTTGCAGATCCGTCAACATTCCTGTCTGGTTATATGGTTGCCAAAGCATACTGCAGGCTGACTTTTGAGGTTTTAAACATCCTTATTGTCCACTGAAGCTTGAAATCTAAAAAAATGACAAATATGAAATTAACTATACTTTGGAAATTAAGTATAGCATACCTTACATTTCCCATTAAACTGGTGAACATACAGGGTTGCTTTGTGTATCACATACCACGTTGCGTGCAGTGCTGCTGCCTGCTTTTGATGAACCTGCCATGATAAAATGACATTTATGTATTAAATTGTCAATTCTAAGGAGTACTTAGTTTACTTCAAGGATTAGTATGCAGAAGTATTAAAACCAATTTGTTAAAGTGGCACTTTCAAGCTATTATCATGGCTTTGCATTGCAAACACTGTAAGTCTTCCATAAGATACAAATGTGTGCATGTGTGTATGTTTGTGTGTGAGGATGCCTTGAGTGACAGTGATTATGAGGTACAGATGAGCAGAGAGTAAATGACAGCCTGCAGAGAAGGAAATGAAGGGAAAAAGACGACTGCCGGTACCTTAATTCAGTTAATGCCATGTGATAGGAGACGTGAGATGAGCCGTGCTTCATTCTAACCACAATATAACTTCATCATTTGGAGTTTCCTTGTAGAGCTGGCCTACATCTCCCCCGGTGTCTGCTCAGCCAAACAAAACTAAGGCAAATATCTGCTTCACTTCAGAAATCTAACGGTATTTTCAGTCCCCACTCATTCACAAACATCCTTTAGAAGGACATGCATTGACAAGTGATGCATCACACTGACTTCTGGATGATGATCAGTGAGCGGTGGGGGATCAGTATAGGCAACAAGAAAACACAAAATGAATGTATTTCTGTGATGAAAATCTACTGTGTAACACCATTTACTGTGTAATACTCACCTCTCTAGCTCCTCAAACGAGACTGTGCGTTCCACTTATGATACGCGACCTTTCAGGGCAGTCGCGGTGACAGAGGGGTCATCTTTGACTGAGGAAGATGAAGTGTCAGGGACAGGTCATACTGTGCTTGGTGAACATTTGAGACCTGGTCTTTGCAGCTTCATCAAAAAAGGGCAGAACCTCTTGTTTCAAATCATCTTTTTTTTTTATTGTTTCTGCGTGTATTATCTGTATTTCTGAAAGTTCCGCAATACTGTCATGGTCAAATATGGACATTTTTATACGCATATAAACAGGTGCATTATTACTGTCATGCTGCAGCCATGTCAGCCCTCATGTGATACATGAAACTGTACATCAAATTTCAATTTTATTTTTATTTTTTTAGACACAACTCACGCACAGATATTGTTATCTTTAACACCCAATTAATAATTCAGTTTCTCACATCTTTAAAAGAGGTCATTTTGCTTTGTGCAGACGAATATCACACATAAACACTATACCAGCACCACTTTGAGGTAATGAGCTGACTAAAGTCATTTCCATCTGTAAGCACCAGACATCCCAGTAAGCAAACAATGTACAAGAGTCTCGTGCAAGGAACCAAATACTGGTATTATCATCATTTCCATTCAGCTAATCAACTAAGCAATGGCATCTGCTCTTGCCAACTCCTGGAAAGTCTGAATCTGTGTGATGAGCAGAGTGGACTGAATGACATCCAGCTTGAAAGCTGCAATTAATCTTGAGGCATAAAGCAAGCAACGCTGTGAGAATATTTAGTCCAACACTAACAGACTATAGATTTAATGGCGAAGCCCTCAGGAAGATGAATTGTTGTAAACAGACATGTCTTAGAAGAATGGAAGCGTAACTTTAATGCAACATCTGATAAAGATTTCGGCAATACTGTAGAGATATACTATAACAGATTAGATAAGGATGAACCAAACAAACTGCAGTACGGTGAGAATCAGTAACACATATACTTATGCTATGTTTAAATATTGATTCATCTATAGTTCTGATATGTCTTATCTGTTGTATTTATTTCATTTTCTGGATCTGCTAATATTAAGTTGTTGTTTTTTTTTATCTTGATTTTAAGTGCTTTGTGGCTCTGTTTTTAAATGTGTTGTTTTAAGCTGATTGTTATTTTTAATACGCTAAATAGTAATTGTAATACAATGAAGACAATGGACAAACTGTAGCAATTTTCTCGTTTCAGTGTGAACTATCACATGAAGACTACTGTGATGTTTTAAGTATAAAACCACTCTATTGTGCTACTTAATTGTCATCCCAGATTTATCAGCCCAGCAAAGATGACACCAACAGCCCACCAGCAGCCTTTTTGTTGGCTGAGATGAGACATGATCGCCTCTGAAGTGTGAGGACATTTCAGCACCGGTTAATTAATTGTAATAAGGCAGGCTGGCACATACGTTGGCAATGACAGCCACGGGGTGAGTAGAGAGGGCTCGGCTTCCCTACTAAAGCCAGTATGGAGTTTGAGACGTCAGGCCGCTGCGCTCCAGAGACTCGCTCTGGCACTCACCTAGATACACATCTGCTCTGATTAATCGCCTGCTTCGCCCAGTGCATACATTTCATTATCAGCTTTAAGTGGGCGAAAACAACAAGGATCGGGACATTGAGCAGAGCTGTGATGAGAGGAAAAGATGAAAGGGAGGGAATATGAGTGGAATGTGCTGGATTTGTAAAACAAGTGGGTTTCTAATGAGTCTCCTCATTTTCTTCTCAGTGACATTAAATAATGTGTGACCTTTATCAACCCCTATTGACAGTCTGTTACCACAGATTTTATCCCGATTGTATCTCTTTTATCCTCTTGAGCCGCGATGGTTTGCCATTATTGCTACAATCAATCGATACGAGCAAAACATCTAGTGAAGAGGAAATAAACCAAAAATGAATCACTGCTTTGTCATGAGAACTTTTTTTGCCTTTGTAGGTGAAGCACGGTGTGACACAGGCTGCTCCCTCGTTGCAGTGTGCTGTACAATAGTGGCAGAGGGGTTGCTTAGCAATGTTAGAATCAGCAGTAAAGGCCCATAAAACACCCACAGATGTATTCGCTGCAGCTGCCCAGGGTTAAGAGCCTTGCTCAAGGGCAACTTGACGAAAGATTTTGAGAAGGTGGTGAATGCCACATGCTTACCAGTCTTCAAAAGGTGGGAAAACTGAATTTGGCGAGTGAAAGCGGTTAAGATGTGGGAGCTTTACCCTCCACCACATAACTGATGAAGGATGGACACTTACTCGGGCTACATCTAGCGGTAATTCACCTAGATCCTCTTGTCCATCAGCTCTTTCATTGATTTTACAATTGTTCGTGTCCTTGCTTGTCAAGAGCAAAGCTCCTTTGAGTCTAGTTTCAAAATGTAAGAAAAACTCAAAAGAGCATGGTCCCGCTCCTCCTCACATAGACTTCTTTTTAAGCCTATTCAGACATTCAGCATAGAGCAACACTGCCATCCCTTGGCACCCTGCGTCCACTACTCACTTCACGACTTTTATCCGTACAGACTGTGCTGCAGAGGGCACCAAACTTGTAAGAAAGAGCAGAGAATAGAGCCTGTTATTCAGCCTTCAGAGCACAGCAGTGGAACTTGAAATGAAATGGGTCAAGGAGATTTAGATCTGGGCCATTATTGTCAAAGAGAACAATGAGCATAGACTTTAGAGTAATTGGTAGAAAAGGGTAAGCATTTGTCATGTTAGTTCAGACTGGGTTCTGTGCATACCTAATAGGGTTTCACACAATTTACAAAGACATATTAGTTTTATTGGAGCCAGTGCCATATTTGCAGTCCCAGTGTATAATTAATATGTGTCACCCTTCAGTAGCTTGATGAAGACAAGCTCTCTCTGCAGTCTAAAACACTCTCACAGACTGAAACAGTAAGGCTCTGAATTACATTAAATTTGTCAAATTCCAAACGTAAGAACTGCATTTATGCATCAATCAGATATTAATCTCAATTTTAGGCTTGCTGTCATTTAAACATTTATACTAAATATACATGCAAATATACTTGAGATAAAATGCTATACAGAAATGACTAAAATACTAAACAGTAGCTTAGTTTGCTTATATATATACATATAATCTATATATAGCAGTGATGGAAAATCAATCAACTTCAAAACAATGTACATTCTACTGCATGGTATGACTCATCTCAACTCTGTTTGCTATTTTTCCATTACGGATACCACCTGGTATTTTTTTCAGCCCCGCCTGACTCGAGGTTTCAAGTGAGCTGAGCTGATACTAAAAGGTGACAAAAAAAAAGGTACAAACTATCTGGTCTTATTCAGCACAGAAATGATGGAAAATCAAGTCCAAAAATAAAAAGGGAAATAACGCCAAATGAGGCTGCGGATACATTAAGAGTTTCAGATGTATTCATGTGAAATAACACTCCTCTGGATGAATTTCTCTGTGATGAACTGAACAGAAAAACATATTCAGTTCAGACAAGGATCTGAGGTAGAAAGACAAAGCTGACCCAAGAGTGTCCCAGGGAGTCTGCTGGATCGCCTGTCAATCTGTCTTCATCTATCGCTTTCATTTGCTTTGCAAACTCTCGAATAGAAACACACACACACACACACACACACACACACACACAGTGCCTCCTCTTCAGAATAGATAAAACTTTAAATTGATTGGGAGTTACTTGCTCAAGGATACCCAGTAACCAGACCCTGGCAAGCAGATTGGCCTTATTGGAGAAGCTTTTCTGGAGGCAGAAACAATCTTAAGTTGGAGTTAAACCTCACTGAGCAAAGCCCAAGAGCCTTGAATTTCTGTCTGTCCATCTGTCTGTGTGTCTGTCTGTCTACGTTCTTGCCAATAGTCAGATCAGAAGATTGATACTGCTCTCATAACTGTTTAATAAATATGCAGCTACAGCCAGGAGGCGGGTTCGTTTAGCATGAAGCCTGTGTCCAAATGTAACAAAATCTGCCTAGTTGCATCTCTTAAGTTCACTAATTAATACATTATAACTCTTTTGCTTAGTCTGTACAAAAAAGAAAATGTACAAATGAGAAGTTGTAATTTTACAAGGCAGCGAATTTCTGCTGTAATTAGGGAGCTTTAGAGGTGCAGGTCGGTAGGTTTTTTTCTTATATTTGGACACAGGCTCTTCTTTAACCACAGAGATAATGAAATGTACACTGGCTGTAAATGTTCCCCTTCTGGTTTGTTTTACAGATTTTCTGCTGGTTTGGATGGAGTTCAGGGTAGACCCTGGGAGAACCACATATACTAAAACAAAACTTAAACCAGCTGGTACATCACTGCCCGACTGGGAGCTATTAAACAAGTTCACCCACTTGGCACTAAAACTGTTCCACAATGAGGTGATGAAGTATCTTTGCGTTGCCTCTGACCTTCGACACTACGTCCCATGATAAGCACAGATACAGCCATGCAAACGCGCTGCTTCGGGCAGATCTCCGACTATGTCCCATGTATCCGTGTGAGGGTCATACTTCTCCATGCTGTGCAGGTAAGTCCCTTTAGAGCAAGAATAGCCCCCAGTGACGTACACACATCCCAGCATGGCCACCGCGCCGCACTCTATCCTCCTCTCCTTTGTGCTGGCAATCGGGATCCATTCCTCTGTGTCTGGGTCGAAGCGTTCAGCCAGAGTGGTCTGGCCCCCTACCAGGTACAGGCTGCTGTTCAGAGACACCAGGCACATTCCATACTCTGCACAGAGCAACAACACGACAAAAAACAGGTTTAAATCCGAGCTATTTTATGTAAATACAGATGAAATTAATTATAAAGGCTGAATTGAAAACAAGCTACATTCGGGGTCTGTCTTTCTGCATGTACAATCACAAGAGGTTGTCTTTTTATCCTTGAGAAGTTTGTCATTTTACAACAAGATACGACATCAGAACTACCTGGATGGGGGCAGGTGGTTAGGACACTCCACTGGCCTATGTCCACTTTGTAACTCTGGATCTTGTTGTAGCTACAGCTGCTCTTGATGCCATAATTACCACCCGCTACGTAGATGGTGTCTCCTAGCACAGTCGCAGAGCCATTCCCTACACCTGTAAAAATAGACAGAATAATGTTAATAATATAGGATAAGAAGACTGATACCATCCTTCATCCTGCATGATATACAGTATATGATAATAAGGCTACTGTCAGCATCCATTTAGCTTAGCTAAATATAATCACTATAAGAATAACTTGTAACTTTTAGGCTGACTAGCTCAGTGGTTCCCATCGCCCAGTTTATCACAGGTTTTGTCTGCGCTGAGGTTGTCAAAATTAGATCTGCAAACTAGCAAATGGATAATTTAATATAAAAGTTTGTATATAAAAGTTTGTCCTTTACTCTTTGAAAATAGTACGCTACTTAGTAGTGAGAGCACCACTGTTTATGAATGAAACAACATGTCTGAGAAACATGAAAGTGCTGGTGACTCAAAAGTACCAAAAAAGAAACTACAGCTCTGTCTCGAGAGTTACTTTAACTTTGATTTTACTGAAAGGCGGGACAGGTGTCACCAGAGTGTGTCATTTTGGAAAGAAACTATGACAGCATGAAGCCAAGCAAAATGAAACAACGTCAGCAAAGAAAAATATCACACCTGACATGTTATTCTTGTGGCGTGTGTGTGTGTATGTGTGTGTGCACAGGTTGGATTATCAATGTTTTGGTTCTAACTCTAAGCATATTTCCAAAAAATATAATTCCCTGAAAGTCAGTCGTGGTATTCTGTGTTCATCCTCAAACCTCTTGAATCAAAGTGCATATAATTCTGAAATGTAGCTACTGAATCATGAGTTTACTGTTGTTTTCATGGACTGCAAATGTTCATGTGACAACCTGTAAAACTTGTAAAACACACCTTGGACCATATCAGCCACAGCCGTCCACTTCCTCTTTAGTGGATCAAACAGTTCAGTCTGTGGCATTGCTGCGTCTCCTCTGTAGCCTCCCAAAACATACACACAGCCACAGCAGGCCACAGAGCAGTGGTAGTACCTTCAGGGGGTTTTATGATTAGTATTACCATATATTATCTAAAGCAAGTTCATACCAACTGTATGGCCAAAGTAGAAATGAGTTGAAACTTTTGTGTATGGAGCCTTACAAGCAACAATAATTTGATCAGTAATGTGATCATGAAGCGCAAGCACTTTTACTCAAAGGCGGAACTTCAAACAGACATAAATAAATATGCACTTACTTGATTTGCAGACACAGCATTGCATTGTGTTCATGCTGTTGAGCCAGGCCTAACTGTTTTTGCTGTGTCATTTTTGTTGTCGTTTTCTGTTTCACTTTGTCTTGTTCTGCATTTTTCCGCACGGAGCTCATTTCTAAACTCAGCCTAAAGGACTCATTTTTTTTTTCATTCATCGTTTCTTTAGGGAACGTTTTCTTTCATAAAAATCTGGAGGCTCTTAGAGGCAGCAGTTGTGAATGCAAATTTCACATTATAATCACCCTAATAATTTGGAGCATTCATTTGGAGTCATGTCCCTGTTCACCTGATGAATCGCTCTTATTTTGGTCTCATCTGGGTTGTTCTCTGCAAACTTTTGAGGGAAATATCTGATACTGATGAGAAGGGTTGGGTCAACCAAAGCAGTGCGTTTAAAGAGGTTAAAAAGCTCCAGAAATTTGCAGATTTTAGATTCCACAAAGATATTTTATCCACCGCTAATATAAAATATTGTCTAAATCAGTTTTAAGTAAAGAACCCTAACACCACTGCAGTTAGGAGAAGAGTCTAACCATCCTTAAAATGTAAGCTTAATAAGCTTCAATCAAAAACAACTCATATTTTACCTGGCATTCAACATGGGCTGTCCTTCAGTCCAATAGTCATCATCGCAGCTGTACTCCCAGACTGTGTCCAACACCTTAGTGCTGTTGGTCCTGTACCCCCCGCTCACATACACGGTACAGCCCAGCAAAGCGACCGCATAGCTCTCCTTGGAGTGATCCGGCATGTCTTCACCCTGCACCCACTTCCCGCTCAACGCGTCCAAGCGCTGAACCTCGGACAAAGGGTGCCAATGGTAACCCCCAGTTACTATGATCTTGGAGCTGAATTTCATCCTATTGAACTTCATGGAGGGTTGTTTGAACACTGGGGTTAAGGTGAATACAGAGAGGAGACCGTCGAAGTCGTTCAGCTCATCATAACCGCGGATTTTCAGCGAGACATTGTTGAGGCTTGTCGAGTTAATGTCCAGTGGCAAGGAGGAGAGATGTTTAGTTCGGATGAGAGGGTCATGACACAGCCACCTGCCCACTGCCTCCGCCACCACTTGTGGGTTCTCCTCAGCTAGGACAGCCCTCAGGCTGCCAGGATCCAGTTCAAGAAACTCCTCTTCTTTGGTCACCTCCTGAAACCTGCAGCAAAGTGTTCAGAGTCACCTGAAATTAAATTACTTGGGGATCTTTAACAGAGAATATAGTTACTTTGGATGGAGAGTCAATTATTGTATTAAAGGGCGATTAAATAAGAATCAAGATTTCGGTCCGCATTCATTTATTCATGTGTGAAATGTTCTTTGAAGAGCCTCACCTGAATAACCTTTTTAATATCAGAGCACGGTGAGGGAAAAAAAGTTCAACGAAATGAACGGCACAAAGTAGAATTCAGGAAAGTACTGTTCTGCTTTCAATTTGTCTTAAAAGTATCATTTCAACACTACAAAAAAAAAATCACTTAACAGAAAGAGCTGATCTCTGACCTGCCTGCTAGCAGCCTGCAGGCTTCTTTCTCCAGGGTAAGGCATGTGTGGAGCTGGGAGAACGCCAGCATGCCAAGGCAGTTGTCTGCATCCAGCAGGCGCACCAAAAAGGCCTCACAGGCCCTTTTGACTGCTCCGAACTGGAGCAGGTCAGCGGCTTTCAGCAAGCTCTCCACGTTCAGCCGGGTTATGGTGAGTTTGGAGGTGTAGATGTAGTCTACCAAGGCTGATAAAACCTCAACCTCCACCACCGGTAGCCTGAGAGGAGAGGCGAGGAGAGGTAATACTTGTAATGCACTACCTGTAAGGGTAGTCACGTACCTTTAAGAGTCATGGATTAACAGTTTTTGAACATGTGAAGGAGGGTATCAGGGTGGTAACGGTTGAGTTTTATGACTAATCTTGGATCATCTTTAATAAGTAATCGTAGAAGGTCCTTTTCTTTTTTTCACAAGATTGGATTAAGTTTATGGACATGAGTCAAAATAAGACACACTCTGCAGACTAAGCAGCCTAGAAGCTTGTAAAGTAAAACGGCCACTACACTACCTGTACCGGAAATGACAGACTGTGATGTTAAGGAGTCAAAGTCGTGCTTGCACAGTGGCTTAAAAACTTAACACAGTGCACACTCACAGCATGGTAAATTTAGAAGTTCCCGCACTTTGGCTTTGGAAACCTCTGCAAGTTGGAAGAATTATTATTCCCTCAAGTGTTGCTTAAATCCATTAAGGGGTAATTGGGTCACCCACATCCTTCCCAATAATTTCATCACAGGCACAGACAATATGGAAGGAAAAAAAGTACAAGAGTGCTAACGTGCAGCTTTTTCTTTTCATGAGAAAAGCTCCCTTGTAAACTATTACCATCCGGTCAGGCAGAAAACAAGACCCTGGATACACCATGTTGGTTTCAACGGTTTTTGTGATAATTTATTGATCCCTTAAAGAACCTTTTTCTCTCTTTTCTGCTCCCCCATCGCTTACAGGGAGGCCAGAGGTCAGGGAGAGCTGGAGAACAAGCACTGCTGGAGCTTCTTTGCCTCTCGAAAGGCCTGTGCAGCTCAGCAGATGTTTGCCAATATGAGCAGCATGAGACATGAACCAAGGTTGTCCATTTGAATGGCAGCCTTTAAATCTCGAAATCATTCAATTTGCAGTATGTCCTCAGCTGAATAACTGAATGGCAACAAGGTGTTTGCTGTGAGCCACAGTATGAACCACAATGCTGTGCTGTAGTTATTTTGTCATGACTTCATGTTGCTTATTCATGCGTTTGCTGCTGCCCTAAGTGCTTTTTAGTCACTCATCCGTACACATTTGCATAAAAGAATGTCTTCCCTAAATATTTAGTGTTGCTTACACAGATAAGGCAGACCTTTGACTGGTCCTTGATTGGCTTGATGCAGATGCACAAGGTGGGTCAATGATGATTGCCTGCAGGTGGCAGTGGAGCATTGAATATGAGCACTTTAGTCTCTTTTAATTGGCATAATCCATCCACGATGACCTCTTCGTCTCCCTCTCTTTCGCATATTCATACATACCTGACAAGGCTATTGGTCCTCTCCCTCATGTCAGCAGTGAACATGACCCTGAAGTAAGAGCTTCGTGCACAGAGCGCCACCTTGTGGCAGTGCAAGACCTGGCCAGAGGAGCACTGCAGGGCAATGTCCGTGAACAGGCCTTCAGAGTAGAAGCCTCTCAGGGCAGCCAGCAGCTCCTCGGGGTGGCTCGCATCGTGGAAATCATACGTATAGAGATCCTGGGATCTTCTGTGTGATGTGGCTGTAGTCTGTCTGTGGCATTTTATAAAGTCTGACTCAGCGTCAAAGCAACAAAACCGATACGCCGCACAACAGTTTGAATGTTTTACTCATGACAAAAACATTTTAAAATTACATGTTCTGCGCATGTAAACTGCAATGGCAGAGTCATCGCGTTGTTTTATGGTGACGTATGGTGTTTGGGAAAAAGTGTAATGCATCAGAAATAAAGAGATGTAAATTACTGTGGTGCCCTACGGTCTCTTACCCCATTCTTCAGTTTGCTGTGCAAATGAGACAGTTGCCCGCTGAAATCAAGGATTGCTCCTTTAAATATTTATCAACACTTCATGCATAATAAATTGTGTTATGGTGATATAATACATATGCATGCATCATTTGGGGTGTTAAATTATGGTGTTGTGTTTCTCCTATAGATCCGGTTTCTCCCAAACAGCTCTTGTTAATATTATAACACACACATGGAAAACACATTGTGAAATCATTAATAATACCATAGGTGAGCCCGGTGACACAGACATACAACCCTGCCTCTTGTATTGTGATTTCTAGCTTTGCAGCTTTGGATATTTCTCCAAAATAAAAGGAGTATGACGCGTGAGTGCGTGGATGGACATAACGCACCTGATCATCATGATCCACGGGGTTTGATGACGTCGCTTCCACTGACTTTCAAAGGACTTTGCAAAAACAGCTCTTTGGTGTCTCTTGATATTGAAAATAATCGTGACAGTCTCCAAGAGTTACACTGAAGTGACACAGTCTATAAATTTGGAGACGTCGCTCCGCCTTTATGATAAACACACTGCACAGATGCCAATCCGCGTGGCCACGATGACTTCTGGTCGTGACTTTCAAAATAAGACTCCTGTTTACAGTTGCATGGATATTGGTTATTGGTTCGGTGCATGAGCTAATAACCGGATTATCCATCTAAACTAGTCCATTTTTCAAGCATTGCTCTTAAATACAATTTATAAACCTAGTTCTGTTTTCTGTGTCGTTATACGTCCATTCCACTTGGCTACATTTCAGAAGGAAATATAGTACTGTTTCCTAAAGTTATACATTGTTATCGTTAAAACTCTGTAAATTATGGCATTTTTCCAGGTCCAAGGTGACATCACTGGCTTTGTCTGACTCACAGTCCAAAACCCAAAGATATTCATAACAAACATTCACACCTGAAACTGGAATCATCATTTTTTTCAAGTTGCAAAATAATTGCCTATTGATCAACGAATCGAGTAATTGTTGCAGCTCTACGCTTGCGCAAAACTAAATGCTGTTCTTTTTACCAGCAAAACTCAAAATAGATCATTCATGTTGTCATCAGTGACTGGTGTTTGTCACTGCTTTATGCTTTATCTGTGTGTATCTTGGTGCTGCTGCATTGCACACTTTGTCTGGATGTCACTTGTAATATTCAAAATGTTTCTTTTTATTCCACAGTCAAGATTCTTATGAAGATGTGCGTATCTTCATGTACCAGTACACGGTATACGGCCTCGTGAAAACATTTCAAGTACTACACAGTAATTAGAGGCATACAAAGTGGAGGTCATCACCAGTATATTCCGGCTTTGTAAGCTTGACTGTTCTTGATCCTGAAAGCTTGAGAAATAAAGTACCCACTGTGCTCAATGAATCTCAGTAGATATGGGGAACAAAGAACTTTGGCGACATTTATTCCACCAATAAAACTGTGTTAATAAACAGCTTCAGATGTCCTATGAAAAGAAAATGACATCCAAAGGTCAGTTTACGCTGTTAGATACTCCATGTTGTTGAGTGTGGATAGGGGGGAATTGTTTTGCGCTCACCTTATGTTTTATTACACATATCTGAAAAATAATCCCCACAGCTCTTGAATAAAAACTTAACATGTCTTGTGGCTGTGTTGCGTGCTGGTCTATTAACGCTAATACAGCCTTGGACCCAATTTTACACAGCGTAATTAATGTGCTGTAGGCCCAAGCGGCAGGTTTATCCAAGGACAATGCTGTATTTGACTACCCAGAAACAAATGATTACACCACCATGGCACGAATCCAATATTTCACAATATAATGGATTAAATCTCTGGTGATGCACAGACATCAGCTGTTCGTGGACCCTCTTTCTGGCCTGAACACCAAACTAGAGCAAACCGGTCCAAACTTCAGAGACTTATACTCCAGTTTGACAGCCTCACTTTTGAGCCTAGCTGTTTCTTATGCAACTAAGCATCTCCCTTTAATACAGCGATCCTCGTCTAAAGCTTCTTCCCACTGAAGAGTGAATTCAGGAAGTAAACAAAGCCTGCTGAGTCTTGGACCATAATACCAGGTTAGATCTTAGGCAAGAGCTGTCTCTGTGAGTTGTTGGCCCTGCATCTCTCGCCAAATCCATCTTCAAATCCCTCTACGTTTGAGCCAATCTACTGATGCTTTTCTTTTTTCTTTTTTTTTTTTGTTTGTTTTTTTTTTTTGCCGTCAGTCTTGGGAAGGAATCTTTTGCATCTTCACACGATGTATCTGCCTATCGGAAAACAAAGGACGCGTCGGTTCTTCAGTTAAGCACTTAATGAAGTTTTGGTGGCAGCAGCCTGCAAGTTACATCAATAACCATCACTCGGCTTTATACAGCACCAGTAAAAAGTTTGGTTAATGTTTTTTTTCTTACTTTATTCATTTTTACTCATTCAGTTGGCAAACACTGTCCAATAGAGCCACCATCTGCTAGTGCGAGTTTTCAGGATTGAGCATTCTGACCGATTGAATGGATATTTTTTCTGAACAGGTTGAAACTACACTATTCTCCGTGATTAATGAAGGGCCAGTATGCTGTTTATTGTCTCCAAAGCGCGACCTGAAAGTGGTAACAGACACGATGCAGCTGTTTACGGCGACCTCCACCTGGCTCAAATGTCCCTTTTAGACATCTAATGGGCTGCACGCGGTGTAGTATTTTGACTGCTCCATTTCTATGCAGCAAAATCTAAAACACAAAATGCAATCGCAACACCATCACAGCCTCACACGGGATTGATAGAGTGTTGTTTGATTGCAGTACAGTGCCTCCAGGGTTTCTTGTCTCATGGTAAATATAAAGAAACAAAGACAACAAAATGGTTACTGGTTTTAATTGCAACTTAGAATAACAAGATAAAGAATAAACAAACATTATTTCACATGTTGACTCATGTCTGTCGATAAAAATCTCTCAGTGCACATTTCCACAAACATTAAAGTTTAAAAACTTAATATTCTGTCCAGGTAACATAAACTGGCCTTGGGAAACCTGGATAAAGTCAGAGGATTACTCCAATACTATCCAAGAAAGATTCCTGGTTATCTAGTTAAGTTTATCCGGAAGCTTCTCAAACACTTGAAGTGTGGATGGAGGTAAAAAATAAAAATAAAAAATCTGTGCAAAAAGATCTGGACGTCTTGTTCGTGTAGCTTAAAGAAATAGTTGAGGTTTATGTTCACTCAATAGAGACAACTCAGAGTTATCATGATCAGGTTAATCAAAACCTGGTTTAAACAATCCACTTATCACTACAAAGGACAAGCCTGAGATAAAAACTGTTAAAATCACATAAGGGCAGTGATTGCACAGGGGCACATATTTGTGTAAAACCTTTTTTTTTTTCCTATTAGGAGCGATGTTATGACACATTATGAAGACTTTACTTGACAAGACTGTTTGCACACGGTGAAAATACTGTTTAATTTCCTTTACTGAGGTAAGTTTATTCAGTGGTGTTGCATTAAAAATGGTGGCTACAGCCCTGATCTATAATTATATACATATATTAGCGATACTATAATGTGCCTTTTTCACCGTAGATGTTTGTCATGTCACAGTAGAGGAAAGGCACAGGTGTGAATAACAAAAAATGAATGATGGCCGAGTGCCGTGGTGCGCGCTGAATCGCTCTCGCGGCCATTGTTCATATTTTAAGTTACACCTGTGAGTCGAAAACATCTGCTGTAAGGAAGGATATAATTCAATATGCACTGATCATACATGAATAAAGTAATGTGTAAATGTGAGTTTCATAGATTTAGGTTAGCTAACAAGCCTTGCAATGCAAACTGATATTTTTTAACTTATAGTGTAATGACTTGAAGTATTGATGGGGTGGATAAAATGTTGTGTTGGCTTCATGGTTGAGGCCTCGGGTATACCAGAAGATAAATACTGTTATCAGGTTTGTCACCTAAAGCCAGGGGTCAGTTAGCTTAGCTTGTTACAAATATTGAAAGCAGGTGGAAACAGCTAGCCTGGCTCTGTCCAAAGGTAACAAAATCCACCTACCAGCACCTGTAAAGCTGCATATAATGTCTTTTTTTCCAACACATTTGTCATTCGTTTGGATTAAAGAGCCGGAAAAAAGGAGACATGTGTTAATAAGCTTACATTATTTTACCTTTGAACAGAGCAAGGCTAGCTCTTAATCCCAAGCCAAGCTAATATTTAGTGTACAAACATGAGAGCTGTGTCAATCTTCTCGTCTAACTGCTGGCAAAAAAAATAAATAAAGCAAATGCATGCTTCCTAAAATGACTATTTTTTTTAAAAAAGCGTTCTATACAGGAGGTCACTTTTAGGACACCACCTGCCATTATAATAGATTCTTGCTTGTAAAAACGTCCCTGAGATTCAGCTCAATAGATCCAGTTGACTGGCTAATCATCCTTCTTTGAACTGGCTGCCCATTAGTTTCAGAATTGAGTTCAAGATTCTCTAATTGGTTTTTAAATTGCTGAATGGCCCGGCACTGACCTATCCTTTAGACGCGCTACAGAGATATGTACAAAGCAGGTCCCTCAGATCCTCAACGGCGAGACTCCCGGTCGTGTCGAGGAGCTCCTCAAAGAAATGTGGGGAGCCCGCCTTTAGTTACTGCAGCCCCCATCTCTGCGACAGTCTGCCTGTGGACCTGAGGGACTGCACCTCTAGAGACATATCTATTTAGCCTGGCTTTTCTTTAAGGTGCCTCGCCATTCATTCATTGATCGTCCTTTCTTTTATTTTTTTAATCATGTGTTGTAATTTTTGTGCAATTGTTCTCAAACTTCTGTTATTGTTATTTCTGTTTTTATCTTGCTCTTGTGAAGCACTTTGGGCTGCATCTTTGTATGAAAGGTGCTATACAGATAAACAAACTTTAAGTCTGAGAGTACTGCCCTGCTTACTGGAGCCCCAGATCTTTCATATTACACTAAATATAACCTTGTTTCAATTGTTACACAGTCTCAAACATACACTGCACATGTAAACATTGTTTTTGTTTTTGAATGACAAAGCCTTGAGCACCATTCATCACCATTAAAAATACTTAATCAATAATAGGGGGTGCGTGCCTTCTGCAGTGCAATTGCTACATGTGCAATATTTTTGGTTACACCTGAGAAGCTGATCACGTTTGGCCCTGGCCTACGACTGGATACTTGCTTTCAGTTCCTCAAGGATTTCAGTGCCATTGCTCCAGGCAATAACTTTAGCCCTGAGAGAACTGTTGTCTTCCTGGCTTTCCAGTTTGGCCAGCAGTTTCTCCAAGGTGTACCCCTTCCTGGGCATCGCCACATCATGCCCTCTTAGACAGGAAGTAGGGCAGAGATCATTCCCACCGTCCCCGACGTAGAAGATCCGCTCGTACTCCACACCTCCATCAGACTGCTGCGCCAGATACAGCTCCAGCACTTTTTTCTTACACAGGTTGACAGGGCATCGGTCGCAGTCGTGAGAGTGGTGGCACTGCACCTCCATGTACCCGAGCTCGTTGAACTTAGCGGGGTTGGTGAAAACTTGATCCACAGCTCCCTGGAGACCGGACGCGCAGAGGATCCAGTCTATGAACATGGTGTTGGAGTCAGAGATGACTATGCAGTCAACGGTGCTTTTATGCTCCGATATGAATGTCAGCAGGTCTGTCATCCCAGCTGTGAAGGGGATGGTCTCCATCACACTGCGGACCTTGTCGGGGCTGACCTCCTGGTCTCCTGGGCGGACAGACAGAAAAAAGATCAGAAGTTGGTTGGAGGCGGCAGTGAAATGCTAGTATATAAATATTGTTAATGACGGATGGGCTGAATTCTCACCTATGTAGCTCATCACTCTGCCCATGAACTCAGTCCAGTGGCCTTTTCTGTAGGACTTCTTCACAGAGTCAGGAAGAGTCTGACCTGGGAGGCATCTAGGAAGAGAGAAAACAAAAAAATGTGTATGCAAAATGTGTATGCATTTTGCAGCAATAAAACTTTTTTTTGATTTACCTAATCACCCAGGTGTCACTGTTGTCATCGACCACAGTGTGGTCAAAATCAAACACCATGAGAGTCTTCATCTTTCACCTGCAGACAGACAAGACAGCATATAATAAATGACAATATAAAGTATGAAGCAGCTATGACTCTACAGCAAAACAAAGACTAAATAAAGCTACTATCTAATATTCTGGTTAGAAAATGTTGTTGTTTGCTCCGTCTGGTCACATAATTAGGGTTTGGTTAATAAAATATCAGCTCGTATAATCAGTTATCTTTCACCAGCACAAACTGTGACTGACAGATAAAACTGCACCACCTCTCCTCTGTACGCCGATTACACCGCAACACCGCCTTAACCCTAAAACTGCTTTAAGTTATTCGCTTTTTTTACAGTAAATGTCACTTTAAAACTCGTCACGTTTAAATCACTCATTCTTTACATGGAGTCTGGTGTAACCTCGGCCTAGCAGCCCGGCTAACTCCTCCGTTTAAGCTCCGGAGGTTCAGATCGAGATCGGCGTGGATGACGGAGGTTATAGCCATTTGTTGACTAGACCGGCGGTAAATTAAGACGCATACAATTAGATTCAATTTGACGTAACAGCGATCAAACCTACCTTAACCAGCTTGACATAAGTTTACCGGTCTGACTTCCTCCTCGTCTCGTTGTGCTGTGTGCAACAGATGTGGGCTCGTTACCGCCACCTGCTGGTGAGGGGGCGCTTTGCTACATAGATAGATAGATAGATAGATAGATAGATAGATAGATAGATAGATAGATAGATAGATAGATAGATAGATAGATAGATAGATAGATAGATAGATAGATAGATAGATAGAACATATAGCTGGTTATATACAGATTTATCTTATATGTTAATTTTAAATTTTGAAATCTACCATTTACCATACATAATTATACATAAATATACTTTGAGCCTTGAAATATGTTGTATATTTTTAGTATAATTTGTCTGCACTCAACAGCAGTCATTCCCACTTGCATGTTTTGACCACTGGGTGGCAGTGGCGCACAGGTTGTGCTGCACACTCCCGTGCACGAGGTGGCGGTATGAAGCTTCAAAGTCAATGACGGCACTTAGTCGTCAAACGAAAAGAAGAAGAAGAAGCAGAGCTCCCGTCGGTGTAGTTCCTGGTTGCATAAACAGACACCCATCAGACTGCAGCCCAGCTTGTTGTTTGTCTCATTATTGTTTTTAATCAGGGTGAGTATGTTTAAAGGTTTAGGGACGTGGCTGGGTTTGGAGAACCCGACGTACACGAAGTCACCGGATGACACAGAAAACCTGAACGTGGAGCAGCAGGAAGAAGAAAAGGTGGTGGAGGCACAAAACGAGGTAAACAAACAGCAAGCAGCTAACCAGGATGGAGGAACAGAGGCCAACCAGGAAAACCCCGAGCAGGGCCACGGACTTGGTGGTGAGAAAATACACGAGTTTCCCTTTTGCTGTTGTTGTTTTTGCAAAATAACGTTATTTAACGGCATGCTATGTAGCTCCTCAGTGTCTCGAGCATTTGTTTACTCAGCCTGACGTCAGTCTGTCTGTCAAATTCACCATAAACTCATCAAATTAGCATCTTGTAGTTCAAAATGTGTCTCTATTCTTCATTATCTCGCGTTCAGTTTTATTATTTAAAGCCTCTTTGCATTGTGTTGCTGCAGCAGTGTTGTTTTGACAATCCCACATAATGATGCTCTTGTCCAACCACATTATATTCTCATCTCAGATTATATCTTCAGTTTTGCCTCCACTGCCACAAAGAAGATCTCGGAGTCGGTGGTAGGGACAGCTCAGACCATCAAGAAGACTGTGGAAGAAGGGAAAATCGACGGCATCATCGATAAGGCATGTTGTGCTCCTGGCTTGTCTGACGAGTTTGGCCGCATTTAGAAGATGACGCTGGTTTAAAATGTGGAGCAACATATATGCAACGACGACAACACAAGTGCATGCTCGACAAGACATCTGACACAGCGATATTCCATTAGAGATGACCTTTTTTCATGTTTGTATTTGCAGACTTTTCTAGGAGACTTCCAGAAGGAGCAAGAGAAGTTCGTCCAAGAGAAGAAGGCAAAGAAGTCAGGTAAAGGAAAATCAGTAACTCCGTATTTCCACTCAATTTTTATGCTGTCGCTTTAAAGGGCCTACGGCCCACGACAAGTCACATATATCATATGTCATGGTTAATTTTGGAAAACACTGGGCATTCTCGGTCTTGATAGGAAAGCGGTGAAACAGTGCAAAGTCATCCTGTGTAGTAAGCAGAATACACCTTTACTGGCATGTTAAAAGTTAGTCTGTGCATTTGGAAGGGAAGCTGTATGACGTATTTATCACACACAGTCAGTGTATTACCTACAGTAGACACTAGTTAGTGAAGTCCCAGCACAGAAATGGAGCTCCTGCAATAAACAACACCTGCCACTTGTATGCTCGAGGCAATCCAGACTCTTCTCGTCTGTATGGTTGGTGGAATGCACTACCAGTTCCTACCAGAGCAGGAATGTCCCTCTCTATCTCTAAAAACCTACCCAGGAACCGGCTCTTCAGAGAGTACCTCCTCTCCTAGCACTAGCAACAAGTAGACATGCTAAACGTCTCCCTCTAGTACCATCACAGCACTTATTGCTGCACTAACATGTCCTTGTCAGTACAATAAGATATTTCATATAACTCGCCTGCCAAACAGCTGCTATTGTCACAGATACAGGCATTTACTTGTATGTATCTGAGATATAAGACTCGTGATTGAGCGATTTGTTTTTTTTTGGGTTTTACACAGCACATGACTGAAGGCGTGCCTGTGTGTGTGTAATGTTTGTGTATAGAAGCAGCAGTGCCTCCCTGGGTTGGTTATAACGAGGAGGAGACGATCCAGCAACAGATCCTCGCTCTGTCAGCAGTAAGTAAACATATCCAACACTACATATGAATGTGTCAACACGTTTGTGACATCTTATACAGTACCGGTCCAAAGTCTGGACACACCTTCTCAGTGATTTTCTACACTGTAGATTGTAGAAAACGTTAAGACTGTGGTATAACATATGCAAAAGTCAAACATCTATTATATTTGACATTCTTCAAAGTAGCCACCTTTTATTTTTGCTGCCTGCTGGCAGAGTATCATATCACAACACTTTAATGGTTTTCAATGAACCAGGAGTCCTTGTCAAAAGTTAACCATACAGTAAATCTATTCAGCTATTGTAGTAATACAGATTATGGCCATTATAATCTGGGATTATGGTCAGTCAGTCCAGAAAATTTCAATAACTTTGAATGTGTCTTCCTGGTTCTCATGAGGACCACCGCAGAGAAAGAAGAAAATGATAAGAACAAGCTTTGAATGAAAAGGTGTGTCCCAACTTTTGACTGACCCCTGGTCTGTACTTCTGATGGATTCTGATGCCGTTCTGTGCATACTGGTTCACTGTAACTTTTACTGGGACACTTAATGAAACTGAGCCACCATTACCGTTATTAAGTCTAGTTTTTCTGGCAACCGATCCTCTGCACTTTATGTTTAAACTGAGCCCTCTGATTCTAGGACAAGAGAAATTTCTTGCGAGACCCTCCAGCTGGTGTGCAGTTTCACTTCGACATGGAGCAGATGTATCCTCTGGCGTCAGTGATGCTAGAGGAAGACCAGCTCCTCAATCGCATGCGCTTTGACTTGGTTCCTAAACAGTCAGTAGTCCTCCAGCATCATTTGTGTTGTTGTGTTTGTGTGTGTGTGTGTGCAGTATGTATTATACATTGTTTCTGCAAGTCTGTAAACTGGACAACAGTAAGCTACCTGTGGGATCAACAAGATATTCAAGTATTCTAACATGGACAGGGACGTGTTTGTTTCTGACAGCGTGAAGGAGGAGGTTTTCTGGAGGAATTATTTCTACCGAGTGTCTCTGATCAAGCAATCAGCTCAACTCACAGCACTGGCAGCCCAGCAGCAGCAGCAGCAGCAGAAGGGCGGTGAGGACAGGGGGACCAGTGTTTCACCCGAGGACGTCGTCTTAACAGGTGGGATTTTCTCCTCCACACCTGCTTTCACTCATTTTATCTTATCATCCAGCTTCATAATAACACTTCAGCTACACCTCTACTACGAATCAAGCAAACGCTACACTGTAATTCCTTCGGGGAAAACTTAACAACTCTGTATTTATCCATATATTTGTCTCTTTGTAGACAATGTCAGACCAAAAACGCCGCCAGTTTCCATCAGCGACATACAGAAGGTAAGTGTGTATGTGCGGCTCGACAATTTCCAACTACAACAATCGGTGCAAATATTACTTCACTGAGTTTCTGTCCTGTTGGTGTGACTCACAGCCTCCTCAAGAAGAAGAGGAGGAGATTTCAACGAGTCCCGGGGTGTCTGAATTTGTGAGCGACGCTTTTGACTCAACGGCAATCAACCAGGAGGACCTGAGGAAAGAGATGGAGCAGCTGGTGTTGGACAAGAAGGACAGCGTCCCCTCTCCTGATGGTGAGCTGTATAAAGGTTTTCATTAAAAGTTCTGTGATAGCTTGATAGCTTGTCTTTTGTTCCAAACAAAAAACAAATCCATGTTTAATCTGCCTGTATTGTCTCTTGTAATGAATCAGAATTCATCCAGAAGTGGTGCAAGAAACGTTCTTTAAATGACTTGATACTTTAAACCACTGATCGCGTTGCAGAGTAAATGAGCGTCTTGCTCATAAATCCTCCCTTCATTCTCCATTCAGATGAGTCAGCAGACTGGGAGAAGGAGTTGCAGCAGGAGCTTCAGGAGTACGAAGTAGTGACCGAGTCAGACAACAAGGACGACCAGTGGGATCAGGAGATCGAGAAGATGCTGCAGGCCGACGAAAGCTAGACAACTACCGTGCGTGTCTGTCGTCTCCTCTATAGTGATCCAGCCCAGAAGGAATGAATAGTGACCAGTGATGCACACGGGGATGGATTTCCACGTCCTCTGCCCCACCCAACTGTGATTACCGTCTTGTAAACATTCTCCTGTACCAGATGAAGGTGTAGATCCATTAATAGCAAGAGTGTGTCACATCTGCGGTTATTTTTCAGGCGTATTAGTAAAGTGCTGCTTCGTTGCTCCTTCCTGATTTAGTTTTAGTTTTTCATTTGCTTTTCCTTACCCTCAACAGCCTCTAGAGGGCAATCCAGTAAAGTACAATGTATTTTATAACAGGGGGGGGGGCCTCTTTGAAATCGCATTGAATTTTATCTTTGTTTCCACTGCAGCTTTCTGGTGGTTTGTACAGTAAAGTATAGTCACAGTACAGTAAAGTCAAATGTAAAGATACATTTATGTAAATAAAGAGGATTCTAACACTACGCTTCAAATTGCTTCTCCCTCTCCTTTTTGACCACAACTCCTTTGTGGATGTCTGCCATGCTTTGTTTCTCTGCAACTGAAATAATCTCCATTTTCTGTTATGTGTCATATTTTAATAAATATGTATCTGTTGTTAATGGATCATATAGACTGCGTTTAAGCTCAGAGGTCCTAGGTGTCGAAATGATAGAATCAATGTCATAAAGCTGTTTTCAGACACCAAACCATGACAGAAATTATTTTTTAAACCAGTCCATGTTAGTTATAATGTTGTGAGGTGTAAGAGATGGCCAAACAGAGTTACACACACACACGCAATAAATTAATTCTGCAGAGCACAAACACAATAATGTGCTGGCATGAGTTCATGAAGTACCCAAAGTACCCTGGCACTAAAACTGTAGTGTAAAATAATGCAGATGAAAAACAAAGCAGAGTATTTAATAGATTTCAATATAAATTGGCCTCTTTCTATTTTTGATTTGGTTTGCCACCATGCGAAGGACTCATACACATCTAAACATCACACACACAATAAAGACTTATTTCCATTTGTGGCCCTTGGTGTAAAAGATAAAGACACCACACCAGAAGTCCACAGCACGTGATAAAATCTACACTTTACACACACTTTTTTTCTTAAGGGGCCATTTCCTATCACTGAGTAAACTGACAAACTAAGTAACATTTTATGGAAATTTCATATTGTATTCAATACATAAGAACAATAGTACAGAAGACCTTTCAAATGTAGGCTCCAGGCCTGTATTTCCCAGAGGTAATTCCAGCTGAATTCCAGCTGAGGAAACTGTAAATCTGCAGTGTGTTTGTTTTTACATAAAAAGCACAACTGCTGCAGCTTTGATTCTTCTTCGATCTAACTCTCGACCTGTGGCATGTGGTGTCGGATAGATCCAGAACTGATGTTGCCTAGACCGGAGCCGCCAGCCTGTTTCTGGATCCATTTCACTATGTAGAGGGTGAAGCCTGGGGGAACAGACTAAAACTAAAGGATCAGGGTTCAGGGTTACTGGGTCTGAAGCCTATGCAATACAGCTTCCCTCAATTGCAAAAACATAATTTCTGAAACCTTGCACCATTTTCTTAAAACATTTTTTTTTTAGATATGGGGTGCTGAAAGGACAGCGACTTTCTGCGTGCGCAGCCAGACGGGGACTGGCACATCCGACGCACCAACACGGAGACTGACTGACTGACTACAGAGAGCTGTTGCAAACATTCCGGTGTCGGGTAAAAGACAGTGGTTGCTGCCTTTTGCCATTCTTCGTACAATCCGTGAGTTTGACGGAAAAGTCGCTTTGATGGCATGCAAAGTAGATATTAATCACCCTTTGATCCCACATTCACCTTTGTCCAGGTGGACCACCTTTGGCAGTAGCCTCAGTCCTGACATGCTCAGTGATTTCTTGGATTTAATTCCGTGTTTCTTTCGTACAACGTGTTGTGATGACGCCAAGCGTGATGGAGAAACAGCTCGTCGTTTCGGTCGAGCCTTGGACGCACAGGGTCGTTTCATGTCGGTGGCCGAGCGGAAAGCTCTGCAGACTAAGTGGTTGCGAGTTCGAGTCCAGCCCAATGTTCTCTGTCCAACTGGTGTTCACTGGTGTGGGCGCTTATGAATATTGAACTTTAAAGGTTTCATGTTAAGACGCTCAGTCTTTGAGAAGAGTTCAGTCGGTGGCAACTGGCCACAAAGACTTCATCTGGGGACGCTGCGTTCCCTCCTCCCACACCACCCAGGCATGTAGTCTTGGTAGGGTAGTTAACCAGCTCAGTTTTTCCACTCCTTTCCTCAGTGCTTCTTTGAGTCCCACACGGCAGCACATGTGTGAATTGTCTTGATCACTGTTATATTATATTTGTAGTCAATCTCTTGTCTTCATGCCACATCAGTGTGTGTTTTCTGTATAAACAATCAAATTACGTGTCTCAATTCAGCTTTGTGCTATTGTTTAAAAAACACAAAACATATATTGAAGGATGACACATAACAGAAGCAACAGAAAATGTGAAGTATTTATGTTTCAGAGAAACAAAGTACCATAGACAGGAACAAAGACGAAGGATGTGAAGCATCCAACTAACCTGAATCCAAGCGCTAATGCCACTGCACCTTAAAATTATACACTAAAAGCATAAATATACACTGTTGTTCTTGTACATATAATCTAATTCCAAATGAAGTACACTCTCATATAATACAGGTTTTTACAGGTGTATGTGTTTTGCCATGATATTTATTGCATCCCAAGACCAGCAAATAATCCCAATGACAAAGCAGTTTGTCATATGTCACATGTGACCCAGACAACAAACCCCAGTGACACTATTCACATGATTCTCACCGCGGTCTTGTTTCCCGTCTATGTCAACCACTGACTGGCAAAGAGATCTGGAAAATGACATCAATCCTCTCATCTAACTCTTGGCACGAAAGTGAAAATGTCAAACTAGGATTTCACTTCTCTTATCTTGAAACAAGGGTGTAGAGTGTTCTTCCCCTCAATCAGTCTAATTCAATTAGACTAAATTTGACCTCTTCTTTAGCGATCTTTCAAGACAGGTGCATGTAATTTCTTGGGCATCCGAGACATCAAACATTTCATTTCAAAATTCCCTGTTTTGAGTGGAACATTTGTGAATGTGTTACCACGAATCTGTGCCTCCTGCATCTCCACCGTCATCATTTTCTGTCAGCTATCCACTGTGTACTGTCTAAATGCTTGGAAATTGCGAGTTTGTGTTGAAACTTCTTCTTCCCCTATACGGTGATTAAGGAAGAGCCTTCTTGCTCTTTGCCTTAACTGAGAAACAGCGCTGTGTTCTACCTAAACTCATGTTCAGTATGGCCTCCAAACTGAACTGATGTGCTTTTGACAATAATATATATGGCTTATGAACAGGACATGGATGTGAGGCTGAACCGAAGGGCATGAGAAGAAAGTCAGTGGATAGAGTGAGTAAGTAAGTGTGGAATGATGGAAAGGAGGGCTGGATGTTTGGGTAGCAGAAAGTCTGTAATCATGTTAAATGAGACAAACACATAGCTCTGCTTGTGCCAAGCAGACAGCCAGACGTGTCTCTGCATGCTCCTTACATTTCTGCGTGAGAGTTGTGGAAACAGATGGTATGCTCTCTGAAGTGTCAACTCCCACCACAATAATGAATGAATTGGAGAATAAATACTCATTTGCAACCTGCAATCAATACACAGATCAATATACTGTGTGTGTGTGTGTGTGTGTGTGTGTGTGTGTGTGTGTGTGTGTGTGTGTGTGTGTGTGTGTGTGTGTGTGTGTGTGTGTGTGTGTGTGTGTGTGTGGGGACAACAAACCGTTTGATGAATACATTATTTTTCAGCACTGAGCAGCGTGTTCCCTCTTTGTTTTGTCTCTCCTTCTCATATCCGGGCACATCACTCCCCGTCGAAACATCACAGTCAGCGTCCACCAGCTGGTCTCAAGCAGTTGTCACCATGGTGACAAAGCCCGGCAGATGAGGACCCATGTGTGTGTGTTTATTGCTTGGTTTAACAGTCTTTTAATAATGCATAAAGGAGGGCCAGTGTGTCTAGCCCACAAAGCATGCACATTTTCTCGTCTTTATCCCAGACAAAGAGGCCAAGAATAGGGAGGTATGGGAGAAAATCACGCCGAAACACACACAACATCATTATGTGTGTTTCGTGTGTGGCATGTAACATGGTGATAGGCACAAAAACTCCAAAGCTATAACCGGTTGTTTTCACATTTCTTTCTGTACTTTTAGTGTTTTAGTTTAGCCTGTGAGGGTACAAAAGAGAAAGGAATGTTTGTAAAAAAGAGGGATATAAAAAAAAAGCAAGGGTGAAGCGTGAAACAGAAGAAGAGGGGAAGGATAAAATGCTTGACTGAGAGGGATGAGGGTGGAAAGATAGTGGAGAGGATAAGGGAGGAATTGTCTGCTTAGACTACTTGCCTTTGAAAACTGTGTAGGGAGGAATGTTAGCACCTTTTGGTATATTTTTCACCTTACTGGGTGGACAACTGAAGCCTTAATGGAGAATACAGTGTATCTTTTGTAGGAGATGTCAGAAATGTTGTGTCCTAAATTTCCACATGGTTTCATTTTCTTGACATTAAAAACATTTGAAATGTCGAAGATTTCCCGTCACTTGTGAACTTCAGATTGATTCAGGCCTGATTTCTTATATGCACACATTCAAGTTTCATTTTAATGTTTTATTTTGATATTTGAATTTTAGCAACTAGATCTTTTTGTCATGACAAAGTTGAAGTTTTACATCTGAAAAATATATAAATAAATCCTGAAACTACACTGACACATTACCCCCTTTTGCTGTGTGTGATGAAACAATTGACTGTTGACACATCAGGCAGACGGAGCAATATGCAGAGCAGTATGTCGAGTTGGGTTGAAAGTGAGACCAAAGTTCTTGTGAATCTGCTTTATGATAGCGGAAACTACTCACCAGAAACTGCACTGATGTTAGACTGACCCTGAACACAGGGCCCCAACTCCGACGGCTGAACTTGTGATAGGTGCAGAGCTGTTTTAACCCCCCTTATAAAGCTGTCATAGAGAATGCAAGCCTTTTCGCCTTTATGACCGTCCTGTAAAGTCATTTAAACTATAGAGGGGGCAACCCTGGGATCCCAAAAGGCTTGGAGACTATTGTTGGTGAATTTAACAAGAAAGAGCTCCTGTGAGTTCTCTCCAACACAAAAAACGTAAGCATGTTAAATAAGACTGAGGTTGAGGAGGGCGTTATTCATCAGTTATAAAATAAATACTCAGGTACAAATGGGAAAAGGTGTTGTTGATATAGAAGAGTATATGAAACTAAGCTTGTGATATTAAACCACGAAATCTGCTGGAAATCTCACATAAAACAAATGCAAGAAAGGCCAGGAGCATTGTAGCCCTGGGAAAAGCAAGACACATTTTGAATAACAAAGCACTGTTCATTCTTTATTGTTCATTTGTGTTGTCCTAAATCACTGACTGCGTGGAGGCAACAAAAGCCATGAGAATAGTTAAATACACAGGTTTCCGTCGACACAAATTTTAAGTTTAAGTTTGTGGATCTAGTAGAATTTAAGCACAAATAATTTATAAAGCAAGAAATGATCAGGTAATGTACAATAAATGTACTTTAATCTAACTTGCTAGAAAGAAGAGTGTCTGTATTTCAGTATGTGAAGTGAAATTGCATAATTGATTATAGACATAAAACAAAATGAGGTCAAAGTTCAGATTTGGATTTTGGTACGAATGCTCACCGAGGCCTTGCATGAGGCAGCGTTGGTCCCGACAAGTGCAGTAATACCACTGTGTTTTCCAGCACACAATGCATCATTGTTGATACCTTGGTTTGGCGTCACTATAAGGTGTGTTCTTCCCCTCACAGCCTGTGAAATTTAACCCAAAGTAATGTGACAGATTTAGGAATATTTGTTTTTGGATATTATATTCTTAAGTTGTTGCTGGTGGGGAAAACCACAATTACAATGACGTCCCATCAACTACTGAGAGCGACTGAGTAGCAAAGTGCTGTTGTTTCATTTCCTGCCTGGCTCACTATCTAGAACCTGACCACTGTGTCACATGACAGGCCACAAAGACATTCGTCTTTGCAGACAGACACGGTTATTCTCACGATATTTGGAGCTTTTGAAAGGAAATGTATTACACACTCAGGGGCCAATGTAGAGCACAATTTCAGCTGCGCTGCATGCTGACCTGTTACCAGCATGCATAATAGTTCATCTATTGAGGAAGAACCCTGTCACCCACGATGTCTGCTATGGTTTTTTCTTGTGTAGGCTCCAGATCGTCTACTTACTCCTCCGTGTCTCTCATCTTTCTTTCTTTTTTCACTGTCACTCTCTTTCCACACAAAAGCCACAGCGGATTACAGATGTACTGTCAGCTTGAGTCTGAGCGTAGACCTTGCAAGTGTGTGTGTGTGTGTGTGTGTGTGTGTGTGTGTCAGCGAGTGTGTGCGACTCCAAGCACACCTGTCGTCACCGAGACAGTGAGCCCTTTATTACACAAGCACACACAATTCAACTGACAAATTCAGCTCCAGCCGAACACACACACACACACACTAAACTCAACCACTCACAAAGACAGTTGAACAGAAGAGAGAAGCCAGGTGCTGAAACTAGTCCCCCCCCCCAACCCACCCCCGGCCCCCCCAAACTCTCCAGTCCAATTCCCCCTTTTTGTTCTCATCATTATAGGAAGAAAATATTCACCTGATTTAAGAGCTTAAAGTTTTCGGAAATCGTGCTTTGTTGGCTGAGCAAGAACAATGACATCAGATAATGCTGTGCGTTTAAATATTAACCACGCTTCAACAGCTTCAGCTGCAGGTGCGTCACACATTTGTGTGCAAAGCAGAATACAAATACAGATCAAAGTGAAGTTAATTTAAACTTTAATCCTAGGACAAATTGTATTAGATGCCACATGCTTGACATAAACAATAATAATAAAAAAAGAAACAAAACAGATATTCTTTGGATTAAACACAAATGCAATACGGTGGCTAAAAAAGGCTTTTACACATGCACAAACATACATGTGCATACGCCTTGTGTAAAGAGTTCCTGCCTTCTGTCCGCAGTATTTGCCGTCTGACCTGAGAGACTTCTTTGGGTTTTATCTTGCGAGACAGACAGAAATTTATAGTGATGCCATTAGGAGCTTTATGGACAAACAGCCCGGCCATAAAGTCAACTGTATGTTTACTGGAAGACTTTGTGGCCAGTGCAAACCTTGTTCGATAGAAGAAAAAGCTGTCATAAAAAATATCTTATCAGTCTTTAATCTCTTTGCACATTTTTTTTTGAAGGAAGCAATAATCTTCAATGAAGCTGATGGAAATTGTCTATTGTAGCTGTATTGTGACTATTGTAGTCTGACCCTTTTAAAGAGAGAGACTTGCTTGTTATGCAGACATCGATACTGTTTTTTTTTTTTTTTACCCGAAACATCTTCAGGATGAAGGTGGTAACGTCTGAAACCTGCAGAGTGGCAACTGCCTGTGGCATTGAAGTACATGTCTGCACCATGGATGCATAGTTCAATATCGCAGAGAAAAATTCTCATGAAAGAAAAAATAAAATAAATAAGAAAAAAAAAGAAAAGACATCATGCACAGCTCTGTTAAAGCTTTTGGAGATAACCAAGAGAGCATGTTTCTTGTATGTTTCTTGTATGATGGCCCAAGTAAAACAAGTCTCACCACAGTGAATAATATTAATCTATTTATACACTGTAGGATGGTTATTAGATATAATGGCACAGCTGACATTTGGACATGCCATAGCAGGAAACTGGTGCACTAATGATAGCTGCATTCCACTAAGGGGTGGTCCTGTTATTGTACATGCTGGTTAACTGTCACTGTCACTGGGACACTTAATGGAACATGCTGAGAGTAATTCCACCTGTGATCATTTGCAATGTAATGAAGGGCTTTAGGTCTGAATGCTATGTCACGCTGAGGTGTGTTTACAACTTGGATGTAGAGCGGCTGACTGATCACTGAGCACTGTCACCCATCCCATGGAGACAGTCCTCTGTGCTCCCAGATCCAGACAGTATGGTTGGCTGGTTCCCCACACCTTGTTGTTGGCAGCAGTCAAGTCAGACACAGATAGTAGAAGAAAAACAGGAAACGACTTTTCCTATAAAATAAAAGCACAGGTTTGCTGCATTGGAGGGAACTTTCACTTTGGCACACGTTTTGGCATTCAGGTGAATTCTATTGAATATTTTTAAGCACCTTAAAATATATATATATATATATATATATATATATATATATATATATATATATATATATATATATATATATATATATATATATATATATATTTTTTTTTTTTTTTTTTTTTTTTTTTTTTTTTTAAATCTATTTGAGGAGGAGGTGTATCGAGATATAATAAGATTTGGCCTCCCTCTACTGACTAACAATAATAATATACATATACTCTTTGCTAACTAGGTAACAGGATGGTTAATGATCATGCTGTGTACTGTGGGTGTGTATTTTGTATTTGTGTGTATTTTGTACAGTTTTGGTCATATTACTTTTATTTATTTTTGGCCTTTGGAATTGATTTGTTGAATTCGTTACACCTTGTCTAAATAAATGGCCTAATGAGCATGCATTCAGCTGCAGTGGACTTAAGATATAAGATATAAACCTCTCTCTCTCTCTCTTAACATGGAACATAAATAAATAATGGTATTGATTAATTGATTGATTGGTTGGTTGGTTGCTATTACGATTTGCTGGAACATATATGCAAATTAGCCCACAGAGAGAGAAACAGACATTTAAAAGTGTGGGAATTTTCCGAGCATAAATGGTTTCGCCCTTTGTTTTGTTTCTCCGATGAAATGGTGTGTTGTGAAAGTCAAAGCCGGAAGCAGTTCAGCACCAACCGGCCGTGGCTCGCTCACGCACCTCGCTCGCGCTGCCAGTCGTCTCCGCGAGGACAGGCGGTACAGTCAACACTTGGCGTCGGCGTCTTTTCCTTCGGACTTTATACTTTTTGAAACATCTTTAACAGCGCGGAGAGCATCAGAAAGGACCCGCATAAACAAAAAACGGGTTTAAGTATTTCTTTTTGTGGCCGTGACTGCTCAACCTGAGTCGGTTTTATTGACTGAATTTGAGTGTTTATCCCCGGTTATCACCGTGGTGTGTAACGCCTTTTTTTCCCCGTCTCTCATACTGAGTCCAGTTTGTTTTTAACACTGGGTGCAAGTTTTAAACTGGAGACTGCGATTGTGTGCAAGTCTGCAGGAGAAGATTAGAAACCACGACTGTTGACAGAAAAACTACGGTGGTAAGTAAAAAAATGCTGAAATTGATAACTATGTATATAACTATACATACATATATATATAAACAAGCCAGATTACTACACTATAATGCTCTGAAACTCACTCAGCATGTCTGATTTTTTTTCATTAGCAGCTCCATCAGTAACCTTTTAAATGTTGTTATGGTAATAATGAGGTGAACCTGATGTATGCCTATGAGTAGTCCTAAATTGATTAGCTATTTACAAGTAATAATACAATTGCCAGGTCCTCTACTGTTTGTGTTCAATTACAGCACACCAACTTATTTAATCATTAATCTCCCATTTGCTTGTTTTGTGTGTCTTTGTGTGTGTGTGTATGTGTGTGTGTGTGTGTGTGTGTGTGTGTGTGTGTGTGTGTGTGTGTGAGTTTGTGGTTGATTTTTTTGGTGATGTATGTGTTCATGTTGGTATCGGAAGGCAGGCGTCAAAGACAAAGAGCGGATACTCTACGGTTCATCCTACACCTGTAAAATGTGGTTTCCTGTTATACCCAATCAAAAAACTTCACTCAGTTAAAAAAAAGAAGAAGAAAGAAAGAAAGAAAGAAAGATAGATATGAATAAGAGCGCATGCAAAACTCAAACATTGATGTTAAAAAGTGAACGTCATCAAATGTCTAAGATTGTTTCGTGTGACTCATCGCGGGAACCCCTCCTCTGTCGGGCGGACTTCATTTTTAATAATGAGGAAAAGAAAGCCCCTGATGGCAAAATGAACCTCGTGACCTACACCAAAGGCCACGCCGCTGGGGGTGATTTAGCCCTAATAATATGCTGGCTTTTGTCTGTCCATGTGCGCGTGTGTGTGTGTTGTTTTATTGATTTATTCAAAGCCCCGAAGGACATATCTGCAGAATTCCACCTGCTCCTTCAATTTCCTCACAAAGGACGTCAAGACACAGATAACGGAGCACATACACACTCGTGCAGACATGCACACTTTATCACTATGGTGCTATCGGCAAGAATGCAAGGTCCTAACACAAATGTAGCCCAGGGTACATTCCACATCATTCTTATTACACCGAGTCCTCCACTTCAACTCGAAACTCTGGTGCTCATTCTTGCTTTGACACAGCTGCTGTTTTTGTGCGTGCGCATGCGTTTTGTTGCATCTGGCGAAAATGGAAAAAAAGCCCCAAGTTACTATGAGTACTTTCAATTAGATGTGTCATATTTCACACCCAGAACCTTCTTCTGTAGGTGTCAGTGTGTCGCTTTGAGCTGCTGCTTCCTCAAGCTGTAAATCAACATGATATGGCATGACAGGTGTTTTTTCTGTTGTTGGCCAGTAAGGAAAACAAACCCTTATCTTATATTGTAGCTATGTTTGTGGCAGTGCAGAACATTGTAGTGCAGTGCAAAAAGCAACACCTCCTGCAAGAAAAGTCAAGACAAATGAGGTCAAAGAGTTTTGTGTTTTAATGTACCTGTATTTCATTTCATCCTTACGCTTGAAGGAAAACTCTTAAAAGCTGGAAAATAAATGCAATAAATCAAAATATCTTTACGGGCTAAAATCTATTAATTTCGCAAATCACAGTGTTCTTTAACTTCCGTAACACGCGTAACACAAGTGTTGTGCAGCAAGTGAGAGCTGTTTGTGTGCGCGTGTGCATGAATTCTAACCATTGGCTTAAACAGCCTCCAAACCAGCCAGTGATCTTTGACCTTTATTCAAGCTGGCTGTCACTTCGGCTCTAAGGCCCGACAACAAAGAGCCGCTTTTGTTCCTTGAATTACTCTTCCATGCACATTCTTTGCGCCCTCCCTCTGCTGCTTGTAGAGGAGCGGGGTAAATGCAAACTGAAACGTCAGGCGCAAACCGCTAACTAGTTCTTCTGTAAATGTGGGCGTGAAATAATGATCCAGACGTGTCTATGTGTCAGGGTTTGTTTTCAGCTGAAACTTATACGTGCCGAGTAAGAAGTGGTTTATTCCAAGAGATAAATGAGGGAAAAAAAGCACTGATAAAACTGATGAGTATTTAATGCAGACAGACATGAAAAGCAGCCACAGAAAACGTGATATTCAGATGCTTTATAATCTTTAAGAAGGGCAGGAAGTGGTATTTGTTAGGTAACATATACCGTACTGAGAACAGGTCCTATACTGTATCGGAGGATTTGAAATTGAGATCTGTGGTGCAGCTGTAGCTTAAAAGACAGATCAGCATTTTATATAATTCACAGTCGAATCCTCTTTTTGTGGTAAAATGCTACACAGGCAACTTCAGGCTGTTCGTATTAGGAGTCATCAGGTGTATGTTAGCTGTATTTATGCACGACACTGCTTTGAGTTAAAGCGGCAACCTCACTGACTAGGAAATGAAGCCAATGCTGAAGTGTCAAAAAGTGTAAGTCCTCGAGTGACCACTTGAGGCTGGCTACAGAACAGTTAAACCTCCATAAGTTCCCATATTAAAATGTCTAACTTCACAGTAGAAATAAATATGTTTACAACCCGGTTCCAAAAAAAAAAAAGTTTTGGTGTCTATAGCTACTTTCCCCATTCATGACAACTGTACTGAGTTGTTAAGATATTTCAGCCCGGGTGAAAGTGTGTGGTTCATTGTTCTCTCTGGTGTTTGACACTCACAGCTGTTGTGAGTGTCACACATTGTTTTGGCTGCTTTTTTAAAAAATATGCGTGAGATTTTCATGAAGATGATTAATAATAGATGCGCTCGCCCAAGCGTGACGGTATGAGTCAGACCCCTACATGATGCAGACACGGGGGAAATTTTACTGGAAAACACAACGCAACAGAGTGGGAAGTCGGGGGGTCACAGGGGGCTGTCTGTCTCGTTCACACGTGGGTAGCTGGAGGATACGTATGCGTTCACACATCACCGACATATATCATTCCACTTGTGTGTAGGAGTCACAAGTGCATCGAAGCAACAAGTTTCAGGATGACTGTGAGAAATGTTAAGTCTACCTAAGTCTCTCCCAGTCTGCATCTCGGCGCCACACACACGTATTTCTGCTGGGCTTTGGCTAGCGCGTACCGCTCTTACACACACACACACACACACACACCCCCGCGTAAGAGCTGGGAAGTGAAAGAAAAGGGGAAATTCTTGTGCTCAATTGATGCCTAGGCGCTGTACGGGGACAATAGAGAGGGTGTGGGGGTAGAGAGAGAGTTAGTTTACATTTCATGCCAATTCTGCAAGCTGAAACGTGTAAGAGAGAGGAAGAATATGTTTGTTTGAGCTGAGAGAGAGCAAATAATTGTTCTGTTATCAAGAAGAGGAAAGGCCACTTTTCATGTGAAATGTAATCACACATACACACTGTGTACCCTGTGGAGAATATTTCTACATCGTTTTGACACTCCGAATCTGTGACGTTGCTGGTGTTTATGCGGGGAACACGTCTGCATACATGCCCAGTCACACAAAGTCATTCATGTGCGACACATTCGCCTCCTCAGAACCACATCTTGATAGCTGGGCCTTCTAGTCTTGTTCACACTTGTAGCTGGATGCGTGTGGGTGGGGTGACACTGCTTTACTGTTTCCTCAGTGCAACCAGAGGTCTCGTTCATCAATAATCTGCCTATGGTCGCTGAGCCATCAGGAGCGGCTCTGGTCAACGCTGACGTGACTCACACATTAAATGCAGTGGGGTGAATCCGCCACCAGCACGAACCTCAATGGCTGTCTTGTCAGTGTTGTTGTTGAGTTGTATGTCATCGTTTCACTCAAAAACAGGGCTGTGTACTCCTGGTTTGAGCAAGTCAATGCGGACATTGTTTGTTCTGTTTACTTTGTGTAAAATCCCATTTTAGATTTCTCGTTGTCGTCATGAAAAAGTTTTATTTTATAACTACCAGCTCTTATTACAGTATAAATTATGTTGTGTTATGTTATATATATCGTACAAATTCAGCATTTTATTGCATCAATCTCGGAAAGCTCCTCTTAAAATTCATTAAATGGCAGTCCACTATTGGTCCCGTAAACATGTATAAACTGAGACTTTTACAGACTTTGGTATAGCACTTATTCTGAGGTAACTATGCCTTTCATAAAAAGTGTCCACTTACTAGCCTTTTCTGGAGCTTTCAGCAGTATCGCATTGTCTTAATGTCCTGATTAAGTTCGCTCAGTTGTGATGAAAGTTTCAGTATGTATATCTCATGAGCCATATTTGCGACAACTAAGCAAGCTGCATCCTACTGATCTGATGACGTGGTTGATTTTTTTTGTTTGTTTGTTTGTTTTGATTTGTCTTCATACTGTCTCCAAGTTTGAGAATGAACGCTCCACTCTCGACACGACCAGATAGATACTGATACAACTACCACCGAAGAATAAATACCAACTTCTGTGAGCAGTAGGTTGTATGGGCTAATGTACGATGGCTGCAGTGCGACCACAGCAAGCTTCTGCACGTCCTAGCATGGTAGACCGCCACCACATTTGTACATCTATTTCAACCATAGGGCTGCCTGACTGTGTACTCTGTTGCAGCTTTTGATCTGTCCACGTAACTCAGACATGATGTTAGACTCTTGTGTTCATAACCATAGAAAATCCTGCAGCTTTACATATTTTATGTTTAAAACTGCTGCTCATAAGTGGAAAACAAAGCTCATAAGTCACTAGTTAAATTTGCTGCTTGCCAAACCATTACACTGCTCTATTCCGCTATGCAAGAGGGTGTGTGTGTGTGTGTGTGTGCACGCCTCTTATATCAGTTCCTCATTATAAAACCGAGTCACATCAGTACGTTTTGCCCCAAACTTTTTTATGTCGCCTTTGAGTGATCAAAAATGGGAAGTGTTAAAACCACAAAGCAACCAATTGAGTATGTGTAAAATATCCAAAGGTTGCAGTTTCACACAATCTTTATTTTCTTCACCTCAGCACGGGAATTTAGTCAAAATGAAACCGGTTGTGTAATGTGTGAAACTCTAGATTACAATTACTGCAGTGTACTGTTGACGGTACGAGCGAGCGCAGGTGAATATAAAGATAACACCTGATGCGATGACTACAAACCGGCTGTATAATTACCGGAGCATCCTCCATCTGCTTTTCCCTTCAGTAAAGTGTAGAATGTAACTCTTGGAAAAAGAAAAAAAACACAAAGTATCTTGAAGTAATCTGATCACAACAAACGTATTTACAGATATAAGTTACAGCTCTTCATTCAGGCCTGGACTGACACTTAACTCAAAGATCCAAAATGTTTGTTTTTTGTAGAGGGAATACATTATTTCTAATGTTTGTAACTTCTTGACATTATCAATGATTATGTATTTAACACAGTAACTGCTGGGAATCCTTTGAAATCTCAGTTTCAACCTCATTTCAGTTGATATATTTTAGCATCTGTGACTTTTTTGTCTCTAAATATGACTTTATATACCGCTCCTTGCTGTGAAGCTCAGCTGTATTTACAGTATTTTCAGCCGAAAAGGACATGTTTGTGCTGATATTGTATATTTTTGTTTAGTGGTTTGATGGTAGCTAACTGTCTGGCTTGTAAACGTTCACACTAGTCAAGCCTGACAGTTCGCCTCAATGAGACTATAAGGCCAGTTTTGTTCTGTACTTTTTAACTATTTAGCCCTAAATGCACCTTGTGCTGCCTCACGCAGCGACTTCACTTCTGTCCACCCCGCAGAAGATTTGAGACAGTAAAAAAAATTCGCTCCTAGCAGAGCAATCGCTTGTGCATGACGCTCCGGCCAGATTAACGTTAGCGCTGTTGACTGTGTCTGTGTGACGCTGTGTGGTTGTCCAAGTCTTAGTTCCTTCTCCAATATCAGGTGTGTGTTTCAGCGAATGTAGTTATAAATATCCAGCCGACCCCCCCGAGGCTGTGCACTTTTTTCTCGTTTTTCTCTCTGCTTGTTTTTGTCTGTCTTTTTACTGTCTGGTGCTTGCCTTTCTGCTTCACCTGTGGTTAAACTGGTTCCTGTCTGCCTTGCGATACTGAGGACAACTGCGACTGATCTGTTTCCCCTCCAAGATCTGCACGTCTGCACACGTTTTCCCACGTCACACATACTGTACAGTTGATGTAGTGTTTGTTTGTTGCCAGTGCTGTGACATGTGGTTATCATGCAGGGCAAAGTCAAACTTGAAAGCTGTTGAGATGGCAGCTGCGTCGGATGACTTGGCATGGCTGGGCTTGTGACATAACTGTATCTGTTGCTCACGCAGTTTTCAGTACGTCTAACTTGATGCTTTCTGTTCGGGGAACTTTAGTATCTTCTACTCTAGAGACTGAAAGTAGTGCATCAATTTAATTTTGTCCTTGACACAAGAAAAGCGAGCTTGCTATAGGGGGATGGAAAGACTGAGTCGTTGGTGTGCGTGCGTGCGTGTGCCAGATAAATCTAAAGACTGTTTCCATTGATAACGGCACACAGAGGTCCCTGTGTGTATTTTGAGCCTGGACTCATTTGTATTCATTGATAAGAGCGTACAGATAACAAAGCAGACGTCTGGATAAGAATAATATCATTAAAAAAACGTATTGTGTCAAAGCGTGCCACCTCCTGATAAAACGGCTTGTTTTATATAGGCTGTGTGCTGGCAAATGGAAAGAATGTGTGAGATGTTTGTGTTTCATTGTAGTTTGCCCTCTACCGTTATAAATTGGCAGCAAATGCACGCAATGCGTTTTCATTTGTTGAAAGTCAGGCATGGTCTGACCGTTCTCCCTGACTATGCAGAAAATAAATTATAAATTCATTCCTCTTTTGCAAATGAGATTTGCTTTCTCTGCTTCCCTCTGGTAGTTGTCGCCAATGGAGCCCCGGCTGAACGTCGATCGGAGGGTTGTGTCCATCTTGATCATCATCCTCGCCTCAGGTAAGATGACTACACTAGAAAAAAACCAACTCTTTTAGCCTCATATTCATTCTCACCACTGCATTGCAACACGCTGAACACCGCAACACCGTTCCTGCTGCCGTGTGCGGTATATGTTATCCTGTCTGGAGGTATTTAAGTGAAAATATAGATAGACATAGAAAGACTTTGTTTGTCATCGAACTGCACATTTCCAATGTACGTTTGAGCGAAATTTCGTTGCAAAGGCTCAGAATAAAAACAAGAGACACGGCGATAATAGCACAAATATAAAAGTATATGATATATAAAATAGAATAAAATATAAAAAGTAGCAGAGAAGAAAATAAAATTGTGACATGATGATGATAGTGCAAATAGATAAGAGAATTATCAGTGCAACAGAGTTCACAGTATCAGTGCAGTGACTAGCGTAATATGGGAGGGGTGTTATTGGGAGTTTAACAGTCTTATGGCGCGGGAGATGAAGCTGACAGAAAGCTGATAGAAACCTCAAACATACATCACATGTTTCTTGTGTAGGGAAGTTGACCTGATTACAACTCTATATGAGTGCAGCATATTGTGAATTAGGCACATACAGTGCCTCTTAAAACATGCTGATACATGGAAAAAGCCACGTGCTACCGATGCAGTTTCACTTGTACTGAAAACTGACTTGGGGTCAGTGTCTTGAAGCGAGGCATTTAGGGTGCCCTGGGTAAGACACTGAGGTTAGGAAATGATTGAGAAATCATTTTAAATTGTATGCGTGGTTATTAATTAGCCTTTGTAAATCTGAAAACTCTGCGTTACACATGATCACAGATACCTGCGCACAAATTTAAGTCAGTCGAGGTTTGCGCAGTTTAAACGCGCGTCTAATTTAAGTTAGATGTGCACATACTGTACACTTCTCAAATCACACAAAACCATTACTCTCATTAATGAAAATGAAAACATTCCACGCAGTTCTTTTAAAAATAAAAGGGCCGTGTCATTCCCATCAGTTAATTTAACACTATTATTTTGTTATTTACTATTATGTATGATATAATGTATTCTCTATGATCCCACTCGGTATCCAAGTTCCTGCCACACCTGTTTATTTATGGGCACAGTATGACACAGCTCATTTGTTTCACACACAGGTTTTTACTTGGAATGTGTAGTCAGAACAAAGATGGATATGTTTTATCAGACATTTGACATTTTCTCTGAATGTCTGAATTCAAAACATTTTTCTAACCAGCTCACAGGAACGGGGCTTCAAACAACTTTTGAAACAATATAATTTTCCTAATCTTTAGGAAAAAAATCAGAAAGTCAGAACTTGATGAAGTCGCGCTTTTGTGTTGTGAGTTCATTTGGTTGTTTGAAACTTTAGTGTTGGTTTCGGTACTGCAACATAACGCCGTGTTGCACGCATCAAACTGTCTTTTGTTAATGTGTGCGCACTTTTATCTCCTTCAGGTTCATGTGAAAACGACCTGGACCTGAACTTTTGTGGCAACTGGCGTCACGGAAAGGGCTCCCTGAGCCTTTCTGTCAACCTTTCCCTAGGCTGTAAAGGGATCTCAGTCGCAGCCAATGAGACCACTCTGTCCATCGATGGGCAGATCACGGCCCAGTGCAGGCGCTCTGACGTAGTCTCCCTCGAGCAGTATGGACTTAGTTCACAGGAGGACATTTACTTCTGTCTGTACTGGGAGCCATTGCTGGACCAGTTGAAGCTGCAGGTAAATTTAGAAAAATGCTGTAGTGGGTACTCACTACTTACTAAAAAACTACCTACAAATCTAAAAACTAATATAACCCAGGCTTTTAGCAAGTCATTTTTCACCCGTCATCTTGCTCAGGAACATGAAAGTACTGGAGAAGTAAAATGCAGATGAGTTTAGCCTTTTCAAGGCGGTCTCAATGTAACAGGATGACGCTAACTAATCAGTCTTTAAAATAAAAGGTGTGAGAAACACCCAATCTGTGAAGGCATCCTATCTTTTCACGCCTTTCATTCTACTAAAATCCAGTTTATGCTACAGTGGCTTAATTGCATTCCTCGTTAAAGAGCTTAAAGTGACATTATGTAGAAATTGGTTGTTTGGGATTTAGCACCCCCAGTGTCAGAGTGCAGTACCACTGTCATATATATGGACAGTCATACATGTCTATTTGTGATGATATATGACAGGCAGCCTCCTACCTTGTCAGTCTCTCTGTTTCTCTTCTTAGCTTCCTCTGTTAACATCCTCCTTAGTCTCTTTACCTCTGCCATTATGTCCATAAAGGCTGCTGAGTCCTGTTACATTTCCCGCTTGTCCAGCGTGACACAGGCTTCATCTTTAATGTTCATTTTCGTTTGTCTTTTTTTTGTTGTTGTACAGGTCGCAGGAAAGACCCTCACTCTCTGCTGGCCTGCCAGCATACGGGACTCCTGCTGCACCGATCTGTCTCATGGCAGCAACACACGCTACGCAACCTACGGCATCTTCCGTGGATCAGTCAAAAATGATATGATCAGTGATAAGATAATGGAGGCCTACATATTCAATGGACATTCCACTGAATGCAGTAAGAAAGATTCAACGCGGGCCACAGTTTAAGAGTTTGTGTGTTATTGTTTGTAGTTTTGTAAAATTGTCCTTTTCCGTTTTCAGAAAAGTTGTGCGATCAACTGAACCAGGGATCCACCCAAGTCAACATGTAATTTCCTCTTTTTTTCTCAAATGCACGATCACATATGTTGTCAAAGTTGCATGACATGTTCTTCTCATATGACTTTGTCCTAATTGCTAAGCTTGCCGTCAGGAAGTGCATGCAGTTCACCACAAACAGGAGGCTAAGCTTTATACTGTGTCAAAGTGGGGTTACAAAAATAACCATGCTTTTTTTTTAATGTAAACGGCCGTTTGAAACACACGCACAGTTTACATAATGTCATGACGGTGTGTGTTAATGTGTGTATGCAGGGTTGAGGCTCCAGGGTATGTTAAGCACCCCTGCGCTCACAGCTCTGAGGTTGTGATGAAGAAGGACTTCAGAGGCTTCAATGTGACTTCACCTGTAAGTTAAAAGTCGACTTTTTTATCACATTCAGAAGAGCCAGAACTTAAAGTTTTACTGTAAGATCTACAATATAATCACAACACGAGATAAATTAAGCAACAGTTCTAGATCTTTTGACCACATGACAGTATCTTCCTCAGCATATGGAGTTTGCTCGGTTCTCATGGAATTTAATTTTTTCTGAGTACATTAATGACTTCCCCTCCATGTTGTCCAATCCCACCACAAGATCAGTTTAGTAGCTGTTCTGGAGCTTTCAATCCTCATATCAACATTTGAACTGCTGCTTTATGGGGTCAAGAAAAAAACATTGAACCTCAGAAGTCAGTCTGACTTGTCTCACGTCATGCATTTACGTACACTGCTGTCTACACAGACCACACCAGCAGCATTGCGACCACACCGGTCCCTCGTCTTGGTTGAACCTCACTTTCATTATCAGAAATGAAGCACGTTTCCTGTGTGACAGAAAAAGAAATAAATCGCTTATTTACGCTTTTATGTCTGTTTACAACAATGGAAAGCTATTACAGCAAAGGCAATCATTCATAAAACAGATTATTTCTTAGTTGATTAATGACTTAATGCTAGTCAAGTAAGGAAAAAGTTTCTTATGAAAAAAAAAAGTTCAAGCTAAGTCTGTTTTCCACATAGAAGTAGACAGGAGGCGCTGACTCGTCTCTACTCTACATCTCAGCTGAGCAGGCGCCTTCACTCTGGTGGCTGTGTGTACCCATTTTTAATCAGGGGCTAACTTTATAGCAGGTTTTTAACCCAGTGAATGAGTAACCGCCATAACTTTTTTCAGTCGGGTCGAGGGTGGTGGTGATATAGTTGAGAAAATAGGTGAGACGTCAGCCACATGAAAGCGAAAGGCAGCAGCGTTTTAGTGACAAGTAGAGGACAGATTTTGAAAGCTGACATTCTTCCTACAAACTATCTTAAAATAGGGCCGTGTGTGCAAGTACCCAGTAATCCACATCCTAATTACAGCTGTGTACATACAGCAAGGGGGTTGTGATGCACAATCACAAGCAAAGCAGCAGGGACGCACAAGTAATGTCATTGATTTAACCTAAAATTTTAGGTTAAAAACTTTTTAGTTCATCGATATTGTTCCTCCACCCTGTATTTAATGCAATAATGAGGAATTGATACTGATGATTACCTGGTTTGTGGTCTGTCTTTCCACTATTCGCTGTTCAGGTATTGACTTGAATATGAATGAACCCAAACCCCGGTGTACCCTCTCTTACAGCAAACCTTTTATCTGTGTATGTTCTCTTCTCCAGGCTGCTAAAGGTGAGCCTGCAGAGCCCCCTATCACTGTCCACATCCCGCCTGCTGTAAAACAAGCTGCCAAAAATACCAGCAAAGTAGCCTTCACTTTCTTCAAGAACAACTCCCTGTTCCAGGTACGACTCTGTTTGCCCTTCCTTGATGCACTGAAACTTCTGTGTATGAAAGGCTGTGTCAAGTAAAGGGACAGGTACTGATGTGTGTGTCTGTGTGTGTCTCCTTGTCTTTCAGGATGGCCTCAAGAAAGTCAAGATTCTTAATGATGTCGTGGAAATCAATGTGGAGAACGAGATTATCGCTGATCTGCCTGAGCCAATTAGGATTGGCTTTCACCATGATGTCGTACCTGTAAGTTTTTTTGTCAGTTTGATCGTTGTCCATTTTATATCATCTACATCTATACTTTCAAATCTTATTAATAAATCAATTTTAACCTGGTGAACACCTGAAAAAAAACTTTTACATACAGTGAACTGAATTATTTGGCTCTCTAATTAAGGGGAAATATTTCGAAGCGTTGCAGAACCCAGACTATTTCCCTAAACTGAAATACGATCAGAGAAAATGTTCCCGTTACTGTACTGTGTGCGCGTCTTAGTTTTCAGTTCTAGTATTCTTTTCAGTTCCATGGCATCTGCGTCAACAAGAACACAAGAAAACCACTTGGAGGTTTCTTTTCTTACACCATGTCTTGCAAGAACAGACAGACAGTCTGTTGCTTCCTCTTTGCAGCGCAGTCCTCTATTTTTTCATTATTGTCATTACGCTGTGGGATAAAGCATGTGTGTGATGTGGTGACACACAATTTTGCATGTAGGGTGTTAAGTAATGAATTGACATGGATTGCTGAATCAGAGGATGCAGCTGTTACTTCAACGTGTCTGAAACGTTAGTATGGTTACAAATGTGCAGCATCATTACGGTAAATGGTTACTCACATCTCTCCCCTTTATTTTAGAAAACGCATGCAAGGGAATGCGTATCATGGGACACCAGGAAAGGTTAGAAGAACGCTTATAACAATATCCAAACACACATATGTGCGTGTATCGGGGGATGTTTAATCTGTAGTTTATTTGTTCAGATCCATTGCAGGTGAAATGGTCGGTGCACGGATGTAAGACGCATCAGCACGGACCAAACTACACCGAGTGCCTCTGTAACCATCTGACTTACTTCTCTGTACTTGTGGTGAGACATGCAGCAGACACGGTGCTATCTCTGAAAGAAGAAACAAAAAGTACAAGAGAGACTGTGAAATACTTGTACTCAACACCACAAAAAAAAAACCCAACATGATTTTACACACATACCAGACAATGTTACATGCATCAATAGTTATAGTTATTAAATACACAGGAACATAAAGACTCTTATATTTTGGTGTATGAATACTCTGCTTTGCTCATTGCTTTGTGTCCCGTGACAGCAACTGGAGCCTCGCCCAGTGTGCCACCTGCTGCTGCTCACCTCCATTACATCTCTGGGCTGTGCTGTGTCTGTGATCAGCTGTATTGTTCTCATCGTGTTTCTCTGCAAGGAGAGGTGAAGCAGCGTTTTGAGGACTTATGTAGTTCACCAAAAAAGAGTTTTAACAATTAGCCAACTGATTTCCGTTGTTCTTTCCTTCTAGCAGGCGCTCAAAGAAGCAGTCCCCTCCTAGGGTTAAGGTTAGGGTCATTCCTGTCCACATGAGCTTGGCTATCTCTCTTGCTCTTCTCAACCTGCTCTTCTTCTTCACTGGGGTCCTGGCCAACGTCGGAGGGGAGAGTGTGTGCACCTGGGTGGGAGCGGCCCTCCACTACACCCTGCTCAGCTCCTTCACCTGGATGGGTATAGAAGTTTTGCACACCTTCTGGTTGATCTGCGTGGTTTTTCCTGGCCGATTTCCAAAGCCCTATGTGTGGAACCTGGTGGGTTTTGGTGAGTTTGTGTGAAGTAATATTTCCCAAATAAAATTCACTTCCTGGTACATTAAGAGATATTAACAAATGACCTTCTGTTTTCCAGGTCTTCCTGTCGTTCCTGTTGTCATCCTGGTTATGATAGGTGACATTTATGGAGTGAGAGAGGTGCAGCAATGCGATGACCTATTCAATCCTTATCTAATGTAAGCAACATTATATATTTTCAAAATAAAGGACAAGCACAAGAGATCAATGTCAGTGGTGCAATGTCAGTTTTCCTTCTCTGAGTGTATTTGATGTTATATGTTATGTCCCAGGTGCGGGATGACTATTACCAACCACAAGGCCCTGCTGGCCCACTACTTCACCAGTATGACAATCCTGGTCATCCTGGTGTGCGCGGGCACTGTGATGCTCTTCCTGGTCTATAGAAAGATCCACACCATGGGTAAATGGAAGGAGAACCGGGTCGGGTTCTGGGGCCTCAGCTGCCTCTTTGGGATAACTTGGGGCCTGACCTTCCTGGACTTTGGACCTTTCTCAGAGTTCGCTGTCTTCCTCTCCTGCATTCTTAACTCGTTTCAAGGTCTGTGTTTGCAGCACACAGTTAAACACACTTCACATAAACCATAACAAGTTACGCATTTGTGTAGTTTTTATTACATTACTGTCACCTTCACAGAAGGTTTCTATCTATAGTCCAACTATTTTCATTGTTGCCCTCAGAGATTGGCAACTGTATTTAGAGCCAGTGGTCCATTGTATCAGTGTGGGAATGAGACAATGGCCATGATTAATCATGGCCTTCTGTTACTGGTGCCTATCAGGAGAAAAGCTGTTTCCTCCAGCATGTTGCATGCTTGTGTTTGATTCAGGTCCAAAAAAAATCAACTCATTAACCCCATTTTTGCTGCACACTGGTAGTTGGATATTGTTCCACGCCAACTGGCTAGTGGCATTTAATAATACAACTCATTAGGCCTCCATCTACAGTAGGCATGCCATATATCCACAGTTGTTCCATCAGAATAGGTCCATGTTGTATTATGAACAACCTTTTGTGCACACAACCATTCGGCTATATATATATATATATATATATATATATATATATACACTGGTAGCACGACTCACGCTTTGTACTGATGTCAACAACGATTTTATTCTCTTCAACGAAGTTACAGAGCACCGTGAAAACTGTAGCAAAATAAACACATTTCATATACATGCATACATTATTTTCTTACACAAAGCTACAAAGTTTCACCATTCAGAATAATTGAACTTTCAGCAAATGGACGATGTCTGATTTAATTTAATGTAATGAATTATAAAGTTAAGTGCTTTGTATATATAGAGTAAAAGAACTTGCAAGTGAATCTGCCGGTTTTTAAGATTTTTGGTTTTGGTCTGTTCCCCCAGGCTTCCTCCTGATGCTGCGGTTCTGCCTGCTGCAAGGGATCCAGGAAAAACAGACTGACCATGGTACATGCAGTAATAGTCTTGTATCTACTGATCACCAAGACCATAAGAATTAGATAGACTTTTTAAAAAAGTATGGTACATGATTCTGCTGAAGAATCAAAGCTGCTGGAGTCAAGCTTTTTATATAAAAAATAATATCCTCAGCTGAAGCTTTGCTGTCTGCTGTATTACTGTAACTGTCGGGCCTGGTGCCTACTGTATATTTGTACGAAACTAGACTGGGTCTAGATATAGAAGCAAAAGAATTGTTGAAGTTAAATGATTTCAGGTTACCCTGCTGTGATTTGTTTGTATTGTCTGTAAAGAAATCTTTTTTTTATTATTATTATTGTTGAAAATTCCCTTGAACCTTAGATAAGCTTTTTTATTTTATTTTTTTTATTTTGTACTGTGTAAATATTTGCTTTTCTGTCTTTTAAAGTAGCACTTTGGATTTTTTTTTTTTTTAAGAGAAAAAAAAAACTTTTGCTGTATTCTGCGAAACTGAAGAGATTTCATATACAGTGTATTTGCATTGTAAAATAATGACTCAATATTTTATAATAAACTCCAGAATATTTTTCTGGGCTGTTTCAAACCTTCAGTAAAAAACATGAAATAAAATTATTATCAGATATTCACATTCAAGAATGGACCAGATTAAACTCCAGTTTTAAAAATGAGTTTCTCCAGTGGCACAGGTGAGTTTTTTTTAGATATTGTGATACTTGCACTTTTTTTGTTGTTTTTTTAAAGCCCTGGTTGCCAAACTAGTCCCCACTAGGGGGTCGCCAATGCTTCCCTGCGACAGTGGCCTTCTTTTAAAAATATAATATAATACATTGAATCTGCCCATTATATGTTTAATTGTTAAAAGCATAAAAAGTTCCAAGAAACCTTATCTCTTATCTCTGCAACATTCCAGGAAATAACCAGCTCCAAACAAATACAAATCACTTTTTTAACACAAACCCCCTACAGATATTGTGTTCATCATTTGGGTTCTTTGTTCAGTTTATCAGGTCTTCTGTACCGTTGTTGTTATATACATTAAATATAACATGAAATATGTTATTTTGTCTGTTTTTCAGTGATAGAAAATGGTAACTTAAAGAAAAGAAGGTTGGGAGCTGGTCAGTGTAAATCTGAATAAACTTTTCATTGTGTATATTATATTTTTGCAGATGTATATCAGGTCTTAACAAACTAATGACTCTGTGTTGGTTCAAATGTACCATTTGCAAAGTAAGCATATTCGAGCCGTGCTGTTTTCCTGCTCCGTCGTCCCTCCTTCTTATCTTTGTCTGCGTGTTTCCTCCCTGGAGATTTTAGATTTGTTGTTCTCTTTACAAACAGGCTGCTTGTTTTCCATTGAAATTCTCAGTGTTCTCTGCTACTTTGTGTACCAATGCTGTAATGTTTTACCCCCCAATGTCATGATACTCAGGGCTTTCTTAGAAGAAGCTGACTTAAAAGTCAATAAAAAAGCTTTAAATAACTGTCTAACTTATTTTTTTTACTGTCATGTCTTTTTTCTGCACTGCCAACCAATGTAGACATGGCAGGTCAAAGTGTGATAAAGAAAGCAGCAAGCTAGACGCAGAGGTTTAATGTTACACATAATAAAGTGATCAGGAAAGCATTTGTACAGTGCATTAATAAAAATCTTACATACTGTGCTTCACTGTTTGTTCTTCAGCATATTCATCATTGGTGCAAGAAGTGATCTCTGCGTTGGAGTTGTGGTGTCATTTTGATACTTTTTGTATGTCTTTGCTCTCCTTCACACCAAGGTCCACAATTGAAACAAGTCTTTATTGTGTCATCCTTTACATTATGTGTGATTTATCTCATTATTGTCCACTTTCCACATCTTTTTAGTGCCCAAGTACCTGAAATGGTAAAGGAAAGGTGTTAAAGTAATGACTATGAGTCCTGTACTTGTACTGCGTGTGTACAGTTTGTGCTGTTTAACCCCGCTGACATGTTAATGACACATACTGGTAAGCGGCCTATTGCCCCTAGTAAGAGCTCTCTAATTACATGTCTGTTCTTCACACACCAGCAGCACCATGGTGATTTCATGGGACTGTTTAAAGAGAGAGAAATAGCAAATCAGTCATTTCACTGTGCTTATAGCACAATATAGTCAAGTCAACGTTATTTGCAACACTGCCATATATACAGGACATACAGAGAATTGGAATATAATTTCCTTCATATGCCTGGTGCAAACAAGCAATAAACATGAAATATAAAAACATAAACAAGTAAAGAGGTGTTTAAAAAAAGTGGGGCAAATACAAAAAATATAAACAGTATAAATATAGCAGATATATATGTGGTATTTTTGTATTTCCTGTACCAAAACATATCATTTCTCCTATTGTCTTTATAACTGTTGGTCGATTTTATGCATTTTTTAATTAATTTGTAATGGAAACCTGTTATATAAACAAATAAAAGGGTCAGATAATGCTGACTCGTTTTGTTTTGTTTCTTTAAATATATATATATATATATATATATATATATATAAACAATTAGTGAGTGAGACTTGATGACAACCCGTTTTTCTAGTTAACAGATGAAATGTTCTGCTCTCAAAATAATCCTAACATATGCATGCTCCAGCCATAAAAGCGGCGTCACATGACGCTCCCTCTATGAGCTGCTGCGGCCAGTTGTTTACCGGTGCTTTATCAGCAGACACCGCCGCTGGCTGGCTGTCAGAAAACAACCAGACAGGCTGACTAAAACAGGTAAGACTGGAAAAAAAATGCTCCGATTAATATATTTCTCTTGAAGCGAGAGTGTGTCTTTGTATTCGCCGGGGATGTGTCGAACAAAGCTTTCAGAGCTACCTGAATTCAGGAATCAAGCCAAGCTTACCGAAGATAGCCGACATCTACCGGAGGTTCACATTCAAAATGAAAGCCGGCATTAGCGAAGTTATCACTCAAAATTGTGCATTTTGTGACAGTACATGTGTTGTTTCATTAAAGCGAGGTCATAGTGGATATTCTTTCGGTTGGGTTACCGCAGTAATGTAACATTTTGGGTCACACTGTGTAAAAACGAGCGAAGTCAAAGAATAAGCTAACCCCAGCTAACCGGTGTTTCGGTTTAACGAGTGACCGTGTTAACTGGCGACAGTTAGCCGTGGTTGTCGTACTACTACAGCTGGCGAAACAGGAAAAGAATACGTAGCTGTCAATCAAGACACCAAAGACTAATCGGGGATGTTTATTTTGACAATGTGATGTTAGTTACAAAAAAAAAAATTAAACGAGAGGTCTGTCAACACCACACACATTCGGCTAACGGTCACTAGTTAACACGGTCGCTCAGTCAACCGTAACACCGGTTCAAATAACGCCAGCTCATACCGCTCTAAAATAGTTCAAACTGGTACAAAAATGTTCATTTTTATTATGATCATTAAGAGCCCATTAAACCCGTAGTTAGATGTACATATGGCTGTGTATTAACATGTTTTTCGACTGCGCGACAGATAACAGTTAACAAAGTAACACATTTCTGTATTTTCAATGTTATTCTCCGTTTGGCTCGTCGACCCTAAAGCTTATATACGACATATTTGGGTTTAGTCCAAACAAATACACTCAACTTGACATACTCAGTTAAAAAAAAAAATAAATAAATAAAAAATGTTTGTGGAAAAAAGAAAAAAAAAATCCACTCAAGTTGTGGCAGATAGAAATGTGATTTTATTTTGAAAATCATTAGCGGAGGTCAGGTTAAGTCATGCAGTGTCGCTTGACTCTGGTCATTTTAGTAAGAAAGCGCGGTCCCAGGATGCTTTGTAAGGTTTTTTTAATCATCATACTTATTATCATATGCCACACAGGTGTTTTCTACTATGTGTATATCAAACATCACATGAGTAAACGCGCTCATCCCTGCTGTCCTAACCTTGATAGAGAAATTGGCTGGGCTGGTTTAGGTGACCAGAGGTCTGATGGTAGCAGCAGCAGCAGAGATTACTCATCATGACTCCCCTCCCCCTGTGTGTTTTTGTGCCTGTGTCACAGTTCTGAAAGAAAAAAAAGAAAAGTGAAGGAGTTGATGAATAGCGTTCATTCTCAGTAGCGCTTTGTCATGTTCATCTGGTTTAAGCCCATCCTACACCGGGTGTCTGATTACTCAGAGAGCTGTAAACAACTCTCTTAAAAGGCTTTCACCTACAAGAGACAATGATCTAGCCTCCTCAGACACAACTGCACACACACAAACACACAGACACTAATTGAGAATGATAAAGCTATAAAATAATGAGTGTAAGTAGGGCTGAATCTAACAATTATTTTCAATTAGTGCGCTATTTTGTCCAGTGGTCGATTCATTGTAGGGAAATAATGAAAAAATGTATCATATAGCCAATATTCTGTAATAAAATGCCTTGTTTTATCCAACAGTAAAACTTAAAGGTATTTAGTGTATAATGTTAAAAGAATTTTTACTAAATAAGTGACTTAATACCTGAGAAAAATAGCCGCTGATTAATTTTCTCAGCTCTAAATGTGTGATAAATTATGTGGAGAGAAGACGTTGCATCTCTCTCTCAACCAATTAGTTCACGGACACCAGTCAGTCAGTGTCGACCTATTCTCAACATTAGAAAATGATTTACGCTGCGTTATACTCAGCTCATTCTTTGTCTTTTAACGTGATCTGGACTTCTAAACCTGAGAGACAAAGGACGGTCACATGTGTCAAAGGTCTGGGTCTAAGTTCAAAACCAGGGCGTCACAATCACATGAAAAGCATCACATTTGCAGCCTCCACACTGGCTGATCTTTTTGTTTTGTGTATTAAGGAATCTGTGACCTTAATAACATATTAGAAGTCACTGAATTATAACTGTGTTGAATGTTGGTGCTGCTTTTGATGTATTTCTGGCTATATATGAAGTTTTACTGTATTGTTTATCGCACCTATGTTATGTCTTCTTCAGGATTCCTGTGTTGCTCAAGGCTCGATGCGTTTTGCACGTTAACACACAAACAAAGACTCACGCGGCCTACTCTTCTGTAAACTGCAGGGCTGTGTGTGTGTGTATATATATATATATATTATATATATATATATATATATATATATACAGTATATATATATATATATATATATATATATATATATATATATATATATATATATATATATACTGTATATACAGTGTATATATATATATATATATATATATATATATATATATATATATATATACAGTATATAGAACAGTAGGAGACGCTCCTTTTTGTGATCTGAGTGGGAAAGCGTCTGTTGTTGAGTCACGAGATCTAAGCTGGCAGCGGTGTCGTCTGAGTCAACGATTGGTCTCTTATCACCAGGAAAACAGGTGGTGTGGTTTGTTTGCGCATGTGGAGCAGGTGCCTAATGGTTAATTGAAGCATGCGCCTCACATGTACATGGACACAACACACAAGCGCCAGCCCATTGATAACTGTCCCTTCAGTCCGATGTACAGTTTATTTATTGTCCTGTGAATTACATTCCACACCTACGTTACATACAGCACAGCCTCTGCTGTTCGAACCCGCTCTTCTCTCACCCACATGCCACTGGAGGTAGTTCAGATCACACTCTTCACTCAAGTTTTGTTGTGATTATCAGGCGAATTGTAACAATACATCCACTAATAGAACCCATCACACACACACACACACACACAAAGCTCTTACAAAGTTTGGTGATTTTCTTTCCATCTCCATGTGGTGGGTTTTTTTTTTGTGTGTGAGTCACGATGACCTTTTAAAATTTGTTTGTGCTTGTTCTGTGACAGCCGGCGTCCGCTCCACGGGGCTTTCTTGCTCGACGAACTGACAGATAAAGACGTTACAACAAGAGGGGTGGGGGAGGGGAAAGGGGGGTTGATGACGTTTGCCTGTGGCATAAATTAAGAGATGGATGAGTTTCTGATCCTCTGTTGTCGTTTTATGTTACAGGACATAAAAGTCTTCTGCTGCTTTCCCTTTTTAACTGATGTTTTCTTGATGTCATTCACAAGATGTTACATTTTCTGGCAGGTTAATAGTTTTATTACAACACGATACACGAGCCTTCGCCTTACTGCATCATGTTATCTGTTTGTGCCAGACCTCTCTCCATCATTTTTCTGACCATTTCGAATTGAGCTGTGATTCACTGACTTAGCACGTCTGAATCTGTTTGACAGGTTGTTCCAGAGGATAACAGGAAAGGGACAAGGGCCAGAAAAAGGGACAAGGACCTGCAGCGTCCACAGCTGGTCCTCAGTTCCCCCCTGGTTCAGCCCTGAGACGACGCTACCATGGCCGACCATGAAGAATCCAAAACGCTGAACGGCAGTGCCGGCAACTCTCCCCCTCCTCTGGAGCCCCCCAAAGAGAGCATGCAGCTTAAGAAGGAGATCTCGCTGCTCAACGGAGTCAGCCTGATCGTAGGAAACATGATCGGCTCTGGCATCTTTGTCTCCCCCAAGGGTGTGCTGATCTACAGTGCTTCTTACGGGCTGTCACTAATCATCTGGGTCATCGGGGGGGTGTTCTCTGTGGTGGGGGCCCTCTGTTACGCCGAGCTGGGCACCACTATCACCAAATCAGGGGCATCTTATGCGTACATCCTGGAGTCATTCGGTGGCTTCATTGCATTCATTCGTCTGTGGACATCTTTGTTGATTATTGAGCCAACCAGCCAGGCGGTCATCGCCATTACATTTGCAAACTACCTGGTGCAGCCGCTCTTTCCAACATGTGAACCACCATATGTAGCATCCAGGCTCATTGCTGCAGCATGTATATGTAAGTACTTCTGATTCAGTGCTTCCCTGCAGCTGTACTTAGGAGTAGACACATCTCTAAAACTTTCCTCTCTCCACAGGCTTACTGACATTTATAAACTCTGCCTACGTGAAGTGGGGGACCCGCGTGCAGGACATTTTCACCTATGCCAAGGTGGCGGCCCTCATCGTCATCATCATCACTGGCATCGTCAAGCTGTTCCAGGGTTAGTGGTGTCACTACAGGGTTATTCTTCAATGCCATGATTGTTGAAAGTGCCCTAGGCTCAAACCTTTGATTGGTTTACACAGTTAAAGTAAAGACGGACACAGTCCCAAGCAGCGCTACAACACCTACAAACATATAGATAATGAGCTGTCTACTGGCATGAACTGTATTTGTCCAAATAGTTACAGGCGAACACTCTGTGAGCCCATTTTGGTGGCACACATTGTTTTTTGCACACTGTCATGGCTGAAATCTAGTTGCTGTAAATACCAAAAGTTTTAAATCTTTGCAGCCATTGACAGTGAAACTTGAAACAACAGATGCAACTGGCCACAAATTCTAGAGCTGCAACAATTAGACAACCAACTAACCATGCAAAACAGTTTCCCTCATTGTTCCTTTAATTATTTTGTCTCCGTCTTAGGTTACACAACCAACTTTGAATCAGCCTTTGAGGGATCGTCTACAGACCCTGGTGACATTGCGCTGGCACTCTACTCTGCCCTCTTCTCCTATTCCGGCTGGGACACCCTCAACTTTGTCACAGAGGAAATCAAAAACCCCGAAAGGTAATGTTTCCTTTTCAGTAGAAAGTCTGACAGAGGGAAGTCAGACTCTTTGAAGCAGCTTGGTATTTCATGATTCAATGTCCCGCTTTTCCAGGAACCTGCCTCTGGCTATCGCCATCTCCATGCCCATTGTTACCATCATCTACATCCTCACCAATATGGCCTACTATGCTGTTCTGGATGTTAGCGCCATACTAGCCAGTGATGCAGTGGCAGTGGTGAGTATACAGGGAAAAAAAGGATGACATGGAGACCATACGTATGACCTGAAACGGCAGTTACTGAAACAGGTTTCTCTGGTTCAGACATTTGCAGATCACACACTTGGAGTGATGCGTTGGACCATCCCCATTGCTGTGGCTCTGTCCTGTTATGGAGGCCTCAACGCCTCCATTATAGCTGCCTCCAGGTAGAACACACACCCACACACACACACACCACAATCTCATCAGAAATAACCTTTTCTAGTTGGCTGTAAATTACATTTGTTCATCTACACCCAAAATTATTATTCCACCCACTTCTTTGTTTCTTGACTTTCATATTTTGGGAAATAATATTTTATCGTTTAAAATAATAGACGAAAGGTTCAAAACTAAAGTTAGGATAGATGTGTTTCTACCTCTGAAAAATATACATAAGAGAAATATACATATTGACTCTCGCAATAACGTATGCAGACGTGTCAAATTCAGACGCTTTGTCACTGCCTTCAGCAAACAAGGAGCGTCCCGACACGCACAGCAGAACCGTGCAGCGGCTGGCCCTGCTCTCCTTACCTGCTCCTGCTTAGCTCCCAGCTAGCGAGCGATTCAGTTTAGTGTCAGCTTTTCAACAAACTTTAAAATACTCCATACATGTTTCATATGTCATTGATATTATTAAACTTTTAAAGGAAACCGTGTAGTTTCAACAGCCAGCATTCACGTCCGCATTTTCTTTAGAAATTTCCTTCTCTAATCACCATTTAGTCTGACTTTCTTTCATTTTTATATGGACCCAGTGTAAAAGAGCATGTTTGTTGTTTCCAGGTTGTTCTTTGTGGGCTCTCGTGAGGGTCACCTTCCAGACGCTCTGTCCATGATCCACATAGAGCGATTCACTCCGGTCCCTGCTCTGATCTTCAATGTATGAAAATGGATCAGTTACATGTAAAATACGGTAGTTACAGTAACTATTAGGTGGAGCCTTCTAATAGTAAGGTCAAGCAGTTCATTGTCTTCAAAACTTTAAACTATATTTAATAGATTTTTTTTATTGTATGCTAAACTTAATTTCCATTCTAAACAATAGAATATATTTTAGTCCTAATAGAAACTAAAGGTAGCTGGTATTTCCTCATTGTTTTCCAGTGTGTCATGTCACTGATCTACCTGGCGGTGGAAGATGTCTTCCAACTCATCAACTACTACAGCTTCAGTTACTGGTTCTTCATGGGTCTGTCCATCGCCGGGCAGATCTACCTCCGCTGGAAAGAGCCCGACAGACCCAGACCTCTCAAGGTGAGACCGGTTAAACACGCTGTCATCCATTTTCTGCCTCGTATCTGTGCCATGAGGCATGGTACATCACTGACGGAGCAAATCCTGTGCAGAATGGCCATTTAGATGTGATCAATAATCGTTATATTGATTATGATACATCATATTTACATTCAATTCACAATGTGATGAACAGTTTTTTTCCCATAGTCCCATTGTTACTGTAGAAGATGGACATATTGGCAGTGTTAATTATATATTTCTTTCCCTCTGTTACATATAAATAAACATGTCTCCACCTACAAACTTGTCCTTTATAGATCAATTTAAATATAGAGCTGTTTTGATAACATTAAAAACGTTTTGAAAAACTAAAAAAAATCTAGTTACTTCCATAGCATTGTTGGCTAAGCTGACAGAACAGATTTGATAAATTGAAAAGTAAACAGACTCCATAATTACATTATATTAATTTTGCTGTGCGCTGGGTCTCTCCAACAAGATGGATAGACACTGCGAGACATACTGATTCTCTTAGAAACCATAGTAGGAGCAAATGACATCAAGAATAACTGAATCAAAGGGCTTTCTGGCTCACACTCTCCCTCCTGTTGTCTCTCTCTACAGCTAACCTTAGTGTACCCGGTGGTGTTCTGCCTGTGCACTGTTTTCCTGGTGGCAGTTCCCCTCTACAGTGACACCGTCAACTCTCTGATTGGCATTGCTATTGCCCTGTCAGGAGTTCCCGTCTACTTCCTGGGTGTTTATCTACCAGAGTCTAAACGGCCGCCTATGATCACCAAGCTACTGCGTAAGTTTTCATCAACAGACACACTCCTGTATAATTTCAGCTGTGTCGTTGGTTACCGTCTCTCTCAACAACATGTTGTTCCCACTGCAGGTTCTCTGACTCACTTCACCCAGTACAGCTGCTACTGTGTACTGACAGAGTTGGACAAAAGTGAATAACTTCCAAGACACTTGAAAACTTGACCCAGCAGTCTCTGCGTCCTCACAGCTGACAGCAACCAGCGGACCAGCCAAGGGATTATTCTATATACTGTACACTGTACTGAAAACACTCTGACTTCTGTTTACAACACTGAAAATGCTGCCACGTGATGCACACATTCACTTACAAAGCTATCCTGGAACTCAAGGACTTTAACCACGAGGACACAACTTATTGTTACACTCCATATCACGGATATTGTTCGTTTTTATCTCTTCGTCACGTTATTTAATGACCTCTATTATAAAGGATCTGCCTTGTTATTTTTGCTGGTAATTGTATCAAGGCCTATATGCGCCTGTGAGATCTTACGGGCGCCGCACATGACCACAAAGACTGAGAGAGCTGAATCATGTTCATTTCCTGAATGAGGGAGAGAAAAAAGGGAAGAAAACATTCTTTGTCTGCTGCTATGTGAAGATTTGGAGTCATCATCCTAATGGCATTGCCTTTATGTACTTTTAGTGCCATTGTCTGATGTCTGGAGTTTGTGCGTGTGTGTGTGTGTGTGTGTGTGTGTGTGTGTAGGAGGAGGCTGTTTATGCATCTTAACTGTTGTTGCTATATGTTGGAATTTTCCATTCGGTGTATTTAAAGTGAAAATTTATGAGCCAGCTTTGAATCATTACAATGTGGGCAGTATACTTATAGGCAAATAAATGATGTTTTACTTCCTCCATGTCGCCTGCACTCAGAGCTCCAGGCTCATTTGCCATAAGTCCTCCGGATGATGAGTTTGAATTGTCTCTTGATCTGACTGATTGTGGAGGCAGGTATAGACTAGAGACTAGAGTAAAGCTGGCCGATTAGCACAATCTGTGTCACCGTCGTCAAAACCAGCTTTGGTGCTTTTTACCGATAAAGGCAGCTCATGTATCATCTACGCCATAATTAACAGATGACGACTGTTCCACTCCTGAATATGATCACCATATAAACTGCCAGAGCCATGAGGTATTTCCTTTTACTACTCTGTTAATTACTTCATCACAATGTTTAAACACAAACCAGATTGAACAAAGAGATGTTCATTATGATCACGGAGCACGCGACAGCAGCAGAGAAACAAATAATGCAGCACGAAGATGAAATGATCAATCTGTCTGCTCCGACTTTGGAGTCATGGGCAGTCAGATTAAAGAGGCAAAATCAGCAAGGAGCTCCGTGGGCACGCGGCATGTGGTAGTTAGGCTCTGTTCATTTACATATACTATCTAGACTGTAATGACATAAAGCTGGTTGAAAAATATGCAAATTTTCCCTGTAACGACTTTTGTGAATGTTTCAGGCCTCTGTCTATATGTAAGGAAGGTTCTTCTTTGTTTGATTTAAACTATGTAGCACTAAATCCGTTTAATTATTTACAGTGTTCACAGTGGTGTATCCAAGACGTCAACAGGTGTTCAAACCTGGGTCAAAATAGCAATTTAGACGTCCACTGCAGCGGCCCTTCTTCATGTCATGTTTGTAACGTTTGCACATCTCTTCTAGATTGCCTCAAGTAAACTATGCTTCAGTCTTCAACTGCATCTCAGAATTAATTTCTAAAGTATCAATAATTACTTATTTAAATGGGTCCAATGTACACACACTGAGCACGGAGTTGTCGCCTCAGGCTCTCGGGCTAAGACTGTATGACAACCATGTTAGAAACATCGTCTCCCAGTTTTTGTCAGTAGTTTATTCTAAATCCAAGCAGCCAATACATTTGGACAGACTGGCTGATTTAAATACAAATTGTTGAAACCTAAATATGTCCCTGGTTCTCACACTGGTGTGGTACGCAATCCCTCTAGTGGCAGATGGAGGAAATTCAGAAATATATATATTTTTTAAATGTAACAGATTCATTTAAAAACATGCTTTCAAAATATTACAAAATACCAAAGAATCAATGAAATTGAATATCATTGAATTGGTTCTATTATAAATAATCATACTAGGAGTAAACCTTCCTCTTCTGTGAGGCTGACTGCAGCTGAATAAAGTCACTATGCTGCTGTATTCTTAACGTCCGTCATGACGGCAGAATTTTCCGAGGTGGTGCGCCGCGTGAAAGGTTTGAGAAACACTACGGTATGTCATTTATATGACAGGGTCAGTGGGCAGAGAACTAAAAATGACGTTCACGTCTCGTTAAATCATTTTAGCACTCAATCGAGTTCCACTAATTAAATCATACTTTACTGGCACTGATCCAGAGGTGCGTATATGGCCGCGAGGAGCACGCTCAACTCGATGCGTCAACCAAAATCGTGGTTTAATCTGTTGAATATTGAGGGAACCGAAGCTTTGATGTGAAGTAACACAACCACAGTTATCACATCTTAAATCACAGCGGTTTGTTGTTGCACGAGCAACCCGTCATTCACATTTCTGAATGAATGGCTGAACCTCTCCTTCCTTCAGCTGTAATATAAAACTTAGACTGCGAATTCATCTCGTGGATCACAGATTGTATACTTTCTTTGGATCTTGAATTTTTCTACCTAAAGTGTGTGTGTGTTCATAATGCAGGACAAATTGACACTGAGATGTTTGAAGTTTATTTTGAAAGCTTTCTTTTTATACACATCTACATATTTACAAAAAGTTGAATTCAACAAGCATCCAAGAAGAAACAATCAGAACTTCAAAAAAGGGGGAAATCTCTTAACCAAACTCACACACACACACGCCCACAACAAAAAGAATGCACCACGCTTTCACATTATGCCGAAAAATCTTTAAACGCGCACAATTATACCTAACACACGCACTACCATGCACAAAATGCAAACAGCCTAAATTGCAACCACACGCAGCCCCAAGACGTCTCACTAACAGAAGTGTTAACAGCACAAAGCATACCAGGCATGTAACACTAATATGCAACATTTCTAACACACACACACACGCACACACGCACACATCCACTTTGGACAAACACACACAAACACACGTTCACTCCACCAGTTTAAAAAAAAAAAAAATACACCCTGAATCTTTCTAGAAATAACACATACGCCTTCATCGCCTGTGCAGGAGAGACAGAGAGAGCGCTGGATTTCGTGCAACAATGCCAATTTTCTCAACCATTAGTGGCCGACGCGTTGATATTTTTAATAGACTGGCACATTAAGTTTTTTGAACGTGTGGGGTGTTGACAGGATGTTTGTCTGTATGCTACACATATAACTGCTACAGTACATTTGTCAGGCTGGTTTCTGTCACGTGCCAGTCCAGCGGTTGCTCTCCTCCGCTCTCACCTGCACAGGTCAATCGAGGAGCACGGTGTCATTTGTGAAAGAGGGCATCGGGAAGATCCACTGACAGGTGTGGGGCTAAGGGGCAGTTTAATCGGAATCATATTTGTTTCCATCGTCGTCGTCTTCGTCGTCCTCACCGCGACAGCCCAGCTCGTGCAGCACTTCCCTCTGGTAGCGCTGCCAGCTCCTTCGGCTGTACGAGTGCTCCTCCTCCCAGTAACCTGCAGACGCGAGAGAGCGAAAGCAGCCAGTTAATGACAGGACGGACGGGAAAACCTCACGAGTTCAAGTTGAGATGAGGGGAGATGCTCTAACAAATAAAGCTTGGGATAAACCAGAAGATAAAACGTACAAAAGAATATTTGTGTACATAAACAGTCAAGGAGCAGCAACTGATCAATACTTTATTGATCGAGGGGGAAATTCAAGCATCAAACTGACAACAAAAATAAATTTAATACATACCTCCATAGCGCTCCTCCCGGTCACTGTCTCCATCACTCTCCTCATCGGGATAGTCATTCCTCCAGTTGCCTTCCTCGTTTTCATCATCCTCATCCTCGTATACTTCCTCCTCATGAACCACAAGGTCAGGCACCTGAGACAAACAATTAGTTCATCTGTAAGCTCCATTTCATGCTTATTTATTGTTGATTTTACTGTCCTGAGAGAAATTATAGAATCTACTATCTCATCTGTCAAATTTATGTTGTACTGACTGGCCAAAAAAAAAAGACGAGACGAGCTGCGTCTCAGCTGAATGTCCATTTATCCAAACATAAACTCTACAGGCAGATAATGGCCGTAAAAGGGGGGATTTGTCTGTCCTTATGTCTACGCTCTACTTCACCCATGTCTTCATTCACTCACTCCGATTTCAGCACTCATTCATCTGTCCGTCCATCCATCCACACACACCAGTTCTCCCTCGTCAGCATAGGCCCTGACAGACAAGATATCCTGGATCCACCCTGGTGTGACTGTCTCCTGGTAGTAAAGGTCATAGACGTAGTCGCTGTCCTGCTCCCGGTGCTCCTCCCCGACTCGCTCTCCGGATATGCTCAGATGCTCGCGCAGCATCTTGGTGTTGTTGCACAGGATCACTTCTGGGTCCGAGGTCAGCGTCTTTACAAGAGAGTGAGAGAATAAATTTAAAAAATATAGACCAGAACCCTTTGTTATTTTGTCAGAGGCTGTGAATCCAGAAATAAACTAAAAGTGTCACAACCGCAAAGATCTATTCTTCATATTCAAACTGAACTTCAACAGTTAATTAACAAGATCTTTTCTGTGGGAAACATTCAGCAGATGTACTGTGATTACCTCCAATTTTAAAAAAGGCAATTTGTAACATTATGTGACGCTGTCGGCTAGCAGTTAAAATAAATTCTAAATATTAGTCGTCTCCCTCCAGTCCCCTTCATCCCGAGACCTGAAGCTCACGTGGGTTGGCAGATTGGAGATACTGACCACTTCACGAGCAAAACATGATTTATTTCATCTACCTTCTTCTACGTCTGAGTCTACGGCTTTTGTGGGAGGGAAAGGGAGACCCTGTCGGTCTGACCCCCGCCGTTTACTGACGATGATTATGCAACATGAAACTCATATATTAACCCTTCCCATTAAATGGGGGAGTCAGTATTTCACTGACCGACTTAAAACTTAAATGAATTATGACATGGATTTATTTCAGTGGAGAAATGTGCAGTTAACGCAATCACAGGCAAATGTAAAAAAATGCAACTCAAGGAGAATACATTAACCCATTTATAGTGTTACAATAGTCAGTCTGCAACATTAGATGAAGTCATTTTCTTACTTACACACGGTCGTTATGTAATGTTAAGGTATAACAGGAGTAGCGCAGAAATGATTTGAAATGTTGCAGATGATGACAGAAACACATAATGCGTACTGATAATCAGAATGTATTCTGCTTGGCTGGGGACAAAAGGTGAACAGGCCTTTAAGCCTGCACTGTCTTGCAAACAGATGCTTTCGTTCTCATAGTTGTGCTGCTGTTATATTTCCGACCTACAGAGTTTGTAGAGTATCACGCTGTCGGATCTCCGTCTAAAATAGCGCCACACAAAGATAATCGTGGGTGAGGTTTATTAACTGCAGCTTGTTGACGGGTCAGCATCAAAGTCCACAAAGATTTCAAGGCACTAAGCAAGAAAAAAAGAAATGATACAGCTGGCTTTCACTTTCATTTTGTTCATAACAAATTTGTATTCATGATTCATGTAAGCTGGCTGGGCAGTGGATGAAAAGGTTACTGGGAGCTGACTGTGCGTCACTTTGCATTGACACGGACATTAAAAGCTGCAACAATGCCCAACTCACCTTGCCAGACAACTTGTCTTTCTCCTCTACATCCTCGTGTAGGAGGTCAACCACCTGGATTTCACCAAGAGCCCAACATTTGTCCTGCTCTTTCCCAGTCTCCGCCGCATCCTCAGGAACATCTGTCGGGGCGGCTTGCTGCTCAGGTGGACTTGACAGCCCTGTGCGGTGACTCGAGAGTATTCTGTAGCGTTCCTCCCGACGGGTGCTCCACTTTGTGCTCCTCAGGTCCCCAACGATCCGTTGTGAACTGGCAGCAGACGGACGCAGCGCGTGGGCCATGCGAGGTCGGGCCAAAGCCTGTCGGACCTGCGTCTGAACAGGAGCATCCTGGTGAAGAGAGGACAAAAAGGTGAGACTCTAGACTAGTGTATGCCAAACTTTTTAATACCACCTCAGAAACTATTTGTCTCTCCAAACTCCTTCTTCCGCCTCCTGTCTAATCTAAATAATGGGGGGGTCAAATGGCACCTGGGTGCTCTAATAGGCCATCCATAACGGCACGTACCTGTCAATCAAGTGATCAAAAAAACCCTCACAGTCGGCATGAACAGGGTAATTCGCTAAAGAGACCAAAACCGTTGTCTGGACCAGTCTATAAACATGTTTATTTCCGCAGTGAAGCTGGACGTTTTAATACGGCCGGAGGTTGACTGACTTCTGCGGCCTCTCAAGGAACTACAGCTTTTAAACACTTCCACATTGGCTTCATTTCCCAGCACTGGAGGTTGCCGCTTGGTTTTATTCGTAAAAAAATATTATTTATTGTTGATTCTTTTGAATCCTAAACAGAACCGGGTCAAGAACCAGAGCTGGTTTGGTGTTAAAGGGGCTCTCCTGATCTTCACTTCTCTTCCTAAAACGTCCTGTTTGGAGGAACTAGTGACAGAAATGTGCATGAACTATGTGAATGAAGGTGTCGCCGTATCAGGCTGATGGTGAACTATTACATAAGATTACCACTAGAGGAAAGACAAGCACCACGGTTTGAGTACCAGTGCTGTAAAGGGCTCTTACATAGATGTAAGGATATGTTTGATTCATGACACATGACACCTGTAAATTGAAGGAAATTGGACCAGATAGCACAAACACAGTCCTCACACACGGCTCCTCAACATGTCACATCAATATGGATACACGTAAAAGCACACATCCTTGTCAAATAACACATCACATCACGTTTGCCGTTTAAGATCATCGTCGGCTCATGTTATTGATGATGTCGGCTCTCATTGTGTGCTTAAATACGGTATAATATTATAGCTACGACGGCTTTAATTCAGGATGAAGTCAAACCATCACCGAGGCCCGAAAACACGTCACAACTATCAACATCAACAACCTGAGCTAACACGGGCTAACGCTGGCTAACTAGCCCGAGTGCTAACAACAACAACTAGCTCAAAAAGCGGGCTCTTTTCCAACAACCAACATTATTTTAATTCGGCTTTACATCAGCCGGTCATCTTCACCCGATCTTTACGTCCAAACCGAGGCTGCAGTCAGCGGGTATTCGCCGCTTCCACCGCCCGCTGCGATGACGTTCGCCCCGGAGCGCTTGGCTGGCTAACACCGGGCCTCTCACCTGTGTCGCTACGGTCGCCACGAGTTTGAAGACAGAGTTTTCCACCTCGGCTTCATTGGGCTCCGGTACCGTTTCCCCTGGGCTCTGGGACGTCTCTGGACGGATACGTTTGCATGCAAGCAACAACGCATCTGCCGGGTCGGTGCCCCTTTTTCTTTTGACTCGCAGGATGGTCGTGTTCGGATCCATGATGTCCCCCTTGTGTCTGAGTTTGTCTGGCCCGTCTGGATGATAAGAGAGAGGGAGGGAAACCAGAGAGGACTCACTCCGCCTTTATGTCCGGGTACCGTGAACGTCACATCATGGCGGAGGTACGCGGGTAAAAATATAAATATAAATACTGTTTATATTTTTCTACAAGTTTGGAAGTCCTAAAAAGTCAGTCCCAGGCAAACATTTTCTTGTGATAATGAGTTAGTTTCTGGATTTTCTTTTCTTTATGTATTTCTTTATTATTATTTAGAAATAATGACTTTTTCTTTATTTTCAAGAGCTCAAGAAAATGAAACTTTGTTTTGTCGAGATAATGCCATAATTTATTCATAGTTTTAATTCAATCCTGAGAAAATAAATGGATAGTCTAGACAGATGCCCGGGGGCCAATACTAACATTTAAAAAATGAAAAAAAGGAGCAGTAAAAGTTACATACAAATGCACTGCACTTTAATTGTCACAATTTTTTTCTTTCTTTTTTTTAAATGGCAATGTAACCAAATCTAAGCCAATCAGGCGTGAACAAATCAAAAAAACAATTCTGCTTTTCTTTGACATCTGATAACGTCAGATAACACAGAATAAATTGTATGGAATATGTTAAAGATATCTTCCAGCTTTTGGACATGCCTGGCCTAGTATATTAATAAATTATTGCAACTGCAACGTTCTCCTGTTCCTCTGACAATGCTACACTGACTAATGTTCCCTGATGATAATGATTTCATACACTGGACTATCCTTTTGTTTTCTCGAGATCTCAAATTAATCATGCCATTATCTCAAGAAAAATAATTGACTGCTTATGGCTTCCATATTGAAGCGCTTGTAAGTAATTTTAAATTGTGGATTAAATAAAAAATGAACCGGGTACAAATACCTGTGGAGATCAATCAAGAGATTTGATGATGACAATTACTAAAATAAAGTCTAAATATCTCTCCTGATACATGTTGACATATAACATCACAATATTTCTTAGAGGATTGGAAATACTGGAAAGTTCCATTTACAGTATATGACATGAAATGGAAATTATTATAATTTATTATCGCTGTCCTTTCAGTGCAGAATTCTTTCCTTCATGTTCTTCTTTCAGTGTTTATGCTTTATGCAGTATTTATCATGAGGCCTGCAGTGCCTTCAGGGCTGGTCATTAGACAGACAGAAGAAAAAAGGAAACAGTTGGCTGCTCCAATATATCTTGCTCTCAGGGGCGTAGTCACATGACCAGTTCAACTGTATGAAGAGGTGGAGCCACACCGAAAAGAGGAGTCACATCCCCCCTGTAAGTAGGCCTAAGGTTTTCTTGCTTCCTGTTTCTATAAAGAAAAATTGAAACAGAATTTCTCCAGAATTTTTCCAGAATACTGATTAAAGCCCTCTACATACACAACACTCTGCAGAGATGTAACATCTTTAGATGGAACATTTCTAGAGGACAATAATCCCAAATCACTTCAGCTAATAGTCTCTTTAATTTTGGTCTTTTCATTGTTTCAAATATGTTTATAACCAATCAATTAACAGAGAAATTAACAAAGAACAATTATGTTTCCTTTTTCCTGCATCAACAAAGTAGACAAAACAAAGGAAAGAAAAAAAAAGGAAAGCAACCGCACATACCATACCTTTTTTTTTTGCTGTTATAAGGCTATATGCTAGAAGGCGCTGTTGTGCAACATTTAGCTGTCTATATCTGATATTAGTGTAACCTTAAGAGTCATCAACACTGGAAGAATAAATAATTAGAAGGGGTTACTCATGATGCATGATTATATTTGCACTTTCTATTTAAAGAAGTTGCATTAATTCATTGTTAATGTCATTATTTTACTGCACATGACCAGAGTCTAGAAAACACCTAATATAGGCAATGGATAATAATACATTTGTTTTAGTTGTGAATATTAGTTATTTATAAAGGAACCAGCTGAGGTGTTTCTGATTAGGGTTCCCCCTGGGTGCCTCCCTATGGATGTGTTCTGGGCATGTCCAAGTGAGAAAACCCAGAACCCGCTGGAAGGACTACACAGCCCATCTGGCCTGGGATGCCTTGGGATCCCCCAGCAGGAGCTGGAATATGCTTCTGAGGAGAGTGGCCTCTAGAGCGCCCTGCTGAACGTGCTGCCACCACCACCCAACCCCGGATAGGCGGAATAAAATCGATAGATATCAGTTATTGAAACTTGTTGTCATCATCTTCTGAGAGGAAGAGTGGTCTCTGATGGAGGAGTCATTATCAGATCGAGACTTCCTGGTCACAGCCACAGACCACAGGAACATAAATACGCCTGAGAAGAAGACGAAAAGAGAGAGGCGGTGAGTTCCTCCGGCAAACCATAAAAGCACAATGCATATTTCATGAGAATCATTCACACACTGACCCTGCAGGGAGTTTAGTATAGTGAATACATAGATCCCAGGGAGAGAAATGTAGGTGGTGCTCAACAACCCCCAAGTTAAACTCAGCACACAGCTGAGGCCCAGCACCGTGGTACAGTCCTTCCACAACCGGGTCACTTTCTCTTTGTTCATCTTCTTCCAGCTACTTTTGCTTTCAATGCCACAGCTCCCTCTCCTTAGCCCCCAGATCCTAAACACCACCATCCCCAGCATGCAGGAATTATACAGAACGACCAGACACGGGAAGGCCACAGTAGTGATGTAGATGACTAAAAGCCTCTGTGGGAACTGGCTGCTCATCCAGCATCTGCAGGAACAAAACAACAATGGAAATCTATGTCAGAATCATAATTTGTATTTGCTAACAAGTCCTGTTGTGTGCTGTTTCTTACATCTGTGATGTTGATTTGTTGTCGTCCCTCACATCCACAGTGTATTTGCCGTAAACACCTAAAATCCCGCAAACCACTACAGTCAGCGTAGGAAGACCTGCGTGAAGACAAGACAATTTCACGTTGTTAGAGTCAACACTGAATCGATCCCACCAACGACCTATGAGCGACAGAGCCTCATAGTCTGTGGTTCCAGTGGGTAGGAGTTAGTGGTATCTCATTGCAACAGTTTTACCTCTATTTCCACTCACCCCATCCCACCAAGCTGAGTTTGAGCATGTATCTCCTGATGTAGATATTGAAGACTCGGACTAGGAGAAGGTAGAGGTGGAATCCTTCCAGAGCTGCCCAGCTGAATGTGGCCAGCAGGGACCAGTGCAAAAAGAGACCCAGACCCCGGCAAACCGAGCTATCCTCATTGTCTTTCAGCAGCCACCCCAAGAGGCAGCACAGCAGGAAGCTGAGGTGGAGGCAGAGCAGCGCCCCCGTTAGCTGCATGTGCACACCGATGGCTTTCTCTGGACAGCGCCATCTGAAAGATGAACAGTATATCGTGATCATATTTGTAGGTACAGTACTACATTTGGCCATTTTTTGAGGAGTTACCTTTCCTACTGCTAAACAGTTTCATATTCACCGACTGGTTACTTTACCACTTCTGCTTTCTTTGATTTTGTCTGGCATTCAGTATTACTCTTTGACAATAACAGGATGTCAGCTAAAAGCCTAAATGTCATGTCCAACCTCTTTAAAGCTGCCCAGACTGCCACACTCAAAGGTGGCATGCTGTGTTCTTGTGTCTGAATGAAAACGGAACACGCTGAGAACAATGATTTCCATTGCGACTCCTCATGGTTATGCTCGTATCAGAGCATCTATCTACTGAAAATACAGTATAAACAAAAACTTACTGTAGACATATATAGATGATCAAGCTGATGATTGTGAAGACGACAGAGAGAGCTGAGCCAATGTAGGTGATATAGCTTAGGGCCACAGCATTATGTTTATCCACTGATAATACTGGGTTCTGGAACAGAAAAGGGTCCAATTAATTTTTTTTTTAATTAAAGGAAGCATCATCAGTAGACTCAATTTGCTTTAATCTGCTTTTGCTAAGTATTTCTATTACCACTACATATTTTATTCACACTTTGTTTGAAAGATCATAAATGAAAAAGTCAAAAAAATGTTTCAAATGATGCACCGGGCTTGAATGTGTTCGCTATGGTTGCTAATCTGTGATTGGATAATCATGACTTGGGGAGGGGTTTAACAAATGGTCAGTCAACACAAATTTGCACGCCTACATTTCGGGAAGAGAAAGCATTAAATGGTGCGCCCGTAGTACGAGCATCACGTCCCCGCTGTGGTGCAAAACATTTACTATTCAAGTTCACAATGCGAATACTGTGTCCTGTACCTAAGGGACGATCCTGTGTTGTTCTCTAATCGTGAATTCAACATCCTATGATTTGATTTGAAAACATCCTATGAAGACAATGATTCTGCATCGTAGGTAGCATTCAACTGAGAAAATGAAAAAAAAGGATTTACCACAAGCACGGCAAAAAAACTCATGTGGTTGCAGCTGCAAATAAATTCAGTGCCAGTCTCATTGGTTTCACAGCCGTCTGTGCTCCAACGACCTAAAAACACAATTATGATAGTATATGAGAACATCTTTTTATTTAAGAGCGATAAATACTAAAGAGTGGCATACAGTACAAAACCCACCTTTTCCAACCATGCGCAATTCCTCCTCCCAAAACACACAAATCCCATTTTGCATCTAAAAAAGAAAGAGCTTTCAGAATCAGAGGAAAGCAGTCACATTTACTCGAATTCAAACGTGAGCACAGTTACTGCCATTTTACCGGTTCGTCGCGTGTGAAGATTAGTTTGATGGGTTGTGGGAGGTTTTTGACATGACCGATCCCTGCCCTCACTGACAGGACAAACCCTCCCATAACAGTGCCTGGCAAATGAGGCTGGAAATGTAATCTCCCTTTCGGAGGGGGGCTGAGCTGCAATAATAAAGCCAGGTGTCAGAGGAACAGATGACTTTTGTGCTTGGGTGACGTTATTTGGAGGTAAATCATCAAAGACAGCTAAAGTATCAACCTTTCCTCAATTTTCATAATACACAGAGAGACTGCAGATTTCATGTAAATTCGATGCAAATCGGCATGAAGGGTAAAGTACTGCCTTGTATTCTTAAACAGAGAGAACTAGTATCAAGGTAAAACAAAACAAAAAATTATGCATCCTCCTGAACTGCACTGCATTTATTTATTTATTTATTTACTGCATTTCACCTACTTCTATGAGCATGTCTGATGGTGTGCCTTCAGCGCTACTCACCTCAAAAAAACTGCTGTTGACCAGAGTGGCCACTACCTGTACCTCGTGATCAGACTCATGTCCTCTGCTTCTTTGGAGAGCCGAGGATGGGATATGAACCCTGTGATGAAGAGTGGCCTTCACTACAGCCTAAAAAAACACAAGTATGTTAAATATGAACCAAGGAAAACATGTATTTAATACAAAAATTATTAGAATTTTTACACACGTACCAAGGAAGGATGTACATGTATGGTAAATGCAATGCTTCATTTCACACACGTCTTCAGAGTGTTTTATCTCTCTAAGTGATTGAGAAACAGATGAACTGGGAGCTAGTTCCCCAAAATATGGCCTCACCTCTTGAGACGAGTTCACTGTCTTACGAATGAAGTTAGGGAGGGGACGCCGGCCTCTTACTACACAGGTTGTAATTTCATTCTCATAACACCTAACAACAGATATTTCACACATTTCAGCAGTTCGGCAATTCATACATGGAATTAAACAATATGACATATTGAAATATTGATTTTAGGAGAACAAACAACGCATTGGCTGGTGAAAGCATTTCAAAACACTGCGATAAAGTAAAGAGGAATATAATAATATAACAACAATATAGTAACTTATAATTGATTTGATCAGTCATTGTTTGTGTACTTATGCCAGAGCTTTCATTGGACAAAAGGGAACCTCCACACTTATATAATATGTGTGTGGCTGAAAGATGTATACGCATTCAAAAAGAGGGCTGTAATTGTAAAACATCTACAGCTTCAGCTCAGTACTGTACAACTTACGTTGTCCAGGAGATATTTCCTTGTTGACACTTGTGGATGACATCTTCACAGTTCTCTGTGTGAATGAGTGAAAGAGTAAGGAAGAGATAACAGTCAAAGATAATACTATACATGTATGGACGCACTGAATACAGGACTGACAGCTGTTTTTGTTCGAATAACTCACCACTAGCTTGGGTCTCAGAAAACCAGACCAGAAGTGTGATGATAAAACGAGTAATCCACATTGTGTGTTGCCGTTGACCCACGAGATGTTACAGTTCCATACACAGCATAGTTCTGCTTGTTGCCGGTTGCTTGGCGAGGTGAGCACGTAGTTTCACATGTACATATATTACACTGCTGTGGTGGAGTAGGGGTGGATGTATCATATTGACAGGAAATGACCCATGAGTGATGTGTTACAAAGGGTTTAAATGACCCAATTCCTCTAATTTGTTGAGGTTACGTTTTACAGGAAATTTATTTTCAGATTTCACAAAAATGTCCCATTGTGTGTTTATAGGTTTATAGGTCGATGTGGAAGCTTCATTTGAGACCGAGCTGTCATCGTTTATTTTAAAGCAAAACAAAAAACAAAGAGCAAATCTCCGCCACTCACTGTCTGATTCAGGTTATTCATAGAAACAAAGTATATGAATATATTATCGCCAACACTGGGCAAAGAGCCTAGATGAAAGAGGAAGTTTCTAAATGTTAGTGTTTTCCAATAGATGAAAGAAGAAGAAGAAGAAATGGTGAAGTCACGATGGCCAAATCGTCAACTGACGCAGCTGGAAGTGAAACCGAGACCTGCACGATGTATTATTTTCGGCAGCTAACTTGGGGAAATGAAAATGCAATTCAGACGCAGACGATTTGTGGGTTCTTCAATAGTTCTTTAATATCATTTAAATAATTCAAACCAATGCAAATGATTTCAAAGACTGGTTTGGGAAACCCATGTTGTTGAGTAGTAATATACAACCTTTATTCAAAAACACAATATACAACTCACAGTGTGTTAATGGAAGGAAACAGCTTTACTATATAAAGTTCACTCTCTTACTTCGATGACAGAAGCTCACATTAAAGGGTAATGCTCATGCGAGGACACTTTATTGTATACAGAGGAGCGTTTTTACATCAAAACTGTACAGTTTCAGGAAGTTTCAACTCTATATGTTACATGTGAGAGTTACCGTTGCTATGGTTACATGAAGGAAGGGGGGGGCTAGTCAGACTTCATTACCGCAGTCCTCACCGGGGACGAAATCTGTCTGTCCTCCATGTTTTTCTTCCTCTGCTTGTCGACTGACAGGCAGATCCACAGGAAGATAAAGAAACCTGGATGAAGACAAACCATTAGTGGAGTTACAAGCCGGTTAAACCTCAGACAGACACAACTCTGAACTGACAGCAGACCTTGTAAGGAGTTGAAGATGCAGAAAAGGTAGAGGATGGGGTAGTTGACATATCCTGAGCCCAGGAAGGCCAGACCCCATGTGGTCCCCATCAGGCAGGTAAGACCTAACACAGTGAGGGCATTCCTGCAGGACGCACTCAATCTCGCCGGGTCTCCCCAAGCCCTTCCCCCGGGCTTTGGTGTGCTCTGGAACGTTCGTTTCATCTTACAGATGCTAAAGGCCACAGTGAACAGTATGCCGGTGTTGAAGATGAATATCAGTGCGAAATACACCAAGTTCAGGGAGTAGAAGAAGGAGTCATCGGTAATCCAGCATCTGCGGGACAGGCAAGAGACCAAAAAGACTTTCAGAATACAACTGTGTTGTTACTCCCACTAACCATAGGTGTCGACAGATTAAGATACAGCACATGTAAACCAAAACAGTGGAATTGTGAGTGAACCAGACAGTTAACAAAGCTCTCCTTAAAATTTAAAATGGCTACTCTCTGGCAAGGAAGACACATTTTCTAGTAATGGAGGAAAACAATTCAGAGGAAGGACTCCTTGTGGCTCTTCAGAAACCTGCGGGGTGACATTACAGACATTACAGATATGTTTTGTACTGTCTATGGTTGCACTTCAGCAAGGAATCCTTTCTGTGGAAACCCACAAAAGAGGAAGAAAGACTTACTTACTAGAAAAAAAACATATGACAAGACTGATGATCAGACTGAACCATGAAGAGACGTAGAAACACTGAAAGTATTAAGAAAACTACGCCTAAAACCAGCCCTACTATTTTTATTCCATCAATCCCCACTGCTGAGAGTCCATCCAGCTAAGACACCGAGCCCTCGGTCCCTGGTAAGATGCCAAGCCTTTGGCGATAGATTCAGATTCTGAACCAGAGGGGACAACCTGAGATAGCCCTGCACCGAGCCTCAAATTAAAAAGCCCCAAATGTACTCTTACAGACAGGATTGGGTGAAACGATTTCCCTGGCATACAGCAGAAACACGAGACAGGGATTGCTGACAGTCATGTGGCTCTCCTCACTGTGGTCACTGAAAACGCCATTTCAGCCCTGAGAGCAGTTCTGTTTTCGTCGAAGGTGAAATTGTTGGGAGTGATCTCCTCAGGATGACTGATACACTTGTTTATTTAGACTGCCCAAAGAAAATCATTCACATATTCAGAAAATTCTGATGAGAAAATTCTGTCTCGATGAGAGAAAATCTCTGAAACTCTGAAAAATGACTTCTATAAACATTACGCCCACATATGTGCTTCTGTCAAAATCTGTGACAGTGGCTGGGGATGGATTTGCCTGTTTTCTGATGATCTGACGATATGCTCTGTATGTTTACTGTAAATATTTATTTTTCAAAACATAGGAGGTTCACAGTCAAACAAGCACTTTTAATGGATGTACATTGATGGCATGGTTTCTCCATAAAATATTTTTAACTTTTTAGAAATCAGGGTTCTTACGTGAAGCTTTTAAAATAAATTGGGCGGTGACATTTTAGTTTGAATTTCTTCCTTGTAAGTCTGTGTAAGGGCAACACAATTTCTTTCAAAATGCATTAAATATGTTACGATACTGATTGCTGAAATGTAGAGTTAGAGGTTCAAACAGTTTTTCACCAGCTGTCAGTCCAGGATTTTAAAGGGTGGCTTGATGGCACGCTGAGGCCACCCTGAGCATACCTCTGCATCCCTAGCAGAGAGATTAATTCATCTCGCTCAGTGTTTCAAAGTTACTCGTGTCATTTTTGGAACTCATCTGACATTTCAGTCGCATCAAAATGATGATTGATGAATGATTTTGATACCTATGTTTATAAACTTGTTTATATTTTTAATCCTTCAAATTTGGCGGGGTGGTTAATCACACTTTCTAACAAAACCTTTATGACTGATTGATTAGTGTACGGATGAGTCTATCAAAAAGGAAATAAAAGAGGCTCATTACAATTTTCTAAAGCACAAGGTGCCTTACCAGTTTGATACTGGCCATAAGTTTCAATAAATTATATTTTATTGTTTTTTTTATTAAATATAAAAATGACAAATGTTTCAAGTTTTGGTAATGATGAATGTTTTAAAGTGTTATATTTAGAGAAATGGAATTGAATTGTTTACTTAAAAAGTTTTATTGGATACATTATGAATGCATGTGTATATAAAGTAAAATAAAAATCACCATGCTTAAAAGGGATTTGTTTTACTATAATGCATTATTTCTGCCGTCTTGCCAAAAGCAAGTTCGTGTTCAGTTACTTACATGGCATTTGTGTTATTACTGTCGGCAACGGTCATTTCTGTAAGTCCATAAAACTGTTTGAAGTCTTTCACTCCCACAGAGACGGCCACAATCACACCAGGGATCCCTGAGAATCACACGATTTAACATGTTAATGTATGTATTCAGGTGGAATATGTTTATAAAGAGACAACCTGCGGCTGATGGACTTTTCATATACCGAGCATGCACGATATGGCATCGTATCACGACATTTCTCTTGATGCTACAATTCAGGGTGATCCCAGCTGATACTGGGCGAGAGGTGGGCTACACCCTGCACAAGTTGCCAGCTCATCACAGGACAGACACACACACAGAGAAACAACTACTCACACTCACATTTTCCACGTAACAGGTCAAGTAAAAAAAGGTGGAGTTAAAAGTAGATGCTCTTGCAGCACTCACCCCATCCAGCAAGAGACAGTTTGACCAGGTAGTGTTTGTAGTAGGTGTTAAACACCTTTATCAGCAGCAGATAGAGGTGAAGTGCCTCTATGGCCATCCAGGTAAAACAGGAGAGCAAGGAGTAATGCATGAGACTCGCGACAAACACACACACCCAGTCTATGTTCAGCGTGGCCCCCCACTCGGTCAGCATGAAGGTTGTATTGAGCAGGAACAACGCCCCGCTCAGAGATACATGGATAGAGATGGAGAACTCCAACTGGGGGTTTCTGAGGAGGGAAAGGAGAGCAGTGCGTAGATATAAGTACACAGGCACGGGAAAGATAATGCTTTGTTGTGTTTGTTTGTGTCATTTCATAACTGCATAACAGCGTTAGAATGTAAACACTAAATACAAAGAAAGATGACTCTTCAATATCTTCTAAAAAGGCAAGCAATAGCAAAACATTGCAGCAGTAGAGTATTACTGAGTTTGATGAAGGATACATATACCTACCGAATGAACACATATATCACAATGGACAGAGAAGTGAAGAAGGCAGACAGGCCACAGCCTACGTAACTGATGTATGACAGTATTTCCCAGTGGGCCTCTGAAATTGGTTGGTCTCTTATCTGCAGAAAAGGTGGAATAGTGCTGACTGCAAGTTACATATTAAGTTTTTGCCAACATCCAGGAACAAGTCAGAGTGATTTAATACCAGTACTAAATAAATATGATCAGACATTACTATTATCTGTTCATCTATCACCAGTCGAGTCGAGTCAGTCAAATTAAGCGGGTCTCCTTACCATCAGAACAGCAAATGGTGTTGCATGGTTGCAGCTGCATGTGACATTAGTTTGGTTAACGGTGGTCTCACATCCACCAGTTTTCCACACAAAATCTGAGAATGTGAACAATTTTGTTAGCTTAATCAGGGATAATGTGAGGCTGCAAAATAGAAATATATTAATATAGATCATTTATGGCCGGTAAACACTGGTACTCACAAGACTCTATCAGACTTTAAGCAGTCTTAAAAAGGTAATTATTATTAAACACGTAATCTTAAAAGTAATTGTACAACAGATTTGCTAATCTTGCACACACCTATTGAATGCTGACAACTTAAGACATACAGTTGCACTAAATAGTAACTAGAATACAGTTACAGTGTTCCGCTGTTTATCGTGCTTTAATCAAAAATTGATATGCACCTACCGTCGTGTTCATCAAAGTACTGGCACCCTATCAATGAGGTGTTCTGCAAAAATACAGAAACACAGAGTCCCGTGACGATATCAGTGATATGTGCTGTCCAGTCAAAGAAGCTTATCCTCAACTCTTAACTCTTCTCATTCCCTTTAATACATGGGTGTCAAACTCATGCCACATATAGCCCAGTTTGAGCTGAAATGGGCCAGTAAACATCATGATAATAACCTATAAACAACAACTATTCATTCACAGTTAATGAACCCAAATCCTATCTGCTACAGAGTTTCTCATCATGCTAATGTTGCTCGTCAGGGCAAATGATGTCTGCGGACTATTGCATTGCTGATCTCTCGGCTCTGACACTGCTGTTTGGACTAATCTAGAAAAGCAAGGTACTTTTTAAAAAAAGCTGGAATTAATTAACTTTTTTAACACTTGCATGCAGGCCGTACGTTTGACACCCCTGCTTTAAAAGCGAAAAGGTAAAATGCCACAATGGTCTGACAATTTGTGATGAATTAGAATAGCTCAGTGTGACTATGCTATGAAAAATGTCACTTTAATCTATAGGGAACATAAAAATGAGTATAATTTAAATTTGGCTGACATGTTCTGATTCTGGAGGTGTGATGGGCTGCAGGACAGGAATTGCACAGTGATTTAAACCACTATACAAAAGTACAAAATGAATTTAATGATTTTAAATCAAAATTAAATCATAACTTTTAACAGTGTAAGCCATGTGCCATACCCCACGATCAATCTCAGTCATGTCAGGTGAATCTTATGTATATAGATTTACCAAATTTACATCTGTACGGCATACACACTCACATCCTCTTTGATTCTGAAAATCATCTTGATTGGCGTAGTCAAATCATGAAGTTCCCCCAGTGCCTCTATCCTGATAACCATTGATAGGATTTGTTCCTGTTCAAACTAATGAAGAGACAGATTCAGTACAGCCATGAAAGGAAACACAGTGCATTATAATATATATCAAAACCCATAATGACCCAAGAATCTGCATCATCATCCCTACAGTTTAAATAGAAATCGCTGACTGAAACATGTGAGTATTAAGACTGAATTTGATGCACAGTGCAAGAGTAAATAGGATAAATGATGTACTCGGAACTGGTCGGGGCTCCTGTAGCTGACCAAACCAATAATCCTCTTCTCATTTGGGATGTTGTGCAGGCCTGTCACAGGCAGCCAAACCTCAGGGGCAACCGTCTCCAATTGAGGCAGCAGCTAACAGTGGATACAAGCAGACGATGTCAAATCAGAGCAGTTTGTGTTTTGCACTGAGAGCAAATTGATTGCCTAGAGTGACACCAGCCATTGAGATTCTCCGTCATGTTATCATCAAAACTGGGCGTACCTGTGGAGCTTCCGTCTGGATCCAGGGATTGGTTGCGTTGAATGCAGTATAGTTGTCAGTATTCAAAGACAGGTCCTTCAGGTTTATAGTCCCAGGCTGGGATACTCTCATGATATTGTGGATTATCTTTCTTTCCACCCTGCAGAAAGACAATGGGACCGGAAGAATTTGGATTTAAATAAGGTCATCTAATTTCTTTTAAGGTCATCTAATCTCATGTCAAACTTCCAATTATGTCTGTGACAGCCACGGTGGGTGCTTTACATTATGCTTCCTCCCTTCCTCTGTTCTCCAGCCCCTGACCCGGAAATTGATCTGCTGTCGTGAAGGATGTTGAACTTTTTACACCACGTAGCTCGTAGCGTAGGCTGACGCTATTCAGCCACAGACATACTCATCTGCTTAGTGTCATGCTGTCACGTTTATGCTCATAACTAATCAATCACCAAGTGTACACACGTTATCTGAATGAAGGTGAGTACGCAGCAGATTGATACTGAAACGAAATATTACAGGAAATGCAAAAAAAAATAGTTTAAATTACATTACTGCAATCTCATAGTTTAAATTTGGAGTATTTTGTAGTTCATGCTTTTAAATTAATTCATTTAATCTATCGGAGATTCCTCGTTGTACCACTAGAGGGTGTTTGCGCACCAGTGCTTTAAATCCGTCTTGGAGGAAGCTCCTGTTCTTGTGCTAATAATCATACTTTTGTTGCACCATTACAGGAAACAGGTACTCACTTTATAAAGACTTTCTTGACATCTCTGCTGTCCCTGAAGAGTTCTACACATGAGTTCCTTATGTAGAAGAGTAGCATCAGCTCCCTCTGTTGAGCGTCACTGCTCTCAAGGGATTGAATAAGTGGGGAGATGACATGATTCTTACATAAGTATAAAGTGCAAATTGCATCTGAAGAGTGAGAGAGAAAACAGATTTAAGCTCTGAGCTTCACTCCGTAGTGCCCAGTTTTAGAGACCTGTAGGTACAGGCATTAGTTTATTTCAATGATAGTGTACTTACAAGGCCTTATGTAGTATTTAGAACTGCCACCGTCTGTTGTCACATTAGCGTCTAAGCAAAGAGACGATCCATTGAACCACTTGTTGTTGCAGTTCATGCATAAAAACACGCAAGGAAATCCATTGGACTGACATGTCACGCCACTGCCTTGGTTATCAGTGATGTTAACAGATGTTATGGTGGTCGTAATGGTAGCCAATGACCTATTGACACACACTGGACAAAGAAACAAAAGTTGAGAAAAGAAAACAACTACAACTCACTGCACACGTATTCAGTCACAGTGACACGACATGATGATGATCTAATCAACCTGCTACAAAAACATTTATGTTAACACGGACGATTACAAGACTGTAAAGAAGTGCGTAGGATTGAGTGGATGAAAACATAGTTGCGCATAAATTGAGCCACCTAAATCTGACACACTGGACCTTTAAGTTGTTTAAGTCAACATCACATACTTTGGAGTACAAAAAACTCTGCGTTTCTAATGTACTAAATCCAAATCTGTTCACTCAATCAGAAAGAAAATCATTTGAAAAAGTTAAATGTAACAGAATATACAGAATATATATAAGTTTTAATTATGTTTCTCATTGAAAAATAGCTAGAAATAGTGTAATAATATTACATGTTTTTATATGTTAATAATAACATCTGTTATACCTATTTTGAATAGATACAGTACTCAGTACCTAAACTACCGGTAATAAAACAAAAAAAACATTTGTACCTTGATCCCCCAGTGTTTCGTAGAGCAGAAGTAACAGCAGCAAGGGAACCATTGTACTTCCTCTAAACGTGTGACTGAGAAAACAAATAAAAAATAGAGTGATGATATATTCTGTGTATCTCTAGTAAGTCATTTTACATTTAAAAGAAATACTATAAGAACTAAGAAACAAAAAACTCCCTGACACTCTCTGTTCATAACAAAAAAGTTATTTCCATGAACACAAAGATTTAAAGAGAAATGACTGGTGTCCCACCATGAACACAGATTTCAATTGTACAATCTAAACATCAACACTCAAAATTATTCAAAACTCAACAGCCAAAAGATTAAAGTACACCCAAACAAAGTATAATATTTGAATAAATACTTATTCTTAGAATTAGTACCATTAATATTCAGTGGACATAGAGTAGTCCTCTTCTTACCTCCGAAGCGGACAGGAAAATTTGTGAGCTGTGCCGGGCTGGGTTACGTTCTTACCTTGTGATTGACGCTGAAGGTTTTTTTTTCTTTTTTTTTTTTTTATGCAAATATTTTTTTTTATCAGTGCAACACTGTGACTACAGGTCAGTTTCATGTTTGCACATGAAGGACAGATGTCATGATCTAAACTACATCAAAACCAACAACCGCCGACAGAGTTTTGATACGGAAGTGACCATGGTGTTCAGCTGTGAAGTAGCAAAGGTGTGAAAAAGCAGCACTGCATTAACACAATATGCACCTACACACAAGCAAGCATTCACACTCACATTCACACCTACCAACACATATACACAAAAAAAAACAAATGAGATATATTATAACAGATACAGTAGATATATTTTTCAGTGTAGCGTTGTAGCCACTGAATCTACATTCAGTCTGTAAAACCTATCTGCATTGTTTACTGCTTCTTACGTCATCCCCAGTGGGAGTGGATGCATTCATACTTAACAAGTGAGCTCCCGTCTGCGTCATTCTCCCTTAAAACTTTAACTAAATGTACTAAGATGGTAAAAACCTCCACCACCCTGCCCCCAAATTCTGGTTTTTCAAGCTGCACCACACCTGGATATGAATTCTGACTAAAAGCTTCCGGCATGTGCTGTTTTTCCAGGACGTGCCAGTTATTCCCTCCTGTCATTTATAATAACCGTCTTTCCCGCTGATGGAACTATTTTGCACATGCAAAGCACTGACTATGGGTAATCATTACATTAGATTGTACATGCTGGCAAATGTGTTCCTGCTTCTCCCCTACGTTGGAGTGCTGTTAGCCTAGAGTCTAGAAGGTCACGTCCATGCATGTCTGTTTCTATGATGGCCTCCAGAGATACAGCGACTGCAGGAATACCTCAAACAGAAGTGTTAAGGCAGGGATTGTTCCTTTCACTTAAGAGGTTAATCTTTCAATCTCTTAAACTTTTACTAGTTTACTAGTGACGATTACACTGTTTACTGTCCCACAGTCGGGCTTGTCCAGGCCACGATCTATCTGATGATCATTTACATTTTATACAAATGTTGTGATGGTTTTTTTTAAAACAGTCATGCAGCAGCAGCCATAATGAAATAGACTTGTACGTCATTATGTTTTGAATGCTGATATTGTGGTTAATGCCGTTGCAGTTAGAAGTAGTACATGGTATTATATATTTATTTATTTATTCAGACATCACCCTCTCTTTCATGAAAGTCCACAAAATACTGATTCCTAGAAACCTTTTTTTGATTTTCCTCTATGTGCTCTTTGAGTTTTAAGTTTAAAAGATTATGACTGACCAGGTATGAAAGCAGGTGCACGGCATAAACACAGTATTTGTCTTTTTCCAGTCAAACCTTGTTTACTTTTCCATAGGGCACAGCTAGTCCATTTAATGTCATGCAGCTGGTTCGAGAAGCTCATACTGTGCTACTACACATGCTGTACAGTAGCACAGCATTTACTGCGTTGAGTGCCAGAGGAAAAATCATGTAATCAACAAGGTCATTAACACAGGCATGAACATCTGTAGCAAATTTCAAAGCATTCAAACAAGCGTACACATAAGTGACAACTTTGAGACTTTTTTTTTCATCATATGGGAACCAGAAATGTCTTTACAAAATGTCAGAGCAACCCACATTAATTCTTTTAGTCTAGACCAAAGTGGTCCACACAGTTGGGTGTAGGTTCGCTCAGTATGTAGAGTTTGTGCCGCACGTACAGAGGCTCAGTCCTTGTTGCAGCAGCCAATCCTGTCACTCTCCAGCTGTATCTGTCAAGTAAAGCTAAAAAATATATTTATATATACTATATATTTCTAATAATAGCATCAATAATGGAATGTCTGTTCAGGTGAGGAAAAACTTTGAATGTGAGACATGTACACTGTAGTCTCACTGTAGTCTGTTTTGCCTACCACTTGTTCCCACTTTGCGTGTCTGACAAACTCTGGAAACACTACATGCGTCATTCTGTTATGAAAATGGATGAAAGCTCCGCTGAAGGGGAAATGATGTGCAAAGACATTTCGGGGAAATAAACCACTAAACCACATGTTGCTATATGCTATGAACTGTGGAGTTCAAATGGCGTTTGTAATGTGTGAAACCAATGATTAACTATTGTGTTATTAGACAGTTCATTTTCATTTTGATGCCATATGATGACCATTATTTAAATAAATTCTGATCACTTTTGTGTGATCGCTGAAACAGAGAAAGGTGGGATTTGAATAATGAGGCGCTGCATCTGAGGATGAAATGACACTGACAACATGCATGGCATACTGTGAAATGAGAGGGAGTGACAGAAGCACAGATCAAAGTTGACACAGGCAAATGTTCTGACATAGATGGTGCACATGTCATGTCATTTTGGTATAAACATGGACAGAGCTGAAAAAAAGCTTTTTTTTTTTATTGCTCATGAATTCAACTTTTTATTCGAAAGAGGAACAACGTGAAATTTCTTTCTATTTAAAAGTTTCATTTGGAGGTGAAACAACACAGTGAGAACAACAAGTAGTACTGGTGATATTTTAAAACGTGAGATTTTAAAGGAAAAGCTTGACACTTTCGGAAATACGCTTATTTGATTTCTCGCAGAGAGATGATTAGATTGATTAGAAATATTAAGCTGCCACCAGAAATGGGTAAACTAGCTCAGCACAAACAGTTTATACACATCGGTTTGTGTACAAATGAAATAAAAGAGGTAACACGTAGTAATTAGTGAGCTTCAGTGCTGCTGGAAGGTGGATTTTGTCATCATTACCATTTTCAGTCTTTATGCTAAGCTAAGCTAATCAGGCTGTTTGCATTAGCTTCGTGTTTACCGTATGGTTTTCTCGCACAGAGTAATTAAAGCAATATAATATAAAGCACATTTCCCAAAACGTCAAACTTATCCTATGAATCTAAGATTTCGATGAAGCCCTTATTCCACATGTACTTGTATGCATCAACAACACTTATAGCCACGTCTTTAATACACAATGTAGCCTAATGTAGCAGCAGCTACAGAATCCTATCCCAAAGCTTAGTTTACATGCATCATCTATAATATATACAGTATACTGACTTTAAAGTGCACATTAAATGATTCACACAAACATAATTAAACAACAGCAACATCAGTGTCATTTACTCTCCGGTTCACATTTCAAGAAAGCCCTTTTGATCGCCTGTACAGTTAGTTAGACAATTCACAGGAAGACCTGTAATCTGATCTACACTATACTATCAGATCGCAGTCAAGTGTAATGCACAGATTCGTAGGTATTATAAATATCTTTAGGTTTAAAGAAGTTCAGGAAAACTTGCACTTGCTGGGAGTAAGATGAGGAGTTGATTTGTCGTTTTTACACTTCAGGTTTTGCACCAATTAAGCAAATGGGATTTAACATTATGAGTCAACTAGCTGGTGGGGTGATTTTGTTTTGTTTGTATGCAGCCAGGCTAACCCTTCTTTCCAGTCCAAGTTAGCTGCTGGCTGCAGCTCCGTATTCGCCAATATGTACGCGATGGCGGTATCTTCTCAACTAATTCACGGCAAGAAAGTGTTATTTCCCGAACCATTTCGTCTAATAATGCACATGAAATAACTCTAATATAATAATAGAGTGATATAATAATAAATCTGTCTGTCTCTCTTCAGTGCGACCGCGCGAAACATTTACATCAGTACAGAGAAGTTGTGAAGCTCACTGAGTGTTTTCCGTCTACAAGGTCACCTATGAAGTGTCTCGTGCTACATTCAGTCCGACCAGATCAAGATATATTTCTCCAACATGCCCCCCCCCCCCTCCATGTGTTTGTCTGAGGGCTCAGCAGGCGTAAGGTGGAGGTTTCTCAAAGGGGCTGTAGGCGGCTCCGTAGAGGACAGGAGCGTTGGGTGTCAGCATGTATTCCCCTTGTTCCTGAGTGGCTCCCTGAGGCTGTGGCTGGTTGGTAGCCTGAGAGGGCTGCTGGTTCTGGTTCTCTTCAGAACCACAGTTGGGCCCAGAGCCTCCCTCGGGGATCATCTGGGTAGGAGCATGCGGCTGGTAGCTGCTGTTATGCTGTAGGAGAGGAGAAGAGACGGTGTGGTAGGTTGCAACTGTATGCAGAAGTACGGCCAAAGATGCTTGATATTCCTTTATTTGGAAGCCAAAGCAACTGAAACCGAAGCAGCTAAACTGAATTCAGCCATCACTAGTTTTGTTATTCAAACCTGTGCTGTTCCTGTAATTTAAGAGATGCGTATCAATTGTTATTTTTTTCTCACACCTGCATGGGTATTGGATAGTTGGGGTAGGCGGGCAGAGCCTGTCCTGAAGGACAAAAGCCAGGGTAGCTGAGCATGTGCTGGGTCGGGTTGTACAGGATGTGGGGTGGTGGCGTGGGGCTGGGAGCCATCTGCGGAGTCGGCTTTTGCTGCAAGAAGACAAGAAGGTAAAAATGATCAGTGCGATGGCTGCCTAATGTACTGTAGGAGGAGAAATCGTAAAATCAGGACAATTAAGACTTTGCTGAAGGCGTTTGCTGAAACATCTGTGTCAGGACTGAAATATTACAACTAAAGATAAACTTTTCTCTTTATTGGGATGGAGGAGGAGGGGGGAGGTATCTTTTTTGGACTTATGCTTACTATATCTTTGTAAGCTCCGAGGATGGCGGCAGTGATGATTCCCAGGAACAAGCCAATCACGTTGAGTACCACTGAGGCCCACAGCAGACGGTGCAGGTGGATCACATCCCAGCAGCTGCTGACCCCGGTGAACTGATAGTAATGCGTGTGGTAGTCTATGCTGGAAAAGGGCGAGGAGTCAGGTCACAAAGCATTTATGTATGAAGAGAAGAAATGTCAGAAAAGCCCCAAACTGTCCTTCACTTGTTTTATTCTTTTATTAACTCTTTCAGGCTGCCATTTATAGGCTAACGGCTGAAGAGTAACATAGATGAAAGGAGGGAGGGACTCCTTGGAAAACACTTCCTCTTTGGTGAGTATAAGAGGTTATGGAAAAAAATATTTCTGCTTCTCTCATCTGTATTATCACACATTTATAATATGATAACAGACAAAAACGGACTTAAAAAAAGGTAGATAAAAACATTTACTGTGACGAAAGGCAGACACTCATCTAGAAACACACACGCCCACACGCACAAAGCTCGTGCTGCGTCTCACCTCTCACAGTTGTACAGGTAGCAGCAGTAGCAGGTGTTGCTCCTCATTTTCATCTTGCATGTCTTGTCAAATGAGCGGCACGTCACCTGCAGTGACAGATAAGTTGTTTTCTGAACAGCCAGATAAAAGATGAATATGGAAAATAGACTGTACTTATAGAGCGCCTTCCGACCACTCAAAAAATCAAAAATCACTCATTCAAGGTGCCAACTGCTTATCAGTTTTTGGGAGCTAACCATTCATACACCCATGGTGAGACCTTCGGCAGCAATTTGGGGGGGTTCAGTATCTTAAGCCCAAGGACACTTCGACACGCAGTCTGGAGGAGCCGGGGACTGAACCACCGATCATCTGCTCAGTGGACCTTGTGAGCCACAGCCACCTAAATGCTGCTAGGAAACTGTCCACATTTGATGACAAGTGAAGCAAATGTAGTGGCTGCCTGCAGCGCAGTAGCAATATTTGTACACTGGGTGTCACTACACACTTTGTGAATTTCTCAATGAAGCGCCACAAGGTTGTAAATGTATGGAAACCAGGCTTATTATTCTAATTTTTTTTAAAAACAGGTTTACTCTGTGACTTTGTTTTTGTTGATATTAAGTGTGTACTAATTATGTTTACATGTATATGTATGAGAATCACCTCAGTATAGTAGCTGTCGTAGGCGTAGCCTGCTCCACTGGCGAAATAGTCACACATGTCCTCCTGCAACGGCCTTATGTCCTGTATGTTAGAAACACAGGGAAACAGAAACACTGTTATTAAATATGAGAATAAATCATCTTGTCATACACCACAACTGTGATCTAAATGTTTATCTGCGCTTTTAGATTCAATTCTCCAACATTATGTGTGAAATTAACTCGCACGATTCTTTCCATCCTTCCTTTGTGTCGGTTTTCAACATGCGCCTGCTCAAAACTGTCCACTGCACGGAAACCCACAGCATTAAACCTCACTGGACTTTATGTAAAGTGGAATATAATGTGATCGTCCGAAGCTTGAAGGTGCAATAAATATGACTTTTACTGTCCCGTGAGCAGAAAATGAATACATCTGCAGACGTTTGAGAGCGCTGTTGATCAATATCAGTTACTCTGTGCCAGCTGCTGAGAGGTCCAATTTTTTAAACCCTCTCTGGTCCACACTCATTAAGACGCTCATTAAAATTCATTAGGCCAATGTGACAAACCGAGGTGTTCATTTCCATGTATCCAAACGCTGAGACCATCTAAGATATCCAATAAGGAAGAAACAGCGACCTTATTTGACTTCCCTGCACTTTGTGCTCAGCCCCATATAAACAATTTCAGGTTTTTGCGCAAATTGAATTTCATGCATATTAATTTAGTTTGGGAGTTATTAAAGTCCTCCGACTGATGTCATGATGTGGACAAATGATTTGTTGAAAGGCTGGCTGGTGATGAAAATGTTTTACAGTAAATGAGGTTCCTCAGGGTGCGAGCATCTTTGTAGCAGGAAGGAGAATGAGAGACTTCTTCAGTGAAACGTTGCCGCATGCCAAACAGTGGAAAACAGGGTGATTTTTGCAGAAGGATATCTATCTTTTGTTGCTGCATATTTGGATTTTATTTGTTTGCATCTTCGTTTTCAGTGTCTCAAAGGAAGTAAAGTCACATCACTTTTAATCAGCCCCGTTATCCTCCATCCCTGCAGGTGAGACACTGAGATCAGTGGTTCTGGTCTACTGTTCTGACGTTGAGATGGTGCAGACAGTTCTGTCTGATTGCATCCATAAAGTCCCTGATCTGATCCGCAAGTCTGTAGCTAAAACCGCCCCGTTTCTGTTGACCTGATGATTAAATTTGGTGTGTGAATGTGAGTCAGTGTTTGTTCAGACAAAGAAAAGAAAACTACTACTACTCTTTCAGTGCAGGTATTTAAATACATGTGATACTCACAATGAACTCTGAGGCGATAATCCCGTCCACAATGGCACAGAAGAAAGACGCGATGACTCCGATACTGATGAAAATGATCGCTGCCACGAGCTTAAAGCAAAGACATGAGAAATTAGTTTGCAGCAAAGAGGAAAGAACCAGTAAATCATCAGGGTAGTAATTTACGATCAGCTAGCTTTCTGTTAAAAATGAAAAGAATAAATTCATTATTAAGAAGTAAATGAACAGAAGTATTAAAATTAAGCCTACAAAAAAATAAAATAAAATAAATAAAATGGAAGATCTGATGTGGAAATGTTTGCAGCAAACATACATCTATTTATATATAAAAAAGAAAACATTTATGACCAGAATTTTATCCAATAACTAACAATACTACTACAATTTATTGCCATGCATTTATTTATACTTACAGTGCCATCATTTTCTGTGTTTAATATATATATATATATATATATATATATTTAAATTAACATGCTGTAATTTGTTTTGTACAAAGATAAAGTCACGCTGGTGTATGTAAGCTTGGTGTTTCTGCTGGTGTGTGTCCTGATTGGCCGTCTGCAGCGTCTGGACTGCAGGACGATAAAGGAAATGTACGGCTTCTTGCTCTGCCAACGCAGTGGTGCTTTGTGGGTAATTTATGGGCAAAGAGGCAACGTACAGGACAGAGGGACGGCCTATTGTACCATCAAGGTCAGTCTAATTCTCTCAATCTCATACACACACACAGACATGTACACACACACACACACACGCCGGGCCTCCACAGAACAAACCTCACACAATCTCGCTTGTAAATTAAGACCCAAAAAATCCGATCGATGACCGAACAGCAACAACATGTGCACACAAGAGCACACATGTACACACACAGACACACTAAGCCCAGCAGACCCAGCTGGCTGATCACAGATGTCTGATCATGAACTTTATCACTGAGCATCGTTTACTGTCTGTTCAATCGCTCCTCCAGGACCAAACCTCCTGTACTGAAGCAGGAAATTAAACACACACTTTTTTTTTTTTTTACTATCTACTGTATCTATCTAACCATAACGGCAGGTGGGACACGGCAGTTTGTCCTGAAAATCAAGCAAAGGAAGTCAAAAGATAGATTTGACTGATCCTGCATTGACACGAGTGACTTATTCGATTCATAGGAGATGTTCCCTTTTCGTTGACTTGCTATTTAAGATCTTCAGCTTTTCTTGGTAGATTTCAACTCCCTCGACAAGGAGACGGCCTGTTTGAGTGTGATGGGTGTCTGAGGCAGCAGGTCGGATGTTAAAGACCTCCATCAGCTGATAACCAAAGAGCAGCAGGTGGTGGAGATGCTGTAGTTGACAAATATCGTGATACAGGGCAACACTGCAAGACGTCTTTCAAGCGTTAGCTGTGCTGTGGGTTTGCAAACTGACGATCAGTTTCCTGGAGCGAGCGCGCCAGCTCCAGCCTGCGACACCCACAACTCTTCTTGGCAATTTAGCTCGCACACAGAGTGGAAAGGAGACGGTGAGAAGATATTTGCTGAATTTAGAGAATCACATTACCTGGAATCTGTTACCTGACCTTTACCATAACGGTTTGGTACCGTTTCAATTTGGATTCAGCCAGTATCCTTTTGAAATATGTGTCCAGTGCACATATATTTCAACAGGCTATTGTCTGTATCGTTATCAGTTTTTGGCATTGTCAGGTGTACAAACATTTCTAGGGGCCCCACTGCAAAAATCTGCTGTTGAACTCTGTCCAACTACTGTGCATAGCGGATATGATGATTAGCTTTAAAATTAGCTTCATGGTAACTGGTATAATACATCAAATTTACCAAATCTAATAGAATAAATAAATGAACTACTTGAATAACAGGCCCGCTACATGTTCACACGTTTTCGATGTCTGAGTATGTTTGTCGTACAAGAGAACAACTGACACACAGTGAAAACAGGTACTATTGGCAGCACCTAGGGGTCTGTGGCCTAAGGCCAGTTTCCCACTTTGTAATCCAGTCTTGGGTTTTGGAGTGCACCCAATGACAAAGGTACAAGTTGTCTTGCTCTAACAGGTGAAACAAAGTTAAACATGTGTGCGAGCCAAATGTCAAACACCTGTGTGGGTCGACCATTGGCACGCAGAGGCTTTAGGTAATAAGCTTTATCTGGTAAATCAGAAATAAATATGCCTACAGTAATATAAATGTCTAAACATAAACGGATCAGGCTTATTTTAGGTGTAGTTAACTTAATGGCCACGTGTTAATATGAAATGCAGAGGTGTAATGTGAGAATAACTCTAGAGACGGTGACAATGAATATTAAAATAAGCTAAATTTTAAAATGAATTTCTTCCAACAAAGTGAAATAAGAGCCCGGCTGAGAAAATAAACGTTTTCTGTGCAGGTTTTATCTGCTACTGGCCCAGACTCTCCACTTCATTAGCGGTTTAAATGACTCTGTTTTTATGGGCTGCAAGTGGGAGATGAGGCCAGCAGCAGAGACAATAGAGCCTGACAACTGCATTACTTCACATTACCTTAGCACCAGCTGCCAGCACATAAAACACCTCAACACACACTCAGTCGTCCAAACCTCCGAAATCTCTCCTGATACAACGGAAGCAGAGCGAAAAATCAAATACTGTAAAAGATTAAAGACGCACAGACATACTGTAGATAGTTTTCTGCTCTCAGGAGTCCAGTCAGTCAGGAAAGATTAAAAAGACATCGGTGATGGAAAATAACTCAGCAAATTTACTTTATTATTTCTGTTTCATGGACGGGCTTCTCATGCCACTACATCTTTGTGACAGCTATGTTTTTACAAGCTACTTTTCAGCATTTAGATTTACAAAGAACACAAAATATAACACAGTGTAAAAAACCAACTACTGCTTCTTGTGATTTTCCGGATCAAGAGAAAGACTTTTCTTGTCGTGAAGAGTTTTCACATTAATGTATCGCTACTTTTACTTAACTGATTCTGGCAGTGGAAAGTTGTGAACACAACATCGACATACACCATGTTATAACCATAACATTATGATCACTGACAAGCGAAGTGAAGAACACTGATTATCTGTGTTTTGTCCTTAAAACCGATGCTCGAAGCTAAAACTGCAGCTCTTGCCACGGCTGATCCGTGTATGACGCCTATTTTTACAGTCATTTACAGTTGTGTTTCTTTTAGCTCTGTTTTGGGTCTCCACCAACTCCTAAGGGAAACATCCGGCTGCTTCATGCTCCATATGTTCGCGTTTTTAGGCTAAGAACAACATGGTGAGAGGAGCGAGACTGAATCACAATAGTAAAGATCTATATAGGCAGCTAAACAATGAGCTGAAACTCGCTATAAAGCTCCATAGCTGGAGATTCAGGTGATAATTCCCCATAGTTTCATCACTAACATTCCCATTGGTACATGTTATTGTTATTATGAAATATAGATTATAGCTGTACTGAAAAAACAGAGGGAAATAATTGAAGTTTTGGAGAAGAAGATACATCAGTGACGAAAAGACAAAGACACAAAGGGGAATTTTATAGGAGTCAGTAAAGATACTTATCAGGTTATGTAACAAAAGTCGCTGACTGCTGCAAGGTCTTTTCCCCCTGCTCAGTGGTCCATTGACCAATCACGACCACAGCTGGACACACTGGTAATAAGAACTTGTTGGGTAAAATACAGCCCTTTAAAAGGTTCACCGTTCTGCTCTCCACGCTCCAAGGTGACCAAAAGGATGGCAGCCTGTGAGATACAGGCAGTAAGAAACTGCTGGAGCAAAGAACATGAGCTACATGAAGCATTTAGTCATAAAGAAAATCTTACAGTGCATCGGAGCAGTGAAGCTTGTTTTAGGAGCGGCAGGGTAAGAGCAGATAGGGAGTTTATCTTTTTCTCTTTTTTTTCCCATCTTTTACAGACAGAATTTCATGGCGCGCGATCCTTTTAAACATTTTGGAGGACAAGATAAGACAAGATGAAAAGTGGCAGTGTAGGAGCCATTATGTTTTTTTGTTTGTTTTTTTTACTTTATCCAAGAAATGTCAGCCGAGCATAAATGTGTGTTTTACCTGCAACCCACCTCACATTCATAAAGAGGGCTGATCTCTCAGGAACGTTTGTGACAGAAGCCCTAAAACACCCAAATCTAGAGACATAAAGCGGTCCACTAAGCAAACAGGCACAAATACTACAGACAGTGCGAGGTGGAAAAACTGTGGTTGGTTGAAGAGTGTTTAAATGTGTCTTCCTCTCTAATGAAAATGAAGGTTTTCCCCCATGGGTGACATTTCTTGTTTGCAAAGGTGTTAATATATTTAGCCTGTTGATTTAGTTGTTTTCTCTCTCAGTAAATAATACAGAGTTTGTGTTCATTACACTGAAACCTCATTTTTAGCCTCATACTGTGACATTCGGACTGCCAGGCAGGTTGTTTTTGTCCCATTTTTTCAAGGTAACTGAGACCCAGGATGTCCAGATGTTACAGCAGTTTTATAGAAGATGCTACTTTGTAGTAACTGATATAGGACTGTAGGACTAACAATGAAAATGTGATGTGTTACCATGAACTTAATTTATCTACCGGTCTTCACATATTGAAGAAACTGCAGCACAACCCGCTTCAGCCTTCGACTGATCGAATCAAAGACGACTTTACCAAGTGACTTTCAAAGCTTGTGCTCCAGTCAGTTTCATTTGATTGCAACAACTGTCCCTTGCCAGACAGTGTACGTTTCAGTTCATGGTTGGCGTTTTAACCCGTTGGCCGCCAGGGCACCTCATTACCCTCCCCACCTCTTCTCCTCTGTCTGCCAACTGAGATTTCAAGCGCCTCAAAGATGTGAATCCTCGCAAATAAAAAATGTCAGATAAATCTGTATTACACTGCGCCGACACTGCACATCATATATGCCTTCCCAAACCGATGTGGTAGACGTTCACCGCTGCAAAAACGCGACACAAAGAGGCAGGCCTCAAACATGAATCAGGTGAAATTCAAATATTCAGTCTCAGCTCAGCTGCCAATAACAAGTAATTTGATGATTTAATGATTATCAGCAATAAAAAAAAAAAGCCACAATGCCGTGGAAGACATGATCATACATGGTCTGCTGACACGACAGCAATGTGCGGTGTGTTCCAGTGTTTTATGTGCTCAAACAGAAACTGAGTGACTTGCTTATTTAATCATTGTGATCAAGTGATCTGTAACCACGACAACAAATACGCAGAATCTATGATGAAGTCAACACAAATGACTTCTAATTATATTAGACAGCAGGGAGGGAAGAAGAGTCACCCATACTATATTCAGGCACTGTTTTAGATCACTTTTAAGCTTTTGTTTGTGTTTTATCACTAAAATCTAATTTGTATGTGTTGTTTTTACTTATATTTAATCTTATATATTATCGATTTTGTTTAGTATTATAATTTGTATTCATATTCTAATCTAATATTTATGCTTTTATTTTTGCTGGGCATGAGTTCATCTTTATTTTCTGTCATATCAGTATACCTGTCACCTGTAAAGCACTTTGGACAATAACCTGTATACAAATATTAAAAGTTCGTTATTTTCTGTATTAAACCAGTGAGTCGAACCGGAAACGTCTCTGTTTGTAGACAAATTAGTCTGCTCTCTAACATTAGACCCTCCGTATGCTGCTTTATGAGGTTAGAGGAGCAAAAAGCTGTGAGACCCAGGAAGGAAGAGAACCATCAGAGCTCTCAGGTGTCTGTGGCATTGTGGAACGGTTAGTTGTTCTTTAATGAGCGACCTGGCTTCTGCCAGCCGGCTCTCGTATTACAGTGTGAGCCTGAGACACGGGAGGGAAGAAGACACCTGTGCGAGAGAAACATCGTGCCACATGTGCCTTTAAAAAGAGACACAGTAGACCGGCGTCTGTGTCACCAACGATCACGCCATTAAAGTTTAAAGCACAGGACCGGGAGTGATGCTGGAGGGGCAGACAGATCCGGCAGGTAGTAAATGTCGATTCACACGTTTAGACAATGAGCGAAACAAGAGGCGAGGAACCAAAAAGAGAGCGAAAGCCTGCAGAAAACCTCTTCAACATAAAGCCTGCCTTTATGTTTATGATTTCAATTATGTCAGCTGCACGCACGCACATAGGAACAGCATCTTTCCACGTGTGTGGACAGCTCCAGGATGGGTATCTGTGTAGACTGGGTTAGATATGGTACACTGTTGCGTAACATAAGACAAGGACACCCTTGATGCCACATGAAAAATTCACAGCACACACTGATACACCACAGTCATGGTAGCAGGCAGAAGGAGTGTGTTTACAACTCTGTTTTTTTTGTTTTTTCTCTCTGTACTGCATCGAGCCAGTAAAGTGTCTCTAAAAATATCTAAAAATATGGTTAGAAATAAAAGTTTCTGGGCCTTTAAATTAACGTATTACACTCTGCCCAGTGTTGGTTTCGTGTGGTTATGTCCTAATTAATAATTTGGTGAGTTTAGAGGTTTTATCACACATACAGTTAAAATAAACCTGCTAAAGTTCAAACTTGACTTACTGAGAATAAGCTTAATTAGATGAATGCGACATAATAATTAGGACTAATTCAGAGGTGAAAATGAAGTATTCCCAATCTGCTAAGGTTTCTGTGTCACCGGTGTCCTCTTCGGTCCTTGCAGCGACTTTAAACAGTTAGCCTCATGCTCAGTTTCATGTACTGCGAATGTGATACAGACTACATTACTTAAATGACCCAGAGGAACAGTTTCGGCTTCTGGTTGCCAGTAACCTTTAAGTATATTTGACGGCCACTTGTCATAAATGACACAAACTAGAGGTCAACTGGAATGTGAAAAGTTTCATTTGCATTTTAAGAGAAGTCAGTAATCTTTTCAAGGTTTGGTCCACCTTTCTGGAGCCGCTGATAATCTTTTGAACCCCGTGTTGTGCAGAGAGGTACTTTGATGACATTATACCGGTGTTCCTGTCTGAAATAAAGGATCCCTGTCAGCAGCTGACCAATACTAATGCAATTACCCCCTCTTGTCATTGAAATCCAGAGCCAATCACATTCACTTCCCCTGACCACAACTCCAGTCTCCAGTCACTGACCCGGGCACAAGGACCAAGAACACATTACGCCGCCATTGAGTAATCAGATTTGTCTCTTGCTCATAATAGAGCAATTTCCCGTTTAGTGAATTTGCAAACTCTGTAACATAATCCTCTAATTTATGGTGTATATATGTCCCGTTTTCCAGGAACAACGCCTCATTTTTAGAAGATGAATATCATAAAGTCACCTTTAGAGAGAACAAACACAAGGCTTAAAACGTGAATGTGACTTTGCAGAACAGGAGCTGTCACAAAAAAAAAAGGGCCCCGACAATCACGTTGAATGCATTCGCAAAGTCATTAAACATCTGCACATCTTTTTGTCGGGGGCCACGTGGGTGCTGCAGAACAAGCGGGAAACACAACGCTGCTGCTTGTTAGCAAAAAGTTGCTCACTAACTTACTTTTAGCTCTGTTTGCCAACTCCTGGTCAAAATATCTGCATGCTCAGCTGCTAAACGCTCAGTTTTCTTAACCAGCTACAGTCGCTAACTGTGCGCTAACCTGCGTGGGGCAGGCCATGTAATTGAGTTTAGTTAGTTCGATGACTTTGTCGCTTCTTTTTCCACCGTTTCCTTTGTGTTGTGGACGTTGCATCGCATTACCACCACCGACTGACAATGTGTGAGATTAATGAAGCCGAAGGCGGTGATGCAGCTATAAACATCTGTTTTTTTATCAGCACACTGGGCTACTGATGCGCCGGTTGGCAACTGACAAGATGTTTAGAGTCAAGGTGTGACTACCCCCTGGCAACCCGAGTTACTGCCCTGCATACATCTGTCCCGTCCTATGAAAGCTACCAGCTGTCATTTTAAAGGTTACGACAGGATCGTTTTGTCTTATTAAGAGATGTACCTACAGCTGCTAATACAGTATGAAGTCAGAAGTACAAATGTTATATAGTGAGGGGTCTGAATGTGGACATGAAATCATCATTATGATGTGATTTGAACCATCGGGAGAGTCGGAGGGGCAGACTCACCATGGGTCTTCGATTCTCCACCAGGTAGATGCCGACGATACCCAGAAATGCTCCAAAACTCAGCTGGAGGCACAAATGAAATAAACATTAGGGCTCAGAGGAGGAAGCAGACAACACGGCGAGTCACGGTCAGATAGTGTTTTAAGAGGTCAATGACGTGAGGTGACTCCAATCACTCACGGTGATGCCGGGGTAATATCCAGCAACAGGCACATTGTCTGTGCGAGTGGCAGAGATCAGACCTATAGTCAGCACCACCAGAGCCAGAGCCAGCAGGGCCACAGTCACCCACAGAGCCGATTTCCTCCGACGCAGGTACTGAACTGAGGACAAAAGGGGAGGAAGACAACAGGGTGACAGAAGAACCTCTTTACATCCATTACCACCAGTCCTAAACACGTGAATTAAAATCTGAGCAATCCTTAACCTGAACATGGACATATACTGATATAATTTAACTGCACTTCTCTCAAATTTATATGTAGTGTACATGAGCAGTAGTGGAAGAAGTATTCAGATCTTTTACTTAAGTAAAAGTACATGTCATTCAAAGTCACATTCAAATAAGCGACAACATTTTTAAACTGTGCACCTGTTTTATATAGTCGTGAGTAGACATCAGATTTTATATTACTACAATATATATATATATATATATATATATATATATATATATATATATATATATATATATATATATTATCCACAAAATAACTATGTCAGATCAGTGTAGAAAGGACAACATTTCATACAAGAAGCTAGTGGAGCAGAAAACAGCATAACATAAGTAAGTACATGCATTTTCCACTTCTGCAGATGAGCAATGAGAGAAACATTTCTGACACACACAGAAACACACACTGAATTAAAGCTAAAGTTATTTAGCAGGTTATAATTTTTTTTTTTAATTTGACATAACTGTACCTGTTGGGTCCTGGACTTCTGTCGCTGTTTGCTGAGTTGCCTGCTGAGTTTCGGGCTGCTGCATCATTTTGACTCTGTCCGGATGAATTGGTTCTAAAATAATGTATAAAAGGAGATCAGCCAGCTGAACCGACGTTTTTTTTTGTTTTGTTTTTTTTTGTTTTAGCTGTTTCGATCGAGTCCCTGTTGATTCAAAGCAGAGTCCTCCTCATCTTCCACAGAGCGACGAGTAAGATGTTTCCCCCTCTTTATAACTCAAACATTTTGTTCAATAAATACGAGTTTCACATAAATGCGAGCGCAGCTGACTCGGAGCTCGGACAGGTTCAACTTTTCACCAAGCCTCTGAGCGAGAGAGAGAGAGAGAGAGAGAGAGAGAGAGAGAGAGCGCGCGCAACCAATCAGCTCTCTGCATTCACCTCAGTCATAAATTATTAATTGATTGACCTGACATAAGTTCATAAGTTTAGGCTTTGTATTCATGCCGGAAACTCTCAGAATGTGTGTTTAAACCCGATGGTAATTCAAGGTGGGTAAAGTGAGTTTCCGGTGAGTTTTCATGTGTGCAGGCTGCATCCCACACTGGTCATGATGCTGTTGATGAGGATGACGAACTGGAATATGAGATCACAGCGCCCCCCATCGGCCAATACTTGCAAAATAGGACAGCTTTGTGAAAGCACCTGTTATGTTTTGGTAGAGGGAGTACTAATGTTGCGTAGAAGTAGTTATACCACATTATAACTCTGTCCTGTTAAGGTATGCGCATTCAATAGCACACTGTTGCCCATAAAGTTGTATTAATATTGATAATATATTGGTACTGGTATCCGTTGTTATCTCGTGTCACACACAGAACATGGTGATTTTAATGGCAAAAAAAAAATATTTATTTACATTATAAATGATAAACATCTCTGCAGCAATGGGTACAAACTTATTTACACTTCTGATGCCGCAAAACAATTATATATTGTGTTTACAGGTATGCCTGTGTCGTGTCACCGAGCTGTCAGCTCACATGGCAGTCAAACCAAACCAGAGATCTGCACTTTCTGGGTGTGTCGTGAATAGCAGGAAAGGAAAACAAAACAACTGAACTGTGAATACTTACATAGGATGTCAAATCTATTAAAGCTGCACTGCTGGTGACTTTATCATCATCAACAACATTCGTCCCACCTCTAATCTGTGCTGAAATCGTGTATGAAAAAGTGCTTAAAAATAAAGTTTGCCTGCCTGATAAGCAAACAGTTTATATGAAACAATCCCTGCATCATAGCCTCTTACGACACCGAGCAGGTGGAGGACTTGGACGACGGCTCTGGGATGTAGTCACGTCGCAGGTCATTGGGCAAAGAGCCGTTGACTTCCCAGACTGTGAGCTCCTCGTAGATCCCCATCTCGATCATCTCCTCCTGCCAGGGGATAGAGATGTTCCCAGAGGCAAACTCATCAAAAAACTTCCTGTCCTTGTCTTCCACCTGCACGCCTTTAACCGTGGAGAAGGCCCCGACGTCGCCAATGCTCTTGGCATAAACTCTCCTGGGGTCTGGCACAAAAGGAGGTGTGAGGATCCCTGTGGAGAGAGAACGCAGGAAGATGTCGACGTTTCCTCTCTTTGTCTTTTACTCCATAATCACCAATAAGATCGATAAACAAGCTACAAAAACAATATCATGACAGAGAGAATGTGTATTTTGTGAAAGGGCTGATTTGTCTGTGTCTAAAAACCGACCTGCGTTCAGTTTCCTCCAGTTGATCTCGCTGAAGAAGGGATGCATCCTGATCTCGTCGCATGATCCATTCTTGAAGCCGAGCCTCTTGTCGACCTCTTTGACCAGCAGACCCTCGCAGATGGACCGGGCGTTCTCACTGAATTTCTCTGGGTACACCACGGCGTCGTTCAGGATTCGCTTCTTTACCACCTTTTTCTCCACCTTGAAACAACACAAAGAGCAGAAGAGATTTGTACATTACGTCTGTACATTTAAAACCTGCATGTCGTACTAGTCACACTCCTCTTCTTCATTTACCTGCGCAGCTCTTACTCAATATTTATCTGCAGGACGTTCAGATACCTCAAAATTTGGGTGTTGGGAAATGGAGTGAGTCTGAACCACAAAGTCTTGTGTACTTTGAAACATTGAATACATTTACTCATAATAACGTCTTTTTATGGATAAGGATTATTACATTTACTTAAGAAAAATAAGTAAATGTGTCAGAGCATCTGATTTTACAACAATATCAGCATCAGGCCACAAGTGGGCAGACATGAGCCATCAGTTCTTCAAAAAACAGCTATTGTATTATCATACCGGTTTAGTAAAAGCTGGTTTAAACATCACATGGCAAAGGGAGTTAAGACTGTGAGGAATGAGGCAGAAAAAACTGAGCCCAAACAAAAACATACAATCTTTTAAAAAGAGTTAAAAAACGTAGAGTGAGATACAACATCATGCACAGTGTTTTTACCTTCTCTCCTCTGGCCCTGAAGGGTCCTTTAGCAGCCATAAACTCATACAGAGTGACGCCCAGAGTGAAATAATCTACAGAGTAGTCGTACTCTTCTCCTTTCAGCAGCTCTGGAGCCATGAAACCTGCAGATGAGAGAGAAGAGATCCATTTCCAGTTTAAACTGATTAAAAAAACATACTTTTTGGGGATTAAGTCAAGCTAATTTGTACAAATATTATACCCCTTAAAACTAAAATCCTGAGAAGAGTCAAGATGTCACATTTTACTCTATGTCTAGGTCTATGGAGGTCTGGTCAGAGCTCAATCTGTGATTTCAAGTGTCTGATTCTTCAGATTTTACTGTCAGAAAATATCCATTAAAGACGGAAAGAGGACCTCACTGGCCGTGCCGGCTACAACAGTAAATGCCACTTACATGTTATTCTAATGCTCTGAGGGGAGGCATTCTTCATGATGACTACCTAAATACTTTAACTTCTGTACTCAAGTACAATTTTGAGATACTTGCAGCATCAGAGCCAGCGGCACAAAAAAAGCTGAGGCCTGCTCTGGAGGCCCTGCAGCTGTGTTGTGGGAAAAAAGGATGCTCCACAAACTGCTCAGTATTATGGACAACAACTCCCACCCACTATATTATATATACACAATATTCAACATTAAACTGATGCACACAGTGATGCGCGATAAATAATCTGAATCCAGTATTATAATATACATTATATGATCATATGATCCACTCTGCATAACGAGTACTTTAAGTATATTTTATGATTTTCTACACTGTGGCATTTCTGCTTTGACTTTAGATCTGTGTCATTCGTCCACTACTGAGTCCAGTCATTCAGGTAACACTGGTTGGTTGTAATGACAGCTGTACAGTCTGCACACTGCAGTTACCTGGGATAAGGTAAATGTTATTGATTACAGAGTGAGAGTAAATGCTGTAGAGCTGTTGGTTTTGTAGGTGTGGGCCACGTTCACAGATCCTGCTGTGAGCCACAGGCAGGTGAATGTCAGTGATTATTGTTTCGAGTGTACCTGGAGTCCCAGCGTAGCCCTTGGTTTTAAACTGATCTTCAGCCAGTTCCACAGCCAGACCAAGGTCAGAGATACGGACGTTACCTGTGAGAACAAACAAAAGGGTAAAGTCAAGAGCCGTGCGCGTCACAGATATGAATGTTGACGTCTCTGACTCATTAACCTGTAGCAGCATGATGGTTGAAAGACGTCCTTGTGTTAGAATTAAGACACAGAGTGTTCTGTAGGTGTGAAGTGTGTGTTTGTACAGACCAGCATGCATGTGTTCGTATGTTTCAACCTCAGGAGGCCAAGAATAGGACATATTATAAAATGTATTCAATATAAGTCAAGGTGAGGGGCTATAATTCCATTAAAGCAAAATCACAAATGTATAAAAGTACATGCCTGTCTGCTACTGTACATGGACTCATTTTCTCAAGACTAGAATACTGCAACTCCTCCCTCTCTGGCATTAACCAAAAGTGACTCTCTTGCCTCGAACCCAATCCCAGCTTCTCTCCACTGGTTTGTTTTAACATTTTGCTGATCACCTTTAAAGCACGTCTAGGTCTGGCATCATGAGCCAGTTCACAGCCTTAGATCCTCAGATGGGGCTATTCTGGCCGGTCCAATGTCAGTTTTTAAATGTAAAGGTGACCTTTGCCATTAGCTGTTGTTCACATTATTGGTTCTTACATTTTATTTTTGTCTTTCTTTGTGTTTGCTTCCGTATGTGGCCGAACTGCTTGCTTGTTTTCTCTGTCCGAGTACTTCATAAACTCTGTTTTTAAAGGTGTGGGTTTCAATTCAAATCATTTTCAAGGAATAGTTTGACATTTTGGTAAATGCGATGAACAGGCAACATCAACACCACTGCCATGTCCGTGTGGTAATAACGAAGCTGGAGCCAGGAGATGGTTAACAAACTGGACATTAGCATAAAGAGCTCAATACTCCAGGAAGTCACGGTGTAAATCCACAATTTAACAAAGGAAATGTAACATTTTAATGAGGTAACTTTTACTTACTAAACATATTTAACAGATAAACATAAGAAACACTCTAGCCCCCAAAAAAAGCAATCAAACTTTTGTTTTAATTATATATTATAGTGGTCCAACACTGAGTATCCCATAAATCACTGAACTCTGAGAATGAAAAAATATAGATTAGTCAATACGGTCTCTTGAGTGTATATATCACATCTAAATGGTTAAATGAGCTGCAACTGCAGGGTTACATTACAGTCACATGAATTACCAACATCACAACAGCATCTATGAGAAAAGACTTCAGGCTGCACTTGAGAGTGTCTGACCTTCATTATCCAGCAGCACATTCTCTGGTTTGAGGTCTCTGTAGATGATCCTCTTCTGGTGGAGGTGCTCCAGGCCCTGGATGATCTGAGCAGCGTAGTAACAGGCCCGCGACTCTGTAAACCCCGGGTTGTCCTCATCCACATTATAAATGTGATACCTAGTGGCAAACAAGGGAGGACCATTTTACTCCAAATATGATAATTCTAGTATAATTGCATGTTTATTTACTGCGAATTCTTAATGTTGGTTTTCTTGGACTCAGCCAGGGTGGATGTGGGATCAAAGGTAGAGATTGAAATAGATGTTGTGGTCAGTGCGTCATTGAGTGAAGAGGAAGAAGGAGATCTAACCTCAGGTCTCCTCCGTTCATGATGGTCATGATGAGACACAACTCTGTTCTTGTCTGGAAGGCGTAAGCCAAAGAGACAATGAACCTGCTGTGAACTCGTGCCAGGATCCTTTTCTCCACCATCGCCCCCTACAGGACGGGAAAGGACAGCGGACGGTATATTTCAAACATTTGTTTAATCTGTCATGACACGTAAACAAATAAAAACTGGATCATTTCAGCAACAATTTCAGAGGCGCTGAAGTTATGGTCATCATAGGAAGACACCCAGGAAATCCACTCATTTTATAAACATGGCACGATCTGTGCTTTATAAGGAGATCAAAATGTTCCAATGCTGAGGGCACTAATCATATAAGCTGCAAGGCTCCATCTAGTTACTGACTGTTGCTTAGACAAAGGATTACACAGATACTGGTCATAGAAGGCCTGTAGAGACAAACGAGACTACAACTGCACAAAATGCAAACTGCGTTATAGTATTGTGCAGGTTGTAGATCCAGAATCTAGCAAATTTTTTGTTGCATGTCCAGATTTTTGCTCTTTCTCTGGTGAGATCCGGCCTGATTCCTTACCTCATATCCTTTTCTCTTCTTTAACCTCTTCTTGTTGAGCTTTTTGCAGGCATACAGTTTTCCCGTGGCCTTCATCTGACAGGCAGACACTTCCCCAAAACCTCCTTTCCCCAGTATACGAAAATCCAAAAACCAATCCTCTTTCATGGGCTGCATCTCCAACCACTTCCACTGCAGATATCTTTTCAGATACATGCTCTCCAGGAAGAAAGCGTAGGGCACTTCCTTTAGAAAGTCCATCACGCTGTCCACAGTGTCGTTGAAAAGATCATCCCCAGCCTCTTGGTGTTTCTCTTTGACCTTTGTGATGCCATTTTCTGGAAGGAAGGGACAAAAATATTCGGCATCAGGCTCCATGTAATGGGAAATGATCTTGCTCGCTTTGTTGACTCGATCTTCATCCTCAGCCATGTTGTATTCCTCAATATCTTTCCACAGGTGACAGGGGCCTTTGTACTCATTGTTGGTGTCTAGGAACTCCTGGAAGAGACGTTTGCCAATGGGCTGGTCAACACAGACTGTTTGAAAGCCCAGGTCTAAAGTCTCCTGCAGGCCTTCACATACTGTGATGTGAGGCAGCTTGAGGCGGGCGTGGTACTTCTTGTCTCGGTTGGATGCAAGAGTACCCGAGCCCCCGCGGGCTGAGATGTAGGCATAGTTGGCCACTAGTGTGGTCATGCCACTATCGTCCATCATGATTGCGGCAAAAAGTGAGCAAAATCTACAGAGAGAAAGTGTTACAGGGAGGCCAACCTGTGGAAACGAGGCCCAGATAGCAAAGAAAATAGGAAAGTAGCAGAGAGGCAGATGATATTAGACTAATTCCCAGATGAGAGCAAGATGTGATGTGAATTTCTTCTTCCTCCAGCGCTACAGAAACAAATAATATCGTACACCTAACCACACTGCAGTCAGCCAGCGTTTCCCTCAACGAGCCTGTCACTAAACCTGCGTGTCCCTTCTATCACACGCATGCAGATCTACCTGACTCATCACCTTTCCCCAAGGGGATTTACCCAGTCGGTAACTCTGTAATGCTTTATCCTGCACTAACCCATGGCCTTGTGCATGCTGTGGAAGAGAACACACAAGACTTAGTAAACATGATGGAGGGAAGAAGAAAATGAAAATGAGAGAGGGAGAGGAGGGATACATGTGGTATGCATGCAGTCGGCTGGTAATGACAGGAACACAGTGACGATGAGAGACATTGTAATTGGCACAGCGGCCCACTCAGTCCATTAGTTAACATCTGCAGAGTTCTATCTTTCATCTTACTTAAGCACTTTTAAACCTTATCTCTCGTTATAACCCTCTACCAGAAGGGAAAATATTCAGTCTCAAAACAAAGTGTAGAGGGGACATTCATAGCTTTCAATAGTGTATATAAGCATGTCATGGTGTGATAAAGATATATGAGACAGATAGGATTAAAAAGCAGAGGCCTGAGGCATTTCGTATGTCATCTGTCTCTCCGCTGTATTTCCACTCAGCACATTAATGGTTACAATACGATAAACGTTTAAAAATGCCGCCAAAATACTAAAATAAACACAATCAATGAACCACTCGTTACACATCAAATTAATGAACACTGATAATCAATCATCAACTCTTTATGTTGTTTTTCAAACGAGGCTACAGTCATGCTAGCAGCTCTGTGAAGTGGCACAAAGCTGCGCTAATGTCAGCACGCTAACATGCACAACAATGAACACGCTGCAGAGCAGGCATTGCTTAATTATTACCTATGGAAGATGGTGAACATGTTTAGCATGTTGGTCATCTTAAGTTATGTACCCCTCCAAAACAATCCATTGTCATGGTTCTAGTGGTTGGACAAAACAAGCAATTTGAAGATTTCAGCCCTGGCTTTAATATCTTGTTGACACTTCATAAGTTAAATTATATACATTGACATTGATTTAATCTTTCATAACATTGTTCCAGTACATACCCTTTACAATTTCTTCTTCATGACACTGGGAAAAGTGCAATGTTTCAAGCCCAGATTGACTCTTATGTAGGTAAAATTATGATTTTAAAAAAATGATCTTTTAATGTGCCAATCACTTAAATGTGATAAAATCAGATACAGCCTTTCACCTTGACTGTTGTCATTGGTACCCAACATGCCTGATTGTTCAAGGTGATCCCGAGGTTTACCTGTTTCTACGTCGGCCCACCTCGGCTTCCCTGCATGCCCACCTTATCTTGGCCTTATAAATAGTGAATAAGAGATAAGACACACATCACACTCTGGAGCGAGGTCCAGGGAGTGACTTTTAGCTTTTAACTGTGAAAGAGAATGAGACCAAGAGACGGGACAGCAGCACAAACCTGAAAGTGATCTTTGGGGAGGGACAGGAGAGAGGAGAAAACATTAAGGGAGGAAGAAGAGACGTGAAAGTTAGAGTCACGTAAAAGAACAAAAAAGGTCTGCTGTGGATCCTGGTCAGCGCAGAGATTCATCATGGCTGCCTTGAAGGAGAAGAGGACTTGCGGGCAGCGATGTGAAGACTTTGGCCGTTTTGTCTGGAACTCTGACAATGGGACGTTGATGGGAAGGACTCCAGAGAAATGGGGTAGGAATAAGATATTAACTCATTAACCTCACCACGAGATTAAATATTAAGAAGATAATAAGATTTGCTCAAAAAAAAAAGATTCAGACTTTTATAAAAATCTGTCCCACATATCCAAATTTCCTCTTTTTTCCCCTATATTATATTATATATTAATAGATTGTTATGACTATTATCACAGCCATAATGTGTAAGCAGCATTTAAATGTTGTAGCTGGTTGGGGTGAAGGGATTTTGAACCACTTTATACATTGTTAGGTAGTTTCTAATCTATAACAGAGAAAGAGAAAGTACTGCAAAAGTGAAGATTAAAAAATATATGTAGTAAATGTACTGCAGTACTTCTACGTACCACATAGATGTGATTGCGTATGTATGCGTGCCCTGGCGACAACACATCATGTACTTGTACGTACCATTCTCTGTGACTTTTTCTGTCCTTTCAGTATCACCGTGGTGAGGTGTATGTTTGTAGCATGTGGGCAGAGTGAGATAAGCCCGATGTCGTGTGATTGCCTGAGTCTCTCCCCGTTATTTGATATTACAATCAGATTAACCTGAACCCATATCAGCACAGGACGCCATGACCTCTGCAAACGTAGACCAGCACCTTCTCCTCTGTGTCATGAGTGTTTTCACATTAAGCACAATTACTTTGCTGGCGTATCCTGTAAATGCAGGAAGGGTAATTTCATTGCTGAGGTTAAAAAATGCCCACAACAGCTATCAAGGCACGATTCTACAAAAGCAGAGAGACAGCAGCACAAAAAAGGTGAGTCAGTTGTTAACATGTCACCCTGTATCACTCTCTTTTCTTCACAGTGTACATCAGTCTGTACTATGTGGCCTTCTACGTGGTGATGACGGCCCTCTTTTGTCTGGCCATCTGGACCCTCATGTACACCTTGGATCCGTACAGGCCTGACTATCAAGATCGATTAGAATCGCCGGGTAACACAACGACAGCAGCAACAACAACGATGATTTCAATTAAACCTCACCTTTACCAGCTCTGTGTTTGCTTGTCTGTTCAGGGGTAATGGTGTGGCCGGACACTTACGGAGAGGAACAACTTGAAATCTTCTACAACACGTCAAACAAGGAAAGCTGGAAGAAGATGAACACGATCCTTACAAAGTTCCTGCAGCGTTAGTATTCCCTTACTTGACTCTGTGAGGCAATCGCCTTATTTTCAACAAGATCAAACTTCATTAAAACAAGACTTCTAAATCTTTTGCACTGTTTCTCTCCCTCAGCCTACAACGAAACGAACCAACTTGAGTATAACAACTATACGTGCACGAAAGGAAAGTACTTCTTTCAAAACTTCACCCCCTCTGCTCACCACACCAAGCGCGCATGTCCCTTCATGCAAAGCATGCTGGGACCTTGCTCAGGACTTGAGGACCCAACCTTTGGCTACAACTGCTCCATGCCTTGTGTCATCATTAAGATGAACAGGGTATGTTTAACTATAAGTGTGTTGGATCTTGCAGTACATAAAAAAACACATTTTAATCACATTAAATAACAAATATTCTGTTTCATCTTTGCAGATTATTGGCTTTCTGCCTACTAATCACACTGACGCTCCCCCGTACGTCAACTGCACTGTTCTGGTGAGCATCAACTGCATATACTGATTTTAACAGCATGCAAGCAAGAATGATCATAATCGATGCAACACAGGCAGAGTTATGCTAACTTCTAGTCCCAGTATGGGTCAAGATTTTTTTTTTAAAACAACACTGAACTCCTACATTTCCCATGATGCAACTCTTTTCATTCGGCCCTAAAAAACAGTTTGAGCCATTTTGTCAGACCTGATGAAGTTCCCAAAAAGTATGTTTGTTGCGTTTAGGACGGACATGAAAAATGTGGAAAAAATGGAGTATTTCCCAAACAGGGGCATTATGGATCTCTCCTACTTCCCTTACTACGGAAGACAGGCACAGGTGAGCAAGTAAAACACGCAAACACTGAAAAACACCACAACAAGATAGGTTTGTGTCATTAAAATCTCTTATGGAATAGAGGAACATCTGGACAAAGCAGACATTGGTTCACCAGACACTTGAGTTATGCACACAAGGCCGAACGTTCAACTTTACTAAAACATTTGCGGTGCACATATTGCCCCTGAAAACTAAATTACTACAAACAGGTCAAAAATGGTCAAAGAGTTCAACAAACAGATGTTAATAAAAAATGTTACTCAAGTTATTCATATTTCATTTTAAATATAACATAATAGTTAACTCTCAAGACCTGTCACATAACTCCCCATACACTTTGTCTTTTGTACAGATTAAACAGATTTATGAGTCCACATTCTTTATGCTAAGCTATGCTAAGCTAAGCTAATGTCTGGTAGCAATAGCTTCATATTTAATGAACAGATATAAGAGTGGTATTAAACTTCTTATCTGACTCCCAGCATGGAATCAAACTTCTGTATTTAACAAAATGTTAAATTATACCTTTAGGTTTCATCAACATGTGACAGGAAAATAGAAAAATAAAACAAATCAAACATAGAACAGTAACCAACAGTCTGCATTGTCTCCTCCCTCCTTATCTTCAGCCTACCTACGTGAACCCGTTGGTGGCTGTTCGGTTCAGCCTGGTCAAAGAGAGGTCAGCTAAGATCCAGTGCAGAGTGGTCTCCGACAAGATCAGCTACGAGAACTTCTATGATCCGTACGAGGGAAAAGTCATCTTCTACCTCAAAGCAATGAAATGAGAAACGGAAGGTTCTCACGTATCCCATAATCATAGTTTGTTGATGTCAAAGATAGATCAGGTGTCTACAGATCGATAGTGACTTATATTTTACAACATTTAAACCGCTTGTATTCAAACTTATCTCAACAGGCCCACTTGTAAATCTCTGTGCTGTGTGGAGTGTTTGTATCAACGTGATTTTATCAGAGTGATTCAGGAACTTTTCTATCATTTGATTTTACCACGACTACTATTATTGTGCTAACAACTTTAACCTCTGTCTGCATGTCTCCTCCTCTCCCCTCTCTTCAAACTCAAGAAAGTAGACGCAAAGATCTGAAAATGTCAGAGTCAGCTCATTGAGGTGGATTAAAAACAATGCAGAACATGTTCTTACAAGACTTTCTTAATAAAAAAAATACTCTTTCCAATTTTTGTTTGCTCTCAGGAGTATTTGTTCCCTGTGCAAGATTTAGTTATTCATCTGTTATAAAGCTCACAAATCACAAAAATCTATCCAGGTACAGTGTGTAGAGTATTTGTAAGTAGCTACTGCCGCTAATAGGATGATGATGGTGATGAGGTTTCTCATAAATCTGCTGACTGCAGAGTTTGTGGGTTATCAGCTTAGACGGCCCAGGTCTGTCGAAGGGTCTAGGTCATTACCAGTAGCAGGCCATAAAAGGCTGCCAATTTCCACCAGAAGTCTTGTAATGTCTTATTGTTGGTAAAATAAAAGCATCTGGTTGGTCTGCACCTGCCTCAAGCCTCCTGCTTTCCAGCCTCTACACAACAATTCAACAACTCATAACTCTTGATGGTCCGATGGAGGAAAGCCTTGAAACTCCAAAAGGTTTGGTGATATGCCTGATGAAACCACATCAAATCTGATGTGACAGGAGAAGGAACGGAGTAGCAGAGATGGATATGTAACTATATCCATGTCTATATATAACTCACAGTTCTTGAATAAAATGCTGAAACATTTTTAAAAAAGTAACATTTTTTAGAAATATTGCTGAACTTTTATGAGTGCCATTATAGACAGCAGGTAGACCACCTGCTCGTCCTATTATTCTTTGTTGATGTAGATATGGTAGAGGCATCATCGGTAGTCAGCCATGATTTAATGATCAGAAGGAAGCCACTGTTGTTGTATCCCATAAAGTCATGACACAAAAAAGATTCAACTTAAAAGACTTGAAAGAATTATCATGAGGACCCAGAAACAACCTAAGAACCTGAGAACAGAGAGGAACAAATCAATACTTCTTATTTTTAATAAATAAGTGACTTAAACAATTGAAAAAATACATGAACATTTCGATGAAAACAGTATTTCTTTGAGTCTGGACGCTTCAGACATGGCCACCGACAACAAGAAGTATGTAAACTCAAACCGCTGAACCAAGCAAAGAAAAAAGAACACACCTCTGTGTCAACATACTGCAAAAGGAAACATAAACCAAATCAATTCATGGACACAGCTACACACATACTTTTACATTGCACATTATGGAAGATAAGACGGGGTCATGAACGGCATGAAATGCCACAGAGGCGCTTTAGTGCAGAGCAGCGTTGAGCAGGCACGTAAGTTTTGACATTCAATGGTAACTAGTGCAGGATTTTTAGAGCGGTAAATAAATTCTGCTGAGTGTGATCAGTTCAGGTCTTGTGAGCTGCTGTCTAATATTTCATTACCTCCGTTTCTGTGGAATAGAGATTACACAAAATCGACAAGAATGGAGAGAGAAAGGAAATACAGTCTCCGTAAAAGGTTACTGTAGTCTTTAGGTAACACTAACAGTGTCACCACACCTATATTCACAGTAGTACAGTGATCAGAATAAACTACAAGTATCGTGTATTAAATACAGCAGGTTTGCACTTCAGTAGGAGTCCAAATGTGCAGTTATCTTAATTTGAAGTTGAAAGGCAGAAATGTGAGAATGGGGACAATTTTAAATCACGCACAAAGATCTATGAAAAAAAAGGAAACGCAATATGAAGTCGAACCTTCAGATTTGGTCCCTGTGATTGTTAGAAGGAAACTGAGAAACCTGGCGTTAAAAGTGCAGACTCGACTGCAACATTAAAAAAAAAAAGAACAGGTCCAACAAAATCATTCATAGAGCTTTCCTTCATGAGAAAGTGCATTAAAATCATCAGGACTGGAAGGATATCAAGTACTTGTGCTATAAGGCAGGTGTGCTTCCTATCAAGGATTGATGAAAAACCCTTATACAATGTCAGTACCTGTAGACACTGGTGAGGAGCATGGATGGTCCAGATGTAACAGATGATATGCAGTAGAAGAGGCATTTATCAAGGAGTCAGAAATGTAGCTGCTGATGAGTCTGCTGAATAACGAAGAAGATTTGGTCCAACAGGCTGCGTCACATCATTGTGTGTGTGCGTTCACATGGAAGTCATTCTGAACAGACTTTGACGTCTGCTTCTCGTGATGCCGCTGCTGGCTTTGTTACACTGAGTTACACTGAGGAGCCTTTTTTGGTCCGGTCATGTGATCGTTTTGCGTTCCACCCGGGGAACCCATCTGTGTGTGGTGACTCTCCACAGCACCGGTGCCAGTAACAAACTCAGCGTGGTGACACTGAGAACCAGCAGGTACACCTGAGCAAAGAGAGACACTACATATTAGTTATTATTGCTTTATATAGCTTTTTCTAGCAGAAAACTATCTATGAGCAGAAAATATGATGACAACAGTAATTAATTTTTTTTTTTTTAAGAGTCTAAACAATTTTCGATCTCTGATTGCCAACAGTTTAATTAAGTAACCATTACAGTGTTTAATCCAGCAAAAATTGCACTTATTCTCTAAGTGGAGCATCTCAAATGAGAAGATTTGCTGCTTTTCCACGGTTATTATGAGTTTAATCTGAATATATTTGCATTTAGGGATGTATGTGTCACTGTGTAATGTCATCCGGCACTCAGAGGAACTTAGTATTTTACAGATCAAACAATCTAAGAGCACTTTTACAGCTTTAAAGCAGCAAAGCAGAAAATAAAAGTAACCAAATCAATGATAATAAAAGCAGAAACAATAATAACTGAATAAAACAGATTAAACAAAATTAGTACTGTACCGAACATAAAAGAGTTAGTTAAATAAGTGTCACTGACCTCTCTGGAGATGATGCCAGCACGACGTGCACGGCTGCTCAAGACGAAGGAGAATTCGCTGACCTGAGCCAGACCAGCTGAGACAACCCACCGTATGTGTCGCGAGCCCGGAGGCAAGATGGCCGACAACACCAGCACGGCCATCACAAACTGGAAGGAAAGGAGAAGCAAGGTAGAGTAAGGGCTGAAGCGAGAGTGTGGCAAAGGTGGAAAGGAGAGAGGAAAGTGCTCTACCTTCATTATAACGAGTGTGAGCGTTAGCACCAGCAGAATGGTGAGCTCATACAACACGAATGTCGGGAACACGTGGAGACCTGCAGCGTCACACAAACGTACCAGATCAGTCTCACCGTAAACGGTACAAACATGATAATAAATGCGTCGCAGCTGTCGTGCTGGATCTGACCGATAGAGGCGAAGAAGATGATGGCGAGGAAATCTCTGATTGGCTCGATGCATCCCATGACCTCCGTGGTAACCATGTGACCCTGTGTGGACAGCAAAGCGCCGGCCAGGAAACAGCCCAGCTCCATAGAGACATAGAAAAACTCTGTCACCTACAGTGCAAGTCACCAAGAGAAACGGCTTTATCATCACGGGAGGTTAAACAATGCGACATTTGTAGAGAGATGCAGGAAAGTTAAAGCACTGACAGGGCAGCGGTTCTTCTAAAAATAAACAACTCAAAGCAGAATACGTACCGTCAGCATGAAAAAGACAAAAGCTGCCATCCCCAGCACCAGGATCTCCTTGTTGCCTTTGCTCTCAACATGTAATTTCTTGTAATAAGGGCCAATCAGGAATGATTTGAGTAACAAACACAGCAGAAGCACAGCAGCCAGAGAGACCAGGACCTGGGCCAGGAGGTATAGGACGCGGAGACTTCCAAACAGGAAGCTGTGTTTTACAAAAAGGAACAACAGATTTAAATAAGCTCTGTGTGTGTGTGTGTGTGTGTGTGTGTGTGTGTATGTGTGTGTGTGTGTGTTTGGTTTTGGAGAAGACACACGCAAAGAACAAAAAGACAAACTGACCTGTCCAAGTCTCCACTCTGCGCCTGGATCAGAGTAGGCATGGCAGCGATGAAGAGACCGAGCTGAACATCTTGCATCACTAACATCCCAAGGAGAACGCTGCTGTAGTCCAGATCGCCTATCTCGCACACAAATGTTGCACGTTGTCTGTGTGGTACTTGTACTTGATGTTTACGTGCTACTTTATTACTAAGACGGCACATCCATGTTGATTTACATGCCCAGACGTACCTACGTACCTTCTTTGTCCCCTCTGCTCCCCCCTGCTAGGAAGCGAGACACTAGAGGAGTGCTGGACAGGGACAGACAAGTGGAAATGAAGACAGTCTGGGTGGGTCGAATACGCAGGACTTGTCCCCACAACAGACCGGCTCCTATCATCAGCAGACTCAAGTAGCACGACCCCTGAACTGATGTCTTCCATACCTACACACACACACACACACACACACACACACACACACACACACACACACACACACACAAAACATGACACTAGTGTGAGTTTACTTTTCATGTAGAGTCTTAAAATTGGATATTACTTGTTATTACTTGTTGACCTTTCGGAGGCGCTCAGGTGAGAACTCCAGTCCCACCACAAAGAGAGTGAAGAACACACCGAGCTCGCCCAGAGTCTCCACCTGCACCATGGACTGCAGGACATAAAGACGGACGCTGACATGAACAACCAGCACACAAAGTAAAATAAGATGAGCTGTTGTTCTTCAAGTCCATTCTGACGCTGCAAACACACACCTTGATGCTGTTAAGGCCAGAAGGGCCGAGTAGGACCCCGCAGATGATATATCCAAACATGGGAGGAAGACCGACCAGAGTACAAATCCAACCACAGGGCAGGGACAACATCACCACCGACACCAAGTCCTGCACGTACAGTACATGTTGCAAAAGACGGGGGTCAAATTTTGGTACAGGTTAACTCCTGAATAAAACAGGAGGAGGAGGAAGAAACTGACCTTGATGAAATGATGATCTGCTCTCGGCATTGTGGAGTCTCGTGGCTTGGTCAGGACGTATTGGTTGTTCTGTGAGTCGATGAGCATGCTCAGTCCCAGGTCATCCTCCACTTCTTTCTGCCGGGACTTGTTCTTCCTCTTTCCTCCGTTCTCCTCGTCCTCCTCTACTCTCAACACCGCCTCTACATTTACTCCCTTCATCTAGAGAGTGTGAAAACGAGGCACAGTTTGACGTTCTGCTAAAAGAGCAGGTGTATTTGCAATCGCATGATTGTGTAATGAGTTCCCGTACCTGTTTGTTGTTGTCAAAGGCGTGCTCCTCGATTTCCTCCTCGAGTCGGTCTGCTGCCTTCCTGACGTCCTCCAGGATCTCATCCAGCATGGACAGAGTCTTGTTCTGGGCTAGAGCGCTCTTAACAGCCTCTTGCTGGTGTTTCTCAGCGGCCACCAGCTCCACGTACTCCTGCTCTTCCTGAAGGGTGAGAACAGAACCCAGCAGACAGGTGTGTGTCAGCAAGTCATGCATAACATGTCAGCAGAGACGCATGTGGCAAGGAAGCTTTGTCTCACATATTTTAATTGATTTTAATCACATGCACTATAATAATATTTATAATATTTAATTAATAATGCAAGATAAATAAAAAGATAGCAGGCATAAATAAATAAATTAAGTTAAATAAGTAATAACAGAAGGTGAATTCAGAGATTGACTGATACGGACTATGTAAGACGAGGAACAAGCAAGGACACTTAAAGATTAAATAACTGGTCATAGCTCACACTGATACAGCATACAACTATACATAATATTACTCTTGCGTTTGACAGAGAGGTGGCCAAAATGGTTGAAATCCATATCATAATATTTATCTGAGGTTGTCATGAGAAATGGGTCCAAAAGTAACGTAAATTCAGGAAAGTTCTGATGTGAGCTTGTCTCAAGCTGAAACAATTAGTTGTTTTATCAATCATAAATCAACATTTTGTTTTATTACAGTTGTCTAATGAAACCAAATGGCAAATATTTCCGGTTCCACCTCTTCAAATGTGAATATTTGCTGCTCGTATGTGTTTTATATTGTTTTAAACTGAACAGAACGTTCCAATCTTCGTTCGCCTACGCTGACTGACAGCATGTCGCCTCTCCCGAAACGCTGCTGACCACTGCCCACCTTTATGGCTGCCTCCCTGAGGGCCTCCAGTCTCTGTCTGCTGCTCTCCTTCATGTTGACCACGTCCCTGTAGTCTCCCTGCAGCGCCCTCTGCAGGCTGTGCACCGCCTGGAACACCAGGTGCTCGCTCTCATTCAGCTCCTTCTGGAAAACCTCCAGGGTGTGAACCTGAACGCAGACAGAGAGACACCATCGGTCATTAAAGTGTAAAATAGCTGAGAGGGATATTATTTTGAAACACTAGACAAGAATAATTTACACATTTCTGTCAGACAGACGTGATAAATTGGATATAATCGATCCGGATAACTGGAAAGAAACATCCTTACTGGATTTAGCTTCGAATGTTTCATAGTATCATTATTTAATATGTTATATACTGTAAAAGAAGAAGCTATTTAACCTGCCAAGTGTCCGGCCTTTATCTCATCAAGAGATGATTTTGGTAATTCATTAATTAAGCAAAAATGCACAACGCATAGAGAAAATAATCTTTAGTTACTGCTCTTATCTCATCAGGTCATCTCATGTTGAGCTATTGTGCCAACATGAATGGGTCAACACGGAGACAAACAAAGACACCACACTGAGGAGTTGCAGGCGCTCTGTCTAGTTCCTGGTTTCCGCTACCTGGAAATGCCTCTCGGGGTCTGAAAGGGTCCGGTCTCGTCCAACAGCATCAGCGGCGGCTGCCAGCTTCTTGACGACAACATTCTTCTGACGCAGGAGACCCACCAGCCGCTTGCAGTTGCTGGCCACCCAGCTGTGGCCGTGCGTGGCCCCTTTGCTCCGATAAAGCTTGATGGCGTGCTGGGCCACCTGGTCTTTCTGCAGCACAGCGAGCGCCGCCGCCGTGCCGAGGCACAGCAGCCAACATGCGACCTGCATCCAGACCTCTACTTCTGTCTTCACCCGAGGGTGGAGATCGATAAAGAGAGAGAGACCTACGAATGGAGAAAGGAAAGAGTAAGGGCACGGACATATATATAAAGATCAACAGAACTACTGCTGACATTTTGTTGTGTTGTGTTTCCAAAGTCTGATATATCTTATTCCTCTGTGCCGTACACCTTCACTGTTGTCCAAAAAAACATCAGTGACTCACACAATTGCACTGGGTGCGTATACAGTGAACCTGAACCTCAAAAAAAAAAACACTATCTTATCAGGGTGCATCTGAAAATAGTCCCTAAAAGCGAGTCCAAACCCGCCTTGGAGCTTATTTAGGTCTACATCCTTCTACTTTACATCTATTTGCTTGGTGCCGAATGCCACAGACAGGTTGGGGAAGTGGAAAAGTATTGAGTGACAGACTAACACACTGTTTGTTTTGGTATTTTCACAGGATTTGCTGATAATAAACAAACTGTAGACATAAAAGTCATAGCCTTTGGAGCACACACAGCGACAGTATTTGTCCTAACATTTGATATAGATAATCTCTTCTAATGTGAGCCTCAAGAGACAACTTAATCTCCAGCTGAAAAGCAGCCGTGTGTACACACCCGCGGCCTGCTTTGACTCGCTAATAGAACCTCGTCATGCTGTGGTAAGCGCAGATAACTTGACCGAGCATGTCACATACAGAATAAATTCCAGTATTGCTCGCTATTCTGTTTACACCTAATGTGACGTCTGCGCTCGGGACACAAAAGTGTCCCCTAACAGGGCCCTCAAGTGCCTCCTTACACATTAATATTTCACCACGACCACATGACATGCGCGATGAACGAATGCATTTAGCTCACACCCGAGCTGGACCGCACCTTTGTGAGCATGAGTCAAGCTGAGGGGTGTTCACTTTCCAAACTCCTCGTCCGTGCTTCTTGCCTGGACTGCAGCCACTCTGTAAAACGACAGCGTTCACAAACAGTTAGGGTGGATTCATCTACAACAGAAGGGTCATAATTTCATGAACTGATCATAACATCTGTCATGTTGGAGCTTAATCTGAAATGCAACTAGTGGAAATAAATGAAAAGCAACATGAAAGTAGTCAAGTAAAACACATGTAACTCAACTGTAAGTGCAGATAGTTAGATAAATTGACTTCCCACCTCTAAGTTTTGACTGGTCACCATAAAAAGTCCCTCTACACTGATAGATGGCTGTTCATATTTGCACACCAAACATGATGCCATCCCCCCTACAACTGTAAGCCAAGAGTAACATCATCCAAAGCTGAGCCCAAACCGGGAAATTATGCCTCCAAAAACACACACACAGCACTCAAATCATTTCAACCGTGCGCATCAGCGCGTAAAGAAACAGCCGCAAGTACCTGCGAAATATGTGCACCGTCCCGGCGTTTAAGTCCACTCCACGACACGACTGAGGGAGAAGCTGAAGGGAACAATCATGCTGTTGTGCCGCACCACCGCCGCCGCCGACACCCCTCCTCCCCTGCCACATAGCTGAAGCCAGCGTCGATGCAGGCAGGCAGGCAGGCGTTCACCAATTTACTTGGCGACCAACTTCATGTTTACCTCGACCTCGGACCGCTGCTAACACTACCCGTGCTAGCAATGGGATGCTAACGTCACGTCGCCCGGGTAGGTACGCCGTCGTCGGGCTAATTTTCCCGTAGAAGTTGGACTAGTTTAAAAAAAAAAAAAAAAAAAGAAGTGTGTATAAAGTTCAACCTGCTTCGGAGCTGTAAGTTAAGTAAAGCTAAGTTAGACCTCGCATTCCTCCGAGCTGTCAGAGCAGCCGCAGCCAGCTGAGTCCACACACACAGTCCTGTGACACCGCTAAACGCAACAACACGAGCCGCCGCGCACGGTAACTTTCAACTTTCAACTTTCAACGCCGCTTTGACTCAAACCGCAGCCGAAAGTGAACGAGCACGGCGTCGTTTGCTGGATACAACCGAGTCCATGTAACTTTGATCCATTTTTTCCTCTTCTTCTTCTTCTTCTTTTAGATTACTTCCGAAACATCTTTATCAGCTTTGATATGGGAGTTGTAGTTTTTTTTAGGCGTTATATGTTTTCTGTCAGGTGCGCTCTGGTTGAATCAGTGTTGACATGTCTTGTGCAGTATACAGGTTTGTAGCTTAAATAAGTCAAAAGCTTCAGTTTCACCGACTATCTTGCTCTAAACCTACTTTTACATCTGGTGGGCACACACGTAGTTTGATATAAAGTTATAACCTGACGTCTCCCTTTTGAACTGATCTCAGTAGAAACTGTTTGAGAGCAAACAAACACGTCAAATCTCTTTTTTGTAACGTGCAAAGCTGTTCGGCAAAGTGTTAAAAAACACAGGGCCTGTGCGATAACGCTGGCTTACAGGACTACATTTCCCATGAGCCCCGTAGCACTACAGTAGCGCAGTTCTTGCCGCGCATGCGCACCGGAGGTAATTGGATATCAAGTGGGCCAAAACAGCGTGTGATAAAATGGTAGGTACGATTAAAGATGAGAAACCAGAGCATTTCTTTAGCTCCGTTAAACAAGTGCAAAACCCGATGCCGGCTGTCATTGACGTTAAGACGGGACACACCGATATGGGGGGTCGGGGTGTCCTCAGCCAAGTGTCGCATTGTCAGGGTGATGTGTGTCGGGAATATGAGGGAAATGGAAGGTCAGTTGTTGGTATTTTGAGAACGGACACCCGCACTTGCGGCACGTACCTTTCCCTTTTTGGTAACTCGCCTATGCTGCTGCTGCCCCGGGTCAGGAGAGAGGAGCCTGCAGGATCAAAAACAAACGTCCCCTCCCTGGAATAACTGGGTCGCCAAAACACTGGCCTGTCACGGTGAATGTGCTGTTTGATCATCGGGTGGGTCAGGTCTGCAGTTCTGCAAAGATTCCCCCCCCACACCACCACAACACACACACACACACACACACACACCTCCTCCTCGATGACCGTGTAGATTAAATGAACCCGAGGAGGTATTTTTGTGAAGTAACGGAACATTGCGGTGAAGTGACAGTGTTTGAACTTCTATTTAGGCTGTTGCGCGCATGTGTATGTGTCTTACTTTCTTTAATTATACGAGATCTTAAAGTCACGGCGCGTGTCAAGTCTGATCCACATCAAACTATTTGTAGATACGGATTAAATGCAGGGACGGAAGTTTCCAGTCAGCTGGTATTCATGGAAATCAAATCCATGAACTCTTATCTAAATGTTTGGAAAGTTTAAGCTGTGTGTGCGTGCCACTAAAGCACAACAGGAGCTGGTTTGTGTGCAAAATAGTTTGGAGATATGTGCTTGTGTGTGTGTGTGTTAACAACAACAACAACAGGCCCACAGCTCTAATAGGTTACTCCAGCCCTGCGTTTACCTGCACGCCTGCTTATCTTGCAGCACAAGTTGAAGTCATCACAGAAGGACAAGGTTCGGCAGTTCATGTCCTTCACGCAGGCCGGGGAGAGGACAGCCGTGTACTGCCTCACGCAGAATGACTGGAAACTAGAAGTCGCCACGGACAACTACTTCCAGAATCCAGACCTCTACTACAAAGAATCCATGAAAACCTCAGTGGACCGCAAGAAGCTGGAACAGCTCTACAACAGATACAAAGGCAAGTGTGCGGGTGTGACTTCTGTTTGCACAACCGATCGATCTCAGGCCGCAGTCTGTTTGTCGGCGTTTGTTTTGCTTACTCTGAGCTGTCTTTGCAGACCCTCAGGATGAGAACAAGATAGGCATCGACGGGATCCAGCAGTTCTGTGACGACCTGACGCTGGACCCGGCTAGCATGAGCATACTTGTGGTGGCGTGGAAGTTCAGAGCGGCCACGCAGTGCGAGTTCAGCAGGAAAGAGTTCCTGGACGGCATGGCTGAGCTGGGGTGAGCAACACCGAGACTGAAACGTCTGCAATATTTGATCAGATGCACTCTGTTTGTGTAATGTAATTTGGGTGTGGAGTTCAGCACTACTGTTTTCACCGTCTCCTGTAGGTGTGACAGTCCAGAAAAACTCAAGGCAATCCTCCCCAGGTTAGAGCAGGAGCTGAAAGACACGGGGAAGTTCAAAGACTTCTACCAGTTTACCTTCAATTTTGCCAAGAACCCCGGCCAGAAAGGTTTAGGTAAGCATCAAAACAAAACAAAAGTAAAGCTTGTCCCTTTTCCAAAGGTGTAGCTCAGTTTAACCCAATTTAACCATGGATTTACTTTATTTTAAATGTGAATACAAAAGTACAGAAGTCTCTTACTTTGTGTCCTAGACCTAGAGATGGCTGTTGCTTATTGGAATCTAGTTCTCACGGGTCGCTTCAAGTTTTTGGATCTCTGGAACCGCTTCCTGCTGGTGAGAGAGATTTTTGTTACAGCTGTTCACCCTGTCCTATTCTCATTTGTGTATCGCATGTCGAAACCTATCAGAAGCATTCTGCAGTAGAGTATAGTAAATACAGAACACAAGTGCATTCAACACTTTGACAAAGTCATTTTTTTTATTTCCAGACTGTTGAATTTTTAATGCGCAGGGACGTCTGATATTGTAATCAAACCGTGTTGCTTAACTGCCACTCTTACTACTGTGTTGTCACCGTGCTGCGTTCAGGAGCATCACAAGCGCTCGATTCCCAAGGACACGTGGAACCTCCTTCTGGACTTCGGCAATATGATTGCAGATGACATGTCAAACTATGATGAGGAAGGTGAGACGATGAAGAATATCACAGATGCAGTTTAGTGGTTAATTCCACACAATGAAAGACAAAGAAAAATATGGTTTAATCACCTTTTTCTATCATGAGGATTTAAGATACTATGCAGTTATATGTCAACTTAAAACATAAAATGTGACATAAAAGAAATTTTCAAAGCTTTATTAAAGTTCTTCACAGAGAAATGAGCTGACCACCAGTACCTCACCTCAGTGTGCCCCTCATTTACTGGCTGAGTTCTCCCAGATTTAATTTCAAACTTTTTACTCTTACTATTGAAATAAAAGTTGAAACAAGAAAAAGAAATTGAAAGCAAGTAAGAAGCAATAACAAACAGCAATAATTCAATATTATTAACGCAGCAAATATTTCAAATGTATTGTGGGGTTCACATTTAGTTGTTGTTGTTCAGATGTTATAAAGTGGGGGCCACCGGTTGCTGTCACTCTCGAGCCCTGGTCCAGCGTTCGATCAAGTTTCTGAGTAAGCTGTCAGATATGTGTAGGCATCAAACTTTAATCTGACAGCTCACAGTGACAGCGCTGCAGTTCAGCACGCACACGAGCATTAAAGTTCTCTCTTATCAGCCAGCAGGGGGCACCTGTGAATGTTGAGTCCCACCTACATCAGTGGATGAGTGCTTTGACAGTTACACTGAGATGTAACTAATATTCAAGTCTTTTTTTCTTCTCTCTTCAGGGGCATGGCCTGTCCTGATAGACGACTTTGTGGAGTTTGCACGGCCGATTGTGGCCGGCAGTAAGCGCAACATGACATAGTGTTTGTCCCGGCGGCCATGCAGCGGATGTAGTTTGTGTTTCTCCCAATTTTCTTTCTTTTTTTCTTTTTTTTGAATGAGGATTTTTATACAAATGAGCCAAAAAGAGACTACTTCTCAATAAGCCTGTCTGCAGCTTGTCGTTAAGATTGTTCTTCCAACTGCATAAAGATGCCTTGGCTGGGGAGCGACCTGGAACACCAGATCGGAGAGGAAAGCAGGAGGAGAAGCTACAAGAGGAGGAGGGGGGGTGATGTTTTGTTTTTTCTGTTGTTGTCTGCTGGCAAGGACAGACTTTGTAATTGCAATACGGAAATGATGGGTACCCCAACACTCGTCACTCATGGGCAAATCACCAACGGGTGTGGCTTTGAACTGCTGCTGCTGCTGCTGTGGACACGGCTCACTAACCTGCACCCTTGGCACAATGAGGAGGGACAGTAAAGGTGAACCTCCAGCACACGCAGAGGGATTAAGTTATAGATGCAGTAGGATGTGGCCTCCTTTTTATGTTACGTCAATTTGTGAATGGAACAGTCCGTTTCGAATCTGCATGTTTTTGTCAGCTAGTGTGAAGCAGTGCCACGGATGTCGGGGAAAGAGGAGAGAGAAACAAAACAAAAAAAAGTAATCTACATTATTTTCACTGAGGTTTGCGAATGCGTCGCTCTCTAACAATCACGCTGAGAGCTGAGAGAAAGTGTGCTTGCTTATCATCGTGTGTGTGTGTGTGTATGAGTGTGTGAGGGTGTGTTTTTTTGGGTGGGAAGGGGATCATATTGCCTCTTTTACGATACAATGCTAAATATTTTCGTTTGGTTTTATTATAATTAGGAGTTAAGAAATTATGATTCACCTCGACTGAGTGTCAGTGAGAAAAAAAATCATGTTTTTTTTTTTGTTTGTTTTTTTTGAGCTGAGCACCAGCAGAATCTCTATTGTTACAGTTATACAAGACTGTACACACACACATATATGAATAAGAATAGTTTCAGTTTTAGAGGGACGAAAAAGTATATCTGAGCAAACAGGTAATGACATTTATAATCACGATTAGTACGTAAGAAGCATTTAAGACAACTTTTAAAATGCTACTGCATTACACGTTTGGTTGACTTTACTTTCGCGGTGTGTAAACTGCTGTACACAAAGAGAAACAGACTGGCACGTCGACTGTTTTATAATATCCAGGTGACGACGACTTGCCAACTCTACAAAAATTGCACTGATCTTTCTGTTCTGGGTTTTTTCCTTTTATCGCGCAGCACTACAGCTACAGAGCTACTCCGTTTACAAGACAGTAGGTCCACTCACATGTTAGACTTTTTTTTCACATGAGCATCTACACCCCAGCCAGAGGTATTTAAGCTGTTTGTTTACACTGTTTCAGGTTTTAGTCTGTTGCTTTTCATGGGCGGGCAACTGCGATGGCGTCGTGTTAAAAGTACCATACAGCCAATAGAGAGGAACTCTGCTTTGCGCTGCCATCTAGTGGCGGCTGTGCAGTATAGCACTTCTCAATGTACTGTAGTCCAACGCTACATCACAGCTGGATGGCGGTCACAGGTATACGGAAAGTGACCGACCTCTGCTGTGATGACGGGTGTGGTCAGAAGACTGGAGCCTTTTAACCCATAGAGGTCAGCGCAGCGATGCCTTTCCTCCACACAAGATTTAGTAGTACTCTTTGTGTGTAATTACAAACTGCTAAATGTGTGGCCCCTTCCCCAGCTGAAGAGTGCAACAGAGGGTAGAGCTCAGGTACCAGTCGTCCTCTTCCAGAGTGAGCAGCAAGCGACCTCCTGTGCTCACAGCAACTATGCTATCTGGTTCTGCCAATTGTCACCATGACAAAACCTTTGTGTTGATACAAGGGCGGATTATTTCCTCCGTGTCCCTTCACCATCTAACTACAGAGGAAATAATTCCCCTTTTGTTTTCCTCAAGTTGACAAACTCATATTTATGTAAAGAGATGTTAGTCATAACCTACGCTGCCTGCCATGCATGACGTTGACTTTAAGAAGTTGACTTCAAGAGGTCAGGCAGATCAGGATGGGGATTTATTATGAGTCGATTCAAAGCAGATGAGTGGCAAAGAAACTCCGGCTCCGTCGTGGCTGTTAAACAGTCACCGCTGGGGAAATGTGTCAAATTGTTCGTCTCTGTAACTAAGAAAGTTCGATATGTTCTGGTGCAATGAAATATCCCATATAAAGTGTTTATGAGTGTGTTGCGACGGCGAGATGGCGCGCAGGCGTCTCCCAGCCGATTGTCGTTAGCTGATGTCATCCGTCATTCAGGAGCAAGAAAATGTGACATCTTTCAGTATTCAGTTTGATAACATGGTACATTTGGTACGTTTTTTTATTTGTCCGATGTGTGGTCAACTCGTTTCTAGTCACGCAGATCATTCTCATCAAAACAGTATTATTATTATTTTTTTGCCGGCAAGAAAACAGGTATTCACGAAAAATTCTGTTTTGTCACAGAAGCATACCGTACATTGTTTTCTTTGAGAAAGTTGTCAATAAAGCATGTTGTTTTTAACCGTCTTGTAAAGGATGTTCTTCTGTCCTCCAAGTGCAGCAGTTGGTTTGTTGTTTTTGGTGACTTGTCACTGGATGCTGGTCAGCAGGATTGTGTTGTGCTGAAATTAGTATTCTAATATTAAATATTTTTTTTTTAATTTTCCTGAAATCAAAATTAATCAATACATGGCAAATATACAGTTTGATCACTGATCTCGATCAGTATTTCAAACTCATGTAAAACAACAAACTTTAGCAGCTAATTCTTGGTTTTTGTGTCAAACTTCCTTTAAATAATCAGTTTAAATTGGACAAATTATTTTGTAGAACTAAAATCGTGTTATTATGCCACTAAAAGTTTAAAATGATTATGAGTTCTACCATTTGTCTTGCTGTGCTACGCTTGATGCAAAACTAAGACTTAGAAGATTTAAGAGATTTGCACACACAAAAAAAAAGAAGAAAGAAATCTCAATGTTCCTGCAGAGAATTGCTGCCCTACAACGTGTGTTTGAGAGTGTATTTAACATGTTAGCTCGGGAACAGTTGTCCCTTATCATGTTGCATTCCTGCTGCATATCATCATCATCACTGGCTCTTCGGCTAATGCTTTGTCTTCTGTTACTCCGAGTATATTTAAGGCTACATTCATGCAGCAGATGCATGAAAAAAAAAATGAATAAGGTATAAAGAGTTGGGAATAACAGATTTGTCTAATTAGCACAGGTCAAAGGGGTTAAAAATGGATGGATTATGTGAAGATGAGGATTAAATAGATTAGAGAGTTGAGCTTCAGTAAAGGAGGAGGGAGGCTCATTGAGTTGGTGGGGGGGTATCAGTTGAGGTGATGCTCCATTCTTACCCTCCTCCCATGGGGTGAGTGGGATGTCAACGAGGTCCAGTGCCAGCTGCCAAACTTACACTCCAGCCCAGCAGCACATTAGCATCTCGTCTGCTGCGTCCAGCCCCCTTTACCACTCCACACCCAGCCATCCAGCTCTTAGGCTTTGGGGCCATGGGGATTGCCTTTTTAGGAGACACCTGATCACGGCTGAACTCGCCACCACCCAACACAAAGAAACTGTGGCTGATAACGTGTTGCTTTCGTGTGTGTGTGCATGCCAATTCTTGGTACTGGGAGACAACTGGTGAGAAACTAGAAGAGAGCTCTGCCAGGGGGAAGGTGGAACAGCTATTATGTAGCAGAGAGTAGCTCCACGTCAGGATGTTCTTGGGAAAAAGAGTTTCTTCTGTCCTCATTGTTCTGTGACCGTGCATCTGTTAAGGTGGTGAAGAAGACTTGCAGCTGATTTGGGCATTTGTTTGTGCCAGGAGCCCTCTAAATCCCACGAGGAGAGAAGATCATTCTTTCTGTGATTATCCGTGTGTGCCGAACGTGAGCAGAGCTCAAAATCATGGAGAAGTTCAAGGCAGCTATGATTCTGGGTGCTGTTGGTGATGCCTTGGGCTACCGGAAGGGTCACTGGGAAAGCTGCACCTCAGGCAAGAAGATCCAAGAGGAACTGGCCTCTATGGGGGGACTCGGGGCCCAGAAACTGGACCATGATAACTGGCCCGTGAGTGATGCAACGCTGATGCACATGACCACAGCAGAAGCACTCATAACAGGTATGTTTAGGTTTGATGTCAAGAAGAATGAAGGGGATTTACGATCATCTATGAGGGAGATTAGAGTGGAAAACATACCAAGATTACATACTAAATGTTAAATATCAAATCAATATTTCACATATCCAACATCAGATCTAACTTCACATAAAATCAAAGTATTTCTCTCTTTATCTGTCCAGTAATATACAGACACAGCATCAGACCTGTCCACTGGGGCTTTCTACATTTAGAAGGACCAGAATAGTTTCTTCTATACAGTCAATGGAAGCTGCTAATCACTTACTGGCAGACCATCTATGAATGACAAAGGCTGCTGACATACCTTTATCCATCCTTGCAACCGGTCTTCAAAGACAAAATCCTAAGTAAAAACATCATTACGAATGCCATCACTCGAATGTCATCTAAGGCCCCCGCAAGGTGGCCAGGAGTTGCCAGGGCATAAAAGTCCAAAATAGACTTTACTGAACTTTACTGAACAATAGCAGGTCAGACTCCTCCATAATCTGCTGGCACCATGTTTGGCTGGAGATTCAAAGCCAATGACGGCGGCTCTATGAAATGGTGATGACATCTTTCGAGATTAGGAAGCCCCTTTTAGCCACAATGCCTGAACACATATGCACACGCGCAATTTGGCCCCCGTGTTATCTCTAGTAGCTCCACTTAGTCATCAAATAAAATGCCTATTCTCTCATCTCCCTCTTGCGCAAATTCATTGAGGATTTTCACAGTGCACTGACTGACAACTTCAGGTCTCTCTGTCCTCATCCTCTGTAACAGAATCGGCCCATTCACAGCCCTGTCTTTCACCAAAGTGCTACATCATTAAATTAGAGGCGATGCTTCCTTGTCAACACGGTCTCTCTCTCCCTCACACATAAAGTACAAACATAAACAGATTCTAGCAGGATAGCTGTGGGTTCAGCTGGAGGAGCTCAGTTGACCTCATGGTGTGCGGATGTGACTCCACTCACTCCGCAGGCATGCCGGTCCTAATCTGCGGTGTGGCAGACTGAGGCTAAACTTAGCCCGCCACAGCACCACTCATCTCGTCTTGCATGCCAATCATAAATGGCTCCCAGTCATTGTGTGTTTGTGTGTCCAGATTACTGGTGTCTGGAGGATCTGTACCGGGAGCTGGTGCGTCTCTATGTGGAAGCCATGGTGTCTCTCCAGGGCAGAGCCCCCGATCCTGCCACAGTGGAGGGCTTTGTTCACCTCAAACCTCACAACTTTCTGCTCGCCTGGCATACACCATTCAATGAAAAAGGCCGGTGGAGATTTTAGACATTGTTTGTTTTAAAGGGTTGAACATAACTGCAACATATAAATATGTGTCTATGTCCAGGATCTGGGTTCGGAGCTGCTGCCAAGGCCATGTGTGTTGGTATGAGGTACTGGCAACCCGAGAGATTAGAGAACCTGGTGGAAGTCAGCATTGAGATTGGCAGAATGACTCACAACCACCCGACAGGTGACAATGTTGGCCGTTTCTAACATATCCAAACACATCTGTCAGCTACATAATTGTGCCGCTGATAAACATTTAAGAACCTCTCATTGTGTAGCAGTAACTTGAGGCATCACTCTTGGCTTCAGGTTTCCTTGGATCCCTGACAACTGCACTGTTTGCATCCTATGCGATCCAGGGGAAACCTCTTGGGACATGGGGCCGTGAACTCATGAAGGTTATCCCTCGGGCTGAGGAGTACTGCAGGAAGACCATACGACACATGGCAGGTTAGATTGTGTTTATTCATGCAAGAGGCACGGCATTTTACAGCCTGGTTGAAGCTTCTTTATGAAAAAAGTCATCAAGATGTGCTTGTCTTTGGTGAACATGTGTCTGAGAGAACATGACTATCAGCTGATACCAGTAATGTCTGTGATTATACATTCCTATACAGAGTATCAGGAAAACTGGTTCTACTTTGAAGCCAAGTGGCAGTTTTACCTAGAAGAGAGAGAGCTAGACAAGGAAGGACAGAACAAACCTTCATTCCCTGACCGCTATGATGCTGAGGAGACAGACAAGGTAGGTCGGTCCCAGTCTGTCACACAAAACAGAAAAAGACGCATAAAGAAACATTTTTTTACATCAACAGAACCTTTAACTGGAACAGTGCGCTGCTTTTACTTGTCCATACAGATATATAAGCGCTGGAGCTCAGAGGGCCGTGCAGGCCGAAGAGGTCATGATGCCCCCATGATAGCCTACGACGCTCTTCTAGCAGCAGGGAGTGACTGGGCTGAACTGTGTAAACGCGCCATGTTTCACGGAGGTGAGGATCACAGCGTTTTGCACCAGCATGGCATTATAAAACGCAGACGGATGCAACAGCTGTGATTTCTGTGAAAATGTTTTGTGTTTTAGGTGAGAGTGAAGCCACGGGTCTGATCGCAGGTTGTCTCTATGGCCTCATGCATGGCCTGAGCCAGGTTCCCTCAGGCCTGTACCAGGATTTGGACAAACGAGAGCGCCTGGAGGAGCTGGGAGAAGCACTTTACAAAGCAGCCTCTGCAGAGAAGTGCATAGACAAGTAATCCTGCTCTTCACTGGCCTGACCTCTACTGGCTATCAGAGGAACTGCACATGACTGTTAAACTGCTTTATCCCACACTAGTCTCTAGTCCTGATTAGTAGTGTCTCAATAGTCTTGAGAGGCATCCCCTCTTTCCCTCTACTACTTGATTGTGCTCCAGTTCTGTCATGAATTGAAACGGTTAAAGCATCTGTCATTGCAGGTGTGAGGCAGAGCAACTTCAAAAGGAAGACCGTTTATGGTCCCAATTTTATGTGACATAAATATTTTCCGATGAGATCATCTCTCTGGAACAACATCTGCAATCAGCTGGCATTAATTTCATTTTCTGCTGATGGCAGGGATGAGTCACTCGTCTCTCTTACCGTACTCCACCTAATATGAAATGTTAGGACTGTGGGGAAAAGGAAACCCTCAGGTTGTTTTTGAATGAGCGAACTCTCAAAACCAACAAAGACAATTCCCTTCTCTGACCTTTTCCTTTTCTAAAGCTAACCTGTATTAACATGAAGCACATGCTTATGTTGTGCCATAGAGTAGCGAATTCGTTGAAATCAGCATAAAACGTGCAAACTTGATAACTGATTTTAAGATACGTCTCTCCTCACAGTGGGCTTCAGTAGTTTTTAATCTAGACCTACCTTGGCTTTTTAATGCATGTGACATGTGATGATGATTTATGCATAACATTACAGAGTTGCAGAATAGTAATCATTTTTATCTTATACTGTGATCAAATATTAGCACTGTGATGCTCTTATCAGGAAGAGTGTTCTGTATTGTGAATGCACCATTACATGGTGGACATTAATATAATATGAACATTAAACGGACTCGGATATACATTACGCATGAAGTGCCCGTCTCTCTTTATCTTAACTATAACTTTATTTTGATAGATAGCTCGTCTCCTACCTTAATTTTTCTACCAGAATCCCTCTTCTTGCTACACATACCTCCTCTGCAAGCCTCTGAACTAATCACCTGTAACAAGTTCACACGGCAAGAACACGTCACTTTAAATCTGAGCACTTATCTCCTTCTTCTTACTTTGCTGCAGGGGTGGGATGACTCAGATATCACTCTTTTGAAAAGAAAGAGAAAAGCCCTTTTCAAGATTAGTTTTACAGTCAGTGACAATAGTTAGAGTACAAAAATTAGTCCCTTTCTAGATTTACTTACATGGGGTAAAAGATATTTGGATACATGGGAAAGTATTTTCCATGATGATGCTTTCAGAAGAACAGAAATTTGAATTTTTTATTACGACTGCATGAAAAACACAAATTTAGCACATTTTGGTACCGGTAAGATGGTGCTGTGGTATTGTTCCATTCTTCATGGTAAGCCTTGTCTAGACTGCAATTAGCACTGCCACTATTTCCACGCAACAGTAACTGAACTCATCCTTCAACTCTCCTGTCAATATCCGTAAATATTCAGGTATACTGCAGCTACGGGGATTAAGTTCTGCATGTCCTCTATTCTCCATAGACCAGATTCTCGGAAAACCAGTATCAGCCCTGATGCCGGTATGTTGAGGAAGTTGGTTAGAGATCACAACTGCCGCCCTGTGGTCCGAGGGATTCTGGAGAGTCTGCTGCATTATCTAACACAAGAACTTCCCAAATGGACCAGCAGAAACAGACATCTGGAGAAGCCAGGTTTGGATATTGTCGTTGAAGTCAACACAAATTCAATGAAGCAGACTCAACTTCGGACAAGTTGCACTAAAATGGACGAGCATCAAACAACCCAAGTAAAGACTGTTGAGACCATTTCCAATATCCCTAAAAAATGCTGGTCAGATGCACAAAAAGATCAAAGACAAGGAGACTTAATACCCCGGCGGATTACCACATTCCAGCTACTCCAATCCAAATTCATGAGGTCCACACCCAAACCTCCCATCACGCACCAAAGGGAGGTAGGAACTTTGTCCACTAGCAGAGGAGTGGCCGGTGATGTGAACCACAGCCAAGACAGTGAGAAGAATACGCACAAGAAGGACTGGACAAGAAGACAACAAGCATTGAAGAAGGGAGGCAGTGTGAAAGATATTGTAGCTAAGTTTGCCATGGCTGAGCAAAAGGGAAAGAAAGAGAATGTGCTGAAGAAACAGCCAGTCAAACCAAGACTCATTGGAAGAGGGGTCCTCTTATCTTCCTTGATGGAGAGGTTTGAGACCATGGCTACTGTATGTAAGGGAAGTGACCTGAAATGTTCAAATGAAAGGCCCTCTGGGGGAGTCAAGATGGGAAGTAATATAAAACAGAGGGTAGCTTGTTGTGAAAGAAAACAGGAACAGGTGGTGGATCAAACTGTTCACAAACAAAACCAGCACAAGCAGATGAAAAGTGAATCTGTTGGACAGCAGTTGAAAGGAAACCAAACTACAAATGAGCAAAAACAAAGACCAGAGCAGGAAGTGGAAGTTCTAACAAAAGTAAACTCAAACCTGGAAGAAAATGGTCATGTGAAAGCAGACCTAATGAGGCAAATGGGGGACGAACATTTGGATAAAAAAACTGAAGGTCATTGTTCATTAAATCATTTACAAGCTCAGGTTCATGATAAGGATTTTAAGGGTTGGAGGTCAGGGGAATATGGTGAAATTCAGACGACAGTAGAAGAAACTAGTGTCACAAACAGGTTAAAACATGGACATCTAGAGCTGCTCTGTTTAACATCAGTCACCAAAATGTCGCTCCCAGAACCCTACCAACTTTTACCACAGGTAGAAGCCCAAGTGAACTGGCATGTGGCAACCATCATGACCTGCCCTCCCGTGTGGTCCACATGTGTAGATTCCTCTCCTAAACTCAATTTAATGGAACCATCAGAAAGTTTACACAGAAGCCTGAAGACAGAAGTTCCTCACAGAGCCCTGCAATACTCCTTCAGTGAATCAAGTGTGGATGAATCTGTCACTGATGCAAGATGCCTTTTAGAGCCCAAACCTGAGAGACTTTCTATATATACAGGCAATGACCCTGTGGAGGACGTAGCAGCAGAAGATCCAAACCCAACCAATGATGTGACCATTCAAAGAAGGTTACCTATGTACATTATCCCATGTGTCTACAGATTTGATAATCAAGATGATGACGATCAGAGTGAATCCCCCACCCAATCAGCACCGCACCCAGAAACTGTAACTCCTTTAGTTGTAATGCCATCACCAAAGCACTCTATGACTGCCCTCCTTAGTCCTAATAATATGAAGGTACAAGCTCCTCATACACCAACAAAAGAGAAACCAGAGGGTAAAGCACAAGAAAAAGAAAAAGGGGAGCCAGAAGAAAAAGTAACACCAGTGGACATAAAAGATACTAGTATGACCCAAAGTTTTGGACTTTCCGAAGACACTGCCAATGAGGCTGCATTTGAAGACAGCAAGACCTCTGCTGCAACATCACCTAAGACTGAACCTGAGAGGGACAGTCCAAAACAGAGACCAAAGTACACAACAATCAACTATGGGGATCCTTCGGTCAAACAAACATATAAACCCAAAGTCATACGATTTACTGACACCTTCACTTTCTAGCGTGGTGCCACTGAACAGACGGTGACAATCTCAAAACTGGAATCAACATTTACTGTACAAGAGCTGTATCCATTTCAAGGATACTGTATATGGACTTTGCAGATCACAGATAACAATTCATTGTCAAGTGTACAGTATAAGGGTAGGAAAAAAACTGATGCCATGTCAGTATTTTGTTCCAACTCTGATAACCTCCAAATGACTTACAGCAGTTAACACTGGCTGGGCAACACCTTATCAAGGTTGAACTGTTGCAAACAGCACTGCCAACGTGATAACAGTTTTTTTCTGCACAAAAAGCATCATCTATTTTTGCAGCACTTGAAACGGTTCCTCGCTGTATCAACACTGTTAACACAGTAGGCTGTTTCAAGTGGACCAAAAACAAGTATTAACATAGCATAATATGATAAGATGACTGAGTATTAGACAAGCGGTTTGACCTTTACATTTGGAATTTAATTCAATATAAATCTATGTTAATCCATCCATCCATTTCCTGGTTGTTGGGGACGGGTTGTGGTGGCAACAGGCCAAGCAAGAAAGTGACATCCGTCTTCCCAGCAGAGCTTTCCAGTTCCTCCTCTGGGGATCCAGAGGCATTCCCAAGCCAGATTATTTTAGTCAGAGACGCAGGCTGTTGATGTTTAACTGTCTGCTACATCATATCATTCCCAATAACGCAACCCCCCCCCTTTCTTTCTCTTTAACTGTCAAGATACAGCACATATTTTAATGAATGTTGCCTGTTCATTTTTATTAAATAAAATTATCAAAGCAATAATAGCCCACTATGTATGCTGCAGAATTCATTGGAGAACTGGCTGAAAACATGGTCATAAACATCACAAGGCTGTTAACAAGGACACAACAATATTTTTTATGCTCTTCAATCTGCTACATGAATGAAGACATGAAAACCGGAATTATTCATTTTGTTAGATTTGATGACACATGACAGTGTCCATCTGTGGAAAAGTGAACAGCGCCTAGTACACACACACACATACACAGATAAATTCAGTTTTCTCCAAAAGCTACAGTAATGCTTACCCAGAGGAGATGAATGGTTTGTACACAATATTGCCAAACATGTCTGTAGCTGGAAGCTCGTTCTATTCACAGATCCAACCACACCCACAAGCAGGATTACACTACTGCTCAAACATGAGTCTGCATTTGCACTTACTCTGGTATTTGTACAAGAGGATAAGAGATCGGGGCCTACATGGTCCGTCATCTGTCCATCCTGAGGCTTATCCTGATAAGTAGTGGTGATGAGGAGTATGGTGTTGTTAGTGTGCATGTAGGGCAGAAATGCTTAAATCAAATTTTCCAGTAATTTGATTTAGGTCGAGCTAAGGGGGCTAATAGCGCTTCTATCTACACGGTGTCACTGCTGGTCAGCAGATAATTCAGTTTAGTTTACTGTCACCTAATGTTACATGATTGTTTCTTTTATCTATAACTTGCTCCACATGCTGTATATAAAACGAAAAAAAAAAAAAAAACCTTCAAAACTTTGAAAAATACCACAACAAGGAGGTGGTCAGCCACCAGAACAACCTTAATGTCATTTCACAGCTGTCCTGACATAGTGTCTAAGGCTCTGCTCCAGATTCTCTCATAAGGACATAATTATATTGAAATCTGGTGACTTGATGTAAGATTTGCGTCATTTTGATACTCATTACGTTTTCCAGTAAGAGTTTCCACTCTTATTTGTGCAGGGGGTTCAAGTAATTTCAGGTTTGTTTTATAATAAAAATATATATTTTAAAAAACAATATTATTATTATTGTTATCATTATTACATTTCCTTGAGAGAGTCATCCCAAAGGGATCAATAAAGTGCAGTGCAGTCAATAAAATCTAAGTCTCACTATATTCCCTAAGGATCTGAAACTGCTTTGTCCTAAACATTTCTGTCCTTTCGTGATATATAACTATATACACATCCAGTGATTTTGTATGTAATGTAATGTGTGCCCACGTGTTTGTTTTGGCATCAAAACTATTTTTACATTACATCATTTAATTTCCCTAAGGATCTGAAGCTGTGCTGATATTTCTGTGACAAAAACATCTTATTTACAGTTATGTTACTATAACTATATAAAGATCCAGTGATTTGATTAATTTGCAGGTACTGCGGAAGCAATGAATCACCCATGCGCATATGTTTGAATCCAGGTGTATTATTTACTGAAGCTCAGGTGAACAGCTGTGTTTACCTGTGCTACGTGGCTATACGGGAGAGGGCGCGGCTACTCACCATTTTATGTTGCCTTCACGTGTTTTCGGAAATTTAAAAATCCTCAAGTACAAAAAAGTGGAATTCTTTGACCTGGGAGTTATCGGTGTAACAGTAATGTTGTAAACAGTGTCTGTGTCATCGGACGTAGGGATTATACGAAAATAAATAACAAATAAGTGAGTTAACGCTTTAGCAATGCAGCTGGCATTCCTTCTAACCAAAGCTCCGTGAATGCGCCATAGGCCACATTTAGCCGTCCCCATGAGAGCAGTGAAGTGGGATGTTACTGGAATCACCAGAAAGCAGCATTAGCGCTGATTGACGTGTGTAGGTCCTGGGACGAGCGTCACGAGTCCTCTTCCACGGAGGAGTCCGGGCGGAGGTGGAGTTGGAGGTTGGAGGTTGGAAGTGACCTGTATTAGGTCGTTATGTTTGGATGTTTTTATTAGAGCTACGGACCAGGTGGTTGTACTCCGAGGAGAGAGAGAGGGGGGACCGGCAGCGGCGGCGGCGGCAGCAGCAGGTGCATGTGGATGGCGATAAAAACTCTTGGCAAACTCCGCTTTCTCCGCACGGATTTAACGCCGTTGAATCGATAAAGTATCGGAACTATCGAGCTTAAACCACTTCTTAGTTTAGGAGGGGGGAGCGTAAGACTTGTTTCATGGCGTTCCCCTCCCGGGAATAGCATGTTAATCCCAGGAAAAGGAGCAGCAGGAGCAGCGTCTTGTCCCGTCCCTCCGCACGCAAACATGGAGAAAGTTAACGAGTGAACGTTGGGCGCTAACTTACCTCAACTCCGACTGAGTGACTTCATGTTTGTTGTAAGCGTCCGTCTTTTTGGAGAAACACAGCGCGGTGGATAAATGGTGAGACTCTAGCACAGATTTAAAAAAAAAAAAAAAGGATATCACTGGAGCTTGTATAAAAAAAAAGTGGGGGGAGGCAATGGAGAAGAAAAACAAGGCGACCAACTGGAACCGCTTCCCCGCCGACGGTGGAGCCAAAGACCGACTGGACAGGTAACGTTAGTTAGCACACGTTAGGTTAACGTTGACTGTTATCTCAGCCTGCTGAAACCTTTGAATCAACTAACTTAACTTGATTAGTACATCAATAAGTAGTAGATAAAAACTTAATTAACCCATTCATAGAAACTGGTAGCATGACGTCAGGCGACCAGTTAACTACTTAACGGTTAGTGGAGCTAAAAGTTAACCACCTGTACAAAGCAACTTCATGTGTTATCATATTTTATCAGCACTGGTTGAGGTTATTGTTGGTTTTTCTTGAATAAAATCTCAATTTATGTTATTGTGCTCTGAATATACTTCAAACAGACTGTCACTATATTTAATATACCACGATAAACATCATAAAAACATCATAAAACGCAGGTTTTCAGCAGTAGCCTGCTAATGTTCATTGTTTTGCTTTGCTCATGATAAATGGGATCTTCTGTCGTCACATCATAGATTAAATCACTCATTTTTTTAATGTACAAACATAGTTCATGTTGTACATTAAGTCTGCATTTATCCTCCTTTTAAAACAGTTTAAACAAACTCTGGATGGTTCCGCTTTTATTGCAGGACTGTTGGAAGTGTCTGCATATTTGACTTTAGTGTAGTTTATCCAAATGGAGCCGCTCCAAAGAAGGTTACAGCATGCTGGCTTCCATGCACAGCATGTATGAAGCGTTAATGAGCTGTTGGAGGTGTTGCACTGTTCAAACAAACAACAATCACCCCCCAGCTAACGCCTGAAATCAGGTGCTGCATTCACAAAAGTCCACACCTGTACGTGTAAAGTGTGCCCTTCTGTTTGTTTTGGCAACAAAACTGTCCCCACACAAGGAACATAATGGTACCTTTTAGATTCACCCAGTGTTTGCACCGGTTCATAGACTGTGTTTGTGTGTGTGTGTGTGTGTGTGTGTGTGGAAAAATAGATGTAGTGGACTACCGCATGGCTGGTGCATGTCTTCTCCACGGGTGACTTTGCTCATGTGAAAGGGTTAAGCTGCAGGGAGAGATAATCGTGTTACCTAAGGCATTAGGGTTGAGCCACCGACGCCCACAACTTTTCCATCCATTCGCAGATTGTGGATGTAGGTGATGTAGGTACACATGCTGTATATGAAAAACATGGCATTAACAGAGCCATTAGTCTATGTTTTTTGTGCTGTAATGGCTTTACCCAAGCTAATGCCTGCCTGCACGCGGTGCTACGTGAGTGGGAGGATAAGGCTGCAAACAAGTGGACTAATGAATCACTTTTTGATAAGACTTGATAAGGACCAGCGTATAAACACGAGTGCGTTTGGTCGGGTTCATGTGATTAACTGATCTGGACGGGAGCCAGTGAGGCTCAAGACCAGTTTACTTATGGATTATTATGTTAATGCTGTGAATGCTTTGTCACTCTGATGATGCGCTATCCTTTTTATTAATGTTGTTAACATTTTCTAACTCTGTTTCTTGACCCAGAGTGGATCCATATGGCTTCGAGCGCTCAGCGGACTTCGATTATGACTCGTACGAGGAGCTCATGTCCGAGTATTTAGTCGTGCTCACAAGACGGTCCATTAAGTGGTCCAAACTACTGAAGGGAAAGAGCAAAGTGCAGAAGAATGTAAAACGTAAGTGTGAGACCTGAACACACCATGATCCCTCCAGAAGAAGAACTTGTGCTAAACTTAAACCTTCCCCCCTTCTCCTTCAGTAAAACGTTACGTACGCAAGGGAGTTCCCAACGAGCACCGCGCTCTGATCTGGATGGTAGCCAGTGGGGCTCAAGACCAGTTGGAGAAGAACCCAGGATACTACCACTCCCTGCTCGGAGCCCAGCACGACCCCAAACTGGTGGAGACAATCTGCACAGGTCAGGCAGTTTTATGCTCGCTCAGACGTCCTTTTTAAAAAAGTCCTGACACACACCGAGCTAACCTCAAAGAACCAGCCACAGTAAAGATTAACAGTGCCTCACGTATTCTGTTAAAAGTTGAACCTCTGCTGAACCTCTCATTGGCTTCAAATCCAAAGATCATCGTGTGCATACGAAACAAATTAGCCGAATACTTTAATGCCAGCATGAAACTGATCCAAAGTTTAAATATCCTGTATGTTTGGAATACAGAACGAGAAGATTTTGTTTTTTCAAACAGTCGGCACTGCAAAGTTTTGTTTTTTTTTGCTGGAACCAGGAAAGACAGAGACGAATAATAAAGGGACACTGCGCTAAAAGGGTAAAATTACAAGTTTTGTTTGAACGCAGAGAATTCCTTCTCGTTGACTGCCCCTGAGGCCGATTCAGTATGCTGATTCGGCTGCTGATTAATGCTGACTCGAGCAAACTGTGCCGCACACGCTGCAAAGCTACCAGTCAGCCACAGACGGCACAATGATGCCAAACGGTTTGGTTTGTCCGAGCCCGTACACACAAAATATATATATATATTTTTTTTAGTGTTCAGCGTAGCTTTGTGTGAGATCAGCTGACCACTGCAGTGGTCTGAGAATATTAGATGTGTTGGTGTGTAGTCATACCAATGCTACTCACATAACAAAGTATTATACTCTGGAAAGGTGTCACAGTGACAGAAATGTGTGCTGGCATATATCTGATTAGGACGTTGATTAGGTTGCCATGTTGCTCCAGCTGTGTTGCACCACTTGTGCTCCCTCAGTTTAGTTTGTAATAACACTGGTAAAACAGTTGAGCTAGCTGTGTGTGTGGAGAAACTGTAAATCATCCAACAATGCAACGTAACATACATTAAAAAAAAAAAAGTCTAGACTTAAACAGAACGAGCATGAACTGAATGCGTGTCTGTGTCTCCTTCCTTCAGACTTGAACAGAACGTTTCCAGACAACGTCCAGTTCCGCAAGACGTCCAACCCATGTCTGCAGAAGGCTCTGTACAATGTGCTGCTGGCTTACGGTCACCACAACCCGTCTGTGGGCTACTGTCAGGTAATATTAGTGAAGATCCACACCTTCAACGCGCGTGACGGCGATTTCAAAGAACAGTATGAGAACACTGTATCATCAAGCGACCTTGCGATATGATCTGGTGTTTGTACTGTTGGTTAAAAAAAAAACAAACATAGTATTTCATAATGTTTGTTGTCGTTTGTAGTGCTGGGTTTGTTGCTACAACAACATATGTGTCTTAAGAGAGCCTGTTTGTGTCAGCGTAGCGCTACGTTAATCATTTGAAAGGCAAATTTCATTCAGCGGAGCACCTACAGCTTGATTTGCAATTCAAAGAGGCAAGCAGGGGTGTGCTGAGGTCACGTCCCATTCATCGGTTATCACACTGAGGTAGTCTGTTTTTAATTTAAATGTTTGGTTTTTTTTTTGTCATTTTTGTTTCCTTGTTTCATGTCCCGTGTTTACTTACTGATCTCTGTCCTGGATGTCTCTAATGAAACCTGTTCAGACAGGATCGCAGGATTCATACGTAACCTGAGCGTGTCTCTCTTTTGTCTTCAGGGGATGAACTTCATAGCTGGGTATCTACTTATCGTCACAAAAGATGAAGAGAAATCCTTCTGGCTGATGGATGCGCTGCTCGGCAGAATTTTACCAGGTGCGCATAAGTGTGCGCTAAGAATAATCCTGTAGGAGGTTACGTAGTCCTTTTATCTGTCTTCAGACCTACAATTATCAGTCGTATATCTCACACGAACAAGTCGGTATAAATTCGAAAAAAACTTGGTAGTAGCATTTATGACAGGAGTGACGAGCTGTTTTACGTTAACATAGGTAAATTAAGTAAATATAATTCAACCAGTTTGTCTGTTTGCAGGTAATTAAGAGCAATTTACTCATAAAGATGTGTGTGTGTGTGGGGGGGGGGTGGTGTGTGTTTTACAGACTACTACAGTCCAGCCATGCTCGGGCTGAAGACGGACCAGGAGGTGTTGGGTGAACTGGTGAAAGTTAAAATCCCCGGAGTCTGGCAGACCATGGTGGATCACAACGTCATGTGGACGCTGGTGGTCTCCCGATGGTTCATCTGTCTCTACATAGACGTCTTACCGGTGGAGGTGAGTGCGTCTGTGTTTCATGTTGCAGCCAGGAGGGAAGTCTGCCCATTGTCACTGGATCCGGAGTCGGTATTTCTTTATTCAGAGGTTCAGGAAACTTCGGAAAGTGACTCTAAACTTTGATGTTTCATTGTTAATTGTGCTTCTAATCTCTCAGTCAACAAAAGCACCGTCAAAGCACGCCGTTCAGTGTACTACACCCACAGTTTGCTTCATGCCGGTGCTATTTTTAGAGGATGCAGATAAAAATATTCATATTCTTCCTCGCTGGTTTCAAGTTGGAAGAAACTCTCCTTGTGGTTGCTAACTTCCTCTGTTGGCCTGGGGAGGGGTGTGGACTGTGGTTGTTGTTGTTCTCCAAATACACATGGAGCTTCAGTAGGAGGGAATGACACTTGCAGATGTTCACACTATTCCCTCGAGGTTTAACCCCCACCCACAGGGGCAGTGGCCGACCAGTCGGATTTACTACTGCAGCCACGAGGACATGATTCGTCACTGATTTCCCATCCCAGCATTGATTCAGGGTCACTGCTGCAGTGTCTTGAGTTTTTCCTCTGCTCCACTTGAGAACAGCACCTGAGTTACACATTTCAAACCTATGCAACATGAGGAAAAGAACAGTTATGTGATTAATACTTAACATATTATTTCTCCTGGCTTGTTTGATTACTCTGTACCTTTTTTGGTGCACTTGAAATACAAAGCATTAAAATATAAGCTGAATAATATTTTTAATATTGCTTATCACCGTGACTAAAATCTTTTTGCCTGCCTGCAGCTTCGATGTTTGTTGAACTGTCAAACTTCATATTTGTGCACCGCTTGTGGGATTTACGTCTTGTTCTTTTTTTGCAGACGGTTCTGCGGATTTGGGATTGCCTGTTCTACGAGGGCTCGAAAATCCTGTTCCGTGTAGCACTTACACTCATCCACCACAACGAGGCTCTGATTCAACAGGCCAAGTCGCTGCCAGACGTCTGCCAAAACTTCAAGCAAATCACCAGAGGACCGTTTGTTGACGAATGCCACACTTTCATGCAGGTACAAGACAAGAGAAGTATCCCCTCACTGCTAGTCACGAAGAGTGTCATCTCACAGGAGGAACGCCTACGGTGCACACAACAAACGTTCCCTGTGATTTGCTTTCCATGATCCCTTAATCCCGCTGTTTCTTGCCTTTCCTAGAAAATCTTCACCGAACCAGGAAGTCTCTCCTCGGCGACCTTAACGAAGCTGCGGGCGACGTGTCGATCTCGCATCATTGCAGAAGAATCCTGAACCTTGAAACTGGCGCTACCTGTTGCTTAAACTCAATACACATTCCACTGGGACGAGCACCCAACAACTTGTTTGCACCTTCTTTCTTTTTTTTACTGACTACTACATGCTGTATAGTATTTGTCTTCAACATATTCATACATCCAATCATACAGCCTAAGTGTAAATATATGGTTAAAGAGAATATTTTTTAGCAACGTGCTGTATGAGCTGATGATTCCATTTGAAATCAACATGTAGTTTTTGTCTTGTTAAATGTGGAATTATGCACTTTACTCCAGAAAGTCAAGACACTGTAGAGAAGAGAAACTTCAGATCAGATTGTTTTGTATTTCATAGTGAATGGTTGACAAAGCTGGACCGACCAGCTGTGCTCATCAAATGTGAATCAAACTGATTTCATGACACATTTTTCTAAACATTTCAAATCCAATTTTTTTTATTTTTTATTTTTGGTTGTGTTGGGTTTTCGGTCCCTGACCTCAATCATGAACTCAAATGCACTATGATGAAATGATCTAAGCACAATAGAATCAAATGTGTGTCTGGTTTGTTCTGTGTTTTGGTTTTGTGTCCCTTTTAAACTCTCTGAGTACTGATATCAGATTTTGTTGCACTGGACAAAAATAACCTTCACGTTGATCCCAGCTCCGAGTATGCTGTGTAATGTATGCCTGGTTGAACAGCTCAGAGTTAACAGCTGTGTTTATTTCTCACAAGATAAGGTGAAACAAAATCATGAAGCTCCTAATGACACGCGTGAAAAAGCAGAATCAGTGCCGGAGTTTGTAATATTTTTATTAACTTTCAGTAAGATGCAGAATAGAAAACGAGATCAAACCATTTTCTATAAAAATAAACAATCAAATCACTACAGTTCATATTAACATTTCTTGAAAGAGAGGGTGGGGAAAGCAAGAATAAAAAAATTAACCCATGCACCTGTTTACATGTAGCTGTAAAATACATCTTTAGTAATGCAGAGTCACACTGTTAACACAAAGCAGCAGCAAATCCCTGTTTTTGTTTTTTTGTCATCACAATTACCGGACTGTTTGATGAATTGGATTAAACTGTGCCTCAGTGAATTATTGGGTCAGTTGTGGCTTCCTCAGTCGTCACTGTGAAGGAATATGATTGGAAAACACACCTTCAGAACTTTCCTTTTTCCTCACTGAGATTATTGTATGTTCATAAAGTTAAAAATAAACGCTGGTGAGCACGTGTAGGCATAACTTAAAATGCGTTTACTTGCACAGACACTTTTAAAACAGCGGACAAGCCATTGGAGCTTTAAAAAAAAATTATATTTGTCTTACACTGTATTTGACTCTCCCTCTGTCTCTTTAATCGCACAGGATATTAAATAATTACATCGCTAAAAATGACAAACAGCAGTTCAAGCAAATTCAACCAATTCCTAGAAACATATTGACGCACGAATAAACAGCTGACGGTGAACTTGCTACAGCAAATTCAAACTGCCTCCATCCTCGATTATGCAATGTCCTTCTCGGGTTTCATCAGGATGCACATCCATCTAAAGTTAGCAGGTCTTTGGCTTCTCATCATCGCCTCACAGAGAAAGTGGAAGGAAAAGATAATATCCAAGAGTTCACATGGGAACTGCAAAAACATGCACTCACCACAGAGTAACGACTGTTTCCATTCTCGCACACGCTCCTGTCCACAGTCTTGTTACCTGCTCTCTCACACACTCCGGTTCATCTTCCCACCATTCAGTCTGTCAGGTTTAAGTTAAAATTCAAGTGACCACTCAGATGGTCTGGTATCCGGCGTGGCTCCTCTTCCTGCCGATTAGATATGCAATGAGGACGATCAGCACCAGGCCGGCGAGAGCTGCTCCGACGATGATGGGGATGAGCATCTGATCTTGGTCCATCTGACACTCCTCCGCTGGAGAGGGAAGAAGAGATGTTATGCTGCAACATCTTTAGGGGCTGCCTGATGCAAGCAAAATGTATTATGACTGACCACGTTTAGCAGTTGAGCTAGCTAAAACCTTGTAGATGCTAGACTACATGAACCCTGTTCAAAACTACTAAACCTCGCTCTTTTAGTTCAATGATTCAAATAATTCTGGTGTTGTGCTCATTAATATCTGTTTCCCCACAAACATCCTGAGCCAGAACTACAAAAATGGTGACGTGTGGATGAGATTCATGCAGCTAAACCAAATTGTTTCAAGTCAACTGAGAGAAATAACACTTAAAAGAACAGCTTGGAATTTTGAGAAATTGGTTTATTTACTTTCCTGCTGAGAATTTGATGATATGATTGATACCAGTCAAATGTTTGCTCCCCAAATATGAAGCTACAGCCAGTAGCTATTGTATCTATGTTTTAGTTTTCATCTAGATAAGAATAGTAAAAGAATGCATCTGCATACTTCTTTAACCAACATGAAAAATGTTGACTGTGTAGTCAAAGTGTGATCTACTCCTACTACATCATCACTTTCGGTATTAAAGTCAGAGGACAAAGCTCGAGTTGCTCCATGTGGGATAATAAAATGTGGATAACAGCAGGGATGATCAAAGAAAGCATTACCTGTAGCAAACTGGTTTGTGGTGACGTTAAAGGGCTGGACCTGCAGTTTGAATGTGTTGAGGGAGAAGGCTGGCACCACATCCAGAACTTGCTCTGCGTTGCACATGTAGGAGCGGCCCAGCGTACTGCGCAGGTAGTTGAGGCTGGTGTTGCTGGCTGAGAGAGGAGCTGTGGTGAGGAGAGATGGGTCAGTTATTTTCTGAATGAAGTAAATCAGTGCAGAGAATAGAGTATGTTGCTTTTGATAAATGACATACCAGTCATGTCCGGCCAATTAGCAAACAGAGTTATTGCCCCCAGGTGGTACTTGTTGCTTGTGGAGTTCTGTAGACAGGAGACGGACGTTTGAATTGACACAAACACGAACAAAAAACAGACTGAGCGTGGAGCTTATTTAACAGAAGAGGAGGGAAGATCTCACCAGAGTGAAGGTGAAGTTGAGCGTGATGATTTCCTCCTGTTTCAAAGACAACGTAGCACTGCTGGTTTCACACAATCCTGTCGCGTTTGTCAGATCAGGATTCAGGTTCATCAATTCTTGGACAGTCTACCAAAATAGACAAAGACACATTTGGTTTATTTGAGGTTTATTGTGAACAGTGGACTGATATTTATTTGTTATTTTACTAGGAGTTGTCCTTGGTTGTAAAATTATCTTTTACCTTATTCTGAGATCGAGAAAAATAGGAGACGTTGAGCTGCAGTCCCATGTGAGCCAGGAGACATGCAGTGCCATTTTGGTTTACAAAGTAGGTGCCCTGTTTAGGTGTTCCTGGAGGGGTTGGTGCTGGAGTTACGGTTGTAGCAGTGCTGGCAGTGGTAGGTGGAGCTGTAGTACCGGCTTGATCTGCTGTACATATGCTTTCTGTGAGGAGAAATAAGAAACATGAAATCAACAGGGCAAGAATCCATGAAACCAACCAGCATACGAGCAAAAGCACAATCAGAGCCGCACCTGATGGACTCAGGTCGTTTTCTGGCATGTACGCCTCCAGCCTCATGTTAGAGAAAGTGACAGTTTCTTCACCGACTCCAAAAGTGCTGGGACTCATGCAGCGGTAGGTGGTGTTGATCGCTGCCCTGATCCCAACTGAAGACGACACCACGGTGACCACATCTAGGACAAAATCAAACAGACAATAAATGATTTATTATCTTTACTTGCTTTATAGATCTAGTGTTGATTTGATAGAACCACATGCATTTAAAGATGCTTGACAACAATTTGAATCTGCAATGTACTGGACAGTTTTGGTGTGTACCAGAGCTGTTGGCCTCAGGGAAGACTGAACTGTCGCTGAGGTTGTACTGCAGCGTCAGGTTTGCGACGCTGTACAGACTTCCATTCGTTGAAAAGCCCAGCCCAAGCGCGTGGCCAGGTCCGAACACGGCCACCAACCACGGCGAACTGCTGCCTGTCCCGCATGAGCTGTGGGCTGCATCGACTGCGGCAGAGTCAGGCAGAGGGACTTGCACCGTCCTCTGAGGAGAGACAAGAGATACGGCTGGTGTTCACAAGAAGACGCAGTCAATTACATCAATATGAAAGTTTGAAGAGTGTTGCTGTCGCATACCGTGCTGTTGGAGGTGTTGTATGTGATGGAGAATGAGGCAGAAAGCTCAGCCTTGATGCAGGTGGAGTTCCCTTCTTTTACCTCAAGAGTAACGGCCTGAATGCAACCTGGAGAGGAGAAGATAATACTGAAACGCAGTCCAATGAAGCTCACGCAAGGTGAAGGTACACCTGAAAAATATTTGTTCCAGCTGAATTACATATACTCATTTATATATTGAGAATTGTGTATTACAGCATGAGTATTTAGGAGTTACTATCTGGGTCTTCTGTCTGTTATTTAACACGCCTGGTTAGATAAAGCTTACAAAATTGATCGTTATTACAACATAACCAGAGTTACATGATGCCGTGTCCTACATACACAATAAAGCAGTTCACACGAGCCACCACCAGAGGTCTGCAGACAGCTACAGATGACAGACCAAGACCACAAACTCCCTCTGACGCTTTCCTGACATAATTGTGGAGCTTATTAGAGCTGCTGCTCCAGTCTGGTCCTGTGGCAGGTGTAGCTGAACATCTCCTGAGCGACGGACACTTGTCATACTAAGTGTAGCTGCTATGATCAGAATTACCAAGCAGTGTTTACTAACTCAGCCAGCCTGCATTGTAGGCTATTAATACCTTTATAGCCTGGAAACTGCAAACTCACCACTGCCTGTGTGTGTGTGTGTGTAATAGTGGCTGTACAAATTCTTGAACAAACTGTGTGGTAGCTACAGTAACTATTCACACACACATTGCACATGCAGACGTATTATCAGTCCTATAACTCATATCCTCTAAGAAAAAAACTTCCCACCGACGTATGTCACAATAAAGCAACGCTGGAGTTTCACCGCTTGCCTCACACTTCCCAGAATTTCTACACAAGCAGTCTGATTCACATGTGACTGCTGTATGACCATGACTTTTCCTCTTCCTTTGGTTAAGTTTCGCACAGGACAGACACGGATCTTTATTTACTGTACTGTGCAGATTGGGTTTTGCTTCTTTATTCAGCTTGGTCGGTGATAAAGGACTTATCAGCTGTGTGGACCTAAGAAACTAAAAACCGCTCTGCAGGTTGTGAAATTCACTTGCCAGTATCAACATTTCACTGCTAAGAAGGATTTTGGGGGGATTAAAAAGATGCTCCAAATAGTGGCTGGTTACCTATTAACAATGCAGAGAGACTACTGGATAACTCATTTGTTACACAGATACCTAACTTTGCTCTTCTCTCCTTCGCATCTCATTTCTCCGTTGTTACAATATATTGATCCCAACAGAACGAGCTCCGTCCTGAGTCGGTCTCTGTCCATCACACTCTCCCTCCTCACCCGTGTTGCCGAAACTTGTCAGCCCTCATGTCACCTCTGTGTTTAACTTGTAAACACACAGCAGACGGTTTACACTGCAATCTGATCGTGAGGTAGAAGCGTCAGCGTGTGTACCAAGTATGAAGCTTGCAGATAGCAGCGAGGAGAGGATATCAAAACAGAAAACAGTTGTGAGGACATGCAAAGAGTAAGACTAAGGCCTTTAAGTCGGCACCAAGCGAGCTCTAACTTAAGATAATATCTTTTAGGATGAGCACCAGCACATGCTGCACGTAGTGAAGCTACAACAGACGTGGCCTGTTTTTCCTGCTGTCAGCAGCAGTCAGGTGTCTGTCTGCCTGGTCATAAACTCACACTGTCAGTAGGCCCCCCCACCCCTCCATGATGGGTGCTGGGTTCAAACACAAAGCCATCACAGCGGCAATCACGTGAATCTCTCAAAGGGCACAACAATGAGACCAATGTGCTGCTCCACAATAATTAACAAAATGGGTATTACATTAGAATAGAGTAGAATAAAGTCCGGGGATGGAGGAGGGGGGGGGCTGCTTTGATGGGACTACCTGCGGACAGCACGCTTACAAAGTTTTAACGACTGTCGGACGGTACAGAAGGAGACACATCAAGTCAAACCATGAATATAGCTCATTTCTATAAGCAGGTGGACCTCACCTAACAATAACTTACCTGGGTAACTTGTAATAAATATGTACGCTAGCTGTGGTTAACACCCGAGCAGCCTATATAACGCAGGCTGAACGAAGTCAACACTTGCCAACTAACGATTATTTCCATCGTCGGTTAACCTGCTCATTACTTCTTACTTGAATACATGAATTTAATCTGTATGATATGAGAGAAAAAAGTGTCTGTTCGTGCATGTTTCAGCTAATGCTAACCGCACAAAACGACCGACCGTTGGTCGTTCGCGTTTTGTGACGTCGTTCGGACCAACGGTAAAGTGCGTGACGGTAAAACCGCGAATAAAAAAAAAAAAAAAAAAAAAAACACTCACCTAAAATCGCAAACCAGGCGATGATTAGAGCGGTCAAAGCGTGACAGACTTTCATCTTTTTCGGTTCAGCTCCACGCCACAAAGCAGACTACTTCTTTTCTCGTCTTTGTGTATATGAGGAGGGGAAGGGGGAAAAAAAGAAGCCCGTAGAGGTTGGCGGCGGTTGGCGGTGTCGCGCCGCCGCTGCAGGCGCAGGTGGGTCCGCACTTGACTTTAACGGACCGTCGGCTAAAATCTGAAGAGTCACTCTTGCCTTGTCTCCCTCCTGTTGCCTATCCGCCGTCGTTTAAAGACAGAGTGTTGTCCGGTATTTCCCCCGAAGCGCGTCCTGCTTGCAGAAACGACCCACGGGCGGCTGTTAGACGTCGGTCAGCGCTACAGTGGATAAGCCGTGTCCCGTCATGTGAACTGGTAGCATTTAGCGCTACGCAGTCACGTGAGAGGCCGCCTCTCCCCCCTCCCCTCCTCGGTCTTTCTATCACAAGGACTGAGCCCTCTATTCAAGGCAATACTTCATAGACCCGAGCGAGATAAATGGCACAAAGTGGGAGACAACACAGCTTTTGTCCCGTGAAATTGCATGAGAAAATGTTTGTTATTAAACATGACATGAGTACACAGAGTTACATAACCGAATAATGTCAGCTAGGTGAGGCTGTAAAGAGACACCTCATGAGGAAAAATAGTGCACTTCCAGGAATTATCTTACAAAGAAACGGCGTTTGGTTTTTTTTCTGGGAACACACACACCAGTGATGCATTGTACGTCAAGGCTTATTAAAAGTAATTAAAATGCAATGACAAACGAGGAACCAACCCAAATGCATGTATATATTTAGTTAAAATAGCGGCTAAAATAGTGAATGAACAGTGAATTCAGGAATGTGCCTTCATAGCATGTCAAATAAGATGGCATATAAAATGTATCATCTTTGAGCACAGCATGTCATCCGGCTATATGGTAAAGTAGCATGTGAGACCACATACATACACACACACACACACACCACACATCCACGCCCGCACTCGCGCTGTTGCATGCTGCAAAGTAAAGTGCAAGTATTGTGGGAAGTCAGCTGACACCCTCATCACTTCACGAGGGTGTGCAAAACCCTAGAAGGAACGCAGAGGGCTGCTTTAATGCTGCTGTCCAAGACTTATCATGACGCTGCTACATTCCCCCTGCATAGTTCAAGCACGCCTTTTAACACATTTCTGGCCTTAAAACGACACTATAAAGTCAGACAACTAGCTCCTGATGACATGCTGGTTTTAAAATCTCTGCCTTAGTCACACTGAAGCTGTACATTCCCCTGCTGTGATAGTGAAAGCATCAGCGCACTCCTTCACTTTCTTTTCAGTTGCATCTTCCAGTAACTTGAGACAAATAAAAACTTGAATGGCTATATCCGTCTCTCATGCTATACATGACGCTCTATTGAGAAACACTGAGGAGAAAATGTTAACGCATTCATTAGTTGGATGAATGTATGAAACAAGTGCAAGTGTTCTGATCGCTGCATTGCAATCTCCTCACATCACACTTGGAAGGCCCTGTCTCGAGTCAGTATCTTGAGTCGTTTGTCTGTTCACACTACTGTAAAAACATGAGAAAGAAATAAGTATTCTCATTGTCAGGTGATTATACATGCATGAAAACATACTTCTGTGAATATTATATCCCATGTCTGCCTTATTCCGAATCCAGAGGCCCCCGATTTTACACACTGGAGCTTTAATTATTGAGTGTGTTTCTCCTAAAGTTCATGCCTTTGTGTGAATGCAGAATTACGCCAGATGACACTGTCTTAAGCCATGCTTAGGTGTAACATGTTCCTCTATGTGTCTCCAAAAAGTCAGAAGTACTACCAAGAGTCAAACATCTAATGGAGAAAAAAAAAAAATCACAAAAAGGTTCAGGTGAAATGGTGAAGTTACAAAAAGATAAATCTACATTTGCAATTAGTTTTTACAGCGGCTATTACCAAGAACAAGAAATCCCGTTGTCCACTACAGTGGTTGTCAAATTTAAATAAAATGAAGTTTGTTTTATTTAACCACCCCAACTCCTTTTTTTAAATGTTAAAAACGTATGTCTCAAAATAGCGGAGTGGCTTTGAAGAACTCAGAATGAAATGCATGTAAAGAGAACAGGCAGCAAGCCACTTCCTTATTGTGGTTGAGTGATGCAAGCAGCAAAAGGTCGACAGATTTTCTCATCTAAGTTCATGTTTCAATGCTTTAGCTGCACACAAAGCAGCCTGCTTGCCCAAACTGACCTTATTCCAGAGGAAGACTCATTTGATTAAAGCATATTAGACCAAAGAAGCTGCACCCTGTCGACATGCAAAACTATGTAGCAAGATGAAGCCGACAGAGGCAACAAGGCAGACGTGTTCAAATCCAAAAAAACAAAACTACCACTAGCAGGTTATCTACAAATCATTCACTGAATCATTAAATATCCATTTATTCAGGTTCACTTTTCTCACTCTTACATAGAATACAATCTGATCTACAAAAACGTCAGCACATGACATTGGACATTTTGGTCAAAACATATAAGGTACCCAAAAGAAATACCCCAGTGGCTTGCCTGCATGTCATTTTAACTTCTGTGTTACAAGCAATGAACCCTCCCCTATAAGATCCAACCCCTCTGCGCCCCAATCCGTTCTTCTCAAGTCTCTTTCTTAAGTCTCTTTTTGTCCTCAACAGCTGTTTGTCTGCCAAAAATCAAGCAACCAACCAATCTGGTTTACACTCAGCAGTTTACGCAGCCATTCATAAGGAAAAAGCCTTGAACAAAAAAAAAAGAAAAAAGAAGTAAAACAAAACTCAAGACAAACCAACTATAGTAGAAAATAAGTGATTTTAGAACGATGTGATGGAGGAAAAAAAAAAAGAAAAAAGATCCCACTCCAGACGAGGAAAAAACGAGGAGGAAAAAAACCCAAAACAAAATCAGAGGAAAGTGCTAGTTATATTCAGTTGAGTTTTGCATTAGCAGATTTATAAGTCACATAAACCAACCATGAGCAAATCATTTCACTCCTGCAGCCCCAGCCCACTAAAGATGACGTGGAGTGGGAACAGTTCAGCCAAGTTTCTCTCGTCTCTCTGGAGCTCTGTGTGTGATCTGGACACTGCGTCCACGGGATCGTGGATGGAGGGAAAGGAGAGTTGCGCAGCTCTAGGGCCGTAATGCTGTTTTTGTTTTTTTTGGGAGGGGGGGGTCGGGCGGGGGGGGACCAGCTGTACGCTTGCTGTGAGGAAAGCATGGCAGCAAACAGTGGTTTCCCCATTTCAGGCAACATAGTGGTACTGGTTAGGAGTCTCCTTGTCACGTTCCATGTAGTCTCTGTCTATAAGCGACTCAATCCGCTTCTTCAGATCGCCCGGCTGTGGAGAGAAAAGTAAAATCAGATGCTGATGAGCTTTGTGTGTGTGTGTGTGTGTGTGCGCGAGCATACGTGTTGGAATAACGAGAAACTTCTGATGCGTCACCTTGACGGGGAACTTTAGCTGGTTGTAGAGCTCTGATACGAGCAGGTTGTGACTGAGGGTCTTCCTCATCTTCATGATGCGCACTACAGCTGCATCAATCTGATACTGCCTGTCCTGGAACACGCGCTCCGTGGTGCTGACCTGCTCCTCCACCTGTAAGGCAGACGTGTTGTTTTGAGGAGGAGGAGTGGGATAAAGGGAAGAAGGGAAAAAAAGGAAACGTGGTAGACTTTTTACCGTTTCCTTCATTTGGATCTGGTTGATCTTGATGCGGAACAGCTTGTGTTTGAAGTCATTGTTGAAATTGAAACGGTCTCCATCCTCCACGTCTTTCCCGCGAGGGTTCTTGTTGAGGACGCGTGCTTTCCCGCAGGCCAGGGACTGCAGCGTACGCTTGAGCTCTCCCTCCTCTGTGCAGGACGAAAGAAAATGATAATGCGATACAGCAGGCGCCTCTGCCACAACAGAACAGTCACAGTACGTATTTAAAAGATGTGCAACCTATGCCGGTGGCAGTGCGAATCTCCTCCATGCTGAATTCCTCTCCCTCATTGAACATCAGTAGCACCAGTGTCTGGAACAAGGAGACCTGCAGCTCCTTCTTACCCTGCAGGATAAAAGAGTCATTGTAGGTGCAGTTCAGACAATTTCCCCTCTCATCTCTATGCTCTGTTAGGACTGACCACGCTCGTACCTCTTTAAACTCTGCCTTTAGTACAGAGTGGCCCAGGGTGGGCTGCCACTGCAGCTTCCTCCCACTGTGTTTCCCCAGGTAGAACAGCTTGAACACTTCCTGGAGTTTCACCATCTACCAAAAACATAAAGAGATGAAATTTGTGCCAAGTTTATCCTGAACACAGTCAGTTAAGGATCAGCTGATGACCCAGCCAAGTTTAGAGAACTGCTTACCTCTGGGGGCAAGTGGACCTCCATGGGTGTGTATGAAGGCCAGTAACCCATGGTGAGGATGTTGACAGTAAGTTCTATGTTGCTCGGTTCACTCTGGTTCTGTATATACTGAGTAGAAATATCATAACTTTCAGAATTATGCTGGATAAATGCACTAAATTGAACAATGCAGTGGAATGCACACGCATACTGCTCCAGGTGTTTATGTGCATACCTGTTTGAACTGGATCATTATGTCTTTGGACAGCTCCATGTCCTTGAACATCCCCTCTAGCTTACTGGTAAACGCTGCTCCGCATTCTGGAGGAAGTCAAAACCACGACATATCACAACTGACTTATTTCTCACACCATCACGTTTACACCCAACTATGTTAGATCGACTTTTTACTTTAGTGCTTTATCTGCTATAAGACTGGGGAGATGCAAAGATTTTCCTCTGCACTGTGCTGTGAATGGAAGGATAAAGGAGAAACTTCCAAGTCTATAGCTGGAGCTTTAAGTGTATTGAAAGCATTGCACTGTCCAAATCACAAATAACATAAAGCAAATTCTAAAGCCCTTTGGTTAAAAGAACTATTTAAGTGGCACATATCTATGAGCAAGATTAGGATTCTTGTTAATTCAGTATATATTGGAAGACAGTGGATGCACCATGTTTGAGCTTGGAGAGCATGGACTTCTCAGCATCGACAGAAGCGCTCTTGCCAACCAGCAGACGCTTGGCCAAGTCCTTCTTGTAAAAAGCTTCAAACACATCTTTTCCTGGAGGGGGGACAGAAATGCAGAGATCAAAATGCCTCATCAGACTGTGACAAGCTAAAGCTCAGAGCGGTCACTAATACTATCGGACTCAGAAAGCAATCATAATTATACCTTTTTTATCTGACTCCAAGAAGGCCTTTGGTAATGTGTGATATTAGGACATATAAATAAAACTTGACTTGACATACTGTAAGCATTCACCAGACAGACAGAAAGAAGTGTAACTGACCATGTATGAAACGGAAGATTATCATTATCTTGTCCAGGATCCTCTCCAGCTCCTCCTCTGTAGCCTCCTTGTTCCCTGCTCTTAACTTTGAATCCACATATTTAGCTGGATGGGAAGCGATCAACAAGAAAGCTGTTAGCGTGTGCTGGGATGAATAAAAACCCACCAACAAAACATGCTTTGTTACATCTGTGTTGTGGCATCTTGTTTATTTGTCTGACTGACCGATAAGTTCAGCAGGTTTGTTGGGCCTCTTGTTGATAAAGGTCTCAAAGGCTTCTTTCATGGCGTTGATGAATCCCTCGTTCCGTGTAAAACAGCTCTGTGCCACGTTGTCCATCTTGTCCTTGAAGTCCAGCAGGTCTTGTACCATGTCCTTGTCTTTCTCTGGAGTACATACGATCTCTCCCCCGAAGGACTAAAACCAGAGAAGGTTTCAGCAATGTGAAAACCTGCATTTCTCACGGACATGCTTTCTTAACGGTAACACTTTGTGTTGTATGTTGGCTGAGCCGTGCGTGTACCTTTATGTAATCTCTCCAGAACTGAAGCAGTGTAGGAAGTCCTCCCTTCACCTTGTTGAAGAGCTGGTAGAGGAGGGTCAGCTCAGTCACGCGGTTCTCATCCAGCAGGGTGCTCAGACCTGACAAAAAAAGATTACACTTTTATTTTTTATAAAAATTGGGCTTCATTTAAGATTCAAAGCAGTAAACAATGCAGCACATGATTTATTGAGGAAGTGGCACGCCTTACAATGTGATACAGCCTCAAGATTTCAAGAATCCTCTGGCACACATCAAACATTTTATTAACGAAGCGTCACAAAAGTCATATACATGCCCACATATAAGATAATGTATGTGGCAGACTTAAATGCAGACTTACCCTTTTGTAGCATTGCAGTCATATGTTCTCCTAAAAGTTGTTTCTCAACACAGCTAATAAGTGGTTTCCTGTGAAAAAATGAGGACAAAACAAGAGAAATTGTGTCAAAAAATCTGAAACAGATGCGCATTTATATATTATATAAAACCCTTGCCTTGAGTCTGACCTCCTGACCTTTTTTCACAACAATTTTCCAGTTAAAAGGTTTGTTGTTCTCAATTATTCGTTCTCTGGGGTGATAAACACATCATCTGGAGCTTTGGTTGAAAAAAAAAACTACTAGAAAGAAAATCTATAAGTGTTAAATGAAGTCTGACGGTGTGGCTTTGCATGTTAACTTTTGCATCGTGTTGATTTTACCCTACCGCTGGACAAACATTTTTTAAATGTAAAAATCAGCCGTGAAGAGAGCTACAACCATGTGTGAGAGTACAAAACAAAGAGAATCGCATATTAATGCATAGAAATGAAGATGAGTGAGCTTAATGTGAAAATATTTCAAATACAGACAAGAAAGACACGCTGGATACACTTTAGTGCTGATAACCTTTTGTACTCCAACTTAATGGTTGGTAATTAATGGTTATCAATGTTTATTTTCTCTTGTGAAAGTTGCTCATATCTTCTTTAAGATATATATCATAGAATAATGTGTTTATATTTGACAGAATCATTTTTTGTAACAGTGACATGGAAACGTAAAAGAAAATTACTGAGTGCTCTGGTCGAGGTAGCTCATGATGCGATCATTCTCCTCCTCCAGTCGACGAGCCACATGATGCAGGTACTCGGGCACCTGGATGCAAACAAACACCCGTGTTCATATGCTTGGCATTTTCTCTATATCATGTGACTGTGATCACATGACACAGCCCCTTATTAGCCTCACTCACGTCTCTCTCCTGCATCAGCCGCTGGCCCTCTGCTGCATACAGGCGATTGGTCTCAATCAAAAATCTCTCCTCAAAGGAGTCTTTGTAAACCTGAACAAGAAAAGTTAGACGGTAAGGAGGTAAAATCACTGACACTGACTGTTCAGTCTATGTACTTGATTTGTTATGGTAAACAGTCATTCAAATACCTGCAGGTCTGACAGCATGCCCAGCAGACTCCTGAGCAGGCTGCGGTCTATCGTCTCTCCGTTGCGCTCAAGTTCTATCTGCTCCAAAATGCCATCTACTGTCCGCTTCTGAACTGCACTGTCACTCACAATGTGGGTACGAAACAGCTCCAGCCCAGTGTCCCTGCAACATATACACAGTCAGCCTCCTGTGTGTGTGTGTGTGTGTGTAGATACACCACAACAAGCAGAATAATTCAAATAAAACTGTAATTTTACCAGATGGAGGGGAGTAGGGAGTTCTGAAGGACATATGTGCGATCCAGAAAGAGAAAGATACTTCGGATCATTATCTATAAAGAGAAAAACAACATTAGGGAGTAACATGAGATTTATTTGTTTCTGTTAGCAGGACATTAACACTTCTGTCAAGCATCTGACTTACAGTTTGTCTGCAGTGGTCCTGCCAGCAGCGATTCATTCGCTTCAGGAAGGAAAGGTTGTCCAAAGACTCTGTGAGCTCCACGTTAAGGACAAAATCAAAATCTTCCAGTCACTCATTAAACCAACATTTTGAATGACCATACCACTTCTGTGGATCCTGTCGCTACGCAGCATGAATAAACACAGTGGTTTCACTTGTTGGCTTTTATTCCTCCCCATCCCGACCATGCCGACGATGTTATTACAAAGAAAAAATATATTTCAAGCACACAAAGTACACACTAGAAGTACTGTAAGAGCAGCCTGAAAACAAAGTGTAAAAACATCTAAATTAAATAAAGATATAACAGATAAAGCTAAATAAAGTAAACAGAGGACATTAAATATGATTCAATAAATGACAAGAGCCTATAATTGGATTGGCTTTAATCTGATTTAAACTGTTTAAATTCAGATTTGAAATCACCAACTTCACGTTTCGTCATCAAGCTGCTGATATATATATATATTTTTTGTACAACATCTCAAGCATCTTTACACCATCTGTCAGCCGCAGACACTGTTTGTTTAAGCCCCGTTGTGTAGGGTTTGTAACTACTAAGGTTAACTGCCTAACTTGTTATATGTTGACCCCTTGTGAGAAAGCACTGCAACAACAGCAGCTTCCACTAACTGAGCCTAAAGCTGCCAGTGAGGATGAGCATACCAGCAGCGAGTTGTTTTTGTGTTTAGCAGCACGCTGAGAACGAGCCAAGTGCAGTTTGGCTTACAGTAAATCACTTTAGTTTAGTCTGAAGTCCTACAAATCATGGAAGTCTCATCCTGAGTCAAAATGTAAGAACGTTTAAACATGCGTCATATTTGTACTAATCTTAGGAGATGTTTCAACAGGCTCGATGTGTGACAGTGCATTAAAAAAAAGGATATTCTCTAAACTGGTGGATCTGGGCCTGCACATGATCTTCACAGACCTGCCGTAGCTGCTTGTACAACGTCGGAGAGACTTTATACGAGCAGAGGTTCTCTACCGCCTTCAAGAAACAGAGAGAGAGAGAGAGAGAATGAGAGACAGAGACAAAAAAGGGAAACAAGAGCACGAGAGATCATTTTACAATTACGTTCAGTGACGTCCAACAGAGGGAACACTTGGAACATGATTTCTTAATATTTAGTCATTTATTTCCCGGCTTCCATTTCGTTCCTGTCACAAATCCTCCTGGGAGAAGCAACAACAAACTGCAGGCGTTTAAACAGGCAGACAGCAAACCTGATAGAGCTCCTCCAGATTGTACTTGATCGAGGTGCTGTTCTGGATGGCACCCACCGCATCCCGGAGCTTCAGCCACGTGTCCTCGGTGTAGTTCTCGGCTAGTTTTGGCCTGTCTGTTAGAAAAAAAGCCAGCGACAATATTAATTTGGAGGTCACACAGATTGGGAACTGCCAAACAAACTAAGCCATGAACATGTTGATGACGGTATTAGCGTTCGGAGTGAAGATATCTCCACGTTTGACACAAACATGATAAGGTGTACGTTTGGTAACCATTAGTACTTTCAGTCCTCTTTCTCAAAAGGCCTCTGCCAAATGTTCAAAGTAAAAACAATATTTCTTACTCCACAGCAGCATCTGCAAGAGGCAGTATTTTATATATTTAGGCTATTAATGCAAACTGACGGAAAGTAACATTAGTTTTCATGGTCATTATTGGAATAACCGACAATGAACTAAGGAGCACCTCCAACAAGACGCACTTTGGACCTACAGGCAAGAAAGTAAATACACATTTTCCATGGAATAAGGTGCAGAAAGCACTTTTGGTTACAGAAGTTGATTTCAAGTCTGAAATATTTAATTTCTGCTTTCTTAGACTATCAAAGAAGTGGAGAATTTATTGTTCTGACTTTACTTAAGTTGTACTGTTTTTGTAGCCCAATAAAATATGCTTTATCCTTACTCTTAAAATATAATTATCATATCAATAAAAAGTTTGCGTAAGATGAGTGTGATAAGTTTAATTCTCACATATTAATCATACAGGTGCAATCATAATAAATGTGAATATCACCGTATCGCCGATTGTTATAACCAATGATTCAAGCTCTGACGTCTATTATTTTGACTGATTACTAAACTAATTATGATGTTATTTATTATTAAAGAATTGACCTTTTTTTGTTCTGTCACATATTAGTCTAACATTTTTATTGATTTATTGCTTTTTCACTTATTGTTACTGTGGTTTGTTTTTACTGTAAAGCACTTTGTAACTTTGTAAAGGTGTTATAGAAATAAAGTTTATTATTATTGAATAATAAAAACAAAGTGATCGTGTATAATTATTAATCAAACCAAAAGCCAAAACATGGCACAGTAAGCAACTTCTTGCGGTGTCGAGTATCTGATTATTTTACTTGCGGAGTGAATAAAACAGTTCACAGAATGATAAAAACATCCACAAGATCATCTGCAAAAGCACTCATTGATTAACTGTGTCAGCACACATGCACTGTCTTCTACCTTTATTTAGACCTGAAGTAGGCTGCACCCTGTGTGTGCAATCCTCTGATGGGACAACCAGAAGTAGTAGTGAGTTTAAAAAAAAAAAAGTCATAAAAATCAACACTGCCCATAAAAATCAAAGCAGAGAGGAAAATAACTGCGAGATTACTCTTATTAAAACACGGATATGCTCTAATCAGAGCTGCAAATTGAAGTTTGCTGTCAATCAAGCCAGACACAGACAACTTTTTGTACAGTGTGACCCAAAAGTTACATCCCCTGTTGTGCTCAGACAAATCAATCGATCGGTGACTTTACCTTTGAAATTTTTGATGACTAATTTCTTTGAAGCTCCAGTTTTGCTTGAGGCCACAGCAGCCGAGGAGGAGGAGGAGGAGGTCCTGGCCATCCCGTTGGTGTTGTGCTCCGTTAAGGCAGAGAAGCTGGCTCTCTTGTCCTGTCGGGTGTCCTCTGCCATTATCAGATTAGCGCTTTGGGCTTAACGCTGTATGGTTCAAGTATTTTTTGCTAAGTTAGTGTTGTGCTGTTTTAGTTATTGCCACACAACAACACAGCCTCTTTGTTGTTGAACCAGCAGTCTTTGGTGGAGAGTGCAGACAGTCGCGGTGTGTTTAAAACACATTTACAGGGAGAACACTTGTCTAACGCTGAGTTAATTAGTCAGAAAACATAACTACGGTCAGCTAAGTAAACAGACAGCGAGCTAACAGCATGAGATGTGAAACTGTAGCACACTTTAGCTTCAGCTGCAACGCCACGGGCTAGTCCATGGCATTCGTGACTCACCCTACTCACTGATTTTAAGTTCAATCATTGTATTATGCGACAGTAAACAAACAGGTAAAAGAGACATAGTTAGCGGTGATATAACAGACCCATGTCACTGCTGCCTTTCTTTACCCAACACAGCTAGGCTAGCACAACAAAATGGCTTTTCTCAGGCAGTTCAGTTGGACAGGTGCATCTTGGGTGAAAAGCGGCGTTGTGTTCAAGGACAGCTCGGACTTTTTGTGTTGTTGTTGTTGTTTTGAATATTCTGTTCATATTTTTCAGAGCATACTTAAGACGTATTTTTTTTGTTTGGCTTTTACTTGAACTATTTATTTATATGCATTTGTTTTTTATGTATTTTACTCTCTTACGCCATTTTCGCTTATAGTGTGTGTGTATAAATATGTATATATACATATACATCTATAATGTCATAACCGTTAGCTTTATTTTTAGCTGTATATCTATCTATCTATCTATCTATCTATCTATCTATCTATCTATCTATCTATCTTTACCATTTTGTGTTTTAAATTTTTTTAATTTATCATTTTTATTCTGTTTTATTCTATTTAATTTTAGTTCATTGTGTTTTTTAACCTGCCTCCGGTGTTTCCTCACTGCAAGATGTTGAGATGGCACTTCCTCAGTTTGCACAGTTTGTATAGTGCCTTGTTTATAATAGGGTGGAGGTGGTTGTTGGGGTGGAGGGCTGGGGTGAGCAGTGGGAGGTGGTGTTGGGGTGGAGGGTTAGGAGTGGATGGGGGGTGTCAGGGTGTTATTGTGTGAAGCACTTTGTGTTACATCACTTACAGCACTTTGTGTGCAAGAGTTCACAATGTGCGGATATTTATCAAAACTCGGTAGTCAAGAGGATGTTAAGGGTGTGCTTCAGTGTGACATAATATAAGAATCACCGTGTTTTCATTGTCTTAAAAGGAGCCCTTCATATCTAAAGAGAAAGCGGGTCCTCTTCCATGGAGTCCGCCATGTTGAACTGCCATATTTGTACAGTAGCCCAGAACGGACAAACCAAACACTGATCTATGTATGGAGTTTCCCCTACATGCTTAGAAGAAGAGGGTGAGGTGTGGGGTAGTATTCATTTGGTTGTAATCTGCAACTTCACTGCTAGGTGCCACTAAATCCTACACACTGGACCTTTAAGAATAAACATTTTTGTATTTTGCAAATATTTTCACACTGTTGTGAGAATACTGACTTACTATAATTTATAAAATATTTAAAAAAAAAAAAAAAAAAAGACAAATCGTCTTTAACAACTACCCTCCTTGCTCAGGCGGTCTTGAACGCACCCCTGGATCACCTGCAGCCACCGGGAGTCCGGCGCAAATGGGCGGCGTTTTATACCGGACAAGGAAGCCCTTAACGCTGCCATTCAAGCCACATTTTCTGCCTGTCGGTGAGGCACCGACTTAGACACCATGGCTACATTAATGTTTGACCGCAAATAGATATCGTGGCCGCTGTTTTTGGAGTAGTAAGGCTCGCCTGTCGGTGGTGATCCGGCCTGCTGTCCGGGTAAGGATGCATGCTAACGCCGACAGCTCCAGGAGAAACTAGGGAGGGAGTAGAGCGCAGAGCATCATCTCAAGAGAGGAGAGGCCGGCTGGAAACTAGGTGTTTTCTCCTCTTCGGACAGACTTCTCCTGATCAGCTCAGCTTATTTGAACACATTGTCGATAAACGCTCGTGTAGCCTCACTGAAAACGTAGCTTAGCGTTTGTTAGCTCGCTAGCACTGACATCACTGGGAAAACAGCTAACGTTAGCTTAGCTATCTGGCCCAGAAGTAGCTCCTCGGTTCATTTAAATTAAAAACCAGCTGTGACTTCGTAGCTTGTTTAACCTACATTAGCCTACGAGCAATATATTCCACCTCCAGACAGCCGGTGTTGAACAGTGAACTTTGTTTTGCTACCTCTGTGGATTTGGCAAGCTAGCTAGAGCTAACGTCATCAGGCAAGCTATTAAATATCACTTGTGCAACGCCACATGAGAGAGTCTGCTGGCTAATGTTTGTCCAAATGTGTTGCAAAGTAACCCCGACTAACCTCGACAGGAATATCTATTTGGAAAGAGGACTAACTCAGGTCGGGACTGCATTACACGGTGGGAGAGAAGGAGAGAAGCAGACTTTGAGGAACATCAAACACACCTTGAATTCAAATCTGATAAAATATCTCAAAGTTTTAATCAGGTGTCAAACCCAGTGTGCCAAGCCCATGTGTGGGAGTACAAGACTTACAAGCCAAAAAAAACAAGACTAAAGATGCATTGTATATCCAGATGAGTCAGAACATGTAGGATATAAACTTGCTTAAACATACAACACTGTAAGACATTAATGAACCATGAGCAGAGTCATGTCAACGTGCTGTAATCTACAATCATCTGTCATCAATCTGTCTGAAGTGGACAATTTCAAAGAAAGATCGCAAAAGAGTATCCAGAATATACACACATACAAGTCTTTTTATTTTATTAATTAGTTGAGCAATTGTTTGAGAGACAACATGTCAGAGAATTTAGAAAAACGTCACATTTTTCCAGAGCTCAAGATGATGTTTTGGTCAAAAAACTACAAGATAATTGAAATATGCACACTATTATTCTGTCATTATTATTAATAATAATAATAATAATAATAATAATAATAATAAGCAACACTATGAACTCCTTTTAAAAACAGAGTCGATCCCGAGTGTGTCATGAATCAGGGGCACGCCCAAAGCCTGAAGATATTCTGTAATGAATGGTTGCTAGTGAATTAATAATGTATCACAAGGAAATGTCTTGCAGCGTACTGTCCGCTTGATTATCTGCGTTTTTGTTGATTCCTGTCTGTTTTGTATCATCTAGTGTCGATGCCTTGGCCGAGATGAGTGTGAAGGCTTTTGAGCTAGTCCCCGCTGTGGAGCGAGATCTCCTCATGGGCGACAAGGCTCGCATCAACATCGAGTGCATTGAATGTTGCGGAAAGCACCTGTACATGGGTACCAATGACTGCTTCATCCACCACTTCCTTCTGGACGAGGTCACTTCCTCCAAAGGGAAATTGACTTACTCAGCTCAGAAGCTGCTGCACAAATATCTGGGCCTTAAGAAACCAGTCGCTGAGCTGCGCGCCGCCTCCGCTTTGGAGCGTCTGATAGTGCTTTGCGATGCAATAGTGTTCCTCGTTGACATGGTGACACTGGAGACTGTGCCCTCGGCAGCAGGAGGCGGCGCCAAGATCAGAGGTGTGACGGCCTTCTGCATTAACGAGAACCCGGTGAACGGCGACCCGTTCTGTGTGGAAATGGGCGTGCTCTCCTCCAAGCGGCGGACCGTGCAGATTTACATGGTGTACGAGGACCGAGTGCAGCTGGTCAAAGAGGTGACCACGCCTGAGCAGCCCTGCGCCGTCAGTCTCGATGGTTACTTCTTGTGCCTGGCCCTCGCTACACAGTACATGATTCTGAACTACAACACAGGAGCCTCCCAAGACCTCTTCCCTTACAACAGCGAGGAGAGGAGACCCATTGTGAAGAGGATCGGAAGGGAGGAGTTCCTCTTAGCAGCCCCTGGTGGCCTGGGTAAGTCGGCTCTAGAATCAGATCAAGTCATATTTAGGCAGAAATCACCTTTCATTAACTGCATTTGGCCGTCAATCGATTTATGGCAGAGACTTACAAGGGATTTTATAACTGTAAATGCAATTGGCTACAGTCCGCCAGTGTTTTGAAATACTCAGATAAAGTGAGCAGGATCACCTCGATCCATGACTGAGAAAAGGAGGATTTCATTATCCGGATTATCCTGATCCATGATCACAAGTTTTGAAATTCCGGGCCCAGGTGATCACTCACTCAGTTTGGGGACTTCCTAAGCAAAACTATTCGACCGTGCTCAGGGAATCTGCAGATCTTTAAAGGTCTTAAACAATCAATCCACTTCACACAAGTTACAACTTTTTTGTATATAGTTGTGGGATGCCGGGTGTTTTGTTCAGCACCAACAGAGCCGTAGGAAGCACTCTCACTACTTCAGGCTATAGCAGCTCGGATGATGATTGATTTGTGTCGGGAAACTTAAATTAATCAGTTATTTCTCACTTGCTTAATGCGTCCAATCACTTTTCTTCCAGTTATCTGATGCATGGTCAATGATTTATTATTCTTTAATTTAGGTTGTTTTTTTTTAGATTAATGTTTAGTATTTATCATGCAGAATATGTGTCTCTCTTCTCGTGGTCGTTACACGAGTATAACCTGACTTAAGACAATGTTTGTGTGACATACTCCTGTTTTATCCTCACAATCGTCTCTCCACATCATCCACCAGGAATGTTTGCCAACGCAGAGGGAGTATCTCAGCGGGCTCCAGTCAACTGGTCAGAGAGCGTGATCGGCGCCGCGGTGTCTTTTCCGTACGTGGTGGCTTTGGACGAGCGCTTCATCACCATCCACAGCATGTTGGACCAGCAGCTGAAACAGACCCTTTCATTCAGGGATGGGCACATTCTGCAAGACTTTGAAGGTAGGGCCTAAACTGGTTATCAGTTATTGACACAACTGTTATCTCTGAGTCTGAACACAGTGTAGAAACAGTAGGAAATGGGTATGCATGTGTATACATGCATAGTTGACATTCCTGGAATTTAAGGAAGGTGTTTCAGCCTCTTGTTGGTGTCGCATAAAATCATAATTTTAAAGGCATGGCAACTACTACTGCTATTCTTCCTCTCCGCCATGACTCCATAACTTAATATAGAGTAGATGCATGAATTCAATATTATTGTTTTCAACAGACAGTCAGAAAAACATGCTCGCGTAGATTGATTAAAGAATTGTTAAACTTGGAAGCACACTATCTCCGCTGATTGGAAAATTTGGAAACAGTTCTCAACTAGAATCTCAATTTCCATTGCTGGTTATTACAGGTCAGTGGTAACAAATGGCAAACACTTGTGTGAAATGATATAAGAAGGACTGACAAGAGCCTCAGGTAGTAATGAGGAGGATCACTTGGTCATCCTTTGTTTGTGTATAAACAAGCCATTTGTGATTTTTGCTGTGGGTATTTGTGGCTGTGTGCGAGTGTGTAAGTTCTGACCTGTGAGTGCTGCTGTGTGTTTTTAGGAAAGGTCATCCTTGCGTCCACGAAGGCAGTCTATGTCCTGGTACCCCTGCCGCTGGAGAGACAGATCCAAGACTTACTGGCTAGTCACAGAGTGGAGGAGGCACTCATCCTCACAGAGGGAGCACAGAGAAATATTCCCAAAGACAAGTTCCAGGTAAGAAACAGTGTGTCGGTTAGACTTTCCCTAATCAGTGATAATATGCTAACTAAACCCGGAGGAAGATCTTCGATGTAGACCGTTATTCCAAGCTGAGTCACATGATTGACAGTCTTTTTCTAAACCAAGCACACATTTTTTTTTTTTTGTACAGATTTTGCACAAAAGAATTCTCCAGCAGGCGGGTTTCATTCAGTTTGGACAGCTTCAGTTTCTAGAAGCAAAAGAGCACTTCAGGTAAGAGTCTGGATTATTATTTCTTTAAATTTTCAAGCTGTTTTATCAAACAATAAAACTGTCTGAGTCTAGGAAGTGCCAGGTCATAGGTTTTCCTAGAAAAAAACTGCCTTTGACCCCGACATACTTTGAGTTGTCATCATTTAAGAACTGAAAATAAATGGAATTAATTGTCAAATCACGGAACTCATTAGGTAATCCCATTCATGTTTCCCAATTCCCATCTGTCAGTCTGACCCCTATTTCACTGAACAACCAGTTTTAGCTCACTGCATTGATTAAAGCCTCGCTACCCTATAAGTAGTCTTACTGCTTCTGCACTAACTGTGAATCTTTATGACTTCACAACTTCCTGATTTTATGGCTTGACCGAGGAGGTTTCTAATCCTGTCGGCCTACGGGGCAAACAAACTGCCTTTTAATACATTTTATTATTAAAATGATCACAAATGTAGAAGATTTGCAGCTATAAAATGCTGCATGCATTCTACGACTGTTCCTCTCATGTCCGGGTTCTTGTTATTTTTTTATTTTTGTTGTATTCTTACTTACTCTAACTTTTTCTGTTTTGTAGGAAGGGTCAGCTGGATGTGCGGGAGCTGATATCTCTCTACCCGTTGCTGTTGCCAGCTTCGTCTTCATTCACACGCTGCCACCCTCCTCTCCACGAGTTTGCCGATCTCAACCACCTGGCACAGGGCGACCAGGAAAAAGTGCTGCGATGCAAGAAGTTTCTCATCAGTTATTTGGGAGAGGTAAACCAAATTAAAAAAAAACAAAACATTGAATTGCATTGATTTTACAACATTGTACAGCTATTGCATACTATTTTTCTGCATCTTCCAACACACAGGTACGAAGCACAGAGGTGGCCAATGGCTGCAGAGAGGACGTGGACACTGCACTGTTAAAGCTGTACGCCGAGCAGGATCATGACAGCCTTCTAGACCTGCTGGCATCAGAAAATGCCTGCCTACTAGCAGACAGCGTCCCATGGCTGGAGAAATACCACAAGTGCGTATACAAGCGGAATGCAGCGATCATTAATACACCTTTTTAATACTACGATGCCTCATAATGTCTGCAGTGCAATCAGTCAATTTGATAAAGTCTTATCATGCTTGTGGTAATTAGCAGAAACATTTGCACTCAGGAGGGAAGGATATAATTTTCATTAATTATTGCGGACGCAAAATTAGCAAATTCCTCAAGGGACTGACTGAGATCAGGCTTTGTTGGGTAAATACGTTCCCTTGCCCCTTGCTGGTAATTACCAACCTGGTAAATCTTTAGTGCTGTGTCCAGTTTAGTCAAGTCAATTTAATTACTCTGTACAAAAAAATAATAATTTTGAGGGAGAAGCTTTGCTTCCTTCATTCATTCATTCCTCCCCTCTTCCAGATATTTTGCACTCGGGCTGCTGTATCATTATAATGGTCAGGATTCAGCAGCACTTCAGGTATGTACACCTTAAATTAGTCGATTATTGGTCGATAGGAGTTGACACCAACTTAAATTTGTAGAAATTCATCACATTTTCTTGATGGTTTTTTTTTTTTTTTTTGACAGTTGTGGATTCGAGTGGCAGATGGCGATCTGCAGGACCCCACGAGATCTGACCTTTATGACTACGTTGTGGACTTTCTCAGCTCCTGCTCCAACCTGGACCTCGTGTGGAAGTATGCAGACTGGGCCCTGCGGAAGGATCCCACGGTAGGTTAACTCGGCGTATTTCATCTAGATTCTTTATGAAAAGGAGAATACCCATTGAGTAACACAAAGAAATTGCCAGGTAGGCCAGAGTTAGCAGTGTGGGCTTTTTCATTTCATTAGCAGTGCCTGGTCAGGTAAAAGGCACCCTTACAATAGAAACAATACACTGTATAACCACAGTACTTAAGCATAATTATACAGTGCTAAAAACAAGTAACGTTTCTCTACTGTCCACATTTAATTAAGAATGATTGCATAGGCTGGAGAGAGTCACTTTGTGCTCACAGTGCTCACAAACCATTTCTGCATTCCTTATGAAATGTTCTTCTTGAGTTTCTTGTGTCACTGTGGGCTGTTGATATTGTTGTGTTTGACATGTTTTCTCCTTCATATCAGATTATTTGCCTCGCATCATATTGTAGCAGCATCTTAACCCGGCTTTGTACTTTTGTTTTTGTTCATAGATAGGTGTCCACGTCTTCACAAAGAGGCCTGGCAGTAGAGATCAATCAGAAATGAACCCTGACGATGTCATCACTTACCTGGAAAAGCACAGCCAGGCGCTGCTCCTCTACTTGGAACACCTGGTGCTGGAGAGAAAGACGCAGGTATAATCAAAGGCGACGATGATACGCTGTTAATGACAGGTGGGCTTTGTGGTGAGACAGGATTGGGAAAATCCTGTTTGTGTGATCAGATGTGGAGACTCTGTTGTGTTGTAACTGACACTAACCTTTCTGCAAGCATCATGAGAGGAATTTCCCATCAGTATCAGTTCACTAAAGCATTGGACTGCATTATTACCGCAGATACATTTACATGGACTGCAACAGTCTCGCTATTGACCACATTCTAAATATAAACTGGCCAAATGAGACTCGGTGACTCAGCGGCGAGCATTGTCTGTTGGCCTTCTCATACATGCATCATCATTACAAATACAGTGCAAGACACATAGATGAATGTTTGTATGAGTTTTTAAAACGTTATCTCACCAAGATATTTTCACTTAGAAGCGACTTTAAATTTCTCATTTAATGCTGAATTATGTTCATATCTCAATATTGCATTTGGTAAACATGGTAAATATTTTAACGCGATGATTTCCTTCCGTATTTGTGCATGCAGAAAGAGAAGTTCCACACGCACCTGGCTGTGTTGTACCTGGAGAAGGTCTTATCATTTCTGTCGGAGTCGCCGACAGATCAAGAGCAGCTCACCAGAGCAAGAGAGAGGCTGCAAGCCCTGCTCAGGGAGTCCAGCCTATACCGTGTACAGTATCTTTTAGGTGAGAAGCTCAGTCTGAACATGCCACTTCACTTGAAAGTTTCATTTTTTTAAGATTCAACACATACCACATGACTGGCACAATAGAGAGGTCAATATGCAATCCCCGATATTTTAAATGTCCATTCTGCTCTGTTTAGGTAAGACAGAGAACTGTGAACAACTGCTGCTAGAGCGTGCAACACTACATGGAAAACTGGAGGAGCATGACAAAGCACTGCACATATTGGTGCACAAGCTCAGAGACTTCCCGTCTGCAGAGGCTTACTGTATATGGGCCTCCTCGAGTCGGGATTCTGCTTACCAACAACAGCTATTTCACCTGCTCTTGGGGGTGTATCTAGACGGGAACCAGACAGCAGGAGGTGCCAGTGGAGACCTAGAGATGGCCGCAGTGGACCTCCTCAATAGGCACGGCGAGGTCTTCGATGCGGTCCGGGTCCTGCGTATCCTCCCGGAGGGCTGGTCACTGCAGCTGCTGCGGCCCTTCCTGGGTCGAGCTGTCCGGGCCAGCATGCACGCCTGCCGCACCTCGCAGATCGCTCTGGGGCTGTCCCACTCGGAAAACCTTCAACTGCTGCACGACAGGGTGAGAAACGCAACATGACACAAAGAACACGCAAACTAGGCAACAGTCCACTGTGTGAGATTTACTGTTATACCTTATCTGAAGTTATATCTTCAGGAATGGAATATAATATGCATAACGGTGCTTTCATTAGTGTGTAATCACCTCAGAATGAGCATGTTTCATGGTTCATGCTAAGAAGGAGGTGAAACATGGGGGTTGCAATCCACAACTACGCCACAAGATGTCGCTAAATCCTACACAGTACGATCAGATTATGACCAGGTCTGTTGTTTATAGCAGACAACATTAGCTTTACAAACTGGTAACAGCAATGATGATGACAGTAATGACAGAAATGACTTTTAAAGGTACTGGCAAAGTCACATTTCTCTCAGTAGTGTCTCACTACAGTGATGTCTGTAGTGAGCTATCTTTATGCTTAAGATGTAACTCTAATTTGATGTTTCTTCTCCACAGCTGAAAGAACGGAAGAAACCAATCTTTGTGTCTGACAAGAAGGGATGCCACCTGTGTCACAACACCTTCAGTGAGCCTAACGTCGTGTGTCTGCCAGGTGGAGTGCCTGTCCACACCCATTGTGTCGCCCAGAGAGTAAGGGACTCTCCCACAAAGAGACAGTTAACTAATAGCAGCAACCATACGTGAGACTCGATCCTTCAAACTACCACATGATCTGTGATCAGAGGCACCAAACTAAAAGCAGGACGTGCTGAGTTTTTTTTTTTTGGCTGGCTGAAGACTGCGGGGGGATAACGATAAGCACAGAACACCTATTGCCGTCGTAGAAATGTGCTATGGAGTTGATGAGAAACACAAAAGAAAGCTTGTGCGAGTGTGTGTGTGTGTGTGTGTGTGTGTGCGTATGTATGTGAGTGTGTGAGTGCAAGGAGAAACAGATCTGTTTATTCCTGCGCAGCGATTATACCACACTTTCAGACTGCAAGTTTTTGTAGAGGTGAAAAAACAACAGCTAAGTCATCCGGCCCTTTAAATCCATTTAAACATACCGTTAATTAAAGACGAGCTCCTGTGCTTACCTGTGGGTTCAGTGCTGTACCAGTCTTTGTCTTTGCTTGGACAGTTTTAAACCAGAATTTGAGACTGCTTGAACTACACAACACACAATATTTGAAACCTGTTGCAAATATTTCTGAAGCATGCATAGTATTACCACTCTTATGGTTCTGGTCTAATCACCTCATATGGGTATTGTATTAATATTGTCCTAACTTGCACAGTGCATTGTTAGGTTTTTAATGTGAACTACTACAAACTCATCAGTGATGATGGAGTCTTTTATGTCTGTCTTTTTGCTCTCTGAGATCTTGACTCACCGCTGCTTTATTTCCCCCCTCAGCTGCAAGGGCAGCGGATGCTACTGTACGTTCACGGTATTTCAGCCGGTGGCAACAGTTTGATCGGAGCGCATTTAAATTTTGATTCAAGGTTAAGGACCTTATCTCGGCGTGTTCATCATACAGCTGTTAAACACTAATGAAGAGGTTGCATCGCTCCACTAATGATCGGTTACCGCCATCATAGATGCATTTTGTTTTTCTGGGAAAGGGGTCGTGTAAAGATTATTTTCTTCTGGGGTTGCAAGGCGGTAATTTGTTCCAAACATATGAATAAATATCATCAATCTCCATGAGTATTTTACAATATGACATAATTGTAATTGAGGACTATTTTCTGTGCTCAGAGCTTACTTTTGTTTCCTGTGAGCTGTTTTAAAAAAACGAAAGTTTGACCACAAGATGGCAGTAAAGTATAAAATGAACCACAAGTGGAACATTATGGAAATTACTGGATGGTATTCTTTACTGACTAGATAAATAAATAATTGGATGAACAAAACTAAATGAAGCTGTTTGGGACAAATCTTCCAAGCTTCAATTTTATTCTAGATGACGCCATAATCAATAATTAGACGTACTGTGACACGTTGAAGTGGTTGATGTGGACACAGATTACCTTGGTAGTGTGTTATTAGCAAAATGAATGAATGAGGGTCAAAGTATAAATGGTTGTTTGACAAAGCATGATAATAACCCTGAAATCTAAATGTGAGAAAACAAAACCTATATCATCTGTAGCCCAAGAACTACAAGTGGCATCTCAGCTTTCATAACTGCATCCCCCCCAGGGTGCTGGAGTTATTGCTTTAACCTTTTCATCATGACACACCTTTCAAAAATGGAAAGAAACCAAAGTCGGCCATACTCTATCATACTGAATCCCTGAAGTTCTTTACAGGCTTGTCATCCCACACCACGGCTTTGTCCTTTAGTGCTTTCTTAATGTCGTGTATGTGTCAGGTAATAATAAAGCGCAGCTTGGACCACCATAAACTTTTCTTGTAGACGGACATAACTAATTGCAGGTGCGGTAAAGTGTTTGTGTAGCTAAATTGTTTGAGCAGTTGAGATCAGGGACAAATACCTAAATATCTGCTCAAAGTGATGCTTCGCTTTAAAAAAAAAAGTTCACTTTGAAAAACCGCAGTAGTCGAGGTGGCGGAAGATGCATGAGTTTCACAACAAAGGAGTGAGAACCTTGACAAACTGAATGTGGTTTAGAAAGGCTGCTGTAAACAGAACACAATAAATCATTGTGTACTTTTTTTTCACATTTAACACTCGTCCGGGAAATGTGTCTCTAATCGAAGATGCCCACCTACATTGAGCATAAAACACATATACATACATGAAAACTGAAATTTCAATGGTTGTAACTTCTCTAAGATCAGGAGATGTGAAAATAAAAATGCATACCTTCCAGACACTACAAACTGTCTACAAGATGTTCATCCAGACTTGTATAAGAGAAAATCTGTCAGTATTCTCTCTAATCAAGCCTTCAACAACAACAGAAGCAAAAACCAAAACAACAAAGAAGTGTGTCTCCTCAGTTCTTTCTTTTTAACTCATTCACAATTGTCCAACTTTTTTAAAAAAAGACTTCACTGTTGTGTGTTTTTTTTTGCTTGTTTCTCTGGTGCCTGTGCTGTTGATGCAAGCCTTCTGTAATTGCAACCCATTTCTGTAGGGAACTCTGCGTAAACATGGGACTATTTTTCTAACACGGGGATCTGAATATTGTAGATACTGTAGGTTTGACTCACTATCCATGACAGAAATTCACTGCTTATTTACAGCATCTTTTCTGTCTGAACAGTTTAAGTGTAGCTTGCTTAAAAGGCCTCTTAACCATAACTTCAAATAATAATAATGAAAAAATACAATACAGTTGTGTGAAAAAAATGCTATTGTATTTTATAAATATATGTATACTGGTATGTATATACTGCATTTGTACTTGTTTCTTGCTTTCTAAATCAATGCCAATGTGGATGGAGTGTACAAACTGTTAATCCGTCCCACTTTAATAAACATGAAACCATATCAACGCATGTCGAGTCTCAGTTTTACATTTCACAAGTAAAGTGTCTCATGTCTGTAGGCAGTCGTGTAGTCAAGACCAGCTAAACCGAGACCAAGACTGAGGGGTTGGGACCAAGTGAAGACTGAGACCAGACAGTATATAGTCAACTTAGGTAGCTAATATTGGCCAAGTCTCTTTGGGTGAGGTTTTTTATTTTTCTTCTTTTTTTTTATGACATCTTCATAAAATATTGATTGTCATTAATGGGAAACACTAGTGATATTCCCACGGTTGTGGTTTTGACCAATGAATAAAAATCCAATAAAATAAAACCAATAAAATCCTGAGTGCTTTTTTGCTGAGACCGAGACGAGAACAAAAAGTGACCGACTGCAGGCTTGTTGTAGAGTTGAGATGGCCTAACCAGCTCCTTCAAGTCAAAATCAAATGTAAAAACACCAGCAACAGCAAAAAGCATGCAAATATGTCCAAAAATGTCTTTATCCTTAGACAGCACTAAGCTGACACTTCTCTCATAATTTACTCACTTGGTTTCTAATGGATAAATAATTTATAGGTTGACAAGGTATTTAAATATTTTCCTCAATAATAAATCATATTATATAACTGATATTACATTATTATTATTATATTTTATTGTTGATGATGTAGTCACTGATTTATATGTAAAATCTGTACCTTCTCAACATGGAGGTGTTGTGGAGAAGTATTAAGTAATATGAAATAGAAATACTACAGTACTAATACTTTAAATGTATTCTTTGTCACCATACTAGATAAATATACTACCCTCGGTAAAGGCAGCTAAATTGGCCGTTAACTTAACAACGTGATCTGCTTGGGCTTCCCCGTTGCCGTGGCAACCTGGGAGCGAAAATCACCCGTTATCCTGTCAACCGTTTGCTTCACACGGAAAAAAAAAAGATAAATAAAAAACTCCTAGCTGCTTTAGGGGACACGTAAAGTTGAAGAAGATAACCCTAAGGAGACATGACTGACACCGAGGGACTCCACGACAGGTAGGTGATACATGAGGGGTTAAAGTTTTGGGAGTTTGGGGAGGTTAGAGTCGTTTCCGTGTTGTTAGTAGTTCACCTGTAGCGAAACGTAGACAAAACGACCAAATGGTTTTAATCTCGTCTTCGACACGCTAAAAGACTGTGGTAAGGCTGTTTCTTTCTACACCTTGGTTGTTATAACTCCCCCCCCCCCCCCCCCCGTCCCTACACCTTCAGTACTGATACGTCAATGAATCAATGAAACGCAATGCCATCACACTTATATGATTAGACTTGCCCTCTCATTGAAGTAACCCCACCCGATTTTACCTTCCTCACCGACCCCGGCTTTCAGGAGTGGAGGGGGTGTTGTTGGTTCGTTTTACTATAAAGACCCCGTATTGGTTTTAATTATCTATATCTATAGATATGTCTATATCTATACATCTGAGAGAGTGAGAGAGAGAGAGTAAATCAAATCATGCAACTACTGTATGCTGTTTATATGTTGCAGTCTGACAGTAAAATGCAGTCCAATCAAAGTGATATATATGTTTATATGAATATGTTTTTTGATACATAAAACCGCAAATTATTTTAGACACTGGCGTACAATGCTCATAAAGGGATATGCTATATGGTGACTCATCAACCAGTATAATAGGAAAATTATATAGAGGTTCCATCGGTTCTGCAGGGAAGGAATATGTCATACCTTGCCATAGTGGCTGCACGTGACTAGCAGAGTATAACAACATTGAATATTGATGAAAATATCATATATACAATCATTGTTTTAAAATCATGAAGACCAATCTGTAATTGCATTGTGTTTTTTAATCTCTTCTTCTCTTCTCTTCATCTCTTTCTTTTTGTTTCCAAGGAAAGACACAGCTGAACCTGCTCTTGAAGAACATGTCTCAAAAAAAGACCCAGCTGAACCTGCTCTTGAAGAACACGTCCCAAGAAAAGACCCAGCCGAACCTGCTCTTGAACAACATGTCTCAAAAAAAGACCCAGCTGAACCTGCTCTTGAAGAACACGTCCCAAGAAAAGACCCAGCCGGACCTGCTCTTGAAGAACACGTCTCAAAAAAAGACCCAGCTGAATCTGCTCTTGAAGAACACGTCCCAAGAAAAGACCCAGCCGATCATGCTCTTGAAGAACATGTCTCAAAAAAAGACCCAGCTGAATCTGCTCTTGAAGAACACGTCTCAAAAAAAGACCCAGCTGAATCTGCTCTTGAAGAACATGTCTCAAAAAAAGACCCAGCTGAATCTGCTCTTGAAGAACACGTCCCAAGAAAAGACCCAGCTGAACCTGCTCTTGAAGAACACGTCTCAAAAAAAGACCCAGCTGAACCTGCTCTTGAAGAACACGTCCCAAGAAAATATACTAAGGAGCCTTCTCTTCAAGAACACACTGCAGGAATCCATACAACTGAAGACATGACTTGCACTGAGGAAATCCAAATGAGGTAATCAGTCAAGACTAAAGTTGTGGGAGTAGGGAGAGTTTAGAATAATTTCCGTTTGCTGCTGTAACTTAATGTTTGGATGCAGTATACATTTTTGGATCAAATAATATATTGTACAAGATTATCTGTATAGAAAAAGTAACATCAGCATACGGTAGATGTTGACTGCATAAAAAAATATGCCATATGGCGACTTATTAACAAATATAATGGGAAAATGTACTACATAGGCCACTTACATAGAGGTTCCATCAGTTCTGCAGGGAAAGACTAGGTCACAGGTAGCTTGCCATGATGGCTGCAAGTGACTAGCAGATTACAAATATTTGATGATGATGAAAATATCATATAGACAATTATTTCTTTGAAATCATAAAGCTCAGTCTACAATTGTAATGTGTTTTTTTTTTTACCTGTCATTGTGTTTATAAGAATATCTCTTGATGGTCTTTATTTTTGTTTTGCAGTTTCCCACTTGAAAATTCTGATGAGGACTCAGAAACACTCACAGTCACAGAAGATGAAGATGAAGATGAAGATGTAACGGACAGAGGAGAGACATTAAGCAACTTTTTACAAAGACTGCGATCCAATTGGCAAGCTATTTTGATTGGGATTTTGATAGTGCTTTTGTGTGGTGTGACCAGTGTCCTTTTCAGTCAGATAAATAAACAGCAATCTCTGATTGCAAAATTACAACATATGCCAGAGGAGACAACATGGAATGAGGCCAAACAATTTAAAATGGAAAACATTCAGATGAAACAGCTTCTGAACTTCACCTATCAGAACCTCACCCTTCTGGGTAGTGAGTACAACCAACTGAAGCTCCTCTTAACTGCAACACAGTATAACTTCACCTTGTTGTCTGCTGAAAATACACAGCTGAACCTGCTCTTGAAGAACACAATGCAAGAAAATACACAACTGAACCTGCTCTTGAACAAAACATTGCCAGAAAGTTCACAACTGAACCTGCTCTTGGAGAACATCTCCCAAGAAAATACACAACTGAATCTGGTCTTGAAGAACATCTCCCAAGAAAATACACAACTGAACCTGGTCTTGAAGAACATCTCCCAAGAAAATACACAACTGAACCTGGTCTTGAAGAACATCTCCCAAGAAAATACACAACTGAACCTGCTCTTCAAGAACATCTCCCAGGAAAATACACAACTGAACCTGCTCATGAATAACATCTCCCAAGAAAATACACAACTGAACCTGCTCTTGAAGAACATCTCCCAGGAAAATACACAACTGAACCTGCTCTTGAAGAACATCTCCCAAGAAAATACACAACCAAACCTGTTCTTGGAAAACATGTTCCAAGAAAATACACAACTGAACCTGTTCTTGAATAACATCTCCCAGGAAAATACACAGCTGAACCTGCTCCTGAATAGCATCTCCCAAGAAAAAACACAAGTGAACATGTTCTTGAAGAACACATTGCATGAAAATACACAATTGAACCTGCTCTTGAACAACGTGTCTCAAGGAAATACACAACTGAACCTGCTCTTGAACAGCACATTGCAAGAAAATACACAACTGAAACTGCTCTTGCAGAAGATGTCTCAAGAAAACGCACAACTGAACCTGCTCTTGAATAAAACATCGCCCGAAAGTGTACAACTCAACTTGCTCTTGGAGAACATGTCCCAAGAAAATACACAACTGAACCTGCTCTTGAACAAAACATCACAAGAAAATACACAGCTGAACTCATTCTTGAAGAACATATCTCAAGAAAATGCACAGCTGAACCTGCTCTTGAAGAACATGTCTCAAGAAAATGCACAACTCAACCTGCTCTTGAACAAAACATCACAAGAAAATGCACAACTGAACCTGCTCTTGAACAAAACATCGCCTGAAAGTGTACAACTCAACTTGCTCTTGAAAAACATGTCCCAAGAAAGTTCACAACTGAACCTGGTCTTGAAGAACATCTCCCAAGAAAATTCACAACTGAACCTGGTCTTGAAGAACATCTCCCAAGAAAATACACAACTGAACCTGGCCTTGAATAACATCTCCCAAGAAAATACACAACTGAACCTGCTCATGAAGAACATCTCTCAAGAAAATACACAACTGAACCTGCTCATGAAGAACATCTCCCAAGAAAATACACAACTGAACCTGCTCTTGAAGAACATCTCCCAAGAAAATACACAACCGAACCTGTTCTTGGAAAACATGTTCCAAGAAAATACACAAATGAACCTGCTCTTGAATAACATCTCTCAAGAAAATACACAGCTGAACCTGCTCCTGAATAGCATCTCCCAAGAAAAAACACAAGTGAACATGTTCTTGAAGAACACATTGCATGAAAATACACAACTGAACCTGCTCTTGAACAGCACATTGCAAGAAAATACACAACTGAAACTGCTCTTGAAGAAGATGTCTCAAGAAAACGCACAACTGAACCTGCTCTTGAATAAAACATTGCCCGAAAGTGTACAACTCAACTTGCTCTTGGAGAACATGTCCCAAGAAAATACACAACTGGACCTGCTCTTGAACAAAACATCAAAAGAAAATACACAGCTGAACTCATTCTTGAAGAACATATCACAAGAAAATGCACAGCTGAACCTGCTCTTGAACAAAACATCAAAAGAAAATACACAGCTGAACTCATTCTTGAAGAACATATCACAAGAAAATGCACAGCTGAATCTGCTCTTGGAGAACATGTCTCAAGAAAATGCACAACTCAACCTGCTCTTGAACAGCACATCACAAGAAAATGCACAACTGAACCTGCTCTTGGAGAACATCTCCCAAGAAAATACACAATTGAACCTGCTCTTGAACAAAACATCGCCTGAAAGTGTACAACTCAACTTGCTCTTGAAGAACATGTCCCAACAAAACACACAACTGAAACTGCTCTTGAAGAACACAGCGCAAGAAAATACACAACTGAACCTGCTCTTGAACAAAACATTACAAGAAAATACACAGCTGAATCTGCTCTTGAACAAAACATCGCCTGAAAGTGTACAACTCAACTTGCTCTTGAAGAACATGTCCCAAGAAAATACACAACTGAACCTGCTCTTGGAGAACACATCACAAGAAAATACACAACTGAACCTGCTCTTGAACAAAACATTACAAGAAAATACACAGCTGAATCTGCTCTTGAACAAAACATCGGCTGAAAGTGTACAACTCAACTTGCTCTTGGAGAACATGTCTCAAGAAAATGCACAATTGAACCTGCTCTTGAAGAACACGTCGGAAAAAAATGCACAGCTGAATCTAGTCTTGGAGCACACATTGCAAGAAAATGCACAACTGAACCTGCTCTTGAACAGCACATCACAAGAAAATGCACAGCTGAACCTCCTCTTGAACAAAACATCGACTGAAAGTGGACAACTCAACTTGCTCTTGGAGAACATAACTCAAAAAAATACACAACTGAATCTGCTCTTGAAGAACACGTCAGAAAAAAATGCACAGCTGAATCTAGTTTTGGAGGACACATTGCAAGAAAATACACGACTGAAACTGCTCTTGAACAAAACATCCCAAGAAAATACACAGCTGAACCTGCTCTTGAAGAACACAACGCAAGAAAATGCACAACTGAACCTCCTGTTGAACAAAATATCGCCTGAAAGTGTACAACTCAACTTGCTCTTGGAGAACATGTCCCAAGAAAATACACAACTGAACCTGCTCTTGAACAAAACATCACAAGAAAATACACAACTGAACCTGCTCTTGAAGAACACAACACAAGAAAATACACAATTGAACCTGCTCTTGAACAAAACATTGCAAGAAAATACACAGGTGAATCTGCTCTTGAACAAAACATCGCCTGAAAGTGTACAACTCAACTTGCTCTTGAAAAACATGTCCCAAGAAAATACACAACTGAACCTGCTCTTGGAGAACATGTCTCAAGAAAATGCACAACTGAACCTGCTCTTGAAGAACACGTTGGAAAAAAATGCACAGCTGAATCTAGTCTTGGAGGACACATTGCAAGAAAATAAACAACTGAACCTGCTCTTGAACAAAACATTACAAGAAAATACAAAGCTGAATCTGCTCTTGAACAGAACATCGCCTGAAACTGTACAACTCAACTTGCTCTTGAAGAACATGTCCCAAGAAAATACACAACTGAACCTGCTCTTGGAGAACATGTCTCAAGAAAATGCACAGCTGAACCTCCTCTTGAACAAAACATCGCCTGAAAGTGTACAACTCAACTTGCTCTTGGAGAACATGTCGGAAAAAAAATGCACAGCTGAATCTAGTTTTGGAGGACACATTGCAAGAAAATACACGACTGAAACTGCTCTTGAACAAAACATCCCAAGAAAATACACAACTGAACCTGCTCTTGAAGAACACAACGCAAGAAAATGCACAACTGAACCTGCTCTTGAACAAAATATCGCCTGAAAGTGTACAACTCAACTTGCTCTTGGAGAACATGTCCCAAGAAAATACACAACTGAACCTGCTCTTGAACAAAACATTGCAAGAAAATACACAGCTGAATCTGCTCTTGAACAAAACATTACAAGAAAATACACAGCTGAATCTGCTCTTGAACAAAACATCGCCTGAAAGTGTACAACTCAACTTGCTCTTGAAGAACATGTCCCAAGAAAATACACAACTGAACCTGCTCTTGGAGAACACATCACAAGAAAATACACAACTGAACCTGCTCTTGAACAAAACATTACAAGAAAATACACAGCTGAATCTGCTCTTGAACAAAACATCGGCTGAAAGTGTACAAACTCAACTTGCTCTTGGAGAACATGTCTCAAGAAAATGCACAATTGAACCTGCTCTTGAAGAACACGTCGGAAAAAAATGCACAGCTGAATCTAGTCTTGGAGCACACATTGCAAGAAAATGCACAACTGAACCTGCTCTTGAACAGCACATCACAAGAAAATGCACAGCTGAACCTCCTCTTGAACAAAACATCGACTGAAAGTGGACAACTCAACTTGCTCTTGGAGAACATAACTCAAAAAATACACAACTGAATCTGCTCTTGAAGAACACGTCAGAAAAAAATGCACAGCTGAATCTAGTTTTGGAGGACACATTGCAAGAAAATACACGACTGAAACTGCTCTTGAACAAAACATCCCAAGAAAATACACAGCTGAACCTGCTCTTGAAGAACACAACGCAAGAAAATGCACAACTGAACCTCCTGTTGAACAAAATATCGCCTGAAAGTGTACAACTCAACTTGCTCTTGGAGAACATGTCCCAAGAAAATACACAACTGAACCTGCTCTTGAACAAAACATCACAAGAAAATACACAACTGAACCTGCTCTTGAAGAACACAACACAAGAAAATACACAATTGAACCTGCTCTTGAACAAAACATTGCAAGAAAATACACAGGTGAATCTGCTCTTGAACAAAACATCGCCTGAAAGTGTACAACTCAACTTGCTCTTGAAAAACATGTCCCAAGAAAATACACAACTGAACCTGCTCTTGGAGAACATGTCTCAAGAAAATGCACAACTGAACCTGCTCTTGAAGAACACGTTGGAAAAAAATGCACAGCTGAATCTAGTCTTGGAGGACACATTGCAAGAAAATAAACAACTGAACCTGCTCTTGAACAAAACATTACAAGAAAATACAAAGCTGAATCTGCTCTTGAACAGAACATCGCCTGAAACTGTACAACTCAACTTGCTCTTGAAGAACATGTCCCAAGAAAATACACAACTGAACCTGCTCTTGGAGAACATGTCTCAAGAAAATGCACAGCTGAACCTCCTCTTGAACAAAACATCGCCTGAAAGTGTACAACTCAACTTGCTCTTGGAGAACATGTCGGAAAAAAATGCACAGCTGAATCTAGTTTTGGAGGACACATTGCAAGAAAATACACGACTGAAACTGCTCTTGAACAAAACATCCCAAGAAAATACACAACTGAACCTGCTCTTGAAGAACACAACGCAAGAAAATGCACAACTGAACCTGCTCTTGAACAAAATATCGCCTGAAAGTGTACAACTCAACTTGCTCTTGGAGAACATGTCCCAAGAAAATACACAACTGAACCTGCTCTTGAACAAAACATTGCAAGAAAATACACAGCTGAATCTGCTCTTGAACAAAACATCGCCTGAAAGTGTACAACTCAACTTGCTCTTGAAGAACATGTCCCAAGAAAATACACAACTGAACCTGCTCTTGGAGAACACGTCGGAAAAAAATGCACAGCTGAATCTAGTCTTGGAGGACACATTGCAAGAAAATACACAACTGAACCTGCTCTTGAACAAAACATTACAAGAAAATACACAGCTGAATCTGCTCTTGAACAAAACATCGCCTGAAACTGTACAACTCAACTTGCTCTTGAAGAACATGTCTCAAGAAAATGCACAGCTGAACCTGCTCTTGAACAGCACATCACAAGAAAATGCACAACTGAACCTGCTCTTGAACAGCACATCACAAGAAAATGCACAGCTGAACCTCCTCTTGAACAAAACATCGCCTGAAAGTGTACAACTCAACTTGCTCTTGGAGAACATATCCCAAAAAAATACACAACTGAATCTGCTCTTGAAGAACACGTCAGAAAAAAATGCACAGCTGAATCTAGTTTTGGAGGACACATTGCAAGAAAATACACGACTGAAACTGCTCTTGAACAAAACATCCCAAGAAAATACACAACTGAACCTGCTCTTGAAGAACACAACGCAAGAAAATACACAACTGAACCTGCTCTTGGAGAACATGTCTCAAGAAAATGCACAATTGAACCTGCTCTTGAAGAACACGTCGGAAAAAAATGCACAGCTGAATCTAGTCTTGGAGGACACATTGCAAGAAAATACACAACTGAACCTGCTCTTGAAGAACACCGCGCAAGAAAATACACAATTGAACCTGCTCTTGAACAAAACATTACAAGAAAATACACAGCTGAATCTGCTCTTGAACAAAACATCGCCTGAAAGTGTACAACTCAACTTGCTCTTGAAGAACATGTCTCAAGAAAATGCACAGCTGAACCTGCTCCTGAACAGCACATCACAAGAAAATGCACAGCTGAACCTGCTCCTGAACAGCACATCACAAGAAAATGCACAACTGAACCTTCTCTTGAACAGCACATCACAAGAAAATGCACAGCTGAACCTCCTCTTGAACAAAACATCGCCTGAAAGTGTACAACTCAACTTGCTCTTGGAGAACATATCCCAAAAAAATACACAACTGAATCTGCTCTTGAAGAACACGTCAGAAAAAAATGCACAGCTGAATCTAGTTTTGGAGGACACATTGCAAGAAAATACACGACTGAACCTGCTCTTGAACAAAACATCCCAAGAAAACACACAACTGAACCTGCTCTTGAAGAACACAACGCAAGAAAATGCACAACTGAACCTGCTCTTGAACAAAATATCGCCTGAAAGTGTACAACTCAATTTGCTCTTGGAGAACATGTCCCAAGAAAATACACAACTGAACCTGCTCTTGAACAAAACATCAAAAGAAAATGCACAGCTGAACCTGCTCTTGAACAAAACATTACAAGAAAATACACAGCTGAATCTGCTCTTGAACAAAACATCACCTGAAAGTGTACAACTCAACTTGCTCTTGAAGAACATGTCCCAAGAAAATACACAACTGAACCTGCTCTTGAAGAACATGTCTCAAGAAAATGCACAATTGAACCTGCTCCTGAACAGCACATCACAAGAAAATGCACAACTGAACCTGCTCCTGAACAGCACATCACAAGAAAATGCACAACTGAACCTGCTCTTGAACAGCACATCACAAGAAAATGCACAGCTGAACCTCCTCTTGAACAAAACATCGCATGAAAGTGTACAACTCAACTTGCTCTTGGAGAACATGTCGGAAAAAAATGCACAGCTGAATCTAGTTTTGGAGGACACATTGCAAGAAAATACACGACTGAAACTGCTCTTGAACAAAACATCCCAAGAAAATACACAACTGAACCTGCTCTTGAAGAACACAACGCAAGAAAATGCACAACTGAACCTGCTCTTGAACAAAATATCGCCTGAAAGTGTACAACTCAATTTGCTCTTGGAGAACATGTCCCAAGAAAATACACAACTGAACCTGCTCTTGAACAAAACATCAAAAGAAAATGCACAGCTGAAGTCACTCTTGAAGAACATATCACAAGAAAATGCACAACTGAACCTGCTCTTGAACAAAACATCGCCTGAAAGTGTACAACTCAACTTGCTCTTGAAGAACATGTCCCAAGAAATTACGCAACTGAACTCACTCTTGAAGAACACATCACAAGAAAATGCACAGCTGAACCTGCTGTTGGAGAACATGTCTCAAGAAAATTCACAACTGAACCTGCTCTTGAACAAAACATCAAAAGAAAATACACAGCTGAACTCACTCTTGAAGAACATATCACAAGAAAATGCACAACTGAACCTGCTCTTGAACAAAACATCGCCTGAAAGTGTACAACTCAACTTGCTCTTGAAGAACATGTCCCAAGAAATTACGCAACTGAACTCACTCTTGAAGAACACATCACAAGAAAATGCACAGCTGAACCTGCTGTTGGAGAACATGTCTCAAGAAAATTCACAACTGAACCTGCTCTTGAACAAAACATCACAAGAAAATACACAACTAGATCTACTCTTGAAGAATACAATTCAAGAAAAGACACAACTGAACCTGCTTTTGGAGAACGTGTCCCAGGAAAATACACAATTGAATCTAGTCTTGGAGGACACATTGCAAGAAAATACACGATTGAAACTGCTCTTGAACAAAACATCACAAGCAAATACACAACTGAACCTGCTCTTGAACAAAACATCACAAGAAAATACACAACTGAACCTGCTCTTGAACAAAACATCGCCTGAAAGTGTACAACTCAACTTGCTCTTGAAGAACATGTCCCAAGAAATTACGCAACTGAACTCACTCTTGAAGAACACATCACACGAAAATGCACAGCTGAACCTGCTGTTGGAGAACATTTCTCAAGAAAATTCACAATTGAATCTGCTCTTGAACAAAACATCACAAGAAAATACACAACTGAACCTGCTCTTGAACAAAACATCGCCTGAAAGTGTACAACTCAACTTGCTCTCACTGGACGTGCTCTTAAAGAATACGATTGATGAAAATGCACATCTCAGCTTGCTCTTGAACAAATCATCACAAGAAAATACACAGCTGAATCTACTCTTGAAGAGCACATTGCAAGAAAAGGCAGATCTGAACCTACTCTTGGAGAACATGTCCCAAGAAAATACACAATTGAACCTGCTCTTGAACAAAACATCACCAGAAAGTACACAACTGAACCTGCTTTTGAAGAATATGTCACAAGAAAATACACAACTGAACCTGCTCTTGAAGAACATCTCCGAAGGAAATACACAACTGAACCTGCTATTGGACAACACATCGGCAGAAATTACACAACTGAACCTGCTTTTGAAGAATATGTCACAAGAAAATATACAAGTGAACCTTTTCTTGAAGAACATGTCCCAGGAAAATACACAACTGAACCTGCTCTTGAACAGCACATTTCAAGAAAATACCCAACTGAGCCTGCTCTTGAAGAGCACATCGCAAGAAAATGCTCAGCTAAAACCTGCTTGTGAAGAACACTATGCAACAAAATGCACAACTGAACCTGCTCTTGAAGAACACCTCCCAAGAAAATACACAACTGGACCTACTCTTGAAGAACACAATGCAAGAAAAGACACAACTGAACCTGCTGTTGGAGAACGTGTCCAAGGAAAATAGGCAACTGAACCTGGTCTTGAAGAACACGTTGGAAAAAAATGCACAGCTGAATCTAGTCTTGGAAGACACATTGCAAGAAAATACACAACTGAACCTGCTCTTGAAGAACACCTCCCAAGAAAATACACAACTGGACCTACTCTTGAAGAATACAATGCAAGAAAATACACAACTAGACCTACTCTTGAAGAATACAATGCAAGAAAATACACAACTGAACCTGCTCTTGAACAAAACATCACAAGAAAAGACACAACTGAACCTGCTGTTGAACAAAACATCACAAGAAAATACACAACTGAACCTGCTCTTGAAGAACACCTCCCAAGAAAATACACAACTAGACCTACTCTTGAAGAATACAATGCAAGAAAATACACAACTGGACCTACTCTTAAAGAATACAATGCAAGAAAATACACAACTGAACCTGCTGTTGAACAAAACATCACAAGAAAATACACAACTGAACCTGCTCTTGAAGAACACCTCCCAAGAAAATACACAACTAGACCTACTCTTGAAGAATACAATGCAAGAAAATACACAACTGGACCTACTCTTGAAGAACACAATTCAAGAAAAGACACAACTGAACCTGCTTTTGGAGAACGTGTCCCAGGAAAATACACAACTGAACCTGCTCTTGAAGAACACCTCCCAAGAAAATACAGAACTAGACCTACTCTTGAAGAATACTATGCAAGAAAATACACAACTGGACCTACTCTTGAAGAACACAATTCAAGAAAAGGCAGATCTGAACCTACTCTTGGAGAACATGTCCCAAGAAAATACACAATTGAACCTGCTCTTGAACAAAACATCACCAGAAAGTACACAACTGAACCTGCTTTTGAAGAATATGTCACAAGAAAATACACAACTGAACCTGCTCTTGAAGAACATCTCCGAAGGAAATACACAACTGAACCTGCTATTGGACAACACATCGGCAGAAATTACACAACTGAACCTGCTTTTGAAGAATATGTCACAAGAAAATATACAAGTGAACCTTTTCTTGAAGAACATGTCCCAGGAAAATACACAACTGAACCTGCTCTTGAACAGCACATTTCAAGAAAATACCCAACTGAGCCTGCTCTTGAAGAGCACATCGCAAGAAAATGCTCAGCTAAACCTGCTTGTGAAGAACACTATGCAACAAAATGCACAACTGAACCTGCTCTTGAAGAACACCTCCCAAGAAAATACACAACTGGACCTACTCTTGAAGAACACAATGCAAGAAAAGACACAACTGAACCTGCTGTTGGAGAACGTGTCCCAGGAAAATAGGCAACTGAACCTGGTCTTGAAGAACACGTTGGAAAAAAATGCACAGCTGAATCTAGTCTTGGAAGACACATTGCAAGAAAATACACAACTGAACCTGCTCTTGAAGAACACCTCCCAAGAAAATACACAACTGGACCTACTCTTGAAGAATACAATGCAAGAAAATACACAACTAGACCTACTCTTGAAGAATACAATGCAAGAAAATACACAACTGAACCTGCTCTTGAACAAAACTTCACAAGAAAATACACAACTGAACCTGCTGTTGAACAAAACATCACAAGAAAATACACAACTGAACCTGCTCTTGAAGAACACCTCCCAAGAAAATACACAACTAGACCTACTCTTGAAGAATACAATGCAAGAAAATACACAACTGGACCTACTCTTAAAGAATACAATGCAAGAAATACACAACTGAACCTGCTGTTGAACAAAACATCACAAGAAAATACACAACTGAACCTGCTCTTGAAGAACAACCTCCCAAGAAAATACACAACTAGACCTACTCTTGAAGAATACAATGCAAGAAAATACACAACTGGACCTACTCTTGAAGAACACAATTCAAGAAAAGACACAACTGGACCTGCTTTTGGAGAACGTGTCCCAGGAAAATACACAACTGAACCTGCTCTTGAAGAACACCTCCCAAGAAAATACAGAACTAGACCTACTTTTGAAGAATACTATGCAAGAAAATACACAACTGGACCTACTCTTGAAGAACACAATTCAAGAAAAGACACAACTGAATCTGCTTTTGGAGAATGTGTCCCAGGAAAATACGCAATTGAACCTGGTCTTGAAGAACACATTGCAAGAAAATACACAAATGAACCTGCTCTTGAACAAAACATCACAAGAAAATACACAACTGAACCTGCTCTTGAAGAATACAATGCAAGAAAATACACAAGTGAACCTGCTTTTGGAGAACGTGTCCCAGGAAAATACACAACTGAACCTGCTCTTGAACAAAACATCACAAGAAAATACACAACTGAACCTGCTCTTGGAGAACGTGTCCCAGGAAAATACACAACTGAACCTGCTCTTGAACAAAACATCACAAGAAAAGACACAACTGAACATGCTCTTGAACAAAACATCACAAGAAAAGACACAACTGAACCTGCTCTTGGAGAACGTGTCCCAGGAAAATGCACAACTGAACCTGGTCTTGAACAAAAAATCACAAGAAAATACACAACTGAACCTGCTCTTGGAGAACGTGTCCCAGGAAAATACACAACTGAACCTGCTCTTGAACAAAACATCACAAGAAAATACACAACTGAACCTGCTCTTGAACAAAACATCACAAGAAAAGACACAACTGAACCTGCTCTTGGAGAACGTGTCCCAGGAAAATACACAACTGAACCTGGTCTTGAACAAAAAATCACAAGAAAATACACAACTGAACCTGCTCTTGGAGAACGTGTCCCAGGAAAATACACAACTGAACCTGCTCTTGAACAAAACATCACAAGAAAAGACACAACTGAAACTGCTCTTGAACAAAACATCACAAGAAAAGACACAACTGAACCTGCTCTTAAAGAATACAATGCAAGAAAATACACAACTGAACCTGCTGTTGAACAAAACATCACAAGAAAATACACAACTGAACCTGCTCTTGAAGAACACCTCCCAAGAAAATACACAACTAGACCTACTCTTGAAGAATACAATGCAAGAAAATACACAACTGGACCTACTCTTGAAGAACACAATTCAAGAAAAGACACAACTGGACCTGCTTTTGGAGAACGTGTCCCAGGAAAATACACAACTGAACCTGCTCTTGAAGAACACCTCCCAAGAAAATACAGAACTAGACCTACTTTTGAAGAATACTATGCAAGAAAATACACAACTGGACCTACTCTTGAAGAACACAATTCAAGAAAAGACACAACTGAATCTGCTTTTGGAGAATGTGTCCCAGGAAAATACGCAATTGAACCTGGTCTTGAAGAACACATTGCAAGAAAATACACAAATGAACCTGCTCTTGAACAAAACATCACAAGAAAATACACAACTGAACCTGCTCTTGAAGAATACAATGCAAGAAAATACACAAGTGAACCTGCTTTTGGAGAACGTGTCCCAGGAAAATACACAACTGAACCTGCTCTTGAACAAAACATCACAAGAAAATACACAACTGAACCTGCTCTTGGAGAACGTGTCCCAGGAAAATACACAACTGAACCTGCTCTTGAACAAAACATCACAAGAAAAGACACAACTGAACATGCTCTTGAACAAAACATCACAAGAAAAGACACAACTGAACCTGCTCTTGGAGAACGTGTCCCAGGAAAATGCACAACTGAACCTGGTCTTGAACAAAAAATCACAAGAAAATACACAACTGAACCTGCTCTTGGAGAACGTGTCCCAGGAAAATACACAACTGAACCTGCTCTTGAACAAAACATCACAAGAAAATACACAACTGAACCTGCTCTTGAACAAAACATCACAAGAAAAGACACAACTGAACCTGCTCTTGGAGAACGTGTCCCAGGAAAATACACAACTGAACCTGGTCTTGAACAAAAAATCACAAGAAAATACACAACTGAACCTGCTCTTGGAGAACGTGTCCCAGGAAAATACACAACTGAACCTGCTCTTGAACAAAACATCACAAGAAAAGACACAACTGAAACTGCTCTTGAACAAAACATCACAAGAAAAGACACAACTGAACCTGCTCTTGGAGAACGTGTCCCAGGAAAATACACAACTGAACCTGCTCTTGAACAAAACATCACAAGAAAAGACACAACTGAACCTGCTCTTGGAGAACGTGTCCCAGGAAAATACACAACTGAACCTGCTCTTGAACAAAACATCACAAGAAAAGACACAACTGAACCTGCTCTTGAACAAAACATCACAAGAAAAGACACAACTGAACCTGCTCTTGGAGAACGTGTCCCAGGAAAATACACAACTGAACCTGCTCTTGAAGAACACGTTGGAAAAAAATGCACAGCTGAATCTAGTCTTGGAAGACACATTGCAAGAGAAGACACAGCTGAACCTGCTCTTGAAGAACACCTCCCAAGAAAATACACAACTAGACCTACTCTTGAAGAATACAATGCAAGAAAAGACACAACTGAAGCTGCTCTTGGAGAACACATTGCAGGAAAATGCAGAGTTGAACCTGCTCTTAAAAAACATGTCAGAAAAAAATGCACAGCTGAATCTACTCTTAAAGAACACGATCCAAGAAAATACACAACTGAATCTGCTCTTGAACAAAACATCACAAGAAAATGCAGAGCTGAACCTGCTCTTGGAGAACACGATTCAAGAAAAGAGACAACTGGATGTGGCGAACCAAAAGCTTAACATGTTTTTAAATTCAACTCTGGAACACTCTAACCTTATAGAGGAAGAGAACAAACAACTGAACCTCCAGCTGAACAAATCACTGCAGATCATTACCCGCCAAGATGCAGAAAGCAAACAATTGCACCAGATGTTATTAAATGAACAGCTAAACTCCATGCAGCTGAAAGCAGCCAGTCAACACCAGCTTTCAATCCTGTTCTCGAACAAAATGGACTTTCTTTGGAGATTTTGCGACAGAGACACCCTGCAGTGTTCACGCTGCCTGCCTGGCTGGGCTGAGCACGCTTCACGCTGCTTCATCCTGTCCCATGAAGCAAAGAAGTGGGAAAATGCTCGCATAGAGTGTTTTGAATATGGGGGTGACCTGGCTATGGTTTGGAATGAAGGAGACCAGGCATTCTTGACCAACATGACTTTTCAGTATGTACAGCAGCATCCGGATGCTAATCTTCATTCAGCATGGATTGGGTTGCAAGATATGGTCAAGGAGGGCACCTTCCACTGGGTCAATGGTAACACAATCAAGTGGAATGTCATTTATTGGTTGGATCAGGAGCCAAATAACGCTCTAGCTTCCTGGGACACAACCCAGTCAGGACAGGACTGTGTTGCCATTGTTCCACCAGCACGCATTGGAGTGAAGGACTGGTTAAACTCCTGGGATGACATTATTTGTAATGGCAAACGGCACTACATTTGTGAGACCACAGCTCTCATTTTGGGCTGACTGACAAGCCTGGGATAACGTAGGCCGGGCTCCAAAAATCTGATGTATATAAGTGTGTATATATTTATATATTTATTTGTCCTGTTTTGTTTCACAAATTTGAAGAATGCAGCTAAAGTACAAGAATATATTTGACTATTTACAGTATATTTGTTGGCATCTTTACCTGTTTAATTTGAAGATTTGAATTTGAACGTTATGAAATATAGAGAATAAATGGCTCCAACAATACAAAATATATACACTGTTGTGTTATAGATATAATTTAACAACTTAAGATTTAAGGGTGGGGGATAAACAGCCATCATAGTTTCATCACTGTTTAAGCAGGCATATAATAAACATTTGTCATAAACATACAAAAAAGAAAAGAAAAAAGAATGAGTATTCTGTACATAACCTTTGTATCACTTTTTATACCACATACCACCTCAGAAAATATTTGTCTCTTCAACTGCCACTAGTTTGACAGACATTAGAATCCCGCAGCATAGGCCGACCCTGAACAGCTACAGACACTTGCAGGGGGCAGGTTTACTCCTAAAAAGATTATTTAATGTTGACTGTTTTCGGTTTTAAAGTTTGGGGCCACGATTGCGGAGTTTTTATTTAATCTTTGCTTACTATTATACTATTTGCTTACTACATTTTCTTACTATACTATTACATCATATTTGAACAAATCATGGATATGAGTGAAAGTGATGACGATATTGAAACTAAATATTTCAGGAAATGCAAAACTTGTTTTAATTTACATTTGAGTGTTCCCCTAGTTTGATGTAAATGATTTTATTTTATTAAAACAATATTTCAAGTACCATACAGGAAAGTCAAGCACTACCAGGGTACCACAGTTTGACAACCAGCCTATGGCTATAATATATTGTTAAATTGTTTTTTTTGTTGCTTGATTTGTTCTGATCTTGGGGTATGTAGATGCATTGGTGGGAGGATAACAACCCAAGATTTCAATCCAATGTTTTGGTGACTTCCTTCCAGCAGCGTGAAACGACTCCCCCTGTCGACCGCTCGGCTGTAACTGCAGGCCCGGCCAGCTCAGCTCAGTCCACTGCGCTCGGCTCGTCTCGACGCAGCAACACAAACGCCATCTTTAACTGATAGGCAAACTACTGAAGCAGAGTTGTGGGAACGAAACTAGGTCAGGCGCTCAGAAAACGAAAACACTTGTTAAAAACTTGCTCCGTACGCTCCTAGTCGGTGTCTGCTAACCTCCCGACACACCGTGCTGTCTTATGGTCCAATGTGTTTGATCGGTCGGCCAGCTCTAACGCAGTTTTCTTGTGTCGGTCCCGGTTGAGTGGTCGCCTTTTTCTGATAAACAGTAAACGGACGCGAAAGCCAGGTAAGAGTAGGAGGGGGTCGGTAACTGCTGTGAACATAGACAATGTGTTTTACTTGCTTTTTTTGAAATGCAAACTTTATATCAACTACAACTTGTCGGCTAAGTAAGTCGGCTAACGTGCAGCGCTCGGCTCGGCTAAGCTAATTCTGGTCTGGGTTAGCTCGCCGTGTCCGTGTTGCAAACTAACCGCCCGTGTTGTTGTTGTTAAACGTCGCCAACAATGCGCTACTTGTGTGCAACAACAAGAAGAAAAAATGTGCAACTAAATGCAACATTTGTGTGCAGGAGCTTTTATGTGTTTAGCTCATGAATTGTACATCGCGCCGATCAGATGGTGTTGTTGGTTGGAGCAGAGGGAGGCGTGTCCCCTCCTTGACACTGTTTTCATTCTCAGAGCAGAGCCAGTGCAAACACACCCGGGCGGCTGACACTTTTATCGACAGATTTTTACAGCTTCACGCGGTTAATAAGTGGCGTGTCAGGTCGGTTTAGACCACACTTAAGCTCCAAACGTGTCCGACGGCAACACAAATCAGCCATTGTTCGCGTAACGTGATATTGTGGCGTTGACGAGCCAGTCTAACGTGATCCGGCTCTGCCATGAACGCTACTTTTACAGAGCTTGTTCAGTCTTTGTTGACACTGCCATGAAGGTGCTCATTCAGCTTTAGTTGAACCATAGTGGATGGTGGTGTTGCGTTGGAGTGCGTTGTATATTTAAAGGTGTTTCTGAACGACAGGTCAAGGTCAACACCTCTGCAAAATACAACCTCTATAATAAATACATAGGCAAGTGAACGCCTCTCTGTCGGTGCCAATCACAACTGAACAGGATTATCTTCTAGCACTGCTGCTGTCCTTAATCACACAGATTGCGTTTGTGTGCAGTAAAAATCATTACAGACACGGTTAATGATTAAAATAACTAGACGGGAATGTGTGTTTCTGCCATATTCAGGTAATTCATTAACAATGGCCTAATTTAACCAGGTAAAAACAGGATATATGCCTCTATAATTATGCCATTATGTTGTCATATTGTCCAGCCCTAGTTGGTAGATACTTTCTGTACTATATTGAAAGTAGTCGCAGCTCCACAACTATGAATCATCCGACAGATATGTTCAGTACGCATCAACCCACCAGACACTGAGTGAAAGCTTGTTAATAACAGGAGAAATGGGATAACACTTAGTCTGCCAAGCGTGGTGATGAAGAGGCCGTGCATAATTACTATGTGCTAATCAAGAGTTCCTCTCCCCTAAATAGTTCGCTCGCCATCTGGATTTTGTTAACTCCTCCTCTGTTTACCCAGGATGAAACGCGCCCTGCGAGGGAATGAGGAGGAGGACGGAGGTGGCACCAGTGGTGGCTCTCAGGAGACTCTTAAACGGTCCCTCAAGCAGAAGAGGAAGAAAGATTTGGAGGAAGAGGGAGCCCACTGGGAGTGTCTGCCACAGGAGATCCTGCTTCACATCTTTCAGTACCTGCCTCTACTGGATAGGGCTTACGCTTCTCAGGTACCCGGGTAATATTGAGCCATCAGTCACAACACAGGAAGCGGGACCTGTGGCTAACCAACAACTTTTTTTAAAATCTCATTCTGAATGGTCAGATGGTGGCCTGTAAGAACTCATTAATCATGTCTGTTAGGGTGGCTCCTGGCCTTGATGCAGGACATGTCATACGTCATTTTCTTTTTATTGATCATATTTAAGACTGCAGTATTTCTCCTGGTCTGTATGAAATAACAAGACAGGCTACATGTTAAAATTCTGCTTGATTGAGGGTGAAGGCCACCGACTTGAGCATAAATGAATCGTTTCTCTTCTTCCCTATGAGTCACCTTTATTTTTCTTTCTCTCTATCTCTTGTGGAAAATAATGTTTTTCTGCTAGCAGGTTCCCCGAATAAAGGATGTTTTTTTTAAGAGAAGCAAATCACGTGAATCAAATATTGATTTCACTGGTGTCGCCACAGGTGTGCCGGGGCTGGAACCAGGCTTTTCACATGCCAGAGCTGTGGCGATGCTTTGAGTTCGAGTTGAATCAACCAGCAAGCTCTTACCTGAAGGCCACACATCCAGACCTCATCAAGCAGATCATCAAAAGGCACTCCAATCACCTGCAGTATGTCAGCTTCAAGGTATGAGCCCAGTTTGTGCTTATGGTGGTCAAAGTGATGAGAAGAGGTGCGCGGCGAAGTCTTAGTGTCACTCGGCTTTCGTTTTCTCTCTCTCTGCGCTGCTCAGGTGGACAGCAGCAGAGAGTCTGCAGAGGCGGCGTGCGACATCCTCTCTCAGCTCGTGAATTGTTCCCTGAAGACACTGGGGCTCATCTCCACAGCCAGGCCCAGCTTCATGGAGCTGCCCAAGGTATTTACATTATACACATTATCTCTGTGCGTCTTTGTCTGCAGGCAAAGCTTAGATGCTGTACTGACCCACACGTGAGCTTCTCTGAACTGTAACACATTGTAGGGATGTAAGAATTCAGTTTAAAGCTGTGATCACGGGTTAGTGTCTAAGGTTCAGCTGGTCTGATTAATACAAAGTGCCTGTGTGTAGGTCTGTCATTTAAGATCTCTAAGTTGCCATCTGATTCTCGCAGACAGTTCATTTTAAAAGACAAATCATAAACAATGTGGTATAATAATCTAAAGGTACCTTCTACTGATGTTTTCACAAGCAGGTTTCTATTTTGTTTGCGTCCTGTGCTTTACAAGCACGAGCACGATGATGCATACATATCCAGACAAGGGTCAGAGTGTAGACAAGTCTCCCACCAGCAGAGGGCGGTAACGCAAAGTGGAAGGAGAGGGTAGTTGTGTAGCTTTGTCTGCCTGTCAAACTGCTCGATGTCTTTGTAAATAAAACGAGCATTCCCGGCTGTCGTGTTCACTAAAGTAAAGAGACGACTGAAATGTTTCTCTCTCTCACTCCGTCCAACAGTCTCACTTCATCTCAGCGCTGACAGTGGTTTTTGTCAACTCCAAATCCCTGTCCTCCCTGAAGATCGATGACACGCCGGTGGATGACCCCTCCCTTAAAGTCCTCGTGGCCAATAACAGCGACACCCTCAAACTGCTGAAAATGAGCAGTTGCCCTCATGTTTCACCTGCAGGTACTGACAAACAGAAGGAACACTAGATAGATATCAGGGATCTTGATGATTAATAATGAATGTCGAATTATTGTCATGATCGAGGACAATTGCAGCTGATAATCTGTGTTTGGATTATCAGTTCCCCCCTGTGATGTTTCTAACAGCTGCAATATAAAAAGGAATATAAAAGCACATGTATTCGAGACTTGGACGATATGAATGCAGATATGAGGGGATGATAAGTTTTCATTAAGATGCAGTGATCAATAAATCATTCTAACTCTAACTAATCAAGTCTAGTAGCTATAGATATATCAAAGATTGTCTTTTTCTCTGTGCTCAGCCTCAAATAGGCTGATCGATAGTTTCCTTTTTAATTTACTTTTGTCTCCATACTAGGCATCCTGTGTGTGGCCGATCAGTGCCACGGCCTGAGAGAACTGGCCCTCAACTACCATTTGCTGAGTGATGAACTTCTCATCGCCCTCTCGTCAGAGAAGCACGTTCACCTTGAGCACCTGCGCATCGACGTGATCAGCGAGAACCCCGGCCAACAGTTTCACACCATCAAGAAGAGCAGCTGGGACGCCATGGTGCGCCACTCTCCCAAATTCAATCTGGTCATGTACTTCTTCCTCTACGAGGACGAGTTCGGTCCTTTCTTCCGCGATGAAATCCCCGTCACGCATCTGTACTTCGGCCGCTCTGTCAGTAAAGACGTGCTGGGCCGCGTCGGGCTCACCTGCCCGCGTCTGGTCGAACTGGTGGTGTGCGCCAACGGGCTGCGGCCGCTGGATGAAGAGCTGATCCGCATCGCCCAGCGCTGCACGCAGCTGTCCGCCATCGGCTTGGGAGAGTGCGAAGTGTCCTGCAGCGCCTTCGTGGAGTTCGTCAAGATGTGTGGAGACAGGCTGACACAACTATCCATCATGGAGGAGGTACTGGTTCCAGATCATCGCTACGGGCTGGATGATATCCACTGGGAGGTGTCAAAGCATTTGGGTCGCGTCTGGTTCCCAGACATGATGCCTACCTGGTAAAGCTCTGCATGAAGGTCTAAGTCTGGTCCAGGTTTTTGTTTTTTTTTTGTGTGTGAAGGTGTGTGTGTCACTGTTTTTGACACCCCTCATCTCTCCCCAGTTTGTAAGAAGCCCTTTACCCAGGCATGTAAAAAGTGTGTTTCTCTCCCAGAAATTTGACGTGACAAAAAGTGTAATTTGATTTTAATCCTTTATCCTATATATATATATATATATATATATATATATGTCCTGTTGTCACAATTAGCACCTTGTTCTACAACTCCCTGCAGACTGATTATGTGTAGTGTTTCAGGAGTTTTCAGGGGTGACATTTTTCTATTAATATTTTTAATTACCAGGAATGTGTGGGCGTGATTGGGAATGAATGGGGAAAATTGCGGCGGGGTTATTTTATGTACACAGACACCTAGTGTGAAGCTTCTTATAGACTAGGTGATTGATCACAGGACTAAGGTCAGGTAGGCCGTACCACACGCGTCTCCTGTCCTCCTCATCATTGTGTCTCTCTTTGATGTATTTGAATGTGTTTCTTAGCTACTGCATCACTTGGAAATGGAGGACTGTCTCTTTCTCTGTCCTCTGATTTGATATGGACAAAGCTAAAGACAGTTCTGTCTCTCTTTTCTAAGCACAGCTGTCTGTGAAGATAATGCCTTTGGCTACAAATACCTTAGTCTGTATATACTGTGTATACCAGAGTGATGTTTGAACATATTTTCTGTGTAATGTACAGGACCTGTATTTCTGCAAACGACTGGGAGGGAGACATTTTAATTGCGGACGTCATATATCTACATTTATCCCACTGATGCACTTTTACCCCAATGCAGGACCCAAGTTCAGTGAGTTCCAGTGTCATTCGGGCATGTAATTAACAAATTTCAGCCAGTTTACTGTAGATTTTGGCTCGACAGCACAATCATTTCCACAGTCAATAGTTTACCTAATAGATATATATTCTGGCTTAGCATTTGTAAATAATATTGTAAATGTACTGAATGTTTAAAGCAGCAAATAAAAAGGATCGCTCAAATTAATTGACAGGTCTTAATGTTTAATGATTTGATGACCTATTTTGACCTGTTTTTTAACGTCAGCAGAGACGAGGTTAATAATAACAACGATAATGGGAAGACAAGTTTAAATTATGATCAGCTGACAAACACAAAATACATAATTTCATACATATTTGACGTGAATTTAGCTCAACTGTATATAGGATCATTATTGATGATTGAGGGTTTAAATGCTAGTACAGTACAGTAAATGCTGCACAGTTACGACCAATGCTGCACTTGTCAGTCTGTCACACAAAAACTTGTTTTTACTTAACTTGATGAAGGTCCTTTTTAAATTTGGATCATATTTATCTGCTGATGAAAACAAGATGCCACATCATCCAGAAACCCCAGCGCTTACTCAGATGTGTTTTTAATGTAACTGATAAAAAAAAAAAACATATGAAAACCACGATCTCAGTGAGAGGTCACTGTGCAGCCCTGTGGACAGAAACGTGTGGCAGCTGAATGTTGTTGATGTACATGAATGTGTAAGAATGAAATATTTATGTCTCGCTATTGTTTCGTTTTGCAATAGATTGAAGGAATAATAGTTGAAAGATGTGTTGAGGTGGACTTGTTGAGGATGTCGCACCTTTGGACTGTGCAATGAAAGAGACCTGTAAGTCATCATGTTCCGTTGAAAATGATTATTGTTTTACAGGGTTTATATTCCTATTTTTTTTGTGCATTTATTTGGAGATGTTAATTGAAAAAACAAACAAACAAACAAACAAAACAAATGAATTCACATTAATATTTCTTCAGTTGTTGTCCTCTCATAGGGACCCATCATGTCTTAATCTGTTTCTAAAGGTCAGTAAGGTCTGGCAATGGACTTTATCCTTAACTGACTTGCAGTACATTTTATTGTGTATTTATAAAAACATTTGCTGGTAAATATTAACTGTATTTGTATTCAGCGCTTATAGATGATTACTGCAATACTCAAGGATAGGCGGCCAAGTAAGGGCTGCAGTTTTTTATAGACAATACAGTGACAGTGTGTTGTTTGTATTTTAGTTAAACACGGCTGCATTGTACTGAGAAGATTTATTGTAAGGTAACGTCTTGTACTTTGCCCAAAGATATGTAACATCTGAGTAAAGTTCATAGCCATATTAAAAGAAAAGCCTGTTTGAATATGTATTCCACGTCTGAATTATTGTTGCTTCGCTGTCTTGTTTTGGTTTTTTTTTCTCCCAAGACAATCCGGGTCTGAAGAGAGCTGAGCTGAGTGTGACCTGCCTGTTTTTAAGATGATCTCAAGTTTAATAATGCATTTAGTAAAACAGCCACACAAACTATTTTGAGGAGTGGAAAGCATCAAATTAGTCCTCAGAATTTAATTATGTTTACACACTTGCAGTATTTTGCTCCCGCAGTAAGCCGTAATGAATTTAGATCAGCATATTTATACAAGAGGAGAATGCCTCATGCTAAAATGAGATTGTTCTTCAATCAAAAAGACTATTAAATCCACACAGTGGTGCTTTGAGCTAAATACTAACTCCAGCATGCAAACATGCTCACAATGATGATGTTAACTCTCTGATGTGTGAGGAACGGAATATCATTATCTTTGCAGATAAATTGAAATTATGACCTGATGATGGCGCTAGATGAAAAGTCAGAGGATTGCTGGATTTATTGTGACTCAATCTGCATGTCGGAAGTGTCCTTGGGCAAGAGACAGAACCCCAAATTGCTCCTTATGCTGTCCCATCGGTGTGTGAATGAGATATGTAGTGATATATATAGATACGGTGTAAAGTCGGTGTTTGGAAGACTAGAGAGGTGCTTTGTAAGTACAGTCCATTTACCATATGCCAACCTGGTCACAGTAGAAGAAGGAGATCATCATCAAAGTCAGTCGGATTCATCCTCTGGGGACTGTGAAGATATTTCAGGCTGACCAAAGTGTTGGACTTCTTATTTTAGTACAGACCTGAGTTAGATCCCCTCACCCTGCTGCTCTACTTTCACAGAACAGACAGTCTATGACTCACACCCAAGTTTTAAAAAAAGCCCTAATATCATCTGGATCTTTGGCAAACTGTTCCTGGACTGACTCAGACTAACTGTAGCTGTCAGTTTGAAAGCAACTAAAGATTAAATTAAAGTTGGTTTGAATATACTAGAAATGAAATGAGCTGTGTGTAGGTTTTTAGTGGCATCTGGCATTGCAGTTGCAGTTGCAACTCATCTCACCCTTTTCTATAGCACGAAAGAGAAACTAGGGAGGCCTTATCTAGAGCAGAAGAAGTGTTTGTTTGTCCGCTCTGGGCTACTGTAGAAAAATGGCAGTTCAACATGGCGGACTCTGTGGAAGAGGACCCTCTCCCTTTGTAGAAAAACATGATATATTCAGGTTATTATACGCCGATGAAAACATGCTAATGAATATTACATACAATTCCTGCCAAGAAATTCTGCAGGATTTTGCTTCTACGTCGCATCACCATGGAAAACAAGAGCTACGGTATGATTTAAGATCTGCGCTGCTGAAGTCAGTTACATTGTCAGCAGCATGATTTATTTACGGGCATCTACTGCATATCACAATCAATTTCACACGTTTTTTTAAAACGTGAAATCAGAACCAGAGAACAGCTCAAGGCCTCAGCTCAGAGTCCTTGTCGTCAGATATGGTTTTCTATGTTGTAATCATGTGACCTCGGTACACTTTTATAGTGTGGATATTAGGTGTCACCTTGCATTACTCCTCTTCCACTTTTCAATTCAGGAAATCCTGCATATACTCCTCTGTACGTGTGAAAGCTCTCTGTCTGATGTGGTGAATGGGATTCTGCGTGTTCTCAGAGTATTTGCCTATAAATCTTTTCATTGAGTGAATCACAAATCTATAAAACCTTTAAAACTGCTTTAATATGTTTCTTTGAATTACTATCAAAGTGGAGGATATAAAGGCTTTCTTCATTCCTTGAAGGCGGACTTAATAGATTTCATTTATATGGTGCTTTATCTAAGATACTCAAAGGATGGTTCCAGCAATAATAGCAGAAATGTGATGTTTGTCTTTATGTTGTTTATTATTCTCAATATCACATACAAGATTATGTTCTTTATCTCTATATCTTCTCTTCTTCTATCATACTTTTATAGCCTTCTATAACTCTCATTTTTGTGGTTCCTGCAGCGCTCTTGACCTCTAAATCTTATTGGGTCAGTACATTTTATTAGTCAAACACTGTGCAAAATATCTTGTGTATAGTGTCCAGATGCTATTTGTTTCCAGTGAGAAACAGGCCAAACATAACTCATGTAACTAAGTAGCTGAAAAATACAGCTTTATACAGGATATATGGTGGGTTAAGCTTCAAACATCCCAGCAAGGTAATTGGATCATTACAGGGAAAAAATGAATAAGTGTGTAATACAATACAAATAAATGTTATTTATATAGCACTTACCGTCCAAGCAGAGTGCTTTCAAAGCAGGTATATAAACAGCAGTAAACACGTGGACATAAAAACAGGTACAAGCGAGACAGGACATGTTCAAATAATAGCTCCATTAAGTGAAATCAGATAAAAGACATAACTTGAGTGCCGTCTCCGGCTTCACCAGCTAATTAAAATTTTAAGGCATAAGATTTACAAGGACAATAAGTGACGTTTCCTAAGCAGCACTTCAGCTATGAACCAAGAGCTGATGAAGTCTGCTGTTACTCGAATACTCGTCATTATTTCTTCATTCTTTCAAACAGTTTTGTACATTTTATCTCATCATCACCCTCCCAAAGTCTAAGAGCTTTATTTTTTTAAAACATTCACAGCGACAATCTTGGCTGTTTTCAAGTGTTTTATAAAAAAAAACTAAATTATTCATATTTTATTTATTTGAGCTTTATTTTTTTAAAACATTCACAGCAACAATCTTGGCTGTTTTCAAGTGTTTTTTTTTAAAAAAAAAAAAACTAAATTATTCATATTTTATTTATTTGTGTGTCAGCTGACAAACAGCACTGAAATCATGAGTTGTGCTGCCGGAACATCATACTGTAAAAAGCAAGAAATAAATCAGCTGCAGTATGTCTAAGTCTAACGTATAGCCATACAAAACAGGTTTTTCAGTTTTTTTTCCATTTGTTTTGATTGATTAGACCTCTTGACTGGTAATGGCGTGCACCTCTCTGTACTATATACTGGATTAACAGGAAGAAAGCTCTATGAATCACTTACACAAATAATGTCTTCCTTTGTGGCAAGCATTATATATTAATGATGTGTTTTTATGTTGTATGTCACCCAGTAGGGAACACAACAAACATATATACTCCATATGCTCATCGGTTATAGGTGGTTACATATAGGTTGAGTCAGGTTGATTGCCAAGTAGGTTTTCACATACAAGGAAGTAGTTTTTGGTGTTTTGGTGCATTAAAACAACAAATATAAACAAGACATGTACATTATTAAAATGTAAAAAGCTGTATTCTCCAGGTGTGACTCAAGTATCTGTATTTTTTCTACCTAAATGCACGTGTTATCTTTTCGTGTGTGACTCTCATGTGTGTAATCCAGTTATGATGAGACTCCTTAAAATCCAGACCAATCAAGGACAGTGTGGTGTAACAGTAACAGATTTAGAAAGCGGCTGCTGATGATAAACTTTCACGGACACTCCCTGAAAGTGGGTGGCCTGTCTGTGAGTGTGTCTGAAGTCACTGCCAGCTCACTCAGACAAGACACGGTGCGGCTCCGCTGGGAGAGGGGGACAGCACGGTGAAACACTCCCCTAAAAGAAAAAAAAAAACAACAACTTTGTTAACTAAACAACAGGAATTAACAGTTTTATTGGCTTCGTTTCTAAACCTGTCGTGCTGAGAGGTGATGCTGGGGGTGGCCGGAATGACGGGCAGGTGAGAGTTTTCAACAGTTAGCAAATGGCTAATGCTAACGTCATAATAAATGGCTAACCGTTATGCTACGGCAGACGCTCCCTTGTAAGGCGCATTACTGTCATTATTGTTGTTGTTGCTAATACATATTTCAAGTCCACGTCAACAGTTTAGATGTTGGTTTACAGTTAATATGTCATAGCTAGTTTAACGTTAGCGAAATGAGGCTAGTCTTCCTCTCTACACTGGAGCTAACTACGGTTAGCATGCTAGTTAGCTTCGCAGCGGTTAGTACAGTTAACTGCAGTTTGAATCAACGTTGTGCTAGTTATTAACTCAACTCTGTATTTAACGTCCTTTCAGTGGGATTAATTTGAAGTTACATAAAGATAGCAACTACAGATAGCAATGGCGTGCCATAACTGTCTAAACATTAAATTAAGTTTTGTTGGTTTATTTTTAATTAGTTTTAACAACTGTAGTGTTGCCCATGAACACTCTGTTAGCACTTTTACTGTAACGGAAACATGCAGCGGTGTCAGGTTTGACGATGTGAAGGTGCCCGGGGGCCAATAATAACAATTAAAACATGGAGAAATCACCAATTAAAGTTTCATACAAATGCACTTTTGTCACACATTTTAATGATAAATCTCAAAAACAGTTCTTCCTCTCTTTCACATACTTTGGACATCCCTGACGTAGGCTATGGGATGGTATTGAAATGCATATTAATTGAAAGGTTATTTAGTAAGTTTATTAGTAATAGTGTGCGTTCATGCGCGCTGCATGTCATCTCCCTGCAAGATTTCACTACCTCTTTCCCGTTACCAAATTAGGCGATGACTGTGCATGGAGTAAGCGAGTTCTCCAGCTGATTCACATATCATTTCCATTCTCCGCGGTGACAGCTGCTGAAACAAGCACAGCAGTTAGTGTAGGAGCTATGTGAGAAATGATAAACACTGGTTCGGCCTTGCGTCCCATTCATTTGTCAGCCTAACGTTTCACTGGGACCCTTGGGGAAGTAATGTAATATGTGTTTTCTCTGTCTCATGCAACAGCATTGCTAATGCCCTGGCCAACGCGGCCTGTGAGCGATGTAAGAGCGGCTTCGCTGCGACCGAGAAGATTGTCAACAGTAACGGGGAGCTGTACCACGAGCAGTGCTTCGTGTGTGCCCAGTGTTTCCAGCAGTTTCCAGAAGGACTCTTCTATGAGGTATTGCACTCGAATAGTAATTCATTTTCACAAATAAGCATAAAGGTGAGCCAAACCTTGTGCCCTGATTTGAATGTCAATCTTCTTCCCCTCACAGTTTGAAGGAAGAAAATATTGTGAACATGACTTCCAGATGCTCTTTGCTCCTTGCTGTCACCAGTGTGGTGAGTGTTATGAGGCCTCATTCACTCAGGACCTGTCCAGATCTAGTATTTGTGTGGGTTTGTGGACCCCAGAAGTATAAGCGCACATTCAAGCAGGATCCGGCGCTGCGGTGAGACGTAGCAGGGTTGTGAGGGGTGTTGAACGTAACTGCCGTGAAACAGTCAGGGGAATAAAAACTTCTTTGTGTCTTGCAGCGTAGACTGTGAGCCAGATTTAGATGCTTGTTACATGAAATAAACAAAGCCAGAAGAGTTTCAGGTAACGTATCAGAGTTTAGTCCATGAATCCACCTGCATGGCTTCAGTTCCAGAGACGTTTCAGGCTAACTGTAGAGGAGTTTGCCCTAAGCTAATATGGACCAAAATAAAGAGCAGGACCTTGTATTGAGGTAGATTCAGACTATATCAGGGTCTAATTGAGATAGACAGCTGTTAGAGCTGGTACCAGAACGCGTCTCATGTGTGTCTCAAATGATTATTCGCTTATTTGCTCACGTTTGATTTTATTGCAGGGATTGAAGCTTGCTAAGAAAAATGATATTTACACTGAGACTCTTTTGGCTCTTTGCGGCCTCAATGGGGATGAACTCTAAACCCTTGCCTAGTTGTTTGGCCTTGTCAAATCAGTTGTATGTGGGAGTTTTTTTTCCATTATATAAGCAAAATATTGACAAAGCGTTCGGTTAATGCTCACAGACACCTTTGTGTTCACACTGCGCCTGTGGTTCTCAATCCTTTTCTGTTTGTTTGACATTCCTGGCTCAAAGTCTGCTTGTTTATTTGAAAACTTCTGCATGCTTTGAAAGTGTTCAGCCTTCACTGCAGCTCCCCTTTTGTAACCACGCCAGGTTGGGAACCTGGGAGCCGTACTATGGTTCAGAATAGTGGACGTAAGCATCCCTTACCTCCATATGTTGTCAGAGAAATCAGTTCCCACTGCGTCCCCGCTGATCTTTAAGTACATTCATACTTTTATTTAAAACTTCCCACTTGTTACATAAGCTTTGTTTAAATACAACTCGGCGCGTCCAGGGAAAGACAGACATGCTCTAATGAAATTAAATGTGACAGTAAAAAGGCGTCAGCACCTTGAACACTATAGAAAGCGCTGTAGTAACACTAGAACTGCTCATTAGGAGGTACAGTCCCCCCCCACAAAAAAATAGCATCTCGTCCCAGCAAATATTGGAAAAGTCATGCTTCGACTTGCGTCAAGTTGATCTCTCGTTTATTGTTTCCCTCAGGGGAGTTCATCATTGGTCGTGTCATTAAGGCCATGAACAATAGCTGGCATCCTGACTGCTTCTGCTGTGACATTTGCCAGGCTGTGCTGGCGGACGTGGGGTTTGTCAAAAATGCTGGCAGGTAAGTATCCCATCTTATTACAGTCTTAATATAACACAGTGACAGCCTGTAAAGCAGGTGGTTACACACATGTCAAGCCGCTGACTCACTCACTTGCTCTCTACGAAATAAAGGAATTTTGAGCGGCTCTGACAGACGATGTCAAAACATTATTTGAGGCTGCAAACTCTTTCTTGACACCCTTGATTTTCTGTCCTCCTTTCTCCATTTCCACTTCAGACACCTGTGTCGCCCGTGCCATAACCGTGAAAAAGCTCGCGGCCTGGGCAAGTACATCTGCCAGAAGTGCCACGCCATCATTGAAGAGCAGCCACTGATCTTTAAGAATGATCCCTATCACCCTGACCACTTCAACTGCAACAACTGCGGGTCAGTCGTACCACTCCACAGGAAAAAAAAAGCACACTCTTCACTTTAGTCCACATAAAATATGTGTAATTGGTGGTTCACAGCTTGCGTTCCTCTCTTTTCATGCGTCTTTCTCTGCCCACAGGAAGGAATTGACGGCTGAAGCCAGGGAACTAAAGGGAGAGCTCTACTGTTTGCCCTGCCACGATAAGATGGGTGTACCAATCTGTGGTGCCTGCAGGAGACCCATCGAGGGGCGCGTTGTCAACGCCATGGGCAAGCAGTGGCATGTGGAGGTTTGTGAGCAAGAACGAGTGCATTAGATCCAATTTTACATTCCTGTATTTTCAAAGTAATGTACAACGTTTTACTGTTTGTTTTGAGACCTAGCCCACTTACTTACTAGCTGTTTTTTTCAGTTGTCACAGCCAAGACTCAAGTATAACTTATTCGGACATCCTCTTATTCTAATTAAGTAATTAAGAATAAGCAACAAGGTCATGTGACATGAATTCATGCAAAACCTTCTGTCTCTTCTGCACGTGCATGGATCACAGAGAGCAGATAGTGGCCAAATGTCAGGCTGACCACCTCTTAGAGCCGATATTTTATACAATGCTGCCTTCACACAGAAAGCAGAAATAAGTCCATAATGAATTTCACATTTAGTGACCATTATTTATGCACAGACAAAATGAAATGAATGAAATAAACCCCTTTAGAACCAAAACACTGTTAATGAGCTAATCTGAGGCAGTAGCAGCGATGTGAGCACTTTTAAAAAGTATTTCTCCTGAGGCAGAGCAGAGCAGAGCGGATCAAGTTGCGTTCACCCGTCTGGAGGCTGCTGAATTTTGTACTGTTTAAAAAACTCAAGACTATCAACAGCGTATAGCAGACAGTTAAATACTAAAGATGGTCATTAGCTGAAATTAATGTTGTATCTAACCACATTAGAACATTTATCTGCCAGGCATGAGGAAATTGAACTACTTTAAAGACACTGTGGGAATATTTCAGATTAGCACAGGGAAGCTAAACGTTAAGCAAAACAAAAGCAACACTAAAGGATCACTATAGTAGTATTTCTCCAGGGGTCAGGTCTCTAAGTTTAAAAAACATCGGGAAGCAAACATATGTATGTAAATGTAAAGCGCATGAAATCACATCTCAGCTCCCTCTCCAGGAGTGTTGGCACCTTGTGAATTTTACAGTTTTGCCTTCATTAGCAGCCTCCCTCTGTCCCTCAGCAACATTTGTTTTTGTTTACAGCATTTTGTGTGTGCCAAGTGCGAAAAGCCTTTCCTTGGTCATCGCCATTATGAGCGGAAGGGGCTGGCTTACTGCGAGACTCATTATAACCAGGTAAGGGAAGTGCAATAATGACTCTGGAGGACATGACAGACATCATAATATTGTTAGCAATGTGTGAAAATGTGAAGCGGCTCTACCAAGACCTCATTTTCTTTTGCTGTATAAACACCCAATCTCCTCATTTCTCCATTGTCAAGCTCTTCGGTGATGTGTGCTATCACTGCAACCGTGTGATTGAAGGCGATGGTGAGCACCAGTTTAATAAAGCCTGTAGTCAACATGGCGTTCTTAGTAATTTACATAAAATGTTCCTTAATGTTGTTCATTCAATTTCCTTTTTTATTCTGTGACCCCCCCCCCCAGTGGTCTCTGCTCTCAACAAGGCCTGGTGTGTCAGTTGTTTCTCGTGCTCCACCTGCAACACAAAACTCACTCTCAAGTAAGTGACGCTGCTCATCGATAGCTTATTTTACTAATTAATTATGTGCAGTACTACCAGCAGATGGGTGTCTTTGCGTAACACTAACCCCTACTTCAGTGTTTGTCTTCACACTTGTCTTTGTGTATTTCACTCTCCTGCTACAACTTCTCCTCCTTTTCTTCCTCCCTATTTCTCCTCTTACATGCTTCACTTGGTGTGGTAACTCAGAGATAAGTTTGTTGAAATTGACCTGAGGCCAGTGTGCAAGCACTGTTATGAACGCATGCCGGAGGAGCTGAAACGCCGCCTGGCACGACGTGAGCGCGATGCCAAAGACCGCAAGAAAAAACCCGCTGTCTGTCTGTAGAGTTGTTATTCTACAACTCACCCCTCGTGCACCGGTTTGTGCCATCTCTGCCTTTTCTCTTTTTCCCGTGTTGTTGCTTGTTTACTCGCTAAACTTTCCAGCATGGCACGCTATCGTTACTAAAGCGAAACCAACAACCCGCAGGTCTTTGTGCAAAGCCTCGAAAGGGTGAACTTGCATGATGCATGATTATTTTCATTATCACTTAGTCTGAAGATACATTTTTCAAATAATCAATAGTTGTTTGGTCTATAAAATGAAATAATAAGAAGAAAACATTTTTCCTGAGTCCAAGGTAACATCTTCAAAGGTCTTCGAAATGAGCACATTTTTGTACAGTGGCCCTGAAAGCTCAGTACACTGCAACTCAAAACAACATAAAAAATCATAATGACACTGCAGATACATAAATGCTGCAATTCTGCAATTCGCACAGAACACGACAGATTTCACTTAATAGAAATAAACTTTACCGTAGTATTTGCAGTTTTAAAATGGACTCGCGTGATTAGTCTATCAAAATTGCTGCAGATAAATTTTGGTCGATTGACTAGCCAGCTAATTATTTCAGCTCCACTTATGAGCAACTTCAGCTGTCATCAAGATTACATTTTTTTGATTGGATTACTTTACAAGCTGCAGGATAATCTCAATCGTTTCCATGATCATTTTTGCTTGTCATATTAGAAGATAGCTGTTATGTGCTGAATGTATGACCCTAATGTTAATATAATTTTAAGTGACATAACTGAGACTTCAAGTCATTTTTTTTTAACCCGCAGTTATAACAATATCTAGATAAAATGGCGCGCGTGAATGAAATCTGAAACATTGTGGAGTTTTATTATTTAGTATCGACGTGGTCTGTCTTTCCTTCTGTGCAGGAACAAGTTTGTGGAGTTTGACATGAAGCCTGTTTGTAAAAAGTGTTACGAGAAGTTTCCTCTGGAGCTGAAGAAAAGGCTCAAGAAGCTGGCCGAGTCTTTGGGACGCAAGTGAGATGCCTCAGGCCAAAAAACTTGGAATTATTCCAACGATGCCTGTGATGGTAAAACGTCCAGAAGAGCCCAGCATCGTATCAGTACATCAATATTAGTAATTTAAATCTGGGATCCATTATAAAAAAAAATAAATCTAAATATACATTATATCACTGTGCTATAGAAATAAAGGTACGTACATGTTAGATGTTCTTTTTTTTTTTACATGCAAATTATCTTTTTTTATACATTCCTAAATTGTCTAAATTTGTTATTGTCCCTTACATAAGACGTGGTGTCCCAGTTTATTACGACTTAACCGTGAGCATAATTTCTGATTTTGAAAGATCGTCGTTTGGCCTTGTTTTGAATTACACGTGTGCCTTGAATATATGAACTATGTGTCTTAAAATGTAACTTATATAGAGTTATGATACAGTTACTCCTTAGTAAATTTATAATAATTAGACAAAGCTGAATTTACTGGACGTTTATACCTCAGTATGAATAATTACAAAGCAACCACCTTCGTGCTAACATGGAAAAATAAATAACATGTCTCAAGAAAACTTAAAAAGAGCTAATACTGGGAGCAAGGCTCATCTACAAACCACTAAGTGTTAATGAACCCACCCTTGGATGTTTACGCAGTTAATCTAACACATGTCTGCTGGTGGTGTTAAATATAAGGAGTTTTCAAACACCAGCAGTAAATTGTGAGAAAATACAAAAATCAGAGGACGTCAGAAAAACCACCAATTCAGAGTTTATCTTTTAAAATAATCGACTGGTGTTATGACCTTCAGTATGTACTGTATGCTTTCAGTATGTAGTGTAACGTTGATGCCTGTACTGTGATGTTTTGCAAGTTCTCGAAGGAAACAGTTTAAAGGAATCTGCATAAAATGAACCTTCATTATTTAACACGAGAACACTTTGATGTTAAAATATCATGAATGAATCAGCACGTTGCTTGGGATGATTGTAAGTGCCACAAAAACAAAAATTATATTTTCTTGAATGGAGTCTTTTATTTTATTTTGGAACACTTTTTGCATCAACATTTTATTTGCCAGTTTACATTTGACTGATTTGCAAGAAATTGAAAATTACAGTTTACTGCAACACATATACTGTATTTGATTTTTCTGCTTTAATGATCAATAAAGTATTCCTAAACACATCACTGTGAATCTCTATGAAATACCAAATATCCCTTGGTACTCAGGCTCTGAAATAGATACAGTCCCACTATGCATGCGAGGGATTTCCACACCCTTTGAAAGAGTTACATACGTTTATGAAACTTACAGCATGCATTCATGTATAACACAGGCACGTCGGCACATTCACCAATTCCAGGATGAACTTCCCGTAAAAGTTACAGTAGATGTACATACAACACAGCCAGACAAAACAATAACAAAAACACAATATATATATATATATTAAAAAAAACTACAATAAGTTGCATCTCTGTGCATGATGCAGCCCCGTGTTAACCCTTTAGAGCCTCCCAGTTATAACTGTAGCCCAGCTCATTGATGGTCTTCCATCAGTTTAGATAAGCCTCTTTATGTGCAGGCCACCGTTAAGTAAGATGGAGAAACTGAACGAGCAAATTATTTTCCTACGAAAAGATCCTGCAACATGTAATGGTAAACAATGCTCGGTTTCTATATGTATGCGTTTCACAGCTTTTTTAAAAAATCTGCTTGGTCCTTTCCCTTCTAGCTTATTCGTGACATTAACAGCAGCTTAATTTGTGTCAGTGTCACAGTGTGTCGACAGCCATGTACAATCTCAGGTCCCTGAAAGTGAAGCAGCTATATGTGCCAAAAATATGTGAAAAAGATGAACGTTCCCATTACATCAATAAAGGTAGAATTATATGTGAGTCTTGGTAACACTACAGCTATCTTTAAGTTAAGAACATGTACATGACAGTTATTTGACAGAGTTACATGAGCAACACGCAGCACACAGCAATTACATAACACAGTAAACTCTCCAGTTCATGAATGTGAAGTCATACAACAATTAAAATGTAATAATAAACTGTAAACCAGTTAGGTTGACAAAAGTTGTGTATTTGCAAATGTACGTAGGTAGTCTTGTGGTGGAGAGTGTGATAAACCGAAACCGTTCAGTCCAGTCAGGCAACTTGTTACGAAAAAAGTTTGAGACCAGACAGAAATGAAGTTCAATTTGTTATGAAGGCTCAATGTCTCATCGCCCTCCAGATAAAAATGCGGGGAGACGTCAGTTGAAATGCCTCAAAGGGATGGCGGAGGAGAGGTGCATGCTGGAGTGGAAGAGGGAGCGAAGGAGAAAGCATGCAGGCAGCATTTTGACACCAGTGTTAACAGACTGGGAAGTTAAGCGTAGAGGTTGTATATCTAAAATATGAGCTGGAGGCATCATGATCAGATGCTCGAGGTGGGGCAGATGCTGGAGCTGTCTGACCTCTTTCACCTTTTATTGTGCATAATAACAACAGTTCAGGCAGAGGAGAATGATCGTGTTATAATAGATAAGCCACTCGAAAGGCTCCTGATAGCAGTGCTGGGCATGAATCAGCTGGTTTAAAGCTGTTTTAAAGACATACTGCAGTGATTCATGTTTGACTAGTGTGAACCAACTTTAACCGGAGACACAAACGGTGACTTGCGAGAAGTGAGAAATGAGGTGAGAAGGCGATACAGCAGCAAGGAGGTGATTACACTCCTGGAAAACACAATAAATACACACTAAACCGCAGCCAGTAACAATAAGCAGAGCCAACAGCTTTCCAGGACTGAACTAAAGTCAGTCACTGTCATATGCGTTACTTAATGAGATTTAAAGTTGTTGTGTATTTTTAAACTTTTAGCCAGACACGTTATTTTCCTCTGTTCCTAGTCTATATGCCAAGTTAAGATAATTACCTGCTGGCTCCAACATTTGGAATGATTCTTTGTTGATTGATTGTTAATTTAAACATTGCGGATAAGTGTTACACATTTAGATCGCAGTCGTGGGGCTTATCTGGAAATGGTCTGAGTTTCTACATGCCGCTGTTAACCAGATTGGGATTAGATGAATATTGACGTGCGGCGTGTAGATGGAAGCCAGACAGCTGCTTCTGAGAATGAGAAGGCGCTAACGCGTTCTTGTTTTGAGGTCGGAGGTGTGTCGGTAAACCCAAGAAGTGGAGTCTGAAGGTTGCCCATTCACCGAAGGTCATCCCAAGGAGCTCTTTGAGGTCATCTGCATCCCCAAAGATCAGTGATGAACCACTGAGATCATTGCGCGTCACTATTTCAGCATACTTACTGTCGAATCCCATCCTCTCCAACTAAAGAAAGAAAAGGAAGAGAATGCATGCATGACATACACAATGATGTTATAATTGAGCCCCATATGGTTTGCACCATCATGAAAGGTGAATAAAAAAAAAAATGCTGATCTACGCACATAGGATTCACAGGAAATGTCAAGGCGTGCAAGTCAGCTCCACTCTTTGTAATGTTACCTCACTGTTTATTGTTAACTCACCTAACTACATAGCTGTGGCTGTTGCTGCTTCACCTAAAAAAGCATTCAGCGTGGCTTTTATGGTGAAGCAGACACAGGAAATGCGGTGTATTTGCCAACAGTGTGTGGCTCCGACAGTGATGCATACGAAACGTTTTCGTTCTCTGCATTTTTTGACGGCAGATCAGTTTGAAATTTGCAGGGTATAGGCGCAACAAGACGGAGCAGCCGCAGTGAACTGTTAGATGAAGAGCTGCAGGTGACAGGCTGTACACCTCCAACTCCTCAGCGGGGGAAACCGAATCCACCGTGCCCTGCCGCTGCTGTGTAGAGAAATACTTGTGCCATGTGAGAATCAGATCGTGGTTGCTGAGGCGTGATGGAAGAAGGCCAATTATTCAATGACTTCTTCATTAATGCATGAGTTCAGTCAGGGCTACTTTTGTCAAAGAAACTTCATTTCCAATTGTACTAAGTTATATTTGATGCTGTGCCTCTGTTCTGGGACCTCCCTGCCCTTCCATGAACACACATAGAAAGCCTAAGGCGGGGAGAGCAACGGCAAAGACCCCCCATAGGGTAAAGAACAGAGCAGGCATCAATGACAACAGAAATGACATTGATTAAATCTGATACGGCGTTAAAAGGAGGAGCTGGGAAATGGCTTGCAGAGGAAGCAGTCAGGGTGTTCATCTTAAATAAGGTGACCTGAATGATAATTTTGAATTGGACGCTTGAAGGGAAACAGTGAATCTGACTTAAGCTTTGTTCAGTTTACACTTACAACAGTTTCTCTCTTGTTTTTTCTGTTAAAGTAGCAGCTGTAGTCTTACACCACACTTGCTGTTACTACAAGTAATTGCAGTTAAAGTTGTTATCCCTAAAGGACCAGGGTGAGATCTAATGGCAGAGATGAATTAATATTAAATCAATTTATTAGTGTATCATCGCCTGAAAATAATAATAGTTGTGTTGCTTTGCATGGAGTCTGCCATGTTGGTCCACCATGTTTCTACAGCAGCCCAAAATGGACTCGGACATCCACTCTAGATTGTCACGAGTTTAGCAGCCACCGTCGTTTCTCTCGTACGCTTGGAAGGGGAGGGTGAGACGATTGGATGCGATCTGCAACTTCACTGCTAGATGCTACCAAATCCTACACACCATCCTCTACACCTTAGAGGTGATGTGAGTGATTCTGGAGGAATCAGTAACTTCTGTTGTGATCTGGCGCCTTATAAATAAAATTGAGTTCCCTTCATTAACAGTTTCACAAGCAGATTTATGCCGAAAGTACAGCAAGCATCAAATTATAGTTTTATAGGCATAATTTACCTCACAAACGGGGGTTACACTTCATCTTTAAAGGTAAGCTGTCATGTCATACTGTGACAACTACCATAATATAGGGTAAATGAGAACACAGCAAGTAATATAATTAACGTTAGCTATGCTGTGGGTTTGGAAACTGTTGCTGAAGTTGCTGCTAACGGACAGAGTGGACAGAGTGGAAACAGTGTTTCCCAGACCAGACTGCAATACACACAACTGTCCTGCTACCATAGCAAACACCACCACAACGACAGATTTAGGATCAACTCATGCAATATTACTTGACACACAAATTCTGGCTGGAATAACAAGTTAACGTTTTTGTTTGATACTACAGGTCCCAGATTTCTCACGGGGGGGGGGCAGAAAAACAAAGATTGTGCTTTTAATAAAGAAGCAAGGCCCTTTCTGTTTTTTCTTTCATGCTGTGAGCAACCATGATCTGATTCGATGCTGCAAACATTATGAGTCCACAAACAGCGGGGCACAGTTAAAGGAGTTGGTTACCTTGCTGAGAAGTTGGAAGTGTCGCCCGCAGCTCTTCATTTACCAGCTCGCTGTATTGCAGCTCCTTCTTGTTCAATTACTCCCCCTGCAATATTTCTGATCTGCTGTCAGAAAATGCTGAAAATGACTCCTGTCTTGTTTCTCTGGATCCATTTTTCAGGAATGAAAGCACTAATTATACTGGCAAACATTACATTTCCTGTCACTAGTTTATAATAAAAGTCATCTGCAGCAGCAAGAAATGTTTGGTAATTCAAAACAGTTTTTCTGGAAATGTCACCGTAAGATTCAGTTTGCCTTCATTAGTGGGCCATAGACGCAGTCACCAGTGATGCCTTATTTAGTGATAGATAGTGACATTCATTTAAATGTTCTTACCTCCTCACATACATCCTCTTTATTCATGCCGATGATAGTTGTGATTGGCAGAGGAGCTAGGTTCCTCATCCAACCAGAATCTTTCAGCCTCGATGTTCCTCTGATCTGAGCCAGCTCCTTTCTAATTGTATGATCCAGGTTCACCGTCGCCACCTCAAATATCTCCAGGTCTTTGACAGTGAATTTGAAATCTGTTTTGAGAAACCTCTCAAACATCTCAGGGTCTCCGTCCTGCTCGAGGAACTCTTCAATCTGTGCACTCATCACGTAAAGCTCTGCCCGGGACTCACTGAAGACTTCCCATAAGTATTTTGAATCAATGTTGGACACATTGTTACAATCGATATCTGCTCTCTGCTGAGCATCTTCCACACACTGGATGATCCAACTGAGGCGGCAGGGCCACTGATTGGCCAAGACCACCCACGCTGCAACGTATTCTGGTTGAGGATGCTCTTTCTTCAAGGCCTTCATGATTATCACAGTCACTCGAATGGCGTTGATCACCCTCCTCATAGACATAGCATCGTCTAACATGTACTTGTTTAGATTCATTTCGTTACTGGTCAGGATGCTCCCGACCAACTTCTCTACTTCCTCCTCCTTTACATCCAGTGCTGATGCAGTTGTGTCAATCAGCGGAACTGACTCTTTCGTTTCAAGCGCGATCTCCACTGAAGATGCATCCGAGGGTATCTTTTTATGGCTCTCAGTTCTAACTTCTGGCATGCTCATGTTCTCAGGGATTTTTGAGTTGTTCGCAAGGCTGTGAAATAAACTGCGCCTTGAATCATTGCACAGTGGTGGGACTGTGAAGGCCAGAGTCACAATGCTGTTCAGCAGTGCATACGCTCTGTCCTCTTTGCTGAAACAGCCATCTGCAAAGTTCACTTTCTGCATAAGAACATCTGGGTTGACAGCCAGAATATTAATAAACGGACTTTCCTCCTTATCTGAAAGCAGAATGTTAATGGCGTCCAGAACTGCAACAATTTTCTTGGGAGAACACCGGTCCAGATTGGTGATCTTCAGTACAACTCGGATCCGTCTTCTCTCAAACACCTCCATGAACTGGATGAAACGTGACAGAAACCACATTTCCTTTCTCACTTCGTTCATGAAGCCCAGCTGGCTGCTGATTCGCTCATTGTCCAAGCCCTTCCTGAGGTTCAGATCCTGGCTGTAGATGAGGTTCTTAACCATCTGATAGGCAAACTTCAATCCGCTTGCTGCTGGTACTCCTAACACAGCGAACATTACTCCCTGCAGCACACCCACCTTGCCTTTTTGTCCATTCACCTCCTCACTTGGTTCCAACTCAGGATCAGGAACGCCAAGGGTCAACACAACTACCAGGATGATAATTGGTACCACAAGAATGGACAAGACAAGAAACCACAGAGGGCAGCAGCAAACCTTTTTGGACCTCCAATTGTTAGGGCCATCCTCCACTATCTGAATTAAAAAAACAAAAACAACAGATGACAAAAGATTTATCACATTTTGCATGATAATTGTAAAAAAAAAAAAAAAAAAGACATAAAAGACAAAAATAAGATTTGTGCAACTTAATAATGATGTTTCATTGGGAACAATTTTCTACCAACAGATACATTACTTTGATGACCTAATACTTGTATGATTAATGACATTCCCATCACCCTTGGCTGTACACATTTCGTGGCAATTAGCAAATGTTAGCACATTAGTTAACATGCTAAACTAAGACGGTAAGCTTGATGAACAACCTGCTAGACATCAGCATGCAAACATTGCTACTGTGAGCATGTAAGCATGCATTTAGCTCAAAGCTAGAAAGTCTGTAGACGGGAAGATTTCAATTCACAAACCTTCTTCTTGACCTCGTCTTCTTCGTCATACTGAACCACACGGTAGAGTACAAGCTGTAGTTTTCCAAAGCTCATCTGCATGGCGTGAAACAGCCGTATGGCGATCCCGGCCCATAGTAGGTCACTGCCTGCAAAATGCCAGGCGCTAAAATGTACATATATGAACCTGACGTTATGGTGCCGCTGGTTCTCCTCAGTCCAAATGGGCCTGTAGAAGAGCAGCCGACCAATGAGCGCCAGGAAGCCAGTGAATGAAGGGCTAGCTGAGCGAGGCTTGGTTTTTCCTTTGTAGTCCCGTTCAATCCTCGAGGCCTCCTGCTTCATGTTCACTGAAGACACAGAAAATATGTTGCATTGAGGATAAATCTTTTATGTGGTTGTAATACATGTAAAGATAAACATTATAAATCAAGGCAAATAAGTATTAATACATAAAATAAAATGTTGGGTAGTATAGAAGATGTAAAGATGATAATAAAAACATGACAACTGGGCTCTTTCAATTTTTCAAATCAAGGTGAGATGCACAGTAAAAAATGAAAATATAGAGTTCATTTTAACGTTTTATTATTGCATGGACAGCCATTTGTGAACATAAAGCCTCGTCCAACATGTGCCATTCTGCCAAGGTTAAAAATCATCATGATGACCATATACAGAAAAACCTTGTGGGAATCAAGAAAGAACCTTAAACTTGTCTTTTTCTAATAGAGCTTTCCTTTGAATGGAGCACATGCTCCATCATGTGCTCCATTCAGTCTGTTCAATGTCACTTCAGTCAAATGGAAATCTGTATTTTCATGTTTGAGTCTTTACATATTTCTTGTGCAAGGAGATTGGGTGCAGTACAGTGATTTGTTGTTTACATTCTTATACCTTTTCAAAAATGCTACTTATTATAGTTGAAGTTGTTGTCTTGTGTTTTACTTTTTTTCCCCTCGTGTCTTGAAGCGAAGATTAATTCCTGTCTTTGTTGGTGCGAGTTTTGATTCTGTTCTACCTTCATTTGTCGCACCTGTCCCTCATTTCATTTCACCTGTGCCTAGTTGTCTGCCTTGTGTTTTTAGTCCATGTATTCACTGTGTCTGTTGACCAGCACTGAGTTCTGTGTTTCCAAGTTCTCTTTTAGGTCCTCTGTCCTGTCTTTGTGCTTACGCTCCGTGTTTTTGCTCCTATTACCATTTTTCTTCTGTTCTGGTTTCCATTTGTTGGACTTCCGTTGGACCCCTGGTTTATCTTGGATATTTGTACTGTTTGTTCTTGCTGCCTTTAGTTTTTTTTTGTGTGTTTGTATGCCTGCCTAAGTTATTACAGTCCCTGTTTGTTCACAATACCTCCCTGTCTGCATCTGGGTCCACTTCTTGAACTGAAACATGACAGCTTACCTTTAAAGTTGAAGTGTAACCCCCGTTTGTGAGGTAAATTATGCCTATAAAACTATAATTTGATGCTTGCTGTACTTTCGGCATACATCTGCTTGTGAAACTGTTAATGAAGGGAATTCAATTTTATTTATAAGGCGCCAGATCACAACAGAAGTTATCTCACTCCATACAGAGCAGGACTAGACTGTATGGAAGGAAAGGTTGTTATGTAGAACCTCGGTCTTTTTAAGGGAACTATTTGTCATCACTCAAACCTGGATGAGCTGTGTAGGTTTGTTAATTGACTCCATCCCAAAATAATATCCCAAAAAAATACTATCAGCATATCACCTTTCCCTCCAGGGGAGACAAGGATCACTGCTACACACACTGTCATGTAAGTAGTGTAGTATATCCTCTTTATGTAGTCCAATCATTTATTCATACAGTGATACGTTTCCAGTGCTTTAGCTTACATATTTCACATAGTTAATATATTATTTATCACTACAGTTTTGGCTGGAAATACAATTTTATTGTGCTTTATATCTTCCATATCTAGCACTGTTATTGTAACTAGTGCTGAGCTGACCTGTGTATATATATATATATACATACTTATTACAAATAAAGCTATCTATTCTAAATCTCATATGAAATGAATGTGACGGGAGCACACCTTGCATTGGGTTATATGCAACTTTGTTTGTCGGGCAGCGTAGGAGAGCTATGGTATGTGTATTTAAGGACGCGGAGATCCCCCAGAGGCCAACAGAGCAGCAACACACCGTCCACTTTTCAATCAGTCAGTTGTGAAAAAGTCATTAAAGCCTGAGCCAGCTCTGAGGCGGTGCACGGGTCATTCATATGCCAAGAGGTAGCTCAGTGATTTTCTGATGGCAGCGGCTAAGTCAATGCAAGTACATTGTACTGATACTGTGCTGCCACAGTAGTTTTAGGTTAACAGTAAACACGGCATAGTTTCACACGCTGCAGTCATGTTTACAGTGAACATTGCGTTAACACTAAAAACAGAAACACTGTTTCCATGCAAATCACTTTTTTTTTACATTTGATGCCAACATGAGAATTTCCACAACAGACTGTAAATACCATCAGACTTTGAGTGACTGATGAAAGCAAGCAGACGCCCTTTATACGTGTGTATAAAGGGCGTGACATACCTTCCATCTGTCCGAGGATCATGCTTAGTCGATTCTGACATGCGGAGTAGAGCCCTACGGTTGCAGGTGATGAAACTTTTGTCAAGGTCTTGGACAGCGCGTATGCATAAATATCATCTGGAAGAAGAAAAGAAATCCAGCATGGATCAATTTTTTATATATTCACATGAACCTAGTTGAAAACATTAGAAGTAAGTGGATAGAAAAAACACTGAGCGAACTAGAGCTCCATTAAACACGCACACAGGACTAATTATTACCGTCAACGTTCTTTCAGCTCAATAATGCCGAACTAAACTGAAACGACAGGTACGTGACAGTTGTTCATTTATGCATTAATAAGGTGAACATTTATACTCATATCAGGAAAATACTCAAAACATAGACTGTTTTCACAGACGAGCATTTACATTTTCAGAGAAAAACAGACAGTAAAAAATGCGACCTTGAACAGGAGCGAAGCGGCAACTACTTACTGAATATTCTATTGTACATTATATACTGTGTTGGCTGTAATGATGGGCAGTGTTCTCAAACCTTTCACACCCGTGCACCAGCACCAGACTGACACTGAGTATCGAAACCATTCTTGGGAAATATCATATATATATTCAAGTGAATGATGATCACTACAAATCATCAACAAAAGGTAAGACCACATGCCAACAGTCTCAATGTTCCTCCACCCATCAAACTAACAGCATTTTGTAAAGGACTGGGTTGCCCAACAACAATTAAACAGATTTGCAATAGATTATTTTCTTGGAGATCTGCAGCCTTTGTGTGAGGCTGAAAGCCATTTTTTCATCAGATTCATTGCTGGCTTGTAGCCGTCCGGACATGTATCTTCAAGGCGGACGCTGTCAAGACTGTTTGTTCAAAATATTTGTCGACACCGTATGCACGGCGGCAGATTGCCGGTCTGGTCGAGGCGCTTATAGGCATCACTATTCAAAAATGGGAAGGGGGGGGGGATGATTGTAAACAAGTCCATTTTAATGTGTGGACTGAACTTTGAGCTAGCTCTTTTTGATGTGTGAACTTGCACAACACTGGTAGGAGGTAAAACAAACATCGGCCCATTCATCTCTTTTTAATGATACCCATGTCATTACCCAGCTTAAAAACAGCACATAGCCAAATGTCTCCTCGGCATCGAGGTATATAGACAGCCTTCGATGCTGTGCATTGTGATGAACATGAGTGGGAGGAGGAGGCAGTCTCTCTCCCTCTCTCTCTCTCCCTCCCTCTCTCTCTCTGTGTGTGTGCTGACACTTAATGACAATGATGTTGTTTTTAATTAAAGAGGAACTGTCAGTAATTACAGAAAATACTAAGAACACGTCCCTGATTTAGGCATTATCAGCATCTACCCTTAGTTCACGGTTATGATCCCCCGTCTAGACAAGTGTCTCAGCCTTTATTGACAAACTGAAAGTGAAAGTGAAAATTTGTGCCACATACACGCGTCATAACCTGCAGGTAACTTACCTTTTGTTGGACGAGACATGGTGACAGTGTGGAGGGACATGCAGCTTTCCCAGAAAATCTCTCTGACCTGTGGAGAATATGACACAGCAGGGGGTTTGACTGCAGGCAGCGAAGGGATTGGTCTCTCCGTCTCTCTCTCTCTCTGTGTGTGTGTGTGTTTGGGCGTGTGTACGCTTCAGCTACAACTCCCTCCTGGCATTGCTCCGTTTAAATCTCTTCCCAGTGTTCACGAAAGGGTGGAGGAATCGTGATACCGAAATGGGATGTACGTTACTCGGGAGACAAGTTAATCACCCAGGGCGTGCGCCTTCTGTTCTCAGTGAAGGGTGACAACAAACATCATCAACCTGAGGACTTAAAACAGCCATGCATTCTGCGGATAAAAGTTTGAGCTCTGACAGGCAGGAACAATGCCCTTTTAGCGCGATGCGGCAGCTGAAATATGGACAGAGAACTCTGAATGAACTGAGAGAAAAAGTGAAGTAATGAAAGTGCACAAGCGAGGAAACAGACAAAGGCACTTTTTAAGTCACCAGTGAGTGGAGTAACTATGCAAAAATCTACTGATTTGACAGCTCAAACTCAAGTTTAACTTGAAAATGCGGTGTTAAAAATATGTTTGCTCACGTATTAAACACCCAGCGAGGGATGAAAGTCCTTGAGAGTGCTTACACGGCAAAAAAGAAACTCGGCGCGCGCACACAGTGATTGTTTCTTCTGAGTGTTGACGGACAGCTATTTAAGTGAGTTGTTTTAAGATGACATGCTGACAGTCATGCACAGGTATGCAACCTCCTCGAGGTCAGGCTTTTTTTTTCTTTTCTTTTTTCTTTGTGAGCACAGAAATGTCAGGTTTTGCTGCGTCAATGATTAACTTGCACTACCCCGGCCCCTTTCCCTGCTGGCAATATATTTCCTCCCTGTGTTCTTGCCTGCACATGTCTAACAGGTTCATAAGCATTCCAACAGAAAACACAACAACAGAGTCACAGAGTCTTATTTTTGATCAGGTTTATGTTTAACTTTGATGATACAACCGCGTGCACAAAAGGAAATTACAACCTGCAACTGTAACACGTCTGCAGTGACGACACAAGATGCCATAAAACAATGATCGATGTGTTATTCTTTGGTTAGAAATGTGTCTCATTATATGAAAAAACAAGCTTACCTGGTTAAGTTCCAAATTTCAGTCCTGATCTTTGTTTCTTGAATTGCTAATTTAAAGTATCCAGAACGCAAAGGCGGCAGCTAAAGCGCGGTGAACTTTACACCCCGATGACCTCGGTGTGATAAAACTTTACAGCACTGATAAGCGTGGAAAACCTCTGGGAACCTGATAAACAACAGGCTGTGTCTGTAGACTTTTCAGGAAGTGAAGTCACATTCAAGATGAAATTATTTCCGAGAGATGGAACTGTACATTTACTTCCGTTCCCCGTCCTCCTTTCCAATCCGTTACCCTGGTCTCCTGCTCCCAATCTTCTCTCTATTCATAGAATCGAAGTGAAGTGGGTAGTTCCTGAAAGCATTACGAGGTAGAAAAATCCCCTTTCCTGCAATAGCTTCTGGCATTCACTGTCCAACTTTTTTAGTCCATGGGAAAATGTAACAAATGAGTGATTTCATGCCGAAGCCCGGGGTCTGCATGATTCATGAACTGAATTCCTAGTTTGGAGTCCCTCAGGTTGAGAATGGCTGGATAGCTCTGCCTGGCCTGAACTGACATGCAGAGCAGTTAAGATGCCAGACCAGCAGCAACAAAGACCTTTTTTTTTTTTTTTTTTGCTCAGGGGCAGATTTATTGTGACATAACTGGTTAGTCAAGCTTTGCAAAACAAGCTAAGAATCTAATTTCCCTTGGCATATTTACTCTTAGTTCGCATTAGCCTCCTTTTGCCATCTGATGCCGCAGCATATCACAACACAGCTACTATAAATAAACTTGTGAAGTAAAGCATGTGGCATAGCATAATTGTCCTTTGGAGACAGATGTCAACTCATGGAGTCTTATTGTATATAAAAAAACAACCTATAAAGCACATACCGGTATAGTCCAACTGTAAACTAATAAATAATGTGGGCTGTGTACTTGTATGAGCATAAACTATAAATCACTAACTAACTAACTGTGCTATACGCAAACACACACACACACCACAAGCAAGCGCGGTGATCGTCGAAAACGTCACAAGCATCTCAGAGCAACATTTTGACGCCAGTTGCTGAAATGAAGTTTAATTAGTGTATGTCTGATTAAGATTTAAAGTGCTTGGCCTGAGGGCGACTAATTCTGTCTTTACTCCGAGTACCTGATTGTTCAACTGCTTTAATTAACTTGACTGTCATAGAGAGACTGAGGTTGTGTGTGTGCATACGTGTGTGTGTGTGTGCGTGTGTGAGAGAGGTTCTCAGTTATCACCTGGCCAGAAGTCTTTTGCAAACCAATACTGAATGAATTGGATTAGATCTCCCCTTCTATGAACCCCTCAGCACACCTTGGCCTTTCACCGCATACACCTTGCAATTAAGGTTAATGAATTCTCCTTCATGATTAATCCAAGATAGGCATCGGACACAGATAAATTATATTTTAGGATTGGGCAGACTCGCAGTGATTTTCTTTTCTTTTTTTTTTTTTTTTTGCTCAAGGCAAGGGGAAATTAAACTAATATTGTAACATGTTGAGTTCAGGGCATGACAGTTATTTTCTGTCAGGAGCTAGGTGAAACACTTTGATCGTTTGCTTCAGCTGTGATATATGCACAAGCTAGAAAAGGCATACAAAAATATATATAGAGAGCGAGAGAGAGAGAGAGAGAAAGAGAAAATCATGTTGTAATGAGACCAACAGAGGGCGCTGTAGTATTGTGCATGAAAGCAGGACAATGACATTTGATCAGCTGCCCTTCATCACACTTCTCTGCTCTATTTGGTATGTAGGAGCAGACCTGACAGTGAAGGAGACATTTGCTGAAAATGGGGTGCGGTCAAGAGCTTAAGATGTGCTAGAACTTTTCTCAGATAGGCTGATGATCATTTAATGTAAATCAGTAACTGCAGCACAGAGAGCACACACTCACATACTCTAATATCTATCTGCCTTTATTCCTTTATCCATTGTTCCTAAGGGCAGACAAGCTTCAGTATCGACACAAAGTCTGACACCGGCTTGCCTGGCCTAATTGGCCTCAAGACCTCTTGTTGGTGTGATCTATTGATCAGTCTCACTGCAGACGCTGCTAAGTCACAGGGAGAGGACAGAGAAATAGCCAGATGTACTGAAAGTAAGCACCGCCAAATCTGGGCATGATGTCTTAAGCTTTGCTGCTCTCTTGGCAGAGATGTGCAGCAAGCAAAGATGATGATAGGGTCTTCACCCCCGAGGTGCAGGGGTCCAGCTCCTAGCCACACGCTGATTCACACACACTGATTGTCCTTTATTGTTACCAAGGGGATGATGGCACCAACAAATGGAGGTTTCTGAATGCGGTGACCCCCAAAGATCTATAGACACTGTCTGCTTTAACAATCCCACCGGAGACGGCGAGATGAAAACTCTTCCCCACACGCAAGATCCACTTTCTGTTTGATACCTCTGCTGCAAATATTAGGAGAAAAAAAATAATAAAATAAATAAATAAAAGACAGCTATGAGATTGCCACCAGAGCGTCCTTCTGGGGCAGGGGTGAGCGAAATGGTATGCATGCTGATCTTGTATCTATCAGCACAAACATCCCATACATGATTATTTTTGCCTGCACCTTCAACCTCCTTTCCATTCACATTCAGATCCCAGATCACATAATCTCATTCTCATCTGTTCCCGGTTCTCCTTCTCAACCTCTCCCTTCTCAAGCGGCACGCAGCCATTTCAATGTAAATAGTGTCTCTGTTTATCTGCCTCTTAATCCTCCTCCGTCATTCTCTACAGCCTTTCCTCAAATCCCGGAGAAACTCATAAGAGAAACATGCGTATGTTTATGAGGCCTGCCACACAATATGTCCGCCGCTACCTCGTAAAAAGGCAATGCATTCTTCTTTATGGGGTGCACAAATTTCCTATTCTCTACTGTGTGTGAGAGCTACATTCACATATGGTATTACATTTATGATGCATGACAAGGCTTACAATTCTCCATCTCCTCTGCAGCACACTGCGAGTAACCAGAGCTGTCCAAAAGTCGTGGCTGTGACAACGGGGATCATTATACATTTTTCTTTCTGTGCGGCTGCCTCTCTGTATTCGTCTCCATGCCTGCATGAAATCTGGCTTTATCCCGCTGTGTGAGAGTATAGCTACCAGGTGCAAGCCGAGCTCTTCTCTGGGTGGTATCGCCGGAATGAGTGTCCACTCTTGGACCTTTACACCAGCGCGCAAACTTACACGCACGTGTGCACACATCCACGCTAACCTGCTGATCCTGCCTCCTGTTTTATTGTCAATATCAGTCGGCTCAAGGGTTGTAGGGGTTGACGGCTGTTGACAGGGGCTGGATTGTTGAGGTAAAGATGATGGCAGCTCTTGCAGAGATAGAAAAGCTGTATCTTGAGACCCCTTGGAGGGTGTTATTAGGCTGTTATGAAATCCGCTATCAGACCTTCACTGAAGCAAAGGGGAGGGAATAGCCAGATGCAGTGCAAAATACAAGTGTTGCATCTCTCGCTTGCTCCTATAGCTTCCTCTTATCTAACCCCCCTCCTTCCTTTTGCGCACACGCGAACGGGCACGCGTTTCTCTTTAGCATCGCACCACCTGTACCTGTGTTTTTCAGTCAACACAGCCTGCAGTCTTCCTGCCTATTTGCACCAAGGAATTGCTTTATCATATGAAATAGGGCACCAATCTTGTTTGTTTTATGTTTCATGAACATAATACACCTCAAGGCGCACAGCATGCGCTGCATCATGACACCAACACCTGCTGTCAGGTTGCTCCTGACACCTGAACACACACTGATGGTTCCAGCACATCAGTGAGAGAGCTTCGGTAAAAAGACCCCCCCCCCCAATAAAAAAATAAAAACACCGTAATGTGGCAGCTACTGGTAACAAACAAATACACAAAGAGAGCGGTTGTGCAGTTGTGCACACATGTACTCTGCACGCTGTAGAAGGAGAGCATGAACGTGTCCACGGTGCTTCAGTCAGTGCGATTCACACATTTGTGTGAGTCAGCAAAAAAAAAAATCTGTTATGTGGGAAAATGTGATCTTTTTAGTGTATCCACAACACAGAGGAACAGAAGTCAACATTCAGGCTATTTTCACTTTTGCCTCTACGCTTTTGGTTGATGGTGTTTAACTTCACGGCGCAGGTGTGTTTTGTGTATTTTAACCTTTTTATCTCTGGAGTTTTTGCTAGCGGCGGAGCTCTACGGGCTCTCGTCCAGGCCGAAATATCCTGACAGCCATTTGGAAGCGTTTGCTTAAAATTTGGTGCAAACATTCAGGGATGAATCCTGAAGGTGATTCTCTAACTTTTCATTTAGCAGCATGAATAGCAGAAAAAAGAAAAAAAAAAGTGCTCTGAGAAATCAAAGAAGAAAGTGTTCTCATCCACCCAGCCAAATCTGAAGAATCAAAAATATCTTTTATACGATTTTATTTATGAAATCAGGTGTCAAAATTGGGTAAAAATGAGCAGTGCAGTATTCTCAGCGCCGGGACTGTGGGGGGCGTGTCCAATGAATGTCCTGAAGCCACGCCCACTTGCGGGAGCAGTCAAACCGCCATTTAAAACTGAAATGTGTCAGATGAGTTCAGAAAATGACAGGATTTGAAGCAATCATTATCTCTCTGCTAGGGGTGGCCTCAGTGTGTCATCGAGCCCTCCCGCTGACGACAAATTGTGCAAACTTTGATGATTCTTTCATTTTTCCCATACGGCCTTCATCTGATAGAACTAATTAGATTCTCATCAGCATTAGCTGCGCTTTGTGTTTGACTCTTTTATTGCAAACCAATTTATTTCCATTTTCCATAACCACATACACAACACAGGGAGGCAAACAATCACTCACGCTAACATTCACACCTACAGGCAGTTTAACCTGCATATGTTTTGACACCAGGAGGACATGCAAACTCCATGCAAACAGTAAGATCTTTCTGTGAAGCAACAGCGCGACACGCCGCGACATCCATAAACCCCCATGAACCTCCATGCTTGCCAAACATTAACATGTTAGCACTGTCTTATGTACATATAGCTCAGATCACCAAAGAAGCATATGAAACAGCTCCACGGGGCTATTAGTATGGCTGTAGACTCTTGCTCTTGATTTAATCTATAAAAAAAAAAAGACTTCAGTACATAAAAGTAAAAAGTGTAAATGTCTCTGATGCGCAGAGAGAATGTGCAAAGACCGAGCCTCAAGAGGTGGTAAGAGACGGGCTAAGGTGTAAATGTGAAATCAATGTACACACATCAACACAACCTGAATAAATGTTGACGCGTTACGTATTTTCTGTTGCGCGCTGATGAGGACATTGATGTGTTCTTTGCTTTCCCCCCCTCCTCCTCTCTGTTTGCCCACATTGCAATAAAACATACACAATGTCCATATGTGATTAGTAACTTGATTGAAATCGACCATCTGGGGCCTGCGGTGTGTTCCTGACAAAGACACATTTTGAAGTAAAAGAATAAGTGCTGGGTTTGTTATGCTCTCTGCAGAGCCTGTTTAGAACAAAGGGTAATACTTTTGCATTTGCTGTGAAAAGGGCTGTCACTTTGGCAATTATACCTGTTAGAGCTTTCTTAAGGAAAGAGTAATCTGATTTTGCATGATTCAAGTTAGTCATAACATGCATGAGGCAGATATGTGAGTTTTCAAAAGGGAAGAACCGGTTACATCCACTGATCTAAATGTAATTAGCTGCGCCATCATACACACATTAACACATTTAGCATTGCACAGGGAGATTTCTCTTTTGCAGATGTGTCCAAATGTGAGAACAATGTCTTTGTATTCTGTGCAAAGGTTCTGTCTGCTTTCTTTTAACTGTTGCATCTATTATAAAGTGTTCAGATGTCAGGTCTGTTTACATGGTACACGGGAAACAGCAGCTGTTCAAACATCCAAGCTGCGGAGAAAGGCAATAGGTGGACACAGAAATCTTAGCGTGAACGTGAATCTGATTTGTGAGACAAGATTCATGTAAAGTGACTCTCAGAGCTCATTTTAAACCCCTTCTGTCAGCTGTGAGAGAGCCCGCTCTAATCCATTGTCACTGGGTAGATTAATTTGCATAATTCCACCATTGTGCAGTCCCAGATCTTTTTCTGTCTATTCCTTCACACGCAAAAAAAAAAAAGAAAGAAGAAGAAGAAGAAAAAAAAGAGAAGACTCTCACACCTCTGCTACTTGTTGCTTTGGAAACAAGGGGGTGGAAATACGAGCAGCAAGTACAGTAGGGCAAAAATGAGAGAGCTGGCAGGAGAGAAAGGACCCAGTGGTGCAAAGGTGCAGAGATGAAGGGGGCGTGAAGATGGAGATATGATGAGCAGGGAGCAGAGAAAGGGAGGACGAATGAGCGGAGGACAAGGGAATGAAAGAGGGAAGACTGATAGAGAGAAGAGAGGAAACTACTGTTCAGTGAATGGAATACAGAGCAATTTTCTGTTACTTAAAAAGTCATTTATCTATGTCGACAGTCTATTAGTCATGTATTCGAGTGTGACCCCCCCGCGCACACACGGAAACACACACACACACACTTCCTTTTTTCACCCTGGCAGTGTGTGTGTGTGTGTGTGTACATGTGTATCACTGTTTGTGTGTTTGGGTGTATGATGAGGCTGTATTGCTTTTTCCTCCAGGGAGGGGAGCCGGAGGGAAGAGAGGCAGTGTTAAATTGCACAGATAAGATCAATATGTAGTTAAGAAGTGGGGCCGCACCTTTCACAATGAACACTGTATAATATTGCATTAGCTCTGCGCCATGTTAAACAGACTATTCTTAGAATGCGACGCGGAGAACTTACTCGTTGAAGAATAACATTTTAGGACAACCGCCCACCGCTGATCGTGATTTTCTCTTCCCGCCAGGATGCATGAAAGGTAAGTTACAATGAGACGGTCCTGTCATGAAAAAACAGTATCATTTGCAGCTGTAATAACTGTAAATTTTGTCCATTGGGAGCGACGACAGTGTAAAGAATGGGCGGTGTATCTGTGAAGAGTTTCACATCTGTGGCTCTGGCCGGGCTAACCTAAAGATCGGCAAAGACGTAGATCATCGGCAGACCTGAGGTGGGCTGAATGGTGCTGAAACATGCCGTCTGTAACGACACCTACCTGTCAATCATAGCAGCCACGCTGTAAATGATGTTATTATTTGTGCTGTGAAGTTGGACATTTTAACATGGGGCGGCCTGTTTTGTAGTGGCCGTGCAAGGAACTGCAGTTTCTGGCACTTCCGCGCTGGCTTCACCTCACAGTCACGGAAGCTGCTGCTTGATTGGGCGCAAGGAGGCAGTGAAAATTGATTTCTTTTGACCCTGATTGTTCCCTAATCTTAACAAAGTATTTCATTTAAACCACACTATGAAGTTTACCTATACCTATAGTTGTTTCTGTACTAAGGAAATAGCCCCTGTGTGAACTTCTGTGGACACTTCATTTTCATTGGAGTGGATGTAGATATCTTAAAGACAAATGTCCTGTAACCTGGACAAATAATACCAAGACTGTCTGCATGGCTATAGTGCACTAGAAAGGGAGAAAATAGGTTAGGTTGTGTGAACCAAGCCTTTAAAATTGATTTGGAGTTGGCGAGACTAACAATGAATAAGTATCTCTTGTCCTCCACTGAGAGACTGCACACTGTTAACCCTGCTGGCATGGGATGAAAACCCTGTAGTGCCGTGTCCTCTGTCTTCCCCGCTGCCTGTCTCTCTCTCTCTCTCTCAGCTCTCTCGCTGTATTAATAAGCAAAACAGCATGTCCTGCTATAATCACCATGATATATTAAACATAATCAGATGTGCTAATGAGGTCATAATTAAGATAATTCATGCATTCATTATCAAATATTTCTCTGTCAAAACACACTTTGAAATAGTCCAACCAGCACCGTCTCTAACTGTGGACGTAGCGTGATGAATACCTGTGTAATTTATTGCCGTTTTGAGGATGGTTTGCATTACTTAGTAAGGTGTTCCTGTTATCGCCATCAATTTATAATCACCATGTTAGCATCCTCAGAAAGAATAATTCAAAAGCAATTACCATCGCTGAACTGAATTATTAAACTAAATGTGCGACATCTCGACAAAACATGAACATCATGAGATTTATTGTTTTGATATTGTGTTGAATATCATTAGAAGGTGCGCCGCCTCCTGAGTGCGTCTTCTCATTTTCAGGTAGTTAGGTTTGTCCCAGGGAAATACTTTGTAAATATATTACCAGACTTACAAGAAGAGAAACAAAGTGTGGGATGCTTTCCCAAATATGTTAGAGGATTGTTTCACATTTATGTCAAGGAGCTGACCGTTTGTAGGAAATAGTTACAGGGTCAGATTCGGTGGAAAAAGCTCAGTTATTTGAAGGAACTCCGAGCAGCGGTGGGATTCTGCCGGGACAACTAATCCCACATTAATTAACGCACAAATGCGAACTCCCTGGTAGCTCACCTGGTAGAGCACATGCTTGAATCCTTACCGCAGCAGGCTGGGTTCGGTTCCATCCTTAAATCCTTTGCTGTGTGTGTCACCTCCCGTCTCTCTTCCTGCTTTCCTGTCTGCCAGCTGTGTCCATCTATTAAAGGGAATAAAAATCCCCCCCTAAAAATGCATAAAATGAAGATTAAATCTGAGTTAAATCAACGGACAGGAGGTTATGGCGGTGCAGGGAGCCGTGACACCAAACAGCATTGCTGTGAATATATCGTCAAGTTATAATGGCTGTCCTGTGCAGCTGGATGTTACTAGTCAGCTAGCAACACAGCTGGTGAATGATGCAGTGATTGGAAAGCATGAATGAAGCATCTGATTCCAATCAGCTAAAGCCAGCCCGGCCGCTCGGCTTGAACACTGCTTCATCGGCTCTTAAGGTGGAACCTTTAGAAACACGCCGGACAGTATTTTTGGGATACCGTGTTCATTATGAATTCGACTGACAGAAATATCATGTACCAGGCTATATATATATAATCATCAGGGATTCCCTGATTAAGTTTTTTGGCTCTGCTGGGAGTGCCGATCCGAGTCATTTAACATTGGGTATCTGCTGAATTTGACTCTGCTCTGATGTCTTTATTTTTAGCAAAATGTTGATTAGTATCTAACACGCTGAAATAGCAGCTGTACTCTAACTACTGGCAGTCGGTATTGCCATGAAGTACCGAAGGTTATGTTTTCAAATTATGAAGCTGGCGAGCCTAAACGGATGTAATGTGATCCGTTCAACTCTGTTGGAGTTGTTGGGACTACAAAAGCACTGATAAGTACAGACTCCAGCTTGCAGAGAGCGCACAACAGTTTAAGTTTAAGGTTGGCCTGTAATTAGTAATTAGGTGCTCGCAGATTTGATGCTAATTAGCAACAGCTGATGTGACCCGCCACCGTTCTTCGTTTTAACTGATAAAAGTGACGGTCGCTGGCGGCTAAAAGCAAGGAGATGCTAATTGAATATTTTGCTCTTTGCTAATAATTAGAGATAATTACAGTCTCAGTTTAGCTAATTTGTGTAATTTTATTCGGACAAACCAGGTATCAGAGCTCAGCGTCACTCGCGCCAGTGCGCACAAATACATTCCCACACTATAATTTTCACTGGCTTGCAAGAGAAATGCTGCATTGCAGAGCTCGGCTGTACAGGAGAGCAGCGCTGCAACACTAGCAATCTGAGGTGGATAAGACACAATATACTTCAGTAAAGAACGATCTTTGAACAGCTGATTGACACTGATACTAATCTCTTGGCTCCGGTCATTATCTCTGATCATCAATATTTTTATACTGACGATGGATCATGCGACTATTTATACGTGAAAAGGGGCTCGTAGAGACGAACAGCCTGAGAAGTATCAACAGACCCTGCAGTTTCCTTCAGGTCTCATTTCCAGCATCTTTCTCCTCATTAGGGTGGATTCGTTTTCACGGCCCGCTACCTTACTGTTTTGGTTCACTCTCAACATTATCATCAATGTTGTTTCCTCTGCATGCTACCTGCCCAGAACCAGAGAGCTGACAGGAAAAGTTAGCGAGTAGCTGGCCAACGTGGTGGAGCTTTCAGCTGCTAATGAGCCGTATATTTCCCCGGAGTTAATGAAGATCAGAACAGAGCTAGAAGGAATGTAAAGGAATGACCCGCATTCATCAACTCCTAATGAGTGATGATATCGCGGATCACATTGCAGATTTAAAAATGAAATAAAGGCGTCTCTAATAGGATGAATTCGGAAAAAGTTTGCAATAGTTGTGCATTTATTCCAGGAGCGACAGAACAACTAGGAAAGTCCTGTGCGATGTGTTTGTCTCAGAAGATTTTTACTAATGCTTATTCAACCAAAAACATGTGCATACTTGCTGATTTTTCAGCAGTGCTTCACATTCAAACACTAATCCTCGCAAGCTGTCCAGTGCAACGACAGCCTTGAACTGTCGGCCAATACTGGAACAAAATTTGGTTTCAGTGTGGGCCTTGCCTGGAGAGAGACGGAGAGAGAAACAAAACCAGAAAATCTATTTCTCACAATTATGAATGAAAATGAATGTCCATAATTTACTGAGCAGAGCTGTAAGACACTGGAAAAACACGTGAGATGGTTCTGCAGAGACTGAATACAATATGTTTGATTAAAAGTATCGATTAGGCAATTACATGCATTTTATACCTGCTCTGTCTCGTATATGGCGCAAAACATTAGGTCGCTAATAAAAATGTAAGCTTTAAGGAGGTGAACAGGAGGCGTTATCACTTGTCGCTGTGGCAATTTGTCCGCGGTTAAAAAACTGTACCCTTCAAAACATCATCAAAAATTCAGCTGGAACCAATTCCCCTTCCAGCAGTAGCCATAATCAGATTACATTTTTTCAATTACTTTTTTAAACCTCATCTCAATGAAGGTTTGCACTCGGAGTGTTTGCAGCAGACACCGTCCCTGTATGTTTATTCATGTGAGCTCTGAGCCAAACCAAGCGGACCATCAATCAACACGCTCCGTATAGAAGTGACTTTCCTTCCCCTTTCTGTTCAACACCTCCTCCCCTCCGCCAGAGAGTGGATCGTGTTCGCTGGTGCGTGAACGCAGCGGCCACGGCGGAGCACCGCAGAAAACAAATGCCGTCCCTGCTCCCTTGGTCGTCTCTGTCATGGATCATCAAAAGGAGTTCATTGTTATTACTTCCACTGTTACACTCAATGATAGAGCGACAGACAGGGGGCTAGGTGTGATTGGTAGTTAAGACACACCGTGCTAAGAACACCCGCTGGCTGGTAATTGCCACAACACGGCGAAGGGATACAATCAAGCACTGTGATGTGCTGCGTGCATATACTGACACGCTTGCATTCAGTTGGTTTGTTCAGGCCACACACACAAACACACACACAAATAAGCACACTGTAATGGGCCTGTGTGTGGTTTAAATTCTCTTTGATGCCATGGATACCCCCTGCTGTTCACCGTATTACTCTGTACACATCAAACAGGTTGTTCTGGGAACAAAAAAGCGACATGATGAGAAGACTGTGGCTCACCATTCAGCTCATCCTGATGCCAGGCTTTTCATTCAAATAAAAAATAGGTTCCTCTACCTTTTACTCCTCTCCCCTCTCTTAGGCTCGTGTTTTCACCCTCTGTCGCTCTGCCATGGTTTCTCCTTTATTTTTTGTGCATTTACCTCACAATATCAAATCCTTCTGCTTCCTGCCTTTCTTCCTTTTGTAACTCTTGCATCTGTTTTCCTCATCCTCTGCAAACGCAGGATTTTCTAGGCGCCTTCGCAACATCCCAATATTGCTCCGTCCACAACCCAGAGCTTGTATTTTTCTTGTAAACTGCCCTCCCCCTACCATTCTCCTTTTGGAGTCACCTGGAGCTTGTCGCAGCATGCAACCCCATCATAGCTGACCATCCACACAATGTCAGTGTGAGTCACAGTTCACAGATGATAATGACCCTGCCCAGCTGCTCTGTAACCAGGGACACACTGGGCTCCTCTAACCCTACGGTCTGACCGGTGTGTGTGTGTGTGCGTGTGTGTGCCCAAGCATGTCTATTTCAATACATGAATAAAATGTGTTTGTACAAAAAAATCTGTTTGTGCAGAAAAAAAGCAGGAGAAGGAGGAAAAAGATTCTCCCCTCGTGTTGATTTGTGTTATGTGTGCATCCATGTGTGCACCGAATTTACTGAACTGGAGATTTGTGTGGCGATGCCTGTGCATGAGCTTATTGGTATGGATAGCGCGGCGTGATCTCGAGTGTGATCTGTGCTCGCCGCCTCCAAACCTACCCCCTCCCCCTTCCCTCCCATCCCATAATTCCACCTCTACCTCCAAAGCCCCTCTAACCTTTCTCCTGCACACCCATCTGTCAATCATGTTCATTGCAGCATAGCAACATAGGGACACTTGGTTCAGTGTTAATTGAACCCTCGCAGTTTACATTGGAATAAACCAACATCCCTTATCTGTTATTCCTGAGGTAACCCTTGGTGAAGCCATTATTAATCACTGCACACAGCTCTGGGAACATCTACTGGCTGATAAAACATTTGAAAAAATGAGATTGGAGTCAGTTGTGGTTCTAAAGACATATTGGCTAAAAACGTACATACATTTCTTAGGTTAAATCTTAAATGTCAGGCTGTTTTGTTAGGGAAAAAAAAAAAGAGTAAAATATCGAAATGTGTCTTGACTCCCCGTTCTCTGATGATTCATTAAAACAAGCTTCTTTCAAAGTATGGTGAAAGACTTTGCATAAAAACACATTTCACCACCTTTAAAGGTCACACCTCTTCAAGGCATCGTTGGAGGCGGTCCACTTTGTGTCATTAAATTAGTGTTACATAACATAAATGCCTCTTAAAAGTGTTAATGCAGATGGTCTCTGCACTGCTCGAATTGTGTGCACTTCCATGTGCGGATAAAAACGTCAGTACAGAGGAAACGTCAGGCCAGAGATCCCTGGGACGTTTAGGGAATTGGTCTCATGATGTTTTGCTTAAAAGCGTGTTCCTCCAGTTATCATGTTGAACATGTCCTCCATCACAGAAAGGGTGTCAGCATACTTCAAAAGGAGCGCTTGTCGGATCATCTAACAGCATCTGAAACTCCTCTCCCGACACATTTTCAACATTAGGGGATGTTGGGGGAATAAGGGAAGCTGTGTTCGACAATTTTTGTAACTTTTTGACACTAACAATCTGCCAGGCCCGCTCACATAGTGATTATCCAGGTGTGACTCAGTTAATTTCAGGCATACTGAAACCTTAAATGTAACAGGTTTCCTTTAGAGGAAAGAACCCAGTCTGTAGGAGACCTCGGATCCCCAAAGGTACTTTCAGCATGAGTTTATGAATGTGTAGAATGTCATTAAAATCAATTTTGCTCAAATCAGCTTTTGATTGAATGCTTATTGGATCCAGTCCCATGTTCTTAGTGTAGCTTATGCCTAGCAAATTATTCCTGACATTTTTATTTCTGCCCTTATCAAATATTCAATGACTTAAATTTAGAATTGTTGAACATTGTTCTCGCAAATTGAGTCTTTGCCTGACAGACGATGCGATGTGCCCCGTGTCAAGCCGGATCCCTTCAGGTCGAGCCAGCCTGGCTCTGCTGGATGGAAATCTTTTCAGCGATCCGCATTACGAAAGAGATTTGATAAATGGTACATCGATTTGTTTCAAAGAAGAGAAATGGGGTTTATTATATCGAGCACAGCATTGCATGATCTTGCATCAGGTAACTGAAAATAAATGTTAAACGCAGAAGTCACAAAGGATCTGCGTGATTCTTCTGTGACAGGCGTTTATTTCCTGGAGCATCTCTGCCTCGCTCCCTGTTCTCTAAATGAAATGATGATACAACAGTGCGACGTCTGTGACAAAATGTCATGTCAGTAATTGTCTCCAGCTGCTTATCAGCTCCAGCGCGAGAACGGTAACTTACAGTATTTCCTTCTCCGCCCTTTTCTTAATCAATTCACTGAGAGGAGGTTAAATTCTCCTCTCACGAGCCACCACTTCCACCTCCACCAGAAGAGCCTTGGATAAGAGATCAGACTGCAATCAATTGACCGTCTGTGTCATTAGAGGATTAGCTCTACCTACAGCATGGTCACATACATCTGGAAGCTTGCCCAATAATGAGCAGGTAATAGAGCAAGTGACTGCATGTCCCCTGGGGAAGATTAGTACTCCATGTCCCATATTAAGTACAAAACTGTGCAGTAACAAATGGCAGGTAACAGAAATAGACTTAATTGAAAAACTCTGCTACAGTTGTACCGTTTTTAGTATTTAAACACCTCATCAAACAGTATGTGATAATGTACATCAGGGCGTGATGTCAGTGTCACCCAGGCCAATGAATTTTGAAGACACCGTGTGAAATATATGTTACCATTTTTAGCTAAACTCGTAGTATGGCTCTCTAGGATGGGAATGTCGTTCTGTAGATTGGTCTACCATTTTAGTTAGACATTCATGTCTTCCAGAGGATGCAGGCATAATGTCTTTGGCGATCCCCTTCTTCTCAAGGATGAAATTTTGAACACACATTCGTGCTCCCCTGAGGCTGAATATGAATATGAACGTTTCGTGAGCTCTTTACCTTTAATCTAGCACCGTCATCACATCAAATTTGTAATTAATTCACCCCTTTGGTTTACCACATATCAATTAAATTCGGTTTTAGTTGTATAAAGCCTAAGAACTTATCTCATGACACTAAACCTATAGAGCAGGCCTAGACCTCACTCTTATTGACAGAGACCCAACAATTCCCACCATGAGCATTCACTTGGTGATGGCGGCAAGGAAATACTTCCTTTTTCAGGCAGAATCCTTAATCAGAACCAAGCTCAATGGTGGCCAGCCAGAGATAGAGATATCTGCATAACTAATGACATTCCCATAAGTTTTAGCTTCACTTCACGTTTAGTGCTACTTGTATTTCGAAATATGCTAAATAATAAATAACTAAAACAGAAAATTACACAGTAGACTAAATGATCATAGAAAGGAAGCACAACCTTTAAACATTTATGAGTACAAGGAGTATACATTACAGAACAAAAACTATTTTCTAAGGGCAGCAATACAAACAAAAAAACAAACTTTAAGGACCAGGTCCTTAGGATTTCTGGTGGTAATGTTTAGCTAATAGCATCACTGTGCATCGCAGCATCAGATGCATCCTCACAGAGCTGCTTAGTCTCAGTCCTATTACTATTCAATAATCTGTGATGGATTGAATTGAGCCTTTTCTCTGCACTGGATTAATGAAGCTGTCTTGCAAGTAATTGTGGACAAATGTCACAAATGTCAGAGTATACTGCACGTTTTTAGGAAATCTACTCTCTACGTCTTTCTCTCCCACACACACACCTTCACAATAACTACTATGCCATGTTGAAGATAGTCTGTAGAGAGCGGTGTTTGTCTTATATCTCTGAGCTTGAATAGGCCTCATTCCTCTCAATAGTTCCTCATTATCCAGCCTGCTGGTGTTTGAGTTTGATTGATTGTTCATAAAACATGCATGACCCTCATGAATTATTGTGAGAGAACATCCAATAAATTGTTTTAGATGGCTTATTACAACAATGTTACTGGCCTGGCATATTAAATTATTCGCAATCCTGTAAATCACAGAGGCGATTTGAAAATAACCCATTAAAGGCATCATGGTGACATTTCACCACTCAACAACATAACCATCTCTGTCACAGCTCTTTTTAATCGCGAGAAATTTTGTCATCAATCACATCCCATTAGGCCTTTAATAAGATACAGACAGAATCTGGGGAGATGAATCCGGAGGAATCTGCAGGGTTGGGAGGCGACTTTTATGAATATCATCAGGTTAACAGTGATTAATGTTACTTGGTTATAAAGACACTACTGTAAACTTCTTAACTTTCAACTGCCTTTTTCCAAAATACAATAATACATTTTAGTGTCGCAAGTAAGTGTAATAAAAGTAAGTAAAGTCAATAAAAATTACATAAAAAAGCAATTAAGTCCAGGGGTGGGAATCACATTTTTACGCAATATTGCATTTTGTAGTACACATTTGTAGTGAGGACACACAGTGAGTTATTATGTTCACTCTGTAAAAACCATCTCTTGTTAAGAGCTTCATTCTGGACAATTTAAACAGAATTATTGCTTTCATTCATCATTCAGCGTGTAGATACCTGTCGAAAAAGTTGAATTTAGCCCAAGTATAGACTTTAAAATGAATGTGCCATCAGTCTTTGTCAATGGATACAGAGTTGGCCATGCGTTTGAGTCGTGTGACCCTCTTTCACCTTCCCTGTGTCCCATGGGTGAGGTGCAGTAGACAGGATGAGGTAGAAGGGACAGACGAGGAGGAAAGCAAAGGGGACATTCACCCCCCGCCGCCTCCAACCTTCAGGTCCCAAAGGGACACGAGTCAAACTTTAAGAATAAACTTGAAGGACTGTGTGACTTGGGCAGCAGAGCAGTCACAGGGATTTCTAGTTTACTGTAAGTGGGAGTTAAGTGGCCACATCATGCAGGTTTTTAGGGAGTACTTTACTGCCTCAGATCTGGCTTCGTCTAATGTAGATCTGGTGGATATGGGTCAAATGTGGGTAATTCACTGCTGAGCCAGAGTTGTGCCACTAGCTTTGGTTGATACACAACCTTTAGTTGTATCGTCAAAGTTGTTGATGTTTTCTTTTCAGGTTTAGTACATATCTCCAATTATCCCTGATAAAGTGAAGGTCATGTTGTGGAGAAAACTCCGTTTTGGTGCCTACAAGTGAATAGATGCTGTTGTGGTTGTATGGAAGACTATTTTGAAAGACTGTCAGCTTTGAAGGTCCGCATAGTTTTTACACATTTTGTCCAGCCCGGTCCTTGAAATCAAATGATTTTTTATGGCCGTAAGGCACGGGGTCAAGTATCACTTTATGCTCGGGTTCCAGCATCTGATTTATTTGAACCACAGCTTCATTTGATTTGAGCTCATTTATTCACATTTAGATTCAAGTGTTGTAGTGAATGTGGCTCCTGCAAGCAAAGACATGAAAAGCACCATAGATGAAGGGAGCGGAGCCATGGAGAGAGTTGTGTACATTCACCACCTACCTGCACCCACTGCGTTTGATCCAAACCCCACGCCTTTGAAGTGTGTATGCCTTTGTTCAGGGCCAAATATGGATGTGTGAAAAGCCTTGCATGCGTGTGATGTCATCATTTACACACAACCACCACAAACACGCACACACACACACACACACACACAAATGCGCCAGATTGCACAGCGCAGTCACACCCACACAGATTGGAAACTAAATGGGAAAACGTTTTTTTTAAAATCTCTTGCCCACAAATACATTCCTTAAAAACCGTAACCCCTTCTCTTCATTTTATCAGATTGCACTTTTCATGCCAGGAAAAGTACTTGCAGTAGACTTTGGTCATAAAGTGGCCAAAATCCATATTTTTATATTAAAAATGGATTAGTATTGAGTATTTGTGTGAGGAAGCAGTCACTGATGAACTCGGAGAATCAACAACAGACTCTTCTCAACTCTGCAGAGTGTTTTAGCATTGCCCAATTGGTTAACACGGATGCCAAAAGGAAGCAGGCTGTGCTTGGTGGTGTTTCCGCCTCCTGTGTGTCCCTGGCAATTGGATAGAAAAATGCAGATGAAAGGTTTGGATATGACTCAACTTGTATGTTTATTCACTAGCAAATGATAATTTTACAAGTAGCATACTTAAAGCAAAGTTGACTGATACGCCTGTCCTCACGCTTTGTGCTCAAGGTACGATCGCCCGAGTACATAACACTTTATGGCATTAAGTCACACACCGCCAACTATTTCACTGATTTCAATGAGACTGGATCATATTTTATGGATAAAAATGTTCTGCTTTCCCTCTGATGTTTTCTGGCTGCTCGGCGACAACTCTTTGTGATTTACAGAGTTTTGATGGGCAGTGAAGTAAACAAGTGTATCAAGCCTAGATATAATGTTCTTATAAGTTAATATTGATAATATAATTAATTATGTATTAAACAGCCCAGCAGACCTCATGCACAGGCAAAAAAAAAAAAATCACACACAGTGAACATGTGACTCGAGTGATTATTAATGATGAAATCATGCAAATTTGTTTGTTTTGCGTAGACACGAACAGCCACATCAACGGTGTGTTCACACACACAAACCACAGCGGCCATTTGTTTCAGAGACAGAGAACTTTACTCACTCTATTTGAAAGGAAAGACCTTTTGTCCTTCACAGCAGAGGAAATGGTCAATAATCAAGTGATATAATTTCCCAGCGGACTTCCAGCATACAGGACTAATATTTTGGCTAAGTGGCCGTGTCTCTCCTGTGCACACAGGTTCAGACTTCCTCATTTTCTTCTACTTGGGCGCAGGTCTATTTTAAAAGTAGTTTCACCTCCCACGGGTTTCTATTTTGAGTCAATGTCAATTTTCGGGAGTTGCCCCCCCCCCCCCATAATATTACAGATCTTCACTGTTGTCCGTCTTACAAAAACCATGATGGCCGATATCACAAGCAGTTTCCTGGTTGTTTACTGCGAACATTTCGTACCATTCAGTTCTGCACTGACATGAAGTGACCACATCTTCCTGATACTATCAAGGGATGCCAACGTGGCTTTGCTCTGCAGGGTTGACATGATTACCTCAATAGCAGCACAATACTGTATGCACAGCACAAACTGACATGTTCATGGGGCAGTGTTTCACTGATAACAATAAACTCAGAGACGGCGAAGAGATGGGCGTCACAATACGACACAAGTGCACAGTTTTTGTGGCAAAGAAAATGTAAAATCTTTAAAAAATAAAACGAGAACAATAGTTCTAACAATAGATGAAGTCTGGCTTCTCTTGTATTTTTGTAGAAAACACAGCTGGCAGGTGGATTAATGGTCTGTGTCAGCGAGCAGCTTTAGGTTCCCGTAATGGAAAAAAGTGTTTTACAAAGTGTTTGCTTCATAATTGACAGTTTCATACTGACTGATCTTTGCTATAAATTGAGCAAACACAAACACACTTGGTGGGCTACACAGAAATTAAAAAGATTTAAGGTGGGTTTTATTCTCCAATACATCCCTGTCTGTGACCAGCTGTTACTGAATAAATCAATATGAATACCAGTTGAATTCCAATTAGCAGATCTACATTTCCAAAATAAGATGCTACACTCAGACACTCCCTGGTTTTGATCTCTTTTGATCCAAAAGCTCCCATTGGTCTCATTTATTAGAAATCTGCTCTGCCTGCATGATTGCCTGTATGTCTATGTGTAAACACATGCATATGCTTTTACGTAACGATATGCAAGAGCATTCGAGTGTAAAAAAAAAAGAAGAGGATAATCGTAACCCCCTTCGGTGGAGAGCTTCCCGTTGTGCAGTTAACTGTCAGATGACGGAGTGAGAAAGGAAAAACAATAAGGGAGGAGATGAGCTATGAAGAAGAGCAGGAAACAAGAGGAGCTGAGGAGCTGTCAGTCGAACTCCGCGTTCTTAGGGTTTAATATCTCTTTCTCATGCACACATCTAAACCTCCTCCTCATCTGCTGTCAGCGAATGCCAGCTAGATGTCACTTTAACTCTGGATTTCCAGCTCATGACAGAGGTACTGAAGGTCAAATCACTAACAGTGAGCTCCCTTTAATGGGACTGAACATAAACCCCAGATAGTCTTAAAATACACTCAACAGCCGAGTCGTTTCAGGGGATTGATCACGTTTATCAGTGTCTGCTGCACATCCTGCAGACCCCCTTTTATTCATTATGTATAATATAGTGGAAGATAAGCTTTATGAAAATTTACTCCTGGTTGACATTGTAGTAAAAATAGGCAGTGTAGGTGAGATATGACAGAAGCGCGGCGCTACACTTTATCAAGTAATGAATAATACAGGAAAGTGGAAATCAAACTTTAACCGGTGGAAACCAGATGATGTTTAAATATTTGGAAGTTTTTATTACATCGGCGTGTGTTCTGGGCCTCTGAGTCCAATAATTTTAGTATAAGATAGATAACTAAAGACACCAAATCCTGAGAGGATATTCTTATAAATTATTCTTTAGGTTTAATGCAACCTGGGTGTAATTTTCTAACCCCCGTCTTCGAGCGATAAATTTATACTTGCGAAATGCTTGAAGGAAACATGATTGCTGTCCGGATTATGTTACTGTAAGTGGCAAAATGTTTCAAATGGAAGAAGTAGTATGTTTTTGTACCGCTTGATCATAATAAGGGACGCAATCAATTTATTTGTTTGAGTTAATCAGATGGAGACAAAACACATGAACTTGTTGCAGCTTTGCAGATTAAAAACATTTCCTCATCACATGTTTAGTGTTGCAAATTTGTATATTATATAATCAACATCATTTCCAGGGCAGGGCTGTGTGTCTTATTATTGGTTTTCTATTAATATTTCTATTGTAACAATAAGACTGTACCAAATTAACTGTTGCGATCTCAACAAAACACGAGCACCTGGATGAGCATTTCGATTTATGCAAACGTCCAGGTTTGGAAGAGAAAGTGAAGAAGAGTAAAACTGTCGCAGAATTGTCTATTGTTTTACATAAGTCAGTCAGTTTACAGGCACGCTTCAACTTTGACCTACTGTAAGGCATAGCAGTTTGTTCTGTAAAATGATGAATTGCAATGTACTATTTTTGGCCCTACAGTTTTACCTCCAATAATCTGTCTTAAATGTTCTATATTGTGCCCTTTCGCCGATCTCTTTAATGGCTTTGGTGAATACAGTTATTCTGGGTGCAAACTGCCATGGGGGAGTGGGGGGAATTTTCCCCTCTCTGCCTTATATATATATATATATATATATATATATATATATATATATATATATATATATATATATATATATATATATCCCACACCCCATGTGGTCATTAATTTTTTATTCCCCATACTTCTAACCCCTACTTCTAGACTGAATAAATTAAACGCATTTGCTTTGTCCGACAGTAAGTGATGCAAGTGGTGCAATCCTCCTGAACGGAACAAACTTTCCTGGTGGAGACTTACAGAATCCAAAGCGGACGTATCTGGATGTACCGGACCGCTGAATGTTTTGGATAGCCGTGATGTGACGTCACAGTAAATTGGGAGGTACTTTGTCATATTACAGCTAGACAGGACACTAAAATATGTTTCTGATACCATTTAAGGTGAGAAGTCAGTAACAGAATTCATGTCAGCGCTTGCTGATGAGACTTTGGTTGACAACGCCATCACCCTTGCTGATGCTTTAGGCCTCAGCGGCCGCCTTCTCTTCCCTCCCACCCGGGCCTGGTTGGAGGTTGAGTCAGACCAGAAGATAGGAAGTGTGATGTGAATTGGCATATTGATTCAGCGTTTATTAATGGGATGATAGCCTTATTTCTGTGTTAGAGACAGTTGGCCCAAGAAAGGAAAATGATTTTTTTTTTTTTTTTAGAAATCGCACACTAATGTTATCATGCGTGACAGAGAGACAGTACTCTCACTTAAAGTCTCACCGTTCATCTCTTTGCTCCCATCTTTCTCTCTATCCTCCACCATGACCATTAAATACACAGGCAATAAATATCTTTTTAGAGTGTTTAGTTGCTGCATCAACTTTTCAATTTCAGCCCTTTCATTCCAGCTTTGTCGTCTAGTTAGTCAAAGAACGGCAACTGATTCTGTGTCATAAAAATTATGCTTGTTGAGTGAGAATATTACATAATCATGATCATACCCATAAGCCAATTTTTATTGCGCCAGTCATTTATTAACTCACCGTGATGCATCGATCTCTGATTCGGGCCTATTATGACTGATGACAAAGTGAAACTAATAATGGATTTTTGATTTAGACTAGAAGCTCACTGAGGACAAGCAGTATATCTGACATGACAGGGAGATATCTGTATTCATCTGTGTGTGTGTGTGTGTGTGTGTGTGTGACCCATTTCTATGAGTGAGTGTTTGTGAGTAAGGTCACACTTTGTGTGATATCAGAAAAGCAATACTCCTTCAAGTTCAGCAGTACGTGTTGGAGAGAGGAAGACCGCAACAGGAAGAAAGGGATTGTGGGATGAAGCGCAGATAGTCATCTGCTGTTCACTTGCACTGTGTGTATTGCTGCTGGCCTGTATGCATTTGAATTTTGCAGTACAGTGTGTCCATACTACTGTAGTAAGCTCGTCACGTGGTTGCGTTTTAAGCGCTTAACTGACAGCCTTTAACGTGGCGATGCACATTATAAGAATATGAAAGCGTTTGTAGACGGCCATAACATTTAACTGCTCCAGTTATAACCACGAACTAGATTTCATTTGATGTGTATCATTTGTTTTGTGTGAATTTCTTTTGACGCAAATTTCAGCCTGACATTAAAATAACATCACGGCACCAATTACATAAAGTCACAACACCTTTTAAGGTCTGCAGATGCCGTCTTTGTATGGTTAACCACATGGAATAATAAAATGCATTTGACTCTTTTTTTATCGTGTTATTATCTTGTACTTTCATATCTAAACATCTCTTTTCTATTCCTTTAAAAGGTTTATATATTGCTGATGACTCATCTTGAACATATACATAAATGTATCGAATCAAAAGTGATTCTAAATGACAAGCTAACCTAATCCCCCGTATGAAAGTCCTCTAAATAGTGGTTGGGCTTTTCATTCCTCCCTCATGCTGATCTAACAGCTCAGGTCTGGGAAGTGTGGGTGAAGGCCACAGAAGGAAGCAGTCCTATCGCTCCCCATGTCATTACAGCTCTGTATCGCGGTATATTCCCAAAGACATGCTCATTGTTAGAGCGATCCGATCACAAGTGAAAGGGTAACCGCACTCTCAAATTCTGCCAGAGCTCTTCCTCCCAGCATATTTATAAAATATGCAGCAGAGGCGTAAGGGATAGGGAGTCCCTGGATTGCATTTCATTGTCTCACTGGCACCTTAAACAACGCATCACCACCAACGCAGCCACCTTACACTGTTTTTACACAGTGCTGTTTTTTGGTCTGAATCCCTGCTAATTCGGCTGTCTCCCACACAAAACTCAAAGAGGGCACGCTACTTCCACTGACACTGATGTTGGACATCGATATTGTGTTGCAGCACTTCTAGGGATATTTTTCTAAAGCAAAAATTGATATGGGAATTAGAAGCAGCGAGTATTATCTTCAGAAAATGATTCTGTGCTATTTGTGGAGATGAAAGTGATTACTGTAAACATAATTGCAGTCAGATGTCATCGCGGTACATAAACTCGCAGCGATTGCTGTGTTTAAAAAAGATGTTGTATTATAAGGATGAACTAACACAACTTGTGCAGGGTTCACATTATCTTCGAAACGAGACCCCAGAGCAACTTCTCCAGCTTACTCGGAGATGTCGATCAAACCGTTGCCACTGAGCGCTGCCTGAGCATCCAGTAATTCACTGCAAGGCGGCGTTGAGTGCAAATGTCTGAGCAGATATTTCCCCCTGTATTATTTCCTGAACGTACCTGATCCTGGAGGATAATACAAGTTATTTACAGCCCTGTGTCTTACTTTCCAAATATTTTACCATCATGATGATTGATTGCATTAAAAAATGCACACGAGTTAGTACGCAGGCCTTCAAACTCAGCCGCAGGCTATGATGATGATGATTTTGAACACACGCACACACACACAAATAATGCAGTGAAACCACCCGACGGGCAAAAGGCAAAAACAAGAGAATATAATTGGATGAGACTTCGATTTCGAAATTTTTTGAAAATCTACTTACTCGATCAGCTCCTATCTAGGAAAGATAAGGTCCTAAATGAATTGTCTGCCAGACTGTTCTGGTTATTTCACATGAGAGACTTCTGTGTTTATATTTCTGTCTGCGTTCTTCTCGCTGGTTCGAAGTGCAGTTGAGCTGTTCGGTTCGGGCACATAAGACGGCACTTGCTGCTTCCATGTGGCAAGTAAACACAATCGCGCGTGTCACGACAGCATTGTAAACAATAAACACAATATTCAGACTGCTTGGAGTTTGCATACAGATTTAATAATCAGTTAACAGAGATTTGACATCAAATCTGCTGCCTGTAACCGGATTTAGTGTCACTGAAGTGCAGGCCGACTTTGAGGATTGAATTTATTTTGTTTTTGTTTATTAAGTTAAATTAAGTTTTTGTTTTTACTGTTGCTTGTTAGTGGAGACCATGTAACGGTATAGAAAAATACCTAGAAACCTGAAATCAGTTCTTTTGTTGTCTTTTGAGTCCATATAGGTCAGTTCGCTTTATCCAAAATCAGGACATAGATGTTGTTTTTGTTGAGAATTGTGCCAAACCAATTTTTTTTTCTTGGATTATGTTAGGATTTCGAGTTTTATATTGTAATTGTCCCCTCTCTCCTCTTGTGTAACGTTTCTCTCCAATTTTGATTATCTGTTCCAGCCTGATTAGTTCTCACCTGTGAATTGTAATCTTGCCTTTGTCTATTGAGTCCTTGAGTGCCTTGGTTTCACTTGTCAGGTCATCTGTGTTTATTCCTTATTTCTGTGTCTGTTTCTGAGTTCTGCGTCACTTCTCCAGTCCATTGTTCTCTCTTTGTGCTTCTCCCCGTGTTCCCGCTCTTAGTGTTTGGACTTTCTTGACATTGTCAGCTGCCTTTTGTCATTTATTTTGTGTATTTACCATCTTCCAAGTGATTAAATTGTCCCTGTGTGGACTCAGTGACACTCAATATGTCTGCATTTGGGTCCTGAACTTCCTGAACTAAAATGCAACAGATTATGGCGATTCAGACATGTTGATGATAATAAACAACTCGGTTCATATCGTCAAAGCAAAATCTAGTCTGACTACAGTATGAACTAGAGTTACTTTATTCGTGTTGACAAATCTACACAGGCATTTAAAGCAGGTTTAAGATGGGATCAACTTTAATGATCCCGCACCGGGGAAATTCACTTGTCACAGTAGCTCGAACACACGAGGTTGATAAGAAACAAAGAAAGTTTTTCGTTAAAAAAATGTCACCCTATATTGTTGAGTGTGAGATTTACTATGTGCTCTATAGGTACTAAAGTGTCAAAATGCTCAGTGCACTGAGAAATGCACGAGGCCCGTGTTCAGAAACTGAAACGAAAAACTGTGATGTCACAGCCATGCACCGCCATCAGCAAGGTACCCAGTAAGACCCGCTCAGACCCACTTTGACCGACCATCCGCGTAAAAACTGTTACCTGCAGTTGGCCTGGCGGTGTGCTGTCACTCAGAAAACAGCCAATCAAACGAAAGGCTTATTGATATTCACGAGACAAAATGCAACAAAAATGCACTGTTGCTGCCAGAGCTGGAGAGAAGCTGGAGAGAGGACATGTAAAACTATACTGAGATGGATTTTGGTCCTTAAAACCACTAATACATCTTCTTTTGGATATCAAAACTTCAAATAAAAGACCAGAAAAGTGTGAAATATGGCACCTTTTAAAAGTGACCTTCATTTTAGACAAATTTTATGTTCAGATGAATTTTAGATTTTGGCAAAGTTTTACAAGTTTTAAGATACTTTCCTTGGACAGTATTAAAAAGGTCAAATCTTAACATTTTCATGTTGCCACTCTTATAACCTCCCTCTTCAATACAACCCTTAAATCAACCCAGCCGCCTTACCACCTGAGCTGCAGCTGCCCTGATTTTAAGTGCTTTGCATTTGTTGGCTCTTTTTGCATCCGTGTTCTCCCTTTTAAAATGTTACACAAAAGTGATCATTCTCTTAGTGGTATTTTCAAATGTTATTTGGGCCTTGTTTTCAGCTGTGCCTTTGAAATTTTCCGTGTGCTGCTTAGCAACAGGCACACACCTGCTGCTTCCTTCAGCGTTTCAACTGATGAGCCGATGCTTTTCACAGCCCAAATACTGTGGGTCTTCCCACACATGCTAAATGCCACACATCTAATCATAACAGCTTTGATAGCTCTTTCGTCCTGATAAAAAAAAACAACAAAAAAAACATTTATCTACTGTAAAGATGTTTTTGCTGCAGTTGTGAGTTTTGCATGAAAAGCAAGCTTGAAACGTGTTAATTTTTCCAGTCTATGAGCTTAAAGTTGATACATCAGAGTTTTAGAAAGTGTTACCGCCTATTTTATTTTTAAAAAAAACATGCTTTTTTCTTTAAACCATGATATTTTTATGTTTTAGCAACAGCAGCTCCGATAACCGTAACTATCCCCTCTTTAATGCATACCAAATCACGTCTGCAGCCAAAAGTAATTCAGGTTGGCCAGTTGAACTGGGACGAACCTTTCTCTTCCAGTCTAGCCTGCCCCGGCCCAACAGCCAACTCACCATCATGGGCAAACTGACAGGGTGAGAGAGCTTCAAAGAGTGGGACGGAAGGAACGGTTCGAGCTCCAGGAACAGACAAATAAATAATATGACTTATGGCAGCGCTAAATGCTGAACTTTAAAAGTAACTCAACGCCAAGCTGACAAGCGGCATTTTACTGTCTTCTCTGGTGGGAGGTTTCAGCTCTGTTCCACCTCTGACCACATCCTATAACCAGGAAAGAACATTGATACTGTGGACAGTTCTTCAAAATTGTGCTTTTTTTAGTATTGCACATCACAGCTGTGTTATGGTTAAGGTTAGACAATAGCCTGGTTTCAGACATCTGCTGGAAATGACCACCCACATCTCTGACTTATGTCACTACCCTCTCAAACTAAGCTAAGAAGAGTGGCTTTTCACACCTGTAACCACACCTGAAAGGGTCTGGAAATCAACAAAAATGAGATTTGATTCACTCTTTAACTATGGTAATAATGATAATGACAGATGATGTGACACCCCTACAACGAAAAGCCAAAACAACAACATGTTGCCAGTTATTAAATACAATTTTCATAATGATGTTGAAGAAGATGAGTGATGTTCTTTTTTTTAATAAACAATCATGCAAAACAGATCCTTCTGCAGCGTTAGATCAGAGTGCACTGCTGCCATATGCTGCCATACACAAGTTTAATCATCTTGTTTGACTTAAAAAAATGCAAAATATTAGCTGTTCAGGATTCCACTGTATGAAAGAAATATTTTCCTGTCACATCATACAGGAGATCCTTGCGCTTACTGTATGTGGGAGTGTAACCTGTGATTGATTAATTTTTTTTACTATAAATAGATGAAAACTGTGTTTTTGCTATTACACTAACTCATGGTGTACAAAGGCTGAGATGTAAACAAAGACAATTGATAAATTGTGATGCTCATTATCTCTCGTTGGGGTTTTAGGTTTTGTCTAGCTGGCTAACACAAAGAAAACATTGCTAACTTTCTTCATGAGCCATCATCATTCACCTTTTCTTTTCTTGTTTTCTGTCCAACCACTGCAGCAGTCTGCAGATAGGAACGCGGGTATTTTTTTTTTTTTTTTTACTCTGTACTTTGATTGATTGCTGATTAATTAGACATACGCAGACATGTCTGTGAAATCCTTAGAGACATAGTTTATGATGATATTCTATCATGCTATCATCATTATCTCCCTGTCAGACACTGGCAGACATTTTCTAATTGTCAGACACTTTCTTGCTTCTTTCGTAGTCAGTCCATTGGCACATTTCCTTCATAAAAGGAAGATTCATCTAAAATTTTGAGAGTGGGTTCACTCTTATTTTAAAAGAGGGCGACTTCAGCCATTTAGAGTTACTGAAACAGAGTTTTACACAGTAACTGTCCATCCAGGTTGGACAAATCGTTGGTCTTTGGAGGTGACATACAGTAATTCATCAAGCCAAGGAACAAATGTGATGAAGATGTAGTTAAATGTTATGTTTTCATATTAATATCAGATCACATCATGTCTGTTAATGAATGAGCATCAGCTGCTTATGATATGCTGCTATTGATTTTTGCATGCAATGTATGTTTATATGTAATGGATGTTATTCATGAAAAAATGTTTAATGCACTGGAAGATTTCTTAACATCATTAACTTCCCACGTTCCCGCAGCTCGCAAAACAAATGTAGTCACATCTGTACTCTGAGTTCCAAACCTTGACCCACCTAAGCAATTATATTTCTAATCTAATCTAACCTTTCATGTCAAAACTGTTGGGAAAAGTGGTTGCTAGCCAACTCGGAGCCCATCTGGCCACTCCTTTTGAGCAATTTCAGTCTGAGTTCAGATGTAAACACTCTCACACTGAAACAGCACTCACCAGGGTAGTAAATGATTTGTTAATGACCATGGATTCTCATCTAACATCTGTCCTGGACTGAGGACCACAAGGTCCTCTTGGATCTTCTTGAGACCTCTGTTGCTCCCCGGGGCTGGATACATGTTCTAGCTGACTGAACTCAGCATGATGGGAGTATCCTCGGGTCAAATATAGTGTCACACAGGGATCTATACTTGACCTGGTTCTGTTTTGTTTATGTGCTTGAATGCTTCCAGCATTTGAATGCAAATAAGACTCTAAAGACATTTGTTGGTCCAACCAGACAAATAATGTTTGACTGCTGCTATTAATTTTGATGGCAACACTATAACATCACATCTGTATAATTCATTTATGTTAGATAGCAAATAATATTCTCAACTTCTGTGCTACTGCATCCATCTGTGTAATTTTCCACTAACCAAAAACAAATATAAAGGTACCTCATAAAAATCATATATCACATATTCTTTTGTGTTTGCCATGGCTACCAAACCAAGATAGAGCAAATTTCTCCTTTTGACCCATACAGAGCTTTAAAACAACAAAAACAACAACACAGTTTTGCTTTTTGCAGTCTCTTGATAATGGCTACCTGACTTTCAGTAAGTACACTTTTGAGCCATGCTCGTAACATGGCTCCAGGGATGGCTGTCCTGTCTATTGGACTGAAATCAAACTATCAAATGGGTTGCTGTGAAATTCTGTACAGATATTCACGGCCCCCAGAGGATAAATCCTACTGACTGCTCTCATAGTACCAGCAACAAGTCAAAGACTTTGCAATATCTCACCATCTGCAAAAAAGATTGGCACAAAATGTTGTACGTATATTTATGGTTGTTATATTAATGATGAGTCCTAATGACTTTGGCGATCATGTGACTTTTCTTCTAGCACAGCCCTGAGGTTGACATTTTGTGGTTTTACTGTATGTGAAATGTCTCAACAAGTACTAGTTGAGTTATTAGACTGTCATGAAATGTGCTACACATACTTAAACCACCCTTTAAGCCAATATGCTAGATGTTAAACTGAAAAATGTTAGGCCTGTCAGGTCCCCTGAGCAAGGCTTGCTAGATGTACCGTGTTCAGGACTGCAAACATGAGGGCACTGTACATTCGCTGTCCTGAGTCCCAGGCTGTGGAGTAGTCTCCCACTGGGAGTCAGGTCACCAAACTCACTTCAAGTCACAGCTGAGAGCACATCTCTTTTCTATGTGTGTTTTATTTTACTTTTACTTTTTGGCTTCAGTCACTCAGATTTGTTTGATATTTTTTTCATCCTGATAGCATGCTTAGCATTTACCTCAAAGCACAGTGCTGCTAGGATCAACGTAGACTTCACATCTTCAATCTTGAGTAAGCCTACATAACAGGTCATCCTTTTAGATGGAGAATGACTTGAGGACCAAGTCCAAGATGCCTATGGCTGCAGTTAGAAAGTTTCTTTCTAAAACTCGTGTGGAGAGTGAAGGATTCAGGGAGAAACACGTGACGGGGGCGAAGTGTATTTTTCTGCATTATGTTCAATCAAAGTTATATTGACCCTTAGAGAAGTTCAATAAAGAACTGTTGGTTATGAGTTAAGCTGAACCAGGCCTCAGAGAGTCGAAACAGCATATAAAGTAGATTTATCACAGCGTCTTCTTGTTCCCACAGGTTTTCACTTACCTCTGAGAAACAGTTTTCTAAAAATAGAAACTTAATTAAGATTATCGTTAAGGCTTTAATTTAACCATACAAATTCTTAAATCAATTACACTGCATTTGTTTGGCAGATGACTTGGTCCAAAGCAACTTGCAATAAGTGCATTTGAGCCATAAGCAAAATTCACTATACTAAATCAAGTATAAGTAATCAATCTACTTAAAAAAACAAATTGGGAATATGAATTTAATGAATGCGAAGGTTCTGGATAAATTAATGTTCTGTCTTTTGTTAAAGCCTCATTCTGTGGTACAGAAGTGCAACTGAGTCATTATTGCAGGGTTATAACTGGAGGAGATTTTAGCAAGTGATTTCATAAGTGCATAATCACCATAGTTACCACTCCACCTCACCTGTAGGTGTCGATTACAAAACAGCATGCCACATGGGGGGGGGTAGGGACTTTTACCATCCACCACTCCAGTAATGATGATCACAAATAAAACCTTACCTGCAAAGTAAAGAGCAGTGAAGACAGTATGTATATATTACACATAAATAGTAGATGACCTTCCCCCATTAATATGAATATAATATAAAGTTGACACAGGAAGGCTAATGTCTGAATGCAGTATTTCTGGATTTAATTGTACCGGTGACAATCTCACATGTACACAGCTTTTATTTTAAGATTTCCTTTGAAATCTCCGGTTTTGATACAGTTTGTGCTATACAAATAAACTATTATGATTATTCATGCTCACCAAGTGGTGCCCACTTTTGAGTGATCTAATGAAGTTTCTAAATGATCAAGAATCACGTCCCTCTCAACTCCACCACCAGTCATTTGGAAATACGTCATGAGATGCTCTAACTTTCATTTCACTGTGATTTGAAGTGACCATGTTGTCATATGAGGTACATATAAACTGTTAAAGCATTAATAGGGCCAGTCAAGGAGTGTAACACTTTAATCAATACCTCTATGATACGACTTCCTTCAAAAAAAAAATCTTCATTATAGGCCTCAGAAAGCAAATATTTATTGCTGAGCCATTGTATCGAACACCATGACAGGTATTATTGCGTCTCCCACTTTAATTTCCGGATAAAAATATGACATATTTCAAGCTTGAAAGGTTGAAACCTTTCCTTTGTTTTTGGTAGACAAACAGGGCATCAGTGAGGAGGACCGTAGACCGCTCTGTTTACAGAAGACATTCCTGTTCACTTCCTTCATTTTAATGCATAAGGTGTTTGTGAAATATGACAGGGATGGACGTGTGTGAGTGTGTTTGTGCATGCGCGTGTTTCCGTGTGTGTTATAACTGAGGGGAAGCAAGAGGAGAGGCAGAAGATGAACATGCTTTATGGCAGTAGTAAAATTCTCCATGGTCCGTCTGCTAGGGAAGAGCCAAGGGCAGAATGTTTATGGCTCCCAAACATTATAAACTACCTCTGTGCATTTACCTCAAGCTGCTGTGTTTGGCCAGCCATGTCCCTCCGCAGCAGAACAGGCGTCGGAGCGGCGTGTCTCTTCATGAATACTAACTATACCTCTGTTTCACTATCATTAAATGCATCTTTACTATTTCAAGCCTCACCTCGTCTGCTGGTAAAGACAGGAACACAGAGGTCTGATTTCATGCAGTGAATACCAACAGGTACACAGTCTACACGGCCATATGCAGACTGAGTGTGTAACTGCAAGAAGACACAGGTACCCATTATAAAATATCACAAGATGTCTGAGACTGGTGGACCGCTATGACCTTCGAGGAGGGTCACATGACCACCTGGCTATGCCATTGGGTAGCCAAACTCACATTACTGCTAGCGTGTTGATTCCTGGCTGACTATTATTTGGTGTGTGAGCAGTTACACTAGTTGCAGGTGTGACAACAGTGTTTTCTGATTTGTTGTCTAATCATTATAGTGGTATTAGTTTTGTTGTCTGCATTAGCTGATAGTTAAGATAGTTAGAGAGCTGATAAAACGTGGATGTAGTATATGTGACATCATGTAGATTTCTGAACAGCTGTTGTGAAGCTCAGAGTGTGGTGGCTCGGACTGCTGCCACCCTGCCAGTCCTGCTGCCGCTGGCTCCCCGCTAATCCAAAAATGGGCAAAGATGTGGTGCTTGGGTGGAGCTGAGGCCTGGGTGAATGAAGCCTGGGTGCTCAAACGAGCCACTTGGAATGGCACCCACCTGTCAAACAAAGTAAAGTTAAGCCTTAATATAAATCCTCATCCTTAAAGTCTGTGTAAAGGCAATTCTGAGATTTCTTTCAAAATATATGAAATATATTGGAAAAAAGTTTCTGAAAAAATGTGTGGAGTTAGAAGTTAAAACAGTTTTTCACCCATTTTCAGTCCAGTATTTTTTGGGCGGTCCTAAAGGTGGCTCTATGATGCGTAGAGGCCCCCCTGAGCATAATCCCCCCTGCCACCCTAACCCTAGTCCTGACCCTAGCTCTAAGCAGGTGGTTCTCTACGCCAAACTCTTTGAGTTGTTGGACAGCACGGGGAGAGTTAATGTGTTGACCCATAACCCCAACCCGAAAGCCAACCCGAACCCTAACCCTGACCCTGACCCACAACAGTATAAAAGCCTTCATAATGTAGCATCTGACGAAGTCAGAACACATATTTATTCTTTCTTTACAACACTTACTTTACTTATACGTGACTAGATAAATATTCATAATGTCAGGGCTAAACAGAGGTGAAGGTTTTTTTTGCTGTAGAGAGTTTTTCTAAGTTTACAAAGCCAGTTGTGTTATGCATTTTTATACTGTTTACCTTCTTCTACCGCACAAGTAGATAAGTTAGCAAGGCCATCGAAAACTAGCCTATTGTTGCCACTGGCTGCCTGCGTGAGTCGTGCATATAGGTTGAAGGTCTTCAAGTCCATTTATTGAGTGAAACTATTTTGCTTGATGATGATATGATGCTATGATATAATATGTTTTGTGATTACATACTAAGAGAGCCACTGACTTTATTTGTTGGTTTGCCCTCAGAGCTACAATCTGTTGTTCCACGTGAAAACAGACAACCAATTTATCTCCACAGCCAGCAGTCACAACATTAAAAAAAAAAAATCTGCAACATCATAGCACAGAATAAACTATCTCTGGCCATGAATTATTTTAAGCTGCCATATGTTTCTCAGATTCAAACTGTGTTATGTTTTTTTATTGGCAGCACCAGCTCTTGGTAACTAGAATAAGACCTTTCTTCATGGGGTGTAGAGTACATCATGAACCTAAGTCCTGGTGCACAGAGGCACTCCATCTGAATCCTAACACCATTTTATACTCAGGCTCTGAGAGCTACTGTCAAGGGATACAAGATTTATTTGCCTGTAATTGCCTAATTTTGCCTTTCCTGCAGGCTCACAGGGAGCCGCAGCCCACCGATAGACAGCCTAACCTTGCCTACTGAGGAACAGTCCAAGGATGTAATACTGTCAGCTTCACATAGTGCTCACTGGTGATTTATCATCACTGCCTCTCTCCATCCCGTCCTCCCTTTTGCACTTCTCCCCACCTTCTGCTTGAACAAACACTTAGTGAGTTGTTATGGCTCCGCTCATTGAAGGTAAACTCCGCCGAGTGTTTGCGTTGCAACGCAAAGGAGGATCTGGTGAGGTAAGTCAGGACTGAGACAAGACGAGAGTTGTGTTGAATGACTGCGACACACCCTGGATGGGTTGTTTGTCAGGATCAATAGCCCAGTCTGAACAAGCAAGCAATGGAAGAGTCTTTTCTTACGCCGAGGTGGATTCAGGTCAGTGACAAAAGTTCACTGATTATGAGTGTTTACTCTAGCGTGGTGCTGAGAACTCTGCTGGGAGGATAGCCAGAGGATACTTCTGAAAACAAGACTGCCGTATTTTAACGGTACCATTTTCAAATCCATAGTTGTGTGATTACTTGCTTTTACTGGTGCAGAATTTGTTGTGGTGTGTGCCAGTAGTTCAGTCAGACACAAACGCATCGGTTCAAACAAGGTAAGACAATGCTGTTGTCCTACTTTAAGTCACTCAATGAAGAATTGGGGCTTTCTGTAAGCCTCTTTTAATGGAATTGGTACCTGGGACATGTTAAAATAACATATCGACCAGAGACTAGACGGCCACGTGATCACACAGAGATGATGTATAAGCTGAGGTTCATGATGCGTGAAGCCTATAGCCTATTTTCCACAGTACATGTGGCAGAGTATGCTCAATTTTACTGCTTATCTACAGTCACTCACTGGCTTTAGCTGGGATAAGACTGGGCTTACTCTGTACACTGCTTATGCAGTTTTAAGAGGTTCTGAGGCTTACGGGCTCAAGTGCAAAATTATTACAAACAATTCACTTTTATATCCGCTCTAGAAATAATAGTTTCTTTAAAACTAGTGAGGGAAAAAAATATATTCATTTTGTTTGCGGCACAATTTAAAAACGTCAAGCATTTTAATTTCTCACTTTTTTGTTCAGACACTGTTTCTTGTAAGTTGGCAGAGACTAAAAGCCCTGATTACAGTGGATATTGCCGGAGAAATTTATTCACAGTGTGAGTCCAAAATGTGTTTAAAAGAATAACTAAGAGTAAGTTTAAACCAACCAAACTTTTTGTAATACCACTTGTGCCTTAAGAGGCAATAGTGAGTTGATGTAGTGTCTAGTCTGGCCTCAGTCTAAAACGAGGATGAAAAAAGTAGAAAGTAGAAAGGACAGAGGTACTGCTAGCCAACCATGGCTGCATAAAGGGGAACCGGATACGACAGTACAGGGCCTCCGTTTATTCTTGTCGAATCTGCTCAGCAGCGCGTGAATCCAGGCAGAGGCTAAAAACCATGATTGCGGTGGATAGTGCTGAGAAATATATTCACAGCGTGAGTGTAAAATGTGTTTGAAAGAATAACTAAGAGTAAGTTTAAACCAGCTGAGGTAGTTATGCAATACATCTGCTGTCACGTGGCAAGTCATTGCAGAATATACGTGGAAACTCATTCCACATAGCAACTAACCTACAATACAAATAGGAAGCAATAGCAGGAGCACAGTCATTAGTCACAAGATAATGTACAGCGAGCTGGTTATTACCGCTAAATACATCCTGACAGGCTGAATCTGAATCTGATTGCATAACGAGAAGCACCTGGTCTTCCTGTCATATTATCCTCCTTAAAACATAGCCACAAAAACAAATGAATCTTAACCAAGGTATCATTTTGAACGATTGCATTACAAGTGAGTAACTTATAAGCCTCCATCATGATAGGACCGAAGTTCTCAATGGCAGAGACAACAGACCTTGCTCCCAACACACAAATGTAACTGTCTCCTGTTCATTTATGCGTCCCAGAAAGCTATACCAGTGAGCAAACACGCAGAATGTCAAGTATTTGGAACTTGCACACCAAAATGGGATGCGGCAATTACACCCGTTTGACAAGTGAAACTGTCCACTGTGAGAAAAGCCTATTAAGCCGTGCATACGTGCCGATTTAAATATTATATGCGACAATTTTAAAGCCTCCACAAACCAATGGTACACCTACACAGATGTTTTTACTTCTCTTGCCTGATTAGATGTCTTCTCGGGACGGCGTAGGAGTATACAAACTGTAATTTATTGACATCTTCCTCACTCCTCTGTTATTTTCTGCTGAACCAGTTAGTGCGGGGCAGCTTTATCATTCTTGGCATACTCAATACAGCAGAATCAATTCATTTCAGTGCCATCATCACAGTCACAGAGTTTTCGCTTGTGGATGTTTTGCAAATCTGTGCTTTTGCCACTTTAAACTTGATGAACTTTGACGCACGCGCATTTGAAAACTGTCAGTGGTGACATCTGAGAGACGGACAAAATTTAAGTAGTTGACGATTTTAGCTTTGGTTTCCACTTAGTAACATGATGATGATGATGATGATGATGAATATATGTCAAAAATCGGACATAATAGATCAAAGTCTGAAAGTCAGACAAGTTGCCAGGGTTTTGTAGACACTTCGTTCGCAATGTAAGCTCGTCGTAGTACTTTCTGGCCCCTGTGCATCATGTGACACCATTGCTGCGATAACATAGTCTGGCCACTGTGTCAAATTGGCTTCGACACCTGATGTTCATCCTGCGGGCTTAAAGTGGACCCCTGCCTCAACAGCCGGAGAAAGCTGTAGAGGAAAGGCCCTGGAGGCAGAGCCGGAGATTCTCGAGGAATAAACACCCAGAATTACGCCAGTGGGAGGAGAGCTTAGAGTTTATTTTAACTGTTGGGATTAAAAAGTATATTTATCTTCACTACCTAACCTTTCTGCAGCAGCGGCATGAAGCTGCAGCGATACTACCTCATATTTATAGAACGAGACCAGACGAAAAAAGATTGCTTTGAGAAAAATAATGAAGGGAGTTGGACTTCTTGGAAAGTGTGTGTTACTTGATTCCAGTTATCGGTTGCACGTTACTATGAACTAAGTTAGCTAAGTCCTGACCGACCCCTGCTCAGAAAACAAGTGTTTTAAAAGTTGTTTCTTTGTTGTCTGAGAAAGTATGAATTTAGATGTTTCATAGCATTGGGTTCACACCGCTGTAACGTTAGTATGTGGACTCAGTGGTTCATAATTACTTGCGTGAATAAACACAAAAGGTCACGGTCAAAATGTAACCACTTGGAATTACTGCTGTGAGAGTTCACTACATGCGACTCACTGTAAACAATCTTGAGGCTGTCTTGACATCAAGGATAGAAGGCAGTCAGATGCTACTGTTTATTTTATGGCCTTTAATTTCAAATTGCTCCTTTTAAACCTTTCACTTTGAATCCATTTTTTCCATTAATGACATATTAATGAATTGTAGGGCTGCAACTAATTATTATTTTCATTATCGATGAATCGTTCAATCCTTTTCTCTGTTCATTGTTTTGTGCAGTATCAGTAAAATTATAATGGACATTTTTCATGTCTAAAACTCCAGAGATATTCAATTTTACTATCATATATCACAAATAAAAGCCGTAAATCCTCACATTTGAGAAACTCAAATCAGCATTAGGCACTTTTCGTTTTGATCCAGACTAATTGTTTCAGCTCAAATGAACTGACTAACATTATTTTTTCATTTTATTAGAGTTTTCTGAGTTTGAACCTAGCTGGGGCTTTTCTGTGCATGCAGTGTTTGTGGTTGTGGATGGAACCTTTGTACTGTATGTGTAGTTTGCATGGTCTCCTCCGACAGTCCAAAGACATGCAGGTTTATAAGTTAATTGGTGACTATAGGTGTGATTGTAAGTGTGAATGACTGTTTATCTCTATGTGTAAGCTGTGTGATGACCTTGTGACCTACCCAGGGTGTCTTTACCTTTCTTCCAGTGTCAGCTGGCTCCGGCAAGTGGTCACAGAAATTAATGAATGATGTTATATGAAAAAAATCTTATTTTCTTCTCCTTGTTATTCTTCTCATTATTGTAAGCTTCCAGCGCCACCCGCTTTCTTGGGTAACTGGGCATTATTAGTTCATCAGCTTTGGTCACCTCATGTGATTTGCAGTGTACAGTAGGTCAGCCAACTTTAACCAGAACAGAAGTCTAATTAGCCAGAATATCTGGAGAACAGCTGTTTGGGTCTGCAGGGTCTTTAATCCAGTCTGCATATACAATATGTGTGGGATGCAAAAATCTCCAGTTTTTTGTACAGTCTCTGGTCCTCAGAATTTAAGGCCTATTTAGCGCCATGTATTTTGTAATGTGACAGTAGCTAAAATGGCATCAGGCTGCCATCAGCGACACTATATACTTTATACCTCATCCAAGAGGGGCCGTGGATACACTTGGTTCTGTGAAACAATCATCTATACTCAACCTTTATTAATACATTTTAATCATATTAATGGCTGCTAATGTAGGTGAGAGATCATGCTCTAAGCGACACTCTTCCTTTATGGGAGGGTCTTGGATCCCTGAACTGCCACCTTAATTTGACCTCTCAATTTACACATTACGTTGATAATGGGTTCATTCATCAGTGTGAATTGGCTAGGTTCATTTTTTTCCCCCTCACAGAACTAAATGGGAAGATTGGTTTAGCAAATTACGACTGATGAATGACCCATTAGGAAAATCAAGCATCTAAGGCAATGATCATGAGCTACTTTGCATGCTCATGTCTTCGTTATGTGGTCAGTCACTGAGCTACCACCAGTATTAGCCTTTAAAAACTATCCCTGGTGAAGCAATATAACTGTAACTGGATGTGTGAATATGTAAATAAAAGTTGTTATTTTAATGATTTTCAAATGTTTACAAAATTAGTTTACAAATTAAGACAAAAAATAGAAATGATTAAATTAGTTATCACTATAATTTGTGTAATTTTGGCGTATATGTTGTATTCAGCTTGTGTGCCCCCAACATGAAGCAGACATGGTTCATTTATAGGGGTAACTCTTTAAGTTCCCCTGTAATTTAAACTACACATGCTATGTTTTATATTATTACCACTGTGTTTTACCATTGTTTTTCATTATCTCTTACACCATACACCAACCTCCACTCATGGGAAGGAGCAATAAGCACATATGTCTTCGTACAACATGTTCAATTTTTCAATTCAGTTTTATTTATATAACGCCAAATCATAACAGATGTTATCGTGGGACACTTTTCATATTGAGCGGGTCTAAACCATACAGTTTCTAATATTATTCATGCAATTCTCAACACACAACGTGGAAAAACTTCCTTTTCAGAGGCAGAAACCTCGAGCAGAACCCAACTCAAGGTCAAGGTCAGCTGTAACCGGTTGGGTTCAGAGTGGGAGAGTGGGGGAAGGGAAAGAAGAGGATAGAGAGAGAGAGAGAGAGATGCACAACAACTATAATATAATATAATATAATATAATATAATATAATATAATATAATATAATATAATATAATTTTCAATAAAATTGTTGTGAGTGGGCATCAAGCAGGACCAAGCTAGCAGGCATGGTCCAAGATTGAGGCACAACAAGGATCCATGGGAACCTGCAAGGCGAGAAATCACAAAACCTCCAGGGGACTTAGACGGACAGTCTAGGCCTATAGCAGCATAATGAAGGGATGGTTAGGATTAACCCGTGCCAGCTCTAACCATAAGCTTCATTGAAAATGTGCCCCCCAGCCTACACAGTGAAACCCTTTGAGATGATCCAGAACGCGGTAGTGCCTGGTTTTCAATCACTGGCTAACTGTAGCAGCTCACCTTAAATTCAATACTGCACCCACCTGCTTGAATGCAGGTGTTACCTCATGACTGTTCCTCCAATGTAAGGCACCTAGCTCTGCCACCTGTTCGCTCAGGGCAATCCAGACTCTTCTCATCTCTTGTTCCCTGCTGGGAACACTACCAGTGACTACCAGATCAGGGGCGCCCCTATCTACCTTTAAAAAACTCCTGAGGACCAGGCTCTCCAGAGAGTACCTCCTCTCCTATTACTACCAACAACTGGACATGTTAAAACTCATCCCCTAACCTCATCTAGAGCATGTCCTAGTCGCACTCTACCTTGATTGTTTCCTTTTTTCCTTTCTTTCCAAGTCACTTTAAAAATAAAAGCGTCAAATGTAAAATGTAAATGCAAAAAGAAATGCTTTAAGTCTATTCTTAAAAATGTATACCCTGCATTATAGGAACATAGTGTTAATAAGGTACTATGAAGCTCTATGAGATATGAAGGTGCCTGACCATGTAGAGCTTTGTCAGTGAGGAGAAGGATTTTAGATGAAGGATTTCTATCAATTATTTTACAGGGAGCCAATGCAGAGCCTTAAGGGACTTATTTGAGCAGTCTGATTATCAGATAATCAGAGTTGCAGTAATCCAGCCAAGTAACAAATGCCTGAAATGGACTGGTTTTTCTGTGTCTGTTTGAAACAGTTTGTGCCTGATTTTCATGATGTCACGTAGCTGAAAAGGCAGTCCTTGAAGTTTGTTTCATATGCTAGTTAAATGACATATCCTGATCAAAGATAACTCCTTTCCTGGTACAGCGGTGCTGGGAGCAAGGGTGATGCCATCTAGAGTAACTATAGCTTCAGATAAAAAATTCAGAGGTGTTTGGGGCCAATAACAAGAACTTTAGTTTTGCCTGAGTTTAACTTACATTAAGACATGCTTAAGGTTTAGCTAACTGGCTGATTTCATCTAGCTTGAATATTTAACATTAAATAGATGAAGTTAGGTGTCGTCAGCATAACAATGAAAATGAATGGAGTGATTCCTAATAATGTTACCTATAGAACAATGTAGAGGGTGAAAACACAGGGTGGTCCAAACACAGAACCTTGTGGAGCTCTGTGATTAACTTTGGTGTGCTTCATCATTAACATGTACAAACTGAGACTGATCTGATAAATAGGACTTAAACCAACTCAGTGCAGTTCCTTTAATGCCAATTAGATGTTCACATTTCTTGTAATAGGATTAAATGGTTAATGGTGTTGAATACAGCACTTAGACCTAACAAGACAAATAAAGAAATGAGTCCTTTGTGTGGTGCAATTAGAAGGTCATTTTTCAACTTTCATTAATGCTGTCTCTGTGTTATGATGCACTCTAAATATAACTGGAAATCCTCAAATAAACCGTTCTTATGGAGAAAGCTTTCTCAAGGATCACATAGAGAGAGGAGAGCTTATGTCTATAGCTGGCAAAAATCTGGCTAAAGAGCAGGCTTTTAAAGACAAATGCCCAATAATAAAGACAAATTGATCATATTCACTAAGAAGTGCTAACTTTACTAAGTTAAAACCGTAAGAGACAGGTTGATGGCTTAGATGAAGAAATCCTTAAAGAAAGTTGGCAAAGGTCGATGAGAAGAAAACCGGTCTAAATATACAGCAGTTTTTAAAGCTGTTTCCAAGGTTCCTGTGTTTGAAGATAAATTGGTGCCTGTTGAGGGCAGGAGGTGGCGGGTTTAGTCTCTAATAGTTATATTTTTATCATTAAAGAAGCTCATGAAGTCATTACTACTGAGGCCTACAGGACTACATGGCTCAATGGAGCTGTGGCTCTTTGTCAGGCTGGCTACAGTGCTGAAAAGAAACCTTGGTTTGTTCTTATTTTGCTCCAATAATGATGATTAATAGGCTGCTCTGGCATTATGAGAGCCTGTGTGTTTTAAGACTATCCTGCCAGACTAAACAAAAGTCTTGCAGCTTGGTGGAGCGCCATTTCCTTTCTGTGCTCTTTCCTTTAATACACGGGTTTCAGGGTTATACAATGAGGCTAACCTCCTTTGTTTTATCATCTTCCTTTTGTTGAGGGGCAATAGAGTTGAGTGTAAATTCCCCTGTGAGTCTGAAGCACTATCAACAAGATGATTTGGGAGGGACTAGAGTTAGTATAGGAGTCCTCTGTTGTATCGAGACGTAGCATCTGATTAAATACTGATGGAATCACCTCCTTAAATTTAGCTACGGCACTATCAGACAGACAGACAGACATCTGATCTGTCAGAGGCCAATCGAATCTAATAATGACATCGACGCAGTACTAAAGCTTTTTATCGCCCGCATCCGTATTTAAATCACCTACAGTCCTTACTTGTTTTCAGGACTAAACTTGGGGAAAACACATTTGCCATTATCACACAACTTTTTCAGTAATAAAAATAAATCAATATCATAATCTGATATTAATTAGTAATACAGCTTTAGAAAAAGATATGACCCGGGGCGGTCGGTGGCGTAGTGGGTTAAGCAGCCGCCCCATGTGTAGAGGCTGCAGGCCTCGGTGCAGCTGGCCCCGGTTTGACTCCCGCATTGGATGGCCATTTGCTGCGTGTCTCTGCCCCTGCTTCCTGTCTATCTTCAGCTGTACTGTCATTAAAAGGCATAAAAAGGCCAAAAAATAATCTTTAAAAAAAAGAAAAAGATCTGATCTTTAGAGTCCACATTTAATTATTTTCTTTAATACTGTTGCAGAGGAGGCTTTAGCTCTTTTATTAGGTGTTTAAGTATAACTCCTCTTCTGTTTACTTTTTCCTTTGATAAATTAAGTCTACGGGGGATTTATAGGTAACTTAATTTGTTATAAACTATTTATTGAATGCTTATTTGGAACACTGCTTATCAGTCTCAGATAGGGGGACCTAAAGGACGTGTCCCAAGAAAATTATTTTTTAAAATTACAGTCCACAGTACAATAGAAAACATTACCCAATTCACCACATGGTTCTTATCATGGACGTCAGAAGTGATTTTCAGCACTCTCCTCCATCAGGACATTTTGTTGACTTGAACAGAGCAGATGAAACGCCTACGGGACTCTTGTATTGTAACTATGGTGATGAGACACTCATGACATCTCGTGCATCCCTTCCCGTCTCAGCCTTGTGATAATGATTTAGGAGCAACTCTCAGTTCGGAGAATGAGGTCTGCAGGAGAAGACAGCAAGTTTTGTTTTGAACTAAAAGTTCACGATTTTATACAAAACGAGTTAGATTTAGCAGAGACACAGAGGTACTCTCTCTGCAACTTCACTTTACCTTCATGATGCGTCCAATTAAAATGTGTACAGGCTTACCTGTACCTGGCTTTGAATGAATGCTATGTATGAAGTAACTACACCTGCTTTGTTCACAAAATGACTGCCACAAAAATCTTACCTGTAGTGCTCATGCACAATATAAATATGGACATTGTATCTGTGACATCTGAGGAGATGTTTTGAAGTCCTGCCTCTGCCGCCGCCTGGCTGATCAAAAATATTGCCAAAGAAATGTGTCGTTGGTGGAGCTAAGTGGACTAAATGAAACAAACCCATCTGTCAATCAAAACGTCCATGCTGTTAATTATTCATAACTTTAAGCTTTAATATAATTTGAATAGGTGCGTTATATAAAAAAATTGGTCTCAGTACAGTTGGTCTAGAGAGACCAAAACTGTTTTTGTGCCAAGCTGTACACATGATTTTTAAAAAATGTATTTCTGCTGTGAACTGTAGACATTTTAACATAGAGGCTTATGGAGCTTGACCTGTTCTGTAGCCGGCCTCAAGTGGCCTTTCTATTAACTGCTTTTGGCATTTCGGCTTTGGCTTCACCTCACAGCCACAGCCACGCTTGGTAGTGCTGCATATCCATCCGGATTGTTTCGGTGTGAGGTGCAGAGTTTTAGAGATAGCGCTGCACAGACACCAATAACGTTTACATCAGGAGCGCAAGTTTCACGTCCGCAGGTAGTCTTGCGCTTCTGTGTGGTGATAACGTTGGTGGGCAGAGAGAAAATGAATGGTGTACATTGTTCCTACATGAAACTGCTCACTACAAAGTTTGTGGATTATCAAAAGTAACCAGGTCATTAATCCTGGAAAAAAGACATTGCTGTTGAGTTGTTGTGCAGTTTTTGGCCATTGTATTTTGAGAATAATAACAATCTAGATGAATATATATAACACTACACGAACTGTTCCTTTAAGAGACATTTTGGCTTGTTGTTTTTAATACTGAATTGCTCAGAAATATTGGCAGTCACTGGGTTTGTTTTTCTGGGCTTGTTTTCAAAATGTGCTCGGTCTTTACAGCCTTGTTTTACTTCACCTGCTTAATACACGGAAAACAAAAAACGGCCAAACAATCTCAGATAGAACACGAGCTGTCAATCAGTACCACCTGCTGCCTGGCTCCGATACCTGCACAAACTCAGGGACCTGTCTGTACAAAGCGCCGTCTCTGCCCGTGTCTTTTCCTCGAATTTGTCTGTTGTAACGTTGCGGCAGCGGCCGACCGGTGTCAGCAAGGAGCAGACCACATATTGGTTATTTATTGTTTCGTGTAAAATATACTAAAATCAAAGTGAAATATCTGATGTGACACGGAGCACAGAAGAATGAGTGCATCCGAGCTTTTAATCAACCCACTGAATCAGCCACGGAAAATGCAAAAATCCCTTCATCCCACCTACATGCACATTCACACAACCACCCACGGTACTGTGTCAATTAGCACCGAGGTGATGGTACAGGTCTACTCAGGTCTAGCCTGTTAAACTGTTTTTTCTCTCGCTCCCTCTCAAGATAAAAAAAAGCTGCTACCAAAGAAGAAGAGTGTATCGATTAGGGAAATACTGTAGACATTAAATATAATTAAAAAGAAACAGTAGGCATCTGTGTAATAACGATAATAAAACAAACACTCAATAACAATTCAATTAAATTTAAATTGTTTCATTAAACAGTAATAAAATGACAATCATTAATAGACACAGTTCAGACGAGATCGGGATGCAGCTGTTGCATTTTTATTAGCTCTTTTTTAGCAGCTTAACTTTAACTAAGGGCCCAAAATTGATCTCATAGATGATTTAAAGAATTGTATTTCATCTTTACAACCTTCTTCTTTTAATTGGTACATCAGTCTTTTTACAACATAAGAGTGCCCCAGTTTAATGAAACCTGGCAAGCATTGGTGTAAACTTTGAGAGTTTTTGGCTATGGATAAGTCATTTTCGTACATGAATTTGTAATGCATACCGTCTAGTTACCCTCAGTGTTCATGGACATAAACTGACAGATAAGTCGAAACAAATGAAACTGATAATGTACCAAATTTCCCCTTCAACGCTGCCTCCTAAAAATTACATTTACATCCAAAACTAATCTGCGTCTGAATTTGAATGCTTGTTCTCAACAAAGTTACTTAGCCTTAAATTAAGAAAGCTTGCCCCCCCCCCCCCATGGGCTTGAAATGTGGCAGGTCAAATATGGTGGATTGCTTGTTTGGAGAACATAATTCGCATCATGTTACAAAATGTATTCCAACTTGAGTTTTTGCTACTCTATCCATGAATAGAAACTTCTCAAACCCCCCTCCCGAAGCATAATTCACTTCCCGGCTGTCCATCCCTTCTGTTGCTAAATGCACAGCTAAATACTTCGGCTTCTGTTTGTTGCTCGGGAATCATACATTTTTCATCTTCGAGCTTGGAGAGATATTAGTATTCAGTCAAAGGCAAGCTGCAAGTCATTTTTGATTTTTTTCAAGAATCTATGCCCTTCCTGAAGCCCGTCGAAATGGTCAGACTGAAAAGGCTTTCGGTTGCCTTTTGTGAGACGAACCTAATATAGTTCAGCAAACAATCAAACAGCTTGCATACTTTATCGTCTGTTGTCTTAAAACACCTCTCTCTCCCCCCCGTTAGAGCATTTTCAGAAACAGATCGCAGTGATATAGCCACCCATAGTTTATTATGAATGTCTGGCTGTTTCTGCCTTCTGTGCGCTCATCTGCTATACAAACATCCCTCCTCAGAGTGTCTGTTCTGTAAAACTGGATGACTGGTGTTAAAAAAAAAGAGAGAGGGGGCCTGGATTGATGGTGTCAGGAAGTAACCAGGCTTTTATGTTAATTCCTCAGTTGGCCGTCGTGGTAAAAAAAACACAGTGCCAGTTTTTTGGAGTGGCATATTGACTGTGGGTGTAAAGATTGGGTGAGCAGAGGTGTGTTTATATATCTCAAGTTAATATCGGACTTAACACTGATAATTTTCAGTTTTAAAATACAAAAGAAGTGACATTAGCATACCTTGACTTGTGCTGAGGAGAGTATAATTTTTTTTTTTTTTTTTTTCCTCAAGATTGGGGAGGAGGGAAACGTATGTATATTTTTTACCCAACAGCTTGCTGCCGTCTTAAAGTGGGAATTAATTAACAGCAGAGTGTAACATGTACGGCCAGGCAGTCTCCTGGATAAAATAAGATCCTATATGTGATATTTTAATGAGCTAAATCCTTTAAGGAAGAATGTCATGGATATGTACGGTTGCCCTGAGGTGCATAAAACAAACACTTGAACACCTGAATGGTGAGTTAAAAAAAAAATCCCTGTACAGTCGCCATGGACGGGGAAATTAGCTATAGAGACTAAAGCCCGACTGTAAACATGCTTATTTAGGCTGGGAAATTGGGCATTTTAATACAGCTGGGGGGATTGACTCACTTCTTCCCAGCACCGGAAGATGCCGCTTGCTTTTTACAAACCAAGAGCTGTGAACTTGGAGTACAGACTGACATGTTGCTCACAGATTGGACGGTTTTGGTGATGTCATCCTGCATCATCAGGAGCCACGTGTATGTGTATATATATAAGTGTCCCTGTCAGATATGGCGGTAATAGAATCATTTATTCTTGCCTTGTCGTGGGAAAGAGGCATCACAGACAAGACGTCGCTCCCTAACCAATCGTCACTTGCCATCTTTCATGATGTGCCTGATGTCGCCAGGCGCTATGGGCTGTAATCTGGGAAAGACAAAGTAAAGAAACGTTGCCCTCCATGACGTATTTCACCAGTATCATCTATATATTGCAACTAAGATGTTAATCTTTTTGTCAGGACATGAGTCCTAGATGTGTCAGTTCTTGTCCACTATGACACACTACACTAGAAAAAAACGACTGGGATATAATCGGGCTGATATCTTGTAGTCTGACCATGGCATTAGGGAAATCATATTCCAGTGACTGACATCTGTTTATGCCGCACTCCTAATCTGTATGTTCTCTGATGTTACAGAGAACTCAGGAAGATATAGCTTATAATTAACATTATTAGACTGCAAATTGACTACATGTTATAAATAAAGCCAGCTGTCTTCCAACAATATTACTAATATGCAAATTGCTTATTATAAATCAGCAGGATTTATTAGGAATCTGCAAATGGTCCAAAATGCAGCGACATGTTTGGTCCTCAGCCAGCCAAAGACAGCTTATCTCACTCCGCTTTTCATTCCTCTGTGCTGGCTCCCCGTTGCTGCTTGCATTAAGTTCAAGTCGCTAATGTACGCCTACTGCAAATTAACTAGTCGCATTGTCACTGTGAGGCACAAAATTTCAATCCAAGTTCTTCTCCTGCGTGGTCCCCTAGTGATCGAATGAGTTACCGAACTCAATTCAGTCACCAGAATCCCTTTCTGTCTTAAAAATTGCTTGAAGACCTTCCCCCCTCTGAGAGCGCTTTCTGCACCTAATACGCTCTTCCTCTCTGGATCCATCTCTGCTTCCCACCCCTGCCCCCCCCCAAAAAAAAGTAATTTGCATGGCACTTACATGTTACTTCATTCACCAGCAAGCCTGGTGGCACTTGGACTGTAGAACTGAGGGACTTCTGAAAGGCTTTTCTTTGATCTACGCTGGCTTGGATTGTAACTCATTTGTACATTTCTTGGGAATAAAAGAACCAAATGAATACATTTGAATGCATTAGTAGTAGAAATCATGCTAATATCACATTTGGTGTCTGTGTTTGGTCCATTTTACTTTCAGGTTTAGGGTCAGCGTTTGTTCAACTAAACCAAACAGGTGAGATGTGAAAGCCCCCACCCCCGCTGACGAACTCAGCCATTTTTTGTAGCAACACGCTGAATGCAGGCGAGTCCTCACCACTTAACTTAAAATACACACCATCGCTGGTGAACTTCATTTGAACTTAATTAGCATTAACGCCTGCAATTAAATAAGGTGCTGCCATCACTGAGCAAACTAATTTACAGGCAAGTACACTCTGAACAAGCACCAAACCTAATTTGCATTCAAACATGCGGTTAGACAAGTATTGACCGCGGCCGCCTGTCCTGAATGAGTGAGCACACTTTACATCTGATGGTTAATGGTGAAAACCTGCAACGCCGAGGCGAAGAAAATCAGTGTCACCGCAGCCGAGTTTCAAGGCTCGACTTGTCTTGTTCAAATTAACACCCGAGGTCTTTTGTCACCCACTTTGCTGTACTCACACATTTAATCATCATTTATATGTACCTTGAATCCCTGTTCTAGTCCCCATACCCCTCGCAGGTGGGAGCTAATTAGCAATCAACCAGGTGTAAATTGTTAATTTGCTAACATGAGGACCCGAAGAACAGGACATGGAGTGGATGACTGTTGAAATTTTGCGACTCGGCTTATATATTTTTGACCTGTCATGAAGAAATGAATTGCTTTTATTTTGTTAACTGCTGTAAGTTTTTGTTCTCACTCATTTTCTAACGACCCTTGTCGCAGTGGACATTTGGAGTTGTCATAGCAGGAAAAACACAGGTGTAACTGATAAGTGATTGTATTCCATTTAGGTGAATTAGCTCTAGGGTCCTGGTATTGTGCATGCTGGTTCACTGTCACGACGTTCTGGTACGTTTGGTGGACGGAGCCATCGTTAATGAACTTCCTTACACCTGTGCTTTCCCGCTATGAAACTGCTGGGACAAAAGTACATAGAAGACTAATGAAAACGAAAACAATTACAGCAGTTAAAAAAAAAAATAAAAATAAAATATATATATATATATATATATATATATATATATATATATATATATATATATATATATATATATATATATATATATATATATAGGCATATACACAATCTGCCATATGACCACCTGCCTAATGTTTTATAGGTTCCCCTATTGCCACCAAAGCAGCCCCGATTCGTCAAGACTAGACCTCTGAAGGTGTGCTGTTGTATCAGACACCGAGACCTTAGCAGCAGATCCTTTAAGTCCTGTAAGTTGTGGGGTGGCAGCCTTGGAGTTGTTTGTCCAGCACATCCCACAGATTGCTTGATTGGATTGAGATCTGTGAAATTTGGAGGCCAAGTCAACAGCTTGAACTCTTTGTTGTGTTTCTCAAACCATTCCTAAACCCTTTTTGCTTCGTGGCACAGCGCGTTATCCTGCTGAAAGAAGCGACTTCGGGGAATACTGTTTCCTTAAAAGGGTGAACATGGTCCGCAACAATGCTTAGCTTCACTTTGATAGCTGCTGACCGCTGCAGTTAACACAACGTCGCCCTTATTTTACCGTTTGCCCATTTTCTTGCTTCTGACACGTCGGCTTGAGGACAAAAAGCTCACTTGCTGCCTGATATAGTAGGGTAAACACAGGTGTTACCAATGATACTCATTAAGGCTCCATTCCATTCAGGTCAAACAGAGTCAGGGGGCTGCTGTGTTGCATGTCGGCTCTGGAAAGACTCTGCTGCAATAAACGGAACAGAACCTTAATTAGATTATTGGAAACACCTGCATCGACCCTACTATTTCATGTCAAAATGGCTGCTGTGAAAAATGTCTGTTATCACATTAGCTACAACAGGTGTGCTAAGGAGGTCAACTGCATCTTGTTGGTGAGACGCGGTAAAAAATGTCCAACTGTTACAAACAATAGGTGGACTATTTCTTTACGCTATCTGGTCTCGTACGTCAGCATTTCAAATGTTAAAGCTGTACACATTTGGTTAGTATTTCAGGCTTCCGGGCATTTATTTTGTTCGAAAAGAAATGACGCATAAATATCTTCAGCAGAAAGCAAACTGTTTACAGGTCAAACTGACACGTGACTTGTTTAAACTTGGAGCACGATGACGCGTTGGCGCCTCTGTTCATTTGCACAACTTGCCGTATTCACCAATTATTTCACATAATTTTCGCAGCTCTGACTATCCTGTGTTGAATTTGTTACATTTTGGTTCTGGCCTTGAGCTGTGAGTGTGGTAAGTATTTCTGTCACACTGCCTGTTGTTAGTCATCAAGTGTTCACCATGTGGTCTATGATTCACGAAACACCTCCTCATATAAATTACTATGAGGTATCATGTTGTAACCCACAGTTTCAGAAGTACTTAAGCTGCAGGCCTGATTGTCCTCTTAGCGGGCAGAGAAATAATTGAGCCTTTTGGGTGGAGGAATGCTTCTTGCTCAAAGCCACCAAAAAGTTGAACATTGCTCCTGTCTGGGGAGCATTTATCATAAAAAAAAAAAAAAATCCTCTTTGAGCTATGTTCAGTCACTCCAGGATTTTGGAGTCAAATGCTTCAATACATATTACCTTTCCTGGAATGAAATATGACATGCATCTATTGGACAGGAAGAAAGTGTTATGTGATTGGGCACAGCATGTCTCTACTCGTTCACCATGAAGCTAGGCTATTCAAAAAGGTTATAATGACAGCTCAAACAGGGAGCCTTGTCTGGGAATACAGATAAGGCATACCAAGTGTGTGTGTGTGTGTGTGTGTGTGTGTGTGTGTGTGTGTGTGTGTGTGTGTGTGTGTGTGTGTAGAGAGAGAGAGAGAGAGAGAGAGAGAGCTGGGGCACAAAGAAGGGTTACAGGGGAACAGGCAGAAAGACAAGGAGGAAAGACAGATGGATGGAGGGGAGAGAGAGACAGATGGAGAGAGAGAAAGACACAGAGAGAGGTTGCATAATAGCACAGAAATGGTCATGATTGCCCACTGCAGAATAATTTATATGGCACCCATCACACTCCCTCTCTCTCTCTAGCTTTCATTAAACTTTTCTCTTATTCCCTGTCTGTTCTTCCTGTTTCCTAACCAAGAAAATCAAATTAACTTTCAACACCCGTGTCCCAATATATTCTCTACACAACGCAAACCATGAAGGTGGTAGCCACAAAGGTCAAAATTACAAACCATTGAATGAAACAAATAAACCTAATGAAAAGCACAACAGCCATTTAAACAGAGCAGGAAATCACATCTGACACGACCAAGCAGCAACCTCCATGGCTGGGAAGTGAAGCCAACGTGGAAGAACCGCACTTCCTCATCGGACCACGCTGGCCAGCCTTTGCACCCCGCGTGCATCAGCGAGCCTTGGTTGCCCACGACCCTGTCATTGCTTTTCCTTCTTTGGACCACTTTTACAGGTACTGACCACAGCACCCCACAAAGAGCTGCAGCTTTAGAGATGATCCAACCCCGTCGTCTAGTTATCACAATTCGGCCCTTGCTTGCCCATTTTTACTGCTTCTAACATCGACTTCGAGGACAAAATGTTCATTCGCTGCCTGATGTCCCACCTAAAGATAGGTGCCTCCATAACGAGATGATCAGTGCTACTCACTTCACCTGTCAGTGATCATAATGCTATTGCTGATTGATGTGTAGCAAAGTGGAAAGATTTGAATCAAACATTCCCTGAGAAGCGTGTCTTGAGTTTGATTTTTTTTGACCTTTGTAAAATCAAGAAAACTTAATTTTGCTTAATCAGCAGGGGATTATTAATGTTTTTTTTTTTGTTTTTTTTTACAGAATGCTGATATGGAAGAAGGATTTTCTGTGATAAAACACAGGAATAATAGATTATGAATACTGCATGTTTCATTTAAAAATAGAACTGAAAGTAAATGTATTTCCATGCGAAGCGTGTTTATGTAACAGTAACATGAAACTGTGTATCTTGATAGGGCGAAGAAGGCAGAGATAACATTTATGTCTGCAAAACCTAACACAACTCGCCTCCTCAGCCAAGTGTTGGAGATCTCTTAACCTCTGAATACATCAGCCATCTGTGATAGCGGACTTAATGTAAATAAGTGATATTTGCAATAAGAAAATCACCGCCAGCTCTTCTATCATCCTCATGTCTGCTTTTTATTCTTGCACCAAGTATCTTGACTGGCCAGGACTTCATCGTTCAGTGAGCAGAGTTATAGTGAAAAGCACCTGCTGGTCTCAGGCAAAGAGAAGCTGTGCGGGGCCCGGTGCTGTTTGGTCAGGGCAGAGGCTGGGGCTGGACCTATAGGTGGATATTATAATTCATGCAGCTTTGCACACTGGTCAGGGATAAGCTCACCTCAAGGTCAGGGAGCTGTGAGTGGAATACTCATTGGGAAGTCTGGGCTTATTTTCACCTCTCTGCACATCCTACTCCATCTCCTCGCAAATGAGGAAAGATCCTGCAATGTGCAGCAGTGCCAGTGTGTTAGAGCACTTGCCAAGAATGAAAACTCTGGCAATAGAAACCATATTGCTGTTTCAGTGGTGCTGTTGATCCTTTTCCATTCTGAAAGTGTGGTAAATGGCGAGGATAAACCACTATAACTCATCCTACTGCATGCAACCACTTCTTGTGTTATACTGCTATTTAGTTATTTCAAGCACCTCCTTTTTGCACGTTTCTCCAAATGCAAGTGTGGGAGTCTTACATAGTTTTTATTCCATACGCATATTCAAAATATATCACCGTGCATATGTAAGGCATATAGTATAATCCCACCAAGACCTTTGTAAGGCATTCTTACCCGTTACACACACAAAAAAAGAAGAAGAAGAAGGAAAAAAAAGAAAATAAATCCTACATGACTGCGCACTCACGCAAACACACAAACGAAAGGAGATCCCAGGGAACATTGACAAGTGTGCTTACCATAGCCCGAGGTAAAACAGAAACAGAAACAAAACACAAACAGTCTGCTCTCTAGATTTCCATGACAATAACAAATTGATGGAGTTTACTTCTCATTTATTATTTATATTATTTGATGGGGTTGTAGGCGATCTACATGGGAGAGAAATTCTGGAGAGAATACAGAACATCTTGGATGTTTGGATGAAAGAAGCTGCTCCCTCCAAGGCTTGTTGGATGTATGTTTTCATCTGTCACATTTAAATGTGAATAAGAGATACTTCCTCTTCCCCCCCTCTCCAGTGCAGCAGCTCTCAACCAGACTCACAACACACTAAATCACCGATGTCAGTCAATGGAATAAGAAGTCGTAGCTTACAAATATGTATTTTGTAGCAAATAAATTGAGTTTTTTTTTTTTTATTCCACTTGGTTAATTCAGAAAGATTTTTTTTTCTCTTACAGTTTTATGGTTGAACAAGGTTTTATGTGTTTAACATTCTTCTGCAGGTTACAGGCTTACAGGATGTGTTTCTACTGCCTGGTGTCCTGGAAAAGACGTAAAGTCCAGAATGCCTCTAATAAAATGAAATGGCGATACCAGCAGAAATATTTTTTGAAATGAATTTGATGTAACTATAATTTATGATTTAGCTGATGTGACAGATAAACATCAGACACATTTTTTTGTTACAGTGCAGTATAACATGCCTGCTTTCCACAGCCTAAGGATTTAAAGTTGATGCACATTGTGGCGCCATACTTTATAGAAATTAAATAACAAAGACTTGGTGCTCGGGGCGTGCTTGTTGTTATGTTGTGAAACGATTTTCCATCTCTTTACAAGCAGGGAAGAAATCTTTATTTCTAAGACATTTCAAAACAGAAGTGCTTCCCAGGAATATGAAAAGAGAAAGAGGAAATAAAACAGAGAGAAGGAAACACAGAACCAGATTGACTGTTTAACCAAGTCTGCCAACATGCTGATCAGGTAAATTGTTGACACCATCTTAGTTTACCTTGTTATTATTCTGCATGCTGCTACTTAGCACAAGTACAACTGGGGCTGATAAGGATGTAATTAGTTTTGCAGTGATTTGGTCATTAACCAAAGTAAAATATAAATGAAAAAATAATAACATCCAGTTTAATTGATGAATGTTGATACCGGATGAAAGGTCAGGGGAACAAGTGAGTACAATTTATCTTCTGAGGAACATGAATGTTGGTGCCAAATATCAAGGTCAAGGTGATGCTAGAAGAAAAGTCCAAGGATCAGCATAGTCATTAGTATTTATCCTTAAGGGACAATGAATGTCTGCACAAATTCCCCTACAATCCATCAAATAGTTGCAATGTTTCAGTATGAACCAAAGTGGCAGACCTACAGACAGATTTACTGCTAAATTCCACACCGCTGCTATGCGGTCCAGGTGTGCTGTGGCTGCAGGAGCTGATCGCAGCCGTTCTAGACAATGTTTGTTACCCCACTAGAAGTGCCGTGGCTTGTTTCAGAGGCATTCCAGAAGCGGCTTTCCACTTGATTCAAATGAGAGGGTTGTAGCTGTTCTATTTTTTTTTTGAGATATTCTTTTGGTCTTTTCAAGCTTCTATTGCACAGAGATGGCTGAAAGGTGACAGGATGTGGGGAGAGAGAGAGAGAGAGAGATGGGGAATGACATGCAGCAAAGGGCCGCAGGTCGGATTCGAACCCTGAGCCACTGCGGCAAGGACTGAGCCTTTGTACATGGGGCGGATGCTCTACCAACTGAGCCAAACAACACCCCCACAGCTGTTCTATTTTTGATAGAAGCAGCCGCTTCAATCAGCAGAGAGCAGATCAAGTTGACCATAGAGAATCTGGTAGATTTTCAAAATAAAACACTCTGCGCAAACAGCCAAAAGGGAAACTATTTTATTATGTAGCAGATTTACTGATAGAGAAAGCACATAAACCAAGGAAAATCTGAGTCCAAGATCTGTTGGACAAAAAGCTCTGCCTCTGAAACACTCTTGGTGACGTCTGAAGCTGCATGGAGACTGGACCAAAACAGTCACAACCAAAGAGGATTTAAAAAAATCACTAGCTAACACTAGAAATTAGAAGGTACTGCAGAGAAATGTCAAAAAAAAAAAAAATAATAATAATAATAAAAATACAATCTCAATATGTTGCACTTCATCAAGAAAACATGAAATAGACACTGAACAAATAAAGTTAATAAAGTTGATTATTTGAGTTCAATATAGTAACACACAATAACTTTTTCAGGCTGGAACATTTCATCCTGTTTTTGATTCATGTATATTTATATTGATTTACCACCATATCAACTTATATATTATTGTGCAGACAGGTATCTGTCAAAGACAGGGGCGAGAGCCTCCTACACTCAAATGAATCAGGAGTGTTTATGTTCGGCTTGTCCTTGCTTCTTAAGCCTGTATATTTGAAAAATGCCTTAATAGATGGGTATATATAATATAATAGGACATAAAACCCCCTCTGGCTTTTCATGTTCTGTGCTGGGCTCCTGCAGTACACAATAACACTTACCCATTCACATGTAATGCTACATGCATTTTCTGTGCTCTACATGAGCGTGTAATTATTTGCCACAGGAAAGTGTTATTAGGATTTCTTTTGTTCTGGGAATCACATCTTGATTACTTGCGTGGATATCATGTACGCGTGTGAGCATATGTAAGTGTGCTTGTGTTAGCATGCGGTAGATCACCTGCTGTTGTTATCGCCACCTATTTTGTTTAAGGAAGTAATGTGGCTTTCATCCAGTGGTTTAATATCTTGCCCCGCTGATCGTTTATAATTCCCCACCTACAGAGGTTCCTGATGTGTGTAAAGCCTGAGCTTGGAGACTTCCAGTAATTCAGACTCCATTATTTGAGTTGCACGGCTTGTGTGGCAAATAATGTGAAAATAATGTGACTTAAGGTTTTCTCTTTTTCCACCTGAATTAATTCCTTTCAGTCCAGCTATTTATTTAAAAAAAATCATTTCGGGAAATGAATGGGGCAGAATTACGCGTTTCTCAATGTTTTTGGTCTGAATTTGGAATAACAAACTAGATGTGGTCTAGAAGCAGCAATTAATTATACAGATAAGTATCAGCCTTTTCTGAAGGGTATGCATTTGATTGCTGGTAGCTGAGATGATTAGTGGGAAGTGAAAAGTGAAGGCAGGGAAGATACGTTTGAAAAATATATATAAAGAAGCAGCAAGCTTACGTAAGATGATGTTAATGTATGGATGTGGCTTCATGGGCTGTAAGTTCTACTGTAATATCCTCTCTTGGTATCACTTTGAATGATATCCTTAAGCTTTTCTTCTTGTGTGTTTATATGAACAGCCCTCTTTCCAGACATCGGTGGGATGCTTGAAGTGGCCTATAGACTGTAAGCACATAAAAGAATAGATGATGCATCACAGTGGGATTTGATCTCTGTCTGTCTGTGAGGCTGCAGCACTGAGCAACTGCATTGCCCAGAAGAAACTGCTTTGTGCAAACTGATGGAGAGAGGAAAACTAGAATCACCCAAAACAACAACTATCTTTACTGGATATAAGCTTGTATGCAGCAAGTATAATTGTAAGAACATGAAACCACACTCCTCATTCGAGCTATGATTAATAATAATAAATTAAAAAAAAAATCAATCTTTTAATTTCATTTTTTGATAGGTTCACACATTTTTCAAAAAAATTGGAAAATACAACACTTTAAAAATGCATGCAGAGAAAGAGTCAAACCTTCAATTATGGTAGTGGATGGGGAAGTTAGAGTGCTTTCCCAATCAATTAAGGGTCAGAGCTGCAAAACTACAGCTCCTTCGGGTGAGATTTCTTTCAATTTATGAAACAAGGAGGCGTATGTGAACATTTTGATGTATTATATGTGTAAAGAGCAAAGACAACGGGGCTAAGAGCAATTTCAAATGTTTTCCCTTGTCTTAAAAACACTGTTTCTTATTCCGTCCGTTGCATCACCCACTAATAGACCCATACACCACCCATGTGATGTCTGAAAACATCTGAAAAAAGCAAAAAAAAAAAAAAACATACTGTGATGAATTAGAGTGATAAAGCACTAAGGACTGGGCTCTGTCTGAAAGTATGATGTGGCACATGAGGTAAATGAACATAAACGCAAACAACACAGAGGTGAGTCATTAATAGATGAATGACCAAGCAAGTTTTGGACAACCGCAGTGAGGCAAACAAGATTTAGCTTCATCGGCGACAAGATGGTCTTAAAATACATACTGTTTTGATAAAACATTGTTTTTGGGTGGCTTCTATTTCTTCTGGCTCCATATGACATGATCCACTCTATTATTTGAACATGATTGACAGTCTAGGTGGCCAACAGCCATTAGCGCTATGCCTCGGCAAAGTCTATATCGGTCCACTGTGCACTTAACGAAAAATATTGTGTCATCAAAAGACCATATCTATCAGAGTAGAGAAATACTTGACCTCAGTAGTTGATGACTTTGTTATGAGAGACAGAGAGAGAGAGATTAAACAGAATTAGCAGTCTACTGAACAGCAACAGCTCTCACACAGAGAATAATTAGATACAGAGTTCAGATGAGAACATCAGCTGAATCAAAATAATCGTCTGAATGATCATAATCAACATAAAATCTCAGAATCATCATAATAAACATAAAACTAACTCTACATATTAACTCTTATGTACGTCGCATTAGGCTACATTACCGTTTATTCGTGCTTTGCTTTAAATAGCTAGTATTATACCGAAAAGACTGAACATGAGCTTAAACACAGAAACAAAACATAAATCGTCTCACTCTTGCACTTAGAGAGGGACTGACAATAAGTGACTAAAAAGAATAAAAGACTCATCCGAGTACACTGACTTCATCAAATATTCTGAAGAGTTTGCTTTTTTTTTTTTCAAAAGGCCAAAGTCAAAGTGCAGTCTGAAGACAAACAGATGAGTTTCTGTTGTCCTCGTGTCAATGAGGAGCTCATTGCACCACTGTGGAGCCAGGAAAGCAAACAGTCGGGATTTTGTTTGTTAACTGTTTGATTGGCACTAGCAGAGCGTAGTGGAAAGGCCGGGGTGTGGCGTTTGACTGTGTCCTGGATGTATAATGAGCCTGAGTCATTCACATTACTATAGGCAAGTGCCAGTGTCTTGAATCGGACTCAAGAGAGAGTGCTAAGGGACGATGTAGTGCGGGATAACGTGGGTAGGTTAAAGACCAGCAACACCTGCATTCCAGATGAGCTGCAGAGGTGCACAAGTCAGGAGTGAGTTGCGGTAGTCTAGACATAACAGAGATAACAAGAGCCTGGACCACAACCTCCTCCACCTTCTTCTGGTTGAGGAACAGACACATTCTCCCGATGTTGTGGATAATGAATCTGCAGGTTGTCACCGTGATGCTGACAGCAAAGGACAGCTGTGTCATCCAGTGTCGCACCCGGGTTACAGTCAGAGACACCACAGAGTTCTCGGCGGTAACGGAAAGGGCATCGACAGGAGATGACTGCTGTGGAAGCGCTGTTGGGGGTTGAGCTTCAGGTAATCATCAGACATCCTCTGTGAGATGTCAGTCGAACATGCCAGAAAATGTATGCAGCCACCTGGAAAGCAGAATTAGTTGAGCCAAGATATACAATATTTACAGGATTAGTGAGGAAAGAAAGATCTATACCAGAAATGAAGAATAGATACTGTGACTAGAACTTCCCATCAACCATGCACTGTCCACATATGCAGCTGGTGGTGTAAAGCTAATTAAAATAGCTGAGACGCCACAAACAGGTGAAGGAATAATGAAGTAATGAGTAAAAGCAGCAGCGTCATTAATCTCCAGTTTTCTCTGAAGAGTTTGCCAAAGGGTTTAGTTCATTATGACTTGACTTTGTCGATAGTTGTTTCTTTGGCACCATTTGTATACAAAATATTGACAGGTCTACCGTAAGAGACCTCAGGAGCCACTGATTAATAGAAAGAAAGAAAGTGACTTTCCTCTTAATTCTAATTCTTTTTGCTGATCTAATATTCAATAACCAAACAGTCTCCCGGGCCATAACGATGTCAGGCAATTAATTATTTAACGTTAACACTTGGGATCTAAAAGATATATGGGTCCTCAAGTTCTAACGCGCTGCTCCCCTATAGAAGTAGATCTTCATGGACGAACTGTCCTACATCGTGTTCCTCCAGTACATTTCTCAAAGCTCATCCATCATTCATGTCACATTGTTCAGACCATAATTATGAAAACAGGCATGCCGGTCTCCTATTTGTAAATCCATGTTGAAGATATGAACACCATCTGACAGCTGAGATATTTCCCAGTTGGTGAAAAGACAAAGGAAATTTGTCGACAAACCTGTAGCAAAGCCACAGAAGCTGGCTCTGTAAAAGATAGGAGCATTCTTCAGTCAACCGCATTTCATTATTCTTGTTTTGACTTCATATGAGATGCTGCGAAAACCTCAAAGCACAGAGCCTCGTGTGAGCCCTTAGTGAGATGCTTTGATAACGTGTCCAGTGAACGTTGGCGCACTGGCAAGATTGGCAGAGGATTGTCTCCGGCAGCCACAGTGGAGCTGGAGCAAGCTGCATCCAGCAAAACATTCGTGGTAAAAGTTGTTATTTCTAGAAGTCAACTTACAACGAACTGCACAGCTGAGTTGCTTTCAGCCACACTTGTTGACATTTTTATTGGAATGGAATTGCATTTTTTGCTCTGGCACAGGATGTAATCTCTATTCTTAATCCTGAAGATGAGGCCGTGATTGGCTCAAATGTTTTTCCAGACGGCAATGAACACCAGACCTATTTGGACCTATTGCTGTGAATACAATCAGATCCTATACTCATACCATAGATAAGAGATGAAACCCTGTTTAGAGCAGTTTCTGAAAATTGTTGCCATCAAACACTTGAGCTACATAACTTTCTCACTTTGTCACTATGCATTGCCGCTGAAAGAAAAATTGGATCCAAGCAAGAATTTTGACATTGTTTTTGCCTTTCGTAAGCGACTCCGTGATTTCATTCCCTCCCGCTCCAACTATAACTCTGTCATCTGATTACATACTATGTCAGCTCTCTTCAACCTCTAAATTCACAGAGGATAGTATCCCTGGCCTCTTATTCTTTCATCATTCAGATTTGATTTATATGGTGCAGGATATACCATAAATACATGTCAAGTACTGAATAGATGAGAAATTCCACTGCAAAGTGAAATGTTGGATTGTGCTGCCAGACAACACTTAGATGTAAATGTGAATGGGCTGCTATAAATTATGGGTGTTTATGTGGTACGTGTACAGAGTATGTGCAGAATTGATATGGCTCACACCTGCTCTTTGACATGCAGTAGATCCTATAGACTACGGGAGAAAATTACCCCTGATGTCCACTAGGGGACAGAATGTCTCCTGCAGAGGTTTACTCTGTTGAACTAGAACTCATCAAGTCTGCTCTCCCTCATGGTCTCTCTCCTGTGACCCTCTCACAGTAAGAACACTCCCAAAAGCCCAAAGGACAGGCTGTTTAGAAAAAAATCACATTAGATATGCATTACGGATCCATACAGGCTGTGATTCGGTTGAAAAAAAAAAAACCCAACAACTTTTAATTGCAAGTACACAGATTCCCAGATTCAACCGAGCCGCTTGTTTTTTCTTTCTTTTCGCTCATTCATGCTTTTGTTGTGCTTGCTAAATGTATTCATAACAACAGGAAATGTCTGCATTTACTAATTTTGTGTCGCCATTTCCTTTTACAAGGCTTCAATTCAAATTCAATTCAAATTCAGGCAGACACAGATAACCACAAAGAGTATGAGGAGAAATTATGCTTTTTTTGTTCTCAGCCCCAGTGATGTCTTCACATTTACCACTAATACAGAGACAAAGACTCCATCCCATCTCCAGTCTTTGGGCTGACTCTGACTACATAGTAGATTTAATAGGGCGCTCTCCCCTCATTATTGGCTATAGGTCTGACTGCAGAAATATTAAGCACACTGTATATATTTTGGGCAAATAAATGCAGCACCACACACATCCTTCTCCTATTTTGATGCATCTGAATGCACACGCCTACTGCTCTGTCAAAATATACAATGAGTCAGTAACTGATTTTAGCCTCCTCGGCCTCAATCAGCGACCTACTGTACAGTTAACAAATCAAGTGACAAAATTTGTTGTCCACATTTGTTCGTTCCTTGTGTTGTCCCCAGCTTGGTACCAGCGCAAATATACAACACTATAGTTCGGTTTGCTTAGGTTAATCACGGTTTGATGACTACTTAATTGAGATTAGAGAGACATTGTTGTTTGGATTACAACCACAGACTGTGTGAAACGTTGACTTCATATACGTGACGTCACCCATAGGTTTCTTAAGAGCTGTTGTGAAGCTCAGAGTGTGGTGGCTCTTGACCTGCCTCTCACTTTGCTAATTCAAAAATGGAGTAAAGACTGGGAGTCCCTTGTGTGGCCTGCCCAACGTTGCCCACTGTAGATCTAACGGATCACAGTCGTAGTCCCAACGGCCACTAGAGGGCATTGTCACTTGAACGTAAGCGCACAGTACTCAGTGTCGTTTTGCGAGGACAGTCTTCATCATCAGTCTCATGTGAATAATTATTGTCTGCCTGTCAGAATCAAAAGCCAAAGACATGAAAGACAATGACACGGGAGACGTGTTGTGCAAGACAAACCTTACAATGCGGTTAAATTTAATTAACATGTGGCGGCACCCATTTAAATCAGCAGCAGCTGAGAGAGTGTGTTTTGTAGTGGTTTGTGCGTGAAATTGTGCTATAATTCCTTCCCGCTCAGACCACCTGTTTCGGAAAACATTTTCAACATTTTCAAAAGAACATTTGTCACGGTTTAATTTGTCGGAGACACACAGAGACATCACTGAATACATTTTCAACAATTTCAAAGAGTTTGGGTGTTTTCCGTGTCTTGCAGTTCAAGCCCTCCCTCATCTGGTTACAACTGCTCAGTAAGCCTGTTGCTAATTCCTTCATCAGGCCTCGTGTTCCCCTGCCTCACCTGTTGCCTGTTGTCTCATTATCCACTGTGTATTTAAACCCCGGTCTTAGCTGTCACTGTGGTTGTTTTTGGATCTTTGTTGCCTTGACAGAAATTTCCCGGTAAAGTATTTTGCCTGTTCGCTTCATCCTCAGTCTGTTGCCAGGTGTCTGCGTTTGGGTCTTGTAACTCCAACCGTGACATGAATTCACTTTATTGTTCTGATTGATTTTATTAATTAGGCTGTTGAATAACAAAATATATTTGATTCAATGAGTCTCCTGAAGAGGGGAGATGGATTTATTAATTAATTATACTGAAGGTAACATAATTACCAGTGGATTACCTGTTGCCATTCAAGGCTTTATTAGCGTTTATCTGCCTTTATTACATGAATCTGAATGCAGTTATGTCTGTGCCCTGCACTTAATGTCTCTTATTGAACTATAATTATATGTTTATTCATGTGGCAGCCTTTATTTTCCAAGAAAAGATTCCTTTGGGTCAAACGAAGCAATGTTGAATCTTGAGAAACAACTGACAAGGGTAATGAATACGAATGTGTTCAAAATGAATTGTATTAAGGGGAACATTAATATTGCATTTTTATTTAGCATATTCAAACCCGTTGCGAATTGTAAACAGTATATCCCATATCCTATTATACTGTGTGCGATATACACAAGGTAGCACTTAGTGCCAGCATGTCTGTTTAGTGTTTGGCTTGGTAACTCTGACAATATGCAGTGCCAGCATGGAGCTGTGATGTCCAAATGTACAGGTGGCCAACTACAAGAATCTATATTGACTATGTCTCCGTGTAAACAGACAAATTAAAGAACAGTAGCCAGGATACTTGGAATATTAATATCCAGTAAACAGGTTGAACAATGTGGAAAATAATCTTTCATGAGCTTTTCACTTAAAACAAAAATCTTTCTTAAGACGCTCGGACATAAAGGGATAAATCAAAAACATTTTATGTAGCCACAGTTATGCTAAGCTAAATACAATATATATATTTTTTATTTTGTTTTGTGACACGTTAGCTGATGGCATTTGTAGTTTCTGGACTGCTTACGTCGCATCACAGGGAGGTGACCGAACATTGCCATATGTGCAGCTTTGATGCGAATGTTCACTTGGTTGGTGTTTGTGTTTGTGTGTGTGTGCATGTGTGTGTTGGCCGCATTTACAAGCTTCTATTTCTGTCTCCCTCAACAGTACATACATCTCACTTTCTGTGTGGCTCTCACTCTGTAAATTGTAGAGAGCTTGTCAGAGGGGAAGCAGGGATTAGGGAGGCTTTAGCATCAAATCTGACAAAGGTAATACCAGTAATTAACATTCACTAGAAGAGAGTGAAAAGATGGACGTATTCAGTTTGACAGTAGGTCTATAAAGCGAGTTGTCATGTACGATGCTACCAGTGTGTTGAGGAAAACACGGCCTTTTTGATTACATCTCGTGTCTTTTTTCACAACATGAAACAATTTGAGAAGCGTTATAATTCATGCTTAACCCAATTTATGCAACAAAGGTGTGGACTTTGACTGATATTTTCATTACTAGAAACATTACAGGCGATGGCTAATTTAGAGAGATTATAAAATCCTTGCAAAGCAGGAGAGTAATCAAAATGAATTTCATATTTAACCAAATGAGTTACGCCATTAGTCTTCATTATTGTCTCATTTTGTTACATTACCTGAAAACAATTACAGGAATGGATAGAACTCGTCTGGCATTTTCATACAAGGAAAACTTGCCCGTGTGAGTTAGATGGGAATAAAATGTAGAGATTGATAAAAGAACTGTGATTTGTTTGACATGTACACTAATGAAAAACAGAGAGAAGGGATTAGCAAGGTGAATTATAGAAATGTGACCTGCGATTTCTCCATATTTTTCTCCTCTTGCATCCAATGAAATCTAGTTTGCGTTTCAAAGCATTAATGGCACAATTACAGCTGAACATACAGCCAAACCCCTCATTTGTTAATCCTGTGTCGTGTGATTCAACAGCACCACTTTGATTTTCAAGGGCACATTTCCGGGGCCATTTATGTTGATTTGTCGCACAAGTGCTGCAATTAAGGGACGCCCTTCATTGGCAGGTTGACTTACATCCACTTAACTGCAGTATCTGCTCTTCTGTCGCCCCTCTGTTGCTTTAGATTTGTCAAAGCAAGGCCATCAGTGCCAGTGAGAAGGAAAGGGATGAGGGAACAAGACCTGTGAATTAAGGGTGTAATCATCAATATCCAGGAGCACTGCCTCACCCTGAGCTGCACAGCTATAGTGCCTTCTGTCCATTGAATTTTATTTGTACAACGAGCCATTGTTCCCCAGGTGAACACCTTCAAGTTTTTTTTTTTTGTTTTTTTTTCCTGACCAACAACGACATGAAATAGCACCTCTCTGGTTGTACATTGACAAACACGGCTCATCCTCATGTAGAATAGGTGCTTTCATTTAAAGCCTGAATGCGTTAGATAAAAGCAGTCTTTCCAACCCGCGGAAGTTAACATATTGCCTGTTATCTCGACCTGTTTGACTAAAGGCAAGCTAAAGGGATAAAAAAAAAATATATAGGAAGGGGAGTGAGGTAAAAGGGTCAAAACATCACACTTCTTAAAATAGTAAGATACATGCAGAGAAAAATAATCAAACCTGCTGCTTAATTATAGAACAGATATTATTTCAGCTTGCGTAAACAATATTAAATAAATAATTAAATTAAGATCACAGTCTAAGTCTAGGAGGTGTCTATGTAAATACCTCTGTAGTGCTGTTTAACATTTCCCTTACTAATGCAACACTGAAAGCCTCGTCAGCCCCCGTTGGGCAGTCTGCTGAGGTCAGCATCCGGCAACACGACAGGTCCTGCTGCCTATCTCCTTTTGGGGGCACAGCATTATCATATAAACTTTGTTAATGACCTTGTCATTTACACAACTTAATTACCGGAGTTGTGTCCCCTGAACATCTTCCCATATGAATTATACAACAGGAAGGTGGTTTGAGACGAGGCACTGGAGTGGGTTTGGTAAAGGTACGCCAGCGCAACGCTTCAATGTGACGACGTCTCACGTGTCTACCGATGTAAGGCAATAAATAAATAGCCAGTTTGGAACAATCATTTTTAGTAAGGTATAGTTTTGGATGAAGAGCAAACATCCAAGTCATTTTTAGTAAAAGTTTGTAAAAGGACTGGGGAAAAAAAAAAAAAAATATTGGCAGATTGGTCAACCCAATTTGGATTATTAAAGTCCTACTCTGTGTTTATATGGCGGGGTGTACAAAGTTAGACTAGCAAGAAAATTGAGAGAGCTGACAAATTGTACTGTCAAATAATAGCCAGCTATAAAACAGTTAGCGAGCATAGCGTGCAAAGCATGTGATATCAGTGAGTGCTGCAACAGTCTTAAACCCAAGGTCTAATGTTTGTGTTTGAATAATGAAACGGCCTGATTTAATGGTTTAAAGTAATGAGGAAAAAAAAAAAGAAAAGCTGGAGTCAATATGTTCTTTTAATGAGCTATTACTAAACAGTAATCCCTGGGAAGAATTAAAAGGTTCTGTGTTTTATTCAGTAATCACAAGGGCTGCTTATATGCTGCAGAGATGCCCACTGTCATCCTTCATCACACATACCTTAGCTATTCTTCGATTAGATTTCCTACACCTGCAGGGACATTTTTCACTCATCCATTTGTTCTGCTCAAAAAAACTCCTACTCCACACCTCTCCACACGGCTATTGTCTGCTCTCTGCGTCCACATCCTTTATATTGTCTGTTTAAAGCTATCGTTGTTGCAGCACTGGTCCTGCCTTTGGATACCTGGAGCTTACTGTGCTTTTCACACTAATCATACCCCCCAAAAAATATTACATAACTTCAACTTTACTTAGAGATACACTGCGAGAAAAAGCCCATGTGCTGGTCAGTTTTATGTTTTATTTTTTTGGGCCATACTCCACACATGGGAACGAAGCACAGTTGTAAATCTGTGTCATAACGCTTTAGACGCCAGCAGCTGAGGTGACTCAGTAAACAATACAGTATGTCTCTCCGTGCATTATAGACACTCACAATATGCTCAGTATAGCCTGGGGTTCATAGCAGAGCGTGGTAATGACATTCATGTTGCAGCAGAGACTGGCTTGATTGGATATGCATCTCCTGCTGTCTAGTATTCACACCTCCAAACAGAATCTGTTGACCTACTAGAGAACACTGAGTCTTAATGCTGGCTGCAACCCTAAATCTGCACATTACTAAATTGTTTTCACAATTATGCTGTGGTGACAAACGTAAGTGCTGCCTGGATCATGTTCAGTGATGCTTCTTTGACTGACTGGAGCCATGAGGCATTGGCTGATGTGGATGGTGGGCGGATAAAGTGCAAGACTGTGACACTAGAGTCCTGGGTTCAGTTTAGACAACTGATGTTTGAAGATAATCTTTAGGAAAAGAAACCACGATCTTTCCCTAACCTTAACCAAGCGCTGCCAGTGTCTTGCAAGATCACCTATGCTGACATAAAATAAATACATTGTCAGTAAACATTTACTGATGCGTTCAGTATCAACATTTCTGGGACATGCCAGATATGCTAATTAACAAGATTCCCTCATTATGTTCAAAGAAAAAGTAATTTAGCCTGCATTACACTTCCCTCAAAACATATTTGCTGTTGCAAATTAGTTGTGTATGAATGTGATTCCTCAGAGACGGGGCTGAATGCTGAGTGTGACAGCTTTTAAAATAAAAGACAATGAAGATTCAGATATATTTTGTTGTTGTGGATTTCCCCGTGTGTGTGTGGGGGGGAAAGAAGAAATGACCAAAAAAGTCTTTCTTGTCTGCTGGAGCAGCCAGAAGCTTACAGCAATGTAGTTGTAGAAGTAGTAGTTCTGTCGCATAGATGCAGAAACACATCATTATAGCAATGTGAATAACAATGTGTAACCATGACAATGTGACAACAACAGCTCATGGCTCAGGAACACTGTTAATGAAGATATATATGCATATATATATATACTGTATAGCGGTGAAGCAGTTTTTCACCATTCCTCACATTTAATTTAGTAAACATTCCCTGTCTTAGGTCAGTTAGGTTCACTACTTTATCTCCATGAAATAAATATAAATAAATAAATATTAGAGGGCATGGATTATTCAGTTTTTATTTATTTCATCGCTTTTTGGTAGCGTTGTCTTTAAATTGTTCTTCTTGGGTCAAAAGTTTCAGGAAACTTTCAACAAGCTTCTTACAATAAGATGTTTTTTTGGCCCTTTCCTCTCGACTCCAGTTTGTTTAAGTGAGTCAAGTTTGTAGGCTTCATTGCTCACGCACAAACTTTTTTCAGATTGCCAATGCCCTGACTTTGTAGTCAGAAAACAAACTGGTTTAACTTATTGGCTGATGTCTTGAGATTATTGCTTCAATATACCCACATCATTTTCCTTTCTCATGATGCCCTCTTTTTTGTAACGTGCACTAGCCCCCTCCTGCAGCAAAGCACCCCCAACAATGTTACCACCCCTGTGCCTCTTCTTCCTCCAAACATGAGGAAATTGCATCAAACAATGTGATTATGGCCAAACAACAAGATTTTTATATCATTAAACCAGAGGACTTTTTTTTCCAGATGTGAAGTTTTACTGTGGATTTTGTACCATTTACCTCCTGCATCTTCATCTGGTCCTATGCTGTCGTTTTGGAATTGATTTACACTTTTATCCTGCGGATACGGTATGACGGTGCTATAGTCCTATGGTGTTTACACTTGTATAATGTTGTTTTAGATGAACTTGTTACCTTCAGGCATGTGGAAACTGCTCCCAAGGATGAAGACAGAGGTCTAGTTCATCCTTAGGAGCATTGTTTTTCTGATGTCTGATCCCCCCCCCCCCATGATATCAAACAATACCCTTGAAATACATCCACAGGTGCAACTTTAATTGAGTCTGATTATGTTATTTAGATACTCCTAATGCCATGGCATAATTTTCTGGACTTTCCAAGCTGTTTAAACTCCCAGTCTTAGTATATAGAGCTTCATAATATAACATGAATTGGTTAAAAAATGAGCAATAGTTTGAAGGACTTGTTGGAAGGAGTCAGACGGCCTGTCATTTACAGTGGCCTCACCTACAAATTGAACCATGTGAATGAATGAATGAATGAACTAAACAGGCAGACAGACAAACAAACCACATGCAAGTGAAATCATTGTTTGCACGTCAGTGTTAGCTGCAGTAAACTCATCATAATTCCACCAATGTAAAACCCTTTAAACATGTCTGAGGGAATTTGACAGTGCTCCTGAGGGTTTGAATGAAAGGTTGACTATTCACCAGACACATAGACCTCACTGGTGAAAAGGTCATTCCACTCTAAATAGTCAATGTTGCTGGAGCCATTCCCATGATAGTGCCGCTGATAACTCTCTAAAATGAAATCTATCTGCGCCTGTGATGCATTGCTGTTTCACCGCCATTGGCGTTAATTCATTACAGAAGAACCAGGCAGAGATTACAGCTTTGTATTCCTTGACAATGTCACGCAGGCCTGCGCCATCCAGATAATTATGAGACGAGAGCTGCGGCCTCAGAATGAGAAAGCTCTCTGAGCTCATCTCATTCTTCTGAATGGGCCACTGTCAGATACTGACAATGAGTGACCTTGTGCTTGGAAAATCGCACTGAATTAACTATGGAGCAGATATCACTTATACACCCTGGCTGCATTCCTCTTGAGGGGCCTAGTCATCTTTCAAAAATGAATCAACTCAACTGCCTAAATTACGTCCCCGTCCTGTCACACAACAGAGACATGCTAATTTTTTTACACTATGCTTTGGCTGCACCTCCTAGAAGAAACTAAAATGGATGTGATGATCATCAGTGTGGATAATTGAATCCTAAACTGTGGAACTTATTAGTTAGACATTAGGTTTTTAAGTTCTGATAACTGAGATTTTATATGTCCTTACAAGATCAGCCTCATTCCTGCTGCCATCTCTGGATTCGTTAAATATGCAACATATTTCTAATGTCTTTGTTTGTAGTTGAAGTGCTGTTGTCTGTCTAAAAAAAACAGCAGTACTCTTGTTGAATATCAATAAGTTAGAGAAATAAAACCCTGCCAGAGTTCCCATAACTCCAACCTTCCTGTCAAACATCAGCGTGGGTGTAATCAGCACTTATCTTCTGAGATTTAGTTACTCTCCTAAATGATTTCATTTGTCTGTGAAACCAGCTCTGTAACCACATTAAATAAAAGGAAAAGTTAACTGTCTATTATCAGTTTGTATAATAACAGGCTACGTATATTCTGTAAAATCTCATCTGGATATGTGTACCCAGGTTAAATCACACGGTATAGTTGCTGAATGAAAACCCCGTCGCCTCACCTCCTTCTTCTTAGCATGAAGCAGAATCTGTGATGGCCAGAAATGGACGAAAAATGCGAGAGGCCTAGAGCCAGTGTTTTGATGATATTGGTATTATTATCTCTGCCAGGGGTAAGCCTGGAGGGGATCATGCATTTGGTTGTGTGTGCATGTTGCTGTATGTGTATTTTGATTTGACTGCTGACTCCTCTTCACGCCTCTTAACTGGCCAGCAGGGGTTGCAAACTGCAGTGTGGCGGTTTCTTCTGCATATTCTTTTGTTGGCATTTTCAGTTTTTCACACTGGTGTTTTGTTTTTCCTGTACAGATTTGCACGCTAAAGTAAGACACTTGTGGTTTGTATCATTCAGTCAAACATGAGAAAAGAACAAGAGTGGCTGTTTAAAAAGCCAGCAGCTGACTTATCACTTATGGTAGCAATACACCGGGCAACATTTTGGCATGATAGGGCAATATCGTGCCAACCAAGCGGCAACCTGTGGTGCTGGCAAATAAAGCCAATGCAGGAGTGCTAAAAACTGTAATTCCTCGAGCGGCCGCGTGAAACAGGCTGCAGAAGTGAGTCAGTCTCCATAAGTTCCCATATTAAAATAACTAATAACCAATTTCACTGCAGAAATAAACACGTTTACAGCCTAGTTCAGACAACAGTTTTGATCTCTATAGATAATTTCCCATCCATGACAACTTTTTTTTTTTTTTTTTAACTCACCAGTTCATGATATTTCGGCTTGACGCTGTGCATATTACATTACATCCATTACATATGGTTTATTCGAGCACCCAGGTGTCATTTGGCCCGTCTCAGGTCTGATGTACGTCTTTGCCGACACTTAGATTACCCGGGAGGCGGAAGAAGCAGTACACCCAACATGGTGGCGTCCAGCGTTGCATATTATTGGCTTCAAAACAGCGCTTCGGAAACCTACGGGTGACGCCACTTCTGTCTATTGATTCTACTATCTATCACTATTGGTGCCAACACGATTTAACGTCTGACTGCCTTCATACATTTTCGCTACCTTTAAAAAGGTTGGGTACCATACACTGTACTAAAAGAGGTACTGGTATCTAATCAGGTTAGATCAATCCGTTGCAATTTTGGTACCTCGAGAGTGGGCTGTGTAGTGAATACAGATTCATTTTAAGTCTATTGTGAAGGAGTTAGGACTTGCCCCCATTAAGCCTGTCTGCTCTGGTGATGCCTTGATAACTGATAATTGGATGATTGATTTACCTGCATATTGTCTCACCTTCATCCCACCATTTAGATGCCACCACTCGCAAGCCACCCTGACGGAGATCTGCGCCCAGTGTGCTCGCTGAAGGGAACATTATCTACCAAAAGCAGAGGCTGTGTACCACTTGGGATATTTTGTGAAATGCATTTGGGTGAAGTGACACAAATCTTGCAACACCAGATTGTTACTTTCATTCTCTATAGCCGTCTGTCACCTGTCCACTTTGCACTAACCACTAACTGGTTACAGTTAGACTTAGAGTTATTTCTTTCTCAGACACACCGGGAAAAACAACCATAACAACTTCATTGTTTCTTCTGCTCCTTGTTGTGCAATTAGTGCCGTCCACCTTCCGCTCGCTGGCTGTGCACCCTCGCATGCATGTGTACGCGTGGTTGATTGAAACTGTTGACTGAAACCTGCATGCCCTCTCAGTCTTTCAGTACAAATTGAGATGTTATTACTGCTCAATTGAACACTTAATAAGAGCTGTGGTCGTTCTTTTGTTCATCCATTTCTTTATTTGTTTGCTCAGTTGTGTGTGTGATATTTCCGAAGGTCTCTCAGTTAGTGAAGACACTACGTTACTTCGCACGATGGCAGATCTGAATAGCATTGCTTCAAATAGTTTTTGTGGCACATGGTTTCATTAATACAGCTGAAGCCCATTATGTATTGCCGTCCCACGTCGTCCCACACAGGTGTAGGTTAAGTTTAAACCACTTACATAAAAAAAAGACCTGCCACAAACTTAAGAAACCAATCAGGAACTGCCAATTCCGGAAAAAAACAAACAGACACGTGGCTCCAGTATAGAAAATCTAACATGGAAACCAATTTCTTCTGAGTACACTCTTCCTTTCTAATGTAGATACACTTGTGTATGCTCAAAATAGCAGGTGTGTGTAGGTGCCAATCTGTATTATGTTGATAGAGCGAAGTAACAGCTCCTTCATAGCGCTGCCAGTTTTATTTAGGCAGACATTTATCAACTCTAAATATGTAATTTCTCAGTATTTTAATGAGCTCTTGGTAAGACACGTGACCAATATGAGCTGAAACATTACAAACCTCACAAGAAAGAATTCAAAGGCAGTTATATACCTCAGTGTAATTTAGTAGTAATTCTCTGGCTCAGCAGCAACAGATGATTTTTCAAGGTAGACTTAGCTGACTAAACAGTAGCCAGAGCTGAGAGTTAAAAGAAAACGAGCTGCATCTGCATCTCCAGTGAATGTTTCTTTTTTTCTTTTTTCTCATCTTGGAAAGGCAATGCAGATGTTCATTCAAAATGTTAGCTCAGAGACAGTCTCTTTGTAGACAGATTGCCTTCCTCTCAGCAATTAAACTTTCTTTCTTGGATTTTTACTGTTCTTAATTGAGCTTTTGTGCTCATGAGGAACCTAATTTCTTTTTTTTTTAAATAAAGCAGACAAACTGGCCTTGCCGCCTCTGATGCACATCATTTTCGGATGTGCTGACACGCTAAACCTGACATGATAAATCAGAAATTGTAATCTTAGAAAGCTAATTTTGCCTTTCAGATCAAAGTACCGTCGAGTCTAAGTGCTCCTGAAGGTGACACGGTACGGCTTGCACTCTGGTTAATTTGGGCTGAGCCAGACAAATTATAAATCGATGGCAATGTCTTACCTCAGACGTCACCCTCACGTCAATGTTTGCATTTTTTTTTTTTTTTTTACCGTTCATTGCAACAGCAAAGTTGTCCCTTCATTTTTTCCATCCAGTCAGAAATTCCGTTCTTGCGTAACAAGCATTGCAGCTGACGAGAAATCAAGCTTTATTCCTCTCACATGCTTATAATGCAGGTACGTTTGGCCTTCCTGTTTCAATGCACTCCTCACCTTGTGAATTAGATACTTACTCAGTTGTCTGCTTTGTTGGTTTCAAGGTAATGATCTGAGTGTCTTTCCTAAGAGGTGAAAAGTAGATTGCAGCTGTGTACCCACTTGAGACCAAATCATCTCATCGGGTATCATGCATTCAGATTCAACAGGTAGGCAGCAGTCTCACATCGCTTCCTTCCTGTCATCTCTGCATCTCTGGCCCATCCACCCCCAGCTTTTCTGTCTGACATGGTAGCACATACCACTGCCAGGAGCAGACTCCCACACTTGAGATGAAAACATCTAATCAGATATCATGTGTGTGACACCTCGATCCAATAGTTAAGCATCCTCAGATTCATTCAACGTAAACGGAACAGCTTTACAATATAGGGTTTAGTTAAAAGCACCGTTCACACACTTTGGGGACTGTAATCAAATTTCACCTACTTTCAACTGGCAAAAAAAAAAAAAAAAAAAAAAAAATATATATATATATATCCAATTCTGACACTGCACCAACACCGCCCCCACACCTCTCCTCTCACTCTCTTGTTCCTGAGAGACAGAAGTCAGATAATCAGTCGGCATTAGCTGTATTACAACCATTGTAATTCAAATTGGATTTACTAAAATGACAAGATGCAATGAAGCTTGAGCTTATGGCAGCTTAGACTGCTGTTTTTTTCGACTCTTTGACCGCTCCTGTTTTTATTATAGTTCACACAAACACACACACACACACACACACAGGATTTCTGCTCAACTGAAACCCAATACACTTGGGACATGTTAAAATACAGCACTGAAAATACACTGCTTTGCAATAATCCTCAGGTATGGTTAAGTATGTTGCATGAATTTACAGCATGGAGCAGTGAATTATAAAATTGCCCATTTCCACCAAGGAGCCGGCAAGATATGATTACATCTATAATTTCACTCTCATTTTTCCCAACAGAACACTCAACAAAAATTAGTTTTAGCAATGCAATGATTCCACAGACCCAGGCTGATAAATAACAAACAAACAAATTAATTAACAGATAAATAAATGAATAGCTTGAATTCCCCTCTGGAAACAGGATCAAACTATGTTAATCAGGCTGTGTTCAGTGAAATAACAAATCAGAATTGCACCCTGGATATAAGAGCGATATCATGTCTGTAGTCTACTTATGTGTTAATGTAGATCCCAAATACCAAAATAGGCTAGATCTGTCTGCTCAGTGAGACACACAAATGTGGTTTGTATGATTATTCACACCTGGGCATCATGGAGAGAGCAGACATCCTCTAGATAACCCCTGGCTTTCTCACTTTCTAGTTTTTTTTTTTTTTTTTTTTTGGCACTTGATGTGAAGATCTTGATTGAAGTATATTTTTGTCAAAGCGCTGCTGCTAAACGGCAAGACATGTTTCATTTGAAGGGTTAACACACGCACACATTCAAATTAAAATAAAAAGAATCGAATGTCTTATGTTAAGATATTAACAAAGAACTGTTTTTGAGGGAAAAATGGCTTCAGCTTGATCAAAAAGTAAGTACAGAAATTTAGGCCAAAGGGAATCAATCTGGGAGGGAGTTGTTTTTTTTTTTGCACTCTGCTCTGCATTTTTACTCTTGTCAGAAGAGCACATATCTCTAGTGCATTAATATCCTGCATCAATAAGTGAACACACAAGTCTTCTAGCTTGTTATCAAAGTCAATTACTAGTTTCAAGATGTCAGCATGCTTTCTGTAAACTAAGACGTTGCAGATGTTCAATGCATTTGAGCACTGAGGGGATTTCATAAAGCCAAGGCCAAGCAAAGGCTTCTTGTCTGAATGAAAAATGGGAATGCTTTGTGTTTGTCCCTAGGCTTGTGTACCAATAACTTCAAAACATGAGAGATATGGTAAATATAGCAGCTCCCCAAACTGCCTCTTTGGAGTAACCAAAGAGGAAAAACCACAATGAAACATAAGAGCAAACACTCCGTGAGATGTTTTATTCATTCATTAAAGCCATCAGCAACTTAGTATTGAGACAACATCAAAGATGGATATAAACATACGATATATGAAACAGAATATAAGCAAATTGCAATCGGTGCTAGCCCGGTAGACTTCACAAATGTATTCATCACGTAAATCTGGATTCTGCGCTGTGAATGACATATTTTTCTTTCTATCTTCTTTCTTTTAAAACCGTCAGTCACCGCTGGCAAAACTGCAGGCGTGAACCTTCAGTTGCCGTGAACACAGTGTTGTTGGAATCACACCCTACTGTGGCTGCAAATATTACACCAGGTTTCTCACCCCCAGTTTTGCAACTACATGCTGCTTTTGCTTTGATGTTTTGCATTAACAGCGCTTGTTTCCTGAATAAGAAACGCCCGATGCTTGCACATGAATACAGATAAAACATGGCACATACTGTACGTCCTTCCAGTTTAATATTAATCACAGTGCTGCTTCTGCAGAGGGTGATTATTTCAAAACCTGAAAATCCCTCACGCTGTTGAGGTGAATCTTCAAATTGAAAAATGACACTTTGACAGTGTGTCTGTCTTATTGATTTAGCACACTGTGCCGTACTGAGGCCAGAGCTGCATTGACCTCTCTGTGTAATATTTACACATGAGGTACGCTGCCGTTAAAAAGCTTGATTCAGTACAGTCAGATGGCAGAGAGGACCACTCTGCTTTAGAATAGTCCTTCATGCTGTTTCAGGTTGTTGAAATAGCAGAAATATTTCATACATGGAAAACACAGTGCTGTGCAATACTTATCATAAACCATACCATTCAACTGTATATAATCAGAGGACAAAGCTTGCAGAGCGGTGAAGTGAAGCCGAAAATGTTTACCTTCGTTCTTTCTGAAGAAAGATGGAGTCCTATGGGAAAATAACTCCATTTCCACGATGGATTTATTACCTCAGTGAAGTATCCCCATGAGTTAATGGTCTGAATTGCTAATTTCTGTCTTCTTTCATACAGCAGGATGCTCATTTACAGTTAAATAGACAATAATGTAGGATATCGTTTTAAGGCGTATTTGCTTGTGATTGACAAGTCCGTCCAGCGCAAAACAGCAGGCTCACAAAACCAATTAAGAATCTTAATTGATGTTTGATTGGCACTGCCTAGTTTTACAGTTTGATCTGTTACTGCATTGCATATGTCTCACCTCAAATGTGTTTGGGAAAATACTTTAGACTGACTATACATGCCCCACCAGCTTCTTGTCCAAATACGGTCACTTCTGGCTAGACTTGCACTAGACTGACAAGTGAAAGGACAGAAGTAGAGAAACCTCTGAGCAACAGTTAAACAAGATGCTCCTTCAGGAAAGGGCCTCCTGAGGCAGTGGAGGCTCTCAGGGACTGCTTTGAATCGGAGCATCCTGCAGGACGCACATGGTGAGGACATCGAGGGGGTCACCCACTGCACCACTGACTACCTGAACTTCTGTGTGGATGTTGTGGTTCCCATTAGGACTGCACGCTGCTTCCCTAACAACAAGCCCTAGATCACCAGTGATGTCAAGGACATCCTTAACAGGACGAAGAGGGCATTCAAGGACGGTGACAGAGACGGGCTGAAGTGCGTACAGGGGGAACTCAAGGTCCAGTTGAGAGAGGCAAAGGAGGAGTAGAGAAGGAAGGTGGAACAGAAGCTGCAGCCGAACAACATGAGGGAGGTCTAGGATGGCATGAAAACCATCACAGGCTGCAAGAAGAAGGGCGGCAGCACAGAGGAGGGGGATGCTGGGAGAGCAAACCAGCTAAACCTGTTTTTTAACAGGTTTGATACTCCAGCTCCTACAGCCAGTGACTGCCCACTTCACACCCCCATCACGTCCATCATCACCTCGGACTGCAGAGCCCCCCCACCCACCACCACCATGCCACCATGGACAGTTCAACCCCTCTCCCCTTCACCATCACCAAGGATCAGGTGAGCAGGGAGCTGGGGAGGCTGCGCCCATGGAAAGCAGCGGGGTCCGGGCAAAGTGTGTCCAAGGATGCTCAAGGCCTGTTCCCCATGCTCTGGAAAACTTCATGTCTCATCCCGCTTCCTAAAACAAAACACCCCAGGGACCTGGGTGACTTCAGACCAGTGGCACTAACATCCCACATCATGAAGACTTTCGAACGGCTGCTGCTCCATCTCTTCAGACCCCAGGTCCACCATGCACAGGATTCACTGCATCCACCAGGAGAAGGTGGGCGTGGAGGATGCCATCCTCTATATGCTCTGTCTCACAGGGCTTACTCTCATCTGGCAAAGGAGAGCGGTGCTGTGAGAATCATGTTCTTTGATTTCTCCAGCGCCTTCAACACCATCCGGCCCCTCCTGCTGAGAGACAAGCTAACAGAGATGAGGGTGGACTCTCACACCTGGTGAGATGGATTACAGACCACCTCACAGAGAGACCACAGTACGTCAGACTGAAGGACTGTACGTCGGACACTGTGGTCAGCAGCACTGGAGCACCGTGCTCTCTCCCATCCTCTTCAGCTTGTACACATATGACTTACAGTACAACTCTGGGCTATGCCACAGGCAGAAATACTCAGATGATGCTGCGATAGTTGGCTGTATCAAGGATGGACCGGAGAGGGTGTACAGGAACCTGGTTGAGGTCTGTGAGGTGGTGCAGGTCCAACCATCTGCAGCCGAACACCTCCAAGACAAAGGGGATGGTGGTGGACTTCAGAAGGAAGAAACCACATCTCCAACCTGTGTCCATCGAGGGGGTTGATGTGAAGGTGGTCAGGACTTACAAATATCTGGGATTGCAGCTGGACGGCAGGTTGGACTGGACAGCAAACGTGGACACTGTCCACAGAAAAGGACAGAGCCGTGTGTACTTCCTGAGAAGGCAGGGGTGCTTCAACATCTGTAAAAAACTGCGGCAGATGTTTTACCAATCTGTGGTGGCCAGCGTCCTCTTATACACAGTGGTTTGTTGGGGAGGAAGCAGCAAGAAGAGGGACGCTGCCTGACTAGACAGACTGGTGAGGAGAGTTCTATCTATCTATCTATCTATCTATCTATCTATCTATCTATCTATCTATCTATCTATCTATCTATCTATCTATCTATCTATCTATCTATCTATCTATCTATTTAGCCACTATTGAAGGAAAGAAGAAAAACATAAATATAACAGGTGTTTCCAAACAGCTGTGCAGCTTCATATACAGGGGAGGTGTTTAAAGGGTTAAAAACTAGAAGTAGAACTATGGAGCCATGTTTTCAAGAGTGGGGTTTTGTTTTGTGCCATGCACACTCAGGCAGGTGATACACATACACATTCCTGCTGGTGGTTTTGCGCTATTCCGCTGATGGACTGTTGGTAGCAGCAGTTTGCAAAGAAATGTATCAGCGTGCCAAGAAAGGCAAAAGAAAAAGAACTCTGCAAGCTAGCAAAAATATGGATGTAAACAACACTTGATTCAATATATTAAAATAATCAGCTTTGCAAGTGTTGTCATGTTTGCCAGGCCTCAGGGACACACGTGACGCACTTTGATGAGAAACATTACATAACTTTGTTTGCTTCTCCGAAAGCTCCACAGGGCACCTTTAATTAAGTCCTGCGAGTGCTTCATGGCAGGTGACAGAGGGCCATACATCAAACCCGATAAAACACATCACATAAACCTGAGCTTGGTATATATGCTGTAACAATGCGACACTGAACAGCAGCTCCTTGACTTTATACTGGAAGAAAGAATTCATTATTCAAGCCTGATCAGCGGCACTATGGTACCGAAGAGCATACCATATAACGTAAGAAGTTGCATGTGTGCTGTGCAGAAGGTTAATTGGATAACAATGGCAGTGTGTTATGGATGCTCACTTATCATAACGCCAATAAATGGAAAAAGGGAACCGGTGCCATATAACTGCACATCTACATGCAATAAAAAGCCAAGCAGACCCAATATAAGTTATACGGCATCACTCTTTGAAGTGATTACTGTATAATGTACAGTGTATTTATTATGAAAACTGTATGCATACGCTAATATGATATAGCCACGTGTAAAAGTGCAGCTGATGTGTTTGTGTGGGTGGTTTCAAAGTGCCTCTACTCTTCATCTGTATCATTGACATTAACATTACAGTTTACGCACTTTTTGGCTTTCAGTGTGGGGTAAAGGAAGAGAGCTTTAGGGTACGTAGGTTAATTTAGTTTCCTTACAAAATGCGAGTGCCTTAGTCTTTAACATTTAATCCAAAGGGAGGTATTTTTCAAGAAGCCAAAAGGGTGTGTGAAGGGTAATAAATCCCCAGCTCGACTCTCCAGAGCCTTGCAGAGGTTTCAACACATGCTAAAAACCTGGGCCCTGGGCTATATTGTGAGAGAAATAGTGGGTATACTGCTCACCTGAATAATGCACAAGGTTAAAAGGTCATGATGGAATTTCCATTTCTATAAAATTTAAGAGAGAGGCAAGGTGGGAAAGAGGTCCAATGCAATTACTTTCATTCATAACGCTACGGAACCATGCTAATTACTTGATGTATTAATAACTGCCCTTGCTGCTGTAACTCAGGGCCTCCATTGCTTTTCCATCTTTAAAATTCAACCCATTAAAAAATGTGATGAATTACTTGAGTTATTTTTCTACCTGAACAAACCACCCTCAGTGGGAATCGTGGTATTTCAAACTTGGAAATTAAATTGATAGCACCTCATTCAGGCCCGTAGTGATGCAAGCGTTTCCTCCTCCACGACACGCAATGCTTCAGTTTCGGGATTTTTCCAAACGCGCCTCGTCTCTTGCAGTTGTAACAGTCCCCCCGAAATGATAACAAAATGTTCTTCTTTGAAATAAGTGTTTATAAGAAATGTTCAAACACATGTTTAAATGTGTTGCTATTGCTGAATATTTAAATGAGAAAATAAATAGATTTTGGTAGCTTTCCACTATGAATAATTTATGACCAAGGGTTCAAGCCAGATTTTGTGCATTCCATGCAATCCCGCCATGCTATAATCTCTATATGAATTGCATATAGATGTAACCACCTACAATATATACCCATCCATTATGCATAGTGTTACACAGCATCATAAAGACAGTGCTTCAGGTGAATAATACCCCTTAAGTATACTATAATTGTGCTTCAGATGCATATTAACTTAAACAATATAAGTGGATACAATCCTCCACCTCTGTGCCTGAGTCTCTGTAGGCTGCTCAAAGAGTGGGGCAGCCAAGGACACAGAAAACACTGCACAGGGGAGACATTTCACATGTTTTTTCTCAAGCTTTGAATCATAGCAGGATGTTCGACAGGAGCAATATGAATGTGTGGTAGAAAGAGTTTCCACAAGATCCTCTCGAGAGTCCTTCTTTGTTGTTATTATGTAAGATGCGATGCCAGGAAAGGTATTCTATGGATGGGATCAATAATTTTAATGACACCTTTGCTGTGGATTCATTGCTTTGACTCGCAGTGTAAAAATTTAATGCTCAGACCAACGCACATTTAATTAATATCTACTGTAGATTAGAAGTTCAAGGAGATGCTGCTGGTAAAAGAGATTAATTATTAAAATGATCTAATTTTTCCCCAACATGTTTTCTCACTGAGCCTCCACTGCTTCTTCAGGTGCTTTTCAGCACACCGAGACGCAAATCATACTTTTTCTGAAGTTTGTTATGTTATTAGGACAGACTGACTGACCTTGATGTTTCCTTGGAACATTTAACCAACCCCAAGGTGGCTATTATTGTGATGAATATTCGGCACTGCTGACAGCACCATGGCTTATTTATTTACCCAGCGAGAGGTAGCTCGCTACCTCGCCATGACCTCACGCTGTGTCTTCCCTCCTCATTTGTCATCTCGCACCTCCTCTGGTGGCCGCGCGGCTCCAACAAAGTGAGGGACGCGAACACAACATGCGACTGAGCAAGGTAGTTGAAATGTAAACAAACAAATAAACAAAGGGAGAAAGCTGATGCAGCAAATTGCTCTCAGACATCTTAATCTTGCTCAGTTTTTTTTATGCTTGCCAGCCTGTGGTGTTGAAAGATTTATGTCCTCATGTTCGAATTTGCCCACATTTAAAACAACTTAGAAACAGCAGACTACTAGAACTTATGAGAGGCTTGGTGCGAACAACGAGAGTTGTAACGTTCTACTGCATGTTGTTTATGTGCATGCTATTGTCATTTGGAAAACAATATATTTGCACACTCCAATAACACCGATTAAAAAATGAAATATGTAAAAAGGAAGACTTGATTTCTCATGTTGGGCTCAGATTACAGGGGTGTTGGGTCGCACTACGTCAGATTCACCCCTCCTGACAATTGGATGACAAATCTGGGCTGGGACTTTGGTTTGTACTGATGTTTAGCCTAGATTATCTGTAATGTGGGAGGTTTACAGATCCAGTTTTAAACCTCTCCTGCTCTCAGACTCATCAAGGCCAAACATCTGCTTCCCCATGAGATCACAAGAAATCATGTGAGATCACGCAAGGTGGTCTGTTGCTCCCTCTGGCATGATCATTTTAATAATGTCCTGTAGTGCGTGATGCTTTTTTTTTTTTCAAATCTTGTAGTGTGTGCATGTTTGAGATAAATAAGATTTCACAGAATGTTTGTTTCAAATTTTAAAACTCCCACAGACTTTGTCTAAGTATCTGAAAGCTACTTCTCACACAACTGAATGTCCTCTGAAACTAATCAACCTTAATCGCATAATTGCAGCATCCCAAAAGGAAAATATTTTCAAAGTATTTTACTGCTGATATAAATTATGATCCTGTTGTTTATTTAATGTGTTTGTTAGTTAATAAAAAAAACAATGGCAATATAAAATGTGGTAATTTGACATCTGAATGAAGCTAAATGAAATCTTTCAATATCGCATGCCAGAGATATAGCTTCTTTGCTACCACATACAGAATACACAGCTTTAATGAAGTACTAGCACACAAAAGATAAAAAAAAATAAACAAATAAATAAATAAAAAAAAGGATGGCACAGCTTCAGAGAACATGACTGAAACTTTGTTCTGAAGACATCGATTCGTTCTGTCCTCTGAAGATGTGCTACATTTTTTGATCTTTTGATAAAGTCAGCCATTACGTCATTAAGGAGAGAGGCTTCTAGTTGGTCTCTTTAGCTCTGTCAGTGGTGTATGAACAGATAATACTGACAATAAATACTGTATGGTGGAGAACACTAAGCTCTGCTATATATTGTATATGCTGCAACAATTACTATTACTAACCGTATTTCAAAAATGCTAAAATGACTTCCAGTATCCACTCTTGCAACACGATGCAAGCACTCAGAGCATTTGTTAGGAAAAGATCATGGTCTTGGTTAAATATTGAAAAAGTCAACAACAAGAGGCAGGAGGTTGACTTTATTAATATTTAATTGAAATGGCAGTGTTTCCCTATCCTTGCCCAAAGTGCTCTTGTTAAATAAACCCAAAGACAGGCGGAATTCAGGATGCACAACGAGGTCTCTGCCCTGCACTTTGAAACAACACCTACCATCAGCCCAGACCACCTTTCTACGCTTTTAGCTTCATAATCAAACTAGAATTGCCAGAACGTTCAAATGGAGAACATTTTGTACAATTGCGCTGAAGGATACCTGCAGATGAAACAGTCGCTGACCTCAAAGGGCTTGAACAAAAAGGACTGAAATACAGGAATGTAAAAAAGGTCAAAGAGCACATAGAAGAATAGATAGAATGTATATAGAAGTGGTTGGTTCATAAAAAAAAGTACTGTAGCTCTTTTGTACAACATATATAGTAGATGCTATAGCTTTGATAACATCTTGCCTGCTGCTCTGTATTATTTTCTTTTAGATAGATAAAATGATCTATCACAGCATGAAAGACATTTGACCACTTTAGCTTTCAAACTATTCCTTCACACTCACCTTTCAGAGAAGTGTTGAATCTTTATTCCCCGAAAACATATAGTGCTGCACTTGTTAAACTTCCACAATATGAGGTCAGACATGCGCTTCATTCCAGATTCTGAAGTCCTCTGCTGCACCATATACAGTTAATTTTGGCCACTGACCTCTTAAATATGTGGAGCAGTTTCATCCCACACAAAGGAAACCTCAGACCCATTCTACACATGGAAGATGACCCTAAATTTTAATGCTGTTCGGAAATGTTGAAGTTGGAGTGTGCATTCACATGAAAGAGAGAAAGATCTGAAGGATGCCATAAGCTGGGCTCTAGGGCCTGAGCAGAGAGGCCCTGAAGACATGCTGGGAATATTAGAGAATGATTGATACTCACAGCTGGGGAACAGAAGAGAGCAAAGGAATGTTGAGGAGTTTTTATCTTGCTCAGTTCCTTTGAAATATGGTTTACAATCCTCGGCTCATCCCCCTTTCCACTAAGAACCTATAGATTATAACACAGGACTGCCAAATGTCTCCCCTAATTCTCATGAAAAGCCACGGCATGCAGCACACGTCTGTCTACTCTGAACCTCAACTCAGTAGACATGCTGTCTATTTCATATCCTTTCCCGGCATGTGCGTATCCCTCTAATTAAATCAGTATCTCATCCATATACAGCTTTAACTTTAAGATAAAAATTGCAAAAGCATCCCTGTATGACCATTATGTGGCCTCATGATGTTTCTATCAAATGAGTCTCCGGATACCTGCATGAAAATGAAATAAAAGAAAACCTGTTATGAAGGATATAGGAGGATTTTATTTTATTTTTAAAGGTGGTTTTATTTACACACACACACACAAAGCAGCTTACAAATATTAGTTATAAGCTGTGGGCACATAAAAGCGGTTGGCTTAACAGAAACTCAAACCAAAGTGAGCGAGGGAATAGACCAGTCTTACCTGACAAACTGAACACAAAGGGGTGCCAGTGTAATGGCCTTTCAGCCCATTTAAAGTAATTAGACGATGACAAGCACTTTAATTCAGACTATAAGAATCCATTTGACAATATGTCTTAAGTATGTCTGAATATGCCTGTAAGATTACACAATTAAACCAAAATTCAAAAGCAAAAGTATAAAAGAAAACCACAAAATGAACGCTATATTCTAAATATTAAACAACCTTTCAACTAAGAGTGTAGTGGTGGGGAAACTGTAGTTTCAGCCTCATTTCAAAGAGGTGGATAAACTGAATTTAGTTGGGTTCACCCTCCTTCCCCACAATGCCCCAGTCTGTAACGCATTAATATATCCAATTAACGGTGCTGCTTCAGGAGATGCATCTTTTGCTCAAGCTCGACAGCATTAACCGGCGCCAAACACTGCTAACTCAAAAGCAGTCGGTTCAACTTAAGGCAACTCGACACCGTAGACAAAGTGCTGACTGTACAAACTTTAAAGCAGATAAGGAGAAATGTTAGGATTCATTTGGAGGAAAGTTTGTGTCCATCTGAAAACTCTAAGCCCAATACCGATTTTCTCCTGGCTCTGGCTTACTATGTACCAACTCCTGAGATGAAATGCTAAATGTTCCACCGAGTGCACCAGCTACTTTGTAACTTTGTCTGTCTCGCATCTACAGTGGATTGTAGAGCTGTTTTTCATTGAAAACATCTGCGCGAAATGGCAGAATGAGGGAAGTGAGGTGAGAAGAAATGCAGAGTCAGGTGATAAAAACGATAGAGTCGTTTGAATAGTGCGCCTTAATAACAACAACAATAATAATATTTAATATAATGTCAACAGATAACGCTAAAATGCATTACAATGAATCAATAACACATCTGTTACCGATGAACATGGTAAAGTATTAATAACAGATTGTGGCAGGCCTGGCAGGCTATTTGACTGACCTTGGTAACCTTGAGCTGATCTCCTCTCACTGAGGTACTCATTCATGATCAATAAGCAATCAGGGAACTTGTCTCTGCATGCTTTGGCCATCAAAAGTGTTTACGAAGCAAGCAATCACTTTTGCAAATTACTGTTTTATTTGCTGTCATATAACCTTACCTTCACCCATATCAAACTATCAGGCTGTTGGCTTAATATCCATTTGCTAATGCAGTAATTGACCTTACAACACATTATGCATTTTCATTGGGCGGAGGGAGGCTCATTGTGTTCATTATTTTGCTTTAACACACGCTGCACCTGTAATTCACCAGACAGAGGTGATGTTTGCAGACAGTCAGAGGGTTCGAAACTCTTTAACAGCGCCGCACTTAAAACGGGCCTTTCATGAAAATGTGTTCAGCATGTCAGCAGCAAAATCTCAGAGGACACAGCGCGACAAAGGCCCGTCAGGCAATCTTATAATGATGAACCCCATTGTAGATATTTTAATATTTGGCATTCACATAAAAATTCAGCAGAAGATGACATTCTGTTCTAATCTTCCTGCCGCAGTGTAGGATTTGCTGTTTTCGAAATCAAAAAGTGTCTGAGCTAAAATCAGGCTCAAAATGTCATGTTCCTGCAATGGAGACCTTAATAAAGTGATTCAGTGTTCTTCCAGACTTCACTGTAGATAGTTTTATGGGGGTCCCAAACTTCTACAGAGTGTATTCCATGTCAGTTAGTGCGTGGTTGAAAACATCAATAGCAAATTAAAAATAAGTGAGGCGTCCAGCGATATGGCTGACTTGGCTTTGGACCTTGAAGGTTAAATGTCGTTCTTTCAATTTATGTCAGGAAGACGGCAGATTCGTATGTACTCTTAATGCTATGTAACGTCTGCAGCATGTACTGTAGTAGACTTGAAAATTCATTTTTTGACTGTAACAAAGCTTGTTGGAATGTGTGTTTTTATCAAATAACATAATATAACCATTGCTTGTTCACATTTACTGGATCTTCTTTTAGAGGAAATCTGGCCAGCATACGGTGTCAAAGCAAAAAAATAAAATAAAAAAAATATAAAAAATATATATATATTTTTTTTTTACCGTGACATAAAAAGAACTGCAGAAGTAGTTCAATAGACAACCAGCCAACTAACGGACCAAACCTATTTAACTATTAATTAGACAAAGCACAGACAGCTCCTTATTGAGTCTGCCAATTGATTCTTCTTCATAAGTCAAAACTCCAAGCCAACAGAGACCAGTGCTACTTCCTGCTTTAAACCTTTTGAAAGCTGGAGGTCCATGTGGACACTACATGGAGGCACTTTTTGTCTAGCATCATCCATCTTACGTCATATAAAGCAAATCTCATGAATTCTGTCATCATTCAAGGATTAGGGCAGAGAATAATGTTGTGGATATATGAACAAACAAACCAACCAACAAATAAATCTATGCCAGGTATGTGGACAGAGGACCAGGGACATGATAGTGGAGGAAGCATGTAAAAAAAACCCCAAAAAACAGCCCTTTAGAAGAGACAAATGAAAAACACGTTGCTTAAATTAAACCCCGTACTAAAATGAAATCCTGCCAGCAAGATGCTGAATACATGGCACTAAAAAGGACCTCCCTTAGTTAAAATTTCTCAATACTCAATACAAAAGCAGATGAAGAACTCTTTGTATTTTTTTTGTTGTCTAGTCTTTAAAAAAAAGTTTCAGTTGATATAACGTTGTTTGTAGAACATCCAAAGATGTTCTAAGGTCCCAAACCGAACTTATTCTGTTTAATGTTTTTGAGGTTGAAGTTTCCTTTCAATCATTATGACCTAAATATTCTGTTTATTCATGTGTATACAGAAACAGATATATGTAGGGGGTTTGGTTATCCAACTTGCAGCTTTAAATTTAACCAATGTGATCCAATATCTGGAATACACCCAGTGAGTTAATTTAATTATTTTATTGTAGCTTTGAAGGGAAGGAATTTTTTGTATTATCAAATTTCCCAATCACAACACTCGAGACACCCCGGTGCTAAATCATCTAAATCTGTCATTATCAAATAACAAATTGAGGGATGTAGTTCCGATTCATCCCTGTGATTGACTGTCAACATGTCCACCCTGTACCCCGCCTCGTGTCAGTTTGGATTGGCTCCAGCCCCCCTCCGACCCTCAAGGATAATTGTGTATGTATGGATGGATGGATCAGATTTTTGCGATATATTTTCTGAATTGGTTTGACCCCCTTCTCATTTTTTGATAACAGTTCAGTGTGACTTGCTTCATTTATCAGAAACTCTTTACCATTCTGCAGAAACTCAATAAATTATTCTGTCAGATTGGAGCATCTGAATTGCATCTCTTTCTTCTTTCCCCTTCAGATTTCTACCCACACTGCCAAGTGTTCACTCTCTCCACTCGTTCTCCCACGCCCTCTTACTTACCCTCATGTGCGCTCATTTTTCTGCTTCACACAAACTCCTATTTCTCATGGTAGGTAGCAGGTAATATCCAATGGTGCTTTAACATAGTTTGATAGTTTGTGTGGCCAATGGAGAAAGTAGGAGTGATCCAAAATAGCATGAAAAAACCTTAGTAATCGCAGGTCGCGGGCAGTCAGGATGCCTAATGCCATTTCAAATCGAGCCGGTGTGGCAACTTATTGGCAAACACATTACTTTAAGTTTCTTTTTCTCAATCAATTCACTGGAAAGCTAAAAACCAATCTGGAGCACGGCAGCTCCCACGAGGCCTGATTGATGAGACTGAGTGGGAATGTGCATATCCAAGCAAGGTTTGGTTTATGTGTCCTCAAATTCCATTGGGTGGAAAATGTGGATTGAGTGAGGCCGTCATGGATTTGGCATCACTAACTTTGGGGCAGATTGCGGAGAGTGGATTGATGCTCAGTGGAGGGGATGTGACAGTTCATCTGAAGGAAGAATGGGAGTGAGAGGGGAAAACAAACAGGCAGATCTATATAGAGATTGACAGCGCCATGAGGCTGACAGCGTGCAAGAGTACACACGAAAGTAGGAATGGAAAATAAAGTAACCCAGACAGAGTAATTGGAAACTGCCGCACTTGCTAAATTAGTAATTAATTTCACTAATAAACATTTCCTGATGTACTCAATAGCTGTCAGCTGAAACAGATATTTCCTGCTCCCTGTTCTCCATCATGCTCCACCTTTTTGCACTGGCGCTGCTTGTGTCAGTCCATTTCCAGTCAAACAAGCTCCTAATGAGGTCAAAGCTCAGCTATAATGTTTTATTTATACATAGAGGAGGCTAGAAAAGGCAGAGGAAGGTGTTCATAACGCCACAGGAAATAAGTCATGGTCGTTCAGAAATCAATTCTGCAATTAAAGCACAGAGTGTTAACATTCAAGTGCTTTTATTGCTTTAGTTTCCCATTTGCCAGATCTCGGAAAGCCTATTCGTGAATATCCAGTAAGAGTAAGGAGTCAGGTGATAAATACCGTGAATGTATTTGTGTTTTAGGCACAAACAGTTGTTATTGCACAGAACATTATGGAGAAACAGGCTTGAATCAGTTGTAGCAGCAGTAATGAAAAGCACTGATTTGTTGTAATTGTTTATTGAGCACATACAGGTATGTTGTGTGTGCAGTATGTCTTTTCCTTTGGCTACGAGCCATGTTTGTGTTGGAGCCTTGCTTCTCTAGAAACCTTGCAGATTACCTGTGTTAACTGGGACCAGCGCCTGTGTTTGCACATCAGTATCTGGCCTTACAGCTGGCCCATCTCTAAGCATTGTACCGATGGTGCCAGTGGTGCTGCTACAATGCTCACTGCAGCCAGTGAAATCCTGCCAAGTATCACGGGTGGCTGGCAGACTGGCAGATCTGGGCACAGAGAAAAAGGAACATGTCTTCTGGTGCTAACTACTGTATCTATCCAAGCGGTGTAGGTATAATAGAGGAGCAGAGTAAGGTTTGCTGAGCCACTTATAGAAGACAAATGGAGCTGGACAGGAACATGATTTTATGTGCTAACAATTTTTAAGCTGTAGAAAAGAGGAAAAAAGGAGTTTCAGGCCCAATGGATCTTAGACAGCTGGCTTAATTGAGATGTTAAATGTTAAACTCACATTGACTTTCTCCACATCTTATTCCTGAAGAAGTATGCAAACACGCCCCGTTATTTTTAAAGTTAACATTATGCCAAAACTTAAAACTTAAAAGTGCAACAGGAGGATGATGGTGTGACGGGTTATTAATAAAATTTTACCCGAGCTATCAATGTGTTTTGTGCTGACGTGGATATTTATTTTGAGTTTCATTTCTACTGATTTAGATTTCAACTTTTAAATAAATGAAATCTCATTTTTTTTATTGTATATTGTGTTCCTTTAGATGTGTGCATACTGTACCCCTTTGACCTTGTGTAATAATAATAATAAGACAACAACAACAGAAGTGTAAACACCATTTATTGGCCAGGTACAGTAAGTTAGTGTGGTCTTCCTCATCACTCCAGGAAGTCACTGTCAGTGTAACTTCCTGCCTGTTTTTTTTTTTTTTTTGTACACATTCAACAAACAAAATACAGTGACAGATACATAATCTAAGCTTTAGATGTGATGGTAGACATATTTTTTCACTTTTGGACATCACAGCGAGGACGGCTGCTTTCCCCATGTTTGTAGTCTTTATGCCTAGCTAAGCTAACTAGCTGCTAGCTGTAGCTTCATATATAGTCTACAGACATGAGAATGGTATCAATCAGAACAACAACAAGCTTGTTTCCTAAAATGTCAAACTATTCCTTTAGATGACAAACAAAAGAGAGAAACATAAAAAAATGTGAGTGAAAACGTGCGTCGGTTTGGCAAAACTGGCACAACAAGCATTTCAAATGATACCCAGCCTTAACGATACCATATCCTGTGGTGTACACAGGTTCTCTCTTTCTTATTTTCATTTATAGGGTGGTACTCACAGAGACAATAACCTCAATGCAATAAATAATTTAAATAAGTAAAAAAAAAAGGAGAAAAAAAGAAAAAGACAATAGTTTGCAGGTGAGCTGGTAGTGCGGAGAGAGGGGGAGGATGACTGCACTAATCAGTAGGCTGCCCTGAGGGATCAGTCTGCACAGGCAAGGACTTCTGAATGAGAGAAAGCCACAGAAAAAAAGAGGGCAGACTGGAGGGGGGAGGAGCGGGAACGAAGAAAGAACTAATACAATATATTAAAAAAAGACCAAAAAAAAAAAAAAAATGCCTGAACGGAGACATAAATAATGAAATGATAGTGCAAGCGAGGGACGGGGACAGGTACAGAGACAGGGGGAGATAGGAAAATAGAAAGACAAAGAAGAAGTGTGGAGGTGCAATTCATGTATTGCATCTTAAGTGAGAAGTGAGTGCATGAGGACTGAATAATGAAACAAAGATTAGGTTTTAGGTATGCCAGGTAGGTCTTTGTTGGAGAGCTCTTGGAAATATTTAAAAAGGTTAGTGTATGAATAAACATAGCTTATCAAGGTCCTTTTACGCGGGGAAAAGAAAGAGATCCTAATGAATAATAAAGAGCTGATGTGACAGGAGAAGGCAGCCTTGTGCTCTGCAGGCCCCACCCCCCCCACCACCACCCTCTGTAACACAGTAATGGAACGTTTCCTACAGGACTTTTTACCACAAAGGACAAAGGCATAATCATTAAAATGGGGGAGCAGGGAGGAGTCAATATTGCAAAGAGCTGTTGTTATTCATTGTGCGGGCTACAGATGGACTGTATATTAGGAGCATGGTGTTCCCATTAGAGATTCCACTGACACATGTTCACACAGCCCTATTCAACTGCTCCCAAGGTCTCTGTTACAGTTCTGTCACACACATGTAGGACACTGAAACAGTGAGAGGAACAGAGATAGGGAAATAAAGCAGTCTCTGCTGACACCGAGAAGTGTTTTTTTCATGAGCCATAGTTCTGTATAATAAAATAGATTGTGCCATGCATGTTAATTGTTCACCGTTGCACCGCACGGTAACTTTACTGTCGTCTCTTGTTCGTGTATCGCAACAACTTTCTGTTGCGGGTTTAACTTCAGTGTCGGAGTCATCTTTGGCAGTTTTGCTTACATTTGCAGTGACATTTGTTGTGTCTTCTTTGTTATGTCAGGATTGCTTCTTTAGTTTTTCCCCAATATTAAAAAGAAAACCCAAAAAATAATTATGGTTGACAAAAAGAAAAAAAAGAAAGCCCAGTATAAAAATATAGTCTGAATAGATCCGATTAAAATACAGAAGTGGAGCATAACTGACAAAAAAAAAAAAGTCTGACAACACGGTCAAAATACAGTCATAATAAACTGAAAATACAACGGTGCCGCCTCTACAAAAGAAATGAAACACAGTAATTCAAAACACTGCTTGTAACTGTACAGCATGTTCTATATGAGATCTCTGGTAATAGTGAAATAAGATGAATAAAAAATGAAAAATTGTTATGTTTTAGTTTCTTATTTCAAGGGTAATAAGCAGCAATGTTCCTTTTTCTCATTAAAGAAATGGGACCTTCATGTCTATGGGATTTTTCTATTTAAGTTTTTACTTTTTTTATCTGTTTGTTTTTCCACCTGCTTACCTTTGGATCTAGGATTGTACCTTTAACACATTCAGAAAATGCTAAACGCACCATCAAAGGGGGCCAGTTGACATTATATGGCCCGCCTCTTGAAAGGCGGCAAGTGCCACAGCTAAAGCCATCTGAAGCAATGGAGGATGCCAAGTCTGAAGTCATCTGTCGGTTCTGTGTGGTCTATGAATCACTCGCGGCCTGGAGGGCGATCTTCCTGTATGTGTAGTTGTTTATCCATCACAACACAGAGTGCCAGAGGTGCCCTTGACGGTCTTCAATGCTCGTACAGTATTTCCTCAGCCTCTCACCTGGATGGAGCGTTAAGACTGCAGCACACAGTGGGCCGATAAGTGTTTAAATGCAACAGAAGAAAACAGTAAGGCTTTATTATAAGCAGTAATGTCAAATTTGGTTTTAATAAATGAGAAAATATTTTAGTCGAATTCATATTGGATGACCTGCTGAGTTACAGTGTGAGGCCCCAGTCTCTCTGACTTGTTGTGTGTGCCTCTCTGTCACAAATCTCATCCCCTCCTGCACCCACTTGGATGTCATGCAAATTTTTGTTACTCCACGTCAAGAGAGGTGCGTTCTCTAAGCGACTCGGTCAGGCTTGGGGAATCACATTAACTGACTCAGATCTGCCACAGTAGCTTGTATAACTCTCACTGTCGCTGCTTATCAATTTGTAACCTTCTATTTTAACGGAGTGAAAATTCGTTTTCACCGCTCGTACTCACATTTGAGGAGTGGATTCACTTTTTTTTGTGTGTGTGTATCTAAGCATTTAAATATTAGGTAACAAATCATGTCAGCTTTATTGACTGACAGCAGCTTGAAGCTTCTTGTTCATTCGAATGCTCTACGGTTCGAGACTTTGCTATCAGGGAAGCACCACCTCTGCTCCCTTCCATGTCGTTGAATTGTAGATCACCACATATTTACCGTGTTTCTTTTTCTACCTGGCTGCAGCACAACAAAAGCAGACTATGGCAAACAAGGGAGTAACGATTGGGAATTAGAGCAAAGGGGAAGTGCAGAACAGTTGACAACAATAACATCCTGCTGAATCTATTAAGTAATTACAGCATAATGTATTTCACAATCGTAATGTACCGCTAAAATGAAATATGCTAATGGATGATGAAGCGCAATAAAAGCAAATTCCTTTTTCCTCATTGTTGCTCACGTGCCATCATTTCTTAGAGGTGTGCCTTTTGGCAGGCCAGCTGCACCCACATTCCAGGGATTTATTATACCGAGGTCTCCGACTTCATTGTATGATCTGGAATAATAACAAGTTGAGAAATGCATTTATAGTTTTGATCCTTGGAGGCAAGCATGGAGGATTGCAATTGCCAAAGCAACAAGTAATGACTCAATGAATAAAGTAATATGGCATTAAAAGTACCAAAATTTACTTTTACTACTTTTATTTCCTTTCCCATATAGTTTTCCTATCCTGTTTCATTCATTCTTAAATAATTTCATTATTTTTTCCCTCTGTTCATTTTTCATCTCATTTATTTCCAGTATTTACTTCAGTATTTTCCAGTCTGGCTCTTTTTGTCCCATGTTTTTGTGTGAAAGTGACTAATGGGGACAACAATTTCTATATTTGGTCCAGGAGTGAGTGAGAGCGCTGCAGCCTGCAGCTGTAGAACAGACTGCAGCATAATATTTGAGTGCACCGTCAAATTACCTTTATTACAAATGCTTATTTTGACCACCGACCATCTTAGATTATTATAAGTGAAATAAACAGAAACTGTTTAATTTCTCTGTAGGGTTCTTTCCATATTGTTGTCAGACACTTTTAATACTTCTGAGCTGAAATACTGGAGTGTCCTTAATGATACCAACTAGAACTCTGATGTGGATCATATTTTATTGAGAAGATCATTTCTGGGTTTGCCTCTGATGTCCTCTGGCTGCTCTGTCTTAACTCTTTGTGATGTTTGGAGCTCCTTGGTGGAGACATAGCTCCAACCTAATTCCTGTCTCATTTATGGTCTGATAAACAGTGAATTTATCCAATTCAATGCCCAATATTACTATTTTCTGCTGTAGGTAGAAAAAATGATAGACCTGAGACCTCATAGACCAAACAAACTGCTGGTGTTAAGTCACTGGATCTCTCAACAGAAAACCGCAGTTTAATTTCATTCTCATTTTGCACATTTTAACAGCTTTTAACACTGTTGTAAAAGAGCCAATATTTGCCATAGCGAGAGCAGCAAGTAAGCGCACACAGGAGAAGTCTGTCCTCAGGGCTTTCTGCCAGAAAGACTTTCTAACACATGGTTAACACTGCGAAACAGTTGCAGTTTGGTTCATTCGAGGCACCAAAAATACTTGGTTAGGTTTAGGAGAAGATCGTGGTTTTCGGTTAAAATCACATCCAGCCATTACTTCGTTTACGCAGGAACACTACGCACAAACAGCAGTCTCCTGGGTGAAAGTCCTGTATTTAGTAAGTCAAACAGTAAGTCAAAGTTGACTTTGTTCACACGGGACACGAACAGCAGTCTCCTGGGTGAAAGCCCTTTGTTTAGTAAGTCAAATAATAAGTCAAAGTTGGCTTCTGGTTCTACACAGGACACGAACAGCGGTCTCCTGGGGGTAAATCCTGGCTCTCTGTCAGAAAGGGACAAGTTATTGGACTGTAGAGTGAGAGGGGTAGGTGCATCTGCGTGTCCGCGGAAGCACAGGACATGCTGACTACATGGCACGCTCTGTAACAGTTACAGCTCGGTTTACAAAAACTTCATAGTTTGGGTTAAAAATCTCTGCGGTGTGTGTTGTGTACTCGTGCAACGAGACTACAGAAGCCCTCTGTTAGCTACCTGAGTGGTCACTTCTATAGAGACCATGGAGACAGTACTGACCCTTTCACAGTATTTATTGTGCTAATGGAGTATGGTCATGTTCAATAATGACAGTTCATATATTAGTGACTTTTTTTATTTAGGAATTGTGTAATCAGATTTCTAAACAGATTTGATTGCTTCTTCTTCATGGACTACACATATCAATCACGTGAACATGTGTGTGCTCATGTTGATATATTTCTGTATTATAATCCTCATCCTTGGATCTTCCTCGGATAACAATGCTGACTTGCACGGCTGTGAACTTGCCAAAGGATTGTTTTCGACTCCAGCCCACACTAAACTGCTGAGCAACTTTTTCAAAACTGCAGACCAATTCCTCAAATTTTTATTATTCCAAATCTTACAATGAAGTGGGAGACCTAGGCATAATAACATCCCTGGAGTGTGGGTGTAGATTCCTGCTGAAAGCACACCTGTAAGGAATGATTGTCACAGCTGCCTTAAGAAAAGGGCAAACACATGTATTATTTATTTATTATACACGCGTTAATGGATTATATTACACTTTGGTCGAACATCAAAATCATGAAATGACTAGCGGGATGAAATCAGCAACTCAAATTGACTAACTTGGCTGCTGAAGAGAAAGATTCTTTATTAATCCCTCAACAGGGAAATTTTTTTCACTCAGCTATTATTTTACTTGCATTTTAACCCCAAACACACATACAAGGGCTCATAGATGGTGGAGTGATGGGCAGCCCCCCGCAAGAGGGGGCTTGCTCAAGGAGGTAAACTAGCACCACTCCAGCTACTGGCTATTTTGGCCCATGCTGGACTCGAACCGGCCACCCTCCGGTTCCCAAGCCAAGCCTCTATGGACTGAGCTACTGTCACCACCAAGGAAGGTTTGTATAAGCAGCACTGAGCTCTTAAATCCAACGTTCCGAACAAAGATTGTGGATTTTGTCCCAGTTTTCTTACAGTGTGGCTGATCTATGAATGAATCACTCATGTATCTACAGTATGCAGAAGAGTGTGTGCAGCAAGCAATAACTCTCCCAAAGTACATATAGACATATATACATACATAGAGAAGAATCCAACAACACAGCAAGTGCAAGCAGGTTCAGGACATGCATGCTCCTTTTTCTGTTGGTGGCAACCGATGCCTTTAACTCATGCATTGGCCTGTTAATAGCAGGTACAGCCAGAAGGCTTATATTATTATCTTAGCAGTGCTAGTATCGTGGCAATAAAAACCAACCAACATGCATCTGGTGTTATTTTTACTGTCTGAACACATGTCCCTGACACCGATGTTAGCTTTGTTCACAAGATAAGATGAAACGCTGTGTGTAAAACTCTCCAACCTCAAAAAAGAAACGAAAAACAAAACAAAAACAAAAACCCAATAACCTCCAATTACGTAATAGTTAGAATTAGCCTTGTAGTTAGAGGTGTTAATCTTATATATATATAACATCTTAAGGGGAGGATTGTGTAGAGTTTCTCACAGTGAACACAGAAAGCACAGAGTGACTTGTTAGGCATCTTATGTGAGCTGCTGCACCGTGCAAATCAGTGAGGTATACTGAAGCTGGGTTTTGGTGCAGCAGGCTTGCAGGTAAAAGTGTCTTTTTAATTGTGCTCCCGTGTGTTAGCAGGTGAGGGGGAGGCTAGACGTGTGCGTGTTTGAGTGCATTATACTTTGATGAAATGCGGATGTGTGGGCACATGTTTATGTGTTTTTGAGTTGTCAATGCAGATTTACAGAAAGTAGTGATGTGATATGTGGAAAGCCCATTTTTATGCTGAGCGGGAAATGAAATGTGTTTGACGTCGCGCACAGTTTATGCCCTGCGCCGAGACGAGAATACTCTATGGGAAGAGGATGAAAACCATTTCATGGGTGACCTTGCAGGGAATTCTCAAAAGAGGCTACTGTGGTATGATTTTAGGACATCTTTAACTGTGTTCAGTGTGTTTTATAGCCCCGAGTCTTTCCCCTCACTCGCTTTATTTACAATCAAAACTCACCAAATTAATTCCTGAAGACTGAGAGCTCAGGTATGCCTGGAGCAGAATTTGCAATGGGACAGAAAATGTATTACACACAAAAAACAGACTTTTAAACAGCACGCACGGACATTTCAATCCCTCACTCAAAATAAAGTGTAATACCCACAGACATATTCATGACTGTAGACTATAAATAATAAAAAAAAAAGAGCACTCTCATCAAGAGTTTTTCAAAAAACAAATAAAAACAAATGCACAACTCTTCATCAAAGTGTTGAAGTCCTGTTTTGCATTGATCGAAAAGCAGGGGTATTTAATTAAGATTCAAAGAGGTTTGGAACATCATGATGCCAAACATGCGTTATGATTCAGTACCATATTTATTTAAATAAACTAAGCCCGTATGTTGTCAGCAACTGAATGTCAAATAAAGAACTTAATAATGTCTGAGACTGAACTCTTCTAAAGTATTCTTTTCTCATTGTGAGTAAATCAAATGTACCAGAATGCTTTAGAAAAAATCCATCCAATCCATTCATTCAATCCTTTTTTCTGTGATCGCTTATCCTTATCGGGGTTCTGGAGTCAATCCCAGCTGACATTTGGCGAGAGGCGGGGTACACCCCGGACAGGTTGCCAGTTCATCACAGGGCCCGACACCTAGAGACAAGCAACCATTCACACTCACGTTCACACCTACCAGTAATTTAGAGTCACCAATTAACTGCCTGTCTTTGGAGGAAAGTGAAGTGAAAAGATTTAAAAAAAAAAAAAAAAAAAAACCTTGAAAAAAATCTCCCTTTCTCTTCTTTTTTTTATTAACTTAATTTCACATCTTAACAGTCTCAATCAAATTTCATGTCAACAATCTCAAAATATCTTAAAAACTGAAGAGTTTTAACAGCTCATTTTCTCTTCCTTTCAGTCTGGGGGTTAATTTAACAGTTTTCTTTCTGGCTGATGATACTAATACAGATATTTAGTTTGATCTTTTCGCAAACGTTCTGTGATGATAGCTGAAAACCACATTAAGGTTTCAGTTATTGTTGTCACGCGCTCCCTTAGTGAAGCACCTCTGGTAAACGTCCGTTAGCATGTTCTTGAATGTGTCGTCGGTGTGTTCTAGTGAATCGATCGTATCGGGCTCTTCAGATTTATGTTTGCCCAAAAGACGCTCTGTTCTTTGTGCTGTAGTGGTGCTTCACATATCTAATCGCCAGGGAACATACAAGGCAAAAGTGGCTTTAAACTGCCAGATGGAAGAATGAACACGTGAGAGGCCATTCTGAATTAAAAGCTCTGTTCTCTGCCGTAGTTTACTCAAAAAATTTCACTCTGCAATAGATGATGATAGGCAGATGGTTCATCCATTCACCTGTCAAGTATTTTTTGAAAGTGCCTGCCCTTTTCTAAACATTTTCCAACAACAACTCCGCAGACGGTCCCAAGTTATAAGCCATCTGGCGCAGTCAGGTTAGTAAAATGTGGCCGTATATATATGTTCTTTCTCCAGGCTACTCTGGGGATCTTTAGAATACTGTCGAGACACAGCAGTCCACCAACAATTTTCTGACGTGACAGTGACCACAGGTGTCGGGGGATCTTTTAAGGCACTTCATATAATGGTCTTTTCAACTTAAACACAGCAGGACAGCGATCATGCTCGTCTCTGTTCCTCTTTTCCACTTTTTTCCTAAGTGTTTTATATTTAGATTCCTTCCAAATATATTTTCAGATGTTCAATTGAAAGCCTGACATTTTTTCTGTATTAAGCATTGAGGACTGCTCTGGTTTCTCAGAGAAATAAAAAAAAAAGAATTGAAGGAGAAAAGGAGCATTATGCTGCTTGATCTTATGCATTTTGTTTGCTCTGGGAATTCTGCAGTCTTTTTTTATTGTGTTTACTAATTTAACATCAGCGAGGTCAATTGTTTCGCTTTGTTCTCGTCCCTGTAGGTCTGCTCCTCTGCTTGGCTGATTGGCTACATCGACTTTGTAAAATGACCAATTAACTTGTAGAAATTTCAGCACATGTTGTATTGCTCTTAACCAATTATGTCCAGTGCTGCTTGAGTTTAGATGATGCCAGTCTATGAAAATGTGTTCTCGGGATTAATAAAGACAAACAAGTACAAGTACAAAGACCCGATTTCTGACTTTACACGTGCCACAGGCAAATAATCACCATACTGTCCAGGTAAACGCTTGTTTCTGACTAGCTGCGGGTATCCAAGAAAATAAAGTAACTGTACATTTTAAATGTTGTGCTCATGTACCGATGAACTAAAATAAATCCAATGACAGTGTAAACACAGCTTCTCAGTTTACTTGTGATAACAACTCATGGTGTGACAGCTGAGAGTTTGGTTTGCGTTAAATGGCTCTTCAGCCTCCACCTGTGTGTAATTGTACCTATGTAAAGACGTAGAGTTCAGAGCTTCGGAGGTTGGTGAACTTTGACCAGCAAAGGCGTAGCCTCAGCCAATAGCAAAGAAACGACGTCCGTATTCGCCTAAGCAGAAAATGATCAATGCATGCGCGGCTGTGTTATTATTCTTTCAAAATCCATCCAATTAATTGCTTTGAAGTGAACAGAGGCACTTCAGGGGTCAAACAGATGTCAGCTGGGACCAGTGCCCCTGTGGCAATGCTCCCTCGGCCTTCGTGACATCCTTCACAATCACAGAATGTACAAACTCAGATTAGTATTATCCTACTTATGGACACTGAACAGCAAAGCAGCATATAATCAAATGAAACTTCTTCATTTACTCTTGTGTATATATTCATTTAGATCTCGCCTTTCTGTTTTATTTATCACACAATATTGGGCTTCAGACTTATTTTTGGCTGTTTGCGTTGCTAGGCAACGTCTATACAGAAAGTGGCTCGTGACGTCGGGCGAGGAGTTTCAAAATCCTGACAACTTATGCAAGCGGTAACGAAATACAGGTGGACTGATTTCTCTCAATATTAAGAGTAGAGGATAGAGCCGCATTCGATACGCATAGACTGTATTATTGAACTCTCTCCAGTGGAGGTAACATTGCATAGCCCCCCCTCTCTCTCTTGTTCTCCCTCTTTCTCACACAGACAGTCTTTATTGCTCTCTTACCCATGACATCATTTCCATCTTCCTGTCCTCTGTTCTCTCCTCCCCCCCTGCAGCCGTCCCTCAGACCCGCGGGCAGCTTCACCCTGTTATTTCTGCCATCCTCTCATTCCTTATCATAGTGTCTCTCTCATCATAGATTGTGGATGTCCGCATGCACGTGAACAACAGACACAGTTGAAATGAAATGCGTGATAATGACTGAGAAGCTAATTTGCCTTTTTTTTTTTTTTTTCCCTTTTACGCAATTAACACTAGCTCAAACTTCTGTGTTGCCATCCTTACCTGCAATGTAATTACTGCCTAGTGTCAGAGCTAAAAATCACCCAGGAAACATTCAAGTCTCACTTTATAGTTTTAATAGATTAATAGATCTTTCCTGGTAACGGCTCGAACAGCACCGCTGACTGATCACATCAGTTTACGTGTTGCCACTTTACTACCAATTAGCACTAAACTTCTCAACAAACATTTAGCACGTTGGCAATTTTGAAATGTGGGCAAATCTGAAGGTATAACCTTTCCTGCTACACAGATTCCTCTTGTGTTTGATGTTTTTCGCTGTGACAACGTGATAATTACTATGGTTAAAAAAGTAAAAAACGGTTGCTGGGACGCTGGTAGCTTTTTGAATTTGACAGCAATACAAAATGTGAAAAAAAACAAGAGAGATGATGTGTTTACAACAGCATGCACGAGAGTGAAAATAGATTAAACCGGGAAACTAAGGGAATATAATCCTAAAAATATGTCAAAAAGGATCATTTAGTCTATTAATTATTATATTAATCTCATCTTTACTGCTTTAGAGAATTTGCCCTAGCCCACAAAACCCCATACTGTGCTCAGATCTACATAAAAAATATTCTTAAAATAATTTGCATGAGATGTTGAAATATCTGCATGTGTGCCACTACAGGGCACAGCTTGACTTGTCAACATGCAAGCCGGAAACAAAACACTCTCATCTTTTATATAGCCTTCTTGACAACAGATATCTCACGCATCCCTGCAGTGGTGTCATACATCATTAAAATTATGCAGCATCAATGTGACTGCAACGCTGGTTGATCCTTATTTGATGCTCTCCGCTTACTTCTTGCCTTTTTGGGGCTGTTTTTTTATTAGATATGCACTTAACGTACGACTTCTCTCTCTACCCTCATACTGCTTATTTTGACTTAGAATCTCTTCTGTGCCTTCTCCTGTGAAAACAACCCTTCAATTAAATCTAATCTCACCGAGAAAAAAACATTTGAAGTTGTAAGTTGCCGAGAAGTCAGCAGCTCATGCATCTGGGCAAGACCTTAGATCTCGAACTATAATATAAAATCCATGAATAGTTTGCAGTGACTGAGGTTTAACGTCGTAGTTGTGAGAAGAAGAAAACTGAGATGTCAAAAAAAAAAACACCAAAAAACGCTGCTACAACCATGGGTGTATAAAGAGATCAGGACACAGTGTTTAGTCCTGTGGAAGCTGCTCAGTGGCACGTGAAGCCAAAAAATGTTCAGTTCCTGGGTTTGCATTGGTGCATTGTGAGGCCCATAGAGCATGCACACTAACCAGCTTCTGCTTTAGCCTCCTGCTAACTTGAATGCAGATAACATTGATGCTCAAAAAATTGCGTTACATGTTTTACAGCTGCTTCTTTCACAACGTAAGCTTATGGGAAAAGTCATTTAGGGCCCCTGTGTGTCACGTGATGGATGCCATTGCTTTCATGACATAGTTTAGCCGCTATGTCAAATTGGCTTTAAAGCTCAGCTCTCCTTCCTTGGGGGGGGGCTTGATTACAACATGTGAAATTATATATTACATTTGAAGGGGAAACTGCTATGTCTTATTTTCAGTAACATTAACAAAGGTTAAATGACTCTTTTAGTGCCAGAAGGTGCACCAGTAGCGGGCTGTGGAAACTGTGACCATATGGCGATGATAGGTCACACTAGACAGAGGTCCAGAGAGAGTGCCTGAACAAACCTATGCTGGCAGGTAAAATTAAAAACACCCTGTCAAAACGCAAACAAAATGAACTGCCTGCTTCAATCCCAAGGGGTGCCTTCCAGGTGAATATCTGTCTGTGTTTTTGGCCTCTAGCCTTGGTCTGGCAGAGGAGGAACAAAGCATAAGGTAAATGATGTGGAGAACATGGTCAGGCATGGTGGGTGGCAGGCACAGGGCAGAGGGGTGCCAGCCTGCCAGTCGCCTCCTTGGACAGAGAGGGTTAGGGGGCAATGGAGACAGTGTCTGAGCTGGATGAAACAGGCCCAGACATCAAACAGCGTGAGGTTTTACAAGGCTCATTAGGAAAGAGGCTGCAAGTGTTGCAGCTCTTTACTGTGTTAAATAGACACAAACATTTTTTGCTCCTGTGGTAAACAGTGCTGCTCATCTTTAGACTGTGAGATGTTAGAGACATAAAAAAAATAAATAAAACAACACAGTCAAAAGCATAGTTATAAATGCTACATCTGTGTAGCTCAAATGTATATGAACGTGTTGTCAAGGAGCAGTGTTGACTCACCTCTGTGGTATTTCTTATGGCTGTCAGATTCACAAAACGTTCTCTCTTATTGCTGCACAGACAGAGGACAAGTATTGTAGAAATATTTTTTGAATGTCTGAAACACATGTATGCACTTTAAAGTGGGATAGGCTATGATTACATTCGCTGTATAAGAGAACATGACTAATACGAGTAGTCTAATAATGTGCAGGCGTAGACCGAACAATGAAAACACCTCCCCTGCAAAGGTGTGTCACATTAGGTTCAATGCCAATTAGGAGCATCTGGCAGCTGAACAGAACACGGGTATCAGATTTTCTGTGCCAACAACAGGAGAAGCTGTCAAAAAATAAAAAAACTTGCTAAAGCGTTTAAAATATCAGAGGGAACTCTACGTTTTGACAAATACAGACAAGCTGCACGTATAAACTGAAGCCAGCATGGATGTGACGGACACATTAAAGGAGTTGACAAATTCTGCCGACTGACATTCAAGCTAATACGGCCCACATTTCTTAACTGCGGTGATGTAAGCACTTCAAAAGTTGAAGTTCTTTTTCATGAATAGTTTACCATATTTTGTTTCTTCATATTCTCTCCTTCTTTTTTGTCTTCTTTGTAAGTCAAAGCGGCTGTGATTTGTTAGACAAAGGATATAGGGAATTGTGGCACATTCACGCCAAGCGGGGGGCTTTCTTGTTTCGTTATTTTCTTTTTCACAAAGTTTACATCTTTAGTTTGGCTTGATTTGGCAAGTTAGAACACTGACAGCCAGTATATTCTCTAAAGACTGTAAAAGACTTTTTGGATTTTTGCACCCAGAATAAAAAAATAGAGATGGTAAATCATAGCAAATAAAACTGCACCAACTTGGTTTTGATTTGCTTGACTTGAAATTCACGTTCTTAAAGGATAACAGTCAGTGTTTATCTGTAAATCGGCCCATTTAACTTGTTTGTGTGTAAATTGGCAGCGAGAACCTAAAGAGAGGAGCTAAATGCGCACAAAGGAAAAGCTTTCCACCATATGGACGGGGCCAAAGAACATGAGCGGCAGGTTAAATGAATCCCACAGTCAGGCTTGATTAAGATCTGCCATTGATGTTGAGTGTTTCTGATGTGTTGCTGAGTAAATGAGTGGTTGCATTTGCTTGCATTGAGAAAAAAAGAATGCTGCAGCAGAGCTACATCTCTAAACAACAGACTTTGTCCACAGTGGCATCTTTTATTGTATATTAACTTCCGATGTATGGAAAACCGCTATGAAAACATACCAGCTTGCTGTGTCACTCCAAAACTCTTAAGAGTTAAATCTGCGCAAATATAAGGACTCAGACAATGTATAAGTGTCAGTTTGAAGACTGGGTTGAAGGCGGAGTGAATTGCTTTTCTTGTCTTACATGGCTTTTGCATAACTATTGTATTAAAACGGCTCCCTACCCAAACTTCCATTAGTACCATCCTCCCTGTGGAGAGTATCGTCAGTTTGAGAAAATGGCTTCTAATTTTTAGACATATTGGCATTTTCTAACCGCTGATTGCTGATTGCTGTCACACAGGGAGATTGCTTTATAATAATGTTCCTTTTGTATCACAGCTCCGTGGACATTTAAAGTAGATTTCTGAAATTGAATATACATTATGCATGCAGCCGCTGTGGTTAGACAGAGGTGTGGGACAGATCTCTCTAAAAAACGTTATTGTTAATTCACAAATGGCAAATAATCATTATATTAAGTAAAATTTAAAAAAATGATCACAGCCCTATTATTGCTCATCAAAACAGGCTGGTGCATTAAATATCAGATGGGATGCTGCTTGCTGTTAAACCAATCAATTATACTGATCAGCTTCACAAAGACATGCTAACACTTGAGAGCTTGTTTGAATGTGCCCACCAAACAGCTGTGGCAATATGTTGAAAAATAGCATCGAATGCAAAGTGTTTAATGTTTAGCAGACAACAAGGGAGAGTTGCTATAGTTTTTAGCAATGCTAGCACCACGGCTCGAGGAATGGTTGGTCTCTCTGGTGATCGCGGTCCATCGCTTTGCTCCAGTCTGAAATATCTCAGCAACTATCTCATGGATCCCCAGGAGTAGCTGTCCACTAATCAGATGATCGGTGGCTCCTCCAGTCTGCATGTCAAAGTGTCCTTGAGCAAGATACTGAACCCCAAGTTGCATCACATCATTTTTGTGTGAAAGTGTATGAATGGTTAGCTACCGACAACAGATGAGCAGTTGACACCTTGCACGGTAACCAATGCTATCAGTGTATGTATGTGTGTATGAATGGGTGAATGAGATATAGTGTAGTGTAAAAGGAGCTTGAGTGGTTGGAAGACTAAGGTGCTATTTAAGTAAACTCCATTTACCATTTAGCATGGATTACCAAATGGATAACACAGTGCTCAGAGGACGAATCTTAGCGCTATTAGCACTACACTTCTGTAACTAAGAAGTTGCCACAGTGCTAAATAGCAAATTATAGCACACTCAAGCTAAAACAAACAAACAACAACATGGTAAACAGATGTAGATTCTCATTCTTGTTGAAAGTGTATTTAAAAAATAAAGCCTTTGGTTTAAGCCAACCAAAGCAGCATATCACTCATTTATCACATGCCATTCTTCATGATCAACAGGCAGCCTTTAATACCATTGGCTTCTGGCTGACTTCTGTACCACAGTAATAGATCCCTATTTGTCAGTATTTGCCACTGCTCAAGATGACAGGCCTCTCTTAGCATCCCCAAAGGTTCTCGTATTTAAAAAAAAAAAATCCCATTCATCATTACTTGCAAATGCATTTCTTTCTTTTTGTCCTTTATGTGGATACTGATCGACTTTAAAGCCCATGTTGAGCATATTTAAAAACAGTTGCCTATACCTTTAAAGACAGAAAATACTATATGGCACTAAAAAGAGCAAATCTGATGAATATAAAGACAAAAAACGAGAAGGTAAGTAACACTTATCAGTGTCTTTAAGTTAATTTAATGACCAACACCGCAGAATCATTCTTCTTATATATTTTATGTATCCAGCTTCAGGTCTTCTACTTATGTGATAACATTAAATAGAGGATTTAAGCCACTTTTTCCTACAAGGCTGATGATTTATCAGGATGACATGCTTGCCTGCATTTTCTTTTTACACAACCCCTCCCATTGCACACCTGGAATATAATGTAACATAGATACATAAAATGATAGACGTGATAATTTGTTGTTGAAAAAGGCAGAAAGACCTAATGTGTTTTTCACACTTAATTATTTTTACCAGCAGAGTATAATCATCTTTGGAGTAATGCCCCGGGGACATTATAAATTTGGTTCTGGTATAGTGGGAAAGAACCACTGCTAGTTAAAATATCAACATTTTGCAGCATATTAAATTAATTTGCTATTTAATAGGAAATCAAAATACTGGCTGCTTCCTCTTAGGTATAATTTCCCATTTGTGAAAATTAAATGGAAGTTTGGAACAGAGATATAAGAGATCACTAAAGGTCAAGTGTCTACTAACAAGCCCTCTCTCCCATGTAAACAAATATCTTGTATCTTTTTTTAAATCGGAAAAAAGGACAGCAAGGAAAAGAGGTGCAATCAGTTTTCACTTTAGCGTGTGGCATTAGATGGTTGCCTTACATAAAGAGTACTCAAATACAGACGCCAAGGTCTTTGAGAGCATAGGTGGAAATGCTGCTAACAAATGTAGCCTTTGGGCTTCCTTTAACTCTTCATACATTAATATTAACTATCTCCCCTGGCAAGAAGTAGTGTACTGACATGAACATCTAAATGCACAAGCAATAATAGTTTACCTACGTGTGTCTGTTTTGTACAGCCATCCCCTGCTGTTGTGCCTCCTGTTGAGTGCGCCATCATGGAAATAGTGTCATTTCCTCTTTTCCCATGAATTATTAGCTGTTAATTTCCATTTGAAACCTACAGCCTAATTAACAGGTTTGAAACTACATCAACAGCGGTGATAACCACTGTTTTATTAATAGAACATGCCTTTTGCAGAGTCTGCACACAAAGCCAAGGCAAAGATGGATGTCTTGGCTTTAATTAACCAGAATTATTTACTGACTAAGGCTGGCTTATGGGAGCATCACTCATGTAATGGATATATTAGCAAAAGACTGAAGGGATTAGCTTCTGTGGAATTAACAGACTGTGGGCAGTTCATCATGTAGTGATGGTACTACAATATTTATACCACAAACCGGCACCTTAGTGAATGTTGTATGCGCACGTGTATGTGTCACATACATGTGAGAGTACATGTGCTTAATTGTGATGTTTTTTTTCCCAGCAAGATATACTTTGCATCGACAAGATGGATGACATAACAATGTCATCCATTGTTTGTTACGGAGCCCATGCCAAGCGTGTTTCCTAAATCTATTTTATACGCTATGCTGTTCACTGGAGTTACACATGCAGCGGGACTCAACTGCCGTTACATTAATGTGGCTTTCAAAACCTTCTCACATTTTTGTGTCTTCCTTTTCATTATTGTCACAAAGCAAACTTTTATGATCACGGAGCAGGAATCTGAGCCACGGTTGAGGCCTTGCCCTTTCCGCTGGCAAGCAGCCAAGTCAACAGCTATATAATAAGCTTCTGTGATGTCCTCTGATCTGGAGCTCCTCCAGGGTTTCTCCTCTTTGAATCCGCCTCTCAGTATTACAACTATTTGTCCTTCAGTACCTGCACTATATCGGTATATAACTTCCTGCTGTGTACAGCACGGGCTGCTTCATCATGTGTTTCCTTGAAAAAAGATACTTACCATAGTGATATAGAGTGTGGTATGTATTTCAGATTGAATATTTCCAGCGCGTTGTTCTTCGTGTGAAATACACTTTTCCGCAAGACAACAGCGAGTGTCTGAAATAGCTTTTTGCTTTGAGATTGATCTCCATGCTTAAGAACTTTTGAAAATACTTCACTGAAAGCTTGCAGTCTTTATGTGAAAGTAACACCATGTACAGAGGCAAAGTTATTGATTACACTGGTTTAGAGAGGCGACTGCCTTTACCTGTTCTTTGAAATACTCTGTGATAGCAAAGACACATTCTGTGTAACATATACAACCACTCTGTTTTTTTCTTTCCTGCAAGGGGCCAAGCTGGACCTTCTCATGCTTTCTTGTGAGCATCATCAGCCAGTACATTTTTTTTCTTAGCTCACGTGATCCTAGTCAAAACTGTTTCTTATTTTCCTTTAAGCTACCTAAAGCACATGGATGCAAACAGAGTCTTTACTTAAAGTGGAGGTAATTTTGAGGGACATTAGCCTTGTGTTGGCTTTAATTTAAAATAACAAAAAACTCAATAAGCCCTAAAGAAATGCATGAACGCAGTGCTACATACAGATTTGTCTTACGCAAATGCACACACCCCTTTTGAACACACGGAGCAGTGTCTTTCTGAGTAACCTACCTTCTTGGACGTCACATTCGGATTCAGGATTCAATTCCAATCAATGCTTTTGTCCATCTGAAACAAAAGCAATCTATAATGTGTACAATATGTGTGAGTGTAATCAATGCCCTTTCGTAGACCAATAAAAGCCGTAGAGCAGTTGTCCTCGCTGAATGCTTACTTAGATCAGACTCTGCCTCCAGTGCTGGTGGCCCTCAGCTATGTGGCCTGGTGTGGTCATATTTTAACTTGTGGTAAATGTCAGATGTTGTTGCTATGATTCATGTGAAATGCGAATGGCTAGAGATGGTAAACAGAAAATGGCAAAATCAGCAGGAGATTGGTCTGTGTTTGCAGTTGTGCCGCTGGTCACCACTGGGTCCTGCTTGGTGTTTATTTAACATGACACATTTCAACAGCACCTGGGGAGCAAGGTCATGGCTGCACACACTACCACACACACACACACGCGCGCGCATGTAAGCAGGTGAACGCACACCTGCATTCTTAGAATTATTCATTTTCTATCGGACATCCATGCTGCTCTCTGAGAGACAGCCGCCTCCTTTCAAATCCTGGAGGCCGACATGTTTTTAATTTTTGACATTCAGGTGAGGATTAGCATTTGATGCTGTCTGACCCTGCAGACATGAGCGGTGGCCTGGGTAGGGATGAAGACTCAAGGCTCGGGGCTGGCGATTTTCAGGGACAAAGAACCTACTGAGGAGGCAGAGGAATGGGCTGGGGAGGTGGAGGTGCAGTGATTCACATGCAGTGCAGGAGGCCTCTCTGTATCACCCCAACCCCTCCCTCAAATCCCAGGAGGGCAGGGGGGAATTGATGAAACGAGCAGGAAGGCCTAATTAAAGGCTCTCAGCTCAAACGCATTGATGTATTACATCTATTATGCCACAGTTCGATAGGTCTGCCAGGCCGTGGCTGCCGTGGCTACTGAGTCCCGCCAAACAAACTGAATAAATAATAGCAACTGAGAGGGGGAGAGAGACACACACACACAAACGCAGAAAGAGAGAAGGGGAGATGAGTCCAATAGGCGTAGTTGTGATGAAGCCTGCTATAGCCATAGGCATGTCAAACAGGCTCGGAGATTTATAAAGCACCATTTACAATCTATACAGCAGGAGTTACAAGCAGGGAATGAAAGGAATAAAATAAGTATCGCGTGCCAAAGTAAATAAATGTTGATTTAGAGACTGCCTTATTGATATAGAATTTCACCCAGTGAGAATGGCTATTGTTTACAAGTAGTTCAAAAGCAAAACGCTTTTTGTACTTATGGTTAATTAATGGAGAAAGTAAGACATCATTTAGGAAACATATTTCAAATTCAAGGCATTACCATGGAAAATACGAAGAAAAAGGCGACCGCTGAAGACCTCGCCTGTTTGCGAATGAGATTAATTCACACTGCACTTCACTCCTCGTTGATTAATGCGTAGCCTTGACTGTTTAACTTCTACCCATTCTCAGACACATGGCTGGCTTTGAGATCAAAGGTCAGATCCACCAACAACCCAACTGCTTATGGATATTAGTTAATTTGTCACTTATGGTACATGGGAGGAGCGGAGGAGCTAATGGGGTTGAGTTATGCATTTGCATTCGTTTGGGATGACTGAATGCATGTTGATCAAGCGTCTGCAGGGCTTGTGTGGGAGAACAATGTGTATATATAGAGTGAGGAGAGAGGCTGGGAAATGCAAGGACGAGCAGACCAGAAAACAGTGAATGCATCCATGAAATTATACACACACTTATTGTAGTTGTATAGGGAGGGGCGGAAATGAAATTGGTATGCGCTACATGGAAAGATAAAAAAAGACTCTTTTACATTCCACTCTTCACCAAACTCAATATTGTTATTGGGTAATTTACCAGATGAATACATTTCTCAATCTCAGCAAAGGCATACTATGCTTATGTATGTTGTGTTGTTCACAATTTAATATCTTAACATGCCACACATGAACCTCCCACATTTACATTTTTTTTTTTTCCAACTTGATGGAGCGCAATTTTAACTTTAACTTTATTCACCCCCGAGGGAAATTAATCTTGCAGCCAGGTGAAAGAAATACCACACAGAGACTTGAATATGAAACACATGAAACATAAAAAAAGAAGAAAAAAAATGCACATAGGCTGCGCTTAAACCTACCGCGCATAAAATACAGTCTGCATAAAAGTGATACCAACATAAGGCCTGGAGTACATCCAGCCATCACCATTCAACTCGATCATCAATGCTTTTTCTCCTTACTGCGAGTACAAGACTGTGATCGCATATTTTTAATTGTGAATTATAAACAGCACAGCACAGCGGCACAGCACGCGACCTCTCCGTATGACTTGAGGATTCAAAGCTGGAAATTAGGAACATTTATGTCGAAATATCACTAAAAAGACACAATTAATTCACAGCATTACAATGTTATTAAACCAAAATCTCCCAAATGGTTCATTAACAAGTTTCCACCCAGTTTCCATCCATTGGGTTGCACAAGGATATGTGGCACGGTGAGCCCTTAATGCTCAGATGAAGACAGTAAGCCCAGTAAACATGGAGGACATGAGGTGGATTCTGTCAGCATAAATCCAGCAGCCAACTACATAGAGAGAGGGATAGAAAAAGCAGGACAGCGACAAATTCAGAAGGAGGGCTTTTTGGTTCTGGCAAAGTGATGAGAGAAGTCTGTGTGCGTTCGTCTCTTTCTGTGTGTGTGTGTGTGTGTGTTGTTGTGACGGTGTGTAAATATATGTCTTTGCTTGCAGAGCACACGGAGGAGCAGATTTGTGAGACAAGCTCGAGCAGTTGCCTTCACAGCAGTGGTGAGATTGGAAGCGAGTGGTTTCTGAGCCAGTGTGACTGATGGCGTCTGTTAGCAGCGACGGCCACAGAGAGGACGTCTTGTACTGGCGGCGGGGGGAAGCTGAAGCTTCCGGAAACAATGCTGTCCTCAGAGAGACTGCTGAAATGACAGGACAAGCAGGGCCAGTGTTTCCATTCACAGTCCTCTCAACCTTCTGACACTTTTCTCGCTTCCACCTCTCACTTATTATGATGCCCCTTAACACTTCTCGCCTTCCATGTCTTGGCTCTTCTATCACCTTCTTAACATACTGTATCCCTACAACTATGGCTGAGCTGACTCTGTCACAAACAGGCGACTGTCTTCACAGTCCGGTCCTGCCTACATGTTGCTGTTTTCCTCACAGATTCCTCACAGGTTTAGAATACCTTTCCGAGGTTCACACGGACACATCGACAGAAGTGACCTTCTTCAAAGTACCAGCTGACAACTGAGAAACAGCATGATCTTTATTTATGCCAGATACTATATCAGGTGATCTTTCTAAGTGTCTGGCAGGTACCAAATATTCGACTTTTCATATCACTAAAGCAGCGATACTGCTTTAAGTAGACATTATTGTTTTGGTAGTATGACTGTGTTCTGAGGAAAACATGATTGAAGTCATAGGGCATGTTCGGGGTGGATGTTGGGTTCACAAACCACAGGGCTTTGATTTGAGTTTAAATTACTCAGTACTTAATATATAAAAATATTAAAAACCAACATTTGAAAGGTTGAAAGATGTTTTGACAGTGGAAACTGTCAAGGGATTCAAACATTGGAAAATAAGATCTGAATGTCCGAAGTTATTGCTTCACTCATGCTGTGCCTGCAGTGTAATGTCTTCTATGTGCAAATGCGGCTCTTTCAAGTGAGTTGAACTTTTGAATTTGTTGTGTGCATCATTGAAGATATAAATAAACTGCTCCTGTTGTGCGCATGATATTTCCCACTGCACTTCAACCTAACAGCATTGTCACTAAAATTAAACATCTAATTTAATTATCAAAGATGCTACTGTCGGTAGCAGTAGCATTCAGCTAATTATCATCACAGCAGTGTCTGAGTGCTCAAGTTGAGCTCTCAACCGATTTCATGGACATAATTGGGGCATTTAAGTCTTAAGCTAATGTATGGCTGTGTGACATACCTCAATTTATGGTAGGAGTTATGTTCGCTAGTCTCAGAACTCACAGCTGTGCTGTAGCCTGCATTCGACAGTTTGCATTACCAAGTCTGAAGGTCCTATCTCACACCTGGTTCACAGCGCAGCAGCAAGTGTCATTGGTAATTTCCGACCGATGCAGTTTTTCACACCCAGCACCCACGTTGTATAAGTAGCACTTGTGCCCATCTGTGCGCCCGTGGCCGCGTTGCTCTTAAAATGAGGTGTGGTCGCTTGCGTTGTTAGCGCACTGCTATTTTGAGGCAGCATAAAGTAGTTTATTGTATTGAACCTGACAGTGGTGGGCGCATTGACGCACGTGGCGTAAATGACACGAGCTCCCCTGGTAATGCTAATGTCATGCGTAATCACTGCTGTGCTCTCACTTTCTTTGCAAGTGACCAGCCTGCGTTCTGTTGGATGAATGAGTGCATAGGGACAGCTGGCATTAGTCTCCAAGTCATCTGACGGGAGATTACATGTCTGTTACAGCCTGGCAGCTTTGTTTCTTCAGCAGAACTTGCTGAATCACCCATTTATATAGCAATGCACCAGCTGCAGGTGCACCTGGCCTTCAATGGGAATAGATGACACTCTGATTGGATTAATTCATGTTACACCCAAAAACACACCTATTAATTAAGGGACTTAATACAATCCCTTTGTGCCTTATTTGTGCCCAGATAATGCGTCGGTTAGCTTTAGGCTATAGATCTAATGATAGGACGCTGACTATCTTGTAATTTCTATGTTTTGTTGTCAGTATATCAGCAGTGCTATAGATATTATTTGCACAATGCCACCTGACCTTCATCCACCTTGAAACCACCATGAAAACCAGACTGAAGGAAAATGTTCCAGAGACAGCTACAGTAGGCTACAGGCCTACGGAGCTACAGATGTCAGCGTGTTTGATGCCAATTCATCAGACATACTCCATGCGTGTTGTACACTTATACAACTGACTGTTTATATATATATATAAAAAAGCATACTATTCCAAACTTTTGCTGGTGTAAAGTTAGTGTTAGTTTGTGGCCCTGCTGAAGTAAACTGCCTCAGCCTGACAGACCGTATAGAAGATGCAGTAAATCAAATTTACATAATGTTACTACTTCATACAGTACACCATGAACCATTTTGTTCTGTTTTATGTTTTTGTCCCTGACTACAAAGAGCCTCTGAGTTTTGATGTGGAATGAAAACATGTTCTGCTCACAGAGACCATGGGAAGGATACAACAGGGCTGTTATTCCTGACTGTAAAGCACAAATGGAGGGGGGGACTTGCATTTGGATGGATCACTGTTAGCTGATTGGCTCATCGTCTGTGACTTCCCGCTCAGGCTGGTCTTCGGCCTGGTGAGATTACATCTTTTGCTTCAAGTCACTTTTGGCATTTCCTCACACTGAAAGGGCATTTCGAGCGCCAGAACACAACCACGAAAAAGGAAAATTCATTGAAAATGTTTACATCATCTTTTTGCTGTTTGTTTAGCGCAACTTAAACTGAAACTGAGCCAAACTAGTACATGCAAAGGATCGCTGAGCCACAGATGAATCACAGTAAAACATAATAAATAGTAATTCTCCTCTTTCTAAACTTTTGTGGTTTTAGCAAAAAACGGGTAACTCTGTAAGTCTTTCTTTACCTTGTGTAACATCCCTCACTTAAGGTGTGCATCACCACATTTACCTGTCAAAACTGTTTGAGGGATCCTGATGAAGCGGAAGAGTGGCAGTTATGGAAAACATCAAAACTATTTCCCATTGGGAAGCCGGTGCAGCTGGTGTCATAATACAACACATGGCACATCCCCGCCTGCTAAAGATTTGCTTCAGTGGAGTATCTGACATCTCCACAACTATTTCCTTAATTGACGTAGTTAAGTATGCACCCTCCATCTCTGAATTGTAAATACCTGCCGTAATGTAGTGTAAAATTATTATTCCGGCATCAAGAAACAGCCATAATTTGCAGCTGTCAGTTCTGCTGCATATTAATTTCTCAAATGCACTGTTGTTTAGGAGCAGTTAAACGGAAAGTATTGCACTGTTTTCCCACCATAAACTGTTCATTAACTCGCAGGCTGAATCAAGTATCAGTTCCTAACTTTTAATTGTTAAATTACCCTTCAGTATTATTTATTATCATTCTATTTAAACTGAGGTTATCTTGGACACGTTATAAATCTTTTCACAAGGGCTTTTTTAAATTCTTAAAGGCAAGCGCCCGGGCACACTGGCTGCACGTTTAAACTGCTACAGTGTCAAGTCTTAAAATACTATGTGGACTTTATTCAATGTCAGTTTATTGATAGTATTTTAACCTTCAAAACTGCAGCCTTCTGTTACAGAGGACAGGTCTGGGAAGGGAATGATGGAGAGGGAGGGACTATTAAAAATAGGTTAAGCTTGTCTCTGCACTATTTCTAACAGGCTCAGTTTGTTCCCTCTGGGGTCTCAGTGATTTGGAGTGTGACCCTGACCCTTTGCTTCTACACAAAGACGGACACACACACACGCACACACACACACATGCAGTTCTTCGCCCTGAAGATTGCTGTGCACTTCACTGGAACTAAATCACAGTGAATGTACTTGTCGGTTCCACTGGCCCTTAACGAGATCTGTGTAGCTGCTCTCGTCGCACTGTAAAGCGCTAGGCTGAACATGATTTAGTCTCGCAGAAGCATTAAAGACATTCAAAGGAGGTACAGGTGTTACCTTTCTTTTCATGATGATGTGACTTAAGTCTGCTGGCCCTCCTCGTGCACACTATCAACGAGTTAAACACTTGTTTGAAATATGGAGCACCTCAATCAAGGATCATTACTACGCTGTGTAGTCATAAGTGTATTTATGCACGGATGAATAACAAATGTAAAGATAATAACATGTTAGCATCGACTCCTGAGCAAATAGATGGTTTTTTTTTCTCTCGTCCTCATATTCATACATGCGGTAATGACACACAAAAGTTTAGTCTTTAGATCGGTGACATTTATTTGACCTCCCTGACAGCTATCGCTACGCAATCTAATAAAAATAACATATTAGGTATTAATCCAACCATAGTTTCATCAGTTACAGCAAGAGAGGCATTAAGGATGAAAAGTAGTGTACTTTTCTGAAGAACACAGACATGCACCATTACCAATCACATCTAAGTGAATCTTGGCAGAGGAAAACTCTTACTGCCATCAGACTCCATTCACCATGGGCAATGTATCAGCTTCGCTTAATGTAAAAAAATGAACATTTTGAGAAAAAAGTCAATTTTTTTTTTTAAGACGGTCCACTGCACTTTCAGCTGTAAGATCTAAGTACCGTCATCTGCGTTTGAAAGTGGCTCCCACTTTCACACATACTTAACTTTTTAACCCCCAAAATAAATAATATCCAAATGTGGGCAGAGGTGGTGACAGTGATCGCACACGCTTTACAACAAATGACACAAGACGGTAAAATAAAATAAAACTCCTGTTGAATGAAGGAAGCGTATGAAACATGCTAATAGTAGCATTTTCCCCCCCTTGATAGATAGAGCTAATACCTTTTAATACTTCCACCAAGGAGGTTATGTTTTCCGTGCCATTTGTCTGCCAGCAGGATTTTGGAAAAACTACTGGCATGTTTTTTTTTTTGTTTTTTTTTAAATGAAACTTGGTTTAGCTTGGACCAAATAAGAATCCATAAAATTTGGAGCAGATCCTTTAGTTAACCTTGCGAGATCAGGTCAATTGTAACACTGGTGTCTATGGCAAATTAACTGAATTTGTCGCACAAGCTTGAACCCATCATAAGTGAATGGTGTGCACTGACTAAACATACAACAAAACATAGATCGAAAAAAAAAAATCACTAGATTGTGCTATTGGTCTTGGCAGACGTTTGCACTTTCTGAGTGCCTTTCTAGTTTTATTACTCTTCAGTTCTTTCTTTGGTCCATCGAGGGAACAAGAGGTTATTTGTAATCTGCAGCCAGTGGTAAAGGTGGAAAATAATAGTTTAGGAGTCTATTAATGTAAACTGCTTTCGTTTCTTTCTTTTTTTTTTACCCATTTTTCCAGAGCAGGTCAGTTTTATTTTTCACAGTCATTAGTGCCTTGGGAGTGAAAAGAGTCTTAAAGTCAAGCTCAAAATAAACCATATTACACTAAATGTCAGAACAAAGCTCACATTACATTTAGCAGTTATTTTAACACACTTTGTGTGTAAATTGGTAGACATCAGATCAGATCAGAACAAACCAGTACTGATGTTACTCTTCTTATAAATAGTGAATTTAACAAAGTTAAGACGAATTGTTTCACAGCCTTTGTTTTGTGCCTTCTTTATTTATGTAATATATATAACAAAAGAGAAGACAGATAATGGGAAGCATCAATATCTCATCAGGTGAAAAAAAAATGATGACATTTGACTGTTGATATTATGTTTTTGATTTCCAGTTGCACCCTGCACCACCACATGCTTAAAACCATTTGGTATTGTGGTGATGAGGCTCTTATCTTTTCTAAAATTTAACTCTCACGCATGGGGAACAAAATATTCCCTGCTTTTATTTTCATGGACACATGCCTCATGGCTGAGGAACTGAAAAATTGTAGTAATAATATCCTAATAATGCTCTGTGAGGCACTCTGGGCTGCATGCTTGTAAGAAAGTTGAGCTGTGTGTGTACTTGAAACAGCATTTAAGCACATAACACACATATGCCATTATCGACTTGCAGAAGTAGTATATGCTGGCAGTCCATTGAATTGGGTGTATCCTTGAAGCCAATTTATATTGCAAAATCTTTTGGACTATTGTACACTTCATAATAATAGCATCAGTCTAGACATGTCCTTCTTCACCATGCTAGTCTGACAGGCCGTCCAGCAATCTTTTATCTGCCCTGCTTTATTGTCCTTTCAAACATTTTTTTCTCAGGCAGAGGACAAGATAAGAAACAAGAACAGACAAAAAAGACAAAAAATGTTTCTTGAGCATGCAATCTACATAACATAATTATCCAACAACAATAGAATAATGACATATCAACCACATAAACTACAACATTCATTGTGTATACATAAACAAGTGCAACCTCTGAATGATGTCCTTGATAGTCCTTCAGGCAACCCTTTGCTTTACTGAGCTTACTGCTGTAACATCATCAGTGACGTTAGAGTATTTATTTCATCTATCAACCCACAATGAATATCCGATGAGACCAAAAATTTGTACTGTAAATTAGCTTCACACCAGTAAATTAGCTGCATTCTGACCTTTTCATGGGCTGGTGCACGCAAAACTCCCGACGCAACTGAAATACATCTTCCCTAAGACAGCGGTCTATAACATGGAACACGTTTGTTCATCTTTCAGATGTTGTTGTAGGAGGTTCAAGCGCAGATTTTTGTTTAAGTTTAACTAAGTTTTTAGGAAAATTGTGCAATATTGCACTGTTGGCCTGTGCCGGCAGCAGATTTTGTGTATTTGTATTCACAATGTCTGAACAAATATACAGAACAACAAGGGGTTCATTTGCAGGATTGATTGTTTTGACTTGATTAGTGTCATGACAGTATCATTAGTAATAATCACACAACGGCAACATTTAAAAATGTATTATTCAAAAAAATAGTAATTAGTCATAATAATTTTGAATTAGTACCAGCCAAGTTTATTTGTAATATCAGACAGTTCTCTGCTGCTGCAAAGAAAAGTCAAACGTCCTTTATTGCGTTGTCTGCAGTGTCCTCTATTTATCTTTATAGGCTAACAGTTACAGTTTCGGCCTGGTTACTGATGTACAGTTGATCGTTGGACATGCAGCCGTGATGATTTACAGAAGACTACAGAGGAGGTTGTTGAAATCCCCATCAGTGTTCATCTAAAACGAGAAAACAAACAAGAAACTGAGACAGATGCTCTTTTACATGTTAGTCACGTCTCTCGTCCAAATGCTAAACAGAAGATGGAAATCACATTTGTGAGCTGAACAATGAACATCAGTCATGATCAATAACAATCAATTCATGCAGTAGGAGCGGAGCCTAAAAGGGAAAGCTTGACATTTTAATTTTAAATGTTATGCTCCTGTATCAGTGATTTTTTTTGAAAAAAAAAAAAAAGCATCAGCTAGCTGCATGGCTTGAATTGTTAATATGTCCTACACAACAAGCATGCAAGCAAACATGCTAGTTTGTGATTTCTGATGTCCATTTGTCTAACTTATTCTCAATATTAAGTGCAGTGAAAGTTTAATTTTGTATCTGTATGATAAGGGAAAGCATATGCTATTTAGCCTGGATATGACAAATTGTGTATCTCATTGGACACCATTGGAGCATTTTATTCACCTCCAAGAAAAATTCTGACCAGCAGTATGCTAAAACATGACTGCAATCAGAAGATTTAGAAGATCTGGAAGATTTTGGTTGTCATAAGAGCTTCCAACTGTTTTAATAAATACTTGTCCAAATATTACAAGAAAAAAAAAAGTTCTGTTGCATAAACACACACATATTTGTGTTTTCGTGCCAGGATGATCAAAATGGCAAAGGCGCAGTTACAAATCAATTAAGACTGAGTGAAATTCCACCAGCAGAAAAGACAGAGAACAGCTCAGTAGACTGAAAGGGAGAGACAGATGGGAAACAAACAGGCTCTCTCCGTCAGTGTTGCTCTGCAGAGTGTAACATACTCCATGTGTGTGTGCGTGTCTGTGCCGGTATGTGTGTCCAGCACATGGGCACGATCTCTGCATCATAATGTAATTAGCTGCCAACACTTGTACACCCACTGATAGTCTGCTGACTTTGTGAAGGAAACTGTAGAGTGACTGCTGATAACAAATGTGTGGACTACTAGTACCCTGATTTTAATTTAGCTTTGGGGATTATCACATTTATGTGTTTATTGCATGTAATCATTGATTGCTGATTACAGAAACCCACGTCACACTTAATCCTTGGCCCGGGAAACTTGACTTGGACATCTGCGATCTATAAAAGGCCAAAAAAAAGAAGCAACGTGATGATAAGTTGTATAATTATGACTTACACGCTGATATACACCTATAATGAGGAGGATAAATTCATGATCACTTGTTTTCTCATCTTCATTTACTGCTAATAAGTTCCAGCAGGGAGAGTCCAGGCTGCCGTCAACTAACGAAAATGTATCCGCAATTCCTAAAACACAAAAATGACAGACTGTTGGTGTTTTATGTAAACGCCGTCTGCTATTTTTGCGGCACGGTACACATTATAATATTGACTTGATTTGGATTAGCATAGTTGCACACTTTATAAACACAAGTTGCAGTTTAGTGTCAGTGAGGTAACTTTATACACAGGCTTTTTACACCCTGCTCTTTCAAAGTTACCATACTGAATGTTCCATGTAGAGATCACATCCAACACATATGATGAAAAACAAAACGTGATTTATAAATAGGATACTGTGTGCATGTTAACATACATGACCTGAAACCTTCAAACCTTTCCTCAATATAGAGTACGGAAAATATGTTTAAATGAGATGTCATTGTTACAATATACTGGCTTTTTATTCTCAGGTTTGTGAAAACACAACATTCATTTCAAGACATTTATTATTATACATTTAGTCATATTGCTGATGCTTTTATCCAAAGCAACGTTCAGAGAGGGAACAATCAAGGTACAGTGCGATAAGGAAGCGTTAGTGCAGCAATAAGTGCTGTGACTTAGACTCTATAAAGTCTATATTCAAGTGTGTTAAACCAGTTCATTATAAATGTCTGTATTTATTCAGACATAGGCTCCAGCCTCACTGAGACTCTGATGAGGGTACGCCGTTATGTAATAGATGGATGGATGGATTTATTCAGACACCGTGGCTACCAACATGTTTGGTTGCCATACCTACTAATTATGTTTGTCCCCTGTTGTTTCATAAAACCTATTCAATTTCACAGATAATGGTGATGGGTGCAACGCAATCATTGCCCACTTAAAACCACTATTTGCAAAAATCAACCTTAATGTACATCAACAGGAAATCAAGACACAGCTCAGTCTGGAGGGTGTCAGGTTTGGTAATTTATATGGTGGAATCAATACTATTTGCAGACAATATTGTCCATTTCATCATGGTTCATGGTTCGTGGATCATGGTTTTATCCTGGGAAAAGTGGATTTCTCAGTGTAGGATGATCTGCCTCAAGTGTTTGTGTATCTTTGTGTTTTACTCTCAAGAAATGACAACCCTGACAGCCGCCTACCCGCACAAGTATTCCCCCCTAAAGCTAAGCATGGTGTAAAAGTGCCTACTGCTACCAGAAGTTTAGCAAGGCACGGCTGTATGCATGTGGGCAGCAACTGCTACCTAGCCCCACTGCTGTGATTCTACTGGAAATGACTTGAGGCTGTGAGTTACCGTGTGGTGCCCCACAAGGATAACCTTTTTAGAGGCACTGCCAGCAGAGTTCTCAATTTATTGGTCAGTCTTTGTTCTAACCCTTGCCTATAGTGACATTCTTTGCGTATTGACTGAAATTTAGGGCTTGTGGGTAGAAGCAGCTGATATTAGTAGGTTTCTGGTGTTACTACCTGATAGAGGGGTAAGTTCAGTGACTCAGTGAAAGATGAAGCTGCAATGAAATGTCCTAATTGGGGAAGTTATGGCACCCAGTAGGAATGCTTCCCTTTGGACGTGTTCTAGGCCTCACAAAACGGAAGGTCAGAAATAACTCTTCAGTCCTCCTCACTGAAGTTCTTTTTTGCTGTATTGAGACTATATGCTTGAATAACATAGAAACAATCACTGGTTATGGCATCATACATAGCCGAAGACGATTTGAGACATTCCCAAATGTCTCGAGTGCTTTCTGCTCTCAGACATCATTTCACACCATCTGAGAAAACACGGTTCACATATATCTGTCATTCAAAGTGCATTTGCTTGCAGACTATAAGCTGTTGTTGTTTTTTTTGAGAGATCATTGCTACATGTGGTCTGAATGATCAGCGACCTGCCAGCCAAAACTGTGCAGTAACTTGTTTTTGAACGTTCTGGCTAAAAAATGTTTCTAGCAAACTATTAACAGGATTCGTTCAATAAGTAATCATCAATAACCTTTCCTGTTCAGTCAGTTTATACCAAAATGCTGAACTACTTTACTACACAAACAAATGTAGACTGATGTTTTTTGTCATTATATATATACACTTTAAGATTGATGGATAAACCTTTGCTCTATACAACAGATGAAATGGAGAGATACAAATCTTTTTCATGGTGCCTCATGCCATAATAAGGCTCATTATTCATAGTTTCACAACATGATTGGTTTCTAAAATACTTTTTTTGAGCACAATATTTACTTGCCTAGCCAAACCGTTTCAGACATTTCTGAGAGTGCTGAATAAAGTACAGAAAGAAAATGGGAGGCAAATAGTTTGGCATGCATTTTTCTGAGCATAAAGCAACTACAGGGAATTCCTGTTGATTTTGGCATGCTGTGCGAACAAAAGCAGGAGTGTTTCTTGGAATGAAGATGGCATTTCCCATGAGCACTGCTGTCTCGTGTCATAAAGATCTTGATCTGTCAAGCGTGTGAATTTATCTTAGAGTACGCAAGTGAAGGAAAGATGCAACTTCCATTTAATACTATTTTTTTTGTTGGCAGTGATGAGGCAATGTTGTGACTTTAAGATAATAACTGTAACAGGATGATGGTTTCCTTTAAACTTTGCTGCAGTACTCTTCATAAACCAGCTTACTTAACTGGTCATAAAAAGGTTTATTGCTAACAGTGGTCGGGCCCTTCAGCTTTATAGAAACTACTGTTGCTCGCTTGACAAATGCGCCCAACAGTAGTTACATCCAAGTATCATTAGCCAAAGTTATCTTTGTTTTAACCACTAGTGTAAATGCATACTGTTTAAAACAATGTATCGCATTTTGTAATAATCAATAAAGGGTAAATATGTGTCTAAGATTTTTACATCTTTTCAAATTCTGCACTTCTCTCCATCCAATTTATAACCAACCGAGGTTGACTCATGTCTTTCGACCACCCTTTTAACTAGTTTTTGTTCATTGATCGATTCTTGTCTTTTTCTCTTTGCTGTCGCCACTGAAGTATCTGCCATGAAATGTAATTAAAAAAATAAAACAAAATTCTCAAAAGAAAAATCTCTTTCTGTCTAACATACCTGACATTGCAAAACGATTTCCATGGAAAATGGAAGGCTCTTCTGGTGTCCATGGCATTAATCGTTTAATTACATTTTTTGGAGAATCAGACTGAAAACCAGGCATTTTGAATTACAGACAGAGAAATAATAGCCAACCTTCCTGCTGAAAGGTCTCATTTGCTTACACAGATCATGTAGAGGCATAAGTACTGAGACTGTATCATACCCTTTTAAAACGCCCTTTAACTTCATAAAAAACAACATTCATGCAAAAGTTACCACTCAATTTCAGTTATGGATGGCTGGTTGCTGATGTCCATAAAAACACATTTGTATATTTAATCCGAATATTGTCATGTTCTTGGCCAGCAGTATTTATAGCTGGCATTCTCTGCTGTCAGGGAAAGGTTGCTGAGATAGACAATGCGTTGGAGGGTTCAGACATGCCTTACGTAGGAAAGGAGTCAAGATATTGACCCTATTACAAAGCTCTAGTGAACTACTGTACTGTATACCTGCAGTACACATACACTATCAGCCACAGTCGGTGGTATATCTGCTCCTTAATCCAAATTTAGGTGTTCTATTTAGTCTTTGCTGAGGCTTGTCTATCGACGGACACTCTCGGTTTATCCTTTATCGTAAATTTTTTAAGCAAGGATCCAAGTTCTCATTAAACCGTTTTAACTGTCTCCTCAATACGACATCCTCACAACCTCTTTCCAATAATGGCTGTTCTGGGATGTACATTACAGCTAAAGTCTGCCTATCTGTTGTGTAAGGGCTCTCTGAGGTATTGAAATGTGTGTCTGAGCCTTGTCCAGAGGCTGCTGATGAAAATGCATGAGGCTGGTTTTGCCCTTCACTTATCAAACTTAGTACATTAGACTGTGTGCTGAATCACAGTGGTGCTAACTCAAGTGTTTATCAACTTTGGATTTAGTGCACCCACAGGAAGACATAGTTTGGCTTTGTCCTTACTGAAACCACCTATTCTGGTCCAGAGAGTGTCCTGCCTTTCATTTGGTTAGCAAGGCTTTATGGTTATGGAAGTCATTTTAAGCCTGCCGACTTGGTACACCTCATTTGCGGCAATAACTTTCAGTAATCATTGTTTAACCTGCAACTGTGAAAAAGAAAAGAAGCTACATTTTATTTTTTTCAGCAGCTGTAAAGACATCTTTTCCCCTTTTCTCCTAATGCCTCCAAAGGTCTTCAAGAAGGACGACATCATTCTAATACATCATAGCATCATGATAATGATCTTCAATTAGCTCAAATCCATTCGGGGAATTAAACGGTAAAAAGGGGACAAAGATCACGCTGTCCTTACGAGTGCGAGGCTGTCAAACCACAGTACTAAGCACTCTGATGTCTTTGAAGTGAGTTCAAAAGGCAAGGACTGCGCTTCAAAACTTTCCAGTTGACTCCTAATGAGTGTAGCAACCCCTCTTATGTGAGTTTGACCTTTGGAGGCCAACATATCTTTCTGTTTTGTAGGCCCAATAATGGTGAAAGTCGGCACAAGCTGTTCCTCTGATATAACCAATGATTTTGGCAAAGTATGGAGTCTTTTTTTTTTGTTGATTCGATGGTAAACAAGCTCATGAAAGACTGCAAAACCACAATTTTATCTTTAAATTACTCCATAATCAAATTAAAACCCCATTTAATCACTAGTACTTTCAGGGTTTCTAATCATATAAGGTTATTAATTGTAAGCTTATGTTTAATTTACACTATAATGATGTGAGGCTAATCTTTTATTGCATCAATTTCTCTGGACAAACTGGGAATAGTAACAATTCAATTTAATTTCAGACCAGATAAAACAGTTGTTTACTGTAGCGATGTACTGTACTAGAGTGGAATAGCTTGTTATTTATGCAGCCTCTTGGGGAAATGGAAACAGCAGCACAAGAAAACAAAGAGATGGAGAGCTTTACAGAAATGTCAGTTGGCTGGAATTAATTTCCCCAGCTGCAGGAATTCAAAGAGCGGGATCACAAACAGGCTGATTATCATCAACAATTTCAATCGTCACATTTAAGCACCACAGTAATAAAGATAAGTCGCTAATACTTTCCAGAGGTTGGAGAAATAGCAAATGTAGATAAACTGCTTTTAAGAGAGAAAACAAGTCACCTGTCTTAGATCGCCGGGATGCCCTATCGCCATCATCTTAACGCTGCCGCAAATTTTAAAAAAGCCAGACTTGGTCAGCTTTTTTGAAGAGGATATAATCAACCAGTTCACCTCCGCTGTGAAAAAGCTTTTGAATTCATTGTTTTCGTTTCTTTCTTTTTTTTAATTTTTTGACCTCAACTTTATTGTTATTATTGTTTCAGCACTGCTCACACATGCCGACACACTGAACACTGAACTCGCCGTACTACCTGCCCAACACTAAGCAGCGGATAAGCAAGGTTAGACTAGTATTTCATATCAATAAAGATATTTTATGGAGCATTTTATTCAGCTTCTCGCCAAATAATCGTTTGATTTCAAAGGTTACCCTGCGTCTGCTGTGCAGAGGATAAACAAATGAACTCGACACATGCCCAGTATTATTGCAGCGTGTGAACACCGTCCTTGTGATTATTATTATTTCTTTTTCTTTTTTAAATTGTGGAGCACCATGCCTCATTTGCCGTATTTTGTAATTACCATAAGTTCTAAGAAAATGCTGTTTGGCTAAAAAAGGAGGTTATTAACTAGTAACAATAACACAATAACTTTCCATGTATAATCCTACCCACTCACCGCAAAGGCATCCCACCAGTGTGACTGAATGAAAAGAAGCTATAAAAAGGAATTCATTTTATCTGTGTTGTGCTGTATGTAGTTAGAATTGATGAGAAGGGACAAAGGGACGCTAAAGACTGGGGGAAAACCCATCCAGAACATCACAACCACTTAATGAAGTCCTTGGCTGCTAAACAATTAATACGAGCCTACACTTTATTAAATATGCAATAAAGACTATTATGGCTAAGTGTGGAAATAACAGCCATTCTTGCAAGCATTAAAATGTCTGGCTCCATTTGAGGCTCATTTATGGAACCTCTCCCATTAAGGATACATTAATACTGCAGGCACAGTTGAAGGGCATTGGAAAGTACTCTTCTAAATATTAAAGATGGCTGTCACTGGAAAAATATGTTGTCAGCAGGCTGAAGAATTAGGGCTATGTAAATTTCATCACATCCCCGCACTTAATGACAAAGCAGAGATCAAAATGTCATGAAGGACAAAAAAGCTCTCCATATCTGATTTAAACAAAGTCAGACACGAGATGATTATTTAATGACCGCCCGCGTTCCAAGAAACACATGGACACACACGCAGAGGACGAACCTCACACTTCTATGTGGTTTTCAAAATCAAGGTAGGACCTTGTATGTGTAAAAAACACTTGATAGCTTTATGTTTTAGTTAGAGAACACACTAGAGGTTGTTACTATCTTGTTTCTCACTCATTCCTTAGTAACGTAGGGCATGCGTACAGACACATCCTGACTCTGTTTTCTCGTGTTACACATTCACTTTCTTATCAAACTTTACTCGCTGCAATTTATGAAATCTTATGATAGATGTAAAATAATTTGGTGTAATGAAAAGCCACAAAGTCAATGAATCTTCAATATTAGACTTTATTCATTAATTCAAAGTCAGCATGAATAAGCAGTACATTCATTAACACTGTAATATTCAAAGAAGTGAGAGCAAGCACAGTGCTTGCTACAGGCATGCCACGTGGGAGTGTAATGTATGAATAATGCAGCATTGTTGTCATTAGGTTATGGTCAGGTCAGATTCAAAAACAGATCAAAAGTAAAAGATTTGTGCAGTCCTCTTTCAAACCAAACAAACATGTTGCCACGAGAAAATAAAAAGTATCTGAGTTCTATAGTACACCAACATTTGTTCACCCATCCACCCACGCCACTTCCTGCTTTAATACTAAACATAAATACACTGTGGGTTGTTTAAAGCTGTTTCACAAACACCTAAATCTGTCAGTGTTTTGTTCTTGAGAGGAGGTAAGGTAGAGGACAAGTGGCACTGAAAAATCATCAACACAATTTTACACATATTGCCTTTAAAACAATAGGGTGTGGATGTGCCTATATTTTCCTCTATATAGTCCTATGTACTGTATTACTACAATGATGATGAATGTAGATTTTTTGGGTGTCCTATAAATTAAAACGTTAAGTTCCCAGTTAGGTTCATTTTTTAGATTGCTGTGGATGTGGACATCAAAAGTTTTTTCTAAATTTGTGCATGCCAGCTCTTTTCAAGTTTACCAATGCTTTTTTCCTTTGGTCTGACATTATCGTTAAAATGTAACATGGACAGTAATCATCATCATCAGAACTTCAAGTTCACCACAGCCTTACTCGTGGAAATATATCACAGGGACTGCCATAAGTAATGACTGCAAAGCGTAATTGAATGTGATCACATTCATCTTCATCACATCAGATTTCACTCAGAGAAAATGGAAATATGGAGCCCATCTTTTAATGTCCAACTAAAATTTCCTGAAAAGAGGGCATCCTGTTTCACCTTTGGTTTTAGTTGTTTAGAAGGACTTAAAGGTCTGGTCTTTAAGACTTAGGGCGCTCTATATACAGAATATGGCAGAAACTAACTATAGTTTCATTAGTGTATAATTACCTGAATTAATTATCATATTTTTGTTAATGAGTACTTAATGAGATTTTTAGATCTACAAATGCTGAGGGTCCTCTTCCACAGTTGAGTTGAGAGTTGACTATAGTTCTACAGTAGCCCAGGCAAACTAATAGAGAGGCTACAGATAGGCCCTTTCACATTTTTTTTTCTTGCTTTTAGTGACCTCTGTAGTTTTTCCTTCCATGCTAGAAAGGAAAAAGGTCCGGCGAGGGGTTTGCCATTAGCAACCGCACTGCTAGATGCTACCAAAATCCACACAATGGCCCTTTAAGAACCTCGGCCTGAAATTATGATGTTTAAAAGAGGACATCACACTTGAAACTATTTAATTTTGTTATCTGAAAATCAGCAGATGAAATTAATAATGGATAAGAGTGATGCGGTTTCACTGATTTATAACAAAGGTCAAGACACTAGCATAAACCATAGCATTAGCTATGGTTTATTGGGGTGTCTTCTGGGTGTCTACTTAGATTAGTGCATATAAGTCTTTAAAGGTTACTGCTTTTAACAGTGTGTAAAATGAAATTCGAATCCATGGTTTGACTTTTGCAGCTTGTCCTTATCTCTGTGCTATGCACATCTTCATGAGAAAATAGGAAAGGCAAGCTAAGTTAGAAAATACAGTACAGTATGTACAGTATGTAGGCATTGTTCACGTACACATCCCAGAAAAAACAGTGATCTTTACAAAGGGTATAAGACTAACCTTAAATGATACACCACTATTTAGATTCCAAGGCCTCATATTTATACTAGTGTAATGCGTTTGATTTTTCTGTCAGAACTATCGTGGATCCTTTGGAGTGTTAAAATTTACATGTGACAGACTCAAGCATTCATTTGGCTAAGTAACAGACACCACTGGGAATGCAAGCCATATCAAAATCCAACTAATTGGAATAAATTACACTTAACCTAAAATGAAAATCTAATTTATAACATGCCCTGATGAAACGCACAGGTCCTTATATAAACAAAAAAAATGAACTACTTAATGTGTGTTATTGATGTTACCAGATTATATTATGGTAAAACAAGATCATTAAACATGCCTGAACTGGAATCTGTTTTTAAAGGGCACTAAAGCCTGCTCCTTGACTCACAGTGGGAGAGGAAAGGGCAGCAGAAATGAGCCTCTGAGAGCCTGAAAATATCCCCAGCCAAAGGAGAACAAAGAATTTAGGTTAAACACTTAATGGCTGTAAGGGTATGTAAATTTGAGGTAATCAGCAGGAGATGGAGTGGATTATCATCTTAGAAATATGGCCTTGTCAGATCATAAAGAATATAATTAGAGGCAATGTTAGCTCAGAATCCAAGAGGCTCCCATCCAAATTGAGTTTCCATTATTCCTTTATATGTCAAAACAGATCATTTCAACAGTCTTCTTCTTGTTCAAACAAGTAAGATCCTTAAGTGAGATGAAGTCCAGTTATACTGCTTGTGAAGTTTCCTCTTATATTCCCTAAATCTATTGCAAAAAGCACCCACTATGGTGGTACAAAAAATAATAATAATAAAAAAAAATAAAAAGAAGAAGCTGCTTTTCTCCAGCAGCATTAAATTATGGACGAGCAAGAATTTTGCATTAATTCCTTTTAATGATCATAATCATAATGAAGGGGCAACAAGCAAGACAGCAGTTTCTTTACAAGTCTTTGCAAGACCATTCCCAGATTTTGTTGGCCTCAGGAAAGGCCCTAAATTAAACATAGTTTTCTCCTTTGAGACAAGTTAGATCTGGGGCAACAAGAAGTTCTGAAGAAGCCTTCTGGATGAAAGGTGAAATGTCTTCATGGATCTCCAGTTACACCAGATTTAACTCTTCTCAAAGGAAGATGACCTGGACGGCGGAGAACCTTCACAGACTTAAAGTTTTTGTCTCTTTCCTTTGTCTTCTGTAGGTTGTCCACATACGTATAGAGCCCCCTGCAGAGAGTTTCCAGGGGGTTATGAGAGTTTGAACTTTGACTGGCATGGCAAGCCTCTGTGATGTTCAGTAACTTAAAGGGAAACACACTTTTTTCTCAATGGTTTAAATCAACCTCTGAAATTCAGATAAGATGAATGTATACCAGCGTTAATTTATTTTAGGGACTGGTGCTGCATGTTTTCGACAGAAAAACTACTGCTGCCAGGGCTTCCATGGTCAAGCCTTTTCACCTTAGTGGACAAATTTCTCTGAGGTTGAATTGATTCTATCAGATGTATGTAAATGTAACGAGAGCTTATTCCAGTACTAGCTGCTTAATTCAAATCAGATGGTAAAATACGCATTAGAACTACGCTCCTACTTCACAGTATAAGCATCCAGGCTTGGCCTCTTGTAACCCTCAGAAAATACATTTAACCAAATGAGTGTTTAAGAACAGTGTGGCCTATAAATAATAAACAGGTCATGCATACAGTAAACCTGTGAATTTAGCGTGCCGTGCAGTGACAAACTGATCAGCCAAATTTGGCACATGACAAACAAAAGTTTATTCACTTCAAGACTGTGGTACAACAAATGCAACAAAGTGCAGTTACACGATCAATGTAGCATGCTTTGTTGGCCGTCAAATATGAGGAATATGATTGGTCAGTTTGGCATTCGCAAATAACATTTCCAAATGAAAATTCAAAGCAAATACAAGTGAATGAATCATACCATCAAGTGAATGAGTTTTCCTCATCAGACTGTTGAAGAGGTGCTCAGTCCAGCGTGTTATAGACAAATATGAATGAACCAACGACGTATCCTCCAGCCACACTTTGTCTGATTAATATTTCCTGGCCAAACTGTTATGTGTGTGGAGAGAAAGAAGAGTTAGTCTGGGCATATAGCAAATCAAATCAAGATAGGGGGATTCAAAATAGTTCCTAATTCAACATTAACTTGCTACATGAAGTATAAAAATGTGACTAAGCTGTGAAGGTCGGAGGTGTAAAAATCTAGATGAACACTACAAAATAACTACACAAGCAAACATAAACATATACCTACATATGCAGTACATAAAATGGATGCATGAATAGATACACTCAATATACACCTGAAGGCATGAATAGCAAAGTAAATAATGTTAGATCCATCTGGTTTTTACAGCCGCATTGTAGCCAAAACCAACTACTCCCATTGAAATCAATAGGAAGACCTGCGTTTTCCCTGCAGCCCCTGATTTGGCCTGCATTTCTGTACTGGTGGTTGCTCTGTGTTTGAAGTGCATCTTACCTGCCAACATTTAGCAACTACGTTTTGAACACAGCGTTTCAACACAATATACACTGAATTTATGAGACATTTTACTGATGATAAACATGTTTACAGATACAGAAATATCTACAGAAAAAAACTACTTTTTTTGTCACTCAGAAAAAAAGTTCTGAGTGGGTTGTGGGTTGATGAGTTTGGAGAAATTTAACTTTGTTGATGAAAAATTCTTAATGATTTGGCCCTTTTTGTAATTTCTGAAAAAGTTATTTCTGTCTTTGTGTCAAAAACGTTGAAATGCTGGTCAAAAACACCAAACGTGCTCTTTGCAAACTAAAATTATGTGCATGAGCCTAGGCGCATATTGGCATACGGAGCAGGGAAGTGAGATGAATCCGAATGGCAGTTTGAATTAACTGATGTACTTAGAGCTGTCCACTTGTTGTCCGTTTGATCTAATCTCCCAGGATTCATGTGTAAACCACGTGTAAGTAAGCTCTTAAAAATACTAGTACTTCTAATTAGTTGTTCTCAAAAATTGCCTGTGTATCACATGTGAACATTTCATGACTATTATTGCTGTAGTTCCATTTAAATATTAAGTGGAAATATGACCAAACGTGATAGAAAGTAATTTAAATAAAACACTCAACAGTGACCCGTTCATGGTGTACCTCACCTCTCGCCCAGTGTTATCTTGGACTGGCTCCAACCCCCCTGCGACTCTGTGAAGGATAAGCAGCTATAGATAATTGATGGATGGACGGATGGTTGGATGGATGGATGGATTTACTATCATACAGGTCAAGCTGATGTATTGCTGTTGGTGCATGCTGCATACAGAATATCCACACAAAAAGTAATGAGGCTGATTAAATCCATATTTAAAGTGTTGCTACAAACTCTTGTTTTTTGTTGTAGAATTTTCTCTGACTGCATGAAATGATCATGTTTTATTTAAGGTGGAAAAAGGCAGATTTTGTCAAGAAATAAAACAATAGATCTACACAGCATGTCAGCTTGGAAAAAAAAAAACACATCCAATCTCTCTATTCCAGCTAAGAACCATGCCAGTGTTACAACTACAAGGACAGATGAGGTAGGGAGAGGACTGCAATGCCAGATGATCAGCTCCTTTCTCCTGGGACTAGGGCTTGAGATTGAAAGAGAAATGACATCCCTGAGAAGGATGCTAAATACCTGCCTTGCTATAAAGTGAAAAACTCTAACCGGTTCTGGTGGCTGCTGCATCTGTGCAATGAGCGTGAAAGGTGGAGCGTATAAGAGAGAGGCGGTTGAGTGTTTCTATGATGACTGACAGTTTAAAGTGAATTTTATATCAAAGTCGTTGTTTTTCTAACCAGCTTTGCTTCATCATCAAATTTACGTACATTTTTTGAATACAGTATAGTATTTTTAATACTCCATATACTTCGTAAAATCCAATTCTGCCTCCCCCAATGTGTTTTAGGGGGAATTTTTTTAAGAGATAGGAAATGAGGGAAAGACGGATACACCAAAGATTTACTACTAAATATGAACTGGAGACATTGTGTTTGACATTGGTGCCTTAAAGGATACTCTTAGACTTTACTAATTTAGACTACTTTAGACTAATTGTGCATTCCCTATTCTTTGTGCACCATAAAACTAAATATAGATTGGAATACAGAATAATATTTGGGCAGTAAATGCAGCAAAGGATCCAGGCTGGAATTGAGCCCAGCTCACTGTGGTAAGGACTCCAGCCTTTGGTTACATTGGACTTGCTCTACCAGGTGAGCTACCGGAGCACCCGGTTAGCCGCTGATGTCATCAGAGGATGCTTTTGATAATACAACTGTTTGATACAAGAGATGATGATGGTGACATTCTGCTAAATATGCATCTAGGGTCCATGAAAATTGACCTTGGCAATGCACAGCTGTGAAATGCCAAGTAAAACATAAAGAAAATATATGAAAGGTGAGAATTGCATGAGCATTCGTTCATGCACACTACTACCATTTTAGGAGCCTACAGGGATGGATAAACAAATAGCAACTTAACGCAACATACACTGCACGAGTATTTGCATTTATCACATGCAAGCTTCCTGTTGCAGCTTACTCAGCAGAGATGGAGCTAAAGTTTGTCACCGGTTCAGTTCTTGAGTCTGCCCTCATTCAGCTACAGCCCCAGCTGTTCTGCATCTCTTTGATTACCACCCAGCTGCTGCTCGTTGCTCCAGAGTATTTAAGGCAGTCACTTCAACCTCCTCTTTTCAGTTTGTCAATTTGTCTTGACAAGGGAGTGATGAGTTGAAATTCTAACTTAGCGCAGAGTTATTTTTGTATCTGCTTGTCTCTGTGTGGTTTAACTGACACAGTTCCCATGGTTATGTTATGGTTCTGTCGTCCACCCGTCTCTCTCTCTCTCACTCTCTTCAGTCACCCACCAGTTTCCTCCTGTGGTTTACCACCAGCTGGCGATCACTAGACTCAAGCTTGCACTCTTCAGTTGCCTACAGTCTTTCCCAGCAGTGTGCCCACTCCTTCTAGTCTTCAGCCTGTCCCCCCCTGCTGCCTGCCGACCTTCTCTTGTTTAGCTTCAGTTACTGTGCTCATTTCCTCCAAAGTGACTGTGCCTGCAGTCTCTAAGGCCGTTTCAGAAAACAATGTTTGAACCAAGTGTCTCTCCCAGAAAATCTAGATCGCATTGACAGGACTTGAGTATTTAGGCGATAATTTCAGTTGACTCCCATGGTCTACCTTCTCATTCCAGATCTCCTCTTTTCCCCCTCCTCCCACTTCCACCTTCCCTCTGCCTCTCTCTGTGTGCGCAGAGCAGCTGGCAGGAGTAATCCATTAATAAAATAAAAAACCCTAAGGTTAAAGGTGCTCAACAGCCAGAAGACATTCTTTTATATTCCCATGCCCAAGTAAATTCAACCACTCCAAATGACTTCAGGCATGTGGCGATGTCACACATTATGAAGACCTCAAGCCCCTGATTTGAAACTGCCTTGACCTGCTGCCGTTTTTACATGCCAGGCTGACACTGGCGTGGATTATACCATCATCTACCTGCTTCACAGAGCTTCCACACCGCTGGAGAAGCCACAAAGTACTGTGAGGATCATGTTCTTCGACTTCTCCTGTGCTTTCAGCGCTGTCTGGCTGAGAATCTCTCTGTGAAGCGGGCGATCGGGACCTCATGGCCTGGATTACAGACTACCTTACTGACAGGTCGTGGTATGTCTGACTGCAAGGCTGCTTGTCAGATGTGATGACAAGCAACGCTGGCATACCCCCCCAAAGAACAACGCTGTCATGTTTTTGTTCACCCTCTACACCAGACTTCTGCTTCGACTCGAGTGTGCCACCTACAGAAGTTCTCGGATGACTCCTCCAATGTCTGCTGTATCACGGAGGAGGATGAGGAGGGGGGGGGGGGGGGGGGGGAGTACAGAGGCACAGTCAAGAACTTTATCCTCTCCTTGCTGAGCTGAAGCTGCTCAAGAGCACATTCAGCCACAGAGTCATCCAACCACATGCTTCAAAGCACTTAGGTGGCTCGTGTGTCATCATACATGAGACTCCAACACTGCAGCACCCAGTAGCTCCTATTCCACCACTTGGTTAAACTGTCCTCACGTCACAAAATTTACGCATGCAGATTTATTCTCTTTAGTGCCTATATTTTATCTTGCATGTATTGTGTTTTGTATTTTACTTGTGCTGCCGTGTCAAATTGTGTATCTTCTATCTTTTTTTTTTTCTCTTCCCAAGCTTTATTAGAGACCAGAAATATGAGGAGACGTAGATGGGGAATGACATGTGGGAAAGGGCCACAGGTCGGGACTCGAACCTGGGCCAGCCACAGCAAGCCTTCACATGGGGTGGTCGCTCTACCGACTGAGCTAAGCGCTGCCCCGGGGATCAATCTAGTGGTAAATCCTATCTTTTTAAAAGCTGAAACGGCTGGAACAAACTGAAGATTATTATAACCTTTGTGACCGTAGTTAATGTAATGCAATGAATAAAAGGGGGGTTCCTTCTAAAGCCAAAGTGCCTTTGAGACCTTGAACCCCACTCTTGAACCACTTTTATATTCTATCAGATTTACTACTTATGTAAGTGCTCAAACTCTTTATAACCGATTTTTGTTGTGAACTTGCTGTTTTCAGTACATTTTTCTCAGCTTTCGCTTTGGGGGAAAAATAAGTTTGAGTTACAAAATGAATTGATATCCTTGGTCGAAATCATTTGTGATTTGTTCAATAGTTTCAGTTAGAAACCAGTTTACCAACGCAGGGAACATACCGTCACCACAGTCTTTACCTTTTTTGCAACTGTCACATAATAGTGTAATCTGTCCAGAGGTTGAGAAAGTAATATGACCACATATCTCAGGAGGTTTCAAAATACTGTTCCTCTGAAATCCCAGAATTGGACTGATTTCATGGCGCGTCACCCCAGATATGCCAATGGAGCGTGAAATTGAGTCACTCAACGTGAAAAACGAAGGAAAAAAAAATCTTTTCTCTTCCCATTTCTCTGCAGAGAAGAGCAGAGACTTTTTTTTTTTTTTTTTGCCAGTATGCTGGCACTGCATTGGTCTTTAATTTCCAAAGCAACCAAGTGAAACAAACCTGTACATTCGAGACAAAAACAGCCATTTCACACATAAGAAAGTGGATGACATTTTGCAGCTAATCAGCGAGTACATGGGACTGAGAAATGTCACTATTCATGGAGCGTAAGGGAAGAACATGTCTCCGTTGGCTACATTTGATAATGTAAGCAAGATTGTGGCAACAGGTGTGCTCAAAACTGTGTTTTGCTACTGAATATGTTCTAATGAACCAGACATTCTAATTATCACAGGTGTAGCAACTACATGATACTGGTGGGTTTTACTCTGTACTGTTATTTCCCTCCCTTACATGTGGGATGTGAGTCCCACGAGTCCCCCCTCCTCCACTGCCATGTGTGTGTGTGTAGCTTACAGTCCCAGAAACTGTGTTGCAGTGCCACCAAAGCTTTGATATCCACCTAATTTTCAACTCTAACATGGGCACTGAATTAGACACTTCCAGTTCATGTCATCTCCAGGCCTGTCAAAAAGTTTAAAAGTGGAGTCATTTTCTCACACTCTGGCAAAAATATAGTACAGATTAAAGCAGAGCTGTACTCTAACTTTTTAAAGCTTGGTTTGAACCTTAATTTTAGTACAAAAAATACTGTCTAGCATGGCTTGTTCTAGCCTTGTAACTTGTAATTTCGTTACAGTGACTTATATGATTTGACTATAAAGTGGAATTTGTGCAGTCAAATTGGGGGAAATGTAATAAAACAAATACAACAACTCTGTGTCTGGATGTAGTCTCTCTTCGCTGCTCATAAGTTAGTCATTTAAACATGTGGGTGGGCTTACAGCTGGCAATCACGACCTACCAAACGCTTCCTTTACCTTCATCTGTCAAACTGCAGGAGGTCGTCTATGCTGAGCCATGAAATAAAAGTACAAATTTCACTTTTATTGCCTATATAAAAGAAGGAAAAAGATATGGCCATAATTCAGCTTGCTTGCAACTTCCTCTTGATGAACAAGTCAAATGTTTATAAAGAAATGAATGTCTAGCATGGACAGAGTTTATTTCATTCAAATTAGAAACAAACAACTTAATCGCTGTTCATTTCAGAAACTGCTTCATGAATAAAAATAACACTAAACAGTAATTAAGTTATTTGTATCTAATTTAAAACAAAAGGCATGCCAGAGTTGTTGAGATGACGGAAAGCCTTTCACACAGACCATGGAAGAGAGGGGGGGAAAAAAAGAACTGGCTCTAAGGACCATCTCATCGAACCTACCATTGTCCCTCAGCCTCAGAGAAAACAGATGGTGTTGGTACATTTGACGCTGATAAAAAGATGTGAAAAAGCAGAAGGACAAACACATTAGTGAACACATAATAATCAAGCACTAATTTGTTTTAGTAAACACATTTTTAGACACTTTAAATGAAGACGTGAAGTTTGATCTTATTTTCCAGGGCATGAGACAGGGACTTAATAAAAAAATAAATAAAACAAGGCAACAAATCCAGATCAGGGAGATGTAAAATGACTCAACAAAGGAGTACAAGAAAACTAATGATTTTTCTGGTCTAGGAGCACATGGCACATGTCCTGGGTTGAACCGTGGCCCTGCATTATGAAATTAATCTGTCTGGTAGAGTGGACCGAAGGATAGGTCTCATGGGCACAATTCTCTCCTTTTTAAACAGAACTGTGCCCCACCTGTGTGTTCTGTTACAACAGTAGTATTCTTGTCCACTATGCCTTACAGTACTCACTGCCATGAGCCCAAAATGGAGACTCAAACGTTTGTTTGAAGCCAGGCCTTAGTGTAAACCACGGACTTTCTACAATCTGAGTTTCACAGATATCAGTGCGATTTCTCAATTTATCATCCACACTGCTGTGATCAGTCATGTCAAGGGCTGCACTTAGGTCAAGCAGAAATAATGCAGAGTGCTCAAAACAATCTGCATTCATGGCCATTGCTGCTCTGTCATTGTAAAAATGTAAATTTTCCCCATCTTTCTCTGGACCACTTTTGGAGATAACATATTGTAACATTTATTACAATATTAGACATGTAACAGTTCTGAATTTTTTTTCTAAGGAGAGCTTTAAAGAGGCTGTCATCATGAAATGGAATTGCACTAAAGCTATTCAGTATGGTAATCCAAGGGCAAGGGTCTACAGCCTCAACGACCACTTTTGTCTGAGTAATTATGTATCTACAACAGACTAAGAAAGTCTAATAGCAAAGAGTAGGACATGCAGCAATGGCAGTGGGTGTAATCTTATCCCTCATTCCAGCAAAGGTAAAGACTTTTACAAGAACGGATTTAGAAATAGTGTTTGCATGCTGATCTGCATCAAAGCCCCTATCAACATGTTTGGTTTTTCTGGTTCTGGGCAACTGTAGAAGCAAGGTTGTTAACACAGGGATGTCAAACTGTTCCACCAAAGGGCCGGTGTGGCTGCAGGTTTTCTTTCCAACCAAGCAGCAGCACACCAGACTCATTTAATCAACTGATCTCAGTCTTCAGAGAGTTCGTTGGTCAAACCGTGTGCTCTTGGTTGGTTGGAACAAAAACCTGAAGCCACACCGGCCTTATTGTGGAACAGGTTGACATGTTGGACTTGCTCCCTCTGTCTAAAAAGGGCTTGTTTTTAAGGTCATTTATATCTCTAAAGATTATGAGATCTATATTCTCAGGTGATTACATCCAGTAATGGACAAACTATTTACTGACAATTTGCTGTTCTGGAAGGTCGGTTGCTGTTTTCTTGATTGTCTTTCTTTCAGTTTGGACTGCAGATTGTGCCTTCAAGAGTGCTTGCTTCTGCAGCGCAAAATGCTTATATTTTTTTTCCCCCCTTTTTGACAGCAGCAAAAAGTCGGCCTCACTGATGAGAGGGGCATAAGAGTGAAGGCACACAACACTCTGGAGTAGGACAATAGGGTTTTATTTGAATCCTTTGAGCAGCAGTCGTCTTTGTCAACGGGAAGCACCCTTGGAAGTACATTTGTCACTGCTGCCATCTCTCACCTGACAAAAGACAGCAGGCTGCAAAATACAATTTGCTTGTGTGCTTGACACGGGGAGAAGAGCCAGTGAGGATTAACAGTGGTGACCATGCTGAGGCAGTACAGGCAACACTTGATCAGTGTGCCATCAGCTAAAAGTGATCCTTGACTGTCATTTTTAACAGCTGAAGAAGAGTGCATGAGGGGCACTGTTGCTGCTGCCCTTTTACACTGATGGCCCCTGTCAGCTTGAATATGCTCAACCTGGTCGACTGAGCGCATACAAGCAGGTCTTAGTCTGTCGAAACACTGACATAAGTGCACCTGTGCGCTCGTAGCTCTGAATTTCAGTTCATCTAAAATAGACTGCCCCGAAGCTCGGTTTTCCCGATCTCAAGAAGAAATGCCACAACATCCATGACCCAGAGAATTTAACAATGGACTCTACGCTGATCAAGTAATCTGATGTGGATGTATATTTTGATGCGTTGTTCAGCGCATGGTATTCACAAAGGGGGGGAATGTGCAGCCGAGTAGGTGATTTCAGTTTGGATCCAGCCATGAAACACCCCAGGATGTCGGGATGGTGGCAGATTTCCACGGTGCAGGCGTGAAGACGTGACAGAGCTGGACATGGCAGAGGGTGATGGTGAGGTATTTCCTGGGGCACATGGAGAGCAGAGTTGGGCAGAATTTCCACAAGCAAAACAACCAGAGTTGGCTGTAGCATAGTTACCACTTGGGAGACTGATTTGGCAAAGCCTGGGAGGTAGAGCTGGTCTTTTAAACTGCAGCGGTTGATTGGCAAGTGAGGAATAGGACTTGAGGTGATTTTGCAGGTGAAAGGGAAATGGGAGGTCACACCTAGACAGGACAAAAACTGGAGGGATGGGGAAAATGACTAAAAACAACGCTGGGAAGGGTGCCAGAGCCAAACAGCCTCTACATGACAATTATCAAGCATATTTCTCTGATAAATGATACAAGGTATGATTGATCCACACTTTGGCAATGTTTCTCAGCCAATACAGATAAAACATAATGTGGTGAATACAAAAAAAATGATTGACTCTCCTTAGAACACATCAGTACAAATTGCAATGCAAACAAAGAGCAATGCCAGAGCCTAATCTGTTTTCTGTTTCTCCAAATCATCAATCTATAAATTGCTCATCTCCTGCACTGCTCTGGTCAGTGTGATCACCTCTCCAAATCTGTGCCTGCTGCAGCGTTTTCTTTGGTTTTTGTCCCAATGTGTTTTCTTGCCAGATTTGCTCAGAGGACAACTCCAAAGCTAAGGCTGCAGAGCTCCACTGTGTACTGTTTTTAACATAGGCACAGAAAGGTAGCCCCGCTGTGTATCCCTTCCCAGAAAAAATGCTGATGAAAGGTTTAGATAGACCTTAAATTGCAGGCCTGCTCAGAGGTAAAGTTAAGAGTAAAATTACAGGCTTGAACAAAGTTCTGAAAAGTCCAAGTGCCCCCCAAAACTTATTTTAGTATCATGAATAGTTTCAATTTGTTACTTCTAGCCCTGGAAAGCATCACATTATGTCTGCCACTCTGTAAAACATCTCATCGCTCTGATCACTGTGGTGACCCTCAGAAAAGATATAAACAGATGGTCACACAGACAACTTGGCACCTTCTGGCTGAGAAGGCAAAAATAAAAATTGAAAAAGATCAACATTTCATTTCTGTGTCATTTGGCAAACAGATGATGATTAAAAAGATAAATGTCCCTGTGACTGGTTTGTTTTATGGGGCATGGATAGTTTAGTTCAGGGGTGTTGATTATTGGCAAAACAACATACATTTATTTATTAGCATCTGCTAGGGCTAAGACGATTACCTATGACTCATTGAACAATGGCAGGCATGGCTCATTGATAAATGTAATTCTTTAATAACATAATGTATTAAGTTGACTTAATGTGAGGGCCACAAACTATTAAGTTTGTTGGCCTAAATGGTTAAAGCTACCGCTGTGTGTTTTGATGAGAGGCATTATAAATTTGAAATGCAAATAATGTTTCCCTTACACAGCAAAGCGAATGTCATTACCATGCTGTCAAGAACACTTATTGCATTTACAGCACATGTATACATGCTTGTGCACCTAACATTCACACTTTGGTTTCTCTGACAGACAGACGTGTTAATGGGACATTTAGGCTTATGTAAGTGGGGAAATGAAAAGCACTTGACCGTGAACCATCATCTTTTGCCAGCGTATTAACTTGCCTTTAAACATTATACACAGTCTGTCACTGTTACATAATAACTATACTGTATAGAAACTGAGATCCACTGACAAGGTTGAGCGTAATGAGATTCGCCTTCTGGATTTATTATAGCTGACATGAGCTTCTTCTCCGGTGGACACAGTTTGGTGACCTCCAGTTATAAATCCACTTTAAACCTCCGCAAGTACTGCACATGCATTTTCAACAGGACCCTTCTGCCTTATTCTCAGACATTCACAAATAATTGGACACCAAAAAAAGCCTGACCTGAAACATCCCCGGTACACAGAAAATGGTTTGTCTGGGCTCATCTTCCTTCTGTTCTGAGTCTTCTTGACCTGAAGCCATGATGAATACCTGCCATTTGTATATTTGTGGTTAAGACCTCCTTTTAACCCCTGTGAGAACAAATTCATTATGCATTGATTACTGGAATATGAAGTAATGTCTCTGCATCCCTTAAGAGTGTATTGACGTTTATACAAAAAATGAACAGCCTTATTTTATGTTTATGATGGCATCTCTTCTTGTGTGGTGTGCTATTGATTTATGTGGCTTGCAGTTGTGCAGCTATTCAAATTACATGTATTTATTAGGAACAATGGAGGACTAAATGAAGGCAACAGAGAATGAAGAAAGTAGTGTTCCATCACTGTCGTCCCTTGGGAAAGACTTGGACCTTTCGGCATCCTATAAAAGCTTCTTCATCAGTTTCTATCTGAAAGGGAGTCCTAGGCATTTAATGAAGCAAACAACTGATTCACAAGACCAAATGCCATGTTGTCAACATGCAGTGGCAGCCAGTACAATTTATAAATGACTTAAGTATCTTAACTATGCTTTTTAATAATTAAATGGCCATTTCACCCAAAAAAGATGGTTGGTCTATTTTTTTAAATTATTAATCATTTTTTCACAGAAATCTAACAACAAATCATGTGAGACAGCTTTCACAAAAATACCCCAGATAAAGACTATCAACGATCTACATGGCTGACACATTTATTAGGCAGTTTTTGACATTGTGCTCCCTCCCTGTCTTAATTTTATTTTGTTTTATTTGATCTCATTCTTGTCTAGAGGGTAGAATCTGCCACGGTGTTAAAATGCACTGGCATAAAAAGCGTCTGGCAGTTCTCCCATCCCAGACAAGAATTTAGCCTAACCCATTGGATGTATTTTTTTTTTTTTTTTTAAGCTGTCGGTAGGTGATGGACCTAAAATTATGATAGCCTTTGGATAAAAAAAATAAGTTTTTTTTCTTATGCTCCTGTGCTGATTCAGGATAAATAGATAGCAGATTTCATACACCTCTACATTTGTACCTTTTTTATTCCTAAATTAGCTCTCTTGTGGAGGTTGCATACATGATAGTAAAAGTACAAGCAAATCGATGCATGACAAGCCCATATTATCTCAAATGTATCTAAAAATTCATTGAGTGGCCCTAATCAGTGATTAGCCTTTACGTAAAACCCCTTGATTTTTCTGAGAGCCTTATCAGATGAGGAGAGCTCTTATCTGCGTGACTCTATTGATCGATCTGCGCTCTAAAAGAGGTGGATATGGAATGGCACTCAGGAACAGGAAAGAGGGGCTTGTATCTACAGTGGCCACACCAATGTGTCATCTGTGAAGCACTGATGGTTATCTATTTCATAGTTTTGTTATACTCCATCCTTTTGTGCAGTGCCTGCAGGAAGGGATATCTACTGACTAAAAAAAAAACAAAAACCTTGAATTTGTAAAAGGCGATCGGCGACTGCAAGGAATTCAGCAATTGAAGTTTGTGCATTTGAGAACGCTTTGCAGAACGACTCAACATTGTGACTTATATCGTCATGCTCAATAAAGAACACGTCCATCTCTTTCTGAATTACAGATGACACATTCATTCTGTGAGTCTTAATCTTATAAGCGTATTACAGAGTATATGCCCAAAGCAATTATGTGTGATGAGAAAAGGATGTCTGTGTTGTGTCTAGTTACATTACGAATGTAATTCTTCACACAAATCATTTACATGTGACCTCACTGCAACCTATGTATCTCTTTAGTGTTACTATTCCAGATTTACTGTCACCTCATGCCGCGACATATTGTTGAATTTATTACATCTTTCACTTTACAGGCGGAAGTTTAGACAGGCTCACTTGTAGGTGTTACACTAGACAGGTGTTTGCTGCGAGACAGACAGAACCATGCAAGCAAAGCATTAGGAATTAGTTTGTTAATAACTTTCCTGCTGGAGGCATATACAAGGGGAAAAAAACATGCAGAATTATAATATAAGCTCTTGGGACTTAGATTTCTGGCTCCGCGTTCTGAAAATACAGTACATCACATAGTACAACATCATCCCCATAGAGAACAGCATGTGTTTTAGAGCTGAAGAGTTAACTCAGTGATGTGGTTTATGCCAGGGTAAATACATTTTCTAAACTTCATCTATGGCTGTTGATAAGTACACACATCATGCAGGCACTTCACATGTACCTAGATAACCTTTTAATCCAGTAAATATAAACAGTAGTGTTAATAATCTGTCATGTCAGCTTGGCTAACTATTGAAATCAGGATGAATTTTTCTGGTTATGCGAAGAATGATTTTCTTAAAATGAGCTTATTTTGCAAGAATTGATCAAATGTTTGCTTAATAAATCCTTGTGACTTGCACTCCAATCGATCAAGAAGCAGGTTTACTGCACTTGAAGATGGCATGATCTCACAGAGAGCCCAATCCCAGTGTTCACAAAGGCCCTTTACCGATTTCCTTTTTCCCAAATATTGCCAAGATACCTGCTATTGACCGAGTGCTATCTTCTAGCTCCCACAATCCAGCAGTGGTTTGCTCAATCTCTTCAGGGATTCAGTGTGGATCAGCCCTTGTCACAGTTGTATAATATAGGCCAGAATTAGGGAGTTAAAATAATGAGCAGGAAAAGCAGATAAGGGTGGGAAGGAAACTTTTTTCCGCTCAATTTAAGAGAGACACTTTTGAGGGAAAACTTTAAGAAGACAATTAAAGCATGACGTTTCTCAATTGTTTATCTGAATGAGTTGAGATTTCGAACGCAGTGGAGCAGATCAAAACAATTATTTCCTCAGTCATGCCACACTTGACATGACAATGCAGAAAGCCATAATCATTTCAGTCCTTAGCCACCGTAATTAATAATAGTCCTCTCTAAAACACGCTTAGGAGTACTCTGCCCCGCAGGGGACAGGCATATGTAATTATTCTTCTTAATTAGTGGTCTGAAAGTGTATCTGATTAAGTTGTAAGACGGGTCTTTGACTAATTCAATTTGGACTGCAGACTGTGGCAGTTTGAGGCATCAGGCCATTGACTGAACATAACAATGCGTGCTGTGCACCAAAGGATAAAACACTGAAATACAGACTAGGTGATCAGAAAGAGGACAATGTTTGTCACACCACAGCTGGTCAGAAAACTTGCATTTTGCCATTTCTCTGATTCATGATCAGGTTGTAGTTTGTTTACTGTCACCCCTCTGAGCTTGATTCAGACCTCCAATGGCCACCTACTGTCACACAACGTGTCAGTTTGATTACGTGATTATCATTTGACTGAAATATCCTGTAATTTAACCAAGTGGTACTTAATCAATTTGAAAGTTTAATATTAATCAGGTTCAGCTAACAGCTTTATGTGATTTGATTTTTAAGGGCTCACTGTAATAATAAGAGGTCACTAAGGTATAGCATGCATTTTTTTCTTTTTTTAAAGAGAGAACTCTAAATGGAGGTGAATGACAGTAACACATTACTGCTTCCTTACTGCTGCTGGATCTGCTGGCCATTGGATCAATGTTGAATTTTTCCATCTGTATGTTCCAACACGTGCTCTATATACTCCTCAATAAATGACAAATCTGCTTTTGATGGGATGCTGGAAAGATTTTTGTTTGGAAGCTAAAAACATTTCTTTAAAAAATGCTATCAACAAATGTTGGAGGAAATACAAACATTTTGGAAAAATATCAAAGAAGAAATTGAGAATTCTGGAAAAAAGAGATTTACCCAGATGGGTTGCCCACTGTTGTTTTTATTGCACCACCAGAAAACCAGTTTATCACAGACCAGTGTTATTGCACATTTTCTTCATTGCAAAGAAAATTGCTGTTAATTGGATGGAGTCTCTCGCAGTTGTTCAGTGATTATGTGAAGTGAATAGCCGCATGTCTATTTGTCTGCCCAGCTACAACTAAAACGTTCTATTTTTAAAATATTTGGGCAGGCATATATTTCAAAACTTGACATACATGCACGGATGCATTTTCAGGGACAATGAAGTGAAGAGAAAGGGAATTCAGTTCAATTATCTGACAGTGTTACGGTTTGGTTTCAAACTGGTTAGGACAGAGGACAGGACAGGATGGACAGGATAGGACAGACCCTGAGGAGCATTAGCCTGTGCCCTCCACTTTGCATCTTTAAAACTCCATTGACAAATTGGTAACATTTTGTGAGTCCGCACTCGCTAGCTAGTTACTAGCAAGCAACCTAGATTCCAGGAGCAACTTTGTGGACGGCGCAGACTGTTATTAGGTCAACATTGACAGTAGGCTTAGGGTTAGGGTACTATTGTGGTCCTGGTCTGAGTAAACCAATGTTGACTCAAGGTTGGCATTGGAAACAAAACAGCGATATCTCATTTTAAAATCCTTAAGTCAAATGTGTTGCTCTATATTACCAACACTTGATTTTCTCCTTTGTTCACGCTTTTTTTTTAAATGGTTGCTGAATGGTTTTGTCACTATGTCACTTTAATATGATAGCACTTTGTTTGCAGGAATGACTGATTCTGAGCTCCGATTGGTCGAACCACAGCCACACCAACACAGTCGAGAGGGCACGGCACTCAGGAAGGCAGTCCTAGCTCCAACTCTCATTACTAAAATATTTCTACACAATTCCGTATTTGTACAAAATGATTTATTAATGTGAGCTGCCATGATAAAATATTCATCTATACTAAGTGTGGCAGCATGACAGTTCACCTTATCACAACTGTCCAGTTGAACGGAAACCTGTCAATTCCAATGGCTCATCTTTGCCTGTCTGGGTGAAGGCAGTGTGTGTGGACTGAGATGAAATGGATGGTATGCAAAATCCAGTCAAAGACAATCACAACTACTGAATGAAACAACCTACGGATTCACTGAAACAAGGAAGACTACAGCCTCCCATTCACTGGATTCAAATTCACAGGCAGAGTAGTGTCCGTAGATTGTCATAGTCTCAAAACTTCACTGTGGTTTACATTAGGAACTGTGTGCTGGCAGTGTACACAGTCATTGTGAAATAATGAATACATGAAAGAGCTTAATTTACACATCCTGTCAGATCCCACAGTTAACCACAGATATACAACCCGATGAATAAACCACAGAAGGCAGATGATGTTTAATTAGTGTGGGAGAGGATTACATTACATATTAGGTCAACATCTTGTGGTTGTTCTCGGTGACCTGCTGCCCAATGTGAGACAAAAGAACGAGACAGTTTAAGATAATGGATAGTTCCCCCAGCTAGTCCCTCCAACATGGCGACAACCGCCACTCTGAGCATCATGAAACAGTTTTTGTTGGATAAACTGCACCAGGGTCTTGGAGCAAAACAAAAGAGGTTGTTGTGTCTTTGACCTGTCTGAGCAGGCAGGCGAATCAACTATAAATCATAACAATGCCTTGCAAAATTTGAGTGCTTAAGACACTTCCTTCTTTGCCACTGTAAAGTATGATGCACTGTCACTAAAAGGGAGCACCATACTGTACGTGCAACATATCCTCATCAAGGTTTAATGAAAAATGCATCAGACTAACGATGTATATAAGTATATGCTAATATTGTGTACATGCATTTGCGCACGATGGGGTGTTATGGAACCAGCCAAACCCCTTTGAGTAAAACTCGATTTCAGTCAGATAACTGCCAATACTTTATTTCTTCAGGTGTGAAAAATGCAGCTTCATTCAAGCAGATACAATAGCTTAAGGGGCTTTCAGTTGACATGATATCAATATACTCATAATATCCCGCTGTTCCTTATGGTCAACGGTGTTTATTTGATGAGTGAGTCTTTCCGGTAATTGGCATAAATCTCGGGCTTCTCCTATCAGCCTCATATTTCCAGAAGCATTTGTTATATTTAGCATGCGTAATTGGCAATAAAAGAGGACTCATATTAGACATATTATTTAGATGCTGCTGAAACAGGATTTTTTTTTTTTTGCTTTTATTTACCTTTTGTGGCTATCTGTTAATAGAGGCACGAACACTCCAGTGGTCACAATGAATAAACAAAAATGAAGAGACAATAAGGAAAGGCTCTCTCATGAAAGATGATATCAACAGCGGCAGGGTTCATGAGAGTGCTTGACTGTAATGGAGATAGACTGCAGATAGCTTCAGGGGGTTGTGATTTTATTGAAGCCATTGTGACACTCCAATATCACCTCTTCTTAGATATGAATTATTGCACCTTTGAGAGAAACTGGATGAGAAACATTTAAAATCTAGATGACAGCTTCAGCAACCGAAAACAGTTGTTTAGGTCCACATGTTGTTGAAGGAGTTTATTTAAATTCTCAAAATGTTCGGCTTCTTCCAATGCTAACAAACAAATTGCTGGAACATGTGCCAGCGTCTCTGGGTGTGTGTTGGGTGTTTTTTTTTTTTTTTTTTTCCTCCCGTCATTGTTAATTAATTAGATGGCTGGCAAAGGGCCAGTCATACTCATTTGCCCTGTGATCTTCCAGACGGACACCATTTAGAGCCAAATGCCCTTCTACCCTCTATTCATTTATGTGCTGAAATTCAACCGTACCTCAGCTGGTTTACAGGGTCACCGAGGTCAAAGGTTATGGACTCAATGATTGGTTAAGCTTGCCATCTTTTAGTGAGGCATGTTCAGATAGGACAGGAAAAAAGGAGGCCATGGAGGGAATGTTGGAATAGACTATGTGGACAGTGCGGAAAGCATCAAGGTCAACTGTTGTTGTTTGTCCTGTGCTTGTCAACGCCTTAAAAAACGGCTGTTTTTCATGCTGTCATGTTTGTTCTTATTGATCATATTTCTGCTCTTTAAGCTGCACGCAGGGTGATAAATATATAATTTAGTATTTAGCATGTGTGTTGACAAGTGATAGATTTAGGTGTCAGTCGAGTGTCAATCATGCAGTGACCAATACCGTAATAACTAAGGTCAACAGATGGAGAGAACTAATAAGCGGCGTAGATTTCTCCCACAGTGCTGTTGGGGGCAATACTAGGGTCTAAACCTGCAATATTCTGCAGGATTTTTAAAATGTAGCTGGTGCCTTCAGATTTATTATGTATTTGAACAAAACTACCTTCTGCTGACACAAATACAAACTACACATACAGTACAAAAACATAATGCTCCCTTTTGCATATGGAGAAAACATCTAAATTATGTCTTTGACATCCATGAACTTTACCATGTTGGGTTCAGATGTCATGAAGATGTTGCGCCAAAACCACTTGTCGAGATATTGGACTATATTTCTGTGCGCTACTTTGAATTTTTGCCAAAGCTATGTCAGTTAACCTTAACTCTTTCTCTTAAGGTTACAAGATGTAATGCAAGACAGAACATTTATTTTTCATTTTTTTCCCCTGTCTGAATATTTCAGACCGTGAACTGCATCTCAACCATGTGCCCTGTAAAGAGCAGTAGAACAAGAATTAAAAACACTGAGTTTCAGTGAAGTTATTTAGCCTCAGGGATTATGCTAATACTTTGCCAATCAATCTAATTCGATGCTGTATCTTTAGATGGCAATCTAAATCTGCTCCAGAAACTCAATTAGATGCTACTCCGTATAAGTGCTCATATTTTGCTGAGAAATCAGGTCTCATGTTGAAATTAAGTTCTTGTTCCAGATTCATCAAACTTGTCTAAGGCGTATCTATTTGCGCTTTTATGTCACCACTTTATATTTCAGCACCCTGAGATAATCACTGCACAATGTGCTATTCTTTACATCAGAATGTAAGCTAGACCTTAAAACTGTACATATCCAATTAATAGTAATGGGCCAGGAGGATTGCTTTCCATTTCCATAAAGGAAATGAAAGAGCGCTGGGATTTTACTATTCTAGCTTTCAAGGTTTAATGCTTGTAATGCTCACTCAGTGTGACCTTGGCTTTTTCCTCGCCTTTTTCAAGGACAACCTGGACACAGGAAATATAAAGGATAAAACAGAAGACATCTGACGAGGACGGATTCTCCGCTACGAGTCACACTCTTTATCTTTCACTCATCTGTCACTGACTGTTTCTCCTCCACCTCACTGGCAAGGCAAAACACGGCCTGTGGTTCTCCATTCCCTTGACAGGGGCCCTCGATGACCCCCCAGCAGTAATTTTAGACTTCATGTTGCCTGTGCCAGAGAGCCAGCCCCAGCTAATTCAAGGTCATCCTAGTTTTTATTATTTTATTTTGGAGAATAGAAGCCAACCTGTTCTGAGGCGCTGTGCCACGTTAGAGACAGCTGAACCATTGCATTATATATCTGTAATCATTTTACCGGTGTCTGTAGCAGTCTGTTATCCATATGCCCATTCCTCTGCCCTTGTTTAATAGAATATTTGAGTGATTTCACAAGGTGCACTTGTTTTTCAACTGTATTAATGATGCCAAAAGTCCCCTTTTGTATTTTGTGTACATAAAATCTTGTCGAGAGCAGAAAGTGGAACTGACGCTCCTCGTGGACAGACATGCATGACACATGAGAAATGCAGCAGTTGGACACGTCTTGCTCCCATGCTGATGAGCAAAATACTGGCCTCCGTTATTGGACTGAATAATAAGTAAAAGCAGGTCTGACTGCCAGGAGGGAGTTGGACCTGCAGTGTGCCAGTTATCTGTCACATTCTTGCACGCAGTCATATCCAGCATTTACAGTAAATGCTGAAGAGATGTCAGATGGCTCTCATTGTCATGCTATGTCAGAAAAGTTGAAGCGTGGCCGTGAAATGTGTTTGGACAGCTTTGGTGTTGCTAACCATTCCAGGGGACATCATCCCTCGACAGACAGTGAGGTCAGAGGGGTCTTTTGTAAGGACTGACATCTACATAGAACCGCATCAGTGGTTTAGAGCGACGGGTCACTCTTTTTTTTTTTTTTATGCTAACACTCGCTACGGGCCACTGAAGTTCCTGGTCTTGATCCAAAAGAACAAATCAGCCAACACGTTACAGAACTTTATTTCATTTGTAGACTGCAACGAAAGCATTAAACTCTCATATTACGCTATTATTATAACAATCACAGCTAATATGGTATATTACGTCTATTTTTGCCAACAGTGTTCGTAGAAGAACATTTCTATTACGTTATTCTCTTGCGAGGCTGTACAGCAGACTGTTTTATTTATTTAAAACATGAGATGTTGTTCCTGAATGACTGATGCAGCCTTGTAGCTCTTGCAAAGCAGAGCACTGTTAAACTTCACAACTTTCTGGGATCGATTTTCTCCTCCTCACTTCCACAGGATCACATCATTAGATTTGCCTGGTTAGGTGACACCTACACGTCTGATGGGTGATGGATGTTTTATATATAGAGACCAAATGAAATCCCCCCACCATCACCACCCATTCCACACACCTCCCTGTCATACACACACACATCTCTGATGTTCCTCCTATCATCTTCTATCAGAGAGGCAAGATAACCTCAAAGCCAATGACAAACTTTGACAAATGGCTTGTCTCCAAGCACCTGCGAGAAGATGGAACTGACAGACTCCTTCACCTTTCCTCTTCCTCCAAGCCTTGGGCTGTGCCAAGCAGGCATAAGTGATATACTGTAGGACATGGCTGGGTGTAAGTCATGCTCCTTCCGTTTCCTCCAGATTGTGAGGGTCTCCATCGATCATTGTCAGTCACCTCTCTCTCTTTGCCTCTGTCCGTCTCACTCGCTCCGTCTGTCCTATGAGCCTTGTCTCTTTACTCATTCACCCAAAGGTCACTCTTCCATTCTTCCATCCCCAATGTTTCCTCCCTCCGCCACTGGAGCAGTCTGTAGATATCTATAGCACTGTACAGATGGCTGGTAATCTGGCCTGGGGTCATTATGAATCCTGGCCAGGGCCCTGACCGACGGCTACTCTCCCCGTCTGTCAGTCCATCTCCATAAACGTGGCCTAAAATGAGCCATTCATCTAAATTTTCAGACATTTGGCTTTTCTTGGCAAATATGGCTCGGCTATTTTGCCTGAAGAATCTGAATCCATACGGTTTATTTAAATAGACAAAGATGGATATGCGCTTGAGTTGTGGATAAACCGCATGCATGCACACCCACTCTCTCTCTCTCTCTCCCTCTATCTCTCTCTCTCACACGCACCACCGATTACCCCACCAGTACCATTTTGTGAGCTAGTTATTTCGTAAGGTTCTAACTGAAACACTGAACATTAAGGATTTTACATGCCACCTGGCAAAACTGTTGGGTAGTTTCTGACTTTTAAGTAGCATTCCTGATATGGAATAACGAGAAGTACCACATGTCACGTGAATAATTAAAATTTACAAAGTCGGATGGGAATCATAATTCTAAGCTTGTGATTTTCCAGGAGTCCTCACCCCTGGTCCCCACCCCTCCCACCTCTGTGTTTACAGTGTATCTGCTTTTCATAATCTCCACACCCTCCATGCATCATTCACACTGTTGCCTCCTGCATTGCCTCTTCCCCTCATTATCCTGCCATGTGCCCTGTCCCCTCCACCGACACTGGCTGCCGGTGAATGCAGTCACCTGACATCCTCCCGTAGTCGCCGCCCTCCTTCCTCTTAGTGTTCATCACCGCGTGACATTACTGACCTTCACCGGACGTTGTTTCCATTAGTTTGACAAATCTAATGCATCAAAGCGGCTTTGTTGACGTGCAGGTGTAGGATCCCCACTGAATGAAATTCTCATAATGAAAATGCCAGAGGAAGTGATGGTTAGGGGTTGACAATTAGGTTCAGTGAAGGGCCGTTTTCAGCACTATTTAGAGTGACCAAAACACTATTAAAGATGCAAGACTACGTTTTTATATATATATATATGAACACAGTTTCTTGGAGAAAATGTTGACTAACCACATACAGTATGCTCGGCGTTGCTAAAAAGCAGCAAGCAAACAAATCAAACTAATTTGCATGGGGAAGAACTTTTCTGTGGGAAACATAATGACCCTCATTTACTGTTTATGTTCACCTGTAACATTTTTTTTTTCTAATGTAGGAAGTTGTGTGATACATGGAAGGAAAAACAGTGAATCATACTTAAAATACCACAGTGTTTCCCTCAGTAACATGCCTTAACTTAACCACAAAAAAGAGAAACACAAATATAAAAAAAGCACTTGATGTCAGTTGATGTCTTGCAGAAACTGTACAGACTAATATGAACATTTTGTTTTAGCAGGAAACATTTTTCAGATAGTTTGACAAATGTTTCATCATTGGGTTAATAAGAAATCTATGTGGGATTATATTTAATATAATGTATTAGGCCTAATCTAGTTCTGAATTTCACGAGATACAGTGGGTTTGGTGTGTGTGTGTGTGTGTGTGTGTGTGTGTGTGTGTGTGTGTGTAGAGACAGCAGTGACTCTGTCATTCCCAATTTGGATGAGAGGGAATCTATAACTGCCCAAGGAAATGCTATATCCCCATGAACAGATGACCCAGTGATAACACTTTAATTTGTATTTCTCTGTGTGCGTGTGCGTGTGTGTGTGTGTGTGTGTGTGCGTATTTGTGTGCTCTGTGTTTTAATGGGACCAACTGCATTTTATCTAATTTCTCACGGTTTGCTGCTGTTGCAAAATCACACCTTCAATCCCGTCTTGGCCCCTGAGTCGTCTTCTAATTTAGATGTCTTTGACAACTCTAAAGCATTAACGTACTGTAGCTATTAGTTGTGCATCCACGGCGAAGTAAAATACAGATTCTTCTGTATGTCCAAGGTGCGAGTCTCTGATCTTTGTTAAAGCTCAGATTCATCCTTAAATTACCTCAGCTGATATGAAAGGAATGTCTCAGCCTTTCAAAACATGCTCTATGCGACTGGGTGTGTGTCAAAGAAAGTGTGAAAGAGTGAGTGAACTGTTTTTTTAAAATATATATATATATATATATGTACACACATTTTTTCCCTCTTTCTTACTGGCACTGGTGATTTCAAGGTTCATATCTCCCACAGTGTCCTACAATATGTCCTTCTTTTTTAAGTTACTGAAGAAGCCTTTCTCATGATCACTCCTCAGACCGCAAAGGGCAAGGTTGTGACTTCTGTATCCCATTGCCTATCCTTCCTCCGAGCATGCACTTGATCTTAACACAGAAAGACAGTGCAAACAGCTTCCCACAGATTTGAGCCAGGGTGTGCAAGCAAGCCTTCCCTTCCTATGCTGCTACAAAGCATGGAACTTGATGTTTTTTTGTTTTTTTTTTGTGAAGTGCACACTCAAACAACAGCATTTGCATAACACATTCCACATCTACTCTCGGGTTTCTTGAAGGACAAGGCACATTTGCTATTTGGCAATAGATATGCTTCTCAAAACAGCAGCCAGTGGAACAACAGTGAAATATGCCCTTTCCATGACAGAACCCTCATCCATCATGAGGACAAGCATCCCAAGTTTATTTCCACACCACTTCTTAGATTTACGTGAGAACATTGCACCTTGAAGTGAGTCTATACCCTCTTATAAACCTCTAAAAACTACATGGATTTTTTATATTTGTTCAAATGTGCAGCCACTACCTATCAGCCAGTGATCCATTTCTTTCAAACTGACCGGCTTTATTGACAGATTTGATCATAACAGTGACTAAACATTGGGTTGAAACGCCTGCACGTGTTGTTTAACCTTTCAGTAATTAATATTCAAGTCCATGCTACGAGGATTGGGTTATTATCAGCTTACTGAGTAGGACGAAACAGCTGCAAGTAACACTTAAATGTTGCTAATTATAAACCACAACTCCTATAACCTATCTTGGACTATTTACTGGAGACTGAGGGACTTTTGTGGTTTTAATCGCTAAAAGAAATAGGAGCAAAACTTGGCACACAGCCTTTCATTAAGAGTCAAAGAGAATTTTGTCCCAAATTTTGTCATATGGACCTGGCTGGTTGAGGGTATGTGAGACTGGGTGCACACGTCTCTGTTCTCCTCTGCACTGCCTGCGATAGCAGTAATGATGTTATTTTACAAAGGTCTGATCTTCAGGCTGGATCAGCGGAGCTGCGTGGCATCTATAGGTGTGCATACACGCACGCCATTATCGTCACCATCGCACCTGATTTTTTTTTTCTTTTTTTTTTTTATGCTTTATAGCCTTGCAGCGACGGTGTTTACCTATTCAGAGTGTGTGTTGCTGATAGATGACAACAGCCAGGCTGAGAATTGTGATGAGGTTTTGTCCATGGCATAATGCAGAGCCAGGTATCAGCAAATACAAGGGACCTGTCATTATCTAAAACACCACATTTCCCCTGAGGTACTCTGAAAGATACAGCGCACTTGCAGACATAGTTTCTCTCTCTGTCACTGTCTCTCTCTCTCTCTCTCCCTCTCTATCTCTCTCTCTTATTCAAACGCTCCTACATTACACGCAATAATTCATTTTGCAGGAACAGTGATGCATTATTTGTTAAGCAATGCCATGTTCTGAACTAAGTGAACAGTGCATTTGCACTCCAGGGACCTTGTTTGTTAGCGGTCTGCGTTGTTAGAGGTATGCGCTCATAAGGCTATTATAAACTCAAAGGTTTGTGCGTGTGCATGCTCATATAGAGCTAGATATATAGGCCTGCTATACGGGGATATTTTTCACTCAGTCCTTTTCAGCAATTTCAAGAGTATGGAAAGCAAGCCGCTCAATAATGTGTGCAGTTTTGGCTAAAATATGGACTCTATAGTCTTGAATTGACAGCAGAAAAAAATAACTCCCGCTGAGAATGCTTAAAAACAACATCTGACGTGTCACATTAGGGGGATTGTTAAAGGTTCACAGCTTTTTTTTTTCTGTGCTGGCTCTATTATGGTTGTATTTAGGATGCTGTTTTTCTTCCCCCCCCCCCCCCCCTCCCTCCCTTGTATCCCCTTCCCCTCTCTCTCTCTCCCTCTGTGATCCATATCATTGTTCCCCGGAGAGGGAAGAAAGGTGACAAACAAACCTATTCATCATCAGCAGGTTCTCCTGGCTAAACTGTTATTCGAGCTGAACTCTCTAAACTTTTCCCAGTGGCCTATTGTTTACGGCTGCATCCTCCTAAATTTACACCCACCGTTTGTTTTATGAAGTGTCCATGGAGGGTAAGAAAGGTAGATAGAGGCCTGATGTCAGCATATTTCCCTGTCCTGCATCTATACCGTGATGTATGGTTGAACAGGGCCTCTGTTTGGGCCCTCCTTCTCCATTTTTTACATGGTGCTATTGTTTTATACCACCTAGTTTTAGAAATACAGCATCATCATATTACTAAGCTCTCTGAGGAGGGCTTATTGTAAATGATTGGAGGTTATTCACAGGACCAAAAGGGAGGGAGTGGATTTGGAGGAAGGAGCAGTGGGGATAGAAATGCAGGGGCCTCATGTTATTTTGGCTTTCGAGGTAAACAGTGGCACTATAAGAGAAAAAGCAGACATCTGTGTTCTCATTTATTTTCCATCATGTTTTTTTGTGCACTCCAGGGAATATCAATCAAGCTGTTGTTGGTATATTCATTTTAAGTCCTCGTATGAACGCTGCCTATTTTCAAACTTCTACATTCAGCGTAATGAACTTGAGCTGCCGTGCAACAGCTTCGATTTTACGGTTTGTTCATTATCTGTAATTGTTCCTTTTTTTTTATTTGTCGAGCTTTTCTTCCTTAGACACGCTGAAAGCAAATGCAGATCATTCTGAATAGTTTTGTATTTGACTCACAGCCCCATATCAGCATTAGCGGCTATAGTTGTTTACTGAAAAGTCGTGCAGGGATGTGCAGAGTCCAAATTTTAGTCAATAAAACCCAGGAGTACAACAAAGCAGACTTGTCTTGTTTTTAACTTAACACTCAGACAATGCACATTAGCAGCAAAGCCACTGCCCGCGAGTCCTTTTTAATCAAAGTCCAAATTGTCACTGTGAAAAATTGAATTAATTCCAATTTTGCTCTCTGAGTGACAAGATTCCATTATGCTCACGGGCAGGCTCTCTGCAAATTGTATTATGACCTGATGTCTCCATGCGTATTTCCAAAGCACCCTTTGAAACGTATGCAATGGTATGACTGAATGATTCATTGCGCTGCAGGAAACAATGTGCCATAGAGTTAATATTATCTCTACAAGTCCAAAAACCTAAATATGGGCTCATTATTATGCATTTGCTATGTGATCGTGTATTGTAGCATTTTGCAACAGAGGGACACACATACGAGCATTATCAAATACATTTACTACATTTAATTACATTACTAAATCTCCACACTTTAATTACGTCACGTAACTACAGAACCACGTAGAACATGGCATAAAACGTTTTTGCTCTGAACACTTAAAAATGAAAGACGATCGTTCCAATATCAAGTCGGACATGAAATAAAAATTGACTCAATTTCCCGAGTTGACCTTTTGTGTGTGAAGTTGGATAAAGGTGGGGTATATCATAGATCTGTGTAGTACTTGCATCAACTTTTTTTTTTTTTTGTTCCTCATTCTTTGCTTCTCGCTATTACCCCTCTGAATTTTAATACATGTAGGGAGGGATCAATGAATGACCTTATCCAGCAGAAAATTGCCAGACAAAGATATCTAAAGACTGTTGAAGAATTAAATAATTCTTCCTTTCTGTCTTATCTGCCTTTCGTTCCTTCAAACCACTGAGGCACTTCGTACCTCTGGAGTATCGGGCCAGATGAGCTCGCCTATCTAAAATGATCCATCATTGTAAATCTGCCAGATGCTGTTACAATAAGTGCTCGTGGTACCTGCTTATGATGTCTCTCCAGATGTCTGTCAGACACAGCAGGCATGCAGTGCATTCACAAGTCTGCAACATCTTATTAGCAAAAAATAATTAATTATTTGTAATAATAATAATAATAATAAGTATGTGCCTTACTATGTATATTTAACTCGCGAAAGACAGGAAGCACCACATTCACAAGTCTCGCGTTCCCCAAACCTCTCTAAATGCTATCGTTCTTTCACTTACAAAACCCTAAAACATGTTTACATAAGTAACACGCCGGGTTGTCGCCCCCCCCTTCCTTTCACATCTGTGAGGCTGTTAACTGTGGTGATGCAGTGCCTGTCTTTGTAAAGGCTGTTCTGCATACACAATTGCTTCGCTGGACGTATACCTCGTGGCAAGCTTTCTGCTGATGTTGTAGTATTGCAGACAGATGCAGGGGTTACTCTGTTCAAACAGGGTCAAAATCTCCCCTGTGGTGCTTCAGTGTCCAGCTTCCCAACTGGGAACACAGAGAGAGAAAGAATACAATGGCACGTGTGTGTGTGTGTGTGTGTGTGTGTGTGTGCAACAGGGGAGTACATTGCAAGAAAGCCTTGTTGACATGGCTTTGTGTGCAATTAGTACAAAAGGGTTCACTACACATACATAATTTGCAGCTGAGGTTTACATATATGTGACAGCACGATATTTTATGCGGCTTAATGAATGGCTGAAAAGAAAAATGTGGGCATGCGTGTGTGTGTGAGTGAGTGTCAGTTGGTGTTGTAGGACAGTGACCTTCTGCTGACAGGGTAGGAGAAAAAACATGTGTAGTCCCCAGCTGCTATGACACAGTGATGTCCAAAGGCCAGCGAGAGGGCTATTCAGCCTTTGGGAATCAACAGGGGGCAGGGCGAAGGGGGTCCAGATGTGTGAACGTCCCGGAGCGATGCGTCAACCGTGGCCTCGTATGACATGACCTACCCTTGGGACAGGACACTAGTTTGGTACAGTATACTGCTGTACAGGGAGTTCACTGGTGGCTTTGGATGTGGGTACGGCAGAGCAGTCACATGCAAGTCAAGTTGCATAGTCTTTAAAAAGCCTAACAGCTCAAAGGATTTCTCAAATGCGGCTCGTCTGTGGAGCTTGAGCTTGAATCTCACTGGATGAGACAGGATGTTGCATAAGTCTGGTTTAGAGACAAAAGTCCATCAGCGCGAAACACTGTGAGGTGAGTGAGTACCCATTTGACTATTTTGATTCTACCGTACCTTATGAACTACAGCACACAGGATGCCATTAGAGAAGGAGATTGCTTTTTAAGTGCTATCAGTACACTGTTTAATCTGAGGAGATTTATGGAAGGCAATCACCCAAGTAAAAATTGTAGATGCCATTTATCAGGCAGAATGGAAATTACAGTCATAATTTTCACAACCGGACACAGATGAGACCTTATAACCACATAAACCCCCCTCGAGGTCCCTGGTCTCGTTTTTAATGTTCCTTCTCTGTGCTAGTGTGACCTGGAGGACTGACTGGCTGAGTAGCTATCCACATCCCCCCTCTAGGTCTGCTCATTATACCCAGCCCTCCCCTCGGAGTGTCACAACGTGAGCGAGCCTAGTTTATGAACAGGGAGAAAGGCTGTCTGGGCTGCTGTGATTGAATCAGGAGAGAAGTGGCGTGGCTGATCATATTCCTCTCCCTTTTCTTTCTTTTTTTTTTAATCAATTGACAAATGCTGAATATTTGTTTGTCAATCTCATAATGCCTCCCCAGTGTGCCAACAGCAAGGTTAAGAGTGGAGGATGTTAGGTTACCTCTACCGGAGGCGAGTACAGTATACTGCAGCAAGTGTTTGCATATTATGAGTGTTTTTAGGGTAGGATCAAAATGACAGAGAGCGAGGACGATAGGTTTAGGGTGTGGTGGGGTTCATGCCTCTCTCCCCACCTTCCTGAAAGCCTTGCTGCATTTGAGCCTCCTCCCTGATGAATAACCATGTCACACAAAAATGGATGTTTCAAGTAAAAGCACCCTGAAAATACAGTTTAGAACAGCACAGCAGATGAAATAGGCTGTAAAATGGACCATCCATCATATTGTCTAACAAAAAGTGACACATGGGGAAAGGGTTTAAGGCACTTTTCATTAGGCTTCTGCAGCACTGGCTATCCAGATCACAAGACTAAATAATGACCTCTGCACCGAAAGTGTTTTTTTTTTTTTTTCCAAACGAATAGGAGACAGAGAGAGAGAGTATGAATCTCTCTCTCTCTCTCTCTCTCTCTTCCTCTCTTTCTCTCCCTCTCTGTCTCCCTCTCTCTCTCTATAACCCTGCAGGAAATAAAATGCCATCTATTTTCTCTGTGCCTGTCTGCCCGTTCTTTATATAAATCCCTGCTCTCTGGCCGAAGACAGTGAATGATATAGATTGTTCTTGGAAATGTACAACAGCGTGGCCCTGGATTTCCACAATAAGTGTCCTTGACTTGAAATCTATTGAGACGGGTTGGTGCAGAAGATAAAATTATTTTGGGGGTCTGGCAAAGTTCCTGTGAAAAGGAATACATCAGACGCGTCCTCCAGCGCACTGCTTGCGTCCGAGTTGATGAATGCATTGATTTGCATGTGCACTGTTATACAGTGTAGTTAGGATGAAGTGACGGAGGATAAACCACCATATGCCGAGCTTTAACAAAGGCTGGTGAATGAACTGCAGTTTTGTTTTGTTTTTTTTGCGTCCACTGAATAACTTGGGCTACCTTGGGCAAATATGTGTAGGTAACACACCGTTTTTTTGATAAACCTCATCGAGCAGCTTGAGCAGCTCCTCTTTGTCAGCACGTAAAATGTTCAGTGAGTAATTGAAGATGACCTTTTACCTCTCTTGCATGAATTATACCAAAAGGCATAATTAGTTTTGAAATGCCTGACTCAAATTTGTCTGCACTCTACATTTTGCTTTTTGTCCACTGGATTTTTCTGTAAGGCTTAAGAGTGTGCATGTACTGTACGTATATATATCATCTTTTATCTACTCACGCAGTAGATGAAAGTGAAGCTGTATCACCTCAGTGTGGTCTCGGCGTGGCCTTTATCGGCATTAGTTAAAAGGCTTTTAGCCACCTCCATTACTGTAAAAGCATTATACAGTACTGTCAGCAAAATTATGCTTATTAACTGTAATATTCTAAAATTGGAAACCTTAATAACAGTTGAAGTAATTAATAATTAGAATATAAAAATTAGAATTGTATTTCTTTTTCCACACTGCAAGGTCAGAAACTTTCATTTCTGCGAACAAGAACTTGTGGTTGTCAAAGACCAGTGGAAGATTCTTCAGTCATTGATTTATGAAATAGAATAGACTAATTACATACTGGATAAATGAACCATGGAAGAAGCGGAACATTTGCATTTAGCAATGAAAAGAGAAAAGCGATTGTGTCTGTGTGTGTGTGTGTGTGAGGGAGTCTGTGGGAGTGCAAGGGAATATGCATGCTACTTCTTGCATCCTCTGTCTTACCCTGATCCATTTCAGGTCCATTGTATTGTCAGTTTGATTTATGTGGCGCCACACTTGCATCTCCCTACAATGTCAACCCTATGAAAAATATATGCAGCTGTTCATATAATGTGTGATGATATCAATGCTCTGATGAATGCCTTCAGTTCGATCTTCCTAAATAAGATGACTCCTATCCAACCCATAGCGCCAGCCATTAGCAAGCCACTCGGCATGCCTGGAATGTTAATAGGATTAGCATTAGCATTTCATTCAGGTTCCCTACCTGTCTAGCATTAATGCTTTGATCTGCTCACACACAGGATAGATACTGTGCTGTAACAAGGGCTAACACATGTCTTTGCTCCTGTTGGTACTCAGCAGAACAGGAAAGGAGGACAAAAAGAGGCGTGTATAGCTCAGATTAATTCATGTGTATTAGAACATAAACATGATGTGGGTGAATAAAAGCTTAATAAGAGTCCATTGATGGCTGACTCAAGGACAGTTTTCTCCTCTGGATGTGTGCGCAGGGGAAACCACACACACAGACACCGCTACATTAGCTCTTTCTCTTCAAAGCCAGCTTCTCATTGGCATGTTAAGATGCTAACTGCTTTGAAGTTAGGTGAACATTCGCGTGGTCTCGGTGGTAAAGCACACTCCCACAGATGATCATCAGCCACCGAAAAGCCTTAACATTAATTTTATGTTAATGTATCTATAAAGCAATGCGTTCGCAGGTCTGAGGTTGCACAATTTGAATAACAGATGAATACTTTCATCTGCGTGCAGGCCATTGATGCTGCTCTGACCAGCGGCTGAGAAGATGCATCAGTCATGAGATTAACTGCAGCCCTCTGCCAATCTATTTAGCTGAAGAGAACTTGAATCCATTGAAGTGGCTCCCAGGGGTTGTTAAGACAAACAGCTCAGGGCTGTTGAAACTTGTGCACGGTGTCTCTTGTCAGGCGTTTTGTGAGCATCGGGTGGCATCGCTGGCACTTGTCTAAATAGGGCGATGTGAGCAGTTCCAAGGTGAATTTTTAGGTCACTTGTCAGTTGGAATGACAGTGGCGAAGGAGATGAGGCCACACCAGAGGAAGCTAGTTGACTGCGTGTACAGAGGGCAACTTATGTTAAATGACAGCTAGTCACCCTCTCAGCCGCTACAGTTTCCCTCAGCTGATGCACGCAGAGAAAAACAAGAAGAAGAAGTAAAAACCTGAACAATATGGTCCGTAACAAAAATGAATTGAACTCAACTTGCTTTGCTTTGGAGCCACTGTTGCAAATTGTTGCCTTTAATAAACAAACCTTTTTTTGGATAAAATAAATAATTAAATGCTCATATGTGCAATAAAAAGAGGGGCCACAGCAAAGCTCAGAGTGTGGTGGCTGTGGCTTCTGCTATGTTGGCAGTCCTTCCTGTGCCGCCACCCATATAATCTAAAATTGGGCAAAGACACAGACTTAAGGCAGGGTGAAAGATACCGGGGTGGTCAAGCAAGCCACCTGTAACGGTACCCACCTGTCAATTAGAGCAGCAACACTGTTAATTATGCATAATTTTAAGCCTTAGTATGATTTAGACGGGCAAGTTAGAAAGAAATTCAGCCTTAGTGAAGATGAAATGAGCAAATTGACTGTCTGCAGCCAGCCTCAAGTGGCCATTTGAAGGAGATGCAGTTTTGGGACTTCCGCACAGACTTCATTTCACAACCACGGAGGTTACTGCTTAGTTATGACTCACAATGATATCTGATATTAGCAACCTTAAATAGAGCATTTGGGAAATTAAACAAAGTGGTTTAGGACTGATATGGTAATGCCTGTTTTTAGCGTCAGTGTTTGCTGTCCTCACCAATCTTTGTCAAGACGCAAATCGAGTCACAGCACTTGGACTAGATTAATTTGTGTAAGTGAGCTACGTTAAGAGTTGTTCAAAAGATAAATCTGGCGATCGTTTATTTTTAATTTCTCAACAGCTCCCATTAAAAGTTCAAAACCGACAATGAACTGATGCCACTAACAATAATTTCCTGCGGAGTCAAAGCCTGATAAGCTGTAGCTTATTCCTCTGCACCATCTGTTGTGGTTCAAAAACTATTAAAAACACATCAATGAGTCGCAGTATATACTGTCTGGCATGTCCCTTCATTACGATAAACATAAGCACCATAGTTCATTTTTAATCATCATTTTGCAAAAAAATAAGGAGTATTTTGTTTTGTTTTAATGATTCATGACTTCAGAAGTCAGGAAGTATTAAGAAATGGTCTAATGGACAGCTGGTTTGATCTTTTCATGAGTTTTGTTGACAATAAAATATTAAAAACAAAAAGTTAGTTGCCAGCCTTTTGCTTTAAGCTGCTAACTGAAGAGATTATGCTAAAGAAAGTAAAATTGTCCAGCTAGAGCCTGCTTCATTTTAAATGCCACGTATCATTAAGGTCTCTAAAATGATGTACTAGTATTAGCAATAGGGGAAACAGCGGAGGTTAAGTTGTGTTACCACCTCCATCGTTCTTACTCTTGCTTCTCTCATCCTTTACTCGTGCCATGCACTTGAATGCATGCCGTACATCTATTCACTCCCACACTCCCTACATTACCTCGCACGCATCCACTCTCTTGCGTCGCTCCATCTCCCACATGGGAAACACAGCTCTTATTTTCTCTCCCAGATCTTATGCCTGCTGATGAGGGTTAGAGAGGACCGTGGAGGGGTAGGGGAGGTGGGATGATTTGACCTGCAGGTGTTTCCCTGTGAGCACAAAGACCTCTCTACAGGTCGATAATGCACACACTAATGGCAGTGAAGTTACTGGCCAGGAATGAGAAATAGCCCTCATCAGTTAGGGTAATGGTGTCCCTGGGCCCTCTCAGCCCATTCAAGGGGAATACTGTCAGATCTGTGGGCTTTCTGTGCGTACCTGCTCATGTTAATTACAGACAGTGGCAGACAATCTCGTGTTTCATCGGGCCAATCCTTCGGTCGTATATCATCCTTATGAGGGTAGCAATGCAAGGTGAGAATTAATAAAATAAGAGAAAACACTTGAAAGTGAGGTGGATAGAAAAGCGCAATCACTGCGACTTATTTATTCATTGACCCTCTCTAAGATAGCATAATAAATATGCTTTCAAGTGCCTGGTTAAACTTGAAAAGAGTGACGTTGGCTTTTTGATTAAAGCTTAGACCTCTAGAATCCAAAGAAATGTGCTATTGATGACGGTTAAGATGCATATAACATCAATTAACTGCTCAGTACAACAATGTCCATTCCATGCCTTCAAACATTGAGTCTTTTATGAAGTCAAACATCCATATGCTGGATTCCATAGTAGTGTAGAAAATCATCAGCCAGGAAACAGATGACAATAAAAAGAACAATATGTAACGACTGAAGGACACTAAGAAAGCTGCTATCCTTTTCAAACACTGCCGCTGACTTGAGAAACAGAGCTATAACTCAGTTCCGCTCCATTGTGCTGAGACAGATTAGAAGCCAGTCTAACATCCAACATTGTTCATTCTGTTACTTTGATCATCTTATTATTAATGGCTGAAATGTAAAAAGCTTTACAAAATTCTGACATCAGCTTGACGCTCTAGACTTGACATTGGTTTAATTTCAAGACATTTTTTAAATATCTGTACGTCCCTGTGGTCATGACCGCACTTAGTGAATGGAACAGCCATGATAATGATTTCAACAAAACGGCTCACCTCCTTCACCTCCAGTACGACACTGAGAGTTGCCAACAGGCAGGACAGCTTGATGTTGCTCTAAAAATGGCATCACAGGTTGCACGTCCTTGTGTCTTTGTACATGCAAGCCTGTGTATTTGAATGTGCATGCAAGTGTGTCTTAGTACAGCGGGGTGTAATGGGCATGTGAACCATCATATTGCTCTATTTTTGGTAACAGAGACAGATGCCTTGTTTACGCAAATCAACACGACACTGAATGAGACAGGAGGCACTGGATTATACATGACTTTATATTCTTTATATACCCAGATACCCATTATGTAGAAATACACCAGTATAGATATAGATATAATATATAGTGTCTATAGAAAATGGCTTACATGCAGCCCTGAGCACAGTTGGAGATTGAGTGGCTTGGTGAGTCAAATAATTGAATGAGTCAGCCGTGACAAGGCAAGCACATGGGTTCATGGAATCTTAACTTTGCACAAAGGCAAAGGCAGGAAATGGACAAAAAGGCATGGATGTAGCAAAAGCATTAGAACTGTGAAACATTGTTTTAGTGGCCGGGCCTATGCTTTCCGAATGTGCAATGAAGCTTTATGGCTATGGTATGTTTCATGCTTGAGCATTTTTCTCATCAAAGCCATTAAAAAGCAACAAACCAACAGCTGCTGATGCTGTAAATCACTGGAAAACATATGCGCCACTCCCCATAGATCAGAAAAATGAAAGTTTACAGATTGTAATGTTAAAAGGTACAGGAAACTCAAAGCACACTATGGGCAGGATGTTCCGCTCATATACTGATGGTCTTAAAACAAATGAGGATTCAGATCAATACATTAATTTCTTTGGTGTAATTGCACTTATTTAACTTGCATGACTTTAAGTAGATTTTGCTCCTTTAATTATGCCTACCACTAAACATTCAATATGCACTTGAATTTAATTAGAGAGGAACAGTTAATTTTGTAACTGCACATCCGCTTTACCGCCAAAATTACATATTCAGAATCGGATGCCCTTTGGGTCTGAAGAACAGTTAGTCAGTTGGTCTTTCCCTGCAACCTGCTGACGAAATTACATGAATGGACAGCAACAACCATTTTGCTTGTCCGCAAACATTTTCACAAGCATTATACGGTCTATTCACCATCCGCACCGTCCATGACTTTCCCAATTTCTTTCATTGCGACTTGGGTCTGCATGCAGAAACGGTGGAACTACAGGGACCCTGTGCCTTTCCCCCCCAAAAAAGCACATCAAAGTGAGGAGAAATTCAAAATCAAAAGATGGATGTGCTTCAATTACTAGTCTGTTTACCTGTATCAGAATGTGAGGGAGAGAGGTCAATTCCAAATCAAACAAATAAAATATTAATCAAGAACATCCAAGAGTAAGAAACTGCTTTTGGCACTCTCTTTGATGCCCACAGAGTCAGAGCTGCTGAGAGAGTTGTTTTTTTCAGGACTTGATAACCCAGTTTGCAAAGGCAAAGTCAAGGAAGGAGAACCTGTCAATGTAAGGACCATTGTGTGTATATCTACATCCCCAGAACTGTTTGATGTGATACTGTTTCAAAAGACAACTATTGTCTACGGTATGTCCTCAGTAGAGTTTCTTGGCTCAACAGGAACCCGCTGTCTGATTTGATGGATGGATTTGGCATTTACGTGTTTCATTATCAGAGCCCTGGCCATGTTGGTAGATCACCAGATGGCTTGTCATGTGTTGCATTGTGTGTACTTTGTATCATGGCTTTGCTGTAGATTTCTTGTCACTTAATAGTCATTTACTGAATAAATTTACATGAGCATCAGTGCACCAAATGCTTTGAAGGATCAGTTCAAGGAATCAGTTCAACACAATGTTTTAATTACAGTGATTATATGAATCTAGATGAATTTAATAAGCACTGTTCTCCTTGACAAAATATTGAACTGAACTATCGTGTATAGCTTCTAAATACAACCCAGACTCTCCCCCAAATTTGCACATCTATTTTAGCTTAGCTTTTTTATTCCATTATTCCATTTGAGCTAATTAAAATCCAAACTAACTCTAACCCTAAACCTAAACTTTGCAGGGTTTTTTTTGTAAATATACACTCATTCTGAATTCGATGCCTGCAATACAAAAGTTGGGAACAGAGCAAGAAAAAACTCAGAAAGTTGAAGTAAGGTCAAAAACACCTGAAACTGAAATGGGTCCAGTAACAGAGCCGTCCATATACATTCATGACACTACTGCCTGACATTCACAAACAAGAAAGGGTTAAGGTTAACCATTTTGAAAAAAAAAAAACTGTGTGAGCAAATAGTTCAGTAGCCTTTCTCAAGGCACAATTGTAAATAATGGATTTCATTATTTACAATACATAATATTATTAAAAGACTCAAGAGATTTGGAGAAATCTGTGCAAGCAAGGCGCGAGGTTGACGACTAACATTGAATGCCTGTGACCTTTGACACCTCAGGCTGCTCTGCATTCAAAATCGTGTATATTGGAAGGATATTACTACATTGGCTCTGGAACACAACACAAAGGGTTAGGTAAGACTGAAATCATGGACATCGTGCCATCTGGGATATATGTTTGTGGAATCGGGGTTGTATAACCTGTAGTAACAATGTGCAAATTATTTTGAAAGAATTATAGAAGTATAACAAATGCTTAAAGCTAGGTTACTTAAGTTATGTTTGAATTTATTGTGACGATAAGCTGTGCAAATCAACAGCTTTTTAAAGAGTAAATTAAATGACTTTATGTAATGGGAAAGCGGCCATTTGTAGTGAAATTTACAGCCAGCTCTGAGCAGTATTTCAGCTTCAGCTTATTGTTTTCGAGTTAGGGCACCACAACTCTTTTGGTTCACTCTCATCAGTGCTGTTTCCAGCCGGCAGGTGTAATCACCAAACAAGCTGATAAACAGACTGTATGCTAGCTGCCCGTCACCATGTGACAGACAGACAATGTCGGCAATTAACTGGTGAAAATAATGCAGGATTTCACAGCTAAAGTCACAGATATTTCCCACAGGAGTTGGTGGAGAACAGAACAGAGCTAAAATAGTTCATTACAATCTCCAGGAGTCCTTGAGAATAAATCAAGCCGTTAAGTAGCAGTTTTAAGAAGTATTTTCTTTCACAAGTTATACTAATTACTGTAGTAGTGCGTGTAAAGAAATGTATAACGTTAGAAAATGCTGATGTTTGACTTGAACCATTTATTATTTATTGTTATTTATCTATCGATTATTATCTATCTATCCCATTTAACCCCAAGCAGGCCTGCACTTGCAATTTTACAACACATAATAGTGTGCAACAGCCCATAATAGCGTATACCATGTCGGTGGGTTAGAGCTCAATTGTGTGTGTCTATTGGTTGGTGGAGGGGTGTATAGAAAACCCTTGAGCTCAAATATTTAATATGCAGCATTTCAAAATGTGGATCCCAAAGGAAGAATGCCAAAGAAAAAGAACAGTTAAAGACAAAGTGAATGCGCCAGCCAGAAAACATCAAGGATGCATTAGATGGTGACTTGGCTGTGGAAAATAAAGCCTCTAAGATTTATTACAAAAACAATGCAACACTTCCAAACTAGCTGGCTGAAACACATGGTGCTATAGTGTATTTTACAATCCACAGAGTGGTAGCCAGTTCTGTTTAGGCTGTCATTTAGGTCTGTGTTACACAGCCAACTGAAAAGCGACACACAGTCATACGACATATGAATCATTGGTTGAAGTTCATGCACTATGATCTACTGTGGTACTTGAGGCTGCAGTGCAATTAATCACCACACTGCTGTTTAAGATATTACTTGAAGTAACGAACTTTATGATATTGTAATCCTTGTTCTATTAGCTCTCCTATCACGTGGGTATTCACACACCGAAGGTGCAACTCAACACATGTACACACGTCCTTTTCTCAGTTTTTAATTTACTCGCACAAGTCCTAAAATGGAGCCTGACAAGTCCAAGAGATAGAACTGTATGAGTCAACAGGATGTAGTTCATAGCGTTTCGACAAGTCGACTGCATATGCCCGGTACAAATAAAAGATTTAATTTTGCCTCCCAGTCCCCCACATGCAATTGAGGAACAAAATGCATTCAGCCTTATTGGTCTCCCCCTGAATGAGCTCCTTGTGTTTTTGGAAAGGAAGAGCTGGTTTTGAGAACAGCACCATGACACAGATGTTACTCACTCTCTTAGCTGAGGTCAATGCACGCAACAAAGCTGTCTTGAATGACAACGTCTTTAGAGAGGAGCGTTACAGAGGATTCACCAAAGCCTCAAGGACCAGCAGCACCACAGTTTCCACTGAGGGGCAGAGGCATGCATCACTGGGTGTTGTCTCCTAACCCCCTGCAGGAAATGCCTCACTGGGGGGTAAGCAAAGGCAAGTCTGTCACCAGAACTCTCATGACAGGAGGAAATGGCTGCTGCATACACTTGTGGCACGAGACAGCCCCGTCTCTAGCAGATACTGCAGAAAGGACAGAATTGATCCTGCTGAACAAATCAGAGGATCTAACGCCCTTTACAACACCAGTGTTGGAATCCCAACAACTTTGCCTTGCTGGCGACACAGCGGGAAACAGACGTGTTTGCAATGTCACTGAGTCGGACAGGATGTGTTTTCTGACAGCATCATGCCGAGCATAGTGTTTGTGCGTAGTGATGGGCGAGACGCTATGGCACTGTGCACAGTGTCTGTGCATGTGTGTGCGTCACACAACATTTATGACCCGCTGGGTGAGACGGGCTCAGCTGGAATCACCGCCACACCAGCCATCTGACTTCAACAAATGGAGAAGCCAAACTAACAGGATAATGGCGTGTTCATTGCACTGTCCGGCTGGCTACACCAATCACCCAGGTTGCTGGCCAAAGCTGCCAGGGTCAAAGGGTCAATGGTCTGGGAGATGGAGAACCTGATCTCCCATTAGGATGTCGGCATCAAACTCCAGTTTCCTCCCATTGCAGCAAAGTGGCGCAACACAAGAAGCGGTTGAGCCGCTAATGGTGTCTGCTGAGAGAAGCGCCTGCTCAACACCGATCTCAGCATAGTCCCATCAGTGGCACTTGAAGCAGAAGACATCCGCGTCCGTGATGATGCCAGAACACAACAGGGACTGACAAGCATCTTGAAGCAGTGACTCTATCCATGGAGAAAGGCAGATTAGGGAAACTTCACCATTGCTGAAGAGGAAAGGATGTTGAGCAGTCAGCACGTCCTGTATATATGGTGTCAACATCCTGCTTACACTAACATGCGTGTGGTTGGAGGCTACCCATAGAGTGCAATAGAGGGCCAAGCCTGTGTGAGATAAAACTCACAGCAGGTTGATTGATTGGGATGATATTATGGAACCATTACAAGAAATGATGGAAAATGTGATGACCTGACATAATACTTAATGCACTCTCTTTTACTGCTAAAATGAATAACTGTGAACAGCGTGACTTTGAAGGCAGCGCGAGCTATTTTCCCAGTGGAACTTTATGCTCAAATTTTGAGCTAAGGAGAAGGGGTTAAATTATCTGATGCTCAACATGATCTTGTAAGTTATGCCTCTTGTCCTGGAAAGTACTTCCCAATGTCAGTTTCTCTGTTTACATTCCTTCTCGATGAGTGATTACACTTTCATTATTTCAGACAAAACCAACACAATATGATCCATTCTGGTGTGTCTAATCCACATTTGAGTTTATTAGCAATACAGTAGTTTTCCTTCAGCTCAAAAGCAGTCCAATAATACAGAATGATCAGCCAGACATGCTCCAGTATTTTTAGAGCGATACATCCATGAAATTGGATCCGCTTCTCATACTTTCATCCCAACCCGTTATTAATATTCTATATCATCTGCGCACTTCCTGTGCTGCTTCCCATACTGTTTAGTGGCCTTGGAGGAAACATTTGGCTTTTGATTAACCATGCAATTAAAGTGGATTTTGCCCTACAATAATAAGAATGTACTAAAAAATAACAGTTCCAAAGACAGGTCTTAAAGGCAGGAATTCCTCCTATGAAACCATAAATGTATCCATAAAATTCAATCATCACACATGGCACATTGGTATTCAGTCTATTCATGTATATCTCATGAGGAGACGCTGCCTTTTGCTGCTACTGTGATTTTTATGTTTTAAATGTTGGGTAATGTTTTGGGGTCTCAAGCATTTGGCTGAAGCTCTCTGGCATGAAACTCTTACAAGTTTTTCAGGTGACGACCTGCGTGATTCTCTGAATAGCAGCATTTATTGGGTACTATATTGTTTTTAGCTAGCAGCATAAGCCGTTGGTGAAGCAGCATATACGTCTACAAAACGTAACATGCGCCCATAAAAGAATGCTGTGACGATTACGCGCTGCTGTTGGCTGATATTTGCTGCCAGGCTGTGCAGATTAGAAAGTAATGGCACGTTTCACATCACAATTTCTGACTATGTTCTGTGAGCAGCAACATGTGTGAAAAATGTTGTAAGGATGTGGGGTTACTTTTCTATCCATCTTCCTCAATTTTCAGAGTCAACATTGATTGTGTTCCCCCTTAGCAACACATCCTGCTCCTTTAATTGGTGCTTGAGCATCCTCTTTTCTCTCTCCTCAGCACCTGATAATGTCGCTGTGACAGTTTGCTGTTTGATTTCTTTGAATTGCTTCAAGATGATTGACAGTTTGACAGGCCCTGTAATTGGCTGCCTGGTCTGCTCAGTCACCAAGTAAATAATAGGGATGGTGATGGGAGACTGGGGCCTTTCATGTCTATTCATTATGGGAACACACAGTTTTATTACTGAGAAATTCTCTTTATTAAGCTTCATTCAGTTTCATTCTGTATTTTTGCAACCGTTTTTTGGGGGGATTGGTTGGGTCCACAGATGGCGGGCACTGGGGCCTGTAGACAGACATTTGTTTTCCTGAGAGCCTGGAAAAATAATCTGTGACCTGCTGGCACAACTGTGACCAACAACATTACACAGCATGTAAAAGATTAATAAGTAAGTCACTGACAATTCTGGTTCAAGCCACAGTGTAAGTCTTACAACTCTGACAACATTTAAATAGATTTGTTTGGTTTCAGAAGATTTGGTACACTCGCGCAGAGAGAGCACAGAGAGCTTTTTCGTGAAGGGACACACAAAAACAATGCGCTGAAAAAAGCTAAAAATCAGAGAGGTAAACTTTGCTAATTCTGCGGTTTCAATGTCGAGCCAGCGTGTCAGTTACCTCTCACTACCGTTTACAGATACCAACATGTAAAATCGTCTCCCACAGTGTGTTTTAAGAGGGTGATTTCTAGTGCGACCTCTTAATTGGTTTCCAGCCTTCTTATGCGCAAAAAAAACTTGCACCTCAAATGTGTTTCAAATAATTCTCGCCGCCTTCCTTGTGAGAGAAAAATCTATCTCATGATTATATATTTTTTTAAATATAAAGCTAGAGGCAACTCCTTTTTGGAACGTTGTCAGACAGTGTTTCGTACAGCTAGAGGCTGACTAATATGTTAATGGTTTACCAGATGCGGGATAAAATGTCAATAAAATGAATCAGTCTGTATTTAGTATAAGTGCACATCATGGCACTGAATCAGACAAAATCGGTGGAAAAGGAAAAAGGCGCTCATACAACATTGTGCAAGCTTAAACTTCAGGAAGTCACCGAGTCTGGTCTGAGTGACAAGGTGATACATTTAGTTAACTAGCTAAAATAATGTTTTAAAGCTGCTGTTTGTGACAGCTTGAGACAACTCTTTTTTTTTTTTTACTGCATGCCAACAAGGTGAAGCACCTAAACAAAGACCAACCGGGGAATACAAATGTAGTATTTACTCAAATGATGAAGTTAGATGACAATGACACTGCCGACTAGACAGGCTTTCAAAGTCTGGAGAGCCGAGCATCATTGTTTTGCACCATGCTCAACCAAACCAAGATAGATATATGCTAGCATCCCCATTTTCAGAGTGCAACACCCCTGTCATAAACATGGATAGTTGTACATGTGCATTTGTTATGATTACATTATTTATTATCAAAATCTGGAGCATTGACAACTTTGCTAACATAGCCACACACGAAATCTGAAAAAGTTACATATTGTTGCTTTTGCTTCAACAACAAGATCCCTTACAGTTGCTATGGTCATCCGCTGGGGTGGACGCATGAGGATAGGGGCAGCCCAGCACAAAAATGACCGTGTCTGGTCACAGATCTTGTCCTAGTTTGGGTTCTCTCTGGTGGGAGAGCAGATAAGCAAGCAGAAATCTCTCAAAAAGCTAGTTACAGAAGGAGCTTGGTCAAGGATGATGTCTACGGAGAGGCCATGGAAGAAGAATGTGTGTTAAATTATTAAATCAGCTGTCTCCTTGGCAGTGGGGAGTTTGGAGAGGGAGAATGGAATTTTCACTTTCAATCCTTCACCATATCCTCCACCTGGTCTACTTGCATGCAACAGGTCCAGCACCAGCCTCTGCGAGGCTCTGTCTATTTTTCGCTCCATGTATTTTTTCTTTTTTTCTTCTTTCTTTTTTTTTTTTTGTTGCCGATTGTTCTGCCTGTTTCCCCCCCACATATTGACGCCCTCACCACTGCACCTCAGTGTCTGATCAGGTCTTGTGATTTTACATTCTGGTCACAGATACTAACATTTCTAGACTACCAAACCTGCATTATGCCTCATCGCTGAATGTTCTCTCCGTATACACTGTGCCACTCCATTTATCCTGATCCTCTGTGTCTCTGTGCACGTCAGCTGATCTACTCACATCCATCTGCTGGCTGCTGGCTGCTATCTGCGCTCGGGTTCTTCACAAACGTTACAAAGGTTGGCAGGTGTGCTTATAATTGCAATCATTGCAATCACTGTTTTTTAGTCCACGTGGCTCGCTGATCTCATTTAGAACTTTCCCGATCATCCATCACGTCAGACTTATCTTTTTAACTTCAATTACTAATGCTTGTGTGTTTCTGACTGACAGCCGGGTTGTGTACTTCAAACGATGAAGTGGTTAAGGATCAAAGGCTGTGCTCTTTGAAACAGCAGCGCAGCAAGAGTCAATCTCTGCCTCTGTGTGTAAGGGAGACAATGAGAGCACGAGAAGTGTGGAAAAAAAAAAGAGAGCTGCGCGTGAGTACATGTGTTTGCTTTGGGGGGGGGGGGGTGCGGGTGCATGTACGTGTGTGGTTTCATTTGTATGTTTGTGTAGGTGAGTGTGTGTCCTAATGCTGCAGTGGCGTCACAGTTCTCTCCAGTGTATATACCCTGTTTACTTTGTTCTTCTCTCCATCTTCCCCGTGCTGCGTTGGCTGCCTCTCGACTGGCAGCTTTCCAAACAGAACAGCTTCCAATATTAGTGCGCTTCAATGCGCGCAGACACAGACACACACACACACATACGCACATACCATATATATACACACACGTACACACACACGCGCTTTGAAAATGATCCTTAGACAATATTACTAAGTCTGGTAAAAGTGAAATTGGCTTGGACACAGCCGTCTCGAAAATTGTGACTCTGCCAATGAAGTTTTATCGTTGCTCTCCAAACTTTTTTGACTAAAGAAAAATAAACATAGAGCTGACCTGATTTTGTGAGTCATAGCAAATTTATTACAAGATCTTTTTAATGCAAGGACAAACCCTCCACTGTCTGTGTAACTTTATACAAATGATGATAGGACGGTCCTGTTCAAAGCCTATTTTTTAAAATCCTTTTCCACCAGCCCTCAAAAAACAGGGTTAGTGTTGCATTTGTACTGAAAATGTCTACATTTCACAATATACATAAACATGTAGCCCAAATTAGCCCCAACAATTAGGGTTACACTGGGGTAATTTGGCTATTGCTTCTGGATTTACGGCCACAAAAGCTACCCCAGCTGGATGACAAACATGTCATGAAGTTGTATTTTTACCAGCCACGACGGCTGGTATTGTTTTCATCTTGTGAGTCTGTGTGTGAGTCAGCATGGCAAAATGTGCTCCTGCAGACACCTACTACAGCGAGAGCTACCACCGAGGTGATATCCAGGACTTTGGCACGTTTGCATGCCTGTCTGTCTGTTTGTGGACGGATTTTGTCAACGCAGTGGTGTCACAACCATCCAAGATTCAGTCACAAAGCTGTGTGAAGTTGTAAATTAGTCACTGGCGAATGACTAATCAGCACTGTTGTGATGTAGAAATGACTGCTATGTATCTGTATAACTTGGAAAAAGTGGTGCTTAAACTGGAAATAGAACTGGATGTTGTTGATTTAAGTCCCAAATTGACCAAATTGGTGATTAACAGGTGTTCATGTGCATCTGTCTTTGGACAGATATTGTCAGCATCATAGCATCACAACCAAAAACAAGTCCCTAGCCATGGGTTGGGAAATTATGGCTGCTGCGGCCCCATTGTAAGATGGTTTCTAGTTTTGTCTTTACTTGTGACAGTAAGACAGTAGTAGCTACTGGATATTGTCCCGGATGTTCAGGCAACTGGAATCTGGTCATCGTCCTCTTCACTGCAGAGATTATTTCCGAGCAGGACTGAAGTTCTGTTGCTAGCTCATTCTTGCAGCAGAGGTGTCATGGTTGTTCAGGCAGCCACACTTCTATTCTATTCTATTTTCTGGTCTCTCCCAGTGCTTTTCCCAGTGTATTCCCCACATGCAATTCTGCATTCACCTGTCACTGCTGCATCTAATTAGTTACCATCCCTGGTGTATTTATGCCTTGTTCATGGCTAGACATGGGAAGTTGGAAGTGGGAGACATGTCAACACCAAACACTGCGCATTCGACCAACGGTAGAAGGTGGGAAAGACACAGATGCTCAAGGCTGTTTTTATTTGGCGTCGTATGAGAACCTGAAACAGAGATATTACTTAAAGGGAGGCTCTGTAAATCAAACACAACACAGAGGTGTCTCATCACACTGCTTGATCAGAAGCTTTTGCATCTCCCCGTGTATCAGAAGGAATTCCCAGACTTTTCATTGAATGTTTCACGCTGTCTTTAAACTGCATATTTAAATATTTTCCCTCAACTTGCCGTACAGGAGCTATTTTGGTTGGCTTGTGCTGCGTGTGTATGCGTCAGGATCAGATATATGGATACACAACACGTGACAGGAATCTTAATAGATACTTATTCATACATACCCACAGGTCTATCCTGCAACACCTAATATGCATTGGTAAATTACTATGGGCTTCCACTGTGTCAACAGTACTCGCCTTGCTAAAACAATAAGAAAAGCCGCCGTCAGTGTTAGACAAACCATGTCCAAACTATTAATGCAGACCATCTTTTCCTCCTCCACAATCCACGCCATGATCTCCCTCAGTCCCTGTGCAATAGCCTCTCCAGTGTGCTCTTGGGGGGTGGGGTGGGGTGAGGTGGGAGCAGGTTTCAGACTTCTCATTGTTAAGTCGCCACTGATATAATGAACTTTCTTCAGATCCTTTGGAGTCTGGTATACAGGACGTGCGGCACGGCTTTCGGGGAAACAATCGCAAGAGGGGATTATATAACATTTGTTAAGGGTATTAATCATTTTCTTTAAACCCCCATTGCACATGGCATTGATGGGAGCCCTGTCTTTTGCCAAGTAATAAGTGATGGCCTCTGTACTCTCTTTGCGCCTCTGGGAGTTTCACAGGCACAGGGATACATTAAACAGTGTCTGTTCTGCTGGTTTGGAAAGTAATGAAAGGATGGTGTGTTGAGAAATGAAACAATGGTTTTCTTAGTTAATATCAGCCTAAATGTGAAATGATTATATTATCACATTAATATTAAATGATCATGAGTATGATCAACTGTCTTTGTTGTTGAAGTTACTGGATGACATTTTCTGTTTCCCACCGCCACGTTAATCTCTCAGTGTAGTACATGTGGCCACTGTTAGCAGCATACTACAGTAGTCGTGTTATGGCATGAGGTTAATTATTTATTCACCCCAACAGAAAATTAAGGTTAATAGTAGCAGGACTTTTTTTATGTAGGGGCGACTTTTATGTACAAGTAGAGAGAAGGTCATGCACTGTAATATGCATACGTGAATGCCCCTTTAACGGGCTCTACAGAGGCTCTGCTGGTGTGCTAATATTTGCATGTTCTTTGCAAATCAGGACAAAATCACCTTTAACACGCCCAGCACTGCCTACTTGTCATACCTCTCCCACCCAGCAGCATCCTCAAACTGTGCTATTCCAGCAGGTTTGAGGTTACAAGGATTTGCCGCTTCTCATAGATATCGGGTTTCATTTCGATCGCTTTCATACTGCTTCCCTCTAATGGATCCTGCTATGATCCCCTGTTGTGACACCAGCACGGCAAGAAATGGCCATGAACTTGATGACGCAAGAGCTGGTCAGCCTTAAAGGCTAGGGATGAAAAGGCAGATGGAGCGCACTCGACACAGCCTGGTTGATCATGTGCAATAGGCACATGACACTGAACTGTCTCCATGGGAGAAAAGAGGAAGGGTAGCAAAAAAAAAAAATATATATATATCAGTCCATTAGTGCCATACAGTTTATGTTAACTCTAGGCCCTTAGCTTTTAATACCAGCCACTCATGCTAAAGCAAGGAGATTGAGGTAAGCTACATTTGTCATTCCATCCAAATTTAGCACTTCCCTCAACCAAAGTCTATTGTTCCACACTGTGCACCAACCTAATCTACCAGTGTAGAAACAGGTGGGAGATGGTGGCAACCAACATAGCCCGAACTCCCATCTGCCTGACACAGTGGTAACGGCCGCATTTGCCAAACCAGCGATCCACCAATATACACAGCAAAGCAGTAGGACACTTGAAGTTAAAAGCGGCATAAACATGGAAGAATTCGGCACCATGTCTAGGCTAATGGGGGCGTTATTATTTCTCTTCTGTAACAGCAAAGAGCAAACAGCTTTTCATTTACACTGAGAGAGATCCCTTATGGTACGATTGGTTTACAAAATATACTGCATATAGTGTCCTTCTGATTCTGTTCTAAACTGACTAAAAGACAACTATTTTACAAACATAAATAGTTGTTATTCACAATGCTTAAAATCATTATTCATAAAATAATCTTTTAACTTGTTATGTATGAAATAATTACAATTTGGCATGACCATACAGGTAAAACAAGTATGTACAGTATTGCCTAATAGGGATAAATATATATATATATATATATATATATATATATATATATATATATATAAATCTATACATCTATCTAAATTCAAAGTGAGGATATGCAGTAAACCATCTGGCTCCAATTATACTGTGCATGAAACACTGACAACCTAAGATATAGGTGGTGGAGTGGAACTTTATCACCGCTGCACCTTGAGCTGAAATGAATGAAATCTCTTGGTTGTAGCTTGAGGGCCTGAAAAACAATCTGGACCTCAGAGGTGACAGCCCATGGATAAATAATGTAAATACTAAGAGACAACCTTTTATTGAAGTTTTTTGTGTGAGGGGACTATGAATGACTATAGTGCGCATCCCTGTGCCATGGGATAAAATGCTGTCACTGCACAGTGTGTGAAAGGCCTCGAGTGACATTTGTCAGTGAGACTGACTAGCATTCCAAATTAAGCATATAACCTTTATGAAATGATAATCAATCATGCATCAACGTCTTTCCAACGCAAAGCCACCAAACCACAACACGCATGCTGTGTAAATGAATGTTTTATTTGCTAATGTCGAGACACAGTTGTCATCTCAGTTAACTCCTTTTAAAATTACATTATTCTGTTTTAAAGCGGATGTGCAGAGTTCAGAGCCCATTTGTGTGCCCCCTGAGGACAGATTTCACAACATAATTGTAGCTCAAATTCACTCATGATTAAAACAAAACGGATGTTTTTCAGTTGATAGTCAGATAAAGGAGAAACAATCCCCTCTCAGCCAATGTAACTTTAATGTAAATAAGTGTCTTACAAATTAGGTAGCAGTGATACAGGCGAGTATTTCAAACTGAAATCATTAACATATTCACAGAGGAACATATACCTTCTTTTTTAGAGTTTCCCAAACATTGATGCACAAATAAATGCTACAAAGTACAAGACCCAAAACAATCGTGATTGTGATCGATGCTTGATTTCACAGTAAGTAACACCAGCTACCAAACTCACTTTGTTTGAAGCCTGTGGGTGTCTATCGACTGCTTGTGGCTCACATTTTTAAGAGAGATTTATGAGAGAATGGCTACGCCCACAGCACAAATAGCCACTATGGATGCCAGCCACAAAGTTGGACGTTGCTAAAACTCTTTTTGATGAAGTCGGACAAAAAAAAAAAAGGTAACCTATTTGGAAAGGAGAAATGTAATTTCAGGACTTGTTGCGACGATTCAGTCTAAAAATATAACAACTGTCAGCGCGTCACGGAATGAAAAACTGCACAAAACTGTAAATGAAGGAGAAACGTAATGTAGACAGTGTATTCGGGCAATGTATGAATACCAATTGGCATTAAAATCTATCTCTCTACAAATTGAAATCAGCTCCTCTTAATGAGGCAAAGGACACCAGAGAGCTACGCTGTTCCCCGCAACCAAGATGCAAAACAGTCACATCCATCCCAAACGTTACAAACACAAATTCAAATCCACTACAATACATAACCCTGTGTGCAAGAGCCACTTCTGTGAATGATTTGTTACAGCTCTTTGCATTATGGCGTCAAATGATTACTTGATATTTTGTCAGCGGCCACAGAAAGCTTTGAACATTAACTGTGCTTTTTATTAAAATAAACGTCGATATGCTGATGTATGTTAATGGACTTTGTTGATAAATATCTAATATGTGCAAGCTCATTCACAAGCGGCTGACGCGCAAATGTTTCTCCTTCTGTCTGGAGGGCTGATAAATACAGCATTTACATAAAATAATTTAACATATGGTGCATTTACAGACATGCATTATCAAAACACTAGCACCCTGATAAATGAGTTCTGTTCATCTTATAATTAATCTACATGATTAACTTTAATTACAAGAAAAACTGGATGACCTGACTTAATTTATCATGCACATTCAAAACTGAGTGCGACACTAAGAAGGAAGCCACTGCGCTGGTTGTATCGGACCCCTTTAATATTTTAGCCTCATCACTGGGAGTTAGCTGAAGACGATCGCTCACAGTGCTGTGTCCAATCAACAGCTCTTCTCTCTCCTTTTTTCCTTAATGCTTGCCAACAAAAGCTTCAGAAGACATGGGCTGAAACAAACAGCCCAAAAAAACAAAAGGACGTACCTTTCTGCAGCAGTTTATTACCACCAAAGATCCTATTCACACATCAATTCTGGGAGTCACCTTCAATGCTTCAAATAGCCTTGAGTGAAAATTATTCTGTGCAAAATTAAAATATATAAAGAACGCCAAAGAATAGCAAATGAAGAATCCATCTTTATAAATTGACCCTCTAGTGAATTCATCTCTGAGTAATTATGCTTGAACATTTATTGTTATACTGACATGTGGAATAGGTATCAGGTCTTAGTTGCGTAGATATCACAAATCCCAATGAATCCTGTTTGTCTTCCTTCCTTCCTTCCTTCCTTCCTTCCTTCCTTCCTTCTTTTTAAGTGCCTTAGGCTGTTCTGATGCCAAGTCACACATGGTCATTTTGCTTCTTTTTTTTTGTAATGTAACACCATGAAACGCAATGACAGTTCAAGTTTATTCAGGTGTGTATAGCGCCAATGTGACTGATTTTAGAGCTCAAGACCAGCATGCAGGCTAAATAATTCATAGACTTAATTTGCAGGCTGGGAATGTTCACACACACACTAACAACATCAGCCTTGCTTTATAGCATAATGAGACGGGATGCTTTTTTTTTTTTTATTCACTCAAGCCCTTTTTCAGCTTGGATGCAGTAGGTTTTTGATCCACTTCACTGTGAGAGACACCAGGCAATTTGTGGGCACTCTGAGTTAAACATATCAAGTTCAACCCTTCCATTTCCAACCATGTTAGTGTCACGTCTCTGGTCTCTTGAGAAAGTTATACAATCCAAAAAGAAGTAAAAAAAACAAAAAACAACAACTCCAAAACTCCAATTTCTTGTTCTAATACCAAAATTTGCAGTCTGTACTTCATGAATTTCCTGCCTGTGTTACATTTTTCTAATGGCAGCAGTGTTCAAGTAGGCCATGTGTGTGGGAAGCACACTGTCATAGAACATCAGTGTGCAAGGCTCAAACTACAAGGACAGAAACAAAAATGAACTACGATTGGATGGAAGTAAGCTTGATGCAAAACTGCTGAATAAATTAACTTTGACTGCCTTTGACTAATAGTTTCAGGAACAACAGCTGGTAGCAAATGGCGCTAGAAATACCTCTAATCTATATCTTAATTTGAAATATTATATCACGCTCTATCTAAAGCATGTCGTTAGTAGAGTAATGTATAAGATGAACAATGGTGGTTACAGATGTGAACAAGCGTGTCTTCAGGACATGCTGTAAATAGACAATAAAAACAGTGGGAAGAAGCAAGGACCAGAGCAAGGACAAAATGATTAAAGGTCTTGACCAATGATAGCCTTCTGGTGCCCCAAGAAAAATAAAGAAAGACATGCTCCAACTTGTCTCTGACAGTGAGGCAATTTAGGTTAGGGTAGGCTGGTAGCTAGTCGGCATTGCTTTGAAATAAACTGTCTATATCTGGAAACAAAAGTACACTTAAGAAAAAAAAAACTTTCAGCCAAAGTTCCAAAAGTTAGTTTTGAAGATATGCTGACTTTTCTTAGAAAGAAATCTAAATCTCTCTCCTCTTAAAGCAATGATGGTGCCAGTTTCTTTCATCACACACTGAGACGGATGCCCCCCCTCTGTCCACCCATGAACTGAACAGTCACATTTGTTTATAAGGAATTCATGGAAATGGTTAATGCAGTCTGACATATAATAAGCTCCACGCTCTCGTCTCTCTTTGGTGTCTGTTTGGGTTTTGTACGTTTTTTTTTTTTCTCCTTTCACGTGTAGACTAGCTACAGTGTTAAATTAGGCTGTCAACCACTGTGTTGTCTTGTAATGAGACCCATGTAGGACTCGTTGCATCCTGTTCTGCGTTGTTCTCTGTGTCACCGTGACACTCGTGCTTAGCATTTGCTTGTGAAAAAGAGGGAGCCTGTCTGATCCCGCGCCTGCTTGTTTGCACAAGTGGTAAATGATAGGAATAAGACCCTATTTTTATCTGATAAGAGGTAAGGACCTCCAGCATAACAGTAATAATGGAGAACTGCCTGATAATATGCCACGAGAAAGTGCCTGTTGCCTGAGTGTCGCAACACAACGTGACACTGTGGGCGTCATTGCTCTTTTTCCAAAAGTTTAATTAGTGAAATTTATCATTAGTTGTTGAGACGGCGGTGACATGAAAACCTTGGTGAGAAAGTTTGTGCAGAGAAAATACAGTAGTGCCTTAAATAGATTCCAAACAATGAATAAAATATTGTTCCATCTTGCCAGAAACCCTCAAGAGAGGTTTCTGTTTTGCGTCCACTTATAGCCATGATCTTTCATGCTTCCAGTGAAACATCAGGGAGACTTTGAGTTGTAGCTGACCATAAACTTTGGTGGGCTGGTGCACACATGGGAGGTGCTGCCTTCCCTAGAGAGACAACATGTTTTACAGCCAATGACTCTAACCAGAATTTCATTATGCCAATGATATAAACCCCATATGTTTCAGGAAATGCCTCCTACAACTGATAAGACACTCATTCAGAAATGAAAAGCTGAGCTGGCAGCTGTCGATTGGTTGCTAGGATGTAGATATGAAAACGTAAAATGACACCAAATAGACATGTGACAATACAATAATTAAAAAAACTAATAATAGTTCCCGTCTTGCTGTGTAAGTGGCTAATAAATTATGCACAATTAACACTCTTAGGTACCCAAGTGTTAGATAACTTTGAATAAATTAGAAACCAGAAACTGCAATGCTGTACCAGGTGCTGCTGCTGCTGCTGCTCCGGTTAATCTCACTAGATTTCAGTTAATTCAATACATTGTAGTACACTGTTTGTACCATTGTAGTGCAGCATTACTGTGGAATGCAAATTAAAATAATTAAAGTCTTTCAGCGCCATTACACGAGAATAAATAAACTATTCTGTAGCCTGCATACCCTAAACCTAAAGGGAGGTGTGCTGCTCTGCGCTACAAGAGCAGTGATTCCTGATAAACTTCAGGCAGCAAAGTTTAGCGACAGCGAGAGAACTTTAGAATGATGGATAGGCGGCATAGGTTTTATCCTATGAGCTGAAGTTTTCGCAGAAATAATACACCGCCTTCAGTACCATATAAATGATTTGTATTGTGCCATAATTAGAGAGCTCTGGAGTGCAAGAGGCCAAACTGTTTGGATTAAATATCTTAAACAGGTCAACCTCTGCCTCCTAGGTCACATTTAATCAGATGAACCTCACCTTTTTTTTTTTCTTTTTTTTTTAAACGCAGCATAATGCAAACCTTCAAAATCAATTTCATTTTAGGTCATCACGCTCTTGTCTTTATTTGCCTTTATCAATATCCTCTAAGTTATACTGCATCAGCTTATTTGAATTTAATAACCAAACACTAATATTCTCCCTCATAAACTCGTCAGAATATTATGTAAAAGGCCTCTAGGGATCACATTGCAGTGTGAGTTGCTTTCCCTGAAATGGCAGTACGCTTGGAAGGTGCTAATTTTTTATTCCCCAGAGGTAAAGAAGCCAGCAATCTTTTACCTTCATTATAGAGCAGATGCAATGATGAACTCTTTGTCTTAGAGGCAAGTCATTTAACCTCGTCCTACCCCAGCCACGCAGTTTGTCACCACACAGTCATGCCACAGCGATGCCAGAGGAGCGCTAGAGGGATGAATGTCATATGAAAGTCAATGGACAGAGAGGAATTAAGATGGCAGTTCAAGATGAATATTCTACAATGGAGCTTGTGATTAGGAGGCATTACAAAGTGCATGACCACTGGGGACCTAATCACATAGACAATACAGTAGAAGATGATGAAGATAAAGTGGCACAGAAGCAAGGAGAACAAAACAAGAGAAGATTGCGCAGGAAAAGCTTGTGATGTTATAAAATATATGGAAAGGCTGGGTGAACGCTTAGAGTTAAATATTTAAAGCACTGTTTTTGCATTCTCTTCTCAGTCATAGGCCTCGAGTTTGATGGAGTAGGTGTTGAATTAAGTATTTTTCTTACTGCAAATTCCCAATTTTAACTTTTTTTTTATCGATAAACATGGCTCTGTAGCCAAGTTTCCATTCACAGCAGATATATGAACATTAGAAATTTGGTGCATCACCGCATAAGCAGTTGGCAGCACTGATTCTCAGATGCCACTCGGACATGTTATAGAGCATGTTTAAGAACATAACAGTGTCTTCATTGGTCCACACAGCTAAAGTTTTCGTTTGCATCCATTTTGGTTCAGTGGAGTCTGTTTCTGCTTCATCACATTTTCCTTTGATCGATACACCAAACTTTCCATCTCAGCCGAGACCAAATATCTTTGGTGACATTTCAACTTTTGTTCCAACTCACAACATTCATTCCACTTTATGTGCAAATTGAAAATGTGCATGAAAACAGGTGGACGGAAAATGCACTCTGTGTCGTAATTTTATGATTCCACAAGGTGATATCATGGCTGTTGGTTATAAATATTTCAATTTTAGTCCTGATGTACCCTAATTTTTCCATCAGAATAGCAGGTGAAAGGACACTTAGTATACAGTTTCAATGATGCTCATCTGCTGCTCAGTATGAATCAGATCACAGCAACGGTTTTTAGCATACTTAGACTTCATTATTTCAATCAGAAATAAAACAGTCTGCAATAGTTAATGTTAATTTATCCAAAATCCAAAAGTGAATTGTGTGAAATTACTGCATTTATCAGTTTGCTTAATGCAATCTATTCACAGTTTGCAATGTGTTTGGATTATGTTTCACTGAGTGATTTCTGTCCTGGGGGAAGCCACACAAGGAAACATTTAATGCTATATATTTAACCTCCACAGAAAGAAAGAAGGAACAAAAGATATAAGGACTCTTTTTTTTTTCGCTCCAAGTGCATGATATATTTTAAAAGCTTGTTCTCATTTTAGAGTTTTTTTGGGGAGAGGGAGACCACAGGCTCTTTGTCATGCGGATTGTACATCTAAACATTTTGCGATCTGCAGAAGGGCAGTATCAGCTACAAGCAATTATCAGTGCACTCACTCAGTGAGAGTAGATGTGAGAGAATGAACACATTAATCATTGTTATCATGACTGGTACTAGTATCAGTCCACTACAGTATGTGGGTTGCATTAATGTGAGTGGGACTGTGTATGCATGTGTAAAAAGGGACCCACGATGTATTAAATGACCAGGTCCACGAGAAAAGATGAGGATCTTTGTAGGTGTGTTTTAACACATGGTTCAGTGTTATTCGGAGAAAAGTAAGGAGAGAGAGCGCAGAGAAGTCATGGTGTGAAACAGACTGTTGGATTATTTACCATAATAATGATGATGCAAGAGGATGAGCTGGAAAACATTGTGGAGGAAAATACCGTTGCTGAGCATCCCAGCCCACTCAACTCACATCGTAATATATGGGACAACGGATACTCGAAAGAGTTAAAGTAAGGCCTGAGGGTGTACTTTAAAGAGAAACCAAAGTGTTGTCTGGAGTCATTCCAAACAGGCAGGCTGCTTTGATATCCCATGTTTTGATTCTCTCCATTTTGTTATCATCCATCTTTTTTCAGTTTTACATAAAATTTAAATTCTAACGGGAAAAAACGACGCTCTGATTTTTTTTTTTTCCCCGTGAAGGCGGTCACTTATCAAAACTTTGCATAATTCAGCCTTTTTTGACTGAAATGTCACCAAACCTGATGAAACAACGTATTATGTTGTATATGCATAATGTATAATAAGTATTATTTATCTCTTCCAAACAAATGGACACATAGGCAGTGTGGAAGTTGGAACATCTTTGCTAATGCTTGTTGGATACTTCTCATGAATTATTATAACACAGCCATGATAACCTTTGCAAAAGCCAATTTTTAAGAGCATGATAGGCGCTAACGGGTCATTATGCATATTTCATAACATCTGTCTTTAAAAAAGTGATGCCAATGAAATAAAACATTATATATATATATATATATAGCTACCATGCAGTGTCTTCTAAATAACTTAACAATGAGAAACAATTGGGAACAAAAGCAGTATGCAGGTTAAGGTTATATTAGTTCATAAATGTATAAATTATTTTATAAATTTGATGATATCAGTTGACCAGAAAACAACATACAATATATCACGTTTAATCACGTACAAAAAAATAAAGAATTTGTAGAAGGCGAAGTACACATTCGTATAGAGCGACAGAGTCTGAATAGGGAGGAGGTTCGGAGAGATGGATGAGTCAATAAAACATCAGACTTTAATACTGGAGACACCGGAGCAGACAAATGATGTCATCCTGTCAATAGATCAGAAAACATTTTTAATGGTCGCTGTAGGAGCCATGGAGGCTTGTAACTCTTTCACAATAATCAGCTATAAGTGACAACGATCACCCAAACACTAATTCTAAAAGTCTAGCATCAATTCAGTTTTATTTCTATAGCGCCAAATCATAACAGAAGTTATCTAAAGACCATACTCTTTACAATATTATCTACAGCGACCCAACAATTCCAACAGGAGCAAGCACTTGGCAACGGTGACAAGGAAAAACTTCCTTTAATATCATTATGGTTAGGATGTGTAACTCCAAAATAAGACATTTATTCTACTCACACAGAGTAGAAAAGGCACATATAATATTAGTTATGGCTGCTTCAGATACAGGATCCTAGCTTTGTGCATCCTGGCTTACTGACACACTTTCATGACTAACTGGGAAACACAGCTATCATTAATGTTAGTGGGAACATCTGTATTTTTTTTTTCTGCAATGAAGAGTCAAAGAGTCTCCTTTGAAAACAGGCCTATAGGCTTCATGTGGACATCAAATAGTCCTTTTGATGCTGGAAATACTTCATATCGACTCAAATGACAGCATAAAAAAAAACAACTCACAAATCACATTGGCTGTTTTCATTTAGGTGAACATTTTGGCATTTAAGTTAAGCTTTTTTCAAACCATTATAACAAGCCAGTGGCCAAAAAAAAAAAAAAAAAACAGTTTCAAGAAAACAAGAAAAAACTGCGGTAACCCAGTCATTCGTATTGAGTGCAGATCAGCGCAGCACAGCCCACACATTTTCAAGAAACGAAAGACACTTTTATTATACAAATACATACAGATTATATATACATACCCTTAAGCTGTAGCAGCCATGCCAAATCCATCATCTGGTAGATGTCAATAAGAAAAACCAAATCCTGTATAACATCTTCTGAGGATGGGGAGAAGTAAAAATGCAAAGACTGCACCCATTTTCCAGTTTCTTGTGAGCATTTTAGCATGTTTGCCCATTTTAGAGCAGCTCCATTTCTGCTCTCTCTGATATTGGATTTGAGACATCCCAAGGTGCAAGTCCTTTTTTTAAGAGGCAAAAGAAAAAGAGGACAAAATCGTTGAACAGTTTGTAACTGTAAAAAGAAAAAAAAAATCTTTACAAACCGCACGGACAAAAAAAAAAATACAAACAAGTAAACACTATGGATCACTGAGTTAAGTGCAAAACACACAATTCAGCACAACAATTCACAAAGAGATTGTTGTTTAATAAATGTATCAGTCAATCTTTATTTTATATTATCCATTATAAACCCAAACAGCCGAAACTGGCTAATAGCAGCCCTGATAGCAAAAGCTCACATGGCCTAGGATACTATTTCACCATTTATTGTGTCATTAAAATTTATTTGCTGGGGGGAAGGTCATTTCTTTCTTTAAATTCTTAAGGAGGGGGGGTCATTAAAACTTAATAAGGTCTCAATTCCTACAGGTATCACAAATTTTTTATTAACAATCCCATACTGTCAGATCTTTATATATCACAAACAGAAACACACAGCTTCAGGAAGCATGACGGCGGGATGCATCTGATTCAGACCATGTGTGTCTGTTGGCTATGGATTGGAAGGTTACAAATTACTGTAAGTAATGTAAATACATGAGCCTGGTTCGGGGCTGTGCCTCCGTAATGAGCCTGCTCTCACCCGAAAGATTACGGCATTCGTCATTCGTCCAAATGCTTAAAATGACAAGCAACCTCTTGCGCTTTTCAGAGCAAAGGCAGAAGTAGCATGACAAAATGCTTCGGAGCTGAGAGGAGCTGCAGAGTTTGGCAATAATTCTCTCTGCGGAGTAAGCGCCACGGGCTAACCTTTTCTCTAACACATTCTCATTTGATCTGTTGTTAATATAAAAATATTGATTAGCGCAACCAATACTAAACCATGAGGTGGCAGGTCAGGGAACATTCATACGACTCATTTTGTCACCTAGAAATTTATATCAGCTCGTCATGTTCATAATAATTTCATTTGCAGTCAGTTTGCAGAAAACACCGAGTGTTTGGCCGGTGAGGAAAAAATAGAAGAGCTCCAAGCAGAAGTGTTGTGTTTCAGATCTGTATAAATAATAACTGTCTGTTATGCATAAGTGAGGCTCCAGCTCACTTTTGTACATCTTTTGCTCAAGTCTAATTGGGTTAATTAATCTCACTGCAGATCCGGAGCATAATAAGATTAAACATTACGAAGGCTAGTGGACTTTTCCAGCCCATCAGATTTACACTCCAGTCCCAAGTGATCTGTTTATTTTCAATTAGGTCTGAAAATGAGGAATGTTCTGGCAGAGTGCGGGGGAGGAACAGCACCTCTCTGAAAGCCTGCCATGGCCTGCTGCTCATGTTCACACTCATCCTCTGTGGCAACTCCTACTGCCTAAGCCCTACTCCCAGATACAGTACAAACACACCTACAACAATTTTATCCACGTTGAAACAGGGCTACGATGTGACCGTTTTGTGAAATGCATCGACTATACTGCCTGAAAGGTAACCGCAAATAATGTATCTTTTCCTTTTAAGATGCCCCTGTGATGAGCTGGCGACTTGTCCAGGGTGTACCCCGCCTCTCGTCCTAAGTCAGCTGGGATAGGCTCCAGCCCCCCCACGGCACTAGTGAGGATAAGCGGTTATAAAAAATGGATGGATGGATATATAGATGCATGTTCACTGATGCAAGTTAGCAAACGTGTATTTGGGGACTTTATACTTTAAGTCTGCGGGTTTTCTGTATTATCAGTATAAAGAATCCACGGTATATCTGTGATGTCCCCCATAGGTTTCTGAAAAACAGCTTTGAAGCTCAGATTGTAGTGGCTGTGGCTGTCATGCTGGCAGTGCTGCCTCTGCCGCCTCCAGGCTAGTCTAAAAATCAGCTAAAGGCGCGGATCACCGGTGGGCCTGACGCCTTGGTGACAAATACCAGCACCTGCCTATCAATCAAGCCTGTTAATTATGCATAACTTTAAGCCTTAATATAATTTGAATGGGTGAGTTATATAAAAATTCACCCTCTGTAAAATTGTCATGAATGGGTCACTTGGCCAAAACCGTGTTTCGTACCAGGCTGTAAACATGTACTGAAGTTGTGCATGTTAATATGGAGACTTATATAGATTGACTTGTTCTGTAGCCAGTCCTAAGTGGCTGTTTGAGGAACTGCAGATTTTGGTACGTCTGCTTTGGCTTCACAATCAATCCGGTTGACAAAAGCCTGGTCAAAACACCTCTCCAGCGCCACATACCCAACCGAGGCGGTAAAAAGCTTTCGCACCTTTTGAGCTTCTGTTTTACCAGTGTTCTCACATTTATGTATATGTTTTTAGGTATTTTTCTAGTGTTTTCTGCGTGCAGGTGGCTCCAGTGTGCCTCACTTTTCTTCAGCCAGTGTTCTCCAGTTGAGTGCTTTAATCTGCCAACGTCACCTGCACAACACCAGCCAGCCTTCAGCCGCCCCCCACGTGCTTTGTTGTGTTCATTCTTGTAATAAACCCCTCATAACTGTGCCGGCCCGCATCTCTGCATCCTGGGTCCAAAACCAAAACTTTAAATCATAACATAATTGCATTGAGTTGAATAAAGTCCTGCACATAAGTACACCAGAGATTTGGGGACTACTAAAATTGCTGGTTGAACACTGCAAGCCACAAGCATGCCTACCACACCCTAAATGCTGAACCTATGTTCTGAAATATATCACTAAAACCAACAGCACTCACAATGACATAGAGTTTTATAAGTAACGGTATGTTTGCCGCTTCACTTTAAAGTTAATCTGATGTAACACCTGGGATATTCTAAGGTTGTGATCAAAAACACTCAAGGGATCCGTAAAAAGCCCCAACATTATTTAATGTAGAGCAGAACCCATATAACCAATCCTTACATTTATCATTCCACTGTTTTCCTCCTGTCCTTTCCAGACTTTAACAAATGCTCCACTCACTCGACTTTGCTTCTGATTTAGCTGGAAAGAAATTACCTATCAAAATCAGTTTGGGAGTAAATTTGAGAAACAGGGCAATGCAGTTGCTCAATCCAGCTTTATATATATATATATATATATATATATATATATATATATATATATATATATATATATATATATATACGTTTTTTGTTTTTTCCATAGAATCTATCTGACCAAAGTTGGTGTAATGCTTCCTATAGCCCAGATGTTTGCATATTTTACCAATGAGTACAATGTGTATCAGAGCAGGCCTGCTCAGTTCTCAGGTCCTAAATCTTGCTGTGCAGACTTAAATTATGAAATGCAGTCTGGCTTATAAAAAGCCATAATAGTAAGATACCAATCTAACCAATTATTTTCCTGATATTTTCATAGTACTTCCGGGAAAGCTAGTTTGCTCTGTGGCCTCGGTACAGATGCTGCTGTACAGTTGGCTTTTGTATATGCCAGATTTTTTTCTCATTGCAAAATGACTCATCAGACAACACAAACATTGTGTTCACTCAGGCAGCATTGTGTCAGGGTTTCCACTCTTCTGAAATAACTAGAGATTAGCATCCTGTTGTTAGATATTTCAGAAAAAAAACATATATGACCTCATTTTCACATTGTGGGCCAATTATCAAGAATTTGTAAAAGATATTTTTCAGACAGATAATTATTGAAACAAACTTTAGAACAACTTAATAAATGTGAGCCACTGGAGGGACTTTCAGATACCCCTCTCGCGGTAGAGCTATGAGGCTGTTTCAGTCCAATTCAGTCCAAAACATTTTTAAAAGCTAACATAGATGGATAGATGGAAAATAATGAAACAAACAAAACACACTGATAATATCAGAGAACGCTGCACTGTTGTCAGTATATTAACAAAGTGAATTAAAATGCTCATTTACTCGAAAAATTACTCTTGTGCGCATAAATTAGCCCCCCGGTATGCCTGCCGGACAAATTCAACAACGTGCATGAATCCCGATTTGCACATGCAACCGAATCCAAGGAAAAGAGGAGATCATTGAAAGGGTGATGCTTGGCCTCACTCAACCTCTATTGATCTGCTCCCTAGATGAGGCAAGGTGAAGGACACAGTCATCAAATGGATAAAAGGAAGACGGGAGGAAGAGGTAGAGGATATGATGAGACATGACGGGGGGGGGGGGGGGTAAAGTGTCGCAGGAGGAAGATAAGCAAGTTGAGAAAGTGCAACAGGGAGAAGGTGGAGGTGGAGGTGTGGGGGAGAGAGGAGAGGTTCTACAGGAGATTGACAAAAGATAGGTTAGAAAGAAAAGTGTTAAAAGTAGGAGCAACGCGTTCAGCCTGTCCATATTTTCATAAAATGGCTAATTTGACCTCTCATCAAGTCTCAACTTCTTGTTTCACCCACTCGTTTACCTCTGTGTCCATGCCAACAAAGCCGTGTTTTAGTGATGCTAAAAGCTCATCTCTACACTCCACGGTGTCAGGGCATCAGTGAAAATACATCACAGAGAGGAGGCAGTCAACTTCAGCCTCCACACTGACAATAAATCTGAGGGTGAGAGGGCCTTGTAGGGTATGTGAAAAAACTCGTTCTCACTGATGAGAAAGGTGCATGACGCCAAAGGACACTCCATCTAAAATGGGCTTCTGTCAACACAGAAATAGAGGAGATGGAGCAGCCGGAGAAGCAAGAGAGGGAGATGAGCGGCGGATATAAGGACAGCAGTTGTCTCAACAGCAGAATCATATTCCCTGAACCTGTCAACAAGACACTCGGAAAATACAGTTGATTCCAATGAAGTGATTAAAATGATAGGGAGATGGACAATTGAGAAATAGACCAAGGTGTAAGAAGTGGAAAAGAAGGATGAAAAAAAAGCAGCTGGAGGAGAGATAACAATTGCTTTTGCAGACTGAGAGACAGCGAGTGACAGCACTGAAAATCAGCTGGAAGATGATTTTTTTTTTTTTTTTTGGCCTTGGGTTCTCTGGGAGATCTTACACTCACCTGACCTCACCGTGCCTCACCTGTTGTGTTTGTTGTAGCGATTTGAACCTTTTCTTTCGCTGATCATTTCTTTGTTGCTCTGCTTCAGAGAATCACACAGAAATGTCTCAGAATGTAAACTTAAAGTCTGCAAAAAAAAGAAAGAATATTCGTTTTGCACATTTTTGCCAAATCACTTGTTATTAAATCACACTCACACATCTCTTGTGCTCCGGCGGCCTGTGAGTCTAACAGGCCACGCGAGGTAACGCGGCGCACTGCAATACAAACTAGTACAAATATATCACTGCTTTGTGATTCCTAGCCAAAGTAAGACAGATATAAACTTAGCTTCTGTTGCTCAAATGTCTTGTCAGCCATCCAAAGCTTTTAACGCCATCCTCCACAGCTGAGCAAAGAATTTGGAAAAGTAGACCACTTTTGCTCTTCTTTCACCTTCAGAAATCATCTATAAATGTGATGTGCTTTGCTATTGAAAGGCAACTACTGCACGGTCTGTGCAGCTTTGTTTACAACCGCAACTTTTCAAGTGTTTTTTTAGACTCGCTGCCTACACCGCCTTATTCAGCAATATAAAAAACAGAGGTCACTTCTTATTTGGCTTTATCTTGATTTAAATTAGAAGGAGAAACACTTCATTATTAGTGCATCGGACCACATGATATATTTTATTATATTTAAATGTGCAGATGCATGATTAAGCCTAGTAATAATTTCCTGTTAATGAGTTAATATAACTTTTCGTATCTGTGGAAATGTATGTAATGAATAATAAATTACAATATATAATAGTTATATGGAAAACCAGGGAAGAGCACAAAAGGTGAAATTGGTTTGCAGACGCTTGAATTTCTACAAATGCAATTTAAAGCTATTTTTTCTCAATAATTCATCAAAAGGTTACACAGTTACATCTGTATGCTAATGCCACAATACAATACATGTTATGTAGATACATATATTTTACATACAACATATATTTACAACTTTCCAAAGATGAATTATCAGTTGATGCAAGGTGAGGTTTAGATACTGATATTTTCTGAACACATAATTGTTTTGTTTTTGTTTTTGTTTTTTTGGTAGAAGTGGTTTCAGGAACTAAAGTACAACTCAGTGAGATCTTTCTTTGTTTAAGGCTTCCAATATTTATAGATTATTCATAAAAAACGTTCTTTTTTTTAAGTTCAGAAAAATATGGTATCGCACATTATATCAACAATCTTATTTAAGCCACATCTTTTTTAAATAATCATATCAGAGGACCTTAAAAAGTCCAGTCAAATCCAGTCCAAGTCATTTCTTTTGAGTGATCCAGAACTTTGGAACAACTTCACAACAACCATGACACAAAGCTCCCTTGACAAACAACGTTATTTTTAATTACAAAGATTTCTTAAAATGACCTCACAGGGTTACAGGATATGTTTAAGAAATCCAATTATTAGTCCGTCGAGGGCTTCAGTGACAGATTGCAATTTTTCAACGCATATCTTGGAAAGAAGACGCACAGCTATCTCTTTCCAGAGGTCAGATGTCCTGAAAATACTGTCAGCCCTTGAACAAAACCATCATCATTTCCACGCATCTCTAAAACCACTGATTGGCTCATATGCATTCACGCTACTATATGATATTACCTCCATCCTCCTTGCTGCTTTGAAACCTCCCTCTAATGTTCCATCTTTTAAACTAGGAAGACACTGACTAGCAAAAAAAAAAAAAAAAAAGCAGAGGTGGGGGAGCGGTATTCGTCACTGGCAACCGTCACATCTGTCACCGCTCATCAATAACTCTCAAAATGTCGCTCTCCTTTGGTTTTAATCAGATCCTGCCGTAACGTCGCTCAATTTGTCTCTCGGTTTGTCTCGACAAGCCGGCACGCTCTGAGTTATGTAACAGACCCCATTTGAGAGCTGCGCAAACTAATATACATGCATCAAAATTCATATCTCTCGCACGGACCTAAATTATTTGTGTAGCTTTTACAGCGCAAATTAAATCTCACAAAGATGTGTGCTTTGCTACGTGGGTCCATCTATCTTAGTCTGGAGCAGTAATTAGATTATCGCTCAGTTGATGAGCTTCCATCACTCGGCCACCCATTTACTGAGCTACAGTATGTACACACTTGCTCATGCATACACGCACACTCATGCTGCCTTTTTCTTCTGATAGAAATTATAAACAGTGCACACGGGCGCGCATTCGGTTTGAGCCGATGTTCAAACGATCAGAATTAAATTACAGTATGTACCTGCCACCAAATGGTCCTTAAGCAGAAAAACAAACACATAAGCGGCTGTAAAATGTAGGTTTTCAGGTGTTTATCCGCAAAAGGAAATGACTGTGATGTTTATTTTTAACCATGTGGCTTGTGTTCTCTAATTAATTTGGTCATTATCCTAAACCTAACTCAGGGAAGCCTTAAGCTGCACACAGTATGACACAGTCCACACTGTATATGCGCGCTAAATAGTGTCCTGAGGGCAAAATAGAGAAGATAAAAACAGAGAGAGAGAAAGCAAGGTGGAAGCATGAAGCAGATCTACCACACGGCATTTAATACTTATTAAGCTATTGATCACTGTGACTATTAAGATCCTATTTACACTGGCAGCAAGGAGTAAGAAAATATTTTCAGTTCTTGGGGTGTTACGGGAAAGTAGAGCTTCGTAATTGGACAAAATTGAAGTTTGAAGCAGACAACTGGAGCCTGCTTTGGCTGGCATCAGTGTGACACAATTATAGTAATTCCTCAGCACGATGAGAGATTCTGACCAGTACGCGTGTGTATTCAAAAGCTTGTCTGAAATGTCAGTGTCCTTTTTTTTTTTTAATGTGATTGTATCAAAAGATTATCCAAAGCTCGCAAGTGTAAGGAATACACAACTATTTCACATTTATGTCACGCTAATGTCTGAAAACATTCTGAAGACATGGTGAGAGATCACTGCGATGGATAATGAATAACTGAAATGTAACAAGAAAAGTCTCTGGTTGAAAGGTCGACGCCTGAAGATAAAAAATTTTAAAGTAAGATTTTATTTAAAGCACAGAAAGGAAAGAGCGCCCAATATCAAGAAACCTTATCTGTTTTCGGAAGCAGGAGGAAGAATAAGGAGTGGACTTTTTTTTTGGCAAGCTTTGGGGTTTGACCTGAGTATGCAGGACTTCATCCCGCTTTCACAGCTGGCTTACAAAACAATCTATCTTCAAACATCGGACAATCCGTCTCGCCTTTTTGTGCTACTCTGTACACAAAGGAGAGGAAAAAAAGTGGGGGTAGTAACACATCAGAAAAAGAGATTAGAAAGATGTTATCCACATCTGTGCATGGCCCTATACTATTAATCAAAGATTAATTTTCCCCGTCATCACGAGGACCGTTAATTCCGTTAGGAGATGAGAACATTACTACATCCTTACCTCTGTAAGCTCCGCATTTCTGCAGATTTAAAAAAACAAAAAAGCGTAGTGTCAAAGCTCAAAACAGACCGGCAGCTCGATTTTGTTCTAAAAGCATTAATCTCTTAATCTCGTCTTTTTTTTCTGTGTGTGTGTGTGTGTGGGTGTCTGTGTGTGGCAAGAGGAGCGGTGCAACTAAGCCAAAACCACTCGCAAAGTAAAGACGGTGAATAAATCAAATCTGCTCAAGCGGCTTATAGATGTGGCAAGATCGCACAAAGTGCCATATCTGCAAGAGTCCATTGTTTCCCTTATCAAACGCGTGTCTCATCAAGGAACCCGTTCCCATATAGATACTGTGCATAAGTTGTTTTGAACAGCGCAAACAGCTAGCAGTGTTCGCCGATTGCTAAGCTGTTAGTGCAATGATAAACAGTCTTAACACTCGAGGCAAACAACAGGTGGTACTCCTTTTTCACGACTAAAGGAACAAATGCTGAGAGGCTGTTTTTGATTTTAATTGTTAAACCAGTCTTAGTTGGAATAAATCTATAAACATAGCTGGGCTTGTTTCTACCAGCAGTTTGTTAATAATGTTTGCATCATTCTGTGTACGCAGTCAATAACGGCAAATAGGAATATGTCGGTTGGAAGCACCTTGAAATTGATTATTTCAATCACAAACTCTGATGCCACTCTGTTAACATGTCACTGCTACACACAAGGACAATCATGTCTATTGGCCATGCACATGTGGGGTAGTTAGTTAGCCAATTACAAGTGGGCGCCTCTGTCCTAGATCTTGAAGGATAATAGAGGCAGTAATTATGATGTGTTCATTTTAATGGGATTTTATTGACAAGCATGGTAGCGGCTCAGCCCTCGCCCCCCCCAATTGTAACTGCTTGGGAAAACAACTCTGCAACTCAATTAGGTTTGACATTGTGTTTGACTCCATGACAACGGATACAGGTGAAATGGAAAGCAGATGTACAGTATGGCGAGATGCTGTGCCGTTCAGCTGTTTTAAGTGAGTCATGATGAAGGAGTTGGAAAAACAGATACGATTTCCACCGCGCGCATACATTAAAAATAATTGCTCTTGCTTATAATGTTGACAGAGAGGAGAGCAGAAGGAGTTTCTCAGAGGAGAATTTCATTATTTATCTGAGCTTTATGATGTTCATTATTTTAATTTTGATTAATTCAGTGATTTTTTTGCTTTTGTTTTGTTCAATAAATCGGAGGTCAAACGGTCACGTTCTTGTCACATTTATCTGACAGTGTTCTAAAATAATCTTGTGTAGAGGAAATATAACAAAAGCCCACCAACAAAAAAAAGCAAAGATGCGCAGGCAATTGTCTTTTCATTTACCTGTTCCTATTCTTGCCTGTGCTCTCTATTAACCTCTTTTATACGGTATCTTCGATTTGACACTCTCGCTTTATCACTACGCCTCACTCAGGGCAGTATGTCTTTAACATCCTTTTATATCACGCTTTTATATTCTCTCATTTCCGTCCTTTTCTTGTCCTTTATATCCTTTTATATTCATTACTCCTGCTTTCTACTTCTCATTCCTTTCCCCCTGCTTCCCTCTTTTTGTTTTTTCCCCGGAGACTTTAAGGTCATGGTCAGCCATTTATAACCATGTGCTTTAAATGCTGTTTAACCTTATCTCTGCATGCTTTATGGATGCTTCATGACTGATGGCATAAAGCCTCAGTGCTCTAGTCCAGGTGCTGCAACCAGACAACAGCTCTCTTTGCCCCCCCCCCCCCCCCTTTCTTTCTGTCTGTCTGTGTCTCTCATTCTCTCTCTGGACAGCACTTGTCATACGTAGCTCTCATGCATCAACCCCCCGACTCAGTATACAGGTAGGCGCGCTACAGCCGAGACTCTGACAAATAGAGATAGGGATGGCCGATCACATGATTCAGCTAGCCCACATCCTGTGTGCTCCCCGTCGAAGGACACTGACGTCATGGGTAGAACCAGAGCTGGTGCAATGACTGTGTCAATGTCACCTTATGTTCTGCTTAGCTGTTAGCATAGTGTGCCCGGGCGCTGCCGCTTCTGTCGCTACTGGCCTGGCAGCCTTGAGTGTAGCAAGGTGGAGGCAGTAGAGTGAGTGACAAGTCATCCTAAACTGCCACTTTAAAACCTGCTGTGGCTAATGATGTGTATCTAAAAGTGGCATGTGCGCGCGCGTCTATTTGTGTGAGTGCGTGCGCGCATTGAGTGCTCGTGCGCCATTACATCTGTGGGTGTCGCTTTTTAATGTGTTTTCATTTAGTTTAGCAATAAAGACATTGTCCATTAACCTCCTAATATAAATTTAATCTATTTTAACCCTTTGGTAAAGGTCAGAACACAAGAATAATCGAAATAATGGCCAGATAATGTTGTTTAGCGTGCATTTCTTCTTCCATTTTATGAGCATGCCATCCATTTATATATCACAACAGATTGCATGTTTATGCTGAACAAATGGCATTTTTTAGCCCGGAGAATTAAGTGTTGTGTATGTTTAAGGATTGGTATCTAGATTTTAAAAGGAAAAAAAAAAAAATATTGATATAGTGTCATCCCATGTGTCCTGACAGATTTTCGGCTATCAAATTATATCAACAAATGAGCTAAATAAAAATTTACGAGTGTTTGCCCGTGTCTGTGTTTTATTGTAATCTGCAAGCATGTGTTTTTTTTTTTCCAAACCTCAAGCTGCACAGCAAAATGCAAATGGTATCATAAAGTGTGCAGCCTAATTGCACTTCATTGTCAGGGGCACACTCCACATCAAAAAAAAAAAAGACTCCAATCTCATCTCCTGGAAAGCACAGAGAGATGATAGGTGGTGTGTTACCGTGAGTATTTGTGTTTTTGCACGTGTCTGTGTGTGCATGTGAGCGTGTGTGTGTGTGACAGAGAAATAGAAAGAAAGTGGGACCCGGACGTGCACGTGCACTTTTGCGTGTATGTTGTGGGAATACTAAATAACAGTAGTGAAAAGCCCTCCAGCCACTGTCAAAATTATCTTCTGTAGCAAGTCCCTGTAGCGCTGCTTGGCTCTATCAAGAGCCTGTGGGCTGGACTCACAGTTGTGGCTCTGCTTGCAACTTGGACAAACTGCCAGTGTGTCAGTCTCACCGCAAACCTACCACGTGCTTAGCTCAACGCAGACAGCATCGATACAAAATAAATAAGTGGATCAACAGTCATGAAGTCAAATTTAACAAATCACTTACGGCAGCATGAACGGGCATCTCTCTCTCTCTCTCTCTCTCTGTCTGTCTGTCTCTAGCTTGCTCTCTGTCTCCTTCTATTTCTGCATTGCCATACCCAGTTGCCAGGATACCGCTTCTATAACGCACAGTCCTAATTGTTTTGACTGAGTAACAAGCTGTTTAATAAAGGCACCTTGTACAATTTTGTGATTCTAGTCATGCACAAGCTCAGTGGATTAATTTGAGGAGAGGGTGGTTTGTATTGGAGTCCTGGTAGCGCTGTCTGCATTTGGTTTTTTTTTTGTTTTTAAAGTCAAAACAGGTGCATGAATTACATCGCTCCACGTGTGCTCTCTGTCATCTATTCAATTTCACAACATTCTGAGAGCATTAGACACATTCCGAAGGCAACATTAGCTCATTTAGTACCTTTCCGTGCCACCAAAACATACAGATGACCTGTTGCAAATCTTCAAAGTAATAAAGCAGACAATTTGCCACCTTTTTTTTTCTTATTTGCTTCTCAAGCAAGAACCACGTTTCAGCGAGGAACGACACAAGCAGGAGGTGTTGAATTCAGGTGTTTATGCGAATGTTACCCGCGCTCCTCAGCCGCTGTGAGACAACTTTGGCATTGCGCCAAAAAGGAGAAAATTATGCCAGTGTTAAGCTTTAATGCCTCAGCAGACCTGAGTGCTGCTGCTTTTTGTAGTATCTTCCACCTCAACCTCCAATTAACAATAATCTTCACAAAAGCCCTGCAAAAACGGTTACAAATACAGTGAAAAAGTAGTTCCACTATGAAACATACTGAGTAAAAAAAAGCTACAATATGTACACCGGGGAAGGTATTTTGCATTTTCAATTTAGACCAGACATTTGTATTAACTCAATTAATCTATACAGATAAATAAACTGTAACATGCCAATACTTGAATGTGAAAAGTGAAGAAAAAAATATGAATACAGCAAGAAAAAGCCCTAATACAGTAATTAGTTCTCCTGCTTGTGCTAATTACAATGAGTTGGGTTTCGACATGGACTTGGTAGGTTAGTACTTTACACCCTTTGACAAAGGGATACCCACCTCTGAATACAAGTAAAGAAATCGTTTATTAGCGAGCTGTCATGCAATGAACATCTCATGATGGGTAGAGTAAAAGAGCTTTCCCAAGTTCTTTGCAACAACATTGTTGACCTACATACTGATGGAACTGGTTACTGCCAGATTTCTAACCTCTTCAATGCTCCAACGGGCACTGTTGGGGCCATTATCCAGAAGTGGAAGGACTATTACTCCATAATCAACTGACCACTCACAGGAGACCACATAGGATTTTCCAAAACGGAGTCAGAAATTTTGGAAAGTAGCACGAGGACCACTTGAAAAGGAACTACAAAGACCTGGAATCCCCAGGTCCAGTCGAGAAACAGAGAAAACAATAGGCACCTCTGCACTCCTGGCAGACTTCATCACTGAAGAAAAGGAATGCTCACTTGAAGCTTGCTCCAAAACATTTGAAGAATCCTGAATATTACTGGAATGGAGAATTACTGGAGAATGACAAGACAAAATCCAACTTTTGTAATAGTACAGTGTGCCATGTTTGGAGGAGAAATGGCTCTGCATAGAAGCCTTAAAATACAAGTATAAGTTACAAAATAATACAAAATATAAGTTCAGAGGTCAAAGCGTCATGGTGTGGGGCTGTTTCTCCTCTCGTGGTGCTGCCTGAATCCAAATTATCGAAGGGAAGATAAATGGAGCCATGTAACAGGAAATTCTTGATAAAATCTGTGGCCATCCACCAGGATGATGAAGCTGAGATGCGGGTGGACCTTCCAGCAGGACAATGAGTCATCCATTTGTTCCAAAGGAGGAAAATGTAGGTGTTGCACTGGTCAGTCAATCACCAGACTTAAACCCAATACAACATTTGTAGGACGGACTAGAGATCAAGATTCACCAGTGCCCTCTCTGAATCTTCAAGGTTTAAAGTCTGTGTGGAAAAAAAATCCCACCTGAACACTGTGAGAAACCAGTCTCTTTGCAGGTAGTTGCTAGTGAGTGCGATATTTATTGCATATTACTTTCAAATGTTACAATTTCTTATATTATTAAGTTTATATTAATGTCTGGTTTAAATTTCATGTCAAAACCGGCGTTGGAAATATATTTGCTTGTGTTGAATACTTATTTCCTCCACTGCATACATTGCTCTGGTTGTGATGTGAATTCATATTTATTAGTATATATTCCTCTATTTTTTTACTATATATTGGACTATACTTTGTTGTATGGTTCCACAAACAAACACTGTTGTGTTTTATGTTTAGATAAAAAGGAAATGTTGTAATTTGAGCAATATCTTAAATGGGCATCAGCTTTTTTTAGTCTGAACTGAATTAATTATTCTCATACAACATATTGCTAATAATGATACGTTATTTTGTTCATTTACTGCTCACAAGATCACAGAGAAAGAAAAACCACAAGAAAGCTCTGTGTGCTCTTCGACTAAACTGAAACATAAACTCCTCAAAATGCAGCAATAAAGTCATTACCAGCGACCACAAGAGATACAGTACATATATCCACGCAGACCAAATGGTGCAGAATACAATGTGTAATTGCCATCTAGTCACAATGAGTGTTGATTATTATGATCATTTCCATGTACTGCACGGTATTTATGTAAAGCCGTGAGGATGAGAAAGCCACTCGGTTGCTTACTCTTGTTTACGTTGGAAGCCCTTTGGTGCAGAAAATAATGCCTCAGATAGTGCCGTTATCTTGTGCCGGATGCGATTGTGATCTCATTTGCAACGAGTGTCTATAAAACTGCTAATGATAACTTAGGTTCACATGTTGAGTCAGAAAGGTGCGACTATCAGTATTTATTTTTATGAACTGCACTGTCTGGGAAGCGACTACCACATACCTGCATCTATACGTTGTAAACAGACACTATTCAACTAATCATGTGTAATTGCTTTTTCACCTAAGCATTCTAAACCAATGACATTACAATAAGAGGATGATTTACACTTTTAACCCTCATCATATGGGGATGTAATTCTTTGGTATGACGTTTTAAGCATCTTTTCATCATTTTTAAAGGAATAGTTTCACATTTTTGAACATAGAATTAGTAGCAGAGAGTTATTTGCTTACAGAAACACATTAAAAAAATCACATTTAAATCATGAGCGTTCACTCTATGTGGTGTGAGAGAAACAACTAATCAAAATTGATGGAAAATAGACAGGTAAAATTGGGTGTGAAATGAGAAATGGATGATAAATTATTAAGTGATGAATTTAACACCAACTTAATTAAAACAATTGTGATGTGGTGAAAACAGCGCCATGTTCCATCTTATATTCATCATTCACAACTGTAAATTGACATTTATCACTGAAGGAAAGTGGCCTCAAGGGCAGAAACTAATTAAAAATTATTGAAGAGTAGAAGTGAAATAAAAAGTGATAAAATGTATGTGGATGAAAAGGAAAATGAATATGATGACATATATAATTAATGACGACAATTCACCCACCAGCAAACAATGTGTTGACAAGAGCAATGGCACTATCTGTTGTCATCGCCATGTAAGCGGAGAGATCGAGTCGCCAGGTAAGGATAGAGTGATTTGAGTCAGAGGTCAAAGAGGAAAAGGTCAACTGAGCGAAAAAGTAAACATGCAAGACATTTGTGTGGTCTAAAAAAAGCAATGACAGCAAATTAATATATGAATTAACAGGACAAGGAACAGTGCAGTTTATCATTACCCAGTGCCCAGTCTGGCCCACTGTCTCCTAAACATACAGCTATATTAACCTGAGCTAAACACAGTCATCAATTAACCTACCGCAGTGTTCAACGATAAGCTCCGAGATATTAAATGCAACAAGATCAAATCAGTAATGAGCAGGTTCCATTTTATGTACCTGATTACATCTAAAGTAATTGCACAAGCGCTGATCATTTTCTAGGTATCGTAACAGGGTCTGTATACTAACAGTTAAAGGCTAGCAGTAACAACAACACGTTGACCACTAAACCAAACAGGCATGAAGCCACCGTGTCGGGCGCCGCAGGCTAAATGAGCTGATTAATGAAAAGTAATTAAGAATTAAGCAGTCATACAGGATAATCCTACTTTCAGGTAAACATTCAACTTTGACTGCTGAGGAAATTGCTAACATCTGTGATAAATAACCCTCAAACTGTCATTGTTTAGGAAGTCTGTGTTTTCATGCCACAAATAGCCAATGTAGCTGCGTCACCCGATTCATTATAACAGTAGTAATAAACATAATGTATTCATGTAGCACATATCCATGTTGCAACTTCAAAGAGTTAAGAGATTCAGTTCAAAGATTTCAGGCCAAGGCCCCAGATCTGGCTTTCTAACTGACTTCAGACCCAGCCACAATTTTACTTCTACACATCTCTGTCACTTAATTATCAGAACTACCAACAATTTGTTTTATTGTGCATCTCAGCACTCTGCATGGACACAGAAAACACAGAAAGGCAAATAATCCACCAAACCTCTTCATGTCTATTTTATTCCATCAGTAGTTAGCCTCACAGCAGCCATTAAACACAGTAAGAAGCATTCGTGAATGAGTTTGTGAAAGTCATGCTGCTGAAATTACACGAATAGCGCGAGAGAAGTGCACTGTGTGAAGTGTTTAATTCAACGCAGGACACAAAGTATTAAACTGCTCCTGCTAATGGCCTTGCGCTCGGTGCCGTGGGCTACCTAAAGACAGAGTCGCGGAAGGGTTTTGTTCTGTAAACAGTGCTGTGCCAATGGAAAATAACTTCCTGTTTATATTTGTCAGTCAGTTCGAGCATGGGGAGGCAAGGGTGAGCACTGCATGCAAATGACCAGGGTGCCTCCATGGGGGATGCTAATGCGAACACCGGGCTTTCTTTAGAATGCAACTCAGATTCGAGTGGAGTGCACACAAACATGAACTTATACCTGATGAGGTGAACACTGTCATTCAAATGCATTCGAACCAATCGGCATGTGACAGGATTACCGACTTTGCCCTTGCAAAGTCGGGCCCTCTGTGTCTGAGGTAGCTTTAGAAAAGCACACAATTTTCTCAGCTGTCATTGGACCCTGAAAAAACGGCCCATTTGTATTCATTAAATGTTGCATAAAAGTAGTTTTCCTTCAGAGCGGCCCTGATTCATATCGTCTTAAAAACCTTTTCACATTGCAGTTTGCGTTAGTGGTTTGTATTATTTGGATGTACATTGGATATTTTGTTGACTGCATTCCTTTTGTCTAAAAAAACCTGACTAATGTTGGTTTTAAATCAGAAATATCATGTTGTTTTTTTTTTTTTTTTTGGTAAAGCACATTACTGATTAAATAAAAATTGAAATATTCATAAAGAGGCATGCAATTTTAACTTTATCAATTCCACACTTTACAGTACTCATTTGACATTAATCATCGCTTTAATCGGTGGTGATGAACAAGAGAGAAGTTATGAGAATGACCTACGTATAACTCACACTAATGCGGTTTTATAATCTTAAAATGTACCCTGCTTATGAAAGCCAAAGACAAACTGTTTTGGAGCCACATAATTCAAGCTTGCTGTTATGACAGAATGCTTTGCTATTAGATATGCTCTGGGGATGATTTTTTTTTTTCTTACACTACACTTTTCAGTATCCTGTCTTTCAAATAAAACATCTAGTAAATGTAGAAGAGATAGATTCACAAACACAAACACACACACAGTACATGTGTGACTGCACTGCAAGCTGCTAGTCAAATATTACAATACTTCAAATCAAATCCTATTTCTTTAGTGTTGGATGGTGAGATGCAATGTTGGACTAAGACCAAACTAAAATAATTTCTGATTTTGTTTATTGACGATTAAAGATAATTATAACACTCGAGGATTAAGTTTTCCCCCCACAATCCGCAGCTGGTATGAATCAATGCTGGTAAATTTCCAAGAACTCTGAACGTGTTTTTATGAGTGTCTCACGGTAACAATGAAAACAAAAAGTGTAACTGATGCAATCTCTGCTTTTTGTTTGCTTGTAGCTTGTTTAGCAAGAGGGCTACTGCTCAAACTCCTTTATTCTGTTCTACACAGATACGAGACGCTTGCGCATCTCACCATGGACTGTAAAGCTGGATCACAAAAATTTCCAGGAACTATAAACTGTGTGGAAAAGTAGCTCAAACTATGACCTTTATGACCTTAACCATTAAGGGAGTGGACCACGGGGCGGCCCGTGGCATAGCGGGTTAAGTGACCACCCCATGTATGGAGGCTACAGTCCTCGCTGCAGCGGCTCCGGTTTGACTCCCGCATCGGACGCCCATTTACTGCGTGTCACTCCCCCTCTCTCTGCTCCCTGTTTCCTGTCCATCTTCAGCTGCGCTATCATTAAAGGCATAAAACGGCCAAAAAAAATAAGCTTTAAAAAAAAAAAAAATGGGAGTGGACCACTATGCATCCATGCCCAGCTCAAGGTCACATACAGGGATGATGGCGCCTTGTGCTCTGTAGACCATTGCCATGTAAGCCATAAATAGTCTACTCTAGTGAGGTTTCCATCCAAATTTAGCACAAATTAACCAACATCTTGAGATGACATTAATAAAAAAAAAAAAAAGAGCAACTCAAACCTCAAATGAAAAGAAATGATGTGGGATGCATGATGGAAATGCATCATTATGTTGCATGCATTAATCTGTTAAGATAACTCTTCGTCTCCGCACTTCGGCTCCGCACAGATTTGATACCTCGAAATATCAAAAGATTTTACATTTATGTTATGATTCATCCATTTCTCTTTCCATTTCACTTTTTTTTTCCATCAAAATACCACTTCAGCCAAAACAAGTTTGAAATGTGATTGAAAAACAGGCACATAGAGATGCACTCTAAGAGACTGTGTAGCACTCTCCTAATGCAATTCTACTAAAATCACTACACCTCTGCACCTCTCAACACCCACTGTGGTCCATTGTTACCAAACGTTTTACAGGGTGCTGCTCTGTCATTCCCAGTAATAAACAAGTAGTTCATCTCTGGAGAGGGTTGACCACAGCAGTGGCTACGATGAGATCAGTTTCTACTGATGTACTGCTCACTTGGGAAATGTCGCGTCAAGTCTCTGGATTTAATTGGCTTAAAATCAATAAAATTCCCAGAAAAAAAAAATATATGTATCTTTGGATTCAGCCTGAAAAACAGTAGAAACAGCAGAGCGGCTGCATTTCCTCACCATCTTGTTCTTTACTTTCGATTACTGGAGAAAAATTCTGAGTTGCCCTGGTCAAAAGAGGACCTTGTTTACTGTAAACTGCAGTAAAGACACAAAAAACAATGTGAGGAGGCAGTCAGAGGAAAATGAGCCTGAGTCAAACTACTCCTTTTAAAGAATCTGGATATTTGGTCGTGAACGATTATATAAGAACAAAAGCAATGCTTCCTTGCTTCCTTGTACGAGTTCCATTTCTGGAAACAATGTTCAGACAGGCTTGCCCAACATGAACCCGGCAATACTGTCACAGTGATGGAGAACTAATACAGCAATGCTCAATAAGTCCTCTATTGGCTTTATTCTATTGTTTGAAAATCTCTGGGGAGTGTTTTATGTGCCGGCCTACACGCTGAAAACACTGGATTCCATGAAACAAGTCAATTTCATTTTCTGGTAGGACAACGGATTAAACCATAGTTGTCGGAAGTACAAGAAAATGAATCACTAACCAACATGGGCACAAAACTTGATAACACCAGTAATTCTTTTTAAAGCTAGGGTAATCCAATAGTGGCCTAGCTGGGCTAAGAGGCCATCTTTACAGCAGAGCTCTTCTGCTTTTGGCTGATAGAGAGACGGAGAGACACGGATTACTGCCATCCAAACACCTGGCCTCTCGGTGTAGGAAGAGAAGCTATAAATCAGCTGAGGTCCCCATTTACCCTGCTCTCTTGTTTTTGTCCCTGTCATATATACCCATTCAGTTTAGATTGGTGTATTGAGTTTGCACTTGTATTGAACCTGTTAAGTATGGACTGGGACTGAAGAGTGTGTGTCTGTGTTCCATTGTCTTCTGTGGTGGACCTATTATCTCAGAAACTGTGGTAGATAATAAAGATTTACACACCATAAAGATTTTTTTTTTTTTTTTACAAAAAACAAAAAAGGGTTTACAGAGCTGCCTTTATGTACCCAGAGTCAACAATCAGCAAACAAGAAACCCTAAGTATGCCTCAGTCTGAGAATGCATTGCGAGAATGAGTTGAATATATAACGTGTTCTCATTCCCAACTCCCCTGCCCAGTAAGTGTCAGTTCAGCACAACTGCAGAACTGCCACCCCACACTAAACTCCCATATCAGCCTACATTAGTCTCAAGTTTTAGACCCACACAGACAGAGAAATAAAGAGTGTGGATCCTGATCATAGTTCAGTTACAAAATCCTACCTTCTCTCCTGCCGGACTGCTGACGACGCTGTCACCCGAACACTCGGGCCGCGCTGGACGGCAATGGTGCAGTTTGTACCAGCATCTGGTTCAAAAGAAGTCGCTGACTTCACTGTGCTGCATTTGAGAAATTCTGTCTACTTTCAAATCAACATAACCGAGATGAGCCTTTGTTGTCACAGAGGGAAACTGTTGACGACAAAGGAGTGCTAGATTTGCCGTCTTTAAACTAAAACAGATCACATCGATTGTTCTCGTAACAAAGCCTCCTTTCTCATGCTTATTTTTGACCGGTTACTGCATACACTAATTAAAGTTTGAAATAATAATGTCTGCTCTCTTTCTCCTCTCAGCAGGACTAGGAATAAGCTGTACCTCTTTGATTAACTAACTGTTACTACATTCATTTTAGCTCTTAAATCACAGCTTATTTCCTTGCTGTCTGGTATCACGCTGCCCTCGGTTCCTATTAGCTTTCTGTACTTACAACACAGTTGGTGTTGTGTAGGTCATTTTGAGACAAGGCTCTGTTAGTCATGTTTACAGCATTGCTCTGTGAACAATGATGTAAAAAAAAAAAGTGCATTGATACATCAGGATGTGACTTGGAGTCTTCTCGACTGACTTTTAGAAGACGAAGGAAGAAGAAGAAAGAACCTAATTCTTCTCAACAAACTGTAAGATTACACCAAGTACACCAAGATTCAATATTGGGTCCTTTGCTTTTCTGCTTATATGTAGATAATCTACCTGAAAGATGAAAAGAGTTGAACCAGTGAACCAAATGTATGCAGATGACATAATCATTTATGTAACAGGCAGAAACCTATTAGGCTGGTTTCGAGTCAAACCATAAGTGAGCTCCAGCTAGAACAGCTTTAGCCACAGTTGAAGAAAACTCTGAAAACTGTTAAATTAGATACAAAAATATATATACGAATATGAGAAAGCTCCTGTCACCGGTAAAATAAATTGAAAGCTTAGCATTAAAGTCTGTGGGTGCATTTAAGAACAGCTACCTGTTTCAGCGTCATGTGCACAATGATGGCGATAACAAGCTGGAATTTACAGGTGTATTGCTCCAGCAAGGCAATTCTTAAGACTTTAAAGACTGAAGACTGCACATACCATGCACCAACAATTCACAGTTTCAACCCACTCAGTCTAACCACTGAGTAGACTGCAAAGGGCCCAAAGAAAAATGACATTGAAAACAATAATTTCTGGTCACTGAAACAAGTTCAAAATACTTAGAATGAAAACAAACTTTTTTTGCTTTTTTTAAATAATGTAATAATCAGTATAAAAATATCCGTGTATATGTAGGAGATATACCTTATAGGTACTTTAGATTTAATATGTTCGCTGAAATAATTTGGCTTGTCTCAGTAACTGGTGAAACTTTGCACTATATGATCGTAATAATGCCTTTGGCAGGAACCTGAAGGTTTCCTCTGATTGCTTTTGAGACCATCTGTGCAGAGTATTCCTGGATATGTGCTCAAAATCTTTGGTGTCTCTGATTCAACCAGCAGGACACTTTCACACAAAAAGGCACATTACATACTCGTTTTTAACCCAGATCTTTAACAAAATCAACACCAGACTTGCATACATTAGACAGACATTCGCACTGATGATTGACATCATCCCAACTTGTTTACAAAGGAGCTGGTTTTTTTTTTGTTTTGTTTTTTTTTTTATTTCATGCTTGTCTTGTTTCAGGAATTTAAATCTGAATGGAAAAAAGGAGAAGACGTAATGAATACAGCGTGGGACTGATGAGAAATAACCCAAGCCTTGAAGCTAGACTCTGAAGGACTGACTCACTCTAATGGGAAGTGCCCTTTAATGAGAAGTGCTAGCGATTGTAGGTGGTGGCATTAACAAAGGCAAAGGAAGGATTGAAAAGTCAAGGGTCATACCCGCTCACCTCCTTGGGCTTTGTTCTCCATTACCACAGTGGTTTACAGTGTTCACGGTGTTGCTTTCATTACGTTCCGACATCAAAGAAGAGACTCATTTTCTGCCTCTTTAGCAGAAGACCCGGGGAAACAGAGATGCTGAAGAGTTGCATGCTCATGTTTTTGTGAGGACTGGGATGGGAGCGTGAGGGGATGTTGCTGTCGAGGGATAATGTGTGTTTTCGGTTGCTAAGGAACTGTCTGGCAGACCATCAGAATAGACAGATGCAGAGAGAAAGATCAACACTGAAAATAAAAAAAAATAAAATCCTTTTAGGAATTGTTGCAAAGTCAAAGAGGATTCTCAAAACTCTTGTAAAAGAAGATTAAAAATGAATGAGAATGTTTTGGTTTTTTTTACTCTTGAGTCTACTTTGACACCGAAAAATGTCCAAGTCAGTGTCAATATATTAATTTTTTAACAGGATAGGAGAATTGTAGATTATTAACTCTATTAAATAAATAAATATAAATAATAAAAAAAAGATTGTAGCTGTTACCTTATTTGTCATTTTCTGTAATTATTATTATTTTTTTGTATTTTTAGTGTTTTATTTTATTATGCTATATTATTATATGATTATATTTAGATGCTTGAACAGTCTCTTCCTATGTTCAATCAACACATTATGCACACTGTTATAAGAGCTGTGTGAACAGTTGTTATATAATTTCATGCTCGCCTCCTCTTCAAGCACGTTGGATGACTATATAGCAAGCAGACTGTCCATAAATTACTGTTTACATCCCCATTTTGTCACTAATGCCATACAGTACAGTCACTATGCAGCATGTGATGAAACCTGATTTATATCAGGAAAGAATGGTGACTCAACAACAATAGTGTGTTTTAAAAAAAGCTGTTCATAGAGTATGTTGTGGTGTTGGGTTAATACTTATGCGAGAGCCTATTGGTGTCAATGTATTGCTGATAATGAAAGGTTAAACTTCGTTCTTAAATTTAGGTCCTCCAGTGCTGAACCATTTAAGAAATCACAAATCCTCATTTGTTTTCGCTCCTGCAGTTTTAAATATTTCTCTGCGCAGCTGGCACAGTATCAGTTAACAGCTTACCTTGTTATGTTCATCACATCAATATTCATCATGACTCCAGGGTTAAACAACCTGGGAACAAAAAGAATCTGATGAATACATACGTTTTTTGTGTTTTCAATAGATGCTTATCAAAAATGAAATACAGATCTGTCAAGAAAAAGTGTACGTAGTTGTGTTCCCAGCTGTGCACACCATGAGAAGACCGTGCTGTAGCGGCTCTGTTTGCGAACAGAAAATGTGATTTCAATTTAACATAAATTAATATTATTTCCAAAGATCAGACAAGATTTGAGTGAAAAATTGTCAAAAGCTTAAAAAAAAAAAGATGTGATATGACATACCTATGAACTTAAACATACTTTATGGAGTAGAATAATATTGGTATATCTTTATAAATGTTAAAAATTCAAACTGTGATAATGGCATGCATATATTCTCTGTTGGGGACCAGAAGCTGTCAGAAACTCCATTCATTCTCGGTGGCAGTTCTTATCGCTACGGGTTAAATTAATTTTTGGTGTCATTGTTTTCCCCTTTTGAATAAAATTAAGGACACTGTTTCAATTAAATTAAATACAACTTTATTGTCATTTACACATCAACAATGGGCAACGTTTCAAGTTTGAGTGACGGGCAGCGCAGTGGCAGCAGCGCGCCGAGTACAAGTAGTGCAGTGCTATTTCTGTTCTACAGCATTTTATCGTGGCTTTCAAAACTACAATGATAGTATTTCCTGTGGAGTTTTCCTGTAAACAAACTTCCTGTTCGCATTCAGTGTTACTCAACAACACTCACTGAGCTCTAACAATCCCGCTGAACGCATTTCCCTCTTCATACAATATTTGTAAAGCCGATTTTCCTGGAAACTTTAAAACCCTTGGTCACATACATTTGCAATTGTTCCCTTCTTCTTTGCCTTTGTTTGTGTTACCGTCACTTGTATAACAGTCGGATGGTGTCAAATCACTGGCACGAATGTGTAGTCTGTCACCCACGTGCACATCCATGTGCGTATCTGGTTCATCATACCTAAAAAACATGTTCTCAGAGCCTTCCGAAATGACTAATAAAGCATTTTCAGAGCTGCCACCTCTGCGATTAGGATGAGGATAAGTTGAGGCAAGTGAAACTAATTAAGGTTTAGAAAGAAAAAAAAATCCTGGTCATGATTAAACAAAACCAACTTTCACAGACTGTAGTCTACTTTTTTTTTTCTTCTGAGAGAGAATAATTATTCTTTTATTTCCATGACAGCAAGAGATAATTTGTCGCAAAGTGCTGATGATTCTTTCATGAAGATAGTGTTGAAATAACTATTAGGTTATTCAGCATAACACTCTAGACAACAAATTTGTTACTGTGGCAAAACACAGCAACTAAAACTACTCTGGCTCAGTCTCAGTCAGTCTACTGTGCTGAAAACCACAAAAAACAACCGAGACACACTCTCTAGCAGAAGCAGGCATGAGATGTAAACTCAAGACTCTGCAACACTAAGAGGGAGTATATCTGTGTTTGGCAACAGGTAAAGCCGGTGATTAGACATGGTAAGTTATCAGCTACTTTTTACTGGTGGCAACGTTCCCACTGGTGTGGGCAAGGAAGTGAGAGAGCAGCCAGGACAGCCCCCGAGCTGGTCTCAGATCCAAGATCAGCACCGTGGAGAGTGGTACAGCCTTTGCACACGGTCTTGACATATCCAAACAGAGCCACAGGCATAATGCAATCTAAGTTTAACAAGTGCATTAATAGATAAACAGTTTGACGTGAATCATACATTTTGGGTTACGAAATGTGGGCCATTTTAAGCTCGTGTGAATCTCTCATGAATCATTGTTGAAGTATACAAACCATGAACTGGACTAACTGTTTCAATACTTGGAAGATCTTCAGAGCTGGTAGTTTTCTTCCTTTCCTGTTGCATTTTTGATACAGTTGCAAAAATGCATTTGACGGTTGTTTTTGTTTCTAATCTGGCGTGATTTATTCCCTCTGCTTCACATTACGAGCTGTGTGAGAGGTTGAGAGAGGTTGAGTCGTGAAAAATAAACATGCGCTGAAAAATCAGTTTAAAATATAGACTCATTTTGTCAAAATCACAATGTTTTTCAGGGTTCACCTCTTCTTTCTCCCTCTCTTTCTTCCTGTCCCCTACTGTCTCCACATTTGTCCATGGTAAGACCCCAAAAATATCATGCTGTGCATTTCATGCCGCCCTCTTCCTTGTGTCGTAGCAGAAGACCACAATTACACACAGAGGGACCATAAATGACTATGTTTACCCGTGCTTAAAGCACGGCATTCACCACAGGTATTAGAGCACTGAGGATGGAGAAAAAAAAAGGAGTACAATACATGAGACAGCACAGAGAGAAAGAAACATTTATATTATGAACGTTCATCCAGTTACATTACCAAGTGTATCAAAGAAATGTCAATTCAATCACGACAACTCTAAACTAATTTCATATGAATTACATATTTTATTATTTCGTGATTGCATTTTCAAAGGACATTTTGCTCTGGGATTGCAAAACAGTGATTAGTGGCAGTTTTCAGTACAGGAAGGAGCATTAAGCATAGAGTTAACTGTTGTTTTGGTAGGTGAAATAGCAACAGAATTATATATCTTTCTCTCGGCTTAAGATTTCTCACCAACCACTTCAATTTATACAAAATCATTATTGGATTGTGGAATAACTCCACTTTTCTCATGTTTCTCGTAATACAGTCAAGAAATTGGCACTAAAGTCATGCAGGCAGAAAAGCTGAAAGAAAGACTTCGTGTGCAGACAGCAGCAGAGATACTCATCAACTGGTTCCCTGTTCCACAGTCAGTCCACTAGTCTACTAAAGCGGCCCTTCACTTCTCCCTCATCCTAAAATGACCTTGTGAATTAACTCACAGCATCTCACAGGCTATCGTAGCCTGTCCAGCCTTAAAACAACCAGCATCATCAGACCATCAACATCATTGTCATGGGTCTAAAAGTGTAATATAAACTCTGTGGCTGTTTTCAGGAAAAACTGCATGTTGTAACGCCACGCCAGCTTCACCACAAGGTGATTAGGGCAAGAGCCGCAAAAGTGCTGAGGATAATCTCATTATTATTTTCCTCAAAACACATTTGTGTAGCCACTAAAATAGATTTTTAGCAATTACTTTACAGTTACTGGCTGGTGTTATAAATGAACTCTCGACAGAATTAGACCAGGGATCATTGAATTCAAATTTGTGTCATGCTATATCTGTCGAATGAAGGTTTTTGCTTTGGCTGATTGCTCTGCGGTCGGAGCACCTGTACGCAGAAGCAAAACTGGATAAATGAAGTGCAAACTCCAGATATATGGAGGCACTGTCAATACATTCATTTTCACCGAGTTTAGAGTATTAAGATAAAATGCAAACATTCGACAGAAAGCTCAACAGATAAAGCACTGAGATGACAACATAAGAAAAAAAAAAAGACCTCAGTCGCCCTTCTGATTCTACAAATACCGCTCACATATGTATACAACATTTGGTTCCCTTTGTTTTTCCAAGGAGAAAAATAGACTTAGTTTCAACGCAACAGTCTGTTCTTCAGTATGTGTTTCTAAAACTGCAACACATCAAAGCTGATCAAACCGACAACTTAAAGAGACCTTACAGATTTTTCATAATCAAACATTTAGGTACAGTACAAGGACCTCTAATATGATCATTTTATTCATTGGCAACTTGATGTACAAGAGCTATGTGAGGGTGGTAATTCTGCTGATCACTATGGATGGATGGCTGCATATGAACGCTGAAAACTTAAAGCACCACAGTCAGAATTATATCAATACCCTGTCCACATTTTTCTTGCGATGTTGACTTTTATTTAGATTTAACATGAAGTCTTCTGCGTTCATTAATAGGTGCGTATTTGGCTGGGTTAATTCTTCAAACAAAGATTGTGCAATTAAATATGGATGCCACAAAACCAAATATATCCTAGAGGGAGTGAGACAGTGGTTTAACATTAGCTCAGACTGATTCAAAATTTACCTTGCAGAACTTAAGTCTACTTCTCTCGGCCTCGCTCTCGTGGGTACACTACAGAATTATAACCAAAGACAAATAAAAACTGTACAAGAAGAAGAAGCTTGACGGGAATCAGACTTCCATTTTAGACACGGAAACAGCATTAAGAATGACACAAATCAGAAAATCCCTACAAATCACATGGCGAGGGCACCGTGGCGTGTGCGCAGACAGGCTGGTTATGTGCATTGATGTCTTTGATGGTTTGGAGATGAATTCGTGACTTTCATGAGGAAGGCTTATTAGCAGTCTGTAAATGCCCCTGCAAATGGGGTGATCTATTATATACAACATGAAGCACTTTCAAACAGGTAAAGGGGGATTTTTAAAAGGGACGCATTTGGAGATAATTACATGAACACGCTGGAAGTGAATTCATAATTTACTTGATATTCAGAATTCTTTATTATCTGGTTAATTAGCTCCAGTTTGAGATTTCTCTTAATTAGAGCACTTTATCTACAGCGCACGATGACAGCATGTCAGTACAATTTATTGCACTTTCCTGGAGGTAAACAAGATAGATAGATAGATAGATAGATAGATAGATAGATAGATAGATAGATAGATAGATAGATCTTTTATTTTTCATATGTTTGAAGGTGCAATGATATGATTTGCATTTGGCTCAAACATATGCTGTGTCCACACATGAAGACCACATGGGTATCATGTAATGGAACATAAAGGCTCTTCTAAACTTCCCAGCAGATGGTGCTAATGTGTTTCCCACCCCATTCCTCTCAGCAGATGGTTGTTCTTTTTTACAATGCTTGAACTATTTAAGGTTAAACACATAAATTAAACATATGCATTTTAAAAGATGAATTATCTACAGTAGTAAAAAAGAAAAAGAAAAGAAATATAGATTTCAATATAGTATAGCTTAGTATGAGTAGTGTGGATATTCTGCAATGGAAAGGGGGCTGGGGGTTGCCATGGACAACCAGATATAAAAGTATGGTACAACGTATAGTACGTAGAGTACTTTTTACTTTTTTTTTTTTTTAGAATTGATGAGGTCTGTGGGGAGCTAGAAAACACTGGGAATGGATAATGGAAACAGTGTAAATTGAATACAACATATCACTGTAAATAAGCTATTACTTCTCGGTCCATGCATCTTATGGGAGTGCAAAGCAGCTTTGGCTCCAACAAATAACACACCATAAATAACTCTGATGCTTGTGGGAAATGCACCTAATATAAGCACCACAACCCCGGATTATTATGCATGTGAAACATCATTGCGAGTAACACCTGTAGGCACAAGGTTGTCTCCCGCTGCTGTGTACATCTACTGATCGGGAACACAATCCATATGCAGACTTCAAGGCCCTGAGAGTCTACAAAGACTCGCAGGAGCTCTGAGAGTACCAGGTGCTGCTCTCTCACTTCAGCATGATGCACATCTTACTGAAGGCACTGCACAGGTGTAAGGGGATGAGTTGGAGTCTTTGTCTTCCTTCCGACCCCTTTGATATCTCCTGGTGGGAAGGTGGGGGGTGTGGGGGCAGGGGCAGACGTTTGCATGTAAAGGGAAAAAAAAAAAAAAAACTGCAGAAGTGAGACAGCAAGAGAGGAGTGAAGGAGACACGGTGGGCGGAGGCTGGGATCATTTCTCAGTTGATGGGAAGCAAAATATTGCCTCTTGTGCTGCCCAGGATCGGAGCGCAGAGCCTCTGTGCATAACTCGGTACATATGTTAGCTTGCTGTTATTTCTATACTATACTGTGAAGAAGACAAACAATGGAGGGTAGCATCAGGACTGAAAATAAGATCCAGTCTCACATTTCCCTGTTACTGTAACCCCTCCAAAGAAACCACATTATGAACCTTGATACTTCATAATAGCACCTTGTGACATGCGATCCTCACCCTCCCTGTATCACGGTAGTGTGTCCTGTTCCATATTATTAACTGTCCGTCTGCGTTTCATTGCTTCAGTGATGTCATGATGTGAAGGTATTACATGCCATGGAAGATATTATATGGCTTTAAAGCTGCTATAATCAATATTTTTTTGGATTGGCTATGGATCAAATGTGTTTGTGCAATCTGAACAAGAGTCACTTGTAGTACTTTTTGAGGGTTCATCACTAAAGATGACTCTGCAGTTTGTAACCTCGATGGAGCATTTCAGCATCCGCCAGCCTGTTGTTTTGATTTTCAGACCCTTCCTATTCAGACAACCCTGAGGCCAGATGTGGTACCGTGGTCTGAAGAGGGGAAAAAAGATTATCCTCATAGAACTTACAGTCCCATGGGAAGACGGGTGTGAACAGGCCTTTGAAAGGAAGAGCGCCAAATACCAAGACCTTCTGCATGCATAGGGGGAAAGGATGGCAGGCATGGCTGTTCCCAGTCGAGGTCGGCTGTAGAGGATTCTCTGCCCGGTCTGCCTGGAGAATGCTCACAGCCATTGGAATGACAGGAAAGGAGAGAAAGAGAGCGGCTGGCAGGATGGGGGAGGCGGCAGAAAGACCCTCTTGCTGGTTATGGAGCAGAGGAGAGGAGTTAAGCTGGAAACCACGAGGAGAAGATGGGCAGTGACTTGGCCACCACTGCCGACCCACCACAGGGAGGGTGATGTGGTTAAGGGTCGAAACACTCAGTCAACGGTGGGCGCTGCCTGATGACATTAACTCCTCATGGCCAGGGCTGCACTTCACTTAAGGTGAATGAAGGAGAAGCATCTTCAGATGTATTTGGAATCTATTTACTCTCGTCCCACTCACCTGCTTAAGATGCAGCTAGCAGGTGGTCATTTTCATGGAAAAGGCTCTGATAAATCCTCTGTGTGGCCAAATGGCAGAACTTGTTAACACAGCGGCTAAAGAGCTGGATGTTTCCCCCAGCAGTTGGTGGAGACCAGATCAGAGCTAAAAGGAAAGTGAATATTGGACTTCCATTCACCAGGTGGCCAGAAACACAACTCCAAAAGAAAGCTGACGCTGCTTCATGTTGGCTTATGAATTTCAAAGGGGAATATACATCAGTGCTGAGTTTCTAACTTGTTTCTCATGCTCTATAGCCAAAAACCCCTTTCATGCAGGTTTAAATTGAAAATCATGAAGCTGCCCTACTGAGTTAAAACATCTTTTATAATCCATTACTCTCATCCTACTACCAAGCTTTATAATTTTGATTTTTTTTTTTTTGACAAGACCTTTACAGCTTTAAGTTGATAGAAGCTTTACTCATTTAAACCTGGGATATAATGGTTAATAGTTTCTGGGAGAGAACTGAGAATTCAGTCATTTAGCTGCTGCATACATAATGGCCTTCTTCCTGATTCCTCTTGAGAGCACAGCAGCTTGATGTGTTGAAGGAACCAAGCTGAGTCACTCTGCATTAATCTCCGAAAAAAAGAGAAATGTTTGTGTAGAAATGTTCCCTGAGTCTGGAAAGCTGGTCACCGTGGTACCACAGTGCACTGTCACTCCCGTCACCTTAAATGGGTGGGGGGAAGGTTACTCTGTGTGGGTGTCTGTCTGTCTGTATGTCTACTCCCTGACATACAAGCTGACCAAAGTGACTGTGGTCCAGATGGACCCTGATGCGGATGGCTTGATCAAGTGGAGCGTTATCAGACCACCCACTCTGGCTGACATAAGCTGTGAGGGCTAAGCGTATTAGGAGGCAGGGGGTCCACGGGGACTATGGAGACACTTCAGAGTAATAAACTCATCAGGAGTGAGACAGATACACCTGTTCACTACAGGGTGACTGAGACAGAGGGCACCGAGTGGGAAGGAGACACGGAGGAAGGAGGAGCAGTTGGTGTAGCGCACAGACAGAGAGAAGGCGATAGCAGCTGACGTGGCGGGGTGGGGGTGGGGGGAGCTAAAGAGGGTGAGACTGTGACCATCCCAAGAGTCAAAATCGCCTTAGACAAGACTAACTGAGCTGGACTAGTTGAGTCCAAGTCAAGCCAAACATCAAAGAGGAAATCTGAGATCCTGATTTCAAATCCCTAACCTCCTGAAATCAAGATGACAACGCATCTCACTGTTGTTGTTTAGAAAGGAGTAATTAAGAGTTAATTTGGGGATTATTGAGACTTAGTTGTTCGACGTCAGACGTAATTAAAAGTCATTATACCAAATTCTCTGAAAAAGACCTTGTGATTTAAGAACAAAATATGGGACAAGTAAATGACTTTCAAAATGCTAATTTACAGTTGTTTTATAGTACTCCAGCCTTGACAGACATGGGCAGCTAACACAGACAATCAGCCATGTAGAGAGGAAGAGAGGACGATAAAGTCCAGATAAAGTGAAATGAGATGTGAAATCGAGGGAGAGAGAGCGACAAATCCACTCCCTCCACATACAGTAAGCCCAATGAAACCCAAATATAGACACACTACGAGGTCACCTATATAAAATTGGTTGGTAATTTTCAACAATCCTACAACACTTGTTCTTTCTGAATTTCCAGAAATAATGCAGTGACCCATATGATTCTATCTCCACCGTAGAAAATCACTTTGACCTATTTTGATGTAAAGTAGTCCATGTTCTTATTTCTGCCTTTTATCATATAAAGAAGGAATTAGATGAGACGGAATAACTTTAAACATATTTGTACAGTGCAGACATTATTCAATGACACTCCTAAAAATATTCATCTCCCCACAAGACATATCCCTCTAACTCAGGTTAGATTTGGTGGCCAGGTGGTGCTTTAAATATAAGATCGTCTTCGAGCACAACCCTGTTCTTCAGCATTAGCGGGTTTGTTTAAATGTTAAAACAAGGATCCAACAACCCTCTCTTGTTTCAGTGCGATTTTTTCAGTCACGTTACACAAATGATAGAGCACCACTGTTTTCAGTGGTGCTCGTGCTGATGTTGGCAGTTTATCTGCTGATCGTGAAAACAGGTGTGCATCATTGGATCCTAAAGGAACACTCACAAGAGGTTGAAGTAAGGGTAAAACTGTTTCGCGGCAGGTGACAGTTTATTAATGTAATGTGGCTCATGGGTGCGGGCAGACAGCTGACGTTTTCTTTGTTGAACTTCTCATCGTTTGTGTTAATAGAGCTCTTTTTTTTTTTGGTAACTGACTCCTGCCTACATATGTTGTATTGCTCACCGCGAACATACAAAATAAAGGGACAGTTTTAATCATTTCTATACTCACTTGGGTGTTTCAACAGGTCAAATTTAAACCAGTTTAAACCAATATTGCCTTTTGAAGACACCTTGGAGTATATCACACATTACTATTTATCAGGTACTTTTGTTCAATAGACCACAAGTGCAACCGCTTATTCAAAGGCATATTAATGTAACAATCACCTTCCTAGCATTCTTGTGAGACTGTGTACAGCATTGCTTTGGTATGCATTCACTTTGCTCAATGAACGCGGGAAAATGAACCTTTATTAGACTGAGTAGTTGCATATTGCCGGGCGGATAGAGAGAGAAAAAAAGAAGATAATATCCTGCTAATAAGTGTTGATGAAATGCTATTGTCTGTGCGTTGTTGTCAGGGGACCTCCTCTGACACTTTTGTAAGCTACCTAATAAACATCTCTGTTTGTTGCTTTAATTAATCTCTATAATATAAATAAGTAAAACAATAGAATTGCAGGGAAAGCAGGGAAAGGTGTAAGGGTTCGCTGCCAATGGCAATGACACCTCGGCTCGATTTCTTGCATAGGATTTGGAGATGTTTACAACATCTGATCAAGAAGGAAATTACATTGGAAACCTACTGTAAGAGATAAAGATGTGGTACTTTGTCTCATTTGATGCAGCGGATGATGATTTTAAAAAAAATGGTTTTATGTGTTGTGGTGTATCATTTGATGTTGATGATCATGACGTTTAAAAGACCACCTATGTCAATTTGAGCTGTTGGACTCATCTCCTTGTCTCAGCACGATACCTGGCTCTGCAGGTGAGAGGAGAGGTAATGATTTGCACATCAGGGTAAATAAAATACAAACTAGCCATGAGCCTGCCTCATTACTGCACTCTATTTCCTCTGTCCAGTCTCAGCTGGCTAAACACAATTTGGCTCTTTAGATGATGCTAAAAAGCTATAGGAGCCGATCATAATTCACCTCTCACTTATGTTCCGTTCAAGGAGTAAAGTGTTATTCCACTAAGAGCATGCTGAGAGCATTTATGTATGCGTTCAAGGTGTCAGTATAGAAGTACAGGGAAAAAAAAAAAAAGCTGTTTCACTGTGAAAATCCATGATCCTGCCGTCAACCTGTTGAAGCCCATTTTGGCTCGCAGGCCGACAGTGAGGATCGTGATGAGGCAGAATCAGTTGCGCAGTGAGCATTGATCAGGAAATATTTCTTGGAACGTGCAAACTGTGAACATTTGGTTGACACAAACACACACAGGCAAATGAACAGAAACAGGCCTGCAAACAGATGCAGGTTGTGCTCGTCATTAAACACATTTACCCTGTCCAATACACTCTGTGCAAGAAGCATTTCCTACCTGCAGCCCACATAAAGATACATCAGAAATCAGACACACAAGTGTATAGACACACACACAATGTAAAGGACATGAGGGCATTTGTTGATCAACCCCTTTCAATAAACCATTGTTTTTCTTGTGGCTTAATGACACCGCTAAGCTAGGTCAGGGATTTAAGGCGCTCAGTTGCAAAGATGAAAACAGAGCTGGAAGAAAAGAAAGAAAGACAGGCTGCATAGAGAGTAGATAGATTCCCATGACTCAAACAGTAAACCCTCACGCTCATCGGTACTAACCTCCGTAAGACTGACACAGTAAACACACCTTGTTAGGCTACCTGAATGGATACATGCATTAACATCTAACTTGGCTTTCCAGCCTTCCTCCTGACCTTGTTGGTTAAATGCTAAATAGGCAATATTTCGGCAGCTTATTAGATTTAATGATGTTTCACAACAAAACAAAAAGTTAAGGTTTGGTTTGGGCAAAAAATATCAATTAGGGTATGGTCTTGAATTGTCTAGTCTAGAGGTAGATGAATCTTTTAATCATCTACAAACACAACAAAAGAATTGAAATGTTGCAAAAACTAATCTACAGGCAGACTATCCAAATAAAGTTTTACTGCAACGGGCATTTTTATTTATTGTTACTAAGGATTCATTGACAGTCATGGCAACTGCAGGTATCAGTGTGCCTAAAAGAAAGAAAGGGTCTGTGTCTCTCTTTTCCTTCACCACAAAACTACTTCCATGGCTTTACATGCATACAATCAAGTCCAATACCAGTTTCCACCTTACTTTGGAGCATGGCCAGGTATAAACACTTTTGCCTTTAGACAAGTGTCTGGACAACACTGGTTAATTTAAAGTATACTGGAGCCTTTATCTACTGCAAGGGTTTAAGAGAGAAGGAAGGCAGTAAGAGAATAATAAACAAGTGTGTGAAAGAGGAACCAAAGGTTACCATTATTTGGGTCTTATCCTACGTAACGTCACTATTTTCCAGTCAGCTAAAGTCGAAGGTTTGGCATTAGACTTCAGGGAACAACAGCTTCAACAGACTCTTTTAGATGCGTGGGGATTAACTTGTAAAATACACTGTATGGGGTCAAATGAAGGCTGAAGTAACTTTCAGTAGTGCATCAAAATCAGTAGGAAAGAGATTAATATTAATATTCTCAGTGCAGTCAGACGGCATGATGCATGAGTGCTGTGTCTAATGTACAGTACAGAAGGCTTGTGTCTTTGAAGGATAAAAGAGACACGTATCCTTAAAAATATCATCACTGCTACTGTCTCAGCTTTCATATAATCACAGGCATAGACAAAGAGCTACTCCAGCTGTGCTGGAAACCAGTACTTCTCCACTGCCGAACCACAGCAAAGCGAGGTAAACAATAAGGTGATACTCCCTCTTCTCCCTCCGACACAGCAAACACTTGAATGTTGTAAAGAAGAAAAGAGGCACAGATTCAGATGGAAACATGGACAAATTTATGTGGGAGACAAACAACAGGTTAGTAAAAAGTCAGTGGTTGAAAGAGGTGACAGTTGCCGGGAAAACTCTCCATGTGTAAAAAGTCAGCTCTGATTTCTCCCCCTCCTCTTCCCTTTTTTTTCTGACAGAGGCAGCAGAGAAAAAGCTCACACTCTGACTCCACACGGTCCATCTTCATGGTTTAAATTCCTTTAAGATGAAAGAGTGTAACACTTTTTTTTCCTCTTCTTTTTTTATTGCTTGAGGGAAGAGGAAGTGAAATCAGAGAGTTAGGAAGAAGAAGAAAGAGAATTCAGGAATGGGTTAAATAGTGTAGGCAGGAAGAGGCCTTCACTCTCTTATTTCCACCTGAAGAAAGGCCGTTGCCATTAGATTGAAATTTAATTTACGAAATAGTGTTTTAATGCAGCTGCTCACCAGCAGCCCATTCCAAATACACTTTCTGTCAGTGCATTTCCTGAGGGCCATTTAATTGGGCTAATGAAGAAAGCTGCTAATGGCTGGGTTTATCTCAGGCAGCACTGGTGACATTTCATCGAGGCAGGTGATTTTACCAGCATTGTTTAAGCTCAGTGTACAGCATTTCTAGTTGGAGAGAGAGAGAGAAAAAAAAAAGTAAACATGCTATCTGTGCAAATAGAAAGAACGTGGTGGGGACAATGTAGTCTGGAGGAAAATCGTTCGACTTCATCCAATAGCAGATTAAATTATTTTAATATTAGCTTCCACACACGCTCACAGCTGGCTCATTGTTACTCAGCATTTCGTCTTCAATTCTTCAATTCCAGGAACGCCAACGCGACCTGAGAAGACTTGAATGAATGAATAAGATAGACTTAATGATCAAAATATGCATCACATTTAAATAGCCACACACACACAGACAAAAGTCACTCACACACACACACACACACACACTATATGCAAATAGAGACAGTGATGTGACATTTACCTTCATCAGTTATCAACATCTTGACATTAGTACATCAAACCTGCTGTTTAATAATGAGCTTTGGTCGCCGTCTGACTAACGAAAGATTCTGACACCCCTGTCATTCCTCCCTGTCAGACAGAAAGGTCAGCGAGGGAGGCAAAGAGGTTGAGACCCATGTTTATACATGGATTCACGACATGACTACGCTGAACAAAGCTGGCATGTTGAAATAACAATATGAAGGGCACGGTTACACTCAGACAAAATCACAGTCCTGTGTCAACAGTTAAGTCAAAAGACGGGAGCGTAAATCTGATATTTCTGCTGATATAGAACTAGTTATGATACGTTTCTGTATACAAACATGGATGACATTGAGACTCGGTGATTGTGAATATTCCTCCAAAGCGAGATGGTTTTAGAAGATTTGATTACTGTTGTGTTCACCTTGCATGAACTGTCCGGTGTGTTTCCTTACGCTCTCCAATTGGGGCTGCAATTAAAGATTATTTCCGTTATTGAATAATCTCTTCTCATTGTTTGGTCTATAAAAACACCCATTACAATTTCCTAAAGTCCAAGGTGAGGTCTTCAATTTCCTTGTTTTGTCGAACAAAGGGCTCAAAACAGAGAGATATTGAATTCATTATCACACAAGACAATGAAAACCAGCAAATCTGCTCACCGCTGAGAGGCTAGACATGAATAATGAACAACAACAATTACCAAAATAGTTGCCTGTTATGAATTATGTTATTGTGGATTGACTTATTGTTTCAGCTGTACTTCCAACACAAAAAGAAGAAGACGTTCTCACGCTGCAATAGTGGAAGAATAATACTCGAGAAAGATGATGCAGGTTCTTCTTCGTCATTGTCAATAACCTGCTGCAATAATCACATCCAAATCTCTCATCACTTTCCATCATATAATTTCACAGGTATTCAACACTTTTAATTGCATACAAACGTGCAAATGCAATTACTGCTGCTACTCAGGTGGCATAAGAGACCTGCATAATAATGTAAAATAGTTTCAAAGGCAGATCTGGAAAATGCCGGTCTCACTTTAAATGTGCAGTATATAAAAACAGTCCAATAATTACTTCTATATGCCTCTCTATGAATACTAGTGGATATGCTCTCTCATTAGACTCAACACGTTAATGAATTTCAGAATAAAAGTCTGAGATGTTTGCGTTCAGTTCACCGGATTCAAACCGCTTTGTCCGTTTTTTTTTGTCTGTCTCTTTTTGATAGACGACTTAACTGAAATTTCAAACCACTTCAGTGTGACCGCTACACGCGTCTCTTGGCAAAGGACGTCCAACGCGCACGGTTTCCTCTATTGTAAACAACAATGAAGTGTGATATTTGAAAAAAACAGATGCGCCACCGGTGAGCTAGGAGCCACCAATCATTTGTAGTCTGTACCCAAAGCGACTTTTGAATCCCTCCTTCTCTTCCCACCTCTTCAAATTCATTGGCTGCCAGAGGAGTAGCGACAATGTTTAATGCACCATGCGGTGTCCGGAGTTCAGTCAGTGAGAGGAAGCGTTCAATGCGCTCAGGGCTGTTTTACGTGCAGAACATACAGAACAGTGTGACTGGTGCGTATATATTGAAGAAAACCAACCTTTTTTTTTCTTCCTGATTGCTACAGAGAGACTTGTGCCAGAATGCGGGGTTGTCGTTGCTGACCACCTCTTCAGCAGCTGTCTCTCTCTCTCTTGCTGTGTGTGCGTGCGCGTGTGTATGTGTGTGTGCGGACTTTGACGGGGGGACGGCGGACAAGGACAAAATGCCACAACGGGAATCAGTCACTCAGCGCTGTGTTTCGGACGGAGGAAAAAACCCACTGGTCGCCTTTTAAATATCCACTTTGGATCTACCTTTAGTACTCGTCTGGATTTTTTTCCTCTCCCCCTGTCTTCTCATAGAGTCATATTTCTCTCTAACTGTTTTTTCTTCCTGAAGAACGGTGACTCACTGCAGGCAGAAGGCGAGCCGCTGCATCCTAATCAGACAGCGGGGAGGACTTCAGCTCATTGACATTACAGTCATACTTTTCTGGAGCACTTTTTTTTTTTTTTTCCACTGCGCTGCACTGTAGCCTGCGTGTGCATCGGAGGCTTGTGGCTTTTTGCCTGCACAGAGAGAAGGGGAAAGAGGATACGGGTGGTACCTAGTGAAGTGATCTGGGGATGAAACTCTCCCTGAATCTTGCTGGAACTGACTGTTTTGATTTTTCTACATATTTCTCGGACTATTTACAGCAGTTTTTTTTGTTTGTTTGTTTGCTTTTTTCTGGGGTAAGTTTCGTCCTTTTTTTCCCATGTTGTGTTATTTTTTTTGAGGGGGGGGGTCTTTTCTGTTGTGGAAGTCTTGTCCGTTGCGATTGCTATTTCACAACCATCCCTATGCATGCGGATGCAACAGCTTCTTTCAAGGACCGTTGATTCTTGCAGGGAGAGAGGCAGAGAGGGAAAGAGATACAGAGAGCATCAGCGGAGAGCATTACACGGCTGTGCTGAGATGTTGGCAGCTCATTTCCGATTTTTTTTTATAAGGCTAATTGTGAATATCCGGATTATGCGGATTTGTTAATGCGTGTAAGAGGCTCATTTTATGCACACTTATTCAAATAGTCGCCACAATAGGCCATCTTCAGTTGTACGCTCGCAGTGTTATCACACTATTAAAGTTGCCCTATTACAGTTGTAGTCAGCATTCTCATAATGTGTGAATGGGGCATTATTACGGCGGGGTCAGGTCGTGTATTGCATGTATCAGAAACTGCATTCCGATTCTTGTTTTATAATAGTAGTAAATATGCTACAAGGGGGGAATCATTATATTCCTGTGTATCAGGGCTGCGCCGAGTGTCTTCCCAAGGTTAACTAATTGACAAGCTTCCCCCATAATTGTGGAGATGAATTACGCATGAGCCCTGTTTCATTTCTTTCTCAGTGGTAGATCTGATGTCTTACTGGCAGAATGGTTGTAATATAGCTGTGTCTATATCTATTTGGGTTACTAATTGCCATATATACATTGTAACAAATGTATCCTTTTCTGTTTTCCCCCATAGGTGGTATGAGTGAACACTAAACAATGACTATTCTGTTTGGAGACTGGATCGCGATTATTGCTCAGATGAGTCTGGGCGCTTGGCTGAATATAAATTAGGTGTTCGACACCACAGATTGCTGGAAGAGGCAGAGAAAGAGAGAGACAGAGCAAAGACAATCCATAAAGACAAATGCCAAGGCCTCACATGATGAACAGAACTCTTTATTTGATCCTGAATAATAGAAATACCAAATTTGAACAAAATATCAACAGGTCAAAGGAGGTGTAAACATAACAGGAAATTATAGCAGCTTTTTACGGAGTGGGGATGCATCTTTCTATTTTCTTTTTCCTCCTCCTATGGGCTCAAGCCCTGACATTGAAAAACTTGAATTACTCTGTCCCGGAGGAACAGGGTCCGGGGACAGTGATTGGGAACATTGCCAAAGATGCCAGACTCGGACTCGAACAGACTGGTCAGGGACAGGGTAAGAAAGCCAACTTTAGGGTGCTGGAGAACTCAGCTCCGCATCTCATCGACGTGGACCCACAAAGCGGACTGTTGTACACAAAGCAGCGCATTGACAGGGAAACATTGTGCAAGAGAAACCCCAAGTGCCAGCTCTCCATGGAGGTGTTTGCCAATGACAAGGAGATCTGCATGATCAAAATAGATATTCAGGACATTAACGACAATTCACCCACGTTTCCCTCGGATCAAATTGATATTGACATTTCTGAAAACGCAGTGCCAGGGACACGCTTTCCCCTGACCAGCGCGCATGACCCAGATGCAGGGGAAAACGGCCTGAAAACCTATCAAATAACACGCGATGACTACAATCTCTTCTCCTTAGAGGTAAAGTCCCGTGGGGACGGGACTAAATTCCCAGAATTAGTTATTCAACGACCACTGGACCGAGAAGAACGAAGCCATCACACTCTCATTTTGTCAGCCACTGATGGTGGGGAATATCCTAGGACAGGTACCATGCAGATAAATGTTAAAGTTATCGATTCCAATGATAATAGCCCTGTGTTTGATCAGCCCTCATATGTTGTAGAAATTCCTGAAAATTCTCCTCCTGGTAAAGTCCTCATTGATTTAAACGCTACTGATCCTGATGAGGGCAACAATGGACAAGTAGTCTATTCTTTTAGTGGGTATGCCCCAGAGAGAATCCGGGAGCTCTTCTCCATAGATTCGAGGACAGGGGTCATAAAGATTCAGGGTGAAATTGACTACGAGGAGAGCCCAGTTATTGAGATTGACGTCCAGGCAAAGGATCTAGGTCCCAATCCAATCCCAGGCCATTGTAAAGTCACTGTTAAAGTGCTTGACAGGAATGATAACTGGCCGTCTATAGGTTTTGTGTCTGTGAGACAGGGAGCTATCAGTGAGGCAGCACCTCCAGGCACCGTCATTGCCCTGGTCCGTGTCACAGACAAGGACTCAGGCAGGAATGGGCAGCTTCAGTGCAGAGTGCTAGGTAATGTCCCTTTTAAACTTGAAGAAAACTATGATAACTTCTATACGGTGGTGACGGACAGGCCCTTGGACAGAGAGGTGCAGGATGAATACAATGTCACCATTGTGGCTAAAGATAATGGCATTCCTCCTCTAAACTCCACAAAATCCTTCACCGTCAAGATTCTGGATGAGAATGACAACGTTCCACGCTTTACCAAGTCAGTTTACCTTCTTCAAATACCTGAAAACAACATCCCGGGGGAGTACCTAGGTTCAGTTCTGGCACATGACCCAGACCTTGGCCAGAATGGCACAGTGTACTACAGCATAGTCAACTCCAATGTGAGCGGGGGTGATGTCAACACCTATGTTAATGTAAACGCTGCTAATGGAGCCATCTATGCAGTGCGATCATTTAACTATGAGCAAATAAAGTATTTTGACTTCAAGGTTCTTGCTAAAGATGCTGGATCTCCTCACCTGGAGAGCAATGCTACGGTGCGCATCAGTGTTCTGGACGTCAATGACAACATCCCCGTCATAGTTCTGCCCCTACTCCTAAACGACACGGCTGAAATCCACGTGCCACGTAATGTTGGTGTTGGCTACATTGTCACCACAGTGAGGGCGGTGGATAATGACTATGGTGAGAGTGGGAGGCTCACTTATGAGATCTCAGATGGCAACGAGGAGCACCTCTTTGAGATTGATCCAGCGACTGGGGAGGTGCGGACGGCCCACCCACTCTGGGATGATGTGAGCCCCATCGTGGAGCTGATCATCAGAGTATCAGACCATGGCAAGCCAACTCTCACTGCTGCCGCTAGGCTCATCATCAAGGCCTCGGACGGACGTCCTCCTGATGGACTGCCACGTACGAAGGACAATCAGAACTGGGACATGTCCCTGCCTCTTATTGTGACTCTAAGCATCATATCCATCATGCTTCTCGCTGCTATGGTGACCATAGCAATTAAGTGCAAACGGGAAAACAAGGAAATCCGCACCTATAATTGTCGCATTGCAGAGTACTCGCACCCTCAACTGGGAAAAGGCAAGAAGAAGAAGATTAACAAGAACGACATCATGCTGGTGCAGAGCGAGGTGGAGGAGCGGGATGCCATGAATGTGATGAATGTGGTAAGCAGCCCTTCCTTGGCCACCTCTCCCATGTACTTTGACTACCAGACACGCCTGCCACTCAGCTCACCAAGGTCAGAGGTCATGTACCTCAAGCCCACTGCCAATAACCTCAGCGTGCCCCAAGGCCACGTGGGATGCCACACCAGCTTCACAGGCCCAGTCACCAGCACTACAGACACACCTACTAACCGCATGTCCATCATACAGGTAAGGGAAATTGCACTCTCCTCCTTCACTGTTATGCCACCATTTTCAAATCACAACCCCCCGTCAGAAAGCTCCCATTTCCTGTATCAACGTTTGCCCCTTGTTTTTGTAAAATGAAAGAAAAAGAAGATAAGGACAGGCAGAGGCAGAGAGGCCCAGGAGCACAGACAGAAAAGCAGGAAGGGAGGGGTGAGCATTAGAAGGATTAAACAGTCATTCTGGTGCTCTCATAGAACAGCGCCTGTGACATCAACACAAATCAGTTGTGCTTGAAATATGTCACGGCAGGCTTTTGAAATCAGTTTTCGTGTAAAAAAAAAAAAAAAAAATTCATTAATCACTCAATCACTGTCATTTCATTCCTGTGGAATAAAGCGTTTAGCCTGTGGCTGAGCTATAAGCAGGTATGTGATTTTTTTCTTTTAGGGAGCAATTCTGTTTTAAAATACAAAATTATCTCACAGACATCTGCATGTTCTTCTGCCTGTATACCTGTCTACAGCTACACTGTAATATCACGAGAGTAAATTTGCTCGCTTTAGTGAACCGACGCTTGTTTGTAACATTAGGTCGGCCGTTCAATAGCTATTTTAATTCCTAGAGATTAGCAGATTTGACTTGTTTTCACAGCTACTTTATACGTCTTTGTGTGGAGTACTCGGGTGTCTAAGCCTCTAACGTGATAACTTCTCTGTGTCTTTTGGCCTTAAGCCCATTAAAAGTCTGTCGTGTCAGACAAGGATTAAGGTCTGCTTAAGCCACTGGTATGTAACACTGGGGATAATGGGCGGCAAAATTAACCATTTTTCTGATGTTTACCTATTGCTAACAAATAAATATTTGACGTTCCTAATATAATTTGATAGGAATGATAAAAGCCCTCTGTTAGTTTTATTGTTTTTATGTTTTGGGGACATTCCTTCCTGTTATATCCTTATCCTGTAACAATTAGTCCCTCTATTAGGCTCTCTGCTGTCTTTTCTATCCCACTATTTGCGCTGGACGTGGATGTGACGATGACTGTGATCAGATGCGACGTGTTCCCACCAGGGAGGACGGCCACTGTCTGTTGTTCCCACTCTCAGTCTCGGCCCTGCTTCTATTATGAGCCAGCTGCACAGGGCAGAGGTCAGCACAAAGACAGTTAAGGCTTCCTAATCAGAGGGACAGAATAATTGCTGGTCCACTCTGCAGGCTGTTTCTCCGCTAATGTAGTGATGATGAATTAGAGTGTGGGGGGGGGGGCTGTTGCGCACCCATTTTGTGCTCTTTTCTCTCCCCTTTCAGATTGTCAATGAGAGAACAAGCAAAAGCAGCAACAACACATTCTTTAGTGTCTTGTTTACAGAGGGTCCCCTCGACACATCAGGCGTGCAGGGTGCTCTATTGTATTATTCAACAGAAACCTGTGTAGAGGGAGATGGCCTGAGGCATTAAGTTTCTTCAGAAGCTGTACAGAAGCGTATCACTTCCCTTCCCTCCTCTCTGCTTCTGCCTCCTCTCTCTCCGTTCGTGTGGACAGTAAGTAACCTGAGTCAGAGGAGAGTGGCTATGGGAAAAATGTCAGGAAACAAAGACAGAATTCCCCTTCCATCGATCCCAAGGCCTCTCAGCCCATCTGTCACTACAGTTGCCACGGGAGGAGAGGCTAAATAGGAAAAATAAATAAAGAGATGGATAAAGCAGGAGAGCATATCGCCTGCCCGTAATTTTCACAAGGGCACCTTAGTGTTGCTGTCTTCATCTGCTCCTAGTAGAGCTACTGTAACTGCCTGTAACTCCCAGTCTCTCTCCACACTGCTGCTGGCCTCTAATGATGTTTTATAGTGGTGCACTGGCAGACAGGCTGGGCTTGGTCTCTAGCTGGGAGAGGGGAATAATATGAACATATCAGCAGAGCTCTGCTGGCCTTATCATTGTCACCACCGTGCCAGCACCCAGCCCAGTGGAGAGCTTCATTTCATTTCTAAAGAGAATTCCTGGGATAAGGAGATGGATGATACGTAATGATGCCTAATTCCGCTTAAGGCGTTGAAGGGAATTACTTACAGTGGAATCAAGGTTAAAACCAATCTGCTGCAAAATTCCTCAATGCCCAGGAAGAAGGGATTTCAGTAATTCGCTCCAAAGAGTGAGCCTGCGCCCACTCTATCATGAATATGTTTTAGGTTTTTGTCCCACATTGTGTTTAGCTCCAGCGGATGTACCATTCAGTAACAGACTGGCTGGTTCATAAGTTTCTCTGCTGCTTTCTTCCTACCTTTTTGTTTTGTTTTTTTTCCCTCGAAACTGGTCTCATTTTTTCCCCCCCCACACATTCAACGACTCCTGTGTCATTACTTTTAATTGGGCGGTAATTTATCATATTGATTTGTTTTGATAAGTTTTGGGTGTTGTAATTTGACTCACCATGAAATTCTAATTAAACAGAATCCTCTCTCGGTGGGAGACCATCCATGTTAATAAGGTGCAGGTGGTACAGAGGCAACAGGGGACTCTGAAAGGCTATAAAAGCAGCCTTAAGGTGGCGGCATTCTGCCTTGTGTACGCTGGCACTGAGATGAGGGTGTCAAGGAGAAAAAGGGGGCTCTCGCCTCTGCTGACTTGACATTGTCACTCGGTTTGAGAAGCTCCTCCTGCTTTAATTAAGTGTCAGGTTTAAATATGTCACAAACATATGATGTGCATATAGTATTTCTGTAATTGTCTGAATGACATTAAAAGTAATATAAAGTCATGGGTGAGTAAAAGTGAGTAAAAGTTTTGAATGATCATTCAGCAAAGAGACGCTGATATCAGAATTAAAGTGCACAAAAATGAAAAAAAAAGCAAGGTTGATTTCTCCCATAACAATTTAGAAGGTCTTTGAGTGTATTATCAGAATGACTGGCAGTGATAAACTTACTGAGTGATCTTAAAGAAAGCTGAAAAAAATACTCAAGAGGTGAACCTGTGATCATTTAAGTAGTACGTATACAATATAGATAGAGAATATAGATAGATAAAAATTTTCACTCTCTTGATCTGTTTAGGTTGAGCATGTGCACGCCAGCAATGTAGCTGGAGCAGATGTTGGAAATGAATGCTTCCAGGAATGGTCGTACTCTGCATAATTTAGGGAGATTGTATGTGTGTGTGCGTGCGTGCCCGCGAGTGTGTGTGTGGGCGTAACGTCATTGTGTATTCCAGGCATGTGATTTAAGCCTTTAGCTGGCAGGCTCCGTGACAGAGCCCCTCTCTTTTATGAGCGGGACAATCTTGCATTTGTCCGAACCTTGAAACACCCTTCCTCCAAGAAACGCACACACACACAGTGGCACACGCGCACAGACACATGCTCGTGCACGCAAACACGCAGATGTGCATGTAACCGGGCTTGGGCTGTTTTTAAGGATTCTACCGAAGAGTCTTATCAAAGCCTCCGCTGTATATTGTATTGAAATTGCTCCCACACTTCAGTGGCCACTGAGGCAATGAATAGAAAAGCACTCTTTATTTCATTTCTCTCCCTCTCCCTTCATCTTTAGATAACTGCTCTCCTCTGGAGCTTTCCATGGAATGAGTTTGGTAAACCTGTACTTACTGAAGCTTGCTTGCAGACAGGATTGAGCAGCTCAGCAACTAGATGCACAAACAGTTATTTATAGGAATGAGAGACAGTTCAAGAAGCCATTTGTAATTTGTGTACTTTGTCCCCGGTTGAGCTCTTTTGGGCCACTAGGCCAGATTTGTTTTTATTTGAGCTTGCCAGTACATAAAACAAAAAAATTATCAGTTCGCCTTAGGGTGTATCTTCATATTTCCTCAAATAAACCTTCTGCTACTGTACATAACACTACACGCTGAAATTCTGAATTATTAATAGGCAGTTTTATTTTTCTTCATCTCCCCCAACTGAGAGGAAGTGCCTGCAGACCACAAAATGTTGCTCGGGGGAACAACAGTAAATTAAGTTATCCCCTTCTAACCAAAATATAGAAATTTTGTGAGTTAGCGTTTCGTTTATTAGCTGCCATTCCTCGTATTTCAATTTGCAGAGGTGTTTGTTTCGGTACAAATGCGTCAGTATGTCTTGAAGCGGTGTAAGTGTAACGCACAGTACAAAACAGCAAGCTATATTTGCATCCGCTGTCATTAATAAGTCATGACGTTTAACAAATCAGAGGGAAGCGGAAGATGTCACGATAAACATCAGGTCTCTGTTAACATGGGGGGGCGAACGGAGGGCGAAACACAGGGTAAGTGGGAACTAGAAGCTACTTACTCTCTGATATAAGCGGAATCTGAGCATTCATTTACTTTGCAATGTGAGGAAGTATGAGGCAAATGGAAATGACTTTAGTCATTTTTCAAGTAGCCCAATAGTAATGAGAATCTCAAGTTTTAGGCAGAAAGACGGAGGAAATCGTCTCTGGTAGTAATAAACACCACCAATGTATTTATCTCTTTTCTTTGGCATCCACTGTTTTATCATGAAAAAAACATTAAACTGACTCAGGCTGAAAAATCTCTCAAAGATTTACTCAGTTAATAGTTCATTTGCAGAAACATATTACAACTACCCAGAAATTTTGTTTGACGTCGGAGGAGCTGTGGAAGTGAATGTTTTATTTATTGCGAGTTCTCGAAAAGCCAAGTAACCCTGTTAAATAATTGAATATAAATGGAGGCTCCTGACTAGGCCCACCACAAGACACAATTTCCTCCTGTAACTTAGACAAACTCCAGTAGAGTCGAACTGGAGACAGGAATAGATGGATATAGATAGATGGAGACGATTATGTATGTGTGTAGTATATTGGTCTCATTGTTCAGTCAGTGGAATCGCTTTCAGCCAGCTGCTGTGCGTTCATCTAGATTCAGCACTTATCTTGTGCTGCATAATGTTATTATTTTAACAGACATCCCGACCTGGCAATGCAAGGCAACAAAGGAATTTAGTGGTGGGGGGGTCTCGTGTACAGAAAGAGACAGGATATGAGAACACAAGTTGACCTCCATGATAGCCAGACTGGCCGGACACATTAAACCAATTTGCTTGGTTCAATAGGAAGCAGGCTATTGGAGATGACATGTGCACGATAATAAGACTGTGGATTGTCAGTGGACAGTCGCTCTTGAGAGACTGTTTTTGTGCGCATGAGCGTGCTTGTGATCGAGGGGAAGTAGACGATCAGGACTCCTCTCCTCTGCCTGACGCTGAGAGCTTCAAACCGCCGTGTCATATTGTCATGTCATTCTGTTAGAGTAGCACGTGCCGTTGTTTCGCGCGGTTTAGCTTCCGTCCGCAGACTGGCATTTCGCTGTAAGTGGTATCGGATCAAACCCTGTCGGACTTAGTAATTACTTTTCTGTTCTGTTATTTAAAAGCTACGGAGAGCTTGACTTGTTTATTTTGCCGGTCTTTTGTGTTTGTTGTGGGTGATCTTTGTTGTCGTCGTCGTCGTTGTTTTCCCTAACCCCGCTGATCCTGCTAGATACCCGTGTTTCTGTCGCGTCTACACGCACAAGTGCACGCCTACACCGCACGGATCTGTGCGATTTGTACCTGGCGGTCCTTTCCCTGTAGTGCGTTTTCTTTTTAATACAAACTCCTTCGGTACATGCCATTGTATGAAGGAGAAAGAAGACGTCTGTGCATGCCGCCAGTGGATTTTGAAACATTTACCACGGTGCTGTTGGCATAGAGCAACATGGAACAACTCAAAAGGAGTCAACCGAGTATGAACTGAGGTCACTGAAAGAAGAGAACAAAACATAACCTTCACAGCGGAGGAATCTAAGATTTCAGCTGCCATGTGTCTATGTGTGTGTGTTTACGTACGTGCACCCGCACGCATGCACCTGTGCTACCACCAGCTGTGCTCTGAAGCACCGGTCTCGCTGGTTCCCTCAGATTGGAATGGGTTTCCCTGTAGGGGCAGTCTGCCCCCCGAGGGCTCTTAGATCCCTCCTGGGGTCTTTAGACTTAACCGTTTGAGCAGCAGGGTACCAGAGCATCGGCAATAGATAGGTATACATACAGGCTACCTCAACGAGCGAATGTGCGCTGTGATGCGCAGCACATAGAGGGCTCCAAAGGCAGGCGTGGCGTGGGGATGTATTCTTTAAACTGCCAGCAGCTAGGTCTCCTTGCTGTAAATCAAACACTTTCAAAGTCAAACAAAGTGGAACTCGCTCTGCTGTGTCTTGGCGTGAGTCCAACCTGAGAGAGCTTTTATTTCTGCCACATCTTCCTTCACTGTGCCCCCTAGGCATGTGCTGTAGAAACAACGTACAGCTCAAAGAATGAGTTATGTGAATCTCCTCTCACCTTCTATCTCATTAGTATAAGAGAAATGATTTACCCCCCCCCCCCAACACCACCACCCGAATCTCTCTCCTTGTCCTTGCCTTTTACAGTTCAGCACTTCTTCAGCTCCATCAGTAATGTGATTAATTGATTGGAGGGACATACCATGAATACCGTCTCATTTGCTCTAATTTCGCCTAACTACGTGTCAAAACAAGCTGCCGTAAAGCGGGCCTCTGCTCCCTCATGTAACCGCTGGAGTGCATTACAGTCGCTCAATCCGGAAACGACAGTTTGCTTTGCAATTTGAGGAGTACTTTTCTAAACATTGTAATCCTGCCAGTGTATGTTTGCATGACTGTGCGTGTCTGAGAAGGTCTGACACTCTAACGGGAGCTATCCCACAGTCTCCTCCGGTTCTGCCTATATCTGTAGCACAGTTTGAAATCTGACTCCCATGTCTAAAGCCATGTGTGTGTGTGTGTGTGTGTGTGTGTGTCTGAAGGGAATTGACAGCCACTGTGTTTTTGCAGTTATGTGTTTGTGGCAACAGAGGCGAATGAGTCGGCGCTCTCATGTTATTGCCTAAACAAAAGGCTCGCTAAGTGGTGGGCACACAAGATTTGTCATCAAACGTTTGACTGTTTCTGCTCTTCGGGGGTAGCAGTAGCGACGCTGAGTGCTAATGGCGTATTGAAAATGGTATATTTGGCTGGTTTCATCTTGTTTCTCTATTGTACGACACAGATGTACTCAATTGGCCCCTCACTGGGTTTATGTCTTCGAGAGAGATCTTTTTGGGGGCCTTTAGCATTCAGATCAATTGCTGGTTTGCTCCATTTCTTATTGATTTTTACTCTGTTTGGTACTGAAATACTGTATTTCATTATCTATTGCTCTGAGCATAGCAAAAAAACAGAAGAGCCGGTGCTCACTTTCTCTCTTCTTTGCTCCCCCCCTTTTCTCTCGCTCTGACTCTTTTCCTTTTTTAGGATTCCCTTTCTTTCTCTCTGCTCTTGTCATCTCAGATAAGCATTGCAATTGCTCATGTTACTGACGACCCAAGCCAAATTCATAATGATGAGATTATCTTGTCAACAGTACAGAGTGTATATGTCTGCCGTATTGATCTGCGCACAGTCTTAATAAATGAAGTACTGCGATGGAAGCGTTGGCTCAATGATAACTCCGAACAGATCTCGCTATTTATACACTCTCAACGCTGCTGAGATGATGAATGGAACTTGTGTATTCTGCCCTTCTCCTTTCTTTTACCTATTCCTCCTGTTGTACCACCTCTCTTCGCCTCTCCTCTCCTCTCTTCTCCTCTCCTCTCCGCTCCTCTCCCACCCTATTTCCAGATTGATGGGGTGAAACAGCCCCCTCTCCCCACACACATTGTCTGAAATGCGTCCTCTTTGAGGTCACGTTGACATGCTGAGTCGATGTACTCCCAGGCGGAGGGACATGGGTGCTGCTGTGGGAGGAACCAGTCAGATAGACTACAGGGGAGGGAAGGGAAAAAAAAAAAAAATATATATATATATATTAATAAATTACCAGCGTTGGAGCTCGGGTCTGCGTGTGTCTTTAAATGACTGCGTTTTCAAGGGGAGTTTATCTGTGCATTTGAAGAGAAGGTCAGGAGGGTTTAGAGCTTGAGATTATGTGTGATTGTTTCTTCTGTGGGCTAGCTGATTAATGCTAAAGCTGCTCTGACAGATCCTTAATGCACCATAGACGCACTTAAAAGAGACTGAAAGGAACTGACGTCCAACATTTTGACAACGAAGCATTATCCCAAAGCCTTTTCTGTCAGTGTTTTTTTACCCAGGTGTATGGACAGTATCCCTCTCGTCTTCCATTCCTCTTTTACCCGGCCCCTCCTTTGGCTGCTCATATACCTCTGACCTGATGCATATACAGTAGATAGGTCACCTTGAAGTGAAACTAGACATAATCCATCTGCTGCATGCGTGTGTGTGTGTGGGTGTGTGCGCATATAAAGACAGAGTAGGAGAACGCAGGTGCGTGTGTGTGTGTGTGTGTAGGTGCACTTGCGAATGTATTGATATTAGACATGTGTGCCTGCATGTGCGTCTGTCTTTGTGTATTTATTTATCTGCGTCTGGCCTCGCTTCTGGGCTTTGGGGAAATATCTAAAACCCTTTCATCCACAGAACGGCTCTTCCTCCATCAATTCAAATGGAATAATTGTGTTCTTTAATGTTTTTTTGTTTTTTTTGTTCACAAGCTCCCTGCTTCCGCCTTGTTAACCCACAAACTAGAGCACATTTTGAGGATGGTTTGTTTCAAAGCTAAATTATAAAATGCTTGTTTTTCTATTTTGTCAATTTTGCTGCTAATGCTGAAGGAGAGAGTTAATATCAGATCCCAAAATGTATTAGCAGCCTGGAAATAGGTTGACAGTGTTTCATTTATACATTGCAAGGCTGCAAGCACCTTTCTTTTTTCTTTGAAGTGCAACATTGGCTTACTGCAAACGATGAGCATGATTATTTAGATGCCAAACACTGAAGGATGAAGACTTTTGTTAAGTTTTCTGAATCCACGTTTGGGCCACGGTTTGCATTCACTGCTAGCCTCTAATTAGCGCTATGAGTCCTGTTGATCTGACTCTGCTCTTAAAGGATCAATGTGCGGTATTCAGTAGCGTCTAGCGGTGTAGTGGCTGAGTGTAACAGCCTTGCCTCACCCTCTCCATCCTAGTGCAAAGAACACATTACTGTGGCTGTGAAATGTGCAAGAAGCCTCTCTAGAGCCAATGTTTAGTTTCTCCTTTCCGTGCTACTATAGAAACATGGCAGTTAGATATGGTGGACTCTGTGGAACGGACATAAAAGACTCATTCTATGTTAAAACAAACAAAAAAACTCCATGGTGATTATAGTTTTCTGGTGATTGCACCGTAATGGAAAACATAGTTTCCATTGCACTGCACTCCATGCATATTATATCATATTTCTCACACACTGGACCTTTAAACTTACTTTGGGAATTTCCTCTCTCGCGTAGAGATGAGAAGATTGATGCACTGTCGTATAAAGCCTGAAAATGCTTGCCTGGCTCGGTCTAAAGTTAACAAAAACTAACCCTAGCAGCACCTCTGAAGCTCCCTAATTAATCGGTTATACTTTGTTTGTTTAAGCACAACATGTAAAAACAAGACACTTGTTTTATAGGAGCTTATGTGTCCAACTCTTTCTTGGCTGGATGCAGCGATTTCCTGGTGCCTTGTCATCATCACTTAGTGTGAGAGCGGTATCGATCTGCTCAGCTTACTATCGGAAAGAAAGCAAACAAGTGTGTTTCCCAAACTGTCAAAACTATTGCTTTAAAGTCCAGGCTTCTGGTTCAATGAGTCTACTTTTTTTTTTTTTTGATCGTTCTTATGTATGATTAGATTCATGCATGTCATGCATTCAAATGTACAGTACGGTAGGCTCCCCTAACAGCTGTGGATTTTTTGGGCTGAGTTAGCTTTGGATTAATGAGGGTGAAGCAAGGTCAGTGCTGACTCAAGACTTCAGTTAACGGCAAAGCTGCTGTAACTATTGATGAGCAAGTACTGAATGATTAGTAGCTTACACGCCAAGATCACTCCCTTTCTTTTTTTCTTTTTTTTCCACTGTCCTTCTTGTACAAATACTTCAGCATCAAGTAGACTCCTCTTTGCCTTTTCCTTTGTCTATAAACAAAGGACTGATTCCAGCTGTAAGCTATAGCGCCCAGACCAGCTGGTTAAATGTGTCTACACAAAGTAAGTTCAAGTAGTGAGGGAAAACAATATTGCTATTTTAGTAGAGCTGGCAAACTGCTGCGTTAGGCTTTTTTGTGTTGGAATAAATATCTATGCCAAAAGCTACATTTATCATTTACCCCTGGGGTGGAACTGCCACAGATGTGGATTGTGTTGATACGAGTACAAACGTGCTGTCTTGTGTCGCCCCTCCTCTTCAAAGCAGAAAAAGTTTCCTCTGAGCTGAATTCAGAGATGGCATCTGAGACTAAATTGGCTGCTGAATTGTTATATGTGTTGTTGTTGTGCTTGTATAATGCTGGTAGGAAGTGCAGAACTACAGAAGTAATACCGAAGAAGATAATTACACATACAACAGCGCCTGTAGTTCTTAAGTGAGATTAGAACGAGGAGTTCCTCTTTTTATTTAATGGTTTTCTTTGTCTGGTGTAGTGTTGACTGCCTGAACACCTGAGCAGACTTCCTCATTATATTGCACTGGATGCAGGTGAAACTGCACCTCCTAATAATAATAATAATATTAGTGATAACACATATACACAAGGCACGCAATCTCTGTTATGTTTATATCACTAAATATAGATGTGTGCTGGTGAAAATTATGTATTCTTAGTCTCATTATTTTTGTTTTTTGACTTGAAAAAACCTGACGAGAGGAAATTAAACAAAACACAAATCCAGGTAAAAACCACTATAGTCATATCATGTGCAGCACAAAAAAACAGTATATAGATCCAAGAATCGGCAAAGATGTGAATCATCAGCAGACCTGATGTGCGCAAAATGACACCTGGGTGCTCCATCAAGCCATCTGTAATGCCACCCACGGCCACGTTGTTAATTATGCATAACTTTAGGCCTTAATATAATTTGAATGGGTGAGTTCACACAAAAATCAGAATTGGTCCAGTTAGCTTAGCTATAGAGACCAAAACCGTTTTTTTGTACCAGGCTGCAAACTGAAGTTGGACATATTTTAATATGGGGACTTATGGAGGTTGACCTGTTCTGTAGCCAGCCTCAAGTGGTCGTTCAATGAACTGCAGTTTTTGGCACTCGAGCGTAGGCCCCACTTCACAGCCACAGAGCTTACTACTTAGTTCTCCATCATCGCATTATCAACATTTATAGACGATGCGTTAAGTGCTGGTGGAGAAACTGCTGTCTTGTATTCTGTTGCCTCATATTAAAGTCAATTTGATTGCATTGTAAAATGGGTCACCGCCAAATTGGGCTTATTTAAAAATAAAAAATAAAATGTTGACAGTCTGCCGATGTATGGAGCCTCAGTTGTATCTTTCCAATATGGCAGCTAAATATAATCCTCACCCGAGGGGATGTTGGTCAACATCATAACAGTTTATGGGTAATGTCCTCTTTGGTTAGATATGGATGATTCATTCAATAATAGCGTAATCGGCACATTAATAAATCAATTACATGCATAGGCGTTAAGATTGTTATATATATTTTTTTTTTTTTGTAATTTGTGGTAAACAGATTATTCTGTATTACTATATGCCTATTACCGTGAGCCTTCTGAGCCATTTTGTGTACGTAGGATTTAGTTTAGCCCATCATTTGATTTTTCATGCATCATAAAACAGACTAGACTGTAAGATCTCCAACACCTGTAATGATATTTGTGTCCGTGTGTGTGCGTGCGTGCGTGCGCGTGGGTGTGTGTGCAGACTGTGCATGTGCAAGTGAGAGACAGAAAAACAAGTTCAAGGATATGCACTCTCTCCGGAGGTTTGCATTTTATTATTTTCTACGTGAGTTGATTCTCAAGATGATAATGACAGCCTTAACAATAGAGTTTAACAACACTTTGTTGACCATCTCTCAGACTCGCGGAGGGGGTCTGTTTATCCCTTAAAGTTTTCTTTTCATGCTCTTTGAAAGTAATTTAGTCTCCAAAATTAAATGACAAACATTATTACAAGGAATGAATGTGCTCTACAGAAGCAGCTCTTAGAAAAAAAAAGGGGGGGGGGCAAACTGATGGACTCAATAGCTCTTACTCTTAAAGGAAAATGTAGCTGTCCCGCTTGCACATAAGGAAACTACCTTAGAAATGAGACTAAAGTAGTAATTTGTAGACAGAAGAGAAAATGATATCTATGCTTGCTCAGGCTCTTCCTCAAAAGGAATTATAAAGTAGCAGTAACTGCACAGGTTGAAGGAAATCACCTTTGAAGTACTGTTTTTGTCTCATCTCTCTTGATGAAGAGATGCAAGCGCGACCACTTCACCCTTTCCCTCTGCCCTGTGCTCCTTTTTTTTTCTTTTTTGTCTTCACCCATTGGCGATGTCAGTCCCGTGCTCAGTGTGTGGTTAGAATAACAAGTCAACTCTTTCATTTGCACACCATTTTCTCACTTTATGAAGTGGCTTTTGCCGAGGCTGAGGATGAAACGGCACTTTCCGCGAAGCTCCTAATAGACATCTCTAATGACACTGTATGGTCAGCCAAAATAATAGGCAATCAGTGTGAGTGGTGCATATTAATTAATGATTATTGTGTCTTTTTCTGGTGAGCAGTGAATATGCAAGGGAAAGGTCATGCTGTTTATGCAGCTGTATATAAAAGCCTCCAAAGTGCTACTTAGCCCTATTTAATGAAGTAAAAAGCCCCATTCCCCACCAAATGAACACAAACACAAAAAAATAAAAAGGAATGCGGTTATTTTATGAATTATTAATTATGACAAAGTATGATTAACAAGATGAGATCATTGAGTTGTATTAGAGCTGTCTGACTCACCAGCTTCGTATTAAACCAGCAGGCCTGCAAAAAGCCCCATCCTGGCTCCTCCATAAAGAACATAGTCACGATATTTCAAGGCAGTGACAAGCCTAACGCATGCAGATGTGGGCGACTTCATTCAGCTTGAGTTGTATTAGATTTGTGGGGCTGAAGTCGAGCTCGGTACAATTGGAAAAGAGAGGAGAGAGTGTCAGTAGGAGAGATACTTTAAATGACTGATCACTAGGAGCGGGGCAAATAATCGATATATTCTGATACACGCTCCAGATTCTAGTCTCACACTAATTTCACAGCATGTCCTCTTGCTTTGCTATCTTTCAGAGGTATTCCTTGGTACACAGTGTTCAATTTTAGCTTTCCATTCTAAAGAAATAAACTTTTTCATAATGCGAGAAAAATGATCCATAATTGTACATGCAAGTCCATTCAAGTCCTATCAAACAAATGCAGAGTTTCAAACATATGGCTGAGCTAGCTCCTGTGGCAGTTATAGTAACCTGCCATCTTGTGACAAACATTGCGGTATAGAGTAAAATCAACACAGTTTATTGAAGTGACTCACTGAAGCAAGTCATTCTGCACAAAGCCCTGCTGCAAGGACTTATTTATCTTCTGTTGTGGTCTGGCCAGCAAAGAGTTTCTAAAGTCAAGAAAACCTGACTCGATGCCTCATATATACCACGCAGCAGGAGATGATGCATCCTGTATTTCGGCATATTCAGATAATGAGGACTTTAACTCACACAAAATTCACAGTCGAATATGCGTTATATGGGTTTGGAATCAAGGTTCAGTATGCCTTTGGTACAGCTGGGGAAAACAAAAAAAAGAGAATTTCTTTTCATTTGTTTGGGAAAAACAGTAACACTAAACATTGCCTCGTGGGCCTTGAATCCTGCTGTCAAAATGTACAAAAAAAATGATAGACTCTTTGATCTCCAGCTGAAACTAGCAGAACTAAAGAAGTACAGTAGTTTCAAATGAACCCAACAGACAAGGTGCAAATGCTCCCTTATGGGTGATTATCTGTAAAAGGAACCTATAGTAGTGTTTTTCTAAACTTCATCCACGGGGTTGCTGAGCGTGCATGCTCGATTTCAGCTGCGCCTTGTGTCATTGATACAATTGCACTTGTTCGCACTCTGAAGATGCCATTTTAACTACCAATTTGTACCTCTCCACAACACGGCTCATCAGGGCGCCGCAGAATTATACAAGAGGTTGTTTTTGAGTGTTGCTGACATGTGTTACAGAGCTCATTGTTCCTTTTAGTTTAGTATTCTGAGACATACTTCAAAAAAAGCTGTTCATGCGGAAGTTGCAGGCTTTTTTTTTGCCTGTTTTGAAACATATTTCTTTTCAGGATGATTTGCAGATAGTGTACAAATTATGCGGTGCAAAAGATGAACGGCATTTAAGAAGTGGCACAGAGAAACGAGTTCCTCCCAATGTGAATATGGAGATGGCCTTCCAAAAGTCAACTTGAAATCCAGACTTGTCAACGGACTTTCAAGGATACCATCTTTGAAAGTCTCCTTTATGATTAAATACTAGCCATAATCATTAGCAAATCCATCCAGACCGATAAGACCTCAGTGTGGTTGAGATCCGTCTAGGCTCCATTTGCTGGCTCCAGCGGCACTTCCTTACTTGTCTGAAAGTCATTTGAACCCGGCCTCTTGCAAATTATTTGGAAGATAGTGGAAGATATTTAGCAGGCAGTAGACTGTGATGGCTTAAAGTTCACTTAAGCCCCTTGATTGATTGGTGTGTTATCTCCAGGAAGATGTGTAGGACCGGCTAATTAGATTTGATCACTTACAATTGCTCCTCAGCCACTAGGTAATCAATGCAGTCTAATTATTGTTGAGTTTCCCGCCCCTTTTTCCTTACTTCCTTTATCATCCTCTCCCTTTACCATTTTGCTTTCCTTTCCTGGTTCCATCCTCTATTTCCTGTTTTTGTGCTGCATTGCCCTTCAACAATGTGCTTCCTTTCCTCTGAGCTCCATTTTCATCCTTTACCACACTTCCCGTTTGGCTGTTGCTGAGCAACTTTGACACTTTTCCAAGAGGAATAAACTAGAGATCCCTTGGTGGTAACGTCAGACACACGCACACACACATACAACAGAGACATAGTTTATCAAATTAAAAACTGCAGTCCAGATCTTTTTGGCTTACTGACAAGGTTATGGTGGATTTGGAACCGCTCACACCTTCTGACACGAAGAAGCACGCGCACTCCCACGCGTACACACCGAGTGAGTACGATGTGTGTTTTTGGAAGACAGTAAAGGACAAATGCATGTATCATACCTAGAAGGGTAGGTAGAGGGAGGGGGGGAGCACGCTCGTTCTTGTGAATAAAACAGAGCTGTCCAGTGATGTGTGAAAGAGAAGCTGCAATTTGTCCTCTTTCACCACCCTTACCTAAGATATCAAACACACATGCACACACAGGTAGATACACACAAGCGGTCGCATGGAGATGAACACTGTCCCAAAATGCACCAACAAGGCCTGAGAGAAGAATAGCACTCCGATATGCTCGTCCCATTTGTCTCAATCGGCCTGCTGTCTGCTCGGTCAGTCTTAGGGTCTCAATGGGAATACAGAATAGAGTGCAGCTTTTTACACTTACTCAGCCTCACTGTACTTAGTATGTCTCTGACCTTTGCGGCCTCGCTGCATGAACTACATACAACACGAAATTTAGTAGAATTCAACAGCATGCTATTTCAGTTCATATCCATGCTACCAACAAAACTAATCTCTGCTGATATCTGCACAAAGTGCACTGACCCATAGCTGCTTGGATTCATTGTGTATTGAATAGGTTCAATGCTTCTCTGAACCTTTAAGGTCAAACACTCATATTTTAGGTCAATAAGCAAGTCAGATTTGGAGACCTTTCTAAAGGCAAAATATAAAGATGCCGCAGTGTGGGTCAATTCAATTCATAGTAGGCCAGTTTTTTGTTGTTGTTGTTGCTTTTCAAAGATATTTTTTGAGCTTTATTTGATCAAGACAGTTGAAGAGGGACAGGAATGTGGGGAGAGAGATGGGGAATGATCTGCGGGAAAGAGCTTGCAGGTCGGATTCGAACCCTGGGCCGCCGCAGCAAGGGCTGAGCCTTCGCACATGGGGCGGATGCTCTACCAACTGAGCTAAACAACACCCCATGGTAGGCCAATTTAGTTCAGCTCGATTCAGTTCCCTTTAGTTCAGTTCAGTTTATATGAAGAACTCCCACAAGAGGAAATTAAACGGCAAGAAGTGTGGGCATGCAAAATGAAATACTCAATGATACTTGCGATGCTAAATGAATTTATGTACTGTATAATACAGTGCCTAATAATGCTAATAAAACTACTGGACATCTAGCCAGTATGTATCGTTCCCACTCAAATTATCATGTATTCATTGTGGGCACTGACTGGCTAAGTACAAAGCAGCCCGTACTGGCTTTTATCGATTCATTAATTGGAAAGTGGCCCATTGTAGTGAAAGGGCTGGGCAGTATGGACAGACAGGAAGAGATGGAGGCTTAAGATCAGCCTGGACTCTAATTGGCAGGAAAGAGGTTCCTATGAAGTGGCGTAATGTGCTTTTTATTGGCTTGTAAGGGGGAGTAGGACGTGGAGGGATGCAGAGCACATGGTACTTTAAGTGTGACAAGAAAATAAAGCTACACCATGGACACCAGGGGAGATATTCCACATAGATAATACAGACCAGAGATGAATGATTCTGTGCACGTAGATGTAATGTAGGTATTTGTTCTATCTACGCAGGTGCAGAAAGTAAATTAAACCCTATAACAGTCACTGTAAAACCTTTCCTTGTTAATGTCCTTTCATCCCGATCAGATTTAGTGCCAACAGAGCTGAGTTGATTGAAAAGTATGTCCAAGGACAAGTCCCTGGTCATAAAAAAGTACAGAAGGTGCACATCAATATAAAGACTTCCATCTCCCCTTTTTTGAAAAACTCGCGCTGTTATCATTTCAATGCCAAACTATTTCAAACATTCATTCTTCTCTTACTCCATAGTCAGATTCCAGCCTTTGATATATTCTGTGGGCGTTTTCTTTTAATCTTGGCGAAGGCTGAGGTGGAATGGAGTGTTTAGGTAGAGATAAAGGTGTTGGCAAAAGCATGGAAGGTCAAAGTACTGAGGTGGCCTGTCTGACCTTCACACACCCTTTTTCATACTGAGCGACCGCAGAGCACGGATGACATTGAAATACTCTATCGACTGTGAGTCAAGCTGTGCATGTGAAAAAGTCTGGCACAAGGAGACATTACTCACGAAACATGACATTTTACTGCTATCAATTCAAGGCAGAGAGTTGTGCACTATAGTGTAATTATTTGTGTTGCTGTGATGAATACTACCACAGCAGTATGAGAGCTATTTCTCTTGTCCCTCTTTGTTTCCACCTGTATTACCTCTTCGCAACAGGGACTTTGAGATAGTCCAGTAATAATTTTAACAAACTATAAGCACATTCATTTCCGTCTTCTTGGATTCGGCGTGGCATAGAGTGAAGTGTATACATCTGGTTGCTTTTGCATTAGTTGCTTTCATTATTAGTAAAAATGACAGGTGCTCCTGTAAATGCCAGATAGAAACGTGGCTCTTTGTGACCTTTTATCTGAACTGACATGATTAAAAACCTCATATACCGTACTTTGATATAATTAACAAGAGAGAGAGAGACAGACTGGGAGAGAGGCAGAGTATTTTCCAGTGCCAGCGTGATTGATCCAGTCTGTAATGCACTGCTGCGCACAGTGCTGAGTGTTTGTGCAGTTTATGCATTATGGGGTTTGTCAGTATTCCAATATGCTTCTGTATTTTGTCAAACTTGCCCTACTGTTTCTTTGTGCGACTGTATATATATATATATATAAATATATATGATGTAAGTGTGTCTTTTGCTTCGATATGTGCACACAACCGTGTCTGTGTGTCTTTTTTTTCCCTATCGATCCTCATAGCATGAAGCCCCCTGTGTATGATCCGGTAGCCCCATATCAAATAAACACCAGATGGTTCAACACATACAAGCCCCGGTTCCTCACAAACAATTTCTCATGTTCTGAAGGAGAAAAAAAAAAAAAAGTGTTGAGGCTCAGAGAGCCAACAGTTTCTCACATAAATGCTGTTAGAGGAAATAGCAAATTGCATTTTAATTTCAGCACAAACAGTGCTGTAATTTGGTTACTTTATGTTTAGCTGACGCTTCAACGCAGTTACTGCAAAGTTTTCGACGCTCATCGAGACTATTGTCCTAACAGTTATTGATTATGTTGTGTTTGCCAGATCTGATGTTCAGCTGTGCGGTTCACTCTCTAATGGCTAATTAGCCTGTTTTATGTGGTTAATGAAATGCTCCAACCTAAACGATATAAAGCTCACATCCTTGGTATTTTGTGTGTCCCTCCTCTGTCCTCTACCTCATTTTTTCTGCATAATTAATCATATGTCACTAGGAGATGTTTCACAGCAGGACTCTGTAGAGCCCAATACATACTTTTTTTTTGTCTCTCTCTTCCCCACAGACGGACAACTTCCCCACTGAGCCTAATTATATGGGTAGCAGACAACAGTTTGTTCAAAGGTAAGAGTTGGGATCTATAACTATCACTACATTTCAGACCTTTGTTTTCTTTCCTCCAATAGTCCCAGCACAGTTCTTTCCCGTCAGTAACTAAACTGCCAATGAATTGTACTGAGTCATAGATGGGAGAGGAAGGGCACGCACGTTTAATTAGGTTTGAAAGTGGTCACCAACAGTGTTCTCTATAATGCATTAAGAATCATGACACACAAGAGCCTTTTTTTTTTTGTTTGTTTCATCTGTTTTATTTTAGCAGACAGTTTGCTGGTGCAGTATTTTTAGAAGCATTTTATTACATCCAAAATCCTATTGTTAGGGTTTTTTTTTTTCTTGTGTTGTTTAATCATTCAGGGGCACTCATCAATTTTTCATTCTGTCTGTAACCTTCCACCAAGGGTGAAAAAAAGAAAATGGATTGTCAAATTCTCAGTCGTACACTGTAGACTAATACTCTTCTGTTTTTTTTTTTTTGTTTTTTTTTTGTTTGTTGTCTAGTAGTTCAACGTTTAAAGACCCGGAACGGGCAAGCCTCAGAGACAGTGGTCATGGTGACAGCGACCAGGCTGACAGCGACCAAGACACCAACAAGGGCTCCTGTTGTGATATGTCTGCGAAAGAAGCCCTCAAGTTGAAGGCGACAGGCGTCAAACCACCACCTTTGGAACAAGGTGAGCCCTCATTGACAAATTAGACTGCGCGAGACATGAAAGCTGCCGCGCAAGCCAAACACACTTGAACCGAATGACTATCAATACGTTTTCTGCGCTGCAGTTATTTGGATTAACGATTGAGCCCCTGACTTGCCTGAACGCTCACAATCTGAACTTATACTTGGCTACTTTATTCTCCCACTACTTTGTTCTCAGCACTTTTCTCATTTAACGTGTGTGCGTGGTGTGTGTGTGTGTGTCTGTGTGTATTCGAGGGTGTGAGGGAGTGTGCATTCCATACACGTCCTCAGTTTATCAAAGCAGACAAGCCCATTATGTTTTTATAAGCCCAACTACTTCAGCCTCTCCATTTAGTCCCCCTTTCCTGAGCACCCGTCTCTGAAACTTTGATAATGGAACATGGAAAATGACTTAGTGAGCGGCGGGCGATGTAGCTTCGTAGTGTGGTGATTAAATATGAATAATTATTCTAAGCGCTGTGGGTCGGGCAGATTACACATGACATGTGTAGAACAATAACTCCCCAGATATGAGTTGTTGCAGTCCTCCTCACCCCAGCCCCCTTCGCCTGGATGGTGCCGGGTCATGGGAGGCAAGAAACCAAGATTATATGTAGGTATAGAGAGAAGTAATGGGACAGGAGGTATAGTATGGTACATTTCGCACTATAGCTTCAACCAGTCATGTATCTCAGCGTGGGCCATTACCTGCTTGGAAAAATAGATATTCCCACAGAAATACAAATTCACTGAAGTCTCTGTACCAACAAGTATGTATCTCACTGACTGGATCCAGAACTACACTGCTGTATACTGAACATGGATCCTCTGTAATGGTGCTATTAATCCAGTGAACAGAGGGAACAGAAGGACTGTTTTACTCCTTGCGGAAGGACAATGACAATTTGTGCAACACTCTGTGCTGCAATATGCACGTCTGACTAGATAGCATTTTTTTTTTTTTTTTTTCCTTTTCATTGGTTTTTTGAATGAAAAAAAAAGCCACACACGTTGGCAAGAGAAATTGGCCAATTAAAAGGCTCCATATGTTTCTCATTTTGAAAATGTTCCCATTTAATTGTCCGTGAGGGACTGAAAGAATCACATTTATACACAGAGAACACATGACAAAGGGAGCTAAGAGTGTGCTGGGCAGTAGTCGGTCTGTAAAAAGTGTCCTAACACGGCATTGCTTATGTGTAATGGTACCACCTGATAGTCCCAAACTCAGCCTGTCCATGCACCTTTCTGTGTGTCGCCTTCGATCAGTACGCTTTTGATGGCTTCCCTTTGACGGAACAAGAGATTGTACACAGACACTCACACACACACACACACACACAAAAGCCTGGCTGGTGCTAGAACGTGAAAAGCTGTGACCTGCCTTTGCCTGCGTCTCACTCATCCCTGCCCTCCCACTTACTCGCACCCTCTACTGTGTTTTCACCTCGGCTCTGCGACTTTTGTTCCACTTCTCCACCTCTCCTTGTTTGGGGAAATCGATTGATGTGAGATTAGACAGTTAACTGGCTGCAGCTGGCTGTGTTTAGCCAATAACATGTGGGCTTAGCTAAGCTGTGGGGGAGGGCAGGGGCAGGAGGCCAAGGCATTGTGCAAAAAACAGTGATGATGAGTGAGGGACGGTGAACATCACTCTGGCTGTGTTCCAGTGCATCTTTATTAAGGGGCTCAAAAGCAGCAAATAAGGCTTCACTATCCACATTCACACCAGAAATCAATATTGTTTTCTATATGATCTCCTGTCTCTTAGATTACCATATCATCTGCTTAGAAAGCATTGTTTTTATATTTTATGCTCTCCAGCTGTTTGAGATGCATCACAAGATGGTCACCTCGTGCCTGGTAAGCTTAAAACTAGTCCCATATGCTACTTTGCCTTAAGCGGACCCACTCGTGTACATGACATTTATTATAGTCATTTTATTCCTAATTAATGAGGCCTAGTAAAAAGTGAACTGAAACATGAGCTATTAAAGTAAATACGATCTAATGTACTGCTCTGCATTCAGGTATCGCTTCCTGTGGTTTAAATATAGCTCCCCGTGCGTGCACACATGATCTGCACACATGGAAGCACACAGGTACTATATGTCTATTATCAGATGGGGGGGGCTTGTCATTGGTCACTGTCCCTGGGGTCGTTTTCCTGCAGGCTTATTTTCTTCACATCTCAGCACTTAGCATCTACTTCATAGGTCTCTCTCCACACACCCCCCACACCCCCGTCCAGTCCTCCTTCATCCCATCTTAAGTCCTCTGTTTCTCTCCAAGCATAGCCCTCCCAATTACTCTCTGTAGCTCTCTGCTTGCCTGCCAGGACACTGCGGCCTCATTCACTGGCTCAGTATAAACAGAACTACAAGTGCACAAAGCATGTAGTTCAAGTCCCAATCAATCCCCAACCCTATTTCAGTTCTTAGCCTTTATACTCGCTGGGTTGTAGCCTACAGTGTATACACAATTGTCTCTCTCTCTCTCTCCTTTTTGTTTCTAATTTTCCCATCATTTCTCTTTCCTATTATACCTCATTTCCTCCCAATGTTACTATTTATGTGCTCCTCTGGCAACAGGCATTGGTAGAACAAACATAAAACTCCCCATTTCCATGCTTGTAATTCATCTTCTTCTCTGATGTTCCCCGCGTTTTCCTTCCAGACAACATAATCTTGGCATCTTCGCACCAGGGACCAGTCTCAAATTGATTAATTAGCCCTGCAAAATTGGTAGCAATGTATTAATTAAGCTTAAGTATATCAAATGCATTTTTTTTGCCAGTTTTAAACGGCGATTAATTGATGCTCCAAAGCGTCTGCGGCAGACGTTGATACGGGCTTGTCTGGCTCCGGCAGAGTGGCTGGCAGCACATCGCTCGCCTCTGTGGAGATGACTGCCATAGTCGCTATCACGAACAGACAGGCGGCAGTGGTGTAGGGAGATGTTACCCACTGATAGGGCTGTCCGAGGAAATGGAGAGAGAGGGATGATGGAAGAGGAGGCGGAGGAGCATGGAGGGACACGGTTTGACAGGGATACTGTTTGACTGTACCAGCTGACCTATCCTAATTAGCTGTGATTGGAGTGTGATAATCAAGCTGCCTCCTGCCTTGTTTTAAAAGGGAGGCATGAGCGGGGCAGAGGAGGAAGAGGGAGGGTGGAGGAGAATGTGATACTACAAGGACAGCGTGGATACAGTGAGGAGAGACAGCATGAGATGTGTTCCTATGACAGCGCAGTAAAAGGCGATGAAATTGACTTTTCCCTGTTATTTGTGGCTAGGTGATAGAAATCCCTACCCCCACATCATCCCTCAGCTTGTGAATAGCTTAAATAAGGGAAATGTCATGCTTTGTCAATTGCTCACACATCTGCAAACTCCTGGCACATACGCGGCCAAACAACGGTATGAATTCACACATGCACTATGTACACGAATACACGACCGCGTCGGCAGTACGGTATATGTGCTTATCATTCACCAAACCCTTTATTTATATGTTGCTTGTTTTCTCTATCTTAAATCATTTATTGTGCTGAGAATACCTGTGAGTCCCCAACTGCGTGCCTATCTACATATTCATCTCTCTGTCTGATAGCACAGTGTCTTTAAAAGCGGATTTGAGTGAACAGTATAGTTTTTACACAATATCAAAAGCCTCGTAAAGAAACTGAAAGAAACATGTGTCTCGGTAGATCATTTTAGTGTGTTGTTGGAGACTATTGCCATCCGTTATCCTACAATAAGGTGCCATGTCAAATATGGAAGTCCTGTTGACATGGAGATATCACAGGATCTTACTATAAGTACAGTACATTCATATAATATGTGTGTAAGAATAACAGTGAGACGCCGTTTATTCCTTTGGGTAATGAATTTCACTTTTGTTATTATTCTTAAATATGTTAGCCAAAACAACAAGAATACTATATATTTTAAAATGTGATCTTCATGGTAACACGTCCAAACAATAGGAGGGTGTGACTTGACAATTATTCATCTGTACAATCCAGAGAAAGTGAGTCTTTATGAGTTGTTTTGTTGAATAATGGGTTTTCTCCACCACTTCACACTGAGACCAAACAAATATATAAAAAAACAAAAATATTCAGACCTTAATCCATCTTAAATATTCACTCATCTCTCCTTGTGGCGGTCTTAATCGTAAGTCCCTAGCATTACGCTATTTTTCCAAAGAGTTTCAGCTGCCTTAAATCTCTTTCTTTTCTCTTCTGTATTTTTTTTTTAATTTTTTATTTTTTTTTCTTAGCAGCAATTAATTTTGAATCATGAGTGAACCTCTGATAGAAAAAAAAATGCAATTCAAAAATTAATTGACTGGTCAGAAGTCAGATCAGATGCCCTTTTCACACTAGTAGCCATGGCAACCTCTATCCTGCTCACTCTGGCCTTCAATAAACCTTTATCTGACTGTTGTAAAAGGGCATTCCATTCAACATCATTCATATTTCATGAACAGATAAATACAGACATGTTTTTCATGAGCTTGGTAGATGCATACTGTATTACGTCTGTCATTTGAATGTTTCTGGATTTGTATTCAAAATGCAACATGATCAACCTGTTATGATGGTATATTATTAACATGTAGTTTAGCCCACGCTTCTTTAATGGTACAGTTACAATAATGGTTGCAATTAATGATGCATACAGTATACATATGTAATGTAGGCATATTTATATTCCTTCAAACCTGCATCAAATATGAAGTGCTTTTATTATGGCAGAGCAATTGTACCTTGATAGGCAAGATTGTATCATTTAGTTTATTATCATAATGCATAAAGACTCTAGTCAATTTGTTATTTCTAAAAAAAAATACTTAAAAAACATGCAAAAACATTTGTGTTTAAGTTATCACAGTCTTAGGGTTGAGTTTGTATCTTTTTATTTTGCGTTGGTTTCTTTTAGGCGTTAAATAGTATAATAAAGTATATAGTATAAAGATTTTGAAGGAAACAAGAGAGAGGCAGAAAGAAGACACCCGGTTAAGACACAGCCCAGACGAGTCCCAAAACCAAATGAACAAAGCAACACAGAATCTGGCTGCTGAAAGGCAGGCTGGTTGAAGACGCACTTCTTCTGAAACATTTCCAGTCAGCGTCGGATCCAAAGTGAAGATTTGATGGAGCCACGACACAGCCACAGTGTGTTTCAATCATTTCTTATGAACTGGGAAGTTAAGTTCAGTTACTGAAGTTATGAGGGTTTAAAAGTTCTGGCAAAGTTCCCATTTCTCATTACCATTAATAGATCCTTCTGACTTCTGACATTCATATACAGTAAATGTGATATTATAATATATGCTATTCATATACTTTCCATACCCTTTAGTAAAAAGGAGCCTTAATTGCAATAATGCATATGATTGTTCACACCATCAAGCAATTGTTCTGCAGGTTAATGGACAAACATCTGCTAAGGCAGGAGCTTCATTTGAGAGCATTGTAATTAGTTAGTTACATTACTCCAAACAGGTAGCATATGGACGAGTGATGGTTTCATGTGATGCCATCACATCTGTCTGTTTAAACGTGATTAATTGAGGCCATCAGAGTGCGTTTAGACCCGTTGTTCCAGTAGAGACATGTGCGTGCATCATTCCAGTGAACTCTCTTAGCAACACGAGCAGGGCTTGATGTCCTCCTTGCCTAACAGATGACTGACTGCCTGTCATTCATCAGCAATGATTAACCTAAAATCTGGGCTCATTTTTTAGCTTCTCGTCCTGGATTATGTGCGAGAAGACACTCCATAAAGCGTAAGAGATCTAAGAATCCATCTAAAAGCGTGACCTCGGGGAGTAGATTAGAAAAACATCACAGGGCAACGGCTGCAAACGGCAGCCAGATGCTCATGTTTCTTCGTGCTGTTTGTGCAAGTCGTTGGACAGAGAGGATTTGTCTGAGAGCCTTTCATCTTGTCCTGCTCCTCATCTTCTCAGCTCTCCATAGCCTGTCCCTGGCCGGGCTGATAGCCTGATTCATGGCAACATCACCAGCTACTTTCCTGGTGTGGAAAATGAGAACCATCAGCAATCTGGGCATCACTCAAAGTCAAATAAGATTTGCGAGTGTTTGTGCGTGTGTGTGTGTGTGTGTGCGCGCGCGCACCCATACACATGTGCCAGATCGTGTGTTCACCCCATTCTCAGAGGATGTGGCGGTATTGCACAGCAGTGAGGCGATTTGCGGCTAAGCTAGTGGAATCCTGTGGAAAGCCTAAAATCTTGTGGGGTGAAGGGAGGGGAATATATCACAGTCTTAGGATTTCTTCCTTCTCATTATGGAAGATTTGAAGGGATTAGTCTATTTTCTTTAATACACGCAGTTTTATTAAATTCCATTGTTATGATTGAGGTTGATGGTGGGTAATGTCCACTCTTTGTGTCCTTTCTCCTGTGTGATATTGGGCCCGGGCTGTCCGCGAGAGGTGAGATTTCCACCTCTAAACCTCAGCCTGCCTGCACGGCGGCTCAAGCCTATCTTAAGCACTGTGGCACCACAGCGCTGGGGAGAAGTGATGAATATCTCAGACTCTTACCACTTGGGATATAAATCTCTGACATTATCCTTTCACCCTGGAAGCTGCAGTGAATAATTATGGCATGTTTATGGAAGCGATGAGTAAAAATATGTCTTATTTCACTCCAAGTACCATTATGACCTGTTAGAGCATATTTGGACTTCTCATCTTTAAGAAAAAATAAATAAAAAAGTCTGCGTTAGATCCTGTAGGGAGTGCTTTTCTCCTGCACCTTCCAATAAGAGCAGCTGGCCTTAAAAGCTTATGGATGCCCAGCCCTCTCGACTCACACCGCTCTGTAATGAGAACATTACAGGGTATTAATCCAAGTGTATGCCGTCTCTTATTAGACATTGAAAAAACACACAAAGCCATTAAATGCTGTGGAAACGTTATTTAAGACTCATTAAAACATGTACGTGAACTGAGTCTGAGGATTAGTCCAGAGTCATGAGATTTCAAGTTAATCACTCTTCTAATAACTCACATTGTTAAAGTTTCATCCTTTGCCAGGTCCAGTAAAAACCTCAGTGATATGATTATTTTTGTGTTTTGCGTGCGTCTTACTGAGCCGTGTGGGAAATATTACGTCAACATTAACCGTGCTGAGCTCTAGGTCTGGAGCAGAAGATGCTTTTGACAGTGAAGCCTCACCTGCAGACGAATTTGAATGTGTTTGTTTTATTGCCTCATTTGTGTGTAATAGAATTCAGAAAGTGAGGCCAGGCGGTTTTGATTAGTTTGCATATTTCATGTTGACACTTTATACATGCACACAGACCTCGCGTGCTGTAAACACACTAGTAACCTACATCATCAACCGGTGTGTGTTTTCACACCGGGCGAGAGAGCATTTTAAAAAAACCCACCTTGCCAAACTTGTTCTACCGCGCGCACGTCAGCTGTATATTCCCTTCAGAGCCGTAGCGAGAGCGACAGCATTTATCATCTCTGTCATCGCGACAGGAATGTTTCTGCTCCCAGTTGTTCTCTAATCACATGAGCAACAACCTTGTAGATGTGGCGTCTGCGCTATAAATGAAATTAATTAACATTGTGTTGCTGCCATGGCAGTGCAGCCTACATTTTTTTGTTTTTGTTTTCCTCGAGGCATCAACTTCTAATTGAAAAGCTTAGTTAAATCTGTGATAACAGCGCACACAATTAGGGTGTTATCATATCAACTTTTGATGCTCAGATATGTAAAGATAGAAGCTCTAGCATGGGATTCAGAGTGATGTTTTTTTGTTTATAGGTGGTACCAAGTGTGCTTTTTTTTTTTTGTTCTTTGCAGCCTTGCGCTTGGGTACAAGTTAAACAAACGTAAATATAACTCTTATAAGCAACCCAAGGTTGATTGTAAAGGGTTGAGTGGATGTGTTTTTTCCCAACACGCCGCCGTTGTTCATTTGCCATGTCCTTGTGTGCGTTCGTTGGCTGCATTAAGAAGATCGCTGTTGTGGCGGTGGGTTCTTTCTCGGCACCCGAAGGGTTAAGCGGAGGAGCACTTCGCGATAGAAGTTAGTTTGTTGTCACGGCGCCTCTTTAAGAGTATGTGTGACAGAGCAGCAGAAGAGCTGTTCCAGTATCTGCTCTCAGTGGGTGAAACATGTTGTCCAGCACAGCGGTAGGGAGGATACTACAGAGCAGATTATAATGATACAGAACATCGTCACTTCCTGGACCAGAGCCACTCCACAGCCATCTGTCCTCTGTCCGTGGACAGCAGGCCACTGGTGAATTTGTATGTGTATTTAAGTGTGTGTGTTTGTGTGTGTGTGTGTGTGTGTTGGATGTAATTCTAGACATTAACCACACTCTTTTACATATGCTTTGATAGCTTCTTTTACCCCCGCCCCCTGTTGTTTCAGAGTCATATACATTAAAATTCTCATCTCTTCCAGCACTGCTTTACATGGCTTGAAATATTCATTGGTTTCTAATACAATGATTGTTTAAGCAGTTCATCAAGTAAGAGTACCAAACAGTTGCCGCTTGTCAAATCTGCTTGCTTTACGTTTTTTTTTCTCAAATCATTACACATTGAAGTGAGATGAGACTAAATTAGTTGGCTAATTGGTGTTTGTCATTATTTGCGATGCTTTGCAGACAAATTAATGGATTAATGGCAAAAGAAAGAATGTTTAGATTAGTAGTTTGTCGCTGCTGCTTTACCGTCTTTGTAGATTTGTGTCCTCTTGAAGCAGTCGAAGCGGCGCTGCCATTTGCGCTTTTGTCTCTTGAGTTGGATTTCTGTAAGACCACAAGAAACTAATCCCCCAAGAGTCCATGACATGACATTAATGAAACATTACGAACACTACAGAGAATGACATGTACGCATTTAGGGTTTAGTTTTCTTGTTCTGCGGTTTAAATAAAGATTAAGGCTCTGTGAATTGTGCTCGTATGACTGTGTTTTTAGGTGCTCTCGTTTGAAGTAAATTGGTTTAGTGGTAAAAGTGGAGCTGCGCATGAAGTGCTACAACAAGCGTTCTCCATGCAGACATTCAGGCTTTCCTCCAGCCTAACGCTGTCTAAAATGTTCAAATCAAGCACATATAACATTTTATGATGAACAGACAGATGGAGAGGGAGAGAGAGATGGAAGACTTGCGTTTCATATGACAAATTCACACCTGTAGCCTTTTCTCACAATTAGAGGAGTTAATTTTCTCATCAGCTGGTAACAATATTGTGGGAGGTGAAGTCACGGGTGGCACAGATCTTTTTTTTCTCGCACAACTTTGTCTCTGATCTCAGCAGAGGCGTTTCACTTGCAAATCCACTGCTCGTTTAATGAATTCTTGCCTCTTGTCTGTGTGAGTGTGTGTTATCTGTGCATTTTTCTGCCCTTTTTTTCCAACACCAGAACAGTTACTTTGAATTAGCAAACGGATTTGCGTAATTCAGCAGCTGCGTAGCATTCTCCAGTTTGTAAGCGTGTGGTTATATTAATTTTTTTATTGTTTGTTTGGGTTTTGTTGGACAGACACAGTCAGCGAAGGCTTGGATCACACGATGCAATTGTTTGACTTAGAAAATGCCTGGTGGTGCTATATTGGATGCAGCAACAATATTAATTACAAAAAACACCAAGTGACAGATTGATCAATTCAATGCAGGCGGCTACAAACTGGGGAAATTGTTCAGCTTGGTTAAGTGGAAATGAAATGCCTGGAACAAAAAAAATTCCCAAGACAGTGAATTCAACACAACTTCCACTGAATCGGTAAGATAGAAGTGAAGGTCCCCTTTGTCCAGGCTGTTTCCTAGGCTGATGTGAATGAATATTTGTGGTGCCCTCGGGCATTGTTTCCCCATGTTACACTGCATCAGGAACCAGAGAGATAAATGGGCATGGTCTGTCCAAGGCATCAGGACTTCTTCTCTGTTCACCCATAACTAGTAATGTCCTTTCATCCACTGCCTGCAGTGCTATAGATAATGGAGTGGTGAAGAAGAGGGAACGCTGAAACAAAGAGAGTGGATGTGGCTTATGCGATGACAGTGGATGGTATGATCAGAGATGTCAGAAAGGAAGAAAAATGGGGCATGTGAAAGGATGCATAGAGTAATAGTAAGTAGAGCCTAAAAGTAAGAAATGAATAGAAAAATATCAGTGTCAAAGAAATATGATGCTCGATATTTAAATACTTAATTATTTCTTAACTAACTTTTTCATGCCACATTAAATGTGTTTTATAATGTTCGGTATATTCAGTTATGATCAGTTAAAGTAACACAACTCTTACTATGTATGCATTGTTCTCATGTTCAACCAATCTGCTTAAGTAGGCCAATGCATTATGAAGGTTTGATATGTTTTGTTTCTCAATTCTGTAATAATTTCTAGAATCTGATTGCTGAGCAAATGTAGATTGTAACAGGTCTCGCTAAGTCTCACAACAATTTAATACTGACCTCATTTAAAGCAAATATGACAACAAGCTAACAACGCATCATAGTTTGTATATGGTCAAAGACACTGTACAAAATAGATGTTGAACTCTAATAAATACACTGTAAAACACACGGTATGTACTTAACATGTTCATCTTATGACAAATAATGTTTTCCAATGAAATCCAACATTTAAAGAGACCATAATATAGACAGTTTTATCAAAAAAAGGCAGTACAAAATCAGACGCTACGATATAACATCCACCAAATGCTTAGAGGAACAATAACACAAGTCTAAAAGGACGTTGTAAATGTTAACGTTGCATAATTTAAACTGCTGCTCTCCTCTGCTGTCACCTGAGATGAAACACTCAAACATCTCCAACCGATTGTGACTGACTGAGCTGTTTGCCTCTACAGTACTTTTACTCACTAAAAAACTTGTCGCCGGGGTCAAACAAAGATAACACGGGTCCCCTCAGGAGGTGAAACATTGCGTAAGTCTGTTTCCTCCAACAACATGTCATGAAACACATTTCATGAAACATTAATCTTAACCGTTAACCTAGCTATTATGTTATTATGGGCTAATGATAGCGTGGCTAATGAATCATAGCTGACATTTGCATTAACATTAACTAGCTCAGGTTGCGTGCTAGCAGATACACTGGATCACAGCTTAGTAAAAAAATAATGCATATTAACATCTTGGTGGTTAACATATTGACCATGTTTGACTGAATGACCAATTTTTAACTGGTTTGATGAGGTTTTATTACCTCCGCTATGTAGGTGTGTGGATGTCCACACCAAATCCTCTGACATGAGATAGAAAATGACGATTTGTAATGGTTTTTCAGCCTAAATAAATTGTGTGGTATACACCCATCTACGCTTTTTTTCAGTATACTGAAAAAGAGCCTTTCGATTCTGCACTGAAAGAATGAAAATCTGAAAAAAAAAACAGAGCCGCTGTGAAGGAAGGAAGAAACCTGGCAACCAGTTGATAAGTGATCAGATGATGAGAAGAAAGAGCACATGGATGGATGGATGGATGGATGAAGAGGGACAGGACCGCAGGCGGGCTCCATGGGAGATTGGCTTAAGTAGCATGGTGCCTGGCTTCCTGCAGTCACTGAGCCGCCGGTTCAAATTCAAAAGAAAAACCTGTCAAGGTAAACACATGCCCTGCTAAGACATGCTTAAACCCGGTCACATGTGCACACACTGTGGCAGCATAGACAGCAGCAAGGATGTCATTAGGTCGTCCCCTACAGCTGAAATGAATTTGCATTAAAGCTTGTGACCATAAATATTGTTTTTGTGGTACCCTGCTGTATGCATTTGCGTGTTACGCGTGTGTCATTGTGCTACGGCGTTTTCAAACTGATTTTGATTGAGAGAGAGAGAATCGCGTGCGTGCGTGTCTTGGTGAGTGAGGATGGCAACCGGGAGTGTTTTTCTCCGATAACCTCAGTTTGTTACTTTTTGATCCTGCTAAATTAAGATAAGGGGCTTGGTTAATTAAACTGTCACATGGCAATACCTTGAGGAATTGCGAGGCCAACACAGCTTTAATTGGGTGGCTGCAATTGTCCCTGCGCTGCCTCTCTTCCCTGGGAAGCAGCCCCACAGAGGGGGGAAAAAACACCCTCATAGCCATGGGGGAGATGGGAGAGTTGAAGGAAATGACAAGCTTGAACATTTAAATAAAGAGGCGTGGGTGATTTTAGAGAGGAAAAAAAAAAATGACATGCCCCCGTAAACCTAACTATGACTTAAGCCACTAAACACATTATATACCTTACATGTGGTGGATGTAATACAATGGATCAATGGCAGGGTGAGAACCAGGTTGAACTTCAGTTTTAGTTGCTGCTTCAGTATGCATGAATGAGAGTTGTGTAATTTTCTGTACGTCGTCGTAATCTCTCCGGTGCATTAGTTGCAAATCTCCAAAGCCCCATGGACGGCGTCAGCAAGCTTAAGATGCATCTGTAATTACCAGCAGCCAATTAACAGCTGACCTCGCCATCCCACCTCAAACCACAACAAAGATCTATTATGGAGATTTAGCAAGCTTGCAGTGTAAACAACTAAGTGTGATGGATCTTCATACAGTGCTTATGGGTGTTTGCGCGTCCTCTTTTGGTTTACACACACTTCATTGAAATTCAGACCACGGCGAGGTAGACGGTTGGATGTGCTGCAGATGTGTAGGGGGGGGGGTGTTTGTAACAGGTTTGAAAAAGAACAGCACTCCGTTGATCAGCCTATACATGTTATTCCCAATGCTTAGATTTACTCATATTTACAGTTTTCATTGTTGGAATTAGTTGTAGCAAGTCAAACACATTTATTAAAGTGCCAGAGAGTGTAGCAATACATTATCTTGGCTGAATTTGATTACATTCTAGGTGAAATGCAGCACCGGTGCACACACATTTTTCGGAAGGCACGACACAATGCATCATATTAATTGAAATGTCTGCAGCTGTATTTGATATAGTTTGAAAAAGTAAGCATTACTGAGATTATTATGGGATCTTAGAAATGGTGTGAGGTGCTGGAGGAAGGATCCTCGACAGCATAATGACTACTGTGTGCTGGTGTTTTTTGGGGAAGAAAAAAAAAAAGAAAAGTTGTCCATCTGTCCCTGAAGGTGGTCGAAATCTGCCTTGATTAACAAGTGGGGAAAATCTGGGTGATGGTCCCCGGTGCTGCCTCTCATCCCCTCCCAAGTGGGGATCAAAGAGGATGAAGTTTTGAGCCTAGGGATAATCTAGTTCCCTAGATTGTGATAATGCTGCTCAGGATGATCATGTGGATGAGAGCGGGTTTGGGTGTGCGCACGGCTGTGGGGTTCGTGCACGTGGCCAACTTGTGTGCCTACGTGGTGGTGCTCAAAAGAGAAGAGGCAGACAATAGCAGAGCGAGCCGGCGAATTAGTACACACAGACTGACACAGACACTCTCGCTGTTGCTGTATCCAGGCAACCACATCAGAATTCAAGACATATCAAACAACAGGTGATTGCCACCATCTTCCTTTTTTGAGCTTTGAGCTGCTAAATTATGACCACTTCTAGCAGAATATGAATTAATATCCAGCAATTTCAAGTGACAGTAAAAATTTGACAAATCCAACTGAAGCCCTTTTTTTCTTTTTCTTTCCCCGCACATAATTGCAGTGTGAATTATAATCAAAACATTTAAACGCAGGCAATTTCTTCCAAATAGCCGTGTCATAGCTTTGTTTGTCTCCTTTGTGAACGTTTCTTTTCTTTGCGACTCACAAACAGTTTGTGAAATGACAGTGTGCTTAAGCTCTGCTGAATCTCATTTTAGTTTTAAGTTTCCCGTTGTTCCGCATGGTCTCTTCCCACCCTGATCCGTGTCTGGTGTTGGTGTCCAGCTGTTCCATCAGCACGACAAGTGGTTCAGGAAACTCCCTCATTGTTCACTGACCAATCGCAAACACACCAGAATGCTGTCAACGAGCATTTTCCACCCAGTGGTTTGCATTTGCCTGCACCTGTGGTTTTAGCCCAGAGGGCAGGAGATGCAGGAGGGAGGGGTGGCAGAATGTGGGGGGGGGGGTGGTCATTGGGGTGGAAAGGCAGCCAGGGTTGGGATTAGTCTGTATTTCTGTCTGTCGAGATTAAACGAAACAGATTCATAGTTGAGTTTCCCCCGTTTTGTCGTGTTTTCCTCAAAATGCATCAGAGGACAGCTGAGCCTTACCACCCAAATTTGCATCTTTGTAATTTGCATGAACTCATTGGACCTTGGAGGCAACTTACGGTTGTGTGTGCACGTATGCATGCAGGCGTGTGTGTGTGTGTGTGTGTGTCTGGGCATGTGCGTCATAATTTGACAAGCAAAATAAAGAACTTGTCCAAACAATCCAATAGACATGACTGGAAAGAGCACGCGCTGATTTTATGGAAATTGTGTGCGCTCGAATCACCTGAGCAGTTCGAGCATTTGTTGCCCAAAATTTACTAGAATGTTTAAAAAAAAAAAATTAGACTCGCTGCCTTCACTGACTTCCATCATCGTGTAACACGGTATCATGCTGCAGTAGAGAGTCGACTGTGGAGAACCGGAATATACTCTGCACTGCAGTGCTTTGCTTGCTAGCTTGGGTTGTGAATCTTATCAGGCGGGGTTGTGGTAGTGGATTTTGTGTATGTCTGTGTACGCGTTTTGTGTGTATGTCTATGTGTGTGTGTGCGTGCCTGCATGTGTGTGTCCAGGCCCCTCTGGAGTCCATTAATCCCAAATCTAACAGACTTACTGCAGAGGCAGCCTTTGATGTGTGCTGAATCCCTCTCTGGAATATTGGATGCTGCTTCTGTAATATTCACTTCCTACTCTCTCATCAGGAATACATTGTTTTGTCCCCACATCTCCACCCCCCTCTACCCCCCATCCCGGTGCCAGGATTGTCCAGCAGGACAGGTGGCTGGTCTGTTATGAGTTTGTTTACAATTCAGGTGTTTTTTCACCAGTCCTCTGATCTGTAATTTTACATCTCTGAGCTCTTTTAATCCCATTCTTATCTTGTCTAAGCCTTCTAATCTTTGACCCTAATCTTAAACCACCGCATAGAATGGGGAAACATGGACTGAGAGGAGTTGTTTTTCTCACCTTCAAATTCAATGCATACATTTGTCAGGGAGAGCTGCGGTCCTCTTGCCTTTGGGTTTGCGTTCTCACGAGCCGAGTCTGAGAGGTACTTATTGCTATATATTTCTATTTATTTGCGTTTTATTGCAGTGGCCTGGATTTGAACCCGGCCTGTTTTTAAAGCCTCATGCTCATACCCCGCCAGTCTCAGTAGTGAAACATATGGAAAGGCAAAGAAACTATAAATTAGATAGTGAGATGGAAAACACATTTCTATTTGAAACGATTATCCCCCCTGACGCGTAGACTAATAGACCGTTATTGCATTTCCGTCAGTTTCTTTTAATCTAATCATACTTATAAACAGATGAGTGAGAGTGTTAGTGCGTGCGCATGTTTATCCACACAGAGAGACGCGAGCAACCAGTGTCTAGACTGGCAAACACCAATTTGGCTGGGGCACGGAGGAACATCAATGCTAAAGCAATGTTGCTGAAACACTAGGCATGTTCCTCGGTCTTGCATGGAGAGGAGATTGGAGTGACAGACAGGCGGCGAGTGGGGGAGGAGGAGGAGGAGGTGCAGCAGAAATAGAGGAGAGGTTGGCAGAGCTCACTGTGGCTAATACATCCAAAGTGTGTCAGTTAGCTCTCTAAATGTGTTAGGCCCCAGGGCTGAGAAAGCCAACACCATCGACTCAACCTACCTCTCTCCACCTTTCCACTTAGCCTCTGTTCAACACTCGCCAATATCCTTAGGGGAGCTACACTGCTGTTCATTGGCACAATTGATCAAATGCCTACATGCTAAAGTGTACAGTTTTCTTATTGCACATATTAGTCTCATGAGTGCATGTGCAGGAGGATGAATTCGGCGTGGTGTGCTGCTATGCGGCATACAGGCGCCGTGTCTTTCCCTCTTTTTGTAGACGCATCACGCTGCTTTGCACGCTAAGAGCGATCCCGTTTCAAAACAGTGGGTAATTAACTATTATTTGACCGTTAGATACTTCACACAGCATCGGCGTCAAACAAGAAGTGTTTTTATGAACTTTGCTATACACATTTTCTCCGTTTATGACGTTGTGCATTGTTATGCTAGCCAGAAATCTGTCTCGGCATCGATCCACGTCTGTTTATCAAATTACATCCGTCTTTACATGCGATTTAGTACGCTCTGAGGAATTTTAATACATGTAAATAATACACTCAATGAAAATGCCTGACTTTTTGTGCTCTAGTGAGTCAAAGAGGAAGAAAAAACGAAAATATTCCACACGCTAGGAAGCAGGTTTGGTCTGTCAGACTCCGACTGTTTGAAACCTTCTCATCGGTGTCATATCAGGTATGTGCTTAGAGTATTTTTACACCGCTGTAGATGTTGTTAGTTTAGCTGAATTAACGAAAGAGAAGTGCACAACAGATCAACACAAGTGTCACAGCTGTTCTCCAGGGAAATACCGGAGCCTTTTTTGGTGGCACTATCACAGAATCTGCGGAATTGAAGCTGAAAGATAACATTGCAAATCACATTACAAATCATTTGCACATCTGGCTTTTTTATCCAGCCACAGTCAGCACCAGCCAAGAACAATTCATTCTTATAGGTTTTGGCACCTTTTGGATTGCATTAGGCTCCAAGTGTCAAGCCTCTCAACATGTTTCACCCACCAACCCTGTATTTTGAGTTCAGCCACTAAAAGGAAGGCATTGCTAGTGGCAAGAGCTGTCAGATAAGCATAAGGGTTACATAATGTTTCTTTTCTTTTCATTTTTTTTACATGATTTGATGACTCTGTGTATGTCGGCAATCACAACTTGCGTCAGAGCAAGAGATGCTGAAAATGAATCAGAATCATAATGCAATAGTGAGGACAAAAGCACGCTGCTGCACACTGCATGTGTATGTGTTGTACAGTAATGGTTCTAGAGAGAGAGAGAGAATCAGAAGCACTTTCCATAATCCTGCTAAAGCAGTACACATGGGAATGATTACTTGCACAAAGCCATGACACCCTGAGTTGTTCAAATCCCTTTGTTCAAAAGAGAGCGACACGAAACAGAGTGGCAGACAGGCCGAGAGTGAGTGAGAGATAATAAAAGAAAGTGATTTAATTCAGCAAATGTGACAGGATTGTATGATGTCTGGTGGATCTTGTTATTGTCTGGATTGTCTGGAAGGAAGCTTCCGCGATCGCTAAATGGATTTCATCCTTGTTGTTTTAGGCCGGGTTGTCAGGACGGGGCCACAGCACCTCATTTCAGGCACAAAATCCAGTTTCGTCCAGTTTAAGACGAGGTCCGTCAAATTTAGAGAGCTGTAAATAGTATCATTAATGTAGCATGGTTAAAATGTAAAAAAAATGTTGGAGTGAAGCACTTCAAAAGATGACCCTCTGTGAATTAGCAACAAAAGGTTTCCCTTCATTCTTTCTTTAATAGGGTGTTTTAAACCTGTTTTCTCCTTGGATAGAAACAGGATTTCTGTAATGAGCTGGTGAGTCATAGATTTTCTCGGCTTAATTTTTTTTTTTTTATTCCCTGCCCCCCCTCCCTTTTCTCTCTCTCTCTCTGTCTCTTTCACTTCCTCTCTTTCTCACTTTATTTCTTGCGCTCGCTGCCTCTCTAAATGGGCCAAGGCAACTTTCCTTGCCGTCTATTGGGGGAAGGAAGTAGATTAAGGCTATTAACAGGCAGGAGGATGCTGATCAGTCTTTCTGGTCTCTGATCTCATGTCTGGTCCACACTGTGCTCTCTCTCCTAAGGCTCTTCGGTTATAGGCACCATTCAAACATGATGTGTTTATTTGGTTGGGGTGTGTGTGTGTGTGTGTGTGTGCGTGTGTGTTTGTGTCGTGGTGGTGGAAGTGTTGTTTAGTTGAAACAGCCCATTTGATTCCCACAAATGTGCCCAAATACAATCTAAGGGTGTCACGCAGAGACCAGAGCAGCTAAAAAGAGTGCGCTCCCGTTCATGTCTGCAAACAGTAAGTAGTGGTGAAGTAGAAATAAAACATGTTGCGGCCATGCTGTGTCTGTTTATGTTGCATGCGAGTGAACATGCCACAATGCACACACAACAAAACACACACGCACACACAAGCTATGCTATATTTAGATGACAAACTGCCATAAACCCAGGCTAAAGGGGGTAGAAATAAACAAAAGAGAGGGGAAAAAAAGCAAGGCGGTCCAGAAGCATCCCCTGTCACGGTGCAATCCCCCATGTCCTAATTACACAGGCTTAGAGGAAACGGAGGATTAGCCACTGATTCACCACGCTTCTCGCCTCATCTTCTAATAAGTCCCCTTCTTGTCTCTGTGCCACCCTTTGTGCCACCCTCCATGTCTCTCTCCAGGTAAAGGTGGCAAGATACTATTGACCTGTGGCTTCCTGTCTCCCTTTGTTCCCCCTTGCTAACATGTCTGCCTCAAGCAACACCTAACAGGGGGGATCCCTGTGCTAATCCCATTTTAAAAGTAGAATGTGCAGCAGCAGTTTCTTCCATTGTGGGATCACATTCACATATGTACATGCATTTGCTTTGTATATATGGGTTTGTATGTTTTAGTGCATGTGTTGGCGCTGTGCCTTTCTAGCACGGGGTAAATACGTGCGTTTTAAAATTTTCATGTTGTTCGGCTTTAGCTAAATGTTCCCACTAGAGTCCATTTATTCGGTGCGGTGAGTACGCGGAGCATGTTTTATTGATAGCAAAATAAGTTTATTTATGTATATCATGTAGAGACAAGCCATGAGAAAGAAAAGTAACTGCTGGTGTGAGGATGTCACACAGTGCCTAATTTGTCTGTATACCTGTTTTTTATGTGTATTTAAGTCAGTGTTTTTAAGACACAGAAACTAGCTGAACTATTCTATAAAACAGTTGTGAGTAATTATCTGTGAGTACAGGGTTAGCTCAGGTCACCATATCTTTTCTGAGGGTTTTATAGCTGGTTAATGTCACACATCCTCAGACAGGTGTCATACAGTATGAGGCTGTATTGCTAAACTAAAGATGTATATTTTATTTTTTTCCAACTCATAGTATATATATATATTTTTATTGTTCATGCAAATTGTTTGATAGTTATAAATAGCTTGATAACAGCAGGAACGATATAAGAGTGGTTCCTGTCAGACATCTATATCTAATAGCTTGCCTGTGGCTGCTCTGCTGCAATTGCTCCACCATTAGAACACTTAAGGAGTGAAAGAAAGAGGGGTTGAAGAGTGAGCTATAGCCAGAGGTGATGTGAATTATACAACATGTGAAGTCGCAAGGTTGGGAAAGAAGCTCAGGGTTTTTGATTGGTTGAGGCAAGGGTCTTCCTTGACCGACCTTGCTCTGGAGTAAAAGAAAGGATGCAAAAATAGAACCTCGGTGAAGAACACTTAAAACTGAGCTCGAGCGCAGCAGTGGGAATTTTCTGAGGAGTTGTCACACATCACAGATGTGGTTACAGATAAACATTAGTTTGTCTGTTCTCAGCGCTTTTTGGCCTTGGATGAGTTCCCATGGCGGTTGTTCATTATTGCTGAAACCTGTTCGTTGAGGGTTGTTCCTTATTTTTTTTTCCCTTAGTCTGACTTCTGATTGTCAACAGATAGCAGAAACGGTGAGATCCCCGCCCTGTCTTTTTTTTTACGCACAGTTATTTTGAGGCTGATCTCAAGGCTGATAATGAAAGATTGCAGAAACCTTTTTGTTAATTGAGATTGCAGCAGGCCGCGCACGTCTCGAACCGTGCACGACAAGTCTAAGGCATGTAGTAAAAACATATGGTAATGTGAGGACAGGCTATTCATGTTTTAATGGATTATATTATAATGAGCTTCATCAGAAAAACAATCAGTATGCCCTCAAGGTTCAGACACATTGACACTGACCGAGTCTAAGTGCACAGTCTATTCTGCTCTATTCAGATACACAGGCAAGCACACACGTGCACACACGGACGGCAGCCTTTATACAACTAGGTAGGTCACTTGCGCGCAAATTCGTATTCATGAGGACCACGTCGCGCATTTTAGGGCTCTCGTTGCTGCTTTGTGTTAAAGGGAAAGTGCTATTTGAGAACATCAATCTAGTTGTCCAAATGCCACTCATCTCTGCTACCCACAGACCTTTCTCGCCACCCACGGCACACAGCCCTGCTTGCTCATCATTGATTAGGCTTTGTGTGTGTTTGTTTTTGTTTGAATATGAGCTTACGCTCCTCTTCCTCCTCCTCTTGGGTTTTTATCCCTCTCCCTCCTATGCATAAATACTCTCTCCTCGGGGTGTTCTTTGAACAACTTAGCCAGGCATTAGCTGACGGAGGGGCCTGCAGTTTGTGACGGAATGCCTGAAGAGAGGACGCGTTTGATCCCGAGATATATGTCCTTGATTCAGTCTCGGCATCGCCAGCCACCAGGCACCCCCACTGCTGCTGCCAAGCATTTCCAGCTATGCATCGGTATTCTCTTGCCTCCCACTGTGATAAAAGCTATTACACCGGAGAGAAGCATCCTTCTCATTGTGCTAAGCCACCCACTGAACAAAACAATCCAGACCAGTTCCCTCAACACACAGCCACTTTAGAACATGAAATTAATAATTGCACACTGACTAACAATCCATCATAAAATATATGTTTTAATTGTAATACGGCTCCACGAGCTCCGCCGTGAAACAGACGGGATGAATGTATTTAAAACTGCAGTTTATTCGACATTACCATTTTAAATCACACCATGGGCACCATTTACAGTTGCTAATAGAGCTCAAGCAGAGCTGTAGGCTAGTATAAATGAAGGTCTCACGGCAAACTGTTAAATACACAAAGACAGCACTTTGATAGAAAGACTGTTGCATTGCAACTTCTTAAAAAAATGTTGACAAAACAGACTATGCGACTGTAGAAAGCGAACCTGTTTTCCCAGCCTAGCTCTGCCTCGGAATAATAACAATATTAGATAATACACTTGAGTAATATTCTCATTCGTACCAATGCAGCAAAAGGAAAAGGGAATATAAACTAGCTTGTCCCATATTTCTATGTGTGCGTCCAAAAACGGAGACAAGAGCAGTCCTTGTATAAAACGTTCACACGTCATTTCAACACATTGGAATAGTGTTAACTGTGAGATGAACCTCAACAATGGATCCCGTATTAATTGAGGACAAAAAGACCCTCCAGGCCACCTTCAAACGTCTCGTTTCAAAGAAAACACACTGTTCATCCAGACCCGCAAAAGTTTGAGATTCTGAACTGGTGTCATTTAGTAGACTGGCGACCTGAGAAGTCACAAGATATTTACTAAACACTGAGCTCAGTCAGAGTGGAGACTCCCTCATCTGTGCAGTTCAAATATTTAGTCGCCCTGATTGGCTGTGAAAGTAGGGGGGGGCATGGATCAGCTGGGCCAGATAGCAGTAGGCAAGGAGATTAAAAAACACAATAACACACACACACACACACACAGAGACACACACGTGCACAAGTAAACACACACTGTGAGCTCCCTCAGGTGAACAGGTGCAGTCATGGTCTGTCACAGATGCTCTACGCAATTCGTCAGCTGCCATTCCTCCTGTCCACCTTGGGTGGGTTGGGGGATATTCACCACAACACAACCTCAACACACAAATACACGCACACACACACACATTATCTCAGATCACTCCCCATCCTCATAGGCTACTTCGGTAGCTGACAGAGCTGTCTAATGACTGCCCAGGTGTGCATGACGGTAAAATGATTCACAGCCACTGATAGGTTGTTACGTGTTTTGTAGCTTTTTTTTTTTTTGCTTTTTTTTTTTTTTTTTAACTTTTCTGCACTTTGTTTTTGAAGTTGGGGAACACTCTACAACACTTTGAGTTTGCCCTGTATTCAGGCCTGCTGCTAGCAAAAGCCCGCATGCACAGCTCTCTCTTGGTTCCTCCCTCCCCTCTTCCCCGAGAAGCACGGTGTGTGACAGAGGGACATTAATCACAGGGCTGGGTAATAAAGCGAGGAGGGATGGGCATGTAGGGCCAGGGGGGCAGGCGTCTGGAGGGAGAAAAGGGTGTTTAGGGAAATCACACCATGCTTTATGACACACACTGATACACAAGCCACACGTTTACACTCACGGGTTTAGGTGCACATCCTTCATGCGCCATACTGAAAGGTTCCAACCCGAAAGTTTGAAAAATTAAATCGGGGAGAGGGGCAAAAAAAAGAAAAAAGAAGAAGGAACAACAACACAGGGTTCTGGCGATGGTGACCAGTTGCTTTCCATTAGTCTGTGGTAAGGGAGAGCCCTGTGCGTTCCTGCCCATAATGTGTGTGATTTTACGTGGCCCTCATTAATTAAGTGTTAATTTAGTAAAAGACTTTTTTTTCTGGAAGGAAAACAGAAGAACATTTTTGTTTTTTTACTGTTTGGAAAGAGATGAGGGTAATTGTATGGCTCTGTAGAAGAAACACCTTCACTCTGATGCCTAAACGACTGCAGGGAGGTTTTCACAATACTGATAACTCTCATGATATGAGATGGTGATAAAATGTGGCTGTGATTACACGCTAAATGATTGCTAGCTAAATGACAGAAGAATCACAATTTAGGAGTCTACTGGGTTTATCACTGTATTAAGTTGTTTTTTTTTCCCTCAAGCATTTATTTCTGACCCCTTTGGGTTATTGAAGTTTTTTTTTTTTTAATATCGACCTTCCATCTTGACATTTTACAGCGAAGGCTGTGTCGTGAATCATATCAAGTGGAGTTGTGATGGTAGAGGTGGGGGAGCGGGAGGAGGGAGGCGGGGGTGGGGGTGGGATATCATCCTCAATTCTTTGTTGTGTGCTTTCTGTTGCATCTGCACTTGCGTGGTGCTCAAGGAGTATTAGAAAAGGCTAGGCTGAAAAATGAGATACCAATAATAGTTCCCTGTTCTTGTAAACCTGCCATAACTACACGGCACAGTCTCGGTGCTCTAGAAAGATCAGGGCATGCGAGTAAAAGAAAGCAGAGAAGGACAACACTGAAACTTTTTTTTTTAACAGAAGAAAGGAGATAATTCAATGGTTTGATCTTCGTCTTTGGGTATAAATATTAAGTCATGGGTGTAAATGCATGCACGTTCACTTCCACGCACTTTCAGTAGATGTAGTTTTCTGTTGTTGCCTCCTTCCATTTCTGGGCAGTCATTACGCACTGTTTTAGATGGCATACCCTGCTTTTAAATGAAAATTCTTTTTCTTTTTTTTCTTTTTTTTTTTTTATTCAAATGATTCATAAATTATTCTGCAAGAACTACCTCCGAAACAGTCCCAGTCACTTTAAAGAGATGCATGTAGGGACTGATTTTTACATTTTAGATAAGGCGCCTCACTGATTCAGAAACTAATTAACAAATCCTTCATTCATCTATCCTTCACTTCTACTGGCCTATCTCACCACAGCTGCTGTTACGAGCCACGACAATATCTGATGTTGAAAAATAACACAGTGAAACAGATCATTTACTTCTTCCCCGTTTTTTCTTCTTCTTCTTCTTCTTCTGGCAGTGTTGCTGAATTAAGGGTCTCTCTGAAACGGTAACGGTTTATTTGACACCGTGTGTCCTTCTGCTATTGCTCAAAGACTTCTTAGAGCAGCTTTGCTTTCTTTTGTATCTGTTTCATGTGCTCTTAGCAGTAAAGATAACTGGCAGCTACATAGTTGTCCTATCTCCTTCATTGTTACCCAGTCTTGCTATTCTGCCCTAAAGCAAGGCAATTAACCCTGCCAGAGGTAGTAAGATAGCTCCGGCTGCTTGCTGTTAAAAAAGCATCCGCAAGTACAAAAGAGTGTGTGGAGTTAATTAAACTTTTTTGTTGCCAGTAGAGGTGTAATAAATATCTGATTTCAATCAGGGATGCAGGTCAAGTGTCTACAAAAGGGCTGCAAAGATACAAACATCAACCGTGCCTGCCTCCTGACAATTCGATGAGAGTTTCGGTGACATTTCTTTGTAAAATTAAGCTGAATTTTGACTCGTCTCTTCTTCCCGATGTCCAACAGTGTTTCAGTCACGCTTTATATTGACTCTAAAATTCCTGCTGCATATCATTGCATCGCCCCTGTGTCTTTTTCATTTGGTTCAGGGCCAACGCGGTTACAAGATGTACCATCTATTTTCAAGGTCCGTATGCAAGATGAGATTTGAGGACACGTTTTTCTTTCACTAGATCAGCATCAAAGATTTCGAACCTGATAAAAAAGAGTGGACACTGAAAGATAAAGAATGCTTTGTGTGCCTGTAAACTTAGATTCAGATCTTTAAGTTTAGCCTATCTTGATTTAACAACTACTCTGAATTCCAGCCGCAAAATGAAAACAGTGATGTTGCAGGAAAAGAGAAGATCATGTTCTGATAGATTGAGGTCACCAACAGTTTGCGGGACAGTACAACTAGTAGCTAGTAAAGCTGACGTGGTAACAGCTGATGCAGTATCGTAGTAAGATTCTTTCTCTTAATCATTTACTGCAGTCAGAAATAATGAATCAGGTAGATTAGTGTGTTTCATCACCATATCGAATCAGTGAGTAAGGGGTGAATCAAATTGTCACAAATGATTGCATGGTTCACAGTGTCTATCGGGGTAATTTATCTTGGACCAAACACACATTGCTGAAAGAGGAGACCGGCGAGGGAGTGACTGAGCACACCCCTGGTAGCCAAATCATCACAGGCAAATGTGTCCTTGGTGGAGGCTTTTGTTGCCCATCCCAAAGAGCTGGTGGTGCCATGATGAAGACAGAGAGAGAGGAGAGGGGTGTGTGTGTGTGTGTGTGTGCCTGTGTGTGTGTGTGTGTGTGTGTGTGTGTGTGTGTGTGGAAGGGGTGAATGTCACCCTTGCTCTCATATGTCATATTGCTAGCCATAGATATGAGGAGAACGCCTCAAGGTTGAACGTGCAGTTGAGACATGAATAATCTATCAGAGGTTTCCTCCAACTAAATAGAGGGAAATATGTCTGCATGGATTATTTATGCTTTAATATGCACACGGTGAATGGACAATCACCTCTGAGAGCATGAAGACATTGTCGGGGCTAAGTTAATTGTGTGTGTGTGTCTAGAATGCATGCAAGCAGGGTGTGTGACAGGCCGTGGCTGTCCAGCTGTTAAGCTTGGTTACACGTAGGGTCTACAGTCTAAGGTTTGTATTATGTATGTACAAGCTTTGGACCATATCATCGATCTTTGTGCGTTGACATGTTGTTGATATTTCCTTATTCAAATCTCAAATCACTCTTGCACAAACACAGGCGCGCGCACACACACACACACACACACACACCAATGCTTCTCGGTGCGTGCAGATGCATTCGCTCACCCCCACGCCATTTAAATGTAGTCCATCTCAAACTGGTCTGGCCCACGCTTTCCAGCTCACCTTATTTTCCTCTTCAGATGACTGCCTCGACATGGGAAATGTCAGGCTCTCTTTGCCAGCGCTATTTGGCTTCTTCAAACATTTGTGAAGTGTTAAGCTCATCTCTACAGCTTAGCAGGGCAGTCTCTCAGGAATCAAGGCTGCTGACCCGCAACACAGCAAAGACAGCCTAGCCAAGTGCACTCAAGCACATCCACTCTGCCCGCTCATTTGCATCAACGAAAGATTGTATTAGTCCCAAGTTTGTGGTCTTTTAAAGCAGCACTCTCGCTATGCTGTAAAGGTTCATGCATCACATAATGGAATTGATGGGGTGGCTTTACAGCTCCTAACAGTAATGTTGTCTTCTCACATTTAGTTGAGAATGAGAGCGGAAATGCTGCACAGCTCTGAGTAGCCTCATTCTTACTCCCTCGCTGTGTGTTCAAACCCTGTGTTTAAACAGCCCTCAGAATGTTCACCCACAGTACTGACTGTGTTTCCAGACTTTAAGCCAACGACAGGCTTCTGAAGGGAATAAATGTAATATATGAAGACAAGGATTAATCACGAGGAAGCAGGGTTTGAACCATTAACATTCAGAAGGGGAGGTGAAAGGTGACAAGCTGCTTCCTCTTAATTATATATGACTGTTTTCTCTGCCATATGTCACTCTGGCCTGTACCAACAGTGCAAAAATTGCAAAAGCGTGATTCCTCTTAACAAAGGAAGATGCCTCGGGTCTTTATTTTAGCAAACAGCCAAATGTTGCATTGCTCTAAGAAATTAAAAGTGTTTGACTGCAGCGTTTGGCTCCGCAAACGGGCAGAGATGCATCACATATCTCACAAACCGAAAATAGGCAAATAGGCCTGGGCTGCTGCGTCCGTTCAGAAGGCTGGAAAGCAACCTTTTGGTTCTTACTGGAGAGCAGTGTTTAAGGCTGCTGCGTTGAACGCATTTTGCAGCTTGTCAAGTTTACACTTCTTTAACTAATGGAATGATTGATGGAGGTGTGCCAAGGCAGCATAGTAGCATGTTGACCTTCCGTATATTAGACTGTCTGATGTGTGGATGAGAATGAGAAACAAGAAGCTACATGTACCAATTTCATCCGTATCTTCCTGGTTTTCATCCCACCCAACCAATGGAAAAATCCCATTTATGGGACAACAGATGCTCTTTTTTTTTTTTTCTATATTTTTCACTTTCACGCTCAAGAGGGGGAAAAAATGTGCTCTTCTTCTTATTTTATTAATATATATATATATATATATATATATATATATTTTTTTTTTTTTTTTTTTTTTTTTTTTAACCACGTTCTGGATCTGTTTGACACAGGCATGAACACTCCCATAATCAGCCAGTGTGTGCATCCTCCTGAATAGAGATGAAAGAGGGGACCACACACTCACACTTATACACACATGCGCGCGCACACACAACAACAAGGAGCACGCAAATAAACAGGCACACAAACACATGGGGAAGAAGCACAAGCCATTTGGCACAGTCTCTCTGTCTAGGGAGGGCTTCAAAGCCCACTGACATGAATTTATGATAACGGCGCTATGCCTTTGCCAAACCTCAACTGTTGTTGTTTTTCTCTCGTCCCCCACACCCTCCACCCAACCTCCCTTCCTCCATCCCCTCTGTATGCTCTGCCATCCCCTTGATCAGAGCTTTGGAAAATGTTAGCAGGTGTCCCCCAGTCTTGTGGAAAGGTGTATGTGCGCATGCATGCGTAGTGTTTGGGACATCCTTAGCTGGCTTCATTTTTTTTTACATAATTTATTATGGCTTTGTTCTGCTTCCCTAACTTTTGGCTCCAACCCTTTTACAGATTCTTAATAGTGGTATGATTCTCTTACCCTATTCCTGTGTGGTTTTGATGTTATAATTCTATGCACACTACTGACATTAATATCCCTTTCTTCTCTATCCATCCCCTCCCTTTTTTTTCTCTCTGCAGATGAGGATTGTGTGAATTGCACAGAGGAGTGCCGAGTACTGGGTCATTCTGACCGCTGCTGGATGCCCCAGTTCCCCGCAGGAGGAAACCAGGCAGAGGGCGTCGACTACCGCAACAATATGTTTGTGCCAGCAGGGATGGAGACTGTGCCCGAGACAGAGACCTACGAGTCTGTCAACCCCAATGGCAAGAAGACATTCTGTACTTTTGGAAAAGAGAGGCGTGACCACACCATCCTGGTCGCCAACGTGAAGCCCTACTTGAAGGCGAAACGTGCCCTCAGTCCACTGCTCCAAGAGGTACCCTCAGCCTCTAGCAGTCCTACAAAGGGTTGCTCCACCATGTCTCCCTGCTCCTCAGTCAAAAGCCCAGCTGATGGGGCTGAAGGCAAACCTCCTCCTGCCACCTGCTCTGGCCACTACGGGCCTCCTGATGGTCAGTACCTGTCACCAACCAAACAAACCAGAGACCAGGGGGTCTACCCACCCTTGCCTCCCTCAGACCCAGTGGCCAAGGTGCTTGCAGAGGCCCGCTCCAGGATCAGCCAAGAGGCAACAGGTGAAATGGAGTGTGTCCTGGAGCAGGTGGAGCCTGATGCGAGCCGTGACAGGATGGACGCTGACCAGGTGGTGAGAGACATCGACAAATTATTGCAGGACTGCAGAGGAAGTGAGGCCACTGGCACGCTCAGGAAGTGACACAAAGGACTCCAACTAAAAGAAGGAGGGAGGTAGAGAGAGGAATATAATGCTATTCCAAAAAAAACTCTCATGCCAAAACTGTCACTGTCACCAAAACAAATCAAAAAGGTCAAATTGCTCTTATGATAAGGAGCTCTTTTCACTGTATTTGTTGTTTAAAAGTACCAACACTGGACGAACAATGGGAACATTTATTACTTGGCACCAGTTTTGGTGCTCCCTACCAACAAAAAAAGGAACTGGGTAACAAACATCTGAATTCTGCTGAATTTATAAACTCTTTTTCTTTTGGATTCTTAAGCAAATTGCAGAGGCTTATGCCTCTGGCACCTCGCAAGCTATTATCTAAGTGCCCACCAGCTCATAAGTGTGTTGTTCATGGTCTCTTGTGAAATCCTACATATCTAAGTATGTGTAGGTGGATTTCTGTTATGTGTGATGGCCATAGAAACTGAATGAAAAAGGACTATTTATGGTCAGACACGACAATCGATGCGGAAGCAGAGAAACAAATTCTAATCTATCTGGGACTGCGAACATACGAATGCGATCAAAATACACAAAACAACCTTATCTTTTTCTGACTTTAATATAGGTGTTTAACGTGTGATGGATCCTGTATCTGAACATGAAGAGATTGGTTAATCAGGGGTGTGCTCGCAGGCGTTGGTTATGGACTTCAATGCTACGCTGAAGGAGAATTATTAACAGTGTAACCATGTTTCACCTGTCATTTGTAGCCACATGTGTAAGTTGTGTCTGTCTCACGCCTCTATTTAAACATTCATGTTGCTGGCCATTGTAGTTGCACGCACCGATTTCACACATGTGCACTACACTTTGCGCATACACACGCTGATACACATGCCATGCACTGACGCCCCTACAAACACACACACACACACATACACACTAATGCTTACACACAACTGGCCATCTGTGTAATTGTCTTATACATGAACATCATCAGCTTTCAGTCCCTTGTGTACAGTGAATTATCATGTGTGTGACTATGCCTTCAAGGCAACCACAAGTTGTATAAAAAGGGACATTTTTCCTCAACTGTGAAAAGATGATATCTATATGATTATATAGATGATTATATGTATGAATCCATGTATAGTGTCCAAATATTAACAAAATATTTATACATTTTTTAAGAAAAAAAAAAAGAAATGAGGAATCTCAGTTTAAAAAAAGTGTCCTCGGATTAAGGTCAAGAGCGGGGTGTTAACTCAAAGAACTGCAAAGGACACTGCCATTGTTTCGAAGACAAATATCCAAAAATATAAACAAACAAGAAAATGTCCCTTCACATTATCACTATACATAATATCATTATATGTGTAAATGTATCCGATTTAGATGTGTTTACATCAAAAAATTGACATATTTTTATTGATTTTACTGCAATTTCTGTGCATTTGAGCCAAATTGTTATGTGTACAAAAGCTATATTGTGTATTTTATTAAATTAATATATAGTTGTGTTGCAATATACATGGGCTTATATTGTATTTGGCAAAAGTTGCCTTAGTAGCTGTCGAACTCTGTGAGTTTGCTTTAGTTTGGGTTTTTGTTGGTGTTTTTTTTTTTTTTCCTCTCTATTCTGCATCTTTGCAGGCTGGCTTCAGTGCTTTTGAGATGTCGCCTCTTTTTACAGTGAGATCCAGCTGGATCAAATACAATAACTGTTGAAAGCTTAATGAGCCAGCTGATCTAGAATACAATTCAAACCAACAACAAAAAGCAACAACCACAAGATAACAGTTTGAATATTTTTACTGAGCAGATTTTTACAGGGCAGCTATTTTCTTTAACAATAACTAGTATGCGTATCTTGTGTTCATTATGTTTTTACTTTCTTTCCAAAAAAGAAACCTGCCATATGGAAAGTGGAGTGGTTTCCTTGGTGATCATAAAACTGCCTTACTGTCTCTGCGGAGAGCTTGTTGTATCTGTGGAGCTTGTGACTGCTTATAAAGCCCTGGTCCACCAGAATGTGCATTTTCTATAAAGGACCAAAAGAGGTTCTTTTTCAGCAGTCTGTGTTGTTTATGTATGTACTCCTCTATACATGTTAGAACTCTCATACTTTGCAGAGAAACTTGACATCTGAAATTCTATCTGAAGTTACTTTGGATTTGATGTCTTAGCTGTTTAGGTACACGGTTTATATAACCAAGTGTCTTCACATTCAGGCTTTCTTAAAAAAAAAAAAATAATGATACAGACATTTATTTTTGAAAATTTTGGCACATTTCGGCCACTCTCTGAACTAAGAATGGGAGGTGCTTTTTCTAATATTCTCTGACAGTAAAATAAGCAGAACAGTAGGCTATTAGACTAGATGTGTTCTGGGAAATATGTCCACAATCACCAAATCTATGTAAGATGTATCCATGAGAGGGAACAGTTGCTTACTTATGGCTCCTGGTGTGCGTACTGTAAAAGTGAATCTGAGCTGAGTTGGAATTTTGACAGCAGATATCACACATGTCATATCTATTTCGGTATTTCTGTTCTTGCTTCTTTTTCTTAATCGAGGTACATGTTTAGACATCCTCCTGTCATTCTGCCATTCCGCTGTTATCTTTTGCCTGCTTGCCATCTTTTTTTTTTTTTTTTTTTATTTCACTATCCATTTGCTTACTTTTCTCCTCTTCAGCTGTTTGCTTTCTTGCCTCCGAGGAGCAAAGTAGCTGTTAGCTTTTCTCCTCTCTTTCGTCTGTAAAGTATTTTGTTTCGGTTTACCCTTGCTCTTTTCCTGGGAGATGGCAGAGGCTGTTTTTAGAGAGCGCTCGAAAGAAAAAGGAAGGAAAATATTCAAAAATGAGATTTTCTCTCTTTTTTTTGTTGTTGTTGTTGTTGTTATCTCTCTCAAATATCTGGTTAAATAAAGCGAGCCTGACATTCACACCATACGAACGGCACAAGCGGTTAAAAGTTGTTCAAAGTGCACAGTGCGTCTGTGAGACTTACAGAAATGCTGTATTGCACACACACACACACACACATACAGTCACACAAACACCCGGGGACTTCAGCAACACACTGCCTTTCATTTAAATGCATAGCCCCCCTTATAGGTAAAGTGAAGGCTGAAAGAGAGGGCAAAACACTACCCAGACAAATGTGACACTTCCACACTTGTCTTCATGGCTTATTTTCTTTTTATCTCATTGAGCTCAGTCTTCATGCTGGATCAAGCATCCTTGAATGTGTGTGTGTGTGTGTGTGTGTGTGTGTGTGTGTGTGTGTGGGTGCGCATGTGCTTGATTCACTTTCATGCTCTCATTGTTTGCCAAAACAATTTCCTTCCTTCTTATTTAATTTATGTTACCTGCGTACTATAGATTTTGTTCCAGCTCACGTTAAACCTTTTGCTGTGGTCTCTTTTATTTTGGGCATTAATTAAAACAGAGTGCAGAGGTCACCCCGGCATTCTGTCTTTTCTCAGTTTGGCTGCCACAAACAGTCAGTGTCACAGTTCAGGCACATCTAAAGTGCTGTCCCCTCTAATGGTGTTCTCCTGGCCTGGCTACTGTCTGTACACTCACATACTGTGGGCAGGAAATGAGCTGGGTCCAGTGGATGGAAGGTACTCTTTAAAGCCATGCCCCCCTCTCTCAGGCTATTTGCTGTCTAATAGAGCAGAGGCTGCTGCTGAGGTCAACACATAGTTGGAGATTGAGCATAATGTAAGGCCTCTCATTATTGTCTAATTACACACTGTTGGCATCATACACTGTTGGCAGTGCATTACTCAAATCTAGAGTGGGTTATTTTTGCCCACTTGAGACTGTTGGTTTTACCAAGTGATTAGGACCGGGGCCTTGTTGAATGTGGCTAACCGCCTGTGGTCTCGGACTCACACTGATGCAGGTGCACACAGACTCAAGACAGCCACTGCTTCACACATATAGAGACAACATGCCATTTTGGTTAGTTAAAACAAGCACCCAATGTTTGTCAGTGTCGTCCCCTCACCCCCAAGCCCACACTGATAGCATAGGGCTCCACGCTACAATGGGCAACTGGTGAAAAGACCAGAGACATTCATTTGTATGGATTATTTCAACTGCTATTGTCTAAAGGCTGTGTTCATTGTGATCTATCTGAAAAAAAAAAAAAAAAGATGAAAAGATCAAATAAAAAAGCAATTACTAATAATGTTTGCTCTTGTCCTTGTGTGAGTTGGTTGAGGAATGGATAGTCATGGCTTTGATTTAATTTCTCTTCTCCCGAGAGATAACCTCGCGCGCTGGATATTTTTGTTCCTTCAAGCGTCTACGTGGCCAATTTTGCCTTGTCAAATAGGATTGCACTGTTTGCTGTCACAGTGCCAGCTTATTTTGGAAAAAGATAAAAAAAATTACGTTTCTTTGGTTTTAAATGCACATATGCATGCGCGCCGCGCTGCCGTACACAAACACACGCGCTTGACTTAGATTTTTGCTGTGGGCAAATTATTCTTTATTCATTACATTAGTTCACATTTTCACCACACAAAAGATTACTGCTCACGCTCTCTCTCTCTTTTAATTGCTTAGAGGCAAATAAATTGGTGCTTGAAATTATGTGTACTAATGCTTCTCAGATAAGATGTTGCACTCCACCCTTCAGCTAGATTCACATTCACAGGCCAATTTCTAGTCTTTTCAACGCTGGCCTGTGGTTAGAGAAATATACACTATACTTCCCATTTGCTCAGTCAAATCTGGTTTGCTTAATTCCTAATGAATGGCTGGTAGGTGTTAGATGCTCAGAGTGGAACATACACTGGCAGTGGCAGATGTGACCTCCCTCTTGGTGTTTAGTTCCTCAAGAAGAATAGTAAACAAACTTTTTAGAGCTGACTGCTGCTTAAAGTATTAGTGCTTTGGAATGGGTTTTTAATGTCCTATTTCTGTGTTTCTCAATACAAAATGACAGACCATGCAAGCTAATGATACACCATTACATTTATCTCATGAAACTATTTCATCATCACTCTTTAATTGCAGAAGTACATATGGTTATGTGCTTTTGTGACTTCATGCATAAATCGGCGTATTGCTGTCTAAGGATTAAAGTTGGTAATTTCCCAGACTGCAGTCTTTGTAAATGCTCTTTAAGGATTATTGCATCCTAATTGCATAAAAATATAAACACAACCTACTCAGTGGTGCTGAAGACATTAAATATTACGAAACTTTAAAAAAAAACAAAATCAAATATAAAACTAAAATAATTCTGATTTATAACTGAAGTGTTGTTGGGGCTGTCTCAATCTCGTCCATCCGAATACACTATTGGTACATTTGTCTGTAAATTCAGAGCCAGAAAGAACTCATTCAAATACATTAAGATTAAATTAATTAATCAATTAATTAATAGAATTATTTATCATTTCAAGAGGACTTGATCAAATTCATTTTCATTTTGACCACAGAGGGAATGTTTTACCTCATACTGGATTTGGAAACCATTGGTATGCACCAAGGCTTTTTTTTCTGTTTGTATCTAACCAGTCGCCTCAAGGCAGATATTAATTAAAAAGATAGCAGAGGTACGCTCTTAAAAAGAGAATTTCTAGGACTCCAGCGATTGCATTCAGCTCCGTCTCGTTTGGCCCAGTGGTAAGAGTTTTCTTTACACAGGCAGCATAGCTTCAACACATAACAGCCTGTCCTCTTGCCTGCCAATCACCTTCAGTCATATTTCCTCAGAACTTTGCGGATCATGCAACTCATCATTGCAACTGTGACAAAGGTGTGAAATATACTGCGATATACTGGCAGATTGTCTGGCAGGTAAAAAGCAGCAACATGTTCATAATGTGACAAATCCTGAACTCATGCACAACCTAATCATCATAAAGAAGTGGATTTTATTTATTTATTTATTTGACATCATGCATAAATCAGCAGCATAATATATGCAACAGAAGCACACGTCATAATTATCAGGGCACATCATGTGTTGGTTATACAGAGCATGAAAATGTGTACACAGTTTTGGTGGATATTATTTCAGAGCAACACCAGATAGCAAAATGATATTCCTGCATTTTAATCAAGGTCCTTGATCCAAATAGCTGCGCTAATGTGATTTAATCAAGTACTGTTCTGTATTGAGCTGGCTAAAAGGGCAAATGGAGAGAAGATCTTTTCAACATGAAGAAGAGAAGGTATTCATCATATTCAAGTTAAAGGACAAGGGTTCACCTTTCATTTGTGGTCGTGCTCGCAAAGGTAGGCAAATTGAAAAACGTGTGTGTCTAAGACGTGTGTGAAAGGGAGAGTGTGTGGTCGCGTAAACAGAGAAGTTGGAAGTACGAATGTACGTCTCACAGCGGGAACAGTCATGCGTGTCGACTTTGATTTGATGCCACTGTCAAAAAGAAAAACAGGAACACAGTAGGTATCTATGGCCACAGCGTCTGAGTGGGTGTTTAAGAGAATCACTTTTCATCAAACAGAAGAAGAAATGATGGCACATGCAATCATGGCAAACGGCGTCACATGCCTAACAATGCATGGCACTATGAATGTGCCATGGTGATAAGAGCTTTTGTGACAGAATGTAAATGTGCATTCAGGCTCTATTCAGATTCTTCCTTCTTTGAAAGAGAGCCATCCTTCAGCCTGTATTAGCTGTTCGTAGGAACTCAAAAGCATGCAAACTTATGAAAAATAGATACATGAATAGACGCTTGAAGACACAAACACGACAATTAATATTTGTTTTTTTACATTCAGCTATTCAAGAAACTTGGAAACCGACACCTCAGACTGTTGATTCTCTTTCACATTCAAGACCTCCTTCCCAGTCACCTTGGAGGGAAACAGTGCGTTAAGTGTCCAAGTGTTTCTCACCGGAAGCAGAATAGAAAACAGCGAAATAATGACTCCAGACAGCTTCTGTGAAGAGGCCAGCTCGCATCAGTTAGGGAAAATGCTAGATGAAAAGGTCAATAAGCAACACGGGAAACTTAATATGAAGTAGACATATGAATTCCATCACATGGATTAGTGCCCCTGGCAAAGTACAGGACTGACTGACACTGCTGAATCAATTCAGAAATATCCAATGCCTGGTGTGTAAGACAGTCAAGCGCTAAAAGGACCTTTCGCTAAATGCCACCAAGACTTTTAAGCCAATTCTAGTGGCCTATTTTGATTCCAGTTACTGGTACATTTTAATTGGAATTGGTCATTTCTAGACAAACTGCATACATTCTCTATTTGTTCTAATGCCATTGTAGTGCTCCATCTTTAGATGTCCCAGTGTAGTAGACAACTTTTTATTTCATTTGCACAGGCATTAGCTGGCTCATCAACAAACGCAACAGTTCCCTAATTATGAATGCTAGGACATTTCATGTTCTGAAATCTGTGCACATAAACAAGCAAATGGAATGAAAAGGTACAGCAAAAGATCTGCGGTATACTGTTGCTCCTAATTTGTAAATCTGTGGCCATATAATGAGGTTTTCCATTTGTTTTCCCAAGGATAATATACTTCGATCAGTTGTTTTTAATAGTCAATACTCAAGCGATTTTATTGTTAGACTTTGATAACTTGCCGCAGAGGCCATCACAGAGAGGATGTATTGGATGAGATGAAAGAGAAGATAGATACCTAAATGGCTGTGCAATAATAACAGGATGTGATTTGGACAGAATCTCAGGAGGGAACAGGAAGGTCAATATTACAGTAACAGAATATGACCTTGGGGATAAACGTCTTACTATTGAAGCTCTTCTCCCTTGGCAGAGCTGCACCATTGATCCTTTGCTCTAATATCAATTAGCTATGCCGTCATTAAGTGAGCTTCACCACAATGTCATTTTGAAAATGTTCTTTGGGATATATCCTGAGCTGCCCGTTCTGTCTACTCTATATTTAAACATTCTTCTAAAAGGCTTCTGGAAGTGATCTTTGTGAAAATTACATTCAGGTTCGAGCTCAAAACAAAGTTACATGACATAATCCGCTCCAGGAGAAGAGTCAGAATCAAGTCTGATGTCGGTGCAGCACAATAAGGACATTATATAATGAATATATACAGTGTTACATTTCACTCATAAGAGTGCATGCAGGAATGTGAACACATGTACACCTCCACACGTGTCAGTGACTCTTGCTGCATGATGAATCTCATGAAAGATAAATTCGTAGGGCAGATAACTTAATTAGAATTACTTTAATAGCTTGTCCTCTTTATCTGCCATTTTGCATTCCTTTGTTAAAATAAGACCATAAAGACATTTCTGAGATTCATGACATTCAGTGCCAGGAGTTTCTGTTTGATAGGTTCTTTTTTTGTTTGTTTTGATGGAAACAAGTGGTCGAGTGGAGGGGGTTGCAAGTCTGCAAGTACACATAGGATGCCGCCAAGTCTTAGTTACATTCTTCTATAATTCTTAAGCTAAAACAACCATTTAAATACCCTAAATTAGTCCAGAACAAGATTTAAACACGTGTAAAGTTTAAGACAGTGACGTCGTCATGACAGCTGGATGAGAGTCTACTTGTATAAGGAATGCTTCTGCCAGGAAAACACTTCACTTTGGTGGCTGAAGACTTTGCCCTTGAGAGTCAATTGACCAGCATTTGAGACATTTGTCTGTTGGCATGTTTTCAAAAACTTGTCTTGGTTGTACCAAACTTTTGTCTGGTATGGTATGCACAAGGAAGGCAAGTTTCAGTCGGATCAAAGTCTTGTGCCTCTGCCTTCCTCCCTTTGTTTTCAAAGTTTATGTATATGCAGTATGAGCACAGTGGGTGTCATGCAGGGACGACGGCCCCCTTCTGAACTCAGAGACATGGCTGACAAAGGCGATTAAGACCTCTGACAGCATGCTTGCATGTGATTAAACCATGCTTGGAGCTTTGAACCCCCAACTATTCCCCAACTTATACACTAAAACAGTAACAAAAAAGGAATACAAAATCCACATCAATGAGTGGGGCGAGGAATGGAACAATCAAATGGAAATCAGCAAGGGAAAAAAACAAACAAAGAGTTGCTAAATAAGCTGGGCAACAGGCAGAGGCCTTTTCCTCGGCTAATGGCTAGTGCAAATAGAATGGGCCTTCAGGGATTTAAAGGGCTGCAGCTGACAGTTAAAGCAGTCTAAAGCTGATCTACACCAAAGTGAGAACGCGATGCATCCGCACAGCACCAACCTAGACAGGATGAGAGGGTGTAAATAACAGTCAGTCCCCAGAGACGTGTGCCACATTACACGAAGGCTCCCTGGTTTGGGCGTTTGATTTGTTTGAATGCTATCTGACATTTACTTAACAGCTGCTGGGAAATTATCTTTAAGGATTCTCACTCTGGCTTAACAGTGGCGCTAGCTTCTGTCTGTCTCTCATCATTTGAGGAGCCGCTGCACAGGTCTGTACTATATTACATTAGTATGTACTGCATGTTGTGTTTCGCTTGCGTACGGAGCGGTGATGCAGCTTTATATTTTCAAAAAAAGCCAACGTAACACTGAAGCAGTGCTACAAGATGAGCATTTGAAATCGCCGTGAAATCATGCTAGCCCTAGGTGATCCTGGGGAAAGAAAGTGTTCCACTTCCATTTATGTCGCCTTCTGTTCTTATCTGGTCCAACATCCTTGCCATCACATCGCCGTTACCTTAATGGAAAACATAACAGATGCCCTTCTAAGGCCCCCCACCCCACCCCACCCCACCCCCTTAGATACACTGCTCTTTTTCTGCCTCTCTCTTCCTTTGGACCACCCAGACTATCACAGCGAGTGACAGGAGTGTGTGAGTCAGTGTGTAACCGTGCGCGCGTTGTGCATTTGGGCTTGTGTTACAGCTCAGATCACAGCCCAGTGCACATCTGAACACCCTGTTTTCAAGTGTCAGTTGAGTGGCAGAGGGACAGTGACAGTGCTGCCTCAGATCCGCTGCCCCTGACACAATGTGCCTGACACCAGTTTACATTAAGATGTCACATCAAAGGATATGAACACGGACAAATCAGTCAGGTTGAATGACACGGTCTGTTTCTGGAAATCGTGTCTACAGCTTCCCTGATTGATTTATCAATTTATTGATCTGGTCACTGCTCAACAGATTAAGCTATTGGTCAAATAATTGATTCACTTTGTTCCACACCCAAGCTGCCAAACCCACATGGGCTAATGTGACGTCCATATTTTATGTCACTATCTGCACATGACAAACAATATGAAGAATGGACAGAGCTTGAGTGACATCACCCATAGGTTTTCTTTAAGCCTCAATATAATTTGAATAGGTGATTCAAAATAAAAATCTCAATCCATTTGAATGGGGAAATTAGCTACAGTATAGAGACCAAAACCGTATGTTGAACCAGGCTGAAGCCTTCCTCAATGAAACATGTTTATGAAGTTTTGATGGTGAAAATTGAATGTGTGCATTTTTAACGCTGTAGAAAAGAGAGTGAGGAGACCGCACACCATTGAAGTAGCTAATTGCGTAGTTAACCTGTCTAGCTAGACCTGCTTCTGCAAGAGACTACCCTGTCGGCTTTGCTATATCTAGAAAGCACCCCAGGTGACCAGCAGAAAGCCTGGTAGCTCCTCTGACAACAAGAGAAAGAGAAGATATTTGCACTGCCGGCCTGCCACATCTTAGAGGTGCCACATTGTGACTCAACCGCTGATATTGTGATACTCTGCTTTTATTTACTTGCCTAGCTAGAGCGAAACTCAGCATTGACCAGGTTTGCAACCCATGTTTGCTCTATTTGATTTCTTAGTCTGGTTCCCATCTGTTTATTGTCTGTTAAATGCCGTCATTTTAATGGGACAGATATATGGTTTTGTGTGGATTCAAATTAGTTTTGTCTTTTGTAGTAGACGGCTACACACCTGTGATAAGGGTTTAGCTACATATATGGCACTGAATTTATAAACCTAAGGAAATACAAGTGCTACATACAGAAGTGATTTGTTCTTCAAGCCCATGATCTTAACTTAATTCAATAGTTTTACATCATAATCATAGAGATGGCAGATCAGATCCGTTTCATTGAGTTATTTCTGCATATTTGTTTAGCTATAAGTACATGATGCTCTAATATCATGATACAGCTTCTGAAAAACAAACACATTATGCTAAAGTATATAACAGGATGAGGTGTGTAACTAGAAGGGTATAGGTTGTCTCTCACAGCCTATGGAAAATGGATGACCAGTGATGGGTGGATAGATATACAATGTGACCCCCTACTGGATGCTCATCAAATTTAATGGTGCAACAAACCACTAATCAAATGTCATAAAAAATGCATAATGCCTATGTTATACTGACTGGGGGTGTCCATTTCTTCACCTCTAAAGTCGTTTTTTACATTAAAAAAACTCTTTGGAGGGCCAGATGGTTCAGCCCTGACGTACATGAACCGTTAAATTTCAAAAGGTTGAGATGGTGCCACGGGTGGCAAAGCTGCATCTGGCATGCTACTGAGAGGCCTGTGTGGTATCTAGACCACATCCATTCCTGATGGCATCATCCAGGATCACTGGAGCACAAACTGATGCCCACTGATGACTGTCAGGGTCATATGAAGAACTGCCCAGTGCCTACAAAATGTCAAATAAGAGAGATAGTCTTTATTTAATTCTAAATACAGTTTAATTAACAAACATAATTAAGGCTTAACTGTATGTTTGAATGTTCTGTTTCAGACATTTGGGTAAACAGAGTCCATGTTTGTACAGCTCTTTAGATTCGCCGTAATGAAATCCACTTTTTTGTGTGTGTGGGTAACCCTGTAGCATAAATTTTGGACATGTCTGTCTAGTGTAATGTTCTGATGTGCAGCCAAGCTCCTTTGACATAATGTAAAGAGAAAGAAAGTCTGTTTAGTGTTTATGGTGGAGGGATGAGTCAAACAGATTTTCACCCAGGAGGCCGCTGTTCATGTCCTCACGTCAACTTGCGTGGTGTACTTAAGCTATATCCGGCACTTCTTTTTCTGAACAGAACCAATTAGATGTTGTGCTTAAACCTCACCAAGGTGCAACCATTTCAGAACATTAAGCACCTGTTTTTTCTCCTGACAGTAAAAAGAATGGACAGCCTGAGTGTGACTCTGCGCATAGGTTTCTGAGAAGCGTTTTGAAGCTCAGAATATGTGGCTCTGTTCTCTTTCATAGCTGGCTTCATTTCACAGCCACTGAGTTCGGCGCTCGGTCTTTTCAAGACATCGACACACAATTGTGATATGTGAGCCCTTGATTGTGTTTTTACCACATTACTCAAATATCCACTGATTGTTGTAAGATTACATGCAGGTCAAATGTGCACATAACAGTATTACTCTTGAACTATGAAAAAACAAGTGTTAGGACGAGCAATAATCAACTTGACATATTTGGCCTCTCCAGTTTTCAACTTGTGTTGAACTTGTGTTCAAACGTGTTGACCTAAATTCAGTGTTTTGGATCAAGAGGCCTGTGACGTCATTACTCCTTCTGTTATAGCCCAGTGAATCACAATCACATCCCCCAGAACAGATTCTCTTTCTAGGCTAGAAATACCGTAACCACTAAATACAGTGTACCCAATTTTTTTGACTGAACAAAAGACTTTGGTTCTATTGTTGGCAAAGCATTAGTATTATCCTTAAAATATGACAATGCATTGGAAAAATGACATTTTAAAGAAATGTCAGACATGCCTGCCACCAGAATAATCTAATGCCTGCAAAGGCACACAGTTGTTTAATTTTCAAAATGTGAAAAATTCTCCATTTTTCCGAGCACGCCAACTCATTGTAATGGGGTGGCAGCATGAATCCCACTGGCAGAGATATCAAAACCTTGGCAAATACAGCCGAAACTATCTGCATGGCTAGGTCCCGCTTGGGAAAGGTGGGGAAATATGTTTATTTGTGATTTGGGTGAAGTGACATGAGTTACAGCTTTCGCCGCGCACCTGTATTCCAATGAATCAATTGTTTGGCACATTACAGAGTACAAGGTGCTGCCAATGTTTGAGGAATACAAGACGTTCCCTTGGAGAGCAGACAGCACTCAGCAGATGATGCTTGTTGTCACACGTAGGTTATGTAGGTCAGGATATGTAGACTGGCGAGTACAAAGGAGAGCACTCAGCACCATGCCTCTAAAAATTGTTCATAAATACTGCAGGGTGACGCTTTGTCTTTCTGCTGCACTGAACCTACCCTCGCTTACAAGACAGCTGTGTGCCCTGGTAGTGTTCTTCCCAGCATACACCCTGACAGGCCCCATATATCCTGATGTATTGTTGTTAATGTTTAAATGCTTTTACTGCCATGCCAATAGAAAACACGGTAATGTACTTCCTCACGAGCAAGTGATGGAGAAATGAAAAAAAACAACAAAAAAAAACAGGGTGTATTTAGAGTGTGAAGCTTATTTTGAGATGTAAGTTGGAATATGATTGACCAGACTGCACACACCTACAAACCAGATGCCTTTACTTGTGGAATTGCAGCATTTACCGACATTATTTATCTAGTTTGCACAGCTGACAGCCCAAAGCTTTGCATATACAGTACGGCTCTACTGTGGAAATGATGATGTTGTGCTAAGCTCTTTAAGGTCACAGTACAGCAGAGCAGGTGAATCACTCACCAGAGACACCTGATTAAAAAACTTAAATCTCTCTGCCGGAGATGTTGTTTCGTTAGAAAAGCTGTAATTTGGAGAAAGAGAACTCTGCGTTTGACAGGTGAACGTTGGGGAGGTTTGCATTTCAGCGCGAAGCACTGACACTTGTTTACACGGTAAGTTCAAAGCTGTCCAGCTTACAAGCTGATATAGCTGCTTATTTGGATGAAAAGTAAGACCCTGTAAAAAACCTTTATTTGCATAAAACCTTTGATTTAACACAGATGAGTGCGCAGGAGAAAGCAACAGCCACTTTGTTGAGATTAAAAGAGTTTATTTGTCACATTAGTCAGAATTACCTGTGTTGATGTCAGCTGTGTGGAAGAGGAGCGGAGGGAGAGAGAGAGAGGGAGGCATGTGGAGAGGAAAGGTGAAAGAAGCGCAGTGAGGGAAAAGGACTGTAGGGTAGAGGTACAAAGGGAAAAAAAAGGAGAGAAAGAAAGACATGCATTAATTCCGCACCTTGTTGCCTCATAAGTTGCTCCCTCACCTCCTCCTACTGATAATGACTAGCTTTGCACACTGAGCCACGGGGGAGAGGAAAAGCTCCCCTTTGCTCCTGCTTCCTGCTTCCTAGGAGGGCTTGATGTGTCAGAGAGGAGCCCGGGCAGCTCTGCTGGACTGAACCTCTTCTCCCCTCAGTGTGGTGGCTGGAAGGATGTCTACTATGACAGCTGGAGGTCTGTTGTGATGAAGGAGGCCTGTGGAGTTAGATAAACTGCCAACTGATGTCTGCTTTAGAGGGGACTGGGATCTGTGATACAGGCACTCATGCAAAAAGTCGTAACCAGAGTAGAAAAAGAGGCAAACGCAGAGATGAAAGGCGAGAAATATATGGCAGGATTATGAGTATTCTTACACCGTCTGGCGTAACCTCTGCCTGTCCCTCTCGATTATCGTAGAGGTCACATCATCATAAATCCACCATGTAAACAAAACCGAGGTGGGGGGGGCAGATAATCAACCAGTCTTCCTCGCGACTCCTATTGCTTGTTTCTCTCTTTGGCGTTTTGTTCATGAACAGATGCTACAACAGATGAACAACATGACATTGAAAAGGTCAAGCTATTGGCGCCCCTGTTAAAACTGGGATAACTTTTTGACTAACATGGCTAGCTACCAATGTAGTGATTATAAAATAAATTATTATCTAAAGACTGGAGAATGATGATCTTTGTTTGTTTTTTTCTTTGGAAACAAACAGGTCTAACTTCCTGTACCTGGTTCTCACTGCTGTGTCGGTCATCACTCAGCTCTTACTCTTGTGCCTTGTTTTGTTTACCCCTTCCTTTTCATCGGGGTCAATTGGGTAGCCGGTCTCTGCTTGCTCTTGCTTTTTGCAGGACATGTTTTTGTTTGCCTCCGTCTAGACCTCCGCCTGCTGTTGTGTAAAATGAGGCTGACCCTACACGAGGAAGCTAATAAAGTTATGCACCATACTGCTGATGCCACCAGCCCTTGCTGTACTCCTTCCCATCTATTTTAGCTCCCCCTTTCGTTGTTTTTTTTTCCCTTCTTGTCCCCGCTCCTCTTAACTCCGCACTCTTTTTCTAACTTTTCCATCGCTGTCCTCCCTCTCCTTTTTCTTTTGTATTGTCTCTCTTCACGCGGCACTATAACCATGTCTTGCCACGCTTCCTAGATTGCAGTGTTTTCCTGAAATTAGTGTCACATGCGGCCTCTTATCCAAATATAAGTATGTGGCAAGCCTCCGCATTTAGTTGTCAGTCAAAACTACAAGCCTCCACTCGTCACAGTGTCATAGGTGTTGATGAGAAAAACACTGTAACCTCCATTCTCATGCAAGCATTCAGGAACAGCTCAGCGCCTCCATCAATCCCGCCTCCATCAACCTGACAGAGCTGTAATAACACAAATCGCTGTGACTTTCAAATGCAAAATGAAAGTAAATTAGTAGTCAGCTCACGCTTTCTGCCATTCTTGCAATGATACAAAAATGAGGCAAGGTGATGTCATGAATAATAAAATTGACTTTCATGGCTACAGTACATTTTCCAGGACAGATTTCCAAGGAGAGCTCAGTGCTGTTGGTGTTTCTGTTTTTGTTTTTTTTCTTTTTCAAACATAAAACGAATTATTTTATGATGTCGACTTAACAAGACAAGTTGATACCGAAGATATTTTTACTTGCTCAATCGAGCTACGGCAGGCTGTTAAAAGCTGGAGCGTCTGACACCCACGCAGGGTTTTACACCCACGCTTGCCCAGTACCATTATGGCTTTTACTCTACTGGCAACTGTGAAGCTCCCCTGGAACAATTGAGGGTTCAGTGCCTTGCTCAACTGCGCTTTTATGTTATCTGTTGAGGGTAAGATTGGTATCCACGCAGCCTTTTGTAGTCAGTCCAGAACTGGCAAATATTTAGTCAGAATGCTGTTTCTCTAACCTCCAGGCTACTACTGAAGTCAAGTGAACACGATCTTAGGAAACTATCAAAGCCTGTTTTCAAAATGTTTCACTTTATTTAGAGGCAGGGTGTCGAGTGATGCCAGATTCGGTTACACGCTGGGCTGGTGCCGAGTACCCATTACAATGCGGACCTGTTTGTTTGCATTGTGCAGCTGTTTGGGTGGATGTAGTTACATTTTATTTTTGGTTGTGTGTCCAATTTTATTTATTTTTTTTCCCACTGCAACATTTGTGATGAGGGGCTACTTAAAATACTGAACTTGAACTTCAAGCTTCACCCATCGGCAGTTTTCTAATGGTTTCCTCATCATTATAGAAGCAGGCTATGGGCATATGCTAGACAGATCCTGCCCAGAGGCTGTCCTTGGGTTATTTTGTCATTGGTGGCTACTACAAACGCGCTGGAAGCAACAGACCCATTGTGGTTTCTAATGTTTCAGCGGCACTGGCCATTACTACCTCTACGATGTAATGCCTCTAAACATTTATGACCATGTTAATATTGACTATACATTATGATATACTGAAGTATTTAATTCTGTAACAATCGTCAGACAGAGGAACGTCCTTATAAATCACAAAGCGTCCTATTTTTACAATTGGTTATTTCCCATTTTACACTAAAGAAAAACTAATAAAATAGTTTTTCCATTCAAAAGATTGTTCCATTTCCTAATGCAAGAAGACAATAGCCACAGTAGTTTACAGGAAATGGGGACCTCATGACGTAAAAACAGCTCAAGGTCTGTGGCCCATCTCTGTTGCACAGTCTTTTGTAATGTTTTTTTTTTTTCTTTTGTGGTTATGAGGGTAGTCACTGATGAACAGTTCATATGACAATCAAACTCGAAATAGTAATGTTTGGCATGTGCCTCAGTCTGCAGTCTGAAATCTGCCCACATTTTATAACCCTCTTCTTACTGTGTTAATCACAGTAATTGTGTGGATATATTGTCTGTGATTAATTTAGGTCTTGCCTGCTTGGACCTAGATGAGACTCACAATCTTTTCTTGTTTTTATAAAGAAAGGAAATCTAGGTCAGTAGCATGCTGAAAAAAAACAAGGTAAGCAGATAATTTCTTTTTAAATGAAAATCTTGCTTGAATAGGCCAAATATTTAACTGAAGCTTACTCACAGAATCTAATTGTAACGTAATTTAACCATCTAAAAGTAGAACATTTTAACTATATGTTATATTTCAATAAGACTCCACCTCATTGATCAACATGCTCTTAAAATTGTAATTATGTTTCTCCTTTTGACCTATTATTTGACTTCCTCTTAAAACGTATTATTTTTTTCAGTGTGTTAATCTAAGCTATTTTTAATTTAATACCCTAAATTCCTAAATTTTATCATCATAACGCCCTACTGTACCTATATTTGAGCAGTGAGTCTGCACTTAGCTTTACTGTATTGTGCTAATAATGGGCTGATATCTTTAGCTGATTTTCTGTCTCTGTTTATTTGGTTATTTGGGGGGAAAAGGATGGTGAGCCTAAAATAAGCTCATTGTTTCCGAGCTAACAATGGGCCATGACTCACCAAAGTGACTGCATGAGAGCGCAGGATCTACTGCAATCACTGCCAGACTGGTGCAATCCTTAACTAGAGTAATGAATCCATTTCTCATTTTTATCGCGATAATGTCACATACCACAGGGCTTCTGGTCAGGAATGATCCCACAAACATGACAAACTCACCACACTGCTACCTTCCCTGTCAGTAGATCCCATTAAAGAAGCAGCAGGCTGGTGTAAAACAGGTACACTACCGTTCAGCTGGAAGGCCTGGTTGCAGGACCCTGTGACTGCAGTCATCCAACTTGTTCAAATGTGTTTAAGCAAAAATAATACCCCAATAGTCCATACTGCTATTGAGAAGTAGCAGAACCTTATTGACCTCCCTACAGTGGAAGGAAAACAGGGTGGGGAAAAAAGCGAAACAGAATTTCCTCCATGTGTGTAGAATATGTTTAAAACTGAGAATGAGATTAGACGGAGATTGAATAAATAATTCACTCTTGACATCAAATTTGGTCACCCTATCTTGACTGATAAGTATAGTAGTCACCATGAACCAGCGGGTCTGTTTGACATTTCTGTCACCTTTTACCATCTGCACAGCGGTTAACTAAGCCTGTTTCGAGGGCAAATCAAGGTGCAAGTCAATGTTAAAAGATGATCCTGATGATTTCTATCCTATTTTTGTATCTTTTTAATGTATTACACATGTTGCATCATAAAACATCTGCCAGTAATAGTACGATAATCACTGATGCTAAATATAGATAGACCTGCGCTGCCAGTATCTACCAGCAGAGAGCTATCAGGGGAAAGAGGTGTTTAAGGGAAGCTTGCCAACTGCGATTTCAGACAGAAATTCCCCAGGCCAACTATTTGGGCGTGCACAAAAGGCTCCTGCAGATGAATCAAGTTGCAATGGCTTAATGGAAACACTGAACTGCACTCCATACTGCAATATTTACCTTCATTTGACATCTTGTGTTTTTTAAATCTATTATTAATACACGGTACCTCTTGTTTGCTACAGTGATTCCGTTTGAATGGGAAGTACCAGCATAACAGGATTGCCTCCCTTTCTCCATGCATGGAATAAAGAAAGCAGAAAATTGTATAGAAAAATTAGAAGAGGATACACGTCTTGGATGTTCCTGCATTACAATCGTCTGGGTTAAAGAAAGAAATGAGCCTTCTTTCCCTATTTTTTTGGTATGAAAGCAGAGTCCATAACTTTACTTTCATAACAAATAGATGGCATACAGTGTGAACACAGTTTAGCAAAGCTGCTTACTGGTAAACGTGAAAAGTCGAAACCTTTTCAAACAACTCCAGCAACCTTGGTTTCTTTTTCTGTTACGGTTTGTTTATTACTATAACCAACGCATGTTTCCTGTAAATCTGTTTTTCCTTTGTTGTGCAGGCTTATTCCCAGGGTTCCTGTGCTCTACTTTTAGTATGAATGTAGAAAGAAAGTCATAGTACAGTACTAACAGCGTGTTTTAAATAGCAAAAGGACACCGTCGCAAGCCTCTGTGGGAAAACACTGCAAGTGACACAGTTATGTTAAGTAAAAACTAAATTGTGCTGAAAGATTTGGCAACACTGTTACGATGACAGGAAACACTTTGTTTATTCGATCCTTCCACACTCTCCTGTCTTTAAAATATTATGATATGTGGCTTAAACGTCTTAGTTTGCTGAACAGAAATCGCCTGTGTTACTCAGTTTAGGTCAAAACTCAAAGACTCTAAATGCAATTTTATTTTAGTTAGACGGTTTTACACATGCAGTCCATCCTGTGAAGGCTGCTGTTATTTCAGATAAAGCAATCTTCCTTTTATTCCGTTGGCCAAGCAGATAAGCAGCTGATAGAAAGATTGCCCAAATTTGGAAACTCATTCTTTGGCTTCACTATCACCCCTCTGGCTTTCAGCGGTGTGATGATGTTGACAGACTGCATTTGCCAAACTCCTGAGCAAGAACAGCTGTAAGCAGTTTCAAAATAATAGGTTTTGGCTATACATGGCTAAAGGGACATATGGTGCAGGTGATGCGTTATCAAATGAATTCCTTTCATACTTATGGACAAATGCTACAGTACGATAATGGCAAATTATGGGTGTCTCATAATCTCAAACTGGCTTTGGATACTCGAAACTCATGAATTGCAAGCCAGTGTTGGGCTTGTTTCTCACGTTTATTTACTTTAATGCACCTCATTTGAGGTATTCTAGTTCAAGCAGCGCTAAATTGTTAGCATAATTACGCTCATGTATATTAAATGACTCGTTTATATCGCACAGAAAATGAAACTCTTGTAAGCTCACAGGACGAGACACATTTGTATTTTAAATTCTAGGAGCAGTGTATCGGTATGACCAGCAGCAGCTGGAATTTCACAATAAAGAAGCTTTAGACAAAGGTAATATGCCGTCTCCCACTTGTGGCTTTTGTTTTTTAATCATCAGACCACACCAGTGTAAACGCCAACACCTTCCACAACTGAGAGAATCCAGCAGCTGTTCATAGATCCCTGATGCACATAATTGGCTGGAAAATACCATCCCCGGGCTCTTTTAACATTAAGGCAAAAAAAAAAAAGAAAAAAAAGAAAAACAGAATACATTGTTTACATAAATTTAACACAGAGAATAAATGTAATACAAGATCGTGTTTACATGAATACAAAACCCTGTAGATAATTCGATCACATCGCCTACCTGCCTTTTGTGCGGAGATTCTCTGCAAATAATACTTGTGCAAGGATTCGCTGCACATTGTAGTGCCTTTTCCATACCATGTAATCAATATAGAGTGCAGAATAACATACAATATATTGCTCAGTGGCCGGTAAAAGAGCACTTGGTCCTCATACTATAAACATCCAATTTGGTGATAGCTGTTTCGATACAGTAAACGTGTGAGCAGTGTGAAAGTCAAAAGGAGACAAGCTTTCAGAGATACATGGCAGGGAATCCTCTCTATTTGAAAAAGGCAACATATGTCAGGATTAACCTCATGACTCCTCAGCCCAACTGTAGCCAAAAAGGGTTATACTCCTGCTTCTTTGCCTGATCCAGCTCACTTATTTAACAGATCAGAGGGCTGCTCTCTGGCCTTACCAAGCAGCAGGCCAAATTGCCATGATCGGACCTGAACAGATCATTACTTTGGTGTAAATATTAAGACTGAAATGTTAATAATGTTAGTAACTAATACAGCTGTTTTCCAAAACGATAACCCAAATATAACAATGTGAGCATTGCAGCCCTTGACATGCTTCCACCAACCATGGACGGGCTGCGTTCACCGTACAGTAGAGGGCTTATAATCAACAGGCCATCTGTGAATAGATGGAAGAGAGGGTCGGGATGGGGAGGCAATAATTCTCTATTCCAGATGTGACCCTACGCCAAGCTTGGCAGGACGAGGGCAGTGATCCAGGGGGGGGAGGGAAGGTTATGGGGTAGGAGGATGACTGGGCTTGCTTTGAGTGGAGAAGGGCAGATTTGTTACGTGCACATGACAATGAAGAAGAGGGCATGGAATGATAGAACGGCTGGCTTTCGGGGGCCACGTGGCAACACAATAAGGACTCGGAGGCAGCCAATCACAGGTTGGAAAAAAACTAACTTTTGGGACTGAGGTGGGAAGGCAGATGGGGCAGGAGCCAGGGCCAGGCGAGGACAGCCATATGTGAGAGGCAGCTGATGTGTGAAGTATTATGCCCAGCAGTCACCCTCTCTACACACTGCTGTGTGTGAGGGCACCTTGGCCCCCTCAGAGCCACATAGATAAACACTATCCAAACCTCCTCATTTATAGCTTCTCATTAGTTAGAGTGGAGAGGAGGAGGGGAAGGAGTGTGAGCCTAACCCTGGCACTCCCACTGGAATGAATTAGAATGCTTTATATTGTGTTGTGTTTTAAGGTGATATTTTATTTCAGAGCTTCCTTGACCTCTAGATTTTCGCGGACAGACGCAGAGGTTTTCTGACTGACTCTTTAATGTCCATCAGTCGGACTTATTGTAATTCATAGTGAACAGTATTGAGGAATATTCCAAATTTTGCCCTTTGGATAATGTCCTTGCGACTTATCCTCCTCTAAAAAACTAAATCTTTGAAGCCAACTGGGCAAACTTTCATTTTGTTGTTCTCCTTTTTTAGTCCTTCATTGAATAGCCTTTAAAAATACACTTCAGAAAATTGTTTACTTCTGTTGTGTGGGACCATATGTTAGCAATGGTCATTCACCCTTTTAAGAAAGCCTGATTTGTTAACACCAGCCTTAGATTTTGCACAGGTAGATAGATAGATTATTGATTATCGAATGAAATTTAAGCATCCAGTAGCATCATGACACGACACACCCATTCAGGAGGAACATGCGGACAAAGGCACCTTAAAAATACTTGGGTTGGAAGGATTTCATGGTCTTTTGTCAGAAGCTCGTCACTAAAGAAATGAGGAAAGCCTGCAAGAATAATAAAACTGCCAAGCTATTGTGGTTTTGTAGTTTTACATTTAATTATAAAGAAAACAGCTGTGTTTTAGAGTAATATCCCAGTATAGTTAAGTGGTGAAAGTGGTTTTCCAATTCCACTGCTGATGTCATCACAGGGAGACGGCTGATGTAAGTCTCCTTAGTACCTTAGTGGGAAAACCCCCCCCAAAAAAACAGAGTGGTGTTTGGATCATTGGTTATTTTTCAAGGTAATCTGTTGCCATTATAACAAGTGTGTGCAGCTCCTTGATTTATGAACCTAACACCAGTGCACTTACTGCTGGTTTATAGCGACATAGACTCTTGTTTTGATTCCGCACTTGCCCTCTTTTTGACTTTACCTTCAGAATAATAATGTACAATTTAGTCTGTGATGTTTCTTTATTAAATTCTAATCTCATTGTGGTGAAACCCGGAGTCTCGCAAGTTAACACTGATATCATTTGGATTGTTTGGCATCAAGGACATTGTTGGTATGGGTATAAAAAGACTGAACAAAAATAACATAATACTAATTTCTACACCAACTCTTCTGATTTTGAAGTAGGGTGTATGTGGAGTGAATCGGCACAGTCATCTTTTAGGATTAGACCAATTATAATCAGGAGTGATGTCAGTGTCAGATCAGTTTCTGAAAACGATCCAATTTAGGAAATATCTCCTTTGAATGTAAAATTGTAAAAAATGTAAAAAATAAAATAGTGTTATTTATTTGTGATGTGAAGGTTTGCACGAGTGCCATTATTCCAAGGCTTTTACAGATATTTAAAGGTGTGAATGTTATTTCAGGTAATTTGGTTGTGATGTACTACACTTATTTTTTGAAATTTTATACCAATTTCCCTGTGAGTGTGTGTGTGTGTTCACTGAAAAAAAAGTGATTGTACACAGCACTGGCTGTCGGACAGAGCCACACAACACTAATTTGTTAATCTAGCCAGGATTTGTGTTTCAGGTAACATAAAATTAAATGCCCACAGATATTCAGCCGTTCTACTTTGCCAGGATATGTTGCTGTTATGATGTTAGCCATAGTGCCAGGAGAGCTGGGAGTATGGTCGTCTGGAGCTGATGTGCTGGCTCTGAGAAAAGACGACAACAGTTTGCTAACCCAAACCCTAGATAACATTTAAATTACTTACATAGCTACAAGATACATTACTAACTAACATTGTTTGTTGTTGGTGGTGTTGCCGTGGGCTTGTTACAACCCTGCAACAGCTACATACAATATAACCTTTTCTTTTCTTTTTCAGAGCATTTGATTTATTGACTACTGTCAGAGGGACTGTCAACAAATGTTACAAAAATGCTTCTGAAATGCAATGAACTTGTCTAGCACTTAAGGACAGTTGACAGACTGATGTAGAAACATCACAAACATATTTGGTCTGAGATTTGGGATTTTTGTTCACCATATATACAGCTAAATATACTGCTATGTTATATATTTTTTTCTTCATTTTGAGAGATTGATTCAGCGATCATGAAAGTAACCCTGACCTCACTAGCTAATCATGTTTTGTTCTTGGGATCAATGGCTCCTGCTAGAATTTCACAGACTGATACCGACAGTTTAATATTTAGGCTTTAAATCTGAAGGCCGTTGGTCAAGTCTTGTTGTCTTGTTTTGAACAGTGAAGACTTCATGATTACCGATGCACATGTGCCATTTTTAAAATACTGTGTCCTGCACCTATGACTGTTCCATGTACCGTGAGCTCATCTGTAGGCACATGTTGTGCCAAATAGTGTTTGTATCGTGGTCTCACCCTGAGTTGTTATATCCTTTGACATACACATGTGTTCAGTGGGCTAGTGTAAATAGTGCCACTTTAGTCCAGGAAAACTTTTTCCTACATTGAGAGAAGGTTCACCTTGGACCGAATAAACAAATGAACCGAATGTGTTATCCCCCTATCCCCCATATTCAAGCTCATTAATTAAGATGCAATATATTCACTCAGGGCATGTCTGCATGTGTTGAGAAAAAAAAAAACACCCATAACAGATCCCCTCTTTTAAGTGCACTGCTTTTATTGGGAATGAAAACAGGTGAATTAATAGGTCAAGGCTGATGTTAACCCCTACCACGCCCATTGATTATGCTTTCCTCTTAATCCCACTCAGTGTCAAACTGTGCCTCTGATTGTGAAACTAGCACAAAGGCAGCCTGTGCCTGTGCCGCAGCTCCTGCCTGCACAATTTATTAAGAGCAACAGAGCCCTGAGATGTTGGATTCTCAGGACAGGTGCACATTCAAACCAACCTATCCCTCATTTCGCAAGGTCACTTTTTGACCTTGTCTGAGTACAGTTCTGAAATATCTCAGGTCCTTTGAAGGATGTACTGTTTCATAGCGCATGCAGCCTGCACTGAAATTAATGAGACTACCTATTACCTCATTATTGTTTATGGCTAAAGTCATGGGTGTGTGGGTGATTATGTGTTTTTGCTCTGGGAGTTCAGCCTTTCAGGCCAGGATCTATTTTAAAAGTAGAAGGGCCCTCTCTCTGCGAATAAAGGCTCAATAGGCCATGACAAAAGATTTTTGGTAATTTTGTAACAAGATCCGCGGGTAGCACAGAGGGGTTGTAAAAGAGGTTGCATTTGGAGATGTGAATTATCTTTGAAAGTTGAAGAGGTTGTCATCAATCACGGCCAATTAAATCAGCCCCTCTCCGTGCCTTTTAAAAAGCAGTACAGTAGCTTCTACAGTGCATCAATAGTTATGTAATGAGAGTAGAGTTCAGACAGGCTTCTCCTTGAGAGAAACTTATGAAAGAAACAAAGTATAAAGTGGAGAACTGCGAGGTGCAAAAATGTCATTCACGGGGAAGAATGGATTATGTTTCATCTTCTTTATAGGAATAACAATGTTGCACACTCACAGTGGAAAATTTGAATTCACATACAAGAAAGCAAGTGCATTTACGACCAACCATAAAGAGCGGCTGATATTTAGAACACCTGAAAGTGAAAATGCAATTCAAGAAAGTCCTTCAATCTCTCAAGTGTCCAACTGTGGTCCTGCGCTATGGATCCGCATACCACTCACTGGAACTACTCAACAAATCCTTGAAGGATCTTTGAGTTTGAGTTCGTCGGAGAGAATTCAGCTCAACCGGACTGAATGGCTGATTCTTCTGTATAAGATCAAGGCTGTCATCCCTGTCTTTCCTCTTGCATTTGCTTCCCCCTGTCATTTTGTTTTGTGAGTTGAACCTATACTGCAGTATATGGAGTTTCTGGAGTTTTCAGTATTTTTATGGATATTTAAGTTCCCTATCGGTTCTTATTTTTGTCCTTGTGCCACTGTAGCACTACATTTCTGGACAGCAAACAACATTAACTTCCAACACACATAATCTTGTACTCAGTGTTTTGATTATGTATCTATTACAGGGATAAAACAGTTATGATGAAACTGCCATCTGATTTCCAGATGCTTATTAAAATTATCTTCAGATGCAAAGCATAAAGGTTAAATATGCGAGTCCAAATATTTAGTGAGCATGATGTTATTATCTTACTAGATAGCTGTGAAACCAAATCTGAAGTTGAAACCAAATCTGAAGTTTGTTTTCGTATCTTATACAGTGCGATCTTTTTGTTTCAAGCATAAATCTTTTTTTTTTGTCACTACAAAGGATAATACTATCTTCATAATTTGAGTGCAACGTTGAAGCTTTAAAAAAAAATACATGAATTTCAGAATATCTAGTATTTATTTTGCTTAAATGTCTCTACAAAACCTGATGACTCATGTTATCACAGCATGATTTAACAATGTTCCAAAGACCTTGTTGTGACGTCGCAAAGTGCATGGCCTCTTCAGACTTTGAGTGCCCTCATAAATGTTGAATAGAGTTGAGGTTAGTTCACTGTGGAGGAAAGTCCATGACAGTCACGACTTTTTGGCCTTCTTTGGTCTTGAAGTAGTACTTGCAAAGCTTCTAGGTGTGTTTAGTGTCACTATCCTGGTGCATGAATCCTTCTCCATAAAGATGCCAACCAGAGAGTGCTATTTCTCCTCGGTCAGAGTGTAGGTGTCCAACTCCAGAGCAAGTTAAGCACCCTCAGACCTTATTTTCACTGGGGACGTAAGTGCCGCGGAACGGCTGCGCTTTGCTCCGTCCTCTGCCCGGCGTCAGTTCACACCAGGCGCATGACGGCAGCGTAACGGCAGCATAGCGAGCCGGCCGTATTCACATGAGATCACATGAGAATCCTGAACATACACGAGACCCCGCGATAAACTGACTAAAAAATGTGTCTCTCGTTGTTCATGTTGAGACCCTTTGATCGATTGGCTGCTGACCTGGTGCCACCGGTCATGACGTCATGCTGATGTGACTGCAGTACAGCCATTCTGCGGCGCTTAGGTCCCCTGTGTGAATAGGGCCTCAGACCTGTATATTGCCACCATCATGTTTTACTTTAGGTTATATACTGTGTGGTATCAGTCTCTCTCGCATTTGTCTCTTTACATGACCTTTATTACCATAAATCTCAAGTTAGGATTCATCAGTGACTACTGTAGGACTTTTTTTTTTAGCCAACTTGAGTGTTTGGCCTTGTTTCCCCTCCGGTTTAGAAACTGCTGATTGGAAAATGATTGGATTCTTAATTTAGAAAATTCTATGTCTGCAATGTAGTTGCTTTTCTGTCTCTCAGGGAGCCAAGCTTTATGTAATGATCATCTGATAGCACGGTCACTTTGGGTCTACCTGTGCTTTGGATATAACTGATCCAGATTCTGCAAATGAATTACCTATTACAAAATGTATGGTTCATTTTAGAATATCTCTCAAGACAGTGGTGGGTTTATTACCTCTGGCAAGGTGGTTATGTTGTTGAGTGCTGCTGGTTGGTTTGTTTGTCTGTCAGCAATACAGAGCAACTACTGGCTCGATCCTTGATTCTTATGGAGGATATAGCATGGGCCAAGGAAGAATGTATTACATTTTGGAGTTGATCTGATTCAAGAATTATCGTACACTTAAGTAATAATGTGAGATACAGTGAATATGTTGTAGTTCAGACACAATTTGTGGTTGAGTTTGCGGATTTGCATGTCATAGAAGACTGGAGTGTCACGCTGTAAGTATGCACTCTCAGGGTGCCTTTCTTTAAATTGGTAATACACCAAGATTAACTCAATTAATTCAATGTTGTCATCGAGAATAAAAATGTAGCACCTGTGATATGTGAAATCCATTCGTGTTTCACCATTGCAACATATTATATTTATATGCAGTGAATCATCTGCTGTCATCCCCACCATGTATCCACAGTTACCACTGCTGCAAGCCTGTGCAGCAATGCAGTGGATGTGGCCTTTATGTTGTTCCCTGCTTCAGTTTCCTATCCATCATTTTTTAAGTATGCCGCTCGGTCATGCGGCTAATGCAGGAATTGCTGGCGACTCTGAATAAAACAGCTGATTGGTTCAAGTTTATAATTCCACTTTTATCAATTGATTATTTGTCAAATGCGTGAGACATAAACAGCTCAGTGGGAGGTCACTTTATTGATTAGCCTCAGCTCCATGCTGTGCGCTTTTACCACAATGACAGGCTACTGGCAGAAAAATCATGCCACGGTGATTAAATGTGTGCCTTATGAAAATGGACCTTGTCATAATCATTAAATTACAAGAATTTAAACGCTGCACAATAAAACAGCATCTGCGATACTTGTGACAAGCCATGGTATTCCCACGAGTTTAGCCTGATGCATCTATTGCTGAAGCAATCTACATACTTACCCCACGACACTTAAGGACAGTATGTCCACCCATGATGAATCATCTCTGCATCACATTAAATGCCAGATGTGGTTTTAAATATCACCGCAGGATTTTGAAGAGCATCATGGGAAATGCATATGCATGTACACGTTTAAAATAATGGCCGGGATAAGACGTGTGTGCATCTACATATCAGTGCATGTGTTACGCATGTAAACAGTCCACATGGATCGGCAGCTTCCTTCCCTCTCCTGCTCTTAACACAGACATGCTGTAAATGGTTCATATTTCCATACCTGAAGACCATTAACAAACCAGTACTCACTCTTTAACCCAACCTCAATATAAAGCCACTGAATTTTAACTTTAACCACGCGTCTTGACCAAAAGCTCATCAGACATGCTCAGACAGTCGTCTCACACAACAGATAACATCATTTTATATACACAACATATATCATTATATTGTATCGACCCGTATGCACAGGCTCGTGTCTCAGCTGCGTAACCACGACCTGCCGCGTTTATTTGTGCCATGTCTATTTTTTCCAACAGTACACGCGAAACGTGTTGTTGCCCAATAAAAGGACACTAAATTAATATATTTATCTTCATATTGCAACCTCGGCTATTCATTATGGGATTTTTTTCCATTATTTTATCATTTTAATTAATAAACCTCTATCATAATGACTTCATTTTTATTATCTGTGGGGTTTGATTCCGATGGCATGTTTTCTCTGCTATCTGTCCATGACAGACAAAACTGAATTCAACTACGTATTTAACAGCAGACGGTGCTCGTATAGAGCCGAATGCAAAAGCAGTTTTTTATTTTCTTATAGCTGTGACAGAAAAATTGCTTTTGTGAACAGTAGACTATGGCTATGTAATGTATGAAAATAGCATACTTTGCAGTCAGGTTCAGTGTGAAATTGTGTGAAAGTGTTGATTGAAAAACAGATCGGGAATATGCACGTATACACGTTAAGGCAAAACTGCACGCTGCACAGAATATGCTGCTGCTACTTTGCGAACGCACGGACAGGGTCCAGGTTCAGGGTCCAGGTTCAGGGTCCAGGTTCGGTTCAAACAACCACAGGTGTTTTTTGCTCATTTAGTTCAGCTCCTTAAGGCTGGTGTGAATGCTGTCTCACAAAGACTTTGTCTTTTGCTATTGTTTTGACCCCACGGCAGCAGAAACGACGTACTATATTTGATGTAAAATTGGATTTACAAATGTTGTACAAAAGAACTGAATACAAACATAGGGTAGGTTGAAATGCAACGTTGTGGTGGCCATGAGACAATCAGGCTGATCAAATCCGTCTATCCTCAGCCTGAAATGTCAGAGCAAGAGCAGTGGTCAAGCGACATAGACAGTAAGTGTGAGGGAGAGAGTGCCGGAGGAGGAAAATTAAGGCGAGGCAGGCCTAGTGAATCACAAGAACTGAAGATCTTCAAGACTGAGACGGTTTCTCGTGTCTTGAGGCTGTCATTACAAACAAAGGCTTCTCCACCAAGTCTTATTTATAAATTTCATTTAGCATGTTCAGTCCATTTCTTATATGTCATTCCACTCCATTGATTTCTTTCTCTGTATAGTTTTATTCAGTTAATGCTGTGTAATTCCAAAATAAGCTGCAGAGAAACACACACACACAAACAGACGCAGCATATACAATGAGGGAAATATGTATGTATATGAAATTCACATAGAGATTCCAATATCACAGTCTTTCCTTCTGGAACTGTACCCACACATTATCCTTGCTGCAATAGTATTCCCAGAACTGCGCCGCTGATTGCGGCACACAGACAGCTGCCTCTAGATGTACGTGCCGATGCATTTTAAGCAGAGCCGATAAATCTATATCAGCTGCTTTCTGGGGCTCTCGAGTGTGTCTTAAAAACATATATGTATCTCCTCTTGTCAGTGCCTTGGGTAATCTCCTTTGGTCTGGCCGGACAACTGAGCACGTGTCTGTCATGTCACTGAGTGCATAGTGCAGTAAGATTTTTCTCTTTTTTTTGTCACTTTTGTTCAGAAACAAAATATGCAGATACATCTGTTTGTACAATTAAGCTAATTCTGCAAACGCCCTTGTAGTCATGTCTTCAGTCCTGCATAAGAAGGATTTAGCATTCCTGGGAAGCATCTTGATTCTCTTGACAACAATACAACAATAATTTACATGCAGCTGATTTGTTAAATATAAAATGGCGCTACACTGGCTAGTAGATCAATGTTGAATTTGCCACAGTATTCTTAAAGATCTCTTAGATCGTTCTTCGCAAGTAGGTTTGTCCTTGATGTACAATTGCAGGCGAACTAAAGTCAAATAAATCTGTGCGGCCTGTACCACAGACACAATTTAATTACTTATTTAATTCCTTAATTGCGTTATCCAGCACTACTACCTAGAGGCACCTCTTAAGATACTAAATATCATTTGCCATTAGTTGAGGTAGAATTGTAAGTGATGATAGACAATCCATTGTTTTGATTTAGTATTCACAGTGGGCACAGGTCTCAAGTCACTAGTTACAGAGCGCATGGCCTGTAATTCTTGATTTGTCCTCGTGCACACAGTGAAGCGTGGCCAGCTGCATTATTTCCCCTTACTTCATCCTGTTGGTCCAGCTCAGTTAAGGTTTTGTAGAGCCTGTGAGTGTTTTCACCAGTTTTATCATTGCCATTTCTCACCTCCTGTCATTCAAGCCTTCCTCCTAAATGATTAATCTCAGATCATTCACACCTGCAAATAATCATGGCCAACATCATTAACCTTGTTGACCCTCTGTTCCCCGTCCAGCTCATTTTTCCCTACTGCTGAGCCTGTTCTTCTGCCATTCATCACTCCATCCTGACATGATCTCCAAACACCATGAGAGGAGAACAGCATGTCTTATTGATCTCCCGTCAATGCCTGGAATTGACTAAGACGAAAGTGATACAACGCCCTCAGTTTGGTATTTTAAGTATAAAAGAGGAACAAGGGAGACAGCACTTGTTACTCAATATACATTTATCTTTACCTGGAGACATTTTTTATAATTCTAATAATATACTATAATTCTACCTTTTCTACAATCATTGTGCAAATATCACCACTGGAGGTGGACAGCATATGAAAGGCATCTTCATTTTCTTCGGCCATTTGCAACAGCGCCCCTCTGCTCAATGTAAGGAAGTATAAGACCTTTTAAAAAACGGCAAATAAAACTACGGAAATGAAAATGTTCTGTTACACGTGTTACTGTATTTGTTACCTCGTGGCAACATTTTAGAAACGTTTCTTTCACAAGAAACTGCCCTAGACTCTTGGTTCTGCCACGAGTTAGAAAATTGTCTGCTTCTTTTAAAGTGAATACAAGAAGATGAACGTCCATAATTGAAATAGCAAAACATGGCCACACTCGACCTGTAAATAATAATGCCCACTGGTTTAAATACACATATTTTTAACTAATGTTCAAGCTGTTGCATGTCTTCATTTTCCTCTATGCAGTTTTGACATTTCCACTCACATTTTCTTAAATGTGGGCTATAACGCTCACCATTTGCTCTCCTTTTCATTGATTTGGCAATTTATAACAAACATCAACAACAGTTTGATGTTGAATCTAATGCTAATAGTTAATATTAGAGGGTAGCTGCACTGGCCTTTAGGTTAACAACGAACCATCTGTTCAATAATAATCTAGATCTGCAAACGATTAGCTTAACTTAAAAATTGGAAGCGGGTTTCTTGGAGCCTGCACAATCGTGGCACATGTCCAGGTGGTCATAGCACAAGATGCAGTTTCAGCACACAACTTTCTGTAAAACTCTATTGTTACACTGACTGATTTTGTCTGGAACAAAACAATGTTAGTTTAGAGGTAAAGATAGGCGATTTTCCCCTCCTAAATTTTGGACAGTGCCAGGCTAGCTGTTTCCCCCTTTCTAGTATTTATGCTGACCTAAGTGCCTGCTGGCTCTAGCTGCATTTACAGACATTGAAGCGTGCCTGAGAGACAGACAGCATTTCAACCTTTCTAAAGTAACTACCGTGATTGTATATTGGGCTTTGTGGGCTGCAAAAAACGCAAATCACCTAGACACAAAACTGTACCCGAATCTATCCTGATGGACACGGATCGGGCAGCGAAGCTGCTGCTGCTGCTCTTCTCGCCCGCTGCTCACGTTACACCTCCTGTGTAGACACAGTGTGAGAGCGGTATGGATCTCCTTAACCAACACTTGGCAAGAAAGTGAAGAAGTATACTTTCAAGGTCTGTTCCTTTAAATTCAATAATGTACTGCGTATAAAAGAAAATGAATCCTGACAACAGGAAAAACTGGACAGAGGGAAGAGAACTCTCCGTTTTCACTGCCACAAACAAGTCAGTGTCAACAGAGACAACTAAAATGATAACCGGTTATCTATAGCTTAGTTAAACTTTTGCTTAATTAAAGCAGAAATTGAGCAAGAAGCCCAGCAGTTATTGTTATTTCACATCCAAAATATATGTGAGTATGAAGCTTAAATGTATCGCTGTCTAAATATTTATTGAGCTCATTGTCTAATAAACCGTGGCTCTCTTCCTTGAAACAGAAACTTCAAACAGGACTTCTTACTCATCCTCATGCTCTGAGGCAATATTTTAATTTTCTATTACTGCACCAGAACCAAACATTTGTGCATAAAGTCCACACTTACATAAGGTATTTGTAGTGGAGGAACACAGAAAATGATCAAAATAAAATATCCTTCCAAGGTTTTTTTCAGACACATCTCAGTTCAAATTAATTTTTGGAGGTTCTGCCACGACCACTTGTGGGAAACATAATTTCTAAACACCAAGTCTCTTTTGTATTGACTATTGTGCAAATCCAGGTGTTGTCGTGTTGACAAAAATACATCTCTGCCTCTCAGTAGAGGTTGAAAGACAGCATTGTGCTTTTGTTTCACTGTTGTATATTACTCAGAAAATCTGTCGCCCTCTGTCACAATTTACACCATATTTTCGATTTCTCGTTTTCTCCCGGGGTCTTGTCTCAAGGCTCCAGACAGAACCTGCGTGGGAGTGATTGTTTCATACTGGGGACTGAAGATCCTGTCATCAAGACATCAGACTGGGTAGCAAGCAGTACTGCTGCCAGATATCAGTATCTTGGGCTTAATCAGAATGGGTTTGGTGGCAGAGCCATTGAGTGGCACTGTTATATCTATTGGCACTTACTCGTTCAAGCCATCTGGCCCATGCAATCATGGCACTCTTAATCCTCCCCTGAATACTGTATGTCAGTATGCGCTGCTTAACCACAGCGGGGTTTCTGCTTTAGTTATAGATACTGCATATTCTTAGATGATCTCAGGATCACATCCAGTGTGTGCGTCTTGTTTACATTGCTTTGACTGATCCGTAAGACAAAAATGTGGTGTGACAAATCCTGTCACAAAACGTGTATTGCATTTATATGAACATGTGAGCGTGTTTGTTACTTGGAAAGGAGTCATACCCTCAGGGTTTTAGCCTTTGTCTGAGGTGATGGAAACAACCACTGTCTTGTCTTTGCATTTTGGCTTTCTTGAGCTGACCACCTTTAATTTCCACATGTCTAGCAGATCACTGTATTGCACGCTCCACCAAAGAATAATTGTGGATGTGAGCATGAAACTGAGGAAGTGTGCGAGGGAGGGTACTTTTATACTCCTGTTCTCCTACATAACAGTGGAGATGGGGCGTGTTGTTCTCCCACAAATGAGGAAAAAAAGCAGAATCACACAAACCCATGGGCAATTTATCAACATGTAGGTCAGACTGCTATCATCATGTGTGTTAGCCCAGCCCAGGTGCGAGATAATTTTACAGATGGAGTGTTGCTGCCTCACATGATCAATCAGATTATCTGTAATTACCATTTAGAACTCTTTTTTTGCGTGTGTGTTGAATTCATTATTGCTTGATGACTTTAATAGCATAAAAGATTGAAGTTGCAGTTTAAAATGGAAGGAAAATTGGACTATATTCATTGTATTAAATAAAATGGTTCTTTTTTCTCTTTTTTTAAGGGAAAAACATTGGAAATTTTGAGCTTGTTGAGCAAGCAAGCTGACGACAACAGCTGAGTTCTTAAGTCCCTCGACAAATGTCTTAAACTGCAGTTCTTACTGGCTGGCACCAAAAATATTAGACTTTATCAGAGTTGAGAAAGTCACAACTTCTGATTACAGATACTGAAAATTACAAATCATTCAAGAAAATTAATCAGTGGACAGGCTTCAGTCAATAAAAAATCAGTTATGTTTATTCTCTAGTTTGACTAAAGTTGGATTTTATTGGCTGGAGTAAGAAAGCAGTCCCCCGTCAGGCAAAATGTGTTTTGCTCACTGTTACAGTACTGGATGTTTGACCTTCACTGTGCAGAAGGATGCACGTGCAAAATTTGATACTAGGAGGCTGTTCGGTTCACCTTAAATGTGAGTTCAAACATGTATGAAGGAGCATGTTTTTGCAGCATCACCAACAGTCAAGGTGCTAGTCTGAAAACCAAGCTGAAGCCTCCATTGCACATAATGGACTTTTCAGTGAAGCTGTTAAACATGGAAATGAAAAAGATTAATAAGTTTACAAAATATATTTGCATATTCATAGATTCTGTATTGTTGATGAGTAATGAGTAGTTCATTGAACTAGCTAATTGAAAACCATATCAGACACAACTTATTATTCATAGCAGAGTATTTTAAAAGTCTTAGATCGTGTTTGCAGGAGATCTTTAAAGTAAAGCCCCGAAATGTTTAGTAATGTGTTTAGCATTATCAAGAATAGCTAAGGTGGTCATCATAAAGAAAACAGAAGTGATAATTCTCAGCATTTTTTTCTGCAGTAAATGGGAACAAGGCAGAATATGCTCTACCTGCCTTTCTAACTGAAGAAATCATATCAGAAATGAAATGTCTTATGCTGAAAAGAAAAAAAACTAAAATGCACTAAATCATGCTGTTAGATTGGCATTTAGAGAGAACCAGAGGGAAAAAGTTAAGTCATCACTTTGAGTTGAATCAGTTTCTTTCCAGTGTCATTTATCCAGCTAAATGAAACTTTGCTGGCCCTGGCTGCCTACAAGGGTCCAAACTGAGGTCAAAAGCTTTAATCTCTGCAAGGTTCCCATATGGATTACTACCAGTCTCTGTGGAAACTGTTACAATTACTTTAAGTTTTATTACTAACCTCAGCCACATTGTGCTGGCCTGCATCTGTGCAGTGTCTCCCCTGGCACACTTAAAATAATTACATCAATTTTAGTGGTGGAAATGCTACCATCCAACCCAGCAGATGTAACCCATCCCACTCTATTAAAACAAAAGACGCTGGTAAGGGTCACTTGTATATTTGAATTCATTATGTTGGAGGCCCTTAAGTATCAAGTACCAAGTTTCACTCAACCTTTGGCAATTTTACTGGGTATGCAGAATGCAGGTGTGACTTCCACCCTGTTAATCAATATACCAACGTCAGCAGCCTTTATTTTGGAGGAGACACTCTTCATTTCTAGCATTTACCGCCGGGTGGTTTTACTGCACTAATTTAATTGTACTACAGTGGCAATAACTGCACAAATAGCTATTCGCAGATTATTGAGTTTCAAACCAAACCGTCAACCATAACCTTAGATTCACCTTTAAAAGGCTCATCCTCTGGCTTTGGCTGCATATTTGTAGTGCTGGATCAGTGTCTTGCGATTCCTATCAGCAATCTTCATTTACTTGTTAGAGAAGACAGTCTGGATTACTTTTAGCCACATTAGTAGCACGGCCGTATGGATGGCAATGTGAGTCTTTCGGTCTGTTGGCCTGACACATGTCAGCAACTATTAGATTACCATGAAATTTTGCACAGTCATTGTCTCTTCTGGAGAAGAATTGTAATAATTCCTTAATTTTTAATATGGTGATTCACTACATGGGGACTGGAGTTTTGTTTTGTTAAATGCGTTATGAGTTATTTTGAGTTTTTCTTATCATTTTTGAAAGAAATTCAGACTTGTATGTATTTCTTTGGTTTGAACTAAAAAGTACATTTTAATACACACTTGTTGTCCTCTGCCTTTGTGTCATTGGTCATTGTGACTGCATGGGTGGGTTTTTTCTTCCTGATGGAGTGTGGAGGTGAAACTAATTGGTGATGGGTCTCATTGCTGTTATTGCTTTGTGAGCATGCTTTGCTTTGTTTGTCTCAGATGTCGGAGTGTTGGGGGATTACATCCTTCAGGAATTGATTTCGCCCCTTCCATGCACAAAAAGTCCCCATTTTATTGAATCAAAGTGCAATTCCTCTCTTTAGATTACGTGTAAGAATTATAGATTTGAACATGGAAAATCAATTTTCTCAGTGTTTTTGAACTGGAATCACGTCCGTGTCAGTAGAAGAGGGGAGTTGGGAAGAAGCCCGCTCATTCTATTTGTTCAGCTCCTTGCATAATTTGTCCATTATCTTGAGAGCGGTTCAGGTCTGCGGCATGCTGGCAGAGGTCATTGTTGGCTGCCACTGGAGTGTCTCAGGGTGACGTAAGCACACACAGGGCACATGAACACGGTTCACAAGTAGTTCATGTGGGCTAAAGGTCAACGACCTCTGCTATTCAACAAACATGCATGGTGTCTTCACATTGTGCGACAGGGAAGTGAAACATAATTACATACAGTTCATCGGATTCTGTTTTCTAGGCATGTGGTACTTGAATGTCCTTCAAGTAAGAGTACTATTTGGTTTAGGTGAGTATTATCTTAGCTGCTAGTAGTAGCTGCTTTTCCAACATACTATTCCAGGGGTTCTCAGAGACTCGACATGTTGGGCATAAAGTCTGAGACATCACAAACACACCCCCGCACTACTTAACTTGCTTAGTTTCACTCCTGGAGGCCTATGGGATCATAATTATGTTATTTACTCCCATAGACACTAAACAATTGAGCCAAAATGACCGTATATTGCGGCAACATCTGTGATGGCCCGATGCTTTAAGATGGTATATGTGTTATGCTTGCATGGATCCGTTTCCTCTTGGTCTTCCTGATTGTCTTTGGCCCTTCCCACCTCGCTCAGGGATTGCTGTCCCCATCTGGGAGCCTTCATAAATTGGATAATTTCAAGATGACTTCCTCTCACTCCTTACTGAAAGGCTGATTCCTTTCAGGCACCCACTTTGGTTTTGATCGTGTTAAGTTTAGCTTAGGTTTATGTTACACATTTAATTTTGCACCTACAGTCCCGTAGCATCCAACACCCTCACTTCACTACTGTTTGCTGACTTATCCCAGTGCAGTTAGCTTATGTTGAGTTGTATTTAATAAATCATTTTGTTAACCTCAGCGGTTACTGTATGGACCTTCTTCTTTTGATATGTTCCTGAACAAGCTAGGCATACTTAAACTTAAACACTTAAGAACACACCAAATACATATAAAAGGTCTCTCTCTCTCTCTATCTCTCATTTGTTAGTTTGGAGGCAAAGGAAGAAAAATGGCAAAGTTTCCCCTTAACTACTGTTTCTCTGAACCATCTCTTTAACCAAATCACACACATTTAGGCTATTCCGTGTGATCTCCTTTTGACTAATGTGAAACGGTTTGGAGGAAGGGGCCCCTGGGAAGACTACCTACCCACTTTCAAAACCTCGACTGTTAAGATTATCTTAACCTTAGAAGGGTATAATGTAGAGTGTGGGGATCCATCTATTCTTTCAGGAGCCAATATTTCCAAAGAACAACTCGCGAGCAAACTGTTTACCAATGACTGCCTGGCATCAGACCAACCAACAAACCGTCATACAGGCAGCTAACAGTGGAGAACTATTGTGCATGTGTTTTGCATCATGAACAATGAGAAATTCTAGACCAACTTTAACAACAGCTAACTGTCAGCCAACACAGCATGCGAGAATCTAAAAATTAACGAGAGAAATGATCAGCGCAAGAGCTTGCCAGGGTAAACCTATTGTAGATGTTGCTCTGACTGTTTGAAATGCACATATACATACTGAATAGGGAAAATGCCTATGTGAGTTAACTGTGATAGACTCACTTTATTTATATAAAAAAATAAGAATAACAGTAATTCCATCAACAGTTTTGAGCTATCTTAGGGCTATAGCTGCCACCTCATTAAGTTGGAGGTAAGTGTCGAGTTAATTGCAGATGTACATAAAATCTTGTTTATTGTCACCGATTTGATGTAAACCTGAAAAATGTTTTTTCATCTTCTGCCCATCAAAGCCACATTTAGTTATATCTGTACAATTAATTCCTGCAGGACTTGTTACGCTGTGCTAGCACTTCTCCCAAGGATCTGTTTTTTTTTTTTGTCGTTGTTTTTCTAAGTTTCACTCTCTGACAGTTTGATGAATACGACCGTACATTTTTTCCCCCTAACTATACTTCATGCATTTGTATATTAAAATTAGTCAGTGTAGACGTTTTATCTGGTGAGGGTGGTAGCATTTTATCTAGCACACAAGTTATGCAGATCGCTGTGAAAGAATCCAATCAGCATAACTCGTGTGGCACCAGATTGTGTGCACATTCAGACAAAATAGTTTTTCTCTGGCAGCCGTAAGCATCAGAGGAATATAGTTCACATAGTTGTGACTGTCCCTGGCCAATGGCAGCTGGACAATTTCTCAGCGTGATATGATTAATCTTGCTGATTCACTGAAGGCCCTCAATTTTTTTTCAGAATATGTGTATCCCGTTAGAACTTTTGTTAGATTCATTTAATATTATTTGTCATGAGTATGTGGGTGTGTGATTTCATCAGGGGTGGAAGTCATGGATTACAGCACTCACATTTCTGTAATTAAGGCATTTTTTTTGGATGGGGGTACTTTTTCTGAATATTGCAACCTTTCATCTGCGTGTTTGTAGCCAATCTCCAGGGACTGCCCTCCGAAGTGCAGCCCATTTCCTTTCAGTGGCCACATTAAGCAATCTGCGTATACGCAGCAGCCAGTTCATAATTATGTTATTTGTTCCCATAGACACTCAATAGTTCATCCAAAAAAGCCTTATTGGGGAAATTTCTGTGACCTTAAGATGGTATATTTGTTGTGCTGGCCTGGATCTGTTTCCTTTTTTAGAACCTGATTGTATAGGGCCTTGTGTGCTTTGTTCCCTACTTGGAGCCATTTGGTCCCTCTTGGAAGGCTGGTGCTTTTCAGGACTTTGTTTGGTTTTGATTGTGTTTAGTTTAGTTATGGTTAAGGTTACACAGAGGTTAAGTTAGCACCTACAGTTTCAGATCGCGATCCATGCACAAACTGCAGGCCGATGATAACCATGAAATTAAGCAGTAGGCACAGGTTTGGACGTGTGACTGCGATGACCCTCAACAGTGCAGGAGTTGGGAGTAATTTAGGAATTGACGATTTGAAGAAACAGAAACCAAATGGAGACAAAGTTATCTCCTGTTATTGATAATTCATTAAACATCAGCGGTCAAAAACTAGCAATCTAATATACACATGCAAATTCAAATGATAGTGATCTAATAAGATGGCCATCTGTATTTTCTGTAGTAATTCTAATTAGGATATAAGGAAAGCGGTTTTAAATCTATTATTGAAACTAGTAATATTGAGTGCACAGGGGTCAGGCCAAAATGATAATTGGATGATAAAATTGATTTCCACTTATGTTTTATTTGCTTCAGGCCTAGCTTGTCCTATTTCTATTTCTTTTTCTATCCATCCAATTTCCCTCCATCTGTAGTAGAAGCTGGCCACCATCAGTGTGGAGGAGGTTATTCAGCAATGGTGCACCCACTCAGACGTGAGGGAATAAGCGGGGCGGAACACAGAGCTATTTTGGTTGAGCTCCTCAGTATCTAGGTCTAAGTGATTAAAACGGTGTCTTAAGCCCATATTCTTCTCAATGAAGGTGTATTTATATTATTGTTTGATATTCTCTCACTATCGTCTACCAAACTCAACGATGTTTTATGACTTTCCTGGTTCTCATTTTGTCTTTCTTTCTTTCTTTGGTAACACTTTAATCCCCAATTCATCATTTATAAATAGTTTAGTTTTCATCTGTATATAAATATAATAAAAACTTGTTGAGCTTCAAAGTTCGTTCTGACCTCAGAAATAGTGACTTGACAAAAGATTTTTAACTGAAGGCCTTCTTCCTCTCTTTCAGCTGAATCCTTCATCACAGACTGAAGTTATTGTTGTCATGTGGAGTGAAACTAACACTGAGAGATTATTATTACAGCTCCACAGTAGCTGTGCCTCTTTTTCTTTTTTCAGCAGGTACCCATACTAGGCATGCATAGTGCAAATGCCACATTAACTCTCATGGGCCTGCACATCTAACCCAAATCCTTCTTTTAACTTGAAAAATGGCTCGCTGTGCTAACCACAGGGGACTGAGAAGAGGAATGCCTGGTCTGCCCAACACTGCTGTATTCGGTTACTTATTGACTGTAACATCTCTCTCTATTCTGCCTTACTTCATTTTCCTTGTTGCACTCCCTTAGCCCTTCCTCCTCCGCCCCTTTCATTTCAACCACCTTACAAGCCCTTGAGACCAGGGCACCACACAGACTGGCCAGTTTCAGCTCCAAACCCTTTTTTTTTGCTTTACACAGTCAACACAGTGAAGAGGTTTGTTATGGAGGCCCAGTTAAGGCAGCAAGCACTGGGGCAAAGCCTAGTGGGGCCAGGCTGAATGGATGAGCTGCCAGACAGCCAGTTCTGTGATGAGAGACCCAGACTTCATGCAGGCTCAGATGGGGGAGATATCGGTTCCTGTCAACCCCACAGCAAAAGAGGCTCCCTTGTCAAAACTACCCCCAGGATGGGTGTAAAAGCAGGAGGGGCAATAGCCTGGGGAAGCAGTGAGGGGTTGTTTGGGGAACACGGAATCCATCTCCGCTTTATCAAGTCCATCTGTGGAATATTTTAAATGCATAGAGATGCACCCAAAGACGCCCACAAGGATATGCACATGTTCCAAGTTTTAATTAGCAGAGTATTGGAGATATCCTTGTACTGAACATACCACTGAAGCATCTCATCGTCAATGAAATATTCTAGATGCTCTTGTGTTTATATTCATTTTAACCCTCCGTGTTGCATTGCCGTCTCAGAGTTGTTTGTTCCAAGATGTACCACTTGGGACCATAGGAGGTGACAGGAGACTCCTGGGAAGAAAGAGAAAGTAGGAGAGGAGGATGTGAAGGGAATAAGGAGACAAACGGGGATCCCAAGAGAGTATGAAGAGATGAGACAGCAATGGTGTCTGATAGCGGGATGTGGAGTGACAACACAGAGAGGCATTAGTAGAAAGAGAGAAACCAGCAAGAGGACAGAAGATGAAAATAGGAGAGAAACTGACAGTAAAGACCAAAGAAGCTTCCGTCGTTTCTCTGACGATACAACTCTCTGATGGTTTTGTCATTGCTCATGTGCTGAATATAATATATGGATTCATTATATCCTCATGCTTTTAGCTTCATAATAAATGTAGGACTGAATTAAATATTTTGCTGATTTAAAGCATGATCCATCATAATAACATATCACGTATCTTGAACTTTTATTTTTTTGTACATGGTACAGATTTTTTCTGTTGGTTGTGGTCAGAGGATGACAATTTAAAAACCTGATATCTCTGTTCATATCCCACTTGGAAATATGCAGCGATTCAATTTTCAATTTTGAGTGCAGTTCTTGATATTATACCACTCACATCCACAGTAGTAGTTTGGTAATAGGAATAGCAACAACAGATGCAGCGTAGTAAGAAAAGATGTGCACATGTGCACAGACGCACGCACAAGAAGAAAAGGCTCGGAAAGAGTACACATGAATTCAGCAAGAAGATAGAAAAAAGCAGCACAAAAGGGCTAGACATATTGAGAAAGCTACTACACCATGGTTGAAGACAGGCGGGAGAGAAAAGTAGGACTGGCAGAGTTGAGAGGAGCGAGAGCAGGAAAACATCAGTGGAGAACTCATCACAATGCAGCGCAGCAGAGCAGCTCCCAGACTGCACCACAGGAATCCCATCTTCAGGGCTCAGAGCAGGTAATAGGAATGCTCCAGCCATTAATGCTGGGAGAAGAAGAACAGGAAAAACCCTCTGTTCTCCGTTGAAGCCTTAGCCTTTCTATTGCTCACCTCTGATTCAGTTGCAATCCACACCGGCACACCAAAAAGAAATGGATTAAAAACAGTTCAGAACGTGTATGGAGCCCACTTGCATACGGCGCTGTGTGAAAAAGAGAATCAACAGAAGACAGCGAAAATGGGAGCCTTTGTTTTTTGTTTGAAAGTCTCACTGCTTTCATTTTTCTCCCCCCCTTTCAATTACGAGGCCAGATATGGGAGCTCTGTTTACTCACAGGATTCTGCATATTGTTTTTAATGCTAACTGATTAAGCTGGATAGAGAAGCATATTTTACGTTAACAGTGGATTATGATCCAAATGCATTAAGGTTGACATCATTATAGAGTTTTAGGTAAGCAACACAAATTCTCATTATGCACACTCTGCTTTGAGGCAACAATATTTTCTTCAAAGGCATCACCACCAAATATCATGAAGCTAAATTTCCAGATCATTTACATTCAGGAAGCCTTGGCAACGGAACCTCTTCTCGGTTCTCTGTAACGTGGGAAACTAAGCAATATACATTTCTTTTTCAGAAACTCGCCCGTGTGTGGGATGTAGCAGGTGTCTATGCAATGCATATGACAGAAAATATATTTCACAGATTTTCTAGTTATCTTAATTTAAATAAATGATGAGGAGATGAGCAAATCTGGTAGTCTGTCTTAAAGTATTCTCTCCAGCAAAACACAGTCACAAAAGGAACAATTTCCTCAAAGGAAGGTCTGCTGCTTGGAACAGTACCACAAATACATAAATGATTAAATTCATTATACAGAAGATACTACCAGGCCAAGGCTGCTCAGATGATGATTTTCCTACATCATGCTTCTTCATGCCCTTTTATCTTTTGCAATACCATAGTCTAATAGATCCAATTCAGCATACTTTTGAAAATAAGACAACAATAAGAATTCTTTACTTTATAGCCGATGCAATGTGTTTTCACCAGGGCACTTAACTTTTTTGAGCATCAGCACATGTGGCTGGTAAATTATCAGAATATCCACTAGCCACATTTCCCATGCAAAAAAAAGCCAGATTATGAGAGCCAGTGAATTCATTTGATTATTTTATTAACTGAAGCTTTAAATTAATCTTACGATGAAGTTGGGAATGTATATCTAATTAAAATAATTACAATAAAATGAATCTGGTTTCCTCTACTATTCATACTGAAAAGACAGTATGAATCCTTAGTTACAGGGTGTAGTCACTTTATTTTTTAATTTTTAAATGTTTTTCTTTTAGAAAGCGCTGGCTCCCAATCTACTTTTGGAAACTATAGGAACAACAAGGAACCCAGCACAGTGTTTTAGAAGGTACTATGAGCTCTTTTAGATATGATGGTGACCATGAAGAGCTTTGTATGTAAGGAGTACGACCGGTACCTCGAGGAATATGAGTATTGCAGTGACTGGTAGGAGTAGATTGGTTTAAGCTAACATGCACGCTTACCTTAAAGTGAGGCTTGTCATGCCTGATCACGCTATAAAGTGCAGACACTTTGCCTTTGTAATTACTCAGTGACAAGTTCCACAAACACACATCTTTTCTAACATGCCTGCTATTAGAAGGACAAAAGGTTATGTGTATTTGCACATTATGAGTGTTAGAATAACAGGCTGTGCACTGTGCACTTCCACAAACAATCCCTTTTTTGGCACTACACTTGCTAGAAGACTATCCACCGTGTCCACGCTCGGCTAATTGTTGTCACATTTGACAGGTTTCTGATGATCTGACATGTTGTTAAGTAACTCTGCCGCTTTGATGAGGCTACTCGGAAGCTGAGCAGACATCAGGGTGGCGAAAGAAGTCACAACAGTGATTTTCCTGTATTTTGAGATGCCCTCTCTCCTCAACTTCCTGAAAAACCTTCTCAAACGCCCTCCAATTTAACTGAGATCCTTTTATTCAACATACTGACATTCATTCACACAAAATTATTATTTTTCCATTAGTAACTGTGGAAACTAAAGCAATAGTACGCAGGGTTTCCACAATGAGAGCTTTTGAACGTTGAACGAGAACATGAGAACATTTCACTACTGAGTGAAAGCTTGTTTTCATGACAGCTTCTAAAATATATAGAATTTTTGTTCATAAGATTCAATAAGAGTCAGGCGTAAGCCCTCCATTACTGAAAAATAAAATACTTGGACAAAAGTGCCTAATTGTGAGATACATAATTAGATTTTTACTTGTTATGCCAGGACAAAATCCCACAATAAGCCTAGACACCTCAGTCAAACCATTAAAGTAAGCAGCTTATATCAACATAATGGTTCTATCTACTTGCATGTCCAGCAAATAAATCAGTTCTTCATTAGGAAGGCAGGCCTCCATTGCTATCAGCACTGCTTGTCTCTTTTCCTGCTAACATAATCAGCATAATCAGCTCAATCTGTTTCGTGGTCTCTTGCTACCGGTAGAGTTGAAGCCAGGCTTGCCAGCTATTCTAGAGAGCACTCGCCATCGCATTATATCCAGATCAATTAGTATTCAGCCAGCATGTCACTGCCTTCCTGTGTTTGTCATACCCTGGCGTGGATTCAGGTTATCCCACGCCACTGGTCATTTGATCTTCATCAGAGATCATAATCTGATTCTTAATATCTGTTCCACTGATGAAAATTAGCTGGATGAGCAGGTTAATATTCCCTCCAATCTCCAAAACATTTCCGTTCTCGCTTTTCGGTAACTTCAGCTGAATGTGTGTAACCCTGATCCTGATGCCATCTGTTTCTCTCTGCTTTGCCTCCTCCACTCGCAGACACCAATATTCAACAACCATGTCCTTGCCAATGAAGGAAAATCATGGCATGACTAAAGAAGATTTCACAGAGACAATAGTTATTTGGCCACAGCACCAGCTAAAAATCAACGCCGACCACCACCAGTCCCCTCTCACAGCACTGCATTCTGCTGCACGGCCCATAACAACTTTTGGGTTAAGGATAGATATTCATCTGGAGCTTCCCAGTGATTAGGAAGCCAAGTGCTTTGCTATGTCTTATGGTAATGAAGGGTTGTTTTTAATAAGCTGCCGGTTCTATCTCACAGGAATGTGAGACTAATATCTCAGCCTAAGTAGGAGGGTCACTCGGGTCAAATCCAGATGAAATTGCTGCTCACTTTTGACTCACTTTTAATTCCAAAATCTTTCCGTATCTAGTGAAACTTCAAAGAAAAAACTGATTTAAATATTAAGATCTATTGTGTGGTATTACAGTGCCAAGATAATGGCTATATTATGCAACACACTCTTTCTTAAAATCAAACTTGCATTTTATTTAAATATTTACTTTTAACACCATGCGAAGGGTGGCAAAAATGTTTATTTTATAAAATAAAAATGAAGGTGTCATGACCTCTGACTGTAGGTTAAACGTTACTCGAATAAAACCACTATCAGATAAGATGAAGGATCAGTCTCCTCTACCTGAAATAAGAGCACATCAAACACTACTTTAATTATCAGCTCTGACTTATCAAATACAGCTTTAAGAGTCTTAAAACAGTATTTGAATAGACCAAAGCGAGAGTTATTCTCAAAATGTTCATATTATCTCGATGAGAAGTTCTATTTAACACAGGCTTAGGTAACTGGCTGCAGTTACAAAAATACCTATGTGAACACAGACTCACTAGTGGAGCTAGTTCAAACTAAGGGCTGCTCCAAAGCTCTTATACCACTCATATTTTGAGTGTTGTGCTTAGCATAGAGGAGTGAAGTCACATCTGCCCCAGAGTTTCCCTCCTCACCCTTTAGGCCATCCCCTCCATTTCCAAAATTAAGCAAGTATGCAAGAGGGACCCCAGATCGATGAACACTCATCAGCCTCACCATCTGGCCCCAGTTTGTTTTCTTAGCAAATTAAGCTGATTATTGAGCAGGGTGGCTAATGGCACTGAAATCTTCTGGGCTGCTCCTGCGTTTACTTGGCCATCTGAATTTTGGAGAGAAATGTGTGTAATAACAGGTATTGAAGTAGCCTCAAATGCAACAGTACACAAGTGTATTACATAATAACTGATAATGCAAGCAGGTGTTTTTTAATCTGCTTTTAATGGTTTTGACACCACTGATTGGGGTGTGGCCAAAAGTGTGACACGCTTGGAAATATCTGCCCACAGAGAACAGTGCAGCTGTTTTCTGTCCTTGGTGATTCAGAGTTATCGTTCCTTATCACTGGGAGCAGGACAAGTGACTTCCCCGGATGCTACTAAAACCATGACCTTTCCTTCTAATCCTGTCTCTGTGTATCTAAAACAACAACTCAAAATACAGGGCAGTGAATTTCTTATATATCGATTAGTGTGTTGAAACCCAAAGTTAACTGAATTTGAGTTTAGACAAATAATCAGAATGGTCAAGGCCAGAGATAAATTGTGTCATACCATAGATCAACTATTTTTGTTGTGTTGTCAACAATTAGCACTGTAATCAGATCGATGGTTATCTTCCTTGTTAGTATATCAAAATACTATATTACTAGTAAAAAAAATAGCATTCCTGAAGCAAAAGCTGGTTTCTATCTGATTTGTTCCAAGGCTTTCATTCAATGCACGATAAACCGAGAACCAGGCCCTGAACCCCTAAAAGGAAAAGAATGAAATGTGATGTATGTGAATACATCACAATAAATGTTTTATACAATACTCATGGCTTCATACACAAGACAAGCACATATTATACAGCTTGCATCTCTGTCGTTCCTCCTGGTATAATGGAAAATTAGGCCATGGACTTCTTTCCTTGTAGCTTTGTTATGAGAAAAACTGCTTTGCCATACTTGTGATTATGTGAGTTATTCTTAAATATTTAATTGGCAACATGCCCTCGAGATATTGCAGAAATAAATCTGAGATGAGTTTACTTAATCTACATTTTGGAATATCTCAGCTACTGTAGGTACCTTGATTATTAATTTTAGCAGCCTGTCGCAGACCGTTGCAAAATAAAATTGCCATGAATCTGAGCAAAATAAACAGTTTTTACTGTAGCCTATGACTCATACGGCCGATGATGCTGCACAGCTTCCATATTTGTAGACTGCCAGTCAAGAGCACATAACAGACACTTCATGCAATTCAATTTAAGATCTTCATACATTTTTTCCACTTTTGTTGATGTCCCCCTACTGCCGTTTGAGTATACAGTGATGTGCCTTCTCTCTCACCCTATTCCCCCTCGAGCTGATCTCTCTCAATGCATGCACCCAAAGCAAACATTACAAGTCAGTAGTGCAGAGACAAGGACATGATCCCATAACAGTTTCCAACCACAAACACTTCTAGTTGTGTTTGAAATGCGAGCAGGTGAACCCATTTTATATATTGTGGTGACAAAGTATGTTTCCCTTTTTCTATCTGTAGACATTTTAAACGTTCTACAACAACAAACATCTTGAGACATTCTGGAGGCATAGGAAAATTGACAGTTTTGGGTCTCTGACCAGAAAGATAAAGCAGAGTGTATTTTCCTGTAAAAACAGGCTGATAGGGTAAGAGTTGCTGCAAATGTTGATTGGAATAGCCAATAGCTCTGAGTGAACACAGTCTGACCCAGGACAGAAACTTCAGATACCAGAAGTGGCCAATGTGGCAGGGAATCCAGTAGTTTACTGAGGTGGCTTTCCTGTTGAATTTAGCTTCCAGCACCCCGGGAGTGCTAGAAGTCACTTTGGTTAGTTAAACAGCTGACCGTGCTAACAAATGTTAGCGGTTCGCTACTTTGCAATCTTTTAATTAGGAATGTCAGTAAATTACCCCGTAGGGACATTATTACGTGTCAGTCTCAAAGGCTCGGTTTGGTCCAGGTGCCGAGCCCATTTCTGTTCCCGGCTAATGGCAGATTCAGTTAGCAGCAGTTAATTAGCAAGTTGTTAGGCTAAAGGCTATCTGTCCATCAGGAAACTTTGTAAATCACACAGAGTTAAAACTGAGCAACCAGAAGACATCAGAGAACAAAAACAGAAAATACAGTATATTCTGCATAAAATATGATCCACTTTCAATTAAGATCACTAAAGTTATAAAGCTGTTGTTTTTTACAGTAACTCCAGCAGCATCACAAGCGAGAGACCATTTCATTGGATGCAACATTAGTATACGCCCACAAATGCAGGATCAACAACTTTTTATCATCTACAAGGAAATGTTAAATTGAAGAACACCAATACGAATATCTGGAACTACCTGGAATTTTTGACTTCATGAGGGCCTTAAGCTCCCAGCACATCAGTCTTTATTGTTGCAGCCAGCTATGTCAAGTCAGCATTTTTTTTTCCTGATGGGGGAGAGGGAGAAGAAGTCTATTCTGGTTATTTCCTGGTTCTCAAGATTTTATGCCATTTCTGCACCTACTGACCACGTGTACACCTTTTTGGATGCTCACACTAAAAGAGCTTCTGCAGCCAGCAGTGCAATCAGGTGACCGGCTGGCCCCTGTAGACTTGAAAGACACTTTCAGTACTTTGATGTTTCACCGGCTCCCAGACAGGCCGGCAATGGGCACCTCTATCTTCCGTGAGACTCGCCCCCCCCCCCAAAAAAAAAAACAACAAAGAAAAAAAAAAAGACATACAGACAGAGCATGGCTTTATTGTTTGTCTGCTTGTAGTATTGTTTGAAGTCAATCAGGCTCAGTTGCTGTGGCCTTGCCTAACTCACCTCCTGGTACAGCGAGTGTGAGCCACAGATGGAGGACTGAAACCATGTCATCCTGCCGTGGGTGAAATGTCATGCAAATATGAGTTAGCATGTCCATCATGATTGGCAAAACTTTCACTTGCAGACGCCATACTCGCTAACAAACAATCTAATTGCAGCTTCTAAAAATGTGTATCATTCTCAATTCAATTTGAAGGACCGGTCTGTAGAATTTAGTGGCAGCTTGTGGCCTAGTTGTTGATTGCAACTCCCTAGCCTCACCCTCTGCTCAAGGAGAAACTACAGTGAAAACATGAACGGCCCTCTCTGGAGCCAATGTTAAAAACATGGCAGTTCAACATGGTGGACTGTGGAAAAAGACCAGTGGTCAATACATCCCCCCTCAGTTCATTCATTTCTGAGGTAGGGGTATGTTATGACATGGTCTGCGTTTAGTGGCAGGTTACTGTCATAATGTTTCACTTGAATGAGCGCAACTTTCTTCTTCTCCATTTCATCTTCTCCAAAAAGGAGTCTGCTTTGAACACGAACTTTAGAATGTAATGGAGCAAACACACAGACAACGGCTAAGAGTTCACTGAATACATTCGAAAAGTTTTAATAATTTTCTCCAGCGCTGACACAGCACTGTGGAGATAGGTCTGGCTATGCAAGACTAAACATATATTACCAGCTGGCACATAGCTTTCCTCTTTTTAATTTAGGGTATAGCTAATGGCCGTGTTGAATGAGCTGTGTGCGTCTTGGGTGGGTATACTCAGGGGTTAAATTGGACACATAAGTGGATGCGCTTCTGTCATCGCGCAGAGCCGGGCGGCCCCATACTGTATGCTCACTATGCAAGTTACAGGGACGTGAAGGCACTCCTCATAAGCACACATTTCCCATGTAAAAAAGACAATGATTATCTAATCTCTCAGTCGGTCTGTCACTCACGGTGGTTGGTGTTGAAGCCGCGCTCCTTACGGTGCTTGTCCTGTGCCGGCCTCCTCTGCATTTTTTAAATTGGCTCAGAGGGAGGGAGCTGGCAGATCTGGGGCTTGAGCTACACTTTAATTGTCAGTCTTCAGTTGGTGCTCTTGTGAGCTCACTGCATCTGCATGCAATAATATGTGGATGCGTAAAAAAACATACCTTACATAATACGAATGAAGCAGGTGCACTGTGCTTCATGCTTCAGGGAACAAAGGCTGGTCTGTCGTGATGGCGCTCTACACGTTTGTGCTTGAATTAACCAAAATGTGGCAGCGAATTGTATCTTGCGGACACAGAATAATGTGTCCCGCTTTGTGGGTACAAAAGGTGATTATACACTAATGAAAACATAGTTTCTACCATACTGTCAATCCCTAATGAACTGTCCCTTCAACATATTTTAAACACTTTTTAAAAGACCCAGAAAACCACTTTAAAAAAAATAAAAAAACTTTTTACTATAATGATGTAATCTTGCATTGTGCTTTGGGTAATTTATTTAATCAAGTTATTTCTGTGCTCGTCTTTTTAGTCTCTCACTAGCTGGTTGACAGTGCACAGATGTAAAGAAAGTGAAGCCACTCAAGAGCACCAATCAGGTTTTAGCATTATTTGAATTAAAACCTGATGACAGTTGGTGGGTCTTTTGCTTGTGTTGCAAGGTCACTGTCAATCAAATTGGATGACACCCAATCCATACAATCGCAAGTAAGAAGATTAGCTGAGACACAAAGACACACACACACACACACGCACACTCATTAGATCAACATATAAAAGTGAAACTATGCAAAACAGTACACAAAAGAGTCGGTTAGATTTGTCATACGATTAGACGACCCAGCACTAACTCGATCATGTCTTTGCTGACATATTTTTAATTTACAATAAACACAACGTGACGATTGTTTTCTCCCATAACAGTGCTGATATCCAAAATCCGTTGTTTGCTTTTTTTTGTTCTGTGACGTTCTCAACCCACATCTGTCAGTTCCCAGCAACAAAACTTTCCCCTCAACCAACGGAAAAGAAATTCCATTTCCTTAAATGACCTCTCAACATCCAACCCCCGCTTTCAAAAAGGCCATGTAAAAACCCTTAAGAAAATAATTACTTTCAACGGTAGAAATTGCCCTTCCCCCTATAGGTCTATTTACACCACCCTCTGGCTCTTGGCCAAAAGTGTGTGTGTATGTGTGTGTGTGTGTGTGAGGCACACTTACAGATGGTCAACAAAAGAAAGCAGTCCAATGGTCCAGCCCCTCCCATTCAAAGAGGTTTCCTTCATCAGCTTCCTCAATACTCAAGCTGCTTTTATCACTCTTTAACCCAGCTGCCTATTGAAACCATTCATACATTTAAAATGGACAAATTCAAATTTAAAAACCTTGACCATCGCAGACAGCAACAAAACGATGAGAGGGTGTAGTAATAATGAAAATTCAGTTCTATTGCATTGAATGCAGACGGGTAGCCTTGGTAAAATTAGGCTTTGTTAGAGATTCTCAATGCCAACCACTGAATAAAAACAACTTTAAGACAATCTTATGTAACATGAATGTTACTATTCATTTTTTTGTATCTTTAAATTCTTTTTCTCTCCATAATGCAAGGATATCCGTTATATACAATACTCCCCCACAGAACAACATTCCTCAAATGAACCCACTGTCATATACATACTGTATTGCACAAGGTAAAAGTGCTAAAGCCTACTAAAGCTTTCCAGTTAAATCCATTTACCTAAGCAGTTAAGTGTTGCTTGACCCCAGAGAAAAACACTAAATTCAATAATTAAACTATACAATAATTAGAAAATATCTAATAAAAGCTTTGGTTTTCATAGAGACAGCTGAGAAGTGACAGGAATATGGGGAGAGAGAGATGGGGAATGACATGCGGGCAAGAGCCACAGGTCGGATTCGAACCCTGAGCTGCTGCGGCAAGGGCTGAGCCTTCGTACATGACCGAGCCAAACGACACCCCTTAAATGTTACCTTTTGAGAATTTCATTCAGTAAAAAGCTTACTCAATCTCATGACTATAACCGTCAGCCGGCAATATAATGCCATTTAAAGCTTTGTTCATTTCAAGGCAATTCAGGATATAAATGGTTGTACGTCACTCAGGGTTAAAAAAAAAAAAAAAGAAAAGAAAGAAAAAAAATCTGCTTGAACTGATACAGAGATATTTCATTGGTTAAAACGGCCAAACACCATTAACTGTCATGATGTGATTGGTGGAGAGCATCACTTTCCTGTTCCTGTTTGAATGATGCATCTGCCAGACGCCGGGGTCACTGGGGCCCCTCTCACAGCAGAAGATTGCCAAGGAAACCTCTTCATCCGTTAAAATACCGTGAGGCCCTGTAACTCAAGATCAATAGTTCTTAGACAGGATGTGATGTAGTTTTCTAGTCAGCTGATGCACACTGTGTGAGTGAACAATAGCGACAATACCGAGCGCACGTGCTCCATTGTTGCAGTGAAACTGAGACATAAGCCCCCTTTCCCCTGGGGCTTCCTTCCACCTCCCATCTGTCTTTGTTGTCTTTGATTGGTAGACAGCATGTGGCTCCAACGGTGTCTGAAACTATGTCAAGACCACTGACAATGTTATGTTTTAAAAAACACAGTCTCCAGCATGTATTCACGCATCTAACTATGTGGCTGGTAAAGCTGCAGTAATACAAAACAGTATTCCACTAGTTCAATGCGCTGTATTTCAAATTATTTTTTTCATGCCTGAACTATATTGTACCAGACATCTCTCAGTTAATGATCTCAAACTACTTTGAATTGGACCCTTACTTACGTCACTATTAGCCAGTGAAACTAAAGCTTGAGCTAAGTTAACATGGCAAAGCACCTTAAAAAATTGCACTGGTCTCACTCAGGCTTATTTCCAGACATTCATTAATCACCTCAATCATATGGAATGAAATGTGATAGTTCTGTTTACATGCACTGTGTGATCTTCTGTGAATACTGTGTTTCTGTATGTACCCTGAAAGGTCATTTTAATCCCAAAGGTACTGTTACTACAAATCTGTTGTATATTCTGTACCAGGGTCTGGTCATGATTTTGTGAAATGTAGATATGTGGGGAGATGTTACAATAAATGGTCTAAAACATCCAGACCTTAGTCTGAACTAAAGGGTCATACACTGATTCTCTTACCGGGAATCCTATCTCCCCATCCAAATTGTTTCAGTCTGATTTGGCGAGGGTTGAAGATGTCTGCAGCAGATGTCTGCCATCACTCCATTACAATGAACCTCAGAGGCAAAAAAAAAACAAAACATTTGAAAAAAAATATATATCAGCAGCAATCCAGAAATCATGATACAAGTTGGCTGTTCTTCCTTCTGTCATTGCAGAGACCTTGAATTGTTCTCTAAGGAAAACATTTCAAGCCTGTGTATACAGTATGCACACATGGTGGGAAGTAAACCAACAAAAATACCTCTGGGTCCAAATACAGTAGATTCCTGTATGAAGTCATGACTAACATTTTTTTCATTTTTATTTCGGTTCGTGTAAATAAATAAACCGTTTTCAGGACTAGTCTGGGGCCTTTCCTGTCTTCCACCTCGAAAGCATCCTGTTGTTCAGTGCAACAGAAAGAGACTCCAAAACGCCACACTTTTGAGGTAGTGCTGTTACTCTACCCTGTGAAATATGGTCTGATTGGAGGCCGCAGAGGGTGGACCACATCAAGCGGATAAAGTGGTCATAACACTCCTGAGAGCTCCCAACAGCCAACAGTCGTTTATATTACTACAATATGTGCTACAATGTATGCACTAAACGTAGGTCTGTATGTGTGTAGCAGAAAACAGTTTTAAAAGAGCTTGTGAGTGATGTGTGTAAAGTATGATGTATGTTATTTTATGTTATATTCTTTATGTTTATTTATTTACATTTATTTTGGTATCCTTTCATTTATATCAGTTGAAATCTCAACTGCCACAAGGTCCCCATAAATATCAATCACATGGCTTTGCGATTCATATTTTTTTTCCAAGCTAATATTACCTTTCTCATCCCAAAATGCAGAAGCAATAATGAGCAGAGGCATCAATCCTACTTTCTGACACTTTACGCTTGAAGAAGAATTTTCATGTCAGGCAATAACCGCTAGTGAGCCTCAGCGGCACAAGCTCTGGGCTTGCGCCTACACCAAACCCTAATGGGATAGATCAGCTCTTGCATAACTGGGGGCAATCACTCACTCCGTCTCCTCTCTGACAGGACTCAGTTATGGCTTCTGGGTAATATCATTTCTGTTATCTTAAGATATCAAATTTCTGTCTTTATTGGCAAAGACCTTAGCAAATGGAGGATAGTTTGCTCGGCTTGGCAAGACAGAGGATGAAAAATGAGAGCATATTTATCCACCTCGCAAGAACGGTTTAGGATAGAGTTCTCGGGACTTCGGTGACATGTTTTGATGCCCTAAAATGTCACCATAGTCCTGAGAACTCTATCGCTCTATAACATGTCAAAACCTTTGATAGATTTTGTTAAAGCATATGATACGCTTTGTTGAGACCTCATGCTGTCATGCTTTTCAGTGTACATTTCCAATACTAACTTATATAGGCAATATAGACAATATATAGGCATATTATTACCTATCACAGTATAAGACAAGTTTGTGATGTTACTGTCAGCAGTATGTTCCTTCACGAATAAAATAAAGCTATCCGCGATTTAATTTTGAGTCTCTCAAAATCAGATTGCCACTGTCAGTGAGCGTTTTGTAAGTTCAGCAGTACTGATGTACTGTCTTCATTTAACTGGTTCACTGTGAGTGCTGTGCACATTCAAGAGAAGAAATGTTCAAAGCTGGGTTATTTTCTTCAGTACAGTGTGTATTCATAATAATACTGCTCAGAACAATGCAGCAGTACCAGGAGCGAGAACACTGCAGGTTACATGCTGACAATAGCTGCATTGACGTAGCTCTGACACAGAACTGCAGTATGAATTGGTAGTAATTATGTGGCACTGTAACACACTGTGTGCTTGTCAACCTTTTGGAAAACATGCGATTCTTTAAAACGTGACGGAGGCTGATGACATTATGCATTCGTTTTCTTTATCCCCCAATATTTACTTTCATTGTTACAGAACAAAAACATCAACGACGGAAAAGGAAGTTTCAAATTTACAGCAAGAACAATTTAAAACCACTGCGATGAAGTCTAACACACTGATCAGAGGACTTTTGCTTCAGCAAAAAGGCTCCACTGATGTCAGATCTACTGCTGTGTATGAAATCTGCCGTGCTAACTGTGAAAGCACTCTCTCCACACTTCTGTTGGCAGGCTAGGGTGATGTTTCGGTGCGAGGTTGGAAGAACATAACAGAGAGACCCGGTGCGTTGGAAGTGTTGGAACAGCACAGGAAATATACCCACCAATCTTAACATAGTATAACTGGCAATCACTGCTCAAGAAAGTCCAAGACCAGTGAAAGCGATCTAATGTTAGAATTGCAGACTCTGATGAAGACTTTTATAAGCAAGGACATCAACGTTGTTTGGACCAGTGACGCTGTTTTGGTTGCGTTTGAAATAATAAAAAGTGTGTACTTGTATAGATACAGCTGGCTTGATTTGTTGGCTGCTTCATGACAGGTCCATGACAGGCCCTTGATTATCTGGAAGGAATGAATGTGTGTATCCGACTGGGGGCAATTCTGAGTGGCTGGTACTGTATCTGTTTCTCAATCTCTCATGAATCTCTTCCTGGCTACAACAATGGCAGTGGAGCAATGGACTCAGCAACTAAATGCGTGAAGTGGTGGAAACTCACCCAGAGTATTATGAGTTGAAGTTGAAGATTCTCCCAACTTGATCAGATAAGGGAAAATGATGGACTCATTCTCCACATGAACTGGGGACATAGAGGTGATCTACGGCCTCATGCCTCTGCTGCTGATACTTGGTTTCCTAACACTTTAACACTGTAGGGCAAAGGAGACAAGGCTGACCAATGTTTGACCCTTCAGTGCTGATCCTTGCCACTGAGTCACGATCTTTTGTCCGTGTGAAATATTGCTTAAGCTGCAGTTACACCGTCTTACTCCTCAGGTTGAACTTCAGTTGAGTAGCGCAGGTAATGGAGAATTCTTCTTCTTAACATCCATCGACTCAGCCTTTCCTCTATTGTTGCTGCCGTTGTGGCAAGTTGTGAGTCACTTGGTAGAGAATCAGCAGTTTCAACCATGACTTCAGCCTCACAGTGGGTCCAATCAACTTTGCCTTGAACCACCCTGCCAGACTCCTCTGAGGTGCCCTCTCTACCCCCACAGGCTCTCAACGATGACATGAGTCATCCGCAATCTGCTGCACAATACCAGAAACCGAATCTACCGGTTAGATTCAGCATTTTCTTGGTGTGATGGTAGAGCTAGGCCAAATGTCAGAGGAGGAGGGTGTCTCCAAAATCATTACAATTCGTTCTCTAAGGGTTATGAATATCCACTGCATCATTTCACAGGAATCTGGCCTTTTTTCTTTTTTTTTTCATGAACCAAACTGGAATCTGATGCAAAATTCAGCAGAATACTTTTTCAGGGATGTTTTTACAACCTTGTGTTTGAGATTGCAAATCTAATTGGTGAATTTCTTACCCTATGTTGGAGGTCAGTATCAACACAGGCCAAGCTAATTTTTTGAAACTCAAAATATGCTGTTTTGCTGTGGTGCTGCTTTTAAGTCAGCACAAGTGACTACAAATAGCAGCTACATGAATTTGTAGTTGAGTGGAGTATCTGTTTTTCTTTAGAAAAAAACTCTCAGTATTTCTCCATGCTTTTCTTCTGTGATAGCATTGTGTTGTGATATGAAGTCAAGTAGCCTGATATCACTGTATGTTTCATAAAAATCACAAGAGATAAGAGATAAGGAAGAAGATGAAGATTACGCAAGGGAGCCAATAGATAAGAGCATATTAAATAACTGTAAAATTATCATAATTAGGTTTATATCATCACCACAGAAGGTACAGTAGTGGAAAACCTATATTACTCTGTGCTACAAGTCTATGTTACATCATGCCGGGGCATGAACAGAACATACTCCTGAGACTAATTTGCCCACCTACTATGGCTAATTATATGCTGACAAAATCACAGCTGGCAGAAATGCGTAAAAGGGACACCAATGCTCTAAAGTATGAAACAAAGCAACTACTGTGTCTGTAGATGGAAAAAAGAAAAAAAAAACAAAAAACAGAAATCTTAGCACACACCTTGAAACTGTGATGCAGCTATGAAAGCTTCATGCTTCATACTATTATACAGTGCAGCTTCTTCTACACGTGCTGGGATCCTTGGCTGGATCATATATGAATATTTTAACACATATTGCGTATGTATGTTTTATTATGTATGGATTTCTGATCTCAGCATTTTGTGTAGCTGAAAGTGATTAGTTGGCATAGCTCTTAATGTAAACACTGACACAAAAAGACAAAAAATGATGACTATTTCTGTATTTACTTTTCAAAAGAAAAAAAAGAATTTAGGACGGGTGATCTCACCCATAATAGATCTGTTTACTAATCTGGCGGACATCATGATATTTGATAAGGTTGATGCTCTTTCTGTGGCATCCATTGATATCTCCCTGCTTATTATTTAGGCCTAAATACCTTGAACTCCTCTAGGGATAAATAAGTTCCTCAATCCTCCTCTTTCATGCTGCCACAGAGCATAAATTATATACAGATCTAGTTCTACTTCCTCTCATCATAATAATATGCTTTGCATGGCTTTTCCACTTCATCTAGAATCATGGTAATCCCTGTGCTTCTGTGTAATTATCTCTCCTCTAGGCTGATCTCAGTGCTCCTCACCTGCTCAGCCTAGTCACATTACCTCCTCACTTTTATCTATGACTCTTAAAGCTGCTGCCAAGGGTCCTCTTAACTCACCCCACAACTTTTTCCCTTTCCACGCCCCATCCCCAACACACAAACTCTCTCCTATTCCCCAGTTTCACACCCTCTATCCTTCAAGAGCACTGATTAGCAGAGGAAAAAAAAGAAAGAAGAAAAGAAACAGTGCTTCACTGCAAATTTGTATTGCGGGTATATCCCTCATTAATTTCCCAACCATTTTAATAAGTGGAATGAAAAGAAAATAATGGAAATATAATTTACTAAATTGACAAGGAGTCACTGGGTACCTGGGGGAACAGGGGCTGTTCTTTTCATTTATGAATATTATCATACCACTCTGGCCTTTTCTTGTGCCTGACACTATTATTCCAAGAGAATATCTCAAGCTCGGCTAATTCACGCTTACTTTCATCCAATGACCAATGCAGATATTTTCTATTCTTTTTTTTTTTTTTTCATTCCTAAATGTCCAACAAAAATGAAATGATGGACATATTGAGCACTGCGACAGATTTTGTGTGTGTGTGTGTGTGTGTGGGGGGGGGTATTTCTGACAGTAATTTTTGTTTACTACTGCAGGGTTATGTTTTGCCCACATGCGTCTTTTAAAAGCTGTCAAAAAATAAATATTAGAACAGTGAGGGGCAGCAATTACCTGAAAAAAAAATTCAAAATAGAATTTCAAACATTCTTCTCACAAGGCAAACAAACATGCAGTCAACTTTAAACTTTAAATGTCACTAAGACCATCTAAAATGGGACCCGTAAATCCTGTGTTAAACAGCCAGATAATGTATATACAGCATGTATTTGTCTAGGTTCCACTTGAATGTGTGTGGTGATTTATTTAAGTAAAACTAAACTGAAGGGAAACTGTGTTTGTGACTTTTCAGTTATCCATCATCTTGTTCAAATTGCTTTTCATGCCTTCAAACAGTCAAATTTAATTTAATAGTCTTGGAAGTACTTTTCATTACTTAGACATTGAATACTGCGTCATAGCCTGCTGAGAGGTGACTAACAGTGCCTGGGGACTGGAGTCAGCATTGACTGGCTGGACTGGAGGCGGAGAGTCTCCAGACGGAGATGGAGTCTGAACTTGGACCCCTCTCAAGCATTCTCCATATTGATTAGAAAGTACAGACCTAATTTTTACCAAATGTAAGTGAATTGTTGAGTAATTAAAATTATTGCTTGCTTCTGCTGTAAGAGGCAGGACTGGGTGGACTGAAACATAAAACAAACTGATGGACTAGTGGAAAATGCGCTTGTTACTTTCATTGAAAATGGATATACTAATCACCAAACACTGCACAAAGAGTTACACACAAATGAGGCCACTTACACAGCAAACGACAAAAAAGCTAAATTGCTCCTCGGGCCCCTAAATTGCCAAAAACTAAATGTGTATTAAAGTGACACCGCAAAATGTGTCTTCAACATTTACTAGGCATTAAATCTGCAAGACTTGTGTGTCTTAAGTGAGTCTGTCTGCTGCTAAATGTTTACAATAATGTGCCTTTGCATGTGTTTATTACAGTCGTGTAAAACTTTCCAGCAGCCTTACGCACCACTGTGGTGAATGAGGTCTCTCCTCGGGGATAACACGAAGGGCAGAGGTGTTAATTATTCTACAGATCAGCGATGTCAGCATAACTCTCTCATTGCTCCTAATTGTCCCTATGGGGGTGCTCAGGTCCTCATTATGGGAGCACTTTATGTCAATAACATCAACACCAGTGTTGATGTTGTTTTCCGGACAGTACATTTAGTCTGTTTCATTTATTTGGGGATCTCACCGTATTCTCTTCCAAAAGGGGTGACGTGTAGATGTGGATGCGTTACAATTAAACAATATAACATTTAGCAAAGCCTTTTTCCAGACGCGAATTGCGTTGACTGAAATTGCAAATGAAAGGAAAACCTCCTGTGAAAACAATCGCCTACTTGCCTAATGAGTCCAACGGAGACTGCTGGATTATTCTTAGCAGATCCTTTAAAATATCTTTGAATGCACTCCACTGATTCTCCCCATCATGACTGAACAAGCGAAGAGAAGGAGGCTCAATGTGTTGCACTGAGATGCACTGCTCAGATGCATCTGCTTTGCTCTCTACACTGTGGAATCGCATCTTGCTTACACAAACTGTAAGCGCTACCTCCCTAAGGCACCTCACTATCCCACATTTACAACTTAAAACTCAGACTTGTAATTAATTATTTAAATTCATTAGAACTTCTGCTTTGATACAAATGTCCGTAGTGCTGATTTGCCATGTTTGAGCAACTGTTTTTTTTTTGGAAACATTCCGAACAAGCGCTGGGACTTCTGAAGTTTAGAAAAACACTTCTGGTCATTAATGTTAGTCATCAAAGTGACTGGTTGGACCACAAATAGAAGCAAAAGTTGTGAAATTATTAAAATATTGTGTTATGACACTTTTTGCAGATCTGTGTTTGGTGCATCTCAACTCCGTCGTTGTGACAGCATAGACCATTTCTCTTGCTTAAAGCCATGACAGTGACATTCATATTATCAACCGCTTCTATATAAAACAGGAATATCGTTTTTGTTTTGTTTTTTTGAATCAAAATGCCATTTGTGCAGATCTCTAAATTTGACAAAGACGTATGAAATATATTGTAAATGACAGATTGTATCAATTCAGATGTCAATTTTTATGGTTCTGTTCATATAAAAGGAAATGGTAATACACAAAAGTGGCTGACAGAAACAGGAATTTGTTATTGCAATTTGTCAGCAGCCCAACACTCTATCAATCGACTTGTCAACAATAATTATTCTGCCGCCATCGTTTTCAGATTCTAACAAACTGTTCACATTCTAAATTACTGACAGGGTATTTTTCCTGTTTCAGCAACACCGGGGTAGGCTGCTGGCTTAGTCATATTTTCCTTTGATGCATATCTACAGTTTCAAAGGCATTCTAGTCAAACCATGCATTTGACAGAATCATTTATTAAAATGTATGATTGCCTGGTTCGTCCTGCATTGAAATGACTCTCATTGCTCATCCAGATCACATCAAGATAATGTGAGAAGTAAACGTCAATAGCCTTTTGTCTATTAAAGCAACTACTAGCCCCGATTCATTTAAAACAAAGCCAGCTGAAGAACACCAAAGGTTACTTTGTTTCCCCTCCCTGTGAGGTCAACGGGCAGACAGCATATTTCATAGAATCCACAGACGTTAGAAATGTCTTTGAGGTACGCAGCCGGGTCTGGTTAAAACTGAGGATGTAAGCAGATATCTTCCCTGTGAGGGCTGACCAGCGGTGCTGATTGATTTTGGGAGCTCTGTGAAGATAATGCATTGATAAGCAGCATCCTCTGATTCCAGATGACTAGGTGAGATGAAAAAAAACCAACAAGATATAACCTTTTCATGCAAATGAAGGTTTAGATCCTCCTACTGAACAATAAAGTAAAGCAACAGCGACAGAGAAATTATTTTCAGGTTACAATGTACTTGAAACACTGCGTAGGCCGAGGGGACTCAGCTTGCTTTGCACTTGGGGCCAAACATAATAATAATAACAATATTTATCAGATAAAATGAATAAACATTAGGATCACTGATGTGGCAGAATAGCAGGACTTCAAAGTCATAATTTTCCCTTTTATTTGCTACCAGGCGAGAACACTGCACTAAAGCTAGCAACTTAACACAGCTCTAGCAAAAGTTCAGCCAGGGAGTCTTTTGCATACAGGTCTATAGTTAATTCCTCTTTCCACCCTGCTGTTTACTCTTCTCGCAGATGCTCACACTAATTCTCCTGCTGTCATTATCTGGGGCTGTCAATCATGATATCAGCTGTTCTCATCCTATAGCACAGCGACACACACCTGCATTGTTAGCCTACAGTATCAGTTCGCTGTTGCCTTTTAAAATTATGATCCTCTTTCTCTGCCTACAGTACATTCGTGCTGCTGTTCTGCATGCCCCTCCAGCTTCATAATCTGTCCCCAGGTCTTGGCAGATTCATCATTTCCATCATTTCATCAGCCTTTCAGTCTCAGCAGAGTCATCAGCAACCATTGCCAGTGTCTGGACTCCATGGGGGGGATTTATCTTGTTGCTACTCAGGGCCAGTGCTCCTTGATCACAAAATATCTCCCTGTCTAGACACCAGAGACTTTCTGTCAAGACGTAATCATCACATTTTCTAAGTTATAATAAACAGTTGTGTTTACATCATTTACTTGTCTCTCCCGATTCATTCGTCGTTTGACGTTTTAGGACTGGTATGATGTGGCAGAATAAAGACAAATTCAGCTTTCCATTTTCCACCGAAATGTTTTCACTGACAGCGTTTGATGTTTGCTGTTCTAACTCATCAGCCAAATCCAAGTGAACTTTTCAAAGAAATCAAGCATCACTGCTTCTGTGCCGCCGCACAGATAACTGTGAAAACTGCTAACATGCGTAGACGCATTTAAAAAAAAAGTGTGAATCAGTTTATTTTGATTCATTGTAAACTAGAAAATGGTCGTAATGCCACCCAGCACCTTATCACTAACCTTAAGTTCAGATCACTGATGTTTAAATTACATCAATATTCTTACTGGAATCAATAATTCTGATAGAGTGTTAGAATATTTTTCTATCTTAATTATTTACTAGCCTTTAGATGAACCGTACGTCAAGGTGTCTTCTGTCTGTCTGTTACAGGTACCCCAACATAAGTTTCCACATGATATAACAAAAACACTGTATAAAACAGGTAGTAAGAGAGCATTATCTTTGTCCATTCCAGCACATGTATGTATGGTTCTGAGCTCATATTAAAGCGTCTTCAACCTCAGATCTTACACTCCTCTCTTTGCTGTACATTCATACTGAGGTAGAGATGCTTTAGTTCTGTTTAACTTATGGCTGCAAATAGCTGTTAACCCATACATCATGTGTGTCCTTGACTTCTCTGAAAATGGTGTAAATGCCGGTGCAGCCTTATTATCTGCTTAATGATGTAATATAATGATGTTAATCATAAAGATCCATGTTGAAGTGTACAACAAATAACATATGAACAATCCCGTATGACCTGCGGCGATGCTGTAGCTCACTGTCTATAGGGGTAAAATAACCCACCGGCAGATAATTGCTAATAAATAATATTCTCCACATGCGCTAAAATCCATCTTCTCCATAAGCATCTTTGTGACGCTGTGCCTGAGAACAGACCAAACAGTACAGTACAAAAAATACGCATCTAAATTAATTGAAGGGAAATGTCAATCGACGCCATCGCAGAGTCCGAGGAATTAGCAGTTCCGGGAAACCTGTTTTTTTTTTTACAACATTCACTGTAAATTAAATCGATGACAAAAATGTCAGTAAACAGTCAATGAAGAAGATTATCTGAGAAATGCAGAACAAAACACCCACACATGTACATCTCATCTCTCTAATCAACATGACACCAAAATAATCACTTCTAATTGAATCCCATCTTTGATTCACAGATATATTCACAGGCACAGTATGCGCCTCATAAATCATTTATAAGACTAGCGCTACATTCTACCCAAATTGACTAACTTTCCCTCTTATATTGCATCACTACATCATTTATGCTATATTACTACTACTACTACTAAAGCTCAAAACCTCAAAATCAAATCAGTTTTCTTCTAACAGTGTCAGATCAGTCATTTTAGCAAATTGTCCATCAGGAGCAAAGTGTGAAGAACTTTGTCTTTGTTACAGAGTCAAGTTAGCAGAGGGAGGAGGTCGGGGTGGATGGACGTGTCAAAACTTTTCAGACTTTGACACAGCAGAACACACGACAGTCACAACACTTGTTTCTTTCAACCCAAACCACAAACCTCCCCTAAAACTAACCAATCCTTAACAATAATGTCCTGCTAGTAAGTCTATTCTTCACAGCAGCCACTTGGATTTGTCATCAGGGAAAAGGCCACAGGTGTTAAGAACAGAAGTAATGATGGCTCCGTTCCATTTAGGTGTTCCAACAAGGAAAGCCAGTGGGCTAACATGCACCCTCAGGCTTGCACACCTAAATGGTATGCAGCTATGATTAATGTCATATTTTACACCTGTGCTTTTCTTCAGGTCAAAGTGTCTGCTGTGAAAGATGTCCACAGGGATGTCGGCCTGGCAGTTCTAAATGACAAATAATGCACTTTGTCATTTATATGGAGGACTTGTAGACTACTTTATACTACTCAAATTCTAACGTCCATATTCAATCTTTGTATTAGCGGGTGGAGTGGATGCACAGCAACACAGCATATTATTAGTCTTTGTTATTTTTTTGACATGGCAGAGGATGAACGGGGACGTGCGACCACCCTACTTTCATGTTTCTCATGGCTATTCCGGCTTCAACTCTCAACTGACTTGAAAATCCTTCTGCTCACTTTTTAAGCTCTGCCATGGCATTCAGCTGCACTCTCCCCGTTGTCTGAAACTCCTTTTTTTTTTAAAAACAGAACAGAACATTAAAATGATGCCTCCGAGCAGACAAGTGTAGGCTGGCCTATTTACTATGTCTTGTTGTCTTCTTCTGTTTTTTTCTTCTGTGCGGTTACCTGTACTTTACTGTGACAGACACTCTGTGGTCTCTAACGTTTATATAGTGTGCTTTTAACAATTTGTCAAAGTGGCGTGGCGCTTTTACTTTCTGCTGTGGTGACCTTGAGTGTTTCAAAATATTGCTATCAAATAAATCTGTGAGGATGAGACAAACTACTGAGATTTTGTTTTAAGGCTACGTATTTCTTGCATGCTGAGGGGGGGAAACAGTCCTCAGGCGAGTACTGCACACTCCTAAAAGAAAAATGTTTTAAACTGGAGTGGATCCTAATGGTTTCCTCTTAATCTGCGACGCACCTCTTTCTAGCCCTACTCCCATTTCTGCTTAAACTCTTTCAAAAACATGTTCTCTAAAAATCTTTTTCTATCAGGAAACCTCTCTCCATCACTTAACATATCCTGTCCCTCTGTCTCGATACAGTGCAAAAAAAAAAAACAAAAAAAAAATTTGTCTCTTCTCCTCATGACATGGCGGAAAAAAACAGAAAACCACTGTCAGCCACTCTCTTCCTGTCACACCCATTGAAACATCACTCATCTGTCTGCCCAGAAAATAAGCTGTCAGGACGGAGAAAGCCACTTGTCTAAGGATCATATTTATGTAAGAGTTGTGTCTGCTTCCAATTTCACGTAGGCGCAACATCTTTCACCTTCATACTCCACTCCAGGAAATTCATGTATTTTCTCCATGTGATTGCAAATTGCTCTTGCACTCCACGTTCCTCACTCTTATTTCTGCCGCCGCTGATGGATCATGTCTGTGTTACCGGCAGCTGCATTTTCCATATGGATCAATGGGGCTGTATGCTGATCACAGACGACTATGAATATTTGATGCTGCAATATTGTTTTTTTTGTTTTTTTTCTGGAACACATAAATCTGAAGTGATCTACACTCAGCATTCACACTTGGGCCATTTTGTTTACAACGATTGTCTTGGGTTCAGAATAAGACTGGAAGAAGAGGTTTGGATGACAGGCTCCTACAAGTTATATTACAAGGCTGCTTGTTTGATTAAATAACCTCTACTTTGACTCTAAAAGTCTATTGAAGGAAGACTTCAGTCAAGTGTATTGGGACATCGCAGCGAGGTCAAGCATTGCCGAACTTCAGGGGCTCATATCAAACTCAATTCTTCGCCGTGCCACTGCAGCCGTGAAGATGAAAATCAAGATCAATAAATAAACAGGAATTTCCATGCAGCATTAAAAATATGAAATCAGTCTGTCTCGGGTTAGGTACGCGCATCCACATCCTTTTTTTTTTAGGATCACTTATCCGTTTTATCAACTTGACAAGTTCTTATACACACAACCCTGGGTACTTTACCTGCCATACTGTTGAGTTTAGCTCCGTTATGACAGGTGTGTGTTGCAGAGGGCTTGTACAGGATGCTTCTTGGTTTCTCACCTTCATGCCCAATTAGTCCCTGTATCATGGGTGGAACATCTGACAAGTGTAGACTGCAGGAAAGAGCCAGACAGGTGGCGCATCCCCGAAGGGAAGCATTTGCAGAGGGATACAAATGTATGCTGCGTTGGGCTTTGAATTAGAGATAATTAGTCCTTTGTTAGTTTTGTTGTTTTCTTGTTTTGTTTTTTTTTACTTTTAAGTATACACATGTCTAAAAAAACGAACTTTTGTAGCTTCCTGAAAAATTCAAATGATGTGTTGGAAAGTTCTGAATCAATATAATGATCGTTATAATCCCTCCTATTGGGCAAGATAGTGCCTATTCACACAGAGACATGCTGCTCAGGGGAAAAACTCATGTATTTTAAAACCTGATAGATGAACAGCCAGCATCTCATTGGTATTGGCCATAGAGCTTCAAAGAGACTCACAGCAGGCCGCAGACTACCAACAAATGATTTCATCTTTGTTTAAATTCTGAGATTTGCTCATTATTTGTTTTAGACTCTTGCAGAAGAGGTGAAAAGAAAAGTCCATTATTAGAAATTACACCAACAGAGAAAGATAAAAGAGCCCCAGCTACTCCAGCACTAAGGTGGGGTCATAATGCAGTACAACGCTACAAGTTCATGTCTGCAGATCTAGTTTGTTCCGAGCCGATCATTAACAAGACCAAAGGAGCAGGGGAAGGAACGCAAGAAAGAAAAGGCACCACTCTGGGCCAGTCATGAGGAATCCTATCACCCTGGAATATTCATGACTTATAATGCATGTAAAACTGTACACGTGACGCGCACCACATGCATGTTGTGAGACAGTAAACGACTCGGCCACACGAGAGATCTGCTCTGCTACCACTGCTGCCGCACTTTGATGTAGTGTTTTGTCAGTTTCTTTTCCCTTCCTTTCCCGCCCAACCCATCTCGCCTGCGATGGAACGTATGCTTTCTCTATCAAAGCAGCTCAGCATGGCAGTGTTCTGCGTGTCCGCCGGGACCCTAAAAGCTTTAGCTGGTGTGAATAGTGCAGCCGGAGTGGGCAGTGCTGGTGTGTTGTGGTGCTGGTTGAGATGCGTGTCAGTGCGGTGGCTGTGGCGCCTTGCGCCACGGGAAGTTAAACGACCATGGCAATGAACTCAACAAGCTTTGAAGTTTGCGCTGCATATCGCATTGGAACCATTTTATAGATTCCCTGTGTGTGTCCATGCATTTGTATATCTAATGTATTCATAATGTGTTTTTATGGTTATTTTTCAGCCTCACTTTACATTTCGGCAGACCGATGATTCAATCAGAGATGACTTTTTTTTTTTAATATATCCAGCCCATTTTTCATAAACCAAATAGGCTAAATGTGATTTTAATTTTAAAGCATACTAACAGCCAGTTGGCCTTACATTTAAGTTTTTTTTTAATAACGCTTGTGATGATATTGATGACAGTACAGTAAGACATCCAGTTTTCTAGTGTGGCTCTCTTTCGATATCATATAAAGCTGTGCACTCTTTTTCCTTTTCCTGTTATACATAATTAGCTTTTTTTTTCTTTTTTTTATGTGACACCAAGGCTCAGTAACAAGGAAAATCATTAGAGATCAACCGAGCTAAAATGTATCTAAAATCTGATTAGGAGAAACTCAAAGCAAAAGGGGCCTGTTTTTACAAGAATATTTAAGTCAGATTAAAGAGCTCTCAGACGCTATTCATTTCCATTTTATGTTTATTGGAGAAAGATCACTGAATTTTGAGCACAGCAGTGCGATTCGCAGGCAGCAAATAGACATTAAAATTAAAGAGTGCATTTTCAGAAACGGCGCAGATAACGTGTCTGATCATAGAGCCTTGGACTATAATGGGACATATTTTAATGCTGTTAAAGTCAAATGATAGTCCAATCTTTTTCTGACAGAAGAATCTTTGATCATGTACTCTGTTTCAAAGTAAAAAATTATGAAGCCGTATCATCATGAGAATTGATATGAAATATGCATTATAAGGATTGTTTGAGCTTATTATAAATAATCATTTTTCTTTTGTTCTCTTGCGTGCCGACTGATGCAAAAAAAAAAAAAAAAATGCTAAAGGTGCAAAAGATTCCGAAACGGTTGCGATCACCCAAAATGTTGCAATAGCCTAAGTGTTACAGCACAACCCTGTGTGTTACCGGCAAAATCCCTCAAAGCCCGGTCGGTAAATAGCAGTCTTAAGAATTTGGGCTACAGCCTGCTTTGTCTAGACTTAACACCACTGTGACATGGACACGAGCGCTGTGGGATAGAGACAATCTGAAGCGAGAAGACAGGCAGAGGCCAGGAGACAGAGATTAGAAACAGGACAGCAAAGACAGATGCAGTAGGGGGGGTTAATCCTGTCTGTGAGTGAGTGATCATGTCCATCCACCCAGCTGTGGCGCCATCAGGGGCCACAGGGCTTGCTGGAAGTCTGATGAGGCGTCACCGCCGTCTGCTGCAGGAGAGATCTCTCACTCGACAGTTCCTGTCAGCAAGTGAGACAGCCAACCAGGTAAGAAGAGAGAGAGAGAGAGAGAGAGAGAGAGAAGTGGAGAGGTAGACTTATAAAGATATCCCTGTAGTCATATCTGTGGGGATTATTCAAAAATCCACCTTTCACTTAATTTTCTCTGCCCCCCACCCTTTTTTTTCCCCTTTGCTCCTTCTCTGTGAGGATCAGCATGAGGGATGAATTGGCTTTCATAATGAGATAATTAAGGCTGGTGTGATTAATTGCAGTGTGAGGTTATCTGCAAGGTCCCCAACATGGGCAATAATGAGAGACTGTCCCAGTAGGATATCACACGCATGTCACCTTTCACCTGCCCAGTAGAGGGAGAAAAGAAGCTTCCTGACACCAGCAACGCCATTTAAAACTTACACTCCTTGAACTCCGTTAGAAACATTTTGTGGTTTCACGCCAGTTTTAAAAATAATATTTACGAAAATGAACACTGACATCACAGTATCACTTTAATTAACACTTTCAGTTAAAACTCCACGTCTCTCCATCATTTCGTTCATACGACCTTCCTCACTGCATTATTAACAAGCAGCTCTCAAAGGTAACTGCTTTATAGGTTGAATATCATGTGACGCTTGTGTAACAAATCTCTTTTGCATGGCTAAGCAAGAGCAGGTAATGGCAGGACAACTAGAGGGGCCATCTCTATCAATTGGTCATGAATTAAGTGTAAATGGCATCTATATTAGGAACAAAACAGGACCATAAACAAACAGTGTGCACAGAGAATAATAAAAATCGTAGTATTAAAATGAGGCGAAAATTTGTGATTCAGGCCATTATTGCTTTGAGTGCCCAGAGGAAATACTTCCAGCTCACAATTGGCTTTTCTCCTGAGAAAATAAATCATATTCTTATTCTGAGATTACTGAATTCTGAGTTGTTTGTCCACACCCTCCACTCAACCCCCAAAACCCCTTAGGAGAAATGAGGAGCAAAAGCAAAGATCAGTCAGAGACAAATGATCCAGGCGTGAAGAGAAAAAGAGGAGAAGCAGCAGATAAAAAAAGAGGAAAACAACCTCTGACAGTTAAAACTGGGAGGCTGGGGAATTGAATCTGGTCTCTGGGGTGATGGGCAGCTGTTTTCTCTGTTCACTACCTGTGCTCTCAAGTACTGATGGGATTTACGGAGTGTCCACATATAACAGATATCTGTTATGAATCAGGAGGCAGGCCACCAAACAGAGGCTGAGTTCCAACCTGAGAATACAGAGCTGTAAACGAAAGGGAAATTATTATTGTTTTTCTTATGTACAGAGCTACGGCCTCCATTTCAGTCAGCTATGATAAAATCTGAGTATGCAGCGATATCGCTGGAAGACAATGGTAAGATAATCCACTGTGAACAAAGCCTCAGTTTAGATCTCATTTAATAAACAACCCACAAAATGCATGTATCGCCAGAAGATGCCAACGTTATTTATATAATGCACGCACATGGAAACTACAATAAGTTAAAGTAAGGCTACTAAAACCATTTGGTTAGGCTTAGGTTGTCACGATTACATATTAATAGCAGCATTAATAATGGATTGCGAGACAGAACATGAACCCTGGTGTCAGGCTTCAAAGTAGGATGCATTGCCCTGTTACTGTCGTGCACTACTTAGAAAGAGAACATATCCTGCACTTCCTCTGACCACAGGTACATTTAATCAGAATGGTGTCCAAGAGGCTTATCCACAGTTCCACAGTTCATCTGACGGCCGGGCAAGGAAAAAACTACACATTCACGGCAATTACAGCAGGTCAAAGCCGAACCACAAAGTTGTCCTGTGAAATGTAATCATTTTCATGTTAATTTAAATACTGATTGTCCAAACGTCTGACGGCTCATGTTTTCTTGCTCTATTGATTTCTTTTCTAGTGTATACCTTATATATACGCTGTCTGCTCACAAACTTTATTCTTGTGCAAAATGTTTGATCGGTAAGAAACTAAGAAAGGTCGCAGTGCAATGTCTCCACAGTTCCCTCGTTCTCTTGCTCCTCTCTCTCTCTCTCTCTCTCTCTCTCTCTCTCTTTCTCTCTCCTGTCCAATCATTTATCTGTCTCTTCTGACGCCTTGCGAAAGCTCCATTTCTGTCGGCACCAGAACATCTTTCTGCTAGGTTTCCCTAACGCATACTGAAAATGTACACACGAATGCCATCAGTGCCCACACGCAGCCAGATTGCCCCTGTCAAGCAAACACACTCAGCCCAGACGTTCTCACTTACGAGACGCGAACCCGACTTGAAAAGTGAAACGTTTCCGAGACATTGCAACCCATAAGAGACACCGCCTCATGAAATCTTAAAAGGATGTGTTATAGTCTTAGTGAAGACGGCATTTCGGTCAACTTAGCAGCGCACGGAAAATTGTTTTAGTTTTTTTTTTAGTACGTATACACTATTATACACAAAGGAGTGTATCAGGATCATGTCCTTTATTTGTCTTGTGTTTCGAGGCTTGAAACATTTACTGGCATAACAGATATTAAATGATATTGCACAAAACAAGGCTGTATTTCATTTGATGTATTTGGTTTCGGTGTTCATTAAAGATTTATATTACCTATTAAGCCCCCGGCCTTGCATGTTTCTGTAAGGAGTATGTTCTTAAATGGAAATTTGCAGTATATGAAAATATCTACAGTTATAATAGCCTGCCGCGCCCTCCCTCCACAGGTCAGTAGTCGCATCTTTATGTACTTACAGTACATACTTACACATTAAATTGCTAGAATATAATTCCATGCTTATTCAACGTACTATATGAATGTATAAACAGATCATTAGTTTTCCTCTGCCTCACACCCAGCCACAGTGTTCCTCCCTCATGTCTTCCTTTCCAGGTCAGTGAAAGAGGGCCACCTCACATAACCGTCTCTCTCGCTCATTAATTAGGTGTGATGGCACCTTTCTCCACAGGATCAATCAGTGTGTCTAATACAGTCATTGACCTAAGACCTTCTCCAACTGCGCCCCCCCTCCTTTGTGCACCCACCAACCCTCTCCAACAGGGCGATGTCAGCCTGTCAGAAACACAGGCTGCACATACCTTTCCACTGGGAGATGAGATCATATTGGTATGAACCAATATGCAGCAATAAAAAGAGTGAATTGCAGATGGCTGGCCATCTTGTCTCCGGTGATATAAATAGACATTTACCTCGTTATTTCAGCTCTTCATTAAGTATTTGTTCTGTTTTTGTTGCTCTAACTTCCCTTTGAATCTCCTCTAGACTTACTCCCATCTTCTCGCTATGTTAGCTCTCGTCTGTTTAGCCTGCCTGAGCTAAGTGAACCCAACCAAAGAACACACTGACCAAGGCCCTAATTTCTTTCCTGTAATCCTCCTGTCTTAAGCGGTCACGTCTGATTCCGTCTGCGTAAAAGCAGAATCCAAAACAGGATCTTATCATCTCCTCATTTTTGCTTCATCCTGGTTCCTAGCATATAGCTGTGCCACTTACAGCACTTTCCTAACCTTCCTTTCACCCATCCACTCATTTCTGACTCATCAAAGTGCAACACTGATTCATGAAGATTTTTTTTTTAGGGTACATTTTTTCTTGGACAAAGATGTGATTTTAGGGTGTGTAATGCGTGCGTGGAATGTGGAACTTTCCCTTTTTAGCAGTATTATTCATTTATATCTCGTCTAATGAAATTATGTATGTCACACTAACACCACTGATATGTACGTGCTTTTATAGTACGCCTTTTTTCTTCTCCACCTTCTTCTAATCTTCTCTTTCCTTCATTTTCTCCTTCACATTCTCTCCATGCAGAGCTGACATAGCCAAGTGGACATGTTGAGTTATTGTGCTGGAGGCGATGGTACTCTGCTGTGTTTCACAGATGATCATTTCCCAATTCCACAGCCGTGGAGTGCAGGCCTGCAGTAATTGCTGCAATGCATCCAGAAGCTGGTCCTTATCTGATGCTGTGACAAGAATAGGCCCCATTTTATTGGTCTCACACCCTATGTAATTCAGTGGAGCTTGCATCATTTCCTGCAGAAGAGATGACCATGATGGTGTCACCCTAGGGTGCTTGATGCTGATTGGACGCGCAGTGTGGCCCTGAGCAAATAAATCACTTCTCCTCTGTTCAGAGTAGAAACATAAGCCCTATGGGTGACCAACCACTCTCATCACTGAGACACACTCACACACACACACACAAACATACACACATACACACACTTTTTCTCAGCACAAACAATTACAGCCTTGATTCCCTAAGCACTAATCAGAGCCAACACAAGGCACATGCAGCATGCTGGTGAGATCATAATTAAAACCTGTCTCTTGGCATATTATGTGGCACATCCCCGAAGAAACACTCTGTGACTGTAAATATATATCACACTAAACCACCGCAACTCCGAGGACTTATGATGCTAATTCAAGCTAGCACGCAGGGTCTTTGACTGCGTGAATCCATAGACACACATATGTTTTAGCATACTGCAGCATTAACAAATTGCTGTCTTGCTGCATTTGCAGCAATTGGACCATTAGAAAGCATTAACCCGCTCTTGACTTACAGCACGCATTGTCTCCACTTATGTGCAGCTTGTCTTTGAAAAACGCGTATGTGAGTTCAGGCAGAATCGTTTCAGAACTAACCATTAACTCTCACTTATTCCCCTTGGACACCTTTCTCTTATCAACACATATTCAGAATAAAATCCACATGTGGACACACAACAGTGTATCCGCTCCCTTGGAGATTTCTTCTTAATTACATTCAATACACAAAATTTTAAGGACATTTTGTTACGTTTGTTGTTTAACCGAGTCCAGAATCTTTCCGTAACCTTCCAAACCATACTTGGGTTGTGACGTGCCACAGTCCATTAGAAACCCCGTCAGACCACACTGAACTGAATGCACTTTATTCTAGAAAATAGCGCTTTAGGGCATTTTAACAAGGCTGTAACGGCTTTGGAAGTAAAGCCCTAACAGTATTTTACAGCTTTTACAGCTTCAACCTCCCAATTATAATATGGATTAAAGTTTTTGAAAGCGTAACAGAACCAGTTCTCTTGTATGGCAGCAAAACCTGGAGAACATTAATTAACAAGGAAAAATTGCACTACCTCTACAAGGGAGGGAGAAAAAAAAAAGTGCATTTAGGATTCGGTAAAAGCATATTAAAAGTTTATGAAAACTGTTGAAGTTGTGGTTGCACAGCTGAGTTTGAGGAAATATCCTATTATAATCAAAATAAAAAAAAGAACAGACGCATTGTAGAAAAGGTTTTGTAGGGGAAAAAAACAGCTCTCAAACAAATTCAATCAATTAAAAGGATTAAATTAAAGTATGTTTAGCTACTTCAGGACCAATGGAAAAAGACAACCTAAACATAGTTTTTCATGTCTTTGATCACTATATCTGTTTGGCAGAAAAAGTAGATTAGAGAGACAGAGAGATGTTTTTTTTTTTTTGTTACCAGTGAAGCAGGAAAAAAATTGTCATAAAAGTCACTGACTTTCCTTCTCGTCCCGAAGTGCCTGTTCAACTAGAAACTGGATTTGACAGAGCTGGATGGACAACACATAATCACCCTCCAGCTGTAACTGCCATTGTTACAGTAACGAAGCGGATGCAGAACAGATTTCATTATTTTCACAGTTCCAGCAAGAAATGGCAATTACTTTCTTGCTAGTCAAGGACATATGGTCATATACCTCTTCATCTGTGACAACAAGTTGTGTTTTCAGTGTTCACAATGCACAATAGATAATTTGATGTGTTTTCGGATATCGCAGCCAACACACCCGGTGTTTTTCATTGTTAATTAGCGGAGGACAGGTGTTTGATTTGGAATTGGCTGGGCATTACTTTTACCAGAAATGCGAAGTGATCCGTGTATGTCCTCTCATCACATCTTTGTAGTAATTATTTTCTTTGTGAGCTGAGAAATCTTGGCTGTGGATTTGAATCCCGTCGGCATCTTTCGAAATTGAATCGCACACTCACAAAGCAGAAAACATCTCTTACTTTACCTACAGTCCAACAGTGAAAGACGAAACTTGGTCTTCTGGCATGCTATTATGACTCTAGAAGTGACCTTTAACTATACCATCCATCAGAGTTTTGGGGGATACATGAATGATAAATCCTGGAGGAAATCATAACCCGCTGCTTCCCTATTAGTATCTGCCAGACTCCAGCCCTTGATGAATAGTGTCAACATGATCTGAGAAGACAGCTTTCTGTATATATTATCAATTCATATAATTTAACGCACCCATACACACACACACGCACAGCATACATGTGTGTGTGGCAGAGAGCATGAGAGCGAAAGGAAAGAGCAATAGAAAGAGAACATAGTTGAACAGCTGCCCAAAACGCCTAAAGGATTATATTCCTCTCTTTTGATTCCTCTCTCACAACATGTACCAATGTTAAAATATCGCTCTGTTGGATTGGTTTTGGTTTCATCTGTGAGTTCTTCTTGTTAGCACTTGTTTTTTCATCTGATCGAAAAAGATTATCCCTGTGTCTGAAAGGCTTATCGTGGCTTTAAAGTGGCTAAAAACAAAAAAAGAAATCTGAATAAATCACATAACAAGATATGAACATGCAATTACTATTTGTACATATAATAACTGAAATAGATGTTAAATCGATGTTTTTTATTATTATTTATTTATTTTATCTTTATGCTACATAACACTTCAGTGTCAAGAAATACGTTGGTTTCATTTTAGATAGATGTCTTAAAGGCCACCAGAAACCATCCTGATCAGATGACTAAACCACCTCAACTGGATGCTTTCAATACGAAAGCAGCATCGGTTTTACTCAGCACTCCCTCTAGACCTCTGAGCTCCTCACTGTCAGGGTGAGTCCAGCCGCCTTGAATGTGAAGGAAACTCATTTTGGCTTCAATCTCATCCTTTTGGACACTGCCCAATGCTCACAGCCATAGGCGAGGGTTGGAACATATGTCGACAGTGTTTGCATTACTGCCAATGCCACACCAGTCCAAACTCCATTTTAACCTCACTCAAGAACACCCCGAGATATTTGAAGTTCAATAACTGAAAGGCCAACAGGACAACTAAAAAAAAAATGTGTCTAGCTTTGGAAATCAGCATGACTCGAGCACATGCAGGTAAAAAAAAAAAAAAGAAGCTCTAATTCCAATTTCTGGAACCCACCAGAGGCTCGGGCTGTGCAAGTTATTCTGCTCTGGTCCCCATCCTTGGCAGTGCAATTGAAGATGCTCAGTGTGTTCTTGTTGGCACTCAACACTCTTGGTCCCCTTAACAGCAGAGCGTATATACCAGACAGAAAATTAATTCCTGTTGTATTGCCACCCCCACAGACCGTATGATTTCTTAGTCGTTGGTTTTGTTTGTCAGTTGGTTATTCATTATCCGAGGTGTGCATTTCCAGTGCACATTGGTTCCAGTTTCAACCCTCTTTTTCCAGTGAGTTAATGTTGGCTGTAGTCCCTGTGTTTCCTGTAACCACCTATCATTCACCTTGGTTAGCTGGAATGTGTTGGTACAACCCCTAACTTTCTACCCGTAGTGACAAACCTGTCTTCCATCCCAAATCACTTATTTGATATTTCCTCGCTCCTTAATCCTCGCATAAATCGGAAGTAATTCTGGTCTGCCATCCAGCCAGCTGTCCCAAAGCTCTTATTTGTGCTCAGAGGAGCAAGGGAGAATATCTAAGGAGCTATGAGCAAGCATACACAAGAGCAGCCTTCATTGAAGTCTTTTTATCAGCTAACATGCCCACTTATTGGATATCGGGTAACAGGTTAAAGTCAAGAGTGTTACTCCCAGGTTTCATATTTAATTTTCTTTCTGATTCATCACGAAGTTAAAAAGCTAGTCTATCTATCAGCATAAAAACACTTCCATTTCCATTCAGTCACATGTGACACTGATCATTCCTGAGCATCAGGTTTGATGTGAATGACAATGACTAATTAAATTTCCCCCAAAACATTTAGACTAATAGATCATTTCCAATGTTCAAAAGACAACATAATCATACTCTGGATTTTCAATAATAAATTAACAATTAGAATATTAATACATACAGATGTAAAAAAAAAAAACATAAACACACTCGGAGTGAATAGACTGCTACTCTGGCACTGATCGTTTAATCTGTATTAACACAGTGCACATGTGTGCAAACTCCACCAAGAGTCTCTACAAACGTTAAAGCTGACTGCCAGCTGCGATCGGCTGCCGTGGTCATCAGAAAGGGACGTAGCTTCGCGTGGCGCTTCAGAGGAAACGCTATAAACATCTTTCCTCATTTTTTTTCTCCTCGCTTGGTTTCCTTGTGTCTCTCCATGAGCTCCCATGGGAAGGACTAAGACACAAGTGAGAGGAAACGTGGATGCAGCCATTGTCTCTCTCTCTGTCCTTGGTTTCAGATCTGCAGGTTTTGATTTGGTTTAGTATTTTTGCTGCCTTCCACACAAAGCATTCAGCTGGTTTGAGACAATATATATAATTTGGGAATTTCCTCTATTATTCTATTATTGCTCTCCCGGTGTCCCCCTCTTTAGTGAGTGTGTCAGAGGTTTTACTTCCATTGCTATTTTTGTGCTGAAGCAGCGGAAGATCCAGCCCTCTGCACTAACTCAAAAGACAGAGCCAAATGTTCAGCCACCCACTCTGTTCGGATGTTATTCATATAATAGTAGGGGTTTTTTTTGGACTCATTTAAAATGTTACCTTCTAGTTTCTCCACTGTGCAGTCGGAGACTCCAGTCACAGGAGCAACTTTTGAAAGCCGTAGCTATGAGCAGACACTGTACTGACTCAGGAACCCATTGATAGAGTCTTGTGGTGATCTTTGGAGACCCTTAAAGATGTGCAAGAAAATAATTTGGCCACTAAGTAGCACAAGTCAAAGGCAATTTAATGTGAACCTTGACTGGTGACATTGTTAGAAATTGCAATGAGCACTCTGAGGATTTCTCAGCAGGAGATGCTTGAAGATTTGGAGGTGCTTGAGCACTGTCAGATGTCACAAGAGAAGAAAGTTAAAGAGTTGAGAGAAAAGCTGCAGGCTGTGTGGATGCTGGTTGGCTATTCAAATTCAATGTCACACACATTTTTGGAACGGTGCCTTTGAGTAACAGATGTGTTGCTGGTACCTATTTCCAGTTAACAGGATGGGAGGTGTTCTCTCACCTTCAAGGACTAACACTTTAGAAAAACCACTGACAGGATACTGGAAACAAGAATCAATTTTTGTTAGACATACCGTGGTTCCTAGACCAGCTTTTTCCCCCTTTAATGCAGATAATAAAGACCTCGTGTGTGCTAATGCTGTCTATCCTGTCTATATTGTGTAGTTTTAAAATAAGGCTTGTCAAGGTGCTGTTGTTGCCTTATTTTGGCTTTAAGTCAAGAGCACAAACAAAAGAGATCCATCCCCAGCAAGGACACACAATTTCCATTTTCTGTTTATGTTATTCATGGACAGGGTATGAAGTTGCAGCTGAGTTTTGGAGAGTTATTTTTGGACATGTTACAATAGCTTCCCTGCAGATAATGTTGTCAGTCTGATGATGATCTCTGGCGTAACAGTGAGACCTCCAGAGACTGATAGACAATAATTATTTTAAAAAGTGGGAAATGGTGCAAAAGGAAAGACCGAAGAATAAGACCGGGACAGGAAATGCCTATAAGGATGCATGGGAAAAGAGAAGATTGAACATCAGGTCTTACACTGTTCTCAGTCATCAGCAGAGAGAAAAAAATTACTCTGACATCACCGAGCTAATGTCCTGCAGTCTCTTCCATCAGTAGCTGCCGAGATGTGCCTCTCTTGTCTACTCTATAAACCTTTCATGAACAGGGAGGGAGAGAATGTGGCTAAGAGAAAATGGAGTGAGGGAAACTGCCAAAAAAAAAGCTAGATAAATCAAATGTGGAGCAGAACTGAGGGAGGCAAAAGACTTTGAAAATAAAGATAAAGGAAAGGTGAAAGAGGGTGAAATAAAGGAAGAGCCTAAAGGGGCAAAAGCATAATAAATTCAGGGCTAGTGTGGAATTGATGCATAGCAAAGGATGGAAATGCATAGAGAAAACACATGAGGGTATAGATAAACTGTCTGGAGCTACATTAATGCTATAGCATATCTGTTCCTCACAAAAGAAGCTACGAGTTCCCCTCACATCCAGAGCATTTTTTGGTTTTTTTGCATGGGTGTTCTCCACGGAGACTCTCTTCTACCTGCAGTCCTATTGGTCCTGTACACCACAGTCTGCTGCTATCCACCAACTACTGTGCAATCTCACCACAGGCTCAGACAGTGAATTGTTGCTTAAAATAGAGGAAATGGATAGCAATATGATACAGTTAGAGCAAGTTTTGCAGCTAGTATATCAGACTGTGGGGCTGGAGTTTCGCGCCATTGATCTATCTGGTCTCTGCTGGTGAAGGGTGAATGAGCACCTGTATAATTTCTCTCCGTGATTGCCATGGTCATACGGTGAGCCACGGTCGCAAGCTAAAACAGTCAAACTGTTATTATATGCACTCCAAACAAAGTGGCAAGTTTTCATTTTCACAAGAGCAGCAGCTGCTCTCCTTCTCCTCGTGCTTCAAACATTTGCTGCCTGAAAGCACCTTTTAACGGCAAAGCGTGGGACTTAGCATAAACTAGTTGTTTAAAATATAATGTACAACATAATGTAACCATTGCAATTTAAAAAAAAACACAGCTTATCATGTTTTGTTGAAAATGTACCATATGTAGATTTTACTTGTTTCATGAAGTTGCATTTCATTGTATGCCGGTCGTGTTATTTTGCACCCCGGCCCTAAAAATCTTGCCATGTACTGCAGTGCTTTTGTGCTGGATTGAATTAGATCATACCTAAATATGTTCATGTTAATCTTTATGTAAATCGTGCTGTTGTGTAAAGATGGGGCAGATGAGTAAGACGACTGCACAGTCATCTTATAAATATGTAGTAGTTTCCTTTTATCCCCCCCCCTCCCAGAATTAAACTATTAACATGTTATTCTTAAACGTATCAGCAAGTGGCTTACTCACAGCTTAATCCAGTTCAAATAAAGCGTGATCTCACTAAGTGGTGCACACAGTCACGTAGCCACAAAGAGCTAAATCTGCCCTATTTCCAATGTGCTTACCCAACCCCAGCTCCCCATCTTCACCGCCCTTTCTAGGGTGGCTGGTGAGAAACCACAGTCTTGCTCTTGTTCATTATGTTTACCGCAGTAGGGTTGACATAACAGAGGCGACTATATTGGCAGTACTGCGCAGAAAATAATAGCTTTGATAGAAGGAGTTATGTAAATGTATTATTGTGGCTGTGGATGGGTGCTTTTACAGGTTTGGCTTCCTCTAAGAGCTTTGGGGCCAGTTATTTTCAAGGAAATTGTGACAGTTGGGCACTTTCAAAGGGGATTCATAATAGAGGTGTTTTTATGTCAGTTGGTCCCATGCTGCTTCACAAATGACTTACGCTCACATTTTCAAGCTCTGCTTCTGAAATTGCTGCATACATACTCTATGATTAATACTTTGCTGGGGAAAAAAAAAAAGTGCATAATCAAATAATAATTTCTTGAACAAAGACTCTAAAGCCAGGTGGAAGCTGCAACAAAACAGCTACACTGGATGGAAAAAATCTGTTCTTTTAAAAGGGATTTTGTAGAGATTGTAAATGTATTCAATGAAATCGTAATTCATTTATAAACATACAAATAATGCACGTGTTCATAACCCTGGGGGTATTTTTATTCTTTTGCGCAGAAAAGAAACAAAAATTAATTTTGCTAATGACATTCCACTTCAGCAATTAATTTAGATCATGAACCGTGTCAGTGTAACTGACAGCTCTGTTCAGATGAAAATCAAAGATTAAATTTCAGTGTTTACGCCTTTGTCATTCTGCAACACGGCCTTGCACATCAAAGTGCAAGTTGTACTTCCACGGCTGTATTTTATTTGCAAAGGTCAGCAGCTAAAAGCAGGTATAAACGCCTGTATTAACTGTGAGCCATATAATTGTTTTACAGAACAGTAATATTTTCTGAATTACTTTTGGGACATTGATTACATTTGATACCTGAGTTTTGGATGAGAGGGACCACTGTTTCTATAATGCAGGGAAGAAATAGAAAAGTCCATGCTGCACAGGCTATAAATAAGAGGCATATCTCATCTGTTTCAATATTGTGCAAAGCTCTCAGGCTCATGCCTCCCCAATACCTTCCAGAGAGGCAGCAAATAGATAAAAATGACACACCTTTTAAGTTCCCTATGGATAAATGCTTGGTTAAGTGTTCTCTCAACCAGTATATTGTTGGCTGGTAAAGAAGATTTGTTTGATATAGAAAACAATTTATACTGTGAGTTGTCCATGTTGCAAGGGAGACGGGGTAGCCTACTCACTATTATCAATTTATTTTGATCACATTACAGCTCCTGCCTGTTTTGAGGACACAAGGAAAAAAGAGCATGACACACTTTCTTGTGTTGCCCTCTATTGAGTTCTGCCTGCAGCAGTTCTGTCACATCTGATAACATGATTTAAGCGATGCAGTCTCCAAAAATGTGAATTTGTTCTTTTTCTTAGGATTTCTGGACACATACCTATTACTGTGTTTTATCCACGGGCTATTTCCCATTCCACTGACTTGATGTCATATTTTGGTCAAAGACAGCCCCTGATGTTGGGAATATATCCAGTATATTGACTATGAAGCTTACAAAACTTGTGAATGTCATAGTCAGGACTCAACTTGACAACTTGCAATCATTTTAATCACAAATAATGAATATCCGACTTCTTTTCTTTACCCTACTCAATACAGTAATTGATACTGAAATGCATGACGTGACGTGTACTGACTTTTGACTGAGCTTTTTTGTGTAGCTGAAACACATATAAATGTTTTTTGATCACCCTTGTCCCTATATGTACACTGCAGAAACAACATTATTGTATATTAAAATAGTAAAATGAATCTCCTATATGCCTGATTGTTTCAGTGGTGGATGTTAAATACGGTCAAATAACAGACCAATCTATCTGACTTTGAATGAAACTTGCAAAACTTGTACTACATCAGAAAATGAATAATATAATAAGAAAATGGTTTAATATCAGTTTCGTTGGGCTGAACTTGTCAGTTGTGACAGCATACAAATAGACTCAATAATCCTCTCTTACTTTCTATGTGTCTTGCTCACTTTGACTGACATGCTGTTATCTATGCTGTTTATCACCATGGTGATTGTACCTATACCTTTGAATGGCGCGTGATAATATGCAGAGCTATATGAAAATGAAATGTTTTATGCTAAAAATACTGTTTGTGATGGGAGGCGTATTGAAGTTAAAAACTGTAACTAAATGAGTTAATCTGGATGAATTTCATACAAGTGCAATAGTCACAATATTGAACGCTGCCAGACTGAATAAAAGCTAAACTAATATGTGTGCCAATACTGCAGGAATACAGGAACTCTTTTTTTTTTTTTTTATTGAGTGGAGCCTATTATATCAAGGCCAAGTTCATTGTAATGCATTGTTCTGAAACTGCCAATGTTAAGAAGGATTGATTTTTGAAAGTGCAATAACTTTACATTTAACCACTCGAGCAAGATCAAATTTCAAAAGCCTATCCATTAAACATTTGATCATATATGTGTACAGATGAGAAAAGTTTGAATTCCTGTGACATGGGACAAACAACAGAGCACTCCAATACTTCATTCACTCCCAATGGCTAACACGCTGTAATTAAGGCTTTATTTTACTGGAAAATGTATTGCTTACAATAACACTGTGCCACTGTTTGGTGTGGCACAAATTTGCTTTCATCTTGCAGTGGACAGACCACAGTCATGCACTCCATCTGATTGCCTTAGACCAAGGCCCGTGAGTTACTAAATCAAATTACAAATGCATACTTTCGACGTAGCAATTTCATGTTCCTCAAAATTGTATTCCAAACTCTATTTCAAAGCTGATTAGAGGACAGTTGAATTCACCCCACAGTCAGTTGCCCTATCTGAACCTACTGAGTAACACAACTGCACAATAAAGCAAAAAAAAAAAACACAAGTACACAAACGGTGTACTAGTATAACCGTGCATGTACATGAAATGCCACCAAATCATGGGTAAAAGCTCTGGTATTTTTCTCTGGGCAGTTTTGCCCTCAAAAAGAAGTATAACACTCTAATACATCCACATCTGGTAACACACACACACACGCACACACACACACACATCCACACACTTAACATCCTCCGTGGGTTGATGTGTGATGAAATATTGATGATAACTAATGGCTCTATCATTTTTCCCGTGTCCCTGATAGGTGTAGCAACATGGATGACACGTATTAGACGGTATATGTGGTGAATCATTAATATTCACAATGAATACTGGATGGATTCTTCATCCAGTGAAGTGCTACTAATAACCCAGACAGAGACTTTTGCCGCTTTGATCAGGCCGTCTTTCTATCCTCAAATGCTGTAAAACCACACAGACACACTGCAGTAGACTATCAGTTCCTTCGCCACGGCAACATATTACAAATCTTTCAATAATATATTAGTCCCTTTAAATTCTGCGGCGTGTGGGCAGCTCTAATCCTCATATTCTTTTAAATGGAATCAGCTTGACAAGCTTCCCTCAGTTACTTTTAACATTTACTCCTTAGTGAGCTTTATCATTAATATTCTGTCTTTAACCCCTCCTTAGTCCCCATGATTTGGATCAACAGCTATGTTAGCAATAGCCAGAGGATGTTAATTTGAAAAATCAACAAATTAATCAGCTCAGGAGGGATTCACGGCTGGAGGGTGGGAGCTGTTGTCAATCGGCAAGGCCTTTGCTGTACATTTGGCTGGACAAGAAAATCCCCATGGCAGCACACTGGAGAAGGGCACGACGGAGCAGATGGCTACCCCCTTACTCTCTTCACTCGCGCTTGCCAGACAGACGATGCTACAGGTGTGACAAGATGGTCAAGCTGGATTGAGGCCAAGTCCCAGGTGTGCCCCCTCCCACCTCACTTGCTCCTCAATTTCTCTTTGCGGCTCTCTTTCAATTCATCCTCCTCCACCACCTCCCCCTCCTCCTCCATCCTCCCATATTATGCCTTCACTTCCTTCCTTTCGATTCCTTCTTTCCTTGCTTACCTCAAGCCAAAGATCAGTTGGCTACATTCACAGGCCAGGTGAAGGGAAGTCAACTGCAGCCAAGGAGAAACCTGACATATCTGTTAGCCTGAGGGGCCTGTCCAGGTGGCTGCTCCAGTAGGTAACAGCCAGTTGCTGACAGGAAGCTTGGCAAATAAAGAAGAGATGATGTGGTTGTGATGCTTTTCCAAGCCAACATGAAAATCTGCTCAAGACCAAGGGTGTTGTCACAGTAAAAATACTGGAAGTCAAAATTGTTTTGGTTTTTTTTTCCCCCCCTCCACAATTTCCTGACAAAGCTAAATGCAATGTCAACTTGATGTAAGGGGGGAAAAAAAACCTTTGTCTCTGTTATTAGTATAGTAATGATCACCCTGACATCAAGGCAATAACTGTTCACAGGTCATTACCAATTATGGGACACAGAAGCCAGTGTTATTTTCTTTGTAAACAACTGACTGTCTGCAGCAATGCCAGCAGCTCTGAATGGCTGGAACAAAATGTTATCGTCCACATGCTAAAACGCGTCACGGTGATAATGTTGATGCACAGTATGCAGTGTTCGCCACAATGGAGAAAGTGAAATGCTGACTTTATGCTGGTATTCAGTGGAAAAGTCATAATAATGTTGTCCTGTTGGGGGAAATGCACAAAATTCCAACGCAATTAATAAAATATCTGCTGAGAAATTTCATCCAGAACTGAAAATATCAAACCTGAATGTCTGTCCATACCATCCATCCATCCATCCCCTCTAATCTCTTATCCTTAACAGGGTCACAGGGGGCTGGAGCTTATCTCAGCTGGCATTGGGCGAGAGGCGGAGTACACCACGGACAAGTCGCCAGTTCTGACAGGGCTGACACATAGATAGACAAACAGCCATTCACACTCACATTCACGCCCACAGCAATTTTGAGTCACTGGTCTGTGGGAGAAGGCCGGAGAGAACTCAAGCAGATGCAGGGAGAACATGCAAACTCCACGCAGAAAGGACACAGTGCTAACCACCGCCCCCTGTCCCCTGCTAATGTGACTGTATACCATTTAGACCTCTAAATATCTCTGGCTGCTCAGTATAAGCACACAAGGGTGTGATCAGCATTTGTTATATTCGTCTCAAATTTCAATTTTGTTTGTAACAACACAGTACATGGACGAATTTTGCCTCACAATGAAGGAAAATGTAATTCAATTGCTGTGACATCTTGAAGCCTTTCAGGCTATATTGTGTGCAGAACATTGTCCCATAAAATATCTTGGGGCCCATTTTCATGCTGGTGCAAATCAACTGCAGTGACCTTGTACTGGGGAAGTATCAATTTCATTGGTTGAAAGCAGATTTTTCTTGAGCCTGCACCCACTGGGTGATTTTATGACACTGCTTGCACCAACACAAGCAAAGGATAACAGAACATTGCTTTTTAGGGGAATGAATGCAGCTGATTTGATGTGAGTGATTGATGCCAGCCCACGCCTACTCATAGTTCATTTTACCCAAACCATTCTCAACAAACGCGCCGTGCTCACACTTAAATAATCCCGCACTATGACCCTTTGCCATTGCCAGCGCGTCTGATTTGATGCTTGCAAATAACCCATTAGGTTTTTTCAAGTTTTTACATTCCTAACGCATAAAATGTTGGAGTGGCACTCACATAAGTAATGTGCTACACTTAGTCCCGACAACTTTTAATTTTGGTCCAGCCACATATCTCAAAGGAAGCACGGAACTACCCACCACACAGCCATTGTCCAAAAGTCTGAATTTATCTCCGTGTGAGTGAGAGAGGGAAGTGACTGAGGAGAACGGAAAGAAAAGGGGTCAAGAGAAGCCTGCAGCAAGGATTCAGGATGGCTGTAAATCCACTTTTCATTTAGGACTGAAGAATTTATGAAAATTGTATTTGTTTAAAAGACTGCTGATGTAATGGTTGTTGGTGCCAAACATCTCTCTGCATCTTCAGTGAGAAATTTGGAACTCGCTCTTTTTTACACTAAGAGATTTTTCTAAAAGCTTTACCACCATGAATGAATACCAGAAATTTCATACAGAATACAAAAAAAAACATATTTTTCTGCCTTCCCTAGTCACGGCAGTAACAAGCACATTGGGCAAATGGCCGCAGATTACCTTTTTGTCTCTGGCCAGCTAAGTCTGAAATATCACCATAACCACTCAAACACAGCAGGGTGTTGCAACCCCGCTGGCCTTTGAGAAGGAACCAACTAGGAGAGAACCCCGGGGTGCTGAGTGGCACTTCAAACAGCAACTATAGCTAACAAGGCTGAACAACATAACATAATTGAGGGAGCCAAGAGCCTAAGCAGTGATTTATGTTGAAACGTAACCAGCCATGCTCGGGCGCTAACTAAAAGGCTTCTTCAGTCTCTGTCAATATCTTTGCTTTTAGCATCAGAAAAATAACACATTTAAGAAACTGCCATTATATAAAAGACATCTGTTGTTAAATTCATGGCAGCGTGTGGATCTGACATGAACTGGATGTTTTGACAGTATTTTTGTAAAGCAACAGAGGTGCCTAACTCCGTCATTTATTTGTGAAGTTTGGTGTTTTAGCTGTCAACAATCTGTTTACTGAAAATGCATTGGATATACATACAGAGGAAAATTGGATGGATTTATTGTTACTGCCGTGGTAGAATGCTAAAGTTTCTCTGAGGTTCCTCCTGTTTTTAAAACGTATTCCCTGTATTCTTTCAGAAAGAAAAAAATGCAAATTGCTTGCAAAAAAAATCTTGGAAAGCTCTGCTGTCGTTGTCCCTGTGAACTCCACTGCTGATCTTCAAAGGGGGAGACGTGTTGCACCTCAGTGCCACGTCTTCATTTCACCTGCCTGCTAACACGTACAGTAAGTCTGCTGCTGTGAGAGACCCCTTTCAAGGCAGCCCGTGTCGTGTGATTTCTAAGCATTTGTAATTACCCCCACAGCCCAGTCTGCAGTCTTTGTTAATCCAAAGTTCTTCTGTTTAGGTTTTTGTCATCTGTCTCCCCTAGTAGACATGAGACACTGCACGCTGCCAACATTTTAAAAATGTTTTTAAGCTTCTTTTTATGAAAAGAAAAAAATATATATTTATGAATTGAAGCAGTCTCTAGCTGTCTCCTATTGGTATTTGTTTTGATGAGGTTCTTGTTGTTTTCGCTGTTTTGATGCTTGTATATTAAAGCCACTTTAATCAGAAAGTCTTGTTTACTGAAAAGAGTTTCGGCAACCCGTAATCCCACCAGGTTAGATCTTTTGGCATTTAAGTAAAAACAAACGAGATTCAAGTCTAAGGAAAATATAATATGCCATCTACTTCTTGTCCTCATGCCAGGTACAGACATAAAAAATAGACACAGAGACACGTAGGCAAAACAATAACATGGAAATACTGTAAAAGAAAAACAGCGGGTATTAATGTCCGTTGTCATTGAGAAACTGTATAATATAAAGGTGTCACATAAACAGAGTTATGCTGTTTATATCATAGCGTGGCAAAAAAAAGAGGGAGAGAGACAAAAAGACAACATCTCTTCATTAAAACTAAGTGGCATGACTGAGGTTAATTTATCTGTGAATTTACTGCGTGTTTCACGGTTCTCTAAGAAAACTGAGATACCGATTTTATGGCGGTGTTGATTCAATATGCGACATGCCTATCATTAAATGTTAATCGCCCTTGCTCAAGTGAACCTAAATCCACGAATGCCCCTGAGTTTGACGCTTAAGACTGCAGAGCATTTGGACGGGATCTGAGGTTGCAATCCAATTCTTGGAGGGCAAAACTCTACAACTTGCCCAGAGGCTGGGAAGTATTTGAGCTTTACATGTTCATTAGAAAAGTTTAAGTAATTAGCATCTAAAACTTGAATCCAGCTGAAGCACAGAGACACGCGGGTGATCTCTGTAGTCTAAAATGTCGATACATGTACCTGTTCTTTAAAGCATAAATTGTGTCTAAAATAACCAACAAAATTGTGTTACTTTATCTTGTTTTGTTTGGGTTTTTTGTTACAAAGGTTGTTTTTTTTTTTGTTATACCAGTAAAAAAAAAAAAAAAAGAAAGAAAGAAAGAAAAAACAAGAAAACAGTCTAAAGCCACGTCGCGCTCTGTGTGTAAGGCTCATCAAAAGCTCTCTTCTGAAGTTACCTGCCTCTGTTCCCTCACCAATCAACAGATCACCTCGCTGCTGTCTGTAATAGCAGTGGTGTACAGATCTGAGGGTCCAAACTTTGAATCAAAGGTTATACTATTTAATGAGGAGCACAAAGCTGTGTTAGAGAGAGAGAGAGAGAGAGAGAGAGAGAGAGAGAGAGAGAGAGAGGGAACTGCAGCACCTTGGATCCAAAATTGACAGTAACACAGTATGGTTAAAAGGTCGAAGAAAGCATGGGCATGCAGGGAAAGAAGTGCTACAATACTGTAACTACATCTAAGACCTTCATCTTATCATCTCCCTTCATATCTCCCGTGTGTCAAATGCACTATTTAACTCGATCTACGGTTATATACTTTAAGTCCCGAAAGAGAAACCGTACTACAATGTGAAGTCAAATCTGCATTTTAATTAATAGTGGAATAATAGATGATTGCTTTAGTTCAAACGGTGAATTCATTCCAAAGTCTCGAGCCATCTCTTACTACGAGCGTGAATTACGTGCACACAAAGAGGGAGACGATGGGCAAAGTGTAAACAAACAGCCTGGTACAAAAAAACGCTTTTGGTCTTTAATTTTCCTGTTGATGACTTTACTAAGGCTGAATTTCTCTATAACTCACCCGTGCAAATTATGTTAAGGCTTAAAGTTTTGCATAATTAACAGCGGGGCACTATGAATGACAGGTGGGTGCCATTACCAGTGACTTGTTTAAGCACCCGGGCATCAATCAGCCCACCTCTGTCCACCCATGATCCACGCCTTTGCCGATTTTCAGACGAAGCTCAAAGCAGCAGAGGCGAGACTGGCAAGATGCCGGCAGCCAGAGCCGCCACCCCCTGTGCTTCACAACGCTTCAGAGACCTATGGGTGACGTCACAGATACAGCCCATATTTATACTCTCTATGGGTTTAATTAAAGATTATATTCATTAAAATGCATATACATTTATTCAAATATCACAGTTATTTGAATATCATTTTTTACACATTCTTCCAAAGCCTTAATCTTTCAGTCAATCAACAATCCAGTGATTCATATGCATGTTTTTTTTTACATGAATTTTTGATCCATTGAAAAGATTCATTTTACTTCTTCATTTTTTTTTTCATTTCAGAGAAGTAATTACAGGGATTTGAGATGCGTGAATAAAATAATTGCAAACAAAATAATTGCTCCAAAAGTTAAAAAAAAAAAAAAAGTATAGTAAGGCAAAACAAAGGGCAAGCTTTTCATTAAAATATATTATTCAATTGATGACAAGTAATCGTTTGTCCAATACAAATTAAGGTCCATGTGTTTGTTATTTAAGTCGTCAGCAATCATGCATGTTTATAACTATTTACTACGTTTAATATTTCTTTCCAAAATTGTGCCTCGCTATCAAAATAGAAAAACGGAAGTCAGCATGTTTTGTGAACCTTAAACCTCATGTAAGTATTCTTTTGATTGTCTCCAAGGGCAAACCTTCATGGTTTAATCTATTCTGCATACAATACCTCAAACATACTTATATATTAGATATCCCTACCACTGATAAAAGCAGACAGATATTACCTTAGATTCATTTTGAGCTCCTGGAGGCTTCCATGGGGAAAAGAAAAGCTTTCCCTAATAATATTCATGGAGCAAATGTCGGTGTGTGTGTATGTGTGTTTGGGTAAGCTATGCTCATCATAGGAACATATGTGCAATAACACAGGTCTCATTTATCTCTCTTTCTTTTACACACACACAAACTGAGACAGAAAATTGCAGCAGAAGATAATAAACCAGCATTTTTTTGTTCCTTTTTTGACAAATTGGAAATTCACGCACTCCTACAATTACGAGACACGATGAAAATGAAGAAATATACCAATGTTTTGTCTTGTCTACCTTTAAAAACTTCACACGCTGTGATTTCAGGATTTATTTCTCACAGCTCTTCACTTCCATTTGTGGCAGATTGGATGCAATGGTTCCACTGAGCAAACAGCAGATAGTATTTGACATTTATTCAGGGGCATTGCAGTGTGAAGGTTATCGGCGGAATTTTTTAGTCTTGTGCCATATCTGATGTCTTTCTCTCTGGTAAGCTGTACATTTGACTTGAAAGGCATGTTCCTTCTTGTAGTTAGATATCAGCTTCTTTCTGTTTCACTGGACTGGCAAATGGCTTTGATGGCTGCAGATAATATATGTCACCAAGTGACATTACAGTTATGTTATGATTCCCATGTACAGGCTTCAGCTTGGTTAGCTACTGGTTAATTGTACCTCCATTTATAATAGTAAAACCATTCTCATTAGTGTAGTGCTAATTCTGAGACATCACATGGTTTCACTCACATGGCATCTAGTCTTCTTAAAATATAAATATAACTCTGAACCGCTCCATATAATCACTACAGAGATAATCACTATTGTTTCAAACCATATGTATAATTAAAAGCACTGATCTGTTTTAATTCGCAAATAAGAGTGCCAATCATCAAGAAATGAATTCTTTTCACAGCCATCATCATGCGAAACCCTCACTTTGCTGTCTCTGCCGCTTTGTCCAAATATTGTAGTTTGGGCAGTACAACAGGATTATCGCTTGTAGAAAAGGATATCTTCATAGCGAACATCCGTCACTGGTGGCAGAATAATTAGGCCCGGGTTATTTTGGGACGGCCGTGATGAATGCACATGCAGCAGTAATAATAGGAGCTCAATTCATGAAAACAGTAACAGGACATTTGGATGGTCCAAGTGTGTCTTTAAATCAATATCTAGGAGTATTAATATATCCAGACCTTATGCTAAGCATGATTAAGTGTGGTGAGCTCATAATAGAACCTTAGTGAATAACAATCCAAGATAACATGATATATGTAGCATGTTAATCGGCTTTTATTAGAAAAGTGTCACACGCAAACTACCGATGGTTATGTTGGTGATTTGATTCCTCACAATAAAGCAAACATCAGATCATAAATGATGTGTTGAATCATTTAAATATATTGAAAATGAGATGGAGCCAGCATGGAAATATGTCAATTATCAAAGGCACGAAGGTGCCGTGACAACAAAAGTAGGAAATTAATTCCAGCATGCGGCTACAGTGTATTCCTCGCTGCTGTGACTCCTTTAAAGGCCGCGCTGTATTTAGAAGCGCACGTAGTCACGTAAACACAGGCATTAAAGATATACCTCCAGATCAAGTTGCCTTGAAAGGAAGCACAGATGCACACAACTATTCACAAAGGCCTTCATCAGTAATGACACACCAGATCCAGGTCTCTTTCCTCTCCCTCACATCTTTACAGTGTTTTGTTCCTCCTCCCCACACCATTAGTTCTTTCTGCCGAACCTCCAACTAAACAAGAAAATCGTGTGTATTATCAGACTGGTCTTCTTTTTTTTCTTCTTCTTCTTCTGCTCACTCATCTTTGTGTTCATGATTGCTGACCTCCACCCACTACCAGCTCCTGACTTAAGGCTGTTCAACTGTCGAGCTTTTCAGACCGTCTGCTGAGAATTCTTTCAACATTTTCTGATTCAGAAATGAAAAATGAATGGTCAGTAAATTGTACAGTGATCAGTCAATGATGAGGTACATTAACAGATAGCACATATACACACATATATACCTATATATACTATATAGGTATGGTTTAAACTTCACAGCCAGTTGCAATCAGGTTGAACGAGCTGTAACAGGTTGGCAGTAAAGGAGGTTAAAGTCCATTTGAACTCTGAGCACTTCAATGATGAATCCGTAAATAAAATAAACGATAGAGTCTCAACAAAGATGGCTGTGCAGCTAGACCAGGAAGTTACAGAAATGTGTGAGTACGGCATGTATCACTGTCAGCCTGACAAGCAATGGTTACACTTTTTAATTGAAGGTTTATTAATTGACACCACGGAAAAGTGATGATTAGCAGCCCCACGCTATTAGCAGGCAAGCTAAAAATCCACCCTGTTGTATGCCACGCTCATTAAACCATGATAATGCTATAAAACCCACCAACCCCCGACACTAATTAGATCCAAATCATTACTAGTGGTTAAACCAAAAATGACTAAGATGTCAAAGAAAACACAGGCAAAGATTAGAAGTGTAGTTCAAAATGAAATAGAGGAATACCTTAGTGTGTGTGTGTTTGTCTGTGTGTGCGGGAAGGAATTACTTTCAAACCAAGCAAGATCTGATTTATTGCATATCAGCTTTTGAATGTTTGTGAAACACCAGAGACATCTATTCCTTAAAAAGGTTGCAGATTGGAGAGCCCGGTAAATCGGTGTGTAGGAAAATGCTGTAGAAAGTAGGATTTTCATTTTTTTTATTTTTTTTTTCAGAAAGACTGTACTTCCATACCTAAAAGTGATGAACTAGAAGTGACGTAACGCATAGAAATGAATGGATTTCGCTGCTGGTTTTCACACTGAAGAGGTTGTAAATATGTGTTCAAGAGACCAAGAACAGACAATGATTAGAAAATATAATTAAAGCTGCAAGCAGCGTTGAACGGGCCCTCGCACTCCCACGCAACTCGACGGCTGGCACGTCGGAAGGCACCAGTCGGAAGACGCGCGAACCGCTTTCAAAGCATTTCGCTCAATCGAACACACACATTAGCCATCTTTTCTTTGGCCACTGGGAGGCGCTGTGAAAATCAGCAAATATTTTTATGGAAATGTATTCTAGGCCAGACTGTCGTTATACATCAGAGGTTTGGGGGAGATTGTAGTGTTTTTTGCAAAGTTATAGCACGTGGAAATTTCATGGTAAAACCCCAAAATTCGTGGCCCCGCCCCTCTGACGCAGTAAATCCGGAACTCGCGCTTTTGATAACTTTCATGGTCGAGGCCTTAAGAACACACACGGCAAGTTTCAAACAGATAGGATGAAAGCTCTAGGAGGAGTTCGTTCAAATACGACCCCCGAAAATGAGCCCAAAACCACGAAAACGCCAACTTTGAAACAAAGTGCACGCCGTACGCTTGGCGATAGCCCGGGTCACCAAGAGGCTTTTTTGTGCGTCTCAGTACTTTACATACTCCCGCTAAATTTCGTACACGCGGATCAAAGCGTGTCGAGGGGCTCCTTCGACAACCGAAACGTAGGTGGCGCCGTAGAGCCATTTTTATACGTCCACGTGCGAGACCCCCAAAATACGTAATTTTACGCCCGACTTTGGGGGGGTAGGCAAATTTTCGCAACTTTTCGAGTACATATAGGCCGTCGAAAATGCGATTCATTTAGGAGAAGAAAACGTCCAAACGAAAAACAATGGTTTTTTGCTCGGGCCCAAATAATGGTGATTTTCATCCTCAAATATATCGCTTCCTGTTCATTTTAGGCCATTGCTCCAAGAGACTTTTTTGTACGTCTTGCCATGCTCTACAATTCAGATGAGGTTTCATCACTCTGTGTCTAAAACTGTGGCGGGGCTGCCTGAAAGAAAAGTTCAAGGGGGCGCTGCGGGAAAAAGTTCCCCCCCGCCCCTAAGTTTTTTATGCAGCCGAAAGATGCATAATATCGGTCTTAACAACCACAAGAAGTTTCAGACAGGTCTGACGAAATATATGAAAGCAACACTGCCTTTGCCGTATAAAACAGCCAAAAAGCAAATGGAGTTTGGAGGTCGTATCAAAGGGTCAAATTTGACGGAGTGCCATGGCCACGCCGTTTCATCGAAACTCACGATTTTGATAACTTTTAGTCAGGAAGTCTATATGAACGTAACTACCAAGTTTGAAGTCAATTGGACAAAATCCCTAGGAGGAGTTTGTTCAAATATGACCCCTTCTCAACTGGCCAAAACAGCAAAAATGGTGATTTTCATGCCTAAATATCTCGCTTCATGTTAATTGTAGCCCATGTCTCCAAGAGACTTTTTTGTAGGTCATGTCTTCATCTGCAATTCGGCTAAGGTTTCATAATTTTATGTATAAAACTGTGGCGGGGCTGCCTGAAAGAAAAATTCAAGGGGGCGCTATAGAGCGATTTTGCCCCGCCCCCTAATTAATTATGCAGCCGAATTTTGCATAATATTGCTCTTAATTATCACAAGAAGTTTCAGACAGCTCTGACAAAGTATTTAAAAGCCCAACACTTTTGCCTGAAACACAGCCAAAAAGTAAATGGAGTTCCATTTTTCATCGAAAAATCGGCACGCTTGACTTTGACGCGCCGTCACGGCTACACCCTTTGATCTAACGTTAAAATTCTTTCTCACATGTCAAGACCAAGGCTTTGACAACATCTCCACCTAATTTGAGGTGGATATGGTCAATATTTTGCGAGCTGGACGTCATTTTGTAAAAGTGGTCTTTTCTGTCGCCACTAGGAGGCGCTGTGAAATTCTCCAAATATTTTTATGGAAATGTATTCTAGGCCAGACTGTGATTATATATCAGAAGTTTGATGAAGGTTGGAGTATTTTGGCAAATTTATAGCACGTGGAAATTTCACGCCAAAACGCCAAATTTCGTGGCCCCGCCCCTCTGACGCAGTAAATCTGAACCTCACGATTTTGATAACTTTTCATGGTCGAGGCCTTAAGAACACACACGGCAAGTTTCAAACAGATAGGATGAAAGCTGTAGGAGGAGTTCATTCAAATACGAACCCCTGAAAATGACCCCAAAAACACGAAAACGCCAACTTTGAAACAAAGTTGCCCGCCGTACGCTTCACCGTAGCCCGGGTCACCAAGAGACTTTTTTGTGCAACCTGGGATGTTACATACTCCCGCTAAATTTCGTACACGTGGATGAAACCGTGTCGAGGGGCTCCTCCGACAACCGAAACGTAGGTGGCGCCGTAGAGCCATTTTTGTCCGTCCATGTGCGAGGACCCCCAAAATATGTCAATTTACGCCCCACTTTGGGGGGGTAGGCAAATTTTCGCAACTTTTCGAGTACATATAGGCAGTCGAAAATGCGATTTTACTTGATTAAGCATAAGAATAAAAATAATAAAATTAAAGCTGCAAGCAGCGTTGAACGGGCCCCTCGCCACTCCCACGCAACTCGACGGCTGGCACGTCGGAAGGCACCAGTCGGAAGACGCGCGAAACCGCTTTCAAAGCATTTCGCTCAATCGAACACACACATTAGCCAGAATCGGGACAAGGTCAAATCTGACGGCGCGCCACGCCCACATTCTTTCATCAAAATTCATAATTTTGATAACTTTTACTCAGGAAGTCTATATGAACCTAACTACCAAGTTTGAAGTCAATTGGATGAAATCCCTAGGAGGAGTTCGTTCAAATAGGACCCCTTGTCCACCAGAACGATGCACTAAAAATGGTGATTTTAATTCTTAAATATCTCGCTTCCTGTCAATTTTAGCCCATTGATCCAAGAGACTTTTTTGTAGGTCTTGCCCATGTTCTACAATGTGGCTGAGTTTCATAATTCTATGTCCAAACTTGTGGCGGGGCTGCGTCAAAGAAAAATTCAAGGGGGCGCTATAGAGCGATTTCGCCCCCGCCCCCTAATTAATTATGCAGCCGACTTTCGTAACTTTTTGTCCTTAATAACCTCAAGAAGTTTCAGACAGCTCTGACAAAATATATGAAAGCACCACAGCTTGTGATTAAGAAACAATCAAAAAGTCAAAGGAGTTTGAATGTTGAATCAAAGGGTGAAATTTTATGGAGTGCCACGCCCACATTCTTTCATCAAAATTCATGATATTGATAACTTTTAGTCAGGAAGTCTATATGAACGTAACTACCAAGTTTGAAGTCAATTGGACAAAATCCCTAGGAGAAGTGCGTTCAAATATGACCCCTTCTCAACCGCCCAAAACAGCAAAAATGGTGATTTTCATGCCTAAATATCTCGCTTCCTGTTAATTTTAGCCCATTTCTCCAAGAGACTTTTTTGTAGGTCATGCCTTCATCTAAAATTCGGCTAAGGTTACATAACTCTGTGTATAAAACTGTGGCGGGGCTGCGTCAAAGAAAAATTCAAGGGGGCGCTATAGAGCGATTTTGCCCCGCCCCCTAATAATTATGCAGCCCCGAATTTTGCATAATGTTGCTCTTATTTACCACAAGAAGTTTCAGACAGCTCTGACAAAGTATCTGAAAGCCCAACACTTTTGCCTGAAACACAGCCAAAAAGTCAATGGAGTTCCATTTTTCGTCGAAAAAATCGGCACACTTGACTTTGACGCGCCGTCACGGCCACGCCCTCTGATGAAACGTTGAAATTATTTCTCAGATGTCAAGACCAAGGCCTTGACAACATCTACACCTAGTTTGAGGTGGATATGGTCAATATTTTGCGAGCTGGACGTCATTTCGTAAAAGTGGTCTTTTCTGTCGCCACTAGGAGGCGCTGTGAAATTCTCCAAATATTTTTTATGGAAATGTATTCTAGGCCAGACTGTGATTATATATCAGAAGTTTGATGAAGGTTGGAGTATTTTTGGCAAAGTTATAGCACGTCGAAATTTCACGCCAAAACGCCAAATTTCGTAGCCCGCCCCTCTGACGCAGTAAATCTGAACCTCACGATTTTGATAACTTTTCATGGTCGAGGCCTCAAGAACACACACGCCAAGTTTCAAACAGATAGGATGAAAGCTGTAGGAGGAGTTCGTTCAAATACGACCCCTGAAAATGACCCCAAAAACAGGAAAACGCCAACTTTGAAACAAAGTGCCCGCCGTACGCTTCGCCGTAGCCCAGGTCACCAAGAGACTTTTTTATGCGGCCTGGGATGTTACATACTCCCGCTAAATTTCGTACACGTGGATGAAACCGTGTCGAGGGGCTCCTCCGACAACCGAAACGTAGGTGGCGCCGTAGAGCCATTTTTGTTCGTCCATGTGTGAGACCCCCAAAATATGTCAATTTACGCCCCACTTTGGGGGGGTAGGCAAATTTTCGCAACTTTTCAAGTACATATAGGCAGTCGAAAATGCGATTTTACTTGACTAAGAAAAAGAATAATAATAAAAAAAAAAAAAAAAATAATAAACATTTGAAAAACAATAGGGCCTCGCACACAGTGCGTGCTCGGGCCCTAAAAAATAATAAACATTTGAAAAACAATAGGGCCTCGCACACAGTGCGTGCTCGGGCCCTAATTAAATACAACACACCACGCAAAGATTCTAGTTTAGTCTCAGATGTCTCACAAACAAACAAGCGGGTATGTAATATGAGTTGTACAAATGATCTGACTACACCTTGACTTTATAATAATCTCAGACTGATGCATATGTTACGGGAAAGGAGGTATCCGTATTGTCAACTTTATGTTTCTGAAGTTATGGAGCTCAGAGTGTGGTGGCTCCTGCCTCCACCAGCACTTTGCTACTCCAAAAATGGGAAATGTGGGTGGATCTGTCAATCATTGTGGCCTGTTATATAATTTGAACACTCTCACCCTCAGTATAGTTGATTGATTGACCAGAGAAACTGACCACTTCTGTAGCCAACCTCAGGTGGCCTCTTTATGCTCCTGGATTAGCTCATGAAATGAGAGGCACACCATTGAATTAGCAAAATAGAACAAACAGAGACATTATATGTGTCCAGTCTAAAACGTTAACAGATTGAGGTTACCTTTAGTGGTTTTACAAAATATGAGCCTGGTGGCTAGCTAACATTACCCATTATGCCTCCCCGGCTGGTGGGTTTTACAAGATAGCTACATGCAACAATAAAACTTTCCACATGGTGCTTCTTATCATTGAAGACTTTATGCTGAATAATCTGTTTGTTAGCAAGCTTTAGAAAAGAAGACTCTCAGTGCACAGCTCATGCATTCCTCCGGTGGCAGTAACATTACCAGCAGTCTGACAAGGTGGTCCTGGTTTCATTATCACGTCTTGAACTTTTAAGGAACAGAGTTAAGCGTTTTTGTCTGAAATGAGAGTCAATCACGACGGTGGTTTCCGTTACAAACGCAGCGGTGAAGTCCTGTCTCTTTACCGCCGACATGTACCAAGCTAGCTATCTAACAGTTATCTTATTTGTGATTTGAAGCCTTGACAGGTGTTTTTCTGTAATTCTCCATGATGTACCATTGTGAAATGTAATGTAAAACTATCGAAAGAAAGACTCAGAAGACAGACTCACTATATTACAGCTGGTGAAACTCATTACCACCTACCACTGCACAAAGAAGTGAGGCAGGTTCTCGTGTATTATGCAACAGTCGGTGTTGGAAGAAGGGAAAAAAAGAAAAGAAAAACATCTGTCTCCTTAAAAAAGGCATTTTTTTCCCTGCGAGTTGGTATGTAAAACATAAAAAACCATGCATTCATTTTTCAAACAATCATTTTCCGTTAAGTTTAACATTTTTGTAGAAAAAAATTAACCTGCGAGTTGTACTTTAAGAACACGTTGTTCTAGAGCTTACTGTGCCTTAAAAATGCGCTCCACTGTGGGAAAATGAGAAGAAACAAGAGAAGAAAAAGGCTCATTATATGGTCGGTGTCTGTAATGGGGATGTGCTTTATCTTAGCTGCAGTACAAAACAATTCTTCTAGCAGACACGCATCACTGTCACTGTGTCGGATGCTTCTAGTTTTTAAAAGATGAAAGTAATCCTTCCCTGATACGTTCATGATTTACAAAGACAGAACCATACTATCAACACATGAGAAGAATGAAATTTTACTACTGCACGTACAAAATTGATCCAAGTTTGACAAAGTTGTCTAAAAAAAAAAAGAAACTCATATTACAGGCCAGGTAAGGTAGTTGCCTCAGGGAAGAGGTCAGTTTTCATTTGATAGAGTGATGTTTGGATTTTACTTGGACCCACGGTTCTCCTGGGGTTGATTCAAAGGACAGTAAATGTAAAACTGACTGACACATGAAATATCTCCTTTGTTTTACAAGTACAATCTTGCAATCTATCTTTAGACCATAAAATATTTGTCTGTTAGCAGCCAGTCCAGTCTGATGAAACACTGATGAAATGTATTTTCTTTCTTTGGAAAGAAAGAAAGAAGTCTGTTTTTTTTTTGTTTTTTTAAACTAGTGCTCTATGGCAGCCAGCTGGTTGGACAGTTTTTAGACACTTTTAGATATGATTGTAGTTTTCTTATCTGACTAGTTTTTGATCCGTTGCAAAAGTTTTTGTGCTGTCAAGTGTTTTCTCACCTTGAAAGCTAACCACTGTAAAGCCTAGATTAAAGAACAACGCGGGTTTAACAAGAGTCGGAGGGGGAGAGTGAGGAATTGTGGAGTGCAGCGTGCAGTCACTGTGGCTAAGCTAGCTGTTTATGGTTGGATGCTGGCGTGATTAAATCACCATGTCCTTGTGTTATGTTTTCACAAGTTTTAAATATAAAATATATGGCTTGGGTGTTTGCCAGCACAGCCCGTTACATAAAGGCCGCATGAATTTCACATGTGACTACTTGTAGGAAAGCAGTTACTACATATTGCACCACGTGAAAAATCGTGGTACATGGGAACTGACATGGGCTACACTCACTATACCACAAAATATGTCACAAAACCCAAGTCCCATGTGCAAAGTTTGTTTAACGCATGTACATGTGGTCAACATGTTTCTGCACATGTGAAATTCATGTGGGTTTTCTGTAAATTTGGATTTGGGTTGAGTAACAGACAATAATGTAATAACTAACAACTTTTCAATTGGCAAACAAAGCAGAATATGATAATACCAAGGCTACCTGCATAATACTTATTACCGAGCTAAACTTCATACAGAAAGACTTTACAAAATGCATTTCTGTTTTTTTGCACAACAATGTGGTTTGGTGTACAGTATATTGGCACATGCATATGGAGATAGAGAGAGAAAAGAAAGGAAAGGGCTAGACCGTGGACAAAGGTGCAACCAAGCTGAATACATTTGTTCTCTTTCTCCTCATTAACAGCAACATTTTGCAGGAAAGAGTGGAGGGAGTTTTCCGCTTCAGATAAAGTTCTTGAATTCTTGAGAGAACAGCGTCAGAAATGTTTCAGGTTTGCTGTTTTCATCTTAAGAAAAGAAAATAAAACTTTTGTGTCTCATTTATTTGTTAAGTTCTTGACATTTTCACAAGCCCAATTCTCGTTCCTATAATTGGCCGGCACAGTACAGTGAAACGTAATTCACTTCAAACACAGAAGTCATGTAGTTATGCAACAATATTCGTCTCTATATATTCTAGCCTCTAATAGCTTATTGGCGAATCTTATTAATTTATGATCCTTCGCACATTGTTATGAATCACAGAATTATACTATCTGGCTGACAATAACTTTTTTTCTTTTCTTTTCTTTTTTTTTTTTTTGGTGTGGGAATAAAATCGTGCTTGTAGGAAATAAGATGTTTTTATGGCCTATATCGATATCTTTTATTTATGAATCTTTCTCATGATTTCATCACACAGAAGGCGGTTGCACTGTAATGCTAAACAGATCTGTTATGGTTGGACATCCATAAGAAAAAAGTGTACGGCCAAAGTGTAAGGTGACAAAACAACACTGTATAATACTTGTAGTTCTGTAGCTCATGATTGTATATGTTTTTTTCTGCTTTCACTTTTTAATACGCGTTGAGGTTTTGCTGTTCAATTAAGGATGTGTATATCAACGCGCTGTTACCGCAGAACCACAAGGTTGAAGCTTGTTTTACTGATCAAGACGTCAGAAAGAGTTAAGTACATGTTGTTTTAGTTGTATTTTCAGCACAAGGTTGGATAGATAGAGGACAGTTAACCCCTTAACAAGCTAACAAGCACAGCTAATGCCAGAGATCACAGAAACACAAAGCGGCACATTTGTATAACTTAACTCGTTCTTCTTCGACATTGTTACATTTAGCCTCTTATACAGACTATATATATAAGAAAGAAATAAGATTTATGTAATAGTACTAATAAACTCAGAAATGATTGCTCTTGGATGTGGGCGAACAAAATGGCTTTAATAACATTGAATGCATAATCCTGCGTTAAGTTTATTAGTACTATTACATAAATCGTATTACTTGTTTCACATTACATGTATTAGTTAATTTATATTAAACCTATGTAATTCAAATGGATGGCAATGTCTTATTTAACTGAAATGCATACATCCTGCATTTTGGCCTGAAAAGTTTTGAACGTGTGCTCATCTTCAGAGAAGAAACGTGAAAGTGGCAAATAGGAAAATTGAGATGAGTCAAACATTCCTGTCATCAGTTGCCATGGTGAGCTGAGAACACAGCTTTCTGCACCTCACAGCAGCCCATTAGTAAGGCAGAAGAGAGTGCCCCATTGCTTTTGGCCACACTCCATTTTCAACCCCTTACAATGACATGAGATTCTAATGTGTCTCACATTGTCTTTTTGCATGTAGGTCAGATTAAAGCACAGAGTTATTCATATTCTGAAGGTGAATTTATGCAAGATTGAACATATATCACATGACTGTTGCACCATTACAAAAGCAGATTTTAAAATCTGAGCATCCATACCTGAATACTTCCGATAACAAGATCTTCCAATTAGACTGTGAACTACTACAGAGAGGAGCCAGGACAATTTTACAGTATGAAAGTGCATGTATGGAGGTGTGTAGTTCTTCCAGTGTGGCAAGTAAAGATAACAGCCAGTTATACTGCTCTTGATTATTATGATTACAATAGGAAGAATCTGCTCAAAAAGGTCAAGAAAATATAACAGAAACCGCAACAGTGCCTTGAGGACAGCCTGAGCCGTACACACCAAGACATCTGAAAGGTAAAAACCTCTAATAAAAGACGTGCAGGCACCCTGAGTAACATTAATAATAATGGATACATTTCCTGGCCATTCAAGTTTTGTTTTTAAGGCCACAAGTTACAAATGTATTTTCAGACACATCGAGGTACATTGTGCAGTAGGGAGTCCTAAGTAAATCAGTTTTCTTTGGTTACTACACAGCCAGTACAACATATTCTTGTCTGGAGACACAGATGTCTGTTTACGCAGATTGGTAGGTCTCCTTGACTCTGGCCACCACAGTGTTGAGATAGACTGGCACTTACTGTTCCCGATCAAAGCCAAACAACTAATACTGCCGAGGACCTCAAGGCCCACACGTGACCTTGTGTAACCTAAGGATAGAAAATTCCATAACAATAACCAGCACAAAGGAAAATATTGGATTTGGATCAATATTAATATAAATTCATTATATGTATTCCTGTATCTGCTCAACTTCCTGCATCATAATCTATTCCTTAAAAGGGCAATGTGGAGGACTTATTGGCATGTAGCTGTGTAGATGCTAATTGCATGCCCCTTATTTCATCCCCTGTTTCTGAGTCCTGAGGAGAAACTATGGTTGCTCCAAAATGCACAAAAAGCAAAAAGCCCTATCTAGAGTCTGCTATAGAAGACAGCATCTGTACCTATATTGGCTCATAAGGTAACGGAAACATAACAATTCTTATTTTTAGGTAATTATGATCGGATGTTATATTATCTTTGTACCTTATTCTGTGAATTGAACCCTCTAAATCTTACACACTGGATCTTTAAAGCTGCAGATAGCCAAATAATAGTGTATAGTGAAAATACTGTCCCTCCAGGTGACCACAGGAAGCAATATATCTGGGGTGGCTTATACTCTATATATACTAAGCTCCACATGATCCTGCCTCTAAGCTATGGCCAGATAGTTGATTGTTTTTCATTTTGGCACGTACAATTATTTTTTTTCTTTTCACAAAAAAAGGTCCCTTGCAGGTCTTAACTGCCCTCTGTTGGACAGCACCGAAATGCAATCTACGTACATCCTCACCTTTAACCTTTATAAAATAATCAAACACATATCTCTCTTATAAGTAATCATTATCTTACATATAACAATGTGTATTTTTATTTATTACCATCTTCCTAAATATTGATAAAGTTTTTTCTGGAAAAAAAAAGAAAGTCAGACCTGCATTGTGTACCTGCTTGTATTTTTTTATTTGTTAAGCTCTTCAAAGAGTTCCCTGCCCATAGAGTAATTCTCCACTCCAGTCAAAGTACACCTAGTTTTCTCCAACTCATCTTAATCTCCTTGTCTGTCTCTAAAATGGAACATTTCTTCTGCTCCACTGTTTGTGTCAAGTACTATTTTGGCATTTCGAAAAAAGAGCTGCAGTTTTTCTTGTGTCTAACACCATAATGACGGTACACTTACGAATTCTCATTTTCCAACTGGCAAAACCTGCACCTACGCTTATGACATCCCCGAGAATGGATTCAAACCTCTTCTTTGCACTTCTCTCACTCCCCTATCCACCTCGGTTTCAACTTATTTGCATCAGGATATCTATGAAGTTATTGTCTGTCCTCTCATTTTTCAAATTTATGTACTTCTTCTGCTTCCTTCCTTTCTGTTTTTTAGCTTTTCATCTCCTCTTTTTGTTTATTGTTGTTTGCTCTTCATTTTCAAGTTTATTGTGCCCCTGTCTCATCATAAATAACCTCTGAGTTGAATAGTGGTTTGGTTGCTCTTGCTCACAATGTTTTGTGTGTGAGTAGTTTGCCCTAGCTTTGCCCCCACCCTGTCCTTGACTGTCCAGACCTACTTAGACCTAAAAGACATTCACTACATATCCAATGCTGTCCATTGCAACCTTTTTTTAACCAGTTTCTCTGATTTAAAAGCTGCATTAAGAGTTTTTTTTTCTTTTCTTGCTTGAGGGAAAGAGAAACGAGAAACTGACTAATAGAGCCAGTACAATATAATACAAGGCAGTAGTGCATGTACAAAACAATTGTGTATGAATGCAGCATTGTGTTTATCAGGCACCTCATAGTTTACTATCAATCAATCATCAGCTGGTTCATATATTTAGGTCCAGCAGCTTTCATAACCTCATTCCACTCTCCTGTCCTCATCCTTATGCGCTTATGCTCCCTCATTGTTCCAATACTCTCAGGCAAACATACAAAGAATCCAGCAGGGAAAGAGTAACATAAGAACCGGAGACCATTCTTGCCACTTGTCAAATCCAATCCAATATCCAATATTCATGCACATTTCACCCTGGTTTACTCTGCCAATTTCTAAAGCTACCAATCACTTTGCACTGGACAAGTAACAGACAAGCAGCTCGTGCGAGTGTGTGAGGAAGGAGCGGTTGCCGTTGCCAGTCTGAGCCCCAGACTGGAACATAGGTGGAACAGGACTAATATTAGCTATATTAACAAAGTCTATATTACTATAACAAAGTCATAAAAAAACTGTCTTGTCTTCTGTTTTAGATGTTGAGGTAACAGCTGCACCGAGCCAATTAGACGACTACGTTACTCACTGGCTTTATAATATACTGTATGTTCAAAGAACAATCACCAGGCTGGCTAATGAGGGAACTTGGCCAGTGGATGAGGAACTGATGCTCGATATCTGAATGATTTACATGAGCTGACTGACAGAGTTGCAGATGTGAATGGGGGAAATTTCCTTATAGAGAAAATGAATATTGACTGGCTTGCATGTCGATGCTTGTAATTTCTCAATACATCTCATCCCATCCCATCCGTCTGCTAAATGCATCAACCATATTTACACAAAATCTACTGAATGCTGCACTAAACCAGTCTCTACCGGGATTCAGTGGCCATAACACGAAAGAATATTTGCAGGAAAACAGCCCTATATGCGGCCCTTATATGTGCTCTCAAAATGATACATAAGAGAACTGATTTGAATTAATTTCTGAACGTTCTTTTAAAAGATGTAAACTGGGTTGATGTGTCTGCTAACTGAGGAGCCAGAGGCTCCTATACATATTTTTTTATGAACATCTTTATGAGGACTGTTGACAAACATGCTCCCATGAAGAAGTGTGCTGCCAACTTCCAGGGCAGCTCTGTGGTGGAATGAAGTCTTTAAAAAAGACCTCATGAAAATGAGCAATGAGGCCAAATCTACATTAACAAAGTTAGATTCTGTAGAAGACAGACTAAAATATTGTCAACGTTAAGCATAACGTGAATGAAACGATTGGAGAAAGGAAAGCGTGAGGAACTTTTTCTGAATGCTGAATCTGTTTAAGTGGCACTGAACAAAGCGTAATAGAAATGTGACGTTGAATACAGTATAATAAATATGATCCCAGGAAGACTAGCTTGCGTCATCGGCTAATTGAGATCCTTTCCTTTTAGCGGGTGCTCTACGTTTAACAAACCGACAGATGCAGTTGTGTAAGTTTAGGGATGAAAGCAGGATGAATCTCCTTTTATTACTCCTTTTTTTATTCTAAATGATGATAATGAGTAAATCAGTATGTTAGAGTCCCAACTCAACAGCTCCAGTAAGAATGTGTGTAACAGCAAAAACCACAGGAGAAAAAAAACAGTTCCTGTACCAATATGTACTGTATAGTCTCTAAAAAAATAGCTTCAGCTTGGTGAAAATGTCAATGTATGTCATATGTATGACGCCATTACCATCTAACCATTGAGTTAGGCAGAAACTGTGAGCAAGTTAAATCATTGCTTAAATCACAATTTTCCCCTTCACAAGCTTCGAGATTGGAAAAAAATTGCACATTGTCTAACGGTATCGCTTGCTTCTATCAATTTGTTCCAGCTCATCAATAAAGCTGTATGATGTTACACTGAGTGATACATCAGACCTATGACTCCATGTTTATTTTGGCTGCACAATCAAGTGCTAATGTTCTGGAAGCCTTGTGTTTCCAGTCAAAAAAAAACATGCACATCTGTTTGTGAATTAGTCAACATTTTCATAGATATAGGTTTTCTTTTTTTATTGCTATGTGACATCTTTTCTGTTTTTCCAGTTGTCGTTTAGTTTTTCCCGTTTGCAGCAGCTGATGTCTTGATTACGTGGATCTGTGTTTGGTTGTTGTTTGTCCTGATTTATGTCACCTGTCCCAGTTGGTACAGATGGGATTTAGGTGACTGCTTTATTTCATCCTGCAAAGTTTGCTGAAACATTGAGCTTTATTAGTTGAAACAATGCATCAGAACTATGAGCGTGTCGCTTTCCCATTATTATTTTTTCACGTCGCCTTTGGAAAATTCTGCCTCATCACTGTGTTTGTAATTTGGAATGACCAGCTGTGGGTCAGTGAGGTTTAAGTGGCTACAGAAAGAATTCTGAATCCTTGTAAATGAGAGATAAGCAGACTAGCACGGCAACTTGTGGAATCAGTGGACAGTATTTCCAGGCATCACCCGACATTGGCTCAGCTCAGCTGTGCAGCCAGTGTTAGTTTGAGATAAGGTAATAACCCAGGGCGGTATGTCTTTGGGAGAGACATGATATACTTTCAGTTTTTGTGGAGGATTCTTGTGATTGTTTCCCCTGTGGTGGCCTTTCAAACATCCATCCATTTATTTTCTAAATAGTGCACCCCATCCTATAACAGTCTATCACAGGGGTTAACACATACACATTCACACCTACTGTACAGACAATTCTAATAACCTGCTTGTCTCTGGACAGAGGAACCCTGTACAGTACCCTGGATACTAAGAGAGCATGCAAACTCTACACAGAGAGGATACCAGCCACTGCCCGAGCTACCATGCTGCCCACAACTTTGAAAACTCCAGAGCCAAATTGCATAAAAATCTTTGTTGGCTTTTACTAAGGGCTACTTATAAATTGTCATGTGTAGCGGCATAACATGAATGCATGCTTCAGGTGAAAAAATAGGAGAAACTGAAATAAGTATGCACACAATTTAGCAAAGATCATTTGCTTTGTCTTTTAACAGCGCTGGTTTCACTTAAAGAACCTTTACTGATTACATTTGTAAACCAATGTGTCCTCACGCTTTATTCAGTGAATTCACTAAATGAGGTGTTACTAGTTTTGTTGTCGTTTGCATTGAACAGTTCTCCACCGTCTGAATTGTTATATCTAGTCAACATCGTGATGAATTGCACACAGACATAGGTCTGTCAGTTTGCCTATAGGCCCTGAACACTAAAGTTAGTTGATGAGGCTGATAAGTTCAGCTGAACACAGCTGTGTTTACCGCGCCAGAGCTGGGTTTCAAAAGGCCGGCCTGAGCAGTCCTTGATGGTAAAGAAGAAGAAGAGACATAGCCTTAAGATCCTCTTTAAATGGGGGTTGTTTGAAATCAACATGAAGCATAAAGTGACTGTGAAGCATGGCATTTAACGCCTTTTTTTCAGTTTCTCGCATTTTCTGGCAAACTGATACAACCATTTTTCACAGGTCTGTGTGCAGGGTTTGCTTTTTTTGGCATCACACGTCTATGAGTTCCATGGGTACCATACAACAAGCCAATGATGTGGCAACAGCTATTGTGAGTGGTATTTAAGCAAGAGGAAAATTGACTGAAATAAAACTATTTATTTGACTTCACTCTACAGTAAGCACAATCCAGAGAGCTTTACAGTTTCAACTATAACAATACTGTGATAAAGTTCCCTTTCCTGTTAGGCATAGACTAATTTAGGTTAGACTGCTTTGTAGAGTTTATAATAAGTTAAGGGAAATGATATAGAAATGACAAATATTTGATTTTTTTTATGCAAGATAGCTGAAATATACACATGTAAAGGAGAACTGCCTAAAATCTCGCCTTTAAAAAGTGGCATTCCCCAGACAGCATGTTTTAGAAATGTAGAAATGTGTACACAATTTGTATTAATCTGATGGGACTGCAAATTAATTTTGGCACAGATAATTAAGGTCCCCAGACATGAATTTTAATGACTTTGGCGATCCCCTGGCTTCACAGGGCCACCAGTGGATCAAAGCGGTTCTAGTGACATATTTCAACATCTACTAGATGGATTAGCACAAAAATGTGGTATGGACATTCATGGAAAGTCCCCGATGGAAAGTCTAGTACTGTTATCGGGTTAAATTTGTCCAATTATTGAGTTTCCATGAGTCTCAGCTGTACTTCTCAGTTTAGAGCTAATTGTCAAAGGATAGCGTACTGTACCAATGCTGCTACATGTTACCACTAAATATCAGCATAATGTCAGCAACATTTTAATTGTGACATTAGCGTGTCCAAGTGCAGCTTCACAGAGCTGCTAGTGGCTGTAGACCTTGACCAAGCTGTTTAACTGTCTAAACAAAATGGAGCGGAAAATGGTGAAAGGATTTTTAAGCCAACAGTAAATTAGATATTTTGTTGTATAACTTGGGGGTTGTTTTATACAAATTATCAAATTGAATTTCATCATTAAGAAGAAATTTCAAAAACATATTTGTTGAGTTTTTCCTGTTTATATGTTGTCTGACCCAGACTTTGTCTAACTAGACCATTTATTTCTGCTGAATAGAAAAAAAAAGGAAACGGGCACAGTGTTTTGTCCTGAGGCTGCATCACTTCATATCAAGATGAATATTCTGCATGGACAGAAATATCATTTAACAGTATCAGAGTGATAACTGATACACACACACAGTAGCAGTCTGTCCATGGTCAGTGTATAGCCTCTCACCCATTGTGTGCTCTTTCATCTATTATGGAATTTTAGATTAAATTAGTTTGGGAACTGAGCTTCTTCTCTACAATAATTATATCACCCCTTACTATCTGCGCAGAAGATCAATATTTAGCACAATGCTCTAATGGATGACACTCCAAATTAAAATGTATCCATTACACAAATGGCAACATGTCACATCATAATACAGCAAAAGACATGCAGTGCAACTGCAGTGAGGGAGGGAAAAAATATATGGAATTTAAAATGAGAAAAAAAAGAACCAGAAAGAGCAAGAATATGGCACTCATGACTCATGACACTAAAGGATACATACATTTGACAACACAACAGTAAAAAAAAAAAAAAAACACACAATGTGGCACACAAAAGAGGAAGGTTAGCTCTAAGTACGCCATTAGCCAAAGACTTGATCATTATTATGTATGACTGCATTCCTGAATTCAAAGAGTGGAGGTGCAATTGTGAGTATAAAAGGCATATTACAAATCATTCCCATAACCCACAACAACTAAAGCAATAAGAAATGATAGAAATTCCTTCTATTCATGCAGCCCTTAGGAAACTATTTCAATTAATTTATCCAGAAAGGCTAATTACATCTACAATCTACAAGCATATTGGAGGTGTGAGTATAAATGCACTAATCTGGAATAAACTGAAAAATGATTAGTTCATAAACAGCTCCATCTGACTAAATGTTAAGCGATGCACAGTGTTGTGCTGCTCAGTTATGTTTTACTCTATCCAAGAAAAAATGTGAATGGTAGGCAGGAAGAAATGAGGGGGGGAAAAAAGAAGTTTTAACTTCATGAATAGTGCATTAGAGGATCGTTTCACCCGAATATTATATATTTTTCTAAATTATATTTTCAGGTGGAAATGTCAACTCCGTGCACAAGTGTGAGCAAAATGTTTCTGAAGTTTCGGAAACCAGAGGTGTAAGTGCAATCCTGACACAGCACAATTTCATTAAGGGTACAGGTTGAATACACTGAGTAAGAAAAATACAGTATCGGTCATCATCTCCACTCAGCCTTTTTTTTTTGAGGCAGTAGACCGTTTCCTAATTCAACTAATAAGGTGGGAGGAGAGTGCAAACTGGCTTCTCCTGTTAGAGAGATGTTTCTGTCTATGAGGTATAGAGGTACAAAGCGCAGTGACATATACATACATATACATTTGCATGTAGGGGCGTGTGGCTCCTTGCTGTACCACTCAGGCAGTACCACCTTTAATACAGACAGAAATATTTATGTAATGACTGGATGGATTCACTCTTTCACTTTTTTTTTTTTTTTTTTAACTTTTATTCTTGGTCCCCTGAGGATGATTCCTGCCAACTTACAGTAAGTAGTTACTGAACTTTTTCACCACCCACCCTCAGGATGAATTGTAATAAGTTGAGTGAGTATGTATTTGAAATGTTCTCCAAGTTGACACTGAAATTCCTAGGTTTTTGCTAAAACTATCACAAATTCAGCCAGACAGTTTTTATTGACAATGAGTAAAAATGATGATTGATTAGTCGGATTTTCTAAAGCCGCAGACATTACTCTATGAACATGCACTTGTAGTAACACTGTGGTAGTTATTTTGGTAGGATGGATACCACCCATTTATTTAAGAACAAAATGACCAAATACTGCATATATATTGCAAATTATAATGTGCCTTTTTGCAGATCAGTGCCAGCTCTCATATATCACTTGCAGTGTTTACTTGAGCTTTGGTATAGTGGCTCAGAAAGTACTGAAATCAGAGAACCTTGTGGCATTTGCCTCTGTCATCATATGACTTATGCTCCGTGTGAAGGCTGTGCTCTACAACAGTGTCTGTGTAAAGTAAGCTTTATCTGCATCTTCACAGCCTTCATCCTCATTTAGACAGACAGTCACGACTGTGGCGTTGTCATTGTTTTAACGACTATGGAGAGTAATTGAAACGTATACTTGATTTTTTTCCAACAATTGGACATTTGTAAAGGCACGGGATGAAAAAGGGCGTAAAGATAAACGGGACTGACTATGAGCAAGAAAATGGACAGTGAGATCGAAGAAAATGTCATTCATCATGAACTCAACAAATACACTATTTGCTGCTTGAAAGCAAGCACCGGAGTAATCAGCCCAGTCTGTGGCCATTTTCATCCCATGCTGGATGACCTTAAAACATCAATTTTGAGTTGTGTAGTGAAATAATGAGACATACAGTACATAGGGTGAAGGTGCAACAAATAAGTTGGCGATGCAGTTGGAAAGAAGAGCCGTGAACGGGGGATAAAACAAGAAGAAAAATTTTTTAAATGACCGTGACTGTCGCTGGGCACAACCAAACAACAAAATGCATCATTTCCTCTTCACATGGAACATAGAAAATACATTTCCACAAGAAAGAATGATGTTTTTCACTCGGATAGATGTTGAATGTTGAACTTGCCCCAAAGGCTGTTTAATGTGTCAGCTTGTATTGAGGCTGGACTGTACAATAGTAAGTCTGCGATAATTAAGGTATACAGAGAGGGAAGCTGTCACAAATGATTTTACATGACAGTAATTGGAAAAATAATCAGAGACAGCGAGGGTGGTTGGATGGGTAGAATAAAGGTTGACACAATTTTCTTTTTAGTATTGTGAAATCAACTGACCAACGTCAATTATTTTTCAGGTCAAACCAACAGCAATTATTTTTGGTGTTAGGATTTTTTTATTTTTTTATCTCTCTTTGTTTCATTTTTAGCATATTTACTCTAAGTGAGCACGAGGGGGGGATGAGAATGAGTAACAAGAGGGGAAGGATGGTTTGATGTCTCCAGTGAATATTTTTCATCATCCTTCATTGGTGTCTTAGGAATCGTTGTCAGTTTTTCCCCGCTCTCCAGAACTTTTTCCCTCTGATTGCAAAGGAGGCCGTACAACCTACCTATTCCTCTCATATGGCAGCCACCGTTTTGCCTCTTGCCCAGAAAATGCCATGTTTACAGATGGAGGGCACTCCACAGTCGCAGCACGTTCAGTGAGTCATTACTGATAGAAAGAAGGAGAAGGAAGAAGTAGACGGATGCGAAGAAAGAGACAGATTAAGGAACCGAGTGATTGAATGGTAAAAGATAGAAATAAAAAGACGGAATGGGGATAAGGTGAGTTGAAAGAAAGAGGTTTTGAAGAGAGTTACGGCAGCGGACAAAAGCGTGTTCCTACCTGCACTCTCAGCCTGGTATTTCCAAGCAAGGGTAGAAAAATCTGAGCATTTCTCAAATTCTAAAGAATGTTTAGCTTTCCTCCTCATACAGCAGCCTGCAGTTAGACTCCATCAGTCGAAATTAATGAGCTCCTTGAAAAAAAAAAAAATCGCCATCAGTCTCAATCTTTCTCTCTCTGTCTCCCCCTTTCATTTGTCAATATCTTTCCATTAATCTTGTAAGACTTAAATATGCTATCATTTATGTGCTACTTAGACTGGAGGTGCATGCCATGAGGGACAAATTAAATCTTAAGTTTTCAAAATGTATGAATTTTATGTTCCGTAATTCTCGAAAACAAGAAAAAATCGTTTAATACTGTATGCATAATGTCAGGTTTGCTGCTTAATAAACTCTAAATTGGACACCCAGTGCATCTGTTTGGACAAGTGGTTTAGTTTCTGCCTTTCAATGTATCTAAACCATCACCACCCTAAAGGGGAATATCTTCTAATGAAAATCTAACTCCCAGGTCCCAGTGTGTCTTTTTTAATTTGTAGGGAAATACCTTTTTTGGTTCATTGGGCCCTAAAGTTTTCAACCATCTTCATAATTTTTGTAACTCAAACTGGAATGGATGAAGTGTGCTGCATGTACGTTACTGTACACCGTGATTTTGTTGAGCCTTCAGGTGTGCATGTTGCTCTGGTCATAATGATCAAACGGAGTTTAAACATCTGTCGTCTGAGTAAATGCCCAAAAACATTTGTTTACGTTGAAATGGCAAAACTCTCTAGCACCCAGAAGAATTATGACTATTGTCTGTTGGGAGCAAACAACGATTTGGGTGATGTTGTTACAGAGCTACCAGGTTGGTATAGGCAAGAGGTGGTGGCCAATGCTTGGGTCAACAAAACAGCTTTGGAGACTGTTTGTGTCTTGTTTCCAACCAACAATCAACACTGATTATAAGGATGACCCCAATCTTTCCCTATTTGAGATCCTCAAACATTAACAATGGCAGTTTTAACCTTAACTAAAATATTATCTTATTCCAATTGATGCCAAATTCACCATACACCATACATATTAGATCAGAAAATGGACTTACTAAAGGTGCTTTGCAACAGATTTGGATGGCACGGCTAAGTGCCATATGGCATATTAGATCAGAAACGTCTTCTTGAATGTGTCACTGTGGAGGGCAGCTACAAAAGACTCAACTAGAATAATGCTGCCTAAATTAGCTCTGCTTTATCAATACATGAAGATGCTTTATGTTGAATGTATCTTCGAACTCCTAACTGCCAATGCACTGTGAGTCTGAACACTACTTAAAATCTCATTCTGTAATCCAAACAATTACACGAGTAAAATATAGGGTACAACATATTTTAATCAATGAACAGTGCCTGAAAGCCAGTTATTTTCCTGCCCTTATACTGAGTGTTGTTATTTCGCAGTCACCCTCACCTCGCCCCTCATCAGCCTTGTTACAATTTTACAAATCATCCTCTGAATATATGGGAGTGTCATTTACTACAGTTGATGGAAACATCTGTACCAGATACGGCTGCAATCCCCTACGGAAATCTAGCAGTGTTGTATTTTCCTAATCAACTTGCAAAAAAAAGGGAGGGGGGGTGAGGAAAAACATGATTCCCTATGCAGATTTATGCACCACTCCCCAGCATCTTTTTTTTCTTCAGATCCCATAAGAAAAGCAACCTTTCCCAACAGAAACTGAAATCGAAAGCCTTTAATGCCTAAGGAGTTTGCTACTGAAGATGTACAGTACAAGTAGAGACCTAGAGAGGTCTTACAATGAACGTGAACAAATGCACATTTGGCCGGGAGCACATTTTGGGGATATTTGCTGTCTATTGCTGATATGTGCCTCCCAAATGGACAGACTGTGTCAAAGATGTACTAGTACAAACCAATTATCAATGCTCTTCAGAGATTTGAGGGAACAGTGTATCACTTTGTACCAAATCAAAAGAAAAGTAGCAATTCATGCATCTCTCGACAATATCAAAAAGTGTTAGGCTCGCTGATAAACTACCTCATTATCTTCCATCCTAAGCTTCACTTCCAGATGTACACTGATGCCAGTGAACTCTGTTTTGTGTTCCTGATGGTGCAGTGGCCATTAATTTGTACACAGTAAGACCTCATATCCCTGTCAGAGTTGAAACGGTACAACCTGCAGAGGTCTACCTGCAGGGGTGGCACTTCATGACAATGAATCACTCAGTCCTCAATTGGGTTTTCAAACAACTGAAAACACATCCAAATGATACAGTGGTTCACTTTTAGCAACCGAAAGACATCTCTGAATCTCCATTCAGTCTGTAAGGCGGGCCCAGCAGTAGAGTTCTAAGAGCCAGGCTCACTACCAAGCCCTTACAGGTAAAGGAAATTTGTAAGGTGATACAAGAGAAGGGATAAATGCCATGACAAAATGAATCATCGTGAAATTACTTGTAGGATCAGCGTGTTAGGATTTGGTGGGATCTAGTGGTGTGGTTGCCTGTTTCAACCTTGCCTTCCTGGCATGAGGGTAAAACTACGGTGGCTGCACTCAAACTATCCAGAGGGCCCAATGTGAAGCCAGTGTTCAGTTTGTCCATTTTGCCTGACCGTACAAACATAGTGGTTCAACATGGCGGCCTACAGCATCTGTAGATATAAAACGCTCATTCTAAGGTAACATAACAATTCTTATTCTTGCAGGTGATAATACACTGAATGTACACTGTTATTCAATTTCTGCAATATTCTGTAAATAGAGCCCCCTAAGTCTTGTAACTTTTAAGGCGTGAAGCTTTGCAACCCGGGGTCCTCCAGCTAATCCATCAGGACTCACTGGCCTTGGTAGATACAGTTTCAGAACTAAAGAACGACGCAAAGTTTCATCTAGTGGCTGAATCAAGCTGGGATCTAAATGAGAATGTCAATAAATGTGAGTCAACCAAAAAATCATGAGCTTACAGCGGAGCTACAGCCAGCTAGTCCATCACAGTGTGAAAACTGGTGTGTCCTTTTCTTGAGAGCACCAACAGAAAGATGTGTAGATTACTTCTCACAGTAAGTGGGAGTCTTTCCCTTACAGAAAGCATGAGCTGTGGAGGTGTCACAGACTCTCACACAGGCAATTTTGTCTTGGTGGGGAGTAGCAGATACTAGAAGGTTTCCAATTTCTTCAAAGTCTTCAAAGCAACCTGTGAAAAGTTACATGTGTCAGTTCAATTTACTGAACTAACAAAATGTGAATCTGTTTCCACCATACTGTGTAGTCCTGGTATGTCACTGTGTTTGACTTTAAAGGGTGTTGCTTTTTCTTTATTTTACATACCTGTACTTTTGCACCTCACCTGGATATATAAAATGTTGGAGTACTTGTGCATCAGTTGTGTTGACTTTTTTATTGTTTTGTTTTTGTGCTGCCTTCTAGGTTAAGCCTCTCTTGAAAAGAAGAAAAAATGTTATTTTCAACAAGACAAGTTTATACATTTCAATGATCTTGGACAGTTATATGGATTCTATTTGTTATTTCTTCAGATCAGATACTCGTGTTGTATGTCTCTTGCCTTTGTTCACTTACTTGGATCATACAACAAATACAAATTTAGGGTATCAGTCTATTGGGGAAGGCACTGGGAATGGGATTAGCTGCTTCTGGGGTTAACCAGTTTGGTTTGATTTGTTGTGGTTGCTTGGTTTGGTTATACATATTTCTCCCATTTTGGCTTCTTTGCATTGGCTACCTGATCAAGAATAGAATTTAAGCTTCTGCTTGCCTACAAAGCTCTGCATGGTCAGGCACCATTATATCTTCATAGTCATAGTCATGGTACCTTACTACCCCACTAGAACACTGCGCTCCCAAAATGCAGGGTCCCATGTGGTTCCTATAGTCTCCAAAACTAGATTGGGAGCTATTGTGAGGAACAAACTTACAAACTTTTAAAACGAGGCTTGAGACTTTCCGTTTTGATAGAGTGTTTAGTTAGTCTCATTAATGCACGCGCAAACTAAACTTCTTCCCTGGAGTTTTTGTGCTCTCTCGTATTGTCAGATTCTCATGGATCGTGGCTGCTGCTTTGGCCCTGCTTGATGTCTACTACTACTGCTACTCATTATCATTACTGCTACCATATCTCCATTACAGATTACACTGTAGTTAGTTATTGTTTTGCTGCTGCTGCTGGGCATCAGTGAGCTTAGTTCTGCTCGAGGTTTCTGACTGTTAAAAGGAAGTTTTTCCTTGCCACTGTCGCCAAGTGCATGCTCATGGTGGAATTTTTGGGGACTTTGTAAATGAAATTGAATACCGACTCACAAACGACCTATTCATCTGCAGAAGCATTAACATTTAGCGTTCCCTAAGTGTCAAATTAATTTTGAGTGAAACAAGTTTGTTGTTCAGGTTATTTAGCAAGACAAGCTTGTACAACAGTGGCTACATCCTTTGTCAGATTATCAGCTTTGCATGCCTGACTGCTTACAACATTCCTTATTTGATTATATTAGTGTGTTATTTCATTACTGTACATATGTTTAGGGAGAGGGGGAGGCGTGTGGGGTGGGAATCAGGTTTCTAGGGCAATGCTGTTTTGGATTTATGACTGCAATCAGTGAAATGAGTCATTGAACCTGTGTACACAAGGAGGGGGAGGTAAGAGGATGTAGAACATGAATGAAAGAAAGGCAAATTGAGTGATAGCAGGCTGGGCGTGGCTGACCTACTTCTTCAACCACTCCCCCATTGATTCTCACCTGCTCAGCTCCCACACCTGCTTCTCATCATCTCATCAACCTCCTGCAGTACCGACAACCTGGCAGCGCGTTGTCGTTGTACCTCACATGGTATAACTATTCCTGTACTGGCTCCAAGGAAACCTTCTGTGTAGATTCTTTGTTGTAGATATTTTTTGGGTTCCAGCTTCGTTTTGATTATTCACCTGTTTTTGTCTCCAGCCCGGCCACACTGACCTGGCCTGCAAGCCACGCTCGGCCAACCCTCATCTGCTCACTTGTCCTCGTCGTCCTGCCCCAAAGTTTTCTCCCTGGACTCCTCTTGTCTCGTCTGGTTGTGTGTGTGTGTGTGTGTGTGTGTGTGTGTGTGTGTGTGTGAGTTTTTGTCTTGACAATAAAAAACCTTCTAAGTGAACTCCTCTCCTGTATTGTGGCTTCAGTGTCCTGCCAAGCACAAACTTAACAGAAAATGCCATGACTCGAATTATTCCAAGTGTGAAGTTCCAGTGAACATCTGGGGAACATGTCTTTAATTCCCTTCGGATTAATTAATATATATATATATATATATATATATAAATTTATTCATGGATCCAAGAGGTTTATTTTTAATTTTTCAAACTTAATTTTATGTTGGATTACCTTGTTTATATCTAGATTTACTCAAGTCAAAATGTTACACAATAACAAAATGTTTTTAAATCAAATTAAATAGCCTGTCAAGTTCTTGTGTCAAAGAAACAAGCAGCACAGTTTCATTCAAACTTTAACTTTTCAACTTTTCCTCCAAAACTGCAGTTAATCAGTACTTCTTCCAGCCATCTGTTTCTCTCGATCAAAATTTCAGGGGCGTGAGTAAATGAATCATCATCGATATAGCAGTGCCAGAATGAGAGCAGTGTTAAACTGGTATGTCTCAGAATGACCGCCCTCATCTCGTGCCTTATGTGTGTGTGTGTGTTTGTGTGAATGTGTGCGAATGTGGTCCTGAAGCCGTGGTAAAGATTGTTAGAGTCAGTTAATTGATGCTGTGACAGGGAACATGTCAGAATACAGTGTCATCTGTCGGAGACAGCTAATTAGATCACACTGTAGGGCTTTCTCTTTCTCTTTCCTGTCCTTTCGCCCTGCCATCGCCTCCCTCCCTCTCTCCCTCTCTCTCCCCGCTCTCTCAATTCTCAGGGTAATTTTCCCCCTGCCTGCTTTAAAGGAACACCATGAAACAGATAAGACAGCAACACAATTATGAATATATTTGCATTCTGCTTTTAATTAGAACTTTTGTAATTGCAGCAGCTAACCTATTTTGTTGTGACAATTTCAAAAGTTAAATCAATTTGAACAAGCATGAAAGTGGAAGGGAAGAAACAGCCGTGCCTGAATAAATAAATGAAATAGAGCCACTTGAGTTTTAATTATAAAAGGCATCACCATGTGTCGTTGTTTGAAATGAAGGCTGTTGAGAGATTGTTGCGATAACAAGCCAGTGCCACATTCATGCGGTTTTGCGCTCCCTTGACAGTTTAAGACCAGACAGTTTTGAAGGACCACTGTGTAATATATTCATATTCATGTGTGTGTGGGGGCGTGCATGTGTGTAAATGTGTGGGTTGTGGGCCGTTGGCTCATTCTTTCTTCAACGTTCCTTCTTTAAAGGATGTCACACGTCACGAGGAGAGTGGAAACACTTAAAGCTCTAGGGAGTCAAAGATTAGAGCAAATGCGCTCTGGGTATAGATCACAATATACTGAAATACACAGACATCTGTGCTCCTATATGAAACTTCACATCAAGACGGGCATCAGAGGCACATGGGGTTTTGGGGAGTTGTACTGTACCAGGATACCATGAATAATTCAGTAACCTATCGATCGGAGGCATTTGGTTCAGCAAGCTGTTCGGCATTGCATGCCTCGTGGCTATTTTTGCCATTGAGAATGTTCCCAAAATAACTATTGATTTTTGATTGGGGTAACAGACTAATGCCAATAAAACTTCCAGGAAAGGAATCTTAGTTCATTTTGGACTTGAAAACACAGAGGAGATTCCAAAGTATCAACTTGTGAGAACTTGGGAAAGCACAAAGGACGTGAGGTAATGCGGTACTAAATCAAGACTCTTCTTTCTATTCTTTCGTTACCACTAAAATAAGAATGACACAGGACAGAAAGAGGAAACGGATCATTTTCGAAGTGTTTCACGTACTTGATACGTACTTCAAGGATGTTAATAAGTTGCCCTGGAAAGGCTTTTACGTCCTCTTGAGAAAGGACAGTGTGCTCACAGTCTACTCCTCCAAAATCTGTGGCGCTCATGGCATGCTGACAAACCTGTATTCAAATAAACGAAACCAAACATCTTGCTGAGAAACCACAAAAACTACGCCACTGTGATCAATCACATCACCTAAATCAGAGTATCCGGTCTTTAATGAACCCATTGTGCAGCATTTTACTGTACTAATTAGTCATGGTGCCGTATAACGGCAGATAGAAGAGCGCGAACTAATGCACTGAAAGCTTGTAGATGGCTGAGTTTATGAGTTTAATTATTTCCTTTTGTCACTGGATTACCCGCGTGTGAAAACAAGCAAACGCAAACCTGCATTGGAGTTCACGTGCAGAATGGCCACGTGTTTTCAGCTGATCTTTTTCAAAGGCAGCTTGATTAGTTAATTACGAGTGAATGTAATGTTGTGTTTGTTAAATCAAGAGTTCAGTTGTTTTGTGCTCGCAATTTTGTTAAGAGGATGTAAACTGAAATGTTTGTGAAGCAATTGAACTCGTCTCGCCCTGCACTAAAGCTAAATGGCCTTTCATTTGTTTGCACATTTTGAAGTCCTTTTATGTGTGATAATATGTCTGGGTTATTTCAAGATGATCTCATTTGATTCTATATAATTATGTGCATTTGGAACAATGCTGTTGCTGTTGTGTGATAACATGTAGTTTTTATTTTTAGGATAAATGAAATGTCTGAAGATGAAACACAAACTCTCCCGTCTCAGAGTATAAAGTTAAACACAGGCCGATAATATGGAGATGTAGGATATTATTCATTCTATTAAGGTTACTCATTATACACACATTGAGTAAGTTAATTCGGTCAGAATTCAGAGAAAGCTCAGCGAAATGAGCAATCAATAGCTCTTTCTCAAAAACAGGAAGAAGCTGACAAACACAAGTTGAACTCATTTTAAAAAACAAAATTTCCTCTTCAATTTCAAACCAGATATGTGGAATTTGTACCTTTTTCGAACAAAGTATGTTAAAAAACAAACAAAAAAAAGAAAAGGAAAAAAAACATTAGAACAGTACAGCAACAAAAAAATTGGCCAGTTTCTAAAAGTCACTGTGACCCGCTGAAGCTTGCCTGCTGACTTTCCGGAGAACTCCACCCAGAAAAACAACAACCATCTCGGGCATTGAGAGTCAGGTAAATCCTGCTCCTTACTAGTAACACTAATACACTGGGACTGGTTTAAAAATGAAGGTCTAGATCAGGGGTATTCAATTAAAAGTCCCCAAGGTCCGGTTATTACATTTTGCCCAAGCAGAAGGTCCGAGCGAAAGTCATGGCCACATTTTTAAAAAGTAACTAATTGTTTAAGTTTTTACTTAAAATGCGAGATATTAGACACATATTCAATCTCTTATCATAATAAAAGTAGTCCCAGGCAATCAAATACGTTTAAGGTTTTTATTTCAAGTCAACCAAAAGGGAATCCTCAGAATAAAATAAATAATAGTGCAAGCTGAGTGGCCTTTTTTCTATAATGCAACAGTCCCATGCTTGAATCATTGAAGGCCTCTTCAAGTGAAAAAAACTTTTTCATAAAACATTTTTCTTTGAACTGTCCTTTCTTTCTTAATTGAAGCCTTCTTCATGTAAATAAAAAAGTAAACTCAGGAAAAATGAACAAAAAAGTGCAAAACATTTTTCATGGAACTCTCCTTCTTATTCTTGAACTTTTTCATCTTTCATCTTTTTCATCTTTTTTTGCTTCAATGGGAGAAATGGGCATGTGGCTGACCTGCCAGGAGTTTAAATCTGGGTTGAAACGGAGTTAATGCCATTCTCATGCTGACATGTAGGTGTTCATTGGTGAGCCTGGATCGGTGCTTATGGTCGCAGGGTGTCCTTGGCTACCGGCACGAGTTTACCGGATTGACTATAGTAGCAGCGCCCGCGGTAAATTTCTTATGTGCGCTCAAAACCGCTCTATGGGGAAAACACTACTTATTTCGCCAGTGGTCGCGGTCCGGACACAGCCATTTCCCGGTCCGGAGTCCGCTAATCCGTGATGCCCGGTCTAGATGGTTAAAATGCACGGGAGTAAATACAGCCTGGATATTCTGTGTTTCCTGTATACGTCTGTTACCCTCAGACCACACACATATCTTTGAATGCTCTGTGTGTTTTTGATTAACAGCACTTCAGCTGCTTAATTTCACCTATAAAGAAGATGTGTTAACTCCATGCCAAACCATCTGAATTAAAATCATTCAACATTCAGTGTCGCCATCGATCCTGTTTAAACTGTGTAAAATGTGATTTTCCACACAAATTGGTGATCCTCTTTAATCTCTTATAGATTGCTTCAGCATTCCCCGCTTTACTGTGAGGCCACTGAGAAGCGAATGGGCCTGAGTAATGGGAGGAGTTGTTTAGGTTACCCCTGAGAGTGACACCTGGGGGGGAGGCACGTGTAGACATCAATATGTGGGGGAAGGGGAATGAAAGGAAGTGCTTATGTTTAGTGTCTAATGGATCTTGAAGGGATTGTAATCAAAGGCTGCTCCCTATTCATCAGCCTAACTCTACTCTCTCTGGAGCAATTTGGAAAAGGGATGTTCTTCACACTTTTTAATGCAAGTGAGAGATTGAGTTGCTCTGGGTTGTTTTGGGGCGGGGGGGAGGGGGATCATTTCAGGTTCATGTTGCTTGATGGGTGACACGGTGGCTGGCAGACAAGGTATAAAAAATATTTAAAAATACAAGGTACAAAAAAAAAAAAAAATGAATAGAGTTCAGGTCTGAGAGAAACCAAAATGAAGGAATATATTCAGGCGACACATCTTTCCCAACAGAGTTGTTGGATGTATTGTTTATTGAATTCTGTGACTCGATGAAGATTTTCCAACCAGTAAAGATTTTGCTACCATTTCTTACTGAGGTAGTTACTGTATTTCTTTGATATCTATTAGCCGTTTGGTTGCAAATGTTGCAAATCCATCAGGTGGATTGCTTTAAGGCGATATTGGATTGCATCACAGTACAACCCCCGTCTCCTCCAAATTACATCTATATATTAAGACATTGTTTATGTGGTGTGGTGATGACAATCGTAGTTCCTGCCTGAAAAGGCAGAAGGAGGCACTTTATTAATCCCTCAAGGGGAAATTCAATTTATCATGTTCAGATGCAAGGGTTTTGTTGAGGGAATGAGGCGCCTCATTTATGTACCACGCGGGAGCTGTATGAAGGTGATTGGGGTGGATGGTGGGCGTGCCATGCTTTGACACTTCGACACATCGGTGGTGGACTCGGGCACCAGCTGTACGCAGTGGGGCAAACGGAGCAAAGAAAGTTGTGGTGCATTTCTGGTAAAACCCTGGATCAGATTATTTTTTTTACTATGTGAGTTTAACTACTGCACTTCTGTAATAAAATACACAGGAACCTATTAAGTATTTAACAATTAATTTCACAAAGACACATAAGGTGGTTTCAGTGAGAGCGAGCTGTCGGAGCTTAGTCAGGTTTAGCACCCTACAGGCCAAAGAGGGTGGTTTTCTCCACTTGAAGGGCAGCCTAGTTTTCTCAATGGTGTGTGTGTGTGTGTGTGTGTGAGGGAGGGGGCACACCCTTGAGGGCAATTTATCACATTGTTGTTGTTCACTTGGGGGAACCCTAGAGGACACCTTCACTTTTTGTCCAATGGGGGGCACCAGAGAGGCCACTTTATCATGTTTTGTCCTTTGGAAGGGCACCCTAGTATCGTCCACTGGGGGCATCTTAGAAGTATTACATTTTGCCTATCGGTGTGACCTAGAGGGCACTTTATCATGTTTTATCCACCACTGGGACATCCAAGAGGGCACTTTTGCTGTGTTTTCGAACATGGGGTCACCATGTGGTTAGCTTTAGGCAAGAAAAGCACTTTGGTCAAAGAAAATTGTTGTCTTATGCTTCAGTCACTGCAGACTTTCTTTCTGTATTAAACCAAGGCCATGATCTTGTCGCTAAGCCTAAACATAAACATAATGAAGTAGCGGCATTGTGAACTGCCAGATATGTTAATTTAACAACAAGTCCTCATTATGGTAATAGAAAACAGTAAGCCTGCATTTTGAATCTTAAACCCCAATAGGAATTGTAAGTGTACCGTGCATGCCCAGGTGGTAAAACGGTGCCTCTTTACACCAGCTGTTTATCAATGCACTTGTCCAACAGACATGCTTTATTGAAGTTTGAGGACAATGGGTTTTGTTGGTAGAGCCCAATAACATAGAAAGGCAGTGATAATAGGATTTATAGGACAAACTCAGAAAAAGATGCAATAAAAATAAATTTAGTTCTTGTGTAAAATGGTGTGGGTGTGTTGAAGCTTCTTATTTAAATGCAGTTTTGAATTTAAATTACTATATCTGCTATAGTATTGTTTTCTCCGTAGGGATAAAACTAAGGGGGCGGGCACTTCTCATCTTGTCTGACAAAGTGCATCTTGGCTCACTGTCAGGGAGAAGAGGAGGGAAAAAAAGAAGCCTCGTTGAAAAAAGAAACCACGGAAGACTGAAGGCTGGTTTCATGGTTCCATAATTGTTCCAGCACTTAACACTTATTTAATAAGTTTAATTAGAAAAACAAATCACTTGGCAAACTGCTACTTGGACCCAAAAGCAACACTGCATTGACACAGTGTCAGTGCAGCCTATTATATCAGATTATTTATTCATGCAAACATTAATATATTTCCAGTGTGCGTATCTGATAAAGGTTTCCATTTAGGATAATCCTTTTTCTCTACTCAAGCCTCTCCTTGCTCCTCCGAGCAGAATTAAGGGAATTGAGATGTCATCTGTGATGGGGAACCCAATCAATTTCCAAGGGTCAGTGGAGGACAGCGGAGCGAAGGGACATGAAATGAAATGAGATGCACCTTCAGTAAGTAGTAACAAGGTCCAATGTATTCAGAAGTCGCCGGAGCACGCACACACGGGGGAATAGTTTACGTACACCGGTGATTTTATTAAATATAAACAGCACAACCGAAGCTCTTGCCGACTCTGCTAGAAAATAACTCAGGACTTGAGGCTCAGGGAGCATGCTGCTGGCGTACATAATCACTAGGAGAGAGACTCCAGCCTCACTGCAGGGGAGATAAATAGACAAGATTACTAATTACCAATTTACCTGCAACTGTGACTGCAGCCCTGTGCCTCCACTGATGCCTCCTACCCGGAAAGATACAAAAACCACACCTCGCCGCCACAGTATTATCCTTCAATGAGTCAAAACCATTACGGCCCATTTTCTGCCTTTGTGCTAGAGAGGAGAGGGATAGGCAGAGGTGTCCAAACATGAAGAGTGAACAAACTGAGACTAAGAAATATATGCTTTGGGGTACTTAACTACAAGAAATTAGTACAGATGGTCACACTGACATTGAGGAGACCCTCATGTGCTGAGTGGAGTGCCCACCATGTTGCTGGAATAAACGATGGGAATCTATACTGGTGCTAATTCAGTGTGACCTCTTTTCACGATTTTACCATCTGTCATACGTTAAGTGTGCTTGCCACAAAAATGCATCGCAAGTCAAACTGTGGGATCTGTAGATGCAATTTTGAATGCAGATACTGAACCTGATTTAGCTTTTTAAAGAAGACAGGCTAATACCTTCAATCTGTCCGAGGATCACGACTGTACTGCACTTTGCCCGCGAGAGGAGACGCCACATTCAGTTACTGTCAAACTGCGTCCTTGAACTGCTTCATCTTTGACTGCCCTCTGATTTAACGTCAGTTCACAGGAAATCATGCAAACGTCGCCACATTCTTGCTCTTTCTGATCACGTCAGCACGTGCGAGAAACACGTGTGAAGATGCAAAATGCTGCGTGTACACATGGCACCCGGGGGAGAGCCACAGGTGGTGAAGCGAGAAGGGACATCTTCCTTCAACTGGAGGGTCCGGGTTTAAGCCTAAGTGATGACGAGCGTTCATCCTGTTGAAGTGTCCTTGAGCAAAACTCTGAATCTCTACCAGCCTCCGGAGTGCACTTCTCTAGCTGACCCAGCAGTCTGACTTGCCTGCGGACAAGGGTAAGCAAAAAGAGAATTTCCATACAGGGATCAATAGAGTATAGTGTAATTATTACACACACAGACCTTTGCCCTGCTTCTTGTTACCATAGGGACAAGCAAAAGATCTAGTCGGACAGCATTTTCTGGCTCTGCAGCAAAGGAAATGCCTCATTCCATTATATACCGTACAGCTGACAGATCTGCCCACAAAAGATGAAACAGAATGATAACTGCTAACATATTGTAAAGTATTCATGGCCTGCAGGTGGGGGGGGAAAATATGACACACGTTAAAAAGTAAGTCATTAACCTGCATTTATTTATTTCTGATATGGCAAATTTATTCTACAAGTCAAACGTTTACAGAACAACATTAGCATTGATCTGGAGTTGTGTTTCTGGCCACATGGTGAATGTAAGCCAATATTACTTGTTAGCATTGTTTTTTTTTGTCTCCTCCAACTACCGTATGAAATAAAACACACAACTACGTTCAGCAACTAGAATTGCTAACGGTCTGTCTGCCATTTGGTGCTAGACGGCTAATATATAGAGTTTTTTGTTAAAACTAAAGAAGCTCGACAGAGTTTTTTCACATTTGAAATGAACTACAAAGTCTGATGATTCTCTTTAGGTCTCCTAGAAGTAACACTTCTCACATTTACACATTTGATCCCCTGTTAATTTGAGAATGATGATTGGAGCAGCTTTTACGTCGTACACTTCAAATCACCCACTTGAAACTATGCTTTCGTCTCCTTGTTTTTTTTGGGGGGGGGGGGGTATCAATGTCTCAGATATCAAACCATTCTTGACAGTAACTTGGAGGCGATTGCAATTACAACTGTTAGAACTGTCGAACAGTGCACCAACCTATCAGAAAATTCCCTGCAGTATATGTATCCGGCTCTTGAAGAAGCAGACCGGTGGCAGCTGCCCCGGGCGTTAGGAGTTACTGATGCAAGTTAAGCTGTTACTTGGCTGAATAAAGTGAGTTTCTAATGGGTCACTCTACTGCATCACCTGAGGCCATGTTGAAAATACCAAGGGAATGACAGGGGGTGGAGATGAGAGAGAGAGTGAGAGAGAGAGAGTGACACTTATTGTTATACCCTAACTGTCCACATGCCCTAAGGCTATAAGTCACAGTTCCTCATGAGAGGACGATGAAACAGTAGAAACTGATGAGTGCAGTGCATGCATGGTACATTTGTCTAATTGTCTTGTCTTTTCTACAGGAAAGAATAAATCCCCGTGGGGTAGTCTTGATTTTGTGACCTCTAGGATTAACTCTGTCACTCAGAGCGGCACTGAAGTTAAGACTACCACGAAACTCTCACTGGGAGAAGTAAGAAAACAAAACACAGTGTAGCACTGGAGGCGATGGTTCCCACGTAGACACTTTTTTACTACGAGCCCCTGACACTGACACCTTGTTTTCTCTCTCTCTCTCTCTCCTTTTCACCTTTCTTCCTTTCTTTCTTTCCTCCCTAATGCAGGTTCTTTTCTCAAGATGACCCAAAACGTTTCTAATTATGATCCTCTCCCATGGGAGTAACCGGCTGCCAGGGGCTGGTAGAGTTCACTGAACCTGCAAAGTGTGCAGCTGTTATCTTTGACTGTTGGCCAAAACCAAAATTGGAGCTTCGGTAGTTGGCGGATGTAAATTCGGTCTGCTTAAAATACAGCAGCTACCTTTTTTTTTCTCGTTTCTCTCTTTTAAGTCACTCAGTCTGATGAAAGACAGAGGTAATAACCAACAACACATTTTTCATTATGTTTTCAGAGAGAAATATTCAGGTTAATACACAGAAACAGGAAGGACGCTTAAGGGCTCGTGTAAACACTAACACACACGCACACATTCTCCAGAAACAATTAACACCATAAATATTTTAAAGCCTTTCTCGCAGCGGTTGGACTAGGTGCAATATCACCTTTTGTCCTGATTTCTGATGTTGTTTAAGGAAAACAACACAAACGCAAATTGCTTGGAGTTCAATGGCTTAATTAAACTAAAGCATGCCACGATACACGACACAGAGACACGGTGTGTGGCGTGTCAAAGAGCTCGGCCTGGCAAATTATGCTCATAATATTCACACTCGCATTTAACAACCCATTTTAAGTTTCAGAAGCAGAAGTTTTGAAAGTTATATGGAGTGTGGGACTCCTGTGGCATCACACATTATTATATTCCAGTAGAATGCTTTTGTAGATTTTCTTTTATCTCAGCGCTCCTCGTTGGAAACTCACTGAATAGGAAGACAGGCGTGTTCATATTCTACACACAGGGGTAATTAACAAGCCAGTCATATAGGCTGTAAAGTGCAGTAACACACTAAGAACAGTCCACTTGTTAGCACTGACCGTGGTGGGTAACTGTGGATGCTTGACCACAGCGGAGACTGTGCAGCGCTTCTATCCCGTCAGCAGTAGTGGGTAGTACAGATGAGGCTGTTTGATGAGCTGATTCGTACCCTGTTCCTCTTCTCTGTTTTTTTTTCTTTCTGTTTCAGGCATTATTCCGTTCATTATGAGTTTTGTGACAATGTTTAAACAGTTGTTTCACTATTGTTTCTGTCAACAGCACGGAGAGAGAGAGAGAGAGAGAGCATGTGTGTACAAAAATGTTTTATCCAGGTCAGACTATGCCAAAAAAGGGAAAAAAAAACTGTGCTTAACATTTATCCAGTTTTTAACCAGAGGCCACATCGCCAGCAACAATCTGCTGCATCGTGTCCAACTATCATTCCAGGCATACCTGCAAAACATCTTCACCTGCTGTATCTCTGCCGTGGCTGACCTGATCCTGGCATCTGTATTCCTGGCGAGAAAATGAGGTTCAGAAAAAAGGCACTTTAACCACATTGTTAAACCTCGGCAGGATACAGCAACACGACTGATGTGATTTCCTGTGTTTATTCCTAATTATGCCAACACCTAAACAGTGACTAAGGTGATTCTTCCTGCTATCTGGGTGCATTGTCAAATATTCTATGCAAATTGAAATTTGTTTCACACGCGTTTGCTCCTCAGGAAAGTGTTTCCACACTGTTTCCACATATAGGTGTAACAAGTGAGTGCTGCATCTCTGTGGTGGTCTTATGGAACAGATGTCTGATGTCTTCATTTCTGATAAAGTGGTCTCTCCTTTTCAATTTTTCATTTCAGCGAAACCCCTCTCAGACCTGCAATCTATCCCTAAAATGTTATGGAATATTTCCTGCGTTACAGCTCAGTGTAAATGTGAGCATGGATCGATATTCCGAGAAATCCGTACCTCAAATTCCCCACCTCAAGTCCTTGCACCATCTCAGGCAAAACACTTGTAGTTTCTTAGCTGCGGAAAAAAGCAGTAACGTTTCAGGGACGAGCACGTCAAGAGCTACCCCCACCGAACGAAACACAAGCGTGTGAGCCGGTCACAAGACGCCGCAAGTGACATTCAAATCAACAACTTATATACTGCTGTTTTTGGTTCCGGTTAGATCACAAAAATGATGACTGTCCCCACCTATTCTAGCATTGTCACGGCATGTGTGGAAAAAAAAAAAAAAATCTGCGATGTTGCTGAATAAAACAGTATGTGTGAGTAATGGAAATCATTAGCAGGGCGTGAAAGGCTATCACAGTAATTTCATGGGAACTGTTAAAAAAAAAAAAAAAAAGGCTTCAAACAAGAAATTGACGTCATGGCACAAATATGTACATGTTGGATAAACTAAACTACAACCTAAGCCACAGGATCAAAACGTGAAAATGATGAAAGGCAAAAGATGGTGCATGGCTCTTGTTCAGTTCCCCAAACCACGTCTGGACAGAAAACTGTTTTGATTTATTAAAAACATACCGTGTCTACTCCGGGGCATACATACCTCAAAACCAAATCCAAAAAGCGTCTTGTGGGTATTTGCCTTAAGGCAAACATATTTACTCTAATATGATTTGCTATGGTATTGTATGTCAGTGATTGTCGATACCTTAGGCATCAATATTTTACATGTCTTGTTTAACTACAGTCAAAGCAACACTGACCCAGAAAACACCAAACACAATATAGTCCTATAGAAGCCTCTGTTACTGGCTGGTTAAAATGTATAATATATCAAAATAAGAAAGAAAACATGCTAAGGCATCATTATTTCAACAGGGAGGGATGACATATTAAAGCATTCTTAAATGCTATCTATTTCTGAGACAAGCTTTCAATTCATTTGAGGAGGAATTGGTATGAAACCCCTCTGTTTTTCATTTCTCTGCGCTGCATACCTGACAGCCTTGACCTCTTCACAAAGCCCACATTGCTCATGTTGCAATCTAACCTTTATGAGATGCCACTTTTCTTTGTATTATCACCTTGACTGATGCTGACTGCCCAACGCAGCTCGCTGTCATTCATTTCGTGCAACATTCAGTTAGAAAACACACCCACCATACCTTTTTTTTTTTTTTTTCACGTGTTTGCACAAACAGGGTAGTTGTTGTGCACTTCTGTGACCTCGGCCGCCTCCCTTGTGAAAGTGTTCTAGGAAGCTCCAATGGGAGGAGACCTTGAGGTAGACTAAGGACACGCCAAAGGGATTACATCTCCCAGTTGGAACGGAAGCACCTGGGGACTTCATAAGTGTAGGTACAGCTGCTTGGGGAAGAGGATACAGTGGCTGTAAAGTCTATCTGCCGCAAGGAACCTGAGCTGAATATGTGGCTGCTACATGATGAATAGATGGAATGATGTTTCACCTAGTTTAGATGTTCTGCTACAGTAACATCAGTGTCTTATTCACAATAGCAGGTGTAATATTAAAGGTACATCTCTAGTCCGATTCTCCATTCATGCGTCTATCTGTAACCACTTATCCTCATCAGGGTCACGATGGGGCTTAGGCATATCCCAGCGGACTTTGGGCAAGAGACAGGGTATACCCTGGACAAGATGGCCAGGCACACACGCTCACATTCACACCTACGGACAATTTAGAGTCACCAATTAACCTGTTAATTGCATGTTTTTTGGACTGTGTTGGGAAACCGGAGTACCCGGAGAGAACACATACGCAGAAAGACCCCAGCAGAGGTTCGAACCTGGATTTTTCTTGCTGTGAAAAGACAATGCTAACCACTGCCCCATTGTGCTGCCTGATAGATGTAAGTAACGTAATATTGCTAACAAAATAATTAACGTGTGTTGCTAATCATTGAATCACTGAAGAATGGACATCATATCCAGGACATAAAACATAGGTCTCTGAAGAGTCATTCTGAAGCTTAGAATATTTCTCGCTCTGGCCGTTGCCATGTTGGTAGTCCTGCCTCTTCCCGTTCCCAGCTAAATCTAATCTAAAAATGGGCAAGACGTGGATCATTGGTCGACCTGAGGCGGGCTGGATGATGCCTGGGTGGTCAAACAAGCCATCTGTAACAGCACCTACCTGTAAATCAAAGCAGCCATGCTGTTAATTATGCATAACTTTGAGCCTTAATCATTCAAATAGGTGAGTTTTATAAAAACTGACGCCCCCGTACAGTTGGAACCAGTCTCACATGGCGGTTGGAGGAATTGCAGTTTTTAATACATACATTAATTTAAGAAAACAACTGCAAGTTATTAATGTTCTCTGATGTTGTCAAATCTTTGTGTGACGGGCCCTGTTGGTGGGGTGACATGAATGCTGGTTGATCTACACCCACATGTTACAAAGAGGGTATTAAAAAACCAAAGGCGTCCGTGTGCTGAATAATTTTAGTTTTAATCAGAACAGATTGTTACAGTCTAAACCAGTCATATGAAAATGACATGTTTTAAGCACTGTTATACCAAAAATCAGAACTATTGTTTGCTGTACACAAGGACACACGGACATTTCAATGATATTGCCACATTTTCTGTAACGCTTGTGGGATTGTGCTAAAATATGCATGGCACTGAACAGTTATCTTAAATATAGATACATTATACAGCAGATGAAGCTGTTTTGGCTGAACTTTGGAAGATCAGAAACGGGGGAATACGTATCTTCTTCAAAGCATTCAGTGATTGATCACTTAGGGGTTCATGCGACATACATATATAATAAGATTCATCTTGAAGTGGTTAATATGTAAGGGAGTACATTATGGGAAGAAACACAAGACTGTGATGTGGTTTCAAGGACCCACAGACATTATGTATTGTCTCTCAAAAATAATAATGATTCTGGTCAACAGTACCGTTCACTGTCTGCACTCTATTTCTCAAAAAGAAAATAGAAAATGGAAACAGGCTGGAAGGCCAACAGGACTGAGAGAAGGAGAGGAGCTGGAAAGAGTCAAGGAGAGAAGTTTATAGATTCCTCTGTGGCCTAAATACCATTGGCATGTAACTAGCAATATCTCTATTTTTTTTTTGGTTAGCAGAGATTCCAGCATCGAAAACAGGCAGGACATCTTGACCCTTCACTCAGCCTTACCCCCTTAGTTACTGTTGCTATCCCTGTCCATTCTTGCATGGCACATATTTGTTTTACAGCAATGATAATGGCAGATTTAGCACTCAACATTTATATTAATTTTTAAAATAGCTTAAATCGATTTAATGCTAAAATATTAAGACTCATAACTCATAACATATCCCAAAACATCAGCGTGAGAGAAGGAGAGGAGCTGGACGTATATACCTGTGTGCATTGTAGTTCACTTCATTTCTGGAGGTCTGCTTTGCAGTGGAGAAAAACGTGACGCAGCACACTAACGGGTGCCATTAAAAGAAAGAGAATTAAGAGGAAAGGCTGCCCTACAAGCTGGAAAACGAGTTGACCTCTGCGTGCCTCTACATGTTTTTTTATTAAGTGTGGTAGATACACTTTTGTAATCTTGACCAGGGTTTGGAACTGTTTTACCACAAATGCATCCCAATTTTCTAGTGCTCCTACAGCCCGAGTCTGCCACTGATCAAGTTCAAGTATCGCTGTGATGGGGACTGAGTGGATGTATGGTTCAGAGAGCTAAATGTTGCTGCAGGTCTCTGCTTTGTGGTGATGCTGAGGTTATTTGGCAGTGCTGTGGAATCACTGGGTCATGCGTGTATGTGTTAATCCATACACCCTAACGATGAACAGAGGTTTTTTCCAGATCTTTCTAGTCTGTCTGAAAGTCATTTTCATGAACGCCTTCGTTCATATGTAGGCAGCATGCGTTATTTTAAAAAAAAGGGTGGGAACATGAAGATGCAGACATCATTTCACCTTGTTCAGAACAACTTATTTCACAGGGTGCCTTTGAAAAGTATGTTGTATACTGAGCACACAGCACAACCTGAGCTTTAGTTGTTTTTTTTCCTGCATCTACCATTGTGGGTCGTTTTATTTTTTCGGGCATGGGCAACGAGAGGGTCTGTGCTGACCCTGACAGCAAAAGAACAGCCTTTAATAACAGACATCTAACTCTGTAGGGAGCTTCTGTTTGATTTCTTCGCTTGAGGCAAAGCTGTCTGAATATTACCCAAACTCCCCCTGTGCCATGGCGGGAAGCTCCATCTCACTGTCTTCATTCCTCATATTTTTATTGGCAGCAGGAGGAGGTTGAGTGAGTATGGGTGTGCGCCTGTGTGCTTGAGTTGCGTGATATGAAAGAGGTTGGGCTGAGAAGGGTGACGCACTGCTGGTAAGGGTTATGTGTGTGTGCGCGCCCGTACGTGTGTGCAAGTGGTAGGAAGTCTTTTCCCGCTAACCGAGCGGGCTGAGTGGTCGAAATAAAAACATTTCTTAGCTGTCCTCTGACCACAGAGGTCAGATATCGCTGTGAAAACTCTGTCCCTGGGCAGAGCGGTAGAGACATCGTAGAGATCCAAGAATGGCAGACTAGCCAGCTCGCCTTCATAACAACACTGCTGATTTGTAGCAAACTCCCCAGGCTCAATCGCCTCATCAATCAAGGCTGCAGCCCTGCTGATAGGAACACAAGCACTCAGAGATCCTATGCCCTCTCATGCAATACATATGGTATTATTGCACTTGTATTTTATTTACGCCCACTAACAGCTTCACGTGCCAGACCTTGGGGATGATAATGTCCATGTAGCTATAATTCTAACATCATTTTGAAAGGAGAAATCAAACATGGTGTGTTGCCAGGGAATTATTCATAAACTTTGGAACAATTAGACAAGAATGTGAATATGTGCGGTGCGTGTGTGTAGCGGAGTGGTTAATGGGCTCTTTATGACAGATCAATAGCACTATGATGTACAGAAAAACAGCCTCGCATAGGCGCGCGTGTGTGCCTGTGTCTGTGCACAGTGGTGCACGACTGGGTAGGGTGCAAGTCATTTTCTCTGCACTGGTGATTAATGACATAGTATTTTTTAAGACAAAATAATTACCAGTAATTACTTCTTACCACAAAGCAGTTACACAGCATACTGTAAAATGAGGTGCTAGCAAGACATCGAACTGAGGACATTAAATAGTCGTGTGAAGCAGCTGGAGAGTTTAATCATCTTTATGTCTTTGTCTTGACTCAGTGCTCGTCTAACTCCAGTATGCCAGGACGAACATAATGTTGTAGGATGTAGTTTAGAAGCTGCAAACCTTCTCAGGAATGCCAACCGGCTGCACAGGCTCCCCGAAGACCTCTGGGTTTGTCTGATGTAGTTGTTCAATAATCTAAGAGCATTATACAACACAGGAACGTTGAGGAGATAAAGCACCTGCATTGTTATCAATACAAGACAGAAAATCACTTAGCCAGGGGACTACCAATGAAGCTGAAAGCTGCATTCATCTTTGCATTGTGGTAACACTCGGGCCTTATCCATATTGAGACTGTGAATAGCTGCTTCCTTCTCTTTTCACTGTCTGTCCCAGAGTACTATCAGGTTTCTTTAGGTGTTAAATAATTCATTTCCGTGGAGTTAAATTAATAATAGAACATAAGATTGCTGCGGTGATTATTCGTGTATGATTCTGTTTGTGGTGTTTATGCAGATCAATGTAATAGAAAGCAGGTGTGCGTGTTGTGTGGGCCTTGTGATCGTGCTCTCAGCAGAGGCCGAAGGGTACCTTCTATCTACAGAGGATGGCATTTTATCACATCTGGTGCGCTCATTTGCTCAAGTTGCTCGAGTTTGTTGCTTGCTGCTTACTCGAGCAGATGGTACGCAATATTTGGATAGTCCACCCACAGATTTTTTATAGTATTTTGCGACTTTGTTCTTCAAACATTCGAATGATTGAATCTGAACTATTAAGGTGTTGAAATGTTATGAATACTCTAGAAACAATCCGTGGCAGGACTATCCAAATAAAGTGTTACCTGGAATGTTCCCAGTCAGGTGGAGCAGAAATGATTATAATGTCAATCGCTGGTCTGTGGCCGACGGTGTGGGATGCCAAGAAACATCCCAGCGGAGGAAGTGAAATTCCAAGCAATATTTCTGGTCCAGAAGACATCGTAGAGAACAAACTGGCAAATTATATAGTATGTAGGATTTCATTTATAACATCAAATAAGTTGGACCAAAAATTGTGACTCCCGCTGCCACGGCCACCACAGCTTTGCACAGAATTGTTGCTGAATTACCTCACATCTTCGTTCCCATTCAAGTACTTGTCAGCCAGCTTGTGTTAGCATTACAACAACAAACCTGGGAGCTGAGGAGAAAACAGACATTTTAGTTTAGCTCTAGTTTGGTTTCCATCAAGTGTGGAGAAATTATTCTGTCTCTTTTAACTTTGGCTGTTTCTTTGACTTCTCTGCTACTTGGCATCTAGAGTACACTTGATTTGCCTTGCTTTTGACTAGTATCAAACAGTCTAAATACAAAAAGTGCCAAAAAAAAGTGACTTTTTATTTAACTCCTTTAAATTAAATATTCATATTACAGCACATGCATAGAACACATAAAATGATAATATGTCCCAGTCCGCAATTAGATGCTCCCTTTGTGTTTATTTAGATTTTTGACTGGCTATCAGCTTTTATAATATTGCCTTCCAGATTCTGCTCCATGATGATACTCCACAGTGACAAGGTTGTGGGTTCTTTTCTTCCCTTTCCTCTTTTCTAAGAGATTCTGCGAATGTACAGTGAGGTAACATTTCACACAAATCAGTTTTTACTGTCACATTGCATCATCATCACAATGAGGCAAGATCAGTGTTTGGATCAGGTCAAACGATGAAGGTTACCGTCTGTGTTGCTGGAGAGAAATTTGCCTAAAGCAAGTCAAACGTTAAGTTATATTGTCACGTATCTTCTCTCTTCTTCTTCTTCTTCTTGTCCTTCTTGTACCTAAAACATTCCTCTCCCCACATTTTGCCTGACCTTTAAGTTTAAGTATTGGAAGCTGAACCACAAATAGTACCTTCATTGACTTTCTTTTCCCTTGATTGTCTGTCTGAGGTGGTCTGCCCTAATGAGAGCCCAGTATCAAGCAGCACATATACAAGGTATCACCAGCCGTTCAGTACTGCAAAATGGAGCCCAGAGTCAGCAATCAGTTTCTAACCAGCAAAGCAATGACGGTTTCAGTTAGCTGGATACAGTATCAGAAGAGGCTCACAAAACTTTGAGTGTACATTCTACAGAGAGCACCAAGCCTGATGGGTAATAAATACATGCAGCATACTATTAAATTATTATTCCCCTCAATCCTATTGTTCCCCTCGAAACACTGAATAAAATGAGTCATCCTTTGACATTTTATGCAACATATTGCAATCTCATTCATTTTTTTTTTTTTTTGCCTTTCACTTCAACAACACACAAACATGCATGAAGTGCACTCTGCATAATTCTTACATAAGTTGATTCATCTCGAAGCAGAAAGTCTCTCTCCCGGCCTATTTTTCACACCCACTGACAAACACCGCTGTGTCGATACTGTCAATATCACCTCATTAATCAAATGCGGATTACAAAAGACACAAAGGCAGAAGCCATGTCAACTGTAATGCATCTTCAAAAAACCCAACTTGCAGAGAGAAACTGTGTAATTTGGTACTCATTAAAGAGGCCGGGCTTTTATGTCTTTTTCGACTTTGACCATGTTTCATGGCTCTTTTATAAGAAAGAAAATAACAGAAGAAAGGTGGTGATGGGTATGTGCTTTTTTTTGTTGTTGTTGTTAACGCCACTGAAAATGTGTCACCACCACTCGAAGCGGCTGCTACGTGCATCACAAGCACACTGATTAAGCTGAAATATACATCTTTCTCTGGTGGGTTTCTTAAACAGGCTGCAACACATGCAGTGCATCACTGTATCTACCTTCAACTGTAAGAAAAAAATCAAATGAATCTGCCACTGAAACAAGAAAGTGACATCCTTGTGAATAGGCGACATACTGTAAGCCCTTGATTCAATAACATGGCAGATGATAAGGGTTTAGATTCCACCTTGGCTTGCAGACTTCCCAGCAGAGAATGGATCCACTTGACCTGGAAACATGTTGATAGCTAGGGGGTCTAATAACCAGTGCATAGTTATAAAAAAAAAGAACATGAGTCATGACTATGAGTAATTTCCTGCACAACAGTGGACAGCCTGCTTGCGATAATTATTTTAAATTCATTTCATTCATTTATTTGTCTCTTAAAGCAACACCGTGTAATCGTTCTACCGTCAAATAACACATTTTGACCTCTGTCATTCCCACTCTGCTGCCCATCAACAAGTCTCTACACTGTAACTTTGTGCTATCGGTACAATCTCCGGCGATGAACTGGTCGCTATCGTTACCGTTACGCCGCGCAAGTGACCCAGACGTCACTGAGAGAATCATTTCTCAAAATAAAAGTTTTTTCAAAATAAAAGATCGTCCATACTCAGATAATACATGAAACGGAAATAATTAATTATTTCTTGTGCGGCCCGGTACCAATTGATCGACGGACCGGTACCGGTCCGCGGCCCAGGTGGTTGGGGACCACTGGACTAGACTACTTGGACTAGTAAATACGTACTGCATTAGCGAGGTTGTCGGCTCACTGGGTACACATGTAGAGCTGTCTATGTTTATGACTGGGGAAGCTTGTTAACTTTGTTTGAGGGGGTTTTTGTTTACTGTTAACTGCCGCCTGATGTGAGCAAAAAATGACTCTTAGAGTGATGAGCGGCGATGACCTGGCACTTGGACTCGTCTGTGTGGACCTTGTTGTCACGTGCGGGGTGTGAGAGGTGAGAATGTGAATATGAGTCACCCCTGTCATGAACTTGACATGTTCAGGCTGTACTACACCTCTCGCCCTACGTCAGCCGAGATCAGGGCGCCAGCCCCCCACCTGCGACCCTGATAAGGATAAGCACTAGCATGCACGCGTCGTAAATTAGACTTAGCGACCAATCAATAGGATATCATGACACAAAATGTACTGTAGACTGGTGCGTAACAATAAAGTCCCGCTTTCTGGCCTGTGCTAGTGATTGGTATGCGTATCCTAACCATAATGGTCCACATTCGTGATTTTCGAGATTAACAATAAACAAAGTCAGAGTAATAAATGCGGTGGATATATTTCAAGATGCATGCCTTTATCTTTGTGTATGCGCCCGGGTATTGTACTTCTGAGATTGATGTCTGTTGTCTCCCACTGTAACTGACAAGCTCACTTGGCACTGCTATTACAAGGGCCATATAACCAGCAGCAACATCACTCTTTACTATGAAATGGAGCCATCTGAAGGGTTTCCTGACAAAGACTTGATGAATGTTTTGAGTGCATCAAAGCAAAGGAGTTTTTCTAAACTGTGTGAATCATCTCCTAAGTGATCTGTCCCTGTTTTATTACTATTGCCCAGAGAATTATTTTTCTACCTAGATGAATGAAATTACTGATGTGCCGTACATGGGCAGAATGAAATAAATTACCTTTTCAAAGTAACACTAATAACATCCAGAGAGAGCTTCCCACAAAGCACTGACATGTCAATAAAAATACACAACAACCTCCTGGCAATTATCTACACAACAGCATACAGCTGACCTCTGTGTCCCTTATGTGACTGAATGCTGCAGACTTTTTGACACACTTTTGCCCACAAACATGGAGTGCGGGTTTTTAAGTCGCTTGCATAAAGAAGCGCAACAGCTCTGTGTGGCGCCGAAGCGGACTTTATTTTATGATTTTATTTAGGCCTTCCGATGCCAAAATTCCTGAGATTCTTCTCACCTCTTTTCATTGCTTGTCAGCAATACTGACATTTTTCATACACTATTCAGTAAGTCACACAAGCACTCCACTGTCACAATAAGATAAGTGTGTGTGAGTGTGTGAGACACAGAGAGAGAGAGAGGCATTTGCCCATGAGCCTGTCGTCTATAGGGCCTGGGCAAACGCAGATAAAGTCACTTGTGAAGCGCTCTCAAAAGCGCACGCCGCCACACACCGAAATGTAGCGAGCACAGGGAGTTTATATACAGAAGTGTGGCAGGTCCAGGCCTAATTTTACGGGCTTTGGCTCCCGTAGATGTTTCTGTGTTATGCTAAATAATTCATGCTTCTTTTTCTGGATGATTTGCAATGCCAAAAGTATATAACCAGACTCCGTAAGAACTAGACGGAAGGCGATGTCAGTCGCTAAAATCACAGATGTATAAAAAAAGAATACTTCCACACTGAGACAAGGCTCCACCATGACTTGTTGCCTTCAAAATTGGTCCTAATAGCTCAATTTATGACAATTTAAAGAGTACATCTTGAATGTGTGTGATTATCAGGAAATTATCTTAATTTTACAATCTTTTGTGATAACTTCAACTGGTCTAACTAAGTATTTTTTCAGCCAGACAGCGTCACACAATCTGCAGCTCTGACTCTATCCAATATGCCAAAATCGCCACACACAGCCTAGAGCTAGTTCTCAGCGGGCTTGGCTAGAGCCCAGTGCAGACTATCATGCAACACAACTTGTGCAATGTTTTTTTAGGAGGCTGAGGGCAACAGGGCAGCGATAATGCTGTTTCCCCAGGATGGTGAGGGCCATGGGGTGCTTGTTTTTCTCACCAGTGTGAAGAGAAAGTTGTGGTAAATCAGCAGAGTGGCAGACCGCCCGTGGCAGATAAAGAAAACGAGGAACATGATGGAAAATGACCCACAGAAGCCAAATATATTTAAAGGCAAGCATGATAGGCCTGCAAATAACAGCTTTTCATTATCAAGTAAGCTTTTGATTATTTATTCGAATTCAAATGTTTGGACTATAAAATGTCGAACAAAATTTCCTAAAGATACTTAGAAGTAGCAAAATTGAACCACTCAACGACTCAGTGTGTTGTCTTTACTTGGAAATTGACTTTTACCGCAGATAGTTCCAACTCCAGAAAAGGTCCTAACCCTTTAAACTAAACTTCTGAGGTCCTGAACTGAGCCTGGGCACTCACAGCCACCAGTGGGAGAAGCTGATTGTCTGTGGAAGGGGACACAGATGTTCTTGCTATTAAAGATTCAAACGCTCCTGGAGTCAGTGTATTTGTGCATGAGTGGGTGGGTCGAAGAGATGCAGAAAGATGTGGAAAGAGACAAAGAAAGTTCTGTTTTACTGGTGGCTCCATTTCCCTATACCGCATGTGCGTCTATTATTAGCGTCTGCTGGGGCTCTCGTTGTTGTATGCAGAAATGTACTGAAGTAAATAAACACACGTATGAGGTGTCATAGCTTTTCTGGCAGGGGGACCTGATGACACTGACAGACAGGAGACTTTACGGAAAGCTTTTCGAGGGTGACCTGTGAGGACAGATAAAAGATGGTTAGATAAAAGTGCACCGGAAGATCACGGACTGATCAGAGCTGGTGAAAATGCGCTGAACGTAACTTTGGTTCTCCAGCCAGAAAAATCCTTTTTTTCCAGCAGCACAGGCGCTCTATGCCTCCTGTCTGTCCCCAACCGTGTGATACAAAACTCTTTCCTGTCCCTCCTTGTAAAAAAGTGTCCATATCAGTGCTGAGGTTAGGGATGCTTGGTTCAGCATAGATTCCAGTTAGGATAAGGCGCTCTGTCCATATCTGTAGGCCCTCTTGTCATTTCCTCTTGACACTCTTGTTATCTGACACCGCCTTGCAGTCCAACAACTCTAACTCTCAGAGCTTGCACCTTGTGTGGCAGTCGAGACAGAATTCATTGCAGGTTTAATGGCGGGGTGGTTATTCATGTGGAGAATAAGTAACACATTGGAACAAAACTGTGAAATACCTCCCGATGTTTCTCTTCTCAGCTGCATATTTGATTGCAAACCAAATAAACAGGCTTTGGAGTTCTCTCAATGTGAATTCCGCCGCTGTTAATATTGGTTTTGTAGATACTGTTGCACGCGTTCGTTTATTTTAATTGGAACAATATTGGACGTAAATATGAGACTTCAGAAGACATTTTACATTGGCGTCTCTGGTAATGAGCGGGTGACATTGCAATATTCGTAATTCTCGGGCCAAATTGTTCTTTATGTATGAGTGTATGTTTGGTGAAAAGCAGAATTTAACTTCAAGGAAGAGTATGCGCACAGTTATACGTACATCACCATTAGCTCGAAACAGGATTTAATGGTCTCCCTGAAGAGAGAGGGCATTTTTCGTATGTCACCTAAAACATCACACAAATCACAGTCCGTTTCATCGTTTGCTGCTCATATAATGAGAAAGTACACTTTTCAGTGTAGGTCCTTTTCTCGTGACATCCTCTGGCTGGATGTGGTTCGTTGTTTGAAATGTAATTTTATATGTAAGAAGAAGTTTTGTTTTGCTCTAAGAAAATCAATACCACCAGTACTTCAGTATCTGGGTAAATGGTAAATGGACTGTACTTACACAGCACCTTTCTCGTCTTCACACCACTCAAGGTGCTTTTACACCACGCATCGCGCTCCCTTATCCAGACACACAATCGTACACTGACAGCACTGGCTTCCATGCGAGGTGCCAAATGCTCATCAGGAGAAAGCTAATCCCATTCGCACGCCGATGGCACAGCCTTTGAGAGCAATCTGGGGTTCGGTGTCTTGGCCAAGGACACTTGGACATGCAGGCTGGAGGAGCTGGGGATGGAACCGCTGATCTTTGACCCTCTCTACCTCCTGAGCCACAGTCTTACAGGTTGGTGTGGGCGATGAACTTGCTAAAGAAGAAAAGCTACCCCAGCACCTCGATAAAAATCTACAAATTTCATTGGGAGTGCAACGGCCGATGTGGTTTGTGCATATATCTTCCGTATATAGTCTTTTCCATATATAGTGTGTATCACCTCATGGTAAATGGGCCATAATGCTAAATGACACCAGAAATTGAACACAGACAGAATTCTGAAGATCCCTGTGGGGGGAAGAAAAGGGATTGAAGCCTTCAAGAGGACATGTGACCTACTTGGCTTAACCCGCCTTTGTTCAAGTTTGGTCTCTGAGCCAGCTGTAACACGTCTGCTGCTGTCAACCGGAATCATGGGATGTAGGGCAGACGGACGTAGAAGAGACAGTCTGCATATATGTGTGTGTGTGTGTGTGTTTCTCCAGCTTGTCTGCGTAGGCGAAGATGGCAGCTTTAAGTGCTGCATGTGTGCACGCAGCCTGGCCGCCTGGGAACACACTGACCATATGCAAGGCAATGCTGGCAGACAGGCAGCGCTAACGGCAGGAGAAAGGCCATTCAACTCTGCTCACTTGGTCTGGCTCAGGTCCTCTGTTCTGACAGCACCTGGAAGACAAGCGAGTACACTACACGCATGTAGCGTACAGTATTGAGAATACATGCTGTTAGTATAAGAGCTCTTATTTCCTCTACTGGGATGTGTTTCTTCACACGGGATTTGATTAAAGTTGAACTCCCGTATACTTTCCCCGTTCGCTTGTAGTGTCAATTAAACCACAGAGACCGTTTCCTCTTGAGTGATTTTAATATCAGACATACAGTAGTATTTGCCCATATGAAAGCCAGATGAGTGAAAAGAAATGAATCCCGTCCTCCAAAGCATCTAAAATCCACTAATTCTTTCCTTCATCAATGTGAAGACAGCGCGTTTAAACCCCCATATGACTAAGAAAACAGAGCCTGCAGGGACTTAGCACAGAACTGCACTGTAAGCTAAGAACATTGTGTTATTTCAGCCCTCTGTAAATTGCTTTTGTGCAATGAAAATATTCATCAATTCTATGTCAGGAATTGTTTTTGCTGCCCCCGAGTCTCTCTCCAGTCACAGACTGGGTGTTTTACAGTATTACTATGTTCCTTATCTGTCATGACGTTTCACGATACTGGAAGTGGTATTGAAAATGAGCCTGGCTTCTTCTCTCCAGCAAGACAAAGCTTCCTGCTTTAATTGGAGCTCCATTTATGAAGAACAAAGCAACTGGCAGTCTCTGTGCCTTTATTCATTGCAGGCAATGTACTGCACGCGGATTTTATTTCACAAAGAGCTTAATTTTCACTCCTCGGGCCGTCAGATCTAAATAATATTTAAATGGTCAGTTGACAGTTGGTGCAGTAAAACCAGATGACAATATGGCTGGCTTAAAAAGTAATTTGAAACAAGAACACTGGCAGGAAGCAAAACCATAAACGGAGTTTGATGAAGGGTGAAAAACAAGGAAACCAATTTGTGGTTAAAGTCTGACCAAAATATGACTGATTTTTATTTACTGTGAAAGCACATGTGTAGGCAACATTTAAAGGAGCAGTGTGTAGGATTTAGTGGCTTCAACCTCTCCTTCCTAGTGTGAAGGGAAAACTTCAGCTTTTCCTCTATTATGTTTGGCTTTGTGCTCATCTTCACTCAAAGATGTCTATTTCTTTGGTTAAGGATGATAAAGTATCCCTTTGTCGGGTTACCACCCATTTTAAAGCCGCTGTAATACATATTTTATATTGACAATGGATCAAAATGACATATAATATAATAATAATGTGACAGAGGTCAAGGTAACCCAACGCAGTTTCTTTATCAGTATGGCGCTTTTTAACATCTTTCACGTCATTGTCATGGCTTCATGACCGACTATTATATTTGGTTCAATCTCACTGTTCTCATTTTCTCCAACAAGCCCTCCAAAGTAAGTGTCAAAATGCCATTTTCCCCCCCCCATGTCTAGCATCTAGACGGTGAACACAGCAGAGATTTCAACAGCTGAAGAGTCAGATACTTTCCTCGGCAGTTGGAGGAGATCAAAACCCGAGCTAAAAGGAGAGCGAATATTGAACTTACGCTCATCAGTTTGCATAAAACATGGCTTCACGTGAATGTCAATCACGCCGATTTTGTGTGAGCGTTGTTTGAACTTTTTGCCCGCAACTACGTCGCAGCAAATTGATAGCTCCACCAAGAAAGACAGATTACTACTGTTCTGTTTGCTTTGCGGGGGGAAAACAGTGAGAACGCTGTCTCGTTCTAACAAGCCGGGATGGAGTTATTTCACTTATTTCATTCATTCATCAATGGGCCAATTACATTTTATTTTTTAGAACCTAATCATGCAGACAATGAGGAGACCATCAGTCAGACGCATGAAAAAAAAATAGGGTTATCTGCTATTTCTTTAGCGGGAGCAGTTGCTGGGCTAGAGTTTAAAGGGAAGAAAAAGATCTTGGCAGATAATCTCTCTAAAGCAGCGAATTGTAATTTTTCCGTCGTCTGTCTCCCACACATCTGATGGAACAGATGAGCCTTAATATTAATCAATAAAGCAGCCTCAGTCCTTGTAACAGCTCATGTTTCACTCAACGCCTTTTTTTTTTTTTTTTAGGTTTCGAGTCTATCTGCTTCAGTCCTACACACCTAACCGCGGCGGATCTGTGCTGTCAGCATTGCCAAAATGTGGAGGATCACACGGTACGGCGGATGAACACTTTCGGTGCGGAAACTGACAGAGTTAGCAGCTAGCTGCTGAACACAGAGGAGCATTTAGCAGCTAAGGAGACAAGTAGTCTTCTCAGCAGTTGGGGGAGAAGTTAAGAGCTAAAAGGAGAGCGAATATTGGACGGCTCCATGTGAATGCTAATCATAGCAGTTGTGTTTGCAGCTTTTTTTTTTTTTTTCTGCGCTGCCCACAAGCACATTATAGCAAATAAAGAAGTGAATAAAATAAATCGTTGAATGTAGCTTCAATCTTGCATGAACTCCACCTAGAAAGACAAATTGTTCGTGCTTTAGGTTCGTTTTTTCGGAGAGGGGGGAAAAAAAACACTGTCTAGTTCTAACAAGCCAGCATGGAGTTATTTCAAACAGTCCAAAAACAGAACAACAAGACGCTCTGGAGGAAGGATAATCAGATACCATTTAGCAAAAGAAAACTAGTTCTTGCTTAAAATCAGTGGGCTGTGCTCAGTTTCATCAGTGGCATTTATTTACTTAACCCTCTCATTTGACCTACTCAGCCCTCCTACACAGCATAAAAGTTGCAATTACACATATCCTGTTCTGTGCTCCAAACTCTTAAAATAAGCCCGGTGTTTGTATACTTGCCAAAGACACCTTTGTCACCTGGATCATTTTAACTTCTCATCGACTCCGTATACGTTTGTTTGTTCTTGCCAAACTTCTTTGTCGGTGACCTTTTGAAAATGTCAGCCCAAAATATGTGCAATGTAATAATATATGTGCATAAAATCAACACAGCGATGCATCTTTAATGACATAAAACACCTTGGAAACATGTCGGAAAAAAGCAAGCAGCTCAATGAAAAAAGGCAACTTGCTACAAAGTGAAAACTGGTGACTTTGACGGGGGTCTTAGATGCAGTGAAATGCACCAGCCAAACTCTATATATCGCGGGCGCTGCAGATAAAGCCTCAGCCATCACCGTGCTAGAGGATGCCTGCGGTGGTTTGATTCTGGAGATGGACTGTACGTTGCAGTTATTTCAAATGAGTGGGAGACTGGCTGTTCCCAGAGCAAAGCTAGGGCTGACTCAGACACTCTAACCCCTGCGCCCCAAATCACACAGTAGTGTTATCTGCCAGAGGATACAATGAAGGAAACACATCAAAGTTCAGTCTCTGGAGCTGCGTGCCTACAATACAGGCCTTGTACGCGCACAAACACATTCATGGAATCGCTCACTAATTGCACATGAATACTCTATAGCATGACTCATAATGAAAGCGCAATTAGGCCTCTCTATCACTGGCTCTGAACCAAACGCGGTGATGCTGCTTTCAGCATCTGCAGGCTAACCACGCGTTGGTTTGCCTGACCTGACTATTGGACCTCCGGGACGATTAGTGGGCATCCTGCCCACCTAAATGTCAGAACCTCCCCTCCTTCCTTTTTGTCATCTATTTCAACTCCTCATTTATACCGCAACCTTCCTGCTCCTATTAGTGGTGTAGCCATGTGTAACGTCGGCTGGGACGTATTCCCATGCCTGGGCCTGAATCCAGAACCAACATGCGTTTCACTCCTGAATGGGACTGTCACATTTGTGTGTGTGTGTGCGTGCAGGGGGGGGGGTTCTTTTACTTGCTCAGCTTGATGATATTCTCAGGTAATCCCCTGGTAATAATGTTGTTGTGGGCAATTAAAACACGTGTAGCTGCAACAAGAGCGCCATCTCAGCCTACCCCGATCCGTCTGTCCAAAAAACGGGAGTCCGGTTTGTCCCAAATCAGACTGCAGGAAAGCCTGACGTGTGCATACATATTAATGAAGCCATGAAGTAATTTATTCACTAGCTGATTTACATTGCAGAGCAGAGACATCCTAAATCAAAGGCATTTCAAAACACTTTACAAGATTTGCAAATCAGACAAGATGTTTTTTTTTGTTGTTGTTTTTTTTCTTTAGCATGTTGTATCTTTTGGCCCTAGACCTAATTTTAATCTCAATTCATTCATTAGGCAAATACAACAGTGGCCCCCGCAACACACAATTCACTGAACGTGCAGATTTTTTTGAAAAATTACGGTTGCATGTGAGCACATGCATTTAATATAGCCTCAGAACACATTCATAGGCACGGCAGCGCGCAGACACACAAACAATATGCAGCTCCCCATATTAATCTTTTTCTTGGCCGGGACTGACTAAAACGTTATCTACTTGTCTGGTTGTCTCCAGTCTCCAGGGAGGAATGTGCATGTGGCAGAGCCTGGCGGAGCAGAGTAGGTAGGACAGACTCAGGATTTGTATGCGACGGGAGGCACCTTTAGGAGGAGTATGTCTGGTCTGTCTGACGCTCAGTGATTCTCTGCGGGTAGGGAGCAGAAGCTCACTCAGTTGGTGGAAAAGACTTATGAGCTTTATTGATCACGAGCTTGTACAGGGAGCGGGGTCTCTCTCTCTCTCTCTCTCTCTCTCGGTATAAAACAGCTTTTATTGACGTAAAGGCCGCAACAGGTGAGGTAATTGAAGAATCCGTTGGCGTGACTTAATTAAAAAGATAAGCCTGATGGGGTTTTTTTTCTGAATTTTTCTGAAGAAACCGTTCTTAAAAGTCTGTGGACAGCCAACACACAAGTGGGGCTACCCACCATAGGAAGAATATTGCGTCAACACTACTGGTTACCGGGGTAGATGATCATTTCACTTCCACATCACTGGAACACACAAAAAAGAAAAAAAGCACGCGACACGTGAAGATCATACGATTCAGCCTGTGATTCAGCGGCGCATGATACGCGTGCGAACGGTTAGGGTCAGTCCGGCGCGAGACATTTCTAACAACTCTGACTGTTAAGGAAAAGTCAGACAGAAAAGCAAAAGCAGAAAAGGCATTTTTCGAATACTTTCCAAGTGGTATTGGAAATTGTGTACGCTGGTTCAAACTGTGTCACAGGGGGATTGTATCTGATCGTTGTGTTGCGAGGCAACATTAAGTGAATTGTGTGGAAGTGAACATGAAACTTGCCTTGTACTGAACTGTGCTGGAAGGTTTTATAAACTGAGCGGTGGATTGGGAGGCTGCGAAAAGCCATTGGGGAAAGGACCGAACTCCAGGGCCAGTAAGGTGAGAACTGATTTTGACTGTGTTTGTTTATCTTTTTTTTTTGTGCCAGATGTCTGCAAATGCTGTGACCCAGAAAACAGATGTATGTGATCGAGCAGACAAGGTTTGAAGTCACAGAGGTTACTGTAGCGCTCGTTTGGCTTGGTAAACGGTTCCAGTTTTCCATTTCTTTGCCAACATTCTGTGTTAGTGCGCTCCGTGTGATTTCGTGCAGCCTGTGGTTCGCCTTCCTGCGTGCTCACCGACTATGTGACAAAAGTTCAATAAGCCAAACTCCCCACACCTTTTTGAAGCTTCACCAGACAACAGTTAGTGCTCCCGCTGTCCACTCCTGTCTGAGACCGGCTAATCTGGCTTTCTGTTAGAAGGAGACTCAGCGCTCGGCGGGTGCGTGAGTGGGCACAGAAGTTAATGCCAGTGCTCTAATTTGAAGATGCGCACTTGTCTTATCTTATTTGGGAGCTTGCTGCTGCTGGGTTGTGGGGAAGTGAACTGGGGCCGAATGGTTTTTCATGTAGCAGGCCACGGTCGTTGGCAGTTTACCACAGGACCAGTTCTGGCAGCAGTCAGCTCACACGGGGAACTGCTTGTTTCATTTGTTAAACTGTGAGTTCTGTACCAGAAAGACAACTATGTCAAACAACAAGGTGTCAGAGCAGAAATATACATGTTACCAAGCAGTGCCAACTGTTACTGGGGATAGGTATGGCTCTAGAAAAAACCTTGAATATGGAGGACCGGATTCAAAGCATCAAAGTTTAAGTTGAATGTACAAGAGGAGGCTTCACAGTGCAATACACCAAATGGGTTACAGAGAAAAAGGCTCCCCGAGGTGCTCCGACAGTTGGTTCTTATACATTTTGTCCTAAAAATGGGCTGTCTCAACCATATATAACCTGCAAACAGTTATTCTTCAACATGCCCCCTAATCTAAATGTCACCTCTCTGACCTGTATCTGACCATTGTTCCGTTCCTCTATTTATACATTAACCTAAACTTTACCTCACCCTCCCAGTCTCAGTGACATTAAAGGGAAGTGCACTTAAAACATGTAATAAATGGGAACACACAAACATCGTATAGGTTGAAGCATCTAAGAAGCAGTGTAATCCTAATTTTTATAACACGAGTATTTCTCATAAACTTTAAATATGTAAATAATGTACTAAATGTATCTACGCGAATATGCTTCCATACTCGAAACATGTTGAAGTGATGAGCAATTGTGTCTATGGAAATGAACTGAAAAGTATAAAGTAATAAAACCGACAATGTTTAATCAAAGCACTAATCTCACTAATTGTTTATGTAGATCAGATATCGCCTTATTTGAATTCAGTCAACATTATTCTCATAAGTTCTTGTATCTCTGTCTGTTTATAGACAGGATAAAAATACTGATCGCGAATTAATGGCTTCCAGCCACATATTAGATGAGATTTATACACGACAGTCTCATGTTGTCAGAAGTCTGTACTGTCTCTTGAAAAATATGTTTGTGACAGCGAAGTTGACTTCCCTCCCTGAAGCCATCGCCGTTCCTTGGCACACTTGTAACGAGAGACCGTGCCGTTTTTAGGCTGACGCTTCGGTATTGTGGCATACCGGGACCAACGCCAACCCGACACAGGAACCGGAGGCTAGACATGGGAAGAAGTCACCCTTTTCTTCCAGCCTGCATGCCCCCTTTCCAAAATATACCCATGGGTGGCTACACTCTGAACAGCCAGGGCTGCTCTGTTTCTATTGTTCAGCTAGTTAGCATACAGACGCTCCTTGACAGTGATCTCATGGCATTGCACGACCGTTGAATCCAAAACGGCAACAAAGGTTTTTGAAGAAGTTTGCCAAAAATGTGTGATCTCTGCCAGCAGCAGCAACATCTGCAGTGAAGTTCAGACGGAGCAAACATTTGGGGTACGACCATCGTTGACTTTCGTTCCGGAGGTGTATCTGGAAGTTTTCTCATGTATTTGTCCTAAAAGCATTGAAACGTAACCCAGTTACTGCTATCTTCAGGGTTCCCAGCGAGGGCGTCGACATCATCGCATCTCAAGTGAAATCTATAGAATTTGCCTCTCCTATAGCCCGGAGACTTATCCTCCGCAATTGGAAATCTGATAAACCCCCAACGTTCACAAATTGGATCAAAGAAGTGCCGTCCTTACTTGGTCTTCGTTTATATAATTCACTCTTACTCTGTCTTTTCCACGAACATTATAGCTGATCTCTTTTTATTCTAAACATTAGGTGTCTGTATTTAAATAACTGTACTGAGATATGTGAATCTGTATGTGTCTTTGCAGTGTATGTCTATGTTCCTGTACATTTTCTTTCTCCTTATATATTTATTTCCTGGGTATCTGGGGAGGGCGGGGTACGCTTCAATGGTTGTGTATGTGTCTGTTTAACTGGGAAAAAGCAATATATGGACGTAAAATGACATTTTAAAAAGTCTTTTTAACTTTTAAAAACTTTTTTAGTTAGTGAGTATCTTCAGCAGAACTCAAACACTGAACTTCGACTTGTAAAAAACTAAATATTTGTTGTACAAGGTCAAAGTGGCTGGGATACAGAGGCCGATGGTTTGGAGTTGGAGATCCAAGGGAGAGCATGGAGGGAATGTGATTGAAGGAGATGGCGTGGGCATTGGGGAATGGGAGGAAGTGTGGCTGGTTGTCTGGCTGAAGGCAAAAAGACGACAAGGGGATCCTGAGACTGGGAAAAATAAACCACACACAAGTTAGGCACAGAAAAATGCAATAATCACAAAGAGCTACATAGAGACAGACACGGCCTAGCTGTTAGACGAACGTCATCTTATTTAGTTTCTTCTTCTGAACACAACGCAACAAAAATGGATGCAGCGTCTGACTCGGGAGGCTCGCTGTGGCTTCTAATCTAAACACCATTCTTTTAGTTCGCCTCCTCCGGTTCCACCACAGTTTTATGTCTTTCTCTTTGTGGACCAATTTTGAGCAGTTATTCGCCTATGTGATTGTTGTGACTTTTAAATGAATCCAATGAGCCATTTTAACACCGCCCTCGTGACACGTCTCATGTTTTGAGCGTTAACAGTGTCGTTTTATCACTCGAGGGCTGCGGTAGCACGGCAATTATGCGCGTCTACGTTCGGTAAGAATTATAGAACAGGGGGTCGATTTGCATGTGCGATAAACGGTGCTTTTACTCACGGCTTGCATGAGCTTGCGCGTGTGCGCCTGTCGTGCGCGCGCCTGTTTTAAATAGGGACAGCAGTTAGCTGAGGTGCAACACCTTTTTCTCTCATTAGATTTACTAAACAGAATAATGATTCCCCGGGGAATATGAATCCGTCGCTCCGCTTGCCCTGTCACTTTCTGCACTGCCGTCACCATGGTGATCAAAGCCAGATGTGCTTGTTTCTCTTGCCACCAACAAAGCACAACTGTACTCGGTGTTTTTACAGTTGTCACTCTGCTCGGTGCCACAGCCCTCAGGGAATCCGCGATGTACTGCAGCGGCATTAGACAAACTTTGAGAACACACTGCAGCTCTTCTCTTGGACTGTCATTCAGATTCTGAAACAGGGAATTAAAATGAGCCGAATCTGACCGAAGAAGAAGGCGGCTGTAATCGCGTTTTGTTTTGCTGTTGCCGCCATCGCATATTTTTTCAAGACTATCTGACACCTGAAACAAATGAGCACCAGCGAGAGAATTGTTCTGAATGAACATAATCTTCAGAATATCACCTTTATGTCACTTAACTAGACTTGGACTAGCGTGAAGGTTTTTCTCAGATCTCTGAACGTTTTTCATCTCACAGTTTTAGCGACTCGAGTTGTGACGCTTCTCCACTATTTATAGTCAATGCTCAAACTGATGCTTGACTGAAGTCCTGTGAGTTAAACTGATTAAACTATGAAGAAGAAACAACAACTTGCCACTGACAAAAACAGGAGCCAATCAAACCTTATTAATTTGTTGCGACTACAGTCGATGAACACGCAAAAGAAAAGTTCCAGCCGCAGGACGTCGCTCGGCTGTTTGAAGAGGGAATAAATCGGCACGTGGTGACAGACGGCGAGACGTTTAATATCGGTTGTGATATTTCGCGCGATCTGACAAACGCGCGCCGCTCGTCTGAGACGCGGCGAGGGACGGGGTTTTTTCTGTCTGTCGCGCCTTTAACAACACAAACATCAACAAACAATCTCCGTGAGACGAGAACAACAAAGGCAACGCGCTGAAAGAGGGCAAAAATTTACACCGGTGTAACGCGGCGGCGATCAAAGGAACACGGGCGAGACACACAAAAACACACCTGCAGTGACAGATGGAGGTAGCCCCAGTAAAGAAGAGAGAGGGCAACGCGGCGCTGAGAGAGAAACTTGTAGACGAGGATGAGGGAGGAATAATAAAGGAGCCGGGAAGAATCCATTGTTGATTTAAGCATGTGTTCAACCGCAAACACTGCATAAGCACTTTACACGGACACGAGCATTTTCGTCGAAGACCGGTTTGATCTATAAACAGGAAGGAACGCGAGTCTGACTTGTCCCCGGGTGACACTATTAGGGTGTTGGTTTACCACCATAACTGTCTCCTCTTGGATCTGAGCCAGACAACAAGGTGACTCCGCTCCGGCTGCACAATGATTAGTCAGGTTCTGCCCCACAGTGATGCTCTGTGGTGGCTTCGCAGTTCAGAAGACAGAGAAAAAGAAGAAACATCAATGGTTTGGTTGCGAGAAAAGAAACGACAAAGCACATGCTAAAGAAACAAACTGCAATCTATTAGAAGTTGAGAGCAAAACTTTTGGGAACAGCTCAAGGATTTCTTTTTCCTTCTTCTTTCTTCTTGCCTAAATGTACAGACAGACTATCAGTCAGAACATGAAACATGAGAGTTATCTGCTGTTTCTTTGGTGGGAGCAGTTGCTAGGCAGACAACATAGATTCCAGGAAGAAAGATCATGGCAGATAATCTCTCTCTCTTCAGTCGTCCGTCTCGCTCGCAACCCATGGAACAGATGAGCCTCCGTTTTAATCAGCTCAGCTCACGTTTCGCTCGCTTAACTGCGGCCTAAAGCGTCCTCTCAGACTTTTCGGCGTTCACTTCGGCCTCACGCTCCGCCCGGTGAGCGCTGCCAAAACGTAGGTGGCCGCACTCCCGGCGTGGACGCCGACCAGAGAGCCGAAGCTGCTGATTTACCGCGTTCACCGCGTAGCCGTGAGCCGTCATACCTTCTGTAACTGTAAAACCTGTTGCCAGCGTGAGTAATCCGGGCGGCAATTACGCTTCCCACCAAAAACACACTTTGCAAGTCAAATTCGAGGGTTTTTCACATATTTTGGAGGAGGCAGTGACCCGCTCTCTACAGCCGGGACTGATGCCATCAGCACTAGATTACAAAATAATTCCGCCGAGCAAACCTGAAAACATTATTTTTTTCTCTTGCGCCGTAAAAACCCGAGCGTGGTGTGTACAGGCAGTTTGAGTGCTCCACTCTTTGACTCTCGGGGAAAAGAAATAGTGACAAATCTGTTGATCTGCTTTGTACTCAGCCCCCCCCCGCACCCCGCCCACCCCCTCCTCTACAAATCCTCAGACACATTTTTAACTTCATCTCCAATCAAAGAAGCCCAGATTGCAATCTGCTCCACAATATGTTTTGCTCCACTTTATTAGGCCCATAGATAAACCTCATGGCTGGAACACAGGCCTGTGAGTAATGAAGGCTCCCTCGTCATAACAAGATCCTACCCTCCTTATGCTCTCCCTCTTCTCTCAATTTGTTGTGTCTATAAGTTTAGCCGGTCACTTTCCCCCCCGCTTTCCTCTCAAAAGGAGCCGGCCCGCGCAGATGCTCTAATAAAATCTAATCATTTTTTTTTTTTTTTTAGATCTTGAAGGCGCGCAGGCGATTTAAGAGAACGCATTGTCAATATGTATGCGGCTCCAGGTTCTGGACAAAATGTACCCCATTTAATCAGATTGTATTAGCAATCAATTAGACAGAGTGTTCTTACTTGACGCACGCACACACTCTTACCAACCGAGTACTGAATAATGCACATTTCTGTAAGTACGTGAGACAGACCAAAGGCAGATATCCTAACACATTTGGTGACACCTATGTTTGTAAATGAGTTTATGTTTACAGCACATTAATTATTGTGTGTTAACATCAGGCACGTCCTCAGAAACACCGTATTAGACAACAGAGAACACCCACACGTAATCTCCTAGGTGAAAATAAGATTCAGGAAACTGAAGAAACAAAACAAACAAAAAAAAAAAAAACAGAAGTTCAACGACACATAAATGGAGTTAATTCCCTGCGGCATAGGAAAACAAAAGGGGGCTAAAGGAAATGAACTTTTCTCTGAAGCAGCCGGTTTTTTTTTTATAAAAAGCTGACGCGTCGAAGAAGGCGACTGCTGTTGCGGGGTACCGCGAGAGAAAGCCGAAAGCCCGCCGTAGCCGACGAGAGCTGAGTCACCGAACAGTCACAGAACAACTGCCCTGTTCTACCAGATCACTGGTGTTTGTCTCTGGCTTCGGTCCAGACGCAGACAATCGTGTCAAGATACTCACCAGCTGATATGCTACAGTAAGCGGGCCTTGTCTGATAGTGGGTTAACTGGTCGCCAGATCTCTCTCTCCTTCCAGTAATTCTCCATTCTGTCCATGTCCAGGTTATACGGGACTTTTTGGACTTTATCTGCTGCGCTGCGTACAAGTGATTTATGCTTTAAAGGAGGCATATGTTCAGCACGCTGCCTCTTAATATCGGCTGTAATTAATAAAAGTCAGTGATAAAAGTTCACGCATGCTTTTCACAAGCTTCGAGTCAGGTGCGACTCTTATTCCGATAATTTAACAATGTATATGCACAGAAACTACCGATAAGTTTGGATTATTAGGTGCATTATTAGACATTATCATGCCGTGTTTTACGAGCAAATCCATCCATGAATCACCAAGAAGAGATTCACTGAAGAGCTCGTTATGCAAAAAAAATATATATATTTGGCGAGTAATTATGGACTATATTTATGTTGTTTAACCAAGGCACTGCATTCGAGAGGAGCCCAATTATCATGTTCTGGAAATAAGAAAATGATAGGCAATAGGAAGAACATACACACTCTTTAATTTGTTTCACTCGAGAGAACTTTTGGAGATGTTCCAGCAGGTCACTGAGAGTGAAGACTGATATGTGCAGGAGCTTTAGGGGTTAAAGAAAATACTGTGGACACTTGAAAAGGGATCAAATAGTCACACGTCACAATTTGGGCAGCCTGTGTTGATGAAACGTGTTTTTTTACAACTGGCTAGCTAGTATGCAGGTTAAATATGCTGCAATAACAAAGACATTTTAGGACTTGAAGGTGGTGTGTGCATGTTTCTGTCGATCAGTGACAGTTAATATGACAAGTATGAGAAGAAAAACAAACATTTATGATTCATGAAAAGGACAACAGACAACTTTTTTCCCTTTATTTTATTGTAAATGGGTCTATAAAAGTGAGAGTATAATAAAGAATAGTCATACAACACATATGTTTAAGATATGAGTGATTTCACTGGGAATGTGGTAAAAGAAAAATGTCATCAATGCTCGTAGACGAAAAAACTTGTTCTTTTTCTTCTTTTTGTGCCATTATTTTGGATCAAATCAGTCTTAGAGACTGTCGCGGACTCTGTTCTCACTAGCAAAGACAGACTAAATAGTCAAGTACAAGTCAAATCTCATTAAACCTGTTGAAGTACAATCATAACTCGTCTGTATTGGTCCTTTTGGTGAATTCACTCTATGTTTATAGTTTTAAAGACTGCAACAATAGAAAACACAAACAATTTGAACAATGTTTTGAATATAAAAGTTGTCCAAAAAGGAATGAAAAAGACTCACAGAAGGAAAAGGAAAATAATTAAATACTAAAAGTCCAGACATTCACATGACTAATGACATGCATAATGTGAAATTTAAAACTAAAATCATAAGATAAAGGTGTAAAATAAACGTTACAGTGGAAGGAATTGTCGGAGTAATAATTTTATTTAATAATTCATACTTCTGGATTACAAAAAGTGCTGAGCGACATTTCTTCTCTGAGTTTCAGAGTAAAACCTGTTATATTCCCATTGTCGGGGATATACAAATGATAGTCAAAAAGGTTTTACAGGATCAGGTAGAGACTCTGATGAATGTATTTGTATTTTTAAACTATAATCTATGACGCACGCTGACAGTGTGTGAATCAGTCTCCATTTCATGGGAGTGATCTCTCTTACTTTATGTCTGAGAAGCGTACAAATGTATTTTTTTAAGAAGCTTGAAAAATATTTTTTCTGATTTCATGTTCATACCTTTTAATTGCGTACAAAACAAATAAAATATGCTTGTTTCCAACATTGAAACATCTTTTGGGTTACATTCAGCGTACGGTAAGATGTGCGGGCTATGCTATATATGTGTGTCGCTTCTGCGATAATAAGATAATCAGCCTCTCATAAGGCCCTTAGCTTGGCCAGGAGAGCCTCTACATCCGACTCTCCGTTGGTGCCACAGCTGCTGACAACAGCACCGGTGGAGGTCGGCTGGAAGGTCGGGGGCTCTGCTTCAACTTCCATCTCTTTCTCAGTCGGTTTAACCGCCTGTCTCTCCACCACCCTCTCTCTGTCCAGCCACTGGCTGTGACCCGGGGGGTTCCGGTACCTGCGGCCTGACTCCAAACACACAGCAGCCTTGGACCGGGCTGCAGATGGATGGCTTTCAGACTCGTTATGAGTCTCCTTGGCAGGGGGAGCTTTCACCACCGCTGAACCTGCATTTATATTCTGCCGAGAGCGAGACCTTTGTAGAGGTGCCTTGTTGTTTTCTGTGAGCGGGGGGGGAAAAAAAAAAACAGAGGAAAAAGCAAAACAGTGAGCACAACTGTGAAAGGAAGGCAGGAGGGCGGCGAGGAGACGCTGTTGCACGACTGGCTCGTTAAACAAATGGATGCAAGCGGTTATTGAGATGAAGCAAGAAAGAGAGAGAGGAGGAGGAGGGATGTTTAAAAAAAAAGGAGCGAGAACGTGCGCACAAAACATGGTGTCAGTCACGCGACGGCAGATACAAAACGACAACAGTGGAAGTCATCAGGCGGTAACACACTTATGCAAACAACACATGCATGCAAAACAAATCAAAAGTGCATATATATATACACACATGAGCTCACTATACACGCTGTTAGTCCGGATGAGTACACACACAAACGCACGGCGTGGGAAGCGTACATTGTGCATACAAACACTGATGAGGACAGGTTTTTCTGCGGCAGACTGTGGCATGCGGCAGGCTCGATATGATGAAATGGATATGGCTGATCAACTGCAACAGAAACTCAATAACACTGTACGTCGCCCTTTTCCAACCCCCCCCCCCCCCTTTCTCTCTTACATGACACCCTCCCACCCTGCTCCACCTCCTCCGATCCCATCATTATCATCCATTCTCCTTCCTCCCCTCTTCATCTCGGCTCTCTGCTCCTGCAGTAGTCCTCTTCATCTTTCTTATTTCCGCCGCTCTCCCTCCAGCCCCCCCCCCATCTGGTTTCCGACTTAAAACACACCCCAGACAGACAGTGGAACAGAGCGACGGCCCAGATCAGACCTACGTTCTGAATTATAATCCCTCTGAGTAGATCTTAGACTTCATCATCAGTATGTGTGTGCTGGAAGGAGAGGGTAGATCCATATTCATGTGACCTTGAACGAGAGGCTGAGAGGAGTGGCGCGAGGAAAGACACCACCGCATTTAAAGTTTCCTGAGCATTAAATGTCTGGCAAACAGGAGTCAAACACAGCAGAGCAGAACAGAGCGACCCGCTCTGTCAGCCAATCGGTAATGAGTTTGGAGCGTGGCCAGTCAGTCATGACAGTGTGTTTTATGGGCCGCGCTGACGAATGACAAGGAACGTCCCTGAACACAACCTCTGACAAATAAATAAGGATAAAAGGAGGAAAGAGAGCAGACAGGGAAGAACCGACTGCGAAATTAAGCAAAGGAAGCCAACGATCGCGCGCGAGGACACACACACACACACACACGTTCGCCCGTTAGGCAAACGCGAGGCAGTGAGGGATTTTAAAGGGCTGAAGAGAGTGTTGCCCTGCTGCTGTGACTGAACACTTACTGCAGCTAAAATCCAAGTCTCCTCTCATTACCGCACCCTTTTTGCTCCCTCTTCCTGTTGTTGCCGTCTCAGCTGTTAAAGATGACAATTATTCCCCGCTGTCGATCCTCACGCACCCCACTCCCTTATCCTGTCCCGTCCCTCTCTTTAAAAAAGAACAACAAAAAAACAACCTATCATCAAACCGGATCATGGCGATTTCCCGACAAGCACACGACTTCCTTTACAAGGAACACACTCGCAGATTGAGAGCTGGCGTTGAGAAAAATATCAGTTGCGTTATCAGCAATTTGCATCCTAATATCTTGTTTTCAAAACAAACAAAAGGAAAAAAAAGTAATCAGTAATATTCAAACGCATCTTGGACATCTTTGAATTGACCTTTATTTTGTAATCTATCATTTACCTGTCATTATCTTCTCTGCATGAACCCTTGACAATTATATACAAAACACACGTGCTGGAGAGAAATACAATAAAAATCTATGTAAATATATTTTAAAAAACCCAACAACAAAAGCGCACTTACTCAAAGTAAAAGCATCTCTTCTCTTCCTAACAGGACCCTGGCCTTTAATGGTGAACATGATCAAAGTGCTGGCAAGTTCAGTTTCTTCTGACTCTGCCCGCCTGTGACATCTCGTTGGCCCTTCCTTTGAAGCCTCGCTAGCTTCTCAACATATGCCTTCATCTCAGCTGTAAAACACGTCTGAGGAGATGTAAAACATATCTCATCTCAGAGGCTGTACTGCTTTAACCAAGAACTGACACGGGTTTTTACACGAGGACGAGTGGAATTCCAAGACCCAGCTGTTGTCTTTTATCAAACGCACACTGTGATGGTAGAAGTGCGCGTTTATCCCTCTAAGCCAATCTGATACAGATTCAGATATGTGAGAAGTAATCTGATGTAGGAATCACACTTCAACTCCGCATGCTTCAACTCCGCTTTAAGCTCGGCCTTTCAGTGCAAAGTAATTAAAGTGTCCTCGTCTTGACCGGCAAGAACTTCACTGAAAACATTTTCTCACTTTCTATTTCAAGTGTAGAGTACAAAGACCACCACTGATAGTTGAAAGACTGTTCCACTTATTGCCCTCCTGTAACATCGTCAGACTCAACGTACAGCTTAAGAAGTTAACAGAGCAGCAGAAGCAGAGATATTGCATATTTTATTCCAAGCATTCTTCCTCCCTGCCAAAGTCTGGTGCCTATATTACCCACAGCGCAACTGGACCACCGACAGACAGTTCAACAGAGATTCGGGTGTGTCATGCTGGTGGCTGCTAATGTAGCCTTGAGCCGTTAGCCTCAAGCAGAGATGAGGAGAGCAGATTTTTTCCCCCCAAATCTTTTATACAGTGTGTTTACAGCCCCAAATGACGCCGACTCAAGTGACATCACATGAGGTCATTTGTCAGATTTGCTGCAGCCCTGTGTGGCCACCAAGCTCTACACCTTCACATAAGCATAGTACACAGAAGCTGGATGTATACACTTGGTGTAGTTCTCCTTTAACAATAAGCATCGCTTTAAAAAGGGGCAAAAGTTTGGAAAGTCCCCAAGAAGGACACATTTTTCAAAACTGGAAACTGGGTATTGTTTACCTCGATTTGAGGGCCATTGTCATCCATCTAACTCATGCAGTTTGAACAACACTAAATGGGTGCATGTCCTTGTAAATAAAATAGCTTATTGCTTCAGTTATTGCCTTTGAACGGGAGGATTTAGGGGCAAGCAGCTTTAGCTGGTATCCCTGACTCTGTTGTTAACTTGCGTACGGTTGGCTGCTCCCGTTTCCGACAGCACTTTATTGTTCTTTTAGAATACCTTGTTCCTAAGAGAGTAAGTTGCTGATGCCACTGTTAATGATTTTATGACGCTGTTGCATGTTTTGCATGAGGCATTTCTTTTGTCAAGGTTTATGGAAGTGTAGCACGCGGTGGAGCTCCCGTAAGACCCTACAACTGAGAGAGCCTAATCAATCTTTGACAAGTTTCGGAATAGAATTTTAGTTTGGATCTGTGTTTCGTGAAACATCTTGCACTCTTGTATCGATTTCCCGATACGTAGCAGTTAATCTTTACACCTCAATGTGATAGCAGTCCATTGGAAAACTGTCCTTAGCCAAAATTAGAAAAGACTGTGAGAGGTATTCCTTTATTCCGTCTGCAAATAGCAGAAAAGAGTTCACGTTTCCTTATGTAAGATCATTTCCTCCATTTATATTTGCTTCTTCGACTGATGCAGATGAGCTTTTACTCATCTCTCTCCCCTCCTCCTCTATTCTACTCAATTGAAGTTTTTGAGAAGTTAGTAGACAGGCAGACTGAGGAAGCGAGCCTCAGTCAGTCTGGACTGCAGCAGTGCTTGCTTACTTTTATTTTCACTCTGCCACCATTGCAGTTGACAATAAACTCATCTACATTATACGAGCTGATAAAAGAACAGTCAACACATATGAAGGCGTGGAGATTGGTATTTTACAGTGTCTGCAAAACACGAACACAATAGGATTCTGCAACACTAACAGTCTATCACAGTCCTCAGTCTGCATGCTGTCTTTTGCTTTGCTTCAAGGCAGATTGGAAAAAGAAAAACAGTTGAAAAACAACGATAAAAGGGCTGGCAGACTAAGCTTGTGTCTCTTCTTGCTCTCAGCTTTGCTGAAGAATGTGTCTTTAAACCCAAAGTCTCACAGCCCACAGCCTTTTAACCAGCTACTGACACGGGTTTGTTTGCAGCAGGAAACAAGTCAAACCTCAAACAAAACAGACAATTTGCTGCTCTGAACGGTTCAGGAATATCATCAAGAATTTCAAGATGGAGCCGTGGTGGTTTATTAAATGTCTGATAGAGTGACATTTTGTAGAACTGTAAAAGGGCCGGTCAAATAGAGAAAAAACATTTCTCTCTCTCTCTCTCTCTCTCTCTCTCTTTTTTTAAATCTGCAAATAGCTGCAGAGAGGAATTCACATTTTCCTCTTGTCAGATCATTTGGTCCATTTGCATTTGCCACTTCAAATACAGATGCAGATGAGCCTTTCCTCTCATCTCTCCCTCCCTCCCCTTCTCTCCACTCTTATGAAGTTTGCAGTATTTGATCACTTTAAGAAGAGGGTAGTCATGCAGACTCGGAAAAAAAATGCAGACAGCGGAGTGACTTTTTCTCTCTGCGGAGTGACTGACACAACAAGTTGAAGTTAGCGAGATCAAACACGAGCACCACGAATCATAACACAGCTAACTGGCTTGGCGGTTTGCTGCATGTTCTGTCTAATGATGATGACTATTTCCCCCGTTTTTTTGCATTTACAAGTGGAATATCTGCGGCCAGGTTAATGCACAAGCATCAGGTCAAATGCGAATACAAATGACTAAGAACTAAAAACATAATTTTGTGCAAAATTTAAAAATTTTCAACTAGGAATTGAACTAACGACTACCTTAATATTTGTAATTATTTGTTCAGATTAATTCTGAGATATATAAACTGTTAGAAATATAGCGAGAAATGAATATGCCTAGCATGGACATAGTTGTGGTCTGGTTATTACCAACCAGTGTGTGGGATTTAGTGAGATCTAGTGGTATAGTTGCTGATTGCAGCCTCCTCTCAGTCCATACGGGAACCAGGGATGTGTTTTCACTGTATTTTTGCAATTAGTTACCCAACCTTGCTCAGTCCTTGCTGCGGAAGCCCAGGATTTGAATCCGACCTGTGGCTCTTTCCCAAATGTCATTCCCTGTCTCTCTCTCCCTGCATTCCTGTCACTCTCCAGCTGTCTCTACAGAAATAAAGCTTGAAAACGCCCAAAAAATACCTAAATCCATTAATATAAACAGGAGAAAAACTCGATGGCTACATTTATATATGACTGGCCACACTGTTACGTTGACATTTAGTTACCTCAGAATATAACAACCGACTGAAAGGAGGAAAATACTGCAGGTGAAAAAAAAAACAAAAACCCAACAACAAACTGGACAGGGGTTTGGATGGTACAAGCAGTACAAACAGCCCTCAGAGCTCCCTCTTGTCCAACAGACGGCTATACATTACCTCCGAGGTCAGACATCATGATTTTGTCTATGTGAGCATGGGGCTGTGCTACGCTTTAGTATGTTTCTGTTCGTCCTTACAGAAAGAAAGGATACATTTAGGAGTTGAAAAAAGGGATGCTATCACAAATGTGTGTGACGTCCCAATGTCCTCCAGTGAGTCTTATAAAAGTAAAAGCCAGCAGACAGCTTGTTAGCTTGCCTGTGTGCATTAAGCTGGCTGTAATTAAAGATCATTACCTGGCAACACACCAGTCATTGAAGGTTTGTCCCACGCTTGTTTGTTGTAGCTAACTGTGTGTGTGTGTGCGTGTTCAGAGCCGTCTGTGTAGCTTCACTGTCACATAAGAACAACAGCAGATGGGATTAAAAACGAGGAGAGGCAACGAGCAATGAAAGGGGAGTGGAAGGAGGAGAGCAGTGGAAGAAATGGGACGATGAGGGAGAAGATGACAAGATGAGCAGGATAAACAGCCTCAAGACAGTGGCATGATTCGGAGGCAATGATTGTGGTTCAGACTAGTAAAATAGTACAAAGTACTATTAGTATAGTACAGAGTGGATGTGCATAGTACATATAGTACAAACGAGAGAAAGAGCAGAAAGGAGGACAGAAGAAGAGAAAATAGAGGAGGTGTGTGGATGGTTGTCGAAAGAGGACTATAACAATCCCTGTGACTAATATGGAAAAAAAGACGGCACTGTTACAGGTAACTGAAGGCCATCCTGCTCTAATGCATATCAAAGTGTTTTCCTTTGTTGAGCTGTGATTTGACCCTCCCTCCCTTCTGTCTCTACACTCCCATATTTAACAACTCCAACTATCTTTGTTGAAAATGGATCACAGTGTTGGTGGAAAAGCAACATCTCCTGGCTTTTAGGCTTAGTCCTTACGCAAGAGGAAGGAGACTCATTTCTTTTATAATGATCACTAGATAAAAGCAGCGTGTTATTTCAAATGTAAAAACTGGGTTAAAAATAAAAACCAACACCACAGTCATCAGCACACACTCGGAGGTAATCCATGAGACACGGTAGATGGAGCCTGGATAAAACTGGTTCAAAAGAGAGAATGGAGGCAGTTCCTTGACATTTATGGGTCACCATCTATGACTCACATACAAACAAGTCCATAGTAAACAACATAAATAGTATAGGATTTGGCAGTGGTCTTTACGCAAGCACCAACGTATACACAAGGGGACAAACATGAAGACATGTCAACACATTTCACCTGCCATGCTTAGGCAGAGATGACTGAGTCGCATTAAACCCAAGCGTACGTGGCAATGTGAGCAGGGGTTGGGTAAGGGCGGTTTGCTGCTTAAAACCAAAAAGGGCGACATGGAGGATAAGAAAGGGCTGAGCTCGATGTCCCTCAAGTCTTCTGCCCCTCAGTGTGAACCGCAGCCACTGTGAGCTTCAGCCAAGCATGACATTGCGTTAGCACGCCTTGGTGCGCCTAACAATGCCTCAAAAGTGAGCCTGGTTCCTCGCCACTAGTACTGCTAGCCCTGCAAACACTACTGGCTCACACCGCACACAATGCTCTGTTGAGAATACAATTAAAAGGGGACCCCCGCCATTTCCTAGTTTCTGTCATATTTATAATGTTACAAGGAATGATGTTGATATTAAACAAAGTAGAAGCTTTTGCTCCCTGTGAGCAAGGAGCTCAGCTTTGCGCTGAATGGAATGCTTTCGAGTTTCTTTACACTTTATGTGGCGATGCCACGTAAGATTGTCACAAAGTTCTTTGATTGAGCACACAGGTCACCACCTGCTCAGTCTACACTGTCCACTTTGCTCAGGAAAATTCTTCAAGCTTTGAAGAAGAAGTACACGTTTTCTGTTTTTCCTCCACTTCTGTCCTCTTGTTTTTCTGCCTCAACCCTCTGTGATATATTAAGCTTATTGATGCGCATATAGCTTCACTTGTTGTTAACGTTAGAGATTGGTGTCAGGCAGCCCAGCCCATCTTCAATAAACTCATTATACACAGAAAACTGTGCATAATTGAAGGTTTGAATGTTCCTGGTAGAGCACACGCAGGCTTGTGAGTGACCAATGTCACTTCAAGCTATCATCATCTCTATAGTGTGATGGCTGCTATGTTTAACATATAATTGCACTCCTGCAATATTTTCGTGCTAGATTAGAAAAAGCATCTTCCATAAATAATTACTTCCCTTGCTTTAAACTGAGCGGCCACATGATAACATAAATTATGTCGCGTGAATTAGTCATGTTAAGTGAGTTTTACATCTCTGCCAGTTGTTTCATAAATACATACATCTAAAAATCTGCTGTACTGTGGGCTGTGGTCAGCGAGAACACAAATATGTAATCCGTATCTAATAATGGATTGAACCATGCAAAAAAAAAGAGGCATGATCCTTTACAATATAAACAAATCTGTCCGCTTGTATTACAAAGAGGAAATACAGCTGGCAGATGGTTGTAGCAGCCCGGACTCTTACTCCTGCTTTACTCTAATTATGTCTACATGCAGGGTAATGGACTGAGAATGTTTCCACATACAGGGACAGCATCACTTCTTCAGGTCTCTGCCTCTCTTCTTTTCCTCTCAGCCGTCCTCCCCCTCCCCTCACACACACACTCACACATTCATAAAAGACATCAGACATCAGACACAAACACAGCGAGACAGCCTGACAGACACACATCACTGCGGAGAAACAAACACACACATACACAGTCTAATAAGCACTGGCTATTTCACTGATACAGGTGTAGAGCCAGTGTACTCTGCTGCCTCTGGCATGAATTAAACATGTCTTGGTTTCAGGCTCTGCTACCTGTTGTTGTTTGTGTGGTTACTGCTGGTAAATATCCCCAGCAGTCATAGTCTAATGCATATGTATTTCCCCCCAGTGGCTTCACACTAACTAACGGTTTCTATGAGCCGTCTTCTCCAGCAGTGTACACCTGTCACACTGTGAGAGTAAAATATTGATCCTTCACACGCCTCCAGACACGAAGCTGAAATGCACCCGCAAACGTCTATCTGCAGACAGACAAACAGACAGGAGCACACATTTCTCTGTTAGCCTCCAATCAGTCGGTAACATGGATTAATGAACTGGTAGACTGAGGAGAAGTTTATATGACACACGTAGCGCACAGCCAATAAACTCCTCTGTGTTGTACACACATGGGCCGCAGTGGATTATAGTGAACATAGCTGCTAACCTGCATAAGCAGTCTTTATCCATGAGACATTTTCAGCACTGTTTTCTTGTTTGATAAATGCCTCTGCAATAACAAAGAGTTTGTGCCTGGTTGAAGTTTTGGTTGGGTGAATCAATAAGAATACAGACTTCAGTAGATATATTGCTATTTATACAGGTGTATCCAGGTAAGAGACAGACCTGGAAATACATACACCAAATACAATTTAGCATATATTAAAGTGTATACAAGTAAGAATTAGTGTTAAAGTACGATACAGGCTTGGTAATAAATGTGTCACAAAAAAAAAACTTGTGATTAAAAGTTCAGTCTGTAAACTTTACGGCAGAAATGGAACACAGTATGCATAATTATTTATTACCTCCATGTTGAACTGCTAGTCAGAACGGACCAAACACCAGCTCTAGATAGGATGGCATTTTTTTCCTCTACGCATTTCCACGGCTCCCCTCCTCTGGGAGTGGCTGCTGATTTGAATACAACATTGTTATAATTTTAGGCTGTTTTATTTAGGTGAAGTTATTGTAGTGTTGCTGCTGTTTATACAACTTCATATTCAATAAGTTCAGCCTTTTGTTAAATGAAATGAAGCATGCTGATATACATATTTTTTTAAAAATGTAAGATTACATCAATTTAGAATCAATATTTAAACTTGGTGTTAGTTTAGTATTAGAAATTGTTGAATGATATCCAAACCTATATTCAAGTCATTGTTTAGCAACACCATGTGTTGAGGTAATATTACTTTACACCCACAATGCTGACACAAGATAGATTTACCCATTGTCATGACATCAAAAGATGATTAAATATTTAAACCTCCAATCGAAGACTTCCATTCTTTGTCTCCTTTTTAGTTCCTTTGGGGTTTCTTTTTTGCCGTTGTTTCCACTGCCAGCTAAGGGCTTGTGTTTAACACTCAGGCCGACTCTGACAGCTCTCAATATGCAGGGCCAGTCCTGCCAAACAGACTTATGAATTCCAAACAGCCCGGAGTCATGCTCCATATTTCATTGAAGTTGAATATTTAAAAAGATCAACCCACTCAAAACCCTATAAAACCTATCGTTCTGGGGCCTTGTGTCCTAAAAATAAAATCGCATCTGCCATATCGCATTACAGACAGCCACATCAGCCTCCATCTCTTAACCATTTCCCTCTCTCTGTTCCCCTCTCTCTCTGACAAAACCCATCTGGTAACCAGCCTGTCTCTATCAACACAGGTTTCGCTCTCTCTCGTTCAAACAACTGCACACTTCTTCCAGCCTCCTTTATCCCATTTGCTTCCCTTTTCTCTCTCACTGTCTCAAACTCACAATTCTTCTTCCTTTATTGGTACTGTAACTCTCACCCCTGAGCTGTCCTTCAGCCTCATCTCCTCTCAGAGAATCACACAGATGGTTCTCCATTTCCTTCCTACAGCAAAATGGACCTGGTATCTTATTTCAAAAAGTGAGCAAATAAGCACACCGTTTGACAAGACGCAGCAAAATGAATGGAGACAGACTGCAATGGAGCCTTCTTTTGACAACACAGTCTCAGTCAGATCAAAGTGATCCAGACTCAGATTTAGAAAGGAATCAACATCGACTAATCAACATGTGAGAATTGGACAGTGTGGCAAGTGTGTGTGTGTGTGTGTGTGATTACAGTCTGAGTCTCACCATTACTATGCTCAAAGCAAGCATGTACAGGCTTTGCTGGGTATAAAATAACAATATCTAGATGTATTATGTCAGAAGAAATTTTTTTTGCATATCCATAACATTTGATGACATTTTGAATCAGAGAAAATAGCGCAAGTGTAATCACTGACTGACTTAATTTGCTTCAACACCCTGTTCATCGTGGTTCAGTTAAAAGTTTGTTAGATTTCCTGTCAGCACCTCTGTCAGATATGCGAATGGACCGACATACGATAACTATGTTAAACATAGCTGTGACCAGTTTTACATTTTAGGTGCAGTAGTAGTAGCAGTAGTTAATACTCGCACAATACTTCATCAAAAAAAAGATGCACTGACTTAAATCAATCAATCAAGACTCAAATCAAAAGTTCAACCACATGAAAATGTCACTCATTTACATACTGGAGAATCAATCAGTTCCCATGATATAGTATTGTTAGAATAATAACAATAATAACTTATGGGACATAATGAAAAAGTAAATATCACATAAAAACTGACTGAACCGACTGACTGAACTACCGGTTATTAATTTCAATATCACTTTAGCTTTACCTGATAATTATGAGGACAGACATACCAATATAGAACACAAAAGGTCTTTATATTTTATCTGCAGACTGAAATGTACAATATGCTAATTTACACTTCCACTTGATTTCAGATATAATCTTTGATGAATAAACATGACACACACAGACAGAAGCCTCTGGGCAAGAGCATGTGTGTATACACCCACCCACCAGTTGGCAGGGAAAAAAAATGAGATCAAATCAACTCATACCAGAATTAAAATTAAGAGACAGGCAAAACATTACGCCAACATGGTGCAATACACAGTGATATTAAATAAATAAATAACTAAAGCTCTGCTTAGTGTGCCAAGGGTGAGGAGCGGCCTACATGACCAGATAACTCAAAACTAAGGTGAGATGCCTTGGTGCTTTTGTGTGTCTCCCCCCTCCCAAACAATCTGGGCCAAACTAAAGACAAAGAAATAAATAAATATCACTGTAGTCATAATACATCAAGGGAGGCAGAGAACAGAGGGCCTGTGCATGCAGAGACTGGCATGCATTCCATGTTGTGATACATGTTTATGCAAACCTAACACTTCCTTCAGTTGCTTCCATGTAGAATCGTGGAGTTTGCTGTTAAGCACAAGTGAACTAGTTAAGCAGAGACAAATTTGGATTTTCTGGCAGCGCTAATTAGGAAAGACAGCCAAAAGCGGTGAGTCCACATCCAGACTTCAAAAACACCCCATCAGAAACTTATGGGTCACATCACAGGCACTGCGTGTTTTTCCTCAAACCACTGTATGGCTGAAGGGATTAAAGTGCTTATCGCGCCTTACTCACTAACAAAGTCGGGTAGTGCCTTAGCATACTGTTGCTCCGGATAAAATCCTGAGTGTTTTGCATGTGCAAATGTTGGTTTGTCTCCTCCTTCTCATCAGCTCGACACTGTGAGTCATCAGTGAAAATGCAGCAAAATTCACATGACACCACTACAGTGCTTTGGGGTAATATTGCTATGCTCTCCTGCAACCACTGGAGCTCACTGACATATCAATGCAATTAGAATCATGGCTGTGTCCCAGTGAAGGTCAGCTACAGCGAGGGAGGCAGTCAGAGAGGAAACAAATTAAGTGACAGGGCAGCATGGCTGAGTTTAGCTCAGCCTCTGTCCAGGGGCCTCTTCCTCTAACTCTCATACAGGCCTGGCAATTAAAAATACATGCTTCAATGGACTATGCAACTCCCTGAAGAACGTATAATAATATATTTACACAAGTCAAACACATGTAAATGAACACGGCCATCCAGTGCTGTCTGTGCAGCCAAATGCACAGTGATTTCATATTCCTTATGCACTTAGAACTGATGGCCAGCCAGCAGTGTTCCATTCAATGAACCTCTAATCAATGCAGCAGACAAATGATGTGGCGAAATAAAAGGTTGTACACATCATGGCTCGGGGGAACACATTAACCCAATCACGTCGAAAGGTATGGATCTGCTCAAAGAAACTGCAGTTCATCACACACCACGAGTCCTCTGCGAGACAGACACCGGTAGGACAAGGACAGTGGTGTTGATGAGATTGGACCGTATTGATTTAAATCAATAAAAGGCTGAACAGAGGTGTGTGCGGAAATGAGGAAATACATTTAAACAGTGGAGCTTCGTACTGTAGCCAGTTGTTAGCAAACACCCATGGGATAACTTCCAAGCTGAGTGGGACCCGTGGCTGTGACCTGTGTGTGTGTGTGTGTAAGCATGTGTAGGTGGTTGCACCGGTGTGTGTGTGTACAAGGTAGATGTGTATGTGTAGGTAATGAACTATTATTTAAGTCAACTTCCAAGTGTGCGCAAAAAAAAGCCAACAGTACGCGTGTGTGATATGAACTGATGGTTTAGCACAAAAGCATTCTTAACGGATCTGGCCTTTGGGAGAGTGTAGTGCTTTACTGTAAGTGTGTCATCCATCTCATTCCTTCTGAGAGCTCCCATGGGGCCCATAGCAATCTATGCTCCAGACATGTTCTGTGTCTCGTCCAAAGAGTCAGCGGCCGAGTGGACGATAGAACGGGTTAATATTGTAAATGGCCAACAGACGAACACTGCCAGAAGGGTTGAAACAAATTGAAAGCTTTGACTATGAGAGGGAGAGAGAGAGGCTGCACGTCCATACATGACTGCATCAACAGTCGCAGGGTCACAAACAGTCCTGCTGACAGAGTACAAGCCTTTCACACAAATTAATTGTTTTGATCTCATGTTAACCTTGACCTACAGAAACATATGGAGCAGATGTAGAACGGGATGCTTCAGAGTGCTCCGCTTCTTTGTACACGGCCACGCTTAACATCCACATTCAAAGCTTTCCCTCATATAAAAACCTTGAAAGAAATCAAAGCAAGTACACGTTTTCACATACACACGCAGGGTGTCACGAGTCACCAACTGGAATCGATGTGCCAGGCTTAATGTCTAAGATACAGCTGCATCGATTCAAACTGCTTGAATCAGGGCAAAGCTGGGAGGGAATCGCGGCTGAATCAATGCAGGCATTTCTATATCAGAAAAGCCTGATATGACAGGTACCTTTTTTTCTCTGGAAAAAAAAAAAAGCAGCTAATAATGTCTTTTACTCTGTGCGTTTTCCTCTTGTACCTGCCACTCTTGTCAGCTCAGCGAGAGTTCAGATCATGTGTTGACGACCCTTTGCTCAAAAGAAGAGGAGGAGGAAAAAACAACTTTGAGCTCTGCTGCCTTACGTGCCATTTATTTTGTCAGGCATTTTAGCAAAACAGAATCCCGACACAGACTAACGCTGGATATTTATGATCAAGTCGTAAAAATCTGATTGAAGTTGAGGAAGAAGAAGCCGTCCACGTACCATATCGTGCCACTCAACTGTAGGAGATTTGCGCATATGTTTCTCTGCGCTCTTATTATGAAATAAGACCGTGTTGTTAAAACTGACTACAGTCAATTCATACATAAACGCGAGCGTGACAACAAAGCCTTATTGAATTATAAGGTTGAAGCATTACTGAATTGATATCACCATTCTTTCATATGACAGGATTCAGTGAAAAGATTCTTTCAGTCTTTCAGCTTGGAGAAAAACTAAATTATATTATGGAACTGAAGTTTGGATGAATTGTATCATACAGCATGGCACTGCATTGTATCAAATACAGGTCTGAATCAAATTGTGTGAGTGTGAATTATTGCCTTCTTAAAATATATATACGAAATACTTCACTTTTTTATCTGAAGGTGTATTAAACGATTGTCAGAGCAACAGATACACATCTATATTATGAACCCGCACCTTTGTGCCATGTATTCGCCACAATCAGATGTACAAAATAACACCTAGATGTGTGTGTTTGTTTTCTTTAATCAGCCAATGAAGAGAACAATGGCACAGTGTGAGACATCTGAGCATACAGGAGCGCCTGCGGCACAATCCTACTTGTAATTATCGCACCACCAATCGGCAAACAAAACAAAAGACAAACGCCGGGACAAAGAAGAAATCGAGGGGGAAACAAGCAAGTAAATAACTTCAGAAAAAAAGACAATGCACCATGACAGCATGTAACACCCCTCTGTCTGAGAACAATCAGGGAAGCTTTGGTGCTGTTGTCTGTTGCTCGCATTGATCAGACAGGAGATATAAAACAGGGTCGAGAGCGGGGCTATGCAGGCAAGTGTTTGTTTGTCTCTTGACTGCCTTAGAAAGTTAGTTAAATTTAAAGTTACTTTTAGAAATAGCTGCTTCATTATGATTTACAAGAGAGAAATAGTCTAGCCAGGCTGTATACTTAAATCTGACTATGTTTTCCTAGGATACGATGGGTGACCAAAAATTACATATCATATTCAAACATCGCCAACAACAAACTCAGAAAAACATAACCTTCTTTCCACCCCTCATATCAGAACGGCATGATTTTTTTAGTATGGCAAGAAATGTGTTTTGCATAAGTAAAGGCACAAACAAATAATGACTAGAGCGACTGGTAAATGAGGGTACAGGACAGGGGCGTGAAGCAAGGTATTTATTACTGAAACACGCAGCCCAGCCTGAGAGTTTTTCCCTGGTAAACACAACGTGTCACATTAATAAATGGAACGACAGACCCCAGCGGAAGCAATTATGCAAAAATGCAGAGGAATTCAACTGGTTACACTTCTGCTTTCAGATGGCGAGAGAGCAACTGCTCCAGAAGTTCTAACAAGCAACAGGTGCTTATAGAAAGAAAAATCTAATTAGTGCAAACGCGACTCATCTTGTTGATTCTTCTTCTTTTTTTTTTCCCTTTTTAAATAAACTACACTGGTTGTAATAGACTAATAAGTACCTAAATACCGGTCATTAAAAGTTAAATTGACACACTTCTCAGTGAGGTTCAAGAGGTTCTGTATTGTACAGTTTTTCACCTTGCTGCGACAGAAATGATCACGCAGTACTAATCAGCTTCTTTAATTGTGGGGTAGATGACATGTTTATTCAGTTGAGACAATTACTTCATCAAGACTTTGCTGATCTCTACCTGCAAAACAAATGAGCCAGTGAAGCTAAAATATTTATTGCATCTATCTGCGTATCTGTCTATTCTGACAGCTGCAGACACCACTCAACACAGGGTTAGAGAAAACTGGCAAGATCCAACACCACCTCCTACACATGGGAGATATGGCATGCGCGAGTTAATGTAATGAAGACATGTTGGGAGACGGACTACGCGGCGTAATCACAACAGTTGTTATAAGACAAAACCTGGCATGAAATAATACATCCATAACTACAACTACTTCAGGCAGTGATGCTAGGCTATAGCTCTGGGCATGCAGAAATCAGATTTTGTTTGCGCTGATTTCATATCTGCCAAAGCACTTGGAGAGGAGGCCAAGCTTACATTGTTATTGGAATTGCTTGAGTCTGGACACAATCAGACATCTCTAAACCCAGAAGGAAGATAACAGGAGAAGAACCATCTTACATATCCGGGTAGATCCAAGAGTATTACCCTGCTGTGCAGCATGCACACATTTAGCACTGCTCTGCAACAATAATCTTGTTCAGCTACTGTAGATGGTCAATGATGATGAAAACATGTTTGAGACTATTTTAAACTTCAATAATTAACAGAATAATTCTGACAGTAGTGCCAAAATCACCAGAATAGCAAATTGTCCAAGTATATTAAATACACAAATAATGTTTTGGCTGGGCAATGTTTTCTCAGGCTCTGCCTTAAAATACACAATGTGAGTAAGGTGGGGTGTGAAAAGATGTGCATGGTTTAATGAATATTTTAATGTAGTTACTAACACTTATTTATGTTGTTTACTCGTTGGGCCACAGAATGTTCAAATTATGGGAAACACAGTTAGTTAGTTTGTATGTGTGTGTTTGTGTGTAACGACTGGATCTAGAGGTGCAGCTAGTTTGCAGTCCCATTGTGTGGTATCTTAAGGAGAAATATCCCCACTTCTCACTTGATTTATTACCTCAGTAAACAGTTTTCTAATGTGAAATGTATTTTAGAAACATATTTTGGTTCAGTGTTTAGCTGTAATATGAGAAATTTGGTGAGCAGGCAGACCAATATTGTTTTCAGCTTGAAAACAATTGAAATGAAGCAAAGCACAGCGCTATTTTCATGTTTTCATCCAAATATGGTCACTTCTGGCTCCCAAAAAACAAAATGGCAACAGGTATAATACCAAATGCAAGATTTTAAACTGGTTGTCTAAAACCTACAGGTGATGTAACGATAGAGTGACTTGCCCAGCAGTATGGTGCTTGCATACAGTACATTATTTTCTGAGGTTTGGTGTACCAACATGTATCAAATGGACAGATCACAAACAATGTATGCTGAATGACTTCTGCTCTTTTGCCACAAAGGAAAACAGCATATTGAATGTAGTTTTTTCTAAGGATAAATACTTTAAAGGTAATAAAGAAAACGTGAGTGCAGATGCATGCTTTACAACCTTTACTATGTGAAAATGACTTGGGTCATGACAAAATGACAGGACATTATGAAATTATTTAAGCACTGATAAGTTTCATTCTCCTCTCTAATTAAAGGATGAACTACAATCTATCTTATTCTGAAAGGAACCGGGTTGTGATCACCAAGGTCAGACCGGAATACTCAGCTGAGAACAGACACGCGGCCCGACATAACAGCTGGTAACACCTGGAACTAACACAATCAGCACAAACACCCATTGCAGCAGGCTGCTGTGTGGTGCTGGGTGGTGACTACTAATGGTTCATTGCCATAGGTGGGTGTAAAAGAAGAAAGAGAGAGAGACACACACACACACACGCAGACAGATCTTTGTAAAGCTCATGTTTTCTACTGAGCATGAACACAGTCACTGCTGTGAATAAAACACACAAGGATACAGAGAAAAATGAAAACAAAGCATGAAGTCACAATGAACCATGGGAAGGAATTACGCTTTCTTCTATCACCAACACAAACCCTTTGACACATGACAAGAGGGGTACTGGTATGGCTAATGCTACTTGATTACACATGTGCACGACACGAGAATGTAAAGACGCATTCATGCACATACTTCCGTACGACATGCATCAATTTTGCACTTGCCATAGCAACAGGGAGAAGACACCTAGTGCCTAGTACACAACTCTGCCTTATGAATCCTTTATAGCCAACTACCTGGATCTCATTATAACCTGATTAGATGGTCTGTTTGGGAACAGCTGTACACATGTTGTATTAGTAAAATAGCCCTGAAACACAGACGAGCATATACACAGACACACATCATGCTAATGTCTCCTCCTCTGCGGCTCCATTTGAAAAAAAATTGTGGCATTTCATGTAGGAGGACAGGGACAAATCCTGACAACATCTCCCTTGTTACCCCCCCTCCCTCCTTTCCTCATCCCCTTTCTCTCATGCAGAAAATGTTTCAGTAGCAAATGGACAAAGCATCTTTGTGGCAGGGGCTTTGTATATACTGGGAACAAGAGCATGACAGAAGTCTTCATCTGTCACTGGAGTGCAGATGGGTAGATGGGAAGTAAGGAACTGGTTGTAGGATTGTACAAGTGATTGTTTTATATCAAAACTTGCAAGCTCAATATTAAGTTCACAAGAGCTGTAATCATTTAATCATGATCCTCATGAGTTAGGAGGTGAATGTCTTAGCAACAGATTCTGCTGATTCACTCTGGCAAATATGTGATTTATCAACCAGACAGTGAGTTGTAGGGTTGGGACCTATGTAAACATTTTCAAACCAGTTTGGTTTTGAACCAAAGACCGGACCAGGACCAAACTGTTAATAGTTATAATTTTAATAATCCAGTAGGTGCTACACATGACTTGCCCAAATGCAACATAATCAGTGCCATAAATGAGAGTGTTTTCAAGTTTATCCTCGTCCCTGTTTCACAATAAAATCCTTGATAGGAAATGTAGTTTTTCTTTGCTGAAATGCTAGAGGGATTTTAATTTGAAAGGCACACAAGTGGAAGTGGCAAGTTTGCATTAATGGCATTATGCAGTCACTTTAACAGGGAAAACGGGAACAGTTCAAAGTTAGGCTTTTTTGACTGACTCGTAATGACAAAAACGGGTTTGGTCAGTTTCAAAATCAGTTTAAGCTCACACACCAGACAGGAAAAAATGGAAACAGAGCCATCTCTAGTGACTGTATCAAGGAGGAATGAAGACAGCGTAAAGGAATACATGACATTGTAGGGTATAGAAAAATAGAGCAGGAGGACACAATGAGGATAAAATGAACAAGCAAAAAAAGGGAAAGCAGGGTTGTATGAACGATGGAAACAGATGACTGTGGGAGGAAAGGAGAAGGAGAAGGTGCACAGACAGAAAAGGGACAGGGAAGGAGAAAAGGAGAGTGGGATTTATTTTCACCTGTCAACAGCACTTAAGGCCATAAACACATACAAAGCCTCTGCCTTCAGGGCATTGGGACAATATTGGTCGGTGTATGTGTTTGTGTGTGATGGATGATTCTTCACATTTATGTAGTTTGTCATCAGGGTGTTGACCATGTCAGGACCTGGGATGAATCTAATCCTCCTTGAGAAATCACAAACTTGTGACTACTGGTACACTGCTTGTCACTGTAACATTGGTGCAAAGGTAACCGTTTCTTAAGACAGTGTGGGCAACTTTTGACAAGCAGTCGAGGTCAGCGGTCACTATCGTAGCCATGATCATCCAAATAACTTTTTTTTCTTCAGTAAATATCCAGGAAAGAGTTGCACCACTTTAACACCAACTTAATGTGTTGGTCCTTGACATTCTCATGAAGACATAAGGGTGTTCCCTGACAATAAAAACATCATCTTACATCTTGAATGAGAGGAAGATATAGAAGATGATGCAAATCCAGCAGAGGGCAAAAGATGGGTAAAGATTGTGGATCAAAGGAAGACGGTTATAAAAAAAAAAAAAAACGTGGCAAACCGACTTAATTCATCACCTTTATGAAAGCCCTTCTATGAAAGCTCGGTGTCCTAACTTTGCTTAGGCTTATTAAATACCAACAGTCAAATATACCCTGAGCAGCGGCTACGTGGATAGTGCCCCAGACATAAAAAGGAGGTTATGACTTTACGTGATGCCCGAGCCTCCTGGGTCTCCTATTATTCTCTTGTACTTTCAACTGGACTCTGCACAAAAATGGCCACTAACATTTGAAAACTGCAACGTTGTCTTCCCTTCGCAATGTGGCCAATTAAGGGTAGCAGGGAAACATGAGAGGCTCTGTCAAGAGAGCTGTAACAGTATGTGATTGTGTTTGTGTATGTGTGTGTATGTGTGTGTGTGTCTGCCTGAGTGAGTCCGAGAGACAGAGGGAGAATTTGATGATTACAAACACGCTTGAGAAAATGAAACTGAAACTGCAGGTGTTTCATATCATTTGTCATCTGCAGCTGCAAGTAAAACATGCATTTATGATGTGTGTAATGAACAATATGTAAATCCTAGTTACTTTGGAGTTACTCTCTGATTGGAATGAAACACTGCCATTAAACCAGTAATAAATTTGTACTCCAAACCGACCAGTAATTTGTTTTGCACATATTAATAGTCTAAATAGACTGAAGATCCAAAGATGTGAAAGGGGGTATATAACACCTAAAGCATGAGGGGTCACTTTCTTGATCTATTTGCCTATAAAAAATTGAAGAAAGGTGAAATGCTCAATGTGACATACATGATTTGTTTTTTTGTCTGATAAACAGTCCAACAGATATTACATCTATGATCATTCTTATATTTGAGAAGGTCTAACCAACTTAGTTACTCTAATAAAAGTGTTTTTTTTAATGTTAGTCACCCTGCTGATCAAATGTGGGTTAATGTGGGTTGTACTGTATGTCCGTCTGTAACTCTGGTGTTCTGAAGCCTGTGTGTGGGCAGCTGCCTGTATGTCCGACTGATTAACTGAGTGACCCAAACAGAAGGAGAAAATACTGCAAAGGGGGAGAGAGTGAGAGAGAGAGGGAGGGAGAGAGCGAAAGAAAGAGTGCGAGAGCAATGCTTCAGATGCATGCATATAGCCTGCCAGTTTGGCTCTGGTGGACAGTGACCTTGTTTGGATGATTAGTAGAACCACTGGGGCGTGATTGGCCCTGTTACATTATTCTTCCTCTCTCCTCTTCCTTCTTGTCATCTCTTATTTATCAATCTAACTCTTATTCAGTCCGCCTCTCCGCCCTTTGCCTTCATGTTTGAATGTGGTTTGGCCAACAGTTCGATTTCTTTAGCTTCACATGAAAACAAGTTTATTTTTCTTCTTAGCTAATCTGTCTCTATTCGTCCATAATCCTATCCAGTAAAAGAGCCTTGATAGTATTTTAGACATTCTGGGCGTCATGACAAAAAAGAAAAAAAAAAGAAAAAAGAAAGTGTTCTGACAGGCAAAGTCCCGAGTTGCATAACTTGTCTTTTTACAGGTGGTGAAATAAACACTGTCTATGAAATGTATGGAAATGAAGAAAGGTAATATCAAGGTGGCGAAATAACAAATGGTAAACTGCTCTTTCTGTGCACCAGAAAAAAGGGAAATGAATGTCTACTTTTTGCAAGCCACATTTGAATACAAAAACATAAATGTATGCAACATTTTAAGGAAAAAGATCAGAATGTTGAAAAAAATACTTGGAAGACATCCTGGATATATGAGCAGCCTGTTCATTATGTGAGGGAGGTGGAGGATCGGCTGGAGTTATGCTTTAGAATAAGTTTTGCCAATAAGTAAATACTTAAACTGCTACTTCAACACCTCTTCATCATAAGATTTTATATACTGAATTTACTGGGATTGATTTCCTACAGTAAATTACATCCGATGATGAAGAGTATGTTGCTATCTGAAGTGGTATGAGAGTACATATCTTAGTCTCAGTTCTAATAAATTCAAAACAAATACGAGATGCTCGACTGGTACGTTTTAGAGCAGCGCCTGGAGGCTTAAAGTGGACTGAGTTTCTGCCAGTCAGCTGTGCCAACAAGCACAGAGCCAAGAAAACACAAGTTAATGGTGTCAGAAAAGGGTTGAAGATCACTGACACAAAGGAGAGGGAGGGAGGGAGGTAGCTGTGAACTGACTCCTCTGTCTCTGTAATCCACCATCTTTCTTAATGTGACTGAGACTTTTGACTTTTTGTCATGACTTTTCATGATATTACAACTTTATTCTGAATATAACAACTTCCTCAGCATTAGTTTCTTGTTCTCATTTTCATGAAATCAAAATTTGTCAATGTTGTTTGTCAAAAAATAACTGTTTTTTTTTAAACGGTACACCTTGTATTTAACATCTTCTGTGATGTGAGGCGTAGTCATTTGACTGAAATGAAGGTCATAATTGTTGAAAGGACACTTGATTCTGTAAATTGAACATTCCTTCTCATCTTTATCAGTCATTACGTGTTAGGTTTTATGTGCAGACATCCTGGAATTGAAATAGAACGGCCCTGACCCTGAGGTAATGATTTGAGATGGGCTGACATAGGGGCAGAGTCAGGTGAAGACATTTGAATGACAGGGGCAAAATGGTGCCTGACGGCCAACCAGTTAGGGAGTGGTTTCAACTGTCATCTCTGTCAACATGGGAATAGGAGTGGGATGGAGGGAACCAGTGTGCAAAAGAGTGTGTGTGTGCGTATGAAAGAGAGGAGATGAAGAGGGTGAGTGTGTGAGAGAGGGGGATTGTTGATGCATTCATGAAAAAAAAAAAAAATCACGAAATGCATCATTGCTGGAGTGAACAACAGCAATGTGGAGGCCAGTGCTCATGAGCCTGCATTGTACATCACGAGAAACAGAAAAGGCTGTGAAATACATCATCCTACGAGATAACAAGAGGTTGATACAATTTAGACGGACAATGGAGTTCTGCAGAAGCATCCAAGGGAAGAGACAATTGGTTTATAATATGTGCTTGTGAGCGTGTAGTGGCAAAGAGGCCAGTGTTTTGTACCTGCCCGGCTCTTTTCTTCCCCCGATTCATGAGGGAGGAAGTTCGTATTCCATGACCCCCCCCCCCAAAAAAAATCAGACACACAGAGTCATCCATCTACAACCAAAAATCAACAGTGACGCACAACAGTGAAGTGCATTTTACTGCTTTGTTCGAATAAAAAAGGAAGATGAACTCAGATATTTTCTAAATAAAATAACAGAAAAGAGTCTCATTTCATGATGCGGTAAGAAATGTTAGCCACAAAGTGGATTGAGTGCATCAGGATGACAAAGAAACAACAATGTGTCAGACTTTGAAATGAAAAGTGGAGAGGGCTAATGAATGCAGCTAAAAGTACCTTATTCATTTGATGATACTTGAGGTTGGAATGTGATTCATTAACATTAAAATAGAGAATAGAAAGCTGCTCCGAGGCTTCAAAGCTAGAAATTGGTTGCTAATATTTTTGTACTGTAGTTCTGTAATGGCCACAATGCGTCTCGAAACAGGAGCAGAAAGATGGAAAGGACTGCTAGGCCACATTAGTCTTGTTAACTTATTCAACACACACACACACATTTCGGAAGTTTTTCTTATGTTGAACAGGGAGAAATGCCTTAGCGGCACAAAAAATTTGACATGAAATAAATATGGTTTTGGTGAAACAGATGATTGACCAATAATGTCTCAAATGACAATGTGGTGAGAACATGAAAGGGGGCACTCTTACTGATGACATGCAACAAGCTCTACAGCCACATTCAGCTCATTGTTCAGCTTCTGGCTGAAATTTTATTGCTTTGATTTACTCTCGCTGCTCTCATAGTGTTTTCGGCAGCACCAGGCAGCTGTTGTCACTGAATATGCTCTGAGCATCCACTGCTCATACCTGCTCAACACCAGACAGTGGACAGACAGACACGGTTAGCGACTAGCTGGTGAACATAGTGGAGCACTTAGCAACAAATGAGCCAGATATTTCCCTCAGGGGTTGGCACAGACCAACAAGAGAGTGAATATCGGACTTACATTTGCCAGGTGGCCACAAACCCCAGACTCCATATGAATGATAATGTTTCTCCATAACTGCTGGGTGTGTAAGTAAGTTACCGTTTACTAACAAGTTGGCCCTATCAGCTTGCAGGAAAGGGTGCTGATGTGTCAAAGTTTTGCTGCCCCCAAGTGGCCAAGAAAACCTGTTTTTACGGATTAAACTTTTGACAACTCTTCATTGATTGATTCTTGACTCATAATGATACACACGCACACACACACACACACACACACACACACACACACACACACACACACACACACATATATACACACACATATATATATATATACATATATATATACACATACATATATATACATACATATATATACATACATACATACACATACATATATATCGCCCGTGTATATATGTATATACATATATACACAGGCGATGGGTAATCTCGTGTCCAGACAGCCAGTTGTGTGCCAAATGTTTCATGAACATCGGCTGGCAGACTATCATATGCAAACTCTGGCCCACAACAATGTTTGATGATTAGCTACAACCCACAGGGATACACATGCACAAATACGCACTTGGCTGTGTCAATGGCTGTATAGAAACAAGGCCGTGCATTCAGTATGCAGAGCTAATAATTGGTATATTCACAATACACGGGGGGAGAATAACAGACATGTCCATTCCTCTGTTCTCGAGTTTACCTTGTTACAATTCTTTCTTTGCCTCTCAACATCTCTTTATTTCTCTTTTCTTATAATTGCTGTCTCTCATATCTCAATTTTCTTGTCTCCTGACACTCACACTTTAAATTTGTCTGCCTACCCTATCTATTTGTCATTATTTTTCTTGCGATTGACAGCTACTAGTCAACTGTGACAGCTAAGAAAAGTGGCTTTATTTTTCATTGTAGCAAAAGTAATCTCTGTTAAGTAAGTAAAAAAAAAAAAAAAATTAAAAAAAACAACATGAAAAGGGGACTCACATATTCACATCTATAAATGCTTTTAATTTTTTAATTCATATAAGCACTAACTCAACTTCGCAATCATGTCCTAATATTAATTTAGGCTACTGTCACAACAGTCCACAACCATGCTAGCAGCTTACAACCGGCATGCTAGCACACTCATAAAGACAATACTAACATGTTAAGCAGACATAATGCCAACCATGTTCAGTTAGCATATTTGCTTATTAGCACTATTGACCCACTCAAATTATATTTATTATAAGGCTTAACAGCTGGTTTTAGTAACCAGGCTTCATTTAGCCCGCTTCAGCTCCCCATCTTTTGGTATTTTGGATTAGCCATGAGCTAAAAATACAAATCATAGCCTTATGATCACTGAAGTCATTAGGATTCATCCTCTGGGCACCATAAATGTGATTTTATTAGAATCCAATAGTAGATATTTCCTCAATTGTCAGGACTGAAGTGTTGGACAGAGAAAACAAACAAAAACAAACCAAACAACAAAAATTACCATTGTGTGAGTCATACTGCTAGCAAGGTCAATATAATATAAATATGACATCACACAGCCACAAATCTAACAAGGGCCTCTGCAACACCTACTGGGCACAACAAACAACTGCATGAACTTTAGAAGATAGGAGCTCTATCTTTAAAGTGACCGCTATAGAAATGCTCACAACATACACATGGTTACCAAAAAAAAAAAAAAAAAAAATCCAACTACTGTACTGAAGTTCAAAATACTCAATACTAAATAATACTAAAAAAAGTAGATAGTAAGAAAAAAACAACAGGCAACCTCCTGATACAAGCAGGTATTCATTACGACATGCGGTAGAAGAAATGTGCTTTATGTTGCATCAGCTTGCAGGGGATGAAAACAAAGCAAGGTGTGGGGGGAATAAAAAAAAAAAAAATCAGATGAGATGTTAACCTGTGCAGTGTGAAAGTAATTCCCACAGCTAGAGTTTTAGACTTTGATATAAACATGATGTGCATTTTTGACAGTGTTCTCTTGTCATTTTTGAGGTGTGCTGAATGATTTCGCCCAGGTTTCAAAATAAAAATTTTTTTTTTAAAAAAAGGTGCACCAAACAGCTCTGTGGATGCGTTACATATAAAAATAGGTAAATGATGAAATATGCTGAAAAATATCTATACTGCATACACGCTTGCTGGGCTTTTCTTGATTCACACTTGTGCTTGACTGTGACTTATTTATTTAAAACTGTGCAAAGCCTCCCTGGCATTTTAGCACAGGAACTGTGTTGAGAAACACGGTTAAAAAAAATGGAGAAACAAAGATTTAAGGAGGTTGCCAGCTGGGCAGAACAGATATTACACTACATAGATATGATGTGAATGAGGAGAGATTAGGTGGTTAGAGACTCTACCTGTGTTTGTTAAGTAAACCGTAACAGCAGGATGCCCTTAGTTATTCAGCTTCAGCAGAGCTCAGGTGGAGCTCCTTGTGTTTCTGATTAGGACTATAATAGACGTGTATTAACAAGAGATTTCATTAGCAACAAAATACAGGAACACAATAAACTCATCACACAGCACTACAGCCTTAACTTCACTTGGGGGCATTTTAATGCCTCAATCACTGACCATTAGTCCCTTTTCTCCTTCTACACCACTGAGTCCCACAGAAAAGAAGCCACCTCTGTATGACATCATTAGTTACTCTTTGAAGGTGAACTTTTATATCGAAATCTATTATTCTGTTGATTGTGTTGAATTGGTTTCTATTGATTCGAGGTGTTTTTTCAGAACCTCCCCCTGTTAAAACAATGTTAGAAGTTACAGCATTGCTGACATGAGAACAAATTTCAATGACTGAATCAGTTGTTTCAGATTTTAATATACCCCTTTCACGTTTCAAATAACTTTAAAGGTTAAGTGTAAATCTCTTTGTGATTATTTCTCGAAGTTGGATAAAAACTTTCACAAAAGTAAATCCATCTTCTCTAGAAAGTAAAGGGTGAAATGTAAAAAAAAAAAAAAAATGGCTATCGGGTAAGTTGTTTCAATATACTTTCAATGACGCTGGGACTGATCTAATACTCCATACTGCAGATGCAGTATTTTCAGTGACACAAAATATAAGTCTAAACTGCATGTTTACCTTGCAAAGATTCCTTTCTCAATAAACAAGATGAAAATAAACCACTTGTCTTATGTACTTGGCTGAAATTGAAGCTAGGACCTGAGTAGCATACAATCCTGATATTTGAGCCACAGTTTTTCTTTGTGGCATATAAAAGAGACGTTCCTCTTTCATGTATGATGGATGCTTTCTGAGATATTTCTCTTTGACACTTGCTTTTCATTTAATGAGCCCTCATGAGAGGCTCTTGTCATCAAACCCGTTGTTTTTTGCTCTACACTATGCATATGCATGTGTGAGTGCAGACATATGGCCCACTAGTAATCATATTTAGATATATTTTGATAGAAATGATCATTAATAGCCTCAGATGTATGCATAATCTTACACTACGCACATGCAATCATATATAATACAGTAAAAGTTACTGGTCGTCACCGGATGCCTTTGCCGGACATGGAGGAGGATTAAACCAGAGAGTCTGCTGTAGTCAATAAAAACACTCGTTGATATTTGCAAAATAAATAAATGAAATGGGAGCAAACACAAGACAACAGATAAAGTACACCTACTGACCTCAAAATGCAGCAACAAGAGAACCAGATACTGCAGCATAATTAGATGTTGCTTTAAGTAGACTTGAGCTCATAGATAGGGTTGTTAAAAAAGCTAAATTGAGGCTACTAAGGCATGGTATTCTCTTAACGGGGTAAGGCAGAATGGACAATCTGCCTTGACAGAACCAGTAATTGCTGACGACAAGGAAGAGGCGCAACGGGAAAAAAAGGAGAAAACCATTATCCAATTAATCTGCTTTTAGAGAACATTCTGTACTGTCGACACGGAAGGGAGGGGGCTGAGTGAATCTGTATAATTGTAGCGTACTTTAAAAAGATGCGTTGTGTGTTAATATTCTTTCACGTTAAGAAAGTGCATCTGTTATGTCTTGGCTTCTTCCTTGTAATTTAGAATATGCAACATACAGTAACATAGGAAAACAGTGTTTGCACAACCCAGCATTACTATGATCTAGGATCCATCTAAATAAACCAGGACACAGTGCCTCTACAGCTGCAGTTCATGCAGTTTATAAACTCCAAGCCAACCTATGTCACTTATTGGTGGGAAAGAGTGTTACAGCTGCTGTATCTGTGATTGGTACAAATAAGAAAGAGGATCAACTTAATTGAAATGTTGCCCATGTTTAAACAAGAGCTATTTAAACTATAGCTACATAGCTAGCTAGCAAAATGCAAACCTTTTCTTTCACAAAATGTCTCGGCTTGAGTGAAAAATTCATGCATATCCTGGGGCTTCACGAATCAAATTCAGTTAAGAAACTGAATTAAGTACAACAAAAGTACTACCTTCACAATCAATCACCATGTCTTTTTTACCTGAAGAGATATTTGGACACAACGGAATGAAAGGTTTCTGTTTCTTCCTAAAAGTACAACTGACAGCCGTTCACGGTTCACAGCCTTTCACGGTTCAGGTTACTTTCTGCTGTTTTAAAGTGCAAGCTATACTTTGGTGGCTAAGAACAAATAACAACCAACTTCACCCTCCTGTCTTCTATCTGACAAAAACAGGCAAACAAATTAGTGCTTTCCAGGCAAAGACCTTTCAAATACATCCGTAATGAAGCAGCAAGACATCATCATAAACTAACAATGGGGTGTGAATTAGGAAGGAAGAAAAAGTTCATCGTTGTACGTTAATGCAGTGTCAAGGGTTTGTAAATGACGGATAATTAAGGGCGGCTCGTCCTTGCAAATCCTCAAATAATCTACATGGTTCAGTTACTTTGCATCAGTGGCTCCATGTTCATGAGCGTAGAAAGGCAAGACTGCTTGTATTCGAGCCTAACAGTATGAGTGGAAACATAGGTCACCTGTGAAATCTGCTTATGGGTGAATATGATATTTAGAGGTACTCTGGCAATCAGATATAGAGCCGCGTCTGGTGCTGTGAGGAGGCAAGGTGTTTGGGTTCGGTTAGCAGAGGCAGATGGAGTGGTGTCAACGAGATACTGTTCTTACCCATTAAACTGCATATGAAAGAGAGGGTGGCTATCAACAAAGTGACGACGGTTTTGTGTCACTTTCTGTTTGCTTCAGCTTCCGTGCTACCATACAGTGCTATCTCCATGACAACCATGTTGGCCCTGGGTTTGAAGAGCTGGTGATCCAGTAAGCTTTGTACTGACAGTGGTGGAGAGAGGCTTTGATTGATAAGCAAAGCTGCCTACCTCAGGCTCTACTAGGCTCTGACAGGGACAAAACAGCAGTCTGCTGCGCCTGCCACTGACATTTGTTATAAATCATTGGCAATTTCATCAGTCCGGGGCGAGAGACAGAGAAAGCTTCAGAGAGAGAGAGAGAGAGGGGGGGGGGGAAGAGAGTGACCAAGGAAGAAGAAGGGGAAAAAAAAAACAGGAAATAGACAACCTGTCTCTTAACATTGTTTATTCCATTTATTTTTACTTTGAGCTTAGCATCCCTGTCTCTTCCCATCTCCTTTTCACTTTCCGTCTTGCTTTTCTCTGCCTACCCAGAAAACACCTATGCCGCTTAGAACCATATCACAAAGCATAAGGTCAGGACAGATTTACTCAAAAGAATTGTGCTGTAACTCACCTTGAAGGGTCAGTTCACACAAATTACAAAAAGACATATTTTTCCACTTACCCTTAGCGATATCTAGCCATGCAGACAGTCAGTCGGTTGTATCTGCTGGGATTTAAGATTCCTGCCGTTACACCAATATAAGGAATGAAAGGTGAATTTTGCGTGACTTAGCTGAGCTGACCCTTTGACCCATGAAAGGTAAGATTAAGAGGGTAGAAGAAATATATTTTGGTCAAGTGAAAAGCAGCTCTTGGCATAAATAAGGCAGACCAGTTGATGTATGTATGTGTGTTAAATTAGTCGGGGTTCATTCAAGCTTCGCTGGTAAGGATCATCAGTACATAACATAACACTTAAAGCTAAAAATACATGTCGGCTTCCCTGGTGTACTTATTGTATGCCCACTGCAAAAGCTGGCTGCACACTACAAGAAAAAAAACCAAACATTTGTCAGTCCTTGACAAATTGGTGAAATCACTTTCCCTATTCCGCATGTTCCCGCCATTTACAGTAAATGTGAGCAGGACAGATGCAGAGCGATCAGGTCCTTGATTCCTGATGCTGAGTCTAAAGGCACATGATCTACAGCCATCCTGTAGTATGAGATATATGATGAGGACTTCTGACAGAAAAAAACACAACTGAAAGAGGTGAGAAGTATATCTAAAAATAACTTGAATATGTGTAATCTGTGTAAGTGTAACGATAAACAAACTGTGCAGAATATATAGTATGCGTATGTATTGATGCTCCTTGGGATTCTCAATTCTGATGACAACCTACTTCCAGCACTCTCAGTTCCTAGCACACCTTAAATAATGCTTCTGAGAATGTATTTATTTGCTTCAAATATGATCTTAATTTCTGCAGGAATGGGTTTAGCTGGCAAAAAAAGCTTACTCACTATAACTTCATGTCAGCAAATTTGTGGTGCTTGAAAATCTGCCACATTTGTTATTAAAGATTTCTTACAACTGAAATCTGCTTCTTATATCATTGACTATATCATCGGCACTACATATTGCACACCATGCGTTGGTGAGAACAATACAACATTTGATTAGTAGACGATTATATAGTATGTTCTCAAGGCTCAAAGCTATACGTGAAGCTAGAGGGATAAAAGCTAAAAAATATATTATAGGACAGAAGTTATTCCATAAAGAAATACACTAGATAAACAGCCTAAAAGAAAACATAACTCCACTAATGTCATTTCATCTCCACACCTTTCTCTCTCTCTCACTCTCCAAATCCAAGGCGTCTGTCAACCACCTCTGAAATCTTGATGAAGTTGTAACACAGGTGAGTTGGTCTCCAGGTGTTGTTTGTTGATATTTATTTACCTCTGTTTGATACTTCAAAGGGGATCATTTAAGCAGACTAAAGCAGATGTCAACTCTTTTACCCCCTTTCATCGAAGTACGAATCCTTCACAGTGTTGGGAACTGGGACAAAACAAAAGCTAATGACTTACATCTAATAATAATAATAAAAAATAAAAAAAGAAAAGAAAAATGACATGAGTAAGATCCAAACCGGGCTTCTACAGAGCCAGTGCAAACTGTCAACGTGTGAAGTTGAATTTGCACATGAAAAGCACAGTGGTTTAACGTTAAGTGTTTCATTATTTGATTCCACGGCACTGCCAGGAGAAGATCAGAGACTTTTCTCTTTGCCTGATCTATTTTGGTGCTCATCATTTTCCCCTCTCCAACACCTGAGACGGATAATTATCCATTAGAAAAAGGGAAAAAAAAAATGCTACATTTAGTCATTTCTTTCAGAGAAAGATGTTTTTAAATGTGACACAGCAGAGTGACAAGCTGGAAGGCCAATGATTATAGTAATTAAATAGGAAATTACATCAAGTCATCAAGAATAGTTTCAGCACTTGCAGGGTATTACATATTTATTTTATGAGAAACACTGCCTTTTAAGGTTGAACCCTTCGCAGTGTTCTCTATTCAAACTTAAACACACCCGCAGTTCATTTATCCACAGTGTCTTCATGTGGCTATTTTTCACAGGCGCCCATTGACTATTCTTTGCATGTTTCATGAAACGATGTGGGATCATCTTTTAGTTCTGCCCGTCTCTCTCACGTACAGAGGCTGCGCATAATCACTCACCTCCCTGATAAATCATGTCCCCTCTGCTGTAGCCCAAACACCTTACATTGTCAGAGCTCAGGCTCAGCTCACTGGAGAGGGTGATAGATGATTTACAGGCAGCCATGCCTCTTCTCTCTAAAGCCTTCCTAGGTGGATAAGCCTTGTTCATTAACCTGCACACACTTTTGAGCCCGTGCAGGCTGGCCAGTCTCACACTTTGTCAATGTAGTAAGACGAGAACAATAAGCACTGATATTATCCAGGGGCACAATTCAAGTGTAAGTGTGTGTGTGTGTGTGTGTGTGTATGCTAGCAGGGCAAATAAGTGTTTCAGGGACTGTTTTTAAAGCTTTCCACTGTAGTTTGGTCTTAGTCGCAAAGTAGAGAAGCTACTCAAGGACCTCATGTAAGAGCTTCCCACTCTGTTCTTCTGCCTTTTTTTAAACAAGCAGGAAGGCTTTTGACAAAAGCTAAAGAAAGACAAGTGCAGTGGAAAGTATGAAATACTGAAATTAATTATTCTTCCAAGTACATAGCCAGCGTACAGTAGTTGAATACGATGTGTCTCTTCGACAGCTACAGAGAACAGGCACCGTGAAACTGGTCAGCTTCGGTTTCTGGAACCTTCTCAAATATATCTGAGATGCCAGTGAAGAATATTAATAATTAAAACAACAAAGGCTCAGTAACCGTCTTCTTTTCAGTAAGGCTAGAGCAGACTCATCTGTGCTAGGACCACCGCGCGCAACACACACGCATGGAAATCTGGTCTAAGTGGTGTCAAGTGTTAAATTGGTCAAATTAGCTTCTCATTGTACTTATTACTTATTATCATGTCCCTTGAAATAGAGGCGTTACTTCCTTTCCTCTGATCAGAAAGTACTTGAACGTACTGCATCTGCTCTACCCCCTCTATGCAAGAGCACTGTCTGCACCTATTTGTTGTGTTCTGCTGCTTGTGCTTCCCTGGAAAGGGAACCAAATATTGCACCCATCCATCCCCCTTTTGTATCTTTTGTAGACTGACATACATTTGACTCTTTAGTATCAATTTCTGACCTCCAAGCTTGATTCACACGATTCTATGCTTGTAGTTATTGCTGCAATAAAATGTCCTTGTCACGCGGTATCTTGATGGTTTCCATTTTTTGTAAGTCGCTTTGGATGAAAGTGCCTGTTAAATGACTGTAATCTAAATGTAAGCTCAGAAGACTGTGGCTTGGAGTGGATAGAAAGCAAGGAGGAAAGGAAAGGAAAAAAATAATGCTTACAAACACACAACCAACAAAGTACTGAGTAGAGTCAGACAGCCCACAGACCTCTCTGCTTTCCAATTTATGAGCCCACTGGGCCTGTGCACGTGCTACAAATATGTTAGAGTCATCAAAAGAGGATGGGAACCAACAGTAACACAATCTAAGCACCTAGAGAATGTGATGTTTATTTGATCAAAATTATTTGCAAATTTGAGAAACAAAGTACCCTGGACTTCTTTCCAGGATTATAGCCGTGCTGTGTGAATAATTGCTGTTGAGTATGCGCTTTAGAAGAACAACATATTGTATCTAATTTATTCTCTTCTGATCCGAGCCAAAGGATATATTAAAAACAAGAAAAGGGAATGAGGCAAGATTTAAGTGGGAAACCATATATGCATGTTGTCTATATTTGTGCGTTTGAAGAAAATGAAATGACCTGGTTCTGGCAGCATTTAGGAGCTCTCTCTGTGTGCAACAATAGCAGAAATAGCATTATGAATGGAACTCAAAGTGAGAATAATGAGGTACACAAAACAGTAAAGCCAATACAGCCGGCTACATCTCTGCTCAACCTGCGCTTTGTGTCTGCCAGTATCAGGAAATTTTATACTGAAGAAGCAAATAAGCAATTTTCTATTATTTCAGCTTGCAAATGTGAGGTACGCTATATCAAAACAAGCGTTATAAATAATTGTGTTTGGCCAGCGATGTTCCTGCATGCTGAATATCTGTGTGTGGCTGCCTGCGTGGACAAATGCAGAACTGTCTGTGAAATGCATTTAGACAGCCTCTTTCCTCTTTGTCTGACATTATAATTACCATTCAAACTAGCCAGGCTAATTACCTCCCCATTAAGAAAAATAATCAGGTTTGTACACAAATCAAGACTAGCCACAGACGTCATGGCCTGAAAACCAAAACAATAATCACGTCTACTGGGCATGGTTATTATGTTTTCCCATTTAATCAAAACATGCATTAAGATTTAAAGCGATCAATTATTCTATCATTTAGTTTTACAAAGGTTATTGTATAAATCCCTAAATTATTCATTATATTAAATTATTAATTATACTGTCAATCAATTTTTTGAACTTTCAAGTTACAAATTCAAACCCAGTTTTCCTCTGGGCTCTAATGTACTTCATTAATTAAGGGTAATTAATATGGCTTGTTTACAAAATATGTTTTCACTGTACCCCACAATTTTTACTTCATAAGTAACACTGGGTGGAGATTATATGTAAACATGAAGTTCTGTGAAGCTTGCAGCCGGACATGTTAACGCTGCTAACACAAAGCTGCGGAATCAAAATGATAATTTAAAGACAAACACAAAGCAGAGTCAGGTAACTCTGCTTCAGACAACCGGCACGACAAAGTTTCTTTTAGACAGAATAAAAATGTATGAGGTTATTTTGCTTTGGTATTTACCGGATATGCACGTCACAATCAGCAAGTGGAAAGCAACAGATAGATCTCACTTTTAACCATTAGTCAACTTATGAAAAGAATGGAGCATACAAAGCTATTTCACTTTGGTTCAGGCAATAATAAATTGTATATCCCTTTTCAGAAATCTAATGCTCTGTGGCAGGGTAAAAATAAGAGTCTGTCTCTGGAAGGCATTACAGAAGGTGTCACATTTGGTTTACTGTCTTATTGTTACAGTAATATAACTGTTAAAACAGAAAAAATAAGAAAACACACACACGAAAAGAAAAAGAAAAATCAATGGAGAACTTATCGCAAGACAACTTTACAACCTCAGGATCAGCCACCCAACAGGCAAGTCAGCAGTATGACACAGGAGTTGATCAAATGTGAAAAAAAAAACAACTCCAGAAAACCAATACATATTTCTGGCAGAGATCTACTTAAAGTCTCCAATCCGGTCTCCAGTACTCCAATCAAATCAAATGTCTGCCTGTATTCGAAGTCTAACAAGTTAAATTGGTTGTCAAAGAAAAGTTACTCGCTTGCTGTTAATGGAGATTTACATTAAAATCACTTCAGAAAACAGAAACACAACATGTCTATACAGCACAGAGTGAGCAATGCCAGCCCTATATATATATTTAAAAAAAATCTTTTTGTCCATGGCCTTTGCCAGCCAGCAGCCGTTTCCTTTCCTTTACTCCTCTGCCCCAATATCAGCTTTATTGTGATGCTAAACAGTGAGTTTTGACATTCAGAGGGGCCCTACCAAAGGACAGGCCAGTGGTTGCAGTAGAGAAGAGAAGGCCTTAATGGGTTCAACTGGAATGGAAAGCATCTGTTAGACACCACAGGCTGGAGGACAGGGAAATGTCAAGTATGGTTATTATAGAGCAGGCAGCAGCTCGAGGAATTTTCACCTGAATGAAAAACAGTCTCGGACAATGCACATACACTAGCTACATCTTCGCACACTAACACCTTTACTGAGGCGGTGAATGAACCCATTCACACCCAGATGCATGTGCTACAGTAATGTAACACACATGTTCACGTGCACATACAGAGCAAATACTCACACGTGGTAAATACATGAATGTGTGTGTTACTGGTACTGAGGTACAAAGAATTCTGCTTCATTACTTTATGTTCCTGGTGGAGCCAGGCTTTTAAGTATCTGATGCCATGGTTTTATCTTCTTGGAGTGTATCTTCACGATGGTGACATCAACAAAACTTGATTTAAAGCATCTTTAATTTTCCCACCGATTTAAACTCATTTTGATGTTATGCTGATGTGAAATGAAGTAAATCTGCATCAACTCTTGGTGATTTACAGAGTTTCCTGATAGACAGTAAAGTGAAGTGCTGCAAATTGTAGCTGCTGTTAGTTAATGTTAACTAATTTTAGCACAGTTTGCTAACCCAGCTGTGCGGACTATGAGCTCAGAGCACTGGGAGAGTGTTAGTGTTTGTACCCTGGCAGGTTCAGTGCACAAAGGAATGCTGGCGGGGAGCAAAGCTAGTGTCGTCCCAGAATCAGAGCTGTGAAAGCGGGCAATGTACCTGGGCTCAGCAGCCTCTATGCTCATAGTGGCAGAGGCGAAGAGACAGAAGAGGACATAAACGGAGGTAGCCAAGAAGAGAAAAGGAGAGTGATCAAGCAAGAAGCTGCAAGATGAATAAATCTGAGACTAACTTCTAGTCTCAGACTAAGTCATTTTTGTTGGACTAGTAGGTAATATTAGCTGGCTGTAAAGTCTTGTGTTGTTACACTTGTTACGCTTGATGTTTGGCTGTTTTGGATCATAAATAATGCAGTCATAACAAACACACAAGTAATGGTGTCCATATTTACAACAGGGGCAATGCACTCTCAAACCTGGGGCTGCTAAATCAGACACAAAAAAAATATTTCTATGCAGTGTTGCTTCAAGGTAAAACTGTCATCTCCTGAATGGCAGTGAAAAGCACATGCTTGCGAAGTATTCATGTATCTGCAGAAAGTGCTGGAGTGAGTATTTATTCACAGGATCACTTGAGCTTGTTTGCTAATTTGTACCCCGGAGGATGCTAATCAAAGCTAGTGCCAGCCTAATGAAGCTCTTTAGCCCAGAGGCCAGAGACACATACATCGCCCTGTGACTCAAGGCTGAGTGTCTTCAAGGGGATATATGTGTGTGTGTGTGTGTGTGTGTGTGAAGTGAGTGCTCCTAATGTGTGAATGAGTGTATGGGTATAAAAAGGGTGGTATAATAGCAGATCAGCAAAGCCTAAATCCACTCTCTGAGGGGAATCCAGCATTAAACAGATCCTGCTGCCTGAGGGCTGGCCTTCCCGCTCTGTCGGCGTGGAAACTCCTGTCGCTACACTTAGAGCTTCTGGATCAGCGAGGAGACACATAGCAGGTGGAGTGCAGCAGAAATGACAGCCACAGAGAATGAGAGACAGACTGAGAGATGAGGCAGTTTGGGAGAATGTGATCATTTTATCACCACAGACTAAAGTGGTCTTGGGAATCATCAACAACAGAAGTCTTGGTGTTTGCTCCTATTTCTGTATGAGTATGGATGCACTAGAGAATCATACCTGGATATGGGGCAGTTTACAGATTGGTTACTGCAGGAGGGTGAGTAGAATTTTAAACCATGCGTTATCCGCCTTTCATCACTCCCAGCTAAATTCTCTGCTTTACCTTCGAGTCAAGATAGCTTAATGGCAACCATAGCAACACATGCAAACACAGCCATGGCTTTTTCTGCCAAGGCCTGTGGTGTGACCAGTCACAAATGTTAGCCTGAAGCTCAAAATTAGACAGACAGCCTGCTGAAAAGATAAACAAATAAATGAAAAACACACATGTGACAAGATGGCAAACACAATGGTGAGATGAGTGTGCGGGGAGGATGTTGATAAAGCACTTCTATGGTTCCTTTATCAAAGGTATTACCACAGAGACAAAACTCAAGCACCTCCCTTTGTAGAGAGAATAGATATACAGAGCAGATAGTACTCATTTCCCTTCCATGACAACACAAGTTCATGTAATCATCGCGCTAGCTCTTTCCCTTCTGACAGCTGTGATATGGCTGCTGGCGTTGGCAAATGTGGGAGGACCAGGAATGTGTGTGCATGGGCGATAAGGCTACTGTAAAATTTAATTAGCACAAAGCCATGGTGAAAATGACTTAATTTCTCACTGCATTATTAACTAAAATACTATGTAAGAGTCTAGTTTCAATCAATGCACAGAACAGGTTCATAAATGGGGAAAAAAAGGGTGAAAAGAGTAGAAGTAGAGGGAGAGAGAAAACAATGACACATTTGAGATTTGAAAGAGAGATGTTTATCTCAAGCATCTAAATCTTCTAAATCATCCTAAGCGTTTTGCCCATTGGCTTTTCTGCCTCTGTCTCCTGCACATAAGGTATGTACGGAGGCAGACAGAAGTACAAGACAGTATGCACATGAAAAGAAGAGACTGGGAGGATCTCAGAAGCGGACTGAATAGCAATCCTACTTTAGCTTAGCTTCACCTACTGTTTGGGGCCTGAGCTGGTGTGAATGGGCTGATTAGGGTCCTTGGCTCGACATGCTGAACACCACTTTCTATTTCACGATCCACAGCCTTTATTACAGGCCAGCTTCCTCATAATACAGCTAAAAGTGGATATCTGCGGAGCCTGATCGGCTTAGGACTTGGCAAAAAAAAAAGAAAAAAAGTGGGATGTACGGCAAAGCGACATGGAGTAGAGTGCAGAGGTGTTCCTTGTCATCTGTTTTCTATTTAGGACTATATGGGCACAGTTGAGCCTGGCGTGTGTGCGTGTCCACTCTACTCTCACTCGCTGCACTGAACTCTGCAATCAGTCGTGTGTACATACAGCACACACCATTTCACTTTCTCATCTTCTTATATACTGGACTCGCCATGGATTACAGACTTTATGAGTAAAGGTATATTTGCTAGAGAGGCTCATGCCCTCTTAGCTTAGATTTAAACACGATCACTTTAACACACAATGTGTGTGTGCATGACAATTTAGCACATAGCCACTCAAAGAGCCTGTACATTTTCAGGAGACAGAACTTTTATAATGGCGTAGAAGCCATAAAAAGCCAACACAGGTAAACATCATGACGATCCCATGCCACACGAAAAAAGCATAATCTATAATCAAAGGTTTTCAGACAGAGACATATTAAGTGACGTTGCTGTCTGTATTAGACGTGGGGTAAATGGTGTCTTTGCAAATGAAATTCCATTTAGTTATCTCAGGTAGACACTAGCTGCTGCCTCTGGCTGAAAGGTTAGACAAGTGATTGAGCCAGTGCCCGAAGGCCAGCAGAAAAGATGCGGGAAGACTTCTTCTACTCAAGAAGAGCTGGAGTGGCCAACAGATCAAACTGTTTTGTACTTGACAGCTTCTATATGTGACTGAGTGTAGTTGTATAAACATGCAGCCGGGCACTCCAGGAAGAAAAGGGAAGTGTTCTCGGCAAAACTTGAATAAATGTTAAAGATTTTTAAAAATCATCCATTCATTGCTCTCTACATCCATCCCTCAATTACTATTCCACAAGTCTCACTGCACAGGCTGGACCTAATTACACTAGCTACTTTGTTAAGGTGCCCTCTTGCTCCATCTGTTCAATGCATGTGTGCACGGGCTCAAAGATGTGCTTGCGCACACACACAACAAGTGCTACGCTTTAGACAGACAGACAAAGGCAGGTCAAGGTACACTTTCCCATCTGGATACGCTTTGTCTACAAGAACAGTTAAACATCTAAACCACCAATCAAATGTGGTGATAAGAGAGACACCGTGAATCCAAGTCGCCAGATGACTGTGGACATGAATACAGAGAGCAGTACACCTGTCTAAGTCTAAGGCACAGTTAATCCCCCGACCCAAGAGCGGCCTTTGACCTTCCGCCTGCACATCATTAAAAGGCAGGATTTAAGCTGACAATTTATATGCATGTATGCATGAGTGTGTATGTGTGCCAGTGGGAGAGGTGAGTACTCAGTGTTCAGGAACAGAAGCTCTTTGGAAATAATCTGTCACTTTAATGAAAAACGCACAGGCCGTATGTGATGTGTGGATGATATATTATGACCAAATGCAGATAAATCAGCAACTGCTACAGTTACACTTTTGAAACAATGACGTCTAGCATCAATTCAAATAGATCTTGGGAGGGAAGCGTCTGTACTCCTCTTTTTGTCTTGGGCTCACTGAAATGATTTAATAACCCCTTCTTTTTCTGCTTATGTCATGTCTGGAGGAAAGCAGCAAGGCGAGGGAGGAGATAAAGCAGAGACAAAACAAAGTCAAAAAGTAGAGTACACTGAGGAACTTTGGAAGGATGAGAAGCGTTCGCCCATAATTGACATTGATATGAAGAGACGGAATTGTGAAAGAGGGATGAGACAGCACACACACAATCCGCAGGATACAGTAGCCTGCAGTGGAGTCCACATATCACAGTCTATAAGAGGCCCAATCAAAAAGGCAAGCATCGAACAGCAGATTCCACTAAAGTATCCCTGCCTCAAGAAGCTACAGTGATTGACTCTCGCTGCTAGTTTTTCTACAAATGTCTCATATGTGAGCTCAGAAAACACAGAAGTGGGAGGGAACAATCTTCTGTTTTTATCTGACTTTTTAAACTTTAATTTGAACTTCACATTCTTCCCAGCTTAGTCTTAATAGTTTTCAGCAGCATAGCCTCCGAAAGACATTTTGAGTTGAGTCTCAAATTAAGGTAGGCATCCCCTACAGTCATTCCCATCTACACTTAAGACAGTTAAAGTCTGCAATTGCTACATTCAACATCATATACAGAAACATAAAAAAGAGGTAGCTGATAACATCTCCTATGAGTGGCTTACTATTAGTTTAAAAATCTTAATTATTTCAAGTGTAAGTAAGGAAAATTACCCATTTTCATTTGGGTAACTGACTTTGTGGACTGACCTTTATATCAATTTCAAGCTCTAGTTCAAAGTTATGTCACACGTGATGAATGTGAGATTGGGTTTCACGAAGGATATCTGAGGTAATTGCTCTTAAAGGTGGAGACAATTACTTCTTCATAGATCCTGTTCCACCCTACACTCTCCCCATACTGGATCATTCCAAGGAAAGGATATCTTAGCACGCCCATAATGCACCACTAGCTTGTGCTGTCTTACACACTTGGGGGCTCTTGCTCTCTGTCAAACACAACGATAAAATAAAATGAGTGTAGCTATGTGACTCCCCTCAAAATGTACATGCGCACGCCAGTTTGGGAGTCAGTGAGGCTGTGATGAGGGCTTGCACAAAAGGCTGAAATGACCAGACAGTGCCTGGAGAGATGTTTTCAGAAGGACACAGTTAAAAAGCTATGGATGCTTTATAGATTCAATTTGCAGATTCTAGTCTCTTACACCTGTGTGGCTAACCACCATCGATCCATCATCCTGTGAAGCCCAATCCAATTTAGAGTGTCGAGGAGCCCCAGAGCCCCGGAGCCTTATCCTAACCCAGGCCACAGCCACCACAAAGCCTGCTTACCTTCATCCCCTGAAGTCTGCTGGTGTGTCTGTGTACTTTTATGTGTGCGTGTCTATGTGTGCTGCGAAAGACTGCAGACCAAGCTAAACACCTCAGCTGCTGGCTCATGTGAAAGTATGCGGAGCCAATTTAGGGTTAGGCGAAGAGAAGAAGCTGAGGAAAATGCAGGGAACCCAGGTCCTAACTCTTTCTCAAACGCTTTTATTGATTCTGCACAGGTTATCGTGGATAATAAACAGTGGCATATCTGAGATGTCACGATGAACTGGTCTCTGATTTAACAGACCCGAAATCCCTAACTCCAAAACCAAAGTACAACAGGAGGAGAGTAGGAAGGAAGAGATAGGAGAGAAAGAAGGAGGGGTGACGATGTGCGTCCCTTGATCTGCAGCAGTGTAGACTGCATTGTAAGGAATCTTTAACTCCTGTTGTCTATTGCGTGGCAATCGAGCTACTCCACAGTCTCATCAAAGGCTTGTGATTGGGAGCACAATCTATCTGCCATTTGATTTGTCCCTGCAGACGACATACTGGTGCAACTGAGTCTCCCCTTGGAGCGAAAGCTTAATGGCACCATGCGTGTTCAGATTGACCATTCAAATGTCCCCCTTTCACCACTAATTACAGTATCTTCTGGCACAGATGTTTCTGTTATAATTCTCTTTGCTGCTCCACTAGACTGTAGCAACACCCTTGAGATCAATTATTAAAGGGTATTTAAAACTGTGGGAAAAGGAGGTGGTAGGGTGGTTTGAAAGTGAAAGCAGCTGTTTAAGTGCTTGTGCCGCAGACTAAACTTCATCACCTCCCAACTAAAGTGAGAGCATCCTGTGGGTTTCACTCACTCCGGTGACTAAACCCAAGGCAATTAAGTCATGGATCTCCGTAGGAGAGAAGGGGAATGGGAGAGAAGGGGTGAGGCAAGAGAAGTGGAGACTCCATACCAATAACAGGCAATTATGTTTGGGGAGGGCCATTGTCAGGCCAAGAGAGTATAGAAGAAGACAGCGGGGATATGGAATGGTAGGGAAATGAGGAGGAGTGTTATTTAGGAGGCAGATGGCAGAGAGGGGGAAATTAAGATGAATGGGCACTGAGAGGGCTGAGCTGGTGCTGGGGCTGGGCAGAGAAAAGTAATTAGCTGTGTTTGCTCTGGGAGGCTGGCAGTGTGTATGATGCCTGCAGTGACAGGCTAAAGCCTTGAGCTTTATTAGTCAACAGGGCCGTGTCTGAAGCTGCCAGCAGGGGGCAGCTGCGCCAGTAACCTTTCAGGACCTTCTTACCTGTACTACACACCATGGGGTCTTTTGACAGCACGGACAGTGAGCAGCAGCTCCTTCATACGCGGCAATTTCTTTTCACCCTAATCCCATGTTAATACAACACAGCTTGTTCTCTTATACTTACTGACTCTCTCTCACACTCCCTCTCTCTTTCTCTCTCACAAGCGCACAGACAAACAACATCTGAGTCCTTTTTTTTTTCTCCCACATTATTCCTTAGTTCCACCCTTGCCAACTGGCTCTATCTTTCTTCCTCACACCATTTCTCTCCATTTCTTATGTTACAGCCACCTATCTGTCTCTTTCCTCCCACCCTGTATATCTCCTTCCCCCTCGTCCCTTTCCAATCTAATTTCAGATAAGTCGTAGCAGAACAACAGAGCAAGGCCCTTTATCATTGCCATCAATGATGTGGGTGGATTGAGCGTGAATAATTTCATTCATGTGTGCCTGTATCCAGCCCACTGGGATTCCAATTACAAGTAATAAGAGGTAATATGGTTACAGTGTGATTTTTTAAGTGCCTCAGTAATGACTGTAGAAAACGGTTGACAAGAGAAGAAAAGCTGTTGTTTATTTTAGCCAGAGCTAAAAGCACAATATCTGTTCACAATCATGGATAATATAGCAAATTTTAATTTGGCCTAATTAGTATTCCATCCAGTCCTCACCCCCAGGAAGATATATAGTTAGAGACACACACTCATGGCCCTTTAGCATTAAATGAGTTTCAAAATGATAACACTGAACACTTGAAGTGTGTCAAGCTACAAGTGGCTTACATTTTAGAGTACAGCATTTAGTCTGTATGTTTGATCTTGGTGCACAAACCTCACCACTTTTCAAATGCGTACAGTACTTAGAGTCAGCAGTGTGAAAATTAAGGCAAAGATAATGTTACTCTCTCCACGAAATTTTAGGACACTTGACTATATAGTATATTGATGGGAAGAGGCATCTGAAAGTTCCTTTACGCGAGGTTTTAAAAATGTGAATGATCCCAGCTGCGTTCGGAGGCATAGCCTTGAACTCGAAATGCTGCAGTTACTGAACAATTTAGGAACCTTATCAAACTGAGCTGCCAGAACAGCCCACACACTGCTTTCAAAAGAATCTCAACCCTGCTCCTCTCACAGTCTGCACATCGCACTGCCTCAAACACTTTTAGCAACGGCCTTTCACCCTTTCAGAAGGCACACACAAGGTCACAAAGAAGGCAAAGGGACGACTGAAAAGGTCAGTAGACACATAAGAAAGCAGGACATAAGAACTGTCAAGGGGACTCACATGCGAGAGAGAGATGTTTAAGACTGATTTCCAACAATAGATAAAATATAGAGCGGAGCATGCTTGAGGCTTGAGCTTGGCAGCTTGTTTTTATAGTTTTTGCTTTACCATAGTTAACAGGCCTGAGAACCTGGCGGAAGGAGCCGGGGCTGATCGTCTGCTGCTGGGTATCTGGAAGGAGGGCAGTGGACAAATAATGCCAACACATACTGTACAAAGACGGATCAAAAAGATCACGGGCAGGCATACACACGCTGAAGAACCGCTGTGAAGAGACATTCATTAACAGGAAATGCTGTGTTTTTGCGGCGTTTTTTGTTCTTTTAATTTTAGAATTCTTGGATTTGGATTTAAGACAGCCAGAAAAAAAAAAAGTGGGTGTGCATCGTCTTTTAGATCCAAACATCAAACAGTTGTTGTAATGTTGTCTGGATGATGAGCAAGAATGTGTGCAAACAACAAACTAGTGTATTTTGCAAGTGGCTGAAAATGAGAGTGTATGGAGCCAAGGCATGATAACCCCAGGACAAATCTACTTCACACAGCTTTTAAAAACAACAGCTGGCACGTTAGGACCAGGACCCATTCTGATTTTTGAACATCTGACTGGAATCAGAATAGTGTCCACAGTTTTCAAGACAATATGAGTACTAGGTTTTCTGTGTGCATCTTTTGTTTGTGTATAAAAGTAAGTAAAGGATATGAGACTCACCTCTGGGTCTTGGCGCTCTCTTCCTGCGGTCTCTAAATGCAGCTCCTGACTGTAGGGCTTCCAGCAAACTATCCATCACACCTGTCTCATCATTCTCTGAAAAAACCCAGGAAGAAAAAGAATGAGTGGGTGTTGGAAGACAGAGGAGAGGTAAAGAAACAAAATCAGATAAAGTGCAGCTCGTTCTAGTGGTGAGGTTAGCTATACGGATTGCAACGATTTGGAAAATGTAATGGCAGGTCACTATATCATACCGTATACACTGTAACACAGAGCACGACAGTAGATTCAAATCCCCAACATACTGAACGGTAGGATGGGACAAGTTTCATTCAAATCCAGTAATGCATAAGTCGGCCCGGTGTTTACCGCCTTGTGTGATTTATTGATGCACTGCATTGTAATATTGTCAATGAATAAAAATCATGATGGATATTAACTACAGAAGCAATGGAGTCATACATTCAGGGACAACCAGTACACAATGAAGGTGGAGCACTCAAACCTGGCAACATGGTGTTTCAAAGCATTTACTGTAGAATACTTTTGACTAAAATATCAAACTCCAGAATATTGCTGATATATTGTAGGAAAATGGAACACTTTGCACTTTGGTACAGCTGAAAACACGGCCCTGACACCTGAGGCATTATGATGGACCTGGCTAGTGATTTGCAGTGAAAACAGCCTCCAGTGGATGGAAAGGAAAATAAATAGCAGGTATATGGGAATGTTCAAGAAAAACGGTGTTATAAAAAAAGTTATTTTTACTGTGTTTGTCATGCAAGTGTGCTTCTGCACTACCAGTAAAAAAATCTGTAGTCAGCCATCATGCAGATGTAAAGGACCGCTGAACTTCGGTGGTTTTATTGCATCTGACTGCTGTCACATGTTGACATGACATCAGTCTCATTTTGTTGTTTGATTTAGTGTCCTACTTATCAGTCTGCAAAATTATCTTAAATTTTATATCCATTTGTGAGTAAGCACACTTGGTGTGTACACATGCCTCATGCTCACTGGTCTGACTTGTGGGTCCACATTTCAGCACCACTGCTGGTCTGGTCATGATTGGAAAATTGTTGGATTTCCTTCTTACAACTACTAAATATTTCTAATATTTTAAAAACAGTATACTGAGTTTTATTTGGTACACGTTATGTTCTATACTGCAGAGAAGTTCACTACCTGAACTGAACCGACTGTAAAAGAAAAGCAGATGAGACTTGAACTTTACGTATAATGTCAGCAATATTTTGCAATGTGCTGACACTATTGATGAAGATAAATGTGAGCTCTCTTTATTATCTGGAACCGCCACACTCATTTTTCCTTAGTACCAAGCCCCAACTTTCCTAGAGCAACAGCAACTGAGATTTTTTTTTTTTAGTTCACCAACTAAGCTATATATCTATTACTGCTTCACATAACAAAAGATCACAGCAAGGCGGTTCTGCCATTGTGACATGCAATAAAGACATTGATCCTTGAGATGTGTAACTGATTCCATAACACTCATGATACCAACTTTCACTTCCACGTTTTGTAAAACTGAACTTTAAGTAAAGTAGATACCTAGAGATTATATGTTTGTAAGTACGCACTTAAATACTATGTTCTGTACTTAACCATGAAGTTTGAAAAGGTGCTAGAAAAGTTATTACAATTTCACTGGCTTCATGGAGGCATAGCTGTCCATGGTAGCAAGTGTGTGACTGCTTGGTGCCACCACTGATTTAGTGAGGAGTAAGAGGACATTGCTCTGATTGAGGTTGTGGGTGTTTTTCTCACTCCTTCCATTTTGTCTAAATTCCCAGAGGAGCAATGATACACAAGAAAAAAAAAAATCTAGCTAAGACTGTGGTGCTATCAGGTGCTCTATTAGACTAAAGGTCATCACATTCTATGTTAATACATGGGGCTCTATTTGTGTGAAATTGGGCAAAAGCACAAATTGAAACAAAGTTTGCAAAAATTGCAACCGATTTTTTTTCATTTTCGTGAACGGAAATCCCACCATGCAAACTGGAGACATGGGCAGAATGAATGTATTATTAGCAGTGCCAGAAGGTTGAGCAGGGGCAGACTTCAATAGGGGCATCCATGCAGACATGGATCCGGACAGGCTGGCTACTTTTAAGAGGGGAGAGTCCCAGGGTGCAAATATGCAGCCTCCCAAATATGATTATACTGCACTCAAATACACTGACTTTTAAATTTATTAGCTAATGCAATCTTGGTACAACAAGTCTGCAATAAAGCCTTCCTTACAGTTAACTCTATGCATGTAAATAGGCTGAGGAGGATACAAAACTTTTAATATAATAACATCAACTATAAACATAATAGTAGAAGGAATTGCTAAGGGCACTTTAACTTTTTACGCAGGGGTCCTAAAACAAAGCTAAGGACCCCTTCGCTGAGAGACAGAGCTGGGCCTGTACAAAATTGTGTTGCATATTAAACTGGGCCTACAATAAAGTGTAGCACAGTTTAATTAAGGATTAATTAGTTGCCTTCCATCAGTGTTGTGTAAGTTATATTTTTTTATGAATAGGGCGATTTTTAATAATTTAGCGGTCGCTCATGCAGTAACTCTGAGGGCCAGCTAGGGATCATGGCCCCCCTGTTGAAGAGATAGGTATTTATGTAGACTTACTTTCCACTGTTCATTGGGGGCACCAGGTGCTGTCTATAATATAACCTATTAAATGGCCTCTTTATTAGAGAGAAGAAGACACAGCAGTGGTTTACTGTTGTGTATTAGATGGTGAATTCATTTTATTTTAATTGGAATTTGTAGCATCGGAAAGGGAAAATTCAGAATTTAATTTGGGGGCAAAAGTCCACAAGCCACTGCACTGATGACCTTTAATCTATAGTAAGGTGAGGGAGTCTCAGAAGGGGTAGAAATAAATAATTGCTTTTTACAGAAAAAAAAAACAGAAAAACACAGCAGCGTGAGAAAAGAAAATCACATCAGTAAGTGTTTCTGTTCAGCACACAGCAGTTGACTCAGTTTACTGATCCAAGACCAGCCCACTGCCAGCATCACAGATTGTGACAGAATACACAATTAAAATCAGAAAAATAACATACTACAACGAATGTAAGTATTACAAATGCTCTAATTCAGATGTGAAAAGTGTTCACTTAAAGTCAACATGACAATGATAATCACTGACTGATCTTTACAACAAAAGATCTAAAATGACCATTCAGGCACTCAAGTGGCAAAAGCGCTCCATTTGAATAGATGCATGAGTGTGTAATCTGTTTTGGATGTACACACACAGATAGTGTTGGTCGATTCCAAAGCTATTAATGAGGACGAGGATTCCAGTCGGTGATCGACCTCTGCAGCCTGTCACCTCTTTCTGATGTCTACGTGCTCTTCTCCTCATCTCTTTCAATCTGAGACTCTTTCATGAGCCATTAACTACAACCACCACAGTCACAGTGTACCATGGGGCCAGCTAACTGAAATTTTCATCTTATGTCATGCAGCACCAGGGTGGGTTTTCTGCAAACGCTGTCAGTCACCTCCATGGTACATGGTCCCTTTACAGCAAACCCTCCTCTACACTGAAACTCCTGTATTGAGGGCAGAGGGTCCCCAGGGTGGTAGGCTGTAGTTGTACCCAACCCCCACGCCAAGCTGCAACTACAAACACACAGTGGATATATCATGGCCCACTTCCTTGCCTGCCTGCCTGCCTGCCTGCTTGCTTCTTGTGCTTTTCATTTGCAACAGTTGCACTCCTCCTCTGGCTGGTATGTGCCCGGTTCTTCATCGTTACACAGAGCAGAGAGGCAGCACAAATTTCTGAGCAAAACCAACGTTCCTCAACGTCCAAATTTGTCTCCACTGCTGTGGCAATTCATCACAGGCAGCAAGCTTTACACTCACACAGAGACATACACAAAAATACAGATAGCACAGAAAACAAGCAAAAAGGAGCAGATCAATCTATTGCAAGCTGCAGTGTGCGCCTTCATGTGTAGTGCTCCGTTTGACTCCAACCCACAAGAACATGAAACAGTTTGTGTGCCTCAGGAGGCAAGGAAAAAGAAACCTACTCAGATCTCCCGCCTCAGGAATGTATGGGAGCAAAAACAGTCCAATTTTACACATCAATCAGACGCAACGCAGACAGGCCAAGACAGAAAGACGCTTTTTAGAATGTAGACAAGAGGCGCTTTCAGACAGCCTAACACTGAAAATCATAACACATATTTATATACTCACACCTACATGCTTACAAACGTGGAGAGAGAGAGAGAGAGAGAGAGAGAGAGAGAGAGAGAGGTCACACACGTCACATAGATAGTAATGGAGGAGGAACACATGGCAGAGGAATATTAGTCAAGCTGGTAGCTGTGAAATGGGTTTGAAACAGTCATCCGGCTTGTGAAAGGTGGTGCTGAGGAGGATGTGGTGAGAGAACAAAGGCTAGTGAGAAGAACGGGACAGTGAAGCGTGGTACCCCAGCTTTGGCAGGAGAGCCACTGATTGGTGCTTTGATGTGCACAACTCGCCTGCCTATTTCTATTCTGCTGCATCTGAAATTAGAGCTTGCATGACGGGTGTGCAATGTGTACAAGACTTTTTGCTTTAACTTTCACTAAAAGACATGAAGACTCTCTCACTAGACGGCCTAAGCCTCGCTGATGTTTATTTAAAGAAGAGTAAGAGTGTCTACCTTTTGTTCACATTGTGTTCACGGCTCCAAGTCCCACATTTTAAGGAGTACAAGAAATCAGGAGCTGAGCCCAAATAAGCCCTCCAATGCCATAGGTTGCTTTACAATCCTCTTGGATGGGGGAAAAAAAATATGTTGAGATGTGTTGTTGGGTGTACAAATGTAGATGTGCAAGTGTAAAAGTCAGGTCAAGAAAAGGATAAAAGCAGAAAGGTGTTATCACAAAACAAAGGAATAAGCTCTGGGAGTGGAATCAAGACAAAGCTGAACCTCCACCTCTGGGAAAAGGCTATAGTTATCCTCCTGTCTGTAGTGAAACTTCAATCTCCATCTATTTAATCAGCCTGTTCAGACTGACATTTTCCATTGCAGCCTATCTGTGCGTAGATGTCTACCCTCTATTCAGACCCTGGACTAATGCCTCGCGCCACTTCACTCAACAGGATGTGGCACTTATCATCAGGACAATGACCAGGTTGTAGCAGGGTGCAGCAGGGGTGGGCCGGAGCAAGGCAAGAAATCGGGTCAATTGGGCTGAGATGGAAACGCTAAGGAGACAAAAAAATCCCAGAGTAGAATGAATGCGGGCTGACCACTGTGTTTTCTTGGACATTTAGAAGGAAAAGTGTGCAATAAGGCCAGTCACCCTCCTGTCCACCCTTCTCCCTCACTTTTTATTTAGACTTTGAGCAGGCCAAGTCACTCTCTAGGATGACGACTGGGAGACGTACAAATGACAGCCAGCATCATAACCAGCTGATAAATATTGGTGATCAAGCTGGTAGAAGTTTAATAAAAAAGAAAAGTCGTCGCTGCAGTGTGTGCCACCTTAGCAAGGGAGCACACAAAAACACAATCAGATAAAAACTGTGATAAATCCATATATTCATGGAGAAATCCCATAAAGAGCCTCAGCCTGTAAGGGGCAAGCTTCCCACAAGGGGTTGCAAGCTGATAACCGGGGTTGGAAAAGGTAAAAACATCTTACTAAACTCAGTAACTTTTGGAATTCTCTCTGTTTGCCTTTTCCTTTGTAATATTGTGTGTAGTTTTACCCCTCCGGGCTTCTAGAAATTATTCAAAGTCAGCCAGTCTGAGAAAATTACAACTTATAGGCATACACTCTATGATGGAGGGTGGCAAAAAGATATTGCTTTGTATTAAGAAGACATTAAAAGTTTGGAGCCGATCTGTTAAAGGCAGTCATATTAAAACGTATAGTTTCTATGCTCTATTGCGAGATGATGTTCGGATCTGTCCAACATAACTGACGAATAATGCCTGAAATGCCTTGTGTATACCTCTATACTATATGTATTAGCCAACAAAAAAAGGTGGCTATTATTAACATTTGAGGGAAACAATTTGACTGAAATTTCATTTAACTGATGGAAAAGAAATTAAGTTTGCAGTATTGGTAAGCAAAAAAAAGGTGTTAATGGGCAATTGTTTGTTAGCCATGACAGCAATATAAGTTAAAACTATGTTTTGTCAGTTTATTGTGGTGGTCTACCAGAGACAAAAAGACCGCTGAGCAGAGCCAAATTACAACATTAAACTCGAACACTCTCAAGAGTAACAGCACCCACAAAAATAATTTGACTTGCACAACAGACTGGTGGTGACAACATGTTTTTTTTTTTCCACACCCCACACAACCCTGATTTACTGTGGCTGGATAGCACCCAGCAACAATGCAGCTGGGTTTGACATAAATGTACTTAAGACCAAGGCAGCCAGTGTCACCCACAGCAGGTCCTGGAAGGCTCCAATGTAATCACAGTCAATAGTCAGAATTGTATAAAAAGTACACTATCTAAGAAATATCTCATGAGAACATACAGTATCTCAAATAAGCTTCTGCTTCACAAAGAAATGTTTTTCTTCATGCGCGTGTCTCTCTCTCGCTCTCCGCTATGCCCCTCCTATATTTTAGCATCTTTGCATGCAGGGTTGCATCTCTAGCTGTTCTTCTATTTGACGTCTTAATAGTTCATCGCTTGTAGCCATGTAGGGAATGTTAAATAAAGCTCTGATGTGTAATTTGTCGCTCCACAAACATTCCTGCTCCCGGCCTACCCTGGGAGTTAATGCAACAGATTTGTCATACACAAGCCAGGCACAGCCAGAGGAGGAGGGAAAAAAAAAACACCTATTCAATCTGAATTTCAATCTCCATAGGGCTCTATGCAAATGCATGCAAGCTGATGCTCTCGCTCCCTCAGACTGCCAGAACACACAGTGCGGAAGACGAAACCGGGATCTATATTAAAAGAGTAGGTAGAAGCCCAGTCTCTGGCAGGTTAAAGAGACAGAGGAAAATGAGAAGGTAAGCGGGAGAACCTCACATTTCAAGAACACAAAAGGTAGCCAGAGCTAGAACCAAGCCAAATGCAGATACCTGTCGCTAAGGCAAAGATGTTGAAATCCATTCTGATCACTTCCTCCAGGAAACCCTCCCCCTTTCCTTCCTCTGTCTCTCATTGCTGTGCCCTTCAGCATAATGTGGATATGCAGCCTCTCTTGGGCTTTTTAGGGAATTGATGGATAATCAGATGATTACACAGAAAATCTCCATTGAGGACAATCCTCCCTGACAAACAAAGAGAAAGCTCTTTAGTTAATAAATACGCTGTGAGAGACAGACAGAGTGAGGGACAGAGTGAGAGACTCAGAGAGAGAGAGAGAGAATAAATCCCGTCCTGGGTTGGCAGCACAAATCTGTATCACATATTCATTTCATCCCAACAATCTGTGTGTATGCATGTGCATCTGTTTCCAAGCGTGCGTGTGCGCGTGTATGTCATACATTGCCAGAAACATCACTTCTTGGGGATGTCACAGAGTTTGCCTTTAGCTTTGTCTTAATTTCAGCGTATCTAAATAAATTTCAAGCTCTAGGCATATTTGTATAAGCCTTTCTGACAAAATTTGGCTCAAGTTTATTCTCATGATTTTCTTATTTCTTTACTACTTTCCTGAAAAAGAAAAGTTTGCTGTGAAACACGACTCGAGCACGGGGGGAGGGGGGGTCCAAGCTGTCAATCTGGGCAAGTTCATTCAAATTCACATAAGAGCACATATATACTGTGCAAATAAGATTGATTTAAGTTCCCTTTATTGGTTTACAACGCTGAAACAAAGTGGATGTAGTGTAATTATCTTTTTCTCTGAAACAAACAGAAAATCTAATTTTAAGTAATAAAAGTAATAAAACAAACTGCTCTAAATTAAAAGTACAAATGTGAAAGATAATATTCTTGACTAAATGTGCATTCAGCCTCTTCAATCCAGCAGTTTAAACAAGGCAACTATTATAGCACTAAGTCTATGTGGACAGTATGTGGTATACTGCTCAGGCTCTGTCTATTTGCATAACATCTGTGAGCGAGCGGCAATTTCTTGCCACGAATTCTTGATTTGATTTGATTGTGGTTCGGATTCTGATTTTGCCGCCCATGGTTCACCACATCACCGCAGTTCTCTTAAAGATTGCAACGACTCTTTTTCTAGAGTCTACTGCATTCATTTCACCCTCTACCTTTACAAGCCATCCAGGGCCCTCTGCAAAGAAACATCCCCACAGCATGATGCTGCTACAAGCCTCCCTAATATAAGCACAACAAACCATACAACACTGGCCTATCTGTGGTGGTTCGTTTCATTATAAACCCCGTGGCTGCTATTTTCCGATAACTACAGCATGACAGAGGGTGAGATACAGTTCACACTACTGAACTAACACACCACACATAACCTATCCACCAGAATCATGTTCATTAATTTCAACTGCATATGACCCTTTGTTTGGACGAGCCCAGCACTGTAAACTTCAGGGGCACTGTGGCAGATGGTGACAATTGAGAGATGTCCAGACCAGTGTAAAAGGAAAACGGGGGGGGGACGTTTTGTGTTGTGCTTTAGTCAGGAGAGGCCTTGGTTTGGCTAGATAGTATGCCCACAGCAGTACTTTGGCCTGGATGGAGCATGGTGATTCTCTACTTGCACTCTAATGTCTACAGGAGTGCTACAGTAGCTGGCATGGTCATGTTAGCTATAGATGCTGGTGCAGAGCTGGGACTGCCAAGCGCAACCGCTCTGCCAGCCATGGCTTTGGCATTGGAAATGAGTCTGGAGGCTGCACTGTTGAACAAGTTTCTGGCATCAGCGGTTCTCCAAAGGGGAAGGAAAAAACAAAAAAAGACAACTGGCAGTAGGAACCAGATGCTCTGGCATAAGGTAGACATTGCCTTCTTCATAGCTATGCCTGAACCTGCGTGGTAAATGGAGTTATCATTCTAGCTACATTATCCCCGAGGCTCCAGCAATGGACAAGTTTGAAAAGCAACATACTGTACACAGTTTGTACAGGAAAAGTCCCTGAACATCTACTGACCATATGCAATCATGTCTTAAGAACAAAACAAGTGTATTAGCAACCAATCGACCAATAAAGGCTGTAATCAATAAAATTACTTATCCAGAAAAATAAACTCAACATGTTTTTTCCACATTTTAAAGCAAAACCAGAGGTCTCTGATATGTAGATACTTCTTTCTTTTTTATTTTAATCCTGGAATACACACACACAAATGTTAATGTAGTTCAGTGCCTTGCTCAGGGGCACCTTGGCAGTGCCCAGGAGTGGAGCTGGCACCTCTGTAGCTACCAGTCCACAGTCAACCATACTTTGTTCCATACTGGACTAGAACCTCCAGTTCCCAAGCCAAGTCTCTATGGACTGGGATACTGCCACCCCCATAAACATGAACTTGTAGCAACAGCAAGGCATTTTTCTCTCTAGTTTCTTGATAAAAGTGTCAATAATATCCGATTAAAGCTGTGTTACTGACATGAGAGAAGAAGCTACATGTTAGCAGGGCATGTTGGTTCCAGCGCCAGTGAGACATAAAATATAATTGGGAACTCCAGTTTGAGTAATAGATCTAAACGGTTATGAGATGGCAAAAATCCGCACAGCGTTTCATGAGATGATCACAGGATTTTACAACTTTGGGAAGTCATCACAGTGACAATTATTTAATGTTTTGCTGTAACAATGACAGATAAATTGTAAAAATATGTCGTTACACATAACAAAGTGATAGATCAGGAATGTGCGCTTGTGTTTTTTTTCTGAATGACCCTGCAGTTTAAACTCCTCTGTGCAAATGAATTAATGAGGGGCTGGTCTGAACGTGGCTTAACATAAGAGTCTTATTAGTTTTTTGTACTTTCTTAAAATATCTCAACTTGGAAGGCATCTGCTCTAACCAACATTTTGTGACAAGCATATCCTGAAATTCAGTGGATTGGGGGGAAAAAAAGGTAAAATTCAGGGTACAGTTGTTAGGCGTGACTATTTGCACAAGCCAGCTGATTTTTTTCTTTAGGCGGATGATTCTTCATGCTTCATTTGGCTGCATTTTCATGACAGCCAAGCAGCTGAACACCAAACCCTTTGATTGTGGCCTAGTTCAAGAGGCATGCTTGTCAACATGCAATGTTCCTCTGATGCAAACCTCCTTACTCCACCACCCAGGACCCAAGCACCAAACCTGGGGTGACAGAGCCTTCTCCATATCTGCCCCCTCCTTCTGGAACTCTCTCTCCAAACACATCTGAGACTGTACTGGCCTACTTACCTTCAAATTGTGTTTTTAGTACACTGTTTGGTTGATACTTGATGTTGTTTTGCTGCTTCCATGAAAAGGTGCATTTTAGTATCCAGAAAAGCACTTGTAAAGAAAATGTATTATTACATCGATTGTGAATGTGGATACGAGCTGAGACATGAGCTGTGGCATAACGCCTGCTCCCTTAAACAGGGTAACTGAGTGGGTGAATTGTGGTTCAACCAGTTCACCTGAGTTAAAGGTCATTTGAACAATCGTTTATCCTGCAGCGAGGCATGAAACCATACGACCCTGATGTTGTTCTGGGCTGACCCCATGCTCCGACCTCATAGAAAGGGTCAAGCAGGAGGTGAATTTCTATATTTTCTATCAATGACCAATCAATAATCATTAAATTACCTTCAAATTCCAAGGTTGAAAGCTGCATAATGCTACAACGTTGAGAACCTTGCCTTGCTAAACTGGCGACAAATCATGGCGACAACAAAGACGATACAATGTGAATGCTGCCTTCATAACACAGAACGTGTTACCATGTGATCCATGGCAGTAATGTAATGTAGGGTTTGAATCCATCTCTTTGCCTGTCTGTCTGTCTGTCTCTCTCTCTGTCTCTCTTTCTCCAATAAAGCTTGAAAAAGCCCAAAAAAAATAATCATCTTCTAATAGGGCTGATGTAAGCTTACTGACATTTCAAATAATGCTTTTAATTATCACACATCTAAATTGAATTTAAGTTGTTTGCATTAGCATTACTTAATCATTCAATATAGACAAAGGATTTCTGTGTATATGTGGGTTTTAACTTAATATAATGTGTCTCTTATAATCCATTAAATGGGACTTGTATTTATTTGATAAATGAGAGTCGTTGTTTTTGAATGATCTCTCACACCATTTGATCTTCGATTGATTTGGTGCACAGCTCCCTGTAAAGAGCTTAACAATGCAAGAGTTGACAGGCAAAGCAGATTGAACGGTCTCTACCTGCATTGACTTCCAGCAACCTCCTCTTCTTCTGCTCTCTCTCCTGCTTTTCACGCTCCGCCCTCTCCTTTGCCACCCGTGCTCTCCTCTGTTTCTCCTCTAACTCCCTCTGCTTCATGTTCTCCTTCAGTGCTTGCTGTGGGGGGTGGAGAGAGAGAAAGAAAGTGAGAACGACAGAAAGAAGGAGAAAACAAGGGGGATAGCTAAGTGGGGTTAATTACAGTAGTGCAATGCATGTCAAAGGCAGAGGCAGCTGTCAGACCCCACAGACGTCTTTATCAGGCACCATTAATGTCAGATCATGCTCCTAAGGTGCTTTGCCACCCTGATACCAGGGACCCTTAGACCCTTAGACACTGAAGAGTGCCTGAACAACGACCTACCGCCAAAGAAAACAGCTTTGTTTTGTGCCTGAGTTTGGATTCTTTTATGTACATTTAAACTTTTTTTTTCTCATCATCTGTACATATCGCTGTTTTAATGTTTTTGTTGTTCTCCTCTGAGTTACTCTGTCACATTACATAAAGTGTATGCACGTAAAGTGTGAGAAAACGTATCAGCATCGAGCCTTAGTGTGTGCACATAGGATTTGTTCAGGGTCAGAAAGACAGCTTCAGCATCACCTGGTGGTTGCTGTGTGAGCTTTTTTTTCCTCCAGTCGGTTAACAGCAGGTGAGCTCAAAAGCAAGGCTAACGGCAATAAAAAAAAGTCCTCAGTAACAGGCTGTACAGTAGTTGCTGAGCTGAACACAGCTTACAGGTACTGCTGGGTGGATGTGATGTTGATGTCTACAGTACCACAACTATAAACAAAGATCTGAATTAGGCAACTTTCCTGCATATACTCATTAAACCTAAACTTTGAATAGGCCTTTAAATGTTTGTAAGACTGCACAAGCAGTTTTCAATAATCATAATCATAATAATTACAAATAACTGCACTTCATGTAGTGCAATGCAAATTAGAAATCACACGAACGCTCATGAAATCTCAGTGATTGAAGTCATCAATCCAGCTGAATCTCCACACATGCTTCTTTTTTTTTTAGCTTCACTGTATTCAGAGCAATGCAGGAGCCAACACCAAAACAGGCTGTAAACTTGTAAAACAAGCGAGTCTCAAATGACCACAAACTACAAAACTAACCATGATGGAAGCAGACAAGGGTGATAGGAAGAGAGGGCAGTCGATGCCGGACAGTTAGGCAGGGCAGTGGCTGCTCAGATGTGCTCTGCTCCGGTGATGACTGTCAGTGAAGTCAGCTAATGAACCAGACGGTGGTACAACCTCATCTACTGACATCCGCTGTAACTGACTGTCAGCAGGAGAGACACTCTGTGGTGTGCTGTTTTTAGAACTAAACTATGATCAGGAACCCACAGTTTTACTTTCTCTGACTGTGAAAATGTGATGCTTTCACGTCAGGTGATGAAAAGTCATTGATATTGGAGGCAGGCTCGTGTAGACTCATGCAGGCATTTAGTGTAATCCTGAACTGAGGGAAAGCGGGGAAAAAGGAGGAGAAGGGAAAACGGCAACAAAGAGTCAAATCTTTGTTTTAAACAACCAAATTCAAATCCACAATGCTCTGTGAAGAAATGGTGACTCCTCCTTACTTTCTTTCAGGAAACACTAACTGTCAATTTTTTTCCCTTTTAGTTAGGCATCTCTGTTCTTAGAGCACAACACCACATGTGGGAAAACTGAATGAATACAAGCAGATATGTCTATTAAAAAACAAGTGCAATACAAAAATAACACAATGTACTACTGGCTTTGGTCCCTTTTTCTATCAGACACTGAAAGAGTTGACCTGCATTCAGTTTGGTACAAGTTCTGTTTAGTTTCCAGGCCATATAGTCCCTTCTCTAAATGCATTGCCTTCTGAAGACCCAAAAAACAATTATCTGCATTGCATAATGCATGCCATTTACTGTCCAAATACAAGTCTTGAGACTGGTGCAGCATTCATTGAGACTGCAAGCAAGCACCAGTGGGTCCTATCAGGCCCCGGGAGAGGAATGTCTTAATATTACTGACATTTGCACAAGCCAATGTAGCCATCTTCTAAACTTGTCACAGAATGCCATTAATTCCACTCTGCCTCCCTGTGAAGAATTATTGTATAGGTACACTATCTACTGTATATCAACCACAGCGGGTACAGGCTCTATAATCCTTGTACCAAAGGGTTGTTAAACGCATATGATTGTGTCGATAGTTCAATAATGCCAGAGCCAGGAGACAGACTGCATATGATTTAACAGAGTGTTAGCATGATTGCTATCCTGATCAATAGCCAGTCACTTAAAGCGAGGAGGTCTGGGCTTTTATCAAACACTCTCCTCCTCCTGGTCCTCCTTGTCTCGCCTCCTCTTGTATGATTCACACAGCCCGGCCTGTCAGGCAGGTCAGTGGAAGAATAGTAATCAGTGTGCATGTATACACACAAGAACACACACTATGATGGAAAACTACCTAGGATAAGAAGGGGCAGGCGCTTACTGAGGCCCAGTGACAACCTCTTATTATGTCTGCATAGAAGTGACCATTGTTGGAAATGATATAGTCAACCTGAATTAAAAACAAATTGCTGCAGTCAATTCGGCAAGCTACTTGAAATACGGAGAAACGGCAAATCAAATAATCACTCTAAATTTCTAATAGCAGCGGTCTAACAGTACACAACGCTCAGTTTGATAGGGCTCCACTACTCTTAGCGTATGTTCAAGCAGTCAAAAACACTCTGTACTGTACACTCAGTAGACCACACGGAGATTGTGGTTTGTTGGCAGCACAGCAGACATACACTTTAAACTAAATTCATTTAAACTTTCTCAGACAAAAAGAGAATAGCAGCTAATGACGACGAGGTGTACCACTCAGCAGGGTTTTTAGAAATTCAGGAGAAGAGGAGACTGCCGACAAAGAAGAGAAGAAGCTGAATACCAAATGACTGAGACGCACCAAAACTATTCAGAGCTCTGTTTTTTAAATGAAACCAAGCCCCCCCCACAAAATTAACTTTGATTTGATGAAATGAAATGTTGTTTGCTCGTGGCAACCAGTGATTCACAAATGACTATATTCTTAATGGGCAGCCAATCTGGTAAATTATGGCCAGACAGAACGAAGGAAAAGGACAGAAAAGACAAGAGGACCGACACGTAATACATTTTCAACAATTAAGTGATCCCAGGTTACAAGTGGACAGCTGTGACGAATGCCTAATGTGAACTTAGTCAAACCTCTGACACTCCTTCCACTCTTCTCTATCAGGCGGCTCTCTCGTTAAAAAAGTCTAATTCAATTCAACAGAATGCAGGCACGCTTGCGCCACAAAAACCAAAACATAGCTTTCGTTACCCTCAATACAAAAAACAGTCTCATCGAGACTGTGATCTAGTCAGTGGTCAAGTGTGGTTTACAGTGGCCTCATAGATTGGATCATCGATTACATAAGAGTGTAACAACACACCAAATCCTGCTACCTCCTTCCTAGCAAGTCTAAAAAATGCAGCAGAGGACTCTATGGGATAGCTACTATAGGGGGCATGACATGAGCCAGAGTGCAGCTGCCAGTGGTCAGAAATAACCCAAATATATCAGGCATGAGCAACTACTGTCAGACTCTCCATGTCTGTGCTGGACACATGGAGAGTCTACTGAAGCTTTGACTATCAACTCAAAGCAAATTCATGTTACCTGTGCTACAACGTTACCTAAGCATGCGGCTCACAGGCCTCAGCGGGGCTAAGTCTCAGGTGCTTGTGTCTACGACGGAGTGTAGCATGACTACAGTCTGCAGAGTTGGGAGACATTGGTTTTGTTGGATGGAACAGGGATGGTTGGCTAGTGATCAGAGCTGCCACCACATACATCACCTGCCTTCAGATCTATCAATAGTGGGATTTAATTGCAATAGCTGTGTGTCAAGCAGTAGAGAGAAGTCAAATTTAGAAGTATGTAGAATTCAAATACTTTTCAGTGAAATGTCAAGATTTGGACCTGGATCGATCAACAAAACAACTAAACACCCATATAAACCATCCGTAGGTTTGAAAACTTCACCAAGGAGTAAAAGCTAAAAGTGTCTGAGCAAAGCTTGTCAAGGAAAAAAATACTCCCTGTTTCCATTTTAGAGGAAAAGTCAGAGCACGAGTCAGTAGAACTCATCTTCTTGGGACTATAAATCTGGACAGTCTGACAAAAGTCTGGACAAAACTTTTTGAGTTATTTCGGTCTGCCTCACAGCAGAGGACTGACCAACCAACCAATCAAAAGTCATTTCCATTCCTAGGGTAATGCTGCTAGCATTGCTAAAGCCGAGTGGCAGATGGTTTCAATAATGTGGCAATCCAGATCCACAGAGGAAGTCTGGAGAGGCAAAATGACAGCTTATTTAAAACTGGACACTTTACTGCTGCCCTTGGAAAACAATGATTAGTCAATAACAGCTCAATACAACAAGTGGGACTGTTTAAGGGAGGATCATTCTTAAACTTCACAAAGAGAGTAGAACAGGAAAAGGAGCAGCTAAAGAACAGGAACATTACATCAAAACATCCTCAATAAAACAAAAATTGACAGAATCACAGCCAGCACAAAAAGAACATGCTGTCTTCTTCAATCACAGAACCAATTAACAAAAGAATAACAAAAGAAAAAGAGTCAATGTGGATGTTACACTACACAATAACTTAAAAAGCTCATTGTAAGCAGGGCAAATCTAAAATCTGAAATCAGAATTCGACACTGAAGGCAAGAATTATCTAAATACTTAAAAATAATAAGAAGTGATGGAATATTGATGTGGAGATAGTGAAGAGGAGCCTGAGACTACAAGAAGATGAAGACTCGTGATTTTTTTTTGCAGACTGACAAAGCGTTCATTTTTACTGTATTGTTGACGTCTGAAGGAGAGAAAGAGGCAGCGAGAGTGAGAGTCTGAGAGAGAGAGCGAGAGAACCAGCTCTCTGAGGAAATTGCCCTCCGCTCTCCTTCATCACTGCAGGTCTGCTTCCCCCTCCTCCTCTCCTGGATGTCCGCCATTAGACACGCTCAATTGGATTCCTGTCAGATGTGCGGCCTCGCCCTGGGTCTCCTTCCTACGGGTGACTGAGCATGCTGTATGTGTGTACGAGTGTGTGAGAGAGTGTGTGTGTGTGTGTGTGTGTGTGTGTACGCCTTTGTGTGTGAAAAAGCTAAGCAGCTTTCCCTATAAAAAATTGCCAACACAGAATGACACCCGCACACAAACAAACATGCACACACCCGCACACATTATGCGAGCAACAGACACAGTTCAAGGCTCAGTTCGCTTCAGGCAGTGGTCTAAAGACAGCATGCACCTATTAGCATGGACCTTGGCACAGCAGGGTAAATGCTGACACAGATTTGACCGAGAGGTTACGGCACTGAGATTTACTGTAGGCCTACGTTCATTGACCTAGCCTTGGCTTCTACCTAAGATATGTCTGTGTGATGTGACCATTTCAACGAATTGCTGAGGGTGTAAGCTTCTTACACCTTGACCTATCACAGGGGAATAAATAGCTACCTTGGGAGTTTTGACCATATAATGCTAGTCTTTATAACACTTGGCTTGTTCACCTTTCAATGGCAGAGTCATTAACTGTTATGTTTGGTCAGGACATAAATGCTACTGCAAAACTCGAGCCTGAAAGGCAGACTTAAAAATGAAACAGCTGCAGTGTGAAACATTTTCAACAGCATATGCTCTTCCATGCATTCACTTCTCTCATAATTATTAACTGGAATTAAATTAATGGATGAGACATACTGTGGGTTTGCTCTGGGTCGGATTCACTGAACACAAAGTGGTGCACTGGGCTGTGGCTATTAAAGTGAAGCACAAAATCACAGCACAGTGCTGGGATCAATAGCATAGGTGAAAGAAATAAGAAACAAAGGAACAGGCAGGCTAAAAGCAGAGCACCTGGGAACCTTTTTTTCTCTGTGTTTCTTCAAATCATTAGAGACTGTGTAGATAGTGTAGTCTCAGGTTAGATGCCACATACAGCAGCCAGCACATCGGGGACAGAATATGTGACCACTAAGCATTAGAATGTGAATTTGATCACATGCGAAGGGAAGGACTAACTAAACATTTTGTCCCTTCTTTTCTCTTTAGGTACTTACAATACCTCAAAGCTAGTCCTTGTATGGTATTTCTATAACAATAATAGTTTAAACAGTATTCCTCGTCATGAGGCACAAATGAAATGTAGACAAAACTTTAAAGTTAGCTGTAGACCTATTTAAAACTGTCGCTTGTCAGACTAGATAATACTGTACATTATTTGTGTACAGCATGCAGGAAATGTCTACATTAGGCACACGTGAAACGTGTCAAACGGGCAGACAGGAAATAAGGAGGAGATAATATGAAGTCTCAACCTTTACACTGAGTCGAATTTAAGAAATTATAATACAATTTCTAACCATTAAAGAAAAAAATCATCAAAAAGGTTGAGTCATTCGAGTGGAAAAAAAAACTTGCACAGTAGTTGAGGTCATAAAAAAAACATGACCGAAACACCACCACCACTCTCCCTGAAAAACACACAAATGTACAGACAGAGCTTTGGAGTGCAAGAAAATCTAAAGCATAACTAATGACTAAGCAGAAAAAAAGGCAAAGAGGCATGAAATCCATTTGTGTGTGTGAGGTAGATGTTAAGTTGGGGCAGGGCAGGAACTTTAGTAGGCTAATTAGATACTATTATCTGTCGCACCCAGTGGCCTGTGCCACTAATCCTGCTGATTAAACACAGTGGGCCTCCACAGCTCCACAGCTCACAGTAGCACCAGACTGATAAGGCCACAGAGCTCAGTGATGACATAAATGTCTGGGTAGGACTAGGACTACATAGGACTGGCGCTGTTCTGCTTTGCATTATACCGCAGGACACTGTTGTGAAAATCATTGGAGAAAAAAAAAAGGGAAAAAAAATCAGAGGTTTGGTGGTGACACAGCCAATGACTAATAACATTAAAAGCTTAAAACCGTTACCAAACATCAACTCAAAATACCTGACAATACTCCGCTCTGCCCAGCAACTCTTAAACCACCTTGAACCACCTTTTACAACAAAGCAAGGTTTTTTTACTGTGAGGACTGATGTATGACAACAGTTAGTCCTTGCAGACAACATTAAGACATTTTACTTGTTTTTTTTTTTTCATTCTGCTACAAGTCTGCGTACATCAGCAGTGTTTCAGAAGCAAAACAGGTCTACCTTTGTAGTTGTTAAAAGAGACTACATTTAAATAAACCTGTAACTCAAAATAATTCCTAACTAGGACTAGGTTCGGTTGCTTTATGTTTCGGCGTCCACAATTTTCTGTAAATTCCTTTAACAGCCAACAGCATTTATGGTAAATATCAACTGTAACATGTGACTAAACAGGTCACTAATAACCATTCTCTTCATATTAAAAAGGCAGTCAAATGATCCTGTAATGGAAAAGAAGAAAATCCCACTCTTGATCCCGAGAGAATCAACACATGAGCCAACTATCAGGCACCCCATTTCAATCAAAAGTGAACATTCAGATGTGAAGATGTTATTTTTTCACTCCCACACAACATGCTGAGAAAACTTTGTATGCTTCTCCTAGGGGTTATTCTACAGTGCTGTATACTCACGGTGAACATGGAACGGAAATTGCTGAGATCAGTGAAGAGCTCCTCCACCGAGGTCTTCTTGGGATCAATAGCAAAGTACTCCAGTAGGTTCTGATAGAGTGTCTCCATATTGCCGTGCATTATCACCAGCTTGCCATACTGCTCCCGCGCAACCTTGCTGAAGCTGTGAGGGTTGTGGTCAAGGTCAGCAACACATCCATCATACATTAAGTGCAAATTAAAAGTAGCTTAGGAGCATAATACTAAAAATGAAACACATCAATATCTTAAAAAAAAAAAAAGAATAAGTAGAAATCATTCACACATGTTGTTATAAAGATCTGAAGCTGGAGATCAGACTATCAGTGGTATACTGTGATGTTAGCATTCAGAGCTCTCATACTGTCAGTCAGGTTACTACTAAATTGTGTTCACCGCTACGACCCCCTGCAGCCTACAGCATCTCTGGCTCATGTCTGCCTGCTGGCAGAGTGTGTTGGTTTTTCTGCCATGCACAATATTAACTGCAAATATGAATACAAAACAAGAAAAAGAAAAAAAATGAATTTAACATATTTTACTCTGAAAACAACAACAACACCAGAATTCTCTTTTTTGCTACCCTGGGCAATGTGGTGCACCACTCAGACTTTACTGCACTCCAAGTTGAAATAATTTTTTAACTTCAACACTTCTTGCCACTGTCATTTGGAACATCATCAAATCAGATTATATTTTACTGAAAATATCACATACTGCTTTCTAGCACTTTTTTTTTTCTTACAGTCAGTGTTAACACAGCAGATAATGATGTATTGCATATAATTGTGCATAAGTTCTGTGCCAAATGCAGCAGAAAGCACGTTCTGTTTTCTTTTTACACTGTGGTTCATTCACCTCAAAAATATCAAATAGTGTCAAGAGCTGGTGTTCACAGGCGTGGATATATCCCACAGCACACAGAGATCTAAACAAATATTGCTGCTTTTGGGATTGCCTTTACAGTAGTCCGTGCCACAACTGACTGGCTGACTGCATGGGAGATTGAAGAGTATTAAAGGTCTTCCCGGTTAAACTTAGCAAAGCAAAGGACAGCTCTCTTATGCTGGTACGTTTGTGTGTGTGTGTGTGTGTGTGTGTGTATGTGTGTGTGTATCACACACACACACACACACACACACACACACACATATATATATATAGTGAGGGGAAAGCAAGAGCACTAATACATAGCCTGCAGCAAGTCTCCATAAACACAATATTCACTCTAGCAAACATGTATTTGCCTTTCAACAATAATGTTATATGCAGTATTATACTTTATCAGCATATTTAGCCCTTTTTTCATTTTCTAGTTCTAAAAGCATATCCTGAGCAGTGCTTTCCACGTGATGACCTAAGCTTTTAAACACACGAGAAAATAAAAACCTGGTTTAAACTAATGTCCTTCTTTTAAAAAGTCTGGGCAATTTTCTGTTCAAATCGATAAAAAGAAAGAACATGACCTGTCCCTATCTAGCAGTTCTACATATGGCCCCAACGTCCTTGTCTCAAGGCAGCAAAGAAGCAACAGTGTCTGTGTGTTATCACAATTATGTGCAGCCCGTCTGGCTCCTATTGTAACTCAATTGATGGACCTATTTGATGACTGGCCTCCGTTGAACCTGACTACCTATTCACAGCTGGGTAAATGCTGTTCAATAGGCACTGCTCTCAGATTGACTCATCAGTAATATCTTTCCAAGGGAGGAGCTGGAGGAAAGACGCACGAGGCCTGAGCAGGTGATGGAAAGCAAGAGTGAGAAGAGAAGAAATAGCCAAGAGCTACGGTGATAAGTATCATGGGGTGCAAAATATCTCTCCTGACTTCTTCCTTTTTCCGGAGAAAGCAGGGGACCACAGGAGCCAATTTTTTAAAACTCTCTTGCTTTCCTACTGACCCTATACCTGTTTCCCCTCATTTGCTCTTTCTGCATCCGTTTTTTTCGCCTGTTCTAATCTGCTGCCTCCACAATCAGCTCTCATTCAAATGTACTACACCAATAGCACAAGTGTATACTCAAGCAGCGCAAGGAGTGATGATGGAATCTGTCATGTCATCAGTGTGACACTCCAGTCTTCTTGTGTTGAGGTGCTGACTGTAGAGCTCGCTTGTCAAAGTAACAGGTGCGACCAATAAACTTCATCGGGCTGCAGGTGAAGTCACCATGTGTTTTTAAGTCATTTTAACCTGACTGTATCAACTGTCAAGAGGCTAGGGGGAATAAAGGAGCAAATCCACTCGTCTTTGATCTAACACCTTTTGATATCCTATGATGTGGATGTCTTGGAATCTTCATAGATATAAAGCCATAGATAGATCGAGTCACAATTCACTGAGAAAACATGGTATACAAGCAAAATGGATTAGCAGTGCATGACATTTAAAGTTCAGATTAATAAAAGAGTCTAGTTCAGAATCAGAAACATTGATGTGGAGGTTGGTACACCTCTTGTTGTTTATGCTGTTTTTTTTAAATATATATTATACAATATTCTAGCAAACAAAAAACAAATAAACTGAAACTATATACTGTATGTGTGTTAGTGTGTGTGCATAACAATAAACAGACCTACTAAAGGGGATTTCTTTTTAATTTAGTTGATTTAAAGTTGCACAGAAGCCACATATTGATGTATCTGTGTTCTAAGTCAGATGTATGTTTCATTGACGCTACAGCCAGCAAATATTTAGTGGTCAGATAGTCTAATGAGTGAGTGTATGCTGTAAGTGAGTGCAGTGCTAGCTGTTGAATTTTCTTTTAAATTTGATAGCTTTTTAATCAGTGCTGTCGAGTGCAGCCATTTTGTGCAGGGCACCTGAAACAGTGAAAGACAGAGCTGTCAAATCCATCCTCAGTGAACCTTTTTGTGTTGCACTCAAGTTCTCTCCTAACTACTACAGTGAAAGCCATCAGTGCCCCAGCCCCAAGGCTATTGATCAAAACTACATGAAGGAGGCTAGACACAGGGTGTATTATTGAACACACACACACTACCACACCTGGTCTGAGACATACCCATCAACCTGATCCACTCGAGCTACCTCAGAGGACATTGAATAATTAACACCGCTGCCAAACATGTACGGACAGCTGTCAGCAGTGGACCTGGATATGCAAGGGGAGCGGTGAAACAGTTATGTTTGTATCTGTTTATGAATTGCCATTTTTGTTCCATTATCATAAACTGACAGTTGAATAAAACATGTTAAATGGCTCTTGTTTCGTCTCCGGGAACATACAACAATGACTGACGCGGTGTGTGTGAAAGAGAGTGACAGAAAGGTTAAGGAGGCTTTGTTCTCCCTTTCTAACCCTTTGCTGGATTCTGAAGTGCCCTTCACAAAGACAGCTGAGATGGGTAGTGGGACAAAAACCTGACTATAGAATGGGGTGCCACTTCTGACTAGTACACATAATCGACAGTGGAAAGAAATCCATGTGTATATATATTGGACCAATGGTGGGAGGGCTATCCTTGTCTCTCTTTCTTTATTGTTTTAATAATACTGTTGGTTTCCTGAGTGATTCATGTGTTATGTCTTGTCCTAAACTGCGGTGAAAATATTCCATGGAGGAAATAGGGGTAGAGTCACTTTTACAAAGCTATGTTTTGCGGTTTTTCCAGTCCAGGTTGAAGGTGAGGGGAACTAATCGAAACACAGCATCAGTATTTAATTGTGTAAAATGTAAAGGAATGTGTTTAATTGGGTGTTTGATCAAGCAAAGACTTGAACATTTCTTCCCGTTATACCACAAGTTCAGTTATATAAACCTGCTCTTTCCATCAGCCTGTGAAGAACCGCTGTGTTAAAACTAAACATTTAAATTCCAGCTCCAGTAATATTCCTCTGACTTTTGTTGAGTTTGATTCATTACAGTGAACCCACTGAATAATTCCCCAGACTGGTGAGTGAATGCATGCGTATGTAAAAGGATATAGCCATTTTAGATGAAGAACATGTCGTTGGGGTCATCGGGGGAGGAGAAAGTCTCCAGGTCTCTCTCCAGCTGCAGCAGCTGCCTCTCCATCTGCCTGAGGCTCTTTTCCAGATTCTCTGCAGACACTGACACAGACCCACACATATCAAGACACGCGGACACACACGCATTTATGAAAGCACACAGGAACACACCCATGTGCCAAAGAAAAGTGAAAGAAAGAAGCAGAAAAAGAACAACTGAATTACAGGTACAATCAAACTCATTATTATTTTGAAGCTCTGAAAGAATCAGAGAAAAACAACATACAAAAAAAAAAAAAAAACTAACAAGGAAAATGAGAGAGAAGCTGGACCGATTGCAAAGCATGCTTATTATGGGCTCACACTGTGCCAGAAACACCATGGGAATAAACAACGACTGAGGAAAAAATAAACATCAAGGGAGAGTATGTTCAATACACAGTTTTATTATTCTTTGCCTCTTATATGCTCACGTGTATGCCGCAAACAATTAAATTCATACAAGAAAGTAATGCCTTACTGACACACACACACACAGTACTGAAAGCAAATGGCTGCTGTGTTTGCTCATGTAGTAACACAAACAGAACAACAGATTTGAAACTGCAGGCTCAGTATGAAGACGGCTATTGAAGTGGAAACCCTTCTACACTGTTCATGCTTTGTCTTCAGTCTTACCAACAGGTGCACGGATCATGCAAGTAGAGGAGAGCAGAGGAACTCTGAGTAACTTTCTGTTAAGTTGGTCATGGCTGACACTTTAAGCTAGTCACTGTATACAGCAAATGGCTTAAATTACACTGATTAGGCGCTGCTTGACAAAAAGGTATAAGCTGCTTATTTTTAAGTAGATTCAAATGTCCCTTGATCCTAATACATGCCGTATGAAAGGGGAAGAAGAAAACTTCAATGAAGCTTTGGCTTCTCACTGAATTTAGCATAAACCTCACTTACTGGTGGCAGCATACTGTCATGGGCGCGCACACGTCTTCACTACAGATAGTCTCAAAGCCTGTAACTGAAGTTGAACCAAACACTCCATTAAACGTAAAAATTTTAAGTTCAGTGGAGTGTGGATGCGGTCTTTTCGCTGCAGGTAAACTTTGTGAATGTATGTACAAAAAAAAATAAATAAAGAAAGAAAATGCATTCATGCATTTAAGCTGGCTGAGTAAAACCCAGGTGCCACTTTTCATTCTGCCGTCACTCAGCAGTGACAACAGAGAAAGGTTGTGAAAGCAAACCACTATGTAAAACTCACTCAACACAACTGTATCTTTACCTTACAAAGAATTAACGCCATAGTATCACTGTACTACGTTCTCAAAGTTCATTTCTTTCCCGCTCTCCTTCCCTGACTCCAACAGTAAGCACTGGCACTAATAGTTAACAGTCAGTCGAAGGCAGTGGAAATGCCACAGCACTCAAGTCTTTTAAAAATTGTCACAGACTACATTGTGACCAGTGATGTCTCGAACAGTATTCACAGGGCAGCTGCTCTTCACTGACTGAATGTTGCATTGATTTTCATTTTGGTAAGAAACCACCCTGCCAATCCGAACAGTGTCAACTGTATTATCCTGTCAAATGGCAGGACTGTCTTAAAGTTATATATGTACAATCACATAACATTTGCTTTTGATGGCCTTTGCTCACTGACTTGGAAAAGTACAATTTAATAGCGGACTGTGTCTTAACTACTCTAGGCTGACTATGTGCCAACTACTTCATGCTTCTATTATGCCCAGGTCTCTCATGTAAAAAAAAAAAAAAAAAAGATAATATCTGTCAGACCAAGTGTCGCCACTACTTAGCCGCCCCCCAGGCAGCCTGGATGCTGAGTGTCTGTCCAAATGAAGGATAGTTTCAAGCAACAGAAGCCCACAGATCACCGCTGAAATTTGATTTAAAAAGTTAAAGATTATCAGGTGTGACCGATAATAATTTGATCAAATACAAATCCTGATCAACAAGCTGATAATGACTGACTTTTTTTTTTTTTTTTACAGTCACGTACAAAATGTTTTTGAAGTAGGAAAGCTGTTTAATGAAATGAGATGAATGAGTGTCCTTCATTTTAGTGAACTTGGTGCTAAAGTCACACAGTCACACATCAGCAGCACTCCAAACACATTATAACATTTCTGATTACCGTTGTTACTGCTGACATAATAGTACAATTCTGGCCAGAGTATTTTTTTTGTTATTTTGTATTCTTTATTTATTTATATTTACTTTATTCTTATTAATTTGGCGAAAGATCAAGTAGCTTTATAACTACCAAGCTATGGGAATTTCCATACAAAGTCTATTTTGCATGCTACTTCAGTGTCAGACAACAAACCAGATATTCTCTGCATTCTGTGAACTGAATAACTATAAATCTGTAACTAAACTAATCAATGATTTCCAGACATCTAACCAATGCCCGGTGTGATTAGTATGATAGATTAAAATCTCCCCATTTCGGTAAACAATCAAAAAGGTGACACTCCACCAGCTCTATCACATCCGTTTTAATCTCTGTCTCTTTTTCCTAAAAAGCCTTCCGCATAACCAAGAAACCAAAAATCTGCTGAATGAGGTGTGGGCATCTTGTGAAGGTGGAAGGAGGCCAGACAGGCAGTCTGTTAATGGAAATGATTAAAGCCTGATGATGATACGCTGACTGAGGAAAGAGCATGGGAAGGTGAGACAGAGCGGAAACGGAGAAGATCAATGCAAACTAGCAAGCTTTTGGTGATGAGGCTCCCTCGGGTGGAATGGTGTATGACCAAGAAGAGGTGTATGCTTCAAGAGAAAAAAAAAAAAAAAATGTGACGGAGCAGCTGGGATGTTTAGTTAAACACTCCGAAATGTGTTTCAAAACAGATGATTCTGATGCTGGATATAAACACATCTGTCATATAGGATTTAAGAATTGTGAAATAATTGCTCTGTGGTATGGCGACAAGCAGAGTGGGAGATGAAACATAAAGCAGCCCTGCTCTCGCTCGCTCGCTCTTTCTGTATTAAAACGTGAGTGATTTTCATGTGCGGTGGGGCTTGAATGCCTCTGTGGTCCAGAGTGGCTGCAGACAGATATAGGATGTTTTAGAAGAATAATAATTGGAATATTTGTGGAGGTCAAATCCCCCATTGACATCCTTTTATTACTCTGCCAACCTGCTGTGCTATAAATGAGACCGAGTAGAGCGCACATCCGTGCATACTCACAAACAGATCAGCAACACACAGAGTTCCACTATAGATCATCCTTTGATGTATGGAAATTAAGAGACGGGGGGCGAAAAAATGCACATCTGCCCACTGAGGCCACAGCCTGACAGACAAGTGTGAGGAGACTGATGGTGCCGGAGGCTGGGAACTGGAGGTGTGTAATGCAAGCAATCCTTGTTTGCAAGCACAAGGTAGCTGAACACCTACTACATACAACAAGAGCATGAAGGTCACTGAACTGCACGTTGCAGTGTGGATTGTTCTTTTTTTAATGTACTTTCAACCTGAGGTTCATCAGTCTGACTGCATGTGGCAAAACTACAAAACAAAGCCTGAACCACATATTAGAGAACCATCTCAGTATAGTTAAGTCTTCACGGTATTCATTAATGACTCCTGAGGGCAGCAAGCCGTGCACGGAAACTTATTTTTCGGTCTTTGTTGCAAAATAAATGTATGTCTATTTAGTGTTAAGTATAGTCTTCCGTGTAAGCGATGTTTCTGCTGCTGACGGGTGGTATCTGAAGGCTTACAAGCTGAGGTAGCCAGGTTGAGCCCCTTAATGCATCTCAGTGGTTTTCTTTCTGATTTCAACATCAGACTCGGCACAGAGTAACACACGATAAACCAGTCTAATTGCTCAAACCTGACTGCCAGTGTGTTGTGTGCATGTTCATGTGACAAAGAAAAGAAAAAAAGGAGAGAAAAGGGACAGCGAGCGAGATTGATAGAGCAAAAACCAGACAGGGAGACAGACAGGGAGACACAGACAGGCAGATATTGACAGACGGATAAATAGATAGATAGATACATAGAAAATGAAAGAGAGAAGCAGCACACCAGGACTGCTTCTCCATGTCAGGAGAAATAATGATTGTAGCGCTGAAAAGAAGAGAGAGGGGCAAAAATAAGGAGGCAGACACAAAAGAAACCCTGAACTAAGCTGCAGTTTTGCTTCCGTGAGAGACGGGATTGGCAAGGGGGGAAACGGAGGCTGTGTTACACACAGTCAAAAGACAGCAGCTTTTGTAACAGAAGCGTAAATCATTACCGCTACCTCTATCCAACCCTGTTTTCATGCTCAAGTAAGCTCTTTGGTTAGCGTCTACGAATGTAATGCAGCCTTTTAGTGTGTCTTCAGGCCTCCCGAATGGCTGTCAGACCCGATGAAAAGAAAGCCACTCAAGAGCATTGGTTTACAAAGACGAAATGGGATTTGTGCGTCTGAATACCAGATATGGAGCGATGAGACACTTAGCGTATGCATCTCATAATGACGCAGAAACGCAGTGAAAGACAGTGGTGGAGGAAGAAACACTATAATCTATATAAATGCAAATATATGCTCAGCTCGAGGTCTGTGAAGTAAGGAGGTGGACAAACCTTGAAGAGAGATCCAAAGCATTGAGCTTTCCATTGATCTCGCTCTTGTACTTATGAGTCTTGGCCAAGGGCTTGTAGACACACAGCACAGTTGGGAGAAATGAAACACTCAACAGGAGCATCGTTATCCACAGGATTATTAAAGCACCAACAGAACCTGGAGGGGTCCTTACAAGGAAGAGTCCAAACAATAAAGTCACACATTTCATCCTCATTCCTTTTTCTCCTCCTCAACCTTTCTTTCACGCCCGCCTGCTGGGAACGAAGCAGTGGGTAAAATCTTCTTTGGAGTAGCGGGAAACATGCTGTGACAGTATGACTGCACACGCATACATAGTGGCAAACACACACACAAACACACATACTGTACACAAACTGCTGCTCGCTTCCTCCTCCTGAGAGTTGCCTATGGCAATATGAACAAAGAAGAGGACAGAGTCTGCTCTGACCATCCAGCCTGTCCCTGCTTGAATGTGACCTTTACCATACTCTGGACACACTGGACAAACTTTGTGTGTGAGAGAGCAGTGTGTGTTTGTGAGCAGGGCTGCAATTCCAAAAAAAAGTCAATATATATAAGTAAAGAAAGAAAAACAGAGTCTCCAAAAACTGCAAACTAAATGTAGACGACATCCAACCAGTCTATTGTTCTTCATCTGAGCACTACACATGACCTGAAGTGTTCTCTTCAAAACAATAAGCCTACAGCTCTTGTGAACGTGCTACAGCAGAAGATTAATGTTAGTATCAAACCGGGGAGCAGATGAGCAGAGTGTAGCATGGATCAAACACTAAACTGGTAAAGTACAATGTATGTTTACGGAATCAACAAGCACCTAATCCCAGAATAATCCCCAGAGAGTTGCACAAGTAGAAAGGTAAAAGTAGAGCTCAAAGTAAAACAGAGCAATACAGATGAAGAATGCTCCATTTCTGTCTAGATAAGAACACTGTCTGGGTAGTCCAATCTGTTTATGCACTAAGCTCTCCAAACAGCGTCCTTTAATGCCTGGATCTCTGACTACTGATTGAATACAGCAATGTAAGACAATATAATGTTGTCACTCTGGTAGTGACTCAGTCTCCTTTTCATGCTGGATGTTACCTGGATGTGGTTGGGCGCTACCCTAAGATTGCTTTTTTATTTTGTCTGGACACTGACGGATCTTAAAGATTGAACTCGTTATAAGACTTGTTATATTAATAGTTCATGTGGCTGGACAATCCACACAGCTCATTATCTTTTCATTAGGCTCACCTTTCCTTGCACCTTTACACACATTTACCACTGCCATTGTCCGTTCATGTCAAGTAACAACTCTCAACAGCCACCATCAAACAAAACACCAAAATGTTATTGATTTCTAAAATACTGTTGTTTTGGGTTTTATCAGCATGACCTCAGAAGATTACATAAAAGGGCCGGCTTCATTCAACTCAAGCAAAGAGGTTATCTTTTTTGAGTTCTAGACAGAGTTCGTCACAGAGAGTTGGAAAACAGACTGCCATGTGTGTGTTTCTGTTGTCTGCTCAAATAATAGTCTACCTATTATTGTGGCTAATTTAGAATTTGTAAGACCGGTAAACGGAAAAGGGATGTTGATGTAGCGGGGAGTGAATGAAACTCACAGTGCGATGGGAGAGCTAAAGTTGACACCAGCGGGAAACCAAAATAACTGCAATAATCACACTGTGATATTGCCTCAGAGAAAGTGTGAGGTAGACGCAGTGTTAAAATTATCAAGCAGCAAAGTAGTTGATACTTGATAATTAGAGCAGTGATCCTTATATGCTTAAAAAAAAACAAGTTATGTAGTTTGGAGCATCGATATCTTTTGTTTGTCATTTTTTAAAGACTTACAAAATATACCAAAACTCTCAGGATACCCTGGCAGGGTTGTGCGTATGGGTAATATTATATATTACCTCGGCTAGCTCGGTCCACATGTTCCAGTTCTTCCGAAAACTTGATCACATTTGGAAATTCCTCCTCGCATACTTGGGCTAGGAAGTGGAGTAATGTGGTCTTTTGGTCCGCTGACTTTGTGTCCTTCAGCTGTAGTGAGACACAAACACAAACACATCCCGTTACACATGAAGACACATGCATATTTTAGGTTCTTTAGGCTTTATATAGTATTAACAAACAGATTTTGCTCTGATTGGGAACAGGGTGATACTTCGCACTGTGGTAACTTACAAAGTAACATAACGCTAAACTGACATCTATACATTTGTTGTACAAGTAATACTCGGTTACTAAATGAAGGCGAGAAATATTTATATACATTTAGAATCCATATTGTTTTGTAGTCAAGAATTATTTCAATATTTTTTTGTTGTTTTGTTTGTTTGTTTTTTTTAGATGTGTTGTTCATAGTTTTTTATTATTTCAAGGGATGAGAAAAGGCACTTGAAAAAACTTCAGAACTGCTCCTTTTCGTCCCAGCCAGCTGGAGGAGTGGGTCGGTGTCTGTTCGACTGACAGCTGCTGGAAGACTGCTAGAGTTTCACTGTTACACTGCACACAAAGTAAGCTATGGCCTGCATGTCACTCGCAGACAGTGGGTTGTTAGTGGTACTGAAGAGTAAAGACAACACCAGCATCTAACCAGACCTAAGTGACATTTGCAGGTATGTTTACATGCCGTTTAATGTGCTACAGCTGAGCAGCTTGTTAGTCATCAAGCCTGCAAAATGATGTTAGCTGTTCACTTTTCCCCTGTGACGAGGACAGCTATTTAATTTCAGATGCAACAGTAGAGAATCACCATAACTGATGGATGTAATGTGACAAAGAAAATTGACCTCTCTTCGCCTACATTGAGCCTTTTCAGTAGTTTTAGAAATGTGAGTGTTGACAGTATTACACACAATTTCATGTCTCGCATCTATGCAGCAAAAATAATATTCACAATGTGATGACCTCTCCTGCGCTTAGTGCCTCTCTCTCCCCCACACGCACACATTTTTCAATTTCTCTGATAAATTTCCATCATCGCTCTTTACAGTCTAATTCCAAGATGTCTCTCAGTATCCCCGCCAAACATCCCTCCTGTGGAGTGCGTTTCTGTGTATCTCTCTAGGTGATCTATTGGTAGACAGCAGTGTACTCAGCCCCGCTGGGTTTAATCATGTTTGTATTATCTCTTCTAATCAAACATTCTCATCTCTCTTTTCATTTCTGTTTCCCATTTTTTTTTTCAAAAGCCTCAAGTACTCACTCACAAAAGGTTCCTCTCTGAATTTAGATGGATTGTAATCATAGTTGACAATGTAAACATTTTTCCTTTTCCAGTTGGGCTGGGTGCAATTTTCTTGTGCTGTGGAGTGTGCCATGGAATTAAGTTGTCAAACTCGGGGCAGGCGCAGGAGGTGATGTCTTCCTCTGTATATCCTGCCTCTGACATCGACTCACACCTTAGCTCTCTGACGTACGGGCACAAAGATAAGGGAACAGACGCGCTCGGAGAGCAATCGCGCTAAACACAAAGCATGTTCCTACATAGACTTTTATTAATTGATCATATCATTGTCATGCTAATTAAACTAATCCATCATGTATGTACGTATGAATGCATGTTTGTGTACGCAGATGCACTGCTGTTTATATGAGCATAAGCACCCGAGTCTAACGGGGCAGCGAGGTGGCAGTGATGAATGGCTGCAGTGGTTGTTACTGTGGAAACTGCAGTGAGTGTGCCAACAGCTGTAATGCAACCACTGGAGGAGTTTACTTCTACTCCAAGATTCTGCTCTGTTCTCACCGTCGCTATCATACAGGAAAACTTACTGTTCCTTCTTCACGCCACAGAAGATTCAAAGGTATGGGCATTTGCTGCAGGTCTCTGCCCCGCAAAGCAAAGGCAGTACTGCAGAGTGTGTGAACTTTCAAAGGGATGCTAGCCGTAGCCTCAGTTATCTGCTCTGAGCAGGAGAATGAGAATGAGAATAAAATACTCCCTGGGTTTGGATGTGTTGATACTTGTCAGCAGATAGAGGGGGAGAAAAATCTGGCTTGCGGGACTGTCGGTGCTCAATCAAATAAAATAGTTTCAAACAAAATGCCTGATCATCAGCAGCCACTTCTCACCAGTTGACTGATAGGGCTCAGCTGAGCGGACTTTAAGGGAAAGAAGCGCTGACTTGCACATGTTTAGAGTGCAAGTCTCCCTGAAACATGCAGCTAGAGTATGTCTCAGATACTCATACAGACATAGATTAACATTATACATGTATGTGCACATAGAAGTCATTCTGAACAATGAATCTGTCTTGAGGTCATCATATTCGTCTCTGATGACTGTTACTGATAAAAAAAAACAAATAAAAAAAAAAAACAGATTGTTTTGGACTAGAGCCTGTATTTATGAAACAAAATGGTATTACAAAAATAACAAATGAGCATTGAAGTCTCGTGAGGTTTCTGAAATGTGTAATCAGTAACAGCAGGAAGGAGAAGAATCTGGCAGGCCTTCTTCAAGCAAGGATCTAAAAAAGTCTGTTCAGTTTCTATCAGATCTTTATATCAAGAGATTTACTGTGGTCACTGTAGTAATATTTTTGAACATTTTACAACTCCTTTTAGTCCACCTGTAAACATGAGCTTTCTTTCTTGACCGTACATCCCTCGTGTTGACCCGCGGCCACTGGAGGGATAAAGGACTACACACTGTATGTGAACTGATAGTGAAGTCAGCATTTCAAACCTCACCTTGCAGAGAGAGCTGAGGTCAAAGCCGTATGACTGGGCATTTCGAGAGCCTGCATTCATGTAATTCCCCAGCAGCAGCACCAGCTCCAGCAAGCGGCCAAAGGAGCGGCTCTTCCTGACCTCATCACAGGCGGCGTTTACAGCCAGGATGTCTGGGCGCAGGTTGTTTACCTGCTCCTCAAACTGCAGCTGGAAGAGGATGTGGTTGAGGCGAGGACGCAGCCGCTTCACACTGCTCATCTGGGAGAGGAGTTCAGAAATGGAGGAAACGAGGAGGAGAGAGCGATAATGTGAAATGGGAAAATTACAGAAAAGAGAACAGAGCGGGAGAGTAGAAAAGCAGGAGTAATGAAAATGGTGCCAAAGAGAGAGAACAAAGTCCGAGAACATAGTTGAACTTAAAATGACTACAATTGCACTTTTGGCACACTCGCATTCAGTCGATCTAATTTAAAAGAAATGTATGCAACCGGCATTCTGGAAAGTGTTGCTAGGCAGTAGTAATAGATGCTGGCAGTGATTTGATTTGGGACCCAGGTCTGGTAAGTTAATTGTGGAGTTAGTGTCCATATAGGGCAGGCAGCAGAGGGGGTGGAATATACAATAGGCTGCCTTAGATTACCACTCTCACACAATTAGAGAAAATTGGAAAATATTGCATTGGGCCCAGGGTTTAGCCACAACAGTGATTGTGTATGTGTGTGTGTGTGTGTGTGTGTGTGTGGTGGGGAGGGGCGCAGGTTCCAATTGTCTGTTTCACACAACAGCTGGCAGTGCGGTTTGATGTCTTCCATCAAGGGTTTAATTATAGCTACTGTAATGTTATCAAATGACTATTTCAGTCGGTGAGTGAGTGAGCTGGCGAGCGTGCGCATTCGCGTTTGTGTGAGAGAAAAGAAGAGCGAAAAAACAGGGCAGAAGAACATTATGACAAAATTAATAAATAGTAAGTTGAACAAGAACCAAACATAATGCTTAAATGGGGCCCATAGATGAGATGAATTATGTGGCAAGGGTATTGTAGTAAGGAGAACACGGTCAGAAGAAGAAGGAGGAAAGCAAACGCGCCGATGCGCCTTCAGAGTCGATGTGTGCAGCTGTTGTTTCCGTGAAGGCTTCAGGCGGCAATGGACAAAACCGAGCCGCTGAAGGCAGTATTAACAACACGAGAGGGCGGGAGAGTGGAGTGTGAACAGTGAATTTAAAAATGATGCACCATACAGTGTGAAAACAAATTAACGTGAGTAAATATTTTGGCAACTTCTAATAAATGTGTCCGTGGAGTGTCAACAACAATTTAAATTCTCGATGAAAGCCTTTTAATTCAAAGACGTGCCAATCAAAAGGACTGCGGACTGCGGTCGAGCCAGCATGCTGGTAAACAGAATAATTCCTAAGATTTCGGGGATTGAAATGAAGTATGTAAGTCATCAAGCACAAATGATGTACAGCAATACCAGCTGCTGCACTGCATGGAGATTACTTGTATAAAAAAACATTATGGAAATTAATGCTGTGCGAAGATCTAGAGCTTATTTGCCTTTTGACTTCTGGTCACAAAGATACATTTAACTTATTCATGGAGCTGCATAAAAACATTAAATGACTACATTGCCCTTGTGTCTAAAGGACTATAAGGAGTTTTACAGTGCCATCACATCCATCCCTTAGAATATACACTACAGTATGACGCACTACTACACACAGGGTGGGTCATATCAAGTATGAGAGTGGCCGTCACGGAAAAAAGAGAAGATAAAACGCACGTGTTTGCAAAATGGCAAATTAATATTCCCTTTGAACCTGAGCTTTTCTGATAGGTGAAAGCACACATGCCTCCTTGGGCCCACGCAGGCTCAGCACTGAAACATTATATAAGTAGACCCTCTTTGTTCTATGTCTCCCCGATGAACTACTCACAACAGCTGAGCATGCTCTATTTTTAACCCCGCTATCAACCGCTCAATCACTGCATTTTCATTCAGTGGTAAGACTCTCTTTCACGGGTGTTTATGAAACAGGTGGGTGCACAGGGCAAAAGAAGATTATTGCATGTTTTTGTCAGTAACTTGGTTGCTAGGCAGAAACACAAAACACACACGAAAAGTGCCACGCTCCTTATGCATAATTCTGAATAAACCGCCTTTGAAAAGTCTTTAAGAAAACGATGCAGACATAATTAGACAGCAGTGCTGCTCCTTAATGTGCATAAATTAGTGCGGCACAGTCCACAGGTGTCCTGTCTTTCTTCTTACGGCTTAAAATGAGAGAATTTTAAAAAGCTCCGGATTAAAATATTAATGTGAAAGTGCACGTGCGGAAAAAAAAAGACAGAAATGTGATGAGATGCAAATACAAGACGAGTTACATTATTAGAACATTAAAACAGTAATAAACCAATTTTCTGAAACTGCGCATGTATGAGAAGATAATGATCTTACAAAGAAATATACTCCAAGATGAAGTTGTGATATATGTGTACATGCTGTTGGACCGATCACCAGCTAGTTGAGATTTGTGTGTGTGTGTGAGAGAGAGAGAGAGTGAGTGTGTACTCACCACCACCCCAAACTGCTCGGGCTCTGACAAATTTGCGTACTCATTCTTATATTTGGCCAAGGAGTTCAACTGCTCCTGCTCTGGTAAGTGCTTCACAAGGTTCTACAGAAAAAGGGAGAGGGGAGGAAAGGAGTGAGAAGCAACATGGAGGACAGTCGAGCAAAGAAGAGCAAATTATATGAATTTATATAAACATAGCCTTCTGATGTCGTGACGCCTGACACACTTTATTTATTACACTTAGCAGGACATTATATATGCGCCTTACTGTCAATCGGTGTCCAAAACTTCAGCTGTTTTAGGGACTGACTGTATCTGGCTTTCAAGAGTAATATGTGGTTGAATGCAGTTCATGCCTGAAGAGCAATGCAGTGTTTTCTTTGAAATTAATTCAGAATGAGCCCTGGAGCCGTAACCCTACCAGTATTTGAACTGCGCTTGCACAGAAATCCAACCTACTGCTGTTCTATTTGCTGTGCGAGTTTCAGCCCCGTTGGTGCAAAAATAATGTTTTTTAACAGCAATAACGTGTCTTTTATTATCCCACATGGACTATATCCTTAAAGCATATACACTTATAGACAAGTGAAAGTTAGATTGTGTTTTTTTTAAGACAGTCAAAAGAAATAAATGCTAAATAATGAAATCCATGTTGATTACAATGCCTTCCCGTCTCAACAAATACTGCTACTGTGTGGTAAACATGTTGGTCTGATGCATTTAAATTGGGTTGAAAATCTATCTCCGATGCTTGGAGTCAGGACAAATATTGCTACTTCCGCTCGTTGAGTTTTAATGGATGCAGAGTAATGGAATTTGCCTTAATGACCATTAATTATTTGCATGTTGTAATTAACTGTTATCGGTCAAATGAATTTTTATTAAACGTACACCTGTAGCCATAGCATATGCTGATTTTAATTTGGTCTAAATGCACACTATAGGCTTATATTAGACTTTTTCATGCCTTTGATTCCAGCCATTTAGACTACTGTAATTCCTTATTTGTCAGACTAACCAGAAAGTCAATTGACGACCTCCAGCACGTAGCCTTCTAGCTTCTCTTCACTGGTTGCCAGCATCCTTGAAAAATGACTTTAAAGTTTCATGCTTGTTTGCCCCCTCCTATACTGCTGACCTTGTCTGACCTTATCTGTCCTCTTAGTAGGCTAAAGTCTACCAAATGTTACTGACTGTAACCAGGGCCAAACTGGAGACAAACAGTAGTAGGGCTCATAACCTCTATACCAGCCTTCCGTAATCAGGCAATATGGCTATATTTAATTCTTGTGCTGTTATTTAATTTTCTTTAAATTACACATTATTTACTCAAAATAAAAAGTAATCATCAAAACTGACAGCAACGGAGCATTTTAAATAATAATCCAAACGCCTGTATAAAAGTCATAGTCTAAAGTTGTAACAAAACTGAGGAAAAAAAATTATAAAACTGGAAAGATTCAAATCAGCATAGGACTTATTTTTCATTTTATTTTATCTGTTTGTTTATTTTCATATTTACTCTGTTTACCAACTGGTTCTTCAACGCCTGTTGTACTGTAGGCTTTACAGATTCCCAATACTTCAGCCTCAGGCTACATACAGTACCGACAACTAAACGAGACAACCGACAACCGAAAGCTCCACTTTGGAGCATGAACCTGACCAAGTGAGCAGGAAAACGACATTAAAAATATACTTTATATATTCTACAGCCTCGAGGTAAAAAAAAAAAAAAAAAAAAGTTGCACACTGTAGGTTGAGCCAGTTTACAATATTCTTTCCATCTCAGAGTGAGAGGTGAATATCTAAGTGGTCTTCCCAAGAAATCCATGTACTAATGTCAGATAAGTAACTGCAGCTCTTAACATTTTTACAGCTTTATGTAAAACTTGCCCTACCTGAATCATAGGTTCAGTGAGTTGCTCCATATCCACCTCCACGATCATCCGACGAATCTCCTCATAAGGCATACGGAAGGAACCCAGGAAGATGGCTACACGGGAAAAAATAAAAAGGATGTAACAAATTCTGTGGTAAATAAAAAAATGTTACAATTTCAGAGAATTGTGTCATACAAATCAATAACGGGAAAACAAACCATAAAAAACAACCAAGGATGAAAAGAAATATAAAACAAACATCTCAAGGACACGTAAAATAGGGAGCAAAGTGAAATGAAATTAAAGATACATCAGGACATAAGTCAGCCAGACATAAAAGTAGAAAAAAAAGTGTTTTGAAAAATTACACTAGTTTAGCAAGCATTACATCCTCAAGCAATTGGTACCACTGGGGACAGAATGGCAAATGCCTTGTCAGGATAAGTCATTAGTTGAGCCAGTGGAACATCAGCAAAACACTGACAGTTAAAAGATGCGTGATTAGGCTAGGAGCCAGATGCTGCAGAACTTCACTAAAGATTATTGGGAATATCTGTGGGGCAAAAAAAAAACAAACTGTGGTTATAGGACTATCAGTTAAAGGATCAGTGTGTAGGATTCGGTGGCATCTAGCACTGCAGTTGCACATTGCAAACCCTTCCACTTGCCTTACCACTGCAAGCATGAAGGAGAAACTAGTGTTGAGCAAAAACCGCCAAACGCTAGTGTTTGATTTGTCCATTCACGGCTATTGTAGAAATACGATGGAGCAACATGGTAGACTGTAAAAGAGGTGATTATACACTAATGAAAACACAGCTTCATTTCTTACATATTCTTTAAATCAACTCGCTAAATCTTACACGCTTGACATTTAATTTCCGAGTTTCTAAGCATTTTTTTTATTATTTGTCTGTTGCAAAGAGACCTATAGGCAATAACCTGACATGATATACTGTAGAACCAGGGATTAGTCTCCAAAACAAATGATGAAAACAGATTTTCCAATCTCACTGTCAGATTTTACAGTGCATGCCTGTACCTTCATTTCTTCAGATAAATTCTACCTCATTAGAAGTCACTTCATGGAACACATTTGCTCTGCATCTTCATGATGACGGCATCAATCAAGGAACAGAACTAAAACCCCACATACTCATTCTCAACCTCAATCAAAGCTTTTAGACTCTTTACCTCCTATGGTGGAACACATAAACCGCCTACTCTCCTTTTTTTTCTCCCCCCTCTGCTCATTCCTGCTCTATAATTTCCGCTGCATGATTTATCACTGTTACCAGGCTGATTAGTCTCATTTTCTTTTAATACATGAAACAAAGGTCACAGCTCCCCTTGATATAAGCCAATGAGGTGCTAAGATCTGGGAGTGCTTAAGAGATCAGCTGGATCCTCATTAATGCCGGGTGCTTTTAAAGCGGTCATTTTAAGACCAAGCGTGCGTGCCTCGATGTGTGTGTGTGGTGTGTGTGCATGGTGAGTGCAAGTGAATAAGCGAGAGACAGAGTAAGACAGAGAGAGGGAGGGAGGGAGGAGAGGGAGGGAGGGAGAGAACAAGAGAGATATCATCAATCTGTAGTACCATTTCTACGCCTGTTTCTCCTTTCCTTAATGGATGCTTAACTTTGTTAATTAGTTCTGTGTGTGTGAAGACATGAGTCACAGGTTGCGGAGGTGGTGGCCAGGTTCACAGCCAGAGTAGTCTTGATTTACTTGCTATAGCAACAAACAAAGGTGCAACTCAGTCCCTGCCAAATTGTCTATTGTGGCCACTTTGTAATATAGCAATGCATAATAAAAAGGCGACTTAAGTGAGCTAAAAAGGAAAAAAGTGTGTGCAAAGTGTTCTGCGAGGAGCAGTGGAGGCGAGAACGACAGATGTGGCCAATACGCTGTAACATCAAGACACACAGATGTGTAAAAAATCCAGTCCTTGGGAGGAGAAAAGGCGGAAAGGATATAAATACTTACACAGATTCTGTGCAATCTTTGGATCGAGCACCTTGAGCTCTTTAATTCTCTTCTTTATGGATTTCTTATCTTCCACATCCTCTTCTTCTTTTTTGGCTGATGAAGACAGAAGCACAGAATTATTTTCAACACACAAAGACAAACATTTACACACATGGATGACAAAATAAGGGAAGTGTATAGATGTTTCTGCACAGATTGTTCAGCTCTTTTCATGTTAGACCATATTGTATATATATTTATATTATTTACATTTCTTATTTTTAAGACTCTTTCATCTTATGTTTGCTTATGTATGGAGCAGCAACACCAAGACAATGGTATGTGAATACACATGTGATCACACCAGTTACAGAGTAAGGTATGGGTTTCACATTAAAAAAAAAAAAAAATCAGGTTGCAGGTGGAAGGTATGTTCTGGATCACACAAAGCCAGAGAGGGGAGACTGTGATATATATGTTATTTGTAGACAGGAGTGGCATCATCAAGCTTTGGACTACAAGCAACAAAGCGAAAGCCCAGTAAGACACAGAGACAGACACATATTGCATGTATACACACACACATACACAACCCTCTTGAGCCACACTCACAAAGAGGAGTCCATGGTCGGTTTTAATTATTTAAGACACCAGATTAAGAGAATAAAAATGTGCATCCCAGGAGTACGCTGGGTAATTGTCTGGTGCTGTAATTATGGTGTGTGTGTGTGTATGGTGAGAGGAGAGAGGAGAGGGGTTAATCCACAGGAAAGGTATTTTTCTACTGTTCCACGTGGGCTTGGTCTTCTTTCAGGGATCCTGTATCTAATTAAAAAGTGAAGAGGTATGCTGGGAGCTCCCGCAGAAAACACTGTTAGCATGTCCACAAACATGCACCCCTACGGTACAGCTCAGCACACACACACACACACACACACACACACACAAACACACAAACACACAAACACACAAACATGGCCCCACGCTGAGCTACCCTTGGACTTACGTGGCTCCTCTGTTGGTACACTGTCCTCACAGTCTTTCAATGTGTGAGAGAAGAGAGAATGCAAAGGACAGACAAGGAGGACAATGGAAAATGTGTACCATGGGAAAGGGAAAGGAGAGAGATAACGAGATAAAAATACATTTTCACAAGACTGCACACAGTCCACTGCAGCGTGAAACATGAAGCAACTCAAGTAAGGAAAGAACAAATACAAATACTATAAAAAATAAAATAAAAAAAACGAATGAAAAAATGGCTGAAAAATACAAACAAGTAGGAGACAACAACATCAAATGGAAAACTGGGGGAGAAGACTAATTACCTGAGCATTTCACAACAAATTTCACTAAGAATCTTGGTCGAAATTAAAACTGAAATGATGAATCAATAAATCAGCTAGACTAGATTTAGCATTTTAGTTAAATGATGGCAACAGTTATAGCTCTGAGTTTTGAATGGTTGGTTCGACAAATCAAGCAATCTGAATAGGTCACATTGGGCTTTGAATAATTGTGAGTATCCGAGCATTTTTAACCATTTTCTGACATTTTATAAATGAAGCATGGACCCAACGAGTAATTTAAATTGTTGTTGCAGCCTTAATCACAATCAAAATGTTTCCAAAGATGTCTGAACTGTTTTGATAAATGTTTTTTTTCCCCCCCGCACCGAAAGCGATACACAAAACATCCAGCCATGAAAGAAATATCTTTATCTTCAGTGGGCATAAGCATTTTTGGTGAAACGAAAAGATTTTACTGTATACTTCCATGATAAGAGCCATTATGAATGAATGCAGAGATCTTAGAACAGTGGCGAAAACCTTCCCAAGATGGTTGCCCTACCGAAATACTCTAAGAGCGCAGCAACAACTCATCCAGAAGGTCACAAAAGGACCCAAAACAACATCTTAAGAACTGCAGGCCTCACTTGGCTCAGTAAAGGTCAGTGTTCATAACTCAAAAACAAGAGAGAGAACTGAAAAACTGAAAACCACTGCAAAAACAACACAAAAGCTTGTCTCACTTCTGCAAAAAAAAAAATTAAATTTTTTTTTTTAAAAAGTGACTTCTTGATAACTTTTGGGAAAATATTCTGTGGACTGATGAAACTTGGAAGGTGAGCTTCCCGTTGCATCTGGTGTAAAAACTAATACAGCATTTCATAAAAAGAGCATCACACCAACAGTTAAACATGGTGGTGGTAGGCTGATGGTCTGGGGCTGCTCTGCTGCTTCAGGACCTGGACGACTTGCAGTAACTGATGGAACCATGAATTCTGGTCTCTACCAGTAAATCCTGAAGGAGAACGTCTGGCCGTCAGTTTGTGACCTCAAGATCAAACACTCTTGGTTTGACTCATTCGTGGATAAAGGCTCTCACTGTGGTTCGCAAAAGGTTTTTTCAACTTTCGTAGTTCCAAAGCTTTAGAAATGGTTCTGTAACTCTTTCCAGACTGACAGTTGTCAGTGAATTTGTTTTCCCATCTTTTGTTGGATTTCTTGAGTTCATGGCGTGATGTGTTGCTGTTTGAGATCTGTCAGCCTACTTCACTTCACTCAAACAGGTTCTACTGAGTGATTTATGGATTCAACAGGCGAATCGAACTCAGCGTTCAAAAACACAAGTTTGATCACAGTTAGTTCACAATTTAACAATGGGGGGGGGGGGGAATTACCCCTACCAGGTAGATAGGTTTGGATAGCTTTTTTTTCTCTTAATAAACGAAATCATCATTGAGGAACTGCATTTTATATTTACCTAGGTTATCTTTGATATGCAACAAACACTGTATTACATCGTCATACAAGGTTAAACATTCAATGCTCGTTGACAGCAGAACTGAGAGTCGAGAGGTTAAATGTGGGACTCAGGAGCATGTAAACTGACAACAGAGGAAAAAAAAACAAAAACAAAAAACAAAACAAAAAATTGCTTTAAACAGCCATGTTTCTATTTTCTGCTGCCTTTCAACTGTAAAAATGTTCACCAAGAAATTTCACTAGAATATATTCAGTGCAGAACAGTGTGGGGTCCAAAAATAACTAAATAAATAATGAAAGAAACGCTGTTTAATTATAAAGCATAAATGAAATCAATCAAAATGTAAACATGTCAATATTTACCCTAAAAACCAGCATTAAGGACTTAAGTATTCATTCTTACAGGACTGTAATCTTGAATTTGATATTGATATTTGGTATTTGGATGCAATATAAGGAGCCAGCCCTTGACAGCCTCCAGCTTACTGCATTAAGATGTTATATTGATCTACTCATCATAACGTATAGCCTCGCAGAATCTCATTTATTACACCAACACACACCGACTCCAAAACACACACAGCAGATGCACACAGTATGAGTGTATTAATTTCCCTGTTTCAGTGCATATAAACATACAGACTCTTATAATTCATGAATCATGCTCATATAATACTGGAAGGCCTGCATTCATCCCTATCAACCAATGAGATAGTGATAAGATCGAAATCATATAACGCAAACACACACACGCACGCACACACACACACTCGCTCTGTCTCCAAGCTGCCTCAGGTGTTATCAGTTAAATCAGCTAATTAGATTGCTCCCTTCCAGCATCACCCCCTCATCCTCTCTGGCCTTGAAACGGCTCTTCTTCAGGGAAGCTCATTATACATCAGCCAATTAAAATGTCCCGCAGGGGGTCAGAGGTCACTGGTTAATCAATCAGAGGGAGCGGCGACTGTTGTAGTTATCAGATTGCGCTATCACCCAGGAAGTGGAGAAGATAAGGATACACTTGTGAGTGGGGAGCAGTGGGGAGTCTGCATCACATCACAGGTCAAGCAAAGGTAGGGAAGAACGAAGGGACACAGCGTAGGCATGGTGCAACTATAATAGATAGAGAGGCTCTAACGAGGCTCTCTTTGCATTCCATTTGAAAATATGGCACGCTGTACAGATTGTAAAGCCCTCTGAGGCCAATGTAGTTTGTGACCATGGGCTATACAAATAAAATTTGATTTGATTTGATTTGTCGTTATGAAAAAGGTTGCACCAGCTTCGAGAGACAGAGCGAGACAGAATCAGAGAGCTAGCCCGTCAGAAAGAAGCGAGTTACAAATGAAGCTATTGACTAAAACACAGTTAACATCAGAATTTGAGATCAGATACTTGCAGACATGGAAAGCGTGACTTCATCACGGGACAGAAAAGAGAAAAGCATTCGAGGCAGACACAAACACTGAGTTGTCTCAGTTGAAAGGCCTACTCTCCGCTGCCACGGCAGTGCACACAGTGCTAGCCATCTACCATCTGAGCACTTTCAAGTTAAGGCCTCTTAATGGAGGCTTGTGATGAATGTCAACTTGATGTCGGAGTCTGTGGGCAAAGTAGGAGGAGAGACAAGTATGAAAAATAGAACAAAGAAGGACTGTCTCAATTTTCCTTTACCCCCAGTGCAGTCAAAAAAGATCCATTCTGCATTATTTACACAATAACAAACAAAACGAAAACAAAATAAATGATAAATAAAATAAATATGCCGATTTGTGTCCCTGGGTAGAAAAAGCTCGGGGTCTGGGGTGTACAAGAAAGAAAAAAAAGTTTGATTCTTTTCTTGAGAAAAGAAAAAGAATGTTTAAATGTTCAGTTGCTGGGTCAGATTAGGATGCAAGGCCAGAAATCTGAAAAAGAGTTATCTCACTTGTAATAATTCTACTGACTGGTTTTTGATCCAATCTCTGCCACAGTTTAAAGGCACTTGACAAAAATATGACAATGTGTAACGCTGTGCACGCACACACATGCTTCCCAAACGCCGCTTCCCATAAGGCAGTATCAGTGAATTGTGCCGTCAAAGCACTAAAGGGAATGGTGGATGAAATAAAACTGCTGTGAAAGAGCATGACTGATGCTGTACATGACAGGCAGGCCTCAGAGACAAGCAAGTAACACCTCAAATCCGACCCCCACCCCTCACACACAGACACACATATATATATGTAGAGAGAGAGAGAGAGAGAGAGAGAGAGGGGGACACACACACCAAAATCTCCTCCTCCTCCTTCTCCCCATCCCTCTACACTCACACCAGCACTTCATCTTATCAGGATGGATTTCTAATCAGAGAAAACGCCTTACTGGAACTGCCCTCCTTTCTACACACACGCAGACACACACACACACGCAATCCCTAACACTAATGTTAAATGAACAGAAAACTCGATAACTGATACGAACTAAGAAGTTATCAAGTGAAATAAGGAAATGACAGCAGCGCGAGAGAGACGGGAAGAAGACAGACAGAGTATGTGTGTTTCTTTACTCCGTCACATCATCTAGTGTTTGTCCAACTAGCTTAGTTCCTAAGGAGATAACACACCCACAGTTGACTTTTCTCTTGATGAGACTTCATTATTTATGGCATGTTGCAGTGATACGATCGTCTCCTCTTGAGAAAGCAGATACACAAGCACGCAGCGGGGGGAAAGTTGAGAGGGCAGCTGTCTCCAAAGGGTAATTAAATCACTGTGTTGTTTCCAATGGCCAATCAAGGCAGTCATGCAGGTAAAGTTTAAATCACTACTATTAGAGGAGCTTCTGTAGCAGGGATAATATGGGGTCTCAATTTAATGTGCAAACACCACACATACACGCACGCACACACCATCGCCTCAAGCAAAATCCACTATGAAACATCTGATGCACAGGAGGGGGGCTGTCTGCAGCAAGTGAACAAATCCACCATTCCGACACATCTGTCAGCTCTACCGTCAACAGAGGGGAGACGAACAGTCAAACCAGCCGTACAGCTTGACTGTTGACTCACTGTATGGTTCTGATCCAGCTGAGTCCTGAACTTCAGTCAGACTGACGGAAAGCACGAGGGACATCCGGAACGTCCAGTAGCTTCTTCTACTATTCACACCTGCCCTAACCTTTCCTAACCCCTCTGCCGTATCGATGCTGCACACGCTCCGCAATCCTGACTAAAACTGACGTGACGACCTGACTGGCTCTTGTCCGTTTGCATGTGGACTACCCCCACCGCACCCCCCGCCCCCTCCGATCCAATCTACAGTTGCGGGTGTGCGTGTAGCAGTGAGGGTGAGGCAGAGAGGCAGATCAGAGTAATGAAGTGAGGGGCTGTGTTGTGAGTGAGATAATCAAAGCGAACCATGCAAGGGCCACCTCTCCCTGTGATCCAGACTAGATGACCCAGGGCCATAATTAGTCTGAGACTTTAATTCTGATAGCAGCAAATTAACAGACTTCATTAGCCTTTTCTCTCGTCTCCTCCCCTATTCCTGCTATACCATCCTTTCTAAATCCTAACCACTAAAATTGCTCCGGCATGAGCTTCAGTGTCTGCAACGTACTTGCCAATTGCTCTTAACTAAGAACAGAGAGAGCACGTAAGTATACTCATGTAAAAATAAATTCACAAATCTGGACTGAAATTATTGACGCAACATCAAAAGATTCATAATTGATTAGGAGCGTCCATTAATCACTATGTACTGGCCTGTGGGGATGAATTTTACCAGTAGCTCGATTCTCAGTGGAGTAGTGCCCTCTAAAGGCTTCCTGAAGACCTACCGATGGCCTCTGAATGTCTGTGTGTGTAGGTGTGTGTGTGTGTACGTGCCTGCTAAAATGAGCTTTCTGACTACTCTGTCATATCAGGTATGACGCTTTATTATCTCCATTTCATTCCACTATGTGACAGCACCAGTCCGATGCGAACAGTTGTTAAGCCCACCCTAACATTTCCCAAGTCATTCAATGGATTCGATTGATGGCAGCTTAAATCATTCATTCTCTGAAGTCATTTGCCACTTTTCTGCTTTTTCTCCATGTGATGTCGCAAACGTGTCCGCGCCGACCCTTTCACGAACACAAACCTACACGTGTGGATGAAAAATCACCCGCAGAAAAATAAAGCCGCAAAAGCAAATATGTTTTTAACGAGCCAGTCCATTACTCTGGTGATATGAGAACACAAAGAGACAAATTGGGAATAAATTGTGGTGCTGATGCTTGAGAAACTGTGGCAGGAAAAAAAAAAAGACAGAAGAAAAAAATGGAGGAGAAAAGGGAAAGCAGGAAAACATCGCACAGAAAAAGGAAAACAGAGGCAAAGAGGCAGTGAGGGACAGTGACTGTGTGGCAAATGTGATATTTTCAAGCAGTTTGGGACACCGTCAGGATCCACTGCTTAAAATAAAAATGCTGTACACATGAACACACGAATATATTAGCATATGTTGACACATTAAACATGTTTTCTAACCTATACTTATGCGCAGGTATAAGAAAATCGTAGGCTGGAGAAAGAAAGAAAAATAGCCATCTGTTCGGTGTGCGTACTACTGTATGTGATCAGACCTTTCCTTTCAACAACAATGAAGGGAGCCTTTTGTGATTTTGCATTTGATGAAATCTCTCATAATGGCACAAATATTCTGCAGCCACATGAAAAGTCATTATAGAACTAATGGTGTTCTTCGAAATGTCATAGCAAAAGCATAAAGAGAGAGCGAGAAATGAGGGGAACAAGCAAGCCAGAGCGACACACACACACACAGGAAAGAAAGTCCATTTGAAGTGAACACATATGTACCAGTGGAAAGCGGTGCTAACTACTCGACAGCATGATATAGACATCCTGCTGCTATCTTCATGTGCTCAAAATGGATCAAAACAAACGGCATTTAAAGCTTTTGAAGTCACTTAGCTGCCAGTTCCATCTCCTACCCCCAGTGAACATAACTGGACTGGGCACCTACAGTATAAGCAGCTGAAAGGTTGCGGTAATTAGGTAATTTAAGTCATCCGCTCAAGACAACTCAACACCAGCAAAAAAGTTTGAAACAAAGGCATCTGGTTAAAAAAAATAAATAAAAAGACCACCCACTAATCCTTCATCCTCGCCTCCTCTAGTCCTCAATCGTTATAATTCCTCTATTATTGTGTCCACCAACCTCCTCCGCTGCTTTTGTGCCATTGTGCTTCAAAAGCCAACTAAGTTCTCAGCACAGTAGATCACAAAAGCTGTGGCCGCGGAAAATTGACCCACCTTCACTATACGGATATGTTAAGTGGCAGCAATGTTCAGATATTCTGAAGGTCCGTACCCTGGCGGACTGGGCTTCAATGATAATAGTCTTTACCTCGACATGGGAGCCCTGCCTTGATCATGTGTGCTCCTTAACTACTCAACCGCATGTACATGCCATTAGAATCATATGGAAATGGGGTGTCTAATTTTCTCACGGCCTCTCTTGCCTGCAGTGAAAAGAGAGCTTGTCTTTCCTCAACTCTGGCTCTATGACAGGCTACACTGATCTGGAGAGTCTGATATCTAGAATACAGTCTTAATGCTATGGCAAGAAACATAAAACATTTTGGGGGGGGTATTAACTCATTTCATAGGACAGCAGAAGAGAGAGAAAAGCAAGGGGAAAGAGAGAAAGAGAGGCGACGACATCTAGCAAAGGATCACAGGCCAGGGTCGAACCTAGGTCGCTGCTGCTGCAATGTCCTTCACACATGGGACCACCAGTTAAGCCACCACGGTGGCCCATGAACATAATTTTAATGAGTAATTAACCTGTGCAGTATTTTTTAAAAACTACACGGTGCTTATGAGGGCAATGAGGAGCACAACAAAACTGATTACTGGTAATCAGCTTAAGGCAAAATTGGGATTACAATGTTTGCACAGATCAAACTAATGCAATTTTCTACATAGCCAGTAATACATTTAATAACTGGTCTTTTCTTTTTTTTTTTTTATGACTTTTATGACATATAGCATGTTTCTATTCTACTGACCATTTAAAGCACTTTACAACCCCAACTTTCTCCTATACATTCACAGATTCTGTTGCCTTGGATAAAAAATATATCACTTAAAATGACTTTATGGGCTCCATATCACTAACTGTTAACAATGAACAGCAGGGTTTACTGGCTAGGGTTTAGTTCCAGTCAAATAAGATAAAAAAACATAGCTATATATATAAATCATACAAAGTATGTATGATTGCGTCAATAAATTAAAAAGACCCCTTCTATTACTGAATCACAAAAGTAAACAAAAAAGGCTATACACATTCTACATTCTTATCGCTTGCATTCTCCAACATCCTTTCAATTTGGCTTTCTTTCTGTATGTCATATTTTAGTGTTGTGACTTTGGAGTAGAGGTAGGTTATTAGCAGATGCCTGTATCCTGGAGAGAAATGGCAAACTGATTTTGTGATCTTTGAGGGTTTCGTCTAATTGGATGTTATTTATTAGCTGAAAAGAAGCCCCAGGAAAGGGCAGCTCTCTTCATGCTGTTTTTCATTTTCCCAGCACTATGGCAATGAATCTAGCTCTCTGCCCTCTGTTGATATACGAAGAGAAAAAGAAAGAAAAAAGGTGGTTTATTCCAGGCGTCAATTAGGAATCCTCTAGTTAGTCCATGTATGCAGTATGGATATAGTCCATATAGTAACATATAAGTTATATATAAGTGCATTCATTTCCACATATGGAAATACATATATTAGTGGTAAGAAATCAGAAACCAGAATCAGTCTTGGAAACGAAATGTTTCACTGTACCGAGATTAAAATGATCAATATGCATTCTGATGCGTGACGGAAAGGCAAGCAAAAGTAAATGATTTAGAGAGGGTTAGAGTAGTGATTTTAAGTTGAATAAATAAGACTTAATGAATTTCACTTGTTGGGGGAAACTGGTAATATTAGTACCGTAAACATGGGACAAATAAATAGAGGTGGAACTGCTGCGCTAAAAGTACATTTCTGATGAGAAAGATCAGAACATTGTAGCCAGTATGAACTATTACACATAAGAAATATGCAGTACTGGCACCTTGACCCACGTATGAAAGTACTAAAACCTTTATATTCACGTCCAGAAACGAGGCCTTTCATTTCACAGTAGCACTTCCCATTCACACACCAGTGCGGCAGAGCCTGTCTATTGGGAGCATGTCAGTGTGTGCAGAGTGTCTTGCTGAACATATGGACAAAAGGAGACGGGCCAGCCCTAAGATTAATGGTCGACCCTCCAGTATCGTTTCTCTGTATGTTGTCAGAAAGGTCACGTAACCGTTAAATGATGCAATATACAGTAATAACAATGACTTGAACAAGGTCAAATTTAATTGACTTTTAAACTTTATATGCTGTATGTGGCTTATATATTTTTTCTGAGGCAAGATATCAAAAGATAATTCAATAACTGATGAAAATGAGAGATGATATTCAATATAATATGTTGCGGTCAAATACAATAATCGGCCCAGTAGTATCCTTTTATTTAAAAGGTTAAGGCTGGTTATTTTATATCATAATTTATTAAGTACCATGAATGAAGCAAAATCACCTTCATCCTAACATGAATTGTGTCGGTTGCTAAAGTCTAGTAGTTTATCAGGTAACTTTTTTTATTTAACATTTTTTATTATATTCAAGAACAGAAACTGAACAAAGACAGGCAGCACTCTACTGGTGTGTTGCCACTGGTGTCTTAATGTTAAACTTCAACCAAGTAACCTCACTGCTGGTGGGGATGAATAAATACAAAAGAGCAGATATAACAGTCGTAATTCAATGAAAAGGGAGACAAGTTCCAAATATCCCTCAATTCCCACCTGATAGTGTTTCTAACACATTCTGTGATTTCCGCCCTCTCCTCTTGCAAACACCCACAGGAAAGCCCAGCTATACATGTTTTATCTCCATCTATTGACACTGATGATCCAAAAGAGCTTCTCCAGAGGCTATCTGTGAAATCACCGACGCTGCTGAAAATTCAGAGAGCTGTCAGTGTTCTCTCTGGGCGTCCACTCACTACATTTACTTGTTTTCGTCTCCTTTTTTCTTCCTCCCTGCTCCAAAAAGAGGAAAGGCTGACTAAAAAGAAGCGGTGTCCTCTTTCTCTCTCCCTTGTGTTCTTATTGAAACTGTATGGCTGTCAAAGAAATAATTACTTTTATGGAATTACAGATAGATAATTGCTGTTAATTAATCTGACACCATAGATATTCCAAAAGGGGGCCAACACGTGTGGTTTGGAAGCGTCGGGTGCATCACTATTCAAATGTGATTCAAAGTTGTATTGTAGACTTTGAATGCAAGAAACGTATTATACATTTCTACCTTAAATTGGAAATGGAGTCACATAATACTACAAAAAAATAAGGTTCCTGAAGGAATTCTAAATATTAGAAGCATTATGTTTTATGATGAAGCATAGTCTTAGAGAATGGCGAGAATTATTTTTTATTAAGGTTTTACAAGTTGCAAATATGACACTGGTTTAATATATAATGTAAAATTACAGATGCTTTTAATTCATACTTATGCATGTAATGCCTTGGGGACGAAAAAGACATCAATACAGCCCAATGGCTCTAATATATACCTACAGTGTTTTTTTTGTTTGTTTTTTTTGCTTTTCCACACACAACTGTGAAGAGCATTATAAGCATTAAAAAAAAAAAGCATAAAAAAATTCAAGGCGACTACATAATTAAAAAAAAAAAACCTCAAGAGGTCACAGTAGCTCCACATGGCTGAAGTTGCTATGGTAATACATGATCCATGGCCTACAGTGGTGAAAAGGCATAAGCTGTATATTTGAGCAGATCAACTTCAAGACACTGAACAGAGCAGCCTGTCCAGGTTCAATACAACGTTACCAAGCGTGAAGTTTTGTTTTTGTGTACGAACACACCAGAGAAATGAGACCTGACGTGTTTATCAATATAGTAACTCGCCCTGTGGCATAAACTTTTGAAAGCTATCAGGCAATGAGTGCGAAGATGATAAAATTAAAGAAGCAGCAGGGAAGCAAATTGCAGTTATTATTGACATTTCTACTGTAAGGGCTCACAGCAAGGCCACCAACACAATCACCTTTTGAGTGAAAAATTCATGTTGAAAGTACAAAAATCGGACCACACACTCCTTGCTAATGAAAAGAAGCCAGAATGTGAAAAAAATAACACCTTGGGCACTCAAAGTGCTTTACAGTACGTGTCTCATTCACACACATTCATACACTGATGGCATTGGCTGCCACGCAAGGTGCCAACTCTTCATCAGTTTGAGCCTTCAAACACTCACACAGCCTTCGGAGCAATTTGGGGGTTCAGTATCTTGCCCAAGGACGCTTCGACATGCAGACTGAAGGGGATCGAACTGCCGATCTACTGATTGGTGAACGACCCACTCTACCTCCGAGCCACAGCCGCCCCGAAACAATGCAAGCAGTTATCACATTACGCCATAATCCAGCTCAGCCAACCCAGGTTGAGGGTACAGTTTTGTTTTGCATGCCGAGTGGTTTTTACATGCAAATAATTTAATTGCAGCCATAATCTGTTAATGTTGAGTATTTACCGCTTATTTTTATTTATTTATTTATTTTAATGTCACTTCAGTGACCATTTTGATTTATTTCCCTTGCTTATTTTCAGTCCCAGCAGTCACCAAAGATGGACTGCGGGTGTTTCAAACTGTGTCCTAATGTGTTGGCATTTGCTTTCTTCAATATGCCTTTAAAATCTGTGACTTAATTACCATATTTGCATTTCATTTATTAAGATGTATGAGGCACTCCATAACTGTGTTGGCTATTTGCATAAAGATATATGCTGGGAGACTCAAAAAACCTTAAACTGTTGAAATGTTTTGTTGTTTTTTTTTTTTCTAATTTTATTTTATGATTAAATAGATTAATAAATAATACCTAGTAAAAAAGTATGGAAACTAAAACTGGTACAGTAAGTTGAGGAGAAAAGAAACTAATGGGAAGTATCAAAAAAAATAATAATAACAATACTAACCTTTGGTTTCTGTTCCACAGCAAACACGAAGCCAGATCATGCAGCCAAGGAGAAGTTGCAAGAAAAAAAGGAAAAAGCAAGAGAAGAAAAAGAGACAGACAGAGCAAACGAAAGCTGGTTAGTGATGTTTGAAGCAAGCAATATTTCAAACAGCAGCATTGTCAGCAGAGAGACAACAGAAAGCTTTGCACTAAATATAAAGTGATGGTAGAGTCTACAAAGAAACACTGTATGCATTAACAGAAAAGGTATCATTGTTAAAAAAAAAAAAAAACTTCACAAGAAGAGGCTTGTCGAGTAGCAGAATCTCAAGTCCTGCTAATTTAGGGAAATAGTCTGTATGTTTTACCAGCGAGGCGTGATTACCAGTGACGTTAATAATCAATTAGAACAGTGTCCTAATCACATCCGAGGTTAGAACCTCAGTTCTGGCACTACATACATTGACATACTGACACGTACAGATCTTGTCTGTCACATTTTAAATACACACATGATGTCTTTTGACCCACAGTGACTGTAGCAAAACCCAGCGTGAATTCGATGTGATGTATAAAACAGGATTTGCAAGGTCGCAATGAAGTAACAGATTGCACAATTTGAGTTGGGTTTGTAAGACGGAAAGTGAGTCCACAAGCTTGAAACACGCAAGATGAATTTCTAAAAAAAAATGACTTCAAATTCTTTGATGGTTTTCTACAAAAATCAGTTCTACAGATCAAGTCCAGTTTGATATGGCAGCATTCATAAAAGATTTTTGCCAATTCACTGTTACCACAAGTCAGCGGACAATTTGTTTTAACGAACAGTGTTACAGTTTACACCACTTCTAGTTATCTCATTTGAAGTTCTCTTATAAAGCTCTGAGAAGGGTTCCTCTACTCTCCACCGATACAGGCTCTATCCTCAACATGTGAGGCAGTAACCACAAGGACGGCAATTAAAGCCTTCAGATGTCTTGGGAACATATTAAAGCTCAGAGTTTAGGGGCAGGCATTATAGCACCTTTAGCTATGCTTAATTCATAATCTTTTATTATTAATCACAATGAAATAGTGCATACTTGTGGATAATGATTACCTTTAGTTAACCCTTTGGTATTCATATTCAACCTGAAAGCTATGTGAATGACTTCTGTCATATAATAACTCATCTTTTACCAAACTGTACAATTAATGCTCAAGAACAAAGCACGACTTTAAGGCAACCTTGGTTGGTGAAGATGTGAGGAGCTTTTTCTTTTTTTTTTTTGCACAAGAATTTTGTGAATATCCACTACCTGATATAAAGGAAACAAACAAAAAAGAAGCACCTCTCAGGTGTTACATGTTTGGTGTTTTCATAATTGTGGATATATCAGAAATCATCTTACAAGCATACACAATATGCTGCAAGTTGTTCAGTGGAATCCTTATTCATTTCTACTGGGAGCATTTAATATGCCTTTATTATCGAAGGTTGAGAGATGAAAGGAAGTAAGTGAGAGGAAGATGAAACAAAGGTCACCAGTCAAACTCAGCAGGTAACTCAGCACTGCTGTTCATGGTTGGAGTCTTAACCGCTGAGTTATGCTGAGATTTTTAATCAGTGAATGACGCCTCTGTCGTTCCGAATCGGTATCCTGTACGCCTGTTCTTACACTTTGTCACTTTAAGCTCCAGGTCAGGAGAAGTGCATAGACATTTTACGTCACTAAGTCACTCACCAGCAATTTCACTTTTGGATTTTGGTGAACTGGATCTTTTTTTTTTTTTTTTTAAATAGAGAAAATGTTTTCCTCTCCCTATTTGTTGCTAAAGTCAAGCATCTGGTTAGCTGGAAGGAGTGTTTTTATTTATTGGAAAGAGCTTTGTGGAATAAAAGGCTTAAAGTCAGACACCAAGCTGGGCTTCTTGTTGTTGGACTATAAAGTAATATTAGCTGGGTGCTCTGTCTTGTGTTTTTGCACTTGCTTAATGTTTGGCTGTATTAGCAAACTAACTCAGTAGTTTTTGATAAGTAATACAATTATAACAGACAAATAACAAATCTAGAAACAAAACATATCTAGGACAGCAGTGTCTAAGTGAATTGCATTATTAATCGCAAAAAATACTTGCTTTTTTTTGCATCTAGAACATAGGGTGTGCAAAGGTAAGTATGAGAAGTGCAAACAGGTGGTTGTCTTATAACCAAGGCAAAGGAGGGACAAAGCATTTTTGTAAGGGAATAAATGACAGACAGAACCAATTCAGCACTTGCCCTGTTTCGATGGTGGCTGTCATTTTGTCCATGTGAGTAAGGAAATGCAATAAACAATAACAATTACATATTAATGTTTATGGGAAAATTGCTCCATGGCAGAGAATTAATCTGTCTCTGTGTGATAAACTTATAAAATGTTCCAGTTATATCTTGCTAACATCTCAGTAAGCCAGTAGGAAGGAATAGGACTGCGTGTCTGGAGTCGTAATGGCGTGAATGGACCGGACCCTCACAGGGAGAGCAGAGGGGAAAAAGCAGGAAAACACTGTGGAGTCAGGTCAAACGAATTAAGAATTAAGAATTTTGTATGTGCCCTGCTTTGTTGAGAGGTCGGCACATGTTATTTAATGGCAAAACCAGTAGCTATTATAGTAAATTTAGGGTTTATTGGAGGAACTGACACACAGGCAGCCGCAGGGCAAAATCCTACGTATTAAAGTCTACATCTCCTGCCGTGATAAGTGGCATTAAAAGACTGGCTGAATGCTCAGAAGACCACTATTCCAGCGACACAAAAAGTGGCAGTAGCAACAGCAGCGGTAGAGGTGGCTCGATTAAACCTCTCTTTCACTCGAGAACTTAAAATATCTGACTACATCTTGAGAGAGAGAGAGAAAAAAAAATCTTCAGACCGTTCATTCCAATTTGACTGAAATGACTCAGCTCAAAAGGTTAGCATGAGAAATATTGAGGGGCTGGTTGAGTTTTTGACATTCCTTCAACTATACACAGACTCCCTCCATACCTCCTATTTCTCATGCTTTGATGGGAAGTTTTTATTATTTTGTCGAGACAGACACTAGTCTTCAGCTGCTTCATTTTACACAGAGCAAGCTGTCCGTTTGCATGCACTGACACCTGCAGAATAGCAGCTGTGTTATAAGATAGCAGACAGGGAAGCAGAAGTAGAAAGCAATAAAAAAAAGAACGGCAGGGCTTCCCTGTCTTAGCTTCCAAAGCAGGACGACTTGAAGGCAACTCCACACTAGAACTTGCCTGGAGGAAAAGCATCATGGCACTGACCTCTATGGGTTGAAAGCTATAGGCTGTTGAACCTCTGACCACAGTGATAAACTTATTCTAGCCTGGACTGCGTTGTATTACAACTTTACAGCACTGTTGCACGGTCTTAAAAGAGTGTTGGCAAGGAAAGCCAGATTATTTGACCTGGTGCAGTCGCTGTTTAAAAACTGGCAAAATATCATCGGGTCTAAACGTTACATAATTGTTTGCTTCAAATACGTTAAAACTTTTAAGCAGAATAATCTAGAGCGATGTCTTTAGCATTCACCATCATAGGATCACAGATATCTGTATGAAATTTCAAATAATAATCATCTTTATAATGAATAGAAAAGAAATTGGGTTTTTAGTCTCTATTATCATTCTCTGCAGCTCTAAAATTTGTAGGCACATCTTCGCTGCAAATACATTTTTCCAGTGGCTGTAGCAAATGATCATGTGCTTTCGCAAACAAGTCCAATGCAAACTTGTGTGTGTGTGTGTGTTAATGCATGTAGGTGTTAATGAAAGAAGCACTCAAATGAGACAAACCACTCAGACAACCTGTCTGTACACGGGTGTCATAGCACAGGAAGAGCACATTTCTTTTTAATGAGTGAGAAAATCAACACCTTCTTGTGGCAACTCCTATTTGACCACCACCTTTGATTCACTGTAGCAGATCACAATTAGACTTGATATAGATGATTCCTGCAGGGGCTTTTTACTCGCAGCATATACACTCAGTTCATTTTATGTACATGCGTTGTACATAAATCTGTGCTTGACGAGTATGTACATGTGAGACTTTTTTTTGCTAATTCTGTGACATTTTGTCAAACGCTGTTTATTTAATTGAACAAGTGAAACCGCTGTTTGGCAGCATAACTACAAATATTAATTTTACATTTTAGAGTGGCCTTTTAATGTGACCAGTCTAAGAAACATAGTCATGCAGTTTAATTAGCGTCTTGGCTATCAGCTGGGTGATTATCCTAGCAAAGGGGAAGCGCTCACGAACACGGATCTTCACAATTCTGATGAACAAACTTTTAAGAAATAAGCTTTTGTGTGCATAGAATAAGTCTTGGATATTACATGCCTGTATGAATTGTTTATATTCAATCAACTAAAATGATGGGTCCAGTCATAGTACAGTTGCCTGCGCAATCTCTCAGATAAACACCCTGAATTGTTGTTTTAATTAGAAATTGAGATTAAATTCAGTTTCTTGTGACTTGATTTCCCTGTGCATAGCTCATTACATTGCATGTTCTTTCCCCCCGTGTCTGACTTCTGGCTACTCAATCTGCTTTGTGCTGCTTGATATGGCTGGTTCTGCCTTCCACGGAGAAAAGCAAAGAGCTGCACCTGGGACGCTTCTGAAACATGCTGAGGTGCTTCTGATGGAATCACAACCATTTTGCGAGGTGCCCACAACAGCCGATTGTGGCAAAATGAATATATGGCAGCTTTACCAACTGTAATCAAGCAGTCATGTTCATTTACCTTGTTGTTACCTGTTGTGCATCTTTAAAGGTAAATTTGGAAAACTCAACAAAACGACCACAGTATTCTCCACTAAAAGGATCTATCTCACTGATCCTAATTGGTTTTTTATTGTATCCTTACTGAAATGTGAGCCGCATATAAATATCCTTTTATTGTGACTTGGAGAAAAATGATTGGAATTTTAATGGTTAGAAAAATACAACCAGAGAAGCCAAATGTGCAGCCATCTGCTGTGATATTCCTTGCGCAAAAATTGAATTCCTATTTTGCCAAGCATGTTCACAGGGGCGTGATAGTGTCTAAAACATATTTGTACCATGTAATCTGTCCAGAGCCACTATGTCCATTAAACAAGAAGTTTTTATTTTTTGTCTCCATCTCTGAGCCATCAACACGTGACATTTCATCCATTTGTCTACAGTGTGGTAAGTGACAAAAAACAGGGCCATGGCTACTAGGTAATGCACACACTAATTGAAGGCTTAGCGCTTTCAGCATAGGTGGCATTCACCTCTAGACTAAAAAAAGGCTGTCGCCTTGAAGGGCTGTGGATGGGTTTGATACTCATCAGGTCGAGGTGTAAGCAGCATTGCAAATCTCTAATGAGTCCAAACATAGAGTGATTAGAATAAACTGAGGTATAGCCAAACTTGAAGGTTATCATACTTAGTCGTAATAAAGAGAAATGAGTGATCATTATACAACTTCAAAGGACTGGTCTTTGTTTCAAATAGATAGCTTGATTAGAGAATATTTAGTTGACCTTAGACATACTTAACACAGATCAAAATTGCAAAGACTGATTAACTCCTAAGTGCTGAATACTAAGCATGACAGGACAAGAGACCATCTTCAAGAAGTTGGAAGAGGACATTTTTATAGAGACTCTTAGATATGCATCAGAGTGATACATAGGTTGTGAGGACTTTACCGGAACTCAATTATTACAAAGCCAAAAGCAACCAAAGTGAGGTCGATAAAATGGACCGTAAACAGAAAGGAAAATCAAAGACAAACATGAAGAAAACAATCACTCACTCTGGATTAAAATCTCTCTTTTTTTTTGTTCAAATTCAAGGTGTCAGAAACAATATTAAAACAAAGAACCTGTCAGAATAAAAAATATCTGGATTTTGGGAGTGACATATTATTATTATTATTTTTATGCTCCTGTTTCTGATTGACTTGAAAGGCAAAAGGATCAAAATTAATTGATCTGTGCTGCCCTTTGCAGGCCCAATAATTAATTATTTTGGCTGAGTCAATAAAAGTGTCAGATCTTACCCATGACCTCATTCCTGTATGGAAGTAATGTGTGATAATGTGATGTTAAAAGGCAAGCAAAGAGAATGAAGAGAAATTTGCACCTTGGGTAAAAACCCAATGGAATGCAACCTTTCAAAGGCTTGCGCGATAAATCAACATCCACAAGCAAACAACAGTTTTTAAAGGCCATTCTGCAGGAGGTAGCATGCAAAATGGAATGTCACTTTCATTTAATGCTACTCTGTGATTGCTCTCTAATAGTCTAAAGACATAACCTTAGAAACATTAGAGAATGACATTCTCTCACTGTTATGTTCCTAATTGAAAGACTCCATTAATTTGTATTGTTTAGGACAGGACATCTGTACCAAAGGTTTGCAGCTAATAAGCAGAGACTTGAGAGGAGAGCACAGAAATCAATTCATATTATTCAGTATGGTCTTATTTAATTTTATTCACTCTGACCTGCTGCCTCAAAAGTGAAAACACTCATTTACCACAATTTCTCACTGAGGACATGTGTTAAAGTGGTACTGACCCTTTGCCAAAAGCGACATCTCACTCTGAATATATAAACAGGGGAGCCATAAAGGATATTACTGCTGAGAAAATAATGTCTACTGTATTTAGCCAAATAGAAATGTGTCTGCTCATCCAAATGCAGTATAAAATATAAAGTTCCGACCTTCAATAATAATAACAATAATAATAAAAAAAACAATCACTGTATTTTTATTTACACTCAATTAAGTTAAGGTCTGCCAAAAATACACCGACGGTCTCAAAACAAGCTGTTCCAAATTACCATCTAAACCGAGGAGTTTGTGTACACAACAGCAGGGATCCTCTTGGAAAACAATAGCAAGATGCACAAACATCACGAAAGAATAAGGAACTTTCAAGGGATATAAATGAATATTTAATAAGAAAAACCAAGTGAATACTGTTTCATACAGTGTCCTGTTCAATGTTTAATGCTGATCCAGATGCTGCTGCTCTTAAGTGAGATCAAACATGATGCTACATGGCTGTGTTAATAAGAAGACAAGCCCACATGCGCATATGCATACACGTACACTCGCTTACACACAGCAGTGGCAGCCGGCAGCAGCAACTGGGTCCAGCAGCTCAACCCATCAGTCATGCTACTCCTACATCCTCCGCAGGGATGTGAGGAAACACAACTAACAGAATGGACTCAAACCATGAGAAAGGTTGGATTTAGTCAAATGTTTCATGCCTTTCTCACCAAATCTAAAATGCATTACCCATGAGCAGTAACAAACCAGGCGGCCGACATACTGCAGAGCAGCAGTGCTTTTGAGTGCCTCTTCATATGATGCGTCGTGTGTTTCTTGATTACTGTAAAAAAATAAATAAATGTGTGTGCTGCGTGTGAACGTGTGCAGGCCAGGCTCTGGGTCATTACACTAACAGAAAACCACAATTTTTCTGCTGATCGACATCCTTCCTCTGTCCTCTCCGGAGAACACCTGCTCTTGACTGTCTACCTGTTTGCCATTTAGATCTGCCTCCATTATTCAGCGCCTTGACAGTGGGGCACAAGAGTGTTCTTGTGTGCATGCGTGCGTGCGTGCGTGTGTGTGTGTGTGGGGGGGGGGTCTGTGTGACTTGAGAGGCACAGCATAGAGTTGTGACAGGTAGATAACACCTGGATGAATAATTCAGATTGGCATAAGCTAGCTGAGTCAGTGACAAGACAAGAAAGAAAACACAAGACATGTGAATAAATCATCAGAGGAGGGACTAATAGACCAAGCAGCAGGAGGGAACAAGACTGATAACATCTCTTGCTACCTCCTGCTCTAGCTTTAATCATTCCAACAACCTTGTACATGAATATTCCAGATCTTGCCATCCATACTAATGTGTAAGGATGTAACTGCACGACGTCTTATCATGCCAGCATTATTACCAGGAGTAGTCAGAATAGCCCACCAAAATCCAAAACATCAAGACAACATTGGGGACTGCTGATATCTCGTAGGTTATAAAAGCACGGACATGAGATGCGGAGCACTACAAGTGTAGTTGATATTGGTATCTCAGTAATATCATTTCTCCATATAAATGCATTATGGCTCAAGTCAAAGTAATTGTGTTCATAGTTCTCAAGTTTGACAATTTATGAACTGATCATGAGTTGTAATATTTAGCTAGTAGTTTTCAATACTGAATGATTGATCCATGTCACACCAGCACATTATAATAACACATCAGGGACTGTATTGGCCAAAGAAATGTCTAAATGAATTGAAAATAAATCAGCATTCTACCTTAGTTTGGTGTTGATAGGACCTCCGCCTCTGCTTGAAACAGCAGAGGAAATTGGACCAAATTAAACTCTGTCATGTATGTTTCACTTTTCATTCACTGAAAGTCAAATAAAAAAGAACAAGCTGTTTGCTAACAGCAAATACAGTTGGTACAAACACTCACACTTGTATCTCTATCGTGCAATGAAGACACATTGGCTATTATTCACAAGCACGGATGCGTGCACAAGCGACATGCACCACACAAAAACGGAAAGGCATTCGCATTTTTCTTCCTTGTTTTACCAGCCTAGCTCAACTGAAAACTGCCATTTTCCTCCCTAACACAACACTGAAAATTTAATCTAAAGTGCCACAGTCATGAGGCAGAAAGCTGGGACAGGGAGACGGAAGTAACGCTCGCTGAAACAAACAAAGAAATGTATCACTGGGTTTCCATCAGTGTATTGCTGCCAAACAACAGAGATTTTTTTTTTTTTTTATGTTCAAAAGTTGTTGTTTTTTTGTTTTGTTTTTTTAACTAAAAATTAATAAAAAATGTTTTCAGGGTTTCTGCTGGAAACACGCATCATATTTTAATAAGTCAAAACATCTGCCTATTAATCAAAGCAATCACAGAGTAGTTTAGCGGTCAGGTAAAGGAACATTAAGTAAATACATATATAAAAAAGAAAACAGTGAGAGACTGACCTGTTCTTTGTGAACAAAAAGTAAGAGCAACTCTGCTGAGTAGTTCTGGGTTCGCATATTGGTCCTCATCAGCAAGCACCCAGAAACAGCCCTCTGACATTTCCTGGGGACGAATCTGAAAACACACGTCCACAGTTCAGCACATTTGGTTGTTAGGTCTGTGTCTTACAGATTATAGTGGCTATGGAGGGAAATGTCAATGTGAATAAAAATACATCATTCTAGTCACGTATTAGTCATGTTGAAGCTACAAAAAACTATTCCAAATGGACTGAATCCTGTAAGTTCCTAAAGTAAAAATATGTTACAAGTGCCAATTAAAGTGAATGTTTTGAATTGGTTGGTCGGTTGCGCAGCACCTCTGTTTAACTTACTGTAGAGGAGGCGGCACATTGTCCTTTTCGCTTTCTTCTAAATATGAGTTAGACTACAAAAAACGTTGCCAACATTTTCCAAGTCTCTCTTTGCCGGTTAGAATCCAATGTTTTCAACTCTGTGTACTAACCAACTGGCATATAACGTCCCTGGTAGTAGCACACAGACATAGCTATGCTACACATCACTTTAAGCTATATAAAATATAAATCTCTTTAAATTTAATGCATGCTCAATTAGGCAATATTTCCCCCTAGGAACACCCCCTATAAGGGTTACCAGTACTGCTGATGCCTTGTAGAATCAACAGCCAACTTTGTTGGAAGTAATATCAAACTAATAAAAAGGTTTAGTCGCTACTCTTTAAAACTGGCTGAGCCACTCAGCAATGGGTGGAAGTTTGAAATCTTATTACTGAAGTAAAAGTTTCGGAACAGCTTTGTCCCAAACCGAACCATATGTGGGGGTCTCATACAGCTGTGCCATAAGTCCTCCACATGTCCTACTAAAAGGTTCACTTGAAATTCCAAACATATGGTTTACTTTGCCGAACACCTGTACCGATGTTCATCAGAGATTAAATTATTAATCAAACCACAACCCAATATCACTTGTGGTGTGATCTAATATTGCTCTGCAGAGAACAACATCTGTAGAGGCTAAGGCTGCTCTCACAATAGCATCTGATCATCTGTTATTTGCAATTATTGCAGGCTTGGCACTCAAGTAGAAAGATGTTGAATTCTTGGAAAAACATCTGTACTGTCGAGGTGCTGCCAATGAACATCAGGAACAAAGTCCGGGGCCACTATAAATACCTGGCCTAAATATTCAATTTCTTGTCCCAAACTTTTAGTTAACGATGTTCCAGCGCGATGGGAAAACATCTCTTATATACAGACATCTCTAAAATGTAGTTTGCCACATATAAAAACTAGCAGTTGTCAGTTAGCTGATACATGTTTAAAATGTGCTGCATTCCAATGTACTGAGATACATCCTAGAAAATAATCCCACATTCATAAAACCTTTAAACCTTAAGAGCCATTGGTTAGAGGTACATGAAACTGAACTGTGTTGACAGTAGTTATTATTATTATTATTATTAAACAAATATATTAGACTATTGCTGTATTTTACCTTGGACCAGTTGAGGCGCTTCATGGAGGTTTCAGGCTTAAAATCCTTCTTAGGCCTGAGGCCATAAGGCAACGCACAGTGAGTGGGAGAGCCTAGAGCTCCCCCAAATCCTAGAGGGGGTGGTGGTGGGGCACCAAATGGAGGAGGCACTCCAGGTGGAGGAGGTGGGGCAGGGCAGCCAGGTAGAGGTGGCGGAGGAGGTGGAGGAGGGGGAGCTGGTACCCCAGGTGCCTGAGGAGGGGGTGGAGGCCCAGATGGCAATGCCTGTCCAACCTGGGCAGAGGACGATCCCAGAGGCACAGCCCCAAACTGGTTAGGAAGGGAGAACACATACACAAAAGACAATAAACACAGAGGTGCGACCACATTATTGGAAGCTCAATATTGCCCAGTTCAACTCAGATTTTGGACTCTTTGGGACATTTATTCAAAATTAAAATATATTTTTACCCCCTCTGCTTAAATGCTCAGTGCCCAAGAAATAAAATTATGATAGTGCTGGACAGGCATTAACGTACAAATGAATGTACTGCAGAAACTATCAAATAATGTAATATTTGAATATAATATAGCTAGACTTGGTTTTAGTATTATTTAATGATGCCAAGATCAGAAATCCATTACTTTACCATGGCACTCATTTTTTAAATTTTTCAGATAATATTTTGCAGTTTCTAGTTTCAAATGTTCAACTGTTTTTAAGTGATTTGAGTTTACTTTATCAGCATATTTGTTTAGCTTGATTCTACCAAACATTACTTGATTACAGAATATTTGGGGATTTCTTTGCAGATTAGAAAGCAGTGCTCAAGAAACCCTTCCCTGGGTAAATACGATAAATGTAGCCCCATTTCACGTTTCAAACGAAAAAAGAAAAATGACTGAAACTGGACAGAATACAATGCAGGCAGGCAAGCTATAGCATCTTTCCTCTATAACACCACTGTGCTACAAATAAGGGAGGCGTGCTCTCTCAACCATCCAGCAGGGGCCAAATGTTCATAAACCGTCCAGATTCTGTCCAGAACATACCCACAATAATTTGTTTTTTACCAAAGCTAAAAATCAAATGTTATAACCGGAGCTACAAAGCTTCGTAAATTGTATCATACAGAGCAAATGGCTTATTGATCCATGCACCAGTTTTAGATTAAAGACGCACACTAAAGGTCAGTCCTGGGCCCTTATTTTGCCACTGCCTCTAGAGGGAAGAACACCTTTGCTGAATTAACAAGTGTAGGTGTGTGTGTGTCTGTGTGTGTGTGTGAGTTACACTAACACAGACACAGACAGACAAGGACAGCAAGACAAAGTGTGTGTGCATGTACCCACATTGGCCAAATGTACCACCGTTATTTGAACCAAGGTACTATTTGAGTATTCATTCTGTGTTTGCTCTCTCAAATTGAAAAATTATCGGGAAAATAAAAGGGAAGTTCTCTTTCCCTCTCTGAGTGTGTAGTTATCTTGCAGTGCCAGGGCATGGGAGCAACTCCCTGGAGTGTTGGGGGGGAGGGTTGAGGAGTGGCCCAGTAGTGAGGTTGAAGGGGGTTGTCAGAATAAATTGCTTTTAGAACAATTTCCTCTTATGGGATGAAGATCACAGAATCAGAAATGGCCCACATGGAGGACTGGTCAGTGTTCTCATTAGACTTAGTGTCAGCCAGCCAGTGGAGCAGCCTCCATGTCAAACCAAACTTTAGGCTCCAGTGGATAAAAAACCCCACCTCATCCACACCCTGCACCCCAAAATAAAAGGAACATAATGGAAAGTAAGAAAAGAAAGTTTCATTTGGGGAGTTTGTTGAGTAATCAAATATGGTGTTTCACTTTCTTCCCCTAAAGAATTAACACAATTTACAAAACTTGACACTGAAAACAAAAATATATACGCGTACCTGGGACCTGAAGGCCTGCAGCTCTGCTTGGAGTTCAGCAATTTTTTCTTCACACTTAACCAGCTGAGTTTGTGCCTCCTGTCTGCTTAGAAACTCCTCGTCAAACTAAAAAGAGAAACACATGTCCAACTGCACACAAACACGCACTGATAATGGATTAATGTATCTAAAAAATAACATAAGCGGTATTTATTAACGTTGTCTAATAGCACAATTAGACTTATATAATCAACATCATTTTATCTTGATTACCTTCATTAACTGATTGAGCTTTAACCTTTTGACCACAAGTACTCTTGAGCATTGTAAGAAAATAGGTCTGATTATTATCTGATATCAAGATATATTTATATTCCATTTTCACTTTCAAAAGGCTCTGTGATAATCAGAGAGCGATTTAAATCCATGTAATTTACTCCTGAGTGGTGACTGCACTCTATGTAGTCCTATGGCTTTTACAACATAAGCCCCTTGTAACTGTCAGTGTTGTGTGTTTACTTCACAGTGTTAATGTTCTATTATCTAAGCAGATGTTATTTTATAGAACAAATTAGAATAAATGTCAGCATGCCGTGGCGGGTTTGGTTTTGGGCAGGCGATGTAGTGAAAATGCAGTGGAATAAAAATCGGAGTTGTTTTTTTTGTCAATACTTGCCTTCTGTGCCAGTTCTGAAGCTCTTTGTTCATACTCATCAATTCTGGCTTTATCTACACACACCTCTGTAAACAAAACAAAACAAGACAAACAAAAAATACACACTTAGATTTAAAATCATGTGTGTTTTATTGAAACATCTCTGATGCATATAAACTACCAGAAGTATGTGACTCGCCTATGAGGTGGCTGAAGTCCACGTCTAGGCGCTTGCGGTAACTGAAGTCTGGGTCAGTGCCACTGCGGTGGAGCACAATTTGAGACACACACTCCTCTATGATCTTAAAGTACTGGGGCCTGAGAGACAGGATGTGAGAAAGTAAAGAGGGACAGTGAGACAGAGTGGCAAAAACATACATGATTTTATTTTGTTGTGTGTATGCATTTGCACAAGAGCTGTTATCTGGACAGATTAAGGTGTGAGAGGTACTTTCCATTTCTACCTATGCAACCAATCAGAGCCACGGCATTACAGCTATCAGAGATGTAAAGCATAACATGAGCCTCTAAGTCAGAGCTTCTTACCTTAGAACAAAGTCTGGTGCTCTAGTGAAAGCGCTGTGTTAGTGGCTTTCCACCACTAACACAGCACTTCACAATGTGTTTTATTTGCTCAAACAACATCATTGACGTTGTTTCACATGAGAATCAGGTCTATCAGAATAATTACCTTATCTTTATCTTTCTCCAGCAACTGACCCTAACCCTCACAATACCCCCAGACATTCAGAATACAATGGGTGGACACAACAATTATAAGTAAGGGAAACAGCAGAAAAACTGAAACATAACAACAAAATAAGAATGATGGTTAAATAGAAAACAGCATTTACAGTTAAAAGATGTATAGTACAGATTCCATAAAAATAAAATTAGTGTTTACTTGCAGCTGTTATTATTGTGAACCTTAGTTGATGATAAATCAAAAGACTAACCGTCTTGTTTCATAGGATTTAAGACCAGATTTAAGACTTATCATTACAGACACTGCTTCCACCTCTTCCTAAAACAATGCAGAGGCTGGATATGACATGATGAATACAAGGTCTACGATTTTGAAGACATGGTGGAATCACTGTTTGAATATATTATTTATGTATGTATATAATATTAGTAATCAAATGGAATAAGGCATGTTGTCAGTCAAGAAACTAGTGTTCCTTTCATTACCCTGACTTTGGGACTCCTGTGTAACAGGGGACTATGTATTCTTGACATCAATGACACCACGAATCAAACAACTAAACAACACTACACCAGTCAGTCGCAAGAGATGCAGTGCATTAATAGGATCACATAGAGATATGATGCCTTATGTGCCAATGGTGAAAATGAATGAACGTCAAGAATACAAAGCTGCCAGAGGAAAGTAGGAGAAAAGTGAATGTATTCTATTAAAAAAATAAAAAACACTCAACACCAACAAAAAACAGTCTGCAGAGCTGCACCATATGGTATGTGACTGAGGATAAAATGTGCAATCATCATGCCATTAATCTACAAACTTGAAAATTTTTATAATTATCAGCTTGACGACCCCAGCGCCGTCTTGGTTAACAAGTTTGCAACAAGGTTGTTGGAATGTACTCTTCCCCAAACCCAATTAGGAGCAGAAGAAGGCAGATAACATTAGTCTAAACTCTGATAGCATCAAGGACTGGCTTCCACACAGTTGGAAAATACTAATAATTACAGGATGTGGATGTGGTATCTTAAACACATCTTAACAAAAAAAAAAAAAAAGAAAGAAAGGAAGGAAAAGAACTAAAGCTCATAAAGAATGAAATTCTCCTTGACCCTGGAAGTTTTACTATTGTAGTAAGTCAAGTTTAGTCAACTGGCATTTCCCCATAGAGGAATTCATAGTCTGCATCTGACACTTGGTTAAGGTCAGGAGGAATTAACCTTATGCACATGTGTTTTATGATGGGGAATCCACACCACGCAGGGAAAACATGCTAACTCCACACGAAACGGTCACAGCCAGGATATGAACCCCGGACAGGTTTTGCTGTAAGGTGACAGCGCTAACCCACTGAGTCTGATGTGGTTATCCAGACTTTGTTACTTTGTTAGCAGCTTATGTGAGAGCAGAACAACACACAGAAAGATGCCCCTCTCTACACTATTTATATATGGTACCATTGTTAATGGAGCTCCATGCACACCACCTCAATATGGGAAGAAATACACAGCTTGACGGGGCTGACATGCCTAGTTACAGTTGCGAAGCTCTTACTGGACAGCTATTAATTTGCTTTCTGTGGAGGGGTCAAGCGAATGGTTAGCTGACCAACTGTTACAGCAACAGACTCCGGTGACAGAAAATAAAGTATCTCATTGAATTATTGCCAAATAAAGCAGAAATTATATAAAGTATAACTGTAATATCTGCGGTTCAACAGGTTATCTGTAAGAAGATAAATAGAGAAGATTATGAGTCTAGACATGTCATGAGGAATAAACACAGGGGTTGGGGGTGGGAGTGGTGTCGTCTGTTTACAGTAAATATTTGTATGCTTACAAAATAGATGGCACCAATGTTGGTAGCCATAAAAACACCAACATTAACGTGTCATAATAACTTCAGATGAAGAAAAATAATCAGACAGAGTCAGTAAAGAGGGCCGGACACTTTAGGGCTTGTTTTTGGGTGGGAGAAAATCTACAGGTGAAGCATTTCATATTCTTCAGATTAGAGCTCCATCTTTTGATCAAGCCGAGACTTAACACACGCCCTGCTGCGAGTGAACCAACATAAAATAAGCCTTTGAAAAGTACCATTAATAGGAGATGAGAAATACTCTGGAGTCGGGGTTGCTGTAGATGGCTTGGAGATGAAAGAGACAGCATTCTCTTTGTTAGCCAGTGTAATTGAGAGGGTTTAAGGCAAAAGGAGTGAGGCCTCCACAAAACATTAGCTCTTCACCGGAGTACATCATTACCAGTGTAGGTGTTAGACCTTTGCTTGTGTGTGCATTAGGCTAAAATGTGAGATTTAGATACAATATGTACTGGACACTTAAACAATAAAGCTAATGGGTAGAGCTGATTAAAAACAAGAATCGCAGAAAGCTCACAGACCTACAAGGAGACATTGAAGGTAAATGATGGAAGAACGTAATGAATCAAATCAGCAAGGAAATTGAGAAGTACAAAAAACCGCTTGCTTCATTACACCGAAGACAATTACAGTTATGTGTGTGTGTGTGTGTGTGTGTGTGTGTGTGTGTGCTCTGATTTTTACCTGACCAAGTAGTCATTGCGTATAAGCATCAGGTGCTGCAGTATAGAGAGGAAATAGGGCTCCGCATTGCTGTCCTTCACCGTGCTCTGTACAATACTGAACACGTCACCTGCATCAGTGTGGAGAGTCAAGGACTCGTACTTAAACTGAAACATTTTCACTTTATAAGTCAAAAGCTACTGCAATGAAAAAGCAAAAATAATAATGTATTTTTTGGCATAAACCTACGTTAATGCCATCAATGTTTCAAATGAACAAGAAAAGGACCTTGGAGATATATGCTCCTCCTTAGATTAATGAAAAGGATATTCCAGCTCACTCTTGATGTCTTCCAGTCTATGAGAGAACTCAATCATGTCTTCTTCTTTGTGCTCCTCAAATACCTTTAGCTGAATATCAAGGGCCTCGTTCCTGATGGTTGTCAGTTGCTACAGATGGATTAAGGTTGAAAGTGAACAAAGGGTACAACAGATTCACAGAGATAAATAAAAAATAAATCAGAGTTAATGGCTTGAGAGCCTCTCCGACATCAGCACCGAGAGGGAGGCGTCAAGCTCAGGTAAAGACAAGGAGCTCATCCTAAACACTATTACTCATCATGATAAACAGGTGAGGGAACCGGCTTCTCTTTTTAATTTATTTGTTTTCTTGGCAGCTACAGCAACATTGTTTACAACAGATAAACATGTTAGGTAGATGGTATAAAAGCCAGTAGGAAGATTATTAGCCCAGGCACTAGAGTAGAGACTTTATTGGTTTCTGGCTGCTGGCACAGACAGAGGACGTGCAAACTCTCCTCTATGTTTCATAAATTATTTGCTGGGGCAAATCTACAATATTTCACTGAAGTGGACAACTCATTTCAATATTAATACAAGGTGAGTGTGAGTTTATATTAGGTGTCTGCATGTGTGTGTGTGTGTGTGTGTGTGTGCACGTGTGGTTACTTACGGGCAATATCTCTTTCAGGCCACAGCGCATAAATTCATTTCTGATGTGCAGCCTGAAGTCCAGCTCATCAGGAGATGTTACTAGTGCATTGATGAGCTGCATGCATGCCACCTGCAACGGGAAGGGCACACAGAACAGAGAGAGAGCGAGAGAGAGAAAGAGAGGAGTGAGAGAGAGAACCGAAGAAAGAGATGACGGACTTCTTCTTCCAGAAGTTGATGAAAAGCATGCCAGTATGCATTCTGAATGAGTTATGTCCCTTGGACGCAGAGGACCATAACTAATGCATGTCTATTTTCTCCAGTCTCGGACTAGGGGGGCTGATTTTAATATTAATGCAACAACTGCCGACCCAAACACACAAAACTAACTAACAGTCAATTTAAGGGCAAACTCGCTCTTTTGGAAGCTGTTTTTCACTCCCCTCTGAGTTTGGTTTACTGCACAGGGACCGCTGCATCTTGTGACTCGTCAACTAACCGTGCAAACACAGACAGAAAAATCAATTATTGATCAGTATCGCACTCCACTCATGTGTGAACGTGAGTATGGCGATGCCAGAGTCCAGGAAGGATATTCGGATGTTTTCAGGTTCAGTCAGTTAGATTGCACGCTTATATTTTTGTCATGGCACTTTATTACCTGTTTTAATATTGCAATATAGGTAGTTACTCAAATGATTTCCAGCCTTCTACACATCCTTTGTTTCATAATCAAGAACAATGGAGAATAAAAAAATAAAAAGAACTACAAGGCTTTACATCAGTTTTCATGAGTAAAGCATCACAATAGTGAAACTGTTCTATATGTATGTTTAAGCATCTACATTAGCCTCAGTCTTCTATACAATATAATGCAACATTAGGTGAAATAAAAAAAGACACCCGTACCTGAATTTGGTGTCTATTTACACTTATTGTCTCAATGCCACGCTTGGCCAAAGGCTGCCAGGGGAGACTATAATTGTAGTCAAGTAGAACAGAAAGCCTTTGGCCATACATAGCCATGGTTAAGATAACAGAATCTGTTCTTTAATAATGCACAGGGTTAAAAGGAAACTATGCCTTATATTAGAAAGAGGAAAATAATAAAGCATAGATTTAAAAAAAACAACTAAGTCCCTATAAAATCTCCACTATGAAAGGTTATGTTTGTATACATTAAATGTGTGTGTGAAGGAAATTGTCTTCCAGTGCAGTCCTCTTTCCTACTCTTACTATTTTCCCTACCATTGCTTCCTTAGTAGTTATGGAAAACTAAAAAATAAACGGTTGTACAAGGTACAGTATATGCTCATTATGTGTGTGTGTGTGTGTGTGTGTGTGTTAGCTACTAATTAAAAATACAGACATACTTAAATCACAAATTACAACTGAAACAACATATGTTCAACAGTGTCCATCAGAAGGAAATGATTCATATGAAAGATTATGCCCACAAAAAGAGGGATTCTTTGTAATGTCTGCATGGACAGGTACAAAGGGACAGCTTCTTTATGAATAGGTTGGAAAGAATTGTTACAGCTAATTAGTGCGTGTTCCACGGCTTTAAATCTATCGGTGTGGTCAGTAAAGATCATTACAAAATGCAACCTTAAATCATGATTATGTTCATTACTGCTAATTGTAAAATCAGATTGTCAGGTTCTAAAACATTGTTGTTACTTCAAAGTTGTTTCAAAGTGTTTGTGTTCTCTTAAGAAGACACAGTTAATGAACAATGAATAATACAAGAATACAAATTTGCTAAATACAATAAATTCATGTTGCCTTTGTGATTGTCTCAGTGATAAAGACACCCTGACCACAGTGTTGTTGTGATATCTTGAACTGGTCAACTTCCCACACCCATTCCATATTTCATTTCAGAGACATCTCACAGAAACAAGGTGTCAGAACTGTACATGTACTTTGCACTTACTTGTAATTGAACTGAGCGGACTTGTAGTCCCTGCACAATGGGACTGAACCTCTCGGTGGCTCGCCATTCCCCTGCTGTGGTGATGGCTTCAAGGACCTTTTCCAAACTAAATGAGAACATGAAATGCATGAGCGAACAATCGAGGGTGAAAAAAAATTCTTCATTTAAAAAGGGGATTTTGACCATGAGCTCTCTCCTATTCCACTGTATTCATGATTCCTTTGTAGTCAGCTTGACCCAAGTGGATGAACTCTTCCCGGAGATTTCATCACCTTCACTATAAACAGTGTCAGCTTGAGACTTAACTAGGATTGTGAAGACAATTTAAAAACAAATCAAATGTATGATGAATTCAATAATTAACCAATTTGAAATGATAAATGAAGACTATTCAACTGGGTATAGTTTAGTCTTACACTTGAAAATGCATTTACTCTTTGAAAATATCTCTTTAATATATGTCTAGATAATGCAGTTCTTGGTTCTTTTGAGAATAACATCGGCTCTGAGAAGAGACCGTATCACAGGAGTATCACGTATCTCCAGATATCAAACATTTAACTCAAGAGACATTATAGCAGTTTAGCCTTTTGGTTGGTTTTATGCTGTAGCTTCTACCATTTAAGCCTTGCAATGTCCTTTAATGTTAACGGATAAAAGATTTTAAAATGTTGCTATCAGATGGGCTGTATTTTTACCAGCCTAAGTTATGGGAGAGTCTCCATTTAGTGAATACGAAAACGTGTTTCAAGATTAGAAAATTAGTAATACACAGTAGACATGCAAAATATTGAATGAATGGATGCCAGAACATACGTGTTGTCTTCGCCCACAATACAAATGGCTGACAGGAGTTTTACCACATCAGTCATCATGGCAGACTGGGTGGGATCAATTGCTCTTGCCAGGAGCGAAAGGCTTTTCTCCTCCCCCAGGATTCGATCCAAGCCATACTGCAGTGAACACAAATCCAGATGTTGTTAAGTCAGTAAAACCAAATCTTCTCAAGAACACAAGTGAAACCCTGAATGACAAAGTAACTATTAAACTGAATTCAAATCAATAAAGGTTAGAAAAGAAACTTTGTGTGTTATTAAAACTAACAGTTTAATAACACGCATTGTACACTGAAGGAAAATGCTTTTGAAAGTATTACTGAGCACTCAAATGATATTTTCAGTTTGCCTGTTTGATGTGGGCTGACATTGGAAGAGACAGTCAGCTAACTAAGTTATGCGGTATTCAGATGTCCTTGCATCTGAATAGTTATCGCTATGGTGTCAAGAATACACAATCAATGCTGTCATAAAACATACTTCATCACAAGAGGATAGTTATCAACCGTACTTGTGTACTTTTGTCCTGAAAACATCAGTGGCTGCTGAATTTCCATGAATGAAAGAAAGATTAACTGTCATTCCCCTGTTATGGCTCCAAACAGAAGAGCTGACAGAATAACTGACACTGCTAGAGGAGTCTGCGAGCATTTAAAAATACTATATTTAACAATGTGTACACCATTTTTTTTTTAAAAAGGTCATGTAAACTATCACATCTTCTCAACCCTTCATATAATTGTTCATGCATGCAGTGATGTGCAAAGACAAACAGTGTATATACTGTCAAAACTGAAGTCAGTGGGTACAAAAAAAACCTCAGAGCTATATGTACGCTATACATTATGCTTTCATAGTAAATATGCAGCTTAGCAAACAGGTCAAATCTATATTCGTGCAAGGCTTTTGTTTTGTTTTTATGCAGTGAAATTGTTCAAAGGGAAGTTTCACAGTGTGGTAACTTTTAGTATTACATTATCATTCTATTGGTGACAGACAATAGAAAATATGTAACTGTGTGACTTGATGCAGGAAGGCAGAAGAAAAAAAGGGTTGCACTGACAGCTGGCAGAGAACACCTGTCTTCTTGGCATTGTGGGTACATCCCATCCCAAGATGCCTCTCTAGCCAGGGAAAGGTCTGGGCTGACAGAGAGGCCTACGGGTAAATGCTGGCGTCTGGCGCCTGTTGAGACGCAGGATTACATGAGACCTTACAGCACACTTTGTGCCAGAGCGGCTGTATATCTGTCTCCGCTGGGTTTTAGCTCCATGTGGCAAGAATTTCTTTTTCTCTATAGCTACAGCTTAGAAGAAGGAAACTTCAAGAGACATTTTTATGCATAAGTGCTCAGGACTGGGTAATAATTCAATATTATTGTCTATTGACCTTAAGAGGATAGAAAATAATATCATTAGATTGTTTTATAGCTTTGCTTTTGTTGCTTAATATAAACAAATTACAAAATCTTTAGCTAAACGTTAAAACAAATTTAGGACGTTTTTGGAAAAACAAAAACTTCCACACACTGACGGAAACTTCTATCTGTGCTAATGTGTCACACAGTGTCATCCAGATCGCATCAGGACATTAGTTCCTCTGTATTGTGGCTTCTTGTCTCCTCCACTGGTCACAAGCCCTTTGTGATTGAAATCCCAGGTGCCTTATTTGGTAATCGCATGAAAACACCAGATGTCAATGTGTATGGGATTAAAATGACCCTTGGAGATCAGACTCAACTCAAAATAGAGGCAGTTATTTTAGGTGATCCCCCCCCCCAAGGGTAAAAGGACAAAATTGTAGGATGCATTTCCAAATAACATTAACATAGGAATATTAAAATTCTGACTTTGGGGACTCATTGTGGTAGTGCACTCACCACACCTGCCCCTTTAATGAAAGTTCATCAAATTACATCAAACACTCCCATGGGGAGTTTTGTGGACTATTATGGCCACGGTCAAACAATTTCCAACTAGGTAATGAATCAGAGTACATTGTTTTACTGATTTCAAAGATTAAAAAAAAAAAAAGAAATTCAAATTACTCGCAAAAAATCTATTGCCATTACCTTATTGTTCATGACGGCTTTGAGACACTGGACAACTTTATGTTGGTTCTTTTTGTCAATCTTCTCTTGCCTAGGGATAGAAGACAGTAATGAAGAGCAGTTAATCTCTAATATACAGCATGAAGAATACAATGTGTATAAAGGATGTTGGAAAATGTGTGTATTTCCATATATAAAGGAAAGTGTATCACAAGCCTCTCAAAAAAAAATGCAAGAAAGTGCTGATGATAGAAAACAACCATTTAACATTCCCAAATATAAATGCATACCTACAAGGTTTATTTAATAAACATGAGTGACTGCATAAACTTACTGTTTCTTGAACAGCAACCTTTCCAAAACATCCAGCAGTAGACCAAGACCCTCATGTCCGAAGCTCTGCACCCAACTGAAACAACAAACATAAAATCAATATAACAACAGTGTGAGACTGACAACTGACGAGACTTCCATACTCATCAAGCACTGTGGAAAGCTTTATGACAGGAAAATACATGTACATTTCAGTACTTTGTGCTGAGGAAGCAGGCAATAGTGGTAAACATAGCAATGGATGCCTAACAACCAATGGAAAGCATATTCAGTTAAAACTATATTATACAAATACTGAGTGTTTGAGGTATCAATATATATATTTGCTTTTACATGCTAGTATGTAGGTAAAATTCTGTACCATTTGGTAATAATCTGCATCTGGTGTGAAATAACTACACTAAAATGCAGATAGAATGTGATAGATATAACTGATAGATGTGTCACTGCTTGTTATTTGAGTCAACAAAATGTATAAGAAAAGTTGAATGCGGCAAAATCTATATTTATTAGCTGAGCAGGGAGCTTTACTTAGGACTAATCTTTCCCCAAAACAGGCAAAAAACTGGTTATCAAAAATGTCACTACAATTTACTGTACAGCAATACCAAGCAGGGATATACAAATGTATTAGGACAAATTTGGAGTTTTATACAAACAATTGAAAATTAATTGAAACTAGAGTTCAAAACTATAATAACATTTTCAAAAAGTTGAAAATGTGTAGTACCTACAGTACAAAGAAAAACACTAACACTAATGTAATTGTTTACTTGTTAAAGGCTTGGACACACTGCCACTGGTCTTCTGAGAGAAGAAAGAAAAATGTAAAAAATAAATAAATAATCATAATAATCATGAATGTGTTATAGAGTAAGGGGCTTGAAGGCAGGGGACGCAAATTAGATTCTTATGGAAGTTATATGTGTATGAAGCATGTGACATTTGAGCTGTATATCTCCAACGGAGGTTCAATAAGTTCACACTGCTCCATCAAATAAGCCAAGGGAAGATTGAATTTTCCTGCTGCTCTGTATATGGAGGCTGATTTTAAACACATCTCATTGCGATGGTGCCTTTGATGGATTCCAGGGACTGCTGCCTACAATTAGAGGAGTAATATTGAAAGCTGAGGACGAAAATATAAATCTAAAATAAAGAATAGATTTATTTTCTTTTGAAAGGGCGCATTTCTTTCAGGCAAGTGAGGGAACCATCAATGGCACTGCAATTGACAGATAGATAATCAAACTAATTAAGTAATTCCTGCTCTGTATTAGTGCTGGTCGAAATATCCAATATCAATGACATATTAGCAATAGTTTAGTTGGAAATGCAGATATTTACACAGTGATCTCGACATGATGGTGTTTATTTAATTAGAAGGCCTTTTATTCTTTAATTAAATGTTTGTATTATTATTATTTTTTTTTAATCTAATGACTAATATATACTTTCTTCGTGTTTCTCAGTTCTTCTTTACATGATATGAGTTAAGATTCTTCCTGAACACTGGAGGCGGGACAAAAGGTGTGTGTGATTGTAGTGCATAGCATAACAGACTCAATGCACTACTGCCTTGAGAAAATCCTTCTTGGATAGAATCAAAACAAAACAGCAATCAGCGTAAAAACGCAGTTACTTTTTCTTGTCAGTGACAAATATGCTGGGGATCCAAGGTTTTCAACCAAGGGTGACAACGGGGAATGTGACAAATTGTAGCAACAGCTTTAAAAGAGCAGAGAAGTTCTGACTCTGGAGCACAAATAGAAACAAATTGTGAGTTTAGGTAGAAACCTTTAGATATGCAGAAAAGAGACGGTGCGAGTGAGACTGTGAGCAACTGCACCTCCCTCCTGATTGAAACGGAATAACATCTCTGAACATTAGCATTCAGTTTTTGTACTGTTGTAATCAACAAGCTGCATGCCTCCCAGCATCAAATCTACAGAAATTCTCAAGGTGACAACACACAATGGGAAGCTGTTATCTGAATTTAATTTCTTGAAAGGGAGTTTGGGGGCTGTAGCTAGACATGTGTCCATGACTTTATTTGTCTGCTGGTACATTGTTGTATCTGGTAAAGAATAGTGACAAACAACATTTTTGTACTTAAACTGTAGAGACCTCTAACAGATGGTGGATGCTTATTTTCTTTGTTTTGTTCATTTTAACCTACATCCACATTTGTCACATGTTGACTGCACACTGAACAGAGATCCATGTACGGTTACAAAACAACATTATGACGTGTTTGCACGTGGACCTGAAAACTTGACCATCATAAGCATATGGTTGTCCACTTAGAGAAAGGTTCTGCTCTAGGTTTCTACCTCTTTAAAGGACCTGTCCTTTCCAGTCGCCAGTTGCCTTCTTATGAGGGAATTGCTGGGTGTCTGTAAATATTTTTATGTTGTAGCACTGATCTGTAAGAGAATCGCCATTAACTTGTACAGTATAATTGTTAGTTTGTCAATTTTGTATGTTCATTAAAGACGACTTCTTCTTAACTGGACAAGAGGCAGATCAGCAATGGTGCTCACACAGCGTCTGCCAGACTTGCCACCAACAAACGCAACTACAGTATTGGGGCATGTGTGTTTAACCAACTATCTTTCAAGTGTTTGTTCTTCATTAATACATGGATTTTCCATTTCATTGCAAGCATTATGTTTTTATACACGAATCTAGAGCTATATGAAAAAGGGAAATATTAATATGGCTGCAAGTTTTTAAAATGGTACAGTAGTTAATTAAAAAATATTGTAAAATTGTAGCATTCTAATGGATGTTATATTCTACTGGAAAATGTTGATGTTAAAAACTTTCAAAGAGGAGTAAGTTATATTATGTACTATTCATACAGTGACCTGTTTATTTCACATTGTGCCATTAAGTGGTTTGCATTGACACGCTATCTGTCTAAACTCTCATGTAATTAGTATTTTAAATTCTGTTTGCTAATCAAAAATGCTCTGGCAGCCCTTGCGTTTCATTAGTTTGTAACATCTGGCACCCCTCCCACATCCCAAATGAGAAACTTGTCCTCAGCATTCGGAGCTGCGTTGTGCAAAAATTATCTGAATACAATTTACACTGCTTTTCTTTGCTTTGTGTCTGACTGCTATCTTAGCATTATCATTGTTATTGTCGTTGGTCTTTTGGCATCATACAGATGGGGCCAGAGTCCTTGGATGTTTACACACAGTAGGGTCCCAAAGAAGATCTATACGCGCAGCTTTCAGAGCCACAGCAAAAGTTTTGGTGCAAGGTCTGCTTCCTACACCAGCAGTTTGCACATTTAACAAATATAAACCCTTTGGGTGCAAATTGAGTTACTGAGTTAAACAAAACAGATTTTATCAATGTATATTAAATATCTGTGGTGATTGTGAAATATTGTTTATTTGCTAAAATAAAAATCAAAAAATAAATAAAATACACAATTGATTGTCTCTATTTTACCTCAACTGATCATGAGGGTGTCTATTTTGCCTTAACTTATCAGTATTAATTAACGTCTGTGTCCTGTCAACATCATTTCCAGTCAAAACAGAAGCTGCCGTGGTGGTTGCTAGAAGCAGTTAACGTTTGTCATGTCAGTCAGAAACAATTGTTATGTAGTCAGCTTACATCAATCTGAATATCTACGTTGATCCCAGTCTTGTCATGATTTCTGATTGGCGCTGGCACAGAGAGATGAAACAATTCCGATACAAACTGTTGAAAAGAATCAAAGCTCTGGAACAAGAATAGCATTTTCCCTTTGGTACTGAGCCTTGAGTATATAGACAAATGATTCAGTTAGCAGCAGTCAATCAGCAACTGACACATAAAATTCGGGGTACTTAAGTCTTCCGCATCTTTATGAACATTATGAACATGACTTGTTTGAAAATGATTCCATGTTATCTCCCCAAGATGTGAATGTGATGCTGTAAACTACTTTTATTTGATATTTATACAATGCAATAAACAGTAATTAATGCTCACTCTGAGATCTGAGGCATACTGTAATCACACTTCACCATCAACAGATGCAAAAGAAGAACAGCAATATTCGACTGAGGGCTATCATCTCAGAAAGACACCAAGAAACAGAGCATGGGAGAGTATTAAAAAATGACGAAAACAAATTCATCATCCCATTCCCTGGGAAACAAAAACAGTCATAAATCAAAGAGAAAAATGAGGCACCTTATCTGGCTAACTTCACAGCTAAGGTAGCTTGACTTCTAACGCGAGTCTCAGGAGAATGCCTCCAAGGTTCCCAGGCAGTGCAACGCAGTGTTGCACTCCACTAAAGCGGTTATGAACCAGAAATAAAAAATTAACTTTAAAATGTTGTGCCGAGCATGGCACGTTAACCAACTGCAGGAGGGTTTCTCCAGGGAAGGAGACAGAAGGAGAAGGCTGAAGTCACCGCAATGTGGGACATCTGAAATAAAAATAGAGGAGGTGATTTCATTGAGTCAGGACTGACTGGCGTCAATCTAACTTTTAGACCTAAGCAACAAGTAAAGATAATGCTCTTTATGTTCATATAAAGAATTCTGTTTTGAAAATGGTGTGAAATAGTGATGCATACATTTTCTTATATTTTTAGCAATAAGTTAAAATTGTAATATAGCTATACATCTTGGACAAATTGCCAAAATAAATACTTTGAGTTTATTGCCTTTAGAATCAGCTAGATTCACTGCAAACTACAAACTCAACATTAAAAATATAGTTAAATTGATACATGTCAGTGTTCATCATTATCATTATCTTTGAATATTTGATCATTTATAGGGGTAATTTCATAATAAGAAATAGGAAAGGTATTTGTTTGTATATTTTGTACTTGATAACAGTGTCAGTATAATAAATCAGGGACTTGTGAAACTTTGTATGGAGTACATGGGTAGCAGGCATATGAGAGACAGGAAGAACATCTAAGGTTTATTAAAAACATTGGTGTAAGGAAGAGGGATACTAAACTTTACCCTGCTTCATAGCTAAACTGGAAAAAAAGGAATCTGTGGCCTTAAACCCGAAGGTCAGTTCTAATATAATATCAAAAACCAATTTCCACTTGTTTGTCAGATCCATTTATCAAATCCATTTAATACAATTACATCCCGTAGCCTTGCTGGTCCTGTGGCCTCTTCACAAAAAGGGAGAGAGAGCTAGTGAATAGCTATGTTGGTTAGGTATAAAGGGGTCAGAGGGAAAAGTCACAGGGAGACACTAGAACTGTAGGAAGTACCAAAAATACCACTAAGTCATTCTGGTCCAAAGAATCTGATGAGGGAGCAGTCTGCCAGTGTACTTAGCAAAATGCAACCACCTGATATCGAATGAATAGTTTGCTAAAATAGTGTGACAGTGATCAGCATCCAAAAACAGTGGCACACAAAATACCTTTACTGCCAAATCAATTCCAAAACTCGTGCTTGTAATGCAGGCTTGTAATGAGCCAATTAGATAGTTGTTACCGCTGCCCACTGTTTCTAGCCAAGGTAGATCTATGGTCAAGCCAAACTATGTCATTACATGAACCTGACTTTATTAAATGTCTGTGCCTAAATTCCACATTTTCCTGATGATTGTTTAAACAGTGGAAAGACGAACAAAGACAGTTTTAAATGCAATGAGTTTATAAGACAATCTAGTCTTAGTTTGGGGAGAAATTTTACTTCAGAGGTTGAATATAGGTGTTTCTGGTTTCTAGAGCAAAGAGGGGCTATTGTGGATTTGGGTTTCCAGTGACAGATAATGGTGTGGTAACCAACCATGTGGCCCCTCCAATGTAGACAAGCTTTATTTAGTCCAGGCTTATTGTTTTTGTTTTGTTTGTTTAATGTAATTGTCATCACTTCTCTTTTATAAGACTTGATGTCTTTCCAGCATGTTTTATCCCTCTATGCAATGTACCTGTCTGAGTTAGTTTTTAGTTTTCATTTTGGGAATATCCTTAACAACATATTTTGAACAGTCCAGTCATAGTTAGAACGACGTCAGTCTTTTGTAGTGCTTAAATCTTTGTTCATATCATGGATTCTAATCAAAAGAAAAGTGGGTCTCAAAGTGGATTAATCATGATTAACACTCTTAGCCATCTTGATAGGGTTCTTTTACTCCTACAGCCATGTGCGATCACTCATGCACTATTTTATAAGTACGTGGGAGAAAGCAGAGGTGGGCTTGAGTGCTATTCACATGTGAAATCAAAGAGATGAGTCTAGAAATAGGAATTCATTAGCCATGAGATCGCTTGGACCTTATTAGTTCAATGAGATGAGACAGTCCAAATTTATTAACAATATATAAGTAAACTAATTTTAATTCTGTCTGTGCCCATTGACTTCTTGCAATAAACAGAGAGAAAGAGGGAGTTGAGCCTGCTTATGTGAAAGAGGTAATGCATACTTGATTGAGAACTTTGCTCAATAATATTACACACCATGTTGTGCAATGCTATTTTTAATAAATAATTATATTGTTTTGCTTGAGAGAGGCGTTAATGCATGTGATTACGCAACTTTTAATTGGTCAGAATAAACCTGGATGGTCAATTCAGCTCTAAATATTGCATCTCATATGAAAAAAGTGACGAATCATTGGCGTAGACAATAGCCTGTGGTTCAGAAGCACACCACACTACAAGCAGAAACAGATCAGGAATAAAATACTAGAAGAGTCCATTAGATGATGCAAGACTACAGTCATCCTCAATCAGCTGTGAAAAGCAGAAGTACTCCACAAGAGAAAGGAATTGTGTAGACTGCAGAAAGGAAATGTGATCTTCAGTTTGGGTTCATCCGCATTTTAACCATAAAATATCCAATAAATATGATGACTCGTCAGCAAAGTTCAATAACCATGCATTCTGTGAAATGTCTGTGAGCTTATAATTAACCACAATGTCTTAAATAAAAAAGATGACATGCTATATGGTTTGAACAAAGAATAACTTCTTTAATTAGCATTAATACGTGAGTACGGTAACATAAATGAGTGGGAGACAATAATGATGGGGAAAAAAATAATAAATACGTAATTTAATATACATTTTTATCTAGTAACACTGACACTATAGCAGTTTTTAGCAGATTTTAAAAACAACTATCCTTTCTATTAATGCTGAAGCGATATTTTCCTTTTCTTGAGTTTTCATTTCTTTTGCACTTTGGCGGAAACTGCTGGATTTGGTGATGAAGGTCAGTTTTCTTGTAGCTTCTGCATTTTCAGTGTATTAACCTGCTGATTTCTCAAAGGTGCAAATGTCAGCCTCCATCTCAGCCCTCTTGTTTTTCAAATGATCCAGCCTCATCTGTGAGGGGCTTTCTCTTCAGGTCAACAGATTGTTGGCCTTTCTTTCTCTTTTCTTCATCCAGGTAGCTACGGTACATGGCTCCTGCAGCCAAGAGTAGCAACTCTATGGCGATCTCTACCACTGTTATGCACTGAAATGGTTAATTATGAGCCTCTGAGCCACTGAACACCTCTCCTTCTGATTTCTGATGGTCAATTCTTTGTTGATATAAAAACCTCTCCTATTACTAGATTGTGGATGTGACACAACAGATAATATCTTCTCCCACACTCATCTCATGATTTTGCCTATAGTCTCATACAACAGGTAGTACACTGGATCCGTTTCAGGATCATGATGTGGATGATGTGGGATCATGAATCTTCATGATGAACAAGCAGGGCAATCACGAAACGGCAAGTACAGACTAGAGAGTCTGTGTTCAGCTTTTCACCTGATAGATTTACTTCCAACTCTAGTAAGAACAGTGTGAATGTGAACAGTGTGAAAGAAGTGAATGTCTTCACATCAGTACCTGGATTTTAAAAAAAGCCAGTGATGGGAGAGTTGATTTGAACATAGAAGCAGCAGCCTGGTGTATTGATTTTTTACCATGGCTACTGGTAAAGTAGAAAGTGGCTGAATGGTACAAATTTTCCTGACTGTACGAAGCCTGTATTGTACACCAACTATACGTCCATGACATCAGTCATGGAAATGGCTGTAAACAAATAAATCATGTCGGCATGTGTGTGTGTCACAGTAGAAATCAGTAGAAACTAAATGTTTAAGTTCTACGTTTTCCACTGCCTTTAAAATGGTTCGAGCAGAGTATATGATAATGTGAAACAAACTTGCTAATCCCCAACCTCAGACAGAGCCCAAAGCAACCATCTAAATCTAAGAGAGGAAGACAACCAAGACATGACTGCCGGGTATCTGCTTGTCAATGTGGTTTAGATAGCACCAAAGGAACACCCCCACCCTCTAGACACAAAGTCAAATTTGCTTTGTACCGGCAACAAAGTTACAATATATATATATATATATATATACACACACAAAACTTCATTGATTAAGTATTGTGACACAAAACTAACCTCCCTACTGAAAACAAATTCTGTTACATGTAAGAAGCTATTAGAATGTGTGTGGTGTGTTGAATGTTTGAGAAAAGAGTGGGGGGGTTTTGTTTGTTTTTTTCTCAGTTACTTATTTCCCTTTACATTTATTTGCTGCTTCTTATTTTTACTTGACATGATTTATGTGAACGTGGTCACTAGGAATGTAATGAGTGCTGCAACAAATGAAATGAAGGGTGCGACAAAATTCCTATCATGGTTTAATTTGGATTGTTTTAACCAAACCAACCAACCACCATTATTCATGGATTGTCTTCAAAGTAAATATAGTCTGCTAGTGAGATTAATATCGAAGGCAGCATGAAGGTTTGAATATGTGATAATTACATTATTGTAACTTATTTTTAAGTATTTAACCTACAAAGATATAACAGGAATACACACTGCATGCAAAACCTGCCAATTAACTGGACAAAGGCCCTGGGTGGAGATGTGAACAAAAATGAATTTTAGGAACACCATAAATGAAAATGCATTATAGTGGAATTACATTATATGCTTGAAAGGATATTGCTTATTGCTGGCCTACTGGATTGGATTACATTAGACTGCATAGATATTGATGATAATGTGCCCACCCACATTACGCACAACTTTAAACTACCAGACTGCACAGAATGGTGGAAAAGTTCTATGGGCATCCAGAGTTCGGGAAGTCTTATTCATTTTTGACACAGCCGACAGCTGGAGCAACTCTAGGCTTGAACGTACATTACACTCCCCCTGGTAAAAAGTTCAGCACAAGCAATGAGAAGCTACAGTATGTTGAAAAAAGAATGTATTATTACAAAATGTCAACCGCACAAGACTTTGTATTAAGTCAACTAAGACTCCCAATGGGCATTGAAGTAAGAAACAACTCGTTAGCAATCAAAAGTTTGCTCACACTGCTTTATGCTTTGTAAGACTTGAACTAGAATTCAGCACTTTAAACAAGTTCTCTCCAAAAGAGTCCATTCTGAATAAATCCAGTGAGCAAACTATGGTGTATCGTTCCGGATGAAGCATTTGCAATCAAATGGAATGATTTTCACAGCCGCACCCTAAGAGTTTCACGCTATGTGAGCTGCAGCTCTGTTCACTTTGCCACACAATACTTTTTGAATGTCTTGATTGAATCCTTTCTTTCCTTTATATTGATGTTATATAAAAATTGCATTTATGTTGAAGAAAGAAAGAAAAATAATATTGATCGATAGATAGGTCAATAGGTTGACAGACAGACAGACAGACAATAGTGAATGCATTTAAATTAAAAATAATAATCTTGTACTCTACCTGACAGGGTTGCTGGTAAGGGACACTCGCAATGAGTCTAGACAGGCAAACAGACGTTCGTCCATCACCCCTGACTTCAGCTCTCCCAGGAACTCCTGGGGAGATATCTGATGACTGCTTCTCAAGCTGCCCTGGAAGTAAGAGAGGACGAAGAAGAAATATCTTTAGTGTAACCATGGAAAAAGTTATCAAAACAACATGAGGCCAAAAAATCAGAACAGTCAGTTGAAAAACCACAAATGTGCAAAATCGCCCAAGGATTCATTTCCACTACTGTGTGCTTTTATAAACCAGAAAATCTAAAGTCAAAACAAATTTCATAATAATTTCCATCAGATGAGTGTATATATATATATTCTGTTTTTGCTCCATATTTCTTTTAATGATTGGAAATTGGCAGCAGGCATGTTTTAACCTTTGTCTAGAACAAAGGTTTTCAAAGAGACAGTGGGCCTCCCCTTTGACAAAGCTTGGAAAAAGTTATCTGTTACTGCCTGTCTCTGAGAAAAACAGTAAAAGTCCCCTAAACTACTACTAACTTGAATCAAATCAACACATTTAAACAAGTCTATGTGATCTCCTTTTGATAACTAATGTAATAACTAATGCCATATTTTTCACTTCCATTCACTGAGCTGCCCCTCATATTGTTTGGACCTCCTGTGGGGAGGACAGCCTCCCACTTTGAAAACCTCTGGTCTACAAAATCTTATTAATGTTTTCCCCTAGCAACCCTAAAAATTGGCCACAGGATGGAAAATACTGGTCAGTCGCTTGAAGTAATTATTTAATCTATATCTAATTCAAACTAAGCTGAATGTAAGTAGAGATGCCAATTGCAAGTTTCTTGGCCATTTCAGATTTTTAAAAGTCTAACCTCAGATATTCTTTTTTTCTAAGAACTATAATTAACTGTATGCACAAATATTTGTATTTTTATAAATGTCAGCAGTATGCTTTATAGAGCCACCCAAAAACTTGAGTTTTTGTTTTTTTTCTACCAATTACTCACAACAGTATGTGAGCTGTGGGTGGAGGAGGCTTGATGTTTTGGCATTGTTTGTGGGGCAGTGACAATAGTCGCTGTTTGTGCATAATGAGAACCACTGTGTGGCACAGTTCACATGTAGATGTGACCGGCACAGAATCGGATATATGAGACTGATAAGCATCGGTCACGGCCGATCAAGTTGAAAATTGCCCGATTCCAGTCGAATTGATGAGTGCCTGTGAGCATTCTGCCAGTTACCTTGGAAACGCTGTGTGCATTTTTAATGTATTTAGTAGCAATGTAAATAAAGATATATCTTTAACTCATCTATTCATTATGTCCATCAACGTCGGCTTGGTGTATATGGAAAGTGCAGCACATTCAGTAGACATTTCAATGCTTACTGCGCAATCGTCAAGTTTCGGCCACCAGATGTGTAATCAGAGGAAATATCTCATGCTTGCATTAGCTTAAAGTGGAGGTTGGACATAAAATGTACACACATAGCAAACTGCAGCTTGTTACTCAAAACAATTTCATTAGGATCAAAAAATATAAAAGTAGCCAGCACTGAAACACTCTTCTGTGATTGTAAGTGTACATGTTATGTGCTATACTCTCCACTGGAATTCACTGTGGGTTTATCCCAGCAAGGCTCTGCCTCAGCACCATGAGACATATCAATGCACTCACCCCCCCAGTCAGGTAGAAGCCTTATGAATCTAGCACACTTCAGTGATGTCATCATCATTGCTATAATGACTGCAACTCTTTTTCGGCTTAGGCCAGCTCGTGTCTCGTATGTCTCTTGCTCTGTTGGGGTAACTGGTACAGCTGTGGCAATTTGGCCAATTCCACCCACTCCCTGGCAGCACACTGGCCTCCCTCCCTTTGGCTCTTCTGGCCCAGTGGTCAAACGCCTCTCCTGTCCTGGAGAGACACCATGATGACCATCCTGTTTGTTTCTCAGGATCGCTTAGGTCTTTAGTAATCAGAGAACCATGAGTGGTGCTCATGGCAGCAACAGGCACGTCTGGCTGAGCCTTTCTCGCTAAAGGCATTAGTGACAGCCTGTTTGCACACTGCTGGCATCAGAGTAGTTGTGGACTGGACCCACCTGCAACCCTGACCACATCCACATAATTTGCCCCAGGGAGCGTCCATGCGACCCCTCTGCCACTTCCAATAGAGGACATTTTACAACTCGATGTGAATACCATGCTATTAACTATATTTTCTGAATATATATACACAATGTGGGAATTGTTTATATATAGCATAATCAAGCAGATCTGCAATGTCATTGGCCAGCCCCATTAAAATAAATTTACAAGGGTAAAGCAAAAACCTTCCAGTGCACCAGCATAGTGTGGTGTGTGGTCAACGGCAACGAGGTCAGGTTTAACTTTAACGGGTATGAATCTTAACACATGACTGTCCTCTCATCACATCCACCCGCAACCCTGTGGGAGAAATCCTGTCTATTCATTCACCCACAGGGATTTCCTACTTCTTTCTCACATAACTGTGCCAACAACAATTATGGTAATGAAGCAACTTTCTTCTCCCACTGCCTCCCTATCTTTGCTGCCCTTTCCATGGGTGTCCTCCTCCTTTGTTCCCAATGGGAGAGTTAGGTAGAGTATGGTCACAATGCCTCCATATGTCTGCCTTACTGCACACCTACTCTCAGAGCCCTTATTCTGCACAGGCAAAGTTCTGAGGCCCTCCCCCTCCCCTCAGCTAGATTGGACACTGGGGACAGGATACTGAGATAGCGACCAGGAATGATAACAACTGCCAACTACGCCCAATCTGCGACAAGTGATACAGGTTTTGTCTCTCTGCCAACATTACCTAAGCATTATGCTGAACCTGAAGTTGACAGAAACAGCACAGTTCCTATAGAGTTCAATGCCACTACTTCTGGTGCATCCAAATTATGATGTAGCATACTGAGGTTCGATAAAGTACCCTCATCTGGTGAGTTTCAATCAGTTGTAAATTCATGTGATTTACAAATATAATGTTCAAATCAAGACCATGTAAATATTTATGTAAGCAGAGATTTTTTCAGCTTTAGATATAAAAATATCTGTAAATATTTTTTCTCTAGTTAAAAAAACAAAATAATCTATGACTGTATAAAAAAATAATTCAAAAAGGCTTACTGAGTTAAATTAAAAAGAACATTTTCTCAAAGAAAAAAGGAAAAAAAAACACATCACTGCTATAACTTAGCCTTACTGTATGACTGCATCCACGTAAAGTGATGTGTAATTACTCAGTGTTCAACATGCTCTGTTTACATTCTATAATGTACATTTATCTACTTGGGCACTGGTTTCTCTTTTAATGATCAGCTTCTTCAACAATCAATCACTTTAATTGAGGTCTTAGCCACAATTGGAATTTGGAAACCAGTAGACCACAATTTATGCTTGATCAATGTTGGCACAGTGAGCCTCAGTCTCATGTTTTCTAATATTAGTTGATTAAAGGTCTCTGCGGCCTGCTAGCAATTTATCCTGAGAAAGTCATGAGTGAACTGAGCTCCACAGTATAGCTGGATCACATGAGACTGAGAACAAAAAAGAAAGTTTGAAAGATACCCACTTTAAATACTGTGGTTTGATCCTCATCGATTCCATCGGCACTGCATTAGGCTGTACAAACATTGCGGAAAAAAATACCAGTCCTCCCATTTAAATGCGGTAGTCTCTTTAAGGGTGCTGTGGTTATGTTCTGAGGCACAAATAAACACACACTCTTACCACCAGACAACCCAACACTAATCAAAGCAATGCCTGGTCTGAAGGCATTGCTGCACAGCCTATGTGTATATTAGAATAATTACAGCAACCAATAACTCTTTTAATGTAAGAGTATTGTGCCATCTTTGCAAATTTTGCTAAAACACTGAACAGCTCCCGTTTATTAGATTTTATTACCTCCTAACTTCCTTTTTTAATGGATCTTAACTGAATTTACTGGATTCTAACTGATTGTGTACCCAGTTTTACTGATTTTAAATATATAGTAAACCACAAAGACAGAGAGAGAGAGAGACAGTTCTCAAATTCTTTCTAGGTGTTTTAAAAGGCAACACTAAGTAAAATGCCTGTTCCTACACAGCAGGGGGACTGCAGACAAATCAACATTGTGGTCTCCAAAAATAAGTGGAATGGTCATTTTATCTACTGCTACACAAGACACTGGAAAAGGTTAGCAATTATTTTGTGAAACAGAAAAGAAAAAAAAACATAGTTTCTCTACAAGGCTCTCTACCAAAATCACAATGCAGAACCTCACTTCACATCAATTTAGGATGTAATATTGAAGGGGTTAATAAATTAGCAAAGCCGTATTGTGGTTGAGATGGGTGTGTCAGGAAATCACTTTCCCTTATTGCAGTTTTCATGGGGAAAGGAAACCTGACTTGACTCTAGTCAGAGAAATTAAACTGGCAAAGGAAAAAGAATTTTAAAAGGCCCACATAACAAAACAGCATTTAAAAACTGGTTAATCTGTAATAAAAGCGAACATTATATACCTTCATCCACCTTTCACTAAAGTATAGCATAACCTTTAGAGTATGATTGCACACATGGACCTGGTATTAACAAGGCACATTATTACTCAAGAGCCAGTCCAGACACAGAAAATAATAATCATAAATTAACCGTGTCATGGTCTTGAGAGTAATTTCATAATTTAAAACAGAATTAAAATCCAGCCTGCTGAGCATTTTACATGTCATAATATTTTACCTCAATTTTAACTTTAAATGGACATAAGAGAAATACCATACGTCAACTTTAAAAATGCATCATACCATGTCTTATGTAAATGTAGCATTTAATAAAACTGTTTTGAAAGATTTGAATTTGTTGCATTTTGGCCAGTGGCCACATTATTTTGCCATGCAGGTAAACAAAGGCAAGCATATAAACAGGCTGCTCCCCATGGTAACTAGAGATGGAGAGCCTGAGGCAACTTTGGAGAGATGTCTGGTTAAAGCAAATATAATAAACACAAGCACTTCTTTGCAAGACACTGTGCCAACTTGCTTACTGGAAAACCTTTGAGAAACATGTAAAAGAAAATCTGCTATCAGCAATGCAATGTGACGGTAACTCGAGAAATGTTTAATGTTTGCCTATTTGTTACAACAGTTGATTTAAGTTAGGATCTGCCCCCTGAAAGAGGTTACTCTCGAGTTTCTGTTAATATGAAATCAACAACAAAACACCTCAGGTGTGCAGTTTTCATTATTATTCAAACTAAGTATCACAGACTGAAGCCATATTAACTATGAACACGCTCTGGGGTAGATATTTAATGGAGTATCACCTTCAAATTGTGGTCTTTCAATAGCATTCTATTCTTAAGGGTAAGAGAAATCAATGTAAAGCATAGACTTTTTTGTCTGTGGGAGAAAGAATGATCCATAGTTTCCATTTCTTTGGAGATTTAATCGTTTTCCTCTGTACACTGACAGTTTTAATACCCCCGATCAAGATCTGTTGCAAAGGAGTAAAGGAAAGGCTTAGGGCTCATTGCTAAAACTCTGAAGGAGGACCAATCAACCATGATTGAAAACTCACATATACAAAACCTAATCAATTATTTTCCAGCACTCAGTGTTATTTAAAATGAATACCAAATCTCAGCCATTTGTGTTTTGATGTACTATCACCCAAAGCAATTGAAATTATTAAAGACAAAAAGATTTTTTGATCACCTTTTTGGGACAGAGTATGGGAATAAGAGACAGATAGAGAAAGAGATCAGAAGAAAAAGAGATGATCTCAGCACACATGCTAATGGATAAGAATTTGAATGATGAATCTGTTAAATATTCCCATCCTCAATACAGGTTTTGTGTAGTTTTACAAATGGGTCCCAGTGCAGGTGTAACTACATCTCTTAACAGTGAAGTAGTTATGGCAAGACAAATGAGATTGCACTGCCTTGTGATCCAATATACCCTGATTTTGCATAGTTAGTTTAATAATTAAATTCAATCCCAAACTTTCTCAGTCCACGTCCCATGTGAGACATGGAGGAAAGATATGTACCAATTAAATGTTAGGCAGTAAAATTAAAACGTCCAAAAAACTCAAAAACTTACAGTTTTAGATGCAGTAAAAACGTACTGGATGACCATTTCTCTCTTTGTGTTGAGGTCCTTGTCTCTCAAAGGAGTCTTTTTTTCTTCACTCAAGTTCATGTCCTCCTGAAAAAAAAAAATAATAATAACGGAGCGATCAATCCCCAATATATATATATATTTCTTTAGATTTAAGCAAGATATTTTTCTCATAGCATATAAAGTGTACATAGGAATATTAGCTTTGGTTTAAAGTGTTATTATTTATTAACATTTTAGCTTACACTTAATTATTTATTTGCCTTCTTCATCAAAACATGACACCGTTTCTGGAAATCATGTAATGTTAATGTGTAATGTTATGTGAGGTAGTCAGCCCCAGAAGTTTCTCTTCTAAAATATTTAGCACCTTGCATCAGAAGTACGCTTTACATGTCAAGCTACAAGCTTGTTTTTCATGACATTGTACCATGACAAAAACTCCATACCATCATCTTTTCAAACAGAGCCAAGATCTCTTTTTCCGAAGTGATCTTTGATGAAAGTTCCTCAAACTGATGTGAAGTGGATGATGAAATGGACCATTCATTAGTACTGTGTTTAGAGTGCGATATGGGTGGTCGCTCCTTTTTACTCCCCGGAATCCGAATACTGGCAAATCTGTCCAGCTGTACAGAGAACAGAGAAACACAATTATAATAAGAAAAAATAGACAACACAATAGTTTTGGTGCTGAGTTAAAACAAAACATAAAAGATGTGTTAGATCGTGAGTATATTAAAATCAGATCATAGTAGCAAAAACAGTTAGCCTGTTACTGAGTTAGAAGAACAATGCCATCAGCGTGAACTGTGTGAACAAAGCACATAGACAGAACATCTGTTAAACATATGCTAAACAAAGCACTATCTAGATAACACGTAGAGTCAAAGACATTAGTGAGAAAAACAGTCTGTGCTCTGTGATGTGAAAGAATCCAAAGGCTGGCAATGAAGACCAATTACATCACATTACATAAGACGATAAGATGACTTTTAGTCAAGAGATGTTAGATGTTGCAGAGACTGACAACAAAGAGAAGAGGAAGCAGACCAATTTCTAAAATCTTACCACATCATCTGTGATGTTTTTAAAGGGTAAGTGCTACAGATGGGGGACAGAAAACACAAATCAGGATACATATGCCATAGAGAAAATGAACAGGTCTGATTGCTCATTTTTATAGACAGAATTTGTGCTGTTCATTTCCTGCTGCATTAGGAGTGAAATATAAAGTGCAGGCTCAAAGTGTAAGTACACCGAGATGTTGCTGTTGTTTTGTTTATTCTCCATTACACTCATCAAAATACATCTTCCAGTGTTTTCAGGGTAGGGTTTACAGATTATTAGTGTCATGTTGGTTGACGCGTCAATGACACTAGTCATTTAAACGAAACCTGCTCCCTAAAAAGTGCTTCTTTTTTTTTTTGTAATTTACTTCATAAAGGATCCACTTGTGCAGTGGAGAGTGGAGATTGGCAGTTGGCCTGTTATTATCTGTGCATACCAGCTACCTCAGCTCCTGCTGAGCAAGTGGCTGCCTTTTCTGCTCTAGCAGAGTTCTTTAAATTTGTTTGTTTTTCAGAGGACTCCGTGGGATGTTGCCATCTGTACTTCGAACAGGTGTAACAGAGTCAAAAACACCAAAGGAATAATCCTAATGAGGAATAAGAAGTCAATACATTAACAGACGACACGAAATTTCAAGTGGTCATAATGAAATGCTGAATTAAAAAAAAAAAAAAAGATAAAAAAAAAAAAACACTGAAAGGTTAAGTCACCCTCAAGCTTAACGGCAAGCCATACAGCCCCTTGGAGAAAATTAATCAATACCCACCGGTGTTTAATTAATATAAAATCGCCTAGAATAAAATATGTCAGCCTGTCAAGAGCCATCCCCCTAATGAGTGTTCTGAGATTAACATCAGATATTTTTGTTCAAAAATGTGCTACAAATGAAACAGATTGAAAGTCCACATCAGAGAATAAGGGTAAGATGACCCACCGTATGCCTGATGCAGGAATAATTTTGTCTCCACATCAGCTTAACAACTGGTAAAAAAAAAAACTAATTGGACTCCAACTTTAAACTTGTCAAACTTTCACCTCCCATGCCCACATCTTGACAAACTATGCCACAGTGTGCATATATTTAGAGCAAAAACTAACCAAGATGAATCAGCGATTAGATGTTAACGATTCTAAATGACTGTATTCATACTTGAGATGTTAAAAGAAGCCACATGCACTTCACTACATGACTAGAAAATGGTCAGAGTTCGAAACACTGTGAATTACTAGTACACGGAAAAACTTCAGTGAAGTATACACACATCAAATGAACCAATAATTTGGGAGACACAAGACTCAACTTACAAATACCGGGATTTTATTTCACATGTCTATTCTCAAAGCTTCTCACCGTTCCCTACGCCGCTGGTTCTCAAACTGTGGTACAAGTGTCACTGGTGGGGTACGCCAGCTCGCTAGAGTGGTACCCGGAGGAATCTCTCAAATAGAAACATTTGATACCATCAGTGCTACAAGAAGTTGAACGAAAATACTAATCTATGAGATCCTGTAATATTTTATTTCAATATCACCCTGCTCATTGTGACACCGTGTTCATGCAGGTAGCACATAGCACACATGATTGGTTAACGAGGAGGAGTACTCCTTTTCCACCCCATCTCCACCCTTTAACTGTCTGTAGCTGGATGGGGTTGGCCTACTGTATTTGAAGGTCCGTTCTACTGGTGGTACTTGGTGAGCCGAATATAAGTGAAACGTTTGAAAAACTACCCTACTCTGTCACTGTTGCACACTTTTATTTGATCAATAGGGTTTGTGACTCACAAGTTTATATCATAGCTGCGCTCTACAGCTACAAGGAAAAAGCCAGTGTTCACAATTTGATTTTCACATAACTCCTCATTGACCTAAATTGATTTTAAGAGTAGACGAACATTCTGAACACTAAAAGAAGAAAACAGCACTTTAAGCTGGGGGGGGTCGGACAAGCTAAAAGCATGAGAAAACCTCGCTCAATGGGATCCTTCAACAATTTAACTCCTGCTTGTTATCCAGGTCCTTGCTTTTCAGTTTTGCTAAAGCAAAGAGGAGAACACCCAGGAGAGTACAATAAAATGCAACAGTGACTTGGTCCTCCTGTTTTGACCGTGTAGGATTAATGATATGGAACACAAAAATGGCAAATATGAAATTAATGAACAGACATTATGCCAGCTCTTGTTCCTTTTCATCAATTTCATAATTTATTGAATATGACATTCAAGATTTTGCTGCCTGTGCCTAAGCAGCCTTTTGTACCAGCTGTTGCAGTCTCTCGAAAGTCTCTGCAATTATGTACGTCAATTCAGCTTGTTCGCAGACTCACCATGTGCCTTCTATATGCAGGGAATATAATGCAGGCTAAAACAAACATCAAGATGTTTGGTGGGTACTGAACAGTACCGAGTCCCATTGTTGTATCTAAACAGCAACAAACAATCAGCATCTCACAAAGGAACCCACAGGTGGTATCCCCAGGGTGCTTGCAGTGCAATTGTCAGTAGCACTGCACTGTCGGAGCAGCGGGCAATGGAAACACCGCAACAGGACAGTGTACACGCGACATGGCTGCAGATGGTGCACAGCTAGACGCAAAAGCCATGCTGAGACCTTACACTGTTTTGCTATAGATTCATAGTGTGAGCAGTTTGCATGAGTGAAAATAAGTGTTAATGTCAAATTGAAAAAAGCGTAGCAGCTGTATACGAATTAGTGACAGTGAATTATTTTCAAATACCAATAACAGTGATTTATTGTTAATTGAACATCTTTAGCTTTTGAACGGTGTGTCAGGCGAAACAAATTATCTAAAGACATCACCTTGGGCTTTTGGAAATTTCGACCGACCCTAATCGGAAAAAAAAATTCACAGTTTATCGATAATGAAATATACTCCTACCCAGGAGCCTTTTGAGATTTCAGTTCAGAAAATGAGGAAGGCATAATGATTCAATGCCATCTCTTAGTACCCATCTGTAGTCCCGAATTAAAAGTGCAGACCGGAGCAAGGCCTCACCAGGGGTCCAATTGTACATTTCCAAGGCTTCCAGATAGAGCAAGCAAAAATGGCCAAAATGACAAAGATAGTGAAAAACGAAGGCCACCGATGGGAGCTAGGAGCAGCATAGGACAGTGAGTCTGCCGAAAAGAAGCTGGACGGGCCTCCTAAAAAACAGCAAATGGAATTGTGGCTGCCAAAAAAGCAAGCTATAGGGCATTTGGTTAACCGGCAATGCTTTTGTGTTTTTCAAGATCTCATAATTGCAAATCCTTTGTTTTAATGGACAAAATAGGATGGCCTGACAACAGTAATTTGTAAATGTCAGTGAATTCATTTTAGCTTCCGCTATCGCCCTGTTCATTTAATTAAACTCTGATAACATCTTTTTCAATTAAATGAGACAAGTGAACCACCACTTGTAAAACACTGCACATGCAATACAAAGCAGAAAAGGGAGGTAAACACAGTAAGGGAATGCTTCACTGAGGTCAGAAAATAAGCATATATTAAACAATCTAAACCGAGACGGCACACATAGGTATCAGATTTTGAAAACACACTGCTAAATTCACCTTCCACTTTAGTTTTATATCTCAAGACTTGAGGCAATTGCACAAGCCCCAAAGGGCTGCAAACACTTATCACAAGGAAAATAGGCAGAACTGTGCCACCTTAATTATACTAAAAAAGCAAACTTTTAAAACTGTGGTCTAAAAATTCTGCTATAACTTGTTTGTGTTGAAATCCACTTGTGTTATTTATGAGGGGATTCGTAGGTGTGCTTACAAGTATAAGAGATCACGTGTGGACTTGAATCCCTCGTAGAATCTAACACAGATGGTGCCACAAGATTTTTCCTCCACACGAGATTTAGTGAGGGGTTTCTTTTTTAAATTTCATTCTCTGTAGACTGACTAATTGATTCATCTAATTTCCATTTCCGCGCCACCTCACCGTCAGTATCACCAGCGCGACCTGAAAAGCCACTCAGCAAAGTAACTTCAACAATTAAGTAACATGAATGAATTTGCTTTGGTTGAAAAAAACTTGTCAGCCAATATAAACGCTAATAAAACACACTTCATTAATGATTGACACTGCTCTTTTGTGTATCACATTGATTTCAACTTTAAATTTCAGCTCTAAAATAAAAAGATATCCTGCTAGCACTTCTGGTGTCAGTTACTCATTTGAGCAATGACGTACAGTAGCACTGGCCATTAGCACTAAAGAAAACCCGTGAATTAGTGATAAAATCTGTTGCACTAATGAGACCTCTTCAGAGTTTTAACGGACACCCGACAGATTTTGAATGCAACAAAGAAACAGTCTGTCTTACTTTTTCTTGTCATTTCATTTTTCACTTCACAAAAAAAAAGTCCAAAAACATTAACACGTTTCATTAAGAAGACGTGTGTTCCATTTCTTTCTTCAGGTTTACAATGCACTGCCTGAAAAAGAAAAAAAAAGCCTCCACACATCATGTAGCCTTTAGAGGCAAATCTACTTTCTAGCACAGTAAATATGGTATTACAGTGCCACCTATTGAGATGACAGTTCATAAAACAAGGTTGTTCACTGTGAGAACTATTTACAATGTTTTCCACTAATTAGTTCTAATGACTGTTGGGTGCTGTAAATGCTATTAGACTGACCAAACCGGTGAGGGAGGTGTCAAGACTGTATCATCACAGGTACATGTATGTATCTTTTAGTGGGAATAAGTAACAAGATGTTCTTTTGCTGTGAATGTCTGACAAAAACAGAACACAATTGTGAGGGTTTTTTTTTTTTTAGAAATTCAAGGCTCTCTGGGAAGCCGCGATGGCCTCCGCGCACTTAGCTTTTTGGTAAGTATATTTAAAAGGAGGACAGCAACAATAACTAACACCTTTGTCAGCCGCAGTGAAACCCCGTTGTTCAGCTCACGTAAGCGCTTTGCTTTTCACTCCTTCTGACAACTGTGAAAAGCTGCAGCCGCGAGTAGGTAAACAACGTTTTATAAAAAAATCTTGTGTTTTCACAACATTTCCTACGATCTCCACAGTAAAAGCTATTGCTTAACCCGGGGCGGCGGTTAGCTCAGTTGGTAGAGCAGCCGCCCCATGTGAAAGTCTCGTGACACTGAAAGTCTTTTTCAGTTTTCAGGGCTTTTAAGCTACATCGCACATCATGAAAGGGTGGAGTATGCTCAGATGTCAAGGAGATGGCTCCACTGTCATCGTAGTCAAGAGATAACAGGCGGTCATAGTGATGTTATAAATGACAGCCTATGTGAATGCTCTTGATTCGTTCATTCCTCTGTTAAGGATGCAAAAGTTCTATAGTCGGGGTAAAAATGATTACAGATGGCCATCACAAGTCCAGATCATTCCTTCATATTGCTAAATTGAATATCATATTGTCAAATTCTTACACACTATATACACAGTGTGCAAATTATGCCTTTCCGACAGCTGCAGTGCAATGATGCGGCTTAAATTCTCATTGGCAGCGATCCTGAATGGCTGAACGCAAATCAACCAATCTGACATTGAGAACCTGCTTCCAAACAGCTAATCTTAGTAGGTGAACAGGTGTTTCTGTTAAGCATAGTAAATCTAAGAGATTTAGCAGCTCATCAGCGGGAGTGGATAATAAGTCTGGACTGAAATAAATATTCCTGCACAGACCTTAACTACAACTGTAGACTAAAATCTCTGAGCAGCGGCAACAAGGAATTAAGGTGTAGTAGCACTCTCATAAGAACGGGGTCAAATCCAGGTTGAGCGTGCATTAGGTGGATCTGTGTCATTTACCAGTCTCCTGTCTGAAAGCGGTACACGTGACCGTCGTTCATACACTGCAGACTACTTTGACAATGAGAGCCCTACCTAAGAAACCTAGTAATGGTAATGTTATGTCCAAAACAGCGAACAACCACCACGCAGACACAACGTTGGTTGGTTCGTAGTAGTAAGCAGTACATGGATTAGTGTAAACCCTGAGCTAATTTTAACCTTTTGATTTCCAACATGCAAAACAAAGTCAAGGTCAGTGTTTACAAAGAAGACTCCGTCGTGCCAGGATTGCATTGAGTGTCAGATCTCCTAAATGTGACAGAGACTCTGTGAAGGTACATTACACGAGCATGACACATCTCCATCAATGTTACACTGCTCTAACTGAGTTGTGCCTCCATTTCTTCAGCTGTGATCAAGCTGAATAACCAGTATGGAAGATAATGGAGTCAATCAAGCCATGGTCACTTCCACATACATCATAATGGTGGGTTTGTACTTTCCTGTGGTGTCTCTCAGGGACCAGACAGTTAATGTACTCATTTTGACGTTAAAAACCTATATAAAAATACAACATTTTCTATTAAGTCAGGCTGGCATACTTACAAACTTTGGTTTCCGTTCTCCTTCATCGTAACCTGATGTGCCGTAGTGGGAAGAGCCCTTCTTCTTTTGAGATTTACCGTCTCGTCCGGTTGTGGACTCGAACCGCTGACTGTAGCTGTCCATGCTGTCAACTTAATGACACGAGGTGATAGCTTCTAAAGACGTCACCCTCGTAATGTATACGACTCTAGCACACACACACACACACACTAAACTAGTTAAGGACGCGTAAACGGTCTACCATTACATTTACCATTCGTGTCTAGAATTGGACGAACAGCTAATGCTGGTTAACGCGTACATACAAATCACAGAGAGACGTCCATACGTGTATTTTGAAGTCGTCACTCCCAGCAGCTCGTTTAGCTAGATGGCTAGCAACGTTGCTAACCTTAAACTATCATTCAATGGTGGCTTTACTTAGCGCTAATCCAATTTACGGGCTGTCGCCTAACCTAACTCTTTAGTTTCCGCTTAACAGAAGTCATGCGGCAGAAAACAAAATAATTTCCACGACTGACAAATCGTATTTGTTCCGTAACTGAAAGTTATAACGTTACATTCAATACAAAAAAAGTTTCTGAAACGTTGACTGGAAAATTTTATGAGGCAGATATTTTTTTTGACAGGCCCGCGCAATAATAACGTCACTCCGCTTGTTCAATCCGACCAATGGCATCCACTCGACCACAAAAAGAGGCTCGTCATTGGTGCAGCCCCCTCTGTTTACAGTTGAGGATGCATCTGATTGGCCTCTTTGAGCTGTCAATCATTCTTACTTCACTTTAGGGTTGTTCGTTTTGTTTAATCCGGGTCTCCCGTAGGCGCGGTGGTTTATGTAGCCTGGTTTACCGTGGATGCATTAGTGCAGGGGTGTCAAAACAATGTGAAGATGCCAATATTAACATTTTGAAAAAACTACCATTAAAAATGACATACAATTGCACTTTTCTGTAACATTTTTGTTTTCATTGTCACAATTTTCATTTTTTTTAATGGCAATGTCACCAAATCTAAGCCAATCAGGCGTGAACAAATCTAAAAACCAGTTCTTCCTTTCTTTCACATCTGGAGTCAAAGACTGAATTGTACGTTAAACTTCCATAAAGTTGATACAAATCTGAACCGCATGTTCATTCTAAACATGATTTATTGTGAGTAATGCAGAGTCTGTTAACATTTAAGTTTAAAACTTATCACTCTTGCTCCTGTCTTCAGAAAGTAATATTTTGTCACATTTACAGATATATAACACTAGCAGTTATATCCTTAAAGATTCTAATGCTTCGTTATGTCAACCAAAAAAAAGCCAAATCTTCCAGCCATACAGCATGTGACAATCCTACAGGGCTATAAATAATTTACTATCAAAATGAAGCTTCAGGCCGCATGAAATCTGATCACGCGCCATAATTGGCTCCCGGGCCGTACTTTTGCCATCCCTGCATTAGTGAATGCAGTTTTTATGAAGTCATTTACAGTATGTCATGCTGGAAATTATACAAACTGTAGCTCCAACAGCCTTATAACTTAACGATGTAGATGTAACCCACAGGGCACATTTTTAATGAATACAAATTAACAACCATGCAAGACGCCAAAAACAAATGTTTTCTTCACAGTACAGTAAGAGTAATGGAGTTAAAGACTCTCATGTAGATAGTTTACAAAAAAACACAAAGGCATCCTGAATTTTAAAGGTCACTCTACACTTGAAATGATTCAAATGTTAGATACATTTGAATCATTTCAAGTGTAGTTAGTATCTTAGACTGAACTCCAGCTTCCTTCCCACTGTCCAAAGACGTGACCGCAACAGGTGAATTGGTGAATCGTGTAGGTGTGACTGCGAGTGTGAATGGTTATTTGTCTCTATGTGCCCTGCAATGATCTTGAGACTTGTCCAGAGTGTACCTCTCGCCCAAAGTCAGCTGGGATAGGCTCCAGCCCCACAGTGACCCTGATGAGGATGAGCAGTTATAGATAATGCATGGAAGGATGGATACATTATTGATCCCTAGAGGGGAAATTATTTTTTCACTCCAGTTTTTACATTATATAGGCCCGAAATACAACCACACAGCGATGGGCAGCCACTTATATAGCCATGTAGCAGTGTCCTGGGAGCAGTAAGGGGGTTCGGTACCTTGCTTAAGGGCACCTCAGCAGTGCCCAGGAGGTGAACTGGCACCTTTCCAGGTCCATACATTTCCCTGAGTGCTTCAGTCAATTTTATACGACTCCTAATAAGCCTGCTATTATGCACAGTTCATACGATTAAATTGGAATGACCGCTGTCTTTTCAAATTGCACACAGATCGTGGTTAATAAAACATCAGTGTGTGGATCACTTACAATATACTGTATGTATTACTCATTTTTCAGATATATTTTTTTGACGGACAGACGGATTTGGCTTTGCCCTACTCATGTTTTAAAGACCCAGCATACCTTTTACTTCTCATTCAGGCTTATTTCTTTAGGTGGAGAAACCTAAGTTTTTTTTTTCTTTGATTGGTAATTTAAAAGTAAGCCTAAAGCTATAGTAAAATCTGAAATACCTTGTCTGATGAAAACAGCAATGAGCTCATATGATGCAACAAACAGAAACCTTTGTCAGATCCTTCTCATGTGCTCTACTCAAAACATGATTTGCTCCCACAAGACTGCCATACAGTATCAAAGAGAGTTCTCCAGGGTGAAGCCAAACACTATGAAACATTTGCGGTCCTGTTAGTGAAATAGCTGAATTATGGGAGAATATATTAATTGTGTGGAATATTGACAGTGAACCACATGACGTTGGTGGAAGCAGTTGAAACTGCAAGCAGTTGATTTTGTTATTCAGCAGTTAGTGATCAACCGGAACCATCCTGTTGAGAACAATAAAGTTTACACGACCTAATGATCGTAATGGGATAAAAAGCAACAATAACCTTTTCACTACCTTTATCATGCTTCCAGACTGCTGGGAGCATGCCAGTCTTTCCTAACACTGTTAAATAATAATACAGTGTGTGAGTTTCACTGATACTTTTTTCAAAGAACATATCCTTGCAACCAAGAAGCTTACAGTATATACTTGGCAAACAGGCAAAAAGTCACTCATTTGAGCTCCCTCTCCGCTCATGTAATTTGTTCAACAGCATTTTGAGAATCTTTTTTTTTTTTTTACGAGTGGAGCAGTGATTTGGTGTAATTATGCTACACTATCATCATGTCAATCAGCAAAACTGCCACACGCAGGTCTGCACAAGCATGCCTTACATGTGAGACGCTGAAAAACAGATTTAAATTTAAAATGTTGTATGTATTTTCTTCTCAAGGCAAAACGTGAACTCAAATACCACAGCTGAATGAACCCTCCAGCTACGAAATCAAATTTTACTTGCTTTGCATTCAACCTCTGAATCTTGTTATCTTTAAAGACTTTTATTACTTCAGTCCCCCGAAAGGCTATCTGCACTGCTGCCAGCGCAGTGTTAACACTCTTCATCTAGCCAAACACAAGCCTTTTGCTTTGTGCCATGCTAATCCTCTCAGACAATGCCAGATCTACCCTCGCAAATCAGTCAAGGAATTGCCACAGGGATGTACAATAAAAAAAACAAAAACAAATATCAAATAAATAGAAATTCAAATTTTCTTGTATTGATGATGATAATGATCTCTGCCGTTTGAACAAACAGCCCACATACAGAAAATCCATGTAGGTATCTGTGGTATTAATTATTGTCATAGGTGATTTAAAACAGCATTGTCATAGGATGCCTAAATTACATACATTAATTCATAAAAATAGAATGTCAGTTGTCAATATGAGCACTCAACCTTGCACCATAATCTCAATCTATCATTCTATCAAAGACTTAATTAATAATTTGCTAAGGCATATTGACTTCTCTCTTCTCTGTTCCTTTTACCTAGGCCACGAGTGTCAGGATAAAACTTAAAGGCTCTGACTCAGTAAGGGAAATGTTATTCCCACAATGAAACTCCATTTTCTATTTCGGGGGCCTCTGAGTAAAAAAGACTCCTTTAAATCTTGTGAAACTTGTATCAGGAGACTAGACGCTGTTTAAAGATTTCAGTGTGCATATACTGCCATCTTGTGGTGTCAATTAAAATGGTTCACTGCATCAGAATTTAATGCATTTTTAAGACACACTTTACTCTCTGTGGACATAGAGGAAAGTAGAATAATTGGAAATAACCACAGTTTACAGATTTAACAGAAATGTAATACTTTTTTTTTCATCTACAGTCTTCCTTGTGTACCAAACTATTAGTTTAGCTACATTATTGAATCAAGACAATAATTTAAAGTAAGGAACTCTTTATAAACAAACAGCTAGGTCCCAAATGCACTGTAAAATACACATTTTCTTAATTTATATTCACACTGAACTCAGTAGTTTATACCTCAACTGTGATAGTGTTTACTCTTATCAGTGTATGACTTCATGTTTTATGACAAGGGGTTGAAAGTGCAATATTTATTTATAGGCCGTTTGTTAAGCATGTATGAAGAACGATTCGCTAATAATAATAACACTTACACTTTGTACATACATGACCACAAAAAAAGGTTATAAGTAAAGAAGAACCACAGTCATAAAACTGGAAATGCGTTTCTGTAATGGTTTTAACAGGACTGAAAATGAGACAATACACTGTGTCCCGACCCACAGCAGCAGACAGGTCCAGAACATCTGTAGCATTTACTGCAGAAGTCTTGACCTTTACATTTAGGCCTGGAGTTCTTGCCAAACGATCTCAAACTGCACTTTGTGTAAGTTGACATGCTCGTGATGCAGGCATTGCTTGCTTTGGGCTTAATCATACCCAACACTTATTACTGGATATAAACTCATGATCATCCTCATCAGGATATAAAAGGGCTTTTACTTTGGGACTCAAATGGGCATCAGGCGGTTTATGAAAAAGACACATTTTCCATAAAAGGATATAATTTCAGTCTCTGATAGGCGCCAAATGTGTTTGGCTGCCAGATTTTTTGGACTGTGATTAGATTGTGTCAGCTGAGCCAAAAACCTGGGAGTGAACAGCATGAGGAGTTTGTTCAAAATGTGATGACAATCCACTCAAATACGAGTGCTATGAGTGGCCTTATGTTCAGGAAAAAAGGAATGAAACCGTTGGCTTTCCCGCTGAATGACGGCCAGCATTTCTCACCGAAAACGAGTTTGCGCACAGAGAAAGCATTTTTGACCCACTCCGGCACTCGTACGTGTGTAGAGCGCGTCTCCTTCGGTGACGTATGTTACGTAGGGTCGTTCAGTACTCACATTAGCAAGCTTTATCATCGTTAGGAGAATATGTATTGCAGGATAAGATAGTCGTTATTTAAGTGTGCCCATTTCACCTGTCGTTGTCGTTATTTACATCGTCTACGGTTTGGACGAAAATGACCGATTTGACAGATTCCTTGACCAAAGAGGGCTGGTAGGTAGCACGTTAGCTAACGTCAGTGAGCTAGCTGCCTCACTCAGGTGCCAGATAGGTGTTAGCTCACGGCGCTAATCATTAGCTGTGTAGTTACACTTGAGTGTAGCGAGAGCACAGAGGTTGACCCTTTTTAGGTCGTGCAGGTTGTGTCGGCGTCATTTGTGTGCCTGAAGCGAAACTAAGGTCAACGCTAACTGAGAGCCCGCGAGATAAACAGCGTTAGCTTGCTGCTAATACACACTTAGCATCCCATTAACGCGAGGCAAACTGTTGACGCTTCAGTTTGTGTTTGACGCGACGTGTTAGTGGCTGAGAGAGCAGCAGACCTCAGCTAAATCCTAAATCCCAGCTAAAACTTCAAGTGCTTTTCAAAGTCACAACTTCCCAGCAGCATGTAAAGTGTCTAGAGTGTGCGGACTGTAGCCCAGTGTGGCCAAAACACCCAAATATAAATATCTATCCGCTACTAGGCTTGTAGTTTTGTTAAAATGACGGTCCATAGATCGATAGATACTTTATTGATCCCGAAGGAAATTCAAACATACATTGAATATACATTAGAATGAACCTATAACACAGTATCCATATGTTAAAATTAACCTGATAGATCTAAATTAAATAAAATATGTACAGAGGAACTAAACATTTGTGTGTGTGACTGTAGAAATAGAAATGTTTTTTTTAAAAATATGAGAACTACATATGGAGATAAAGGACTGTGTACAATTACATTAGGCTATAAAACAGATGAATGACAGTCACAGCACGTAGCAGAGGTTTGTAGTTTTGTTAAAATGATGGCCCCTACTGTCGCGTCGGAGTATTTCTCTGGGCCTAATTCAATAAAAGCCAGTTAATAATGTTACACTGTGCACTTTATAAGTTAACAAAGGCTCCAGGATCTCCTGCTTCAAAACAAAGCCTGAATTATACACAATAAAGTCCCATTACGTGGATTTATGTTGAAATCTTGTGATTTAAGTGTGCGGAGGCTCAGTAGAAGCTGTCAGATGTTTTAACATTGTGGTTAAGGCGCGCTCACTTTCTACTTGAAACTGTCATCTTTTCCTTTTTAAGAAACATTATTGAAGATACAAATTTAGAAGGGATACAAAAACAAAGACACAAATCCATAATTTCAAAAATGCACACATACATATAAACATGTACACACTCACTTATACAGATATAAATAGGTGCAACATAATCAAAATGTCAGACGGCGCCATGGAAGAATTCGCCCCCATCAAAGCTCCGTTACGATTTGCTTTTGTTTGGTTTGTAATCGTAGCACGTGGATTTCCGTAGTTTGTAGTTAACAGTGCTAAGGATTACCTGAAGTAATTCTCTTTCCACCTCCCACCTTGATTGTCATTCTGCAGGTACCTCAGTGATGAAGGCATAGCAGAGCTGAAAGGATCTGCTGAGAAAATCACACACAGTGACGTTATTCGTATTGCACTTGACGTAAGTTTTAATCACCCAAGTTTTACATGCATTTTTTTCCAGGGTCACAGTAGTGTACCGTGTGCTCACGTAGTGCTGTGCATATTCTATATTCAGCAGTATTTCACTTGTTGTTCGTTACGTCGCAGGTGAACACGTACACAGCCATCATGCACACTAATAAACAGACAAAACTAAGGACACACCACTTTAAACTGGCTGTTATTTCAGAGTTTTATCAGTCCAATCGGAATCAGCTGTTCAAGTTCGAATAGTCCACTGTGTGTTCAGTCAGCACTGCACTCACCTCCTATAACAGTCTACAAAGTAAAAGCGTGCGTCCTGCTCATAGTTTAGTCATAAATTCCCAGTGCACCACGCAGCATCTCCTTTGCTGTGCTTCTGCTGACAGTCAGTCACAGTGGATGTCAGTAGAGGACGTTGTAACCACCGTCTGGTTCATTAGGTGACTTCACTGACAGTCATCACCGGAGCAGAGAGCATCAGAGTAGCCACTTCCCTGTCATTTTGAGACTCCGTTTGCCGTGCTGTTGCTCTGTGTACAGTGACGCAGCAAAAAAAAAAAAAGAATAAAAAGATTTCCACTGACATAATGTGAGCTGACTGAGGATCTTCCTTCAGGGACAGTCCCTAGTGTTATTCTATTTCCTAGTGTAAATAGACTTGTTTAAAAACTAATATTCATGGAGCCTATTGCTGATTAGTGGCAGACTCAGTCCAAGCTCTAAACAACATTTTGCACATTCACATCCTCTTTGATCAGTTCTGCTGCCTATCTGTTAACGTGATAGGAGAATCGAACATAAAGGCAAAAAATCTATGAATTTCCATGACATGGAGAGAACATACAATGCAGCCTAGTTCTAAATAATGATGGTGGAACTACTGCCAATAATAATACATACATACATGAAGTACATACATCAACACAAAAAGGACTGAAAATAAGACGGTACACTGTGTCCTGAACATTAGTAGCTGCATTTACTGCAGAAGCCTTGACCTTTACATTTAGGCCTGAAGTGCTGCCAAAAGATTTCTGACTGCATGTTGATTTATAACTGCATACCTGCCGACCTAACATGTAATACCTTTGCATGCAACCTTGTAGTGAAATCTTTTGTTTTTGACGGTTTAAAAAACCTTTTTATTAGACGGGAACAGTGAAGACGCAGACAGGAAATGGAGGAGAGAGGTGGGCGGGCTGTAATTGTACCAGAGACAGTTGTAACCATGCAGCTCTGTGGCATGTGCCGTAACAATTAGGCTACGGAGCTTCTAAAATGAATTGGGGGCCGCTCCAAAACAGTCCCATTTCATTGTTCGAAGTCTCCATGCGGCGCTTTGAAATAATTGTATCGTAATTGTGTTCAGAGACATTTATTGAGACGTCAATATAAAGAAGCAATTTTCTTCTTTTTTTAGATGTACTGGGAAAAGAAAGAGCCACGTTTAGAGATATTGTCAGCCGCAATAAAACAGGATTGTAAAAAGGATGGGTGGCAGAACCATTTGGACTTGATGTCACAGTGCAGCCAGGAGAAATGTGACAGATTTTTGTAGTACAGGAAAAAAAAAAAAAGCATAATTATGTCAGGAAATTAAAATCCGATGAGGCTGTTTGAAAATGTTTGACTGTGTTAAAGATTAGAAACAGTTGAAAGCTTAATTTATTCTTAGTTGAATTGTACTTAATAAACCATAAAAATCAAAAATGACTGCTATGTGTGTATGTATATATATTTTTTTTTAGCACAGTGTGGTGCAGGTAAACACATTTTTGGACTGTATTTAAGGCAAACTCTATTCTGTTATTTAATTTCATTACGATTTTTTCTTGTAGAGTGATCTTAGGCCTATTGGGAGAAAATTCCTGCCATCTGACATCAACAGTGGACGAACTGAGAAGGTGAGTGTCGCTGAAAATTCTATTTAAATGCTACATTTAAGAAACGTGTTGGACGTGCGCTCCTGTTTTTTTTTTTCGTTTTTATTTTTTAACCCGAGTTGCAGTTCTCACGGGTCCCACTAGATGGCCCTAACACCCTGACAAACACAGACAAGAACTGCTTGCTCATCTGTGAAACAGGACTTAAGAAACTAGAGACAAAAACTGTTAGTGTGCGAAGATTAAAACATGTAAGCTTAACCAATGCTCCCTTCATGCTTCATGCCAAGGTGCCCACTCATGTTTGTACACCCTGTTTTGCGCAGTTTATACGTGAATGCTACGAGGGCATCCATGATTATGTTACACTTTTTCAGATTACATACAGACTGTAGTAATCAAAAATAGAAATCAATATTTGGGATAATGGCTCTTATATTTTTTTTTTTTCTTAAATGGGTCATGGCAATCCAAAGAGAATATTTATAAACTTTATTTATATAGCATCATTCATACAGGAAGTGTGTCTCAGCATACCTGGCAGTTGAGCCCAGAAATGAGAATGAATAAAAAAGCAACGAGTTTGTAGGAATAAGAAATACCTGTGCTGACACGGGCAGACCGAGTGGAAAAAGTTCTTTTTCAGTGAGCCCTGGAAGGTAATTGGTGTAACCAGGAAGACCCGCTTGTAATTCGCTGTTGCAGTCCTCCTCTGCATGTGGCTGATTTGCCTTTTAAGCCGTAATTCTTTTGTTGTTCTCTGTTCACGGCCAGTTGGAGGGTCCATGTGTTCTCCAGGTGCAGAAGGTGAGGAACGTCTCAGCTCCTAAAGACCACGAGGAGTCCCAGGGTGCGCCGCGAATGCTGCGGCTACAAATGACAGATGGGCATACCACCTGTGTTGGATTGGAGTTTAAACACCTGTCTAAGATCAGGTACCTATATGAGAGCGGTGGTGCATCGCAGAGTATGTACGGTTTGGTGCAAACAATTGGATGGGCAGGTTCTGTAATTGTCTGGGAAGCAAATTTTTAGTGTTTACTACTGCTAAGAAACAACCTCACTTGTATTATTTTAAATGGGATAGAATGCATCTCTAGTAGCTCTATAAATGCAGGGTGTCATGAAGCCAGCTTTTCATAGATTCACCACAAATGTGTATGTAACTCCTTGTCAGCGTTCTCACCCCACCAGACGCCCCAGTTTTCCCTTTATCTGCAATTTCCACGTGGTGGCAGCTATCTAACAATTCCCAGCCTTAATTACATCTCCATCCCGGCAACGGTGGCCTTGGTGACTGCTGCCATGGTGACTAGCCAGTCTGTACAGGTGGAGTGGCCAGAATGTGAGCCTTGACTTCCTGATGGGAAGAGAGGAGAGAAAAGAACAAATCCCCTCTTTATGAGCAGCACGCACACACACTGGCTGCCAACGGCGGTGCTTAGTGTTTCTTATGAAAGTGTCCGCTTTTCGTGTGCGTGAGGCCAGAAGTGAGTGGCAAGGAAGGAACGAGATGGATTACAGGACTGTTCAGTGTGTGAGACAGTGATATAGAGCGATGACAATTAAGCATTAAGTAGCAACATTGATCAGTGGGTGAATAGTGTGCTTGTAGGGATTGGGTGCATGTGATTGAGTGGGGGATAGAGAGTCGCGCTTCTGCATTGGCCGCTATCATGAGAACAAGCATCTATCCCAGAGGTTTGGAGTGAAATCCCTAATTGTTGCTTTGGCATCCGGCATCAGTAGCTGGAAATCCCTCTAAGTCCCTGTGCTTTCTTAATGAGAGAGGCAGAGGCCTTATCAGGCCTGATGAGATAGAGGGGCTTTTAATTTACCATGAGGATGGGTGAGCAGCTGGGATTATTAATAGTCTCTCCTAGCCTCGCCACCCATCCCCTGGCACTGCTCCATGTCATTTATAAAGTGGTATGGGTAAGGCAGTAGGTTATGGGGCTTGGGATACGCAGTTATATATATATATATATATATATATATATTTTTTTTTTTTTTTTTAAAGCTTTGAATGTGTTTAAAATTTAACAGTTGGTTAAACAGTTTATATATGATATTATATATCATTTTTTATTGTCTTTTTTTCCAGGCCTTAATACTCCACCAGGAACAAAAGTAAAGCTGCTCGGTACAGTCCTGGTTAAAAATGGTCTTTTGCTGCTCGATGACTCAAAAATCTCTGTCCTTGGAGGAGAGGTTGATCACATGGTGGAGAAGTGGGAACTACAAAGGGTGAGGGCCGATGTTGTTATGATGGCTCAGCTATTTTTGCAAAAAAAAAAAAAAAAAAATGGAACTGATATGTTGGTAATCATTTTAAATGTGCATTAGAGGCCACCATGGGTGTGCCATTACTCATGTGAGTAATGTTGTAACCTTAGTTTTTAAGAATAATCTCCGTTTTCCGTTTTCAATCTGCAGAGTCTGGCTAAACACAGCAGGAGTAACATCGGAGCGGAAGGTGGACCTCCCCCCTTTGTGCCGTTTGGTCAGGTGAGGATCGTAGTAATTATGATGGAGTGCTTTTCAAAATAAAGTTTCAAAGAAAACCAATAAACCTGCAACAGGAATATAAAGTAGCAAACTAACAAAAATAATGCAATCAGGAAAATGCTATTGTATAAAAATGAAATTTCAGCAGTGATTTAATAGAACTGAGAGGAACTGTTGAATAACAATAACCCGGCAAATGCATTTTAAGGCTAAGATGCAGGCCGAGCTCCAGGAGTGGGCCTTGGTGTCCCTTTTCCTTGCGATGTTCTCTGATCTTTTTGAACTAACTGTGAGGGTCTTCATGAATGTTTAAAATGCACAACTGAATTTTAATTCTGTTTTGTTGTTCTGCTGCACACATCGCAAAACCCACCTGACAGATTTCCCGTTTCAAAAATATATGTGCGTGAAATGTTGCATTTGTATTCACAGGCAACATTGTGCACCGTGGTACACAGTGAGACATGAGAGGACATTAAAAAGGAAAAGGCGAACAGAGATAAAATGTTTTGAACTGAAAAAAAAAAAATAACATACTCCAAAAATATGGTTCCATTACATTCAGACAATTGGTATGTATAACCAGGGTTGGATTTGGAAAGAATGGCCAATTATCAGTGCCTTGTGGTTTTGCACTACTATTTACTCTTTAGCCCGAGTCAGTACTCCTTGACATGTATCACAGCTTCAGAGCGTGATAGCCTACGCCTGTATCAGCTTAACACTTGGATTTTGTAACAGCTTGTTCCGTGTTCTGTCAGTCAATCAGTTTCATATCTCCTCGCACCTGTAACTTGGAAGCATTCTTGGATTATAAATCTGACACATCATGGCAGGAATGTTCATCAGATGAACTTTAGGCATGAGGGCATGTAGGCATGCAGGTCGGTTCTGATTTGATCTTTTCCCTATTTCAAACCACGCCAATCTTTTCTGCTAGCCTTTTCTGTGAGAACTGTTTTCTACCAGATGTGAAGACTAGTAAACTGTCCAAGAGGGCTGGGTGAACTGGAATGCAGATTAGAGGGTGCGGTGATTAATAAATACACCCTCAACCACTCACAGCGCCGGTCTCATCGCTCTTAAACAGCTGTTCCAGTCACAGTGACACATGACAACAGCTCAACAAATACAGAGTGCCTTCTCCAAGAAATAATACAGTTGGATGTGCACACAGCACCACAAATCTGTAGCCAAAGGCAGCTTGTGTGTGTGTGTGTTTTTTAAAAACATTTAATTAGTACAATCACAACTGAAACAAATAATTGAAAAAATAGTCTGGTGATGTCTCACTGGATCATTGTCCTCTGATAATCTGATATCTCTGTCGTGAACAAACAGAGTACCAAATCATATCGTACCGGTGTGTGTGGTTATCGTGCACTGATAATTCGTGTGTGATTTAATGGTTTAAATTTAAAGGTAAATACAGTGGGCAGCAAAAGCGCTGAGCTGTGACGTGGCACTTCGATCAGCGCGTGCTGTGTTCTTCAGATGGCCGCAGGGATTTAATGAGCTGAAGGAGACGCTTTTCATGCAGCCTTAAGCAGCTGTGAATGAATACTGTCAGAATCATATTTATACTGATTTAGCAGTTTTATTCCCAATAAGCCATCATTTTGTATGCCATGTCTAAACTTATCTAAGTAAGAAATTAGATCATGTTATTTCAAGCACTAATAAGTTGAAGGACCCAGTGTCTTTTTTTTGTTGTAGTAACATCTTAGTTATTTTTCAACCGGTGCCCTCATTACAGAAACATTTCCTCATGTTTGTCCTATCTTAATTTTAGTTTCAAAGATAGGGAAAATCCTGTCTTTCTATTACAGAAGCAATTAGAAAGCAGTTAGGATGGCGCTGTAATAGCTAAATGTCTATCATAAGATAAGATTTTTTTCATAAACGCAGTTTAGGAAACATTTCTCTAATACCAAATCCTAAATGCCATACTAAACCGAGATAAGATAGGATTTCAGACTTGGAAAGTTTCTGTAATGAGGCCTCCGGATCACTTTTTCCTATGTTTTTGTAGCCAAGTGACTAATGGGGGCAAATATTCTTGAAATTGGTCCAGCATCGAACAAGAGCGTGCAGCCAGCAGCCATCTCTTCAAATAAGTAACCTCTGGCTTTATAATCAGGCTGCCTATCACTTACCATGGTGGGATTGCTAATGCAACAAAAAAAAAGTGAACCTATTCATAAGCAAAGATCACTGCTTGAGTCAGTCGCTGACTCCTCTTACCGAATCGTTACTTTTTATAGTCATTAAACAGCAGAAGTGTCGAGTTTCCATCCCATTTCTCCCGTCTACATATACAGTTTTGGAGTAGTACAGTTCACAGCTGGGAGGCAGCTTTGGGATTTGGGTTGCTTGCGGTTGCTACAACAAACTAACTTAAACACTTCATGTGACTTCATTATGGTTCCAATGTAATTCCACACTGTCAAGCACATTGGCTCTTTTTTAAAGAGTATACAATAATACATGTAATACATGATTGAGGATCTTTGAGAACACACACGTTCTTGTTCTTACTCCCTGTTGTTGCTCCTTGTAGAAGTGTGCAAGGAAGGACGAAGTAGACAGCAGAGAACTAGATCAGAGGAAAACCCTCCAGAATCACAGTGTGTCCAAAAGTCCTGATGAGAACGATGAGTTTGAAAAGCAACGGACAGCAGCTATTGCTGAAGTGGCCAAGACTAAAGAGGTATGTTACTCCCATTTGTTAGACTCAATGCAACAAATTGTAATAACGTTCTGTCTGGGTCAACCTATAATTCCCCACCTTTAATGTTGGGACATTTGATTTTCAGGACCTTTTGGCAAGTCAATAATTTTTTGTCATATCGATTGCATTAGGCAAAAATACATGCTCCCCATTGACATGCTTCTTAGCCTTGATTTCCTTTGACATTCGAGTAGCTCAAATTAAAAAAACATATTTACATTCTCAACTACAAAGCTCTGTTCCTTGTGTTAGCTGCATTGTTTTGTTCGACCCTGCAGCTCTATTGATCTTCATGTTCTCTTACTTGTTAGGGTCCCCGCACGTTTGGTGGTGGAGGAAATGCAGGCAGTAATTTATCCAGTGCTGCTTCCTTCTCCCGCAGCAGAGACTCGCACCAGCAGAGAAGACGAGAAGACAGGGTCGAAAGAACTGAAAGCAGACAAGATGGAAACTATCGAGAGCTGGTGAGGAGACAAGCTCAGTGGAACGATTCCTGTCAAACAATTTACGTCTGTCTGTTTAATATCAGTTAGCTATGAAAGCCACCTGTGTTGAAATGACTTTGCCTCACATTACTGAAGCCTCCTCATTGTAACAAAGCAATTTAAAGGTTGGAACTTGTGTCTTCCTTGGTTTCTTTCTTTGGAATGGATTGAAGTCTTATTTCATGGCTCATACCTCTGGATGAGGTATTGATTATGACATTGTGGAAAATCTAAATGAATCAGAGGCTTGGTCAGGTTTCCCAATCAAGTGGCAGTCCATGTGTCTAACTGTGTGTTGTAACTTGCCAGTTTCTAGGTAAAACTCAGCCAAGCTTTGGGCTGAACACGTAATTAGGATGGAGCAGGATGTTAGAGTGTTTGGCATGGAAATGTGTGGATTGAAATTTGAACGCACACTAATCCAACCTATAACAAAGCTCAAAGTAATATCCACGTCTGTTCCAATTAAAAGTAGGGGAGCTTCTTTGTGGATCTTTTTTTCTTTCTCCAATGTCCATCCAATCAATCGGTCACAACAAACCTTACCTTTGTGTCTAATTCTACCGAACAACTTGTATCCATCTGTTTGTCTTTTCATCCTCTCCCAATAAGTTTTATACCTTTAATCTCATCTCTTCTTATTTCGCTCTTTTGGTCCTGTCTGTAGGTTGACGAACGTGCGCTGAGAGACATCATGGAGATGGGCTTCAACAGGGAGGCCGCTCGACAGGCCCTCATGGATAACAACAACAACCTTGAAGTTGCACTAAACAGCTTACTGACTGGATCTTCTGGTAGCAGACCCGGCCCTGTGGTCGCTGAATCTAACAGGCCCCCACCCAGAGGTTCGTATATATAAACACACACATACACACGCATGCTGCCTGCTTTAGCTTGTAAAAATGTCCCATAGCCTGAAACACTTCTACAGAGTCAGAGTAAAACTGGGGGACTGATGGCGGAGGTCCTTTAAATGCACCGAAAATCACCTACAACCTAGTTAAATGTCCACAGTGGCGGTTTTGCTTGTTTTAGTCCATTTACCACAAATTGCATACACACTTTACTGCAGACTATTTTCCCAGGCACACCGTACGGTTTCAGATGGATGTTCTACTTTACCTGCAGTCATTGTTTTGTATTTGTTTCAGTGCTGAAAATAAACTCGCAGCAACTCGAAACTTCTTCCATCAAACTGCACGACCCACTGCCTTATTTGTGAAAGCTTTTTTTTTTTTTTTTTGTCAGACTTATTTTAGAGGTAGACACCCAGAGCTAGAAGGTGTGTGCCCAGTCAAACAAACCACTTTTTGATTGATCAAACTGTTCTTAATTGGGTTTTCACGATCTTATTTTTGGATTCTTCTCAGCCAGAGGAAGGGGAAGAGGCCGGTCCAGAAATGAAGACGAGGAGGAGGGAGCAGGGGGAAGGCCATCTGGACCAAGCACTCTGTTTGACTTCCTGGAATCCAAGATGGGAGTTTTCTCCATTGATGGTTGGTTCATCTCTCTGGATGCTTTAACTTTTTGCTTGGTTTATTTAACACATTTCTGGATTTTCAATTTTAAATGTGGGTGATGTTTGTTCACCTTCTCAAGACAATTATTTGGTAAGAATGTAATTACTATTTATCGTGAGCTGAGAGGAATCAGCTTTGGTGTGCCCGATTTACACTGGGTTGGAAAAAAGGATGATATGGTTTGGTACGTCTATGAATGATATTTTGGTCATTTTTCATTTGTTTTGTTTAGTGTTTGTTGATATCATTAAACTTCACTGAATAACTGCATGTAACACATGGTACTGTGGTCTTGTCAATATTCCTTCCATTATTCATCCCGTTGTTTAGCCATAGTTTTGATTACACTGCACTCTTTTTGTGTTTCTTTCTCAGAGCCAAAGAGCCACGCATCTCAGAAACAACACGAGAGTAAAGCGAATTTCTCCAACTCAGACTATTACTCCAAAGACACATTTCAGACCAAGTTCTCTTCACACAATGAGCATAGGCAACAAAGGAATGACAGACCACCACGCTTCCACAGGGACACGGACTTTTCCCAAACCTGGCCAGGAGCCTCTCTCCAACTGTTCCACCGCCCAAACATCAGCTCAAGGCCAGCAGTGGAAGGGCCAGGACAGATGGTCACGAGGCACATCAGACAGACCACAAAATGACAGGAGAGACGTGCGAGATGAACAGATCTTTCCTCCAGCCTTTGCGACTTCTTTCACGCGTTCAAAAGAACCTCAGCAGCAGATGGAGTTTAGTGGATCCTTCCACCAGCGATCCAGAAATGGAGATGGTGGTGGGAACATGGCTGGACCATCTCAGAGGAGAGGGAATAAAGACACTGCACCCACGTCTAAACCGATCAGTTCCACAGGCAATGAGCTGGATGGAAGAGGAAATAATAGACGTACTGACAGAACTGAAGAGCCCAACAACAGCAGGAGGATGGGGAAGACTGACCGGCCAAACTCTGACCACTTTGACCGGCAAAGGGATAGCGGGCCACCAAACTTTAACTCAAGGGGAGGAAGCTCAGGGACATCCCAAGATTCGGGGTTATCGCGGGATTCTCGCATCACGACGGGGGATCCTTCTCATTTCCAAAATGGAGATATGGAACACAAAAGGACTGGGCCAATCAAGCCACCCAACTCGTCGGGTCCCCCCAACAGAGAGCCACCCCCCAAGAAGAACACTTCTAATAACCCAGGACCTAAGAGAAGATCAGGGCAGGGCAAAGGTCCAGGTCCTCGAGGGCCGGACAAAAGTCATATTGTGGAGCGTGCTTGGAAGCCTGGAGACCAGTGCCTGGCACTCTACTGGGAAGACAGCAAGGTATGTCACTCCTGGATTGTTAACGTAACACCAGCTTATAATTGCTGAAATATGTTTGCATTCAATTGACTGTGCAAGTTGGAGAAAGTTAATTGAACTAAAAATCAATTACAGGCGTACACAAATGAGCTCACAGTGTGACATGTAAAACTTTGACAACTGAGACCTAAATATGTTTAAATGACCAAAATGTGTGACAATTCACGTTGTCAAATGTGTTTTGAGTGCGCGGTTGACGGTTGTGTTAAATCACATCAAAGAATAATTAGCGCAGTCGTGACTCGTTTTCTCTCAATCACAGTGTTGGCATTGTGTTAAGCTTTGTTTGTCACATTGTAATTAATTGATATAAATTTGTCTTTGCCTTGACATGTGGAAATGTTCTGATTCAAATAATTAGATTTCTGCTTGTTTCTGTGTGTGTGTGTGTTTGTGCGCGTGCGTGCATGAAGTTCTACCACGCCAGAATAGACGCCGTGCATCCATCAGGCTCCACGGCTGTGGTTGTATTTAGCGATTACGGGAACTGCGAAGAGGTCCTGCTGCACAACATCAAACCTGTTACAGCTGATGTGATGGTAAGCGCGAATCAAACATTCACCGAATTCATTATTCGTCGTTATTGAGAGCAGAGTGCGTTGGTTAATTTCTAAGTGTCATCAATTAATGAATCTGTATTCAAGTGGGTTGAAAAGTGTGATGAAATGTGAATGACATCTAATCTGATTACCCACAGTAACATCACAACCATATCAAATGTGCAATGGCAGGAGGAAGATGATGGTTACTATGACAGTTCACTAGAGTTTCGCCGTGGGGGGGATGGACAGCCTAGACGCACAAGACCAACGCAGCAGTATTACCAGCCACCCAGGGCACGGGATTGATGTGTCTGCGTTTACAGGTAAATAAATATAAAATTAATATTTATAACCGTTAATAATTAAAACTATGTGTGTCCAACATTCCTGTTTTTTTTTTTTATATGGAACATTTTATTTCATCATCGTGGGAGTCTTTTGTCATTTGTAGGCATTTCTGTAACCTTGAGTCTTGAATTATTACATACATTTCATACATAACAGAAATGGTTGCCAGCCACAAGAAAAACACATTTTTATGTAGAAATGTATTTTATATAATGATTTCAACTTTCAATGCTTTTCCATGTATAATCCATTGTGCAACAACACAAATATCACAAGGTCCCCAGCAGTCGTGATCTTAATAAAATGCCACGAGTTCCATGCAAACTTGGTTTATTTTGTGAATGTATTTATTAATAATTCTCCTCTTTTTTTTTGTTCTCCATCCATCAGTGTGTGTGCTTGTCCCTCGTCCTCCCCACGGCAGAGATTATGTGACTTTCTGCAACAATCCAGAGTGCTTCCTGAATTTTTAAGTGTCCACATCGTCAGGACTTGCTGAACTTTTCAAAGGGCTTGGACACAATGCAAAAATACAAGAAACATGACATGAGCACCTGTTGATTTTTGTTAAGGACGTATCTACTGTACATGTTGTGAAGATTTGTTAAATGGATGCATTAAAATAAACAGTTATTAGAGTGTGTAGCAGATTTGCTGTTTTAATGTGTATTCATTTTTAATCATTGAATTCAAATGATGGATAAACTAATCCAAAAATGGGCGTTTCGACACTCTAAATCTGATAATCCTAAATTAATTAGAATTAATAGAACCTGATGACATGTTGTAATACCGCAACCAAATTTGCTGATTCTCATCTTAAAGCCTACCTCTTCAGTTTCTCCTCTTGTGGATAGGCATAAACACTGTTAGTCCATAGCAAGCGGCTCAGGCTCATTTGTCGTGTTCTGTGAAGCAAATCCAAAGGGTAAGACAATCTCTTCCCCCTGTAATAGAGACGGTTACATTGCAGAGATATCATTTTGCACATTACAAAAGGGACTGTACCTAGCTCTTGAAGCATTGCACACACACACCACTGAGCTGGCTGTTTATGGACTTGCGCTGTGCGAGAGACAAGTTTTACACATCAAGAAATAATGTCCACCTTGGCTCCAGTTTCACTCCTACAAACAGCAGGAGACAAATGGACAATGCGTCAGGGTTCAGCAGAGAGGTCGCCACACTATTCTGTATCACTGGTCCAAAGGATTTGCTTTATTTTCCTACTGAGACGCCAAGCGAGCATAGATGAATAATTAACAGCTGGTAATATGGAAACCTATCCATTAGGGAGGAACTGAAAGTGATGCTCTTGAAAGTGTTCTTGGGGGCTGACCATGGCACTCTAGTCTGGTAATCATAAAGGATTGATTTTCAATCAGATACGGTGATATTTTGGAAGAGGAATTAATTTCATATTGAATATTTTCCTCTTGGCCTTGTGAAATGTCAGGCAGACACCCTGTGGTCCCATAGTCATTTGACTCAATCCTCATGTGTAGCTGTTTTATGGAGGAGGGAAACTCAGTCACAACAGTAAGACTTCATTACATTTTTCTGGATGAATAAGCGCTGCATGTTAACGCTGTATTTCAGTGGGTTTCTGAGAAAAACCTGTCCAGTCGTGGTATCCAGTTCACAAGATGTGGCTGTATACCACTATGTCTGTCATATGTCTAAAGCCACAATTAACACCAAACGAACAAAGTAAAGCGCCTGTTTAGTTCCTTAAGACAGAAAGTGAAAGATTGAAAGCTGGCAGGACAGGTTAGATCGCATCTTGTTTTTCATTGTGCAACCGTACCGTTGAATCTCAAGCTTCGAACGCTAAGCATTTCTGAAGAAGATAATCTCAGTTATCCAGTACAAAAAATACCAGATTATGGAAGTGTGTACTGTGACAACAACTTACTTTTTTAACCCCTTAAGGCCTGAATTTATATAGCTGTATATAAAAAAATGTTTTATGTGTGTTTTTGCCTTTAAGTAGATGGTAAATAATGTTGAGATTATTCATTTCACTTTTGAAATTAATTAATTATAATTAATTGAAATTAATCACTTTTTTTTCACTTTTAATTTCACACCACTGGAAACAAATGCGTGTCGAAGGTTCCTAGGTCCGTAACAGATATGCACTAACTGGCATTGGGGGAATGCAGACGCTATCTCGGCTGGTTGATTGAGTCAAGCGGTTTGTTGCATACTTGTGACAGCAGGCGTTAAGGGGTTAATGTTTGGGCTTGTCTGGTTTTAGTACAGTATGCTTTAGTTTGTGTTTATGTTTGATTATGTGGAATGATTGCTAAGTGGTTATCACCGTCACATCATCGCAGTAAAAAGACACGTTCTTCCTTCATTCCAAACTGGTGACAGTAAAATTGGCCAACAAGGTAACATAGAAATTTAGGCTTATTTGGTACAGTATGTCAATCTATACGTTAATGCTAACATCATCACCCCTATGCTCACAATGAAGATTCTACAGTATGGATAATATATTTATCCATAATACCATATTCACCATCTTATTCTTGTGTGTAAGCATGCTAACATGAGTTAATTAGCACTAAACCCCCCAAAAATAAAATAAATAATAATCCTAATGATGGTGCTAAAGGAAAAGTCAGTAGGATTCAACCTCTGGGGAGCATGGCTGTCTACAAAATTTTATGCAATGCATCCAATAGTTGTTGAGGCTCTGGACTCAAAGGCACATACAGGTATGTGGTCCTAATGCCATCAATAAGAAGAGGAAGAAATAGTCAAAGCATCACTAAAGTCAGTGGGATGTATCCTCTGGGGAGCATGGGTTCTATGGCAATCCGTCTAATAGTGGTTGACATAGTTCACTCTGGACCAAAGTCATTGAACCATGCCGCTATCATGGATAAAAAGTACTGTTATTATGAGCTCGCTTGTTTCTGTATTGCCTTTTCCAGGCCTCCCTCAACCTGCAATCCGATAACCTTCAGCAGCAGGAGGAATGCCTTTGTCTCGTCGAAAGCGAACAACCTTCTTTCCCACATTAACATCCCCTTTGCTCTGCCCCTTCGATTCCCACCTGCTTGCCTCTCCTCTCGTATCCCCATTCACAGCTGTTGGCCATTATCTTTCTGCTTACCTGACCCCACACCCTCCATCTCTCCACCATGGTACTTTTGTGGCAGTGACATCTGAACCCTGTGATCCCGTTAAATGCCTCCTTTCTTACATAATTTCTACATCGGCTTCAACAACCCAATCCTTTCTCTCCTTCTCGTAGGTGGGGAAAAAGGAGACCTCAAAGGAGGTTACAGACTACCCAGAGAGCAACGTTTTCTTGGTAGCATATTATTTAGTACCTAGTGAAACCAATGTGGGACTGTAGGAATGAAATCTAGTGTGCTACCTTTATAAGAAAGGGCTTTTGTATTAAATGCATTAGCTCCAGTCATTATACAGTGGGAGACATTTCTTTAAGATAGTGTTTCTTTCTTTTCTTATTTCGGTTTTTACACTCTGTACCACCTCAAAATATTAGTATTTCAAAGCACCACATTATGACTGTAGCTGAACACAGTTGGTCTACACTATTTTATTTTAACATCAGACAGTTTACACAGGAGACAAGTTTATTACTTCCGGGAAAATTATTGTTGACTGTTGAATCCTTAGTGAAGCTAATTTGTTGGAAAGCAGTACTCCTTATCCGCACTTCTCTTTTTGGTAATTCCTGTTTGGAGCCACGATTGCAGTGTTCTTGAACCCTTTATTTCACCTCTGCTTACTATCCTTTTGTTGCATTTGAGCTCATGTACGCATGCTATATGCATGAACATAACTATGTAGCTAACTGAAACTTGGGCTATATTTTTATATACATGACACTGATGTGACACCTTGAAAGAATGGAATAACGGCAAGTATTATTGTTTCTATCTGGATTGCAGTGCTTGAAACCTCATGCAACGAAGACAAAATGAGGAAATGGCAGCTTACCCTAAAAAAGACTAAAATCCCATGAAATGGTCAACATGGGATGTTGAAAGGGTTAATGTCTCTAGAACACCCTGTTTGCATGGTGAAAGGGTTATTCTCTTTTTCCTAGTTGTGGTAGGCTTTGGGTATTGTTTACATGTGCGTCAAAAAAAAATTTAAAGTCAAACCACCATCTGGTAGATGGATACACCACTAACATGCAAAACGAGCGCCTTCATGCGTATGCTTCGCTGGGATCTCTAGGCAAATTTAATTTGTTTTGCAAAGTGTAGCACTTACTCATATGGGTGATATTAAAACAACTGTAGTGTCGGAGGAGTCATTTCCAACCTTTGCATACAATCCACCACCCTGTTCCTGGGCACAGACTGTAAAACTACACTTAGGCACGATACACTTTGAACTTTTACTTTAACTTTCACATGACACATAGTTGTTGTTCAAGTAGGAAAGCTGAATCTGAAATTCTAGGTGCTAATCGATGCATTCATGCAACAGTACTTTGACACGCAAAGAAAGGAAATTTGGCCAAGTCTCAAACTTCAGTGTTATTACTTGAACTACAGTTGAGAGACTCAGTGCTTAATGAGCAAGATAGGTGCTGCTTGTCAGTGGTAATGGTTGTTTTCAGTGTTCAGCAGACCATGGCTTACATGGGTCATTCTTCAAACATCCTGCCAACATTGGTTGCCAAGCATCCCTTGTGTTACTCATAACACATGACAAAATAATGGTCAAATGGGGCCAGTTAGCTTGACCAGAGACAGTATGGACTAAGGGTGAATGATGAATCAGCAGCTGGGTATTGATCTTTACAATTACCACATATGGGCAGCAGAGCAAACATGGAGTAAAGCACCTCTCAGTCACTTTTATAGACCCTGTCCAGTTGCGCCTAATGGCTACACGCCACATGAAGAAGAAGAACTACCGAGTTCAGCTAGTGTGGCTGCCTTTGTTGTTTTTTGTTTCGATTGCCACTTACAAGCAAGACCTGCAGTGTCATATTTTCATTTTATCATCAATATGTCACTAGACCTAAACAAAACAAAGCTACCCACATCATGGCCATCAAGAACTTGTAGGTGTTTTCTCTTTTCCTAAAATGGGCTGTGAAGCAAGATATAACAGGATAAAGCTGTATCTGCAGACACAAGCAACTGCAACAGCATCTATCCACATGAGGGCTTTTCTAGTGCATCTTGGGGTCATCGTTTGGCCAACCGGTCACATCATCTGTGGCTAATAGAGTTAGTCAAAGTGTCCGTAGTCCTGACTGCAATTCCCCAAAAAGACATAAATACATTTCGAAGAGTAGAGCTACCGGTCAGAGCATCGGGTTGGTCCTGATAAGCACAGTTCTAACATCAGACAAGACACGACGTACTGGCCTGTGAGTGCATTTGCTGATCAAAGGCATCTGAGAATTTTAGAGCAACATTCTTTTCGTGGCAAAGAGAGGTGTTTTTCAGCCAGGCGTCAGAGGTCGAGATAAAACGTTTTCTTCATAAGATCTGGTGGGTGCTGCAGGGCATTGCGTGGGTCAAAAATGTTTCACAAGTCAATAAAGCAAAACAAATGACACAGACATACTAAAGTCAATAAAAAAACACCACAACATCCATTAAAAGCCTGTCTTTACAAATAGGATTTCAGACACTTAAAAAAAGTCTACATTGCTGACTATCTGCCAAGCAATTCAGAACCTGAAGGCTGAACTGCAAAAGCTTTGTTACGATTGGTTTTAAATGTTGAGAATGAGCCAATGAGCTTTGAGCTCTGAGCACCTCACCCGACCTGTACAGTACGGACTCTGGAGGTCAGGAAACTGAGCTGGGGCTTGATTATAAATAACTTCATAGTTGATCAACAGAATACTGAATTTGATCCCGTAAGGAGTGAGGACAAAGGACATGTGATACCGTGGCCTAAGAGACCAACCAGACACCATCAGCAATATATTGTAACAGTCCTCCAGTAAATATAAATTGTTGTTGACATTGTCTCAGAGTTGTTGATTCAACATTACTGTACTTTTAAGGCTCCATTTCTAGGGTGTTGATGTATTTAAGTGCATAATGTTTCTAATGTGTTTTCTAGTATTTTTGTTAGCTTCTCTGTGAATGTAAATGAGATAAATATTAGAAACACCTTTGAACATAATGCAGTATATAATGCAGAAAAGTATAATGTCAGCCTACATTCTGCTCAATAAGTTTAGCTAAAAATAAATCTGACAAGCAAGACATGCATTAAAGTAACTGCTGTGGTGTTCTGGAATCTATTTGTCAGACCCGATTTAAGACATGGAAATAACACAGAACATACTGTGACTGCACTTTGTGCAGTCTCAGCAAGTGGGTGGTGCAGACAAGTTGTAGTCTTTGACACCCAAAAATTTCCTCTTTGCCTCTGATTCCTCCTCCTACGTGTGTCACCTAAACACTTAGTGGTGAAGATATATATATATATATATATAAAAAGGAAACACCACCTCACCAGCGTAAAGCCTCTGCCATGCGCAATCACCAAATTAGGGTCCAGTGTCTCATCTGTGCTCATCGCAGCTAAATTTGTCCGAGGAAGTTCCTAAAATCTGTTTAATCCCAGGATTGACCTGTGGACAATAGAGATTTGCATTGCAGTCATAAATCCATGATCAACGGAGATGATGAGTGCCATAAGGCTTCTCCTTCCCGTCATAGAGGCTTACGTATCATGGAAGGTTATTTACTCATTCACGTGTCTGGATATATGGATTTTACAGTTACAACTGTGAGGCATGTGGCGAGGAGCAATGGTTTCTTTGGAGGGCAAAGGGTAGAAGAAAAAACAAACTTATAGAATTGATACAATATTTCTAATGAAAATGTAAAGCACTTATCAAGGTTAACAATCATACTGCAGATGAAAATGGAATGTTTTCAGCACAATAAGATTAGAGGCACAAAAATCTTCACATCTTTTTGAAGTCTTCGAATATTAAAGACGTACAGGTGAGTGACTCAAATGACTGGCTGCCAAACAAACAGTAAAATTAAAGTAAAATGTCAAAAACTGAAATAACTATTATAACTATATTTGGCAAAACAAGGTTGTTATTTTACAGATAACGCCTGTAATTTAAAAAAAATCGTATACAAATCTGAAAAACAGAAAACTACACAACAACACCGCCAGTATTTTGTTTATTTTATTAATTATCCAAAGCCATTTGTATAACTTTAAGATGCGCGAAAGTACTATATGACTCTCGCGAGATATTGACATTTTCATCTAATCCAACCGGACAGAGCATCCAATTGTGAAAGCAACAGCAAAGCTTAAAGCTGTTGGGCGTCCTTCAAACCTCTCGCACATGTTTATACTCATACCTACTCAAGTGTAACTTGGCAGTCTTTGCTAATCGGAGATGTGTAAAATTGCCAAAGCAGAGATACGAGGCGAATATGAATGCAATGCAACTCACATACTCACTTTTGCCCTTCCAGTGAAAAATGAGGTGATAGCGTGCGCTAAAGCTTGATGGGAATGCTGTACCTATGGATAATCTGCAACAGGATGATACATGGAAATTAAATCACAGTTATGTTCACCCCCACCGAGTAACAACTTATAGCGAATGCCTTTTGATTTGAATATTTGCTCTGTTACCTAAGGTGTACTCATGTGCAATATAATTACCATCTAACAAATCAGTGCTTAATTTTCAACATCATAGCTTGTAATTAAATTGAAAATGAAACCATTTAGTTGATAAAGTATGTAAACTCAGTGAAACCTAATGACCCAGTAAATGAAATTTTATTTAAAGTCGAGGTGTCAGGCGACATAAAATCAAACTTGTTAAAGAAAAAAATGTACAAATGGGGGCATAACCTCTTCATTTAGAGGGCTACAATGCACTCACACATTGCGAAACACCAGTAATAAATCAACCATTTAATAGCACAGTGTATGCCTTATCGTCATTTGTGGAGGGAAAGAGGAACTTATATCCAATGTGTTGTTATACAGCACACATAAAACTAAATAGATCAATAAAAATGCTGACTGCAAACTGTTTAAATGATAACTGTGAAACTTAGACTCATTCTCACACGAGCCCTTAATTTGTGGCATTATGCTATACGGTCACACAAACATCGAGTGACGTATTATGCCACACAGACTCCTCTGCAGCATTCATATTGATTGTACCTCCTCGTGCCATACAGATAAACTGTCATCATTGTGGATTAACATTCACTTGCCGCCATAACAGAAACGGCTACATACATATATAACGGCTATGTAGGAGCATTTGGAAGACAGCTGCATCTGCAACAGTGAGACTGTCCTCGCACAAGGACAGTAACACGGTTCATAGTTTTATTAAATACTAAAAACATCTTATGTTTATGGCGTCCTGACAACCGTCTCTTGCAGCGCCGTGTGAGTCATGATTCTCAGTAGTCGAGGCTCAAGTCATGTCAACTTGTTATATACGGATACAAAAAGGATTAGGGAGGAGGTCGGGGTAGATGCTTTGGCGTACAAAGCATATGTTATATGCGTATATGATACGTATATCAATACACAGTTACTCGTATTACTGCTGCTTCTAATGTAATTAATCTGTGTGTTGTTGAGGAGGGAAAAAACTTTCAAACGGTAAGTAATCGCCCCAATTCTGAGCATGCATACACACGAACTGCTGAGTCAAAGAGCCCGTAGCTGTGCAGAGAAGATCAGATTAGTTGACCTTAAACACAGGAATCTGATAAAGGGACTAGTTTCTCTTTCCGTTTGATTAAAATCAGTTCATTGTGTTTTAAAGGAGAAACAAAGATGAAACGAACCATAACGTACAAGATTTTTTTTCACTTTTTCAAATGAAATTAGGAAACGCAGAGTTGACTGAACTAGTGCCATATGGCAGATGAGCACTGGCCCTCACTAATAAGAAAACCTGAGACCAACGAAAGCCACGTCATGAGCACTTATCTCTCTACCCACCTGTTCATATCTATGTCTCTCTGTCCTTTAATCAACCTTCCCACCATACTTCTTTGCCTCCCTGCCTGTCTTTCTGTCTCCGCCTGTTTTTTTGTGCGTTTTTCCCCTCAGTTTCTTTGCCTACGGCTGTCAGGGTTGGCAGCCACGGGGAGATTAATGTGTTCTTGCTTTTTCCTTTTTCCATTGCCCTATTATTGCCTTTCAATCTGTACTGTGTGTTAGCTCTGCTCTCTCTCAGGGGGGGATTTTCTATGTTACCAACAACTCTTAGTGCCTTTGTAGCCATTGAAATGCTAGAAAATTAGCATTAAGTATGTCAAATTAGCTCAATGGCACGGGTGTATCGGGTCTTTGTGGTATGTTTGAACGCTTAATTCCGCCTGTGTCTTATCCACCTCCAAACACAGCGTACCTTTTCAATTATGATATAGCAGATCAGTGATCAGTATCAATCAAATGGGGCAAATGAGCAAAATGATGCTACATTTTTTTTTCATCCTCCTGAAAAACTGTTGCACAATTTCTTTACCAAATTAGGTTAGCAGACTTAGTTCCCCTTGACAGAAGGAATGGCTTCCTGAAATGCATGAGTGGCTGATATTAACAAGGAGCGCTCATCTGGCACTTCATTAACTCTGAACTCTGATGCTACAGCTCAGCCAGACAGTCAGACCATATAGGGCACCTCCATTTAAAGCCTTTTATACTTCTTTTCCAGGAGTGGAAGAAGGCACACTTTACTTGGGCAATGCTACACACACATTACCCACTCTTAGTGTGAATGGGTAATGGCACAGAGAGATTTACAGCGTTATTTCCACAAAATGAAGAAAACTGAAGTAATTTATAGGCTCAATATTATCATACATCAAGTGCAAATACATTGCGGCAGGTATTTCCAACTTCCTCTATTTACAGACATTATATCTATCTTCTACAGAGAAGAGATTTTCTATAGGATATTTGAACATTTTCAGTACATCAAGTGTCTTAAAGCTGGTGGGGGCTTTTAAGGTCATTAAAAATGATTGGAAATCATGACACGAGATAACTAATTCCATCAACAAGTCTCCCATCTTGACAGTTATTCTTTGTGTATTTTTCCCTGACTAAGAAAAATGGAAAACAAACTGTATGACATATTAGACTATAGGATTAGAGTCACGTTGAAAGTCACGCCCATAATCCCATGGGAGTTCCTGCATACTTTTCTGTACACTAGCATAGCTCTAAACACATGAGGTGTATATCTAAAACAAATTCCTCTCCCCATCTGTTGATAATGGGCATCTAAAGATTTGTGGCTTTACATTTACAAATAATGGAGATTAGCAACAGCTAAGCTAAGATGGCCTAGGAAGAAATAATGAATAATATTAAAAAACTGAGAGATGCAGCAATACTCACCTTTAGGCAAGAAGTTAAATTCAAATTCAAATTAAATTCAAAGGTTTGTGCTGTTGTACTGGAGGACAAAAAATTCAACACCTTCTGTTCTGTATGAGTTTGGAGAAAGCAAATGAAATAGAGTTGGTTGAGTAAAGAAGGCCAGTGGAGGGGGAATCAGAGGCCTGTAAATCTCAAAACACAAATACTGATGTTGCCTTATAGTCAACTAGCCAGAGAATATAATTTCATTAAAAGTTCTCCACTTGTTGGTTCCCGTTTAGAAATCTGTTTGAGTCATATTTCGTCATAAACCTAGGGTTGCATGCATTTGGAGTTTTTATTTTTCAGTCAGATGCTAAAACCTTCCGGGATAAACTTGTAATTTTGCTGCCACTTTTAAATGGAGGGTGGGAGTAAGGCTGTTTTGTCTGTTGATGTCATCTATGTATGACATCTATAACTGTCGAACTCATTCTTTTTAGCTACATCAGTTTTTGTGGGTGTCTGTACACACTGATGGGGGATTTATTGGTCTGAAGTCTGAAGGACTGAGCCCCTATAGGTAAGAGCTTGATTGTTTCATCAGCCTTTATCACATTAACATATATACGTTTTCAGTGTCATAGTGTCCCTAGGAATAACGTATTAACCACCAAGTGAAAGTACTGTATTAAGCAAAACAAGAAAAGAAACATAGAAGGGGAAAAGAAAATACTATGTGAAATAATAAATGAAAAAAACCATCTTATGCAGATGATGCAGTTGTGTTACTCATAATCTGGAAAAAAAAGCCATAGTAAAAATATGATACAGTTTCAGGATATTTTGTCATGGTTGTGTTAATGTGGAGTTAATCATATTTTCTATTTATGTTGAAAGGCATTTGTCCAACTGGAGCATACTGGTTCTCTCTACTCTCCCAAAAATGCAAGCTAGAGTTTAGCTTTAGCAAATATGAGGATACAGAAGTGTGTTCACTTCAGAGCAGCATTGCCAACCCATGAGGCTAATTTGTATGGCCCGAGTGTTTGAAGCCCAAAGAACGAGATAATTCACTGAAAAATGAATGTCTCACAGTGTAATTGTGTTATGACGGCGCCCGTTCACAGCCAGTACGAACAGAAGGAATTACACGCACTAACAACGCTTTCAACCTGGCATGTGAGTGTGTGCCATGTTTCAGGAAGATTTTACTTGAAGCATCACCCTTCAAAGGCTCTCCACTCATTTTGCAAGTTAATTATATCTGACTTTATTGGTGAATGCATGTTTTTTTTATATCACAGTTTTTGTGGCTATATCACATTCTTGTTTGATTTTGTACAGACTGGAGATCATGAAATTCATATTCAGGGATCCATTGAGCAGATCGCAGGGGGAATACATGTTATCAAAGACCTTGATGCCATAGCATAAACCAGCGAACATTGTGACTGCCCTTAAGGCAAGATGTTGTTCAAGATTTTAATAACTTCTTTTGCGGATACCATTTTATTTGAGTCTAAACTACCCACCTGTACTCAAGTCCACCTTTAAAAGCACTCCAGAATGTTTCATGGAGCAGGAAAGCAATTCACTTATTCAGCGTGCTGTTACCAATGTGTAATGGAGAGACATAAAGGATGCAGTTTGCCATGCTCACCATCTTGGATTATAGCCATCTCTGTTGCTTTCATTGTGGATATGTTATTCACTTGAAAAGCTTTGGTCATGTACTTTAGTGCATCTCACGTGGACTTGGACTGCTTTTTGGATGATACCTCACTCCTGTTTGTAAGTCTTTGATACTGCTCCTTTTAGTCGTGTTAGTGTTCCTCTCAGGTTCTACTTTTGGTGTGCAAATTTTTCTCTCCTGTTATTATCCTGTCTTCCTTTGATAAAACTGTAGTGTTTTTATTAAGAGCTCTTTGAAAGAGAGACAATTAGTAGTCCAGTGCCATGATTAAATAATGCGAAGGAAGTCACGAACTAGTACTACATTACTGTTTGTCAGGTTTTAGTTCAGGAAGTGTCTGAAAAGTGGCTAAAATGTCCAGGCAAAAAAAAAAAAAATCCAGTCCAGCAAATGAAAATCCAGAACTGAGAAAGACCAGAAACAGGAACAGAACACAGGACCGAAGAGCTTACAAACACATACAACAAGAAAAGGGAAACCAAGGCACACTGGAACTAAATGCACAAGTATAGACCGAACAAGACACAGAGGAAACGGATGACAGGTGGAAGAATTACAAAATAAGCAACACCATAAACTATATATCCAAAACCATGACACTGTGTAAAATAATTAATAAGTATTTGTAAAATAATGAAATTGGTCATGAAGCAGGTGTATAAATTGAATACAGTGTCTCTTATTGGGTTATATGATGCAGGGTGAATTTTGATTAGTGTCTAAGCGTAATTACTTTGATACAAGCTGTGTGTTTTCTTGTTGCTATATTTGCTCGTGTTCGCAGGACATCTAGATAGAGTTAGCTTTTACAAACAAAGTTAGAAAGTTAGATTTGAATAACTTATCAGGGACATGCTTTGAGATACAGTTACAGTTAAAAATCAGAATCATGCAGTCTTGTTCAACAATCAGATGTTTTACTTTGAGATCTTGTCTTTTTACTTTATCGCTTGGAATTGGAATTTTGACAAGGAAAAGGCCAGTCAAAACAAGTCTGTTCTGTCGTTTAACACTACACAGAAACGTGTAAGAGCCGTAGTGACATTAAAGCTGGCTACAGGTACATTTCGCATTGACGCAAATGACTGAAATGTTTTGTATTATAAAGTTTCAATTTAAGGATATTTTCCTTCCTTTTATTAACACAAGGAAATGAACAAGAAATGTTGGAACTGGGTGGAATTAAAATATTTGAAACCTAATACGGAAGGTGGTGAGCAAACACCCTTTTCTTTCTTTCACACGCATCACCAAACAGCACAAACGCATTCATGCACTGGTCAAGTGTTGACAGTGTAAGGGGAACTGCACTTTGCAAAAACATGCTTCCTGATCTGAGGAATGCTGAGTGACCCCTTTTACCACCGATTAGATAATTACCCATGTGAATTTCCTCACAGTACAAACCTTCCTTTTTGTTGGTGAACCATGTAGAAATTGCCAGTGAATTTAAAGATTTGAATAAACTATAACTGATGAAAGTACATGATTATCATCTTACTCCGTATAATACATCTAAGTGTTGTCATAACCTGGCTCTGAGAGTCATGGCAAACAAGTCCACACCATGTACATCTCTTTAAACAACTCATATACGTTCAACACAGCTGCTTTCGGGTCCTCACCACAAACTGCTGAGTACGCCTCCTGGGCTCATACAGTAAGTACCCTTCTCTGAATCAGGCCACTTCTTTGCATCAGCAACACGTTCAAACAAAGTGAAAAAAAAAAAAGAAAAAAGTCTGGATCATCGCTCATCGCCCAGACATTTAGCCCAGACACACCAGAATTCACACCAAGTCCAGCCGGAGTGAGCTTCCCCTCCTGGATTAACTGCAACCTGGATCTCTCTAACTCCAACTTCATCCTCTCTGTATCCTGCCGCAGCTGTTCCAACTCAAGTTCCTGTTCCCTATCCATCCGTTTCTGCATTTTCTCCTGCTCATATTGCAACAACAACAGCTCAGGCTCACTCTTATGCTGCACCCCTTGGTCAAACAAATGACAAAACTAACCCTTTAGGCTCCTCTTTATGGCACTTATCAGGGACATCAATGCCATAATGGCTGGCTATTGACAATAACTGATCCTTCTTACAGCTATTCAAAAATGCAACTGTTGAGTGACTTAACAAATTCACTCAAATAAACACCACAACAAATACAGAAAGTAGTGTTCACTGTCAGCCTGCAGAGAGGCGATGACAAGACTCTTAACAGGGAATATCCTGCCTGACAGCCTAACCAAAGCTGGCTAACACTCAACCCTAGTCTTCGTGTGATACTTGTGATGGGTATTCATGCACTGCATTGTCTCCACACAGACAATGGCTCAGCCCGGTAAAGCAGGCATGAACTGGTGACCCACCTGCAGCAGCAGGATGTGCTCCCGAGACAACTGTTCTTACCGCGTTCTCACCAGACCCAGAGGGAAGTGCCTCTACAGACTACTGGAGGAACTCCCTTCAGAGGGTGCATCAGTGTGCAAACAGTGACACTCACTTCCAGCAACAGCACAGGAAAAAAAAAAAGATCAAACAAACAAAATGGCTCCTAGAAAGCACATGGTGATACTCCCAGCATAGATCCACAAGTAGCCAAACAAACCAAACCATCTGCCTGGATCACTAATCACAGACCAGCACACAGCTGAACCAAGACCAACTACACAACCAAACACTAGGTCCACCCCCTAAGGCAGCAGACAAAATCCACTCCAAAAACCTTTAAATGGAATCCCCATGTCATCCACTCAAAGGACCGGACGAGCCCCCATTTGTCAAAAAGGGAGTCCACACCATGTTTATCTGTTGAAACAATTCTTTATTAAATCACATGATTAAATTATACCAAGTGAAACAATCATAAAGGATTTGAAGCTGTGTGTAGAAGCAGTGGCGTCAGTAGTCTAGGGTGTGCCTGAGTGAGAAGTGCGAGTGTTGATAGCGTGGAACAAAAACAAAGGACAACCTAAAGCATCAAGCTCAACCAAGCCGACCCTTCCTGGGGACAGAGGAGTTCAGAACAGGGCAGAGCCAGAGAGGGATCAGAAGAGAGTGAGCACCTGGCTGCAGTGGCATAAATACTCTAATCCAAAATAATGCATCGGAAAACACCTGCAGACAACCAGAGAGCACACCCAGAGAAGAGGAGGAGGAGGAGGAGGAAGAAATAGACCACACCCGGGAGAGGAAGAGGAAGGGACACACTCAGAGGATGCCACACAGGGCTTCACAGTGTCCAAAAAGAAGACAAAATGCACATTATACTGAGTAACAGCATGTCACTGTCTCACTAGAGACAGAAAAAGAAATCCTCTGAACAGCACTGTGCTTACTGTCACTGTCAGAAAATGCTCTTTGAAGACATTTAATGACGGCCTTTGAATAAATTGGCTATTTACCAGGAAGCTGCTGGATAATGACTGTCTGCACTAAGGCTGGCTCAGTAAATCCTGGACAGTATTTCATCACACGATCAACAAATGAGCAGTTGAGTCCGACCCCGGAAAGTGTTTTCTTGTTCTATTACTGTATAATAAAAGTAACAGTATTCCGATCAACACAGAACTGATGCTTCTTTGGTTTGGTGTGTACTGTAAGTAGCTGTAATCACATTTTGTGACGCTGGACATTCTAAAAAAATGTTCGCAGTTGGCATCGTCATCATTAGAAGACTACATAAATGATGTCAGAAATACTTATCCTTAACCGGAGTTGTTATGGGAACATAATGAACTGCCTTAGGGCTGGGATAGGTGGATAAATACAGGTAGGACAGGATGGAATTTAGTTGTTAGCAGTTGTGGGAAAAAAAAAAAAAAAAAAGTTGCCCGTAAATACATTGCAGCAGTTAATTCCCTGGAAGCCCCTATGTGTTTTGCTGAGATGAAACTGGATGAAATAGAGAGAAAATAGGAACAGAGGAATAAAGCAAATTAGTAACATAATCCACAGCAGGATCAAAAGAGTGCGAATGGATTATATTTTGTTGCATCACAGCAAATGAAAGATGTTTTAGATCAAAGGCAGTGATTTTCAGCGGGAGAATATGGAGATGCATTATTGAAGATGGCGAACAAAGTGTGTGTGCAGTGGGGGGGGTCGTATTTGATGTCATAACTTGGGAAATGTAGCCTCTCCTATTCAGCAGACCTGTGTAACCCAACCTGGGCCTCTCATTGTCTCTTTATTTGTTTGATTTCAAGGCAGGGACATTACAATAAAGCCAATCTGGAAATGGGATCGGGCTGTGACTGATGGTAATTACTTGCTGTCTACACCATTAAGAATTTAATGTAATTTCAGATAGACTTTCCTGGAGAGAGAGGGGGAGAGAGAGAGAGAGAGAGAGAGAGAGAGAGAGAGAGAGAGAGAGAGAGAGAGAGGGTGCAATGGTTGAGTCTGTAGTCTGTATCTTCACATGTACAAAAAGAAAAACATCTTCAAGGCTAAGAAAAATCATACTTTAAAGCCAACACATCTACTGCATGAGAATTATGTCTTTTTAATAACCTGCATATCTCATGAAGTACAGAAAACTAATCCCCGGGGTCACAAAAGGTTCAATAACACGACTGAAGGCAAATCACGCCTCCGCTGTCCATTCATCTCTGGTCTGAAGATGCCAGACTGGCTGTCAGTAGGATTACTGCATCAGGAGGTGATCGGTCATGTAGAAAAGCTGTGGAATGTCTTAGCCTGGGTGATCCTCATTCCAACTGTTTTGTAATGAAACACATATATCTAAATGACACTGTTGAAGGTTAAAAACAATTAAAATCGGGTTTAAAGGTCACTGGAAGGATCATGTTGGATAAAGGAATGTATAGATCGAATTACTATTTGATACTGTACAGCAGGATCTTGACGTACGGGCTGCAGAACAAATTGCCAGGGCTGCTGACACAAGCAGCAGATTTGTATTTCAGCAGTCAGGTCTGGATTTTGTAGCGCCTGCCACCAAAAGATGTGAGCATATTGTACTGTCGCTGAACCAACAAATTATAACAAAGTATGTTAGTTTTCAGGTTAGGACAGTCCACTTCTTTGGACCAGACTGAAATAGCCCAACTGTTGGGTGGCTTGCCATACAATGTGCTGCAGAACATTCATAGCCCCTTCAAAAACTGCGGCTTTTCACCTGACTTTTCTCTTATTCAGTCATATCCTAAGATTGACTCCTGAATGTTGCTCCTGAATTCTTGTGCAATGCCACCAGTAGTTCACGAAGTTCACGTTTGGGATTTAGAATTTGATGGATGGCGGTGGAATTTGGTGCACACATGGATAATTTACAGAGTTAGTAGTTAACTTAGTTAGAGTTAGTAGCATAATTAACAGCATAGCTGCTTGATTGACAGGTTGCAGCACTCATATGGACAGCTTCATATCTGCCGATATTTACATCACCCAACATGGCAGCGGCCAGCGCTGCATATTTTCGGCTTCAAAACAGCGCTGCGGGATTATTAACGCAAAAGTGCGATGTCACACCCAAACCTGCCTCTTTATTACCCAGAACTATTGTTTCTTATTGCACACAGGAGCATACTCTATCATCATAGCAGCCGGGTTTAAGCCACAGGCGATGGGGCTTGTATGACTGTTGTGCTTCCTGCCTCAACAGTCAGGAAAATGATTAATTGAAACAGTCACTTGGCTCAAAGAGTGGCTGAACGGGAAAGGTGATACAGCAAAATGAAACCTCCATTGTTATTACTGCAGTTAATCATATGCTGTAATTGTTTGCTCAGTATAAAAATAAAAAAAAAAAGTAAAATTGTGCAGAAATCACCGATTTCTGTGTCATTTGGCTACAAACAGCCATTGCCTGCACAGCAGACTTATTTACTTATTTTATGGAATGCATCACCAAGGTATTGATTCAGTATTGATTCTGTGTGAAAAATGGGGAGGTTTGATCGTGACATAGCACCTAGTTTGCCAAGGGTGCAGCGTTTGAACCTGTTCCCACAGAAGCAGAAAAATGCCATATTTTGTACAGAGTTTTCTGGATACTTCCCTGCTCAGTGAAGGCACAGCAATAATATCCTCAAATATGCCTTGAACTTTGGATAAAACTTAAAGATGTCTAAACAAAGACGAGGATCATCAGTATGACTAATTAAGCTGCTACTTGAGGCAAAGGCCTTCAAATTCCTTCTGCCAAGAACACCTGGAATGCTTATCTTGATAAAAGCATACATACATACAAAAAAAAAAAAAAGATGAAATCATTCACAGGAAATGTGTTTCACACGCACAGATGAAGCTCGACAGGAGGCTGTCCTAACGCACTGAACTTGTTCCTGCTCACTGACCTCGTTAGGCCCTCTTTCTTTCTCTCCCTCCCGTGCACACACTAACACATATATTGTACATGTTCTATCCTATTGATTGTACACGTTTGCTCCATTGATCTCAAACAGCTTGACAGAAAACAGAAAAGTCCGAACCATTTGAACCCCTTCAAGACGGTAGCTGTTCCCGACTGTTCTCCCTAGAATGAAATTCATTTAATGTGTTCGGAATAATTTTTCGTGGTCTTACAGCATCTGTATTGTTACCTGTCTTGAAAGACATAGTATGTATGATTATCACCTTTTAGCCTATTTGTGTAATGTACAGTCCAGCCAAAGGTGATTACAGATGATTACACTGAGCTGTTTTTAGCCCCTGTGCTCTATACTTACATTACGTGCTTCTGATTACAACTTGAGAAGCTGCATTTATGCATACATTCCCTGAATAGGTTAGATTGTTTTTCCTGTTTTGTAAGGGCCAAACCTGAACAGGTTTAAACAGACATATAACACCTTGCAGTTCCTCATCTGGGAGTGTGCACAGTTAGCATGAGTACTAAGAATCCTAAAGCTCTTTTGTATACACGACTTTTCACAGCAAACACAAAACCTGACGTGACAAAGGAACACCAGCTCTTGTATTCAGGGATCACTTTGAGGTCATCTGGTGAAGGAGAAAATATTAAAACCATTCACGCTTTCTTGGGTGACAGTTTTTTTTTCTTGCACAAGGAAAAAAAAGACAGGAAAAAAAAAAGTTGTTTGGACTAAACTGATTTAATCTTGAAATGTTCAAGACAGGAGCAGCTTTATCTACAAGTCAACAAGTGTTTGTTTAAGTGTTACTGTGGGTGTATGAACATTTGCATGTTACCTGGTGCTTGCAATTCCTGCCCAGCTGTACTGCTCTTTTTTATTTATGTGAAAATCGTACTTGGCATTAAATCTTTTTTTTTTTTATTCTGATTCTGACCTTACTGGTTCTGACTTATGCAGGTGATGACAGCAACAAGGCACGCTCTCACACATTTGATCTTAACCATCTCATCTCACTCTGAGATGCAATGCAGATTTTCATTTGCACGCCGACGTGAATCTTATCTAAAACAGATGCTGTCTAAAATGAACTGATAATATTCCTAATAATTTATACTCTACGGTGAGAGTTCTCATTGATTTTTTTTTCACCTAATGATATTACACAAACAGTATTACCTTCACCATAACATGCATTAATTCACATTCATAACAGTAGAGTTTGGATTAAAGATGGAAAATCACTTTACTATAATCCAATTTGTAGGCCCGTTTTAAATATAAATGAAACTTAAACAAAATCAGAAGATGTGTGAATATATTTAGCCTGTTGTCCAGTGTTAGACTGCAGCCTACCAATTATTCTGAGAGGCCTGTGTGAGTAGATTGCGCTTTAAACCTTATTATATTTGTATACCCATGAAATATGGAGTATGTGCTTTCAATACAGACGAAAATCCAATGTATTATAAAAATAAAATATCTTTAATAGTTCATTTGATTTTCTTTCACAAACACTTGAAAAAAAGCATGTTTTCACAGACATATTGAAACTTGCATGATTGTATAAAGAAGCATGATTCATGTTGAAGCAGTTTAACAACAAAGAGGTTTGGACACAGTTCAAGTTGATCTGTGTGGTGAAAATATTTGACTCGTTGCCATACCGAGATGGAATTTAAAGGTTTCACATACATGACCTGTAACTTCTGTTACCATTCACGGAAAGTAGGACATCTGGTTGCTAAACATGCTTGCGAGCCATCATTGCAGGATTTTGGCAAAGAAAAATCTACTCAAGGTCCACTTACTCTTTCTGGAGCTCTCAACCTCATCTCATAGTATATCGCTCATATATAATATACTGTAGATATCATGGAATGCACAACACCCCCATTACGACTGAGCTAAAGAACACTGTGAGAAGCAATTTAAAGCTCTGGAGAAACTAATAAGTGGCAATTGAGTTAAGTTTCTGTTTTTGGTCGATCTGTTGAGTTTCAGAAATGGATTGTCATGCTCATCATACAGAATTCTTTGACGGGCCACATGCATAGAGTGCATATATACAACACCATTATAGCATCTGATCGCTCACCGTGCGCTGACACAGTGTGCTATTCCAATATAACAGAATTGTAATGCCTTAAATAAGTAACACATCTTTGAGTTACATTTTTTGTATCAATCCTTTTTTGAATTGTATGCTTACTTTATGAATACAGCTAAAGATATATTTCAAGAAAAATAAATAGATTACAATTCCAGATGTATCCAAAGTCAAAGTGTTATCTCTTTTCCATGATATTTGTAACTGTGCAGGGTAGTCTACACATTTATTAAACGATAATAAAGAAACATCTGTTGTGCCTTGAACTGTCCTTTGTCCTTTTCATGCAATGCAAAAGTTTTATATAAAGTCCTAAAACATTTTGTACAATATTTACATAGAAGCTTAGACTGAGTAACCGTTAATGAATTGCTCTAATGACTTTGTAATAAAGCTGTTATTACTTTAATGCCAATTCTGATTATTCCTTACTTACTTTGGTTTTATGACATATCTGGCTAGACTTCACATAAATGTCATGGTTCATAGATGTATGCAAATTAAAATAGACAATGGCTCTGTGTGCCCCTTTTAAGAAAAGAACCTCATGGCATATAAGTCAAATTGCAATCTAGTGCAGTAATAACAATCATTTTACAAAAGCAAAAAGAGCAACTTCATGTATGAGCTACACTCCTCACAGTGAGTTTTTGTAAACATTCATGTAAACCGTAGTAGTTTTGGATGAGTAGACAACTGAATATCAGATGTTTGAGATTTGCCTGAGCTTTCTGTTCACAACATGTTTTGAATCATTCTTTTTTAAAGGTATCTCTTCTGATCTTTTCTTTCGGTGCTTTTTAAATCTCTTACAACATATGTAAGATATCAGCATAACAACCAAAGAGAACAGCACCACGCATATGACTGAAAGAACGATGAGGACAAGCTGACAGGGGAACAGCTCATACCTCTCAGGTCCCTCTCTCATCTGGCCAACGTACCAGGGCCTTTCCTCTACCTCAATGTCAGCCTCTCTGGTCAGTAGACTCTGGATGTAGCTCTCATTGCTCACTGTTTCATTGACAAAGAAGTTAACCATGACTGTTGAGTAAAGTGGTTCAGGCTGACCATGATCACTAACCTTCACCAGAAGGCTGTAGAGCCCCCGATTGCTGAGCTCCCTCTTTAAAGTGATATTTCCTGTTTCCGGGTCAATATCAAAAGACCCTGGTTCGCCACCTTTCCTCTTTATGATACTATAGGCAATCACAGCATTCATGCCTGTATCCTTATCCACAGCATAGACCTCTGTGATTGATGTTCCAGGTAGTGTATTGGGCAGTACTAGCATGTAAGACTGATTGGACTGAGGGAAGAGAACAATAGGGGGGTTGTCATTTACATCCAACAAAAGCACGGTCACCAAAGTAATGCAGGAAAGTGCAGGCTCCCCGCCATCAACGGCCTCAATCCACAGCTGGTATGTCCCTTGTTGCTCACGGTCCAGTGAAGTCTTAGCCCTTAGAGTCCCTCGGCCTGTGTCAATCAAGAAGATGTCGCTGCCGTTGAGGATGGAAAGGGCGACCCAACCATTTTCCCCAGCATCAGCATCTGTCACAGAGAGGATGCCGATCTCACCATACCCTGGAAAATTCTCTGGCACAAAGAACGTGAAATCCTTATTTATGAAGCGTGGACTGTTGTCATTTCGGTCCAGCACGGTCAACACCACAGTTGCAATTGACTCCCTCCTGGGTATCCCCTGGTCCACTGCTCTCACAATGAACCGGTATGTCTCTTTCTCCTCGCGGTCTAGAGATGTGGCCACAGTCAGGACACCGGTAACATGATCCACAAGAAAGATCCCTGGGGCATCACCTCCAAGGAGGTAGGTGACTTCACCTCGGCTTTCGCTGTCCTGGTCTGTCGCTTGAAGTTGGGTCAGGAAGGTATTTGGCGGGTTGTTCTCCTCCACAGATATTTTCACTAAAGCCTGCTCAAACACTGGTGCATTATCATTCTCATCCAATATCTGCACCTTGAGGAAGGTCTTAATGAGAATCCCTTGGGTATTCTTAGCAACCACAATTAGCTCATACTCCTGTGTCTTTTCATAGTCCATGGCCTCTGTAGTCTCCAGCAGATATTCGTTCTTTAACAGCTTGTAGGGGCCAAGCCTGAAGGGCCCAGTCCCTTCCAAATGGCAGTCCACCCTTTGGTTCACAGTCAATGTTTTTGACAGTAAAAAAAGCTATTGGAGAGAACGCTGGCTCGGACTCCTTTATTGTCACCACGCCATCTTTTTCTGGTGCAATATATCGAGGTATAACAGCAGGGGGTCCTGTAACAACTTTGATAATATTGATAGTAACAGTGGCAACAGCAGGAATACAACCAGGTCCATTGGCCAGAATAGTGAGTTTGTAAAATGTGGCTGTGCCAGTGTCTATTTTCGCTGCTAGCTTGATCACCCCTCTGATTTTGTCCAAATGGAACAAGCTCCTAGTGTCCCTTGGCACACGTTCACTGTAAGCATAGCTGATCTGAGCATTAGCACCAAGGTCAGGATCAAGCGCATGCAGACGTGCCAAATGTGCCCCTTTGGTGGTATTCCCATACAGAGTGACATTAATTTGTGACTGTGTGAATTGGGGACAGTTATCATTCACGTCTGTGATGACAATTTTTAAAGTAGCCGCACCGAGTTCAGGAGGGGTCCCTCCATCCTCTGCAATGATGTCTGTAATGTATTCAGCTTGGGTCTCCCTGTCCAAAGCCCCTGTCACAATGAGGAAGGGTGTCAGCTCACCCCCATCGTTTTCCTCGACATCCAATGTGAAAACTCCAAAGTCATTAACAAGCCAGTAGGTCTGCACCCCGTAAAGACCCAGGTCAGGGTCAACTGCAGACTGCTCCACTGCGTAGCGAGCATTGACGGGTGTGTTTTCTGGGACAGAGATACAGATCTCATTCACTGGAAACTTTGGTTTGTTGTCATTCACATCCTCGATAAAAATCTTTACCTTGATCAGCTGGAAGTACTGCTGAGGCAAAACAAAGACATCCAATGAGAGGAGACACTGCTGCCCCTCTGTGTTATCAGGACAGAGGCTCTCCCTGTCAATCTCTGTAGCAGATGTGTAAAGCTCCCCGTTGGTATTATTTAGGTTCACATACTGTTCACTGACCTTCTTTTGTGGCAGATTGAATAAAAAGGGGGGCTCAACAGTGAAATCCAAATTTAAGTCTACTCCAATGGCCCCTATGAAGGTCCCCTTGGGTAATCCCTCCTTTATCTTATAGATGAGCTCTTTTGCTTGGCTGAAATTTGCAAAACAGCAATGAGGGCTGGTGTAAAGCACGAGGATGAATAATCCCTGTAATACAAAATAATTAAAGATAGCAGAGTTTAATTAAAGAGTGTCACGAAGGAATAAAATTTGCAAAACAAGATGTATTACACTTTTCCTCAGTATGAACAGTCATATTAAGCTAGATTAACCGTCGTATTCATTACATAACACTTAACTCACCTCATGACTGTAGCCAACCAATTCATTAAAGTAGATTTGTTAAGATTTCTAGATGCATTTACGCAAGTTAAAGTCATAAAGAAGACATGAGGATAAAAACAGTGTAAAGGAAGAGCGGCCTAGTCATAACTCTGTTTCAATAACATAAAACAGTATCAAAAAAGTACCTGTAGTAAGATCATAGTGAAATGATCATAAAACTTACCCATATTCCTCCTCTTTTTCTGAGGCTGGTGTGTCTGCTGTTGAACATGTTTATGTCCTAGTCCAGCACTTTCCACTCATAGCAGGAAGAGTGACAGCTTAAGTAACGTAGGCATTTTGAGTGTTGAGCAGCGCAGACGTCTGCTGAGTGCTATGCCTTATAGCCATCTGACTTGAACAAGTCATTCATCCCCGGTGCTGGCTCAGGACACTCCCACCATATGCAAATGAACCCCTCATGCTAACCAATGAGGGCCGAGGGCTATTGGGAAATCTGCTTGAGCCTGCAGATTTCTTTTTCATGATATCAAAGAACACTGACACACACCTGCACTATTCACCCACACCCACGTTGTCACAACCAACTGCATTCCTTTGGCAGAGTGAAAGCATATATGATTACCAACTGAGCTTGTGATGACACGAGAGACTAACGAAGATGTTAAATAAACAGAGCCAAGGGATTTCTTTAACCCAGTATTAGTTAAAAATGCTACATACTACATGTGCATAATGAATTAAAGCATGTATAATGATATAATGATGATCCATAATGATTTTTTACAACCCCTCAACTTATTTTCACTTAGAAAATTGAACTTTGACTTAGATTATATTGGTCATAACTGGTGCTATGGTCTGATTCTGGATTGAGCCTTTAACTAAATCAAGCCCCTAATCCTCATGTGTTCTAAATGCCGGGCCAGCTGTTAGCTGGGATTGGAAGCATACTGCTCAGAGAAACGGAGTGATTGAAGTTCTCTGGAAAAGGGCAGATTGAGACAGTCACACACGCTCATCATGCCTCATACTGCGTTAGGTCTTTGCTGTCCACACCAGAAGGGTCTGGTGGAGTGAAAACTGAGGCCTAAACACATTTCCTCTGCTACTTGATTAGATTACAGCAATGGACCAAGACCTGAAGAATTTTATGATGCACAGTATATAGCATATTTGACTGACATAGCTACAGTAGACAGTATCATCCACAAATCGTGTATCCAGAGTTTTTTTTTTGTTTTTTGTTTTTTTTGGCTCTTTCACACTCTGGAACTGAATTATTTCTGTAAATGCAAACTGTAGGCTGTGAAGCTTTGGAGCGTGGGAAAGCAGCAGATCAGGGAAATAAGAGTAATTTGAGAGCTGCCTTGAGATGCAGAGAGCCTGAGGTGTTCAACTGTTCATCATCAGCGCAGAGTCAGTCCAGACCAGTAACCCTGGATGACACAACAGAAAGTATTTGGCTTACCAAGAAAGAAAGAAAGAAAGAAAGAAAGAAAGAAAGAAAGAAAGAAAGAAACACTGCATATTTTGAAATGGGGGTGCAGAAAATCTGTGAATCTTACAGGGATTTTAAAATGCTCATATTAAAGCTGTAGTATGGCATTTGTTTTGATTCATTAAAAGGGTCAAAACGAACAGGAGAAAACATCATCTCATTCAACAGCATGCCTGCGCCAATATTCCAATTCGATCATGTCATATGTTCCAAGCTGTTGTTGGTTTTACATTATTCACTCTGTAGTTGCATTACAAGGAGCTGTAACATAAAGGCCTGCGATTCTACGTGTCTGTCAACCTGATACTTTGACCTCTGTGTCTGTTTGTCCACTTAAGTTTCCCGTCAACTCTCAGCTCATGTCAGTATCATGAGCAACAGGCTGAGGGGACAGGAAACATTTGGTAAAATGTTACTGACTTAAAATCAGTTAAAATACAAAACAATGACAACGTAAATGTCATTTTTAAAAAGGTATTTGTTCTAACCTCCTTATAATGCACAGCATGAAAACTCGAATTTGAATTTTGCTTTTTTAAAATTTTCACATTGTGACAGTAGGATATGTGTAAAAAAAATGACTACAAAGGTTAAATAAGTCCAAGAGGCAGTATTACGCTGGTCTTAATTACATCATTTGCCGCTCTGAGTCTGTGTGAGATGAGGCTTGGTAATCTCTCCCCAGATTTTCTAACAGATGTTCTGTTAACCTTGGCCTTTTCTTTTAATCAAAGCGCTGTTAAGCTATCTTTACAGCTATGAGACAGCTCCATGGCTGTTAAGTAAGATGGATATGACCACCCAAACGTATCGTGTCAGGAGATACAATAGCTTGAAAACTTTGGAGCTTGGAATCTGTCTACTGCAAAATCATTCAAAACCATCTGCGTCGATGCACAGTCAGGCTTAACGAGTTCTTAATTTTGTTCATACATGTAGATATTTGCTGTGTGCGGAAATAGACGATACATACAACATATGCTGAACAAGCTGAGTCACCTTTCTAAAAGCAACATCATTAGAAGAAGAGTGACATGAAACATGTTAATTAGTGAAGTTTCCTTTAGGACCATGTCTGACAAATCTCTCACATTATTTTGAACTGTTAGTGTCCCTTTGGGCCTATCACTGTAATTGTGTAAATGCTTTAGAATACTGGGAATCTGAACTATTCACTAAATTTCAAAAGAGAGACATGTGATATATTGTATATGACATTCACAATAAAGCAAATGGTCAAAAAACAAAACAAAAAACATTGTACTCTCCTTCGACTGTAATTTTGAAAATGCCAAAACCAGAAGCCAGTAAATTTAGTTAGTTATTGAGCCAGCTGGAATTGCTGCTCCTATAGTATTATGCCGTTCCATATGCATCACAGCTGTGTTATAATGAAATGTCTGTAGGATTGCCTCTTGGCAAATCAATACACTACAGTCGGAACTATTTGTTTTTTATCACATCTAATTAATCAAACCTGCATTTTCCCGTGTTTGTCACAAAACAATAATTGCTGCAAATTGAACACAGATTTCAGTTTAATGGAGTGCCGCGCAACTCACTCTTTGGTGAGTCTCTTCAACGCGGCAGAAATCTCATTCAGTCCTCATATATTATGTCAGTCAGAGTTGAGAGCGGGCCAAGGGAGACGGTCCTCAGTGGCTCTGCTTTACTTTGCAATACCTGGATGCATAATTGGATGCGGTATTTGCATGCCGATATTTTCTTTCAACAGTGTCCCAGGGTTGACTTTTAGCACCGAGATGGGCTCATATGAGAGGATATAAGACAATAAATAACCTATCCTCTGTCTTTATTTCTCTCCCGGAGCAACATTTCCCAGCCTGGTGCACTCTAGTGTGCGTCAGCCACACCGCAGCTGCATCCCTCAGCCTCAAGTAGCCACCATCAGCGAGCAGGGGGCAGAGAGGAGATTTTGTGTTGCCTTTTGCAAAATGGGAGTTGTATATCTCCATGGAGATATAAAGAACTTTTGTTTGTATGAAGGGTGCGCTCCTTTACTTTGATTTGTCAAGTCAGCTGTGGGCGTTCTTACTGTATCACTGCCATCTACTGGTTGAACTGACATAAAAAAAAAAAATGGTGCAGAATCATTGTAGGGTCCAAAATGAAATTTGGGACTAAATCTGCAGTTTTGTTTTTATTGGCCTTTGTTCTATGGCAGGACAAATTTGAGAGTTGAGTCCAAGGCTGAAAACTTGTAATGGTACTTATTCCTGATAAGTAGATGATTTGTCATTTTTCCAGTGGAGACCCAATTTTCTCAAAGAGGAAAAGGTACAAGGTAAAAATGCTTAAAATGTCTTGGTGGCTTGCCATCATGGAACCAATTTCTGTATAAAATGGAGCTGTCCTAACATAATATTATATTACAAGGTCTATTTCCATTAACTGAAAAAATACTCAACTGCTACCTTTTTTGTTCACCCTCCTCACACATCGCCTGCTGCACCTTTCTTCCACTTTTTTTTTTTTCTCCCTCCCATCGGTTTTCTCCCTTTCTCCTTTTGTCTGCTGCTAAAGATGCATCCTGGCACAAATGTGAGAAAGCTCATCTGGAAAGGTGAGACAGAAATAGGGAGGGGGTATAAAATAACATGACACCCTTGTGAGCTTGTATTTGATAGACGGACAGACAGACAGGCAGGCAGAGAAAGAGATGGCAGGATAGTACGAGAGTGTTAGACCTCGCTGTGGTGTGAGTGTGCCTTTTATGCCTCTGCAGGTGCAAGCTGGATATATCATTGAGAACAGGTGCTGTGGTAGAATGTATGCCCCTCACAGCTGCAGCCAAGGAGATTACTAGCCAGGCTTCCCAGTAATGAAGTTTCTATCGATTGGCCCACCACAGGTTCTTGTTTCTGCCTGCTAACAGTGTGACTATTTCAGAGCCTCAATTTGAGGTTTTTGAGTACATCAATTAAGGTATAAAATGGAGTTTCCAGGAGTGCACGAAGTGCTGGAAAATGGAAAATAATCATAAAGCAACTTCGTATACTTCCATAGCTCGAAACTTTTCTTTTTTTTCCTTCATCAACTTTAGGGAAAAATCAATTTTTGGTCTAAATTTACTCACAAGCAACACTTCACATTCGCTGCTGTTTTTCCTGCTGCGTTTTTGTTAGACAGAACACCTCCCATGTAGTTCGAGGTGTAAGACATTAAACTGCGACATTCATTGAAGCACGTTTCAGTATAGTTGAAGAAATGGCAGAATAATGACTTTTCAGATAAAAAAAAAAAATAGAAGCATGTGCATAATTATGAACAAGAAAACACACACACACACACACACACTACAGATTTGGGTGTATAAGCCTCGGTGAGTATTTTCATATCAAATATTAATTTGTGTGGCAGTAATTATATTAATTTCCCCCATGATCATGCAGCAGGATTATTTTCCACAGGAGGTCTGTGGAAGATAAGAAGGAAATTGGGAACAGCAAAAGGGAAATAGGAAGGCTAAAATATGCTGTCTTAAAATGATTCAATTCAATGTTTTCTGCTCCGGTGGCTGAAGTCTCAATCTGTTATGATTTGTACAAAGTGGAAAGGGAGCATTTTACAGTAAAAAAAAAAAAAGACAATGTATGGATGGATTTGTATGTTACCCATCCGTTGTAAACCACTGGAAGAAGGTTTGTGTGCCGTCTGGTAAAGTAAAATCGGCCTCATGTAATTGGAGAGCTTACAAATCAAAAGAAGCAGAAGAGGTGTGAGGTCACTGTCCTCAATCTGTGCCAGCGGAACTATTTTCTCAGACAATGGGGAAATTTTCATTTCAGCTTAACAGGAGACAACTACTGGGAAAGTGCTCAATTATAATCATTGCCATAAAGAGTGTTCTGTTCTCAATGGAATACCATTCATATGGGTAATATGTGCATACGCATCACATGTAGCCTTGTGGCACTTAATATGAGGTTCAGACCTGACAGTGTATTGAGAAAGGGGTACATTAGCTTTGACATGCACAGCGGTGACGGACGTCTGTGAGGGAAAACCATTTTGTCACTGATGATTGATTTGATTAATTTAAGTGTATGAATTAATGTTATAATAAATGTGGCGCTGATCGATGAACGATGTTGAAGTTTCGTGACGTTGTCTGCGTGGTCAGACAAGAATGTCAAGTTTTCTTTGTTTTTAAATACAAAAGCACGCCGTGTATTTTTGTACGAAAGACCGGTGATGCGTTATGCGACTAAACGCACAGTTTACTTAAGGCTGCACTCGCCGTGCCTGTGGAAAAAAAGTATGCAACTGAGAGAGATAAGGAATCAGGCTGAAGTCGTGCTAAATGAGCCTCAACTAGAGGATTTATTTAGCCCATTTGGCTCGTCACAAAGAAGAGACCATGTCAGAGGTTAAGGAAAATGTTAGACCTTCGAAATATGACGAACGGCAGTGGTGAAAAGAGGGTCTTGATGCAGAACCACTTGTGTGTCTTTCGTATTGTTGGCGATGGAATGGATGAGATGTCCCTGAAAGGAAAAAACCCTGATGACCACATCTCCTTCAACCGCAAAATAAACTGGATGACATTACATGGTCAGTGGTTTACTTTGTCGTTGTTGCGCTTCTTTTGACATACATTTATATAACATTTCTTTCTATATTCATTTCAGCATACACGGTGAGGTCAAAACTGTACACACTCTCGACAGCAATGGGTATTTTTTATGCACAAAACCCGATGATAAAGACGGCTCCGGCTGAGATCAAGGATTATCTCAACTATATAAAAAAGTAATTACACATTGGGTTAATCATCACGAGTCAGAATCATTGAAATTCACATGAAACGTGACTTATTTCCGTCTCCGTGCTGCCTTTACCCCTGCAGTTCATGCTGTCGTTTTGCCAGTGCGAGCACGTGTGCGGTCACCGTACAGTATGCATGGTCCGGATTTCTTCAGCTTTTAGGAAAGTTTTGTCCCTGCAGACTAATTAAAGTGAAGATTCCTGCAGATTCCTCATTCGGTCTGATGTTCGGTCTCCGGTCTTCTGAGTTCATCAGCACTGAACATAGTCTGGTGGTTTTATACATTCACACGGTGAATGAACTCACACAGAGGTGACTAATAAGTGAACTGTAAAAAAAAAAAAAAAAAAAAAGAAAGCAGGGAGCTGTATGCAACGTGGTTTGATGCAGACAATAACTCAAAGGCAAACAGTCAAGAATAAAAAAAATCTAAAATATGCACGACAATAACGTACTGAGCTCCACAAACATCGCTCTTGGCAAATTTACATATGCATCAAAGAGTAGGTGGATTGTTTTACCTTTATTAGATGAATATCTTCATATAAACCTGTGAGCGTTCGTTCATTCAGTTTGCCTTGCATTTCTTGCAACCCTGTTATTATATCTGCGGACGGCTGTATGTGGACGTTTTCTATATGTATAAGTGTGTAAGACATTTTTATGTCCAACCTATCTGACAAAGTCTGCCTTGTCTGCCACACAGAGCCTGCACTCGTCCGCTTTCGCTAGCTTGAGTGAAGAGATGAATTTATTGCTTTCGACCACCGCCTACAGCGCAAGAGGAAGGTAGGTTAATAGATGCTCCGTGTGACAAAATAAAAGATCCCGAGAGATAAAGTGTGAAAGATTGTATTTACCCATAAATGTCCCAGGGGGATCTGCATGAATGCTATCTGAAATTTTAAAAGGTGCGTAAATGGCATTTGTGTGCATTTACCCCTCCACTACCCGGCTTCATGGGTTTCTGAACTGATGTCTCAAAGCTCGGATCTGAGGTTGCCGTTCGCCGCCATCGCTCGGTAACTGGAGGCACCAAGTTCAAATTAGGGGCAACAGGAATAAAATCTGTCCCCAGGGCATTTCTCCAACACGTCAGATGTTTAAGTCAGTGGTTTAACATCTCACGGTGGCAGTTTCGCACGTTTGGCACTTCTGTTAACGTAAGAACGCACACATGATTTTCATATGACCTCAAGGTCTCTTCTCGTGATGGTAAAAGAACAAGCTAGGGGTTCAGAAGAAGAATAAGATCCCGGTTAACAGTGCCGTGCCGTGCGATGATTTGCAGGGACGGAGTTGGGAGTGAAGCTCCTGTCAAATTTCCTCACGCTCAAAAGGACATTTTGACACAAGCATCCATTACATAGAAAATGACTGTCCAAGTATGATGAACAATGATTACAATTTGAATTGTTTCACACCCCTATTGAGCCTCTCTTCACACACACACACACGCACACACACAGGTGCAGTCAAGTGACTCACTGACTGAGTGAGTCACCAAAATACCAAAAGGGTACAGACGAGAACTGAGTGTGTGCCTCTGGAGTGGAGCCTCGCCCCGCGATACTCTCAGAGGTGAGATAATTCCTGAAGGTGCAGCACTAAATCTGACAGTTCGCAAAAAAAAACAAAAAAAAAAAACAGCATACTGAACCCGGCACATCCCTGCACAAAAGGTCATCGCACCACCTCCTCGCACATTTGTATCCAAAGTAGACGCGCACCTGCTAAACGCCGAATCAGAACACGTGCTGCTTTTTGTTAAATGTGCGTTGAACGATTGTGTGCGAATGTTCGGCAAATCATGGGCCCCCTCCTTTAAACAAATGAACACAAAAAGCTTGTAAGCTGTTGTTTTATAATGGTGATGTAATGCGCCGTTATAATCTGATATGTTTAAAGCATCCCTCTGATTTCTGCCACCTGCTGACTGGCCTTTTAAAACCTTGGTCAAACTCTATCTCTCTCTCTCTCACACACACACACACACACACTGCCAGGATGCCAGGATCAGCAGCATTGTTCTGCTCCTTTTGTTTGCAAAATACTTTGCTATGCAAACCATAGGCGTTGTTTGACACCCCTATGCTGCGTGCATAATATCACGTCCAGTAAAACCAGACCGCAGGTGTCAACAGTACAGGTTGGAGTCCTAAAGAATTCACTAAGACGACATCTGAAGCCGCCGTACTGTACAGCTCCAATAACTGGAAATGACAAACCTGGCCCAGCTGTTTGCTAATGCAACTAATGTGCAGCAATACATCATTGGGATGCCGTTGCTGTGTTGTTGTTTTTTTATTGGGGACGCTGAAGTGCTCTGATGTGACAGTGTGAGTGAAGATCCTGGAAGACAATGGACTCGCTCAAGGTCATATCTGACTAGACATTATGGGCAGAGCCTATCTGACTGTCTGAGGAGGGGTCGAAAGAGGCACGCGGGGCAATAAATACAGTATGTGCTTCCTCTCCCCTGCATCTTTTCTTTCCTCTCCTCTGTGGTTTGCATGCTGAGCAGGGCCCTCTAAGATACACGTTCCTTTATATTTTAGATGACTTAATGGTCTGCACTTACTGGCTTACATTTGTGCCGTCGGTATGCGGGCAGCAGTATTTTCACGGTACGCTTCCCGTTCTTCCTCTGAAGACGTTGGTGTTATGCATTTGGATCAGCGTGGGATCAGCCTGCACTAAACAACATAATTCTATGCCGGCAGGCTCTCCAGGTGATCTATGTCCTTCAGCCCTCTGGAGAGTTACGAGTGGGATAGAGCGAAGGCAGAATGTGGATCCTCTGGTGTCCTTTTGATGGCATCTTTATTACCTATTTGTGACATTAGATCGAGCGCCCAAGGAAACTGCCAGGGAACAGAGCCCTGCGTGTCTGTTTCTGTATCTTTATGTGTGTGTGTGTGTGTATGCATATGTGTGGAAAAGGTGAAAGAGAACAAAGAGGGCAAAACAGTTGGTGGTACTGGAGACGATAGAGAGAAAAGCAAAGGTTAAGGAAAGATGAATTGGACGTGACGAGGAGAAAGAAGGCAGAAAGGAAGAGGAAAGGGGGGCTGGGAAGAAATGGGGCACTTGGGAGGAGGGGCAACTGATTAAAAGGGTATTTTCTCTCCCACGGGTCAAGCTGTCAGAGCGACTTGGTGGCATTTGTTGTCCCACCTTTCCACTGTGACCTTACATTAAGCCAAGGGGAAACAAGAGACAAGCACACTCGCTTGTCATCAATATCACATCTGACACCATCTCTCTCCCTCTCCCTCTCTCTCTCTCTCTCTCTCTGACGTGACTCTCTAAACTCCACAACCTCATGACCAACTTTGTGCGAAAGCGATGAAATGAATCACAATCCAGCAACTGCACGGCCCATTTCGCAAATTTACTCTGGACCTAATTTCACAAGCTGATCTATGACAAATTTGACATTTCAGGAATAGCTGCCATGTTTTTTTTTTTTCTTCCCCCCTTTCATGTTTTAAAGGAAAAAAAAATCATTGGTAAAGGCCAATGACAGCTCAGTGAATGGCGCATTATGCCAGTCTATTCAGGTGTAGGAAAGATTTATATTGGTGTCTGAGTGAAAAAGAGAACTGTCAATCATTTGTTTGTACAGTCAACCCGTCTCAAGCAAATGCTGTCTGTCTCAGGGGATTTGGGAGGATGAATTTCCTTGACCTATATGTTTCCCCCCCGACGTTTTAAACCTCTGTGGTCACCATAGACTGCATTAAGAGGACGGATTGATCAACGTGATTAATGATTTCAATGCAGTAATCCATATTCATGAAGAAAATCTTTGCTGCGTTGCAATCTTCATTTAGGAACATATTTTCATTTATTAGGTCAATGTGGAAAATTCATCAATTCTTGCCAAAGACTAATGAGATAGTTGCCACCTCCATCTGCTTTCAAACATATCTCCCCTCTCTCTCTCTCTCTCTCTCTCTCTCTCTCTCTCTCTCTCTCTCCTCATTCACAAACACACCTAAACACACACGTTTCAACTCCCACATTGTCCAGCCTTTGTAACAAAAAAAAAAAAAAAAGACCTCCAAATGATGAATTCCCCTGTAGCCTGTCTCAACTGTCCTCCCTCTGTGTGATTGTCAGCATCGTTTACCCCTGCCATATTTTCTCACTTTGCTAATTTACCCGCAAGGTGAGGCGATGCTGGGAAGCTCCTAAAAGTCCTCTGGCTCCAGATGTCTGGACCAGATGTCCCATTATTTCTGCAGTGGTCCTGTGATTTTATTTTTATCTGTTTCCAGCTCTTTGCACCTTTGCTAACCCCAGCTCGACACACACACACACACACACACACACACACACACACACAAACAATGGACTGCTGGATAGATCCACCGACCAAAACATCCCTCGGGATTAGCCCCACGTTTAGGATTTATCAAAACATTTAATAATTAAAAGTTAACAAGTAAAAGCTGTGTACACAGTGTTTACCAACTTAATTCCACATATGCTGAAGTTCTTTTACAAACTTCAACCCGACACCGTATCCATGGCATGATTTTGTTGTTGCTATGCAGTTAGCATCCAATTAAAGGAATCGTTTTAAATAATTTTACATTAGATGGCACTGGTCACCCCACAGCAACAATGTCGACAGTCATTAGTTAGCTCGGATGATCTCACCTTTTAATTATTTTCAACGCTTGATTGTCTTCTCAGATCTGTATAACAGCTCCATCATGTTCTCGCAAGATCATTAACATGTGCCACCTAACCCCTGTTTCACTTTGATATGCTGTATGACTGTGCAGTAAAATACTGGGCTTTTCAACATACCAAAATAAAAAGGAGAGCTCTAATAGGACAGTAAGTAAAGCATGGGGAAACACATGGCAGTATTCCGCCGTTGTGTTGTGTCAGCTTATCATGTTTTAGTTAGCAAAGCCCGCGTGTAGGTGTTCATTTTTGTTTGACAATTCACCAGCTCGTTGGGAGATCTTCCGGGCCCAAGTTCCTGCATCAGTATCACGACTGGTGAGTAATTCACACAGCCTTCTGTCAACAATCTGAGCCATACCTGTAAAAAATATCTTCATGTCCCAGAATGCCCCCAGAATATGTGTGTGTGTGTGTTGCCAGTTTGATGGCCGGAAGATATGCCCTGCAATTTATGTCACGAAGAAATGTCACTAAGACAAAAACAATGCAACAATAACTTTTTAGTACATCAGTGCATTATAATCCCTCTACATTGCTGGCTCACATCTGATATGCTTTCACTAGTTTGAGTAAGTTACGCCAATTTCTGACCTCACCGTCGGTTCACTGGTTCTTTGATCCTCTGCTTAGATGTTATTGAGCGTTGCTGTCAGTTTTCGAAAAAAATTACATAATGCGTCGGCGCGCACGTATTTGAGAAACTTTGAGAAACTCCGGCGCGGTGTTTGCCACGTTCCTCTTTGCTGTGGGTATCAAGATGGCACCAAGCTGCTTAAGAAATCATAATCTGCTTCACTAAGCAGTCAGTTAGCCATGAACAGGAGGTATTTGCACAATTTCTGACAAAACACACAAAAGCCTTACAAACACACGCAAATGTACTACAACTCCTGCGGTGCACAGGTGCACAACATATTTCAGGACCTTAAGTCTTTGATTGCACTCATCTGTGAAAACACCTTCTCAGGTGTGCTTTTTGATCACACTGCTGTAATGCAACTGTCTGTAACTAATGATCAGCATCTTTTGATGGCGCTCCTGTTGCGTTCCCCGCCACTAGATGGCAGCGAGGCACCGTGTCAAACAGGCGCCTCGCCATTATGTGTTTGCTGTTGTCACTGCTGGCTGGCCGTATCTTATCTTTTCTCAGATCCTTCTTTCCTATTGTAGCACGGGAAGATAAAACCTGCCAGTGCAGACCGGTATCATTTAGGGATCTGTTGCTGCTGACAGCACATGGATAGTTAGAGCAGAGATAGAGAAAGTGAGAGAGAGGGAGAGAAGAGGAAAGTGAGAGGAGAGGACACGGAGAGAGAGGGAAAGCAGAGGAGAGATAGAGGAGAGGGGTAGCGGCAGAGTAATTGGCCTGAGACGTGCTCCTAATGCAGCCTCATCTTCATTGTATTCCTTCTTCAAGCACTTCTCCTCCTCCCTCCTTCTCTCCTGTCTGTTAACCCCATCCTGACTCTAGCCACACTCTCCCCTCTCCTCCGTCCTCGCTCTCCCTTTTCTCCTCCTTGACTCCCTCCTTTGCCGCTCTCTTTCAAAGCACTTTCTGTCCTCTTTCACCTTCTCGAGTTCCTCGTCCCTCCCTTCCCCACACTTTGCTTTCTCGCCTTTGCGTACAGCGCCACTTGGTTTGTCTTCTTCTGACACCTCTAGGGAATGAGCATCGGGATGAGCACCTAAAGGTTGAAGGGCAAGAGAGCTCCCGCGGGGACTTCTGCTCGGCTCTGACCTCTCTGTGCTGTGTGGCTGTCTGTTGGCTGGAAGAGGCGGCTGTGAAAGGGCTCAACATGGCACAACCAAATGTTCTTTATCATTTAACAAAGATGCTGTATCAGACACTTATGAGTTATGGTTATTCTATTATTCATTTTGATTCATTACTCTTATGTCTTTATTCATTTGTGGCTCAAGATCCAAATCCAAAGAGTCTGTTTAGACTGCAGTCCACCCTTGGACCCTGGGCTACATTTGCTTCCATCCTTCAGTTGGTTTTGCTGTCCTGTACTACAAGGTTTGACCATAGAGGCTGAAGTGGTTTACATCAAAACCCTGCAAACCTGCCGCTAGCACTATGGCAACTGAAATGCAGTGGTGTCCGACACTAAAAGCTCTGCAGATAAAGCAGGTGACAGTGACTGTGCTTTATGGCATTCATTTACAGCACAGACCACCTCCATTCTCTCCTCTTCGTCCACCTCACTCTAAAGCTCGTGTTTGCGTGTAATACGATAAAGAACTGATAACTCTAATTGCTCCCATCCAAAATGTTTCATTTGCACAGAACTTTTAAGAACCAAGTTCCAACTTTACATTTAAATATTTCGGGGGCTGCAGTGCAGCAAATACAATCAGACGATTAAAAGTGAAATGAAAGTAAGGTGGAATAAAAGATCCCCAAACATCAAACTGCAAAATCGTTTCAAATGGTAAAAAAAAATAAATGGTTGCATTGATTATATAAGCTAACTGTAATATTTTATTGTAAGACTATTCTGTACATTAGGCTGTTTTATGGCAACAATAACCCACAGACTTAACCCACACTCATGCACTTCGCTATTTCACATGCATTTGCCTTCACTGCTGTTTTGTGACACGCGGCCTTACATGTGTGGGAAGTTATTTGTTAGCTGATTATAACTGAACTGCAAGTGAATAAGTACGTGGACGACACATTCCCCAGCATCGGTTCAAGGGTTTCGTCCTGTATTTCGCGCAATCGACTTTACATTCATGCTGAAAATAAGGCCAAAGCAATCAGGGAAAAAAAGCTGTATAAAGCAGCAATGACAAGATTCTCATTGTTCTAACCCCAACCCACACACACACACATACAGACACACCCACACACACATAATTGGATCCTACACACTGCTCACAAGGGGGGACCCATCTGGAGGGGATGTTTATGTGTGTATGTTTGTGTGCGTGTGTGTGTTATAAGGTACATTTCTCTTGCAGTCCACCCTTAGGCCCTGGGCTACATTTGTTCCCATCCATCAGCCAGATGAGCTGTGTCCTTTTTAACATTGCTGACAGCATGGAAAAAATAAACTCAGACAATATATTTATTTGTAGATTAGCGCCCGAATCAATAACCCCTTTGGAGATGAAGGGTAATGTTGCTGATGGAAACGGACCACACTGAAATTAGAATTTAATACCAAGAACTTCCTCGTTTCCTCAACAAGGGAAAGAAAGTCTCTTTTACTCAAACTCCACTGTCATCACCTTTGTCATTATGTACCTGTAAAAGTGTGTGCCACAGTGACAGATATATATATATATATATATAGTCTACTACATGAGACATTGTGAAACACAGAGAATGTACTGTTTGTGTCACTTGCTGCTGACGATGTATACACACCTCTCTGCTGGATATCTGTCCGTGTGTGTGTATTTACAGCGCTTTTTCAGCTGTCACCTATTACCAAGTACCGTTGGCTCTGTTTGTGCTCAGCCTTCACTGTAAAGGATGATTTCTTTTTCACCTGACCTGTATTTGTGTATGCAAATGTGTCTGTAATATTGTTTGTCTGTGTGTGTGTGTGTGTGGGGGGGGGGGCAAACGATGTTAATCAGATGTTTACCAGCGCTGCATAGTAAATGCCAGTAAAGGTTGAGAATTGCTATTGAGCAACTGTACAAACCTGGTAGGAAATGTTATCTAATTTCTGAATGAAAATGCTCTTTTAGATGTGCACTGTGTCAGCGAGCTGACGTGATGCAGTAAACGCTATTACAGTGGATTCCCTAAATGAAAAGTCGCATTTTAGACTTATATTTATTTTGCGGATGTCTGACTTTTAGCAGCGGCAGGACGTGAAGATGGAAAACGTGAAAACACCCAGCGACACAACTGATTGATGCATTTTCTAAATGGCAGGTAGCACATGCATGCAGGAGCACTAAAAGATATTCAAGACCTTAAAACATTCAAGATGCCAGCAAAGTATTTTTTTTCTTTCTGCTGCTGGAATCTTAGTTATGTTCTGAACGACATCCTACTATACTACCCACAGTACTGAGATTTAGATAAACAGTGTAGGGAGGTTGAATACAGTCCCTCTTATAGTTCATTCCTCTTTTTCAAAGCTAATTACATTATTTCGTAGCTTCTAACAGAGGGGGGAAAAAACAGCGCTGTCAAAAAATTACAGCAAATCTCCATAGCCATAAAAAGCTTCTAATTTTTTCCTTTAAAAATAGCTATTGCCCACCCATCATGCAAGGCCATCCAACACGTTTCCACCTCAGTGGTGCACACCAAACAACTTCTCTCTACCCTGCAGGAAACAGTTGCTGATGCGCCTCTATTTCCATCCCGATTCCCATTTGCTTTCAAGTGCCACTACTTCCCATGTCTACGAGTCTGTCCATCTCCCTAGGGGGTACGTATATCTCCTGAGCCTCCCTCTATTCCTCCCTGTTTCGTTTCAGCAGACACTTTCTTAAAGGTCAGATAGCTACAGGGCCGTAAAGATGGAAGGAGGGTGAAAAGAGGGAATGAAGTCCGTACCTGCAACCCGTAAACAGCCCAATCACAACCTGAAGGACAAATGACACAATGGCCAAGTCAAGTGGTCAAGTGGATTCAGTCACGGCTATCATCAACTAAAATAGATGCACGGTGGCATGGGTGAACGGTTAGCTCGGCCGGTCATGCATATGTGCCATATGATTTGATTGCATACTGAGTGCATTAGTGCTTATGGTTTACGTGTGTGCGCGTGTGTGTGTGTGTGTGTGTGTGTGTGCACATATAAGGAGGCTGCAATTTTCCTCTGAGGGCCATTACTCAGAACCCTTGCAAGAAAGTACAATGCTTGGCCAGAAAAATAGAAACATTTGTTCAATAGAAAGAAGCCTGACAATAAATACCACCTCGCGTAAAATGTTCACTCTTTGTTCACACTCGTTTTACGTCTTTGTGTGCTGCCTCAATTTGTGCGATTTTGATTTTTAAGGTGTGATTATGTTGAATTGCTATATATATATATATATATATATTGTGTCTATGACTTGTCCTACAGCTCCTACTACCATGTAGATATGAGCTTCTCTGATTTTCCCATTTACAGGTGTATTGTTTGTTTCTCAAATCATTTCCCTGGAGAGCACATGATCATTCTCCGGCATCTCTCTACTGTTATCTATTTCTTTTACATCCCCTCTTTGACCTCATATCTTCTGTTTTATCCCCTCAGCTCTCTCTCTTTACACTATAGTTATCCTCTTTATCATTCCGTCCACTCTTTTCTTACCATTGCATTTCCACATCTACAGCTCTGTTCTATTTACTATCACTGCCTAGTTTCTATCTTCTCTTTCTCATCCCTTCACGCCCTCCAGCCAATTTCCCCACAGTCCCCATTCCAACATCTAGTTTTCTCTCTATATCACCGTTGATCTACCTTTCATGCTGGGCTCCTACACGGTCTGATGCCCTCCCTCTGTGTTTATGCTGTATGTGTGTTATTTGTATCCCCTACCTGCCATAGTGAAACTCATTGCTTTGTGTAAGGCCCCACTGGCCCCACCCAAACCACTCACTATGCTGGCTGTCACAGGGGCCAGGCCACTGAAGATTACACTTCACTGAGCAAGTAGCCTCTCTGCAGGCCTATTCCCAGCAGATGTGGCTAATGCAGCCTATTATCACTGTGTCCCCTATGCTTTTCTCTTCACGTCTCTTTTTCACTCCATTTTATTCTTTTATACATAACATAAATACAATCTGTTATGTGAAGATAGGTCATCTCTAGTGAAGGCAAATTGCTTGTTTTTCTTGTCATCCTTTGATAGTGTTTCAGTGTAGCGTTGTTATCACCCGCGGCCACATGCTGTATGTCCATTCTTTTATATCATTTTTGGTGGTTTGCCACATGTCATATCATGACAATGGTGTGTGTCATCGTCTGCATACTACAGCCTAAACAGCTCAATCATACGGAGCAGAGAAATTATGACAATGACAATGATATACACTGAAAGTCCTCTTTCGACGATGGCCTCTTGTTACTGAGTGAATTATCTATTGTAACCTATGTGACATCAAAAGGAACATGTATAGTTAAAAGTCTCATGTTACTAAATCACGATTATCTATAATCAGCATGATTAGAAAATTAACTTAACTTTTTTACATTTTATTTTTGTACAATTGTGACATCTGCTTAAAGTAATAATTATGTTGTAACTTTATTAGTATTAGAACAGTGATTATTTTTAAAAAGTCATATTTTTGCTGCCTTACTGTTGTTCCCCGAAGCACGTCTTTAACATACATAAGGTTTAATTACCATATAATTAGCTTGCATCAGCAGGGCTGTTGTGTGTAATAGGTCAGCAGTGATATGGTGTAGAATATTATAGTACACGGAAATGCTTATTGAATGAGCTCAAATAAAAGTGAAAATTTGGGAACCAGAATGCAGTTCCCAATTACTATTTTTATAGGACCAGTGTGCAAGATTTCGATGGATCTACCGGTGTGTTGGCAGATTGCGAGCCCCTCTTTTCATTTTTGAACAAAAACTTTGATGGCCTATCTGTTCTGGGCTATTGTGTAAACGTGGAGAATCTGCAGTGCCTTTAGATAAAATAACAAAAGCACAACAATTCTTATTATCCAGGTAAATACACACTAAAAACATACATAGGCATATTGCAGTGCATTTCTGCCATATTCTGACCTCCATCTGCATATCATCCCCTTTTCTGTAAACACAACAAAGTTGTCTTTGGTGTTAGTGTGTTGCGTTGTTTATGTTGTATTTGTAGTTCTTTCAGATCCCCCAGAGGCATTCATTTCAGAGGCCACCTGGTTAAAGGTCACATGAAGAAGGTCTATGGCCTCCACAAGCCAGGACTCAAGCTGTGTTGACCAGTTGGGCAGAGCACCAAGGTTCTGCTCCCTCACATCACCTGTTACCCCCCCTCCCTTTGTCTTCCAGCTGAAGCTTAGAACAGTTTAGAGGACACCATGCTCCTCTACATCCTCACAGATGGCCAGTACTTACCTTCATATTGAACTTCCTTTAACTGAACCCATGAATCCGAAGAACCTGAACCTTGGAAAAGTCATGGTTTAACAGAAGTTAGGCAATACAGCTGAATCAACATGACATGACTATGACTTTATATTAATACTTTAAATGTTATCTCTGAGTCAGCATTTTCAAAGACAATATATTATACAATGTACAAGTAAAAAGAACATATAGAATATATTTTTTCAGTGCTTGTTTTCCCCCTGTGTATCATCGAATGGACTAAATCTGCTAGAATCTGCAGATTTCATTGTTAGCATGAAATTGTCTCCCTTGTTTGAATGTTTTCCTTTATTTCTGTTAAGAAAATAGGCCTCCCCTTAATTAATGGCTGCCATGGAGTTAATTGTGGTTTTCCAAACTTGCTGACGGTCCCCAATTTCACAGCCACAACGCCACCTGTGAGACTTGTTTCGACTTGCCTCACCCTTACTGTAACCCTAACAAGTCCCAAAAGCCAAGAGGTTGAGGACCCCTGACACTTCTCTTCATCCGGCTCTGGAAGCAATATGAGTTCAACACTCTCTTCACCCTTGCAGTGGCTTTGACTACCAATGATAAAATGTTTTACCCAGAGAGATTCAGATGATCCACATGGCAAGACGGCTGAACTCTCTCACCTGCTGCGTCACAACTTCTCCCTAGCAAATGTTGCTACACGGCAGCTATACATGAGCTAACATGAACATCCCAGGGAGACAGGACTGTGAAGATCTCCCTCATGTCCACATGCCAAAGGGGACCAATTTCATCGCCATCCCGCTCTTGCTCCCATGATCCCAGAAGATAATCCACCAGTGAAGCAGCCGGACCACATTCTACTTATTTGGGAGCCATGTCTCAACTGGCCAAATGAAGTGAGTCAAAGCCATCGCCAGATTTTGGGCACGTGTGTCTTCTCCTTTTAAATCTGAGGCATGATTGGTGGTACTCTGACATCACTTCCACGTGCCTTTTTATTTATTTTTGCTGTGAGTAACATACAACTACAACAGACTTCCACTTCCACTAGTCTTTGGCCAGCTCCAATATGCTGATCTAGAGCTTCACAGTAACAGACAGGAAACATGTGTGTGTGGGCATCAGTGAAACTATGGCCCCCTTTGGGCCACCCATAAGCCAAGAGTCTATTTGGCTTAAGTCAAGATGATCTGGGCTGGCTCTCTGTCCACATAGCTACTGGCCATAGCAATTCAAGCTATTCTTTCAGAGCAAATAAGATAAGTAGCCAGAGACTTGATACCATAAGGAACATAAGAGCTGCTTATAAGTACTGTGTCTCTTATTTATGAGGATTAGAAAGGACCACAGCCCACTTATGATAGATGTTAATATTCTGTTGGGATTTGTGGATAATGAAGGTGTTTAAGGGGCTCTTGTAGCAGTAAATCATTTTAATTTCCTCGCAAGACATGTATTTATGTTATGCCGGTTGTAAAACATGATGCAAATCTTTTAATTTTGTCCTGCAGATGTTTATGAATGCATACTTATATCAGGAATATCAGACAAATGAACGCTTTTAAATTGTTATTATTTGTGTATGTGCGTGCTGAGTGTTGGTTAGGGACACCTGACGGATGCTAAAATGTAACACTTCTCCGTATGCCACCAATGGTACTGGTTGGCTGGTTAGAAATGACAAGCCATCAGACAGCAGATGGGTTCTCCTTCCACCTCCTCCCTTTCAGTTTCCATTCTCTCTCTTCATTTCTGTGTATCATTCGCTCTGTCTGTCTGTTGCCTTCATCAAGTCTTCTGTCACCCCCCCGCCCCAACCCTCTTCCTTAAGGCTCAGTGCTCAAATCACTCCTCCAGTCTATGTCCTCTCCTGGGTTCCTCTCATTTTGTTCCACCTCATTCCAGCCATCCCACCTGTCAAACATTCGGTAACTTCAGAAATAAATCTTTACCATGGCACAGTTAATGTGTCCATTTAAATCCTTTAAATAAAAGCCTTCATTCTCTCGTGTTGAGACCATACGATTGAGATTATAGGTATGCTACAAGGGTTGTTAAATGGAATCAGTGAAACGGACTACTGATTACAGATAACTCAGGGAGACTTGTTGTAAAATGTATCCATCACACCTGAATATATATGAGTTCCAAAGCAGAATGAAGTGCGGTGTTAGAAACCATTCTTGTCACTGCTCATCATCTAGTAACAACTGGGAACATTGAAGCTGAGTGTCGCTCTGGCTCCATTTTGCATGGTTTTCCATTATGTTACAGCAGTAACCACGCAGCTTCGTAGCATGCTGGCTCAACAAGCGCGGCAGAATTACAATTCCCATACACAATTGCCTCCATTTATTTGATCATTTTTACGGCGTGCAATCGTGATACACCTGCACACATCTATGGTCACCTTTTATTAAGCCTCAGTTTGGTAATTTGAAATGTGTACACTGAAGCGGTTAGCAGATTATTAATGTGTTTAATCAGACTATCAGATGAACCTAAGAGGCAAAGAACCGCCGAAACCATTCTTGGTTTAGCTCATCTGTGCATGATTGACAACATGGCACCACACAACATCCTCTGCTCATCCACACACATCAGTCACATCATTATGTGCTGAAACAGTGCAGAGTGGGTGGTGAGTGTTGTCAGTCATCTCCAGATGGAAAAATATTGCAGAAAGACATGTTCAGACAGGCAACAATTGTTGCCACCCAGCCACTCACTGGTGCTTCCACAGTGCAGTCAAGTGGAGTTTTGAGAATTCAGGGGCAGGGACACAGAGTGGCTGTTTTTCGCCCGTCTTTTCATCTCTTGACTGCCCCGTCTCGTATGATTGGCTGTCTGTCAACAAACACTGCAGCAAGTGTAGGCTGGAAAGACTCTACAGGTTGTGCCAATTGCCAGCTAGATGCTAGAGTTACCAGGGCAGGAATACTATTGTAGCCAGGAATGAATGAAGCTCAGGAAGATGTAGTTCTTTTTTAAAAAATTTTTTTTTATCACAGATCATACCTCTTGCTCATTTACTGCTGATCTCTAACAAGTCAAAAATCACTGGAAAGGACTGCTCAAAGTTATAAAAGCAACAGCAATTTATATATATATTTTTTTTTAACCAAAAATGCTCCTCAAAATTTGTCAGGGCAACGTTCCTTTCAGCAGGTGACCACCGAGGGTTATGATGTACATGCTGCCAATTTTCGTCTTCATGATGCTCTGGTTTCTGGTATGAATGTGCACAGGATGACACTGCTGTGCAAACAAGAGAAGAGCTGCTTGCCAGGTTCATAGCTTTGTGTGTGTGTGTGTGTGGGGGGGGGGGTTGCAATTGACTTGCACACATGGAGATCTCTGCACGAGAGATCACCAAGCATGAGCAATTTCAGCAGTTTCCCATTTGTGCAATTTCATATTTACTCCTCTTGTAAAAGCAGCGCTGAAAGAAAATGTGAAATTTTCTCTTTGCGATGCAGTCGCTGCGCGCTTTGGCAATACGTACACCTGTGTGCTTGTCAAGGGAAGTAAAGCATACCGAATAGAGCGTAATTAATTGAACTGTAAGGACGATACGTCATTAATAATTCCTATCTTGGCATGGAACCATATGGCAGCACTCTTATCTGCATTCATCTCTGAACTTGCAATCATTAAAAAACTTTGGTAAGAGCGACATATGTTGCCTTAACTGTGCATCATCTTTTTTTTTTCTTCAACAAAACATGTGACATAGAAGTTAACGTAACGTATGTGAGGCAATTATAAAAGCCCACAATATATATTTTATTCAGCGGTAGCATTTATCTGTTTCATCAATAAAACAAATGCCAGTAGTTTGAACTGACACGGAGGTGTTATATAGCCAAGTAAAGCAGTCTTTCCCTTCAGTTCTACTGATGTGTAGAAGGTAAGGTCAGTTTCTGGTTACTGCATTCTTTTTAGTGCAGCAATTAAATGCGGCATGAACTACAGTTGATATCCAAAGGTCAGGGTTGTAGTCACAGGCAAAATATACTTGTAAGATGGTAAATGATGATGCCTTAGACTACTGTACGTGACCTCTGCTCTTTTATCTCTGTGGCCGTTGGACAGAGTCTCTGCAGTTGTGTTGAAATGTATGTGGAAATGTATTCCAATCAGCCCAGAAGCTCCTGTAATGGCTGTGATGGTCCCAACAAAAAAAAAAAAAGTTATTCAATACTTTATGTTGTGGTTAGTTTCATTTTGGCATGTACAGTCCGTGATTTATCACCATACAAAAACATTCTGACCGTGTAGGAAAAGAGCAGGTGTAACGACTAACATTCATGATGGCTCTCAATGTAAGTGACCCAGTAAGCTATGCCAGTAAGTCAGAATGCACAATAGCCTGGGCCTGTTAACTGGAACATCTAAATTAAATGCAGCCATTATTAATGTTATTAATTACCTGCCTGTGCTTTTCCTGCTCTGATTCATGAAAATGTCTGCCCTAAAAAAAAACAAAAAACATTCATATTCATCTTTATGACTCTCACTGTATGTTGGCGTCCCATGACCAAACTCGTGTAGCCAAAGCTTTTCGGGCCATCACTGCGGTAGAAGTTTGATTTTTTTTTCCCTTCTCTTTTTTATTTCACCTAGAGGCACGTTTATATAAAAAGGTTTTACAGCTTAACAGGACTATTCACTGACATGTTCACACTCCTCCCCTCAGGACAGAAAAGCTCCAGGCACATTTTGTAAAAGAATGATTTCTCTCTTTTACATATATCCTTGATTTAAATCTGCAATAAACTTATTGCTCTTGCTTGAATGAGCAGCATGTCCTCCCAGGTCTAAATGTCACCCCAGTGAGATATAGTAATTAATAGAAACATTAGTCTAAGCTTTTTAAAGTGGGAAAGGAGTCACTTCAAGAACATTTTGAAATGCCCTTCTCCGGCAGCAGCCCTGTTGATGGATTTGTGCATTTCAGGATCAACACATGGGAGCCCTCTATCGCCTGGGACAGCATTTGGCTGACTAACCAGATAGGTTGAGGCAAGGTTCTGTATGTAAATTAGTGTGTGATTGTGGATACCAGAGGGTTCTATTTTGAAAGATATATTGCAATTTAACCTTCAGTTCTTCGTGTCTGTTAAGCTTTAGCTACTTGATATTGTCCTTGGTATCCAGAGTGCTGCCGGTTATATTCTGCCTGCCACCCTGAGCCTAAAACTGTGCTTAAATTCCCTACTATTACTATAAAGTAGAAACACTGTGCAATCTGGCAATTATGGTTATTGGAAAGTAGAATATGTTCTTTACCCTATTATACTATGGAAATATGAATAGAAAAAGAATAAGGCACAGAGTGTTTTGCAAATTATAATATATACATATAATGAGCTGAGTCCCCACAATTTACAGAATGTCTTATTTCTTTGGTCTGTTTAGTGTACACAGCAATGAACAGGCTATATTGATGGATTTAGCTGACAAAAAAAAAAGAAAAGAAAAAGCCATTCTGCATGAACATTGCCCGGCTTGCAGTTGGAGGTTTACTTGAAAACATTCTTTGTTCAGCTTAGATGTTACAGTTACAAGATGTCACAGTTTGACATATAAAGGCCAATACATGCATCAAGTGTAGCAATTCCAACGACTCCTCATGCTTAGCCCTATCCTTGTAAGCTGCAGAAGCTTACAACAACAACAACAAAGCAGCTTTTCTTCCTGCAGTCAGGAGGTCACCATGAGGTGTGGAACATACATACAGTATTTGTGTATGCATGCTCCCATATATATGTGTGTGTGTGTGTATATATATAGTGTGTATACACTGTCCATGTGCAAGGCTGCACTGCTGTCTGTGTCTGCATCTGTCTTAGACTATGATCAAGGCTTACCTGCTGTCAAGCTATTAAGACTGGAATGGTAAAAAATAAAAATAAAAAGTAAGAAACTTTCTCATTTATAAATCTGCGAACTTTCCACTGGCTTCTACCGGCAATTGAGATTCAGCAGCTACAGATAATGACAGTGACCTACAGCACGTCTGCACAGGTTGTTTTCAAAGGCTCTTTGGCTAACGTGGGGATATTTCACTTCCCTTGGACTAGAGGGAGGCAGGCTGACCCGCGGCGCATGTGAAGATTAATTCACAATAACTGCTGGACATTTTATACTGCTTAATGCTAAAGGCACGTACAGGAAGGAGACATGTCTGGACTAACCCATCGACGAGTTAGCGTGGCATGCACTAGTTAACGCACTAATTTGGTAACCTCTTAAAAAAATATCATTATGTGAAAAACAAAAAAAAATGTAATTTTGAAAATTCAAAGCTGGAAGATGAGTACGGCTGACTGTTTACTGCTCAGTGTCAGTCATTCACCATGTCTCTTTCTTGTGTTTGATATACAATGTATGTAAGTGACTGCAGACAGTACAGTACAAGCACTGTGCTTGCCCTCATGTGCGAGATGCGCTGGGGGCTCTGTCCTTGGGTTGCCAGATATACAACTCCAGAATCAATGCGTATTCTTAAAAATATTTGATATGTTGTTTGTCTCTCTCAGCTAGGTCTTTGTTGTGATCTGGTTATTGGAAAGAGACTGATTTTTTACAAAAGCCCAATTTGGCAAGAAAGCCGTTAACCTGGAAACACTAACTAGGGTTTTCACTGTGCGAGAAAAAGACAGTGAGAGAGCGAGAATGAGAGAGATTGTATGTATGTGTGTGCATTTGTGTGGCTGGCTAGCTGGGGGGCATGAAGCTGAGAGTAGGGCATTATTAAAAACCATCTGCTTTCCTGCAGAGTCAGAAGGCCGCCTGGACACAGTCTCTTAACAGGCCTTGTTTTCCTAGTTGCCCTGGAGCAATATGACAAATTTGAAAAGTAGGGGGTGACTCAAACACTGTTTTTTTTTTTGTTTTTTTTCCACGTGTGTGTCTTTAAACGGAACACTTAATTCAAGAAATCCTATACAGTTACCCAGATGTACTGCACTTCTAAATTTTATAGGTAACTTTTAAAATGAAAATAACTTCCACCATTTTGGACCATCATGTTTCTGACCCAGAATGGAAACAAACACTGGCAAGAGGCTGTTTTGCTGAAACAGCTATTGTTCTATTTTTCTGCCAGTTACACCTGCAAAAGAATCAAAACACAGAGCTTTGAGTAAGTTTGTATCACTGACTTCATAAAACATGGATGCCGTATCCGTGATCCCACCCATATGTTTCTGAACAGCCATCGTGAAGCTGAATATTGTGGCTCCGGCGGCCACCATCTTGGCAGTCCTGCCCGTGCTGCCTCTCAGCCAATCTGAAAATGGGCAAAGACGTTCTTAATTGCATAACATTTGCATAACTAAGCCTTGATATAATTTCAATAGGTGAGTCATACATAAATCCAGCCTCAGTACAGTTATCATGAATGGGGATTTTTTAATTTTTAATAATTATTACCTTTGTAACCCTAAGTTTATGTCTGCAGTGAAGTTGGGCATAATATGGAGGTTTATCAATCACATTGAGTAAATCTGTGTAATGAAAAGTGAAAGACATTGTGGGCATTCATAATTGCTGCTTCTCATATGTGCACGAGAATACAGTGGAGTTAGCAAACTCAAGTTGGATCTTTATATCAGATGCTTACCTAAGGACTGCAAAATGTGAAATATTTCCACAGAAAGACTATAACCATTCCCATCAAAAGATGTCAGTCTTCTCTATTGTAAATCCAAAATGGTGTTATATTAGCTGCATTCATGGCTGTTAGAGCTCAGTTATAATAAACAAGAGGAATCCCATTTCATCTCGCTCAAAAGGACTGTTTCTTCCACTTGGTTTCTGTGCAATGAAGTGGCCTGTAAACACTACAGAAGCAACAAAGCACGCTGAGCTCAATACTGGCTGCAACTGCCATTACTTGCAATCAGTCACACTTGAAAGTCTACTACTCTTTCAAAGAAATGGTCATGATTGGACCATGGTTCTCTTGGTCCAAGCAAATGAGAAGAAATAACCCTTCTTGACATAAAAGACCCTAACATGCAAGGAATTAAGTAATGTAGTCCTATCCCTCAAGCTAAAGGAAGTGGTACTGTATGTGCACCACCTACTTTAAGCTGGTGTATTCATACCTGTAATTCGCTTCCTTTGGTCTGGACCAAGAGGAAAAAAAAAAAGATGCAATGTTGTATTTTAGTTCTGATCCAGTGTCTGTTAGCGCTGATCGAGTAAATGTGAAGTTAATCAGACTGACAGGATTCTTGTTGATTGGATATTCTTGGTGACCATCTTGCATTATCTGAATGGGGAACGCAGGGAGCTCTAATTGACACGTTTCTAAAGACATTTAATGCTTGATACATATTTATATTCTTTAGTGTCACAAAGAGCTCATCAATATTAATCATAATAATTGTCAAGGCAAATAATAAGAAAACCACAGCAAAGGCAAAGACAGCAGAAAACCGGCAGTGAACAGTAGTTCGGTAGTGTGAACAGTAATAAGAGGTATAAATATATTTAAGATGGGGGCATTAAAAGGGAAAAACTGACAGTAAAAAAAAACATGTCTGGGATAAAGGTAAATTAATAATTAAAATAACAGATTAATTCTAATTAAGATTAAAAAATGATCATAAAAAACTACTAATTTGAAGAATTATTAGTATAATTAGACTGCAAGTCAGCGCCACGCTATTTCACAAAACAGGGACGATGTACGTCGACATAGAGATGGGACAAAAAGGAGGTGTTTTGTACAGTAATGATTCAGAGCGTATGTCTGTGGTATCTCTGTCACACACAATGCACGTAATGAACTGACAAAGTTCATTAGTGCATTAATCCAATTACAATCTACTTACACCGACGAGCATCTGTGTTACCTTGGTTACCGCATGTGTATACACAGGTTTGTACAGAAGATTGCATATTCCCCAATCAGCAGGTGGATTTATTAGTAGGTTTGCTTCTGAAATTCACATATCACATATATGCCATCATAAAAAAAAAAACGATCTGTGGTTGGTCTGATTTCACATCACAAACTAACACCCCAGAGTCTGCTTGGAAGGGGACCGAGACCACCATTTCTAAGTGGTCTTGGTCCAGTTGTTGTCTGCAACAGGGTTCGACGTGTGGTTTAGATGATAGCGCTCCTAGCTCAAGCTTTCTTTCTTTCTTTCTTTTTTTTTTGTTTGCATCACAGCACAATTTCAATTCTGCTCAATGACCCTGTTTTTTCCCATGTTCCCTCTTCTGTTGGCATAAACAGACAGTAATGGCGTCTGCGTTTTCCTTCCCCCTCGCTGGTCCTTCACATGGCTCAGCAGCTTAGCTTGACAGCTCCACTGCATGCGAGTTTTATTGGTGGAGTTGAAAGCCTTATGCAGCATTGGGGTTTGGACTGATAGAATTCTCCATTTACCTTTTGCCCTCGGGCAATGAGAGAAAAGGAATAAGGTTAAAGCCATCCTACTAGCAGACCTAATGGAACATGATCCTAAAAAACACGTAGAAAAATGCAAGACGGAGGTAGGAGGAGCAGGAAGGAACATTTAGTTGCAGTTAGTACAGAATTCTTTCCACATACCTCAAAATTAAGTTTTGGTTTCAGGCGATAATTCCGCGTTAAAGGCTGTCATCAATCACCTTGATTGTTTGAAATACATCAGCTGACGGTGTGCTTGAATGCACAAGTGCACACTTAACGCTGTGAAGGTTCATCACCTGTCCCAACTAATTCAGAACCTGGCAGCACTGTATGCCATTTCTACTTAAATAGGAGCTCACTCAGCTTCGGCAACAGTTTCTCGAAGGGGGAAGCAATCATGCAATTAATAAAGTAACCTCAAAGAAATGAGTTTTGCCTTTCGTAGATATACAGTAGTGAGTATGAGCAAATACGATTATACCACAGCCACTTTAGTTTTGCCAGTTTCAGATTTAGAGCCTACAAGTGCCGGTACTGATATGAAAGTCCATACAGATGGTAGACAAAGAGCTAGGAGGTGAGTTGAGTCCCCCGTGCGGCTCTGAATTGGCCGATGTGGAGTAAAAATGAAGAGGTGTGAGTCATAGTTGTGATGGCAAAATGTTTGATGAATGACAGCTGGTTGTCAGGAATTACAGTGAAATTGTTGACAAGCAGCAGGGGTCACCGTAGTGTTGTTAGTGATGATGGAAAGATCTTGCAGAGGGCAGAAGCAGCCTTGAAAGAAGTAGCAGTTCACTCTTGTCAAGGCTGAGCTTGAAGTGGTGGGCAGGCATCCATTCAGAGTTGTCAACGTGGCGTCCGCAAATGAATGCCTCGCACTGTGTACTGCCAGAGGGATGGAACGGTTAGGTTGAGTGTCATCAGCATAACAATGGTAGGTAACATTACTGGATGACAGAACAAGGGCATTTCGAGTGTAAAAAGGAAGGCAGTTGTGACTATGTCCGGAAGCATTCCACAGGAGAGGATATTTAGTGGTGACAGCAAGCAAAGACTACGTTGTTAAGCTCGGAGAAGAATGACAGGAGAGGGGGGTCAGAAATCTGTAGATGAGCGAGTGTGGCAAGGTCCATCTGACTGCTTCTGGGAATTATTGCAATGGGCAGTCACGGGATGACGAGGGCTGAGGACAGAGGGACCATTTCAGCAGCGACACGTGCCTCAGTGACAGCTGGGAATGTATGATCTTTGAACTTGGAGTTGTTTAATTTGAGCTGGCATCACAAATCATCAGTGACATCAGTGTTTGTGCATACAAAAAAGCCAACAGAAGCACATTTAGTAAGATTCACGATTTTCACAGGGCCCAAGAGAGTTGGCCATATGAGGGCTTTAATATTCTATAATTGGACACATAAATAGGAAGACATATGTAATTTTAATTCATGCATTTTAATACATGCTGAAATTAGGAACTATTATATAATCAGGTAAACAAAAGAGGAATGAGAAAATTAATGGATGCAAAACAATGCTGATGAACAATATTCATTGTATATTGTAAATTCTCAAGGGCCAGACTTGAAGCTGCTTCTTTTGTTGAAACTGCCTTTATTTGTTCTCCTGTGTCAAATTCTTTTGAATGTTTCATTTTCTGCAGTTTGTGCTGTCTGTTCAAACGTCTGTATTGATTGCTGGTCCTGAATTGCTAACAGGCCCTTAAGGGGACTGCGTGGACCCACTGTGGGCTTAAACTTGGGCCTCTTTTAACCGTATCCAGTGCAACATTGTGGGCACATCTGAGTAAGTCCTTTATAAGAAATTGGTATTTATAATGTTTTATTTGCACGGTGTAGTGTTGTGGTTGCGTGGGCGATGCTGGATTGTGAGAATGACTCAGATTACTATATTATCAAATCATTATTTAAGCTTCTAACCAACAATGTATTATAACGTGGCTATTTTGTGCTAATAATCAAAGCTCGGACAGTGGATCAATTTCTAGTGAGGCAACAGAAAAAACATTTATAGAAAGGTTCTGTCATCCATAGCCACTGGGTGAAATGTTATATTTTACTTTAATAGTGTTGGGCAAGGTCACTGAAATAATAATGAAACCGCAATTAGCTTATTGAGCACCCCACTGCAACACTGCAAAAGCCAATGACTCATCGCAGGGTGATACACACTGCATTTTGAGTAATTATTTTTGGAATTAATTTTATAATTATTTGTTGATATATTGTAAGATTTATTATTTTATGGACTCCTTGGGGGTCACACACAAAGAGACACACACCCATAGACATGCAGTGGTTGTGGAGAGATGTTAGAGCATTGTGGCTGTCACATAGCAGTTAGGAGTTGCCTTGCTCAAGGGCATTTTGGCGGTGCGCAGCAGATTAACTGGCACCTTTCCAGCTACCACCGCATACTGCATACTGACTGGTACAAGCTGGACTTGAAACAGCCACCCTCCAGTTGTTCATGCTAAACTCCTTTTTGGCGATGGTGAGGAAAAACCAGACTGATGTAGTTTACCTAGTTTAATTTAAGTTTACCTAGTTGGTTGTAGTTTACCTATATGTAGAGTTCTCGTGGATAATCCATCTGGGAAAGGTTCTTCATGCTGATGTGCACTTCTAATTTTACATCAGGCTAGCAGTGTGTTAATATGTAGGTTAGTATGCTGTAGCCGACTTGCTGCTCCAAGTCCGGAGAAAGTAACAACTGAAAAATGGCCAATGCACCTGTAGAAGCCGGACCAGAGCTGGGACAGAGCAGATGATCTTGCTCAAAAGATAAACCACTAGCTCACTCAAATTCTTACTGCCTTAGGAAATATTAGGCTCTTAAAAAAAAAAGTTAAAATACAGTAGCGTACGCTGACCCCATCCAGCTACAGACTGACTGCTGTAGACTTGTTGTTGTTGTTAACTCCTTTTACCTTGTAACTACTCATGGATGTATGTGGGCGCTATGTGGACGAACATAACATGTACCACTAGAGGTTAGTTGCGTGCCACAAGTGGTGCAGATAATAGACAGTAGTTTCAGAGCCAGTGCTCTAAACAAACCTGCTGACATCTATGCTCCACAATGTCAGTCATGCTAGTTTAGCAAGTGTTATGGTTGTTGGTAATAGATTAGTGTCTCTTTCTTTAACAATGAATTCTAGCTCAGCCATGGAATGGGTGGGACGATGGGCGTGTAGCATGGCAGTTTATTTGTCATGATCACGATCTTTGCCACACTTTTTGTACTTATTGTAGCTGCTGCGCACATACATTTATATAGCACATTCATGTCTTTTCATACAGTAATACTTCTCCAATACTTGTAAATACATACGTTTACTGTATTGTATTTTATTTCGTAAAATATAGTGCTATAGTGTTGTTACTGCAACTAGCTCTCTTATGCTGTGATGACCTGTTTTTCTCATCCGGCACATTTCATTGTACCGTTGACCCTGTGTTAACCTACATATGACAAAGAAACCTGAAACTTGATATTATACAAAGTGAGAGTTGGCAGTGCTAAGACTCCTAACCTCATATAGCCTACAGCCACGCTAGAGGCTATATGAGGTTGCACTCGAGTAAAAACAGCTAAAATCAGCTAACACCAACAGGCCCACAATGCACAATACATTTGGATGCTTAACTGGTATAATGTTTACCATTATCGCCATTTAGCATGTTATTGCTAAATGGTGGAGATGCGTAGCATCCGTGAATGTCCGTATAAAATTTCATAACAAAACATTCAATCCGATAGTTTTAAAATATTGATGAAAAAGGTGGATCGACCAACCAGCAGACCAGCAGACCATCCCTCGAGCAATGCTGCAAGTGCATCCAGAAGCTGTCATTAAATATATTCCAGGCTTTTGCAATATCATCCAATATCAATGTTCTTGTCTGGTGATTGGGTTGTGAAGTGTGGCTCAGTGAGAATCTGTCAAACTCCCTGAAGTCTAAAGTTTTTTCCTTTTGCATTTATTACATTTCCTTTATATATTTTTAAAGTGTTTTGCATGTTGTGCCATTTGTTTTCAAGTTCTGCTTGAATAGCCTTTTTTTTAAACTCTTGCAATCTGAATCAGATGCAGCATTCGTCTCTACTTTTTCCTCTCCCTGAGCTAAGCTTTTATTGAGCTTGAAAATAACTGGCACTTTACAACACCGCAGACACCAGGGGCTGAAATCACTGAATGAAGAAATCAGAAAAGCAATGCTAAAAACAATCACAAAAACACTTGCCTCCTGAATAGTGATGCTATTGTTGTGGGCAACATCAAAGCGAATTCCCAGACTTCTTGGGCCAAAGACACAAGAGCACAGATATTATAAAAACAACCAACATTATAGAAAATGCAACAACCCCAATTACGCATGACTCTGGGACTTTCGTACCATATTATTCCTGGTTCCATCCATCCATTGATTTTTCAGCTTCTAATCCAGCTCCATGTAGGTACAGGACAGCCCACATGCCCACATTCTTTAAACTAACTGGGAGATGTAAAGCCTTCAGTGTTCTGGGTCTCTACATTGGTCTTTTCGCAGGAAACGCCTCCACAATAGTGCCTGGGGTGTTCTGTAAAAGATACTTCCACCACCTAAAGTGGATCCTCTCAACGTAAAGAAAAGGCAGTAGCTCGATACCGAGGTCTTCCCAAATCACTAAATCTCAAAGACTGTGACCAGTCAGCCTGTCAATGAATCCCATTTTGGCCTGTGAAATCCATTGGCCTTAAATTGGTTTAGTGGACCCATTCCATTATTCTATGTAAAAGCAGCAAAGCAACAAATGCTGAGATTACAGTGAGAGAGACAGAGAAAGAGGGAGAGAGAGAGAGAGACCGTGAAAGAAATTAAGTCACCATATGGGCTGTGAAACATCTGTTGCCCCAGGGGGTGGCAGGGACCGATGGAGCACCATTACTCCTATGGATAATACATTATTGTGATTGAATAAATAAATAAACCATTAAGTCACTTAAAATGATTTCAAGCCTTGAAAGGTTTCAAAGATTCCATTGTTCATCTGTCTCATTATGATATTGTAGCACTGCATTCAAGAGAGAGAGTGCTTTACACAGTAGGACGGCGCTGGTGTCACACTACAAAAGCTGAACACTGCTGCCAATTACGTGGTTCTGTATCACAAACCTTATGTATTATTGCTTAATCCTACATTATTTAGCAACTGACTAAAGAATAGCCTTTATCAGTGAATAAGAGTAGATGACAAAACAACACACAACAAGAATCGCAGATGAAATAATGACAAATAGAAAACGTCTGGGCCCATTGTACTTATTAAACACATATAATGCAGTGCATTAAACACAACTATGTCCTGAGGCAAAACAGCTGCAACAGACATTATCTCAGTTGTTACAGTTATTATAAGAGCACCCTTGCTGAAACTGTTTGTTGTAATGTATAGTGGTCTACATTTTCTGTTTGCATCAATTCAGTTTGGCAAAAAATACAATAAAAATCAAACATTGGTAACAGTCAACCAAAAAATTAGTCACAATTATGGCACTTTATGTCATGAAGCAAATGACAGGGGGGCTGTGGGGGCTTGATGTGACCATTGGTGTGGCCTTCCATTGTTCTGCATACACTGTGACATGCCACTGTGTACAATTAACTAAATGATATCATAGTCATACCTTATTGTGTTGCATTCACTGCCACCATAAATTACAACCCAATGGAAGATATAGCAAATTTTTAACATACAGTATATAAGCAATGCATGACATAAAATTAATTAAACACACTTCTACCAGATGTGCACCAAAATGACACAAATAAACACAATAAAGTCAACCGGATAGCTTCAAAAGGTTTACTGACTTATTATGTGAAGCTGACGTGCTTGTATAATAATAATACAACAAATGAAATAATTGATTCTAACAATTATTTAAAAAAAACAATGCTATTAGTCCGAATCATGACTACATTTTACAAACAGCAGAGTACAACATGTGGTTTTGAATACACAAAAGGATTTTGTTCTTCTGGGTATTCTCTGCAGGTCTGCCATCAGCTCTGAAACAAAGCCTGAGGGAAAAAACAGCAGCAGATTGTTAAAATTCCAAGGACTGTGTGAAAATAGCAAATCATTAATCTATTTATCCAGTACCCTGTCTCACAATTAAATATACAGTCTGCCAATCCTCACAGGTTTTCATCCACTGTCATTGTGTGGCCAATATTTGCTTATTGGACAGGCTGTGGCTTAGGTGCCAACTCTCAAGCTGGAGACACACCAAAGTATTACTGGACAGATTTATTCCAGATTTGTCCACCAAAAACATTGAATGGAAAATCCCAACTGAAGGCTTTGTTGGATCAGCTGCAATCACTGATGGTGTTTGTACTTGAAAATTACATATTCAAAAAAAAAAAAAAAAAAAAAAAAAAATATATATATATATATATAAGCAATATGCAACAACACCAAATAATGTGGGGGTTTCCCAGGCAACGCCAAATACATACCACTCTAATCTGGTTTTGAGTATGTAGTGTATGTATGTAGTGTATACTCAATGTGTAGCCTACTGCATCGCTATTGATCAACACTTTTGGCTGATAACACAATGCAAAAAGAAAATAGTTGCTATAAAAAATAGAACAAATTGTGGACGGTGTTGAAGGGACCCCAGAGGAATCTATGGAAATAAAGAAAAGAACAAAGTGAAAATCATTAAATCGTTGGAGAAACATTTGGCTTTTTTGGGGCGATAGGTTTGGCTGGTTAATATCCAATGAGACTGATGACACCCCCCCTACAGAAAGTGCATTCAGGCTTGTAAGGGACTGTCAATGTCTGATGAACACCTCTATGCATTCATTACATTAACATGTAATGATGCGCAGATGTGTTTCATCAATACAAGTGAGCTCTTGCCTTGCGCTCTGTAAAGAGAGATTGTCCCTGTATACGAATGCATAAACGTCTTGATGATATGATTTATTCATCCATAATATAAAATATGGACGTCATATCTGTGACATCACCCATAGGTTTCTGAACAGCTGTTGTGAAGCTTAGAATGTGGTCGCTCTGGCAGCCGCCATCTTTGCAGTCTTGCCTCTCCTGGTTAATCTAAAAATGAGCAAAGACATTGATCGTTGGTGGGCCTGAGACAGACTAAAACAAACCACCTGTAACAGCAGCCAGCAGTCAATCAAAGTGGCCACACTCTTAATCATGCTAACTTTAAGTCCTAGTATAATTTGAACAAATGAGATACATAAAAAAAATTAGTACAGTTGTCATGAATGGGGAAGTTAGATAGAGACTTTGAATCTGTTGCCCCTCCCTTACTCCCCAGTTCGGCCAATACAGAAGTGAATGAGACCACTGCAGCAGCAAACAACGACATTATAATAAATGAGAAAAAAAGCTTTCCTTTTCTGTTTGTGTGATCAGCTGAAAAGGCCACAATTAGCATTATCACTTTGTAGTCTTCGGTTCCCAGGGGAATTATCATTGGCTGAGGTACCAAAACAACTTCCGTCCCTCCAGCAACCCCCCAATGGCTCCAAATTCATCAATGAAGGAAATGAAATTCCCACAGTTTGATAACAAGGATTTGGTTGGTGAATAAGAACATGTTGGGGCTGCAATGGGCTCCCATTATTTATAAAGTATAATTATAGAATAAGGTGTGCAAAAGAAAATGCTGCTTTTATCATGCGAGGTGAAAACAAACAATAGTTAGTTAACAAATAATGATAATAACTGTGTGTGTTGTTTACTGCACTCCCTTACCAGACCGATTTTAAGAGCAGAACAACTGTTCCATGACTTGTTTCTTTTTTTTTTTTTTTTTTTAGGTATTAGTTTTGATACCTGTGATTTAACTCACATTTTGAAGCACTGTCTGAACAAAGCACTCCACGATGTTTAATCAGGGATTTGTTCAAAAACATTGTCCTCCTCTTTGGGTCCAACTTGTGACAGTAAAACAACATTGCTAATTATTTGTGCAAAGTTTCAAAAGATTTCAACACGTATTTATTTGTTTCTTCCCCTGATATCCAAGAGTTTTTTTTTTTTTTGCTCCGTCTTGTTGAAGGCACCCCATGCATATGTATGGTTTGAAGTTGTTTGGCTTTCTCGATATGTTTATTTTAAAAATCTTTTTTTAGCTTTACTCATAATTTTGTGAGTAGATTGTCTTGATGTTGGGAATTATAATGAGATTTATGTTTCTAGGACACCATCGAAATGAGGCTTTAGTCTCAGTAGGATATTTCAAGCATTCATCTGCTGTTTTCTTTCTTTCCTTTTTTTTATTTATTTGAATCGAATAACAAAGCAGAAGATGATAGACAGGGGGAAAGAAACAAAGGAGATTGGAGGCTTCATTTGAGTGCTGAGCAACCAAACAATGAATAAAACTGAACAAGATCTTGAGAAAGTATCCTTAAAATGCGAATGGTGCTATCAGAATGTTTAGTAGCAGTTTACTGGAGACAGCAAAGGAACCCATCAATGCAAGAAGGGATTTATTTGTGATATATTGGTAAGAAAATACGACGTAAGTTTTTTTTTTTTAAACGTGTCTAATTCTTTGCCTTTACGTAGCTTATGTTTTGTGTCATGATCAGTTTACAGCATGTTGGCAATTATTAGAAAGTGGTTTTACTGTCTGCTGCAGTTTAGTTCTTGAATAAGGCATTCTGATATGGAATAATCTGATGACAACTCAATATATCTCAAAATAGCCAGAACAGAACAGGCTACATGATATTTTTGTCTTTGATTATGCTCACTGAGGCAATCATAGAGTCATAAATTCTTACACTCACTTGGCTGGGAGGCACGGTAGACTACGCGTCCCTGACTAAACATAGCTTGTAGTATTTCACAACCTGCAACGTCACCAGTGGCACCAATAACATCACTCCTCTTTCACTCTGTGTTTTACTGTCGTGGGTGGAAGAGTGCTCGGTGCTCTTTTGACATTATGAGTAGTGTAAGTAGTGGGTAGTTGTCTTTCACAATGGCCCACTACATGGGTTAAAAGGTACAATTATGGCTGCCATCACTCAATTTTGTTCCTGAAGGCCCGTGCCTGTTGGCTTGAGGAATCTGATTACTCAGCTCGCCAGAAACAGTTTGCTTTTGATTGAGCAGTTCCTGCAAGCAACAAGTCAAGGCTAAAGATTTTCTAAAAGAAGAACACTTTAAAAGACTGTGACAAGAGCAACACAGAGGATTAACTGTGACTTTTGACTCATGATGCCACAGTAATGTGCGAGGAGGAGCAGCTGTGTGTGATATTGCCCCACTCAAGGCTGAACTCCTGAAACATCTCGAGTCTAATGAAGTCGACTCTGATGTTTTGAAAGAAATACTGCTTGTGATGTTAAAGGACCTTTCTGACAGATACTCTGATCAAGACACTCTTCACACAGGTAAGCCAAGGTTAGACATTTTTTTTTTGCTATGAATGAGTTCCTCCGCTGCCATACTGTATCTTGCATTTAGGAGTAGGTGCATGCACATATGCTCTATTATCCTTCCCCCTTTTTTAATCAGCATCAACGCCGGACCCGCACATCAAAGGAGCTGCCTCTCCTTGAAGTTGAGTACGCTTGACTAGCCGCTGAGGTGAATGACAACCAGGTAGGCCAACAACAACATCAACAACAGGAAATTGACCACAGTTAAGCTGCTTTTGAAATGGCTCATTAGGCTCTGTCACAGTCTGCTGGAGGTGCATGACAGTGTATTTGCTAGATGTGATTTCATGAATCTGGAAACTTGTGAGTGAGAGAGTAGCTCCCTTTGCACTGCAGCTGACTTGCATTTTTCAAAGAAGCCCCCTTGAACCTTAAACTTGCTGATCAATTAGTATTCATGTAGAAAAATGTATAATATCTTACTTACATACTTACTTACAATCTTACTCATTCACCCATCTCTCCATTCAGCCGCTCTCATTAACTCACCAACCTACCCACTCTCTCACACACACTCCTTCCCCCTGCCAAAACCGAAAGGTTTAAATTGGTACAATGACTACTACTATGACTGCTACTGTCACTACTGATATCACTATTGTGGAGGCTGAAATGTAAGATCAGCGCTGTCTGGGCTGACATCCTTCAACATGTTTTAAAAGCTGTTCTAATTGCATCCTTTGGATTTCCAGTATGAAAGGCATTACAATCTTTAGTCATCTAGTTTTGATGGCGTGATTTCATGGAAGCGCCCTCTCTTCAATGTTCAGTGCTTAGTAGTGTGAAATATCACAAATTTAAAAAATATTATGTTATTTTGCAGACCATGAAGAAGAACATTTAATAGCCTAGTTTAAAGGTTTTCAATTAGTCCAGACAATATATGCTCTCTTCGTTTTTTCAATTTGGCTCAGATGTGCTGAATTGACTTGTGCTTAATTGTGCATTAAGCTGAGTTTCCGTTCAGGAAATAATTCACATCCTGCTTTGACGATCAGCAACAAAAGCGCAGCCCTTCTCCTAAAGCACTGCTTTAAACGTCAGAGCGTCACAAGGCCTGGTGGTGTCAGAAAACCTTTAAAAAATATGCATACAGCATTTGATTTATTTCTGTGATCAAGCTAAAGTGTCATAATTCAGACATGATCATCATTGGCCCACGGTCCCTCACTTGCAACTTCTTCCACACCGTCAATTCAACTCCATTCTGTCCTCCTCCCCACGCAATCACGAGCTCTGACTCATTTCCTACAGGAACCTCTCCATGAAACGCCGTGTCAACCGAAAAACCATGACTGGCTTTTTCCATCTAAATAACACAGCTTGTCTCCGCCCATCACTCTCCTTCCCTTCTGCTGAAACTTTGATCCAGGTCTTCATCCAGAATAGACTACTGCAACAGCATTTTATATGGCACATCATCATAAAAAAAAAACCCTCTATATATTCAGAACTGCATGTCTGCTCATCCACTCCTGTGACCACATCACCCCTGCCCTCCAGAAACTCCACTGGCGCTCTATCCCACAACAGATCCAATTCAAAGTCCTTCTCCTAATACACAAAACCCACTATCATGAGTTTACCCAGTGAATGGAGAAGGAAGAGAAGAAAAAAAAAGGTTTTCAAAAAGCATTTCAAAGAGATGACAGAGCTCTTCATCCTTGCCCTGTAGTTTTAAAATTGATTAGATGATGGACGTAAATCGCAATCCTTGACCTTACTTACTGAAGCATTAATGACAGAAATGTCTCAGCAAATCATTATGTTTAGCTGACGTCCGTCAATTACTGGCAAAAAGATTGATGCCTGAAACCAAAGGTAGACCAGACCAGTCTAATTTAAAGTTGCTAAATTGCAAAATTTTGCTTATCATTGGCTCCGTCCAGCTCCACAATAATTAAGCAGTGACAGTCTATTTAGTGCTGCCTTGTTTTGTATGCGTACACATATTAGTAGAAACTTACAAACTGCGCCTGATGAGTCGTAATTTCTAAAAGTTATACTAAGCACAACTTTGATGTGATTTGAGGTATCACTCCAGTCACCAAATGAAGTAAAAAAGTAAATCCTAAAACTTTCAACAAGAACAAAGTAGATTATTTTCTCGTGTCACACTGTTGCAAATTGGACAAATTAGCATCTTCGCTCCAAGGTGTTTGGCCATGTGTTTGAGTTAAGACGCCTCGGGGTAACTACTAGTCCTTAGAGGAAATTGTACTCTAGAGCAGATGTTAATGAAACATATATCCAGCACTGAATTACTGAAGTGAAAAGGCAAGAAACATATGAAGTCACTGAACTGAATGCAAAGCGTTTGTTGTTGAATCTCGCCAAGAACTCTCATATTTATGCATAACATATCGATATATATCTGGACTCTTCTCCTCTTCCTCAGTTTGGAATGAGCACTCACTGAGGCATTTAAAGATGGACGTTAGCGTTTGCTTGAAACTGCAACATACAGATGTTTCTCTTTTTCCCCCCCTTTTAAATGTCTGTCTGTCTCGTTCAAGCGCTACAAAAAGACAGCATATTTCCGCAGCAGGCCCAGACTACAGCAGAGAAAAGCCATCTGCACCAAGCTTCGCCTTGAGTCAAACATCTTGAGGAGCAAATGGGGAAGGTGCTGCTCTTGCGGTGCCTGTGGAGTTTCAGCAGGAGGTTGTGTCCCGTCTCCCCCCCTTCATACAATAACTCTGTCCCATTTAGCCCTTTGAGTGATCACAGCCCTAATGGACTGATAAGTGTTAGAGCCACGATGTAGCAAAACTCTGGACATAAATTTACCCGCTCGCCCGGGCAAATCTTTCATTGCATTTCTGCTTTGAGGTAATCAATCAGTGTCCACACACTTTTACATTTACACAGCTGAAAATGTCAAATAATTATATGCATTCAAAGGCTTTTAGTACTGTGGGATGTTTGCATAATGAAGCATAGCATTAAGAAGTCTTTTTGCTCTTATTGTAATTAGGACAAATATTCTTTCTATTGTAAAGAGCTGGTTATTGCTAGAGATACATTCCAGGCTACTTCCCTCTTCTGTCTTGGTCTGCTTCTCTTTTCCATATTTTTGAGAAACATGACAAAAAAATGAGCAGCCGTCGATGGATGGCAACAAATGTTGCACTTACTGCCTCTAATTGTGATGCCTCTGAATGCACAGAAGAAGATGAAGTTGCCAATAAAAAAATAAAAAAAAAAACAGCCTTTGATGCAAAAGTTCCTGAAAAAGCCAATTCTGTCAATCCACTGCCCCTAAAAGCAAATGTTACCGCTCTGCCTGACGAATTATTAATCACTCCCCGCTCAAATATTTTCTCATTCTCTCTCTCTTTCTCTCTCTCTCTCTCTGCATGGGCGAGTGTTTCATTTCTATGGCAAGCACGAGCTGCCATTTGCAGACTATAAGAGCAAATGTTAATTTGCCCCATGTGCATTTCTGTGCCAGAGGAGCCATAAGGCTTGGAGCTAACGTAGTGGTCAAAAGAAAGAGAGGGTTGGGGGGCTGACTTGGGTATTTACATAAGGTAATGTGATTGAGTTGTTCCCATAGATTTATCCTTTCCCTCAAAAACCCTTGGGTGACGCGAGGAATAAGAGATGAGAGGCACATTTATCCTCACAACTGTTGCCTCGCATTCTTCAGTGGCTCCAGATGAGAAAGGCGGCGCATCCTATAGACATCATCTACGCCATATTATGTGATAGTCTGTCAGGATCATCTTCTAATCTACAGATGGCGCGTTCGCAGCTACAGAGGGCTTTTTAACAGTTCTGAAACAGGTGTCGGTGCATTATCTTGTCATCTGTTTAATTTATGTCTCTCCTAAGTCCTTCTTGTTTTCTGATTAAGGTCTACAGAAATGAACCCACTCTTATGTTATTCTGCAACTGCGGACTCTCCTCAAAGCGGGACGGTCATCACGCATGTTCAATAGCTACTATCTACTCTACTGTATGTTGTTGCAGGTCGTGTTATGATTTTTGCAGAGCCTCTAATAAGAACTGAGGGGCAAATTTTGTTTTTTTGTTCGTTCAATTCATGCAAAAATCCAGAAGTGACAAACGAAACCAAACTAGGAACTAAAGGGACTAAATTCAAGACAGGGCGTGATGACCATTGTCATTTATGTCATGTGATGTCACTGCCGGGTCTTAGAAGAAACAGATTCATGCACTAAATGAATGAATCCACTAAAAATGTCAATAGAAAACAACAACAAAGCAGCATAAACATTCAGGCCATCGCACTGACATTTATAGAACGTTAAGAGAATGCAGCTTTATCAAATGCTGCCGATGTAAATGTGACATTATTGTTGCTTTCAGTTGGCTCTCTTTTGTGTTGCTAATCTAAATCCATAAATCTTCCTCTAGATGTCCACTAAAACAAACTACCATGTTATCCATGGTACAATATACGTATGTTATCCAACATTTTAGCTTCTCCTCTCAAGCAGAAGCTAAACCCAGTCAGTGACTCCCCAGTGCTGAACGTGGTAGTGCAAGAAATAAAGTTTTAGTCTACTGATAATTTGTCTAAAAATCTCAAACTTTTTGGCTCATAATTGTTTTTCTTATGTATTTTTTTTTTTTTTTCAGGTGGTGATGAACATCAGAGAATTTTGCTTTGCAGACAAAACAAGGAGCGCCACAGTAGCACATTAGAAATGGATGTTTTCCAAAGGTCGATGTGATTGATTTTAAACTTGTGCAGCAATCTTTTTTCCACAAACTGAATGGTTGTCTCATCCCAAACTAAATGGTTTTACACAGCAGAGAAGGAAAAGGGAAGGAGGGAGGAAAAGCAGGTCAGTTGTTGACATGGACGAATGGGGGATACAGCAGAACAGAATACACCACGGTGACCCAGATAGGACCCAGTCCAAAGCTAGAACATGCACGTGAATATTGTATCATACTATATTATACACGTGGCTGCTTTTACATGTGCCGTTCAAGACAAGTAGCTGAAAGTCAAACTAAAAGTGCATCTTTGTGTATGTGTGTGTGTGTATATATTTGTGTGTGTGTGTGTGTGTATATATATATAGCAATCATGCATTTTTATATACAATATTTGTGTATGTGTCTTGTGTGACTACTGCTGTATTTTAAAGCAGCTCAACCATGAGAGATGGCAACATGCAAATCGTGAAGAGTTGAATCATTTCTTAAGTGTGTAGGAGATTTAAAAAAAAAAAAAAAAAAAACGCTCTCTACACTGTGAAGTATTGGCCTGACATTTCATCCACATGGTGGTGCTGGTGGACTGCTGACCGTGGGCCGTCCTCAGTTTGTCTGTCGCACTCACGCACTGCCTCCTTTCAGTCCCACACCATCTCATTCTCACTCCCTCCCGCTTTGACTTATCACATCTTTTGCTCTCTCCCTCCTCTCCCTCGCTCGTCTTCCTTAACATAATGTGAGATGGGGTGAAGTGTTATGGCAAATTAAGTAAAATTAAGACAAGAGAACAGCTCTACTCACCTGTGTCGTGCGTGGTTTTTATTGCACAGCCACTGACAGAGCCCTGCCTGTGCTGTCCTTGGAGATGGGTGTTGATGACAGACTGCAGACCATGAAAGGAGTGGGAGTGTTGCATCCAGTGGAGGTGGAGGTGCCTGCACAACACATTATCATTCACCCTCTATGGTTTGTTTTGTTCTCTTTCCCTTTTCACACTTTGTCTGCTATTTTTTTCCTCCCTTCCCCTTTTTTTCATATCCTTTCTTTGGCTCTGTGCCCCCCCCCCTCTCTCTCTCTTTCTCTGCCTTTGTCCTTCCAGTTCCCTGTCTTTCTCTCCGGTCTTCTGTGTAGGTCTTGTCATTTGCTGAAATCTTGAAGTCTTTTCCATCTCTCCCTCTTCCACAATTCTGCTGTTATCTGTCCCACCACCTTTTTACCAACATCTACCTTTTCCTCATTCTGCCAACCTCTCCCCATGGCACCTGTCTAATTCTCCTTGTACCCACTCTGTGGTGCCACTCATAGCTTGCTCCTTCACCCTCCCCTTCTTCCTTTCCTGGCTCTCTCTGCCCTGGCAGTCTGACAATTGTTGGAGCATACGCTGCTAAGCAGTTATCACCAGCTCACAGGGGTGTGTGTGCGTGTGAGTGTGTGTGTGTGTGTGTGTGTGTGTGTGCACATGTGCGAATGTATGTTTGGTAATAATAGAAAGAGAGTGCGTATATGTGAGCATACGTCTGTCACTGTGTGCATTTTTCTATTTATATTGAGGTGTACAGCTCTTGTGTTCAGTAAAACAATACAAACAATGTGTCAGACAGGTTTCTATTATATTGGAGCTTTGTATGGCTCTTCTAGTATAGTGTAATGTTTTTTTTTTTTTGCAACAATGAGGGGTAAAACGATACTGAAAGGCTGCAACTCTACTCCTACCCCTGCCAAACATCCCTGGTGTCTAGCAGCTCTGGATCCATATAAAAGGCACTAATTTCTTTGTCTTCAAGGATTTTTTTTTTCTAGTTTTGGTCCCATCTGTCACTGGGAGAAGGTTGAAAGAAAGGAGGAATAAGCCCAGCTGGAATCCTTTGTCTATTGAAGATAGATCACATTGTAGTAAGACCAGGACAATGCTTCTCTGGCCTTATGGGTACTGAGAGATGAGGGACACAGGCCAGGTCCAGGACCTCGAGAGCCGGGCATGCCAAACAATCATCCTGAAGGAAAGTAATTCATGAGGGTTTGATTTGTTTTTTTCTTGATACAGTGAAATTATATTTTCAAGCTTTGTTGTCCATTCAACCATAAATTAGACACGTCTTCAATGGCAAGTCTATGCAGTGGTTAAGGCAAAGATAATTTAGATTGCGACAAAGCATTGTTTTTCTTGCCCATTAGGGACCATCTATAAATAGATTTGATATGTTGGAGTTATCAAAGGTTATGACTTGCAATTGACTGTAGTTGTATGGTCCCACTATGTTGCAATCAGAAAAGATGAGGGAAAATATGATGAAAAGGTTGCTTCTTTGACTCTAACAACTGCATGAAAAATGTCTGATGCGGAGTCATTGTTTTCTCTCCACAGGAGGGCATGCATGCAAAAAATAAAAAAATAAAAAAATCTGAAGCTGATACTCATATGCCGACTGATGCTGACTGGTTCCCTGCAGTTATTGTGTGAGTTTGACATGATAAGTTGAGCTTTTTAAATCGCCGGGATCAGGACCTAATTCGTAATTTTTATGTGAGTCAGTTATGAGAGCGGTTTCAGGTTTCGGTTAGACGTACACAGCAGGTACCTGAGGTTATTTGGATGAGTTCATTCCTTTCAGTGTATACTTTAAAAACTGTGAGACTAGCGTTAGGAACATGCAATATAAAACTCATTAAAAATTCATTTCATGGGACGAGTTGCAGATTGCTGTCGCTGTGACAATTTACCCTCCACCTTTAAAAGCTATGGCCATTTAAATGCTTTTCCACTTTAAATATAGGTGCGGATGTAGTTAAGATAGAAGACTCGTAGTAGAACTAAATGAACTTCAGCATAGTTGGATATGAAAAACTCAGTGCACGCACACAAGTGAGGTAAATAAGGCCAAGTATAGTAGCAAGATGAAGCAAACTGACAGCATTAACAAGAACCACCGTGAGGGTTTACAAATGCATGGAACTCGCAAAATGTATTTGACCTGTTTTGACCCCCCCAAACTCAAATTCTAATTAGTTATTTTGTCAAGTCTCTCTTCTTAAAAATAAATAACTCAACTGCCTCAAGAAATTATGTTTCTACAGTTGACGAAGCTGTTGCAGCAGGGGGTAAAAATAACTTCTCTGTAGGGCTACGAGGTGTTGGAATGTTGGCGGTGTTAGCTTTGAATAAAAAATATCTACAATTAGTAAAGAAACAACATTCGATTTGTAAATATAAATGAATAAATAAGTCTAATAGTAACTGATGAGACTCGGTTTGACCTCATACGTCGTCTCCTGCTTGTGGGCAAATGCCATCGCGTGGTCTGCTCAACTGTGCTTACATTGATTTCCGAGATGGCTTTATGATGTTTTGAAGTCTAGTCTATGAAAGCAGGACTGCCTTTATTTTTATGTGCATATTGATGCTAGTGCATAAATAAGATTTGTTTGGCGTTATGTTAAGCGAGAGTGCATTTATCTGCCATGATGTTTCAGGCCCTCGCTAAGTATAAACCACCATCCAAGTGGCTTAAGAACTGCCTTGAGGGGATGGCTGTCTGTTTAAAAGCAGGAAACAGATCTCGTATCAATTATGTTACTGTCTTATTTTACACCTAAAGAACAAGTGCATATGGCAGAGGGAAAGCGTCCTGCATTGGAAAACCAAAATGAGCTACGGAAATGTCTTGGGGATAAATGGATAAATGGAAAGGGGAACAGCATTAGGGAGGTGTGTCCTCCCCTCCCTCCCCCATGCATAACTTACAAATTATCAATGTTTTTATTTTCCTTTTGCCACATATTGGAAGGCCCAAGAGACCTATTAAGGAACCAAGGGAAGAAAAACACCAGATTTCATCTGATTCCCTGGAGGATAGAGTCTTACGATGTTAAGAACACTTGCTTGGAAAGAGTCCATAGCAGTACAAAAGTTTTAGTGGAAGGTTTTTTTTTATCTATAGTATTGATCCGCTTAGCATTTACTCTCCCTGGTGTCTAGAGCAATAGTGCAAATTAGACAGGCCTAAGGCAGCACGTGCACCAGTGTGATTTAAAGTGCAAAAAACCCCCCCAAAAAACAACAACAAACAATACAAAGTTGGAACACTAAAAATGTATTCAATGAACAGTTTTAAAGTTGTTAACTTTTTGGCACAAGAAGGCCTTCGTCAGGATGTGAAAGACTGCAAATTAGCAAAGAATAAATTAGCCACTGATATATTCGGGGAAAAAAAAAAAAAAAACAACTGTCATGGTGTTGCAGCTGTGCTGAAATGAAACAATGAACCAGAGATTAATGACTAATTTATTCCCTTTGGAATTCTGTCACTCAAAAACACACACACACCAAACCTCACTGTCTTTTGAGTTGTTAAATGATGCTCATGGTCGATCCACACAGGTGTTTTCACTTATCTTATGAATAGACTTCTTCTCACTACAATGCAGATTTTTACAGACTGGCCTTGATTGAGATTTCCCTTACTTCCTGTCAGCTTGTTAAGAGCATACAGCTTTAAAAAAAAGAAAGGATTTCACTATTGTTTTTTTATTGTTAAGAATTGATACACAAAGGCTGGCCTATTACAGACAGGACATACCATTTAAGTAAGCTAAAGAGCTAGCTTCAGCCTACGGATAAGAAAAGGCCTTTTATTAGAACACATTACATATTGTGATATTTTCGACAAAGCGATATCAGCTTCTTTGCAGCCACTCTTTAAAGTCAGCGTAAAGTAATAATAAATATGTATTCTGAGTTTCTAGGTTCCAAAATCGGGTCAAAATGAGCACTATTCTTTGCTTTGAGATGCTGGGCGTGTGTGCGCTGGATGCATGAAAACAAGCCCACGCCTCCTTAAACTGTCAAATTCCGCAACCACAATAACCCTCAGCAGCATTATTGGAGTTATCCGGCCCTACACGTTTGAAGCACCAGAGCCAGAATCTGACTGTAAAATGGTCACTGCAGAGGTGGGTGTAGGTGGTAATCCTTAAACTCCCCTTGACGCTGCCCTTCATAAAATCAATCCACTTCTTCTTCCTCTCTTCTTTTATGGGAAATTTGAATAAAGGGACCAAGCTGTTCTGCAAATTCTGGCATCCAGGGAAGAGGCTTTTTCTTTTGAGACACTGAAGGCACAGCTAGCTAGCAAAGACTGTAGCAACTGAGTACAACCGGTGTGCTCGGACCCCCCCCCCCAAAAAAAACCCTGCGATCAAAACTCATTAAAAGCAAGTTAACCCTCTAACTCCACATTTCAGTAATACATTGTTCATAGCCTTCTCACAAGTGTTCAGCAATTGTTTCCCAACATATATAATGTGTTTCTAAAGAAATCTCTATTTTCCATTTGGACTTGGACTTGGACTGGAATCTCATTTATGATGGACTAAATCATTTAAATAGCACTAAAATACTGAAACATAAATAGTAATCTTATTAGTGCATGCACGTTTGGTGGGTTCACATCTCCACCCAAATGCAAGGTCTAATGAGCTAAAATAACTGAAAACAGCTATGTGGGTGTACAAATCCATATGGCTCTATGACTTATGAACCTTTTACTCGCATTGCACAAACTCTGGATGATTAATGTTTATATATTTTTTGGGGCAGTGCTTTCTCACTAACCAGCAAAGTCTCTTCTTTTGTATACGCTTACAGCAACCGGTAGCGCTAACCATTCATTCAGCACTTTTGTATGGATTTGTGAAATACCTGACATTGTTTATAAATGACATCCAATTCATTTGAGATTTAAAATTAGAGACAAATTGTATGCACGCTGTCAAAAAACAGATATCTATTGTATCCAGATTCCAGGCCAAAACTGAACATCCGCAATTTCACATTACAGGGGATACAGATGTTGAAACACAACACAATGAGGATGTGAAGTTAGGAAATGTGTATTTTTCTGTCAGTGTCAGAGGTTGAAAGCAGACGACTGAATCCTTTGCAAGAGAGCATTTTGCCCATAGGATTAAGATTGGATGGCTGGGTTTAAACCTGTCAAAAGAGCAGACTCAAATCCCTCACTCACAAACACTTTATGGTTCTCACTTGAGGTGCTTGTGAGCAGTGGAGGAAGGAGATATTTCTCTTTCATGCCACTTACTTCAGAAGCCATTCAGCACATCAACTGGATTGTGGAGGATTTGTAGGGCACTGAGCAAAGAAGCTAAATTCTGGGAAATTAGTTATCATGTTTTTTTTTGGGTGACAGGTCTGTTACAATTCACTCATTAAAATTAGTTCCTTTTCACACAGTGCAATTTTGAATTACAAGTATGTAAATGTTAAGATACGAAGTAAATACATCTACCTAATTACACTATTGCCAGTTGACAGTATTGAAGTTGGTCTAATTACCAAATGGGTGAGTTTGTCTCGTCTTCTCTTGCCTGCACGGTTTGGCCTTTTGTGTGTTTTCAACCTTAAATACAACTCCTTTCTTTCACTGTCCTTCCAACCTGTTGTCCTCAAAGACCTCAAAGCATTGAGCTCAGAAATAATACTTAGTCAAATATAGAAAATAATTAACCTGAGCATAAGACTATTTGTGTGTGTCGGTGCTTTTTTTTTTTGGATGTGCCTTAAGTGCAATGGTGAGCAACCAAGGGGGAAATTGGAGAGGGCAAACGACAAAAACAAGAAATCATTTTCTGAGGAGTTATTTGAGTGGAATTACAATGTCTTGTTATTTTGCAAAATTATACTGTGTTTGCATAAAGAGCATGACACTTGGGAATTGCCTTGTGTATCATGCAAATATTACCCTGTATACCCTATCCAGCAGTTTCTGGTTCAAATCTGGAATATTTTCAGTGCAATGAATGCTGATTTATCAGTGATAGTACACTTTTATATTGTACAGATTACACAGTAAAATTATAATTGAATACATTTGTATTAAGCATTTAGAGCATAACGCGGCGACGCAGAATGCATTATAAGTTGTGCAAGTGTAAAACACCAGTTAAAAAGTCAACTGTAGGATGTCTGAGGCAAATATGCCATGACAAGAAGAGAGAGAGAGAGATCAAATGTAGCATCTCATATGGACTTAGGACCCCCAGCCTGAATATCAAGTACATCATCCGACTGCCTTTAACCTCCTTTTGATATTTTCATACAGCGTCGACCAACAAATGCAAACTACTGAATATGTTTTTGATATTTCTTTTCAGTTATAAGGAACTCATATGCTAATTCATTGTTTTTAGACAGTTTAGTTTTCAAACTGCAAAGTTGTATTTAATTCTAAAACATAAAACATCAACAGTCTCTTACTAAGAGGTGAGTGAACTTTTGTTTCAAGCTCATCACCTTCAAGGTTGTTAATATATATATATATATATATATATATATATATATATATATATATATATATATATATATATACACATTTATTTTATTGCTGTCAGATTTGCTGGAATATCACTTAAATGTTTGAGTGATAACATTGAAAGAAATTGCCATACCAGTTTATCAAGCAACCCTTTTTTTTTTGGTGGTTTTGGAGCCAATTCACAAAAATACAGGGATTGTTAACAGTCAACAAAAATACATCAAAATACTTTATACTACAATTATCCTCAGTTAGATCGGCCCAGTCGAAATGTTTCTGGTGCCCATCTGATCCTTAAATGCTTCATCAATCCAGGGAGCAGCAATGGGTGTTTACTAGAAATTGCCATTTATAATTTGAATTGGCAGCAGACGGCTTCAGTAAAATGTTGTGATACAAATTCACTTACTGCAAGTCATTTAATTGAGGAAAACTGTTAAGGATCTTCGGTGCACCAGGATAGGAAAAGTAATGGCAGCCTGTAGGAGAGATAACTTTGAGAGGAAAGTACTGCCGAAAAAAGGTTCTCTGGATACAGAGACTCAATTCTATCACCAGGAGACCTCGACTGAGAATTAAATTTACTTTCTCGCAGACCTGAAGTTGTGCATTTCGTTGCACACTTTGTGAATCTCAAAAAAATTGTGATCAGACCTCATGATGAACCATGGATTTCTTCTAATATATGGGCATGTTGATCAGCTTAGTCTTTGCGAAGGCATTTTTCATGGCAGGCATGACACACTTGTCTTAGCGGGGAAACGACAGGTGTTTCTAATATTATTAATGATGCAAGTTCATTTGAAATGTCCCAGCATGCCATGATGGCAAGCCAGCATGCACAAATCAGAGACTCTATACTTCCACACCTGAATGGAATTTAGCCATTACTAATTACACTTTTTCTACTCTTGTTATGGCATGTCAAAATGTCTTCTCAGCTCCTTTCTTGGAAATCTGCTCTGCTCTTTGGAAAACTACTGTTTTCAGTGACAGTTTCAAATAATACTTTTCAACTGATTCTACACCTGTTTCACCAGTGAGCACCACACAGTCAATAAGACACATTAAAATGGCTTATTATTAAAATATTCAAATATTGTGAGTAAAGTTTAAACTCTTCTTTGATCAGGTTCTGCATTATTGGGGAAGCTTTGGTGGGGAATTTGCCAAAGCAACCGGGCACGATGGACCCCCAAAGCTTCCTTTAACTTGAGATACTTGGATCGAACTGAAGCATAGGTCCGGTGAACTCAGAACAAGTCAGCAGTGGTGGAGGTCATGTTTTAAAACCAACGAGGAAGTTTGGAATGGCGTGGAGATGGAAATCAAGACTGATGTGATGGAAGAAGCAATTAATTTGAGAGACAAGGCTCACCCTATGGGACAGAGGTGAGGTGCCCTAGTAGGGAAAGAAGATGCCTTTCGGAGCAGCATTGCTTGTCGGATGAATTAGCTTCACACTTTTCTGAGTGTGCTCGAGGTGAGGTGGTGTGATTTCAGTTCTGGCGCAGAATTCGAGAGTGAAAGAGATAGAGAAGTGTTAGGGGGGTATAGGAGTGCTGGAAGTGGTAATTTGAGGTGTGGTCCTGTTCCTGAAACCCTGCTGATAGTTTCAGTTAATCAAGGTTAAACTCTGGAAATCATTAAGGCTGAACAATGAGGGAAATGTTTTAACTTGTTCCTCTTCTGAATTCTAAATACATGAATAGCCAGCATGTGAGAAACACGAACCATGTGACTCACATGTCATGTGAAGCCTGTAACTTACAACATGGTTGAACCTGCATTTTTGCTTCTGTTTGGACATGAAAGACGGTTTAGAGCTTTTAGATAGACATACTGAACACTACTTTTCTTATTTTGATTCATTTCTAAGGTTTTCTGACAGATATAGCATCTTAATGTTCTATTTCTTGACTCCTCGTGTCATGAGTGAACAGATTTAAGGTACAATGAGTGTTTTTCCCAACAAATCATAACAAAATTCAAATATGTGCCTTCAAAAACACAGTGGCTGGCAAAGGCTTTCTTTCTTGTGGTCTTGGTCTTGTCCTACAACTCCAATGTAGCTATGTGCATTATCATGCATATAGATACAAAGAGATATGATATGTCAGTGTTAGCGTTAGTCATTTGGTCTACTAGCACACGAATAAAAGTGTAATTGTAAGAACCCTTCCTTTCATAGCGTTTCATAGGATAGTATTCAAAGGATGCGTTTCTGCGAGTGGTTCTCAGTTTGTTAACTTTAGGTCTTTCTCTATAAATGTGTCCACACAACCATGGTTATTATATTCATGACAATTGTTTAAGCAATTGTAACAATGATGATGAAACTCTGGGAAACTTTTGTAAAAGACCGCTGTAGGAGACCGGCAACAGGACTATGCTTCAGGCAGTGTTGGCAGATGAGTCCCAGAACAAGAAGACAACTTGTTGATGTATGCATGCATGCATGGACACACACACACACACACACACCACAGCACACCACACACACATACACACACCCTTCACTGCACATCACTTTGTGATTAACCTCACTGTGACCATTCAACACTGGGCTAGGGATGAAACCACAGCTTTAGGCAGAGCCAAGGTTGTGCAATGTTTTCAGTTATTTCAGCATTTCTGCTGCTGACATAGATCATACGCTCCCTTGGCAATACAAGCACAATAAAGGGGCTGTTACCTTAACTGAGTTAATTGGCATAACCGGACTCACCTCCTTATGAACTTGGCCCGGATCGATTGTAGCTATTGTTATGATCATGTTCAGATGGGCATTGTCATAACAAAGAGGTCAGATGTATATATTGTGCCTTTCTGTTTATAATGAATTGTAGCTCTGGAGCCCTGCTGTCGAAATAGCTATTGATTAGGAAGGGCTGATGGTAGCTGGGTTTGATTATTCATGTGAGGACTTACCTGGGCAGGATCGATATGGCCCCAAGGATGAGAACTGCACACATGCTCATGTGTCGATGGAGGCACACGCGCACAGGCAAGTGCACAGAGAAAAACAGGACCACCATAATAGATCATGTTTTGTAACAACGTATGAGTTTCTTCAGTCAAGTGATGTGAATAATTTGCTTTCTTATGACGTACAAATGAAGCAAAGTTAAAAAAAACTCTTTATTTGCATTTTATATAGTACTGGTGATTAATGAAGTACTTCATATTTGCTGATCCTGTTTTCAGTTGAAAGAAAACATGTCATAACAGCAGCAGGAAGCTTGCAAGTAAGCTTGTAATCAACAACCGAGGACTATTATGACATTTTTTCAATGCGCAAATAGCTAAAACCCGACACGCGTCTTATTTGTCATTGACAAAATAACAAACCTGACAATTTAAGAAAACAACAACACAATCTAAATACAGTCCGCTATTACCTGCGGAAGGTATTGTGCTCGTGCTTGTGTCTCTCGCGCTGGTGCAATGGTAATGGATGGACAATGATGGCAATGGAAGCAATCTCCTCATCGTAAATGAATGTACATCTGCTGGATTGTTTCCCCCAAAGAAATCAAGAGGAAAAACCCCATCAATTAGCAGGCACACACAGAGGCACGGTGTGATGTGAATGACAAATAATCAGGGCCTCCTCCTCCTCCTCCTCCTCCTCCTCCCCAGCAGCCAACGTCAAACATTACAGCAATCTGAAAACGAAGGCCCATCAACAATGCATTTCCTCTCTCAAAGCAGGGAAAATGCTCACTAATAAGTGTGGCAATATATTTCAGCTTTGTTCTCCCTTGTGGATGAAGTGTGGCGCATATTCATTTGCAAATGTGAGTACAGCATGTTTGTTCTTATGCCCGATTGTGTAAATATTAGAACGAGGCGCTCACTTTATACTCGAGCAACTGGTGAAATACAATAGCTGAGTTTGAGTTGGGCGCCTGGAGGTTGATGTATGGAAATACGGAGCTTCAATTGTGTGCATGCATTTCTTTCTTGTGCTCTCACTCTTTGTGTGTGTGTGTGTGTGTGTGTGTATCCAGATGATAAACTGGGCACGCAGAGCAGCAGGTGAACTTACTCCCACCTGAGGACCCTGCGGTGTGGTTCCAGATTTGGCTAAGGAAGAGCAGGAGGCCTTATCAAAAGCCCGGGGAACAACAAAAACCTCAGCTGCACAAAGGACTCCTCAGAGAGAGAAGAAGCTCTCATTTAGAGAGAAAAGAAGATTGGATAGAAAAAAAAAAAAAACGTACAGGGCTTCCTTAATGCCACATTAGTCTTTGGAGCTTTGTCATGTGACAAATACATTATACAGTGCGCACTCCGACAGATGAAGTACAATAAAGATTTCATGCGCATAAATATGTATAGATACTGCATTAACTTTATGCTAATCTGTTGTATTACTTAAAGGTGATGGATCTGACATGACTGCTTTGTGGCACCCAAATCCTCATTTTCACACGCATTAAAATGTTTTCGCGTCATTCTCAGAATGCAAAGCTCAACTTCCCTTCCTTTTTGAAAAAAAAAAGCTTTGAGAAAAAAAATAAAAATTAAAGAAGGAAAATGGAAAACCTACGTCAGAGGATTCGGGACATGTTTTGTTGCTTCGCGTTGGCTCTCTATTGTTGCACCGTGAGCTTGGGGAATGTTTAATCTGATGCGCAGGTTTACAAAGTGTATTTTTATGCGTTAAGTATGATGAGAGCGCATTGCACTCTGCACTGCTGCTTTGTTAATCCTTGCGCTACGATTCATGTTCCGCTGAAAGTAGAGGCTACAGCATCTTGAACAGATTAGCTGTCTTAGAAGGTCACATTTTTCAAACTTTAAATGGCTTGTATTCAGACCAGTGATACTCAATCGAGGGTCTGTGGCACTCTCCCAGAGAGTCTGTGAAAAGTTTTTAGACGTCTTTAGAAAATGCTTCATCCGTTACACAAATAATATTTGTTATAAAATCTAAAATCTAGATTAATCTGCCGAATCTGTAGCTCTTAGAATCTTCAGTCTTACCAGTCGAACATGCTGATATGCACGCGGGAACAAGGTTTTAATATATCTTCCTAATACATTGCTCTTGTGTTTTTTCTTGTCTTGTGATAGACACATCAAAAGACATCAAATCGGACACACATTAAGGGTCCCTGTCCATGTATATCTTATTGAGGGTCCTTGGCCCTTTGGCCCCAAGAAGCTTGGCTTTATACAAAGAAGTAGGATAATGATTTTGTGATGAAGCGAGGGACAAAATAGTCCCTCCACAACATTGTCTCTGTGCAAACAGCACAATAATCAAGATAGCAAACTCAACTAAATTATTCTGCCCCTTGCTTCCTGTCAGGGAGCAGATATACATTTTCATCTCTAACGCCACACAGCCGAACAAATAGTCATCCTCTCCTTTGAAGTGCTGCATATTTTGTCCTTCCCCTCGCTGGAACGTATACTTAGTATCTTCTTGGCAACTCTTGACGCACAACGCAACACCCAAGGTCAGCTTGGTCTCCCTGGCAACAGTGCAATACATTTGGCGCATTGTCAGGCTATTTAATCAAGGCCGGCTCTCCGTGTGTCAGATGAACATGGACATTCCTTTTATCTCTAAAACTGCTGAGTGAGGCGGACACCCTTCCTCCTGAAAAGTGTGAGGGATGGAGAAGGGGGACAAGAAGTGAGCGAAGGAGAGGGAGAAAAGTGCGACCGAGAATCTCGCAGAGCGCCGCCTGCGCGAGTCCTTGATGATGCCTTTGTATTGATCAGACTATATCATGGTCACCCACAGTAAATCTATTCACAGATGACCGCTGCAGCTGAAATGCTTTTGGAAATAGGGCAGCGAGAGGAATAAACAGAAACATTCCGCCAACTGATTTTCAATCCACTTAACCTCTCCTCTCCTCATTCGGACAATAACAGGGCAGGAGAAAGGGACAGAAAAACAATGGATGGGAGAGGGGGAGACGGGAGACGGGAGGTGGGGGGGGTAATTTTGCATCTCATCTGTTGACAGTCAAGCATGTTGTTATCATTGTGTGCTGCCCTCTAGTTTATCTCTCTCTATAAGATAGTGGCCCGCTCTTCGTGACTATAGGGCCAGACAACCAATTATCTGTGTGCCCTCTATCAGATGTGATTTATATCACTAGGCTGTCCCTACTCTGCTGTCCCCTCTCCGCCTGTGATCAATCATTCCCTGCACAAACACAAAACAGGCCTTTAACAAAACATAGTTAATGTTGTGGATTGCCTGCTTAGGAGACTGAAGATATTAATCGGCTCAGATCTCTGCGGAAATAAAGCAACTCTGACATTGAGAAGGGGCACGCTGGAGTCGATACTGATAGTAAATGCCGCCTGCTATGTCAAAACCCTTAATTTGAATTTCATCTCAGCAAAACAAAAACACCGGTGGAGGCCGAATTATGTTAATATGTTCATAAGAATAAAACTTATCTTTTCAAATTTGGCTGATTTGGTGAGATTCCCAGTTCTGTTGGAAATTACAGGTATTGACAACCGCGTGTTGTTGTCAGAAATGCAACAGAGGAGCGACTTGTGTATCTACACACAATGCAGCCAAACAAAGACAAGACTTAGTGCGTAGTGTTGTTTTTCTGAAATAATAATAAAAATAAAGTCAATAGATGGCATTCCTCCATCAGACCGTTAAAAGGAAAAAGAAGAGTAGGAGCCTCTTGCCTGCAGCTCTTCATTTACCAGCTCACTGTGGCTGTTTTTTCGCATTACGTTAATCCCTTGAAAAATAATATGTGATCCGCTGGAGTAATTGCCAAAAAAGCCCATGTCTTGTTTAGTAGATGCATCAGCGCTAACCTTGGTGACAAACACACTGTGATTCCTTTGGCTACTTTATAAAAAAAAAAAGCAACAAAAAAGTTCATGTGAAACAGCACTGACACAGTGTTTGCTTTCCATTCAAATGGTTTCCATTTGCGGTACCTAAACACAGCTCCAATAGCTGAGAACTATCAGTTAAAGAGACTTCTATCAGCTAGATTGGGGTTAAGACAATTGTTGATAAAAGTAACGCTTTTACGTGCCTGCATTGTTTCCTTGTGAATATCCGGCACGTGTGAATTGGCAGATTTCATTTGTGACAATAAACACATCACAAAAAAGAGGGTAATTGCTGAATGCACATGCCCCGAATGCCTTTGCAGAAAAAAAAGCCAAATAAATACAATTAAAAATGAGGTTTAATATGATGAAAATCTTAAACCTTGAGGGCAGCAGAAATAAGCTGCAAACACGAGTTTGACGTTTTGTCATCTTGGCGATCTTATTAGCAAATAGCCTCTTTACACATTTAGCATACGGAGCGACATTAGCATTCAATCAGGTTTAGCAGTTTTTTTTCCTTCGCTCACAGTCTTTGAGTCAAAGCTGCTAAATGCTTTGCGTGCATAATGTTCACTAGCTAACCGTAGACTTCTACTCCCCGCAGTTTGGTGCTGGGGTGGTTTTCAGAGTCTCGGAAACGGTGGTCGTGAGAGTGAGGCTGAACAGTACAGTGCTGAGCAGGAAAACCAAAACAACGAGTTGAAAGATACAAAATCTCTCCACAGAACTGAGGAGAGATGCAGAGTTGGGCGATAATTCTCTGGGGGTTTATGACTATGATCGAAAAAGAAAAATCCACACGTACAAATAGGTGCCCTAGAGGAATTTTTACTAGCAAGCACAAGGCTCTTCCTCAGACTTCAGGCTTCAAGGCTCAAAAGAGCCTTGTGCTACAAACATCACTTGTTCAGAAAAGGTATTTTGGAGGCTGTTTGGTTGTACAGAAGTTTTATAATATATGTTTTTTTGATCCAGCGCCCATCTCAGTGAACTGATGTACATGTGTTTTTTTTTTTAATGTGTTCTGACTTTGAGTGACACCTTTTCACGCAGGCTGCAAGCAGTCACGGATCCACTTTTGACATAAAAAAAACTTTAAGTGTGGAGGATTTAGACGCATTTAGTGTTGTAGTTGTTGATTGGAACCCAACACCTCGCCCTCCTCTTCATACCATGAGAAGAGAAGATGGTTGCCGTAACTGCACATAAAATGCGGGGCTGTCTCAGTTATATAGTATTATCCAGGATATGGAAGGTTTTTCTCTCCACCTGTCTGAAAGAAGGCTGGGCATGGAATTTCCTGAGGAAACCTGGCAAAGAGCTATCAAAAGAATACACACATCCACAGTTTGTGTTGGGCTCGGATTGGTTCAATTTAAGATACTTTAAGATACTCAATCCACCTCTGTGGAGTCAGACTGACTCAGATCCAAACCACATCAGATGCCATGACATATGTTTTGGACATGCTCGAAACTCCATATATTTTGGTTAGAGACTTTCAAAACATTCTCCTATATTTGTAAAAAAAAAAAAAAAAAAAAGAATTGATCCTGATCCACTTATCTCAGTATTCGGGGTTACCCTTAGCAACAGCAAGTTGCTAGGAGCAAAACACTACTCAGACTTCATAGCATTCTCAACATTACTAGCCCACGGACGTATACTCTATACTCCATCCCATTCACCTTGGGTCTGCGAGATGATGGCATAGTTAGAAAACATCTGAAGTGTTGCATCTATCAATACATGGCTTGACCATTGAAAATGTAACAAATTGAAGCAATTATAGTATGTATGATGTATGTAGGTACAGTATGTGTGTTATATCCGATGCACACAGGAGATTGTATCTATGTATGGCATTCATACAACATAATAACATCATATAATATAGATACGTAACATAATGTAGTGCTTTTTATGTGCTAAATAAAGCTATACTTTTGTACAAAACTATAACTCTCTGTTATCACCAACACAGTAGAATACTTAAGTCGGAGTGCTGTGTTAAAATATACACCACCCATCTATCTGATGAATGTGAATCACTCCAGGTCTCCACCTCTGGACACAGCTGGACAGCCCAAAAGACACCGTAAAGCCTTTTTTAGCAGTACAGGTATAGAGCAAAGAACTCCCCTATGTATTTTTGTTATTGTGAGAATGTTGTGAATATTTCAGGATCTTGAGGTGATCAATACGAGAAGGCTGGCTGGTTAATGATGTAGAACCCGAGTATCATCTGAGAGAGGAGAGATGGGCAGAGTCAGGCCTTTGGAAGCTCTCCTTTCATTAAAGACGTGATCAGTAAGCACAACATATCTCTCACCCAAGGGCACCGTTTTAAGAGGCTTCATAGTAAAGAAACTTTTCTCACTCTTAGAATATATAACACATCACAGCACATGCAACTGTATGCATGTGAGAGGAGTGAGCGCGGCGAAGAGGAGCACACAGGACGAGAAAAGTGAAATAATCCCACTGTTTTTCTTTCTTTTGAGTAAATAGGGCACAAGCCACGGGACATGGTGTCTGCGCTTTTGGTTGGTAAGACACGTTTATTGCTTCACAAATCAAAGCGCTCGCACGGAATGAAAAAACGCAGTACTAAACTGTTCACTCCTTATTACAGATTACCGCGTGCGCTTGTTTGAAGACCAGGGGATGGTTTTGTATTGTTGACACGGTTCTGATTTGATCCTGTTAAAATGCAAACACACACGCACGCACGCACGCTCAACCACAAGGCGAAACATGGCCACGAGATGCTGCGTAAGACTTTCGTGAGTTTTTTTTTTTTTTGTTTGAAGGCAACTTTTGAATTTTTCTCAACTCCGTGCTCTTCCAGAGATCTCTTTCTGCCTCGTGCTCCGTCTCTCTCTTCTGCCACTGAAGAAGACTGCCAAAAGGATTGACGGCACTGTGTACTCTCTATTAAAACAAAGTTTGTGCTGATACAAACAGTCACGCTCACCTGCCCCCACACCAATAGAACGGTCAGACTCTGAGTTCTTCTCCGTTTGAAGTGACAGAGGAAATCTGGATAATTGTATGATTGATTCTCTTGTGTTCTTCCTCCACTTCACTGAGCAGGCTTTATTTAGGAACTGAAGAGAGAGAAATCTCGAGACACAAGATGCTTGAGCCTGCGAGACGCACATGTGAGCTGCTTGCACACTTAAATGTACCCACACACACATAGACCCACCAACTATTTTTGGAGTGTGGCTGCGCATTGTTGAGTGTGTGTGTGTGTGCGCATCAATGAGTCAACTGACTCTTTCTTTGCCCTTTGTCTCTCTGCCACTTCCACCTCAGAAAGCCAAGGAAGATCACATTAAGTGGGGCTGCTGTTGCGTAGCTGTATTTGGCTGAGTGCTGAGGGAGATATGGGGCAAGGCATTACTCTAAGTCAGTCCCTACAGGCTTCAGCCGATCCAGAAACAACAAGGCCAGTGTAATTCACGGATCCAGACATCCTCACTTCAGTGGTTCAGGGCCTGTTATAAGCTCATTTTCTCTTTTTGAGAAAGGACATTGTTACATTTAGAACAATGTGCGAGTATATGTGCATTTGTTATCAGTGTCCCAGGTTGATTGCAATTTTTTCTACTTGTAAAATTATTATTAAACTTATGTGGATATGTGCATTTTAAAAAATGCACCTACACCGTTTGCGGGTCTTGATTTAACCAATTAGGCCACGCAAAGTGAGGGAAACATTCTAACTGGGAGTAAATACCACATATTCCTTCCACATCTATAAAACTATCACATGTTATTATATATTTTCTGATTACAAACCATCAACACAGCTGATTGTTCCTATGCTACATGATTATTGTCATTGTCCAACTAAATGGCTGCTGAATGTCAAGAAGGAGCGGAGAAAGAAAGAGAGAGAGAGGAACAGAAGGGAGTCGTGCTGAAGAGAAAAACCGAGGGACGATAAATAAAAATCTTCAGCCCTGAAGTAATCTGGCTAAGTTTCTCTCTGCGTTTCATGTTAACCTAAATGAACTGAAAGAAATGTCGAGCTGTGAGCCACCGGCGTACAGTTGACGATGTCAGAGCCCAGTTGCCCGGCTCTCACCACCCCAGCCCGAGGAAAGTGACACAGCTGGAGATGAGTCAACCTCACTGGGGGTTCAGGAAGGCTGGCCATCATTGGCACTCAGTACATGTTGTGACCTGTTGGCAGCTTGTACAGCTGCGAGGCTTAGTGTTAACTATTCGCCATGGACGTTGCGAGAATTCATTTCTCTATCCTGGATCGTGCATGACAATACAAGTTTAAAAGACATAAAAGGAAAAAAAAAAATATATATATATATGTGAGTTTCAAACTTGCAAATGGAAATTGATTGTGTGATGCCCTATGTGGCATCCTGTGTGTTCTTTCCTCTTCCTCTCCTGGGTGTGGTTTCTCTTCCTCCTCCTCTCCTGGGTGTGGTTTCTCTTCCTCCTCCTCTTCTCTAGGTGTGGTTTGTCTGCAGGTGTTCTCTATCATCACTTAGCATGAGAGTATTTATGCCACTGCAGTCCAGCAGAGATCCGCTTCTGAAATGTGGGGATGTGGGGTTACAAACATTGTCTAAACCGGCTCATGATCAGCTCCGGTGGCTGCAGCAGACCTGGAACACGTTGCACACTAATGCCTGGTGGAACTTAGCAGTAAGGGTACTTGAGAACTCAAGGTCATTAATTGATTTGCAAAGGTTGAGAAAATGTTAAACCCAACACCCTCAACGATAACTGCTTAGATACGATTCAGCTTGGGACCTAGACATCCACCTGCTCCAGTGGTGCAAGTCACAGGCCAGCCAACGGTGGACCACTGTAGTTGTACAGTACAGGCCTGCTCTGTGTCTAAGTGCGTATAAATCTGAAGGAACGTTGCTGCAAACGGCAAATATATTGCACCCTAAATTATCCCTTGATGAATTATTAAAACAATCTTAAGATGTTTTCTGTATATGCCACAAGGTCCACGCAATCATAGAGGAGGATGTGAAAATCGATTCTGCATTTTCCTCTGTGATGATTTAAGTGACACTAAAATAATGCAATTGGTATTAAAACAGACATTGTGTATGGCCATAAATAGTTATTTCAGTGACGTGACGTACACTGGTTCATGCGTACGCACACACACACACACACACACACACTCATACGATTTTGTTAATATTAGAATCGGTGCACTACTCCTGTCAGCTTTGCCTTCCTTTATGTCTGAGACGCAGAACGTTGAAAGCCGCTTTTAAGTCTTTCATCTGATATGTAAATGTTTAAAAGTTGCTGTCTTAAATGTCTGGAAATGCTTTATTGTTAAATGTATCAGGAAGAAAGTGTTTCAGTTATGAATAACTCACTCATTTCATCTGGCTGAGTTATGATGAAACAAAAACAAGCAGAAAAGACAACTTGTTTTCAGATATACCATTTAAATAGGGCTTCTTGACTGCATGTAAGGGCTTTGGTTGGGAGCCAATAATGTTCCGAGAGTGAAAAGGTTGACTGAGCGTAAACTAATTGGCCCACCATTCTTTATTGATATACTTTACTCACGCCCCGAGGGTGAACGCCCCTTAATTATCTTGGTCAAAGGTTCTTTGGCTGTAAGGGTTGGACTGGAAATCGAGAAACTGCTAAATTCTGAGGTTGGCTTTTTATTTTAATAGTCATGAGATGTGTTTTAAAAGTTGCCAAATGTAAGGACACTGTTGCAACGCTTCCGGAACTGTCCCATCGGGAAATGGTGATATTGTTACATGTGCATTTCAAAAAGCGGAGGCAGTCGGTCAGTCAGTAAGAGACATTCATTCTCCTCAGGCGCTCTACCTTGAAAGTCTGGCAAAAACAACCAGTGTCAGCACTGCAACCAACACAAACTAAACCAAGTTGAGAAATTTTTTTTTTTTTTTTTTTATTATTATTTTATGGTTGGTGAGCAAAAAACATACTGTAGAAATCAGCTCTTTATAGAGATAAAGATAAATCCATGTCAAAGTATGCAACAAAACAATATCATGGTTGCTGTCGTACTGAATATCAGCGCGGCTATGATTTGGTTAGAGACAGACGCAGTTAGAGTGCACATCACAGTGTGCTGATATTGAGGACAACAGCGCAACCTGCGGTGTGAAATCGATTTTATAAAACAGTTCTACAAGCTGCGTATATTAGTTAACAGTTATAGAGACAGATTATGATTTGTTTGGCTATTGAACAATTTATTTAGCTAAAAAGTTCACTAGCCTATTACGTTATCCAAAGTTGGCTACCAGTGAGCTACCATAATAATTTCGTCTAGGCAATGCGCTACTAAATCATGCCTTAAAAGCAAATGTATGTTTAATCTTCTTAGCCGCCAGCACATTTGACAGTCACCAAGGTTTGTCCAGAGTTTGAAAAGTGCAGAAAAGTAAAAACTTACTGTGAAGATCGAATTTCTGAGATCACTTTTTGCAAATGCTAAATGTTAATCTGTTATTACACCTTTCATGGAGCCATGCAAGCTTTTTTTTTTTTTTTCATTTTGCTCCCAATGTCAAGTTAAAATATTAGCAGTAAATATTATATTGTTTTAATATTTTAGCAGCAAATTAACATATTAGGAGCAAATATTTATGTGGCTGCTTTGATATGAGATTCAAGGTAAGAGGTGTTCGCATCATAAAAACATGCACTGATCACAGCCGTGCAGGGATTTCCTGTGGGTGATTTAGCCCGTACCGAATGACTTCTCTAAGTTGCATCAAAAATCCTTAAAATTATAGTCTAGAACTGTAACATACTGCTCTATGCAGTCTGAGCACCAGATCTGTGAGGACTTTATGGCAATAATTACAGTATAAAGCAATAAATTAGTGATTCAGTGGCTGTCGGATCATGTGAAAGAAATACCATTGCCTCTCAAACAGCAACTAAACAAGACATATCCTAATTCTATTTTTATTTCCGTGACTTAATACTGGATTGATACCAAAGAGCTCCAGCTCCACGTTTTAATAATTTAGCTGCAATGTTTGCTGTCCAAATTCAGCTCACTCTGCTGTATTCATCGGAGCTGTGTGAAGCCCTTCCATATCGTCTTAGCACACTGAATCTGAGGAAATCCAAAACATCAGCAGTATTGGTGTGTGTGTGTGTGTGTGTGTGTGTAACATGCACGTGCCAACATTAGTAGAGACTAAGCTTTTAGGCTGTTTCTCCCCTCTTTTATATCTCTCTAAAAAGACTGATACTGCTATCACTGTCTGAACAAATGGGTCAGAAGGCCTTATGTTGTCCCTCAGATTACTGTATAACCGGCTGAAACATAGCCAGTGGGCAACAAAGGGTGGGGGTGCTTTCTGCATCCGCTTCAAGTCCTGGGCCTCAGGTAACTTCACAGTTTCACCCCAAAGAGAGAGGGCACGCTCCCTGGGAGATGGGGGGTGGGAATGCTGCTTAGCCTCCACCATGGGTTTTTCTTGCCTCATCAGAGTGCTTCATCCAGCTCTGTTTTCCCTGTCATGAAAGGTCTGCAGCCAGGCAGCTCAATCAGACACTGCACCACTGGTTATTCCTAAGGGTGTTATACAGTACATCAGCAATAAGGCCAAGCAGATGTAAAGGCTTCTCTTTACACTGAGGCTGTACACAGACTCAGTGCTACAGGCACAGTTTACGCTGCAATCATTTACAACAACTTTGAGGAGAATAATGCATTGTATAACAATGGATTGTTTAGTAATGGATAAATGGCGAATACAAATTCCCTGAGGTCTCTTTATATGCTAAAAAAAGAGGAGACACAAGAGTGACAGTGAATTGTGTCTTTACATGTATTAAATTCACTGCAGATGTATTTCAATTATTAACACCACTAGAACGGACCAAAAGCAGATAATCAGAGTGAAGTGTTGTATAGGGCGTATCGCAGAAACATGCTAATAAGATAACTATTTAAATGACTACATGTTGAAACGTAATTAAAACTCACAAAGTGGCACCACCAAGGGCTGAATTACAGGCAGATTTCACTGAATAATGCTGTAATTAATCTGACAGTACAGAGACAGGACAAGCCTTTTCAACCATGGTATGATGATAATACTTGATAATATTAATAATAATAGTTTTTATACAATTTCCTTTCTTCATTATTTTTTTTGGATGAAACTGAAATAAAAAAAAAAACATAAAAATGTTTTTTTCCCCCATTTATTACCACTTTAAAGTTACATCAACAAGACCTTTATTTTGTGTTTACACGGCTGAATGAAGTGGAGACAGCGGTCATGCTACATGAGCTATCTAATGAGGCATGTGATTGCAGGAGTAAATACACAGGCAAAAAGCAGTATGAAATGAACATGCACAGCTAAGGTAGCACTGCAGAGCCTCGTGTAATGTAATGTGTAACATGTAATATGTTGTGCACTTCAGTTGCGTAAAGGTTGTCATTATCATAAACCGGTGTGGCGATTATTTCTATTTATTAAATTGATGGTTATATTAATAAAAATGAATTTGAATGAACACATTAAGTGGGTTGTTTGTTTGTGGGCTTTGTGGGTAAATTGCATTCATTTAGCCAGAAAGGTTGCAGTACGATGCTTTATGATATGATGCTTTTATTGTTGATAGTGCATGTTGCTGAAATAGATTTTACATATACAGTTCAAGCCTTTCAAGTCTAAAGAGGGCACACATTTGTGAATGAATGACTTTAGAAATCAGACCCATCGTGGCGCGACATTTGATTCCTGCACGGTATCTCTTTCTCCATTGCAGGAGCCAAACAACACACTTGTTTCTAGGCTGAACACCTGATCATGTTCTTCTTGCTGCAGTTTAAGATTCCTACTGGTTGGTCAGCATGTCAGCATGTAGCAGAGAGCTTCCAGCTGTCTTTTCCTGCTATGGCCTCCTGATGAAGCTGCTTGCTGGCAGGTCAAAAAGGTCAGTGCATAAGGAGTTAGAGGGGGAAAAAATAGCTTTAGACTTTTTAAGATCGTCCTCAGGACACAGATTGTCCACTGAGAAAAAAAACATGACTTTGATGTATATAACAGAAATAACAGCCTTCGTGTCCTTGAGCACTTGAGTGTCAGCCAAATGCTGCAATGTAAAATTTAAGAGATGTGTGGACCATTGAAATTGATTTTGGCACTTGATACTATGCAAATTTAAAATTCTTTTTCAAGTTAACGACACGTTTGTATTTGATTTTGTTTCTCTGGGAGAATCGTCTCATTATTTCACACCACACGTTCTGTGAAACTGTGAAGGCCCTTTAAAATCATCGCTTAAGCGATTCACACACTCAGTGATATAGTCACTTAATAAAATAATTAACTATGAACAACAAAGTGAATTCGCCGTATGCTACCTTAAATGCCCCACCATATCTGAGACAAGTTACAACTTTAGAGCTCGGTGCTCTTCCTCTGGCAGCACAGCGGGTCAATCGAGGGGGATCCTGGAAATACAAAAAAAGAAGTTAAGAGTAGTGAAGAGAGTTAAGGCAAACTGGTTTATACTGAAAGGATCAAAATGAATGTACATTTAATAGTACTTGAAAGATAACGCTGATATAATAATAATGATAACATGTGGACCAACAGAAGAGGGCGAGCTAACAAGGCAACTTGTAAACAATTAAAAATCAGTAATTCACAAGAGGCAAACTCTGAAAAGAAATGGAAAATGAAATACGCGGCATATCAGTTTTCTCTGGGGACACGTGCCTGGATCAAAAATCCATTTGCAGTGGCGGCTGGTGAAAAATATTCTAGGTGCGGCTGTGCCATATTCAGTCAGTTTCAGAAAGCATCCCATCCCGATACAAGTAACACAAACTGCAGTCGAGGAATCAATTTCTAACAAAGTGCCTAACTTGTGACAGAAGTGATCAGCTGCACTGTTGAGCGTGTGAAACTGTGCCGTTGGTTAACAGGCAACACAAGAGGCATACTATCAGACCAATATACAATAACAACAAATTATATAGATTAATACATGTTTATATGAACTCTTACACTGTAAAGCATGTATAATATAGAAATGTATATCACATGGTTGAACTCAAACCTTACGTATAAAGTAATATTAGCTTCCCTATCTGATATCATGGTCAGGTTGATCTGGGCCCAGCTCTCACATGTAGTTCGTCCGGCAAAGTCCTCCTCTCAAACGGATGCTGAAGGAGTGATTTTAACCGTAGTGAGGGTTAGAGGAGTACTGTAACGTACGCCACTGTCTTGTAGAATAGCGCTTGTACGTAGGGGCACTGCTAACCTTAGCCGTACTGTAGCTGGCCTGAGGTGTTAAAATAAGACAAGGGACAGCATATTGCTGCGTATCGTATTTCGCACATATTAATGGATGTATAACATTATTATTTTTATTTATTTATTTATTTTTTTGTGGCTTAGGGAGGCCGGCGCCCTATCGCCCTCTAGTTGGCCAGCCGTCACTATCCCTTTGACTTCTGCTTGAACCCGGTCTCCACCCTTACTGGAGGATTTTAACAACTGTATGGCCCAGAATTTTATTTCTGTGACCCGATGTCCATAATCTAGGATGTGGTTTACAATGAGGGAGAGTCTTTCATACTAATGCTGCTCTTCCTGTATGTTTAGGGCCCACTGTGTTTTACCTACATACCTGTATAGTCTGGGACAAGGACACTGAATAGCATAAACAACCTCTTGGGAGGGGAATGATTTAAGATGGACCATCTTCCTACTTTGGGGATTTACAAACTCCTTGAGTTTATGGGACAAAGGGACGGATAGAGCATTGTCCATAAGCTTGATGTCCACATGAGGGAGGCAGTACAGTGCTGTGTATGATGTCAAATGGTTGCTTGTGTGCCATGGTGGGATTTTCTGTAAAAGATAAAGAATAAAAGAAATCGTGTACTGTGGGCTAACTGCAGGACATGGCATCGTTTCAGAAGGACTCATCTGATTGGAATTAAAATAAAAATTCAAGAGGAAACTGCAGAAAATACAACCTGTTAAATTGTCTTGTTTGCTCACCTTTATGCATCCCTGAACGCTTTGTTTCTCCTTCATAAGCCCAACCAGCAACTTTTTGATGTCTGAGGAAGAGCACTGAGGTCCAAACATGCTGCCATCATATCTGCATCTATTGCTACAGTGTTTTTGACACTGAGCTTTTATTTTTGATCCATGGGAGTTTTTCTTTATGTACGCTCTGCGTCATAAAAGCTTTAACATTTGCTTTTTTTTTTGAGAGCAATGAGCTTTCTCTCTTCGTCGCTTTATGCCTGTTTGACAACCCATTTCCCTGCTGTATTTGAAATGAGTACACGTGCATTTACATTATTAATTCATCAATAATAAAACAACATCAACAGGAGAGCATCCCTCTCATACAGATGAATCAACACCTCGAGTTTCAAGTTCAGTATGGTCATGCAGATACAATCACAAGTAAGCTCCCACACCTACACTAAAAATAGTGTAAAATTGGATATTAATAATGAAAACAATGATTATTATGGCAGTAATGCGAGCATCATAATAAGAAAGAAAACGGTTGCTCCCGGTGGAGTCTTAGGTTTTCATTTAAGATCCTACTGGTTTGATGAGGGAAGCTCATCCTGACACTCAGTGCTGGCCTTGTGACCTTCTTGGTTGAATGGCGCTGTCCGGTATTCCAGGATTTAGCCATGTTTTGGTGAAACACATAAAAATTCCAGTTCCAGATATATCCTGCTGGAAAATACTACAGGCACGGAGGTTATCCACTTTATCATCCAGCGCCTGTACATCGGCTAGCAAAATGCTTGGCAGAGAAGGTGCGTGGGGCCCACGATTACAGCCAGTGTTTGATCCCTCTGCGGTTACTTCGGGGTTGCGTTCGATGTTGAGATACACTTGCTTGTCTGTGTGGCTGGGATGGTAGTTGATGTTAATCTTCTTCACTTTCTTCATTTAAAAAAAAAAAAACCTTTTAAAGTGAGGTAGCAGGGTCAGCAGGCAGAGTTGGGGAGTCGACTATTTCCTTATCCCGATGTGTAATCATATGCTCTTGTTTATTTAAAAAGCATAAATTTGCATAAATAGAGAGGAGCTACTGAGGCGTCAGGAAAGGTCTGCCGCTTCTTGTATGGAAGTATCAACAAACACTTAAGAGGTTTGCGGGGCCATTAGATCGTATTATAGGTTCATCTTTTTGTGTCCAACCCTTGTTTTTCCCTCGTGATTGGCAAATCAACCTTTATCCGCTTCTGTTTTTCTACTGTAAAACACATTTCACAGAATTTAAGGAAGCCGGGCTCTGTGTGCGTGTGTGTGTGTGTGTGTGTGTGTGTTAGGCAGTTTTAAAAGATGAAACAATTTTGGGTGCTTGGGGTTCTCCATCAGATAAAGACATTTTGCTTTAAACTTTGCATGGCCGAGGGGCTAAATGGGCAAAAACGAGAGAGAAAAGTTTTTGTGGTTCAGTGAAGAAAGTCTAAGTGGAAGGAAGAAAAGCTGAGTGAATTCCTTAATGAGGGACTTCAAGAGTGAACATGAAAACTGGCATTAGGCTTGAATAAAGTGGATAAATGCCATCTCTGCTCTTTGATCTGGTTTTCCTCCATAATATTATGGACAACTGGCACACTGTATAATAAGGCTTAGGACTTCTCTTGGCATCAGATGGTTAATTTTCAGTATTAACACCCTTCTAACTAATACTTCCGTTATTTTCATATAATCATGCATTTTGTATTGTCTTTTAAAGGTCATTAAGGCATAAAGTACAAATTAAATATAAATTTACACAACATATTAAGCAGATTAATAACTTATAATGTACTTGTGGACTAAAAACTAAGCTTGAGCATCCCAGCCATTTATTAAAAGTGATCACACTCTAAGCAAAGATTCTTCGCCATCATCATGTATGTAAATGACTAAAGCAGATGATTTAATTAGATTATTTTGTAGCGAAGCGAGACATACACAGGTGCACAGATAAGCAAAGCGGGATTCTCTATGAGTGTTTGCCAGCAGGTTACATTGATCGGTTCATGGTTTAAGCTCAAATATTCTGTATTCACTAGCCAGAGGACAGGATTTCTAATGAATAACACATATCTCATAACTGGAGGAAGTCCACAACACTGTGATCCAACAGGAAGCACACCATTGACTTGCGGTGCCGTGCAACTCAAAAGAAAAAAGCGGAAAAGCTTCAGGGCAGTTTTGATCAAAGAAAAGACTTATATCTATAGTCTGAATCGGCACTGCAGTCATTTAGTTTGACCGGTTTGGTTGAATCAGGCACAATGGCTGACAATTTGCCATTGCACACAGGTTGATGCTGTAATTATTTGTGGCATAATAAACGGTGTTAGAGGTGTTATACAGAAAACAGATTTAGATGTTGAGACACGGTAACCAAGACAGACAGGCAGCATTATTCACTAGCCATCTAATCTAAATGTTTCTCGGCTGAGGGTGTGGGTGTCCGTGTACTGGTGTTATCTAGTGCTGTCTCATTTCCCATTACAGAACTTTCACTGAATTAAGCAAACGCCACCGCCCATTAATTTGTGTGTGTGTGTGTGTGTGTGTTCCCGCAGCATCATTTTGGCACTTACGATTGCCATAATTATCATAATGAAATGTATATTCAACAGCACTATGGGAGGGATGTAAGTGTGAAACTATATAAAGCCAAAGAAGATGAAACACCACCCGTTCTTGTGGTGGCAGAGGGGATTTTAGTTGGTAATTAAGAACTGAGAAATAACACAGAATAATATAAAAATATACTATTTGTACAGTGTAGTCAGCAATCTGTGATATATGTACTTTTTAGTTTCATGTACTAATTTGTACAGTACAGTACAGAACTAATAAATCATCCCATGTTGCATGTGATGTCTTTCTTTCAATATGGACCTCAAGACAGAGAGTGTAAAACAACCCAACAAGAGCTTTTCTGTTGAGTGAAGTGCTGACAAATGATACGTTGGACACAGATTTTTCTCTGATAGAGACATCTCCAAAACGACCGCCTCTGAAATATGGGAGTAAGACAACAGAAGGAAGGATGGTCCCATGGGAACCGAAGAAGAATATGGACAAATGAACATGCTACCCAGCGCAATCTTGGTCGTCTGCTGTGCTTGAGCTCACACCAACTGCCAGCCTTTAAGTGTTTCACTGAGTTTTACCGCATCTTAAAGCCTATCTCTTTCCTCACCAGTTTAAATGACACTAAAGAAATTACGACGCGGTTATAAATCGTACACTAAAATAAATCTTTCAGCTTTAGCTTGAGATGTCTGTAATAAATACAAATGGCCCTTAACATCTTTAACTAAAGCCCAACACATATTTAAATATAATAGTCAAATGATGAACCATCCACCGCTTTCTTGGCTGTCAAAACTTGTCAGTGTAATCCCCTAAAAAGCTATCTAGAGCATCTAAAAAATATTTGATCCTCTCTGTCCACACCTCTGATGGATAACAGTCACCTAGCCAAAAAGATATGGTGCCAAGTAGGCAAGTCACATCAAAGATACTGACACATGGCCTGCACTTTTCCATTTCAGAAGCCACTTGTCATCATGGAAAGGATGTGGATTTTAGAGGCTGTCAGGTATCACACTGGTGTAGTTGTCAGTTCTGTCCTGAGATCATATAGTGCCATTATATAACCAACGTTATGGCCCCCCCTTAATCATCACATACTGCACTTATAGTCTCGTCTGCCCCACTCAAGGACCACTTTAGGAGAGGCAGCGATGACAAAGTCAGGAGATTCATTCTTTTAGTGAAGACTTGACCGTCAGTGAACGTAAATATTGTAACATGATTTACTGTAGTAAAATCTCCAGAGTAGTTTTTGACCTTGTCACTATACTTAAACTTCTAGATGGAAATGCAGCCCGTCACAATAAAATGGCAACGATTTTGTGCCAGATGTTTGGGGAATTAACCCAGAAGCAAAGAAGACAATAGCGTGGTATGATGTCAAGTCAATTTCATGTGTGGGAAAAAAGAAAAGGCGGTGGCGACAGTGAGGGAAACATAACAAAAAAGCAAAATGCAGAATGCAGCTCTGTTGAGACTGAACTTTTATGGCTTCTGAATGTCCTTTCCCACGTAAATGTTGCAGAAATAGATGCTTATAACGTATAACTGGTGACCTTAAATGAAAGGTCCTCTCCTACTTAAACAGAAGTCATATGAGTAAAAGAAGGAGTTAAATATCCTTTAAAGTACATTCATTTGCCTTTTTTTTTTCCAAGAGTCGGATGAAAATACATGTGTATGGTAAAAAGCAGCTGGAGCTATCAGTAGGTTAGCTTACCTCAGCATAAAGACTGAAAACATGGCTAGCCTAACATAGCCTGGCTTTGTCCAAAAAGCAAATTTACCTACCTGAAACTCTTAAACTTAATATGTGCTGGACAATTTCTTAATCATCACATACTCCACTTATCACACTGAAAACCATAGCTCTCAAAATGTTGAAGTATTCCCTTAAAAAGCATAAACTTCGTTCTTACAATTGCCCGATTCTCTGTTCTGACACTGACACTGAAACCAATGAACAGAAAAAGGCTGTGAAACACTTTCAGCTGACTATTTTTGTCCAAACACCTCTTGAAGAAAAATGATTTCTAACACCTGCTACCTGGAGCTCATGATACTTCACCTTGTTTAATCTTTCGACATTGGATTTCCATGCTAAGATACTGTCTGGTGTTTTTCTGCCCCAGGCTGAATCTGAATAGGTGTTCCGGTTTATTTGGGTAGCCGGTAATGAGACATCACAAAATATGTCTGCATGTTTATCTATAGTATTTTAAATATCACCATGGGGGATTCTTGGCTTGGCTGTAACCATTAAGAGTGAAGGTATGATATATGACGCAAGCTTAAGAGGGTAACTTGTGTGTGCTTTGCCTGATCCCAAGACAATCCCAATTTAATTGTGCATTAAAGACCATGCACTGCGTCATTTATTACATTGTTTATTTAGCCACCGCCACACTCCCTTATTCCTATTTGAGCTCTAATTAATCCTGCACAGAAATCTCAACTTCATTAACTTGGGCAGCTCTAGGCCTCAACTGGGGTTAATTACTAAAATAAAAATGGAAAGATTTTGTTCAGTGCAACCGTATACAGGCTGTGATAATATTACTGAAAAAAAAAATATTCAGCATAAATTTAAAAGGTCACATTTCACTTTTTTCTCAGTATTAGATATGAAAATAGTATGCATGCTGGAATCAAGACGTTACAAAAATTAATTACTTTCCATTAAATGAAATAAATTATGATTCTAAATAGCGTCAGTCAACTCTGCCCCTACTGCGAGGCAAGATTAAACATGAGGCGGCTAAAACACTAAATCTCTAATAAATAACTAAAGAATGCCAGAGATGTTTCACACAAGCAAATGCTACAGAGGTGTTCATAGTCCTTTGGTTATAAAACTGCTGAAAATGATTTTGAATGGGTCACATAGATCAGCTCCCAAGATCACTAAAGGTCACACAGGCTTCAAATCAGGGAGTAAGGAGGAAATGATAGTGTTATTGTTCTCTTCAGGCTTTCAATCACACCCAGAAATGCTTAAAATTAAGTGCAGCTCATGAATATTTACAACAAACTTGCTCGTGAGCCTATAGTGCTCCACGTTGCTTTTTGTCAACAAGGTTGTATATTCCGGCTGCAACATCTGGCTCCCATACACAAGGGCTTCAGGGGGCGCTTAAACACACGCATGCAAGTATGCACATATGTACACATAATTACACACGCACGCGCACGGGCAAACAAACACGCATCACACACACACACAGACACAGATGCTGTACAAAGAGGAAAAGGGTGATAAAACAAAACAAAACCAAAAAAAAAAAAAAAAACCAAAACACTGAATTGGCTCAAAAGTTAACAGCTGTATAATATCTGCAATGGGTCTCGGTAGATGCATCCCCACAGTAAAGACTCAACAATTAATTATCCTGCTGCAGATTCCTGGCAGCCCCTCATTTTACTGACGAGTGCACTCCTGCTGCTTCTTCAAAGACATTTAAAAATTCATCAGCTGGCTTTTCCAGGGTACTCAGAAGCCCCGACCATTATTCCATAAGAGTATGTTTTATTATCTCTATGTGCTTATTATCACCACCATCAGAGCTATAAGGCCAAATTAGGAGCAAAATGCTTGACTCAGTCAGCCGGTTCACAAGAAATAATTAAAAAAAAAGAACAAGATAGAATCGCCAACGCTTCAGGCAGTGGCTCGACTGTAGGCTACCTGCATCTGTTGCTGTACAGACGCAATAAGGAATGCAGATAGAATTCAGATAAGCTAACAGCGATCCCTGTGCTTATTCTAAAGCTCGTCATTCATTTATTTACGTTATCGCATTGTAATTAGATTATGCCGCTTTTGTCCAAAGGAGCTACGTTTGCATGAGCTTGGTCAGAGATGCATCCCCGATGTGTTAGCATACTGTAGGGAGCCGGGGGGGAGACGTAGAGAGCATTTGTATTCTCTTCGAAATTGTGCTGTGCAAGATAATTACTTTTCATTGCTTGAATCAGCACAGGGGATGCTGATCGTGAATGGGACTTTTATTATTGTGGAAAATGTGTCTGCGTGCTGCCGTTGAAATATGAGCTTACTTTTGCTGACATGGGTCGGGCATGCTAGTGTAGTGAGGATAAATGAGCTAGCGCTGAAAGAAAGAGCGATTTAACAGACACCACAACACAAACAAGATGACTTGATACTAAACTGTAAGGTAGTAGTAGCAAAGCAAAAAACAAACAAAACAAAGATATAAACCGGCATAGGATTGAATGAAGTTCCCAGACTATGCAACATTGTCCATCTTTCTTTAGAAGCTTTTGGTGGCTGGACATTTATGCAGGAATAGCAATGAAGTAGCATTAGTCTCCCATGCTAATAGAGCTCTCCTGCTATTCTGCTAATCATTCACGAACGCAATACAGTGTGGCTATTAATAGCGTCTTCATTTATTTTCATGGTAACAATGCAATCCTGGGGTCAAGTCAAAAATCCCAGTTGTACTAAATCTCTCGGTTTACACAGACTCCTTAATGGTACTTATGTTAAATCTCATTACCATGTTTTCAGTCTGCAGTAAAATGATAGAATGACACAGAGAAGTAACATCTGTTAGTGCAGTTTATGACAATAACCGCCTCTTAAATCCCTCTAAAACAACGGACAGAGATGCTAAGATGGTGAAATCTTGCCCCTCGTTCTAAGCATTCATTAAAACACTGGTGGCTCCCACGGGGGGGTTGAGCATGTAGGGACAGCTTCTTGGTTTAGTTGATGACATAAATCTCATGTTGGTGCATGTTCCCGCGGTGTTAATGAAGTTAGCATGTACTGCGGAACAGTGCGTTCTGTCATGTCCCTGTAGTTTTGCGCGCGTTTATCACCAGCAGAGATGTTCCAGACTATAACTGTGGTTAGTCGCAGAGATCAGTGACATTTCCTCCGCAGCGTCTGCAAAATGATACTGTGCTTCCTGCTGCTGATGAAACACCTCTTCAAAAGAGGACCAAACCGCCTGAAAACTGTCGAGTTTTATGGCGAGCGAACCACGCGCGCACACACAGCCCGTTTATATCAGTCACCGAGTTGTTGTGAGTAACAGCAGTTGATACATTAGCATCTACAACGAGAAGAGATTAATACAACTCTGGTATGAGCAGGGCAGGGTGCCTTTAATGGTTAACAGCAGATGTTTTGATGACTTCACGTGCGCCTCAAGAGGCTTTTCTTTTCATCACGCTAAAATTAGCTAAATTGTTTCACCTCATCTGGCTCAACGTGGGGTAAATAGGTGGGGTGATTTATTATCACTTTATTAAGTACCATCAAGTGTTGAGTGTTATTCGTTCTTCTTGAACGAGCACGTACCATGCACAGGGACACACACACAAATGCAAAAATGACCTGATCACATTGTACCATTGTACAAGAAGGCGGAGCATTAAAAAATATGTTAATATGACCATCCATATTAATTCTATTTGGAATACTTAAATAAAACACATAGGCTCACAACTGTGTTTAATTCCCCATGAACCCACAGCACGCTGAGTGTTTTACACACTGCGGCTCAAAGCCTGAGGTCTGTCAAACTAAAAAAAACAAAAAAAACTGGCTCCTTGTTGGTTGCCACCCTGAAGGCCGCACAAGCCTGCTCAGTTTTGCAAAAGCAAGTGGAAAAAAAAAAAAAAAAACAGCTGGGAAATAAGGACGCCTCTGGATGTTATTCTGCCACCTTCTCATCTTACATTAGGCATTAGTCCATCAGTTGGCACGAGGACATGGCCACAAGCAGTCAAAGCAACACACACATGAACACACACCCACACACTGCACACCACTGGTTAGGGGCAAGGAAGGATGACAGACCACTGCTGATGTGTGGCCACTTAAAAAAAAAAAAAAAAGTTTTTGTTTGTTTTCCATCATTTGACGGTGATAAAAAGATATACTGTTGATTTATATAGAGAGAAACAGGCTGATGTTTGAGATTTTTTCACCTTCAGATTGTCATATTGATGTTAATTCTGATTCTTACAGGCATGTACGTATAAATCAGGCTTTCCAAACATACAAAATGCTTAAAACAATAAAAAAAATATATATATATATTATGCAGCTTACATAAAACATATTACTCAGATTAAGCACACAGTCTCTAACAAGTCAGTTTCGGCCGGAAAGCGTATATGCTAAAAATATATATTTTCTATAAACGCATCTTTTCCTGTTTTCGTCTTTACTGAGAATAACTCGTACTATCTTGCAAGCAAAAATCTTCAACTGTCTGGGCAGGAATCCATCGGTCTCTCAGCCAAAAGGGCCTCCAGTTGTATTTTCACACACTCTGTAAACACAGACAAATAGTTGAACAGTGGAAAGGACACCTGCTGAGTGACTTTCATACTCAAATAAGAAATCAACTGCTCTGCGCAACTAAGACATAGATGGCTCTTTATTTAGCCCCGTGGGAATCTTAATTTTAAAAAAATAAATAAATCTGAATTTCCTAATCATGAGCAGTCATTTTTCAAGTTGCAACATAAAAAGAATAAACTTAGAGTCATGCTGATCCAGAGACATCTCAGATTCTTGTCATATGGTAGTGAAATTAAATCTGGAACTTGGACAGAACATTTAGCATATTTTCATATTTTGCAATTATAATGCTGATTTTGATTTATCAAAGTCAAAAACAGTAACAGATGTACTGGTGCGCTGAGCATGTTGTTAAGTCCACTTTGATGTGTCTTAACAGATGAAAAATAATTGTACAGATTAACTCTTGTGTTGACAGACACGGGTGCATGCAATGGATCCCTGCATTACCATTACTACAATCTAATGACAGATAGCACTGAACATCTGGCATGTACTGTATGTTTTTGGTTAGAAATTCCCCCATACAGTAGTTTACCAGTACCGCAGGTGGGTTAGGCGCCTTGTGGAACATCCCGCATTCTTCCTTGTCCTTAATCTGTAGTCCTTTGTAGTATTTTGACAGGCTTTATGTACTGTTCTGCTTGTTTGTCTCTATGTGTCAGCCCTGTGATGAACTGGCGACTTGTCCGGGGTCCACTGCGCCTCTAGGCCAGTGTTGGCTGTGACTGGCTGCATCCCCTTGCCACCCTGATAAGGAAAAGCAGATATGGAAAATGGACGGATGGACTGTAAATATAAGATAATATAGGAACCAATATCGGAGCAAAATAATTCATTCATTAACCCTGGAATTGTCTTTACAAAGTGGCCTAAAGTATGTCCTTTCAAACCCGAGGCAATCAATTTATGAAAATTCATATTCATTTTAAAAAAAGATATCTATTTGGATATCCGTAAGATAAAAGGAGTTTTCTGCAAATGATTTTCAAGTCTTTGCTCTTTTACAAGCTCGTGCAAAGCCTGACGTTCCATGCATGTAAAAAGGGCATTTCAAGGAGACTGTGCCCACCATTTTGCCCACACCAATGTCTACATAAATGAGACAGTAGCAGCAGCTGGACTGAAAAAGTAAAAATGGCCCCTCACCCCCAGGTGAGTGCCTCCTTGATTCTGCAACCAAGCCCTGTGGCTCTCGGAGGTTTCACACACGTACAAGACCAAGCAACAGGCTGTGGCACTTCAAAAGTGACTACCAAATTATTGAAGAGAAAGTGGCAAGTGACATTGCACAGGCCTCTCATGTGACACGACATCAGGTGACATTGCAAGCGCCACAGCTCAGGATCAATGATGGATCAATATAAGGAAAAAAACCCAAGGAAATCACAGACAAATGGCAGAACAGAACAAAAAACTATGGACCTAGTATAGATGCTAGGAGCAATGCGGCTGATAGAACCATGTCTATAGAAAAAGTACCTGACATATTATGGAAAGATTGTAATCTGTTCACTCAAAGCACGTCTGGAGCTGCTCAGGGACACATTTTGTTCCATTAACAGTGAGGGGCATCTCGATGTAGGAGGCATATAAAAAATAAGGTGCAGCAAAAACACACAAACAGAAAGTGGGTAGATGATATTATACAAAAAAAAAAAATAGAGAGAAGTGAATGATGAATGAGGATCCATCATGAGGTATTCAAGACCTCTTTCACCGTGGATATAGATATAATTAGAGGAAGTGCCAGTGTAATAGTTTGATGAGAGAAATATTCAGCGCAAAAACCTGACACACATTCCAATACCGGGTGGCACAATCTGGATACGAGACACTTGTTACTACCTGGTGTAAAGTGGTTTATTCTCACTCCATTTAATTACATACTAAAAACGGGAGGTGACATTTATTTATTTCTTTAAAGTTCATGAATATCATTCACCAGGAAGCTCCAGTGACACAGACAGTGAGACGGAGCAGGAGCAAGAAACGAAAATATGGTGCTTTTCATATGCAAAGTGGGACACCTCATGTGTAATTCACTGGCTGCACGTAATTTCACCAATTTTTTTTTTTTTGTGAAAAAGCTCCATCCACTTTAGCCACTGACTCACTTGCTCTCAGCTATTTAAGCAATTCTGTTTGCTAGGTATTCAGTATCTGACCTGCTGAGATGGCCATTCAAGCCAGCAGTGTAAGCCGTCGCCTTGGCTTTTTTTGTTTTTAGTCCTCTCTGCACTCGCTCTCTACCCTGCGTGGACAAACAGAACACACGGCACTGCCCTTTGGTGCGTTTGCCCGAAATCTCAAATGTATTTGTTTTTCTAAATCAATTTTGCGTGTACTGCAGGGAATCTCAATCAAACCGGTTCATTGATTTTAAGAATATTTCTAATTATGGCTTTTTGAACTTGAACATTTTGCTTAGTTACCATAGAAATGAACAGCATCCTGTCCAGCCTGTGTGATGCTGAAAGGAGAAAACAGCACAATTACATTATAATTTCAAACGCAGCGGCTGCAGCTGCAGTCGCACTGCATGGTGCCTCTTATACTGACATTTGCACAACTGAAGGACTATGTGACCTTAAAAGTGATGAGAGTGCTCCTGAAAAAAAAAGGTTTTGGAGGAAATAGTAAAAATGTTAGCTGGGAGCACTCGGTGATACCAACTACCTCGATGGCAGTGCTGCAGCCCAGCGAATTTACCACTATCATCATTGAGATGAAGACACACTGGTCAGCAAGATAACGTCCATCATCTCTAATCAGTATTTGACTTGAATTTGATTGGTAAATTACTGTGTCAGACTTACCCCTGAAATGATTGCATTTACAGTCAGTTAAGTCAGTGGTTAGACCAAGAAATGACAGACCGATAAATTAGGTATAGACATGCCAAGAATGTAATGACGTACAAAGTGAAAAGATTAGGCATTATTCCAATAGATGAAAATGGGCTGTAACATCCCTTGTGTCATCTTTTGAATTATATCTGCGCATAAACAATAAAAAAACAAGCATATACAGGGGCTCCCTGCACTTTTCCACAATTAAACCACAATTAGTCAAATGTAGTCTGCTTGTAATATTATGTCCACTCGGTTGTGCCCTGTAAGTACAACAATGTGGATAATAGAGTGATGTCTAGTTCTTGAACATATGCACAAAATGAGCTGCCGTATTTTAATATAACAAGTTTGAATTTCGAAAATCTTAAAATTGTTGTCATGCAAGATTATTTGAGGGCTATTTAAAAAAAATAATAATACATGAAATCAGCTGGTTTGGGCCTGAATATTTGCTATTCAAGCCCATACATGGATAATAGACACATGTACAAGGAATACAGAAGAGGTAGGTTGGACTAAGACTTTGTAAATGATGTAATGTAAGGGGTAATTAAAATGCTAAACTACCTAATCAAAGCTTTATTTCAACTAATCTGAAGTTAAAGAGTTCTCTTTCCTATTATGGTCCAATTAGCCAGGAGAATTAGCCTATCAGCAGTACAAAGACTGAGGGAGTCAGCAGCCCCAAGCCAATACAGGCCTTTCTTTGTTAGAGTTATCACATTCTTCCTCTGCGAGTGTGTGTGTGTGCCTAAGTTTTTTATTGCTGCTCTACTTTCCTCCCACATGCCACAGACATGCAAATCAGGTGAATTAGAGTCTCTAAATTTGCTTTAGATGTCCAATGTGACAAATCTTGTCATTTATCTTGGTTAATTAATTGATGGATGGGAGCTTCATAACGCCTTGATAAATCAAGCCACGAGTCACACTTTAAACACTGTTGTTAGCTGAGGGTTGGCTGGCCGCCCGTTGGTAACTAGTCATCTATTTTTGAGAAAAAGTAGTTAAGATTGATTCACAGAGAGCCTGTTCTGCATCCTCCGCTGTATTGATTCTTCAAGCACTTAGTATTCTTCCGAATGTCGCTTAATGACTAACATGGACATCACAGCTGCGTGTGACAGTGCAAGCTGTATGCATAGCAGAAAACTGATGCCTTTATGGTTTGATGTGGCTCGGTAGTTCTCGCCAGCCTCAAAGCAGCCGACAGAATGCAAAGTACCAGCGGTGCAAAGCTATAGGCTACGGAGTGCTTGATGAGTTTTCAAGGCGCGGTACTGGTAGAGAGCTTAAAGACAACTTAATGAATGCAAAGCAATAGAGCATGTAGCAAAGTGAAGAGAGTCAAACAAGCAGTACTTGGCAGAACAGAACGTTGAAATATGAATCTATATATGCTTTCATTTTCTTTTCAATCACCGTACAAGAATTAATGCAGTCTTGCCTTGAACTCTTATATTCTTATATAGATATGTTCAATACATCAAGGAGATTTATTTATATTAAAACTGTGAATATTACTGAATCAACTATTGGCTTCCTGATTCTGGTCAAAGTTGGACTTCTGGGTCTGCTAGGTCTTTGACAGTAAGGGCTCAGGGGTGTGTGATTGGGAGCTGTGGATGTGGGGAGGAGCTTCCTGTGTACAGGCTCCAAAATCTTATTTTACACCTCCGGATAAGCCTGGAGGTATATCCATTTTGCAGACACCATCTTGCCAAGACAGAGTATGCCTCCTAAACACATTAAAGCATCTCTTTGTTGAGGAAAATTCTGTGATTATAATGAATATAGTCTTCCAGTTACGGAAAGAGATGTTACTTGAGCGGCTGGGAAACTTCAAATGCTTTACTTAGCTGGTCATGGGTGGAATAATAAAAAGAAGACTGGATGGTGTTATTCAGTGGTGAAAGTACTCTGATCTTTTAATTAAGTAGCAACACCACACTGTGAAAATGATTTCTGCCAGTGTTTGACTATAGAACACTACATACACATTGATTATTTGATTATTTAACTGGTGACTTAATGTATATGATGCCTTACTGCTGTAGATGTTTTTGATAACTACTTAGTGTAGTTTCACCCACATTAGCCCTGCGACAATGCATTGTTCAGCTTTTCATCCAAGAGTTTTTAAATAGTTAATTTAGTTCAGGCTTCATTTGAAAACAACCTGACTGAATTCAAAGCAGGACCAAGCTGGACTACACTAAGGATCAGAGCAGGAGGACAAACATTTATTGATGGGATTGTGGGTGAGAAAGGAAAGAACAGGAGTAAATCACGGAAGAAAGCTTGATAAATTCTCTCAAGCAAGCTGGGACTAGACGGTAAATATGTATACTGAGCAAGCCCAGAGAATTGGCCAGGACCAGCAAAGGGGGAAGCCTAGGAAAATTGTTGTAAAACTTTGCCGCCGTAAAGACAGACAGAGTGTCCTTTCCCCTTGCCAAGAAATTAACATCTATATAAATTAAACAGGAAAGAACTGTTTCCCACGTTGAAGCTGCCTGTGAAAGGGATGATAAAGCAAGTCTGAAGTATGACAAGCTGGTCATCATGCCGAGGGGTGGACAAACTCAATCATCAGCCTAGAGCGCTCCGTGGTTCAATATTTACTTTATGAAAGGTTTAATTTGTCTTATTCCTAACTTTTGATGTTTCATAGCAATACGACATCTTTTGATTTAAAGTTTACAAAGTAACAGTTTACTGCTGCTTACTTGAATACGCTGCAGCCGGAGAAACAATTTTCATGATGGAGGTCTGTGTGAAGAGAAAATGCCACACAATGGAACAATTCGCAATAAACCATTGGCTATTGTCCGCATTGACTCAGCTTTGCAGATATCTGTTCAGAGAGACTCGGCAAAGTATGTCCTTCATGTCATCCTTGTCATATCAAGTCTATAATAGGACTGCAGAGGCAGTCTTGATGTGGATATCCGTTATCTGCTTTCCGGATATCCGGCTACTCTGGAAGAGCCAGAAACATTGGCTGTTCCCTCAGGAGGCTAAATCGTCATCAAAGGATAGAGAGAAAGGGAGGGAGAGAGAGAGAGAGAGAGAGAGAGAGAGAGCTTCGGTAGATAGACATAGAGTAACAACACAGAGAGCGAGCGTCGGCCTCGATAAAGCTGTTATTAATCAGTGAAATAAAAAGTTACTTCCTGATTGTTTCACAGCGGTTACATTCAGCAGGTATAGAGACACCCATGGCAACCCCCCCCCAACACCGATTGGTCGGTTTACCTGTCGCTGTCTGGACACGTGCTTAGACGAGAAAGACGAGAAACCATTTTAAAATTATATTTAATATAGTAAACTATTTTAAATGAAATAATCCGTACAGAAACAATGACTCTCACCATTGTGATCCATGTGATTTTCAGTGACTGAAAAAAACACTTCTGCAGAATGGCTAATTATTTCTTTAAAAAGTAAACCGCTCAGCCTTTTCCAACCATTAATCTGTTCTGCTGGTTTTTGAAGGGGTTGATTGGTCCCACAGCTGTACGTTATATGCTGCCTGCCTTATGAAAAACAGAACCCTCTGAAAATCATCTTGCAACCCGAACCACGTCAGCTAATTGACACTCAAACAAAGCTGAGAGAGCTGCAGTCTGCTGCACTGATTGATGGGCGAACATGAAAAGTAGCCTGCCTTTTCCCATTGTGTGACTATTCAATCAAATATAGGCCAGTTTGGTTTGCTGGCATCAATATGCATGGAGATAGCCTGTCACCACTTTTCTCTGCTTCCGTGTGAAGTGACACACTGTCTGTTTTTCTTTGTTTGTCGAGGTGCTATCCATCCTTCCACCAAGTGAACATCGCAGGAGAGCATTCTGCTGTACCTCATTTTCATCAGTCTGTCCAAGAGTATGTAATAAACTCTCAGAAAAGTATCTATTGCAAGATTTGTCTCTAGGACCTGTGATTAAACAGCATTAATACTCAGTAGATTTGAATAAAAGAGATAATATGCTTTCATATGTAATAAAAAAAACTGAAAAATAATGAAAATGTTTGTCCATGTCAATACTGTGTGATCTTGGCCTGACTGCAGGATATTTAGCAATGACATTTCAGACCACATCCTGTCCAAAGAAAGACTCTGTAGGCCTCCTGACACTCCCTCCAATGGGATATTTGAACAGATGTTCTTGGTGAATGAGACACAAGTAAACAGGTCCTGTCATTGTGTCTCACTGGTGTACAACACCTGTCAGCACTCATAAGACAGGAAGTAGGTCAAGAGAACTTTGAGGAGGGGATACATTTTAAGGACAAAGGGACTCCTTTAGCTGACAGGGGGGGGGGGGGGTCTGTCATATCTATTCATAGCTGACGGCATCTGAACGCCTCAGAATCCCAAATAGTTGGGATTTGTCTCTTTAAAATGATTTGGACATGCATGACATCTTTTTTTAGGGGTTGATTCCTGGTGATTTTGTGATACCTATTCATAGATCAGATGAGTGAATCTGAGATGACTCATCTGGTGAGGCTGCTGTGGCAAGCTCTGCTGACCTCCAAGTACAATGACACACAGAAGCATTTTTTTTTTTTTTTTGGTTTGATGCCCCCTTTTGGCAGGACAACTTAATTTGTTACACACTGTGGCTAAAGCTTGGTTATGTTTTGGCACAAAAACATGATAGGTCCAGGGAAGGTCACCATTTGACTGTTTAGGTGAACGGTTAGGGGAACTGTGATTTCATGGTCACGTCATTGCTGCTTTGCTCCCACCATAACTCTTGTAGCCTGACCAGATCCCACCAAGTTCTGCACATGACCTTAACCTTAACCCACCAATGACTCACGGCCCTATGTCACAAGTCTGCAAGTAGCCCTGCAAAGCTACAGGACATGACCAACTGCCCTTTGTCCCCATCTGTAGCAGGCAAAGTCTGGTTAACAATAGGTCCCTTGTCCCTGAAGCTCAGCAAAGAAAGGAAATAAGCCCACTAATATTAGGAGGGGGAGGGGAGAACAGGTCTAGTGTGTTAAGCACAAACACTGGGTCATAGATTCAAGGAACTTGTTTTGAACAACCTGAATAGGATCAATGTCAAATGTGCAGACAAAAGATGTATTTCATTCAGAAATCAAGATCCTTTCATTGTAATGTTGTGAATATAAAAAACAACAACAACAAAAAAAACATCATTGCTTTAAAGATAATTGTTCTAAAAATGATGCAGGCATGTGCCCACACATTTAAGTATCCCGTCAAGCAGTATAAAGCCAGACAAAAGCAAACACTGTACTACTCCAAATTACAGAGGGAAAATGACGTGCAGTTATAAATAAAGACACATGTTTCTCTCAAATGTGCAAACATAAGATGTATTTCAAAGTGGTGCAAGATGAAATGGGAGCTTATGGGGAGCATGCTTGGACAGAAATGCCTACATTTACTGATGCTGAGTTCTAGGCAGCATTTTAGGGTTCAACGTCCACAAATCCCAAAATGCATAAAAAGTTGGGCACTTTGATAGTTACGGGCTTCTTTGATGATCGGGAGGAAACTGTCTGTCTGAGATTAGGTTTTTCCCTTTTCCTATTCATGCTTTGAAGCTAGTACAAGCTAATGATAATAATCTAATTATGTTGATTAATGCTTTTAATTTGCTCGCCATGTTTGAGGATGATTTAGACAATGTAATCTTGGTGACTGACATTTGATGTGATATTTTGATAATTCCCCTTGTTACATTCTAAATTGATTTGGTATTACTTTCAAAATTAATTTTAGAAGCATTTATTCCTCTTATTGCATGCCATCGTTTTTTTTTTTTTACATTCGCATAAAATGATTTGAGAAGCATCCTTTCCTTTTATTAAATTCCTTACATGTCTTATTGTCAGGTATTTGATTTTGTCTCCTGACATATTTAGTAATTTCTTGTTACGTGGTTACCACTTGGTACGTGATTAATTTCTTGATTATTGTGATGTTGCTCAGTGCATTGATTGATTTGCCTTTTCTAGAGATTCAGTACTGCAGGATTCCTGTGAAAACATTTGATTAAATGTTTTTTTTTTTTTTTTTTTAATATACACAAAACTGGTAATTTCTTCTCAAGAGCGGTTGTTTTGCCTGCTTCATTTTGTTATCACAAACTCATAACCATGAGGACACTTGCTGAAAAGACTATCGTTTTCTTTCTCCTCTTGACATTGACATTTGTGTCCATGATCGTCATAGCCACGCGGGACAGGTAGTCTACAACTGCACGTAGACGTGAAAAACAAACTTGTCTTTGTATGACAGGCCAAATCCATTTAGCACGGAACCAAATTTATAAATTAAATCAAACTTCTTCAGGCAGCAGAAGACAAGAGGCCGTTTTCCCCACCGCATCCCTGGACAGTGTGTCAAATGTTTGCGGAATTGAGTGATAGAGAAACCTATAGTGCCATTCAACTGTGTAAATCGGGATTTTGGAAGACAGCATACCTCAGCAGTCAAAGACCTGTGCAAAGGTTGGATGCACGGGGCATCTGTTGAGGTCAGCACTTTAAAATGATTTCTGGGCACCCTGTGCATGCCCTGGTAGATCCGCTTCCTTTTGATGTTTCTTTAAAAATTCAACTGATATGTGCGTGAGATGAAGCTATGAGGGTGTAAGAGGTGTAAGAGGAGGACACGGAGGACTCATGAAAAGTTGGGATTGTTGGGATTATTTATTGAGTTTATTTAGTTTTTTATTTTATGAATTTTAATGTTACTGATTATTCAAATTTTGGGCTCGTACTAACTTTTAAAAGTTTGGTGTGCAGTATTCTTGTTTTATATCAGCACAAGATGGACGTACTGGACGCTAGATAGGTCACATACACAGGAGAAATAATGCAAAACAACAGCCTTAATTGAAGTGAATATCAGTTTCACGGCTTTGTTTAAATGATCCCACCACGTACCCCTTTTCTCATTCCATGCTTGCTCATTGTGGTGTAATTATTTTCCCGCTGTAAGACATAAAATACATCATTTCCTGTGCACATCTTGCAGGAGGTTATGCAGTACAACTTGAAGACACACTATTTGTCCCCGTGCTTCTGTTTGGCTCTTTGCCTAATATGGAAACATTTTGAGAAATGGTTCTTCTGCTTGGACCAGAGCAACACATTAACCTCTGCACGTGGTGGCTTATTCATGGTGCTGTAGATTCACTCATGACAATTTTGCTTTTGCAACAAAGGCACATCAGTTTTCTTGTCCTAAAAAGTTTTGTTGCGCCGACGCTCTGTCAGAAGTTTGTGTTGCTGAGCTCACAGCTTTTAGAAGCGATTTTATTTTTGCACGCCTAAACATGCGTACACAACAAACATCATGAAATAATCTGAACAGTATGTCAGTATTGCTCGTCATTAGTCTACAAAGAAATCCACTCACATTATTTTTCAAAGAAGAATCATCATTTCAGGAGGAAAAACTTATATTGTTAGAAAAATGATGACTACCTGATTTAAAACTTGTGACCTGTGTGACACGAGTGCCCACACAGTACTACCATCAAGCACAGTATAACAGGAGATTGTCAGTCAAGGTTTACACATTGCATTGCACTATTTCAAATTATAGATGAAAAATGATGAAATTATTTTAATTTATTCTCATATAATATGATTAAAACGACGCATTTTATTATGTAAAGTGCCCACATTACATGTCACATCAATTGCTCACGATGAAAAATGAATGTGGGTTATAAGGACAGATGATATATCCAGTAAATGCAGGGGATCAATAATGAGCTGACGCTTAATGCAGATATGGTGAAGTTTTGCGAAATTTATTGTAGTTCACTTCACACTAAATCCCATTTACTGGGCAAGCGTCCTAATTACGGAGCAATGAAATGTCAGTCCGCTGACTTGTTTGCTTTAATTGATAGCATTTACAGTGTGTACAAATGTACACTATAGGCCTATAGATCACGTTTGTTCTGCTAAGCATCAGTCAAAGTGACGTGGAACAGAAATGATGAGAAATTGTCAATACAATCATGGCTTATTGTATCAGAGACATGACAAATCTTCCTTTAGGTAAAGAGGAGACGGGACGCAGTACAGACAGTACGTTGTAACATCGCGTTCGTCCAGCACTTAACTGAAGAGACAAAAAGCAGTACATTGCTGACTGAAGTAATGAAGAATTGAATTCATTCAATTTGTTTTATGGCTGCGTCATCTAAATAAATTGACACTATCTGTCTCCTAATACTAATAGACGTATTGTTGTGACACTTTAGAATTTCCACAAAGATACGTATTAATGAATTAATTATTAAATCGATTCATCGCAGATATAGCACAATATAAATATAAAGTAAAGCAGGGGCCACAGCTGAATCCAACATGAACAGATCTTCAGCAAAGCGGATCAAAATATCTTCCATAACGTAAGATAACAACGCGAAAGCGCTAGGCAGTAGTTGTTAAGATTGGCTGTTAAATTTTACATGAAAAGACAAAGTAATCACATCCTTCCTCCCGGCTGTTTTGAAAACACTGTGATACAAAAGATTTTGCTGGGTGCAGATTTGAATTGTCTATAAAATAGTAAATATAGCCCAAAGGATACAGTCTATGAGTGTGTTTGTGCGTGCATGAAAGCCATTTCATCACACTTTACACACTCGACGACAGTGCGGTCCAGCCTAAAGGTTGTACACAGAAAACCAAATTAGTAATCATGTAATGACCCTGAACGTGGCAGGGTATTTTGTCATATTTAATGCTGTAAACCGTGATTACCTGTGCTATTACCTGTCAGCATCCAAAAACTGCTTTACATGGGACCCGTTAAACTGTCCACGCAGTTTACAGCTACAGCAAGACGAACCTCGATAATGACCTTTTTTTCTTTTCGCGCGGATTCGCAAAACCGCACCTTCATGTATGTTTTCCCCACACGCTGTCGTCTGAAAGATTATTTTCAGGGACTATTTTCCCCTCACGTCTGCCAGACAGCCAGATTGACACATATGGGCGCGCGTTTACGTGAGCGAGAGAAAGGCAGAGGGAGAGAATGGAAGACGGTGAGTCCCTTGCCTATACGGCAATCGCTGACCATCTCCAGCTTCTCTGACAATGATCAAGTGTGGCTTACCAAGACAGCTCAGGTGATCGAGGTGTCCACAGTGGCGATTCATCATGCTATCAGGGAACACAAAGATGACAAGTTGTTTCACTGCTTGAATCAATTTTCTGCGATTTTTTTTTTTTTTTTTTTAAACTGCAACATGTCTTGTGGTTGAAATAAAGCAATGTTCTCCATTATCAGCTCTTTCTTTCTTTAAAAGATAGTCGGTTAAGATCGGGGCGATCGCTAAGAAAGCAATTATTATACAACATAAACAGGTCCTAACAGACGAGCAGAACAGAGAGTCATGTGTTTATCAACTGTCAGACGTTTCCTCGAGCCACCTGCCACCCAGCCACACACACACACACACACACACACACGAGCACATTCACATTCACCCAAAGTTTTCCATTCAGCAGGATATCACTACGGGTGACAGCCCACCATTAATGCGAACAACAGATCTAATCACTGGTCAACCACAGCAACATCAAAACATCAATATGACTTAAGCAATTACCAGTAATCATCTCTAAGTAAAAAGTATGTCAGCTATTGAGCAGAGAAGCCTCTGTAGCCGATTGTGCTTGAAACAGATATAAAGCGGCCGGTGAGAATTATTAATAAAGGGGAAGAGGAGGAGAGAACCATGAAAACTAGCAGGTCTCGTGTAACAGGATACACGCGGAGCTACAAGAATGGATAACGGAGCGAGAGTATTAGTGAGATGGCATGCGAGCAGAGCTTCTCTGCGTGTCCCCCAGGATTGTTCGTGTACTCTGCCCCGGTTAAAGACACTTCTGTAAAAGACAACAGCATCATTTATTGAGCTAACATTAAAATTTCATGCTAAATGGCACTCCCATGTTGTTTCCCATTGTTTTTTCAAATGACTTGATAGCCTTATATTGTTCCCATGTTGCGTTTATTGTCTGGGGGCATTGTCTAATGCCTCCTTTTGTGTGTTGGCTTTCCTTTTTCTTCCTCCTCCGCTCCCTTACTCCGCCTCTGTCTTTTTCTTCCACCTGCTCTTGGCCTCCATCTGTTTCGCCGAGCGTTTGACTTGCTCTTGTTTTCCCTCTTTCTGTGGCTTGACTAGCTGTATCATCCTCAGGAGATTTTGACACGATATTAAGTTATAGTTACAAGGCAATGCTGTGATGTGGTTCCTCGGGGAAATGTCTCAGATCTGGAGTATGCCATTTTTACTAGAGGAGGCAGGTGTCTGCCTAGCAGAACCAAACAACTATATATTTAATTTTGAAAATGGATACATAGTACCACCTTCGAGCCACCAGGGATTTTCATTCTGGGATGAGAGAATCTACCTTTTTTTTTCCCTCTCTCAGCCCAGGAGGAAGTTAATTCATTGACAGAATGAGGTATGATTCCAGCAGTGACAGGTGTAGGCATAAGCAGGTGCTGCCTCGCGATACTGTCATGAAATTTATGTCTCTCATCTCACAGTGAGGGCCTTGTCTGTACCAGCTGCTGCAACCTTGTGAGGAGAAAGCTAAGAGGTTTTAATTAGGAGTAAGAGTGTCATTAATTACACATTCGTTCACGCTCACATCACTGTCTTCCCAAGAACTTCCCTCTACATTCGGACTCCACCCCCTCTCCTTCCTTGTCAGTGCAATACCAGTTTAAGTACCCAAGAATGTACACCGGTGCCTACCGGGGAAAGGAAAGCAAATTTGTTAATTTGATGAATCGCACTCCTAACTCCCTTCCTGCTACCCCTCCACCCCCAGACTCCCAGATCGTTCAGCACACTTTCATCTTTGATCTAGGACCCCCATGGGGAGTCATGTTTGAAAAGGCAGACCCCTGACAGCTCTTTCAGAGGGCCAGGATTTAAGTGAGATGGGGGTGCACGAGGCAGATTAGTTTCTTAAACGACTTGAGGAACAATGAGCAGAAGCATTTCTTATGAAAAGCACCTAGGTTCATTACTCTAACTAATTTAATTTTTCCCTTTTGTACAAACGAGATGATGAGGTCATAACTCAGTGAGGAAACCTGAGACAGAGGCTGTTGCTGCCGAAAATGTGATAAAGACATGTAATATGCTTAAGTTCCCCAGATTTATCCTTCGGAGGGAGAAGACTTTAATCTCCCATATAATATAGCGGGGCTTTATTAATATTCATTCATAGGTATAATATACCATTGCTATGCTAATAATGTCCATTCATAGTTTGTCTGCAAGGCACTACAGGCAACCAGTGCTATAGCACAGCAATCAGCAGGAGTCGAATGCAATCCTCAGTTTTAAAGAAACATTTTAGTAGTGTAATGTTAAGGGTAGTTAACCCTGTCTCCTCACAGCAAGGAAGCATTGTTTTCAAAGCCGCCAGCTACAGCCTGTCGTAATGGAGTTTGCCTTGTGTCTGTGTGATTTGCCTTCACATCTGGTTTTCTCCCACGGTCATGAAAGTAGCCTATAGGTGTGAATGCACTGAGTGTGGATGTGTATGAATTGCTTATTTCTTTGCTCTTGTCTCTCGACCGTTGCATGTCGGGAAAAGCTACAGTTCTCCATGACCCTGAAAAGACTGAGCAATTCAGAGAACAGATTGCTGAACTCTCAATGGGAGATTTAGGGAAAAAAACTATATACTGTATACATCCAACAACCTTGTGAGCTACGAGCTTTTTATCTACATAGAGGAAAGCAATCAGGCATTGAGCCACAATGTGTGGTTATCTGAATGGGCTAATATTTAGTGTAGTCAAATCTAATTCATCAATCAAATTCCTATTATGGTTAGATCCAACATTTTAAGGTCCTAATCAAAAATTTAAGTTAAAATCAATAAAGGTTATTAGTCAAAGCAGTGCAAAATATCTACGTGCCCAGCAAAACCTATTCATCTACTCCCTTCCACCAATTGGATGTCAGATGTTATGAAATGCCATGTAAGACATCCAAACCCTACATGAAGACAGTTTGGGAGCAAGAGTCTGCGGTCATTGAGGAGAGTAACTGTTCGCTCAGGGAAGACAGGCTTGGATCTGGTTTTTCATCCATTTTCTGCAAAGAAGACTGCCAAAAAAATGTTTGACTCTATGCCAGGTCTCTTACAGTATGGTTGACTCAATTTAAGAGATCCAGAAAACGAACAGCAGAGATGGAGATGAACAGACTCTCAGTCACACCTTCCACGTAGGCTGTCGAACACCATCGAGGATGATCTAGCCTCCACAGCAGCTTGCAGATGACCTTGGCATGCTCATCTCTTTGGCAATGTGGATGATCATCTGGACATCTGGACAATCATCTCTGTGAACAGAGGAAAGACACCTGGTGATGCAGCCAGAGGCTGGACCGCCAAAAAGCCTCTGGAATGGATGGGATTTGGAGAAATTCATGTTCTGATATAGCATCATCTGACAGTAGTATTAAATGCTGTCACTTTTGCTCTGTTCCAAGTGAGCAAACGCTGCTGCTATTGCCATTATGTTCTCATCAGGAGTGTCAGGACCGAGTGATTAAAATTCATAAAGAGCTAAATCAAACTTAAAAACAAGGGTGATTAAAGTGACAAGGCCACCTAGCTTCTTGTTGAGTCTATGGTCTTCACAAATCTACAAAAGAACATTCAATTCAACATTCAATAACCGAGAACACAGAGACTTAAAATGGTTTTGCAATAACCAGTACTCAAAGAATAATTCATTCTTAAAAGAAGAGAAGTGAGTCGCTAGACATCCAACAAAAAAAAAAGACGAAAAGAATCATCAGTGTCCTCGATTTGACCATCTGTGTCCGGTAGTAGCACTCTGTTCTGTTTGCTGTGAACAGCTGTGGTTGTTGGATTGTGGTCCTGTTCTCCTTTTCCCCTCAGTTTGTTGTGGTCAGCACGCTCAGTGCTGTGTCGCCCTCATTGCCGTCCTTGGGGCACCTTTGCTCTCCGCACTTGTTTCATTTCATCTTGCAGTCTGAAGGGGGAACGGCGTTGCTTCGTGGAGCCTGGAGAACGCTGCCCAGCCTGCGGTTGTTGCCATCGTGTGGCAGCACTGCTGGGCATTTTCTCTCCCTCTTTTCCCCGTTAATCTGCCATGGTGCGCCAACGCTGAGGGAGATACATACACAAGCCATCAATCAACACATGCGCACCTGGTCCTGCAGGCAAGACATAATGCTGATTGGACAGGAAAAAAATCAGGGCTGGACAGGAAGAAAATGCTACTCTCTAACAACCTGCATTTCCCAGAACTGGGGTCCTTGTTGCCTCCTTGTTCTCCAGTAAGATCTTCTATTAAGCTAACTTGAGTCAAACTCTCAAGGGGCCTATGCAATAGATAACAATTGCCCACTGTTGACCAAAAGAGGAGAATTATATAAGGTGTTGCATCTATAGTCCAGTCACTTCAGACGAACCCGCCCAGACCTCATCAGTAAGCAAAGGGGAGCTGGTGAGCCCAACCAATTCCCCTAATTCTTCTTCTATTCACACTCAGACATGTTTATCCTTGGACAATCAGTGTTAATCTCTTCTATACCTCATGGATTCAACTGCAGATGAATGTTTGAAAGTGAAAGTGTCTCCTGACCAGCCCTTTGACACTTGCTGATTACTATGGTTCTTAAGGTAATCCTGTTGACTGGACTGTGAGATCCACAGTTATACTTAGCCTACTCTGTGTCCTCTTCAGTGTTAGCTGAGAGATATGGTGAAGTCCATAAGTAGCGGTGTATCTTTTCTTGAGATGGACGTGGTGCAGAAAATTCTTGGGTAGCTGGATCCATCTGACGTCAAAAAAATCATACCAGGAGCTATTTTATAGGTGTGAATGACTGTACATTTAGGACCAAATCCCTGTGAAGTCATGAACATGGAATATTTACAGGATACATACTTTTCCTTGTCCTGCTGTAAAAGGGTTTTGAGCCTGACATGCATTAATGTGACCGTCCTGTCTCCTGGAAATCATGTTTGCTATGAAATTGTTTTCATATTTACATTGCGGTGGCAGCATAATTTTGACCTGGATTATGATGTTTTTTTTGAGTGGCAGAGTCACTGTGAAAGGATAGTGTTTTGCAAGATTGAGTCGTTTTGCTCAAAACGTATTTGATGTTGCAAATTTGTTGTATATAAGTGCAATTTCTAGGAGAGAGGACTGAATATAATTGTATGGAGCGATCATTGACATAAGTACAACAACATTAGGAAGGTACAAATACACATAAAATGTACATAATAAAATAATAATAATAAAATAAAGATGATATTGATTCAGCAAGCCTGGGATGCTCAGGGAGAGAGTTCCATAGATAGAGGTCTGTAATGAAGTGAATCATATGAATAGCCAGGAGATACATGCCAGAGGATCCCAGGTTGTGCTGTGCTTCATAAGGAATCAATATATCTGAATTGTTGATGGGATTCTACCCTCAATGGTTATCAGTAAGATCTAAAAAAAATCAATTCTATAACTCACAAGCATCTAGTGAAGGGAGGCAAGGATGCAACTTCTTGTACCATTACTTAAAATTGACTTAGGGTTAAGCCCTGAACGCACAGCATTGGAGCAAAACAGTTGAGGGGAGTATGGACTTCACCATATCTCTCAGCTATGCAATTAAGACTGGGTCACCAGGTTGCTTGGCAACACAGAGTTATGTATCATTTGCGTAACAGTGCCTCAGGATCAGCATGTACACAGGAAATGGCAACAGTCCTCAAACCACCAACGGTTTCTGGTCCAGGTCCTCCAATAACTGTTTGAGAAGCAGCTGTTTGTCAAGGTCAGTAGGTGTGTATTCCATGTGTCCACCATCTCCCTCTCAGGTTTTTCAGTTGGATGTTTATAGACGGATCCAGCCAAGGTCAAAGTGGTCAGATTCATTTAAGCAGCTCCAGAGTTTATGGGGATTTGTCAGTGTTAATTCCCATTTCCTCCATGACTTCAACCCACTGACAGCTCATCTTACCCTCTTACCTCGAGCTCTCCGCTGTTTTCTTGGACTCCTGAAAATGACCAGGAGTTAAAACAACCCTGGTCCACCCTGATCTCCCCCTTTGTTTTGTGATGGACATGAACCTGATTGCGCTGGAGCCATCCTATCCCGGAGCTCACACTCACACACACACACACACACACACACACACACACACACACACACACACACACACACATATATAATTTTCATCATCGTAGCCAAAATAAATCACAATATTATCGCCATCAGTCAAATAAATATGAAATATACTGGACGACTGTCAAAAGCCACTTCAGTTTAGTCTGGCTTTCTGACAAAAGTCCAGATGCCAGAATGGGAGGGGATTTGTAGACAAGAACATGTGACAACCTCTATAGATTACATAGAAACAAATGTACATGGTTAAGGCTGCGAAACAACTATGGCAGATTAAACATGATGTAGAGTGGTAAACAACAAACAGCCACAAAATCCTAAATCCATACGCAGTATGATTCAGCCATCAGAGCACTAACAACTTGAACAGCCCGTAGAGGCTGGTATAAGTACTGCAGAACAGCGCATTCAACCCAGCAAGTAACTGCTTGGCATATATTTTCTTTACTTACACTTAAAAAGTGCACAAAAGTACACGTGAAACAGCTCCTACTTTTTGTTTACATGCAAATGCATTCAGTACAACAGCCAACCTGTAGAGAGATGGGCTATTTGCTAGCACGGCAACACTGGTCACGGTAGCCAATCAGAGCACAGACGCTTCTACTGTGAGTGTATGTGAATAATTGCCACAATAAAACTGCCAGCCCCCATGTTTGGTCTCCATCTAATTATTGATTGAGAGCCTTCCATGATATTACACCAATAAATGGCATAACAAGGCCCTGATTTTCTAGTGTGCGACCATGCGTGCGTGTGTGTGTGTGTGTGTGTGAAGGAGACAGACACATTCATTTATTGATGCCAACAAGTCACATGACCATCCAAGCTGCAGCTTTAGCAGTGGAACATGTGGTTACCAGTTGTGTAGTAACAGTAACAAGGTATCACTTCACAATAGATTTGGAGAACTGCCCTGTTGCTGAAACTTGGAAAATTCCAGAACAGTCTGAGCGATGCTACAAAGTGAAGCACACTTCATACCTAACTAACGCTTGACAACTTTGTCTCCCCTGAGCACTGAACTGACAACGATTATGGACGGCTCATTTAACAAGGTATAAATTCACCCTGCCACGCTTTTCTTTTTCAAATCTTTATTTTTTTGCACTATAATTATTTGAGCGCACAGGTCTACAACTAGAAATATTAAGTTCAGCATAGCGCTCACACTCCACTGCAATCGAATCCACCATGCACGTTATGCTCACATCTCATGAAAAATCTTGGCTAAATGTAAATAGCAACTGGCACAGGGTGCCACGTGGTCGTCTTAGCTGATCATCGTGAACGTCCAATTACAAGAGAGTAGGTGGCTGATCACTCTCCATGATGCAGCAACAACACAGACCACGGCAGCCACAGAATGAAGAAAACAGCATAAGCTGCCTCCACTATTGACAATTCTCTCTGTAATTTGTTCTCTTTGCCCCTAATCCTCTTCATTCTCCATCATCGTTTCAAATTCATACCTTTTCCATAGTCCCCTGACTCTTTGTTCTTTCTTTTGTCTCCCTCTCTTTTTTCTTCTCAGCTTCTCTGTATCTGCTCCTACACCACCTGGCCAATACCAGCTCTCAGCAGGACACAGGCATCACGTCGAGGTATGAAATTCCTCCGTATTCTTCTTCGGTTTCTTTTTTCTGAAGGGAAGGACTGTAAGATTGCGGCTCCGTGCGAGGGCCTCAAATTTCACGATCTCTCCGAGCATAAAGGACGCAATACATTTGACTGTGTTAGAATCACTATTTTTAATGTATTCTTAATTATCAACACCTGCTGATTCAAGAAATTGGAAAGTGAGTGTGCAGCGATAATTCAGATCACGCCTATGACATGTAATGGTCTCACACATCTCCGTGCACTTCGGCTCCGAGACCACTACCAATCCTTTTTTACTATATTGCCTTATGTTCACAGCACCGGCATCGCCACAGTTGTTTGACTGTAATGGAAGTCAATTTGTTTGAAAAATATAAAGGCCGCGGTTCGCAGAAAGCTGCAGCAATCGTCGGTGTTCCTGTTTTTGTTTGTGCACGAACATGTAAACATATTTTTCTTGACTGAATAACTCCATTATTGTGCCGCCTGAAATTTCTCATCCAGCCTGCTGTTGTGGAGAAAGAATCTAAATATAAGAAAAACATGGTCACATTTGTAGAGGCAGATGTCTGGCAGACTGTAAAGACATCTAGCCTCTGTCAGTAAGAAACTGTTTTTTAGCACATAGGCTTTCATAATGTGGTTTTAATGCAGTGTTTTTTTTTTTAGCACCATCCTGCGCATCATCCAAAAGTGGCTTACATGAAACTGAATGCTGGGAAATAAAAGTGTATTGTGTTGTAGTTTGTACCAGCTGTTGTGTTACCTGTTCACTTATTAACAATAAGAAGTGAATAAAGCATAAAATGAACGGGACAAAACAGACTTAATAACTTGACATAATTAAATAGTTGGCTTCACATATAATACACATTATAAATATTAGACATGTTAATTTCCTACCTGAGATTATTAATAATAATAAGTCATCCCATTTCACATACATTTACTTTGATCCAGTATTAGATTGATGTGATCAGTCAATGGTGCCGGTTATTGGTCTGTTATCAAGTAGATTCAAATGGCATATAGTCATTTTGTTGTGTGTGTGTGTGTGTGTGTGTTTGTGCATATTGTAGATTAATTGTTGTTTACCTAGCCCAACAGGTTATTAATTGCTTTTTGATTATGCATTCAGTGTTTAATAACTAGCTAGACAAATTACAATTGGAAATTAGATACGATCTGCAAATCAGATTCATCCATCAGTCACTTTTGGCTGTTTTTTTTAGCTGAAGCTTAAAAAAAATATTTGATCTCCAGTTTGATTTGGTGTATGACTTATCACCAGTGTTGACCTACTGTTGTTTGCATATAGTTTTATATGGAGCTCAACAGAAAAATAAACCACGAAAACATACATACAGACATTTATTGATTAATGTAATACAAATATTTTACCTCTTGATATTTTCATTCACTGCTTCAAAACATCAGTAAATATACGAGGCACAAATAATTTCAGGTCAAATTTAAGACTTGCCGTCTTCCCTCAGACATTTCCCACCCAATTTTCACAGGACGAATAATCCTGTCTCTAACACTTTATTATTACAAGTATGTATTCTACCACCACCCTAAGATACAAAGTACAACAAGTACAACACTGTGTAAAATAAAGTTAACATCAACTACAACATACACTCTCCTTGTGATGTTCTTATATGACAATAAGATATACCACTCTTTTAAGTGATTTATATCCTTGGCAGCACTGTCTAGAATAAAGTAAATGATACTAAGGGGAATGCAAGCTGCTAATGCTGCCAATCAGAGCACACAGTCACATTCACACACCTGAGAATAGTTATATTTGCTTTAGCATGCAAGGTGCCAGAAAGATGAAAAATCTTGCACTGAGCAATACAGGTCAGTGTGTATCTGAGCTTAACTAGGGCGAGGGCTTTTACTGTGTTAGCCCCGTTTGGGACTGTCTCATCTACTGCATGGGAGACAGTCCCAGATGCTTCCCAGAGAAAAGTTTAGGAAAGCGGCTGTGCATTGCTCTTTATCAGAGGTGGGGAAGTTAAACAGGTGTGCATTTGCTGAACCAACCAGTTAGCCCGTGTCCTTGAAGCCATTCTCTTCGTAGTACTATAGCTTTACGCTCTTTCTATTATTATTTCATTTGACATGTATTTCAGTAATGAATGTATATTCATAAATGTGGACGCTTTTAATAATGGCAGCAATGTCAGCAGTTGGATAGTGACTTTAAGTTGATGTGCTAGCTTGCAGTGTATTTCTCTCTAGTCTGTTTTGTCAATGTTAGCTAGGCAGTGCTACATCTCTCGGGCTCTGTGGCTGTTTTATCTAAGTTTGATCTATATTTAGCTATGTATTATGTCTGATGAGCGCCACCTGGAAACAGCGTTTAGAAACTGTAGCTCAGACAAGATAACGGCGTCACGGGTCGTATGTGTTCAAATGAGTGTGCACAAAATGAAACTTGCTCTTTCCAGCAATAACATCCAGGGAGCTAGTCCAGACAACATATCCAGTCCAGTCCAGCATGTGAGCATAACTGATTTCTTTATAGGCACAACAACACATGATCATCTAGTCACAGTCAACATTTTGTTGCAACTCTCGACTAATGCCAGATGAAAAAAAATGACACTGATTATAGATTAAAAATTGAACTATAATATAACATAATGTTGATTAGCTGGTCATTCTGGGCAATATTAATCTCTCAGTAAATAATAACCATCAAGTATTCAGCCAAGTCATAGTATAAATGATATTTTACATTTGAAATCTATTTTGTGGACTGGACTACCAGCTATGCACGAGTAACTCAGGAGAGTGAACATGCAGAAAGATTTTGTCATCAGCTGTCATTTGTGCACTGCCATCATTATCTACTATGTCTTTGATTAGCGTTTTTGTGTTCAGAGCAGAGGGCTGTCTCACCTTGTTATATATATATCTATATATATATATATATATATATTTTTTTTTTTTTTTTACAGTTTGTCAGATGATATCAGTCAAATTTTTGTAGTCAGTGTGCACACACATTCATAGCAACCATGAAACCACCCCAACATAACAAATCCCAATGTAACCCTAGATGGCGAGTACTGTAAAGAAGAAGAAGAAGAAGAAGAAGGTTTTATTTGTGCGTATGGATTTATGGATAGTGTGCTGCCATGCTTGCTGCAGCAGTAGAGGTGCTATGGATTTGTCATTGCATGCAACAGGAAACTCCATGGTTAAAGCCCGGGGACATGTTTCTCCACCACACCAACTGGCACCACTGGACAGTGCAAAACTGTTTACTAACAGATTTCTGAGTTTCGTAGGAACAGTGAGTACCGAACACTGAACACTTCATGAGAATTCAAACACTGTGCCAACATTATGGTAGCAGAGAAAGAAAAGCTTGGGCATTCAGATCTGAATTTTAATTGAAACTTTATTCTCAGTAAGGACATTTAAAGAGGCCCTGGTTTTGTATTAAATATGTCATTTGGTTATTACAGTTTACATCCAGTTGTTTGGGATTGTCACATCTGCTCATATTATCGTCTATAAAGTAAAATTTGGGGCTATAGTTGCTGCTTATGGGATGTATGGTTCTTTCAAACTCACATTAACAGTATACGTAGGTATGAAAGAAGCAAACCACCCTGAATTATATGTTTTATTTGTAGTTATTGTTCCAACTTATTTTTCATTTTTATATTTTGAGAAAATGTCACAAGGTATGTCACAACAACTTATGCAACTGATTACGTACATTTAGCCATGAGTACCCTCAAAACTCGCACAACGGAGCAAACAAAGTATCAAGTAATTTACTGCACAACACCGAGTAAATATTGAACGTTCACTTCACCCGTGTCCGTAGTGAATGAGTAAACCAGGGGAGTGATTTTGGACTCGCAGCTACTGCTTGAAAGCACTTAACATAAAACATAAATTTCACCTTTGTGTGGCTTGTCCAAGTAAGGTTTCGAACACAGTTTTTATTTCTGTGCGCCACAAAGGAGTTAGTGGACTCATTACTATCCCCTGAAGATGGAGAGAGAGAAACAGAACACCCACTGCTAACTACAGCTACTAGACTTAGTCACAATAACAGTTTTCCTCCAATGGCCGCAAGGGACAGAAATGAGCTCATAGCGCCTCTGAAAACAATCGAGGAAAAGCTCCTATGCAGTGGATGAGACAGTCCAAAGAGCTGTAACTGGGTGGATTAACACTGATACACTGAATATTATGATATCCATTTGCACACATGCATTGTTAACAGAGATTTGTTTCTATATGATGAAAAGAAATAAATGCTCTCTAATTCCGCTTCTTTCAAAAGTGGGAGACAACTGGAGAAATAAAAGAAAATCAATTCAAATACACAAACTACACACACAGGACTGGCACCGCTTATTAGACTAAAACAGAAATGAGCCATTATGCAGCCCAATTCTTTTTTTTAAGTGACTGTTTTGTGGTCAATACCGGCTTTGTTTTTTATTGTTATCTGTTTTTGGATACAGAATTGTCTTGTCACTGTATTCATTTTATATTGTCTTCTCCTCCAGAAAACTCGAAGTAGAATGCGACAGGAAAAAGAGATGATGTCATGGAGCGGTGGTCCTGAAATGGGCTTATAATAAGTCGCATAAACACGGTGTGTGCCTCAATCCACTGCCTCCACAGAGTCATTCCTCTGTATCGAGATACTATTACTAACGCAGAGTGATATTGATACAAAGGGGCTCTACAGTACCAAACACTCAAAATCACTGCCTCCAACTGGCTGGCAGCCATTCATTCCATTCAGATAAGCATGGGCCTGTCATGGACCAGCCGGCAATTGAAGGCAGTGGGATCTGTGTATGAACACCAGTATGTGTCAAGTATGGACTATGCACATTCTAGTTTGAAAAAGGGACATCACGGTACTCTACAAAGACACATTTTAATATATTTTGCAGTGCTAATACCTGCCGCATCAAAGATCTCAATTTACATTCAAGTAATTTGCTCTCCATATTTAATTGCCTTTATTTATGATTTGTTGTACCAAGTTATTTTTTTTTTCTTCAGGCCTAAAAGGTAACAGTATTTACTCAGCTGTGCTTTGGAATTAACATCCAGGCTCATGGACCAGATTGTGTTCCGGGACCTTTCTAACAGGCCATGCCTGCAGTGGTGTATTTGAAAGCGCAGGCATGGAGCAGCATCATCTGCTGGGAAAAGCCAGATCAAATAACAGATTCAGATTTGCCAAAGTCATTAATTTCACATGCTGGCGCTGGAAGTCCTTGTGGCCAGTGAATGCGCAATGTTTTCAATCAAAGATTTAGATTCTTATTCAGTCATCATAACTGCCATTTGGGAACCAGACTTTGTATTCACAAGCAGAACATAAAGTCCTGGGTGTTGATGATTGAACAAAGAAAGAAACACAATTTACCAATAAAAAAAAGTTTTCATGGCTTTGCTTTCATGGGCTGGTGAAATATTCAAATAAATATTACTGACCAGGGACTGACTAGTAGGACTTTGGAGAATTCAGAGGGATTCATGAGAGTAAATCTTTGCATGGGTTGGCATTTTGATCACTCCACAGAGTAGATTTATGTGTGTGCGTGACATTTTTATAGACCCAATTTAGTTGAGCCGAAATGTTGGAAAGTGAAGGAAACAACAACGAAGGCTAGTTTAACCTCATTAGTTGTTATGCACACCACCTGTAATCTCCACACTACATATCACATGATCGTCACGGGATGTCGAACACTCGTTCAATCGTTTTTTTTTGCTGTCTTCATAATGAAATTGAAGTACAAAATGTGTACTTTAAAGTGATGGAGCTTTGCCGGTGAAGCGGAAAACAAACTGAATCCCATGAAACTGGTTTGGCTGGACCTGTTAAATGGCCACGCTAAATAGAGCCCCAGTCCATGTAAGCAGAGATGCGGTATGCTGAGCACTCGCTAAAGTTAGATAGCAGTGATTAGAGCAAACCAAGTTTGGGTTGCACGTTTTAAAAGCAGCGTTTTGTGTTAAGAGTAGCGCGCTGAGCGTTTGCAGAGTTTACGGGGTCGAGTCAACAGAGTGGTAATGCCTGTGTTCAGGCAGCACCAAGAGCCCAGTCTGAAGGTGGTATTTGAGCCTGTGTTGGCGGTATGTGGATGGCCAGCAATTACCAGCCAGTGAATCACTGCTTTGGTCACAGTACTTTTGATTGCTCAGTTTTGCTTCAGCTCGTTTGTGAATATTCTTTTCCACCTCAGGCATCTGCTGTTGAGCAACCTGTTAGAAGTGCAAGAGGTCTCACACAGCATGTAGGCTGTGAGCCCCTGCTTTACAATACTGCTTGTTTGTCTTAGGGATTATATTTCTTGTACAACAAAGATTGCTATTTTAATATAATTGTGTGTTTTGGCTTTTTTAAAACCTAAACAGCTCTTCTGCCAACTGGTTCAGTTATTGCATAGCGGTGGGAAAGCAGAGCATCCACATAAACCTGGAAACAGTAAATATCTCCTTGAGGATCATCATCACGGAAGATAAATCTCAGAGGATGAGCATGTGAAGATTCGAGCAAAACAAGTTTATGAACTAACAAAGGAGACACCGTGTGTGCATTATGTAAAGTTATGTGACTTTTTCCCCCCCTCTACTTTCAGGCTAATTTATGTGCTTTGCAATTCCATTCAAAGAATCGAAGGATTAATTAGCAGGAAAAAAGTTGATAGCTCTCCATGTTTTCTTCTCTGTCAAAGAACGCCATCTGCACTGCCTCCCTGATTAATGAGCAGGTGGAGTAGGATGCATTTTCATCATGGTGTGCATTGAGGCAAACAAAAAGAGAAAATGAATTTACTCTTCCCAGAATACCCGAACAATATCAAGTGAATTTTTTTTATACAGTCAGTGCAAAAATAATTTTAATCCTACATGTAAATGTGTGACTATATTTTCAAGCTTCTATATATGTTTTTATTTTATACTATATGGAACATATCCTTCTGAGCAGCCTTTCGAAAATAATAATGATCACAACAGTCATAACAATGAAAATAGTGATGTTTCTCCAAGCTTGATTAAAGACATTTTGATGTACAATAAAGTAACAATTAAGAAAACTCCCTCCAGAAAATGAACCAACCTGTTTTCTTTAATGTGGAGCACAGATTTGTGGCCATGTCTGTCCCAGCGGAAGGAAAAAAGAAAAAAAAAAAAAGGCAGAGAAAGAGAGCCAAGATTGTGATCATTTGTGATGCCCTGAGGGAATAAAACCTGGGGCTCCTCTGATGATGAATTAGATTGAATTTGTGGAATCAGAGGCTTTTTCCCCCCGTTTAACACAAAGTAGCCATTTTGTGTTGAGAGTTGAACGTCATTTGAATTGCCTGCAAATTTCAGTAGATTAGGTTAGCTTCGTACTTAAGAACAATTGTCAGAGTGCTGAGGGCTCAAGTCGACTTGATCACTTGATTGTGTCAAGTGCGGGGCTCACTAACACAAAAGCACAGTACTGTCACTGTAACTGAAATATATTCCCAAAACCAATCAGCCAATCAGTGGCGACTTGAGCAATCTTTTTGAGTAAGTAAATTATATCCATCCATCCATTTTCTGTAACTGCTTATCCTTATCAGTGTCGCGGGGGGGGGGATGGAGCCTATCCCAGCTGGCATTGGGAGAGAGGCGGGGTACACCCTGTAAGAGTCGCCAGTTTATCATAGGGCTTGGTGAATTATCTTAACAGTGTTATTAGTTATTTTCAGTTTTCCCAGGAAAAATCGAGCATTTCTGGATGATAATGAATATTCTGCGTTACGACTGACCGTATGCAGATTGGTTCCCAAGTGTTTGTTGTTGGATACGGTTCTACGCGAGAGGATGCGCATGAATACAAGCAGCATGGCACTGATGTGGGAGTGCAATCAACCCCCCGTCATGAATATAGAGCAAGACTTAGGAGGCATCTCTGCAACATGGAATATACACACAAGGCAAATTATGGCTTCACAAGTAACATTAATAAGGAGGCAGAGCAGATGCGGGCTGCGTCACTGACAATTATCTGTAGCAGCAGTGTCTAGGACACAGGAGTAAGACTTATAACATTTATTAGCAGTAGTAGCTGCTCCTATTATCGGTTGTAAGCACCTCGTTACTCTCACTTACAATATCCTCTAACGACATGACATGCACTTTTGCAAGAAATTCATTCATGTAACAAACCAAAAATTTTGAAGGTCAAATGAATAACTTCTTCTTCTTCTGAGCTAAATATCACCACTGGCGTTAACAGAATCACTACCGTGCGGGCACAGTTGGGGGTTGGAATACGTGATCTTTAAATGAACTAAACAGAGTTGCACGCCATTAATATTATATACAAATAAAGCCATCCTAATTGATACAGCACAGGTGTTTGTTAGTCAGGAAGGCTTCACGCAATAAGTTAGGGGCTTGGTTTTTAATTACCTTTGGGATTTGCTAATTTACATTCCGCTTCTAAAAGTCTCTTGTTGATACTAGGAAGTGTGTATGCGTGCATGCGCGTGTTTGTGTGCGAGTGTATGTGTCAAAGAGCACTGTATATGCTGCAAAGTGGTTTGACGAGGGTGTGGGTAAAGAATCAATAGAGATTTAATGGGAAACAGGATGTCCTCAGGTAAAATTCAGGCCAAAGTACGGCATGAAATTCGATCTGTAGGATTATTTTATGCGGGATGGATGGAGAAAGGCGAAAAAAAGGAAAGGCACTCCATCATGGCCCTTGTGTACACTTCTATTGAAGGTCAGAAAACTTGTTATAGTGGACAAACATTAGATGTCCAGTGGCGCTGCCTTCTCATTAATCTCTTCTCATGTAAGGCAGAACCTGTAAAGGGTCTGCATATACCGATATACAGCACACAACTCCTCGTGTAGAAGCTCACAAGGTGATGACTCTGAACACCCCAGCAGCTCATCCTATATTCAATAACCAAAGGCTTTAGGAATTAGATGCGCCTTCTGCCACGGGCTAAAAGCAAGCTGTGCATCCACAGGGCCACCCCACTGACCACACAATTTTCATGAAGATCATCTTTTCTCAAGATTTTTATTGACACTGGCTACATTATTAAATGGTACACCTCAGCACAAGGGCAAAAATGATTAGTATTTGAGGGAGACATTAGAATTATATTTGCTAGCTAATATAAAAATAAAAAAAGGCATTCATGATCTACACTGTGGACTACTGGGTCATGTAATTGGCTGTTTTTTTCCCCCCTTCCAGTCTAGGAAATTCAACAAGTACAAAGCACAGGACAAAGGAGACTGGAGTTGGGTACCACATTTCACGTGTTAGTTTTAGGCTGTCCACTCCACAAAATGAGTGCCAGGGCGAAGGCATACGTTTGCTCTCAACAATGGTGGGGATAGAGCAGAAGAAAGAAAACACTCATACATCAATACAGCCCACGACAAAGGGTTCACTTGAACAGGATGAGAAGTTCACACTACTCGATGATTTTAAAAGGCTTAGCCTACAGGAAGTCGGTAAGAGTGGAGTGAAATGCCCATGCAGGTGCAGGTTAGTGGATGATTTATGTTTACACGTGGATTCAGATGAACTCCAGTCTGTGCATCATTAATGTCCACATGATATTTTTCTCTGGGAAAGTGCTGAGATGAAGAAGAAGAAGAAGAAGAAGAAATTCTGTAGGGAAGCAAGCTACTGAAAATAAAATAAAAAGTCAGAAGGTGTGCAGTGTCTCTCTCTGTCTCTCTAAATGCTTTACTAACAATATTAGTAGGTACATGTACCTGTTGTCCATATACAAACATATGGCCTTGTACCTGTACGGCAGCTAGAAAGAAAAGTTAAAGGACAGAAGATAGATTGACATTATGTCAGGAGTCCACTGATCAAGTGTTACCTAATGGGCATGCAAACAATAAAAGACAAAGACAATTAACACCACCCTCCTACCACTTCACACCACAAATGTTAATGTCCTACTTCCACTAAAACACCAACACAACACTGAATTTATATTCACATACACGCTGTTTTACACATACTGAGAATGTTTTTGCTCATCATATTTGACTTCAGTGTTCCCACTCTGCATTTTAGTGATTCCTTTGTGCATGCACACATGCATCGTAATGAGGATACGGTACAGAAGTGGGAAAACAATGAGTTTTAATTTGCGTGAACCAGTAATTTCTCTGGATTGGTTGCTGTCGTCATTATATTCAAAGAGGATTTTTGGAAAGATGTTGATCTCAGAGCTTTTATTTTGCTACAATATGAAATTAACATGCAGCACCTCACACATATCATTTCATAGTCACATTTTAATTGCTCTCCATTAATTACATATTCTGAATGAGCACTGCATTTGCATAGATTTCACATGCAAGCCTGACCTACTGCCATGTTGTGTGGGTGAAAAGGTTTCCACTCACTGATATGATATGAATACTGTATGCAGTTGCAACCTGCTCCTCCAGACTACATCACTTGAGGCTTGAACACATTATTTCGGCTTTTAGTATGTGCCAAGTTGAGTTGAGGTTCAGAGTGGTTGTGATTTGAAGTTTGGTGTGTGTTTAAAGAGTGTCTTTGTGTTACTATTGTAAATGACACGGCAGTTTTTTTTTTGGAAAGGTTCCCTTAATAACTGCACTAAACTTGTATTTTTTTAGATCTCAGGCAAGAAAACTGACTCTTATATGTTTAAAGATATAAATATGAATGTTTTTTTTAAGGTGGGAGCAGCAGGCTTTAACATTATGGATATTATCAGGGTTTCTTTGCGGATATGGCAAATAAAAAAACAGGCAGTGTCTATCAGGGAGGTAATTATTTAATTGAATCTCAAACACATGGTGTTGACAGTCTTATTTGTTTGGAATCTATAGAACATTAATACAAACATGTACATGTATATAGTTTGGTGTATAAATGTTTGGGAAGAGGGGTAGTTCAGAGGGATAAAGACCCTCTGAACTACCCCTAAAGTATAATATTTATTAGCATGAACGAGGGGTATTCAGCTGGTTGCAATCTGCAACTTCGCCACTAGATGTCGCCAAATGTTACATACTGGTCCTTTAAAAGGTTGTTGCGTTTTCCACTTATGGATCTTCGGCTGAGAAATATTTTTTCTGAGAATCTTTAGTAGCCTACAGACAGCTAGAGTGAGTGTCACATTGTTCATAGAACAATTATTACATTTTACAGTTGCACAAAGAGGTCTTGTCAGCAGTCTGTCAACTTCATTTTGATGCCAACTTTCTTATCTCTCATCTGATTTTTGTCTCAATAAAACAATCTTTCAATGGCATTCTGAATTCACCACTTTTTTTTCCTCAGGAAAACGATCAAGAAGGGAAGTTAACTATGAAAAACGATCATGCCCTTGACTACAAATTTTAATTAAATCATGACAAAAAGACAAAAAACATCCGCTCAGATACCTTTTGAGACTGAACATTGCTGCATTTCAGTCCTAAAGTATCCCTACTGTTGACTAACTGTTGACATTCAGTCAGTCATTGTCTAGTTCTGAAATGTATCTCCCCTTTTCTCTTCTTTTTTTATATCCCTGGGGGCAATGGAGGCCATTCTGCTATCCGCAGCACACTCTCCAAAAAAATACCTCTGGGGATCCTTTCCTCAGTGGCAATGCCATCATTCGTATCATCAGTCCCCTGCGTGCCACTGAGCTGTACCTGTCCTGGCAAGCAGGGAGACACTGGAAACGCGGTGGCATATCATTATATGCTGCAAGGCATGTTTAATGAGAATGTATGAGACTGATATGTTCAGTTGGGAAATAAAAAAAAAAAAAAAGAGAAATTGTTCCTGTATAGCGTGGGTTCCCTCGTCAGAAAAAAAAGATTAATACAAAGCTTAGATTCACTGAAAATAGTTTGATTTAACAATTTAGCATTGCAAATGAGCATTTACCAGTGAAATATAACTGATAGGTAAACGCTGTCTCCCAAGGCCACTTAATACCTTCCAGTATTGAAGAATCCCACAGTTGGCATTATCTTGATTTCTGTTATTTGTCACCCGTGTCATGTAATGCTGAGAAATGACAAAACTGATTTATTAGCTGGTTTTATTAGGTTTTTCTCCCAGGATTTTGTACATCAACATTGTACAATATTCAACATTTTAAATGGTTTAACATTTAAGCCACTGCTGCATAATACAGCTGCTCAGCATATGCTGTAGAAATCTCTAATAAGTAAAGCTCTTATCTATGAATGGTTTTACTTGGTAATGAAGTCATTGTGGGAAAAAAAAAAAAATAAAACAGTAGCTTGAATCAAACCAAAACAGTGTGAAGAGGAATCTTAATGCCACTAATTCTTTGTCTTCTTCTCTTAATTCACTGATATCAAATATATCTATAGCTTTGTGCAGATTTCTGTCACTTTCCTTTCCACGTTTTATCCCTTGTTTTATTCATTATTCTTCCATGGAATGCTTAAATATATAAATATAGTCATATGAATAGGGGAAAACTGTGTCACATTATTTAAGCAGAAAATGTAATTACCAGACTAATTCAAAATATTTCTTGTCAGTACTTTCAGTTGGACGCTGGCATGAGAATAAAATCCACCGTGACAAGTAACAGAAGAAAATCCTAATATATGACATCCATTCATGTGAGCATGCACATTTGTCATTTAAGAGCATTAAAGGGTTTTACATTCCAGTATTAGTATTAGCATTGTGTGTGTTTACTTAATTTCCTTGATTGGGTATTCATTAAATGATAAAGGCCACCTCAGTTTGCTACACAATGAGGCAGTACTCTTACACTACCATAATAGTTAGATTTGTACTAAGCAAATTAAGCACCGACATATTTCTGATAAGTTTAAGTGCTCCTTTATTTCTGCTGCAGTGTTGTGATGTATCTTTACAATGTGTTATTTATTGGTCTATATACTTGTACTTGTATTCTAATACATTAAAAGTAAGTTTTTATTAGGTCACATGCCAAGTAAAGATCTCATTAATCAGCAGAAAAGGCATTTTCATCTGTTGCTCCTATCTATAGTTGTAAACACATTCATACTGTACTTATGTTGATTTTTGTTGGTTTGTGGCTACAATTTTTCATGGCGATATGTCGATCTGTAAACTTCACTTTATATTAAAGTAATTCTTTACAAAATACAAAATAACATATGAAACAAGCAGAACTGTCATAATTCCACAAATTTATTTGTATGTTCATATGAAATTTGGTTAAAATTTGCATTACACTTTGATGGAACACGGTTATTGGCAGAGAAATCCAACTTTCATTTCCATAAAATATATTTTTTAAATAAAACTGGTAAAAAAAAAAAAAAGAAGTCATATTGATGTGCAGATAAACACAGAAGCACAGATGGCTTGTTACAATTTGAGCAGATGGATGAGTTTCGTGTATCTTTAACTGCCTCAAGGAAATGTGACGATACACAACGGCGTAAAAAAAAAAAAAACTGCATGTGAACCACATTGTCATTGATATCTTCACATGCCTGCACACTATTAGTTACACTGATAGAATGCCATTCTGTGGCCTCAGCTCTTTTCAAGGATCAATACGGCTTTTCCAATAGTTGAAGGTTGTTATTAAGTAAAAGCGGTGAAGTGGACAACCTCTAATACAGTCAGTTGTCAGGGCAGTGCAGAAAGAAAAGCAAGTTGGACCACTTTTTTTTTAACATTGCATTAAGTGTCATGTTGCAGTACACGTGTGCAATTTAATAATTACCACCTGACTCATGTTGACAAACTAGTTTGACTTTTTATTATAAATTCAAATTTGCTCCACACTAGAGTGGTTGGGAAATGTGAAAATATCAATACACGACTGGCTGACAGTGAAAAGTTTGTGTGAGACACTTGTATACGTGATCAAGTAGACATGGCTGTCTGCTGTGAGGCTCCAGACAGCTGGCAGGTTGGACAAATTGTTGGTATATTTACAGTTCAGTAGAAATAATTCTGAATGTTCCAACCCTAGTCGACGTAATTTTAGCAGTTGCCATAGAAAATGACAAACTATCAGAGAAACATCTGTTATTGCTAACTAGCAAGCAAAATGTCAAGGTACTTATATGTCAATGTGCAGAGAAAGGGAGCCGGTGTGCATGTGTGTGCGCCTGCATGTGTGAAACGTTATATAAGCCAGAGCTGAATGAGAAAATTGCAATTATGGTTATGTCTGTTTTGGGTGATGGTCTTTCTAGATCCTTGCATGCCAAATAATACAGGCCTACACATGACAGCATGAAATGATGCGGAGAAAAGGCCATAACATTTACCGACATTAATCATCACTCCTCTAAATGAGTAATTTTGTAGCCCAGAGTTGCTAAGAAAAGGCCAAAATGTCTAAAATCATGTAGCATTAGCTGCCTGAGAACGCTGCAAGCCTGATTGGCCGGTATGACTAAAATGTTTGTCTTCAAGCTTACTTATAATTGCTAATGAAGCACCCTTCATTAGTCATCATCATCATCATATAAAAATAGATGTTTCCATAAAAAGTAAGCGTACAGCACTTCCAAATTACTTTGACATTGTTAATCAGCGGTTTATTTGCACTTATGATACAATTAAAGGGCTGATAAGAAGAGCTGAATTCTCTCCAGAGCCAAGAAAAATGCCTGATAATGTTATTTCCGTCAGCTATTCAGATGTCACCTTCATCGCAACTAGCCAGACACAGCTGTTTTATTCTTCTGTTTCTGTCTGTAAGAAATGCACTTTTATTTTCAATGATTTAAATGTGTGTGTGTGGTGTGTGTGGTTTTTTTTCAGACATTAAAGAAGGTCACTGAGCAGTAAATATCTCCTGTGGGCTGTTTGACAAATAGCAGCATTTCATATGACGCATGAGCTTTTGTCTAGACAAATACTGAATTCCATCAACCCTAGCCCTGGACTGTAGCAGGGATGAATATGTAGAAATAATAATTAAAAAAATGTTTTAATTTATGTGCTCACATACAAGAGCAAAGCTTGGCTCCTGCTCCTCATCCGTAGTGCTTTTTTTTGTTTGTTTCTTGGAAGTTAACTTCAAGCCTTGGCCCAACATCCTGCTTAGTAGGTCTAGCCTGGGGAAATGACTGCTGGCTATCTAGTCAGTGTGCTGAGGTGTCACGCCGTTGCCTTAGCCATGCCCTTGCTCAAAGCAAAGATAGGTGAAGAGCGACATCTGCACTCACCTGTCCTTCATCTAAGATGTTGGAGCGTGGCCCATAGCTAGAGTGGGCTGGTGACTGTCCAATTCCAATGACATTAGAGTTTCATCCTAGCGATTTGGCCGGACAAATGCACTTTCTATATACACCTGAAAGACACGCCGGTTGACCTGCTGTAGTTCTGCAGTGGACGCAATTCAAATGAATGACGATCCTTTGAAAGTTGAAATAATCAAACATACAATCAAAGTGCATACTTGTTAGCATTTATGGTTGGATATCCTTTTAGTCAACACACAAGGTTGCTTTCTTTGTGTAACAGTTATAATCACCCATCATCTACAGGATGGTATATAAGCTCTGAGACATTGTAATATAACAAGAGGGATTAGTCATACTCTGCTCCAACTCTTTACCAAGGCAACTCTTTTCTGTTCTGCCGTTGTGAGGAAAGTTACGCACAGTGTGTGCAGCAATGAATCCCTGACTACTTGCTGCAGTGTGAAATGATACCAGTTGCTCTTCTCTTGTATTTTCTGACAGTCGCTGCTCAAGGTGTATTTTCCGCTGCCAGAATTCTGGGACATGTAGTATTTAACGGCACGCGCTGTAGCCTCCAGTAACCACATACCTTGCCAAATCAACCTGGACTGAATTCTTGTAATACCGTAATCATGTTACCGCATTGTTCAGATATTATATTTATTTCCAAATATATCAGATGTTCAGATCGGGTTGCCAATTTTATTCTTGCAGTATCTACACGTGGCAACTGCTGTGACAATATGCTTATTTATCTAAGTATTAAACACACAAATCAAATAAGACTCAAAACCACAACCAGAGAAACATCGAAAATCATACAAAAAAAGAACAAATGAAACAATTGGGTCTAGAGCTGCTTTATAAAAGTGTCAACAATGTCCACATGTAGTCCAGTGGGAGTATTCCAAAGTGTATGAGCTACAACCTCAAAAACACAGTCTCCTTTTGTCTTGAGCCTGGAGCAAGGAACAACCAACAAACCCTGATCAGAGGACCACCAGATCACTGTCGGTATTGTATAGTAGCAGTTGCTCTTTAATGTAGCAGGGTGCCTGAACCATGTATGGCTCCAAAGATGATAACACAATCTGGATCTGGTTTCTGAATTTAATGGGTAGACAGTGTAAAGAGGCAGTTACGTACATGGCAACTAAAATCACGTGAAAATCTGTGATTATATGACTATATAGACCTGGATACAAAAATAACATAGACTTCACTTAAGGCACTTTCTATTGCATATAGAGTGATCATATGATGATTCTTGATGCCTGTTTGCAAGATGATGATGCCAAATATTTTCACTTCACATGTGGATGTTTTCAGATAGACAGCCAGCAGAGTTTATAGTCGCACACTCAATTTAGAATTGCTTTCTACAATGGCACAGAGGGGGGAAATATGAAAGCGCTCTTTGGAAGACTCCAAAGGATTTCTTTATTCATCAGGACTTCATTTGTCTCACTACTGCACAGTGACTTCTAAGACGAGGCAGCAACTGCAGGAGGGATAAGACTAATATGGAGTGTGCAGATAATGCCTCGATTTGACACGCTGCTCTGCAATTCAAGGGATATCCTGAATTGATACGTGGTTGAAGTTTAGGGTGATAAGAAGTCAATAGATGCCACAACAAGGCATGAACCAGGATTTAGACAAAAAGTAACTATTCAAAGCCAAAAATAAACTTCTGCAGAGTGTAATAGAGCAGCATAATGGACGGAAGCATATTTAAGCAGGTCTTCTTCATCGATGACTGTGTCTTCATCCGAAAGTTATTTTTATACCCAACATATAGTTCATAATTATCACAGCGAACAACAAGCTGCAAAAATGGGAGTTCAGCGTTCACACAATCAGTGAAGTGGTGTGTGCATGCATGGCACATATTGCTTGTTTGTTAGCTGAAACTGGCTACAGCAGTTGCATGTGTAAAAAGGCAATTACTGCTCTCACACTTGTTTTCACAGGCTGGTTTAGTTTACTGCTTTGGATGGTGTTCTCGGGTTTAAATTAAAGCACTGTGCATCGGGGCGCCATAGTAAAATATGGAGAAGACATTGATAAGGGCTAAGGTCTGAGGTACCAATTTCAAAACTGAAAGGAACAGTAACTCCAGTTTGTCTAAACAGAGCTGAGAGGGAAGTGGATGACTGAGCTTTGCTAAAGGCCCCTGTTTCGAAAAGAATGAGACATGCAGTATGAAGTCGAAATATATACCCAAGACTGTAAAAGGGCAAATTCTGCAGCTATTTTTCTCCATGAGAACCTCTTTCAGGTTTAAACTATAGAAGTGTTTCTCTACCACACGAGGTGAGGTCACAAGGAAACATTATAGTTTAAAGGCCAAATTCCACCGAGCACGGGTGCAACACGTTCGGTGTGGTCCGTTTCAGAAGCGCCTCTCTGCTCAGCTCCGCCTGGAGTGTGCAGCTGTTCTATTTTTGATGGATGCTGCGAGAAGCCCGCGTCAATCTGCCCTAAATCAGACGCAAACAGCATAAGGATTCCGGCTGACTGTCAAAATAACACACCCGGTGCAAACAAAAGAAGACGAAAATAAATATTTAACTCTGTAGCGCATTTACATATTTAGAAGCTCGCAAAAGAAGAAAAATGACCAACTCTGAGCAAGTTAGCAAAGGTTGGCGTCAGGAAAAACCTCACGCCGACGATGTGACAGAGATGTGCCCGGTGGGTTTTGGTTTTTGGCTTTCCCTTCCCCGAAAATTGGGACTAGCTGTAGTTATACATGAACACAATTCATGGGGCCCATGTTTGTGCATACCGTTTTTTTTAACACCTAACAAGATCAGAATTACGCATAGAAAGATTTGTGTCCCAGGACACACCTTCAGCACATAATAAACAATGTGCTCTGTCACTCTTCAGTCTAGGATGCCTCAGGCAAACAGAGGAACCCTGCTTCATCACACACCTAGCATTATGTGTAAAAGAACCGCTTCATAACAAGGAAGGACGAGTTGCAGACGTGGATTTGTCTGTTTAGTCGTTTCGTGTCTAAAAAGCAGCTTTCGCTTAATGCTGCCACTCAGCTTCGCCTTGTCTGTCTTCTCCTCAAAAATGTCAAGACATAACAGCTGAATTACAAGTAAACAAAAGCTCCGCTGCCGTTATTAGCGCCTGTCTGCCTTTAAGTGTCATGTCGTGCCCACTGTTACTATCATTTTCTATTTAGCGGAAGTATATGTGCAGCTGGCTGTTAATGATATGATAAATTACCTGGACCATCAAGTGTGAACAGATGTGGCTGTGACACCGCTGACCACCAGGTACCGAACATTTGGCAGAGCTCATTGGGGAGGACACGATGTGCTTAAGCACAGTGCTATCCAAAATTGATGCACATCAGAAAAGCCCTATTCTGTTCTCTGTTCTGTGCATCATGAAGCGCACGTTGGCGCAGATAGATGTGCCATCATATTTCACTGTCATGCAATAGCACCTTGATGGCAGATAGCAGATTTACTGATTGATTACGCTATATACACAGTATCATGGCCTGCCTTGTCAGATGATTAAATATATTTAATCTGTTAATAAGATACAGTAGAGTCCTGAATTCACAATATGTGTGTGTGTTTTTTTTCATTGAGCTTCATGTTTCTGTTGCTGTGTTATGCAGACTGGCATCTGATCTTGGAAGCTTGGAATAAAATGTCAAGATGCTCTGTGTTGTCCTTTTTGCATTGTCTGTATATTCTCTACGTCGTATTTCTAATTTCTTTGAAGAGCTTATAAGCCAGCAAGTTGTCATTTCCCATGTTCATATATATTTACGCATTAAATGAAATATGTTACTTAAGGAGCCGATCTGCTGTGTTTTTCATTTGCTGTAATTTTTTTCTGTACCTTTTTTTGTTGGTATAGAAATGTAGTTAATCAAGCACAAATCCGTTCCCAGAGCAACACCGGCTGACAACGGCACTCACATCAATGCTACTGGGTAAAGTCGCTTCGACAAACAGTATGCATGGAGCCAGCGTCTAGGGTTTTTTTTTTTTTTTTGAGCAGTGAGGTTGCAAATTGCTGTGAAACTTATGAAAGGTCTTTTGTTCTCTATTCTGGGCTTCTATAGAAACATGGCAGACTTAGAGGACCTTTATCTTCTTTTTTTAAGGTGTTTATATACTAATGAAAACATTTATATATATATATATATGTATATATTACTGTCCATTCCTGCCATATTCTGTAAATAGAGCCCACAGAATCTTACACACTGGTCCAACTGCAGCAGTGGCTGCAGTCTGACATGTAACATTGAAAGGAGGCATACATGCTGTCTGTGTCAGAGAAGGATGAGCTTGACATCTGCAGTTCAGCAGACTCGCTCTGACCCATGCCTCCGCCTGTCCCCTTACTGCAAGCCTCCTCGACACCTGTCCAAATGACATGTTTTGCAGTGTGTGTAAACCAGCCTTAGTGGCACACTCATCGCCGTGCTTGGGAGGAGCGTGACTGTCCAAGTTAAGTAACGGTGGCCGCGCTGATCCCAGGACAATGATGCTGAAAAAAACAACATATTATTATTGTGTGTTTTGTTGTGTGTTCTGTAAGATTACCTGAAGATGATCATATCTCACAAAGACCGGATTACTCATCGTTATCTTGGGTTCTAATTACATCTCTATTAGTTCATTATTGTAATAACCATGGCACACACCGACGATAGTAGTCATATACGCAGCGTAGCTTTGATGGGCTGGAGAGGACTGCGACCATTTCAAGCATGCTGGTGTAATACACATGTACCTGATGCTGGTTCCTTCCATCTAATCTACTTTCTGTCAGGCACCACTGTGATCAATGGTTTGTTTATTTGCCTGTGTAATAAGCAAATTATGCTAAGCGCGAGAAGTCACCTCTAGCATTAACCTGCTTACATTTTAATCAATGACTTAAGTGATTTTTATCAGGATGCCACAGGCAATGAGGTGATAGAGCCAGTTACAGACTAGAATCTGTCCTTTTTAATGTCGAAGAGACCCGGTTGTGTTATTTACTAGGTTCTATCAGAGAACACAATTTTTCTGGAAGTCATCCATCCACGAAACAGCATTCATCATATTTGCAAAGCCTCATTTATTACAACCACTGCAATCCTGGTGGAATTACAGCTTTGACTTAAAGCTCGGTTTTGATTGAGTTGGTTCTGTGTGATTAGACTACATTTTATTTGTTTTTCTGTACAGTATGTCCATTACCAATCATCGTAAATCATTAAGCAGTAAAGCAGTGAGTCATGCTACCAATATTCTCTTTCTTCTTCCTCTGTTAATCCACTGGGAGCAGAGACCAGAGTTTAAAGACAACAGTATTAGATAAAAGATTCATAGAGCAGCCTAACAAGCACATATATGGACATATAGTGCATATTTAGATAACCTTGTTTTCTGTGTATTCCTTATTAGAAGATGCGTTCATTTGTGTTCAGTCCAGAGTTGGGGGTGATGGCTGTGAAACAGCTGTGCTGTGGTTGTACTACATACAGTACTGTAATGCTTTTCTGGACTCATTGTATGCTTTGAAATATCGCCGATTTCCCTTCCATGTTCATTGATTCAGTTTGCGACCTCAGTGCCCAGTTCAGACCAGAGATTCACGACACGGTGAAACCATGTTAGAAAGCTGCCGGGGGGAGGATTGCAGCGGTGTGAACCAGCCCATCTGGTTTTCCGAGCAGAAGGCTCGTCACCTGTTTCAGCAGCCAATCAGCTCATAGCAAAGTCAGCGGGCCAAGTCGGTTGCAAACTGTCTGCTGGCCGCATCTGGCGGGCGCAACAAGCGATAATAGGCTACAGAAATGAAATAACAGCCACTTTAACAACGGCCATAAGCACACATGCTAAAACAAAGAGCCCTGCACGGTTTTTACACACCCTTCAGTGCACATGCACAATGATATGTTGCTAGGCAACGCAGTAGTTGTTGACATCCCACTCTGTAGTTGCTGTCCTGCTGCTCTTGGTTCAACTGCTTTGCTTGACCACTCTCAGTTCATATTCTAACCAGTTCTCTCAGCCTCTCTGTCCCACTATAACCAGTCCTCTCAACCTCCATCCCACCCACTGACACTTGGCAAGCGAATGTACGAATCCGACATATGTGTGTTGCAGAGAGTCAGCTGAGTGCCGAGTTTCTCTTCTCCGGAGCTCTGCCCTCCTGCAGCCGTGGACGCACCAGCAGCCTCCTCTCGGCTGCAGCCGCTGATTTGACTCCTCTCTTCTCTTTTCATGTGAGTTTTGTTTCTACCGTGTAACAGATGGGGCCTGAATGCAATGTTGCATTGTACAACGCTTGTTCCAGAAAGTACTTAAGTAAAAGCAAAATGACCCTTAAAGGTGCACCAGTACACAAAAACAACTTTGTTACAGTAACAGAAGTAAATTTAATTTGTTACCTCGTCCCCTGCTAACCATCCTGAACACAAATACAGAGAGTTGTTGCTATGGAGACAATACACTTTCTTGTCGACAACGTTGTATCTCGGAAGTGGTGCAAGTCTCACTGTGTCTTGTCTGCGTCTGAACTGGCCTTGAAAATGGCACAATGTTAAGCGTCTACATCTACATAACTTGCAAACCTTTTTTTTTTTTTTTCCCTGAAAGAATTAACTGTGTGAGTGCCGTGACTTTACGCTGTTTGCATCGAACTGTTACATTAGCGATGTTTATATGTTCTGAGTGCAACGTTCATTCATCACATTCTGTCTTGAAACAATCTTGTATGTGAATTGCAAGGTTACTATTACGATATTGATCATGTGCTAATTATTGTTGTTCATAACAGTAATCAGTCATCGTTAGAATCATTAAGCATTTACACACAATCACCGGCTTACCATATTTACATGATTGTACCCCTTTTGCTCTGATGGAAATTACCCTGTTATCATTTGAGCTTCCACTGGCGCTGAAACCATTGCCACCCTCCCATCATTTTCATCTGACTTAACCAAAGAATTAACACAACTTGTGTGTATGATATCTTGTGCTGTAGAAGAATCAACTTTTAGAGTGTCTGAACGATAATTTGGAAGTTTGAAATGTAACACTCACTAAAAATGATTGCTGTGATACAATCAAAGTTCATCTCATGTAAAGGAATAAAAGATTTAAAAAAAATTCACAGTCCACGATGCAGTTTGATTTAAAACTCCAAAGCGAAAGCATCCCTGTCTGCTTCCAGCCCAGAGCCATTTCCAAAACAGCTGAGTGGATCCAACTCCATGAAAGCCTCTCACTGAAATGCCTCTAATTATCACAATTAAATTAATGATCAAAGAAGTCCATTAAAAGGGGGCATTACATTTTACGATTACACAAACAATTAGCCTTATAAGAGCCTGACAGTGACGGATGTTGTTTTATAAATCTCAAGAGTAGACAACAAGTCCGACAATTAAACAGCAAAACTTTACTTTCTAAAATGACCAATGGATTACTGTTTTCTAATCTGTCTCTGGCATGGTTAAGATTTGGTCAGGTTTCAATGAAAGTTAGGGTTACTTGCATTCTGAAAATAATGATCATAATTTTAAGTTTTAGATGGAACAACTGTGTAGGAGTATTGCGCTTCCAGTATTTCATATTTTGTCTAAAGTTAGCTATTTTTGTCATAAAATGGTGGGCATTTTGGGTTGTTTCTCTACAAAGGCTCAGTAAAGGATTGCACAGCATACTCAATCATACTGGGGCAGAATTTGTGGGTCAATACAGGAGGAGAAAAAAAATGTTTCAGGGCAGTATTGCTAGGAGTGCTGATCATCATTTGAAGCCCTAAACTAGGGATGGCTGCCAGGGGAGAGGGAAGAAAATTCTCTGGCAGCCACCAAAGATTACATCATAGTAGGATTAAGAAAAAAACCCCAAAAAACTTGGTGTAGCTTGTGCTTGTGCCACACTTCAGCGGCTATTTCTGAGTCTTTGACAGTGGCCATCAATGCTCAAGTAAATGTACCAGAAATGCAAGCCCACACTTCCTTAGTGCTACGTCCAACATGCAAACACATCACACTCTCGCTTTGGTAGCAGCAGGGATTATCCCTGCCAGCACAGAAAGCATACTGCTGCCAGTTACTTTCCAGTGAAACAACTAAACAGAGTGGAATTGCCTGTTGCTCCTTTCAAGTCATCATGAGCCGCAAGCTACATATAATGAGCTCTTGATTCATATGGAGGCAAAAAAAAAAAAAAAGGTGGATGAAAACAAGAGAATATGCAAAAAGCTAAAAAAAAAGAAAGAAGAGAAAAAGACATGCTGCATCATGACATTGTCTGGAGAGCCATTGAGAAGAGACATATTGGTGATACTGGCATAGGTGTCGTCACTTGGCTCTGCTAGTGGAGGTTCAGTGATTGCAAAACAAAAACACAAATCTATCTTTAAGAATGTGAAAATATAAAAGGGTTCCTATGCAGTTTTAAAATATTCGATCTGCATCAGATACTTTACAAGTCAGATCTTATAGGTTTTTTTTTTTTTTTCCAGAAGTTGGAATTTCAGGTGCATCCATCAAACTGCTGTATGCGTTCAGCATGTTAATGTTTGCTTTTTACTGGGTGCACAGCAGATTTTTTCGTAAATTTTGTGCTTTATGAAGCACATACAGTAGTGCAGGCTATCGGTGTGTGTTGGCTTAGATGTTTGTTTACACTGTTAAAGATTCACACAGCTCTTTAACCAGGGGACAAACAGGTCAGGCAGAGTGGAGGCGATGTAAGAGCATTTACATCTGTTAAGTTGTAAAAACATCTTTGTGACATTTTTTTTTTAATTAGACCCCAATGTAATTTAATTATATATTTTTTAATTAAATAAAAGCACTACACAGATAAGAATTAGGTGTTTTTAGTTGTTCCAAAGCATTTCGTGAATGAAAATGTCTGCCTGCCATACTGTACAAGTCTATTTACACGGCTATAATTTTATTTCTTCTGTGCCACAAGATGGATGTTTTAATGTTACAAAATAAACCCCTGATACAGACAAGCATACAGACACATCACGTCGTGATCGTTCATTCTCAGCTTCTATTCATTGATGAATAGCTGCAAATCATAATCAATATCTTCTTTATCCCCAGCACCCCTGTATCCATCTATCCCTTTTAATCTGAGGATGTCAGACTGTGACGGTTCAGCTTCAGTAAATCCTCACGTTTGGTTGCTTTCATTGTCTTTAACTGTTTGGAAATTATAATTGAGCATTTAATGACCACTTCCAGGTTGTGTGTGTGTGTGTGTGATATATGTGGAGTGAATGTGGGTTTACGTATGTAAATTTAAATGTTCCTACTGTCAGTTATTTGTTCATTTAAGCTTCCAGGCTGGGTTGCGCGTATGAGTGTGTATGTGGGGAGTTGAGCGGTCTCCCGGAATGGCTGTGGTCTGATAGGGTGCAAATCTAACTATGGGCCTATCCTGCTGCTATAGGGCTTAATGTCACTCCTGCATTCGGAGACCGAAGAAAATCCCAGGAATGATTATGAAAAACGAGATTGGTTTTCACTGTGTTTAGCACATTTTCATTCCCCAGGCACAAGCGGGGGGGGGGGGGGGATTCTTAGAGAGAGTGGTCTGTCTGTCACTTTAGCAGCATGCTGTTACATTGTCAAGGAAATGACTTTTGGATATGTGCTGTTCACACTGAGCTTCATATAGGACTGGCTGATACAATCTGACAGTGATCCATGGTTTTACCCTATAACCAAAAGTACCACCCAGATATGAAACAAGCCAAACTGTCCACTTAAGTTTGTTACAGTATAATCTAGATCCCTCTTTGGACAAAATGTGTCTCATCTGGAATGATCCAAACTGCCGTGCTACTGCATGTGCATGCAGACATGTGTACTATCACACGTGCGGGCACGCGCATACATAGACGGGCACAACAAACACCATCAAAAAGCCAACTTTATAGCTGAGACAACGCAGTGCTGACCTTGTGGGAGCAACACCTCAAAGCAAAATTCCTGTCTGTATTTCTGAGTGATATTAATGCCACATTAAAGCAAATAATTACTGATAAGAAAACAAGTCTGATAGGGCCGCCGCTGCTGCTCCTAAGGAGACCTTGTCTGGGTTGCATTTCAAACTGAACTTCAGTTGTGTGATCTTTAGAACAGTATGGCGTTTTTTTTCTCTCTCTCTCTCCAAAAATAAGTATAAAGTAAGTTTAAAATATATACAGAGCAACATAATTTGGCAGTCCTTCATCAAATCATAAAGTTAGGACGTATCAAAAGGCCTCTTGATCTTCTTTCTGCAAACTTTAATGTTTGTGTTGATCAGCAAACACAAATGTCAGACATTATTGAGCGCAATAAATCTGTCGAGGCAACTGTATTTTAGTTTTTGGCCGTTATATTAAACCACGATAGTTTTGACCACAGGTCAAAGACAACATCCTCACATTCAAGTAATTAGCTAAAATGTATGAGGATTATTATCTTAATAATGAGCAGATCAAGTGTGCATGGGGAAAAAAGTACACACACACACACACACACATATATATATATTACTCAGTTTTTCAAGTAGTTTCTAAAAGTAATTAGTCCTTCATTATCGTCAGATTATCTCGCTGTTGTGATCATTCTTGCTTTACTGTTTCTTTGGAAATGATAATGAACCATTACATTAACAACTAAACGCAGCGAGAAAACTCACACGATAAAAATAGCTGGACCCGTACCCTGCACACACACACCACACGCACATACATTAGCACACATAGACATAAAGGCCAAACAGTCACACTGCGTCAGTGCACCTTTTTCGCTCAATGAAATTCAATTATGAAAAGAAAATGTTGAATCATCACAGTTTACTGAATGGAAATAAAATGAGATGCAAATAAGTGTGGTACTATGCATTTGAGGCATTTTGTCACACCATAATAGTATAATGTTGATAAGGGAAGTGAGGCCAAAATAAATTCATTTTGCCTAACAAAAAAAAGAAAAATAGACAGAGAAAGACTGAGAAATATAAAAAAAAGTGCAATACAGGAGGCAAATGCACACACTGTAACATATTGTAAATAGACGTGGAGGGCGACTAAACGAGCATGTTAACAAAAAAGATATTATGCATTCCATTTGAGATTCGGTTGTAATGTGTTGATTTTTATGCGTAATGGCTGCTTAATTTAAATATACTGAGCCCTGTTTTATTTTCAGCTAACCATTAGATTATTACACTGTCATCCAGACATCTACTCGGAAGAAATCATCTTTCTTTGGATAATGTGACAGCCCAATAGAAGGCTTAAATGTACCATTAACACCAGGTCTGTGGTTTTTGGAAGTATCTGTCTGCCAGCCTGTCTGCCTCCCATTTCAACATGCCGCAAATTTGAACTATGACAGTTCACACTGCTCTGTTTCGCCCTGATCACTGCGCTGCCAACATGTCAGAATCTCGTTAGCCAGTGAGGAGCCACCAAATCTTAGCCAATGATGCCTACAGCTTTGCCACTACGAGACAAAATGTTCTATGGTGTGTGTCTGTCTGTAGCATCTGTCAGTGCCAGTGGTGGTGCCAAAGACTTATCTCCTGTTAGCTACAGTCATTTGCATATGTCCTTGCAGTTGTTTGGCATGGGCTCATAATGACAAGAGGGGGTAAGAAGACTTGTAAGAGAGCTAAGACACAGTTATGATAGATCCTATCCATCTGCATCTGATCTGGTATGATTTGGTCTGATTTTGTGGGTCTGTTAATGCCGTTTAACTTGGACACGGGCCAAGTAGCACTTATGCTGCCTAGGAATTGCTGTCATTATCGTGTCCATTAGTCATTATTGAGTCCATGAGTGCTATTTTTTCACTTGAGCTGCATGCGGTTGTTTGATTAGGAGTGGACGGTTGCTCTATGCCGAACAGAGATTTTGTTTTCTTACTGGAGAGGTTTTTGACACCCATCTGGACCTCTGGCCCATCTGGACCTTATTGCATCTTTCAACAACAAAATATGAGTGCAGTTTGAAACAAGGGCATGGATTTAATGATGTTTTTTGCCTATTTTTTGTGTGTGTATGTGTAATGGTTGGATTTGTTGCCATTTTTTAACAGTAAGTCTAATGTGCAGCGTTGTTTTGTAAATATTCATATTCTAATTTGTTGAAGGTGTGGGACACTATCATCGACTACAGATTTTCTTTTATTTCTTTGTTTTTTTCCCTTGAATGTTCGTCTGAGGCTAATAAACAATGTAATTGAATGAGCCATTGACAACCCCAGGGCCATGCGTGTTACTAACAAGTCCTTTATACTGTGTCTTTCAATCAGGGCTTTTTTTTCTCAAAAATCAAATCGAGTTTAGTAGCATAAGGGCTGCTTACACAGCCTTTGAACTGCGTGAACAGAAATCATTTCACCTCCTAATTAATCCTAAAAGAACAAGGTATCAAAACATCCCACTATAGCAGCACTGGGTCAAATGTCACTGAGATGTCCCCGAATTTCTCTTTTAAAATGCAAACTAATTCATGGGTTACCCAGTTACATGTGTGCAGCTTTAAATACAGATGTGATTGGAACCACAGCAGCAGTTTGAATGAATTAGTTTGCGTGCCACATTCGGAGCCGGTCCAGACGTTATTCCAATGATTATTTTTCACAGCCTTTAGTCTCAACCATCAAATGAGATTTGAGAAACATAAAACCGAAGATGGATGACTGTGGACTGAGACAGCAGGTGCAATCTTTTGACTTTTACCTCGCGCTCCTCTGTCCTTGTGCGCGTTCTGTGCTAAGATTTGTAATTATGCCATCTAAATTAGAAGCATTAAAGTCTTAAAATATAATAGAATGAACATAAATCTTTGTGACATGGATAGAATTAATCGGAAGAATGTGTGTGTGAATGTGTGCTCCTGGTTAAATCGTGGCTTAAGTTACTTGCATTTCAACAGTGTGTTATCTGTGTCTAGGCCAGGGGTGGCCAACCCGCGGCTCGCGAGCCGCATGCGGCTCTTGGCCCATAAGAATGCGGCTCTCGGACTCGCGTGACTGGTCGCTATCGTTACCGTTACGCCGCGAAAGTGACCCAGACGTCACTGAGAGAATCATTTCTCAAAATAAAAGGTTTTTCAAAATAAAGATCGTCCATACTCAGATAACACGTGAAACGGAAATAGTTATATAGTTAAGAAATTATTTCTTGTGCGGCCCGGTACCAATTGATCGACGGACCGGTACCGGTCCGCGGTCCGGTGGTTGGGGAACACTTTGTCATGTGACACTTCTTTAGCACATTTCAAAGCTTCAGCGCCATTTCAACACGCTCCATACAGACGTCGACAAAGAATCCCCCAAAGGTACTGAACTTCGCAAGCAGAAATTAAACACGCTGAAAAGTCAGGCAAAAAAACGTCTCACAATAAGGTATATATGTTTACACACACACACACACACACACACATATATGTGTGTGTGTCAATACTATATATATATAATTTAAAAAATCCGTACATATTCTGTTTTGCTATTGCAAATGTTCTACATCTACATGTGGACTTGCCTAAGTCCTGTGTTATAATTCTATCAGCGAGTGACTGAAAGAGTGAATGAAGTAACTGGCCTCTGGTCTTAGTAGGCAGGACTTGCAGTGTGATGTGAATCTAGCTGAGCAAAAGTCTGGCCTGTAGTCTTGGGATGAGATAAGCTCATTTTTGTCATCTCCGGTTTCATAGTGTGGGGTGTGTGACATTTGTGACATGCTAAATTGTTAATATTTCATTCTGTGTGTGTGGTGTGTGTGTGTGTGTGTGTCTGTGCGCGTGTACATAATGTGGCTCTTTGCAGTACCACAGTAAACATTTTGGCTCTAAGTCACTGGCTGGTTGGCCACCAACCTGGTCTAGGCGTCAAATTCTTTCTTTTTTCAAAACAAACCATGCAGACAGAGCCCTTCACTAACTAGATCCAGGAAATGCATTTTCATTATTCGCATCTGGCATTAGCAACTTTTGTGTTCAGTTAATTGTTCATGTTAATTACTGATTGTAATCAATTTTTGCTACTTAGCTCAGGTTAAAAAGAAATGAAGTAGCAGACACTGTAGCGAACCAGTTCTCACTCATACATAAATAACATTTAAAGAAATGAATTTCCAATGAAAGCTCAGCTCTTTCTCGACTCAGAGGTCAGAGTGCAAGGTCCAACGCCTTTGCAGACGTCCTACTGTATTATATATCATACAAGACAGACGGCCCCGTGTGATGTAAGCCTGTTGTGTATATGCAGTTTTTTCTTTCTCTCTTTCTTTTTGGTGATTAGAAAGACGGTAACTAAAGGCTCAGGGGCTTATCTTGTTACTGAGCAGCCTCAAGGTTAATACAAGCCCTATCTTTTATTTAATGTAGAGTTCCTTTGTTGCTCCAGCTTTACTCATTTCACGTTGTGAGCCTGGAGTGATGCTTTCCAACTGACAAGGCCACATTCCAAATGTGGTCCGTAGCCATCTGTACTCGCCGGGTATAGAGAATCAATCATTTGCTGTGGAGAGGTGATAGGTGTCCATGGCCTCCGACGCATACACGAATGCTGCCTACAATGCTACACTGCCATTTACTCCTGAAAAGCCTTAGGAGAGCACATGTGTGCATACACTGTAATGGTTCTTCTAGTTAAACCAATGCACAGAGCCTTAATTAAATTGTATTGCTTCAAATCGGTTTCCATATTCTGCATACTGAACATATAAAGCGCATGTGACCATCGCTTGTTCCCTTCAGTGCTAGAAAAGTCCTGTTTGGTCAGATTAAGCAGAGTGAATCAGTCAAGATACCGCCAGCTTGTTTTACACAAGTATCTTGACTGGTGAGACATGCTTCGTACTGTGCCGTATCCGGCCTGACGTGAAGACATGAGCCATAACAGCTTGTACTTTTTTTTTTTTTAATCAACCGAGCAGTGAACTCGGGAGGTAAACTGCCCTCTGGAACGGACAAAAATTACAAGATATTACACAGCGTTTTGAGAGAGCAAATATTTCCAAACGTGCTTTGCTTCAAGTGCGTTCAGTGCCCCCGTCTTTGAGCGGCGCACTGCCTGCTTCCTTCAAAGAACACAAGGCGTATTACCTAACAGCACGGGGTCCACCGCTCTGGACTTCTCCCGTATACTCTTTCTGCACCTCTCCACTTGCTCTGTCATCCCCTTCCACAGAGCGTGAGCAACCTGCTGAGCTTCACTCCGAAGCAATAAGGTTATCTGAAACCAATCTTTCCATATGCAGTACAATCACATACATCCCGCTCTCGTCCGGTGTCGGTGGGTGCTCTGACATGTTGTGGTGTTTGCCTTGTTTTGTTCATACATGGATCCGATCCCTTATGTGCACAGCGTGTGGAAGCACAACACGCCATAATGCATTCTGCCTTTGTTCTTTACATGTCTTCTGTTGCTCCTGGTTTTTTATTTGTTTGTTTTTTTTTTTTATTTTCACATTCCCGTGTCTTGCTTACATCGCTTCTGCGGAAAACCAACTCATCACCCCCATCGAGGTGCCCTTGAGCAAGACACTCAATTCCCAACTACCACGTAGGGTTCTTTGGATTGTTAAAGTTGGCAGCTTCCAGGTGTGTGTGTGTGTGTGTGTGTGTGTGTGTGTGTGTGTGGAACAAGTGATAAATGGCTTTTTTTTTGTGTCTGCACAAAAGTGTATCCAAAGCTAGAAAGTGTGAGATGGTGAAATAGGACTAGCGGGTTAAAAGGGAGAGACTGCTTTTGTTTGCAAAGAGCATGAAAGAGAGTGTGAGAGATCTTAAGTAAGTTACTGTGTGTTTTCTTTTACTTTCTTTGTGTGTGTGTGTGCCAGACTAAAGCTGTTTATAGGAAATACTTTTATGGTCCCAAGTGGCCAATAGGTCTGCTGGATTTACCAGCCAATTACACAATTTACCAGCCATACTGTTGGTGTGAAGTCGTATTATAATTTTCTCTTTGATTTCAAGCGTATGCGCAGTTGTTTAAATAGACTGCTTATAAGTTACAAATATTATAGTTGGATGTTGACTTGCTGAATTAAACGTACTGTTTAAGTCTGATACATATTTAAACCCTGCTGTGTGTGTGTGTGTGTGTGTGTGTGTGTGTTTGTGTAAAGACAGTCATGTACAGATTTCTACTCCAGACAATATTGTTCAATATAAGTTCAAACTTGCCTTTTTTTTTTATGAAGGGTACCTTTTCTATGCCTTTATAGCTTGTCAAGAATGTTCTGATGTACGGTACACCATCCACTCAATAAGCAGTAAAACAATAAAATCAAAATACGATAGGAAAACAAAGAGAAAAGAAAGTAGAAGGAAGTGTCAGAGGTTCAAAGAAAGATGGTATTATTATTTCTGCTTGGATATCCTGGTGAGAATTTGCCAGAGACATTTGTCTGAAGTAATAGCTTTGTCAGTTATGTCATTGACTCACCATGGGAGACAGTCAAGGAGGGATTACATTTTTGGGCACTCTATCATTACAATTCGAGAACTGCTGACTTGGATATTAGCTCCCAATAGGGAACAGCGCTTCCAAACCCTCCCACAGAGCATACTGTGAATATTTCACACACACACACACACAAAAAAAGAGAGAACGAGATATAAATGAAACCAAACAATTATTTGGTGTTTACATGAGAAAGCATGTCGGAATGTCAAGGTTTCAAACAAAAAGAGACTTGTTTTGTTCCCTTCTCTCTCCTAGATGCTTTGAGTGATTTATCCCCTGTTGAGCCATGGTACTCCAGACTGAGCCTCATTTTGGAAGACACACTTCTGTCATCTAAGCCCAACTGATCCGTCGCGACTTTAAAGTAAGTAAAGTCGCAAAGTAAATTTCACTGTTTGTTTGTTTGACGAAATGTATCAGGCCTATGGCGCGTGGGCCCAGATGCGGGTCAAACAGTATTTGTAATCATTTTCAAGCACAGCAATAATGGCACGTAACATTTGCTACGATGGTACAGGATGTTGATGTTCTCATTGCCCCATTTTTAGGCTCTAATTTGATATTTTAGACCTGGTTTTATTCTGTTTATATATGCTCCCGTTGGGGGATATTAAAACAACAACAACAGCAGCAACAATCCATATATCCATCTCCTTCGGACCACATGCAGCTGTGTTCTCCAACGAAACTGGGTGATCCTTGTTGATTTAAGTTCCTCCTCTTGAGGAGGTTAAATGCTGTTTTTTTTTTTTCTTTTTTTCTAAAAGCTTTCTGAAGCAAAACAAGTACAAGATGTTTGGCCCCAAAGACCCCTGTCATGCTCTAACCGATATTCTAAGACCCCCTGTTCTCCGGTGTAAATACTCACCTGCTATCCAGGTGCAACTTGCGATTCCAGCCTAAAAATGGACTTTATACTTCTAAACAAATAAACTGTTGATAGCATTAGCTTATTGAATCCTACACCTCTTGCAAAATTTTGAATTCCATTGAACGACGATACAATAAAATTGCAACCTTTTGTTGCATTATGTACGTCGGGTAGATAGAAGGAGGGTCGCTTTGGATGAATAACATTTTGGGTTTTGATTTGAGGAGAGACAATCATCTCTGTGATCGCTCTGAACTGAGCCAGACTGATGCATACACGTCGGTGCCAGACGGCAATTAGTCTGGATTATGTTGATGTCAGTTTAAAATAGTAAAATAGCTTTTGATTAGGCCAATGTGCTATGTGGAAACACATTGAACAGCTTTGCTATTGATACTTCATCTTCACTTCATCATCTGAGGTGGACTTAAAACAGGATAGTCGAGGCTCAACACCACAAAAAAATCAATCCTGCCTTGTCTTGATTTTTCTAATTCTCTTCATGGGAGTTGAGGTCTGCCTTGTTTCACCTGCAGCATGTCCAGAATGCAGCACCAAGGCTGCTCATTCAGAGGAAAGTGCAGTCCTCTCCTTTAAAGGCCGCCTTTCACCGCCACCAAACACAGAATTGACTTTAAAATGATTTTATTCTTCCCCGGTTTTTATCAGTGACATCCTCAGCACCTATTTCTACCTTTAGACGCCACACATTCACACATTTATTGGACCATCGCTCCTTTCCGTTGCTTGCTTCCAATTAAAATCCAAAGGTGAACCAGCATTTTAAATTGTTGCTCCCAGAACTCATTTTATTGACACGTTTTACTCCTGTCTTAAAGGAACATTTAGCGAAAATGCTGATTCACTGTCTGGCGGAGAGTGAAATGAACGGCTTCCAGCCAGGAAATAGTCCGGCACATACCCCACCCCCAAAAGAGCAAATTCTCGTTTTGACACTTTGCTTTTGTACAGAATTTAAAAAAGAGAGACATAGCAGTGAATGATTGAGCTTCAGAGCAGCTAATAGTGTTTTGTTAGCCTCAGACACAGCCAGGCTAGCTGTTTCTCCCAGTTTCCAGTCTTTGAGCTAAACTAAGCTAAGCTGAGAAGCTGCTGGCTCTACTTTCTCAGAATAAGCACTCGGGTGAACATTTGTTGTTTTAAAATGTTTAACAATGACACCCTGCACAGTCCCGTGGCCACGGGACATAGTACAAATTGAGGAAGAATACCAGAGGTGTAAGTGCAGTCAATTCTCATTTGTGAGTGTTTTCACACTTACTGGGAGATTAGTCTGTTTCTCTGCCACTGGATTTAGTGTTGATTAGCTCGTGTGTCTGTAGGCACTGTGTCTTCCTTTGTCTCTTTAGTGATGGTTTCTATCCCCAGTTGATGTTTATAACCTACTTCTTTTATTTATTCCAGACAAGCCCCTGCTGTGGTATATTTTTATGTTAATGCATCACTAACATCTACCTGCTGTTAGGCGCGGAGAATAGCAAATGCAAATGCTTTATTGAATGAGGAAATGATTGGGTCCCCTTTTTTATGATATGAATTGGAAACCTGCTAAATCCAATGATTTAATGGCATAAAATTGATTTCTGTCACTAAGTAGCAAAATCTTAGAAAGGCATGATATGATCTGCGACATATACATGAATCTTATCATCTATATATCTGACTAAATGTAATATTTATAGTGTTTGTTTGTGGCGTTGCTACAATTGAGCTGGTTAGTCAAGATTGACGCCTGCTGTATTACTGGAAGCAGCATGAGCTTGTGGTCCATTTCCTTAGCACTGCGAGTGACACAGCCGAGGATTTAGCTTGTAAGTTAGGCGAAATGTCAGGTTTTTTTATAGTATCTCTGAGTTTCCATGAAACTCCCAGATTGCTTCCTTTAATATTAGTTCCTCAGCTCATGGAGAGAGGAGTGCAGGTTCACAGCTGTTGTGTCAGATCTTGGACCGACTGTGGGGTGGATGCCTGGCCACATCAGAGATGTTGCAAATAGCCACTCATGACTTCATTCAACAACTTGTACTTAATTGAACAGGCAGAGGGGAAGAAGGAAGATGAGGAAGGAGCAGCGGGTGAGCTTTTTACATAGAGACCAACATGTAAGTATTGTTTGTTTCCAGCGATCTTGTTCAAACATTGACCTTTAAATATAACTGTGGTATATTATTCTAAAAGTGTCATTTGGATTTTTATGCAGATTAGCATACTTTGCTGTGTTGGTACACCTGATGTTTACTGACATGCTGTCGAAGGTACAGAATTTGTTGACTTTGTTTTCTCTTTGTGGGAGGTGGGAGGATATATTTCTAGCGTCCTAGTTCTGTAAATAAAATTCTCATTCATTTTCTCCGAAGACTAGATGACAGTTTGACCACTTCCATGACTTGAATAGCCGTGAATCTCCTGGCTATTCATCATCTTCAGTGCAAAAAATAAAAATAAGAAGAATTGCATTAGAAAATACTTTCCTTGATAAAAAGAACAATTTGAACCATCCATGAAAATAAAAGACGAGAAGCATGTTTTTCATGAGATTCTGGGTCTGTCAAGTGTGTAAGATTTAGGGGCCTCTATTTACAGTGTTCGGCAGAAATGGAATGTAACATCTTATCATAACATGAGTCAACAAAGTGTTGAACAGCCGTGCGGGAGCCCTGAGACGGCAAACTAAACACTGGCTTTAGATAGGAGCCTTTCACATTTTTTGTGCGTAACGTGGCCACTGTGGTTCATCCTTCGAGCTAGAAAGAAGTGGGGCAGGCATGAGGGTTGCAATTAGGAACTACGGTACACCGTCGTGCCACTAAATCCTACACACTAATCCTTTAACATTAAGAATATCAATGCATACACAATCTAAGAGAGACAACTTTTTAACCCTAAAGAAAGAGGACGTGTGAGACTCCACCTATATGGCAAAGTGCTCATATTATGCAATAACACTAGTGCTACTGAAAGGTGTCTGCTGCATCCCTGCTACCTCTGCTGTGAACTAGGCCCAGGTAGCCTGTCACACATTTGATTTACTAATAGTTTTATACGTGCATAGCTGTGTTGGCAGTGAGGATATTCATCATGTTAAACAATGTTTACAGCCAGACCGCTTTACTGTCAGCCCTCAGTTTGTTTTCCGAAGCAACACGTGAGTGCGTGTACTACCCCCGGCTAGTAGTGATGACATCCAGCATGAATTAGAGTCTGTCTCATGTAACATTACATCCCTGCATGCACAAAGGTGAATAAGAAATCTAAATCATGAACGAGGAACCTAATTCAACTACATCATTGCAAAGGGATAAAGTACTGCACTGCAGTTTGCAGTCAATGATAGATGTTGCTTATAACCTAAACTAGAATTATGTCAATTGAGGACAAAGTAGGTCGAGCAGACAGTGACTGCTGTGGCTATTCATCACCTAGACACAGCTCTAGGGATGTAACATAGTAGTAGCCCGTGTTTACATCAGCCATCTGTTGAGCTATAAATGGACACTTTTTTTTATCACCTTTTTCTTTTCAGCTTTGAGAATTTGAGCTCATGTAGAGTTCGTAGTACAGCTGCGATTGCTAAATTATCGCTGCGTTACCTTTACCAACATGAAGCTCAGCACAACAGTTAATCGCACATGAAATAGAAACCACAACACTCATGTCAAGATCAACTCTGAAACCGAAAGCGACAACTGGTAGGCTGGTGGTCATTAGCATAGAGTTAGCATTTAGTTTTTGCAAGTTCCATTACAACCATTACAACACACACTCACAACACTACTACAACCATACTTCAGACCACGCATGCATGGTTTTCTTCCGATAGTTGCAAGTAAATGATAAGCTGGCGAGTAAATGAAACATGCAAGATGTAATCCAAGAGTAAAATGTTGTTTTTTAATTCACTGATTTTAGTTTTATTAAAATGCAAATTAAAACTGCATTCATAAGCTCCATTTGAATTATTTATGAGTGATTAATTAAGTCAATTTTAAAATGTTACGTATATATTTTTTTAAAATAAATGAATCACTGATTATCCTGCCGACATTTAATAATGATGATATCATTCAGTACCATGAGTATGGTTTACAGGTACATGTGATGAATTACTGGTATGGGCACTAAGCAGCTACAGCTGTGCATAATGGTCGCACGTAATCATAGCTGTTCTGGTGGGTGAACATAATCAGTGAAATTGCTCCACCGCTTCTTTGTCATTCTTTTCATTGACAGGTCTAATGAGTGGTGGAGTGGGCACAAGTATTCATATGCAAACAGATTTTTAAGAGCATTTCTACGTCCGTTTAAAGTTGACTGTGGGAATTGAAATCAGGTCGTGCATGGTTGAGATTTGTAGTACAGAATCAGGCGTAAGTGCAGCTTTAGAAAATTGCCAAAAAGAATTATAAAAAAGAAAAAAGCCACTTCTGTCTTTTTTGCATACGGCAGCATGCAGTCATGACTCTACAGTGAGTGTTAGGCATCTGATCCTTGATATGCGTGGTCGTTGGTTATGAACTTTCCACCTCCAGGAAAAGAATTCCTGAGGGTTCCTGCCAGGCCTGACGTTTACTAAGAAAAACTCATTCCAAAGATTGACAAAAACCTTTTTTGTTTTATGACACTAAAACAACAAAAAATAGTCTGAATGTCACTCACATCAGAAACCAGTAGAATCTGCACCAGTGTATTTTATGTTTTTTTTTTCCAGCTTTGCAAAATTTGGTTCATGCAGGCTAAGTGAAAAATTCTACCGTATACGGTATCTTCAGTATACCATTAGCGCACCTTGTTTTTCATTTTCTGTATGATATGACACATTGTTTAGGTAACAAAACATATGCTCACAGGTTCTCTCTTGTTCTTGGCTTATGGAGCCTCTGGAAATGTCATATATGATATCAAAGTTCAAACAGCAGCACATTCTGTTTCTTCACATGCTGTTCAGAGCATTTCTCAAAGGCGTGTAGGTGTGTCAGGTCGTGTTTCCGTTGACATCTCCCTCAGGAGCACCAACATGGAAGCTAAACAATGTACTGCTGTGGACGGAGGAGTAGAAAAAAGTATTTTAGCCACCTGAAGAAAGAAATATATCAGTTTAAGTGCACACTATAGAATATTTTCAGCACTTTACTTTGCTATCACACACTCATTACAGGAACTGAAGATGTTATGCTCTCTTCAAAGCCACCAGATGAGATTCCTTTGACAAAAATAATCTTAACAGAGGAATTTCACACCTCACTTCTTGAATTGTTGGTTTAGAATGAAAGAAAAATGAGTGACTTTGAGTGAAATGAGTGACTTATGGACTAAGTATGCAAGACTTAACGTAACAAAGTGTTTGAATGAAGTGTGTTTTACGATGAGCTAACATCATAATTAACCTGATTTTAGTTTGGTAAAAAAAGAGTCATATGAATACAGAAGGTACATAGTTGTACTTCTTCTTTAATAAGAAAACATACGTAAGACTGTTTCCTTTCTTGACAGTTTATTAGTTGATTTATTACACTAAACATAGTGAAGACAGTTTCTTTCATACCAGCTGGCTTTGACTGACCCCAAAGCCCCACTGAGCACGTCTCTGGCTGCAACGCTGTTTTGTTCCATCCTCCATGCGACTTTAAACCACACCAGGAGCGTTTTGTATGCGGAGCAGTTTGCCCACCAGACTTTGTTTACTTGCACCGAACTGGTCACGTTCCTTGGTTTAGGTGCTTCTGATATGTAAATATGCTATGTAGTTGATTTGTTTCACGCTTTTTGTCTGTTCTGGCGACCGGCACTTTGCAGTTTTGTGTAGTTGCGTGGTGACATGGGCTTGTGGATAGAAGTTGTTATAGTTGATAGAACAGCCACTTATTGTCCCTGGAGCTCTGCTTCTGGTGGGGTTTGAAACATTGCCTACAACAGCCATTGCATCCAGTGGCCACACTAGATTGCATAGTTAGAAGTTTGTTGTCAATTTGGTTTTCCAGTGGCTTTAAAAGTAATCATTTAGTGTGCGAAGTGGGCAGTGGCAATTATTGGGAGCTGGGGTTGGTGGAACAGCTAAAACTATATATATATATTTTTTTTTTTAAGACTTTCACCTATAAGCCTTTAAGTACATACCACACACATACAGTATATGTATACACACACACACACATTATGAGGGGCATTTTATTCAAGCATACTTTACTAAAAACACGTGTACAGTGTCTCATGTAAATTCTATTCACTTTCAATAGACAGACAGGCATCACGTAGGCGTCACGCAGACGCTGCAGACGCGTGACGGGTGCATGACCGGTGAACTACGTCTCAAATACGTGACATGAAGACCATTCGTGACTGTTAAGTACAATTCTACAATCGCTCAATCGCTTGTCCATTCAAATTCCACTTTATGTAATATTGGCGTTGACGAGCTTGAGCTACCATGTTTACTCTATTCTTTTTGAAAGGCCCACATTAAGGCTACTTGGACTTCCGTGAAGCTCACCTGTTTTACTTTTCTTCACCTTCTTTACGAGATTAAAGATGAAAAGAGGCATTTACAAAAACCAAGACTGTTATTTAAATTTGATTCAGACACCAAAAAACCGGAAAAAACGGTCTGTTTGTCCGTTGTATTGTTTTTTGGTCGAAACATAAAAAAGGCAAGGATGAAAAGGATAACTAAAATAATTTCAGCAACTTAAAAGTAAAAATATCCTCACAGCTCTGATGGGGCTCGGGATTCATCTATAAGTTATGCTTTCTTCTAAACAATCCCGTATGAACCCGAGACTATGTGTAACAGCTGATCTGTGTAGATCAGAACATAGAAAATGAATAACTGTCAGGTCCTGATGATACAGCGACCGTACATAAATGCACACAGCCTCTTCCCTCATTTTCGCGTCTGAGCGATGGTACAGTCCGTGATATACCTTGACATCCTGTTACACGTTAACGCGTGTCACTGTTGTACTAAAGCCAACGCTTCTGTCTGCTGCGTTCGCACATGGCATAACACATGACCCTTTATTATTTAGTGTATTCACAATGTTTCAGTCTTTATGCAGGCATAGGCGACGCGGTTATGGCGTTTTAGTATAGTGTGCTGGCATAAAATGCCCCTCATAACACACACACACTCTATGTGTGTACACATACATATATTCATATATTTGCTTCTTAATTGGGGTACTGGGCCACAGGTGCAACATAACATTGCAAATCAATCACAAGTTAAAAGTTTTTAGTTAAGTATATGTTGCTATTTATTCATGAGGATGTTCTCAAGAGCTATCTATAATGAATGCTGAAGCCATGGCCTTTTTGCTATGAGCTTTTGACATGAAAGAAGGCTACCTCTAAACCAATGTAAGATTGATATAAAAAGACATCTGGAGTGCCTTCAAAGAAAACCTTGCATCCTATTTATTACATCTGTGCACACAGATTTACTTCCAACCTTGACTTCAAAGTTTACAGATGAACATTTGGAGGCACCTGGTAGGTTCAAACTTCTTGCTCTGAATTATTACGTAGGTCTATTTGTAAAGTTATTTAAAATTCATGAGACAGTTTATACTTGCTTTTTCATGAGGAACTACAACAATTAGATACAGAATGTTTGAGTATTTTCAAATGGTCTCACTTCTTTGAAAAATATTAGAATTTGAAACTAAACACCTGTTACTAAAAGAAATGCTGTTAGTAGCCTCATTTATTTATTTCAGGGTTTGTTAGCTGTATTTATTTATTTCAAAAGGCAGTCATTTTTATGCATTTATTTGTTATTTAAAATTGACTTGACAGCACACAATCTGTCACTCTTTTCACAATGATGAAAAAGTAATGCTTATTGAAGTTTGTGTTAGGCTAAGTGTTTATTTATCACCTCATCAGAGCAGGGAATAATGAAGGAGAGGTGTGAAATGACATAAAGACCACCTCACATCTTGCAAAGGTGTTATTTTTACGTGACACGCAAGCACTGGAAGTTACCAGGATGCCGTTTTGTCACTTGAACAGGTTGTCGGCTCGAGGCGTGACCCGCTGCTGACTCTCTGCTCATGATCCAGTATGCAAATGTTACATTTTGTTAATCTTAGGTTGGAATGCGTCCGCTGAACCAGGTGATTTATGCTGGTTATTGCCACTTTTGTGTTGGTTGGCACCATTAGGAAGGTGGCTTTTACATTGCTTGAACCCTGTATATCCGCAACGACAATAGCTAAAACAAGCACAAATACGTGTCAGTAGTGTACCGTTACCCTTTCTGTTGATGTTTGATACAGAAAATCAATCAGATGCAGGTTTTCAATATGGTCGTCTCTCATTCTGCAAGCCCTGGGTTGTGGGCAAGGGCAGATATTTCAGGAGAGTCATGCTTCTTTCTGTCTTCTCCACTAATGAGACAAACGAGCAGACTCTGCTGCTGCTTGACCATGCATACTTAAGTAGGTGGCAACAGAGGGAACGAGACGCAAAGCCTTTGAAAATAAAAGCATGTCTTACTTCTATAGTGTTCTTAATATGAATTCTTGTTTTTCAACAGTTCTCAGTAGCAGCAAGGACATTTGTGTGGAAAACTCAGGGAGATCAAGGACTCAAACAATGAATAATCAAGTGTCTACTAGGCATCGTTAGTTAACCTTTTTGTGACTTCTCTTGACTTACAAGCAATTTCAATAAAATCCATTTTCTGCCAGTTAGGGCGAGTGAGTAGAGTGGTGAATGAGGTATTCTTAGATTATGTTTTCCTGAGCAGTTATGGCACGTTTACTTTGCATTTTATATTGTAATGAGTAACAGTTCAGTCTTTGAGGAGGTCAGGATGGTGAATGGATGTATATGTCTAACATTTATGTCTGTCTCCTGCTACAATTCAACAGTTAGCCACACTGGAGGTGTGTGTCTGGATGGCGTTGTTGGACGGTCAGTCAGTGCAACACAGTGGTGTTTAATTATGTGCCATTGTAAGTACATTTCAAGTGTAGACCTATTGCTCTGTGGACAACCATTCTGATGCCTTGAATTTGTTTATGTACCGTTCCATTTGTTTTTTTACTGAGCAAGAAATGATCATTCGGATGGGACTAACCCATTGTGTTTTAAGATCAAGTGTCTCTATGTGAAATGTGATTATTCCCTTTAATTCCCTGAAATGTCCACAAAATAGGACTGCAAAAAGTGTGGCTCTTTGGCATGGGCAAAATCTTGATTTAATATTAACTATTTCCTGAGCTTTTGATAGCAACACCCGAAGAGTGCTGGACCTGCGCCCGACCCAAACGAGCACAGAGATGTTATGCTCTGCATATTTGATTTGGCATAAGTTTTTTTTTTTTTTATGCTGGATGCCCTTCTTGACGTAACCCTCGCCATTTATCCAGGTTAGGGAATAGTAAATGAGTTAACTAAAACCTCATTTTGGACAGAGCCCAGGTTATGATTTCAGCCAAACAATGCATCAGGTGTGTTCACTGATTGCTTTCTGTCTTGATAAATCATGATATCACTATTACAGATGACTTTCCCTCACAGGAGCATCTATTTTATTGTTCACACCGCTTTCAGAACGTTTGCTTCTAATCTTGAAACATTGAAATATTACATGCGTGATATTAAGTGTTGTGAAAAGGGGCCAGCGGCAGTCCCACGAAAGCAAGAAACTGCCAAGTGCACTGCAACTTTAGCAGCTGGGAGAAACAAGGAGTGAGTAGTCGGGGATCTGTTTTGTATGAAAATGAGTTTTAATCACCTACGTACACCGTTATGAATACGCATGTCCAAGAGATCCTGGTGCACACTTAGATACACTCAACAAAATCATGTTTAAACAATTTTATGAAATGTATATAAACTTTACCTTTTCAGTCAACACATCTGACTATAACAAATCTAATTTATTTGGATGTGAAATCATTTGCAGCCCCAACTATAAGTTTGTTGACTAACAAGCAACAAGCAAATGAAGTCTGAAAGTCATGCTCACGAATGCGTGCGTTATAATTGCCACAGTAGTCAGCGTGTTCTGTAATCAGTCATGTAGAAAGAAAAGCGCTAAAATATTTGACGGTGGCGGGCCGCTTTTTCCTTGCAGCTGCAGACCATGGGATTAATTGTAAAATAAAGTTGGGTTGATACTTTGACCCGTACAGGGTGAGCAAGCAGAAAGCATGCGAGAAATGTTGCCGGCTGTATGATTTATTATTATCCTCTAGGATCCAGCAAATGAAAGAAAAATATAATAATTGCTCACACTTTTTTTTTCCCCCCGTTCAAGGCTGCATCGCAGAAATAATTTCTTCATTGAGAGATAATACCTGTATATGTGAGCAGGTCATTAAGATTCCTGCAAGAAAGTGCGACAGGATTTTTTTTAAACCAGTTCTGCTGCCGGGCAAATGTTAGCAAAAACATGTAACGCATAACAACAACAACAACAAAAAAAAGCATGACACTGCCTTCAACCAAATACCAGCCTGTTGTCTGTCACAACTGGAGAAACACATCTTTTTTTAAAATTCCTTTTAAATATCAACGGCTTCCATGAAACCGCCCGAAGGTAATTTTACACACCAGTGATACAAAACATGTTTTAGCCGTTTCATACAGAATTAGACAAACTATGGTCTTAGCAAGGAAAATTGGATTATGGAGGATATATTTTAATCTCATGTGTCAACAGGTTAAAATACCTTGTAGAAAGACGAGGATAAGAGGACAATGGCGTGCAGCCCCAAGAAAATCAATCAAGAATGCAACACAGCCGCAGACGTTTGGACGCTGAAAATGATTTGACATGAAACATTTTCTGAGGATTATGCCGTCCCTCTAGGATACGGTCACATAACTTGGAAAGAAATGCAAATTTCTTTCCTAGAAGACTCTCTAATAAAGCTTAAAAGCGACATACAGTACTTCAGGCCTGGCTGTTTGATGAAACTTGAGCCTAAGGTTATCAATTACCATCGATTCATGAAAAAAAAAAAAAAGAGCAGATTAATCAGAAATAAAAATTAGCATTTGTTAAAGAGTACTTTTACTTCAAATGCATTAAAGAGGTACTGCACACTTTAAAAAGTCCGTTTTATGACCTGAAACTGAAATTGCATGACTGGACTGATGATGAAACACATCAGTGCTTGTGTTAATATTGACATTTCTTACAGAATTCATAAAAATGTAATTTCATGCCTCAAAATGGCATCTACTGTTTTAAACATCCTGACGCTTGGCAGGCCATTATTGACATAGAGTCAAGCGTTTGGGACCTATATATAATAAACTAAAATAATAATAATAAAAAAAGAATATTAATGCATTCTATGGCTACACTCCCCCACAGACACACACACACACCCACCCACCCACACACACACACTTGGAGTGACTGTCAAAGCTCCAGCGGACACTCTGTGTTTCCACGGAGAGCCTGACAGCCGCTGCTCATCTGGTTAGCTCTGACTAGCAGCCCCTGCTACACTGAGCGGTGGTCGGCCTGTCAAGCTGTCGCTCACTCTGGCTGGTGTCTCCTCTTGTGTCACACACCACGCAGCCGCGAGGCCACGGCCCCTACAGTGGTCGTCCTGCACAGTCCTCTGCTGCATCTTTTAAATATCCTTGGAGGAAGGTAGCTGGTTGAATTTGGATCCGATAAGCACATTTTCCTGACTATATGAGCATGCTTTTATTTAAAGACAGAATATCTAAAGACAGAAAAACAACAAAACAAAACAATAGATTGACTAAAATTTGGGCAGTGGGTGTCATGTGCTGGATTGTAAGCAAGCAAGTGGAGCAGGTGAGCCGGGGATGAGGGGCCCGCTTCGAATGTGGTGTTTCTAAGTCACAGCTGATGATTCCTTTCTGTCTTTTACTTGTGCCTGTAGTAAATTTCACAGTGTAGTATTCCTTTTCCTTAAGTAGAGGACTTGAATATTTCTTCTTTTCAGTTTTGCACTCATGACGACCTTGTCTGGTGTGTCCGAGACCCACACTATGTTCATTTCTGACTGTTTGTACTTTGAATCACCCCTACTGGATCCCTGAATTATTAAGCACCCACAGCTGTGAAATGGAGGGTATTTCAATCACATGAGCAGAGAATGCAAGAACCGACTGACTGATTAGATCACTAAAGAAGATTCTTTGTCTTCTGGCAAATATTGGCTTTGCTTTAAAGCCCTTTGATAATGAATGCGATAAAATCCTCTGAACTTGTTTTCCAAGTCGTGACCACATTTTCTACTTTGGGTATCTGATTTATCTACGAGTAAATAGGGTCCTCATGTCAAAGAGTAGTCGCTTTCACTTGGCTCCAGAGCTGCCTTGTTAAAAAAAAAAATAATGCATGGAAGATTGCATTGTTAATGTTTAAAATATGACAGTATACATGTTTTTGCCTAGGGTGAGGCTGAATTGATGTGTCTGCATGTTTGTGAGCGTGGCTGTTTGCCATGCGTTACCCATGAGCTTGTGTGTTTTCAGTTTAAATTACAATCTGTGTTGCAAGCCCAGAAAGATGCAGATTGCTAAACTGGGAAACCAAACATATCATTAACAGCTAGTGGAGTCATCTTGTCTTCTTCAACAGGAGAGACACTGCTACACCATTAGGTCCCGACACCTTCTGATCACCTTCAAACATTTTTTTTTTTTCAAAATATGCAATTTAGAATCTTAGTAAGTACTTAGTAATTCACTTCCTCTATGTGTTTGCTCTTCCGTCCAGTCGATCTGTCCTTGCATGTGGTTTAATGTAAGCTGACGGTAATGTGTAAAACAGGTTGTGTAGCCTCTTTAAATCCTCCAAGATTCTAAATGCACAACAATAAATGGGCTGCACGAGGTCAATAGGATTTCACCAGTGCCTGTCCTTCACCTTATTGCCCACCAATGCCCTATTATAGGTTCGGCAATCAGTTTAACTGCAGAACTGCAGCTCTCAACTACTCCCATCGACATTATAGTGTCTCTATTTGAAATAATATCGAAAAAGCTCAGAATCCACTTGCAATTTGCACCTTTTTAATTTGCATAACAGCCAATTATGGTCAATTACACCCACGTTGTTTGTGAACTAGATACAAAGCTAAACCAATGTGGAAAGAAAACCCGTTCCCCGCATGGAGCAGACGAAATCAAAACCAGCAATGTATGCCTTTTACACAGCAGGACACCTAAACGTCTCAGTCGTAGTTGAAACGCATTCATTTCATTTCAAATTATTTAATACACTAAATGAATTAATTCAGGCCACAAGCCCACAAACAGGGTGCAGCATTTCCATTTCACCGAGTGACTCGAACTGCTGAACCCATGAAGTAAGGATATAGCCGTGTGGACCAGAAATAAACAGATTTTGGTGTGTTTTGATTGCAATAAAGTGATCAAAGGGATGCTGATGTAAAAAGTCAGGTCTGTCTGCAAGACAAGACAAGGTTCAGATGAATAAGGGCTATGCTAACCTAGTTCATGCTTTAGTACAGCTGACAGTGACATCTTCAGCCCTTACCAGATCTAGGTCTAACGTCCTTGCTTACTTTCCTTTAAGCAATTTTCTTTCCTGCTGGTCTCTGTATAAATACAAAGTTGTATCATGGGTGTCCACAGATGGATACAATAACAACAGAGGCTGTCTGCACAGACAGTGAAGGTAAATCTACTTTTTAAACCCAAAGGTTTAAAAACTAAGCTCTGATCTCTCCTCACTCCCGCCAGTAAACAGCTCCAGATCAGAGCAGAATCTAGCAGGTGTTTATTCCTGAGAAGCTCCGGCTCTGCTGTCTCCTCCTCGAGCTCCCCCAGCCTGCTGATGCTGGAAACTACCTGGTTCTCTCTCCCGCTTTGTCCTCATGTTGGACTGAGGGCAGACTGAACGTTACAGCGGCTCATTATAACCTCTCGAGGCACAGTGATATTACAAGAAACGGGCCAAAGTTAATAATTTAACATGCTGATTTTAGTAGATATCTGTACAACACAACACATAAAAGTATTTGATAAAATGTCACTACTCTTGAACCATAATTTTGGCCGAGTCGTACATACTGTCCTTTTAAATCCACAGTGCCCTCATCTGAAGATTTAAAAGAGGACACACTTAGTCCATTAACATCCTGGTTCTATGTAATGCTCAGTGACCCATTACTAGCAGAAAGGTAAAACCCACAATTCATTCTTTAAAAGCCAACGACGCAGGTGGATGGCTGCTCCTGACATTCCTCATTCGGTAACGTAAAATATTTGATAACATCAGAACTTATCAAAAATTCTGAAGCTGCAGCTGCCAGGGGAAACGTTTCGAAACATTTTACAGTAAATAGGGTCTCCGTGTCGAGAAAGTGCCTTGAATGTCTTAAAGAAATGATGAAAGAGCTGTTTTTTATATAAATTTGAAAAAAGGAAATCAGTTTATTTATATTGAAGATTTAATATTTAAAAAAAAAGAGATATACATACCTTTATACAGTCCTTTTTATGTGATTATAAAGACACAGATGAGGCAGCCATACAGTGCTATACTGTACATCCATAAGGACACATAATACAAGGAGGACGCGTGTTCATCATTAACAGATAGCACTGATTCCTCTGTATGTGAAATATATTCACATACAGATGCTCAGATGTATCTGTCATAAATACATGTACAGTACACTGATGCACACTCCCTCTCTCTCACACGCACACACACCACACCTACTTCCAACTTTTTCTGGTGTCCGGTTTGTTGCAGGCGTTTGGGTGTCTGTCCTCTTGAGCAGACCATCTGCTCCTTCCTATTTATTGCTTGTATCCCCAGTTGTGCTCTATCCTTCTGGTGGTCTCCCACCCCCATGCCAAAGCAGACACCAATTAGAGAGTTATGCATTAGACTTTTCACTTCTTCCTGGCACTCATTATGTCAGATTCAGTTAGAGTTTCCGTTACTGTCTTCTGTTCCTTTGAGCACTTTTACGACTTCCAAACACCCACAAATTCCAGCAAGATGGAGTTGGGTAAGGTGAGTAACAAACCATATGCTATTTGAAAGTGTTTTTGTCTCTTTGAGATTTCTTACAACGTGGATGAATTGCAGTAATTTGGATAATATTGGGAGTCTCTGCTGAACGCATGCATTGTCTGATGCTACAGTTTCAAAATAAATTGTTTTTCAGTTCGTCTTTTGCATAGGCCGTTACCAGGACACCCGGAGTTATCTCATAAGACATCACTTCTTATCTCATGAAACCTCCATCTATTGTAGCCATGGACTTACAGTGACCTTTTGATTGATTTGTCTTGCATTGTTTATGAATTTGTTAACCACCAGCCCATGAGGTTGTTCAGGATCTACTTGCATGCCTGCATCTCTTGGTCATTTCTCTTGTTGAACTCTAGACGCAGAGCATTTACTGTTAGTATTGGGAATTTGCGGAGATAATGGTGTTCTTTCATCGTCTATGAGGTAACTTTAGTGGTCATGGTTTTGAGTTTTCTTTTTCTATGTTATCATAATTATCTCCCTCTTTGGTCTTTGGCCTGTAATTGTGCCTTTGTTGTGTTTCCCGACACTTTTGATGATACGTCCCAGCCTGATTAGTGGCTGTGGTCTGTGTCTCATCATCTTGTCTTAGCTTGGGTATTTAGTCTCTGTGTTCTTGGTTTCCTTTTTCAGGTCGTACTGTGTCCTGTATTCTGTATCTTGTGTTCATTCCCCAGTCCTTTGTTCTGTCTGAGCACCCGCTCCTAGTTTTTTTCAGTTCTGGATTTTTGTTGGGTGGACTTTAGTTGTTCAGATTTGGACTTTCTTTTATATACAAGATGTATTGATTTTGTTTGTTTTGCCTGGGAAATGTTGCTGCGTTTTGTTATTGTGTTTTCATATTCGGTAAACCATTAGAGTTGTCTTTTGTTTACTTACCTCCGTGTCTGCATTTAGGTCAACTTCCTGAACACTAACCATTTTGTGTGTTTAAGGTTTCGTTACTGCCTTTTGTGGCGATCCATCCCCCTATCCTCTACACCCTTTCTTTTTCCACAATATAGTCACCAGACTTCCTGGTTCAGTTTAGATACCATTGGACTTAAATGTTAAATTCAGAATAGTTGCATTTGAACAAAGATGGGCTTAGCTCTGCTCTTCTTGAATGCACAACCTCTCACAGTGAACATGCTTGAACGAAGCAGTGGTGGATCGCAGATATTTTGACAGATTTTAAGCCTTCTTTTCTTCTTTTACAGTATGTTTTATATCATATATTACATAGAGCGGGCAGTGGCAGAAGTACACTGTCAAACACCGTGAATGAAAACATGTACTACATTATACTGTCTCAAGAAAATAATGAAGCCTCATTAAGTCCATTTCATCCCTCACGAACCCCATTAAATAAATGACTCTGTCAGTTGTGTTAAAACTCATGTTTAAAAGTGTCTATGATAGCTTCGTTAATAAACGTGAATGGCAACTAAACAAAAAAATAAATACAGACAGACGGCCTATTTAGCCATGGCACCTTCAAACTGTCCACTCACATAGAGGTAATTCATTGGAGGGTAGCTTTGACAGCCAGAGTGTGGAGATCCACTAAAGATCCACTGAGATAAGTCAAGCCTTAAATAACCAATTAGAAGTCAAACCCTGTGAAATAGAACATTAGATTGCAAATGGCTAATGGATCAGTACAGACTCCCCTCACAAAATAATAACACATCTGATTAGGTCTAATTTTACAATTGGTAACACACATTTCTCAATATTGAGACTTCATTGACTTCACACAGTCAGGACGTCAGGAGTCAATGTGGACCAAATGGTGGCTTTTTGTTTCATCACTCAAACTCAACCACCAGCATACCTACATACAATTGTAAATTGTTATCTTTCGCTTACCGCGTATGGTTATCAGAGTTCTGGGGGCTCCAGCCAATCCCAGCTAGGCGAGGAACTTTCCCCTGACCTTTCCTGTAATCTCACCAGCAGCAGACATTCATGGTTCCAAGAGGATGTTAGACGATGGTGACGTGCTAAGTATGGATCTTTAGCACTCCACTAAGTTTTTACTTGATTGTATTTTCTTTTTTATAAATTACTACGGAGGTAGATTCGGTGATAACTTTCCTTCTTTTCCTGAGTACATTAATTACCCACGGCAGCCTAATATTCTCTGAACAAAAGATCAACGGATAAAAGTAGATATGTCGAAAGTATGTGTCAACAAGATAACTTGGGTAATCCACTTGATGCCCTGACAGTATTATCAGAATGAAGTCCCTGCAAACAGCTGTGTCTGTATCTTTCCCATGTTGCCTGCAGTGAGGTGTAACCAATGGGAAAGCAGAGAAACCACAGAAAGCTTGACAAAATATCTTATTTTCCTAAAAGCATGTTGCGCGTGCGCGCGTGTGCAGTCTGTGCGCGTGTATACATTTATTCAGGCTCTAACAGCATGTGCATACAAACTGTTAGTGCTGTGCGAATGTGTACATCTATGCGAGTTTATGTGCACACATGAGAGCTGCCATGGCCAGACATTACCTTCTCCTGACAATGCAATTAAAGCTCTGGTGCTGCATGTAACCTTCTATTTACTGTCCAGGGAGACCAATAAATTGCCCCCATATTTGTCACAATAAAGGAGCCATCAGACTCAAGGAAGTCGGTACGTGTGTATGAATCTTGATGCAGAGCAGCTGTTCAATTAAAGTGCTAAGGTGGATATGCACCCAAGGCACTAGCATGTCTCCAGCTCTAGGTGAGGCAAAGACATTGTACCCTGAAATGACACTGACACTGGAATCCAGGAGGAAGGTTGCATGTGTACTAATTGTCCGTGAAACTTTTGCTGCCTGCTTTTAATTACATGTCCAGCTGTACGCGCATGTTTCCAGCTTTTAAAAACAGGATTCATTAAAATACATAAAGACAACAAAGCACCTGCCCCAGCCTGTGATCTCAAAGAGATATGGCATATATTTCCGAGGAGAATGAAAGATATAAAAGGTGGATGTGGCAGACCTGTTGATAACTTTTTTTTTTTTTCATATTATTGTCTTGACAACCCTGAACAGAGCTTTCTTGTATCTGGGGAGGAACAGTGTTAAAGTTAGAAGACAGCCAGATTTATCAAACATTTTGCTCCTTGCTACTGACGGTTTGTAGGGATGAACTTGTGTCTTATTTATCAAGCGGGAGCGCCAGCTTCACAGTTTGCCTGTCAGCCGAAGCATTCTACTTGTGTCAGCAGTAAAGTGCAACTCTCGCCTTTATGCATATACATTTGCATACCATGTCCCCACCCAAATAATTGCAGGTCTGCGCTACGCACAGAGTAAGCGCACAATAAAATTATCTAGGGAGCTGCACTAGATTTGTCATGAAAATGATATTAATGAAGAGGTAGGCTGCATCAAACCTAACAGAGAATGATTTATTTTCGAATTGTTGTATGTAATTTAAGCATTTAATGATTGCATAAGCACTTTAAGTCACAATGTCACAATCACAATGTCAGCCCATCCATTTTAGTCCAAAACATCTGATGAAATATTAAAAGTATTCCCATGAAATTGAGGGTGTTTTCGCTGTTTCCTTTGGTATAAGGTATAGGTAGCTCCCCTTTAAAACACTTGTTTGTTGTTTTGGTCTAGTTCACTGTAAAGAGAAATCTCTTTTTTTCCCCCAGTTTTTGACAGGGACGTAATGGGGGCCTCAGAGGATGAATCCTTCTTACTTTTGGGATCACGTGTCTTCTCATCCATCACTTCTATCAAGTCTTTTTAGCGTTGTTTAAGTTTCCACGGCCACCTCCAAATTTAGCACCGTCCAACAAAGATTGACAGAGGACATCTTACATCATCATGAATCTGAACAATTAAAATGACTTCATCAACACCGGCGATAAATGAAAGGGAACTTTCAATAAAGTCAAACAATGTCAGCACTTTCCAAATTCGATTCCTTTTTTTTTTTTTTCGTCTGTCAATTTGTCATTCTCTCACAGCTTTTGGTTTTAGTTGAAAGACCAGCAAATTGGAGAGGCTACAGTATGTTCAGCCAGAGTAGAGCCATTACAGAAAACGGAAAGAAGAGAGAGGACAAGTGAGAATGTGAATGGAGACAGAAGGATGATATTTGGACAGTTGTATAATTGACTCCTTATCCAATGCTCTTTGCACATCAGAAGCTCTCACTCTTGTTTCACCCTGTGACTGATCAGATGTTCTCAAAAATGTGGGAACTCAGGCAACAAAAATAAATCTATCCCACACTAAAAATGTATCTTGACAACTGGCTCTCTTGTTCTTTCCTTTACTTTCATGCCCCGTCATTGTCTTTCTTTCCTCTTTGCTTTTTTTTATAACCTCATGACAGCCCAGAGTTTGCCTGTAATGTCAGATGTGTCAGCGTTCGATGCACAGTGATTGTGACATGCTTTAGCCTACAGTGGCGTCTGCTACTGGATCTGATAGTTGATAGCGTTTAATAGTTATTTTGAGCATGCATAATCTTTTGTTTTATTATGTCTGAAAGGTAATCTTGATGGTGTCAAAATCGACTCCATATTCACGTTTGATGGAAGCGTATAAAATCTAAATAAGGTTTGATGATATGCGGCTATGCTTACTGATTAAGAGTAGAGAGGCTTGTAGACCATTAGCCACCTTTTGAATTCAGGATAAATACTGATCATTGGTGTGGCTTGTGGTAGACAACGTGTCCACGTCACAAACTGACTCAGCAAATTTGAAGGCAGGCCCGAGAGATTTACCCAAAATAATATATATTTAAAACTGCAGTCAACACAAATGAACTGAAGGGTGTGGATGGATGGATGACAGGATGGATGGATGGATAATTGGATGGATGGATGGCTGGATGGCATGTGTGACGCTTTCAAGGTGCTGGTAGGTAATGACAGAATGAGTGCATGGGCAGGATTATATACCTCGAAAGGCCCAGCTGATCAGGTGGCCCGCTGTAGAATAGTTGATGACCCTCTCCCATGTTAGCCATTTGGCTGCAGAAGGTGACCATGGCAGGTGTCACATTCAATCACTCACAAAATACTCAGCGTAGCAGACTGGTCTTGGTTCTCATAACATAGCAGTGTCAAATTCTTCTCCTTGCCTCGCAGTTCGAATCGATTCTAACTAGTTTAACCTCACAAAGTAGCTTATTGAATTGCCCCACTTATTTAAGAGTTAACACGGTTCGTATCATACCTATTTTCTGTCTTATTAAGAATACAACAATCAGTGATCTAATTATTGCCATAAAGGATACAGAATGTGCCGCGGTGAGTCTTGTGGATTGCTGCACTATACTGGAGAACAGTGTATGTCTGGTCGTATCACACAACTTAAGCATACTCCAACACACCGCCTCAAAATGCTTGTCATGGAAATTATTGGGGAGATGTCACCATCTGCCAGTGTAAGCACAGCAAGAAATTATGACTGTCTGGTGAAAATCTTCCAAGATGCCAGTGTAACAGTAACTGAAACAGTCCGTTTTTGAGATTATTCACTAGGTTATTAAAGAGTTTGGTAAACCTGTGTAGATAATGAAACAGTTTTCACTGAATTGAGAAGTCACGTAAATGATACTGAATGAACTAATAAGATCCAATACTGTGCCAGAATTGATTCTTGATTCTTTCAGAGGACACTTGTCTCTATTTGATGTGGTGGCAGACTAGAGGGCTTCCTCCATCTACTCAAGATTGACTGTCTTTACCATGTTCTATTTTTAATGGTGGTCGTTTTCCTCCCATCACTGCTCAATTTTCTAATTTCTTGGCACACAGATGTGTTTATGCATAGTAATGATGATTCATTCTCCCTAAGTTGGTTGAATGCCACCACAGTGTCATTTTATATGTTCCTCTCTGCTCCTTAGGTTTACCTACAGTAGTTCGGCATGAATGCGTTGATAGAGAACTATTTAGCAGCAGGCTAATTCGTAGTTTAAATGTGAGTCATGTATTTCACACTGTGAGTTTCAGACTATATTGGAAACCAGGTAAATAAGGCCACTATTTTCTGTTAGAAAAGTCTAGGCTCGAAACCCTGCTTGTTGGTCTTGAGTTGACATATCTGCCACATTCTCAAGACATGTCATCTGTCTGTCCGAGGGACAAAAGAAGCTGGAGTCATGATGACATGTAGATGACAAAGTTCTGTGCTTTGGGTTCCTGCTGTCTCCTCATATAAATATAACTTTCAGCAGACCCGGTTATCTAGAAATAGTTAGCGGCATGCCCACTGATGATGTCGTATATATATGATGCAGTTTATTCGTCTTGTGCAGGAGGACGAATATCCTGGGGATTGAATGTGGGGAGTACATGATTCCATGCTACATGTTTCAGGCTAAGATTTGAGAGAAACTGACCTGACAAAGAAATGTGCGAGACGGTTTCGAGAGAGAGGCTCAGGGAAGGCGGGCTGCTAAACAGATATGGAAGCTCATTTTAACAGAGTTCAGACTCTCCCACACAGGAAAAGGAAACATCAACACTGATATTTTTCTGATGACATCTTGCCAAAACTTGGTTAAATGTGTATTTTGTGGCTTGTTCCGCCCTAATGCGTTTGTGGACTTAATAAATCTCAGGTTATTGTTGACAGCAATACAAGAAAAGTTCACGTCAGTGACGTTTTAATTGAATTATGTAGCATGTGATATGCAAACTACCACTGCAGGTGGGCTATTTACAGTAAGATGTGGTGTTACGAGGCCTACTGTACTGGGTCTTTGTATTCTCTCTTTCTCCAAGTTAAGCTGTGTGGATGTCCACGAGTAGCACTTTCCAATTTGCACCTAGTTACTACTATACCAGGTGGCCTCAGGAGAAGGATAGATTGGGGTGCTGACCTTTCTGTGATGTTATGTTGACAAGTATGATGGCATTTTGAAATAGATAGTGTGGAAAGGTTGCACAACTGCCCTGCCAAAATATATAGTACAGTAAGCTGCGCTGCATGTACCGGGCAAATAAAGTGAGAGAGGTTCGGTTTACACACGGAATTTTAAGTACTTCATGCAATACTATATCATTTCAAAACTTGAGGAGAGTGAGTCGAGTGAAAAGCCTGACTGAGTGGTTAGATTGTTAGCATGGATTACAACGGCTAATGCAATATATTTTCCAATCATACTTACCTTTGAATAATTCTTGAAATACAATAACCCAAAAGTGAATTTAGTCCTAAATGCCTTCAAACATCTAGGACTAAAGATTCTTATTAACATAAGTATATTTAATGTAATGATACTACAGCAGAACTGTTGAATGCAAACACAGACCAGAACGCCATAATCAGTTAAACATAGTTTATTGTGAGGTTGGGTAGGAGATGATGGCTTAGCCGGGGGCGGGGGTTCTTTCAGGAGCGGTGTGGGGTGAGAGTATGATGGAAAGACAAACTGGCAAAGTACTGATCCTGTTGTAGTGGCAAAATCCAAAGTGCAACTGAAGATAGGAGGCAGCTGGAGGTAGCGACAGGGAGGCAGACCGTGTGATCCTGTGACAAGAAGGAACACAGGCTACTAGGGATTCAGATAAAAGAAAAGAGAACAGAGTGGATGAATGAGCTGGGGTTATATACTGTGCAGGTAAGAGCTGATCAAGAGATCAGTGTGTTGGCTGATTGGCAGAAAGCCACACCCAGCAGCACACACATACACAAACACACACAAGCTGGGAACAAAGATAGAACATGTGGAAGGGAAACAAAAGGAAAACACAGGGGAGGGAGGAAAACGGGAGAGAAAACAAATACTTTTTTTCGCCCCCTTTTTACAATGTAATTTATCTTCCTGTTTTCTCTTCATGGTACCTCAAATGACTTCCCACCTCATACAGTAACCAAGTACATTGTCCATGAAGACAAGTTAATGGAGCTGTTCAAAAGATGTCCAATTTTCCGTCGGAGCCGCGTGATTTCCAAAAAGTCATCGGGACACTTTTCCAAGTGAATGCAGAGCTGTGCTCACTGCGAGCACTTTCATCAGTGGTCCAGCCAACCAATGATGAACAACATATCAGCAGGTAACCTGCTCATCCCGAAGTTTGCCCCAGAAAATGTGGTGTGCTTCTACATGGGAATACTGTGCAGGTGAAAAAAGAAAGAATGCAGATTTGAACTTCCATTATTCAGATTTTCCCCCCTCTTCATAAGTAACAGCATATTAAGTGTTTAACCACAACAATGTAATGTGATTCTTATTAGACTCCTGCTGACGCCGATGCCCTGCAATGATGATGCACATTGACTTGGCACAGCTGGAGAACTTAGATACTCCTATGTTTACACAAATATAAGCATGAGGACATGAGGAGTGTGCCTGCTCATCCTACGTCAGGGACATTCGTTATTTCAGGTTATTTTTTTTAGATGTAAGAGCAGCATCACGATTAGTTTGGGGAAAATTGTGTTATAACTCATGCACTGATGGAGCTGCTTTCACACAATGTTGTGGAAGGCGTGCATCCATGTTGAGAGTTTATGAACACAGTTCTCATTCCAGAGAAACGTTTGGTTTCTGACAATAGGTCAGCATCCTATATCCCACAAGCCATGGGCTGACAGTGTTTTGTAAGCCGTGGTATTAAAGAGTAGGGACCATGCCAGCATCTAAAGTGACACGTTCATTCTGGTTTATATGCTTTTAAGTTTATATTGATGCTTAATAGGATGCACTTAACCAGCTAATTAGCTATTCAGCATATAAACAGACATTTACAGTGCTCTTTTCCCACGATGATTGGTTGATCACTTGTTGAGCAAGCTAAGGTGCAAGGACGAGATTGTCGATGTTTGTAAGTAAGATGAGAAGTAGACTTTAGCAGAAGAGCAAATGTGGGTTGTTGTTCAAAGACTTTGACTCTTGTGGAGCAGGCTGATGTTAGTTAATGGAGATGCGGTTGAAAATGAAGCAGCTGTATGGAAACAAGGTCTCCATGTGTGTAGATGGAGCACTGCATGTGGACGATAAATTAATGCACTGATAGGGGGTGCCATCATGAAACCAAAAAAATATATAGATTTTTCCCTTTGGTGTCTCAAACCAGATCACAGGATTTGTGATTTACAGAGCAGATATGTATGCCACTGCAGAGCAAAGAATGTTCACAAAACAGGAAGACATTTTGTGAATGAGTACATGACCTCCAATCACCATCTAAAGAGACTGTGAAGCTTCTCAAAAGAGCAAAAAAAAAAAAAACGCATCACACATATATACACATATCACATATATACTTCCAAGGGTATATGCTTTCCAGTTAAAATAAATGTGTGGTCAGAGACTGATCCAGAATTCTTCTTTCAGAACAAAATCTCACTTGAAATCAAGTCTTGTCGTTGTTTTTTTTTCCAAAGACATTTACCAGAATTAAGATTATGCTTCACAATGGTTGGAATACACCCTCGGGTCTCCTTTCTTAAAATGACACCCACACACATCTACAATAGATTTATGTAGCATATCAGCTCATGTCCATCTCTTTCAGCTTAAATCAAAATAGTGACCTGCTGACTGACTTAGGCAACATTATGCAAATGATCCTTTCTCTATCATCTTAATGACACTTGTGGATACAAATGCGATTTTACCATGGAAAAATGAATATACTATATATATATATATATATATATATATATATATATATATATATATATATATATATATATATATATATATATATATATATATATGGCTTTTTAGGAGAGCCAAATGAAGATGGCAGTGTTCCTTTGCCCTCACTTAAGTAAAAATAGACTAAGAAATGGGGCAGCAAACAGGGAGAAGGGCCACCTGCAGTATAACTATCTATAACAACATGGTAACACTAATCCAACAGGCTGGCATATAACCAAATGGGAAAATTTGAGAATGATTCATTAGTAAGGCTATTAATAATTAACAATTGTCTTCATGTGTTTGGACTACTATTATTTTTGCCCTCTGATGTACCTCTGAATAATTGAACATTACATTTTTCAAACCAGAAAACCTAAAAAATTTAACATCATTCATGAACAGTATTCTTAGTATAGAGATATAAAGCCTGTTGTAACTTTATACATACATGTGATTGTGAATATTTGGCTTTATATATGAACGTTTTACTCAAGAAAAAACAAATGTCTTAACGTCTTAAACAGAAAACATTCAAGTTGTACATGAAAAGGAATATTGTGTCTTTCTTTTTTTTTTTTTACTTTTTACCCAACAGAATTAAAAAAAAATACAATGTCATATATAATGAATGGCAGAACTTAAGGTGCCATTAATCTGCTGAAAACAAAGGCGTGTTTTCCCCTGAAATTGAACTGGAAAACTCTAACCCAGTCAAGTCATCGAGTTTGCCTAACCAATTATTCATACGGTGCAAACGCTGTAGTGTTTTCACTGTTGTTTTAATCAGGAAACAATAAATACCCAGGGGAACATAGCTGTTGCTCAAATCATATTCAGGGCAAAATAGCATTATACTACATTTCTAACACAAGTGCAAAAAGATGCATTGCTCGTGCAAGCGATGGACTTTAAGAGCTTTTTGTATGTGTGCATGGTTTGGAGAGGCATGCTGCATTGTTCTGTGCTGTCAGAGGATAGTTTATATAAAATAAATGGCATGGTGAGGATTTCTGTGTGACTAAGAAAGTGATTTTTTTTTTTTTTTTTGCAAACTGCAAAGAACCAGTTAAGAAAAGAGTAAGCATTTATGACTGGCATCAATCTACTGCTTGTTTCTTGACACCATATTACAAGGAGAATTTTCAGTCTTGGTTTATGATGTGTCTTCTATTCATATTCCGACACTTTACTATTCAGAGATAGACAGAAGCACAGCACTATTCTCAAACTATTTTTCTACACAACTGGGTAGGAATATACAAAGGTATCATCACTCCTGAGTACATGTAGGTTAAGGTCTAGACTTGCCCGTCTATGTGATTTATGAGAGGTTGAACATTTACACCTTGGCTTTCCCTTACTGTCTGACCAAGTCATTCATCAGGCTCCATATAATGAATGGACTTGTTCTGTGCACTGGAGCTAACAAGACGGTGGGGTCCTTAGAGTTCAGTAAAACGAGATTACAACCACTGGTCAAGCCCAGGAAAAGGGAGCAACTCCTTCTGGAGTTGGAGCAGGAGCATGATGCCACTAGAGGGTGGGAGGGGTTGGGAGGGATTGTTGGAGATGAAGGCAGCAATACTGCGAGTTTCTGCTGTAGTCATACACTCCAAAAAAGGAATGCAAGATCACAAAATTCAGAAATACTAGAGAGAAATGGCAAACCCCATGACAGACAAACTGGCATGAAACGAATATCATTTGTTGAAAACAAAAAAAAACATGATCTGCTGCTTTATTGATTTTTGTTGGACTACTACATCCTCAGTTGGGCCCCTCCTTAGGGAGGTCAGTGGTCACTGACTTTAGACCTGTTGCAAAAGCAGATAATCCTGCCTATTTCATCAGAGTGACAACTCTTGAAGGGCCAACTCAACATGTGTGGCTCCCAGTCAGCAACCCCAGCTGTGTGTCAATGACTCCGAGTCCCATCACCTCTCAGAGAAATAAATAAATTCATGAAAAACAAAATAAATCAGAAACATGAGAGACCAGTCTTTCCAACAGCACCAGTCCCTCCATCATACCGGGAAAGAGCAGCGATCCTGTAAAGAGCTTATTTTTCCTTCACTCACCAAGCTCAGTGATAATGAAAATAACAGAGAAAATGTTTTTACATAGAGTCAAGATTTAGAGCATCCCTGTACATTGGGCAAAAATACAAAGCAAAACTAAACAAACAAAAAACCCTATGAAAAAAAGACCTTTGGCGTGGATCACACAAACAATGTGTAAGAATGTACCAGGTCAGTTCCTTTCACCTCCCTGTACACAAAGCAGTATGGCACACAAATGATACTGATATTTAGAAAAGCACTAACAAATGTGCAGTATTGTAGGATCCACTGTACTAAACTTGTCTTTATTTTTAACTTTTTGGTTAGATTTTTGTCCAGTTCGCACACAGCCATTCAGGGATGCCTATTACTGCATCCCTTCAACAATGTATCCTGCCCCCCTCCTCACTCCCTCCAACTCTGTGGGGACACGATTAAGAAGACAGGTATCCATTACCTTGAAGCAGAGCAGTACACAGTAGCTCCAGGCTTTATGTCACACTCTAATATATACAAAGCCCTGTGAATCTACCCTCTTGAAATCCCCCATGCCCTTTATCTGCCAATCCCATGACTTTCATTGGCTGACTTGAAGGATGATATCCCTAATGTTCATGACAAATTAATCCACAGGGGGAAAGCCAATGACAGTGAGCCGCCAGTGGGTCATCCCTTTGGCTAAGTCTGTCATTTCACATTTGCAGGAACTCATGTGCAGGACTGCATAACTAAGCAGCATATTTGTACATCCTGAATGGAGGGGTTGGTGTCTGAACATACTTACAGACAGCCAGTGAGGGTTCACATCCTGAGAAAAGGAACTTAATTGGACCTGGGTGTTCTGCTTCAGAAGCAATACAGATTCCTGAATGAAATGCAGCAGTTTACAAAAGCCATACAAGAACACTGCATGTAATACAAATCCATAGCTGCCTATGAAACTATGGTTTATTAGGATAAACCAGATGTCATTTGTAATTATATACTGAAGAATGATTTCCGCAGAAACGTATTGAAATTTCAGTACAAACAAATAACAGTTGGATTGCATGACCTAAATAACAGCGATTTAGACGTACCAAGCAATTTTACCATGATATGTTTTTAAAACATTCCTTCGTATGTAGAATAAGCCATTGATCATAGTGGTACAGTTTGCTGGAACAAACTGTTGGGAAAATTCTTCAATTCTTAAATAAAAGAATTGTATGTTGTGCAATATAACTACTACAAAGATGTGACAAAGCCATGTGTTTATTTTAAGTGAAAAATGATGTACACGAACATATTTTAATTTGTAATAGCTATAAATTAAATCTTCATGTTCACTGCATACATATATGACCATGAACCGACTAAGTTGGACAGCTGACAACCCATTACAGTACTAATATACGTATACAGAGTAAGTTATGGGTATGTCAGGATATGAGTTTGACCTCTTGCACTATGATGCAGCTCGTTGCATGTTGTTTGAACATTACCAGTAGCGGCCAATTTGCCTGCATGAAACTTATATAAACCCAGTGTTCACAGAGGCGAGAAGGAGCTGTCGTGTGTTGAGTGCTCCAGAAATGAGAGGCTAGATGAAGCATACAGACACATGCAAGAACAAAGTGCATTTAGCTCCTGACAGCGTACAGTGAAAGTAGCACACATGACAAAAATTTGTACTCGCCTGAGCAGCATGTTTACTGTACACGGTAAAAATGTTTGGAGTCAGTTTTTGAAATGAATGCATGCTCAAAATGTATTCAGTTCAGCTGGTTGCCAGCAGCGCTGCATGACGAATAACCACATGAGGAAATTCAGTGAATGATGTTGCATGGCAGAGACACTGTTTTACTTAAAACAAATCTGCTAGCAAAGCTTGCTCAGTCATGATCACACGATAAACCATTTATGACAACAAAGGGCGATGTGGTTATGTTTGGCGTTCAGTGCTCTGCATTAAGCTGTTCTCTGCTTATCCAGCAACCATGCTGTTGGTATAGCAGGAGCATAATGAGCGGCAGCAGGGTAGCAACACTGTGCTGTGTTATCACTTTAAGAGCTACCATAGGCTCAAGTAGATATGCTGGCACAGGTGGAGGCTGGGTAGGTGGAGATAAAGCTTCAACAAGCAACAGAGTGCGCAGCAGTTGGTGTAGCAAGGATGTTTTTGAGTGGATTGCGATTTGTTTATGTGGCGATCAGCTGGTAAATTACAACGCACGACGTCTCTGTCCTGCAGGAACAAACATAATTCTTTGTGAGAATAAGTAAAGCACTCAGCGTTTATTAAACCATAAGACTGAAACCGTAACCCTGAGCTGATGAACTCTGTGCAAAAGTGTAAACAATTATGTTTTAGTGTGTAGTGCTGTATCATGTGATCCGAATTCGTTTGTACGACATGTATTCAGGTAAAATATTCTCTTCCATTTCTTCAACATTTACCACCATATAATTCATCATCTGGTATGCAAAATGTTGCCTTTTAAAACACTATATTTTAATTGTTTGCTGTGCATGTGATTTTATGAATTAAAATATCCATTAATCCAGACACTGAGCATATTTCACTCAAAATCTAGCTGCTCACTCACTGAGCAGTCTCTACAAGCATAGATTGGTTTTGAACCTAGCTTTCAGAATTAATTATTAAGAGCATTTTTTGATGGACCCCTGGAACTGCTTCTCCTGTTGCAATATTAATTGCCTTGCCAAAACGTATTACAGATTTATTTTCAATCATTGAACAATGTCAAAACACTACCCTTCCTTTAAAAAGAGCAACGCAACCAGGGTAGGGGACGCAAGGAGATTACGGACCCGATGATTGTAATTTGAAAAGAGGGACGACGGAGGTGTCGACAAATTTGTGAATTTGTCACACATGGAGTGACACATAAACCTACATATCATGACTCATATCACAAGTGCCAAGCTTAAAATTTATTTCAGTCTGATTACCGAATCGTCCAACTCTCTTTTGGAAACCTTTTGAGATTTCTTGCATTGCACATACTCCTTTCGTTTTTCCATAACATTATTTTTTAGTCATTTCCCTTAATTTGAAAGTTGAGAGTGACAAATGGGGCAACGGGAGATGTCACAGCTACATAGCATGCATCTTGGACCAGTGGGACACCTGATATTAACCAACGTACATGACTAATAAAGTAGCAGTTGTCAGCACTGTAAGTTAAGTGGGTTGAGACAAAGCAAGTCTAAAGTTGAATAAGATATTAAAAAAAAAAAAAGGGAGGTCATTGCAAAGCTTTGCAGCCTTAATAACGAAAGCGAGGTCACCCTGAGTTTTCAAATTAGACTTGGGTACAGCTAAGAGTGACCTTCTGGATGATCTCAGGTAGCAACTATAGGCTCATAGGGACTTAAAAGCTCAGTAATGTAGCTGGGAGGCAAACCAGCCAGGGTGTTAAACATGAATAGTAGAATCTTAAAAATCAACCTTGAACTGTAGCTGCAGCCAGTGCAGGATATGATCTTTGTATTATTGAGGATTCTGGATGCACTGTTCTGTAGCATTTTAAGTCTGCTCGGGTTATCAGAATTACAGACAAAAACAAACACATAACTTTTTAAACATATTGTTATTTGATAAAACAAACTATATACAAAGAATAGCCAGTGGGATAATGTGAATATCCGTATATTACATTATGTAACAATGGTAATGTTGTGGCCAAGTAAGATTACTGCTAACAACGTGCCCCTATGCTTACAAAGTGGATTGGGCCAGAAGGTTACATTAGAGACATGAAAGGGCTGAGAGGATATAAGGTATTGATTATGCACCGTTCCCTTTAAGTTTAGCACTGCGACTGAGAAGAACATGTTCAGTTACAAAGCGCTGAACATGTCTCCTTTAAAGTGTTGCATTAATGTATATTGTATATCCTGCATTTCAACGGGATATATAATATACATTAATTGTAACATAACTCTATGGCTCTGTGTGGTTTGTAGCTTTGTACAGCAAGCTTGGTGATCCCACTGTTTTGGTGCAAGATAGCCTTTGAAGTCTCTGCCCCTCTGTGCTGTGCCATATTCTGTTGTCCTGGCGATATGGGAGCCGTAATATTAATTCCTACGCCGGCCACAAAGCAAATTTATATGGATAAGGCAGCGCTGTATGTACACATTCCTGCACTTAACCTAAAGTGTAAAGGGGGATTGTGGCCAGGGTTTATTGGTTTTTACTTTATGCATTCGCAGAGAAAGCTGTTCATGCGAGAGCGAGAGTGATCACCTACGTCAAGTTGACTTTCATAGAATTTTATTTCACAGATTGGCAATAATTTAAGATGTGCTTGAGAGTTTCATTAAACTAGTGAATCAACATGAGCTTGAACCCAACTACAGGTGTACTTTCTTTAGTTTCCTAAATTGTCAGCCTTTTACATAATAAAGCAGCATTAATGCTGATCTCTGCAGTCCCCAGAAAGGCTAATTGGACAAAGTTATTTATTAATATACCGAGCTGTAGCATTGTGATCCAGGCGGCACAAGAAGAGTGTCAACTACTCCAGTATTCTCCTGACAGAGGTCTTAAGTGTTTGGTTTCACGCCTGAGAAATACAGTGCATATATCGCCTGACCCTGACTGCACTGATGAATCATGCAGCACTGTAACAAAATGTACCCTGGGACCCATGTTAACAAGGAGAGTGAGGCCAACATGGAACACAAGTAACATAACCTTATGCTTAGCATTAACAATTAAATAACAGATGCCAATGGGATTTGCTCCTCTACTTCCCACACAACAGTGAGCTCAAGATAAAAAGAGGTAGAGTATTATGTAAGACTAAAACTATGCCCCCAGTCTTTCATGCATAATCAGAAAAATTACAAAAGTTTTTGTCAATGTTTCATAAACTATTAAGGGGTTAAGAAGGGAATGTGGCTCTGTAACACCTTGGGTTTAGACTCCCTACATTTGAGCTATTTCGCATACAGTAGGTAAGATTTCAGAAAGGTTGAATCTACACGGATTACGAAATATCTCAGTATTTTGTGTGCCCTCCTTTTTAATGACAGCCTGCACTCAAGGTAGCGTGGACTTTAGTTTAAAATCTGTCGACCTTTTGACAGTGTTCATTTCACTCCTCGTAATGTTGCAGAGTCTGTGGCTTTCTCAGTCTTCAAGTGCTCCCATAAATGCTGAGTAGAGATGAGGTCAGTTGACTGTGGAGCAAAGTCCTTGGTCTTCTTTGGTCTTCCAATAGTCCTTGCTAAGCTTTGAGGTATCTTTGTCATCATTATCCTGCCGCAGTATGAATCCTTCTTATCAAAGACGCGAACTAGAGGCTTTGACATGTGTAAAGAATGGAGTGCTACTTCCATTTGGTCGGGGTGCAGTCTATTTGGTGCAGGTATTCACCAGAGTCCTGAATATGCCCACCATCATGTTTTACTGTGAGTTGGGTTCACTGTGGTTCTCTCATTCTCTCTCTTGTTTGTCTCCTTATGTGACGCCCTTACACCTACACCCTTAGCAGACCTCTCAACATCAGCTGGTTGGATAAGACTGCATGAATCAGACCTTCATGGTTGAATTGCAAACTACTACTGAGAGAGGCTAAAAAGAAAATACTTGTTTTGGCCAAGAAGCGCAAAGCACGGACATTAGTCTAGTCTAGGGGTCGGCAACCTATGGCTCGCGAGCCAGATGTGGCTCTTTTGATGACTGCATGTGGCTCGCAGTGGGGTGAAAGTAAGCCGGTACGGTCCGGTACTGCGTACCACTAAAACAGGGGTGCCCAATACGTCGATCGCGAGCTACCGGTCGATCGCCAGACGTGATCAAGTCGATCGCAGAGGCGCCCACCGCTGCAGCCGGCAGTATGGTGGGCCATCCACCCCGCTCCTGTGCGCCAGTATGTTGTATAAAAAATATTATATGGCTCTCATGGACATACATTTTAAAATATGTGGCTTTCGCGGCTCTCTCAGCCAAAAAGGTTGCCGACCCCTGGTCTAGTCGAAATCTGCACTTGGTCTGAAATTGAGATCATCGTTTCCAACCACAGTGTCTTTGTGAGATACAGAGAAGGTGAACGGATATCTGCATGTGAGGTGACCCACATTAAGCATGGAGGAGGAGGTGTGATCGTGTCATGGTGGTTTGCTGGTGACACGTTTTTTTTTTTTTTTTCAAAATTCAAGGCACAGTTAACCAGCCCAGCTACCATAGCATTCTACTACAGGGCCAGGCCATCTCATCTGGTTTGTGTGTACCATCATTTGGTCCCACAGGACAGTGACCAAAACACACCTTGAGGCTACGTAAGAGCTGTTTGGCCAAGTCGCAGCATGATGGAGTGCTGCATCACACAATCTGGCCTTCATCAATCATCCAATTTAAACCCAGATGAGACGGTGTGGGAGTTGAACCACAGCATGCCTTTCTCACCAATATGTGTTCCTAACTTCATATGTCTAGATACGGTTCATTTATTTATTTATTTTTATGTGCTCAGAGAGAAATAGTTGTTTAACTGTTAAGTAACAGGAGTTAGCAGAACAGAGGGTTAGTCCAGATATGACTAATGTGAAACTACCGCATTACAAAAACTTTACAATTATATGCTTTGAAAATCTAAATCCAGCACAATTATATTTTGGAATATTGTGTATATATTTTATCTGTAAAGTGGTCTAGGCCAGCTGCAGCTATCATTTTTGAGACCATGCCCAACTCCATATTGGGAAAGCCTAGATGGCTACGTTGCCAATTCCATCAGGCTCCTGTGAGTTCCTCCTCCTCTGGAGCTGTAGATTTAACAGTTTGCATCAAGCTTAACGGCTGTATTGCATTATGTGCAGCTATAGTTGTGTCTGTGTTTAGTGAGGAAAAAGACACAGAGTTAAGCAACATGCAGCATCTGTGCTTGACTGTTCATTTCTAGTCCTTCAGAATTAACGTTTCCCATTATTCAACACTCAATAAGCAACACATTTATCAAATTCATCCTGTTTCCAGCCTTTATGCTAAGCTAAGCCAACTGGATGCTTGCAGTAGCTCCACATTTACTGAACCTTCGGCAAGAGTGAATATATGTGGTTTTTGAAAAACATATTAAAGCCCTCCTATAAATTGATTTCTGATCTTGTATCTTGTATCTCGGATAGGGCACGCTGAGATTGTTCATTTGAATGTCAACACAGCGATACACTATCTCTCCGCTTAAGTTTTATCTCTGTGTCAGTGTGACTGTATGTAATTGTGCGCTTGACTAGATATATTGGGTTTACTGCACAGTTTATGTCTGTATACTCGGCATAGAGAATGTAGCAGTCACAGGTCTGGTAAAGCAAGGTGCAAGTTCGTGTGGGTGAGCTATATAAAGTGCTATGAAACTCCACACTGTGTGAAAATCAGTGAACATATACAATAAGCAGCATAAGCAGAGTACCCGAGACATTCTGCACATCGTTCGGGGAGTGAAATGCTTTGACTCATTCCGCCGACTGCACTGCAGTTACTGGAGCTTGCCACTGTTTTCATGTAAATTACATTCTGCGTTTTGATGGAGAATATAAATTGGGCAACACCTCACAGCAACGGACTTTCAATGTCGTAGGAAAACTAACTCAAATTAAGTTGGTGAAAACTTGTGGTTGTTTCTTTACAGTCTGCAGCAGGGAGGACTGCATATTTTTTTTTGGTTAAATTCCCCTTCCCCAGTACAAGTTAGTAAGATGATACAGTATTGTGTCTTAGAGACATCCTTTAGAATGGCTTAACAAAGCTTCGCCCCCGGCCTCCTTGGAGTACTCAATCATCATCACCTGATTACAAATGAACACAACATTGATACACAGCCATGGGTCCCAAAGTCTCATGTTTCAGGATCTGATTAGTTTGATGTTAATGAGAGCTTTGTCTCTATTGCTAACCCCCAAGGTATCTGGATGAAGCTCTCCATCATCCTCAGTTGGATTCTGACACCCCTACCCAGATGGTGGTGCAGCCTCACCCCTCTCTATCTTTCTTTTTTTCACATGCTAAATACAGCGATGGAGTGTTGCTCCTGGGCGTTTACAGTGCATATGGACACCATGAATACCTGCCTGATCTCATTATGACAGACACACACACACAACTTCATAACAAAGGAGAGGAAACATGGTATGTGAACAGCTGGCTTGCCATCCTCACTCCATCTAAAACTCTTCTAAAGGTTGGTTAAATTGATTGGCTGATTTCCGTTTTGGCTGTTGACCAAGAATTAAGAAGAGCGAGGGAAATTATGTAGGCTTACAGATAATGTCTGCAGCCGTGCTGCTTTTAAAACTTTGTGCAACTTTTGTGGATTTCTTCATCTAAACTGGCTACTGATGGTTGGTGTTTATAAAAGAAGGAGTCGAAACCGCAGATAACATATGGTACATGAATAACAGCAGGTGAACGGACAACTCCCCATAGGCTTTTGCCTGTCACTTTGTCGAGCTCCTTCTTCCTGCCATAATTCATGTCCAGTACAAACAGGTTTATGATAGCGAAATAGTACCAAATTTTGGGCCGCACCATGCCTTTATATAAGTAAGTTATCATTATTATATATAACGGAACTGCACTTACACAAGTGCTTTACAAATACACAAAATACATTACAACAAAATAAAATAAGGAATCTCCAATAAAGGTAATACAAAAACAATGAAATTCACGAGAGTAAAAAAAAAGATAAAAGATATAAAAATGGCAGTCTATACAAATCAGATCTGTACAGTCATGTCTTATTCAGCAGATGGAATACTGGCAGGGAGGCTGTTCATGTTGCGACTGGTTATTTGAACTTTCGACAGCAACAGTAACAGTGAAGTGCTAGACGGTGCTAAAATTATAGAACGCTACGGCAAAATGCTTGAAAGTCTGTGCTAGATGATTTAAACAACAGTTAAACCTTAAGCCAACACGTAACATTTGTTTCTGTGAATTTAGTCTATAATGACGTACAGAGTACTCATAATTCAAGGTCAGAAAACGTCTCTGTGCGAGATTGATCACGATGAGCATAATGACAAAAGATCAGTACTTTTTTTAACTACAGTCAAATCCCCTACCTTTGCCCGTAAAACATGTATAAGCCATCCTTTCCAGGGTTTTGTATTAAGACTGTCTCAGCGCTAATTCCCAGCCTTACCTTTGTAATATTCCTAATGAGCCCCTAAGCCCTCAGATCCCTCGTTCTGCTGTGTTCCACGTTCCCTTTGATCCTGACGATCCCATTCCCAGCATCCTCGGGGGGTCTGTGCATAGTGTTACCTGACTGCGTGGTCTAATACATCCAATATTCATCCACACCCCCTCTGTCTGTACTGTATGTCCTCCACAACAGGAACAAGTCAAACACGGTTTCCGAGCGTTTTAAAGCTAACATTCCATTTACAGGCGGTGATAACTCTTACATGGCACAAAATGATGAACACAAAGTAATACTAAGCGAGATCCTTGTTGTTCTTGCTTTTTAGTGTCAGGTTGGGTCACGAGTGGTCACTGCTGTCTGGTTATGTGCTGCAATTTGTGGTGATTACTTTTTAACAGTATTACCAGTGGTGTGACATCGCCAGACTGGTAATACAGCAGCTCTGAAACCCCTGAGCAAACAAAGCATGAGCTGCTCTGCTGAGTCTCAGGGAGCTATTACAAATAAGACGAGCAGCAGTTATGTTATATATAGCTGTAGTACTACTGACGAGTGTGCCATCTATAACGCAGTTTATAAAACTATATCCAAACCACTTACATGACATCATCTCAGGGCACATTTCAAAAGTATAGGGGCCTTATTACAGACACAAATCTTATCTTACCTTAACTCATCTTAACTGCTGCCGTCACTCTGCATGCTTACCATATCGACAAGGCATATATTTGATTTGCCGCGTGCAAACAAACCAGCTGCTGACTTCACGTTGCTAACTCGATGAGCTTATTATAGCCAGCTAGCTAGGCAGTAACAGTCGCCGTTGCCAAGGATACAGGCAGTCTTGTGTGCGTTTAAACACATACAGACATGATAAGACAAATGTCAATAAATTAAAAAAAAAAGAAAAAAGATTAAGTTGATATTAGATAGGCGGAGATAAGATATGAAAAATAAGAGTAGTAAAATAAGCCTTTTCTATCTTTGGAGCTGATGTCAAGATGGAATAAGCAGCTAGAATACGTGCCCTGGGTCTGTAGACCACACACTACTATTTATACAGATATTTCCCAACATGAGCAAACACTTGGTGACAGGAACAACTTCCTTTTAAGAGGCAGAAACCTTGAGCAGAACTGGACTCAAGGATAACCGTCTGACTCAACCAGTTGAGTTTAAAGAGAAGCATTGCTATTTTTGTTTCAGGAAATGACAAAGGTTCACAGCGGGGTAAAAAAAGTGACATGGTGAAAACATTGATGTTTCTGAGGTGTTTTTTACGTGGCTAAAATATGTTTTTTTTTTTTTTTTCTGCTCATCAGCCCCTCAACAGCAGTGCATGAACCTGCTTCTGTGCCAAGATTCTGGTCTGCTTCTGCTGCTCAGAGTACGTTACTTGTGGTTCCTAGAGTCACCAAAAGTACATAAAATATAATTTATTTGAATGATTGAATGATCCCTTTAAGAGATTTGTAGGTGAGGACTTTAAATAAAATTCAGATTTTTACAGGAAGCCAGTGCTAAGAAGCTAATATGGGTGATTGTTGTCAGTGTGTGCTTACATTGTTGCTGCATACAACAGGCTCTGCTCACTGCGTGCACCATGTCAGAGACTAAGGGCAAAATGATTAGTTTACTATGCCACCAGGGTGAAAAATAGCCATAGGTAACTCAGTAACCTTAAACAGCTACACTTAGGGGCTTAGCAGAGAGAGAGCAGTAGCTGCTGCATTTTTTGTGAAAGACAGGAAAGAAAAAAACAGCAAGAAAATTCAAATCCATCCAAGAGAAAACCTACTTACAGTTAAATCAAATTGTTTTTAACAGCGGCGCTATGCCAGCTACTGATCTATAAATGTCAGTCTCGTCAATATTCACATGATAGAATTTTTGTTCTAAATTTTTGACACTGGCAGTGTTTTTATCCATTTTAATACGACCACAGAGCATGTTTCTTTCACTGAAGTCAGTTTCTGCTTGTCTAACAGTGTAAAAGGATCTTTAGACTGCCCATACACACTTATCTAAACCTAATGATCTGCTGTTCTCCTTGGAGTAGAATTGCCTGTAAGACATATGCATATTTAGCTCACCCAAAAATGGTAAATGGACTGTAATTATACAGCACCTTTCCATTCTTCCTACCACTCAAAGCACGTGTTACATCACACTAACCCATTCATACATGCATTCATAAACTGATGGCAGAGGTTGCCATGTAGGGTGCCAACCGCTCATCAGAAAGTAACTAATCACATTCACACACACTCACACACCGATGGCGCAGCCTTTGGGAGCAATTTGGGGCTCAGTATCTTGCCCAGGGACAGTTCGACTAGGAGGGGAGTAAGGATAATTATGAAATCAACATTAGCCACACACAATTTTGCAGCTTTTGCAGCGAATACTGACCCACAGATAGGACCATACACAGTTACTCATTTTGAGTATATAAAAAAATAAAATATTCCTTCTTCCTTAGTCCATCCATGAAAGCTGGTCAACTACACCATGCCTTTGCCGTCCGAGCAAAAAATATCCAATGCCGACTGAAACTGAAGTGCATATATTCCGTACGCCAGCATATATCCTGCACTGCACCACTGACTTTTCTCCATTAATAATGTTTCCACACATGTGTAGCTACTAGCACTTCTAATCAGGTGCTTCCACGACAAGCACGATTTATGGCTCCTATTGCATGTAGCAAATATGTGCAAATTGCTGTGAATGACCTCTGTTAGCCAGTAATGCCGCTTTGGTTTACATTGGGAGAAATGTCAGGGCTTTATGTTGGAAATTGATTTAAAATAAATTGGAAAACTTTAGGTGCAAAGTTTGTTGGTTGACCTGTCTTTGCCACTCGCCGTGCATTCAACTTTGCATTCGGGAGCCCTTGCTCACAAAATGTGTTTTACATATTGACCTTGCACAAGTGTATCATTAATGTTCCAGTCTATATATGTGTTCCTGTTGTGCATTGTGTATTTATCCTTTAGACCCTGTTCTCCTACAGCCGCCCTCTGTGTGTTTCCTGTCTTGAGTCAGCTCATTACTGTTGGAGTATACACGTCATTTGTCAGATTGCCTGGGTTGCTTTCTTGCTCGTAGTGTACTTGCCTCTGAGGTTGGCTTGCCTGCTCTTAGTTACCAGTTACCTGCCTGCTTTTCTGTTGCCAACTCCATGCCTGAACAACAAACAAGTGAAAAGACTCTTAACCTCAGCTGTCCAACCTGCGACTTTTGGGTAGAACGCTTAGCCGTGATCGTTGCAGTACAAATCCTCCACTCCAGGCTCTGCAGCTAACCTGGTGCAGATACTTTAATTTAGCCCTGTGATGTACAATATCAACCTTGCCCAACATGCTGCCCCTTCTTTTCAATACTCTGTGAGTGGCATCTGGTAATTAAGAGAGAGAGAACGGGGCAATAGGCATAACACCATCCATGGCATCAACATCAGCTAGCTGCATATCTTCGACTGCAGCTAGCAGTCAGAAGAAAACAGAAAAACAAAGTTCGTCCCTCAATTTCTCATCTAAATTACAAACTTAGAGTATATTTGTGCATATGGACCAGACACGATCTCATATATCACACAGCACATTACATGAGCTGCTGGTGATATATACTGAATCATCTTTGGTGTTCAGTGAAGCAGGCGTATGATTTGTCTCTTGATATGTTACATTGGAGTGTTGGATGATAGTTTGGGAGCCGCAGGAACACATTGTGTGTGCTTGGGTAGTAGCCTGTGTCTTGTGGGAGTAACAACTTATTGTTCTGTCATTTCTTTCTTCCTTCCATACAATCATTTAACCTGCACTTCTGGATGTCTTAACTCGCAGCTTCTTTACTGAATGTTGTGCAGAGGCACCACGAAGGACTTAATGTGATGTTAATGGCTGGAAACAATGAAAGAAATCACAGACTCTTCTTATTTTGATAGATGGCGATGCTGTATAAAATCAGCCTACAATAGGCGGAGGAAGAGGTAGAACAGAGATGGAATGAGGAAGAGAATTACACATCTATCAATTTGTCTTCTATCCGGTTTCTTTCCTCATTAGTTTGTATTTCCTGAATAGCATGTGACACTATTAGTAACAGGAGTGTTTTAATTGTATCTGTATTGAAATGCTGCAAAGCTAGCTTTTGTTTCGCATGCCGTGGATGTTTATTGTGAATGAATATTATATGTCATGCCTTTCCTCTGTTGCCTTGCCTTAAACAAATTTGAATTTCCCTCATCATTCAGTTTTTTTCTCTCTCTCTGCTTTATTTACATGATTAATTCAACTGCATTTATTTTTTTTTAAACAAATCTGCATCTGCACCTGTCCCTGGTGGTTTTGTTGATTTAAATAACAGCAAGAGGCATCTGTGCACGCATGCAGGCACAAACATAGCCCCTTGTGGCACTTTTTACACAAACCTCCATACAAATGAGTTAAATACCAAACAGTCACAGGTGGCCCGCGAGCATCACAATCCTCTTTTCTTTTCCCACCTTGTAATAGCCACAGAGATTTCTACAGACCGTGGAATGAAGCTGGGAAAAGAGGTTCTGCTGAGTGTTTGGTTTGCACTGAGCTTATAGCAAGAACTCTCTTTTTTTTCTGTTGTGCAGTGTGAGGCTATCTACCCTCCCAGGCCTCTCTCTCCTCCACCCTTCTCCCTCATTACTAACGAACTCTCTCTGCCAGGCCTTACCTCAGGCGGCCCCCTGTAATTATTCCCAAATGCCACAAACTGGTGAGATGGGTGTCCGTTACACACTGTGTGCCGAGCTAAGAAAAACAACAACTGTGGGGCCATTATTTGTCAATCAAACCCAGGGCCAAAACAAAATGCTGTCTGGTACATCCTGAGTCCTAGTTATCATCATTGAAAACTGTCAGGCCAAAGAGCATTTTTATTGATTTCCTTACTTATTTTTTTATTTTTATCATCCTGGCATTTTCCCTGATCTCTGCTCAGCTTTGCTGCTGAGCCCTTCCTACAACCACGTGCCTTCCTTTGAACAGTGTACAAAAATTGTGTTGTTTTTTTTTTTTCAGTATTGCTACAACATTGCAAGCAGTTCACACAGAAAGTAGAACAATGATCAACTGTTTGTATGATGTTTGTGTTACCGGAAAACATGGAAATAAAAGTTAAAAATAGCAAACACTGTACAGTGTACATATCTATTACTTTTAAATTATTAAGTATGTTGTCAGTATACATGTCAGTAATTTGTTATACTCGTCAGATTATCTATAAAAAGATATAATGAATTAGACATGTAGTTATCAACAATAGAAAATGAATAAATATGGATCAATGTATTATATAGAAAAATGAATCTTTGAATTGGTGGAAGAACTACACGAAGCTTCTGAGCCAAAATAACAAATCACTTGTATAAAAACTTTGGCTTCATACATTCTGCAAAACTGTGGCTGAAGCGTCCTGATGATGGATGCAGCAGGTCGTGGTTCTGTTTGGACAAGCCGGATTGTTGATTCTGTTCGAAATGGAGTGCATTTCGCTCAACGCTGAAGCCGGTCCCAGCGGGTCGATGTTGTATCTTTCGAGTGTGTCTGGTCTTTCAGACTGCCGTCACTGATCAAACAGACTTTTGTCGTCGTTTGAAAAGGTGGCAGATGTGCGGGTGATACACGCACAGCAGGGGAGGTCATCACTTTGGCTGCAGGCAGAGTCTGTTAAAAGTTTCAGTAATGTGCTGCTTATGCACAAACACAGCTGAGGATGTTCTCCTTCGGTGGTTGTCAAAGTCTTCTCCTTAGGCAGAGGGCTGGAGGAGCAGATGTAGCTTTCGCAGGATTTCTGTATCACTTATTTGAAAATTAAATAACTTCCTTCCAACATCAGTTTAACAATAGAAAGGCATACACTCACTCACACACACACACACACACGCACACACACACACACACACACACACACACACAGAACATAACACGGAATGAGGTTAAAGGTAAATGTATAATGTTTTATAACTATCTAACAGATTAGTATTATATCATCAAGAGATTATTTTATAACAGCAATTAATAGTAATGTTACATTAATTAATAAATAATTTTAAACATTGTTATGATGGAGTAAATGTGGAATTAAATGCTATCTAAGCTTGGAGCAGACTAATGAAAGTCACAGAGATAGCACCATAGCTGGAGTTTAGTTGTAGTTTATAAATGTTTTTATCCATATCTGCTCTTAAAGATTTAAGTTTTAAAAAAAAGAAAACAGAACTGAAGTAGTTTCACTTGACACAGTATGCAATTCACTGCAGTGAATCCGCTTTAGAGAGCAGTTAGCACTCTAAAGCTGCATTCTGCAGTGCCGTCTTCGCGGGTTTCCACTCGTGCATGTTGCTTTTCTCTCACTTTGATAACAGAGGCACCTTGTTAGCCCACCATATATCTACAAAAACGCCCCGCTAGACCAATAGCACCAAACAAATACAGCAAAATGCAATTTTACTTTCCGTCTCGACACAAACCGAGCACAATGAACTTGTTTACAATTCTGTTAGCGCGCTCACGATCCATAACACACATTACCACATCAGAGAGATGGCTTGTGGGACAAGCATCTAATTAGAGCGACCCACAAACATTCTCAGCCTAAACTTATGACTAGAAATATACTACACGCACTTAACGAAGCCGTGTAACACCAGAGCGATGCTTGCAAAAAATATAAGAGGCTTATGAGCGTCGACATCATTTTTTTATCACGTTTGTGGAGAAGTGCTTGATGAATTTATCGGCTACCTTTTCCAAGTTTATATCCCTTATGATGCATTTGTGGCAGTTTAACAATGCAGCATGATCATGTGTCGGATTAACTCTCCTCTTAGCTTTAGCCAGATACGGTTGGAAAGTGTGAGGAGGATGGCTTTTTGTTTAGTGATGTCATGGCATGCATCGCGAATGATCCAGGGCAAACCTTTGCAGTGACAGCTGCCTGACTAAACGCTAAATCAACGTTTCGGCAACACTGATAACGTGACCCATTACCCCATAATATTAATGCTTTTGTTACCAAAACACCCAGAATATGTATTGTATTGTATTATATTGTATTTTGGTACATATGAAAGTTTGAGGTCATCATTTAATGTGATCAAATAGCAATACATCTACCTCAACATAGAGTCTGGTAGGTGTTTAATAGTAGTGATAACTCTATGTTGTGCATGATTAAATATTCTTGAGTTATGAATGCTTGGTAGGTTTGACATGGCATCTAACAGTTAGTTATCAGGATGGCCATATGACAGCACAGGGCCTGGTACTTCTGTATGGGCCTTACACCTGTCATAATTATAGTAATATTACAGATGATTAATGCATTGTCAGCCTGCAGTAGTAGATCTAGAGTAGTCATATGCATGTGACTGTGAGCACTCTGAATGAAATGCAGACTATTGACGTCACTAATACTAAAATAAAATAAATAAATAAAGATATATGGCCAGCAGTTTTACAGCTGACTTATTGTTTTCCTTTGAAAGACTAAAATAACAAAAAGTCATAGCTGACACTATATGATGGTGATGTTTTGCTTCTACTGGTAAAAAAATATATATATATAATTACATGTGAGGTAGAGTGAACAGTGTTAATTAATGTTAATTCATGTTCTGCACACTCACTCCAAAAGGTCACACACAGTCCAGGTTCGTATACAGTGAGATAGTATGGAGTAAAGCAGTCCGAGCCCCGTCAGAGCTGTCTGAAAACATTCAGTTCAGAAGCTGAAAGTTGAATTCTGTTTCATGTGGAGTTTCCTCCATCAAGTTCATAACTACAGTTTAGTTCTGCTGCATAAATATTAGCATTTGCTGCAGTGGCATTAGCGCACATCGAAATGTTTCAAATGACTGAAAGCAGCCTCTCTAATCATTAAAGTAAATCGTTAAAAAAAAAAAAAAAAAAAAACAACTCATACATCAATACAACACACAATGAAGAAATCACCTGAAAAGCTTGCTCTGTTTGCCATCATTTAAAAGGCAAAATAGCCTACAGGGACCAGTAGGGGTGGGTGAAATGGAGCGGGTTTTTTTTTTTTTTTCTGGCAGAAAACGCTGGCAGGACAGCTGGGATGAAGCGCTTCTATGGCGAGAAAGGAAAATGTTATATGGACACATCCCCTAAGGCTACTGTTTCAAAATCAAAGAATGCATTTAATAATCGGAGCAGACACACACACACACACACACACACACACACAATAATGTAGCACCATAGCAGCATTTCTTTTTTTTCTTTTTTTTTTTTTTTAATTTCTGAACTTTTCGGTGTCAAAATCAGCAGCGGGAGGCGTGTAGAAATGTTTGCATCTTTCTCTCTCTTTCAGATAATGCGAACAACGCAAAGCTACGCCATCGATAGAACTCTATCTTCTAGTCCTACTGCACAAGCAGTTCAAGTTCACTGAGGGCATGACATCCTCTTCGCGACAGCCCTGTAGACAACTTAGTAACATTAGCGAGAAAGACAACCAGGTATTGATGATGAGAATGCATCAAAGTCCCATTGGAGTCCTCTTCCTGACTTCTCCTAACCTAAACCCATAAAAAAAAGCATCTTGTTGCCAAGAGTGAACTGAAGAAGCTACCTCAGGCAATGTGCCTCCTGTCTGGACCAATATTTGAAGTGCACCTGGAGTGCCCAAAGTGCATCAGACATTTCAGCTTCATTCATCTGCTGATGCTGGACCAGGGCAGAAGAGAGACCCAAAATTCAAAATCTAAAATATCTGTTTCGTAGATAAATGGACGCCACAACAAAATGCATTAAAAACATGAGTCTGAAAACGGCACATCATATGGAGCTTTCTGACCTAAATGTTGAAAATGCAAAATGAAATGAGAAAATGTAGATATTGTAACTTCTAATGCTGAGTTGAATAGTTGATTTTTCTCTAACTTCAAATCTATTAGCATTATCATGAAGTTCACTTTAACAAATTAGTTTCTCCATTTTCAATTACTTTTTTGAATACTTTTTAAGACGATAGGTCGTCTTAAATCTAAAAAAAAGAAAGAAAAAAACTAAAGTCAATTTGGCGGCTCATAAAAGGTTCATATACCAACAGGTACACTGGCCAGTTTGAAAAAAATCCTCTTATTCCTGCATGAGATATGATTTTGTCCTTTGTTTTTTGTCATCTGCATCCTCTCCCTCTAATCTAATACTGGACATAGAATCACCGACTACCATGTGTCTTGTAAACATCTAATCTACTTAGCCAGACTGAGACAGCGTTTGTGGTTATGTCCTTCAGATAATGAAAGCACATTTTCTGAAATATGTAATTTAGTAAAATGAAGAAATCATAGATCATAAGTCAGGACATGTAGGTGGTAAGGTAACTTTGGTTGTTTACACCTGCTTCTGTGTCTTCCAGCACTGCGACACTTTCAAGGAAATACGCTTTCAAATATTTCATTATCTTACATGATGTACTGTCTTCATCACTCTCTTACAAATACAGGGGAATGACAGCAGCACGGAAATGTCAGTATTATTCACACAGATTGGAATGAATCCAAGGCAAGCGATCCAGTTTACATTAAATCAAACTTTAAATGGAAGCTCAAACACAGCACAGCATGCTGTACACAGCATGTATATAAATGTAGTTAAGTGCTTTAGCACACTTTATCTGATGCGCTGATACTGACCCAGGACGGCAATGTAGTGATAATTATATTCTGAGATGTATCTGAATATTAGAGAAGAAGATCTTTGAGTTCATTTTTAAAAGCAAGGTGTGTGGTACATCATTACCCAGGATCCAACACGGGCTACAAATGCATGGCAATGGTGACTCTCTATTTTTTTTGGAATATATCAGGAAAAAGCCAGACTTTTGCTTATCAGGTGAAATTTCATAGTTAAAAAGAAGCTCAAAGACACTCCAACAAAGAAGAGAGAGACCGCGGGTCAACAATGGTACCCCAACCTTCATTTAAAATACTAAAATTGCTAACAGATGTTTCATAGTGAACACACAGCACATTTCACACAATCAAAGGGGTCCTGAGACTGTACTGCTTTTACAACGGAAACATCAAAGGACCGCTCAGCAGCTGATGTGGCAGAACTCAAGGGAAAGGTGCGGAATACATTACATCAGTATTCACTGATGCTACCAGTGAAGGCAGCTTTCTGCTAATGGAGGGAGTTTCTATACAAGTACACGCTCCACTGTGAAAACAACTGCTACCTTGTTTGACACCGCTGATTACATTCTGGTGCTTTACATTCTATAGAACGAGTGTAGCATGGCATTTGATTTATGTTTGGTTATTCAAAAATTAAAGCAGTCTCCAAGAACTGTGTCAGGTTTCCATCCCGATCTAACTCATTTACTCTTCAGCTGGAACATTTACTTACCAAATTAAAGAACTGTAACATCAAACACCCATTCTATTACTTCCTGTCTTCCACATCGGATGCTGTAATTCAACAATGTACAAGATGGCAAGAAGTTCCAACCCGGGATGTGTCAGCATCTATCTGTCCTTCTGAAGTTTTCTTGAACAAGATACTTGATCTCTACCGGCTCTATCTGGAAAGGTGACCCTGGATTCTGACCTGTGCGGGGGTGAGTCAATAAACTATCGTAGCGTTTTTCTTGCAGGAAGGTTTCTGTAAGATTTTAAAGGGAGTATAACCTCGGAGAAAGTGTAATCTCCAAAATGAATGCATATGAAGAGATCACAGATGAGGTGAAGCTGAGGGCTCAGTGCGGGGCAATGTTTTGTTTCATTCTTCACATTTAATCATCTTTTTTCAATAGCCATTCAAACATTTCAAAGTTATATATTTTTTTTAACTCTCTGACGTGTTAGTTAAAAAAAAAGAGTAAGCATTCAATTAAAACTGTTAAAATCCATTTTAAGAAATCGTTTATGTGATGTTGACTACTGTAGCTGGATCTACTCAGCTCATTCTAGCCTTACTCCGGCTTTCACCCTCTGTCTGGAGCGCTCCGATTCGGCTCCTGTCTCTTTAAGTCCCACTGCTCCATAAGACCAATCTGATTGGTCAGAAAATGTTTTCTGACAAACCCATCCCCCAAAACACTGATTAGGTTGTTTTATTTTTCTCATTAAATGTCTCCTCATATACATAGAATTTAAATGTTTCTTGTTGCCTTTACTATATGTATTTATATGTTTGCATAATTATAACCTAAGAATATAAATAAACAGTCTTCAGTCTTGCTCGTCACACCATAAAGATGAACCCAGAACGTTTGCTGAGTGAGCAAATACTCAAGATGATCACACAATGGTCTGAGTTATTTTAAGAAACCAACTGATCAAATAAATAAATAAACAAATAATCAAAGCCTCCTGTAAAGCCGGGAGAGCCAGGAGGCACCGCTAGCGAAATTAGCCTCCCCGCTAACAGCAGCACTGTATCAGCGGTTTAAATGGAGTGTCAGTCAGCTAGCGCTACCGCCTGAATCACAGAACAGGAGTGAGGAACAGGAGATAGTGCCAGATGGAGAAGGGGAGCAGATCACCACCACCAGCAGCAACAGTAAGGGGCCCACAGAGGACAGCAGGTGGGAAGAGGGTGGGGGGGACCACCGAACACAGAGGCAAATAGAGATGAAGAAAAGCCTGGAAGTACAGCTACCTGTGATGTTCATGAACAGATATACTGTAGTTCTTTGGGGGCTGGTAACAGAAGAATCCTTTTTTCTGGTTTGTTTCTTGATGAAGGTGCTGCATCTCATTAAGCCCCACTAAATGCATTAACAAAACCCAACACAGAATGTTCAGAAGTCCATTTCACGTTCTCTCAGAAATAGTTGTGAACTAGGGAGGAAATGGTTGCTATTTTCCCCATCATCTATCGATTGTTTAGTGATATTAAGTCCTGCTTTTAGCGATGTAACAGACCAGATATATTGCAATGCAACCCTCCCCTGATTCCCATCTAAAAGAACAATGCATAGAGGATAAGCACAAACAGCTATTTTGGTTGTAAAGTTTTAGGCGGAACGAGTTCCATCATTTCGATAAGATAATAAACAGATGGGCTCTCCCCATAACAGGAGTTATCTCTGGATCTCAGGGCTTCTTGGGGAGTTTGTGCCATTTCTTGCTGAACACATGTAGAAACATGGAAACAAAGGCACAGGGACGCTATCTTATCTGTCAGCTATGATTTATTTCTCAAAATACCAAATATGTTTCCATTGTAGTTGAATTTACCTCTGATTCAGCTCATATTAATCAGCTATTTTTTAGCGTTTTGGGTATGTATCACAAGGGACAGGGTTATTGAACATTTCTTGATGCTTCTGCCCATCCTTATCCACATCCGGGAATCCCTGCTTGACTGATGTCCTTAACTTTTTGACTTTAATAATTGTAGGGACCAGTATAACTATAATGCCAGCAATGAGGGGAGTCTACAAAGGACTGAGGCTCCCGGTTTGAGAAGTAAAGAGTAGATTCTAGATTCTATGTGCCGCTCACTCACTTAATCTTGTCTGGGTTATGTTGCATTGATTGCTGGACTGATGCAAATAATGGCTTTAGTTTGGTCCCATCAGTCATCAACTTTTGCTCCAGTTGTTCTTGAGACTTGAAACTTCTTAAAGATGGGGTTGCACTAAATTAAAACAATCGCATTTAGACTCTTATCTGCTAGCAGATGGTCAGTTAATGTTCAGGCCGCCGAGGCCGTTTACCTGAATTATACATATTTAGACTGCTCTGAATAAAATAGCAGAGGATGAAACAGACTGCAGGAACGAGGGGTGGTACACACATTAGTTAAGAAAATGAAGCGGCTGGAATGTGCCTCTGTGCATCTTTTGAAATACAGCCTCGCAAAGATTTCACTCTGTCAGCAAATCCCTGCAGAAAGTGGCCTTAGACTTGGTCACAGCAGTGGATTTAAATTCTCTTAAAGATTTCGTTTTGGATCTCAGTGACAAGTTTGGGGAATTTGAGGTAAGGGCAAAAGCAATTTCAGTAGATAAAGAATACATCTCTGCCACAGTGTGCCTTGGAAAGCATAAACGCTGGCCTGATGATACAAACACTCTTGAGAATGTTGACTGGACAGGATAAAATCTGGGAGGGCTTTTTTTTTTCAGATGATATACAAACTGACCACAACTTTACAACAGAAATATGAAAAATACCAGAAGAACATGTCAAGACTTTGGATTTCTCACTCAAGTTGGAAAACTTCCCCAGACTGAGACAGCTAAGACAGATTGCATTTTGTGAGCCAACATCATGGCGGATTTTGCTTCATAGGAAAAGAAGAAGAAAATTTTACAGTTTTTAGTACTTATTAGAATATTAATGCTTAGCATGCTTTAATATGATCATGTTTAACTAAAGATATAAATGGCATTAAATACATTTAATGCACTGCTGAACTGCTATAGAATGGTGTGAGTTGTGGTTGCTGCTAACAGCAGAACAACCAATTGAAATATGAGATACTGTATAACTGAGTCGTAAAATATGGTGCAATACATGTAAACAGTATATTTCAGTTGTATCCTTTTTAAAGGACCGTTGTGTGGGATAATTTGGCATAGAGCCGTGTAGCTGCAGATTGCAACCCCTCACCTCACCCTGTCATTCTGAATCGTCAAAAGAAGAGGCCCGTCTGGAGCCAGAGTTTAGTTTGCTTGTTGAGGTTACTGCAGAAAAAAATGTTGGTTCAACATGTTGAACTTGCAACTTTAAGCTTTAACATTATGATTCTTATTTTCAGGTGATTATAGATTCATGAAAACATAGTTCTACATACTAATCCCATTTCTGCCATACACGCAGTAGCAGCTAAAAACAAACTTGCTGGACTAATTTCGGTCCTAGACATGACCAACCTTTTCCACCCTTAACAACAGCAACCTCACAGCCGTAGTCAACATTATTTTAGAGTATAACACTGTCACAACGAGGCATCCTTCCGTGGCTTTCATTCCTTTGGTATACCTTTCTTCAATAGAAGCATGTCCTTCATCTCAAACACAATATGACATTTCTGAATACTCATGTAAGACGGGGGGGAAAAAAAATCATTTGAACTTCTCCATTCTCTGTGATTGTTATTGCACATAAAGGTACAAAAATGTTTATACAAGAAAAAAAACCCTCAAATATCAAGATGGGGATGTGGTTATAAAGTTATCTCTACAACTTCAGTTAATACAGCATGTGAAATAACTGACCTAATTTAAAAGACTGTCATAACATAATAATGGACAGCTATGTATTAATATATATAGAAAATGGACAACTGGATTGGGTAAAATCAGTTTGTTACTGGAAAATCAGGAGAGATAGGTTTAGACGACACAATGGGCAGTTTATCATTTAACGGATTTATATAAGGAAACCTGATTAAAAAAGTGTTTTATCAGTCAGATTATGTTTTGCATGAATGTAATAAAATCACCTTGATGATAATTAAGAAAATAAATGAAGAATGGGAATACGCCAGCGGGTGGTAAGGTTCTCATCTTCCCGTGGGAAAAAGACACGCGCGCTGGACCTAAAATGCAAATTATATATTTTAAAACCATTCGTTGGATGTCATTACTTCTATCGGCTTGGGAAATTGGTTTAAAAAGGAGGAAGAAAAAAAAAAAAAAGAAACTTTTCTTTTATGTGATAGCGTAGCCTCCGGGGGGACAGCTGCACTTGCCCAGTTGGTTGTGAAGCTATCGTGTCTGCATCCTTTTGTTTAAAATGGGAACACACTGTCCAACGTGGCTGAAGTCCATGCAGGTGAGTGTCAGTGTTTTTAGCAGTTAAGTGAGGATTAGTGTACACAGATGGCCCATTTAGTTTGGAGCAGAAGGAGCAGGGTACTATAGCTTTTACTGTGAAACATTAATGGTGAATGGTGAATTAATGGTGCATAGTTTGTGATTTGATTGTTTAGAAACAACAACAACCAAAAAAAAAAAAAAAACTGTGGTAAATGTAAAACATCCCTGTACAGCTCAGGTGTTTCACTGATCATGGCTTCTGCGATGTGCACTACCTTGTTGTTGTTGTTATCAGTGAAACTATAAAATTAAACTATGATCCATTCTATAACACTAATGCAAATCTAAACTTCACCTAGAATCCCCCAAAATAAAAGATTAACCAATAGTATAAACCTTGCTAACCCCAATACTGAACCCTAATCCTAACCCCCGATTAATTAGGCCAAACTGAGGACTCTTCAACTCTCTCCGTGCATGACTCATCTAATCCCTTTATGTCAACTTATGCTTTTTACTCACCACAGATGAGTAAGTTTTGGCCAGTTGCCTTCTCTGCCAAACAGATCAATCATAAAGCACAAGCACAGCGAGGCAGGGGCCTAATTATCCTCCACTGCACCAAGCTGCAGTTGTCTTTGGCTGTAAACAGTGCAATCAGGGAGGCAGCAACGTGGAACGCATCAGAGGTTCCACACTCGCAGACTCCCAGGTGAGTTTGTATCTATCTGTGATGGACATAAATGAAGAGAGGAGTAGGCAGAAAATGGAGCTGAGCTGAGGAAGGTGGGGACTTGCAAATAGCATGATAGAAAATATGATTGAAATGTTTGCTGTCTATCCTTTGAAAATTGCTTTAAAATCAACCCCACCTCTTAAGGGAATGGTGCAGTAATGTGAGAAACGGTTGTTTGTTGATTTACCCAGCCTTATATGAGAAGATCCATAACAATTACATCTCTGCTGGTGCAGTACAGTATAGGTCGTGGGTATGCGTGTGGACCTAGTTTAGCATAATTTGAACTGGAAGAATGGCACGTCCGTGACTTTATGTCACAGAATTTCATAGAATTAGGCCCAATTCCAGCATTCATTTCCCTACACCCACACCCACCCACGGCAGAATACTGCTATACTCCATTATAGTACATGTCATAGACTTTTTCTTTAGCTTTGGTGCTTTTAGCTTTAGTTTTTTTTTTTTAATGCAATTTTTGTATTTCAGTATCAGTGATGGGTCTTTTGCTTGATATTCATATTGAGCACTGTTAGTTATTAATGAGCTTGAATAACATACCGATAGCAAAAAAAAAAAAAGCCTTAGATCTACTGTTTTAGAATGTCGATATGTGAACACAACACTTTTCAAACACGGAGGCTTTGATAGGCGCCTCTCACCTGGATCATCGAAGAAAATGCACAGCTTTTAATTTACGTTTTTATCTTACTCCTGTTTTCTTCCCGGCCCGCGGTGAATGTGACTGTGAGGTTAAGCTCTGACAGCAGTGTGTTCAGCTCAGTTTTTCATGATATGGCAGCAGTTTTCCTGGTAGCTGATGCAACATAGTGAGTGTGGAAACTGTTTGAAAACAAGAACAAAAAAAAAAAAAGGTTTTAAAAAGCGCAGTTATATTTCCAAAAGGATACATCTTGTCTTGGTTGTTGCTTGTAAGTACTGTATCAGTTAGAATAATACGGCTGCAAGTGTTTCTTTTAATGAAGCTGCTTCTGTTCCGAGTAAAACTTTACTGAACACCATCTGCTTTCCCGAGCCCTCAAATGTCACACGGGACCTCACGGTTATTCATACAAAGTGAACAGTTATGTGATGTTGGTATAGTTCAGCAGCACAGTGCGTTGGGTTGACTGGAGTACAATCAAATCATTATCATTACTTAGCATTAGCTGGCAGTGATATAAATACAGGTATCTACTCACAGCATTCAGAGACCTGTTCACTTGCGAGTACGATCCAGTAATTACTTGTTGATGTTATAATATTCTTAAGACTCCATAACTGCCTCTGACTGCAATCAAGGGCAATGTGGTATTTTAATATGATGGATTGCCTGTTTCAAGCAAGTAAATTATAATCACACAGTGAATGTAAGAAAATGCATTTCTTGCATTACTTACATAGAGAAACATAGAAAAGTACAAACACAATGAAATTAAAATGATCATCTGCCTTTATAAAACGCTGTATGTAGAATATGGACAGTAGTTTGTTCTAAGACCAAGTAGCAGCACCTCAGGGTGGGGGGGGGGGGGGGGGGGGGGGATAGAGTAAATTGAATTTAAATTAATTTAATTAATAAAAACTTAACATTGCAAAGTGAAGGGCCTTTCGACCTTCTCGACCTACCTACCCTACCCAATTTCTTCTATGTCTAGCTGTGTTTCCGAAACTTCTTCAATTTTACAACTGTTTTAGCTCAGATAGTCTTCTCATGACTCCGATGGCTCTATAACACATCCATGATCACGTAATCTTCTTTACATTAATATATGAAAAAAACAAAGATGCCATTTGTGCATCCTGTTTTCCGTATCGTTTTTAACCATTTGCGGTTTAAATGCGCTCTTTTAATTCATCTTGTCATCTTGTTTGTGCCCTCGTGTTCTGGTTTTCCGATGCTTAGTGGATGAAAACAACCAATTTGGATGGAAACTGGGCTTTTGCTCAGCTTTGCCGTCCTTGATTTAGTTGTCTATTTCAATCTACCTGAAAATTGTTTTTGTACACTGAGAAGCAAACTACAACCAAAGTCAAATTCCTCCTAAATATTTGTCTGCTTCTGAGAAATAGCTGCATCATTATATAAATTACTTTAGCAAATACATTTTTGTACATCAAACGAAAATGTCATTGATTTCATTATCTGCAAATGCAGGTGGGCAAAGTAAAGAGAATCTAATGTTGCCAATTAGCTCCTCTGCTAAGGTTTGCCATTGTTACTTACACTGCATTTTCTTTGAGGATCTTTATACAGTAGATTAAAGAGCTGAAATCAAAATCTTGCCACCACAGTAATTATACTGGGGCCAGCCTGTTGCTTTCTTGACCATGATGTATGTTAGGATATAAAGCCTGCAGTGAAAACACAACTCCATCCACTTCCAGCTTTATCTCCCAATAGTTTTTTTCATCAAACTGATTGATTCTAACCTAATTCTTATAAAGTGCTTCATTAACTGCTCCACTAAAGCTACTGACTGTACATCTTATTTGCCTTGATGCATGATTCTCAATACGTTTTTATAGGGTCAGTGGACACTCAGACAAATCAACTCCGAGAATACCCAAATACAAGTTGTCTTTTTCAGTGTACTAAGTCTTATGTTAAGATATTGCGGACAGTGGCAAAAAAAAAAAAAAAATCAGTGATCTAATTTAATTGCCCATCTAATGAATGCTGGTTGATCCTCTAGATTATTTTACTAATTTCCTCATCTATCAAGCTGATGTGTCGTGCTAGTCATACTTTACTGAAGTATAACACTCAACGCCTTATGTAAAGAACAGGTGTAGACTGGTGATGGAGGAAGTATGAGCAAAAACAGACAGAAGGATGAAGGAAGGGATGAATGAAGAACTGACAGCTCAAATGTTGATTGGCATGTTAAGTAATTGTTCTCTGTTTGGATCAATAAATTGTAGCTCCCATATGAGAAATCAGAGAGTAAAAACTCAAGATAATACAAGTGAACGGAGGCAGGTGAATGGTTAGGTTTCACTAAAATATCTCCTGATCTGAATCCCATGATTGGCAGTCTATGAGAGAAAAAACATGATTGGTCAGAGTGTTTGAGTAGCTGTAGGAAAAGGTTAGGTTACGACGTCAGCACATGCTTTTCCTAAGTTCAATAATTAAACTGGCTATTGATCCCTGTGCGTTTCTGTAAGTTTCTGTAATCATGTTAATTAGCTTTTATGCTAGCAGAAGCATGGGATGCTAGGGCCACTAATAATTGGAAGCATCAGTTAGCATTGAACTCTTAAAGTTAGCTCGTCTATGTAGATACGTGTTCCAAAGAACTTGCGGTGGAACTGTGATGACCTTAAAGGCCTTTTAGGTGCACATGATGAAAACTCCCAAACTCCACTGGCAGCCTGCTCTCCTTTCTCTGAAGTCTAGCCAGTCCTCCAAGACTGAAGGAGAACTATGAGTTCAACAGTTTATTTCTGTCTGAGTGAAGAATCATTTACTTTTGGCTGCACTGCAAAAAGCCACATGCTGTGATGTTTTAGAAGCATTTTTATTGTGTCGGGCCGCTAAGTTGCAGTGTTATACATACACAAGAAAAAAAATACCTGACCACTGGCGAAGGTCTTCCCTCTTTCTTACTACATACAAGCAGGAAATAGTAGGCTTTATTCTATGAAGGTGCAAGTAACCATTGATCGATATTACAGAAGAATCAAAACTAAGATTTGATTAAAGTTTAATCAAAAGATTGTATAAGCTATTAATGAAGACAGATTTTCTCTGCTGGGTTTTATCAGTTTTTAGGACAAGGTCATAACTTTTTATGTATTCATGGAAGATTTTCGCTCATTTAGATTTTTTTTTTTTTACATACTGTATATTGAATCTAAATAGTTAGATTGCAAAGTGGATTCAACGGAATTTGATATCCCTGGAAAGAGACGTATCGCATCTGTCAATACTGAATATATCATGTGCGTTTCTCTCCAGAATAAGCAATGCTGTTCATGTCAGTGAATACGCTTTTACAAAGGTCATGGCGGTGAGAGGTTTGAGTGTTGGTGGGGCCACTCTGACCGACATACGACAAGCCAACAACATCCAAACATGATAAAACACAGCTACTCTGTGATGTCAGGTCCAACGCCTGTGCTTTTTCCGACTGTTATTTTTGTGCCATTGCAATCTATTGAATTATTGATAGTAAGCGGTGGCATTTTTTATTCTATGTCCATGCTTCCTTTAGACTTGTGTATAACTTCACTCAGCACTCAGGTAGTAACTGGCTAAAAGAGAATCTTGGCTCTTTGTGTGCTTTTTTTTTTAGCTTCTTGTCATGTGTGGCCAACCCTTCCAGCGTCCTGATATTTCCTTTCAAACTCACAGCTACATCTCAACCATACACGCCTTCTGTCTTCACAGTTGTCTATCCCTAATAGGTTGACAGGTTTGTGGCAGAAGATGCTGGTTGATTTATTGGGTGCTCCAGGTTCTAGTGGTGCATGTCTGACTTGCATCTACTTAGAAAGACATTTAGCGCCTTCTCATCCCTCTCAAGTGTCCTATATGGAGCACACAGCACGTGCTAACCAAGTAATATACGGCATGTTTTTATTGGGAATTTTATGAATTTGTGGCTTAGAGTATGGTGCGCTCTTAAAAAGTCAGGGATGGGGGTCTTACAAGCACTGACATCATACATGTTAGATTTTATTAATAAAACTGAATGTTCTATTTTTACATAAATAAATATTTCAGGAAAGTGAACGTTTTCTACAGAAATACTCACATACAGACCGCTGTCATACAAAAGAAGAGATAGCAAGCAACTCAAGCCTAAGTACGTGCTGATGGCTGAAGACCTTGTCTTTTCTAATTCAGAAAGCCGCTGGTTGGAACCAGTAGTCCAAGTCAACTGCATCTTTTTTTTGACAGAAACCTGACATTGCGGTACGCTTAAGTGCTGCTCTGCGTTTTCTGGTTTTCATGCACAATGACTCTTTGGGGCCCCAGCACTAAAAGCCATTAGGGCTCCCAGTGGCGTAAAACTTGCATGAATCTATAAATCTTTCAAGGCAGTGGATTGAATTTGTACTCCTAATGAAGGATAGGTTTTGGATGAACAGAGCTGCAGCTGAGTCAAGTTGCCAGCAGTCCAGGCTCTGATGTTAATTAAAGCAGTAAGAAAACATGAAAACTTCATTCTCCGTGGATTTGTTGAACACTGGAAAAGCCCTTTCAATGGATGGATCTTTAACAGAGAGGAAGATATCCATTGTATCCTCTAAAATATTTAGATGCCACATGTTCATTTCCATGGAGTAAAGACAAGTTTTTTTTTTCTTTTACAGCTGTTATATTGGAAACATAAAAAGAAAAGCAAGCAGACTGGCAAGTTGAAGTAATCATGAAATGTTCAAAAGAACCACTCATACTCCTAGGCCAACATGTGGAACATCCTTGTAAATGTGAAATAGACATAAGTACACATATTCGATTTCATCTTCCACTAAGAGCTTGGAATTTCTGCTATTTCTCTATTATGCCCATGTCCTGTACTTTTATGTTTACGTCTTATATCCAAGAGGGGCTGGGAGAGAGACAGCACAGTGTTTATGCCAAACTGTGAAGGACAGTAGGAGGGGCAGACAAATAGGGAGGTGGGAATCCAATCGCCCAGCACAAGGGCGAATTATCTGACCAAGGTGCTGAGAGTGGGGTGTCTTCAGCCACTAATTGATAAGAGCCTTCTATCTTTAGTAAGCAGCAGTGTTTGGCTCAGGACATCAAAACCTTGGCTGTGGCTGAAAGGCTTGTTGTGTCCCACTCCCTCCTCATCCCGGGCTATCGAGGGAGGGTAAAAGTCAGGATGTCACCTTGCCAGGGGGTCACTTCTCTACTTTCCTGCCTGAAACGTTGGAGTTGTTTTCATTAATGTGAATTTTAGCCTTCCACTATGTTGTGGTATTTCCATAACAGAAAATGGTTATATCACCTGGCAAACAGCGCCTCCTTTAGTTTATTTTCACTATGATTTAATTCAAGACACAATTTAAAAAATAAATTAATAAATCTTTGTCTGGCTTTATTTTGCAAAATGAATGTGTTTCCATTGGATAGTAAGGAAGGAGTGCATTATCCCAAGACAGGTATTCTAAATCAAAACCTATGAATATCACTGTGAGTGATTGCAACTATAAATTTTAGTCTGCTCCCTTTTATTAAGCAATATGAATACTAATTTCACCAGCAACTAAATATAAAACACACACAATATCAATATAGGTGTAGAAAACAAACGTGCAAATACAAATACACAGAAAGCATGACACCCATCCAATGGGATATGAAGCTCGTGTCTAAGGAGTCAGTTGGAGTTTTGGTCCAATGGTTAAACAATCCAAAACTATTTCGTTCAGATAAAACTATGTGCAGATGCTTTCAACCCACATGCTCACGCAAGCTGACTGTACTCTATCTGCCAGTGCGATATGTTAGAGAGTCCAGTGATGTAAATGAGTGGCTGCTGAAGAAAGGCAAACACCAAGACAGATGGTACAACTCAATGGAGCTCTCTTCTAAATAGCGTAAAGGGTTCACAAGAGCTGCCTTCTCCGGAACCAAATTAAAATGATCACATATAACTCACAGATTTTGCATTTCGCAGTTTGGCTTGGTTGATTTTTGATTCTATCCACCGCCCATGTGTTTATATGACGATGGCATCATATCAGAACTGTGGCATGTTCACAAGATATACATAAAAAAAACAAAAAAAACAAGGCAGGTTCCATGATATTTGCCAAGCACACTCGCCAAAGAAGGAACCTTTCCATCTTGGACCCTTGATGAACTTTCCCCTGTGGGCTAAACTGTCATTTGGACACAAGAGATCTTAGAATCCACTGTAAGAAGCAGATATAAGTAGAATGCCGTGACAGTCTGGAGCACACTCATGCTCTAAAGGGGAGAAAGGGAGCCTTTCAAATTTTAATGATGCCACGGCCATTAATCAAGTGCCACCCTCAGGACAAATTTTATGTTTTTAGCCCCACTCAAAGAAAAGCAAAACTGTCAGTGCTCTTCCCCCACACTCATGCTGTGAGATGTAATACAATCTTTTGGCTTTCTTTTTTTTTTTCTTTTACGTTTGTTTGTAGGAAAATCAAATGCTGTTTACCACAAACAACGCCATCCAATGCACACCATGTCATTTCTGCATTTAGCCTTGTCTCTCTGCCCCATCACCATCTTCTTCTCTTTTTTTTTTAACTTGTTGTGCCCTAAAACCTCACCTCTGTCACTCACTGATAAATAAGCATTATGCTGTTTGTATTTCTTTAAAAAACTCTCCTTCATCATTTGAAAGAAAATCTGGTTTCTGAGGCACACCTTTGTCCCCATCCGATATACGTCTGTACAAAAAGGCATTAAGGACTCGCATGAGCTGTACTCTCTTAAACAGAAATATCTGTGGTCCAAGTGGAAGGGTGCATATTCATATTATGCACACTATAGCACTCAACTAACCCAGAAAAGGCAAAATTGGGCCAGTGTGACCTCATAATCGCAGTCAATTCACGCACCAAGTCGGTCATTTTATAAGACTGTTAGCTCCTGACACATCCAACCAGCCCTCACACTCACCACTCCATCATGGTTCCTGCTGGCTCTAGTGATTTACCACTCCTTTAATGGAAACTGTAGCATATCATAGGTTGCAGCTATAACTTTATTTTTATATAACCGTTTAATTACATTTTATTTGCTTCTGTACTCCATATTGTAAAATTGGTTTAAAATAGCACAGTTTTGCATTTAATTTCTCAAACATTTAAATGGGAGGAGTTTCTTTGAAACCATTAAAGGTGACTGCTGTCATACACGGACGGGTTTCTTCAGACCTTTTTTCTTTGGCAGGTTATCTAACAAGCATACCCTAGCATTTCCTTTAATTGCTAATATTACCTGCATGTATGTCATGTGTATTCATGTCATTTTGAAAAATTCATACATTTCTAAATTCAAACCATTCCCTCTGTTTCATTTTTTCCAGCGCTCCATCAGTGACAGAGAGAATATACAAGCTACAGTTTGGTGCATGCCAACTGCTGCAAAGACAGGCTCATTTCTCTGAGGTCATGGCATTGATTAGCCACAGATGCCCTGGAGCCCAGAAGCGAGGCAGGTTGCAATCTGACCTGAATTAGACTGTAAAGACGACATCTGAGCCAGTTCAATTAGCACATTCTAATCCACACTGATTACTCTAAAGCCACATCACTACTGATGGCTAACTCCCTTCTTGAATGACAGTCAGACACCCAGAGGAGTCTTTAAAATACTCTATATTTACTTATTTTTGTACTTATATTGTACACGTGTGGCACGACAAAGCATCTGAAACTACACAAAACATGGAATAGCTGTTAAAAATGCCACAGTGTGCTCTGATATTTCTCGCTTAAGCCTAAATGCCAGGGTGGTGAGAGGAGTGTTAGAGCGGCAGAAAGAAGATGGGAGATATGTTAATTATGCATTACCAACAAGCTGTTTAACGTCACACGTCTGCACGAAACTGCGGCTATAATGGTAAAATATGTAATTAAGAGGGATAGCATGACTGGAGATTCACAATTCATTTGAAAAACTCTTGCCGGGCTCCACAAAATACCAACAATGAAGCCATTGCATCCTGCATTAAATCTTGTTTAGCTTGCCCAGCTTGTTTCATGTGGTGTCTTGGCTGAAATGTGCACAGAATATAAAGATCTCTTTTCCTCCTGTCGTGAAATGGAACCCCTTGAAGTTTCATGGCGAAACCAAATGTACCAAAAATACTACCACAAGTGTCACAAAAGGCCAGCTTTAGGTAGCTAATGGACGATTAATAATGCACTAAAGGTGTCCAGCAGAGGGCTGTATTTTATATATCAAATATGTTATGTATTCACATGTGTATTTTTAAGTTAAAGTCCGATGTATATGGCTTGTTTTGAAAGGGAATGGCGATTTTATTTTATTTTAGTTTGAAGCACACGAAACTGCAGGCCAATTTTATTATATTTGAAATTGTGACCAGGAACAGATACAAATTACACCAAACAGCTCTGCTTCGCACACTGACTTCTCAGCTGTGTGGCACAAGGGCATGTTTTGTGTCAAAAAAATACTTTTTGCAAACATTTACTATTTGTTTTGCATGCCTTTTGTGAATGATGAACAGTATCCACTGTTTATCATTACAATGTGAACGGCCCCTGTAAGTCCTCTAATGGCCACTCAGCTGATGGCAGCAGACAATAAGATATGCTCACGATGCCCGTAAATTCTGCCTCGTTCTGACATCAGCTAGCACGCACAGCAAATCACTAGACTGGCAGATCTCAGTCCTCCCTTATCCTTCGCTGCACTCACACCTCTTTTTATTGCTCCGCCGTGATTAATGCCTCCCCACCGTCAACAACTTACACCACAAGTTGCATATCTAATGTAAAAACACTCAATGAGCCCTCTCAGGTGGGTTTGAGGGTCAGACGGAGTTTAAGACCTCCCATCACCACAAATCCTCTCAGTGTCCTTCTGAGGCTGCTCACAGCGGCGAAGGAATAAATTACAGGCTCAACAAAACCATAGGCTCCTTTTTTTTTTTAACATCCAATCCCTGCCTTTGTATCACTATTATTTTGTAACCTTCTTCAGTCTTTCGCATCGACAAAACCCTAAACCCCAGCTTGACTCTCACAATCACCTTACTTACCCCAAAGCAAGGTGAAATGAATGTGACCCATCCAATCTAACTTCTCAGATAGCATGAAACCCAAATCGCTCAAGTAAAATACACAAGGAAACCTCCCTATTTTTTTCCCCCCCTCAAAACTTCACCACCACACAAATACCGCTGCAATTTCCACAGATGCTTGCATTAGTATTCTGCAGGGATGAATCCCAGTGACATGTAATACATCATAGTCACCAGGAGGCACTTCTACTGCAGAGTTGACGTGCAAATATGGGCAGAGCATGTTTCAATGTTTTACGAAATACTCTTTATCCTGAAAATGTCCTCTGAAGTTTCGGGACAGACGTGTGTGTGTGTTCATGCATGTATGCATGCGCAGCCGCACGCTGCATTAAAACGCACTCACGCACCGTGGGACAGTAAATGCATTCGGCTCACCACCACCAGAAAGCCCCCCCCCCCCACCCCCACCTCACACACACACACCAACACGTCGCACATCAGGGTCATAGAGTCTTCGCATCATGGGATATTTGTAAAATGTGATATGAAGGGGGCTGTGGGAGTGTGCGCATGTCGCGTGTGTGTGTGTGTGTGTGTGTTTAGGGACACGAGTGTTCTCACCTCGAACAGTGAGCCAGGCAGGAAGGCTGAATGCCCTTGACTAACCTTGTAGGTTTTACTGTGCTTTTATGAGAGGGTATAAATCATCATGATGTTTAAAAAAAAAAAAAAAAAAATGCTGCTGTTTTACAATGTGCAGCCAGATTGACAAGGCAAATGTGCACCTCTATAACAAAGCCTATTACAAATACTGTCTGGAACACACCGGGCACTGAAATTCAATACAGCTCAAAATAATGAAAGGATGTCTGTGTTGTCCTGTGTCAGTCAGAATAGAGAAACAATGAGAAATATTTTCAGTGGACACATTAAAATGAATTACTCTTGTGGGGAACATAAACACAGTGAACTGCTGCTGTACTTGCAGGTGAATGGAAAACACACAAATTATCATATTGATTGCTTTTTTTTTTTTTTTTGCCTCAATGAGGAGATTTCCATCTTTATTTCATAAAAAAAAAAAATGTGTACATACAAACAAAGGTTGGGAGGAAGAAGAAGAGGGGCGTAATGGCATCCACAGAGAGAGGCTCGTCGTCTAGACGCACAGTTTTTCGACAGAAACCATAAAAGAGCAGCTCTCCACTACTGGTCTCTACAATGTAAACAGCTCCAGCCCAAACCTCTCCACTCAACAGCACATTTGCTCGCTACGGCTCCCACTCATATATTCATGTATTCATGTGTTTATCAGAACTTGCCGGCTTACGTTGCCATTTTCTCCTTCTAATGGTGAGCGAATGCACTTCCACAGTGGAATGGAAATAATCATGGATCCCATGAAACCCCAGACATAGATTTGTATTTTTAGAGGGTGAGATAGAAAATAGGCAAAGGAAGTGATGAGAAGTGCAGAGTGAAAAGGCCAAATTTAGCCGGTTTTTCCGTGCCAGCCTCAGATAGTCTTACAAGCAAAAGCAACTGTAGGTTTAATTAACATCCCCAGTGGTGTGTGAGAAACTTTTTTTAAAATTATTATTATTATTCTGGCTATGTCCAGTGTGAGAACTTTTCTCACGCCTTCGGCAAATTGTGCAAAAAACAAGTGCCAAAAGAGATGACTTTGTGTTTAAACCCACCACAAAGAGGTAATTCATTCATTCAGTAATCGGCTCATCATTGACCTTGACATCTCCTCGATGTCCACATACATTCACATACATTCAGCACACAAGTAGGTGCACATGTTCTGATATTTTCCAGCCGGCTTAAGTTCGTTCAGGATGTATTTCAAGATATTTTTATGATATGTTTACAATACTGACTATTAATACCTGATGCTGCAGGGCTCTGTGCCCTCCTGCCTCAAACAATTCCATATCCAACACTAGTGGGCAGTCTCATCATTCCACACAGCCTCAGTGTCTGCTCTACCTGGATGCCAGTGTGCCGCACACACACACACACACACACACACACCCATGCACATCTAAGCTCTTAGCCCACTTCTTCTTCTTCTTCTTCTTTCTTTTTTTGTCTTCCTCCTACTGTCGTCTTTGTGTCTTTTCCTCAGCTCTTCACCAACTCACTTGTGTTGAACAGTAGTAGAGCAGCTGCAGCCGCTGCGCTGCCAAGCAGAGCAATCAACAAACTGGTGAGGGAAAATGTCATCCTGGTGAGGACTGAGAAAATGGCTTTTTAATTAATGTTTTGATTTTGGGTAGTATATCACTCTTGAGAAAAATGATTGAGCTGAGAGGCATTTATATGAGGGGGTTACAACCACTGAATGACCATTCAAAGTCATCATGGAGTTTATTGGATATGAATTAGGAAACAAGGAGGAGGAGGAGGAAGAGGGGGGGGAAAGATAGAGAGAATGCTGACAAATGCCTTCCCCAAATGTGAGACAAGATAGAGAGGAAACATACGAACAAGGACTAAGAGGGGTTAATCCAATCTGAAATTTGAGTGGTCTGTGTGTGCGTGCGAAGACGTTTATCATGTTTTCTTGTAAATGAGTAGGAATTCATACCAATTAGTGATGGGAATTTAGGTTCTTTTTAGGGAGCCAGATCATTTGACTCAGCTCACCGAGAAGAACCGGCTCTTTCGGCTCCCTAGCGGCTCTTCATTTCGGCTCTTATACCTTTTTATAATTCAGCTAAATTTAGCACTCTTTTGATTTATAATTTGGATGTGCGCACACTTATATCACTTAAATTATTCATTACATCCTTTGTACTGAAGTATGCAAAAGTAAAAAATTACATTTTCTAATGTCACTAAATTGCTGTTGCCAGTTGTTTTCATTGCATTCGCAGATAAAGGGTCTGCGAATCGCACTCTGCTCTCTGCTTCTCTGTTCCTCTCCATCCACCTGTCTGTGAGTGCTGCATGGTGGTATGATCCTTGTCTATCCTCACGTGACTGGTTGCACAGCACACACGTGCATTCAGCCACTGCGTGCATGAATCACCCGTAGCACACTGTAATACTTTACAAAACGAACACAAGAAAAAAAAATGGATGGGACATTCGTGTCCGGCAGCTCACTAATAGCAATCAATGCTGCCATTTGAAATTCCACATCTGATTGTGGGAAACAGCAACTACAGAGCTGCATGGTTGGAGGAAAGACGGTTGAGGAAATCTGTAGAGGGATTTAAACCGATGGATTATTAGACCAAGCATGCGGATTGAAAGAATAATGCTCGCACTTTAACAAACTAGATTAACTAACTGTGGAAACAAAGCGTATGATTGTTGTTGACATCTGGCAAGTACCAGCATACATTTTGTAATGCACACATGAACATGACAGCGAAAGACCGCCAAATATTAGGTCTACATTTTGTGGAATGTCGGATGAATCCTTTGGTCGCCTTCGCTTTCATCGTTATATATTCTCATTTCTACGAATCAACTGCAGCAGGGAGTTCATTAGCTTAGCTTAACAGAATAAGTGGAAGCAGGAGGGAGAACCTAGCTCAGCATTGTTGATCATGAAAGGTTTTTAAAAAAAAAAAATCACTGTTATCATGCGTGTGTTGGAGGTACATCAGTAAAGCCCTGTGCTCAAATTAATAAATCACTTAAAATCACTTCCATAATCATCTTTTAGTTTAAAGTGTACATTTTTTAGACATTGGTGTGTTGTATTGGCTTGGCTTCACACCGGTGGTCTTTCTCCCTTTCTGATTTATGCTGGGATTCAGCAGAAGCAACAGAACTCCTGGAGATACATGTTGTTTTTGACAATCCTCTATAGGAGGATTTTGATACATGTTTCTCCATTTTTTTGTTCACTTTGATCTCGCTCTCTCTCTCTCTCTCTCTCTCTCTCTTTCTCTCTCTGTGTATCAAAGTGATTCAATGAAAATAGTTTGTTACATATGTTGCATGGCGGAAGAGGCATCGATTTATGGATGGATTACGAGTTTTGACATGACCTCTTCCTCCTCACTTTCATCTTTGCCTTCAGTCCTCTTCACAGGGTGAGGTTTTATATGTTTATATATTTATATATTCATTTATTCATTGTTGACACATGTTGAGGCTCTGTTACCATCTCTTATTCTTCATCTCTTGAATTATTATCCCGTCTTCTTCCACAATGTCAAACTATATCTCCAAGTCAAACATCATCAAACCTCAAGTCAAATATGTACCTCGTGGTTAATAGCTTTTCCAGTCCACTTTAGGCAGGTTCAAGCATCAGAGTGTGTTTGATGGGCGATTTTATTCTTGAGCTATACTTAGCTTTTCCCTTTGCTAACACAGAGTGTATTTTGGTCTGTGCGAAAGTTTCATCAAGCTGATGTCTTGCCAGGGGCATGCAACCCTACTGTTTGATAAGGCCAGTTGAATGTACTACACTTGACATGTTGATCACAATATGCCACTCAGTGCAACTGGGTTGTTCTCATATGTTATACTGTTGTTTTTGGACAGCCCAGACTAATGCTGTAGATGCAGCAGACCCACCGATCTGCTACAGGATACGTCCTCAGTGTCATGTTTCTCCTCACCTAGACATGAAAAGTGCACAAAGGTGCAATATGAAGGAAGGGAGTCCATGTGGGAAGAAAGATGGAGTGGATGCATGACTCAAACAAACACGCTGCCACAGAGCTCCAGTGTGTGTATTAGCCTACATACTTTGGCGTGACTACATCGGAGGAAGTTTTGTGGAAGACGTAACATAAGCCGCGGCTCAACAAACCATATAAAACACACATAAAGCAACCCCTGCCTTCATATGCTCTCTTTTTTCCATTTGGCAAGAAGTTTTTGTTAAGCACCACTGTCATTAAAAGTTTTGAAAAGAGTAATGTCACTGGATAATAGGATAATGATTAATCACCTAATCCTCCGATTTATATTCCACTTCATGCAACCTTTATGCTCTTAGGGCAAGCATATGCATGAATACAAGTGCCTGGATCCACGTGACAGGCAAGATTGGCAAAATACCAACAACTAAGAAAAGATGAAATAAAATATAAATCTAGAGGACAAAAACAGGCCTTCCCCTATGCTCAAAAAATCTGTCTACCCTCCCCTAAGCACTATACATATATATATATATAGACGCTGCTAACCTACAGTGGCAAGTCTCTATGTGTGTTTTCTTTGTTACCTTGAGGGAGGGGTACTGCTTTCTGGTCTGTGAGGTGATGATAAATCACCAGTCAGGTGAAGATGAAAGCCTGTGGGCCAAACTGCTTCAAAGTGTGGCCTTCATGAGTCGCCAGCTTATCTCGAAAGGACTGGAACAGTTCTCAAAAACCAGACTGAGTTATTCTGATTGAATTTCAGCTGTGGATCAACCCGAGGAGTTTTGTGGGGTGTTTGTGTGTGTTGCTTGGTAGACAATGATCTCAAGGATAAAGACAGATTCACAACTAGGTAGAGTCTGATCACGTATCTTACTGTTGGGTTTATCACCTGAGTTCCTCTATGACATTTAAAAATATCAAATATGTTAATTGAGCGTTCACTAAATCTCCTCAAACATTTTTCCAATCAGACTTTTTGCCTTTTTTTTTTGCAACAATACACTGCTTGAGTTAGAATGTAATCATATATGTAGCCATAGGCACCCAAGCAGTGGAGCAAGTTAAGCAAATGGAGCAACTGCATCTGCATTCTTCACTTAGAGGGAACAAAATGGTAACTCATAATACAGTTGGGTGTATATATTTAAGCAGCCTATATTCAGCAACTGAAAAAAACAAAAAAATCTGGCTTCATTGGACCACCCGTCGGGTCGGTTCAGTTGGAACCCATCACTGCAACCACTCTGCAACCATTACAGTGTCCCCCGTAGTTATCCGCAAAGCCAAACACAATTTTATCATCAGTGTACATAATGTAACCACTTTCAAGATGATAAATGATGTCCTGAGAGCACCCATCAAGTTTTTCATTTTGCTCTGGCTCAAAAAGAAAAAAAAAAATGTTTTGGCCAATATAGGTCGTCTAGTTTTGGCAAAAGGCTTACATTCTCCACTGCAGACTTAAATAAAGAAACAGCAATGTCCCTTCCTCATCCAGTAGCTTTTCTATTTTCTAAAAAAAATAAACACAGGTAAACACTTTCGCTCAAGTCAATTTTCTTCTTTTACCTTTTCATTACCTTTCATATCTACACAACCAATGCGTTTATGATGAAATTATTTACAAGAGCACAAAGTTCCTCATAGATCTAACCTCTTACTTTACTCCCAAAGTGCACCAATTTGATACATTTCATTTGAAACGTACTAAAGTATTCTTCCCAGGGGAGCATCTGAGGTCTAGCCATCACAGCTAATGTATGTATTACGTTGATTTTTTTTGGATGTTGCTGAGGGTAAACACACAGCAGGTAACTGTTTCTAGACTCAACCCAAGAGGTTAGGTGTTAAAGAAATGTAGGAAATCCTGTTTAAAATTACACCTTGACAACCCTCCTCCATTATAACGCATACCAGACACAAACCAGGCACCTATATATGTGGCTATCAAGTCAAGTATCATCAATTATTTAAGGCCCTGCCTGGATTCTGGTTTTAATACTGATCAGATGGAGACAGCAAGAGACAGCTAGGGAGTTGAAGCTGATAAATCCTGCCAACATCAGTGGTCATTTTATCTGGCACAAGCGACAGTCACCAGTGGAAAGAACATGTAGCTTGCTTTTGTCTACTTCTGTCTGCAATTAAGAACTTGTTATTTCAAAGATTACCCGAATCCTGTTGCCAGACAAGACTTATATTTAATGATTCAGCAAAGCCCAAGAATACGTTCAATGACATGTCCATTGTTTTATGTCCAGACGCAGACGTTTTATCTCTCTACCCTGTGGATGGAAATTATGATATAGTTAAAGCATGTGTAGTTATGGCAAATAAACTATAGTAAAGTTATGGCTAAACTTAGGCTACTTAAACACTTACCCATATCCAAACTATCTAAATAAAACATTTCTTACGTATGGCAGGATGCAAACTTTGGTCTCGCTGCATGAAAGTCATATGTGTTATGCAGTCATTCATCATCTTAACCTTCACATGCTTACTTCTACACAGTACTTGTTGGTTTGGCACTGAATGTTGAATGCCATTTATGTCAATCGGGAGGTGACGAATAGTGCAATATGGAAATCATGCCTTGCTGGATTTGACAAGCAGTAAATGAGCGGGGCAGTGGTTAGCAAAGAGCCGGATATAAATATTCACATTGACAATGTTTGTTATGCCACAATGTTCTGAAGAAATCTAAGCTCATAAGATCTTAGTGCAGCCATGGGCGAGTTTGTGTAGTTTCAATATACAGTTTCTTGGTCCATGTCAGTTCATGAATTCAAAAACATTTAGGTCAACTACTCACGGATTTGGACTAAACTGTCGGTTTTAAATGCCCCGAAGGATTCATGTTTGAGCTTCTAGCTCTCTGCCTTTTTTATCTATGCTTGATCCTTACATAACACCACATCCTTTCTCATAAAGAAGGGAGGCACAGGATGGTCACTGCACGCAACACACACCAAATCTTGGAAAGTCTTCCATAAAACCTTGGTGAACAATGAGTTTTCATACATTTTCAAAACTGCTTTAAAATCTTGTTCATAAAAGGTGGCAGCCATACATCTTCCCCAAAGCAGCCGAAAACAATAAAATCTATGTGCCAGGAATGTGAAAGCCAAAATTCCATTTAATCTTTGAGTGTCTGAACAAAATGTAAACTTGCAGTGAAAAGGTAATTTGGTGTTGAATGAGCAGACGGTTTCTTTTGATTTGCCTTCTCCATCTAAAAGAAAAGAAACAAGATGTTGAGTTTCTTTCTTTTTTTTTTTTTTAAAGAATACTTGCTATTGAGATAACTCACACCACACAAACATACACTCAAAAGCCCCCCAAATGTTACTGATGTAAATACTCACAAAGAGAAAACCTTTAAGTTTAATCCTGTTGCGTGCCATTTTCTGGGTTCCTGTACCCCTTTTACTTTGTGCCTCATGTTTGCTTGCTTGAGAATAACTGTCCTTGTGCATATGAAAGCAACATAATTACTCTGGCTGAAAACCATAAATTGTTTCACGGTGTCAATGCATGACATAGATCACCATCAGAACCTAATCAAATGTTACTTGATGCCTGTAGCCAGGCATCATGTTGGTGAAGCATTAAGTTCAAGGCTCTTATAGACAAGTCAAGGTCACTGAATTTTACTTGGAAATGTAGTGTACTGATTTGAGAGCCCATTTAGTTACTGGAATTTTTACACATTTTTTAAGTTCTTAGTAAATCTCATCTGTCCGGTTATTTTCTGTATTTTTCAGTTAATGGCACAAAGGTTGAGTTAAGAGTGCAACAACATTGCTAATTACAACATTCATCACCAAATACTCCTGGAACGCAGCGAACGAATAGATGATATTTCAGAGATTAAGAGATTCCAAAGGTGTATTTTTCTCTTAATTAAGACATTTAAAACAGACCTCTCCTCTGTAAAGGTTGAATGCTCTGTCTTCTCTTCTTTGTCACTGAATTGCCTGGCAGACCATGAATGACCCTGACTCATTTTCTTTTACGGAGTAAATGAGCTTTTAATGAACAGATTGGACATTTCCATCATTGAGTTTATACCTTGTTCATTTGTCACCTTTTCCTCCTCTCTGAATACGAATTACCATGGTGTGTGTGTTTTCTTTTCTTTTTCTGAAATGATCTAATGTTTCCCAGGAGTGTTTGTTTAATGCTTTTTGCAAACTTTTGGGCAAACCCTCGGCGCCTTTCGAGCGTGCACTCCTGCGCTCTTGATCAGCGCGTGTTTTCGGTGTTTATTTGACTCAGTTTTGACTGGAAGATCTTGCAGTACAACGCCGCGTCCACAACCTAGGAGTTTACCGCACAGGTTGAATCAACACCTCTCTGACAGATTCTCATCAACAAAATAATTTTATAAGCCACAAAAGCAGCACTCATTGCATGGCTCTTGCGCAGGATTGCATTTACAAATGTTGACTGTAAGTTGATGCGAGATCCTCCAAATCAATGTGTGTGTGCCTGTCTCTGTTTGAGACTTCTTTCTCTTGATAAGGGGAGAGAAGCAAACAACTAATAAACATATCAGTTTATTAGGGATTTTGTGGATCATTTCTGGCATTTATTTTGGCAGCAGTTGTTGGATACTCTCACTGGAAGACCATCATTGCATGTATATAAATGAGCATTTATTTAGCAGTAATAAATGCAACGTTAAATGTCTTTTGACAACCAAAAAGTTTATTTAACTCAAGCACCACACCGATATCATGTAAGAAGTGGAAGACCCACACTAAGGAAGAACACATAATAATGTGTGAAGAGCATTGTTTTGTCATTATAATTGCGCACTTCTTTCTGGAATTATATCCTGTTGTAGAAGCAACTGTAACACAAGTCTTATGGGATATTAACAGAGGCTGATTTTGGCTCATAAAGTGGGTCATGAAGATCAGGTTCAAAGAGGCTGACTCACGCATTACTCATGGTGACTAAATATCACAACAACAAGGCAGAAGATAAACAATGATCTGAAGTGCGCAGCCTTCACATCTTTTGAAGTGCGCAGACGTGTGCTTTTGTGCGGTGCTGATGATATAAGCCGCCGGTGTTTTGGGCCGCCCCTGCGGGCTTGCGCGAGCTAAGAAAAGTTGATTAAAAAGTGATTATACGTGGTCAAAAGACAAAATCAAAAAGGAGAGGAACATCTTTTGTCTCCGGTCTCTTCAGGCATACGGAGCGATGTGAAGCGATGTGACAGAAAATGAGGTGGAATATATAAAAGTAGAATGGTGATTAGTGATTAGTCCTTTGGTGTCACCAACTCATTAAAAAAAAAAAAGGAAACATTTTATTCGTTATCAACGGTGGATTTTTGGTAGGGTTGATGCTATTTTAATATGCTTCATGAAGAGAAATTCGCCATTTTTAGTGATCTTTCCTGCGCGCAACAAGTCCAACTCTGCATTTAAATGTTTGTGGATTGATTTACGGCATCTTTGACAATCTCCTCATAAAAATGTAGCGTTCATGGGTAGCGAGCACTTTCTCTCATCATCCACTTTCATTAATAGAACAGTGCCCCCTCTTTCTCCATCTGGCTTTTCAACAGTTGTTGAATCATCCTGTAAATCTCGCATAGTGTCTATCTCTGTCTGTGAAGGTGCCGCCAAAAAGCTATGAAGTCATCATGGACTCAGATCCCTTGAAAGGTTTCCAGCACTTTGTTGAAATGATTCCTCAAAGAGTTCAGGATGTTCTGAAAGAAAATGTGTTTGTATGTGTGCTGGCTGAGGAATTAAGGGGGCACCTGGTACCTAGTACTCAGTGTACCTAATAAATCTTCATCTTACAGGGAACGGTGGTTCTGATGTTGGGACCCATCCAATAATTTTAGGTTTTATTTTAAGTTATATATATATATTTTTTCAAATTAACATGACTGATTCCTTTCTGCACACATATGTGAGACTCACGATTGACTGAAATGCAGTAGGCCAAATTGTCTCATCCTTACTCTCTTTTCCTCTCCATTGATTTGGATGTGCACGATCTGTTGCAAATCAGGTACCGGAGGTTAATCCACTGTCCACAACATACTGGGCCAGAATCTCTTGATTATCTTAACACAGTATTAAGGCAATATTTTTACACAGTGCCTGCTCAGTCTAAATATTCAGTTATTCACCGAGTATTATTGGACCCTTTCCGATAAAGCTGTGAAAAACACGAAGCTCAACAGGCTCACACTGACTTAGCAATCCCGTTAAGATGAATCTTTCAAGATGAATCTAGTGAGACACATCTACATTTCCAAACACTGCTGCTTGACTGTAATCAAGGTTAAATGATCAGCTAAAGATCACATTTTGAAGAAAAGTGGCAGCTGTTTAGGATGATTTAGAAAACTAGAGTACATTTAATCCTCCCATAGCTGCACTAAAAATACTGAAATAAAACTGCTTAGGGATGCTTTGAGATACAAAATGTGGTAAATCTAATTATTGTACTGTTGTACTTAGCGGCCGTCTGGGATGATTTTTGTTTGAACATTATTATATTACGTGTTAATCCTTTAGTTTGCCTCACACGTCCCACTAAATATAAACACGCATGAATTCATGAAACACATTTATAAGTCTGGTAACAGCAAGGCTGCGAGTGAAACAGAATTTTTCCTTCGGAGAATAAATGCTGTAAATGAAAAGCGCTGCTTTTTGAAATACATTACACTGAAAGTGCCGTATCCCTCCTCGGCGCTTGCTTGTCTAGGATTAAAACTTTTTGTGTGACTGTGGAGTTTTTTTCTCTATTAAAAATATCAAGATTTGGGAAGATGGCAGACTTTGACTGTGACTGAAGTTTTGAAATTTGCTTCAGAGGAAAGATTGAAACGACAAACAATGATACTTTTGTGTGAGTACAATGTCTGTTTGTCTGTCTGTTCTTTAGATTCTTTGAATCACTTGTTTTGCTCCTAATATAAATGTGATATTTCTTTTCTGGGTGTGTTTTTTTAACCACTAGAGGCACGCTTCAGGAATTATTTGGACAGGTCCCCATTTTCTCTTGTGGTCCACTACCACTTGCAGGAGGACGCAGTAATATTGTGATACACATTTCTGCTAGTGTAGTCTGTGTGTTACTTTGTCTTATAGTTGCCAGTTTGTCTCCTCTGCATGTGTGCAGCATTCTGGCACTTTTCTTGTGTTCATTTTTATAGTATTTTCTTCTGCTGCCATTATTTTGATCTTCAGGTCCAGGTCTGCATTTGCGTCTTTCTACTGCTTGCACAAACTGTGACACACAAGGATTTGCACAAGTTTTGGATCATGTCACAAGCATGCAAGCGGTGCACCACTGTAGTTTCACCAGTTCTGCCATGGTGAAACCAAAGTGTTGCACTGCTTTAAATGTTGCTGCAGGAAAAAATCAGTAGCACAGCGTTATTTTATTTTCTATCGTAAATGATGTTCGAGTGTATCGTATCCTAAAGATAAGAACTAAGAAAGGAATCATTGAGGCACCTTTTCTCAGCGTTTAGAGAATCCATTTCACTCAGTTTAGAACCTTCCTGAGCAAAAACACTATTCAAACGCAGATGAGGACAATGTCCCATGACTCCATGATATTCCACTGACTGACAGCTTGTGGTGTTAACTCAAGTTTGGTAGCAAGCCACTAAAAGACAGGGAAGAAGAAGACAAGACAAGTTTGGCTTTGCTTGTGTTTCAAGAGGAAATAAAATACATACAGCACATCCATTTAGCTTAAATGATAAACTTGCTGATAAAAACACATGCACGCTGTTTTTGAGAATATTCCACACGACCTGAGGAGAAATCGAATTAGGCCCAAGGTCTACAAGGAGATGCAATGTCGTTTTTTGTTATTTATTCATTAAATTCATTCATATTCATTAACTTAGTTTTGTTTACATGGATGTGTCTTGCTAAAAGGCCGCTCTGACGGCACAAAGCGGAACGAATTAACAATGTGGACAGCGGTGGCATAGCATGTTTTAAAGTTAATACCCTATAAGACAGTTACTTGATTCCTTCTGAACCGCACAGTTGTCCTGACATTCTTCTCCTAATCATATGAAAAGTCAACCTGTCAGCATTAAAAAGATCATCCACTTCCACTTGAACTATATGCAGCTATGCAGATACATTGCTTTTGGGTGGCGGCGAAAGAACAGAGCAAATTGAACCCACTCTCTCACTTTCAGATTTATTTATTTATTTACCCAGTGTCTATAAAGAACATGCCATTTTTTTTCTTTCTTCCCACCAGTCAAGCCAAACCATTTCCGTATAGTTTAAGTGGTTTACCTCCAAGCATTGATATTAAATATTGTAAATACGGCATTTTGGATGTCAGTTCAGTCAGTTCAGGTAAGCAGTTTCTCTGCTAATGAGCTGCGCTCCACGCCGAAGGAGGGTTGCGTTAGAGCTGATTTGTCAACTTCAGACGGGTCTTTACACAGACACTAGATCAAAATCAGAGTAGCTTGCCGAAGAGTGTTTCTTTTACAGTCAGTGACTATAGGGAATGACATGAGTAATGCACGTCTCAACCAGGACACTGGAGCTTTCTTACAAGGAGTTTTGTTGGAGAACAAATACATTATCATGGCAGTGAATATAAACATTAGTGCCTTTCTGGTTAAATATAATTTCAAATGAGTTGACAAAATGACAAAAATAGCCCGCTGACGACATAAAACATCTAGCTGATGCGATGGCTGGTGCTCGTACTAGGATTTCTAGGCCACCGTTACTACATCTTTTTGTTCAGACTAAATGTCTGAGAGCCTCACATCATTCTAAGCGCAAAATTTCTGTCTTTGCAGTGGAGCATTTGGCAAGATGCCTGATCTTAACTAGTTTGACGCTGAAACTGATTTGGACAGGTGAAGACTGATGAGGTGTATATAGCCTGTGGCAACTGTTTCAAGTTGTGTGAGTGTGGAACAACCCTGCCTGTCACCAGCAATGATCCTCAGCATCAGAGAATGGCGACGTCAAGATTTTCCATCTTAATCGCTCCTTCATCTGTCAGCTCCACCCTTAGGGGGAAACCAGAGGTGTCATTTACCAATGCAAAGCCCACCTCCTTGGGTAATTAATATATGAGAGAACCTGTTGTAAATGCTTGTGATATTAAGGTGTTTGTTTTTTTTCTTGTTTTCATTTGGGGAAAAAGCCATTTGCATTCATACATTCTTGAATACATTCACTGCTCCGCTTTCTCTGCTCCCTTCACAGCATAAAAAGGGGACCGTTATGCAATCTAGATTCTTTTAATGTGGCTCCGACCAGGTACTAAATGGGGCCCGGGTTGTAAGTCTACCTTCTTCTGTCATCATGCAGAGCCAAGCAGACCTATATGCTCACTGTGCAAGTTGCACAACGTTCAGCAAATTATGTGGGTGTGAAATTACAACTTCAGTGTTCGGGATGAAGTGGAACTATCTTTGTGATCACAAATAGGAAAAGAAAGACCATGAGAGTGAATTGTGGGAACAGAAGTCAGGTGTTTTTTTTTGTTGTTTTTTTCCTCCTCTTTGATAATTAGTAAGTGAATTTAACATTAAGTTGATATGCTAGCTTGCAGTCCATCTGTATCTAGTCGTGTCACTTGCTTGAACGTGAGCATGAGCTGTTGTTTGTCTCCATGAGCCCTGTGATGAACTGGTGACTTCTCCAGGGTGTACCCTGCCTCTCACACAAAGTCAGCTGGGAGAGGACTCCCAGCCCCACCATGGCACTGCTGAGGATAGAGACAATCGATGGATGGATTGCGCAGTCAATGATTCAAACTAGCAATACAAATGCTGCTAATGTTTTCTGAATCTTAGCAATGAAAATACTTCTTTTTAATAAAGTAGATCCCTAAAAAGGTGAACATTTTTACCGGATATGGCAGAAACAAATCAGGCTGTATGCATGTGACAAATGGGCATTTGGCTCAAACTGATTCATTCATGTGAAGTTGGGATTTCTGCCAGTAGTCGTAATAGTGGTTGCATATTGTAATCCTAACAGTATGGTGATAAGACAACAATCCTATCTGTGCTCTGTGGAGTAATGGTTAGGGTTGGGGAGAGGCAGGTCCCAGGTTGACAAGTAAATGCATTGCCAGATGTGGTAACAGGGAGCAGGGATGCGGTAAGGGATTCCAGAAGGATGATCACTGGACTGGAGAAACAGGCTGGACTGCTCAGGGGGTCTGCCTGGGCACTGGTAACTGGCAGGACAGAACTACTCAGGCAGTGGGAACAGTGGTGGGACAGCACGGGAAGGCAGCCAGGGGACAGAAGAAACTGCTCAGGAGCGTGGCCCAGATGTTGGAGAGATGGGTGGAAACACTTAGGATGATGGCTTAGGGAAAACAGACAAGACCACAAAAGTCAATGAATGCAACCACACAACAGTCCACCCAAAATTAAGGGGGCGGACCGAGAACAGGCCCATCACACTCAAAGGGACTGGATGCTGGAAGACTAGGCTTGGAAGGTAGGAAGCACAATACAGGGATCAGGCTAAGAATGAAGATAAATTGACATGGGCCAAGTTCTGAGGATAACAGACTTGAGCAGGGGCTTACAAAAGTCAAGCTAGGGAACAGGCAGAAGCTTGTTCTGACAGCGAGACAGATAAAAGCTCAGGAACAGACATGGACTGGGGGACAGCCTTTGGCTGAGGGACAGAAAAGACAGGCTCACACTATGACACAGGTTCCAGGTCAGGTACTAAAATGTGAACTGGCACAGACAGTATGAAAGGAACAGACCTCAGCTGAAGTGGAAACGGATACAGACTCTGAATGAGAAGCAAAAACACAATGAGTGGGAGCTAGAAGGATGAGGCTCTAAAAATAAGTTATTTTCCTCTGTAGTGCTCAGGACGGCCAAATATTGGTTTGATGACTTAAACAAAATGTTGTTTCGTGTTTGTAGAAGGAAAATAACCTCAGGGTCATTAAAATATATATATAATTTATTTTTTCAAATGCTGCAAATAATACTGAGTCAGTAATTCAGTTAAGAGTAAGCGTCGTTAATCGCTCAGAAACACTTGCTGGCCCATACACCCACAATAAAAGTCAACACCAGTGGGAAGAGTAAGCACAGCACGCACAGTTAAAAATTCTGCACAGGACTCATGTCAGACGTTCAATGCAAACATTGTTTTTCATGCTGGCATCGCCGTGGCAAAGTTGGCACTTGACTGTTATTTTACTCGGCAGTTAAGATCCACTAGGCAGAGGTGATTGACACTATTCATGCTGAACACAAATGCAGCTTGTCTTGTATTTATACCTGTTGGGAGCAAAGGGCACGCCCATACAGAGCCAGAGCTCGTTTGGCCTTTTTGGCTAAATGTCCCAAAAAGATAATTATGTTTATGTCTTTATATTAATATATTACACATATGACACATATACATGGACATTTTTTGTTGTTTTGTGATACCATTCTTTTTTATTATTATTATTATTTTATTTATATATATATTTATATACCGATATATACTGCAAATACATTTTATTTATTTGCAGGTTTTTTGAACACTTCTTAGAAGAACTGAGTACATGCTTCATAATAAATCGAAATGGAACATCTCTGATAAGACAGGTGGAAGTCTTTCCATAGTTTCCTTTGTTGAGCAATTTGCACTTAAAGCCTATAACAATTCAAGTCTGGGTGTCACAAATGTATTTATAATAGTCCTCTGTAGGAATGAAAGATGTGCCCGTCTTACCTTCAGGGATAACTCTTGTTTTCTTCAGTGTTGTGGAATCTTTTTTTTTTTTTTTTTTGGCAAAAGAAAACGAAGCTGGTCAGTGTTAAAAATATCATGACACAATAATCCCATGGAAATTGCAGTAATACTGATGAGATATGCAACAAACATGCTCAGTCACTCAATCCGAGTATAAAGAAAAAACGAAAACTCACTCTCTGGATCAGGACTGAGGTGCAAGCAGAAGCCTGTCATTGGTAAAGACTGACAGTGCAGATGGTGCAGCCAAAGAAACAAATCAGAGCATAACCCTCCTAACCAAATTATCTATACCTTGGCCCTCGTGGACTGCGAGCTCTTTGCCATCATTAGAAACCTTGTAAAGGCATGTCCAAGTATTGATTCTTACTGACTCTTGCGTGTTGAGCACGGATCTCGTAGTTGCTGTGATAATTAAAAGGAGCTCCATGACATATACCTGCCTGTTTAAGTATTCCGACAGTGACATATCAGTGCATTAGGTCAGTACGAAACAAGCTGTATTTTAAAAGAAACAATAACTTTGAGGTTAAAGTGCTGACTTTCTGCTTCAAGGGCATTTGAGGTGGTTTTTACGTCCTTATTCAGTGAGGAATGTGTTTGGATTGTAGTCGCTGCATTTACATGATTAATCAGGTGTGGATTCAACTTCAAATTAAAGCTGAAAGTTGGTACTTTGACAACATAGTCATTTTGTCATTCAAATCCAATGTTCTGGAGTACAGAGCCAAACAAAACTGTCCAAATACTCCTCTGGAGTTCTGCTATCGGATGTTCTACATCATCAACTCAGTCTACTCAGTCACAGTATGTCTCACAGCATTACCACCCCTAAAAATAACAGGTTTCCAGTCAGAATTTCCAATTATATTGATGCTTTCTCTCTGTCTGAACGAGCCTTGTAATTTGGCAGGTTGGCCTGGTTATATGAGTGAACACACTGCTCTGATTGGCATTGCTAATAGCGCCTTTAGTCAGTTTGGCTGCAGTATACACCCCCATTTGTGACAGATTATGTTACTAAACTGATTAATGTGCCATCCCCTCCACGGGGTGTTGAATCATGTGGCTCACCCCCATGACCTCTGCTCCATATGAGACATAGCCAGACCTGGATCTGACCCCGAATCTCTTTTTCTGGCATGCGTCGTAGGCAAAACATCCACGACCCTCCCAGTACATCCACTGGACAGTAAATGAACCTTCAAATATGTCTGTTCCTCTCTCCTCACTGTAATCAGTATCGTTAACCTCTGAGATATTGTGACAAACAGAAAAATTAAATCACTTATACATGTGTAAAAAGCACTCTTTACACAGTCTTGTTAGACATCTTATAACACAGATTATTACTAATGCGATGCTAACGAGCAGATGTCCATATTATCTTCATGAGCAGGTGCTCTTGATAATCTTATCTTAAAATATAGGCAAACTGCATACAGACACCCAGCATTTCTCCCTGCTTCTGAGTTCTTTTGAACAATTTCTATGAAGTAATACGGACTGTACAATATGTTCTATCATACAAACCAAACTAAACATATTTAGCAAGTTGCTACATGACTAATCCCGATGCACAAATGTTTTTTTTGTGCACCCTTGAAATACATTTCCTACGTAAACATTAAAATGACGTTCTGCCAGCAAACTTGTACGCATTGTCTTCTTGTGTCTGTAATTTCCAATTACTCCAGTTTAATTGCACAAAATGGCTGTTTAATTGATATAACTTTTTAATTATATCGAAGATTGTCACTGATTCAGTGCAATAAAACTGACCAAATTTTATTGCTGTTTAGTTGAGATGGTAATACTATCGGTGTAATGGCATTCATTCAGTGGCCCCTAATGTTTGATTCACACTATTACCCTCGTCTCTTTGAAATTTAGTTCTTAAATTAATAATACATTTACATGTTAATCATGAACCAACATTTTCAAGGCTTCATTAGTTTGTTGTGCTAATTTGATGTAAAGATGAGCACCAGTGACTGAATGCAGCGACGTTTTGTTTTTTTTTTTTCCATACGCTGCAGGATTAAACAAGTGATAAACTCAACACAAAGTCAAACCGTACTCCTTGAGCCCCCTTCAATGTGACAAAAACTGGGAAGAAAAATAAATGAAGAGACGGTGATGTGCTAAATGGGTTCAAATGTGTGTCGCAGTTAACCATTACAAGGTCACTGATACATTTAAATGCTCCAGAGGAGAGAGAAAGGATTGATTGAACAGATTCAACGTCCCGCTCTCCTCATTAGACTCATTTCTCAGCTGCCTGGGGTTAATTACCACACACACACCTCACGCTGTTGTTCCACTTACATCATAATTACTGTGGCGAAGATCGAGAACAATCTAAAGCTTGTGATATGAGGCCTTCCACCGCCGACCGACCACACATGCACACGCGCGTAGACATATATGCATGAACACACGCACACTCACATCACAACAGCATCCCCATCAATATTTTCTGCCTGAACCTCCCGGTATATTCCCAAATCCCCCTCCCTCCCCAGGAGCCAGCTGTTTTTGGGATTGATTTCATTTATTTAATGATGGCTGTGCTAATGACCCTTCGCACATGGCTGATGGTGTCACAGACACCACAACAGTCTCAGGAATGAGGATTGGATGGGGGCCTGGAGAGTGAGGGGCGGGTGATATTGAAGAGGGCAGGATGAAATAGGGGGAGCACAACAGAAGGATGAGGGAAGCTGTAGACACCATGTACGCAGGCGGTCTTTGTCTTTCTCAAACAAACAAGGACACTGGCTGTAGAATGGAAATTAATAACCACTCCATGGACTCATTTTTACACTGTGGCACAGATGAAAGAGACCTATCCACCTCTCATCAGAGACTGGTGGCTGGTTAGCATGACTGGATATTTGTTTTCTGAAGAGCTGGCGTGGCAGCTTTGGAGCAAGCCCTTGGTATACAAATGAAATGTTTTGCAATTACTATTGTCTTGGGGACAAAAAAGACAAGTCATTTTTAAACGGTGTCAGGGACGAATGAAAAACTTTTTCAGGTTACCATCAAGCATGTAAAGTGTACAAAAATGTGTACAAAGGTGCAAAACAGTCATTATTAGCCAGTTTTAAGGGTGATTATCTTGCTAAGAAGTTATTTTCCTAAAATAAATAAAACATTTACTTACACTTTGTCAGATTTGAAACTAAGGTATTCAGTGATGAGAGTTTTAGAAATCAAGAACAGTGTTCATAGTAATGCCACCTAAGTGTCTTCATTGTCCTACTTGACATTACAGCCTCAGGGTTACTTTGTGTCAAGCATTTTCATATTTACTATCACCAAAATGACATCCTCTAAAACAGCCTGTAAACTCAACAGATTTTCTTTTAATAAGGGGCCATAATAATTTGTCTTATTTCATTTATGATTCAAATAAATGATAAGACCCACTACACTGAAATGTACTAACTGTGTATTCTAGTGAATGTGGATGCCGCACATACATGTATCATTTCACCAGCCAGTGAGAGTGCTCAATCAGTCGTTCTTGGACACACTGTTGAGGGACACGGAAAGCATTGCATCACCCTTGATGGATCTGTCAGACTATTTATCTGGGCCACACAGCAGTGTGAAGTATGAAGGGTCCATCATAGGCTTTTATGGGTTTTATTATGCGTTGTCAGTCTGACTTTCATACTAATTCTAACCCGGGCCATCAACTGACTGTTCACCACATCTCTTGCCCAGGTCCACACCCTTTCTCACCTTGTTTCTTGTATAAGCTTTTAAACTGTTAATCACACTGACTATGAACATGAGAACCCAGCACACTTACTTGCAGCTGTTGTTGTGTTAAAGTTTGCAACTTGAACACTTGGCACTTTCAGGTGTCTAAACCATTAGAGAAGTCTGCATCAAATAAGAGTGTATCATATAATGATTTGAGGGTGTGTGCACCGTTTTTGCACGCTCAATAAAAAATCTGGCTCTGTGCGAAATATTGTGTCTTTTATGTCTTTTTCTATTTTCTGTTCATTCATATCATTCGTTCATGCAAATTGTAGTGAACCAAAACTGAACCAGGTCTATGTGAGTGTGAAAGTACAGTCACATTCCTAACATGGGATGTACAGGTAACAGGGCATCTATAGCTTGGTCATGTGTTACAACTATAGTTGTCAAGTCAAGTCAAGGGGTTCACCTGAAACTGTGTTTCACCAAGGACCATGGTGCTACATGAAACATAAAACACAGTGCAGACAGGACTACAGTAAAGTGTACGCACATTACAACACAAAATACAAAGGGGTTACTGCACATAGTGCAGTACATTCAGACAAGAATACAGATGATTGACAAGAAACTACCGTAACAGTACACACAGTGTAACAAACTAGGACATACAGTGTTCTGGATCATCCACAATGCTTCCTCTCTTGCGCTGGCAGCACTTGTTGTAGATGTCTATGACAGAAGGGAGAAAGACCAACTGTAGGGCCTTGCGGTCAGAGATGGTGCAATTGACGAACCACGCTGCGATGGCACTTCCAAAGATGCTTTCAATAGTCCCTCTGTAGAAAGTGGTCAGATTTGGTGAGCTCACTGCAGGAGGTAGAGATGCTGTTGAGCTTTCTTTGTGTCTGGTGCTCAGGGTTCATGTGATGCTGCTGTGATGTAGACACCCAGGAACTTGGAGCTTTGGACTGTCTCCACACAGGAGATGTTGATGGTCAGCGGGGTGCGCACATGTTGAGCTCTTCTAAAGTCAACAATGACTTCTTTTGTTTAGTCCACATTGAGGGACATGTTGTTTGTGGCACACCGGTCATTGAGTAGTTCCTGTACAAGAACATGTCCTTTCCATTGATCAAACCCACCACGGTTGTATTATCAGCAAACTTGATGGTGTTGTTTGAGCTGTACACTGCAGTGCAGTCATGGGTTAGCTGGGTGAAAAGCAAGGGGCTGAGCATGCAGCCTCGAGGGCCTCCTGCATTTATTATGGTCAGTTGCAGTGAGTGGTGTTTAGACTCAGCTGGCTCAGCTTCCCCATCAGCTGCAGAATATTGGTGATGTTAAATGCTGAGCTGAAGTTTATGAACAGCAGTCTGACAGAAGAGTCTTTTTTGAAGCTGGTGAGGGGCCAGGTGAATGATTGTGGTGATGGCACCATCAGTGGAGGGGTTGGGACGATACACAAATTGCAGTTCATGCAATTGCACTTCATTACGGTGGGTGTGGGTGTGACTGGATCGAAGTCGTTGAGGTTGGTCTTTTTTTTGGCATGGGGATAATGGTGGTGGTTTTAAGACATGTAGGGATGACAGTGGTGTCCAGAAAGATGTTGAAGATATCCATGATATCCATTAGCCAGCTGGTCTGCACATTCTCTGAGCCACAGCCAGGTAGGCTGTCTGGCCCAGTAGCTTTCTTTAGGTTGACTCTGAGCAGGGTTTTCCTCACATCATCTGTGGTCGGATGGAGATGGTGTCTTTCCTTGCCACCGTGTCACTCAGCGTCTCAAATCAAGGGGTACAAAGATGTACAGCAGCAATAATATATAATATAGTGAAAATACAATATTTTTAGTGGGCTACAAGCCGGGCCACCGCAGCAGTAAGTAACATACATTAATGGAACAAGATGTGAACAGATGTAGAGGGAGGAAAGAAGATAAGAGCTCACTCCAGCCCTATCCTGTACACTCTATCATAAAAGGACACCCCAGTCCGACTCCTAAATGTGGATAGGGTCTGGAGCAATAGTTCCACAGGACAGTAGTAGTCACCTAACACATCATAGAGGTCGTCAAACTATCATGTAGTCCGATCCTTATATTGGCTGATAAAGATTACGTAAGACTGTCGCCATATCACAAAGACAAACCGTCTCTGATAGAAATTCAGTTCCAGTTCTGGTCAATGCCTCTGGTACAACAAATCATCAAGTAATCATCGTTGTAGCAGCAGCAGAAGAAAAATGTATGATTTTATATTGACATCGGCCCATTTTGACAGATCATTCAGATCTGCATAATCATGCAAGTATGTACTTATGCCCCACAACATCTTACAGCATAATATACTGACCTCATACTAGTAGGAGATATGTAAAAATTAAAAACAAATAAGAATGTCAATATAGTACACACAGCCTTAAAAGCATAAAATGAATGTGTGTGTTTGTGTGAGGTAGTACTGCGACACGGATTCATGGAGGGTGAACATATCGATGGTTTGGAGTGGCTTTCAGTATGAACATTTCATGTCCCAGAAACAGAAGCTGTCAGATATCTTGCGCCGTTACTGTTTGTGTGAACTTTTTATAAATATACATGCACACACCTATGACCTTTTTGCAGGATGCTAAGGCTTAGCTGGTCCTGCCAGACACTGAGGCCTGTCATAAAACGAGAGGAATGTGCCTTACAGTATATCAGATATGTGTCCCAGGTCCAGATCTGCTGGGGTGAGGCAAGGCGGTGAGCTGGAGAGGAGGCTGTCAGTCTAGTCAAAGGGGAGGACATCTTTGACCCTTTCTTTCCAGCCACACTCGGGGTATGAAGAGGTTGCCTAAAACCTCCTCTTTTCTATAACCACTACCTTTTATTTGTTAGAATGAAGTTCAGCTCAGGCAGCATTTAGACATTTTTTTTTTTTTTTTAAACATTTATGTAGATGACTCGAGCTGAACACCAAGTACTCGTGTCACCACATTCGAAAAAGACCGGGAAGACTGTGCAATGGACAACTGTGCAAGAAAATTCCTGGGGGCTTTCTGGTACAATAATTATCACCATGCAAACGGCAATGGGATTTATCGTTTGGGGGCTGATAAGACTCTCTTTGCTGTCGGAGTCTCAGTGGAAGGGTTATGACTACTCTCTGAAGAGCATCAGCATGAAGATCCGTCTTGTGCAGTAGTTCTCCAGGACTAATGATTCCTTTCTCTGTCAGTCATTAAGCATGTAATCTCACAAAGGGCCTTATTTTCCTAAAACTGGGCACTAGCACAATCCACGGGTAGCAGAAAACCAACTAATATTTGCAGGCTGGAGACAGGCAGTGTATTATAAAACACTTTGTACGAAGGCCAAAGCTACAGTCATTATAGTGAATTATACTGCATTCATAATGACTACATTCATAAACAGATAATGCTTTCTGATGGACTATATTGACGTAATTAACTACTGTAAAGTCATCAACTAGCTTAACTAGCTTTGGTTGAAACCTGGATTAAAACGAGAAGAAAAAGATCACTTAGACTTCTTGTCAAGCAAGGTCATAGCTGACCCCAGCTACGTGTGCGTACTTGTGTGTGTGAAGGGCGGTTGCAACAGGTATAAAATGTCTGACTCATTTCAAATGATTTTACTTACCGAATCCCAACTTTTTTATTTCCTTACTTTTCCTCCAGTGCTAAGTCAGTTGCACACAACATAAACACAGCTGTTGCAGGAGTTTTCCACTGTGTATTGAACAAGTCAAGTGAAGCTCAGAGGTTATTTTCAATGTGCTGATGGTGGAGATGCTTTGATGTATCTTGTTTAAATCACACATGCAATGAATTCAGCCAGATAAAATACTAAGGCAGAGAGCTCTGGATTTATTCTCACTCCCAAGCTAACCGTAACAGAGACTCTGTGCTCTCATGTGGAAACAACCTTATACTAGAGTCACAGATACTATCACTGCACTAATGTCCCCACTACCTATTTTGGAGATAATCCTGCAAGTAGCAGCCGCATAGCATGCAATCTTTAAACCATTTGCTTGTAGCTGCGGAGCTATAAGGCAATGTGCAACCAGCCATGCGTTAGACTGAACACTACAAATAATCATCCCACCACCACTGGCATGCACAAACACTTTACATAAGTGGCACTGGCTGCCAGTGGCACATGGATAAGAATATTACACACCATATTTATTTACAGGGCAAGAACTGAGACCAGAATCTTGATTTGTACAGTAAATGGTGTGTTAGACATTTTAGAATAGACATTCACCATCAGCATTGAGCACTATGAGCATTTCCATGAAAGCCACCTTTTAGATAATACATTTACATCAAGTGCTAATCTTTAGTATAGAGTCTGATTGAAAGTATTTCTTCAAACCAACCAATGGTGCTCTTCTGGTCATTCCCAGATCTACATTAAACACTGAAAATTATCAGACCACAGAAGCTACATTCTAAAACAATAACATTATTCTGGTGTGTGCAACATACACATTATAGTTTTTGTACTTACGGACCAAATATGACTCATTAAGGGTGTTATTGGAAATAACACAATAATTCCACGTTTACAAAGTGGCTAAACCATGGACAGACACATTGCAGACTGCATCCATCTTCATAGATTATTGCATTTCACATAAAAAAAAATAAAAAAATGTGTCCAGTGAAAATGTAAGCAGCTGTCGGTGAAATTCCACCTCCACACAGCTTGACACTGTCCATCAGAACTGGGGAATGCTGGACTAATGGGCAGAAAAAAAACAAACCTTGTTTGTCTGTGTGGCAGATACACAGCTAGAAATACATTCAACAAACCGACTATGTTATGATTGGCCATAATCTTTTTGATGCTGATTGTCTGCGACTTGGTCATATCAAAGTACTGCAGCTGTGACACTATACAGAAAATGCAGCGATAATGTCCACAAATCAAAGACGTCAGTTTTGGTTGCAGCATTGACAGGAAGAATAATAAAGTGCACTGCCACATACAAACAACACACACTCCAAAAAGGGAAAAAAAAAAAAAAAATCATTGCCATTCATCAAATTCATAACAGGAAATGACAACGGAAAGTCTCATTGCATCATTTTGACAAAATAAAATACATACCCTTTTGAATCCTGAGTAAATGCTCATACCAATACAAGTAAACAGGCATCAGGAAATAACACAATACATTTTGAAATAATTTAAGACACATGGTGTCAAGCATCATGAACCCAGCACACACAATTTCCATTTATTCAGTCAATATTTTACCTGGTCATCGTGTGTTTTGTTCAGACAGCATTATAATGAAAACCTTTAAATTTGCCCCTCACACTGAGATTTCAGGTTACCCTTTTAAATTTCAATCAAGGATGACAGTTTCATTAAACAGTATTCTTTCTCTTAAGTACTTCTCTGAACCCTTCCACTTAAATTTGCTCTCAGAAAGGACCCTAATTGAAATGTCCCACTGCTATCACCTTGGAATGGTAATTTTATATTCAGAAATTTATCTCTGCCTGTGTCGTTAGTTTAAGATGTATCCTCTGGTAAAAAAAAATGCTGGGAGTCAAGCATGCATCAATTGCTGTCAGCCAAATGTGATCGCCACAAGGCGACACCAAGAGCAATGTTAACTCTACGTTATTAAATAGACTTAGAGACAATCCTCAGACATGAACAAAGACGATCCTTCGATATGACAGTCACTGAACAACAAATTTAATACAATTTTGGCATTAGCAATTCAAACTTATGAGACCAAACTTACTATTTATGGATAATAATGTAACTTGTTTAGCTAAGGTCAACAGAAATTACAGCGTTCAAAGAGAATGCTTTGTGTCCTTCTTTTCACCCAACATGGACAAACATTATATATTAATTATTTGCCATGCTAGCAGCATTGCTCTAAGGATAATATGGGCCTATTATTTACATTTACATTTAGTCACTTAGCTGACACTTTTATCGAAAGCGACTTACAAAAAAGGGAAACAATGAAGGTACAATGTGACAACAATAAGTGCCACAATAAGTACCATGACAGTTGTAAAGGGGGGTAGATTTATCATTTCCAGCCATTGGTAGTGCTAGGAAAGGAGGTAGTCTCTGAAGAGCTGGGTTTTCAGGACTTTTTGAAGGTAGAGAGGGGTGTCTCTGCTCTGGTAGGAACTGGTAGCGTGTTCCATCAATGGGGAACAACAGACAAGACGAGTTTAGATTGCCCTGAGCCAGGCAACACACGGGAGGAATGCAACAGCCGGCCATATATTAGTCAGGTTGTTGGTCTATTGGCTGGTGTTGGACTTTAGTCCACACTGAAATGTTTCAACAGTTATTGGATGGATTAGCACCAGGATGTGTACACAGACTGTGGTCCCAAGATGATGCATCCTAAAAAAATAATCCAATAATTTTTTATGCAAAATGTGTGCAATACTTTGTTTATGTCCAAATACCTCACCATCCTCAGCTATAGTCTATAGTTTGGTGCAAATTTACTAAACTAATATGCGCTAGCATTAGCTCAAAACATAGTGGTGCTATGTGCACACATCATGCAGTGAGGAGGTATCATACTGCAGCAACATTCAAAGATAAAAAAAACTGCAGTAACGATTGCCAGTAGGAATAGCTTGTTTGATTAATAGTAAATGACCAGACAAAATTATTATTTCAGGACAAATATAGAAGTGCATCTAGTGCTAAAATAATTGATCAAACGGTGCATGAGTGTTTTATTTTTGTTTCAGATCAAAAAGCATACTAAAATACACGTTGCACAGGATTGCGTCACTTTATTTATTGGTGAACACAATGGATGACCAACTCCGCACAGAAGTCTTTCTTTCTTTGAAGAATAAAGTTCATCTTATTTCTAGCTTTCTAGGTTGCTAGAGATGAGATGTTAGGGATTTTTAACATCAGTGAAATCAAAGGAAAGTTGTTTTTTGTGAAATGCTGAATGTCAGTGTGGTTCTCTTGTGGTTGTCTTCTTTGTTGCTTACTGTCCATCTATACCTGAAGCTTAATTATCAACAATAACAGCGTTGTTTCTTATCTGTTCAGTCCAAAGTCCTTAAAAAGTCCTGCAATATGTTGCAAATCAACATGTCATCAGAACTACTAGCAACATAGCATCCGTCCATTATCTGTGGGGCTGGAGCCTATCCCAGCTGACTTTGTTACACTCCGGACAAGTCGCAAGCTTATCGCAGGGCACATAGAGGCAAACTACCATTCACACTCACGACTATGGACAATTCACCTATTAACTAAGAGTCACAATTAACCTTCTTAAGTGCAGGCTCCACACAAAGTCCTGTAATTCCAACCTCTTCAAAGGATATCCCGAGCCTTTACCTAAGAGTGATCAACACCACCAGCAAACTTTCTCTATATTGTATATATATATTGGCTTGAGTTGCATGCTGCTGAAGACGCTGATCACTTCACAGGGCTTCCCACATTTACAGTTCAGACAGTTTGTTACTACTGTGCCTGTTTCCTGAAACTGGACTCCACTCAAATTACAGTGATACTGGATACAGCTCATATGGGTGCCTGAGGTTTCGGTCAAAGATTCAGCATAGTCAGAGATCACCTACTGAGCTGATCTCTTGTCATCTATCATGGATTATCCATGATCGTTCAGGATACAGTAAATGACAATGGATTTGATTGTAATTGGTCTGTGGGCTACCAGACCAATGCACTGAAAGCAATGTGTGTTAATTATGGTATGATAGGTAGATTTTCCATGTGCTAGCACATACAGACAACTATGAAGGCTGACTCATGCAACAAATGCACACAACGGCATTTTAACTCACATTATGACTCAGTATGATCTCGACATGAGGGGATTTGTTTTTTTTCTTTACCATTTGAAGACAATTGTGCTGAACATGAGTCACAGACGTAAATCTACTTAACCCAGGCATACAGTGCAGGAATATGGTGGTATTTTTAAACATTATAAGGCACAAAGTGGACAGAGATTGTCACAGTGGGTAGTTGCTAATGCCCAGAGTGCTACAGTCGATTAGATTTCCTGCTCTAAAACTTCCACCACGCAGTTACACACTTAAATGACAAGACACAAAGCGCAGTAACACAGTACAAAAGGAGTCATGAATATTCCTCTTCAACATGCCTTATAAAGAGTGAAAATGACAGCATAAAAAAAATAAAAAATACTTCCCATTCCCATCCTGACCTGATATTTTATCTGATGCAACCCCATGCAAGTTTAACAAGGGAGGTGTCCCGTGAGCAACTTTTTTCCCCAAACATGAAATCAAAATCGAATCCAAAAATATCATGTCAATATTGTAAATTTGTTAAGAAAGTTCCTTTTGGAAAAGGGGCTTGACACTATGAAGCTGTTAATTTCCTCAGCTATTTCCATTCATTCTGTGCTGAGCTGCTTTCTCGGCTCAGATCATATGATGTGTGAAGTGTATTTTTTTTCTCCAGGTACTGACAAAGAGCCACGCAGGTTAGGTGGCATGGGTCAGTATGGTGTCTTACAGGCAGTCACAAAAACAAGCCATTAAATCTTCCATGTCCAACCATGTCACCTAACATGTCCATTCCCTTTCCCTTCCCTATAGACAAAAACATCCACCATGTTATTATAATCCATGCAGTTATAATCCTGGGGCCTCATTACAGAACCTTCCTACATTTGAAATCATATCTTATCTCAGTTTAAGATGACATGTAGGATTTCTGGCATGACAGAAACATATTTTCCAACTGCATGTAGGAAAAAAAAATCTTATCTAAGGATAGGAACTTGGCTAGTAGTGAACCGTTGTACCTGAATAATTTCTTATTTTTAGCATTGTGATTGCAATAATAAGAAACAGTCCATTTTACTTGACATGTTTAACATAACACACATAATAATATGTGTTCATACTTAAAGACAGACATGAAACAATAGCTGCAACTCAATTATCATAGCAAATTCAGCATGATTAGGAAGTCTTGTGTACACTATAATGTGCAACTGCGTATAACTTTATATCTGTGGTAGTAGCAAAGTCAAGGTTATGTCTTTAGAAACTAACTTTTCTTGCCACTGAATAATCGCACTTGTAGCCAGAGAAGTGTTTGTATTTACAGCACAGGCTGATCAGGAATTCACTTAACATACGTTTTTGCAACAGTTTTTCTTTGACCTTTCCCATTCCATCTTTTCAATGTTTTGGTCCTTGTTGATTATTGACTTTAATTGATTATTTCCAGCTTGACCTCTGACATTTCATAGACAAATCCACTTAAAATTGTGGTGGAGGTGATGACCTGCCATCACCCTACAGTACATCTTATTGAAATTGGGACCATGTAACCTCCAATCAGATGGGCTATTCCAATACCAAGTAGGCCATGGCTGGCAGGTCGGTCAGTTTATCTTTTTCACTTTTTTTTTTTTTGTATCGCATTGCTGATGGTGGACCCAGTAGGTGGGCAGGCCCATCTGCCATTTGCCAGAATTGCCAGATTGCCTGTCCAAATGTGGTCCAAGTTGCCAAGCATCCCAATATAAATTTTGGATTAAGAGGTTTAATGTATATACAAAAGAGATCCTTGTAAAGATTAAAAATCACTGGTTAAATATTATTATTTACTGCTGGAAAAACATGTTTCTGTCTGTGATACTCAATGTTTTCACTCATCACTTGCACACAGCCTTTTCTAAACCTGTCTCACCATTAGCTCTCTGCAATATTGTTAGTCTGTTTTTTGGGTTTTTTTTTTTTGCTACCTGCCTGTGTGCTCGTCTCAAAATGGCATCACTGAAAAACCCCTCTGTTGATTCCAACTTTGAGGCTATACTTGATGTGCCGTGTGATATTTTTGTGTCTCTGTGAGATAAACATGACTGATTGCAAAAGGATAAATACAGCAGCCAGGAAGAAGAAAGCTGTACTTGCTATTGTAGCTAAAAATTACATTGCAAAGATGACTATCATTTCTACTGGATATATGGTTAACGTGCAACGAGGGTTTTTCAACCATCATGCCATTTTCCTGCCAGTGTAATCCTCTGAAGTAGATTTTTAATTATCATCAATACACAATTGTTCTGAGACAGGTGAGTAATATGAAAATTACAGATGTTCATAGGTGAGTACAAATCAACCAGCCATCTAAGTGTTGAATCACTGTAAAGGCAGAGGGGGAGATATTCATGATTTCGTAGCCTACTAATGCTCTGTAGCCCATTACTGTGGCACTAATGGGGTATTTTGAGAAGAGGAAAAATGTCATAACGGTCTGTAATTTGTTTCATGTTTGTAGTAATGTAGCCATTTATGAGAGGAACATTATACAGAATGTGTTGAATATGAGGACATTGTAATTGCAGTGTAAGATTTTAAATCTTTATGCATACTGCCGTGTTCTCTGAGGCCTTTTAGTGTTCCTTTATGTAAGAGCTACGCTAAGCAAGGACAAAGTAAAGATATTTCACCTAATGTGTGCTAAAAACTCTTGACAGTAGTTCTCAACTTTGGCCTTTAGCCATTTAGTTAGTTGGAGAATGTCCACATGGAAAGATGGATGTGGATATTAAAGAAAGGTGGGGAGGCTGCAAGCACGGTGCAAGGGTGTAGGAAGCATACAAAGAAGTGGTAGCATTTGTAACCTGTAGTGCAAGCCATGAAGTTTATTTAGATAGTACCCTGAAAGCAGAAAACAATAAGATTAAAGAAACATAGTCGTTGTCCAGACAGTAAAAAAAGTAGTTTTGAAACCATTTCTATCATCGAGTTTTGTAGAGTAGTGTAGTACCTAGTACCTATTTTTATTTCTTCTTGTGACTGTACATGTATCTACGTTTCTGTCATATTCTGTCGATTATGCATACCATCATTCACTGTTAAACAATTGCTTAGACACAGCATGCAGTCCATTAACTTGCGGTAAGCTTCCCATTAAACTTGCATAATGGCGAGATGGGTAGCATGACAAGTAGCGTAATGTAATGGCTTCTCTTCCCTGCCAAATATGGAATGACTTTGTGTCATACATCGTTATAAAGGGAGAAAAGTCTGACTTTGAGGGAGGTAGACCACACATCTTCCAAAATCACCACGCATGAGTGAAAATAAAACACAGTCTAAACTGTTAAAGATCTAAAAGATGCCGCTATGCATGCATAGCATATTATTCACTCAAACACTTAACCATTGTTTCATGCTAGAAGCAGGCACTTTACAGTATTCCCTTGAAGGCAGGAAAAGAAAGATGAGGGAACAAAGGAGGACATTACAGCTTGAATTAAATTGGAAATAAATTTCGCTTCTAGACATCCAGACATTTTGGGGATTCCCCTCTCAGGGCTTTAGTTCAGGGAAAAGGCGACGTCTAGAATGGATGGATGGATGAAAAATTGACGGATTCTGTTGCTGAGGGTGGTTACTCATTTAAAAGGGCTTGTACATATTGCATAGTTTGTAGAAGAGGGCAGTGTGAGGGGAATATGTGTGCAGTCAGGACTATTTACATAACTGGCATTAGTGAAAACACACACACACACACATACACAGGCTGACTCAATTGTGTTTGTCTAAAGGAGGCAGATGATCTTTTATTTATTTTTTTTGTGTTTTCGTGCCCTATGTTTTGCTATTGAAATCAGTGCAGCTAAACCACAGGGGGGAGCCCAGTTAAAACAGATTAATCTTCAACAATCTCCCCTTCTTATCACCAAGGTGAGCTTAAATCAACACTTGTGTGCACAGATAGTGATTTAAAGGGTCAGCTGCATAGCAGCAACCTGCTGAAGGTCAGTTTTCTTGTTTAGAGTCTTTGCTTTGTGGTTTCTTTAGACAGAGGTCGTCACGACACATTGTTTTCTCAAAGGCATCCATCAAAGCCATCTCCTTTGGCATTGATTACCTTGGCTCATTAAGAAGCCCTCTGAAGACCACCAACCTCTCCTCCTCACATCCCCGCCGCCCTTACACACACAGCACCGCAGCCACACACGCGCAACATGTATGTAGAGTTACACAACAAAGGCTTCCCTGAATAAATATTAATGGATGGATGCATTATTTCTGTAAGTCTAGCTGTCTACCAGTCAATAAAATATCTCGTATAACCCTACCGAAATGTTTTAGATGTGCGTAGCCCAATTCATTTAAAGGCATTGGTAAAGCTAATATGTGTAACAGTCAACAGTGAATGTATCTCTGAAGGAACATACATATTTGTATTATTTTGCACAGTGATTTCTTGATGAATCTTTCCAAAAGCCTCTGTCAAGGCAAAATACATTGCAAGCGAGAGAACATGAACTGGATTTAGATGCTTTTTTTTTTTTTTTTTTTTTTTTAATCCAAGCTAGGACTTCTCTTAAATCAATAGTGCCAGTGATGCCTGATTGCATTCTGTAAGAAATGCAATTGAATGGTGACTTCAATACAACTCAAATCAATGCTATTTGTCGATCCAGGAAATTACTTGTGTCGTGAAACCTGGGACCGTAACAAGACAGGAATACCCTGCCAATGACATTTGTTTAAGAGGAAATTGTCTCCACTTCCAAGCTTTCTGACAGTTTGAGGACCCAAGCTCTCAAACTGTATTCTGTTTGATCCAAGTGATATCCTGTCTGCCAAGATTTAAACAAAGAAATTAAGACAACTTTTGAACACATTAAGACAGAAGAATGAAGACAAATTAGTTTGATGCACTTCAGCACAGCCAGTAGATTAAAGCCATATTGACTGTGACTCTGATGTGGTGACTTTGAGTAGGGAGGCATGGGTCATATTAGGTTTTGGCACAGCCAGATTAGTATGACATAGCTCAAGGAGAAAGAAATGGGACTGGCGAAGATGAGCCAGAAAAGTAGGCTCAAATGGATCAGGTAGCTGGCAGAAAGACGCGTCACAGAACATTGTCAAGGGGCAGGTATTTTTAGGCCCAGCAGCCACAGTTCACTGGCACTTTTACAAGAAGGATTGTAGGGCGACTGCAAAAGAGGAAAAGGGAAAGAGAAAGGAGGAGGCAAGAGAGAAAGGAGAGAGAGAGAGAAAGACAGTGACAGGAGAAGAGAGTCAGAGCAATATTTAATTGTCATTGAGGGAACCTTTGGTGTAAGATAACCGGTGGCAGAGACACGAGCGCAGCATGAATCCCCTGGGGTCTTTACACACACTTCTTAATTTCGTGACGATGCTGGAACTCTTTTTGTTTGACAGTTTAAACTGAGCCCACATATTTCCCTTGGCCGGTGGTATCACTGCAGTGATTCGACTGTTACAGTAGGGATGCACTCACAGAGATACTGTTTGATGTTAGACCAGTTTAAAACATTTGCATCTGCAACTGAAGAATGATTTCACCCTTTCACTCTCTCTTTCAGTCTATGTAGACCTGCCACACACTGCGACATCTGTCACTCCCTCTTCGACTGGCATATATGTCTGCTTCGACAATGAATAAAACAGATTTAAGCTGTTAGTATGCGTAGTCAGTTATATATATAAAGGCATCATGACTCACTAACATTCACAAGAAGTACAATAATGTATACTGTACTGTATTTCTGTGGTGTTGCTTATGCTACAGTATACAAGTCTTATAACTAACATATTTACATGCTAGCTTCCACTTGTGGAAGTGTTCAGATCCTTCACTAAAGTAAAAGTACTAATACAACACTGTGGTAATACTATACAAGTAAAATTCCTATATAGTAGTATAAGTATATAGTATATGTAGTTTAATTAGGAGACTTCTTTGAACCCATAAAGGAAAAATGACCAATTGATGTTGATGATTTCACCGGACTACATTGGCTTTAATATCACAGAGGCATTTACCTTTATTTACCTGTTCTTAACTAATAAACACAATAGAGAAAACATTTAGATCAGACATGAAAATAGATCAACAGAATTATTTTTTTCCCTGACTTGCCTTTCAGAGCTTCCATATTAAATTGGACATAGGGCAGAAAAAGAAACTCAGCTACTTATCCCAAGGACAGAAGTGACACTGAGAAGAAGTGCCATAATTTATGAGATACCACGCCTGCCTTGAAATAAAACATACATTGGAGAGGGAGGCCAAGGTTTCTGGTGCAAGGTGCAAGTAAAAAAAAAAAAAAGTAAAGAGAAATGAAAGGAGGAGACTACTGGATCACATGTGGGCTAAAGAGCAAGACAACAAGTAAATCCTGATCAAACAACTATATGTGTGTGTGTCTGTGTGTGTGTGTGTGTGTGTGACAATTAAATGTGGAGTGATAGCAACTGAAAAACAGTATGTAAGCAACATTTTTTGGAAAATATAAGGAGGCAACAGAATATTGGAAAAAACATCCAGCAAGATTAAAAACAGTATTAAGGAACAGGTATCAAAAAGGGTCCTGTCAAAGAACAGCTGCCGAGATTGTGACACCAACTACAATCATGTCACACAGCCAGCTGTGATGTTTTCAAAGTGGGTGTTAGAGCTACTGTACATATTAACAAAATAAGTTGTTAAGCACCAAACCATCTGTTTTCTTTCTTTTGTTTTACCCGAGGCAGAATGTCAAATCTTGTCTTCAGGTTCTGTCTAAACCTCAGCACACAGGTTATATATATATATATATATATAAAAAGTCGACAATTTTATGATGAATAATTGCTCTCAAGACTAGACATTCCAATCTAAGCAATTATCATCTGTGCTGCTGGGTAAGCTTGACTGCGCAGCAAATATAAAGCCTGGTCACTTATGTCAGCTAATTAGAAGCACTCAAGTAACTAGTCAGCCCAGGTCTCTCAGGTGTGTCATGACACAAGTATACGTTGAAGGTTTTTTTTTTTTTTTTTTTTTTCCCAATTTGCTAATTACTGCATGCCTCCTTGTCTCCTCAGCCACTGTCCTAAAGCATGTAACCAGCCAATCAATTAAGAGCTTTGTTCACTGAGAATATTCCAGTCTGTAAAAACGCGAAGGGCAGTGAGGCTTAAAAAAATAAATAAAGAATAAATAAAGCTGAATGAACTGAAAACAAATCTACAGCGTTGGTCCCTGTTGCATTCATCCTGATATACAAAAGGTCATTTCCCGTGCATGTTCCGTGGAGCACTGAGGTGGTGTTTGTGGCTCTGCGGGATAAGAAAAAACAAAGAGAAAAACTGTTTGGGAAGAGATTTTTCCTGGTCTGTCCAATCTCCCTTTTCATCTCCGCTCTTAAAATGTTGAACAAACCCTTGTCTTTGTAATCTATTATCAGTTTAATTTGATTAATCTTCACAGCTCTTTGCATCTAGTGGGAACATAAATATCAATCTGTTGAAAGGACTTCATTCTGTTTCTTTAGTTCGTGAGATATCTTCGATCTTGGCTATTATGAAATTTGTCACACATTGTTGCAGTATTTCATGTTATTAGATCTTTTCATTTTCACATAAATAGATAGAGTGACTAATAATAAAATAAATAAATATAGATATAGCATGGCCATTTGAATGAAAAATGTGATAGCGCATTTGAATGCGCTCCCGATCCATCTATTTCGAGAAACTAACCTTTGTCACAGCGTTGTCAGCCTGGATTGCCAGGGGCACAAAACACTGGGGCAAGCGTGGCAGCTCTGTCCCTCCTGAGGTTGACCGGTGACAAAAGTATGAATGCACACCAGGAGATATTACCAGCTTGGCAGTTCCTCGTTTCCATGGACAGTAATAGTGAGGGAGAAATCAATTTCTTCCACCTCTGCCATCCAAATGTGGCAGGAGCAGCTATGATAGTTTTAAGGAGGCAGCTGGCAAGCTGTGAGTTAGTGCTTCTGCTCATTAAATTGACCCTCATGCCATATTGAAGTCTGTAGAACAAACTGAGATTATGTGAGATAGGCTGATTATTCTCACCGTCCTTCTCGGCTCCCTCCACCTTCTGTCCGTTATTATTTTCACTTGCACTACAAGCTAGCGGTTAGGTTTCAACAACCATCAACTCTCAACAACCATCAGCTTGACTGAAAATCCATGCTTTTACACTGTAAGGAGTTATTTCGAGTGAAGACTTTTCATTTTGTTCAACATTTTTTTCTGTAAACGATCTATACATTGTCACACCATTTGATACTTTTTTTCAACTATTTTCTGGCAATACACTATATTTGATATTACACACAAATGAATTCTGTCTTTGCCTTTTCCACTCATGTAATGGTGAATGAAACTAGTATTTTTAGGACTTATCCAGAGAGAGAAATACTATAATACTATTACGAGACTAGCTTGTCATTGGTCTATTGTCATTTTTATTAGATTTTAAGGTTATTCTGGTTAACCCTAATCTTAGGTTATGGTTATTCTGTGGGTCGTATCCGAACACTTGTGTAATATACAGTTACAGATACAGTATCCTACTTGGGATGTTTTAGAAGCACGTGGATGAAACAAAGAAAGAAGTGTTTGGTATCTAGTTTGTACCCTCTGCACAGAAATTTTGACTGATGTCAGTGCTCAGAGCCGAGCAGATAAGTAAATTGTTTGATAGATCATTTATTTATCCCATGGGGGAAATGTGTTGGGGAACTCTTGGACATACAGCTGTCAGGTTCAGATTCGACTGACTGAAAAATAACTCAATCAGAGCCCAGAACCTGTCTCATTAAATAAAAAGTAGCCCAATTAAGACAGTTTTGATCCCAAGGGATGGATTTTATGAGATTAATGAAAATTGCTCGTACACTTCTTCTGTGGTTGTAGGCTATTTGAAATTGTGTCTGTCATACTTTTTTTTTTTTTTTTCACAATCTGTCCACCTCCTACCATTCCTTAAATACTGTGGGAGTATCGTCTCGAGATGAATTACGGCCATGATCCAAATGCGATCACCTCCATCTTTTTCCAAAATTCCAACATAAATGTGAGCAGAGTCCAATATGAGATGATGAAGTTGAGATTGAAATACCAAATTAATAAATAACCACACATCCTCCCTACCCTCCTTGGCATGGATTTTACAATCCCTTTTGAAAACTCGGAGCCATTTGTTAAACCTCGGGTTACTCGCGATTTAAAGTAAGCCTCCCCTTTTCAGTAAACAAATCCTGCTTCTCACTTTGTGCGGCAACTAAAAATGTCTAAGAAGTTCCCAGATTTCATCTTTAACTTAAAATATGCACAAAAAAAAAAAAAAAAATCAGTTGAAAGACGTGGAAAACTGTGAGGATAGGCTTCAGTTTCTAGTGATATGCAATGCTTCATCCTCATTATGTATCTCAAACAATGCCCAAGGGCCTCATTTTGACCAATGTTGACGCAAACATGGCCACGAAATCCATTGTGCACACACACACAAACACTCACACGCAGTAAAAATGTTTTGCATCCATTCCTTGATGGTAATCTCACTTGAGGATTATATATTCTGAGAACAGTGATTCCCAGATGTCAAAGTCAGTGCTCATTTTCATGTTTCAGTGCAGTCTTGGGAACACATCCCAGTCATTAACATGCACTCTCTTACGATGCATTGTTTCCGCTCATTCTCTATTCCCCCACTTCCACCAACTTCTTCCTGCCTTTCTCACTTCTCACATCCCATCTACCATCTTTCTGTCCTGTGGCAGGAACACACATACTGACATTTTCTTCCACATTTGTCTTGAAACCATGCCGGCATACAACATTTTGACAAGGTTTGTTTGTTTTGTTACCTAACAATTTTAGGGCGTACATACCTTATTGGAATTACAGGCACCTAACAGCATTAAGCTATGTGTTTACCTGGGGATTTGTGTCAGATTGGCATTTATCTAAACACACTCAGGCATGGACTAAAGACACACACTCTGTCACAACATATCAGTAATAGGTTCTTTTCCAATACGGTTGAATGTGTTCAAATGTATTTTGACAGTCTCTACCTTTCTTTTTTTTAAATACTTGATTAGCTAAAGTATTTACAAAATGCTGTCAGGAGAGGTAACCAATGGTCTCTGCTCCAAAGAAGGAAATTGTGTAGTTTAATATAGCAAAGCTCCACTTGAATGTTCTCACTTCCTTTGACGCATGCACACACACAAAAAAAAAAAAAAAAATCACTAATTTCTTCCACAACTATCAGAAATCCACTCCCAGCTGTACCTCCGGAGTATATCTCCCTAATTAATGACTTAATTAAAAACACTTGTGGGATTATGAAAGGGGTCATATTTGTCCCTATTCAATCAAACACATTCTATTTGGGTGCCTCTGAGAGCACTTTAAGTGATATAGTGTAGGCACACATTTAGCCAGTAGGGCTTGATGTCGTGTGTGTGTTTTTTTTTTCCCATCACATCTGCTAGTTTCATTGTTTCTTTAAAGAACTAGTACAGCATATTTTGCAACTCATGGCATTAAGGAAATTGCTGAGAGTACACATGTATGTACAGTAGTATGCATATGCAGTATGGTGTGTGTGAATGAGTGTGTCAGAGGGCTTGCCACCGCATTTAAGAATGTGAGGATCGCTGACAGTACTCAAAGTCAGATTAAGTGTCTTGATGCTGAAGAGAAGCCAAGATTTCTCACGTCTCATGGGACAGCTGAAGGGAAAATAACTTTTATACATCTGAGGCAAGACAAGTCACTTTGTTTTTATCTGTTCAATGTCGTTGCTCCAGCCTCTCATTGGCTAATCAATGAAACCCAAGAGGGCTCATCAGGCACCAAGGAATGTCAGCCAAAAGCCTTTGATCCGCTGACCTTCATCCGCTGTGCTCCAGCAAAAATACCATAGAGAGTGATCCATGTTTGCATGCTTTTAATGGGCCTCGGAGGGCCTTGTTGACAGTCCTTTGGTTTCCAGAGGGTCAGTTCAGTAACTGTACAGCATAGCCTTGAAAACCTCTGGAAATGTGCCTCTGACATCTCCCCAAAGACTCATGCACCATCGTACACATGACAGTAAACTAAGAGGCTTATTAGTAATACATGATTAAGTGATTACTTGTTAATCAGTACAGTAAAATACTGATTATGCAGGAAATGGAGCATGGGTTAAATATGGAGACAGCTAACTCTAATTCCTTCAAGTGAGGCACCAAGCCGCTAAGACATTCCAGTAACCTTTGCAGGGAGACATAAAACACACACACACACACACACACACACACACACACACACACACACACACACACAACTGTTGTTTTTTTTAAACGACTAGACGAAATTAAGAGATTAATCTCAACATGATGACGGCAAAAACATGTTTGTTGACTACAGGCTCTGTGTGTCTGTTTGTGGGTGTGTGTGTGTCGGTCGGTCGGTGTGTGTGTGTGCTCAGATGTTGTAATGGCATTCTGGCTGGGACTGAGAAACTGATTCGGCTCTCTGAGGCAACCATTTATCTTAATCTGAGGTGACCTAAATCCTCGACATCTGCTGTACAGTCTTTCCTTTTAAAACAGAATTTCAGACTCCATCCTCCCATGTACCATCCTTCTCTTAACCATAATTGATGACTGTAACCTTTTAATGGTCCACCATATTCATTCACAGCAAAAGCACCCACAATGTTGTCCATGAACAAGCACAAAAAGTGGCATTGCCACTGCATGAAAAGGAAGAGAAGACAAGGAGACAGGGTTTATTCAAGCATGTTACAAAAGGGCAATCTATAATCAGAGTGCGAGTCTGACATCCTGACACCATGGGCAGATCTGGTAGATAAATCAGAGAAATGAGGACAGTAGCCACATTTCACCCACTGATTTGGGAATTGTGAATATGCTGTCAGAGACAAAATGCAAAAACAACATTAGAATAATTAAGACTGCCTGCCAGTGGTTTTAATCTTAGAATACTGAAACAATTGTAGGTTGTTTTTTTTTTTTCAAGTTGTGAAGTATCCCTAAGAACTGACACTGACACGTTGTTCTTAAATGCTTTGGTTATGATAAAAAGGAAGTAAGATAACAATGCTGTGATGGGTTATAAGCAATAATTATTATCCATGCTAACCTATTTATATACATATCATCATTTAACTACCAGGATTCAGGATTGCAATGTTGAAGAGAGAATTGGTGCTTAGCAAATGAATAGATCAGTCATTTATTGAGGGGTTAGACAGCGCATAGGTTTCCAGCATGGCTTTTATTAAATATTATATTGATTCATATAGTTAATGATTTTTTCGTAGGGCATTAGTCTGCTAAGAAGAAGATCGGTATTTCAGCTCAGAATTGTAACTGAGAACATTTGTATTTCTCTGCTGTAGTGGTTGTCAATCATTAATAGTAGAATATGTGGTCAAAAATGATCTAAAGTGGACCGTGTTGGTTTGTTTCTTATCTGACTGTTTAAAACCAAATTATCTTTGTCCAATGGTTGATGTTTTAACCTTTGAGGGGATGAGTAAACCGCATGTGGCCCTGATATTCTATCGTTTGTGCACACACCTTGAGTTGCTTCTGGTGCCAGGTAGACATGAAGTACAATCTAGAAAGTCCATCTGCTATAAGTCTGAAGGCTTGGGAAGATGCTAACACACTATGCAGTGGTTTAAAAATGCTCTAAGACCGGCTTCTTGGAAAGTTTAGAAAGCTATTACAGCAGTAGAAACACATCATTCATGCTCAAGTATTCTACCATGAATATGTGTTTGCATGTATTTGATTGGTTAAATGGGCATCTTGCCAGATTCCCATTACATTCCAGCAGAAGCTGAGCAAGGTTCAAATTCTTGGACCTGCGGCGCCTCGCTAGATTGGCCTTATTAAAATGTATGCTTGCTTTATGCCTTCGAAGTAGGTGGAATTATGTTAAATGGAGAACAACGGAGACAAGATAAGTAGATGTTTGAATTATTTTCTTTTTTTTTTTTCATTGATAAAAACATGATACATTTGTGTTGCTATATTATTTCAATTTTTACTATTTGTCATGATACCATTTCTCAAAAATTTCAAATGAAGACGCTAGCAATCCACTTTGCGATGGAGTTTATGTGTGTCTGACATGTGTTGTATTGTTGTATGGATCTTGAGTAAGCCTGCAACCATTGTCCCTATGAATGAGAAGTTCAGAAGCGCTGTGAGCACAAGCAAGGCATAATTTGGATGGATACCCAGCGTGATTTCAGTACTGAAGCATGAACATGACGAAAAGGATGTTCAAACCTCAGACTGTCACATCACCAGCCAGACATGTCAGCAGAGCAGGCAGAAATTCTCTGTTTTAATCTGAGACAAATGAGTGGAAAGGTATGGGCAAAGAGGAAGAAAGAGCAGATAGAATTATGTTATAAGGGAGGGTGGGGGATAGAAAGGAGGGTAGAGAAGGGTATTCACATTTCAGTTTGAGCTCCAGTGAGGCTCAGGCAGGTTTGGCTGCAGCACAGATACTGTTATCACGTTGTGTATGAAGAGTCCACAGCTGTGGGCGCCTGAGGAAACATGCAGCTACCTGGTTATGGAAGGAGAGGATAGGCCCAAAAGTGTCATGCAGTTTCCCTATTTGAAGAAGATAGCCATGCATAATTGTGATAGCATGCACAGATTTTCTTTCTTTCTTTTTTTCTTTAGGGGGGGAGGGGGGTCCGTTTACTAAAAAACAAACCAAAAAAAAAGGAATAAGTGTGAAAGTCAAGACATAGTATCCACCCCCTCAACTCCCACAGTGACCAGATGTTTTTTTAAGCATTTCATTCCTCATTTAATTTATATAAAACTCCATAATCACATTAAAAGTAATCCCACTCTGTTAGAATTAAAAGTGAAAAGATCATTGCACGTATCGATTTTCCACTCTGCTTCAAGTTTTGTTTTTGCCTCTTCACTGCCAACAGAAGTAACAGTGTGCAGTAATGGAAAAAGTGATTATAGTCCCCATTAAACACAATAATTAGCTGCATGATAGTCAAATTAGAAAAACTCTAATGCACAATGCATGTGCTGTTCAACATGATGGATTGCATTATTTAAGGCAGCAATATGTTTATGTATGCAAGCGGTTTTAATGAATGTTACAAATAATGAAAGGCCCCGCTGTACGAACTGCAGACGCTCCTCACTGTGACAAATATTTTGGTAACCTTTCAAGATTTCACATTAGTAAATAATTATAAGATGAAAGATTTTTTAAAAATGCATACTTCTTTTATATGTAGGCAGGCTTTTATGACATATGTGTAAAAATATACAGTAGAAAAGCTAAAAGGGTTACTTGAGGAAGACATAAGTACAAGTGTGTGTGGTTTGACATTGCATTCGCTAAGAAAGACCATGCCAATAAGGATTGGATACCATTTAGAATAGTTTATGTAGATCATGGAAGAAGGAAGCACCAAGATGATAATGGATGACGGCCAAGGGATTAATAGTGGGTGGATAAAGGGTAAGGGGTGAGGGCCCTGAAAGGGAGGAAGACTAACCAACCATGATGTCTTCATCATCATGGTTGTAGATGTCTGGACTGAGAAGTTTGGCGATTGACCAGTGTTGAGTGGTGATTGAAAGATGGGAGGCAATCAGAGTGGGAGTTGTGACTCTGAGTAGGGGGTCTCTCTGTTGCTCAGGAATGATTAGAGCTTACGTTAGAGATTCAAATTGAGAGATGCACTTGGGCGTTTCTCATGTCATTCCCATCTTAAGGAGTGAATAAGCGAGCGTGATGAAGCTAGAAAGGATCAGGATGTCAAGCATAGGAAATGAAAGGCTGCGAGATGCATGGTAAGCTTTGAAACAATTCAGTCTGGTGAGTTATGATGAGAGTGTTTGGGTAATGATACTGTTGAGGATGGTGTCTTGTAAAGTACTGACCAAATATTCCAGCTGTAGAGTCAGTGGAAGATAGCGGCTGAAAACTGTGGAACTGAAGACAGAAGGGAGAAGAGAGAAGATGGATGACGGGATGGACGGAGAGTGCTTCGGATGAAGAGTTAAACATTTTCAGGCTACTCTTGCACCTGAGGTAATATGCACCCTTTCAGAGGACGCTGAAAAGATCTCGGTAGTCTTGAGACAACCAGACAGAAGAAGCAGGAAGAAACAGTGGGTTTTGTCTGAAGGCACCACCATTGATTGCTGCCGTGTGAGGTTGTGCTGGCTGGTATTGAGGTTGGAGGTGCTGAGGTAGGCAAAGAAGATAGGGTGGTATAAGAAAGCTAGAAACAAGGGAAGCGAAAAGTATACTGGGATGGAGGTATGCCTGTTCACCCGGATTGTAGCCTGTCAGATACGGAAATAACACAAACGCCTGCTTAGCCCTCCATAACAATCCATGTCAGAAACTTAACTCTTTGGCTGTTCTGTTCATAAATGGCACTCCACCTTTGTCATATTGCACATGGTGGTTGTTGAATAAAATGTGGCTTGTACACTGCACTGAGCATTTCATAGAATGAGGGCAGAAACAATAGATAAACCCCAAAGTGGCAGCTGCTGTTAAGCGAGAAAGAGAGAAAGGGCCCTTTTTCTGGGGGCTTTTTTTCCCTATAAACTCCCTGCTGAATTAGATATATTGATCGAATCAAAATCCCATACCAATATCCCTCCTTGTTTCTTGCCCCAGCATTGAGAACGGTGTGACAAAGAGCCTTTCTACGGCGAAGAATGCATGCACACAAAACTGCACACATACGTGCACAGGCACTCGACAGTCAGCGTGTAATCAGTTACTTAATTTTCATTTCATAACTAAAACATATTGATTCTTTTTTTGGTTTTAAATGTAATTATACACTATGAAAACATACTTTAAATTATATATCCACATGTATTGTGATGAATTTCTGTCATATTGTGCCAAAATATCCCACACAATGGACCTTTAAACCAATGTGTCGGCTCATAGTGATAATATATTAGCTGTGCCATATCGGACATCTTCTTGTTGCTCATTACTCCTCAAGCAATTATGCTTTTCATGGAGAGGTGGTGAGAGACAAGTATGGAGGCGAGAGAGGCAGCCATGCAGCTCGAGGAAGCGCTGAGGATGAAACTGGGAAGAATTTACTGAAATACACTTCATTAACACCTAATTGTCATGTAGGAGTGTTTGAACAACCCCAGTCGTGGGTTTGTTTTAAATACATAGATTTAATATCCCTTTATCAGTAGTGCTAAAATAGCCATTCCAGGCATATTTAATTATTTGTGAAAGAAATCCCTTTTTTATGAATTTGGACCCCTGCCTGAACTCTCTTCTGTATGGTTCACCTTCTTCTGCAATAATAGAATATGAAAAATGTAAATGAAATGCGATGGGTTTACTTTTCTAGTTAAAACATACGCCCCTCTTTTGTTGTAACGTTTTCATTTCTAATTAATTGTCTTCACTTCAACGCATGTTGGGCCCAAATGTACAAGGTCTTTTCTTCTTTGCATTTATCTATTTTTGTTGGTTTATTTGTTGTGTGGTATATGGTATTGCGGGATGTTGGGTTCACAATATACTCAAAATTCAATCACAGCTGCTGTTCCACTAAACAGTAACAAAATAAAAAAAACAACAACAATAAAACAATTTGCTCATAACTCTTATCCCAGATGGTACACATCCGTAGGGAAAATATGACCTTAGAATTTAATCACAAATAATCCACGCACTAATATGCATCTCTATCGCTGCATCAACTAAACCTAGACACACTGCTGGCCTGTAAATTTCAGATTTATATACTGTCTGTTGTAGGCTGTAAAGACAGCAGAGAAAAAGAGAGTACGGCCACATTATGAAGAGCCATTACTAAGATGCTTATGAAGTGTCCGCCCACTATCTCTGAGCATTAAAAACCTATCAAAGAGCACCCACCTGCCACCAACAGCACATCCACTAGTCTTGAGTAACATCAACGCAGCGTCTTTTGGGTCTTGTTGTCCCTGAACTCCAGTGTATGAAAATGCAAACCGGGACAAAACAGGACACTGCAAATTGTCAATTACGCATCCATCATCCTCCATCCAAATCAAATCAAACTTAAAATACAATCAATTACAGATCCCAAGTACTTCTGAATTGAAAAGGTCCCAGAAATGTGATATTTCAGGCGACTCCATGAGAGACACATTCACCAACAAGAAAAGTGCAAATTTACCCCAATTTAGGATTGTCATGCTCTCACGACGAGGAGGCTTTTTAATTCACAGTGATGTCTTATGAACAGATTCAGCCTTCAGCAAGGTTCACACATGCATGTAAGCATGAACATAAACATACACATGACAGAGGCTCAGCAAAACAATTAAACAAGCCTCTAGGCAGCAGATGGGCCTTTGCAAGACAGGTGTGACAAAGAGAGAATGAGATTTATTCTTATTAGATGGTTTCAAACTAAGCTCCCACTCAGCAGAAGCGGTAGCAGACACTGAGAGAGCAAAAAGTGCCACATAAAGTCTCTATTGAATTTTCTTCAAAAATCGAAATTACAGTTTTACTTCTATTTAAATAGCTGTTTACCTTTCCATTCTTTGGGCATTCTCAGTCAATAGAACACACTGATGCTCTCTGTATTATTATGGATCCGGTGCTTTTTACTGCCAATTGCATCAAAGCAAATTAAATCACAATCATATTTTTTTCACCTTAGTCTCCAAGAAGGCCTTCTCTTCCAATAACCCATAAAAATGGATTTGTGTATTTCTATAATTGATTACTGCAGATGTGCAGTCTACCTTCTGGCTGCTCTACCCCCACCCCATACACACACACACACACTAATAACCATACACATCAAACCAGAGAGTTTCTTACAATCCCTGTTTAAGTCTCTCTTTTTGGGGGCTCGTCGTAAAAAGCCCTAACTAAACGACTGACACAGAAACCATTTCTTGGCGTTGCTCCATGGTGACTCACTGCTTTACTTCCTCCCTATAAACCTCATCTGACATAAGTCAATGAACAACGCAACAGTCCCGCCCAGCTTCAAAACTACACAGGCACAATAACGATAAAAAATGCATGTGTGCGCACAATCATAGATACAATCATATGGGAGCTTAAAGGTTATAGTGGGGGTGGTTTAATTCAGTAGCAAGGGTTGCCCAGGAGAAACTCTTCTCTGTGTAAATAAAGGTTAATAAGGGAGGGCGTCTTCATAGATTGTTATGGAATGCAAGTAAATCCTCTTTGAGACCACGGCTTGTGGTTTTTACTCACTGCCAGGTTCACATTACAAATCAATATGTTTTGACACTCAAGTGAAGCAATATAAGACCTGCCTCCACGCATTACTGAAATCGCCATCCTTTAGCCAACCAGCCGTTCTTGGTTATTAGTTTAAGATAAACTTTACAATCGATAATGCCTTTCTGTGCATTCATATAAACATTGTCAAACATAAAGAGAATCATGACTGATATGTCTTTTTGTCATCTATCATATGCTCCAATGTGCTCCATTCCCTACAGATACTGCATGTATAAAGAATAGTGTAAATGCAATACTTCACCATAATCCATCAGCAGAAGTTTTGTTTTGGTCTCTTTTTACCTCCTTAGGCTCTTCTCATGGGTAAGTTTTAGCCACACTGATGTGATTGTGGATGTACATCATAAGTAATGTAACAAACTGTGTCATCAACAGTGCAGTCAGCTCTGCCACTTAAGAGGTGATAAATTATCACAGTCTAGACTCTGCTAGCTCGATCCAAGATAGTAAATGAATGTCTACTGACCTATTTTTAATTAGTAGATGAGACGGCGACATGCTCACCTCCAGGCCTTCTGCATTTATAAAAGATTATGAGCTAAATGAAATAAATAGAATATTATCAAGTCTGTTAACAGCTACAACCAGTTTGTTCACACCTTACATCATTAACACGTTGCATATTCTGTGTCCTTGAGGTTAATCTTGTTGAAATTTTCTGTGCAATTATCATTCTTTATTTTCTGATATATGATTATGCTCAAAGACTACTAGGGCGTCATTGGGGGAATACTTTCCCTTATAAAATATCATAGACATACAGCAATTTATGATGGTTGCATAAATTGACCCACCAAAAGTATGTTCCAATATTTGTTTGTTTTGTTTATAGCCAATACTTTGGGCTACTTTGGGTGCTACCACAAAAAAAAAAAAAGTGCATGCGTGTCATTTCCAAAGCCATTTTCTTTTCATCTGGGGTTACAGCTTTCTTATTTTCCTCATTACTTCTCAAGGAAATGTGGGGGAAAATTTGCATACTGGCGAAATTGAAAACAACATCGAGGAACCAATATGCCAGCTCACTCAGAGAGTGGCTTTGATCGTTCTCTAAATGAGGGTGGGATTGTCAGGCCCTTCATTGTGAGTGATTGTGTTCTGAGCAAAAAGGTGTGATCTGCTTGTTGTTCCACTTTATAATGAAACCTAAACTGTCGCATTTAGCAGTATTCGTCTTTGTATTCCCCTTCAGCTACCTTTCTGTATTTATATTTCTCCATAGTATAGCGTCACGTGTATTGTTTGAGGCAACGATGAATAGTTCACCTAAAATCTCCACTGAAGTAGCGTTCAGTCAAATTGCATACTTCTAGCATATGACCAGGCTTTTAATTCAGTTGCAAACTTTGTTCCATATATGAGTGTAGACTTGTTTAATGTCACACATACTTCAAGTTAGCATACAGTTCCACAGCACCCAACGTCTACACTCACTACTGACTGCTTACATAACACTTTACAGTTTGCTGAGGTTAAGTTGTCTTTAAAATAAAGTACAGAACAGTATGTAAAGGTCCCATACATCATTCCAAATACTGGCTAGCTGGCCCGGTGACGTAGGCCTACAAAAACATAAAATCTTTTAGGCATGAGATCTTCTTCTTTAACAACAACTTCACCAAAGCATGTGTCTAAATTGGAATGCAGCACGTCAACATGTGTTTTAACACTGGCTGCAAGCAGCTAATATTTTGTCTTGTGCTAAATGTGCTTGACCCAAACTTCAGTAATGTCTGACTGAATTTCACAGTCGCCTAATAATCCTCATCATCCTCCTTCATACCCGCATAGAATAGTTTTGTACATTTGTATCTTATCCCAATCTCGCTGATCGAATGAAAAACAATAGAGCTGCCTTTAGGCTACTGCTCTGCCCGTAGTGTGTGATTCAGTATGTCACCCAGCCAAAACCTGTGCTTATGTACCTCACCCACCTGCTGAAATAATGCATTTATTTCCACCATAATTAATTACATGTCATTAATCTAGTGTATATAGCTACACTGTACATCAAAAGAACGTGCAATTTTACTTTTGACACTATTTGACTATTCCTCAAACTGAGGCAGATATAAAATATCTGCTTCCTGAAATAATCATTTCTACATGCTCTGCTGCCCGACCTCCAGGAGATTGTATCTGACTGTTCTGTCTTCATCTGCCCTGCTGAACTAATTCTTGATGCTTTAGAAATAGAAAACCTAGGGTCCATTATAATCCCTACAGGGAGAACCTAAGAACTCTGACACCAACAATACATTCCAGAAACTGCTGCTGCGTTATGGGTTGATACATGACTAATTGTTGTGTCAGTTATGATAAAGAAATAAAGAAATGTGTACAGAAATAAGATAAGCACGTAGGCAGTGCTCGTTACATACATACAAATAAGGTCAAAGCAACCTATATATGACTCTAACAGCCTAAAAACTAGTTTATTGTTGCTTAAACTCCCTCTAATCTGACCCCAAATCATTTTGACAAACATTTAGGTGAAATAGATATAGCCATAGGTACATTTTGACCATATTGCAGAGTTTCTTTAAACCAGGCAATCACACATTTCGGGTTCACTAACTTGGTTCCGCAGTCTCTAAGCCAATCATGACTTTCGGTCATTAATAATAATATCAACATTTAAATTAATTCTAACACCCACAGTGACAGACTGAGCATTCCGCTGACATTTTAAGCCATTGGAATAATTATTTTTATGCTGCCTTCAGGAGAAGTAAAAATGTATTACCTGTAAAGTGCCTGTGTCAGTATTGCTAGAATAACAGTGACACATGATCGCTGTCATTTTAGTGAGGAGGAACTATGGCTCGAGCGTGCTTTATATAGCTTTTGTTAGAGTCATAACTCAAGACATTTAAAAAATCTAACGTTTTTTTCTTTCTTAACATTTTTTCTTCTATTTGGCTTTTGGTAAAAAATAAAAAAAAAAACACATGCTTGTCAGTTGAAATGTACCTTGACAAGTAGAAAACTCTGTGAAACATGTTGCACCCAGCAGGTATCAGTGCTAGTGCAAATTATTTACTGAAAGAGTAATGGTCAAGGATACAAGTTGTTTTCTTGAAAGCTATCCAGCGGCGGCACACAGCTCTGTGCTTCTAAAAATTAGATTTTCAAAACTAATTGGCAAGAAAAGTATTCCACAGCTGGAAAATGTGTGAAGTGGGTTTTAAATCGCCTACATGGACGTACAGTGTAACAATAATAATAATAGTGAGAAGAGGAACATATGTAAGAACATTGTAGTGAAACTGAAAAGATGAAGAATGTACAATTGCTGCTCTGTGTGGGGACCATGTAGCTTCAGGTAAAAAGTAATGCTGGCTGTTGTTTTTTTTTTTTTTTCTTCCTCTCTTTAATACGGTTGGGTTTAGGCAAGTACTTTGTCATGGTAAGAAAAGTATCATGTTTTCCTCTCACATAGACAAACCAAAGTCATTTATATACTATACAGTAAACCACACGCACGTACAAGGGAAATGCTTTTACATACCCAATTCTAACAATGAGAAAGGATACACTGAAACACAGCTGAAGACCCCTCATGAAAACTATCGTAACTTTCACACATAGCAGAATGTACTTATATACTTATAGCTGAAGCATTTCGGCTTAAATACACATACAGCATAAACACTACGGTATGAAACCAAACTTACACTATACTACTACTATACCTACTATTCTGAAAACCTCGTGCACACAAGTGGAATGTTTTTACATATGCTACTGAAAAGCTCTCGTAAAAAACTAGTGGAACCTTTTACATCAACTACTAAAAACTGTTGTGCCAGACATCATCATGATAATATGGATGTCAGCAGGCGCGGAGCCAATGTCTCATTGCAGAGGAGTTAAGGACCAGTAGTAGTGGGCCCTTATGTGGCCTGGAAGCTGCATGGAAATGTAAGACAGATCCAAAGGGAAACTTAAAAAATACAGATTACAGTGAGGTGCGTTATTTTAGCACCATGGGTTTAGTATAAAACAGTGACCTGCTCATATTTAACCCACCAGGGCCTCCGTAGAATTCGTTCACTGAGAACCCTCAGTCAAATGAGCAAAGTCAAGCAACAGAGCAATCAGAGTCAAACAAAAAACAGCTCTATCTTAAAAACAGAAAAAAAAAACACAACACATTTTCATTTTAACAAAGCACATTTTCCTCTTCAAATTAATGCCAAATATTTGCAGCTTTTGTAGCAACAGCTACATGAGTGGAAAAAAATCGCAAATATGTATGTAAAAGTCACTGTAACTGAACAGTAATGCAGTGGTAGTCTTTGGCAACTGTGAAAAAAATGAAGCAACCTCGCTGCCGACTCTTTGGTCAACTGCCCCCCCCGTCCATCTCCAGCAGTGAAAGCCACGTTGGTCCCGCTATTTGCTAATGGATTATGTGATGCATGTGAACAAAACACTTGAACTAAACAACTCATTACACACTTTTACGGCTTCCATAGGAATACAAACCCAATACAAAGCTCAGGACTTTATTTTCCATGTTGAAATATATGTGTAGAGTGAAATATAGAATGGGTGCTCTGGGATCTAGAGGGTTAACTAGCACAACTGCAATGCTTTTTCTAAAAGCCAACATATGACGAGCCTATCTGTTATCACAGATAATAAACATGACAAAACTTACAGCAACGTTTTCATCCATCCGCAGTCAGTTTGGATCCAATCCAACAAAAATGACAATGTGCAATATATATATATATAAATCCAACGCCATTTCCACCACTAATATATTCCACCATCGTAGTCACTGCTTCTCTGCACACTATTCACAGCTACTGCAGCTACTAAAATGTTTCATTTGCTTGGCTAGTAGTTGAGTTAGTAGACATGCCAGTAATGGAGAGTTACATTTTTGAGAGTTTGTGAGCTGATTCTAGGACAAGGGGAAAAGAATTACAGCAGACAGGCTGCGACCTTTTAAAACTCCCGGCAGCCAACTCATAGTGGTGGGGGCCCTTTTAAGGGGATACTGAGGGGATAGAATCAACGACAGTTTTAACAGGCTTACAGTGTGCTGCCGGTGCTGGCTGCTGCATGAAACAAGTATCTCTTGGCAGTGCTTGGGCCTTGTCTCTGCCCTGCAGACACAAAGCGTCTGATTTTACTTTTTGGCAACATACATTTGGCACATATTGTTTGGTTTAAAATAAATAAATAATTGTTTTGAAATTGTTTAAAAAGGAAATAAAAAAACAACAACAACGTGACAGATATGAGAAATGTTTGAATAGAAATTCATTAAGTATTACTATGGCCGTTGTTTGCAGGAAAGGCTATGCTCTTGTCACTAGCTTTAGTGATGATATGAAGCTGTCAGAATCAAAAGTCAGTTCTCTTGCCCTCCTTTTTTCTGTAACACTGCGGAGTTTTGGTCATTATATGAAGCACTACACAAACTTAATTTAATTCACAATATTAAACAAAACAAACAAACAAAAAATGCATGCGAGGCAGTTAGACAGATTGTGTTAAGGTAGGCAACTTTGTAACTGGACTGACCATCCCGAGGGCTGTTGCACCCTCTGCTCTCTCTGCTACAGGATGTCAGCAACCTGCTCAGATCAAATGTTTTTTTTTTTTTTTGCAACTTTCTGCATGAGCAGAAGGCCAGAATGAAATGAAACCCCCCTGATGTGACCAGCAAGTTGATTTGAGTTTTGGATGCCCTAAATTAATGCACCTTTTAAGTTACATATATGGTTAGCTCTTGGGAGACAGAATTAATTGCGCTGAGGCGCTGTGCTTACCTATATTTGTGAATGTACACTCAGAGCCATGTTAAAAGAGAGTCATATTTATGGCCAATAAGAGTGATTCTGATTCTGGTAAAACTAGTCCTGGAATAATATCTGTAGCTACATTATTAGGGCTCCTGTACAAGCAGAGGGTTGGTAGGTGATGGTTTTTCAAGGCTGTGACAGCGTAAACACAGCGGCGCTTTCATAGATTTCTATTAAAATAGACAACTGCATTGAAAATGAAGTTACCGACAGATAGCATGGTAGGCTATTGCTGTGTACAACCAGAGCAAGCAGCAAGTTCAGCATGTTGTGGCTCGTGCTTGTTTGAACTTGACACCATCTGTACTGGGAACTCCAGGAAACTCACTCTGCACATTGGTTGTGCAACCAGAACTGAATAAAACACCCTTTAAAAAAATACTGTTGTTGCATTGAGTGTCTGCAAAATTCTGTCAAATGGAAGTACTTGACACTTGGTTTTCAGGATTAAACTCAAGTGATAACGCCGGATGTGTTTCTTCTAGCTGTGACCAGCACAGGTGTAAAAGTGTACTACACTAGACACACTCGTCCAACCCATCACCCCCACCCTATCCCTTTACATTATTCTGCTGTTTACAGATTTGGACTCAGGGGAGTAGACAGTTACTTTAGGTTTCATCACTTTTTATTCATAATTCATGGGTTTCACAGCGATGAAAATAACCACATCAGCATTCAAGCATTTTTCAGTGATTTCAAGTACGCAGACAAACATTACTTTGTGCTTTGTCAAGCATTTGGAGTTTTCAACAAAAACAGAATGGGAGATTCCAGCAAATAAATTGCTAAAGCTCTCACCAGCTCTCGTCTCTCTCATATTAGAACTGTAGGTCATTTGTCATTTAGGCACTGGAAACTTCTTTCCCCGTCACTGCTGTTCTCAGTCTTCTTTACTCCTTGTTGACCAATTCTTCCTGCTCGTTTCATTTCATTTTTTTTTTTTTTCAGATTTGCTAATTTCCTATCGTTCGGGTGTTTGCTCTGCATCTGATCGTTTTTAACAGTAACACACTGACACGCTGTAGACTAAATATTCTTTAGAAATGGGCTTCACAGGACAGAGAAGAACTGCTTTAAAATACGGCACTGCAGGAAAACTACAAGGAGACGTACAGCAAAAACGACTACATATAAAATTCATGATGTATTCTTAAGTTGCTTTAGTTTAAAAATGGCCTGCTTTGCCCGTATACTCTTTGAATCTTGTAAGGAATGACTTTCTTTTCAAAGCAGTTAATTTGAAGTGCAAAACAAACTTTGAATAATGGATTACTGGTACTTTCTCCTTCTTAACCCGCATGGTGTAATAACCTGTCAAGATTTTCCCCAATTTATTTATTTACCCTCTTAGTGACATACTCTCTTGGAGCATTCCAGCATTTGTTTGGGTCTAAAAGCGAGTGCAAATAATCTCTAAGAAGAAAATTAAGCAGACAACAACCAGTGATGCTGCTTTGCCAGAGGCCAAGCATGTGGGCATATTCTGGATCTGACTAATGCTTGTATTGCATTGCTTAGACAGCTTCTTTCTTTGCTTATTCAGAGATATCAACACACAAAGGCTTTGAAATAGCTGTCTCGGACTAATCTCCTCTAGGTCAGTAACAGGCTATTATACTAACATGGTTTAAATAAATAGCTTATATTCATCGGCGGTGGCAATATTTTTAATCTTTTAGCAATCGTACTACAATTTAAAGAGTAGATGCAGTCAGTATGTGCTACAGAAAAACAAGACAACACAGTGGAACCAAGCTATATTGTTGCAGAGGAGTCATACTTGAGAATGTTTTTGTTTGGACTGAACCAATGCATTAACCGGTTATATATAGCAGGTCTTGCTTTACTGTGTGTGAGGTCAGTACATAAATAATTAAACGAATTCAACCCTGTGTTTGATTGCTTGTTTGTTTATGCAGTAAAAATGTTTTTTTTTCTTATATATGCAATATAGCATTTGTTAATATTAAGTGGACGGTGCTCCTGACGAGTAACGGTACTGCCTGCATGAATAAAACCTGATCAACACATTCACACGCGCAAAAGTGTGTCCTACAGCAACGCACCACGGACCTTTTTCTTCAAATAAGCATAATCAGAATGTAAGTAAGCAAATGCTCCTCTATGTAAATGTTTCACAAACTAATTAGTAGTTAGAATACATAAAACACCTGTGACACTATCATTTTTGGCCATAGTGCTGTACATACTTACACATAATTGAAGTTTTGTCCAATTAAAGAGCTGAATTATTTTATTTTTAATTTTAAACCCGACAAGCAGGTGGTGTTCACAGCAATAATGCCTTCACACGTGTCATTGTGAAGATTCTGGTGAAGACAAAGCTCTCAGTCTCACTAGCCTACTTCATGCGTTTATAACCCTCAGAGACCATGGCAGCTAAGATGAATTTTCTTCCTACAGCGTCTGAATGCACTCTGAGCATGAGGCCGGTCTGAGTATAGCTAAACCTACATGTGGAAAGGAATCAACTGAGGTGTTTAAGGCATTTGGTCAAGATGCTTTCTGGACACCGCACAGTAAGTATTCCAGGCACATCTAACTGGGATAGTTCAAGCAAATCCAGAACATGTTGGAGGATCCCACCTGACCGGGAAACACCTTGGGATCTGCCACAAGAAGCTGGAGGTTGTGGCCTCTTGCCACCAAGCCCCAGAGAAATGGTGAAAAAAATGAGACAGGAAATGAGCACTTTGCCTTTTGCCTGACAGCTGGTTCTTGGTTTTAGACAGAGAGTTTGCTCTTTCCTATGCAGTTCACTGAATGTTCCTTTTTCAGCCCCTAATCAGGAAACACCATTGATTAACATATTTCAGAAAACATAAGTTGATATGAAGACAAGAAACAAAATCAAAAACAAAATCAGTCTACTGTTCACAGTCTACAGTGCATGAACTGATACACTGATCTCAAGAGTAGACACGGCATAACACTAATAACTGTGAAGCCTATCAATACCGTTCCCTAAAGCCAATAAACAACAGCCCTTACAATATGTATTTATATGCACAGTATGGCTGTAAAAGGCAAAGAATATGAACAGCTGCGTGCTACAAATAGGCAGAAAGCAATCCTATCTGCACTGTCTCTGCAAGGAACTGCTCCGGGGGCCTACTATGATATATTTTTCTAGTATTATGATGCAATAAGAATGGGGTGCTTCCTCAGCAATTCCTTTATGGCTTTCCTTCAGTATCCAGAATGTCCCTGTCTTTGATCTCTTTCCATGTGTTGCGTGTGAGCCGTTTGGACATCCACATCAGATACGCGATAGTGCACAAATAGTACACAGATAGTATACACAAACGGTTAACAGTGTGTTGTGATGTTTACTGTACTGTGGGCAGCAGTCTATCAGTGGGCATCATTAGAAAAAAAATGCTAATCCCCTCCCTGCATCATGAGCTTAAGGTGACTGTGATTAAAAATGATTATCTATGAAGCAGGAGTAGAGAGGAAACAATGAATTTGACATTCTGTGGTTAAGTGCTTATCAACACTGCTGAGAGGCACCCAGTGCTGCTAAACACTGTAGAGAGCTTTAAAGCAGTTGATGAAATATGTTTGTACAATACTTTCCGCCTCCCGTGCCTGTAAAATCTAATGTGTATGTCAAGCAAAAGATGCTAATCCGTAGAGCAGTATGTTTTTCAGGGATGAAACCACAGACTGTATGCATGACAACCGACGTAGCGTCGATGCTGTTATCTGTGATGCTTCCTGAAGAGCCGTTGTGAAGCCATCTTGGCAGACCTGCCTCTGCTGGCTATAGGCTAATTCAAAAATGGGCCGAGACGTAGAGCATGGGTGGAGCTCGGGTGGGCTTAATTAAGTCTGGGTGTTCAACCAAGTCATCCATGAAAGCACTTACCTGTCAATCAAAGTGGCCATGCTCTTAATTATGCAGAACTTAGAGTCTTAATATAACTTGATTGGGTGATTTTATTTCTGCTGTGAACTTGGGAATTTTAATATGGAAGCCCGTAAAGATGATCTTGTTTTATAGCCAGGTACAAGTGGCCATTTGAGGTACTGCAGCTTTTTTTTTCTTTTGTACTTTGCGTTGACTTTATTTCATAGCCATAGAGGGTGATGCTTAGGTGTATAACACAATATCAGTAGCCAACGCACCTGTAGACATTTTCACATATTTGTCTGAAAATAATCCTTAAAAGGTGCTTTCCGAAACAAATGTGGTTCTTTGCTTTCCCCACAGACCCCACAAAGCCCCAGGAGGCTGAATTATGGAGATGAACAGGTAATAAATAATAATATTAATTATCATAACATGATGAAATAAAAAGGAAAAAGAAAACTAAAAACATTTTTTGAGTTAACATGCTTTGACAGCTGTCCTGAAAACTAATGTGTCCACTTCAATGAACACTTAATTGTCAAACTTTGTTATATCTATTACTGGGTAGGTGGTCCTATTATAATAATTAATGGAAGCAGGGTAAATTCAAGGTTATCCAATAAATACCTTCCAATAAAAACCTCTAAAGCACAATACTCAAATCATATTTACTCTCATACAGCAATACCTGTACAGTAGCCAGAATGTAGAAAACAATTTTAGACAGTTGATTTATCAGTGGGAACATTATTTGTTTATAGCACATCTGTGATTTAATTATTTGAAGCATTATGTCCCTTTTGTTTGCACTGTTAGGCACTGTTAGTGTATTGTTGCAAGGTTTTAGTCAATTTAGGCGCACTTGTCTAATCACTTGTTCCTTGCATTTGGATGAGGCTACTCAGTCGATAGGAACACTGCCCAGAAGTGTTGTTTTGTATTTGCCTTAGCTTTGCCAAGATTAGCTTGGCTGCAACTAAATTGTGAATAGTTCTGTGTGTGCTCCCACAATATAGGACAGTTCTTTCTTTTGTAATTTCACAGATTCAACAAAGTACAACAAAAGAAAAAATCAAGAGCAGAGTATATTTTTAACCACTATGGAGAGCAGCAATTTTCCGTGTTTGCCTTTGACATTAAAATATCAGAATAGATTTGTTGTGTACCGCAAATCAAAAATTGATTCACGTTGTAAATGAATGTTTCTACAGTATTTTCAGTTCACATTTTTTCCACGGCACATAAACCAGACATCCATTCATTGCTTCTATTGCAGATCTACACACCCCATTGTTCACTTGAAGGTAGCCTGAGTTAGTAATTACATTTCCAAAGTATGGCCTTTGCATGGACTCCCTTTTCTTCACATTCCGTGAGGCAGTTTGCAACAAAACAATTGCAACATTTTTACTCTGTGCATGTGAATCCTACACATTAGGATTCACATGCATATCTTTTAAATGTGTATAAGGCTTTGAATACTGCTGTGTCCTGAAGCTGCAAGATTGCACTTGATGTCCAAGAAGTTATTTATATTATAATTTACAATATTTATTTCAGATCTTTCTGTCATTATTATTCATTGCCATGTGAGTTGAGTACAAACCCGATGATTAGAGTTTAATTAAGACAATAACTGTAGCATTGTAGGTAACACTGAAAATCATCAGCATCAAAAATAGAACAGACGCGCAAGTCACGCGTAGCCAAGCATCGTTACCCATCTGGGACGCGTTTGTAACTGACTGCTACGGAGACGGTAGGGTTTGATACATTGACTAGAATGGCGACGTGGTCCGAAGGTCCCATCCAACCAAATTGAATGATATTGTGCATAATATTCATTGGTGTGTTTTTACTCAGACAGTGGTATATGTTTTATTCATTTAGTTTGATTCCATCACTTTTTTCTGTTGGATTTATATTCTATACTTTTGTATGTCTTTTATTTTCTTGTACTTGTCATGACGTATGATGACGGACGACAGGGAAAAAGATCTTCAGAGGACATCTATATGATGGTTGTTTCATTAGACCAGTTTACAGTGTCAGTAACCATCTCAACCAATTGTTTGTCCTTTCACTGTGTTCATATTCATATGACTCATGAGGCTTGTATGAGTCATTTCAAAATGTCATTCATAGGGGTCTTTTTATAGACCAAAAGATATAAAATTATGTGTCTCGTAAGTCCATGTGGGCTGGGCACAGTGCATGGCACTTGAAAATAAATGACCCTACCATACAATGCATTATTTTTAACACAGCAACCTGGAACACACAGTACAAGAAACTTGTTTTTCTGTTAGAAAGTGACTGCAGCATAACAGCTACAACATGCAGGAAAAACTGTTAGTCACTAAAACATGCTGACATAAATATCTTTATTCTGGTGTGGTGGCCATGCACAACTCTGGAGTATTTAATGTTTCTAACCGCTTCCCATCTGCTGTCAGTCTGTGAGGTAAGGACTCAATAAAGCTTGTATTTCAAAAGGAACCTGAGAATAAAACTCAATTTCTTAACAACAGAGGCGATATCTGATTGACAAAATGACTTCTACTGTATAAAAAGCTTTCCACTGTCAATACATGCACCTTAGGCCGTTGAAATGCTCTGCCTAATCATCAGATTCTCAAGGCTCAGCCCTGCTCTTTTCCACGGTGTGGAAAATTCCCTTGTTTCCTTGCATCGGTTCCTTTGGGTGATTTTATTTATTTCCAGAGTCTGCATGCCAGGTGTGCTAGAGAGTTTAAGTTGCCCATACAGTACGTGTGACTGGAGCTTTCTGTATTCATCTGCACTTATGTGCAGTTCCCTGTGGTAGACTGGGGATCTGGCATGGAGGTTTCCTGGCTGTTCAACCAATACCTCTTGTGAGTCCAACTAGGGAGACTGTTCTATGGACGTAAAATAGTACTTACTGCGCTATGGAAATGGATGGATATCATTGCCCATCATGGTTTTCTGTACTGACCCCACTTATTATTAGAAACATATTGATTATATTCTTAATGTAATCAATATAAAAATAGTTTAAGAAATTATGATTTGGAAACTGGAATAAATTAGGTTATGAGTGAAAGTGTATAAGGTTTTGCTAATTTGGGTCCTTGCATCAGTTTATAGATTTATGTGGTAATACTTAATACAGTATGCACGTACTGAAGGTAGACAATCCGATTTAAAAAGACAACAGTAAGACTATAGGCTAAGAATGTAGGAGTGTCTTTGTGCTATTGGACAGATGTGACCAGCTGTTGAGTACAGGCGATGCCACAGTTGAGAACCTCACATAATGACAGCGAGGAACTTAAGGTGAGCATGTGGAGGTAACTGCAGGGTGGAAAAAGAAATTACAAAAAAAAGCATAATTACAAAAGTGTACCTACAGGCTTATATATGCAAAACAATATACTGTATATCCTGACTGAACTTTTTCCAGAGCGTAGTTGTAGAAAATAAACTTTTTCTAATTGGCATGCCTCTATGTTCTCTCTCTCTTCTCCTCTGAGCCTCTTCAACTATATCAGTGAATAAGAGAGTTTTAACTTGTTCTGAGCCAATTAACCTGATTCACGGACAGGTGTGCCAACTGGCAATGTCAAGAGAAAACCAATCCCTTCCTGCATCCAGCTGGTGCTCAAAGCACACCGCCCCCCCATCCAAACGCATTGTGGCTTGTGAACTACTCCCTGGAGGATATTGCAATATGGTTTCCATCAACACAGTGAAGTGCCCTTCAACAAGGAACTGAACCCTAACTGCTCAAAGTGAGCTGGGCTGGTGATCCTGACCTTTGAAAGCATATGATGCATGTCTGGCTGCTGTTTGTGTTTGTGTTATCACAGTGGGATGAAGATATTGAGTTTGTTATAATGCGATCTACAAATGCACTTTTGTTAATGTAGTTTACAGATGATAAAAGATACTTTGCATGCCGCTCATCACACCGAACATGCTTCATTCATATGTAACAAAGGCAGTGCAAACACCTTTGAAAATACTGAATTATTCAGATGCCATGTGAGCTGAACAGCAATCACACGCTTGAATGTCCCATAATGAGTTAACTCAATTGTGGTGTAAGAAAAAAATGTACTATTCACCATTTAACCCCCCCATGGACACTGAACCTCTTATAAATTGTTTATGAATTGGTATAAAAGGATTCTTTCTTCAGCAGCATCAGCGAGGCTGAACAGTGCTGCAAACCATGTGGTGTGACTTGTGTAGGTGTGTTCGTTACATTGCATTACACATAAGTGTTTAATATTGTATGAGTGAGCATACACTCATTTTATGTTAGTTTGTATTATTTGTCTGTTAATCAAAAAAAAAAGAAATGCTTGTAGGCATGCACACACACACACACACACAGTGTGCAGTAGTGTATACAGTAGTAGTGTGAGGTAGCTCAGATAATAGACACAGCAGTTATTGCATTTACGTAACTGAAGTAGATTCACATTTTATCCACTTTGAGATACATATATCATGTACCGATCAGGTCTCAATATCTGAATGACTGGCTTAAGTGAACTAATGCATCACAAGTGTGTTTGCACCTTTTAGGTGCTTGGGGACGAGGATGGAGTTCAGGAATGTATGTTTTAACACCAAAATGGAGTGGTAGTGCACTGCATTGTTGAGAATCACTCGACAAAATAGTTTATTTATACAGTGATTTTCCTGCTACAGTCATAGTAGGGAAATGACTGTGCAGTTTTTTTTTCATGTGGCTGTACACTGAGAGGGAAGCGGGGTCGAGTTGTTGCTTGCTATCATTCTGCCTCTCTGTATAAGCACGCTGCACTGTATTTTATAGGCAGATAGGTCATAGGTGAATAATATGAAGATAGGTCCTCACCCTTAACTTAGGTATCACCGGTGGACTACGGGATACTAGTCAGTAACCAATGTTACGTAAAAATGCAGTAAAAGTGCCCACTGTAAGGCGCCTCCATGGTAGATGATAAAGTACCCACAGTAAGCCAGTGTGCAAGAAGAAAAGTCTCTTCTGTGTTGCATTTCCGGTGGAGAAAATGTGACCTCCAGGGTGCCCTTTTTATTTTTTCGCACCTGCCCCTCAAACAGCCTGAGTCTGCCACTGTGAAGTGTTATACATTCATGAAATGTATCCATTATCTATAAACGCTTATCCTTTGTAGGGCTGCGGGGGGCTGGAGCCGATCTCTAGTTCATCACAGCCCTGACACGTAGAGACAAACAACAATTCACGCGCACATTCACACCTGCAGGCAATTTAGAATCAATTAACCCCTTAACCTGCATGTATTTGGACTGTGGGAGGGAGCTGGAGTACCGAGAGTGAACAAGCAGACCCAGGGAGAACATCCAAACTCCACATGGAAAGGTTCTAGCCCCAACCACGAACTCCCCTGCTAGTAAGGCCTCCAGAAAATACAGTGCTAACCGAGCCACCGTATCCTGGCCCTCCCAGCCAAACCTACAATACACCAGGACATCAACTTAAAAATTGAGTCTACAACCCAAAAGGTCACATGTCACCCTGCTGCTCATCGAGCTCCACTGGCTACTTCTTGCAGTCACTGGCAGTTATTGTTGCACTAATGCTTCTTATCACACTGTAACTTGATTGTTCCCTTTCCTGTAAGTCGCTAAATGAATATATATATATATGAATATACATATCAATAATATGTATATGATGATAATTTGAATATGCACGGTCAGCAGTGTAACAATTTTCTTTTTTCAGTCAAGAATGAAAACTCAACACGGATGAGTCCTTGAGGTGCTCAAAAGAATGGAAGGTTTGAGCATCTACATTTCCGGTGACAACTGAGAAGCCTTAACGTGTTGGTGAGTACAGTGTGATAAGGTCAAACGCTCCAGAACAAGTATATGAGCAGACCGTGACAAAAGAGTCTCCACTAGGTTCAATACTTTTATGAATACATTTATTTCACATGCGACCGAGTGTAATATTTAAAAAGTGATGTTATTAATAGCAATCCTCTCTTATCATGTCATTGGAAGTAAATGACAGCTTCAAATTATTTAACAGTGCTACTATAAAAGTTGCATGATCAAGAAATTTGAAAATCGGACAAGGAGAAGACAGTTTCTAACTAAAAGAAAAATAAGGTCACTCCAATGACCATCCGCCATCGCATCATTTTCTATAAAGCCTTGTTATGTGTGGCAATGTTATTGAGGTTAATGCCAATAAGAGGCCGGGGAATGCTTGCTTTGATGGATGAGGAGAACCGGCATTTAAACCTGAATGCAAAGACCGACAAGACAATCCTCTACCGAAAGAAGAGCATGCAATAACTCCAAATGGGATGCCTGAGAATTAATGTCTATGTTTCCTCACGATGCGTTATCTAGCTTGATGGTCAAGATAGTATATTTTGCACTTCCTCATCTGTCTTCCTTTTTTTTTTTTTTTTTGACTCTGCAGAGTAATCCATTTCCCTCAATTTCAGGTCTCGAGGCTTGCCACTGAGGTCCACGGGATCAATATTTGCCAAGTTTAAACCACAGGATTATCCGTCTGTCAGGGCTCACAACAGAAGCTCTCAACTGTGACATAAATCTTGGACTGTCCTCCACCATTTGAGAAGGTCACACCTCCAAACAGCCATTGTTATATTGTACACCTAAAGGACGGCTTAAGTAGTCGATAATGTCACTCCTACACACACACTGTACAATGCTATGCACGATAAACCTATTCTTAAATTGACCATATATGATTTAATCCCTCTGCCACACTGCTTTGTTTACTGTGCTGAGTTCTTCTTGATGAGTCACATTTTTTTTTATTTCTCCATCGCTTTAATGTCAGATTGCATTAGACTACTTATTTTAAGTATAATGAGAAATATGAGCATTTTCACCAATTAGCCCCAAACATGCCATGGTTTTAAGTTCACTGAATATTTGTTTTCAAATAATGTCAACAGTGAGAATTATGGCTCTGTGTGACTGCTATTATAAGACCTGCTCAAAAAGAGTATTAAAAGGGGTCTATAGAGAGACTTAAGAACACGACCAAAATATGAAATTAAAGGATAACGTTGATAATTTATGTTTTAGCCATTAAGAAATCCCATGAAAAGACCAAAAAACAACAATGCATTAGTCCAGCTCTCAGTACTCACCTACTTACCCCGCCTGTTTGTGGCTCTAAGCCTTAAGCCCTTTGGGTCCTGTTGAAGGTGTAAATCTTTTTAAAAACATCCCACAAATTCAGTCATTTCTTTCATTTTTAAGAAGGGGTTCGACAATTTCTCAACGGCTGGGCACTGCATTTTTAGCAAACACTGCCCAGTAAACATTGCGTTTACTGCACGTGTGTAATGTATGTGAGATATGTCTGGCTACACAGGCGGTACATTTTAGTATGATCAACTAAATATTGGAGTCATGGAGAATACAAATAAAGTAATCATAGGCTAATGCACTCATTAGTTTGTTTTCAGTTTGTGAGGCTTCTGTGGAATACTCATGGTGAGTTTAAACAAATCTGTTTACATCCCTTCCGTAATTCATTTACTCTTGTAAATGTGTCTGTTTGGTGAGTTGTCAAATACACATAGAAACACCCTTTCACGCAACTGCCTTTGACAACATTGAGCTTATCTAATTTATCCAATTAAGACATGCTTGGTTAATTATTAACATTATGCAGATCAATTTGTTCTACATTAGTCACTATTAATGCAGTTGCTGTCAGTCCAACATGCACAGAACATGAATAATAGGCTGTACACAAATAGATTTGTGAGCAGAATTACACAGAGGACTATCAGCAATATTTCTAAAATTAGGCCTATCGCGCGGGGCAGTGTCCTTGCTCGGCAGCGAAGGTCACCTGTAAACTCAACATTAATCTCCCAAAGTGCAGTGATGGCTCCACTTTGCCCTTGGAGAGTAGCATGGCACATTTGGGTTCATTACTGTAAATCTTGGCCCTGTCTTGCGTTTGATGCATTGTTAACATTCATCGCTCGCTTTTTGTTGGTGTAATACAGAAATCTTAAGTAATTAAACAAACATGGCGCCCGTGAGCCACTGTTACTCTGTCGGTCTGCATGTCCGGTTGTCATGCACTATTTCAGCTGGTGAAAAATCAGATTGAACCATGTAATTTACTTTATTTCCCATTTTTCATGTGACATTGACAAATTGATTAATTGTCAGTAGATGTATTTGTGTGTCAATTGCCGCACTTCTGTCAAAATATTCCAATGACAAATTGGTTGAGGATTTAGCAGCCGATATTTTTAAGACGTATAGTGGCACAGGATCAGCAAGGCGCACACCATTAATCAAACGTACTTGTGCCCCATCACTGCTGCATTAGAAGAGGTAGCAGCTGTATTTTTAAAGGAGAGGTTATCACTGATATCTCATACTGTTATCATTGTCAAAAATGGAGGCGGGGCTGAGAGCATTCAATCGCCACAGGCTTTGACATGCTCAGGAGTCAAAGCTGCCCACCTGGGACATAGTGGTGTTGGTGTTGGTGAGAATCATAAGTCATATAAGAGTTTTTCGATAGCGGCAAGGTTTAACAATGTGACAAATACGATGTGGCGTGGTTCCAAAGTTCTGCTAAAAAGCTTGTTAAAAGAAAAGAAGAAAACAATGAATATAAAAATATAAATAATAAATATAAATAAAAAAGATGAAAATAAATGTATGGAATATATTTATGTACATTTGTCAATATCCACATACTGTAAATACTCTTCCAAAAAAAGAACATATTAAATATGCTTTCATGTGTGAAATTTTGGATTTCACACATATAATGTCCAATTATGGCCAACATTCATACATTCATATTTAACTGGAAAAGACAGTGAACAATTATTTTGATATATTTTTTGTAGTTTATCTTTAATCCCCCGCACTTACAGTTAGAGTTTGTTCCTGCCCAAAGAGGAATAACCAATTCCCCTGTGGACTATAGACTGTTAGCTTGGGGAGGGATAAGACTGCAATGTGTCTCTTCCAATACATGCGGAGTCACCAGCTGCTTATTTGTGCCACTTATTTTTACCTGTCACAGAGCACCTTCACCAGGAGGTTGTAAGACGCGCGGAGGTTAACAAAGCACACAGTATGCTGTGGAAAATGGACAGCAGCAAACTATACACAGACCTCAACATGCTAAAACACTTACACGGCTCCTTAAAGCCTCATTTCGTAGGACACAGTGTTGAAACACTCGGTTTACTGTGCTACTCACGCACACTCAAAGGATGTCACTGACAAAGCTGATTGATAAACGACCGTTTTGTCAAACCACTGACTTCCTGTGCTGGATTTTAACTTAAATTGAATTTCAAGCTCCAATGAGATGTCAGTGTTAACACACTAGAAACCCTCTCAGGGAAAATGTTGCTGTCAATGCAGAAAGACATTTTGGCTTTTCCTCCTTCATTCTTTAGCCATTTCCCAAACATCCTCATTCATCATTCATTCAAATACACTTTGAAGGAAGGGACATTTCCCCCAACTGGTACATTCTGATGTGAAAGTATTGAGCTTACAAAGAGATGGACATTATGTTGTGTTTTTCAGTGAATTTCCACTTTTGTGGGTAGATTAAATTGAAATGTTTCACACGTGGTAAGTAATTATCAAGTGGTAACGTCCCCGGCTGTGTAGTAAGTAAGCCAGTGTGGCAATGCTGAACACTGCAGTTAGTCGAATGGCCACTTAAGGCTGGCTACAAAACACAACAATCTCCATAAGCCCCTATATTAAAATGCTTCACAGCAGAATATTATAATATTATTATAATAACATAATTTACGATGACCCTTCTGAATCCTGTGGATGATGTGATAGATACAGCGTCCATGTTGTATACTGTCTATGGTAATTATATGTCATTTAATAGCTTTATGCATAACATTTGTTTTATATAATGGGCATGGCCACTTCAGGAGTAGCTGTAGATTATTCATGTGTCTTCATGTGCGTGTGTATCTAACACATAATATAGGATAAACTCTGACATCAATTTTCACCTCTGAACAAAATTACAAGTTCTGTTCAGTTCAGTGTTATTTAAATCAAAATATTTAATTCAGCAAGAAGATGGAGGATTAACATCCAGTCATGACAGTAAGCGCATCAAAGATTTTGCAGAGCATATCATTTTACAAGTTTACACTAAAGCCCTTTTGCCCCCCCCATGACTATGCCCTCTCATAGGCTATGAATATTATTAATAAGTGTTATCAACGTTGCACAGTGCAAACATATATACTAATTCCAGTGTCCAACTCTGCATAATCAAAAGTAAAGAGTCCTCTTTCTGATGCTGAGGCCATTTTCATTTTATTAATGTAGCTAAAATAGCTTCTCTACAATCCCAAAGAGCTAAAGTGGATGGGCAGTTTTAATGTTCTAAATGACTAACAAGGATTCTCATGGATGAGTGCAATTATTCTTAGAGGTTAATGTTAGACTCCTGAAAAGCTCCACAGTAATTGATAAATGGGTGTATAGCCCAGAGATGTATTCAGGGTTACTGGGCTGCAATACGCCTGGAGCAGCTCTTACACTGAATTATTAAAGACTGTTCTTTCCCCATTTCTTTGGAGTGGTGGCTTAAAAAATTGAACATTAAAGTGTATATATAAAGTGTGTATATATATATATATATATATATATATATATATATATATATATATATATATATATATATATATATATATATATATATATATATATATATATAATGTACACATTGGACCTTTAACAATGTTTCTAAAATCAGATTTTTAGTGGAAGAATGTATTGTCATCATTTCTAACAAGAGAGGTCTGGGCTGGCTATTTGAAAGTATTCTTTTCAGTGTCAGAAGATGCAAGAAATGTTCTTTGTTGTTGTTATGCACACTGTTACCCAGTGGTGAAAAAACTGTAAACAAGGCTCTCAAAATATGATGGTTTCTCTGAACTTTTCAATACATGTCGAAAGGCCTGGATGCACTGCAGTGTTGCAGTTTTGAAATGTAAAAAAAGGGAAGCAACCTGACTATAATTTGAAAAAAAATAAAAATCCTCCTGCAATTCATTTCTAAATAGCTGAAGAGAAATACTTTATTTTGAGGGTTTTTGTATGTCATGTATGAGATTTGTTTGAGAGTCATACAGGGAACTTTTGTTTCATGTCATCACCCCTTATTTGCTGTTAGCTCTCTACAGCTTTCTATCTAATAACACAACAGAAAAAGAAAATCTGAAAAAAATAACTGAAGCTAGCAAATAATAGAAGGCGCTGGCTATGAACTTTCATATTCTCAGTCCGGTAACCCTGAACACTCGGTGGCTGAGTGGGAGGAACAAAAAAAACTGACTACAACCACTTCATCAGAGTCAAAACTGCAGTTAGACTAATTGTCAATACTCCGCCTGGAGTGAAGAGCATCTGTAAGGCAAAACAGTACAGCCAAACCTTTCAGTTTAATCATTTTTTACTGTAATACATACAGGGTCTGGAAATATGCCTCCCACCGTGAGTTTGACAACAACTCCTCCCGGCTTGTTACTTTCCCCCACCCACTCATGGCTCCTGTGCATTAGCAGCCTCAATACGCAGGGCCGTTGATTGAAATAGAGGCATTGCATACTTAATTCAGTCTAGACGATATCGCTTTATGTAACTATATTGTTTGACTCGCTGTGGCAAAGTGCAACTGACTTTCGACAGTGTGGGTTGTGACAGCTCCTTGTACTGCTGTGCCGTTGTTGCAGGGGACTCACACAGCTAACTATACGTGTACGCCTTTACACTCCATTTTCTCTCCATCTTTTTTTTGTTAATTGAATAATTTGGCATTGGCTTTATTGTGTGCGTATGTCAGCTCCTCATGTTGTTACAAGCCTGAGCCAAGTTTATCATGTTCCTGAGGATTCTCGTACAAACTCAAATGCACTGTGCCGAGAATGAGTTCAGTACTGCAGGGAAACATGCAAAGACCTCACACAAAGGCCCCAGCAGGCTGGGTTAGGGTTAAAATCAAGAGAGTGCTATTGCTCACGATTGAGCCAGTTGGTTGCCCATTAATTTATTACTACTGACTACAACAGAATTATAAACAAGGACGGATGGAAACAATTTGCCACCTACAGCAGCAACTGACTGCAAGACTTGCCAGACAGCGTTGGCTAATTTGACATTAGAAATACTAGCTGCAGGCTAGACACAGCTGAAAATGTTTGTTAGCTGTTGACCTCAGACCAGGGTTGTGCCAGAGTGAATTGTTTTGGGTCAGACCAGGAAAAAAAAGAAATCACACTCATGGAACACTCTAAAATAGAGGTTTACTACTGCTTCAGTCATCTGTTTGATATCAACTGCTACAGGTGGACAGAATAACTTCTGAGAACACAAATCAGAAAATCAGCCTTTTCTCTGGTCTTTGAAGAAGAATTCCAACGCATGAAATGAATGAAGACAAATCATATTGAGGGCAGAAGGAGGTGAGTCAGTCTACAACTCTGATATCAAATGAGTTTGGAAACCATAAATGAAACGAAAATGAAACAAATTCTTTTTTTACCTATACTCAACTGAATACAGTCCAAAGACAAAATATGTTCAAACTGATACGTTTTTCTTGTAAATATACAATAATTTAGGACAGGGGCGACAAAAGGGGCTTGAAAACAACCTGTTTGAAATATTCTACAAGTAAACAGCTTAACTGTTAATTGGTAGTATCATGATTAGATATGAAAGAGGCATCCTCGAAAGGCAGTCGAGTCAGTTGTACACAAGCAAGGATGGGGCGAGATTTCGCCACCGGGTGAAAGACTGCATGATAGTCCAACAGTTTAAAGTTGAGGAGTATGCTGTGTTCTGACAAGTCTACATTTTAGATTTAGTTTTTTGGAAATTATGGACATCCTCTCCTTTGGGCTAGGCACATGTTTTATATAGCAATTTGTCTGGAAATGGGGTTGTACAAAGTGAAAGATCCATTTAGACTTTGGGCAGCTGATGTAAGGATGCTTCTTATATTTTACATTTTTAAATTCATTGTGTCACTTCATTCTTTTCTGTTGTTTTGCAAATAGTAAACATTTCTCCAACACAATTAACCTTAGAAATCATTACTTATCAGATAGCAATTTATTTAAAAGTATTTAAATGCAACTTTGTTTCATTAAATTAACCTTGAGGAAATAACATTTCCCTCCTTACTTTTAATAAGATTTGAACAATGAGTGGTATCTCACTCAGTAACCGAAGTAAAAAAATCTGTTGCTATAGAGACAAATGAAAAGTCAGAGCATCTATATTGCACCCCTGGCTCATTCTCACAACCCTCCTCCTTGCCCTTCCCATACACCGTTTTTATCTTAGGGTTTTAAACTTGTTATTTTGCCCCGTTATTGGTTCAAGAAATCTAAGGGCACATCTCCATTCCATTAAACAGCAAAGTGCCGTATCTTACAAGCACACACCGAGCTTATGGTCAGCTGCCGTCAGTCTGTTTATGCTTTTGATCCTGGTCAGATTCAGAAAGCTTTTTTTCCTTATACATCTATGTTTTTTTTTTTTTTTCTTTATTTCACTTTTAGATTCAAATACTCGCAGTATACCTGGACAACTCTGAAGGCACATTAGCGTGAGCTGCACACCCTCTGAAAAGGATTCCTTTATACAGCCTAAAATGCTGACAGCAATTTTGTTGTTTTTTTTTTTTTTTAAGTGCGCTGAAATTTAACCTGGCACACCTATTCTATAGCGCAGCCTGCCAGAAGTGGGCTTGAACTGAACACATCATACTGCTTTCACCTCAAAGGTAAAATCAATCTGAAGAGCACCTGGAGTGTAGAATAGGAATGGTAGGGGGGTATTAGGGTAAGTGTCTCTCTTGGCCCCTGACATATATCTGTGATGATGACCCAGGCGCACTGTGACCCTACGTCCATGCTGCCTCAAGAGAGGTCAAGATTTATGCCATGGCTATGAACTTGAGGTCACGCTATCTCGGTCCAGCAGCTGCCCTCTCTCTCTCTCTCTCTCTCTCTCTCTCTCTCTCTCTCTCTCTCTCTCTCTCTCTCTCTCTGCTTACCAAGTTTCAATTCTCGGGGGGGGACAAAAACGCATGAAAAAAACAGTCGGTCCACGTATTGCATTTTTCTTGTTTGAGAAATAGCAATATGCCACATGAACTTTGAGCCTCCTGTAGTTATTTTTGTTATCTGAACAAATCTGATTGTTGCTCTTTCATCGCTCCTGTTGTTGCATTGCCAAAAATGGTCAAACACAGGTTATTTTATCGACATGCCTTTAGGTTTCTAAGAGAAAAAAAACAACATTTAAGGAAAATATAAGCTCAAACAGCAGTCGATACAAGTCTTAAAGAGCAATTACAGAGACAAAACTTGAAAGAATAACTATAAATCAAGAGTCATATTTTAAAAGGTAATTCAACATTAACACATACTGTACTGTAGACCAGGCCATTGCTGCTGGACTGCTGTGTGTTCGACTCATTGAAAGCACAGCGCACAGTTCACTGCTGTTTATTTATCAAATGAATTACCATTTTTTAATGTGTGAAGTGATCAATTTTTTTTTTTTAAATGCTATATTTCCTCATGGAACGTGCATCATTTTTTACCTGCGGTACTCTACATTAGTCACCGTCTGTTATCTCTGTGACGCAGTGAATCTTAGTGGCGTTTGATATGTGATACTCAGAGGAGGCGTAACTTTTGAGTTGTTCAGTTTGGTGCTTTGACAAGTCATGAAATCAGTATGATGTTCTTTACACTCTCCGGAGTAGTTTAACTGGTAGCTACAGGGGGTTGATATAATAACTTCAATAACTGTAGATTAGAATATGTCCTGCACTAAAAATTTTAGCCTAAGAGAGGTGATGGCTCTATTCCATAGGACTGAACCAGCACGCTGCATATAGTCAGATGGCCTAACCCTGTCATAAATCCATAAAATAAGCAAATATCCTTTTTTTGAACATATATTCTGAAATGTCCCTTTAGGCTTCCCGCCGGGGGGGCGTGAAGGCAGGCTCAGCACTTAATGAATATTCAGTGAGACATCTCAGGGTGTCAAGCTCAGCAGGTGGGGAGAGGACGACATGGTGTATGTAAACTGCCTTGCTGTAGGAAGTCACAGATTTCAGCGAATGCAGTGTTTCTCTGCGGAAGTTACTTTGATGCAACTGATGTGTCATTACACACCACTATACACATCACTACACGCTGCAAGTCCACTGACTATACGCACAAGTGGTCGTGATTATCTCGCATACATCTTAACCCAATTATTATGTTATTACAGAGGGATGTTGATATAAACACTTTCTTTTATCGCAGTCCAAATTACATGTTGCTGAAATTTCCTCTGTTACTTTAACTTCCTTCCACCCTTGCAGGATGCGACTGCATAAGAACACCGCCTCACTCATCCATTGTCTTTTGTTGTTTATTTCAGGAAGAACTGACACAAATACTAGAGATAACACAGCCAGAATTCTTCGTGCATGAGTTTTATTTACCTATAAGATTTGTGTAGGTTAGGTTACTCTAAAGGTTTGATCAGTCAATACAAATAGTCTGTCCTTTTGCTAAAATGAAAATTAATCTTAAAATTATACAATCGTTTAACAACGTCCAATGTTTTTAGTGGCCGTATGGTTTTCTATCATTAGTTTCAACTCCAAACTTAGAGTTCATTTCAATTATAAAACAACAGAAGAGAACATTATGCAGTAACGGGGTATTCCAGGTCAGTTTTAATTACTTTCCGCTCACTCATCCGAATGTAGTGGCTAAATCAATTCTTATTGACTGGATGCACATATATTATCTCTATATATCCTTATTTGTGTAAAATGAATGAATCAAGTGAAAAGAAAAATCAAAACACCTACATGATGCAGATAATAGTTTGTAACACAGCTGTTTATGTTGGATTCCATTGCAGAGGTTGTAATTTGATGGATTTTTAAAACATTTTTGTATAGTTGGCACTGACCGAAAAACTTCCAGGAGACTTTCATCACCTTTGTTATTACCGTAATAATGTACATTTTTTAAATTTACCCTCCCTCTGTGTGAAGGTTACATGTTCTCCCATGTCTGTGAGGGTTCTCTCCAGGTACTCCCGATTCCTCCCACAGCCCAAAGACGTGCACTTAACTGGTTAATCGGTGTCTCTAAATTCCCTGTAGCGGTGAACGTGAGCGTGAATGGTTGTTTGTCTCTGTGCCCTGTGATGAGCTGGCAGCTTGTCCTGCATGTGCCCTGCTTCTAGCCCAAAGTCACCTGGGATAGGCTGTCCACCATGACCCTGATGGGGATAAGCGGTTACACATAATGAATGGATGGATTTACCCTTGTCATTAATTTATGTAACCTGCCCAGAAATCTGTGGTGACTAGGGTTTGTATGTTTTTGACAATGTTGCCCTCTTTCTGCCTATTCTGGTCTGAGCCAGTTCATACGTGAAATTTAAAAAGTAATTCTTACAGTCTTTTAAACAGTGTCTTCATAGCAAAACATGTACATGTACACTACATTATAGTAATGCAGTCACCTTTATACAAACAAATGCAGGTGCATGTTAACTGGATTTGCCCTGTCTTACATCTATAAACAGAAACTCCCCCCATGTATTTTTGGACAGAATTAGGAGAGTGTGATCATTTATGTCTTGTTAATATTTGAAAAAGTCGTCCATAAGTAAACCTCACGTTGCATATTATGCTCATGTTCTCTAATTGGCATCCATCTTACATCCAAGAGTGATGGAGATTCCTCTCTGTCTGATCTCTTCTCAGTTTGTGGCTTAGCAACCAAGCAACCTGAGACTATTTCTTAACACAAGTCCTGATTTTACAAGGGTGATGCAAACCTTTGCCCCGAAAACCTTTCTGATGTTTGCCTTGTATTGATTTGGCAGATGAGCCTGGCTGCCTGTACAGTATATCCCTGTAAGCTTCCAAATTTTTACGTTAAAGATGATAACGCTGCATCGTTTTCCAATACATATGAAGCATTTGAACATTTCTCTTCTGGGTTAAATCAGAGTGCAAGAAATTAAGTATTCCTTTTCATCATCCCCACTGATTCATTGGTGTACATGTCCATTGAAATACAAATACTATTATGAAATCTAGATGTTGTACTTGCGGTGTCATAGTGCTGCTGGCTGCTGTTCTTAATGTGTTTACATAGTCTTTACAAACCCCTCCCTCTGGTTGATATTTCCCTCCATCCATACGGGACTTTATGTACATCAAATATTAATGCTGTACCAACAGAAAATGGCCGCTCCAAAAAAAAAAAAAAGAGGATGACCTACTTCCCATATTTAGCCCCAAAGGAACTGTCTTTGGAAAAACATGAGAGAGGGATGTTTAGCCAACAGGGCTGCTCTTTTAAGCCTCAGCTGAACATGGTTCCTAATCGCATCCTGGTTCTGTCTCTACTTTTTCAGTCCAGCCAGACAGTCATGAGACAGGATACGTGATAGTTTAAGTTTTGTGTCACTACCAAATATCTATCATGTTTGTATTTGTAGTAATCAGACAATGATGGGTTGGGGTGAATACGACAAAATATAAAGAGATATATTTAATAACTGATTGCTTACACAAATGTTTGATCTGGGAAATCAATTCTCAGTCTCTTCCAAGTGTGAAATCAAAAACACAGCCTATCTTACACTCAACAGGGGTTTTTAGTCTAGCAAAAAAAAAAAAAAAAAATGTAATGATAAAGAAACACAGAGGGGAAAATCATTGTATTAAACACAGCCATAGAAAAGCTGTTTTAATTGTAATGCTGCTGTTGGTGATGTCACATAAAGGAGGATTTCCTGACTGTGGCACAGCACACTACTACAGTATTACTGAGCGCGATAGTGAGTCAACTGGCCGAAAATCAAGCTTTAAGCTATGTGCTTGCGTTCAAGCTACACTGGTTTGGATCAATCAACATCCTGTGAGGAACTCTGTGTGACAAGAAAGAGGGAAAAAAAAAAAAGAATTCTCATTGGCTCAAAGCAATTGGCAGACAATAAGCGTTTGATGGGTGTCGTATTTCATAAATAATCAAGGCACTGAAAACCATAGTCTAATCGTCAAGTATCTGAGACAAATAGAGGGAACATGGTTGCAAAACCAAACAAACAAAACGCAACATGGTAAAAAAAAAGTGTAATATATTTACAGCAGCTGAGAATCATAGAAATGCCACTGAACAGCACGTCTGAAGTGTTGTGATGACTATCTACAAAGGTTATAGACTGTTTAATACTGTGTCAGTGTATTCATTTCCATGTTGATAGACTCCACTGCATCCTCAAGGAAACTGATTTTATGTGATGAATTTCAACAGTGAAGAACAGAAATATTTTAAATGGTATATATATAAAACTGCAATGTTCTACGACTGTATACAAACATAGCGCAATACATATAGACTCAGAAGAGTAACCAGTGGTTTTCTAAAAGAAACAAGTGGATCAATCATTCATACGCATTCTGCTGACCTGTCTGCAGTGGACATTTGGGGGAGTTTTTGAGTAGATGCCATATTGAACTACACTATTTAACCAGAACCTAAAGCTCAACCTTAGCGTCTCCAGTTCCCCACTTCTGCTCTTCCTCTATAAGCTGTCATGTGAACAAGGTTGAAATTCAACCTAAATTCCTGCAGGCTATGTTTCAGCTCTAAACTCCAGCCTGTGCTCTTGTACATTTGGGCACTTAGCACTTCCTTCCCTGAGGCAACGTGGTCATCACTCCATTTGGAAAAGGACCACATCATCCGCAAATCCTGGCCAAATTACATTTGTTTCTCCCAGATCTTTCTCTTTCACTGTGTAAAAATGGTCTTTGCCACCTTTGGCTAACACTATTGTACGTTTTATTTATTTATTTTTCTTGTGTGATGACATGTTTGACATGAAAGCACTTGACCCGAAAACTCGGCTAACTCTTAATGAATGCTCTCGACAGCGATGTTATTTGATAATCTATTACCGCTCTCCCCCTGACACGCTCTACTGCTGTGGGATTGTAACTTTGACATTAGTATGCAACAACTTGGTGGTAATGAACCTCTGTGTTCCAAACCGCATTCGCTGCGGTACAGCTTCAGAACGGGTACAAGGTCTCATATGTTAGTGATCCCCATGCGAGAGAAGAAGCTCACGAAGACGGTTGAACGCGGCGCGAGCAGACACTCATAGGTGTGCACACGAATAAACAGAAGAAATAAACAAGACTTAATCACCACGTAGTCGTAAAAAAAAATGTGCTACACATGATATTAAAAGAATTCATTTGTTTTGCCACTATCTTTTGTGCATATTCATCCTGAATCCTCATTCCCTGACTGTCTTTGCTTATTCTCTTTCAGGGTCCCAGGGTCCTGCAGGCTATCCGGTATTACTGGAGTCAACAATCATTCACATTCATACCTATGAACAATTCTGAGTTTCTAGGCCCCCACCACGACTTGCATGTTTCTGGAATGTGGGAACAATCACAAACACCGGTAGAAAATGCAAACCACAGAAAGGCCAGGGCCAGGAATCAAGTCTTTTTTCTTTTCTTTGCGAAGCAACAGTGCGTACACTGAGACACTGTGTTGTGCCACCGTGAGGAAATTCATTACTGATTTATGCCAACACATAGAAATTACACATGTAGAGCACAGATCCAGATCCAGTTAGATTTGATGCTGAAGGTGAGGAGACCAATGAACAATTTCATTTGAAATCAAAAATTGAATGACTACACCAAATGAAACAAATAATTTGATGTCAAACGGGGGAAAAAAAGCTCGGTAAGGTGATTGATCACATGAAGAAATATGTTTTAACATACAGGATATTTATAATGTATGAATACATCTGTGCGCATGCAAAGGTGCATTCATGCATAACTCTAAATGAACACACTAATTCACTTCAGTGTGTATGTTCGTCACTGGAGGAAGGTGCTATGACTGCTGCCAAATTGAAAGGAAAGGCTGCTGGAGGGAAATATTAAGGCAACTGTGATGAATGAGCTGACTGCAGTTTACACCATGTAAACATGCACTGCCCACTTGCCATATCTCCAATCCATTAGCTATCATGCGACTCTGCGTTAACGCTGTTTGTTTGTTCTGTTCCCCTTCTCCCCCATTTTGTGCCCCTGCTGCCTGCAAACCTCCAAGAATCACTACCTTTTCCGTTTTCCAATTTCAGCCGCTTCCTCTGGAGCGAGGTTTGATGAATGTCGCTCACATTAGGGTGACCTCCGAGATAACCCCTCCTTTCTTTCCCAAGAAAATTCATCAGGCAGAGTCAGGCCAGCCCCAGGGATGTGTGATTCAGCACTCAAGGTGAGTGTTTGTCACAGAGGCCTCAGATGGCCAGATATTGGAGAGGAGTGAGAAGGACAGGGACGTGCTGTTTTTGAGCTCACAGACTGAGCCAAGCCTTGTATATACTTATACATCAACATTAACGACTTTAAAAAACTCAGCTGCACTGAACAATATTTTATATTAACAATGGTAAAAAAAAGAAAAAAATAGATGAAGTGTATCAAGGTGTTTTGCCCTGCTACACAACTCCAAATCGATAATGTTATTCTGTATATGTTGGCAATAGACAATAAGCAAGCAATAAGCAGGTTTGAAAGAGGCACTCAACTAAATAAATGGTAACATTTCAAATATTTATTATTATACATTATATATTATACATATTTTTATTTTTCTATGGTGCCATCATCCACCAGCATGCATGGAGCAGCTTGCAAGGGTATAAGATGGTTTGACTGCATATATAGACTCTCTAGTTAAGTATATATTTATACATACTCGATGTGTGTGTGTGTGTGTGTGTGTTGTGTACACTTCTCTTTTGAAAAAGAAAGAGATCACACTTTGACAATGATAATACCTTTTTAAATCTGGCAACAACCTCCACTGCTGTGAAGTGAAGCCAGTGCAGAAGTACCAAAAAGTGCAGTTCCTCAAATGGCCACTTGAGGCTGGCTACCCGATATTAAAATGTCCAACTCCACAGCAGAAATAAACATGTTTACAGCATGGTACAAAAAATGGTTTTGGTCTCCTCGTTCATGACAATTGTACTGAGGGAGTGTGTATATAACTCATCTGTTTAAATCATATAAAGGCTTAAAGTAAATTAAGAGCATGGCCGCTTTGATTGGCAGGTAGGCGTCGTTACAGGTGGTTTGAACACACGGGCTTCATTCAGCCTGCCTCAGATCCACCAAAAATCAACATCTTCAGAGTGGCATCTGCAGCGGCTTTTAAGAATCCTATGGGTGACATCACAGATACTGTATATGATTTGAATAAAGAATAATAAAATACTGTGCTAGCAATGTTTAATAGCTTAAGTCAAAACTCTTGTTTGTTGCCATCAGATGTTCAGCTGTAGAACCTTACACCCATAGCTGCTTCTTCCTCTTCTAGTCTGTAACATTACTCTGTTGGCAGATAAATAAATAAACAATCTGAACAAAGTGTGAACTACTTCTTTGAAACAGTAGAAATGGCAAAAAACATGTAGTCACCAGAATTCAGACAAGGCCCTGCACAACACATAAGCCAGTGATTGGCATTTTGACACATGACATGATGGATACATGCATTTATTGTTTTCTGCACATCTCATATGTCTGTCTTCCTGTCTGCTTGCTCTGTAAACCTGATTCATCAGACAAGAAATGGTGTCTATTAAACCTTTAGACCTTATCCTCGAAAGCCACGTATAAGGGACATTCCACAGTTTTGTTTCCTGGATTTACATCCATCTGACGGCGTGTAATGCTGTGGATCTAAGCGCAATAAGATGTGAAATGTCAGTTGTTTGTCACCGATATGATATGAAAAAAAAATAAATAATAAAATCCACATTTGGTGCATAGCACAGCATGGTTTCTGCTCCAGCCATAAAGAGTCCAAATAACTGCGATTTCACATCTCACCTCTACAAGAGGGGAAACTTGGAGCAACAAAACTACAGGTGGGAGCAGTGACAGCACTAGCACAGACACCAGCCTATGTGACACACCAGCAACAGGATCAGCAACCACCTCATCACCTTAGTGGGTCAATCCCTTTCAAAATCCACTGAATTCATTCTTGAACTCCGAGAGCAATCCAAGAACTCAATTGCGGTGCCGCGATGGTGAATCCAAAGCAAAGGGGTGTCAGATTTTCATTCACGATGTGGAAAGAATTTAATCGCTCTTATATCTGATAATTCATGTCTTATCCAGGGTCTAATATCCAAACAGAATTATTATTCAAAGCATGTGTTTAGCAAGCCATAGATCATGTGGAAACAGGGTGTTCATCGAAGAAAACAATATTAATGTCATATCTTATTTCCTCTGTCTGTTTAGGTTGGGTAATTTATTGTCCTCCACATTTCCATCCCACGGGCCCCGCGTCAGAGCCTTAGGCATCCTGTGTCTGATGGGGAAGTTGTGGGGAATGCAGCGTGCATTCACGGATTTGCATTTATTCTGGTTTGTATAGCGCTCGATACCAGTGAGACTGAAGCAACTGAAGCAATCACCGATGAGGACACAGAGTGTGCACAACACTGGCGCTGACGGAGGGCCAGCTGTAGCTTTTGCATTGATGACCACAGTTATCATTCAAGTCGCAATGAGAAAAAATAAGTTTATGTTAAATAGTTCTTAGTACGCCAATCCATGATGTTCGTTACTGTGTCTGTTACATTAGGTATTAATTGAAGATTAATGGCATTAACAGTAACTAGAGAGCAGTTGGCAATGTCCAAAAAGTCTTTATTGCATTGAATGTCTTTTTTTAATTGAATATTGAATATCTTCATTGGTTGGTGGCAAATGAATGCATCTGCTAGTGTGCTGTGGGAGTGCATCCAGCCTATAGGACACAACAAAATGCCGACTCTGATGGTCCAGCTGAAGCAGCATCTGTCGACTGAAATTATCCAGATGCGAGATAGTGTAATGTTGCAAAAAGCGTGTCTATTGCTGGGTTGGAATGGGAATAATGCGTGGGAGGTTCAAGGTTGTCTTTTATTCCTTCCAGAGGAGTAATTATGCAGTTACTGTATCCATTGTTTGAAGAGCTCATCTTCATATTATATTTTTTCAGACCCTTTCACATTTACACCTGCTGTTTGGAAGCAGATTTCATGCAAAAAAAAAAATCAACCCACGCTAATTGTGTGAACTGTAGTAAAATTTAACTGAATAGCTAATCAACCCCACTTCTGATTTCTCCACCAACCCTTTGTGCAGGTTTTTCTTTGAATGCATGTATTAGAGAGAAAGTGCACATCCTGATGGCATTAGGTCCCTAGAGAGTGCTCTTTTCAGTGTATCACAAAGATGGTCCAAAACAAATAATACTTAAAGAAGTCTAAGGAAATACGAGTTTCCAGGTGGATTTGAAGGTGGATTATTAGTCGTTCAGCTTTAGAAATCATGATAAAATCACATATCTGCCATTATAAAATACTGTGGTTTCTATTTGTTTTCACATCAGAAATTAACGGCCATTCAACAGGGTGTATTTTAGCTGAACTAAACAGGAAAGAGTCTGCAGTAATGCCAGTTGCTCTGTGAGGATGCACTTAGGCACGGCAGTGCTTTGAGCTAAATGGAAACATCAACATGCTCACAATGTTAATGCTAGCTATCTGATGTCAAGGTCTGATGTTTACCGTTTTTACTATCTTCATTTAGCATTAGCACTAAGCGCTAATTAGCACTGAACACAATGTACCGTCATCAGTCATTCTGCATGTACTGTATTCAGTCATAAATAAAAGTTTAGGATTAGGATTCATCATCCGGGGACCATGGATATATCAATTTACAAGACAAACCATCTGATTTGTCTGATCTGACTAGCCAGTGCTGGGATGATTCTAAATATGTATTTCTTACATCTACGTTTTTACCCTTCTACCCTTTTATTAAAAGAGTGAAATAATTAACTGATGGCCCAATGTCAAGACAAACTATGGTGGTGGTATGAACTGAACGGTGTCCTTGGGACATACATCATATGAACCTCTTTCTCTCTCATCTGCTTCTCTACTCTGGAATATTTACTGAACACCCTTTCATTCAATTTCAAGGCTAACCTGAATGCCTCGTAGCAAAACTGAATAGGATTACGTAAAAGTCATTACGCTGTATTTAAGACTTCACATTTTATGGCAGTCCAGTCTATTTTTACCACCATTTCATTACCCTAAAAAGTCTGAGCTCAGTTTTGAATTTGAAGAAGAAAAAAAAAGCATCTGTTGTTCTTATGCAACTTTAGTCATGGATGCACATTGTCTTTAAAAAAATCCAAATAAAAATGTCCCTCTTGCCCACACACACACACACACACACACGCACATACCGTATATGCACAGCTTGTTCTTGTGTGGATCACACAAGACTCACTCAAAAGGAACAGGCCACCTCACTGCACTCTCAGCTGCTCATGTCTGGCCGCAGGTTGAGCTTTTCCCAAGTGTGTGGCCAATAGTTACAGCAAATCTTTTGTCCCTGCAGCTACTGAGTTGTTAAATATATATTTTTTTTACATGGATTTCTCAGCTGCCCACATTAGTAGATGATATTGCAGCAGATTCAAGTGTGAAGACACCCATGCAAATAAGAAATAGGGCCGAAAATCTGTTCATCTAAGCTTCTCATTTTAATTCTAAAAAGAGTCCCGCGTTAGAATAGCATTCTGTTGGGGACAGAGAAGTTTGACGTGACTTAAACCGTTTAGCTCGGAGGGGTTGTATTTTCATGTCTTTGCGCAGCGCGCTGGATGGTTTCGAAACATAACGGACAGTCTGTTGATGGCCACTGTCTGACCCTAGCATTCACAAATAAGGTTGAGAAAAGTGTGTGGGAGCATTTGTTTAAAAGTCAAGGTAACTGCGAACGCTTCAAGCATGTTACAGGCAGTATTCAGCGATAATATGGGCAAAGGAGGATTACATGTTGAATCGTGACCCGCAGAAATCAAAATTACATTCCCACCTCTGACACAAATACATGAAGAACATGTATGAATCCACACAGAAAGGTTTTCTTATGACTTCAAGCTACAGTATTTGATAGTAATGGTGTACTGTTTTATTTCAAGACATATAAACCTTCAATTCAGTCAAGACCTATCCTTGCGTTACCCATGAGCATTATTCAACACCACTGACTTGAATTCTTTAAAAAGTCAGTCGCACCGTAGTTTAGTCTCTCAGACCTAATCTCTAATATTCATTTGCATTAACAGTAGCCCATGCCCTAACAATGCCTCCAGTGTCAGAGGTCTGCATTATGGTTTTATAGTTTACTACAGTTTCTTCAAAAAGCTGTATATAAAAAAAAACAATCAATTTAAATGCATGAAGAATAGATTGCATTTATTTTATTATTTCCAGGCAAAACGCAGTAGTTACTAGTCCCCAAGGTAATGTAAGGGTTTGTGCTCTTCTTCAATCTCCCACTCAGATTTCACTTTGCGCCCCAAGAATGTTTTTTTCAAAGTGTTTACAATTATACAGATTTGATCCCGAGATGCAGTATCAAGTCAGCCACTGACGGACATGCGATGGTGTGTTTGGAATAAAAGGAAACTCACCCACTCACCATGAGCAAGGAGACACTGGGTCAGTCCAACTGATCATAGCATAAATATGATATAACTTGACTGAAATATCTGTATATATGAAATGTGTAGCTTAATAGAAGGTGTGTGAAGCGCCTTAATGTTTCCATTTTATTTCCTTTTGAGCTCAGTTTGTCTATGATGATAAAGGGTAAAAAAAAATATATATATATATAGTTTGTATCTCTAAAAATTCAAGTCAAAATCTTGTTTCTCAACCGGGGCCTTGGCAGAGATAGAGCCACTCCGCTCTGCATCATGGTATTCTTCACCTTGTCCTCGTTCATCATTTCCATATATCAGCCCAATTATTTGTGCCTGTTACAGGTGGAGACAGTCAGGTACGAGACATTTGGGAAATCCAGAAGATTGTTAAACATATGGAAGCCGTCCTTGCCGATCTGTATTGTTAGTCAGCAGGCTGCAGTTTATTAACTTCTGCACAGAACACTCTATGACCTCTTTACTACACAGTTAAAAACACAGACACGTGCAGGCATGTTTATAACATTCAACCACAAAAGTGCTCTGCTAGTTTAGTGAGCTTTGAAACTATAATAATTAACATCTTTTACTGGTGACTGGACTGTACTATCCGGTTGATGCTACATTGCTCTATTTTACCTGCTGCAGTATATTCACATGGGCAATAATGGGCCTTTGTGTATGTTATCATGGCAAATGGAAAATGAAAATACATAGAGATACTGCAACTGTTTTCTTTTTCACTTCCATGCACTGCTGGAGGTGTAGATGGAAAATGACAGTAAGACTGTGCCGGTGTGTGTGGGGGTATACAGTGTCTTAATTTTAGCAATCTTTGTGTTTGTGGTACTTGTTAAAATATTTAAATGCCACGAAAAGAATATTACAAGAATATGCTTGCAGTGTGGTTTGAAAAAAACAACAATAACAATAAAAGTTCTACACAAACATCCAATGAAAACTGTACAAAAAGCTTTCAACTCATCATAGTTTGCATACATGTCTTATATAATGTGTTTATAACATGAGGAGCAGCAGAGTTGACGAAATATTCACTTCCATGACGTGATCTATAATATTTTGTCATGCTCTTCTTGGTCGATGCATCGAAGAGACTTATTCTAATTATAACAATGAGAGCAATAACAATTATTACCATTATACTCATAACTGCGTAATAATAACACTGATAACTTCAATAAAAAGATAGATCACCGTCGTAACACACATGTATCAAGCAAACAGTTTTTTGAAGTCACGTTTGAAGGTTTACTCACGTAAACCGTCTTATAACTCCTCTTCAAATGTTGCTATCACACATCCTGGGATATTTGCTCTTACTTAATGTCTGTGCTCTTGCTTGCTCCCTGGATTATCTCATGTCAAGGGAGGTTTTTAAAAAAAGTGTGTATCAGTTTCACTAAGCTGGGGAAACAGTATTGTGTGCGTCTGACTTCCTGCCAGCAGTGTTTTTTGTCAGTGCAGTGCACTCAGGAAAAAGCTTGTTTCGTGTGTCATTCACCTCAGCTGTGCCATGCCGTAGCCCGTTGGAAAATGTTACTGCTAACAACGTGGAGGAAAGTCTTGGCAGTGTATACTGTAGGCATATACCTACAGCGTAAGTGAGAAGTTTTGTTGATTAAAAAATAATAAAAAGATACAGGAGGTAAGGCGGTTCATAACTCAACAATGAAAGATGCATAAACAGCTCTTCTATATCACTAATGAGGATATGTTGTATTTGTGCAGACAGAGGTGGTCTCCTCATTATCACTTTCATTTCTAGTGGAAATAGCAAGTGCCGGAAAGAGATGTGTTTTAAACCATGAGCCTGTAATTACAAAAAAAACTGTTCAACAGTTTGTAATGCCAAACAGCACTGTGCTACCAAACTGTATACATACTGTATATGTGCAGCAATGCAAATGTAAATGTAAACATCATACAGTTGATAAACACTGAAATATTCTAGTAATTTTTTTATTGGACATTCAAGCGTTTACTGTAATATTTTCAAATTTTTGTTAAGGTGAATGTCAGGTTTAGTAGGGTTATCTCTGAGATTGTGATGTGAAGAAAGATGACTGGAGAAGAAGGTCTTGGACTGAAGACTTGAAATATTTTTGCAGATATCAGGGTGTGGACACTTCTCCATTGATATAAAAGCAGTGCAGTGAGACCCGGGATTTTGTTTGATCTCCTTACTATTTGGGATTAGATGGACCCAATTAGCCTAATAATTTAATTTTAGCTTTCTACAACAAGCGGTTTTCTCAAAAACCAAATGTTCCCATATGAGGACATTGGGTCTATCTTACCGTATGGACACGATGAAGACACCATCGGTTAACAGAGTGCAAAAATTTATTTTAAACTGTCAACAAACACAAACGTGCAGATAAAAGTCGTAATGAACACGTCATAGCAAACTCAGTCATTCATTCAAATACTGCTACTAACCTACGTGAAAGGCTTTGCATGGAAATGTACAAAGTTCATGAACATCATGTCATGGTGAACTTAGTCGTTCATTCATGCTGTAGAACAGCAAAAATGTAACGTCCTCATATGAGGACGCGAGGTCCGAAGAGGTTAACCTCTTCAAAATATGTTGGTTGATAAGAAATCAGCCTATTCACAATGGCTGCTATAGATCTCTACAGATCAATGGTAGGCGATTTAGACAATTGTGAGTCATTTCCGGACTAATATAGCACTGCATATTGGGAATGGGCTGCATGATGCTTGATTGATGTCCGTGCCAAACAAACAGATCTTCTTGATAAATGCTAGCAAACAGTTTAAGCTAGCAAAAAATGTTGTGTTCATGTTTGTCTTTGTCTCTGAGCAGCGAAGGTCTGTGGCTGGGTGTTCACATGCAGAGAAGTCACGTTTTTCATCTGTCGATATTGCTACATACTAGTGTGAATACATACAGTATATTGTCTCCATCTGTGTATTGCTTCTGCAAAAAGGGCTCATTAGGTCTCCATCTGGTGGTTCCAGTAAATGCTACAACCCAAGCTGCTGCAAGGCCAATTGAGCAGTAAAATTATGGACGCTTCTGGGGAATTCATTATCAACAGATTCTCTCAAAATCAGCCCCTCATCCTCATTTTGGTTTATTCGGTTGCCTTATTCTCATCATCCTTTTAAGGCATAATGCAAAAAGATACAGAATGCAAAATTGCGCATACAATGGCATCTCCACACAAAACGAACCTTCGGTGGGATGTCAGCTTGTTCTTGTGAAGAAAAATCTGCTATTATTCAGAACGCTTTTTTTCCCCTGTATAGGACGGCAGGCGGTCCACTTATCTGCAGCAGTTTTAATTTACCCAGGGTGCTGTAAAGCAGAGAGCAAGACAGAAAAGACACAAGAGTCTCCCTCTCACAGGTAGCCACTACACTCTCATCTTAGGTTACATACCCACCCACAGGATATAGTGAAGCTTTAAAATGGCACAGCATTCAGCATTGTACCATCATACAGTGCTTAAAATAAAACTGGTGATTCGAGATAGTGGAACATAAATACATCAGGGGGCATGGGGCATAGGCTGTGAATGAGCTGGGACATCCTGCACAATGATACACACAGTTTCTCATTACAGGGCTCTGGTAAAAGACCAGATGGGAGGGCCAAAGTGTAATCCATGGTTAATACTAAACAAAGGGAGGCTGTCTGGGGGACATTTTCGCAGCTGAGTGGAAGCTTTGATGCTAATGTAATGCTAATTTAAACAAGGCTTCATTACAGTATTATTAGTTAAATGTCCAGTGTGTAAGTTTTAGGGGTCTTTATTTACAGAATTAAATTAAATGGAATATAATGTATTTTCATTAGTGAGATCACCTGGAAATAAGAATGATCTTTTCCTTACCTTAAAATGAACTCCTTTATATCCGAAGACAATGGACAAAAAACAAAACACTGGCTTCTGGTCAGGAGTTTGACGCTTTTGTGTTTTTTATGGCCACTGTAGCTTTTTCCTCATCTTTGGAACGAGAGGACAACCGCCACTAAACCCACATTCAGAGTGGACCAGGTGCTGCAGTGAAGCGCTACAGGGTTGTGCGGTGCTGAAGTGGGTTGCTAGGGGTGTGTCAGCTTGTGTTGAAAGTAACCGCTGTGAAAACAATTAGGAAATAACCACTGATCAATCTGCTTTATCATGGCCGGTGCTCGCTCAGTCTCATTCACTTTCTATGTCTGTTTTTATCTCGGACGATTAAATAAACAAAACCAGAAGACAAGAGGTATTGTACCAGAGTGTAGTCCATTAATCCACCATGATAGCCTTTGACCGATATGGGTGTCTGACTGGTAGCCGCAGTGTGATGTTGGGCTGCATCTTTTCAATAGTTGGATCTGGCACAACTTATCAGTCACAGGATGTTGCGTCGTGTTGCGGACACCCCTGTGGCAAGGACCAGCATGGCCAAAACGGATGACTCCCACTCAAATGAATAGAAAAAAACTGCATTTTTGCTGAGTTTGGGAAATTAAAGAGAGACAAAAACTGGTAGAGATAATAAAAAATAAATATCATAAATTGCATATCAAATACAAAATAGAAAATGCTACGGAATGAGGATAGTCCCTATTACAGGAAAAAGTACCTAAGTTGTGGGCTGTTGTATGTTGTGTACAGTGTGGTCAGCAATTGTCATGAAAAAAAGGAAGGAAAACATGTCAACTGATGTCACCATCCATTTTGTCTGGGTCCAAGTGGTGTTTACTGGAGGCTAAGCATGGTAATCCAGATGTCCCTCTCCCCAACAACATCATCCAGCCAATCCAATTCACTGGAAAGACTAAAATCAACAGTCTACTACAACTGTGACGTTACCGTCACAAATCTGTCTGTTCGCTTTATATTCTGCCTTCCCCTCACTCTTGATTTCTTTTAGATACTGTACTTGGGCTTGGAGTAGAATGGCCACATTCCCAGAGCTTAACAAGTTTTCAGTTCCAGTCTAAAATAGATTGGCGCATGCTTGTGTAACCATTGTCTAATACAGTAGGTGGTTCAATCCAGGTGTGCCCAGTTATGGTTACACATGTGGACAGACATCTCAAATGTATCTAGTGTTAGTAAGGGGGGAAAAAAAAAGATAGCTTTTAAATGGACCTTGTCAAATAGGATAGTGTCACATCCTGTGTCTGGGATTAATACCGCTGTGGACCACAGCATGAAACTCCACTGCCCTACCAAGTGACCTAAAAGAAACACAGGTATTAGATCCCATGATTTATGACGGCCACTGAGGTTTCTAAAGGCATTCAAGCTGACAGACTAACAGACAGTGACTGCTGAGTGTGTTGACTGCGAAAAGCACAAAGGGAATGACATACTTTATTTGAATTGTTGATACCTGTAGATCAGCGTCATTTCGAAAGTTGGATTTTTGTCTTCACATTGCGAGGACTTAATTTCTCACAATATGAATCACATGCATTGTACTGTCTCTTAGGGTAGATTGCTCCTTCTTATGTCTCTGTCTTAGTTGTATTTTGTGAAGAATAGCTCCTGCACAGCATGTTAGCACTCTAGACCTAGGGGGGACAAACATTATCTGCGGTACTAAACAGATGCTCAGAGGACATGGATTCTTAATTCACTCCCAGCTGTGTATCAGCAGCGCAGAGAAGCAAAACTGCTGGGATTTTTAAAAAAAGTGAAAAATTGGCCCTAGGTATGGTAAATTAGTGATCAAAATAATTAGTCTATCCCCTTTGCAAGTCTCTTTGTATATTGCAGCCTACTGTGTGACAGGCAATAACAACAGTAGTGGGTTGTCTGAGAAACACAAATAAAAGGCCAGTAAAGTTGTTTTCAGCTGAATGTCATATGACTGTGAATATATTACTGAAGCATCTGAACCATGCTCAAAGTAAATACAAGTATTCTTATAGAAATACTGTAATAGTATAAAGAATGGACGATGTATCTGTGATGTCACCCATCAGAGCCATTTTAAAGCTCAGCGCGTCGCCATGTTGGCAGTCCTGCCTATTCTGCCTCCCAACTAATTATGCATAGCTCTGAGCTTTAATGTAATTCAAATAGGTGAGTTATATAGACATTCAAATTCGGTATGGGAAATTAGTTATAGAGACTGAAACAGATTTTTGTTCCAGACTGTAAACATTCTGCTGGGAAAGATTGACTTGTTCCGTAGCCAGCCACAAGTGGCCATTTGAGGAACTGCTGTTTTTGGCACTTCCGCGTAGGCTTTTACAACCCCGGAGGAAGTTGCTGCTTGCTATAGCCCCCCATGTTCCCTAGTAGACTGTTTCATGACTTCTGCTCCTTGAGAAGTAAAAAACAGAGTTGGTCAGAGCATTATGAAACACAAGCCTTGACCAGACTCTTTATGTGACAGTCTTGAGCTCAAATAAGATGAACTGCATTCAACATTTCAATGAAAAACTAACCAAAGGCTGATTCTGTATAAGCCCACACTTTTTGTGACATGTGGCCTTCCTGTAACAAATGTTAAATTTCTGACAGCACAAACGCTGCAAAGCCTCATTTTCAGCTTCTATATTTATTTGTACAGCTCACAGTTGAGAATTGAAGCCAGCCCTCAGACTGACTTTCTTTTTCAATCATCCCTTGGCTTGTGATGATGGGCTATTCATATGCAATGCTTTTTAATATGTATGTGTTCATCTCTTGATCTCACTCATTACTTTATTACATAATTTGTCACATCTGCATTGCGGTTCAGTCCATCAAAGGCACACATTGATTTAGCTCTTTTTGTATAACCTTATAGGTTCAACTGATGCCTTTTAAACCTTCATTGCGACAATTAGTGTGAGAATTCTGGGTTTTGTATCTTTGAACAGCGTCTGATATCCAACTCTATGCACTTCACACAAAAATGGAACATTGAAGACTGACACTGACAATCATCTGCTGGAGTACTAAAGCCCTAACAGTACCTGTATGGACACTATGTGTTGAACAAACTGTTTGTAACGTTGTTCTCTTGCTCTTCATTATACACATGGCCTTGCAAGGTTTCCTCCAGATAAACAAAAATGAAATTAAAACTCCAAATTTAAAATTCAAAACAGGTTTGAGCAAAGGCATGAATCCTTAAGTGGCTATTGCCCTTTGCAACACGTGAGACTGAAATAAACAAGTCATCAAAAGCCTGTAGATGGAAATAAGATTGTAAGCCCCTTACTGTGTTACTTGAGGGGGGTAAAACATCACTTGTTGAGCTTTTAAGAAACACTTTACTGCTGGTGAATGATTAATGGTGAAACCAGAATGTCTTGAAAAAGAAGCATGGAACCTTGCTACTATATGTTTACCTGCTGTTGGATTATTGCAAATCCCAGCATGGTTTTCCACTGCTTTTATCTTTGTGTGGGTGGTGGTGCATACTGAGAAGTTAATAGAGCCTTCTTATCCAGCCCCAGGAAATGCGTACCTTTTGATTGCCCTTCCAGTACTGTAGTGAAAGCATAAAACGGCTCTTTGAGAACAAAAATACAAAATAAAACTGAGAGAACTGCTGCTTTTTGAGAGGAACTCTTTAGCACATGTGAAAGACAGGTGACTACATGTTAAGAGGCCATGTTGATCTAAAAGGATTTCAAGCTTAGGATGACCATTAACCCATCGTATTTAGGATCCTTAATGAAGCAAGCACACAATTAGAGACCCTATTAACAGCATGATCACTCACAGAATGCTAGCATAATCTGTGCGAGTGCTTAAATGAGGCAGGTTGGAGCTATGAAAATATGATTTCTATGCATTGTTTCTTTGGAGACTCTACAGATTCAATCTTTCAAGTGACAATAAAGCTGTCCTTTTTAATGTGTGATTCTGTCTTTCACTGCCACAATGGCTTAGTTTAGTTAGTCTGTTGTTCTATTGAGTGTGCATGCTTTTGTAATGCGTAAGCAGAGCATTGTTGTGTTGTCTTGTGCATCACGGCTTCTTTTTTTTTTTTGCCATCTCCCATGTTCTTCTTTGTTTATTTTAAAACTACTGCATCGGTTTTATAATGACCGCTAATGCTTTTGGTGAATTACTTTAAAGTGGCATTCATGTGGCAGCATGATTGAATATGTTAATCTAGTAACATTAGGAAAAGAAGGAGACAAAGACTTTCGTCTACTCAGAATCTACAGTAAAACTGTTGACTGGTCACAAATTCTCCCCATGATGGGCTTCTTGGCTGAATATCTGCCAATCTGTCACCATCGTCCTCCTCCTTCATGTCTCCCTTCTCTCACATGGGTGCCACTGCCTAGTCAGCAGTGATGCAGAGCATAGCCATCATAATGATGAGTGCACAGCACTTTGATGGAACGACGTGAAGGCCTTAACTGGACTCTCATGTCAGTGCCATCCTGCACTTTGATTTCATCCTTATTTGTCAGCATGCCCTTGAATCTAGTAAACAAGATTTTATTTTAGTTTTTATGTCATTTACTTTTCTCTGATATCATGCCAATCTAATTCTGTATTTCCTGTTTTCGGTTCTCTTACAATTGTGATATTGAAATGTGTGTGTATAACTTCCATTTGCAACAGAGGTCTTGAATGTTAATTTGTTCCATTTATATTCTGGGAGCATATAAGACCCACAACTACAAGCCTTGAGAGAAGTTTCAATTTGTGCTTAAGGGTTACATTTGCCCTGCTATGCAACCAGGGCCCACAGTGGAAATATGGTGGAGTGATGGGCAGCCATGCAGAGCCACCCTAGGAGCAGTTAGGGGTTATGTAGTAAGGGGTGCAGGGATACCTAGGCAGTACCCAGGAGGTAAACTAGCAATTATCCAGGCACCAGTCCACGCTCTTGGTCTATGCCGGACTTGAACTGGCCAACCTCTGGTTCCCAAGCCAAATCCCTACAGACTGAGCAACTATTGCCCCTAGACTGAGCTACAGCCGCCCACCAGCTACTGCCACCCCTCACCAACAGCAAACCACATCTAAATGCTCAAACAAAAATGTTCAAAAGAAAAGATTTGTGACAAAACTATTGCTTTTTTTGACAAGGCCATCATGTTTACTTTTGTTGTCTTGTGCACTTGCAGAAAATGACAATGACAATATCAAATTAATGGACACATTCCTTTAAAGCAAATGTTGTAAAATTACAATTGCAACTGTGCTGTAAAAAAAATAAGGGCAGTGGTTGTTGTGGTTGCTAGTTTAGGAGAAACACAGGCTGGTGGCTCTGTTCAGTAAAAAAATCTAAAACAAAGTAGGGCAGACCCGACTGTGAGCTAAACTCAGCTAACGTTTGCAGCAGCTTACTTTATTGTCCATCGGCACACTCTGTAAGTCACAGCGAGTTAGGGCAAAGCATGCAGATGACATGAAGTCGAAAACCAGAAAGCATTTTCTCCATTAAATATGATCTCATTTAGTTTTCCCAAAATAAGTGAAGTAGTCGGTGGTGTGTGACTTAGTGTCATAGAGTATTACATTCTTACAACGTTACATAGTGTGAGAAGAGGTGTACGGGTCACGGAGTGGGAATGACAGAGACCATTTACCTGATTATAAGTCAGTGTGGCGTCAAAATGATTTAAAAGTTATTTTATGGTCGGAAAGTTACACAATGGGGCTTTAAAGCAATGGGCGGGCACCTGCATGAACACTTGGAACACATGAACAGGTTTTACTTGCTGTAATCATTCCATTCCTCCTCATGAGAGAATCCATTCAAAAGAGATCAATTCAGAAATCAGTTTCACTGTAAGTGATGGGGGACAAAAACAAGCTTATCTGTATGTGACAAATCAAGCAGATATTTTCAGGAAAGACTCTCTTTGGCTATTGTCCCTCCACTGCTGCTCCGCCTGCAGAGTGGAATTTATACTAAAAGAAAAGCTTCAGCTTTGAAGATACTTGATTTATTCAATGGAATGTAGTTTTACACCCGATGTGGATCTCCCATCACTTTGAAAGACAATAAAATTACATGAAGGATAGATCTCAGAATGGCCAGTACGAACAGGATGAATGCTCACAGCAAGCAAATCCTGTTCCAAAGTTCATACAGGCACCCGAGACCTGAAATTATTAGCACTTTATCTCATCTGCGTTTTCTTATACAGTCTTCCAGCTTCATTCGATGTTGACTCGACTCTTTGCTGGCCAGCTTGGCCTGTTTGAGTTCTGATGCAGTTTCACTCCTGGTTATGTCTGACCTAAGCTGAAATATAGCTGGAGTATGGGGGTGGGTTCGGTGTGGTTATGTGTGGTAGGTTGTTGACCCAAAGCATTTAAAGTAAAATAATCATGAAAAACTTTTGTAATGTAGTTTTAAAGCTCCAGTGCCCGACCTGTGTACAGTTCTAGCATTGTGTACAAACACAGGCTGTATTCGACTGCACACAGATGTGCACTTTAAAAGCACTGTTCACCCAGGATGGATGTAAAATTATAAAAAATTGACTCATGGAGAATATATATAACATTTTGTTTTATTAGGCTTAGCAAAAGTTCAATTAGGGGCAGTACTTTACATGTTTCTGCAGCACACCTCATGGTTTTGTACTCCTGCTTTCCTCTCTCACTCTATCATTTTGAAATAAAACTCTTTCCTGGTTTAATTAATCCAATCAATTACACTTCACTCCTCATATACCCCCGTGGGAGACAATTGTGGCTTTAGAATTGTCAGGTTGTGTTTGTCCGTTATCAATAATTTGTCATTCATACAACACTTTCACCTTATTAATCATTCTTAGTGCGGTTGTTTTTCAGTTTTGTGCATTAATGTCCCTTTAATTAAAAAAGGTTCTATCTGAAAAGCTTAGCTTCGTTCTAGATGGTTGCATTTTTGATCCATTCAGTATTTAGACTATACACAAGAGGAGCAATTAGGTTGCATTTTGCCATATCACTTCATGAAATAGAATGCAATGTCATCTTAAAACATCATAATAAATGACTTTATTGATGGCACTTTCATTCGTGCAAAATCAACCGTGCTTTATATTCACCTTTGCCTTCAGCTGTAACAGACTTTTCAAAAACATTACAAGAGAGGACTTGAACATTACGAGGAGGTCACTTTCAGGGAAGCCTTGCGCTTGATAAAATGATTAGGTTTTTGCTTTTCACTGTAATCTAAAGTTGAAAGAGGTTCATGTGATCTGGCTTGTGAATCTGCTCAGTCTTAATTCTCTTTAGGAAACTCCAGTTGACCCCTCTTTGACCTTTGGGTTTGCAATTATTTTTGTGCTCGTACCCGCCATGCACACACCTGGTAATGTACACGAGATGACCTTGGAACCTCAGGGAGAATGACTTTCAGCGTGGCTCCCTAATGATACTGCTCTCTGTATAACCATAAAATTGTAATCATCCTTAATGTATTCTTGAAGGGTAAATTATTTCATTGCTGATCATTTAAACAATATAATGAAGCAACTGTGTCCTTCCTGCGTCTAACTTTATGTCTGCATGCTTTTCCTGACCTGACATAATTTTCTTATATAGTGACTGTTTTTCACGGTGTAAATCAAAGTTTGTTGGGGAAGCATTAAAGGGTAAGTTCATAATTTTGTTGAAGTTTGAAGTTGTTTGAGGCAGTCAGCGTGCCCTCCCAAGTTTGGAGAAGCAGAGAGCAGAACCAGCATTAAAATTAAGCAATTGCACTACAGAGGACAGGAGCGATAATGATAATATGTTTTAGCCACGTTCAAAAAAGTCAGTGCCAGGTTAGGTGCATACTTTATTTAAAGTGTTTTCACAGATTCTGTGCTGTGTTCAAAGCCGTCCTTACAGCAATGCTATGCGTAACTTCCATGCTGGCCCTTCCACCTGCTTCTCCAAACCGGGGCTGTTCAGACAGCCATCTACTCTAAAAACCCAGAACTAAACCTTTAATACTTAAGTGCTTGTAGATTACAATCATAAGACAAAGACAGAAACAACTCTAGTAGAGAGCCACAAATGAGGGTCTTCCTTCGAATAAATGCTTTGGGATCAATATCTTCCATGTCCCCTTATAAATAGTGTTCACATTTTGCTACTCAAACCTGCACATCTCATCCTCAAGTTGACAGCAGCTAATCTCGAGGCTTTGTTTTTCAGAGTGATCCACTGCTTATTTGAGGCGAGTGTGTATTGAATCTATCAACCTTTAAAAGTTAACAAGTTGTCTGGGGAAATGCCATTTGTACCAGTTCAATAGGAAATGTCAGACTCTGATAAAATGGTGAAGCCTTATACGTACTTGAGCATCTGTACAGAATTAAGAGTGAACTGGATGACTTTGTGCCTTTGTGGCATAGATATTTAGAGCTGCTTCTCCATGTCCGGTGAGCTTCCCCAACAAAAATGAAGAAAAACGAAACAAACAAACAAAATTAATTCCTGATTGACTCTTCATCCCAAACATTCAGGACTGCTGTGATACCGCCTGTATTGATGTTATCATTGCTAATGAGAAAGACATGTTTTTTTTATGAATGGAGTATTTTCTTTCTGGTCGCTCTTGTCATTCAATGTTTCAATGGCGCAGATCCCTATTTGTCATCTGTAGGCGAAGTGAGCAGCAAAATACAGCTTTCTTGTGAACAACACATACAAGAGCGCGCGCACATACTGTAAGCAAGTCGAGCCTTTTTGAAAGAAATCTTGGCCGGGATTGTTCGGTATGAAAGAACATCGTACAAAAGCACTGGCGTTGGTGCATTGCTCCTAAATTGGAAAATGTGTTTTTACCAGATATCCTTTGCAGTTATGGACAGTACATACCGTCGCAGTCTGTACACATCACAGATAATTATATGCATGTGTAAATTCAATGGGGTTCACTCGCGGTTTGCGACATTATGCGTTCTAGCAGCCTTCGATGTGCAAATTGGTAAAGCGTTAAGAGCAGCGGTGTACCCAGTGTCAACTGAGTTGTTCTGAAATATCGCATGAGGTGTGACAGCGGTGTAACAAGGCTCTGATGTTCAGTTTTGTTTTCAGCTGAGACAGAATGCTCAAAATAGATGTTCTTCATCAGGTGGGTTACTTGTGAATGCTTTATATGATATGCATTTACAATCAAATATATAATACTTGTTTCAGACACTGTTGGAACAGTATTGTGATCATGAGCACCTGTTACAAGTAGTAGTACAAGTCAATAGTCTGTAGTAAATGAATGTTGATGACAGAACTCAGTGACTTAAGGGAGTTACAATGGGCCCCAGTGCAGTTATTCATTATTCTGATGGGCCCAAGATACTGTAGATGCATTTTCTTGTCACATAATCGGCTAGAGACTTGCCATTAGATAACATCAACATATATTATCCGCCGATCATAACTGCATATCTGTATATGTCATACCTAAGAAAATATGAAATTGTTAATTTAACTGAATGTAATTTTTTTTACAGTTTATCTTAATAGTTTACGCAGAATGAGCATATCATTTTGCTATAGAGTGATACTCATTATGACATGACAGAGACATATTTGGCTTTTCAAGGACACGTGCAGCAAATGACACCAGGCGGGAATCTGAATCACTCATGAGGGCCCGTTCTCTACACAAGCACCCCCGCTGCACCACCCCATAGGCCCCCAGTGCAACCAAACTGCACTGCACTGTCATAATTTACACCCCCAGGAGAACTGCACTAAAGTATGCATTTACTGCTTTGTGACATTTGTAAGCCCACCGTATTGTGACTCGTGCGGCTGCATGCATGTACAAATTCATATTTGTGCAGTATATCAGTTGACAATTTATATACATTTTTTCCATACAGAAAAAAAGATGCATCTCCCTGTTTCATCCCTAGAGTAAATAAATACATACGTAAACATCTATTGGGAATTTGCTTACAGACCTTCACTTGCAAACACACACAAACAGTCACTGAGATACCAACTTTATCAACCGACTTCTGTTTCCTTTCCTTACAATCCTCCTCTTCTCTATTGACCTTGATCCATTGACTCTGCAGGTCACCTAGCCCACAGGTCACCATGACAGAATCCCAGATGAGCAGATTTGTTACAATTCTGTGGTCGGATCACTGTTGTCCAAAGGGATCTGGTTGGGAAGTTGATATGCAACTGGGAGTGCTCAGGATCTCTGGCTCCTTGCCACGTCCCCGAGTTTCCTTTTGTCTTCACACACATAAGACTTTTCTTTTCATCTCTTCCCTAACAAAGTTATCATCAAAGACATATACTGTATGTCACTGACTTTCACTGTGTGCGGTGTATGAAAAAGTAAATAAAAACAACATTTAACACTAAAGCTCCTCTCTCTCTCTCTCTCTCTCTCTCTCTCTCTCTCTCTCTCTCTCTCTCTCTCTCTCTCTCTCTCTCTCTCCACGAGCGAATCTTCTTAATGGAAACCCACAAATATTATTAGCAAAATTTCAGTTCTTTTTAAAGCTGCTATTCGACATTACAGATAAGAGAGTCACAACTTTAAAGAATATTTGAAAACTGAATTTTTTTTTTAATATGATTTATAATATAACACAAATGAAGAATGTCAGTCTCTATCCTCTGCAGGAGAGACATGTTCATTTACATAAGTTCATAAGAGGCTTAGTTTGCGGGCTCTGAAAACTTTATTCAGTACATTAATTATGTCCCTGTTTTTTTTTTTTTTTTCTTTTCACTTTTCAATGCGATATGCCTATCTTGATCACTCAGCTAAAGTCGTGTCATAGTTTTTTTTAACGGCAGCTTTGTGATAATTTATTCTGTAGGGTAAATATATTTTAATCTATGACAAACAGCTAATCTAATTCACGGTTGGTGCGCCATCTGTCTCTGACATCTGATATCTGCCTCTGACAGTCGGCTGCAAAAACTAAAAGATTTTACTCTGCACATGTCACTGCGAGACACAGCTTTAAAAATATTAAAAGCTTCATTGGCATTTAGCTCAGATATGGCAGCACTGTATTGCCAAACCTGAGATTTTTTTGTTCTCATGCCAATTAGTCAGTTCAGCATTGCGATTTTTCCATGCACACAAACAGGCCAGTGTCTTTGGTTGGTGCCTGTCTGAAAACAAAGTAGTGTGTGGTAGGTCAAACAGTAATTTGGAGCAGATAATTTCATATTTGGGATCGCGTCAAGTTGGCCTGTTGTTTTCGCCGCTGCTGTAAGACCTACAATATCTCCTGCATAAAGGAATGGCTGCTCTATTCAGTCTCATTAATCACTCACAGCTTAACTTAATTGTGTAACCGTATTTGGTCACTGAGATGAATGTTTAAATGACAATTTTCTTGTCTTTTTAATTTTTTATGAGAGCATTATATCTCGTGTTTAACTGCAAAGTACCATTTGATTGAATTTATCATAAAGAACTATATTTGAATCAGAGGAAGACAGCGCCGCCTTGGAAAATAAATTATCCTTAATTGACGAATTACATTGCCTCAATTAGTCTGTTCCCAAATTTGTCTTTATAATGTGTAGCTTTCTACATATAAATGTTCTCACCCCTGCTATTTTCAGCCCTATTTCAGCTCGGTCTTGGAATATGAACATTTTAATATTCATGTGTTAATAGGAGGCATTACAACTCAAATGAATCATCACAGGTCAGAATCAGTCAGATCAAAGTAGATCAGACACTGCGCTGTCAAAGAACTTAAGTCTGAGTGCTCTGCATTTCCCAGATCCATTTATTTACCAAGATATTACTCCCCATCGACATTTTTCTATCTTGTGTGCTAAAATTCAATATAAAAATGCATATCATGGATGTGATGTGTCCAAATGATTTGTTATTAGACTTAATTTTTACTTCATACCAGATGACTAACACGGGAAATAAATTGCCCAGTGTGGAGGATTTAATGGCACTTAGCACAGCAAAGTTGCAGATTGCAAGCAAACATACTCTCCCACATCTCACACTCTGCCTCTAAGCACGTAGGGAAAAATCTGGCTGTGAAATTCACATAAAAAGCAAAAGGCCACATCTAGATCAGCGTTTGTTCTCACTGTTCTGGGCTACTGTACAAATATGGCAGTTCAACATGGCGGACTCCATGGAAGAGGACCCGCCCTTACTGTAGATATAAAGGGCTGATTTTGAGAAAGGCTCTTACACACTAATGGAACATATTAATGACTATTGTATTTTATTCCTGCAAATATATGCTCCTTACTCTTACACATTGTACCTTTAATTATGACAAATGTTCTGTTATGGTTATTTTTGAATTTTAAACAGAAATGTGGAAATGTGAGTACATTCATAGTGCTGGCAGGCAATTTAAATAGAAATACTTTATTATTTTATTCCAATTCCATTTTGCCACTTAATGTAACATCATTTTGAAAGCTGATTGATAACGGGTAACAACTTTTTGTCGCACGAATAAAAAATTGACACATGGCTGAATTTTTGCAGTGACAAATGTGAGCGTGCATGTATGAATATCACAAATGATAAGAGCACTTGTTCTTATTCAGACTTTACTTTTGCACTATGTTTCCAGATTTCTACCTGATTCCTACAAAAGAAACAATAGGTTGTTAAAAATCACAGGTCCTATGTCTGTAATGTCAACTCTTTCTGAAGAGACTGTGCTCGGAGCCTGCTATTCACTGTCATCTTGTTAGTTGTTCGAGCTGGAAAATACTCCAGACCTTCAAAAAATTCGCCCACTCCACTGAGTTGACTGATTCTGAAGATGGAAATGGAATGTAACGAGTTGACAATTCGGTCGGATATTGGGCAAAGAAAAGACAAATCTTGGGTAACATGGTGGAGCCTGTATAATGCTGCAGAGAGGTGAGCAAAGCAGCGACCACCACTGCTGCTAAAGCCTGGGAGAGCTGTCAGTCATGGCCAACGGCCCCCATACATACCCATTTCTTAAGCCATAATATCCCCTTATGGAATAATCATTTTCAGAATTACTACCCAGATATACATTAGGGCAAATAAAATTGGCTTTTAAGACTTTCTTTGAAACAAAATATCCATATAGTTTTTTTCACAGACATCTCATACCTTAAGGTTTAAATAGTTTGAATCTGCCTGACATACCACCTTTCATCAAGTTTTAGTCATTAAATGTGCTGTTCAGACAGCACGTCCCTGCAGACTGAATCATGAACACCAATCCTATGCAAAACAATACAAACTTTAAACCATCATACGATAGAATAATTTTGCAGACTGTATCAGAGGGATGTCATTTAAGTCAGTGGTAAGTTCTGTTTGTGGTAAATTTAATGATGTGAGGTGACAGATTTGATTTCTTTACTTTATTTCCGTTTCTGTTCTTTTGCAACGTTGCGTCAGAAAAGTGATATATCTGGGGACTTTTTACAGCAGGTAATTGTCCTGATCTGGCAGCAATATTGCAGCTCACACAACAGCTGCTCATTATGCAAGTGAGAAATCCAGATACAGCGTGTCTGAAACGTTTCAGTTCTAACCACTTCCTGCTTCACGAAACATAATTCGAACTGAGGTCATACATCTTTTTGAGCGAGTTACCTTTGCCCCCTGAAGTTTCAACAGCTTTGAGTGACGTTTCTTTCGTCTTTTCTCTAGTTTTAATAAACTAGATGTCGTGCAGATGTTATGTGTTTAACTGCATTTAGAGGCTACAACATTTACTGGTATAAATATATATCCTTTGAAGTTTATGTCATCCTCCATGTATGCGTTAATTGCTAATCACCATCTTCCCACAGAGGCATCATCCACAGTGTACAAGAAAATGCTCTTTCAACACACAGCGAATCGTGAGGATTTGTGTAAGAGGAGACATCCTATTAGCTCCTTCTTTAGGTTTTGTTTGAGAAATATAATTATCAATGATTTGATATTATCTCTTGTGGATATCAGATGGACTGTAATCCAAGGTTAATGACCTTTAGCACCTGTAGGACCTCATCAGCACTAATTAAGATGAGGTGTTTACCTTTAACAATATCATTGTTAATACTATGGTGATAACAGGGAAATATCAATATGCAATTTGCAACACAGTGTAATCAACACACAAGCTGCACGAAGTGTTTCGCCCCCTCTGAACTTAACCTATTCCATTTTGTGTACAGACTTGTTAAATGTACTCATTATATTTGCTCTTTGTTATCAGTATGTAACGCCATTTGAATCTCGCTAGAATGCTGTTAACTCTCTGGTTCTTAGGTGAGTGGATGAAAATCATCTACTGTACCTTTGCCAAGTCATACAGTATGTTCTGTTAACTGTAGTAGTGAATGTTTCCATTGCATAAGAACATTACGGGATGACAAAAATTGTTCCAGGTGTTCATCAAGCCCACAACTATGATTAAACATGTTTTAAAAAGTTACAGCCCTCATGCTCATTCACTCACTTTGCCATGAGTTAGACATCTCATTTCTCATGAGATCTCTTTCCTGTGTGCTTAGGTACTGTATTGAGCTATAGCCAGATGATTATTAGCTTAGCATGTAGCCACGGGGAAACAACTGCTGTGGCTCTCTCCAACATTTCAAAACTCTGTCCAACACCCAATTTAATATGTAGATACAACACCCAGACCGATTTCAGAATTCAATCGGATCCTGGACCAGATGGCAAGGTTCGACTGCCAGAGCAGGACGGATAACTAATGAGACCAACTCAGTGAGTTTGATAACATATTGAAATTATTGCAAGTGCAGTACAACCTGTCATGTCTAACTTAGTTATTGTACACTTACACCCACAGCAAGAAACAAACAAACATCAAAAGAGAATGGGCCCAATTTACCGAGAATAAGAACAACAAAATGTACCCGGGAGATTTGAATGGCTCTACGGTATCAACCATTAAACTGTGAGAGTCTAGTATTGAAATCGAAACCTGAGCTGTGGATCCCGGTTCGATGGTGCATCCATCTCAGATCTGTATTCAATCATAAAGGAGATAAAACTCCTTTGGAAAACATTAATTGTATCTTCTATGGGCAGATAATCTGTTTTGCTTGGATGGCTAATCACATCTTCCAGGAAATGCAGCAATGACACATGCAACACCTGTTTGTTGTGAGGTTAGCTTAACAATATCTCTTTTAGACTAAGTCTAAGAAGTAAATCTAACTGTTTTTTAACAAAACATAGTCCATTTGACTTGATTTGGTTTTTTAAGCGGACCTTACTCTCCCGCTTGTTAGTATAAGCAACATCTGCAGCACTCATAAATATCACAAATGTATAAATAGGCACCCTCGGTATACCTTTATGTCAATCAGCATGTCTAGTTCTTTATAATCGACATCTTGTTTGTTGTTGCTGTTTCTTCCATAAATAAAAGTAGCCTGATGTAAAAACAAGGAGTTTATTTCCCAGTGAGCAGTAGCTAAGTGCAGTAATTTCATGGTACCATCATGGTTGCTTGGCAACCTCACATCAATGACAAGACTCCGGGCTCTAACTCTAGGCGAGAAAGCAAATAAGAATATTTCCTTATTCAGAAAGGACACATAATGTATAAATCTATGCTACTTGTTAAAAAGTTAATAAGTACATTTCTGGCACTGCCCTTTACACAAATACCATCTAGCTTTTACTCGGGTCAGCAGTTATGTGGGCCAGTTTAAGTCACAGTTTGCAGCATTGCTCTGCACACCTTGATGAATGCCATATGTTGAGTCCAGTTTTACTAACAAATCACTGTTCTCGGTACTGCAAAGTGGGAGAATTTTCTGTTTGCCTAGAGTGGGGTCACATTTCTCACAGCAAAGCAACGTTCCCCAGAAACAAAAATGAAGGGACTGAGAGAACATCCACTAAATATTTGTCTGAAAGTCAAGACATATTTGGCTATGTGAAAAATTGAACGAACTTGAAATTAATTCATCAAAGAAACTGAAACGGCAGGACAGAGCGTGTTGTAACTACTGCACAAAGGATTATTGTTTTGATATTCTGTAAAAAGACCGCTTGATACAATATGCAAAATGAATAGGCAGCTTCTTTGTTCCTCTACCAATTAAAACACTTATATGAAAATAAATGGGCAATTTTGTTCTGTAAGATTCTGCAGGATCAGGATCCAGTGTGAATTGTGAATATCCATCAAGGTCTAACATTTTTTTTTTATGGTCACAATACATCCAAACGAGATATGTCATCATAGCATGTTGAAATCATGTATAATGGTGCTATTATTGCATCTCTGTGCATCTCATTTTCTGTATCTGTGTAAATGTAAGACACAGATCAACCCAGTTAACCTCACAACTCACACTTTACACTGACTCTTCCATTCTTTGACAAGCTATTGTTGGTATATCACAGAGTGTGCTGATGAAGTTTATTTTCCCTTTGAATGGGTATTCTTCTGTCCTCAGCTGCTTGTTCTAATTAAATGTGCACATATCTTGAAAAAGACAATAATAACTAAGTAGGTTTTGACTTGATTGCACTTTTTTTTTTAAATCACAATTGCACAATTAAGGTTTTAACATTTAGAATATAACTGATGGAGCTTTTGTGTCCACGTTGAATTGTCAGATGTACTGTATTTTTTTTTTTTTTCTGCAATAGAAATAGCAAGACTGAAGCTACTTTGTTGACAGCTGTTATACACTATTCATAAATCCTCATAATACACTATTCATAAAACTCACATGCATGATTTCAGATGGAGAGCAAGGTCAAAAAGCTACAGTTTGTAGAATGGTTTAAAATCATGCATGGGATAAAGGTAATACAGAGGGCAGAGAGAGCAGCAGAAAATGTGCGCAATGGTCTATTTTGTTATATTTGTAGTCAGTTTAAACACATTTCTGAATTGAAATGCTCCTACTTTACAACAGGAGCCCCGGCTGTTCTGAAGAGGAATTATTATTCATGTCTAACGGATATGTGTTGATTGTCACGAAGGAGTTACGGTATAATATCAAGCCAAAGTTAAAATCATGTCTCTCCAACTTATGACCATTAAGGTTACAGTGATATCTCTCGACTGGTTGAACTATATTATTTTCTAAGTGCTACATTATATTCAAAGTATCCTCTCTGTGAAACTTAGTACCTGCCCCTGGCTGATGAAACATCTTTCAAAGTTAGCGAAGGTTGTATTTTTTAGATTCTTCATCCGAATGTGCCAAAATACACATTTCGAAAAGCATCCTCTGTACATTCTGTAGGCAATTAAATTATTTCAAGCAGTGCATGGGCAATTAATATTATGTCGAGTGTAAATGAATGTTTTTGCATTGTGGAAACGTGTTAGTAGTTGTTTATCAAGGGAGCACTCCCGTATCAACAAACGCTCTCTGGGATCTTGACCCCAAGGGTAGGAAAGCTTGAGCTAGGGGTTTAGAGGAAAAATAAGATGGTGTAGCAGATTTTTTAAAGGCAAACTAAGCACTTCTCGTAGATACGAGTGCACACTGTGTCCCCTGAATGTGAAAGAGAGAGTGCAGTGCAGCCGAGATACGAAGATGGTACAATTGCCCACAGCAAGTAGCTGCATCAACTCTCCCTTCAAAACTTGAAAGGCCTGCTGGTCCTCTCTCATGTCTCCTGTCATCACTGTAGTCCACACTGGCAGGGGGTCCCCTCTACATCCATGTCATTAGCTCAGCCCTCAGCACGAGGCTTTTTTACTCTTTACTCTCATCTTCCCTTTCTTTCTGACCAGCAGTACTTAGAAAGAGAGTGGACGGGGGCTGAAAGAGAGCGACTGCTACCATATCATTTTATTATGTCGCTTCAACATTGAAAAGTCATGAATGTTGTCAAAGCTGTTGGACTACAAGGGGTCTTTAATTGAAAGAAATAATAACGTTCATTGTTCAGTCAGTCAGCTTAATTGAAAATGTTAATTTTCACCCATATTCTCAGTTGTAGACGACAGTCCTCATTTGTAATGTTCTTCCTTACAACATTAAGGATTAAACGCAACGTGCAGTGTTGCTTCAGTTTTACTGGTTTCATTTTTTTTATTTTTGGAATATTTTGCTCTACTTTAAAAAAATACATTTTAAAAATATAAGTTAACTTGGTGATTCAGTGAAAACCTCATTGCGAAGTCTAGCTTTCAATATGATTTGATTTTAATTTTTCACGGATGGCAAAAACACGCTAGAGAAACACGAGGCAAAACTTTTATTATTGACAGCGTTTCATCAGAGGTGGCAATTTCGTGTAAAAAACACTTAAAAGTCAAAGTTGAAGTTTTGATTTAATTTCTTTTCTCTTGTAACAGCGAAAACATAACGGCATTTTAAAATGAAGAGTTTTAAAAGAAAGTGAAATTAGATTAAGTAAAGCTCCGGTAAAGTGCTCCAAGGAGGAAAATGAGATATATTTCTCATATACATTGCTCTACATGTTATTTCAGGTTGCAGGTGCACAGGGAGGAAAAAAAAAAAAAAAAAAGGATTTCCCAAGCTCAGTCAACAGCCGGCACCTGCAGCATAATCCAATCAGTTGAGCGTGACAGATGATGATAATTCATTACAGTGAACACCGTTTGTTTGATTGTGCTCAAATTACACGTACAGTAACATCATGTGACCAAGCTGCTCACAAATGCAACAAAACAATATGTATGGAAATGAAAACAAACATGATGCATGGTGGGATGGTAACTTATGTCAGCTGAGTTTCAAACACCTGGGAGTTGACTTTCATTGTGCACTGAATTGAAATCAGTGGCTACCTCAAGTCATTTCAAGTCTTTTACAAACAAACGGTTTACAGGTTGGTCAGCGATAATGTAAACTACTCATCTGTAGTATGGTCCAAGAAGATGCAAAGCATATATATATATATATATATTTATTTCCAAACTGTTGTACAAGGTTTTATTGGTATTAGCTATTATTGGTAACAGATCGCAGAGAATATGCAAAGCAGCCTGATTTTGCAGGGAAATTAAGCCAATACTTTTTTACTTCAGCATTAATCACTTATTTCTAAATGGATTTTTGGCTTTTTTATATAAAGAGTTACAATTGATGAAAATGATTTCCGAACATTAATGATCTATACTAAAATTACACTTTTAATTAACCTCAAAATAGAGTGCACTCAACATTCTGCATGAGTCTAATGACTAAAATCTTTAACCGGCTCAGCTTAATTGGACATTGTATCAGGAAGTGACAGGACATAAAATTCAATTTAAAAAAAAAAAAAGCTGGATGTCAACAAAAATGTCACAATTTGTCTGAGGATGGACAAAACAGCCAAGAACAGCTTCAGAGCTCAGCACTTTGCATTTGAGGTTGCTGTATCACAATAATACCATGTTCTGAATCATTAACCCACTGACGTCATTGCTGGAGAATATCCAAAATGTCACTGATTTTAGAATCGGAGTAAATAGCTGTAATGGTGGCAAACATTTTGACATTTCCTTATGTCAATGTTCTAGTTTCACAATCACGGCCCCTTTGAGAAGACTGATGTAAGCATTTTAATGTCATTTCTCAGATCGCAAAGCTGACCTCTTTCCACTTCTGCCAACGCTTTTACAACACAATCATGGAGAAAGTCAAAAAAGGTAAGAACAGTTATATAATCTGGCACCGCACGCAAGGATTTGTTTCAGTTGACTGCGAAAAAGACTTGCTTTTCCTTCTTTCGACATTAGCATAATCTCCTGAGATCCATCTGACCCACTGCAGTGCCCTCTCATCTATAGAACAGTTGTGAGAAATGACTGCATGCTTTGATGGTTCGGATTATTGAGCATGTCAATTGGTTTTTTTCTTGCTCTAATGTATGGTAGATGGTGCTTAAAATAAATTTGTTTAAAACCTGACTATAATGGAGACATTCGCACCAAGCCAACTCATCTACCCTACAATTCCCCTTTTCTCTCATTCCCCGAGATTATGAAACAAACACAAATGTCCAAATTTTGATAATATTTGACCTCATTTGCATACGGTGTACCTTGATACTAGACACAATCTGTCTTCTCAGCATTTAAATTTCTTAAGTGTACTGGGTGGCACCAGACCTCGGCAAGCTGCTTTGTCTTTCTCACCATATGGCATCTTGACAGTGTTTTCCTCACTAATTAGTCTTTAACACATATGCCAAGTCCAAATGACTGTAATGTCAGAGCTGCACTGAGGATCCTTGTTGCATCAGAAATGAGTTGTCATATATTAATAGAGGAAAACATTCAGCTTTAGTTGCAGGTAGTGCACAAATATTGACTAATTTTAATTTACATTTGATTCCTTATACTACAGGCAGTAACTCTAATTGAATCCCAGGAATCAGTGAAAGCTGTTTGTGATGGATATAAGCCAGCGCTTTCACAGACCCGTGCTGCAAGTGCCAAAGATCCTTTAAGAAAGATGGTCTCCTTTTGGCAGACTATAGTCTCTCTGCGGAAATACACGGCACATATTTGAGTTAATTTCACATATAGTGATAAATTTAAAGGACATACTGTAGTAAAATATGTACAATGTTGAATGTACACGAAGCAGAAAAATATATATATATATGAAATAGAATATATTGTTACTGATTTGAAAACCCTGGAGCAGCTGGGCTCAGAAGGTAGAGTGAGCCTTCTCATTTCCAGGGTGGGTGGTTTGAGCCGCGGCTCCTCCTGTCCACATGTCGAAACGTCCTTATAAGTAAGACACTGAATCCCTGTTGATTTCATTGGCCAGGACAGCACCTTGCAGGGCAGCATGTGTTTGAATAGGTGATGTTTTAACCTACTTTAATAAGAAAATGTAGTCCATCATAATACTTAAAGTTTGATTGGATTAATGCACAAAACTACTACTACTACTGATTCATTAACCCAATCTCTTCATCAACCAGATAATGATATAAAAAATTGAGAGGCCCCTTTAATCCAGTAAAAGGCAGGCTTTTGCTGTATATATTATTGTACTGAATGTATTCTTACATTAGTCCAATGCATAAGCATCAGAATCTAAACCTCACATAGTTAATGATAATATAAGGTAAAAGTCTTCGCACAAAGCAATATTGCTCTAATGATCCCAGCTGCGAATGCATACTATATCTGTGTGATGCAATCTTCAAACTGCAGGTGAACTGCCCTCTTGGATTTTTCACCTCCTCTCTACGTTCTTTCAGGAAATATCCGCAGGAATACGTATGCAACAGACAGACACGCTTACGTGAGCAGACTTTGGAGGTGAAAAAAAAAATATGATTGGTGTCTATCACTCAACAGCGTGTTAATGAGAGTTAAGAGCGTGAGAACTTCCAGACAGATTCATCTTTCTTTTTTTCCCCTCACAAGAACAAAACATTCTTAGATCGCCTCTCATTTTGACTCACACACTCGCATTGCACAGCTTTTGCCTTATTGTTCTCCGTGTCGCACTTTCCAGTGCTTGAATATTGTCTGAGCACTCACATTCTCAGCAACAAATTGCTGAAATGGAGATCTCCCTCCTGTCAAAAGCAGTTTTTTTTACACCAAATCCTTTAGAATAAAATTAACATAATGGTCGTGTTAGGGAAGAGCAGAAGCTCACCAGACTCATGTCACACTCACAAAATATCCGCTGTTAACTGACTGGTTGTTAGGAGTGTCTGTAGATTTCTCAGCCTGAGATAAGTGGAGAGAAGTTGCATGCTGACTGACCTGGATAAGCTTTCAATACAGATATCTCACCTCTTGACACTCATACATCCGAGAGAGTAACTAACTGTTAACCCAAAGCCCCAAATATCAGTACTGAATGCAAGCTTGTCATTTTGGTTTTTAAACCATCTGTTATGCTCACAAATGAGTAATTGGGGCACTGCCAGCCTTGTCAGACATACTCAAGAGGTTTATCTGAAGCAACGAATGAAAAAAAAATATATTAAAATGGAGCTCATGAAATATAATCAATATATTTAAAAAGTATTTACTGTAGCTAAAAAAGAGCTTATTTCTTCACGAGAACTGACATGTGATTCCCTGGACGTGACTCCAAAAAAACCCCAACGCACGCGTCACTGGCATGGCACGCGTGAGCGCCGCAGTTTTTTGGTCCGTCCTGCATGCAACTTCAAACCTCACCGGGAGCGTTTCAGAAGCGGAGTGTTTAGCCTGCCACACTTTGTTTACTTGCTCAGATTTGGCCATTTTCCTGGTGTATGTTCCCCTCAGTGTGCTTCGGCGTGTGTAAATATGCTCCGAAGTTAATTAGTTTCACTTTTGTCTGTTTTTACCACCGGCAGTTTGCACGGGGTATTTTATTTTGGACGTCATTTTAAATATCGTTTGGCTCTATCATTCCAACCTGTTCTCATTAGTCTTTGCAAAACCTAACCTGTTAAGCGATAACACACATTTAATGCATGAGATTACTAATATAACATTAACATAGCATAACAACGACTGATTAGATTGACAGTTACATGTATGATATGTTTCACGTTAATGAGTGTGTTAAGGCCGGTTGATAATTTGAGTCCTGTGCTATTTCAAGATTCGGTCATTTATTTCTACATCAACACAGGCGACTGGAGTTTCAGTGCCAAACACATCGTATATAACACAGAAAAGCACACTAACCAATACAGTAAATACAATAGTACAATGGCTCATGCCCTTAAAGTGACAAGTTAAGCATGTGCTTTGTTTATATGACCAGTCAAGCGTTTATAGTGCAGATTACTTCAGGATAAGTGCTGTTCTGATAGCGAGATGTTCAAGGCTTAGAGAGAAAAATGAACGGAGGGGTCTCCAAGGTGTGAGGAGTCTGTTAAAATATCAAACCTTTCTGCTGAATGTGGATGTGGTATAGTTCAGAAATGGAGGGGAGTACACAGCCAATTATTTTTGGAAGCTGTGCGACTCTGTCCATCAGCTGTTTCTTTCTCATGGGCTGCAGGGATTGCCATACCATGCAGCGGTTATTGAGGAGGCGAGTATGCTTTCTATCACCGCTCTGTATAATTTTTACCTGCTATTCACTCCCTTCATTTCTTTAGACTTCATGTCTTGACTCATGACCAAGTCACTTTACAGTATGTGTCAGCTAGTTTTCTTTTGGTTTGTTTTGAAAGCTTGGGCTAGAAATGTATATATTTACTGTATGAGAGAAAAACACAAGTTTTATCAGTCTCTTTCAATTTACCCATCCAACACGATTGTCCAGGGTTGGAGGTCTCAGTGTATTGGGTAATAATTTTTTTTTTAAAAAGACTGTGATTTCCTAAAACTAAAAAAGAATCTTCTCGTCTGGAACTCCCCAGCATGTCGAATGTTCTAAATGCAGCTGTTATAATGATACATTTCAAAAATCCATCTTAGATGAGCAGCTGATGTCTTTATTACTGATGATGGAGAAGCGTTTCTGCTCAGTGAAAAAATAATGCTGATGATGATGATGCACATTTATGGTGTGTAAATATTTGACAGAAAGGTTATGATTTATTTGAAAGTAGCCTCGAGAAAGAAAGAAAAAAACAAAAGGTTCAACTGGTTGAACAAGGTTGACGTTGCCTTCCAGAATGAACTTAAACTTCATTATTGTTTGCCACTGAGCAGATCAATTAAAAAAAAAAAAAAAAAAGGCACTTTGTTTACGCGTGTATTTGATTACTAAATTAATCTTTGTGTCTGACGATTTCATCTGTGGTACTTCGCAATTTGTCTGGATATCAGGTGGCTGTGAGTAAAATGAAAGGAGAAACCTACATTAATCAGCGCTGCTGCTGTAATACGGACCTTTTCAAGAATGCAAAACAAGTGCCTGCTTCTTCTGTCTGAGGCTGTCGCGTGTTTTTTGTCAAGTCCCCTCTCAACATATTTCTAACAATCTCTTACTCTGCCGGTGGTTTTATTCCATTTCTCCCAACTTCCTCTGTTATTATTCTGAATATTTCATTATTGTATTACATACTGTTCCCTTATTCCCGTTATCATGTTGGTGCATTTTCCCTCTTGGCCAATCAGGGTTTGACAATGCCCTTTTATTTGGCCTTAAGAGACATGGGGAGTGGCACCCCCAAGGTCATTCTGATCCTTCCTCAGCTGCAGAACTGACTTTACCAGCCATTGCCAGCCAGCAGCTCTGGTCTTTGGCCCCCTGTGAGACTTCTTTGAACTTCCCTTGTCCTGCATCTACTTTTTATTGTAGAAGAGTCATTTATCCATTATTGAAGAAGCATTTGTTTATTATTGAATAGACATTTTATTATAACAGAAGAGGGATTTTTCTTTATTATTAACAAGGCATTTTTTAATTTTATTGTGCAGGCGCTCGTGAGATCTGTTGTCCAAGTAAATATTTTTGGATGGGAGCTGGTTCTCAGGCTTCTCCCTGATTAATTGAAATCTGTAGAATTGGTAATGCCACAGTATTATGGACCCCGATGGTGAAATCCCTAAATCCCTTTTTGCATTATGCACTGAGAAACATTGTTCTTAAACTGGTGTACTGTTTGCACACACATTTTGAGAGTGGTGAACCTCACTCCATCTTTATGTTGTAGTCAACTGAATATGGGTCAAAGGATTTGCAACCCTTGCATTCTGTATTTACATTTTAGAGTGTAGCATGTTTTATTTTTATTTTTTTGGAATCGTGAGGCAGATTCTGATTTATCTGCCTCACTGGAAAGCTGGTACTATGGTACTATGTAAACAGACTTGGCCAAGCACACTATCACCCAGAACAGTTGAACCAATAGACCACCCAGCTAATGGTTTTTGACCATAACACACAAAGACAGTAATGCCTGGAAGGAACCTAAAGAAGAAAGGGTTAGCTGGAGTCGAAGAAAACAACGCAGAAGCAGCACATCCTGCCGTCTGCCATCATTTCGCCTTTGCACATGCCCGATCTATAACAACACTTGTGGTTCTCAGACTGTACTGTGCAGTCATCAAAATCTCACTTTGAAGACAGGCAGGTGAAAGAGTTCGAAAGTGTGAGACAGACATGACAGTCATACAAAAAAAGACAGATGCGCTGGAAGGAGGAAATAGTTTATCGACCACACAGCTGAACTGAAAAGGCAACTTCATGTTCATGAAAGGTCCACTAAGTGAATCGTTAAAAAAAGACTTTCATTGTGGGGTTTGCCAGGCATGTTGTAATCACAAATGCTCAGTCGTCTCTGCACTCTGAGCCAATTTAAACAGACTTGCATGAAGCACAAAAAAAAAAGAAGAAGTTACTGAATAAAAACAAAACACAGAAAGAAATGCATAAAAGACAGATATTGTGTTGCTTCAACGTGTTCAGTTGCATCTTGGAACTATTTTCTCGCTAGCCATGTTTCCTGTCTGAATCTCCACTGTGAATCCAGTAAAATACAGAGAAGAACATATAGAAATAATGCAGGTTGAGTTTACAAATATAATTTATTAGGGAAAAATGCCCTTACAAAATCACATCTTATGCACGGTTAGGGACAGCGTCAAAGGATGATTTCAATCCGTAGGTCACCATGTCCATGAAAACAAAAGTGACAGTGTTTCAACAAAGGCCACAGTACTTGCACATATGGATGAGGCCTTACATACACTTGAGTGTAACCTTTAGGATATGGCCATACTGAATCTGTAATTTGTCCCCTAACACTTCTGGCAAGGTTGCATCCATGTGGTCAGGTGTGCAGGGGCTTGACCGGTCGATGTTGAGCTTCCTTGCACACTAAGGAGTCTGGCACTCAGGTCAGTGGTAATGGCCACAGCCAGATGGTACCTATCCACTGGGGACGAAGGACACAGACATGCTGGTCACAGTTTAACTTTGGAGGTTGCATATTCTAGCATTATTTAATGCTTGATTACATGCATCATTTATCACAATTATGTCTTGATAAAAGTTTGATGCAAAACACAGCGGAGGCATGCTGAATATTCAAACTTTGCCCTCTCCTGTCTAATCAACCCCAAAGAGAGGAGCGAGGGAGTGGAAAGAGACAGACAGAGAGAGTTTAACAGCAGTGAATAACACTTTGATGAAGTAATATTTTGTTGTTTTTTTCAAAGCGGAGCAAGATTAAGTACACACTGAAAATAAAACAAGTCGTAGGGTTAAGAGAACAAAGATTTGAAGATGACTATCTCGACAAACCTCCGTGATGATGCATCTCCTACAAATAGATTATTATTGTTTATTTTTTTAGGCAATGGCATATTGCTCCGCTGCTGATGCAGGATTAGATTGTGCTGTATTAAATAAACTTCTGCCAAATAATATTGTGAACCAAAAACTGAACATGATTGTGGCTCAAACAGTAAGAAAAATGTCCTTCCCTCATGCAACATGTTTCAGGTTTGAGTTTACGGTGAAATGTATCTGGGAGGAGTGTTTTTTTTATTTTTTTTATTTGTGTGACCTTGTCTCCACTTGAACAGTTTTGACAGAGTGACAGGAGACAGAGGGAGGAGATGACATGTGACAAAGGTCTCGAGTTGCACTCAAACAGGAAACGTTTTGGATTTTTATCATATGCATCTGATGTAGTTGGTTCACCAGGAATCCCGGGGATGGATTTCAGACTGACAGCGAATTAAGGATCTTGACACGAAAGTGACAACTTAGGAGAAGTAATACATAAAAGGGTGACACTAAGGGTTAGGTTTACCAAGCCTTCTGCACCTGAGTTATTTATCAAACACCAGACGCACCGGGCTGGGAGATCACTTTGCCCATCCTCTGCGGTGCGCTGTGTATGATCAGTGAAGAGCTCTTCATTTTTATGTGGAAATGTTCTTGTCGGAGTAGGTGCAAAATATCACGATTCAATTAAACGCTGGTTGAAAGCACCTGAAGAGAAAGTATGTGAATTCTAGACAAGCAGACAACTCCAGCAGACAAAGGGTGTGCACAATACGAAATGTGTCCTAGGGAGCCTCAGTGATTTACTTCAAAACAAATACAGCTTCTAATGAAGAAAGAGGGTGGTGTAGCCAAAAACTAAGTGGACAAAATATCTGACCATTTAAAACGTCAAAACAAAGAAGGGACATTTATTGAACTGCTAATGCACCACGCTGATTGCATTCTTCTGCCAAAATATGTCCACCTGTGCATTAGGCTGGTTATTATCTTGGGATTTTAGTCAGCTGTATTAATGCCAACTATTTTCTCTGCTATGAGCATCCGCTAGATTGGTCGCTCTCCCATCAGCTACTGTCTGACGGTGATTTAGCCTCTGGGGGCAGCATCCAATGTTTTGGGCCTTCTGGTGTAGCCGGCAGATATCTGGATAATGAATATCCAAGGGCCAAGTTTTCTTTTTCCCCCTCATTGTTTACAGTGTGATTAGCTTCAGGGCGGAGGATGGTGATCTTTGTCTGACAGCACATCTGCATATGAATGCAGATCACTTCTTTTAAAAAAGGGGCCGATCATCAACAGATGATCACTGATGGGTTCTAAAGGTTTCATTTCAGCCAATGAGCTGTGTCTCTTTTGATCTCCACGTGGACTCTTTACCTGCGTTCAACCAAGATTCTTCATTCATCTGTTTATCTGGGACTTCATATTTAAACACGACCATGCCACCTCATTTTTTTAGCAGGAATGTCTTTTAATACTCATTAAATCTATTTAAAAATGCCTGCTCCTATTCCACTTGCCATAGTTGGATTTGCATTGTCCCCCCAGACTGTTTGTGTGCTGCTAACTCATTTATCAGTAACTCAATTCCTGAGCTTGTTTGTGGCTGCGAGTTGCAAAAATTATGGCAGGGAAATGCAATTTTGGAGCTCTCCTTTGCAGTGTTTGATTAGTTAAATTAGCTGAGCAATAACCTAGGATGTTAATTTGTATGCCGACTCAGAGTCAAGGTGCATGAAACATGCAGTGCAAGCTGTACAGCACCTTCTAATGTACTCTAAGATAAATATGGCCGTGAGTTTCTGAGAACGATGCTTACTAGACTGTGACCTTCCACCTCTTTGTACTAAACCGAGAACAAAAGGTACACGGAATTAATGACAGCATACTTTAAATACCTGGAAACTAAACACTCTGCTCTTTGCATCTCTTTTATTATACATTTCCGCGTATAAGATAAACCCAGAGGATGTCAGACTGCAAGAATACCAGAGCCGGCTTTGCGAGCACCAGGGGCCTGACGTGTTTGAGGATGCACCCACATTTCTGATTGGATTATGTAAAATAAAAATTGAATTCTAAATCCATTTGACTGAGACTCTGTGTAGGCTGTCCAGGGACGGAGACATCATTATGAATATTAATTGTTAATAATTATCCTTCTCCTCAGGGTAACTCGTATTTCAGGACAGTGGAAGTTGATTTAGAGAGAAAAAAGCGAACAACGGAGCCAGCGAGAGAAGAAGTACATCGGTTTCTTTACTGACACTGGCACATTTACTTTAACTTGTCATGAAAACTCTCTGTTGTATACATCGCTTGGTGACTTGAGGCATTAACATAAAATCCAGATTAGCGTCAGACCATCTGCTTTTGAATATTTGCATGAACTCAGAGGATTTCACTTAATACCAACACTGTAAATAGAAGTGCCACACATTTTCTAAACGTTTTGTGAGTGCAGCTGTCTGTAATGAAGCTCTGAGAACACTTAACACTTACTTTAATACCTATTTATATCATTCATTTCAGTTTCCACAAGGTTGATGATTGAGTCAACCTTTGCCACTTTGCAACTATTGTCTAAATGTGTGTGTGCGTTGCTATCCAGACTCTGAAAAATGTACTATTATATACAGTAAGCTTTACATTTCTGTGTTCAATAAAACAAAAACATAAATCCTGAGAAAAAAAAAGTCAATCTGTAGACAGAACAGAAAAAACAAATGTCTGTGAATTGCTTAACTCTGCCCTAAAGTGTCAAAATGTTAAAATCACACAGATAGTTCATTCTAGTTTTATTTTCCTTTTAGCATGGAAACCAAAAGATATGGCAAGGAATAATAATCTTATTATTAATAAAATTACTGATGAGATTTAGAAATTATGCCAAGTTTAACTGGAAAATGAAACAGAACAAAATTTGCCACGGTAGCCGTAACTGTACTCTCGAGGAGTCAGAATGGTTTGGGTTTGGTTCACTTTGAATTTCCTTGCAATCATTTTCGAGAGTCACAATGTTGCAATAGTGAGGAAACTCGAACAATCAACCTCATCTCCTGTCGACCATCACTGTAAAAGTCTCAATAATGCCAAGCAGAGTCTAACGAGACTCGTCTGCTACGAGTCAAATGATCTCACTTGACTGTTTCCAGGAAATTGTTTCCTGCATTGTCTTCAATCACCAGAGTGCAGAGCAGATGAACATTATTGAGGAATGGACTGACAGGCATTTATCTGCTCTGAATAGCAGCTCTCTGGGATCTCGCTGTGGACTACAAAACACACTTAAAGTCAATCTATATACCACTCCAGCCTTATTGGTCAAGGTTTCTGCAGAAATATTAAGCACTTTCTGGAGCACTGGTTTCCTGATTTTTTTTTCCCCCCTTCTTTTTAGCATTATTATGTCTTTTCTGCATTAATGTTCATACATTTTTGGTGCCCTTCATGCAGAACGTTGCTGGTAAGACAGTTAAGGATTATTCTGTCATATTACAGATGTCCCCCGGTTCCATTTAAGTGCTTGACTTGAAGAAAAAGGCCAACTTTAAGTACAGAAATATAAAATCTTAAATGTAAATGTAAGAAGTTACCCTGTGTCCCTGCTTTTCACATCGGTGCAAAGGAGATTGATTCTTATTATCGTATCTAAAAGGAGAAAAAAAAATCCGAAATGTCCATTGTCTATAATCCATTTTGCTGCAACATATTTGTAGATGTTGCTTCTGCTCACTTTACAGTAGGCAGATGTGCACAATGGTTTGAATTGCTCTACCTCAAACTCAAACACTAAAGTAATCAAAGGTGAAGTAAAAAGCTGACCTTGCAAGTTTTGTTTTTTTTTTCTCCCTCATATTTCGCATAAACTGATCGTGACACTTGGTTCGCTGTGCACGTAAATGCAAATTTCGCGGTCCAGCTCAGTGAAAGAGTGCTAAAGCCTATAGAGCCTGGTAAAGGTCAAAGCAAAATGCTACTACCGTTTGACTAATCAATATTCAACATGTAATCAGTCACTCATAAATATATGTGGTAACGTAACGCTGAAAAGCAAGCAGACTAAATTAAGGAGAGAAACTATCAAATGAGGCAAAAAAAAAAAAAAGACAAGGTGTCGATTGATAGTTTTATTACAGATTAAAAATGAATGGAGGATGGTTAAGGCCACAAAAAGCACACACCTAGTGCATATCCACCTTGGAGAGAATTTATTATCTTATAAAAGCGCATTTTAACCTTCAGCAGGGTTAATTATTCATTCAAAAGAAATGCTATTACACATTGTCAAGTCAGCCAGGAAAAGCCACCTACATAATGTGAATGCCCTTTGCTTGCCTTATATGTTCCCAAACACCAAAACTGCTAAGTGTATTAACTATGGAACAGGCTGGCCGTCATGGTGTGTGGACCAGGCAGAGGTCAGTCAGCCCAGTGGGTATTGTGCACTGCACCGTCATCCATAGTAAAGTTTGTAATGAAAAAGAAAAAAACCTGCAGGTACAGTAATACACAAATGCATGCAAGATACTGAATCCTTTATTTGGGTAGCTTCCATAGGTACTCTCAAAGCACACTTTGAAAGGGGCCGGGGGCTGTTCAGTTGTTTGCAATCTGCATCTTCACTGGATCTTCTCAGCATGAAATCGTATCTTGTATCAAATGTATCAAAATCATGGTGGCAGGAGATCAAGCAGGAGAAAAAGTATGAGGACTTGATTTTTTTCACCACATTAAACTGTATGTGTTCACCAGTTTACATCTTCAGCGTTCAGCGTTTCATTTTGTGTCAGTAGTTGTGAAAAATAACCAGATCATGATTCAGGGAAAACAGGTTGTGCGAGATTTAAAAAAAAATATGTTGCAAGAAACACGTGAACAACCAAGAACAGCAGATTTTAACAAACAGGTAAAGGCAGAAAATCCTCAGTGTGCACACGGAGTGGTCCAAGTGTGAATTGGAACACCTCAGACATGCACATCTACATAAGACCTGTCTGAAATGGGCCACTAGTCATTTCACACTGCCTTTTGACAACCCTTTCTCAACGCCTTCCAGGGACTCCCTCCAGTGCCAAGAGATCTCAGTCACCACCACGGGGGACGGGATGCTTTCCCCAATGGCAAATTATTAGACCACAACCTTCATCATGGTGTGTAAAGTGCCTGAATGGAGGGGAAGTGGCTATTTCTGATCAAAGAGGATCTGAATGAGACTGAGAACTCCCAATGCTCCCTTGTCTCAGCCCTTTCCTTTCCTCCCTGAATAATTTGTTTGTTTTTCTTTGTGTATTTTTCAAAACTGTGATAAATCCAGAGTGGCATGAAAGCCCAAGCTTAAGTATATAAATTATTTATATTATTATCAATTTACTAATTTTCATGATATCTTGAGCCTGTATTTCAGAAAACATGGACTGTAAATTTGGTTCTGCCTCCCAAAAGGTTTAACTAAACAAAAAGATGAGCCTGCAGCAAGTTATAGGTGAGGACAAATTGAGGTTTAAGTGTTGCATTCATTTAGAGAACTGTCCCCAGATATCAAGAGTTGAAAAAAAAAACAAGTTCACCCCAAAAGTATTTCATTTGATCAAAGCACACTCTCATCTAGAAACTGTGGAAACTGCAACCACAATTAAAATAAAGCTGCATCATTGATACTCTTTGCCGCACACAAGAAAATAATGTGGGAGAGCACAGAGAACTCTGCTACCAGTGTGTCATGTGGCATCAAATAACATTTCCAAGTCGGAGTTTCATCAACTTACACAAAGAGGTTTTTATTTCATTCTCTGAATCTATGTCAAATGAGTGGGGCACACACACACACACAAAAAAAAATGAAGGACCTTGAGAGAATTATAGACTAAAATAATTAGAACGTGTTATCATTTGGAGGATCTTCCACCACCCATGCATCTCACCTCTACGGTGCCTCCGCTCTGACCTTGAACTAAAAACTTCATTATCGCTTTTGGCTGAGTTCTTTCTGTGTCTACTCAAGCTGTGTATATAAGCTGTATGTGTTGTATAGGTGTATATGTGCGTTTCTCAGCAGTTTTCTTGAACGTTGTTGCATTATTATTATTGACTTTGTCATTGCTTTAATGAGCATAAGTGTTTTACGGGTGTTCTTTCCAAACTATTAAAATACTAAACTAAATAAAAACATCACAAAATAATTACTCCTTTATCATCAAGAGTAAGATATACATATATCACATCTCAAAACATGTAGCTGTGACACAAAGAGCTGCTTCTTTGTGGTGACATTACTTGTTACCATGATTCACAACTAAGTTTATATGCCGATGACACCCAGCTCTATATTTTCATTAAATGTATCACACCCGCCAGTCACTGTAGTCTGATCAACTGCCTCTTTGAACTTTTTGACCTTAATTACTGTTCTTAAAATGAGCTGTGACATCTGATATTTGTGACACCGACAATATCTCCCATCCCTCACCTCTGACAGCTCAAGTGTGCTACTCTACATGTCTATAACCTTTTGAATAATTTAATCAAACCTTCCCATATGAGCATGTTCACCATATAGTCCCTTTGCTCACACCCACCCATGGGAATATGTCAGTTTCATCCATTTCATGTATTTCTTTGTGGTTGATTTTCTTTTACTTTCACTGTTTCAATGGTTTTAGTATTTGTAATATTTTTTCTTTGATCCTCATCACTTTAATTTTCCAGAGGACTCTGATACTTGATGAAAGCTTTGTATTGTAGGGTTTGCACTTAACAAACCCTGGTGCTTATAAAGGAAAAATGTTTGAAATGTGCAAAAAAGCAAACTTCAGTCACTCAAGTGTAGACAAGGATGGTATTCATACAAAAGTAATACCATAGAATAGAGATAAATATGGAATGCTAAATGAAGATGTACATTTAGCTTTTTTTATGGATGTAATTTCTGAATGATCCTCATTGTCTTCCAAATGTATTCCTAATTACCCAGTTAGAGGTAGTTCCAGGTACTTCTTTAATTTGAAGACCTATCATAGTTGAAGCCGGTCATTCATTAATTGACACAAAAGCTGTTTGTGTGACTGCCTAAAGGTTGCACATCTTTAAATAATTAATACGATGTTTACAATGTCAAAACCTTCTCTGTTGTCAAGAGCAGACCCTGTTGAACTCATCCTGTCACTGATCCTGTCACTCGCAAACTTAACATTGTCTTAGAAAGGCATGCAAAAACTATGATCTGACAGGGGATTATCCTTGGGTAGTGAGGCTAATAGAAATGTCTGAACCCACTACTCATTAAAATTCTCCAGAGTAGTGTAAACAGCAACTAACTTAAATGGGATTTTAAAATGATAATTGCCAGGATCTATCTACTGTAGCAATGAACTGATGTGTTGCTTGATGTTTTACCAGTGTAAATAGTGCCCAAGGCGAGACAGTTTGCACATTTTTCATCAATACTTGTGGTAGAAGGGACTGATTTTAATTATTTCATTTTCTATGCCTCAAGTAGTCACTCGATAGTATAATAAATCAATAGCATTTCCATGAATACTAATTGTGGTTGCAGGGATAGTTGGTGTAGCCGATAGGTGGGAATTTGATCAGGTTTGAAAAACCAGCCAGCCGAGGCCTCTGCCTCTTCTGCCATGCCCCACAGAGGCTGACTACCTCTTTGAAGTTGAGGTGCAAAATCAATTGAACACGTCTGGGAATAAATGAACTTGTTTGGAGCTTAATTTCTAACGGCTGAAAGCTTTCTACCGAGTTATTTATGAGAGCAGGTGGGCCATTCTCTTTCCTCCTTTTTAAGGATATGTATTTCATATGCTGGGCATTGGATGAATCCCTTGGCCTCTCTATAATCATGATATCTTCAAAAAAAAAAAAAAAAGAAAAAACATGGGAATGTTTCCCTTTTATCTTCAGGCCAGATTTTCTACACTTAAGAAATATCATATCATATCATTCAAAGGTGTTTTTAGGCGTTTAGAGATTTCACCAGACGTAATTGACATCCTAACTTGATGTTGGATGCTCAGGTTGTATACTACTACATTTGATCACTCCAGGTGTTCGTCATTATTTTGCTGCTACATGTTATGTCATTTCAATTTACATCGCCAAACCGTTTTTTAACTGTGCTTTTTAAGGTTACCAGTCAATTAAGCTAACTGTTTTGGACATATTATAAAATGATGTAAAGCTTAAAGTGCATACTCATGTCTCCAGGCAATTTTAAAATGGCTTTGAATGGTCTTGCAACGAGGAGTGATCTACACTTGTTATGCTATCTACGCTTGTTTTAGCCTTGCCGTGGTTTTTGATCAAAGCGAGGCTTCCACTGGATTGCTGCCCTCGGGGCGCTCACAGCGAATTCTGATTTTAAACTTAAGTAAAATATTAAATAACTATAACCTTTTTTACATTATTTTAGATGCTCAGTTCTCTCTGCAATAGAGAATACAATCATCGGGCAACATTAAGATCAAATTGAAATGCATCCAGAATATACAGTATAAACATTTATTGTTATAAGCATTTGTCTTTGTCAGTTGTGTAACCCATTATACTAGTGTTCAGTAACTAACATACATCAACAACTAACAACAACATAGCAGTAGGCATAACATAGTAGTAATTTAAAGAAAATAATGAATTTAGTGACCTTACACTGTAATGTTTGCATCACTCATTTGTATTACCAGATACATATCACCTTGTTTACTACTGCACTCATTAGTGCCTTTTCAGATTTCTTAAGTGTGTCAAAAAACTACTTATTAGACCATAATTACTTCCATGCTTCTAGACTTCCTTCTGTACCATTAGACCACTGACACTCTTACACAACCTCAAAAGAGTTGATAATGGACTACTGTTCTTTGCCCAGAAAAAGGCAAATGAAACAGCAGCTGAAGAAAAGGGAAATAAAAAAAAAGTAACTTGATTAGGAAAAAAAAGGAATCAGTAAGACGGAAGAAAGTCTAAGCTCTTTAACTGGTGCTCCTTTGCATATAAATGAGAGATTAGGCAAAAACTATATCTTACTGCCTGTTAGAATACATATGCCTAATTACAATATATTCATAAAGTGAGAGTGTAATTTCCACAAAGGAGATTACAAACGAAGCACAAGGTCAGGAAAAGCCCTTTCTGTTCTCCGCATACCATTAGGATGACGATGCTGATGCTGCACAGAAAAGAACTCGTGCTCATTGGTTCTCCTCAGAGATTATACTTTTTCAGGCTAAGTATAAAGACAGGATAAAAGGAAGAGAAGTATGTATTAATGAGTTATACCTCAGTAATGTTCATGAAAACATGCAAAGAAGAGACGCAGCTTGCTTGAACAGCAACTGATAATTAACCTCGATTTGTCTGATCGCAAAATTTAGGACAATTAACTGCTGTGGTATAACTTTGACAATCCCAGTTTTTCAAAGAAGGAATTATCTAACTTTTTCCACCATTAAGACAAACACATTTAAAATCGTGTTAATGCTACTTTGGCATGTCATTCCCACTCATTTGTGCTCATTCCTCTGTGAATTCTAGAGTTTCCTGATGGACAGTATGCTGTGACTATAGCTGCTCTTAGTTCACATGAGCTCAGTTGTTAGCCAGGCTGCCTGGATTGTGAGCTCAGAGCACCGGAAGAGCGATAGTGTTTGAACCACGGGCTTTTTGGACCATCGGGAAGAGGAGGTGTTCGAGGCCCAGGGCAGGGTGGAAATGAAGACAGGGATTGACGCCGGAAGGAGCACCAAAATCAGTGCTGGATGAGCAGGCAATGTAACTAGGTTCAGCAGAGGCACAGCATGTTCGAGGCAAAGTGATCGATGAGGAGAAACGAAGGAGCTAAAAGAGCGGCTAGGTGAGAGACCGCCGGACAAGAGCAAATCTTAGACCGGATGTTGGGAGTTGAAATAAAAAGCTGAGAGGCAGCCGTTGAGTTGGGCTCCTTGCTGTCTGAGCATTGACCAATATTAGTTGACTGCTATGTCTTCGTGTTGTTGCATCAGAAACATGATCAGAACAAATATACGCACAGAGCTGTCCATATTTATGGTGGTAAAAAAAAAAAGCAACTACATGATGTTGCTTTAAGACTTAACTATGATTTAAGCCTCTGCTCATTTAAATGTATTATTCTTGCAGCATTCTACATAAAAAAAAAACAGACTCAAATTAAATTTCCTTCGGGGACTAAGGAAAAATGAAGGCAAGGGCTGCAGATGTTTAGATAACGTATCTGGTGCACAAATTCTTACATGGATGATCAAGTGCATGTTCCACTTTCCTGTTTGTGTGTGTATGGAAGGCTTAAGATTTACACTCCAAAGCAGTGGCCTGAAAGCGTGGGTTGGGACCCACCGATGAGTTTTGGGAGACTTTCAACGGGTCCCTAAATGGTCACTAATAAAATCAATGTCAACCGTAGACCATCACTCACTAAAATAGTTTCCTCTTGCAATCCCCCCTGTTGCCCTTAAATTCATGGGCTGTTTGTAAAGGAAGATTCCTCATAATTCTCCACACTCTATATTCTACACCAAAATAGATTTGCGCTGTCACACATCTGAGAAAGTTGCTTCAACGCTGCACCACCGTACTTATAAAATCTTAAAGCATAAATTTATAGAAAAATGCATGAGGAGCCTTGTACAGATGGTAAATTTATATTAGCACTCCTACAATGTATGTGTTATTCATCATTATTTTAACCTTGGGTCACACGAGTAGAGCATTAATAAAGAAATGCACCACACAGTCGTGCTGTTCAGAGACGAATCAAGAGCTCGATGTGCATAGTCAGTGAGACCTAATTTCTCTTCCCATCTGCTTTTCATTGAAGCTGGTCGTATTTTTACAGGTCATGTTTAAATATCCAGTGGTGAAGAATACATACATATTACTCCACTAGATGTAAAACCATTGCAGTTGAAAATATTTGAGTAATAATTATTCATCTCTAAAATTAGTTACTTTTTAGCTGTTGGTGTTGGTGCATTATCAGTAGGAGGCAGTTGCAAGGGGAGATCCATGTAGAAAACCTCAATGAAACACCTTTCTGTGATAGATAATAAAGGTATGAATGGATCAGACTACATGGGTGAATGTCTCCCTATGAATTGACAGCCAGGCCAGTGCAGGCCTATTCTGTTTCCTCCTGTCCCTTAAAATTATTCCCACCTGCTGCACTGTTCCGGTCAGCGTGGTCACCTGTGGTCCCGTTTGCCGCAGCATCTTTTGTTCGTGGTTTTCATTGGCCCACAAAGCAGTCGGTCTTGCCAGACTTGCTCATGGCACATGCAAAAAATAGAACAGGCATCAAAACTAGATCGCAAGCCAGTCGTGGAGCGCCCGCCACAGCAGGCTCTGTCTGAACAGCCTGACTGGGGGCACCCAACGAAAGCGGCTAGATGACAGGCTTGTGTGCCGCAACTGGAAATAAAGTTATTGTGGTTGAATGTATAGCAGCTAATACTTTTAGTGCTCATTTTTCTGAGAAAAACTAGACTATAGATTCTAATGCTGGATTACACTGTATGGGGAAATTCTCTCTTCCTAGATTATAGATTATAAAACTCACCCTAATTAAAGGACAAATCTATCTAAGTATGTATCCTAATCCGTACGTATTATTTCTTATTCACCTCTATGTGCTGCAGTGTCTGAAAAGTAAGAAATGAGTTTGTTTGCCAATTTGCATTTTTACCTGGTGCTTCCTTGTTTGTTTGCTTGTTTGCCATCACAGGCTCTGAACATTATTAACATTTAGACAAGAAATGCTGATCTTGGTGGGACAACTGTAGGATAAATTAAAAAACGGGAAACGAGAGCAAAACATAGGGCACACTCCCTGTAACGGAGTGTGAACTGGTAGCTGGATAGGTGCCAGTTCACCTTCTGGGCATTTCCGAGGTGACCTTGAGCAAGGCACTGGACCTTTAACTGCTTAGACAGCCTGTATGCAGATCCACTCTGACATCTCTCCTTATGCGTGTCGTCCTGTGTGAGTGCAAGTGTGTATTTTGGGCCTATGTGTATATGATTACTTTTTTTTATTATTAATATTAATTATTGTTAAATTAAAAATAAGTGGTGTATGTGATAAACTCCACTGAGTGAAGAAACGGAGTTACAGTTTCTTGTCATTGGCTCTATTTTAGAATGGCAAAGTGACATAAGTCAATAATTTACATTACGTTCCTGTCATCTTAAAAGGAAAACACATTTGCTCATTAATTTAGCTTGTTGAGACATTAATGGATAATTTTCTTACCATGCCCTTGGGTTGCAATTAGTACTATAATAGCACTCAGTAAAATGTATAGTAAAATAGAAAGTGCAAAATAAACTATATGGCAAGACTTGACTTGTATCTAGCTCAGACATGCGCACTCACCTAAAGCACTCAATAAATGAACATTTTTATAATAATCAATCCCATGATTCAGTGCTTTGGCTTCCGCATGTATTGCATCTTAATTTATCAATCTACTCCAATCTACTCAGTGACATTTGACTGAGGTAGTTACCGAAAATTCCTTGTCCAATTATTAACATGTGAACGGCTAAAAGCTCTTATTCCTGGTAATGCTCAGCTGCAGACTTTTCATTCGAAATTTAATGGAAATCGCTTATCTCGGTCCCGTCTTTCAGGTGTTCAAAAGACCTTACGTTAAGTAAAATAATCCCCGAAGCCAGCACAATTACAGCTAATTCTATTTTAATTCAGTCAAAAGGTGACGTGACGGAGCATTTCAAATGCCAACTTCAAATGGTAGATGCTTAAAATTGAAATTTTGGTTTCAATTATGGAGACTGAGTCTGGAAGGGAAATCTTGATTAGACCTCTACAGCTCATAAAGGACGAGCTGTATACCAACAGAGACTCTCCAATTTAGTAGTAGGCTACTCTTCTTTTCATCTTGAGATATCCAGTTAACTGCAGTACATCACAGAGACAGACTCAGCTGAACAATTGAACAAAATAAAATGAATAAATGGAACAACATAACATCCCCTTTTCACATCTGTATTCTCGCAGCAAAGGATCCGGAATAAAACTTAGAAGAAGTAGAAGCTTTAAGTGCACAGTCTTGCACCACAATTCAAAAATGGTACTGTACTCACTCGTCATTATTGTCGTTATGCAGCAGTTTATCATCCAACAAATTATGTTGTTTAATTGACACTATAAAATGTTAATTGAAGTGAATGAATCACAGAAATACTGGATCCATGTAGTGAAAAAAGGGGAACTTATTTAACGTTAGTAATACATGAATCTATGCCTGACAATGGCCAAAACATTGTTATTGTCTAAGTCTATTTTTTAGCGTTAAGAGACTGTTCAAACTTTCACAGACAGTGTAAAGAATTATACTGTAATGTTAACTGGTAATTAAAACACCCATGCAGGAAACCCTTATGTTTTCCAATACTTATTCCCTTAGCTCAACAAACAGACTTCTGAATTACAGTTTTAATGTTTCATTTCAGTGGGAAGCTTGTCTTTTTTTGAATGCAGTCTATTGCTAACAACCCAAATAAAATGAGTAATTCTATGCTGTGAGATTTTAAAGGATAGCCAAAACAAAAACAAAAAAAAAAAGGTCGTCATGAAAAGAAGTTATCCTTTTCGATTTAGAATCGCGGTAGTGAAATATCTATTTTTAGGTTTGTTTGAGTAAGATGACACCGATCAAACAAACAGACAGCAGAAACACATTGTTCTTCTGTAGTACTGAGAGCAGGGTCTCAGTCATTACAAGGTACCACTGAGAAGGCAATAACAGGCGAGAAACAAACTGGTCTACTGCCTCTCCCAACACACTGTATTTAAAGACAGCTGGTGTTGACAAGAATCCTTTTGAGATTGCCTTGGTGGACAGGTATGAGTCGGCTGTGCCGGTGCTTGGGTTTCTCCTTTCGTGTGTACAGATTTACTACAGACTACAGAGGTTAATCAACAATCCCTCTTTGCTCTCTCTCTTTCATCTCAGCTCTCTGTTCAGAGCTCAGGCCTCATCTGGAGGGAATATTGGCAGAGTGTTTGTTCCTTGATTGGCTTTGGGGGAGTGATCCATACAGATGTGTCTGTTGTGCCCATGTGGATCAGATTTCTGGAAGAGCCAAGACAGACTGAAGCCATCAGATCTTTCTCTAAATGGCCTTTGGGTTCAGGGAATGACTTCCAAAAAGTGAAATGGTCATTGATCCTCACCAAAGCATTAACTCTTGATGAAACAGTCCAGGCTTTCTATCAGTGGTTTCATGAACTGTCCGGTTTTAATATTTTTCTTTCTCCAGTAGTAATCTTAGCAGCAATTGCTGCTAGAAAGGACAGTAATAAATCACAGCGTTACAAACTGCTGTCCAAATGAATAAATGCATTATTTTGCATTTGAACATCACATGAAAATGCACAGTGATATCGAGTTCTCTCAAAAAATGTTTGAGAAGTGTTTATGATTCAAATGTTCTGATGATCCTTATGTAAGAGCGGTATATGCAGTACCAGACACTCAGAATTGCCACCTCCAGTTGGCTGACAGCCGGATATATCCATTCATTCCAATCAGATAAGCAAGAGCCTGTCATGGACCTGTCATGGACCAGCCGTATTTCTAGGCGGCTGCATCTGTAGCAGTAAAAAGCAACTTTCTAGCCATAACAGTGTACCATGTACCAGTTTAATAGTAATAAAAAAAAACATGGCCAGGGAATGAAAAATAGTAAAATAACAGCACAAAAATAAAATAAAATGAAAGAAGGAAAAGAAATATCTATATGAGGTTCTACAGATCAAGGTTTTTCTGAAATTCACAGAGAGTGATACTGAACTGTGTTTGTGACCTAAGGTTCCTAATACTATTTAATGGACACAATGTTTCAGATGTAGACGATGACCAGATTCTTGACCGCAGCAATTTGTATCCTATTCAAATAACTTCAACGAGATGAATATTTCCCTGGTAGTCAGTGTAAAGGCCAATGGACAGTGGTAGAACATACATTTGATGTTTAAAGATGAGTAGCAGTTTGGATCAAATGGAAATAAGCCATAGAGACTTGAAGCATTGCGGTAGTTTGACAAAATATTTTGCAAAGCTTCTCTAAAGAAAGAAAAAAATAGTAATTAACTGATGCCAAGTCCTTACCATCCATGAGTACATTAATGGCCCGACAAATCAATTATATGTTAGGGTACAGGTGGTCTGATGTTGAGATTAAAGTAATAAATAATAAATTGTAGACAACAATTAATAAAATCAGCTGCCCCACCAGGCTTTTGGGAGTCTTGGATCTCAAGCTAGCACATGGTTGTGGAGCAGCATGGTACTAAAGGACAACACTGGACAAGTCTGTCAGTCAGTTAAAAAAGTATTTGTACAAAGGTCGGTAAAAAAAAGACCAGGTTCAGTAGTTAAAGTAAGTTTAAAAACAAGAGAACTGATTTTAAAAAGAGACGCTAAAACAATGAAGTCCACTAAAACAAGGATATCAAAAGTCCAGAAAGAAGACAGTCTTAAAAGTTAAAGAAAACAGGCAGGGGGAAATTTAAATATCCAACACAGCGTGTCTCTTGTGTTCACCTGGCTGGGTTTGCTACCACCAACCCTCTGGATCTCTCACTCTGTTCTGTCTGCCGGCTTTCCCCACATCCTCCATCACGTCCCCAACCACGTCTGGCAGGAGTTGGCTCTGGAAAATGTCTCTGAAATTCAGTAAATCTGATTATTATTGTGCAAGTCCCACTGGCAGAGGGGAAAAAAACAACTAAAACACATGCCAAACAAAGAACAAACAGAACATTTGTGAAAAGATAATACTACACATCTGTCTACAATTACTGAAGCATGTAAATACAACATAAATCATAGCATAAACTATGGCAAGCACTAAACATGCAAATAGTCATCAAATATCCACCATCTGCCATGTGATATGTATGTGTAAGGGGCCAAACTTAATGAAACCTTTCACCACACAGAAAGAGAAGAGACAAAAGTAATTAGTAATTAATTTCAGACACATTATGTGTAGAGTACTTAAAATATCTGACACCATTTTAAAGTCACCAATTAAGCTATTGTGCATGTGGAAATGTATAAATATTAATATAATAGGAATCTTGCATATGTATGGGGAGAACATGAAAGCATACTAACCGCTGAGCAGCCAGGTGCCCTTCTATATGAGAGACAGAGAGATATGCTGAGTTTAAGCCCAGTCTTCTTATCGCTCTGCAGAGCAAGGCAGGTTGAGACAGTGTTGTTGTACAGCGTTAGTTTAGCAGGAGAAGGGTTTTATGAATGTTTTACTGATAATTTATATATTAGTCGTGATAACAATTTATCTACTGGGTTATTCAAGTGCACTTTTTTTACTCAAATATCTAGAGACTGTGACCCACGATGAGAACGACAGCACTGATAGTCCAAATGCCAAAGATATATACTTACAGTAAGTTCAAGTGACAAAGCCATCGAGGAGGCCTAGGAGTTATGTCTATCAGGAGCAAAGGAGGAGGCAGTGTGATGCAGTCCAAAGATAAAGATGTTCTGGGAAGGAGGATGTAGCTTGTTTGGTTTTGTTTCGTAACCTTGACCCCAGTTGTCCATAAGGAGGTATTTGCTAACCCGCCTTGGCAGTATAAATGGCAGATGGCAAAATATATATAGAGTTAACTATTCTCACTAGCCTAGACTTTGGGTCATTCAGGATGACCGGCTGTTATTTACAGGGATAACTTTAAATGTTCTCAGCACTTTTTCTGGGGTCTCTTCCATATTTGTATAATTTAACATTACCCCTAATAATTTGTGTTTTAATCTTCAAACCCACAAAATCTGACTTTGGTTTGGATAAAGCTTTTTCCTCACTTTAATGTCTCATTTTCAGGTTATTTTAAGATACATGTATGGTTCCAGTTTTAATGTGTTTTTTTGATTGACACAAAACGATTTAAACTTACTAGTTAGTTGAGGGTCCCAGCCCCTTCAAGGGACACAACTTGGACCTCCTTTTTTATTAATAACGTTGTTGATCTCTTAGAGGCTAGGTTGTGTACCTCAGCATTAATAAATAACCATCTAAGTTAAAGTTGGGTTAGGATTTGGGGTGTTTATTTTCTTATTCCCAATATCTTTAATACATTCAACCATTTACACAACAGCACCAAAATTAAAGTAGCATTGGTCCATCTGACCTCTGGTATTCACCAAGGCACCATCCTTAGCCCAATGTTAATCTGTATACACGTACTGCCACTGGGCCATATTATATTTATCCAGTACTATTGTTATGCAGACAACACAAATTCATGTTGCATGAAAAAAGCAGTGAAGTAGAAGGCAATTTTCTGTGATTATCTTGTCTGTCAGAAATGTACAGCTAGATGAATACAAATTTGACATCATTTGTTTCGGTCCTTCAAAGCCTATCCCAATTTTTTCAAAAACATCTCAACTCCGCGTTAACAAATGTCAAACCGGCATCCAAACCTGGATGTGCTGTTTGACAGTGACCTTTAATTTGTCAAAAAAAAGTTACAAAAGTCGTTCTATCATATTTTCATCAACTGAAAGGCATCTCAAAACTCAAAACTTATTTTCTCTTTCGACCTGATCTTGTGAAGGTTATACATGCTTTTATATAATCTTGGTTAGATTATTGTATTTCACTGTGTTCAGGGTTTAAAACTTAAACACTCTTTCAGCACTCACAAGTTCAGCTAGCACAAATGCTTCTGATCGTCTCAGCAGTTTCAGCCTCTTTTCACTGTTTACCAGAAGATTTTACCGGTTATGTGTCAAGGAACTTAGCTTAGTGTTTTAACTTATGATTAAATTTCTGAATAGCTGCTCCTCTATCAAAATCAGGGACATCTTTTAAATCACTTTTCAAATCTTCTTAGAAATAAAAAAAAGAATATTTTATTAATGCTATCAAAAATGCTGTAATATGTTATATCTGACATATTACAGCATTTTTGTCTCAACAACTGTTGGATGGGTTGCCATTTGGTACAGCCATTTGTTTGAATTTTGCTTTCAAACAAGCACCATCACCAGGTAAGAATTTTAGTATTTCTATTATATAAGCACATATAAACATGCATATATTTCCAATATAAGCAATACCCCAGATTTGCATTACCATAATGATATTGCCATTTTCCTCAAAGCACCACTTTGTAAGCACAGCCCCACAGAGCCTTCCCCTCAGCACTGGGTGTAGACCATGAGCATGGGTGTAGACCCTTTTTCCTGTTTACATTATTTCCTGGCATAAACAGCAGCCTGTGATGCCTTTTCTTCCAAAGCCCTCGGTATTCACTCAACTGTTTTGACCTACAGTATTTCACAGTGACCTCAGGGAATGTAATAACTCAAATGATTCAGATTTGTGGTATAAGGTCAAAGTAAGAAGAGCTGGCCAAGGTACAATTTCTCTTGACAGACTCTTAATCTGTCATAGTTATTGCTGTGGGTATTGCATGACAGTTCATGTTCTCTCATCATCTTCTCCCCTGACCTTCATGTTTCATTTGATCAGCCTCCTCTTCCTCGGGGTGCATAATATGAATACATTGTTCTTCTGTTTATTTAGAGGCGTCCATTAAGTTCAGAGTTTTGGATGAAGATGCATAAGCCTTCATCTTTGACAGTGTCTGGTGTCCGTGAAATCTTGTGTGCACTCAGACAGGTTGTGCTGTACAAGACGTTACTCAACTCTCATTTTCCATTTTTCAACTGCTTTCCATGGTACTGCACATTCATAGGGTGTTAAAGGCCAGAACAAGCCGTTACTGTTTTTGTTTTAGTTGTAACAATGAATTTCAGGACAGTGGTGTCAGAGTTGTAAAATACAACTAAAATGAGAGTATTGTGACACTTGAAAAAGTAACCGATAATTTCGAAATCCTTTGAATTTCCATGCCTAACCTAGGCACATTTGTCTCATCGTATAAGAAGAGTGCAGACATCTGAGTCAAGGGGAGACCTACCTGTTCAAGGGAGACAGCTTGGGTTACGTAGCTTTAGGCTACACAATTCTTACCTTCTTTTGACTGCAACCTACAGAGAAACTTAGTCTTTTTTAAAACTCCACTGTAGCTGGTTTTAGATCTTGGTGCCCCCACAGAGCTCCAGCTTCCAGCAGGCCAAACAGGAATCCCTTCTAGCTGAAGATATTAGGCTCCTAAGGGCGCTTGGGACTTCGACTGGTGGAGATTCAGTCTGAAATCTTCAACATTCATCAGATGAAATGAAACTAACTGAAGTCTTGGAGCAGACTAACATTAATTAGTGTTCTTATTATTTTTAAATACGGTCTTCACAATATGTAGATGGTGCTGTTTCAGCCTTCTGTATCTTTGTGGAGAGTTGTCTCTTCTTCTGTCTGAAGTGCATGCCTTCTGTGTGACTGATTCCCCGCTGAACATTCACTCTGTTCCACTTTGTGCACGGTGGCTTCCCTGAGAAAAATATTCTCAAAGCCATATAAAAAGGAAATGCGATTGGGAACCTTTTTTTTCTTGGTTGTGGCGTGACACTAATTTACTTCCCCTCACACTTCCAAGGCAATTAGCTTTGAAGCTTCTCAGAAACTATTCTTGCCCAAGTCGATAGCTAGCATGGCAAATAAGAATTTAAGCAGGTCCATTGGGCGACAGCTGATAAATATATCAAATGAGGTTACAGTGAGAAAGAGAAACCTAAAAGAATAAAGAAAATATAATTACTTCACCAGTTATGCAGGGCGCCTGGCCCTTCATTACTGGCCAGTGGCAGCATGCAAATTCATTGCTGATTGCCTGTGAGTTGATGAGCTCAACACTGCAGTGTTATCCAAACATCTTTGGAAAAGTGATGTTGGCCAATGAAACCATGTGATGATTCCTAATTTATCATTATGACTGACACCCTGGGAAGTACATTGCATTTCTATTAGTGCCAGTGGGACTTGCCTGACAATACCAGACATTTTGGGTACCAGGATAGATGATGAAATACCCAGAATACCACTAATCAGCTTCTTACTGTAAGTAATAGGATGGGACATTAACACACTTTTGACAATGTTGGAGAAGATTTTTTTTTTTTCCTATTATTATTATTTCCGAGGTCTTATTTTGGAGAAAAAAGAGGTTTGTATGTTAATAGATAATAACTAAATAGATTATTATTATTCATATTATTCTTCTTCTTATTGTTACCTTTAAATATTGCTGAGCTGTACCCAAAATCAAAACTTATTTATGATTGTGTCCTATATTTACTGTCCACCTTTGTGAGTGTGACATTTATCTGGTATGCAGTGCCCTCAAAAGCTTCCACAGTGGAATGAAAATAGTTACGTCCATGGGGTGTACACTGCTTTCTGCAAAGAATCACACGACGCAATCCCACACATTTTATAGATGTGGAAATGATTAGTAGTAAATGAGTAAATGATGGAGTGATTTTGGACACGGATAGGGGCTTTAAAGAAGAGAAAGCTGGTGGAACCACCTTCCTCATTGAAGCTCTTGCAGCCTCCTCTCAGTTAGCATGCATGCTGTGCCTCCATCAGATATCCTAATCTAAACTGTCTTCTCAACCGGTTTAGAGGAACAGCAGCTGCTCACCGCCAAGGCCCAGATCCCTGACCTCTCCACCTTCTTGAAATCTTATTATTTCAGCATCGAGCCCAACCTCAAGACCATATAATGAGTTCTGAAAGAAAACGTTCCAGCACAGAGAAAGGTAATTCTTGGACCCTGAATGGTGAATGTGAATAACTTATATAGGATGCTTTAACAGATAAAAGAACAGGGTACAATAGACTAGTCCTCATTTTCAAAGCAAATAAATGCTGGGTTCATGCGAAGGCACAGGTCTAATTCATTGACTGTCACATAATAGGAAAGATCTGGCTGTCCTTCAAGAAAAAGCGAACTTCAAAACCAAGGAGACGCTCACTTGTACTTCATGAATGCACTCTGCTCTTGAAATGTTTTTAAAAGATTTTGCACCAGGTTATTCAGAAAAAAGTACATTTGAGGAACATCTACAAAAAACAGACACGTAACTCCTAGTGACCATCTTGTACACAAATTAAGCATACACATAATTAAAACATTTATTGCAGTAGCTGTATACCTGTAGAGTAGTAACAAGGATTAACTGTTTCAGTATCTGTGATGTCAAACACCCTCACAACTGACAAACATACTGCGATAAGCAAATCACTCCATCCCACTTAACTTCTTTATATTGTGACATAAATATGAAAGTGCTTTACAAACCGAATGTCTCTTTAATGCACAAATCAACTCTATTGCAACAAAATAAAATGACACAAAAATGTTCATTTTTAAAAGCTATATCTTTTTTAGCATGCTATTCCATTGTGTAATTTGCCTTCCATGCTGTGGAATAAAACAAATCTTTTCAGACAGTGGAATGACATATGATCTCTCAGGGTTGACCCGTTATCTGGCACATGCCTTTGAGTTTTACTTCAGTACCAACGATTTTTGATTTTGTACTTTTAATGTCTGTGATTTTGTCTCTAAATTTGGCAAACATTCAATACATAAGGCAGTTGATTATCAGACAGGATGCTCTCTGTAGCCAACATGTTCTAGTCATTTAAATAAGCATAATTCAGTGTTTGAGGAAACATCATGAAGGCACAGTGATTAAAGTGTTATCTTAACCTGTGTTTTCTTACGTATGGAAAATCATAGTGTGTGGAAATTATATATATATATATATATATATATATATATATATATATATAATATATATATATATATATATATATATATATATATATATATATATATATATATATATGTCAATAAATTGCAGGTACTACTGAGGGATTGCACTCAGTTAAATCACAATTTGAATAAAATCTATACAATAATAAGATCAACGTTAGATAAAACATTTAGCCATTTACAAATATATTGCTATTTAATTGTACTCAACACTTTCAAAATCAGTTTATAGAGAAGCGCTTTCAGAGCTTTTCATTTTTATAATGCACATATTGAGCACTGACATCCTTCATACAAAATGTTTTCTTTTTTTAAAAAAAGGTTCAGCCTGTGGTTTTTGCAGTACTTGAAGAAAATTATCATGAAATATGGGCAACATTGAGTATATTACGGGATGGAATTTGTTTCAAAAATCAACAGTAGGGTTTTTAAATAATTCAATGTTTTCTTGTTGTACATTATGCCACATTAAAAGAGCTTTATCCATTTAAAAATTCCCAAATCCTGATGACAAGCCATTATGATGACAACAGCCAAAAACTGTCCTATTCACTGTGGTTATTACGGGTACATGATAGTGGTTAATAAGTCTTATTTACAAACACACAGACAATGACAGAATAAACAAGTGTCCACTAACAGTGTTATTAGATCAACACTTTCTGAAATGTAACTCCATTTTCTTTGATTGTGTCGATTAATATAGTCCTGAACAACTCAATAACAACCACACCACAAATATTTGTATATACTGGTCAGCCATGGTAATTTTTTTTTTCCTTTTTTTTTTCTTGGAATTTGTTTTCATTTTCTCCGTTTTACTCATGTCCTTCCTCCAGTTGTCACACATGAAGTGGACAGGAAATGTTATGTTGAAGAAATCCATGGAGGTTCATGAAAAAAAAAAAAAGAGGGTTTCCTCTAGAGTGATAGTAAAGTTGAACTGTAGAGAACACAGCATGAGCACTATAGTTTTGTGGCCTACATAGTACATGTGGCTATCACACTGCAGAAGCATCAACTTAAGTGGGGAGAGATGAAACAAAGAAAGAAAAACGATAAAGGAGAAGAGTGCAGATGAGATGCTTCGTCTGGTTACTGTGTCCAGATGTAAGGACGTCTCACAGCGAAGAAGCAAAGTCCGTCTTATAGCTGCTGGTCCTTTGGGCTGTCTGGGCAGGAGGCTGGCTGGCAGGACTTCAGACTCACCAGTGGAATATCAGCCATGCCACTGCTGGTGAAATGTCCCTCTCCGCTCCCAAACTGCTTCCTGTCACCAAAATGCTCTGACCGCCCACTCTCATTTTTCCAGGTTCTGGTTAGAGTATGTCCATTGAGAAGTTTGTCCTTGGGACCCCACTCCCTCTGAGACCCAAAACTAGACACGGGTGATTTTGGCTGCTGGTATGTTCCCAACGTTGGCGGCATCCAGCAGTTGTCTGAATGTCCCAGGACTAGGCATTCCTGTGTGCACATCTCTGTCGCTTCCACTAGGCCACGGGGTCCCAGGGGGCCATCTGCAGAAGAACAAGAACAAAAAACGAATATGAAAACTGTACTGAGATCACCAATAATAACCGCATCATTACCTATTTGTTGAATCTTATACATGATTACATAGAATAGGTAAACACTGATGTTGTATTTATAGGAAAATGTACAATTTATCGCAGAAAATATATGTCAGATTTACTCAGGTACAGTGTGATATTTCCTGGTAGACAGTAATCCCTGAGTTCGGAATAAAAAAGAATTAAAAAAACAAATGCAATGGAAACTTGAAGCTCTGAAACTTTTACAATGACACAGTGAAATCCGGTCACTGCGGATACGGTGTGTGTGAATGACTTATGAGGCATCTGCCAACATATTATTTTCCCCAAACCTAAAAAAAATTCTGTTTACGTTACATACTAAACACAGTAGAATGTCATTTATTTTCCCTCCAATTTCTGATCCTCCAATACAGCCAAACTTTCCTCGACGTTGTGGTTTGAAACTCACAGCATATAAATTAAGGTTCAGAAAAGATTATGATCTCAAAACATTCGCCGCTGACTTGAAGCACACGACAGGACATGTCTGCTTTGTTTACTACCTTGAGGTACTCCTGCTCATTAATGCAAACACCCAATCAGCCTATAATGTGGCAGCAACTCGATGCATAATGCGGTCACGGTGAGGAGGTTCAGTTCAGGACAAACAATGTGACTTTAACGTAGAATGATTGTTTGTGCCAGACGGAGTGATTTGAGTATCTTAGAAACTGCTGATCCCCGGGATTGTCATGCAGAACACTCTCTGGAGTTCGCAGAGAAGGGTGTGAGGAAAAAAAAGAAAAAAAACATCCAGTGAGCTGTGGTTTTGTGTGTGAAAACACCTTGTTAATGAGAGAGGTCAGAGGCGAATGGCCAGACTGGCTTAAGCTGACAGGAAAGCAATGGTAACTCAAATAGCCGTGCATTACAACAGTGGTATGGAGAGGAGCATCTCCGTGCACACAGCACATCAAACCTTACAGCAGAGGAAGACCACACCACCTTTCATCAGGAAACCGAGTCTACACTTGCCACAGGCTCACCAAACTGGACAGTCGACAGTTTGAAACACTTCCCTGGTCTGACGAATCCCTGCCTCTGCCGCCTCATGCAGATGGTAGGGTCAGAAAATTGGTGCGAACAACGATCCGTCGTACTTTGTGTAATTGGAACAGGCTGCTAGCGGTGTTATAGCGTAGGAGATATTTTCCGAGCACACATTAGGCGTCTACATACCAAGTGAACATTGTTTAAATGCCACAGCCCACCTGGCTGCACTGATCACATGGATCCCTTTATGGCCACAACGCTATTATGTTGAAATGGCTGGTCCCAGCAGGATGACAGGCCATGTCACAGAGCGCACCAACATGACAGTGTGTTCATTGAACTCCAATGGCTTCCGCAGCCATCATACCTCAATCTATTAAGGCACCTTTGGGATGTGGTGTAATGAGAGGCATGCCATGTGAATATCAACATGGAGCACAATCTCTAAGGAATGTTTCCAGCACCCTTTCGAATCCACACTACAAAGAAATCGGGAAGGAGGAGGCTCCTGTTAATATGTTATTGATGCCTCGATGCATCCATGTCTGGTGATCTCTGGTGTCAAAGTTTCATTCAATATTCTGCCTGATAATCCCTCGCAGCTCAACTTTACTCGTGTGGCATATTTCATATAAACATGCAGCTCAAAGTGATCCACGCATCAGTATCTCTCTCTGACTTTTCTTTGGTCTAAAAAATATAACGCATAATTGAACAGTGGGATTGACTTCACCGATAAACATGATTAAAGGAGGAATTATGTTTAAATTAGTAATATTGCAGTTATTGTTAAAAGTGAAAGTACTTCCAGTCAGTTGAAAACACTGATACACCGTTGTCTCTAGATTTGACAGCTTTGCAAACCTCTTCAGCATCTTTAAGGTCCAGTGTGTGTGATTTATTGGCAGCGAGGATGCAGACTGCAACCATGTAGGAGAAGCTATTGCCGAAACATGGTGGACTCTTCTGGCGCTGTGGACATAAAGAGCTTGTTCTATAGTAACTAAAACTGTTTTCTAATGAAAACATAGTTATGGATATTTATAAATATAAGCAACATTTATCGGACCTTTTAATTTCAATAAAGAGCAAACCCAAAATATGAGCTGGCATCAGCTGGTTTGCTGTGCTCACTGAGGCTCTGAGGTGCAGGTCATGTGAGTTGATGAGAGACTTGGATTCAGTGGAACCAACCAGCAGTCTGAAAAATGAATGAGCCGTGTTTTCGAGTGCTGGAGGCATGAGGGGGTTATGGATCTCAAGGAGGATGAAAGGATGAACGAGTTCTCTTTGAGAACTGTCGTTTCAGTCCATAGAGAAAAATACAGTGTCTACATAACGCGCCGTAAACAGACTACAGACACAACAGAAATACCACAATAATAAGAGATGGCAGCGGAGTAGTTTGGCTACCCAACAAGTTAACTTTCTATGATTTTGACCAACCTAATATAACTTGGGAAGCTGTTCCAGAGTACGGAGGCCGCATTAGCGCATTTCAGTAGAAATGATTCCACAGTGGAAATGATCCTGAACCCTCTTCCCCCAAAACCCAGAAAGAAAAACAAAATGTTCAAGGTCAATTTGCATCACAACAAATCATCAATGGGACTTTCCTCAATAACTCACTGCTATCATCTGGCTAGTCTGTCTGAACATGCATCACCATTCAGGCATAAAAAAAAAAGAAATCAAACGAGTCAGTGTTTCAGGTGATATTTGTTTAAATCTAATTTGATAGAAAAACATGCATAATGCATGAAATATAAGACAGTTCTGCTATTTGAAGATATCTCTCCTTTGAGTCTTTATTTTTCCCTTTAAAAAAAAAAAAAAAAAAAAAGCAACCGATCTGTTTGTGTTTGTATATCAAGCTTCAAAGAGTAATGAATTCATCTGTTTTTGTCCTAAAACATAAAATGATAACTATTTGTCCTAATTTGTCCCTCTGCTTCACAAAAAGCTAATTGGCTGGTGGGTAGGTTGTATAATATTTCAAAGGGGCTCCTGCCTGGACCTGTTTGTCCTCTTGTTAATTTAAACTCATTTAGACTTGAGAGTAGTTTTGTTAAGACTCATTACAGGAGAAGAACAGAAGTTCTGGGATGTTTATATTGAGTTTTTGTGTTGAACTTAATACCATAGGTTAGTTGAGTTGTCAAAATAATGAAATTAACCAAAGATATGTTTGTTTGTTTTTTCATATTTTTCAGTCAGAATCAAAAGACTGACTGTGATGCGAAAGGCTTGTTAATGACGATCCCACTAAGAATGGATAACAACCTTTGAAGCGTACAACTGCAATAGCTGTTGGTTTTGTTTTGCCACCGCTGGTTAATACAAATCTGATACTCATCTGAACACCGTGTTTTGTACTTATTCAATGACTGATTTAAATGACTGAATTGTGGTTAAATTTGGACACTGGCACTGTCAATCTGACAAACCAACAAGCAGTCAACTACATTAGCATGTCTGCTACCATAATGAATGCCATTTTATGACCAACATAGCAAGAATTTATCACTTAAAGTATTTAAAAATCAAAATGTAAGGCAATTCCCTGACACTATTGGATTAGTTCATCTTGTAAATTGATTTGTCAAGTATCAGTCTGGTGTTTGTCTAGATTTTTCTTATTACAATATAAACTGGCCTCAAAAAGTCTTAATAGTGTTGAATCAGCAAAGATGACAATAATTGCAATGCTGCTGCTTTGGCTGGCATTAAATTGTACAATTGTTTCTTTAATTGTGGCCACCCATTCTATATAAAATATGTGGGTCAGTGCAAAGTGCAATTCCATTAGCAGTTCATATTTATTAGAGGTTTTGCTCATAACTAAATACATTCATTTATTTATGTATTTATTTAGTCTTCCTTGGGTTCAATAATTCCATCATCGCAAAGCTTATCTTTGAATTAGCAAAAAATAAAAATGTTTCCTTTCCCGTCTCTTTCCATGCTTCCTCATGGGGAAAAAGAAGACAAAAAAATTGTATTTTACCCATTGGTTCATTTGCTGTTTTTATGACAGGGTCTTGTGGGTCATTCATGTGTAAGATAATATGAAGTGATGTAATTCTAGTTTAATAAGAACATTAATTCATATTCCTCTAAGCCCTGCTGCCTAATGCCACTGGGTTCTAGCTTTGAAAGCACAGTCTGATATATTATGTGAAGAAAGCTGGGGCCCGAGTCGAGATAGTCAGTCACTCTTCCGCATGACTGTGGAGTCCATCACAATAACAGGCACCCATAATTGGCATGTGAGGAGTCTAACCAAGACACACATTATCATAGTTGCATGAAGAACCACAGAGAGCAATAATACATGGTACTCGGGAGACAGCGAGATGAATTCCTCAAATGAGATTGTGGACGAGTGAGTAGACATCTGGGGAGCTGTTAAGGAAGAGAGATGGGGGAAAGGGAAATGACTGCACACATGTACATGGTGTGCAGTGTTGAGCAGAAGAGCTATTTACAGACCTGCCAATTATGACTTTTCGCTTTTTTTTTTTTTATTGTTTATGTAAATGATTATAATGAAGATCATAATGGTGAAGCCATTGATGCCATTTCTTCCAACTTTTTTTTTTTTTAATCAAGGGGTGCTTGAAGAAACCACTTAATTGAAGCAAAGAATACCTTGACCCATCTCATGAATCACAGTATACTGTAAGTGTATGTGGTATTGGCAGTTTGTGTATTGAATACAGCAGAATTAAGTGATTGTAATGTCTGACTTTCATTTTTTTTTTTTATAACAAAAGCAAAGCCAGCCATTAATCAAGGGCACTTTGTGCCTTGCTATTCCCTTGGTGTATTAAACATGACCATTTGCATGTAGATTGGTACAATCAGTGGCCCAAGTGGGCAGCGGAGGATAATTTGAATCAGCCATTTTCTCTTCTAATCTGTGCATGCCTGCTGTTTGAGACAACGCAGAGACAAAGCCTGATTGAAAGACCTCTTCAGGTATGGAGCTGATAGGTTTTAGAAAAAAATCATATACAGCAGCATTATGTATATAATGACAGCAGTGATGGTGATACTTCTGCCTCTGGGGGTACTTCTGCATTTGCCATGGTGCACCTGGAAAGACTGTTACAAAAGTAATTTGGATAATCAAAAATATAAATCCTGCCAAAAACATTACAACCCAGTGTGACAGTGATATTTGCTATATATTAAGCATCACGATAACCAATAAACTAGTAGCTATCCAAGAAATGCTGCAAACCTTAGCCGGCCTTTTTGCCATCCTTAGAGATAGCAGCATGAAATGTAAACTTGACCAAACCTACCACATACTGTATTACTTCTGCCTCAGTCTCTCTTTACTGGCTCCCTATTTATGCATATGTAAGTAGAGTCCTGCACTTAACAGTGTGCAGGAATATGTTGGTCCATTTAACTGAAAGGACACCGTAAGAGGTAGAACCAATTCCCATCAGCTCTCCTCCCTCTGGAACAGACTTTGTGACATTGTAAAAGAATGAGTCCAGATTCAGCAACCGTTTATTAAGCAGAATCTGTAAACTATCTAAACTTCCACCTTATTAGCCATGCTCCTCTCTTTGTTTACTTTTTTTGCAATTTGTCATTGACTTAATTCTCTTGTGGCCTGACCCACCATTGTCCAGTGTTTTCATATCTATGTAATCAATACGCACATACACACACACACACACACACAGAGCAATCCTTATTTTCATCTTTTTGCCCTTGCACAGCTCGTGATAATCTTGTCTGTTAATAGAGCTCTGTGATTTAATCTGACTCAAATTGACAGAAAATGACCATCAAGCCTTATTAGCAGCTAGCTTCTTGTGATTATCTTGTGCCCAAGAATAAGCTTGTTTGCCTCATTACATTCCAACTTCCCACTCTGTAATCAGAGTGACATCTCGTGTCATGTATCGCCATTATAAATAGGCTGGTGATTGAGCATATTGTCAGTGACAGTGAATTTTCGTGCTTTGATTATACGCTGTATTCCTACACAGTAACATAGCTCTACATGCAAATAGTGTAATCAGGAATCTGTCACTGCTGAAAACCGTGTGACTTGGAAAAGCCCAGAAGGTGTCAAGTGACATCCTGCTACTCCTGCTGAAACCTTGAGGAGCTGTGGACAGATGATAAGCACCGGCACACCATGACACTACAACTGTAGATAAGAAGCCGCTGGGTATACACTCCATTGTACTGCTGCTCAACAAACAAACTCGTAAATCTGAAATAGATCCTGTCTGACCCAGTGAAATATAGAATTTGAACTCTTTCTTGATTTTTTTTTTTGCCTTTGTTTGCGTATGCCCCTTTAAAGACAATACTTTAAGTCAAATACACCTGAACTGAAGTCAATAGCTCTATTGTCTTCAACTATTTTTGGACTGTGATTATTCATATTAGCACAATGAATAATTATAATAACAATAGATGGTTAGACAGAGAGAGAAAATAGAGAGATAGCTAGAGAGATAGAGAGGGTGGCGTGCTAAAGCAGTCTCTGATAAACCTATGCACTTTTTTTTTTTTTTTGCAGTTGTATGCAAATCGATGCAAACACAATATTTATAGACTACCGATCCTGAATAAGCTATTTCCTCCTATTCAAACCGCTATTAAATGTCCAGTTTTTTATATGAATCTGTCAGTACTGATGGCAGAAAAAAAAGAAAATCATTACTGCCAAAATTTTAAAAATCTCTTATTTAAATGATTTCCTTTCGGGTGAAGGTGAGACACAGAACCCTATTTGTATTGATGTCTGCTGTCAAAGAATCGACATACGTCAGTTTGGGGGCATCGGCATGCATATTCAGCTCATTTTGGAAAGTCACAGCTTTTCTACATAATGTAGATAAAGCGGTATGTGGCACCATGTTCCCTTCACTCACACGAAATGGCTTCCACCTCGGCTATTGCTACTTTTGTCTGTGCATTTCTCGTTGCTCCTGGTTACTACGCTCAAGAAGTCAAGTTTCTCCTTGCAAACACACACACACACACGCAAGCGAGCAAATAGCCGGTGGCTGATGTTTGGTGCAGCACCCCTGAGTGCTTTAAATAACATTGAGGCACAGGTGTTGAGGAATGCAAGGGATTCAGAACTGTGTCAGATGGTGCTGACTTTTGCTTACAGCACTGTGCGGATGTTGCAGATGTCCACAAAGACAGATAACTTAAAGACAAAGAAACCATTAGATTGCAGCTGATACGGAGTCATTAGGATGTGCTGGGGGGGGCTGCTCTGTTTAATTCCGCAGAAGCTGGTGAATAAATGTAAGCCATGAGCAATAGCTGCTTAACGATGGACACTTTGACCAAACCGCATCCACATGCCTCTCTTTTCAGTCCTCCTACTCAGCATCAACAGATCACAGAGGTTACAGAGGAGGAGAGAATCATCATCCTTTTTCTTTTTTTTTTTTGTCCAGAGGTTGTTTACAACTATAAGGGAGTATTCCTGTTTTAGTCTGCCGGCTATTACTAATGAGATAACGTTTGGCTAATTAATTGGATGCACACTATCAGTGCTGATGTGCCAGTCCCACACCAACAACCTACAGCCTTCAGAATGTCAAGGGGGAACCGGTGGAGAGGGAGTGCGAGTGATTGAGTGCGGGGGATTTAGTGTCCATAGGGTTTGTTTATTTATCCACGCTGTTAAGCATGCCCAGATGTTGTTATTTGGGGATGAATGAGGCTTTGTTTTAGTCCAGCATGCGCGCTCAAAGTGCCATACCGCGGTCTCCAGCTGCCGTTCAAAAACCCATAAGATGTGTCTGGCAGAAATCTGCTGTAGGTTTTCTCTGTGACCCTTTCATCCTCGACCACAAAACATACTGCACATACCAATCCATCACTGCATACGACACGGCATATAATGGCATACGGAATTATAAACATAGCCCGTATTCATAGAGATCTGCCTCAAAACCAAGCTATACCTTGGGGGAATGTATGAGTGGTATAGCGGTTGGTGTCCAACAAGGCATAGAATTACAGCTCCGTACAGCTTTGCAGCAAATTTGAAAACAGGTCCTGTGATCTACAGTAAAGGCTATCTGCGGTTGGATAGATATGATTGTGAGCAGAGCAGAACAGAGCAACATGCTGGATGCATCCTCCAGAGAATACTAGTCTGGCTGATGGATCCTTTCTAGTGCTTCCTTTGAGGCCAGGCAGCAGCTTCTCACGAGAGGAGATGAAGGGCAGGAGGGAGTCAGAACAGAAAAGGAGCTTGAGAACGGAAGTGAAGGGTGGTCAGAGAGACGGAACAGAGGAACGAAGAAGATGGAAGGGAAGAAAAAGTGAAGGTGAGGAACGGCGAGGGAAAATGAAACACAAAGCCTGTCAAAAAAAATGACCGTCATTTCCATAATTTTCATGATCAATGAAAAATATTATTGGCTTAGACCTCGCTCAAAACTATTCTCAGATCAATTTGTAATTCAAATATTCAACCCGAGGAACTCTCTATTGGTCCCACACATTTTTCCTGTTAAAAGTACTTTTCACAGCAAGGTATGTGAGGAATTAAATGTGTTACTGATGTGTGTGTGTGTGTGTGACTCTTAGTGGAAATTAGGGTCTAGTGTGAAGCCTTTCCTGCTATTTTCATTCTTCACAGAATGAATCACTTGATTTTTAGAAAATGTGGAATTGTGCAGGAACCACAAACTATACATGCACTGGACATCCGTGTGCTGTATTCATCTACCGAAGGTTTCTTCGGTATAAAAAGCTCAGAACAAACCAAGCACAGCTCTACATTAGAATATTTCAGGTTTTTCCGCTGTTTTGCAGCCGCCATAATTCCTCCTTCACGCTTGGAACATCAGTCAAGGCGGTTGCAATCACCAGCTATGCCCCTGGATACCGCTAAATCCTACGCGATGGTCGTTTAGAGGTTCGATTTAGGTCTTCCTCACCATGTGTTTTACACTGAGTCAAGTTTATTTCTCTGATATTTGCTCTGCACTAATTGATCGCACGATCGGCATCATGATTTGTGAAGCGTTACGAAGTGGTTATTGTACCGTAGCAATGTGTCCGGCTGAGACAGTTTACAGCATTTTCAAAGACTTTTGATTACAAAACATTTCAAATCAGTTTGAGACACAATTCGTTCTTCTGATATTCTTATTCACCTCTAATACAGTCTTGAATCTAATTCATAGATTTGAATTTGTAGCCATTATGCACACAGTAAGGTTTGTTACACGGGAACATTTGGGAATTTGTCATTGGAAAAGAGCAGGCACTTTCACGCGTGATTGGATAAACCATCAGTCTATCACAGGCAATCAGATCAACACACGATATAATGACAAACTCTTCACTCAAGACCAAAAGCATTTTTTTTTTCCATCAAGAAAGATTTCATTCTTTGCTATTTCTTTTCATGGTGGAAATACTCTCCGGCTCTGATAAATCTGATACTAGAAGCATGTACGCTACCCTTTTTTTCACTGTTGTTTTTTCGAGGAAACAGTCAATTCTTACAGAAAAAATAAATAAATAAAACTGTCACACACACTTAGCATTAAACCACGCCTGTAGCTCATGTTGCAGGTGCCAGAAGTTCCTTTTTGGAAGCTGATTGGTCTGAACAATCGTGTATCGGACACAAGCGTATAGCTTGAAGTCTGTCAAGATTGATTCTCGTGTGATCCCTTGATCTCTCAAGTCCACTTCCTGCCTGTAAAGTTAACAGTATGGACCCATTCTGATGTGTGTGTGTTTTTTTTTTTTTTTTCTTTTAAAGTGAGGAACAGCTATAAAAACCCAAGTGATCCAAAACATGTTTCCACTGCTTTCTTTTCTTTTAGCCTCCAGTGCTTTCTTCGCTCAAAACTCTGCAGCACCACTCTAGGGTTTAACTTCACAACCACTATAAGTGGAATATTCTATCAAAGTTGTTGAATTTGAGTAAAATACATTAAAAATTAAACAATTCTAGGATCACTGTATCTTTTCTAACCATATTTAAAAGCTAATGTGATGTTTCCTCTGTATGGACTGATTATTCATTCATAGTTTGTTGCTATTGTAATGTCAGTGACAACAAGGCTATATTCTCAAGAGCATTGTGTGCTTCACACTCTACATGTTAGAGTGTAAACTTCTAGTTTCAGTAAACATGCTAGTAAATATAGTCTGAATCATATACACTGTCTTCTCCGGTGCATTAAATCATACAGTCTCTCATGCTTTGGGAATAAGTTTAGGGTCATCCTGAATCAGGTATGGTGGACAGGCCACCGAGTCAGAGTGTCAGGCATGCTGCAGAGTAATAGCACAGGGCTGCTCCAAAAGAGTCTGACCTTCCCTGCTCATCTTCTACTGTACACTACAAATTTCATTTGCAGTTCTGGGTCACGCCACCTCCAGAGGTTCTTAGGTGACTCTCCATTTTAGACTGCAGCAGTGAGGAGGAGTGGAGGAGACCGGTGGAGAGTTCCATCAATTGGTGCAGAATCATCAGCTTAATGGCTAGAAAATAAAACAGACTGTAATTTGAGAGGTAGAGCTTTTTGGCTACAATCCAGATCAAAGTCTTTTACTGTAATGTTGCATTTTTGGCCAGATGGAATCAACATTTATTTTTTGTGATATTTTCTTTTTTCTACCTGACACATCTGCATGGTACACATTTTATAGACCTAAATAAAAAAAAAATTTAAAAAAAGTGAGCGCTGACAACTATGAATTTCCAAATATACCCTCCATAATCGCTTTTCTTTTCGATGGTCTCCAAAAGTTGAGACAGAATTGGACAGACTCCCACAATGACAAATGCATATAAGTTGTTGACCAACAGCAGCATTTCAGAAGTGTTTTGCACCTCACAAAGTTTGCTGAAATGGATTGCCGAAGCTCGCTGACATATCACAGCCACTCAAAATGCTGTGCATTAAGAAATGGCCAAGTGTTTTAATTGATTTCAATGGGGAGCTTTTTGACAGCTGGGGTGCCTGGAGCAAACAAACAAAGGGCCAAAAATGGCTTGGGATTTACTTAGCCCACACCAATCCATCAAGAATGTTTGGATAAACCCCAATCCTGGGTATCAGCTATTGACAAACTTGTGATGATGCATATGCATATGCACAGGAACGGTGCAGAGAAGGGCAGATCGGACTGTTCTCGTGGAGCCATGGACGAGTGCATGCAGCAAACTACATTTTCTATCAATTTTGCTTAGAATAGGACAATGCTCATTGTGGTGCAGACAGTAAGTTGATTAATACACTGGTAAAAAATAAACAAACCAACAAACAAACAAAAAAAAATGCTTTCTGGCTTGGAGGCACCAGCAAAAGAGATGATAAGGACTAAACTTAACTCCACTGTAGAAAACACCTTCCAACCCCTCTATGGTGAGATAAAACTCCAGTACAGAACATCTTCACTCTTTGCCTCAGTATCCAAACATGTGCCTACAGCTATTAGACTGAACAATGGTTTGGGACCAAGCAACTCAAATCCATGCCAACTTGGAGGGAAAGTGAAGCAGGGTGTCTGTACTGCAGTGCAGAAACTTAACAAACCACCATGGACTGCTCGCTACATTTGTATGCACTGGAATTCAAAACGTATTAACTTTTTGCTCTAATGTTTTCTTCGAGACATCTTTCTGCACATTCCTGCAGGATCCCTGCATAAGTCCGTATATATTGTAATTTCAGTGCAGATATGTTACTTTGCTCACAATACTTTTATGAAAATAACACACATGCATTCTGCTGTTCTTCTATATCCTGCAAATGTCGATGAAGCAGTTAGCAAAGGCGGCAGCTGGGCATAGAAATAATCAAGGTCTGTAGATTTGATGTTGTTTACATGGAGGTTTCATAACTTTAAAAAAAGAAATACAAACTTCTATATTTTCACGATCATTTGAAAGAAGGTTTTGACAGCACTGTCATCTCTTATACAAGTAACCCATTTGACATTCAGACCTTCAGTTTGATTGTTATGTGTACTGCCATCCTCACGTAATCAACATCCATCCATCTCCCCATCCGCCCATTGCTACTGTCTACTCATTTAACCATCCATAGCTGACACAAATGAGTCATTCCATAACTACGACTATAAAACTCATATAATAGCTAAAGCGTAGGAAAGATAAGTGCCGTTTGTATGTTCACTGTGCACTGGAGGGTTAAGGAAGGCAAGATACCAGATTCTGTGCGAGAATTGCAGCTATCTCTGTAACAGTGCTGTCATTTTCAAACCGTCAGAGAGCCTATTGCTATTATTATATGCTTCATGTTGAGATAAGCATCTTCTTATCTCCCTGCAACTCTGATTCCTTGAACTGGATCAATGGCACAGTCAAGTGATATGACCATTATTTATTAAAATACAATGTCAAAACAACGTCAAAGATGCAATAGTCAATCAATGAGTAAAACAGATGCCGTTGCAGCAAACGTATAGATATTGTATTTCTGTTTGTCGTTTGTCTTTTATGCGGCTGCATGGCAAAGTAAAGATGGCAACGCAGATTTTCCAAAGACATTTTAAATTGCTGTTTTACACAGCTCAGTGCAAGTGCTCAGTCCCCATGACAACAATAGCCATGTGAAAATGATTTCTTCTCCCTCTCTAATCTTCCACTGCATTAGACTCAGCCACTGACCTTGTAATCTAATTTCTGTTCGAAGTCAGTGAGTATGCCTGCTCATCTCAACACCGGATCGAATACATTTCTGGTCAAAGACCCTTAGTAGCACTGATGATAACAATGAGACAGATATGTGATAACTGATTCAGTTTTTACACTCGCCCAATACTTATGGTTCTGTAAGAATGACGATACTGTGTATATAATAATGCATGTTGTCGTTTGCTCACACCCCATCGGACAAATGGGAGGTTTCATTTGGAGCCGGGTTTAAGTCATGCTCTTGGTGTCATGAATGTATATATGCCAAATCACATGTTAAGGCTTGACTATGGCAAGCTAAGGTGATTGGGAAAAAATAAAAAAAAAGAATAAATGAATAACTAGACTACGAGCCACGCGCACACGCATGCATGCAGAAGACAGTCACCATGTTGACATTTAAGAGGATGAGGAATGGCTTTCAAATTCAATGCAAGATTACAATCTTTTAATCATGTGGAGCTAGCTGTGGCTGTGATGGTGGAAATAATTTTATAGATACAGATAATGATCACGGTGACCTCATAAGACAGCAACGCTGCACCATGACCACAATTCACTTGACCATATAAGACACCAGGAAATTCAGCCATCTGAATGAGAGAAAATAATGACGGCAAGAATCATGTTCACTCGGCGGTTCGGTCCAATTGCTTCTTGTTGTCTGTTTTATTTTTACAGTGTCTTCGTGTTTTTATTCGTGATGAGGTTCTTTGCGGTATGCAGTGCATATTGATTTTAATCTAGAAGGAATGGCGAGATAGGAAATTGTCGCCGGTGCTTTCCTATCAAAATGTATTGATGATAAGACACATATTACTTTTCATTACTGATGTGAGAAAGAATGAGCCCGGTGTCAGAAACCGAAAGAAACAATCACATTCATGAGTGTAACATATGAGTTTAATATAAGCTTAACTTCACAACAGATCTAACAGACATGAACAGCTGGTGACAAAGTACTAATTCATAATAAGTGATATTTAGAATTGTATATTTTGAAACTATAATTTGGTTGGTTTTTATAGTAATTCACTAGGACTCAGGTTTCTTAGATGCATTGTAAACTGATACTGAAATACTTAAATGTTTGATTAACACATGTACATATTTGCTCAGTATATTGTTTTATAATGTCAATATTAGATGCAGAGTATTCTGTGTCTTTTTGCCTCAAGTGATGGTGTAATGAAATTGTACGCCACCTCTTAATTTAGCATGGAGATGAAATTACTAGGTTGAAGCCACGCGGTTGCCTGACATTATTTAATACCCTCGTTGGATGTAACACAAATATGGCAAAATTGATGTACTTCATTTTTGTGTTGGGCTGATGAGCATGCCGTGTTCACTTGGCCATCATTTCTCTTGATATGTTCTTCTGCACTAGCAAAGTGCATTTAGGGTAAATGTGATGCCAAACCAAAATGTTGATATGTCAGGCAAAATGTTACTTTTGAATTTATATTTTATTTTATTTATTTATTTTTGCAAAATCTTTATGTTATTCCTAAATGATCTGTCCAACAGTTAAGGTCTAGGTCTAGTCTAATCTCTGTCTGTCAATAAAAGACTTCATATGCCTATCCGCCTACACAACATTCACAGCTTTACTTTGCCCTGTGCCACATGATTACACTGCTTTCCTTACTGGCACTAAATGTTGCCAGTAAGAAGGACTAAATTACTCTTGCAAATTAGTTTCATATGAAAATAATTTGCAGGAGACGGGGTTGACCATTGCGGTGAACCATAAGGCATATTATAGATTATAGATCATGAAGAAGGACTTGAAAACATTAGATAAGATATGATATCAGATAAGCCTCTTTCATATGATCAATTATGAAAATTGGCTTTAATGTAGTTAAAACAGGCCACATTTTAATGGGCATCTGCCTTTTCATGTTATTACTTCCCAACAATTAATCAGAAAATAATAATTTCATCCAATAAAGGTTGTCACTGTCATTAAAAGGATGTAATTAGAAGCTTTATGCTAAAATAAATAAACAAATGAAAAGCACCTTTATGACTTTGAGATGATTCAATTATTTTGGAGATTACTTAAATTAAGTTTTAAATGATCTCGCCTCGTTTGTACTACAGTACACGCCCTTCTGTGGAGTCACTCAACACAGCACAAACAAACACTTGCTCACTTGTGCACCTGCTAAACCTGCTTAAATAAGACAAACAGAAACATCGAATTCTCAGAGCACCAACAAGGGGTGAAACGCATCCCTAACTGTCATGCCAGGCAAATAGCGTCTCCGTGCTCTGGTGCAATTTACACTTATTCAAATGAGGTAATATGCATACATTTGGCGCTATTAGCCACATGCAATTAGAGCGAAAATTATCGGGTCTTCAGAGAGTCGGTGGTAACTGAAGAGCATTTATAAGGGGTGTCACACCCAGACTTTCCAGCGATCGTGGCAGCAGTGATTGCAGCCAGGCGAAACAATGGCATATCAAAGTACATCACAGGCAACAAACAATACCTGATATTCACCAGGAGGGAATTAAACTGTAAAACAACATAAAACCTACTGCTGTGAGAAATCGAGACGATGGTTACGCACTCTAACAGTCCAGCATAGAGCATAGAGTGGGAGAGAAAACAGCTCTCCATGCGCCCGGAGGCATGAAGCAGCGCGCAAAGTTAAAGCACCTCAAATGACAATCAGCCTGACAAAACAATCATGAGTCATAGAAAAGCGAGAGACAGATTTGCAGAGTTCTGTATTATATACTTAGTTATTGCTATAATTATAATTATCAGATTGTATTAGAATATTAGAACAAATCCTCTCTTAAATCAAACATTTTTTTAAGATCTGAGTGTAAATTATTCCATCCGCAACTGCATTTATGAAACAATTTTGGCTCAAATGCTACTTATGTGATACTTCAGTGTTCCTTAAAAACAAATATTAATGGGACCGCTACAAAAAAAAATTACAGATGAGCATCACACAAACTGAAAACAAGAGGGAAATTGAACTCAGCGGCAAAACTTTATGGGCGTGTTAGCGCAGTTATATCATTAGCACAACATCTTTTGTGAATCGGACCTTGAGGCGGGGCAGATAGCCGTCGCAATTCATGGCGCTATTAGCGGGCCGCAATCTATTCTTTGAGAACTCGCCCCTCAGAGTCTGAATGAGCATCAAGGACGGGTAAATGGCCTGTAGCAGAAAAGCAACAACAGTGTAACAGTTATGGTGGCAGATATTCATGAAATTATTTGGAGCACTTTCCAGGCATGTGCTCTTGCAGTAAAGCCCACACACGCAGTCATAAGCATAATGCATTAACATGGAGAGAAAGGGGATAGCAGCAGCAAAACAGCAGAACAGTAAAAGGTTAATAGAAAAAGAGAGAAAAAGGAGTGGGAAAACGGAGAGACAGATAGTTCTACAGTGAAGTAGTGACGGGGAGACATGTAATTCTCTGTGTTGATCATTACCTGGAGCCTGAAGGAATTTGATAATAAAACAGAACCTTGTTAATCCCCCGAGAGCTCTGTAATTGCAATGTTGGGGTACATCTCCTCTCTGTTAATAATTGTAATTTCAGAGCATGCTCTGCCTACATATACATTTATTCATGATTACCTGAGGGGAAGGATAGTACCGTACTGTCTATTAAAAGTCCACTGAATTAAATGGAAGCATGCTTGAAAAATTAAGGCCAGTAATGTATTGATTTGTTACAAAAATGTAGCTTGTTAAACACATTTTCTTTTGCGTGCGCGTGTCTGTCTGTGGTTCAAGTTCATCGATACGATGCACTGGTTATACACGCAACGCATATTTCATACTGATTTACATGGACTGGGAGCTGCTTGCACGTGCGGCGTCATCAACAGTTTACCGTGACTTTTGTTTTGTGTATCTGACAGCTACAGTGAGCTGGTAGCGCAGCTTCATTGTGTCATGTAGTTCACAGTTCCGCTAAAAAAAAAACAAATGTGTCAAAATTTGCAAGTTGTTCAGGCATTAAATTGGCAGTGATGGAAAAAGTTAGCACCTCCTCTTCAACACTGAGAACCGTCTGCCTCGGCTACAGTGGTGTTAAGGTGTTAGGAGAAAATGTCAATTATATATGCAAGGCTACTGGATCACATGAACCGATGAGAAAAAAATAGTGTACCCGGTATAGTGCGGCATATTTATGGTCGTTCAACACGTTCTCTACGTGACACCCTGTTATATTGGGTGCCACTTCCATTCCGTACATTGCCTTAAAGTTTCAAAATCCCGAGCCCAAATGTGTCATTCACACAGAGCGCAGACGTGGGGAAATGCTAAATCTTGACTGATATGACTGATATATATTTAATGAGGGAAATCAGTGAGTGATGATGCCTCTCGCAGATTAATCACATCACTGAAAAAGCGTGTCAGTCATACTGTCTATGTTCAGTGAATGTGTTTGCCTTGGAAAAAAAAAAGAAAAGACAAAGCTAGAAGATAAAGGGAATAAAAACCTGCTAATGATAACATGAAATATGAGCGATAGCCATATGCATAAATCTGCTTTGTGCGATGGTGGGTGCACTTGGAGGAAGTGGAGGTCAGGGCCTGGCAGAGACCCCTGTTGGGTGCAGGTGGCGAATAACTTCTGTCAGCCAAGTAATTAAGTGTCCATCACATCCTTGCAGGAGGGCTGTGCAACCCAGAAGCCTCTTCCAATCTCCATCTGTGAGAAGGACTGGAGCTACAATATGGCCCTACATATGATCAGTACATTTATACTAAAACATAACAAAATCTGTTGGTAAAATGTCTCACATCGAAATAAAATATATCTGCTCGAGAACCTGCTTACGGTGCAGCAGTAAAATATATAATATATATGCTATATATGTGCGATATATGCTTTTACCGCCTTTACCGTGTGTTACATGTTTCGGCATTCAGCTTTTGTCACCAAAAAGCGAATGAATGCGGGAGGAGGGGAAGAAACTTAGGAATAATGAACAAAAATAAATAAATAAATCAAAGACAATCAGGTTTGGCAAACGGCGGTCTAATTTGTCTTTAGCTGTAGCTTCTGCAATTCCTAGATTTCCAGCTGTAATTAGCCTCTAATTATACAGTAGTGAAAAACAGTATTCGCCGGTGCTTGTGCTTGATCAATGTCAAAACAACAGTGTTTTCTTGTTTATTCTATAGCCTACAAGCCTGTCTGCCTTTTTAAATGGATATAGACAACCTTGCCTCGTGGCAATTCTGTCTGCCAGAGGGCACGATATTCCCCTGGAAAATAAAGGCTACATTTACCAGACATATATATATATATATAGAAATCTCACTTTTTCTTCTAATGTTTGCATGGATGTTAACGTTAATGTGAGTTGCCCCATCCACCTCAATGCCAACCCCAGCTGTAGTTATTTGTTTGTGCAAAGCAATTATGTTGCACAGACAATGTCATACTATACAATGCATATCATTACTATGGCCTTTGCCCATTCCTGAATTCAATATAATATTGTGACAACTCCACTTTGCCTCTTCGGTGAACATGCTGCTTTCTTCTGGAGTTAATCATTTCTTCAGGGAGGAGGAAAAAACCAACAATAATACCGCTAGCTTGATCACTTGTGGGAAAAGTTGAAAATTAGTTTCTTTCCAGCTCCAGTTCAACTTTGAAAAGACTGTCTAAAAAGGTATCTACCAAAAGAAACCTTTTTATAGATGAGGGACCTTTACATCTGCTCAGGCTTTAGCCCAAAACTGAAAACTATACCATTGTTCAGGTTAAAACAAGTGGCAACCTCTGTGGTTGTGAAGCGAAGCCTGCATGCGAAACTGCAGTTCCTCAAGCTGCCACCTGAGGCGATATTCAGATTAGCCGGGGAGGCGGGAGAAGCAGGGCTGCCAAAATGGCGACAGAGGCACCACTTTCAAAACAACTCTTCAGAAACCTATGGGTGACATCAGGTATACAGCATCCATTCATTCAACTGCAGATGGGCTAAAATGTTTGAAAATGGGACTTTGTTGTTTGCACTAATTACATACAACAATAACAATAACTAAAAAGAATGTCTAATTTTTGTTTTTGTCTGAAGACATGTTAGTATATTATATGTAAGCGCAGTGTCATGAAGTTACTTAAGCTTAAATTGAAACTGTAAATAAGGAAGCAAAAGAGCAGCAGGCGCCAATTTGCAAGCAGCTACAGTGGTTTATATGGGTTTTAGCAACAGCATGAATAACCTTCACATTTTCATCTTTTAGAAAAGAGGAACGAAGCAAAAGCAATGATTAAAAGTGATAATCGTAAACATGGATTTAACTGATATGGTTTCTGACCTTTGATGGGGTTCCTGAAGGCAAAATGTCAAAAAGGAAAAGAAAAAAAACATATCATTATGTGATAGGCTGATTAAGGCTGTAGCCCCGAAGAAGGATGTGAAGGCTTGAACCTCATGATTGCTTAGTAACAGGACAAACACATGTGACATCCAGCTGCAATGTAGTACAACATTTTTTTTTTTTTTTTTGACTGGATAGGCGTTGATATGTGTGGTTACTCAGTCTTAATGTCGGAACACGTGTGAAACTAATTTGTTGTTTTTGAAGATGGCGGCAATTAATCTCTCAAATGACCTGGCTAGATTAAATGAGAAGAAAGAGAGGATGCTGGGAAAATAAATGCCAGCATTAGGGAAGAAATTACGAGATGACCTTACTGAACAATGATTTATGGATTCCCTAGTCAAGCAATTACAGCAGGTGATACCTTTGAAATTTCAAACCATGGAAATTAAATTTGCTCCTTTGCAAACTGTGCACTTGTCAAGGACATTTAAACTGTTACCTACATTGGGAGGCTCCTCTGCAGTCATCCCTCTTCCCTGGGCAAATCACTCAGCTTTCAGAGTGATAGAGCATATATGGGGATGGACAAAATAATGAAAACATCTAACAATACATGAATATCAAATACCCAGAAGGCAGGAAAGCTCAAGGACGTAGATTTTGGAGGTGTTGGGAAAGTCCTGTTGGTGTTAGTGTTTAATACACCAACTGTCGATGCACTATCTGGAGAAATTACACTGTTTTTCCTTCAGCAAGTACATCAGCATAAGCAAACTGGAAGTACTTTTTTCTCATAATCACCAAAAGAACAGAGAAATGGATATGGTGGGTTGCAGCCGCTACTTGGATACAATAAAACCATCTGGATGAATTAAAAAATTAGAAGAAAAAAGAAATCATCAGAACTCCCACTTGTCACGTTTTGGTTTTTTTATTTTTCTCAACCAAGTTTCACAGTTCTTAGATTAAGTTATGCATCTTTGTGTGTTAAACTTCAGCCAATGATAATTCTGTCACGAACACCATCAGCCGGCGTAATATAATTTTGCATTTTATATCGTTCTGATGTTACACCGTGCTAAAATACACTGTTTTTTTCTTCTCATGTGTCACATTACACAATAATATGTACTATACCTTATAATTGCTGTACATGCTTTGAAAATGTCAAACTGTAAGCCTTTTTTTATTCCAATTTCTGTCATGTCTGTTCAGGCATTTGTCCAATAACAGTAGAACTTGTTGTGCTTTCAGTTCAGTTTCACTTGTTTTAGTAAAAAAAAAAAAAAAAGCTCACAACAACCTTGGTATTTTGAATAACATTTGGAGGAAACAAATCAATCCAACTAATCTCAAGGATTATGTCTCCTCATTGGCTCTGTGAGGGAGTGATGATAAGAGAATATTTTTTATTACGCTGCCTTGTGTTAATGCTTAGCACCAAGGTGCAGATAAATCCTTACATCTGTGCCTACCATCGTGGCTCTCCCACTCATGTTGTAATGACTCTTGGCACGCAACTTCAGAATAAGGAACAGGAGGATGAAAGCCGCGTTGCACTAACCCACTCAGGTGCATTTGGAGTACATGTCTACACCCATCCATATGTCAGCGAAAACATGAAAGTACGAGGCAGATGAGCATGGGCTTTCATTAGTTATAAAACCCTAATATTGTGCTGAAAGGGGTTAAAATTTTTATTTATTTATTTATTTTTTCCCCTATTACTATCCAAGACAGCTGGCTCGCAGAATGGAGGATACAATACACTACACTTTAATAAAGAGCAGTTATCATAAAAGTAGCTGTTTAGCACATACAACCAATATTGGTTAAAACAACATTTGCCCCTATACTAGATACAGGTAACATCACATGGCGCCAGGGTTAAAACTCACTGGTCATAAAACTTAAAAAAACTATTTCATGTTTTCATATTTTCGCTGCACAATTGCTTGCATTCAGTTACTCAGTTTTTCTTTGTCTCTTTTTGATTAAGAGGGAAAACAGATTGTTTAAAGTTTATACATACAACCATACAACCTTACAAAATATATATATATATATGTTGGCAAAATTGTTGTTTTGGCAGAGTGAATGACAACAAGAAAGCCTTCAACAATTGAAGTAGTGAGGAATAGCTAGTAAATTGTAAATGGCACTCTGTCAGAGCCCATTCCTACCGCAGTGCTTTCAGCCATTGAACATTTGATGAGTAGCTTTGTCTGTTCCCTTCTCAATGTCAAAAAATCAGCAGGCACTCTGACTCTCTGATGGGGTCAAAGACCTCTGCCGCTGTGAGAGGGTGACCATGTTGAGTCGAGGACACGCTCTGTCATCACACGTAGACATACAGACACATATTTCCTCAGACGCGAGTGAAACAGCACGGGGGAGAGACTAACGCATTAGAAAATAAAATAAATGAAAGGCGCACGACGTAGTGTTATTTAGCCAGCAGCCAGACGTGACGTCATCGCCGCGCGCGTCTGCAGTTGTTATTCTTATCTTACATTTGAATCCCGTGGCACATTCAACAGTACAAAATCTATATTCACTGACAAAGGAGTGGATATGAAAGGAAAGACATGCATGGGGCATGAGCAGAAATGGTGCCAGCGGCCTCATCATTTCATTTCCTTTAGCCCATCTATAAATGGCATGCATTTTAATCCTTTTAATTATGGATCCTTGCTACAATTACCTCAAATTAAATTACTTTGCAAACCTCAGAAGGATACATAGCTAACTGAGAAAAAGATCATTCTGCCAGGGATTTAACCTCAGTTTCTCACTGACACATTGAGCTATCACCCCCACCTCCTAAATCCAACTCCATATGGAACTGAAATATTGAGAATGCCTAAAAGCCCATACTGTACCCATTCTAGAACCCAATCAGTCCCCAAAACTCCTCCAAATCCCCTCTTTCCCAGCCCTACTCTATTCATGGGGCTACAGAGATTACAGAGGAGGACCCTGCCTGGCAGGCATGCCACACTTAAATAATCTCTGGGTGAAATCCCAGTGTTAATGTGGGGTTTCTGGATCATGGCACTCTAGTGTGTTGCGGCGCTCTGTGGCACTCTGGTCGCAGATGACGGCCATGCACCAGGAGGCAGGGGATGTACAGAGAGAGGGGTAGAAGATTAGGATGAAAGCAAGGAGTGGAAGAAGCGTGATGAGACGAGAGTGAGGGAAATAGAGAATAGGAGGAGAGTGGAGAAAGGGAATATAACAATGTGGCACGCAGCAATGGAACCTATGACAAGGAGAAGCTGGGGAGACATGGCGGAAATGGAGAGGATGAGAGAGATACCACTGTGGAGGCGAGATAGTCCCCTGAGTGGGCCACAAGAAGCTTGCCAAGGTCTAAATGACATTACTCTGCATGTTATATACTTCATGGCCTTGGGTGGGTGTCCCTTGTGCCAAGAGATGCATAAAATCCTGACTGCTATTCTTACCCTTCACTACAGCTGACCCATAAACACACTCATCTCACACTTGAAGCGTGGCATCAAACCAAGTATGCTCAACACGGAAAATGAATTAATTACTTGATGTTTCAATTGCGGCGCAATAATTGCTTTAGTCCACAGGATAACCAAGAAAGTGAGAAGATAACATATGCCAGTGAAGACGACAGCATAATTACAGGATTAGTGTAGGTCTTAAAGACTTCATCTTTCACAGATACACACGGACGCGGAGGGGGAGAGAGAGAGACAAAAAGACACAGGCGAGAGAGAAGAAGAGCCTTTTTGAAGGAAGGAGATGCTCGCCTTCTTGAACAACAGCTCACTGGTAAATGATTGTAGGTGTGGGAGTGCTGTTTTTTTTTTTTTTTGCATCCATGCAAAATAGCAGCGCATGGTCAGGAATCCTGCACATTAATATTATAATCAAAGGAGCAACTCAAATGCCCTTAAGCTTTACACTCTGCCTCCACCGCACACTCCCCATTGTTGGCAGTAACCTTGTCATCACTTCATCACGTGGCCTCGATTCTTCACTCTTCTGCCTCTCCAGTGGAACAGACTTCCCACTCAAGTCAGGACAGCAGAGTTACTCATCAAAAGCAAGAACTCGTCTGTTCAAAAGATACTTTGAACAGACAAGAACCCCCCCCCACCACCACCTAAATGACACAAGACTGAATGATATCCTCCTCCACAGGTGCTCTCCAAACCTGAAAGCGAAAAGCTCTCTGCAACACGTATGCATTGTAGTGGCACATTAAGATTTCTATGGCAGGGTATTGAGACATTGACCTCCGCATTGGTTGATGATGTATATGTCCTTGTCCTTTGCCAAAGGATGACGCGGCGATGTATTAATTCCATCTTAAAAGTGTGCTTCACTATTGTGGATGATGGGTCAAAGGTAAAACAGTTTGAGTCAGGATAAAAAGTGACAGAGGCAGAATGTCCTGAGCGGCTGAAAGCAGGAGTAATTAAGAGTAAATGGTATAACATGAGGTTGTGTCGAGGCCTTTGACACTTCTAATTGCATTTCTTTAAAGACTTGACCTCTCGGTCCCAGGAAAATTCATTAGAATATCCAACAATGAATGTCAAGAGTTAGTAAAGAACACAAGGTTTGGTGTGTTTGCAAGAGGTGGAGGGGCTGTTTGGTGCGTGTGTGTGTGTGTGTGTGTGTGTGTGTGTAGAGGCAATGGGGTGAGGGGAACAATCTGTACCAGTTAATTAGCACACACAAGGGGGCATCAGGAGAGCCCTGTCTAAATCCTCCCCTTCATCTCATGCCACCACAACAAGGCCTGCTAGATTAACCTGAGCCTATCATCATTTCAGACAACGGGGCCGTCAATACACAACAGTGGAGGACAGATTCGATTGAAGCAGGAGAATACACATTAAAAGCAGGATTATTAGCCTTAGGGAAGCTTGATATCTTGTATTGCCATATTTCTAGACATTATGAGATATACTAAACATGACATAGACTTGACATGCACCACTGGTTCCCGGAGACAAAAGTACAGAGCTTTGTTGCCTCAGTGAATACAATTTTTATTTTTTTTTAATAATGTATTCGACTGAGGAAAATATTTGAAAAAGAAATATCAAACTCTTAAATTCAGTGAAGAAAATGTTAAGTAGGATTAAGAAGTGTCATCAGATCAAGCCTATCTTGTGTCTTTGTAGATCATGTGAGAGGGTCTTAGAGAAAAGAGCACAACATCGCAGTTTCTGAATTGCCGCAGATTCTTTTCACCGGTTATTTTTCTATGTTTTTCTTTGAGGGTATCATAACCTTGGAAGGTCTCAATGACTCATGGTCTTACAAAAGGCCTTCTGGTTTGCAGTCTTTACCTAGAGCTGCGTTATTTTAAATAACTCATTTATTAATTACAGTATTACAGTTGTGTTCTCTCTTTCCAGTCTTTCAAGTCGACCGCGGCCTTTTTCTCACGTTGTTCAAAGATCTCCGGGGATGTAAAGAAATACACAGGATATAAGATGTATGCATAAGCTGAATTCAAAGCTCTCCCCCGTCTTCATCTTTTTTTTTTTAAGTCTGTTTTCATCCCAGGCGCTTCTCACTGTTTTTCATACACTGTAAAGGGCTATGCATCCAAAACACTGCTGCCATTTCAGCCCTTTAACTCAGCTCCAAGACATTGGACACGGTTTGTTGCCACCGTGCAATAACCTCCTTTCATATTTCTGCTTTTTCAATTTCAAAATCATACCAGTGTTGTGGAACAATCTTTTTTTCTTTTTTTTTTAAATGGTGTCCTTTCTGAATGAGGTTACTTAAATATTCAGGGTTAAAGCAGAAAGAGTGAGCTTATTCATACTTTACCTGTTCTCCCATTAAAGGTTACTCAAGACACAACTTCACAAGGTAATAAGAATAAGTTGTTGATGCCGTTGAGTTAGCAGACTGAATAACCAGAAGTGATAAGTGCTGAACTCAGTGCAGCATAATGGAACTCATATTTTCAATGACGTGTATTTTCTGAAGTCCACTGTCTGTGGCTGTCGTTTAACTTTTTCAGACATGCTGACAGAATCTCACTGGACCCCGTGTCCAAACTATTACATAGATTTAACTGACTTCTCCATAATTTTGTCAGCATGACGACATATCTTAGTGTGATAATTATCATAATACATTCCAATTAAAATAGGCCATTTTACCATATTAGCTCTGGGGGGAGAAACGGTACAGTATTATAGCTGTTTGCTCTAACACTGCACTAAAATGAAGCAGGAGCGGGCTACTTCTTGTTTCGGGGCAATAGAGCCTTTGAAGTGCTACGGTGGAAAATTTCGAAACCACTTTTGCATTCTCTCGCAATGACGTTCAGGTTTCCTTGCGATATGTTTGCATTATCTCCCAATAAATTTACGTTTTACCTCCAAATATTTTTTTTTTTTTTGCATTACCCCTGATCCATAAGAATGAATGTTAATGTGCTTGGTCCAGACCAGTTATAATTCACAGGCAGTTTATGGAAACACTCTGCAGATACCACAGAAAGGAGAGACGATGTGACACATTACATTATGCATTTATTGCTCATTACTCCTTTCAAAAGGCAGAGCTCTGACAGTACACAGCCACTGGCTGTGAGCACAGCTGCTGCTCTGCTTGGCTGTGGATATGGTTATTGCTCGGACTGCGATGAATTTCTGGTTGAAGCTGCTATGGATATGGCTACGGTAGCTGGAGTGTGACAAGTCTTAACTGCTCCTGTTAACAATAAGAAAGCATTGTTATGCCGCATGGGATTTGAACCCGCGGTGCTTCTATCAGACATGACGGATGTGTTACAGATACACCAGGTACACAGTGATAGAGTAGTTGCAATACAGCACCACCATATCAATTCGCCACATACACAGCACCTGAATGTAATGAGTGTTACGCCTATTAAACCAATGTGTCATAGCCAGACTCATGACAACCAAAGCGCAGCTATGGCTACAGCCACAATCCCCCAGACAGCAACAGTCAAAGCTATAATCACAGCCACAGCCTTGACAATAGTCGGTGAGACAGCTAGGCTAATTAGCTCATCTAGTTATCAATCTAGCTGCAGTGGTATAGACTGGAGCCAGAGCCAGCCGCAGCTGAAGGTGTGCCCACACACACTGTGGTCACGATCACCACAGCTTTTCCTTTTAGCTTTTGGGCTGAACCTGAATGAAATAATACTTCCTAGGTCAGTTAATTTATGCCCCTAATGCTCCAACCTGGAGGTAATGACAGCTTGAAATTTGTCATAGATCATACAGTATACGTATCATCAAAAGTCACTTCCTTTTATGATATTTCAAACCTTCCTCTCTACCTCCTCGGCTCTAAAAGTACTAAAAGCATACATCATGCTGGGAAACGATTCCACTTTTTTCAATAAAAGATAAAGACCATCTTATTACCTTCCCATTAAGAACATAACATTTTGTTAAATGGACTCCTATTTAAAATACTCCTTCGAGCTCTGAGCCAGATTCAATGAATCTCAGCTGCACTTTAATCAACTCTGGCTCTGCTGTTTCCACATAGCCTTTTCATGATTAAGAAGAATAAAAATTCATAGTATTTGATTATTCTGAGTCCTAATTCAAAGGAGAGCAAAAGTCCCCAAAGGGTAATCTTACATATATCTACATCCACAGTATGAAATATCAATATAATTTCCATTCTAGGCCAAGTGGAAGTGACACAGGTATCAGATTTAAAATAGCTCTGTCTTTTCTCTCTCTCTCTCTCTTTTTCATGCACACACACACACACGCACGCACACACACAAACATTTAACCAGGATACAGAGAACCAATTGCAAGCATCAAGTAACACAGCACACCAAGTGATGTGGGAAGAATTCACTGCACGTCTACACATAGGGTGTGTGTGTGTGTGTGTGTGTTTGTGTGTGTGGGTGTGAGGGTGGGGGGGCTTTGAAGACCGTGAATAATTTACAAGCCGATGTAATATGCTGCATCAATTTAACACCATCTACCCCCTATTTGTGTAAGCTAATAAACCGATTTGTGAACTTTTTACATTCAAAACAAAAACACAAATTCCTCATGTAGACAGCGTGACTGGGGCCAAATTGTGGAAGTGGACACATTGACACTAGAGGTTATTTGGACCTAAGTGTCTACTACACACAGCACATCAGCCCTGATCATGAAGACTGTGAATAACAGAGCTTTTGGCAGAAAAGGTTATGAGCGTTGAAGACGCTGTGCAAATGGCAAAAGTGCTACAGTGCAAACAGCTGCATCAGCTGTTCTCTCCCAGACAGCTCTTGTACCCAAGGGAAAGGTCACAGCGGCCCATTTTTAAGGGCCTCAGCTCCAAGTGAGTCATATCAGGGTCCATCATCACTGATCATGTGACACCCCAGGCAGTAACTGGCAGTTGTCAACATTAGTGAGCCGCTGTCATTTACTCTGTCAATTTCAAGCCTGTCCTATCTCCGTCCTCTTAGCCCAGATCAACAAAATGTCTTTATGTGATAGCTGGCGCTCTAATGCTCAAACGACTTCAATTAGAACACTGTGATCTCAGCACAGTAAAAAGCGCAGTCAAATTAATGAATTAAAGATGATAAAGAATGATTCGGAAGTGCTAATTCAGTGGATTGCTACCTTAAAATCTACTCATATAATTCATAGCCTCGCAGTTAAACTGATTTGCAGATAAAATGTGAGGATGACATCTTTTCTTTGTTCCAATCATTCAGCAATATGTTGGACTTTTTTCTTTTCTTTTTCTTTTTTTTCATGCAATGAAATTTGTCATAAAAAAATAGTTTTACGATGCAATATGTTATCAGCTTTGCACCATACTGCATTACTTCTTCCACTTTATAGTTTCTGTTGCTGTTTTTAAAATGTGGTAATCTTAAGCAAACATCTGCTACATTTACGCACCACAAGTTGGGACGCTATCCAAGGCACATATGGCCCCCCTGATAGGGTAGGTTTACTCTTTGTCTCTTCTGTAAACCCATCTGCTTCTGTTGTTGTTACATCATGTCTTTCTGTACACTTAGACTTCATTTCCTCTCCGAGCAGCCATTTTGTTCGAGCAAAGATTGAGCGTAACAAAGACAGGACTCTATTAGCAAGTATGGTTAAGGCGCAAGTAGGGCAAAATAGCTGGACTGTTACATTGAAATTTGCAAGATACTGAGGCATCCATTAAAGGCAGCTCTTACGTGGTTGGATTAATATTCAATATAACTGATGCAGCTGAGGTGACAATGCTGTGTAAACAATGTACTATTCATTTCATGGGGGAAACACCTACACCACACTGCCTGATTAATAGAATGATTTCTTTTAAAAATAGAATACTTTACTGTGGTTGTTGTATCTGAGGCCAACATTGACTAGATCAACAACAGATTTGTACGCAGAGATGTGCATTAACAATAACACTCTTAACTACTTTTTTTTAATGCCAAATTAATAAGCTATTTTGAGTCCAAACGTGACCCACGTCTTGTTTAGCATGCATTACGCACATCATCCACTGCAGCGAAAAACATGGCAGGCATCAAACGAGAGAGATCGTGTGCTTCCTTTCATTGTATGATATTTGCATACCGCGTGACAGTACATTACTTCCAAATTAGTTTCAAAATTAAACTATGCAAATGAGTTACCACATCATATCTGACGCCATCGCGACTGGCAATGGTCATTAGTGCTTCAGCCTCTTTGTGGCTTCTGTGATGTGTTCTGCTTTCATGGTAACAAATGTAACAAGTTAGGACAACGCTTTAATTCACAGAAAACCTTGATGATATGATGTGTTTTTGGTGTTGCCATAGATTCCTCTTTATATTGAGAATCTAACAATATCTTTTTCTGTATAATACAGTTAAAAAATACACACTAAGCCTTCATCAGGTTGAGCTCAGGTTCTCGACAGCTGATTAACTGATAATTCAGTATCATTAATTAACTAATGATTTAGTATCCTATTCTGCCTATTGTACAGAAGAGAGTAAGAGAACTGTATCAGTGTGCATCTGTTGTGGCGAGATTTAGACCGCCTTTCTTCACCAACAGCATGAACAAAAAAACAAAAGTTCATAGTTCAGAAATTGTCAACCAACAGCAGCACTTTAAAGGCATGAAAAAGAGGCAAATGAACCATTTTTGTTCTTCTCTTGCATCGCTCACAGACATATCATTAACTGAAACTGCTGGATGCTGTGAGCCCTGCAGTTCACTCGCTCTCAAAGCTGTGCATTAGGAGATGCTCCAGTGTTTTAACTGAGCTCAGTCGAAGGGTTTTCACAGCTGCAGGACCCCAGAGCAAATAAACAAAGGATTGGAAATGGATCACAATTTTTATAACCAGTGCAATCCATGAAAACAAAATAATAAAATACCAAATATCAATTGGAAGTCTATGTTTCTATCCAATTTGCTTATGCATCTGTGGTTGACACCTAAATTTGTCTGCGGTGAATGACTAAGCACGGTGTGAAAACAAAATATGCACCGGTTGTATCATCTCCAAATCTCCGTATAACAGACAGAGCTCATGAATCGCTTCAACTCATTCCCATCTATTATTGCACGCTCTACTGGATCTGCATCTCTTACCTGTGTGTTATTTGGGTTTGCGTGTGTTTAACATAGCTATGTAGATTTCTTTGTCCATTCACATGCAGGTCAAAGCTTTTTTTTTTTCAAACTGGGAGGTACAGTATAGCCTGCGTCTGAAACTTCTTCTGTGCCGTATCAGATAACCACAGTTACTTTTAATTAAATTGGAGAAATTGGACTACCATAATAGTTTGTTGCCAAGCTAGCTGAACAACCCAACTGCAGTCCGTGGTTTCTTCTTTTTATTTTTTTTTATTTTGATGAGTCTAGCTGGTCTGGTTGTTATGGAAACACAATAGCGCAACAAGTGCTCAGCATGGGACCTCCTTCAGCACTGTTGGAAAATCATTCCAGGTGACTACCTCATGAAGGTGATTAAGAGAAAGGAAGGTAGAATCTGAAATCTGAACACATTTTCCTTGCTTACTGTTATTTACCAAATAATTCCATTTTCTTTATTTACTAGTTTTAATGTCTTCAGTCTTAATCCACCATATAAAGGACAGCAAATATAAAGACAAACCACTGAGAAGGTGTTGACTGTACTGTGATTGTGAATCAATATTTTGTAGGCTATGTTTATCCATCCATCCATTATCTGCAACAGCTTATCCTCATCGCAGGGTCACGGTGGTGCTGGATATATACACATATACACCTACGGACAATTTGGAGTCATCAGTTAACCTAAGTGCGTGTCTTGTGACAGGTTAATGATATATTCATGTTGTCACTGTAACTATTGTCACAAGGAAGTTAAAAAAAAACAAGCTTTAGCCAACAGATGAAGAGGGGCAGGCAGATACACACACAAGTGATGTTGTTAGTTTGTATCTATATTACCAGAGGGAGCGAGAGAGACTGTACACCTTAAACCCTCCTACCTTTTTATTACAACACTGGTTCGATCTACACACTTCAACTGACAATGTTAAAACAGGACAGATGATGGACGAGATCCTTTTTAGTCCCCATGTTTGGTTAAGGCCACGCAATAATACAGCCTGCATTCTGTTTTGATTGCTGTGCAGCTCATTAACAATACAAGTAGAATTCGGCCTTTATTAAAAATGGCAGATTCAGACACCCTTGTAAATGCATTTTGCAGAGTGACGATGACGATAATGACCGGGTTGACCTTGATGTCCTGTGCTTGCTCTCTGTGTTTTCCCCAAGTGCTCGCATCCTAAATTCACATTTTCAATTTTGTTATTAATATTTCATTTTCAAAGTTGTGTTGCATTAATTGTTTTTATAATGGGCACACTGTGAAGCCCTCTGAGCCCAGCATGTTTGCCTAGCCCTCAGCTGTGATTAAGGACTATCCAAATAAACCCTTTACTTTGTATGGGCGTGTGGGTGTATGCCAGCGAGTGAGTGACATGGGAAGTTGTTCGGAGTAAACACTGAGCACTTGGCTGCTTTTTAGTGGCTTTACTTTTGTATACTCTCTCTGCAGCTTGCATTTGCTTTATTTGGGCACCATTAGTTTTAGAAGTAAGACTTTCACCAGAAGTGAGCCTTTAGTTTGCTTTACTTCATCTGAAAGCCTGTGTTGTCGTACCATCTTTTGCTGATGTCTAATTAAGGTAATATCTATATAATATCAAATCTATTGAGATGTCTCTCCAGAGCCTCTCTTGTGGGAGCCTGGAGGATCGAGAGTTGGGTAGTCTATTTTTTGCTACACTACTAAAGGTGTGATCAAACTGAAATTCACTTTCCATCCATTTCAGTGAGGAGTTTCTGTATTTGCCTCCTGAGTGCATACTGTATTGATCGAAATCCTATTCGATTTGACTGAACTTTGACCTCCAAGATCTCCAATGTCCAGCTAATTTAAGAGAGCTATAGGATTGACTCTTGCCAGGACAATTCCGATTACACCATTAACCCAGATGCAGTCAACACGGGCTTCTTCTTTTGTCTACCTTGACTTCCAGTGTGTATTTTGTTTGGTTACATAAGCTTTATTTTCCTGCACCATGATTCCCAAAGCACATTCTCCAACTCATTCATGCATAACTGAGAACATGGTGTTGCGTGGAGTCATGCATGTTTTTGCTTCGTTTGTGTTTTCTTATGTGCATTCTTGCCTTTATATCTGCCTTTATGTCAGCATGCACGGTTGTTGATCTTTAGACTAGAGCTTTGAATCTGTGTCCAAAAGCCCAAAACTGCTGCCATAGGTCAAGCTTGGCCAGAATGTGCCTTTTTTAAATGTATATATTTCATATGCATTCATACATTTTCTGTAACTGCTTATCCTCATCAGGGTCAGGGTAGGCTGGAGCCTATCCCAGATACACCCTGGCAAATATATATTTATTATTTTATTCATAATAAATGGGTTGTTGCCATCAACCCATTAACTATTGAAAATGTTGAGAGTGTCTCACACACTGCACATCACAGAAATGTGTTGAAAGATGGCAGATGTAAAAAAGAGAACTCGGAAACAGGGGAATATATTTTGCTCAGGAAAAAGTTAATAAAACTTTGGGAGTAAGGGGCATTTTAGACTTAGTTGTCAACATGTGCCTGGGTTTCTTTAAAAAGTATGATGTCAGAGTAAGAAAAAAAAAAACATGGAATCTGTGAGTGGTTGAGTGGCGAGGGATTTTGGACCAATGGTGATCATGTCCAATTGATCGCAGTTTAGCTTAAGGAAGTTGGCTGGCAGCCATGATTTAATTTCAGTGAGTTCAGTCAGGGTTGAATCAGTTGCATCGCTGATGGATTAAGAGGAGAAATGGATGTTACCAGAAAGTGCCTAAATGTTTTTTTAATATAAAATCCATGTCTAACTGTAGTATTTTTTTGTAAACAATAACATGACTTTTAAATTTTGTAAAGTGCACACCCCAAAGTCCAACTTCGCATTAACGTATTTACGTGCATAAGATCATTTCCTCAAGCTATCCAAGTAGATTATGGTGCCTAAACCTAACTAACTGCAATTGTGTTGCAATGTAAACATCTAATTATTGTTACCATGACAACACAGGACACTTTTATACATGTTCAAATTACAAAAAAGCAGATATAAATGCATTAAATGAGAAAATGGTAATAAGCCCTGAGGTAATGAGAAGGATTGCAGATCACCTGCACACAAAGTTGGATTTTGGCATATGCCAACATATGCAGCACATGTAATTTGAAATTGTAAAGTTGTGTTATTTGTATGCAGATTAGAGCGACCAGCTTGAAATAATACATAATGCAGTCATTTTATATATTAAATCATAGTCAGAGAGGAAAATTAGATTTGAAAATACATTTGCGGCATCATTTCAAGGTGATTTTTTCAGTATGGCTTGAGGTGACTCACTGCATCTAAAGTGTCATCTCTACTTATAGTAAAACACAGCTGCATACGATATGGCAATTAATATAATGCACTGGGTCATGCCCTTAACTGGAGCAGCATAACCTCGGCATGATCCTCCTCTGGCACAGACTGGCTGGTAGCTAATACGGTATGTGCTGCAGTACATGCCAGATACATCTGATACGCTGTATTGTTGATATTGATTTGCAGCTGTCTGTGATGTGTTTAATACATAAATTTACACATTTGGATATTGTGTGCTGTAGGTTCTATGGAATAAATACATTTTAATGGCGTGATTTCTTTAAATCATACGTAAGTCTATAGTAATCTGACATCTCAAGTAGGAAATGGACATTTTTACTATAGGTGTGAAGAATGGTTTTCTTAGGCAGAATTGTTTCCCGTCAGTTGTGTACATTTCAATATCTTTCATGTCTTTTCTATTTTGTCACACTTCTTTTTCTTTTAGTTTTTTAATCACATATTTCAGCATGGAAACCAGTCTCTATCTTTTCATAAAATGGAAACAAAAAGGGTGCACTTGAAATGTGCCTTTACAGGAAATGATGAGTGAGTTTTTTTTAGTTTTAGTCATAAAGCCATTTCTTTTTAATTAATCTACGGCTGTGACTTTTTCACAGCAGGTTAGTTATATGCTTAAAATATATTTCTCTGCTTAGCATGTACAACTTTGCTGTTTATTCACTTGAGAGAAACCTGAAGCCCCCTCATTCGTGAAACCATGAAATTTGCATCTAATCACTTTGAGCTTTGTGTCAGAGTGAGAACAAACACAGAGTAAACAAATATCATTATGCAGCTGAGCAAACATTCAATGCAGCCACCATTGTGATCTCAAGTCAGGCTCCATGCCTGCTCGACGTTATCCCCTTACTGTTACTTCCCCTGACATACTTCGATTTTGAAAATCCATACAAATAAGTGCAAACAAAGAAAAACGTACAGCAAAAAGATCTGACATCCAGCTCACATTACACTACAAAAAAAAGAAGAAGAAGAAGAAAAAAAAACGCACATACACAGCTAAAAATGTAGCTATAGAGGAATATATTTCTGGGTGATTCAGCAGTACATTTGAGCGTGTGAGAACTCTGCAACATACCAACCAGCAACACTTTTTTGGATTTGTTCCCTTCCTCCCTCCCTGCAGGTTAACCGTCCCCAGACAATGAGCTTCAGCTATGCTTCAGGGTCTACAGAGTAGGGACACCAGACAGACAGAGAGACAGGCCTTGTATTCAGGCAGAGCCGATAGGCCTGGCAAGTGTGTCCTGTTTGGCATTTAAAACACCTCCGCTCACTCCTATGTCGTGGGAGAAGTGACGGACCTGACAGGCTCAGTCTCTTGGGAGCCACTGGGCCTCTTTCCAATCTCCCTGGGTCAGTGCGGGGGTGAGACGCCAGTGAGGAGCTCCTGGCTAGAAACACTAATTATCATGGCTGCCTTGCATTTAGTAGTACTGTGTTCGGCTAGGTAGCGTGCACCTCCTGGTCACGCTGTCAGATACCTCACAGGACTGACTCTAATTGTGGAGATTGTAAAGCTATGGGTGTTTAGGTTCAGGCTGCCAAAGGCAACTCTCTGCATCACTGACTTATGTAAATAAATGTGTAAACAAACAAGTGTTTAATGCTCCTCCCCCAGTTCAATGCTGTTGTTGATATCGTTTGGACCAGTTTGTCATTAATGGTCACTCTTTTTAATTTGTGCGCGATGCTTTTGATTGGTGAATCAGGGAGCGGCCGTGTCATAGATCACGCACACACTAACAGAGCGTTGCAGCACTCTCATTTACACACACAGTAATGCCTCTGCCCAAACTCATGATAATTTAATAAATGCCTGAAGGCAGAGTTTGAGGCAGTGGACAAATATAAATATTAATTAACACACAGGGGACCTAAGTAATGTGTGGAAACTTCTCTGCCTATTGGCTCCTGCCATATTAAAGGAAACTGTGGTCAGATTTTTAATGTGGTTTGGAATATGCATTAGAACTTCAAACATTAACTTCTGAAGTTAACATCTTCTCACTGATATTGAGGGTTTTAGTTGGAAATTAATGGAACTTGCTTCGAGTGCACCAAGCTGAAAATTTGATGATGTGTATTGATGAAAGCAATACGTTTGCTGACATTCCGCACGCACAATACCAGCCAGTGGAAACTTTCTGAAACAGCGCTTAAAGTCTCAAATCTCTAATTAAAGCATCTGATTTATGCAGATACTCAGAGAGCGTCAATTAAAATCCTAAGAACAGTATGTTAACTAATCGCCGCATCTTTTCACAGCCACGTACTGTAACAGACAGTTCTTCTTACTAAATACTCTCGGTGTTGGGATTCTGAGCATCAATAATGCGCCCGTGTGACAGGTTTGAGGACCCCGGCAGCTCTGCACTCCCACACTGTCTGATTCCATAGTAAAACCGAAGGAGTGGGCAGTGTTTGACAGGCAGTGGTGAAAGAGGTGGGCTGAGGCTTGACATTGCCCATTTCCGTCTACCTCAACAGCAGCCTATACTAGCCAGCTAAACAACTGTCACTACCTCGGTGTTGTTGCTTACAAAGGTGTCAGAGTTAGTATTAATACTGCAGCACAGTAGTCATATTAAATTTAGTGGAATCTGTAAATATTGTAACACAGGAATTTAGTGATGTGTAGATCAAGACAGGGGACACAAACCGGGATATTGTGAGATTTTCAAAAACAAAATGGACACGCTCCAGTTGATTTAATGCAGTAATTATTCAATTGAAAGAGACTTTAAACCCTTTTTTTAACTCTTTTTTTAAACTCTTGCAGTCTCGAAACCGTTCCTGATTTATGCACACGTGCTTGTGTTGCATGTCACGTGCCATCCACAGACCATGCCCCCTCAAATATGTCATATTGTTCTATGTATTTTATTGCTGTTTTTGTGTAGGTTTACTACCGTTTGCGCCCTTTTTGCTAATGATGCCATGAAGGGAAAGTATTCTCACTGGTCTGGTGTTTGACCTATAACGTAATAGTTTGATTTGTTGTCATAAGGTCAAGACATGAAGATGTACAGTAGTTGGTTCAGATAGCGTTTGACAGGGGCTCTGGAAATGCATAACTGAGTTGAAGGATGTAATTCTTCAGCATCAACACTTGTCACTCTATTACTCTATTATTGAGATTTCTGCTGATGCCGACTCTGCTGCTTAACTTAACTACTTAAGGGGATCAGGTTTGGATCCTATATTACAACACGGTGTAGTGTTGTCAGTGGATATGCTAAGATGTTACATTACAGGAATTTCTCCAGTGGTTGAGCCAGCACTGAACAGGTGTACCAGCCTACATGTTCAGCTTAGCTCTTCCACGTGAGAATTAGAAAGTCAGATACACACAAGAAGCTCTCTGATCTCTGGTAAGGAGAGGGCTGAAGAGCCAGGTAGGGGTAAGACAGATGGGTATGAGTTTTTCTGCCAGCTGTCTATACTTACTTTGCTTTGTACCATCACACTTTGGCAGAGAGGGAGAAGAAGTTTCATGTTCTTTGAGGAATGTCTGATACAATAAAAGTTATGGCTACATGTTGGCACACAGCACTTGTAGTATAAATCGCCCGGTCAGCACCTCAACCCGTACAAATCCACCGTGTAGTAGTGACTGAATTATGGGTCTATGATTACAAATTGTTTTTATCGTAGTCACAATATTATGGAGGGGGATAAATTTTAGGGAGAAAAGGCCACATTGTATCAGCAAATCTCAAGTTATTGAGAGTAAAGGACAAAAAAAAACTAAATAGTGACCAGATCTGCTCCATCATCCCCCCACATCCTGAAAACCTCCTCTTGCCAGTGTTCAAAAGGCATGTCCAAGGGTGTGCCAAAAAAGTGAACTAATGTTAGCTAACAGCAGCTATCGTTTGCAGCAGAAACAATATATCTCAGAGAGTTGATTCAAAGCGGTCGGAGGACCTCAGAGGGAAGCCCAGAAGCACAACGTTAGAAAGTGCAAGAAAAGGTGTTCAAAAATAAATAATGTAACAATATAGTATATATTTATTTATAGTTATATATACATAATATAACAGCAGTTTAACACGGTAAAGGCATATATGGTTCATTACCAAGTTTTTTATTTTATTATGGTCGGTCAGCTAAAAACACAAAAACTATCCCAAAATCAAAATGTACTTTACATTTCCCTTTGAATATTGTACCGCTGTACTAAACCCAATCGTATTGAATACATAAATAATGTTTACTGTACACTGTACACCTTGTTACATTAAAAATAAATCAAAACTTGCGTAACCACTGTTTTATTCCAAGTGAAATACTGAGTTTTTTAGAAGTAAAAAGTTTGAGTTTCAGCCCCCCAAAGGTTTGCCCTCTGTAAATCGCAGTGTAACTCTATTAAACACTTTATCTGGGTAATACTGTCTACCATGCAAAACTGCAGCTTGTAATAGGGGATAGATTAAATGGAATCACTCTCACCTAGTGGCAAATTCCACACCAGTAAGCAACAAATGGCTTGCCAAGCTCTCAGTGACATTTCTAGGGATTAGTTCGTGATGTCGGGGTTGAGGCAGGACCCAGTGGGAGGGACAGTAGCTGAGCATCATAACACCCTCCACCCCTCTCAGACACACAGACACACACATACAGTCCTACATTCCTACATTACCTTCATTGGACTTGTGTTTTTGGTCATTTACAAAAAGAAAAGAAAAAAAATGTTTTATTTATCTACGTATTTGTATATATATATATATATATAACCGCATACTACTTGCTTCACACTAAGAAACATAACCAGATTAGAGATCACAGACATGAAATAAATAATCTAATATGCAGGGATTTTAAGGCGTTTTTGGTAGGAGAGCAAACTCTTGCCACTTGCATACACATGTCTGTTGCACAGTGAGAACCCGGTACGCACTCAGCTTGGCTGTAAAGCTGCTGCCAGATGTACAGATGTAGATGTCAAAGCCTCCTTTTTCAGATGAGCATGGAACCTAAAATTAGTGTGAGAGGTTGTCTATATGCTGACTTATTTTTAGTCAGTATCTCATTGTCTGTCTGTGCTTGCATATGACCCGCTGCTTCTTTCTCTCTTTTTCCGTTTTTTTTTTTTTGCTCTTTCCTTTCATGAGGGAGGTAAATGCAGATATGACTTTGCATTTGTTTGTTTTACCTTCTATTTTCATTTCTTCTCCCTTCAGACGAGATCGGACTTGCACTCGAATCGAATCTAACTCCACCCCTCATCATCTTTCTGAATTTGATATCTTGCCTCAAGATCAGCGGTGTGAAGGGAAAGAAGGAAAATGAAAGTTAGGATACAGCACAAAATCCAGCTTAGGAAAAGCCAACAGCTGCTGATGGAGACGTGGTCTGAGGGATGACACATGGAGAGCACCGAGAGGTTATATGAAGCAGAGAGGCGGGGACGTGAGAGAGGAAAGCGTGGAGAGAGGTGGCAGGAGAATATGAAAAGGAAAGGAAAGATGTGTGGACGTAAGAGATAGGGGGTGTGTTACAGCTCATCTACAGAATGCTTGGAGCTTGAGGGCTGCAAATTCCTTTTCTCCATCTCTAATGTGTGAGAGTTTCACTCGTGTGTCTCTGTCTATAACTGAGCGTTGTCATAATTTGATCTATGACAAGCTTCGGTAGATCTATGATCTATGAAATCCTCGATCCTTGCAGATGTGTAGTTTTGTAACAACTTACTTGTTTTTTACTCTTCATTTAAGAGCTCCTTCATTCAAGTTTAACCCCTGCGCTTATTTGCATTGCATTTGCATTTTTTGCAATCATCCAAGTGTAATGCATCTGAAGTGTTATATAAACATCTATAGAGCTACTTAGAAGTGTGATTTGTTTTACTGTCTCATGAAATGAAAAAATGCATATTTCGGTGCAGTGATGACAGCCACACTCATCACAAAGGCTGCCTTTGACCTCACTGTAGATCAGAGCTATATTCACCACAGGATTTGCCTTTGGTGTAGGTAAAAAGGATAACGAATCCTCCACAGGCCCTGATACTGTATACTGGATTTGTCAGAGCTTCTCTCACGCCACTAACAACCACCATCAAACTGTCAGCCCCTGGTAAAACTCTGTCCTTCTATTTTCACCGCACGACTGTCCTAGCAGGGGAATCTATGAATGCTTGCCGCATTTTCGCCTCTCAAACTTGCTTTATTTTGTCTATGACCTTTTCCCTTCTATTGCTTTCAGGATCAGTATGCATTCTGCTCTCGGAGTGATTACTTCTCACCCTGTCAGCTCACCTTGACTTCACCTGTCATCCCTCCATCTATTTTCAATGTGATATTTTCTTTCTCGCCTCTTATTAGATAGTGCCCATCTGAAGTCTCTGTTGAGCACCCGTATTATCTGTCTCCCTCTCTGTCACATGCAGGCACACACACACACACACACACACACACACACTATAGAGACCATGCGTCCTCATTATTACTTTAAAGTTATCATCCTTTATTATGGATTATGGGAGCATAATTTCTTTTAATACCATACATGGTCTGCATTTGTGCTCTCTCCAATAACCATTCAATCCGTCCGTAGTAGTTTTCCTGTCCTCTGCGTTGATTTCAGCCTACAGCCTAAGAGATTCACAAGAAAAGAATGCCTTCATGCGACGTGGTGCAATCCTATTTTATTGACTCACTGTTAACTGTCTTCACATTATGTCAGAGTGATATTAAGACACTGCTAACACAAACAGAATATTTCCCACCGTCCCACTTCACATTCAAAGCACCTAACTGGTGAAAGATGGGGGTTGCTTTTATTGTGAAGCAGCCACAGGAAACCCAGCGCATGTGTCACCGTAATGAGTTATCAGCAATGCTTACAAAGCAAGATCGTTTTTCACCAGTTGCTTCTCTGCAGTATGTCTGACAAAGTAGCTGCTAACGGAGTGTTTGCTGCAATATTTATAGTCATGTGTGCTGGTATCACGGTAACCACGGCTGCCACCAAATCGACCAGAACAGAATTCTTAAAGATCGCATCATTAGGACGCATGTGGAAATAAAATCGAAGAAAATTGGCATACAATTACGATGAACTAATTAAGCATTGCGCGCTGTTTGTCTTTGATAAAAGTGATTTCATCACCGTTAACTGTAACACACCAATTATTCTGTCGATTCAAAACAAGCAAAAAAAAAACTGTCCAGGCAGCATCATCCACTGAATGTTGTGCATGATTGGTGGAGCCCCCGTCTGCCTATCACTAACAAATATGTCACCTTTGTTGACCCTTAATTGTTGATCCCCCTGCAGCTATTCCAGCAGTGAGATGCATCATTCCACCAAGCTGCGTCGAAATCAGATCAACAGTCCCCGAGATACTATGAGCGCGAGACGGATGAGCTATAATATTGTGACTCTTTTTTTTTTTTTTTTCTATTTGTAAGTCTTTAGGTAAGGAAGAAAAGAGTGTCACTTGTTTTTAGTGTCCCGAGCGTGTAGAGTAACCTATTTATGTATTTATTATAAGGAATATCTGTCTTGAACCACTAGGGAACATTTTATATGAGCACCATGTGGACCATTTAAAGAGCGTCATGTAAAACATCCAAGATGTATCACAGAGGAATTAGCCAGGATAGGCCAATCCATGAATATTATTCTTTTGTCTACATCTCGGCAATGCGACCTCTGATTAATTCACATTGACAGTCTGTACGTTCAATCAGGAAGCACAAATATTTATTTATTTAACCGAGACCTTTCAAACATCTGCTGGAGTTCTCAGTGTCACACTCTGAGCTCTAAATTGGTAAATTTCTGCAATTAACCAGGAGGCATCAGCTTGGTTCCTGGTGGGTTTTTTGCACGAGCTAAACACCATATGCTTCACTCAGAAATTCACTGTACACACACGCACACGAACACCAACCCCCCCCCCATCTCGCTCATGCACACACGGCATTAAGATTCCATCCCATTCTGAGACGATGTCTGAAAGGATTCATCACGGTGACAGCACCACTTCAACACATTTTTCAGTTTGTCAGAAGTCTCTTTCTTAGCGCTTGTTCCTCTCCTCTCCTTGGTTTCCTCTGGTGTATTGCTCCGAGTCCTGCTCAAAGCACACAGCAGGGGGATTAGTCCCTATCACAGCACTCACTACCCCCAGATCAGTTCACCAGGGTTAAGGTGTAGCTTTCTCTGAAGATAGCGTTTTTCTTTGTGCGAACTCTCACGGTGACATGTTAAAGGAGCCCAGTCAGAGTGGAACTTTAATGCTATGATAACCCATTTAGGTTCCTGTCTCAGTATAAATACTCCCTCTCTCCAGCGTCTTTGTCTCTCTTTTTCTGTCTCTTTGAGTGTCAGGCCCTGCAGGTTTGTATTACTGCTTGACACTGCAATGGAGAATAACAATATTTGTCTTTTGCCAAAACACTCTTGGGGAGATGGCGTATTGCAACAGCACAGAGCAGTGAGAGGGGCGAAGGAGAACAAAATTAGTAACATTTTGTGAAATATGCTGATGTGTTTTCTTTCTGAGTGGAAGAAATAAAGTTAATTTACTGACACGTCTTTCTAATCAACAAATTGTATCCTGTGTGTTTGATATGTGCTCCGACAGGACTGTAAAACAACATGTGTCGTCATGTGATAATGCAGGCCTATGATGAATTTCTTCATCTTTTTTTTTTGTTTGTTTTTTCCTCTTATTCCTTCTCAACACAATTATACTACCACATTCATGCATAAAACTCAAATTCAAATCTTTTCCATGTCTGAATCTGTGCCCAGATACATCTTGTTCATTTGAGCAAATGACAAGATGAGTCCGCATGGATATATGTTTGCGGGGATAGAAGTTTTTTTATAATTTCTCAGCAATTTCTGGATACATTTCTGGTTATTCTGTGCTGAGAACGGAGGTTTGGCAAGATGTTATTTTTTTTTCCTTTCACTCCTACAAGATTGAAAAATAAATCACAGATGTGCCAGCCTTCCTCTTGCTAGATTATTATCATAGCCATCAGTAACAATGTCTCTTGTTAAAAAATTTGTCTTGCTCATCCTCTTGAGAAATAGATTTTCCTTTAGGCAGTGCACACTAAAAGAGAATAAATGGCATGGATTATGTGCTTGTTTGTCTGTCAATTGATGCCGTTTCCAATGAAGACAGATATGCCAGATGCTGGACACTAGATATTGGTACAAATGCTACGATGGTACGCGGTTTAATACATTTTCTTGTATTAATGCAAATAACACTCTTTAATCTAAAACTAAACACTTAATCAAACGTCGCTGTATAAAGGGAATCTATTCAGAACATATCTTTATAAAGGTTGTAACATTTTCAGGCCTATTAGTTTCCATTGTTGTGCTGTCACCCAGCACAAATGAGTCTTTAATATGTTTTATTGGATCCATATGTTAAAAGAAAAAAAATGTATCTCTGTGCTCACACAGGAAATGATAAAATACCAATGTATCTTCTCAGTGTAAGACAACGAGCATTTCTCTCAAAACCAGCATCAAAACATTTGCAAGATTTTTCATCATACACTGACTATTGTAACTCACTGTGTGCGTGTATTCTAAATCATGAATCATGAAAACTAAACTTATTGTAATCTATATTTATGACTGGACCTAAGACAAGTTACCAAATTGCCCCAAATTCATCATTTCACTGAGTTCCAGAGTTATTTATGAAGCTCTGAACCCCATACGAGTGCTAAACATGTAAGGGTTAATAAAGAAATTATGGCTAATCAAGATTTCTTCATGACACATTCTCATTTTCTAATACCGCTCTCAACGCAGCGCTCTACAACTGTGTCACAGCAAATCATGATCATGATCTGGAATTTCATCGAGCATTCAAACTTTCCATGTGGTAGTGAGAACCATTTTTATCCACAAATGTGAAAACATGATATATAATTGTATGACAGAGCTTCAGTCCTTCAGGTACAGATACAGGAGCTATGTCCATTTTGGTATAAATAAATATATAGGCAATATACTGTGCAAGAAGTGAAGTGAATGATTCAGAGTAAAAAAAAAAAAAAAATTTAAAAACGTAAAAGCTGCAATTGCTCGAATGAATGCTGACGTGCCCTTTACAGATCTGCGTTTAAGGGACTTTACCAGAAAAAGCTCAGCAGGTAAAAAAAAAAAAGCATGATATACTTTTTCGTCATCATTCTGTGTTCATATTAAGTTCATAATTACAACTGCTACTACTATTTTACTATGTGTACTATTTTGTTTTCATAAAGGTTTACTTTATGAACTAAACTTAAGCTCAGAATCGTTTCTGCTGTTGTGAGTGGTCCTATTTTTTTTTTTTGCTACCGTATATTATCTATTAATGTCAGTCTGTGATAGCACGGCAACCCGCCTCTTGCCCAATGCCTGCTGAGATAACGAGCCCCCCATGCTCCTTAATAGGGATGAGCAGGTTCAGGAAGTGGATACATTCTCTCCTTCACCAACAATTACCTACTGGCCACCCCTTAATATCGTAGTATAGTAGTTGGTTTTGGTTAAAAATGGAAAAAGTCAAAGCACTCCTGTTTCATGCTTCTTGTCAGTGTTTTTCAGTATTTATATCCATTAAATCCTTTCCTGGTCTTGACCAAGTGCTTTGGCTTACCAAAAAATAACTATAACATTAATAATGCTTTAGTTTCCAGGAGCAAATATTGTTAGAAAAACAAAATGTGCTCTATAGATAATTACAGTATGGAAATTATTCTATGTATCCTTCTTCTGCGAAAACAATCTGCACATTTGACTTGTGACCTCGTCTCACAAGAATGACTCCCATAGCAGAACGCGGGCAAGATGTGATTAGAAATTTCCGTAATTAGCTACTTAACCTATAGAACGAACACTTATCATTCCCAAAAGTGTAATCCAGCAGTCCTCAGATTTTTCTCCTCCCTATTGTGACTAATCATCAGCATAGAAGATGCTCTTCATCAGCCCACCCGTCTGCTCATCTTGGTTGTTGGCACCGGCTGCCACGATAATGACTGAGGCTACTCTGAGACGATGTTTACTAGCTGACAGCAGCACCCTGCTCTCTCTGTATGCTCCAGCAAGCATTTCCATTTAGCTCACTTCTGAAGCTCCTGCCTAATTTCTCTTTGGAGACAGAAATCCTTTAAACCCCATTCTATCCTGGGGCAACATATTTACTGAGGGCTGGCTTTCCAATACCTGAGAGAGATTAACACTGCTCCCTGATTTATGAATCCATGCCACCCACCCACAGGCTTGGTCAGGGGCCCTAGCTACTCTACCCCGCTACTTCCTCTTCACACAATGGGATTTAGGTATCAGAAAGAAACACACAAACACACACTTCCTTACATACAGCCGAACTGGGTTTTAAGGGGAGTTTATACTGCGAATATGCGTAGATCATCCCCCCCAAATTTCTCTTAAGAAAAGAGAACACAGAATTGGCAAGCGTAAAACTACTCTCGCACCACTGTTTGCAAGTGGAAATAACTCAAAACTAAACTTTATGACCGAGTATATCTCCCGGACAGAATCAAACTTGACAATGTGCGTTTTAAGAAACTCCATGTTGATTCATCACTTTGATATACAGTTAAAGGATATGCAAACAGGTACTCTAGGTCTGTCACTGCAGCATGGAGATATAGTCAAAAGATCTGTGACATCCATCTACCGTTTTGGCATACCACCATCTCACTGGCAACACTGGCTGTCTGTGACTGTGGTGGTCGGATGGCTGCCAGACTGAGTGACAGCCTGGTATTTGTTTATCCTGAATAGTCAATTGCCGGGCATCTGTACTACAGAAACAACAAAGCTGCTGGCACAGAGTTCAGTGTTTCAGTGGATGTGTCTGCTACTCTTATTCAATTGACAGAACGCTTTTAAATTGTCCTAATTTCGGCTATAAAGGATTCATAAAAGGCATCATGTCATGTATTTCTTTGGAATAAATATGCAACAGTAAAATCAGACAGTTATAGTGCCGGCAGTATCTTTGCAACATGTGTTTTATGGTTGCAATCAAAACACATGCATGGTAGCTTAAGGACATATAAAGGTGTGCCTGTGTGGAGGGCCTTAGCAGCAGCGCATCTCGGCACTGCACTGAACAAACGGCGCACATGTTTGTCTGGATCATACATTTTGTGATTGTGTTACTTTTTTCATCATTTTATGATTAATGTGCAATGGACGTCTTCTAGTTAATGAGACTGCTATTGTCCTACAGTAGCCTATTATGTTCTCTGGACAGCTACATAAATAGAAGTACATGTGAAATGTACATGCTTAATTAACTACCCGCCCCCTAATTGGTTGCAAGACAATGACAGGTGCGGCAGTTTTTTAAAATTTATTTATTATTTATGTATTTCGTGCTTTCTTACATTCCTCTCATATCATATGCTGTTGGTGTACTTGAGCAAGATAAGGCTTCACTGAGTTTGACATACACAAACAATCTGAAGTGTTTGCATGTTACTTTGCAGTTACCTGCTGATTACAGTGTGTTGCATACATTTAGTGCAGCATATGCAACAGCCATGAGCGACTGCTGGGCTAGCCTCGCTCACATGCCTTTTGTCGTCCCTTGTGTCTTTGTATTATTTATAAGTGGATAAGCATTTTAACTAGTCCTTGTTTGCCATAGGTGTCGAGTATTCTCCTCTCCACACAAGGATCCCTTCATGACCACCACACAGTGCTGCAACAGGCCCTTGGCTGTGGCACTAAAGTGCTCTCTTTTACCCCTGCAGCTCACCTCGTGTGCTGCAGACTGCTTCTAGTCCAAACAAAGTCAAACGGGTCTCATGTCACCGCCTGCGTTCCAGACATCGGTTATATACTGCATCCTGTGCTGTCTTCTTTGTGGCATAGTGGTCATAGAGTACCTCCAACCATTTTCAATTCCCCCTTGTTAATTTCCAGTGTCTGAATATTTATTCAGCTGCTCTATAACTGTATATAGCTGGAACATACCGAGTAGACCAATAGACAGAGAGGGGTAGTTCGAAAAGTTTCTAGGAGCTTTTGGACATCTTGTTTTCCAAAGATATGTTGGTTTGTTACCACTGGAGTCCACCTTTTACACCTGCGGGGGGATGATTTGATACTAAAAAATAAATAAATATATAAAACATCACTGTAAAGTTGCCCATTGGTGTTTTCTTGTACACATAGAAAAGTTACATTCAGTGTTACTCACCAAAACAACATAGTAACAATAACAAAGTTTTTTTTTTTTTTTCTTCATGGAAAGTTCTCAAGAAATTGTATTGCATCACCGGCATATGTGGAACTGTGCATGTACGTTCTTCAGATAAACAAACTCCACACAGAACCAAATAAATCAAGTAAATCATCCATAAATAATAAAATTAGGCTGAGTCGGGTAAACACGGTTCAGTCATAACAACAAGCTCCTGTGCTCAGTCCTAAAAGAGACGAAGGACAAGGTCATGCTGCCTGCAGTGTGAACATAACACAACATAAAATAATCCATGTGCATTTGGAGAATGCAGAAACAGCATGACTACTACACAACACACAAACAATAATCAAAGTGTAACCCACGACATAACTTAAAATAAAACAAACAAAACAAAAAGAACTTCATCTTGCCGTTGCTTTCAAGGGCACTTTCTCTTTTGTGTTTTCCATTTGCTTGATGGAAACTGACATAAATCTGATGAAGTCAGATTTGTCAGGCCTGTTTAGGACAACAGGAAAACACTGCTCTCCTGCTGCCCTTTCATTCATCGGAGAGCTCTCAATGAATGAATTGAAAACAGCATAAAACATATATGTGGTAGCGCAGAGGTACAGCCAAATATTGTTAGCCCATTCATTCTTTAGATTGATACCCAGTCTGCAATGGTATGTTTTGCCTCCAGTAATCAATCCTGCTGTAAGTGCTACAGTAGCTCTCAAGGTAGTTGCCTTGCCCTGCCCATTCATGATTTCTATACATTACCGACCTACTTCCCCACTGCCATGAATGCAATGGGAGCTTGGCAACTTTCTTTACCTATTTTTGGTAAAGCTAGAAAATCATGTCGGGTTGTGTACATCTGCCATAACCTCTTCAGTGACAACCTGACTCAGTGTAATGGTGCTAATGAATACTTTGGTATCAGTAAAACTGGGCTGATCAATGCTTGTCTCGTCACAGTCTGAAGAAAACTCCTCAGAATCAGAACGTACGTTTTCTGCCCCTGAATTCTGGAGCTGCAAAGTGAAGGCGCATCGTGTACATTAAGTGGGAAAGTAAATCAGTTCCTTTTTTGTCTCGCACAGTAATCCAGCATTTCCCATGACAACAAGCTTGGTGGCACAAAGGTAAAACGCAGTGAAGAAGCTGCCAATCTTCTCTGCCATGGAGACACAATTGGGACGCCTGGGAAACATAGCACCAGAAATTTGGCATTTACAATTACAAAAACATGGCACTGTGACCAGTTTGCTTGCCTGCAGCATATTTTCGCAATATTGTGATGAAATTAATAGCCAACATGCTGATAAAATATGGAGAAAACATTATGAGAGCATTATATCACCGAGTCCTAATGGCTACATGTGTGTTTGTGATTAGCACCGGTGTTACTGTGCTATTTCAGAGTATTTCCACATTTAGTAAAATATACTTTGGCCGATTAAGAGTACCTGGCAGAGCTGGGACTTAAAAAGATGCTTTGATGTTTCAGACAAAGCAATGCAGAATGCAAGAAGCAGGATAGCTCAACAAGGGAGTTATCCATCATCCCCTGTCCATCAATGATTAATGGCTAAAGTGGTTCCATTTTCATGGTAGAGAACATAACAATCTTGCATTCGAGCATTTTGTCCCTCTTCACCAAGCCCCCCTTAACAGCTACCCTCTCCAGTTACATTGAGCTATTTCAACAAGCACCTTGTCCACTCACTGCTTCTCCCCATGTGCTTCCTCCTCTGTTCCTGTCAGTTGTGTGTCTTCCTATGCATAAATAGTGCAACCAACCATTTTGGTGAACCATGTTCCTGTTAACATCACTCATCTTCAAACAGTTCCACACACACACATACACAACTAGTGCTTGAATACTTACCCCCAAACCCTGCAACAGAGATAAGAATGTAAACCTCCAAGATGAAACATGAAATTGCAAGAAAATAATCATTCAGACATTTAAAAAAACAAAACAAAAAAAAAAAAACTGACCAGTGCTGTTGTTTTATTTTTGGAAAGGATAGTCCTTCTGACATGCCAAGATGATGAATAATGTACCGAGAAAGCAAGAGAGCGCTACATACCGAAAGATGAAGAAAGGTACATTTAAATTGCCAGCTCATGGAATAAATGCAGAAAGACACAAGCAGCTTTTTACTGGGCATCTGTATCCTTTTTTTCTCTTTTGTTACCATGGAAAACAAAGCAGGTGATAAAGTACTAAAAATGAAACGTGCTTCTTCTACACACGTGCGACAGCAGTACATACATATACATATACATATACATATACATATACATATACATATATATATATATATATATATATATCCTATAGCATATATCCTAACAGTAAGTGGCACATGGCAAAGATGCTAGATGTTGTTATAAAACATAATAAACAAATATCACAGTGGCAATTTCCCTCTTGTATGTCTAATCAAAGTGAGGTGTAGAGGTGCAGTGTGCTGACTCACCTCCGGTTCACCTTAAATGTGATTTAATTATGAATGAGTAGGAGGATTATTGGCCCCAGTAGATAAAACACCTACTGTAGTGTTAAGTAATCCCCAGCATAGTAACATATACAATAATTGCTGACAATGGTTTCTACAGTTTATTATATAAGGACTTTAATATTCTTCAGTATGTGTTGGTAAGGCAATATGGATATGATGGTTAACCGTGCCACTGCGCTAGACTTAGCGCAGTTTATATGCTGCTTTGTACTTTTATCTGACATATTGTTCACATAATTTGAAACTTTCTTCAGTTTAATGAGGAGTGATAGTGGTAATTTGCCTAGAATAATCAGCAGACATAAACATTTTCTTAGCTAAACATACAAGGCTTCATTACTAGTTTAAAATCCTTCTTACATACTTGCTTGGTTAGGTAATTGCACGGCTAAAATATTTATTTAACATTTTTCCGAAAAGCCTTGTAACATTTAATTTGACAATCGCCTGCAACGGCAAAGAGAGAAAAAAAAGAAAAAAAGTCGATTCTTGCACACACTTATCTTCTCCGCATTGATTTATTAAAAGGTCGTTGTTTTAGTCACAGGGACCTTTCTCAAGACACATCAAACATAAAGTGACACAGTGCTTAAGTGCAGCCACATAATTGCATCATAGTTGTGATGGGGGGGGGGGTGCATGATCAAATATATCAACTTGTTCCAAGAGTCCCAAGCTGTCAAATCATACAATACACCCACCATATGGACAGCCCTGATCTTCACTGAAAGGCAACATATTTGCCTGAGCAAATATGAGTAGGTAACTCATTTGAAAGTAGACTGACAAACATGAAGAAGCCATGTGAAGGGACAGTTAAGAAATACTTTGTTAATCCTCGCGTGGATGAATATGATGCCGACATTCACTGCGAATGCAAAAGGTGTTGACACTGTTGAATCTGCGATGTGCTGCTGTGGCAGTGAATCCTGAAACAGTTACATGGCCAAAAGGTATCACTTGACTCAGCAGATTTTGGGCAAGCTATTTTTTGCTTTAGGACACGAACCTTTGGCATGTTTCTATAATTCACTCTTTCTCCAGGTCTATACTTAGCCTCTTTTCAAACATCATTTAAAATGAAAAAAGTCATTTCCCCTGTCTTGCATGTCTTGTGGGGTCCATTAAAGTCCTATTTAAGTTACTATTCAGAGCTCGGTCCCAGTGACTACAGCAATCTAATAGCCTGTTTTTTTTTTTTTTTTAATGACATTACATGTTGAAAATTTGGGATTATACGTATATTTGGATACATATCAGCTCTTTTTACAGAAATGCATGCTATAGCATGAATCAGTTCAGACCGGCTTCGGGACAAACAGCAGTCAGGGTACTGGTACCAACTTTAATTAAACTTATTTTTCCACTTCCATCCTTTCCTCTTTTCCCACTTGCTCAAACACCAGTATTGCGATTACAGCCACACACAATGCAATAATAATGTTATTTAGCCTTATTGCTTGTTTATCCCTGTTTCTTCTTCCTCTCTTTTATATCACTTTGTCTTTTCATATAATTGTCAAAACAACATAAACCCTGTCATTCCCTTGTTAAAATCATTTTGGACAGCTTAAAAACTTTTTCTAAAAAGATAGTTCTCCTCCCCTTGATTTATACTGTATCATTAATGATGACAGGCTGTTGTACCTATTTAATTATAGTTCAATGTCAGCAAGACAAGATTCACAGACAAAGTGATTAATACTGAAAAGCAGGGGATGAATAAACAAACGTCTTGGTTATTCACCAAAGGACTCAAATCAATTGAAGTTATAAGAACTCCAAGTTTCAAAGACAACTTCATAACTAATACAAATAATAACATTTTTATATTTTCAAATTCAGTATCCAGAACCTGAGTCTATATGTTGCAATGAAAATAATGACCTTTCCTTTTCTTCTTAGGAAGGAAAGTATATCAGCAATAAAATCTCTTTCATCTATAAATAAAGTGTTTTTTTTTTAATCATTCTGAGGAAAGCAAACAATCAGACAAACAAACAGACTGCAAGCTTGGCAACATACCCAGCACCTGATGGCTTTGGGTTTATCGCTTAAGATTTGACTCACTTGGAGATGTAAAAATACTTCCAAACAACCACATTATACTGTACTAACCTTTGCGAGGCAGCGGGACTCATGAGATCACTAAATCGCCAGAGAGTCCATCTTGCCAGGCCTCAAGCTATGCTATTGGGTCCTGGTAATGGTCCAATCAGCATCCTATGAGGAACAAACTGGCAGCTAGGTGTGTGTGTGTGTGGCAACATGAGATATGAAAATGACAATGGTGACTCCTGAAGAGGTTAGCATAGATGCTCTTAGTATCAGTTACCTCAAAACTGGAGAATATGTCTTGAGCAAAGAGGAGCAAAGAACAACACTCAAGGCTTTTCTCGATGGGGTTTCCTTCTCGTTTCCTTTGGTAAGAGTTTGACCGCGTGTGTGTTGAACTGATGTTCAAGTCAGCCGGTGGTAGACGGTGATGGACAGATGATTCATCCAATAACCTGCCAAGCGCCTGCCCTTTTCCTGCTGTCTAATCGGCACCGTATAACGACCTCGTGACTTCATTTGTCAACTCTCCTCACTGTCTCCCGGGCCAATTTGAAATTGACTTTAAGATTATGTTGTTGTTTATAAGGTTTCTAGATTATATTTCTATCTGATCTGACCCGTGTGACTCGTAGACGATCCGACACGGGGCTCTTGATTCTCTCACAGTCATAGATTTGAAGCTTAGACAAGAATATATATATATATATATATATATATCTGTTCCTGACACTCCAACGACTCTCACAGTGTTTTTCTATTTGCCTTTGACGTTCCTCGTCACTGTGTGTGTGTATGTGTGTGTGTGTGTGTGTGTGTGTTTGTGTATGCGTGATTGTGCAAGTAATCTTTTTTGTCTCTCCGCTCCGTGTTTCTTGTCTGCAGTGTTTTTAAATCATTCATATAGCACTTTGGTCAATAATGCTTGTTTTAAATGTTTTATAAATAAACATGACTTCCCTATCTCACCCCCACTCTCCTCTTTGTTTATTCTGGGCACTCTCCTGTCATGTATTATTTCAGCTTCTTTGTAGTCAGGGGACTCTCATTCATGCACAACGAATCTGACAGACCTCAACAGCCCAGTAATCAATTGCAATTTGTTTTTCAAAAATCTAACTGATTGACAGAATTATGTTCCACCCCAACTATGCATTCAGTTGGTGAATGTGTGACTTGGCTGTTTATTTGTTTCATTATGATGTCTATCTGTCGAGAAGGACTTCACTCCGTAATTGCTTGTGGGACAAGCGGCGGTCCTGTAAGATATTAAGCATGTGACTATTACCTGTACTTTTAATGGTGTGACCAAATAAAGATGGAAGCTTCAGTTTCAAGTCAATATTCTGTGCATGCACTCAGTGAGGCACGAGGTAAAGTTAGAGCAAACTATGATAAAGAATGAACATTCGAGATGCTCCTGGGCTCTGTTAAGCACCTTAAGGTGCAAACCTATCTTGTAAATCTCTGTTGCATCTCAGGATGAACAACTGCAATGCAACATCTTTTGTTTTAAGTCTTCAGGCTCCATTTTTCCATGTATGGAACTCAGCGTTGTACAAGAAAACTACTATGTTCTTGAAGATATTTCACCAACTGTGCTGGTTTTGGTATCTTGGTGACTTCACACTAGCTCTGAAACCGAGAACATTTACAGTGTCGCCATGTGCTTTAGGTCTTTGCTTCGCACTGGTGACTCTCTTTGGTCTTGTAGTACAATCGTTCATTATATCTGTTGGGAGCGACGAATGAAGCGTGCCATGTCTTTCTTTCTTCCTCGTCGCATAGTGTTTGATGCAGCACCAACTTTTTGGATCAGAAAGATATTTCCTCTGCCATCACGGAGACAGCAATTGATGACTTAATCAAAATGATGACCGCAAGCTACTGGTTTTTGGAACATTCATCTACTGTATATCTATTGTTTGTGTTCTGACTTGGCATTGGATGATCTCCACCTCTACTTCCATGATTATTGTAATCCCATCCATCCATTTCTTTGTCATTTATATCCGCTTATCTTTTTATTCATCTCAATTTACTGTATTGATGTTGTCTGGTTAATTTTCCCATTGACAGAAAATGTCAAGTCACCTAGACATCCAAGTGTAATATGCTGATTTGATTTGAAATGGCTCCACCAGGTTTGCCCCCTGAAACGTGCCGGGCTGGAGGCTGGAGGCTGTCACAGATGACTTTAAATCAGTCAGCTCTTTCATGATGTACTCGAGCCGATGATTACAAGTGCATTAAACGCGTCTACTGCGCCATTTGTTTCGTTTATGCTCCGCATCTGATGCATTTTAAAAAATATCTGACATGGTTTATGCAGAATTTAATCCAGCAACATATTTGAAATCAATTTGTCCTTCTTTTCAGCACCATGAACAGTGAACATTAAGAACCTCTTAACGGCCCTGTACATGCGCTCGCTTGTAAGAGCTGTTTGGGGAATGGTGTGTAAAAATTTAAGAGCTTTTGTAAAAATGGTCTTAGAAAACACTCTTAACCTTTAAAATCACTCACTACTGGGAAACAGGTCCCTCCGTGGTCTTTCACTTCCCTGAAACCACAGTCACTCACACACTTCTCACACGTTTTACAAAGTTTCTTTCTCTCTTCGCAAAAAAAAAAAAAAAATACCATGATGAAGTCTGTAACTGTGGTGTCCCTCATTACCATCCATCTGTTACTGTTATTTTCTCCGCTCTCGTGTTTAACTCGACTTTTTTGTTTTTGTTTTGTTTACAAACTTCATTGTTTTCATTGGGGTAAAGCTTTAGGGATATCTTTAAGTCACACACACACACACACACACACACACACACACACACACAAAATGAAACGTTGTTTTATGCTCTACTTCATCAAAAAATAAATAAATAAAAAAATACTGTTAGACATCAGACTTTCACAACTCCCACACTGTGTATGTTTCCTTAGTTCAGATGAAAGCCACAACCTACGCATAAGTCTAACCACTTTCCTGTATTATATAAAGGATAATTACAGTAGTAAGTTCTTTTCTTTTTCTTTTTTCTTTCTTTCTTTTAAAAAAAAGGGCCAAGGACCAAGATCCAGCAATTTATTTGGTCAGCTTGACCCTGATCACTTTATCGGTTTAGTTACGAATTGCCATGAATTTGACTCGGTGTGCCTCGTGTACACGTCGTTAATGTTAATATGGTCTTCATTTGTCAACACTTATTTCTACCTCACCGTCAACACACTTCTGTTTTGTTTAAACAGCAAAAACTCCTTATTATTTAGCTAACTATCTATTATGGATTAGAATATTCCCGTGTAGACGTCTCTAAATGTCAGCTGCGTGTCATTACATAAACATCAATTGCCTTATCATCAGGAGGATTACATACTGCTCACTCTCATCTGAAGGCGACTTTAATCTGTCTGCGATGTGAATCCCACTGCTGCTCGCAACTAAGAAAAGAACCCTTAAACGAAATATTTATTTTACGATATCCTTCAGAAAAAACGAGGGCAGGAGATGGTGTTTTAAAAAGTCTTAAACTGGCAGAAGAAGTAAGAATAGATATCATTGTAAAAACCTTCAACAAAGCACTGTGGTATGACCATCTACTTGTCTACAATGTTGCACTAAACAAGGTTGTTTTTAATAGTGTTAGAAGATAATTTACACCTCGGCTTAGAACATAATAGTGTCAAATATCTTCCAGGTACGGATTGTCTTGAAAGATACAGTTAGTGGTAAAAATGTGTGAAAAGAGTGTCTGACAGAGACGTGAGACCACTATTTCTCTGTATACTGTACACATAGCGTTATCTTTTTATGCAAACATATTTGCATTTTTAAAAAGTCAGAGAAGCTGTTCAGAAGATGTGTGCATCTCACACGATATTAACAACTCACGTAAGAAAAATCTGTTTACTTTTACTATGCACACGGTATATCTACATTTACTGCAATAAATGAAAGCCTTTTAATACTCTAATCTGTCATTTGTACTAAGCCATACATTTGGTCATGCATTTTATGACACATCACATTGGGCTGCATAATTCCTTTCTGACATGTGTATCTCATTTGCATATGTCAGTTTAACATATTGAATAAATGTCTGCCATGCCGTGCCAAATACAGTGTGCATATCAACAGCGCCGGCCAATAATTGAGGTGTGCTGTGTAATATTGCATGTATTGTCTTCTTGTTAGCTTACATATATATATAACTCTGGGTCTCCTGAAATTCATGTTCATGCACAATTCAATGATGTAGCTACATTGAATTAGCGCTCCTATAAGATAATCTGAATCCAAAAAAAGGAAAAGGAAATCAACTCAGCAGAAAATTTATTTTTTATCACGTGCATTCTTCGTCCTTGTCAATGCATTGTGCATTACCTACAATAGAACTTGACTGACTGCTTAGAGGCAGGTAGCCAGGTGCGCTATGCTAGTAGCAGCTAATGTAGCCTGTAGCTGTTAGCCCAAGACTTAGATGAGGAACACACCACGGAGGTCGGGTTAGCTGACTCCACGCCCCCAGATTACGTTTAAAAGGTCGCTGTTGACTCATAAGCATAAAATAAATCTCTGTCTCTAGTGTCAAAAACACATGCTTTGTAATTAAAACAATAAATCCTATGACTTTTCACCGAGGTATAAGGATGTTCCAGGCAATCCAGGCAACGTGTTTAACATCAGCTATTCTTACACAAGACAGTTATAAATGCTTGTAGACAGAGGTGGGATAAAAAACGCAGGCATACGGGACAGAGTGAACCAAATTTAAGACGGATTTTCCCTCGCAACGACGCTAGCCAGCTAGTTACAACCGCACGTGGCTGAGTCAGGTGCAGCCCTATTCATTTGCGAGGACAGTGAGTCAGTAGGCCCGCACGTTACTCACTGACTACATCTGCCAACTGTGAGTGCATCTGCTAAGTTGGAGTGTATGAAATCAGACGCGCACACGGTTTACTCACAGCACTTGTATTTATGTGATGCTGGCTGCTCCACCCTCAGCAGGCAAGCTGGCATCAACCTCGGGGCGATGCGCTTGATCTTCGCGCACGCCTCACCTCTTAATGATAAAATGAGAAAACTGGGTCGGAGATGTACAATCCCACCAGAAATAGTGGGAAGTTAACATCTTCAGCTGAGCACCAAGACTTCCAACTGGGAAATCATCTCTAAATAAATCAAATGAGTTTCACAAATAGGTGAGGAGCCTATGGGAGGCCCAGGTTTGCTCCTGGGAGGAATGAACAAGTCTGGATGATTAACTGAGAAATGAATGACCTGCTCGCGTATCCACTAGAAACCTACTTGAGCAATCAAATGACTCCAAATTAAATGATATTTTACTGATTGATCTTCACTGATTTTGTTTTCTGAAACTATGTAATGTTTCTGTCCAAGGACTTGAAGCCATTCCCCGAAGTGAAATCTGAAACACTGTGCTCATTCTCTTTAACCTGCGAGCACGTTTAGATTTCACTGTCTTCTATACAATGAACGAAAACAGAGCCATATTGTATCTGAAAGGAAAGATGCGATTACACACGGTGTCGCAGTAAATCGGTTCAATTTGAACACTTTGCAGCTGTTTAGAAGTGTCTGCCGTGGTGTTTTATCATACAGCAAAGGGAAGGGGAAGAGACGCAGGGAGAGAAATCCAAAGAAGCCAACCATGCATACAAATTAAAGAGAAATGGTAGTAATGCCATGAGACATTTTACAACTCACCAGAGTTGGGATCGGAGTTGCCATCAGCTTCAGTCCTCTTATCAGGGGAGGCCTGCTCGTAGAAGTCATCCTGCGCCTGCACCAGAGGGAGAGGTTGTGTGAGGAGGGAGCCACTGCCTACAGGCTCGTGGTCCCCCAGACCGCTGTCACTGCAGCTCTCCTGGGAGCCATCCGGCAGGTGAAACGTGACGCGCCGCTGCGACTAGAACCAAGAGCACAAAACAGAGCCTCCGATGTTAGTGCTCTGCTCTGCCTGCTCATTTTTTTTTTTTTTTTTACCTATCCACAATATTATTTTGACACTGAGCTAAGCAAGCTCGTGGCTTGCCGTCTGACACACTCGAGTACCGATCAGTACTGCAGTGTGAAATGAGCAGCCTTAAGACTTTGTCTGAACAATGTAGAAATAATTAGGCAAAGTACGTAAGGCACTGATGAATAGAAGGGCTCGTTTCCAGTTTCAGAAGACAGAATAATCGGAGAATAGCAGGACTGTTTTGACTTGGGCCCAGTTATTGATGGGAAGGGGAGTAACAAGTGGTAAATACAGTCACGTTTCACTGCACAATGACAACCAATCACATCATGCAAATTGAACATCATGCACTGTAACAAAATATCAGCAAGGTGAAAAAGTGCATAATTTGTGGGCTTTACATAAATACACGGTGTAATTAATGTCAGGCATAATTAATGAAGACCATGAAATTTTTAGATGTTGGTGGCACTATATAATCCTGTTCATCAGGACCGCTGCAGTGACGCTTACAGCCAGAATGTGTAGTTTGTGTTGTCAGTTTGTTTTAGTGTCGGCAAAGTCAAAGTGGCCTGCACGTTTAGCAGAAGTCGCCCCCAGGGTGTCCTTCTTCCCACTCTCACCGAGGAGAGGAATTTCTTAAGCCACAAGTGTTCCTGGGACATATCTTATAGCCCTTCTGTTGGAGAACACACACATGAACACATCCAAACACACACACACAGCATCCTTAAAGCCATCCTGATTGAATTTCCAATTGTTAATTCCAAGTGTCTTTTCCCCTTGCTCTAATGACATTTTCCTCAGGCTTTTTCATAAGTCCAGACACAAGCCTCCAGCTAACCTTTCGTGAGCACAGAGAGGTCCCTGCCACATCCTTGGTGATGACAGACAGAGACGGGTTTTACAGTAATTATTGGCAAAAGCAAAGGTCACCCAATCTGCAGTCTAATGCAAATGACCTCATTATATATTTTAGAACTGCTCCAAACGCATGCAACATTCAATTAACCAAAAAGAGGGAATAAAGAAAGGGGGGGAAAAATGGGCCGGTGAGGGAGGTGGGGATGAGGGATTTGCAGGCAGACCTATGAGGCTGTGGGAAAAACAAAAAGCTGGCTTCAGAATCAGATGCATGGTGTTTAATTTTCATGAGGGATAGATAGATAGATAGATAGATAGATAGATAGATAGATAGATAGATAGATAGATAGATAGATAGATAGATAGATAGATAGATAGATAGATAGATAGATATCTATAGATAGATAGATAGATAGATAGATAGATCTCTCTCTCTATATATATATATATAGAGAGAGAGAGAGGGAGAGAGGAGAGAGGGAGAGGAGAGAGAGAGAGAGAGAGAGAGAGTTCTTAATCGTCTGTAATATCTACAAAACTTGTCAGTTTTAACAACCTCGGAGGAAGATGTCAATCCTCACATGCCCAGGAGTGTTGCAATGACACTCATAATGCTTGGCTGACAAAATGAAAATGAATTGATGACAAATGACAAGAAAGAACGTCTTACGAAATGCATGGCTGACAGCTATGCTACGTGTGAAAATGTGAAAAGTGTTGTACTGGCTTCATTTCTGAAAACTTAAGGTTGGATTTAATTATGCATACTTAGCTTTGCCCTAGGCCAACTTAGCTTGGTCCAAAAATGTTACTTTTTTTTTTTTTTTTAATGTTTAAAACTTTCCCTCTTATAGACCACGCAATGCGAAAGAGACAATATCTGTGACATTTCTGGTGGATTATCAGAAATAAAACCGCCTAAAATCCGGTATATATTGTGAGAAATCCAAATATGGATTCGAACAATGATTCACGCTTGCAGTCTCCAAGACAACTAAAAGTGCAGAATCAAGTACAATTAAATGCAAAGGTCTTGTAAAACAGTAGGAATTTGGATAAATGTCAGCGTTAGTAATTATAAAGAGGCAAATGATCAGATGTGGCATTTCAAATGAAGATGACATAACGGGGGGAAAAAAATGTCCCCTCCGAGGAGACTCCCACCTCTGTCTGTTTTTGTGTGACAGCTAAAGTTTACAGATTAGGCAGTGCAGTATCAGTTTCACAGAAGGTGAGGGACGCTATGCGTGTAGAGTTTAACAACATTTCGGAGAGAAAATGAGCCCAGTGAAGCAGAAGGGTGAGGCAAGATTTGATATGTTTGGTGTATCTGCGCTTAATTAACAGTGGCTTCATACAGTATGTTTTTCTTCTTGCTGATGCCAAAGAAGTTGGCCTAAGGCAAGGTAGCCATCTATTTGTTGGCTGCCCTGAAAGTGTCAAGCTGGCAGTACTGATACTGGCAGCCTTTCGACTACCTTCTTCCAGAGTTAAACTGTATATCTTACAACAAAGTCAATGAAAGTAGTACTCAAAGTGTATATGTTGTATTATTTTGAAGCTTATAGGATTTGGAGCAGCAGTGGGAGTCGCGTTTTTTTTTTCCGAAAAGGATTACACGCACGTCAGTATAACATTAATTCATGAGAATACTCTGATTAATATATGGAGTGGATGAATACTAAAGGACATTCAGAGCCGGTGACAGGGGGATAATGAGTAGGATGAAGGTTTTAGTGTCTGGACTGGTGGGACCTGAACGTGAAAATGAAACGTGAAAACGTGAAAATGAAATCTTGCTCATCAGCCCTAAAAAGATTTGATTTTGGATTCTGTTTGGTCAAAGTAATTTCATGTAAGAGTATTTTGCAGGCACGCAAGCCAAATTTATGAAAAGATTCAGACTCCTCTGATAAATATTTCACTAGAACCTGGATTGTTCTAAGCAAAATCATTCATAATGCATCGTTTATAATTCCACCGCGAGCTGTAAATAAAAAGGTCCACTTTTAAATTACATGCGGCGTCTACATCGGTGTGTGTTCTGTGGGTTGTCTGTGGGTGTCGCCTGTTTGAGTTCGTGCATGTGTTTATTTGTGGGTTTAAGCATGTTTGAAGATATTTGTATTTCTCTGTTGCTGACAGTCACTTGTGGAAACATTAGCATAAGACCGGCTTAAACTATCCCTGCTGCCAGTTTACAAGATATTATGGCTTATCTCGCCTGCTAACCCTTATTATCCGCTTGTTTTTATAATTTGCCTGACCAAACACACTCACTTTAACAAACACAAAGCAAATAGCAGCACTTTGCTGCTGGAAGGTTTAAATTCCAGCATGCCTGCATATTATCAAGAACAGTGTTTTGCCCTTGGGTCTTCATAGAAAGGACGTAACATTAAGCAAACTCAAATAAAATCTGACAGGAGAGAGTAAATGCCAACTATTTCAAGCAACATTGAAACTAACTTGCACACTAATGGGAAGTGTGAAAGTGGAGGGCTTTGCCTTCCGACAGATAAACCCAGCTCAGTGTCTCAAGCTCAAGTTCAAATGGGCAAAACTGTGTCTAAGTATGGGCAATAAAATCATTATTATCGCTATAGGTTGTTGGAAAAGTGGATAATAAAATTAGTTCAACTTTTAGTATTTCTATTGCTATAGAGTTTGCCTTTTAATTATGAACTTCTAGAAAGTAACTGAATCAAACTAAGACTGCAGTGTGAAGCTGCAGATTGCAACCAAATGAATACGTTTCCACACCTCACCGTCTCTTTCCATGTATGTGCATGTAAGAAAAACTCATATTAAACACAAAAATCTAGATCAGTGTTTGGTTTGTCTGTTCTAGGCTACTATGGGAAAAATGGTGGTTCAACATGGCGGACTCCATGGAAGAGGACCCGGTCTATGTGTAGATATAAAGTCATTGTCATTTCAAGACAACAAAAACACAACGATTCTCATGTCCAGGTGGTCATACACTAATGGAAGCATACTAATGATATTACATTTAATTTCTGCCAATACATACTCGACAATACACACCGGACCTTTAACCAGGTGGTAAAAGCAGTTAGTCTGTCATACAGGAGTGTGTGTTACCCTGATATGATTAAATGTTTTGTGTTTCAGCACTGCACTGTGCCACTGTAGCACTTCATTTCACGCGCTGATTGTGATTTTCAACAGAGGTGTTGCATGAAGAATCACCGCACAAGTAAAGACTCAATCCCATCGAACACAAAACTGATACAACTTTGATTTTATGTGACAGAAAACAAATAGGGATAGGGCTTAGGACTCGGAGCATGAGCTTTCCCTCTCTCTGCTTCCCCGTCTTTCTCCTCCTGTGACCATATGGAGCACAGTGTGCAAGTCAAAAACAACTTCTGTGTTGTATTGTGTTCCAAATGAACACAATGCAACACTACATTTCTATCAGGCAGACGTTTAATGAGAAGAAGCACACACTGAGTGGACGTGCATGCACACACACACGCACACACGCAAAATAATGCAACCTCCTCACCCCCACAAATAATCTTATCTAACAGCAGTCTGACACCTGCGGTGAGAGAACACTTCCCACGAGTCCGTTCTCACAATCAGACCACTGAGGGAGATCACTCAAGCAGGAAAACAAAACTCACAAAAAGATCTCTTTCTCCTTCTCTCCCTGCCCTGCTCTCCCACTCGCTCCTCTTCCCTGAGAGACCAAAGGTGCTGTGCCATCTGCTGGCCACCTTGGAAAATACATCTTTTTTCTCCCCCCTTTATCAATAAAAGGCCACAAACGTGATTGTCTTTTTTTTTGTTCCGCTGGTCACGTTGATTGATTTTCTTTCTCCCTCTGTCTGTCTCACAGCTTTGCGCTGCTATGTACTGTACTTCAACACCTTGTGGAACAAAAGAAAAAAAAAGATGACAAAGCTGAGTCTTCTTTGATGTTATTAACCTTTAAATAAAATAATAAATGTCCTTTTTGAAAAAGAAAAAAAATGTTTTTTTTTTCTTTCTATTCCCCACAGTTTTCAGCCACAATCCTGACACGCTGCAACGTGCCGTAAAACATCAAATCAAGTGAAACATTAGCAGGTGATCGACACTGCTTCCTGTCAACAGAACATTTGGATTTCCTTCGGGATCATCCGTAAGTTGCATTACAATCTCAGTCAGACAGGGCTCAATCTTGATGACTACGCTAAAAAATAAAAAAAAATACAAGCTTTTCAAACAGCTTAAAAAAAGATGAAAGATGTCGAGATAAAAAGAGTTCCCAAACTTGTTTCTCTAAGCAACACTTAGATGAAAAGTGACAAATAAATCACAATCTCCCCCGTCTTTGATTCTGACTCTAATATTGACGTAGTCTGCTCCCACTGCCTCTTCAGAGACTAAGTCTGCCGCCTTCTGCTTTTCATCATTAAATCATAGGCAGGCAGTTCTGAGAAACATCTGCATTCTGCCACATCCGCAATGAAGCCCGATCAGTCACTCCCTCGCTCTTTGGTTCACCACAAACACACACACACACAAAGACGAACACAAAGATACATAAATCTAAGTCACATCTGACCCATTTCCCAAATTGCAAGCTTGGAAAAGTGGACATGTATTGTGTGTGTGCTGTGTCTAACAGTAGCGTGCTTTGTGTTAGTCATTTACAGAACATTTGCTTAGCATGTGATTATCAGCACAGTCCATCATTTTGACTCTTTCTGGGCTAAATGATCTTCTGCAGATTTATAGACGCGGTACATGGCATGCATGTTTATTTATATATCCTTCAGCCATTTATTGTCTAACGCACATAGGAGATATTTTGAGGCATTTCTCTCATTAAAAAACATAAATTCATGTGTAGTCACACAGTATGTCTGTCACCAGACTCACACTCTTACCTGTCATCTTTCACTGAAGACAGGGGGTGACAGATGCTGTGACAAGATCCCCCCTGCTGATGCCCTCAAAGTCCAATTTGTTTTCTTTTCATATGTCTACACCTCCCTAATTAACTCCATTTCATCCCACTTCCATACATTAACATGTGCACCCCTTCCTGCTGCGTTCTGCTTATTATTTGTGTTTTAACCTAATTTGTGATAGTCACGCTAGAGACGTCACGTTAAAATAACAGATTGCGGGAAACAACACAGTACCACGCTGAAATAAAATGTATGTTATTTAATCTGCAGCAAAAGATGGTACAAACACAACACTGATATATTATATTCCATCAAAAAAATGATATTGATAGCAGACACAAGCCCAATCTTCACTCCCCTTTTAGCTCCGTTTTGGTCTCCACCACAGAAAAGCCTGTTTTTTTAGCCTTTAAATGCTCCACTAGGTCCAACAACTATTTGCAAATTTGTCTGCAATTTGGTGTTGGACAGGTAGCGTACAGTGGGTGTACAGTATGTGGGTTTACAGTGGGTTTATTTTTTTTACAGAAAACATATGCCTACAGCGGCTTAGCGAGAGGAGAGACTGAAGCAAAGCAGTGCAGTTGTGGCCAGCAAAACCAAAATGTTGTTGTCGTAACAGCGAAGAATACAGAGGGCAGTCAACATAACAGCAACCAACATGCAAACCTTGTGAATAAACGGTTTCCTTTAGCGACTGCTGAAAAAAGACCCGCTATTCATCGTATCACAAATTGATACAAAATATTGCATACTAGACACAAGGTTGTTGAAATCCATTAGAAATGTTAAGAGTGCATGGAGTAGGCAAGTGCAAAAAATACAGTCTGTACTTTATAGGGTACAAAGCTTGAGAAACCTTCTAGGGTTATCTTTATCGACCTCAGAATAGCTTTCTGCTCTTAAGTATCTGAACTTAGGCTTAAACTGTAGCTAAGGGGCGGTGGCGTTGCTGGTTGAGCTAAACAAGTCTGACACCACAGGCTGCCTACAGCTGGGAACATGAAATGAATACATTGCCTAAGCATGCCTGTCTAATCTTTATATACAGTAGTTACAGCTCGCCTACAGATGGGCAAATCTTCAAGGTTCCTATGGCTGGTGTCCTCCACGTCAGCGGCCAACCTATATGGTTTTATATTTTAGGTTATAGTCTAATAAAATGGGGCCAAAAATCCCGAAACTAAATAGAATTTACCTGAACAAACTTCTTCAGAGGGATGAAATTTCATTTATAATTGATGTCATCTAACACCACCTGGGGCTACATCTGGACATCTTCGGCTCAAAATCATTCGTTTTTTTTTCTCTCCTCCACCCTGCAGTGACCTCTTTCCTTTTCTGGCGGATTTCGCCACCCTTTCCTTCTGCATCTCCCTCGCTCTCTTCATCCTCACTTTAGTGTGCTCTTAAATAACCTGACTTGGCTGAGTGAGAACTGTGAGACAGGAGTAGTTCAACCAGCTTCCCTCTGTGCCTTAAGCAGAGCTGAAGAAACCTGCGCAACTGCCACAGAGCATTAGCTACAAAGTTAACCACTACTGACTCACTCATCGGTTCTACCCTCCGCCGACATCCACAGCCATAAAATGAGAGACACAGCAATTCTTCTCTATGTGTGTCTCCTGCATCAGGATGAAGGATTTGACACTCAGAGACAGTTAACTACAGAGCAGAGCAGGCTAGGCCCTGAGCACTGAATGGGGGGAGCTTGATGTGTTTATGAGTTACAGTGCATGTGATCTCCGTGCAGCTGGAGATAGTGTACACTGAAGTCACTGTTCTGTGGCACTATACAGGGTGTTAGCTTTTATTCACGCACCACTAATGCTTCCGAGGCAAACCCCTGCGTCACTGCGCAAATAAAACCAATTAGAAATATTAAAAGCTAATGAAAATGAATAAAATACGTTCATGTTGCATTAAGAGCTACACATTTGTTTGTGCTCATGCAAAACCAAAGCATAATCTCAGTGTGCTCGGCGATTCATAATAACCTACAACCCTATTAGCTGTCATGAAATCCTATTTGTGATTCCATTACACCAAACAGGTACAGAAGCGCACATTTGTTTAGTTGGATCTCTGTTTATCCTGTGGAAATAATGGCTATTTACACAGCCATGATTATCCAGCTTTGAGAGATCAAATGTAAATCGATGCAGCAAGGGAGGTCTGGTTGACTTTGGCAACTGGTGATCTAAATTTCTCTGATTTTTTTTCATGGCATTCTCTCAGAAATAAAAGGATTGCGAGATTGTTTTTGTTTGTTTTCAGAACAGCAAACAAAAAGATCTAGAAGATTTTATTTTCCTTTGTTGTTTTTTCTGTATAGCTTCTTAATGATAGCAGCTGAAGGACAGCTTAGCATATTATAACCTTTGTATGAATTGCATTCATCGTGCCCTGTCAACAGGGTAGTTATGGGTAATTTGCCATTATGGCCATTGTTTAGTGCCCACTTGCTTTCAGAATTGTGGACTTTGTTGGCAAGAACAATGAAGTGAAAAAGTAATTTCTTAGATTATAATGTAAATATACATACATTATTGACTAATTATGTCTATATCTCAGCTCTTCCAAACCCATTCAAAAACTTTTTTCTTCATCTACATCGCCACAGTTTCCATTCTGTGTGTTTAGCCTTGCGAACTGGATCTCATTTATTTGGATGCTGAATGCAAACATGGTATTATGGGTGTTAATCTAATAAATTTAGGTTGGAAATTTGCAACTAATCTACAAGTTAACCTCAAAAGCTTTTGCAATCTATCATACAAAAGAGATTGCAAAATATATATATTCAAAAAAAAATAAAAAGAATCCAACTGACTGGAAAATTAGTGAAGTGCTACAGAGTGCTAAAACCTAATGACATGGACAACAACTAATTACTCTAATGCTGCAGCCAAAAAGATAATCTGCATGCACAGTAGCTGCTGTTTAAAGACAATGAAACAATGAAAGGCAATTTTGGAGCCAGCATTTTTTACGTTAGGGACAGAAATAAATTCAAAAGCCTTTGTAAAAACCGGTAAAATGTAGGTCTGTGAAACGAATCAAATTGTCATTTGAGTGGTAAAATGAGAAGGACAAGTAATCTCTATTTATGTTGAATGACTTGACCGGACAACTTGCAACCAGTCCCAAAAGCAGCAGATGTTTATGCCACTTGATAATGGAAAGAAAGTGATAACGCCAAGTGATGTTTGATGCTGAAGCACCATGGCAAGGTGTTGACAGTGCCATCAAATATCACTATCGACACCCTGCACTTACAGTATGTGCCAGCCGTCATGGTGTCACATGGGCATTTATACCAGACGTACTTTGCACTGCCTCACATGTGCAAAATGTTGCTCATGACCTGAACTTGCTGTATGGCGAGGAATTAATTATCCTAGTCAGTATTTGCAACATATATCTGTGTAGGTACGTATTTAAGGCAAACCCTGAGTACATGCATTCAAATGATGTAGTGTGAGTGCAGGCATTGATGGTAAATGTTTTCGATGTACTCATAAATAGGTACAAAAACTTAAAGTCATGAGTATTTGTGGATACATCTGAATTTTATTGCAAACGTATCACTGTTGTTGGCATTATTTATCAGTGAGTGAAAATTTGACTTACCTGTAGATATCACACCAGATATATCTGACAAGTCGCTAACAACAGCTATGTTGTATGTATGCATGTGAAGTGTGTTATTTTTTCTTTTCTTGAGTACACCCTGAATGTTACAATGACAACCTGCAATAATGTGGTAAATTGGGAAGATACTGCGTCTGCGAGGATTACTGGTTACTGGTGGAGGCTGACAGAAGGTAAAGAAACTAACCATCACAGTCAAATAATGCGCAGTTATCCGCTCAGCCTGCAAAATACCACGTATGTGCTTCGCCGTGGATCCTGCAGGTTAAGCAGATACTGGATGACTGCGGTTTGTCTCATCTCTGGCTCACGCAGAGTTCACACAGCTTCACCAAAGTTGAAACTAACTGCTGAACAAAGGACAAAAGATCAACTCATGCAAAAGTGGGAAAGTGAGCTAAAAAGTATGGTGTCGTGTGATATTTATGTCGAATCTTTAGTTTAATCTTTAGTTTAAACTGGAGTAGTTTTGGTGATATGTACAAAGTATATATACTGTATGTTTCATATGTATTCTATTGAACTTCCTAATGTTAATCATTTGGGAGGCAGTCATACATGTTTAAAGGATGTGAAGTGTAATGAATTTTACAGAAAGATATTTGTTATTACTGTATATTCTATGTGTGCTCCATACACTGTCACATGAATAAATGAAAAAACCATTGAAAACAGAAACAATAGAATTAATTTAAAACAATCTGATAAAATATGCCAAGATTTATCTATCGGAAGAGTTCACGCCTGGGTTCAGGGGCAAACTTGAACCATAAAAGCATGTGCATCATGTGTAGCATTTTTGATTTTGTAAACTCTTCACATATACTACAGTGTGTGCATATGTATTTTCCAGCACTTTATGCATGTATGGCATCAGTCTTTAGCCAATACGGTATGGCACATAGCCATTTTCTACTAGTACATGAATCGGTGTGGACAACCAAAGCTGCTTCGTACTAATCCTGTGTATCACATCAACTTGGATTTGTAAAACATCAGGTTTACAGTCCTGCTGTTTTGCCATTTCACCCATCAGGAAATTAGAAACTAACTTTTTTTTTTTTTTTTTTTCCACGAGGACAGTCACAGTGAGGGAAATACAATTAAGCTCAAGCCTTAATAATTAATTTTATGGTCAATGATCTTACCAACAATTATTTCTGATGCAACTAATCATCTGGAAAATAAGAATCACCCAGACCTTTTTCCATTTGTTTTGTTGCCAAGCAGCCAGCAATTTCCCTCCAATAGTTTCTTGTGAAAGCAAGGCGCCAGCATAATGCATAGTGGATAGTGTGTCTCAGTGCATAATTTGTTTTTGTTTGTATGTGATCGCCTGCCCGTTTGCATTTTGGGAGACTGTGACAGAAAAGGAACATTTCTCTCTCTCTCTCTGTTTTTGTTTTCTCCACTGATGGAAAACCGTTCAGCTAAAATGTATACCAAAGCAACATTATATGTTTATGTACAGTAGAAGAGGGCCCATTTTTCAAGCACTGTTGAAATTCTAGAGATGATGTCTTTCATTTTCACCTTTATTGTGAACATGCAGCAGGATGGAAACTTGATTTGCGCACTATCAACAACATGAGAGACAGAGAGATTAAACAAAATGAATATTAAAGGATCAAAAACCATTTTTCCACTATGTGGGAGTCTGCAGATCTGGATGGCTCCCATCATGAGCTTTTGTTAGACCTTTCTTTAGGTTTGAAACATGAAATAAATACCTTAACCAATGAAAACCAACATGACACAACATACATGAAGATAATGAAAGTGGTTTCTCTATAACTGCTTTGTAAATGGTGCAGAAATAATTTCAATTTAAAGACATGTAGGGCTGTTCTGAGGCTGTGTCTTGAAGAAGTGAATGAAAACGTCCATTTCTAACAATTTCTTTGAGAGCATGACAAAATTAAAATATTAAGTATAAAAGCAACAAAAGAAATACATTTCATTACACTTACATTGTATTCACCTCATTAAGTTCTTTAATAAACCACCACCACTTTGGCTTTGCATTAGCTGATGCATTGTATTAAAGGCTTGGTAAGTTGGCATTACTTTGGCTACAGCTTTGACTTTTTACAGTTAGAATGTTTTGATTTCAGAAACAATGAAAATGACTGCAAATATTCACTCCATGATACCAGTGTGTCTCTGACCTGCTTTAGTATGTATTTGAAAACAGTGACAGAAACAACGATGACATGCTGATGTGAAGATCCGCTTTTTTTTTTTTTTTTTTTTGTACAATGCGTTTGAAATAATATGATGCGCACAATCCAAACAGCGTCTCACTAGGTAGGATAAATGCTGTAGTAGGAGGAAATAGGCAGCACTCATGACCAGTGTAGTGTAGTGTTGTCATTTGTCCCACGGATGTGTAAAAACATTGAATATCCAAGTGTGGTGGTTCGTGCATGGCAACAAACACTGCTCCCTAGCATTAAAGTTGAGAGAGTCTATTATCCACTGTGATCATAATTCAAACACATTAGTGTCACATGAGCATCACATCAGACCCACAGTTCCAACTTTTGTTACTATGCTATAACATTTCTGAACACACACACGGGCTGTTCCTGGGAAACTGGCTTATCCGTGTCCATATCCAGAAACAAAGCAAGCTAAGGTAAGTCAGTACAGCAGTGCTTCACTAGTTTTCTCACTTTTCGATGTAATCTAAGGTCAGATGAGACCAGAGGCTGCAGTTACTGCTTACATAACCGTGTCCAAAACTCCAAACAGAGGTAGATCCTTACCAGTCACCTGAACCATTAAGCATGACTCCTCTCAATGAACAGCAACTGGAAGAACAATGTTGAAAATAGCCAAACAACTAAAATGACACTCATATTTTCCTTAAATGTTGACAACCCATTTTCTAGAAAATGTCTGTGGGTGCTCCATTTCTACAGCGATGTCAAACCGAGAGGCCTTGGTTCAATCACAAAATTGTGATTTTGCTTCCTGGTTTGACAGTTGGCTTCATAATACAACATTTTCCATGCTGGTAGGTTCTTCACTGAGCAATTGTAAGATTTCCTGTAGAGAACCGCTGTCTCTATTGTCAGTTCAGCTGAAGCCTCCCCACCATTTTTGACCAAGCTGCACAGGAGGGTCCCCTTAAATAATGTACAGTGGGAGCAATGTTGACTTCTTGTTATGTTCCAGTAAAATATGGACAACTCTTAACACTTTAAAAGAACACTGCCCTCAACACTGGCGTTACCCAGTATCAGTCAGGACTGTGTGAAATGGATAAAACATGCACTGCATCCTAACTATCAGCATCCCTTCTTTTCCTCTGTGCACTCCTTTTGTGACCTGCTCAGCCGCAGCTTCTGTAGTCTAAGTACAACAGCCTGAGGCAAGATGCCCTGATTTCCCTCAGCGGGAGAAAGGCTTGCCTGTGACGGCCATGCCTTTTATACCAGTGATCAGGTTATCCAGGTAGATTGATGTGCTCAACTACTTCTCTAGCCACCATCCTGGTCGACACACTAATCTCTGCAACCCTTCCGAGTTTTGAATTATCCTCAGTTAAAATCCCCTTTTAATAAAAAAAAAGATCACTGAGCGACCTGAAACGTTCTTCAGCACAAAGCAAAAGCGTGTTTCCATTTAACTCTTTGGGTGACACAAGCCAGCAGAGACAAGCAGGCAATTGCAGTAATACACGGTGTCAGTGAAGTTTCGTAAATGAGGATGACAGATCATCTGTGTGCAGCCTCGCTCCATCTCTGTAGCCTTCGGCTCAACAGCAGACAGGCCACTGGGCCGTTTTTGCCCAGTGGTCAAGATGTCAGCTGAACAGGCCTAGATTGGCTGTCTGTGTCACTGAAAAAGTTATGCATTATATATAATAAGTAAAGAATTCAATACATGTCAAAAAAGAGACATGCCCATAAACATTATTGTATATTCCGTACTATATTTTGTAAACATTTCATCAAACTGTTTGGCAGTTTCTAAACATTTAGACCCATTTTAATAGAATTCATTATTATTTCTGGGAAGACTTTCAAGCTTCTTAATCATAACTAATTATAGTGATGCATGCCAGTCTACAGTATTATTTAATAATAATATTTCATATCATGCTTTGTTCAGATTGTCTTGGCATTGTCTTGCCAGTTTGGACAGAATTGAATAAAACTGAGCATGCTCATATTCTGAACACTCAGTGCTGCTAAACGACCCACTGCTCGACAACGTACGGCTAAATGTAGAATTCATAATTAAATACTCGGGGAACTGTAAAATAAATGTATTTTAGAGGAATTTAAACAGTCTGGAAGCTGAATAGCACAGCAAACTGCATTTCCATTTGAGAGTGTGAAGTAGTCATACTGTATAGACCCTGTGTTGTGCAAAGTGAAAAAAACAGTGCAAACTGGTATTGTATCCAAACTGTGGAGCTTCCCGGGGCCAAAATCTTAAAATAGCATGGTTTCCCCCCATTGTAGCTGAAATAGCTGACTGAGTCAATTTGTATATCACAATTTTGGAAGGTGTAATGGAACTCTGCGCGGGAATAATAGCACATCTAAGGAAAGGCAGCCACCAGCACTTATCCCATAGTTAAAATCAGAAATCAGATTGCTAGCACGGCAAGAAAAAAAAACAGCATAGTCTGACAGCTTGAACAGATCTCAAATATTCCTACGTTTAACTGTATCACAAAGTACAAGAACCCATTTAAACCCTGTCACTTAATGCGAAGAAATCCCACAATCAGAGGAAGTCAGATGCAGCTTTCCTGGTTAAGGCTGCAGGCTTGTGTCACACACACCCATAATATGAAGGTGTCATTCCTTCTAAGTAATATTTTCAGTTTGGCACCAAAATGTGCTTTCCAATTCATGGATATACACTCAAAATAATGTTTGCTGTTGAAGAATATCCCGGAGCAATAACTTATTACACATCTAGTAATAAAATCCCTCGAGAGAGAAAAACAAGGATGTCTGAGAGTTACATAAGCTGTAACACAAGCTCAGCTGTTTTTGTAAAGATGGGTACCTCCATTCCCTATCCATATAAAAGAAAGCTAAATGGCACAGACTGAGAACAACTGGTATATAAGTGTTTGTAAATTTGCATGTGCTCACTTGGGACCGTCTTACAACCTGCCAAATAATATTCCAACTGGGACACAGCACTGCCGTCACATAAAAAAAGCGATGTATATTGGTTTTTCCTCTCACCATCCCTTGTTACCAATTTATGACAGAGCAGCAAGGGGAGAAAGACAATATTGGTGTGAGGAAAATGGGGATGACAGACAGGACCAGGAGAGGAGGGGAAAAAAAGAAGAAAACAACGTAGGTTTAAAGTCGCAATATTAGTTTAAAGAGACAGCTGCAATATTCAAACAATCATTCACGAGAGCCGGCTCCAATGGCTCACTGGCAGCGTGTAAACAAACTTAATGTCTACAGCCTGTATCACCATGAATCTCATAACCCGTCTTGGCCCTGAAGCCTTTTCCCAGCCTCCCCCGCAAGTCCAGTGGCTTATCACATAAACGATTATTGACTGCTTTGCAAGCCATCAATACCATCAGTGCAGTTTTACATATGGTAAGCCAAGCAACTTCATCATAGTAAGCCAGTAGAGGCAGGAAGCTGAGAGGCTATAAAGATACACCAGATTCTACAATGAGAATAAAATGGTCTGCAGCGGCATTTTCTGCAGAACTGCGGAGGGCTACCCTGGATTGTAAATGTTCATTTATTTGACTGAGAATGTTCTGTGGAAAGGATATAAATGTAACTCATCACGGATCCCTGGGTGCGTGTGCGTGTTAAGACACTGTGAAGGTAAAATAATTCCAGCATTAACAGTGATTTTCTACAAAACAAAAGCTCACGTAATGTGGCTGTGTGATGGTGCAATGTATTGGTATATAACATGGTGCCTCAGGTCTTGCAGCTGAGCCAAAACAACTTAATGGATTAATTGGGAACCAACAGAGATAATTAGGCCTTTGGGGTTGTATGATTCCACCCCTCGTCGACTGTTGCCTCAGAACTGTGATGTAGTGCGTTCCTGCTGTGTAATCGAGATAATTAGCAAGAATGTTGTGTCACTGTCCAAAGATTAGCAAAAGGGAAAGGCCAAACAAGACTCATTAAAATGCGGTTCCAACCGAGAGAGACCTGATAGGATTTACTGTCAGAGATTGTGTCTTGTTTTAGGTTACCTTATTTGTGTCCTTTGAGAAGTGAGGAGCACAGAGATGAAAGATTATCCTTTTTTTTATCTCATGACAAGCATTGTTCTCTTCAATCACGCCGGCGAACAGAAACCGCGGACGGAGAAATTGTTCCGGCCTTTAACTTGGCAGCCATTAACCGGCGTCCACGCAAACACACTGAAGGGCAACAGTTCCTTTAGCTCATATGAGAACGATGCACACTACTGTCATATATTTGTTTCCCCTGAGGAGAAATTACTATGGATAGCTAGCTGTTAGCTGAGACTAACTGAGCCAGGGCTTCAGTTGTTTACTGTGCTCCTATTATTGGATGCCAAGGTGTCCTTCTGTGAGGCTGACAGGCACTGAGTAGTAGGCCAAATTGATTGGTCTGCTCTTGCCCACCAAAAGGACCTGAACTCAATTTGCTTGTGATGGCTTCAATTTCCTGGCTGGACAAAATCCCCCCACTCCTCTCTCCCTTGCTCTCCCTTTCTCTCTCTTAGCATCCCTTCCTCGCTCAAGAGCTGTCATTTAATTTCATTACTCAACAGGGGAGGTTCATGCCCTGTCACATTTGTCTGTCTTTGGTCCCTCGCCCTCTTCATGTGAATCTTACCAAGAGCTACGGCAAGGAAGGGCTCGTTTTGTTTTGTTTTTTTCAGACGCTGTTTGTTTCAGATCCTATAGCATCATTTGCTGTGTTTTCCTGGCAACATTCAAACCAAAGCAGGCAAGCAAAAGTTTGATCTTCATCCGCCCTCTAGATGAAAGATGCAAATGGGTACATTTTTTTAAGATAAGCTATATCATTTTAGGGCGTCCAAAGATGAAAGCAAAGACCACGCAAACATACCGCCTGCCTTCATTTGCGCGTGGCGTGTAAAATAACTGAGAGACGGGTTTCAGGTTTTGTCATCTCCGTGTCATTACTCCTGCCAGTATTCAGCTGGTTATTCAAGAGAAAGGTCATCAAAGGTTGGGCTAATTTAGGGATGGCTTTACAAAGCTTATGTTCTTCCACGGCGGTTCTCGGGAGCAAAGACCCCATTTGCTTTTTTCCCCCGCCATACTGTAGCAACATCTTGTAAACTAATTTCAGATGCACATAATGCCCGTTAAACACGGTCAACGGCTGATTAGAAAGAAAACAGGATCTAATGCTGCAGTCGAGCGTACAGGTCTTTGAAGTGATTACCTTACATGTTTTGGCCTCGCTTTTGTTGCTTTAAGATAAACATGTGGAGCCACTCAGCATATGCCAGCTTATGTCAAGATGAAAGATTTTACAAGCCATTATCAGAAACCAGCAGATTGTACTGTGGGTATTAGCTGGCCTCACGAATGTGCTACAACTGCAAAGATCTTGCTCTGATTTCAGACACTGTGTACAGGGGGGGGGTCAGCCTCTCAGCATTTTTAGATGATATAGATGACAGGCAGGAGATTAACACTGGCAAAATGTGAGGTCCTCAAGATAGCTAATCACATAACACACAATATAACAAGACAATATCCTGAAATGTTGCCTTGCTTTAGTAATTCACGCTAATCTCCACTTGCTCTCACCCCTTAATAAAAGCGATTTAAAATCCTTTTAATCATAACATCGCACATAAACACAGAGCATACATCAGGAGTCAAAAAAGCGAAGAGGAACATGAAACATCCTCCTACCCCAGCCTCTATCATTTTCTATGCTTTTCCTCCTCTTTGTCTCAGAGGATATGCTCTCTTCTGGGTGTATTTACCAGCGGTCTTACAAGCTTTTAGCTCCAGGAAACAAGCAGCTGATCTGGCTCATATTTTACAATGATTCATCTCGCTCAGTATCAACCACGAGGCATAAATGCGATACAACCAAATTAAGGCCGCTCAGCCAGACAAACAAGCTGGGGAATTTTAAACCTATGCCATTTTTTCATTTAGCTTTGAGAGCCACTGCAATTTATTGCTATATTAAGACTGATTTCTTAAAGCTGTTTTTCATGTTGTAGCTGTTGTTTCCCTTCCCTCAGCACAGTAAAAAACGGTTTTGCTGAACATAAATACGGTGACTGCACACAGTCAACATTGTTTTCCGACGTAGCGGTAAATTCTCTAGAGTCAGTGGGAGTAGGTCTTGCGGTTTTGCACAATTAAACCAAGATTAATTTTTAAAAATAACTAAGAAAACGTCTGTTTACGTAGTACTTAAGAACCAAAATGACCAAAACATCAACATTTATCACCATATAGGAACAGCAACGACCGATCCTTACATTGAACTTTTATTCATAAGCAGCCTTACATCCTTTGAGCTGTTTGATCAGGTTAAGCAAAGATGACTCCTGTAGAGAGTGTGTTTAGTCTGCACAGACTTGCTATGCCCTGCCATCGCTGGAGGTGTCTGTTCTGGCTCTTTTCAAGCGAATCAAAAAGCCCCAGAGGGACAAAGCCAGAATTGTATCCATTGTGTAAGGGGAACGAGGGAGAAAGCACCAAGAGCAATGAACGGGGAGAGCAAGCTGGACACTGATGGGTCTACTTACGCAGCTCCAGGGAAATTACACAGATACATACTAAGAAATTGCACTGAAATATAGAAGATTCTTCTGTTCATTGCTTCTCCATATCCATCTGTTCCACATGGTGAAATTATAATTTCCATTATCTTATTGATCCCATCACCAGTTAGAGAAGAAGATACCGCAGGATTTTTTTTTTTTTTTTCTACGACTCTGAGATTATGTAGGGGATAAGGGGGATTTCCCTGCTCATTAATAATGCTTCATTATTATGTTTTTATGAAACAATTCACTTAATCCAGATATTAAAGTCTCTAATTGTCTGTAGTGGAAGGCAAACTGTAGTTAAATGTACTTTACTTATAACAGCCAGAACAAATGACCGCCTATGTATGGCATCCTGACTAATGTGTTTATCACATCACTATAATAACAAGAAAAAAAACAGTGTAATGACTTTATATTGCACTAATTATGTTCTTTTTTTTTTAATCAAAGTGATTATAGAGAAGAAAGATGCTATGGAGCTACTCTAAATGTATTCTATTAAGGTATGCAGTAGTGTAGGTTTCAATGGATATGTTCTGTAGCACATATGTCAAAAAACAAACTTCGGAAAGTTTTCAGACATATCATCAGCATACACTCACAAATGCGTATGTGAAAAATGTGTCAACACAGTGTGTACCTTGAACACATTAAAAAAAGAATCTATGGTGTCCATATTAAGATTTTTTAATTAAGAGTTTGTTTGTGTGTTCATCGTAAACGTACATTGTAAAAGCATCATGAGAGAGAGAGGGAGAGAGAGAGTCATCAAGGTTGCCAGATGACTAGTTTAGTTCCTGAATGTGCAAGAATTAATCTTCAATCAAAAAAACAAAACAAAAAAGTAAGATAAAAATGTCATGTCGGATACAAAGCTATGATTTTAGCACGGTAGGTATTCTAACAGACACTCTGGAAACCAGATACTTTGGTAGAAGTTATTGTAAGAAAAGAAGCAACAAAGAGAGAAATCCTTGTTCAGATGAATTCAGATGACTTTCTCCAGAGACAGAACAGCATAGTGTGAAACTCTGTCTCTCTCCAGCACCGAGCCAGTTTCCTGCTCCTGTCTCTATTTGAAGGGTAGTGATGTGTATAATACTTCTCACCCTGGCAGGTTCAGTGCTAGATAGAAACGATTGAGGTAAAGGAAAAGGAAAACTGCATGGTAACAGAAGGGAGCTAGTTCACTTCAGAAAGATGGTCTGACCTTGAGAAATAATGGGCAAAAAGGTTTAGTGTGTGCAGGTCAGACAGAGAAAGAGGCCTATCTATCTGTCTACATTTCTGTTTGTCTGTCTACCTACCTACCTACCACCTACCTTTACAGTGCTATAGCGACCCTGCAGTAATGTTCACAGTGTTATAACATTCATGTTGGAGTCCTGTGATTTCCCATGGTCTGTGAATGTGTCTGAATGGATGTGAGAGCAAGGGGGCGGGGGAGCAGGTGGAAGGGTGAGCGCCTGGGTGTGAAGAGAGAGAAGGTGGATGGCGCACGGCACAGCAGTGAGGTTGATCTGTGGGACTGTGATCGTTCTGTTTGTCCTGCTGTTGTCGACAGTAACCGAGTTCCGTAAACCAAGACGTTCGGCAATAAATGCAGGTCAGTTGAATAAGGCCTCGTCATTCGTCACGCGTCCGGTCGGACGCTACAATACATATATATGCTGCGTATTGATTTTCTACCGTTGTGATGCAGCCAGTCAAATTGCGTTCTAAAACAAGATAGATTGTAGTGTGCACACAGCTGCGCCGAGCAGATAAATCAATTAAAGTGACCTGATCTGACAAGTAGCCCCATCCTCAGACAGGCTTAATATAAGAACACACACATCCACGAGATTCATGCCTATCTCTGTGTCACTCTGCCTTTTTGCCTTCAGAAACTCACACTTACACGACAAATTGACAATGGTTCAAGAGGATACGTCTATCTTTAATTTCACTTGGGCAAATGGGTAAATGAATGAATCATAATGTACGTCTGTAGGATGATAGGCTGTGATCACTGTAGGCCGTTAAAAGGTTACACTTCATTTGAAAAGACACATCGCCGTAAGTTTTGTCCTCAGTGCTATGAGTACGAGGAGAAAACAGACAGTACAGACGGTGTTATGTCCAGGTTACCAACTTTAACAGCGAATCTTCCTGTTTACATTCTGGTTTGACAATTGCAAAATGTCAGGGACATTCAGAACAATGAAAGCCCACTTCCCCAATAATGTAATCACTAACAAAGAGCCAATCCATATGGAACAATGCTCTCCATGGACTACTTTTGTGTTTGTGTGGAAAAAAAAGATGCCAGCATTTTGAAAACAATGAGTGCTGTAGATGCACAAAGCAATCCGGTGTCACTTCTACAATGCTTACGTATGGGTGTCATTTTCCTTTACCGCTGTTCGTATTTCACTCTGCACAATGCGTACAGGCTGGGTAAGTGGGGACAGTAGACACAAACGTATAAATGCTCTAACGTGTTTTCTTCATCTAGAGGCAACGTCTCACATAACAATTTACATATTAAAACCAACAATCAAAAGATTCAAGATTGACCTCCAACCAAATCTTTTCTGGAGCTGAGGACAAAGTCATTCCTTTGCAGTCTAGAGGACAGCTCAGAGGATTTTTATCCTTCCCTCATCAGTGGCTTTCATCTTAAGGGTCACTTTCCAAGTATCAATCATCTCGGTGCTCCAGCCTCCAAAATGCCCTGCTAATCATAAGATCTAGTGCAAACACATCAAAGAGATTTTTAGAAAAGCTGTCTTCAAGGCATGGCTGTTTCAAACTGTATAAGCACCGACGTTACAAATGGATTTACATTGCACCTTAACATGACAAGAGCAGACTGAACACTTACCCAAGGTGATCACAATCTGAGGCAAAATTGATTTGGCTAATTAATGCACATCCAGAGAGGTCTAAATCTTTAATCATCTCAAGTGTACGCTCCCTTTTATCAAACCGCAGAGGGAGTAAAATACCGAGGCTCCTAAAATGCTATTTGTCTCAAGTACATCAAAAAATATTTAATTTTTAATCATTTGTCTTGGGAAATAATGTTGTAGTTAATTCAAATGGTACAGCTGCGAACAGTGATCTCTCAAACATTAGTTCCAAGGGCTCCGTTTCCGCACTCGATATCCAATGCAATAATCACTTAGAGAATTAAGCAAACAAAGACATTTTTTTTTCAAGGGGAGAAAGGGAAACAGGGAAAAAAAAGGGAAAAGACTAACAGAAAGAGGAAGAGCGTGGTGACATGGAAAGGGAAAAGAAGCACTCGCACATGTGCTTCAACGGTATGAACCTACACAGGTAAGACCTAAAATCCTTTGTATTCCAAGGCGTTGAGTGCTCGGATATCATGATAACCCTTCACTGCAGCTGTCAGCTTGCAGTTCAGCATGCAGAGAGAGAGAGAGAGAGAGAGAGAGAGCACACTCACTCTATCAGTCTATCAATATCTCCATGTCTCTCTGTCTCCCTCTATTCAGTTCAGCTTGAATCTGCTTCATTGGCATGACAGACACTGTATACTGCCAAGGAGCATACGAAGCATCAAGACAAATGATGGAACAAGACATTCATAAATGATGGATACTAAATAAATAATTAAAAATCTAGTCTGTCCATATCAATAACAGCTGGATGTTATATACTGTTTATATATATAAATCAATTTAATACATTCAGTATCATCCAGTGTGTAACAGCACCAGTATGAGGGATGGCGAGGCACTACTTTTCTTTTACTCTTACTCTTTTCCCCTGGGAGAAACTTTGCAGAAAACAGAACAGAACACTCTAACACGTAAAGCTTTAGTAACACTTTGCCTGGTCACTTAGTCAGCTGGTGAAATGTTGGGTTATTAACCACAATGTCCTTAAAAGTGCACGCCTCCGGCGTACGTGTTTCACGAGGTAGCAAGAAGAGGGGGCAGCATTTATTTCTAGGGCAGGAGTTTCCTTCTGTGCCATCACCTTGAGATGGCAAGTTCATCCCTCTTTGTCCCTTCGCTCTCAGTCCGTCTCCCTTACTCACAGACTCAACAAGCCATGTGGCCTTTTTAGAACAAATTAGCATCCTTGTTAGTGGTGTTTGATGTGAACTTCAGAGAAGTGAGAGGGACAGAATGTTTACAAAGGCCAGGCTCCAACTGGACTGGCATATGGTAAAGGTGCTGAAGGGGCTGCGCTCATAATTGTTGCTTCCTTTGCATTGCAACTCTAAAAATACCCCATAGAGTCACACTACCCAACCCTATCTACTATCGCAATGTGAAGAGGGTCACGTGTAATGATGAACCTACAGAGTAGCACCTTCTGCTACTGTGGTTTTCCTCAGCTCAGAGTTTGAGCTCATTGTTCAGCTGTCAGTTCCACAACTTTACGGTTTTTGGCTCATGCTCGCTTCTCTCACAGAGTTGTTTTCTGGAAACAGCAGGCGGCCATTTACAGTGAGAAAGCCTTAAAAATCCATTGTACACCATCACCACCAAGACGCCAACTAGCTGGTGAGCACTTTGCAGCAAAAGTCAGACATTCCCCGTTGGTAGAGAGCAAAAAAGAGTCACTTTTGGACTTACATTCACAAGGTGAGTAAAACACACTCCAAGTGATTAGTAATCTTCCTAAAAAGTAAACCTCTGACAGGTTCACCATATCAGCTTAAATGGTGATGATATGTCAGTGTAGAGTTCACAACTTGGCCAAAAACATCTGTTTTCGCAGTTTTAAATACTGGGTTATGTTTGCTAAAACTCTGTGGTTTGTCTTAAATATTGAGTGCACACTCTCCTACAAATACATCTGATGACGCATAATCTAGCCCATACTTACTGTATACAGTGCTCATCACTTTAAGGGAGCACGGCAGCTACATAATCCTGATAACTGTCTGAGTAATAACTGCTTTTGTGTTATGGTATCCATTCTGCTCGAGTTTAAACTGGAATCATATCGACAATCCTCAATAATAAAACTGTCACTGTAGAAACATCCATTGAAATCCTGGCGATTCTTGGTATTCTCTAGAAGTAGAGAAATAAAATGAGCTTTGATGCTTATCCATACCATAATTTTTTTTCAAAATTTTTTTGGTGTTACATTTATTAACATACCTGCTCGCCCCCGTGTTTTCTTTTGCTCTTAATATCACCAGAGAATAAATGTCACGTTCCCATTAGGAAATTCATAAACTCCTTTCACTACATCGGAACTGGATAAAAATGGAAAAACACAACATGCATTTGGATTATGTTGACTTATATTGGCTTCCGCAGTTAAAAAACAAAACAGACAGTATATAGATGCTATGCATTCTTTCGCGCACAAGGAAATAACCTGTCCCTCCTCAAAAACTATCAAAGCAATTTTACACGATTTATTTGAACACACTTGTCACCTCTCGCAATGAGTGGCACAACAAAAACATTTCCATTCATCTCTGAGAAGTATGATAGGGTAAATGGTCTCAATGACACTCAGGCACTGAGCATTTAGCTACTGTTAACCCCGGCTACATCTCTTGAGGTTTCGTCCCCCCGCTCTCTCTTTCAACAGCGATGAAACATTGGTTTCAGGTCATGTTACCGACTTTGCTCTGACCTCCCAAGGTATCCACCAACCTTTAGGGCTATCTATCTCTGTGCATGTGTCTCCATCTTCGTCTGTCTGTCTCTCTATCTGTCTCTTTTCTTGCCTTCTTTCTCTCTGTCCACACACACACACACACACAATCACACACAAACTCCCAAGCACTTACCCTCATGATCCGGTAATGCGAGTCTAGCACTTGTACTCCAATTATTCTCCTGTACTTGTTCTTGAAAGGGTTCTTGCCTCTCTCTTAGCTAAAGAATGTCATGCCCCCTGTGATTTCTGCCGGACTCCAGTGTTCATCTCTTCAAATGTATCCATTTTCAAATGCACATTTCAATGCTATATGACCTGAAATTGATTAGTCACAAATAGTTTGGGAAAGGATAGATGCTCCAGTCTAAATGAGCCTGAGTCCTGCACAGTTGTGAAGTCACTACTAAACATTTGTCCATTAGAGAGCCAACTAGCACTGGATTCAGTGTCTGTCCTCTCAAATATTGATGTCATTTATGAAATAAAGCAAGAATGAAAGAAGAATACGCGTTCTATAAATAAGTGAAGCTGAGAGTTTTGATGTCTGTACGGCGCAGACTGTCAGCCGTCATCCATACTGCTTATGCCCTGCTTTCACACACACACGCACACACACATCCACACACCTAAACACAGACCTAGTTCTCTGTCAGCAGTGCTAGTGGTCAGCCTCCACTTGATCTTACTGTAGTTTTCCCAGGAGGAATGACATTTTTATGCCATCTATAATAAGCAGATTTTCTCTGACCTAAAATAGAGTTAATCCTCGCATGAGGTCACAGACGAGCATACATTCGTAAGGAATATAGTCTCTCTGTTTCTTTAATGTCAGACGGAATAACAAATAGTTTGTGTTGATGTTAGCAACATTAGCAGTGCAGTTCTTTTGTTATGCAACTCCTTTTAGAAAGCTTGCAGAAAAGTGCCACGTTCTGATATCATGAATAAACTAAAGCTTTCAGCTGCGAACATTAGGCTGCCGGGGGAAACTGAGAGCATCGCTACTAAGTTACAGCAGTGTGGAGATATCTGCGCAGAGATAATCTCGCCCCATCTCGCTTGAACATTTGAGAAATAATCTCCATCTTTCACGGCACAGTGTCATCAACAGCTTAAAACCAGTAGCATAATGGTGGAGACAGGCAGTGCCATCAAGGCACAGTATAAGCTCTCGGGGCCGGCAGCATTAATGGCATCTCGACAGTCACAGGGTGACCATATGCTTGTACATTTGGTCAAACATGCACGCACGCACACACACACTCACATTGCACGCGCCACTGTTAACAGCCAAATGACACAAGGTTCAGCTCCAATGTGTCTCCTCTCCGTCTGTTGGTCAGTACAGATACATTCCTAACATAATCCGTGGAAGCGAACAGACGGGCTGCAACTTGACATATCACCGACAAAAATTCAGCACGTTATTAACGCGATGGTTTGATTCTTTCTATAGATTTTTTCGCTCTGTATTTTAAAGCTACCCAACCTTATTTATGTAGCATAGTGCTGCAACAAGTCCAGAATTGCAGCAGCTCAATACTCTGCTGTACGATGTGCAGTTCCTCCTCTTACTGTCTCTCCCCATCTCTCTGCCTGTCTGTCTCTTTCTTTCTCCCGTGCCCTCTGAAAAGCAGTGGTCAGCATTAGTGGGCTGACCTCCATTGTTCTGTAGAAGCAAGAAGATCCAGAGGATGTAAAAAGGAAATCTGTCCGGATATGACAGAGATGTGGGCTTTTCACTGGTCACTTAAGCTAAAGAATAATCTCATTACTCAGTGGAGACATCATACTGTACCACTAGAAAGCATGGAATGGCAGAGATAGTCACTCAGCTGATATTCAAAAAGCCACTTTCTCTTTCTGCTGCAGAACATCTGCCAGCGATGACTGATAAGATTTCCCAATTTGCTCGACTGACAGACGAGGAAAAATTAAATATCCGGTTGACTCAGTACGTTTCTTTCTTCTTCCTGACACTAGATGAAAAGGTCACATACTCTTAAGTTTTAACTTATTCAACCAATTCATATATGCAATGCATTTAGATTAAGTTTAAAAAAAAAAAAAAAAAAAACCTTATATGCATACTGGCTTTCCAGAACCTCAGAAAAGATTCAATCACTGGAGCAGCTGCGAGAAGAGAAAGCGCCATGTTGAAGACTGGGACCAGATGTACTCTGACACCTGACGGGTGTGAATTACACCTGTAACGGTGATGTTTGCTAATTAAGATGTTTGGTTTAACGTTTGAGGAGTAGGTAGGTAAGCGGAGGACGCACAGAGAAAAGGTTAGTCGGGGGGGGAGACAGACAGACAGAATGATCAGAACTGAACACAGGGCTTCATTTCCATGCGTTTTTTTATTCCCCAAGGGGGTCACCACACTACAAGCAAACTCCGAACCCCATTTCCTCAGAGACTCCCGCTCGGCTTTTAAAGACACACCACAGATACATCCTATCTGCTTGCGAGCACCACAAGGGGGAAACATTGTCCATCAGCTATGCTCTATAGAAGCATTTCTATTCTGCTTCTCCTTTTTTTTTTTGCCCCCGTGTAATTTGTGTGATTGTATGTTTGTCTTTTGCCCGACTCCATCCCCATCTCTCTGTCTCAGTAACATAATCAATATGTTCCATCCCTGTCAATCTAAAACTTAAAACTCACTTACATCAAAGCCCCGCATCCATCATACATCTCAAGGTCACAGATGGACCGAGGATGAAGGGCCGAGATAAATGTGCACGATGGTTTTCCTGTAAGTGTGTGTGCCCGCATAGGGAGAGAGAGAGAGAGAGAGAGAGAGAGAGGGAGAGAGACATGAAGAAACTGAAGATTGAATGTGTGAGTGTGTGTCTGTGTGTTAGAGAGGGAGACACAGAAACAGCGACAAAGACAAAGGCAGAGACAGTAGTGGGGGGCGACTAATGGAGGAGTAGCACAGAGCTCAGCACCACCCTAAGAGCCTCTGTAAGCCAGACTGAGCCGTGGTCTGAAATTAGCTGATTTTTCACTGTGAGCACTGCACATTATCTGGGTGGGGAATGGGGGAGAGGAGTACAGCGGAGGAGCACGGAGAGGGGAGGCGGGGGTCGGCGTTTAACTTAACAAGATTAATATGTTTGCCTCATCTCTCTGGGTTTTATTTCCTTCTCCTTGCAGGGCCCTTGTCAAATCTCTTTGGACAGGCTCTCACACATGACGCTGGAAGGAGACCTGAAGGACACTCCGCAGAGTGTCAAGGAAGAGGCTCCATTTTGCGACTTTGTGATTAACATGGGCGTAAATGTATGTCAAAGCATAACGGACCTTCTCTCTGCCTGATTTCCGTCGACTTTTCTGCACTTGTCACTTGGCTTAAGGAGCCGCAATTTCAGAAACATCAATTAACCTTTCACGTGAACAACAGACGTAAACGGCGCATTTTTGAAATATCAGTTAGAAACCGCCGGTGTGCTTGTGTAGCTGCATGTCTGTCTGTGTGTGTGTGTGTGTGTGTGTCTATGGGGTACCCGCACAGATGTTTGGTGGTTAGCCAGATTAGTGAGCAATAATGAAATCAAACCTCAAGCCCAAAAGAAAAATGAAACATGTGCATTTAGACCATACATCCATAATGATTATGTTGAGAATAACTGTGTATGCAGAGTATTTCTCTGAGGAGATTAAAGAATAGGTATGATGAGATTAAGGAAAGGGATGAAGCGATTAAGACTGACTACTTTAAAGTGATTATGAAAGGCTTAGAAGGGTAGGTCGCATACAGCATATTAGAGAGACACAGAGAAAGGCAGGACACAGAGCAATCTGGAGTTTTTGATCCATGGAAACAACAAAGAAGAGCTAGCTGTGCTTGTTATAGTCTTATGTCAATAGCATTTTCAACAGCGTGGCTTGATATTACTGGGGAGAAGGGAAGAACAGAAGAGGGAAAACACAAAGAATGAAAACAAGGCGTGTGCACTCCCACATGACCTAGGAGAAACAATGACAATCAAATGGCCTGCAGCAGACTTCCCCTCCCTCTCTCTCCCTCACTGTCTCTGCCTCTCTCGTTCTCTCTCTCCTTCTCTGTGTACTTTGATGTACAAAATAGCCCCAATCCATAAACAGCACCATTACTTTCACTGCCTACCTACAGTGCTCTCTCTCTCTCTCTCTCTCTCTCTCTTTCTTCTCTTTCTTTTCCCATCACCCTTTCCTCTCTGACACACACACACACACACTTCCATCCTAAGCTACTTTCAAGGTATATTTTGCCAGAGGGCCTCTGATTTTTTCTTTCGTGGTCATGGTTAATATGGACGGGGGAAGAAAATTGTGAGTCGTCCGTAGCGTCGATGCACGCAATCAGATACTACAGGTTGAAAAATTACGTATGACTGACAGAGACATATAGCAATTTTTCACACCACCTCCGTCCTATCAGCGCACCTCTCTTTATTGTTCTATCATTCTGTCAAACCTTTCACACCTCAGTAGAAAGCAGAAAAGATATGAAATTCTGACCAAGCTGAAATGGCCCCAGCGATGTCCGTTCGTATATGAAATTGGTATGTTTTAATATGTTCGGGTTTGACCATATTCTGTTACTTTGTACCCTTTTCCCGGTCGCTGTGCTCCAATAACGGATGGGTACTTGACCTATGCAAATGCAACATGTTTGCTTTCAGTACAAGAGCGCAATATAGTGTCACATTGTTATAGGGCAAGCAAAGGTTTGAAGATGGACTGAGGGCATGCAAAGCATCTGATTTCAATGTGATTTTCCCAGAGCTTCCTACAGTAGTTTTAGACCATAGTATGCTCTGTTAACACTAAACACAATGAATGACAATATAATAAGTATGCATTCCTAGGACATGTTCTAAATGTTGACAATAATATACACGAAACACTTGAAATTGTCCCCATTTCTGGTTTATGTATAGTTTATAATGTACTTATCTTGATTCTAATTGTCTGACCAATCAGAAAACACTCATTGTTTGACTTTTAGAAGACGTGCTGATGAAGAACAAGGTTCCCCCCAAAAAAACAGCGATGTTTCTACACAGAAACTGGCTTTTAGTAGCCTTATTTCTCATATCAATGGCTTTATGTTTAAGAAGAGACGAAGGAAGCAACAGCATTTCAAAATGTAGGAACATTTCACATCACCAATGGCGTAAAAGCATGGTGCACATCCACTACACCTCCAAAAAGACAATATATTACATTTTAAGATTCAAAAACAAGCACAGGAAAATTGACTTTTCTGCTACAAGATTGTCTCCAAACAAAGTGAGACATACTGCATCTGCTCTTAAGACTCTATCCTACGTAATAAGCAAACAGAACACAGACAGAATGCTGAATAAAGTCCTATCAAGGAGTGTACAAACATCACAATGAAAAAAGTCCACAGTTTGTGGCTACGCTTGAGTCAAGAAATGCTTTTCAGACGTCTCAAATGTGTTTGCTTGAATCACTTTTCTAGGAAGAATCTTCCCTGGCAACCAGCTATTTTTCTCACAGTGCACAAAGGGGCATCAGACAGCAAATTCAGGTCAGGCAGTCAGGAAGGTAGGCAGCCATCTGACATTTCATTAGCGGCGATTGTCAGTGAATAGAGCTTTTGTGTTGAGAGACGTGTATGGGAGATCTGTGTTACATCTGGTGGTAACTGTTAGTTAAGATCACTGTGCATAACTGTAGCTGAACGTTCTGAGCAGACGTATTTACTCTCCTGTGTTCTTGAAAGTGGTTAGTGGATTTAAAATTATACTTTGATAAACATCCATCCAGTGTCATTTAGATGACAGCGTGCCCTTTTGTCCCTATCCCCCTACATACTGTCAGCCATCCTTTGTGTCATGCATACTGAACGCATACAGCTTTTGTCCTGAACACTAACCACGACAACATGCTGACAAGTAAAATGTTCAGTCCCTTTCTTGTGCTGAAGGCAACGGCAAAAGACAGGAAGGACATCTAAAACCTGGAAGAAGGAATGATGACGAGCAGATCTAATAAAATACTCATGACAGCTACAAACAAAATTACAAGAAACCTTCTAGAGAATGTGCAATAAAATGAAGCAAAACTCCTTCCCGAGCTGACTGAACCTGTTGCATCCATGATCAGGCGAACAAAACTCTGCACCCAAACACAGACAGAAACACTTCAGCTTCCAAACACAGCTTGGAAAAATCCTACCATTCGTACTTAGGCGCCGCGGTGATTGTCACTGGCCTGTAACAGAACAACATGAGTCACCTGCAGGTTTCATTTAGCTGAATGGCCTTCATGTCACATATCTAAGGACATTGGTGCTGGCTTGGCAAAATGATATGGATGAGTAATGGGATGCCGCCCACATCCGGACACTCTGGGAAGGTGAGGGGCTGCTGCCAAGCCCCAGTCCCTGTTGACCTCTCCTTCCTGTGCACTCAGCAAATTTGTCGATGACACCCCACGGGCCACTCTCCACCAGCAGTGACATATGTCAGCCATTTTTGTTCTTTTGTGATTCTGTTACGTGACCGCATGCGACCAGAATGCGAGAAATAGCCACCTGGAATTTGTGCGGGAAAATAACATCTTCAACATTTTCTTGTCATTCAATTACACTGGTGGAAAAAAAAAACAAGCATGTCACCTCACAGTGCCCACATGCCAACTTGTGTTCCTTTCCCTTTTTTTTGTCTTTTTTTTCTCTTTTGATGAGCAGACTTTGGATCTCACCCTGGGGCAGACAGACACAAAAAGGCCCCCCTAGCACACTGCTGATTCAAGGTTTTAGCTGAGCAAATCTTAGGCAGCGAGCAGGGAGCAAAGAGCTGGCCATTTTGCAGTTTGCTCTCATCTGCCAATTTCTTCCTGGGGCTTTCAGAGTCAATCAAAGAGCTACCAGAATGCTCACACCAGTCTTTTAATTATTCATGGTAATTCTATGCCACTACACACTCTCTCTGCAGCCCCTGTCGCCTCCCCCAAGCGAGGTGTGCTCTGATGTGTTTATGTGTACTGAATATATAAAGAAAAAATCCTCCATCCATTACAAAACAGACTCTCTGCTCTGCCCCGTGCTACGCTGGCAGCTTTTTCAGGGTCGTCTGGCTTCCACTTCTGTGGGAAGCTGAGCTTATAAATGTTTGGTCCCATGAAACCCAATTTTTTTGCCCTTTTAATCTTTTCACTGGACATGTTGCACACTTGCATCCAGCTTTTCCTAGGCTTTGTAACATAAATCATTTTTTCCAAATATCTACCATTCTATTATGATCTCAGACATCTTTCAGGGCAAGCAGTTTGATCTCTTGATGAAAATTCATGTTTACTTGCGCCCATTCAAACAGCTCCAATTCCTCCTAACAGCCTTTTACACCGGGCTGGCTAGAAGGCCAACTATCTGCCACGGGATTGGAATGTTTTTGATAAGCGCTAGCCTTGGTGAAAATGCATTAATTTCCTTCTGTGAGCTAATTAGCTAGACGAGAGGGCAACTCTGCCATTCTTAGCTGTCCATCAACCTGCCAACGAGCGCTGACATCACAAGGTAGATGTCAAGTTGAGCCTTTTGTGTCTGAGACAAGCCTATTACCAGGAGGTGTGAGCGGGAGGTTTTAAACGGGTAAAAGGCAGCCGCTTGATGTTATCAAAATCTCCTTGTGGAAATCGACTAAATAACAATCAAATTTCGCTCAAACTCCCATAACAGCGTGACGCCCGTGTGAATACCTACAAAAGAGAAAGAGAAAAACGTGGAGCATTTGTACATTAGACGAGGAGAATGAGATGCCGACTGCAAGATGGTGCAGCTTGAGTATGCGGTACAGTATATGCTCTTGATGTCCCTTCACAACATTCAATTCAGGAGTCTCAAAGAAGGTGCTGCTGCTGTTTGAGCCTTTGAGGGAAAGGTGATCTCTCCAGTGCAGAGAAGCTGTTATATTTTGCTGGTTGGCGGTTGGAGAAAAATGGCACACCTCCTCTCTCCGACATGTCTTCACAAGGCTTGTCAAAGATGAAAAAAAAAAGAAAAGTGGGGAAATGTTTCATGTCTCCTGTCTTTTCCTGCCAAAAGCAAAAAAGGAGGGCAAAAGAAAGCTGGGATAGATACAGTGACACACCAAGGGAGGATGTGGCAGGGATGAAAGCATGTCATTTTGTAAGGAATGATCATGAAACTGCCCCCCTCCCTTCTTTTTTCTTTTTCCCCCCTTTTTTTCTGAAGCAGACTTTGTCAGATTTTGAAGGATATATTGTTTCTGTTTTGCCCTGGCACTCAAAGCAGTAACAGGACTTTGAAACGGGGTGTTTACAAGCCAGTCAAATGTGTCCTTTTGATATAAGTGACACGGAACTGAAGAACAAGACCGAAAGGTCTGCAATCAGCTCTGACTGCCTGACTAAACGGGAATGGCTAATTGATCCTTTCAGAAGTTCAGATCACTCATCTTGATGAATCTCCAACAGCCAGCTGCTATATATTGCCGTATCAATGTGTGTATTTATCCCAACGGGATCTGCTCTAAGCGTATTTTGTGTATATCTTAGGCTTTAAAATGACGGAGCCGTTGTTATGTCATGTTCAGAGATTTGTGGGACACTAACAGACGGCAGAATGTGGATCTATTCTCTGAAGAGGACACATTTACCAAAAAACAGCTCTCATTTACTGCAGTACCCTCATGGCAACAGATGCTCTTTTAAACTCGTCATCTGCAATGGTGCGCGTGTGAGCAGTTTGTACTTCTTTGTTTTGGCCTCGCCTCTCTGTAATAATTCCACGTTCTAATGCATCTATTTTTTCTTTTCTTTTTTTGCCGCCACAAACACAAAATGCTCGAATAATGCTACATCGAGAAAAAAGGTTTCACAGCAGCAACTATATTTACAATTGATAGGCCATTCTATCCAGCTAGACATCAATTGGTGACAAGGTTGTTTTTTTTTTTTGTTACTTTCTATGGAAGACAAATGTTGTATGCTGTAATGCTGTAGCCTTTCTGAGTAGAATAATGCATGTAGAATGAAAGCCCAACCTCAAGAAAACATTGTTACAATCACATTAAATACCAGATGTAATTACTAAAACTAATATAATGAGTTGGTGCTTCGTAAATTAATAAATACAGCTTATTGTTTTGCACTTAAATGAAGCAGTATAACATTTTACTAGAGTGCAATTTTAATAGAATAAACCGAACAGTACAATGTTTGCATTATTTGGTGAAATGCAGATAAGGGAATGAGGATAAGGGAAATAATATTCCCAATAAGCTTTATCTATTATATAAGGACATGGATGCTTGTTTGTAAACATCCCATTTACTAAGTAATCGTGGTCAGCCTGCAGGGGAGGAATTCCAATTCCAGGTCCTCTAAAATAATGGCGGAAGACACACTTGGCCTCTAGCATAATGTTTATCACTGGCAACATCAAGAGACCAGGATCCCATAATACCACTCTGCATTCACAGCATGTTTCCTCCATCCCCACTGCGGTGGTGATAAATGGCCAACACTGGAGCAGCGCTCACCTCTGAGAACCCTGGCCTTACCCTTGTGAGTGTCCTGTAAAGCATTCTGTCTGATTATAAACAGCAGCGCTGGTTCACAGTGGTGCCACAAAACATGCAACAGATGAGGAGATCATGATTTTTTTACGCAACTATACACTGTGTCAAATGATTTTACTCATTTATTACTATCAACGCGACTGATATGGCGGTACTAAAACATACATTTTATGTGGAGATTGTATCCTCTGGGTGTGTGTGTGTGTGTGTGTGTAGAGGAGGAAGTTAAGGGTGGGGTTTTACTGGACTGGCTTCCAGGAAGCAGATGGGAAGAAAGCCATAAGGAGAGCTGGTGAGGAATGTGGGAAGATGGTGGGCATGACCACAGCTTAGTGGGTGAGTGTGCAGGAGGAGATCAGTGATGCATAACACCACATAGAGGCATGTAGCTGCATCTTATAGACTAACTGGGCAGCCAAGACCATCGCTCGTACACTTCTTCCATTTCAAGTCTCTCCTTCCCTGTCCTTTCTCTGTCCCTCTAAGACTTTTTGTCTTTGCTCTTTACTCTCTGACTACTGAATCCCGATTAACAACCAGAAAGACATGAAATGCCGCCGCTCTGCCTAAAATACGCCCCAAACTAATCACAGCGGTCATGCATACATGCTGTATTAACTTTCAAATGCTTTCACACGGGGCACGATACTGAAAAATGGTTCGACTGAAGTGCCAGTTCCGAAAATGCTCAATTTGTCTTGCATTTAGTGAGAGCCGTGTAGGCGGAGTAGAGAATAAACACTGAGAAGCATCAAGTAATCCCTGAATGGATATTTTATATTGAAAATAACAACAAAGTGTTGGGGGTCATACTGAGCCTTCAGAGGATAACAACAGAGAGAGCACAGGCAGCAAGGGAAATAAAGTGAATTCTGTGATGTCTGTAGGATCCCTGATTTCCGCTGCTCAGTGGAAAAAAAAAAAAAAAAAAATACCACTGGGCTGCCAAGTATTGGCTTCAAAATCTTGACTCACTGTGATGTAGCTGTCATCCTTTCAAAGGAAGTGGATAGCAAGGGGGAATGGGTGCATGTACCATGTCTTTCACTAGGCTTTTCTGAAGTCCAAGGGAAGATGCAGGACTTCTATTTCAATCTGCATGGAAAGAATGCTGAGCGCGGTATTAATTCAATATGTCACTCCCGAGGCTTTTCTTCTTGGTGGTTGGACTGAATGTGATGGCAGATATTCAGGTGTAGATAGCACATTTAAAGGAAACAAACAAACAGAAAAATCTCCCATCATGTAAAGGTTGTGGCAACAAGATACTGAAACATTGATTTAGCAGTCGGTGTCACGGCGGTCACGCGGGCCAAAACAAATTTGATTTCATCGCTGTCGACCTGTTTGATTGCCTTGAACCCAGACCACGATCCTGATTGAAATGAGCCATGTTAAGTTTGATTAAAGGTCAATATAATGTGCTGTGGTCAAGGTCAGAGGTCCATGCTCTGTTCAATTGCATCCTTATGCTGAAGCAAGTCACTGTCCAGCGGTGTGATCAGAATGAATAGCGTTACACTTGGTCGGAGATATGGAACAGTTTCCTGCATGTGTTATTCGAAACCAACTTGTTGGGTTTATTCCTGCGCACGCTCCTTTTACACCCTGAGGTTAGGTTGAGTAGGGCAATATTGTTTCTGCAGCTTTAACCAAACCTCTCTTCAGATGTTTTCTGGTCCTTGTAGATGCACCCATCATTGTCAAAGAGTCTTCAAGAATCCAGAACGAGCAGCAATTGCACCGTCACTAACTGAACCGTGTGCTGACAACCTGTCCGCCTGAAAGGCTTTTTATTGCCACAGTTTGCCTCGGGGCAGAACATCACCCATATTCAGCACTCTCTGCACAAACTGAGGGTAGGGTACTTCCAGGCCTCAAGACTGCTACATTATCTATTTAGCATTGAAAACACACATCATGGAGGAGAGACACTACAAAGAAGTACAATGCTTCCCAAAGCTCCTGTCATTCCACTGTCTGTGTTACGCATCCACATCCGTGTGCCTTTGGCAGATAAATCACAGTGCCGCGCTCTGAAATGCTTTTATTTCCGTTTGTGAATAAGTACAGAACTTGACCTAGAGAGTTTTTTTTTAACTTTCTGCTTTATAAAATCATATATTATTTTGCTGTATTTTATTTATTTTTTTGTTAATTGTCGGGTTCTGCTTAGTTCTGCTCATCTTTCTCATTCACTAACTGGGGAGTCTCCTTGTGGAACATATTGTTGTAAACTCCTGCAAATTAAAGAACTCCTTGGAGTATATGTTTTTAATTTCCTATTATTAATCTCAGTAAATTAGAAAATAGAGCAATGAACCATTTTAATGGCTCTGAATCCGGGTTTTCTTTGCGGCTGACACGATTGGAGCCATAGCCCACTTCACATCATTTACAGAGACTCGGAGGGTTTAACGCTCATGAAGACATCCTGTTACCCAATGACAATGTTTCAATGTCTTAAGCTTTTGATTGTTACACTGTCACGTTAAAGTTTTATTCCTATTCTACATTTGTTTTTTATAATCTTACATCAGCAAAGAATGATTTCACCTCCACCCTTTTTCTGCCTCGGCAAAAAAAAACATTGTCATACACACTGTAGATGCGTATTCGTCCTGATTTTCCTATTTGCATATTACCAAGACCAAATAAGAGAGCCAGGTTCAACGCTATTGGACATCTTGAACTGCAGGGATGCCTCCCTCTTTAAAAGGCTTAGCAATGTGATTTACGCAAGCAAAATAGAGAAAGAAAATGATCGAATTCACTGCATTCCTTTGTCTTCTTCTCCTCCATTTCCCACACTAATGTGAGTCTCGGGTGTGAAATGCAATAACAAAGTTTGAACCCAGACACCATAAAAGGTACACCAGAAGGTTGTGTAGAAGCCATTACAATTGAATGTACTTCTTTTAATACACATAAAGCCTTCTCATATTTAATATACTTACAGGGCCAACCTGAAAACTTGATTTGTGAAAATCAATAGGATGTTTTTAAATGTACTATGTGATCTCCTACAAGCACACACACACACATACCTTTCCACTTTCCCTTGTTATCGCTGTCTGTCTTTCCAAGCCAATATACTGTCTCTGCAGTCTTTATCTATAGATCAGAAGTAGTGATCTCCTCCATATGACTTGAAGGCTTTGAACTGTTCTCCATACAACTAAATTTTTCACTCCTTCCTTTTCTCAAGTCCTTGGTTATTTATTTCTTTATTTCTACGGCACTGAGCAGGATTAGTCAGAAGCGGCAGTCGCACTATCAGCCCAAGATGTGCTCTTCCATCCTGCTGCTTTGCTCTGATAAAGGAACTGCTCGACAAGTGACTCGGGTGCACAGAGAGCCTTATAGAAAACAACATTTCTCTCACTGAAGCACGGTCCTGCATGTCAATGACTGCCAATGGGCGAAGGGAGAATCTCACTCACGGTACATGCAACATTCTACCTGGCAAAGCTTACATAAAGACAGAAAAACTTGCCTAAACTTTGACACAGGAGCAGGATGCAAGGTGTGCTTTTCACCAACTGATAGGTTTCCACAGTTGTCCGTTCCTTGCATTGGATTAAAGGAAAGTTGCTTGCATTGCTGCATCTACTCATCCATGTATTCTGGCCTCACAATGTCATTGTTTGGTTATCAAACACTCGGATTGTGTGACGCAATATTCCATAATATTTCCGTGTTCACTTTTTGCCCTTCTTTGACTTCTACAAGCAGCTCCCATCTACTTCAGTTATTCTGGAGAAGGCTGACATGGAGCTTTGCTAGCTTTATCGCTCTGTGTTACAGTATGTGACCATACAAACACCAGCGTTTCGACTGACTGAATACAAGGTGACAGAGCAGACTGCTGACCTGAATTCGGCTCCTGATGAATACGTATTGTGATGTAGGAAAAAAAAAATAATAAATCCACTTCTTGCACAAGTTTATTCCATGTCTATATCAATCAACTTGCATTAAATGCAGTTTGCCATTCTGCTCCTCTGAATAGACATTTGTCTTCTTTCCGGCCATCCGTCATGTTTGTGACAGCAGTATGAAAATGAACCACTACAGGACTGGAGAGGTCAGAGGCAAGTTTAAACTGTGATGTCTTTAGACTATTATAGTAACATTTAAAAGATCCTCTCCTGTCAATACCAAGACATTGATTAAATCACCTGCCACTTAAGTTAAATCATTGCTAACCATCCCTTAAGTGAAGTTTAAACATTTGATCAGACTGATCAAACAATTATTTAACGCCAAACCTGTCACTACTCCACCATCAGACCCCACATCATGTAGAAGCTTGGCCAAGTGGTGCAGAAATAATATCTGTAAAGTACTCCTACTTTTACTCCTCCCTTTACTGTTTTACTGCATCTAATTTCAGTCCAGCCATTGGCCACACAGTGCCGGGCCTCAGGAGTAGTGTGAAATACAAATGATTCAAAATTATCCTGACCTCCCACGACTTCTCAAGGGGTGGCAGCACACCAACGTACAAGATCACCAAAAAACTGATGCATGCATCTTTTACAGAAAATGGGTAAAGGATGAGTCACAGTATGTTAGATTATACACACTTTGCCTTCCTCGTACTTTTCCTTCCACGGGCCTTTTGCTCTGTGCCCATTTAAATCTGCTCAAGATGCAGTGAGAAACCACCTCCCCTACTCTTCATCCCCCCGCTCCCTCTCCTTTCTCTGTCTCTTTCTCCGTTTCTCTCAAACTGCTTAACTCCAAAAAGTGGTAGCAATGCAAAAATGCATCCGCATACTGTATAAGCGCACAAAAGACTCACCAGGCCCGGAAAGACACAAAGCCGCACAGACAAGACGGGTACGCAGATGAGCACGTATGCACAGCCATATAAATAGTTACAAAGGGCACAGACTTGTGATGACATTGTATGAACCTACCTGAGTTAATACCTACATTTACGCATATACATTAAATGTTACGCTAACTTCATCCAAAACAGAATTCTAGTCATAAACTTTAAATCGGACCAACTACTCACAAATTGATGAACACTTTACTTCATTTCAAACTAACACCAAATGAATATTAGATATTTAAACCACATAGGGGAAAAAAAACAAACAAAAAACTTCATGTTATCAGCATGTTAAACAGCTTTGAGGTTTTATTTGATCGCCAGAACTAAAAATACTACAAATTGCCCACATACCACGTCACATATTTCAGCTGAATAAAAGCTTTTAAAGAACTGTCAACATTTCAAACCAGGCCCGGATGTATCTCCTAGTCACTGCCCTAAAATGTCACATGCTGTACGTCTGAGGTGAATCATTTTTAAATAATGAAAAAAGGAAAAAAGGGGGAAGAGATGTCCGACTGAGAGGATTCAAAACTAAACATGTGAAATGAGGGAAATATGGAATGACACAGGGTTGGTAAACAGTCCATCTGCGTTTTCCCTAAGGACGCCTGCCATACTTTGAAATGCACTTAAAGAGGAAGTACGCCAATTCACTATCATTCTAAGAGCATTCTAATGGTTTTGCAGCTTGGGCTTTTTTGTCAGGAAAAAAGATAAGAGGGTGGCTATATAAAGTTGAAAATGACAAAAGGACTAATGGATTATTGATATATTCAGAAATTCTATGATGGCATATTTTTTCATAGACAGCACAAAGGTGATGGGAAGGCAAGATATATATGAGATGCAGGATATAAGTCATACAGAGGTGAACTACCTCCGTTATGCTATTTTATCAAGGTATTTTGTTTCTATATAAAATAATATACTGAAATCAAGACAAAACATATCCAAAGGATGAAATGTTTGTTCAAAACATTTCAGATTGTATGTCATAATCCACATGCATTCAACATTTGACACTTCAATGTGGACTAAACTGTGATTTCATAGCAATCACAGACAATTACTTGGTTGGAATCAACAGATTTGATTTGACATTAGTGTGTAAACAAGCCAAATATCTCCATGTCTCTCTCTCTTTAGTTCTGTTTCCATCCACGTTGATTAACATGCTGTTGGACATTTTCAGATGCTAATTTTGTCTCAGTACCGTAGCCAGAATTTTGTAGTTGGAAGGCCTCGTGAAATTTAAGGGTGGACAATTAGGCCATAGGCCAATATTAAACATGCGATTAATATTTTAGCAGAAGAGTTGTATGTTAATATTTATGAAGTAGGCTATATACAGACCTAAGATAATCAAACATGGCAAGGCTCATCCATTTTAGTTAATGTAATACGCTTTTGAAAATATCAACAGCTTCTGTCATACATGGTTAGATTGTAGACTGTACACTGAGGAATTCAGTCTGATGGGGCGGCAGAAGCTCGGTCCATAGAGACTTGGCTTGGGATTCGGAGGGTGGCCGGTTAAAGTCCAGCATGGACCAAAACATGGAAGGAGGGACTGGTAGCTGGATGGGTGCCAGTTCATCTCCTGGGCACTGCCGAGGTGCCCTTGAGCAAGGGCACCTCAAACCCCCAACTGCTCACAGGGTGCTTCTCAGGGGGGCTGCCCATCACTCCACCACTCCATCTCTCTCTCTCCACAAGCCCCGGTATGTGGACATGTGTATGAGCATGTCTATGATTCGGGATTCGGTGTTAAAATGCATGTAAAATAATAACTGAGTGAAAAAAGAATTTCCCCGTTGAGGGATTAATAAAGTATCTCTACTTCTTCTTCTGATGCTAGGATCTACAGGATATACTGGATAGTAGTAGAGCTAAAGGAGGTTAAAAAAAATAGATAATACAACATTATTCAATCTTTAAAACATACATTTTTAAAAAGCAAATGGCTGCTGCATTTAGTGTCTTCAGAGCAAACCTAAAACAGCAAGTATTTAACTATTCACAAATTCCAACTACAGCAAATTATATGAAAATAGCCGTATCGCCAACAACCGTAGGACTGCCTGGATAGAACAAAAGCGAGTAAATAATGTTTTAGTTGCTGCGAGGGGGTGCTGTACTGTGCAGAGTGGATACTGCAGCAAGAACATTTTACAGATATGTTCGGCACTAACGTTTTGTAACAAGCCAGGAATGTTAATGCTCCACATTTTCCATTATTATTTACATTTCCTCCAAAATGTGTTTGCCAGAGCACATTAGTAATATATAAGCATAAGTTCCCAGAGACATGGTTTGAAGTTAGCTGTCACTGACGGCCGCACTGGTACAACTGGGCAAACTTGATTAACAGTTTGAACCATATTTATTAAGATGGATAAAAACAATATTTGAACTAAACATTATTAACAATTTAGGTCACTTTTTAGTATTATTTTCGGTTTTACCAAGATCTGTAGCTACAAATTGTCTGCGTCTGTGACAATGAACAAACAGCGAGTGGATGGTTGTGCAAATACGACACAAATGTCTGTCGCTGAATTTTGTTTTTCCTTCTGAATCTTCTGATTTAAACGATTAATCGGCATTAATATTCTCTGGACATAAACCTATTGTTGTCCAACACAGAAAGTCGTAATAAGATGACATAATCTCATGTGACTTATGCGACAAAAAGAAAAATTCTAACTTGATACACACAAAAAAAAAGATACAGTGCCAAAACCAACAACGTCCTGCTGTGAGAGAACATTTTGCTGAAGTGTGTCACATGCCAAACTGCGAGAGTGATTTTGATGCGGCAGGTTTTCATCTCATCAGATTCATTTATTGCATCGATATAATGGAAAGTGTTCCAACACTTGATCTACAACAATGCGCCTGTATGTGACAAGGAATCAGCAGTGGGGGGTATATCAGAGAAGGAACCAATCATTACTTATCGAGAGACACTTAAAGTAATTAATGACTTGTGCAAACTGTTGCAAGTGGAAAACATTAATGAATAATTTTCGATACATAATCAAGTAATTAGGAAATGAACTCAAGAGTAAATCCAGGAACCACGATAATGAATACTGGTGATTATCAATTTGAAGCCATCTCCTTTATGCCCCAAGGGACCTGTGCTAGTTTTAGAGGGAGAGAAAGGGGGAGGAAGGATTTCTGTTCCGACACCATGATAATGTGCCAGTGCCAGTCAAAGATCCAGAGTGACACACAGCTGTGGAGAGACTGAATTTCTTCTATATTCCAGCTTACTGTCTGAAGCACTGTGATGTCTGCTCCAGTTCAGTCCATTATTTCAAGTGGAATCATCTTTATGTCTATTAATCTGTAGCCTTGTATGCCAGGCTTTCTCCACTTCTAATGACAAACATGCTGAAAACTGTGCCTAATTATTTATACCGGGTCCTCATTCTGTCAGTGATTCAAGGATAGTTTCAAGTGTCTCATGAAGATGTCTGATTTTTATGACATGCCAGGAATGGGTTGAGCCATGCCTGCCTAAACCACCAATTTATTTCCCTGAATAGCCTCTTTTCTGGTGTATTAGTCACTTAATAGATCCTTTCTGACTTCAAAAGCGGGCTGCATCGTGATTGCATTCGTGACTTTTTTAACTTTAAATAGGTGCCATAATTCAAATGGCTCCTTCATCTTCAATGAGACATAGCCTGGTGTCGAAACTCAAACAAAGGGCTAATTCTGATATTTTTATAAACAGGTTGGTTTGGATCCAAAGGCGTTAAAAAGACCAATAACACAACGACACTATAACACAAACAAACCAATCAAACTGAGGAGGCAAAAGACCAGCAACTCTGATGTTCTGCAAGGTAAAATGGCTGTTTCTGGTTAAACAAAAATGACCTTTGTCTATTTCTGTAGAGATCATTTCCATAATGCTTGTTAGAAACCTACAGTAACAATTTGAGCCTGCCAGTGGCCAAATAAAGCACCTTTATAGACGTACTTTTTGCCCCCAAGGATTACGTTTTACAGCTGCTGGCTGAGGTGATCTACTGGGCCGATTCCAAAACTTTATGTACGTATTAGTCATTTATACCCATAAATATGTGGAAAAAAAGGCTGTGTTTAAAAATAATATAATGTGTTCTAAGATTTGGAGAGTGCCTCCTTTTCTTTTCTTTCTTTTCTATCAGGATAGTCAGAGGAAAAGGGACAAATGGGCTCCAAAGCGTGTCGCAGAGAAGTGGTCTGCATGTGTAGTTCCCTCAAGATGGAGCAGATGTAAATCTTATCTACATCAGCATATTAATTAAGAATCTGATCTCATGATAATTCATGGAGTTCCCTTTGAAAATGTGAACTACCTGGTTTTCCGATGGCATGCACAAATTTATGAGCAAGGCAAGTGCATTCGCTTGTGGGTGCCCTTGACCAAGGTATTAGCTTAGAGCTGGAGTCCCCGGGCGCTGCACGGTGGCTGCCCACTGCCCGTCATACTTTGGATGGGCAAATGCAGACGATGAGTGTGTACAGTATGTGCCAATAAATGTGATCTGTGAGGCAGTCTTTAGCTTCTTGAATGAATTCAAGCGGTATTTTCAATAACCAGTCGTGATCTACTTATACCTCATTGATTTTTGCTTCAAACTGATCATTAAAATGGCGCACATTATATGCCATTATGTCCACAATACTACTGATAAGTGAACTATTACACTAAGATATTATGTCTGTCCGCTGTGTTCGTATGAATGTGCTATATGTCTGCTTAGGTACAACTGTCAATCAATATCAAATAGAAGGCCGTTAAAAGGTTTTACATGAGCCTGGTATTCACACTATGTCTAAGTACTTAGTTATATATTTTTTAACTAATCATCCAATCACAAGTCAGAAAAGACTCATACGACTTGCTTCAGAAATGCACATATGGGTCATTTAAAAATGCAATAATAAATGACCTATTTTGCTGCTTAGGTATGAGGACTTGTTGGATAAACAGGACCTTAAGGCAAAATCATTATTTATGGCGGCTGCAGCTATTACCAGAGGATCATAGGGGGTAGAATAAAAAATAGGCACAGCTAGCTTTTGCCTCAAGAGGGTCATAATTTAGTAGATTGTGTAAACATAAACCCCCCCCCCCCACTAAAAGTTGTTTCCTTAACCTTAAAACATTAAATCAGCCAACTTATGTCAAGTTGGCTTATTTGAGTTTTAGTTCTAGGAAGAGCAATAAACTCACGGCCAAGATTGCGCGGCCACAGATTGACCAGACTCTTCAAAGCACTTCTGGTATGCTGCTCAAAGGCCTCATCTGAAACCCACAAGAAAGGAAGTCATCTATCAGTGACTCCAACAATGAGCTGAGCAGGACTGCCCACTGTGAGACGTGTTACAGAGCCTATTCCGCTCTGAGACTGACATGCAGTAAGTGAGTAATAATTGCTCCTGTTGGTCTTTGTCATATCATTACTCTGGACTTCTAACATGTTTCAGTAAAAGGTGGACAGAAAACAGAGGCAGTTACAGTGTTAACACGCTCCCCTTGTACACACTCTGGCCTTCGGTCAGGAACACGGACTGGACAAGGAGACGCAATTATGCTCTGTGTCTGGTACATCAAATAAAAATAAAAATAAAAAATATTCAACTAAAAACGTTGCATCAATTCCACATCTATGTGATTGAAGTATATTTTTAGCGTATAACCCGCTATTGCTTTTTTTTTTTTTTTTTTTTTACTGCTCTCCCACTCAAGATTATGGTCACAAATCAAAATTATTTCTGTCTATAATCATTGAGCTGACCTCAGAGTGATTGAACTTGTTTATAAATTGATGACCATAATGATGTTTGTGCCGTGATATGTCCAGCCGTATATATTCCAGAATCAATGCCTTCATTTGGTTGTTTTTGTTTTCCTCTGTTTTACATCTCTATGGATTTTCTATTTAATTTGGGTCAGCATTGTGAAGGAAGACAGGGTATTGATTTCTGTCTAAGGGGGCTTACGGGAACCAGGATAAGCTTGTCTTCTTGAGGCTTCACAGCAGGTTGTGACAACACACAGAATATACCCTTAAATCTCAGTGCAAATCTGCTGCCAAACATGGCTGACCTCAAAATCACCTGATGCCTCCCACCACAGCTCAGGTGGGCAGTCAGGTACGCATCTCTCTCCCCCTACAGTGGCAAGCGACGGAAAACATCTCATTGTTAAGCAAAAAGTATGATATTCAGGTCTGACTGAGCGCAGGAAGCCGTAGGAGGATCTTGTCTAACGCTGGGGTGCAGCATCCTAGACACACACGGGTCAGGTTGGTGACAAGCTGAAGTTGTTTGTTGTTTCAAAAGTGGCGATAATTGTCCACTGACGCACATCGCGAGAGCGGCCCCTGTGGTCAACCTAGCTCTTCAATCCCTAACTCGGGAATACATATTCACTTAAGCGAGAGAAGAACAAGTGGGACAGAACACAAGTGGAAGCCAAATGTATGAGAAAGCCGGGAACTTGAGCATATTATGCAAAGCAGCTAAACTTTTTAACAAGAGCTTCGAGTGGAGATGCAAAATAGTGTTGTAGTAGGCCACGATCAGGGGCATGTGAACCTCAGCTAGTTGAAAACAGCCATAAAATCTGCACTGCTGACTGTTCTGATCATTGCAGCGTTATCACTGCTCGTGATTAATTGTCATTCAGACAGTTAATTGGAGCTGTTATCCAAATAGGACCCGTTTGCCCATTATGTTATGAGGTAAGTGCAGATGATACTGATAACAAAATGTAATGTATGATATTACAGTGTTGATTTAGTGTCATCCAAATTCATGAGATTGAAATTGAAAATGACAACTGCATTTTAATATCGGGATGCAGATCTATTTATTCGGCGGGTTGATATAATGATGCACTCAGTGTTGCACAGCTGCATCGAATGGCTGTGTGGGGATGCACTGTGTGTCTGTATCCGGGCTATATATGTATTTATGCATATGTGTGCATGTACATATAGTACAGCAGTATGCAACTTGCTCTTCACATCTCCTTGTTAGTGTTTGTTTTCTGGCTCCTCTCTTTTCGTCTTTAGTTGAAGTTTTCGTTAAAATGAATATCACAAACTATAAATTGTAAACAGCTAAGCTTGAATGAATTGGCTTTGAAAAAAAATGGCCAAAAATATGGCAGTTTTAAGTGTTAAATAGTGCAAACAGCAAATACCAGAAGTATATTTTATGATATCCTTGCTTGAATGATTGGGTCAACTATCCCTGAAAGGATTGAACAGGGCAAGAGTTTATGAAAGAAAGACAGTGAGGGCAGGAGGTCACTTGGATGGTTGAAGGGAGGATGAAATGAAAGCAAATTGTGAACCAAGCTGGAACGCAGAGCCTTGCCGTCTAATCCGGGCGCTGTGCAGAAACAACAGGAAATACTGTGAAAATCTCTTGGAGAACAGCGGTGGGTTTCTTTTTTTTTTAGATGCTATAACTGACCAGCGGATGATTGAAATTGGGCATTGCCTGGGCGATCCTGATTCCATTTCCATTGATGGAAACCACTGCCTCCCAAACACACGCGCACAAACACCCACACATTACATGCATACAAAAAGCATCCACAAGGATAATAGAAAAGACGGACCTTGTGTCGAAATAATACCTTTTGGGGTCTCTATTTCCCCGTTTCTTCGTCCATTTCTGACTCACACTCACCATCGCTATACATCACCGTGTGGCTACGAGCTAACATAATAGCTGTATTATTTATTTCAGCATAATCAATAAACCATGACATCCTCTGTAGACATATTTTTCTCCGGGAAGAGTGACTGTCAGGATTTATTTTTCTGAAGATATTGTGAAGCAAATGCCCCTCCAGTCCAGTGATAAACACTACTGACACATCACTCTGATCTAAAATGATTTCTTTGTGAGCATTACAAGAATTACAGCCCAGAATCAAGCCAACCCACGCTACCTTTGCCAGTAAAAGGGCAATGAGTGTCACTCTGGCTGTTTTTGTCCCAGTATTTCACTTTGGTGACATCCTTTATCTAAGGTTTCTCCCTCAACTAACAACATGCCCCTTTCATTTGTCACTTTCTGTCTCATATTCCACTTTATTTGAAGAGTAACTGACTACGCGTAGCAAAAAATAATCTTCATAACCCTCGAGGTGTCGCTGTCAGCCACTTTATCATGCTCTAAGACTGATATCATGGGACACGTCCGGTGACATGTGCCATTAATATTTTTTAAGCAAGGTCAAACTCTGTCTCTGTTGTTTGCACGTGTCCTGTATTAGCAACAGCTTTGATACAAATGGCACCATTTTACGGGCCAGCTGTGCAAGAGCAGTCGTTTTTTTTCTTTTTCTTTTTAAACCGAGTCTGTGTTGTTTTCTCTTCGGTGCCCCAATCACCTTCTGCAATCATTTATCATACAGTTGTTTTTAACTTCTTGCCCTCTGTTGTTTTTATATATATTGCTCTCTGTTTGTGTCTCTTACCCAACACTTTGTGCTATTGATCCACACTGTGGCACCCCTCTCTTCGTGTCAGCACCGAACACGGGATCATCAGCCTCTCGGGTTTCTCTCTTGTGTTTACAAACACACCCCGGCTGCTGTTGGACGCGGACACACATGCACATGGCGAGCACGGATGCCTCGCCTCGTCCCACAAGAGACTTAACTTTTATTGGCTTCTTTGCTTTTTCTACTCCGGGGAACAAGGTCAAGCCTCATCAAATTCAACCTCAACACCGGCCTCAGATTAAAGGTCACGACTTCATCCTTCACATCTTTCTTGACCTCTGGTATGACCGTGTCATCATACATAAGGATTAATGCTTTATCTTACCTCTGGACCTTCTTATCTTCTACCACACTGGCCCTATTTCATTTATAGGATCCCCATTCCCTCTTCTGCTCTTTACTGTGTGTGTGGAGTGTCCTGTATTCCTCGAATCACCTTGCACTTGGCGGGCAGCTCAATCTCAATATCATGTTATCGGACTCAGGGGCCAAGGATATAAATACCACGCACCATAACTCTCTCCTGTTCAATAACCATTATATGCTCTACTTTATACATTAGAAGCACCTGATGGGGCAGTAAATTCACAGCTGCAGTTTCGACCATCTCGGAGTGCATCCAGAGGAAAAAATGGATGCCGAAGCCAAGGAAAGAGCAAAATGGAAAGTGGAAATTGGAAAAAAAAAAAAAGTCAAATGAAAAAAAAAAAAAAAAACATGCACACACACACACACACAATGTAAAAGAGTAAAGCATTACAGAGAAAAATATGAGAAGCAGAAGGTGAGCTAGTGATCAGCATACGGGAAATTGAGGAAAACAGAGCTGAGGGGGGAAAAAATGAAGGAAAACAGCTACAATGAACAATTTTTTATTGGCTTGGCTTTCTCACTGTTACAATTATCTATTGTATTTCTGTAATAAGCTTTGTACATCCAATGAATCACGCATTCCATTTCCTAAAGCCATTCTTAGTCCTTCCTAGCCCTGCAGTATGAGATCTATCTGCTCACACAAAAGGTTCATGTTCCTAATGCTGAGACTATTTCAACACCACCGCCAGCATCTGTTCACTTTCCAAGGACAGCAATCAATAGAAACGTATTTTCATCCAAGTCTACAGATAAAGTACAGCCCACACTGTGCAGACTATGGAAATGGCAATAAATGTCCATCCTCGGGACTCAAAACACACTGCGTACAAGTACACACACATAAACACACACACACACACACACACGCCATTGTTTACCACATAAGCATGACTGGATGCAGCATAGCGTTTACGCTTCAATGCACTTTTTCATTTGGAAAGCTAGGGTGGTTACCCACAGAGAGGGAGCTGATTAAGAAAACAGTCCTATTTAATTCCTTTCTTCTCAACGGCCGGCAAGAGAAATGTAATTAAAGCCACTAAATCTCCCATGGGCCTTGCTACCTGCTACATGACCAACATGACACGTTGTGTAATTCGCCCGACCTACAAAGGCGGCGGCAGTTATTTGCCATGGTTGCAGGGTGAGTGCAGGCCTTTTCAACGAGACAGGCGGGAAAAGAGAGAGAGAGAGAGAGAAGGTGAGGCAGAGAAAAAGAGGAAGAGGGAGAGAGACCTGTGATTGCTGACCTCTGTTTGAGGTCCAAGGACACTGGACAGCCTTCGCATGAATGAAGGCGTTTTGAAAATAGTGCAGCCACAAACACTCTCTCCCAGAATGATACATTGCACAGTCAGGCTCGCTGCCTTCACGGCTTCATAGCTAAGTGACCACTCAAAACCGTGCGTAGGCCAACACCACATCCGTTTCTAAGGGAAACAAAAACCAATCAAACAGTAGCGCAACTCGAGCTGCCTATTTCTTTTAATATCATTTAATGCCATTTAATCACCAGTGTCATTGAAACAATGACATCTGTAGAGCAGATGGCAACTTGATACTCGTTTCACACCACTTTTTTTTATTCTAGTAAACAACAGACAAAGTTTTACAATATATGCGCAATGACTTCTTACATTATAATTAGATTGGAGAGCACTGCACAGGACATTGTGTGTCAGCATTTTCTCGCCCTACCCATTTGTGCATCTCAAAAGGCATATTAATTGTCTTATTGGCTTTGTGTAGACTATGGCAGTGTATGTGCATGCACATACATATGTGAGGCTCCATGTCTGACGTTCCTACCGGATATTTCAGGACAAGCAATTACGACGTGAAAGAAATGTAATGCAGGTCAGGCATTTTTCATATGTATAAGGCAAATATTCGACCGGGGAAAACTATAACTCGGAACTTTAAGTGCCAATGCAGCAAGTAGTTTCATTCTCATACAATTCAGCCCAAAATCTGGAGGTCATGGTGATGTGTTAGGATAGTGAATAGGCATAGAGAGGTATTTGCCTCCAACACTGGAGTGCTGGTTTCTCATTAAGGCAGTGAGAACTGAAATACCTTTTTTTTTTTTCTTTTACCGGCACCACATTCTTTCCCAACTGTGGCCAAGAGGAATCAGCAGATTTACCATAACCCAACTTTTGTTACAATACAGGTCATGGTTGGGAAAAGTCACACATTTTCCAACAGCATAATATTTCTCCCAAAACTGAATTGCTAATGTGAAATAGCATGCCTGATTTGGACCTAATTCACTGGAAATAGTCATTTAACTTAAAAACCAACAGACACTGAAGCACAATGCTACTCTGCTGGAAATACTCTGCATTTGCCAAATTACCTGATATCTTACTAAGAAGCATTAAAAAGTATTAATTGCCTACCTATGCGCAGAAACTATACTGTTTAGCACGTTATTTGTTTCCCTTTTTTTAATTCTTAATGAATCATGTGAAGATTTTAATAATTAATCTCCATGAGGCATATGAACACACAAATGCTTTTAATGGTAATGTTGTTTTACTGAGACGAACAACAGGAGGCATCATGTAATATGCAAAAACAAAAGAAGCAAATGCAATGCAGAATAAAACCTCATATGATGCCATAAGGATGTCAACTGACAACAGAAGATACTTTTTGGCAGCTGGTAACACAAACACTTGCCCAAAACCCAATTGCTTCTCCAAAGTTTTGTCACAGTGTGTCTTAGAGGTAGCTGCTGTGCTCCATGGGAGACTATATTCTCTGAAAACAAGAAAACCGACACACTCACTACCAAGGCAAAGAAGTCATGCTTTATTTCTTTAAAGAACATGCTATGTTTTCTTTATAAATATAAAATGAACGAGACCTTACTGAACTCTCATGCAGCTTAAATCTATGGTGCATTTCTGAGAGGTACCAGACAAATTTTGTCCAGCCAAGGCCGCTCACAATGTGAAACGCAGAAAATAAAAGGCTGGTAGGGATGTCTATGAATTCAGTTCCAAGATTCCACAAAAGTAAGAAAACAGCAAGCACTTTCCGTCTAGACCTCTTGCCTGAGTGGGTAGAAAAAAGTATTTGGGCTGTTTTGAAAGAGAGTGTTGTGATTTGCTGACTTTTGCTTCTACAAATCTCAGCTGTGGCGATGCAAACCATGACCTTTGCCCCCTAACTCATAATTATCTTGTTTGTTGATGGCACATGGTGCAGTATGGGGTAATTTACGTGGCACTATCACATAGCAGAACGGTTACAAAGACAATGTATTTGTGCTCCATCAGCCATTTAGAAAAAAAAACAAAAAAAAAACAGCAGCATGCGGGCCTGCTATGTGACAATCTCTTGCTGCACAGTGGCAAATTTGTGAAGGCAGCATGAAATATCTGTGGCAAGCGCTGCTTTGTTTGCTAGTTTCATTAATTCTTCAGGAGGGTATATCTCAAAAGTGCCAACAAATACAGTGGAGAAACATGTGCTCTGGCACCAATCCACGCTTCTAATTGGGAACCTTGGGCTTCAGGAGTGCAGGATGCACCTTCGCTCTGAAAGTCTCCTCCATTATTCATAGAAATGTAAGAATTATAGAACAAGAACTAGCAGCCCTTCTGTCTAAGCTGGTAGAAAAGTATGAGGGCTGCACACAGATAAAAATGCTTAATAATCTATTTAACTTCAATAGAATAGATTCAAAATTTGAGTAACTCTACCTGCATACTAAAACAATCAACGCACTTGAGAACAATGCTATAAAAGCCACTCGCATGTCGCCTTTCTCAGGATTTTCAATGGGTAATTAAAAGCTGTGGGAAGGAAAAGAAACTGAGACGAGACCCGGTGACTAATGGACTCTCTTTTACTTAGAGTGACTCAAACCGGATTGGCTAGGGAGTTAATATATGAGACATAGCATGTGGTCTAAATTGAACTGTACAGTCATCAACAATCGTGACGCCTATGGGGCAGGAGGAAGTGATATTAGAGTAGTTGGACATGCTGGACAGGAATTTCTTTAGCACCGGCTGATTTTTTTAAATGAAAACCCCCTGACTGCCAGTAAAGTAACCCTTTAAACTGTGAAACAAACCTGGCACACCCGGTTTTGTTATCTGACATCACGGGCTGACACACGTCCCTCTATAAGAAGCATTTGTGTTTCTTTTAGTTCAGACTACAAAGAGCAGCTCTTCCACCTGCATAGACATCTGACATTTACCTAAGAAACGATATAAATGGATCTTCGACGCCGTCACCGTCTTATCGTGATGGGGTTGAAACATTATGTGTGCCATATGTTTGGATTCTCCCACTCACAGCTATTTTGATGGCTGACCTAAAGACTTGTAGACGCGGATTTCTATAAACGTTACAGGAACGCTCACAAGCCGACTGATGCCAAGCTCGAATAGCCACAAGCAAGTGTTGCCCCTGTTGATACTGTTAAACAAAAAATAAAAAATAAAACTGAGACCCTTTTTTTTCATGACTGAACAACACACAGACTTGCAAGCGATCACTTGAAACCACACATGAGTAGTGAGGGGATCCTACAGTACATATTCTCGAGTGCCCAGTGTTCAAACAACAACGCAGTGTGTATCAACGCCTCTCAACTAACTGTTACCTCGTCTCCATTCAAATGCTTCTTTTGAATCCATTCCCGCGGCTGTTTGATGGCAAAATACAGAAATACAAACTAGGAAATCCTTAAAGTCTCCCGACATCCTCAAGAAATATGAGGGCAATTCGAAGTGACTTTTTCTTCTTTTTTTTTCCCCCCGTACATACCTGCTCCTCTCCTGTGAGAATGTTGGAAAAATACAAAATCTGAGATTACTTCATTGCATTTGATCCTCCATTCGTCTCTCATGTGCTGGGCCTAACCAGCTCCCAGAGGTAAGGAGAAAAGAGAAAACTGTGACCATCCTTCAATAGTTATTAGAGATGCAGCCGTTAGTGTGAATGAGGTAAGTAGACAGCACAAGGCAGAGAGAATAAGGAGAGAGAGGAACAAAGGAGATGGAAGTTGGGGAGTAGAAAGGGAACATAAGAGAGATGAAGATAAACAGTGTGTAAAAGAGGGCTAGAATATGAGTGTGAAACAGAGAGAAGGAAGAAGTCAGAATGAGACAAAGACAAAGTGAGGGGCAAAGTTTGGTTTGTGATGTTCTGGTGTGTCTGTGCCAACAAATTAATCATGAAAATCACGTAAAATTATGCAAAAAAGAACTACAAACAACTGCATTTAAGTATGCAGGCTCTATTATATACAATTATGTACTATTAATATATTATATGTATTATGTTCTGTAATGCTGGATACTAATAACAGTTGCCATATGCGTTTTTTGGTGCTGCTGTTGTTTTTAATTGTTAATTTTGCATTTTGAGTATGAAGAGCAAACATATTGGACATTGTTTGCTGAGCTTAAGCACAACTCAATTTATAGCACAGTTACTGCACAGTTTTCAGTGATCAAGCTCATTAAGAGCTAAAACACACACACGCACCTAGGCACACACACACACACACACACACACTCCACAGAGAGTGGAAACAGCTGTGTTCTCTGATAGAACATCACACCGCAGACAGTAGAGGAAAAAATACCCTGTAAGTAACATCAGGACAACATGGTGAATAAATAAATATATTCAAATCCTTTGTCAGCGACATGATTATCAAATTGGTGATTATCATGGAAATCTTTCATGACATTATGAACGTGACCGTAACAGTACACTGATGCATTCAGACGACAGTGTTTAAGGAAACACAGCCTTAAAAACACTTTTTTTTTTTTAATCGCTGAAATTCAAAAGACATCTTACGCCACAATTTATCACGAATAATTAATTAATGACTTGATCCTTGAGAATGTGAGTGTCGGACTGATAAAACAGTTTCATAACATGATCGGGGTGTTTTGTTATCTGTATTTATGGAGTAATGCTACCAATAAGTTGATCTTTCCTTTTCAATAGAAAAAGATGTAATTTAAAGATAAGTCAAATATTATACAATAGATATGAAAAGAAGGGCTTTAGAGATGATCGCAGACTGAGATATGAACATAAACACCCATCATTTACTATCATTAGCGAGACCAAGAGCATATCTCTTATGTTACGCAACGTGGGAATGTGGAGAGGAGGCTTACTGGCCAACCTGATACTTTTAGAGAATGCTTTTCGGCCAAAATGCCACAACACTGTATAATTAATTGCTTCTTCTCTGATGCAAATCTTTTTGCATCAACCCATAATAATTACCTTTCTACCCTTGTCTAGTCATTGGCTACAGTTCACTTACTCTAATCATGGAGATTTGTTGGAGTCGGTTAGCATTGCTCCCATATACCGCCGCCTTTTCCTTAGACAAGTCTACAGAAGCACAAACTAATAACATTAACAATGGCTTCAGTGTCCCAGTACGCCATGTTAGGGAGTTAACCTGCGAAAATACCAGAGGGGAACTGGCTCACCTAAATGTTTCTTTGAATTCCACCTGTAAAGCATCCATGATGCCTCCATGTAGTTTTTTTGGCCAGATTTCTATAGTACAATAAACCTATGTCTTACTGTATGAGACATAGTATTAGATGCATTTTAAAGACAACACAGTTAAAACTTATATTGAGAAAAATGTGTGAAGGGAGGGGAGGTGTATTATTTGTATTCAGTAATCACTGAAGACAAACAATAACAGATTGATTTACTGTTCACATGACACATAGAGTCATTTAAATTATTTCTGTTTCTTTCTTTTTTTTTATTATTTAATTGTGAATGCCAAAAAACTGCATTTGTGTTTAAGCTTCACAAATTGATTTCTCACCCCCTGGGTGGTATGTAATGAGAGTTACTAGGCATGAAAGAAAAGCAATCTTTCAGCACTTAAAAAAGTTACATGAGGTAAGTACTCTAATTTGATTTTCTTTTTAACTTTTTCGCCCGATACCGAAATCCATTTTCCTCAAGGTTCAAAAGATGAACACGTCGATATGAGTTGGGTTTCGATTTAAGTAGTCCACACATATCAAGCTCTCGCTGACAGAGTTCTTGACAACCCATGACCTATATAATAAAAACACTATTTTCTAGATTTTCATTAAGTCTGTTCTTATCATGAGAATCATGTCTAAAAGTTTGAATGAAAACAGGATGAATGTGGCACTTATGTCATAATGACTCCCTTTCAGCTGGTGTACAATGGACTGAAAGCAAAGTTTTGTCGAACAGTACAGCTGCCTTTCTGTGCAAATTCTCCGCTTCCTTCCCTTTTTATTTCACACTTATCATGTCTGTGATGACTATACATAACTTTGTAATTTCAACAGACCATTCTATCTCTCCTTAAAAAAAGGAAATAACTGGTAGCTTGCAGCCATGAGTACTATGAACTTCAAGCCTCTAATGATTTGAGAAGCTGCCAAGAGTTGGCAAATTGCACTAAATGCTTATTAGATGTGGCCAGAGCTGGTAGATTTAATACTGTCATCAAAACAATCTCGTTTGTAGTAGAAGAATACAGTGTTAAAAATATGCAATCATTTAAATGTAACACACGTCAAACAAATTCAAAAGGTGCAAAAAAAACCCCAACAAAAACACACGAAACAACTGTGAGACTCAGAAGAAGACAATCTGAACAGTAAACCACCATGTCATCATTAAACGCATTAAACACCACACTGGGATGTCTATAAGGCAAGAGTGAATACTTGACTCTATTTTTCTTTTTCACTATTATTATCTCACGCTAGCAACTGCTTTCTTTTCCACCGTTAAAATAAACTCTTCAAATGGTGTGACTACTCGAGTTTTTGTTCTTTTTTGATGGTTCGAACACCTAATAGTGGTTTCAAACAAGCTCCGCTGCAACTTCTGCTATTTGTAGTTGTTTAACAGCTGGAGATGAATGTGAGCGGCAAAGAAAATCCATTTGGTCACCATAATGGGAAGTGAGATGACTATGGCTATTGTTATGAACATACTGATTCTGACTGTATACAACATGATGTGTTATTATTGGTAATGGTAGAAGAAGGAGTAGCCTAGGGGCTGATCAGTGTGAAAAATAAATAAATAAATAAAAAATATTGCCTTCAGGTCTCCAGCTTCATCTTTGGAGTAGCAAGGACCCTGCCTGAGGGTCCGCACCGATGCTCTGGGTCACAAGGGGATACAAAGTCTGTGAAATGTTGCAGCTCGAGGTCACCAGCCAACCATGTTTCAAAAGTGATCAATACATTCTTTCATAAGTCAACCACGTATCCAGAACAGAGGCGATCTGATGCATGACGAGTTGTAGCACCCTCTCAAAGCACTCTTCAACAGCCAGGAGACTTAAAGGTCCAGTGTGTAAGATGTAGAGGGCAGGAGTGGTATATTATATACATAATGATGCTTTCATTAGTGTATTATAAGAGTCATATGTTTTTGTTACCTTAGAATGAGCATGACCGACACAATAGAACAACATGTACGGTGTAGCAGCCTCCAAACTAAAACATGGCTCTAGACGGGGGCTTTTTATATTTTGTGCACATTTCATGGCCAATAATTGTTAAGGTTTCATTTTAAATAACAGTAAGTCCAATATTGGCCCGAGGACTTTACTCAAGCAGTTTTCTTTTTGAACACCGTTAGCCACCAAACTATCGCCAAATAGAATTGTGTATCGGCACTGTGGCTTGGATGTGCATATTTCTGCCTGTACTGGTAAAACATGCCACATAACATGGGGACCTGCTCATCAAATCCCAGCTCTGAGGTGTATGAATTATTCTATATTTTAATGTTAAAAATAGATGAAATTACTATCTGTAATCTGAAAGAGGTCGCGTGTAGGGACAAACCCACAGAGAAATGTCACCGAACTCTGAAGTTCCCTCTGTGGTCTCCGAGCAGCAATCAAAGCTCCCTGTATACTCACTCTACTCTGTTATTTCAAATATGTTTTGAATTTTTTTATGGACAGTGTGTAGTTCAATGCTAAGATAATCTGATTTCTAAGCTTCAAGGGCAAGATGTGTATCTATGAAGGTAGATATGAAGCACAAAGTTCTACTCTACCTTCGATATTTGTTGTCTGTGTTGGGCGATGACAAGCTGTCAGATTTACTTATTGACACTGAATGGGAGAGAGTCCATTATGTATTGTTCAAACAGAATGCCTTTTTGTGTCTGGCTTCTGTGTTTAATTCAAACTGTTGCCCTATTTAACTGAAATAAGTGAAATACTAATAATTATTAATGCCCGCAGTCCCACAGAAAGACGGATACAATCAAATTCATCTCTTAACTACACATAGCCAACTAACAATATGCCCGAATGAATGAAACATAGCTCAAGTGCTCCTTAAATGAGACAAATATTGGAATCTCACTGCTGTAGCTAGTGAGACATTAGAAGTTGCAGCGAGGGTTGTCATTTCGTCTGAGATGAATGAGTGTTATATGATTGTTTAAACATCTAATAAATGAAGAGTGCGGTTAATGATAAGCATGTCCGGCGAATCCTCTACAACTCCAAATATCACTGAGATTAAGGTGACATTTTCACTTTCATGAAAAATGCTACGGCGCTAAATCGGCGTCTGGCGTTATTTATTACATTTCAAATTGATCGCGGTTGCGCTCAGACGTTTATTACGAAAAGTAGGCAATTAATTAATTCCGAGAAGCAATTATGAATAAAACAATCCACATCAGTTGTCCCACAAAACAAACAACTTCAAAACCTCTCTGCTCCCACTCAATCTGCATCTTTGAGTGTGAGCCAACCCGGAACCAACAACTCCACAACTCATGGACAAGGGCGGTGGATATGACAGAGTCCTCGGAAGAGGACATGGTGTCTGTAGATACAAAATGATTAAGGTAACAATACATGCAAATGAATTATTATTTTAAAGGGATACACACCAATGAAAGTAGCTCTATGTTATATTCTATTTCTACTGTGTTCTGTAAACGCAATGAGAGCAAAGATTCCCTCCCTGTGTGGAAAGGCGTGTCACCTAATAAAAGATTTACACCATGCATAACATTATTTTATGTCATACAATGTCAGCATCATAGCGTGCAATCATACGCGTCAGTGTTGGCAGATGGTGGGTGGCAGAGCCATACTAATGACTGATTCATTGTACTAACATCGGGGTTTTTTTTGTTTGATTTTTTATTTTTTTTTTAGAATACATCTTTCTAGCCCGAGGGATGAAGCTGTCACAAAAAAAAAATGATGATTGATTGTTGAAAAACACCTCCACGGAGTTCCTCAAACTTTTCAGTGACCAGCTGTTGTATTTGTTGCTTACTATAAATAGTCAAAACACTGTTTTATTTATTAAGGCTAAAAAAAATATCTGGGGGGGGGTTATCACACATTTAACTCATCATCACTCGCTTTTCTTCGCCTACCGTTTGAACTGCACCGCCGCAGCTTAGCTGTCGCTCAGATAGATATACTGATGAGACATGATTGGGTAGTATAGCAACAGGCTCACTGTACTTCAGCCTGCTGCTGAAAGCTCAGTCGCTGTCAGATAAAGTAGCTCTAGACTCTATTCTGGACCTAAGCTTTGGAGGGAGAGCGAGAGAGAAAAAGAGTCTGTGGAACCTAACTGACTGGTGTGTCACGAACAGAATCAGTATATCCATAATCCTTACATCTCTCATTGTGCACAAAGGAATGCCTTTGACTGTATGGAAAGGGGAGAATAAAGATGTGGGCTTTTGGAAGCGCCTATGGTGCACCCGGGCAAACTGAACAAGGTGCAGTTCATCTAGGTCATCATATTGAGTAAATAACCCCCCCCCCCCATTCCTTCCTACCATAAAATATGACATCATGTAGTATATAAAGGTAGCCGCCATCCAGAAGCAAGCAGACTATTTAGCCAGCCGCCTCCGCTTCCACCCTCTTGCGCCTCTCACTGTAGGTTACATTAAAAAGCATTAAGCTCTTACGCCACAAGCCAAATATGTATTGATTACTTTTTCTATTCAGTCTTCACTTCCTTTACAAATGTGAAACGTCGTAAAACACGGGTCAAACCGTGGTGCACAGGAGAAACTGTGTGTTCTGCCACAGCGTGTCAGAGGAAGTTCACCTCTGTACAACATTATACCAAATGTACTGATGTAACTGACTGAATACATCCCAGCTATTTCTTGTAATTATCTTTCCATAGCTGGTGGGCTTGAGAATCTCATTCAGTTCTGTTTATAGCTACATTTAATTTGCATAGAAGTAAGCGCACTCTTTGATTAAAGAAAGCTACACAGTACTACGCCACAACTCTCCAGTCAGGTGTTTCTAGTTTGATCAGCTTTTTCACCATACTGTACAAACAGTAAGCACTCCACCACCTGTAAATGTTTTTCGTCTTTAAATATACTTCTCATCTTGTGTAGGTATTAACCCAAAACAACTCAACATTATGTTTTTATACATATTTTTTCCCCCTTAAAAAAATCCTTTTTTCTTCTATTATACAGGATAGCATGAAAAAACAGTATAATACAGCTCGACACAGTCTCCAGATCTTGTACCCGAACCAGTGTTCTGTACACAAAGCTAAATGCTAATTAGTCAGTAATAAATAGCTATCAAATGTCTATTAAATCAGGCTTGGCTTTTCTTTTTACATTTTCTTGTTTTTAACCAGGATGGTCTCTTTAGCCTTTCAGATTTTCTTTCATGGATCTCTCTATGCCGCATAATAATGATGATAATGATAATTTGTGACATATACGAACATGTAATACACTAGCTATATAAGAGTTATAGTAGTTAGTTTCATGCAAATGGTTATGTAAACTGAGGCACATTCAAAAATAGAGCAGAACAGTGACTTGGGGTGACTCTTCACAGGGTAGGAGATACTACATGAGCTGTCAAATGGCTTGCTTACCTTGAGGTAAGAAGCATTATGAGCGTGAGGGTGTTTTGTGCTTGACTTCAGTTAGACAAACAGCTTGGAGCAAAGTCGTCAGAATTGGCATCTTGGGAATGCATTTTGTCGCAAACTGCATCTAATCAGTCGTACCTTTCCTCGGATAAAAGATTGAGCAAGCGACAGTTGGACACTTTGCAACATGCCGAAGCCCCGGGAAAACTCTATCCCAATATTTGTCCCTATATACTGTATGTCGTTCGCAGACTCTGTTCAAACAATGAAAACAAAACCTTTAAAGTGACTCACACAGTCCTTAGATGTTCTACCAAGTTAGCAGGGACAACAAACCTATTTGGACTCGGTTGTTCTCTTTAAGTGATTCCAACAGTGCAATGAAACGTAGCGTTTGCTCTGTTTTTGTTCTTCCTCTCTGGTTGGCATGAGTGGATGATAAGATGAAATGGCACTGTAATTGCATTTCAGTGTTTTGAACAACATTGACTGGACAAACTTTACAAGATTCTGAAGTCACACTGGTCTTACAAATCCACTCAAACCAGATTATAGTTGTATCACTTTAATTTAGATCTAACCTTAACCCATCAATTAATCAAGCACATATATCAGACCCATCCAATTTTCTTGCATTACTACATTGTCTCTGCCTCCAAAATATGTTTAGTTTTCAACAACTGTAATTGGCACTAAAGTAAAGGGAAGGAACCATTGGATTTATTCGGTTGCATTCAAAAAGACAAAATAGCTTTATCTAAATATAACAAATCAGACCTTTTTCATTATACATCTTTTCAAATCCATCAAAAGCAAAGCTATGAATTACTGCCAGAGACAACGATTTCAAGCCATAATAGCTGCCAGATCTGGGATCAAAACACTTATTTTAGTGAACTTTTCAGAGTTGAGTGGTGCAGAACAGCGGCAGGTGTCAAAATTATACTGCAGAGAACCTTAATCAAAGGTAGAAAGCAAGGATTGTCTGCTGGAGCTTGAAAAACGGTAACAGAATCACATCTATCACTCTGCAAAGACGCACACCTGCACACACACACACACACACACACACACACACACACACACACACACACACACACACACACAAACAGTATGCTCATATTCAAACTCACCCAAATGGTAATTTATGAATAAAAGTTCCTGAGTACCTAAAAACGGTTCTTGAGTTCCTGGAAAGGTTGTTTCTGTGAAAAGGGCTATTAGGGAACTCATGCGGGGAAGTCAGGTTTTTGTGTAATAAATTGGGTTATTGTTAGCTGTTGGATCAGTGCTCCATTAATACTGTTTGCCCCTGGTATCATCACTATGTGCCAGCAAGTATTAGCATCCAGCTATTATTGCATTTACTCCGCCTTGCAAGTGGCATTCCTACCGCTTGCAGTTCCATGCATGTGCTGCAGATTAAGCAGATAATCTAATCAGAATACAATCTGCAAGGATTTATCTGTTTTGACGGCTCAAGGTTAGAACTGCCATAGTAAGACTATTCAAGGGTGGTAAGAGGAAAATTACATTTTAGAAGTTCAGCCCCCCCCTCCCCTCCTCCTCCCCTGAGAATGGTACTTGAACCAAACACACTCAAAGAGATTACTTCAAAGACAGTATTCCTGCAGGAAAAAACAGCATTACCATATTGGAAACAATAACCCCTCTACTATTTGAGTAAACCAAAACAATGTGGATACAAAGACCCCATTGTCATGGAAATTATTCAAGGAAATTAACATGTTGCTGTTATGCCATGCTAGTATGAGAAAGTCGATCTCCCTTCAAAGCACGGTGGGCTACTGTTTACACGGCCTGTCAATAGATTCATCCAGTACACGTTTAGCGGTTTTGATATTTGGAGGCTATCAAATTTCTATTTGATAATTAAATTTAAAATTTAAGAAGTGGATTCTCTAACACATTTCATAGTCCTGGTGGCATGGCTTGAAGGACTGCTTGAAAGCATAACATATTTTTTTCCTTGAAATAGGCCATTGAAGCTACAAGACCTACATTATATTCAAGGATTACCAAGTAAAGGGTTTTCACTAAATTTCAATAGTAAACTGGGTCATGACAACACATAGGATTAGGAAAATCCATATGAAACACACATGAGTATGATATGAGATTTTCATCTGTATTGAAATAATCATCTTCATTGTTAGGTATTTATACTTCCAGTCTACTGAACAATAAAACAACAGAAATAAAAGACAATTGGTTTACAGGCTTTGGAGACCATAATATAACATTTCTCAGCGCTTCAGGCATCCTTATTATCTTGTGACCTGAAATCCTTGGTGTATTCATGTAAAAAATTGCCAGTATTATGAACATGAGTCCTTCACATACACAGTAGTTACATGGTAATTTCTTTCTCTCCCAGAAACAATCGAGAAACCGATACAACCACCAAACGTTCCAATCGTTAACTAAATATCATTGTTTTAGTTAAAGGAGAAATAAATACATTAATAATTTTGTGAACGATAACTCTTTCCACCCACACGAGCGCATCGCCTTGGGGACAAAAATGGGCATGAATCAAAATCCCTGATGTATAATCCTTCAAATAGAAAATCCACTTCAAAGTCTTATTTCATCCATCCAAGACTCATATGCTCATGCCTGCTCCACTACAGTCAGGCCCCTCAGGTACTAGTTTTAGGGTCAATGTGCTGATAAAACCAGCTAATGATGCCTTCAAAGACCACTAGGTCTATGGAGGCTGACCACAGGAGATTCAACTTTTTATTTCTATATTTATAAATATATATGAGTCCATTTATTTATTAATTTAACCCTCCGCACCTTAGCTTAATTCTTTACCCTTTTCATTTAATATTCATCACTGAGCTCTGTTCAAACTGTGAGCTGATTTTGTTTGGCAGGTCTCAGAAGTCTCTGATCGGCCAAGGGTTACTGACGGTTGCGAGCTTGTCTGTGTATGTCGATGCATGTATTAATGTGAATACGCATATGAGAAGGGATTCTGAATAAACAGACGTGATTAGGTGTTGACATGGCATCCTGCACCAAAAACACAAGATTAATCAAATCCCCTTTGTTATATTCCTGTGCTCACAGGTAAACCACTGATATAAAATCACTGCTCCTCTGTCTCTATTTGTTAAGAACTGCTTATGTTAGTACTTTCTGAGCTATAACCTACCAATAACTCTAGCCATGTCCAGGAAATTTATGACAGTTTCCATAAATGCGTACCATAATCTCAGTTATGTATGGACATATAATGAAATCCTTCCTAAGATGTTGTTTGGGGGCATATTTGAGAATTTAAATTAACTGCTTTTATAAACTCTTTTGCAAAAGTATGACTTGAAACCAATAGCATTCCCTTAATGGAAATTAAGTCTAACCCTGCAACGCATGCACGATTGATTCGTCAGAAGTCATCACCATCCGCTCAATTGCACAAATACTGTGAAAACCTACTCAATCAAATCAACTCATTAATTTTTAGTATACTTTGAAGCAGCATATTCAAAGATACAAGATCCAAAAGAACCACACTCTAACTGTATAATACGGTTTCTCATCTTATGTTCTTATGTTGTATCATTAACCCAAGACCAGTGACTGCTTGACTGCATCTCTATAAAATGTGTTTCAGGTTGCAGTACGGCTGACATTGGCTCCAAAGATGCATTTAGCAAAGAGTTACTGTAACTATACCAGGGGCCTAATGTCAACTCAATGCCGCATGGGCTCATAATACCCAAAGCTTCTTCCTTTATTATAAAAGACAACAAGGGAAGAGTGCAATTCTGTGGTTAACTAATAATGACCCATCATTTCTCCAGCCCACTATTCAAATGAATAAAATATATACTCAGCAATTTGGAGCATGCGTGTGGTCAAGAACAAGTCTCATATTCCAGCCAGATTGTTCCGCCTAATAGCCGATAGCTACAACACAAGCGTAAATTCCATTACCAATTATTTTACTCATTTGGTGCTTGTCATTGCGTATAATGTTTTATCTCAAGCAGAGCAAAGCACGAGAATAACAGGGCTTCAGAATAACTTGCGCCACTCTCGCAGACAGGACTTTATAACTCACAGCTCCACAGATGTGTTTACTGTAAAGTGCTGCACTAAGCTAACGTCAACACTATCCGCACAACATATTATCTAAACCATTTAAGCAGCATCTTTTATACATGATACGCACAGCTCGTCCGTATGGGTTATACTGACATGTAAGGTGTGGGGCCTTACCCACAGCTATCCACTTCATGTCTGTTTGCCTACCTAAGAGTCAGCTCTACTTTTGCTGACTGCGCCCGGCAGCTTGTTTTGCAAGTCGTCAGCACTGAAAAAGTAGTAAATAGTAGTAAAATCTATGAAGATGCGTATTTAAGTAACCTATATGCGCTACTAAAGTTGTGAAATAGCCGCTTCGGTTCCACCCTCAGCAGTATCATATGTTTTGTTTTTTTAGGGGTTTTTTTCGATCGATTTGTTCCAGTGTCAGATAAAGGTTTTGATATCTCACAAACGCTCCTGTTTCAGTTTTACAGGTCAAACATCTGAAAAACCTCCAACGCACACTGGACAACTTCCAACATGTCGACCGCCCTGCTGGCATCATGTGGGTATGTTATACATATCAAGACATTTTGTTAGTATCCAGACTTGAGCTGCATGGGTTCTCAGTACTGGGCAACACATCAAAAGCTGCCACAGCATCTGCTGCCTATGAGGCTGAATTTTGTCACTGGAAACTTTTTCACGATGACACTTGGTCACGTGACCTCATTAATAAAGATAAGATGACTTGGCAATGGCAGAAAAGATAGAGATAGAGTTCACAAGAAACAAGAAAGCTGTACTACAACCACGGTGTACAGTTAAATTCATCACGGTCTTATAAACAGCTGAATGGTTATATGTTTTTTTTTTTAAATCGCCAAACTCTTAGGCTCGTGAACCCCAAAATCACTTGGAATATCTCAAAAATATATTGTGACCATGATTTACCGAGTTCCTGAAAAGTTGACAGCTCGGAGAGACAGTGATATGTGCGAGGTGTGTCTCTCAGAACCAATTCACATCACAAAATAAATATATAAATAAATTAAGATGTTGTTTGGTTGTCAGTGTCACAACACATTGGGTTAGACTGAGCAACTCAAACACCCCGACGAATAACAAAATGTGCTGCCGCAGTGAGAAGGGGATATTCCTCCAATTCTGATATTTCACAGTTGATGTTTTTTCTTTCTTTTTTTTATGCCTACTCTGTTTGTTTTTGATGATGATTTCCCATGATAAATTGTGCGTACTGTATTTCCCTAGGTGCACAGCATGTGGGTGTTGCAGAGTGACAGGGAGTTTAAAGCTGCTAATGTGGCTGACAATGGAAAATCAGTTGAGCATTTGAGGGGATGACTGTTTGGCCCTTGAGAAGGAGCAACAGTAGCTGGAGGAGATCAACTGATCACAGTTGGAGGAAACATTCACTACAGGAGTGTCTGTTTTCTGTTTTGTAAGCATTAGATCTCTGTTCTTATTAGTGTCTGCGTCCTTGACGGCAAATAAACCAAGAGGAAACATCGTCAACAAATCAGCTGGACTAATTGAACTGTTGGTCTCATATACTAGCTTTATTAAGCGGCACTGATCTGTATTAAAACTTTTTTTTCTGTTACACTTTCCAGTTGAAATCCACGTGCTCATACTTTACCATTTGCGTGCACTTCACAACAACTCGCCTACATTTTAATAGTGGTAGGCAAACTCGAATTACCTAAGCTTAACCCTGGAAAGCTTGTTAAGGCAGATAAAGACAGTTTCGCTTTTATCGGGAGGTCGTTCTGAAATTTTGCATGGATTAAATACGTTTTTTAAATTGAAGCCTCACAACTGATTATAGAAATCTTAATCACTTCAACATTGAGGTTAATGGATTTTACATTTTAGGAAGGAAATCAGGTATCAGAATGGTACTCAGTGCCGGCCATAAGTCAATGTCGGTACAGTCGAAGTGCAAGTGTAATCTGTCTGAACAGCACTCCATCGTGCACTTCCATGGTAATGCTTGTATCACAATTATAATAAAATGACAGCGAGGTTTTATCTTACTGTAAATATATACAGTGTCGTATGCAATATGTTGGTTTTTCATGTTGTATTTCTCTGCTGGGCATTTTGTTGTGACAACAAACTGATGCTCTCTCTGCAGTTAGATAGTTAGGAAAAAAGAAAAACAATGGGTAAAGGTGGAAAATGAGGTTGAACACACATATTTCCCAAGAGATCGCCCTCCAATTCTCCATGTCTTGTTTCCACAGCTCCAATTAACAGCTTTGGTACCAATTAGCAAAATCAAGCCTTCCCTGACAAAAAACCCATGGGGTTATATGTGTCAAGAACCATTGCTTGAGCTGGAAAAAAAGTTAGCAAAATAAATGTGTATCTCAGTTGGGAATAATTGGGGCAATGAGGTTAAATGTCTTTGTTCTATGTGATTTTATTCCCCTTTGGACTTTACTTTACACATCCAATTCCGTATACCTACTGGCAAAATTGAAAGATACAGTAAAAATACATTTCAGTCGATGTTTTCCTGACATTTTGACACCAGATTGCCTGAATCTCTGTATATATATATATATATATATATATATATATATATATATATATATATATATATATAAAAAACAAAACACTAATATTTCCTTCTCCTGTGCCTTGTCTTCCATACTCTCTCCCCGATTCATCTCCTCTTAAGCATCCTCTTAGGATAATGAGGTGCATAGCTCTAGATATGGCAGGAGTATCAATCTGAACTGCACAGACAACCTACAGGCCTTGCCCAAAGCCAACATGTTTATTAGAATGCCAGGGATAACAAATGACTTAACATGGTTCCCTCTTTAATAACCCTGTACACCTACAAGATAACAATAACAGAGATGCCACACCGAGTGCTCCTTAATTCAATTAAAAAAGCATGGACGATGAGCGTGCTGTGTAAAAAAGAAGTCCTTGAGGCAGTGATAAACTTCATGGCTGCGCATTTCTGTGAGAGATGTCAGATGGACACTTTCTGTGAATCTTGTGCTTAAAGGCGAGGCAGATTCACAAACCCTTGTAGCCTTAGATCAGTATTTTTTTTTTTGTTTTCCCACTGGACTATTGTAAATAATGCATTCGTGGACATTCTGCACTCGTCCGTAAGTGTTCAGGTACAACGGGAAGTGTAGCCAAGAGCAGTGGTGTAGCGGTGCCTGGAGATGTAGATGTACATATAATTTATGCCTAAAATCTTGTTAAAGCAGTCCATCCAGCGACTTACGCACAGCCTGTATTATAAACAGTAACATGTAAGACTACCGGCACTGCATATTTAGCTCATCCAAAAATGGACCAGTACTATTTCACTTAACTTCTGCTGTCTGACCTCAGCTTGTAGGGATCGTTGCGAAAGTAACATTAGCCAGAGAAGAGGTGCAGACTGTGCAATAAATACTGACCCATATATGGGTGAGACAACTACATAATTCTGCATTTTGAGTCATATATTCCTAATGCCTTACTTCATCCACTGATGGAAATACTTATGTTATGGCTTTATCATTAGGGGGGAGGGGGGTCTGTCTGCAGAACTCTACTGAGCGATGCGGATCAGAGAGGATTTAGAAGTCAGAGTGTACAGAGGTATGCACCCTGCACTAGATCTCTGGCCAAGAGTCAAGTGGCTTGGCCCATACTCTCTACCTACATTACTGAATCCTTTTTATTTACACACTGCTGAACAGTAAGATATTACTAGTATATATAATAATATTCAAAATAACTTGTTACACCTTTCTATTGTTGTCAGATAGACAGAAGTCTCCAATCCGACAATCCAATCCCATAACATTCATTTTTGTAAACGCTTACACTCAGTGTCTGGCTTTGACTTTGATTTTGTCGGGAAGGAAGATGATATAACACAATTTGAAGAATATTACTAAATAATGTGCATCATAGGGGACTTAGAACTGGGTACATGCAATGGAGACTTAAGGTATTTATATTCCATATGCCTGCATATACCCTGCACTCACTATAACAGCACGACAACATACAGTAAAGTTCACGGAAATAGACTCCAGCAAAGATGAACCGTCTATGGCTCGAGCCCAACATTGCAGAAACATATAACTGTGGGTTATAGCTGTGGGTGGATAACGTACTTGAATGTATCTGAGAGTTGCATTATATTTCCATGTCTTATATATCTATAAATGGTTCATTCTTAAAATAATTATTTAAGCATAAAGTCATCTGTCAATGACAACAATTCACGCTGTACATCCTTGCTGATTGTTTGGAGTGTCCTTGGTACCTATGCCAGAACGTTTAAGTTATCACATTCTGGCATAGTTTCTCTTCATGAATGGACGATGTGATGTGAACAAGCACACGACAAATTAATTTGATGCCCCGGATTTGTTAGTAGTACTAAAAACCAGCATTCCAAAAACACCTCGTATTAACCTCGTTAGTATGTTTTATTTACATATGATGTATGTATTATGGAGTTTTAAATGAAAACAGTGCCTGTTGGTAGGAAAAAGACTACAAACTCTTGCGTCACAGTCAGATGCTTTGTTTGCCCATCCATCCACCGTGACCTACTCGCAGCCTCTTTAGAATAACAGCCCACAAAGATAGATTTGGAGATACTGACCCCTAACATTACATGAAACGTTTTTTTTTTTTTTTTTGCCTTTTAGAAATCACTTGATTTCCAAACAAACTCCATTCTCCATTTGTTGTCTGCACTGAAGCGGGAGTGCACACTGCAAAGCAAATGAGGAGAGCCTCCTGGCAAAGAGCTGCGGCTGGAGAGCGGGTGACAAGGAGCATGACTTCCCATTTTCAACAATAATAAAGAGCTGGTGATGTAAATACAGGAAATAATGGATTAAATATAGTAAGAATATAAATATATAATTTAGCATTCAGTGGAATTGTCAACTATAAGGCACATAACTTAAGCTGCACAAGCTGTTTAGTAAAATGTAATGGTTTGCTCGCTGCATCTGCATCTCCTTTGTTCATTTGTCCACTGGGCTTACTGCTACATTGGCTGGATTTTAACTAAACCAGGAGAAGAAAAAAAAAACAAGCATCTCACCACTGGGTTTTTTTTAGCAACTTCGCTAACTGACCCAAAGGGAGAGCTCGAGCTAAAAGGCAAACAAGGTAGCAATTTTTTTCATCTGCCCTGCTGCCAAAGCATTAACACTGATACACTAAACTGCTATTTCTCGCAGCTTATTTTAAGATGCATGAACTACTGACACTTGCCAGTTGCAAATAGGCTACATGTTCCTAAATGAATTGGCAGAGACACAGAGGGTAAAACAAGTCTGGAACTGTTGTGAGGTAAAGGTCACTGATAATTAGGACGCTAATTAATATGTGACCCTGCTGTCTGGCTGGCCGGCTGTCTACCTGCACTTGTTAATCATTTTAATGTATACAAAGTATTCTCTATCCCCCTCTCTCTCTCCCCCTCTCTCTCTCTCTCTCTCTCTCTCTCTCTCTCTCTCTCTCTCTCTCTCTCTCTCTCTCTCCTTCCCCTTGTTATACACATGCACACACCCATACGGGGAGAATAGGAAGGACAGGGAGAGTTATACAGCACACTAGCTACTCACAGCAATGGGTGTTATGCATATGCACTGGATTCTTTTCCACACATACACACGTCTGTCGCTGACTTACTTTCTCCATGTTGTATTCAGAGAAGCGTATCCCTATCCAAGAACCTGGCCCTCTCACTAATGTCCCTCCTTGTCAGAGACAAAGGGGTTTTAAGACTGGAGGATTTGGCAGGCTCTACCACTTGCAGGCAATATTTCAACCCATCCATCTAGCTAGGATAATAGAGTGTCCTTGCCTTTCAACGCCTGGAGGAGTGACCAGTTATCACAAGCCACCAGCTCTGTTGTTAATAAAACAGGGGATGGGAGGATCGAGGTGAGGAGGATGATAAAAAGAGAAAGAAGGATGGAGAGAAGGGTAGAGGAGAAATGGGCGCAGTGTTATTTTGACAGACGCCTCCCAAAAGGTGAAGTTGATCACGGTCAGCAGTCAGTTACTATGCTGGCAGGAGTTCTCTTTTAACATCTTAGCTTGGGTTTCGGTGAAGATAAATTTAGCCCCATCACATCTCTCTTCAGACCGCGGAGAGTCGGGGTGCGGGGCGGCGTGGGTGGGGGTGGGATGAGAAGAATTGGAGTGGAGAGGTGGGGCACGCGGTGTTAGGCTGATCTAGCTAATGGCCAAACTGACCTTCAGAGAAAGTCGAACAGTAAGAAGAGTAAGTAGTGTGTCATACAAAGCCACTGCAGCTTAATCCAGGTCGTTGCCATTACTCCTGATTCCACCACTGCATTATGATTTTGGGCAGGTCGTTAGGTTTCCACTTTGTATAGAAAAAAATATAAAGTATAGATACCTTTAATTGTAAAGTTGTCCAAGTACCATCAATTTATAACATACCACTTACATCTTATAGCAATGCTTAGACTAGTTGGCCTTCATTTCTTCTCATTACTGTCTTAGCGCGCCCTGGTGAAACATTATTTATACATAAAGAGTCCAAACACAATGAAATTCAAGCCAAGACTTAGCAGTTAAAGCAGTGAGTACATGTCTAACTTGTCACATGTGTTTTTTTCATCTCTTGCAGAGGATGACACAAGCATTCATGGATCAAACACTGACTCTGTCTCCTGTAACCACCACAATACATAAATCTGTCACAAGCAAGCGTGTTTCTGAATCCGCCCTCATGGGTTTCATTGATTCCTCAGTGTGTGTTGGAATCATCGTCTGGAGTCATCCATGTAATATAAGAAGCAACGCTGATGATGAGGGTGTAGGATAAGATTATCAGAGGAGGTGAAAAGGAAAGTGTGTGTGGTTTCTGTGCGTGAATTGCTTGGGGAAAAAAAAAAAAGAGGAAAACTAAAAATACTACAAAAACCTATACAGCTTGTATTATTTAGTAAGTGCTGAATGTAAACAGTACATGCTCATGCACAGCATGCCCATCCCAAGGCAAAACTTCTTGGCATAATTTCAATTATTTTAAGCTGGCTGCCTTACTATAACATGAAATTATTACTCTAGTGTTTGCCGTCATGAATAGAGAATCACTGCTGAAGAAGCAGAACGGCTGACTAAAGCACAGTAATGTTTAGAGGCAATATTATTTGGAATTTTAGAATAGAGCAGAACTGGTTTCATATAAAGTAATATCACCCTGGGCCTTTCCTTTTCTCTCTGGTTTTATCACATTTTTCCACTCTGCAGTCCGTGGAGCATTCCTCTGCTCTACCTGATTGAGACATTCTCGGTCTAAGGCAAACACTCACAATGACAACCTGCACCTCTCTTAGGATCACAGTTGAGTTTCACCTTAAAGTTTCCCTGTCAACGGACTCTGTAAAACATGCAGCACTTTTCCAATCCAAACAAAACATCTCCGTACATAGGCTACTGCCGTCTAGACAGGCAAAGTATTTTATTGGATTCGCGTAAGGCTATTCAAAATGTTAACAGGGGCTTGTTGCATACTGTGCAAGGAAAGGACTCTGTTATTGTATTTGAAAAAAAAAAATCTAAATAATTAGTTTCTGAGAGGATCTGCAGTTCAAAACCAGTAGAAATAACAGGTGATAAACTATTTTCTTTCTTTTATTTATTTATTTGAGTTTATTTTCAAGCTTCAAAATGATTTTGATTAGTTCATTATTTTTTTTCTAAATAGCAGCAGTTACTTTGAGAGACCAAAAAATGTGACCCCATAAAAGAAGGTCGAACAAAAACAACTATTCTGTTTAGCAAAAGATTCATATCCAAAGCCCGGCAGACAGTCTAATATATTACAAAGCAGGAAACCAAACTATGTCTAATACAGGCAACCCGTGGGCTAATCAGTAGCAAGATGCATCACACAAGTACATTTGGTGCCAAAGTAAAAAAAAAAAGTGATCTAGCAAATGAGATTTTACCTTTAAAGATAAAATGATTAAAGAATGGCATTAGCATTATTGGTGCAGTGCTTTGTCTTGCACACGATGTTTTCAAAATCTGAAAAGACTTGCAGCCCATTCACTGCTTGTATCTTAGGGAGCCTAATGCGGTATTACTGTTGTACTACATGCTATTACATACCCCATAAATGTGATTTAGCACTCCATCACAGTCTCTTTTAAAAAATCCAAATACTGCCAACATTAACAGCTGCAAGTGTCTGTGGCGTTTTGCTAATGTGATTTTCCAGCTTGGTCAATAAGTACATTTTGGAAAGTAATGCATTTAGGCTATGTGTGAACGACGTAAATGTATTCGTCACTGGCTCATCTTCAGCTTACACACTGACACCTACGAGGATTGTTTTTGACACCATGCCTAATGTCACCTTGGTACGGTGTCACGTCACCGTTTTCCAAGACCGAAAGGTAAAACTACATGCGCATATGCATACGGACTTTCTCTTTCTTTATACCGGCCGCGTTTCTCAGTGAAAAAACAATATAAATATATTCAAGTTGTTCTACCTTCTCTTCGCTGTTACCTCAGTTGGTACTCCTCTCACCTCCCTAATCTTAACTTAGTTCAAATGTTGCCTTCCAACTACAAACACCTACTTTGCAGTCCTGAAATTGCAGCACCTGGATAATAATTATTATTCAATGTCCGGCACAACACAATGTTTATTAAACAGCAACGTGTCACAAACAAGAATGCGCACACTAAATTGCCTTACAGGGTGCTATAAAGCTGCAAGAATAGACCTGTGCCGCGTGAAAAGCAAAGGGTAAACATCAGTCACTTGTTTTTCTTAACACCCGTCTGACTTTTTAAGACGCGGAAAAGAATGGGCCTAAGTCCGTTTAATAATATGAATAAAATAAGGAGGGTTATGTATCACAGTTCATTTTACAGAAAAAATCCTTGTGGACACACAGCTTTGATTGTTTTGGATTCCCCCCACGTCAATATTTTAATACGTTTGGAAACTCCAGTGTTCCAGACACTGGTAATAGATATACATAGTAGGATATATATTGATCCTCATGAGTCTGGGGACCACAGAGTGAAAAGCTCCCAATAAATCAATGGGACATACGCAATCTACAAGGTGACTTTTCGAGTTTCTTAATGTATTTATCCTACCGCGAAACAACTACTCTGGAAGCTGCTATTTGTCCTGTGCTGTGACTAGTTTACACAGATTAACTCAAGGCTCTGTTCCGATCCGTATTATTTGTGCATAAGATTAAACGATTAATTCGGGGAAGGTGCCTGCGCGAGCTCAAAGTTTCACCAATCCACGGGAGGGAATAATTTCGTCCAGCTGTGCCTTTTCACGTTAGTTCTTGCCACTCGCGCAACCCCGCCCTCGCCATAGAACAACTCCCTGATGCACTCCGAATGACAGAGGAAAGGAAATTATCGAACACCAATACAATAAAGCTGTCTGGTAACTTAATAGGACTGCTGAGTAGGGGCACTGTGGCCATCTTGCTTTGAGGCGATAATGAGAGTCATCATTCCCTCTTGGGCTGGTAGAGAGGGGCCTCTGCGGTGATGGTGGGTTGAGTGTGTGTCTATATGCGTGTGTGTGTGCACATGCGTGTTTGTCTTTGAGCTCCTTGAGTCCGGTGAGGCCCAATAAGCAAACAGCGCAGTGCTTTAACAAAGCCAGAGAGATCTCCCGTTGAAGCTTGGGAGAGATCTCTGAGAAATTTTTGATCATTAAATCAGGCTAAAGTCCAAATATTGACTTAGTGAGCTTTAGGGAGACGCAAAACATAGACTATTCCATATATCATATTAGAGGTCCCTGAACCATTTATATGTTTGGGGAATAAGCCTCGAGTTGATAAAAGAACGATTTCTAACAGCCGAGATAAAAGCAACATTTGGTGATGGAACATCTGCAGGAGAAGTTTTAAACACAATGGCTGTTTTCCTGTTTATTCAAATCACCTCTGAGGTTTCCATCTGATAAAATCGCACAAATTCAGGAACAATGTCTACATTCAGCGTTGCGGACATTAAAGGAGAGCCTAAGGGATACCACCTGAGATATTTACATTTATGCCACTGCAAACTGTTGTTTTTTTAATAAGCATTCTGATGTAAGACGGGGCAAGGAAAGAAAGAGAGAGAAAAGATGAAAAAGAAAGCATCTAAGGACATCGCTTTCTCGACACTCTAGTGTGGATCAGGCTGGCAGCAGAACATTGATTGATTATACTGTGCTTGCTTTCACTCTGGGCCCAGTATACTGTAAGTTGTAGGCTTAACATAGTTAAACAGGGCCTGAGGAGAGTGTGTATGATTGCGCGGATGGGCAGGAGAATATGGTGGGCACAGGTCAAAAGGCATCCTGTGCTCGCAGCCATGGATGTATTAAAGAAGGGATGAAGTATTCAAACATGGCGGTCCGTTTATATCAAAAAGAGCCGCTCACTGAGGGCGTTTACAGAAAGAGGTTTCTAACAGCTTTCTACTCCTGTAATTCATGCACACTGGAGTCCTTCTTTCCCTGTATCCACTGTCCACACAGAAAATAACTTGATACAGCTCCTGATGACTTTTACAATGATCTAAACGCTCAAGTGTGATGTTAAGGACACGGTCGTTTCCTCCGGTTTACCCTGACTGTAGCTCCACACAGCACAGTACCTGAGGATTTGAGCCCAGCCCAAGGGAGTTTGGGTAGGTGGGACACGTCTATACCTCTGTCTTGTTATCTTCCCCCATTTGCTGGTGGTGGACCCACGGGTGCACAACAGGTGATAAATGTTTAATGTAGGGTGTACCACTAATGAGAATATAACTAGGCTACAAGATAATGATGTGTAAAAAGTCTGTGTCTTCTATGAAGTCGGCAAATCCCTCACGCAGTATCAGAGACAATGTCAATATGCACCGGTCAATACTCGCGACTTGCATATGCAAGGATTTGCATTTTTAAGCTGGAATTAACAGCGTCTCTATTGGCGGCTATATTAATGATATATATTTTTGAACTTACCACTCGGCCGTAGTTCACAGAGCAACAACATGAGAGCATCAGCGATACAGTATCTGCTTTACAATGAGGGAGCGCACACACGGCTGACATACAGTATATAGGGGATCTATTGACAACAACTTATTCAAATCAATAATTCTCCTCCTTCTTCACTAAGAGCTAAGCAAAGACATTCTTCTGTTATCAGGCTGAATATTTCATGCACACAGTGACTGGATTACTAAGAATCCATCCATTCATCCATTATCTATAATCACGTATCCTCATCAGGGTCATGGTGGGGCTGGACTTTGGACAAGTATTGCAAAGTATAGGTATAGATATAAGGACAGACAGGCACATAAGAAAAAAAAAGATACACTACTATAGATGAAGCAGCTCCAGCAGATTCTGCATCCACCACTAAATGCAAGACACAATGATGAGTGGGGAATTTTAGAGACAGCAAATTATCCCCGTATCATGAAAGGGCAAAAAATAAACAAACTTGCCATTGTGGTTTAAAATGAAGGCAGAATATGGTGAGACTCCTCGTTTACAAGAAACCCTCCCCATGTTGACATACTTTAGTTGATAACAGAGAGCAAGAAAAACTGACATCATTAAGATTCACCAGTGTGCAAGCACAGCAACAGAAGCAAACCTCCTCCAACCCCCAGATGACTATCAAGCACTGTGTTTTCTAAGCATGGAGGTAATGAGACAAATACTTATTACTCAAGTAAAAATGGCATGGATATTAGCATCGCATTAGGCCCTGAATTTAATGATGTTGTAAGTACAATATGTCACAGTAACTAAGAGGCAAAATATACTTAAACATTGCGTAGGGGAAAGGGCATAAATATGAAGGAAGCAGAGTGCGGTTCAGTGCAGTGTCCCAAATAGAAGAATGCCTACAAGCATGGATGGAGTCATGAATGAGAAAATGATACTGGATCCAGCAGATCATAACCGAGATTAACATGCCACTGCGTGGGATGCTGAAATAAAACTGCTGTAGAGCATAATTAGAGGTTATTGAAAGTAATGTCTTGTGTTAAATGAATCTATGGTGATCATTTAGTGAGAAATGGGACCATCGGTACTCACTAAAGGGGTGCAAGGGGTCCAATATTCAGGGTTCAGCTCGGCTCGTGGACGGAGGTCCAGATATTCAGGGTTCAGTTCAGTTCGGGCACGAGTTAATGTTCCCTTCATGGAAGATTGAAAAAAAAAGGCTGTTAGAACTGTTTGTTTGGCTTCAATTTGTTGGTCATTTTTACAAGTAGTTATATATACAATAACAACGTGAAATACTTTTGAATCATCTAAGTCATCATTTTTATCACAGCTGCCCCTTAATGCCCTCAAATGAGCTTGACTTTGTACTGTCTTTACTGAGTAAAGAGCCACCATTAGCAAAAAATCATAAACTATAATGAATACTCACAGTAGAGCAATTAAAAAAAATGCCAATTCAACATTCCACAATGACTTTTGAACAAGAATCCCTGTAAAATGAAGAGCAAATTATATTCCAAATGAGGTTAGCATCTAGTTTTCCATTCCTGAGGCCCTATTGCCTAAATGACAGGCCGGTGGAATAGACTGAATCTGCTGGGCCCCATGAGGTCTATGATGTATACTGTAATTATCTGCTGATTCTCAAAATGGCTGTGTGTAATGAGGCTATGCTGCATGAAGCCCCAGGCATAAATCACTGTCTTTAACTGACTTCCAGATGACCAACAACAACACAGAGCAGAAGCAGAGAGAAAGGAGGGAATGGGTTATCTGGGCAGCAGCGCTATATAGCATCCAACTTGTGCTTCTTATCAGCACAGGCCATATTGTTCACCAAACTTGCTTACTTAAGACAGTTTTGTGCCTCCTAAAAATAGTCAACTCACTTGCACTTATTCCCAGTTATTTATCTGTTTACAGCTCGGATACCAATGTATTAACTGCTCGCAGCTTTATTTAGCTATGCAACACAGGTGGAGACTTTTTTATTGATGCCGTGTTAGGCTTAACTATGTTGAATGGCAATGTGCCAGTCAGTCTGTCAGACTGGCTGCTGTCATTGGCATGAAATTGTTTCCACACAAACATAAACAAATAAAAAAGCTGCCACCCCCACCGGAGCACAAATACACACTTTGAATATGAAGTCATATATATATATTTTTTTTTTTATACAGACCCAGTTACAGTTAATAGACATATATAGAGAGTGCAGTGGGCCATATACAGAATTGAGTGAATAATCTGAGACAGAATAAATAATGAGGGGAAATTTTCCATCCTTGGCAGAAACATTGTCGTTAGCAAACATCACAGAGTTAAAATGTCACCAGTAAAGTCCATCTTCAAGGCGGCTTGAATTACAGTGTTCGGGTTGACAACACACAATAGAACATGTTAAACTGTTAAAAATGTATGTAAATGTACAGTTCTAACAGGAAAACCCAAATGATAAACTACATTTACTTGTTACATACATGCATAAAATCATAAAAACAGCTTTTATTAACTTCTTTTATTAGCTTCAATTAACCACAGAAACAATAAAAAGGTCCCCAGTCCTAAGTGTCAGTCATACACAACACTACCTCAGAAAGTGAATAAAACGTATGCTTGTCAGCGATCATCATTACCAATATCCCCTTTCTGTCTTCAGTCCACAATCTTCTCAGTAGCCTGTAAAAAGAACAAATGAAAGATTTCATTTAGCAACAGGGTTATTTTACTTGTTAGTTAATATTAACAAGATTGACAGGATATACCAAACAACCATGGCTGCAATATGGTGACTGGCTGTCGTTTAAAACTAAGATGAGGAGAATTGCTTTAATCTGCGGTCCTTACTTTGAAACTACAGTAAAAATGGCAAAGCATTCCATATGCTCTTTGTGAGGTTGTTAACCTCATACAGTGAAAATATCATTGATCAGCCATGTAACATCAAAGTGAGCGTATGTGAAATCGACTGTATTCGTATTTCAGTATCATCACAGGCTCAATATTTACTGCTGAAGTTCATTAACATCTATACACATGTAATATTTGAATTCACAAACATTGGATTTGTTGCATGGATGTTCTGCATTGGATATGTGTTCCTTTTTCCTAGTTATTCAGTGTAAATGGATGGTTCTTCTGTGCCCAACATTACCATCCCTAAAATGTTACCCTAAAGTAACCCTAAAGTTAGTTACCTAACCCTTCTGAATCTAACATGGAAAAATGAATATGAAAATATAATTAGGTAGCTAAATAAGATTTTGCTTACCATGCTTGATGAACGCAGGGAGTCAGTTTGCGCTGCTGGCTCTGCCGTGGAGTGACGTCCATTAAATGCAGAGGGGGCCTGGCTGCAGACCCCCTCTTTGGAGTCGCCTGTGGGTGGAGTAGCGTAGTTCTCTTGGGGAATACGGCAAGAGTTTAAGAGATTGATTTGCATTTTTGTCATTCGGCTTTATTTGTCATGATATTGCACGAGGTTGAAGGGTACAGAGCGATTCACGAGGAGGTCGAGCAAGACCTCTCGGTTTAAATGAGATTCCCATGTGGGATTTGCAACAGCAACTGGCACGCAAGGACTGAAGGGATTGAGCTTTTTCATACCATTCCTAATAATGTGCCAAATTGTTGAGGAAGATAGAGTGGTCCGTTTTTAAGATTCTTTAATGAAGTTTGGGAATCCAAATACCATCAACGCCATAACAACATTTGTGAATGAAGCCTCATTAAAATTGCCATTGGTATTACCATTAAATGGCAGCATAAACATTCTAGTCCCGGGAAGGTTCTAACTATTTGAACAAGAAACTTCTTCCGCAACCTTAACTCGTACATTTTTCCAATTATTGGAGAAGGATGAGGGAAATAGTTGAAAGAAGTCTGGAGCAATATTCAGAACCTTTATCTCATTATGCATCTTCTTAATATATTCCACTTGTCTGTCACTCTAATTAATGGCAGTCCTTTTCCATAAACCACCCAGAATGTGAGATTATTTATTAGTACCTAGCCATTTATCAGCAGTGTGATAAGTGACAGAGAGAGGGGAAGTGAGAGTTGGCAACATTATAATTGATCATTTTTCATGGCAAAATGTCACAGTGGTCGTGGTAAATCCTCGCAGTGTGATACTGTCAACGCTGACAAAAAAAATAAGGTGCATAAATAAAATAGGTTATTGAGATTGATTGAGTGCTGGAAGTGACGTGAGGTATCAATAAACTCTCCATTATCTGAGCGACAGGGGTAGAACATTTTATACCGAAACGCTGTGGCAAACGCTAAACAGATGATTAAAGTTGTGGAAGCACAACAAATTCACAGAGAAACTATCTTTAGCATTAACATCAAAAATTGATATTTAGACTTTCTCATTTGTACTGTCAGGCAATACAATCTAAATAATAAGTTCTGGGTTTGGTTTCCACTTAACTGAACCAGTAGAGGGGTTAAAGAGGTTTCTTGATGGAGAATTCTACACTGAAACCTCTACATTCACAGTGCTGTTGAGGGGATAGCTGCTCTACAAATTGAGACAGAAACGAAACAATCAGTGCATCATAATGCAGCCTCAACAGCCTGGGGGCAAGCGCCTTTTTCGTAAATTTCTGGCAAGAAGCATGTCGCACAAATATATGCTATAGTGGTATAAGGTTTGAGGAAGACATTTTCAGTAGGTGTGGGTGGGACTGGCATCCGTCAAGTGCAGTTACAGCCCAACAGCGTGGACAAAAATGACCCTCCCATAAAGAAACTGTCCTCCTTGTGTGGGAGATGCAGAATCATGACAAGTAAATACATGGCACCCTATATTCCCGTGGGAGGATATACAGTAACACAACCGAGCGTTGTTCGTGCCTCAGAGAAAGCATTGCTCAATTCCAGAAGAGGTTAAATGATCAGAAAAAGAGCCGGTCAAGACTCGCGGCGGACAGCAGGGGTAGTTTGACAACAAGAACGTGCATTCAGAGGGTGCTGAAACTTAAGTTACAATTTCACACATTCTGCCGCAAAAATATCTGGATCACAATCATTCTCACCACCGACATATTTATACATACAGTACACGCAAACAAGAAACTGCGACGGTAGGCGTGATTAGCTAAGCGACGCGAGCTTTAATCCCCCAGATAACCTTCACACCTACATTTTTATACCTGCTTAACCTGTGCAGGGTTAGTGGGGGGGTTTGGGGAGCTATTCCTAAAGGCACTGGGCATGAGACAAGATACACTGGTAATGTTGCCATGCCACAAGACAATGCTGTTCGTGTCTATGGGCAATTTAGAGTTTGTAGTTTACCTAAACGGCAAGTTGTGGCAGAGAAGTAGAGCATGAAATGCGCATGGATTCACACACCGAGAGCCCCTTCCAACGGCTCCACGACTGAGCCGCCGTCCTACGTACGACGCCTACTTTTTGAAATTTAACAGTTCATAGTGAGTCACCAAGATGCCAAATGGGCACGAGCAGGAAAACACTCAACAGCCATGCAGCTTTGTCAGCACAAAGCTCGGCCATGTGCAATCATGACATTGGAGCCCTGGGTGTTTTTTAGCCAAATAATGTGTGTCCAAAATGTGTTTTCCACAGATTAGTGCTTCTAAGAAGTCTAAGCATTTGTACTGTGGCAGGGGACATCTTAGCTGTTAGTCTGGGGGGGATGCACTCACAATTTTGATGAGATCTATCTCTTTTTTTACTATTAATGTTAATTCCAGTGACGGTCTTTCTATATTACAATAGCTCCTTAGTTAAAAAAGTTTAATATTATCACAAAGAATTAGTGTTACTCTCTTTGGGAACCTTAAAAAAACTGAACTTTTATGACCAACATGAAAAGGTAAGAATAACAACATACTGCTGAAAGTCTCGGCGGACCTGTAAAGCTACTGTGTTGAACTTGTCTGTATGCTGAGGGCTGAGAAGATGAGTTTCATTAGTGGGATGAAACACACTTTAATCAGCTTTCCCATTAGTCTAGCCCTGCCAAGCCTTCCCAGTCACAGCAGACCTTTAGTTCTGTTTAATTACCTTAGAGATACCACTGCATGCACTCTTCCTTGACATCACAAGACAACGTTTGTTTCCCCGACAAGTGTGTGTGTGTGCGTACTGCTAAGGAAAAGAACATGATGTTTATCTTGTGACTAGTGGTGAGACTCAAGAGGGAAAAACAATACTTTGCATGTAATGTGGATGACTCACTCTCAGGCAGCTCTCGATCATTATTTATTTACTTAGCCATTCATTTATTTATTTATTAACCAACCGCATCAATATACAAACGCACGCTTTTAATTAGAAAGAACATTTTTTTCATGAAATGAACGCGAGGTAGACGATCATAAACCTGGCAAACGTAGTGCAGCCATTTGATCCAGTTGATAAACTGCACGACGGTGACCATATTCCACTTATAGCAGGTGTTAATAGTTAACACTTAAAGCACAGTAAAATCAATCAGAGCGTCATCTGACTTGTCTCTGGAAATTGCCCAGTATGGGTTAATATATTATGGCCATAATCGCCCTGTGCTGGCACGGCTTTCTCCTTCTTAGCAGCCTGCTGACTTACAGTCTGAGCTGTAGTAATGCAAATGAGCCCATAAAGTGGTCCTGTGTCGGGGGAATCTCCCTCTGGACATCAGACAGAGATCAGATGAGCAGCTCCGTCTCTTATTCCGCAATCTTGTCCCTACTTCATACCGCATAATTAGATTTCGCTGCTTTGTTTTGTTTACATTTTGGTCTGCTTTATTTTTGCATGGGCTCCGTCACCGAACAATACATTTTATTTTTTTTTTAAATGAAAGGAATGTAACAACAGGGGGGGGTGGAAGAACTGTGCAGTTAGGATCCAAGGGAAGGGGGAAAAAAAGTGTGCAGTGCAAAGGGAAAAGGAATGGAGGGAAGGAAAGTGGTGATGATTAAAAAACGAGAGCCCAAAAGAGGGTGCTACTAACTTATTTATATTAAGCTGTTGAGATGGCTGGGCGAGAAAATCTGTGATTATTATTCTTTGATTTGCAAAGCTACGCGGTGATTGGCTCTTCCTTTGGTGGCGGCATTAAACTTTATGTTTATAGGTCCCAGTGTTAAGCCCATTTCCACGCTCCCTATTCCACACACTAAGTATTGACATTCCATTTAAGTTGACGACAGTGAGGAGGGTATTTTATGACAGAAATGTAATGGAAAAGCATGCAGTGGGTATTGCAGTAAAAAAAAATATCACCCAATTACAAGGACATCTTTGCATAGTTGCAAAGCAAAGAGGATATGCATGATGCACCTCAGCTTTGTTCCGAAAGAACAAAGGGAGAGGAGTTCATTGCAGTCCTCCGCCCCTCCACTCTCTCTGCTGTATTAAAACACATACAAAGAGAATACTCTCTAATGAAAAGCCTACTGTAAATATAAAGATTGTGTTTGATATGATAATGAATTACACAGGTTTAAAATTGTCCCCGCTACATGTAAATTAACGCAAACACAATCTCCAGAGTGTGTTTGGAGAGAGGGAGAAAGATAAATGTAATACTGTGGATTGTTAACATGGGTATTCAATAAAGGTGCTTTGTGAGTGAATGGAAAACAAATTAGGTTAAAGTCTTGTGACAAGATAAATAAAACCATGATCAATTAAGTGGTTGAAGAAAAAAAAAAAAAAAAAAAGACAGCGGTCCAGCACTCAATGGGGGTAGTCTCGCTGTTACGGTTTCATTCTTGAGCCACAGAAAATCATTGATTCTCCCTGGCACCCTGTCCTTGTCGTTACAGTCGATGCTGAGGCCAGCCCAAACCATTCCGAACAAGGAATTCAGCCGGACTTGTGGCAGAAGTGTAATAAGCAGATTTTATGAATTTTTGGAGTGCGGCGACAAGAAGGCAGAATGCTGCGGGTCACCCGGAGAACACAATGAATGTATTAACAAAGCGATTCTCTGACATTACTGCACAGTTACAATTACTTGAGACCGAGGTGATAGAGATGTCAGCCTTTCTGATGAAACAGGTTGCAACACCAAACAAACATTTCATCTGTTTTTAAGAGCGATTTCCTGCCTATTAACTACCAGAACTAAATATATATATGTATATATATATATTATATATATATATATATATATATCACTTTTCTTTCTTATGTTTCTCTTTTACCATTCATCTATTCTATAAGTGCACCTTTCATCTCTCGAGCTCACTGGGGGTCTGTGTGTGTGTTTCTGGCCTCAGCATACCGTTACCCAGGGAGTTCTCCCAAAGGGCCCGTGTACTGACGGAGAAGAAAGTTGTTGCAGGAGTGCAGCACTTTTCTGAGATCAGATGGATTTCTACTGGTCACTCTGTTGTACACTTTTCTGACCTCCAATTTCTTTGCAGACAGTATTTTCTGCTCATTCCTCTTGACAGAACAGTAACTGTTTGGATAGATAAACTCTCTAGGTATCTAAACTTTTCTATGGCCATCTGAAAAGACAGATGTGTGTTGGTATTTTTTTTTAATGTCTTTTATCCCTCTTTGAGCTTTAACTTAGTGTTTTATACCACATGTTAAGACGTGAGTTTGGAGTCCGAGATTTGACAGTTCAAGCCACCACGTCGAGGTTGTCGTCATGAACTGGGTCTCTTAAGTAACCAGATTTATACCATGGAACCTCTTTACATTCAAATGACTAAATAAACTGTTGAACAGTATCTTCTCTTTCATTTCTGTGGCGATCATCATCATCACCATCATGAGGTTAATGTCAAACCCCAAAAAGGCCCTCAAAATGAAAATTCTGTTCAACAGAAATGTGGAAAGAAGACAGATTTCCACTGAATCCACTGAGAGAGGGATCAATAGAAACATAACCTTCTGTTTCGTTGTCAGAATAGCGAGTGACAGCTTTTTTTTTTTTTTTTTACACAACTCCACAACCATCCTTACACAGCGCAGACATTTTCTGTCCGCCTGTATGTCTCTATCTATCTGCTACTGTCTTTGTTTCTCCATCGAGTCAAAAGTTCTTTGTTCGTTCTGGAGCTGCCGCTCTGCTTCAAAAGAGCCCAGTGAATTGATGAAGCTGTTGCAGTAAAAGTGCTGCGTTTAAGTCAACTGAGCATTCCCCCTTGAGGCCGAGAAATGCTTTCACTTGAATAAGTCCAATTTACAAGGCATATGCCCACCTTCAGACCCACTCTACCCCACCCTATTAAATCTAACACTGGACAATGAAGGGTAGAATAGCTATAAGAATCTAAAGTAGCCTAAATCCATGCTTTCCAATTTGTGAATATGGGTTACAAAGCCGCCATGCAGTGTGTGCTATATAGAATGATATACATTATTCTCTAACCTCCTGCACTGAGCGCATTATATTACTTCCATCCTGATGAGGACTCTTATGTTCTTGAAAAAAAATACTGACTCACAATATTGAATCCCGTACAGCCTTCAGGTAGGACACAGTGTACATGTGAACTGAACGGCAACTCCTCTTTTTTCCGTGCCAACTTTAGACATTTTTAGCAACAGTAGCAAGATTTCAGGGCTCCAAGGATGGCATGGTTGGTTCGAAACCACTTTAATCCAGTTGGAAGAAAAGAGTAGCACAGCCTTTGTGTACAGGTAAGGTGTTTTTTAAAAATCTTCTTTTGAATAAAAGTCTCAAGTGCTCTCATCTTTGAAATGTTTTTATGCAATATTGTCCGTACTGTATCCCCATTACTCATGTTATAGGTACACACAGTTCATGGAACGGACCACACTGTCGATCCTATTGTTCTGTCAAGGTTAGAGATGAAGATATTGTACTTATCAGTGACCAGCTGTGCCTGTCACTGAGCTTGAGAGATAATTGAATGTGTCTATATAAAATGTTCCTTACCTGTCCTTTAAAGCCTTCTAGCTTTAATAAACAGAAGTCATTACTGCCGTCCCTCAACACTACTGAATGCTCACTCATTGCGTTGCATATCATTTATTTATTTATTTACATAATGGCAAGTCCTTTGACTCCCACCTTGTCACTCCTGTTAGCGTTCTTCTTTGTCTCCATCTCAAAAATAACTGTGTCAAATCATGAAATGGTAATAATCACTGTGAAATTGCGACTGGAAGCAGTTGTTTTGTTCTGCGGTCTTTCTTATCAGACACTAGTAGTCACAGTTGGGTGCCAAATGTAAGGCGGGTACCCAACAGGGCTCAGACAAAAGCCTTACCATAAGACACTGATAGTCAATTAAAATTTCATCAATTGGTTGAAAAGATTCATAGATGAGTGTCTGTCAGCGTGCTGAATGCTGCTCGAGAATGTTTATGTTCCGAGTGTGTTACGGCTGACGGAGTGAGAAAATAACCAGATTTGTTTGCACTTTCTTCAGAATTGCGGGATTGTGTAAGATGATGATGATAGCAGACGTCTGCCTTCCTTTCTTTACGGTTGCAGACGGCTCATCAGCGGATTTAACAAAACAATGATGGTCACATATGAGAATGGTTCTTGGCTCAGATCCATCTCTGTAGTAGTAACAACAACAAACAAACAAACAAAAAAAAAAGGGCCCCAAAAGAAACGATCAGTCCCTAAGTTTTCCTCACCTGGCTCCGCTTTCAAATGAAAATTTACTGTGCGTTCGGGTAAATTTCTCACCCTGCCCTGCCCCACTTTGGTGAAACGAATAGCTTTATTTGTATGGTTGTTGGTCTTCATAAAACATGTAGCATGTATTTTTCTGATTAATCTCGCAGCGAGCCGGCTGTCTGATTACTTTCCATGTTTACCAGGGAGAAGCAAAATAGGATGCCTTAGAAAAGTTTAGCAAAAGTAAAGTAATCCATATTGGAAACATTGCTGTCAGTCGGGGTTCGTATATGCAATATGTTTTCTGCGCTGACATCAAGAGGAAGATGGGGATGATGTATCATTTTTCCAAGCTGCAATTTTGAATTGCAGACTGAACTGATTTACGTTGCTCTCTGTGGTCTTCCCAAGCTGCTTTGAACACAGTAAATTTTGAAACAAAATCAACACAAATCAACAAAACGACTCTTACAGTTTGAGATGCGCCTGCGCGCGCTTGCTTGTGCATTCAGATGAGACACTCAGAGGTTCATTATCTATGCTGATGTAACTGTCTCTCTAAAGACTGCCTCTGCATCTGAACATAAGGTGTTATGGTTACAGTGAATTATCTGAGAAGAAAGGCTTCTCTCTTTCGCTGTTGTTTTCCTATGTCGACATCTACCGCAAGTTGGCCTGTACACTCCTCTGAACTTTTCGGCGCTCCTCTTATTCTGTATGCACTTTGTGAAAGACCCTTAAAGTCTGTTTTTGTGCGCAGGCACACATCACGGTGTAATGATCAGAATATGAAGTCTCTGAATGCAAACACAAGGTTATGCTTTGACTTTTGGAAAAAAAAAAAACAATCGATTTTCTATCTCTGTAGCTGAATTAGACCTCACATTTGATCTGTGCTGTGTGTGTGCGTGCGTGTATGCATTACCGTCTACACGCTGTTTATACAGCGTGAATATTATGTAAGTCAAATAAAAAAACAGTGAGTGAGAGGATGCTTGCACAGGAAACAGCGACATAGAAAGTGGACACATTTGCATGCAAACGGTGCTTACTGGTCACACCGAAGTGATGTTATTTACCTCAGTGTGCATGCATTATTTGATAGCCATGTTCCTTTATTTAGTTGCTTGAGATTCAGCTCGATGCATGCTGGGAGCATTCTGTGTTAGGAAATGTTGCCTGCATTGTTCCTTTAGTAAAATATTAGAGCACAGTGACGTATAACAATTATTGTTACTGTGTGAGGTGGATGAAAATGCACATGTGTTTTAGGCAAGTTTGACAAACAGATATTGAGGGTGCACATTAATTGTTGACGTAACCTTAATTGTTATATTTTATCTACCTCATTGATATTGCAAATAGCAGCCCTATGTGTTTGCGCTTAATCCTGACTTCACTATTTCCGATGCAGAAGGGAAACAACAGAAATGCCTTGGAAGAAATGAAACAATGACAGAGCAGAAGGTGATATATGGTGAAAGTAATACACAATGCAGAGTCATTTTCTCTCCACTGATGTTTCTTTAAGACGCTGAAGGTTAAGATTAAAAGCTTGTTATTTTTATATATCCCAGATAAGTATCTTGTTAACCATCCTCCACACCTAATTTACTGTAATTAAAACACTTTCTTGTATCAAAGGAGCATCTGCCAACTTCGTCTGTGGGTTGCAGTGAACCTTCTCCTCATGAATATGTAAATCATCAGTGAACCTGGTAGAATCAACCTTGGACCAGAACCAGCCAATGATAAATCACACAGTGATAAGAAATAATATTTTTGGAGATTCAATTGAATTAACAGCTGGGCCACATAAGGTAATCCGCAATGAATAACACAAAGGCATCGGATGCTATCTGCTCTGGTCAATCTCTAATATCAGAGAATTACACGATATCAAGTGTGACAGCAAAGCTAATGGTCCAAGATTATCTCCAAGCTGAAGTAGCTCGCAGACAAGTTAACTCAATGGTTCCTGTCCGCGTGAAGAAAGGTTTATAGCTAGTGTAAACCTGCAGGATTTTGAGGAACAAGGGTTACAAACAGTGAGAAGAAAGATGACAGAAAGAAATTAGCAGGTGAGCCGTGCTGCAGATGACTGCGGGGGCAACAGTGTTATCACTGGTAAAAGGTTTGATTCATCACGCAAGCAACAAAATGGTTACATCAGTGCAATACTTGAATGGAAAAAATGGTAATATGTTGACATCGGTGGGGAGTTTCTGTGTAATAATATAATATCATAGCTAAACTATGTTTCTGTTTGATTATTACCACAACATTACTTAACTGTTACATATATTATATCAACCAAATATACACATTGTCAGTACCAGGTTATTAAATACTATTACTTTGGTAAATGCATCATATTAAAAAGGTATTATCTTCTTTTTTTTCAAACTATTACAGTGTTATTACCAGGCTTTGATGTAAAGTGCAACCAAGTAGATTTCGAGTTAAGTTGGAACTGCGGAGGCTGTTAGATATTTCTGGAGTGTAAGTTTTGGGAGGTATATCTTTATTTATGTAGTAATCATTTTGGACTGCAGTTCAAATTTAAATGGGGTCCACAACATCCTTTAAAAGCTTGAGTTCCTTTCAGCTCCACACACCAAACACCCAGAACTGCTGGTCAGGGAAAATATAGTTGGATGTTTAACAGAGGTTCACTTGATATTGCAGTATTGATTCTGCTTCACACTTTAGACAAATTTCTTATGCCCTAAAGGTAACAAGAGAAAATAAAAGTGAAAGAAATCACAGATCCAAGTCTTTGAGGCCTTTGGGAAGAAATTAAGTTCGGGTTGGACTTTAAGGGGGCTGTTAGATGGAATGTTAGATGTGATTTTGCCATCAACCTTTCACTTGTTCCAACATCTGCTATTACAATAAATTTTAAAAAAGCTGCAGGTCCCTGGCTCTCCTTCTGTTATGTACCATAACGTTTTTCAGTTTTCTTTGTGTGATCTGACATATTATGCATGAAATCCAGCCCTGGAGCATAGGGATGTGAAATACAGCGCAGAAACCTGTAGAGGCTGCCAATTGTTCTACTATCTCATAATTTTTTGTAACAAGTCAGTAATGTAAAATGGAGCATGTAAAACCTTTGAAAAATCAAATGTGATTTTGATATTTTGAAATCCTTTGACATGACGGTGGGGAGGAAAAGAAATCATACTATCCAGATTTAGTACATTTTTTAAAGACACAAGGTCTTAAAAAAATATATACTGTACCTAAATATTCTTCCTGAACGTAACCTGTGATTTAACAGCTCATGAAAAAAAAAAAGACTTTAAACTTAAAAGGACCCAAGTCTGAGGGGCCCTAAAGGAAATGGATGAATGCATACTAGTTAAGAAAAGTGGTTTACACTTTCTTTTTTGCTAAAGCGCTGCCGTCAAATTGCTTTATGAATTGACTATTAAGTGGTTCACTTTGTGACTTTCACTCCAGGAGAGAATAAAGTTTGTCAGCTGTGCGTGGCAGCCATGTACACAAAGAGAGTACAAAGATTCATAAAAGAGCCTATATTGAGGCATGTCTGCCTCATGGGCCACGATACAATTCCCTAAAAAGTAATCTCTAAAATACTGAAGCCACCCTGCAATCCAACAATAAAGCACTGCACCTTCATTAAAGGCTCCCTTTGGAGTTGTGGACCACCTATAGTGGTGGATGATCCACATTTTGGCTGTGCACAGTTCTACGAATGGTGTCACACTATTCCACTGATCTAGAGGTGGGGGTAATGCCAAGATATGCTGCAATGCACCAACAAAGACGGGGAAGAAGAAGTCTGCAAGCTAATAAACACTGATGTAAACAATGCTGGATTCAAAATACTGTAAGAAAAAAAAACAGCTTTGTTTCATGAGGAACAAAATACACTTTTGTGGTCTTGTCTTGAAGTCTTTTTGTGAGTAACACCGAATCCAAACATAACTTGTGTTGGTTTACAAGAAAACATTTGAAGAAAACGGTCATCAACATGCACGAGACATATGCCGACCTTTGGTCCCTGCTGTGAGTCAAGTTTCAAAAACACTGGATACATGGATTTCCCATTATGCAACCAGAGAGCATTTTTAATTAGACCCTCCCTGCGCGGTGAACACCCACATCCTCAAAACTAAGTCCTCTAACAAAGGCTTTCTGTGTACAGTACATGTCTCAACCCCAATTAGAGCTAACCCCCAGGTGACATCATCAGGTGCATTTTCTCCAACTTTATTCATTCAGGGCCACAGGTAGATCTCAGAAAACTGTTTTCACGGGACGGGTACTCACTGCTGTCAGTAGCAGTACTTCTCACGATCACTGACAAGTAAACTGATGCTTCTGTTGTGTTAGCAGGCCTCCTTACACCGCCATCAGTTTCAGTTGGACCCAACCTGAAAACTCAGACCTAGATAGAAGTCGGGATTGTTATTGCTCCTGGTTTCTCCAGGGGGTTCGTTCTGCCCACAGGCCTCTAATTTAGTCCTTTTCCTGTCTTATCATATTGGAGAATCAAACACGGCAAATGGAAAGTATTTTCCATGGGGATAGACTTGAGCAGCAACACAATCAGAAAGCCCTCGCAGCCTCAAACTGCATTTAAAATTTTAAGATAACTTGTCAGGTGTGATTACAGTTTGTATCACAACTCTATCCTTCAGAGTTACTATTTAAAAACGTCTCACCCAACGTATTAACTCTCTGTGAACTTTGTGTTCCCATTTACTTGAGCAGGGAGTCTTTTGTGCAGCTGAAAATTTGATTTGTTACTTAGCCTACTTTTTATTTATTTATTTATTTATTTCGTCTGGCAAGCATTCCCGTTCGTTCTCTAGCACTTTTTGTTTTCAGGTTTCATCACTCTGCCCGAGTGTGAGCAAGCCCCCGAGAGCCGACCTTTGTCACACTCTGCATATTGCTCGTACTTACACGCGGAGGACACGCGGAGACACATATTTCCAAACCCTGTAATAATGTGCAGATCTGCTGTAGCGATCACTGTCTCCCTCCTCAGAGATACTTAATGCTTAAATCTCTTTCTAACTGGCAGGGAATCACATAATTGGCTGTGGTCCATTTGCTCACCCGCGTGTGTGTCCTCTCACTAACAGCAGATTTTAATGAATCGGTTTTACAGTGATTAGAGCTCTTGGCTATGGGGAGGTCAGAGAGGGAGTGAGCGACTCTGACCACGGAGAGACGGCCAAGCATGGTGTCTGTATTCTGCGTGGTCTGAGCACACTGAGATGGGCTTAATCAAAACGCTGCAGTTTTCTCTCTCCCTGGATAAATCTTTGTCTGCTGTGTCACTGCACCTTGCTATCTCTTTCTAAGAATGCGCGTTACTATCTTTCCCCCTGTCTGCACGCACACACACACACACACACACATCATACACACACACCCTACAGTATATCTCTATTCCCGCCTCGCTATAATGCTATTAGTCTCCACAGACAGTATCCATGGTACCCAAGATGCATTTCGGGGGAGGGACTGAACTACAGGTGACTGAAGAAATTTGAAGTTACACTCGCCCACCTTCTCTCAGCTGATCAGGCGCAACAGTTGATGGACGGGTCAGAAAAAAAACTAGCCCCAAATATCTTCCAAATCAACCACTGCAACTGTTATTTTCCGAATTTTGCAATAAAAAGGGATTTTGCCAATTCAATACCTCCAGCAAATTTTAATGAGATGGAATTTGACCAATTTCCTTTAATCTTTTTTCATGATGTACATATAATGCAGCCTGTGTCAGCCGTTCCCCTGGGGGGAAACAGATCAACAGCAGCTAATGTGACCTCAATTTTCACTGTAATTGTAGCCAGAAAACATCCTTTCACAGCCAAAGGTGGAACATAACTAAGTGCATTTACTGGATTTATTTTACAGCTGTAGTTGCAAGTTACTTTGTATATTAAGGAAGGGGCAAGAAAATACGTCTTCCAAGCCCTGCACAAAGCAGCAATGAATATGCTTGACAATCGGTGTTGTTAATGTGTCAAGATAGAAAATTCTGTGAAATCTGCCAAAATGACACAATAAAACGACAAAACTTGTAGGTCAGTACGAGGTGAAACAACCAAGGGTAACCTTAAGGGGGGAAAAGAGTGACGGGAATCGGTCCTGGCTTCTTTTTTTTTTGCCCATTAGTTGCGTTTGATCTTTGGGAACTCTAAACAGGAGGCTCTTAAAAAACACAAATATGCACATGAACAAATACCTTTACTGGCATCTGCTGGTTGATAAGCGTGACTCATAGCCTGAAACCCTGCCTCAGTGGTGATACAAAGCATGGCTCACAGCAGCGCACTACACAGCCAACTCTACTGATTTACCATGTCAACTTCTCTAATTCACCATGTTCTCCATGTTGGCCAGACAATCCATGTAGACAGCTTCAAACCAACCACGCTGACAGGAAAGGCAGCGGCAGTTGGGGGTCTGCCCAGTGCGTCTCTGGCTATGACACACCTGTCAATCAAATGGAAATACCACAATATGCAAGCCAGAGAGCTGTTGTGCTGGTGCTCCTGCCAAACGGAGCCATGGGTGTAATTTCTTTTGTCAGTGTTGCAACTTAAATCCCAAATTAATGATCCTGCAAGTTCCTACTTTCTACTACTGTTGACTGTTTCATTATTACTGTGTTTTAGACAGGTCAGCTATTACATTTCCGGGTTATCATATTATACATTATAGATACACACGGATCATTGTCACATATGAAAAATGCATTCTAGTTGCAATTATTTAGATGACCATGTATTATTTCATTCATACTTTATGACAGTGTCTGTGAAAATCACTCGCATGTGCGTAAAAGAAAGGTAGGTATGGTGAGGTGAAAATTATGGATAATACATTAATGATTTATGTTTTTGAACAAACATGGCTGAGAATAATTTTGTGTAAAGTGTAATATCACTGAGTTTGTGTGTGTGTGTCATATTTACGGTACTAAAATACACTGTGTCTACGTGTCTGTGAAAATTGGCTCTCATGCATGCTCACTCATGCGCGACATTGTTTCCGCTTGCTTAATCTGATTTTTTTTTTTTCCATCTTTATTTGTTTTTGACACTATTATAATGCCTTCATGCCCCGCCCTCAAGAAATACAGTTCAGCGGAAGCCCAAATGTGTCATAAGGAGCATTTGAAACGGTCTCACCTTTTTCTTACAAAAACATTACATTGTTTTTCTGATTTGTAGACTCATCAACATTCATTACAGTTCTGTCCGGCCGTGCTCATTCTGTTTACGTTACACCTGCTAGGATGTAGATGAAATATGTAAATAGTAAAAGGGCTGGAATTACAAGAACCAAACTACTGACGCTGTCTTGGATATGAACGATGAAGGACTGGAGTCTCTCTAAAAGATGATTTACATTTCCTGGGTCATTATTTTTTGATATGCTCCCATGTAAAAGCACAAAATGCCTTGAGGTAAATATCTTCAAAGGCATTCAATGGCACAAATAATGTAGTACTCCATGTATTATATATTTATATGGGTTTTTTTTTTTTTTTAATATATATATATTGTACATGTACATACTTAGTCCAGAGGTATGATTTCTGGGTAACGACAGGGTCAGCCTTATCAGTTATGATCACATTTATAGTACAGAATAATTCATTTTCTTTTTTATGTCAAACTATCAAAGATTTCTCGTCTCGGCCGCGCTAAAAGACGCTGAAGTTGATGGAAACCACCTCATGTTCTAAAATTAGATCAGTAGTTGTCTTCATTCTATAGTCAACTTCTTTCTTTTTTTTTTAGACCTGTCACATGCAAATGATGCAGAAGACACAGAGACAAGACAGACAGACAAGCAGTTAACTTGTAAAACAGAGTTTGTGGAGTCAGTGAAGCAAGAATGATGTGCTGTATTATACTGGGTCGATTTATGCATGCATTCCTATCATTCTTAGGTTGAATGTAACACTAAGGATATCTCCAATCAGTCAGATTCCCCCCAAACGTAACATTCACACATAACATTTGATATCTAACTAGATTTGTCCTGTAATTACCGTAATTGTTATGTGTTGTATGTTGTCAGGGATAGTAGGGAAGGATAATAGAGGACACGGTTACATGAATATGGTAAGTTGAATGAAAGCAAACTCAATTATTGCTATTAGTATTTATTATGCACTACACCCACCCACCCACACACACACGCCTCAAAGGAAAGAAACCGGTCACTATGTTTTTTTTGTTATTTTTGGGTGAGCCTTGCCAGGCATGGATAAAAGGCTTTGCCTAATGGACTACAGTGAGTTTTGGGGAGATTAGTTTGCTGGTAAACCTACCGTTACATGATGACAAAAACAAAATTTACCCATGTGTCCCTGGCTTTGTTCACTCCAGTGCTGACGCTTACACTCAGCATGGACCAGCGTTGTGTACCTGACTGAGGGGCTGAACGGACGATGACTTTATTTACGCCTACTATAAAAGTGTAATGTGCATCTGGCCATGCTATACGGACAATGAGCAATCTGATCATGCCCTTGCATTTACACATAGTACTTGATGTCCGCATCTGTCGGCTCGGTAATTGGATCTTGTTTTTTTATGAGCGCTTTGCAAAATAAGGGCAGTGCAGGAGAGGTGAAGAGGTGCCAAGTCTGTGTATCGTTGCATACACGGGCAGGTGTAGAGTCACGAGGGCTGTTGTTACCGCAGAGACAAGACTTATTGCAGCAGGAGTTGTCCTCTGATAATGTGAGCCAAACCGGGGCCATTCTTCTCTCTAAGTGCCCGAGCCACTACGTCACGCCGTCATGTGGACGTTTGCTTATTAATATGCAGGGTTTGTTTACTTTATTGCTTTGTGACATGAGGCATAATCAAAGGATATTAAACACAAAGTCTGATGCCACAAACGATTATCTATCCGCGGAACTCAAACATTAAACTATGATTGTGCCAGAACTGTGACTATTTTTAAATGGTTTGGGACAGCTGGTCAGCATCCATCATCCACAAAGCAGCTCTGATTCCAAGAAGACTTGCGTGCTTTCCACTCCTTCATGTTCTCCTACCACAATGCACTGTAAGTGGAGATAGCGAGTGGCTCATATTGATCTTTAAGGTTGGCAGTTTACCGAAATAAAAGCTGCTTAAGTCAGAGGGATGGCCAGTTTCCCAGTGTGCTACATTTTCAAGACCGTTCTCTGAGTGAGAACCACTCTGACTGTAAAAATCTGTTTCAGAACAGGCATAAATATACTTGAGTAACACGTGTCTGTGACACACGTTCCACAGTGCTCTTTCAGAATGAGGGTTTGACATTAAATCAAATGACATTAAAGATAATGCATGAACGTTAGCCTGGCAATGTGCAAGAAAATAACCACTATGACAGTTGAGCAAGAAAAGGTCAGAACAGAAATGACTGTTCACTCATTATGGAGCTCCGGAGGCAACTTTTTACTCTCACTTCCTAATAAGTGTCAAGGCAGTTACTGCCAGTGGCTGTTACTTTTGACTAGTAGCAGTATACTTCTCTCAACTACTTTTACCCAAAGTGGGAAGTAATAAATTACAGTTACTCTAATTAAGTTCGTTTTTATGTTCTTAAATGTGTTTTAGCAGTGCACCGTTTGGTGGGCAGCACGGTGGTGCAGTGGCGCCCCACAGCAAGAAGGTCCCTGGTTCGCACCCCCCCCAGTCAGCTAAGGCCTTTCTGTGTGGAGTCTATGTGGCTACGCGGGTATTCCAGCTTCGAAATACATGCAGGTTTATGGGTTAATTGGTGAATCTAAATTGCCGGTAGGTGTGAATGTGAGTGTGAATGGTTGTTTGTCCCTATGTGTCAGCCTTGTACCGATGAACTGTCAGCTGCGATCCTCCGCAGCCCTCCACAAGCCCTGGTAAGGACAAGCGGTTATGGGAAGTGGATGGATGAACACCATTTTGGTTTTAATGACATTAATGGCAGAGTATAAAAAAATATCCAATGCTCTCTATTAAGCACATCAACGGAAACTAACTTTCGGCTGATCATCCAACCGTGGACGCGTTTGTGGATAACACATGGCAGTGGTAAGGATCAAGGCTGTTTTTTCTAGACAGGACTGTGAAACTACACTTTGATTGTAATTAACGCATGCATTCTGTTGTCATTAGCCAGTTAATTTAATGAATCTAATGTCACACAAGCTAACATTCCCATAGGGTTTATCATAGGTAATGACAAAATGTTTCCATTGACAGTCTACACAGCTTATTGATTTGTTTTGTCTTACCAGGTTATTGTGTGAAAGTCTTTTCTCTTTCCTCTTGGCTGTGTTGAACAAACTTCTGATTCTGAATATGTATATATCACTTAGGTCATAAAACACGAAACCAGCAGTGTGCTAAATGAGAGCTTACTAATGGCGCAGCGAGAGGGCGTGTGACATATATGGCTGTCTCTGAAACACACCTGGTTAACATGTTTGGTCATTCAACTCAGACTCATGAACTCTAATTGCTTTAGTTATGACAAACAGTCTGACAGCCAAAGGCAACATTATCAGATCTAATTCATATAAAGTTTTACTATTCAGAACACGGGGCTGAGCCAAAAAATATTATGGTTCTCAAGGCCCTGAGAAGCCACAGCTGATGCCTGTGCCCCGGTGCAAATGAATGCATAGGAAAGTCCCACATGTGCAGAGGGGCCCAGATTGCCAAGATTTTTCAAAAAAAAAAATATTCAAATTTAGCCAATGGATTTGTGCAAATTGAAGTGTGGGAAATGCCCCCAGTCAGTAATGTTATGTAAATCCATTTTGAATTTAATTTATCCAAAAATTTGCGGCCAAGAAATAATGCGTCTGCCCTGTGAAGCGCCTCCTCCATCAACAGCAGCACTCACAGGGGGCCCACTGGACTATATCTTTTATAGTTCATGAAATGAACCTATTGACCTTATTATCATTCAGACCTGCGCACAGCACATAAACTATTTCACCTTTTGAAACGCACAATGAAATTTAACTGTAGAAATCAAAAAAAGAAAAAGGTGAAGATTTTCAAGGATGATGCAGGCTGACCTACCTGTAACGTGACTTTCAGCCCTGACGGCTTCCGCATCATGAAGATACAGTGAACTGAAAACCACACATAATGTCTGGTAATGTTTCTAACATGATTATTAACACTGCCATGTCTGGTTCAGGCTTTAAGACATCAGTATGTCTGATCTCATACAGGCCAAAACATAATCGGATGTATAGTTTGGCACTTTGAATCCAGAGCAGGGCAACAAAAACTGTCTTATTTCAGTCATTTATCTACAGCGCTGATATGGAACTGCGCGCTCTGCTCTCAGCTGTCTGAAAGAGACATCTTCAAAACGCCACATGACTTGACATCATGTTATTACTTTGATTATGAACAGTCAGGCATCTGATCTCATACACATCAGGCTGCAGCATCATATGATCTAACTCATGTTTATTTTTAGACTATTTGTTGTAGTCAGGGATGGGGTGGAAATATAGCCGCGCTCAAGCCCTTCAGCAGCCACAGAGCTCGAGCCTGTCTGCTTAGACTGTTTGTTTTTTCAAAAAAAAAAATGGCAACAAATGTATGTTTGATTCAGGATCTTAGTTGAGAGGACTGCCCAACAAAAAAAACAGAAATAAAACATAAATAAGCTGGGAGAATTTCACTTTTTCCATGAAATCAAATATAAGATTCAGCCCCACCCATCCCATTCCAATAATTTTAATATTGAAACTAAGGTATTTTTCCAACCTGGACATTATTTTCCTGTGTTTTCATGTCAAAGTGACTAATGGGGACAACAGTTTTTGAAAGTGGTCCAGTATTGAGCGAGAGCACTGCGGCCAGACAGCCGGAAATTGGCTGCAATGTGTAATCCTTTGGGGAAATTGCGCAATGTTAATGTACATCTACTAAAAGTGGTTGTTTTGTCACTGACAGGCACAGATTGTTGTTCTGAATGTGTGTGTGTGGTTTTTTTTTTTTTTTTTTGAGAACTTTATTGTACCCAGGAGTGCTTTTAAGATGATAAATTAGCATCTTAATGAGGAGAAAAAGTTAATATAAGAAACATCGAGATCCATATTCACCGGCGCAGAATGACAAACTGCGTGACAAACATATGTTATCATCTTACGCTTGATCCAAATACGAATGCTGACAAATTTAAAGCATTTAAGGATTCTCTCTCTCAAGTTAAACTTTAATGTCTAGAGAAACCAAAACAAAAGCTCTGCTACAAATCTGTAGCATCTGTTGTATCACAAGCCAGATAAGTGATTTTTTTTTTTGTTTTTGTCACCCCTCCCTCTCCCCACCTCTGTTTTTCCCCTGTGCACACACTCAATCCTCAGTGTTGACTGGCCAAGATAAGACATCAGCTGCGAGTCATCAGGCACAAAAAGGCCCCGCGGCACGCAGCTTTGCCTCGTCTTGACTCGCATCACAGCGAGGGACACGTCGCCGTGTCCCTGTTGCAATCGATGACGCCCTGGTCACCTCTCGTCTCAGCTCCCCCCCCCCCCTTCCTTTCACTGATCCCTTCCGCTATACGTGTGTTCCCGTTTTTGGACGTGCGTTCCAACTCGTGACTCACTCGTGTCCGTACTTGGCGGCACCAAGATGAATTAACAAAAGAGCAAACGCGGAGCCACAAAGACACACACTCACGTACACACACACACACACACACACACACACACACCAAAAAAGTCAATTAAATGTTTGTTTGGGAATTTAATAAGAGATAAAGCCTCCTGGGCTTTCATGTTTACATTCGTGCTTATGATGTTACCATATCAACTGAAATCACACAGGACACATTTGAATGTTTATATAGTTCTGGCATTAGTGCGGATTTAATTTTCTTTATTCTCATAAGTTCTGTGCCAACATTTCCACAGAGATCCTTTGGCAAAACTCTTGTATTGCTGAGTAATACTCACTATAACACTATAGTAATATATGATAACTTGAAGTGAAAATTCTATATTGAGTTTCTTCAAAGCGCTAATGATAAAAAAATACTGCTTCTAAATGGTATCGAGGATCAATTCATTCACACAAAAAAAAAGACGGAAATGGCGAATAAATGACTTGTTACCATTCTGCTATGGATAATTAGGCCATGATTAATCAATAGATTAAAACAAAATGTAATACGAAAACGTGACACGGACATCATTAAATAGCAATGCGCATGGACAGAGGAATTTAGAATGCTGAAATAGAAAATGCAACTGCCCCGATGATAAACATTCAAAAGGAAAAAAAAAAAGGGGGAAATACGTAATCGCTTCCTCGCTTAGAGTTACATGAGAAGATCGATACCAGTCTCGCGGGCTTATGTGGCAGACTGTTTCTAGGCTGTTGGCAAGAAGTTTTATATTTACAGTGCAGGCATGAGGGTAGTATCGATCCTCTTATCTTACACACACACAAAAACGTGTATTTTCTCAAAACTGTTCCTTTAATGAAAACCGTAATGAGAAAGAAAAACAGAACGTTGGAATGCGAAGCAAAATAAAAACCTATAAAAGTTATTTTTCATTTTCCCTTTTTAATATTTCTTTTGAAATGTCACATTTTTTTTCTTAATTTGTTAAATTGTTTTGTTGGGGTTTTTTTTTTTTTCTTCAACTATGGTCCAACCCAGTAGCTAATACAATATTTTTCTTTTAATTAAACACCCCCTTGTTTTCATTTTCTTCTGGGTGAGATCATCCTCCATTAAATCCCAGCAGACAGACTCCCTTGTAAAATCCCAACGACTAGTTATGCGCACAGACAGCTAATAAAACGTGTGTGATGAGCAGCAAGAAAAGGTTGCTTTGAAAAGTACAAGCTCAAGAAGATGGGCGGCTGTGTGAATAATAGGACTTGTCAAACTCTTACAATGGGCGAGAAGAATCACAAGCACTCTGAGCTAAAAATAACCGACACAGTGGTAATGAAATTAAAACGATTCTGCCTCTACCCTCTGATTAGAACCAAACAGACTGTTACCAATAGTAATTTAAAAACTTGCCACATGAGAAACCATTTCAGTCCAAGAAGTCTGTGGGGTAGGCTTGGGTATGTGTGCGCGTGTTGTTTGTACAACCAATGCAGATGCGTAGAATTGCCGGCTGGTGCATGACAGGTCCATGAGAGGCCTTTTCTTATCGGATTCGAATGAATGAACATATCTGGCTAGGAGCCGGCTGGGAGCGGCGATTCTGACTGGCTGGGACTGTAGAACGGTTTTGTCAATTACATTTTGATGGAAAACATGCAGGACTTTGACACAGGAGGTCCGAGTTCTTGACAGTGGTTTAGCCAACAAAAGCACTTGGTCTAAGGATAGGGAGAGATCGAGGTTTGTTTGAAGAGTAAGTTCTCACTTTAATTCGAGTCAAGTCACTCTTGACCTTTTTCAGCATTTAACCATGACCAAACTCTTTCCTCAACAGTAACTAAGAGCTGTAAGTGCCTAAAAAGAAAATTATAAATGTGTCTACTGTGGCTCTGCGGGTTGTGCTAGCTTTGCATTCATCACCTCTGTTATAGAGATTTGAGGAGGCAAGGACAAAATTTATTATAGCTATATCTGACTGAGAGAATACACAGAAAGAAGCCACACAAAAACAGCCTTCATAGCTGATTCTATTCACTTTTGGTTTATGTGCGTTTGCAAAGCTTAGTCGCACTTGTAATTGCTAGCTCCAGTCTGCCATATGGTAAACACTGCACACATGTATTGACTCATGCATAACATAGGAGGTAGATGGAAGCAGAGTGGGTCAGAACTTTGTTTGGAGAAATTAATAACTAAACCCTTTTTTCGCTTCCTATTCAAACCCAGTTTTTGCCTCCTACCCAACTCTAATTGCGCCAGACTTTTGCAAACACGCTGTACATAACAGCCATTGTGTGCAAGCCTGTGACAGGGCGCACGCAGATCAGTCTAATCCAACAGAGGTGCTCCATGGACAGGATATGACTGAATGTTCAAGCCCGAATAAAAGAGAATAACAAATTCACAATGTCAGCCTGACTGCCAGCGCTGCGATTGGACTAATACTGGTTTTTCCCCAACGCAGCCTCTGTCTGTGCACATCGGACCGCCGCACGTCAAACCCTATCAGAAATACCAATCTATACGGCACAGCTGCGCAATACAGCACCGCAGCACAAACAACAAGATCAAGAGCCGCGCTATCTGAGTATGACTGCTCCCAAAGTCTGTCGAAGACGCTCATTTTCTCTCTCTCTCAAGCGCACACACAAAGTCAGATCCAACTCATGCGTGAACAGACATTCATAAACACCCACTCGCATGCATGTTTTTGCATGTACAGATGTAATCAAAGTTCTGTGGATCCGACTAGCAGATGAACAGAGTCTTTGTTTACTTCACCATAAACTCAAAGTGATAGGCGTCGGCCATATTTCCAAGGGTGTTCGACAATAAACAACCTACAACGCAATCACAGGATACTCCCTATTGCTAACACAACCGTGTATACCTGCTGTTGTTTTGAGCTACTGGGTAGTCGGATCGGTTCTTTTGTTTTCATCGTCTAATGGCACAATTGTGTACCACAGTGCGCGGCTCCCCAGAGCCTGCGGTAGGTAATGGTGAGGAGATGCCACCCTCTTCCCAAAGCAAGCCATGTTTACTCTTATGCAGAATGACAAGCACAAACAGGGAAACTGACAATGTGCAAGTGTAAATTAGGTCCCCAGTCTGCTCTGCATTAATTATGAATTAAGTATAATTGCGGTGGGATTTTCTGAAGTCAATTCATTTGGACTGACTGTAATATGAATATATTCCTAACCTAACAAACAAGCTGTAAGTTTTAAATGGCTTCCAAAGGAGCGCTCAGACCGTGCGGTGTCTCTGTCGCACGCAGTCAAAGACAAAAACAAGGTGAGCGACGATTTAAAGGAAAGTCTGCATAGTGTTGTGTGATTTGCTGCAGTTTAGACAGTAGAATGGAGATTGATAGAAATGATGCGCTGTTTCCCGAGAGGACTCCGTGATCGTTGGATTTCTATTTCATGCTCTATTTATCTACTTGTTTATTACAATGACAAAGCCAAATATCAAATATAAACTGTATGCGCAGCGACGTGGCATATACCCGGCCGTGTGGAGCAGCAGACAAGTAACCCAAAAAGATTCACCTGATTCTACACATCAGCTGCTGCAAAGCAACAGACAACAGACAGCCCTTAATTCCCTCTGTCTCAGCTGTTGTCTTGACCATGCCCCTGGCCAAACCAATGGAGATCCTCTGGATTTGTGTAACAAGGAAAGGAGGAATCCTAATTACAGCTATATGTCAACAACTGTCTAATAAGCACACTTTGGCCCGCGCTCACACGGCTGCAACAAAAGGTGCATTGCAAAAACCAATCACTGGATAATTGCACGTTATTTACAGATGAAGGAATGGCACAAACATAAGCACAAGCTGTGTTTTGGCAGAGTTGGTGAGGTCTATGGTGTATGTATTTCTAGACAAGGGGAGGCTGCGCCAAGCTGGTGAAGATCGGTGTCTTCCTGACCTTGAAATGCGCAGTATCTGATTATTTGATATTTTGGTGCAGGGTGCCGATGTTGGTATTTTGGCTCTTTTGGCGCATGGCACTAAAAGTAATGCACTTAGTTGCACGCTCCCACCTCTATAAATATAACACCACCACTGCCAGTCATGTACATGGGTGAGGACACGGTGATTAATCACCGCACCCCTCCAATTTACACTCCACAACCCCACCATGTTGTGCTCTCTGCTTATTTGAGCAAAAATAGGCGGCCTCATTGACCTTGCACATATGACCTAACACTTTGCACTCTGTGACTGCACAATTAAAATAGAAGCCTACATCTGTGAAGACATACACACTGCATTGGACTACAACATAGTGTTGAGATCGGAGGCACAGGTACGCATATATATTCTATGTAAGCAAACGATTCCTACGTTTTCGTACTTCTCTCCAAACAGCAGTTTAAGTTGAATGAAATTAGATTTTTCTATGGTTGTTTTTAATGCTCGAACATCCCAGAGCAATGTTGTAATTCATTAATGAAATTCCAAACTGAAGACTGTTTACATAATCTGTGAAGGTTCTCAGTCATCCAGGTGAGGGTTAAATCCGGGGGCAATTGGACTTGGTGTAGATCCGTGAAGACTTGAAGAGGGTTCTTCAGCTCTGACATCTCTCCTCGAAGAAAAACAATGTTTGTATTGGTTCGTGGTGTTCTAAAAAAGTGCAGTCTGCGGGGCCTGTGTCTGCGCCAGTGGTTTTAAACATCTATTTTTTTATTTTTTTTTTGGAATCAGTGGTGTGAATTTGATGCCCTCGCCACGTTTGGACATGCTAAGTCAGCCCGTCTTATCGTTTGAGTGAGCTGGTCAAATCTATGAAAAGGTACAATTCAATTTGGATTTCACAATGCAATGTGAGCAAAAGATTCACTGCAGTTGTCGGAAGCAGTTTCGAAGCATATAATACAGATGCTGCTGTTGGGTACAGCTCATTGCAGATTTCTGACTGGAAAAAAAATGTACGGCGAACTGTATATGTCACGAGGAGACAGAATAAAAGAATGGTGTGACTTTTGTATACGGACAGCAAGCAACAAGCAGCGAGCAGTTTAGTGATGGATGTTTTTTTTTGGTTTTTTTGCGGTAACTAAAATTTTATGTTTGACTTTTAGTTCTGAATCCACTAGAACTTTCAAAAATACATGAATAACACGAAGAGTGTTTTGTGGAGTATACAGTGTTTGCAAGGCAAAACTAAACTACAATCAGACCTTTGAAGGGACTTTAGTAGAAAAGAACATATCTTGCCTCCAGTCAATCTGAAAAAACTCCTGCATTCAAGGCCATGACCAATAAATGACTCTCAGTCATGAGTTAGGCCTGAATGTGGCAAAACATTTGTGTTTGAAAAAAAGGGGAAAAAAAACATCATTTCATTTAAACATTAAACACTTTAAATTATTAGTTTGAGGTATTATTTTGCAGGGGCTTATTTTGTCGGATTTGCAAAGCTTTATTTTACGGGATTCGAGCATTCTGACAGTGAAAATAATTAAACGCTCAGCACCGAGCTATAGTCTGTTCTTAAGTCGGATTTTTTTTTTTTTTGGACGGAACATTATTCAGTGTCCACACAATAATTAGTCACAGTAATGAGAGTGATTTAGAGTGAGCGTGACTGGCTGGCTATTGAACATTGTGAGTATATGTATGCCAGTGTTCATAAAAACACATCGTTATTATGATGAAGATGGATGTACCGACCCTAACTCAGATGGAAAGACAACGAAGCGTATTCTGACACATGTTTGCGCGTGACACGTAATGCACTCTCTAAATGAACACATTATATCCTGGACCTACACAGCAAAAAAAAAAAAAACACTAGAAGCCCGTAAAGGTCACCATGCATACAGCAACCACCTGATGTTTAGCACACCAACAACAGGGCCGTGATTCGCTAGTCACGTAGTTACACATACATACATATGCATTAAAAAAATAAAGTAGACAAACATGAGCTCACATCCACGCACTTAAACGCTAAATATCCCCAGCCTGAAAAGAAAATCTATAGAGCTGAAAATGACCTCCCCACTCAGAGAGAAGAGGTCTATTATCATGACAACAGATATGTGCGACTGTCCAGTGAAGAAGAGGCTAGTGCACCATTGAGATAGAGGGGCTAATTTTCACTCAGTGGAGTTGTAATGAGCCTTTCATCCTCTTATCCCACCCAGTTACCATTGGAAACCATACAAGCTCTGACATGAGCATCAAAGCGCGGCAGAACTACTGCAGCATTTATTAAAAAAGCCAGAGTAAATAAGTATACTTCCATGATCTGAATGCGTGCTTACCAGAAGGTTGATAATGTGTCTCAGCTTCAGAGCAGAATAACAAATCACTTCTGGACCTTTAAATCTATCTTCTTTTTTTTTCTTTTTTTTTTGCACTTTATGAAAAAAGCTAAATAATATCTACCAATTAGTCATCTTGCACCCAAACTGTGTTAGAAATATGAAAAATATGTTTCCCCGTATGATAGAGCTTCATGCTGTGCCGCATGTTTTTCAAGTGTACCAGGCAGCTTCCAAGAAATGCATTAAGAATATCAGTAACTGTATGCAAAACAATTTGTTCTTTGTTACGCTGTAGAGTAGCTTGAAACTTACTCAGGATCATTTTAAGGTGTGGAGTTTTAGAACACTGAAAAATGTAAAGGTTTACAAATAAGTCTTCGACATACAGATACTGAAGTAAGCACGGAAATAGTGCAGCAAGCAAGATAATTTCTCATCCAGATGCTAATTAGAAATACTAAGACACTGATAAGACCAGACCAGATTACGGTGCTGTGCGCCGGGTGTACAATAAAGAGGTTTCCTGCTGGGTCATATGCAATTGAAATGGCAGATATAAATCATTTCTTTAATCAGTGCAAAGGTATGAGTGAGGGTCACCTCACTAAATCTTTCCATGAAGCAGGAGTACAGGTTATCTGTGTCGAATTAAACACGCAGGAAGGCATCCTCCTACCGCAAGCAAAGCAAAGAAAGCAATTTTACAACTGGAAGACCACTCGGAAGGTCGCATTGTTCCAGTCTTAATTGTTTGCACAGTCTCACGCCTCGAGACACCGTGAAAAGCCTTGAGCTTGTAAAGGTGTCCTGCTGCATTTCTGCGGGACTTCTTTACAAGCGGGGGGGGGGGGAGTGAATCACCAAGGTGATGCAGATAATACAAAGGATTGCACAAAATACGCTCGCTGACACATGGACATGAAGTAGCTCAGCTGAGATGGTCTGAATACAAGGAGGTTAGCCAAACAAACAGATTGCACATGAATGTCAATGAGGCAGAAAATTGTTGAGCGCAGCAACAGACAAACAGCCGAGGACTGAGGAGCAATATTGCATGAGGGTTTTAAAATATGCAGGTAGGTTGCGAAGTAGGTTCTGAACGCTTTGCTGCCTCCACCCTGCAAACACGCCTACATATGCAACACACCATACAGTCCTTTCTTTTTGCCTCTCATACTCATTCGCTCATGAAGCCACAGAAAGGGAAAGAGAGGATAGACAGAATGGCAGTGTGGGCAATAGAGGTTAAAGGATGAATTTCCCAGCATCTTTTGCCTCAGCCTCTGACCATCTGCCTCCCTGGCAATAGCCTTCCCTCTCCTGAGGTTAAACTCTAAATTGGCAGTCGCTAAGCAGCCACTTAGAGAGGAAGGTTCAGGTGGGAAAATCAAATAGTTATATACTGTGTTATACACTTTGGGTAAGTGCATATTGAAAACAAGAGGAGAAGAAAATGTTGAATAATGCGAAATTGGAACGCCGAATCGCTGCCTTGCAACAAACAGGGATGGAGAGACGGGTGAGGTGAAAGCAAATTGACAGGCAGATGGTGAATGATGAAAATTGAGAAATAAATTAGAGAGCAAAATGAGAAATACATAGGAAGGAATGAGATGCAGGCATAAAAGAGAGAATGAGGAAGGAGAATGGAGTGCGTGGAGCAGCAGGGAAGAAATGGAGAAGAAAATACAGGCATGGAAATTAGAAATCAAGAAAGCGAAAGTCGAAGAGAGGGACAGGATACAAGGGTAAGGAGAAAAACATTGATGATAAAATAATGGCAAAAAGCCTTATTTTGTGTCATAGGATGGTAAAAAAAAAAAAATACACATATAAAGAGCCTGTGGTCTCATCCATGCACTCAAGCTGAGACAGAAAATGAATACAGACAGAGAGAAGAAGAAGGAAGGAAGAGGCAAGAAAACAAAAACAAATGTCAGGCTAGTATTAAGTCAGAATCTTAAGCCAACCCTCTCATCTCACACCACACAGACAGGCGCTCTCCAGAAAACCTAATAACTAGGATAGGCGGTCCACAATAGCCCATTTTAATTAGGTTTCTCAGTGCTGAGTCTTTCTTATGCTAAAAAGCAAGGTAATGCTAAGACGTGGTGACATTTCTAGGATAGTGTTTAGTTTAATTAGCAATGTGTGGCAACAACAGGCAGATTTTACAACTGGACCACCACCCAGGGTTTGGGCAATGGTCCCACATTCTCATGGTTACCCCACATTCAGCCTGGCATCCCAAAATGCCACCCCTCACATTTTGTCTCTCTGGCTTGCACAAATGAATGCAACCTCACACACACACACACACACACACACACACACACACACACACACACACACACACACGCACACACACTAATGATGAGCATTAAGGACAATCTCGTATCTTACCCAGAAGCCCATCATTAATACTGGAACACAAAAGATGTCAATAGTGGTTTCAAAAGTCAAAAACATCTCGTTGAAATGTACGCTATTCACTGAAAATTGATTGATTTAATGAAGAATGAAACGTGTTTAGTCTTTCTGTGTCTGTGTGAGGGCACATATTTGTGTGTGTGTGTGTGTGTGTGTGCTCGTTGGCCCGGCAGCGGCTCCTCAGAAAGTAGGACTGAGAGCCTGTTACAGCAGTCCCAGTGTGTGGCCTCCCTTGGCACACAAACACAAATTAGCTGAGGGACGACTGCTGTGGCAGAAAGCTTCTCTGCAGACAAAACCTCTTAATATTCTTTCCAAGTCCATTAAGGCCTCAAGAGATTGGCCGGGATTGATTGTTTGTGCTTGATATTACCAGGGCCTTCAAGGCCAGATCCTCGTTGAAAATTAGAGATAGCGTTTGGTAAAGCCGGAGGAATTGAAAACTTAAATACAAACCTGTGCATCGTTATCGTCTGCACAACGAGGAATGATGGAGGAAGCCTTCATCTAATTAGCAAATACTTGTTGCCATTTCTTTTTAGCTGTAGGCTCCATTGATAATTTGACTGGTTTTCCAAGTCGGTGACTTCCGATTGTTTTTTATATGTCGCTATGTTTTCTGCCGACGTTTTTTTCCCAGTCAGTTATTCAATTAAGGCAATGACCTCCCCACAGCCCCTCTGCACACACACATCACACACGTGCGCACACAAGAAGAAGAAAGGATTCCTTCTTGTGAAGCTCCGACGCCGGCTTGCAGGTGCAGAATAGAAAGCTCTGATATCAAATGAAGTCTAAAGGACTCAAATATCAATTATTGAGAAAAGAAATCGAGAATTGTTCAAGACTAAAAGGACATTTTGGCAGTTTTAGAAATATATTCTTTTGTGATCGTTTTATCTAACAAGTCAAATTGAAATATTGTGAGGATTGTAAACATAAAATTGAAAGTCCTGTGTGACTTTCAGTTACAAATTGGTAATTCAGGCTCACATTCATTTAGATGATAGCTGGGTGATGATTGAAATCTTCAGTTTCCAGGATAAAACTTCTTCAACAAACAAGATGAGATGTCTACAGCAATGCTAGCAGCTTTGTGAGGTTGTGTGTGTGTACTTAGGCAGAGGGGTGCGTTGAGCTAAAGGCTAACATCAGTAGACTGACAATGACAATGCTAACATGCTAATGTTGAGAACGCTTTCGGTGGTTAACCATCTTAGTTTGACATGTTAGCATGCCAAAGCATACCAAACGTTATTTGGTATTTAGCACTAAGTTTATAGCCGACGATGGCGGTTTTGCAAGTTTGTGGTCATAATCCAATTTTGACCTGATAACGGCATGAGATAGAAACATCAGGGGATCACCAATGTGACTACAATTCATCACCCAAGGCTGCATGAATGTCTGAACTTTTGGAATCCAACAACAACTCCTCCAACTTTGGAATCACCAAAGTAATATGATTCATCCTGTGAACATGAATGTCTTGATATCTATAACACATATGAACCTGAAAGTTTCCCCTTCTGTCATAGTAAACCATCTATTAGTCTGGACACCATCACCATATCTATAACACATGTGAACTGTTAACGAGCCCAAATCCTAATTTTACTTATTAACTTTTTACACGTCCATGTTCCTACACTATGTGATTTGATCACGTCACATGTGCCATATTGGAAACACTTCTATATAATGATCACAATGTGTTAGGTCATACTGAGGTTTGGACACAATAGTAATGTTGGCAGCCACTAGATATTCACTGGCTGGGTTAGCTTCAACTATTAGAAATCAGGTCAGTTTAGGGTCATGAGGGCTTTAGAAATACAGCTAATAGGCAGCTGACACACATAGAATAGGTTAACCAGAGTACAAGAGCTTTGATAATAGGATGTGACCAGGTTAGGACTGCAGAAAAGACACATTAATAATAGAGCATGTGTGTGGGTGGGTGTATGTACGTGTGTGTGAGTGTGCTCATGCAAAAAAATGGTAAGTGACAAACTGACCCTCGCTTTGCATTGCACCGCGTTCGTCCTCATGCTGAGCCCTCGACGCACTACCACACTCGACGTGCTTGTGATATTTCATAAAATAAGAAAAGTGTAATTTGGCCAATTTGTTCAGTTCATTTCCATTTTTTTTAATGAAAGATGTTTGGTTTCTATCATGGAACAGAACACAGAAAGGCAGATCAGCACCATGAATTAACACATTGAACTGAATTCATTTTAACTCTATAAAAGTAAAGTTTTATTGTATATATATATATGGAAAAGCTATTGCTATTTGCTTTGGTTTGCGGATCATACTTTTCATACTGGATATAATCTTTGCAGTGTATACACCACAAGGGCACAGCGCCACTAAAATATGGCTAGTCCAGAACAATGGGCGCTTTTCAGACCACGAGATCATCACTAATCAATAACGTCCTTTCTTGTCCAGAGGATGGACGCGGCTCCAAACTGTGTTTTTAATCACAAAGCAAACACAAGATCAAAGAACATGCTCCTCTAAGATATTAATCAGTCCAATCTGCCCAGTGTGTTGCTTTAAATCCCCTCTGTCCTGCTCTGGTTATGAATATTATCCCAGAGGCTGGGCTATTAATAAGTGGACACACACACACACACACACACACACTTCCCACTGTGAAGATATGGACCAAAGCAAGGCAGCCACTGATCCCTATGGGTGAACAGCTTACAGCAGTGTTGAATAAGTGTTGAGGGAATAAAGTCCCATCATCACCACATCAACACACACACACACACACACACACACACACATATGTGTGCACCCTTCACGGGGGATTCCATGTCATGTATGGCCTGGGGCAACCACAGTCCGGAGTCTGTGGTGGTGAAGGAACCTCATTGTTCCACGGACAGAGGCTGGGCTGATTTCTGGGACAGAAGCATGTAACGGGGGGGGGGGGGGGTCATGTGTCACATGACAGACAGAGCCACAGCTTTTTAAAGATTAGACAGGAAGGGTAAAAAGGGGGCAAATCTAGAAGTCGTTCATGTCTATAAGTCACTCACTGTACTGACTCACATATTTCAACTTTAGTTAGTTCGTATGCATAAAGGGCTTCCACAGCAACCTTAACAAATCACTGTTCACTCCATCAGCAGAGACACTTTCCTATATAAGTCTTCTGCAGTGATGCTAAGCGGGATAAAAAACACTGTGGGCAGACAACTGAGGCAGCGAAGTCAACAGAGTAGATAAAGTTTCCCCTTCTGTCGTATCTGAGACTTCTTGTATACAGTAAAAAGTTGCACCCCTCAAAAGAACATCCTCTATTTTTTGCATGGCAAATGTTCCCTTCCTTGCTCTGGTACTGGAGCACTGCCTTCTGAATGTCACAACTGAAAGCAGCCATAAAGCTCATACATTAAAAAAAAAAAGTTTCCTGGAAAAGCAGTTGTGGCAGGAAATAGAAAATAAATCTGGGTGCATATATCCATTATCAGGGCACGTTATCGTCAGAGAGGAGACTGTGGAGAGAGAGGAAACCGGGCTGGGTCTCTATGTGTGCTGGAAGATAGGGGAAACCAATTTTCATCCCCAACACACTACTTGATTCAGCCATCGCTAACTCTGCACAAGCAGGACTAAATCATTTCATCGAAATAAGCAAGCCAAATGTTTTACACCTCTGCATATTACTGCGCGGCGATAAGGTGCCGGTTCACCATTCCGCACGGAGCATCTCTTCTTTCCTTTTTTGTCCACTCCATCATGGTCCTGACAAAGATGAGCAAGGACCGCGAGCTTATGTGCATGCACGGGCTGCAGAGATAGAAAAGTGCAAAAAATAAGGGCCGAGAGTATTTTAAAACCATGCCATTTCTTATACCCTTGACGATAAAACAACAGACAAGCCATATTTTATGTTTGCGTTAAATATTCCCATGTGCGGCACCTCTATGACAGCTTATTCTCGGGCAGATTTATCACAACCCTTATCTGCTCAACTCACCAGTCAAAGGCAAGGCACACAGCTTGCACTGTAGTGTGCTGATGCCTAAGGCACAAGACAAAGCATACAATCAATACAAATCTGCAGTCCATACATTGAACAGGAGTGCGTTGACACACATCCTTCCAGCAGCCATACATCACAACTTCTCATCTAATTAGCTCCCCGAAGAGCATTATGCGTCTTTCTAATTCACTCATATCTCTCATTGTACTCTCCACCAGAGAAAACCATATGACATCCAACACTGTGTTGTTGCTCTTTGTTGCTGTGATGAAGGGAATCTATTAATGATGTAGTACAGATTTAAGGAACTATATAATTAGTCTTAGCACAAATTAATCAAGTTCTCGGTTCACCATGGGAAATAATTTAGACTTTAGTCTATGATCTGCCATAGTTGAAGTTGAAGGATCAAACCTCTCCTGACATTGAGACTAAACCTCTCATCTGGAACAAGAGATACCCGCCGGAGTTACTTTATTAACAGGAAATGTTTGACCAACAGTTTCTGTGCAGAATTTGGACTCATTTTGAAGTTAAAGGGCACGCAAGGCAGTCTCGGTTTGATTGCCCGTGTAGCAAATCTCTCATATCAGGTCACAAACTTGAGCTGTCTGTGCCTGTGAAGGCTAATTTAATGATACGTTGAAATGTCCCTTTTATTTCATGTTGTTCATTACTATGCGCTTAAATGTAAAGCCTTTAAAATCGCCATAAAATCATATTTATGCTTTTATTCTTGGTCTGATGTGCTTCCTGTAAGAACCCGTCGATCCAGCTTACAAGTCTACCGAAGAGCTGTTGCTAAATATCTTATTTATCTGCTAAAGAGACTCAAAAGTAGGAGTTAAATTTCCATTTGCTGTCAAAACATCCGGCAGAAGAAAAGCAAAAAGATCAATGTATGTCTCTTTTTCTTGGAGCTTCTTTTTTTTTTCTTTAAAAATCCATCCTGGGTAGATCCACGGAGTCCAGATGCTGGAAATTCCTGGAATCTCCTGTCCCACACCAACACAGGTCCACACATCTACACCTGGAAGCCGCACGGTACAACAACAGCCTTATCCACAGTGAGTGACCCCACTGGAGCAAGCGGGGGGTTAAGTGCCTTGCTTAAGGGCAACTCAGTGGTGGTTTCTCCTCCCCAGTCTAATTTATCCTGCCTGTCCAAAGATAAACCCAGCAACCTCTTGGTTCAAGAAGGTTCAAAAGTTCACTTCTGTAACCTTCAGGCCACTTTTTCTTTCTTTCTGTGCTATGCATATGTCGGCCTGGCTTTGGAAACAAAAGGGAAAAGGAAAAAAACTTTTTTTTTTCAGCCTCCCAGTGGTATGGCCACTGCACCTCCCTTCAATAAAGATCTTATACATATATTACATTGAACTGGCTTCTCGGCAACATCACTGCATAACTCACCGCTGTCCTGAAGGATTCTGTGCTGTTAAGGGTGAAAATGAAAATAGTTTCTTTCTTTGTCTAGAGTCAAATACATTTGGGGATTCAATCTGAGAAACGCACTCACCTCTCTTCATTTTTCCCCCCAAAAGGGAAAATATGAGTGACTAGATAATGGTTAAGGAAAGATTACACTAGAGGAAAATGTCACTGGAACTAGACCACACTGTCACTAGAGGGAAATATGACAGCATGTGCATCAGCAGCAGAAATGAAGAAGAAGAAGAAGAAAAAAAAAATACAAGGCTCAAACTCTTGGGCCCTCTTCAAGTGTCTGACTGATCCTGATTTTAATTCAGTGCAATGGCGTCGGGCAGATGACTAATTTAGTGAGTCTCCCAGCCAACGCCGGGATGTTCAAAAAGCATCTGTCAATTCAAGGAGAGATGTGAGAATGTAGCATATGTAAGCACATTCAGTGAAGTCAATATGTTTGCTGAGAACTAAAGTCAGCTATTCAGCCTACTTTGTGGGAAACATCGCATTAGAGACTCCTGTTATAATCTGGTTATCCCTGCCTTTATCTCACCTGACCTCAAAGTTATCAAAACACTAACCATCGCTCTGTTTTCGTATTCTTGATGTGTGTGCTTCATCATGATTTTTTCTTCCTTTCTTATTTAGTCCCCCCCCCAGTCCCCCCTTTCCTGTCTCTTACAGCATAGCAATAGCTGTCTTCTTCTTTCAGCTGTTTCCCATATGGGGGCCACCGGAGCAGATCATCTGCTCGCTGGCAAACTGACCCAGACTAACCTGTTATGGAGATCCACATATCTGATTTGGCATCGGCTATTTACAACTCTTTATGCCTCTCCTGGCACAGTCCTCTCCATTTATCCAGGTGGCTGGGGACTAACGGCACCTTGACATGTGGAGAGGAAGGAGGTGGGGATCAAACCACCGACCCTGTGATCAAGTAGATGATCAGCTCTGCCTCCTGAGCGAGGACGGATTCCAAATTTGTCAAAAGATGTTATACACGTATTTATAGCACAGTACCTGCTTCTATCATATGATTTATTGCTTTTAACAAAAGGACATTATCATCTCGATAACATCGTCTGAAAATCACAGAGGACCATTATAACGCTGCTGCCAATTTCAGTTTTAAACTCTTGACTTCAGTCCTTAATGAGCACAGAAAAGTTTCATACACCACCTTATAAACACTTCATTCAAACAGGCATATTTATAAATAATACAAAAAATGCTGTCCCTGCTGTGTATGCACATACTTTTATGCCTGCAAAAGGGCTGCAGTGCTACAATGTGGAAAAGAAAAGGCAAACCTCTGAGAGAGAATTTTTTCATTCGGTGCCTTAATCTTTTCAGCACATTAGAGGTCTCTATGGTGTCTCGGCAGAGTTCAATAATTTTTATAAATATGTGCAGTTACAGATTTTTATTCCAGTGCAAATAAATAGTGGTAGACTTCACAGTGTCCCCTAAACCGTACAGTAATATGGGTATTCTCCCAAGTAAACGGGAGTGCAATGTAACTAAAGTACATGTACTCGACTACTGTACTTGAATACAATTGTTTTATGTTACTATATACAAAAATGTGCTTTCTATTTATTTTACAGCACAAATAGTTAGATCTACAATTAAAATCTATTTAATATTTTCTCTCTAACAGTAACCACCTTAATGTCCATACCAATGCCTATATGCCAAATGAAACAATGGCTGCTTTGAGGACGTGGCTGGTGACGGTTATAAAGGCATGTGACATCATCCCTGTGTGGATAATTGTTGGAGTGGAGGTTACGCTCCGTCATGTGCGCTCAATTTCATGATGGAAAAAGTTGTAACAGAACAATGTGAACACAGAGGTTTATAAATCTCCAGAAAAGCCTGTGTATGCACAGGCTGTGTGTTTGCACACAGCATTTATACAGAGTTTAATGCATCTGGTCGCTGGGGTGGTTTAGTTTAAATCTTTTGTGTTTGTCTCGTGTGCTATCCGCTAATTGCTTCCTCATTGGCAAAACTTACATGTTGCATTTTACCACTGGCGTGTTAATTGAAGAAAAATGCTTTGCGCCTAAAAAAGGGCTGACGATTCATATTCCTCCACTAACGATATGCACACAGAGGTCACATCTGAGACCATCTCTAACACTGCCTGCCTGCAAATACACTCTCTGCAGAAAAAAAAAAAAAAAAAGTAAACCTGCCGCGGTAAATTCACAATATTCAAAGATAGCGCAGCATTTTATCTACAGTTTTCCCATTCCTGCATGGATTCCACACAATTTGAAAATATGGCCACGAGAGATTGGGAGACACAGTCAACATATTCTGATGAAATGCTCAGAGATGCAACGCTAGCATTGCCTTCTTTTCCCTTTTTTGGGGGGGGGTGGGAAAGGACAGGCGAAGTGATTATACTTTAGGTCAGAAGTCGGGTTTCAAATTCCAGTCGGTAAGTGCACACAGCTTTCTGAAAGTGACCATTGCGACGAGGTCAAACTTTAAAGCCTATATTTATTTATCCGCCCCCCTCCTCCTCAGTCAAATCAAGACTAAGCTCTGCTTCTGGCTTTCAAACAGAGTGGACAGCTTAAGCTGAGTTAGGCCTACTTTCCATAGATGTGTTGGCGTGGCACTCTGAAATCCACACCCCCCCCCCACTGCCTCCCTCTCTCTCTCTCTCTCTCTGCAAAGAGCAGTCAGGAGTTGACACATCTATACTGTACTTCTTAAAACTGGAAGGTAGCTGGAGATTAACAAATGGAAGTGTCACTGTAAAAAGTCAAAGTCAAGAAAAAAGCAAAACCTTGTTGGATCAGTGTTTCTTTCCCTCCACAGCATACAATACATTTTGAGTGTTTGCTATGATAGTGGTGGTGGTGGTGGTGGTGATGATGATGGAGATGATGGATGTGTGGGTTAGGAAGTTCTTGATATTACTGTAAGACAACAAGAGTGGCATTCAAATGTCATGGTACATATTTTTCTTTCTGCAGTTAATTTGACGTTCGAGCTCGACGTGTATTCACACCTCATGTAATTAAGTGCTGTTCTGTTACACCTGCTTCCACTGCTCCACCAATCCGAATTAAATCTTAATTGGATCGAGTGTGCATGAGTGATTCGCGCTGTATATTTTAGAAGTAGACCTAAACTAATTCAGAAGAGATTTGGTGAGTACTTGTGAAAACACTTGTTAAGAAAAATCTACCCCCCCCCCCTCCCCCCCCCCCTCTGAAATAATCAGACGCTCGTGTGTCGTACTGATGCCTCCTGTCCATACTCCGCGTTTCAGCTGTGTGTTCAGTCAAACCCGAAACTCTGTATGCTTCTAAAAAATACACATTACAATCAGGTGTAGCTTGTCTGAAACACATCCCCGGTTCACACACCCATCACAGAAGGAGAACAAACGGACGAATTAAAAACAGGAAAAAAATGATCACTTTGAAACATTTATTATGAAATTATAAAGGTAGAATAGCACTGTTCAAATAAAGCTTTTGAAAACAGGATAGGAGTTGCAGTGTGCTGAATAACCGGCAGAGTTTATTTCAGATGTAATTACCCAGCAATGAAAAAAAAAAAAAGAAAAGCAGGGCAAATAAATAAAACAAAAAATAAATAAAATAAAACAAGTCCATTATTGTTTACCACAGCACATTAGGCAAGATTACCAGGAGTTCAATTTACATGAAACATCTCATATATACAAGGAAGATTTACATTGATGAGGGTTACAGAGTCTTTATGAGCTATGGGCCCCAGTGGCAAAGCAGTCAATGGCAGTCACATTTCAAGTCAAGTGTGGCTCTTTGCTTGAGGGTTTTTTTTTTTTTTTTGGCTGGCAATGCCATTATCACAACTATTAGTCTAGACACTGGCACACGCTAGTGACAGAGCAGCGGACTGTGTGTCACTTGACACAACAACCCAATGACAAGGACGCATCTCCCTCTGGGTTTGTCATGTCAGGACATACAGCACCACTTTGCCCATCTTTTACCCACTCCCCCCTCCCCTCCCCTCCTCATCCCATGATGATCGAAGGGAGAAAGGACGGTAACAAGAGCAAAGTGGGGCTACGTGCTAAACGCAAAGCACCCTCATCTGTCACAAATGATCAGAACACAAAGGTGAACACACCCTTGGTGATTTAACATTGCGTGTAACCATTGACCCCAATAAAACATGGGTGAAAGGTGTGGGCTCGGAGACAGGGAAGATAAGGAGCGGGTGGTGGAGGGGGGCCAAGTGAGGAGTGGAAAGGAGAGATGGGTTGCTGGGGTGGGGCGTGGGGGTGGGAGTGGGAGTGGGGAGGGAGGTCATTCAAACAATGAAGTAGCATCATAACTTCATCTTTGTATATCATTTTTTTTTTCTCTTTTTTTTTTTTTTTGACAAGCAAGTAGTCAAGAAACATTTTCTTCCACCCTCTACTCTTATATTTAAGGTAAATTTGAGAGAGAATTCAGTTGAGGTGTTGATGTCGTAAGTGTTTTTAAGCTGCAGTTTGTCTTTTTCTCATCATGCAGTGTCAGAAAAAAATATGAAGCTAGTATGTCAACTTGATTGATTGCCTTAGAAAGATGGGAAATGTGTTTAGTGGATTAGTGAAAACATGGAGATGGATTAAGTAATGACAGTCCCACAAAAGCCACAATGAGTTTGGGTTTTTGTGCATGCAAAACATTAAACTTCACAAAGCAAAACCCCCTGAAGATTGTTCATCAATCAATTTGCTTTGAGAAAATTGAAGAAATGGATGATGAATTCGAGATGAATGGGTTGCCAGCCAAAAGTGATGGACAAAGAAAGAAAGAAAGAAAAAAAAATCACATATGCACGCACACGCAGACAGACACGTAAGACCTTTTGATACACGACAGAGTTTGTCGTTATCAAAACTGCGCTGTACGTGTTTCACAGAATAAAAACAGTGTAATGATGGGAACAGGTAGCTCGACGTATGCATGAAAATGATGAAAACAGAAATGAAAATTAACAAAATGTTCAAAATTAAATGTAATTCCTGGTAATTTGCCATCACCTGTGTTTTGGCAATCCTGTCCCTGGCAGTTACAGACAGCAAAGAAAAAAAAAAGAGGCTATAAATAAATAAATATATAAATATATTAAAAATCAGTAGCACTTCATTTTTCTCAACAGCGGAAAATAAAAACATATAAATGAACTCCACAGTTCAGCCAGTGTACCAACAGGGAGCTTTGATTTATTTTGTTGTTTTGTGCAGACAAAACCGGATCCCCCTTGGGGCAATAATCTACTCTGGTAGTACTCACACCCACTACCTTAGTATAGCCCACAATCCATTTCATTTCCTTTTACCCACCTAGACATAGAGGACATGACAAGTTTTTTAAAGCAAGACAAAGTTCACCGGCGTAAAGAGCCTTGCAAATCCTCCGCTGATGATTTAAAGCTTTGATAGAAACTTCACTCACAGACTTATTGGCTTACGATCTCCCGATAGCTACATGTGTTTTGAGGATCTGCTACATTTGACTCAATAAGAGAATGCAGAAAAAGGTTATTCTTCGTGCATCTACCGGCAGTTTGCTTCTGCTTTGCAGTTGGCAACAGACCCAAATGTAGATAACGGAGAATTTGCTAACAAGATTTGAGTAATTAATGTCTTTGTAGTTGTGTATCCAGTTTAAGCATTTACTCATATGCATGGAAACAAGGAGATTTTAGTCTTTGTCGAGTGTTTTTTTTAAAGCCACTGGAACATCTTGTGTCAAAAGTATCATGGACATGTACAGTATAAGAGATCACAAACGCAGTATCCCGAGGAAGTGACAGGATAGCTGAGGAGAAGGATGTATGATCACAGTCGGCAACAATCACTGGCCTCTCTCCATCTTCCTCTTTCATACCGCCAAACTCTGTGTCAGCACAACCCAGAAGATATTGCAACAGACTTTTCCCCTCAGGTGCAACATTGTCATAGTTCATTAATCTTCTCAAACTTCTCCTGCTGCCATCAGCCCCCGTACGTACTACTAATCCCCTTATTAATGTGGCAAATGAACCTGCACAAGAAGGACGACTCCCCCAAGGCTCCATAATTACAATAGTCTGTACAAACTCCTGTTTGCATAGGATGTCCATTCATTAAATGTACTGACAACACCAGGAAGACTGCGAAAGATTCCCTGTTCTTCCTCACCAACCTTCCTCGCGTCGTGCACTTTAAACAGAATACTACGTCTGCTGTAACGTTTAATGGACTGCTCGTGTCTGCTGACTGATACTGTAATACAAGCCTGTTTTTATTGTGGCGGTCACAACAAAAAGGAAAAATGATAAGTGAGCCGGATGCGGGGAGTAGAATTCTCCAAAATTATTATGATTACGCCTACCCATTATGCATAGGTTGTCAGCTATTCTATATGTGCTGTAGCTATAGTGAAGGTGCATAAAAGGGAGCTGTTATACAGTTTCCCTAGAGCTAGGGCATGATTTGAGCTGCAGAGAAGAAAAAAAGAAAACACATCAGAGCAGTGTGGGATAAACTGAACTAGAGGTACTCACTTCCTCTCAGTGCTTGCATCTTTTCTGCCACACAAGAAAAACTCTAAATTAAGCAATTAAGCGTTTTTTGCACATGAGGTGTCGAGGTCACATGGCTGCACAACTGAAAGCCCTATATAAGGCTCATAATTGTGCATCCTGTAACGTAGATTATCATAACAAAGCAAAGGGAAAGGGGACACATCTTGTGCATCATGCGAGAACGTACACATGAATCTGCATACGCTTTTTGCCAACTCAACGGACAACCAACAGCCTTATTTTCACATTCACCGCAGGATTCATTTAGGGTTAATGGTGAGGACTGAGGACTTAAAATGCGTGCCGTAATTGGCTAATCGTGAGGTTTTAAACGCATCATCGTGGCGACTACTTCCAAACCCCGCACCCTCAGTGAAACCATGTCGATGCGTCCATAACACGAGCCATGGGATCTGATGTGCGGCGCATGGTTAACACGTAGCCGCTGGGCTCATGTTACTGAATCACATCTACTGTGTGTCTCCCCCGTAAGACGACTAAAAGGAAGAAAGTAAGACTGATAGTGAAGCGGCTATGATTATACTTGATTTCTTAGATGCTTGTGTTGCCTTGTGAAACTAGGGCAGTGTTTTCATGCTTTTTTTCCCCCCCCCCCTCAGTGTTGTTTAGACTAATGTAGGTCCCTGGAGGGTAAATAATAAGTTGGGGAGGGGGAGGGCGAGAAAGGAAAGGATTGCTCCGTTTGCTATTAGCAAGGTTTGGGGTCTCTATAAAGCCGATTCCACTAGGCATTTGTCTGCAATGGCAGCGTTATAGATGTCTGCTGTTTCCATTCTCCATGTTCTAAAGAGGAAACACGCTGAAACCTTCATGCTCTGCTCTTTCTCTCTTCCTACTTACTTATCAATTTCCTTTCAGATTCCGTATTTATTGATTCGTGCTGATGTTGCACAGAAGTGACTCTTGAGAACTGGAACAAAATAGCTTTTCAATTCTCTGAGAGAAGGTCAATTTTAAAAGCTGTTCCCATCAGCTTTACACATTTCTTTCCGTTGAATGTCTTCTCTCGCTTAATTGCTTATTCCGTGACAACTTCAGGCAACAATGGGTGATTGATGATGGTTTGTGACTCAAAAAAACGTCAATATAAATGCTAAACTTGATCATTTTATCGTGTACCTCTGTGACGCATGGCAACAATTCAGCACCTTACTGAATTCATTTTCCATGCGGTGCATCAAACCACAGCTGCAAAAATAACTGGTAATAACTTTAAATGACATTGACTTATTTCTATTATCTATGTATGTATAATAATCTTTTAATAATTCAGTTCTTATCTTTTCCAAAGCGGTCCTACTCTGCAGGAAATATGATATGATAATCCAGTGATATTACCTTTTGGTTATACTGTCTGTTTAAAGATTCACTCAAAGGTAATTGGTATTTTTTTGGCTTTAACTTTTTCTTATATAGCTCACAGCTAATCTCCTCTCTATTTTTATTCAATACTCAGAATTCAGGCAGAATTCACAAAGGGATGGACCATGCCGGACGAGCGTCTACTTATCAATGCTCATGAAATGGAGATGACATTCACATGTCAATACAAATGGTTGCATTGCAGCAAAACAATCAAAATATGGATGTAATTGATAATATTCTCTGCTTTGTCAAGCAAGCACAGTCTAATCGCCTTAACCACAATCAATAACTGCCATTTAACCTCAAATCTGAAGTGGGATCTTTATCACTGAGATGTTTGGGAATAATTACGACTGAGAACCAACCAGATACGCCTTAAGAGCCTTCATTATGAATCTCCAAAGATAGATATTAGCTAATAGCGGTAAGGTAGAAAATTACTTTTTCTTCTAATATTAAAGAAGTTGAGATAAGAAAGTGTACCCTTGTGAGCAGTCAAATATATCCGCGCACATTTATTTCAGTAAGTCATATTGCTAAAGATAGATCTTCCACTTCCCCTGGACTTTTGTCAGGATCTGAATAACATTTCATATTTTAAATCAAGGAATGAATAAACACTTTAATGATGCATTTGTGACATGATTGTAGGATGCAATGCTTATGTTTCACATTCCACGCAACAGTTTAAATGAAGATTGGCAAGACTCAACTCATCTGCTTTGTGTCATCGATAGAGCCCCAACCAATATTGGCCTATCACAGACACAGCGGTATTGATATCTGATATGCGCCAATAGGAACACAGTTTTTTTTTCTTCCTTTTTTCACTAATAATGCAGAAAAAAATGAGGAAAAAAAAGAAGCAGCACAGAGAAGGAAAGCAGGAGCAGCAGTATCAACTGGAATTGGTTGACAATGCATATGCTCAACTAATTAGCATATTAAGGAATATTTAACCAAAATGGGTTTTTTTTAGTTTTTTTAAATAAAGTTCAAATTTGGCTCAGAAAGCAAAAACCTTCTGAGTACCTTTGCATAGCCATATCGGTGCAAAATCCACATAGAAAAGGTCTGTTTTGATTTCATGTCCAGGTTGCCATATTTATAATCATCAAATTTTTCCCTCTAAAATGAATATTAGTCTCAAAACTCCCCTATCAGTCGGGCTCGAGTCCCTAGGGAGTGAAAAAGAAAGTAGAGTTAGACTAGAGGCACAACTTGAGGTCAGTTTCAGCCCCTCAGCTTATATACGAATTACATTACGCTATACACAAGTACATAGAAAAATATTGATCCGATTGTACAGGACATTTCAGAGGAACACGTGTGAGCAAAAGTGTCTGCAACAGTACATTATTTATATTATCGATGGCACTATATAGAACACACCGGCTCTGTTTGAGTGCGTCTTTGAATCATTTGTCAGAATTATTGATTCCAATAAATCTTGTATGGAATTGTGGGATGACTGAGCGAATCAATGGAGTTGTGCTTACAGTATAGTGTTATATCTCATGTGCCCTCCCCTAGCGTTGAGTTCCTCCTCGCCGACACCATCACCCATTTCATCGCCTTGTCTCTTCTCTCTCTCTCACACACACATCACCAACCACACGCACGCACGCACACACACACACACACCAACAGCGCCTGGCAAATGACGCCAAGCTGAATGCCTCTTTTGACTGCTACCTCTCACACAGAAACACATTAAATGCAACCCCAGATGCAGTGACCCGGAGGTATGCATCGATAGGAGTCACACAGTGTCACCCCTGTAATTCCACTCTCTCTTCCGGACAGATCTTATCACTCACATCTCTAACTGCCATTATCAATCTTCCCCCGTGCAGCCTCTACATCATTAGGCAAGAGTATTTCGCTAAGAACACCAACACAGGTTTCACTCCTTTCTTCTCCTCCCTTGCATTTATAAGTCCACTGCAGGTTGGCGTGGTGCCAGGCTGTGCCATGCAGCGCAACACTGCCACCTAAAGGTTCAGTACCACCACCCGTCAAGCCTGACCCACTGACAACACTCTCACTTTGCCTCCCTTTTCTGCCTCTCTGCACTCTCTTCCCTCTTCTGTGCCTGCTCCCTGTATTTGTCCACGTGTGTTCCATTAGATTAGAACTGTGTGTTGTGTAGTGCTGCTTTATTAGCAGAAAAATTAATAAGGCTTTGATAAAAAAGCAGCGTGGATTACGTTTAAATTTGAGGCTCATTATTGGCTAATCCTTTTTGAATTGGATGTGTATCAAGTTCCAGACAAGCTTCACTCAGTTTCGCTAGTGTGCTTTGAGAGGAGGCATTTAATTCAAGCCTAGATGATGTGGCAAAGCCTACAGTGACATTCACAATACCAATGCAGCAGACTAATTATTGACTGTTGTTATTGCTGCAGGTGTTGAAAAGGTCTTTTTTTTTGTGATATCACAATACAACACCAAAAAAAAAACCAAAGAAACAAACAAAAAAAAACATGAACACACTCAAAGTTTTATGAGGAGAGAGGTGAAAAGTCAGCTACGTTTTGTTTTTTTTCTTTGTTGTTGTTGTTTTTGTTGTTCTTTTTGGTTTCGTTTTTTTTTTTTTTTTTTTTGGAGAATGTGTGCAGCATTTACCTAGGATGAAAACGAAGTAATCTGAGTAGATAGGCAAGAAAAAAATGTTTCTTTCACAAAGAACATTGAGTCACAATTAATGTTATGTTGGTACATTTTTATCAGTGATCTAACCTGGGTGCTGAATAGACAAAATAAGGCAAGGCAATCACTCACCCACTTGCATTTTTGTTAAATATGAATTAAATAGATATTAATGACAAAAACATCAGTCTATAATTATTCCCCCAAAGGTATGCATGTGATTGTTGAGTCCATAGTCAACGTAGCAGTTGTTCAAGTTACTTTTTCTCTCTTTTTTTTTTTCTTTTTTAAGTTTGAGAAACAGTGAACTTGCTGAAGCAGTATGTCTCCTGTACTCTTTTCTGTTGCTTCACAGTAACTTACAGTGAGTCTCTAATCTAGACTGGCACTTTAACACTGTGGAACAGGGCAGTTATAGGCAGTACTTATAGACCAGTAAAAGTGCTCTTTTACCTGCTGTCTGGTGTGCATGGGCCCCTTCGTCTTGAACCCTCCTTGGGAACTGCACTCTGAGGCACTGAAGTGGTCGGAGCTCGTGGAGGACCTCTTGGAAAGGGTGTCACAGCCCCCGACAAATGTGTTATCCAATGGGAGCTCCTGAATCACGTGATGCTTCTTCACTGAGACCGGCGTGTCGGCCTTGAGATGGAAGGCCGATTGCGGCGAGGCAGACTTGTAGTGCCGGGCCAGGTCTGGGCTGCTAGGCTTGAAGGTTGTGGTAGGTGTTGCATTCCAATCAAAGCGTCCAATCCCTTGCTCCTCGAGCTCGGTGGGCAGGCTGATGGTTCCGTTGATTGGCTCGTGCGCAGGATCGTCAGGTTTGTTCCCCTCGATGGTGACAAAGTTGAGCAAGGAGCTTTTGGGGGATTTCCTTTTCTTGCGCTTTTTCTTCTTGTTCTGCTTGTTCTCCGTGTTGGGTGACATCCACTCGGCCCCCTGTTTTTTCCTCTGCGCAGCCTTGAACCTTGAAGCGTGGCGGCAACGCAGCAGCACAGTGACAAAGATGACAATAATCACTACTAAGGCGCCCGTCACAAATGCTATCATTATGGTTAAATAGTCGCCACTTTGATAGGTCTCACTGCTTTCACCAATGTTGCGGTCAATCGGGGTCTCCATAGTGCGTCGGATGAGATCATAGATGAGTGTTGAGTTACCCACAGTGTCATTGACATACAGAAATACCAGCACCAGAGTATGGAGAGATTTGGGATATCCCAGGTCACTGATATTGACCACTAATCTATGTAACCCGATGTCAGTCACTGCCGGTTTTTCTTCCAGAGTAATATTCCCTGTGACAGGGTCAATTCTGAACAGACCTTTGTTGTTCCCACTCACAATGGTGTACTTCAGTTCTGCATTCATCCCTGTATCACCATCTACTGCAAACACTTCTGCCACCACAGATCCTGGGATAGAGGAGAGGGGGACAAGCTTGAAAGATGTGTTGGAGGGGGGGTAGATGACGATCGGGGTGTTGTCGTTCACGTCAATGACATTGATGGTCACCTTGGCGGCCGAGGAGCAAGGAGGCCTGCCACTGTCCACCGCCCTGACATCAAAAGTGTAGGAGCTCTGCTGCTCCCGATCAAATGACACATTAGATTTTATCACCCCAGAGTAAGGATCCAGTATAAAGTTCTCATTGTCGTTCAGTATGGAAAGAGAAACAGCAGCATTTTCTCCAGCATCTGAATCCGTCACGGTTATCACCCCCACGGTGCTGTATTTGGGAAGATTCTCAGACACAAAGAACTGAAAGTGGTTATGCGTGAACTTAGGATTGTTATCGTTTTCATCCAGCACGGTTACAATAACAGCCGCCTGCGTTTGCAGAGGGGGTGTCCCGTTATCTCTCGCCGTTACGGTGAAGAGGAACCTATCCTGATCCTCTCGGTCGAAAACCCTGGACGCCGTCAGGACCCCCGTTTTGCGGTCGAGATCAAAGAATGACGCGTTTGGTCCCAGCTGATAAACAATCTCTGCGTTTTTCCCACTGTCCTCGTCGGTGGCGCTGAGAGTAGTGAGGAACAGGTCGCGTTTGTTGTTCTCCATAACAGCCAGCTCAATGACTGGCTGAGTGAAAATAGGTGGGTTGTCATTCTCATCCTCCAGCCTCACTCTTACCAAGGCAGTCTGATTCAAGCTCGGTTTCCCAGAGTCAGAAGCTACAATTTTAAAGTTGTATTCCTTGGTCCCTTCATAGTCGAGCAGCGCAGATGTCTCTAAAAGATACTGGTTGTCGTACACGGCTTTGAGATGGAAGGGCACATCCTTTTCTATGAAACAAATGACCTTGCCGTTAATGTCAGTGTCTTTGTCTGAGACGGTGATGAGAGCTATCTTGGTATTGATGGGATCCTTCTCCGAGAGGAAAACAGTGCCATTTATGGGACTGATTATGTATCTCAGGTCTATATTAGGTGGATTGTCATTAACATCAGTCACATTTATGGTAACAGTAGCTCTGGCAGGACTAGAGCTGCCATCGCTCGCTAAAACAGAGAGCTTGTGAATAGCAGTCTCCTCTCTATCCAGGGGCCTTTGCACTGTAATTAGGCCAGATGTTGTATTTAATGCAAAGAGTCTTTTCGTAGCAGGAGACACCTGAGTCCCAAACACATAACGTATCTCTGCATTTGCCCCTATGTCTGCATCTGTGGCCTGAAGCTGCACGACAGAAGTGCCAATAGGGGAGTTCTCTGGTATATGCACTTCTATCTGCCCCTCTTTAAACACCGGCCTGTTATCGTTGACATCTGTTACTGTAACTTGGAGAATAGCAGTGCTGGATTTCTGTGGACTGCCACCGTCCTCCACTTTAATCTTCATCACATACGTATCCTTCTGCTCCCTGTCCAGATTCTGCTGCACAATAAGCTGGGGCCACTTCTCCCCCTCAGGCGTTTCTACGATGTCTAAGCCGAAGGCACTCTGCCCGTTGATCAGCTCGTATTTGTGGACACTGTTGGGGCCGGTGTCTGGGTCAGTGGCAGAAGGAATAGCGAAGCGGCTGTTAATGAGCGTGTTCTCGGGGATGGAGATGTTGATCACGGGGGACGGGAACATGGGGGCATTATCATTTGTGTCTTTGACAATGATTTTGATCTTAATCAGCCTGAAATAATCATTAGGCAGAATGACCACTTCAATTTCAAAGGAGCACTCGCTGTCCTCAAACGAGGGACCGGGGCACAGCTTCTCCCTGTCGATACGGTTAGATGTTGTGAATATCTCGCCAGTGCTGCTCAGAACGCGGACCAGTGGGTTATCTCCTGCTTTGGAGACAAGTCGGTACACCAGATTAGCACTCGCTCCAGTGGCAGCATTTGTATGGGAAATATTTAGGTCCTTTGGTATGTTTCCAATGAGGACATTTTCTTGCAGCTCCTCTCTGATGGGGTAGATCAGTTCTTGGGCTATTGAAGGATCTAGCCAGATGCAGGCAAGTAGGGCGCCCAACAGGTAATAGTCTTTTAGATCCATGATAGCGTGAATGCGTTTTCCAACCTTTACAACTCAAAGGCTTTTTGCTATGCAGTGCTGTAACAGGCAGTGACTCCCTTGCATGTGGTGGCAGGAATCTTCCACGGACAAACCTATGAATACACGACAGAGTTTCTCTTTCAGTGAAAATAACTTTGCCATGCACAGGAATTAAATATATTTCACAAACAAACCCCCCCTCCTCCCATCTGTCTAGTCATCAACTTTCATTTTTGTGTTATGTTCAAAGGCCTTAATCTACAATTCATAGAAGATGACAAAAAAAATCAACTAAAAAAAAAAAAACACTGCAGCAACCATTTAAGCAGCCTTCCTGTCTGTTGCTCCCTTTTCTAAAATCCTCCACATTTTATGGTCACTAAGAATCTTCCGCGTCTATAAAAACCCCCCCATGGTCACAAAACTTCGCAACACATTACACAGTCTGATTAATGTTGCACTTAAATTGGCGAAATGAAACGGGCTGTGTGTGGGCTTCCTAAATGAATACGCATGAATGAAGCCTACAAAATGAGCTCAGACAGATTTTGAATTCTTAGTGGGCAACTGAGACCTATATTCTTATCGTACATACCCCAATCCGTTACAGCGCAGGAGAGAGAGAGAGAGGAGAGAGAAGAAAAAAAAAAACTGGAGTGTGTCAGCTCATAGTCTTCTCATCCAGTGTGCCTGCGAGCTTATTCGGGTAAAGATATCCTTCTCAGCCAGATCTAGCTTTTGGGTCCAGGAAAGAGGGAGAGAGAGAGAGAGAGAGATAGAGAGAGAGAGAGAGAGAGAGAGAGAGAGAGAGAGAGGGGAAAAATATATATATATAATCGCCCCGCAGGAGTAATCAGACTCTAGAACAGGTTTTTGGATAAAAGCAGCTGGTCGCACAAACTGGGGTAAATTAGAGGCTGCATATGTCGCAGTTCCGTTTCCCCCATTTAACTTCAGGAATGGACAGGATCTAATTGTGCGACCTGCGGTGATTGCGGTGATCAGCGTCTCTCTCCAGCAGACACAGCCAGGTGGTCAGTGGTTTGTGGTGCCTTCCATTTAAAACGGGTCCCAAAATCAAATCTCATCTTCCGCACGCGTCCCGAGAAAAAAAAAAAACCCGGCGTTTGTGGTCTCTTTTTCCTCTCTCTTTTTTTCCTCTTCTTTCTTGCTTTCTTTCTGTCTTTCTTTCTTGCTCTCTTTCTCCCCTCGGCTACCTGTTAAGGTGAAGGCGCCGACGAGGTGAACGCGAGAGGAGACGCTTGTGTCCTGTCATGTTTCAAGTTCACGGAGCACCATCAATAATCAGCCGGCGTAGACACAAGGTTAAAAAAGAAAACATAACGAAGGCATCTATGCAAGGGCAGGAAAAAAAAAAGAAAAAGAAAAAAGAAAAATCTCAGAGTCGATCCCACTTGGAAATGCCAACCTCAATAGAAAAGCGGTTCGGTGTGACACCGATGCGCAGCGCGTATGTGCCGTTTATCCTTGCACTCTCACTCCCAGAGCAGAATATCTCGCACTAACTCTGTGTAAACCCATAGGAGGGGTGGTGAAGTACACCACACCGACGCTCCCCACATGCCACCTCCCCCCCATCTCCTCCCCCCCGCCCCCAACCCTCGTCATTGGACACCGCCCCTCTCTTTCAGTGGCGTCGACGCGCCGAGCGGCAACGGGATTGGCCGGGAGTCGCGTCACTTAAACGCGGACCGGAGGGGTTTGTCCGCGCCGCGGTGAGATGCTCCGTGAAGATGCTGCAGGCTGCAGAGACGCTTTAACCAAAAAAAAAAAAAAAAAAAAAAACTCGAGGCTGGAGGGGGGGGTTGATGATGACGACGACGATGATGATGATGAAGCTGCTTGTGCTGCTGCTGATGATGTTAATGTTAAAAAAGAAAAAAAAGAAAAGAAAGAAGTCTGTCCTTTAGCTTTCACACCGTGGATGATTATATAAATGCAGATAGCAGTCATTGGCTCTTAAGGGACGCAACAAACGCACGAGCCAACCTGTTAGGTTGTTGTCAGGTAGGGTACACTAATTGGGATGGACGTCAAAAAGCCCCCCCCCCAAAAAAGACTGAAGCAAAGTATAAAGATGTATGTTTCCGATAGATATTACTTGCCAAGAATAAACGCGGGCATGTACAATACAAGCCTTGTGCGGGAGTCACCAATAATTGCACTCTGGACAGAGAAGCCGTTGTCTAAGCATGTTTGCGCGGGGTGCGTGTTCACGCTCCGTGCGCCGCACTCTGCACCCTGCGGCCGCTCGTCAGCGTTTGTCCGCAAGAAATAACCTTGACAGTTATCCCTCTCATCAAAGCTTATACGGCAGCGTGTGGTGCGAGCTCTTCGCGAAACAGACGAGCCGCATTTCTTTCTTTCTTTCTTTCTTCCATTAGTTATTATTTTTTTAAGTTTACTGCCTCGTGCCAGAGCTGTGATGATCTGAGGGGGGGCTGCGATGTGACTTTGGAATAGCCCATAACCACTGATGATCTGACTTGACAAGTTTTAAAGCAACAAGAGGAGGGCTGAACTGTGCAGCCTCCTAAATGAAGTCGAGTAGAAGCCCCCCCCCCCCTCCAAAGAAAAATGACTCGTGCTAACTAGAAAACAGCCGATTTAATCAGATAGACATCAGACTCGGCCATACAGATCCAGCCATCATTTAATATCAACTGCCATCCAATCATTACTTAATTTCAATGCAGTAGATAACCCTCAATTTCATCCACGGATCTCTCTCACAAACACTGCCTGTGCTGCTGCTGCCGCTGCCGCTGAGAAAGGCAAGCTGTTGAGCTCAAAGGCTGTCACGGTGAACACTGCCATCTTGAGGTGCTCTTACACAAATGCCTGAATTGTGCTCTGAGCTGTATAGCATCAGAAAAACAACAAAGATTTCAGTTAATGCCTTTTTTTTTTTTTAGCATGTGACCACAGAATATATTAGTGAATTAGTAAGAAGCTACAGGAGAATGAAGAGACAGCAAATGTGAGAATGGGCCCCGGTGTTGGCAACTGGTGATGGGAGTGATGCAAAGGACATGGGACCCACACTGTTAAGGTGAGAACTAGGCTGCAAATGTCTCCTGAGAGGCTGGCTTATTGCCTGGTCAGCAGTCCATTAGCGCAACCAACCTGGTGGCCTGACCTTTCTGCCGCCGGATCCGGCCGTCAATGTCCTTTGCTGGGGAGAGAGCAGCTGAAAGAGTGATCTGTCACTTCAGTTTAAAGTCTGACACCCCGACGTGGAGAAAAAAAGTGACAACATAACTGTCTACACTGGTGAAACACTTTCTTGCTCTGCTGGCCAGCTGGAGTCATTAGAAACTCATCGCTCGCTTTACTCGCTCGCGGGGACCGTGCCGTGTTTGTGTTGGGTTTTTCTGTTAAAACAAGAATTATGTTTGGATTTAATAGAATTTTCCAACATCGCCTAGTCTCTGAGGTGTTTGTGTGTGCGTTAATACGGGGCCGATTGCACAGTGATTGGGAGCATTGAACAGAAGGTAGCACTCCGAAAGCTAGAAATCCCCCACATCTCATGAAGTAATTGTTAAGACCCAGGTATTGATCACCAACTCTATCAAACCTCTGCAGATGAATTATGGTCATGGGTCAGTAAAACCTTTTATTTGTGTCACCGTAAAGATACGCTGAACTTTACAAACAAGAGTTTTTGTTATTATTGCGGTTTCTTTCGTGATTATGTCACACGACCCTGACTCGGACGCCAGGAGGGACAAAAATCAGCAAATGCTGCAACGGCGCAACTCGTAATTCCAAATGTATCCTGTCTTTCAAGTTGATCTCCTTATTTAGTCTGTTTTGAACTGGCTGCAGCTAATGTTTCTGCCAGTCAAGTTACTGACAAGTGATGAATAATGTAGCATGCTAATATATGCTCTCGGTCTTGTGGTGCGCCTCCTACAACCTTACATCGAAGAGAGAGCCTAAGGGAAGGGTCCAGACCTAAGGCCTTATGATTCCCCGTATACCAGGCGCAGTCAATCACACCATTCACCTTGGTTTGATTCTCACACTGACTTATTGACTTGTTCATGCTGTTGAATTGGCTTCATGAATAATACAAGGAACAAATATGTTTATCTTTCGTGTCCATTAAAGTACAAGGTCAAACAGGTAATTTATGTATTTTCTAACTTAAACAAGGTCTACGGAGCCGGCGTTGAAAAATTTAAACCGTCGGTGTCGCAACTTTAGCGAGAGGCTGCAAACGTGGCTGAAAGCCGAAGCCAGCGTGGAGGAGCCTGAAGATGCAGTCTGTCTGAGTGTTATTATTATCAACACCAAACATTTTCATTTGAAATTTACTTCCATGTTTGCTTAGATTTTATGTAAAAAAGGACATCACACAGAGAATATTGTTTTCACAAGAACATGATGTTTCAATAACAACATTGCCAGTGAGAAACTCATTCTCGCTGCGAATATTGTTGTTATAGAGCTCTTTAAATTGGAACATTTGGGTCTGGGTAGGTTCAAGAAATTCATTTTTGAAGAGTTTGTGCCTTACAATGTACTGGTTACGTGTTAGCATAATTGCAATTATTCTCTGTCATGGCCTCCGCCAGTACAAGTGAGAAAAAGCTCTTTCGCGTGAGAAACATTCATTTTAGCATGTGAGAGCTGTTTAAATATCAGTGCTGTAGTTTTCCACTGTGTATGAATGTTCAAAAAGTAATTCAGCCACAAGAACTCCAATTATCCAAATCTCTGGTAATATCATAAAAGAAAATATTGAATAACACGCTGTGCATCGTCTTAAAAGAAATGATAAATGTAATGAATGCTTATTTTTACCCTTTACTTCCCACCTCCGTTTCTGCAATCATCTCACCCGGGCTGTAGAGCGTAGATGCGGAGCTGCATATATACATCGTGTGAGGAAGATGCACCGAGATGCTAGAAAGGATAGTTGTGGATCACTCACAGTGTAAAGAATGGACGTTGTATTCGTGAGTGTGGTCACTTTGGCTGCCCTCATGCTGGCAGTCCTGCCTCTTCCACCTCCTGGCTGATCTAAAAATGGGCAAAGACACTGGTGATCATTGGTGAACCTGAGGTGGGCTGAATGAAGCCTGGTTACTCAAACAAGCCATCTGTAACGACCTCACCTGTCAATCAAAGCAGCCACACTGTTAATTATGCATAACTCTAAGCCTTAATATAGTTTGAACGGGTGAGTTACTGTATATATAAATACAGACTCCCAGTACGGTTGTCATGATGGTCAGTATGGACATTTTAACATAGGGACTTATGGAGACTCATTCTGCAACCAGCCTGAAGTGGCCATTCAAGGAACTGCAGTTTTTTTGGCACTTCCACATAAGGCTTCACCTCACGGACAGAAGTTGCCACTTACACAGGGATACAGGGAAGGGCCCCAAGAGAGTGCCCGTGTATAGGGTCCAGAATTTTCTGCTCCGACCCTGCAGCTGACTCACACAGAAAAAACATCAGTGGAATTGTTATCACATGAGCTGAATCCTGCTGCTTGCGGTGCTGTACCACCTGCCAGCTAAGCAAGTGTTAGAATTTAAACTCAGACTTGTGCAATAATAAAAAAAATCTTTTCAGTTGTTTTACTTATGTCCAAAACTCTACTTACAGAAACGGTTTACTTTCGCTATTTTTTGAGTTGGATGCTAACAGAGAGACTCTCTCCCTTTCATCACCTACTTATGTTTTGGCAATGTATAAATAGAAATTAACCATTTTCTATTTCTATGGCTTAGCTCACTCCCTCTTTTTTTTAACTAGCTGAGTGCACTGGTTTCATTTGTTCCTTGTCAGTATCACAAAAGAGCCACTGCAACCGCTGATGAAAATTTAGGCCTTTTTTTCCTTAAAACCCTTTTGCCAGTGCGACTTCTCTCAAGAGTGGTAATGACCCAGTGGATAATTGGCATCACACATGCTGTGGACCCTGAATACTAATCAGTGCTTCTAATCAGGCATCTCCAACTTAAAAGTTTAGATACATGGGAGTGAAATCTGGATAGGAAATGTTTTTCATATTCTTTGAAAAGGGATTTCGGTGATCAAAACTTTGAAATCCCTTCAGATATCACTTCTAAAAGGTAGCAACAAGGCACTCTGATATGTTCGGGGGTTTATGAGTTAAATTGCAAATGCTTACTGAAGGTAATTTTTCTGATACGCCACAGAGCAACTGCATGGACAACCCATGGTTGCAGCTGAACTTTCCTAATTATTGCAGAACCATTTTAAAGACATTCTTCATACACCCAGCAAATCCTTTATTGCCTGACAGCTGGCATTTGGGATGTATAATGCCATTCATAATAATCCTTTGAACATTGATTGACACGTTGTTTGACCAAAGAAGATATCCTGGGTGGATTAACGATTCAAGGTGCCAAAAGTGCAAGATATCCCTTATATGAAATGCTTCTTCTGTCTACATACCTTCTTCCCTTTGACTCTAATTTTCTCTCTCCCTTTGCATTTCTCCTCTCCTCATTTTTTCCCCCCCTTCTCCCTGACACGTTCGAATCACATATCACTCTCCAGACTGTGCACCGAAAAAGGTCAAACATTCCCTCCCATTCTCCTTTCTTACTGATGTGAAAGCCAGCAGCCTGCCTGTAGTGGCTGAAATGGATCTTGGTCAAAGACTGCTGTGAAACAGGGGAAGAAAGTTGAGCAAGATCCCTTTTCCGCTCCGTGCACAGGCTGATTTGACCTTGTGCAAGCGATGGCAAGTTACGAGATACTTGACATGCACTCCAACACCAGTACTTTTTCAAACCCTGTCAAACTGAGTTGTATATTTTTGACAGGGACTTAAAGTTCAGCTCAACAGAATCTTTAAAGAGCATGTATGTCTCAGGTGCTGATTGGTTTAATCACTATCCTTTAACAGTAACTCTCCCCTCTCTGCCTCCTGTCTTTGTTGGGAATTTGCGCACAGTAACTGGCTGACATACAGCACGACCCCACAGGTCACAGCTTTGATGAGCTTGTTTACCGCCTATAGGATTACTATTTTTAAAAACTGATGGGTAATTACCTCAGAAATGTGTTATCACGTATCTTTTATCAGCCTGTAGAATTTCTAAAGAGGCTCCAGTCAAGTGTGAGATGAGTAATGATTCCGTATAGCTGGATGTGCAGCTTCTTGTAATGACCATATCTTATTATTTTTTTTTAAAGATATCAACCTGTACCAGGGACTGTAGTGCACATTTAACTCATTTATTTCTACTAGTAATTATGACTCTAGCAGTGAAGGCAGCTCATGACAAGAAGGACGATGGCAAGAAAACGCCTATACCAAGACTCTAATGTGTCATCCTAAAGGTCAAACTTCTGCATGGCAGTTTTTGTCATGCATTAGGTAAGCAGCTTCACATTTATTAAGAGGATGTTGCTAATAAGTCATTCTCACAAGTTACAGCGCCGCTTTACTTCTTCTCTGCCGCATAAATATCTAACAAAGATAAAAGGCGGCTAAACCTACCAGTCTCCAGCAGAACATTTGCTCAAATCCTACTAGATATTATTCACATAGTCGGGTTTCCGGCCTGAGATCTTTGTGCAATGCTAAAACCACATGCTGAGCCACCAAATCCAAATTAGAAAATCCATATTCCAGTGTTTTAGTCCTGGTTTTCCATTTATAAGCAGTGCATATGAAGTCTCCCTTAAAGCATTTACATACAGTCAAAGCCTTGGTAGCAAGCGAAATATTGTACTTGTACCACATTTAATAAAGCCATTCTTGAATTTTACACTTAATTGAGAATGCGGATGCGCAGGATAATTTATGTCTCTGTTATCCATCGCTCTTACTATTATTATATTTGGCTATAATACGTCAAAGCGCATGTATTCAGGTGAAATGTACATGACATGTAACATTCTGTATTTGTCTATGTCGATAAAATCTTAAAATATCATTAAAATAAATATCTTTGTGTCATTAAATGTGAAAAAAAAAGATCTCTGAGCTGAATTACAGTGATTTACACTGTCAAAATACTAAGATCACTCCGTAGGTGTGCAGTCATTGTTGCGGCTACACTTTTGTGGAAAATACACCCACTTATCAGTTTTAATTACTGGTCTGCAACAAAGAGTGAGTCATTCCCTCAGAATGAGGTGCCACAGATATGTCCTGTAATTACAAAAATTAATTCTGACGTTGGGTACGGTTGCTGGCAGGAAAACAGAGAAAGAAACCAAAAACGGGGAAGGTCTTTTAAACTTGAGTGAATGACGCTCCTTAAAAAATGCTTGCTCCTTTCACATCACGTGGTCGCTATTTACCAGTTCCTAACCTGTAAATACTCTTCAAGTGGCAATTACAGCAGGGTATTTCATGAAAGCGCAGAGTTGGAGATCAATATGTGTGGCAATTCTACCGTCACTTAAGGCTCATTTGGATGCACACTTTTCTCTGCCTATATGATGCACTCCTCTTACAGTATATGGGGTAACCGCACTCATTATTTCAATAAGTTTAAACTTTTTAAACTTATGTACAACAAGCATTGAGGTCGATGAGATCAGCGATATATTATATATGACAAACAGTATTTTTAAAAAAAAGACACGAGCACAAGTGTTGGATCATTCAGTTTAAGTTACAGGAAATTGTTGTTTTTTTGTGAGTGTTTTGCTGTATGCTAAGTCTAACCAGCAATTTCCTTTTTTTTTCTCTTTTCGAGGAAATGCCAGGGTGAGTCCAAACATCATTTTTACGGGAAACACAAGCTTTTAGCATTCAAATCACTGCCCAGAGTGATAAGGTATTATCAGATGACAACATACAATTTGTGTTTAGCAAATGAGACGCAGAATGGAAAATGTCACTCTCCACGGTGGCTACATTTCCAAAAGCGCAGATTCGGCCGAGAAAATAGTGTCATGTGTTGTTGTCATTCATTTTGTATGGTGTGATGTCTGATGCAGGGACTGCCAATAATCATGCTGAATACAGCAAACAATGCCACGTGACCACTTGAAGGGCACTTACAGTCTACTTCATACTCTTTTCACACTGTATGAACGCCTGTCGGTTCTTTGCCCTGAGAGTTGTTGAAATAGGAATGTTTGTCATCTCTAAACTCTCATTCAGCCATATATAGCAGTCAATTGGAATGACCCTCATAGACACATTTCCAAGTAAGCCTCGATTATGTTGTTTGATATATATTGACAGTTAAGCGCTGCCTCTGCATGAAGTTTTTGAGGACTATCTATATTCATTTTTACCTCTTTAATGTGCTTTTCATTTCTGTCGTGTACGCATCTGCAGCTGCAACCGCATGTTTGGAGGTGAGGAGCAACACGGACTCCTTTTTCAATTCTAGTGACCCCCATTAGGTCTGAACATGGCTCTTCTCTGTTTCCAGAAAAGAGCACCAAATATCCCCATCAATCCATCCATTTTCTGCCTCTCATCCATGCCCAGGTCACGGTGGCAACAGGCTAAACAAGATACCTTTCACCGAAAACCATTTGCTATTTTATCCATAATAGATACTTAAATTTAACTATTACCTCCGGCCTTCAAGGGGCTGCAGCTGGCGGAGACGTCTGGAAGAGGAATCACAGGTGCTTTCTTCTATTCCAGGTTTTTTTTTTGTTTTTGTTTTTTTTTTTATTCCGTAACCCAGGACAGCCTGCGAGACTGCTCTGTAGGGACTCACAGAAATGTGTGAATATAATTGTTTTCTAATGAATTTCCTCTCCCCACTAATTGAGGATCACATTGTCTATTACCATCTATGGTTTACGCATACCAACATCAGCAAAAATGCAGCCACAACTGTCTAATGAATGATGAATTGTTTTTCTTCCCATAAAACATCCATAATAAACTCATACGCAGTGCATTACATGACCTATGCCATCAGTTGGACGTCAGTCTGCTGGTTTTCTGCCAGTCTGCATCAGTCTTTCCCCTGGCCTGCATTTCTTTATGAGGTATGTCTATTTCTAGACATGCAAGTGTAAACAGCGACGATAAAAATAAAATAGCTCAGTCAATTCAAGCAACAAACAAAGCAAAAAAAAAAACCAAAAAAAAAACAGAGGATTGTCTGGCTGTCCAACATTTCCTTCAGTTTTTATAGCTCCATAGAACAAGAAAAATGTGATTGATTAGTTTTCTTGCGGGTGTTTTCTCATTGAGCTTCTCAAAGACAAGAAGAAAAGACAAGTGCCTGAACCTGAAGAGCATCTTAAAATATTAAATCATCTCACAGCAACGTCTATGTACTGTTTCCACCAGGAAGCAGGTACTGTATTATTAAGTTTATTGTCCTGTCAGAGCGATGTGTAGGTTCTCCGGTATGTTTCTTGCTCAGCTTTGTCGTGGAATGATTTCCCTTTCCGGTAACGTATAACACTTTGTTCATGTTTCGCATACACCCAACTTGCAACATGTTTGCTTGTATTCCTTTTGACAAACATGTAGTTGACTTTCTGTCTGCTGAGCGTTAAAGAAACATACTGTATGTACATAGTTAGACATGCCACGTGTGATCTATTCTGCGTTCTTTCGTATCAGTCGCATTGAAACTTGTTGCTCGTCCAGATTAAAAACACAACATGATTCTATTGCTACTTTGAAATGGCGATAAACACATCTCGAGGACGCCATTCCTGAACGAAAAATAAAAATATATTGAGCATTTGAAACAAGAAAAATGTAGCATATCATGTTGACAGAGAGGAATCAGCTCATAATCAAAATTCATAGCACCTCCATTGCTTTTAGTGCATAATGACGTGCTTTTATAGTTATAGTAAAGAACTGTGTGTTGGCAAACCCGTCGGATAACTTTAGAAAGCTGTATCCTGTTGTGTCATCATCAACAACAAAGCCATACAATTTTCAAGGCCAGTAAAGATGTACAGTATGTCTGATATACAGGCATACTGCCACTTTGTGGCAGAGGGAATCAATATGTTCCCATTTCAGTCGGCCCAAAGAGATAAAGGGAAGTATTTCTTGCTAAGTACAAATGGATGTTGCACTCGATGTAATAATGCTATAATAGTAACTCTGTAATGAAATCTCATACCAGAAAAATATACACTGTCAATTAAAAGTGATGAAGCCAAGCAGAGATGGAGGAAAGAGTTGGTGTGTGTGCATTTTTTTTTCCCCTTTCCCCCGCTGTAGTGTGTAGCTCTCGGGTGTGAATAAATGCGTCTCAGAGGGTTGTTTGTTTCCATCCCACTCCTTTAAAGACGCTTTACATAATTGTATTGGTAATTACAGTGTTCTGTAGGTTTAATCAGGTGCAATCCCGGGTTTGCTCGGATTGCTACCGAGTTTAGGGACTTAACTACGCTAAGTTAGGACATGTGGTTCATTCTGCCAGGTTGTGCATTAACCAACGTGTCCCTAATAATACATAAAACCATTACATTTGGTGGTGGGGACTCATGTCTAACTGGTCCGGAGCACATTTCACAGCTTCAGAAACAACTGTTATATTATAGCCTGGAGAAACCCTTGACTTTGTTCACTTTATTTTGAGGACTAGCCTACTAACGTTAAATCTATTGAAGTGCACAAAAATGGTTGGGGAACCTCAAAAAAGAAAAACAAACTGTTCTTTTAGCCTAGGCATATTTGGGCAGCGGATCTGACATTATGGCTCTGGATAAAAAACCCGTTTACCCTTGTTTTCTAGTAGCAACCCCGGCCAAATGTCAAAACTGTAGCCAGATACATGAGTTTAAAGTTTGCTCCAGGAGTTAAGAGTCTGCTTCAATTGACCTGCATATCCAGAGTCTGTTAGACACATTAAACAGGAGATATTGATGTAAGCAGCAATTGCAGGGGCCTGGCAGAAGCCCATCAAACAGAGTGTACTGCGAGCAGGTACAATGAGGACCTGTCTACTTGTCTGCTGAGCAATTCTGATCATGATTGGAGCCTCGCGGCATTGATATGGCTCACTTCCTGTTTGCGTCTTTGCTGCCAACTTTGTCACAGCCAAATGATCCTGCAATAAATGACACAAGTGTTCCTGACAGAACTGTTAAAACTATTCACTCACCTAAATAAGGAAGTGATTACTGTGATCTCTCCGGCTGTCTTGCATTGTGACTCGTCACATTGTCAATTATTGTAAAGAATGCATGCATCCATATTTCGGAATAGCTCGGGGTAGGTAGGTATGTTTGTTTTCTTTTTCTTAGAGAAGTTCCTGATTATCTACTGTGTGACATTGTGATAGTGAGCCTGAAGCCCTGTGCTCTACATATCATATCTCAAGCTGGAGTATAGGCAGACTACAAGTTCTGCAATGTCTCTGATAAAAATAGTGGATAATTGGTGGATATAATTTACATTTTTTTTGTCAGTCCCATTTAACCTAGTATATTCAGCCATATCCTATTCGAGATCAGAAGGCAGATATGACAGCCAAAGATATTCTCACGGAGCAGCTCATGAAATATGTTGTTCCAGAGACACTTTATTTTCAGGGCAGGACTTTTTAAAACCGACATCACAGTGTGACAGTGTAAAGAGAGTGCAGGGCATCCTTCCTCTGGAAAAAAGCAAAAGTTCAGTGGAGCACTTTAATTGTGCTGAAATGCTGGTGCTCAGCAAGAGGTAGGGACTACATCACTTGACACATGATGACACAAATTCAGTGCATTCTCCTCGTAGTTTACTAAAGTTCACCCCACATGTGCCTGTACACGTGGAACAGAAGCAACACCTGGAGAATGTGAAGCGCATTTGGAGGCTAGGAGATGCCAGTTTCGTCGGGCTGCCTGTAATCATTGTATTCTCAATCATTTCGTTCCTGTCTTTGTCTTAGAAAGAGGACTTTTTTTAATTTAAAACCACTACTATGGGTATATACTCTCTGATGATATACATCATCACTGTAATTGGAGTCAAAACTTCCAATAACTTGACTAATTCTTATTGTGAATGATGGTGGAGTAGATGTTGACAAACCTTCTCTAATAATCCTAAAGCACAAAGAGTTCATCTGCAAAACAGCCTCCAAAAGAAAACACAGCAGTCTGTACTATACTGCACACAAAAACATTAGCTACATATTGCCAACCTTAGGCTATATACTATATATATATATATATATATATATATATATATATATATATATATATATATATATATATATATATATATATATATATATATCTTGGTCTTGACTCGGTCTCAAACTGCCTTGGTCTTTGTCTCGACTTGGTCTCAACCCTACAACATCTTGGTCTGTGTGTTGTCCTGATCAAAAACCATTTAAAAAAAGTCTCTCTTGACTAACATTGTGAAGTCGGCATTGTTCCTTTGTGTGTACACGTGCCAAGTGCTAATTCAACTCTATGGTCATTTTTTAGGCTGTTTTCCGCATTGGATTGTATCATAATGAACTTCCAAAAGGTTGCTTAGGTAATCAAGTCTTTAATGCCTCCTGGAAGCATTTCCTTCTGGATTTTTATGTGTTTTTGCACTATCCAATCACAATGTAATCACCAAGGACATTTTAATGACAGTTGCTATACGGCATAAAGAGGTCAGAGAGATAACCCTAACTGCAGACAATAATAGGGAGCTAAACACCCCCCTGATTCCTCCTCTCATCTCCCAACACAACAGGTTTGAGCCTGCCGAGATACGCAGTATATCAACTGTGTTAGACTTGGGTTTATTTGTGATGGTCAGATGAAGCAGAAAGAAAATTTTAGCTGTAATTGTGAGAATATTTTTTCCACACTCTCTTGGTTTGTTTTGTTTTATTGCACACTGTGTGGGTTTTAACAATATACAGAAAATGCAGGGTCCCCCCACTCTAACTCAGCATGATGGATCATACCACTGAGTCCCGGTATTATCAGAAGTACAGTGAGTAGCCCAAGGGTCACTGCATTATTTGTTGGTTCATGGTCCATATACAGGTTTTATATCTCGGACATCATTCATCCCATTTATGAAACTTTAGGGAAAACATTGGTCAATGCCGGCCGTTTGTTAGTATTGTAACCTTAAGCTAGTCTTAATGCCTGGAACATGCAAGCGTGGAAAATGGGGTGATCAAATACAAAACATGTTCTACTGTTGAAAAGCCAAGTTGTTCTTATGAATTCCCATTAAATCGTGTATACAACTGGGGACAAAATACTGTAATTAAAAACATATTATTGTACTAAGGTTTGTGATAGGATAATAGCCTCTCCATTAATTGTGTTTATGTGGAGATCAGCACAAATCCCCTTATAAATAAACTGCCTTTCCAACAAATCACACCCCTGTGCCCCTGCAGTGATTTTCCATGTATGGAAGGCTTAACTCTGTGACTCTGTGTCTATGGTGTTTTGGATCTTTCTGCCACAAATTAAATTTGAATGCTTCCATAAGGGGTCAAACGTCTTGTGAGAATAAACACGACACACCATGAAATTAGACTGTAGTTGGAAAAAGGCGGAGGTATACTTGGACACAAATTTCTTATTACAGAAGTGTTTGCACACAGATCTGTGTTGTGGCTGACTGGTCTGCTGCAATATTGAGCAGACAAACACCCCCCCACCCCCCACCCCATCTCCCTGGTACACAACAGGTTTAGGACTGCAGTAATATCAAGCCTCACGGTGCTAGATTTGGGTTTATTTGTCGTGACAAGATGACGACAGGAAATGTGGGTTTAAGAATATTTCTTACACTGTGCTGGATTAAATTAACATTAAACGACCGATGGCCTGGAGATATGACTAAGAGGATCTTTCTGTAACCCTAAAGGATCAATGTGTAGGATTTAGTGGCATCTGGAGATGTGGCTGCCTTAAACTCTCCTTCCTAATGTAAAAGGAGAAACTGTGGTGGACCCTATAGAGCCAGTGTTTGTTCTGGAAAACTGTAGAAACACGAGTCTGTACATATAAAAGACTCATTCTAAGGCAAAAAACACAATGATTCTTATTTTCAGGTGATTAGACATCAATGAAAACGTAGGTCTGCATATAATATTTCATTTCTGCCATATTCTGTCCGTCTCATTCACTGGACCTTTAAACCAAATGGTTTGAGCCACTAAAAATCCCATAGTCATGGGCAATTTTTCGTGGAATGACCATGTTCCACACGACCAATATCACTGCCCCAACACTCTCTTGTTGTGTTTGGAGAACACTTTGGACGGCAGCAGAGGGAAGGCGTGAAGAGCGAGTGTGCGAGGTTCCTTGGAAACTGCCCAAACTGCTTGTGCATGCCAGATCAGTGTTTCCAATACATAGACCTTACCTGGGCAACCTGCCCAGGCAAACTTGTTCCCACCCAGGAAGATTCTTTTTAACTCATACTCAAATTCACATCACATAATACAAGTGGTGGAAAATAAATATGTGCATTTACTCAACTACTGTACTTAAGTACAGTTCTGAAGTACTTGTGTTTTTACTTGAGTATTTCCTGCTAGTTTATACCTATACTGCACTAAAATTCAAAGAGAAATATTATTGTACTTCTACTACATTTGTTTGATAACTTATGTTTTCAAATATAATATATAAAATATGAATATAAACAACAAATACATTGCGATATGAAGACTTATTGATTCGCAGTGGGAAAATTTACACCACAGCCAGCAAACTTTTATGTTCATTAATAATAAAAATACTAGCTCCTTACATTGATGTACACATTATTTCATACACGATCATAATCCATTAATATAATATTCATTCAGAATTATAAAATATACATCCTATCCCTTCGTTTTCCGTAACCGCTTATCCTCATCAGGATCACGAGGGGGGCTGGAGCCGATCCCAGCTGGCATTGAGCGAGAAGCGGGGTACATCCTGGACGAGTCGCCAGTTCATTACAGGGCTGACACATGAAGACAAACAACCATTCATGCTCACATTCACACCTATGGGCAATTTAGTCACAAATTGACCTGCATGTCATTGAACTGTGGGAGTACGCGGAGTGAAGCTACACAGGGGGAGCGCGCAAACTGTACACAGAAGGAAGCAGGAACCTTCATGCTGTGAAGTGACACTGCTAACCACTGCACCACCAGCCACCTTCAAATTCTCAAATGGGCTATTCTACAGAATCAGTACTTTCACTTTAAGTACTAAAAGTAAATTTTGATGTTCATACTTTTGCTTGTGTGAAGTTTTTTTGAATGCGTGACTTTTATTTGTAATGTCATATTTCTACACTGTGGCATTGCTGCTTTCACGTAAGTAAAAGATCTAAGCACTTCTTCCAGCACTGTAAACATCCTGTGCAACATGAGAATAATGCAAAGAGTGCACATTGTCCCAGTTCACCACTCGAGTCCAATCACTTAGCTGAGGGCAAGTAATTACTTCATAATTCATGAGAGGCCATGATATATTAAGGGTCCATCTATTAAATCATTGCTACATATTTCTTGACTACGTCTACACATCATTTAATTAGAGTTATTTCCAGGTCATAACTGGGAAACACGCCATCGTTACCTAAAAACTGTATGTAAACAGCATGTCAGCCAAAAATATTTGTGGTGCAGACATGTAAAGAGCCATCATTCCACATGCAGACCTCTTCTGAGGCATTAATCAATGAGCTTTGTTAAACATTAGGATTCATAGTAAATTTCGAATCAAAGGTGAATCATATGTTCTGTAAAAAGTGCTTCATTGGGGCTTAATAACATATTTTTGTCAGCTGTCTGATGTTAAGACGTCTGTGGCTTGTACTGTAACCTTAGCCACTGTGTGCATTACATAAAACCAACAAACAAAAGAAATGTGGTTGTTCTATCACAATTCAAAGAGAAATTAGCCCATGTATTACCCAGAGAACAGAATAACCGGGCAGCCGTGCAATACATTGTGGCAATACTAGGTTGCTGTGTTGATTTCAATTTTGTCATTTTGTTTGTTAATGCTAAGCCGTACAATCCCCCACGATTGTTTCCGCAGATTTCTGTTCTCTCTCTCAGTCGCAAAATGCGTTCACTCTAAATCACGAGGGAAAGATTTGGTGTGGCCCACACACAGAGATTATTGGACAGAAACGACTGATAAACCCACCCTTATAAACCTCTAATGTGCAGCTCATGCAGTGGTTGACCATCATCTCCGCGTCCGCTTTCATTGTCTGCAGTCAGTCATGCCTGCACAGTCGGAGTAAAGACAATTAACATTCTGTTTGTTGGATCACTGCTTTCTCCATAAAAAAAAAAAAAAAAAAGAAAAAAGTCAGCAACTATAAAAGTAGGTATATTGAAGCACGATTATTGGCTGCGGGAAATAAGCAAAAGAACATCACTTGTGCTTGGCTAGGAGAAGAGTGGGCAGGCCCAGTTTTGGCGGCCCTCCAGTCGTCACTCAGACAACAAAAGCCCCTTGTACTTAAAACACACACATTAGAATTTCCAGCGTTATTCAGTGGGAGGATGCTGCCAAACTGACAGCAAGCTTTTTTCAATAATTTACAGAGAGAATTAACAACGATTCCTCCTTCCTTTACATGCATTTGTTCACAAAGATTTTCACAAGTTTTCAAGATGGCTTTCACACGTTCGGGGGGGTTGGGAGAAAAAAAAAAAGAAAAAAAAAACTTCCTTTCAACAGCAGAACGCAACTCAATGTTCGCAGCACATGATGTATACACTCCGAACACTGCCGTGGCAGCTTCTGTCTCTTTGTTCTCCATTTCTATGTCTTTGTCTCCGGCTCAGTTCGTGATTTATGAGCCGTTGACAAGCCCCTCCCCTCCAGCTGCAGCACCTCCCACCTCCGATGTTCACTCGGCCTCAACGTGGGAGCAGGTGTACGACACGTGTCGCAGCACTGAGCCGGGAAAAGTAAATATAATATGGTCTCAGTCTTAATATTTGACTATCCTTATAAGACAGTACTGCTACCCCCATATGCAATGATAAATGACATAAACCTATACAAAGGGGGTGATCCATGTCTGACCGACTGGAGAGATTTGCACCTTTGTGGTCACTGCGCGCGGCATGCATGCCTGCAATATCATGCATCGTATATGCTATTCTGTTTCACTCGCACGCACACAGAAAAGGAGACACAGATTCATTCATCTTCAATAAAACTAATAACTGTCTTAGCTGTAAGCTTTAATAAAGGGACTCTGCTACTTAATTGTCACTGCTAGTAATAGAAAATCCATTAAAAGAAACACCTTCAGTGTTCACAGGAAAACAAGGTGAGAGTTGCTGGGGATGAAGCATCGCCTGTTCCCATGGAATTAATAATAACTCTCATTGTGAGGTTATTTCTGTCACTTTGCTTTTTATTATTGCTTTATTTGAAAGGGTAGGTGAACAGTCCCTATTTATACTGTCATTTTCTGCTAAACCTCCTAGATGGTGACCGGAAATGTTGTTTGTAAGTACAGATATTACTGTTTTACATGCATTATTAAGACTTTTACAACCTTCCTTCTCGGGGTGATAATAGCTCAGTCCGATGAGACCTGGAATCTGAGGGTGGCCAGTTCAAGTCCAGCTCTGTCTTCGAGCTTGGACTTGCAGCTGGAGCAGTGCCAGCTGCCCTCGATCAAGGTACAGAACGTGTAACTGCCCCACCATCTCTCCGCATCTGCATGTCTACAAGCTGTTTGTGTGGTGCGTCTATGTATTGTGGTTTATCTTGTTGCGCAGCACTTTGGTAGCCTTGTGTTTGCTAAAAAATCGTGCTGTATAAATAAAGTGGATTGGTTGTATTCTGGGCCTAGATATGTAAAACTTGAAGTGATCAGTTACTAGTAACATTAACGCTGGCTCGGTTCGATTCAAGTAGCAGTGTGACGACACGCACACTAGCAGGAGCTAAATGGAATTCAGCCCCCGTCATCCGTTTCAATATTCACACTCTTGCTTTTCAACCGTGACTATGACAGAAATCGTCCGCTAATCTACAAACTTCAAGAGGAATTTCACGAAGTATTTTTCCATGATACAAGTCCACTGACAAATATTTTCTTCTCGTGCTTTTCACGTTCTCTTTCCTCACTTTGAAGGGGATTCATTTGTTTTGACGTGACACGCCGTGAGCTCCTCTTTTTGCGATTCTCCAGCTCTCAAAAGCAAAAGGCACAATCGCCATGTCCTCAATGCAATTTAAACGTTTCTAAAATAATATGATGACAATGATAAAAGCCATATGATAAAAGACAGCTGTGATCTATTTATGGCGCCGTGCCCATAATGCTCTTACATGTTGGAATAAACATGTTTGCTTTGTTCTTACTCATTATTAGAATATTGTCGGATAAGAGTGTTCACTACAAATAAATTAATTTGCATCTCTTTAAAAAAAAAAAAAAGAAAAAAGATTTCCAGGGACGTCATTTGCATGTGTTCCTTTCTTGTTTTTTTATTATAGCATTTTGTAATTTAATTAAGCCTCTGCTGGCTTCATGATTTTTTTTTTAATCTTATAAGAGCTGTTGTTCAAATGTTTGTTAAAGACCTGAGCGGATTTCAGACAGGTTGTGGCGGTTGTGACGCAGCTCCTCAAACCTTCGATGGATGTTGATGTTATTGTGAATCTATAGCGGGAGGCTGCCTGACTACGTTTTGTAATAATGGCATGGGGATGGGAATCGTGGCTTTCTTACAGCCCGAGTGTGTTTGTAGAAACCAAGACATGACCTCTACATCTGTAGGCCTGTTAAGCTCTTAGAGCCGGTATCACCTGTCGCTCTGTTGTTTGCCTAAGTGCTGTGTACATAAACACACCTGGCTCAAGATCCCACCGAATTCTGATTATAGCCCTCTAAGACGTATTTACCGCATCTCCTGACATTGTATTAACAGGCTGCCGAGAAGTAAAGGAGAAGTAAAACCTTCTTCCTCCTTGTACATTTTAATAGCCCGCAATCTCCTCCGTCTCCCCCGTTGTTGTCACTTTTGTGTTGACCAATTTAGATAGGCTTCTTTTCTTTTTTTATTTCTTGCACTCATTCTCTTTTGTCTCTCTCAAAGCTGGCAGAAGGATGCCATCGATCTTCATGAGGTTTTGATACACATCGTTTCACCTCCTGCAGTACCTGCTTTATCAGGAGATTGGAGGAGGACGGATGACTGATCAGACTGATATAGCTTCTCTCGCATTTCAGTGACAACCCCCCCCTTCCTTCTCTTTTCTCATTCCGCTTCATTCTTCTTTCCTCTCCTCCTTTTACCTCCTGTGGGGTAATTGAAATTTGAACAGCTTTAGCCCTGTGTTTGACTCATTTTTGAGATGATCGTACCTTCATTTCTACTTAAGTTGGTAAAACCACTCGCAGCACACAATTGGCAATATATGTATTTCATAAACTTGTGGAATTACTTTTCTGAGGTTTATATCCTCTCATTTTAATGCATGTTTAAGCTTTTCACAAGATCCAACATCTCGGGTCAAATTAAATTCTGCACATTGCGTGAATGCTGGAGAAAAAAAAAACAAAAACTAACCAACCAAATAAGAAAATTTGTTCAACCTTCAAAAAGGGAAACAGCTAAGCCCTTGAGCGGGGAATCAAAAGTCCCATCACTTCCCTATAATATTTCATCTGGAAACAGGTCAACTTGATAAAGGAATTTCTATGAGGATGATTGATTTCCTGAAATGACTAATTTCCTTTGTGCAGCTGGTATCAGTGAGTTGATATTGTACTGGAGAAAATTGGGTACTTGAGAAGAATAAGATGCAGGGAAAGGTCACGTGGCAGGTTAACTTGTCAGGAATCCCAATGCAGGGGGTGACCTTGACTGAATGATCAGAGGAAATATGGATATACTGTATGTTGACAAACTGGCCTGTATCTGATGCAAAGGCCTGCCTGTCTGATGAGGAAAAAAATATACAGTGCCATACATGTGACTGATCTGGCTGAATAGCCGTGCACAACCGCTGATGGCACGGAGATGAAATGATGAATTTTTATGACTGATACACCTTCACCAAGGCCAGACAATAAGAACTTAAATCACTACAGGACAAGTGTATCTGTCTCTTCTCTCCAGAGGAAAAGCAGTTTGCCATCTATCTCTGCACAATATCTGCATAAACGCAAATTGCTCCTGCATTTCATGATAAAGAGCTGTAATAGGTTTTCGGGTAGCTTTAGAACATCGTGGCAACGGTGAGATCATAATGAAGGCGACATACAGACGGCGTATTCTGAAATATTTAGCCGGGATGAAGATGTAATTTGTCCTACTGAGCTGAAAGTGGGAAGCATTTAACCTGGCTCTGCCCAAAGGTAAGAAACCTGCGGAAATAAAAAACTAATTCGTTCAGACTGTGTACTCTTTAGGAGTCCATCAGTAAAATGAGTCTTCAAACTGTGTAGATAGCAAAATATTTAAAATAGTTTAGCACGTTTATAATGAAAGCTGAATGTTGGTAGCGGCTTGACTCCTTTAGATGAGTTACGTTCCAACTGGCACACGTAGGTTTGGCTTGAAAGTAGCTTCTTGTTTTGTGGCCTTCACTTACGTTCACTTAAAATAATAAGAAAACAGTAAACATGAGAGTTTACTGCCGGCAGCACAGTTAGACTAGCTTAGCATGAAGCTAGCCTGACTGTGTCCAAAGCTAACAAAATCGGCCTGGCAGCGTCTCTAAAGTTCATTAATTAACATTTAATATCTTCTTTGCATAGTCCTTACAAAAACAAAAGTGTAAAAAAAAAAAAAGGTTTCCCGCTGAGGTTATGTTGCTATTTCTTGGTCTGAAGCAGTTGCCAGGCAACCAGTGACTGCTCTGGGAACATTTAGTTGTGATTATAACAATTCAGCGTTTGTAAACAAACATGATTTAATGTGTTAATTAACGCGGGCTTCACAGGTGCTCGTAAACAGATTTGTTACCTGCGGACAGAACCAAGCTACCTGTCTACCTTCCTGTCTCCAAGCTAGCTGGCAGCTATTAGTTACATATTTATCGTTCTGATGTGTGAGTAGTATCCATCTACTCAGCTGATTCTCGGCAACAAGTGCACATTTCCAAAACTATTGCTTCAGCGCGTTTTTATACGCTTATAGCTAAATTTTTAAAACCTTCATTGAATTGACCATTGAATCTTTTATGGGTATTGCAACATGGTGTTAAAACATGGCTGTCTTCTTATCAGGATGTACTTTATCAGGCACTTTTAAATCTAGAGTATATGATGTATGTCACAGGCATTCTTTGTTATATTCGTTGAGTGTTTCTTACATCCCCTCCTCAAGAAATCTGATGCACTACAAATAAATAAAAAAATCCCGCATCTCTGGCTGTCGTGGGCCTTTAATGAGCCCAGCCAATCATTTCATTCAGTCATTGCACATGAAAATGTGTTTTGGAAGAGTGGGAGGTCTGACAGGAGCGGGTGGGATTCTTTCACCGGAATGCTTTTTCTAAAATAAGTGAGGTTACCTTATGTTTAGATTTAAAATAGCTGGACTTGTTTGGAGGGTGAACTGATTATCTGATGCTCAACTAAACATCACTTCCTTTGTCTTAATTATCAAGTTTGTATCTTATTTGGAGTTATTTTTAGCTAAATACAAGGAACAAGCTTCACATGCTTTTACACTTCAATGACACTTCAGTACATTACTGACTTCATCTTGGAACAAAATATCCAATGTCAAGGTTTACATTTTTGTTCATGTTACAACAGTGCCTCAGATGATTTACAAAACTATAGTCTAACTATGGCGTGAGTTAACCATCAACAGCAATCACACGTGTAACGTTAACTGAAATGATGATGATGAATAATATAAATCTAATATAATAAGAATATATTTCCAAGTAACTTAACAAACAATATTTGACAGTGCATAGAAATAAAGTTCTACCACTAATTTGACAAGATTTCTCACTTTCTTAAAGCCTGTTTATTTTTCTCATTTCTTGAATTCTTAATAAGTGTAATTATCTTGCTGTCTGTATCTTCTCCAATTAACTATTTATTTATTATATTTCTTATATAAAACCCAACTGTCTCTCACTAGTTTCTCCAGTGGCACAGCTGAAGTTTCTTAACCATTTTATTTAGTTAGTTAGTTATTTATTGCACGCAATGCCACATTTGGCAGCACGGTGGCTCAGTATTTCCCACCTCCAGCTCACAGCACAGGTTTAAACTCACGCCCTTGTTCAAACTGGCATTTGCATCTACTCCGCGTGTTTGTCTGGGGCTCCTCCAAGTTTTCACGCTGCACAAGGCTGCTGCTCCACCTCACAGGTGTGCCTAAACTAATTGCGTTGCTAGCTTTCTCATAAATCAAAAGAACTACCATTTTTGGACACTTGCTTCGAACGTATAGCTCCAAACTCACCCAATCTCACCCCCAATAGGAAATGAAAATATCACCTTATCTTAGAATTAGAACTCCCCCATCACCACCACCATCGTCTTCCTCCTCCTCCTACCCCACAAGTGTGGAGTGCCTGAAGATGTTTTAATATTACATGCCATCCTTTTGGTTTTAATAATTAAAGACAGATCCATTGAGGTTGATTAGAAGCTTTCAGTTGGCGTATAAGTGAAAACAGCTGCATGTAAAAAGCAACACTTTTTCATTACTTTAAATGTGATTTCACGGAAGAAACATTCTTGCACTTTGGCGCTGTGCTGAAGTAAGCTATTCACTGTGCACTTCCAGAGAGCTGGAAATAACTTGTTCCTGTCTTGGGGGGCTGCAAACTAGCAGCTCAAAACATTGTGCCTTACCACAATGCTCCTTGTGGTAGCCATGGTAGCCTCTGCAAAGGTGCTAGCTTTTCTGTCCAATCAGTCCTTAAATTACAGCTTCTCTATTATATAAACGTCCAAGGCTGAAATTACCGTTAACAGTAATGTAGTCATCTGCGGTTTCCCGCTGATGCAAAGTGCAGCTGATATATAGGATATAAAGCATACAGCAAATATAAAAGAGGTGCATGTTTCGTACTGAGATACTTCAGCGTTGAACGGTGGGATATAGATTGCCTCCATCAGGAACAGTGCCAAACCCAGATGGACTGCACATTAACAACAACATGGACATTTATCCCAGCTTGAAGCTTAAAGGGTGCGGAAAAGGTGACAATAATTGCCAACAAAAATATTAGGGGAAAAGGGGATTTTCTCTGGTTAAATTACCTGACATTAATTTTAGGCAGTTAGAGCAGCAGGGTTTAGCAAATCGGTGTGAGCACGACGGGAAGAGAGACTGTGTTAAATTAGGAGGATGCTAAATGAAGGATAAGGTCAGAAATGGGAAACCAAAGTGTTGGGAACAGATAAAGGGCTTGGGGAGGAAAGAGAGCAAGGAGAGGTGGGAAGGCGAGCCTTTGCAGGTGGCCCCATCACCACCCAAACGTGCTGGTAATAGCTGCCATTCATTATCGAATGTGCGACTGCCTGGTGCAGGACCAAGTACCCCATCCATCCCTGTCAGCTAGTGGCATGTCAATGACAAAACCTTAATTACACCATTAATTAATAGAACGATTTTTTCCAGCGTGCACTCTGTGCCTGATGTTCGTTAAGCCTCCTCGTGAGCGATTGCTCATGCCACAATACCATTTAGCTGACAGAAGTACACGGAGAAAAAACAAGTCAATGAAATGGCATCCTGTGGAAAGAACACCCCGAAAAGCACCACAGAGTTCTATTGATTGACAAGATAAGGAGAGAAAGCGGCTGATCTTGTTATATACATCATCAATTGAAGTAATTCACGTCCTTTCAAAAATCCCCCCACTGTTTATTTGACATGCAGTGGTGCCGGAGGACGACATGTTTTCGGAAGAAGGAAAAGTGGCCAGAGCGGGATGAACAACATAATAGAGATCACCAAAGGTCGAGAGATAAAAACTAATGTGAAACCAATAAGGTGAGGATGAACACCAGGCAAAAAGACAATAAAAGGTGATATGTGGAGGAGAAAATCAAGGGCCACTGCAGCAACCCTTCAGGCTCTTTACCAGGTCCTGACCAGGAACTAACCAGGTTCAAAATAATTTCTTATAAGAGCTGCAAAGTGTTGGGCCTCTGCTTTCATCTACACTGGAGAGTCCTATTACAACTGTGTCCATCTACAGTATCTATTCACGACCACTGATGGCTGTTCGAGTACCCGCAGTTGAACAAGAAGTGGATATTTTGGAGGAATAAAATAATACATCTGTAACTTTAGCAGTTTTTTTTCCCCCCCCCCCCTGTAAGAATAGAACGTATTAAATTATCAAGAAGGAGTCACATTTCAACCGCTATCTCAACAAATCTTTTCATCGCTGTGACGAAAACGGACTGAACAGATAATCGCATACTATTAATCACTCCGCACACACCCCATCGACGAGATATTATTAAGGTCACAAAAACAATGATGATAAATGTGAGGCAACCCAGTGTGACTGCACGGCACTTAGCCTGTCTCGCGCTATCACCGCAAAAACAATGAAAAACATTGTTAATGGTTAATCTCTTTAAAATGCTTGTGAAGACATCTCGCCGTTAGTAAAAATTAAAGAGAAAGGAAAAAGAAGCAGCATCAAATTAGCTCAGTGACAGAAGGCAAACAAAAAAAAAAAAAGAAAGAAAATGAAATGATGAAAAGGTCGACATGGTCTAAATTGACAGTGGAGTGCACGGAGGTTGGTTACAGACTGTGACCGATGTCAAGGCCTCATCAGCCGCAAAAGGAATGGCAGTCCAAAATGTTGAATAAAGCATCAAACCACCTGACTGTAGCAGACACAGACAGAAAGTGGCTGTGGAGGAAGCTGAGTTGGGATGAGTACAGAGAAATAAAGACCGGCTTCACAAAATGGGCTGGCTTAAGAAGCAAATGATGACCTAAACGGGGGCAATTCCTGTTTATGCATCACACCGGCTTCCAATACTCATTATTACACTTCCACACCCAAGTTGTGTAGTATAGTATATAATGCAACTCACTAAAACAACTCCATTCTGAGTAGAGTAGTAGTAAAGATCATGGTTTGGGTTAACAAAAAGCTACATGTTAGAGAGAGTATGTGGTCAGCCTTAAAAGAAAGCACCGCTGAGAGGTTTTAAATCTTCAAAAGTCACTTAGTACGCCCACAGTCCATCCACTGCTGTGCACAACTACAAACGATTGCTTGGAGGAAAAATGTAAGCATATGTTGTCTTAAACATTTCAGCAATTTACTGTCATTTTTTAAAAATGAGGACAGCATTGAACAAATATATGATTAACATTTAAACGTTTCCAAGAGACCGCTGGTTTTGGGTAAATACTGGTATTTCATTTTTCACATACAGAACACAAAGGTAGATTCGTCGCGGCTTAATGTAACAACTTAATGCAATTTTCTACAGTCATGCTCTTTGTGGTAAATGCCATCTGCAATCTGTAACCAAGGCTTGTAATGATTAGTGTAAAGTTATGTTGTATTTATTTGTATTATCAGTTATTCTTCAGATCAAATGTTACGTTTAAAAAAATAAGATCCATCCATTTTCCATAAGTGATTACTCTTATCACAATCAGGGGCGCTGGACAAACAGCCATTCATACTTTCAGGCAATTAAGAGTCACCAGTTAACTATAAATCTGCATGTCTTTGGTCTGTCGGAGGAAGTCGGACTACCGAAAGATCCCACACAGAACATGCAAACACCACAAGGAAAGGCAAGAAACCTCCTTGCTGGTGACGTGCTAATATCAGTGCTAACCACTGTAACAACCACATATATAATATATGTTTTAAACATATAATACAGTTTAGATGTTTTAAATCTTGTTGGCTGGTCACGTATCATTAAAATAATGTGTGTAGTAGTCAGATTCAGACGTCTGTGAGGTGTTAGCAGTTCCACCGAAGAGAGACTTCCTCTCCAAACACCTTAGATGATTAAGATGAATAATTTGAGGTACAAAATAGCCAAATAATTTTGTATTTTGCCCCCCAAACAGCAAACATTAGAGAAAAGGTACAGTAATTCAGTCTCTGTGAGAAGTTGCTCTATTTCCAACCCCTTTTATCATCCATGTACTGTCTAACCATCGCCACCCCAACCAGCTTGAAATGAAAAAATTCTACTTACACATTGTTGCATCAGTAACAACGTAATGTCATGCATACGATATTTCAGTGGCAGGAGCACGCTGCATTTTGCTGACAACAGTTCTGTACTTTTGTGATAGTATAGGACATTTACTTATAATCGTGCAATACTGATACATTGGTCCAATTACTTTGGTAAAAGACCTCAGTGCTTCTTCCACCAGTGCAGTGATTCTGCAGCAGCCCTATAGTAATCCTATGATTATTAGAGTTGTTTACTGCGTTACACCGAGCCGAGCAGAACCAGACCCATGTTAAAATAAGAGCGGGTGGCAAAGCCGGGGTTAGAGAACGCATGATGACTCCATCTTGCCGAATGTGGATCCCGGTCATGATCCGAAGAAAGGAGTATTGATCTAACTGCAAATATATGGCGGCGCAGGAAGAGATAGAGACAGAGAAAGAGACAGAAAGAAGAAGAAGAAAAAAATAATGTGGGTATGTGTGTTACGTGCTTGCGTGTGAAGAGGTGCCAGCTAAATGATCAGGCATTAATTATACTCACATGCAGGCGTTTGTAGTGCACGATCCTTATGGCTGATAATGGAGTATTGTGCCATGTTTATGTTAGGTGGATAGATAAGTCTCATTATTATCATAAAGCACTCCAAAGCCTGCGTTGGGTTTGGTCCAGCGGGAGCTATTTCGTGGGTTAGATTTTCATCTGTGCTCCGGTTGATTTAGTGCTTCGTGGAAGTAACAAATGCTCGCAGGTATTGAAATAGATTCAGGCTAGGGGTGTCACTACATCTGAAGAGCAAGCCCCTCTCTCTGAGAGCTGGCTCTTCATTATTGTGTGATCCGCATCATTATTACAATAAGCACACAGGATAATCACACCTCATTAGTTATGTTTGATATTAATGGGCGCAATATAAATACATTCCCCCTGTGTTTCAAATGGCTAAGCAAGAAAACACATCACCCCCCTTATCTCGCTCCTAATGCAGTCTGGGTAAATGATGGGGCTTTGTGCTGCTGGAGCCTTTAGAGAGTGAATATGCAAACATTCCTTATTGATCCTCTGAGTGGTTCTGAGTCGAGTGTCTGCATACATGACCGTGAAAGACCTGATGTGTGTTAAAGCCTTCTCAGCAGCTGTTTCTCAAATACTACAGAAATGTTCTGTTGATAAAAAACAAGTTTTGATGTGCGTGTTTGTGCACATATGTGAGCGTTTTGAAATGTGGGTAAGGAGAACAGGAGAGCACAGCTGTGGAAAATAAGGTCATGGTATTACATATCCACATTCAGTAATAGAATATGGCAGACTGCGTGTGATGCTGAAATCTGTCAGATCTCCCTGCCCGGTCTCACTCTCTGTGTGTCCTGCTTGAAATTTCTGTTTGATTCTTCGCTGGGGAGAAGAGGCAATCATTAATACACTGCAATATCTTCCATGTCCTTTGGTGCTGAGGGAATCCTTTACCGCATCCCTCCTCCGAAGTTATGTAAATCAAAATGTGCATCAAAAGCCATTTGCCACATTAAGCACAGCCTGCAAATATATGTGTACATGCAAGCAACCTTGACAAGCCTAAGACTCCCTGTTGTATTTCAAATTCCCTCACCTCATTTAAAAATCAACCATGCTTAAAAAATGAAGACATAATCAAGCAGCTTGCTTTGAAAATCAATGGATTCGACTTGTTTACTTATGAATAAGAGAAATGTGCTATTTGCGTCCATCAGAATTTCTCTGTTTGATTATTTCCATCCGAGATATACAGGAGGAAAAAAAAAATCATACATTATTCAAACGTACAGCACTTTAAACCATGTTGCTATACTGTATTCTCAAAAGTCTGATTGTGTCAAAAACATACGAATACACCGTGCTGCTTTTTTTCATTCCATCATCTCCAAGTGAGTATCTGTGTGTAAAAAAAAAAAAAGTGCCCCATGACATTGACCTAATGTAAAGTCACTTGTGCGTCAGAGTGTTGCTGAGGCTCCAGCTGACGTACACCTCTGTAATTATGCAAGTACACATGAGGGATGGTGGAATACTGAGAGAGAGAGACAGCCTAATAACTGCCAGGTCAACTTGGTCTGCTTCACGGAAACATCATAGTTTGGGGGGGTTCAAATATGTCATTTTTAAAAAGGTAAGAAAAACAACACTGACTATCGGTTGGAAACGGGAGACAGCAGTCTTATATATTGAACTTTGTTGTTCTATTGACCCATCCATCCACTCCGTGGCTGCATTTTTACCAAATGTAAAGCTCTAGTGTTAAGCTAACGCTAACCCTGCTCAAATATAAATTATAATTTGCCCTTCTCGTGAGATGAAACCAACATGTCCAGTGGAATCGAGGAATATAATCTTCAGACACTGACACAACTGACTGATCAGCCCGTAACAACACCATCTTAATGCTTTATGCACAGTTACGAAACAATATATGGGATCCAATCTATCGGTGACAACGTGACGCAACGATGGATCAACAAAGCACGTGACCATTAGCTAGCATTCTGTTGCCAGTTAACCCTGAAACGCTTTCTTTGTCCTGGGGGATAAAGCCAATTTACAGCCTGTCTGGGGAGGGGCATTAAGTGGATACACTTTATAGCATGACAAACCCTGAAGAGGGGGGTGGGTGAGTTCAGGTCAACATTCAAAAAAATACTCAACTCATACTCAAAAATTCAAAATAGAAGCATAGATGGACAAAGACACAGGCTATGATGTTATCTGTTCGTTTTTGTTTATTGAGTATTTGCGTTTTAAGGATGATTTTATCTTTTCTTTAAAAAATGATGATTGTGATGATGATGATTACATTTTCATAATTTTGTTAATCATGCACTGACACAAATCGGCCATGAATCATTACTGCCATCATCAGTAGGCTGCAACATTTTTAAACCTTTTGGTACGACACAGACAAATGAGATCATCCTGCTTATATACGCATCAGATCAGAAAACACACATATGGGTTGTTTCCTAAGGTAATTGTCATGGTAAACATTATGTTTTGGCATTTAGTCTGGAGTATATTTTGGACAATCTATGCTTCTTCTTGATCCTGCAGAGTATTCGGTGATGACGGCCTGTCCATCTGTCCTACGTAAAGTTAAGTTATGAACAGAGGGTATTCAAAAGGCATTTCAGTAAAGGATATCTGCCAGAAGCCATTTTAATGCTTAAATGGATTCCTGTGGTGGAGCAGATTGAAGTGGAGGTGGTTTGACCGCAAGAATTAATATATACAAAAGGGGGCTAAACGGGAGAATAGATTGCTGTCACAGTTGGTAATTTCATGGCTTGATTGATTGCTGGCATATTGTATTGCTCATACTGAGGTGATTAATCCGTCTTTGCATAGTTCAAAACCTCCTGGCTCTGACTTGTTTGCCTTGCCAGTGACGCCGTCGAACGCAATTGTATGTCACTTTCCCTTTCATTCCATTATTCTTTTCTTAATTCCTCTCTAAATATCCTCGTCTTCGCTGATGTCTGCGAGCGTGTGCCCCCACACATCCGTGAGCGAGCGTGCGCGCGCGTGTGAGAGATTCACTCTGTGAGTGAGTGTTATTAACCTTGTATTGTTTACTCAGCCTTACATATATGCATGAGTTGGCAGTCCTTAATTCCACACTGATAAAAACCATTTAAAATTTCAGACAGAAAATGAAACCTGTCAAAAATGTACACAATTGAAATTTGTTAAATTAATGAGATGAAAAGAATATGAAAGGGCGGCAGCAGGTAGACCAGATGACGGGGTCAATGGGAGACACTATAAAGCTGATTATGATTGATGATGACAGATTGGAACATTTGTGCGTGCAGAGGACAATTAATTGGAAAATTAGTAACCACGGTTAAATAATCTGTAGTCAACAAACAATGTGCATATATCTATTTTATGAGAATTCTGATATTCTGAGTGGAAAATACCAAGCCTCTTATGCGCGGACCTCTAGTTTGAATATTTAATGTTTCTTTTTTGTTTTTTTTTCTCCTCCATTTTTCTATAAAAATGATAATAGCATCATATAAATGGAAAAGCAGTCCGGTGAAGCTGGAAAGCATGCATTGTACACTCTGTAATTACATACACTCACATCCTGGGAGGCATGTTTAAAGATGCAGATTGAGTGTTCAACAGATGACTTCCATGGCTGTCGATTTTATTTTCTCATAGGATGCCATGCAATAATCTACAGGTCAGAGCACATTTTCATAAATAACTCAGTTCAAGATATTGTAACAGCTAGGCATGATATTGCAAATTCCTCCCTAAGATTGCGGAGTTCAAAAAATAATTGGACATCCAGGCAGTCATTTAGCTTAATCGGTTTCCCGTGAAAATTCTTGCGCCCTGCGTGGAGCTGCTGCTCTATACCGCTGGTTTTTCCCGGGAAGAGGAGAGACAGAGAAATGATTTTTCCAATCTCTGAATAACAAGAAGATTAAGAGGGGTAATTAGACTATCATAAACATCTCAAATATAAGAGAGTTGCACACTAAACTGCTGGATATATATATATATATTTTCAATGAAGACACACACAAAAAAAGACTTTCTTTCTTGAAATTCAGGGATCAAACTCTGATCGTTTCAACTTATTATAAAAAGGACAAAGGACCTGAAGACAGAAGTCTAAAAATAGAATCAAGAGAATTAATTTCTCTATTCAGCCATGCAGCCATAGGGTCATTAACATAGACATGGCTTAAATTCTAGATAATTTGTTATTCCCAAATTGCAACACATGGTTAAGTGTCTTGGTGGGACTTTGATGCCCAGAGCATGTCCTCCCCGTGTCTGGCAGAATGTCAGGATCAGAGTCATGGGCAGCAACAGGAGGCAGTATGCAAATATGAATTCAAATGGGCTTTAAAAACCCCCCAAAAAGAAGAACAAATCAGCTTTTCCTCATATCCATCACACAAGTGAGCGTACATAAAAACTGCATGCACGCAGGTAAAAAAAGCAACGGATCAAACTGTGTTCGTTTGAAGCCAGAAACACTTTAAAATGTGTAATTGTGTGAGACCTCGCTTTTTAGGTGGCTGAAGACAGCATGTAACATGTTTTGACAAAGGATTGGCACCATACACTACGCTATAATTAAAGTCAGAACTCCGAGTTTTTTTGTTCAAACTTGAATCACCCTGCAAGAATACTGACCTGCCACTCATTGTCTGCAGTTTTACTGAAGGAAAACAAAAAAAAAGCACAAAACACAAATATTTGGACGTGTACCTGCAGCCACGATTGTAAAAAGGAGCTGCATGCGGTTTGCACATTAAACAGAACCAGCCGGAAAGGTTGTGTATGACATAAAAAAGTATAAAATGGTGTAAACAGCAGCCACCATTTGTCAAAGCAAATTCTTAAGTAAATCATTGAGGAACTCAGAGCGAACAGTTCTGATAGTACTGTAGGTTTCAGCTCTCATTGCTCTATGCAGGGTGTTTGTTAGTTTTGGTATGCGACTTCCTCACACTACAGGACTGTAGACGCAATGACAAGCAGTTGGCTTTTTGTTAAGAGTCTTAGCTGTGGTCAATTTAAGTGTGCATGCCACAGAAAACAGTGACTGTGCTGTGACTGTAAAAAAACACAAAAACACTAAAAATAGAAAGCTGGCTAGCAGTGAAAAGAGAGAACGCGACAACAAGAACGCAAACAGGTTATATGAAATATGTATGACACATATCAAATACTCGTCTGACAGGTCCCATGCGGCTCAGGCATGTCAAGATTGAATTATTACAAATCTTCTAATTCAATAAAACTCGGGAAAGCGCATCTGGGGAAGCCCTTCTGAATGTCCGCAGAGGCCAAATCAGCCACAGATTCTCTCCTAATGAGTGGTCAGCTTAAGCAACTGGAGCCTTAGCTGGAATTAAATAGAATTTCCTGTGACGTTAATCATCTCTGTTCCAACCAACACTTTAAATAGTTTGAAACAAATGTGCAGGGGGCATACCCACGCCAGCCATGTAGAACCATGTTTCCAATGAATTACAATCACTTACAGCTAATTGGCAAAAGCTATTTCAGAAGAAACGCTATATGGTTTGGATATTGTTTTTTTTAAAATGGCAGTCACATACTGTAGATTATACACCCGGCAGCTGATTTAAGATGTACAGTATACAGTATGTTTAGTCAACATCGTGTTTACCTAACGCTCGGGCAGTCAAGTAAACCATTTGGTTAAAGGAATAGTTAGCAAAGGGGGGAAACAGCTAGGCCAGGTAAGGATGTTGGATCACATAATGATAGTGCTATCAAGCTACTGATCTAATGCTTTGCAGGAAAGCTAATATGTATATTGTGGAAGATAACAAGTTTTTTGCCACACAACAATTTAAAAGGTGCATTAAACTGTCATATTTTACATCAGAACAATATGGACCTCTGGGCCTCTAGACAGGTAAGTATGCCTTTCATAACATTAGTAATCACACCGCTGTCTGCATTTTGGAAATGAACTAATTGAGGCTAAAGACAAGTAGTGACCCCTGTGTACAGCTAGCCAATCAAGCAGCGGCTCATGCTGTTTTTCTAATTAGCCTCTCAAATACACACTGAATTTCTAAGTGATGGCCAACGCACTGTAACTTAGCCACTTGCCAACTCATTATTACAACCAGTGTACTGCAGTTCTGCATGTGGTCCGTCCAATTGGTGTTGACGTACTCCAGCAGAAGCTGTAACCCAACTGGTGTGAGTAGGTACAATTAATGCCAAACACAGTCTCTCTGTTTCGTTACTTTCAAATGTATAAAAGATTGTTTAACTTTTCTAACGTAACATTGAATAAATGAATACACTGACGTGTAATCAGAGGACACTAAGTCACACAGACCACCAAGTTTCTGACGGCACTTAGATGAAAGTAAGTTTCATCTACGGTTTTCCCTTGATGTCCTCGAGCTGCTCCGCATCAGCCCTCTGTGATTTACAGTTCCTAATGGACAGTAAAATAAACAGTAAACTGCTGAAAATTATAGCTGCCGTTGTGTAATGTTAGCTCAGTTTATTAGCTGGGCTGCTCAACTGTGAGCTCAAAGCACCAGGGGAGTGTTAGCTTTTACACCGCAGGCGTTTTGGACCACCGGGAAGAGGAGGTTTTCAGGCTTGCGATGCGAAGGAATGCTGATGGGTAGCAGACCCAGTGTGGTGCCAGAACCAGAGCTGGGCAAGCAGACAATGTGATCAGTGCAACAGCCTCTATGCACATAATGACAGAGAAATATACGGAAATAAAAAAGGTGAAATACAGACACCGAGCTGGGCTTCTGGCTCTTGGACTAGTGTTATGTCTGTCTAGGGTGTTGGGGAAGATACATAAGGAGCTGACCAACACCTGAAAATAATCACAAACCAGTATTTTATTGCCACTTTGAAATTCAATAAGACAACTACTAATACAGACAGCAAATGGCACTTTTCTTCAGACTGAACTTTGGCCTTTTAAGGAGAGCTACCTAAACCCTACACCAAAAAAAACAACCAAGAAGACAATTACTCATCCTAACTCCCAAACTAACCAAAAACAGGACATCAAAAGAAAAGGCAGTTCACTCCTACTGCGTCCGTTCAAAAGAGGAATATTCATAAGCGATGCACAAGCACAAATCAACTAAGGGTAACAACGGGAAAACAAACGAGCAAGATCTCCATCTCCAGCTAAACCAATCACAAGGAGAAAATCTTTCCAAGAGCAAACAGGGAGAGCGCTGCATTCCCAGCCAGGTTCCTGCAGTCTCTGGCACAAGCAGGATCTTACACAGGGCTCACAATCAGCTAGATTGATAGCAGCTTGGGGCTCGGTCAGCCCCAGAGATCCTCAGACAAAACAGGAAATCACTCTGAGTCAATAAGAAGAACAGACATGTTAAGCAGAAAATGGCTGGTCATAACAACTAGTGAGTGACATCAGCTGGCTGTGTGTTGCGCTGTGGGACTTGCTTGATGTTTGGCTGTTAGCAAAGTTGTGTCCATATTTATAACAGTGGGATCACACTCTGAAATGCCTTTTCTTTGTAATGTTGCTTTGAAAAGTGGAAAGCAAGGTTGTTTCTGCAAGGTGTTGATATGGGTGATATAACTAGAACAAATCATGTTTTTCTACATGAGAGTCGGTAATTGCATGCGGCGTAAACACCAATAACAATCAATGTTTCTGGGTCAAATCAGGCTGATTACGAGCGCTAATCAATCCACCATCAGAGCCGCAAATTCGCTCAGTGACCAACAAAGGTAGTCACGGGCGTATTCAACAAACGTTAATGTATTCGTCGGCAAGCCCACGTGAATCTGAGTAAAATGTCTATGGTACAGTATACTGTGTAGCTATACTTGCTTATGATAAATAGCATTGTATCGCGTTTACTTGATGAGAGTGGAAGCAGTTTTCTTACAGTCAGTATTAATTCACAGTGGGTGTCATTGTTAACAAGAGGAAGGGTGGCACTGACATCCATCAGTTTTTTTTTTTTTTAGGCAGCCTCAGAAAAGTACCAGACGGATGATTCAAGTATACAGTATTAAAAGAGATTAGTCAATGTTTCTTGATATAATAAATGTCTATCTATTGATGAATAAATAATACAGCGGTTCTTAAGGATCCTGAATGTTTTACAGTGGATAATATCTACGTTACTTTGATGTTTCTGAAAACGTTCTCGAAAAGCTTCTCTCCGCTGAAGGGGTGATACTGCTTTGAAGGCATTTTTTTTTCCCCCCCTGTAAAAATGCAGCAGTGTCAAAGTGGGCATGATGTGATGCTGCAAGACTTGACCACACGCATAGGAAGAAATCTGCCACTCTTGCACTTTTCTCCTTGTTACTTACCCCTGACCTGCTCTTAAAAAAAAATATAGTCAGCAGCACTGCATCGCCTCTAATGATGTGTAATCACAGTGGTTTCCTGCATAATGCCGTCAATGTTCGGAGAGACCATCAAGCACCACCGATATCCAGGGACATTTTAGGCAGATGGTGATACTCTACTCCACTTAACAGAGAACGCAAGATAAGACATATTTACACGCCTCAATAAATAGACCATTGAATACATTCATATCATGAATTTGCCTAATTTCTTGATGATTTTATGCTACACTCTTGTGAATGGCATTGATTGATGTTTCCCCTCATGTGCCGTATGTATTCCATCATTTCGTCGGGAGCAGGCAGAGAAAAACATCAAAGTTATTCATGTCAATCTTCAAGCTATTTAGAAAAAGTAATGGTGAGCAAGGCTGTTTGAAAACTCATCCATGTTTGCTGATGCTGATTTCATTCTGCCTTGCACCACATTCCATTTCAAAGCAACTGAAAGCAAAGTAGAGCCACGGTTGAATTCAAATGGAGATGCAATTAAATGCAAAAAGACTGAGAATTTGACTACAGGGATGTTTATGTATCACAGTGTCAGTGTCAAGACTTCTGACTACACTCTACAAGTGAACTTGCTCAATGCACGGGACCATCCTGAAACAGGGTAAAAATGGCCAATTAAAAAGTTATAGCATTTCTGTGAGCACCATAACACGAACATGACTCTCTGGAGGGCAAAGTTTGTCTTTTACCACTCTGGTCCAGACCTAACGCCCTCAGCAACTGTTGAATGGAAGTGGTACATATATATTCACAGCCCTCGCTAGATGATTCCAAATTATGTTGATGATCTAACTTTCCATCTTAAAGTCACCAACAGGCCAAAGTTTGCACTTAGCCAGTAAAAATCTGAACATCTACGAAATAAATTGACACAAACCTTTGTACAGACTGTTCCCGGACAATCCTCGTGACTTTACCGATCAGATTTTTCCTCTCTCACCATGATGCTGACACCATGAGTTCTCTAAAATGTCTCAATAATGTTATCATTGTCAACAAGTTCAAACATTTTATTTGTCCAGTATTTCATTTTTTTGGCTGAGAAACTAATGGCAACCTCAGCGGTGCTTTGGGTTCGGCAGTGCCTAGCAAATGTTAAGAGAAAGGACTTTAAGAGGGTGAACATGTTGCCTGCTAGCATTGTCATTATGAGCACATTAGCATGGTAATGTTACTGAGCTGAGACTATGTCTGTGGATTCTTGGCTTTGTTAAAAGGAATAAATATAAAAGCCTACACACTGACTATTATCTGACAATTTAATGAGAGCAAAACAAGATATTTCCAGGAAACTATAATGGATGTTATTCAAAAATAGTCCTTAATGCGTCTGTTTGTTCACTGTGTCTACCAACTAAATACAATCATGTGGTTGGCTGCAGGTATGAGCGGTGTAAAAATCAGGTTGCTGTTTCGGGTTAGCAGTGCATTAATATGAATCCAGCAGCCAATGTGTGCTTGCTAGCAGCTGTTTGGGGGCCCCGAGCGCAATCCCATGCAGCACCCCGGTCTCCAACAAGTGCTAGCTGCAATGAGGTGCATCATAGTGACTTTTAATTTCCCTCTTCACCACATCATATTTGCAGTAGGCCAGGGAGGGGAAGAGAGGAAATAGATCCCCCGATTATTTCCATCTATAATTCCTTATCTGGTGGTGTGCCTTCCTTCTGCCTTTCCTCTCTTCACTCCCACTCCCTCATCCCCACCCCCCTGCAGGCCCTGCCTTTTACTCCCTGGGTGTGCCACCAATCTAGAAATTGAATTTGAGGGGAGGAAATTAGAAAGGAGGGCATTTTCATTTCAATTTATCTTTCCAATGAGACAATTTTGATGTTAGGCCTTACAATATGAAACTCCCACATGCTTGATACCCTTCACCTTGTGACCTTGTCACCTACACGCCGCTGCCACCCTTTAAACCCCGACCAGCCTCTCACTGTCTGCTCTCCCACCCCTTTTAAAGAGCTCTACATCTTAAAAACAGTCAATTTCCAAGCCAAAGTGTGCCACCTGCTTTTGGCAGCTGGGAGCCCTGGCAAATGTAGATAAATGAACAGAGCCACCTGAGGGATTTTATGAATCTGCTGCTGCTTGGCAGATTTATTTGCTCCCCGCCACAGAGAGCTGCACTGGTAAGCACAGATTACGGTCTACAGCACAACTGCCCCTGCCCATTCTCCTGTCCTACCCTCCGTGTGTCCACCCATAGAAGCACTGAGAGGTTGTTGACCCATAATTCATCAGTATTTTAAATTGTAAACTGCAGCCTTGTGTTTTTCTGTCTTCCTCCACCTCATCATTACAGCTCTGGAACAGATTGTGTGGTGCCCTTGGGAAGCTGTGAATATGTTTGCTTAGTGCCTGATCTAATCTTACATGATTATGCAGAAGGATACTTGAGTAAATCTTATAGAACTGTAATTAGATTTTTATCAAATGCACTGCTGTCCTGTACAGTATATGTATAGCTATATAGTATCCCGCCTCACTCAAATTAATTTTCCTCCATTCTGGATTTGATTTGCTTTCACTTTAAGTTTAAGTTAATCTGAATCTGGAATAAAAAATCTGATTACTGATCTTTTCTTCTTCTTCTGTTTTTTTTTTCTGTAATTAATAACTATTCCTAACATCAACATCTTTTTCAGCTTCCCTTGTTGCATTTAAAAGAAAATGAAAGCCAAGATATATGACATGCAGGAAAGAGCCACAGGTCGGATTCGAACCCTTGGCTTCCGCAGCAAGGACTGAGCCTTCGCACGTGGGGCGGCTGCCCTACCGACTGAGATAAACGCCCTACCGTGCCAGTTTTAAAAATAATAATAAAACAAGAACCTCATTTGAGATTCTACTTTGGAAGACGTTGCAAATTAGTAGTGCAGGAGACAGGATTGATCGAAAAGCATCCTCTAGGCATACCTGCTTTACAGGGGCCCACATGAGGGGCGGCTATTACAAAGACTGTGAATGTTGAAGACCTGGAAACAACAAATAGCCTTATGTCATCACTCAACAAGTTAGCATTATCTGTAACATAACTCCAAAAGGTATTTTGCATTGGAAATATCCACCGAAAGAGACATAAAATGTCCCGAGAGCTGTGTACATGTCAGTTAATTACAAATGCACGTCCATATTCACAGTGTCACACACACACACCGTGATGTATTATCTCATGGCTGTAAATTGAACGCACTCTAAATTACATTACAGATTCATTTAGACTGTAAAAAAGACAAGCATCAGCCAATGATAATTTATTAGTCATGTTATTATGTGTAAAACTCTCATTGACTCGCACCTGAATGCACTTCAAGTGCCCTCTCCTGGCACATTTGAGCTGAGCCTTTTTCCCCCTTTTGTAAACCCTTTTTGAAATTAGGTCAAATTTCAGACACAATGCGCAGCAGTCAGCAAACTGTCTGGCTTTAAAGGGAGTTCAATCACTGGCGGAAACCTGGTGGCTCCAATATCTGTGGGCAGTTAGTCACCTCTGTAGCTTTCCTGATGAAAATGATTAAACCCAACTTGGAGAAGAGGCTGAAAATATATAAAAATACAGATATTATGTCAGTGTTAGGACTTTTATTTTGATACATAGTCCCTCTTTGCCGTGTGCATTGAATAAGTTGATCCGGTCATTTGAGGCTTCATTGCTGATGTCAGATATGTTCATATTTGCCCGTCTAATAGTGATGCCAATCATCATCAAGATCAAAAACTAAACAAGCAGATGTTCTGGAGTTCTGCTCGACCTAAACAGCCCTGACAAGATTCATAGGTCTCGTCAAATGTTCTACATCACATGATCCGTAGTCATCAGATCAAATTTCAAATTTATTCATTGAGTTTTTGACAAACAGGCTCTGAACTGCTTCAGAAACCAAAAATCTAAAGTACGAACAAGGAAGTCACCAATTTCAAACTGTGTGTGTGTCTGTGTGTGTGTGCGACTGCAGCTGTAAACACAGATGTGTATGAGCGAGAGTGTGACAACACCAGGGGAGTATACAGGCAAAACAATTAAATTATGGGACAGCTGGGAATGACAAAAAAAAAAAAGGAAATTTAAGAGAAGACAACGGACTGAGGACATTTTTTCTATTAAAAACATATGCAGTATTGTCAAAACTCAAAGATATTATGTTTTGCTTTTACAGTGTAGAAAATCATGTATGGATAAAACAATGAAACAGTCAAATAGATCAAATCATTTACAATAAAGCTGCATGCACACACAAAGCACTCCCTGCTGTTTTTATTTAACGTAAAACAAATTAGATTATTTCCAAATATATAGATAAAATGTGCAACTTTTAAATTGTGTAGACTAATAACAAGCTGTAATTTGCTTTCAAAAAAAGTTTGGAACAATTATTATGACATACTAATAGGTACCGTTTGCATGAAGCCAAAAATAGACTACAAGAATAATTTGAAGATCATTTTTCTAACCAGGATTATGTGAGAAGTGTTCCACCTGAATAGATAAGCTAACAAAGCTAAATGTTAAGTTTAGGCATCTTGATTAAAAATCATGATTACAGCGTGTTGAAGCTTTGTTGAAGCTAGGTTTAGTTTATTAGACTTCATTGCTTGTCTTGTTTATTTTTTTTCAAATTAGAAACCCAGTAACAAACTCAGCTCTCCAGAGATGGATGTGTTTTTCCCTCCCATTGCATGCATTGTCAAAAAGTGACTGGGCAACCTCTTGATGTTTGTACAGAAGTGTGGCTTTATGCAATTTAAAAGAAGCCTATGCATGCTGTTGGTTTGATAAATGCACAATAACTGTAGCACAGTGTCAGTGACACAGCACAACTTCATACTGACGCAAATGCATCAGTGCTCCAGTTATACCAATATACAGTAGACCACTGAGCACTGTCCACGTGTGTAGATGTTCGAGAATCCTTTCTCCTCTTATCATGAACCGTCATGGAAGAAAAGCAAGAACGCATTGCCACATTGGCTGAGCACACCCATGGGTGCATTTAATACTTTAATTAATTAATTGTACAGGGGGAGCAGTTAAACTAATATTGAAGCAGACACTGGCTGAAGGCATGGCAGACACGGTGTGCAGCAAACTTCCCATTATACATTCACACAGCGCTACTGTTCGTGCAGAGAAGGCATCATGCTTATCTACCTTCAGACTGCCTTAACATCTTACTGGGGATTCACTTTTCATATTCCATTTTACAAAAGAGCAAAACTGAAAGCCACCTTAATCTATGTAACTAAATGACGGTAATTACGGTCTCCCATCTTAGATCTTAGTCATTAATAATGTATGTCTGCGTGTATTCTTTATCATAATCGCTTGGGAGATACGACGCTTGCTGTGAAAACATTTCACGTACGTTTATTGAGAATATCTGGAGATCTGTCCAGTGCATGCCGCTTTGTTTTTGTTACGGCAAAACAATAACAATAAAATTTAATGTAGCTTCATTTCTCATCAGTTTCAATAAAACTGTAAATATGGTGTTGTACGCAAGGGCTGTTTATTAAGTCTAGCCGAACTAGGGGCATCTATGTGTAATATCAAACAACAAAGATGAATCGAGTGCTTTTGCAAAATCAGACACAGCTCATGGAGCAATTCTCACCTAAATAAAAGAACACGTTAGCTTCGTCTGAAAAGGTAATAAATAGCATATGGTATTTCCTCCAGCTTGGTACTGGAACACCACAATCTTCACTGGAGCCATTACCTCTGTGGCAGACAGGGAGGTGCAAAGAGGATGCACCAGAATCCAGCCCAAGTCCTGCAATGGGTGTTTGCTTCCTGCTCCCTGCTAGCTATTATTTTTGCTACTTTTTCCTACTTGTCTCAATTTACAGCACATTTAAGGAGGTTTCCTGTACCAGCTAAATCACCGGGAGGATAATATATAAAAACTCTTGGTTGCTGTTATCTACTATGAACCGCCTTCTGCTACCCACAACATTAACAGACCCAAACTACTGACAGAATTGTGCCCTGGACTACCCTATACTATGCCTCGCTGCTCATCAGAATTGATGAAGTGCACAGACTGTCATAAATTGTTACAGAAGATTGGATATTCACACTCAGGAAGTCTTCTGAACTCGACGACAGTCTGACAGTGTCTTCTGCCTGTGAGTTAGTTCATCAGAATTCAACTCGACAAGATTTAAATGGACGGCTATCTCTAAATGACACCATAACTTTCCCAAGACTCACTGGGGGAAAAAAAAAAGTGAAGTCATCCACTATGAATGTGATTTCTACCTTCTGGGATAATCTGGGTACTAAACCTAAAGAAGTACAGGAAAGCGAAATCTATGGATTGGGCTTAGCCAACTTCAACCCTGGACATGTGGCAGACCAAAGTCAACCCAAACATTACAACTGGAAAACATGTTTAGAGCATGAATAAATCTTGTTGGACAGAAGACTATTGGTGACATGACACATGGAGTATTATGAAAAGTGCCAGCCGACAGACAAAAGACAAGAAAAAGTTTCACGTGAAGAAATGAGGAAAATCAAAGAGACCGTTCAGCATGTAATTTGTGATGCTCCTACTGACGCACACAGTGGTGAGACAACTTCACGTTGTTCTACATGTGGAGGCCAATGATGCATGCAGAGAGAAATCATAAGTGCTGAAGCAGGATTTCACTGAACTGTTTAATTGTCGAGACAAACAAGAAGCTGACTTTTCTTTTTTTATGGGCCACTGGAATCACTCAACAGAGGGATCAACAGGTTTGGCAAACTCTTGGGACTCGACAGAAGGCTCGTCAAAACCTGTGATATGAAAAGGATCAGTTACATTGATAAATTCAATCTGTTCCGGAGACGTAGGAATCTTTTTATGGCAGATGGCCTCCACCTAAGCAGATTTGGAGTTGCAGCACTGATGGACCATTTTTGGTTCAGTCTGCGACACCCATCAGCGAGGCCTGAGATGATTCAGCCTGACACTTAGCAGCCTCGATGTCAGTGTTGACAACCAGTGCATGGATCAGTCTCCTAATTGCTCCTCCCGTCCCTGCCTCACCCCTTTTGGGATTCTCTGACAAAGTGGAAGCGCTGGTTAGTGCTTGCATTAAATTCGCCTCCAAGTCACAGCCACGTCATCTGCCTCCACCCCAACCAAGCACATCCTGTAACACCAACTTTAGTTACTAACAAACCGAGATGACAAAAAGAGACTCTCTCTCTCTCCTGCCTGAGGGAAAAGACTGATTACGGCCAGTGAGGTCATCAAAAGCTTGCTTCAGCAGTTTTCCTCGACCTCCCATTTTAATATTTCTAACAAAGATCAGAAATTAAGGAATGGTGTTCATGGATGTCACTAAGCTGCACTGCAACATCTCTATTTACACAACAACAAGCAAATCTGTCTGGCATGTGCACTTACAGAAGCGAGGAACCTAGGTAAGCCTACACATTAGGTCCTTGCTCCACCCCAATATGTCTCTATTTTCCCTCCCATTGGTCATGGACCTCCTACAGCTGAGCTCACCAAGGCCCAGAAGCAGCCTCTTCTACTTCATGTTGGTAGCAGAAGAGGCACTCAGCTATTTATTTTGAACAGATAGTAGTTCAAGTGTCAAGTAAAGAATAATGTGCAGCGAGCTGGTTATTGTTATGACAAACTCTGACAGCATGATGCAGGGCTTAAATCTTCTTTCAAAGCTGACTTTGGACATTCACCATCTCCGTCTGAATGACGGTCTAACTATTCAACTGATAGTTCACAAAAGTTTTATTGCCTGTAAAAGGCACTGCAGCTCCAAAACGTGCTGTCAACTCACTGTAAGAGCCGGGACCAAAAACAAAAACAAAATATTTAAAGGCTCGGTGTCGAGGACTTAGTGCCAGCGGTGTAGCTGCTGATTGTAACCCCATCAACCCCATCACCTCGCTCTTTCCTAGCATGAAGGAGCCGGCATTTAGTGTTCCTGTTCTGGGCTACTGTGAAAACATGGAGGTTCAACATGGCAGGCTCAATGAAAGAGGATCCACGGCTTCTGTATATATGAAAGGATTTTTTTTTTTTTTATTATAAACTGATGAAAAGGAAATATTGAATTACAAATATATATTGCAAATCGCATATGAAATGCAGCTTCTGTTTATTACATTCATGCTTATTTCACCATATAGACAGAGGTCACTGCAAAACACATTTTAATAATGATAATCATTTTGATAATCATCACAGACCTCCAAAGAAATGTAGCGGATTTTAAAATCTATTACCTAGAGGTACCACATTCTCAATATCTCCATAATAAAGTTTTATGAAACATTTAGTCGAAGGACCACTTTTTAAAAAAACTTTTTGTACTACTGAACTACTGAAATGATTCCCTCGCCAAAAAAGTTAGTGACTTTGAGATGTTGATGAGTACAGGTCAAGAAAGCAAACATTTGATGTTACATTTTTGTTTTTGTTACTGCCAAAGGACCTGGAAATAGCTTTTTGCCAACTAACTCTGGTCAAAAAGTACGATCCACAGGCCAAAGACTAGCACCATCAGTGTTAACTAATTCTTACAATTTTAGCTCCACTACTTCAGTAAGCGCGTGTTGTTTGGGACGCAGAAAAAAAATGCAATTTGAAAATACAAATTCAAAAAGGTATAACGTGTGTTCCCTTTAACATTTGTCTCTTCTGATGGATGAAGCAGACAATCTAGTGTTGCGTCATTTTCAGGGGAGACATCTGGCTTCTATTCAGCTGGAAAACATGACCATGAGTAACACGGACAAGCGGCAATAACAACAGTAGATATTGCTGTTCTTGATCTAGCTATAGTTAGCAATATACACTGCAGCCTCAGGCTATGTCCACACCAGGCCATAGCTACTGCTTTTTCAAAAAAAAAATGCTCCCCAGAGTGGATAAAATGCTGGTATTGTCAGTCTTAGATACCTCCACTTCTCCAAATATCCAGTACAACACTGCCACCCACACTCACATTTCCCTGGCACTCTTCTTCTTTTCACTCTCTCCAGACCAATCGACTGTAGGTGTAATTAAGGTAATTGTGAAGTAACTATGGTGTCTTAAAGCCCACATAAAATATAAGCCTGTTCGGCTCGGGCTGTATAGTCATACGGCCATAATTAAAAAAGAAAAAAAGAAAGCACTGCTGTAAATTTCAATTCCACGATGACACAATTATGTGATGAGCAGAACATAATGGTCCATAGCAAACTACAATGAGAAATTAAAGTCACCTTATGGTGGAAAGAGATACTTTGATGGACTAAGAGGCAGTGTTCTCGGGCCCATACGAACGTGGCAGACATTACATTACAGATTTATACATTATGCATTAACCAAATTTTATATTTTGACAATGAATCTGACTTTTAAATTTTCTGGTACTGACCTACTTTAGACATTTTTGCACATCACAAGTTAAAGAGCTAAGCATCAGATTTTCGGAGTCATTCACATGCACATGAACGCGACTACATATGCATATGCATTTACATCCATGTAGTCACTCAAAAAAGTGCTCACATATGCATAAATCACATCTCCTTTCATGTAGCCCCCCCCCCCCATGATCACTTGATGAATTTGTTTCATAACTCTTTGCTCTCGGGTGTTGCTGTGAAGACAAGTCATTTTATATATTGACCAAATGTGTAAGGGAGGCAACACCTGAAACGCTAAGGGAGAGACAGAATATAAATAGATTTGATTTTGGGTCATAACTGATCAAAGCGTGTGCTCATATGATATTATTGTTATATATTTATGGGGTTCCTCTCTCTACTGTGACACCACATATGTTAGAGAGTCCATTCCCCACCAAATCACCAAAATACAGTAAGTGCAGATGCTGTTATTCAAAGTTCAGTTGTGTGTCAGTGGCTTTTGACTAAAGGCAGAACTTTTAACTACCAAATCGTATTGCTTAACAAGTTTGGTCAAGGGTTGCCCTTAATATACCTTCAATTCATGTTTTTATTTGTTCACTGTCATCTTCTTTACTGACTGATTTATTGATTTATACTCAAATTAAGTGCCCTATAATCCTTTATATCCTATATATTCTAAGGTCAAGAACAAATTACTATCTGAAAGTATCCAAAAGTTGGTTATAATCTGAGAAAGTCAATATAACTTTAGAGGAATGTGCATGTTTACAGACAAAGGGTCAAAACTAATGTAAACAAAATCTATATTGTACATATGATAAAGAAAAAATACAGCCCTAATACAGTTAAAAAATATATTAATAATAATAACAATACCTTTTATTAAATTTGGGTGTCAACATGCATTAACCAGTACTGTAACACTGCTTTAATATATTATCTGACCATACAGTTACTACGTCAGCTATAAAACTATCCAGGCTCTGAGCCACGTATGCTCTCAGTGGACATTGACGTGTTGCTAATGCAACCACAACTCACTGACCATCAGTCACTTTTGACATGCTCACATGTTTATAGATTTTTAATTTTTATTTTTATTTTTTAATGTCCTACTTCTTCCACAACCCCCAGGTTGCTACTTGTGGCTGTATTTAGGTTCTGCTTTCAAGCCACGGCCATTAAAGCATTTGACTTTTACTTGTACCTCTCACGATAGACAATTATTCATATGGCTCATTGAAAATGTGAGAAACTATATACAGTAGCCTTGAGATGCAGGAAAGTTATCTAAAGGCAAAACACGACCCTGAAAATTCAGAAGCATGAAAACTAGCTTCGTAATTAGATGCTAAATTAGTCCATGTGGACCAATTAGGCAAGACAAGACATGGGGGCTCTGTAATGCTTTGTCAACAGAAATGAAACCAGTACAAGGAGACAGACGGGTTGAGGAGGAACAAGTCTGAATGAGAGACAGAAAAGGGAGGGGGCATGAGAGCATGTACCCTGATTAAAGGGAGAAGAGGATCAAAGAGATTTTTTTTTGGCATGTGTGTGAAGATTAAACAAACCTTTAGAAGAAAAAAGGGTCCCATCATTTCCTGTATTAAGTTTGAATTAAATTTTAATGTGAAAACATTGCTTGATCTCTTTTACAAATGATGATGCTTTGATTTGGATGCTTAAAATGTAAGTGGAGTCCCTTAGCCCAATGCTGCGCTAGAAGTTCTTTACATTTCTTTCAACTCTCTTCGCAAAATTTGCTGTTTTCCTTCTTGCTTTTTAAAATTCGACTGATATCTGGAAATATTACAAATTACAAAAATGGTGGTATCTAACCATGCAGACAGTTTTGGTTTTCTTTTTCGCCGGTATTTAGACATTCAGCTCTAACAGAGTGCTGCAAACTGTGTGTGAAATGTTTTTATAGTGACTACTTAGGAGTTCTTGTGAAACTGTCCACAGTGTGGATTAGCCAGAGTCACACAGGTGACAATTTTGGGAAGACATATCTTTATCCACTATTTTAGTCCAGATTGAAATATCTTAGCAACTACTGGATGGATTGCCAGGAAATCTCGTACAGACATTTGTATTTTGCAGACAATGTATCTTAGTTACTCTGGTGATCCCCTGACATCTTATTTTCCGGCAACACAAGGTTGTAGGTCTGAGTGAAATGTCCAGAGAACTAGTGAATGAACTGCCATAAAATTCAGGTTCAGACAGCAACCCCCTCGTCAAAATAAACTGTAATCACTTTGGAGATGTCTCAACATTTAATCCAGCGCAGCATGATACCATCTTTTTTTTGTCCCAGACTAAGCTAGCTTCATGGCTAATTTTTCGAAACTAGTATGCTCAGGTAGATCCAAAGCAAATAAAAATGCTACGTGCTCCAGCAAAAAAAAAAACATATTTACAATAACTGCACACAATCTCAGCTTGCTCGATTTGACCAATTTCATGCAATTTCCCTGTCCTTCTTTTTGAAAAACAAAGCAAACACTGGTTTCATTATCTGTAATTTAGCCTAGAATGTGCTAAAACGTTGCTCTTTTATGTGTCTTAAGTTGATCACCTGATAGAGTTAGCTGGCTGCTGCGGTAGGCCATAAAAACCTTGACTGGCGGGATGTGCAGGCTGTTTTTGTTGTGCTGGTGCACCTGCAAGGGGAAGATAAGGGCACTGATGATAACAACCTGTCGGCATTCTGACATTTCTCTGGACACTCAGCAATGAGCTGTTGGCCACAGCCCTGCGGAAAGAAAGGAGAACCGTAATTTGTAGGGGTGAAAAAGGGCTTTCTCACCAATGACTTTACCAAAGGGAAAGCAAATCATAATAAATTTGAAAGCCTATTTTCTAGTAATAGGCACATTGCTGATTTCCTCAACAAGATAATAATGCACAGCAAGCAAATTATACTGTTTAATCACCAAGAGTCAATATGAAAAACACTGCTCTACATGCTATGTTTGCACAATACACAACAACTCAGAGCAGTTGAATAATTGGGTCTATTGCAATGCAATGCATTCACCTCATTTAAATTTGCATGTTAAACAAGATTCATAATGAATTCAATTGCTCAATCCAATGTGAATGCCAGCCTAAAAGATATTGCTATCACATTTTGATCAATAAATTAAAAAAAAAAAAAAAAAGTACACCTAATTAGCCACTTGGGATGCATGATGCAATTCTGCAAAGCCTGTTTTTGCTGGAAATGAAAAAAAATCTGAAGTCAATATCCGTCAACTGACAAATGACGAATTACTGCGCGACAGGTGTCATGACGGATGTCCTGAATTTCTCGACAATTTTTCATGATCATTTAGTCAAGATGACAAGGCCAAGCCATATTTATACGTATGTAAGACAGATTCAGGTCATTTGTCTACATACTGTAGCATTGATCCAACAATCCCTAAACTATGCTGAATGAGGCCTTCTGGGGAAATTAGCAACTAGTACCTTGTTGGCGCTTTACGCACAGACTGTTATTTTAGTGTTCGAATGAAATATATAGTGTTAGTCACTGTAAACCTGTAGCTGATCGCCGCCTCAAAGGCGCAGCGCTGCAGCACAAACTCCACAAGATAAATACAGTTGCATTTCATTGAGTCGATCTTGTGATACAGTTTTGTAACATTAATCCACGCCTGTGACAGCAGCCTGCACTGTGCCAGCCATGTTGAATTATGTGAGCTGGAGGTGTTTACATTAATTTAGGGTTTATGGGTCTTGACATTTACACAGTGAGAATTGCCAGAAGTATTTTGCTGGCATTGTGCAGTATTTGAGATGCTTTATGATCTCAAGTTTTTCTCTACAAATACAGATTTATTGTTCCCTCTTTCAAATGCCACCTTAGATTACCCAGAAAGAAATGTATTCATGTGTAGAGCATCATACCAGTGTTCTACTGCAATAAAAAAAAATATGATTGAATGTATAGATGTAGGAGAAGAAAGACAGAAACAAACACAGCAGATGCCATGGAACATTTTGTTTAGAGTTTAGACTTTTTCCAGTGTTGCTCAGTGTGTGCTCAAGGCATTAGGACTTTTTTAAATACACTTTGTCTATTTGAGTCTGTTGATTTCACCAAAAAAAATAGCTTAACCATCATGCATCAGTTTAATTTACTACCCTCTTAGGTCATTAAGGACAAAAATGTCCAAAATATGCAAATGTATTAAATATCTTAACCCTCGAGCATCACTATGGGCATTTTTGTCCATTCTTTCCTCTTTATCTGACCATTATTTTGGCTGTATTAGTGCATTTATTTATAATAAATAAAGCAATAGAACACATTGAGAAAAATGACAACCCCCTTAAATTTCTTAAGGACAAAAATGTCCACTTCCAAATAAATAAATAAACAAATAAAACATTTTTCAAATGAATTGTTGCTTCTGCTTTTCTCTGAAAAAGCAGAACCAAATAAATAACTTCAGCCCTGCTCAAAACTACCAAACTCAATTCAATTCAATTCAATTCAATTCAATTCATCGTTTTGTTGCTCGTTAAGACATCAATAGGTAGATCTGGATGAAAATACAGCACACCGTAGGTGCTGAGATTAATATACTGTAAAAACACTGCACATTTTCTTGAGTTGTCCTAAATCAAAATAATCAAAAATACATCAGCAGCAGATTAAAACTGTCAGAGGCTGAAACTGAATTCAAACTCACCGGTTGACGTTTTTCAAAGGCTGATGTTGAAAACTTGTTATCCAATATGGGGCACTGCTTCAAAACAAATCCATCTTTTCCAAACTTACTTGGCTAACATGGCTGAAAACAACTGCAACAACTAGCTGCCCGGCTGCTAGCATCCTCCAAGGTGTGCTTACGTGAGTGACGTGCCAAGTAAACTTCCACGCTGATCTCGGGACAGTGACGGCCGTTAAACACCAATAGGAATAATAAATAGTGGCTTTGCCACTGACCTCAGATCACCCTTACGTACTGCGTCACGCTGTGTTGGGCTGTAGAGGCGCCGCCGGACTGGACCAACGTTCAATAACCGTAATACCTAGTGTAGACGTTACCGCTTTATTACCATAACACACGAGAGCGAGGGGGGACAAAAAGTGTTGTTATTCAGGCGCCACCGCCGACCTGAAGTTGAACTTCCCAACTTCGCTTTTCTTTTTCTCTCGATAGGACTTCACCACTGTGAGGACTGCGCGCAAAATGATGCTAACAATGCTAACAAGATTAGCTACTTTGCTAATGTCGTTTTAGCTCAACGTTACGCATGCTGGGAAAGTTAGCTGAAGTATCCACGGCGTCCTGTACGGTGGAAGACCTCAAGTCCCGTGTGGTTGTGGAACACTTTGCCACCGTGACGTCTTCAAACACCTGTAGGTAGGTAAAGCAAACACACACCTGTCCTCTCTGTCTGTGGCTTTCCTGACGGCTGTGGCTGTGGTGGAGCTGATGTGGTTGTTTTTGTTTTTGTTTTTATTTGGTGAAATAACTTATCCTCTTTTATTTTCTAAATAGAGTTGTTTGTGTAATAGGTACTCATGTTTGTAACTGTCAGCACCATGGACAGGGTGGCATGCACTGAAAACAATTCAATTCCTCGGTTCATAGAGCCCTTGTGTTATTGTGATTGTAGCCTGGTAGTTTATTTTTTATTTATTTAATGTTTTAGGTATTTAAATGTATTTTTTATACATTACATTTTTTTATAAAATGAACTAGAACAAGAACGTAATTATTCAATCTTAAATATTATTAAATTATTAAATAGGTAACATGATAAACAATACAATATATCCAATAGAGGAGTGTTTACAGTAAGTCATGTATTGTGAACTTAAACCTTAGAGTGTAATCTGTACATCAGCTGTTTTCTGATTAGTGAGAAGCTCAAACATATCAATGAGTGTGGACAAAATATCTCAAACACCTGTCTGTATGTGACAGTAAAGTTGAATTAACGCCGCTCTATTACAGTTTTATACAAAACCTGAACATCGTAGCCTTTGTGCAGGTAGGGCTGAGCTTATTTCATGGCTGTTGTATTAAACTGCATCAGTATTAGCTAGGTGTATCCCAGATACTGACAACTGACTGTACAAATTGGACGCAACTAGGGCCAACAATCATGTTGCAACAATGAAGTTTCAGAGGCAATTATATTTGAGAGCCAGAGGACAATACTGTTGATGATCTAAGTTGCGAATATCCCACTGAGAAGCCTTCAACAATGGCGTTTCACAGCCTCCTCCACGTCTGATAGAAATTGAAAGCAGCAGCCATTCACAAGAGACAAGGGGCCATCTAACGATGTAATGGTTACCATTAGCTGTCATCTTCCAGTGTGTGTAGTCAGGATAGATCATGTGAAGCATAACAGCAGTAGTTCTTTGACATGAAACCAGCACCTGACCCCTGCGTACAGCTACACATTAATGTACTTGTCAAATCTAACAAGGGTGGAGGGCACGATCAAACATGAGCAACCTGTAACAATGAGTTAGGACCTCATCAAAGCATTATCGCAGTATCCTCGGTGTCTGTATCAGCTACTGCCATGCAGAAAGTTTTAATTTTGAAGATTGATTTCATTTTAACTACACTAGTGGAAGGATTTACATTGCAATCCACAGTTAGTCACCATCATCACTAAAGCAAGATAAAACATTTAAATCCCCGGCTGCTTTAATCTGAGCAGGTATGGCTCCACTCCACTGTGTAGAAGGGATATCCTGACAAAGTAATTTTGGCTCTGATCATGATCCAAGTCCTTTAACACTGGGTATCTGCGGATACTGAGTCCTTTAATATTATTTAATTAGTATTTTAGTACTTTGGGTTATTGATTAAATACGTGTCAGACACGTTGAAGTAAAGCTGAAATGTACTAAACCTCACAAAATGTATTTGTCAGGAGCATGTTGATGCCAAATGCTGGAGGTCCTGTTTTAAAAATAGAAATTTTATCAGCTTAAATTAAATTTATGAAATGACTAAAAACAGCATCTGCTGCCTGAATGTTTGCTAATTATAATTGGACAAAAAAAAACAAAACAGTAGAGTACACTAAAGGAAGGATTGGATTTTGATTGCCAGTACAAACCCATTTAAAAATGCCCACATTGGTCTCCTAATACTGGTCCTCGGGATCAGCGTCTCTGCTATTTAATCTCAGGTCTAGCTGCTTAATAATTCATTTTTGAATATTGGAAGAGTTTCCAGACTCTGTCTGTGCTCTGTTTGCACTGGCTGGCATTTTGCATTGTAAGAGGGACTGTTGCAATACTTCATTATGATTGATCAACACACAGAGTGAGCAGCTGTCCTTTTGTGTTTCTGCAACTACCATGGGGGCTGTAGGCATGTGTAAGAAATAAAAGACATTTATTGCATCATCTTAAAGCACCATTTCACAGGGGCATACCTAGTCAAACTGCCAAGCCATATAATTGCTATGGTTCTGTGGAGCTTCTTCTTTTTTTTTTCAAACTTTGCCGGCGTTGTGAGAGATGTGCACTTTCTTCTCGCACGTTTCAAGGCACCAAATCTCTGGGACGCTGTTTCATTCCTGTTGGCAAGCAATTAAATGTGCATATGAATGACTTTTCTTTCCAAACATCTGATCTGTCCGATCCATTCAAGGACGTAAGGACGTCTAAATTATCTATCTATCTATCTATCTATCTATCTATCTATCTATCTATCTATCTGTCTATCTGTCTATCTATGGTATCCAGCTCTGTCTCCTGTGTAGTTAATACCTAAAGGCATGGGGAAATTTGCATGCCATACCACCCATGTAAAATGTAATGTTCATGTACCATGATTTCAAACTAAATGTCTCAATAGAGCAGCATGCTGTTCCATAGCGCTGGATTTCTAAGGATGAAATTAGCCCAGTAGCAGTCCATTATCTTACGCAGCATGGAGTACTCATTTTTATTTATTTATTATTTCGTTCAAACATCAGTCAAGGTGACCTTCCTGTTTCACTGGTGTGGCCCCCAGCCTACATAATATCAGTGGAGTAATCTAACAGACGTTGGGTGTCAGGAGCAGAAATGAGCATTGGGGATAATAACCAGGTGTTTTATCCCATGTAGTGTGACATGATGAAAGATGATATAGAGTGTCTGGGCCACCTCACAGTCAGTGTGACAGCGGTGGTTTTACTGCACCCACATAGGCATCAGTGATACTGACCAAACAGAGTGGGCTCACAGAAAGTCCGCCTTACAAACCAGAATATTTGGAGTGTGCTATGCTTTCATTTTTGTCATTTAGATTACGTCTAGTTCAGGGTGGAGAGTCACAAACTGGAACCAAAAAAAAGCAAAAAAAGGTGCTTTCGAGTTTAGGAAGGCTTACCTGCAGATGAGGAGAGTGCTCACCAACTTCTCATGGAATGGAAAAGAAAGCGACTGAGTGTGATACCAAAAAGTGTTGGCAATGACTGCTGTGCTTTAGGTTGAGCAGCTATACACCACCGTGAAGTAAGTTCTCCTGCAGGCATGCTGCTGGAGCAGGACAACTTCTGTGCATTGAAACAGCCCAGAGGTTTTCAAAAGATGTGCCTCCAGTGTGTCTCTGATGCGCATGAACCACTGACCTTATGGAGTGTAGTGAAAAACCAACAGTAACCTAAGTGGAAACAGTCCATTAAGAGGCTGTAATAGAATGCCTTGACCCTTATTGTAAACGATAAGAGATGTTCTGTTCAGTCTGCTATTTTCTGACTTTGTAATGGTCTTATTTTAAGACTAAAATGATCTGATGCAGTTTGCTTCATTTTTTTCCCCCCCAAATGGATTGACACAGTTAAATGTTGACACTCTTGAGACACCCAGAAGACAAGGCCACATATGCCGTAGTTCGGACAGTGTAATAAACGAGAGGAGATTGACTTGACAAGACAGCTTAAAAAATGGTCATGCATCAAAGGAGCAGAGGTGTTAAAAAAACAGCTAATTTATCTATTTATGTAAGAGTTTGTCGTTTATTAATCACAGTAAAGATAGGAGATATTCATACTGTTAAAGCTTTTTCATAACCCCATCAAAAAAAAGTAGACACGCTGTGCAAATTGTAATTAGAAACAAAATGTGATGATGTGCAGAATATTGAAACCCCATATATCACCGGCACAAGGACATCTTACTAAGAGAACTGAAACAGAGAAATTATATTGTTATTTTTTTGGGGGGGGGGGTTATATGCCCATTTTGAATTTCATGCCAGCAACACGTTTCAAAAAAAAGTTGGGACAGTGCAAACAAAAGAGTTGTGAAATGCTAAAAGAACACCTGGTGGAACATCTCACAATTAATTAGGTTAACCGGCAAGAGGTTATCAAAATGATTGAGAGCATCCCAGAGAGGCTGAGTCTTTCTGAAGTAACGATGAGGAGCAGTCTCACCACCGTGTGAAAGACAGCTCTGACAGCTCAAACAGTTTTAACAATTTTAAGAATAATGTTTCTCAGTGTAACATTGTAAAGAATCTGGGGATTCCTACAGCACACTATCAGAATATCAATACTCAGAAGAAATCTCTGTATGCAAGGGACAAGGCAAAAAAAAGAGGCTGTGATCTTCAGGCCCACGGACGGCACTGCATCATAGAAACGATTCTGTAGCGGATATCACTGGATGGGTCGAGGGACACTTTCAAAAACCATTGTCTGTGAACACAGTTCATCACTGCAGTGCAAGCAGCAAACTTTACCATGTGAAGAGGAAACCGTATATGAACCAGATCCAGAAACGCCGTCGCCTTCTGCAGGCCTGAGCTCATTTAAAATGGACTGAGGCAAAGTGGAAAACTGTCCTTTGGTCTGACGTGTCAAAATTTGAGATTCTGTTTGGAAATCTTGGACGCCCCGTCCTCCGGGCTAAAGAGGAGAGGAACCATCCGGCTTGTTATCAGCACGAAGTTCAAAAGCCAGCATCCATGATGTTATGGGGATGTGTTAGTGCACATGGCATGATAGGTAAGGCACCATTAATGCTGAGCAGGTTTTGAAGCAACACATGTTGCAAGCTAGACATGTTTTTCAGGGACAGCTTGCTTATTTAACTATTTGTTTTCCACAATAGATAAGTTGTCTTGGTGCTATTTTTGAATTAAATATAGAGTTTTGATGTTTTGCCCAATTGGTGTCAGTTTACATTTGGAAACAGGTTTGTAAAATCCATATAAAGGAAGTCATTTTACAATGTGCAAATACAGTTGAAACACCTTTTGTGAAGGGTTATATTTCATTATTTGTGTCATTTTTATAATAATATAATATAACAATGGCAGAGAAAGAAAGAAAGAAGAAGGACAAAAGAGAGTAGTACAAAAACTGGCTGCTAAAGACCAGGCTGCTCTTTGTGAAACACTTGAAACAGTTGCGGCTCGATCACAGGGAAACCTTGTCCAGCAGTGTGAGCAATAGCTATCAGCACTTTCATGTTATGTTGCTGCTTGTTTAATTCATTTTACAGAACCCAAAGCAAACCAGGCAAACTGTCTTTCTTTCTACAACAGGACTAGTTGGCTTATCATTAAGTCTTGCATATAATAATGTTATCCGAAGCAGAAGAGTGCACTGTTTGCAAGCTTTTAGAACATCTCGGTGAACTCAATAAAACCATATTTATTATTGTTGCAGAATTGGCATTGGTGAATGACTGTTCTCTAAATGGGAAAGAAAGTTTAGCTCTGGCCAAAGGCTGCACTTACTCTGCAAGTTGTACTTCACTCTGAGTGCATCCCCTACTGTGTACACTATATTTCATTAAGAGATAGAAATCCATGCAGGTCAGGGGTTCTATTAATGCCTCCACTTCCCTGAAGACTAACAACCACATACGGCTTAGTTGGAAAAAAATACAGTTCAGTTCCCACCCACACTGAAAGACAGAGAAATTAGGGACCTATTGCTGCAATCCACAATAGTGCAGCACGCAACAACTTTGCTTCCCTTCTTCCTCTTCTTCCATGTAAACATGTTCATATGTGCTCATTACCATCACAGAAGTGTAAAGGCTCCAACAAAGAAATTCAACAGATTTTAATGTGCAGTAGGCTATTTTATGTGGCCTCTCCATGGCAACAGTCTCACCACTTGTAAGATCTGTTAAGTGTGGAATGCAGTGCCAGCACAAGACGTAAGCAACGAGTGGTTGATTAGGACCCCTAGCCACTACCAACTTCCCAAATGAACTGAAAATGTGAACACTCTTTGGCTCCCTTTGTTCTTTTTTAATGCTAAAGCTGACAACCAGGCACTGAGAGGACATTTTGGCTTTTTTTTTTCTTTGGAGCTATAACAAAGTTTCCGGGTGCTGGTAATTTTGACACTTCTTTGGAAACGCAGATTCAGCACCGCTATCCCAAATAATTTAGCAAGCCATCATTTTTATGCTAAGTTGTAAAACATTTAAATCAGTCTTCCATTGTTACGACATTAAACATTTCCAAAATACATTAACATACTGCTACAAATTAACTAACTAATGACCCCATGCAGCAGTAAATGGTGATTGCACATTTATTATTTTCTCTGAGCTCCGGTGCAGCGTGTTAAGTTTCCTTGAGTGTGCAGGTAACTGATCTTCTGTCCCAGCAACTACAGAACAAAAAACAGTAATGACGTCATACACGCCAAGAAGAAATGCTAAAAATACCGAAATTAGTTTTCGCCATGATGCAAATGACACCTGAAGTGCCTATAATCATTATTTTTCATTAATAACGGGTCATGCAAAGGGTCTGTCTGTAAGTAATAGTTCCCCAAACCTCTCCAGTATAAACAGAAAGGTTAATTCAGTTGTTGCATGCCATTTTTCTGATGTAGAATTCTATCTGAAATGGGCGCTTCCTACTCCCATCTGACCTGGAGTAATTGTTCATGTGCTAATATCCTCCAGACCTGACTATTGCATCTCATTACATTTTGGAATTTGCAAGACAGATAATTTTCTATCTGCGTTTTTTTGCTGCCGGTAGATTATTGCCCAGTCATAAAAAATAGAACATAATACTCCAATCCTTGCCTCCTTGCCCTGGTTCCCCTTTAGGTATTGAATTAAATTCAAAGTTTTATTACTTATTTGCAAAGCTCTTGCACGTATTTACAATACAGATCTACTTGCACCCTATAGTACCATTATGCCTCTTCGATCCTCCCGGCAAGATCTGTTAACTATCCCACAGTCGCATCTAAAAAGGACCTATAACCGAGCGAAAACCTCAGATTGGCTTAATATGTTGAGTTCTCTGAAAACAAAGTTCAAAGTTTTTTTTTACTATAAGTTTGCACTCTCCATAACAATGACGCTATAGGAAACCAGGGGAGAGAAAGAGATGGAGAAAGACATGCAGCAAGGGTCCCTGACTTGAACTCATGACTTTGAGTGTCAGCAACATAAACCATTAGGCCACAGGGGTGCTTGTTGTTTAGTTTTTTTTAGCAGGTTCTTTGAGTGATTTGTCCTGAAATGTAGCTGCTGTGCTCATTTTCTCATGAAGGCTGCTGAAAAGTCTGGTGCCAAAACAGTTCAGAGGGGGGTTTAGTGCCTTCTACCCAATGCATTCTGGGACGGGCAGCAGACCTGCAAAAATGAACTGATTGGTTAGTCAAGAAATGAATGAATGTAGAGCATATTATTGCTCTAGTAGCAGAAATGATAAGATCAAATATAGTCATAATCAGTTTAATACTCATTATTACAACATATTTTTCCTGATTGCCTACGTACTACTACAGTTTACAAGTCTTTGTTAAAACTTTGTTATAAAACTAATGGTTGTTACCCTCTCAGTTACTACCTGTACCTGTTTGCTGTTGACACGAGAATTAAATAGGGGGGGAAAAAAACATTTACTTTTGGAAACAAGCTGTCAAGCAGCGCGGGATTTCTCTCTTCAAAGCATTACAGGAGGTTTCATGACACGGAGAGGACTAATTGCATAAATTGTGCAATTCGGAGTAACATTTGTCCCTTATTGCCACATATTTTGCTATTCAAACAAGAACAAATAAACAGGAAATTATAATATTTATGTCTCTGATCCAGGCAGTTCACAGTTTTGACACATTTTCTTACCTGTCTGAACATCCGAGGTGTTTCACTTTACGTCGCCTTATAAATCTTGTTGTTATTACCGAGTTGTTTTAGATTTGGATCTTTTTCTGTGTGCGTGTGTGTGTGTGTGTGTGTGTGTGTGTGAGAGAAAGTGTTTTGCTGTGCAAAGCATTCATCTTTCCATTTAAATCCTGATTTTATATCTGCAGTGTTTGAGGTATTTACTGTATTGATGTGGGCTGATTCACGCTTTCCATTATTATTGTGGACTACAGAGAGTTCTTCTAGTGGGTCTATATCAAGGTTCAGGGCACTACTTAATAGAGCTTTGCGTTTAATAGACTCCTGGTCTGCTTGGTTGAGATGTTGCCAGTGCTTTATAGATTTTTATTTTATTTTCTGTACACTAGGGAGAACAGTCACAATCAGCTTGTTGGAAGTATTTTAATGTACGCTCCATGGAGATTTACGGTAGAGAATGCTCAATGAAAGATTTCTTTTGTGCGTTTGTTTAGTTTGCTTTAAAATGACCTTACCCTCTGAATCACAGCTGGTACAACGACCAAGAATGAACGGAATAAAATGACAGATCACACCCCATTTGAGTACTTCCATATCACATATGCATTATCATATCATGTTCCTCTTGCAAACATAAGTATATACTATACTTAGGCTCTGAGCAGGATGACCACAAGCGGCCTTACAGATATGGATTAGGTCACATTTTCATTAGCACTGATTTAAATATGGTCTGACATCATGGAAATGGATGTGTTGTTGAAAATGGAGTTATTTTAGAAACACGGACACAATAACACTATTTCAGCCTCTCAATTACGTCTCATGTAGCTCCGGACTTCATCACTAGGACCTAAAATGCTGCCCCTAATGTATCTCTAAAACAATTACAGTGTGTTTCAGGGCCTAATGAAAATAGCTAGCTTTTTGGTTCTAGGTTTTTTTCCCCCTTTTTATTAGATCAAACCAGCTATTATTTATAATGCTTCAGAATTTGATAAGACTAATCTTGCACTGTGACATGCACAAGAATATTATAGATTTTTTTTTTTCAAAGGATGAAAACAGTAACAAGCACCCAAGGTCGTAGCAGAATTCAAATGAGAGAATTTGAGTTTTTGGTGCAGTGATTATTACATTAGACAGATTCATGAGAAAAAAGGCTGACACTGATAGTTGACAGTCACACGTCTGTGCCAACAGAATTCAAAATAAGAGGCAGATAAATGCACACAGATTGTGTGAATTTACAAGTTAGTTTGATGTCATTCACTGCAGCTGCAAACATACAAAGATTCCTTTTTTATTTTCCTCACAAGGATAAAGGAAATGGAATTGGTTATCAGTAGTCACACTTTGTGCCAGAATACTCTCAAACGTGACTCATTATTGCTCCCTGCCACGTGAATTTGCACTTAAGCATACCGCAATGCATGGTATGCGCTCCATTTGATGACTTGATCATTTTTATTTTCCGTGCGTGGAAGGGATTTAATATATCTCCCACCATGGGAGTTAACAACAGAGCTGACTCCTCAACTGTTTGAAACTTACATAAATTGTCCTTTCTGTTTAAAGCTCCTGCAGCCTCAGCTACTGACGTGTGAATGTAGGGCTTCTGCTCCTCGTGAGCGTTTCTTCTGGGATATCTCTGCTCCAAAATCAATCACCCCCCCCCACACACACATTAGATACAACATTACTTGATTCGAAAACTTGATTCAGCTGCATTTCAACTAGTCCAGTAACGAGGAAGCAGACTCTCAGTAGTGTGGCCAGGTTTTTTGAGTGCACTGATTTTTTTTTTTTTTTTTTTTTTTTTTTTTAATTATACAGTGACTTGATTGAATAATCACTCTAGACGATTTTCAGAGTAAACAAATGGGTTTATGGCTGAATTTACACAGTCCAGCTTGGCATGTTTGAGCACTCAGAGTGCCAGATTATGAACACGCCCTGAGTCGCAGATGATAATTACAAACTATGAATTCTCTGCTGTATCAGTAATCTGCTGCGCGTTCTGCTCATCTCTGATTGACGGCTGGATCTGAAGAAGTCTCCTTTTTAGACATTCACTCAGGGAAACGTGAAACAGATCAATGACAATGATCGTGATCTCAGGTATTTAGATCATGTTTTTGTCTGATGGCTGATGCATTTTGTTCATGCAAATGCAATCTGCCGCCCTTTGTTAATGGCCAAAAGATTTTATTCTCTCGGTTGTTGTTGTTGAATGAAACAGATGTATCAAGACTGCAGCTCTTGCTGGCGCGGGCGAAAGAGATGGCAAAAGAGGAACTTCAGAGGCAGAGAGCGAGACACAGTCGGAGACTGATGGAAGACAGGTGAATTTACGATAAGTGCCTCCCTGAACTGGGGATGTAAATTGTGATTTGCAATGATACAGGGTCAAACAAGCAAAGTCAAAAGAATGAATATCACTGAGAGGCAGATGAGGCCAGTTTTGTTTCAATAACACATAAATCTGGAAAACGGGACTTGCAAATACCTGCCATGTCTTGTAAACAAGCAGTGGAACGTTTAAAAAATTCCCCTCAGGTGCAAACAAATACCTCTCACCTCGCGTTACGTCAACCGCCATAATGGTTGAGCAATTTGTATTTGAAAAAAAAAAAAAGAGTATGTAACTATGACTGCTGTAACGCCATTTCATGAGACCAATTTGTGATAGTCGATTCATTTCACTCTCCGGTTTTTATTATATATTTATTTGTTGTTGGTTGTTGTTGTTGTTTTACGTACACGTTCTTCTATTTGTGAATAACTTGCAGTTCCTTATTAAAACATTTTGACATCCTCGCAGTTCAAACAAACCACAACGTTGTTTCTTTTCATAGAATTCATATATTTGCTGCTAAGCAACGCCGCATTGATCAAAAATAATTACTTTATCTCTCTAGACGTGGTTGCTTTCTCGCAGAGATGCTTGACCTTCATATGGAGCGGTATGTGATATGGTATACGTATTGCCTGACTCTCATTAATTTGCTTGTTTTTTTTACATGTTTGCTTGCTTCTAAGGCTGTGACTTTTTTTTTTATTAAAAATTTTGTTCAAACGTGGTTAATATTAGAACAATGATGACCTGTTTGTATTCAAACTTTACACTCTATAAGCGCAACGGCCAATTAAAATAGTTTTCCTTGGGATCCGTCAGATGCACTCCACTATCAGCTTGACCTATTGCATGCCCTCTTGATCTATCAGTAAACCTAACTAAGTTAGCAATGTTTTGTTGTTTGTTATGAACATGAAGGGCACTAGCACGCAAAGCACCAGACTAACTAACAGACTAACCTGCTAACAAAGGCAACGGAGGCACCCCAGTGTACAACCTCGTTTTATTGCCTACTATTTGGAATGCTTAACTTCAGCAGGCCCCTTGACACAAGCTTGTAAAATGCCATGACCGATAAGATAGAAACCATTTATATGCAAGGATATGTGGATATGCAAATGAATTGCAAGTCATTTGAAGTTCATTCAGACTTGTTTTTTTTTGGGGGGGAAAAGTGACAGCCCTGTTTGCTTCTAATCCTCTAAACTTTTACTTAGTCTGTTATTTATTTTCAGAACTATGCATGTGCAAGATTAAAGTTGCAATGAAACAGAAGGCAGAGCGCTCTTTGCTTCCACATATTGACTCATGTTGCATATTACGTGTCACCTGTCGCAGATATTGATTGGCGTTGCATTCACGAATAATGCTGAGCATGTGCTACAACACCACCTCTATGCACTGCAGGTTGCTGATGCTTTGATCTACCTATGTCTACCGTGCAGTGAACATGCTTCACCCAGGACCAAACACAACATCCAAGACTTGCGGTGGTCAGTTTGGCAGGGAATACAGCAGCCTACCAAATACAAGGTAGATTTTCTTGAGAATTTGGCTCCTAGTATTCCAGAAGCGAGTCAGTTTGGTTAACTGCATGGCTGGCCGAGCTAACGGCAGTCCGTGGTTTGATACTTAACAATCTTTCCATCAGGAAAGTCAGTTAATCGTCTTGGTAACGTTATTACTCGCTGGTCTCAGGGGCTTTGCTTGAACCGGTCCGGCTGCTGAGCCGGGTTCTGTTGCAAGCCAGCAGCAGACACAGACAGCAGCAGTCAAGTAGTGGTTAGCAACTTTAGCAAGTCGCTAAAACTATCTGTCCATCAGGAAACTCTGTAAATTATACAGAGTTAAAGCTTAGCAGCCAGAGGACATCAGAGGGAAAACCAGGAAATATATTCTGTATAAAATATGCTCCACATTCACCAAAATCATTCAGTAATGTTATAAAGTTGTGCTTTATCTAAAAAAACAAACTTTTTGTCATTGTTGGGCCAGATAGCGGTGTATAGGTGACATACAGTATAGCTCTTTAAACACTGTTAAACATCAATTTTGACTTAATGGCAATTCATTGAAAACTGTTGCTGCATAGTTACAGGCTTCAACAGGAAGAAATAGGCAGGGAGTCTGAAATAATTTCCTTCCATATATTATACAATCCCCCTGGACTGAATAATGGATTAACAGCATGAAGCAGGCACACCATTTATACCTGTCCATCAACTGAAATGTTGTTAATATTAAACTTTTTGCTTCTAAAGCAACTTACTTACGGAATATTATCAAACCAATAGAAATTGAGCCGCTCTGGTCTTTAGTAAATGATGTTAATGAAATAGTTAAACACTTATTATGAAATATTCTTGTCGGATTTCTCACCAAGCACTCTGTTAGACGAGAAGTCTAGATGAGAATACTGATATCATGTCGGTATAGAAAATGTGATGCTACATTCAGGAGCAAGTTTAACTTAGCGTAAACTTGGGTTACGCTGGATTCATCTGTTCCTTAAACGTACAAACTGATGTCTAAAAATGACATTCTTCTAGGAATTAAACAGATTGTCTTAGCTGTAAATACACAAATCCATCCACAGCCCCCTTACTCTCCTAATCCCTTTGTGGAAGGAAAAATGTATTCCTCTCACTCAGTCTTTGCATAGCAGTGAAATATTTTTGTATGGTATGACACTGCAAATTTCACAGACTTTCAGGAGATTAGGTTCTTCCATGTCCACTGTATCCAACGGTTTCTGGTTTGGTGGAGGTAAACCTCTGTGCCTTCAAGCTAAATGAGGGTGAAAGATGGAGTAACTGGCTTCGCTGTCACGGGGTCCATCCTTTAAAACTGGAACAAGTACATCTGTAACCGGTCTAAATTCATATCTTATCTTAAACTTTTTGCCATGGCACTGTGCCATTACACAGCAGCCTGTGGCTACTAACCTTCCACAAAATCTGATATGGACCCCAGCACACTAAATCGTTCCTGTTGCAAAAGGGAGAAATTCAACAAATGCTCTGTTCTAGAGTAGATTAATGGTGTTTTTGTTTTTGTGTTGTTTTTTTTTTCCTGTGTAAAAAAAATAATGAATTAAAAGATGCAGGTTGATCAATTTGGCTTGCTGACAAACCCAGTTATTCAGGATAGCTAAGTTCAAAGTGTGTGCACTGCATTGCAACTACAGTATATGGGGAGTGGACAGTTATCAGGCCTGACACCAGAGTGAAGTGGGAGGAACATGGTCAGGTACTTGCTGCACTCTTAAGTGGATGGATTGGTATTAGTCAGTCACTAGCTTCGTAAAAAAGAACTACATCTATTGAGGGGGATACTTGAGGCAGAAAAGGTTAGTCCCTACCAAGTACAGCTAATATGAACCATGTGCACTGTACTGTATTTATCTAGAGATATGTTTTTCAATGGATCCAGACCAGAATTCAGTCCTTAAAATGTCAAAACACTCTCTGAAAATGACAAAACTGCAAAAACTGAAAATTAGGTTGCCATTTTTAGTCACCTTATATTTTTAATAATTATACGATGCAGTTATACGTCAGCTTAATAATGGAAATGTGATATAAAAATAATTTTAAAAAAAAAATCTTTAGCAGAGTAACCGGACAAAATTCTTTGTAGTTTGTGATGTTGACAGATTAGTCGAACTTTTCGATGTTCGTCAAAGAACTGCTTCTCTAAAAGAGCTGAGTAAATGCACCAATGCAGCATTGTGTGGTTCACTTTCACACATATCAGTAATCCAACAAACATTAAAAGTGGATTTATTTCAGGCTCCTTGTTTTGTTGTTTGTCGTCCTTATTTTCTATATGTTGAAAGTGTTTGGCCAAGAATTGGATTCCAGTTTCTCTAAATTGTTGCCAGTGGCAACATGGCATAAGTTACTGTTGATCCCTGTATAAGTAGTACCAGCAAAACCTAAATCAATCATATTTCTGATATATTTCAAATCTTTCATTCAGGCAGAGCATCACATGAAAGGTGCCATGACTGCAAGGTATCTAGACTCTAATTTTAAACTATACTCTCTGGAAAGAGGACACAAATCTGAAATAAAACTGTTCCCTTTGGCTATGTTGCCATCATGTTATTCAGTGCATGACAGGGTATCTACTACACTCCCTGAGCCACAACATTATATGACAGAATACATTTAAAACTAAAGCTAAAGAAACACAGGAAAATGAAATTTACTGGTTTATGTTTACTGAGGGACTCGTTCAAGTGCTCCTGTAGGTAATATCGTGGCTCAATGGGTACTATGGCTGTATAAGTAAGCCTTATTTTTGACAACATGAGAATGTTTATTTTATGGGTCCCATTATGGTATATGTTTACTATGTTTATTTATATGTCATATTATTGTGTCTGCGCACCAAGCTCTAAGGTCCTTGGCCTCGCTGTGGCTTTCCAAATGATGAAACCTCGGCTTCTTCCCTGCCTCGTGAGCGGCGGCAGTGCAGACTTTACCTTTCAACACAGCTGCATCTGTGACACTGAGAGGAAATCACCCCCCCCCCCCCCCCCCCTGTTTCTGCTTCACATGTAATTTATTAGATAGGTTTTTAATGTTAGCTGGAATTACTCAATGAAAATGAATTCACATGTGCGCTGTCATCTGTTCCTCATATGTCACGTTAGGCTCATCTCCCTCAGAGAGTTGTCGCAATAGTTGTAAATCTCTCATAAAGCAACCGCAACAACTGTTGTGTTGATGAGAATCTGCAGTAGCCCCTTATTTGTTTAGTATAAAATTACCAAAGTGATTGTTTACCATCTGCACAATAACTGTGTGAAAACATGGGATGTCTCCAATCTGATGTGCCGCTATGAGGCTTTACTTTGAGGACTGTTGGGTTTTATAGTCCTCACAGTGAAGAGAAAAACTGAAATGTATCAGATTTATACTCAGTATGAAGTAGATTGGCATATTTTTGGCACCTTGTCATGTTCAATGTCTTGCACATTTTAAATTAAAATTATAAGAATCAAAGGAGACAGAGAATTTCCGCACACATTGAAGGGATTCTGTTAATCAGTCTATCACCAAGCCTCTGGTCTAAAGAGCACAAAAGCTTTTAACCTTGCAGAAATGGTAATATAAGATGTAGGCTGTGGATAGCAGAGCAACCGGGCTGGCAGATTCTAAACTTAGGGCCAACATTCTTGTCCCCTGAGTTGAAAGTAAACTGCCTAAAATCCTTTTCAGTACCCTTCCCAGTGATGTGCTGACTTTGAGCATGAAAAAGTGATTTCTAAACAGAAAAACATCTCAGATTCAAAGGGTAGAGCTATCTAGGAAGTGTAGGAAGAACATCTGCTTTGACCTTGTGTGGCATCAAAAAGCCCATAAATATTAAAAAAGTCTGTGTCGGATCCTTTGCCCTCAACAGTGCTTGGAAAGGTCACAGCCCAATCGAGTCTAAATCTGTTTTCTAACACCAAAAATGACACCTTGTGTGTGGTGTGTAAGGTCTCCGCTTGAGCAATGTTATCGTCGTCATTCTGTGCAAAATAACTCTGTATCCCAGCAAACCATGCCTCCCATCCGCATTATAAAATGAGCAAAAATATTATTTGTGATAAAATATTGAGTAATATTTATTTAAAACTTTCTCTACAGAGTTCTATTCATACTCTGCATAATGTGTTATTAGTACTGGGAAGGTGAAAGGAAAGAAAGAGGGGACTCCCGTGCAGAGCATCAACTCTGTAGCTATAGCGAAATATGTATTGCAAGGATGGCTCATAAATCACAAAGGTATGTCATTCGTTGTCGTGACACGTATACATAAATCCTCCTCTTTTATATTGCATTAAAGTGTATTTTTCTGTCAAGACATCTGTGTATCCTAATCCGACGCTAGTGTGAGATACTCTCGCACATGCAGTGGGAGAGAAGAGAGGAAACAAATATTACAAAATGCAGAAGCGTCTAAGTGCATTGTCAAAACCAGTAAGAGTTAATCGGAATTGATCCTCGTGTAGCAGCAACACTCAGGAAATCCATCCATTGATAAACACTTTCTTGAGAAAGTCACGCTGTGGCTCCAGCAGTGGTGTTTCGTTTCCATTTGTGAAAATAAGCCAGCAATTTATTTCTAATCCAGAAATGGTGGCAATGGGCTAAACACAATAGTGTCTGCATTGCTCTCTCACTATGATTTATGAGACAGAATCTCAGTATATTTCTTTGGCGATAATAAGAAAATACAGCAATAAATCTGGAAATGTCAGGCAATTTTGTTATCACCTTGTTGGAATATCTGAATACATTATCGGCGGAGGATAGAAGAGGAGAGGAGAGGGGAAACATGTTAGACATAGGATCGTCGGTGTTCAGCGAGCGTCTGCGCAATTGTTTGTGCCACTGCTGTCGTGCTGTAAAGACAGTAGAGCCTTTGATGGTATACATTTGCTAATTCTGCCTTTTTTATGTCCTACATTGCTGTATATTAAAGGTATTTGGGATTTTGGACCGTGGAATGGACAAAACAAGCTATTTGAAGGCATTACCTAGAGCTATAAGAAAGTGTGAGAGGCGTTTAATAACTAAGCAACAAATACAAAATAATCTAGTAATGAAAATAAAGTCTGATCAGAGAAATACCTTTGTTGCTGATCTGTCAGATTTCAGACCGCGGAGGCACAAGGCGTGTGTCACAATAACAGAATCTTTCCTATTGTGCCGTCTACATCATATAATTATGTATAATCACTGTGTAATGACATAATTACACCGCTGTAACACAGGATAGCTGCTAAACTACCCTATTTATGTGCTCGCCTTCCTATGGCGGTGACCAGTAATCACTTGGGATAAATAAAGCCCACATGCACAGTCTTGTTCCTGGACATGCTTGTCATCATTGCAAAGGTCATTGAAGCCCCCACCCTGCCATCCCCGCACCGCCCCGCTGTCACTCCCTCACACGCGCGCACGCACACACACACACACACACACACACACACACACACAGACATGCACACATGAGGAGAACAGAGCAGACAAGGAAAAGAGGCTGGTATGGAGATCACTAGCTCATTTGTCTCTTTATCAGACTGTGTCTCCCTCTCTCCAGAGGAGGTGTCTGTTTGAAGAATGTGCCACGGTTGGGAGGATGAATTTGCATGATGAACTTGGAATTTATTTATTTATTTTCCATCAGGCAGCACCCCACCATCTTCCCCATTCCTAAAAACTGATTTCCATTATACGCTGGGCAGCTACAGATTCTTTGTCAGTTAAAGGCAATGTCTTAGATAATGATTGCGCCCCTTAAGCTGTCACACATGGAAAAGCACAGATTTGTTACACTTCTGCAGAAACACTCCGACATAAATTCTCGGCGCAGCATTGTAAAGTATCATAGCTCTAAAGGCGGCGCCCATTAGGTTGGCCATCCACTGGCAATATCAATAAAATGCACGAGAACATCTGAAGAATATGTTATGATGGAGGTGCGCTAAGTGAGCGAGATACAGTCTGATTACAGGGGATCACACTTTGTTTCACTTTGTCTTATGGTAAATGTCAAACATTGACTTCTCAGCCGAGCATCTCTCGTGTCATTGGAAATGGATACTGTAGATGGAGAAGCACTTCTCATGGAGAATTCATTTTCACAGATGTCGCAGCGTTTCAGCGACGCTAAAGCCTCCTCTTCGAACCCCGGATGATAGCTTTAGAGCTATAAGATCATCTTAAGACAAGGAATTACTTTGTCAACTATCAATTCAGTAACTGCAGCTGCATCTGGAGGCATTTTCAGACCGATCTTTCCAACAGTAAATATTACAACCGCTCAAGTTGTGTTTAGCTGACAGCATATCCATGTGTGTGACCTATAGAGTGATGGAAGAGGGAGAAGCTGTAAGACTTTTATAAGATTGTGGCAGCCATTTGATGAGAACATTGATCTGTACCTCGTTACACAGACATGTTGAGGAAGTGACAACCGCCTGCCTCTTTTTACTGCTGTCGCTTTATGGCAGTAGTAGAAGCGAAAGGTGAAATTCTTTTTTTCTTCTTCTAGTTCCTGTAATACCTTGTAAATTACTACCAATTCCCACTTGTCAGAGATGAATACGTGATAAATCAGGAAGCCAGCATCAACAGTTGTGTGATCGTGCCACTCGTTGTCACAGTCTCCTCTCTCGCGTGTGCGTGCGTGCTGCTAAAGAGTGACATGGTTTGAACCACTGGGGCACATAGCTTCAGGATTATAAGCTAAAGTCATTTGGTTTCCTTGACAACAATGTGGAAGTTTAGCAAATGTGTTGACAGTGCTGAAAACCAGAATTTCTGCTCCTTCTGCTGGAACTAGCTTTTGTTTAAACTATATGAAATGTGATGCTGTGTTGCCAGAGCGCCGACTAATTCTGCTCATTGACGTGTTTACTTCTGCAAAACTTTTAATCCTCAAACTAAGGGCACAGTTGCATTCGCCACTGCGCAGGAGGAAACGTGACAGACACAACAGAGGAGCAAGCGGCGACATTGACTTTCATCTATTCATCAGAGCAACGTTTGTTTCACTGTAAGCAGCAATATGCAATTACATATTGATTCACAAAGGCTACGAGTTTGTCAAACACGCGTCCGGACAAACGTGACGGAAAAATACATACTCCAATTGCATCATTATTTATTAATCATCATACATGTGCAAGCCCATCAGCATATCTGCATGTGCATATATGTCTTTTACCGTCCAGGCAACGTTGTTGTCTCACGAGGCCTCATTTATAAAGCTTGTGTTTATGAAAATAAAAATCCAGATGCCTATTCCCATGCATATGTAAGGATATGTAAAATTTACTTGACATTGTAACGTACCTATACAGGCAAGTGAACGTGAGAACATTTCATATGCAGCGTGAGAGCATGCACGTGTGTCAAGTCAGTGTTATTGTAGGTTTGTGGTATGGTAAGAAAAAAGATAACATAAAGAGGAAGGACAGTGCTCAAAGCCATTAGCAAGTGCAATAAACTTAATTGAACATGAAATTAATTGAGTCCATCTCTCTTGCCTTAATCGCAGGATAGTCACATGCATTTTTTATGGGATATGATCTACAGCATCTATATATAATATTTCTAGTCATTTGCAGTTCAGGAAGAAGGAGGTTGTTGTTCATTTTCATAGTTTTGCTCCCCAGACACCAAAGTCAAAGAGGTGATTTTGAAAACTACAGTTTCTTACATCATGGGTTTCATTTTGGTTTCTCAGTTATGATGGCATTTGCCGGTTCCCTTTATATATTTACTTTAAATCTTCCTCTTTTTTTTTTTTCAAAACTCATATTAGCCTATTCCATTTCATGCCAGAAATAAATACCATATATTTTCTTAGTGATGTGCTAAAAAGAGAAAAGGTAAAATTGGCCCTATTAGTAAGCCAGTAGACCCTCAAATGAGTGGACCAGCCAAGTGGCCACTGTTAACACAGTGCACTGAAGAGGAAGGAACATGAACTGAAAACAACAGTTTGGTTTATTTTTTATTATTTATTTTTTTATATACTTTGCCTGCTTTGTATATAATTCTCATTTTAGGAATATGATGTATCTCTAAAGTGGCCCCACTGCTGAGAGTCTTATACCGCCCAATTAGAGTTTGTATAATGGCACTAGTGTATTATGTTGTCATAGCCTTTCTAATGTGCCTGCAATTTAGAATAAACAAAACACACCAAACTTGTGGGTATTTGAACAAAAGTAGGTTAGAGTCAGATTGCACAGTGTGCGACTTCAAGTAAATAGCTAGTACAATGACTTATGTGAATTATGTATTTTATGCAAATGCTCCTTGCTGCCGTTCATGTTCGCAGCTGTGTTTTTTTAATGACGTATAGTGTTCTGCGTGCTGCTATCTACAGCAGACCAGAGTAAAAGCCGATGTTAGTGTTTGCATCCTGTACAGTTTTGCAGGTAATCAGATGATACATTTGATACATTACATTGTTTGTGCCCCTGTTGACTGATTGAATTTACTGTACAAAGTCTAATAAATGCCCATTCATAGAAATCTATGATTTTATCGATTGTTCAGTTCCTTGGCTATACACCGAAGTAGATCTATACATAACTATTGCCTATTGTTACTGTGACTGCCTCCCTCTATGCGACGCAGCTGTCCTTTTTTCAGTCGAACACCTTGTTATCTTGATTGTGTGAACCTGCCCCTAGCTGAAGTCAGCTAAAACATTAATTGGACACAGAGAAAAGTTCACATTCCTTCCAGCCATTCGTTGCGCAACCTTCCATTATTTATGTTCCCTGATGTGAGAATTCCCTTTGATAGAACCAATCAATGATCACTTTGAACACAGTCTACCTTAGGAAAGATGGCAGAGGACGCTATTGAAAGAACAAGAGAATAGGCAGTCCTAAAATTCAATTTGGGTGATGGTACCTGTCCAGGCAAATGGAGAAAAAAAAAATTATACGTGTAGACTTTGATCCCTGCTGAGGCACCTGCACCCTGGACTTTCTCAATGTGAGGTAACTTTACAGGGCTTCGCGTACAGAGGCCTACACCGCAGTATTTCTCCCAGTAATGTGCAACTCCATAAATAAATCTCAACATTGAGAGCTAATGGGATGTTTTTTCCTATACTGTATGTGTTGTGTATGGCCCGAAATCCGCCCTGACCTCAAGAAATACAGTATAAATCTCACAGCGGGATGTTTCCTCACCAAAACAATGCAGTGTGTACCACATAACCACAACATCCTGGTTTGAAATCTAGCCATGGTGAAAAGGGCGTTTTCCTTCTCTGTCCCGTCTCTCGCTCCTCGATGTTGCATCTAATGAAGGCAAAATGCAGCAAAAATAATCAAAAGAATAAAAACAAGACAATTCCCAATCCACAGTCAGCATCATTATTCAGAAATATTTCTCTGTTTTGATGAAATCTCGGGCCTGAAAAGCTTTATTTATTTGAAAGCAGCTCTCAGCCCTCGATACTCTGTTATGTGGACTGTGGTAACTGAGGATCCAGAATCTCAGTAGCCTGTTGTGTGAGAGCTGCCATCAAAAATTCCCTTTTAATATCCTTTGCAAATAAAACATTGTTTTCTGTTAGTTTTTGAAGATCTCCAAGTCTCTGTCTCTCTCTTTCTAGTGCTCTCCAACTGATGCAGCCTACACTTATTGATCATCTCACTAAAGCATTCCCTCTTGAAGCGCAGCAAGGACAAGAGCTCATGATTTAAGAATAAGAACTTATTTTTCGTTCCAACACGTGTTTCTTTTCACTGCGTTTTATTCTCCCGGGGTTCAGCAAAATACTGTCTCTGACAGATTCAATGAGGTTTTTGGGTGATGGGTGTCCATGAACACATACTAAACAGAGAAGAAATTTGTATAGTAACTTAAATCATGAATAGAAGAGAGAGAGCAACTGTGAATGTAGAGTACTTTGATTCACGGTGCAGAAGTATTTTATTTCTGTGAAAGATCATTCTCATTTATTACAAGTTAACACGCTAGTTTTGCCATCGGTTTTTGCGAGAATGATTGTTGAGATCTGTTAAAATGGTGTCTCCACTGCAACAAGTTTGACGGGGCCAGAAGTAAGTAGTGAGACAATCAGGCGGGTTGCAAATAAGCCAACAGTTATTTTGAAGACAGACAGACTGTCTAAAGTACTTTGTTTTGAACTGAAAACGAGCATAATGTTTCAAATCAGACTGTCAGTAAAAATCCCTCATGGCACAGGAAAAGTACGTGTCTGTGCACAACTATAGTAAGTACAGTAGGTCAAAGTTGAACCAGGAACTCTGAAATTGTGTTAGGTATTTACATCTGGCAGCTGATGGGGTCATACTTTCTTACTGTGTGCCTTAGCTTTCGCTTCCAAATATGTTAACCTAGAGGCTTGTTTCAATCTTATGATTCTGATCTCTGTTTGTATTTTTTTTGCCCTCTCCGACTTCTTTTGAGTACAGAGGAGTACGATGCATTACTACCAATGGTAACGATGAATCAAAACAAGAAAGAGAGAACCAAAGCTGTAATACACTGTAATTACCCTTTAATGATAACGTCCAGCATGTTGTAATTAAAGAAACGTGTCTTGTAAAACAAGGCTGCTGTGCATACGTGCGAAACACATGTACGCTAAACTTAATGAAATGAAAGTTACAGTCTGCGCCAACTCTGAAAAATACAATGTCATTGAAAAAAATCCAGGTGTTCCGACAGAGATCTGAATTAATCAGTGGAGCCTCTGATTTCCAGCTAACATTATTGGCAGTGCTCACTGGTGGGAAGGCTGCGGGGGATGATGTACAAGTTGTACTCTTGTCTGGGTTCAAACCAAAAACTTTTTTCTGTGAAAATACGAATGGACCCAGGTTAAAGTGCTGGCACTCCAGCTGCATACAGTACAGTCTCCATTGTAGAAAAACAATCCCACAAACTGGCATCCCACGAGTAAACACCGAAGTGACACTAACACACTAATGAATGCACACACCTACATTTCAGGTGAACAGCTGAAATGCTTAGTCGTAAATTATCTGTGAAATACCGACGCATAAGATTCCATTTGAATGTCCAAAATCGTGATTAAACTCAGGAGCAAAAATTGTAATAACCTGTTCAATTAGATGCAGAAAGTTATTGCGTTATGCAGTTAGCATTTTTATTGCATCACAGAAAGGTTATTGCTTTAAGGGAGTTGTTAGATTTTGATTTCATTGTATGACTTTTTGGCCTTAGGTGCAGTTATCACAGTAGAGGAATATAGAGGAACTAATAGGAAGCAAATGTTATCTCCGTGATGTATGAAAAGTGTTGTAAACGTTCTCCACACGTCTCTCCACCGCCTCATTCTCTGTCTCATGTTTAGAAGCAGATCCGGAAGGACTTCAGGTGGCTTTGCTGTTGTAATCCTCATATTAGTGACACTTCATTGGAGCCCCTCTCGCTAATCTCAGGTAGCGGTTACACTTAATGATTCTCCGGTGCCCTCATTCTGCTTAAGTAAATGGGAAAAGGGGAATGAGACAGACAAAGAGTCAGAGCCACGGAGGAGAAGAAAAAAAAAAAGAAAAGAAGCAGGAGTGAGTGAGAGCGAGAGAGAGAGAGAGAGAGAGAGAGGGTGGTGTTTCACTTAGCAGTGAAACAGTGCCATCTGTTGATAGCGACGGGGGAAGATGCAATGCAGCAAAGACACAGCAAAGATTTAAAGACAGATTTTATCCATGTGTATACCTGAAACACACTCATCATTGTTTTGTTTTGTTGTTGTGTTGTTTTTTTTTACAAAATCACAACTGAAGCTCATTTATTCTCACGCCTCTTTTCCCGAAAAACAAATTTGAGGGAAATACATAGAAATCACATCCGTCAGCTATAATGGAGCAAAGAGAAAGAGCTGCATATGGCAGAATGGAAATGAGTCACCAGTGAATCTTTTTTAATTGATCAGTCTCTTAGCAAAGCAAAGGCAGAGGGGGAAGGAAAACAAACACTCCAGAAATGTTGATTTGGAACAGACACTTCAGAGAACAGATTAGACTATCTAATTATCATCTTTGCCTTCGGATGACGCCTTTGATGTGAATGTGACTGCAGAGTCTTTCCCTTTACTCTGTAAATAATGAGAATTCTAATTAAGGGATGGAATAATCGTGGGGCTCATGGCCTTGGTTTGCTTGTTATTAGGGGCGCTTAAATCCTGGGGGATGGACGGCGGGCATTTAGAAGGGCAATGTGGAGGGATGTTTGTTGTGTTATTTTTTTTTTCCAAGGAATTAGGAGTGTTGGCCGATTTACTGGCAGGCTGGCTTTTATGTTGTCAGTAGCTATGGAATGGGGTGTCAATCATCTTAGCGATTGAATAAAAAGGATGTTGCTGTAGATTTTTCAACAAGTAGATTACAGCTGTGCATGAGCTACGTTTGCTCTGTGACTGGGTTTTAAATAAGGGTGCTTGGACTTTAGCCGACTTTAGCATTCTCTCTATCCTCACCTCTATTCCACATGATTAGTATGTCTCATTAAGATGCGCCTAAGGACTATAAATGTAGAGGAATGCAAAGACCGAAATGGCATAGTTTTTAAAAAAAGTACTTTTATGGGCAGAAAATTAATTTGATGAATCTTTATTTCATCCAAAAACCTTCCAGGAATTGTTAGTATTCTTCCAAACAAGCATGTTTATGATGAAGGATTGGAATACTGTCAAGTTAAAAAATAAAATATCCAGTGATCTGTTGCAAGATTAAAGATATTATGCTACTTATCCAAGATGCTTCATTAGAGACTTGCATTGGCTGTTGGGGAGTCTCGGGTATTGAAACCTTTGTGGGTCACGTACAACATAGTGTCATTGCATGGGCGATGCAGCGGTGGAACGTAACTAATTACATTTACTTAATTACAATCTTGAGGTTCTTGTACTTTAATCCATTCCCATTAATGTTACTCATACTACATTTACGTTACTGTAGTTTTTATACTATATGAAATAGTTACAATTAGCTCCTTTGACGAGCAACAGTACATATTTATGCATCAGTAGGGAGGTGTAATATGGAATAAATATGTTCTTGCTATAATTTCAAATCATGGTATTGATTGCTGCTGTACATCATCATGTTGTAAATCTTCAAACTGGGCTGAAAACAGAGTTTTAGCTGCCAATGCAGTGAATTCAATAAGTGATCAACTATTGCCATGAAGCAGTGCTACCCCTTCTGGTCTCTTCATTAGCTACACCAACACTCAATAGCTCTGCCATGGCGATACAAAGATTACACTTTCTCAGTTTCCGTTGACACTGTCAGAGAGGCACAAACTAAACGTTCATTATTGAGGTCATAGTGCGTGGTGGGTGATGTTGTACTGGAGTGGAGAGAATTTGGTGGCCAAATTATTAGAAAAACATCTCTCAATATAACGCAGTCCAGTTCAGCACCACTGCCAACTACAACTTCAGTAATACCAATGTAGTGAAAGTAATACCTCTCTGACAGTGTCAAGCAAAACTGAGCGCTGTTGTCACTGTAACGGCAGAATTAACAGCAGAGCTAGCCGCTGGATTGGATCACATTAGATTGTACAAGTGTACCCGATGTAAACAGTGCAGAAAAAGTCGCTGACTCTCAAGTAAAGGACCCAAATACTTCTTCCACCAATGCAGGGTGGTGGTTGTGTTAAAGTCACATGGAAGTCAAGTGAGAGCTATTGGAGTCACAGGAATAAGTTAATGAATTAATGACCTAAACTAAATGAATTAGCCTAAAATCAATTACCCTCATGAACTCATCGACCCCCTCATGTGACACGGCGTGTACGACCAGTTAATGATAAAGCATCTCGAATGTGGAAAACAACATTCCAGTAGATATTTTCGCACATTTACACTGATCTAAACCTAAACTGTAGATGAGATACTACAGTGTAGATTAGAGGAGTTAACTTGAATCAGCAAACTAATAGACAAGAACAAAATGTTTGCACTCTAAATGAGCCAGTGGAGAAATCATTGCTTTTCATCCCCCTGTGTCTGTTACAGTCAATTCTTTTCTGTTAGTCCAGTTGTTTCCGCAATCCAGAAACCAGAGATCTGAGGCTCAAACCTGCGATGCCATCAGCATTTAAAATCCCCAAGCTGCTAATTTGCATGTCTTTGCATAGAAGGAAGCAGCCAGTGATATATATATATATATATTTATTTTTTTTATTCTCTCGTTCTGCAGCAGTGATACGATATGCGTTGCTATTTTTAAAATCACGCACATCTTCTTCATTTACTTTAATAATGTCAATTGCTGCTGTTCTGTGACTGGGTGATGATGATCAGAAACACAGATGACCCAAATAACAGAAGATAAAATTCATCTTTTTCTAGTAACTGCCGCATAACTTTGCATCCGGCTTTGAAATCCATAGGGCTGTGCTGTACTACGCGCAGGATATGGATTAATGAGAATTTGTGTCGTAACATTTTTATTCAAAACAAAGCTGCCGTTGCAGTCGCCCTGTTGTTTTGTTCTCCGCGTGTACAATTATTTATTCTTCTACGGGATTTAGTCCTATGAACACAGATAATTAATGGACCAGCCAACATTCATGTCAGCTCTGCAATAAGGAAACATAATCAGAATGTGTGTCGAAGCATACGCAGTGTGCCGCGCTCTGTGATATTTTGTTATAACAAACATCACTCTGTTTTATTCATAAACTCTTGTTGGTCATCGCTCATTACACAAGTGATCAACACACTCCCTGCTGTTCCTTTACTTCTGTACTTACCACGTAGCTTTTTTTCATGCTTAAAAGCTACGATGCCTGTTGTTTTAAGATGCTCTGGATTCAATGAAGAGGGACTCTACTGTCATGCCAGTAATGTACAGCACTGTACATATTTAATAACAAACTGTATGGTCTTGAAATCAGTCCTGCCGCCTTGGTGAAGGAATCGATGTAAACTATGGAAGCAGATACTGATTCTGCTACTGCAGTTCATAATAATGTGTGCAATACTGGACATCACACATACCAACAGTTCGTTTTATATTATTTATATCTCCAAAAATATTTCATAAACTTTCTTGACGATAATGGAATGTAATTAGCTCACCATGTTTTTACAATTTACAATGCACCATCGAAAAAAACTCCCAATGAAAAATAATTTGAAGTCAACAAACACAATCAGTGTACAAAAAGTGTTTTTTTTGTGAACTAGCAGCATGGTAAATGTGATCGCAGTGCCTACAAATTAAAGCTGCTCTAATCAATACCCGGCTCTAACGAGCTTTATCTTTTAACTTGTTGTTTTGCTTTAACGACCTGCAACTGTTTCGGTTCACTCTCACTACTCTCGCCAGCATCATTTTCAGCTGCGGCGGGCAGCTGTTTCCTGTGAGAAAATCTCTGATGAACATAGTGCACTACCTGCTCGGCACCAAATGGCAGACAGAGAAAGTTGGCGACAAGCTGGTGAACAAAGTGAAACATTTAGCAGCTAAAGAGTCGGATATTTCCCACAGGAGTTCACAGAGACCAAAACGTAGCTAAAAGGGGGAGTGAATATTAGATTTAGACTCGGCCGCCTGAAGCACGTCTCCACATGAATGCTAATGTTGTTCTGACTCTGCTGGATGTATAAATAGACAACGGTGTGCTAAAATGTTCGCCAAATCAACTTTACTCTGCGTTAATATGTCAGTGTTGTGTTTACAGCTTGCTGCATTGCCTTCACGTTGCCAAAAAAATCAATTATTGCAGGTTTAGGTTGGAAAGCAAGGAGGGGGGCTGCCTTACAATTCACAACTACAATTTAACTCATGTTTAATCCTAAACAGAACTCTAATAAATAAAGGATTCACACTGCCTTAACTGTACCCCAAGAGTTAATCTGGCAGCTCTTTGCTGTTATAACAAACCCCACAATTGCGCCACAGTTTGTTTCATTTAATCCGAGGAATGGATGGATGATCACACGAGCGAACACACTCTGAAGTCTTTGGCGACTGCTTTTACCAACTGCACCAAACTGGTTAAGGCTAAACTGACAGATCGCAGTACCCTCGCACCCCCTCACTTGTTGGCTAAAGCTTTATTCTTTTTCTTCTTCTACAAAAAAAAAAGCTTAAAAGTTTAATTTAGTTTCATTTTATTTTGCGCTTGGTGTTGCTGGTGTCAAATATGTATAAAAAGAAGAACAATTTCGAGTGTGTATTTTATAAGATCAAATATGGAAGGAATATTAATATTAGAAATAACATTACCAATTCAGCCAAGCTTTTACCAACCATCAGAGCAGTTTTTAATGCAGCTCGCTCTGAATTCTACAAATGTCTGGAGCTCTGCCTGGAAGATGTTATACTCATGTTCCACAAACTATTATTATATTTGGTGTTTTTCTGTGTGGCAGTGGGAAACAATTTAGAAATCCACAGTCAAGTGTGTGCTGCAAGTGTTCATTTGGGCTGAGATGGCAACTGAAACAGCCGCCACATATGGGCTGTCACTCTTGCGTTCCTCAAACAATCCAGTGACAACTCAGTCTCTAGGGCAGTTGTCACCTTTGAAGTGGCTCCTCATCAAGAGAGAATTTGTCCTCATGGAATGAAGGTTGTCACTTACAATGGCTTTGCTGCTTATTACTGGGCAGGAAGTCAGTGACACCTGTCAAAATACAGGGTGAGGAGGTGGACATGGTGCCATTCTACAAGTACCTGGGGGTGCATATCAACAACAGGCTGGACAGGACTAATAAAATATATTGTACAATAGGTGGCAGGATACTGTTCTTTAAAAGTATCACTTCTATCGGTGGTGGCCAGGACACTGTTCATTGCTGTGATGGGCACGGGAGGAAACAGCGCGGGGAAGGATGCAAGCACAATTTCTTCCAAAGTTCAGGGGAGAAAAGGAAAGTTTGTAATGTTTGCACCTGGACTACCCTGAGGCTGCACTAGAGTCGGAAACAAACATTAAACCAAATTCCATCCTTAATAACATTTCTTCCACCCTCTCTGTGGTGATATTCTGCATCTGCTTCAACACCCTAAGGTGCAGCGTGATGGTCTCTCGGTGCTCATCGGTTCCACCCACTAACCGACTCCTTCATTTCTAAATGGCCCTTTAGTCTCTGCAAACTGGGAAGATGTTGAAGCGCACCGTCTGCACTGTCCTGAGATTACCAAATAAAATCATTTACTGGAGCATTTATTCCTCTGGACATGTTATATTATTATTCATGCTATGATAATAATTTCACTATGAACTGTTTACAATGCAGAATTTGCATAATGTTAGCTTTTGTAAAGAGTTTTTGTGAAGGCGACAGGTGGCACGACTCAATACCAAACAGCCCAACCCGTAGAATATATTCTATTAACGTGTTGAAGTGAATGAGGATTCACGCTTTAAAGAGGCTGCAAGAGTTTTGTCAGCTTTGTTGAGCTGCTGGAAGGAAGAGGAAGAGCCTGCTGTATGCTGTCCACACAGTCACCATATTAGAGATATCCACATCCGCTAGTAAACAAACACTGTGTGTCATTTATCTGCTTTCATGATTGGTGATTCACAGGCATTAATCCCAATCCCTCAAGCGCATATTTTCACTGAATATTAGCTGATATCGCTTGGCTGCAGATTAATCCTGCCATCTCTAGTTTTAAAATCATATTTCTTTTTATTCCTGACTGACTAAGGAATTTGTGGAAATTTGGGTACAAATTAAATGTGTCCGTCTCAATTCAAACTAATCAGAGCTGCGTGCCCAAAAGGTGACATATTAAGTACTTCAACGGCAATTAAATATTGCCGCATTCATTTTAAAACAGTAGAGGTTTTGAAACACCATTATGGAGACGAGTGGCAGCCTCCACCAGCCACTTGCGCTGCATTTTACATTGTTGCCCCGAGGTCAGATCTTTGTTTCTTGGAATGGCAGATTGGGAAATGAACTAAATAGCAGTTGAGAGATTTCTTTAAACACATATCATTCATCTGAGAACCAACAACTGTGCCGCTCCCACGAGGAGCCTCAAGCATACAAGTCCTGTTAGTCAACACTGTTATTAGTTGGAAATGAAAAGCTGTTCAGTGTCTTTAAATCCATGCGACTAAATCTTGAATCTGGAACCCAGACCTGAGTCAGGAGTCACATGTCTTTTAATTTATGTTTCTCTTGGCTCTAAAGTGTAATTAATGTCTTCTATTAGTGAAGTTTATACTATAAATAATAAAAATAGAAACACTAAAGTCTGGCAGTTTCAGGTGAGCTCAATATAGCCCGAATCCCACATGGCCTAGCAGGCACACAACTCTAAATGTGGCTCAGCACCGTGAACTAAGGTTCATAGCAAATCCATTAATTTTACAGGAGAGTGATTTTAGATAGAGAAATGTTTCTCAGTATTTAAACTAAGAAGTAAATACACAAGCTGACACAAATCATTATATAAAGTGATTTTCAGATATTTCTCCCCAGGGATGAGAGCGCCATGGTTCAATACATCCCATCTTGTTCAATCTGTGAGACTGAGAGCAGCCTCGCATGCTGTACATTTTGGGAATCTAAGTATCGAAATGTTGGTATGTAATGGCGCACACATTTTCGTGCCCCAGTCATAACACATAATCTAATGGTGACGCTACACAGTCCACGAGGTTGACTGACCCCCTGGAGATGAAAATGGATTTGACAATGCTGTCTGATATCAGGGGAGCTACGACATACAGAACCTAAAACTGGAGTAAAACTTCAAAGTAAAAGTTGAGGCCTAGACGAGCAAGTTGGGTCTGAAGTTACTGAAATGGTTCTGCAGACTGGTATGAGATCACTAAGGGGCCAGAACATTTTTAAAGACACACTAAGTAATTTTAGCTGGAATTTTTAATTGCATTTTGAAGACAGTGACTACATCCTTGATAGAATTAGCCATCAAACCCTCAAAAGATTCATCCATCTTTCTGTCAGCCATCCTCTAGGACATCAGACCATGATTGGATAAAGGGAGAAAAAAAAAATGTTACCCGCCCTGTTGTCATTACCAATCCAACGTTGGCAGATCTATTTTTACTTCAAGTAATGAGGAAGGAAGTTGGTTAATTCTGCCTTGATCCTTCTTGAAAGCCTAGTGGGGGTTTCAGCCTGTGTAAAGAGGAAGAGGGACGTCTAATGGTTTCTTTAATGCGTAGTTTAAATATATCTTTTTCAGTGAGACCTTTTTAAGGAAAAAAAAATGTACAGATGAACAAGTGTGAACATCATGCTGTCATTCTTGTCAAAGCCTCAACTCTTATTTTTTATGTACTTAAGAGTGTTTGTGTGTGCTTGCTTCGATGATATTTTCTGAACTGTGTTTCTGGGAAACACAATTCAAGAGATATAGATAGATAGATAGATAGATAGATAGATAGATAGATAGATAGATAGATAGATAGATAGATAGATAGATAGATAGATAGATAGATAGAAGAAAGAAAGAAAGAAAGAAAGAAAGAAAGAAAGAAAGAAAGAAAGAAAGAAAGAAAGAAAGAAAGAACACAGCTGTACTGATCTACTGACACACCGGAATAGTTGCCATGATGTTGCCACTTTGTGTGGATGTTATGTCCTCAAGTTCAAGTAACTCCAAGTCGATGTAGTCAGGAGTAGCAGTACTCTAGTCTACTACAAGAGTCCACTGCTGTGCCGGCGTCTCTGTAAAGCTGTACTTGTAAATGCTAATGCGCTCACGAAGACGATGCTAGCATGCTGATGTTTGGAGAGCAGTGTTCACCGTGCTCATCATCTTAGCTTCGCATACGAGCCTGATAACAAATCAGCACTCAGAGCAAAGTACAACGGAGGTCGATGGGAGTGTTATAAGGTTTTTATTTACTTAGTCATAAACCCCATTATTGGGGAGATTAACATTTTGACCCGACAACAGCAATTGTCATTGCAATTAATGTGATAGTTGGTGAGACATCTGTCTCTGGAGCAAACATGTTAACTTCGTGGTGGCGCTAAAGCTAAAGTCAGGGCATCACCTCAATCGTCCTCTGGAGTCTGCACGAAATTTAATAGACAGATTTAGTAGAAACTGACCCAACTGTTGCCAGAAGATATCAGTCTAGATCAAAGTAGTGGGCTGACATTGCCGCACCTGGAGCCATACCATTGGCATGGCTTAAGATAACATACGCGTACATTTCCCCCGTGGTGAATATTCACTTTGCCCTCCACACACTCCTAATTACAAACCTGGGTTTTTATGTTCTTTCATGATCTGTGAAAAAGGAAGAGAAAACCCTACAGAGAGAGAGAGAGAGAGGGGGAGAGAGACAAACAGAGTGAGACAGAGATTATGCATCTCCACCCTGCAGGGTAGTAAAGCGTATCGAAGGTTGGCTTAGACTGCACTGGGCAGCTGCTGTGGCGTAAAGATGTGCCACCCTGCCAGACACACAGATGTAGAGTAATGAGTCATTGTGTACTGGAATTTTGTCAAAAGCCTGCATCTCTGTTTTTGCTCCCTTGTTCTCTGTCTGCCTCTCTCAGCTTATCGTCTCAGTCTGCGTCTCCCTCTTACTCTTTTCTGTTTGTACTGCGTCTCCCTCTGTGTTTATTCTTTAACTAGACTTGAATTTCACTTTAATGAGTGTCGCCCATGTCCGCGCTTGTTTCCATCTGAAGAATGGCACTGACACAGTGTTCAGATGAGGACCTTGACTCTCGCTTGTGAACACATGGTTTAAAATAAAGTTTAATAAGGTCAGATTACTCAAAGCAGAAGCAAAGGGCAAAATTTGTAAAGGTCACAGGCAGGGGTAGAAAGGTCTCAGCATGCGCCTCAGTGGGGAGAAAATGCAGAACAATATGGCAGTGGGTGACAATGAAAGACAAGAAAGCAGTAATTGAAAATGCTGCATTCATTTTAGATTATTTACTTCCTTCGTGTGCTCAAAAACTGCTTCAGTCAGAGACGGTACAAGTGTAAAGAGACATCAGACAAAGGTTTATGGTCAACCATTTTAAGGCATTATGAACACCGGAAATAACCATATTTGGACGAGAGCATGGAGATGGTGGGTGGCGTTCTGCGATTTGGTTTTGACTCTGTTATCAAGCAGGGAACAAACTCACACACTTTCTCTTTTTACAACTAAACAATACACTAATGCATGGGGTCTTAACCAGGGATCCACGACCCCTAGGGGGCCCGCAGACGTACTGCAAGGGGTCCGCCTATTTTTGTCATAATAATTGCAAATTTCCTTGGGCTGAGAAAGGTTAAAGACCTGTTTCTGAACACATTTTAGGCAAATGGACAGAATGTTGATTCATATTTGATCCGCACTGCCTGGTTTTCCAATTTGATCTGAATGTGCAGCCACACCTTAAAGCATACCCTGCTTTATTGTCCGTTTCACTCTAAATGGGGGCATAACTTACTCAAAATGAGCATCATCCTGTACGGACGATGACTCGAAACTGGCGATTGAGACCGTAAAACTATAAACTCAAGAGGAAACTGTTTACTGAGCTTCTAAATCACGTGAGAAGTAGAGTAATGTCCCATTACAGTAGGCTCAATACATCCATCCATTATCTGTAACCGCTTATCCTGATCAGGGTCACGGTGGGGCTGGAGCCTATCCCAGCTGATTTAGGACGAGACCCCGGACAAGTCGCCAGTTCATCACAGGGCACACAGAGACAAACAACCATGTTAGGCGCATATTAAAGGAATGCAGGCATAAAAACCTGCTTGTTGGCTTCACCTCACAGACCCGCCGGTCCACTGATTGCACTGTCAGTGGTCAGAGACCAAAGTCTGCCTTTTGCTAATATATTCACTTTATTCATGCACCTTTTAATTCTCATCTTTATATGACAGGCATGTTAACAAAACATTAGATTTCAATTCAGCACACAAAGGGTCTTTGTAATGTACGAACGCCATCATTCCTTTCACACAGGTGGAAGGCCAGTCCTTCACGTCTTTGTCAGTCCATCCATCCGCAATCAGCCAAACACTAAAACATTTATTAAGCAGTGTGGCAACCCTCTGCACCCCGCCTGCTTATTTTGTTTGTGCGACTGCTCTTTGTGCAGCTGCCCGTCGGTGGGTGTAGTAGAGCGTCAAACATTCACTTGTTCCAGCTTCTCCATTGTACGATGATTGGTTCATCATTAGGTTTGGGACAAACTACAAAAAATGTGTTTTTTTTTAGCTCCGCGGTCGTCCCTTTTCCCAATAAACTCCACCTACCTCTCCCCGCCCAGCGGCAGCTTTAGTAGCACTTTAGCTAAACATGTTCCAGCTCAGAGACAATACTGTGCGTTATCACCAGCTACAGTGCCATCCGCTGTCTGGCTGGGCTGATGTGTGGACCTAGCGTGGCTGGATGTGGAGGAGAGATAGGGTGTTCTGATAGAGCCCAGGACCAAAGAAGAGCATTGTGTGTGTCGCTAAACCACAGACCCGCAGTGTTGTCTTAGTTATGCATCAGAGAACTGGATGCGTTTTCTTCAATCGCCCAATTTCAGCTCCCCAATTCCCTCACGGTCTCCTCGCATCCTGCCAGTTCCCTTATTTAGCAAAATGTGCGAAGCTATGTGTACAGGCTTAAATAGTGGAGCCTGATGGTTGCTGCCCTCATTCTAATTACAGGCCCTGCTTTCTTTCAGGTGTCCTGGTGTCCAGGTGTCCGTGAAAAGGTGGAGATCTAATGGGCTGGCAGCTGGAGGAGAGTGGAAAATTGTTGTCGGTAAGGTCCAAGGAGGGAGAAAAAAAAAAGTTTGAAACTGAGTGACACAAAAGATTTTTAAGGCTTGCAATAAGTCAGGGATGAAATGGGGAAAGACGAAGAGGGCTGCATTGATTGGATTACTCAGCAAACCATAGAAAGACAGACTGAGAGAGGAAATGGCTCGGAGATCTTAGTTTAATAGTATTCTTTCAGACAGGCACGGGCTAATCATCAGAGAGTGTGACCGACTTTGAGTTATCACCCCTTTTATTGTATCAAAATTGATCACATTATCTCCCATCCGTCTCTGTACATTCATCTCTGGTGAAAGTGGTTGTCCAAAGCGCATAATGGACAGATTAGAAGAAAACCTCTGTTCTGGCAACACTCAATATTTCCCCATTAGTGCGGTGGCCTCTGGGATTAGACCTTTGCCACACATTAAAGATGTCAATACTGCTAATATTGTTTTTGGAGGTCCTCCACCTTCTTGGAGCTACAGCTTGTGTAACCAGATCTGTTTGATAAGATCTATTGAACAGCTCTGAGACTGGCAGTAGGAGACCTATAGGTCTTACCTTCTTTTTGAGAATGGGAGACTGCGGGATTAAATGACCAGAGAGTATTTTTCCCTTAAAGAAGCTCCACACAGACCACGAATTATTGAGTCACAAAGCATCTGATTCAATACACCAAAGAATTAATCGCAGACACACCGAGATAAGACAGTGAATTCCACCTATGTGACACAATAATTCATTGGATTATTTCTATGAAATTGTCTATCCTGTTATTAATTTTAAAAGCACACTGCAACTCTGGAAAAAAATAATAATAATTTTGAGTGTGCTGTTAATGGAAACTAATTTCCTCCCACAATGCACGGCACAAAGGGAAATGAAGAAGCTGCTCACAGAGGCAAAAAAGTTTAAACAAATTGAGGTGCGGTGGTAAAATTGCTTCGTCAACACCCCTCTTACATTATTGGAAGACCGTTGTGTTGTCAGTTAATGAAGTTTAATTGACCGTTAACATAAAACATTTAAAGGTGTGGTCAGTCGGAAGTGGAAAATGATAGCTGAGTGTTTGTATCTCATTTCCAGGTCATCAGATGCTGATTATGGTCATGGTAAATGGGGAAACAAAGTGGCTCGGAGTGAGCCGCACAGCACAGCAGGTGACATCTGTGCAGGGAACTACACTCAACAGTCTTTCTCCAGTATGACTAACCCCACCTTTTTATGGTACCTACAAAAACTGTACATATAATCAGGTAAACATAAATATAAATAGCATATTGTGCACACAGAAAGGATGTCTACACACTAGTGATAAAGGAAGCTATGCTCAGATTGCTTACAGTCAATTTTTGAGGTGCTGTTGATAAACGTTATGATGTAATGCACCAAAGAAAATGGAGGAACCGCTTACAGCTGGACACAAACAAAACTGTTTCTGGGTGGTGGTGCAACGGCACCAAAAAACTATTACATGACTGAAATTACAAAAACAGCAATGATGCCTTTTCACCACAAGAGAGCACTATTGCACTTCCTCAGAACACAAGGGCATAAACCCAGCATACATTGCACTTGTATTGACAATATGACATAATACAACATAGAATACATGACATAGAATGGATTCAGCATATTGTGAGCAGGAGACACTTCTGACACGTTTTTATCATTTTTAGAAGCAACCATATTTTTTTTTAAATGGTCTCTATATGGCTAGATTTAATATTTTAGTCGTGATTATCTGTGCAAATTGCGAGCGGTGTGTGTTTACGTCATGGATTCCCAACATCATGCCGCACTTTAAGTCCGTTTCCTGGCTCGTGAGAGACAGAAGCACAGTCCTCAGCGCCGTCCTGTATATAATTTCAGCGGTAAATGAAAACATATACTCCTGCGCGCGCGTGAACGTCCTCTCAGTGCGGCAGTGCTGAGGTCATATCCACTGGGATGTCCTGGCGATGTGTGGACAGGATGAGGAATAGAGCCCTACTTTCTGAGTTAGATAAATACCTCCATCCGCCTTACTAGAGCATTCACCGGGGACAACACAAAGACCAAAATCAGCAATACATAAGCATCAATAATTAAGCAGCCACACACAGAGTGAGAGGGTGAAGGGAGGGTGGGGTCCTGGACAGTACACAAGGTTGGCTCTAAAGTGATCCTGAATGCTGCTAATGCCCCTAAAGCTTGTCACAGAGGACAAAATGGAGCGGGGTGCATTTTCTTTTCACTAAATGACACAGCTGTAATGCACTGAAGAGTCATTTTCCTTTTCCCTGGTCTTAGTTTTAATTTGTGTCCTCCACCCCCCTCGTCGTGCTCATTCTCTCGCTTGTTCCCTTGTTTCTGTTTGCTGTGAGTTTTCATAGATTTCCCTCAGACGACTAGACACACTGGGTCAAAACTGTCCTATGAACAAGAACACCCCATGACCCAACCTGGCTCAGCCTGCGCCTTATCATTTATTTATGAGGGCCACTATCAGTGCGCTGCTGAACAAAACAACAGTGATGTCATTGCTTTCATTTCTCTTGGTGCGTTCTCTGAATGATACAACCCCCTTTGGCCGCCACCAGCGGTGGCTTGGAAACTAAAAATATTCTGAAATAGTCTCAGGAATACAATCACACACAATCAACATCAACCCAGCTAAGAAAGGTTAAAAAGTTTATTAGTTTGGTCTTTCTTTTAAACACACGCACACGCACACACACGTGGTGTTATTGTGGCCAGTCCTCTAAGAGGATTCAGTCTGCAGGCGGTTTTATTTTGGAAGGAAAAGGGGCTTTGGTGTTATGTTCCTGTAGGGGCTCTGGGACAAGTGCAGGTCTAGGATTTCTTCCAGTGTCACTTTGTCCTTGTGGAGTTTCTATCCCAAGCTCGCCCCCCCTCCTACCCCCCTCCCTTATCTTTTGTACTTCTCAGTCGCCACACCAACAGGAATGGCATTTACATCTGTGTGCTGCATGGAAGATGAGTTCGTGCTGTTTTGGCGTCCTGAGTTTCCATCGTGTAATTTATGAATGTGCCACTAGGGGGAGAGATAGCGCTGACGCAGGAAATATGAGACAAAAGTGGAGGGTGAAAAAGGGAAATATGAGCAATGTGAGGAATGGGAGCATCTGAAAGAGAGAGAGAGAGTGAGGGGAGGAGGAGGAGGGGAGACAGCTTAACTGAGACTGAGACCATGTCTGAGACAGAGAGGCAGACCTGATATAGCAGATAAGGAGAGAAGAAGAGTAATGTGAGAATGTAGACAGGCAAAAAAACGGCAGCAGCAAAAGAGACGGAGTAAGAAAAATTGTTTGTCTGTAGTTTTTTTGTGCATGCCCGTGTGAGTGAGTAACCTGTGTTCCCTCCCAGTCATCTTTGGCATCTCGCTCAGCAGTGTATTTCCATTCGCGGGGCATGGAGAGCGCAGTGACCTAAGGGAGACCCTGTAATTATCCTCTGTGTCTGTGACAGGCCTGGATAATCAGTCTCACTGGGAATACTGGCAGAGATCTGTGGACGAGTGATTCTGAAAGACCTAATCCTCAATGAAGCACACTCATAGCTCGCACACTGGTAACTGGAGTGCTCTTTACAACATGCCTTTTTTTTTTTTTGACACACTCACAGGTCACACTGTGTGTAATCCCTCGCTTATTCCTTTTCTGTCTCTGTTCATATTGTATTTCCTAGTCTTAATTTCTCCACGGCAGATGTTTAAATACATTGTATTTTTGTTGGTTATTTTGGCCATATAAATGTTGCTGGTCAGCAAGTAAAAGTTAAAGTTAGGTTTCTCATTGTTTAGTGCCAAAGTTCCCCGGAATTAAAATATATATGCAAGTATATTAAATGAAATAAAATTTCCTGTCACGTTTAAACCGTGATAGAAGTTTTAAACTGATCGTATCAAAACTTTCCCAAGCTTCTCTTTCCAGCTGTGGCTTGCAGCTGTGTTTAAGACAGCCTCAACATGCTGTCATCCAAGTCAGTTAGCTTTCAGGTTTATGGAGAACAAAAGTAACCGATACAGACATGTAGAACTTGTTTCAGGTAACCCAAATTATTGGTCATATTTCACACACACGTCTGTTTTTCTCACTTCATAGGGGAATATTCGATGTTTTAGGCCAACAAAATAGGCATATCACGAGCAAATGATATGCTACTAAGTCACATTACAGAGAGTTTTGGGGCGTCAGGTAGGAAGTTAAAAAAAACAAAAAGTAAACAAAGGTTAACATGCACACTTATGCTTTGAAGTACGCAAACACACACACACACATCAGGATGTGCTCACACAAACAATGGTTCATAACATCTCATAAATTTTTCAAAGAGGCTTCAGAAAGAAGTCAGTGATTTGGCACAAGCCACAAATGCACACAAACAGACAGAAAACACACACACACACACGACGCACGAAAACACTCCTCACTATCAATTAATGTGCTAAAAAGTACGCGCGCACACATTTACGTTGACATTTCTAGATGCTTTTCCCATATCAGTGTGCAACAGGAGATAAAATCATTCCATCTCATGCTCCAAAGTGCTGCGGGTCAAAGTTTGCAGGGAAATAACAATGTGGACGTACACACATTGTGGAAATTTTTCATGTCGGGAGAGTTCGCGCAACTGTGCCACGAAAGATGAGGGGAGCCGCATTCCCACAGGGGGGGCCTGGGAATCAATTACCACTCTCCCGAGGCAGTGGATTGGCTAGCAGGGAATGACAACATGCCAGACAGCCGCACGGTCAGGCTGTCATCGTTTGATTTACACATAATCAACTCCTAATTGTATCACATTGGGCTGCAGGTACATGTAATTTAGAATAGACTGTGAATTCACAGGGGTTTTGGCAGGCAGAGCCACTGTGTCTCTCTGGTAATGAAGGAGAAGGCAGTGCTTTAATGTGCTTGGCCCCTGGTAGTCCTCTGCTGCTAACCGTGCACAGTCATGGAGGCTTTGGAACCAGACATTTGTGCTTTGACAGTTTGATCGACAGCTGACATGAGTGGCTCTGGAGTTGCCAGTCAATCCACAGCTGAAAGTAGCCCCAATGCAGGTGTCTTCCGATCAAGAGAAACTTGAAAGGAATCTCTCTTTTTTTCTCTCACCTGTATATTTTGTTGTCTTCGCTCTCTCAGAGTGATCAGCTCCATGTTGCAACAGTGTCCTCTGGACACTGCGAAGTCTGCAACGCGGAGCTACTCTTTGCAAAGTTTACAATACGAGAAACGGCGCCCACGTTTCTCTGCTTCCCCACAACGCCGCAAGGATTCTGGGCAAGTTAACTTATTAATTTAATTGCGCGACGCTCAGAGTGCTCTTACCTCGAGTGAGATGCAATAAATCATTTCAGCCTTATGAGGTAACAGACGGTATAATACGGCCTCTTTCTTTACCATTGTCCAAACTTACTGCTGTGTTGCATCCATGACATCAGAGAGAAGGCAGCAGACTCCCTCGAGCATTGACATGCAGACAGACTGAAAAAATAATCACATGACTGCTCTATTAATCTACTGTCTTATGGGCCTTGATCAATATATATTTTGCTCTTGTTCAACAAAAACCATTTATCAAGTCAACCTCGCTCTGCAAAGCATAACCTTTTAAGACGTCAAGAGGAAAAAGGCAATTCTGTTTAATATGCGGCTTTAAAACATTTATATCAGTAAAACACACTTTAAGGCATTACTTATAGAGGAACTCTAAATGACAGTACAGCCTATTAAGTGCTAGATGTTAGAAGTTTTGTTAGAAGTTGGATGCAATGTTCACTTTTAACTGAAATTCAGCAGGGTGGGGGAAAAAAAAAAAAGATCCCAAAATGATTTATGCTGTGACAAACATGTCAGGAGCAAACACCTGCCCGGACCCATCCTTGACTTTTGACAAAGCCTGTTTAAATTCACAAAGAGTGTGTCCATTAACCCGGATAATCTGTTCACCTGTCAGATACAAGTTGCAATGCCATTAGACAAGGACAAAGACAAAATAAAACCCTGAGGCCTGTCTGTTGAGAGTGAAAAGTACTCCAGTTTTTTCTACATTTTGGGTTTCAATCCTATTGCAGATATCTAAAGAGTAGTGGTATGTTGACAAGTTTGAAGGTAGCGGGGGACTGCATTTTGTTCTTGTACTGAGGCTGTAATACGTGTGTGCTTTGTGTAAAACTCCCCCCTCTTTCTGTCTGCCATTATACATTTGATTTAGCTTTTATTCACTACATGCTTTAGAACTTTTCTTTTTTTTTTCTCACGCCTGGAAATGTGAAAGCGACTCAATCTCTCACTCATATCTTTGTCTTAAAATATTACCAGTAGAGCTGTGGGTAATTCGCAGGGCTCTAAATTGCCAATCATTTCATAGGAAAATAAAAGCCATACAGGAAGTCTCAGATTCTAACAGCATTTAGACTATAGCTTACAGTATATAAATTCAATACTTTTTTTTTTCCGCAGGCTTTTACAGCACCCTGTAGGTATTCTCGCAAAGTCCTGTTCTCACAAATGTGGCAGTTTTTCACACAGCAGACTTTAATAGAAATTTTGTTGGAAATGGTATACAATAATTATAAAGCTACAGCGTATGCAATGCTTTGACAAGTCAATCTTTTTTTTTTTTTTTTGTCATAAAAGCACATACAAGTACTTCTTTTACAAAGAGAAGTTTTAAGTTTTTGTTGATGGTTTCTACAAAAACTAAACTTAATTTACTTTCATTCTGAATGATGGTAATTTAGTATAAATACACCTGGGCATTTCAAACATGTAACTGAACTGTAAAATGCACCCTGCTCAAGGTTTCAACAGTTTCTTGTGTGTGCCTGCAGCCTTCAGAGGCACCTTGTACTTTATAACTCACAGCGGAGCCACAAGACATGAGCAGGCACCTGGCTGAAAGGATTTATGACGGTAAACGAATGACTAAATAAATAAATAATAAATAAATGCTTTATTTAAGTATATGTATCACATTTGACTTACTGACAAATTTAAGCTCAGCTGTACAAGTTAATTGAAATAAAGACACACATCAAAACAACAACCAAATGATAATGTAATCATAAAGATGTGTCTAAATACTGTGAGAAAAATAGGAATCGACTATGATCAATATCAACAAGGTGCAGTGCGTGACCTTCAATTAAAAGAAATGAAACAATTAAGCAATGCATGCATTTGTATTTTTCTTACCTTATAAAATAACACGGGAACACGATTTAACACCTCAAAACCAATTATTTGAATCCTGATGAGGCTAATAACAGACACACATGAACATACAACACCCACACATACAAAACAGGAAGTCACGGCAGCCAATGGCAGCCGTGAAGCCAAAGGCCACGACAGCTACAGGTGCACCTCATTCTTTACTGCCTGACTGAGATGGATCTCAGCAATTTCTGGTGCTAGCGTTGCACTAAGTTGAATCTAAATAATTCAGGAGCTGGAACGATTTTCAAATTGCTTTTATTTTGAACAGAATACAAAACAGACAATGAAGGGGGGGAAAAAAAATTCTGTGAGTGCAGAAAGATTTCCTTGTCAGAGAAAAGCATGGGAAAACATTGTGTGGTAAATGATTGTATACATCCCTTCTCATTTCTGTAATATACTACACACTCTACATTCAGACACAGAATGCAGTGCCATTTTTTTTTTTTTTTAACCGCGCCTTTATTGCAGCTGTTGTGTTTTTTTTTTTTCCTTCTGTTTCAAAGAACGGCGCAGCAGCGTCGACATTAGTCAGCATTTGTACGGTCCATAGCTGCAGCTTCTGAGGAACAGATTTACAAAGCAGGCTGCTCCTCACATGCACAACTCTTCCACTTAACAACTCTCTGCTTTCTTTCTCCGTGCCTTTTGCAAAGCAAACAAACATCATTTCGAGTGATTCCTCACAATCCATCCCCTCTGCCTCTGTAGTGTGCTTGAGCCTGCCTCGCTTGTGCTTGTCAGAGGAGCTCCTTTAATCGCTCAGTGCCGGCATGTGATGTTCAAGGCCCGCTCCTCCTCCCAGCCATCTCCACTCTTTATCTGTCAATCATACAAGCTTGAAAAAATAAAGCCCCGATGCCTTTATTTCAAGAGGTGCCTGATCAATATCATCAATCCATCCACCTCCCCTGCTCGCACACTCCCCACATGTTCTTTCTCTTCATCTCAACCCCTCGTTCTCTTTCTTTACTTCTCACCCTCTCTCTCTCCCTCTCTGTCTCTCCCTCCCTCTCTCTCTCTCTCTCTCTCCCTCCCTCTCCCTCCCTCTCTCTCTCTCTCTCTCTCTCTCTCTCTCAGTTGCTGCAGCTGTATCCATTTCCTCCTGGCAAAAAGGGACTTTATGAATAAATGATACTGAATTGCTGAAGGTTCAGATACTAAATAATGAATTTCACCACCAAAAACACAACAACTTCTCCAATCATAAAATAGCTCTCCCCTTCCATATTGATTGTGCTTGTGCAACCAGATGCAGAGAGCACAGTCTGCATCCGTGCAAGGTAGAAGACCATGCGAGGGAAAATGTATAAAATGATAGGGAGCCACCTGCTTTTTTAGATATAGATATCTGATAAGGGAGGCTAGCGGCGTAGTGCCTATGGCGGGTGCGTCTTTTCTCTGAGATCCTCTCTCCTCTTTGCCGAAGCACTGAGAGCGGAGTAGGTCTGAGGGAGGCGGAGGAGAGAAGAAAAAAATCTGAAAACTTTCCTTCACGGGACATTTAAAGTAAGTGCGGTCATCTATTCTGTGCTACGGCAACGGGCGAGTTGCTGTGTGTGTGTGTGTGTGTGTGTCTGTGTGTGTGAGAGAGAGAGAAAGAGAGTCAGTGCACTGTGTGTGTGTGGTTGTGTGTGTGTGTGTTGTGTGTCTGTGTTGGAGCTGGCTTGAAGGAGAAAGAGTATTGGCTGGTGAGGCCATGATTTTTTTTTTTTTTTTTCCTCAGGTCATAGTTGGTTGAGGTGCAGCTGTAGTAGTGAGAGTTGCCCCGCTCTGCCGAAATTATATTTTGATTAGTCATCTCATTGTTTCCGTACAATAATAATAATAATAATACGACGAGAGAACAGCTCACAGGGGCAACAGCATGTAAATGGGAATGTGTCTCGGGGGGGAAATGGGGCTGTTGTATGGGAGGTTTTCAAATATCGTGTCCTATTCTTACCTTCGCACGCGCTCTAATGCCTCCTGATATAAACATACGTATATTACATGCTGGGGCAGAGCAGTCTCGTTGTAAAGACGTGTGTGTGTGCGTGTGTGCGTGTGTGTGTGTGTGCTTGTGCATGCACAGATGAGCAGACACATGAAATTTGCAGTCTGGTGAAAATGATGGAAAAAGATAATCTGTGAAATTTATTGTAAAAACTTAATATTTCCTACCGTTGTTCACTCACTGAAAACAAATTTATTTAATGTAGGCAAGCACTTCTTTTCAATGATGATCAATTTGATTTAATTTAACATATAAATATATAATTTTGGTTCGAACGCGGTCACGTAAAACAAATTAAACGTGAATTCTTTTGTGGTCACCATGAATATCAAGTGAATTACAGCGTACACAAAGAACAAAGGCCAAAGAATAAATGCAAATCAAAGCATCTTTATTACTTTATTTGTTCTATTTATTTATATGTCTGTAATAATTTTTTTTTCCTTACAATATCCTGGTGTTGTTATTTGGTATTATTACATATTGATTTATTCCACTTATTCTATGTATTATTCAGTAAAATGCATACACTGGTATGTTATACTGTATGGGGGCACATAGTAATGCAGCAAGTCATTGTGGTGAGGAATAAATAATTGATATCTCAATGAATATGCAAATGAGAGAGCGAGTCAGGGAGGAAGGAGCGTGGCGTGTTGCTGGGGCACGGAGCTAAACAAAAGGCCTGTGTGATTTCCGTCATCCAATTAAGAAATATTACAGCCACCATGTTGGGACTGCAACCGTTTAGAGTTGCTCGGGGTCCTGCATTGGTGCAGCTTTGTGTCGCGCTTTTGGGGAAGCCTTTGAAGTAATTGTGCTCTATATTTCCCCAGATGGAGTTTTTTTATTTTTTACATGGTGAGACAGAGTTTAACTTGATAGACAATAAATCTGGGAAGGCAGGGAATTTATTTTAATGAAGTTGGGTCTATTAGTATGTAACAGATGGATATTGTATTCACAAATGCACAATTCATTTAAATAGCACGTGTAGTCATCCAGAATGTACAAGTATAGCGTAAAGTTTAAATGGAGAGAAAAAAAAAACGAGATTTTCTTTTTTCTCTGCATCCTGTCTGTTTTTCACAAGCAAACACACACACACACACACACACACACACACACACACACGTCATATCGTATTGCTTTCCCTGCTTTGCATTAGCCCTATAACCTACAAACTAAGGGAGGCAAGAGCTTGTGCAGCAGGAGCATAACAACCTTTCAGAGGACAACTCTCTGAGAGAAAAATTAAAATTTGATGTTAATCAAGCAGCCTGAGAGCTGGAGATGACAGGTGCTTTCTACTCTACTTACCCCAGTCTCTTTCTATTTGGCATCACCGCTGAGCTCCAACTCAAAGTTGCCCTTTTTAGCCCCCCCACCACCCCGTCAAATGGAACTTGCCAATCAGTCATTTCATGTTTTAGCAGCATTTATGGTTTTTTTGACCAAAGTGCACGACTGTGACTGGATTCTGATCCCGTGAATAATTCAACTGATTAATGAGAAGAAAAAAAAAAAAAAAACTGTGAGGAGAAAATGCAAGCTGTGGATTTTTGTGAGCCACTGACACGAAACACGTTAAATCTGTTGCAGTCGGTACGACACAGTGTATAGATAATCTCGACTGTGTGTGGCCACATGTTTCTTCTTCATTATTTTTGTAGATATGACAGTGATATACATAAATATTAATGCTTCCATATGAGAGCCGTGTGAAAGATATGTCAAACCTATAAATCTAGCTTTTCTCACTCTGTTCCTCTTATCCACTGGACCTTTTACCTTATCTTCAGATTATGGGGTCGTCAGCCTCTCCCCCCCTTGTTCACACACACACACACACACACACACACACTCATATCGCCCCCAGGGACCTGGCTCTCAGACAGGAGTCACAAGGTTGACTTGGTCATTATGGAGGTCCTTGACTAAGGCTCAACACAAACTTATGATCCATAACATTGGCCTCCTACATTCCCCAGTGAATGATACGTGGAAACAAAACGTGTGTGTGTGTGTGTGTGTGTGTGTGTGCCTGCCTTGTCAAATCAAATATGACCAACATGTTGTTCTTACAGCTAACTACAATAGAATATAACCTCAATAAAACCAGAAGCAATTTCCTACAAACTCCATCACGCCGTAATCTATACTGTCTGAAGTTTCTTGTACGTTTGTCAGTGATTCATAATGACTGAATACTAGACCAGAAAAAGCTTTAAAAGATGGAGCTCCACTGCATTTTAGAGCCATTTTAAATCTTATTTCCCTGCTTCCTGGGCAAGATCTGAAAGAGAGGAGAGGAGAAAAAAAAGAGATTTCTCCTCCACTCTGTCGAGCCCCTGAATTATTAGGGGCATCAATATCTTTAGCATATTGCCAAGGGCTTCCAGACAGTATCTGCTTTCATTATTAGTGTCAGCTCAATTATAGCTCACACCCAACTGTTTCTCAACATCTAATAGCATCAATCGACAAGGATGGTTGACGAGCCAGCGCTCGCGCGCGCACCCCCGTGCGCACACACCCACACGCATGCAAAAACACGTACGCGCGCACACTCCCAATACTTTAACCCGCGTGCGCATGTGCATTCACACCTCCCATCCATCCGCGCGTTCCGTTGCGTTCTGTCATCTCGCTAATGTACGCGGCCGAGAGGAAGCACAGGGCTCATAATGGAGGCCATGTTCTTAGTGGCGATGAGCAGCTGATGCAGCCTGGCCCATTTTCATCAAATATTAATGGCATGGAAAAATACACCCGGACTGAGGCCTCGTCCACAGCCAAACTGGAGGAGGCTGGGGGAAAGAGCAATGGGGAGAAAGTGCAGTGAGTGTGTTTAGAAGTACTGTCTGATGGCCATAATTAGGGCCGCTCCAATTAAAAATTCAAAAGCCCCAGTTTATTTGAGCGCATGAATCTTCCACTCACTGCAGCATTTATTTCCCTTTTACAAAGTATTTTATTTTGCAGCGTCAATTGAACCCGGGCTGTTCTCCCTCTGCATTTCTTTCTCTGTCTCATGCTTTCGATTTCTCGCTCAGTGCCTCTTAAGTCAGGGAGCCATAAAAAAAAAGAAGAAGAAGAAGAAGAACTAAAAAGAAAGGGGATGGAAAAAGCAGCACTTTAAATATGCTCAGCTCATTTTTCAGGAAACTCTTGTTAGGTTATGCAAAAGGACTGGCAGCCATTAAAAGGAAATGAGAGAGAATATGGCAAGACACAAACAGCGAGCTGGTGAAAATGGCCGTTGATTTGCCTCAAACAGAAAAAAATAAATGAATGAATGCAGTGACTTTTTTTAATACAGCTCCGTGTTTGAGTCGCTCAAACCCAGATTATCCACCACACCAAGCCATTCTCTTCTCTTTCTTCTCGTCATCGCTGCCCCGTTTTAAGCGTTAAAACCATCGCTGACAGCAACCTCTGGCGCAGAACAAAGCAGATAAAATGTGAGATTTCTGGCCTGTGCTTTGTTTGATTATACAAAACAATCGCTTCACCTTTTGTGTCAGCATCACAAGGAGAAATGAGCGGTGAAGAGCTCTGTGAAACGAGCTAGGCTTTGGGGAAACATTGACTTCCTTCCTTTTTTTCTGCCTCGCTCCTCTATTTGCTCCCTGTGCCCTCTTTTTGTCTTTCTATCACCCCCTCTCTCACTATCTTTCTCTATTATCTTGCCGTCTTCTTCATCCATTTTCCTCTCTTTCCTCCTCGCATTTCCTCCTCCTCTCTCTCTCTCTCTCTCTCTCTCTCTCTCTCTCTCTGCGCCTCAGACACGCGCACGTGCTCAAACATAGCACACATTTGAGCAGTCTATTCCTCTTTTGAATAACACCTCTTTTATTAGTTCGGGTCTTTTCTCTCTTGCCCGCTTTAAACAGAGAGGGGAGATGGGATTCTAAAGAGCTGCCAGGGGCTCAGTTTGCACAGCGCTTTGATGTCATTGAGATGCTGTGAGAGCAAACACACACACACACACACACACACTAGACAACTCTACATAACCAGACAGCATGCACCCCCTTACAAACATGCATACAGTGGAGATGCGCTTGTGGCTGCAGCAGCACCACACATGCATGTTCATTTTTCCTTTTCCCCCTCTGTCTCACTTCTTTCTGACCCATGACAACAAGCTCCCTTCACCTGTGCTTTTCCATAAACATGGTGTAAAATTTGTAGTGAGCTTTGGTTTGAAAAAAAGCTTCTGATATCTGATAATGTGATTTAAAAAAAAAAAAAAAAAAGCACCTCATCACAATTTTGGATTGCCTAGAGGAGAGTAAATTGGCATAACTTAGCTCGGGATACACACTTGATTCTCATCCATTATCCCGGGAAGGTTAAGGAGATTCTATTTATCTTTTCACCGAGAGGTCAAGAGTCCTGGGAAATGGAGGGAATAATCACAAGTAGAGCCATGTCTTCATTATGTCCAAATGAGGTTGGAAGAGATTGGATAAATACAACACGTGCGCATTCAGCACTTCATATTCATGACCCTATTAACGTGGTCTGGAGTCATTTTCAGAGCAAATTTGATCAGGTCTACCCAAGGCGTTGACGCTGATAAGTGTTATTTGATCTCCAGCAAAATGGAGGGGATTGTGGGAAATGAACACGTATGGTAATGTGCGCAAAGTGACAAACGCACAGTGCTGTTCATGGAAAATCTTGCTGTGCTTTTGCTTAGTGTTATATAACTCAGGATGTCTGCCTCGTTCCTCTCTAAAGTACCAGTGTAAGAAGGAGATCTTCATTTTCTGTGCGTGTGTGTTGTGTGTGTATGGGTCGCAGAGCCTCCAACCAACCTTGACTAACAAGCATATGTTAATTATGGAGGAGATCACAGGCAGGTCATCCAGCACTCTGCCGCTAAAAAAAGGAGTAAGATGCATTACTGGAGGGCATATCTGGGGCTGGGGATGGGTATAACACCATCATACACCACCAACTCTTCTCAGCCTCTACTTTTACTTAGCGCCCCTCCCTCATCATCCTCCCTTTCATTTGTTGTTCCTTTAAAAACTTGTTCTTTTAAAAACATCTTCCCCTGCTTCAAAGTTTTTTATTTCATTAATGACGTCCACCGTCCCCCTTCTAAAGCAGCACAGGAAATATTTTTATATTATAACCCTCAGATGTATATCCTCCGTGTTAGGAAACCTACTAATATTTAGTATTAAAGCAGAAGTTTAATTTCCATAGTTTTAGCCATTTTTGAGTGAGTTAGTGTAGAGCTGAACTGACTTAAGTAATTGCTGACATTTTAAAACACTGCGACATTGCCACAATAAAGTCATGTGAGGTAAAAGCCTGTCAGATAAACAAAACAGGTAGACAGTTTAGTCTTAGACTTAGATTTGAACGGTGCAAAAAATGTTAAAATTTCCAAAATATGACCTTTTATCCATAAAAACATCCATGTTCTAACTATGTTAAGGATAAATATGAGTTAATTTCTAATGTTTTATCATACAACATCATCTAACAGACATTTCTGCGGTCTGCTAAATAGCTTGCACAGATAATAGCGGTCAAACACGCTTGCAGATTAGCTTAGCAATAACGCCAGGCGGGCTACCCCTGTCTTCTTTACAAGTAGACAAGCTAGCAAGGCTAACAAGAACCTTGGGCTTTCTCTTTAAGCCATGTGACCTTTGCTGTGCATGTTGTTGTGGACCAAGAGACTCCCATGGATGTTACGAGTTTGGGTAACAATTTTAGCATTCGCCTTAGTTGCGTCTTTCGAATAAGTTTGACTAACCTTAGGCTTTGTTTGCTTGTTTGCTTGTAACCTGTGCGAGCGTGTGCGGGCTCAGGTCGGCTTAGCTTTTCCGCCAAGATCTCAACACGGGCACACTGTTGTAAACCAGAATTATCTTTTAACAGGCCTCCAGCAAGTAGTAAACCTTAGTCACGCCACGATTCTCGACTTTGGTTCGTAATGCCCACCCTACCCCCCTCCCTATGGCTTCTTCCTGACTCCCCTGCTGCTCCTTCCCCTCTCCCTCTCTTCCTCTTTGCCTCTCCATCACACACACACACACACACACACACCCCTCTACCCCCTACCTCGAACCCCACCCCCAGGCCTTGCCCCAGAGCACATTGATTCTGCTGTATACCTAATTACTGCTCATAATCTATTCATTTCACCGCCGCCAAAGAGGGCAGCAGCTGTCACACAACACACCACCAGGGGACTGGAGGACGGATACTGGGGCAGGAAACCGTGATGAGGGTGAGGATTAAAACTTGAAGGAAAGACTGACGGCTTGATGGCAGCAGTGATAACAATCACTCCTCGGAGGGCTTCGTGCTGAACATGTTTTGCTGAAATCCTAAAAAAATAAAAAAAAAAGAAATGTATAGAAGTTTTGATGTGCGATGGAGATGGGTAGGGGGGCTTTTTTGCAACTCTGGGTTGCACTTCAAGTTGTCACTGCTCTCAGGCTGCCACTGAGCAGAATTATCCTGGTGGAAGTAAAGTGTGTTGTTTTGGCAGTTAGAGGCAAAAGGGCAAACACACTCTGAGTGTTCCCTCGCTGAATGTGTTTATCACAGTGAGACTGCTGAGAATTAATAACACAGAGGTTCGGAGTGAGACCCAGCGATGTGCTCGCGCTGCAATTTAACCTCGGAGTTTCAGAGCATGTGCTTCAATCATATGTGCGGTTTATGATCCATCATTGTGTTAGTGACTTGTATTTATTTCTCCTGTGGTTAATGACTCACGCACTGTCTTAATCTTCATTTGAATTCATTTAATTTAGCGTCTTAAAGCTGGATAGCATACCGTTAACGTAGTCTAACGTCGTTCCTTGTTTTTGTATGTGTTACAACGAATAACGCAACATTACAGAAAGTCCTAAAACACTCAGGAACATTCTGTGTTAATTTTTTATTAGATTTTATTTATGCAGTGCCAAATCATAACAGAAATTCTCTAATCACACCTTAAATACAGAGCAGCAGCAGCAGTAATATTCACAGACCCAACAATTCCCACCATGAGCAAGCGCTTGGTGTCTCAGACAAGGAAAACTTCTTTTAAGAGTCAGAAATACTTTGGTAGACATCATACAGGTAGTCAGGAAGGACCAGCTTCATGTTCATATAACACTGGATGCGACAAGTTCACACAGTTCATCCGGAGGGCGGCATCCTGAGAAATCATGAATAGTGAAATCCAGAAAAAATAAATGAATTTAAACATTTTTCATCACAAAAAAATGCATTAAAACTCATAGATATAAGTCCAATCAGAAGATATAAATTGATGAAGTTTCAAAAAGAACAGAGACCTGTCGGAGTTTGTTCATTTCTCGCTGCCTTTATCGGCTCAGCGTTTTAGTTTGCAGTCCAATAATACTCAGTTGAAAAGAGAGCAGAGATGACTGCACCACTATTGCATTCAAAATTCCTCCCGGTTGCTTTCTCTCTCTCTCTCTCTCGCACACACGCTCTCTCTCCACCAAGCACTTTTGCTTTTCATATCAAATATTTATATGTAAAATAATCTCCCCACAGGAGGAATCTTAGCAGATTCGGTTATTTTGTACACATTTTAGCTGCTCGCCACTGTGAACATAAGTCCCAGCGACTGCGAGTCAGGCGGTTTTCGACAGGTGCGCAGCACCTGACAGTTTCGCACAAAGTGTTCGGTCTGAACTCAAAAAAGTGCTGCCGTATCACACATGTCACAGTGGACGGACCTGTAATACCGAGCGGTGTCACGAGGCATCGTGGCGATCATACCCAGAAAAATGCACCTCTCAGCCCGCCCAGGGGTAATCAGCATCTGTTTGTTTAATCAGCTTAATCTGCTGGTGAGCTCCACTGGGCGTGCCTAATTAGCAAAATTAATTTGTTAAGACATTAGCGCTGTTAGAGATGGCCAAATGAAGCTGCACTGTTTTATGCAAATGGGGCCGTGGATTTGGCTGGCTGGTGTTACCTCAATTAGACCCTCCTTTGATATCTGCCTCTTTTTCTCTCGTTCTGTGTCCCTTCTCTTTCCTCCTCCTTTCATCTTTTCTTTCTCCTCATTACCACTGTCAGATTTCGCTAATCATGAAACACTGCTATTGTATGACAGCAAAGATGGGGCACGGGAGAGGGGGGGGGGGCAAGGCTCTGAAACTGCTAATCATAACACACACACACACACACACACAAAAAGAGGATCTGCGTTTTCAATTAAGGCGTACACTGTGGAGCTTCCACCATCACCATCCACCGTTATCATCACCGCTAAACCGGCACTGTGTGTGTGTTTGTGTTTGTGCGTCTGAGCAGGAGCATTTCTTCCAGTGTGTCGGCGGAGTAATTAGTCTCCTGTACGTCGTGCCCCTCGCAAGCCTGTTTAAGGGTTAATGAGGCCCCAGCAGCTTCTCAGCATGGGTTTGAGGGGATGGGGTGGGCCAGGGGGGGGCGGGTTATGTATGTGGGTTGGGGTTGGTACAGACCTAGCTTCAATAAGAAACCACCCATAGGACTTCCCTTTGAAGTGTCAGAGGGTCCCCCCTTGTTCCGGGTGGCTCCGGTTTCATTTGTCTGAGTGGCAGCATAAAATATAGATGAGCTGCCAGACGACACAATCTATGCACCCCTCCACAAAAAAAAAAAAAAACCCTCCCTCCCACATTACTCCACCCTCACCCCTGACATTATTCACAGATTAACCAACGCCTCCCCGTCACCCGATAATGACCTCCCTTTCTCCTCCTAATGTAGCTTTAGAGGGTGACGGTAAAATTAGACACCCTGAGCTTTATTTCTGATTTCTGTAGCCGCATGGTAACAATGAATGAACCTCTCATCACCAGAGGACAAGTAGATTCAAGATACTATATAAGATAATGTAGCCACAGACAAAGTTTGCAGTGTTTATGTGCTGTTTTTTTTTTTTTTTTGCCCCGAGGTGGGATTTTGTAATGAGTGGTAATGCAGTAGAGATGCGAGTGATACTGCAGCCTTGGGGATTTGTAGTTGTAGACTCTATTGTGGCCCCCACTGTATTTCATCTTTCCCGATCCCAGTGGGATGTCCAGTGGTCCATTTGAACACCGTCCCTGGTGGAGAGAGAGAGTCTCCGTCAGCTGCGCCCACAGGAGATAAGTGCCATTATTGCTCTGTGGTAAATTATAACTGTGACAACCGGCAAAAGAAATGTTGACTTTACGAGCTGTCCGCCGTTAATATTGTCTGAATTTGAGACATAATCAACATTATTTTTGCACTGAATAGGATGACTTAAAGCTAAAAGCCAAAAGTATACCCACAGTTTGGTGCAAGGTCATTGTTTACTTGGATCCCCATTAGTTTGTTATGATTAACAAATGTACAATCCAGCCTGTAGAACAGCCACAATATCATGATTATTAACATTATATTAAAAAACTGACAGTAAAATATGTAAATGATAATAAATCTGAATTTATTTGCACATGGACATTGATTTTTCTCATTTATCTTACAGGCCTGTCGTCAAATATCATATTTCTTACATAATATGCTTTTTAAAACTTTTGATTCTTGAAGTAGATGTGCGGCCGACTATTCCTTTTATGTATTTATGACGGGAATTCATTCATTGCAAGCCTTTTTTTTTCTAACTCAATTGAACAATGTTAAAAAAAAAAGGTCAGAGCTTCTGAATATCTCACTTCCTGATGACAAGTGAAAATCACAAATCCTCCAGTTATTGCCATCAAAACGTAGTCAACAAGTTGACTGTAAAGTTCAGAATGTGCGTGATCCAATGTGTGATATTGAATTGAAAGTCCATTCCAGCTGTACACTCGATTCAATAAGAAAACATCAAATTTCTATATGAACCTAACAAATTTCATTTCAGTTGTTCATGTCATATTTCATGTCTCAAACTGAATTGTGCAGCAGAAGTCCCTCGATGTTAATGTTTTTTGCTTGTCTTTATTTTCCGGAGCCTGCATCAATCAAGAGAAAGTTAGAGAAGCGCATTAATATGTCCTCATGATGACAAAATGCATTAGAGTCGGGAGGCACCACATTTCATTACAGACTACAGGGACCTCTAATTTCATTCCAGTCCACTTTGTGGAAACGACAAAATGTTATTACGTTCAGCGGGTGTATCCAGCATTACATAGCCACTATTTATTTTCACTTTATTTGCTTAAGTAACACAGGGACATCTGCAGGTAATTGGTTTAAGCTTGAGAGAGTCTCTCTACATGAAAAATCATCTTCTTTTTTTCTTCCTCTGATCTCCCGGGAACCTTGACACTGGCCAACTTTAAATGGTTTCCTTGGAACAACTCCACTTTTCTCCAGTCACTTTGTAAAAACTTTCTCATTCCCAATTATTTATTTCTTTTTTTTTCTTTTTTTTGTCGGAGCAGGCTATTAGAGAAGCGGGAAGATTGCTTTGACCTCTGTCTTACTTCACATGTTTGCTTCAAAAGTGGAAATAGATAACTGAGTGGCCCTGCCTGTCGACAAGGTCTGTTCTAATTACTGGATGCATTCTTCATGCGAAACGGGAAAATGGTACTACACAAGATTAAAGGCAGCGTATAGATATTAGAAATTTAAATAGTCATCCTCGAGAAACAGTGTTTGCTTTGTTCTATATCATGTCTGACAGCTTTTTAAAGGCATCAGGTAAATCGTATGCAGCCTGGGTCCAATATGATGTAATTAGAAGGCTGAAATTAAATAAGAACAATTGGGAAAAAAAAAAAGTCTTTTGAGTTGCGTGCTTTCGGCGAAATGAAGAATAGAAATGAGTCTTGATAAGGTTGGGTTATCTCTCTTTGACAAATGCTCGGGAAATAGAGATAGACTGTGGCTGCGCAGAAGCCAATTGAGCAGCAATTACAAACAAGATAACAATTTTGCTTCCGCGCTTGAACTTTGAGGAGGGTATAAGAGCTGACACGAGGGCTGAGGATGAGAACGATAAGGAGGCGGAGGAGGGGGAGGCGGCATTTTTAATCTGAAAATTATTATATCTGGACTAGTGACTCTTCAAGCTTTATCAGATTGCTTTTTCCTAATCATTGCACCTCGAGTATGTTTGATCTCCATGATGAACACATGATTAGTTTTTCATGAAACCGTTCAAGCAAAACGCTCCGACATGAGCTTGTGGCGAGACGCTGTTGATTTAGCTGTTTGAGAGGCGGCAGGCCCCTCCGTCTAACCACGCGCCAGCCCGAGTAGGAGCCCACATGGGAGTAGGGAGGGGTCAGCCAGGGTCAAGTCTATGGGTAATGATATATCACCTGCCATATATTTAAGGTTTTGCTAATTCTCCTCTCAATTATGACCATTCCTTTGACCTGCTGGCCTTGGAAGCAATGAAGCGACACAATCAATTTGAACAGGGGGTATACATTTTTGGCAGGGAAATGACACCGTCCGGATGCTGCAAATCACAGCCAGGCAGCCCAGATGATCCCCCCCCAGTGTTGACTTGCATGCATGATAATGTCCTTGTCTGACAGGGGATGAGCATAATATGAAAACTCAAGATGACATAGACATAGGAAAATATATACAATATTAAAATTAAACATTTGGCTGTTTTTTTATTTAAATCCCGGAGAAAAAGTCAATCTTTTGTTGACAAAATCAAACCAAAAGGACACTTTCAAAATGCCAATTCAGTCAAACGGTTCTGTAGTAAATATCTCTTCAAATGTTCAGTGAGACAACTGCTTTATTTTGTTTGTCAACTTGAAATGAGAACTCTTAATTTAATTAATGATTATTTGTTTAAGGATGGACATATAGCATAAACCAATGCCGCACACTGTACCAGATTCAAATACTCAGCAATAACATACATATAGAGCATCACAACAAGCAATTAGTAAATTCATCACGTAGTTGATCAACGGAAAATGAATCAGCAACTTTCCAGCCAGACGCTCATGACTTCTCAGTTGCTCGCATTTGCTTCTTCTCTGTGTGCTTGTAAAATTAATAATTCGGAGCTTCTGGACTGTTGATTGGACAAAACAAGCTATCTGAAGACATCAGCTCGGCGTTTAGGAGACGGTGGCAACATTTTTTTTTTAACTATTTGCTAACATTTTAAAGACCAAACGATTAACCAAGAAAGTAATCACTGGATTGATTGCTAAAGCCCACAGCGTTGACTCAATACTATAGTAATAATGGCAAATTTCTCAATTTTAAAGGCCGCAAGTCCAAAACAACAGCACTGCAAACTACATCTTCAAAGGATGTTGACTCGACATAAAAGTTCAGATGAATTATAGATTTTTATGATGAGATTTTTTCATTACATTGCATTAAAATGTATTTTTCTGGTCACTCAGTGTCTAACTTGGGGAGTAAGGCCCGGTTGAAAACTCTTTAAATCAGCACTGAATTTGAAATGACAGCACCAAACATGTCCTCAAGCACGCAAAATTTCCATTAGACTAGTCGAGAACAAGCTCAATGTTTTTTCTTTTTTTAAAATCTGTACTTTAACGACGTAAAGCCCAAGATATCAGATAAACCCCTGCAACCTCCGTATGCAAAACTCCAGCACTCAGCACCTCGGCATAATGGGCTGACAGCTCGTGTGAGCGGCGCGAGGGGGGATGAAAAGAAGGTGAAATGGATTATTTAACCGGCACAGAGCAAGGAACTGCAGGGGGGTTCAGTTCTCCATCAGTAACTTTGTTCTGCTTGGATAAAGTAGAGAGGAGACGGGAAGTCATGTGTGCTCACCTCCTTTGCTCCAAACAGAGCCGTGTGGTACAGGCCACACAGCAGGCAGGCCACAGATGAAGGCTACGTCCCCTTTTAGTTTTTACACGCACAACCTGCAGGCGCCAGCATATCATTTAGTCCTAGACGCCCTCGGTTATAGTGTTAAAGCGTGCTTCAGATCCGCGGTGAAGTGTTGTTTTGTTTTGTTGTCCGTAATTTTAAAAGGTTTCATTTCTAAACATGTCTTAAATGCATTAGTACATTATTTACTGGACACTAACTAATCACTCGTTAATCGATCATTAACTGATATTTCACAGACAGAGGATTGTTTAATGACTGCGATAGTTTACTTAGTGCTAGCTTAGTAAAGCTCTCAAAATGATTCAGCAGTGCCATGAGCTTTGTTTTTACTGCAGCCAGCTGGCAGGAGAGACTTCAGAAAAGCTTTAGGGACTGTGTCAGTACAGGGGGAGGACTGTATTTTTTTTTTCTCTCTTTGCTGAAGTGAGGCTAGTCTGAAATTTATAGTGGAGCAGGGGAGAGTTTTTTTTTTTTTTTTTTTAGATTTATGTCTTCACGTATTTATATTCTGTTTCAGCTGCACAGATCTCAGCTCAGATAGTAACTCTTGGTTCAAAGGTAAAGTGGCCAGAATGTGGTATGGTTAAACATGTTGTATCATTTCAACACTGTTCAGTTATTTTTGAGCAAGACTTGGAGTTTTTTTTTTCTAAGCCATGAGGAGTGTCCGTTGAAGTTTTGGTAGGTAGGATTTTTTATTTTTATATTTTTTTAAGGGAACCACAATTCACCCTCCACAGACAACAATTTTACTACAGCCCCTTGTTCGAAGATCTGTTTGACAAACCTCCCTTGTCTGTTGGCAGTCATAGACAAAAAATTGAATTTGAATTAGCAGTTTGTTCTCTGCATGAACGACGTGGTGTAGTCCACAGTGGTCAACAATAATAAGCCATGGTTTTTGATGCTTTTATTACTCTTCTCGTGGACAGTCTTATGCCTATCCTGTCCGTTTCAAGTCGTGTTTCCTCCTTTGCTCTTTTTATTGCTGTAAATGTATATTTGATCCATAGTAGGCTGTGTCTATTATTTATCGGAGAACGTGGAAAACGTGTTTTCTTTAGGTGCCCGTTTCACGCCTGTTGTACGTTCTTGCTCTGTTGTTCCTTAACATGTTTTGTTTGTATAACTTGGCACGATTCTGGCATTATTTGTTGCGGAGCTCGATCTGTCTCAGCTTTCGGTTGAGAATCGCGTGCGAGTGAATTTTAACAACAAAGCGGCTTTGAAACGGTTTCAGCAGAGATGTTCTGAAGGATCCCCCCCCAATAAGTAAGATATAGAGTGTATTTCTCCACAGGTGAACACCTGTGGAATTGCAATTGATTGCATCATTGCAAAAACTCTTAAGAAATACACAGTTTCTGTCAGTATCCGAGAAGTAAATACAGAAGAAGCAGCCTGAAATACACACGATTCATTGTGCCTCCAGTTCTCTAACAGGTTATTTTATTTTAATGAGTTTATTTGCTGCCCTTTTTTTTTGTACAGTGCTGCCATAATGGCTGCAAAAATGAAACCGCTGAGATAAAGACGTGTTTCCCTGTCGTTAATTTGCTTCCATTCATCGTCTCATGTTTGTGTTTTCAAGCAGCACTTACAGTTCACATAAATTCTATACGGTATTGTTTTTTTGTTGTTTTGTGTGTGATGGCCTCATATCCACCTGTTTTTGTTTTTTCTTTCCAATGTATATAGTTTTTACTTGTGATACTCCATCTTTCTGTGAGTCTAGAGGCTCTCCAGCTCATTGTTTTCATAGGAACTCTACCAGGATGAGAAAAAAAACTAACAAGCACTTGTCAGTTCTCAGCCATCACTCTCCTGACAAGCCACTCTTGTGGACTTCTCCTCTTATCTTCCCTCTCTCTCACCTTGCAGTCATCTGAGAGAGCACATTTCATTGCATTTGTATGTGTGTACAAGTGTGTATGTGCACGTGCATGTGTGCGCCCCTGAGCCTGTGTGTGTGTGTGTGTGTGTGTGTGTGTGTGTGTGTGTACATGCTTGCCTGCATGCATGTGCCTGTGTGTATACGCGTGTGCTTACATGTGTCAGAAACTCGACATGATCTTGTCTCCGGTGAAGGCCTTGGATCACCCGGCCCTGCTCACTCCAGACCTGACAGTGCAGCTGAACTAATCAATATCTCTCTGCAGTCAAAGGTGGGTTCTGCCATGAGGCCGCGGGGGTGCACTAATTGATGGAAACTCACCGCCGGCTAGCTCCATGCCCTGCGGCGCTGGAAGACCGAAAGCTAGGGCCTTCCACTGGAATAGAAGGGGAAATAGAGGACAGAAAGGGCCGAGATCATAATCAGGAGGAAGGAAACTGTTTAGTTTTTGTCACTTGTGTCTGTTTACATGTGTGGCACAGTCTGATTTTTACATACATGGGACATGCCGCTCGTCGGGAGACGTATTGTGCACTTTGGCAGTTTCTTGCCTCACTCTCTTGTCTTATTCTGAAGGGCAATAATGTTCAACAGAACAATGGTCTTTTGTTACACAGGTAAAAAACCTGTGGTGGATTTTTTTTTCCCCCCCCATATTATTTTCAGTGAATCAATTCGGTAGGTCACCTTGCCTTAAAGAACTGCTATAGAGTCATGAAATATGAACCAATATAAAAGAATTACATTCATCTGGTTTTAAATATTTAGCTTTAGAGTCAGATGAAGTAAATTCAGTCTCACAACCATAAATTCTCTTTCAGGAGATTTAAATTCTGGAGTGAAAGATATGCATTTTATTTCATTACAGACTCACTAATGAGGACATCATATAATATTTGACAGAAAAATTTAAATAAACGGACATTAGCAGCTGCTTTGAGTGTATTTCTTGCTACACTTTGAGAATGAAAACTGCAACCAGTCCCTAAGCACGGTCCTCTGTATGCACCCTGATAAATACCACCTGAACAATGTGCCACACAGCTGGCGTGAGCCTTGCGTTCTGCTGTTAGAAACGTGTTAACCGCCAGTCTTTGCAGCCACATAAATTCTCACGTGCAGAAGAGTCACCACAATCCGAGTTTTTAGACGGGAGGGGGGGGCAAAAAACAAGAGCATCCCATTAGAAATAAAAGATAATTTGAGAGAATGCCCACTGACTTGCTTCTTGTTAAGAATATATTGTTATGGTGCAGACTAAGCACGCCATGATAATTACCATCAATAATTGAGTGAGGGGAAATGGTAGAAAGAGCTGCATTCAATGCTTGCTAAATGTGCCTGAGAGATGCTGAGATGGACAGTCTGGCTAGCTAGCTAATTTGGCTCCTTTTTATGTGGCACTGAAGATTATCTTTATGTTTCCACCCGCTTAGCTTTGGCTCTTTATGAAACCTGGGAAGAGAACACGTAGCGTTTCCTGTCATTGCCATTAATCAATTGTTTGGTGGTACATATCGATCCCAAAGAGCATCAGAACAACCTAAAGTGAAATGCAGGTCTCATCCTGTAGGCGATACGAAGCTCAATCATGAATAAGAGTCTTTGACTTTATTATATAAAAGAAGGTGAATGCAAAGTATGAACTATTTGATGTAATATCACAGATTTGTGACTGAAAGTTGTCTTGCGCAGTGCCGCAAACATCGAGAATATGAATTAAACTCGTATAACAATCATTAGATCAAAATATATTCTATTTATTGCTTCATTCTGAATTTAAAAAGCACATTTACACGTGCATATAAGATCCAAAATTGCTTGTTTATTCCTACTGTGTTGTGCTGTGTCTATTATGCTGACGATTACCTTTCTGGAAATCTCGAGACTGACATAACCTTAATGCAGAGCTAGCTGGAGGGCAGTTGTTGGCAAGAGCTGTTGCTCGTGTCTTTGGAGGAAGGAGCTTGTCTCTGAAATAGGCCAGAGATCTGTTGCAGTCCAATCATGCCCGTGAATAATGTGATCAGCAGAAAAATTGGAGTGAGACTACCGAGGGAAAACCAACCTTGAAACTTACTGCGTTATCAAACCGAAGCAACCTGACGGACATGTTTGAGCACGATATGCAGAAACCTTCGTAACAGTCTGTGTATTATGATTAGATTGGAAGATTCTACCCTATACATTTCAATTTTTATATCATTCAGTCTGTGTTTTTGCATTTCTGGATCTGGACACGGGTTTTCAACAACACACAAGCTGTAAAAAAATAAATAAATAAAAAAGTGCTACAATTCAACCTGTGTGTAAAGGAGTGGAGAGTCTTCCACAACAAAGAAAGTTCAGAGTCAGTATTGACTGAAAACGATAGGCAAACCCCCCCAGGGGTAAGGTGCACTTTCCAAAATGTAAATCAGGCCTTCCCTGAGACACACAGGCCTCTCCCTCCCCTGCTGCTCAGAAAGCTTTGCCATTCACCTTTAAACAGCAGAACAATAATCAATGGAGCATTATTAATGCTGAAATCATTCATGTGCGCTCCTGTGTTACCCTGCTGAGTGTAAAGCCACTGAAGTCCTGTAGCCCATATGCTGGGTTGCATTATATGCATTACACAGTAGAAAAGTACACCTGAGATCTATATTTATCCAAAATTCATGACAGGAGCCGTGTTACTAAAATCTGGATTTTTGTTTTTAATCACCCAGAGACCTTATTGTTTGGCGCTGATCATGAACTATTAACATAGAACAGATCCTCCCGAGGCTCCTGATACCCTCGATTCCCCTTCAGTATCTTCTTCCTCTACATTTCTCTTAGTCCCTAAGGTTTTTGGGCACCGGTATCAAGAATTTCAGTCTTGAGACAGAAAAGAATAACGCATGTACGCTTCAATCTTTCATAAGCCATGTTTCCTCGCCGTGTTACACATGAGCCCTCACTCCATCCCTCAAAGACCGTGGTGTGAATTTTTCACCAACCATGTCTCTGTTTCTTGTTCGCGAGCTGTCTCAATACACAGAGGCCTATTCCTTTCATGGAGTACAGCCCCGCGTATTTATCGGACATTAGAAGAGTGAAAGAGGAGCAGCGGCGCTCGGGCAAAGTGAGGAGGAAATGAATGAGCGCTCTCCTTCATTACAGGAGCCAGATATAAATCAAACTAATTATGGAGCCACTACAGTATCGAACCCACGGAGAGGAAATGAAATGATCAGAGGCAGGTCGCAGCTCGACACGGAGCGAGTTAATGAAAATATTAATTACCTGATGATATACTGGGAATCGGGAGTCCTCCCCACCCCCCACACATCTCTCTTCCTCTCATGCCCCCCTACCACAGAGAGCATTTGTTTTAATTGAGTAATAATAAGACTGTTACATTTGGCTGAGTCACTAGATTTGAATGGCTAATTGACCAATAAAGGCCCGTGATAGCCAATTATAAAATCCAATGTAGCGCTAATTAGTTAGCAACTCCTAAGTGTCCTGACGAACACTGAGATTACACACACATCACACTTCAGTGCAGCTGGTTATTGTAAAAGTCATAAAATAAAAGCCAAGTGAGCTCCCCGAGTGACGGATACTAAATTAGTTGCCTCAGTAACTTTCATTCACACACACACACACACACACACACCATCTCCCACCTAACATTATGGTGTAATTTGCTGTTAATATCAGATTTTGGCCTCATGATCGATTTCCTCTGTGTTTTCGTTCTGAATTATTCAGTGGTACACTTTATCTCCTCACCTTCTCCTCTCCCCAGACTGCCTCCCCCACCTCCAACCCACCCTCCCGCCATACCATTTGTCACATTGGTCAATAAGTGGGTGAAATTTGGATCCTGACTGTGGGACAGGGTGACTTGTAGGGTGTAGATGTGAGGGCGGGGGGGACCCAGACAGATAATATTGCACAACAGTCAATCACAGTAATTAGAGGAGGTATCAACAGTAGTCTGGTCCACTGAGGTTTGAGGTAAAGGATGTGTTGAAGTTCATGCTATTCTTAGGATCTCCTGATTGAATGATTGACCTCTTCGTTAGACACGGACTGAGGATTTTCACTCATTTACGTCCAGTTAAAATGGCAAGAACTAATCTCTGAAAAAAAGGTTTATAACGACTGGCATGTCATTAGGATTCAGTCTGTTTCTAATGCAGTGGTTCCCATCGTTTGTTGGTGTGTGACCCCTCTCACACAAAGCTGTGTACTTGTGACCAGTTCAACCGCTGTCTCAGATGGTTTTATTTGGATTATTTAGATTATAAAGGTTTGAAAAATGATACAGGAGATTTTGTGTGAACTTTTATTTGGTTTCCGTTTAAAGTTCTGTCACATCCGCAAGTTGGAAGCTGCTGATTTAATGTACAATAATGTAGAGCACATTAGGGCTTGTATGAATCTGCCTATTATGTTCTCAATTGATTGTTTGGTCTGTGGAAAAAGTCTCGTTTCCGAGAGCCCAAAGCCCAAAGCAACAACTTCCAGTGTCTTGTTTTGATCAACAGTCTAAAGTACAAAAATATTCAGTTTTCTGAACATGCAAGCTTTGCATTTTATCTTGAACAATGACAAATGATTAATCACTTATTAAAAGATTTTAAGATACATCACCTATTTGAAGCCAGTTACAACATTGGTTGGTTAATTTATTTGTTTTATTAGCTTATTAGTCTAGAACAATGATCACTGATCAATAAAAAATGAATGACATGCATAGACCGATGTGGGTAAATGAGTGGACAACTCGAAGAACAAGTGAACAAAAAACTATTAACTTGAGTGTACAAGTGAGTTTGTACCACTTTCCTAGATGGAGGAGAAACCGATAACTCACATTGTTCATTTTTCTAGATAATTACAACCTTTTAATTAATGAACTGGCAAGTAATTACCAGAATGACACCAAAACCACGCACTTGCACAGATGCATCAATGCTTATAACTCAAGCATAATTACCCATCTCAATTCATCCAGCTCGATGAGGTGACGCGTCCTGTCCACTACCTGTCTGGCTCACAGGGAAGTCAATGAATTAATTTTACATAGTTCGTGGCGTTCTCGCATTCAGAGTGACAGGCTAATCAGTACATTGTCAAAGTCGACTCCAGCTCCACCTGTCAAAGCCAACAGTCTTCTCTGCGGAGCCGATGAAGTCCCCCGAGTAATAAGACAGAGAGCTGATTTCACACCGCGTGACCTGCGAATTGCGGAGTCAGGACGCCGAGGACACAACAATCAATGTCAGAACATGTGGTATTGATGAAAGGTGTCAGAAATGGCTGGAACTTACATGAAGTCCTGCAGGCACTCGGCGGGCCGTCTCCTGGGCGTGATCATGATTAATACAGATTGTTTTTTGAGCGGTATAACAGTGATGTGAGGCAGCAGCTGCTGCAGCGAGGGTCTATTGGCTGTAGTAGACACTGTCCTGGTAACTGAGAAGTCTCGGGGATCTTGGTGAGGTGCCCTTGAGGAAAAACATCAAACTTTTACCTGCTCGCTTCTGTTCTGTTAAACTCTGCTAAAGGAGATCTCACTTTAGGCTTCGTGGCGGCTTTAGAAGAGGACCGGAGGCTTTTTGCAGAGACATGAACACCACCCAACGGTGCAGCACTTGTCATCTTTATTGTGTGTTGGCTGGTTGATTGGTGACTCTCAAGTTGAGGTGCTGATCTAACAACTGTGTCAACTGAGTCGGATATTCCAGTAAGAGGATCTAGAGGATGATATTCCAGTCTGAGTAACAAGAGGCTAATAAGATCACAGAGAGACGATCAATGGCCAGTAAGCTGAGCTCTCTTTTTGTCTCCCTCTCAGACACTTGTTTCCTCTTGCTGTTGAATGCTGTCTGATTTTGCACAGGTCTCATAAACATCATCCACAACTCCCCTGAATTTGCCATAAGATGCTTCAGTTTGGTGTTTTTACTCTGATAGAAATGCGCACAATAGAATTGACGTTAAAGATGCGGGGACATCTTTGTGAGGACCGGCTGCTTTACAAAAATACTAGCGAGCTGAGAATGCCTCCAACATGAGGACATTTTATTGGAGTTATTTTGGGATGATGTATCAGGTCCAGGGCTCTGGTCACATGGGTGTAAATTTAGTAGGCCTTGAAAATAAACTCAGAGGGCCAAAGTGAGGTTCTAGGATTTAGAGTCGACCGACAGAGAATTTATCTGGAACTATTTTGATAATTCATTTATCGTTGAGTGATTTTTTAAAAAGAAATTGTGAAATATTTTCTTGTTTCCACTCCTTTTATTTGTGTATTTTCTCTTTTATCTGTTTTACAACATCGCAAATCACCATGTTGGGTTATAGAGCTTGCGTCATCCGCATCTTGCCACTCTCTGACACTTTATAAATCAAATAACTAATCGATTAATCAATCAATTGATCATAAACATAATAGCTTCATTAATACATTTTCAGGGCCTCGAGATCATGGTCATTGTAAGAGCTTGGGCTTACATTCAGCAAAGGTTAGGGTTTATATTTGATTAGGGGAACATGAACATAATTTGCACATTATGTTGCATTGCAAGGTTTATGTACATCTGTTTTTTAAATTATTTTTTATTTACCCCTGTCATGGGAGCAAAAATAAATAAATAAATCAAATTGTCATCAATCATCCAATTAGACTTGTGTTGTCTTGCTAAATGAGCCGTGGGACTTTGAAGTTTCACAGCTCAGTGGAGTTTGCATGTTTAAAGAGAGCGTGAGCGGGGAAGACAAGAGACATGTGCTGCTAGTACTACAGCTATTGGACTGTTATTTGAATTGTCACTGACATTCAAGGGGATAACTATTCAGCCAATCAAGTGTGTGTGTGTGTGTGTGTGTGTGTGTGTGTGTGTGTGTGTGTGTGTGTGTGTGTGTGTGTGTGTGTGTGTGTGTGTGTGTGTGTGTGTGTGTGTGTGTGTGTGTGACTGCATCAACATTTGTTCCCCTGCATGCTTCTCAGCCTGAGTTCAGCAAATGAGTTGAACCAACCTTCCTGGGCACTCTTTCCTCTCTACTCCAACAACTCATGAAATATTTAACGTGCCTCACAGTAACCTCTCTCTCTCTCTCTCTCTCTCTCTCTCTCTCTCTCTGTCTTTCACAGTTTTCTTTCTGCCATTCTGGCTGATGGTCACAGGATAAAAACGTTAATGTCCACTTAAGCCCTGCTAGATTTTTACTGTGCAAGTGATATCCCACATCCCCCCGCATACACACACACACACACACACACCCACATATACGTACACAATTGGTGAACTTTCGCTCCATGGCGCTATATTATTTCGCGGATGATTTCAGTCCCATTTCATTGTATTCAGCCTGGGTGTGTACAGAGGTAGCTGGATACAAATTTGACACCCGGGCCGATCGGCAGCTGCCGGCTGTTTAATCAACAGTGATGAATATTTGATGGCGTGGCGGCGGGCAAACGGTGGCCGACACTCTCCTCATTATCGAAGTCCATGTGTACAGAGGAAGATATTCAATATCTACCGATGGGGGACTGGCCTCTCTCAGCCACATGAAATGCCCGCACGGCTCCTGAATGGAAAAAACTAGATGTTATATATGTGGCGCTGGAAAATATTTCATTTAGGGAGAAGCAAAAAAAAAATCATTTACCTCAGGAAAATAAGCAGTAGCAGAGATTATAGAGCTGCTGACATTTTGAAATATTCAGATTTTAAATTAAGGGTGTGATCATTTCTTCTGAAGCCCGCAGTGGAGATTTGAAAAAGATTATTTAACCCAAAAGGTAGGGACAACTTTAAAGAACAGCATGATCAGTGTAGATGAATGATAAATCACCTTCAGTTTCAGATTTGGAAACAAAGTTCAGAATCTCCTGAGAAGGAAGACTCTCATGTTTGCACCAGGAAGACCATACGGTGAAGTACGACGTTCAGCGGGCACTGAAGGGTTTCCCGCGCTGTAATCTGTCTGTACGCGCAGGATTTCATCAGCACCAAGCGTTTCTTCTCGGTGGTTTCACAAAACTGAATATTCCAGCAGCAGTGGGACATGAGCTGAACCACCTGTGCTTCATGTAAAAGGAGGCTGTCATCTACAAGTGTGAGGCTCATTGATGTTGCAAACCATTTATAAACGCTGTTATCAAAAGCATGTAATGACGGGTATGGCAACATCAGTTGTTCTGATTCTGATTCGTAAAGGAAACAGCCGTGGGAAGAAGCGGCTAATGTACACGCATTTTTCCAACCTTGGTTCTCTTGTCTGCGTTCGTAGCTTAAGACAGCTTGATTGTCTAGCACTTGTTTTATAGAAGCAACCAATAATGGAATAAAGTGATAATGATGGCAAAAGATTCGATTATCCGGATCACAGCTATACTCGACGAACCACAGAAAGGTTTGACCCATGACTTGAGTTGCAGTTGCTTGAATTCACACTGAGGTTTATGTGGAATATCCTTATATAATGTTGCCTTGCCTCTAGTTTCCGGTCACGTGCCCCATCCTTACCACACGCCTCCTGTCTGCAAGCATGTGCGGGTAATGATGGCAGGAAAATGGGTTCAATACACGGGTTCAAAGAGCACTCTGCCTCGGGCCATGACGGCTCTTAAGAGGCAGGACTTGTGAAATAAATGACATTTAGGTAGTAAGGCAGATTTAGCATAAAGTGACATTTAGGTGGCAATACGTAGCCTTTTTTCTTTTCTTTTTTTGAATGAGGTAAAAGATCCAATGGCAAACCAGCGCAGACAGTGACGAGCGTGTTGCTGTTTTAATGCTGCACTTCATCAGCACGGATGTCAAACGTTCGGGTTCAGACATTGCTTTGTTTTGAGGATGTCACACCGGCACAGATTAAAGTTAAATTAAGTGGCCTACTCCTTCAGATTATTTGATGCGAAACTGCCAAATGTGGCAGCTGTACACTCTCTTGTAGAGGCTCTTTCATTTTTTCTGTGTACTGCAAAGTGGACAAATGCAAATAACCTACACTTAATGCAAAAAGGTTTGGGCATATCAAACATCTGCCCGCGTCAACATCAACAGACATCACAGGCATCTTTTCCGGGCGATTACAGCGCTCTGCAGTCATATTAAGAGTCGTGCGTTTTGCTGCAGTCAGACTCAACAGCAGGTCATTTCACCCGTTAGATCTTCTCACTGGCTGAAGCTGCGCTTAATCGGTTAAATCAACCAGGGCCGTTGAAACGGCTCACTTGTAGCTCTCGTTTGGCACACGGATGGTGACTGATGACCTATAAAGATCAGCTAGAGTGAGAAGAAGCGAGGAAAGTCTTGCATGGTGATCAAAACAAAGCTGCAGGGTGGCAGCGCGGTGGCTTTCAGGCTGTTTGATAGAATAGAATGGACTCTGGGAAACATGGAACAGTTAAAGTTCTGGTGAACTTGGACTGAAGTGGAGTAGATGAACGGCTTTATGGAGGGGTTTGATTTTACGTCTTTGAGTGGCGCAGCTGCAGTTACTGGACTGTTTTAATGAAATTCTATAAAGTACAATGTCAATTTGGCATTCGTCAGAGTTCAGCTGTTCGAGTAATTTGGATGATATTGTACTCTAATTAAAGCTGCCATCTCATTTTATTTGTTTCCAAATCTAAAGTATGTGGCGCTGTCCAAGCTGCTGGATTTCAACTTCCTCCATTGTGTGTGTGTGTGTGTATGTGTTATCTAGGTAAAGGACAGCAACACCTGGCCACATTATTCTGTTTTAATTGTCTCGTGGTTCGAGTGAAATAATATCTCCAAAGAATGATGTTTTTAAATAAATCGAAAGGAAATATTTGAATCATCACTTCAGTCCTTTCATCCTCCATTTCTCCTCTACACTGCACAAACTTTTCAGAGCTTCCAGCTCTATTTTTCTTTTTTCTTTTTTTTTAACAAAAGCTGCAATAAGAAGATTTGTGCTGGCAGACTTTGATCTGTTTGTTATGTATGTGTGTGTGTGTGTGTGTGTGTGTGTGTGTGTGTGTGTGTGTGTGTGTGAGAGTGTGTGTGAGTGTGTGTGTGCTCCATACAAATAGAAATCTAAATTGTCCTTTTTGGTATGCAGGCTACCTGCATATCTTGAAGCATACATACCCATTTTTTATCTGTCAGTAGCTACATGACAAGAGGTCAGCCCCTCAAGATCAAATATTTTTCTTACTAAATGACGGATTTATTAGACAAATAAGTTGTTCGTCTGACTCTGAACCCTCTGTGATTGAAATATACCCCTGTGTCAACAGCATCGCCTCTCAAACCGGGTCCCGGGCGATGGAGGGCTGCCACAGCGGATTACTGAGCAAATATAAGTGGGAAATGAGTGCAGATCTGGGGGATCTACCCATCCACATCCCCGGTTTGACATTTCCGTCCAAAGGCCAACCTTCCTGCGCATTGTTAGATCAACGGAGCCCTCGATGGGAGCTCTTATTATTTGATTTTTTTTTCTTTTAAGATACTAAAGAAGTAGAACAATGTCAAAAACAAGGACAAGACTTTGCGCAAATCCAATCCCTCCCAAAAAACGCAGTTTGTTTCCTTCTTTCTTTCTTTTCTTTTTTTTTTTTACTTTATCTTGTAGTGTTGTAATGATAATGATCTAATCCATCTTAACCTGGGCGCCTAACAGCTGCGATTAGGGAAGGCCCACTCCCTTCCGCTCAGAGCTATAGTAAAAAGTCGCGCGCTCGTAAATCTAAGCGCCCTGCGTTACCATAACGCGCGGTGAAATCATTATTTGGCGACGTGGTGTCAGAGACACTCTCATCTCGTCTGTCAGGAATCCAATTTCCTTTTATTTACATCCACGCTATAGATTAATTACTGCCCCGACTAGTAGCCTGAAGGAATTAAGTTATGAGATCCTTTTTTGGTAGGCTCCGTGATTAATCCATCGCGGCCTATGCAAAGAGGAGAGGAGGGTGGTTAATGCTGTCGAGATAGCATCGTTACATAATAATAATAATAATAACAATCTATTATTATTATTATTATTTTTACTATTTTAAGTCAGTTTGGAGTTTAAAGGTGATTTCATCGCTATAAGGCTCAGGCAGGACACCCAAAGCATCATGGGATGGGACAAGAGGAAGTTGGGGAGGGTGTGAGGCTAAATTCTGTGGACGTGAATATAAGGGGGTGAATTTCAGGCCGACACCTATACGATCAGGCGACTCTACGGCCCCGCTATTGATAGAGCTTTAAGGGTTATGATATCGGTGAAGTTACTGATGAAATACCCCCCCTCCCTGATTAATAGAGGACTCTGTCGTAACGGGCTGACATATGGTAGGCGAGGCAGCTGGGGACGGTACCTCAGGCATCCCCTGCAGCCATTAACATATTAGAGGCTATTGTGCAGGCAGACAGTCCGACTTCATCCAGAGCCCTTGTGCAGAGAGACAGCACCCCTGAGCTGTTTGATATAGGCTTTCAATAATGCATTACTCTTCAATCCGCCAGCGGAGCTGTTCGTGGTGCTGAAATTATTGCCATGTGGCGCGTGTGGTGCCGCGCGCGGAGTGTGTTCAGTGCCAGCGGTGTTGTGTTTCTCTCAGTAGGTTGTGTTAGATGGAGAAACTTTGAACTCACCAGATAAGAATGATAGATAGATAGATAGATAGATAGATAGATAGATAGATAGATAGATAGATAGATAGATAGACACATGCATGCTATATTAAGGAATCATCTTGGACAGATGTTGCCTGATCGAAACACACTGAAAACTGCGAATTCATTTAAACATAAAAGTATTACTGATTAAGACTTTTTTTCACATCATAAATATCCCCAAAACGTCCTGTTTTTTTTTCTTTCTTTCTAATAATCTTAACATTACAATTATAAACGTTTGACATTATAAACTTGTATTAATAAACGAGTTCAGGGTGGATAACAATTTACCACTAGATTACAAACGAGCTGGTTTGTGCTAAATGTAGCATGTAGTTGGGTTGCTGACGATAAACAAATATGAAAACTAAAAATATATTTATATATATGTGTGTGTGTTTTACTCACGTTGTAAAGAATCGCTCCCTCTTCTGTCCATGTAGCCAAAAGCTAAAGAAAAAAAGCAATAAGGAGCAGCTCTCTGTCTCTGCCGTCTAACAGCGGCTTTCCCTCCATACGCCATCCTGCCTCCTTCCTCCCTCAAACACCCGATAGCTGTCTGAAAATATTGCATTTTATATCAGCAAATGGCGATTAATATTGCATTACCTGCATTTAAAAATTCCTCGTTTTATATATATATATATATATATATATATATATATATATATATATATAAATGGAGCTCACCAAAAAAAAAAAAAAAGTAGAGAGTGAATAGAGGTGTTTGGAGGAGAGGTCACACTGTGGTCGTCTAAAATAAATACGTTTCTTTTTTCTTTTTTCTATAATTGACTCTCTTCTCTCTCGTTCGTGTCGCTGCTGAGTTATTCTGACTGTGCTGTGAAACTTCATTAAATGTTGATTGTTAGCTCTGATTCAACACAGCAGCAGCAGCAGCAGCAGCAGCAAAAGGCGGTAACTTTATCTTCGTGACGATTTCCAGCCATGCAAATCAACGTTTCATGTAACAGTGACAATGCAGCACATTATATGTGCAAATAGACGGGCACTGAAAGCACAACAATTGTGTATCTTAATCAGCTCGATTCTGATTAGAGTTATTAGATCGATGAACTTGTTCTGCTGTACCTTTATAAAAAAAAATAAATTTGAGTGAAGCTATTCTTCTATAATGAATATTATTAATATTATTACATCCTGCATGTTTCTTTACATTTTTACACACACGTTTATTATAATTGGCACAAAAAAATGTATTTCGAGGTTTAGGAGGCCTGCAGTATTTTCATCTGACAGTCCTTGACTGTGATATGATTTGCATCAAAGCTGCATGCTCCCAAAATATGAAACAAATAAATAAATAAATAGGATAAACTTTGAAGACACCCAAACATTATTTCGTTTGATTAACATTTTATGTCGACGATAAGACTGCAAGAGAAAACGGTCAAATAAAAATAAAAAAGAAATGAAATGATATCAAAAGTGACATCTTAGAATGAAATAATAAGGAGCTTGTGGCCACAATAAGACGTTAAAACATGACATCAGTGTTGTTTTGTTTTTGGGTTTTTTTTAACATTCATATCTTAATAACTCTGCTGAGCGCAGGCCCAATCACAACCAGGAAAAAAAAAACAGTTTTCTTTCTTCAATTTATTAGAAGATTGCTGGAACACACCTCCCTGTTGAATTTGGCTTACAGGATGAATAGTACCAATGAAAGTAAGTAAGAGGACAACAGAGGAGAGTGGAGGAAGTTGTGAAAGAGAGGAGGAGGAGGAGGAGGAGGAGGAGGGAAGGAGGAGACAGTGGGACATTTTTTTTTCCATGAATGCACATGTCGCCGCAGTTTTGTAAACATACTTGTGCACAAAGTAAAATATTACTTACACAACGTTTTTTTTTTCGTCTTCTTCTTCTTCTTCTTCTTCTCCCGTAACAATTAACAACGACAAACAACGTGGTGGTCTTAATGTGAAAACAGGCATTTAACAGTGACTTACACCATCCACAAAAGAAAGGTCTGTCAGTAGACAGCTCGACTGTGTACGCAGTGATTTTCTTTTTTTCCCCCCAATGCATAGAGTGTTTGCACTGCAAACTGAAACACGTGAAAAGAAATGAAAGGAGAAAAAAAAAAGAAACTTTTATTTTTCTCCTTGATGAAGCAGACAAGGCTCTTCGTGCTCTCTCGGATGTGTTTGAAACTTCCTTTGTGATGCCAAATGGTGTCCATACACACACCGCCCCCCCCCCCCCCCTTTTTTTTATAATTTATATCCAAAAAACAAACACAGGAGCTCACCTCTGGTAAGTGACAACGTGATGTCTGTATATACAAAAACCATCTCGACATAACCGACCTATAAACCTAAAGGGTCTTTTTGTGCAAATTCAAAATAAATATATCTCTAGATGTGACAGCCTATAGAGGCTAAAGTACCGCCCGTGAATCAGGATTTCATGCAGGCCTACATTGTTATTTTTATGTTTTATTTTTATTTTATTTTTTTAGCCATAAAAGTTTGCAACTAAATTTGACTTTATAGCAGCCTCCAACATAAAATTAAAAAAAAACCAAAAAACAAAACAACGGATGAATAAATGAACAGATTCATGAATTATTCTATACCAACAACGACAAAAAATCAAACCAAAAAAACACAGTTCAACAATCAATGAGGTAATTCGTAAATGGCTATACTTCAAATAATAGGCCTATTCGGAGAAAATAACTCGCTATAGTATCAAGCAAATTACCTCTTCACGTGTTTTTAAAAGGCAATGTCGACGTTCGCTAAACTTTTTTTGTCTTTTTCTTTTTTTTTTCCCTCGAAACAACTGAGCGAAATTCGTGTTAATCTGTTATTTGCATACTTCACATTCACCGATAACGTGAAAATAAACGAGATATAGTATGAAGCCTCATAAAATGGGTATCTAAAGCCCATTGTGCACCAGCGTGTAAAATCGCTGGAGACAAAAGACTGAAAATGGTGTCTTTTAGAAGTGTCCCTTGGTCCCCAAATTCAGCCACACAACTTTTTTTTTTTTTCCTTTTCTTTTTTTTTCGTGTGTGTTTTTTCCACCACCTCGCCAGCAACTCGCCCATCAGTGAGTGGCGGAAAATTTCAACCTCTTCTGCTTTTGTCTTTGGTTACAAAACCACACTCGCACCACATTTTTTTTCAAGTCCAACTTTTCGGCTATAGCTGCTATTTTCTCGGACGACGGTCGAGGCTGTACGGCGAAGTAAGCCTCCAAAGACCTCTTTTCTGGGGCCGCTATCGAGGTCCTCTTGCGTTTCTTCTCCCCTCCGTTGAAAATGTCAGGTTTGCTCATTTTCTCCCTCTGGGCCCCCTCGGCCTCCTCCAACCAGGCCTGGAGGATAGGTTTGAGCGCAATCATGTTGTTGTGGGACAGAGTTAACGACTCGAATCGACAAATTGTACTTTGGCTCAGTGATCCCACGCCGGGGATTTTGAGATTAGCCAGAGCGCCGCCCACGTCCGCCTGGGTCACCCCCAGCTTGATCCTCCGCTGCTTGAAGCGCTCCGCGAAAGCCTCCAGCTCCCTTGGGTCTGTGTCCGAGTCATTGATGGAGGGGAGTCCGGTGTTAGTGAGCCCTGGGCCGCCTTGACCCCCCCCGTGATGGCCCGGTAAGAGCCCGTGATGGGTGAGAGGCGAGTTCATACTCATAGCCTGGTGGGATAGGTGACCCAAGCCGTGCATGTGAGAGTGCGGATGGGAGGAGGTGGAGATGAGCCCTCCGCCGCCACCTCCGCCGCCCCCGCCACCTCCTCCGCCGGTCCCGTCGTGCGCACTGGACATGAGGGCGAGGGACGGCGAGGTGATGTGGTCCATAATGTCCGGGGGCTCCAGGTTCTGGTGATGGTGGTGGTGATGGTGATGATGGTGGTGGGCCAGCGGAACCGTGGATGTCGACGAGCATGGCACGGTGCTCATCGTGTGGTAGGTGGCGTCGGGCTTGAACGGGTGCGTCTTGCCCTGGGACACGGCGATGTCCACGGCCGCCAAAGCTTCAGCCCGGGCCAGCAGGGTCTCATCCAGACTGGCAAATATGTTACTCTGCAGCTGCAAGGGCGGAAATTAAACGGGAGAGGAGGGGAGAATGAATGGGTGCGAAGTGGAGAAGAAAAAGGGAGAAGAAAGAGAAAAGGCGTCAGAAGACAAAAACATAAATAAATGTATCTGTCAGTCGGGACTTTTTGGCGACACGTAACACAGCCGGAGTATTCCTTCAGAAGCAGCGAGTCATAAAAATTAATACAAAAACATTAAAGCCGGGCTTTGCGCGAGCATGCTTTCCCAAAAAAAAGAAGAAGAAGACTCTTCGAGTGATTGCTGTGGAATATGAAAAAAAACATTAAGTGCGCGTCTTGGCTGAATGTGCCTTGGAGCACCCCGTGTTATTACGCACAGACAGCGTTCAGCGCGACATGCAGCCTAGGCACGAGAAGAAAAAGAGAGACAAAGTCGAAGTTTTTTGGGGGGAATAATTTACCTGTGGAGTTTGTAGACAGGCTCTCCTTATAGCTTCCGAGCTGGAATGCAGGGTGGTGTACTTGTGCTCGGGTAAGGAGGGATGCATGGCGAAGTGCGGCTGTTTGCTGTTCATGGACATCATCTTGGCGAGCTTCTCCAATTAAAGTGCACGGGAAGAAAAAGGGGGGGAAACGGCTACAAGAGCTGGAAAATAGTCATAGATACACAGTGATCCTTTGCCTATCCAGTAATGATGCGGTGCAGTTCGCTGTGTAGTGCGCCGAGTGCAGCCTTGAGCCCGGAGATCACAGAGATGCCTGCAGTCTCTCAGACGCACTTATCTGTCTACTGTTTCCCACTGCTGGGGATGAGAGAGGCTCTTACACCTGAGCGCCTCAGATCTCGTCAAGCCCGTGCTCGGCTGCTCTCGCGAGACATAAACTGCCAGAACAGTGAACGGGCTGACAGATAAAAACTGCTCACAGGGCAGGCAGTAACATCTGGAGACTAGACGCTTGCGTTTTTTAAGGGCTCACTCCATCCAGCCACGGATCTGCGCCCGGTCCCAGTGCCTTTAGGCCTTATTCTTTACTTAGAGGCCGTAAACCACTGACTCAACGCTGTTTATTTTAGCAGCCAGGCTCTTTAAACTCATCATTGCACACCTGATTACAGAAAGTTGCTTTAAAAAGGACAATTAGACACGAGAAGACGCGATCAAGCACTCAATATTACACATGTTTAACGGAGACATTGATGCATTTATTTTATTGACTTTACCTCTTGTTTGCACCGGTGCCACATATTTAAATGTGCAGGTTACACGCTCTGTCCCGCCCGTCTCTCATCTTAACCCTTAGAAATAATGAGACCGCCGCCTTATCATTAAAGCCCATCACCGCCAGATGAGCACTAAACAAATTGATTTAATACACCAGCGTAACCTTGTACACAGTCTTTACCTAAATTAATTAATCCCAATGAATTAACACTTCATTTATTCAAACCACAACGGTTACCCAATTAAAATTTCATGCAGCGATTAGAGGTATGTGAAATATACATGATATCGTTAAATTTGCATAATAAATAAGGCGCTTTGTGCTACAACGGAATTACTGCACGTGTGAGGTCTCTAATGTGTGTCGTTACTGGCTACAGCTACATGATTTGAAATCTGCCTGGATGGGCCATGCCTTGTGCGACCTTTAATGGCAGCTAATTAATATTTGTTACCGTTTAATGGGGTAATGGAAGAGTGGCACAAAAAGAGGAATATCATCATGTAAAAACGTAAATAAATCCAGCAGCCACGATGTAGTAAATTCACAAAATATGAGCCTGTGGTGGTCAGTGTAAATCCTCAAGACTTACCTGAATCATGTGATCAAAAGATGACACAAGAAAACAACATGTCATACATAGTTTATCATTGCATTGCTATTTTATTTCCTAACACACTCTTACATTGCAAATATTTAATTCAAAATATCGCTTTTCATAGTCATAGTCATGTTAGATAGTCATGTTCATCTATCTTCAGCCCTGCGTGTAAAAAGATTACCAAGAGGACTTTACGGAAATGACAAACACATACAAGTATGTCTCAGCCCCAGAGTTGATGCACCACAGTACCACAAAAAACAGCAGTGTTTGTCCACACACACACACACACACACCACAGACTGACTCCCCTCAAACGCATTTAACTGCCACAGAGAGATCTACAAGCAGACTACACAACATCTGACAAACCTGTCGTATGTTGTCTTCATTTACAAGATCAGTAACAGACAATAAGTTATGCCTCAGCATAACTTCCACGTGGCCTGACCAAAGCACACAGCACAGAGCTTCAGTTTTTTAAAAAAAACTTTCACATGAGCTTTGAGAGTTTCGTGGGACTGCTTGTGTTAAAGGGGCTGTGAGACTTTCTCTTGGTTGGCTGGCTGATGTTCAGTGTTCTCGTTGTGTTCACAGGTTTACCGATGCAGCTGGAGAAGGGCGACGAAGCGTTTACGCGGTCGTGGTCTTGGCTTGCTGGACTGAGAGAGCCAGAGGGACCAGCCTTATTCTCTTCTTGTGAATCAAACAGCAAATCGAAGGACAGTTCGTCGGTCTGAGAGGATCCTCCATGCGCTGCACAGTCGGGGACATGGGCACCGCTCAACATGCTTGACCCCAGTGCAGCAAAACCTTCCTCTGCAGGGCCTTTTGGAGCCTCTTTGTCATCCATGTTGTCACATGGCGGGTGGTTCTTCTCGTCGCTCTGTAACGCGGGTTTTCCGACGTGGCTTGATGAGACGTCGGGGCAGGTTTGGGGCTCTGGGACGAGGGTGTTGTCCAAGTCTGTGAGAGGGAGGGAAGCCAGAGAGAGCTGGGATCCTCGGCTACTGGAACTCTCACCGTCCAGCATCATGGAGTCCAACTCTGTGATTTTGTCCAGATAAGCTGCATCCATGGAGGCCTCGCTGGACATCTGGAAACTATCAGCATTATCGGCTGCATGTTTAGTGGATGTGGCTCCTTCGACTGAGCTTTCGGTGCTTGGACCTGGACACGACTGCTCGTCGGATTCAGATCTCTGCCAACCACCCCAGAAGACAGACTTTGAGGGCTCCATGTTAGTTTTTGGAGGCAGGTCTTTAGGGAATGTGTCAAGGCTGCTGAATTGGTTCTCCACCGTGCTGGTACTCTTGCTAGGGCTGGGAAATTCTTCAAAATCAAGCCTCCTGAGATAAGACGCAGGTTTAAATGCAACTTTCTTCTCCCGGATGCCCGGGCTTCTCAGAGTCAGGGACCGAAAGGCAGAGGATGGAGTGGTTGGCAGAAAGTCAGAGGAGGTGCTTTCCAAGTCCGCGTTTTTCTGGTCTGCCGATGGCATGAACATCAAACTGTGATTTCTAGAAAATGTCCGACATTCTGCCTCTGGATTGCTGCAGATCGAGCTCCTCTCGTTGTCACTCAAGCTTCTCATCATCATGTTGATCTTCTGTTGCTGTGTGAAAGCTTCTGAACTGGCCTTGCTGCTCTCACACACCTCCTGCACAGACTTTCCGATGCGGGACTCTAGGTCTTCAATGTACTGGTCACTGCGCTTCAGGGCCCTCTTCAAGTGGTCCACATCACGCTCGTATTGCTGGATTTTAGCTTCCAGTGCTGCCACTGTGTAACGGCCAAACCTGGGAACAGATTACTTTATGTCTTTAAATTGCTCATGTATGATCATGACAGAAGAGCCGTTATTTGTCATGTGCTTTGATAAGAAAGTAAAATATAGGAGATAAAAATGATCCTAATTTTGTCTTTTGGAATATCAGTTTATTCATGAATTACTAATCTGGCTCAAACTTTATTTAAAAAAAAAATACAACACTGAACTGGATTTGGACCTAATGCCCAAAATGTGCAAGTACAACTATATCATAAAGAGTTCATTTTGTCTGTAGTTACCCATGACAGTGATGTAAAAGCATGTAGAAATACATATAAATACTTTTGTGTTCCTTTCTAATTAATGATTAGAATTAATTAATATTGCCAGTATGTAACTACATGTCTTCGTGCTTCTGGGCCTGTGAAGTGAAGCCAACTCAAAGTGTCTTAAACCTGCATTCTTTCAAATGAGCAGCAGGGGCATCACACTTGGCTGCACTAAAGACACTGACTGTATTGAGCTTTATGGAAAAATTACAGTATTTCTCATTTCATTTATAACCTCAAGGAAACGGTTTCCTCTTGATTTTAAGGTCTGGATGTAAATTTTGGTTCTATTTAGAGGAAAATAGTTGATAAAGCTGTGTATGCTTTACGGCGACAGCCATAATGCCAGATACAAGGCTTGTCTACCAACCAGCGGGTGACGTCACGGTGGGTTTACCCTTGGTCATTAACGCAAGATAGGCACTTACTTCTGAGGTGATCTGCTCGCCACTTCTGCTTTCAGTCTCATATTCTCTTGCACGAGGTCGATGTTTTGAGATCGTAGTGCCTTATTCGCCTGCGGATACACATTTGTAGCTCACATTACTCCAGAGGTAGTGAATTAACAGAGTATTTATGCTGGACAGAAGCGTCAATGAGCTTATCTTTGTTCAGTGGTTCTACTGAGAGACAGTATATAAACAACACTGTCCTAATGATCACATGAATCAGCGTTTGTTCTTCTTTTCGGAGGATTCAGTATGTTATGTAGTATGATAACTGATAACTAAATATGAATGTAATGCAGTTATTCAACCTGAATACAATTACATGAAAAATGATAAATATCAACATGGAAAGTATCATTTTTACCCTGTACTCTGTCCGACTTCACGAAAGTCTATATCCTCTTTTAACTGTTAATATACTGTAGTATTAAAATCGTTCAATTTCTTAAGTATTATAAGTTCTATACCTCTTTAAGCTTGTCCATGTCCTGCTTTACTTTATCGCAAACATCTGTGGCAGCTCGCAGCTTGTTTGTCCATTCCTCCAGGAGATAGGGATCAACTTTCTGGTCATCTGTTTGCACGGTATTAATGCTGCAGGGATTCAAAGCGGTCTTCAGTTGTGACTCCAGACTTTGATTTTTTGTTTTCAGCTCTTCATTTTCTCTGATGAGCCCTTCGATTTCCTCCTGTTGGAGAGAAACAGCGTTGAAAAGTGAAAACATTTGTCGTACACTTTTGTTGTAATCTTAAATAATAGTTAATTGCTCTCAGAATCTGACTCAGATTAACAATTTATACTTCAGCTGCAATGCAAATAATCCAAAAAGTAACAATAAAATGCTCTTACAGATACTGTGTGTGCAACATTCATGAAAATCTGCATCAGTGGTTACTGCATCTACCTGCTGTGACCGTGCTACTGCTGCGAAACTATGAAACATGAAAACACACGGCGTACCTCATACTCCCTTAAAAGCAGTTCACCTCTTGTTTTTCTGAGACATTTCCTCGTGGAAGGGCTGTCACTGTGATCACTCTCATTTGTGCCTCCTGTAAATATATGGATACAGTAACAGATTTGGAAAAAGAAAAAAAAAACGCCATCTCTGACTCCCATCTGCAGAGTCCTGTCCTTGTAACCTTCGCTTAAGTAAATCACATTATTCCACATTTTGGGAAAAATGCTTGCTGGCTGTCTAAACCCCTGAGTTAGATGACAGGATTAATATCAGCTGTATCTCCATTCAACACTGAAATTGGTCCAGGACATTTTTACCCTACCTAAGCACAAAAACTAGAAGCACATACAAAAAAGTCTAGCCTCTGTCCAAAGTTAAAAATGTGCCTTCTAACAGCTCTAAACGGGTCTCATATTCACGCCGATCAGGGAGTAAAAGGTTCCAATAGATATACGGCAATATTCTTTATGTTTACGATTGTGTCCTATGAAAAGAAAGTTTTCATATAGTCACACATTGGACAGCACTAAACAAACAAAATCAGCCTAATGACACATCGGTTAGGTGCTGTGTGCAGTCATCGGGTCTGGCTGATCAAAATTCAAGTTGCTTTCACAAACTGGGATCAGAAGATAATACTAGCTTTTACTACACTAATACAAGCTCTGTTAGCCCCCTCAGCTTTTTGCATGAAATATTCTAATGGATGACTCAAAGGATTTGGAGCCATGTCTGAGCTATATGTTTGCAGTGTCAGTATCAGACTGTATCCAGGGGAAAAAAAGGAAGAAAGGAACCCATGAAAACTAAATGAATGTTCAAAAACTATGTAAAGTATGTAAGCAAACATGCAGAGATACACTGCTGCCCATAAGGTCTTATGAAATGATCGTGACCATGTGATTTATTCTTGATTGATGAAACTTTTATCAATCTCTACCAAACATATCACAGTGAAAATTAAACCACAATTAACCTCAATGTGTATAAATAGGAATAAAAAGATGAATGCGTCCGAAAACAAAATGATTCCGTTACGGTCAGCAGTGTAGCTCGTGATCGTCCTCCTCTCTCTGCCATTTTGAATGACATTATTCACTCGTGCACCTACAGAAAAGTTCAACAACAAACAGAAAGTCTTCTCTCTGTTATTTCAAAACAACTACATGGCCAAAGAGACGTGAGCTGAACCCGTCTGTCACTCCTCACCATCACTGTTTGCAGGCTTTAGATTGCTTGGTTCACTGACCTGAGACACTTTCGTGCAAAGTTCATCATGCAACACTGCAAGGACATAGTGCATGACAAATAATCTTACTCAGAAGTCATAAGTATTGATAACAAACATTTGCAGCTGCTTGCACTATTTACCATGTCATGAGGGCTCAACTGTGCCATGCTGCAGGCAGATCTTACTCTCTTACTTACTTAGATACTCACTGTGTGTTTCCCCCCTCTTTTTTTTTGCAATGGGCTACTCACCGATGATTTCTCTGCAGGGGCTGTCTGCTGTGATGGGGACCCTGCAGGTGGGGCACTGGCTAGCTTTCTTTAACCACATTTCCATGCAGGACGAGCAGAACACGTGGTGGTTGGCACAAATGACCGGCTGTCTGACCTGCAACGGAGATAAAAACGCGTAAAACCCGTCAAATACGGCATAATAACAGGAGCTAACATCAACTTCTAGCTGGCTTAGCAACGTTAACGTTACTAGGCAGCAGTTTAAACCGCGTGCAGGTACGTCATCTTTGTTGACGGACGTTAAACGGTTAAACAAAATAAAACATAAACGTGTCGGCGGTTACCTTTCCGAGACATATCTGACACGAAATCGGTAAAGTCAGAGAAAGAGTGGATGACTGAAAGTTTAGAGCCATGCTTTGAAGCAATACACAGAACACACACACTCAGAGAGAGAAAGAAAATACACACACACACACACACTTCCTCCCTCACGAGATACAAATTTCCCACCCTGGCTCCGCGCGCCCAGTCTGAGAACTACGGGGAGTCGAAACGGCCAAAAAGGCTCGGCAATCGCAAACGGTTAAAACAATAGATAATCTTTAAGCTTTAGTTTTCACCCACAACACATGGCTGCGGTGAGTACACATACTCAAGTACCGTACTCTATTGTATGCTTTGAGTCTCAACCATAACAAATGGCCATGTTGAGTACACATTTTCAAGTACTGCACGTACTAATACAACTTTGAGGTTTAATTTGAGTACTATTCAATTAGCTCCATTGTATGTTATTTACTCAACTATAATGGGGGTTAAAATAGTCAATTACTTCTCCTGAGGCAATTATATAAGTCTAGCTTAGATTTGTTTCTATATATTATTATTATTATTATTATTATTATTATTATTATTACTACTATATAGTATTTCCTCACCTTGTATAAACGAGCTGCTGTTACAAATTCCTTTCCTAGATGTGTTTTTTTTTTTTTTTGTCATTTTACTCTGCAAAATGCAATCAACCACCATGCAGTATCCCTGTGTACAAGTCACTCTATCAATATTTTAAATAGTGTAATATATCATATTTATGTAGTATTCAGAAATACTTCTCAATATACATACACAATAACACATATTTTTCTTTTTTTATTTTAGTATATCCTACTTTTTTTATATTATTCTTTTTTTTACCTAGCATTTTTTTAGTGTTGTATTTTACTTTTTTTTACTTCTTTAGTTTATTTATTATTATTATTTAACCTGCATATGAAACCGAAACATGTGGTCCACAACATTTAGCATTAGCTGACGGCTAATCTATAATACCAGGATGACTAAATGTAGCACCGTTAATATGGGGGTTTGACATGGTGGGCTCCATGGCAGAGGACCTGTGGCGTCAAAGACTCATTCTAAAGTAACGAGTCTTCTTTTTATGATGATTGGTGATTCAATTTCTGCCGTATTCTGTAAATCTTACACACTGGACCTTTAAAGGTCTAAACTTTAACTTTACACTGAATTCATATCATATTCATATAGCCTTTTTCCAACACAGGCAGCTATGTGGAGGAGGAAAAGTAAACTCATGGGGGAATACAGCTGCAGCCTCTATAAAAACCTATAAGAAATCAGTCAGTCAGAGAGATGCTCAAAATGGGGTGTGATTTGCATGTCACAACATATACTAAAAATGTTAAAAATGAAACTAGAAAAAAAAACAAGGTTATACGGCATGCTTTCTATTTGGGTTCAAATTACCTTGTAAACAAATATAGCTGTTCTTCGACTCCCTCATATTATTTACACAGTGAAGTTCAGGCTAAACTTGAAGCAGATAGGGACTTACTAACTTGCTATCGGTCAATGTTTCTACCAATAACAATGTAATGTCTTCACATATGTAGCTTTGGCTTCAAACAATTTATTGTTGTTTTCTTAAAATGATAAGTCACAACAAAACAGAGCGGACCATGTTTTTATATTTCAAACAGAAATTCCTCACACCAGCACATCCAGTCTACTCATAATGACTATTGCAATGTAATATTTTGCAAGCCTTCATCTCAGCTAAATGATCTAATTTATAACTACGCCGAGTTACCTAATATTAGCATAATTTCCACCACAAATATTTCAAATGACATCCACCACAGTTTAGCCCAACAGAGCCATTACTCATATCTAAACCAACATGTCCTGTGCTTCATTGTATCTCAAACCAGGACATCTTCTGAGGATCTAATGTGATTACAATTGATTGAGTGTAAAAAAAAAAAAAAAAACCTTGTACACTGATCCTACTTTAAAAACATCGCCAGTATTTGTTTAGCTGTTTTCAACAGAATATTGAATGGATCACCGGCCAGCACTTGTTCGCACTCATTTTTCTAAGCACCGCTGGTCTTGTGAGAACTTTTGGAGTAAATGTACACAATTCAAATGATTACATGAGTATCAATTAGCATAATATTACTTGATGTTACTTTTTATTATTATTACAATGAGAATTTACTTAAATGTATACAGACCAAGAGCAGGTTGTATGCAAACACGGAAATACTCAAATATTTTTAGTAACCGTTTCCGATTGAACTAAAAAAACTGTGAGGATGTGTTTGCAGTACGAGCTTTTATTCAAGCCCATATTCGTCTCAGTATCACAAATGACTTCAAAGAGCGCCTGACATACGAGATGCCGTCAGAGAGACTTTCTAGTGTGCCATAGTAAACCTGCAAAAATGTAACTGAAGTGGTTTGTGTATTTCTTACTGGGGGAACTCGCTCTAGAATAACCAATAACAGACTGAAATGAAAAGAAATACCCGTTTTCCGACAAGTCCCATTGTCCCTCTAAGATTGCATTGCTTTGCAACAGGCCGGTCATTAATTGATGACAGTCAATTAATCACAGCTGGTACAGACGGCTGCATCTATTGATCTTGTTCGAGCACTTATTTTTCATCCCTAAATGACACCGATTGCCAGATTTGACCAGCATGTGTAATGGACAGTGAAGAACCAATGACCCGGGTGTCACTCTCACCACTGGTCAGGATCTGGATCCCCCTCCCCCATCTCTGGGCAAATAGCATCTTTACCATTTAGCTTGGAAAGGTTTAGACTGCCCTAAGAGCACAGCAGCGAAACAGTGCGCTCTGGTGCTCAGATGACCTTTTCTGTTTAAGGCTTAATCTCTGACAAATGCTTGCTTTAATTAGCCTGATACCCCCTGCCTGGACTGCCACCCCACCCAGCTCCCCTCACTCTCTCTCTCTCTCTCTCTCTCTCTCTCTCTCTCCATCTCTCTATCTCTACCTTCCTCTATCTTCCCCAGTTTGCTTTTTGGAAATCTGCACCCATCAATGATGGGTAGGCAGAAAGTGGGACAAAATCTGTCCTCTAAGACAAATATGGTGTTGGGGACCTACCGTAAATATATATCAGTTAGTGTCATGCCACACAAGTTCCTATATTACTAGAATAACAGTATATTACTCATAAAGGCAACAGTGCTGAAGTTTGAAGAAGGTGATGCACAGTGTAAAATATTTAGACACAATCACCTATTTTCTCTGATAGTGTATAAATAATGAATATCCAATGGAGTATTTGAAATGAGACAATCGAGAGCAAAATGCAGAGAAAGAGGTAATGTTGGGGAGGAAGTATAAGGCTAAAAAGATTAGCTAGTGCACATTAGGGGGTTTAAGATAACATGCAATGGCAACCTGCAGGTCTCATCTATTGATTAGCCACTATCAGAGGCAGTAGAGTGTGTGTGTGTTTCAAGAGAATGGCAGAATGTATACGCTTCAAACGAACTGGAGCCTCAGCTTTCAATGCTGGTAATGCAATATTTAAAAAAAAATAATAATAATTAAATGTAGAAAATGTAAACTCCATTAGATGCTGATGAGAATTTTTTTTTCTTTAAGTTGGGGCAAAATGTTTCTGATCACTTTCCAACACTGCTGAAATTAAGCCCCCTCAAAGCCTCAGCTTCACCCAGAGACTGCAGCAGATCATGCATCTCTCCCACTGCAGTAGCAAACACAAGTAAAATAGATGCATGGCTACAAATCCTTGTTTTATTGGAAAGGGGCCTAATTATTAGGATGTAAGTCAGGCTGTGACTGGAGGGCCGTCTCCTTGATGCGGGGCCTGGTTTATATTTATCCCCTCCTCTGCAGCTACAGCAGCAGTGCCACCATCACTACCAGCAGTGTGTGGCGCTTTTATTACATCGCCCACAGGCAGGTTCAGCCCTGTCACAGTCACACACACACGCGCACGCACACACATACACACACACACACACACACACACACACACAGCCTGCAGGACCGGCAGCCAGTTGAGTCCCCTCCACAGCAGAGTTACCCCACATCCCCATGCAGCCCCACATGGGCCCTTGGGACAGTGGAGGGAGGGAGCGGGTATTATGGTAATACTATAGCCTGCTGCTCCCTTCCCCTCTCCTGCAGCACAGCTGGGAAGGACCATCATTACAAGTATTGTAGCAATCTGTTTAAGAGGGACACATTGGAGAGGTTGGGTGACAGAGAGAGGATGAGTGCTGCATACATAGATCACATAAAATATGATTAAAATGTGTGTGAGGGGACCAGGAATAAAATGCAAAACTTGTTATGAACACCTTATATCAAGTCCACTGTCAAAATGGCCAGCTGTAAATCTCTATTTTCCCCTCTTTACTTTTTTATTTTATTAAAGGTTTCTTGTGTTGAGCTGGTCATATCTCAAGACAGGGGGCCTGTGGCACATAAGGAATAAATAGGACATAAAGTACTTGAATCTCTAATGCCTCATATAGCTTTACCAATCCATATTGTAGTGTGTCATGAGCTGGAAATCCATTACAAAGTGACCAAAATCAAATAGCCTCCCAATCGCGCTGCGCTGCGCCGCTCTTATGGTCAAATTGCTCCGATTTCATGCAAAAATTCTCCAACCAATTATTTTGCATGAAAAATCCAGGAGATATATCTATCAGGTCTTTATGGTAATTGGTAAAAAAACTCCCACACACACACGTCTCAATGCTGCTTTAAATACCCGTTTTGCAATAGATTAATGATTATATATCAAGTCGCGTCTGATCAGAATAAACAGCCTACTCCACTATTCTGGTAGAAGATTAGAGCTTTGACAGGACGGTCAATCACTCACTGTCGGATTTGGCCGCCCGAAGCCATTCATCTGCTTGTCTTGTTTTGGAGCAAAAAAAAAAAAAAAAAAAAGAAGAGCAGGCAGTGATTCAGAGCCTTCCTCAGACTCCATCATCCTCAAAGTATTTTTAGGAAACAGAGATATCCATTACATCCCTTTCCCCACCACTGTTGCCCTCCTTCTCGTTCTATTTCCAGCGCAGTTTTGAACAGAAAGTTCGATTGATAAAGCGCAGAATCTATAACAGCATGCACAGAGGTGAAGGGTTATTGAATATTCTGAAGATGAACTATTAAAAATGCATATTATCTCATTATTCCTGCTGCCAAATAGCTGGAAACTATATATGCCACCAGATAAAAAAAAAAAAGAAAGAAAGAAAAAAAAGTGCTTCTTGTCTTTTTCTTTTCTTGACCTGACAGAGGGCACGTGAGGAGGAGAGAGAGAGAGGCGAGGCAGGAGAGTGGTCTTTTAAAAATGGCTTCAGTGCACTAATGCCCCTGAAACCTGAACCCTTATTGGATCTGAAGGGCATTATAAAACAGGCGTCCTGTACACCCTCCGTTTAAAAGGTGGGGATTAAAGGTGAGTGTCTCAGTAGCTATCTAACAGTGTGTATAACATCATGTTGGTGAAAACACAATGATGTTAAATAGTTCAACTCTGTGTATTTTATGTTTTTTTGTTGCAACAACTACTAAAAGAGGGCTGGAGAAATAATGTTCAACAATGACATTTGCCCCCCCGCCCCTCTCCCCAACCCCTCACCCTTACCACATACACACACACACACACACACACCAGGAGGCCTTATTAATTATTTGTAGCCACTTGACTTCATATTGTGCTGCCAGTGGCTTGGTCAAAGATTATAATTACCACTTCCCTGTTTGTATCATTTTCCATCTCCTGTGCTTTTAGTGCAGTATTACTTCTCTTGTCCCTCTCTCTCCCTCTCTTCCTCCCTCTCTCCCCGTATACACAAGACCAAAAGTGCAGGCACATCATTTATTGATAAGACAAAAAGAATGTAATGAAATTATCAATGTTCTTGAATTAATTATGAACATGATTAAGAAAGCTAAAATCTCAGGAGCCGGTCTCTCATTACCCATTCACTCTTAGGGATTGCTTTCATTCAGGGAAGGAGAGGCGAAAAAGCCTTCCAGCAGAGCCCACTCCGGCTCAGCCCTTCTCCCTGTGTGCCTGTCCCCTTGTCTCTGCTGCCGGGGCTGATTGACCAACGCCTCCGACAGACTTGCCGCCAGGTCGCCCGGACGGCTCCCTTGCACCCACGCTTGTTAACTGTGATGCAGGCGAGGCGCAGTTAGCTGCCTCGTGGCCTCTGACGTTTGCGTGGAAAAGAGAGGAGGACGTGCTCAACCTTCCTGTTCTACACCAGCGTTCGAGCTCTGGGGTCTTGACCCTCCTAAAAAAAAAAAAAAAACACACACTCGAGGTAAGTGAAACTTCTCAGACTTCTAATTAGGCTTAGACTGTTTGTCTGTTGTGAATAATTTGTCAGTCTTTGAAAATGTTTTTGCCTCTTTTGTCAGCAAGAGAAAAAAAAAATCTTTTCCACTTTTAATTCACTGCATGAAAATATTATTTTTGCTCACAGGCAACTGTTTTTAAATCTAAAATTACTGCTGGTTGTAGCCACCAGTGTGACATAAATTGCATGTCACTGCCTGATGAGAAAACTACTGTCAAACTACTCCATATCTAACATATTCCAGTTATAGTTATTTTTTCTGATATAATCCATTTCTTTGCTTATATTTAATTTGTTTTTCCCACTGGTGATGTTCAGTTTATTCTCTAGTTAAATCATTTATGACCATTTCTGCTGTGGAATTCATGGAGATAATAAGTGTATTCACTTAATATCTACATGATATATATCTCCCACCTGAGTCAAGCAAGCTTCAGCCTCTTCTGATCTGTCTGTGTAATTTCTGAGTCATGAGACTTAAAATTGTAGTTTGGCATTTAGATGTAATTCATGCCTTTAAATATATATATATTTTTTTTTAAATAATAACACATCTTCAGTGATCCATGTTCATATCTTAAATCGTCTGCGCTTTTCTTTGACGAATCTCTGCTGAACGCGTCACCTCTCAACACTATGCATAACGCCCATTTTGTAGCACGTAACGTCATTTATATATGAGAGCAGCGGTGCGCGTTAAACTAATTTTAGTGACTATTTATCCATTCATATGCAGCCAGAGAGTGAGAGAAATGTTCTGCAAGAGCTACATATCTGTGGTTCAGTCGATCTTTCTTCTGCTCAGTCACATGGGACAATATATGGGGCAATACTCCCCAAAGTATTGGGGAGTTTCAAACAAAGTCTCGAACCCACTGTCTCTTTCCTTGTCACGCCATCTCTCTTTATAACTGTCTTTCTAGCTTTCTCTACACGCGCGCACACACACACACACATGCCTGTGTGTGCACACACATACATGCTCAATCAAAATATAGACACAGAAAACATACCTATACATGTTTCACCTCCTAGTACAAACAAAATGTACACACACCCGCACATACTGTGGTATATTCGCAGAGTAATATATATTTTTATTTTATTTATTTTTTTCCTCGTCAAGTTTCATGTAATTTTAGAGGATGTTTATGTGTGTGTGTGTGTGATTATGCTGTATGGTGAGACACGAAACAGCACAAACTCTATTATTATTACCTTTATTGAAAAATGTCTTTTGGCGGGTTTGTGTTAAATTTAAAGCCATCCTGCTACAAAGTAATATATAGGGGACATTTTCCCTCTTGAAAATGAATTCATCGTTTCTGGTGCAGTTTCAAAAGAAGGAAAGATTCACTAGAAGACAGAGAAAACAAGAAGGAAAGAGATAGACAGAGAGAGGGAGAGAGAGAGGGAGATCTCAGGGGTTAATGGCAATCCTCCTGTCCTAGGGATTGATCCAAGTATTGGATCGCACATAAAGCTGCAGTTACTGGATATTACCCTGCCGCTATCGGCCTGCAGTGATGGCCTGGATAAGAAGTGCTTACCAAAGAGGATGCTCCTCCAGGGCAGATACGGTTTCCCAGCCCTCTGGGAACAACAACCACATGCCTGCTGCTTGCTCAGGAACTTTCTACCTCATCGAGTAAATCCAGGGGCCTTATCAAGTTACTGGCCTACTGAACTGCTCGAAAAAATGTTTAGACCTCTTCGGATTTTGAGCTGCGCAGGGCCGAGGCAGTCATTAAATGGCACCTGCTTTTCATAGATAAGAGTGTTGATTATTTGTTTTGTTTAGCTTGTGTTTTTTGTCGGATGGAGTGCGGTTATCGCGGATTCAGTTCTGAGCAGGACGCAGTTTCATAGATTTTTTTTTTTTTTTTGCTGGGTTGGATTGTAAAGTTCCTGAGTTATTCTCAACAGGATCGTAAAGTTGACTTTTTGCCTCATCCGGACTTCACTGTACTTGTCTTAACTAATTATTAAAGTGGCTTAAAACACTTTAAATGGGCACGCTTCAAGAAACTGTCCTCAAACCAGTCCTGTCTGCAATTCCTCCTGTGGTTCTACATCAGATTTATACAGAGGTTAGCTGATTCCAGATCTGTGCCAAAGCGGCCAGCTCTACCCATGAGCATCTGCTGTATGCCTCTCTGTGGTATTACCCATGAAGCACCTGGCTCGTGCCACACGCCAGCAACCAGAGCCCAGATGGCAGCTAAACAGGCTAATTATTTCAACACAAAACTCTGATGCCCCACACCAGCACTGTGGGGCCACTCTGGCATTCTGCGTGTCTCTTTCTAGCTCTGCCGAAGAGGATGCCTGCCATGGCGCTATAAAGATGTCAAGTGGGTAATCATGGTCATAGACAGGTCCCGGTACAGTGCTTGCCGTCCAGATGTAAAGATGGTCATATGTGGTGTCCTTTGGAGGAACAAAGGCATTTGGCAGTAGTAGGATGCTGCATTGTCTTTGCCCTCGGTGCTCATTGATGCAGATGCCTGGTCTTTGTATTCCAGAGTTGACAATAACTTAAGTTTTTGAGAGCATTTTTTTTATCTTTTCACAAATATAACCACTAAAAAAATGCTGATTCAGATTGTAGATTTTTTTTTCCCTTCAATATATGAACAAAATATCAGAAACCAGGACTCACAAGTAGCATTTTGATGAAGCAGACGTTGCTCCTCGTGTGTGTTTTTAGACACCAACTTGCTCATTCATTCATTCATTCATTCATTCATTCATTGTTAGCCCGTCTGTCCCCTGGTGGCCATACAGCAGTATTATGATCTCCCCAGATGACCAAACCAGGATCAATCTCTAACTGTAACTCTCTATAACTGCATCTAGAACACAGTGTGTCCTTGTTTGTTTGGATTACAGCAGCTCTCTTAGCTCGTACAGTAAATCATGCCCGTGTAACTCAGACAGACTCAGCATAGTTGAATCAGACTCTAAGACATGTCAGTCGGCTGTTTGCAAGCTCTTAACTACTCCAGCGACGGTGCGCTGCAGGCTTTAACCAAATTATCCCTGGTGGTCCAGTAACCGAACAGTATCAGCATCTTTATCTGACATCAGAGGCTGCAGTTTTTTTTTTCTGTACATCTTCTCAGAGGTTGATGAAGTGTTGCCATTAGGGCCCGTCTCCTGCATCCTGAGGAAGAATGGGTTGTGCTTGATAGAGCTGGCACTTAGAACAAGGTGCAGGCCCTACAGCGATAACCTACTGACTCCACCAATGGGAGGAGGGCCTACATCTTGATCTACTGCTTCTTGTCAGAGAAGAGTATTGCTGGCTGTAGCCTGCGTATTTTGTGTTTTTGGAGAAATGTTAAACCGTTGAGGACATTCTGGCTTCCAAATGGTCAGAAGCGATTTCATTCTTAGGTATTTACCAGTGACAGCATAAAGAATCGGCAGAGCCTGAGTGACGTCATCCGTAGGTTTCCAAAGCGATGTTTGCTGTCCTTCTTCTTCCGCCTCCTGGCTAATCTAAATATCGGCAAAGATGTGGCTCATTGGCGGAACTGAATCTGGCCATATGATGCCTGGGTGCTTATGGAGTCTTATGGAGATTGACTCACTTCTGCAGCCTGTCTCAAGCGGCCACTCAAGGTATTACAGTTTTTAGCACCGGCTTCACGGAGGTTGCCGCTTGGTATTTGCACACACAACTTGTGACATTAGGAGGATATATTTGAGGATATTTCCCTGTAAAACTACTCAATATTGTTCAGTGAAACGTAAGACCATATAAGCGCTTTACTCACTGAACTAATGTAGACATGAATACAGTTACTTAAACGTAGACTAAACTGAGACCTATTGTTGTCTGTTTGTAGACTCAAACTCAGAGACAAATTAGCTGAAATAAAGCAATAAAGACTCTAATTTGTCCCAGTACAGTTCTACCTCACCCTCCTCCTCCTTCTTTTCCCTTCTCCCTAAAGTGTGTCCCATCTGCTTTGGGGACCTCTCCCCAGCATGCAGGGGTAGGATAAGCACACCATTTCCCTGTCAATACTTTGCTATTAGCCTCTGCAGATCCATATATCACTGAGCTGTAGGCTATGAGCTGGTGCGGGGTGTCCCTCTTATCTGAATGGCCGAGGTTGAGGTTCTCCTCTCTGCCCTGCACTTTGATTTATTCAACCAGTAGGTTAATGAGAGATGGAGCCTGCCCCTTTACTTTTACCCTGAGGGGGTAGAAACGTGTGCATGTGAATGGGGTGGAGTAGAGTGAGGAGGAGGCTACAGGATTTTTTCTAAAATGCCACTCCGGTTCTCTCAAGTGTTATGAACGATAAATGTTTATAACTAGATCTATGTGGACCTATAAAATAGTGATATTGCACATGCATGAGGCCTTTTATTATTTAAATGAATAGAGAAATGCAAGTATATTAGTGTTCGACAAGAAGATCCCATATTTTTCATACTAATTTAAAGCTAAAGCCAGGAGATGGCTAGTTCCCTGGCTGAAGACTCGAAACAGCGGGAAACCGCTAGCCTGGCTCTGTCCAAGACTGACAAAATCAGCCTTCCAGCAGCTCTAAAGCTCATTAATTAACATGCAACATGGTTTGTTTAATACCTAATAGTGTAAAAATGTTTAATGGGTGGGTATATGCTGGGCTGTTGTGCCCTCCTCTCCTGGCCGTAGCTTCATATAGTGAAAGTTTATTTTCCAAATTGCCAAAATATTCCTTTAAAACATTGCAGCTTTACAAAAACCACATTGTGTTTAAATTTGTATTTTTGCGAACAACAAGCAAGTGCCACAACATAAGACATAGACATAAGACATAACCGGCTAGTTACCTACTCGTCCAACAGCAAGAAGCTCATCTCGTGTCTGTCTTTCAGCCTTTCATTTCACAAAGCTCTTTCCAGCAGCTCAAAGTCAGTCCCAGATTTACTTTTCTTGTCCTGCGGCTTTTTGCTCGGTCACTCCTATTTTCTTTTTCTTTCATCATCCTTTTCATTCTCTTCACCTCTGCCATTATGTCCACAGAGGCTGCTAAGTCTGGTTACATTGCCCACTTGCCCAGCTCCAGTTCTGGCTTGATACCAGCTCCACTCTCCGTCTGCATTTGCTTGTGCCCTGGGCCTAAAAAGCCCCTCTTCCTTGTGGTTTAAAAACACCTATGGTACAAACACTAACACTCCCCCAGTGCTCACAGTCCGGCAGCCCAGCTAACTAACTGAGCTGCCATTAGCTAACAGCAGCAGCTGTCAGGAAACTTTGTAAGTCACAAGAGTTGAGTCGGAGCAGTCGGAGCATTAGGTGGAAAGCAAAAAACGATTTCTTCATAATATATGACTGAATTTAACCAAATTTAATGACATAGTTGGTGGCGTGTGACTTAGTGTTGTAAAGAAATACATACTTCCAGCAGGTTTAAATATGTAATGTATAAAATGAAGGCATATATATAAAGCTTTAAGCCGCATTCAGACAGGATCCAGCGCTGCAGCGAAAAACACAGGTTTTCCTAAAATGTCTCTGAAACTGAGATGCATGGACTAAACTCTTTGTCAAGAGACATAGACAGTGAATGAGAGTGAGTGAGCGCTGGACTCAATAAGGCTGGTAAATCAGAGACCACAGCACCTGATCCTGTCTGAATGCACGTTTAAAGTGTTTGTTTATCTCACGTCCACTAACACAATTTGCAGTTTTTACCAGCCAGTCAGAGACCACGTCCTTGTATCTGCATTAACCTGCATGCAGGGGATGTGTATCGGAGGAGCACATATTTGTTTACACCCTCGAACAGTACAAGGGAGTTGGACATTTCTAATTAAAGACAGAGGGAAGGAGGGAGCCCAAACTATTAAAGCTAGTCCTTACATCAGTTATTGAGACTGGCAGGGCTATAATGTGCAGTGTAATGGCAGGCTTACTGTGGTGAGATAAAGGATGACCCCTTCATCGAAGCAGTTTACAGCAGCTTGCCTTGATGTTGTGTTTCTTTATATTCCCGGAACAAATGCAACATGATATAGTAAATGATGATAAAAGGCAGGCTTAAAAAAGAGACGCGTAGCTTCTCAACACTTCCCTAGATCACTGAGTTACATTGCCTGTTACATCAGTGAGTTTATGACCTACAGAAATCTGGCCTCAATCCAAGAAGAAACTGTCTAATGAGCAAGCTGTGTCAGTGTCTCTAGCAGCTCCCTCTCAGCAGTCTGCCTGTACAGTTTGCAGTGTGTGTGTGTGTGTTTGAAAGCAACAGAAAATCTCTGTGTTGAAGGCATTTAGCTGTGGGATACAGGGGGAACTCAGGAACTCACGCACAAGCACAACAGGGGAAGACAAACCACTGCCAGATAAATGTCCTACTTAGCTATTACACTGTACTACAGTACATTTCAACAAGAAGTCAGACCCCTCCCCCTGCCTTCTTTTTACACACACACACACACATGCACGCGCACACACACACACATCCCTTCCATGAAAAATATCTAGCATATGGTTGTATGCTTCTAGCTTGTATCCCAAGGCCAGTTTCCCAGCTGGTTCCCTGTGAGAACAGCAAGAAACAGAGGAGCAGATAGAAGGGGATAGAAGAGCAGATACAGGGGATAGCAAAAAGAAAAGGAGACGCATAGAGAGAGAGAGGGAGAGAGAGAGAGAGAGAGAAGAAATGAAGGAGGTGCTCATGTGCCTCACATCCCTCCTAGCAGATGCATTGTAGGTCCGGACTGTTAAGTACCTGATAATTAGTTTGCCTGTGAGGCATCAGTCATTACGGTTCTGTAGCGACTAACAAGGCTCTGTTGGGTACGACAGGTTTTCTCTGTGATTTACACAGGCTCTTACAATGATGTTGCACCAACCCCCTGTTTTTTTTTTTTTTCTTTTCTTTTTTGAAGGCAACAGAACATACTGCAGAATATCGTTAAACGTGAACCTCATAGCAGGAATAGCCGTTTAATCCAAAAAAAGTACAGGAAATCTTCTAACAAGTGGACCTTGGGATAAGATTTTTTTTCCCCCACCATATAGATTTTGGAGACCTGAATATACTGCATGATTTCCATTCAATAAGTGGTATTGTTCTTGTCTCAACAGGTCATATAAATATATTCTCTCCGTCTTTGTATTGATCAGTCCAGGTACTCACAAGGACATCTCAGTCACAGTTCGTACAGACATTGTTAAGTACTGACCTTGAGTCTGTCGATTGAGTGACATACAGGAAACTACAAGAGAGATTGTATTTTTTTTTTTAAAAAGCATGCCCAATAACGATCACCATATACATATTAGAAAAGTATAATCAGAAATGTATAACAGCAGTACAGGGGAATCGTTTTATATCCAGCAGGATTGTTATCTTCAGTCTGCGGCCTGTTTAATTTATGAACCGGTTAAACATCAAAAGATCAGAGACAATTGAAGGGGAGAATTCCATTATAACAAGAGAAAATATTGGTCTTTAGATCCGGTAAACATAATTACAGACCCTCATCTGACCGCTGACACCAGTGTGGTATAATTATGACCTGTTTTTTTTGTAGTTTTGTTGCATATCTTTGGGAACTTTGGTGCAATGGAACAATCCAGGTGGATGTAAATCAGAGAATGTTGTTTGTTTGTTTTCTTCCAAACCAATGTGCGTTTTATGATAAGTTTTACGTAATTTACAACATAATATTTAAAAGGCTCAAAGCGAATGACAATACAAACGATTTTTTTTCTGATGAAACTAGAAACTTCTATTGATCTGCCTCTGCAAAGAACAATGCGTTCTCTAAAGGTGCCTATCGAACACCGGAGTGGGACAAACAGCACGCACAAAACACTCGAGAGAAGCGTAATTATTTTCTTACAACCTCCGAGAATTAATTCTGATTGCAATTTGACCCAGCTGGGAGCTGGAAGAAGCCATTTTGCATACGGCTGCTAATAATGCAGCAGCCCTGCAGACATCTCCATTATTGCGATTGCTGCTCTGCATTGCCTTTTAACAGTCAATAACTCGCAAGGCAAGCTTGTACTCTGTCTTGAAAGGGTTAACATGACTCTCATGTGCCACTGCCTCAACATCCATCATGTTTCTCTGTAACCAGATCATAGCTTCAATCACAGAGAAGATTAGATAGTAGTCTATTAATCTCCCATATTAAGCAGATCCATTTGTGAAAGCAAACGGCCCAGAGAGGCCATCCTTTCACTTGTTGTCTCTAAATCTGATTAGCAAGCATAACGACATGTTGCTGAGGGTCACAGGAGATATAGATTGGTCCTGCCTACATCTCCGCTCTCCATGGCTGGGGTGTTGCAAGAATTAACAATTTTATGTTCAAGGACTCAAGGGAATTTCTGTTGTAGTCACCTAGTTTATTGAGTGGGCAAAATAATGGAAAGGTGGGTTCATTTGGAGTGTTTTCTTTTGCAGAACACTGCGCGGTGTATTTTTGTGAAACTTTAGCAGTCTCTTCACTCTCAGTATTTTACATACCTTGCAATATTAGGGGTGGAAAAAAAATCACAATGCATTTCATAGTTCAAAGTATCCAAGTGCAAATATAGTTGGCATCTGTTCAGGTCTAACTAATTCTAACAGCTGAGCGAGGACATTTTCATTAATGTATGAACAAGGCATAGTTGCAGCATTGTCTGAGCAACCTGTCTGGGCAGACTGGCTGTCCAGATGGAGGTCTAAATAAAAGAGTAGAAGTTCGGTTAGTGAATCCGTGCTGCGATGATGAATGCGTCGCTTCATAAAAAGCTGATGCAGTGTGAGATGAGGAAGACGTAGTCAGATCCTGTAAGTAAGAAAAAGTAGCAACACCGCAAAAGTCCTGCATTTAAAATTTTTACTTTGGTAAAAGTACAGAAGAATTATCAACAAAAATAAAATTACTGTATTGCTGAACAAGTATGGAGACAATTTAAACTACTTTATATTCCATTGAGATTTACCAGCAATGTTTAATCTCTGACGCGGCCTTGTATTTTCTGTTTTAATCACATTTTGTTTAAAGTAACTACAGCTGATCAGTGTAGTGAAGTACAGAGTAGAATGAGACTGAAATACTTCTGCCACTGATGTGACGTTATCAGTGTTGTATCAAGTGTGGCGTACGAGTGAAAGTCAAAGCTTCTGTAATACAAGCCTGCATCTTTATTGTGTAGTATGATGAACAAAATATGAACAGAAATATCCACTCATTTTAAAAAAAAGGTCTGGGAATAAACAATGTGGCTTTAGATTAACACGTTTTGGGGATTGTCATGCGTACCTTAGGATCATTCAGATAAATACGCTTCTTTGTGTCAAGAACATTTGTGAAAACATTTCAAAATCACGTCAGACTTTTTCATGTAGAAAAGTTGACAAATCAGAGATATTGATTTGACTGCTGGTGTAATTTAAGTGTTTATGAGGAGACAGCGGGGTCGTTTTTTACACAGACTGTTGGATGTTTGATCTGTGACCCATTCAGAGGTCATGATGTCAGTGATGAGGCTGAAGATGATGTCACTGGTCTTTATTTAGCCACCTTACCTCAACACACGCTGGAAGAGAGCTAACAGTAACGTCCAGCCAGGTATCTGGTTTCTCTCTCTGACTTGGCTGGGACAAGGAGGAGAAGCAGGAGGAGGAGGAGGAGGAAGGAGGAGGAGCGGGAGGTGGAGGAATATCTGGTTACAGCAGGGAGCAGCGAGCGTGGGGACAGATCTGTTTACTTGGGGAAGTTAATTGATTGGGAGGAAAGGTGGTGAGGGGAGAAAGGAAGAAAAAGCGGTGGAAGGGGCAAAGAGAGGAGGGTCTGGAGGGTATTGATCATGTGACCGCTCCTGCCATAACCTCCAATATGCTTCTGTGCTTTTATTGCACCGTAATGCCAAATAAGACTGTTCCTTGTAAAAACAGCGGAGAAAAACAGGATGTGCTCAATGAGAGGGCAAGAGCATGCGATGAATCGTTGAGATTTGGTTCACTCATTAGGATCAATTTGTACCTTTTTCATTAACACTTTGGCCTCGATAAAGGTTATGTCACAGCTTATATTCTTCTGCACTAACCGGGCCTGTCAATAATGTGAACATTTAAACGCATCAATAGTTTTGAGCCCAAAAAAATGTGTATTTATCTGGAACAAATAATCGATGCATCGCCTTGAGATTTTTTTATAAATGAGCAGATTATTGTTACAGTCGTCTTTTATTTATTGTTTTAATGCTGCCCTCTTGGACAGATACTTTAATCTCAGCATGACTTTTATCTTTTATTAAATTAAGTTTAAAAAAATAATAATTTACATTGTCCTCAAACTAGTCCTGCTAAATTAATTTGCAAAAAAGAAACATGATAGTCTGAGTGGGATGTGAGCATTGTAGTTATATTGGCGTCATTAGCTCAGCTCTGCCCTCTTAATTTAATTTAAAATGTTATTTTATTGTCACATTATTATAAACAGCAGGTCAGACACACAAACAGAAATAAGCACAGTCATGCGCATTGTGTCTAGCAGGCGAGATAGAGCGTGTGATGGAGAACAGTGGAGTGCAGTCTGCATGCCGTCCACTTTGTATTGGATAGACCGCATTAATTATTTAACGGCAGGGCTGCTAGCTATTATTACAGAAAAACAGTGGACTGCATCTGCACGCTTTCCTCATGTTTGTATGTCAATACACACCTCGCCCTCGTGGGCTCAGCCGGACCACTGTGGAGCTCACATCTTAAGACAAGGGCACGCTGTATAGGTCATATTCACAAGGCACGGTGCAAAAGTAGTTCTCCGCGCTGAAACGTCCAGTTTAACGGGTTAATCAGACGAGATAGAGGAAGTCTGAATACGAGAAAAAGAAACAAGGCACTTTATGGTCTGTCTGCACGGTTAGTCCCGCCGTTGTAGGCACATATATGCTCTGTGCATGTGTGTAAGGGAGTAATACTGACAGGGAGGTATAGAACAAGAGCAAATACCTACTAGAAAGAACAGGGAGGGCTGGAGGTGAGAGAGAAATGGTTGCTCAGATTTGTTTGCCGTGTCATTTTTAGTTCTCCTCTCCTCAGTGTCGGGGCCCTTCCTGCCTAGATGGACATTTCTCTGTTATTCACTCTGAGGTTATGGTTTTAGATTGAGGGCAAAGCCCGGAGCCTGCTGTTTGTTTTGAAGGAATCCATTGTCAATATAGACGCAGGCGGGCTAGGATTGTTTGCAGAGTTAATAGTAGTTTGATGATGTCATTCTCAGTGACCTGAAGAGGAATTGACCCCTGTTGTGTGAGTATTTCTAAAATGCCACCTGCACAATTATGGTTTGGAGTGTCCCTGGGCTGTTGTATGTAGGGTTTGTTTTATCTGAGACAGTCGCAGTCACACACATCACACTCATGTGAACACACACACACGCATGCACGCACAGAACGTGTACTGCTACAGCTTAATTTGCTGACCCATACCTCCACATCATCTGAAAACATGTTCGTTGAATGTCAGTAGAAATCAAGTTCCCCACAGTGATGGTGAAATAATTTATTCATCACGAGTGACTTTTCCTGCATGAACCTTTCATATGTATTGGTAGTGACGCTCTAAAATAAGACATTTTCAACAGTGGAGTTCTTCAGATGGGTTCGTTTTATTTATTTTTTTTATCTGAACAACAGAAAAAAAAATAGGATTTGCTTACATTTACACATGCAGACACAGAAAAAAAGATACTGTAGATGGAGGTATCCATGACAGGCTAAAATTGCATTCATCCAGCATTCGCCGCTACTCCTGCTCATATGTCTTTGATGCAAATCATTTAAAACCGTTTCTGCTGACTGATCAAGTGTTTTGATGGTAAAAACGCCGCTTTTCTTGTATTAGTTTGATCCTCATATTGTTGATTTTCACAAAGTGCGGGAAAAAAAGAGGCTAAGAAGAGGAAAGCAAAAGGAGCTAACCCTCTAGAGAGATGTATAATTCATGCTCACGACATACCAGGTATGTGTGTGTGTAGGTCTTCCTGGATTGTGTTTTATGCTGTAGGATGATCACTGTGTATTTGCTGAGTCCCTGTCTCTGTGTCTTTAGGCTTCAGCTAGCCAGCAGACTGGATTTAGCCCAGGCCAGGACCTCCAGTGAGTCATGGTGGGATTCTCGCTTTCTCCACTTGAGGTGTGACATTATTTATTTCACACAAGTTCCTCTTTAGTGCGCGTTTGAGAGCATGAATAATACAGAAACAACAGAAGTGAAACTGTGCTGTCATCAGACGAGGCTGCCAGATTCACAGATTTACCATTTTTATTAGAAGATTTTGAGAGACTTTTCAGTTAATTAAAACTAAACGCCTTTCCCAATGAAATGTAATTATATATTTATTTATTTTACTAAACTCGTATTTGAATACAGTTACGAGGTCGCCTGATGAAGGTGTAATGTTGAATTTGTACTTAAAAATAATAAAACAAAAAAGTGATACAGTGAGTCATTAGCAATTAAAACAGACATTTTATTGTAGACTCTGTATACTCTAAGCTATTATTATGTATATAACACCATATTATAATACCATAATACAAATGATTTAATGCTATTGTTATAAAGAATGCTATATATTAATATCACTATACATGTTACCTCCACTTGCTGCATAAGTATATATATATATACCTTATATATAATATATATACGTTTTTATTTTTATTTATGAATATGTTTCTTGTATAGCCAGACACTGGATTTTTCAGCATTGGTCATTCTATACTAATACTAAAACTCAATACAAATACATAAACAGAAGATTTGCACTGAGAAAGACAGTCCCAGCAGGAAAAAACATTGTCTTCCACATCATTTTGGACATTTGTCATTAGTCATGTTCGTTGTTTCTGTAATGCAGTGTTCTATTTCTATTTCTGTTTATCAGCCTGACGTCTACACCAACACTAATATCTGCAAAAAGCTAATTGCAATCCAATATGTGCTCAGCAGATTTATCAGTCTAGGTCTTGGTAACATTTTTATAAGATCAATCTTACTGTTTTATTTTTGCTGTGTTTCATGAAAAGAAGTTATCAAACTAACTCACTCGTCCTTTAGCCTCAAGGTTCATTGTTTTTCTTCCACGGTCAGGTCCATGTTGAAGTCATCGTAAATAAAACCACCCTAAATAATTGTTTTGAACGGCGCTGTTTCGTGGACAGAGCTTCAGTGTTTTGCAGCAGAGGAAAGGCGGTGTTGTAACAGAGTAGACTGATGTCAGCAAACAGATAATTGCACTTTGGAGCTTCTGTAACATCTTTTTAAAACCTCTTCCTCTTTTTCTGCGATAACCTTTCAGGATTTTTCTTTAAACTACTTTGTGGGACTGGCACCTGGTCCAATGAGAACTGCAGTCTGACCTATATGCTCAAAAAACATCTGTACTTGCATCTAGCTGCGTTTCATATTACCACAGTGCTGTCCCTTTTTCAGCAAGAAAATGTGCCACTGTTGGGGAAAAAGTTATAATGGGCTTTAAAGTCACCTTTTCCCAACTTTTCCAGTTTGTTTCCTTTATTTACGCATATGATGTTACAGAGAAGCCGACAGGACAACAAACTCCTCCTTCACCTGCCTGACTGAAGGAGACAGACAACCTAATCTGCTCTGTTTGTGCCTGAAAATGCAGTTTGAAATCATCATAATCGACAAATGCATTCATTTTTATACTGTTACATCTTTACTGTGACTGAATCTATTTTTAAAGTGCAGCATGTATGTACCAGCTTCATCATGTCGAGAGCAAACCGTGTGGCATGGCTGCCGTCGTCACTCCATCATGAATTATACAAAGAGTGGAGTCCCGTGTGTGTGAAATGGCATTGTTCACAGGTTGTGTCACATCAGTGCATGTTTAACTAGGCAAAACAAAAGCTTTTCAATATTTTAGTGCGGAGGGACTGACAGAGTGAGGAGACATGGCTGTTGTACTGCTGCTCTGCCTCCTCCTGTCTCGTCCTCTCCTATCTGGTGTCCTGTCCTCTCCCCTCCCCGTCCTCTGAAGTGCTCTCCTCTCCTCTTAGATTACACAACTCTGAAAAACACTGCCTCAAAAACCCATCTCCAACTCAGCATCACCGTGTCAGAACAGTTTTGACACAATGAAGACAACATGAATTGACTCACAACCATCCGTCTTCTCCATTTATCACTTCTCCATCTGTCCTGTAACACGGGCTACATTAGCCTTGGCTCGCAACCCTTTTAAGCTCCCTCCACTGGGTTTGAATAGTGTGTGCTAAAATGCAGTGTTAATCAAACTCCAAACAGGTACACCAGGGTTTGGGTCTCAAAGGTCTAGTAAAAAGGCAACACTACAGAAATGATTAACAGGGGGGCTATTGAACAGATGTGGAAACAGAGACACAAGAGGAACACAGACATTTACAGAGAGGAGACTGTTTGAAGAATAAGATGAAGTTTGGTCCTTCGTATGTATTTACATTTAAGTCTTATTCGTAGTTATATGAGCTCAGATGCCTGTCAGAGCATCAAATATTTTTCATATCACTCAGGTTTTTTTTCCAGCACAGATGGGCTCCACATCTGCTCGTAAGTATTTGTGTTCCTCTTGCTGAGTCAACCACAGAGAAGGTCTTTACTGCTCCCTACAATCCACTTTGTGCCCTTGTTCGGGGACTTTGCCTGATTAGGCATCGGCTAATTGGGTCTGACTCGCCAGGCTTTTAAGTCACACGCCATCATGCATGAAACCTGGTTTAAAGTTGATGGATGGATGAGGCATTAACTATCATGAAAGGAGAAACATGGCATGGCACTTCCTGCTACGAGTGAACGCCGTCTCTCCCAGTCTGTGGGTCAGGACCCTCCAGGAGGGTCGCAAAACAAATCTTAAGGGTGCTGAGATGAACTGCTGAACTGCTATATAGCTTTATCACTATTTTATGCATAAAAATATCAAATCAAACCAAGATACTCTTATGTACTATCACATAATCTGAGTGACAAGTAGATATTGGTTCGTTTAAAGGGGAAACAAGTCATTTTATCAATGGGAATCACTGGCCTAGGGTGTTTGGAAACAAAATTCATGTTTAGGCGATGATTGCTGCCATTTGTCACTTGGTGGTCACATATTGTAATGGCAAAATATTTAGCATCTATTGTGTTTAATATTGTTCTTGCTCATATTATAATATTCAGATATCTTTTTTGACAGGCACGAACGCCTTTTGAATCTGGACAGAAAACAGTGATCAAAGCATCATCGCGTGCAAAACACACTCGTCAAACAACCAAAGAGGGATTCTTCAGTTCTTCTGAATAAAATCTTGGTTGAAACATTTTCCTGCTCGCACAGTCACGCCATAGTAAGGTGGATGAATGGAAGCAGAAGTTACAAGATGGATAAGCAGCAAGAGCAGAGACATGGATAAGTGACTGAGAAAAAAAGAAGAAGAAGAAGAAGAAGAAGCAGAGTAGTCGGATATTAATCGAGACATTTTAACTTTGTCATGAGAACATTTGCCAGCTGAAAGGTGCTCTGCTGATGTTTAGCCTGAGGGTGTGACAGACAGGAAGGGATGTTATGCTATCACAGCGTTTGATCACCGGCATCACGGGAACACAGCTATCAGAGAGAGACTCGTATCTCTCACAGCTGTTCAGGCTCTGTCGCGAGGCTTGTTTAGACATTGGTGTAAATGGGATGAGGAATATTTAACTCAGAAGATGTAAGCCAAGCTTCCTCCCTTTCTTTAAATCCCTCTCGAAAGTCATGCGACGTACAGTCAGAGCATTTCTTTGAGACTAAACAGATGGTCCAGGCAAATAAACACGTGCGTCAACCAGCAGAGATGTATTACTCAGGGCTGTGTAATTGTGTTAATTGTGTGTTAATAGGCATGAGTACAATTACTTGGCCTACATATAATGGAAGTCTCATCAATGTATGGATCCTGCCCCCTACTGTCAATGATGAAAATGACATCAATAATCAATTAGTGGGTGTTCAGTGTTGAGGGGCTGCAGGCTGACAACAATCAACAATCATTTGGGTCCTTTTCAGGGGGGAAATTTTGCTGCCCGGTCACCAAAAAGTCAGAAATTATAGTACAGATATTAAATACGTATGACACATTTTGGTTTGGAGTTTGATCATGTTTATGTTGCATTTTGACAATTTCATGTAGAAATGTGCGTAAGCTGCTTGTGCTGTTTTGAGGAGCACAGTGAGGAGAGAAGCTTCTCTCAGTGGGCCTTCAGTCTTCAGTGATTTTACAAGCCAGTGTTTTTTCTTGTCATTCCCTCTCTGTCTCATAGAAAGAAGTGTTTGGGATCTGTCATGACCATCCACCTCCTGTTGTATGCAGGGAACACAGCAACCTCTTCTGGACAAAAGTGAAAGCAGCAGATGGTGTAATGAAGCCAGCATAGCAGACGTGAGTAACACCTATTGTTGTTATTATCACTATGAGTCTGCTAAAACTAGATTTACAGAAATCACGACAACAGCTTCAGGACGTTAAGTAGGACCATACTGTCATGACTGTATTGCTGCTTAAACAGCTATAGAGTTTGAAATCGAGCCATTGACTCTCACTGACATCTCACAGGAAATGTTAAAATCCCAAATGTCTGGCATCACATCTCAACAGATAACTAACTAGTAATTTGACTTGAGAAAAATCGCATTATTGCCTGGGGAAGCGTTAAAAAGTATTCAATGATCAATGTATCTGATTAGTTTGCTTTGACGGTACAATGGTGAGCTAATCAGGCCAAAGGGATCAATGGAGCGGTTGTCACGCTGTCTTGCATTTCTTCTATCTGCGGATAACTACAATGTAAATGACTGGGTACTAAAGGAAACCCTACTGGGACGCATACTAAACTCTGCCTGTGCTGCATTGTGCACATGGGAATCTCTACAGACACTTAGCCAGTTCTTAATCAGTAGAGTGCGAAAAATAGGTCCCTATTACACAGCCCTCTCTGAGTCTCTTATCATCATATTTGTCAGGGCTGCTTTATTCATTTCCAGATCAGTTTCCTCAGACTGTAAACTTTACAGCCCTTGTAGCAAATCCTTGTGGTACAATCCTTATTGTTGCTGATAGGCTCTGAACCTCTTTCTTCCTTCTTCTCTGCGCCTCTTTTCCTCTTCCTCTTAGCCTCTCTCTCTCTGTCTCTCTCAGGCAGTAAGAGTTACAAGGCCACCAGATGCTCTCCCAGCCTATTTGTCTTGTCTCTTTCACAGACAAACTAATTGCTAAACAAAAGGTGCTGGCGTGTCCTGTCGAGTGCCCTTGTAAATGCTTTACAGCCACAGTTCCATTCTGCCGGATAGTTAAGTGGCTAATTATAAAAGGGCCCACAAAAGAGTCTGATTAGGGATGAAGGGGAGGAGGAGGAGAAGGATGTTGTCCTATAGCCTTCTATTCAGGGCAGCTCACGCTCAGCTCGACATGAATTCAGTCCTGCTGATGAAACTGTCCAAAGACACGTAAAGAAGGGACCAACTCTTTGTTGTTGTTAAAATAGACTATAGAGACTGTAGAGGTATTGCAGAGGATGTTAAGTGCTTGCATGAATTGTGTTGACATGAGTGGATAAAGCGAGTGTGGTCAGACCTCAATGTGACGCTTTTCTACGTCAGTACTGTAGACCAGGGCTGCAACTAATGATTATTTGTATTGATAAATCTGATGATAATTTTCTTGATTAGTTGATTAATCGTTTGATCTGTAAAATGAATAAATGAATGAATTATAGAAGCCCTCCTTTACTGAATACTCCACAGAAGTACACATAATACAGAAAAATGGCTCCTGTGAATGTGATATACTGTTAATGTATCTATGATAGTATATTACTGAATTATTATTAATAGCAGAGTAATGTAAAAAGTAGTTTTTTTTTTTACTGTTGGTTCAGATTGAGCAAATGTTAACAATCTTTTTACAGTGTTTTGTAGTTTAATCTATAAAAATGCTCCATGTTTTCTAACTTTAAGCCTTAATATAATTTAAAGAATTCACCTTCAGTACAGTTGTCTTGAACAAGGAAATTAGCTTTAGAGACCAGGCTGTAAACGTGTTTATTTCTGCGGTGAAGTTGGACATTTTAACATGGGGGCTTATGAAGATTGACATGTTCTGTATCCAGCCTCAAGTGGACGTTGAAGGAACTGCAGTTTTTGGCACTTTCACATTGGCTTGACTTCACAGCGCCATAGAAGACTAAGAAAACCTACTAACTCATATTTGTTAAACCAATGCATGAAAACAATGAATCAATTAGCAAAATTGTTGCGATTTAAATTCCTGTCCATAAAATAATTGTTGCAGCCACACTATTTAAAAAAAACTCTTCCACGTCTCTGACAGTCTTTGCAAGGACTGAACATGATAAGCTTCACAAAGGTAATATTTCTTGCAGAGCTGTTGTCATGGATTGGTTTATATTGTACGGTTGTTGCTGTTGCTGCACATAAAACCTTTACTTTTCGGAAGTGAGAAGGAGAAAAGTAGAAAACGCTTCTTCTGATGTGTGTGTGAATGCCTTCTCCTTACTTCTGCATCTGTGAGAATGTGTCCCATCACCTGATGATGTGTTCATGCGTACATGCGTGTGTGTGTGTGTGTGTGTGTGTGAGCCTGTCTGTGTACGGGCTGAGAAAACAGAGAGCCCTGACTCCTTATCTTGACAAAGTTGGGTAATTAACGACAGAGCCTATTAAAGGGAGAATATTCAGCCAGTGATGAATGGCTTTAATAACAGGGCCGTGTTCTCTCTAACAGAGACAGATCCTCCCGCCACCATCTCCCTGCCCACCAGATAAAACTACCCAGACTCCCATCTCACCACCCTCTTCATCTTTCCCTTTTCCCATCGGCAGTCTCATCCCTTCTCCATTTTCCTGTCTTTGTGTTTTCTTTTTCACTCACTTTAAACATTTTTTTTTTTTTTGCTTTTCTCTCAAAGATTTCATATTTTCTTTTCCGCAAGTTTCAGACTGACTCGAATTTTACTTGCGTACATAAAAGCATACTGCGTACTGTCCACAAAAAAAACGCGCATAACATTTGTATGGTAAGTAAGCGCCGTCTTATCATCTACCTGCGTGAATGTTTTTGTGGACGTGTTCCTGCGTGTTTGTCTTGTAAAACATCGTTAGCCTCTTTGTGTAGGGGCCATGCAAATTGGACAGTTAAGAAGCGCCAGGACCGATTTATGTTCCTGTGCAGCCCTTTAACAGGGGCTGTGCTACTGCTTTATGTGTCCTGGTGGGGTTGGGGGCAAGGGCTTACCACAGGGGTCACATTTATCACAGCCCCATATTGTGAGATTGGTCCAGATGTCTGTCCTCATTATAAGAGACCACATCTTAAAGTGGAAACATTCAAATGGGTGAGAGTTAAGCAGCCACTCGCCCGTGTGCATCAAAACTGTGTTTCCGTACGAGGTACGTGGAAAATTTATGAGCCGATTTATCTGTGCGTTTCATTTAAAGGGCCAGTTCAGCCATATTGCGAAACACATTTTTTTATTTGCATCCCCGACCAGAAACAAGTAAAATAAAAACATTTTTTCCACAGATTTAAGTCAAATTGCTCCAGCACCTCAGTTAAATCTGATACCGGATGAGCTGTGTTTTTCTAAAAGATTATATCAAAGAGGCGTCCTGGTGGCCGAGTGTTTAAGACACATATAACTGCAACATACCCAGTTGAATTCTAACCAGGGACATTTGTTGCATTTCTCCCTCACTTTTGAATATTAAATAGTAACCTCCAGTCGCCCTGATGATTCATAGACCTCGCTGTGAGACTGGACTATCACAATATCAGACTGTCATGACACGATTACCGTGGCCGAAAGAATGGAGAATTCTATCAGTCAAATTTATGTTTAACTTTTTGTGTGTTTTCTCTCCTTTTTGTAGCTGTCGCACTGTAAACCATCGTTAATGTGGATTACTGCCGCCTGTTATAAAGTATGCAGTATGAACCACAAAATGGGAATGGAAGGAAAAGGTAATGATTCAAGAGATACACAGTATTATCGTGCGTTTATTAGTAACACAATATCAATATTTCCCAAATATTTGTAATCACAATTTGAGTGAAATGACCCTTTATTCCCAATGATACTTAAAAACACAATTTTAAACTGATAACTGATGTGTCAGAAGTCTAATTTGTTCATGCATAGAAACTTTTTTTTAACATGTTTTGGGGTTGTAACGATGCCTTCTGTTGCACTGTGAAAGCCCATTTTGTGGCAAAGGAATGATTACCACTTGAGTTCTTTCCTATATGTCGTGTTTTCATGAGGTCAGAAGAAAGAAAAATATTTGCGGTAAAAAAAAAAAATATTGATTTTGGATCTTTTGTACAGACTGAATGAGGAAGTAAAGCGAATGCCAACAAAATAAAGGAAAATGTGTAAAATAAGACAATAAAGTGTGTATTTTTGTTTGTTTGTGTGTATCTACAGACACAAAAAAAAGACCTGGACGCCCCCAAGAAAAGGATAAAGCCAGAAATATGACACAAAACATCGGACAGCTGCAGTTTGGCTTCAGGTTTGGGGCCTTGTCAAGCACACACACACACACACTGTTACACACTGAGCTCCTCTCCAAAGTGACTCCCATGTGTGCAAAAACCTTCATACAGAGGTTGTAGCATCCTGTGCTCCCTCACAGGACCAAAGGCAGCGAGTCCATTAAATACACATGAGAGTCTAATTAGGGCCGCCCTCGTGTAGCGGGCTTGGGGGTAGGAGTCATTGGGGAACGACACTGCCAAGACCCTGACACTCAGAGAACACACTCTGCAAATTAATAGAGAATGACCAAGAAGTACCTCTGTGACAGACTGGGACCTCTGCTTCCTTGGAGGCAAAAATGTTCAGTGCTGATTGCTCTCATTAAATTTGTTATAGTGATATAATTATGAAAATATGTCTGGAAAATGGGATGACTCTTGGTGTGTGGTTAGTTTGCATACTATGGTAAATTTGATATGAATGTTTAATATTTATATGGTTCATGTGACCTTTAAATGAGACCAGGGAGAAGAAATTGTTGAGTACGTCTTCAAGTTTGTGGCCTCGTTTTACCCAATTTCTCCTGTAATTCAAACCCATTATGCATCTCTGTTGTGGTCTTTAAATGAGTGATAGTCAACCATTCTGAACAAGATTAACATAACTGATCATTTTGCTAATTTGTTCTGAATTCAAGCAGGAAAGGGGACTCGACTATATTTCCCATTATAATTAGGTTGATAATAACGTTGGGTGAATTATTGCATTTTTGTTATTCAGGAGGGCAAAGTCTTTCCTCTGCTGTGTGTCAGATGAGATATTAGTGCGGACATAATTCTTATTCTGGCAGCAGCACGGTGACTGATATTATTTAAATTACACCTCCTTGGGCAAAGTATTCGGAAATACTTTGCAGATGGGAATTCATCACAAAATGGTGTTGAGAAAATGAGGGACATCAGGGTTTGATTACGCTGACAAAAATGTCTTTTTTCAGAGCGAGATGACTAATGTTGGTAACAACTGACGGGGGAGTGCAGTACAGACAGACAGACAGACAGACAGACAGACAGGCAGGCAGGTAGGTAGGTAGGTAGGTAGGTAGGTAGGTAGGTAGGTAGGTAGGTAGGTAGGTAGGTAGGGTCATTTTCACATCTTGCCAGTGTGGCCACAGCGTCAGTAGGCAGCTGTTTTCAGTGCTTTAAAAACCCACTGTCCACTACCTGCTCAGCACCAAGAAGGCAAACAACGTTAGCAGCTAGCTGGTACTGTTAATGCATCATTTAGTATCTAAAGAGCCGGATGTTTTCTCCGGGCCTTGGGTAAAGAACAAAAGGGAGCTAAAGAAGAGTCAATATTACACATTTTTAAGGTGAAACACCATGATGGCGTTTAGTGTGATGATAGAAACTTCTCCCATGTGCCATCTCCTGGTCTGTTTCACTCCCCTCATTAAGCTGCAACTGGTGAAGTGCCTGGGCCAGTATCTCCAACCTCAACCTCTGAAGCTTCTAACTCCTTCAGAGTTGTTGTAGGTCTGTTGTTGACCCTCGCTAATCTCACTGTTGCTATTTCTTAATGTTTGGTTTAACGGTACTGTTTTTGGTAACGTGCCGTGTTCCTTTGTCTTTGTGTAGATGTAGCTTTTGTCAAGGCTGACTTACCAGAAATTGGACCTTCTACATCCTGCAATCAATTGACTGAGTAATCTCCACTTAACTAATGATGTGACTTCTTAAACTAAAGGAGGCAAATACTAATTTTATGAATAATAACTCATTTAGGTCCTTTTATAGAGAACAACATTTGTGTTGTTCAGTGCCAAAAAAAGCTGCATAAAAGTGATTTTTGAAAACAATGAAACATGAAGGTTTTCAGGAGGGTCTTTAAAGACAGATTGATGGATACAACATGGCTCACCTGTACAGTTGGTGTTCTGTATCTACGAGCTTCAGCATCCTCCCTGCTCCCTCCTCTCCTCTCCTCTCCACCACACTGCTGCTCCACTCTGCTCCCCCCGCTCTCCTCCAGCTCTGACAGCTTTGGCCTTTAAGCTCGGCACTGTTATCACTCGGGCTTCTCATTTTAACAAGAGCGTCATTAACGTCATCTCGCTGAGCGTTCTGTCGCGATGACTGACAGCTGTTTTGACACTCTTCTACCTCGTCGACTGCACACACACACACACACACACACACACACACACATGCAGTTGGAGGGCTGACTTACAATAACCCAATACTAAAAATGTCAGCGGCTCCATTTAACTTTATTGGTTTTAAAGCCAGTGGCTAAGGGATTTTTTTTTTATGGCCCACTTTCTTAAATATCTTACGGTGAGATAGTGCTGTCTAAATTGTATTATACATTATAAACTTCTGCAAGTATATGGCAGCAGCTACACAGGAAACGTGAAGCCCACTCTTTATGGCACACAATTCAATGTAAATTCATGTGTAGATAATATACTTAACCTCATTTGCGGACCACTGTATGCTCAAACAGATGGACAACGACCGTGTTGGCCAAATGGCCCGCTCTCTCGAATATAACAGACCTTTTCTGTTTACCTTTAACATGCCAATATATCTGACACACGCCTCTTCTGAGCGTAGATGTGTACTGCCCATTAACTGAACTTTAACCCTACATTTCTGGCCAGCGGACCATAATCCAAAGCCACCCCACACCTTCTGGTTTCTATTACTGTATATTATTATCCCATATCTGAAATTACAATGTAATGGGGTGCGGTTTAACATAAACCTGCCATTCTCAGAAGATTACAGCCACTTACGAGGAAAGTTTATGCGTCTAGGTAGTTCTGCACATTTTGTAATAACCGTTTTCAGTCTGTATGATTGACCGCCAGCGTATCAGCTGTCTTGCAGTGCCACATTAGTCCTGACTTTTTGAGTGACCCTGAAGACACCCTTGTGAAACATAATGGTAAAACAAGATTGTCATACATAATCCCCGGAAAACAATCCCAAATATCCACAAAGCAGGCTTCATCCCATTTCACCAACATATTTAACATTTTTCTGCGATGAGCACTTCAATTCCCAGAGTACCCAAAATGAATTGCATTGTGGATTATCATGTAATTATGGATCTTTCCAAAGTCTGATAGAGCAGGAAAATTGGGTTCTGAATATTTCATAATGCACAGCACCATCTTTGTTGAGGAAATTATTTGGGGTTAGCATGCTCATTTGCAGAATGGATAAAGGTTCATTGCGAGGCACCAGAGTGCAGTAATTGGAAATCTCCAGTGATTCAAAGGAGTCATTCAAAGATGAGCATTTCTACTCCACTCAACTGCATTCAGTGCACCATTAATCCTCCGTCAGACACCAGAAAACTATCAACCGCATTCCAAACCTATCAGGCTGTTGCCATATAGGTTATTTGTTCCACAGATACATCATGCTTGTTTGACACATGTGACTTTGTGTCTTTTTTTCTGCAGATGAGCCATACCCTGTCCCAGCCTCAGCCACCGCCAAGAAAGCGAAGGAATGGCAACCCGTGCGAACAAGAATGCATTCTTAAGGCAGTGATGGTAAAGATGATGTTCAGACAGGTGTAACTGTCAGACACTGATATCAGTATCAGACAATGATAACAGTTTCACTGCATCATGAAATAATATCAACATTACGGAGGAAAACAAAACAACCAAACAACTTAAGGTTGGATAAATTACACACTTATATGAACACTCTGACTGGGATGTAAAAGAATAATTTTGTCGCCTCTAGAAAACATATGAAGAAATGCCAGTTTTGAAAAATGTCATCTTTAAAAGGCAAATCTAAATGTCAGAGAGACAGATACTTTACACATAGAGAGTGCTGCCTTCTGGGCGTAACACAGAAAGGCGTGAGAATAATATTTTTTCCCAGTTGAAATGAACTGCAATTACCCGGCATCAAGCATACAAAGCAGTAAGCTCACATTCACACTCACATCGCCTGGAGAGGAGCGTGGTCACTGTTTGCAACATTACTCAGGAAATCGGAGAAAGAAAGCACAACAAAGGCAAAAAAAAAAAAATGTGTTTTTTAATGTCACAGGGAAAAATAGAGACTTTACTATATTACAATCTGCAATATGCTACCGACATTTAATGAATTTAGTGTCAGGATATAACGACTAGGCGATTAATCGTGTTAATCAAAGGAAAAGTCATTTTCATAATTGATAAATCAAGTCATTTTCCAGGCTGAAATGCCAAACATTTGATGGTTCACGCTTTTAAATGTAAGGATTTGTTGCTTTTTTGATACATTGTGGTAAACATCTTTAGTTGTTGTTCAAAGAAACGATGCAGTTTGCAGACGTCATAACCCCAGTCAGAAATTATGACAAGTCAAAAGTTTAAAAACTCACAGCAGTGATCTTGATGGAACTGTAGTCATTCCTTTGCATTTGTAGAAAGGAATGGTAATAGGTGAAGTTATTGTACGGCTAAAGATGTTTCTCAACATAACATTTGCAGATTTCTCAATGTAACACGTGCATGAAAACTATTGCATGTCAGCATTTTCAAGCACGTGTGCACACTCTTCTATTCTATTCTATTTGTGCGTTGATAAGAGGCCGTTTTAGCCATTGGCGTGAGGTCACAACTGTCGGCCACAAAGAGCTGAGATAAAGCAAGTGGAGCAGTGAGTCCTGTTTGGGTCTAAATTTTGCATGCTGGCGAATGTCAGTCTCATGAAACAGGGCATTTAGGTATAAAGCCTTCCTTGGTCCTCAGTTTGCTTCGGATTGGATGGAAAACGTCTGCACTTCTTCAGTGGGGAATATGAGGCCTGAGTGGGTGATTCGACCCCATTTGGATCACCGGTGTGGCTTCTACAGGTGAGTAGGTGAATAAAAAGCAAAAGAAAGAAGAGGAGGAGGGACAAAAGTGAAGTGCGATGGGCAGAGATGAAGACAGAGGAGGAGAAGAGGTAACGCCGGAGACAGCAGAGATGGGATCAGGGAAAGCGGGGTGAAAGAGACAAAGACTCGCCTGTCTGCTCTCTGTTCTCTCTGTCCCAGGTCATGTGTTTTTATATTAATGGTTTGAGGTCATGTGTCAGGTCAGGGAGAGCTAATCTTAACTCCATGGCTGGAGGGCACCTTCAACCCACAGGGCATTTAGGTATCTCTTCAAGCCAACAGAGAACCACCGGGCTCTTCTCTTAGCATGCAAATGAGACAGGAACAAATGTCCCATCACTTCTGGGGCTCCATGTCCCAAAGTGCTTAACACTCTTCCTGTCAACCCCCCCCCACTCCAGCTGCTTCAAAAACCTCCCTCACTCTTTTTTCCCTTCCTCTTATGTTCTTTAAATGAGCTTCCCAACTCCACTTCTTTCTCGCAATTCAATTTTACAAGGCCATTATCCCGGGTGTAATGTGGAGGTTAAATATATCGGGGCAGACGTTATGTGAAAATAATTAGTGCTAATGAATAATGCACTCATTCAGCTGATGAAGGATGGTTGGCAGGGTAATGGAGTGCAAGGGAGGGGCCCCTCTGACAAATGAAATTAAAATATTTAAACACTGTTTTACGATATTACCGGGCGGGCCCTCGCACTCTTTCCCTGTTACCTGCTCGCTACGTGGAGAAGGCAGGTCTCCATGTGACATGATAGTTGTGTCATTACTCATGCACAACATCTGTCTCACCAAAGACGGAGTCCAGATACACGGAGGAAATGTCCCCTCACCCCATTTTCACAGCACCTTACACCACAGCTAATCATCCCTGCCCCGATAATCACTTTGAGGACATCAGAGACGCCAGTCCAATCGACAGCCCCTGTCTGCCACGTTATATTTCGTTCCTTTTATTTATTGCCACTACACTCATTCGGCCTCTTACGATCTCATTCCGCGCCCATCATGTGACAATGAAGGATGTAGGTTTTAAATCGCCCAGTTTACAGCACCCTCCCAGTCAATTGGCCTTCTCCAATCAATAATGGTGGACCAAGCGCTCTGTGACAGATAAATGGTAAAGCATCAACACCATTTCATTAGACATGATAGTTAGAGGAGGGCAGAGGAAAGTGCCTTTGGCAGGGGACACATATCTTCATGAGCTAATAATACATATTGCTCAGCGCTTCATTCGCCAAACTCTCCGTAAGGCTCGATCGATTTCACCCAAGAGAGCACCCACTTTGACTGACTTTAGCCATTTTCTTAATTTTGTTTCCTCAGGTTTTGAGATTTCTGCAACCAGTCGAATACAGTGGAAGTGCCGAGAAGTCATACTGACAATGCTAACATGCTCATGCTAAGCAGATGTAACATTTACCATGTTTACCATTTTTAATTTAGTATGTTAGCATGCAGCAAAGTAAATCTGAGATGGGAATATCATTCGTTTTGCAGGAATTTACTCATAAACCAAAGTATTAGACACATTTATATTTTGACCTGATGATGGCAGAAGATTCAAAGACCAGTAGTTCCTAACCTAAGTGACATATTTTAGGGTTATTTCAGATTATATTCAGTGCATAACAATAACAGTGAAGAACAAATGATAAACTGGACAATAACTCAAATAATAACTGCAGGAAGTCTGTGTAAAATGAGAAATTTGGATGAATTTTGAGATTATTTTCTGTCAATATTACATCAGAGGTGAGGTTTCCTTAGGGTCAGGTTTTCTCGTACCTCTGCGAATCAAGAACCCTTCTGTAAAGTTTTGTTGACCTTTAATGGGGGTCAGGACCCCTAGGTTGGAAACCTTTGTTTTAAGTTATTAGTTTTAAGAGGACTTAATGTGTGTGCCAAATTTCATGGCGAGAGAGAGATTTTAGTCAAAATGACAAATGTCAGCCTCGCGGTGACACAAGATGAAAAGTCAGAACACTAAAAGTCGGTTAAGTAAGGGTTCATCCTCTGGGAAACATGAATGTCTGGACTGACTGGAACTATGTGTAAGTATCTGGGACACTTCATAGACATTTCTTTTTATGCAATGTTTTAATTCTATGTGCACCACAAATGTAATTTCACCGACATTGCAGTGGAAGCAGAAATTTAGAGATATAAAAACCTGCTCAACTAAAACCGAAACTATTGGCATGGGTAGATAATGTCAGCTTACAATGGGTTGTTGTTTTGAAAAGAAAAGGTGCGAGGAAGGGCACAGTATGTCCTGCTCAAGCCAAATGTCAAAGAGAAGATATAGGTATTAACAATTCTGAGCAAAAAATACCAAATTATATCTCAGACTGTTACAAAGATCTGTTCAGATCTTTAAGTCAGGGTTGTGTTCAGTTTTCACGGGACAATGGGTGGCTGTGATTTAAAAAAAAAAAAAAAAACTAAGTACTGTGCTGCTCTTTCCTTGGGGCTTAGCAGAAACAACCAGCACACCATACCCGGCCACATCTGACAACTTTCTTTTATTAATCTCATATTTTGCAGATTGGTGCCATATACATTTGACTTGTAAAACAGACCTAATTACAGGGCCTGTAGTATGCAAGCCACACATCAAACAGTAAGTTACAGTAAAGCCTATGATCTCAGTCGCCTTTTTTTCTTCCCTCCCTTGCCTCCGCACACCAGAAACACTGATTATAACAGGGACATTAAAAGGGAATTACAGCGAAACAATTTACACTTAATGTAGCAGTCATATGAACAGGGAAGAAGGATGGACAAAGATATAGCAGTATTAATAATACATGCTTTAATTAAGCAGCTGGGAATGCACAGAGCAGGATCAAGGCACGGGGAACGACGAGGGAAGGAGGAGTGGTGGAGAAAGGGAAAGCGGTGAGAGAAAGACAGCTGAAGGAAAAAAGAAGTGAGAATAAAAGACCGGATGACAGAGAAAGTGTAAAACCTAGAGGAGGCTAAAAAAAAGTGGAGTAGGGAGGAGGATCTGAATATGTTGCTGTGGGTTTTTTTTCCTGCACACTGTGATTCATGGGCAGTAAATATGCAAAGCCTGATGGCCATAAGGCAATCAGAGGAGCGCCACTCATCTACATGTTGCACAGTGGGCTATAATCCATCTGAGGGGCAACGAATAATGATACCAGGAAGCAGAAATAAGAGCAGGGTCTGTTTATTACCTCAGACAGATCCATAATGCATACAGATGTGAGGGAGGCATGCAGCAGCAGCCTCTGGCCAGAGAACTCCATTGAAAAGTGGAGATGGTAATATTGTTTTTAGTGTAATGAAAGACAATCTGATTTAAGCACCTATTAAGGCATGCTGTCATAAAGTTTTAAAACAAGTGCTCGAGCTATAATGATCATTGACAGAGTGGAGAAAAGCTGAGACGGAGAGTAAGAAGAGCTCATCTGACACCTCAAATGCAGCAGTAAGGTCACCTAAATGATATGGGTTTTGCAGTATGGCTGCATAGTAACATGTCATGTCCAAATATGCGCGTATATTAAGGCTACATCTGTGCAGATAAAACCAATAAAATAATAATCTCACCACTTGGTGTCATTGTGTTTTCTTTATTTGCAAAGACACACACACACACGCACTCCGACACAAAGGCCTTGCTTTCCTGTCTCCTCACAGAGGACATTAACACCAGGATCCTCCTGGTGCCGGAGCATGTAATAAATTGTGGCGAACATTGATAAACTAATGCAATTACCTGCAGGGCAAGCAAGTCAGCTAATTTAAAGATACCAGGTTTGTTCATGTGGTGGGAGGCCCTGAATAGGCCCCGTGGGTGAAAGATGGCACCTTTATTACATCTGAGAGGTCAGCTTGGTAGCACTGTATTAGGATTGATCTTTTGATCCCTGCCTGGAACGCCCCCCCCGCCACCCTCCCCTGTACTGTACCAACCCCATCTGGCTGAGAGAGAGAAAAAACGCTTATCTGGCGTAAAGGGTTAACTCCGCTAGCCAGGCAGCCTAATTGAGCACCACACATCTCAGCTACACAGCAGAAACAGGAACCTAGAGGGTCGTAACAAGCCAGGCGTGACTTATTCACATAATAAACCGAGCAGATATCTAAATGAGCCATTGAGCTAGCCAGAGGGAGGGAGGCCATTAGGGCGCACGGACCATGGGTACATATTTGTATATCTACAATTGCCCTATCATTTGCATATGTGGCTGGCTATAGAAATGTTAGCTGGTGCTTGTACCCAGGGGCATAATGACACAACAGAACAACTCTGTACTCATTCGCAGTATCATAAACAAGTCAGAGACACATTCCTTTATCCAAAAAACAAAAAGCGATATATGTTGTGTTGTATTGGAAACAAAGCGACCGGAGGCCTGCGGTGTTCAGAACAACCCTTGAGACATCATGAATGTACGTTCCCTCGTGGTGAAGGCACGGTTCATTCAAGAGTCTTTTTTTTTACTATCTACTGATCAAATATGATCACCGGACTGGCCTCTAGTGTGGTATATCCTTACTCTGCCCCTACTCGACTAAACCTGCCAGTCTGTCAGCTAATCGTCCAACAGCCATTTTTTGCTAAGTTGTAAAAAGTTGTGACATCTTAAGAGTATGAGCTCCACTGTAGATCATTTATCCACTGAAAATATCTGACATGTGAACAGTAAGTGTAAGCTTAAAGGAACAGTTTTTGAAGTAGCAATATTAGCAGTACTACTTTTCCACTGATTTCAGCTCTGGCTCTGTTCAGGATTAAGAGTCTATCATGATGGTGAGACTAATATTTCCTGAGGTGGTACATGGTGCAAAAAGTCTGAGAAACACTGCTGTAGCCTCGTCAGCTTCGTGGCCATGACAGGATTTGTCAATCTAGGCATATTTAATTAAAATTGTTAATTGTAAAACTGTAAATTTCATATCAAATATGTATTTTCCAAACTATATGCTGCACAGTACTATTAATCAGAAATCAACCAGCAAACACCCCAGAAAACTCAATTACCAGTTATTCTGCACTCATATTCGTCTGTTATGCTGTTCCCTTCAAAGAATAACACAAGGTTGTTTCTAATCAGCAGCCCTGTGGTCGTGGGTCAAGGGTCAGCCTTTAATGTGACCTCTGACACATAATTAAATTGCCATCTTTAACCTCAGTTACAACCTGTCACAGTGCATTGGATTACATGCTGCAAATCACTCCACCAATCAATGACAGGAGAGGGTGAGGGGAGGGGCCTGCCGCGTCCATCCACATCTGCACAGAGATTATCTTTAATGAAGTTGAACTGTGCTGTGATCATGTTAGTGTACAGTCTAATTAGATTGTGAATGACTGCAATAACACACACTCGTCTTAACAGGGAGAAGGAGACTGCAGATAAGGTATCAGAGAGCCACTCGCAGCGTCCAGTCGTGACTTGTTTCAGCTTTAGCTATTAGTCAAAATAGCCAGCTATTAGGAAATGTGTATGCAGGAGAAGATCCTCCAGACTTATTAAAGCAGGTTTGGCTTCACATGTACTTTAAACAACAAACATGAGCATGAGTGCAGTTCTTGAGATCGATAAAACCACTGCAGTCAAGGAAATGCTTCAGTTTTAGGATCCTGGTCTTGTGCATGATGGCTTTCTGTCACTCTGTCGTGGCTTACTGTGAGACTCAGAACAAAGCCATTGTTAATGATAACAGTAACACCTGTCAGTGGTGAAAAGAACGCACATATTATTCTTAAATCAGCAATTGCACCTGATGAATCAATGTCCAATATTCACTCTGTTTTAGCTCTGTTTTTGGTCTCTACCGACTCCTGAGGGAAATATCTGGCTCTTTAACTGCTAAATCCTCCACTATGTTCCCCAGCTAGACGCCAACTTTGTTCTCCTGCCGTTTAATACTGAGCAGGTAGTAGTACACTTTGTGCAGAAAATGGCTGCTTGCTGTGTGTGAAGAAAAAACAACAACAACAACACTATGACATCGATGAGAGTGAACCAAAAACCTGGAAAGTTAAGAAATGAGCTGAAAACTCAAGTGGAGCTACAGATTCAGGTGATCATTAACATTACCACACTGTTTGCACATTGCAATTTGATATATTGATATTATAAAAATAACATTTAGTCAGTTGACAGCTGTATTTAATTTACAGATTACATTTTTAAATCAAAACATATCTTGGATCGCTACAGATTAAACTTCTGAAAAGTAAATTGTTAAAATGATCTCCACTTAAACCACCTGCAAAACAATAATCCAATATTTTATATATACATATATATATATATATATATATATATATATATATATATATATATATATATATATATATATATATATATATATATATATATATATATATATATATATATATATATATATATATATGTAGTAACAGAAAATAGGAATATTGAGAGATACAGTAACTACAGAGGCCTATGTGGGCAATTAACACAAGAAACAAAATGTAAACCAGCACACCGGCAACAACAAAAGGTCCCAGACACAATCCCAGTAATGTACAATAATAACAATAATAATACAAATACAGTAATGAGCAGCATATAATATCACTACCAGAGGGGCCATGACTACAAGAGTACAACAGCAAGGATAAAATCTTAATATTATATGATAATATATAATAATAAATACTCTGAAACAGGCCCAATATGCATAACGAGTACTTCTGCTTTTGAAACTGATAATAATAACTAACTTATTAACATACTAATATGCTAACTTAAATGATAACCTAATGCTACATCCCGTCCCTGGAGTTACACTGCTGAACTGCTGACGCACATCCTGTGAGATGAATGTTCTAAAAATTGAACACATAAACTGAGATAGAAATCGTAGAAATCTAGTGAAATTGAACAGTTTATGGCACTCCGAATATATACTGAGAAGCACTATAAAAATAACATAAGGAGAAATTGGCCCCCAGCATTGCCATGTTTTCACATGTAAAGCCGGAGCACTCGGGCTGCAGCATCATGACTGAAGTAGATTTATTGTGATCTGCAGGTTCAGGGCAGACGTGTCTTGATTTATTGATGGCATTGAGGGTTACCTGGGATCTGTGGTCAGTAGACGAGGTTAAAGGGCTTTGTTGTGTCTAGCGCAGCAGTATTTTCCCACAAACTGAGGATGATGGAGACGCTGATTTTTTTTTTTTTAGAAGAAACAATACTTTGTGTTTTTGGTCTTGCAGCTGAGTAATAACAAAGATTTCTTTTTATGCAACATTAAATTTTATTGGTGAAGCTTTACAGCTGAAGTCGCCGTTCTCGCACAGGCACTGATTCCACACCAAAACTACAGCTGGTGTTACAGAAAAAAAAAATGTGTCCCCAAACTCAAATGATCCTGAATGACTGTGCTGATTATGATTTAGAGGCTGCTAGTTTTGTTTCAAACTGTGCCTTGCTTTGTGGCCGGGGGCCCTGTGTTGTTTAAAGGGTTGTCGGGGTATAAATACTAAATTAATCATGCTTTGGCTCAACTTGCTAGGGACTGAAATTTGCTTATGGAGGCCTATGATCACATAAAATATTAATGGCTTTACAGAGAACTGGCATTGTAGCAATGGGGGCAAGGCGTGTGAAAGCATAGAGCGGTGTGTGTTGGGAGGGGTCACTGTTGATTTGAGATCAGAAACACCTTCCTTATATCTCCACCTTAAACAGAAAACACGGCGTATAGCAAGTGGCCAAAACATTGTGTCGTTGCACATTATCCATCCATTAGGATGAATTTTGTTCAGTGTTCAGTGGTAATTGCTGATTAATTGGCACGCTGCAATGTTTTTTTTGTGTTGTGAAAATGGTGGGGATAATATTCAAATGAATCTGAATAAATATGTTCGTAAGTGTGTAATGTTATGCACATTCCCAGTTGTTGCATATCCATATGACCGACTTCTTGAGCCCCAGAGGGCTTCTACAAGAAACTACAATCACTTTTGTTGACAGACAGCAAAAATTTCGATGCAAACAAAAGTGAGACTTTGAAACACGCGTTTCTTTTTTCTTTCTTTTTTGTACTTTCAATTTCATCTGCACGAGAGAGAGAGAGAGAGAGAGAGAGAGAGAGGGGGGGAGAAAAAACATTACAGCTCATTCCAAAATTTCATGCCATTTGTCTCTTTGACACAAATCAGAAAGTTAAGATTTCTATAATGGATGACATGGATGCTGTAAACTTGTTAGCCCATATTTTCGGAGCTCACACAGAGCATATAAACATCCTCTGCCCACTGAGACACCAATGGGGGGGGCGGCAGGGAGAGTATGTCAGACATTCCTGCATGCCGGTCACATCACCACTGAAGACAACGTGGGGCACAGCCTTAAATCTTCTGTCACACAATTATTTGTGTAGACGTTGGGCACAAAGTGCCGCTCAAGTCACGTTGGGAAATGTCTGCATTTGTGCCAGTGTCACACAACTACACAACTGTGCAGGTACGACTTTTGCAGCTAGTTTGATCACAAATAATGCCGGTGTGAGTTGTGCGATTTTGGTGGCGCCACAGTAGGTAAATGAGATGGCAGGAGGGGGCATTTAACACTCCCATACTGAGATGGAGGGATGAGGGAGGGTATTTTTGGTTGTGGCGCATGGGGGGTGGGGGGGCGAAGTGCTTAAATGATAAACAGCAAATATTCTACGAGAGCAAATCTGATTTCTCACAATTATCTCTGCAAGCCTGACAGGCACCAGGGGTGGGCCAGGAACACTGAACTGGTGGACACTGATTGGGTTATTTGTCCTCTCTTATTCGAGGGCTGAGGGATTGTGGGAGCTGTTCTGAGGAGAGCCTCTCTGCAGGTGCATACCGACCCCTTACAGAAAGCAAAATCCCATTTACCTAAACACCACGACTCATATTCGCTTGTGGTTTGAAGAAAGCAAAGGGTGACCAGTCGGAAAGTACTTATTAAGCCATGTCAGGTGGGCAGGCAGTTCAATAATTAAGAGCTAGGCCGCTCACAATGGAGACATTACAATGATTCACTTCATCAAGATCACAGAGCTGACCATGCGACGACTTGAACAGTCTGTAGTGTCAATATAACATATTCCCATTAAATATGGGTTTAATAAACTGAACGCCAGTCTTTGGGTAATGACTGTATGTATTTTGATTTTAGGAGTTTCAGGAAGCGTCAGATGAGATAAATCAGAGCTTTCAGAGAACTCAGTGTTGTAGTTCGAACGTTGTATAATACATAAGTGCTACTTATAACTCAGAAACTGATAATTCCAGGATGACATGAAAGCAGCATATGAGTTGACAATGCTGGCTTGTTGACAGCCAGATATACTTAAAAAATGCTTATGAGGGCCCTCAATCAGCTTCTCACTTTAAGCAATGATATGAACACCACACTTACATATATTAATATTGTCTGTCAATGGTTTGAAGTGGGCAGATCTCAAGTGTTTATATTGGCCAGTGTTGGGGTTGCTTGCTGATGCTGCCAGGCCGCTGTGCTTCAAATCTGATCGAATCAAAACACACCTATAGTCCTGATGAAGCAGAGTATCTCAGTTTTTAAGCTCCACTCCTACTTTGATTTGTGCCGACTTAATCACCAGTACAAGTATGTTAGAGAGAAATATTTTATATTTCAAACACAGGTTTCATTTGTTTTAATACATTCATACATACATAATGCATTTCATTAACTCACTGGTGGCTCAAGCCAATCATCAATCATCAAGGCAATTATCGCACACAAGTAAAATTCTGATTAAAAATGTGTATTTTAATACAGGAACACTGGCATCTAATAAAGACAGATACAGTAAATACAAAATTATTTTGAAGTGTTGAAGCCTCATGGAGGAAAATGGTGATGTGGGACTCTGGACAGGCCGCTCCTGCAACAAACAGAACACAAACCGTCTTAGTTAACGTGTGACTATTTAGATCAAATATATTCGACACTTACATATACAATCAGATCATGTCACGGTCTTACCTCGGCATGGGAATCAGCCTTATACGTTACCTTACGGATACAAAATAATAAAAGTGTTAGGAACTTTTAGGAGGAGGTAGGAACTTTGCAGGAACTTTGCAGGAACTTTGCTCTTTAGGGGAACAGGAAGTTTTTTTGTTTTTTTGAAATGGTCTTTTTTCAGCTCTTTTAAGCGAGTTTTTTTCACTGCCACGTTTCCTTTTTTTCTCTCATTTTTTCTTTTTGTTGTCTTTTTTGTTTTTTTTGCTTTTGGCAGGATGTTTTCAGACCATTTCAATTCTTTATTTTTTGTACAATCCAAAGTAAAGCCAAGAACTGAGAAGCCAAGCGTTCATACAAATCATTTAAACCCAGACATAAAATATTTACACAAGCGTTTAAACCGGTCAACCTAATACTATTCTGCAAAAAGCTACAGTCTATCGTTCAGTTAAATTACAACACAGGTTTTGTTTTCTTAAACCGACAGTTCAACTAAAGTGATCAGTTGTCAAATGTCCAGACGAACTATTATTTGTGTTTTGTGAACCAAAACAAAAAAAACAAACCAAAAAAAAACAATTTCTACATTTAAGAGCATTAAAAAAATTCAACACTTTTAAATTTTTAAAATGAATCAAACTCGCATATGGTTCTTACACAGGGGGGAAAAAAGTCAAAGTGAAATGCGCCTGGTTGATTTACAAACAGGCATTGAAATCTTATAAAGCTGCTGGATTGTTGCTCCACGAGCGTGTGACTGAGTTTCATCTGCGCCAGGAGCGAGGCTCGTTGTCATCTTCCTCTTCGTCATCATCCTGCAGCAACGCATCGTCACTCAGCGACTCTTCCGGGTACTGACGGGGGGGAAAAACAAACATGGAGATTTTTAATCTGAGCACTATCGACATTAAAATTGAACTATGTTTTAAATATTGAGAGTTTCGCCCTGCAGAAAGACTCGCTGCTTAATGAAAGCGGCAACACAAAAGCTACATAAAGACAACCCTCGCTATAATATGTAATGGCTCCCTCTGGTGCTCTGTAAATGTAACGACAGTACATATAATAAGCTTTTTTCTGATATGAAACATTCAAATATCTCCATTTATATGTAGATATTTCCCTCTGGAGTTTTATTCCAGGATCAAATGTATGCAAAAGTGAGAAGCGTCCACAAACCTCATCCTCTTCTGGTTCTGCCTCGTCAGCATCCGCAGTGTTAAGAATCATGACAGCCTTATGCCAGGCCAGTCGTAAAGTCTGGTTGTTGAACCTCACTCCATGAAGGGCCGCCTAAAGGTCAACGAAACAAACGCACGAGTTTAAAACAAACAGCCGGGAATTATGAAAACGCCGCTCACTGCAGGAAGCTTCGGTGCGCGTGGCTGGCCGGCTGACTCACCTGTTCTGCCTCTGCTCTCGACTTGTAAGTGATGACCGCAGACAGGTTGCTTTCGTCAATCTGGCAATCTTCAATCTCTCCGAATTGCTTCAAAATTGTGAAAAACACAACAACGTTTTGGTCACTTCACAAGTCATTGCTGTGCAATTACTGGAAACTGATCTGCCATTGCAATTATCTAATTAAGTTTTGCAGCTGCATTCTTATTGTAATGTAAGATATTTTGAGCTGTTAAACTCCGCTGTATTGACAGTGCTCATACTTGGACATATTCAAAAGAATGTAGAGGCTGACATGAACCAGTGTTTGTCTTTCTGACATCCTGTAGGTAGATGTTTGTTTTTTACTCGTTACAGTATTTTTTGTCCGGCAGAGGAGTGAATAACTTTACATTCAGGTGAAAGTGAGCTGATTATGTAGGTGAAATCTCACTACAGTCACTGTACGCTACTAAAACTCTAGCAAGATATTTTAATGATTCACTTCCACTTCGAGGCAGACTGGACTGTATCTGGTGGTCGGTTGCACTGTGCAGATAAAGCCACCAGAGGACACCGTTGATTCTTTTTGCTACACTGAACAATAGTAATTATTCAATGCGCATGGTACTACTGTATAATACATAATTAATGTTAATGTTTGAGGAGCTAAATTACAGCCTAAGTCAGATGATTTCTTTACTGTTTGTACTGACATCTGAAATGTTTGTGTACTCGTACCACAGACGGCCTTCATCTAACCAGGATGTGGGAACAGCTTTTTATTTATCATGTCCTGATTGACCAGTGAGCTATGAGAATTTCCACCCCCTCAGCGGTTAAGCTAGCAGTGCCCTTTAACACAGAGTCCTCTGATCTCCCACCTACAGCTTCTATCGAAAGGTCACATTAGTTCACTTGCGGGTATCAGATCTCCCTTTTCCTCCTGTCGTTGAGTATTAGAGGCTGACTTACAGCAAAGTGTGGCAACAAGTCTACGCGGTCTGTCTCGCCGAAACCAGATATCTCCAGCGCTCGTGGTCGATGATCCACGACTGCATGCAGCGGCGCGCCTCTTCCCCGCCCACCTCTGGAGCCCCTTCCACGGGCTCTGAGCGCGCCGCGGCCCCGTGGGTGGACCCCCCGGCCTCGTCCTGGGGACAGGAGTCCCCTTTTAGCTGCCTGGGTGAAGCCAAAAAACACAGATGGAAAGAAGTCAATCGGAGTACGAACATTTGGCAAGCTGAGGAGATTAAACACAAACAAATCATTTCAAACAACAAGAGCACACGCGCCGTCGAGTGGCAGCTGTGCAAGCGGCGTTTTAGCACTTGATTTGAAGTTTGCGGGGCAATTTTCACTTTCAAAAGGTCGAGCCATTACCTCAATTTGAAGCTGGGTATACTTGATCTTCAACATAGCAGTGTCCTCGCCAGCCTGAGTCTTCTTGTACAGGTCCAGCTCTGCATCCAGTAGTTCCTTCTGTGCCTGAACATATTATTAACTCGCGTCAGTACAGATGACACCGCAGGTTTCAAGTTGAAATGAATATATCTAAAAAGGCAAGTGTATGCTGTGTGCAACTGTCTGTGTGTTGCATGGGCGCCCCTACCTCGGCCTTGCTCTTGGCCGTGCGTAATGGGTTGCTGCTGCTTGAAATTCCCTTTATCTCCTCTTGCAGTTTGGTGATGCTCTTGGTTAACATGCCCAGAGTTTCCATGATTTTGGCTTTATCTTCTGCCTTCATTGCTTTGTTCTTCTCCAGTTTGGATATCAGGAGCTGCAGAGGACAGGAGCAAGAGGAAGGAAAAAAAAAACAAAACAAGTTGAACTACTGCTTGTGCCACTACCAACAGAATACTTCAATAACTACATAACAGCAACACAGGAATAATATAGCATGTTCATGCATGATCTGCATGAACACTGGCTTGGGGAATCGCGTATGTGGTTAGGCAGACCTCGGTTGGTTTCTGGTTTTGCCGGTCTGGTCCAGTCTACATGCTCAAACAGGTTCTGTCCCTGATAGCCGTCAAGTCTCATGCTTCACACATCTGTTTGCTATGCAAGTACAAAGCCGTGTTTTGGACTGCTCCAATTTTCTTGTGTATTTCAAATTAAAAGCCCTCTAGTGTTTCAGTGGTCATTTCTGAATAAGGCTTTTATTGTGAATGTGTTGTGAAAAACTCCACCAACAGTCATGGTTGTCATTATGTTACGCTTCATGTGCGACACCTGGTGGTGAAGTCTGGTATCATCTGTCCAGTCTTGCGTCGAACCAGTTCGAAAATGTTTGTATCGACCCAAGCCCACGAAACCCGAATGTTTTACCTTCTGTGTCTCAATGTGCTTCTCCAGTATTTCCTGCTTCTTCTTCCTTACGTCTTGCTGTAGCCTTAGAGCTTCCTGTGAAAGGAATTGTGGGAATTCATTAAGCTACTGCCTTCTGTTCTTGATATGAGAATCTGAGTTGTTTGCTTTCCCCCATTTCTCCACTCACCTGCTTCTTCTTCAGGGCTTCCTCCGAGGTCTTCTGGGCTGCCTTCAGGGCAGCAGGGTTGTATACAGTCTTTGTGAGGCCCATGGATGTCGAAAACACCTGAAAAAGGCGAGAGATGATAACACATAATGTTTACACAGTCTGAAAGGAGAGAAATCACAGAAAGGAGCTCGGTAATCAAACAGTGGACGTACACCCACTTTTTCAACAGGAGCTGCTGGTTTGGCAGAGAAACCTAAACGGTCCTTCACTGACATTTTGGAAGAATTCTGCAATAAAGCAGAAAAAAATAAAAATGAATGATGTTTATACACACCTCTGGCAGATCTGGACAAGTACACGTGAAAAAGCACACCATCCCACACACATACCTGAGAGGCTACGCTGGAATCTTGCGAGGGCTCGGAGTTTGCGGTGAGCATGGGTCCCAGGCGATCTTTGACAGACTGCTTCAGAGACGTGGCTGAGGGCTGCCGAACGATAAAGAAGACGTTGATTACATTATGTATGGATTAATGCAATTCGTGCATTTTAACACAGCCACTGATCTGAGGCTTAAGCTTCCAGTTATCACCCTGAACTTATTTCTATCATCAAGTTCTCATCGACTTCCTACACCTACTAGAATGACTCACAACAACATTTACAGACTTTACTGCAAGTCTGCTGCAGATGCCCTGAATTATGCTCTTTTAAAGCTGACGATGGCAGAGGAATTTGTATCTCTACCTCTAAAAAGTTTATGGGTCCTAGGTTACTGCATCTAAGAATGGACGTCTTAGTACTAAGTCTGTTTCTGGCAAATGATCAGTCACTATCAAACAGACATGTTTAGATATGCACCAGAAATAACGTTTAAAGCAGGAATGTCAGTCTGATCATGCAGGAACATGCATGCACGATATATTTGGCCAGTTATGCATTAACATACAACTACAAAATGTTCCTAGAAATGCAGGACCCGCTGCAAAAACTCTTTGCTTAAAGAAGTAGTTTGCTGTCACCCTGTCCAATGCTGGCAACGTTTTGTTTTCTTTTACAAGAACCACGTGCTATGAATGACAGTTGTACTTTTTTTTTTTACCATGGCCGGCTGTGTCTGAGGCTGCTGCTGTGAGTGAGCCTGACTCTGGCCCTGTCCATCACTCCCATCATCACGAAACCAATGCACCCTGATGAAGCGGTTGTTGAGAACAGCCTCTGTGCTTTGCATAGCCCGCTTGGCCTCGTCTGGAGAAGCAAACTGGATCAGTGCACCTTCTGGGTCATTCTGGTAGGCCACCTGTTTTTAAATGGTAAAGTGAAACAGTTACGTTAAATCCTGCAGGTAACACTGGGCGAATTGGCCTCAACATTGTCAGATACAAGAGAAACTCTGTGAGAAGAGTGATTTTCACCTTTTCAATCCAAACTGTGAAGTAACTCACTACGCCGTCTCTTAAAAACCAGTGCATGAGAGCACTTGGAAGAGGGTATGTCGTTTATTTTAAGACTCTTTCAGGTGCCTCAGATTCTGGACACTCCTCAACTTCATTGACTTTTAAGTACTGGCTCATCAGATGGCTTAAATGGCCAAAGTGAAACTACACAAGCCAAGATTTGAAAGCCAAATAAATAAATGAAAATCACTACCAAAACTTCACCCATTAACACTCCCTTATGTGTCAAACATCAGTATCAACTAAAATCTACAGCACCACATAGGGACAGACCTGTAGGTTGACGATGGTGCCAAACTTGCTGAAATGTTCGTTGAGCTTGCTGATGTTGTTGAGCTCGGGGGGAATTTGCCGAACCAGCAGCTTGGTGTTGGGAGAGAATGGGGGTCTTTTGTGGTAGCCCTGGTGGTTGGGTTTGTTAAAGTTGGGCCTGAGCAGAGAGGAGAAATGAAACAATTCAATGAGGATGGCATTAAACGGACCTATGTCAAACGTGCACACAGCATGACTGGTATTTTATATGACAGGAAAAGGGCATCTCACTTGTCAAACCAGGGTTTCTTGGAGGGGAGGCCTCCATCGTGGGAGATAGGTGGTCTCTTCCTTGAATCCGACTCCATGACAATCCTCATACTGTTGTTTGGAATCTTGTCTGGTGAAGAACAAACACGGATTGGTCAGCTCTGAGAGTGCAGCAGGCAGCTCACAAAGACATCACAACTCAAATACAGTAGCATGTGCTGAACCACCACATTGTCCAAAGTACTAACAGCGTGTTCCGTTGATATGAACAATACCTCTTGGCGGCTGATCCTCCCCCATGGTGAGGCCAATCAGGTTGGGTCTCTGGGCGTTGACCCGGTGGCGATACATCGGCCTGGAGGTACTGGTGATGCTGGGAGCTTCGGGATTGTACACGTCTGTCTCATAGTTGTCTGGTCAGGAGAGAGAAGGTACTCATAAACCTCCACAACAAGGCAAACAAGGCAAACGGTGATACAAAATGAAGCCTGGAACCTCAAAAACATGCACAGCAATTACCGGAGGTGAAGAGTGGCACCGAGGCCTGGGGAATCGAGGAGCGCATCCCCGAGGTGACAATGGTGGGAACTGAGCTGGTGATGGAATTGGGAGGAGCATCCATGCCTGACGGTTGCAGCGGAGGAAGTGGAGGAGGTGGACCTGCGGCAGACAAGGTAAAAATAAAGAAATAAATAATACAAAAACATAAAATTTTAGAACTCCAATTTAATTGACAAGATTCTTACACCCCTCACTCTTCTTCATGATTCATTGCTTTTGTTTCGGGTCTGCAAATTTCTATTTTCTTCTTCACATATTTGTCACTGCTATGCCTGCTTGATATTTCATCATCTCAATTCCTACCTGCAACAGGTGGAAGGCTGGGTGGGAGGGTGCCTGGTGGAGGCACAGGGGGCCTTAGGTTCACAGGTGGGGGGTTCATGAGCGGTGGTGGTGGTGGGAGGCCCGGGGGAGGCCCGGAGGAGTCCACACCTGGCATTGGTGGAGGTTGGAAGGGCAGCATATTGGGCAAATTGACATCTTCCACCACAACTGGGTCACTTCCATGGTCGAAAGGACACATGTCACCCCTCATGCAGAAACCCTTCTCTGGAGAAGACAGAAGACACGCGTAGAACATGAAACATTAAGTACCACAACAACAAAAATGACCAACCTACACACATACATTTAAAGAGCTCTTCTTACCATCATAGTCCCTGCACCGCTTCCTCTGTTGAGGGGGTGGTCCTCTGATGAAAGGGCCACGGTCCACCGGGTGCTCAGGGCGGAAGTCTGACCAACTCTCAGTGGTGTTGTTACTATGATGATGTGTAGGGGCAATGACTGTAATGGTGCTGCTCAGTGTTGGCACAGGGAAGTGTGACGTGGTTGCAGTGGAGACGAGGGCTGCCGGCGTATAGCCATCGGCACTCTCTGACCTGTGATCATGATCATACTTCAACTTTCCAGAATCTCGCTCTGTGAACAGATAAGGGCCACATCAATATGTCATAATCATGAATACCTGCGAGAAACTCGACATTACACAGTACATAATCTTATTTGTGTGTTTTATCCTGAGTTCATTGTATATATATATATATACACACTAAGTAATGCATAAAGTAATACATAATTCATTACTGTTACATTAATACCTAACACACACACACACACACACACACACACACCTAAACAGACAAATACATGAGGTAATCTTTGTGATTAAGAAGCTTTTGCTTAGCTTTAATCTGTCTGGAGACACAAAGGTCAGCAAGAAAAGTGAACTTTGAGCAGACTGCAGTAACAGTAATGTTTCAAAACTCAGGTTTTGGTGTCACAATGAGGTTCTTACCTCTGCTCCTGCTTCTAGACCGAGTTCTGCTGTGCGACCGGCTCCTGCTGCGATCTCTGTCCCTGTCTCTGTCCCTGTCCCTGTCTCTATCCCTCTCTCTGTCGCGGTCCCGGACGCGATCCTTGCTCCAGCTCCTGCTGCGGCTTCGACTGTAACTGCGGCTGCGGCCTCTCCTGCGATTGTAGCGGTCGCGGTACGAGTCCCTCCTTGGTGGGTTGCGGTCGTACTCCCTCTTTCTGGGTCGGTCGTCTCGCTTGCGATCCTCTCCTCTCCTTGAAATGAAAGAGGTGATAATTAGTGAAACGCGAACACAAGCCGCAACAGAAAGCAGAAACAGGAAGCCGCACACACCTGCCATCTCTGCCGTAGCGAGAGCTTGATTGCGGAGGGCTGTGATTCACTCGCCGAGAAAACTTCTTCTCCCGCTCTTCCTCCCGATTTGTCTGAACAAAAAAAATAAAATAAAACAAAAGCAACGTCACACAAATCATCTAAGATGGCCACTGGCATGACAGGACTGACTCTTGATGATCTAAGAGGGTTACCTCCTCTTTTTTCTGCTCATCTTTCTCAGTTTTGACCAGAGAGGATGGCTGCTCTGGCTGCGGGAGGTAGCTTTTGTTGTTAATGGCTTCGAACAGCTTGTCCACAAACACCTGGGTCTCTGAGGTGGGAGGCAATCGTGCAAATTAAAGATTAAATGTTAACATGCATATAACAGTGAGTAGAAAACAGTGGGGATTAATTGAGGTTGCCGTCCATCGAGACCAAAACCTCTGACACAGACTTTCTCCCTACACGTCACATTACTGCATTACCTTTGATTTAACATCCTCTGGTCTACTTAATACCTTGCATGTTGTGAACTCATGCAGTGTGGCAAAACTGTACAGCCATTTACATCCTACAAACATATTATACATATATTTATATTATTTATCTTTAGCACTTCCATTTTTTTACTTAATGTTAATGTCAAGGGCACCTCGGCAGTGCTCAGGAGGTGACCTGGCACCCCTCCAGCTACCAGTTCACCTCCCATACTTTGCTCCATGCTGGACTTTAACCCGATTTCTGCTGACCTTTCTGAAGAAATACATCCAACTGGTCTATACACAGGGCTTTGAGTTCCTTCTCGCTTTTGTCCTTCTTCACCAGAGCCACAACATACTTGGCAAGGGCCGAAGGGTCTGCATCACAGCTGGAAAGAACACACATAAAATGTACAAACATTTAAATAAATAAATCTTAGCACTTGATTGGATGTTAAGACTTGAGCGAGCAGCTGTGCGGCTAACAGCTAACGTTACTCACATCGGCTCGAGGGTATCAGACAGCCATGTTTTCAAGGCATCGAGGTTTTCAATGATCATCTTAGACCCGGCCCAACTTCCCCTCCAACACGGCCAGAGTTAACGCTAGCAGGAGGAGCGATGATTATCCGTTTAAAGGAGCTAGTCGAGGCGGACTTGTGGTCCTTTGGTTAGCCCGCCGTGCTAAAACCGACGTTACCGCGTTAACGTTGGTCAGGCTAGCCACGTTAGCTGACGTCTTTCCAGGCCCCTAAACGTGCTGCACGAGTCCTCCACTCTCCTGGTTATGTGGTGAAGTCACAACCGGAGCGACTCAATGTTTAACACAACGTTTAACCAAGTATGCAGTTTTTTTTAATGATTTTTTTTCTTTAATCCGTTAAACTTGGGGAGCATCCACGATTCACTTCACTACTTTATCCCCTCTTACGAGCTAACCATACCATGGCGACTATTTACTTCCGTTTGTGTTCGCGTTGGCCAAATATCGCGAGAAGAAGAGAGAGTCCAACGAGTCACGCGCGCGCACACAGTCAGCCCAAGGCCAGGTTATACTATTATATTACATAACCGGTAATTATATATTAAATTATGTATAGTATTTTGGATGCACAGGATTATTCCAGGGACTGTTTCCCAAAAGCATTTATTAACCCTTATAAGGGTCATTTAAAGATATTAGTCCCATTGTAAATCTAAAGGTTAAGATCATTTTAAGGTCAACTTCCCTCTTAAGCATCTTAAAGAAGGTCCAGTGTGTAGAATTTAGTTTAGTTTAGTAAAGGAGAAACCACACTTTAAGGGGCCTATTTAGAGTCACGATTAAGTTTGTCTGTTCTGGGCTGCTGTAGAAACACTGTGTTTCAACATGGAGGCTTCCATGAAAGAGGACCCACTCCCACTGTAGCTATAAAAAGGTCATTTTTAAATAATAAAAATAAAAAAAGTTTTGTTTTAAGGTGATTAAACATGCATGAAAACATAGTTATGAATATTATATTTCATGTTTGCTTTATTTTAAAAATAAAGTCCCCAAATCTTACACACAGACCTTTAAAGTTAGATTTAAAAATAACAAGCTTCAGTCTTACCGTAATGCCATTTACAGCATGTTTATTTCTTTATCAGGCTATTGTGTGAAATATTTAAGTTGTGATGGAGATGTATTATCTATTTAGACAGACGCATCCATACATGTATATGTGGTGTTGGTGAACTCCTTAGGATCGCCACAAGTAATTGAATTCTAAAAATCTGTGTGTCAATTACACAGTTATATATTAGACAATTTACGTCTACTGTGTGTGCTCAGGAACTCTCAGACCTCTCAAAAGATTGATTTTGTTTAGTTAGCTAAATGTGTTAAGCTGTAGTAATCTACCTCTGATACACTGCTAATTGAAAAAGGCATTAAAGCCTTGACACAACACACAGACACAATGTTTAAAATGATAATTAGTTGATTTTTATTGTTTTCCAGTTTCACTGGAACTACAGTAAAAAGTTAAAAGAAAGACAAAAAAAGCAGAAAAATAGAAAAGGTACAAAATGTTTCCATTGCCCTTGCAAACCTGTGCGATCTTTCACAGTGGTACGTTCCAAAAGCTGTTCTGTAACATACATCAGCTCTCTCAATGAAATCAGACTGCAGCATAGAAAAAAACAGCTTCTAAAACAGCATATAAACCAAAAATCCTGAAAACATTTTTTGAAGAAAGTAGGTATAAATTTCATTACTTACTTGAAAAAATGATTAATTCAGTTTATAGTGGACAGAATATCGTTCATTAGTTCTAACTCACATGATGATAAATTACTTTAATTAAAAAAAAAAAATACAAAGCACTTTTTTTTTCAAGGAATTACATGTTTAAAATAGATTTCTTTTAATTAAAAGTTGTTTTTTTAATTAATGTTTCATGAATATACAGTACATAGATTAAAATCATGTAAATGTTCTTCCCCAGTCTGTATAAAAACATTGTGGTTTGCAACAAAATCAAAACCAACAATTCAAATAAAGCTTGTTATATGCAAACCAGACTGCTTTAAAATCCAGCTCATTCAGTACATTCATGGTTGCCCTTAAACATTCCCAGTGGATTACTTTCCCAAACTTAGAGAGGAAACTGTGATTTGTACAGTATTGTTCTTTTTTTTAAATTACTTTCCAGGCTAAGATAAGAGTCCTTATCCTTTGTCAAGATAACAGAAAGACTTTAGTTGAACTCATAATGAAGTAGGAGGCTCCCTGATCACGTCAGGACAGGAACTATATGTTACTTTCACTCTTATTCACTCTTTGTCAGACACTGAACCACTTTGTGTGTGTGAGAACCTCTTTTTTATCTGAAAATCTCATTCTCAACAACAAAAACACCATTTGATTAACTTTATTTGTAGAATTTCCACCTGAATAGATATAATAGATATAATACAGATCATCATTCTTCACTTCATTTGATAGCACAGCATGTACTAACTTATGCAGACAAAGCAAACAGGAACATATATGAAAGAAAAAAGTGGACCATCATTCATCTGTAGTAATGTTTGATGGTATAAACGTTTCAAAAGCTAAGTCGGTGTTATTTATATAGCATTTAATTACACGAAAATACATTTTGTTTACAGTCTGCATTATATAAGGCAACATGATTTGAATAAGGAACACTTTTGTGGAAAGTGAGTAGACTTAGGGCTGTCAGTTGACCAGCTGCTTATTGTCTTCAAAGAGATTAGATTAGACTATTGTTTCTAGTGTAATTTTAACGTATTATAACTTATATCTGTATCTTAGATTACGGGGTTGAATCAGCACTTTAAATACATACAGTACAGTAGACCCAACGGAGTGGGGTCTGCATCTAGTTTTCCCTGTCAGTAAACTGCAGGTTGATGGGGTCAGCAGGGCAGAGCAGGCCGTGGGTTTTGGCCTCGACATCAGCAGTGACAGAAGAGACGCCAATGTGGAACTTTTGAATGAGCTGCACAAGGAGCAAAAACAGAAATGTTAATGAGCTTGTATAACACGTTCTGCTACTGATGCATGAGTAAATTGTTGCCAAGATCTTGAGTAACACAGCTGGGAACTTTGTGACCTCTGTACTTGTTGCAAATTGTTGCAAATTAAATGTCAAAACTTGGCATGACGCGTTTAGTTTAGGCTTACTCAGTTTATCTTAAATGTCTGGAAAAGAAGGCACAGTGGATGAAAATATATAAGCAGCATTCTGAATCTGGCTTAAATGAGTTTATGGTGTTTTATAAATATCAGTGCAACTTTTTAACGTGCAAGTAGCTGAGAGTGGATTAATCCCTATCCTTACCCTTGTGAGAGCTAGATGCATCTCCAGCTCTGCTATTCTCCTGCCGATGCAGCTCCTGATGCCATAACCGAAGGGAATCGAACCAAAGTTGTCAACACGATCTGTGGCATCTTTCCGTACCCAGCGATCCGGTCGGAAGTCTAAGGCCTCAGGGAAGTTCTCTTCCTCCAAAGATGTGGAGTAATGACACAGGGCCAGCTGAGTCTAACAATGTGAGAAAACAGAAAAATTGTATGTCAATTGTGTAGTGAAAACAGCTGGGCTATTGTGCATGCATCTGTACAAGAGAGATGAGTAATGCAGGGTCATATTACATCTGGTTCCACTGTAATGTTTTTGGCTGCCTATGACATTTTTTCTCTTCACTCGCATCTCTTATATCCACATAAGTCTTACCCCTTTGGGAATGAAGTATCCACCCACCACCAAGTCATCCTGGGTAATCCGTCCATTGCCTGGAAGAACTGGAAAAAGCCTGTTTCCAGGGAGGGGCGTACAAAGACTGTTATTCAATGGCAACATGCATAAATCTTCTTACAAAGTTTAATTCTCAGATAACTGGACGAGTAAAACAGAGAGAGATAATGAACAAATGAAACATTCCTGAACTTATTGAGCAAAGGTGGCCCCTAATTTTAAAAGTCTAGAGAAGAAAAAGCTGGGAGAGTATAAAAATACATGCAGTGTGCACCTGAGAGTCTCTTTGACCAGTCCTCTGATGAGAGGCAAGCGAGGGACATCGTCAGCTGTGGCCACTGTTCCAGGTCCCAGAGTGCTCATCACCTCTGTATAGATTTGCTGCTGTATGTGAGGGTGCCGTGCTAACAGGTAGCTGGCCCATGAAAGGGTGAAGGATGTCTGGGAGGATAGAAAAGGGTATTATTGTAAAATTCAGTTGTGCCACACCATTCAGTTTACGTCAAAGGTATACACGTAATCAAAATGAATCCTAATTAATTAGCAAATCACAGAAATCACAGGACTTTGAGACAGTTCTCCCTCGCCCTTTTTAAAACCTCAGATGAACTGCTACTTCATATCTTCTTCCTTAATGCGGCCTCTGTGCCAGCACTTGTTGTGACACACATCATTTTCATTTCCTCTTTCCTTTATTGCCACCACCCTACGTGTTCATTTCAGTTATCTCAATGCTTGACTGACTCACATGCCGCTGATCTTTCAATTTCACGAACATGGAAATGATATGAAAATAGGTGTCATCCTTCCAGAATCTATCTTTTCAACCAGCCTACTCAGTGTGATACCCATAAATGTCATGAACATCTTCCCACCTGATCCCAGAGGTCAATCCGAGGTCAACATTGCTCATTGGACAAGCTAATGAGCCAAAGAGTCCTTGTGCAAGCCCGTTTCTTTTACTGTCCCGTCTCCCACCTCACTCTCTCAGATGCTCCCTCCCTACTCTGTCATCACGCCCTTCCCACCTAACCAACTTGTGCCTAATCAAGCCCAGCTGCGACAGATGGTAGCAACAGACAAAGCCAGAGAAATCATATGACAAAGGCATGTACATCCATACAGTGAAGTGATCTGCCCTCTCCCCTCTATCCCCCACGTTTACTCGTCTTTGTCTAACATGTAACATGACGCCAGTTTCCAGATCTTTGCTGTTTCATGACACTTCCGCAGAACCGCCCCCCCCTATTCTCCCCCTCTCGTCTCACGTTTGCCCAGTCTGTGCCATAACTCTGGCTGCGGCTCACGTGTCTTGACACGAGTAAAAGAAAATGTACCGCAGGGTCAGGTAATGGCTGAGTTAAGTTCGCCCCCCTACCAGGATGTGACCGTTGTAACAAGTTCAACAAAAACACACACACCCTTTTATCCCGTGGCCCCCCCAGGCTCAGAACAAAACACTCTAAACCCATAATTCTTATTAATCTGACAGTTCCCCAAACAAATTAGGCTGTAACTGTGACATGTGTGTGCACACACATGCAAATGCACACACACACACACACACACACACGTATGAGACAAGTGTAAAAAAAACTTTCCTATTGGGTATTGTACATTATCAAGCAATTTGACATTAATGAGTTATAGTAACAGTAATATTTTTTCTGAACATCTTTAATTTTGAATCTTAATCTTCTTAATTATCTGTGCGAGTGCTATCTGAATAATCTTGAAACACATGAACACATAACACAGAGGTCTTGCAGAGCAAAAAAGGGACAAAGGCCCCCCTGTGTAGAGCAGACAGAGGCAAATGACAAGAAACAAAACCTGAGCGAGAACAAGTTTGTCAGTGGGACACCGTGTAACCCCTCCGATTCACTGCTCTGACCTGACGCTGGCACAGCTACACAGGCAAAAATATGGCGCCAGAAATCCTACCCTCGAAACTCAAAACTCAAACACACAGACACACATGCATCTTCCAACCCCTGCGGCTAAAGCCACCCTCACAGCACATGTTCTTTAGCAGTCCTGCACACACACACACACACACCGTGTCAACCCCAGCCAGCAGCATCTCCGTCATGTTGGCGTAGATCTCCTCAATGCTCATTTTCTTGCTAATGAGCAAGTGTGTAAGCAGTCCCCCTTTCACTTCCTCTCCTCGTTCCAGTTGGGACTTGATCTCAGTGAGCCTCTTATCAATGTGAATACGGCCTGGGATGAGACAAAGAACAAAACATTCCTTTCTATAAATGCCAGTTTCCAGGGTATTAATTCATCGGCAGACCTAAGCTTTACTTTGTTGGATTTTAAAAAGCACCACCGAGAAAGACTTATCTAACATGTTTACAACTGGAAAACTACATATAATGATCCTTTTTTAAAGATCTGGACTGCAGAAAGCCATGTTGGAAAACATTACGTAACACAGATCTTTACTTTTTGGGATAAAGGAAAAAAAAGACAAAACACACCTAAAAAGAAATCGTATGTGCATTTTATGTGCCACGTAAACTGACTCCTACCTGTTCCACAACTTTAAATACTGTAAGCAATTCACTGTAGCATACAAATATACTAAAAGACAACAGTATATAAAAAGTACCACTCACTGAAATCGAAGAGGCCATCCCACGAGAGACAGAACTCCTCCCACGGTTTGGGAATTATGGGTCGGAGCCACTTGGGGATCGCCCCAGCATACATGGTTGTCTTGAAGGAGCTGAACATGAGGTGAAGTGCACTGATGTAGTCTTGAGTTTCCTGGGGAATCTTGTTTTCCAAACAGCCTAGACGGCACTCGTATAAAATGGCGGCCACACCTGTAAAAACAAAGAAAGAAGGAGTGAGGCAGAGTGTCATAAATCTCTGCGGTACAGTTGGTAAAAGCTTTTTTTACTCGATTTACGTCACAGAGGTCACATGTATCCATAAATGGGTTGTACATTAAAGCAGTTGTTGATGGATGATCAGGACGTGACGAGCATCACGATCGGGATTGCATAACATGGTGTGCATACTTTTCCCCCCTCGTCTTTCTGCTGTTAACTCTTCCTGTCTACCTTTCGTCCTCTCTTGCAGCCTCACTGATCTCCTTTCTCCCCTCCATCTATACTACGCTATCCTTCTCAAACCCATCCTTTGTAGGATCTTCACCAACCTTCCATGGCGTATTTGAAGAAGAGGTCATTCACATTGCTGACCGTTGCTCTATCAGGCTCCTGGGCGCGCAGAATACGAACTCTCTTTATCAGGTCATCCACCACGTTGTTCACATCCTCAGAAAACTCTGCTACGTCTTGGGGACGCATGATGAGCTGTCTGAGCACACTCCGCATCTTCAGCCATTTGTCCCCCTCACTGGGAAACAGGACACAAGTTGGGTTTTTAGGATTCCCATGTTTAGAGGAAAAACATTGCAGAATCGAGAATTAATGAGCGTGCACACTACAAGGGAGATTACAAGCTTGGAAAGGGTTAAAAGTTGAAGCAGACTTACGCTGAGATGAGGCCAGTGGAACGGCCTCTCATGTCCCTGTACTCCTGCCATGACTCCATGTTGGCTCTCTGTGGGGCCACACCTTCGGCCCTCAGCACCTCGGCCACTAGATCACGGTCCGCCACTGAGACCACCAGCTGGGGTCCAAAACGGGATTTGAAAATTTTGCCGTACAGCTTTCTGTGCTCCATCTATAAAGCAGTAGTTACAACAATATATTAAAGCTGCAGGCAGGCATTGGTTGGGCCCTCAGGGTGGCACGTCGGGGGGCACTGGCCAGACACCGGGCAGAAAACACACGAGCCTTCGAAGTAGTTTGCTCAAATTGACCACACACATTAGCCATAACTGGGTCAAAGGGTCAAATTTGATGGAGCGCCACACCCACTCAGTTTCCTCAAAATTCACAATTTTGATAACTTTTACTCAGGAAGTCTATATGAACACACCTACCAAGTTTGAAGTCAACTGATAGGAGGAGGAGCTGATTTGTATTCTTAAATATCTCGCTTCCTGTTAATTTTACTCTTACTTTGGGGAGGAAAAAGAAAACAAATAAATAAAAAATAATAATAAACATTTGAAATTCAATGTCCTGACAGTGCTCTGGCCCTCGTTAGCAGTGAAAGGACTGATGACATCCATCCATCCATAAATTGGCTACCTTTATTTGCCTGAAGTAGTGCATCAGTATGTTGATGTCTGTATGAATGCCCATGGAAAAGTGCAGTGTTCACGCAGCTGCTCTTGATGTTTACTGTTGAGAGACACGATCCGATTTAATCCTAACAAATCCGATTACATTACTTTTAAAATCTTGATTTAAGAGAAATTTCTTTTGACTTTTTTTCAAAGAACAATCCAGTTTTACTTGGGCTGGATTTCCAGATCAAATGAATTCATCTCTAGTGCAAGTGTAAAAATATATATAATAAATAACAATGCATGTTTAACTTTTGCATAACAGTACAATTGAAAAACTACAGGTAACGAAGAGCATTGACTAGATTGAGAAACTCAATCTCTGGAGAACACGTCACAGGGTAGGTAACAAACCTGGCACTTCATCTTATTTTACCATGACCATTGACACATCATTTGCTCGCGCTCCTCTCGTTAGCTTTAACAATGGAGACCAGGGCGTTTTGTAACAAGATAATGTGCCGCATCGATCAAGGTATTTCAGCTCACGTGAGGACTGTCGCAAACGACATATCCAAACTGTTGGTGCGTCTTAACTCAACTCATGTGCAATTTTATGCATCAAGGTAGCAAATACATGTGCCCTTCGCTATTGGCTGGAAACACAAAGAAATTATTTAATTTGTAAAAAAAAAAAAAAAAAAAAAGTGTGTGGGTGAGAGAGAGAGAGAGAGAGGAGGGGTTACCTGGATTTTATGAATTCTGCTGAACCCGTCTCTCCAGAAAAACTCTATCAAGTTGGATAAGGTGCTGGGTCCAGGCATCTCATCCAGAGTCTTGACTGTGGCTTTCTCGTCGTAATTTACCGGTGTGATCAGTCTTTCGGGCATGGCTTCTTCTCTGGCCGCGGAGATCCCACAGGTCTCGCTGGATGAAGACTTGTGCAAGGAGCGTAAAACGAAGGACAGCTGCTTATTCAGCCGGTCGCCTTGAAAATTCTTCCAACACACCGTCTTAAACTGATTGAGGATTGCCATGACTTGGATATTTTACTTCGATGTTTCCGAGAGCAAAGAAGAAAAAAAAAAAGTACTTATAATTGAGTTTACTGCAAAGTCTAGAACGAAGTTCACATCTGCATATCCCCAAGACGTCCTCTCTCTGTGCAGCAGTTGTGTGAGTGTGCTGTAAAAGTCCCTTTGGACAAAGGCTGTCAGCTGAATGACTGAATGCAGATGTTGTGTATGTAACGCTTTTATATAGTGTTTGGCACAACCACACGAGTGGAACATGATTGGATGCTTCCTTCAAAAGATGGGAGGGAAAAGCATGTGGGAAGACACTCCCCTCAGGAGGCTGAGATCCATCAGGACCAAAAACCTCATTGTGCAAGAGCACACGTTTGCCTCTGTCTGCCAGTGACCTGATCATGAAGGTGGGGGCCTCCCTCTGATACCCACTCTCACCCTCCACCCCGGCCTCTACACGTTACATTAACAAACAACTTTAATGCATACTGTGAACTATTGCCCATTACATAACTGAATAAACTGCACGGCTCTTTTCATTTCAAAAAACATATTACACATATGTTTCTATATTTTTCTATACTTGATTATTCATTGATCATTTTTGAACCTTCTGTATGGTTTTGACTTAATTATACTAAGAAATTGAGATAAAACAAAAACACTAAGACAGTTCCTCGAAAGCCTGAATGGATTTGTCTTCATGAGCTGTAAAGGAGATTAGCACGTGTGGTATGAAGGTGTTATACCCAGGTTGGCCTGGCTGTGCTGTGTTGCGTACGCACACTGTTCTTGGAATACGGTAATAATCTTTTTTTTTTTTTATGCTTCACTGGTAGAATTTTGTGAATTGCTTGTCATTTAATTTTCTGAATAAATTCAGGTTAACATTTGGATCTTGTGAATGCATTGGAAATACAACCGTAATGTTAAAATCTTTTTATTGAGACACAAGCTGTGGGCAGTTGCAACAGACAGTAAATAGGAAGACAACACACATTTACTCAAACAGAATTTAGTGTTCAGTCAACCGCAATTATTAATGATGATAACTGTGAATATTACAGGAAAAAAGGCATTATAAATTCACTTTGAATTTCTTAGAAATGAACGTGTGTGAGTGTGGAGGGTGGCAGGGCAGAGGTTTTTACCACACATGTCACATAATCAGCTTGCACAAAGCAGACGGATGTTTCCCATTTGAATATCTTCAGTCAACACATCACATCAACACACATTAACAAACAACTTTAATGCATACTGTGAACTATTGCCCATTACATAACAGTTAATTCCTGCACAAACTGCACAGCCCTTTTCATTTCAAAAACATATTTGACATACATTTATATATTTTTCAGTACTTGATTGTTCATTGATCGAGTATTCTTTTTTTTTTAACCTTCTGTATGGTTTTGACTTAATTATACTAAGAAATTGAGATAAAACAAAAACACTAAGACAGTTCCTCGAAAGCCTGAATGGATTTGTCTTCATGAGCTGTAAAGGAGATTAGCACGTGTAGTATGAAGGTGTTATACCCAGGTTGGCCTGGCTGTGCTGTGTTGCGTACGCACACTGTTCTTGGAATACGGTAATAATCTTTTTTTTATGCTTCACTGGTAGAATTTTGTGACATTTAATTTTCTGAATAAATTCAGGTTAACATTTGGATCTTGTGAATGCATTGGAAATACAACTGTAAAGTAAAAATCTTTTTTTATTGAGACACAGGCTGCAGTTGCAACAGACAGTAAATAGGAAGACAACACACATTTACTCAAACAGAATTTAGTGTTCAGTCAACTGCAATTATTAATGATGATAACTGTGAATATTACAGGAAAAAAGGCATTATAAATTCACTTTGAATTTCTTAGAAATGAACGTGTGTGAGTGTGGAGGGTGGCAGGGCAGAGGTTTTTCCCACACATGCCGCATAATCAGCTTGCACAAAGCAGACGGATGTTTCTCATTTGAATATCTTCAGTCAACAACAAGCAGAGGAAGTAGAAAAATCCCTTATTTCAGTCTTATTATTTATTTGGCAATACTTTACAGTACAATATATATATATATATATATATATATATATATATATATATATATATATATATACGCAAACACTTTGTAACTTTAAGTGAGAAAATTTACTCATTTTACTCAATACTCATTTCTGGGCTACATTGCTCCCTCCAAAACCTTGCAATGAAATGAAGGAGATGGACGGTGTCATCGGCACCAGACGTGGAGCTCATGGTTCCTGTTCGCCTTGAGAACTGATGAGGAGAGAGAAAAAAATGTGAGAATGCTGTAATATGCAAAGCACAACTGTAAGAATGCAAAGTTAATTCTACTTATGTGCTTACTGAGTTCAGGTTTTGCAAAGGTCCTCCTGAAGATTCTCAGGTCATCTTTCTTCAAAGGGGTCAAAGTTGTTAAAGGTGAAGGTGAGGTCAGGTGTGAACAATGAGTCGCTCTGGGTTGACTGAGTGGACGATGGTCGTTGGAGTCACATTTAAGGCCAAGTGTGAATTTCTGTTCAGTCTCCAGGAAGGGATGAAAGGACAGCATGGTGGGTGGGTGATAAGTGGTGCCTGAGTGAGTATTGAGTGTCTTTGTTTTCACCAAACCAGTCACTCAACAAGCGCCTGGTTGAGGAGGGCCCATTCATCAGGACTAGACTCTGCAGTTTTCTTACAGCTTATGGACAAGGGACACTCTTTTAGTGACAGTGTCGTTCACATTTTGGACAGGCAGACGGGTAGTTCGAAAGAGGAGTGAAGGAGGCTATCCCTCCATCCCTCAACAGACGAGGAGGCCCCAGGAACCCCTAATCCCCCGCATACATCTTTTTGTTTATTCATAAACATTTCCCAAATTGCTCTGAAGCATTTGTCACAAATACATTGAAGAAAAGGTATCAACAACAGAACAGATGCCGTTTTCTTGGGATAAGCTAACTCTGCGTGTGGGCAAATCTTTTTCTGCCATTCTGCCATTTTTGTCCGGTTCATGCTTTGTTTTGTTCCCCTAGTAACAGGAACTGTTGCCAGAAAACTCGGATTTCAGTGTTGGTGCATCTTGAAGTTCAGCCAGGCTGGATTGGAAGAAACTAAACACTTCTGAATACGTAAAATCAGACTCTAAACCAGGCATGGGCAAACTGTTCCACAAAGGGCTGGTGTGGGTGCAGGTTTTTGTTCCAGCCAACCAAGAGCACACAGTTTAACCAGTCAACTCTCTGAAGACTGAGATCAGTTAATTGGATTTTATAGAAATAAATAAATAAATGAGTGTGGAGGGTGGCAGGGCAGAGGTGGTTATTTTCCCACACATAATCAGCTTGCACAAAGCACATGGCTTTACATGCTTCTGTTTTGAATATCTTCAGTCAAGAAAAGGACAATTCCTTGGGCGCCTACATGGATTTGCCTTTATGAGTTAAAAAAAAAAAAAGAGATACTAGTTACTGAGGTGTGTTACCCAGGTTGACATGGGTGGGTGCTACATTGAGTATGAAGTCCACACACTGTTCTTGAAATATAGCATCCATCCTTCCATCCATCATCTGTAACTGCTTATCTTTTACAGGGCCACGGTGGGGCTGGAGCCTATCCCAGCTGACTTTCGGGCGAGAGGCAGGGTACACCCCGTGTCTGATATATGCCAGTTCATCGCAGCTGGCACATGGAGACAAACAACCAATCCACACTCACAGCAACAGGACACCACCCATTCACACCAATGAAATGTACATGTATGGTCCACCAACCTCCCCAGCGGAGATTCAAACCAGGAACCTTCTTGCTATGAGGCAACAGTGCACAAAGTACAAGGCTCCAGATGTTTTTTTGGGATATCATCGAGTCATCAACAAGATGAAGCTTCAAGGTGAAAGGGTTTGCTAGTTACACTTCCTTTACTTGACCAATAAATTGGTATATACATATATTATATATACATATATACTGTATATTTGCAGCCAGGAACAACAGTCATTTGTGTTTTTCTATAGTTTTAATGTAGAAAACAAGTTTTGAATGATCAAATTTTCCATCTGTCTGTGCATTTTATTTACCACTCTACATTACAAACATATTTTAATCATTATTTATTGTAATGTTTTTTAATTTTTGCTTCCAGTAGTTACTGATGTAAAGCATTTTTCCACTCATTGCTGGAAAAAACAAAAATTAAACAAACATGCAGAGATAAAAAAACAAAACAACAACAACTTTCTTTTAGAAAACATATGAACCTTTTAAAGAAGGAAATTCCAGATCAAAAAATATCAGTGTCGATGTGGCCTTTAGGAACAGATAAAGGTCCACTCGTTATGTGGGTTTAATCTGTGATGTCTTAAATGAAAGTCACATGTACAAATATGAATACGCATTCTTGTTTTTTCCCCCCTTCGGTTGTCAGTGAAGGAACCACCAACAGTACATAAGACATATTTTTCCCCACTAACTGCTAAATGCCTGAGTGCTGACCTTTATCACCTAACCATCAGTACCCATCCTCTTTCATCCTACATGCAGACATTTGTGGCCTTAGCTTGAATTTCATTAACTATGCCTAATGATTGGCTTTTATTGCCTAACAGGAGTTGACTTTTCATCTGCAAATGTCATGTGTGTAGGTTATTGAGGAAGCTGGAGTTGAAACATCCAAATCTATGACACAGAGCAGTCGAGTCCTGCACGGTGTCACTCGCTGTATTCTTAAAGTGCACGTCATCTCAGCCATCATTATCGTCATCAGCGACCACGAGGAAGCACTGGTACAGCACATCATCATTAGCTTCAGATGATATTCAGTTTCACACTGAGGCTACCTGCTGCTGGTAGCCTCAGCCTTGTGAAACGTTATTGTGCACCAACACCATCGCGTTGCTCTGCAGCAGCCGACTTAGAGTTCAGGGTTTGAGTCAGTGCATCTACTTTCTGAAGCGCTTGAACAGTGGATGAATGCCTTTGTTTGCTGCAGAGGCTTTGCTGCCTCTACTCTGATATTCCATGTAGACGGTGTCATCTGCACCGGACATGGAGCTCATGGTTCCTGGTCGCCTTGAGAACTGATGAGGAGAGAGAAAAAATGTGAGAATACTGTAATATACAGAGTACAACTGTAAGAATGCAAATATATATATATATGTCTACAGCAAACTTCCTCACCTGTGGTCGTCCACCCAACTCCCCTGCTACCACTTCCTCCTCAGCATCCATGTCTGAAGCAGCTAGGACCTTCTGAAGCAGCTGCTGCTGATCGTCTCTGGAAGAGAACATCAAGTCCTCTTCCTCCATACCTGCCAACTTTGTGATCACCTATGACAGAAGAAGAACAACTTGTTGTGAGTGGAACAGGAATGAAGACCAAGGCACCAAAACACACAGTTTTGTTTATTCATAAACATTCTCCCAATTGTTCTGAAGGATTTGTCACAAATAGTTTTAGTACAATTTTAGTGGCCACAATAGCTTCTCCCGCATGGTTCTTCATATCAGGTGGTCCTGATGAAATGCAAGTGAAATGCACATTTCATCCTAACTGCGAGAGCAAACCTCTATAGGTATGGGACATAGGTTTAATGAAAGAAACTGTACAATCTGGTTAAATAAGTGGTGCAATTCTGCGAGGAGACACAAATAATTGTGTAAAAAAAATGTGTGGAGATGCGAAGATGCCACAGGAGAGAACACACCTTAAAGCTGTATCCCTGGTCTACCAGGAACCTCTGCCTCTTGGTGGAGTAAGCCATCTCCTGGGTGTCCTGGGATACCAGCGAATAGAAGTATGCATTGTACTCCTCCGCTACCATTCCTAAAAAAGGAGAAGCAGAAAGATGTAGGCAAGAAGGGTATGTCAGCGTGTGTCACACATAGGCAAACGCTCTTTGTTCGCAGACCTTTCTTGGCTCGTAAGACTCTGCCAAGCCTCTGGGCCTCCTGTCTGCGGGATCCGCCATGGGAGGAGATCTGGATCAGAACATTGGCTTCTGGCAAGTCGAATGAGGTGTCTCCAACCTGTTTAGCACAAAGGATGTAGTTCGAGTTACCAGACATGAAATACTGTCACTGTATCACTGTGTCAGTAATAAAAGGCAAACATGTTTCTATTCTGTTTCTTTTTTTCAATAAAGATCTGAATCCCTGACAAAGTGCACGCTCAGTAAAGTCTTCAGTTATACTTTTATCAAGCAGTAAAATGTCAATTAAGCATAAACATACTGTGCATTTGAGTGAATGAGTGCAGCTCATATTAAAAACACAGAATCCTTTTAGACATAGACTGATTGGTTTACCTTGGAGATGAAAATGGTGTTGATCTTGGGGTTGTGTTTGAAGTTCTGTAAAATCTGCATACGTTCCCCCTGAGAGGTTGGACCGTAGATGTAAGGCCTTCAGAGAAAAGTGAGAGAGCAACGTTACAAACGCTTATCTGAACGTGCAACATGCAACCGAAACATTTAAAAAGAAAAATCTAAATAATTTACTTGTTGAGGCGAATGGCGTACTCCTTCAAGGCAAACACGTTATCAGCAAAGACAATGATCTTGTCATTGCGTCGCTCGTGGAAGCGGATGAGAAACTGGCAAGCGCGGAACTTGTTGGGGTTCATCGTGTAAAGCAGGATGCGCTTCTTTGTCTTGATGGCCACGTACTCTCTGTAGAACTCAGGAGACATTGGGCACCACACCTGAAGCACAGACACAGGTACATTGTTCAGATAGCAACATGTCATTGGGTAACGGCAATAATGAGAACACACTTTAGCTCAAGGCTTTGCATAGTAGTGCTGGTTTAACAATTTAATAAGACGAATATAAAACAGTTCATCTATGAAATTCAAGAGTACACGTCTGAGTTCATTTGAAAAGGAGTCGCTTGTTTATTGTGTTGTGGCCACAGCTACGGGTCCAACTAGTGAATGTGAGACACGAGCCCACAATTAAGCCCACGTGGCTTCAAATGACTATGTCTGACTTAAATGACATCTATTAAGTCAGTGTTTTTCAACCCTGGTCCTCGGGCAACCTCTGCAGTGGCCTGATAACGAGCCTCTCATTTGAATCAGGTGTGTTGGAGCAGGAAACATCTAAAACCTGCAGGGCAGTGTTCCCCGAGGACCAGGGTCGAAAAAAAAAACACACTGTATTAAGTGACACAATAGCACACACCTCTGCACACTGGACTTTTGCAATGTAGCCGTTGTTCTGTAATTCCATCCAGTTGGCCTCAAACAGCTTTGGTCCAATTAGGAAGTTGAGATCCACGATTTTGTCATCTTCTCTGACCAGTGTGGCAGTGAGGCCCAGTTTACAGTGTGCCTGTACGATGGTCAGAACGCGACGAAACATCTTGGCTGCGGAGAAAAGACAAAATCATCATGTAACCATGTAGACTAACTTCTCCAAAATACATGGCTACATCCCATTTTAATGCTAAAGCACTACTGCAAAATATGCATCTGGAAAATGGCTCACCTGGTATAGTGTGCACCTCATCCAGGATAATGAGTCCCCACTCCTGACTCCGCATCCACTCCATGACCCTCTCAGCCTCCCAGGAGCGCTTTGTGGTGTGACCCAGCATAGAGTAGGTGCTGATGGCCACCGAGCAGCCGATGGGCTTGTCCTTGGCGTCAGAGGTGAAGCGGCAGATCTGAGAGTCGTCGATAGTGGACCACATCTTGAACTGAGCCTTCCATTGCTCCACCGACACTGAGGAGTTACCCAGGATCAGGCAGCGTTTACGCACCGTGCACGCCGCTGTCACGCCCACCAGAGATTTACCCGCTCCTGGAAGGCGAAGGGGGAGATGCTTCAAAAAGACTGTGGGTTGAGGGCATGCTGTAACATTATGATTAGAAAAATGCACTAAATAGGCATATAAGTAGATATCCCTTGTGTCATATGGGCTACGCAAATGATCAAACATAATTCATATTTTACATGTAAGTTGTACATATTGCCATTTTATGCTATTTTTACTCTGTTTGGTCCCTCAGTGTTTCAAACCAGCTGTCTCACCGCAGGGCAGCACGATGACCCCAGAACGAGCACGTCCATTCCCAAACATCTTTCGCAAGCTTTTTTCCTGGTATGGCCGTAACACAGCGGTGGGCTTCAGGTCTATGTTGATGTCTGGGTTGACTGTATCATTGCGAAAGTCGTACTCTGCCAGCAGGGGGTACTCCAGCTGAATGCAGCGCTTCTGCAGCTCTTCAATCATCTCCTGCACAATGGACATTCATGGACAAAGGCAGTTGATTTGAACAATATTCATACTCATATTACTCGTGAATCAATTCAGCATGAAGAGCATTGCTGTTGGCTTGAAATGGGTAGTGATCATCACACTCACGATATCATCTCATGGTAATACAAATGCGAGTTAAGTGCCAGGATCAAAGCTTATTTGTCCCTTCTCAGAACTGCATTAGCACTCAACAAGAATGGTAACAAGCAATAAGTCAATTGATTAATTAGTCAATCGACAGTTAATGAATTGTTTACCATTTCATCAATCATTTAAGTCATTTATCAGGGCAAAACAGTCTCTGCTTACAAGTTGTTAATTGTGGCAAATTACCTGGCGAATCTCAAAGGACACCGTCTGAGTCTCTTCTTCCTCCTCTTCTTCTTTATCCATCTGCTCATAATAGCTGAAGATGTCTTCAGGGACCTGCTGGGTTGACGTTTGGCCATCGCTGGGCTGCTGTGAGGTGGAAGTGCCCCCCTTTTCCTGAGCAGACTTGGAGATCTGTCAGGAGACACAGAGACATTTGTTCGTGTATGAACAGTTGCAATCCTGTTGAGACTCTTCAGGGTAAATTCCAAAATTTGATTTCTGTGATTGCTTTTCAGTTGGCTGGCAGCATAATTGACTTACGGATCTGGTATGACTGCTCAGTCCCTGCGTCACAAGACATTCTTCCTCATGGCATCAATAATAAATCATTAAAATATGTGCATCATCCCTTTTTTATATAGGCTTACACTGTGCTGCCATCTAGCTGTAGTTGTGTGATCAGTCCCTAACCTGTGTCTGTACAGCAGCAACACTAATGCAAAGCTACATCACACCGGGGTGTGACTAGTGTAATATTGGGTATTGCCTGAAGAGTAATAGTGTAAGTTTAATACTTCTTAATGTTCAGGCTTGCCTTTCATCCAAAGCAGATTAACAACACTGTTAGGAGTAACTTAACACATGATTATATGTTATATGTATATGTTACTTATTAATTATTCAAATAGTATAACAGTAATTAATGATTTTAGATGTTTGCGTGCGAGTAACATACCGCTGACTTGCTGTGGATGACTTCAGTAATAAGCTCAGTGTCTGCTCCGTCTGCAGTACGGAGTCGACATTCACGGATCACGTTGTCCTGCAGAAGGCGCTGAATCACATCAGGGAAGGCACTCTCAACAAAATACCTATAATAAGAAAATAACAGCGTGCGAATAAAATGAGGTTAAAAAGATAATAGGAGCATGCAATTGTAATATGTGAAAACATTATTACAAAGAATACCACTGAGAGAAAACAGTGTTCCAAAGCATTTTAGCTGAAAGGTCAGAGGTAATGTGGTTCAGAGTCTGACAATGAGTGAAAGAAATGTAACAGACAGCATGTTTATGCAGATCCTGTCCTGCACCTGGCATGGCCAGGGAGAAGTTATCTCTCAGTCAATTATGAGGAATCTGACGCTTATCTTAGCCACAAATGTTAAAGAAAAAAGAAAGGGAAACCTTTTAATAGGACAAGCTGTAAACTGTGGTCACTTTTGTGAAAGGAAAAGTACACAGAGTAAATAAAAATACAATATAGTTAAAAGTTGAAAAGTGCAATGGATACTTTTTTGTCACCACACAGATAAGTAACATGGTTTAAGAAGATAGTTGGAGTGGTGACAAAGACAGACTGACTTTACCTGTTGTGCTTCAGGACCAGCTTGACTTTCCCGTAGCTCACTGTGCAGAGCTGGAAAAAAGAAGAGAGATTAAATGCAGTGATTAAAACACTGAGTTTTTTCAAACATCCTTCCCTCCTCTTCTCTCAAACCTCCATATGCTCTCTCATTCAGACCTTAATGAACTGCACGATTCCATCAGGTACAGACGTCTTGCTGAGTTTCTGCAGGTACTCCACAATGTCAGAAGTCTGCAGCCCGACGCTGACCGCAGCATACAGGGAATACGCGGTCAGCTTGTACTCATGGATATGATTAGGCCTGCACACCGGCTCCGCAATGGCCACCAAGAAATCCTGGGCGTACTTATACACAGGTGAGAAGGCTTCCAGAAAGATGTGTCCATCTGGGGCCTGGAGGGGGAGGATAAAAAGATGAGAAAGACATACAAAGAGATATCTGTACGTCTCAAGGGAGGAAATCAACAATCCACACACGTCTTACCACCCAGAGGGGGCGTGAAGAGTGGTCATTCTTCAGTAACATCTGGACACGGTAGTCTTTGGCGCCATACTCATCCAGCTTTGTACTGGACTCATCCACTTGTTTCCCTGCGGCAGCAGGTATGGCCTCCTGAGACTCGCTGCCCCCCGCTTCTTCTTCATCATCTTCATCCTCGTAAGAACGCTTTTTTGGCCTCTTGTCTGTAGCCGAACAGTACAAGAAAGAAATCATTAATTTCTTTACTTTAGGACTTTACCACATTTCTGTCACTGATATATACAGTAATAGTTTTTAAAACCAACAGACTGCATGTTGTTGTTTGTGTTTCACACAGTTTATGACCAATTACTTCATTTTGAAATGTAATTTGTGCCTTTCATATATTATCACTTCATTTCATGGGGCACAATGTATGGATGCAGAAATATGTTATGTATTTTAGTAAGAGGAAACAACTTTAACTATCCCTCTGATTGTGTCTCAGTTAACCATTCCTCCTTTCAACAGAGTTAGCTGATAGCTAGCTGGGTAAAACCATAACGTTAGTAACTCACCCCGGTCTCCTCTGTCCTTTTTACCCATTTTATAAAGCCTTTTCCAGGTTATATCTTTCAAAACGTGTTGGATAGTTCTTCATAATCTGCCTGACGTCCTCATGAAAGCCCCTCTATGCGGACTAACTGTGTGGTGTGAGGAAGACACAGCGCCAGCGTCAACATCAAGCTAACGTAAAGATTAGAAACAACTTCCGGCTTACGCCTTCAAAATAAAAGCCGACTTGCGTAAACGTATATTTTTAAAAAACGACCGTTGAAAAACTTAAAAATGTATTTCTATTATTATTATTATTATTATTATTATTATTATTATTATTATTATTATTATTATTATTATTATTATTTTTACGATAAAGTAACTGTTATTTATTAATTTGTTTATTTTCAGTCTAAGGTGCAAACATGACAAACAAAATGCATTACAAACACTGAAACATATTCCAAAATGTTACCTACAGAGGTATTACACATACCAGAAAAGACAGATTAATCAAGCATACTAGAAAATTAATATTTTATGAATGTACACCAGAAACATACATACATGGCTTCATGTCTAAAAGTAGCTAACAGTGGTTTTAGGATTATATATAATATATTTTTAAAAAAAACGTATCTTGCGCTTTTATTCTGGCAGTACGGTAGTGTAGCAGGATGTGGCTATCTTTAGTTAGCTTGACATAGGCCACACGAGCCTCACTGTTTACTTCCGGGTGAAGGGTCAAACTCGGTCTTCGAGGTTACTCTAGTTAGTTTTTTTTCTTATTTTAATAGAAATCGCTGAAACTACGTGACTAAGTCAAGTCAAACATGTCGTCTGACAGGGTAATCGGACCTTCCTTACCGCCCATGTTTAGACAGGAGAAGAGCGATGAAGACTCTGATGATGAAAAAGGGTGTAAGTATAAGACAACATATCTTTTACTAGAGACTGTCAGCCACCCGTACTATCGATTTAATTAGTAATATTTGTGTCAGCTTGCTTTCTAATGATAGTTAATGTTGTTTCTTCTCTCAACCTGTTAGTCTCTGGCCCCGCGTTGCCTCCCGGTTACAAACGGGGAGAACCGTCGAGCTCCTCGGATGAGAGTGAACCGGAGGTGTCGGTGAAAAGAGCAAAAACCAGGCACACACCTGCGGACAGATCTGCGGGAAAGTAGGTTCATTAATGGACTAAAGGTTGCAGAAACATACGCTTCAACACAGAGAGCTGTAACAAGTGTCTTCTGAACAGAGTGGAGAGGTCAAAGGAAGAGGAAAAAGGTGATGATGATGATGATGATGGTTTCTTCGGACCAGCCCTGCCACCTGGATTTATGAAACAACAGAGTTCACCAGAGAGGTGAGCTTGTAATTCTTCCGCATGTCCCGGTGAATCATCACAGGTCTAGACAGGTGAAATTACAAAAGCTGTAACTTCATAGTGTTCTCCTCCAGGCCGCCTGTGCTGGGACCAGCTTTGCCTCCAGGGTTTCGCAGAGCAGCATACGAAAACGATGATAACGATGGTGAAGATGGAGAGGATTTCCCAGGGCCTGCGCTTCCTCCAGGATACAGGGCTGAACCCTCCAGCAGCGAGGATGAGGATGTGATCGGACCCATGCCGTCCAAAGGGCCCATTGAAGACTCTGTGGCTCTGGACTTTGAGCGCCGGGCAAAAAGGATGAAAGAGAAGCTGACAGGAGACGTGAGTCCTCATCCCCCCTCCCCGCCTAGTTTTATCTGCATATGCTACACTGTACAATCTCTTAAGTCAAATGTGCCTTCTTTGTGCCGTTTTAAAGTTTTGTTTGGTTCTTGTGTGTATTTCTGTGTAAACAGGACACTCCCAAGGAGGTGACCAGAGAGACATGGATGACAGAGCTCCCACCGGAACTGCAGCACATTGGCTTGGGGGCTCGAACTTTCAAGAAGAGGTCAGGCCCAGAGAACAAGGATCGCTCCATTTGGACTGATACACCAGCAGACAGGGAACGCAAGGCCAGGGTAATTAATCAAAAATGTGTATCTTTATATTGATTTTTGTTCATCTTATCAAGCATGGTGCGTATATTACTTACCTGTATTTCATTGGTCTATATTTGTCCAATAGGAACGCCTTGAGAATAAGAATAAGGGTGAGAAAGAGAAAGATGATGTCCCTCAACTCTCCCTGAAGGAAGTGGAAATGGCAAAGAAAGTGTCTAAATACAATGTATGTGGTTTTACCTCATGATTCTTTTCCCCTAAATGTACCTGTATATGATTAACAAAACAAGTCACAACACTTTAAACTCAAGACTAAAATTTCTCTATCCACTCCCTGCTATCAGGAGTCTAAGCGTGCCGAGTCTCTGATGAGTTTGCACACAAAGACGATGAAGGAAAAAGCCAAGGAGAAGGGTGACACACCAGTGGAGAGGAGGCCGTTCGATCGGGATGCAGATCTGCAGGTGAATCGCTTCGATGACGCGCAGAAGGAGCGGCTGCTGAAGAAATCGCGGGAACTGAACACACGGTTCTCCCACAGCAAGGAAAAAATGTTCTTGTAATAAATTGTGAAAATGTAAGTGATGTGTTAGAACGTGCAGACGTGTAGAGTCTGGTTGGTGACAGTTTCCTGCGGGGTTTGTACAATGTTGACTGTGTTTCTACGGATACTTATGTGTTACAGAAATGTGAGAATTCAATTTGATGTTGGTTTATGGGGTAAACTAAGTTGGACTCAATAGACTATAAAGACATGGCAGACATGTCCATTCATGGGAGTTAGGAGTCAGTGACTGGGCGCAATGCTACAACAAATGTTTCAAAGAAAGTCAGCGGAGCTTGTATTTTTCCAGGGAACATGATTAGGATTGATGATACAGAACAAAATGTTCAAATAAATCAAATATTTTTATTACATTGATTTACAGTTAATCATACAATTTTTTTGAGATGTATAAAATTGCCTGTTAAATGTAATTAAGTTGATTTTCATTCCGTTGGACTGACATCACACTGGAAGTCATTTTGATCTGGTATGCTGACATTCAGGAAAACGCAGACTTAATTTAGAATCCCGATTCATAACATAAAATGTTGCGTGATATCATCATATTTAACATTTTGATATTTTCTTTTACACCTCTTAGGGTTCAAAGTGTTATTCATTAAGCCACAACATTGTTTGATGTTTGTATATTTGATATATATGAGTTTTTTACCTGTCCATCCAGATCAAGAAAAAGTTTGTCCTTCAGTGCTCAGCCCAGCTAGTAACCCCTTGTAAAAGTGTGATTGGTTTATTTGACTTTATGTACAGATTGCTCTAAAATGCATTGTTATGTTGCATTTCCATTTAGCTTTGCAGTTTTCACGTGTCCAATAATACAATTGTATTTTTTTAGGTAATTAAACTTTGTTTTTGTTTTTTTTAAACTGTGTGTGTTATTTTCTTATCTGGTCTTATATTAGTCAAAAGGAAAAAATAACCATAGAAATGTATTTCATTGTATTTCTTAAGGAGGCTGAGGAAATTTGGCACATCAACCAAAATCCTGAGCAACTACTACAGATGAACAGTGGAGAGCATCAACAGGAGCTCAGTTACAGTGTGGCATGGCCGCTGCACTGCTCAGGACAGGAAAGCTCTCCAGCATGTGAGAGAAACTGCACAATTCATCTCTGGAGCAGCCTTCCCATCACGTCCCAGGACATCTACACTACCAGGGTCATCAGGAGGGCCCATAACATCATAAAAGACAATACACACCTACAACACAGTCTGTTCATACTTCTGCCACCAGGAAAGCACTACAAGAGTCTGAAGTCCAGGACAAAAAGACCCTTTACCCGCAGGCCATCAGACTCACCAGACTCATTCAATCACACTCTAATATAATGCCATTTTAAGTGTTACTGTGAGGCACCTTATTTTTCAGCCTTTAACTCTGGTGTAAACTATATTTAATATATATTTTTCTGTTATTGTGTTGTGTATTTTGTTTTCTTGTTGTTGTTGTGTGTAAAGGCAGACGGCGAAATAAGACTTGCAGATGACAATACAGCTCTTGAATCTTATGTGAATATGGACCTCCGGGGCCGCCATACTGTCATTCATATTCCTTGTACGCATGCGTGAGGCGGTTGCACTGAGTGATAAACTAGCAGAAGCTAAATTTTAAAACATGTCAGAGAAAGGAGAAGTGGACTTAACTGGTGCCAAGCAGAACACGGGCGTGTGGCTTGTAAAGGTGCGTGTGTGTCCTTTTTTTAAAAAGAGTTTTTTTTTCCGATATAAGATGGTTATTCATTTAAACACAGCTGAGGCTAACGGTCACGTAGCTTAGCATCAACCGCTACAATGAGAGAACCCGTGCTAACCCAGCTAACGTTGGTTCGCTAGCCGAGTTAAACTGGTCACAACTGCTCATTAAACATCTGTTGCTTGATGAACAACACGCCGTATCCTGTTGGGTTTAACTCGAGACTGTCGTTTGGTAATAAACAAACTGTGGTCAGAGTAATAGCATGGAAGCGATAGCTTGGTAGCTGCTGGGGAAAGATGTTGTCAACTGATAATAGTTAGCCTGTAGCCAAAGTAACATTTTACCTAGAGGTGATAAACATATAGTTAAATCCTTTATTAAATATTGTGTTATAGTGTAAACATTTGCCTTAATGTGAATGAATGAGGCTTCATCTCAGCAGCACGTTGACATTCCCATTGTTTCTATAGAGCTTTAGACAGTGGGGGGTTGTAAATTATGGCATACAACATGCACAGCTTCTACATTTATATCCATGTTTTCTTCATCCAGGTGCCCAAATACCTCTCCCAGCAATGGGCAAAAGCGACTGGCAGAGGGGAGGTCGGAAAGCTCCGAATATGCAAGTATGTGAAACATGTGATCAAGTTATTTATGTATACTATCTATGTTTAAACCAAGCCGTGAGGTCAGTGCACACAAAGCGTGTGCAATTTAGTGTGTGCCGATGATGATGGTCACATTTTTTTGTGGTGAAGTAGGTAGTTATAAGATAAGATAGACTTTAATGATTCCACACTGGGGGAATTCACTCGTCACAGCAGATCTTGTACACAAGGTTGATAAGAACTGTATAGAAAAAAAGTCAAGCCGAAGAAATTGTATAAGTCATGCTGGTGGCTGGTGTTTTAAGATGTGCTATCTTTCTCTACAAGACATGTTTTATTGTTCCACCTTCTACCGAGGTGTCATTCTTCAATCAATTAATTCCAGTTTTGCTCATTTTTATCTCCAAGGAAAGGAAACCAAGGAAAAGCAGAGGTAAGAGATACAGTGTGTCTTGGTGATCAAGATCTACATGTTCATATACAGATTTTGGGGTTTGGTAAAAGATGCTTTGCCATTATATGTAAGAGACACATAATTTATGATGTAGCACACGTGAGACACTGTAATCAGAGTTGGGGAAACTCTTTGTATCATCATGTGTCGGTTTGTATACATTTTAGTTGCTGTGGTACAACAAATGATTTTCTGTGTGCATGTCCTGTTATTAAAGATTATTAAAGATGTTATTAAAGATGTTATGTTATTAAAGATTAAATGTATGCTACTCTTTAAAGGTCTCTTTCACTTTGAACGAAGAGCTGACTGTGGTTGAGGGTATGGAAAAGAAGATGGTGTCTGCGCCTCGCGAGCACCCGTTCACCATGCAGTCAGTTGGAGGTCAGACGTTGGCGGTCTTCACCGAGACTTCATCAGGTGAGTTTCTGTTTTCACCAGCCAAGTTTTCCCGCTTTGAACGCCTCTGCAGCAAGACGAGGCGCTCATAACAATCGGCAAAGTTGTGTTATAAGCTTTCTGTGGTGTGAAATATCTGTTTGTGCTAAAGCCCAGAGGTAAGTTCTGTGTGATCAGGTGGTGGACCCGCCCACCTCGCTGCTCTTCGTACAGCTTGCTGTCTTCATGCACAGTGTTTCTATTGCCTGCCCTGCTTGTCTCTGTGTGCTGTGACCTCTCAGAGTCTGAGGCTGTCCACAGTCCTAACAGAGTACGTACAAGAAATGTACTGTGGATACACAGCGGATAAGTAAGCACTCAATGGAAAACAGAAGACAGTCTGGCCTGTGTTTCTGTCTCTGTGGGAATTTGAGTTTCAGTGTGCGATCTTCCTCCGTCAGCCATTTGTTTTGTGGTTTGATCTTTTCAGTCAGTCACCTCAGCTGATTGGGTGTGTGATCAGGCACAATGGCCCCATTTGGAATTCATTTAACATAGAGTAGATCAACATCAACACAAATCACTGCTGAATTTGGAGTTAATTTGTGCATGTGTTTCTTTGGTTTGGTTTTATTTTCACAGCCTTGTCTGCCCTCTGAATGTAACGTGGGTGTTTTGTTGCTGTGGGTGCTGGTGAGCTTGTGCTAATGTGCTTACTTTGGGATGCGTGTGTGTGTTTTAGGGCTGCACAGTTAAAATTATATATAACACACACACACACACACACACACACACACACACACACACACACACACACACACACACACAACATAGGTCCTGAAGTATGATTTTTTTATTTTTTTGGCCAAGAAGGCAGTTGCTAAAGTTGGACACATTAGAGCATCACAAAATTGAGTAAATAGAAGAGAGAGAGGTTCAACGATAACTTTAAATATGTTCAGTATCAAATAATTACCAGTATTTGTGCAGCCTGGGTGTGTATTTGTGTTGGGGCAGGGTATCTGTGCTAAGGGCATGCTTGCTTTGCTCACACATGGTCGTGTTCGTCACGATTACGCCAAGAAGCTTTTTTTTTCGTGTGCGACTAAACCCTGGGTGTGGTTTTTATTGTTCGATGCCCTCCTCCCTCCGTCTTCCATCCCCTGTATTTTCATGTTTACCATCCCTCCCTCCCTTCCTGTAGGCCAATCAGAAGAGAGATCTGATGGCAGCAGCTCAGGTTCGGGGGCGGGGGCAGGTCCAGGTGAGTCTTTCGTTCACAGAGAGTGACAGAGTTGCACCACTAAGAATCAGACACATTAGTGTCTGATAATTTTTGTAAATAAATGCTGTTCGTAGTATCACAATGCTACCCCAAATACATGCTTTGGAAGATGCATGTATTGGTATCAAACCTTTAGACACATTGTCCTCATGTAGCGCACATGAGTGTCTTTTTTTTGTTTGTTTTTTGTTTTTAAGCACAGTTCATGGAGCTTCTGCACTCAGTTTGCACCGTCTTGGCTCGAAGATGGAAATGAGTCTGTGGTTGAGAGGAGAATGCGATCCGCTTGTGTTGATGGTTGTGACATTGTGTTGGCAAAGATAATTAATATCTGACTTTCATAAATGTTAGTTTAGATCTATGAGGGCAAGCTTCCTTCATATCTACATCTTAATAAGGGATCAAGTGGCACTTTGAATGATGTGTTGCTAATGAATTGGGGATTTGATTTATTGACTGCTGATTGATACCTGCTCGATGTATTTAAACACAATCACTCATTTATTCACACACCTTTTGGACTGAAATTAATAAAGCTATGTATGCACAATAGCATCATGTGGTGCATATGAAGTAGTGTTAAAGATACTACAGAAATTCATTCTGAAATGTTGTTTATGTATGACCTATGTAAGATAGCTTTGAAGGTACAGTGTGGCCTTCATTCTAGCGCCTGTAACCAGAATGTGGCTGGTTTGGAAGGAGCCTAGGAAAAAGTGTTTGTATGATTTTTGAGAGTTTATTTTTTTAAAAAACTGACTGACTTCGATCGTTCTAAAATGTTTCCTTCAACTTTAGGGGAGAGCCCGGTCTGAACAAGATTTATGTGACTAGCAAAAAAAAAAAACTTTGAGTGTAATTTTATTTTTTTCTCTTCACACATCACCCAGTCATTCACACTCCATGTCTTGTTTCAACCCATCTCTTTTACACACACACACATACATGGTGATCGCTCACCTGTCCTTCCTTATGAAGTAAACGTGCTAAAAATGCTTTTTTTTAAATCTTAATCAACCCTCCTCTTTTTCAGATAAAATTGCCTTGGAGGGAGTGGTAGTGCAGAGAGCAGAGTGCAGACCTGCAGTTAGTGAAAGCTATATGAAGCTGAAGAGGTGAGTATTTTCAAAACGATGCACATACTTTAGTCAGCTAAGATTTTAAGAAATTTTAATTATTTGAGTTTGAAGCTGAAGTTTAAAGATGCTATAATAACAAAACTGCGTAATATAATAAGTTGTTTCAGGTCAGTACACAGTATATGTCATGTCTTGTACTTGGCAAATAATGTAATTCTTGTGATCTAACAGGTTACAGATCGAAGAGTCCTCCAAGCCAGTCAGGGTGTCACAACAGTTGCAAAATCCTGTCACCAACAACTACAAACCCGTCGCCAACCATTCTTACAATGTAAGAAACAAATCCTACACCAGAAGTGTAAAAGCTTGTGGAGATATTGTTGCACATTTTTAAACAGTTACTACAAACTGTGTGCGCTCACTGCTAAACATATTGTTTGTTGGTTATGTGTTGGCCCGTGTGTGATACCTGAACTCTGTTCACTTTTTGCTGCAGCTTGAGTACGAGAGGAAAAAGAAGGAGGAGGGCAAGAGAGCAAGAGCGGACAAACAGCAAGTGTTGGACATGCTGTTCTCTGCCTTTGAGAAGCACCAGTACTACAACATCAAAGACCTGGTGGATATCACCAAACAGCCTGTGGTAAGACTAGAGGGCAACATGAGGGCTTTGGTTTTAACACTCTTGACTTCAAACAATACTATTGCCCCTATTTGCTGCAGCTTCTTATTCTCAGTACATGCAGCTTGCCTCAGATCTGATGTTTTTTCTTCTCCCCAGACTTACTTGAAGGAAATCTTGCGCGATATCGGCATCTACAACGTGAAGGGAACACACAAGAACACATGGGAGCTCAAACCAGAATACCGACATTACCAAGGCGAGGAAAAGACTGACGAATAGTTTCTGCTCCCCCCTTCCCTCAAGGCCGATACACCACCTTTTCATTTGATGAGGTGATCCCTCTCAGACCAGGCCTTGGTTAGACCTTGTAGTTCTTTCCTGATTTCCTTCCATCAGGTCACAAAACAAACTGGATCATGAGGTCAAGCAAGGGCTGAGTTTTACAGGGAGAGGTTGAATCTTCTTGTTATTTTGTAGGAGACAAGAAGAAGCGGCATTAGGAAACAAATTAAGGTTTTTTACGCTGAAGTGTGCACCGTCTCTTCCTGACAGCTCCAGCACACGTTTCTGAGGACAAACCTGGCTGTGTTTGAATTATTTGTTCTATCCGTCAGAGGCACGAACGTTAACACTCTGGTTCTTAGCATTGAAATCTTTTAATGTTTTGACAAGTATATCCACAGGCGAGGGCCTTTATGGGATAAACCTAAAGGAGAGGAAGGATGTGACAAAGATGGCGCTCGCCACTAAAATCAACATGTGCTGACTTAACTCTTTTCTAGATATTTTATGATCAGACTTTTTGGAGCTTTTTTCTAAAAAAAACGGTTTCAGCCTCAACTTGTGTTGACAGAATTCTCAAAAGACCAGCAACGTGGCTGTAATCATTTCTAAATTTGTGCTTCAGGTGTCTTTGTATTTGCCCATCTTCATTGTAATTTTAAGTCTTTACATAATAAATGTTTGGTTAAATAAATGAAATCTTATTTTGTACAGCGTCACCTCTGCAACAGTTCAAGTCAGAAAACAAAGTGTTTGAGTCAAATCCTTCAGAATCTGAGCCCATACTATTGATGGAATTTCCTTAACTGTACCCGTTTAAATTGCTCAGCTGTTGTACCACTGCTGTGTGTAGTACATCATCTTATTTAAAAGACTATTGATACTGCAACGGGGAAATTCACTTGTTGCAGCAGCTCACAATCAGAATAAGCAATGCTCTGGTAGGATGGGCTCCCCATGAACGAAAGGCTTAGTCCTTTCCTGCAACCACCTGGTAATGACTTCATTATGAAACATGTTCAACCTTTAAATTCTTCAGGAGTAAAATTTTATTTAATGACAATTGTATCAATTTGACACATAGCATGTACAGCATACAGATTTATGGAATGTATGTGTATGTGCAAGACAAATGCCGCTGGCAGATGAGCTGAGCCTGGTCGGGCGGGCCCATGATCTGTGCTGTCCTGTCTGGTGTGCTGCCATCACCTGGAAGGAGAATGTGGTGTTTAGAGACTACTGAAACATTCTGGGACTGAACTCAAGTACCAATGTTTTGGATCTAAGCGAGCATGTAGCATGTTTCAGGTCTCAGATAAATTAGGGTTAGGGTTATACATCAGCTTCTCAGCGTGGTGCATGAGTTTTCATCACAGACCGTACACATTGATGTTCTGGGCCAGTCATAAACAAGCAGCCTTAATGACTCACCTGGTTTAAACTGAATGCCGACTTCTGTGTCGTTCTGTATTTTCTTGATCATCTCTCCGTTTCTGCCAATCACAGTTCCTACTGCAAACCAGGGGAGGGGAACCTAAATGATGGAAGATAAAACCAAAGTTAACTTCAGATACTTGGAGATGAATCCCGATAAGATGAAACAACTTGTTACGAGTACTTACATCCAAACTGTCGTCGCCGCCTCCTCCACCATACTCGCCCCTCTGCTCCCTGAAGCCCTGATCAGCTCCATAACCATTTCTTCGGCTTGCTGGGGAGAAAAGAAAGCACATCTAATTACAGCACTACTCCACCCGTCTCCATGGAGATAAATAATGAGGCATGTGAAAAGGCATTCTGAGATTAAAGCAGAACCAGTTGCTGAGGACCCTTTTGAGTTCTTGCATGTATTCCTCAATTCAATCTGTCTTGCTATAGAATTTAGCAGTCAGAAAGCGCGAGGAAAAACTTAGTTTAGCATCTCTGTGCAAACCCAGAAGCCAAAGATGCGTGCTTCAGGTCTATCAGTGGATGCAAATTCAAGTCAGCCCAAATAAATACTACAAGTGCTCACCAGCAAAGTTTTAACTCTGACAAAGGTCGCTTCTCTCCAGGTTCATCTCCAAGCTTAAACCTAGAGATTGGAAAAGGGAGAAAACTCATTTAACTTCAAGCTATGAAATATGCACAGATAAGTGATACAATATGCAGTTAAGATGATACCTGGGCGCTATTGCAAATATTTCATTTATCCTCCCCGATTCAATCTGAGCCACCATGGAAAACAGGCGGGCAGAAAGCGCAGGGACATTTAATGTTGCATCTGAATTAGTAAAACCCAGGATATCCCACGGCAGAGAGCCCAGGCTGTCAAAGATGCATCTTGTGACCAGGCTAAAAAGGCTTCATCAGTAAAAACAGGCTTCAGCATATGTCTCCACAAAGTAAACATATTACACATACATTTTCACACATGACTTGACGCAGATGGTATCGGTCCTCTCGTCGGAGCCCGTTGCTCAGACCCATTTTCTCGAGTAATTATATCGCCGTGACAGACTGCTGTGGTGTTTCGGCATCAGCGGCAGCAGCATCATCACTGGGACTTTCTGCAGAAGCTAAAACACAGCCATCATCCTCCATCTGGCTCATACAGACTGCCACATGGCATATGATCCGCTAGGGAAGAAGTGCAGGAGAAGGAGAGTTAGTTAGAGAGTGTGTGATTTTATTTATATATATATATATATATATATATATATATATATATATATATATATATATAAATAATAAATAAAATAACAGACTTTATAGCACTGAATTTAAGGTTAGGTTTCTTGAACTGTATTTGCATTCCTAACATTACAGCATATAAACCAACCCATTAAAATTACAGAGCTGGTGAATAATTTGTTTAATCCATTGACACAACATAGTAGTTGTAGCGTATATGAACGTTCAGGGTTGATTTCAGCTTATAAAAGGCCAAATTAAATGAACGTTACTACAGGACAACCATGTGTGCAAGTGAACATAATACATTATCCACCAATAAAAACAAGCGTAGCCGTTTAAAATAGTATATTATCTTTCCGTCTTTTGGGTGATTAACGCGTTTAAAGTCGGTGCTAACTACAAAATTTAAAGTTACCATTGACGCTAGCCAGCTACATGAGTATATGGTAGCACTTCCGGTGCTCTGATAAATATTGTAACCCTGTTTGGACATTATTTCGGATTTATGTAAATATATATATATAAAGCCATCTATTTCAGTAACTTAACTGTCACACAGGGAAAGTTAGGCGGCTATATGAAACTGATCCACACGTTGACACAAAATGGCAGCAGCTAATTTAACGTCACACGTGTTCACAGATTGAGATGTAACACTAAAGCTCATAAACGCACCGCTAACGGTTACTTTGTTGCCGTGGCGTGATATACTTACAACAAAGCATTGTCGGTAACGACGACTGAGCCACTCGGGTTGTTTTGCGTCTTCTATCGGAGACGTCTTTCCACTCGAGACGCTTCTCGGGTGAGCACAGTCGGTGAAAGAGACCGTGCAGACGCTCGCGTCCAGGTTAAATACGTTACCGGCCGCGACTCGTTCCGCCCTCTCGAGGACAAAGAGGGAACTTTCATTGTCGCCCTCCGGTGGTCACAGCAGGAATTGTTTACTGTGATGAAGAGCGCTGGACTGATGTTCACTCCGATTACTTCCCTCATAGTCCATTCTCCTTGTAAATCAACATTAATGTCTTGGATTCAACTTATTTTTTGTTAAGGCTTAGTTTAAAATAGCACGTATTTATTTGGTCTAACATTGTTAATCTGAGAAATCAGAATCAGCTTTTAATCCAGTTTAAATGGGCCAAGTATGTGTACACATACATACATAAGGAATTTGACTCCAGATCCAGTTCCGACAATAATTCATACTATTATGTAATTATTATAGATACCCATATGAATATATATTAAAAACGTAGATATAGTGTCTATATACAAATCAAAAAATCAAATGGTCTCTGCAAACTGTGAAGACAATAAATACTGAGTGATTAATGTAACATTATATACATGAAGTTGGTACAGTAGATGCATGGATGGCTATATACAGCATGCTTAGATTTGTATTTGATAATTATGATTATGTATATGTTATTAGGATATCTTACATCTATTATTATTATTATTAGCAGTGGTGATGCTGATGTTATTATAGCAGTAGCAGAGTGATATAAATAAGACCAAGGTTAAAGGAACAAAACGTGTCAAACATTAAATCATTAACGGCTCATCAAATGTGGAACATAAGGCAAGCACGCATGTGCACGACGCGCGCGCCTGACTCTTCTTCCAGCACTGTGTGAGTTGACTGAGGAGGTGCAGCACTCCTTAATTGGACTCCACCAGTTTAAATGGTCTTTCAATAGCTTCCTGTGGATTTATGTGAAGACATGCCGGCATCAAAGAAGACTTAAGGACGGGTAACTTGAAGCTTCATTCATGTGTTTATATGTGTCTTTACCTTCATGTGCGTAATAGTTATCACTGTCTGAAAAACCACCAAATGAATTCTGGTTCTCGAGCAGTTGAACTGAGAATTAACAGTGGGGATAATGATGCCTGAAATAATGTGTTCCTAATTCAAATGAACCTTTTGCTTAGTCTTCCACAGGCGGTAGAAAGTGAAGCAACAGCCCAGCTATGTTCAGAGCAGTGTTTGGAAACAAGAGAGAGGGAGGAGGAGGCAAAAGAGGAGACAAAAACAGCCAGAGACATCCAGGTAAGAAGAAAATGACTGAAACTGCACCTGTGTAACAAAACTGTGGCATGTCACCTCAGTAATAAGCCAATATTGCACCTCTGGCTTTCTCCTGTCTAAATGACGTTTATCAAAGTTTTTATCATATGGAATAAGTCCCAAATCACAAATATGTATATCTTACGTCATGTGTTATACAAACTAGCTCTTGCATTATTTGATGGCAATATTCAGGTTCTCTTCTCTTGGGTGATTTAAGTAGATCCATTTCAATTAGCCTAATTCATCAGTGTGTGTGCTGTCCTTCACACAATGTCCCGCTGCTTGTATTTAAAGTGTGTCAGGAAGAAGTTAGAGTGGGTTAGGCAAACATCCTGACCTACTAAAAACATACTGAAATTCACAAGAATTTCTGAGCAGGCTACAACTGAATGAGAGGAATCTGCGCACTTATTATGAATGTGTTTATGCGGTATTGCCAGTGAAATGTGAATTGAAGGGTTTGCTGAGCAACTGGAACATTTTTTTCTGTCGAAAACAAGCAAAGGACGTGTGTTTTTCACAGGCTGAGCTTGCCACCTCGCTGCAGTACAGAGGAGATTACGGACTGTGCAGCGGAGATACGATGAACATAAGTAGAGCTCAGTATTAGAGCAACCATGTTGCCCATTAATATTTCATAATTTGCTGCTCTGGGTAGCAGGAACAGAGAGGAAGATAGAGAACTGTGTCAGTCTCATTAAAGTGATATAGTATGTTTACAGTACATCGGGATGGCTCTGATCATTTGCAGAGAGAGACATCACTTCTCCTGAAGAACTTATCATGAAAGGTTTCAAAGCAATGACGTTTTTTTTTTGTTTTTTGAAACGATTCCACGGCATGTCATGTGAATTTGTAATGTTAACTGGAGGAGCTCTGAGTCCTTGTTTTGCTCATGGCGATAACAGCAAAAACAGACTAATTTAAGGTCGTTGGAAGTCAATGACTGAATTATACCACAGGAAAAAAATCCTGCAATCCGGTGTAACCAGTTTAAGTGGCAATAAGGTCTCTGTAATCACCTGGCTTTGTGAGATCTCATTTATAATGTTTGTTTGAAGCCACAAGATGAGGCGTAATGGCTGCATTAGGAGTGGACATGAAAATTATTCAGATATGAAATCGAAATATAATATAAGTCTAGCCTCTTTATTGAGTGTGATCCCATTCCTTTAAATAGATGTTCTGGCATTGCCAACTTTCCATTACCTCATTCAGCAATATGCCTCCAAGACAAGATATGTTCGCTCTGTCGCAGCCTTATGTGAGGCATATTTTGTATAAAATATGCCTCACATAAGCCCAGTTCGATCTGCTGTACAGACACAGTTCTGTTGCGTCAACTCTGCCTTTTCATCTCTGCAGAAGCCTCCATTGCTGCTTGAACCTCAACACCTGCCCTTCCCTCTCTTTTCCCCACACACTCATGTCTTTTCCACGCAGGCGGTGAGGTGTACACTCACAGCACCTTGCAGAGGCGTAGCGGTGGGCGTGCCGCACACTTCCAGGGTCATGACAGCGGCTACACTGAAAGCCCAGTAAAACCGAAGAGACTGACCAAGGGCGTGTCCATTTCTCTGCCGTCCTCCCCTCTCCTTCCACGCCAGGCCAACATAGTCCCCTCCCAGTCATGCATCACAGGTGGGTTGAAGTGAAAAAAAAGTCATAAAAACAAAGCATGGTCTCATTATGAGCAGCTGAGAGTGACGCGAAGCTGTGCATCAGGGAATAGCTGCAAAAATAGCAGAATGCTTTCATGGGTTTGCCTTGATTAGCAGAGAGCTTCAGTGCGTTCAGCTGTTCCATACATGTGACAGAAAATACAAAAGCATACAGACTGTGCCCCCTGGGCCCAAAACCATGTGACAGATTGTCAGAGTAAATGATTGAACAAGATAACTTAAGGCAAGGAAGCCCAATTAGGTGGGTCCACTTTGAATCCATACAGTCATGATCAAAGACAACCGATAGTACAATAAAAATATAATAAAATAAGAATCTCAACTCAATGTCCACTTGCTAGTTTTTACACCATCTCTGTAAATTCACTGCTGAGATTGTAGTGGCAGGTTTCTCAGAACATGTTGTTGAATCCATCGCATGTACTGTAGGTGGTAAATGTAGCCGTGCAACTGTGTCATGTCGCCTGTACCGTGCCCATGTTTCGTCTCGTGCTCTGCAGTCAACTGTTAAATAAACTCAGAATGCCAAAAAAAAAAAGGCATCACAGAAATTAATTACCTAGTTTAAAATTCCATCTAATCCTTCCCCCTCATTAAATACATCTATGAATATGCAAATATTGTTCATTCAAAGTGTGTCCAGTGTGTAAGATTTATGGAGCTCTATTACAGTATGTAAAAAAAGAATGTTTTTGTCTCTGGTCCTCTCCCACCATATTTCTATAGTAGCCTGGAGTGGACAAACTAAACACTGGCTCTAGGCTTTGTGTTTGTTTTTTTTTTGCATATTTTGCAATCACCATAGTTTTTCCTTCATGCTAGGAAGGAGCGTGTTAGGCTACAGGGTCAGCAACTACCCCGCTAGATGAAACTAAATCCTGGTCACCACCTGTTGTTTAAAAACTGCTAGACATAAGATGTCCTCAATTTCATTCATTAAAAAAAATCCATTCTCAGTGTATCTGCACTAGAGGATTCCAGTTTCTGCATCTCATTTGTGTAAGTTGCATAGTGGACCACGATATGTCTCCAAACTAGTTGTGATGTTTGTTAAAGTCAGATTTAAGGCGTGCACAAAGAAACTTTCTTCTTTAGCAGACACATGAAAAAAAAACTCTGGACATACATCATTCTGCACAGTGAACGTTAAATATAATTTAAATAACTTGATTTTGAGTGGAGGGGGCCTTTAATAATATCTATTTTCTATCCTCATTTTAGAGCTTCATCTACATGTTCTCTAGCCACCTCTTCTTGAATATTGTATTCTTTTTATCAAACTAACACATTTATGTCATCTCCATGCACATTGCATGTTAAAATGGGAACACAGTGCAATAAAAACACAGTATGTACAAACTGAAGAAAATATTAGTGATTTTAAAGTGTTCTCAGTGTTCTGTGACAGTTTTAATCGTGTAATCTCTCCCTTTAAAAGAAGGCCTCACTTTAAAAGAACACAAGGTGGCAGTGTCCTGCAGCAAGTACAGTCATTCAGAAAAAAAGGCGCATTTCATTGCATGCAGCACTTCTTTTCCCCCCAGTACACAGAACGAACATGACAAGGAAAAATTACAGCAAGTAAAAAATATACCGTGTCATGGTTCATATCTTTAGTGGTCATGCAAAATCAAACATCAAGCTGTGTGCACATCAGTGTGTTCCTGAGTCTATTCACGTGCGTGATTCACACACACCGAATAACCTTGAGTATAATAACTCGGTACATTTTTCCGCAAACATCTTGTGAATGATCTCCACTCCTAAAGAATCTTCGCTTCCAAGAACCTTCAGATGTTGTTGCATAAATTGAGACACACCCACACACACATCAATATGAGTGCACCGCTGTCCCTGCTAGCTCTCTCTCTCTCTCTCTCTCACACACACACACACACACACACACGTTAGTTATGTCAATATATTATAGATAAACACCCACGGTACAGTGAACATTATACTGTTTGCATGCATGGCTCGCACTCTGTACATACTGCTTTATACTCCTGGGACACAATTCAAATTCTGCACCACAGATCTCATCTGGAGGCTTAATCTCTCTCTCTCTCTCTCTCTCTCTCTCTCTCTCTCTCTCTCTCTCTCTCTCTCTCTCTCTCTCTCTCTCTCTCTCACTTTCTTTCATATCCCTCCTTATCTCCACCCTCAATCCCTCCCACCCTGCCTGCTCTCCCTCCCTCTCCCTCTCCCTCTCCCTCTTTGCTGTGGCCAAAGGACGGGTAAGGAAGCTGGAGTATGTGGATGGCTCTTCCAGTGCAAGAGAACCTCCTGTCTTTGCCTCGTGCCGTGGCAAGGCAGACCACAGAGGTGAGAACGGGAGTGTGTGGGCGTGTGTTTAGCATCATGTCTGTCTTTCCAGGTATTGATCAGGGAAGCTGGATGAGAATGAATGGAGTGGAGGTGAGGGGAGAATGAATGATGAGACACGAGGGAAAGTGAGTGTGGGCTTGTGTTTTAATTACATCTAAAAGGTTTTGCATGAAGCCTTTCCTTTTAGATGTATGTGGATATAGTGGTGTCTGTAATCCTCAGTGTATTATTGAGTGGTTTTGTTCTATCACAGTTCCTACAAGTCTTTCCCCCGACTTATTTGCATGCTGTTTGCACAGTTAAGGTTAGATTAAAGCATTAATGGTGTAAATATCCACATCTCGGCCAGCTTTCTTTGTGTTTTTGACCACAGGGCTAGCCTTAGGCTACACAGATTTTATGAGGCATCTTCTATCCCGGTTGCCAGGCACCTCTCAGCTTCCCGTTTCCAATGGCAACTGCTAGGTGGTTTGATGAATAGTACTGGACATTCAGTGTGTCCTCATGTTACTCCAGATTGGATCTCAGTGCTCTGCTGACTAAATGCAAAGTTTTCTCTCCTCCCCCTCTCTCCTAAATACACATCCACCCCTCCTACCCAAAGTCTTCAGCAGCTTTTCAAGCTGCAAAGTTGAAAAGAATAGTAGTGACGACGGCTATCATTGTGGCGCTTTGGGGAACAAAAGTTGATAGAATGGCTTTCAAAATTGACCTTGGTCCTCTCAAGGCTCGGGTTGTGTTTGAACACAATGGAATGTAAGAGCAATGTGATGCAGTGCCTTCAGAAGGAGAGCAGAATGAGAAAGAAGCAGCGGAGGGAGTGCGAAAAACGAATGTGATGTCTAAACGCAAAGAGGTTTGTGAGGAGGTGTGAGCTGTAATCCGTGATGTCCTGTCATCGTGTTAATATGCCTACTCAATATGCATGTTACTCAGCCGATAACAGAACATAGGTGAGGCGTGAGAACAGAGGAATGCATTGCTCAGCTGGTTAAAGCTGCTAAAGTCTTACTCTGCAGAGGTGAGCGTGGAGGAGCCGGGGTTGTAGGTCAAAGCATCAGGGAGCCTTAAACAGTGATAAATGAATGCAGCACATGGCCTGTGTCAGCCAATCCCTCCAGGAGCAACAACGAAGGCAGAGCCAAGGCACTCCTTCTTTCTGCTCCAGAGTCGACACCGAGCTCATTGAAATTCACAACCCGTCTCTTAACCGAGAGCACCTGGCAGGCGTGTGCACAGGCAAGCTCACAACCTCGCACAACCTCTTGCTGCTGCCTAAACCAGGGACTGGAAAGCCACTGTCTGTGCATTCATAATCAGGGCAGCTGGGGTTGTGCTGACCTGTGGATGCATACGTATCTCTCAGTCCACCAGTGATGCTGCTGGGTGGGAACCTTACGAGCGAGCTGAGCTGAAATGAGAGCGTCGGTTAGATGATCATCTGGCCTTCCCCGTTTCTATTTGCTTTTTAATCAGAATGTCCTCCTGAATGTGTGTGTCTTCCAGATTTCCACGTGGAGCCCCAGCTGGGCTCCTCCCTTTCTACCCAGGAACTGATGACCAGGCTATGCTTCTTATTGGGAGAAGTAACGCCCGGCACTGCTAGCTCTCCTATGGAGGACAGGAGGGAAAAGAAGGTAGGGCAGCATATTGATTTAGTGGCCCTTTACTGTCATGTCATATAAAAACGGCGATGGATGGTTTTATGAGACGACCTTCTGTTTACAGCCCTAACATTGCCATCTGGATCTTTCTTCTTTAAACATTTAAATATTACATACTAAATATTAGTTGACTGTGTTCTTAAAATTAAGTTGTGTGCAAGAGTACACTGTTAAATCCTGTGTCTGTGTGTGTGAACATCCAAATTCACCTTGAAGAAATGGATCAATACATATTTTTGAAAGATTATTAATTGCCTGTCGTCCGCAGGGATCCATTTCAATACTCAGTGTCCTATTAGTTTAACCCCTCCGTATAAGAGTTATTGTAAGTGCTTATGTCCCTCCGTCTCTATGCCTTTGTGTTGCTCAGCCTTGGCCCATTTTCTCAGCCTCATTCCACCACCTGAGCTCCAGATTCAGTCAGTTTCACAGAGATAGCGAGGCTCATATGAGGAATGTGGGTTGTCCTGGCTAAGATAGATGAGGCTCTGGTATAAAGGGAATAACAGTGAGCTGTTTCAACTCTGCTGCCTTGTCTCCCTACAGTCTCTGCGTTGCAGAAATGTTGCATCAGTAATGAGCAGACCTGAAAAGTATGTGATCAAAGACGCGGATAAGGAATATGAAAAGCATCTGTTTCCCCCTTTATTTGGAAATAAATAAATATAAATGTCTGTACAGTGATTTAAAATGTTTTGAAAGACCAGTGAAAGAAATACATAAATACATATGCGACATAAATGGGAAAAGGACTCCTCTAAGAACAATATAAACTACAACAAACTCCTCATAAAATACCAGAGCTAAACCAAGACCTCTCTCCCAGTCTAAACAAAAAATATTATAAAAAGCTTCATAAAAATATGATTTATCGCAGTGCTAGTACAGTAGGTTGTGTAGTGGACCCAGAAGCTTCTTCATTAACAGATGTGATGTTGCTGTTTGAAAACTCATCTCAGCTTTTTTCAACCTGACTCTTATTTTTTATTTATTTATTTTTTGATGATGATTTATTGTGTTCACCGTCATTTTATATCTTGCTTTGCTTTGTAGATTTTGCGGTCCATGTTGCCATCCTCCAAACGCACTCTAAAAATCACATGAAGCACATCCTTTTTTTCCCCCTCAAACTTTCAGACGTGAGATTTGAACTAGTGCCCTCATTCAGGCAGTTTGATGCTGTGTCATTCAGTGCATTAAAACACATCCTGGAACCTGTGGAAAAAAAACAAAACATTCACATTTCATTTCGTCTTTGTGAAATCAGCTTTGTGTGTACAGTGACAGTGACTTTTGCAGTAAATGTCTACAGCGAGCGGTTTGGTTTTCGCAGCCAGCTGTCAGTATGAAAAGCAGGGAAAATGACAGCCAGGATGAAAATAACTGGCATTATCATTTTATTTCCCATCTGTGTGCACACAAGCATACTCCATCAGAAACATACAAAGCAGTGTGCATGAAGGCAAACACTGTCACACAGAGTGGAGCTCCGTTAAAAAGGGTGGCAAATGACACTGTTAATTTACGACATGTCTGAAACAGAAGACTGTCTCGCAGGTGTGTTTCTTCTTCATCTATACATCTTAATGTCACGCGTCACCGTCATCCCACTCTCCCTTTGTTTTTTGCAGTGTGATACCTCTGCCCAGGGGGGGAGTCCCAGCTCCACTCTCACCTGCAGCACTGCCTCCCCCTGTTCAGAGAGCCCCTCTTCCACCTTGAGCACCAGTGCTGGAGGCCAGCCTTTGCCCCAGCCTTTACCTTTACCCTCACCGCACTGCAGCTCCAGCACCAGCCCCAGCGGAACCCTCTCCAGCCCAGCACCTTGTCCAGCTCCTGGACCCATCACTGGAAGCAGCCCTGGGCCTCCTTCTCAAAGCCCGACCTCCACCCTGGAGAGCAAGGATAGTGGGATCATAGGTGAGAGTTGCTGTTGTGTATTCTGGCAAGGTTAGAGCGGCCTATTTAATGCGATGTGCAACCAAATTCCAAATCTGACTGGCGTCACTAAAACGTCACACCTTTCTTAGTGGTGATTGGAAGCTAGATACAACATCACTTGGTGATAAGTCAAATGTATACCACTACCCCAAAGCTAGTTTCTCTACGTGGCCTGTGCCACTTCAGCCTCAAGGCTTCGGCTCCCTCCTGTCAAAACTGGGACACTGCTGTCTTTGTTGCTTATGGGTCTAATTCTCCTAAAATAGGACACTTTTTTCTCCCTAAATAGAGTTTGTATTTATAGTTAAATACAAAAGTGCAAAGGCCGCATCCGGTACAGTAAAACTCGTTGATTGAGGAGTTTAGAATGTACTGCTGATGAAACAGTGAGGTGTACTGCTGATTTAATTACTGTGATTTGATGAGGCGTTGCTTAGTTTTGGCTCTTCAGTCAGTTTGAACTGATATGAAAACGTAAGTGAGCCTGTCCTGTTCTTGGCTACCTCACTTAAACCATATTTCCCTTTGTGCGGCTCAGCGACCATCACTAGCTCCTCTGAGAATGAGGAACGCAGCGCCTCCAGTGAGGTTCTGACTAAGGATGAAGGCCTGGGAGGTGGTGCTGTTGCAATGGGCCACGCAAGCGAGGACCGCCATCCCGGGCCAACCAAGGACAATCTGACCGCCCAACCAGATGAGGCCTTACCTAAGACTGACACCATGGAGCCCAGGACGCCACCAGCACCGAAAAGACCCCTCCCACAGCACCACATACACAGCACCTCCTCCCTTGTGATGCCCCGTCCAAATTCTGTGGCAGGTACGTTTACCTTTTCTTATGTGCTTTTCTGTGATTAGCAACCACCTATAAAACTACGCCCTGTTGTTTGTAGACTTCCGTCTCTGTATGGATTAAACAAACGAGATGTGATGTGTTAATTAGTGAGCTGGAGAGATGCTAAAGCTTCCATTAATTTGTAGATGAAGTAGGTTAATGAGAGCATGAATGTGACAGCTGTGACCCGGGTGATAATTTAACGGACCGATAAATATTGATTGAATGAAAAACTGATTGCATTGATTGTTGACTTGCCGTTTTTCCAACTATTCATCCGATACAGAGAAGATCGTAATTTCCCAGATCTATGCGATACAGAACTAAACCTCATTGCACCATGTGTTGGTGCTCTACTTTACCACTGAGGCTGGATACACGTAGTGTAAATGTCCTGGGAGGACTCCGGCTGTCATAAAAATACCCCCTCCCTCTCCAGTCACGATCTCTGCTAGGGCACTACGCTCTTTTTCTTCCCTTAGATGTCGGTTCATTTGTGGTGGGAGCAAAAGAAGAGATTCCCTAAGGAGTGGATTCACAGTGCTGCCTGCCAGTTTCTTCTGTCAGCTGGTGCTTTCATTTAGGCACTCGTGATGAAATTCAGAATAAAGATGAAGCCAGCCACATAGTACTGTAGCCACTAGAATTTTATTCCACATTCATGAAAGATTAGACCACAGACTATGGGCGTACATGATATACATTAGGAGACAAGTGATAAAATTCAACTTTAATTATTCCCAGATGGAAAATAGTGTTGTTATAGTTGTTCTAGCAATATTGTCAGGCTACAACAAAGAAAAACATACTGCAGTTAAGTATAAAATGAATGACGGCTTTATAAACATATGTTCCAGTACTTTCAGTTTTAACACAGACTCTGTCTCAGAAAATGTATGATGCATTATGTATAATGAAAATGTAGCCTGTACAATACGTCGTGTATGCAAAACAGCATCATTAACAGCAGCGGCAGAGCCTCAACGGATAACAAATGAACACAGAATATGTTGATTACACGCTGAGCATATTCCATATATATTAATATACATATATATAGAATTGCAGATGTTCAGGTTTAATATTGCAATTAGTTAATGCATAATTTAAAGTCTAGAATAGATGGAGGTCCCATCACCTCATGTGACCATGTGCGCTCTGCGTGTTCCAGACTGTCTGTTCTCATTAACGTCCTCATAATCAGAATTTATGGAATGGATGGAAGTAGATCGCAGTTTCCCTGAAACCTTCCTGAGACAAATGCTGATTGTTCGCAAGCACAGGAATACAAAAGGCAGTTCAAGACAGTTTGAGGAGGTAGTTTGAAGTTACCTGCTTCATCACCCCCCCAGTGGGCTGTGACTGGGGCCATCTTGGCAGGAAGCGTTGCGCAATATGATGGCTGTCAGCAGAAAGAGTGCCTTTTTTCATTGTGAATTAGTGAGAGGCAGAAGATACGCAGCGGCCCCGTCAGATACAAATCTTTTGTGTTGTTCATGCTTTCGGTATGTTTTCCTGGTGTTTAAATTAGCAAGAGCATTAGCAATTCACTATGGGTTTAAGATGACTCTGTAGCAGCCTGTTAAAGTCTTAAGTCTAAAGTATATTGTGAGATTTAGGACACTGGTGCACAATTTCACCAATGAGACAACGCAAGAGATTTTCCACAGTGAAAGGACCATCTTCAAATTCAAGTTAAAGGAACAGTTTTGGGAAATATACTATAGAAAGTTTAGTTTTACCCTTATTTCTGTATTAAATGTGACACTACAGCCAGTAGGCGGTTAGCTTAGCTTAGCTTGTCTTAGCTTAGCAGAAAGACTGGAAACAAGCCTGGCTCTGTCCAAGGGTGACAGAAACTGCCTACAAGCACTTAAACAATCTGTACAAAAGCACTAATGTAAAAAACTACCATTACTCTTGTATAGTAGATTACATGCCGGCCCCAGCCAAGCAATAGTTCTTCACAGTAGCCCTACATAGAGATGGTGCCAAGCGGCAACCTCCGGTGCTGGGAAATGAAACCTGTAATTCCTTGACCATCTTGAGACTGGCCCACTTTAATTTAATAAGCATGTTTACATCCTGGTTCAGCTTTTGTTCCCTGTTCATGACAACAGTGAGGGGGATTCATTTTTTTTTCTCAGCTCACTAGTTCTGATGATATTAAGCCTCGAAGTTGCGCATAATTAACAGCGTGACTGCTTGATTGACTTGTAGATGCCATTACAGATGGCTTATTAGAGCACCCAGGCGTCATTCAGCGTGCCTCAGGTCCGCCGATGATTTATGTCTTTGCCAATATTTACATTAGCTGGGAGGTGGAAGAAGCAGTACATTGTAGTCTGGTCATGCATATTTTCAGCTTTAAAACAGCGCTTCGGAAACCTGGGTCATGGCTGACGTCACACTCTGTCCATTCTTCACACTGTTATTGGTTGGCATGTTGTTGGTTGTTGGATTTGTACAGATTTAACAAGATATAACCTTTATATCATAATATATGACAGCATATGACATTTTTTCCCTTTAGACAGAACCAGGCTAGCTTTTTCCCCCGTGTCCAATTTTTGTGCTAAGCTATGCTAACTGGAGTGCTATGTGTAGTCTTATATTCAAACAGATATAAGAGCAATGAACTCATCAATGAACTCATAAAGCAAATAATACAAAAAATAAGGGCATCTTCTGAAATGTCAGACTGTTCTTTTAAGGTTGAATAGGCTCTGTAGATTTGGTGCTTGGTGGGTTGCTCATGACTGAAGTGTTCTGTGGATGCTATGAGAGATGCTGCGGGTTCGGGTCAGTGCAGCAGAACTGACCTTTAAAGTGATGAAGGATCAACAGGCGCTGTAGGATAATCAACCACACTGTCCTCAGCGGGGAACAGAGAGGTAGGCAGTGCGTTTGGGCTGGGTGGAGGTGAACGGAGGCTCACTGGGCTGGACTGTCAGGGGTGGAGAGATGAGCTGTCCAAGAGTCTCTGGTGTCAACCCCGAGGCGGAAAACACGTTTTAACTCTTTCACTGTATCCTTGGTCCACTCAGCCATTTGGCCTGGCTGTCTTTAGTCAGCAGTCTTTTTCATCCCACTCCCACACCTCCTTCACACTGTTCTGCTGCAGACTGTTCTTCTGTTCATCTTCTCACTGTGGATGTTCTTTCAATCCTCGCTTCAGCTCTTGCTCGACGATTATGGTGATTTCCTCCATGTCCCCCATCCTTAAAAAAATAATCCTATTCTACCTGTTGAAAGGGATTTCACGATCTCAGTGCTCCAGGGTTTATTATTTGCTCCCCGGATCTATTTTCTTTCATCATAATTGCGATATTCACACCATGATTGATTTGTTTTGCATCGGGGAGTCCTTCATTGTCCACTGGGTACTTAACAGAGCAGGTTCCATGGGCTCTTAACAGTCCTGTAAACTATAATATGGCTGCAGGATGATGGACACATGCAGGGAAGTATCTGAATACGAAATGATCTGGTAAAGCGTTGAAAGGGAGGTGGAAGTTCTAGTGTGTCCTTCTACCTGCTCTCAATAAAGAGGAGGGAGTGCTGGGTAAATGTTAAGAGAGCACAAGACACCTTTCACATTGTGTGGCTCACGTCTGGGTGTAGACCGATTTGGTGATTCGTCACGACAAAGGATGCTTAAGGACCCTGCTGGCCACCATCTTCAGGCTGTGACTGTAAATGCTGCTTTAAAGCCTTAAAGCCCATAACAACTCAGACATGTAGGGCCACTGCCACAGATGCTCTGAGATTACTAGTGACTGCATTTAACATGCATAGTGCACGATTACTTATGTGAGCTCATCATCTGTCCAGGGACTGCCTGTTTAACTGATCTGTCTACAGTATTTTATAGATGAATGCAACGTGACTCAGGCCTTTTTTTTTTATCCCACTCTGAAGGGATTAGAGGCAGCAGTAATGCCAGATTTTCAGATTTTACAGAGGATTTTTTTAAATATTATAGCAATGAATGAATGAGATGGACCAGTCTGTAACTTATCATGAAAAACAAATTCTTATAACAAACATAGTTTTTCCATCAGACCCAATTTTAGTTGGGGTTTTTTTCCGGCCGCACCACTAAATATGTATTACTACTGCTATTCATTCCAAAGTAGATGTATCCTTCCTTACACACAACCTAATCATATAACTAAAAACAAATCACTATCATCAGAATCAAAGAGCTCCCAATAAGCATAGACGATTCCGGTGGCAGTGACTGTAATCTAGTTAGCTGGTTGTCTGCCGTGCACGGATTCATAAACCATTTGAATTAGATTAACAGACAGAAAGTCAACCAGGAATGGCCGAAGACTAGAACAGAGGTCCTTTGCCAGCCACGGGACAAAAGATGAGCAAGAGTGACATTTTAGTCTAGGAGCCTCAATCTGAGGAGGTATGCTACTAAGATACGAGATACATTTAGTACTGAAAGCTTTCCGGGATATTCTGACTTTGAGTCTGTTTCCTGGGTTTGAATTATACCCATTTTTGTTAGATTATGTATCCGTCTTTGTTTTTGATCTCCCAGGTAAATCATGGCAACAATTTAATAAAAGCAAAACAAAAAATAAGTTAACAAATACATTGAAATGGAAGATGCAATGCAATTCAGTTGCCCTCAATAGCCCCGAAACAAACTGAGCATAACAAACTTACAATTTATTTTGTTATATGTTAATAGAAGTGTAATACTGAAATGCAATTTCTAGAAATATGTTTAGGATATTTTGTTCAAAAGATTAAAAAAATATTTTGTCTCAGTTAACATGAGAAGCATGTTTAAATATGAAACCACTGGAAACTCCAAGCTCAAAAATGACTACAGAGTAGACACTTGTAATGTTTTAGTGAATTATATTCATTACAGACATGCTGACTGTTGTATTGGATTTTATTTCAGTGTGCATCTCTGTGTCACTCTGTGTTTTGCTGCATAATGATAACAGCAGATGGTTGATATTTGCAGAAGACAAAATACACAAAGCCTATTTCTTCATTTTTCCCCCCACAATAGCCTTCACTGAAGTCTCTGATAAATGTCTTAAAAACTGCAGAAAGTAAGCCTGGCTGACCTGTAAACTCTGCAGTCTGAGTGGGTGGACGGATAGGCGAATGTGGGAGTAAACAACCAACTCTTTTCTTTTTTTTTGTTCTGGCCCTTCTGTTTGATTCTATTCTTGATTTTATTTCGTCACGTTGGCTTTTGTGCGGCTTCTTTAGTCATTCGAAGAATGTGTCTAATCCTGTTATTGACAGCTGATACATCTTTGCATTACAGCCGGCGATGACTTTCCAGTGATTGTCACCAATCTGCCGTCCTGATGTGTGAGACAGTATGAAACATTTGATCGTTTCGCGCTCGTGTTATGTGAGATACGTGCGATGCGTTGTTTTCTTATCTTTTCCTCCCTTTTCTCTCCTCAAGGGCATCGAGCATTCATCATTGAGAGCAACAACTGTTTATGTCTCACGTCTCCATGGATACAATAATTGACTCGAGCAGTGAATTTGACACTTGTGTGGTATGCATGTGTATCTTTGCACATTTTGTACATCTCTCTCACACCCTCAATCCATTTCCCACTCGCTCTCTCTTTACAGCAACCAGCTCTACTCGCCTGGAGGATTTGAGTTATCTGGACAACCAAAGGGCTGCTGGACACAGGAGCTCTGTTCGTAAACACAACACAGCTGGACGCACAAATGATGACTCCAAAGGTATTTTGTGGCTTAACCTCGGGGTGAAACCAGAGTGCAAATATAACTTGGCGCAGAAAACATCTGCAGACCTGTGTGGAACGTGTACGCACTTCCCCAATGTCACTGCTTCCCATATAGCTTGACCTCTTTTCCTTCTCACTCTGTCTAGGGAGATTGGTGCCATTCAAACAAGCTGACATCATGCTAAAACCGCTGCTATTTGAAGTCCCCGGCATCACCGCAGAAACACCCTTTGTTGGCCGCGATTGGCTCTTCACACGTCTGGAGGAGGTCCTGAGAAAGACGAGCAGCTGTGAAGGACGCGGCGCTGTCATTGTGGGTAACGCAGGATCCGGGAAGACAGCTATCATCTGGCGCTTGGTGACGCTCAGCTGTCATGGCATGCGCACACCACAGGGAGGTCCCACCATCCCTCATAGCCCCAGCTCCTCCCCTAAATGTAAGACTCCCATCTTTACTCACAGGGGCGTAATTTGTTTGTGTGTGCATCTCAAAGCATTAGCGTGAGAACACAGTGCAAAGCTAGAAGTTGAATTCATACACTCCCCAGTGTGCCCCACTAAAGTCAGATTCTTGTAAGATACTGGAAGAAATATCACTTTTTGGGAAGGAGTTAGTATCTGGGTCACGCACTCTTCTTTCAAGTTCTCCCCTGGGGTATCGCTGCTGATTGCAGTTGTGTAAGGAGACTGAGATTGTTGGTTTTTTTTATTTATCATGAGTGGCACTGAAACGGTTCTTTTGTCTGGAAAGAAGGAAGGAAAATAGCGTCCCGTACAAGCAGATTTTGCACATTCGGCTCTAAGCGCGCATTTCACGCTGTGACGTGCACTGGTGGCTTTTTTTTTGTAATTAAAAATGACACACCTGGAGTTATAACACAGCCTGTAATACATCATAATACAGCCACAAATACGTATTTTTATTACATAACTTTCAGCCTTTTCTAGCAAGAAGTATTGTTAAGATTACAGGCTGTGGGCAAAGCTGAGAAGAGAAAGAAAAACTGTGGTGTTCAAAATGAATACAGTGCCATTCATTTTTCAGCACCAATGCATTATTCATTGATATCTGCACTGTATGTTGTCATTTTGATTTAAATTTAACAGAGGGTATAGCATGAGGTGTGCAGGAATCCAGAGAAACAAACACTCACGCTCCCATCTAAAGTGTTTTTTTTGCATAGTCTTGCTTACAGATGCGCTTTTAATTAACCGTAGCACTTTAATTGTGTTTCTTCGTAGACTTCACTCCTGATATTCCTGTGCTTACCGCCAGAGACTTCATCTAACGGGTGTAAATGGCAGCTTTGTGCTTCTTGTTGTTGCTTTGTGTTGCGTTCAGGTGGGGATAGGCAGGGAAAAGCAGCCTCCAAACAGCCAGCTGATTCCCAGCACAACCAGAGTGCTGTTGCAGGAACAAGCGATAGTACAGCACAGAGGAAGGAGGCTGTCAGATGCCTCGCTGCCAAGGTACCTCAAAACACCCATGCACACACACACACACTCACACGTCTGTATTTCTATACTTGTGAGGATCCTCGATTATAAAAATGCAAACGTTTAACATTTTTGGGGAATGCTGTTATTTGCTCTCTTGCAGAGAGTTACATGAGAAGATCAATACCACTGTGATGTCTGTATGCTGATTATGAAGCTATAGCCAGGAGACAGTTAACGTAGCTTAGCATAAAGTCTGGAAACGGGGCGAAACACCCAACCCGGCTCTTTCAAACTTTGCCTACCAGCAGCTCTGCAGCTCATTAATTATTATGTTTCATCTTGTGTCTTTAATCCGTGCAAAAACGACAATTCTTTTAGTTATCATGCAGCCACAAGCAGCTGCCAGGAGGAAACTCAAGTTTACTTGTTTGTTGCTGCTCACAGGAGTGGCTTTGGCGCACAACAAAAATGATTTTCACCCAAATGAACATGTTGGTGAACTTTAGAGGTGCTAGTCAGCCTTGGACAGAGCCATCGTAGCTTTATCTTTAATGAACAGATTTGAGAGTGGTGTCATCTTCTCGTCTGACTCGCCACAAGAAGAAGCAAATGGTTCATGGCAACATTGAAAACATGGTTAAAGGAACAGGTCAACTCTTAACTTAATGAAAGAATTATTTTTTTTCATAACTATTGAAATAAGGACATTTCATCTGAAGAGAGGGAAGACTGTAAGATGGGATTATTGGTATAATCATTAAATTTAAATTTAAAGCAAAATCTGACCACAATGTTCCACTTTCAAAGACTAAAAAAAAAAAAAAAAACATGGTTTGGTCCTCACAAAGAAATGAGAGTACACACAAAACCAAACACAATAGCTCTTGCTAAACAGGCCGCTGACTCACCTGCAGTTATAACAGACAAAAGGAAGAAATTATGTTGACATTATAGAAATGTCCCCAAATTTTACTTCTTGTTGTGTGTCTCTTTTGAGATCCCTGGATTTGTTTCCTGCACTCCTTTCACCAGCTTTGTGGAATGAATAGGGTAATATAATACAGCGTCATAAACAGTCCTGTAGGGAGCTATGATTGTTACAAGCCTTCACAAAAGACTGAAGAGGGATCAATTCAAAGCGATAAACACACATCAGAATTGTTCAGTGGCTGTATAGCTCGCTTCTGCCGGGTTGGTCAGTCCACAAAAAATATTCGTCACCCTTTGGCAGCCACAGTTTTCACCCTACGAGGCTGAAATTTGCCGTGCAAGTCAAGCGTTTGTGAGGCTGTGTGTGTGTGTGTGTGTGTGAATGCATGAACGTGAGGATGCATGTGGTCGAAGGGTTGCACGACTGCACATTTGTGACACAAGGATTTATAATGTCAGAGTGTTCTCTCTCTCTCTATCTCTCTCTTTGGGCACATGTAGAACATGCTGCTGATTGCATCACATAGATGACATGGAAGCTTCTAAATTTACAAAAATTGGCCTCAATAAGAGTTTCCATGGGAACTAGTCAGACTACTTGTGATGGTGAGGATGTTCATTCAAAAGTAAAGTCACTGGTAACGTTATACTGTATGCGTGGACCTCTCGTGGTCTATGGTGAGACCTGTCTAAGCTCTGTGAAGATGTTGAACTACTAATCTTGAAGTAAGATGGTTATTCGTCTGTTTTCTGTTTTTGTTCAGTTTGCACACTTGGTGATGATTGCAAATAATGACATTTCAATCTCAGACTCTTGTTTACTATCCAGCCTTCTGCCTGAATAAACCAATTTGTATTTAGTGAATACATTTTAGAGAAACTGTTAAATAAAGCTTTTGAGTTTCAGGAGCGGAAAATATGTTATGACTCAGCTATGATTTCTTCAGATCTCCGTGTTTTGTTTTATTGTTTTTATATACTGTGACATATAGTTTTCTTTTCTTTTTCTTCTGAGGATATGATAATGCACCCTGAACAAATATCATACAAAAACAACATCTGAATTTGTGTAGTAATAATCCCCCCCTCCCCTCCCCTCCCTCCATCCTACTGACAGGTCAGCCAACAGACACGATTCATCAAACACCACACCACCTCGTCTCAGAGTCATGACTCAGTTAAACACAAACACAAACATACGCACACTGCTGTAATCAGTTGACCTCGCTCTTAACGGCGTTGGCAAGATATCCATCAAGGATAAAATGTCCATATGGTCTTCATGACTGGTTTTTATTTGACAAGCATACATTTGTGCTGTGCTGTGAGTGTGTAGCTTTGTATTTCACCTTGTATGTCACCTCTGTGCTGTTTCTTTGTGTTGACCTGCCAGTGTCGAGCTATAATCTGGTACAGTGTCCTAGGTTTTAAACTATACACGTTCCTTTTTATATAAACTGCATCATGTTTTGAAATCATAGAAAAAGAGCAGTCCTTATAGCTTCAGATTTTGGCTCATGGCTGTTCAAATTCAGACTTTTTCTCCAGTATCGCAGTAATCGAGGCACTTGTAGTCTGTACAGCGTGGACGGGAAGCGCTGTAACCAAAGCAACATGACTTCCTGATTCAGATTGGTCAAAATGAAAATGTCAAAACAAATATGCCGAACACATAGGTGTAGTTTTATTCAGATATCCTGCAAGGTTCATCTATTCACCAGTTTTCTCTAGATTAGTTGTATTTTTATCACATGATATGATACTAAGGCTGCATGGCACTGTTTGAGACTTCACAGTGGATGAAAAACGACAAACTGAAGCCTCAAAGGTGTATGTAAAATCCCCAGGAGTCCTTTTCAGGTTTTTCTCAATAGCTTTCTCTCTTTTTTTTCACAGACATTTCAGACCAACTTTACATTCATGCAATGTTTCTCCGATTACCTACACCACCTCCAGTTTTTCAAGAAAAACTTTGTATTATGGCTCAATGCAATTCCGACTTTTCCTACTGTTAAAATTTCCTGTTTTATCTCCACCTGCACAGATTTTTGCACAGTTTTTCAGTGTTTCACTGCTGCTTCTTCTCCCCTGTCAGGTGGTAGCCTACCATTTCTGTCAGGCCGACAACACCTACACCTGCCTGGTGCCTGAGTTTGTACACAGCGTTGCCGCCCTGTTGGCCAGAGCGCCGCAGCTCGCGCCGTACAGGGAGCTGCTGGTACAAGAGCCTCACCTACAAAATACACTCAGCCTGCGATCCTGCGTTCAAGACCCCATCGCTGCCTTCCGAAAGGGCGTCATCGAGCCCATAGCCAGCCTGCGCAAGGGTAATGAAATCTGCGCCCACACACACTTTAAGACAAATGTGATATTCATCTTTAAAGACCCTTTTAAATTTTTAAAATAGTATCAGTTTTAAGGTGGAAAACTGTCCGCTTCCCTCGCCCTGCAATTAGGAAGCCTGCTGCTATCTCCTGTGTGAAATGGCCCATTAATGAATCCATGATGGGGCCATAGATTATTTTCCCTAGTTAAGGTCATGATTTGAAAAAAACTGTAGAGTGGGAAGCAGATGTTAGGTCATTTACATAGGTAAATGATGAGTGTTATTTTTGCCCCCATGAATCATCAGCATCCTGCAGGATTTCAAGGTCACGAAATACTCTGGAGAGGCTGTGAATGTTACGGACATATTAGCCAGCTCAGTTTCTCATGATACAGTCAGTCAGCTAGATTGATGGGTTATCATGGCCTGGCCCTCCACACTCTGAGCAGAGGAGTGTTTTGTCTTCTCCATCACTATTAAGCAGGTTAGAAAAAAATGGAGAGCCCTTGTGCTTGAGTGTATGAGTCCTCACAGGCTTGCAGGGATCCATTGACAGTTTAGATGATGTGAAACATGATGGATATGTCCTGTTTCGAGCTAATAAACTACAATGGCCTCAAGCCCCTTTCAGGAGAATATAATCAATATCAACAGTTGGTGCTTTTCTCGACATATCCTGTGCTGAAAGACAAAGATGTATCCATTTTTAGCCATGAAAGGCTTTGGATAAAACCGCCATGTTTCTTTGTTTTCTTGTTATGTGCTTATGTAAAATATCAAGCCTGTCTAATGTGTGTCAACCTCTTTGTCTCTCTGTGTTTTGCCTTTTGTGTATTCAGAGCGCAGACTACCTGAAGAAGACTACATCATCCTGGTTGACAGTCTTAATGAGGCGGAGTTCCATAAACCAGACTACGGAGACACCATTGCCACTTTTATTACCAAAATAATCTCCAAATTTCCATCCTGGCTTAAATTGGTGGTCACAGTCAGGACAGGCCTTGTGGTGAGTGAAATTATCAACATTTTAAGCTTTGCGGTGATCTTTAAACTCCAACACGTCTGTCTCAGAGGGTTGGTTCATCCAAATTATGATCAACACTCCTCACTTATCTCCAGTAATATCTAGCCTCCACCTCAAAACGTTGGAAGAAACTTGTTGGCTGAAACTGTGTTTGTATGAATACATAAAAACATGCAGGTTAGGTTAATTGTTCTAATTATTCTAACAATGGTTAGCTGATACATGCTTCAACCTCCCCTCCAACCCTGCAAAGAATAAATGGGTAGTAGACAATAGATGGATGGACGACGAGATGTCCATGTTCCTTTCTGTAATCCACAGTGGACAATTTTCATTGGGACTGCTTTCCACCCAAAAACATGTCTGTGATAGCTGATACACATAAGAAAGATGCAAAAAAAGGATGTTACTTTTTAATTATTTAACAAATTGAATGTGATTTTTAAGTATCACAGATGAAATCCCATTTATCTCTATTACATCAGGGTATATCTTCTTGCAGTTCCTCTTTTTTGCACTTCTTTTTACCAGGTGGACATTTTATGAGATGTAGGTAGAAATCTCAAAACCTGGGCAAATCAAACTATCTAGATGGCTGGACACCACCAGAGGTATAGGCACACACAGTGTAGTTCAATGCTTTCACTGTCATGGTATAGACGTTGTGGTTTTTGGCGGCGTTACTCTCTCTAGTCTGATGTATTTTCTCAATCCGGTTGGTAATCCTACCAAACAGCGGACACATCTGTCCAATGCCAAAGCCAAGCCTCCAAATGCTGCAAGGATTACGCCTTGAATGGATGGTAATACTACTGGGAGTCTGCTGGGAGTCTGGTGCCTGACAGCCAGCCAGCTGGTTACATAATTTGATTAGTGTTTGGGAATACACAAAACACATTTTGGGTCATTTGCTTCATGATTCATTTGAAGTCAGCAAGCATTAAATACTGAAATTTAAATATGAAGAGTACAGTTATTATACCACCCTCCCAGTAACTTCCTGACTGGATCATCATTCATACCCTTTCCCTCTTTCTACCAGCCATCTCGCAGGAAAAGCTTACTCTTGCATAACAACCTGAATATTTCACAAGCTGCTGGGAAAGGGTTAAGCGGAGCGCAGTCCACCACCACAAGTCAATTACTTGTAGTTGAACTAAAATGTCAGTTTTGCTAATGAGGAACTGAGCTGCAATAACATGGATTTTCATTATCAGTCATTGCTGGTTCTGGCCGGTGTTGAGGAGCAGTTGAGGATGGGAAGAGAGGAGATGAAATATAACTCTGAGAGATGCCTGTGAGCAACGTTGGAGCTTGAGTCACTGTCACACTATTTACTGTACTGTATCCCATGGCTCTGCGTGAGTCAGAGGCAACATCTGAGGAACGGGTCCCGATTTTGGTGCTTTTAATTTGTCCTTAGCAAATGCACCAAAGACGTGCTGCCTACTATTCTGCTTTCCTCTCTGACGTGTTTGTGCCCCTGTCTAGTATCTGTTCATCGAGTACCCTTAATTTGTCTATTTTCTCCCACTGCAGGAAATCACTACCCTTCTCCCCTTCTCTGGCATCTCTCTGGACATTCTGCCAGACAGCAGTGACCTGGGAGCTGACCTGAGTGACTACATCCATCACCGGGTCAGCAGCAGCACCCAGGTCGCAGCTAATGTCACCACGCCAACAGGCACGGCCCCAGATCAGCTGCTTCTCAGTAAATTTAGCAGCCACCTCTCAACACGGAGCCACGGCTCCATCCTCTACCTTCAGCTGACCCTGGATCTGTTCCACAAGGGCCACCTGGCTCTAAAAGGGGGAAACTACCTGGTGGTGCCTGTTTCTCTGTCAGAGGTGAGATATGTAGAGCATTGATTAACAATAAGCAAGGGTGTATTTGTAACCCAGGGGTACTTGCGCAGTTACCGCAGTAATTCGATTAAAAATGTATAAAGTATTGAGCCGTAACACCTGAGCCCATGTTGTAAATGAGAAAACTGGGTAGCAAGCAAGTAGAGGAGTTTAAACAGTAATGGATAAATGGTTGCAATATTTTGCCAAAACAAAGTGATGGCTAAATTATTGAAATATTTGACTAAAAGTAATCTATACACCTTTAGATATTTTTGAAATAGTTAGTAGATATAACGTTAGCAAAAGTAATCAATATACAGTATATTTGGAAAAGTTCTAAAACTTAATGAATTAATAGTTAGCAAGAGAAAGTTATGGATAAGTAGTTAAAATAATCAGCTAAATTAATGTATAAATGGTTGAAATGGTTAGCATTAGCATATAAAAATAACAAAATTACTTAAATTAATCAAATGAAATTAGCTAAATTGAGCTAAAATGATGCTTAACTGGGTGAACTGTTGAAGCGGCTAACGGATAAATGTTACTAGCATTTCAAGTTGTGGTGCGTTTGGTTCAGTTCTGAAACAGAAAGGTTGCAAAACACAGACGTGGAGTTGCAATGTGTGTTTCATTAAGTTATCAGTTCATGTGCCATGTAAACTACAGCGATTAAAGCTCTAGAGGTAAATAAACACATATTGCATCGAGTGTATTCTTGGACCTGCCCTCTGTCCTCCTCATCTGGTCAAATTCACAGTCTAACACTTAACACTTGTCAGTCATCCTGGTGGGATGTCTACCGTGAAATGGCATCTCGCCTGTGGCTGAAGCAATCAATGTCCATAAAATCTCCACACAAGCTACCCTGGCAACAACCACTGTTGAGGCATGTTTTCATAAAAAAAGAGAGAGAGAGAGAGAAAACATGTACTCGCATGCTATTCAGATCAATAAGAGAAAAAAGAAAAATGACAGGATCAAAGACTTCATACAAAGTGCCAAAAATAGTCCGGAGTGACTGAAGTAAATGACAGATGCATTTTAATGTTGCATAATCATCAGTGTAAAATAGGACAACAGATGAGCAAGTGTTATACACACAAAGGCCTGGAAATCTGATGACCTAATGATTGGATAATGGATGTGGAAAAGCACGCGTAAAGGTGTGCTAAAGATGTGTAGGCCCAGTTAGTGGACGGTAACAGCTGAATATAGTTTGTGTAGAAGTACAGTAAGGATCTTATAGCAGAATTAACTATTTAAACTAGTTAATTAACTCCAAATTAGTCTGGAATGCTTACACCACTTATTTTATATATTTTTATACCACGTTTATCTTTTCTTTCTTTGTTATTATTGATGTACTATACATCTCTTCAGGATTTTGCACATAATACTTTAAAAATCCAAGTTCAATGATACCTGAGTCTACAAGATGTGACATTTAAACTATTACAATTATAATTTAATATGTTGACAACCTAATAAACCGCCCCTGCACTTGATTGGCACAATCCAGCTGGATGCTGGCTACATACCATTGACAGTATATAATTAGCTACATAGACAGAAACGGTGTCCACCCCAAAGCACACGCTGACATGCCAACAGACAAGCAATCAAAAACGTGACTAATTGGATCAATGCGAGCGGTTATATTCTTCTTTATCCGAGTCGTAATCAGTTGCAGCCTAACAACAACACGTACTAACTTGTGAATATCTGTTAGGTGTACCTGCTGATGTGTCGTGTGAGCTTTCCGGATAAAGAGGTCTTTGAACGGATACTTCCGGTGCTAAATGTGGCACTGGCGTCTCTGCACCCACTGACTGATGAACAAATGTTCAGGGCACTGAATGCAGGCAGTGTGAGGGGGGAGCTGGAGTGGAAGGACTTCCAGCAGAGATTAGACAGCCTGGCTGGATTCATGGTAAGAATCTTGATATGACAGCACGGTAGGGTACATAATAATTCAAGCTTTTGTTTCAAAGATTTGAATGCTGTGTTTGTTTTGCCATGACGTACGTCAGTTTCCCTCACACCTCGTGGTTTTAGAGGTTGTCTTCATCTGAAGGACTTCGGTGGGTGGTGGGGGAGGGGTGATCCAGTCAGCGAATTGTGCCTAATTAATTTTCTGTATCTGTGCGTGTCTGTAGGTGAGACGCAGGGACGGCACGCGGATGCTGTGTCATCCCTCCTTCAGAGAGTGGCTGGTTTGGAGAGCAGATGGAGAGAGCTCAGACTTTCTCTGTGACCCTAGGTGAGAGATGCATGGACTACAAGTCATGGCAGCAGTTTAAAATGTTTCCTAACTGTAAAAGCTCAGCTACACCACTTAAAATCAACAAATTAGAGGTGGGTGAAGAGTCGGGCTTCCTAGGTTTTTCCCCAGTTGTGAGTACACCAATAAAAAGGGGTGTAAAGTCTTTGCAAAAATACATTTTTATTGTCAGAGTAGAACACATGCTATGCTACATGCTCTGCTATATAAGCACTATGTCTACAGGAGTGGCCACGCTCTCCTGGCCTTCATGTTCTCCAGACAGGAGGGCAAGCTGAACCGGCAGCAGACGATGGAACTGGGGCACCACATCCTCAAAGCTCACATATTCAAGGTAACAGGGTCTACGTATATAACTTGTTATCTAGGTTTATGGCTGGAACCGACTGTGCTTAAACTCATCTCCTCAATTCCCAAAGTAAACAAGATGCACTGTGCTGTATATTTTACTGCAAGGAACACACAAATAAGCATGAACTCCTGTCCCTACCACCACCCACACGCATTAGCACTACTCGTGTAGTTAAACAGTGAATATTGCACTGTTTGCGTGCACGGCTCGCACTCGCACATACTGCTCTACAACTGGGACGCAATTCAAATTCTGCACCACGGATCTCATCTGAGCAAGCTTGATCTCTCTTTTTCGCTGTCTCTCACTCGCACTCGCAGGGTCTGAGTAAGAAGACAGGTGTGTCCTCCAGCGTTCTTCAGGCCATGTGGGTGAACTGCAGCACAGATAGTCTGTCTGCTGCACTGGCCTCCCTGAGGAACCTATATACACCTAACATCAAGGTGACACACACACACACACACACACACACCCTCTAGCTCTAAAAAACACCCAAAATGTATAATCTTATAGGCAGAGATGTATTATTCATCTTTTTCATCCTGCAGGTGAGTCGTCTGTTGATGCTAGGTGGCGCTAGTGTGACCTGGTGTACAGAGGTGGTAGGACATGCTCCCATTCTGGCCGTCCATGCCCACCTGGGGCATGTGGAGATGGTTGCTCTGCTGCTGGAAATGGGCGCACCTGTAGAAATGACCACCGACAGCGGCATGACGCCCCTCTGTTTGGCCGCCGCCGCAGGACACACCGACATCGTCAGCCTGCTCTGCAAGAAAGGGGCCAAGGTCAGTGTCATCGCTATGCAAAGCAGGAGAGAGGTAGATCTGAGTTGTGTTTGAGGGCGTGACCGGGATAATTGCCACGGATGAATCAGATTTGATTCTGTGACAGCACACTCTTGTCTCGCAGTACCTTTACACCAGTGATATCCTGAACAGCCCTGGTTTTACATTCACCACGGTTTCAGGATCTATTCTGGGAGACAGATGACATAAACAGGCCTGATCTAGGCCAGCGTATTACAGGCGCCAGCGAGGACCAGTGTTGTAAGTCCTTCTGTGTACCCCTCTGTGCCAGGTGGGACATGCTGATAAGAATGGCCAGTGTGCGCTGGTCCATGCCGGACTGAAGGGCCATGCGGAAATCATCAACATATTGCTGGGCCAGGACTGGGGAGCAGAGATCCCCACTGACCCACAGCAGCATCACAGCAATGAGAGTGTGACTGGGAAAATACAGGCGGTCCAGCAGGCGCTTACAGCTGCAGCTAGCGTGGGACACATACAGGTACATATCGGCTCAAGGTCCTAACTTTTTATGTGGAGCATGGCGACTCTCCTTGCTGGATGCTAGGGAATTTATTAAACACAGTTTGGTCCGTGGGTGCTTTGGTTTTCTTTCCACACAGAAAAAAGGACTGTAAAATTGTGTTTTCCTGCAGGTGGTGAAGAGCTTGCTGGACTTGAAAGATGAACAGCTGGCAGTACAGATGGACGCTCACGACTCTCTCTGGGGAGAAACGGGTACATTTCTGCTATCATTCAGATAAATTTAGCTCTCTCACCTCTCTCTGTCCATCAGTGTGGTTCTGGAGCCACGCTCAAGGGCTTTAGGGTTGCATTTAGGCACATCTATCTATGTAACTCAGTGCAATGAATACAAATTAAACAGCTAACGCACCTTTGAATGGAGCTGCAAGAGCTCAGCAGTACTAGATGCCCACTTACTGGTTTCAGACTTGTGATTTTAGGATGCTCTGGTTGAAATCAAATAGTTGATTCAATGTAAATATTTTTTTGTTTGGTTGTCTTTGGCAGAAATAAAGCATCACATTTATCACACGGAATATCTTGTCCAGACACATTTGTAGCATCCAAAAAGCAGCTTTTATTCAATTGTAATACTCTTGCCTCTATCAGAGATGCGATAGTGCTGCCTGCAGTATTCTGTTTGGTCCATTTCCTGAAAGCATGTCAGATGAAGCCTGCATCTCTGCCTACAGCACCATTAGAGTATAATTCTATTACACAGTCCCCTCTAGTGCTGAGACTAGAAAAGTGAGAGCATGAAAATACCCTCTGAAACATTCACCTTTGCATGTGCACCATAAGGGCTTTGATTCGTGTTTATGTTTAATGTTAGACTGATTGGATTACAGTCCACGCACAGATGAAACAATCAGCCGAGGATGCATGTTGAAGTCTGGCTTCTTAACCAGGGATGTGTACTTGTACAATTACCCAAAACAGTAGCGCATACAGTGTATCAGAGCTTTTCTCCAACATAAGAATTTCACCAGTTGCAGCTCCACTAAGCCTGTTGCTACACTGTGCAGCTGCACAAAGTCACCCTAAATGAAAGGCCACTCGACAGATTCACTTGGTTTTTTTTTTCTTCGTCTCATATGCGGCGATAACTTCTCCTTAAATGCAATATTGCACAATCGATTTGTCCACCGAAGCATGCGGGCACATGAAACATGATGGCATTAATCAAGAGTATTAAGAGGAGGTTAGAGAATAACATCAATACCTCGCCTCTATCCCCAGCTGCTCAATTAACCGAAGGACTAAAGGAAAAAAAAGGAGCAATGCCCATCGTTTGTTAAAGTAACAGTGGCCGGTTCAGGAGGGTGAAACTTATCTAATGTGTAGATGGTTTCCTTTTGTTGTTGTAGAGGGGAAGATTACTTTTGATCAATTTTAATCTCTAGCACAAAACTAACTAAAGAGATAATATGAAGAGCCGTGTTAGAATCAAGCAGATTATGGAAATAACCAGCCTTGTTTTTCTCTCCGTTTCTCACTCCTGCTCCTACTTCTCTCCTAAATGTGTCAATTACATATTCTTCTCCGCCTCGTCGCCTCATCTTTATGCCGACCCTCTGTCAGTGCTGAGCGCAGCATCAGGGAGAGGGAGGATGGAGATGTGTGCGTTCCTTCTGGAGCGGGGACCAAGCCTGGAGATACCCAACCGCAGGGGGATGGTCCCGCTGCTTAGTGCCACCAAACATGGACACACACAGGTGAGGAGTCTGGTCACTGGTATAAGATTTAGCTTCATTTTTTGTATTTAAAAAAAACAAACAATTTCTTCTCTTTCCCAGGTTGCAGAGTTGCTGCTGAAGCAAGGTGCAGATATCAATGTCAACGACAAGCTGGGTCGCTCTGCGCTGATGCTGGCTGCCTCTGAGGGCCACACGAGCACCGCAGAGCTCCTGCTGTCAAAGGGTCAGAGTCCCCGCATTACCAACACATATCTTAACATGTTTAATGAGTGTATTTTGAATTGCAGAACATTATTTGCATGTTTTTTTTTTGTTTTGGTTTTGGTCCCAGGTGCCTCTCTGTCCACTACTGACCAGGAGGGGCTGACTGCACTTGGCTGGGCCTGTCTGAAGGGACAGAAATGTGTCGTGCAGCTCCTGGTGGAGGCAGGTGCAGACACCAACCAACCGGACAGACAGGGACGGACTCCTCTTGACATAGCTGCTCTTAACGGGGATGCAGATACAGTGGGTTTTGTGCTGTTGTTGTGTTGCCGTCAGGGTGATAACAGAAAATAATTATAGCCTCTTAAATATTTATTATAGTATAGTATAGTATATTTCTTACCATGGCTCAGTTAAGATGCAGTTTATAGACCTGGGTGGAGTGTGTACTTGACATTAAGCTGCTGTTAAACTGTGATTAACAGGGTACAAAATATAATTATATCCCGCTTACAGTCGAGCTGTAATAGACAAAAGAAATAAATCATAATTACTTAAATAATTATTATAATCATTGGCAACTGCAACACAGGATATCCATTTGCAATCACACTTCACGTGGAGTCAAAGAAAAACCTTCAATCAGAGCTTTTTACCTCTCATTCATGTAATCTAATCACCAGCAGGACAGTAATCAAACTTTCCAAAATCCTCAGGATACAAAGCTGTGTTGTTTATGTGTGTTATATAATGGAGCCTACGGCGTGTAATCAACCAAGTGATTGAAATATATAACGGCTATTTATATTCCAATATAAATAGAGTGTGTTATTGTTACTCTATGCCTGGCCAGGTGCATTGTCTGGTGGAACATGGAGCGGTGCTGGAGAGAGCCGACAACAACAGAGGTTCAGACCGCACGACCGGCTGCCAGAATCCGGCCCTGGTGGCCTCGCTGCTTAAGAAAGGATCCAAGATGGGTATAAACACTGCTTACCATAACAGCCAATAAATCTGCACCTCTAGGAATTTTACACTCAACGCACAGGGTGTGCCAAAAGCCATTTAATATTATATGCCACCGTTAAAGAGCTCCACAGCCTCTAAAATGAGCATAAAGTTGAATCAACACCTCTCCGGCTAAACTCGTTACTGTATTCAAATTTGTAACTGACTTTGACCAATCAATGAAGACTCAGCTCACTCGGATTGATTTGTGTTATGTGCTATACTTTTTGCATCTGCCCACTCAGCGTTTATTACTTTGTAACTGCCGATTTTACTTCCGTACAGTATACTGTTACTCTATTCTGCAGCACCTGCAGTTTTACATCCACTACTCTAACTCCCTCTTCACCTCTCTCTCCCTCTCTCCATCAACTGAAAGGCTACAGGACGGCTCCACACGATCGATCAGGTACATGATTTATGTAAGACGCGAGATGAAAGAGACAAGGCGAGACAGATAATAGAAAGATAAATATTTGTACCCCTCCATCAGGTCATGCTACGTGGGCTATGGCTTCCTCCAAACCAGACATACTCCTCATCCTGCTGCAGAAGTTGATGGAGGAAGGGAACATACTTTACAAGGTTCGTTATAGTGAATGTTAGAGAGAGTCTTGCAAGGGTGTGGCAAAACTTGCAGCTTTTTTATGTTGCTACTCCAAACCAGGTGGTTTTTTGTCTTCCTCTCCTTATTATTATTTTTTTTTGTTTTTCCACCCTCTTCATGTGCGTTTTTCAGAAGGGACGTATGAAGGAGGCCGGCCAGCGTTACCAATACGCCCTACGGAAGCTTCCTCGTGAGGGGCAAGGAGAGGAGCTGAAAGGGCTCAAAGACTTGCGGGTCTCCCTCTATCTAAACCTTTCCCGCTGCCGCAGGAAAACCAATGTAAGACTCACAGCTGTATCAAACTGCTCATGCACTATTTAACATCGGCAGGATTATTAGATGCTGAGGGGAGGGCTGGCATGGCATGGCAAGGCAAGGCAAGGCAAGGTAGATGGCTCCTTAAGATATATAATTTACTCTATTGACATAAAAAGATAATGTCAGCAGCAGCGCGGCTTACTATAAAAATACCTCTGCTTTTCAGATCTAATTTCATGTCTCCCCGGTAAACAGAATGTACGTGTAAGACCTGGAAGCAGGTGGTGACATAATGAATAAGTGTGCGCTGTTAGTGCAGAGATAGATGTGTGTGGCCTGCAGCCAGGTTTGGAACCCACCCTGGTGATGACAGACGTCCTAACAGACTGTGTAAAAATGCCATCCTTAGGGTCACTGTGGCTGATGAATAATGGAGCAGATAATGTGATGTGATAAGGTCACTCTCTCTGGCAGAGCGCACTCTCTTTCTCTGTGTCTCAGCAGGGGGTTATTTACAGTGGACGTGCGAGTGGGTTGGCTAAATCCACATATTATATCAGAATGCAGGCAGTAAGGGCCAGCAGAGAGACTACATGATACCGTCATTAAACATTCAGCAGCAACGTTTCGCAATCTCACATTCAAGGCTGCCATTTTGACCTCGGTCTCAAGGACAGAATCACAATGTGTTCGTGTCATTAAATATTCACCTGAGAGCGATGATGAGAGCAGTAAAAAAAAACAAGAAAACAAGCTGCTCTCTGTCCGTTTCTCTCCCTCCGTGTTTCTCTTCTTGGTCAATAAAAATGATTGCAGCACGAGCCCTGTTTCATTAAACAGGCTTCGATCTTCAGATCCATATAATGAAGATGCGAACACACACGCTGCTTTTATTGGACCTGGCACGGATTAATTCTGCAAAACAAACATTTTCCAGTCTAGTCACTTAAACACGCAGCTGATCATACGGTGGGTTTGTTGATTACTGTGTTTTGTCTAATATATTTTTTTGTGAAAAAAGGATTTTGGCATAGCTGAGGAGTTTGCTACTAAAGCCCTGGAGCTCAAACCGAGGTCTTATGAAGCGTATTATGCCAGAGCACGAGCCAAGAGGAGTAGCAGGTAAAGCAAAGCAGAATGCTCAATTGAAAGTTATTTTTTGTGAGAATCAGCAATTCACTTGGATGCTACATCTCTGTTTTTTTGTAAATTAAGTATTTTTAAAGTTCCTTTGTTCATTTTTTTCTGTCCTCTCCAGGCAGTTTGCTGCAGCGCTGGCAGATCTCCACGAAGCAGCACGACTCTCCCCATCCAACCGGGAGATTCGTCGCCTGCTGGTACGGGTAGAAGAAGAATGCAAACATCATCAGAAGACATCCGCCAACAACATGACACAAGGTTACAATAGGGACTCTCACACCCACCACCATCAAGCCACAGAGGAGGAGGCAGACGTCTATTCACAGGGAAGTCTAGAGAGGCAAGTCCCTGCGGAGCAGGCTGATGCGGAGAAGGAGGAAGAGAAGGAGGAAGGTGAGGAGGTGAGCCTGCCATGTGGGAAAAGTCCAGAATTTTGGCCCCTGAATCCGTACGCTCCAAACAGGACTCTCCCTGGAGGTGTGCCCTTTGGTTTAGCAGATCAGTCGCCATGTTTCCCTCAAGAGGAATACGTGCAGAACCAACTGTTTGTGGACCTGCCTGAGCCTGTTCCTGCTATCAACAGGCAGAGCCAGAACCAGAGCAGCAGGACTCATCACCACTGCCACTCCCTCCAGTCAGGGAGCAGAGTTGGGGGCAGGCCTCTCTCTCTTTGTGGGCCTTCCAGTCCTCTTCCAGGCAGACACATCTCCACCTCCCTGAGGCCTGCACCGGTGCTGGGCATTGACATCGGCCCTGGATCGTCCAATGAACACTCTGGACACAGCCCCACTGAGCACTACCATCCCATGTCTCCCAACAGCTCCTCTCCACCTGGACCTCTCCAGATGTACCAGCCCCGCTCCTCCAGTTTCTCCAGGGGCTCCGATAGACTCTCCACCCACTCTGTTGCACTGGATGGCCTGGCTCTCGCTCTGGGGTCTGGTATGGAAGTTAGGAGGGAGGGTGGTGGTGGTGGTGGAGGAACAGCAGGCTCAAGGGGCTCCAGCTCCAGTCCAGGCCTCCAGTGGGAACCTATCAGACGGCGGCAGGCAGCAGGTGCCGGACGCCCCGTGCCCCATCAAGAGCAGTGGTAGCTTCAAGACAAAACCCGAGCTTAAGCCTCGGCCCTTCATGGGGGTAATGGACAAATCGGTGCGAGTACAGGGCCAGCAGACTGGCCTGAGCAGACAGGGGCAGGGAGGAGGTGGAGGAGGAGGAGGGGTTGAAAGTTTCAGCATGTCAGTAATGGAGTTTCAAGGATTCAACAATGAGTTCAAACGCGCTTCATTCCAGGAGCAGCTCTCTGGAAGTCAGGCCAACAGCCAGCAGCAGGGCCGGGACTTTGGAGAACGGCTCCACCAGCGAGAGGCCAGAGGCACCACGTCCTCCCAGCTACGCTTCCCTGATGGGAGGCACAGACAAGCGAGCCTAACGCGAGACAACCCGGCTCTGCACATGGCTCCCATCAAACCCAAACGCTCATTTATAGAGTCCAACGTCTGAATATAGTTTATCAAAGCACAGATACAGGCTGTTATCAACAAACTATGTCCCACATAAGGTAGCAAGGGAGACTGGTTTGAGAACAGCTCCCTTCCCTGGGCCTGTTTTGTAGAGTTATGCTGCTGCACTGCATTTACAATCTAGAACCAGTGTTCAACTCAGGCTACAATGCTTTTGCCTACATGTCTACAGCTACACTAGTGTATTCAAGAAAACCAGACATACCTTAAGTAGGGATTTAAAAAAAATAAGTAGTATATTGTCTAAACATTTAATTTATTATATCAAATATAGAAGTCAGAGAAAGCTTTGTGCACGAATATAAAAACCTCATGCTGTTAGTTGCAGGATATGACCATTTCTATCGTCAAGTGTCTTTTAAAAAACATTTATATTTGTACGGTGTACACTATATTTGCAGATTATATATTTCCCTGTAAGTGGTTATCTGTCAGCATTACAGGCTTCAAAGGAAAATTACTTTGTGTACTTGAGATTCTTTTTCTTGGTACATTTGATAAAAAAAAAAAAAGGCACTGTACATGACATTGTTGGAAACTTATTGTCATAATCTAATAATGAATTGATTGCTTCAATATTCACAGTATGTTATTTATTTTTGCATAGAAGAGAGCATATTCATATGGAGCGTTTATTGGTTTATTTGGACAGAGAGAGAGAGAGAGAGAGAGAGAGAGAGAGAGAGAGAGAGAGCGAGAGAGAGAGAGAGAGAGAGAGAGAGAGAGAGAGAGCATTTACATGAGCGACAGTCGAGGATAACAAATCTTAAGAGACTTCTTACATTGCTGTATGTCCATAGTTGTCATATACCCCTTTTCAGAGTCATACTATGGATTACAGAATGTTACCACATTATTATTGTGGTATAATAAAATATTAATGGAGGACGACATTTCTATATCTACTTCTTTTTCACAGTGTAATCCACAAACTGTCGGCTGAGTGTGTGTGTGAGCGGCATAAATGCTTTATCTTATCTAAAGTGACACTTAATCAGGCCATCAAAAATAAACTACGCGTAGAAAAATGTGGACGTTGCAATTTCTGGACATGTCTTTGCTGATGTCACTGATATAACTAAAAGCTGGACGTTCGCTTATAAAGAGAAGTCAACCCTAAGCAAGTATTCCCCTGGGGTTTGTGAGAAAGGCTGTGAAATGTTCAGACAATCTTGGAAACAACAAATATACAATACTATATACTATATATATATATATTGTATGTAATGCTAAGCAGCAGAGTACAAATAATGTTTGCAGTTAGCAATACAGCTCTTCAATTAAAGCTCCATTAATCTCTGTTTCTTGGGGTTACACCCCAGGCTGTGTGAAGCTCTATGTAGCTTTCAGACACATAATAAAAATGCACAAAACACTAAAGCTCCCAATCAAAAACACTTTGCTTTGCTTACAAGGGACTTTATGGATATATTAAAAAATTATATTATATTTGATTTTCTTTAATGGTTTTTTCACAAAATATGTACAAGGTAAGGGTAAGCTAGATCACTAGAAACCCGATGAAGATTAAGTAATCAAAATATTATTCATGTGCACCTTTATAGATTTATTTTATTGGGAACCTACAGTGTTGTGGACATTTCAGTAAGGCAGTTCTTCATAAAGAATTCCCATTCTTCTATTATGATTAACAAACCTGAAAACTGGCCATCATCAGCTGAAAGAACACAAGCCACCGCCTGCTTTGTGCACAATGACCTCAAGATGGGTCTAACATTGAGCAAGGCAAAGAGAGCAGGGTATGTTTCTGAGGAGACCAAGCCTCCGACAAAAGGCAATAGTGAATATTAAATCTGCGTGAACTGATTTTTCGGCCACCTGGAGGGCAAACAGGAAACAGGCTACGAAGACAGCATTGACATCTCGGCGCATTTTAAGTCGATGTGCCGAACTTGTTAGCAAACAGCTGCCTATTTACACATCCAGCGACATCCAGCAGATATGAAGCAATCGTTTGTAGTCGTGTTTGTTGCCACCTGATGAATCCAGGTAAAATATTCACTCTGTTTTCCGTTTCTAGCAGTTCCTGAGAAAAACATCTGGCTCTTCAGCTGATAAATCCACTATGTTTCCCAGCTAGTTACCAATATTTTAAACTGGAGGCAAAACTAAGAGAGTGCTGAGGGATGAACCAAGTGGTTAAAGTTGCGGGAGACCTGAAACAACCTCGCTGTGAAGTAAAATATTATGAGTATATTACTTTAAACTTTCATTCTTCAGGTGACCAAAAGGAGCGCTCCCCCTAGGTTCGCAATATTGCTCTGCGTCTACTTGATGGGTCAACAGGCAACTTAAAAAGCTTAAAGCACAGTTAGACCTCTTGCTACAATTTTTGCCTTTGTGCTCCCCAGCGGACAAAAAAATGGCAGCTTCACAAATGACACCTCCTGAAGTGCGATGTTTCAAATGGAAGAAAAGCAGACATGCCTGTACCTGACATGCTGTGGTATCCCTGTGTGCACTGTACTCTACTTCAGGGAAAATATTTGGGGACCACTGTGGCCTTTCGGATGCTAGTGGCTGGTCTTCCAGCGTCCAATAGCCATCTTCAGGGTGTGGTTAGGGGTGAGCAGTGTAGTCAGCAAGGGGAGGTTGGTCATGGGGCTGGAGCGGTTCTTGGTGTTGATCCAGCTCTCGATGGCCTCTCGTTCGTATGAGTATCCATCTGTCGGGAAATGGCCACAGCATACTTACTTAATATACTTAATTACACAAACAAATACAGGCAAAGAGAAAAGAACAAATTGGCTTCCTCCCACAGTCCAAAGACATGCACATTGGTGACCCGGAGGTGTGAATGTGAGTGTGAATGGTTGTTTGTGACAGCCCTGCGATGAACTGTCGACCTGTCCAGGGTGCACCCCGACTCTCACCCAGTGTCAGCTGAGTTCAGCTCCCTGATACGTGTTTGTGAAAATGGATGGAGGTATTTTTGCTTACCAGCAGCAATGACCGGTTCCCTCATCAGCTCTCTGGTGATTGGACAGAGGAACTCATCAGGAATGCCTGAACACACTGAATCACTCTTCAGCTCCTCCACCTTTCTCACGAGTTTACTGCGCAGGCCAACTGACTCTACACGCACACACACACACACACACACACACACACACACACACACAGTAGAGAGAGTAAGCAGACTGTGTGATCTCATTAAAAGCAGAAAACAACTGGAGCGCTCGTCGGAACAAGCTGAACTGGCGCTACGTACACGTCGTATCAATATCGAGGTCTCTGAATGTTTGTTATTCAGTGTTTAGCACTTTTCACTCTTGGATGGCAAATGTGAGCGTGGGTGAGAGTGAACATGGTGGGAGCAGATCATGTCTGCTGACTGACTGTCCAATTCAAAGTTAAACACAAAGCAGGCACTGCAGGGCATTTGAATTTGAACGCCGCTGTTTTAATAACATTGTTCAGTAGAAGACCGCCTGAGAAATTAGACGGCATTAAAGTTTTATGATGAATGATAAAATTAAGAGCCAACTACAAGCTGAACACAGGCACGCTTTGTAGAGGCTCCCTGATCATCTTACTGGTACACCAGGCTTCATTTTGTTATGCTGCCTCTTTGGAAGGAAAGCACACTTTATTGATTTCACTCCCACCTTTGAAAAATATGCCTGTTTCTCCATCTTTCAACGCGGCAGATAAAACAAGTCGCTACACAGCTGCTGTTCTCTAAGTAAGTTCTGCAAAAAAAAAAGGTGGGATTTTATGCTACGTTACCAAAAACAGAACAATGTGAACACGAGCTGTCACGGCGCTGAAGCTGTGTAAACTGAGGAGTGATTGACAGCGACTGTGGGATGGAAATGACGGCATGGCAATACAACAAACATGCTGACAACTACAGTACATGACGAATACCGGACTAGCTGGTAGACTGACATCAACAGCAGAACACTCCTGAAAAAAAAGAGACATAAATGCAAAGCCCAAAAATGAAATCCCAGAATGTTTCAGCTATACTCGAAAATAAAGGAGAAGAACTGATGATATTAGTGAGTAAATCCACTTTATACCTTATGAGGAATGCTGTTTTAGGGATTGGGTTGTGTAACTGATGAAGTGCTCCAGATTAAAGTCAGAACTGCTGAAGCTCCTTTTCCAGTGCAGCCTAATATTATGTAATCTTGCTGAGTAAACCCCCCCATCAACATTCATTCATTCCTTCACCCTTACTTTAATTTAATGTGTCTCCTTTCATCCATGTAAATAGGTAATCCACACACGTCTGTGTTCATTCTCACAGGAGGTCAAGCTTGTAATACCCATAAGACGGGGTTTATATTATTATATTTTGGACGACTATTAGGACGAGAAAACGAGGGACCGAAGAAGAAGAAGAAGTGGCGCTGCACCCAGCTGAGCATTGAGTCTGTCTTCCTCACCTATGTGCAGCTCTGACGCCAGTGTTTCCTTGGTGAGACTGAGCAGCTCTGTCCCGTCTATGTTGTTGGCTGCGAATTTCTCCACCAATCCCCCGAGGCCTTCCTCCACCAGCCACGCTGACACATCCTCTTCCGACCAATCGCTGACCAGCAGCTTCGATCGGCCCGCTGAGGTTCTCCCTGTGAGGGTGAATCAAAGTGAGACGGTCAGACCCTGACAGCTGCGGCACCTTTTGAAAAATGGCCAAATTTTCTCAGCGCAACTATCCTGGAATCCGGCAGACTGATTATTGATTAGGGGGCTGCGGCTCCAAGGCGTGTAAATTAATAAAAATAAAGGTCTGGAGGTTTTATCTGCATTTTCATTGACACTAGATGAAATTAAAAAGGTGAAAAAGGAGCTTGTACATCGACAGAAACGCTAAACCAAACCTGAATTTAGCATTAAAAGTTATATAAATTAAATTGTGCACATATTAGATGAGGACTGGTGCGTGTCACGTACCGTAAGGTATATTTTCTTCCTTCGTACCATCACTTGCTGTCAGAGCAGACTTCTCTGAAACACAAAAGAAGGAATAAGTCACTGTAAACATGAGCAATGCAATGCAATCTGTGAGCAAACGTGCGACACTTGAGACTGAAGGGTAATTAAGGAAAAGAAAGCACTCTTGTACACAACACCTGTGTCCTTCACCACAAGAATGAAACCAGTTTAACACATGGCATCCCAACACGCGGATGACATAACAAATAAAAAATAGCTATATTTAGCAGGAAAATGTATGCAGCGTCTTGAAGTTTGTCTTCGGTGACTGCTGTTATTTAGTGTACGTCCGTAGTGTCAAGCGTTATTTAAAAAAGGAAAAAGAGAATTAACCAGGCAACGACTTCCCGCCTTACGATTGGATGCAAGGTGGAATAAAGGAGACACACGCAAAAACACATTACAAGACAAATCAAACGTGAATAATCCTTAAAAATATAGAGCTTCCTTGAGGAGCGTGCATGTGTTTTTCTTCCCCCACCACAGCTGCTGCATCCATCCTCCAGCCTCCAGATGTTAACAGTCTTATCCATAGATCCCGTAGCGATCAGCGGTGAAGTCGGAGAGAAGGAACAGGCCGTCACATACCTGCAGCAGAGGACAGTAATCACCTGGAGGTCTGTTCTGTTAACAATGAGGTGTAACTTTCTCTGTGTGATCACAGAAAGCTTAGTCCTAATGTAGCAAAGGTAAAACAGGGCTGAAGCAACGTAAAACCTGGAGAATAATGTTTTTTAAAAATTAAGTTTAAAGTTTAAAGCAAGCATGTCCGTCCAAACTTCACAAACTTAAGCCAAAACCCTCAAATCATAGTCCTGAGTTTCACAGCTACAGTTCAGCTCTCACAGGGTTCAAATGTAGGGACTACGGCTCAATACCAGACCTAGCAGTAATGAAAGTGTTCTCCATCGCAGGGCGAATTCAGTGACAGCTTAAGACGTCAAAGGCTGCGCTAAGATCTAAACAAGGATTGAAATCACATTTTCAGTAGATTCGAGAACGTCAAGGCAGCGTTAATGAGGACAATCTCTCAGCTGGATTGTTCATAGATGTTGATCCACAAAAGCTAGCTGGATTCAAACTAAGTCTCTCAAAACCTCCAAAAGCAATTCAGTGAAAGGCATGCGCAAGCCGAGCCTCGAGATACACTGTTATCAGTTTGTCTAAAGTCAAATGAGTTTCCCGGAGGTTTTTTGTCAAGTGTTGTGATTCACTTTTTTGCCATTTATCCACTTTTATCTCAACTTGCCGCATCTACTTCCACTTGACTTAGTGCTTTTCCAAAATGACTTTCATTTGCCCGACTAAAAGGAAGTGAGCTTTCTGCCTTTCAATCACAGGTGGCTTGATGGACTTAAATAGCTTGCAAGTGTGATCATTCAGCTGTGGCTTATATGTGCGTGTATGTGTGTGTGTGGGGGGGAGACGCAGTGATAGCAGACCTTTTTCTAAGAATATTAAAAGACATGTATCATGACCACACTGGGTCATAGTCTTTTAAAAAGATACAGTCTGTAGAGGCTCTACCTTCCTTACGAGTGATATCTTGTTGTAAAAAGCGTCTAGTACTCATGTTTGTCAGTTTGACTGACAAATGTGGCGTCAAATTATCACAGCTTCTCAGTTTCAATATGTTATTATAGTTCTATTTATTTCTATTCGAACTTAAACTGTTCACCTATTGATTTCATTTTTTTTTAGTCTTTCACCAGAAAACATATTTATAAATTTTGATATATCAACATACAAATGTGTGAAAAACTATATTACATAATATATTCAATAAGAAAATCCAGTCAAAAGCGTTTACCTCTCGTGTTTGTTGAGCGTGAAAAGCAAAACTGCATTCTTCTGCAAACAGACAAAGTGTAGAGCAAACCAAAATATGAGCATTATCTTATGAATGGAGCAGTATGTAACTCGACTCTGCAGTAAAACCTTTTTGCTGCTACGTAAATCGATACAAATGCGAGGTACTCACAGCGTCATACACTGTTACAGTTTTGTCCACAGAGCTGAAGAGGAATAAAAACATGAAACTATGTCAGCAATAACAGATCCTTTGGCCACAGTATGTCCAGATTCAGTCACTCAGTGAGGAATAAAGCAACGCATGTCTCCCTCCAGTGGTTCCACTTGAGTACTTCACTCTTATATAGTATCAGCGGTGGCCTACTTAGAGTACGTCCAGGCAAATAATCTATATTTTACATCAATCTCTTGATCCTAAATAGATCAAGACATGGAGAGCGATCTATTTAAGATCAAGAGATTGATGTAAAATATAGATTTAGCATGCGGCTTCCAACTGGGAATGTTCTTGCAGGACTCAGCATGTCACAGTCACATACATACGTCTGTGTAAATTAAAGGATGAATATGTGTTCTGAGTTTGTCAGACCAAAGAAGAAAGTGTTATGCACCACCCAGCCAAATTTGAATGATTAAAAATACCGACGAGTGCCGAAGCCACACCCACTCGCATGGGCAATCAAGCAGCAATTTTGAAGTGACTGAAACTCAGAAAACGACATGTCTAACTTTGAAACACTGAGCTAGATTAATTCATCTCCATTTCTCTGCTAGGGGTGCAGTTGTACGCTCAGGGTGGCCTCAGCGTGTCATCGCGCCACCCTTTAGGACCGCCCAAAAAATCTGGGACTGAAGACTGGCTATACTGTACTGGTACAGAAAGAAAAACAATGGCTCGACATAAGCTTTGGAAAATAAATGTAGAGTATATACAATGTGCATTAAGAGGCTAAAACATTCAAAATCACCAAAACATTTTCTTAACCTTACCCAGACACAAGCAGCTGTCCGTCTGAGGAGTAAGCACAGGAGAGCACCGGAGCCGACTGGCCAGTTAACGTGTGCAGGAGCTGCATCTTGTAGGCTGAAAAAGAGAGAAACAAATGTAGTTTTATACACAGAACTGAGTACTATGCTCCCTCTGACTGATGTCAAACTGACCAGTAAGGCAAAATGTAGGGAGTGAGTGATGAATGTTTCCTTCATAAAAACCCACATAAACACCGAGCTAGACAAAAAGACAGGAAGCAAAAATAAGAGGCAAAGCACAGCAGCATGAAAGGCACAGACAAAAGGCTTTCACTGACAGCTTGTTTAAAATAAAATGTGCTTTCATTTGGCAGCCTCGGTGCTGATGTATTACAAACCAGTTAGACAAATGAAAGGTTGTGCCTCTGAGGGCTGTAATCAGACTGAAGCTAGGTGATACAGAAACTGCACACGTCAATATTCAGCCTCAGACGTGTTTCTAGACAAGACCGCCTGACTCTGCAGCATGGCGGTAATTTAACAGTTGTTAACCGGAACACAGGAAACAGTGTACATGCATGATCCAGGTTTACAGTTTTACAGTTTCTGTAATGAAAAGATACGTGACTCTACCTCTAGAGCTGAACTTGTTAATGGCCCAGATCTTCAGGAGACTGTCTTGCCCGCAGGACGCCAGATGAAACTGCACGACTTGACCACCTAAAAGTCAGAAACAAAGGACGGGAAAATATTGCATGACACCCAACATCAGTCTTTCACCAAAAACAACTATTCTTGACATGGTGATATGCAAAAACAGAGATGTTTTATAGACTTTTATAGACTCATATTTTTCTAGGTTATGACTAAATATTTGCATATAGTTAATGTAACGTAACATTTGTAACATATATTTATGTACAATAAGGGTCTTAATCAATATATAATTCAGGTAATCTACTTATGATCTCTTAAAACTCGTCACTAAGCCGTGTGTTACAGAGCAGTGATGATAAATATGCAACAATGATACTCACCACTGAGGATGTTGGGAGAGAAGGTGCAGCAGGTGACCCCCAGGTCATGGGCGTTTTTCTCTGCGTGCAGCTGGTTCATGTCCAGGTCCCACAGACGCAGGTCTCCATAGGTGGAGCCGGTCATGAATACCTGACTGCAGGGGCTGAAGGAGCAGGCTACCATTGTCGTGTCATTCACTGCGCCGGTCCTTCACAAACACAATCAACAGCAGCTGCATCAACAGGCACTTCTTTTCAGTTTTATTTGAACTTTACCGTAAAAACAACACACGGAGCTGTCAGCTTTACCTGCGCAGCTGTTTGGAGGGGAAATCCCACAGCGCCAAAGTGCCATCGGATCCACCAGAAACCAGGTGCAGAGAGTCAGGGGAGAACGCGCAGATCCTCACAGGGCTGCGGCCAGGATGCTCCAGGACGGCCTCGATCTCACCCGTTTCCATGGACCAGACCAAGGTGGTTGCGTCGGTCGAACATGAGGCGAGGAACTGCCCGCAGGTGCTGAAGCAGCAGCAGTGGACGCTGTAGCCATGTCCCGACAGCGGTGAGAAAGGCAACTCAGAGAAATCACGGGTGCTGTACACCCTGAGAGTTTTGTCCCCGGAGCATGTGGCTAAGAGCTTCCCAGAGAAGGCACACCAGTTGACATCGTCTCGATGGTCTTGTAAGGTGCAAATCAGAGACATCATTGGGACAGCCGGTCCTGAAGTCCACATGGAAGGAATGAGGGGAAAAAAACAAAATCTGGAGTCAAATTCCTACATACTTGGCTAATTTTAACTGGATTAAAATATTATTCTGATTTCTTAAATTATATAAAATTATCTATCTATCTATCTATCTATCTATCTATCTATCTATCTATCTATCTATCTATCTATGCCTTCAGCTAAGGACTTGACATTCCCCGTCCATCCACCAGATGCCCTCAGATTTTCCCACCTGTCTCCTACATCACCCTTCACAGTATTTATACCAAACCAGCTCATGGACACGTCGTTAATGTTGCCTGATGCCTTTGTTTTACAGCCACGTGAACCTCAGCCCTATTTACCAATTAATCAATACTTACTGTCAACCTACTATCAACTTAAGCATCATCGATTAAATCACTATTGTCTGCATTTTCCTCGCTGCATTTTTCACACCCTCTTCACCGGTTTTGGACTATTGATGTTACAAAACCTCATTGTGAGGAGTATTTGTTTTATTATTTATCGGGCATTTCCTGATCACCAAAACAGGTCAAATAGTTAGTTGCATCCCAACACTGGGATTTAAACATTGTCCTGGTCTAATAACTGAACATGTAACATGTTAATAAAGTTATTCCTGCTTGTTAAATTGAAGTCACTTCTTCAGAAAGTCAAATCTAAATCAGTCCAGTCTTCCTTCCTTCTCCTTAAGTCTGCAGCTCTGCCTTCAACATTAGACTCAATTAAAGTTTAATAACACAGCAATAATTCATGATTCATGTCAGGACAGTCTGTTTGTGCAGCATGGCAAAGTTTACAAATGGATTATTAAAGTTAAAAGCAGGTCAGGAAGCATGAAGGATATTTTAGTTTCCCCCGTTTTAACTCTGGAAATGTGAACTTCAGTTTGTACGGCTGCACGGCAACTGTTGCTAAGGCTGAAGCTAACGGTGCAGCAACTTTTCCTCCTTCGTCGCGTCGGAACGTAAAAATAAAGTTCGCCACAGACACGAAACACGGACACGGAGCAGCACGGACAAACAAACTAACAAACCCGGAGGGCAGACCAAGTTAAATCTCACTGTAATGGTGACTAAAGCGGTACCTTTCGCCGTCGTGTCGTCCGTCACTCCGCTCACTTCAACCTTGTTTACTTCCTTATTGAACAGCTGACCGTGACGTAAAGCGGGTTACGTCACCCTTGGTAGAAAAATGTCATATTTTGTGGTTTATTATTATTTATAAAAATTCATGTTTATATTTTATTTTGTGCATGTGTTTTGTTTTCTTGACTCACTCAGTTAAAATCTTAATACAGATTATTAACCTTACACAGCATTAAAGCTGAAACTGTGAGTCAGCTAAACACCCTTGATAATAAATAAATGGTTTGAGCCAATGTTTCTCAAACTATGCTACGAGACCCACTAGTGGTACGAGGCCTCCCTGTACAGGAGGAATGTCTGAACTTACCGCACTATCAAAATACTGCAAAGTTTCTAATGAAAATAAACTATTGGGTCGCTGAAATGTATTTCTAAAATAAGTGTTGCGTTTCCTGAAATGTTTGGTTTCAATATCCTGCTTACGTAGTCAAATTCTTGCCCATTGCACACATACATGAGCTCAGATGTGACTAAAAGGATAGCAAGCGGAGGTGAAATAAGGAGTTCAAAAACTCTGCAATCGTGTCTCCAAATGGGAAAAATCAGGAATAAAAGTGTGGATCAGGAGTAGCGCTTTGCAACAGATTAGCTCTGGTTCTAGGACCAGTTTCAACAGTCAATAAATAATGTTCCTATTAGTTATAATCCTGCCTCCTGTGAAAAGGATCAGCATACACTGCAGTATTTTCATGTCATAATGGTGATACTGTGAAAGCCTGATGTTTTCCTAGGGTGTAAAAAGCTTGAGACACACTGGTTTAAGCCATTATAATTTATTTTGTGCATGTAATTTTCCTGCCTCGCTGATTGAACCTGTTAGACCTCCAGGTGAACTCACAGGCGCAGATTTTTCCTTCCATTTCAACATGGCGTACTCCATATCAGGCACAGCAGATGTGTCTATTATGTATGAATGTATTTTGATCTAGTAACCGTGATAGTCTACCTGTGAATGCGGCATGTAACCAATACACATGATGGAAAATACCTTTACTTTCACTTTTTCATGTCACAATTTTGAGGTAAACCTCAGAGGGGAAATTCTGTACTTTTCACTCAACTACCTTTATTTTGCAGCTTTAGTTGGTTTAGTTTAGTTTAACACTGGCACAGACAATAAAAAACAATAAAATATGATACATTTTCATATATTTAACTATCCAAAATGATTTAAAGTCTATTAAAAATATTATACCATTAAAAATAGCTCCATCTAGACCAGCTATATCATCTATACCAGCTTTATCATATCTTTAAAAAACAGAGAAATAATCCAAATACACAGTTTATAAAAAGCACTCTTGCGGGATGGAATTCAAATAAAACAAGTCTGAGTCATTTACGTTGAAAAACATCCTTTTAATAGGTCCGTGCCACACACTAGTGAAAAATAAAGCTCCTACAAAAGAATGATACTTTTATTCCACAATATCTTAAATAAAGTAACTTCAAGTACTCTTGACTTGGGTACAAAAAAATCTAGCTGCCTCCATCAGGCCACAACACACAGCAAGGTTCAACACAGTGGTTACAAATGGCCTTAGGTCCTCTGTATTGTGGCAGATTACGAGGAAATGCATCATGGAAGCATAACTGAATGCTTGTTGTTCCTTTTTTTTCTTTTTCTTTTCTTTTCTTCTCTCTTTTATGGTGAGGAATGATTTCTGTGTCACTGTCCAACTTTGGAGGCCTTGTTGGATTGAAATCATATAAAAAAATAATGTTGTCATAAGAATGAAAACTAAAAACAATAACATCCCCTACATGCCCCTGTTGGAAGGGTAGGCACTACCAAGATTAAGGATACCACAGTGTTTGCAGAGGATATGTATATACTGTACAAACAATATTTATGATAATGTTTTCATCACGTTCACTAAAATAGAATGCTACAATCATTCTAAGGCATAAACAATATCTTAATATTCTTAAACAATTTTTACACATCGTTCCAAACAAGACATAATATTGACATTAATAAACAGTATATACACATGAATCACCATTGTCTAACTGTTCCTCTGCGGTTCCTGTAAATAAATGCAGTTTTACAGTTTGAACAAATGAATACAGTCCTCTGATGCCCCAAAGCACTGAACAGTGTAAACAGTTTTTTTTTTCTTGGCTTTGTTTGATATTTGGGAGAAAAATTATAACACAAAGACACATTCCTTTTTTTAATTCAAAGCAGTTCAGCTGATTCTTCCTTTTCATAGAAAATGAAGTGGACCTTGATTCATAAATAATTATTACAAAATTAAATACATTCACTATAATACGATTAAATAACAAAAGACTATTTACAAGTAGTGGAAAGTATTCTAGCGCAGACACATCAGTGACAGTTGAGGATTAATTCAGTGCAGTGTTCTGAGACAGGGAATGGTATTGCACTACGATACCCCATTTCTCTGGGACTCTTTGGGGCTTTTATCCCTGTTGTAATAAAATCCAGCGCACCTCATGTAACGACTTTTTTTTTTTTTTTTTTTTTTCCAAGGTGACATCTCTCTTAAGTACACCATGGGTTCCTTATTAAGAATTTGACTTCTTCTTCCATTATGCAAAGCCACATTCTCCATCAGGAAATAAAGATGAATTAAAAGTAAAACCTGGTGCTCCGATATGAAAAGTTGAATGGGTTTATGGAGAGAATCTGAACAGACAGTTTTAGTTTGTTTGTTTCAGAAGCTCCGTCCAGCGCTTCTCAAAGAACTTCCTCATGTTATGACCAGCTCGACCAATGTCTGAATTGTCTTCATTGAATTTTTCACAGTTATCAAAGACCAAGTTGACATCAATGATGAAAGTCTCCAGGTTTTGATACCTGAAATAAAAAAATTAAAAAAACATATTATGGTGAGAAACATACATAAGGGCTGATATTTGTAAATTATATATATATATATATAGTTACACCAGTTACACACACTGTGGTGTAACTAAAACTTATTTTCTGAAAAACACTACTCTGACTTTCAGCAGAAAAAGAACAAACAGAAGTGATGGGAACTTACTGGCTGCTCACAAGCTTCTCACGTATGGTGGAGAAGTCCATCGGTTTCTTGATGACCTTCTTGTAGCCAGGGACTGATTTCAGGTTGACAGGTGTGAGAAAAGGCCATGCATCCTGATGCCGTTCCAACTCAGCAAGGAGTACCCTGTTGAACGCACAAATTCACAGAGTGTTAGACGCAGACCAAGAATTTCATTTGTTAGGGTGAAAGCAAAAAGTCTTTCACTAGGATTTATTCTTTCTTTAAAGCAGCTATATGGATCAAATACAACAGGAAGTATAAATCAACTGTGCAGTTTTCCTTCGGCTCTACAGAGATTAGTCGCTTCTCTCAGCTCATTGTTTTGGTTTTACAGCCCACCATTTTTCTGTTTTGGTTCACATTTTTGTGCTGTAACAGGCAAAAGAAACCTCTAAATGCTCTCTGAACACTACCTGCTCAGCACCAAACAACAAAATGACAAAAGCTGGCAACCAGCTGGTGAACATAGTGGAGCGTTGAGGAGCTAAAGAGAGAGATACTTTCCTCAGGTGTAGGTAGAGGCGGAGCAAAAAGAGTGTATTTTTGCTTTACATTCATCAGCTTGACACAAACATATGTCCACAGAATGATAGTGTGTACTGGAGGTGTAAATAGACCTGCTAACAATTTGCCATATCAAGTAATGTCAGTTAAACTTGTTAAGCTTGTTTCTGTTGCCCCAAAGTGGCCACAAATCCAGTTAAGTCTAGACATGACATAAGGTCTGATGTCCAATACCAACCAACACTAGCCCAAAAAAAAAAAACCTCATAAGAGACAGATGACTTTTAGTGTTTGTAGAAAAGGTCAATTTGATTTGTTAAACATTGTAAGAAGATTTTCAAGGTTCAGCAACAAATAAATCTTGTTGTACACATCAGCTCCTTGCAACTATGTGATATGGTGTACAGTAGATGGCAGCTACTCTGTGACTATTTAAAAGAAGGTGATGAATAAATAACGAATTTAAGAGAGAGACAAGTATGAGCAGGCCAGCGGCACATACCTGCATAATCCCAGGTCCCTGTTGTTGTCTCTAGCTGTCTTGGCTCGCTTCACACACACAGGGCTCTCCTGATTGGCTGCTGGCAGAGCAGGTGAGCTCTCCTCTGTTTTCCTCTTCCTGCTGGCGTCTTTTGCTCCTTTCTTGGGTGTGCTGCTGGCACTGGCCGGGTCGTCCTCCGACACCTCTCCGTTACCTGCTTGCTTCCCGTTCTTCTTCGCCTCGCCGCCTTTCTTACTGCCTCCTCCGCTAGTTGCTACTTGTTTGGTTGGAGGTTTTTTGCTTTTGGGAGATGGACCACTTGCCTGCACAGAGTAAACAATGCATTATCTGAGGTTTGGTGAAATTAAAACTAATAGCACGGTGTCCACTTGCATTGATTTATCTTACTAATATTGGCCTTTTCCAAACTATTGGTTCAGTTTATCACCAATATTATTTAGTTTTTTCCATGACCTCATATACATAAAAATGAATATGAATGGAGAGTTTTATTGACACTTAATGGGATAAAGAACAAGACCAGGCTGGAGGCAATAAAAGTTGAGAGGAAACATAATAAAAAATGTATAATCCTTGCAGTTGGACTTTTGTTGTACGTCGTGTTTTCATCTCTCACATCTCTCTACCGTCCTACCGTTAAATAAAGGTAAAAAAAAGCCCCAAAATAAAGAAAAATCAAATAATAATTGAGCATGAGAATGGTTGGGTTTTACGTACCGGTGCAGAAACACTAGTACAGGAATCACATATATAAAATATCTGTTTTGGCTGCCTTGAACATTTTCCTAAACTTCAGTATTACATTGGAATACATGCTCAAAAGTAGGCTTCTTTAGGATTAAAGTGGAGACATGACCATGCATTACAAAAAGCTCTGTTACCTTGGATATGCAGGCTGGGCAGTACCAGTCCCCCTCTGGGATACTGGTGATTTTGGGTTTGTGACAGTAAGTGTGGCAGCCTTTGTCACAGCCATCACACAGCAGGAGGAGGTCCTCGTTATCCCCCTTCCTGCATATCTGACAGTACTAAAAAAAAAGGAAGAAAAAAACAAGTGCATCCATTACAATCATAAATTTCCTGAATAGAATTTAGTTTTTAATTAGTGGAGTGAAAATCTATTTTATCGCCCACTCACCACTTTCATGATGGACCTCTCCCAGGCGATGGACTTCTGCAGTTGCTGGATACACATGGCCAACTGGGCAGCACTTCGCACTTCAGTCAGGGCCTTCCTCCACACCTTCATACCATGGGCCACCTCCTCCTCACCACTAGAAGGGCATAGAGAGGAACGATGAGAAACAGAAATGCACGCGCATACGTGAAGATGTGGGCGTATTTGCAAACACGTAAAAGCAGTAAACTGTATCAGTTGTGACCAGCCGCCAACAAGACAGCAGACCATAAAGAGCTCCAGCTGTGCAGAGACAGGCATGAGGATTTCAGGGGGGGTGTAGGGCACCAAGGAGAAGTACACACTGATTTAGTCATGTTTAGGGGACGTTCATGCAGAAAGAGTGAAGGAGTAAAACCTGCGTCAGTGTATGCTGTGTATAGTATGCCCATAACCAAGGTTACTGATGCACAACACCATGCAGATGACTGCAGAAAAGAAACAAACCAGTCAACCCGTAAAAAATGCCTGTACAGGAAATGAAGCTGAGTGGAGTCCCCACCCCTCCCAAAAAACTGCACAAGACCAAAGAAACAAATAAAAATGCAACAAGCCACCACAAAAATCTGCTGTGAAAGCAGCAAAGACCCTCACTGTTTGAGTAATATGGGAAACATAAAACACACACAGAGAGAGGAAAGGGTCTTAGTGGGAGAGTGGGGAGCTTTGGTTGGAGAAATGACCTACCCTTCCCTGTCAGCACTAGTGGATGGGGCGGGGGCAGGGACAGTGACCGTACCCACATTATCCAGCCTGATCTGAATGGTGGTACCTAAGGGGCTCCTCAGGTACCTTCTCTCGATGTTTCGCTCCAGATCAGCCAGACGTGTCACTGCTATGTCCAACGGGTTGTCCGGGTGACGCATCACCCCGCCCTTCTCTCCCCTCTCCTCTGGATGCTCCTTGGACTCCTTGTCTGCCGCTTTTTCCGACGCTGGCGTTGGTTTGGTTGGGGGCTTGTGCTCGTAATACACCAGGTCCTCTCGCTCAGACTGTGGGTCCGGAAATGTCCAGCCCTGGGAGAGGAAATCAGCTGTTCAGTATTTTGGCCTTTTACACTGCTAACAAAATGTCTATGGAGGAATTTATGCTGCTGTGTTTGTATTTTACCTTGACCTGCAGGCTGGCTGCTGTAACCTTCCTCTCCAGTTCTTCTACCTGCTGTAGCACCGCAATGTCCATCTCCATCGCCTGCTCCTCAACACACCAGCCCCGTACTGACTCCACGCTGACCTGGCTCTCCTCCAGTTCATGCAGCTCGATCATGGCCACTGGAGTGACATCATAACAAATCAGTCAGCCACAAAAACCCTCACTAGTGGCAAAACATGCACAGATATTAAGTATTCGATGACCATCGAGGACATACTTCTAAGTTTCGGGTGGAGAGGAGGAGAGCACACCAAACCGTCTTTCTACATGCTTTCGTTCATGAATCCAAGCTACATACAGTGATTTAGTGCTCAGTGTTGAGACACTTACCATCTCTGTGTTTTGTGCAGACCTGGGGGATGATCTCCATGTATTTCTGCATCTGCCTCTGGAGGCCCTTCTCTCTGATGCCTCGGCTATGTAGAGCGTTGACTAAAGCCCTCAGCTCCTCGATGTCCGCCACCCGCCACCACCCTGTCAGCATCTCTGAGACAATGAGCACAAACAGGCATGTAAGCCAGAAGACACTGAACATACATCACTGTAAAAAAAAAAAGGTGCTTCATTCAGCTATGTTATACCCCAAATGAAATTGCGTACAGCAGAGCAGAACGTTCCCTAATCCAATTATATTGGATTATTCAAGCAAGCAAAATCTTTTCAGGCAGGTGAATTCTTTTCAATTAAAAAATGAGGGTTGATTACAGCCTCTACTTTAATTTTTCTCAATGCTTTTTGGTCACTCACCCTCTGGAATAGGACGAGGTAAGGTATGGTCCAGGGATTTGGGCATCTCCAGGGCAGGAGAGGGCATGAATGAGGTTTTTTCAATACGAGGTAAAGGTGATTCACTCTTACTGGAGACACTAGCTGCTGTGTTGCCCTCCAGAGAGTGACCCGGCATGGGGCTGGGGCTGCTGCACAGAGGCAGGCTGGGACTCATCATGCCACTGGGCCAGCTTCCGAAAGAAACACCTAGCAATGAACCACCCGGCTTCACCTGGGGAGAAAAGAGGAAAAACAAAAGGGTGAGGGAGGTGGAGACAGAGGTGAGCTCTGCCTGGCAAAAATAATTGCTCAAATAATATCTCAAATTTGTGCCTGACCCGCAGCCTCACCTGCAGGGCCGACAGTGGGTAGTTGAGGAGGCCAGCTGGGTGGTGTGGACTAGCAGAGGCTGAGGCAGCAGAAGGGGTTAAAGGCAGGGCAGGGGACGGAGGTGGGGATTTGGGCCTGGCTGGGGTGGAGGACGCCTGGCGGAGACATACGAGGTGCTCCCGGAGGAGTTGTGGTGATTGAAGCGAGGTCACAGGGATTGCGAGGGAGCAGACTGAACCAGTGTCCGCTCCTCTCAGTCAGGACTCTGAGCAGCTGGTCGTTGGCTTGGAATGCGAGGTGTGGAGACGGAGCAGGGGATGAGGTTGGAGGAGTGTTCCCTGGGCTTTCGCGTGGGGCTGGCAGGCATGGGACAGATAAAGACGTTGAGGTTGGGGGGGTGACATTTGTAGTGTCATTAGTGGTCACCATGGAGGGGGTTGTTGCTACTGCCGGCTCAGAGGTATTGTGACTGGGGGAGGATGATGTTACTGTGGTTGTGGCAACAGGAGTGCCCACGGGGCTGCCGTTTTGTCTCACATGGGGACTCTCCTTGCTCTCTGCATTCACAGTTTCGTTGCCAACGTCCTTGTTGACGTCCCGGAATGTGCACAGTTTAGTTACACAGCCTGGCTGCTGGTAGAAGAGGTTCGGGGAGTTTTTCTTCACCTCGTGCTCTTTTTCGTCCTCTTTCTGTTGCTCCAAGTCTTGTGTTTGAGGGCTCTGTGCATCAAGGTTGTTGAGTTTCTCCTTCTGCACCTCGACCTCCTGAGGTTCCTCTTTGACCTTGACCTCCTCTGCTGCTCTCCTCCTCCTCTGTCGCTCCTCCTCCAGTTCCTCTGGAGCTGCAGGGAAACGAGAGAGCGTACAGTTAACAGCAGATCAAAACTCAACTGCTCTGGTTGATTACTCTGTAATACTATTATAATCTTGCTTTTAGAAAATAAGTAGAGTTGTGTTATATTATTATAATTTACAGATGCAACCTGAAATTAGTCTTAGAGGATTAAGATAAAGTCAAACATCATCAGCATATCTCGCACTTCCAAAAACAGCTGATGATGCAGCTGAACAGATGCAAAGACATCATTTCCTCCTTCCCATTTCTGCAACATCAAATCTGTTACAATGGTTTGTAATTTCCAGATATTCATTATTATACGAGTGTGCATTAAATATTCTGTGCAATAAAAAGAGCAAACTGAAGCATCCTAATACAGAAATAAAAAGCATCAACTACCTTCTCCACTCTCCATGGCTTCAATGAAGACACCTCCACAGTGGGGAAGTACCCAGTACCGGCGCCGGTAACGGTCCTGGCCATACATCATGGAGCGCAGAGAATGGGATATTTCAAACAGCTTTCTTCTGGTCTGATGATGTTGCTGCAATGATACAAAACATACTCTGTGATTTCTATGCATTATTTTGATCTATAGACCTTCAGCTGAAACAAGACACATATGCTACCTAATGTCTTTCTGTAATCACTATGATATATTACAAGCTTTGTTAATGAGGTAATTTATTCAGCTAATTATCACCTTCATTAGCAGTTAGCCTTATGTTCATAAAATGTGCACAACATGTTTTTTTAATACATGCTGTATAGTTAAGTATTTAGAGGTTGTAGCTATTTTAATAAAACTATATAATTTCTAATCTATTATCAAGATGGTAGGAGGTGTTTATGTTTTGAATTAAATTGCATTTTAATCTTCATCTTCATAACAACATACAGTAAAGAGCTGCATAACCAAACAACAATAATAAGCCACGTTTACGTGATCTTCTGTGGTTCCCTGGGAGACTTTTTTATCTCACTGTGTCCTGTTTTTTAATCAAACATTATCAGTGTCAACCAACCACGCATTCATTTTCTGATGCCTTATAAATGTATGTTAATGGGTATTAACTTTGTCAAAGCACTTGTACATTTTAAAGAACAACGTACCTTGGCTAATTTCTCGATCTGCTTCTCCAGCTCCTCGATGCTGGTGGCTTGATCAACTTCATCCTGACAGGACAAAAACAGAAATGTGAGCAACTTGTCAAAGTCAGTTTTCATAATGGATCTACAGATGGATCTATCTTCTTTTTTTATATACCTCATCATATGTCTCCACTTTTTTAACCTTCTTCATTTCTTCCTCCTCCTCCTCATCATCGTCCTCTGCCTGGTCGTCACTGTCATCATCGTCGTCGTCATCATCGTCACTGTCTCCACCCAGCTTCCTCTTGCGTTTGGTGGCAGAGGATGGAGTGCAAGCGGACTGGTTCTCTTCCACTCCCATACTGGCCTCCCTCCGCCCAGTACGTTTGGCAAAAATAGTCCTCAATCTGCGGAAACACACACACACGCAGCGTTCAGCATGATAGTGTACTGAGAATTAAAGCACTACTTCTTAGGTTTAAAAGAGAAACTTACTTCTTCAGTTTTCCCTCCATAATTATCTTGTCCTTCCTCATGTTTGCCATCTGATCCAGGCTCTTGTCAATCTCACTGCGAGAGGAAATGCATTCCCATCAGTATTTCTGACGTGCTCAGAAAGTAATGACAAATATATTGAGTAAAAGACAGATTAGGGAGGCTGGCAACTATCTACAGCCAAAGTGGAAAGTTTAATGAGCTGGTATCCCGAAGCAAATATTAATATTTGCATAATTTGCTTACAATCAAACAGACTCTACTGCAAATTACTGCTCCCTCCTGTAGCTTTATTAAACATTTTCCACTGCATCAATAAAACATAATATTATTGGCTCATGAAGAACTTGACTGTTGAGCAATATAAAAGCACAGCACACAAATGATGAATATGTTTTGGTTTTTTGATTTGTGTTCTGCCTTTTAAATTATACAACTCAAGACGCAGAGGAAGTACAGACCACTTTATAACCATCCAACGATATGTTCATGATTATAGTAAGAATCCACAGTTTCAGATGCTTCTCCTACCTGATAACAGATTTGCTGCAGGCCAGCTCGTTAGCCAGGAAGCCCAGGATTGAGGCCTTCTGGGCAGGTGTGTGGGCCTGGAAAGCCTTGGTCTTCAGACTGAGGGCCAGAGGGGCCAGGTCTGTATTGGTGCAATGGGCTCCCATGTACATCTGCAGCACCTCAGACACATTATCCCTGTTGATGCCAACGTTGGTCAGGTGGTCCCCCAGCATGGTTTTTGTCTGATAGAGAAGGAGGGGATGACAAAGAAGTTAAGAAGTTAAGCATGTTATTTGTCATAGCATTATTAGCTGCGCTATATACATGCGCACTTATTAATGATAGAGGACAATGTACTTAAACCATAAATCTAATCAAAAACAAAATGAATAACTGGTGTGAGATATTTTAGGAATGCATGGTCTAAATACTACATGTTCTGATTGGTATATGAATATAGGTAATGCAGCAAATTTTAGGTTATGACTAAACTATACACTAGAAAAAACTTTTATCTATTGTAACACTGTGAAGTCACACCTAACTAAAATCAGACTGAGCCTCAGGTGTAATTGTCAAGCTGGTTCCACTGGTTCAGATTTAAACACGAGTACAATGCACGGTTAATAAACTGTGAATTCACTCACCTTTTGTCCGGGTGGCAAACCGGGATCACAGACTGCCAGAGACAGCAGTTTGACCAGAAGGTCTTGGACGTGACCCATGCTGTCCCCCACATTGAGCAAGCCCTCCTGTAGCATGCCAAGGGTGGGTACATCTGCATTCAAATCGAAGCCCCAAAACCTTCCCGAAGCCTCGCAGGAACTGCATAAGCATCAGGCAGTCGGACACGGCACGTCCTGGTAGGATGAGTCCAGGAATCCGGGAGAAATCAGGGAGAGGCTGGCCAAGGGAAAGTGGGTAAAATTAGGATTGTTTGCTGTTTTCTGTTATTGTATTTGTTACTGTGAGGGAATTCGATTAAATCAACTCCACACTGCAGACAGCAGTAATTGTATTGACTATGGCAAATGGAAGAAAAGCTGTCATTATTTCTCACATCTGCTGACTGTCTCCAGTTTAAATTAAGATTATTTTCTACATTATGCAGGAATCTCATTTTACCACTGGAGGGCACACCACTCCATAAGTAAAAATGCCCACCACTATGAGGGCCTATGGTATTACAAACCCTTAAGTATATGCTCAGCTTAATACTTAATAATAATAATAACAATAATAATAATAATATTAACAATAATAATGATGATAATAATAATAAGCTGACAAAAATGTCACCCTGCTGCCCTTAATCCTCGTATTTAGCAGCACTCAAGTGAAAAAACTGACTCTACTGATTACAGTGTGCATGGACTAAAACTTGCATTTACTTTTTTCTTTGGTGATCAACTTTACATTCACAGCACTGACCGGATGAGCTACTATCTCAGCTACCTTATGATCAGACAGACACATGTCTTCATTTGGCTTCTTCAGCTCCCTCGCTATCTCCAGCTCCAGCCTCCGTTGCTCCAGTTTACGCTCTTTGTTCAGGCGCTTCTCATCCCTTTTCTCCTGCCTCAAGCGCTCACGCTCCTGGAGAGTCCAAAATTCAAGGGAGCATTAGGGAAGCAAAGTGTGTGTGCGTGTGTGTGTGTGTGTGTGTGTTTGTGTGTGCGTAAAAACAGACAAGAAGGTTTACTTGACTTTGCTGAGCAGTATTAGAATTCAGCCTAATGCTGCTGTGCATTCAAAGGAAAAGTGCTTGAGGGCCAGAATCTTTTGACTTGGTAAGTGTGTAGAAAAAAAATGAAAGGAAGGAGAGAACACACAAAAAGGAGAGAAAGCGGGAATCCATCCAGGGAATAATGACTTAGGCTCTTTTTATGGAGTGGACTGTGTGTGTATTTCTGCATTTATTTGTGTGTGCACATGGGCTACCTCGGCTTTCTTGCGAGCCTCGACAGCCTTCATCAGCATTACATGTTGCCTCCTCCTCTCCCTCTCCTAGAGTGGCAAAAAACACAGGCACATTAAGAGGCACACATTGTGCATACAGCACTCAAGGTCAACTAAATTTAGTATATATAGATAGATATATTAATGTAAAATTTGTGATGTACTAAATTCAATATAGGCACCATACTGGAACAAACACAAAACGATGCTTCACATGTATACACTTTCACATGTATGGTGGAAGCATAAGTGAAGAGTACAGTAGTACGATGACAACCAAAAAGCAACACATAGATGCGATACAAAGTAGATGTGATGACAGGCTCAAAAAAGAGAAGCAGCTGGAATCGGTGACGGCGCCTCTAAACTAAAGCTGACACAACAAAAGCAACAAAATGCTGGTTGCCAGAAGTCTTCTGATATGCCACATTGGCGTTACAATCAGAATAATAAATTATAATTACATGAGTCAATGCTAATGTTTATTTGACACATCAGTCTCATAATATTTGGTGAGGGGACGACAAATACGAATGGATGGTAAAGGATAGCCTCAAACGGAGCAGTTCCACTTCAGTGCTTTTGGCAGCTTAAGTATTAGCACAGTATGTGACTGCTGACTGAGGATGAGACATCTATGTTGTTCTTTGGTGCATGATACACAGTCTACTGCAAAAGGGCACAGGAATCACCGGTGACTGACTATCATTTCATTTGATCTCTTTAGGTTTCCCGCTCCACCCGTATCAGGCTGTCATTCCCTCTGTGATCCACCAGAAAAACACAATTGCCACTATTAGACTTTGCCAAGGACATTTCCAGCACATAGTGGCTAAAATGTGCTGTTTGTGGGGATTGTTTTGTCAGGCTAGATGCCAAGAACTCTGCTACAATATTTCTATGTCCTTCTTGGTTTGATTTATCTACAAATGGGAAACTTCAAAAAGGACAACTTCAAAAAGAACATAAAGCCTGTGGCATTCGTCTTTTTCGAGCTTTCCAATTCATCAAAAACACTGAATATGTTGAGGGATACTATGATAACAAACTGCAATAAATCAAAAGCAATACAATTGCATATGACAACCGTAAATACCAGGATTATTTCATTTATCTCAATTTGCCCCCACCCCCCTTCATCGTGCTCCGAGTGAAGATAGAAGGGAGTTGGTGCAACATTCGGCTCAGAGTCCACTGTGAAACAGATAGGCAGACCTGTGGATTCAGCTGCGACTGTGTATGAGTGAGACGGGCTACAAGCAAGACAGCCAGGCCAAAATAAAATGCTACACAGAACCATATTTGTCCCCATGGTGGAATTGATTACATTGTTGTTCTACAGTGTATCGGGTCTGTTTTCAAGCGACGCTTGTGTTACATCGTCACCGCACTGTTAGGGGCGGGGGTGGAGGGAGGGAAATCAGCTTTGAAGTATCTCCACCATAAAGACAAAATGATTCTCGGTAGCTGTTTTCATTCTTTGTGCAGAGTACAGGAACAGTGAATGACAGAGAGGCTGGGATGGGGCAGGTTAAAGTCCAGCACTCTGTGGACTGCAGAACAGATGCACGGACGAACAGACACAAGCTCAAATGTCTGGGCCGAAATCGTCAAGCACTCATGGGTAACACAGGCTATTCCAATACAACAGTTAGACAATGTATGTGATGGATGGAAACTCCTCGAGTGCACTTTCAGACAGTGAGTGTGGATTGGCTAGCAGTCTTTGCAATGCATTCTGAGTAGAAGGGAGGGAGGATGGGGGAGGGGGACAGAAGCTGCCTGGCCACCGTGACAGGGTCAGTTGTCCCTCAGGACGAGCAGATGGAGGCAGCATACTGACTCTTTTTCTCTTTTGTTGGTTTTGCTGGAAAGCCATGCAGAAGAATGTAGTATGACAGCAGCCAGTGCTACACTTAATGCATTGCTATGACAACCATAACACAACCAGTTACACGATGCAGGTGTTAGATGTACAAAAATAAACATACCCATACCATATCTAGTCTATGCCTCTCCAACTCCTGGCAGAGAGAGTTGGCAAAATATTATGGAACAGAAGTGATATCCAATACCAATAAGCATGGGGTTCAATAAAGAGAAATACTGAAGACTTGAATTAAATAGTTAAACGTGTAGCTCCACAAACGCACTCACACTCGCACGCATACATACAAATACACACACGCGCGCCCGCACATTCCTACTCAAGTGAAGTTTGAGGTAAACGGTTGTATTCAGCAGTAACTATTACGTTCAAGAGAGCTGAGCAAGTTGTGGGTGAACGCCTACCTGGTGTTTGAGAATCTCCGCCTGCTGTCTCCTCAATTCTTTCTCCTTGAAGGCAAGAAAGAGAAGATGAGGGAAAAATCAATACGCTTCCATTGTGCCAATATCACAAAAATCACTACAGACTGATGGAATTTCAGCCCATTTCAAAGGGCCACTTTAATTTTTATTGCCAGCCACTTCTTAAGTGGAACAAGCCCCACATCATGGCATATATGAAATCTAATCCATGTATTAATATTTATAGCAGCTGTAATTTTACATCTGTTTCAAGGCCTTTATTGAAGACATACCTTTATGCGCTTTTCAGCCTCCAATATTTTGGCATTGGCGGCCTCTTGCTTCTTTTTCCGTTTGGCCTGTGCATAAAGATTAAGGTCAAGAATCGCAGAGACAGACATATATCAATCAGTCTTGGGTGACGGCTTCGCTGCACTTTAACTGATTGTTTGCAGTTTTCTGGTTTGAGCAAAGATTTTATGCTTCTGAATGCCAGTGAAATTTGTAAAACACAGCGAATGAATAATGTATCTCTTTAACACCTAATTGTGAATATGTTGAAGCCTCCCGTTAAGAGTGGCTTGTCAACCGTGTCAACTCAAAATTGATTTAGTCCTGCTAAAACACTTTGAAGCTCCTGCAGTATAATTGTGCGTGCCTGCATATATATGTGTGTGTGTGTGTGGATGTTCATGCATTTTTGTACGTGTGTTTGTGTGTGTGGAAAACAGCACCTTCTTTCTTTTTTTTTTGCTCGACCCACTTATGCTAAACTGTTACTGTTGTCTGATGAAAAAAAGACTTTTCTGTCCAATTTAAATAAGGTCTGAAGAGGCAGCAACAGCAATTTTAATATTCAACAGCCGTCAACCAAGACCAATTTAGCATTAGTTCCATGTGGAATTATGCCTAAGAAGACGCAACTCCCTCCAATGCATGCTGCTGTTCAGTAATGAGCTTTAGGAAGATTAAAACACTATAGACTGAGGGGCTGTAGCTATCCAGGAATGTTCTGCTTAATCAGAGGTAATGTTGGATCAGATTCTGTACCTCCAAAATTTGCTGCGCCCTGAGTTCCTTCTCCATCCGAATCTGCTGAATACGCTTGATCTTTTCCTGTAGAAAAAAAAAATAGACTCTTAATATTTTAGACATCGGAAAACATCTTGAGATAAAATCACTTTCCAACCACTCTATTCCAGTTAGAGTGTGCAAAAAGACACAGCAGTAGTTTTTTTTTTTTTTTAGCACAAGAAGTAATGATGGTAATTGAAAAGCAAGCTTTAAAGCATCACAAAATAACCACTCAGCATTTCCTGCAGTGAACACAGGGACTATGTGAGTCAGGACACTTTTAGATGAGGAAAACGGAGAGGTGCAAAGATTTGCCAGCACACATGTAAAAAAACAGACCCACCTGCTGCTTGAGAATCTTGATCTGCTCTTTCTGCTTCCTTCTCTCCTCCGCTGCCATGATAGCTACGAGAGTCAGGTCAGTGTTAGGTTAGTGACTATAAAAAATGACCTGCAAAGCTGCGTATTAATATCAGTGAGAATTGCAGTTGTTGTGCTTTATTCATTCAGGAGGTCTCACTGAGATCAAGGTTTATTTTACACAGGAAATTCTGAGAACTAAGATCACAACTGAGATGAGTCAGTCACGCAAAATATAAAAAGCACAGACACAGTCATCAAATCAATGATAAACTGAAAACTGCTCTAGAGTGCAGGTAGCGCACTATCACACTATGATCAGGTCTAAACTTTCCTCTCAACTCTCCAATGGTTAACCTTTATTGAGGCATTAAATTGTGAGTTGACCAGTGATTGTAAAAATGTGAAAAGGTGATAATACAGGTGGAAATAATAGGAGCACATATCAAAATGCAATATATTAGTCTGGTTGTAGTTCTGATTTTAAGTGAGCTTGCACAAAGAGGCTTGATTTGATTGTTTAGCTTTGACGTTGTGTATAGGAATAAAGCAATATGTAAGCATAATGTTTGAGACCAGCAGCACAGAGCAGAAAGAAGATTAAAGGTTGTGCTTTGAAGTGATGAAAATATATGTGTACATACATCTAAACAAAGGCTATAAGCAGCATCAGTGTCCCTCATTTGGATCAAAGGGGTTTAAAGTGACCGAGTGACCATCCTTAAAGCCCTGTGCTCTTCTTAACAACGCACACACACACATACACACAAAAGGCTTTTTTTCCTTGAGCTTACCTTGCTGTTTCCGGGCTTCTTTGGCTGCACGCGCCAGTGCCTGTTTTTCCAGTTTTCTCATCAGTTTCATCTGGGCAGCCTGTCGGGCTATTTCTGCATAGAGGCAATTGTCAGTGAGAAATTTCAGGAGAATACCTAAATGCTGCTGTATCCTGACTAAGCACATTTCACTGAGATAATTCTTTTGGGTTTGTAAAATTTCAACACAATATTCAGGACAGCTCATCAAAACTACTTCCCCCCGTAAAGACCAACATATAATATGCCATTTATGCATTAATATTTCAAAATACTGAGATAAACACGATTTAAACCTTTCTAAAGGGTCTGACTATGATTATTCTAACTGGCTCTGATCAAAAAAGACACAATAACAATGCTGATTCATCCTGAAAAGTGTTTATGTTTCGACATATTAAGTAGGAGGAACAAACAAGCATGACGCAGAAAAAAAAAGACTTCTCCATATACTAAAAAGAAATCTTTAAAACTGTAACTCCTTCCTTGGCCTCCGCTACCTGCATGATTAATGGCATATACACTAATGACAAACATATTTCAGGGCTCATTTCCTCTTCTAACCTTGAGCCTCTAGTTTGCGCAGAAGTTTGACCTCACTGGGACTGGGACCCTCGGGTACCAGTGGATCGCCCACATTTGGGGGCCGTCCCTTCCTCCGTCGGTTACCTTTGGCACCTTCGCCCGCTAGCTGACGTTCGGAATTAGGGGGACGACCCCTACGACCTTCCATTGCCAAAATATGAGGAATGACCTCCTCTTCCTTCAACAGGCTCCACTGTAAACCCTAGAGAGAGAAAAGAATTAAAGATGGAGAGATTGGGAGGGGTGGGGAGAGATGAAGCAGTGAACAACGTGTTGATGCACACAATTTCATGACAAAGGAACATTTAATCATTCTAATCTGAGTGTATTCAACAAGGTTTGAAGTTAGATGTTCTGCATTTTTTATGATATATCATTGCTTTTTCTATAATACAGTAAAAACTGGCTAAACAATGCATGAAATAGGATTTACTGAACTATCATTTATTATTTAGTTTTTCTCTGGCCCCTCAGCACCAAGAGTCTTCTCTATTCTACTTCCAATAAGAGCCACATCTATTTTGTAATTTATCTCTGTGTATCACAGACACATAACATGACATATATCACTGGTCACCTGTGGAAGTAATGTCAGCTGATTATTGCATTTATCCATGCACAGTGAGAGGTCTATGAACTAGAACTAGTGAGGGTTTTGGCTGATTCCTATCCATGCCCTGACAGTGACTGCTGCATGAAGCTTTGCCTGCCGCTAGATGAAAAGATGAACAGGGATCAGGGAGAGGAAGAGAGAGAGAGAGAGAGAGATGAAAGGCAGTCACCTGGGGTCCTTCTCTGGCTTCATAGAAGTCACCAACCCTTATCTTTGCACTGAAGCTAAAATTATCACGCGTGATGCCACTTATTCCATTTCTGGATAGATACTACAGAAGAGAAAATAATAATGGCGTTGGTTTAGGCAGAAAAAAAATTGCGAAATTAGCGACATTGAAAAGCAACTGGGAGGGACTAGATTGGAGGGAGTTAGGTTACAGTGAGCATCTGTGCAGTGCTACTAATCATTATAAAAGCCAGGGGACAAAAAAAAAGGGAGCAAAAGCTCTCAAGGGAGAAAAACGGTTCTGACCTTGGGGTGCACAATTCAGGCCCTTTCTTATTTATCTGTGGCCATGCTAGGCTTTTTACTGCCTTCTGACTGACTAGCAGTGAGTGAATGAGTACACATTTTTCTCTTTTCAGCACTACACTTAAAGGCAGTTCTGACGATTACCGCCATTGAGCTTTTCATGAAGCAAACACAATTACAATACAAGACAATTACAGACTATCATATACTGTACAAATAGGGGCCAGAGCTGTGCATCCCAACACTAACCATTAATCACTTATTTGGGGAAGGAGAGGTGAAAAACGTGACACAAGACGTGAAGAATATCATCTCTCACCATAAGGGTCACAGAAAGCAGGGTAAGGGTAGGGGAGTGGATTGCAGCTGGAGCGACAGCACACAACAAATCCTGATACACAAGCACTTGTTTGAGCAACGTGGGTGAGCAGTGTTGCAGTTATTAGCAAAAATATCCTTCCATATAAATCATACGCCATGCCGCCCACAATGATTCTCACTCTAATCTTTGTTAACTCAACTGCTCATCTGTATGCTTCAAAACATTTGCTTCTGTATCGTAGATGTAAGTAAACTGCAGCGCTCTGTGGCCGCGGTACCTTCATCACATCTGGATACTGCCTTAGTTTCTTGCCACATGGGGCGTAGTAGGCCACCTCGCCCTGCGACCGCCCCGCTACTGATTTGAGTCTTGTTTCTCTCCGCCACCTGGGTTTTTAAGAATGGGGGGAAAAAAAGCATGGCACAGCTGTTCAGAAAAACAGTGTGTATAGTACGTTTTTTTTTCTGACCATCAATTCCCAACCGCTTCATAAGAGTTTTCTTTTGCTCAGCCTCTCGTACATACCCCAACTCCAGAGGTATCATCAACTCCTTCTCATCCATCACCCTCTTCCTCTTCCCTAAGCCTGCGAAGAGACAGAGTTCAACCATCAATTTGAAAGCACAACTTATGACTGGGAAACCACACACATACAGGAGCAGCAGTCAAAGCCCCTGGACTCACCTGTAATCACACCTGGCAGATAACCAAGAACATACTCTGTATGTGCACTGGCATTTCAAAACTCCATTTACCAGCATGACATGACTGCAAATGTTAAGTATATACACAATTCTCTGACCTCCCCGATTGAAATCATATGACTAAAAGTCAAGCTCGATGCGTTTGGACACAGAAGTGACTTCACAGCGCATACTATTGCCTGATGAACAGTCTCTATTTTAAAAAAAACAAAGCGTATGAAAGAAGAAAATGACTTACATTGGAGGAAAGACTGGAATGTCTGCTTCCTCCAATTTTCTTGAATCTGAGTAATCTCTTTGCATTTAAAAAGGGCGGAAATGAACTAGTTGCTGAGTCAAAGAAACTGTGAGGGCTTTTAGACATGTACTTACAGGACCTAAGAGCTCCGGTTAGGTCATGACAACCAACTGACTTCTTTCTGCCTCCCTAAAAGTTAACAATCCCTCTTTACTGTCATCAGAGGATGATGGGTTGTTCTTGCTTTGGTAAACAAAACATGACCTCTGCAAGCAGGTTTTTTTTTGGGTGGTGTAATTAAGCTGTTCACGGTGAGACACAAAAAGGTGAAGTACAGGGATAGAGTTAAAACCTGTTTGCATCTGTTTAAATCTGAAATACTATTCTCTTCTGCTGCACGCTGCAGAACTTCCTCTAATATGACATCCTATTAAAGCCATCCTTCGGCCCTCATTTTCACACTTTCTGCATACAGATTTTCAAACGCATTACCTAATGGAGAGGCGAGGCTGTAAGAGGAAGAGCCTGGAGAGCTGTGATAGGCCAAGGCACTGGAGCTGGTGACAATGGTGGGACTCTTGATGACCTGTAGGTTGAGAGGGGAGCAGCTGGTGGCGGTGTGATTGGTTGAGGTGTTCAGTAGTTCTGGGCCTTTGGTTAGCCTGCGGGGAGTCATCCCCTTCTTAGATGATCCAGACGGCAGCAGCTTTGACTCCTTCACTTTCTTCCCAGAGATGTCGCTGTCTGAGTTGCTGTCAGACTCTGAAATGGGAGTCCAGGGCACAAAGTGGGTAAAGAGTTAATAGTTTAAAATTAATGAGGTATCACTTCACCAAAACAAATGGCTATTCAGTTAATGATTTGTATGGCTGTATTTCTAGGATTTCAAATGGACTTCTTAAATGACTCAGCTGATTGAGCCTTATGTTATTTGAGTTCTAACAAGTGGTTAATTAATTGATTAGTCCATCTACAGATAGCCTTCAACTAGTTTAAGTTATTTTCCAGCCAATAATACAAAACATATTGTAGTTTGCGCCTCTCAATTGTGAGGATTTTTAAAAATCTGTTTTCAATATAAAGTAATTCAATTTGATGGACTTTTTTTTTTTTAACAATTCTGACATTTTATAGAGTGAATAATTAATAAATTAATCCAAAAAGTAATCCGTAATTAAAATAATTAATGTTGCAGGTGTGATTATAATTTTTTATGGTCATCTCATGATTAAATTGTGAAAGTTATTTTCACCTAGAGGGTTACAAACCTGAGAGACTATCATCTGAGTCTTCTTCATCCTCCTCCTCCTCCTCCTCCTCCAGGTCGTCATCCTCATCATCATCATCATCTCCCGAGTCGTCGGACTCCTTGTTAGCCGGGAGACCCGCTGTGGGGTTACATGTCCCAGGGATCCCCACTCCAGGAATTCCAACTCCAGGGATACTAACTCCAGGAATCCCGATCCCGGACTCTCCTCCACGAAACAAATCTACTAGAGACTGTACCAGGTGGTTCTGAGAGAAGCCCTTCCAGGCAGCTAAAGGGTCTGCTTGTCCTTGTCCCTGTCCCTGTCCCTGTCCCTGCCCTGTTGTCTGTCCCTTACCCTTTGGGCTCTTGTTCTTTCTGGATCCATGGCCTGTGGCATGGGGTGAGGTAGTGGGGGGCTGCGACGGAGCCCCAGCCTGGGCGGTTGCTTGGGTCCTGCTCGCCCCTGTGCTCAGATTGACAGGCATTGACCCAGCATCAGAGTCGCACTGAGGGGACTTGCCTTGAGAAGCAGAGTCTTTGCGAGGTTTGGTGATGAGGGCCAAAGGTGCGTCCTGAGTGGTGCTTTGGATGACTCCATTGGGGTGATGGGGTTCAGGGAGCCCCAGCAGGGCACTCGAGAGGAAGAGGTTGGAGTGATTGTTCTGGGGTGGAGGAGGCGGAGCGGGTGGCAATGGCGATGAAGACAGAGACCTCCTCTTGGGAGACTTGTTTGGCCCCTGCTGCTGCTTCTTTAGCTCAGCTGGGAACGTCTGCCCTTGGGACATGAGAGTCTGGAGGTAAAGGAGGAGGAGAGAGGGGAGAGAACAAGGAGAGGCAAGGGAGTCAGGGGGAGGGAGGGAGAGGTAACGGCAGAATGGGAGGAACAAAGAAAGGTTTGGAAAAAAATTAGAAAAGAAATGGGACAAAGTAGAGTTGCTCTAGCTGTCAGTTCGCATCACTGTTGATTGTTTGAGCAGGTGACAAAACTACAATGCTGAACACTGGTACAGTTAACTGTGTCTAAGCCCCTTTCTGGGAAACAAAAAGAACATAAATGCAATAACCAAAGGCATTGTACTCGGCCAAGTTCACAAAAAGAAACACTGAGTATCTCTCTAAAAATTGTAATTACTTGTCTGCACATTTGAAAAGCTCCATCATCATTATCATCATGCAGCTGAGCATGTTTGCCTTTTTTTTTTTTTTTTTTTACACTGATGACAAGTTTGGTTCAGTCTATGTTTAAGTAAAGGCAGGTTAGACTTTAAGGTTGCACTTTCAACTCGATGTGATACGAAGTGAAACAAATCAATTTCACAGACCATGAAATACAGTAACAGTGCCGAAACCACAGGGGGAATTTAGCTTGTTCTAAACTTCTCTATACTGGTAAAACAGGAAAGGGGAAATGATTTTCATAGAATAAGCTGATCTCAAAAGGTTCAGTGTATTGATTATTGTGCTATCATTCATATTTCATCTGAGGAAAAGGGATTTGTGTCGTAAATGCCAATTTTTACACCATTTCATTTGAACCGATTGCAAAGCATAAATAATACATGAGCGTGTGTGCAGCAGACACAGACTAGTGTGCTTCAGAATGGTAATGAAAGTGAAAGCGTTAACCATGTAACCAACAGGCTAATACTTAAAACACCATGACAACAGATAGATCATTGAACTTAATGAGCTTTTTATGAAAGGAAGCTTGAACTTGTTAGAACATATTCGGCCTGTAGCAGCTTTAAGGTTAAACCACCAGCTATAACAGTGTGATGGACACAACAGTATGAGGTGCTAATTTGAGCAAAATAAAAGTGTTTAATAACAAGCGCTAATAATCCAATAAGCCAGTACAATACACAAATGAGAAAAAAGAATTAAATCGAGAAGATACTACACCGCCTTGTGCGAGGGACTGGTTGCAGTGCATGTTTTAAACATCCCCGGTGTTCATTACACATCACTAATTACCTATGTGTAAAAGTATAGTAATTAACTACAGTACAAAATGACAAAACAATCACTTATTCTAAACTCTTTTCTGTCCCAAGGATAGCACAGAAACTCAAGACTGTCACACCAAATGTATAAATAGAGTTGCCTCGGTAATAACTATTAACATTAAATGAATGTCTCAGATGTCTAATTGTTTTTCTGTGTCCAATCCCAGCACCCTCAAATAAGCGCTGCCTCTTAAATCAACCACACAAAACAAATATTCTCTCAGATGTCCAACTACACTTGTACGAGTTTGCTTAAGGCCAAGTTATCTATTTTAAAGAGGCCCTTTGGAACACGTTCCTCTCCGATACAAAATCCAAGCCTCTTGTGAATGAGAAAAACCACAACAGCAAATCAGCTAAATGATTGAGTGTGTGTGTGTGTGTGTGTGTGTGTGTGTGTGTGTGTGTGTGTGTGTGTGTGTGTGTGTGTGTGTGTGTGCAGCTCTGCCAGTTCTGTAGCTGTTAACAAGCGACTTGGAGCCTGTCTTGAATAAATGTGGTAAATGACCACTAGTTTAAACGAGGTGCTGGTTATGATCTGGTAATGATGGGGGGAAGTAAAAGAGAGAAAATGCAAATCTAACCACTCACTCAGATCCAGTGGATAAATTCAACCCTCTCAATTTGTTTGGAATAACTTCACCAATCTGAATGTGCACTTATGTTTATCATGTCTACCTCTCACGGCATACTGTTCATATGCAAAGTACCGTGTGTCATTTGTGTGCACATGGTAAAAAGTGACGTTCTTAACTGCTGTTATCAGGTTGGCTTACCTGTTTGAGCCTGAACTCAGTGATCTGTGCCAGTGAAGCTTCCAGCTGTTTCCTTTTGTTAGATTTGGCAGAGCCAGGAACAGCATGCCGAGGTGGCTTTAGCGAGGACTTCTGGGAGCTTGTTACAGATGAGGTCAAACCAAAAGGTTTTGGGGAGGTAGACGGTGGGAGAGTCGAACGAGGTGGAGAGGGGACAGAGAGAGGCTTTGGGGAGGAGCAGAGGGAGAGGGGCAGGTGCTGGGGAGAGGAGGAGGGCAGTAGTTTTGGAGGTTTGGGAGACGCAGTGTTGGAGAGTGCCTTTGGAGATGTGGTGAGGGCTATGGGGGAGGAAGACGGTGAAGACTCCCTACGGGATTGAGTGAGGAGTGCCAGGGGCTTTGAATTGGCAGCCAGACCAGTGGACTGGATCACACTGAAGTGTTGCTGTGGCCCCTCTGTCCGGGACCTGGAACTGTGCAGGGCCAGTGGCGAGGTATGGGTCAAGGCAGGAGGGGAGACAGAGCATGGTAAGGGCACAAGGGTAGGGGGGTTGGAGGGGACCTTTTTATCTTGGGGCTCCCCAGAGAGTGGTCTGTCAGTCTTTGTGGTTCCAGTGCTGGGTATCAAAACCTGGGGAGGAAACAAAATAAGGAACTGTCAGGACAAAGAGACACCAAGTGACTTCCTGCTGAGCCTTTGCGTTCACTTTCGATTATCCACCATTCTTCTTTACCTTTGTTTTCTTCTTTGTCCGCTTCTCAGAGTCTGATAATTCACTCTGTTTGTCCTCTTCCTCATCATCCTCATCATCATCGTCGTCGTCTTCATCATCCTCTGCTAGGTCTTCCAGATCACTGCTGAGGGACCCGTCACTTGAGCTGTCTGAGGATGTGCCTGATTCGCTGTTGCTCGCCACACAAGTGTCTGCTGGCTTCTTTCGTGGCTTCTGAGTTGACAGGAGAAGAAAAAAACTGGCAAGAATCAGTTTCACTGTATAATGCATAACTTCTGTATTTCACATGTCACTTCTTTTCAAACCGAGGCAAAAACTGACACGACTGACCTTCTCTTTAGTTTTCTGGATTGCCTTTTCCACCGACTCTGCTGGATTGTTCGGAGGGCTGCTACGGTGACTGTTAGAGGGGTCTGCATTTTTGGTTGGCTTGGTTGATGCCTGAACAGGAGCCGGACTTGCAGAAAAGCTCCCTGATTGTGTGGTGGGAGGACAGACCCCACTGCCATTCACTGCCCCATTCATCCCTAGAAACACAAAACAGATCCACTGTCACTAATCAGCTCCATCTTTTCTGAGAACTTTGCCATGCAGGATAATGAAATATCTGGAACAAACTGCAGAATGAAATAAGGCTAATAAAAATATTGATTTATACATGTATCTCATCAAACATGCAGGCAGCGCAAGGCACAAGCCCAACATGAGTGGTTTACATAATAAAAGATAAATTAAAAGATACTGTGAAATTAAAAGAGTGCAAGAAACAGAGATTACGCGGAGGAACACGGGGGGAAAGAGGGGGAGAGAGGGGTTGACAGAATCACTAAGTGAGGACTGAAAGTCATTAAATCTGTCTTGAAAAGGAGAAATCTCATCATAGGACAAAGTGGATTTGGGTTGTGGAAGAAGAAGACGATAGAAATAGTGCGAGAGGAGAGATAAAGGTTAGGTTATTTATTTTCAGTGCAAAGTGCTTTGTGGAAAAGCAATTACTAAATACACATACTTGCACCTGCATAACACATGATAGGGCAATGTTGAGAACTATATGGATATGATTAAGTTTCATTTAGAACAAATTAAAATGTTCCTTAATCACCCGCTATAATTGTATTATAATGTGTTGTTCTGGATGCATGCTGTACCTTTAGGGGGGGCATGGCTATTCTTGCCGGGCATTCTGATCTGCACAGGACTGGCGCTGTGGTTAGGCTGAATGTGAGGGGTGAAGAATGGAGGAAAGCCGATGAAAGAGGGGAGAAAGGCTCCCCGTCCATGGGCTTCAGCAGCTCGCCACCACTCTGTTGGAGAGGAGACAAGAGAAGGGGATTAAAGATGCTTCCCCATTTAGTCAACTGCTGCCTAAAACTCAAAAGTCCCTGTCCTACCAGAGAGGGCTCCTAGCTGGGGGTGGGCAGCCAAAGCAGCTGACATGCCCAGGGAACCCAGACCTCCAAATTCAGGCCTGCCTGCTCCGGCAGTGTAGATGGCTCCGAAGGCTGGGTGGTTGACCAGAGGGAAGGCACTTGACAATGTGGAGCCAATGAAGGGCTGCTCTCCTGCTGCTCCAAACAGACGGCCTGAGACAGATCCAAACCAAGGACGTGTTCAAATGTTTTCAAATGCAATCCAAAACAAATAGTTGTTGTAACAAGACACTGGCCAAGAATACAACGGCAACAAGTGGAGATATGTATTCAACTTTTGAGTGATTCAGTTTTAATAAGCACAGTCTCTTCTCTTCCAAGTCCAATAAAAGGAGAATTTTTGACATTTCAACCTTTACGCAAAATCTTCAAACACGAAACATAAACCTGCTTCTTTGACAGTAAACAGGATGCAGAGTTTATTGTTAAAATCACATGTCGCATTTTGTTGTTTCAAGTTTCACATACTGAGTGATCAGTCTTCACAGGATTAAGAGATTTTCATACAGGGGGTGAATTTTGCTCTGAACTCCAGTGTCTAAAAATAATTCCAACTTGATTTTATTGCTTGTACAGGTTTATCAAATTTCTTCCATGTGTACAGCTGGTATGGCAGTTGTTTATTGCACCTTTAGCACAACACCAAACTGTCTGTATGTCTATTTGTGAAGACCGAGAACTGTTGTTCTCAAATGACCTTACTGAGCTCTTTTCATGTTAGGACCGATGATGTAAAAACTAGACAAAGAATGAGTTGCTGACTGTAGAAGAAACAAAATGACCGACACCTATTTGTGTAAGAATTAACTTCAGATTTAGCTTTTACTGAGAGCACACTGCACCTAATTTTAAAAGGCGGCAGTACTGATTCTGAACCTGGCAGACTAACTATTGCTTCAGCAAGAGTCTTACGTCTGTACAGTTAAACATTCGCACGTAAATTATGGAACATTTTTGTCATTATTTTATTGATTTTAACGATAGTTCTTCAGCTTGTCAGAATATGCTGTGCCCCGACAAAGACTGCATACCATGAGAAAAAGAAGCGTGTGTGTAAGGTGTAAAAAAGCTAACCTCCTTCTATCCTTTTGGCATTCAATTTCAGCACAGAAGAATACTTCATCAACATCATCATCGTCTAGCGTTTTCCTGAGTACAATCATTTCTGGCAGGGGCGACTGCTACGTATTACCTCCTCCCAGAGTCAGATGCAATTTGGTATGAGCATATTTCATGCAAATTCAATTTCTATTCCAGAAAAGGAGAGCAAGCCTGCTTGATGCCTCCGCAGAAGCCAGGTAATACACATGCAAAAAAGTGATGACTGAAGAAAAGGAAAGTGTTGTACATAGTGCAGATGAAAATGTCAAACTACTATACACTTGCACACACCACAGAAATGTAAAACAGAGTGACACCGTAGCGCAGTGTTTTTTGAACTAATGCAGTCTGGGATCTAATTATCCAGAGGGAGACACAGCAGCGGCCAGTTATGTTTGCTCTATACCAAAACACTGAGAACGACTGTAAATGAACATGATTCTACAGATGCATCTCAGGGACTATTTTTAAGCGAGAATCAAACTGTGGCTAGAAGCCACATAACCGGAACTGCCACCAGTGTGAGAGTATATAGCCCTTTGTGTTGGCTTCAAGGCCCCTCTCTACCACAAGACAGCAAGATCTGCCTTTTGAATGTCATTAGAATATGCTGAATATGTAGAGCCCGCCTTGCCAGCGTCAGCTAGTGGATACGAAGATAAACGACTGCATTGCAACCCCCAGAAAGGCCAGCCACAGCATTCACTTATGCCTGGGGTGCCCACCTCTCCCCCACACACCCTTTTTTTTCCCCTTTCTAGGCATCTGCAAATGCCTTTTCAATATTAATGCAGGCTTCCAGAAGGCGAATAATTAAATCTAAAAATTTGAAGCGAGACAGAAGCACAGGAAAGACATACCTAGGATTACCTACTCTCTCTTCCTCACTCTGTATCTGTGTGTGTGTGTGTGTGTCTCTCTCTCTTTCCCTCTCGCTCCCCTCGTCCTCTTTCTCATTCTGTTTCAATCCTTCCTCCACTCTGACAAACTGCACCGCCTGCTTTTTTCATGTTTGGATGCTGCCGAAGGGGGATTAATTTGTTGTTTGTTGCAGTCAATCAAATTTCCACAGACAGATTTAAGTTAATTGCATCCGTGAGTTGATCCCCGAAGAAGAGAGTGCTACAAGCGCCGATCAGCTTTTATTCTCCAAGTGATATCCTCATCAATGACACGTGCACACACACATACAGACACACACACACATATAAACAGAGTCTGTGCTCATTTTTATGTTCTTTTTTTCTTAAGTGTTATTGGCACATTGGCAAAGGACCTTGAATCAATGCCCGCACGACTAGTGATGACACCGTATCTCTGCAATACGTAATTACTTGTGTTACCTGCTTACACAATACACTTGACATATTCTTGTCGTTCTGGTTGAGTATGTTGTTTTTTTTTGCTTTTAATTATATGATACTTGTGGGAAACCGAGACCGAGATGAATCTTTTGACTAATTTGCATATGTATACATATGTTTGACTTACAGGCCACAAAATGAACGAGACATTTTATGAAATGAAGAGAAAAAAAAAAAAAGATTTATGTTGCTTGATTTCTACAACGTGCAGCAGAAGTTCAGAGTTAACAGCCTGCCTCTCAGCATTTCATTTGACGCTCAGTCCAAAATCGCTTATCTCGAAAATCTGAGCGCACGTAATGGCACGGAGGGATAAGAGAGATGTATAATGCATAAGGAGAAGATGCTCCTAATGGCTTCTTCTTTGGGGCAACACTGAGGAGATGGAGGACAAAACAAGGGGCTTTATTTTGCTCTCTTCCCTGTTCTCGTAACAGCGAGAAAAGACAACAATCATGGAGAAAGCTGGATATTCTATTCCCTGCTCTGTGCAATCTTGGTTTATGTGTGGTGAGTGTGTGTGTGTGTACTGTAGGCCTATGAAAAAACAGCAAGACATTAAGAAATGAGGAGAAAGAGAGTATGAGCAAATGATTCACTCGCTCTCACAAGGGATATTTGAGAAACATAGAGATACAAACACATACACACTCATACTCACACCAAATACACACACTCCTCTTTGCCTAATGGCTTTGACCAATACATAGAAAGGAGGCTGGATGCCGGACAGGGCTGACTAGACACTGAGTGGCTGACAAATGTTAAATCATGCAGGCAGAGGCTCTCTCTCTCTCTCTCTCTCTCTCTCTCTCTCTCTCTCTCTCTCACACACACACACACACACACGCGCGCGCACACACGCACACACACATGCATGCACAGTGTCGTGCTGAGCTTGACTCTGAGGCAGCTGGAGCCAGAGAGCTGAAGGTTGTCAGGAGACATGGCGAAGCATGTGTGTGTTTCTCACACAAAAGAGCCCCCTAATTGTTTGGGATTCATTAATGCAGCAGCTTTTCAATTGCAACCCAAGCTGTCAGGAAAAAAAAAAAAAATCTTTGTAGCTAGGAGAGAGGTGTATTCACACAGGCTGCAAAATAACTGTATAATTAATACTGGAGGAAACTCATTTTTCATGGTAAAGAAATGAGAGGGATCCTGAATGCTATCGAGACATGAAGGTGACCATATTTGACATGTTTTTTTTATGGTTACATGGAAACTGTTTGCAGCGTGTGCTGGTATTTTTTTCTTCTGTCTTTGAGAGACAGAAGATCGACAGAGGGAGAAAAAGTATTTCTTACCAGAGGTGCTGAGGGTGGATCCCAGTGCTGAGGGGCTCGGGGCCAGGCTGCTCTTAGAGAGGGGAGCAGGGGATGATGAAGAGGAAGAAGAGGAGGAGGAGGAGGAGGAAGAGGCCGCAGGGGAGGAGGTGCGAGCAGCAGACAGGGTGGGCGCAGGGGAGGCCAGCCGCTCTCCAGACTCCATATCTGTCAAACACAATCCAATCAGCAGGGTTACAATAGCAAAGCACACCCACCCGTACCCTCACAAACACACGCGCTTAAACACACACACACACGAATGCATACTGTCACACCTACACAGCATGTTCGAGCGCACGCACGCACACGCACACATCTCCTGACACTTTTCCTTTCACATCTCACTTCCCCTGAACAATATTTCTATTTAGCCATGCTCACTGGCTCCCAGCCTCTATTGATTCTATATAGGGTAGGAAGGGAGGATGGCATCTTTAAGGACTCTGATACCGGACAACAAAGCAAGTTTTACATTTTAATGCAGAAGTCGGGGGAAAAAAACAAAACAAAAACACAGTGCTGAGGATGTGTTCTGCAACAGTCAGCTGAAGTTGAAGTGGTACTGTTTGGAGGTTAACAGGGGAAAAAAAAAAACCCTCAAAAACAAAATAGACAAATGGTACTTTTTCACTTTTCTGTCATTCACTATGCTTCAGACACATGCATGTTCAATCACACGCACATGCAGGCCTGTGTTTGACAACTAGGATCCTTGATCCCCTTGATAAAAAAAACAACAACTGTCATTTGAATTTAAGAGCTCTTTTAGGCCTTTAAAGACAACATTGCACCCCGAGTCCTTTGAGTTGGAGCTAGAACTAAATGGAGAGGCTTTTAGATGATGGATGCATTAACCAACACCGTAGCTTCTCCATTATTTGTCTCACAGAGTCATCACGACAGCCATTATCAACCAACCAGCAACATAAACCTTTACAAGAAACATTTGGTCATTCGGCAGCCAAATATTTTACTCACATTATTCAACCTTAATCTCCTTTTGCTTACAACTGAGAAAACAGCGCTGTTGTGCCCACACAACTTGCGCCGCTAGATAAATACAAAACACAATTTGTACACACGCGTACGCGAACGCACACTTCACACACAATTCAACCCCCACTGCAGACACACACGCACGCACACAAAATCACCTCCCCTGTCTATCACATCAACCTGACTCTTTTTCTCTCCTCTCCTTTTCCATATCCCTCTGCCTGACACTAATCCAGGACTGAAAATCCCCTTCAAAAGCACAGTTTGCAGATTGTGTTTTACAGGCAGGCTTTGTTATTGTGTCATTACACATAAACAGTCTCTGCCTCCATCTCTCTTTCCTTCCCTCTCTCCTGCCACCCCTCTCCGCCACCCTCCCTCCCTCCCTCCCTCCTCTGCAGTGGGAGCAGAGCCACTGATTAAATCTCTGAGACAAAAGCTGCTATCCTCTGAATATCAAGTATCAGCCTTTCGCCAGGAGCAACACTGACAAGAGAGAGGGAGAGGGGGAGAGTGGGAGAGGGAGAGAGGGAGAGCGAGAGGCGAGGATGACAAGAAAACCTGCTGCAGTCCACGGGGAGGAGGCTGGTGTGCCATCGGACTTGGGCAGCCATGACTGCCATTGCTGCAGTGAAAAGATGGTGGTTGTGTAATTATGAGCAAGGTCAAAGGTCCTTTGGGCGGCCTCTCATGCAATGTGACAGGATTGCGGGTTAAAGAGCCAAATTATCAACTCAAACGGCAAATAAGTGAACGTTATATATCAGTTACAAGAATACATTTCTGGCTGAGTGAAGATGACGAGTTTTATTGTAATCCTAACTAAAAACGGTTACCTCTCTGCCTCATTTTGTTGCACGAATGGCTGTCACACTCCGTGCTCCTTCACTTCGGCTGTCACCCTTTAAATGTCAGGTTAGGGTGGGGGGGAGCATGAAAAAATAAAAGGATTCTTTCGAAAGATGAAAAAAGAGTGATTTTTTCGTGTAGTTGCTCCTGACAAAAAATATAAGTATCATTAGAAGTGTGATGAAAATGGAGAGGAGCTGTGGCCCTTCATAATTATCATAATGCACATGAAAACAAAAGGCTCATGTCTCAGAGGACGAGCAAGCTTATGTGGTGTCAGCTGGTAAGTGAAGCGGATCATTCTCTACCTTTTCAGAGGGAAGGAAAAAACAGAGAAAGAGGGAGAGAAACAGAGATAGAAAGATTGAGGGGAGGGGGGTGGGGGGGAATAAGCAAGACAATGCACTCTGATTTTGTTGTGGAAAAAGAGACAGAAGAAAGGGAAAAAGTGGAGAAGATGAAGGACAGGCTGTAAACCATTCCTGTCGTTTCTCAATATCTGCACTTAATGTCTCGCCTTGTCAAAACGTGATGATGTGAACAGAATTGATTCCCCTCTAACAAACAACAAAAAAGCAATCCCTCCTTTGCAGAGGTGTAAAGCAGAGCTACCCTCCCCCTCATCTCCTCTCATCTCTCACAATCTCTCAAAGGGCCTCTTTCTGGGATGAGAGATGGAGAGAGAAAGGACAGCGGGGGAAAAAATGACTGCGAGGCAAGTCCATCTTCCTCCGACAACTACAAACTGATCACTTAGTGCAATTAAATCTAATAACAATAATAAGATTGAGCTCAGCAATGTACCACCAAATGCACAGCCACAACAATGATTGCAACAATAATGGAGCGCCAAGGTATTTAAGGATCCAATCCTGACTTAATTATGAGAAATTAAAATGGATTTAGCATCAGAATTAGCTTGATTTTATAGGTAATTAACGGCACAGCACAGTGGCGGTATAAGGCAAGCGTCATAATCTCCGTGAACGGCTAAATCAATTTGACTTGAACAACACCAACCAATCAACGCGGAGCGGTGCAACCAGAAACAGCAGGTCTCGCAGATGCAAGGAGAGGGAGAATTTATGCTAATGGATGAACTATGATTTATAATATGTGTTCCAGCGCCGGATTCAGAGTCACGTCCACAAATACACCACAGCAACCAGCTGTCAACGCATGCAGCTAATAGTGGCTGGATGCAACAGCCCTTCAGGAGATAGTGTAGCTATAAACAGCTCTGCGGTTTTATGATTGCATGTGGCCTTCATATAGGAGCCTTCACATGTCAGTATCATCTAAAAGGAGGGCAGAATTGTATAAAAGAGAGATGGAGTGCGTGCATTTGGGGGTAGTGTAATGGCCTGTGCTGCTTCGCATGTGGCCTTACATCATGCGTTTGTTTTGTGGTGTTGTATGTCTGTGTGTGTGTGTGTGTGTGTGTGTGCGTGCGATGGTGCTCGGTTACTCGTGCAGAGGTTTTACAAAAGGCGACCAATATATATGTCTATAGAAGTGTGTGTGTTTGTGTCACAGCCTCAAACTATTCAACCCCCTGTGTGTCTCACTCCTGCCCCTTTCCTCCTCGTCTCTTCAACACGCACACACACAGAGACACACAAAACACACACACATACACACAGTAACAGATGGCTGATACTAACTGAGATAATCCGCCAACAGAGTCATCAGCATGGATCAGTGGTAATCAGAGTGTGGACACAATGTCTCTTCTCCAGCCGTAATGGAAGGAGCGCCTGGCGCAAGAGAAGGGAAATGCATTATTCCCCATGATGCCCTGACCCCATTCAAAGACACACAGTGGCTCCCAGCTCTCTTTCCTTTTTTCTTCTTACCGCAGCCGACAAAGACTGTATCATCGCTGCTTCCGCAACATGCACTCTCTCCTCTGGATCTCTTGCTCCCCGCCTTTTATTGTGATATGCAACTGTGTCAAACGCAGACCTCTATTTAGCTGTGTCCTGCTCCGAGCAGCCAACAAGAGAAATGTCAACATAGCAAGTGTGTCATAATGAAGGTTGCTGGTGTAAGAAAAGGATTGCACCAAGTAATCCACCACGAGCACTCCTTGTTTTAATCAGCATGCCTTGTTTTTCTTTTTCTTTTCTTTTACACTAAACATACAGACTGTTTTTATATTGCCAGTGAAAACAGAAGTTCTTTCTGGGATCTGATAATCGTTGTCTTGTTTCCACAAGCTTCTCTGGTGGTTAGCAGGTGACAAACTGACAGTCAGTTCTCATGAATCACTCATTACTAAAAGGCACTTCACACACTCACTCACTCACACACGCACGCACACACACACACACACACACACACATAAAGGTACTTTCTGTTGCAGTTGTGTGTGAAAATGAGATCACTGACTGACTGAGCAAGAACATCTTTTATTTCCTGACCTTGTATTACTCAGGCCTGTTGTTTGAACTTCCCAGCTCTTTTTTTTGTGTTTGTATATGTTCGTGCGAGTGTGGCACGGCATGTGCCTATGGATGTGGATGTTTGTACTTTGCATGTTTGTTGGCAATGAACACTAACCATGTAAGATCATCTTGCTTGTAGCAGAGCGCACGCACAAGCTCGCTTGACCCCTTTTCTCCCTCCCTTCATCCCTCCCCTCCCCGCACGCACACCGTCAGCCAGGAAATGACATAACCAGGCGTCTTGGCAAAAATTAAGTGACAACCTTTGTCCAGAGTCAAACATCAACTCGGAGAACATTTAAAGAGACAGCGTGTGCTGTGTTGATATCAGTCTACACCACTGGTTGCAGAATCTGAAAGGTCATCACAGAAATAGTGTGTATTAAATCTATTTATTTTAGGGCTGCTGATCGATCATTTGGTCTATAAATAAATTAGTCGAAAATGTCCATCTGAAAGCGAGGTCATTGCTCCTTTAGTCCATGACCCGAAGATATTCAGTTTGTTATCCAACTAAGAGAAAGAGCAAATCATCACAACTGAGAAGCGGGAAGAGGGAATGTTTGCTGTTTTTAATTGAAAATGACTTTATTAATCGGCTAATCTTTTTCTATTTCGATAGTGGTTTAATGATCTGTGCTGCTTATATCATATCAATATAGCACTTCAAGACCTTAATGAAGTAAATTCTATACTTAATCTACAACTGAATCACTGAATCAAGATATTCAATAGGATATTTGCAGAACGGCGCAAGTGCTTTGAAAACTGACAATGGATCAAGCCAAGGCCCAAAAGGAGTACAAAGAGACAGCATGCCCCAGTGTGGCCTGTCTAGGTGACAACAACTAGAGTGACTCAGACCCCTCCCTCGGCTCCGCTCCTGCCCAGTGACAGATGGCAGAGCAGGGCATGTAGGGGATGGGCACCATCTCTCACCCCGCCTCAGCTAGCCTTGGCAGTGGTGCTGCCTACAGGTCTTATTACAGCCACACCACTGCCTGCCTGCCTGCCTGCCTGCCTCCATGTAACACTGGAGCTTACCACGCTAGAGCTGTTTACTGCCTGCCAGGGCAAAAAGGTAATGATATGGTCCTGTGTGTCACAAATGGTAGAGCATGGAGTTAGCATTGAAACATTTCCAGCTTCGGTATTCACTGGTCCCTGTCGTAAAGGAAAAAAACCACACGCGTATCCATGTTGCTGTAAGAGGCTTTAGATAAAATATAAAACCAAATGGCATGCCACACGCATTCTGTCTATTTTTGAGATGACAAGAAATCAGCTCTGGCCAAATGGCTTTATTTGCCTTTTTAAGCATACTGTAGATGCCAAAGGCTGGAATCAACACCCCTACTCACCATCCGTCTCTGCTGGGTTCCCAGTGACAATAATGTGATTTTGGGACATGGTGATGACTCGGTGGAGAGGAATAGGATAGGCTTGTCACTTGTGTTTGATGTCAAACCTATGTGTGACAGAATAGTGTTACTCAGCTCAACCAGACATAGCACTACTCCCATTTCCTGGCCATAAATAGAAGAGAATGAGCCGGTACTGAGTGTGTCTGTGTTTGAGAAAGAGTATCTGTGTGTATGTGATTCCGTGTGCACACAAGCACACCCATATGCACCATTCTCGTATCATAAAGTAAGCTCAATAAGAAAATTCCCATCTCTTATGCTCATTCGCATCTGCATCCAGCCAAAGCTAATTATTCTCCCCATGGTAACCTAGCAGGGTCTTCACATCAAAAAACCAGAAGTGTGCATCAGGCAATCATCCCTGATGAATCTGCCCTTCTCCCTCTGGTAGCCACTCACACTCATCTGCCAGTCTCACTGCTCATTACGGTTTTTCTGCAGACCGAACCAGATCCGCTCGCCACTGGCTTCATGTGTCTACAATGCGAGTCCATAATGACTGTGGAGCAGTTTGGAAGCACAGCATAACACCGTCTTGATGCTTCAGAGAACATATACATACATTCATGTGCACACACACACACTCACACTCACACACACACACACGCACACACACACACACTCACACTCACACACACACACACACACACACTCTCACCACATCCAATGGAGCCAAAGTGCGTGGTAAACCAAAGCCTGTTGGTGTTATTTACTATTTAGATTACAGAACGTAATATTTTACATTTGATTTTCACAACAAAAGCATCATTGTATGGACCTCGGTGCAAAGATCAGAACTAGTGATTTGCTAAACAAAAGTGTCCTGAGGCCTTAAACACAAACCCTAGATGCACACTTACACACCAGCATTATTTAGACATTTGCAGGTATTTGCAAAATTCTGTAGCACTAAATCAACTGAACATGAATTTTTACAACGTCTCATTATCTTTGTCTCCAATTAGTAGCACTACAATAGTGTAATTGATGTAATACGAACTGTAATAACTAGTATTGGCCTAGTGATGTGAGCCGAGAGAAAAAGACAAGCAATAGCAAGATTGACGCAGAACGTGCGGAGCCACAGGAAACTGATGCTTTCAAGGAACAGTCACTTCACAGGTTTCAGCTCTAAACATCGTGTTTTGGGTGTCCTCTTTCTTACACCTCAACAGACCCCTACCTGTATGTCAGTTTTGTTCTGTGAAATCTCTCTCGAATTAAGCTACTGTAACAAGAAATCTTAAATAACCAAAGTTATTAAAGTGAAATGTTCACGTAATCTAATCTAATGTAATCTAATCTTGTTTAGTGCTATTCATATGATTAAAATCTTGATCACTGCATGCTCCGGTGCTTTTTTCAAATGGCTGCATGACTTGGTAACATTTTATTGTAAAATTCCTGAAATTGCTACAATTAAACAGTAAAAAATCTGAATAAATATTTTAAATGATGTATATCTTATTTATAGCGCGTGATTTTGAGCTCATATCAGCTTTCAATGTCAGGAAAAAAATTCACAAAATTTCTGCTATAAACCAAGGATTATCAGTGCTGAGAGTGATTTCCTGTTCGGCCGTGAATAAGATATCTCTCATTCTGTGAACTGCGCATATTTAAATAAATGCAGGAAATACAAAAATACATAAAACTGAATAACAGGAAATAGCATCAGTTATCAGGGAGTATCAAGGAAAGGAGGGAGTGAGGGAGAGCGAGGACAGAGGGGGGTGGAGAATGAGCGCAGTACTCCAGATATGCATAATGCAAATGACATGCATGTCAAATGGCAAAACAAACTGACAGTGACAGAACAATGGAATAGCCAGAGAGCGGCAAGCCTTGCTTAAGCAATTGTTGGAGCGCCTTCTGTCCATTTCCATGGGAGGAAACCATTTAGAGTCAGTTCTGTTCAACTGAAACTTTTTTTTTTTTCTTTTTGCGGGAGATAACTGATATCACTGTGCAAATGTGACAGAATTCAGATAAGTGGTGTGATGGCAGAAATAGCTTATTCATGACTACCAGTGACAAGAGCCTTGACTGATATCGTCCCCGGTGCACGTGTTGTCCTACAGAATAGGTTGTACATGTACGGTCACAGACCCTAATTTTCACTGCTCCCCTCGCACACGCAGCTTCGGTAGCCATATTCCTCCCTCAGTGGCTAAACTGTCCAGAACAAATGTATCTGTGACTTCTTTATAGATTTAGCCTCTGCAATGTGACATAGGTTGTAATAACTCTATTTAATTCACCGTTATGGTCACCTCACATGAGACAGTAAAACTAAAAAACAACAAACAACAGCTTCTCATATTACAATAGATGATTAGCCAATCAAAAAGAAATTAATCAGCATCTATTTTGATAATTAATTCATCTTTAAAGTCGTCGTTTTTCAAGTAAAAAAAAAAAAAAGACATTGTTCCAGCTTTTCTTTGAGGTCGGATAAAACAAGTGATTTGAGGATGTCACCTTGTTGACATTTTCTGACATCTTATAGACCGAGTGATTAATCGATTAATCAGGAATGTCATTTTCAGCTTGTTAGCCGCAGCTAACATTTCAAAAGTCCTTGAATAATTACCAGTAAGTCGTTGTAAAGCAGCGCCCTAACACATGATCTTGCTATTCTTTATTGCATTACCTGAGGTCACAGCAAAGCCTGAAATATAATAGCGTACTTAGTTTAGGTGAAGTCATATTTGTTCTTTGTGGTAGTACTAAGTGCATACAAAAAGCAGAATTATGAGTATTATTATTATTGCTGGGTCCCTGCAACTTGGTATACAGTTGTTTGTTGCTAAATGAAAAGGGTGCTCACATCTCTGGCTTGACGCTGTGTTTATTATCTTTTCTGCGACCCCCCACTCCCCTTCTTAACACCTTCCTCTCGCACAGCCTCTCCTCTCTCACTCTGCTTTTTTACCCTTTCCTAGTCTTTTGTTGAAATCAACATTAACACTCGCACATTAATGACTTCATTATTGGACACTGGCTTTCTGTTCAGCACAAAGAGACAAATCCTAAAAGGGAAATGCAAAGGCAAACATGGGCTCAACAAACAGAAAACATATTAGGTGTTTACAGTGGCACACAAACCACAGTGTTATATGCGTGTTCCAGTGCTGAAATCAAATGAAGCTCTTAAAAGCCATTGAGCAGTTTCAGAGCAACGATCTGGCAACATAAGCTCTGATGAGAGAAAAATCCACCAGCATTAAATTCAATATGTCAATCACTTGTATTCCTCTGTTCAAACGGATGCTTTACTTAATGTTAAACATGTGAAAATGACTGGCTGGAAGAGAATAGTGTTGTATTGACAGAGAGAGAGGCAAAGCAGCGGGCAGTCAGCCACTCTGTTCTGCTTCACTGCAACATGGGAGGGAGGCCAGCGTGGACACACACACACACACACACACACACACACACAGATGTAAAACACACATGCCGGCATGTACACATGGGCAAGCACACACTTGCACGAATGCGCACACACTGATACTCCCTTCCCCTCACGCTCTCAGTGTGTGTTTGTGTGCGCGTGTCTCTCTCTCCCTCTCATACACACGTACGCACACACAAACACACACACAGTGCAGCAGGTGAGGTGCCAGAACATCACAGCGCTGCCATTTTTCAGTGTCTTGCTCAGGGAGAAGCGCTCTGACATTTTATGAAGCACTCTGCAGAAATCAGCAGCTTGTAATGGCGGCTGGACTGTCACTCCTTTCCACTCTTCACACTCCCTCTATCTCCCTTCCTCACGCTGCTTTTAAGATATAATCTCCCTTGATTAGCATAATCTAATCAATTTTAACAAAATTGGCTTTTAATTACAAAGGACAATCTCTTCCTCTTAGTCTCTGTTTAAGCATTAAATGTCTTTAGTATTTGAGAAAAAAATAGGCAAACTGAGGCAAGAAGTAAAACACTAGTGAAAGGTTAGAAAAGGCTCCACATCACACACAAGTGTGAGAAATGACTAAGATTGATAGCTAAAGGGTAAAGAAAAGTAGAAAAGCATTTGGGGTTCATCTTTAAATTGCACGTTTTGATGCTCTTTCTGTTTTGACATTATGAATCAGCAATCTAGTAAATGTCCCTACACTTTTATTTGAGATGGTTAAGCAGTGCATTTGGATGTTAAAAATTAAAATCTGTTATTTCCTCGCGTCTTCATTTGACCCTTTCTACTATTACTGTACGTGCTTACTGGAAAGGCCTCGTGATTAGAAACCCAGCTGTTAAATATGTCCTCAGCATTTAAAAAAACAGAGATCTGGAACCATGATTAACTCTCTGGCATGTTGTTGTGCCTGACAAGCTCTCTGTTGAGCAATGATTAACAGCTAGTGACTCTGCAAACCGCTGCTAGCACATTAACACAATGTTTAGATTAGCCAGCCCCTCACTGAAGCCATTACTGCTGTAGCTAAGCTAACAGACATCTTCGGAAGCCGGGCAGCCGACAGCCTGCAGCTCGACAATTTACAACGATGACAAAGCTTGGCAACCGTGCTCTAAACTTTTCCCCCAAAGTTTCACTCTGGGCTACTACGTTTTAGAGTAACTCAGAATAGTATGCCCACAGGAAAAAAATGTGATTCAACTTGAAATATGTGGGAAGTGTTGAGGCCAAATCTCTCTCCGTGTAGGCTACGCTATAAACCTTAAACTAAGCCGATTTTATTAATGTGACATTAGCATTTGTAATGAGAAAAGGGGGGAAAAAACCCTTGGGACATTCTGTACTGTTGCAAAAACCACACATACGCATGCATGTGCAGGCCCACGCACACGCACACACTCAGAAAGGTTCACACATACGCGCGCAAACATAAACACATAAGCCGCAGTGTCAGGCACTAATTTACATCCATATTACACGAGAATGACAAAATCCAGTCAAAGCACGGAGGGGAGAAAATAGTAGTATTTGCGTAGGTTTTATAATGAAATATCTTAGCTTAGCCTCTGTAAATTATCTGTGACAGTTAGTAAATCTGTTCAACCTTTGCTGATGAACTGAGCAGATATTTCTAGACAAATAAAGCCTGGCATTCACTCCCACTCTGCTGTTCCAGACAGAAACTAGGGGAGGAAGACAGCATCAAGAGCAAATCTTCACATTTCTTTTTTTTTTTTTTTTTTTAAACTTGCCAATACATGTCTGCGGTACTCCCTGACTCGGCGCTCATGCGATGTGTGACGACACTCTGTGTTTTTTCTTCAACAAAACAATTGCATATATTAAGCCGACTTGTCCTTTTTCCAGACTACACAGCATTCTGGCAAGCACCTACATGTTGATTTGTTGGGTAAGTGACTGTAAGGTTTTCATTAAGTCTATATTGAGCAGCACATTTCCAAATGGACCAAAGTAGCTTTAGGGCCTGACCAATTGCCCCGTGTGATTAGTTTAACTGTTGTTTGTGTAAGTCAGTGGAGTTAGGACCTGAAGATAACACTCAAAGCTTGGATCTTAACTAACAGTAAGATAAGACCTAATAAAGGTATTTATGGAAGAATTAAATTTTATACATGTATACATATACTACATTTATACATACTTTTACATATAGGAAATATATACACCTATATAGGTAACTTTCATCATGTTTTAAGATGATACATCCACAATAAAAGCATACTTTCTGTCCAGTATCATTATATGTGTGATTTCATCAATGTTATTGATGTTCCCAAAGATCAAAAGTATTGCAGGCCTTTAAAGAAACGTGGTGAGACAGTACAGGAATGCTTTAGGGTTGATATTTGAATATCTTATTAAGACAGATACATGATACATTTTCATGTCATGTCATTTGAAAACACTGCGACTCGAGGACAAAAAATAAAAATGTGCATAGCTTCACAACCGGTCGTCAGGAGAGGTGCGATTGGGCGAGGCTCATGATGATAACATAAACAGCGATCTATTCATATGTCCCAATACCATACAACAAGAGGCAACTAGTAGATTATGTGCCTTTGGTTTTGGTTTGTATCCAAAAGATTTCTGAAGTAGACTCATCATTTTCTGAGCAGAGCACAAAACCTTGTAATGATGTTTGCTGCCCCAAATAATGACGGTGATCTATAATCACAGCATAAAAGCTGCTTTATCTGGATTTACAAGACTACAAAACTAACGCTGAATGTTTTTGGAGAGGGTAATATGTAACAAAGCTCCCCGTCAGAATTAAAGCAGAGGCACCGCGGATACTTGCTATGTATCTTGGTCCACAAGGGCATCAGGACACCCCAAATGAAACATATTTTTCCCTCATAATCCTGTAATTGCGTTATTAAAAGCTCTTGCTGAAAGATTAGTGTTTTCTGTGTGTGTGTTTTTTTTTTATGACAGCGGAAGAAATGACTTGTTATGACTTGCCAAAATACTCACAGCTGGCAAGCATGTAACTAGAGCAAAGCTACTTTCACTTGTTGTTTCCAAATGTTTAGGTAATAAATTCCAATTCAGCGTGCGACTGCTATCAGTCTGTTTAACTTTGAGCTCTGGGAAAGCAGGTATGGACTTGTGTTGAATGGTGCCATACACACCAACAAGCAAGCGAGGATGAAATATTTCAAGTGAACCAAACTGAACTACTTTTTTATAGTCAGATATCTTTGACAACTAACTGCAAAATTTAAAGGTTTAATAAATTTGTACAAAAATAGGGAGAAATTGAACGCAAATACAGGATCAGGTGAGAGAGAAAGCATCTCTGCCTAGATTTAAAATGTAACCAAGACTAAGAAACCCACAATTCAGTGAACTGAGATTAAGACCAGAGCTGTACAACATGGTGGTCACCACAGTGTGCCTCAAGGCATGTATAATGTTACTTTCACACGGTTTGTTCTTTCTTTTCTTTCTTCCTGCTCTGTTATTGTGACATCTGATTCAAAGTCTGGGAAAAAAAATGGTCCCAATAGATTCAGTGAATGATGTTCGCAAAGTGAAAATGTCACTGTCCAATCTTTGTGTTCTTGTTTCTCTGCTCCTGTCTACCTTTCCGTCATTGTAAAATGACAAAATCAGGGCAAGATATATCCAGCGGCACATACAGAATATTACATCAGCCTGGATTTCTTTTTTTCTCAGGCAAGAGAAAATTTGCACTGAATGTTTTACACGGAAGAGAAACAGTTTTGATTCTCCGTAGCTCAATATGTGATAAAATATGATACTTTTGCCCTTACATACAGTCTAAAAAAGACAATAAATGAGTGTCATAATGGGAAACAGCTTCACTCTACCATCAGTATCACCTTTCTGCTGCACTATCCAGGACACTTTTTCTCCCCCCTGGGGGCAAATGTAGAAGACCCTTTTAAAAGTCCAACTGTGCCTTTAAAAGAGTTTGTCACACCAGCGATGCGGTGCTTTGAAATGCTGTGCAGAATATCCACAAAATAGAGCTCCCTTTTTTCCCTGTGACATGGCCCTATTTCCTGTGTCACCACACTTCCCCTGCGTGATTTCATATAAAAAGTCAAAATATTTGAGCCTCCATTGTTGACTGTGTCAAACCCGGCCTTGACATTACTGCACTGCAATCACACTCCCACAGGTGGATACACACACACACACACACAAAACCAGACACACACACACACACACAGAGTTACCTGTGTTAGACTGAGCGTCACCGTTGTGTCATACTATCTTTTCATGTGAAACGATATCCACTGGCCCATCCTCTGGATCCTAACACTTCCTTATAGGTGAACCAATCACAAAGCTTGCCACCAGTCCCCTTTTGTTACCTGATATTATTTAAGGAGGAGCCAAGCAGGGAAAAGAATAATACCTTTGGCTCTGTGTGAGTGTACGCTTGTGTTTGGTGTGTGTATCTGTGCATATGTCACGACGAGTGGATTCCTCGTGTGGTGAAGCTGAAACCGAAGCTGCCTGGGCCTGTTGTTGATAGCTGTGTCTCACCCACTCACTGCCCCAGAGGGAGTCAGGACCAAGACCACTGCTCAGGGTCTGTCTGTTCACACACATGAAACACAGGCTTGGATTACACAGGGCTCAAATATGACTCATCCCAAGGAGAAGGGGAGGAGGAAGGCCCTCTCTGTTGTTTTGCACAAATGCGCACACACACACACAGACTCTCTCACACACACACACACACACACACACACACTGCCCGCAATGATAGCTACATCACAGGCTCAGAGAGAGGACCTTGTGGTTCCACACACCTGCCAAAGACAGATGTTAAGAATAAATCAGAGAGAAGCTCAGACTGAAGAGAAACTCCACACTGCCGTAACTCCACTAACTCACTACACAGCACACTAACTGGAGAGCAAACAGCTGCACATGACAACACACACCAGTGATGAAAGAAACAATAGCATGCATGCACCTGACATGCATACAGAGAGAGGCTACATCGTGGTGGGAGAGCGAGTATTTTCCAGTTTCCGTCTCACAGGCTCCACTCTTATTTTTGTGTGCTTAGCTCTGTTCTGTTGCTGTGTAACCAACTCCTCTGGAGCTGAGGGTTTTTAAGTGCAACTGTTCTGGAAGAAGCCGAAATCCTCCAACGACAGACAAACAAGTCACAACAAGGCTGAAAGCAGTGTGGGCGGTTTGGAGAGGAAGCTCTTTTTTCCGCTGCTGACTAGGTGAATTTCATGATTTCTTCATTTAAATATAGCCACACAGGGTTATGGAGGATCAACGCGCTCACAAAGCCTGCCCTTTAAGTAGATCTGTTGCACAATAATATACTTAAAAAGCTATTTTGGGGTACAGTGACCTCTGAAAGCACAATTCAAACACCAACACAACATCATCCTACATCCTGTCAGTCAGTGTGGCACACTTCCTGGTTCCACAAACCATGTGTCATAAAAAAAGAAAACTCAGATGTATGCACACAAGAGCGTAGCTTTGGTCTATGCTGGCAGCCATGTCTGTGGACGTCTTTTGTCACTCGTGGTTTTTTTTAGCCTTTGTCGTCTAACAGGCTGCGAGAGCAGGCAAAGTGGTCTGTGTGTGTGTGTGTGTGTGTGTGTGTGTATGCAACGTATGCGTGTGGTGTGTCATAAACAGACACCCTTCACGCTTTGTGGCCTAGAAACAGGATAAAACAGTGAGTTAACCAGCACTGCACTGACATTATCTCTTCTTTGCCGTCCTGGAATGCCAGCCTGCTGTGAAACTCCGAATATGTGACGTCCTGTCACACCACATAATCTGTCTGTATGTGTGTGTGCGTGTGCCAACTCAGGAAAGGAGTGAGTGTGGGTGTTTTGCTTTGTCTTCCTGCATTAAAGGCACAAGGCCAAATGTCTAGGTCTTACTACTTGGTAAATCTTCAAATACTAGAGGCCATCAGGCTAACAGGAGCTAAGAAATTATGTTGGTAAAGAAAAGGAATCCGAAGAAAATCACAAACAAATAACTTTGAAGTTAAAATCTACAACAGAAATATGACAAACGTGTTGACAAAGAGTCTCAGTTTGTTAAACCTTTGATTCAAGAAAGTTTGCCACCGTCTATGCTTACAATCACTGGGCAAAATAAAGCCCAACTCTGGCCCTTGTGATGCCGATGATTGTAACATCCATGACTCAAAAGGTCAGGCAGCCCATCCAGCCTGAGCATTAGGGGTTAAGGGGATGAAACCAAGTGTGAAATGTGAGAAGACAGGCCAACATGGTTTCTCAGGCAACAAATAGAAAGGCGACAAACATAACTCTGTGACTGTGAGGAACGTGAGGTATGTTAGGAAGAAAGAGCATCACGTCATCCATGATTCACACAAGAGGCAAGATGGAAAAGGAATTAGAGTGGCTTTTTGAACTGGCTGAGTTTAGACATGTTAATCAGTAATAGCCTGTTGTACTTCAGACAGGAGGAGTGTGAGCACATTAGTGCGTGCGTGTGTGTGCATATGTGTGTGCGTGCGCGTGTTTGCGTGTGTGTGTGTCTCTGGCAAGTCCAGCGTCACTTGGATTTGAGCTGGTTCAGGCAAGAGAAAGCTCCAGACCAAGAGATAATCCATCTGGACTGTTTCCTTACAAAACATATGGAAAAATGCAGAAGCCTTTTTTCCCTTTCCGCCCACAATAGCTATTAATATCTCACACAGAACATTTGCTCATGTCCCACTAAGGACTGGAATTCCTGCTGAAACACAGTCATCTTGGAGATTAGAAAGAGGTGGTCAGGCGTTTTCACGCACTCGCCATATGTATTCTCCGCGTGCAAGAATGAGCATATAGTCGCATAAACACATACAGTCCCTAATGGCTATGCACTCAGCGTGTTCCTCCGTCCTCCCTCTCCCTCTCTCTCTCACACAAACACACACATTTTTTAGGTAAATTGAAGTGATGTAATCTGAACTCTCACGACACGACATGACTTATTCTGCTCAAGTCATTTAAACAAAGATAGCCCTTCTTTTGCCGCTTTGGAAATAATTTACTCTAATATCAACAAGGACCCCTAAATAATCACACCAACTACCTGACAGGAATTGTTCACAGCACCGCCAAAAACCTGTGTTAAAATGACAGCGCTGTAAATTGTTTTAATTATAGCCGACACAGATAACAGCCTGTGGAAACATCAACCTTTTCTTCAAGCCCTTCTGCAAGATCCAAACATACAGTATTCCCTGGAAAATGCAGTTTGTTGTATGTGTGTAAGAGGGAGCGAGTGTGTGTGAGTGTGTGTGTGTGCATGCGTGTGAATACAATATTCATTTTGCTGCAGGAGGACAATCTATGCATAACAATGAGAGGCGCTAATGAAATCAGCCATCAACCTGCGATACATACATATTAAAGCAGGACCTCAGAGTGTCATTCGCTTAGTGCATCATTTGTTCCCACTCGTTTTTTTCTCTCTGCCACCTGACCTTTAGAGTATGTAACCCCCCCCCCCCTCCCTCCCCACCTCCCCACTTCTCCACGCTAAAAATAGGAAGTGTACCTGCAGTACTGTGGCATTATGCATACATGCGTGCGTGTTTGTGTGCAGCATTGCTCGGACATGACAATATATTTCAGACATTCCTACGTGATTGATTTATGCCCTAAGAGGAAGAGGAGGAGTATGAGCTTTTGGGATGCAAATTTGACGACTAATCGTTTGATTGTCCGAAGTTTCGGGGTCTTCGGACAGCCGCCTCTTAACAGAAGACGTACAGCATCAGAAATGGCAACCACTGTCAAAGCTATATACCTTCAGCATAATGTCATATCATCCCAGCTGCCAGGGAACAACGCTCCTCCCTTCCCTCTAAGCATGCTTCACAGCTCTGGTCTCTTTTTCTCTCCCTCTATCTCCCTAACCCCCACCCCCTCGCTGGCAGGGAAATGGATCCCTCCACCTGACAGTGGCCATTTTGAGCCTTCTCTCTCTTCTCCTCTCTACTCCTGCTTCCTGGTAAACAATGGGAGAGGGATAATTGATCAAACAGCCAGGGAACCCTCCAAGCAGGGGAAGGTCACCGCCCGCCAGCCCAGCTCACTAAGGAGGGGAGGGTTGGAGGGGGGTGGGGTTGGGGGGGGTATGTGTGTCAATATGTGCATGTGCATTTGTCTTTGTGCGTACATGTATTGCATGTATGCATGTGTGTGTGTGTGAGAGAGAGAGAGAGAGTGAGTGAGTGTGTGACAAATTGTGTAAAAAAAAATAAATAAATAAAAAAAGGACACTGGTAAAGACAGACAGAAAGTCGTATGTGTGTGTGTCTAAGTGTGTGAGGGGGTTGTGTGTGTGTGTGTGTGTGTCGGGGGGGTGGTGGTGGTGGTGGTGGTGGTGGGGAGGGGGTTCTCTGACGCTCTTGAGCTGCCATTTTTCTTTCCTGACAAAGACTCCATCTGCCACAGAGCCATTTGCTGCCTCCCGAGTCGGCAGAGCATTCCGCACGCCGTGTTCACCTTGATGTCACCTCTACACAGCTCACGCCTTGCTGACGCTGTTCACACACACACCCTCTCACACACGTACGCACACACACGCATAACAACACAAAAACACAATTCTCCCCCTCTCATATATACACAGACGTATGTGCTCATTGTCTCCTACTCCCAAACACATACTTTCAGTTGCCGTCATACTATCTTTGCACTCACTTTCCTCTCTAACACACTCGCTCACACACAGACACACATTAAGTGTGTATGTGTCTAGGCAGCTGCCCTCCCTCTCCACTGCATGGCTGATATCACTGTGCAACCATCAGCGCTGTGCATTGTGGGAGTGTCTGTTGGGGCAGAGAGACGCGACAGGGGCTGAGGGATTCACACGCCTCTGAAAGACAGCCAGAGGGGGAGAGAGACACAGAGAGGGAGAGAGAGGGAGAGAGAGAGAGGCAGGAGGGGAGGGCAGCAGAGAAAGAGAGAGAGAGATACGGAGGGGGCCGGTAACTGGAAATGAGAGATGGCATTTTAAAGAGGAAGCTGAATTTCACCTGCAATTACCGTAGCTCCGGGGCACATGGCTCGGTTAAGAGACATTTCATTCCAAAGCCACCGCGTATAGCTGCCGCACTGAGCCCTGAGAGGCGCATAAAGAAGGAGGGAGAGAGAAAATAGAGCGGTGGAAAACTCTCCTCTGCCCAAGATGGCCCTCAGCAGATGCAGTGATGAAAGAGAGGAAGCAGCCAGGGATGTTACTGGTAAATGAAACCCAGCAAAAAAAAAAAGCTGGAGAGGAGAGGAAAGGAGACGAGAGGAAAGAAAAGGAAATAAGGACAGATAAAGAGACAGGGGAAAGAAAAGGGGTATCTCATTCAGTAGGCCCCAACTCGGCCATCTGCACACCAGACCAGACAGCTGAACTGGGCCTCAGAGAGCACACAAACACATGAACACACACACACACACACACTGCACAAAGAGCAAATAAAATCCAATAAACACAGACACTCACACTCTCACAGTTAAGTACAGGGAAAGCTGAATGTGTTTAATGATTAATATAATTCTTAGTATTCATTCTCTTTCGATGAAACCTTGCTCTCTCTCTCTCTGTCTCTCTCCCTCTCTCTCTCTGTCTCTCTTGCTTGTCTCTTCCTCTCACTCTCACAGAACTCCAAATGGAGCTGTAATGGTTTCCCCGAGGCTCAATGTCCTGGCTAGTTTCACCAGGCACACTGCTGCGTTTCATAAGAGAAGTGTGACTGCACAAATACAGTAATGAGCCCTCACTGGGAGCTGGGGGCCTCCTGGCACTGCTAATGGCTCCTCTGGACTGCAGCTGTATCCAGGTTACAACCTGGACTGGCCCTGAGATGCACAGGCCCAGTAGGGACAAACTATTCCCAGCCACAGGCGCACATTGTCGTTAGAAAACCAGATCTATAGTGGGCTATGTGTTTGGTGTGTGGGTGTTTGAAGCAGGGGAGGTGGAAAGAAGATCTGGGGAAGGGGTTTAGGGGACAGGAAGCTGTGCAGGATGTCAAGAGACAAGAGGCCATGCTTAGAGACAGAGACCAAGAAATAAAGACAGTTGAAGAGATGTGGTTTGGCCATAAACCCAGCAGATAGACCCAATAAACCTGGAGGCTCTCATTGGGCAACAGCTGGCGTCGGGTGAGAGTGGTTTGGGTGTGTGTGTGTGTGTGTGCGTATGTGTGTCAAAGAGGAGCGAGATAGAGAGAGTGTGTGGTCTATTTAATTATCTCCATAAAAGAGCAACCCTGCAACGTTTGTATGTACGTACAAACCGAGAACAGAACCAAGTACAGAAAGTAATAGCGGTTCTACTAATGATAACAACTAATTAATGGTCATTTTAACAAACTCAGAAACATTAAAGCAAGATCCATATATTCAGGAAACAAAACAGTAAAAATCAGCAAGGGACAAGCGACTGACTGTCAACTGAAATATAAAATGGCATTGCGTACAAGCAGCTTTTCACCTTTAAACCCAATAAACATGTGACACTGAGTCATTTTTAGAAACTTATGTTGGGTGGCCAACCGACATCAACATCACAGAACTTTGTTTTAAATAAAATCATGTGTTTCACGTCAGCATGGCATCGAGACATTGACAATTTTGTATTTGATGAGTGATAAAAACGATATATTGTAATTTTACTCAGATTAAACATGATGTTATCGGTGGGTTTGTAGGTAAGTGCAAGTGATGGCAAAGCATTGGTCATCTCTGTGAAACAGGCATTAGGGCTGAGTCCACAGAGCTCAAATTGCATTCCTGTTTGTGTGGGGGCTAAAAGGTTTGTGATGTATGGGGTTTAAAGGTCCACTCCTAATGTTTCATAAATTACTGGCATGCAATTATGTTACATTATGACACCTAAAACTCAGCATTGTGTGTCCAACATCTCCCCTCTACTACGCACAACAAACACATTAACACACACTTATACACACACACATATACACAGCCCGCTCCCATTGTTGCCCTCTCTGGGAAAGCTCACAGCTTGGCTTCTTTAGCTCCTGTTTTGTCTGGCCCTCCATTCAAAATGGCCCCCTCATGACCACGCACATTATCGTCCGGGCAGGCAGCCCCCGAGTGGACTGAGGCTCCCTGGGTGCGAGCAGTGATTCATGGCACAAGGGTCTGTAAAAGAGCAGCCTCGCCCCACGCCGAAGCCCTTCATAGGGACAAGGAGAGCAGAGGCTTGTTTGGTAATGGGGGTGAATCAAAAGTCTGGCTAGAGGACTGAACCCTGTTGAGACCGAGCGGGCCAAGGGAGGCAGAAGGGGAACGGTCAGCATTTTCTTGTGGGAGTGTGTGTGTGGTGTGTGTGTGTGTGGAGAAAGAGCGGGAGTGAGAATGAAAAAGACAGCGAGACATGGATGGGTAAGCCCAAACTAATGCTGGAGTGTGTCTGTTGAATCTACACTGCTCCCTATCCCGAGGACAATCTCTCTCGCAGCAGCTTTTTAACAATCTTAGCTCCGAGGCAAGTACAAAGTACTAAATGTTTAGGCGTTATCTCTAACACTTCCCCAATCTAACAGAGCACCAGTTTAAAGGGCACTGGGAAAAAGACACTGCGAGAAACAAAGAGGGCTCATGAATAAGAGCTGAAAAATGATAGTAGTTGCTAGGATTGATGAAACCCTATTCAGGTTTTGTGACAGGCAGCGAGACACACAAATTCTTTCCCCTCAGGCTAGAAGGTGTAATTTCCCCTTCCACTGTCACAAGAGCCATGTAAAAAATTATCTGTAGCTCAGTGACTGACTGCTTCGAAGTCATTTGTAATGTACAACATGTATGCACAAATCTATCTATCTATCTATCTATCTATCTATCTATCTATCTATCTATCTATCTATCTATCTATCTATCTATCTATCTATCTATCTATCTATCTATCTATCTATCTATCTATCTATCTATCTAGTCTTGCAGATCAGGGCACTCGGAATAGAAACACTGGCATGCTTCTCTGTTGTAACACACGGTGGGATGCGGATGAAAATGCTGGCCCCACAGGACACACACGTACACACACACATACACACACAGAGACGCACATAAAGAGCGGACTGCTGTGGGGCTGACGCAAGACTATCTCTGTCTCACGTGTCTCTCCCCTACGGCCGCCCGCTGCTCCTGACCTTCGAGATGTTTTTCTCTCTCCTTCTCCCTCTCCTTTTATTCCTCTCTATTTCACACTCATACAACACACACACACACACACACCCTCACTCACTCACTCACTCACTCACTCACTTACTCTCTCTCTCTCCCTCTCTCTAACACACACACACACACACACACATTTTCTGCACACCTCCCAGCCACTCAGTATTTTGTCATTAAAAGGCATTGCATTTCAAGCTCGGATCAAGCAGATGGGGCTGCGTAAGCATTGCTGCTCCTTCACGCAGCACCTTGGCTTAAGTACAGATAGTCCACATGCATTATAGCACTCTCCCATAACTGCGCGCACGGAAACACACATGTGAACGCACCCATGCACACGCACAACCTTCCTGGAACCAGAGAATCAGCCCGGTTGTGGATGGCTGCCTCATGTGGGTACTGTGTAGCTCACTTGTGTAATGCTGATCTGATGTGGTTGAATACCTTAAGACAGGCTCTACAAAACAAGAACACTATATCGGCGGACAAAGGTGTCATCTCTTAACAGAGAAAGCGTCCCAGTTCCTCTTTCTTATCCTAATATATTTATTCGTCCTTTCGGGACACCAATGGTTTGTGCTCGAGTGGCAAACACTGGTAGAAATGCTCACATAAAGTTCAACGGGTTCATCACAGACACAATTAGGCACACACACGCGCGTACGTGAATGTAATATAATTATATCTACGTGCCATTAGACACATTTCTCTGTCTTTCTTTCATTTTTTCTCACTCTCAACATTTGCATATTCCTTTGGGTGTTTGAGTTGAGCAGCTCTTTCCCTTTTTCCTTCTCTTGTCTTCCAAGCAACAAATGTCAGCTAATTACACCATAGCTGTTTGGATGAGCTCCATCTTTCCCTGTGCTCTGCTGTGCTTGCTCTCTATGGGGCTGCAGGAAGAGTCAGACAGCCAAGACACCAGTTAGAAACAACCAGCGGTGGGGGCTGAGCTGCTACAAGGCTACACCCCCAGTAGAAATTGATTCCCCAAGAGAGGACTCATCAATACTTATCATAAATGATACAACCAGCTTGCACCAACCTGCGGGGGGATATAATGTATCATTCACAGCCAGAGATGAAGCAGTAACAGTTAGACCTGATAGAATCAAGTCTGGTAACACACAAGGCTAAAGAGCCAGTCACGGGCGAAACAGGTATTTTCCTGAGCTCTGCATTCAGTAAAAAATATAAAATATCCCATTTCATCTGGTGACACACATGCAGGCACAAGGCTATCAAGTCAGGCAGGAGAGAAAAGTGCAAGTCATTGTCTGTGTGTGGAACAACAAACTGCCACCTTGGTGTGTGTGAAGTGAAGCCTTGAGGACGCAGCCGCGCCCCTGAGTACAGCTAGCTCTCACACCGAGACAGAGTGATAAAATAGAGAAAATGAGGGAAAGAAAAGAAAGGAACGGACAGAGAGAGAGAGAGTGAGAGAGAGGCAAAGATTAAAGCTGCAGAGAGCAGTGCACATAAACAAGTAAACCCAATCCATGAGCCTAACCTAGAAGCACTGTAGGGCACAGTTAACAACCATTTACATTCAGCGTTGGCTCTGAACAGATAGCAAACTCAAAGGATGTTTATTAGGCGCGTACGTTTCAGACAAATATTCTGATTAGAATGGGAGAAATCTAATTAATTGCTTGATTCACTGAATGAACCCCGAATTTGTAATGTAATCATAACAACTGCTTTTCAAGGGGCTCTTGTTAAATTTAATTGGGGGAGAAAAAAAAAACATCCTCTTTCACTGAATGAATGAAAATCAAATTAGGCCTGAAACTGGAGGAGTCTGCAAGTTTGTTCTGGCGTGGCATAGAAAAAAACAAAAAAAAAAAACTGTAAAAGCAGAAGTGGGTGACAATATATTTTAGAATGTCACGCATCAACTATTTGGTAACACGCAAACATATACCAGGGGCACAGAGCGAGGAGGAGACATGAATGCTCTTTGGTTTACTGTGTACTCACTGTTAGAGATGTCTTCAGCTCTTTGACATAACTGCTGTAACACCTGGAGAAAAAGCAGAAACAAACGATTACTGTGGTTCAGATTGAAAATACAATCTGAGTTACAGGAATAAAATGTTTTCCCAGCATACTTTTATCTATATGATAATAAAATGGTTAGATTAATTCAGGAAGTTTTCCTTTTGAGAGCCTGAAGGGGATTGGAGCCCCTAAAACTACCTGGATATCAAAGTTACAGTAACATGGCTTAGTATTGGGGGTGTTTTAGAAACATCAAATAGAAAATACAGTGACGTCTGAAACACAGCTGTGGCTCCACACACACATGCACACACAGGAAGATATTCACACACACAAAAAGTCTCTTTCTCCCCGAGCCTATTCTTGCAAAACCTGTTTGTTAGAAATGGATCTAGACACTAGAGCTTTGAGTGTGAGGATATTTTCCCCAAACACAAGACAGTTCTTGCAGAGAACCAAGCCTTACCAGCGTTCTCACGCCCATCTCTCATGCTTTGTCTCTAAGGCCCTCCTGTGCTTTACAGCCTGCGCCTAATCTACTGAGCTCACCAAAACAGACGCCACCCTGCCACATACAACATATCGCACTGCAGCAAGCAAACACACAGATTTAACCACTTTTTTATTCATGTCGGAGACTTTTTAGTTGTTATCCAGGTATCCAATAGCACATACAAACTTTGAGCTTTCTCATACACGTGCACACAGACAGAAGGAAGCAGGCTCTTATAGACATTTCCAGACACACCAACACACCAAACTGTGTTATAGTGTGTGTGGGTAGCTATCTAACAAGGTTTTGTTGACAGTAAACACATCCATCTGGTCAACAGCAACAGAGTCTGGTGGACGCTTCATCAGCACGGGATGTGATCAACTATTAAAATTTTTAGTGACCATGTGTTGCACGCAGTTAAAAAGAGAAGTCGTTTGCACTGTTGTTCTTAAGTCATCCCTGTGAATGTCACTTGTTGGAATGACTGCCATGGTAAAATCAGAAAATGGTTTTATTGCAGTTCAGGAGCGATTTTGTGATTTTGTCTCTTTGTCTCCAGATGCCCTCCAGTCATGTCAAAGTCTGTGGCACATAATGCAACGTACTTCTGTCATTACAGCTCAATCTATCACTGAACAGAAATCACCTAGACTGGTGGTTTTGATAATAACCGCACTCATCGAACTGAAATGGTTGCCTTCATTATCTACAGTCTTACACAGACAGGCCTACAAACACACGCACGCGCACACATACGCATGCAGACACGCACAAATACTTTGATAACTCATCGCAGTGATAATGATAACAGAGAGCCAGGTAGGCTGAATTCATCTTCAGCTTTTTCATAAAGGCCTATTAGTGGATGATTAAAGGATCTCTGCTCATAGGGCTTCAGCACGGAAAATGATTTGCCAGCCACGAGGCAGGTGAATTACACTGGATAAGAAAGCCAGTGCTGTCTGCCATCATTTGCCTGACTGAGAATCAGGCTGTTAGTCTATTAACCTCATTTTACCGTAAGATCTTCCTCGCTTTGCATCAATGGCAGATGAACAAAAATATCACTTTTTTTCCTAAGATGCCATCTCCAGCTGCAATGTCCTTATAAATTATGTCATTATATTATATTACAGCTGCAACTAACAATTATTTTCATTGTAAGTTAATCTGCAGATTAATCAATTATTCATTTGATGTATAAAATGTAGTAGTGTAGTTAAAAATGCCCATTAAAAGCCTCAGATGATATCAGGAGATTGCTCAATTTTTTTCCATCCAACAATCCAAAACCTTACTTATAATATATTATATTTTACTTTATATTTAATATCATATAAGACAAAACAATCTTCACAACTGAAACACTGAAACAAGGGGAGGTTTTTGCTGAAACAATGAATTTATTATTACAATAGGTGCAGATTATTTGATCCACTACTAGTACTAGGTTTTTACTATTTTACTATTACTATAAGATTTACGTAAGCATAAGTTTAGTACGAGGAGAAGAAAACTTACACAAAACTATTTGTTCATTGCTTAAAACAAAATGACACAACAAATTACTTCCTTAAGCTATGCTAGTAAACTCGTAACAATTTAAAAGAAATCATTATCATTGCTTTTATTGCTTAGTAATTTCCATCAATTTAACTTTAAAGGCAAAATGAAAAAAAAGAAAAAGAAAGAAACTGAAAAACAGGAACTATCTGCAAAGTTATAATTACCTGCATTTACACTCCAGGCATGCTTGCACATGGACAGTGTACAACCTAACTGTTATGATGTCTCTCTGAATTGTCTTGTTTGGCTTCCCTAATCTACCTCCCTTTGCCTCAGCCACACAGATGTTGACTTTACTTTAGGACTCATACAGTGCCTCTCGGGGGTGGGGGGTGGGGGGGTTAAATACAAGGGTCGGACTTTTGTACCAAAGAAAGAGAGAAAGGCAAGAAAGAAAAGAGAGGAAGAGAAAGAAAGAAAAAGATATTTCACAGCATGTTTTATGTGAAGCCTTTCTTTACAAAAAACTGTTGGTATCTGAGCAAGGAAAACAAGTGTACTCTCAAGACACACATATTGAGATTGGCCTAAAATCCCTTGCTTTTTAATATTTGATGCCTTGTTAGGAGAGCGACACTGGTGAGGTGTTTGTCTCTGTTGTCTCTGTTGATCTCTGGCACACCGGGCCCTGTGGGAGTAAGCTAGTGAGACTTGGCCGCAGACATTTTCCTGAAGCCCCCAGAACAAAACAGGCAAGTCTTGACAGTCTGTCCGCCACCGAGTCGTCACACAATCAGTTGCAGGAAACCAATCCCTAAATAGCAGTGATTCATCTCTTCATCACACACAATGCCCGTACACAGTGCACAAAGAAGCTCTCTCTTCCTCTCTCTCTCTCTCTCTTTCCCTCTCTGTGTCTTACCCTATCTGTCTCAACCCCTCCCCCCCCTCAGTGTGGTCTCTCATACTGCTTAAAAATAAGTGCTTCTCCCAGCTTTCTTTGCCCTGTGATTTACTGGCAGTGTTTCACTGCAGGGCAGCATCTTTTATTGTTACATGATCTGGGGCTGAAAGCTGACAAAATGGAATCTCTGTGCAAGTACCTTTGTATGTGAGTGAGTGTATGTTCAGGGCAAAGTACGGAGCGGGTGGAGGAATAAAGAACTTGTGTGAGAAACGTTTGTCTAAGTGCAATTCAAATCCTCCCAAGCCTCCCGGTGCTGTGTGTACTGTGTGTGAATGTATGTGTGTGTTTGTCATTCCACTAAATGGTTTCTTCCTTGACTTGATGGAGCAAGTGCCATCTCAAGGGAACAGGTTACACCACACACACAAAGTAAAGCGCTTTGAGACTGGTGAAAAGCTCAGAACATTAGTGTTATCCATTTGTGAGAGGTAGAATATATATATATATGTGAAATAGCAGGCTGGATTGTCTGTGTACGTACGCACTGTTTTTATGTTGCCATGATAACTCATCTCTTAATGGCAGAGAGCCCCGTTGCTGCATTAGCCAATCCACTTCCCTTTCTTGCTTTCCCTTGCAAAATAAATCTCATTCACATATGCAGCCAGCCTGGCCTCGCTGACGACTGTCCACAGTTGGACAGTTTGGAACAATGATATCAGTACAGTATGTGACCAGATCATCACCAGTGGATAATCGGGCTAGCGCAGGCCTACACAACAGGTTCAGTGTATCGTTGCAGCCTTGATTATCCATCAAGATGACGTGTGAAGGTCAGAGTAGCCGTGACCAACACAGCTGTCACATCTCCTCCCAGCACCCTCTTGGCTAACTGGCCTTCCAAAACACTCAGCGCAAAACACGGCCAACTGTGGAACACAAGAGGCCAAGGCCAACAGAACATGCCTATAGCTCAGACTGGGCTGCTATCATGACATGATTATACTCCATCTCCAACACAAGATGTGGTGAAGAGGCGAATCCGAGCTGTTTTGGTGTAATGACACTGCAGCTATGACAAGGAATTGACATACCACGCAATGAAAAAACATGACGTCTATTAGTATTGGCTTTCAAAATTTAATTCAACGCCCAATATAGCTCCAATTTTAAATGACTGCCGGCTCTGTTGTATAAGAGGAAAAGGCTATAGTGGAGCTGTGTGGTGAGCAGATGTGAATCCACTTTGATTTCAATGCCTCTGTATGTGTGTGTGTGTGGAGCTTCTATTAAATGGATCTGCTGTCTCCTTGATCAAGGGAGTCAATAAAGGGCCAGTCCTGTCAAACCCTCAGGGGTAAGTGTGTATGCACATATGTGTCTGTGTCCGTGTGTGTGTGCGTGTGTTATGGACAGAATCTGAAGTACTCTGACAGGTGAGTGATTGAGTGCTTTCATTTCCCTCCAGCGACAACGAGACACGCACACACAAACACATACATGGCACACACAGACACACACAGTGGAGGATGGAGAAAGCAAGAGCGAGAGAGAGAGAGAGAGAGAGAGCTGTTGTTTCCTAAAGGATGCAGCTCCTGCCTGCATGCTTAAATTAGCTCTAAATGTTTGGATTACACACGGGAGCTCTCACAGAGGATTTAGCAGCCATAGCCTAGAGTCTGGGGTGTGTGTGGATGTTTCCATCTACATTCAAGCGCGCTCGCCCATGCACACAGAAAGTGTCGTTACACAGATCACAAACATATGTCACTCAAATATCACTCACTATATTCTGCAAACCATTGACAAGGTAACATAAGCCACATCCATCTGACTCCCTGACAAAAAATAGGGACACAACATGCAGCTTTACATGTTTTTAAACGGCGACAACACACGCCATTTCATTCATCAGGTTTCCGCTATGGGGAAGACTTTTTTAAGAGTGCAGTCTTGGCTTCTGTTGGTGGGGGGAGGATAGGATATGCTTGCAAACGTAGAGACAAGGGAGAGAAAGGAGGAGAAAAAGAGAAGGGGAATGAGGGAGGTCAGCGCCCCCAGTCTCAGATAAAGGCCCTCTCCCTCCCTTCTGCCTCGGCTTTCGAAGCCCCTGCCAGGATCGAGAGGCGTCTCACGTTACAGCTGTCTCTCAGTGTCATCGTTCAGAAAGAGAGCACAAGCGGGAAAGAGAGGGAGAGAGAGACAGACAGAGTAAGAGAGAGAGAGACAGATGGACAGACAGACGGGGGAAAGCGGGACAATGCCACAGACCGAGAGGGGCTAGGCTTTCATAGCTGGACAAGAGAAAAACAACAACAGCAGCAGGTTCAATTGGACGAGGAAACCTTGTGGTTTGGCTCCTGTGGCGTTTTTTAATAAGTGATGTTAATGCAGCATCCATTTTCACTACAATGTGGAAAGCGTTTTGAAATCTCTTAAATGTGCTTTGACCTTTTCAAGACAAATTATTGTAGTGTGAACACAGTTAGTCAGATCATTTCCTCTACACCACCTGGGACTAACTGAACACTGAGAAGAAAAAGGGGAAATTCATTTTTTTAATACAGTACTTTATTTTGAGTCCAGTGAGAACCGAGAGAGAGAAATACAGTATACTCAGAGAAAGAGATGGTAATGACTGTAAGATTACGTGCTATAGGCTAGGCTTCTGTGGATTAGACGTCATTGAGTCGCCTCTTTACACGAGTATCCATTTTTAACCTTAAAATGCTAAAAACAGCAGCTTGTCCCGAGTCCAGTAATGACTAATCCAATGACTGCTAGCATTTCGGCATGCACCACTAACAGGGTAAGGCCATGTAGGTCAGTACTGAGTTACGTCAAATTCACGGTGAATGCTTATTTATTTTCTGTAACTATTTCTGGAGAGGAATAAAAGATGCAAAGATAAAAAAAACAACAACTTCCTGATGGAAAGGTTGCTGTATATGCAGACTCCTCCAAACTGTAGCGCTTACACAGCCGACATATTGATAGCTGATTGTACCAGCGTGGTTTACATAAAACGTGCTTCTGAACATGCAGACATATAGCTATTGCACAGCTAAAAACTGCTTCCCTGTTTGTTTTTCTCTATCCTTGTCATTTCTCATGGCGTTCCGTAGGAGTTAAATATTTAAAATTCTGGCTTAGCCTGGAGCAGGCTTTGCCAGCACAGCTAAAATAAAAAGCCTTTGTGGCAGCAGTGACCAGATTTTAAATGCTGAAGAAGATCAATAAATGGGGGCTGTCGAGGCACAATCTCATGCATTTGTGTGCGAATGTGTGTGTGTGTGTCCTGTCTCTACGCGTAAATGCCTGTGTTCTGACAGCAAGTGTGTGTGTGTTTGTGAATGTATGAGTCTGTGTGTCTACGTGCATCTTAACACCCACCAAGGCTCACAGCTCCCCTGCCTGCTACAAGCTATTCTATAGTATCATTAAGAACCCCACTGACCCAGGAGGCACACCAATAGAGAAACCAATATCATTCCCATTCCCACATTCGAAACAGTCTTCCTATTTCTTTTCCATTCCCAGTATCCTTTTCCTATCTGAGCACAGCCAGCATGGGTGAATTCATGAGAAAAGTGTAAATACAGGCCCCCTGCTGCAGATGTCAAGGTGTGGTAAACATCATACTAAATAGCAGGTTTTCCACACCTCATCGCCATTTCCATAATCAAGTTCCTGCTGAAACAAAATGATGGGCACTTAGACGAGATGGACAGGTAGCGGAGAAAAATGACAAAAAAGAAAAAACAGCTTGTTTGGTTTTCTTAGATAAACAAAATCCCCTAACATCATGTTTATGTGTTTCCAATCAAGCCCGGTTCAGCTAATGTTACCCTGAATGTCTCTTTTTTTATGAAGCCAAATAACACTGATGTGATTTCCTTTCAAGAAAACCAATGCATTCATAATGCTATGTTGTTGTTTTTTTTTTTTTTTAGTTTCTTGTCACTCTAATGTTTTATAAAGAACACATTAAATGGATGCTTTCAGCTCACATAAAGTGATAACCTTCTCTCCTGTGTCTTTACCACATGAATATGTGATGGAGACAAACAGTGAATTATGGGGACTTGTTGTTCTATAGCTCCACAAACACAAGAAGTACATCTGCATTTTCACCTCCCTCGCTAATGTACGAAACAAAAACAGCCCTGAAGTGGAAAAATCATCAGGACCTTTTGAGACTTCATTAAAAGAAACTAGCCTGGACTTTCCAAACAAGGCATCTCTTTGGAGGGGAAAATCAACCTTTTCACCTTGCTGGTGGAAAAACAGGCATCCCAACGAGACAGAGCATGCACAAACAACCTTGACTTTCATCAAGGAAATTCTCACATTGAATGATAAATAGAGGCCCAGGGGACGAACAGCAAAGAAGCAGCTTATCGCCTTTCCCTCCCAAATTTGGCTGCTCTGTCTTCTGTCTGCTGAAAGTCAACACGGGGTGACCCACTTGCACTTTACACTGCTTATTGTTTGGTAATTAATCCACCATATGTAATCCACACAGAAATGTAGCGAAAAATAAAATGGGCGTTGAGTTGTTACGTCTTAATTAACAGTTGAGACTGTTCATTTGTTTCTACAACAGCAGACATATGTGCCCTATCTCATTAGCTTCCTTTTCAAAATATAGATGCATTTCCCGTTATACAAACACAGGCAGACATTTATGGTCAAAGATAGCCAGAGTATTTGACAAGTGCTCGTGTTAAAAGTGGCTGTTGCTGTCACTGAGCACGCACTTTAGACAATTATTTGTGTACCCTGATGATTATCAGGACTTCCAGCGAACATGCAGTGTTACCAAAATAGCAAGGTAACATAAGGTTAGGTAGATCATCTGAGAGCTAACCAACTTTCCAGCTGAGAGGACATTAACCTGCGAGGCCGTGCAAACACGTATCAATAAGCGAGCTGCCTGCATGGGCCTGTAACACACAGCACAAAACAGTAGACCAAGACACAGTCACGCGGCACGTCACCAATTTGATCTGTAACAATAAGAAGCATTATCAATCTAATGCCTAGAAGCTTTTAGGGCTTTTGCTAAAACGTGTCTTCTTCTCAAAAGACCATTATGCCTTATAGGATTAATGTCTACTTCAAAAACATCTGCTGAAACTCTGAGGTTTCTTGGTACATTATTTCATTTGTCATTGTTTTCCTGTGTGCTCTTATGCACATTCATATGTAAATGGTTGGCCGATGGGGAAGGATGAGGATATATGATCAGGACTCTGTCTAACATTAGTTCTTGAATCATTTGGTTAACACAGAGCAGACCTCTACTTCCTCTCTAAATTTCACAGCTCTGTGTCAGCAGCGCTAACATGCAGAGATTTGACAGGGCTCCCAGATGGCCATTATTATCAATAGATTGTTTGTAGGTCTAATTAATCTTTGTCTTAATTCAAAATACTGACATCAGTGCGATGAAATATTTGGTTTAGGAGTTATCTGGCAACCGACTCTTAAGCACTTTATATGGACCATTAAAAAAAGTATATTAGTTCCATTTTTCTGTCATTATCAGTGTAGTCTTCTGCCATCATGCCTAAAGCATACATCATTTACATGATATCTCCTCACAGAAAATACAGCACTGTAGCCCAGGGTGAAGTCATACATCAGTGATAGGCTTAATCAGCAACAAACTTACTGCTAGGGAGATTCAATCCTGAAATATTTATTAAGATTACTGATCATTTCTGTGGTCTTTTTTTTTTGTGGAAAATTACGATACCAATATGGATAGATTAGTTGTTAAACTCTTAAAATCTCTGCTTAACGCAATCACTGTAGATTTATGGTATGTTTTGTTGGGGGGGGGGGTTTTCTACAATAGTTCAGCCCTTAAGGATCAAATGTCACAAACAAGCCTTGTTTCATATCAAAATGTGGAAGTGAGCTCTCCTCATCACTCATCCTCAACCTCATCAATCATCACAAAAGTTTCTAGACATGCAAGAAAAGTAGCTTACTAGTTTTTTTCCATTCAAAACAGGATAGCGGTTGTCGCATAGCGTGCTATGACAAAAATAAATTAAAGCACGCATTTAGTAACAGATGAATCACCCACACACGCCTGATACACCGGGCGTCATCACTCCCAATTTCAAGTGAAGCTCGAACATATTTTGAAGCATTGCCTCATATTGATGACTTCATCGATACATCAGGCACACCTAATAAATTCCACTTCACCTCATTTTCAAAACTATTGGTTTCCTCCACGCACACACAAAAGAAAGATAGCCCCATATTCAATAGTGAAGGATTATAGAGAATACAGCCATGTGTGCACATGGGATTGTCTTCTCAAAAGCTGTCCAAGTTCTGTCAGATTCAGCACCCCCAGACACAGAGCTCGTGAACCTAATTTCACCTAATCAGCTTAGTCAATAGCAACCGTTTGCTGTGACTTTGGTAGACATGCAAATAGGGCTTAACTATGTCTATCCTTAATTCCTGAATGTTCAAGTCAAGCGGAAGTCCTCCTTTATCTCTTCAAAAACAACAGTTCCAATTTGAGAGAAAGAAAAGCACAAAGAGAGAGAGGAAAAGAGAAAAAGAGAGACAGAATAAAACTCCAGCCGAGACTTGATTTTTTTTTCTTGGCCTGGCAAGGAGAGACATCTCTGATTTGAGTGTGCTTGAGGTAGCACAGTGTGCTTTCATTTCAAACCAACATGGCAAACAAACTCTGACAGATTTGTTTCCCTTTTTTCACTTTTGCTCTTGCTCACTCTCTCACAAATTATTGGAAAACACACTGCACAAATACATTAGTACTTCTTGTTGGTTTGTATGTTCAGCTGCAGCACTTGCCACACACACACACACATATGAACACACACACGCACACACACACATGAACATATATATTCAAACAAATCTGCGCAAAATGACGCTAACAATAGACAGTTGTAATAGTGGTATAAAACTGAGAGACACTGTTCCGTCTCAATTCACTGATACCACTAATGGCTTCTTAGCAGCTCCATGAAATCAAGCAGCTGTCATGTCGATGCATCAGCAGTGAGAGGAGGGAGAGCCATCCCCATAAGGACAGAGGCACCGCGCCTTCATGTTTGGCTAAACATCTGCTCCTCTGCACTCCAGCTTTGCAGCAATAAACGGGCAAACAAAAGAGGTGGGAGGTGAAATGATCAGATTTTCCATTTCAAAGCATTTGTTTGGTTTGTTTTCTTTTCCCCTCCTTTTTCTTAAACTGCCTACAGGACATGGGGGGAAGAAAGAAAGTGAGATCCAAGTTTTAACTCTGAGGGACAGGACAGGGCGAACGCAGCGAGCTAAAATAACACCTTTTTGTAATATGGATGACAGAAATAAGGTCACCATTTCTTTCGGCGAGGAGTCTCCAGTCTAAACTGTTGCAAACCAGTATTACAGCTCCGTCAGGGGTGGCTCAAACCGTGCAGATGCACGTGAGTGTGCACGCCTTACACTTGTCAACCTATCAATCTCACATCAATTCAACTTTGAGTAAACAACAGAACACTAATTTAGCATTAAATACCTTTGTAATCACTTAATTATTTTAAAGACCTTTGTAATTCGAAGGACGTCTAATCACTCTTATCTGGCTGTGACATCCAGTTCAATTTCATTTTGACTGTTATTCCCTCAAAAGGATTCTTGGCAATTATTATGTCTCCTTCCGTCCTTCCTTCCTTCCTTCCTCCCTTCATTCATTCATGCTTAGTCGCAAAGATAAACATAAAGCAGCACTGGGTAAACTTATAAATCACATTTAACAACACATACGGTTAAAAATAGCACAAATGCTTTTATTTGATCACCAAAATGCCACCATGTCCACCTGTCTCTCCATTAATAAAATAAAACACCACCACCCTGACATACAGCACTACGTCACTTTATATTTGCTTTTTTTTTTTTTTTTTTTTTTTTAAAGCCAACGTCTCGTCCATAAACACGAACTGTCCCCTCTGTGAGATAAACTTCAAATCAACCACCTTCAGTTTCTTTCTTTTAAAAACACACATACACACACACAACAGGACGTTTGGGCTCCGTCTACAAGTCTAAAACTTTGGTAAAACTTGCGGGGGTGGGAAAAAAAAAAACGTGGATCCATTTCCTTTTAAAGTAGCCCGTGTGTTTGTGTATGTGAGAAAGAGAGAGAGGGAGAGAGAGGTTAGGGGTGCTTTAGGAAAGAGAGAGAGAGAGAGAGAGAGAGAGAGGCGAGGCGGGGGGGGGGCGAATTTAAAATAACCAAGATGGCGAGTGGCTTGTTGTTTTGGAAGGGGCAGAAAAAATGGAGGATATTGTAATATACACAAAGGGATAAATTTCAACAACTCGGCCAAGCGGCGGCTAGCCTGACTGCATGCCTCTCGGTTTGAGGAAGCGACCGTGATAGCAGCAGCAGCAGCAGCAGCTCCCCGGCAGGCAGGCAGGCAGTGCTGGGCAAGCAATATGACCAGCACAAACACGACAAAAAAAGCTCAAACTCTGACTCTGAAATGAATATTATACGTCAAAGTTAATCCGAACCGAAGGGGATATGTGTGTATTTGTCGCTAATTGTTTAATTTTCGCGTCGAGGGGACTATTAAACTGGACGGATTTGTTTTACGGACGGGCACGCGAGGACCAACGGCTGTCCAGTGTTGCCTCGTACTCTCTCGCTCTCTCTCTCTCTCTTTCTTTCTTTTTTAACGGTTAAAACACATTTACAAAAAACGTAAACTGACAACGACACAAACCCCTTTTTACGAAAAGTTTAAATCCTCCACGATAAGTTATCAAATGCGAAACAAAAACAGCGTGAGTTTGAACGGAGAAAACGGAGAGGGACACAAAGACGATTCCCACTATCAGGTCACCACCACTCAGAGAAGAGGAGGAAAAAAAGAGAGAGAGAAACACTTCGTTTTTTTGTATAAAAGAGGAGAAAACTTTACGGATTTAACCCGATGTAACGCTACGGGATACGCGGACTGAATGAATTAGCGGCGTAAACAGAAAACAAGAAAGTATCTATAAAGCAGTTAACACAAGCTGAAAGAGAGAGAGAGAGGAAAAAAAGCTAAGAAACTAGAAACGGAGCCAGCTCTACGCAGCTCATCGCTTGTTCTGTGATGTGAGGAAAACAGCGTCAGTGAAATAAAACACTTACCTTTTTTTAGTTTCGACACTTTACTTATTTCCAACGTGGGTTTTTAGTTCAACTAACACTTCGGCTTGGTCTTCTTCTCGCCTCTTTTTTTCCTTGGTCGGTTTTGGTTATGAAAGAGGTCGGGGACGAATGATAAAGAAGGGAATTGGGCAGTAATTGAGTCTCGGTGTGTGAGTGTGTGTGTGTTAGTTACTAACAGCAGATTGAAGGAGACTCTTCTCAAGGTTTATTCAGCTCCACTTCAAGGAACCGACCTGACGTCAGCTCACTACTGCCACACAAAGAAAACTTATTATTTGTGCAGCGGCCGTAGTAAAGGCAGGATACAGTTATTGACCGTTATTACTTTAAATGCGACATTGTCATTAGCTTTCACGGCACTTTGCAGACACACACACGCAGAGAAGAGAAGACATGCGGCGGTAACTTTATTTATTGATGTTGTTAGTGGCATCTTAAACCGCACACGACCTATGGCGATTATCGGCCACTAGTGTAAACAGATAACATAATAAACAAATAGGCTGCATAAAAAAAAAAAAACAACAACAACATAATTTTATGATTTCTCTTATAAAATCATAACTTTAATATAACTTTAATCAGGTTTATTAATTAATATGATGTGCATTTTTTTCCCCTTTAAAAGGCTCTTTTAACCAAAATACGTCAGTTTACACATGCATGCAGAGATTTTGCAGCTTGCACAGGAAAGACAAGACGTATGATCCTCTTCATATTTCACTTGATTTGTTTGCTTTATGGATTTGTTTTGAAAGGTGCCACATAAATAAAGTTTCATTTCCTGTCAGTGCAACCTGGAACTGAGAATGTTTGGCTTTTTTGCTCGTTAAATGACTGAAACGATTAAAGAAATGTCAAAATATTTGTCGAATAATTTTATATCAATCAATTATTTGACTAATCATGTAAGGGCGACTGAGAGCTCAGTTGGTCTAAGGTGGAAGCATAAGTGATTAACATGATTTTAAAAGCATAAGCAAAACATAAATATATATTTAATGAGTTAATTATCTATCTATCTATCTATCTATCTATCTATCTATCTATCTATCTATCTATCTATCTATCTATCTATCTATTTCTGTAAGGATAATTGTTTTATGAAGTACAGCACTAAATCAGTTAAATTCTTTCTGTGTCCGACCAAGTGATCATCCTTCAGAAGATGATACATGATCAAACAAATACAAATCGGTTTCACACAGCTCTAAATTAGAAGCCATTTGCCAAACAAAACCAGAAATGGGACAGATCTTCCTCGGGATAGGATCAATACAATGCCTGGTAAAGACAGCCATCTGTGCCTAATTGTATGCTTTACCTCCTCTTCTGAACACACAATAAGCAACAGGCTGAACGCAAGGCCCTCTGACCCAGACTGGGTTTCCAGACGGGGGAAGATTATTTCATTCAACTGGAAAACAACAAGGGGGTGGAGGGGTGGTGAGGTTTTTTTTTTTTTTTTTTTTTGCAGATGGAGTGGGCAACTGCTCTTATATGCCCCACCCTGATGAGGATGAGGATGGGTCACAGAGCCAGAGCCAACTGGTGTGTCTTCTCTCTACATGTCACATCACCCCTGGTTGTATTCATTTTAACAGGTATTATACTGGATTAACAAACTGTTCACTGTTAGTTTATAGACACCTCATAAATCACCCACAAACAATGAACTCATTGTTAGCAGCTTGATGGAGTGTTGGTTTACAGGCACATTCATATTAATGCTTCATAAACATTATAAATGACCATAAATGTATCCTGGTTCCCCCTCCTCTCTCTCTCTCTCTCTCTCTCTCTCTCTCTCTCTCTCCTCTCTCCTCTCTCTCTCTCTCTCTCTCTCCTCTCTCTCTCTGCTGTTATGTCACAACATCCAAAAGTGTCACCCGGACGTCTTTTGATGTTATTGCAAGAATTGCAAAGATGTTACTCAGAAAAGTCATTTTCATGTGTAAAGAGAGAGGAAGAGGGGGGAAAAAAGAAAAGGTGGCAGTGGGGTGGATGTCTGATAAAACATTCATGATCACCCGAGTTTGGAGGATGGACACAGAACCCCTTATTCAGCTTGTGGCGTGCAGTTAAAGCCATTTTATAAGCTCGCTCTCCATGTTCTTTGGTCATTGATTTTCTTCTCAGCCCCTTTCCATTACCTGTTGAGATGGGGGGTTTTGCTCTTCTTCAAACACACACACACACACACACACACACACACACTAACACAATCCTTTCTATCTGTCTCTCTAGCCACTGGCACCCTGGTGTATTTCTCCATCTCCTCCGCCTCTTGTAGCAGGAATGACAGGCCATGAGGAATGACAGTGGCTCTGTTTGTCATACAGTAGCAGCAAGAAGCAAGGATTTTTAATTGCATTGGAGAATCTTCATTAAAGAGAGCACATGGGGGCGGGAATGGGGGAGAGGGCTGCATGGGGCGGCGTCGGGGGGCACTCTGAGCATCGTCATTAGGAGAAGGCACAAGCAGCATAGAAGGGTGGGCCCTCTTTGCATGCACACTGAGAATGCCTGCCGTACCTCGGTCATTTGTAACATAATAAGTGCCAGCACAATGACTGCAATGCGAGAAAGCACACCACAGGGAAGAGAAGGGGGAAGGGAGACAGCATGTCTGTCTAAAAGAGGGACTTTTTTTTTTTTTGTCTTGATTAGAAAGTATAATGAGCCACTAAAGAAACAGGAAAAAAAAAAAGATCTCTCCTGAGACTGATGGAAAACAAATTAATCTGGTGATTTGGATTTAATTATTATTTTTCTATTAGTCCACCATGCAAAGACAGGGACAGCCGTCAGAGGCGAGGAGCTGTGCTTGCATTTATTGATTTTTGCCCAGACACATTCAGGGAATACAGATTCATCTGCTCTCCTCCCCACACAATCCGCTATGTGGGATTCCATTAACACAAGAAGCTTCCAGCAACTCTGAGATGTTTAATTTGAACACCATAAATGGAGCTTAAAATAGTGTTCACGCACAAGAAAAGTGGCCTAAGGATGTCTTTTTATGCAATTGAATTAGTCCTCACTTATTGTTGTGTCCTACATAATAACTATTAAATAAACACCCAATAAATTAAATTAAGACAATGTTCTGCTGTATAGAATGAGTCAAGCTCTATTGTTCGTCTCTGCCTCTGACATCTTACACTGCTATACTAGTTGCGTTTAATTTAATCTTTTGTTTTGGATTAATGTAAGAACGCTGCAACTGGACTGTAATTATTCTTCCCATCCATGTAGTATCTTCTCTTTATAGCGTCCTTTCAATACATCAGTAGTCTTGAACACAATGCCTTGTGAGATGTAATGATTTGCAAAGTCAATGATTTGAACTGCCTGTGTGATTAAAGCACAAGGGACCAATTTGCGGCTGCTATATGTAGAATATTGGTGTGCCTCAAGTAGCACTCATATTCTCTCGCTGACATGAAATTCAGCAATTATGCCAGATGAACGCTGTTATTGATTGGTATCCGACCATCCCTCACTGCAAAAGGTTTGCAATAAATGTAATGGCTTGTGTAGACCCCAATCACAGATATTCTGAAAGCCGAACCGTGGCTAATGGCATATGAAAATTCATGTGACAGTGAAATATGCGTTAATCCTTGACCTTTAACCTCTAGGACATCTACAGGAAGTACGCTCAGGGACGCTCTATTGGCTGCTTTTTTGTGACACAAATGTTTTTAGCCACCCTAATGTCAGTCTTATGATTCACTGTCAGCTTGTAAAATCACTGTACTTTTCAGTAATTGCGAACAAAATTAACTAGATAAAAAGTGATTTGGAAGATCGACCAAATAATGTTTTCCATGCAAGGTTGACTAATAAACCCCTGCACAGTCTAAATGAGTGCACTCAGAGCGTGTTTATTGTGGTGAATGTAACCGAGCAGAACCCTCTGTTGCATGATGTAATACACAGAAGGGAGAAATCATCATAATAGCAGAGTAGTAGAGTGACTCATTCGTTGATGAGGTACATTCACACTGTCATTCAATGAGGAGATGCAGTCTGTGTGCACATGTTGTCAGTGTGTGACCAATAGAGAGAGAGAGACAGAGAGAGAGACAGAGACAAAAAAGACAGAGTGAGAGAGGGAGAACATTAGTATGTTCCTTTTCTGGGAATGAGGAGTCATTTGTGCCAGTAAAGTGGAGAAACAAGTCCCAGCCCCACAGTGATGCATCCCTCCATGAAGAATTAGATCACAAGCAAATGTCACCCCAACCTGAGCAAAGCCAAATGACCTTGAATCAAATAAAAACACATCTTTACCAGCGTCAGTGTGTGTACACACACACCGCACAAAATGTCAGCAGATTTTCCATTTGCTAAATCTGTGCCTAAGTGCAGGGGTTTAGCTAAGGTAATCAACCTAGTATTTTTCTGCAAGTCCATGTGAGTGTCACCCCGGAGGAACCCTGCTGTTAACTACAGTTAACTTCAGTTGCTTATAATTTAATCAATTTGAAATAAAGCGGCATGAAATGTAACTCACTTGTAGGGCCAGAGCTTACAAAAAGAGTGAATGAAAAACAAAAAGAGACACACACACACACACACACACACACAAACTGATGTTACTTATAATTCTGTGAATCTTGTTCTGCATTTTGAGGCAGGTGAAGCTGAGGGGGTTTTTCACACGAAATGTCTTTCAAGCTTCAGTGCATTACTTTATCATATTTTACTCATAACCAACTTTAATATCCGCCCACTGTAGCTAATATATATTTGACAGTGGACTATTACTACTACTACTGTTAGATAAGTTACCGTTACTGAAATTTTGCTGTTTCTCTCGCTCCTCTCTGACCCACGGAAAGCATCATTACAAAAGTACGGGTGTAACAACAGTCAGTTTGTTTTATTTTTTCATTTTCTTACAAAGTTCACATGGTCTATTATACATAAATACACTCACATTACTCAAATCATGCATGGTCATTACCTGGAAAATAAGAAACATTATTGTAATTCCATGGAGACGAGACCTGCTTCTATTAAGTCACCCACTAGTGATTTGTAATGCAAAGGTAAGCTACCTTTTATGGGATTCCACTCAAATGCTAATCCACAGGAGGCTCTCATCTCATATTGACAGACATCACTGTTGGCCAAATCAGTCATTAGAGATTTAACAGTGTTCAGTTTCTGCGGGCAGGAGAGTTGTCTTGTTCTTTTTGAGCCCTGACTTTGACAAGTGTGATTTGGCAAAGAGTTTGCTGAAAATTTGGATCAAAGCGTCGTGGAAAAGGAAAACTGGTACTTTCACTGCAGTGCACTCAAAGTGGAATTCGTAACTAATCTCAAATTAGTTATGCTTTGTGTTACATGACCAGCGTTTAGTGTGAACAGGAACTTTTTTTTTTTTAGGACACACACCGAACTCATGAGTGAGAAGTTTGGCACAGGGAAATCAACCCTCGTTATGCAACAATGCCAAGTAACTATAAAAAGTGAATCATCTGATATGAAAAAAACATGAAACACGTAGTCACTGATGTCACTTACAGTTCTGTAGGAGTGCTGGGTCTTAACTTAGAAGCCCTGGGAATTCAGAATTGTCATATTGAAACCAACCAAAGCTGTCAACGGGCTTTTAAAAGATTTTATTTACTGTGAAACAAATTAATTCCTCATCTGTTGGAGAGAACAATGAGTAATAGGAAAAAGGAAGAAACCTCCATTTATTTATTTTTTTTGGGGGGGGGGGAGTTATCATTATTGTCACATGCTATACATATGTACATATTCAACACAACTAAAATCACTACTAGTATGATTCATGACTAAATAATTGTACGAGCTGCCTGAAACATGAGTGGTTTCAACACCCACGCATGACCGCATGTGAAGCATGTTTCACTCAACACAACGTACGTGATGCAGATGCGATGCATAAAAAACCTTTGAGAGCACATATATTTGTGTGTACTGCCATACATGTTAAAATAATAATAAAACAGGAAGCATGCCAAAGAAATCCAAAGTAAATCTGATGCTAATACGTTGTATCAAAATGCTTCCTATGGTCTAATTATAGACCTTAAAGTCTCATTTAAATGCGGAAAAAAAATTGTCCATGCATACCATATGAGCTATTTTCAGATAGAGAGCGTCAAGGCCATCAAAAATCCATCTATTGAACAAGCTTTCATATTTATTCTAGAGGTGCGTTTGAACTGTGTATAAACCCTAAGAGCTATTATAAAATGTATGAAAAAAGACTCCCCTGCAGCCATAAACACATAATGCCGGCCAGCGTCTGTACTCATTTTAATCAGCAAATGCATAAAATCAGGCAAAATGTGTAGCTCCTGTAGCTTAACGTGAAGACAAACATTTTTATGAAGCCTTACAGCAGTAAAAAGGTGTGACTTTTTAGACCAAAATCGTGTGATATGAAAAGTCTGATATGAATGAAGCCATATGAACAACTGCACCCTAAGGTTCGCATTATGAGCTTTAGCAGCACTGTTTTAATCTTGATAATGTCCAGATATATCAAAGCAAAGTTAGAAACTATAAGTAAGATAACAGAGAAACTATAAATATTCATGACTCTTTATTTCTAGATCAAATAAGTTTTTTACACATTTTGAATACATAATAATAGATCACGGTGTTTAAAGCTACTTTTTGATTTTTGGCAATTTCTCTATAAGGCAGTCTTTAATCCTTCAAAGCAATAACAGCTTGGTTGGAGGCATCGTGAGCTGACATTTGCCTCCAAACCTGATTGCTAAAGGTTTTAGAGGGGTTCATCTGAAAAAATGTTCATGTTTAAAGATATACAACTCCTTATGGTGCCAAGCAACATATTCAAATCCCTCCAGCTTTCCTTCAGCTCACTGTTGATATCTTGAAACTCAAAACATCAACAGTGAGCTGGGAGGAATTTTGAGAATTTGTGGTCACAATAACGAAATCAGGGAGTACATCTTTACAGACCTATAAACCGGTAACCTCCTCGTGGGAGTGAATTCTTTATGAAAGACAGGTGCGCTGGGAAGCCTACTGTATAAAAACAATGAGACAAAATATATACAATATGCAGCGTAAGGGCCTTCCAGTGACAAAGATCGGGAACACTGAAGACAACATCTGTCAGTCATCCTGCCACACCTGCATGTTTGAAAGTTTCATTATGAATAATGCCTGTTTAATGAAGCCTTAAAGTACAGTGGTGTCAAAGAGAACACCATCTCGTGAGAAATTAAGGCAGGTTTGTTAAAACTAATCTAATTTACAATGCTAGAATGGGCCAGTTTAGCCTTAGGAGTACAGTGTAACATGTATTACCTGGAGCAGAATACAAATAATGTATGTATTTGGACTAATTTGATAATTAACAGTCACAATTAATAACTTTAATTGACAAAACAAACAATTCAGATGTTCATGTGGAACTGGAGTGATGAGGAATTACAATAAATAAAGCTGAAACGTTTGAAGTTAGTTTTCCAGAAATCTATGTCTGGACCAAAATTAGAATTAGATGCACTAAGAATTATTATTTGATAAAAATGTAATTGCAACGCTCAGTCAATGATGTGAGACTGAAACAAAACAAAAGAGTCACCATGAGGTTAAGGACACCTCGTCCAGCAGCTCAAATGATCTGTTTGTTAAGCGGCATCTGAAGATAGACTTAGGTGGGCCAGTGGGGGTGGTCTTAAGACGATTTTAGGACTGATGAAAACAGGCCCCGTGTTAATTAATACTGGCAGGCCTCTGTTCCTCCTGGCAGTGTGCAGGCAGACATTCTGGCCTGCCCTCAGTGACGCCTGGTCAAAAATAGGGCACCACACAGCACAGTAATGATCACAATGGTGACATCATCTTTGCCTTCAATGTGCTCTCCCCTCAGTGCTCGTCTGAACAAAGAGCAGCAGGCATGCAGGGAGGGAGGCAGATGTCACTTTGTGTCTGGGGAACATTAAGACCAACAAATGCTATTTGAATCGTTGGAAGAGCCTTTTAGTGGTCGTGTGGGGTAAAACATTGTTTTGCTAAAAGTCACTAATTGAAAAATTGGCTCTTTCTCTTTATGAATCAAGTGTGTGCGTGTGTGTGTTTTTTAATGGCCTCTGCAACACATGTGGACTAAAACGAAACATGTATAGGTTTATATTTGCCGTGTGCAACAGAGCAAAGCTATGGCGAGAGAAGAATGTCCGCAAATAACTCACAAGCATTTTAGATGGTGCCCCTCAAACATGTGACCTAAAGTGTTAACACATGTGGCCTTGCCTCTTCACTGTTGTTGCTGATGTATGTTCCGATGTATGTTTCCAGAAGCGTGTTTGAAGCAGGCGGATGCCCCCTTTAGATACAGCCTAACGTCATCATCAAGCGGAAGAAGACCTCCTCATTATAAAAATATGAATACTTCTTCACTGTCTGTCTATCCTCAAGTTGCCATGAGACCAACAGAGATACTGCACTGTAAGCGTACAACTGCACTCCATACAAAACGGGTTTTTTTAGCCTGCAGATTGTTGTTCTACACAATTTATGAACTTTTTAAAAAAAAAAAGAGAGAATCATCTGCTGGTGAGAGGGTTTCTAAAAGCAACACAACATAGGAAATTCCCTGGGACAACAACCTACAATATGTGCTTAGTAAGTTCACTCAACTCTGCGCTGTGTTGCGTGTTTGTTTCCATGAATCTTCTGTTTGATTTACACTGGAAATAACTCACAACCTTAGCCTGGATGTTCCTTCTGAGGGGTTTCTCCGAAGCCATAGACTCGCTTGCTCTTTGTGCCCTTGAAGACACTGAGCTTGTATTGTAGTTCTCCTATAAACCAGCCTTTTGTGGTATTCATGTGTCTCCACAAACAGAGCAAGAGCGAGGGAGGAAGGGGGACAGAGTGAGAGGGAGGGAGAGAGAGAGAGAGAGAGAGGAAACAGACTCTCAAGACCTGGACAAGCCGTGGGAAAAGAGGGGTCTTGTAGAGGAAAAGCAGAAATGTCTCAGGACATTCCTTTGTGATTACACAGCGCTGGACAAATCCAGACATTCTTGCAGTTATTCTGTGTCTTAGGGCTCAAGTTAAAATCAATTCAGTCATGAGCAGAGTGTAAACACACATCAACATCAACATCTCCATGTTCTCATTTGTTGTTGTGACATTTATATTTGTGACTTTTAAGCCATTTGATTTGGTTGAATAGGCCAAACATGACAGTAAAGGCCACTGCCAATTTGCACTAATTATGCTTTTTATATTCCTCACATTAGGAAACTTTGATTTGGCGGCAAGCCATCCGGTGTAGCTGGAAAAAATGAACAACAGCTGAGAGAGACAGGTAGGTATGCGTCTCATATCCACACCACATAAATAAGAGGATTCAAGTAAGAGGAGGGCATTGTCTGCAAATCTCAGGTTACATGCCTATGATCTTAGCTGAAAGAGCAAGCTGCCCCCAGTGGGAAAAAAAGCATGTTCCTCCCTTGTCACAGCTAGCATGAATGAGAAAGAGCTCAGAGGAATGCTCCATTATCATCATATCAGGAGCATTGGGGGGAGGAGAGCTTGTAGTCTCTCTTCACGTAGTGTGCAGAATCATGTGTCTGAAGGAGCAAGGGGGAGGCGGGGGGGCGAGTGGCATTGGCCTACAGACCCGCAATTGGGTTGAGCATCCTCCTCCCCAACTCACCAGACCTTGCACTTCCTCATTTGTCTAGGTCAGGCGTCCTTTTTGTCAGCAATTAATCTGCAGCACCGCCCTCCTATATTTATCCCTTTCACTCTCTGTTTCTCCTTCACCTCTTGTTCTGTTAGCCTTGAGTAGATTTACACTTGGTTTTGATCACTGTTCACCGTTGTATACATGCGACTAATCATGGATCCTTTTAAGAGCTACATTTTTACGGTGCATGATGAGTATCTTGTTGACCTTCACATTATTATGCATCTGCTGTGCAACAATGCTCCCTCTCCGCTCCAAGCTGACCTTTCCGGACCCCCCACACACTTAACATGAATTCAGCGTGTTACATTTTTAGACGGTAAAAATTAATTTTACTCGGGGAAAAAACAGAACAAAACAAACAAAGAAAAAAAACGTCTGTAATAAATGCAACATGAAAAGAAAAGTGTGCGTTTAGATTTATCTTTGATCAATGCTTCCTGAGGTCTACTAAATTAGACGTGAGTTAAAGTATGCAAATCAAATGAATGCTGCTAATCCTGGATTTACTGCGATGATGGGATCTACAATGCCTTTCAAAGCAATTATTCAAATCAATCTAATTAAACCTGTTGAAATTGGCTTTAATTGCCTCCCTGACTAAACAAACACTAAGTTCTGGCATGCAAATAATGGTGCAGCTCAATTGCTTCCTCCAAGCATGTGGCGGGGAAATGTGTGAACTACAGTGCCCCTCAGTGGCTGCTAGCTCCTTTTCATAATGACGTCAGCCCTGGACATTACTGTGTATACACGGTATGTGTGTGTGTGTGTGTGTTTGTAATTGTAGAAATGACAGAGGCAATTCAGTAATCCACCTACAATGAATGATTAGATCAGATGTTTATTCGTCTATACATTTAAATAAAGACACCAAATCTGACTTTTTTTTAATGGATGTTTTTTATAACCCTGTGATGAACTGGCAACTTTTCAAGGGTGTACCCCGCCTCACGCCCTAAGTCCGCTGGGATAGGATAAGTGGTTCCAGAAAACTGATGGATGGATGGACTTTAGTATTAAATCCTGTTACTTTCTTTGCTTCTGTCATTTCATTTCATTAATGCTTCTTTTTATCTATCACTATAGTTTGAGGCTGCAATCTACAAGTCTGAACGACCTGTACTCACATTTATTATGTGTATTAATTACAAAGAGTGAGGCCACTCCAGATCATTGTGCAGCTACCACAGCCCTTTTTTTTGCTCATCAGGATATAAATGAAAATGCTAAAAAACACTTGAACAGCAAAAACGTACCTGATTTCTAAGGTCATTTTTATTATATGTGTATATGTGTGTTGCATTTCATATCTATCTATCATCACCTAACAAAAATATCGCCATGCAACTATCAACTGTCCGACTAAAGTAAAATATTACAATAACAATCAAAGATTAAAATATAGAAGTTTTCATGTACAACTGTTCAGCATCTACAACATTTGTATAAAATATAGATAAGTTATGAGTAAATAAGACAAACAAAAACAACATGAATATCCACTCCAATTTAAATATATTGAATTAAATATACAAACATTCATACACAAAGAAATTGGTGATAAATCTCATTATATTAATAAAGCCATGACAGGATTCCACCATTTGGTAAAGATGGATCTTTGGAGCCTTAATAAATATGTAATGTGCTGCATCTGATCGAGGTCCCAGACCTGATGCAGGAGGGGTCGGTCTCAACCATCTAATGGTTATACACTGCTGCTGTAAGTGATGTATTTAAATATGATTTGATATAGTTTGCTGTTCTCTATTAAACGTTTACTCAAAATGCCACAAAACAACAACAACATTTTTTCACTAATCAGTGCGATCAGTGAGATTTCCATCGCTCGGCATTTCTTACCTCACCGCAAAAATTGATGACTATTTCATTTGTGTCACTCAAAGAACTGAAAAGTCTCTTTCCGGGAACAAAGGATAATCTGCAGACTTTATTACAAACAGTTTTCATTAAAAACACTTTCTATGGAAGAGTATGCTCTGTGGATGATGTAATCTCTCCGCACCCTTTGTCTTCAGGAGGAGCTGCTAAATTATGAGATGTGTTTTCTTTTTTTCACAACTCTCATAGGGAAAAAAATGTTTGTTGAGTATTTGGCATTTGTTCAGCACTGCTATAAGCAAAGTTTTTTTCGCTTATTAATTTTGACGTCTCCCTCGGGGCAGTAATTTTGAAAATGTCAGAATGCCATGATGCACGTAAGATACATAACATGCCCCAGTTTTGTCAAAATCCAATGAATGCTGTATATGAGACATTGTATGTGAAGGACAGATACTTAAACAGATACAGAAACTTCAATCTAAATAAATATATATTTAGTTTTAATGCCAGATACATGCCAGATAAAAATACAACATAAGCAATTTAAACACAATTGTTGCCGTCTCTATTTCCACCATGATAGTTACATTTCTCCTTTGTTAATTGTATAATTCGCTACACCCTCTCTATTCTTGTTTTATTTACTAAATATATAAAATTCCGGCCATATACTGTATTAGGGAGGTCCCAGATTTAATTATTTTTCCATAAATCCTGTCATTATCTCGGCTGCTCTTCATATTACAAAGATGACTAGTGTGAGATTTCTCAGGCTACACTGAAAACTAAACGGTTGCTTTTACGGTAACAAATTGGCAGCCATGCAGAATTTTACCGTAATAAATCTGGTAATAAAAAAGGTTCTAATATTACAGTAGAAGGATATTAGTACTGTTGATGAAATATTATGGTGTTTTACAGTACAATTAATAGTCTCTAATATATATAAAAAAGCTTGATTCTGTATAAATTCCTTGATGTAAAAATCATAAAGGTTTGCAGTTTTACTGCCATGGTTATCATAGTCACAGCTCATTGTTGTACCACACTGTAAAAATAATTCATTAATTATTCATTACAAGTAAAAGTCTTGCACTTCTGGTTTTAGTTATACAAACATATAGATATATTATCAGTTATGGACTTACGTGCAGAATGACCGTGTCTGTTGAACTATTATATTATTACTAGTAATATTACTGTAAATATATTGAGTTATTTTCCACCACTGCCTGTAATATATGACTGAAATGAAAAATGAAAGTTCATCAGATAACCGACTGAACTGCTGGCTTTATGAAATTAAAGGACTAAATTTCAGTTCCATTTTTTCAGGAGGGGAGTATCCAAAATATGGCAACTTGCCTGCTACACAATGTTGCAACCTTGTACTATTTACTGTTTATCTGCTTTATTCACAAGTTATATTCCAGACTTTAAACTCCAAATGGTGTCTTTTATGTCCAGCTGGATTCACTGGCTGATGTTTTGGGCTGCTTCAGATGCACATTTTGCCAAAATCCTAAACACACTGCCAGAAACTAGCAGTGGTAATGACTACAAAGCCATGGCACATACAGTCCTTTCCACAGGGAATATACTGGCGCTGTTAATAATGCATGCTTCTTGTGTCTTTTGACATGCCACAGATTCTGTAAATCCTCATAGACTTTTTATTTGTATTTGCTTTGCTTCTTAAAATTCAGTAATATATGGCTTTGCATGTGATGCACGCAAACTCAGCAGTGATGAAGCACGTGCTGGCTGTTTTTGTCTGTTTAGTGTTTGTCTACTGAAACTTTGCTGTGAAAAGCAGAAGTAACAATTCGATGCATCATGTACTGCATATCTGGCATATTTTTAGAACGTACGTGTACTTAAGTACTATATTTGAGTATAATTTTAAGGGGCTTTGCAGATTTAGATTATTAATAGTAAATCAAATAAAATCATGATGTATGATTATGAATTAAGGTGCCAATTATATATACAAAATAAGTCAAATTACTCCCACCTTTACTGGCTGCAACGTTAGTGGTGCTTACACATTAATGCATCACTAATTATACACTTGTTATGCTATCAACCATGACTAATACTTTGTGCACCACCCTTGTATTTGCTTATTACATTCATATCTATATATACAGTGATACTTCTCCAATATTTGTATATACCTGACACAACATTTTCACATTTCTATAATGTATAGCACAAATAGATACTTTAGACAGTACCCTACATTTTTGTCCTATTTTATTTGTATCCGTTTATATAAGCTTTTACTAAATATTTTATTGTGATGTCGGCTTTGCTAACGTCCTCCCCTCCCTCACTTCCTCTATGGAGTCTAGGTGGCAGTCTAGGAAAGAGCTGGCTTCTTTACTAGTTTGTTATCTGTGTCTAGTGTCTTTATGTCGAGTGCTGTTACCGCAGCTAGAACTCTTATTGCTGAGCGGATCTATTTTTATCATGCAACATATTTTATTGAACTGCTGTTAACCTTCATATGAAAATAAAGCTGAAGGTTTTATGCTTTTATGTGGAGAATGACAGCAATCAAACATGTGCACATGTGCCCTGTCATGTGAGAGTTGTAGTACTCAAGATTGTTTTTGGTCTCAAGACTACTTTTTAAAGGCCTTGGTCTAGTTTTGGAATTGACCATATTTTTTAAAAACCCTTTTAACTGTCTTGGTTTCAGACAAACAGGCCTCAGGATTTTATTTCAAGACCAGTCTCAAGACAAGTCTTGTCTTGGTCTTACCCTGCCATGGTCTCAACCCCTCAAAGCCTTGGTCGTGTCTCAGTCTTCCCCTGTCTTGGTCTAGGTCTTGACTTGGTTTCAACCCCTCAGAGTCTTGGTCTAGTCTCTTTCTTGATACACTCATGCCTTGGTTTTGGTTTAGGTGATCTTGACTTGGTCTTACCCTGCCTTGGTTTTGGTCTTGACTCTGTCCTCAACCCCTGAAAGTCTTGGTCTCAACTCGGTCTCGCTCTGCAAGCGGTCTAGTCTTGGTGTTGATTTAGTCTCAACTCCTCATCGTCTTAGTTTTGTCTCAGTTAAACACCTCAAAGTCTTGGTCTTGGTCAGTCCCATCCTGTATTGATCTTGGTCTTGTCTCAGTCTCACCCAGTATTGATCTTGGTCTTGACTCAGTCTCATCCTGCCTTGGTCTTGGTCTCGACCCAGTCTTGTTCTGCTTTGGTCTCGGTCTCGACTTGGTCTCACCACCTCAAAGTCTTGGTCTTGTCTGTGTCTCCATACACTCTGGTCTTGGTCATGCTTTGGTCTTGGTTTAGGTAGCCTTGACTAGCATACATCATTTTGCAAAGGCCCAATCTCCTCACTCACTTGTTGATGTTTTTATCTGAGCCACATGTCGGCGCTGTTTGACTTGCCTCAAAAGTGTCTGTCAGAGTCATGGTGAGGTTTAATATCATTTATAAATGTTATCATTTATAAATAAGTTATCATTAGCTGGAAATCTACTCTACAAAAAAGGGCGGATGGATCCTGTGCATAAAGATAATGAACCACCTGAAAGCATTATTTTAAACCACTCCCTCCCTCCGGCTCTTTAAATCACCTGACCCCCTCTGTGTCAACAGCAGTCAACAACACAGACGCCATCGTTCCTGTTGTGTGTGTGTGTGTTAAAAGCAAGGCAACACACACAAAAAAATCAAAGGTGAGGCTGTGTGTTGACAGAGCATCGTGTAATTGATTTAGTGAATTGAAAAATGACACGAAACGAGCGTTAGTCAACGTTAAACGTGGCGTTAACGTTTAAACGGTCTCCTCAACGCCGTGCTAGCCAGCTTAGCTCGCAGCTAACAGAGTTGTCCAGCCGCTGGATGGCGAACAGCTCTGCGGAGAGGAAAACAACAGCTGAACTCTTCCGTCTTCCATATCTGAACCACCACTGAAGAGACGAGCTTAAAATGTGCAACTAAACCGCTTTAACCCACCGCCTTTTTTAAATATAAATGATTATTTTATCAGCTAGTAGATAACCGTTATCGTTGTTTTGTAGCTAACCGTTAACGGTCGTGTTTGAAACGTGAAATGTGCAACGGCTGTCCGTTAGGTTTAAGTTGCGACACACTGTTTAGTGTTTGCAATGAGGAACTAACAACGGGGAACTAAAAACTATAGCTAATTTGTGTATTTTAAACGCCTAAGGTTCAGCTTCAGTCGGTTAGATCAGCCAGCGGGCCAAAAAAATAAATAAAATAGAGCTAACCAACGTTGACGTTTGACCTTATTTGTGATTTGGTGGCGAGACAAGCTCGTAAATTATCAATCAGCAAAAGCATCGAGAGGACGAGAGGAGCAGGCAAGGTAATGCTGCTGCTGCTATCATTACCAACTGTTTGGTTAAAGTAAAGGACTAGTTAAGTTGACTCCTGTGCTAGTTATCTAACTAGCAGTTAGTCATACTGGTGCATGGGCATTAGCTGCAGGTATTGTGTCCTGTTGCCATCATTAAAACTCATGTTAAACCAAGCAATTTATGTTTATGCTCATTTTTAATTGGTGTAACTTTGTCACTGTGAAGGCTTGGTTTTTAACTGAGTATTATGCACTTTAATGAAGGTGGGATGTTTGTTTTAATAGACTACATTAGTTTCCATTTTATAAACTGGCAACATGGTGTGTATATTTATCCCAGGAGACATGACACCTGCTGCTTGTTACACAGAATCACATGTATCGACTAGTATACATGCACAGGCTCAAGATTTTGGCCATTACATGCAAAAAGCTTTATGCGTTTCTCACATTTTTGTCTTAGACCGCTTTCAGTTTTTCCCCTAACTATCTTGTGCTCTCTTCCAGGCGGTGCTAAAGGTTTCTAACTGCTGTGTTGTGGGTTCAAATGTGCGAGTTATCTGCCCTTATTTACTGCTCTTCATTTCAGTCTGACAGGCTGCTGGCTTGCTGAGCTATCTTTGACCACAGGTGCTGTAGCTAAATGTCCATGGATCCATGTCATTACCAGGGAGTAACTCATACTGTGTCCCACCTTATGTCAGAAACGCTCAACTCTCCCTTTTCAGGCTGACGTTCAGCCGCATCGGTAGACATTATCTGACTCTGCGCTGTGTGTTGAATTTAGTAAAGCAGCTTAATAATAAACTGATGTCTCATAAGTGTTGTCGGCCACTCCTGTTTGCTTAGACACGCAGTTCAGATTGCTCCAAGTGTCATGTTCATGTGACAGAGTTCATAGTCCCTAAGATAGGCACTGTGATTATGATCCCACGTCTAGGAAGCAGCATGGTGGCAAGTTTTGATGTTTACAGACGCGCTCTCACGTGCACTTCATCCACATATCAGACATCCTCGCACACCGTCCCCCACCAAGCCTCGTTACTGTAAACTTCTTGCCCTCTCTTTCCATTGGGTGGGGAGTTACTGATGCAGTTGTGAGCAGGTTCTCCACGCTTCCTGTCAGCACTCATCTCAGTTGTCGTGCAATAGGATTTACTGGATTTCTCATCCTTCGTTTCACAACAGACAATCCATGATGGACTCCAGGTCTCGCAGACTTCCGTTTTGTCTGCCCAGCTCGAGGACGTCCTATACATCCAGTCCAACAGTCTCCTCCTCGTCACCGGGCTCCAGTAGGTTGTACAGTAGGGAACCAGTGCTGAGTAATGACCGCTACCCGAGGACGACATCATCATCTTCTTACAAAGCAGACCTGGACCAACAGGTAGGCCGACGGCACAGCCTTCAGGCTTCTTGTACAGAAATGACCAAAGGCTAGGAACCATGCAGAGCATTGCTGTTTTATACACAGTAAACACACACACACACACACACCCTCCAGATATTTGCCTACAGCCATGGGTGTCATGATCAAATCCAAAGATTCGATTGGGAACAAATTAATTTTCAATTAAAACTTTTTTTTTATCAGCAGTGAAACTATTTACAGCCATATTTTCTTTTTAAAATGTACGGCACTAAGAGCCATATGTTCAAAGTTAAATAACTTATTTCACCTGTCAACCGGGAGAAATGAATCTTGAAGATGAATCTTGTTGTCCTGAAAGGAGAATCGTTGATCCTGCTACCTAAGCATTCAAAAGGACAACAACACTCCCTCGGTTTGCCGTGTCAGTCTTATTGTCTAATGCGGCTTCACTGGATGTTTTTTTTTTTTTTTTTGTGGTATGTGTTTTTTAAGCTGTCATTGTTGAACAGCACCTTCATCTAAGTCAGCCCTGTATGCAAAGGTCATGTAGGGTGACAATGTCTGCTGGAGGCGTTGGTTTAAATTGAATAAAACCATCAAGAGCAACAATAACAGCAACTGCACTTGTTGGACCCGAGTCCCCGTCATCCTACTATATCTGTGTTGCTATTCCACTTGGGGCTTTACCCATCTGCCTTGTATCTGCTAGTGTGTATTCCAGAGAGAGCGCCTTCAACTGAGCTCTCTTTCTTACAGGTTCCCTCAGGAACACGGTACAGTACCTAGCTACACATATCAGCGGTGCAACGGCAGTCGCTTTGGTGGTCTTTTTATAGGGCAGCCTAGATTCCTTGGCACACATTGCGTGTATTTTAGTCCTGCCTCTCGTCAAGGGCCATCTCGAAAGATAGTGTTGCTGACGGCCTGGGCCCTGTCTGGTTGTTTCTGTTCTTTCTAGAAGAGTCCCAAGCTAGGTGCAAAGATCTAGCAAATCACTCACCTCCCATGGTTATATTTATTATGGGTATACAGAGATGAGCTTCAGTTTAAGACGTGTTTTTTTTTTTTCTTCAGTGTGACTCGCATGAACACTCACTATGAACTCAAACAGGAAAGTTTACAAGAAGACAACACTTCCAACTGTTGTGCCACTAGTGATCGTGATTGTCAGGAAGAGATAACTAACTTTAGTCTTACCTGCACAGGTGTGAGTACTAACTAAATGTACGTGCTCCTTTTGAAGAGTTCTCGCTTCCTGGGGTCGTCCAGAGACTACAGCAGCTCTGACAGCCGCTCCAGCAGCTGGAAGTTGCCCTCTTCTCTGACTTCATCCAGCAGATCTTATGAACGCCCGTGGGCTGAATCCTCTCTCAGCAACAGGAGCAAACTGGTACTGGAGCTGTACTATGTTATTTGTTAATAGCAGGCAAAAAAACACAACAACACACAGCCTGGTTAAATGTATTTCCTAAAAAACATTTCAGAGTGGAAGTTAGAGGAATATTTCTGAATGATATGATTTGAAATATGACTGCATTTTATTTTTTTAATGTCTGCCTTCATTTCCCCAGACTGATTCTGAGGGGAGGTTGGGGATGCGCTCAGTTCTGTTGAACGCCACTGATGATGGCGATTCTAAAAGGGCCAAACTGTCATACGGCAACAGAGGACTGTACTCAAGAACGCCCAGCACCTTCACTTACAGGATCCACCTATTCCAGCAATGGGCTTAGCAGTGGCAGAGGTACATAATACCAGACTTCTGGATGTCATGAGGAAAAGTGTTTCCCCGAGGGGACACTCACTGATTTTTGAACCTGTATCCTGTTGATCTGATGTGGGGATGTGAAGCTAAAGCACTGCATGCAGTTTCTCCAGAGCGCACCCCCACCGCCTGGCTTGAGCTACACATTGTATTTCCTCATGTTCCCACCTGCACCGGCAGGCCGAGGCATCACCAAGATGAGACGGCTGTTTTGTTGGCTTATTAGCAGTAGAAGCTGACACAGATGATACGGGATACTAGAAAAATCTGATCACATTGAGCATCTATGATCATTCAGTCAATACACCGAACACACAGGCTCTTTATTAGTCGCTGAAGTGTTGCTGAAGTGTCGTTTGTTCTGTTTTCAGTCACGTCTGAGCAGGCTTTGGTTGCATTGGCTATCGCCTTACAATGCTTTTGATTATTTATCTGCATTCATAGGCAGATATCTCTTCACAAAGAACACGTAAACAATGACTGACGCACAGAAGAAGTAGTTTTGGCTCTGGTGTCTGTTATCCAGATATCCGCTGGCTACAATCGAAGCCCTGAAACACTGGGCATTGTCCCAAAGAGACTAAACTGTCGTCAGAGTATGGCTTCTAGTCAGATTGCATCTGTGCTAAGATGAACAGTAGGTCACATCACTAAAATGTCACCATTACCACACCACTAAAGCGAAATATAATGAGCGTTGCAGTTATTTAGATTCAGAAACCTGACTCTGAACTTGAATGATGAACTACTGGTGTGTATATGTCTAGGGTTACAACAATGCAGCCACCATCAGGTCTATTGTGGAAATAACTGACTCCACGCAAATAAATGTTTGAACATTATTTCATTATTTTATCATGATTGATTTTATCATGAATTCAGGTGAATCATAGATCATGTTATTTAATCTCCTCTTGGTTCTGCTTCCAAACGTCACATAATCTAAAACTACATGAGCAAACCAATAGACTGATAGATACCTATGCTGACTGGACTTGCAAGTGAGTTATGAGTACTTCATTTCATGTTTAAGTTTAAGCTTCTCTTCACAACTTCAAATTAAACTCAGGTTGTAGTCACCATTTTGAAGCCTGTCTTTGATGCCGTTTTGGCTGGCAAACCTGTCTGTAGTCTACAGGCCAGTTAAAATCGAGGAGAAAAACAAACAAATAATTTAGATCATGATTAAATAGATATTTCTTTTTGGCCAGATCGCCCACCCCTAATCTCTACTGCCTTGTGTAGGTGCAAAAGGATAATTTAGTGTTGCATAAATCTCCACTAACATCTGGACTGAAGTTTTATGTGCTGTGATTTCTGGAGATGTCGAGTGAAAGCCTATGTGCATGGACTCTGTCAGCAGTGGATTTGGGTGCAATTCATCATTTCAGCTAGCATTCACCAGACTTAGACGCTTACTACAGAAATGTCTGGACACATAAGAAACTAGTGTTGAATAAACTGAAAGATTACAGTTAATTAGCTCTGAATGTAACAGTGAAAGTTAGATTCTGGTAACTTCTATGTTAAACTGATCTGGAAGATGTGCCCAGCAAACCTCAAACCAGTTTGTGTGCTCTTGTTTTTTTTTTAACAGGTACAAGTGAAAAACAAAATGACACTTTTGAACCGTCGTGGAGCTCGTGCCGCTTACTCTCACGGTCGTCGTCATCTTCCTCCACCTCAAACCCGCTGCTGTCCAGGAGAGAGTTGGAGACAAAGAATGAGCCCACTCTCTCAGGTTTGGGAGAGAGAAGGCTGAGGACTCCTGGATTGGCGTCTTCATTGTGTAGGCATATTTTGTGATGCAAACACACACACGCATACACAGCATGACTAAATGTGTTATATTTGAGCCAATCTCCCACTTGAACTGCTCTTTTTTCCCCCTTATTTCAGATCAGACAGACAGGGTGACCTCCACATATGCACAGGGAGCTCGCCCTAAAGACACTGCCTACTCCCCCTCTTCTTCCTCCTCCTCTTCCTCATCTTCTTACTCCCCCACCGCTAGAGAAAGCTCCCTAAATCGCCACCTCTCATCTTCAACCTCCCACCGGTCTTCTCCTTTGGTGCGTGACTTAGGCAACAGAACCACAGCCCGTTTCATGAATGAGCCATCCACCCTCCACTCATCTCAGGAACAAACAGGAAACCCTGAATCTTCCTCAGATATCTCCTCCTCTTACTCCACCCGCACCCCGTGGTACACCACTCCCCTGGCAAGACCAGAGGCCACGCTTCCTCCCAGGCCGGCGCCCGAAGGAGGAGAGACGGAAGGCCGTCGCTCCACTCGACGCCTTCTGTCCCGTCTCTTTTCACGCCGCTCCAGCCAAGACTCCAGCGGATCCTCCAGTGTGCGCTCTCTTGACGATGACAGTCCATCAACTGGTGGAGAGTCTGTGGACAGTGACGAGGGAGCCAGGATGTCCAATGTGGAGCCTGACGCTGGAGGGTCAGAGGCGACCTTGGGCGGCCTCAGGAATCGAAGAGCAGATCCTCGCCCCCATCCAGGAAAACAACAACGATAGCTATCCTAGTGGCCTGTCTCGGCCCAGAATGTCACTGTGGAGAGAGCCCGGCGTTGGCAGCAGTAATAACACAAGCAGCGGAGGCGGCAGCAGCAGCAGCAGCAGCAGCTCCTCCTGGCTCTCCTCCTCCCTCCGTGGCCGCTGCCCTCCCCTCCTCGCTCGCCTCAGACGACACACCAGAGATGAGAGTGCACACTCAGAAGAAAGCTACAGCCGCCCACAGCATCTGCTGAGAAGGTGGGATAACCTTGAGCATAAATCATCGCAAGACGACGACGATGAGGAGGACGACGATGAAGATGAGGACGAGGAGGAGGAGAAAGAGGAAGGAGCAGTTGGTTTAGATGCCTTTGGCTCAGGCCGTCCCCGCAAACTCGAGGACGACACTTTACCTGAACTGGAAGATGCCTCGGTTGAGTTTTCACCACGTCGCAGAGTCGGAGTGTATGAAAACCTCTCGGTTTCTATGGGTCCATTGAGCGGTGTGGAGAGCCAGCTGGATGGCCAGAAGGAGAAGGCCGTTTCCAGTAGGGATCAAGAGAAGCTGCGCAAGATCAAGGAGAGGTAATGGATTATGATCTCTCACGTAATATGCTTTTGATGCTTCCTGTCCTCGTAAGAGTGGTACGTGCTAAATAATTATGAGCTTGATTGCTGTCTCAGAGTTGTGAATAATACAAATATCAGTTTATTTTGTATTTTAGGTCCCTTTTTTTTAAAGCTCAAAAACTTTTATTTAAATGTTAAATTGCCTGTATTTCACATTTAATAGATCATCTGGTAGAATAATTTATACTTAGGCTAAGGTTCAACTTGCACACAGCACGAGCAACAGACTGCGGGACTTTAAATCTCTTCAAACTGTCAGATAAAAAAATTCAACTGATATTTATTGTTCCCTTCTCTCGCTGTACTTCAGTGTACTATTTCTTTTCTTTCTTTTTTTAAGTAGAAGAGTTGCATATATAATCTTCTGTAGAGTTAAACATGCTCCTGTCCTCCTAAAGACTGCTGCTGGAGGATTCTGACGAGGAAGAAGGCGACCTGTGCCGTATCTGCCAGATGGGCGAGGAATCGATGTCCAACCCCCTGATTCAGCCTTGTCGCTGCACAGGCAGTCTGCAGTACGTCCACCAGGAATGCATCAAGAGGTGGCTTCGCTCTAAAATTGGCTCAGGTAAATACAAACCTCCGGCTTTGCTGCAGCTTTCATCAAGACCGCGTCTTGTCAAGCGTCTCACTGTGTTTTTTATTTTTAATTTTTAGGCACAAACCTGGAGGCCATCACAACATGTGAGCTCTGCAAGGAGAAATTGCGCCTGAACATCGACAACTTTGACATTCAGGAGTTGTACAGAACACACGTGCAAGTAAGTTTTACTTCCTCTTGTAGAGAATTAAACATAAAAGTTACAAGTAATGCAATTTATTAATGCCAGTAAAGAAATAAAGAAGCAAACGCCAGTTTGAAAGCCGACAGTGTAAAGCAGAGAGCGGTGCGACGTGTTTAGGTTTGATGGACATCAAGCGATCAGATTACAGTTTGCATAGATACAGATGGTTGCCTTGAGGGAAATGAGTGGACATGCATAACAAATGCGGGCGCTTCCATTCAGAGCACGAGGGCTCACTGAATGTGAATCACGCTGTGGCGTTCAGATCTCAACCCAGCTGGACGCCTATGTGCGATTTAGGAGCAGTGTGTTACATAGCGCTCTGCACCGCCTTCATCAAAACACTTAATGAGGAAATAACTCCTGAAGAACGACGGTCATCCGGAGACTTTTCTAATCATGTGAAGCGGCACTGAAACTGACATTTTATGTCGAGCTGTCCTTTATTTTGTAACCCGTTCATACGTACCGCGTGTGCTCTGCATTAAAAACAGTTTGCTCAGTCGTCTTTTTTTACTTGCTCCACAGTCAGAATATGATGAGTTCATCAGCAGCGGTCTCTATCTGGTGGTGCTGCTTCATTTCTGTGAACAGCGGTTCTCCGATGTCCTGGGAGCAGTCGATGCAGCCGGGGTGAGAACACACTGACACACACCCACAGGGCTAATTCACTATCACTATTGATCACGTATTAGTCTTCCGCAACATTAGTTGTACCATTTTTGTATTTTATTTCGTGTACGCTCATGTTTGCACACATTGTGCGCTCAAGTCTTTGCTGATGTACACGGTGGAAATGTTTCAGTGTTGAATGAATGTGGTAGAATATAAATCTTGAATAGAGAAACGTCTTCCCTTTCTCACCCAGTTATTCAACCTGGTGAGAATCCTTCATGAACACATGGACAATCTTGAAAGTATGTTCTTCTTCTCCCATGCTTATGTACTTTGAAAGGCTGCAAACTTGTAGATTGTGTGTTTTCGTTGTTACGTGGCTTCATAATTTGATTCAAGTGTCTCTGGATTGCAGTTCCCCACGGAGAAAGTGACGAGGAGAGCCGAGACAACAGACCATCTATCGACTTTTCTGACCTGGATGATGATCTGGAAGAAGAGTACTAATCAGTGATGGAATGAGGGGGAGGGGGAGAAATATAAAAATAAATAAAATTTAAAAGTGGGATGACCTGAAGTCGCAGGGCTACTCCATGCCATTTGGTGGCTCGTCCAGTTTTCGCACATGCTTCGACATCGTCATATTCATGAAAATCTGAAATGCAACGGCAGTGAGATACGCCGAGTTCACACATCTATCGCCTTCGTCGCAGGTGGCTTTTGCAGATATGCAAACTTGAAATGGATCAGTGCATAAAATCTTTTGGTTGACCCCACCATTATTTTTTTTTTTTTGTGTTTCTATGAGTGCACTTTATTCAATTATAATAAAATAAAAATGCAAGTCTTTTTAATGGTTAAACCACAAGTGCTTTAATGTCGAAATGAACCTGCAGAAAGTGGAAAAAAACCAGAGATGGACAATGTTAATTTGTACTTCAGTGTGACAGGTGAGAGGAATGTTTCGGGGAATAATATTAAAGTAATTATTCCTTTTTCCTCTGAGAATATGTTTTAAAACTCGAGTACTGATCCCATCAATGACTTTTCTTCATCTTTGTTTCAGTGTTTGAAATGTACGTTCAAATCTTGTTTCATGCTTTTCATTTTGGGAATAAAGATTGAATGCAGACCTTTTCTGTCAAGTCTTAATTGTTATGTATTGACTGACTGTATCTATTGAAGCTTCAGGCACAATGTATTTCACCAGGAGGTACGCTGTGACCACAATGACAGGTCATCGAGACATAATGCTGGTTTAATGTGGTTAGCGCTGTCGCCTCAAAAATTCTCAAGTTTAATTAATTAACCCGGACTGATGGCATGCAAAGCACATACAACAAAATTATAGTTTACAATAACATCACATGCGCTGATTGTAAGGAAGGAGACAAGTCTTTGGCAGGTAATTTTTATTGGAAGGATACTGTACCTGATTTGAGCTGACAGATCTCTTAGGGAGGGGGGAGGGACATTAAAAAAACAACAACAAACCACTAACATTTGGTATGAATGAATTAACGTCACACTGAGGCCGCTCCACAAACTGAGAGGAAAGCTCAGCTCTTCTGACATTCAAACGACTCCCGAGCATCTTTGGTTCATTCTTAGTTATAAAACAAAAACATCATATATTTACAAAGCATTCACAGCAAACGACAGTGCAAGATGAACGTCTTTTTGTTTGTTTTTTAACTCCCCAAACCTCTTTTTTTTCTCTTTTGTGCTTAAACAGGAACTGTAGCTCCACGACGTATTAAAGTGCGCTCTTGCTCAGTAGTTAAGTGCATAGGAAAAGTTTGATCTACATTTCAGACAAATTATACAAAACAGGTGTCTGATTCATTCTGAGGCTAAGACAGTGTCCCACACTTTTAAAACTAATCAGCAGGATGAAAAATTTCAATTTTTTAGGCATTAATAAGTCAACTGAATCAGCACACACATCAAAAATTATCCGGTCCAGTGGCTTCAAACTTCCATTTCTTCCAAAGTACTGACGATAAAAAGGCACAGTCAGTGAGATTTTCATCAATGACAAATGTTTCTATTAGTCTGAAGGCGCAGTCCAACTAAAAACACAAATGTATTTTCTTGACCAGAGTACAATTTCTCAGTCCAGATCGTTTTAATGTGATTTGGAAAGATTGATGTCGAAGCCAAAAAAAAACAAACAATATAAAGAACTCAACAGCAAAAGTTTCACATAAAATATAATTAGATGTTTACAGACGACAACAGTCTTTAGTTTTGCTTGCGGCCATACTGCGGCAAAATGAATTCACAGTGACGTCTGGACAGTATCGAAGTGAAAATATTTCGACTGCAAGCCGAAGAAAAATAACTTTCACTGTGTTTTCAGGTGGACTGGCCTCTTCAGAGTCTATTGATCAACTATAACCACGCGTGAATCAGACCTTCTGAAGTCCAGAACTGGAACAGATTGAGTAATTTATACAGTATGAATCAACGTTTCTGATAGTTTGGAGTCACTTATACATCAGTGCAATTTAACCCTGGCTATAAGGCTAAATGGGAGTGTTTCGTCGCATATCTCTGTTTATCAACTCAAAGTCTTTTTACAATCTAAAAAAGAAAAGAAAAAGAGAACTTTAACGTGTCACTACTGATCAATATTTACCGGAAAGAATCAGCCCGAGTTTAATATGAGCTCCTTGATAAACACAATTTAAAATAACCCAAATTAAGAAACTGAGTTTTGGCAGATATTCACAACTCTCCGACATTATTTACAGTTTTATACATAATTCTAGAAAGTTTGAAGGCTTGAGCAGGATAAATAAATAATTTAAAAAAGGGGGGGGAAAGGCTGCATCTGCTCTTGCTGAAAACTACAATGCACACAAGGCAGGCACATCAATACTCCCTGAGGCTGATTACTTAAGCGAGCTCAGTCAGCTGTTATGATACTGGTGGTGTCTAATTCGTTAAATGTCCTCTCGTAGCGGACGGTGGAAGAGAAGTGGTGTCTCTTCTTCTTGTAGACGATGAAGCCGACGGATAAAAGGAGGGCGATGAGGACAATTATGAAGAGACCCAGCGCAACGGGGGAACCTCCAGACTCTGAGAAACAAAAAGGTGGAGTGAGTGAGTCATACGTCACTTTTAAGAAGTCTCTCTGTTCCCACTGAACAAGATGTCATCATGTCTGTGCTGAGATCAGTCTGTGTAAGACATTTAAACATGCAATGCAACTTTTAGCTAAGCACAAAGACTAGAAATAAGGTGAGACAGATGGAAAATCCACCTACCAACACTTCTAAAGCTCACTAATTAGTGACACATTATATATTTTTTGTTTAATTTAAACTAAAACCAGAGACTGTCTCTTGTTTGCTGGGTGCAGGGTACTGCCTACAGATACATACTTGCCACACAAATGTGAGAGTGGTGTGGTATCTTCTAAATTCCCGTAATGTCAAGCTATTCCTTCAGGGCTGTTGTGATCAGATACTCACTCGCTCCAGTTTTGCAGACAACACGACTGTGGCTCGTCTTGCAGTTGACAAGATTCCAGGTTCCCTTATCTCCCGCCGTCATGACAGCACATTGGGGCTCTGACATTTTCCCGGTAGTCAAGACCCCAGAATTCCAGTTAGAGTAGTCCACAGCTGAGCCATCCTGCCAGGACATCGCCTTACCTGAGAGGAAGAACGAAGAGACGATGAGGCTATCATCACTGTCACAATGTGTTTCTGGATGATGTGATGGGTAAATATCTGACCCGAATGAGTAACATGACATAGACTGTGATACGTTGTATCCAAACTGCATTAAAATTTGTTTGGAGTCCTCTTTCTGTCCATCCAATATAAGTCTCTCTACTTATAGCTCTGTTTTTGGTCTCTATCATCTGCTAAGGGAACTATCTGTCTCTTTAGCTTCTATAAGCTAAACTTTGTTCACCAGCTAGTCGCTAACTTTACGTGCCATTTGGTGCCGTCTTGTTGACCACAGCTGCCTGCTGCGGCACAAAACAATGCCTGGTGATAAGGGCAGTGAGACTAAACAAAAACAATGAGCTGAAAGACACTAAAATGCTCTTTAGAGCTGAGTCGAGCGACACTTCTTTGCAGCTTTGTGCTATCTTAGACATTTGATCTCTAGCTATTATAAGAATATTGTTTGTGCGGCTTCAGCAGCAATCAGTCGGACATCCTTGTCATAAGCTAGCTATGGTCAGAATCTAATGTAGTATTTTGAGTCACGAGTTTCCTGATGAACTGCTAAACAATATGTAATCACTACTTGTCTGTTTTTTTTTTAATAGCTTTGTTTTCTTCACATTAAAAGTTGTGGTCATCACTGTGGTAAATCAAGCCGATATTGTCAGTAATGCTAATTTGAGAAACACAAAGTAGAGATCTACAAGTCAAAGATGAATCATATTTATGAATATAATCACAACTGAAAACTTTAAACTCCAGGTTGGATCTGTAATATTCTCTAAATCCTCAATAAACTCTTACTGTCTTGCTTCTTAAATTACAGGGTTTACCTTGAGCATCGAGGACCATGTCGAGCCACACTCGACTGGTGATGAGAGGATCATTATACATGTACTTTGACACAAAGTCGTTCTCCTCTGTGGTTTTTATGGTCAGCAGTTGAGCATCTTTAAGAGGAAGGGGAAAAACGGTTGCGGTTTACGGTTGCTTCAAGATGAATACCAATTATAACCCTTCATACCACAAATGACATCTCACCCATGCTCTGACAGATGCTCTTGGCCTGCTCCATGCTGTACACGGTGTAGTTGTAGAAGCTCATGTTGAAGGCGTAGCAGTGATCCTGGTGCTGCACCCACTTGGACATACCGTTGCTCTGAGGGCAGTGATTGGCCTCCGGGGCAGCTTGCAGTCTGGCTCCTGATTCAGAACAACACAGAGACGCAGGTTGGTGACGGTAGATGCCACTCCAACGCAGACTCACAGGTACATGCACCCCTTTTTAGAGATGCGAACAACAATGCGATATAAAGAACACATCGGTGTCTTACTCTGGGAAGTGGTGGTGATGGCGGTGGTGTAGCAGATGGCTCCGTTTATCACCGTATTGCAGCTGGTCCTCACCCAAGCTCCGGCAGGGGTTAAAAAAACACAGCTGGGCTCTTGTTTGTCTGAGCTGGCGTCGTCCTGTGAGTCAGAGATGGTGGCTTTGTAGTCAAATGCGGTACCGTCGGACCACTCGTAGGTTGAGCCGCTAACCTGCAGGGAGAGAGGCCGTCATGTCATCTACATCTGGTTTTGGAGGTCAAGTGAAAGAGGCACCAACATGTGAAAGAAAATGAGACGTGACTTGAACATAGACACAATCTCGTAACCTCAACAATTAATCGGTTCAAATGCACAGATTATGGTTAAGCAGAGGTCTTACATCCTGGTTCGACAGGCCAATCCAGAGCGGGAAGCCGTCTGTCTTTGCAATGAGCTTCACATGTGAGCTGTGCTGGACGTCGTGGACACTCGCCAGGTGGCCTCCGCGCTGACCACACTCTTCCAGAGCCTTGTACCAGTTCAGCTTCTGGGTTAAAACCTCATAAGTTAAGTTGCCGTAGTGCTGAAAATCCTTGGTTGACTGGTTGTACTTTTGTTTGGGTTCTTGGGAGAGAAAGAATCAGCAGAAGAAACAAAGATTAATTTCGACTAGAGGTGGTCAGAGAAATATAAATGATGTCAAGTGTGATACACCAACCATTGTCCAGTTTGCAGGTCACAATGGTCCTTTGTTTGAACTCTGAGAATGAGCTCGGGTTTGAGACGAGAATCCAGTTGCTGGTCACGGTGAGACCAGCCAAGAATGGTCCGTCTATACTTGGCCTCCCTCCTGCCCAGTTAGAGTATTGAACATTTGTGCCGTCATACCACTTCATGTTGTTATCTGCAGCAGAACAAAACTACAGTGAACCCTGGCATCCGTATCAGTGTGCACAAATGAAGATCAATGATCCAAAAGTGCCTAAATGTAGGGAACAACAGATCTACATCTACTGAATCAACATCTGCGGTAAGAGTAAGAAAATACAAACCGTTTTCATCTTCAAACAGTCCCAGCCAAACAAACTGGACCAAATTTTGAAACGGTACGAGTTGCTCCTTAATAAACTCGTTCTCCTCCTCGTTCCGGATGGTAAGGATGTCTGCATCTGCGTCTGAAACACAAACGCAGCATCATCATCATCTGTTAGAGAACGTCTCATGAGCAAACCTCCACATAACCTCCACATCACAGCACTTTGCGTCGTGTTGTGAAAAAATCTTACGTAGTTTTTTGCAGGTGTCCTGGATCAGTCCGTTGTCAAACTGCTCCCATCTGGAGGCGACCAGCTGGAAGGAGTAGCAGTTGTTCTTGAAGGGGATCCAGTTTGGACCTTTAATCTTATGAGGGCACTTCACTGCAACATCCTCCGGTGTGGTAATGATCTCTTCTGTGATACATGAGTTTACATTTTTTTTTTTTTAGATGAGAGGATAAAATACAAGGTACAAGAACACAAGAAAAGAAAAGGTGCCGAAGAGGAAGAATTGTTAAAAAAAACGTGTTGAAAACGAACAAATTATTATCAGACATGGATTAAATCGATTAAGGATCATAGTCACAGAAACTGATTTGTAAAAAGTCTGTATCCTTCTACTTCTCGTCTGTTTTCACAACAGAAAACTCAGGAATAACAATTCTATCTTACAAACTTACAACTCAACACTCCTTCTTCCTGGACTAACTCCCAGAACTTGTTTTTGCTTTGTTCTGACATCCGAGCCAAATGGGGGAAACCGCAGAAGTTTCTCAATTTCCCCTACAACAGCCTCTACATCTCGTTACCACAGCGGACTTATCAGCGGGGTTGTAAAATGTAAACATAGAACAACATTTTAAGCGTGTGCTCTACACCCTCTGAGCTAAAACTGAGCTCCACCACCACGCTTTAAAAAAAAAAAAAAGATCTGTTACAAGATCTGCTACTACATCTGAGAGAATGTTCCTTAAATCGCCTTATCTAGGGAAAAAAATGGTGGATACATAGTTGCTCGAGGAGGTGCAACGGGCATTCTCCCACTCACTGTGTGGTTTGTGGCAGATAGCACCTCCTAGCCCTTCCTCACACTCGGTAGCTTTCCAGAAGCCATCTGTGTCCAGGTAGACGCACGAACCGATGGTGACATCAGAAGCCCAGCGGCTGAACACAGTGTGACTGTGGTCGGTCCAGCGATAGTGGATCCCCTCCTGAAAACAAAAGTCAGAAGAAACATTTTTAAAAAGATCTCGGGGAAATAGTGGATTCAAAATAAAAGGCAGCCATGATTTGGTACACGGTACACTTACGTCTTCGCTAAAGAGGCCGATCCACATGGGAGTGCCCGCGCGGCTCACATGCACGGTGAGGGAGGATTGCAGGAAGGTATCGGCCACACTTGCCAGGTCCATGTTATTACTTCTGCACTGCTCTAACGCCTCAAACCAGGTGAGATTTTTGACAAGCAGCAGGATGGTGTGGTTATTGACGTTGAAGGGCTCTGTGGGGTAGTGGGGCTCCTCTAGTTTATCTGAAATGAGTGAGCCTCGTGTCAAAAGAGCTGTCGAAGAGGACAGTTGTGCCAGAGACCGTTGATGTTTTAGTAACAATGGATGCAAACGTTAACGGTGTTTGCTTCCCTTTTTATTTCTCTGAGCACGTCATGCCTTTGTTAGAGAGATGACAGGAAATTAGGTGAGAGAGCGACAATGGCTCATTTAGTGTGCTTTCAAATGTACTTTTCGTGGTTGAGATATCAGGCATCAAAGTCTATATTTCAGAGTGAAGCATGCCTGTTAAACTAAGTAACAAGAGTGACTTGTTTCAGAAAAAGCTGGATGACAAAACGGTATTAAGTATTGTATTAAATGTTGTACTTTACCTGCATAATGCTGGCAGACAGATAAGTGCCGAAATTGTGAGCAAGAAGTGTAATCCCAGGTACCCAGCATGGCAGAGTTGGGATTATTCACCATAAAGACGCAAAAATTTGTACTCTCTGGATCCCACGGCTGTCAGAAAAGAACAAAAACAAACAAACAAACAAATAAATAAAAGCCAGCACGGCAGAACCAGACAGTCTTTTTATCTGACGCAGTCCTCATCCTTTTTCAAACCCGCTGACTACATTACCCATAATGCAAACTAACCAGTGACAGTTCAGTCCGACATTCAGGTGTGATATGCTCAGCAGATAATGTTGCTTTCAGCTGCTAGTCTCGAACAAGCTACAGAAGTCTGATAAGCTCGCTTCTTCCTCCACACACCCACATCTTTAAGTCATGAAGATTCTCGCTAGTGAACAAAATTCTTTACACACAGTCAAACGGCTTCATTTGCTTCGCCTTCGATGCACGTGCACAGGCGAGTAAACACACTAATGCATATGCAGGCTTGTTTTGTTCTGGTTCTGAGCGGTACAGCAATATTTCACTATCACCAAAACAACAAACACAAATACTGCAGCCCATATTTTTTACATGTTAAAAGGTGTTTGCAACCAAAGGCCAAGAACACAGGTTCTCTCCAGAGCCCCGACTTCTCACACCTATGCTGTAGACCTGTAAATAGACTTTGATGTATAAGATCGGTGGAGTCGCCATTTAATAAAGAAGTGAAGGTAAGAGGAACTCACCCTGATCTGGACGGTCTTGTGCATGCCGACAAGCAGCGGGTTAAAATTGGTGTATTCAACATTGGACTGATCCATCCACTCAGGGTCGTCACTTTTGATTTTCAGACCAATCCATATCTTGTCCATGTTTCTCATGCCCGGCAAAAGGGTGGTGATGAAGTCTAAAACACACAGACACACACATAGTACAGCAGTTTTATTGCGGAGCACAGCACGCAGAAGAACAGCAGGCATGGCTACCTATGTTTGCTGTGTTCATTAAACACAGAACTAGAACAACAGCGGCCCTCACCTTGTTCCACCTGGTCCGATATAGTGACCAGGGTTCCCCTCACTGACTGGCATTCCTCATTGGCATACTTGAACGACACAGGCTTCATGCTCCTCATCAGTGTGTAGCACTGGAAAAAAAGACAGCGGCAGAAAAGTATTCAGCGCCTCAGGTCCAGTTTGTAATACTATACATGATTTTAATGTGAACACAGGTTGAAAGTTTTACCTGACTTCTCCTGTAACAGAGTTCAAGTATTTCAAGACTTCCAAGAAAAATAAAGATTAAATAAGATATGTGGGCAAACATATTTACAACATTTAACATAGCTTTAACCGTAATTTGGTCTTATGTGATTCCAAGTCTAACAAAAGAACGTAGGGTTGAAAAATTTGATAACCGTCCAAGTTAATTAACAGGAATTTAAGGCAATAAACCAAAATACAAGAACAACAAATATTCAAGTATAACAACAGAAGCAGGGTTACAAAATTCCGGGAATTCTTAAAGTTTTCATGGGAATTTATTATAATTTATTAAATTGAAGGTTGGCCCGTCTTAAATATAGTTGGGGAAAATATATTTTAGCATAATCTTGACTAACACAGCCAGCTTTCGTGCAAGTACACTTGAATATCTGCTGTTTCTCAATCACATGCACATGGCACACTGCTCACCGCAGGGCTATTGAAGCTACGCCTACATGCGCAGACCCTGGACCAGACTTTGGAGCCCAGAGCACAAGACTACTGAAGCCACACATTTGAGCCCATGCATTACATAAAGTAGGTTGTATGATATTATGGGGTTAATATATTTGTTGTATGGTATTCATGTTTAACTTGCAAATAGCACGTGAAAATGTATTCATACAGTAGATAGCTAGCTGATAAGTTAGATGTCATTTCACTGACATGATCTTATCACGACTCAGATTTGGAATATTCTCAAAATGCACCTGCTTAACTTCCCATGGAAAGTATCCTTTACATGGGAAGTTAAGCAGGGGAAGTTTACTGGAAATTTTCCAACCCTTTGCAACCCTAAACAGCAGTGAATCCATTTCAAAGCGCCATGCGGTGTTTAAAAGTGTCGAGGGATCAGACCTTATTTCTGAAGGACAGAGAACTGTTTCCACACGGCAGTCCTCCAGGCTGAGGCTCCAGAGGGTTTATCTCCACTGACGTGGTGTTGTGTTTCTGACACACAAAGGGCAATCGTTGCGAGCAACTGCGCTCATGCTCTGTGTAAATATGACAGTAATGTGTGTATTAGTAAAAGAGGCCGTCCGTTATGAATCAAATCAAGTGTCTTGCATCAGAGCTTCTTAGAAAAGGTTGCAAAACAAAGAGTGTGAAGACAAACCCAAATACACGCGTCTCCTACCGAAGTCACAACTGCTCTAACTGGCAGAACATTTTGTTTTCATGTCTCTCAAAGCAGAAAGCTCATTATTCGGAGCCGTTATTTTCATTTTATGTATTAGACCCTCTGGAAGCTATTTGTCTGCTTTTGTACGTTGGCTGAACCAAGAGTTCATCTTGGCCGAAAAAACTAAGAAATAAAACATTTGACTGCTCATACAGAGTATATCCCGGATTTCCAAAACTGCACAATACTGATATTTGACTATTAAATTAAGTATCGGTATATCATTTAAAACACATTTATAGCAATCACCTTCTTATTCTCATTTACTGATTGAGTTTGACTGAGTTAGAAGCTATAAAGATTTTGGCCTTTTCAAGCTTTATTGAATAGAGACAGCTGAAGGGTGACAGGAATGTGGGGGGGGGAAGAGAGAGAGATGGGTCTGCAGGTCGGATTTGAACCCTGGACAGCTGTGGCAAGCCTGAGCCTTCGTGCACGGATCTCTATGAACTGAGCTAACCGACGCCCTGACTGAGTCAGAAGTTGTTTTCTGTCCAACAATATGGTGAATTAAAAAAAAAACATCCGTAATCATACTCAGCTGTGTAGAAACATTATGGTGTTTACTCACCTGGAAAGAAGTTTTCAGGACTGATGGAGGTGCATCTGCCCAGGAAAAGTGAATGATAAAAGTAGATCTGGGTGTACCTAGAACATACATAACTTAAGTCAACTTCACTACATACACACAGGTTACATGCAGATCATAAATATCTGTTTGATATACAACATGAACAGTGTATTTATGTGACTGTACTGGCTTACGTCATGGGGAATATCTGGCCGGGGTTTCTCAAATCGATCCACCAGTTTTGCTTTGGAGAACTTGATATCTGTTCAAAAAACATGCAAGCTTTAGTACTGCATGATAAGATGAATGTGTAATCAGCTTAATTGGCTCTTCCCTTAAACACAGTATGAAACACTTTACAGGAAAATGACTTGTAAGTCAGTAATCATAAGGACAGCTGTTTTTGCAGGCAAAGAACAACACGCAAGAGAGAGAAAAACACTGAGATTAGGGAGTTAAATGAGGTTATATACCCAAAATAACATAAATAATTTATAAAAATCCTTTATGTAAAATGTTTGCCTGTACTAGATGAATGTGTGAGGGCTCTCCTGTGATTTATTGCTGCACTTGCATACATTTGGAGGACTCACAAAAAAAACAAAGGACACAATGGCCGAAAGTGATGCAGCCAAGGAGGAGATGTATTGTCTCATTGTTTGATAAATTAATTTGGTGGCGACTTTCAGTAAACTGTGAAGTAAGCGCCACTAAAGCTTTTACGTAAATGATGCTTTTTTGTTTTGTTTTTTGGAGTGATTGGCTTGGATATTTCTTCTGCTTTATTTTGACTGCTTCCAGCTGTATTCTCAGCATAAAACTGCCGGCTTCCCATGACCAGAGGATTGTGGAAAGGACTGTGAAAGTCATTAGGCTTTACAAATCATCTGCGGATGCCAACGAGGGGAAAAACAAAAGAAAACAAGCTGCCAAAGAGAGAAGAGAGAAAAAGACAGAGGGGGTGAGTTCCAGTTCATTCAAGTTTGAGGCATTTTATGAACATGAAGTACCCTGGTTAATTTGACCTTTGAGTTAACTGACTATTTGTCGCACCCTCGAACAACGATTGTCCGATAATTGCTTAGCAATCGAGCCAGCCATGGCAGGCCTGCTATCTAAAGTGCTAGTGGTAGTAGTAGTACTGCTATCTAAGTGTGTATATATACATAATATATACCTGGTACTGCTTGAAAACGAATTGGCTAGAAACATTTTTAAAAAGTCATCGTAGAGACAGTTTTCACCCAGCTCAAGGGGTAGATTTGGTCATCAAACAAACCTGCTTTTGGCTACCTCTGTCTAACAAACAGACCACAAAAACGTCATCAACTCTGTCACTTACATTCTTTAAGTACTGGTGAACCTGCCCAGCAGCGGTTAAGCTGAGCGGTGAAGCCAGTTTGCTGCCATTCGAATTGCAATAGTCCTTCGCCTCCTCAAAAGAAAGCTTGGGCTCATCAATGAACCAAAACTCTGCTCCATCTACAAAGATCGACGTCTCATGGTGCCCAACTGAAATGCACAAGAAAATGTTTATGTGGCAACAGACATATTACAACAAGACAACAAGGATGTGCAAGGATGAAATGATTCTTTTTGTAGGTGCTGATCATTACCGGGATTATACCAGTCTGGGTTCTTTGGTGTCTTTCCTGTTGAAGCATAAAGAAAGAATGACTTAGATGTAAAATATAACCAAGATCATGTTCCAGTAGATGTATATATAAGCCCCATAAAGTGGATGAATCTGTCTAAATCTTTAATTCATTATTATACAGAACTGTACAAACAAGTACTGTGTGTGACATTGCAAATCTTTTTAATTAAACAGCTTTGATGAGAGATGTTTGCACTTCACAAACAAAAACCAACATTTGCTTTGCGCCCACACACACACACACTACACAGTCATATTCTTTCAGTAATATTTATATGTGTGGTCTTACCGCGGGGTATTTGGCAGGCCCACTCTAGCCCGGCGTCACAGTGAAATGGCGTGGAGAAGAAAGGAGTGGGGGACAAGTCGTGGAGCAGAAACACAAACAGGTGTTTCAAGGTGCTCTTCATTGTCTAGTGAGGACACAGATTGTTTGTACAAATTTCACAGAAATGTACAAGAAAAAAGTGGATTCATGCTTGCGACGTGAGAGTTCACTGATAGTTTCTCTTTTAATCAGTAACTGAGGCAGACTGAATGAGAGCAAAGGTCAGAGTCTGAACGACATAATGAAAAATTGAGGGCAATAGTGAGAATGAATCATTTGGCAGTGGCACTCCCTTCTGTGCGGAATACAGGTGTCAAATAAACAAAACGAAATCATCATCACGGCCAGTTTGATGTGTGATAAGTCACCGCCTAATGACCGACTTCTGCCTTAAGTGTCTGCTCGTAGAAATCCACGATGCCCACCTTGAATGCAGCACAATCCCGACTGTATTCGTCATCCTCGTGGAAATCACGGTGTAGAACATCCACGGATACCTGTGGTGAAGACATTGAGTAAACAGACTGCACCCTCAGACATAAGTGTCTAAAAAAAAAGGTGCAGTTTAAGATGCACACGTGTATGCTTTGGTTAATCCTGCACAGAATTTAAAGAATTCACTGTCTTGAAACAAAATCCAAAGAGATATCTCAAGATAGATACCGCATGTCTGCTTACAACGTGTTTGGGAGGGGTTTAGAGTTCAGAGGTTTGTACTCACAGGCTGTCCATTGCTCCACTGCCAGGAGCGATCGGCTGGGTTTCTCCTATTCAGGCCGACCCAGAAGTACCGATTATCACTGCAGCAAGAACACAAGCACAGACCAACATCATTTATGGCACTTAATTAATCTTCTTTCAACTAGAAAAGGTGATAAAAAATATCTTCTAATCGGTACTTTGCATCTTTAACTCAACGGCTCACTAACCAAGTGAAATGAGTCAGGAGAAGGTGTGAGTTTATTTTAAGGTTTGAGCGAAGAGCTGGATGTTTATGTGAGCGATATGAGGGGGCTGAACTTTGAGTTATGCGTCCGTGAAGACAAACCGACATGTTTAGCATTTATCTCTCGATTAAGCCAGCCTAATGTCAGGTGATTATCACGCATAATAACGCACGCACTCTGCTGTGCGGAGCGTGTTTAAAAGGTGACAAGCAGACAAATACAGTAATGCTTCAAGGGAAGAATACTTTTTTTTACTGGTGTGCATGCGTGTATACCTGATGGTTTCTCTCATGATGGCGTGCAGGGCCCTCATCTCATCAATATTTGTGAAGCTGGGCAGGCTGGCTCCCAGAGCCCGACAGAACCTCTCAGCCTCCTCCCACGAGCGCTTCCTGCTCACCCTCTCGCTGTGAAACACCTGACACGGTGAAAGAACAATTTACAACAGCTAATAAAACGGCACCAGTAAAGTAACAGCCTGGACTACTGGAGTGTAAATAAAGCCAGTTTAGCTGCCTTCAGAGACAAAGTGACAACCTGCACAATAAAAAGAACACGAAATGCAGCAGAACCGGAGATAACGTCTTTTTTGTAAGCTTCTTTGACACAACCTGGCGGCTAGTTGGAGAATTTTATTCATCAATGGTCAGTTCAGTCAGTCGGTGAGAAGTTGTCCGGGAGTCTAGGGTGTCTTGTGTTCAGAGGTTTATACGTAGAAGCTTGGCCAAGGAGAATATGCTTGTCATGACATGAAACCTCAGAGGCCGTCCTCTCTGGCTCGTCTATGTGCCCTCAGAATAGTGCCACGTCTACTTTGTGTCCACAACGTTTGGACAATTGGTCATTAGTCAAACAAGCAAATATGTTAACCTTTAGTGGTCTGACTTCGACTCTGTAGAGGCTTCTATGCTGTGTACCTGTCTGTTGTATCAAAGTTATGAGACTGACCTATCCTCTGACCTCGGTTACCATAGTAATGATCAAAACGGCTCCTGTTTTCCTGAACACCAACATACAGCAACAGAAGCAGTTCCCCTTTAACTCCTATTATAACCACACCCACAACTGTTGTTTCTAAAGGTGGAAAAGGTCTGCGTGACTGCAGTGTTAAAAGACACAATCCCTCAAACAGACCTTGTAGCAGTTTTTAATGTTTGGTCTGGACGTCCATCCAATAGGACAGGTTGCGTTGGGGTTCGGCTCTGGTTCTGGCCCTGGAGGTGGACCGAGGTCTCTTCTACAAATGGTGCCGGCCTTAAAAGTGGTACAGTTCTTCACTTCCCACTTGCCTAGGGGTTTTGCGGTGGAAATAACCGCACAACCTCCATCCAGATCTGAAATACACGTGTAGACGAAACACAAAAGGAGTCAAATCTATTGTGTGAACCATGTATAATTAAATTGTTTGACTTCGAGATGAACAACCTGCAGTATTATTTATTTTTCCGCTCATTAAATGTGAAAATGTAGGCCTGTTGTCCTGGTAAACAGAATGCTTTGAACACAGACATTAGATAACATTCAGGGTCAGTTGTTTACTCAGCACTGCACATCTACAATCTACATCTAGACCTTTTTTTTTTTTTAGCTCTATTTATAGTATGGCCTCCTTAAACTCATCATGCCTGATTTGTGTTTGTAAAACATGTGACTGTGGCTGTAACACTTGAATTTCCCTTCGGGGGATCAGTAAAGTAAGTTATCCATCTATCCATTACTAGTGTATGTGAAACAGTGAGTGGTTGAGAGTAACTATAACCTGGACCTTGCTTCCCCACGTTTTTGTGTCAAAGTGACTAATGGGGACAACAAGTGAGAGCACAGCAGCCTGCAGCCAGGAAACGGACAATGCAAACTTTATGAGAAAAGTGCACACCGCCCATTAAAAGTGTGTGTTTTTGCCACAGACCGGCTCAGATTGTGTGAAGAGGAAGTGTCTGAGAACAACAGCCCTTAATAGAGATTATGTGTTTTCGTTTCCTTTAATTTGATCTTCTACGTGTCTTTCCAATTCTCGCTCAAAGAGAAGAGAGGACTCATTCTGAAATCTCTAGAAAGGTGAGGCGACTTGTTGAAGTAAGTCAACGGTGGGAACCAGGTTCAAAAATACCGAAGTTACCCATTAAGACTTTTCATGCATTATTAAGTTAGTAAATCTGAATCTCCACACTAGAAGAAAGCAACAGAGAGGTTAAGAATTTAAACTCAACACATTATAATCCTATACGTAAGTTAAACACAAGTCAGTCTCACACTATTCCTGCATGAAATACTAAGGGAAGCAGCAGAGGCAGCGTGGTTTTTACTTACTTGGTTCAAACCAGCCCCAGTTGGTGTATGTAACCACACCCAAGGACCCATTTTGGCTCAGCCACTGGTACTCCCTTGTGTTCTTAGTGTCCTGCAGCCCTATCCAAAAATACTGAGGCTCCTTGCTGATATACTCTCCAAGCAGACGACTGATAAAGGCCTGCTCGAATCTGGAAAGAGCAGTCAAAATATGAGAGACTTATTCCTGCCCAAATGCGGAAAGGACAGTTAAAAACTGTCTTGAAGTAGCACACGTGATGAATGATGAGTTAGAAACAGAGGACTTCCATGAAACGCTGTGAAACACGTGGGCTGCGAACCGATAAGCAAGCAACAGGGGTCAGCAGCCTGAGCGGACTCCTACCTGTTTCGTATAGTGACGTTACAGCGGTCTTTGAAGGATACTTGTTTGGGGTTCACTTGAAAGCAGGAGTTACCGTGTCTCCTCCAACCCTGCGGGATTGACAGCAATAAGACTTAAGCTACATTCAAGCAACTGCATTCACGTCTAATCTGTATCAACGATAACTACTAATATGGCCACAGATCTGACTTTATCTCTCAGAAGCTGGCCAAATGTCATCCGACCTTGATAGCAAGTAATCTATACAAAATAATAATGCTGCATGAAGGTCATGCTCAAGATGTCCACAAGTGGAAGGACAGATATCGCAAGCTGTTTAGGAAATACTTGCTTCTTTATATGGACATCCATCCTGCGTCACCGGCTCCTGGACCTTTCCTTTCTTCTGACACATGAAAGGTAATATGTGTGAGCAGTCCAAAAACCGCCAAGCATGAGACTGTGGAGAACGGACACAGGTTTGGTTTTGCAGGCCGCACGTAAACAAACTCGTACAGTAGACTATAAGAAGACAAAAACAGAGCCTGGACAGTACACACACACACACACACACACACACACAGGCCCAACACAAAAGGATTGGATACAATGGGAGGGTTTGCACAGAGTATGCAAACACACACATCCACAATGACAAACAAACACACACACACCTCTCCAGTGTAAGAGACACAGCTGATTTCCTGAGTGGGCCTGGATGGTTGGTTTATGCCCCAGTAGGTGAAGGTGACAGGCGCCTGGTCAATCCACTTGAGGACGGTGGTATTAATGCCGAAACCTTGCAGACCGATCCACACATCCAAAAGCTTGTTATCTATTGGAGCGTGACACACATAAGAACATCACGTTATGATTTATATGAAATCCACAGACCAAATCGCATTAACACAATCGTGAAATTCACATCAGCAGCCACGCCACTCGTTCAAAGAAAAGTGACTTGTTTGGGACTGCCTCATTAAATGATATAAAAAAACCTTAAAATGAGATTTACCGGCGTGGAAATTAGTGCTGATCATCTCTTTGATGTCGATGGAGTGGAGGCTGGCCAGAAAGCCTCCCTCTGTGTTGTTACAGTGCTTCGTGGCATCTGTAAAAGTTTGAGGTTTGTCCTTCACTAACTTGTAACACCAGCCGTTCCACGGGACCCAACCTTCCGCACACACTGTTTCTTTATATGCAAAAGGCTCTGGAGGGAAGGAGTGAGACAGAGAGAAGCTGTGAGGTCAGGCCAATTTCAATCTATGTATCCCAAAATCTATTTAGGTCAAAGGATCAAAGAAACAGAAGTGCACCAGAGGAGAGAAAGAAAGAAAGAAAACAGAAAGAGGAAGCTAAACTACGGCATTACAACTGGGAGCGTGGGGCTTCAAAGGTCACGTCAATTCATCTGTAAACCAGGTGAAGCAGCGTATGAAGCTACGAGCTGCTAGTGAAGCCATGCAATACCTATCACTGTAAATGAGCATGATAGCCTCGTCACTGTGAGCTTGTAAGCATGTGGACCTTAGCATTGTGCTCAGAGCACTTGTGTACTAAAACGTGGCTGCAGACCGTCTTGTGATTGCAAATCCTGTTTTCATTTGAAAAGAAGAAGCCAAAGTTCTAAAAAAAAAAAAAAAAAGATTTAATCTAATTGCGAGCAGCTGTACAATAACTGGATAAAAAAAACAGTTACAGGAACATCTTGGATCTAAATCAGGATCTCTCTCAGGATCACCAGCAAGGACAATAAGAACAAGCAGTAAAGCTGACAGAGGGAAGACAAAGGTAGTTAAAGACGAGGGCAGTGAAATAAATACTCGTAAATAAAAAAGAAAAGAAAAAGATAAAAGCATAAAAAGATGACATCGCTTAAAAGCAGGCCCACACAAAGGGCTAAAACGCTGTAAGTAAATGTATTAGTCTTAAGTAAATCTGATTTAGAGGGAGAGTTATAAGAACAGAGAGTGAAGGCAGCAGCTAACCTACCTGGCGCCGCTGCTGCGTGGGAGGCATTGACACTCTTCTTGCAGATGTACGGCAGTCGTTTGTTGCACGACTCAGATTCATACTTGCGTCGGGAGTTCAGTACTCCACAGTCTCTCTCGATAAGCACGGAGAAGGATGGCACTCCTGTCAAACACATTTCCCCCCACAGACACACACACACACACACAAAATAAACAAATTAATAAATTAAGTCACACACTGGCTGTGACAGCAGAGCACAGGCGAGGCATTTAGCATCTTTCTATTTTCAGAAACAAAAGGGGTGAAATTAAAGAAATGTTTAATGTTGCAGTAACGCGTCAACACAGTGCTGCTTATAGCAACGCTGACATGCTGTAAATTATGGCAGCAACAAAGAGCTCATATCAGTAGCAGGCCAGATGGCTGTAGTACCCTTAATGTTCAGACTGCAGAAGACAGAAGACCACCAAAAGAATAAAACAGCAAACATATTACAATAGCTAGAGGCGTTTATAAAGCCCTCCATTCAGCCCTATTAATGGGTTATTCAGCAACACTAACAATCCCAATGCCACACTGTGTCCAAAAACCAGGCACAATAAGCTTCTTTTCAACACTGGCCTCATTGTTTCTCTGACTGACACCAAGTCTCAGTTTATAGAAATGCAGCGACAGCGGCAGATCGCAACAGGATGCAGGTTTTGTTGTACTATAAGGCAGCAGGTGTTTCACGCAACCGTGCAACAAGTGTACTGTGGCTGTGCAGGCGCGTGCCACGCACTCGTTCTGATGCTCTCTGAAGTGAGGCAAAGATTAGTGAGATTAGTAAAAACCGACAAGAGAAAAAAAAAAAAAATCATCACCGGTTTCCCAGTGCAGGATGGAGAGAGGGGAGCCATCGGACCACTGCCAGCCCTGAGAAGTGTCTAATTGGTGAAGGCCGATCCACATCCTCTCGGGCATTCTGTCGAGGCCTTCCAAAACTGCACAGTGCAACAACATAGCATAAAAAAAAAGTCAGTTAAAAAGTACCAAGAAGAATAAAATACATGCTGAGCCAACAAGACTGTTTGGTTTACTTTTAAATATTTCCTGTGCTTTGAGTCTATTTTAATTTTATTCAATGTCATTTTTAAAATCTAATCTTATTCTTGTTTACGTTGCTTATTGTTCATTATCAGTCATTCCAATACTATAGAAGAGAAGAAGAAGAGGTCTGTAAGTAGTCATGTGGCACCTTGTGTGCCAAATTTCCAGTGATTACAAACAAAACCGAAACATATGAGGTGATTATGTCTTCACTCATACAAACAGATAGCTCTTTGTCATTCTAGCTTCACTTTTTTTTCTTTTACTTTCACACAAAGAACAAGCGGAAACAAGTAAGTCATAAACTGACAAAAACCCCCCAAAAAAACATCGATGGAGGGCTGAAGAAGTGAAACAATAAGCAAAGTCATTCTACTTTTTCAACTAACTGACTAAATAGGGAAGATATTTACCCATGATAATCAATTTGTTAAACATAATTTGTTATATTCATATCAATAAATATCTTAAATCACTTAAATCAGTTCATTTTGTGCGTTGTTTGGACATGAAAGTAATATTTTACTCAAGAGGAGGAAGAGAGGATGCAAAATGAAACTTTAAAATTTAATTTAAGTTCAACTTCGTTACTTTTGCAGGTTTTAACTGGTGATGCGTGAAGCATTCCTCTCATATCAAAGCAGTTGATTGTGCCGTCGTGTCCCACAGTGAATGACTTTGAAAATGGTTTTTGTTTTTTTGTTTTCGGCTCAAGGGTGGAGAAGGAATTAAAGACAGATGAAGAAGAAGAACTCAATCTTACAGGTCACGGAGAGGAGATCGTCTGGCCCAGAAATACTCAGGAGATCAGCTCCCTGACTACGACATGAATCCAAAGCTTCCTGCCAGGACACAGCGGCACTGGAAACAAATTCATAGCAGGAATCCCCTTCCGGCCCGGCAAACAGAGTCTGGCAACCCTCCTCTGCAAAGTCAAAGAGACGAGTGTAAGTATCTATGTGTGTCACTCAGTTTTGTTAATGAAGCATAGACTTTAGTGATTAATCGCAAAGAGATAAAAGCTTTGCACACATCAGCTTCTACATTTAATGTCATTTATATCATGATTGTGGCAAACGTGCAACATAAATGGAGACAAAAGTAGATTATTTTACAGTAATGCCAACGTTTTGCTGTCTCCATAATTAATGTATTGTCGTGTAAAAAGCGCCAAAACTCCTGAAACATGATAATATAAAAGCTCTACATGCCAGGAATTAGACAGTGTCCCATCTTTCTGTCTTGGTCATAGTCCGATGTGGTGGCACACCAGGACAGCCCAGGGAAATCTGCATCTGGGAGGCATCCATGATACCAGCTGTCATTGTACTTGAACGGGAACTCACAGGGAGCGCCGGCAGAGCTCCCACCAGTGGAGTGAACAACTGCAAAGAAAGGAGAGGAGAGCAAAGTCAAAGACCTCTTACAAGCCTCTGGTATTTGTGTCAACCAAAAAATATGCCAGGACAGTGATGTCTGTGTGTCTCGTTGAGTACAACAAACCACTTCTTCTTCTTATCAAGACACACAAACACATGCCTAGAAGATAAGTTCACTAATTAACCAAGGTCAGAGGGAAATCTTTTCTTTGGAAACATTGTTGGACAGAAATTTGTTTATTTCTGGACAACAAAACCACAGAGACAGAAGACATTTTGGGCAAAGTTAGTTTAAGTTGATTTGTTATCTATTTACTCGGTCCAGTTTGTCTCTGTCCTTACACCCTCGAGTTAAAATGACGAAACACTACATTTAACGCCGAGCGTAGGTGTCTACATACTGTGGGCACCTTACCAAAAACTTGCCAAAACCGCCTGTGTGCATGTGACTGTGCACAAGAAGAAATAAGATTCTGTAATGAAGAAGTAACAAGTGACCGAAACTGTCTTGGTTCTAAAAATGTAATAATAGAAGACGTGACGATGTGAGTTTGTTGTTTCAAAGACGGAAAGAGAAATGAAATATCATGTAACCGTTTCAATTCAGAGAGAGGCTTTCACACACGAAAACAGCATGTGAAAGCCTCAGCCTAGATCGTCTCCATTGAGGTTTTGATTATATATATATATCATGAGGTGATATTAAACCACCCACACACTTTTTTTCTGGGTCATCAAAATAAGCGGTGAGTTAAAAATTCCAGTTCAAACAGTCTCAGGCATAAGTTTCATATTTTGGCAACAATTCCTCATGAAATAACAAATTTGTGCGGGAAAGATTTGTTATTTGACTGAGAGTCACTCAAATAATGCTACTGTGTGTGTCACACACGACATTAAACAAAGAGCTGGTCAGTCACACTTTCCCCGTCTGCTTTCATGGATAATTCTGAGTGCGATACACCAAAAAACAAACACTGCTAATTCCTGACAGGTAGAAGTGTTTTCATTTGATTAAAAATGTGCGACCTTGCAGTCAACAATGCCTAGGAAACAAAAGTGAAAGCAAGCTTTTGCACTGCACCGTGCAAACCCATTCCATATGACTGCCCTTGAAGAATCATGAAGCAGTCTCCAAGGAATTCCCCAAAAAGAGAAGAGGTACTTTCTGGATCCCTTTTAATATTAAAGTCTTTGTCATGTTTTAGAGGAAGTCCTGTGGCTTAGCTGGAATCTGGCACACTGTGTTGTTAGCATAAAGGAGTAATAATTGATAGGAATGAAGATACTCAAGTAGTCGGTGTATGTTTAAGTGTGCAAGAACCTGTTTGGCCAGAGAAGGCTTCATGTGAGGGCATAACATATCATGAGGTTGTAAAGTACATTCACATTCAGTTCAGGAAGTGAACTCTCTGCTACAATTCATGTATTACACTCAACACTTTCATTTCCTGACGCATAATTCCCTCAAAGCCTGAGAGCTTGAAGTCTGTAGGGCGCAGATGTACACCATGTAAGCATTTACTCCATCACATAAGATAAATGCAGCCGCGCTCACCGTGATATGGCCTCTGGCAGATGTTGTCCTGGGTTCCTCCCCTTAGCCAGTTATCAAGAGTGTCGCGTTTGGCCACCACTTTGCCATCGCTGACCACCAGGCCCATCTCGTAAACGGTGTAAACGGCTCCATCCAGGCAACGCCACCATAGCAGGATGTTGGAGCCGCAGTCAACCAGGGCCAAGGCCTTGTTGCGCACGTCCAGTGCCAAGCAGAGGGACGTGGCCACGTGGAAGAGCCGGTGACCCGAACCCCACTTCCACAGATTGGACCCGTTGTCCGCGTCGCACGAGGTGAGACTCAAGTCCGATGAAGTCCCCGTGCCCAGGCACTTCCCCGTACTCGCGTGCTTGATGGTGAAAGCATCCTCGTCTGTGGCGATGGGACAGACACAGAAAAAAAATCTTTTTTTTAGGCCATATATGCAAAATCCTTGACCAAACAAAGCAGCTCCAACCACGTGAAACTCACAGTAACAATTCAGCACACTGAGATTATTTCCTCTGCGCTGTGGGAGGTTTGAACAACCACGCGGGGAGTCTACATTCTTACAACGAAAAAACATAACCCTCAGGGACAAAAAACAATGCCGCTAAAAGAAAATGGATGACTATTTTCAGATTTCCTGGGCTTGCCTTTGAATTCTTTTATATCAGCAAGAGATAATGGAAGCTGACGGCTCGTTGTCACATCACGCCTGTGCAAAGCCCCTGATTAATATCTCTTTAAGACATTCATAAGAAAGAAAGCCATTTAAAAGGAAGTGGCTGCAGGTCCAAGAAAAGACAGCTTCTAACTACATTTGTAAATCATATAATAACTGTGTGGAGAAACTGTGTGAAATCATTACAAAGTACAATATAAATGAGATAAGATTAAGACTTCCCCTTTTGACAGCAGCCTACAATACACAAGGGGGATATGGAAATACTTGTGTTATATATATAAAAAAACATATAGATAAATGAAGACACAATTTAAAAAAGCACATATAGCAGTAAATATAATTAATGTGGGGAATTAAGTTGACTTTATTATTAGAGAGATTTAAATTTTGGTTGTTTTATTGGGCTGATTCCAACATTTTCTTTAGCCTTATTTTATTGAAATTTGACTGTTTTTTTTTTTTTTAGCCCAACAGATAAAAATATAAATAAAGTATGGAGAGGGCTTTGAAACGACATTAACATAAGTAATAAATGCAATAATTTAACTGCGGAGTTATGCATGTTACCCAGCTTCTCGGGTAAAAAAAAAAAAAAAAGGTCTCGGCTGATTGGAGGAAAAATATGAAGCAAACAGATAAAAAATCAGCTGGCGTGCACACAGTGCCTACGCACATAGGTTTACTAAAATAGAAAACTCTCACGTCTCAGCCTCACCGTATAGTATCGCAGCCGTTCGGGCTCGTTTTATACGCAGCTGCCGAGCGTAAACAAAAAGCTACATGGACACGAGAGCTGTGTGCAGATGTAAAACATGACAGACAAGACGGGGGGGGAAGGATGAGTGTGCAATTTGTTTGACCTGTCAGAATATGGTGTGGCATCAGGCTGGCTGGCTGGCTGGGGGATGGGGGCGATGTCAAACTAACTAAGTTAGTTAAAAGCTGGTTTTGTATCTGCCTCCACTTGTTGTAGTCTAACAGGTTTGTAGCTATTGTCCTCGCATTCATGTCGCGCTTTGGTTGACGGAGAAGTTATTATCCCGAAAATGAGCCGAGTGTGAATTATTTAGTCGGAGCTTACAAAAATAAATACATAAAAAATAAATTAAGTGAAAGAGAAAGTGCGGTTAGCTTTTATGAGGGTTGGTACTTACCAAAAATTGTAACTTTAGCCGGTGAGCAAGTCCCCAAGAAAACAGTTGACTGCAACACAGTCAACAAACAAAGGCAAAGTGTCGCTCCGGATATTTTCAGCATGGTCACGGCAGAGTCTTTCTGTCGGACTCATAAAGAATCTGCCGTCCGCGGGGTGTTGACCTGTGAATATAGGCCGCCCAATAAGTCAACTCTGAAACGAAAGCGACCAGATAACTAAACCTAAACTCTGCTCTCACAACTGTCAGTTACGTTATCCACACAGTCCCGCTCCGACCGCACCGACAAGCCAGCGCGAGCCACACCAACGGTCCCGCACATCCGGTTTGGCCTTACAAAATAAAGTCTGCTCGTAAGAAACATTACTGTTAAATAAAATAAGTTAAAATAATTTAATAAATTACTATACATGGACAAAATAAAATAAGTTAATACAATATTTTTTGTAATGACTATACATGGAAAAAATAAAATGAGAATATTAAAAAAATTACTGTACATGAAAATGATAAAATAAAATAATAACTTTAAAAAAATACATGATAAAAATACTAAAATATTACTGTACATAAAATGATAAAAATAAAATAATAATTTAAAAAATACATCATAAAATACTAAAATGTTACTGTACATGAAAAGACTAAAATAAAAAATAATTAAAAAATAAAAACAATTCTTAATAAAAATACAAAATATTACTTTAAACCCAACCATGACTTACTGAGCCAGAAATAGGTAGACAAAATATGTTTGGAAAAATTTAGAGTCAAATCATGACCTACAAAGTCAAAAAAACAAAACAAACAAAGACAGATATTAAGTAAAAATTTAAAAACTAAAACAAACAAAAACAACTAAGATTATAACGAACCAGGTCAAACAAATTATGGTGCACTAAGTCCAAACAATTACTTATTCATGTGACATAGTTATGACATACTAAATCAAATTTAAGATACATTTGAAGTGGTGAAGTAAATTATGAGACACAATTTGAAAGCTTCAAAGAAACTTTGACTCCTCTTGTTATTTTCCTGTTCATCGCTGTTTTTCAACTTGAACTTCTTCCTCTATGAATAATTTTTTGTAGCTTGTCACTTTCTTTAGTGTAATGTAGACTGAGAGCTGTGCAGTATTTTTGGGTGCTTTATTCTATAATTATAATTTTTCAGGACTTTGTGAATCAGTGATCACTGTTTTCAGGGTTTTTTTTTTCCAGAAATCTGGAACGGAAAGGAAATTTGGAAATAAGCCTGCTGTTAGCTAATTCAGTGGGTGTTTCTTGAGAAACAAGAATATTTTGGTGGTTGTGAAATTTTTGTACAGAGGTTAGAGACAGAGAAAACAGTGGGGAAATAACTGGCAGGGCCTGTTGTTGAGGCCAGAGAAGCATGCTGCTCTCACTTTTTTTGATAAGTTAATTCATCATAATTAGTAGCTCCTTCATCATATAAAAGGTAACATTGAGTTTTTTCCCCCCCATCTACTCTCATCTCTCTTATAATCTCTTCTATGGCAACGGATGAAATCATTATATCCCCGAGGACAGTTTGACCACCGGGACTAGTCTAGTCTTACTTGGCACCACAATATCAAGGACTACTGTAGAGCACAATTCACTAAACCAAAACCCAGCTGCAGATTCCTCATCAAACATGTGAGAATTCACAGTATGAGTCCAGGCCAAACACAAGATAAAGGGTGTGCCCACGGTGCCACAAGGTTAAACGGTTTCGCAATGTTAGGAAATTCGGTGGCAGTGGAATTAGACGGATCATCTAAATGAGTGTTAAAATCTCTTACAACAATGATTTGTCAAATCTGCGTGTGACAGATAAAAGCAAGTTGGATATCTCTGTTTCTACAATACCCCTTTATGTTGTTATGTTGGTAGGATCGTTCACCTTTATATAATACCTTATATGAGGCAATAAAAAGGATTAGATCTGTCTGAACAGCACATTTCGTGGGATGCTTTAATTCTGAAAGCGTAATCACTCGTCTTCCGGTTGTGCCCTTGTATTTTCTTCCTCTTTACGTTGGTTCCCTCCCATCGCATTCCCTAACGGCCGAGAAATTTTCTCCAAATTAACCACCACACGCCCACTCGGTTGTTTCCGCCGGAGCAGAGTGCACGCTTGTTGTGTTTTTCATCCGCCAACTTCCTGTAGTCCCCCCCACCTCTCTCCACACACACACACACACCTACAACTACCAGCTGAGCATTTCTGCATGTACAGTGATGTGCAGTTGCTGTTGTGAGTTGATGTCAGATACTGTCAGGGAAACTGTCATGGCTGCATTTCATTTTGCTGTCTTTTATTTGTCCTCTGCTTTATTCAGGCACTCTAATCTCCACTATGACGGAGTTATTCATTTAGATATAATTAAACATTAGGTGATCATTATATTTTCACACAAAGGCCCACAAACACAATCTGTTGTTTCCACGTAGTCTTCTTGTCCATGATGTAAGCCAGTCAGAGATAAAGATAGAAACAATAAAAACAGTAATCTACTTACAGCTACCTACTAATTTTGAACGGAGACACAGAAACCGAACATACGAGTCCGAAGAGTACTCTTGTTTCAAGTCAAACTGCTTGTTTTTGTTTACATAAATGTTTTTTATAGTCACCTTATTATACTTTTCTTTAATATAAAAAAGTTTACTTGCCATTTTGCAGTGATGGCAAAAAAAACAAAAACTAGTAAAACGTCAAGGAGCCATCTATTTATCTGTGTTTGTATTAGTTCAGTGGCACAAAGGCAGAGGCTGTCCTCAGGTAATCAAGCCCATGCCAATGTGTCAAATGCATGATATTGTATCAGCAAAGATTGGACATTGATTTTTTCCCCCCCCAGTATACATCTAAATAATTCAGCCCATTTAGCAACTATGCAGCTAAAGTGTAGGATTTCACCGCGAGCAGCAAGCCTGCCGGTCGGAGGCCTTTCCATCACTATCCATAAGAATAGCCACTTGTCAAGTTCATACTAAAAACAAATGGAGGGCTGACTGTAGCTGTCGTCATCTCAGCTGGCAATGCAGCTGTATGTCCATGACCAGTCTGGGAGCTTGGAAAATCAGGGGAGTGTCTGTGTTTACAGCAGTAGCACACATGCTCTAGACTACTGGGAGGAGGATATCAGGCCCAGGGCGGGAGGGATCCATCAGGGAATGCGGACAAGGAAGCAGCACCATGGGAACCAGAAAGCGAGACGGCAGAGCGAGCAACAGAACTGAACCGGGTTCAGCAGTTTTCCAGTAGGTTTTGGATTAGCCAGAAGCCGGATGGTGGCAGGACTGCCAAGAAGGCGTCCATGCTGATGCCAACTTCAATAATGTTTCTGCAATACAGTACATAATAACGCCAAAACTGTTATTTCTTCACGCTTCGGTACAAAATTTTAGGGGCCTTTAATCTGTAATGTTCACATATCGCACCTTTAAGGATACATTTGTTCAAAAGGAGTAGCCAAAATTGTTAGCAAAGGACCAAAACTGCAAACAACTGACCTTTAAGTGGATATAGATAACGCTCAGTTAGATAGTATTGCTGTATGAATTCTTTGATCTCAGTTACTTTATGAGGATGTTCCAGGAGGAAATGGCTCATTATAGTCTTAGTCAGTGGAGAGAGTGTACAAAAAGTGAAGTAACTAATGGACCGAAAAGGGGAACAGAGGATTCTCTTTGATGCCTCTGTTATTTCACGCAGCAAAATGAAACTGCAATTATTTAGGCCTGACTTGAATTTATTAAAACACAAAGAAAATTGTGCAAAATACATCTAATAATTAGCCTTTCCATCAGCAGACAAAAGTGAACAAATCCAATTATCAGTTATAGCCTTACACATTTTCTGTTAGTTTTGAACATACAAAAAAAAACCTCTGGTATTAATATACAGCATGTATACTTAAAAAAATAAACTAAAAATACAAAAAGTAATACTGACAAAATTGCTGTACCGCGTGTGCAGCTCCAACAGCTCCTGAATTCTGGATGAAATATACAAAATTACATCACAAATATCAAATGTCATTTCTCTTTTTTGTCATCGATCTGCATCTCATTTATGACAATGAAAGTTACTTTTGACCCTGACAAGTAGACCAAGATTTTCCTTCACCTGTCTTATTGAGTAAAACTTTTTATTATCCCAATTATTTCCCAATATAAGAAGTGTTCAGTACCTCTTTTAACAAGTTCAAAGCTCTCTAGCATCCCATCAGTTCTTCAACATTCTCATTTATGTAAATGAGGGCTCTTCAGTGTCAACACAAGAAACATCTTCACAAATATCTGTCTCGTTGAAATGACGAAAGCTGCAGAGAGCAACAGGGATCCTTCAAATACATTCTCAAATCGAAGAAAGACATTTTTGCCGTCATCATCTCACCACCGTCCTGAGGAGTCAGCGTCACAGCTTTACAGTGTCATGTGGCATTCATACCTGATGGTGAAATGGTGAGAGACAGACACAGAACTGGGGAGGAACGACAGAGAACTGAAAACAACAGGAGTCACTGGAGTGCTATTCTCCTGAGTGAGCCTCCAAGTCTGTGATCAGCACATTTCCATCCGACTCTGTAGCCTGCGAGCTGGTTTGTCTGTAATAAGCACTGCCAAGAGTGGGAAGCCTCTGAAAACGCGAAGCGTTCCTCTTGTACATGAACCACATCGCTCCTGCCAGCAGGGCAAAGACAAGTACAGCCACCAGCACCGCAGCCGTGATGACACCATGATATACACCTGAAAGACACACCACGATTAGCTTCTGTGTATCATATTATCAGGCGAGCACAGCAGCCCAGGGCTACATGCTCATGCTTTGGGCACACATAAAGTTACATACGATCAAGTGGAAATCACTCTTTGCACTTGCACTTTACCGTTTATTGGAGCCACTTCCACCTCAGTCCCTACATCTGCAAAACAAGACATACAGTGAAGTTTAATGTTCAATCTCCTCTCATAGTTATACAAATGTAGATGTGCTGTTCTACACCCAGGCCTGTTCAGTAAAATGGTTTTTAAACCTGCAATAACTTATTTTATGTCCCATTTGTGGCAGCGGAAACAGGTCGTAAACACCACACTGACCCATTTAACACCCTTTAGTCTGTTATTGCTAACTTGTTAGCAAATCGTTGCTTATTTACATTTTTAATTACTTGCAGTTGTAGTTCTCAACACCTGGCCTCGGTCCAATTTTCGCTTTTGGTCTCCATTAAGGGAAATATCTGGCTCTTCTAGGCGGTAAATGTTCCACTGCGTTCATCAGCTAGTTGCTAACTGTGTCTGCTGTCCTCTTCTGGTTAAGTAGCATGCAGCTTGCACAGAACTGCTTCATTTCTGATTTCAACCCAGTATCATTGTTATCTGGGTAAAAAGTATATGTTGTATGAGTCTAACTATTCAACTTACTCGAGATAGTTTTGCAGATGAAGCCGAGCCGCTCGGTGCACTGTGACAGGTACCACAAACCATCCACCACCCTGGTATTAACACAGGTATCTGTAGTCAGCAGCTTGGTGTCCGGGGCTTTGCCGGGCCAGTTGGTGTATTCCATGGGTGAACCATCCACCCAGGCCAAAGAATCAGCTAAAAGCAGAGAGAGAGAGTCTCTATTTAATGAAATTGGATCGCCTGATGGTGTACGGGAGAGTGATAGATGCTTACTGTCAAAGTTGAAGTACATCCCCAACCACACGGTATGGTGAGGAAACCCTGACGACCACAGCTGCTCCAGAACAAAACGATTCTCTGTCTCGCTCTCAATGGTCAGGACGTCCGAGGTGTTGACTAGAAAGTGACAAGAGCACAACAAAACTAAAGGAATAGCGGTTTTGGCCAAAACAAATGTATTCACTTCCTCATGATTTTTTTTTTTTTTATGTTAGCATGTTTTTACAGTAAATAGAGCCTGGAAAGAGGGCAAAGAGGTAGCCTGGCTCTGCTGCTGATTTGCTGTAAATGGTAAATGGATTGGGGCACTGGTCCGCACTGTCGCCTCAGAGCAAGAAGGTTTCTGGTTTGAACCCCGGCTGGGGGCCTTTCTGTGGGGAGTTTTCCATGTTCTCCCCGTGTCTGTGTGGGTTCTCTCCGGGTACTCTGGCTTCCTCCCACAGGCCAAAGATGTGCACTTAACAGGTTAATTGGCGACTCTAAATTGCAAGTGTGAATGGTTGTCTGTCTCTATGTGCTCTGCGATGAGTCCAGGGTGTACAGAGTCAGCTGGAATAAGCTCCAGCCCCACCGTGACCCTGATGGGGATAAGCTGTTACAGATAATGGATGGATGGTTGGTGAATGGACTGTACTTTTACAGTACCTGTCTAGTCTTCTGACTACTGGAGGCACTTTTACACCACATATCTCGTTCACACACACATTCATACACTGATGACATGAGCTGCCCTGCGAGGTGCCAACTGCTTATCAGTCTGGGAGCTAGTCATTCACACAATGATGGCACAGCCTTCAGAAGCAATTTGGGGTTCAGTATCTTGCCCAAGGACACTTCGTCATGCAGAGTGGAGGAGGCGGGGACTCTCTTTACAAGAGAGTGAATCAGCTTATTTCTCAAAATGTCTTACTTTTCCAAATATGTTTTTTTTTTTTTTAGTTTAAGCTGAGGTTTACTGTTTGTATCTATTTTCTCTTCTAGCTATGAGCTCACTCAGAGCAGCTCCTCCATTTAACCTGTAGGGGGAGCAGGTAATCCATCCCGCAGATTAAGTTTCAATTCTCACAACACTGAAATTACACAGATAATGACTCTACAGCCGGCGAGTAACCGAAACAACACCCACCTTTCTGCCTGCAGTGCTCTCTGGACTCCTCAAATGTAAGTCTCTCCACCACAGGTTCAAAGTTGTAACAGCCTTGTCCAAATTTAATCCACGTGGATGGACAAACCACCTCGTATGAGATAAATGGTTTAATGCCTGTGAGAAAAAGCAGGAGAAAGGCAGAAAATGTTGTGTATTTTCACGCGTTGTTAGCGTTTTACAGTTCCACTGAAGCAGCACTGACCCGCTGGGGAAACGTGGCACAGGGCTCCTGGGAGCGGCGTTTCGCAGTCCGCTCTCCGCCAGCCTCCGTTCACATCCATGTACACACACTCTCCATTCACAATGTCTTCATCGTCATCGGCTGCGTCCCAGTGTGTGTACACCGTGTCACTGCCGTCTGACCACTGGTAATTGATGCCACTCTGTAAGGAAGCACAAGGAGTGTCGGTCAAAAATGTGGTGCCAATCTTTAGGAACCAATCTTAGGAAATTGAACAGGACTTATTTAGCATGCAGGTTATCATATATCACATTCTTGTATAATACCTGGAGGTTGGTGCTATCTAATAGACTGTGTATTTGGTTGTTTTTACTGTGTAAAGTATGTTTCATTTGACATAATTAAGTTTAAGATAAAGAAAAACATCTCGCCAACTCACTCAAATTTACAAGTTCCTGTGTTATGCTTACCTAAACTACTTTATCCTAGGTTTTAACTCTATTTCACCTCTTTCATCTTAACTATGAAACAAAATGCCTAATAGAGGTGCACATTTCTGACGGAAATCCCAGCTACTGATTCACCAAAACACACACAGTGATGCAATGATCAAGGAAGCAGTCATAACAGTTATCAAACCATGACAAAACATCTATATTTGCCCTGAACTACGGTGGTTACTGTATTTGTGAGTACAGTCAAAATAACTGTAAGATTTACTTTGGGTGGTTCACGAGAAATCGAAAACAAGATCAGGCAAGAGAGGCAGAGAGAGAACCAGTTCATTCACTTCCTATGTGCACTTCTCTCCATGACTAAGACATTCCATGGGAACTTGAATCCAAATGTCTCTGACTGTCTGCTGGGAAAGCACATGTCTGTGGATAGAATACCTCTACGTGGGCAAAGAGCCAGGAGAAACTCACTAGAGGCATGTGAGACAACTGTATCTAGGAGTCAGCGGGCATCTATCTAAAACAAATGAACAAAACACGTTAGGTGTTCATGTTAAAGAATCTTTAAGGACCTTTTTTTGGAATATTTTATGCTTTAGACATGTTTCAGGGTGTTTTGCTCTAACAACAAGCTTTCTGTCTGTACCTGTTACTCAAAACAATTGCAATCTTGTCACAGTCTTGCATCATGGTGCAGCAAAGCAACATGGGAGAGAATCCGAGATACTCAATTAGTGTTCATCTAAATAAGTGTTTTTTCTTCAATAAAACCAAAGTTAAAGGGAGATATTGGTGTAGTTTCTTGTTTTCTCGTTCCTGCTGAGTCACCAGCACTTTCATGTTTCATTCATAAAATAGTGACGCTGCTAGAAATCTGCCCGCTGACCCGATGAAACTGGAACGGGGAGTGTGTGTATACTGGGAAATCATGGTCACACTTGCCAGTTCTGTGATGCTGATGACATGCCGACATGCGCAAACTATGTTTTTGGTAAAGAAAAAAAAGAAAAAAGGATGGAACTAAAAATGCATCGTAGGCATGCAGCAGTGTATTATCTGCAACTCCAGCTCATTAACCAGGATTACTTTTGGGAAAGGTGCTTATTTGCTTTCTCGCCAAGAGTTAGATGAAAAGATAACTTCTAAAATATGAAGCTACAGACAGTAGATGGTTAGCTTAGCTTCAATCTTCTCTTTGAACTCTTGGCAAAAAGTAAAATCTCCGAAAAAAAAGAGCTGCAAAAAAGCAGACACACACACACATACACAGTGCAGAGTTACATACATATTGCATGGGAGGATACATACGTCTTGACTATACAGTCCAATCCAGTGGGGAACTGCCAATCTATTGACAAGGACAGTAAGGAAAGCCTGGTGGTAGGCATCTGTAACGCTCACTAGGTCAGAATCATTCTCTGTGCACATATGCATCGCGTCGTACCAGCTCATGTTGCCAGACACAACCTTGTAGGTGTGGCTCCTGTACTCAATATTGTCAGGGAGGTGGCGACAGGAGTGAGCGGGGGGTTTGGATACATCTGAAAACAAGAAAAGAAGGGCAAAAGAGAGAAGTGTGGGAGGAAGGTAAGATACTGGTACAATGGAATGATCACTTCAGGGACGTGAAGGTTTGATTAGCTGTCATGCTCATCAACAGTTCAACATTTTGGGTTTATTCCCTCTCTCGTGAAGAGTTGATTGATACCACTATCACGAGTAGAGACTCCGTTGAGTCTTGAGCCTCAGAGGTGCTGGTAATTTTTGTTACTGTTGTACAGACTCAGGCTAGCTGCTAGCTCCTGTTTCCAGTCTTTATGCACAGTTTTTCCTTGCTCTAGCTTCAATTTTACCAATAGAGAATAAAGTGGGGTCAACCTTCTCACCTAACTCTTGGAAAGAAAGTGCATTTCCCAAAATGTTGAACGATTCATTTAGTTTTTGGCATATTTCCTATAAATGTAGCCATTGTGACTCTGCGACATGATAACAGCTTCTTAAATAAAGATCACTTTTACAGGAATAATATCAAAAGTTTGTCTCTGCATCTGGGTGAAAGCAAACAAAGAAGGTAGCCACCTGGAATAGCCATTATGGCTGACATGCATGGGAATCCGCTGTACATTTAGGCCAATACAATCATATAAGAACTTTTTGGGAGTTTGCACATTAAAGCGATGAAAAGTATGACTTCAGTGGAAAAAAAAAAAGAATAGAGGTTTGCTAGAATAAAACAATAGAATATCTCTGAGAAATCTAGGCCTTACATATTTAATCCACTTGGTCCAGAACACATTTTTTTCTGAAGATGAAGAGAAATAGTAATCTTTATCATATAAATTCATAAATGTCATCCACTATATCCTTCTTCCTTGCCTGAAAATCTAATTTTCCAAAATAATGGGGAAAATTGCAGATCGGTGGTGTTGAGTGTGCATTTTAGTGCTCTGTGGAACTCTGCCCAGAAAAGGTCTTTTCATCGGACACTCTCACAATATTTGCCAGTGACTGGATTCCTGAAACACTTATTGTCTGCAACATTTGGCATCCCCTCCAGCAAAATGTGCTTTCTGCTTCGGAGTAACAAAAAAAAACAAACAAACACATAAAACACTTCCACCCAGCAAAAGGCCTTTTTTGACTTGTAGGGAGAATGGATTAGAGGTGTATGGGAGACGTCTGACAGCAACACAAAGAAAGACAGGCGTGCTGAAAAGCACTCAGAGAGAGGCAATGAAAGACAGGTGGAGACAGAATAAAACCCAAAGATAAAGAACTGAGGGAATCTTACCTTGAGGCTTTTGACAAACAAAGCCATACGCAATCTCGCTACACCTCTCAAAGTACCACTTCCCTGTCAGGTGGAAGTTGTGGTTGTTGGACAGAACCATGCACAACCGCTCGTTAGCAAATTTACTGACCCACTCGTCGTCCTGGGGGATCATCAAAATAAATGTCAATGCACACAAACCCATTTGCAATAGCACATCTATGAATGCGTTCAAACATCTTGAGACTGAATTACACTTGGGGTGCTTGCACAGTTGGTTACAGCTTTGTTTGCAGTATACCAATCACCAGCAACTGGTCAACAGTTCTTTATCATTATTGTTATTGTTGGCTGTTCAGGGGTCCACAAGTAACTCGTAGTTTTTCTGCTCTGTCTACAGTATTCAGACAAGAAAAACAACCTGATCTAATGCAACCAAAAGCTTAAACTTCTGTTGTGTGTACAGGCAAACAGTGAGATGAAGCTAAAGATTAAGCTAGAAAGTGGAAACCTGATCAGAAGAAATTCAGTTCTGTGCAATGGGCTCAGTTTTGGATGCATCCGTGAGTCATGACGCAGTGTTTTGTTTCTGGTTGCGATGGAAAAGCCTCAGCTCTGATGATTAAGTCTCTGTGTCTGGATTTTCCATAGTTCCATAGAAAATGAAGTAATTCATACAAAGCAAACAAGTGTGTGTAGTGTTCAAAATACACTTTGAACCAATGTTCACTATCACAGACTCTCAAACTCCTCCATCTGGCACAGAGAGCCACTGAATATAGAGATCTGGAACTTTGTCTTGGCTCGGCCAAATCATTTAAAAGAACTGTAATTCTCTGCTTTTGTGTGTGAGAATAGGACTTCCCTGTGGACTTGCGTGGGACACATATTCATACAGATAAGCAAATATAAATTAAAAGTCTAGAAAGAAAGTCTATGTTTCTGACAGCAGTGTAGGTCAACCTGAATCATCTCACGGGAGCTTACATTGAGGAAGCTCCTCGGTGAAACTGGAGACCAGTTGGTGTAGCTGACTTTTTTCCCACTGGTCCATGTATCGGGGTCTTCATCCCAGAGACCAATCCAGACACCTACAGAGCTTCCCTGGAGCAACATGGTGATGTAATGCTGCAAAAGAAAACACAGCTTAAAGAATGTGTTTCTTTCTAACATGCCAAGCAACAGGAACGGAACAAAAGGTCTTCTTGCCTGATCTGAGGTTGTACAGAAAACGTACAATAGCATTGTGTGGTTCACTTTGCCTCTACCTTGTTCAATTTCGTCTTCTATGGCGATGAGTGAGCCTTCGAATGAGGAGCAGATGGACTGGGCATCATTCCAACTCTTTCCATCCTTTGGACTGTTGGGGAGGTGAAGCAGAAGACACTGCCAACACACACACACACACACCACGCGCACAAATCCCACACAAAACATGAATATCACACTATGAAATGCAAATTGTTATTCCCCAATCACCACCAGGACTCTTGTTTGTAGAGGACGGGATTCAAAGCCCGAGCATGTAGTCTTCTTTGATAAACATGGAAGGATGTCATTTCATGTTAGTGGTGATTCAAGAAAAATGGAAATGTTTGGCTGGTGATTTTGTGCATTGCCAAAGCTCTGGGATTAAATCAGAAGGAAAATTAGGTAACATTGCACAAGGCATTAACTCCTTCACTGTTCCTATCCCGTGAAGTTTAGCTTTAAAGGTACTTAGTACAAGGTATGCTAGTTTAAGGCATAAGCCGTAATCTACAGTACAAAGTCTGAGTATGACCCATCTCTCCCACTATTTCCTGTCAGCACTCATTAAATGCCAGAAAATGTGGAAGTTTATCAAGATCTTTCAGCTCATAGACCTCAAATGATTATTATTTGTGGCTGACAGTTTAAGATGTAGGCGATGTGATAGGTGCTGCTGCCTCCACAAACTCCTTTCATTATTTAGCTTTTCCACAATATATTAAAAAGGTCTTGTTTAACCAGTTTTACTAACATGTGATTGAAGAGTGTGTGCATGTTCAAAGTGTGTGTCTGAACCTTGTGTCCAAAGTACAGCCATTTCTCCGGACATCCTCCGATGTAGCAGGGCTCCCTGGGAGTCTCCACCACCGACACGGTCTTCCTCTTGCACACGTAGCCGTGAAGATCGCTGCACTTTTTCGGCGACCACTTCCCTGCGGAAACCTCATCAGATTCTAGCATGTGCAGGGATACGTGCATGAGTGCGTGTTTTTACAGTACACGTGCATGTGTTTACCTGACGAGGAGGACATGGTGACACACATCCTTTTCCTTGGGCCAGCTATCACAGTCCCTTCTCCCCAGTTTTGAAACTCTATTTCTGTCTTGTCGCTCCACCTGCAAACAAACACACAAATACATTTAACAAACGTCCCTAGCTGACGTCCTCTCCTTAATAAACCTGTCAGTAGGTTTTCATGAACCCAATTAACGCTGGTATGATCCCCTCCAGCTTCGATCACAACTCCAGTTCCAGGACCTGGTCTTCACCTCAACACTTTCTGCTCAAACATAAGCTTTACATTAGCTCAGGCAATCAGCGCCAACGTTCACATTCATGCCTGGTATAATGAGCTTACTCAGTTCAGCTACAAGCTGACTAGTAACATTCAGTCACTTTATTTATTGTAATAAACTGCCAATTCGCACTATTACTCGACTTCACCTCCAACACTTCTCCGACTGTGACTAAGCTTTCGTATCAGTCACATTACGCTCCAAAATGTTGCTCAAAGTCAAACAGAATTTCCACAAATTGGCAAAAGAAAATGCATATTTTCACCCACTGCTGTCAGGCGAATATTGGGAGCTGGCTGCAGGAGAAGAGGGTGCAGCAAGCGAGCGGCAGTGAAACCTCAATCATGCTGCAAACATGGCATGAATTATGGTGTTTGCTTCATGCAATCAATTTGAGAAACATCGGTCTCCTCTTCTCTTCTCACAGATCTGATATTTTCATCGACACTTTTCCTCTCTCTAAAAGGTAACAGAACGATGAGGCGATGTTTAAGTTACCTGATTCATTTGCAACGTTTTCATCCCTCTTTGTCACATTTTACTTTATTAACTGATTCAACAACCTTTTCACCTCAGCCAAGCATAAAGAAACTTTTTTTGAGATTTTAAATTTTCTATTGTTTTCCCCCTATTTCTTATGCACAAATGGAAAATTTGCATAAAAAGTGGAGGTGGATGCAAACACTTATTGTTGTCCTGCTCTGGTGTTCATATAAAGTATTTTTGTTTCACTTCTGCACCCACATAAATTAGAGGAATTAATTCTCCCGGCAGAATCCGCGTTACTGCTCAGATTCTTTGAGCGCTCCCACAAACAGCAGAGCATTTCTCACCAAATCTCCATAAAGAAATTGTAATAAAGACTCATTGTCTTGTCAAATGTCGCATAAACTCATAATCTGTGGATCTCAGACACTTGCTGTAAACAACTCTGAGACTTGACTGGAATAAGTGCAACTTATTTTTACATAACAGCTGTTTGCAGTGACACATACTGTATGTAGGTGTTGTATCTGTCTCACAACATCAGCCTGTTTTATTTTAGCAGGTACTGTAAGCATAAGAGCAACTCAGGCTGTTGAGGTTTAATTTAAATTGTATTGTTGCTTAGACAGGTTGGTAATTTCTTATATTTCTTTCTTCATTTGGCAACACCTGCAGTCTGTCCTTTGTAGCTGGGCTCTGTTTCTTACTATACTGCATGTATACAGTTTGTTGCAACAGTTTGCTCCTGCCACATGCAAGCTATGATTTGTAACATGAGATAATTTCTCTTGCTTAGCTTGATGTTCCACAGGTGAAAACGCAGTACCTGTGAATCCCGTATGAGCCCCCTAAAGCTCTGTACTGACTCACTCAAATTTATCTTCACTTTGCGGGTGGTTGCCACCATTTGCAATCTGCAGCCAGGCAGTTACTTTTGTGAAACGGACCGCTGGGTTGCAACAAAATCAACATGTGTCGACTGATCTAACAGAATCAGTGGCACGAACAGGAAATGTTTAACAAACTTCAAAATACGCACATGGCATCCTCTCCAGGCTGCCCAACGGTCAGGCCGATCCACCAGTCAGTCGGGCCCAGGGAGAACTGAGGAGATACAGTGAAAGAAACAGAGATGAAAATGAGCTTCACTTCTACCGTCCTCCCTCTCCCTATCCAGTCAAATCCAAGGAGGTGGAGGATTTCAGAGCCTCTCTTTCTTACAGGAGCAGCCATTCAGGGGCTCTCCTTGGCCCCCGTGTTTGGGCTCCTCCATCGTCTTGTTTTGTTACCCTCTGTCCCCTCACAGGCTTAAACTCCACAAGAGACTCCTTTAAACAAAAACAGCCTTTTTCTTGCTCCCTGCGTGCAGGAGCACTCGAACAGTAGTTGTCAGTGCCTGCCGCTCATCAATGTAGCCTGATTGTTTCTCAATGCTGAAATCTAGGATTGTATCATCACAAACAAAACTCGAAACCTAGCACCAGCCCTGGTTGCTATACCTCCACAGAGATAATACTGTTTTAATGTGTAGCAAACTGTCATAACCTCAAAGTGATCATAAAAAACATGCCTATATGACCACCTGACAGTACTGAAATTCTATGTACACGAGCAATGGCAGTAACAAACCCGTCGCAATCGCTCCTTGATGAAGTGCATCTCGTCTTTGGAGTGAATGGACAGCAGGTAGGCTCCCATCATCTGACAGGCCAGAGAGACAGTGTCCCAGTCAAAGGGCTGCTTCGCCAGCAGGTACTCAGCTCCGCGGTAAAACACCCAGGGCTCACTCTCTGTGGAGGGGCAAGGAGGACAATTATACAGAGGGCCGCATACATTTACAGGAAATACCAATTTAAATATAATGACCACATTGACATTGACATTGTACATGTACAGACATTGACAGACATTTTTCATTAAATTGGTTATTTTCATTGTTTCCGTGTTTGCTGTCCTCGCTCGTCCTTGCCAGGAGGCAAGTCCAGTCGCAGCAGCCACGAGCAGGTCACGCATACGTGAACATTCAGCTTCTGCGCACTGATCTACAGTATTAGTGCACGCCAGAAGCAATGAAGTAAATAAAAATTTTACTTACGCTCAGTGTACCAATATGGCTTTTTCAGTTTATCACCTGCAACATAAAGACAAAGAAAGAAAGAGTTTAGTAAGTAGTGCAGTACTGATGAGTGTATGTGAAGTGTATCTGGGGGAAGAGTAATGGTGCGAGGGTGCTCACCTCTGTAGAGTTTGCAGATCCACTCGTGTTTGGAGTCACAGGGCTGCGGCACGATAGTGTCAGTCAGGTCACTGTACACAGCACAGTCCCTCCTGTCATCCTCCTCGTTCCTATCGTCTATGAAGGACGACAACACCTGCGCAAAAGCGGACACCGTCCTCTAATTATTACCTTGTTAGAACAAGGCATGTGGACACGGCGAACATCTTCATTTACTCACAGGAGCACCATCAGACCACTCCCAGCCTCCGGGATTATCAGGGTCTCTCTTATTTAAACCAACCCAGAACCAGCGACCCTCTGTTCTACAAGAGAGGAGCAGAACAAACGTCTTTTTAACATTTGAACTCAAAGCACCCCAGGGTTCAATTCTAAGACCTCTTACCTTCCTCGTACAGTACCCTCGGTTACATAATATAAAGACATGATGTAGCATTTCATACATATTTTGTTGTCACTGTGTTAAGATGTATTTCTTTATTCTTGAAAGTTGTCCTTGGAACTGTGTCTAACACTGACAGCAACAAAACACAGTGAGATTCCTTTTATGTGTGCACATACTTGGCTCCTAATTCAGCTTCTGATAAATCTCCCTGTATCATCAATCATAATCATTATGATCTGTCCTGTCTGGGTAGATGCCAAGCAGATGTGAAAGATTGGCTGCATGTCTTCAGCTAAAGTCTGAACATGAAAATGTGATTCACTGGCAGTGAGTAACAGGCTGCGTGTACAGTTCAAGTCATATCTTATGCTAAATTTTATTGATTACTTTTATGTAACAATTTCACATTAAAGTTTCTAAAAATGTTGCTAAAACCTCTGAGAAAACAGGCGATATGTTATAAAGTATGATATGATATGAAGTGTAATAAATTATCTCATCCACGAACATGAATGCTGCACGTCACAGAGAGATTTTCATCAGCAATGGTGGTTATGTAACAGTGTATCTTCCATGTTCCCACGCTACTCCACAACATCATCAAACTACGTTTCATGTTTTTGTTTTAGTGTGAAAGAAGTTACACACCGACTGTGCGTTAAGGCCTGTTCATGGTCAGACACTAGATTATATTTCATAGCTACTTTCATAAAACCAACCTCTGCGCTGCCTGAGGTCTTCAGACAAGAACCGACTGGCTGGTCCTGTCTCTGGATTTAAGACTTGATTGGTTCATGGCTTTCCTCTAGGGGAACCTAAGCTCTAGGGTGATCATTCTGAAGAGCTATCTTCTTTTAAATCACTTCTTGAAAGTCATTTTATACTTGACTTATGCTTCAGTCACCGCACAATTTGGATTTTTGTTTTTTTTGTAATCACCTATAGACAGATTATGAAACAACCCCAAACCGCATTTTATCTTCATAATCCAAAAATGTAATTCTCGCTGCTCTATGAACATAAAACATCAAAACATAACACCACAACTGATGCATTGACCGGTTCTCATAACATTCCTGCACTGACAAGGCCCAGAGGGCTGTACCAACCCTTCAAATATGGTACTGAGGAGCTGCTTAACAAACACCTGCTCCTCATAGTGGTGGAAACTGGCCAGCTGAGCCCCGAGGGCCTGGCAGAAGAAGTCTGCTTCCACCCACGAGCGCTTCATCAAGACTTTCTCATCGTGGAACACCTAGAAGAGCAAAACTTACTGTCAGCTGAGGCTTACGGCTTAAATGGAGAACAATAAATTAATAAATAAGAAAATAAATTACCTATACCTAGTTTGTCTGCCTCTGTGTGTTAGCCCTGTCATATACTGTCCGGGTAGGTTAAAATAATTGTTTCCTTTTGCTTTATGTTTGACATACCTTAAAACAGTCTGTCAGCCCAGAGTGTGATTCCCACCCTGGAGGACAGGGGGTGTAGGCATCAATGTGGTGCTCTGGCAGCTGGACCTCGCGGTAAGTGCTGATGCTCTGCTTGCACACTGACAAGGCCTTGTGGGACTTGCAGTCTTTCACCTCCCAGCGACCCAAAGCATGGCCACCTGACATAGCAACACAGCCACCGGCAGTGACTAAGGAAAGGGATAGCAAAGGAAGAGATGAAGGAAGTTGGAGTAGGAAGGAAAAAACATGGAGGACAATCACAGTATGTTGTTCGTGATTTAAAAAAACAAAGCATATACAACATCTGGCTACCTGGCTGATGTTTGTTCCAGTTACTGAAGGTGAGAGGGGCAGAGAAGCCATTTTTAGGAGGCCAGCTGTACACTCCCTTCTCGTCCTCATCCGCGAGATCAATCCAGTAATACGTGCTACTGTTGGCTCCGCTCTCACTCAGCAAACTGTTGACGAAGGCCTGCTCGAACCTGCCGGCATGAGAAGAGGGAGAGAGGCTCCGATGTTACCACAAATATTTAAAAGATATAGCTTTTCATATTAAGCGAACACAACAAATCACTTGCTCAATAAAACACCTGTTTTCCAACTGAAGAAGGCGCGCCTTGCAGTAATATCCTTGCGTTGCGTCATAAAAAGTTCTGTTCATGGCCAGTCACCGCGTAGCAGGAGTGACCGTGTCGCTTCCAGCCCTGCAACATCAACAACAACAAATCCACCAGTCAAACTCAATTTAGGTTCTGGAGCTTTTTTCTACATTGCACAAGACTAAAGAATCACGAAATATAGTACTTGATACATCAAAACACACATAATGAGAAAAATGAGTTACAGGAGTAACATTCAGCAGAGAGACAGAGTTTGTGATACAGAGGGAGAGATGTGGAGTAGTACTGGGTATCAAGCATCAATACTTTTTTTAGACTTTTCTTGGTACTGATCAAAATGTGTCTGTTTCTGTTTATACTTCTTGAGCTAACGTTTCCTTCTGGAACCAGCGTTGAAAGAAAAGTACTCAACCCTGCCGAGTCCAAATCTGAGTGAAGGTTATTCTATTTGTGAGTGTATGTGTGTCCGAGTATAAGGACGTTTGTGTGTTAGGTTGTGTGGTTTGGTGTTTTGACAAGTGGTGTCAATTTGCCCCCCCTTTTCACCCCTATATCCACATCTACCCCCTCATCCTCATCCTATATTGGTGACCAGAGGCCTACACTAACACTTATGTGAAGATAAAACTAATAAAATATTCTCATTTTCTCAGCAAGATTACATTTACAGAAAACTTTCCACATTGTTGCATGCGTTACCTGATTGTACGAGACAGCAAATAAAGAGACTTAAGTTAAAAATACAGTTTTGTTTGCTTAGATCCTGGCAGGAGTCATCGGGGACTGTTCGAGTGTGTCCACTGATATTGTGCCTGCAGGGCCATTTCTGGCCTCACGATCCTGGGTATGAAGTAGCCCGATGACTCAGGAGTCTGATATTCTTGTAAACAGAGTCAAGGAGCAACATGAATGCCAGACAATACGTCAGCAGCGGAGTGAATCAGCTCATTGTGCTTCTGAGGGGGAAACTTGCTCAGAAGTTGAACTGCAGCAGGCGTGTGGCTCCGCCTGGTGCACGTCCTGATCTGTATGGGGCTATTGTAATACTGGACAGCACATAATCTGCCTCCCAGAGTTAAAAATAAGTCACTTCAATTTCACTCGGAAATAGAAAAAAATCTATTCTTCCTGAGAAGAGTGTGGTCAAAGCTTCACAAGGTCATTTAACCAAGTCAACAAATCGGACTTCCTTGCAAACGATTTGGTTATGTGAGAAACGACGAGGGCGTTTATCGCCGTACTTTTAAGACATGATGGACAGCAGCACTGTTCTTTTACAGGCAGTCTCTTACAAATAAAGGAAACACAAGAAACTTTTTATCGATCTTTGCTAACTTTCTGTTTTATTTGATGGTATCGACCTCTCGAGGCCAAAGACAAAAGTGTACTACTAAGGTGGTTAATGTCTGCAAAATAACTGGCACTGTACGGGCTGTTTACAACACTGTATATGTTATATAACATTACAGCGTTATATATAAGAAGGCAGAATCCATCCGGGCTTATTGTTTCCATCTTTACATCAATATTTTGACTTTCTGCCAACTTGTTCCCTCCTCATGCTTCCACTAGATTCAAACTCTCCATTATACCCTCTGACATCTCCCTCCTAAACTCTTCTAACTTATCCTTTATGCATGCTAAATGCTATCTTTGCTTTGCTTTGAACACCAAAGTCTGTTTCTTTTCCGAGTGATAAGGTTACACCGTCGGTTGGTTGCATGTTGGAGTTACCCTTTTCAAGATGAATAGGCATGTACAGTCCCTAATTACGTTCTCGAGAGGCTTTTGAGGCGCTGCACTCAATTTTGCCCACAGGAGCACACTGTCCATATACAGTTCAGCCATATACTACTAGATTATGGGGTCAGTCTAATCAGAGGTAAATTAATAAGATTAAGTCTTATGTAATGTGATCTTGTTGATCCATTTCTACTTCGACGTTAGGGCAAAGGTTGAGCTGCTGTTCAAAACAGGCCTGCTCAGGGTTCCAACTCTTTCCTAGAGATCATTTTCCAGGACTTTGATGAGATTGTGATTGATGAGATCACGCCACAAACTAATATTTTCCTCGCCGTCTCATCCCTGGCTGTCAGATTTAAACGTATACTTCCCGACTTCCTGTTACTCACTCCTGTAATTTGTTAAATGCTTTGTTTTAATATTATTATATGTATCTTTAAAAATATTACAGCATTATATTTTATTTTGTTTCATTTGGAAAGCCCTTTATGGTCTGTGCTTGCAGTACTATGCAAATCAATTTCATCAGTATCATATTATAAATTAACACCCATAATTGAATAACCAGAACACCAACAGCACAAATAGTATCCTACAGCGTCTTTAAAGAGACTAATCACACCCATTACTGAGTCGTTACTTCACAAGTTTTGCAAAGCTCTGATCTCAGTTCATTCTCAGCTTAAGGAAAATAAGAGAATGTTGAATTAATCTTTCAGGACATTTAACTCTCATTTTCCATGTTTTCCATTTTTTCCGGGATGTGTGGTAACCCTGCCGCTGCATGACAATGTTTCCTTGTCTCGCTCCAAGACGCTTCAGCCACTAAGTACACGTTGACCTGGATGTATGTGCGTTCATTCATGTTCCTACCTCAGGACAACCCTCGTCCCAGGTTCCGAGGTGACGATTCTGGCTTTCTTTTCTGCACACAGCAGGCAGTCGCTCGTCACATGACACTAAAAGCCAGTTACCTTCCTGTGAAAGAGGTAAACATTTCAGTCTCACGAGGAAAGCACCAGATAGCATGGTAAACGTATCAGAGACGCTTGAGATTTACACAAAAGGAAGCTTCAGCACTGGGTATCCCACCTTCCTGTCTACTTTTGCACAGAGTTTTGCATCTGTCAGGTTGTTGGGGGGGTGATACTGGTGCCAGAGGGTGAGAGTTACTGGTGAGCCGTCGGACCACTCTACAGTCGGTGACGAAGCCTGTTTCCAAAGACCGATCCACACCTCCGTACTCTCCCCAGAAACTGCACACACCAAAAGTATTTAGTATCCTGTTGAGAGCATCTATAGCAAGCAGTACGTCATGTATCTGTGTTGCACGATGCTCCTTACAGTTAGCTAGTAGGTTGAGCAGATTTTCCACCTCAGACAGAGAGTGGATGCTGGTGAGGTTTGCTCCCTGAGAGTCGCAGGCCTGAGACGACTCCTCCCAGCTTCCTGCTTCAGTTTCTGACATCAGCCTGTAGCAGAAACCATTATGAGGCCACCAGCCGTCAGCACACTCCATATGGATATACTGCCAGTTCTCTGTAAGAGGAAGAAGAATCGAGAGGAGAGGAGAAATCAGAACATGACAGACCAGAATAATAAACAGATTCACAGCAGACATTGTTTTGGTCTAGCCTCCAACAGTGCAATAGAGAGGAAGGTCAAAAGTTCACTCTCCAGGTGCGGTGCAGCTGTGGAGGCCAAGAGCTACATGAGCTTAAAAAAAAACTCCTCATACATTTTGTACTGACTCACGTACTGACTCATAATTCACCCCTCCTACAGATTCGGACACCTCTGAGGATGTAGGGAAACATGTCAGGTGTTCATCTGACGTGTTCGCACACATTCTCACCTAGTGGCTCGGCTCTCCGGGTGTTGTTAGGCATCTTCTTACAGATGTAAGGCAGAGCAGACTCGCAGGAGAGACTCTGCCAGTGACCCTCGTAGGCTGAGTTGTACACTCCGCACTGTCTGTTGTCTTGTAGCGGGCTGGCGGGCAGAGCTGGTGAGAACACGGTGATGGGAGAACTTTAGTCTAAAGGCCACCTTTAACCCTTGTGTTTTGTTGACGTGCTCATTACTTCCTCCTTGTATACGATCCCACAAGTTATTATGATTTGTTTCAAAGCGATATTGAATATTATTATGTGTATATTTTTTCCTCTTAAACCTAAGTGCTACCCTTAAATATATTACAGTAATATTTCACAGCCTAAGATTGTATATTTAGTAATAACTTTATTTATATAGCACCTCTACAAAGCAGTAGAGCCAACAAATTAACAGAATCAAAGAAAATAAAAGTAGAGATAAAAAAAATATATAAAAATTAATAAAATTATGTAAGTTTATTTTTATTTATTCAATCAAGTTTAAGATGATTTTTTAAATGTATTTTCCTTTAACTGGGTTTATATTAAGCTAAGTTAACTTAAATAATCTTTTATACTTTCATTTCATAAAAAACAACATTTACATCTAAAAGAATTTACTTGTCAATTGTGTCAATTCGCTATGAACCTATAATAATGATAATGATGATGATGTATAATAAGTAATCTTAGGTTGAATGATGCAAAATATTGGCATGCTAAACTGATTAAATGTTTTCTTGGATGTCTATCATTTTGGCAATATTTTAAATTTGAAGCAACTTGATGAAGGTGTATCAAATGTTCACTCGATGTGCTCTGTACTCAAGCACACTCAGAGCTCATGAACTGATCCATCATCAAGATGCATTTTGGAGCAATTTCTATTAACGTTTTGGAGAGCAAATATTGCATACTGAGAATGTTAAAATCTCATGAAACAAACACTGCCCGCTCACTCGGCCCTGGAGTAAACAAATAATCGGTACCCGTGGTGAAATTGACCAATGTCAAAGGTTCTCCATCGGACCACTGCCACCCCCGCCCATCCTTCAGGTGGTTCAGCCCAATCCAGACCATCGCTCCAACACTTGCAAGTCGATCTGCCACAACATATAAAACTATGAGTCTGTACAGGACAGCAAATAGTATATCATCTGGGTACAGGACATGGTGGATGATTCATTCAGCAGCTTTATGATCCCTCTTGTGTTTTCTACCAGATGCGTACCTCTAATGTACCTGTGCTCTGCCAGGCTGGTAATGCTGAGCAGATTTCCACCTTGAGCTTGACAGGTTGACATCGCCTGACTCCAGGTTAGTATGGTGTACAGGTTGAACTGGTAGCACGCCTGCAGCTCCTGGTTTGACTCCCAGAAACGTTCACAACTGGAATCTGTGAATAAAGCCACTTTTTTTTTAAAAAGCAGTAGGAAACTTAGAAGGAAGTGAGGTGTAATGAGTCGGTATGCACGTGGCTCCAGGTGCGGGCAGTGTGTAGAGTGTTTTATGACAGACCTCGCTTTGTGCAGGGGGAAACAGGAGGTGTCCACATGTCTGTATTTTTACCTTGCACCGGACAGAAGCCCCATCTTTCGGCCTCATCATAGCGCGTGCTGGTGGCACACCACAGAAGATGGTCCTCGCGGCCCTCAGTCGTGCATTCGTAGTACCATTTGTTGTTGTATCTAAAGGGGAAAGCACAGGGCATGCCATGCGCATTCCCCAACAAAGTATGGATATCTGCAAATAAAACACACAGATCAGGTCAGAGAGTAACTAAGACGACTGCTAACATGTGTCAAATCTCACCAAAGAGCTGTAAGATGATAAATCAGAGGACACGTAGGATATTTTAGGCATTTACCTTCATATGGATATGAGCAGGGCGTCTCTTTGAGGGTGTTGTATCTTTTCCACTCAGTATAAGGGTTTCGCTTCACCACCACCAAACGTCCGGTCACAGCCACCTTCCACTGGGACGCCCCGTACAGCATGTATCCTTTGCAGCGCCACCACAGCACAGGGACGGTCATGTCACACTCGAACATGCCGAGGGGCTGCGTAGTGTCCGAGATGTTGAGGCCCAGGCACTTGCTGGTGCCCACATTAAAGAGGCGATGCCGGGAGACCCACTTCCACAGCATGCGACGTGTGGGCCGCTCGCAGTCGTCCAGCACCGGGTTGGAGCGGTCCACTGTGATGCAGCGATTCAGTGGCTCGCTCTGCAGGATGAACAGACCCTTTTCTGGAAAGAGGTGGATGGGAGAACAAGGAGGAAGAAGAGCAGTGGAGGGGTGAGACACATGAGGAAGTAAGGAATTCCCATGTGAGAAATCTCGTGTGAGTGTTTCTCCACCAAAATGGAGCAAGCTGGATCCTGAGGGAACGTTCTGTCATCCAAAACAAATAACTGTCTTTGTGCAACTTGATACTGAATACACACAAATGGCTTTGATGAAAACAACTGGAGGAATCATCTCGTCCGTCTTGTCACTATTGGGTACTGGAGACAATAAACAGTGCGTGTTTTACTTGATCTAAATTCAATGTTCACGTTGTCTTTGTTGAATTTGCAAAGTTGCAAAGATTGTTTTAAAGAGGCGTTAGTGTTGCACATTCAGCCTGAACCGGGCTTGAAGGTTCATGTGAACTGTATATGTGGGTGTATTTCCACTGTCTGCCTTCCTGCCATCCTTCCTCGGTGTTTACACCTAGCATGGACTACACTAATATACTCATTGCGGTAGGAAAAGACAGTGTTTAAATCTAATCTTTCTTTTATGAAAGTTTGTTTCTATGTCTCAGCTCTGTGATGAACTGGCAACTGTAGGGTGTACCCTGTCTTTTGTCTGATGTCTGGACTAGGCTACAGCCTATGGATGGATGAAATAATCTTTATTTGATTAATAAAGTCATTGTTGTAGTATATATAAAAAAAATAGTTGTTGTTTTCAGCATCAGGTACCATTCTTCTGCAAACAGTCCAAAAACCAAAAGTATTTCATTTACAATCATGTTGAACAGCTAGAACCAGCAAAAATGAGTCTTGTACTGATGAACTGACTCATTTTCTATTGAAAATGAGCAAATTCTCACTGATGAGACACTGGAAGCTGTAAATGTTTGACATTATCCCTCCATAAACTAATTGATTTTTCAAAAAAATACCCCACGTTGAACAGACTGATCTGCTGTTTCTCCTCATTCAGTTTAACCTCACAATGTTTCTTTTCAATAAAGGATTCATGTAGGGGGGATGCAAAGCATGTGTCATGTCTTTCTCTGTTGCACAGAGTGGAAAAGCCTTCATTCAGCTTCAGAGTGGACAGAAAATAATAATAATATTTAAAAAAAAAAAAAAAAAAATCACAGTTGGTAATGTGAGCTGGAGCAGTGGGGCTCAAGCTGTGGTCCAGAGGCCACCGGGGGTGGACGGGTGGAGGGGGGGGACTTGAAAATAGTTTAGGTGGGTGCAAAGGAAACTGGGGAATAGTTTAACTTAAGTCACCATCTCAATCAACACAATGAGAACATGTTGTAATGATTACTCTGCTCTCCCCGCACGCACCGCTCAGTACAGTTAATGTGACTATCCACCATGTTAAAGACTAAATCCAACCAAAGACCAACATGCAGGGTTAACTCTTTTTTGCAGCAGCAGCAGCAGCTCATTAAACGAGCAGATGAACTTACTGTAATAGTCCATGAGCTGGTTTTTCTCCAGGACCTCATCGTCCTCTTCGGTGACACACAGGCAGCCTTTCGCCAACAACACTGTTGCACAAATAGTCGCCACAACAGCCACGGAGTCGAGGAAACGCAACAACTGTATTAACATTTCGACGGCGGGATGCGGTGCTGAAGCGCCAATGTCCGCACATTCCGAGGCTCCTGGTCACAGAGAGTATTTTGGGCTCGTTGTTTTTTTTCCCCTCATAGAAAACTTTGACCGACTGAAGTTTTTCAGCGGGGGACCAGCGACGTCACGTCTGACGGAGGAGCTGCAGCTGCTCTCCGGGCTGGCGGCTGCATTCCTGCCGCTCTGCTCCGGACTGTTTTCACTGGGTCACAGCCACGAAAGCCCGATTTAGACTGCACAAAAGGCCTCCAGCAAAACAGACAACAAACAACCAGACGTACACAGATGAATAACGTGCCCCCTGCTACACCGTTTTACTGTTTACTTCACTACTTTGACAAGCCGTGTGCAGGCTGCTTTACCAAATTACCAGTGGTGGAAGTACTCTGAAGCACCACAGTGTGTGCAAGTAGGCTAAATACTCATGCACTGCAAATTTTAAGACTAAAACTTTAAACTAAATCTACTTATTTACGTACTTAAGTACCACAAGTACTCATCACGCATTGTAAACTTTGTATACTGCTGGCTTGTAAATCCATTTTTCCATCTTGTTTAAATCTATTACATTTTATTTGTTGATAATATTTTAATATAAAAATGGACGCTAGATGAGTAAAGAGTATAATACTTGGCCCTGAATTGTAGGGCAGTGCAGTACTTGAGTAAATGTACTCAGTTACTTTCCTTCACTACATATCAATACACGATGGGGATATAAAATATGATGCACAAACTGCTCAGCAGTATATAAAATAATTACAGTTAACTCCACTTCGACCACCTATAGTCTACTTTACAAATTAACAGTAGTGGAAGAAGTACTCAGAAGTAGAAATACCACAGTGTGTACAAGTAATAGTAATGCATACAAGTATTTGCTTGAGAAAGAAGAAGAAAATTGACTTAAAGTAGAAAAGGTATGCATTACGTAGAAATGCCTATTTCAGAATATTACATAATATTTGATTATATTATTAGAATTATTAATCCATTGCAGGGTTGGGATCATTTAACACTACTGGCTTGTAAATCTAATACATTTTATTTGTTGATAACAAATACTATCAGATGAATGTAGTTGTAGTAAAAAGTGCAGTACTTGAGCAGTGCAGTACTTGAATAAATGTATTTAGCTACTTTCCGTCACTGCAAATCAATATACGATGATGATATAAAATAGGACGTACAAACTGCTCAGTGGTATATAAAATAGTTATAATTAGTTCCACCTTGACCAAATAAACGAACTAAAATAATAAACTTATACGTTAAAAAACAAAACAATCCAGTAATATATTAGAGACAATATAGCAAGAAGTATTCAGATATTTTAAAATATATTGTACTCTATAAAAACTCCCATGTTCATGTCATTATAATATATTATTTAATTCAGTTTTAACACAACTAAATTCACATAAGAGCACGTAAATACTGCGGTTCATCAACGTGGAGCCAATTTTAGATATTTTATACTACTTGGGGTCGACTACTGCATCCTATGTAAAATCTTAATCAGTGACTAGTATCTACACCTGTCGGGTAAACGGAGCAAAAACTACGATATTTCCTCTGAATAAATGTAAAGTTGCATAAAATGGAAACGTAAAGTACCCGTTGTTGCATTCCACCACTGATTACAGTATAACACTCAGAGTCACAGGGTCAATACAGGACTTTTACCTGTAATGTAGTATTTTTAGAATCAGAATTGGCCAGGTATGTGTACACATACAAGGAATTTGACTCTGGTTTCACATAGCTCTGAGTGTACATACACAGATATAGATGCAAATACAGCTAACAACAAGAACAACAATGTGGTGTTTCTACTTTTAAAGTATCACGGCAGCACTTTAGTGCTGCACTTGCACAAAGCTGGGTCATACACAAGAGACAGATTAAAACACTTTTAGCTGCCTAAGCTGATCGAGCTCCAGAAACACTGGATCCTACAATTTTCCATCATGCAACTAAACAGCATCTTTCATTGCACACCACTGCCCCATAAATACACTCATCTTTTAAACTCTACAGCCAAATCTGTGAAAATCCTCATGATGTCAGGGTTTCTTCAGACTCAGGAGACACTGAAGACAAACAACTGTTTTTACAGGATGAGTAGTGCTTTTGGTGGTGTGCCCCTCCACCGCCAGTTAGATGGAGCTGGACTACAATCTGACTCCATATTTTTCTTCATGTGATAATTTGATTTAGTGCATGAGAGCACAACAGTGATGGTTTTAGAACTGGATCTCCTCTATAAGATATTATAATGCCGGTCCAAGCTCCAGTCAGATTTGCAAGTAATCAAATGACCAAGTGACACACGGTGAATCTGGCGCTTTCAAGGGCCATGGGGCAGTTTGTCTGGTTGGTAATCTAGCCTTGAGTGGAGTAGGAGAAAATGTAAACACGCCACAAATAAAAATGCAAGAATCTCAAAATAGTATGCACTTTACTTTTCCACCACTGGCCTGGAACGAGAGAATAAAGGGATGCCTGTCTTTGGCAGAATCTACCGTCCCAGTGAAAACCAAATGAACATTAAATTGAATTTCTAGCAACAAATCTAATCAATATCTGTCAGGAGATTTGAAAACTAGGTTGCAACACAGTGTTCACCTTACACGCTAAAAGTACAATTTCACAATATGTCAAAATTCAACTTTATTTATGTGCCATGCCACTAAAAAAAAAACTCAATTATCAACAACAAAGGCTCAGCCTTGCTCAACAATAAAACAACAAACAAACACAATATTTAAAAATAAACAAACATAACAATCATCCACCTGCATATTTACACTCATTAGAATAAAACAAAAAAAATCTTTTCAGTAGTAGATCACTCTTAGACTCTTAGTGTAGACTCCTCCTTCCCAAGCTGCATGTTACAGTAGACAAAAATGTGTTTAAGTTTGTAGAGTCATGCAACAGGAAAGTGCAGTGTTTAACAGTACTTTGGCAGTGCACTTTTACAGCAGCAAATTCATCACGTAGTGTTTGTCCGTTCACAGTGTTGTCTACTGTGTTACAACGTCTCTGGATCAACGCAGAGATTCGTACAAAAACAATTTATAGTACATTTTTCTTTCTCCATCTTCATCTCTTACTCTCTGTCTCACAACACACACACACACACACACAGTCGCACACACACACATTTAAGTACACTCAGATGTTGCTTTGCATTTTCTCCCGTTCATCGTCAGTAGTGGTCCAGTGTATTAACCTTCTCTGTGTTCTTATAAGTTACATTTTTGAATGTAGATGTTGAGCTTTTGAATAGAGGGTTGGTCCCCTGGGGAGAGACAAAGAAGAAACACATGAAGCGATCATAATCACTTCGAATTAACAAGATGGATTAACACGTCATTTAAATATTATCAACAGTGGATTACGGCTGGGATGTTGTATATTCTTGTTTCTGCGAGCAATGACCATGAAAAGAACAAAACCAACAATGTCTGTGGCTTGTAGTCCTAAGCCTATTCATTCCTAATGAGGACATACAGGACTGTACATCTTTAGGATCACAAATATGAGATATACAAGGTGTGAGATGTGCCTGAAGAGTTGACACTGCCCGAGGTGAAAAGCCTGATTGTCACACTTTGTGCCAAATTTACACTTCTGACATGTGATTACACGTCGTCAGTACGTCTGATGTCATCATGAATAAACGTCCCTTTAACTCCAGATCCTGCCTGAGAATCGCCACATTTTTAAAGTTTTCTTCAGTATCAAAGTAACCTGTTTATATTTGTCATGCATGCATGGCTAAATTGCAAACAGGAACTGCTAATCAACAGCTCAGCATACTTTTATTGCCAGTTTCTCAAAATCTAAACAAAGTTGTATCCCACAACTAATGGGAACATCATACTTCCTGTTTACGTCTCCTAATGCATGATGGGAAATGTATTTCCAAAACAGAGAGTGACTTACCGACTGCCATTTTGCTTTTGACCTCTCAGCCTCAAACTTGGCCACCTCTTTACGGTCGTGGACTGACACCAGGACCTTCCACACGGCCAGCAGGATCAGGCCGATACACACAACAGAAAGGGAGACCCCCAGAATAATCATGGGGATGTTAGGAGGCTCTGGGCAACCTGGGACGGGACGTGAGAGATGAGATGAGACTCACGCTTCAAAACTTCCTTTTGTTTTAGCAGTTTTTGGTGTTGTTGCGAAACTTACCGTATATCTGGAGATCGTAGGCAGTGGTCCCCGTCTCACTTCCTACCACATTAAATGAGATCCAGCACTCATTCTCCGTCATCAGCTTGCATTGCATAGATAGGCTCTTGTCATAATCTGAGAGTAAATGAGAACATGCATATCCATAAGGAAGGCATCGTATATCATCTTCCCTTTCGACATTGTGCCGAGGATGTAAAAGGATATACTCGCCTCTGTTGTGCTGTCAGTGTGATTTCCATATCAAAGGCTACAATCTGGTGTGTATGCATGTGTGTGTGAGGACCATGCCATTGTATTTCACATCTGAAGCCTGAAAATCCTCTGTGATAATCAGATATACCTCTCAGCTTGCACAAGCATAGCAGGTTTAAAATAATCTCTTCTATAAAGGAAGACGAGGTCCTTTGGCTATTCACATGCACTACAATAGCTCTGCCTGTACGACAAGGTAAATAATATGTTCCCCATTGTCCAGTGCTGCCTGAATGGACATGGATGGTGTTGTATTAGAGACGAGGGGGTGCGGGCTTCAGAGAGTCGATACAGGTCAGCATTCCTCCAAGTCTCTGACCCATGGGGAAACTTAGCTTGGCCCTATGTTGATATGTCTATCAGAAACAGTGAACTGAAAGGACAAACTCCAGCAACAACAAGAATTTACAGCACGGGAAAGGTCATCACGTGCAGGCCAGTGTACGTGGAGTTATGATCCATTATATAGTGTAATTTTGTAGAGGAGCTCATTTAAATTCATGCCACTGGCCGTTTTTTCAGATCATATCAGAAATTGTATCCTGATTCACTTATTTTATTTCATGCTCATGCAATATGAATACCGACTTGCATGGACTTGAAACCACCCAGAGATCCTGTTTGGTGTTCCTCCGAAGGGAAGATTTCGTGACCTTTTTTGCTGTCAGTGTTTTATCATGTCAAGGACTGTTTTGGAAATATTTCCTTGTTAATCTTTTCCAAGAAACCCTGACATCCACGTATTTAGCTGCCAAAAAGCCATGCATTCCTCCGCTACTGTATGTTATCGAAACAACAAATCAGGATAACAAGCTATAAGCAAACATGGATGTCTTTTCTTTGGTTACAGATTTTGAAGGTTCCCATCAGAATTTTCAAAACAGTTCCCGCCCCCAAACCGCATTAGATGTTACATGAAGGGAACAAAATATTCCCTGTGATACATGGGCCATCTGAAGCAAGTTTCAAGTATCAGCCCGTTGATGTTCACTCTGTACTGACATGAGCTGTAATATGTGGCTGCTTGCAAGGCATAAAGTGGCATGCTTTGGAAAATAGATTAGAGTAATACAAAGTGCAGAGTCACCAGCATTGTTCTTTGTTTTTCATGCACAGTCTAATGATTAGTGTTGAGATCAACCACAGTCAAAGTCTAATGTTGATTATTTTGACATATTTGATGAGACCTGGATGATTATTAAGTACTATCATTAATTAAAATCTCAGCAAAATCATTTGATCAACAAGTTTTTGTTTTGCAAACTGATGATTCAGAGAAAGCTCCAAATATTTTTTCGGTATTTGGTGCAAGTATAACTGTTCATTCTGTATTTGACTGTCTAATTTTTCATGCCTTAATATATTGTGATATATCTCCACGTTATGAAATATCCATATTGTGGAGGTGGTGGTTGGGGGGGTTATTGTGTGAAGCACTTTTTGTTATAGTCTATTGTGCTAAATGCTATACAAACAAAGTCTGATTGATTGATTGATTGATCATCAATCATAAATCGTATTTTTCAGCTCCACATCTGACCTAAGCAATATGTATTTAAAACCTGAGGACGATCATCATATTATTAAATCAGTGCTAGAACAGGTAGAGAGGAGAGTCCTTTACCTGCTGTTGTGTTGATGGAAATTTTAGGGACACTGCACTTTTGATTGCACAGCTCGGCATCATCCTTATCTTCCAGATGGCACTCTACACAGGTTCTGATGGTAAAACAAGTGGAAAAACAACAGGTCAGGTTTTCCTTAGAGGTGATACATTACCTCTTGGGAAGCTAAAGTTTAATGAGGCTTCAATCACTGAAACAGTCAGCACAAAGAAATCACAGTGTTGGTCACTTATCACAGTTTTCCCAAGGCTTCACTCACTCTCTATCACCCGTCTCCCCTATAACAGTGGTATCAAATGGCACTAGCCCTGACAGCTGCTTTACAATGGAGAAAGGAACTCTCTTAGTGCTGTGTTGGGGACATTAGTTGTCTTTTGATGTCACATGGAAGGTGTAGACACATGTGAACAAGGGGACCAGAACCTGATATGTCTGTACCCAAAAGAACAGACAGATCATGTGGCGTAAGTAGACAACATCTTATATCTTTCAGGTAAAGACACAACAATTACAGGGGTAAAGTCGACAAAAACCTCTACATTACATCCGTATTCAACGGCTGATGCCATGAATGCGCTCTCACCTTGCAGAACTACAGGCGTCGCCACATGTTGGGCACTTCTCACACTTGTCCCCAGATGCTCCAGGTACAGAGCAGACACACTGGCCACACTCACACTTCCCCCGGCCGCTGCAGAGCGCGTCATCCTCTGACACGCAAGTTTCGGTGCTGGTGCTGCAGTTACAATACTCCCCCGTCCAGCCACTTTCACAGTGACACTCCCCGCAGTCGCACACTCCGTGGCCTACAAACAGAAAGTCAGTGAAGCAGCAGGCTCAACACAAAAACACATGAATAATTCATGACATTCATATGTGATCACTCACCTCCGCAGAGCTCCCCACGGAATCGAACACAGGAGTAATTGTCACACTCGCAGTAGCGTCCATAGATGCGTCCAAAGCTTGATTCATGACAAGCACATTGTCCACAGAAGCACTCCCCCTGACCACTGCATATCTCAGTCTCATTGTTTGCAAGACAATTAGCCAACAAAGCGGTTTCCTCATTGCATTCGCACCCTGCTCCCAGGAACCCTGGCTGACACACACATACACCACACTGGAAAGCCCCTTGGCCTTCAATACACTGGCTGCTGTTTGCTTCAGGAGGCTGCCGGCAGTCACACGAGCAAAGAGACTCCAGTTCCACCTCCAAACTGTCCTGTAAGCCCACCGGTTTAAGGGAAAAGCGCCGGACTCCTGACAGGCATCCTGGGAGAGCCACAGTCACGTTGAACACTACCTGAGGAGCAAAGAAGACGTCCCATGAGAAGACTAAAACTGATATGGCTTATTCCTCCATGCTATCAAGCTCTATTGTTAATGAGGGTGTCACTATTGCACTGGGTGTCATGTTCCTGCATTTTATTGTTATATTTTTAATCAACCCCACATACACCTCCCTGCTGCCATAAATGAATCACTGGAAAACCAAATAAGAAATAAAATAGTCCCCAACAAAAGATCTATTTACTCCTCTTTAAGTATCATTTGCTAAAAACAAACAAACAAACAAAAAAAAAAACGCCTGGCTGCTTTAGGAAATTATTTAAAAATGTAATCAAAAATTTAATTAATAAAAAAAAAAGTGTCTATAATGTATCAGAAAATCCAACAGCCTGACATGATGTCATTGCCTCTTGCTGAGATGTTCTGTTTATTCTCACATAAGGCAAAGAAAAGCAGCAAATAATCAGATTTGTGGAGTTGGAGATACAGAACGTTTGACATTTCTTTGTGTTAAGTTGTTGCACATGGTCTTGTGTATGTACAAACCACGAAGGCCTCTGTCATGAAACTTTTTGTTCATCTTAAGTGTGCGACGAAAACCTTTTTGAGCAGCCGATTCCTCAGAGGAAGTGTTGATATCTTCAGATATAAACTTGAAAGCTTGACTTTAAGCCTGGTCTTTATTTAGACTGCTGGGTATCATTTGATTTTCCTCTTTAATTGTTTTATTTTTATTTTTTGGGTGTCAAATTATTTAAACTTTAATCTTTACACTCTAAAAAGTTGCTATACAAATCAGGAGAAATAGCTATTTAGAGGAAAAACAACTGACCGTCTCTCTAGGTTTAATGTTGGAGCAGCGTTTCAGATCACGGAGGACGGTCCCATTTGGGCAAATGGCTGTAAAAGACATCTGCAGCTCTTCTGTGTCTCCAAGGACCTCCAGTTCGATCTCTGAACGCAGTTCCTGGAAAACGGTACACAAATATATCAGCACTTTGTATGGAAATGCAATTGGCAGCACGGACCTGGTACTGAACAGCAAAAATCACCAAGACTCGACTATCAAATGGACACATTGACTTCTATTATCAAGACATGGGATTTCCAGGGATTTAAGCGGAGCTACACTTTCACCCTGCGCTGAACTGTAGCGTGCTGAGGCTCTTTGAAACCTCCAATCTAGTTCTCTCTTTTTGGGTGAGTCATCATCCCAGGTGTGCTGGGCTGTACAAAAGCACCTGAGGAAAGAGTGGCAGCTAACCTCAGCTGGAGGAAAGACTATGTTTGACTGACTAATGAACTCTGTGACGGACTGTCTGGGTGCTAACAGAGGGTTAATTGTGTGTTTCCTGTAGACCTGTAATTGTACTGTGTCCTCAGCGTTGCTAAGGAGGAGAAAACAGGGGCGTGTTTATGGTATACACCCAATTTGAAGATGGATTAAAGTAAAGTAGGTGAAGCAGATTCAAAAGACTTAAAAAGGCTTAACAATAAACATTAATCCAAAAGTGCAGGTGAGTATAAATACTAATCATCTGTCTTCTATCACAACATATGTTTTTTATCTCCCTTAAGAGCTACAACTATATACAATCGGGGTGATAACAAGGCCTCCTCTCTGCAGTGTGGTTAACGTGGCAGAGACCAAAAGTTGGTGTCAGCGACGTAAGCGATGAAGTAATTAAAGGAACTCGCTACGACTCACCGCTGCCAGAGGGGATTTAAAAAAGGGACACAGAGTGCAAAAAGGTAGACAGGCAGAGAAAGATAAAGAGGCAGAGAGAGAGAGAGAGAGTGGAGAAGAAAGAGCAAGTCAGAGTGAGATGGGCGAGGAGATCAAACAGCTGGGACAAGCAGAGACTTGCTGTCAAACACGCTGCTGCAAAGCACCGGGCGGTAGAGGAAAAAAAAACGTAACAGAAGGAATGAAAGAAGAGGAGCAGAGATGGCAGAGGTGCTGCCTATTGATTGTGCAAAGGGTTAATTCATGAATGCTTTATGTCAACAGGTGCTTTTATTAAAACTCTGACTCAGGCTCAAAGCATTTGATTTGATTAAATCAAATCGAACACAGTGTTACTGCTTGTATAATAGCAGGTGTTCTCTGTCTTATTTCTTATTACCCGGTGCCTGCACACACACACACACACACACACACACATCCAGATCACCAAGACTGTTTATTTACTTTGTATGCTGTTACAATCAGTTCCAGGATGTTCCGCGAATCTGTCGCCAGGACTCCAACTGTGGCGCCAGGTATGAGATCTGCATATTTCTGTGAGGAAGAAGAAGAAGAAAAAAAAAGAAGCACAGATAGACAGAAAGCAAAGTCACTGTTAACAATGTGGGCAGACTTGGCTCATAGTCCTGGAAGCAGGGAAAAGTACGCAAAAAGAATGGGGAAGAAGAAGAGGGCTAGTTCTAACAGGTTCAATGAGAATGCAGCTCTATGAATAAATATGCAAACCTCGGTAAACATTGTCCTCGCACAAATACCCGCATTTTTCAGCTCTATAGTTTGGTGCGGCACCGACAGGGAAATAAATACGTTTATAGGGAGAAGCCGTTACCTCGTAGTTGCGCCTCTGCTGTTCTGTCACAGCAAATATCAACAAGATATTGTTCTCCACCACTTTATCAATCAGCTGACCAAGAGTTGGATACTCCTGAAAAACAAAAGGTGAAATATGAATAGTGAATGCGCTATAAGTCATCAGTGATACACTACGGATGACCTTAAAATGACTCATGAAATAAAACTCATCATGCTGTGTCATAGAGGGAGGAAAATGAGAACGTACCAGCACCGTGGACATCGAGTATTCATTGTTGATGTCCAGATGACACTTCCCATCGTTGGGTATCACAATTCCGGCCATCTTACTGTCCATCCCAAAGTGTGAGTCAGCATCACTGACAAACACCAGCAGACGCATCGAGTCGTTCCTCCAGCCAATCTTATCCTATCAGGAGATGCGTTATGTTGGTTAACGGAGGATAAATCAACTGACTAATCGAATAACGCCAAAAAAAACAAAACAACTAAGTCTCACCTCACAAACAGCTGCCTGCATGATGGCGTCGAAGCCGCACTCCGGTAAATCAATATTTGCAGATACACGCTGCATTGCGATTATCTTGTTAAACTTGTCAGTGTTGCTCGTCAGAGACAAGACGTGTTTATATCCAAAAGTTGGCAGGCAGGTTGAGCCTACCTCGCTGCAACACAGCAGAAGTGAAAAACAAAGATTTGAAAAACAAGATTCTCTGAGCTACCACGTGACAAACAGTCATGTTTTCATATGTATCGCTTACCTGCAAGGGTTGGCAAGCTCTTCTTCTGTGATCTTGATAAAGGGCAGGATGGGTTTTTCCACAAAAGAGCCAAAGCCCATTCGGAATTTACTGGTTAGCTTGGCCATCTCTTTAGACAGAGAGGAGCCTAGATCTCTGATCTTCACCAAATCATCAGTCATGGACGCTGACAGGTCCATCAGGTAGTAGATGTCCACAGGATAGTCCTCTGTGTGTTGAATCTTGACCTGAAAAGTCAACTGACCCCCTGTGCAAAAAAAATAAAAATAAAATAGAGAAATCAACACATTATGTCTGTCTGACAATGATCGAACCGCCTCTGATGGCAAATCGTCAAATCAAAAAGTGTGCATGCTCTGTACCAGGTCTCAGCTTGAGTGCCATTTTCTGTGGGGAAATCTGAGTGATGTTAATGTTGCCCGTCTTCTTCCCGAGCGGGTGATCCTGCAGGATTTGGCCTTTGGAAACAGGGAACTCCAAATGATCCCTGGCACATCCCTTTTCTAGTAAGATATCCAGTGTGTCACATCTTTCGCTGACTGAAAACCAATCTGTGAAATTCTGAGAGATGAACACATAAGTCGCACGTTGTTTACAGATGCAAGACTGAGATTGTTTTATAGTATGCTGTAAAAATGATACTATCACATAAACTTTTGAATGCATTGCAGTCATCCGCTTATGTGCTATGGTGTCATACACGCAAGCCCTGGCTGCTTACCTCCTGTGTGCACCAGGCACAGTGAGAGCTGAGCTGCAGACACTTGTCACAAGTCAGAGCGATGCCAGCTGAACATGATCCTGCAGCACACATGAGCACAGTGCACAGTTAGAGTCAGCATCGACCTACAAAAATTAAAGGTCCCTCCGGGGGAGAGATCTGAATTTCAAAGAGCGTGTTACATTTTTTTTGACCTGATAAAATAAAAAATAAATATTCAATTTAGGATTGAATCCATTTATTAGCATGTTTTAGTTCAAAATAATACAAAAGGGTTTCACAATAAAAACCTATTAACAAGTCATAAAACACCAACACAACATTTATGCTCTGCTTGAGTAACTGTTGCTCTTTGTTTGCACTTTATAAACGTGTTGCCCTTGATTTTTAAAGCCGAACAGTCCTGCTTACCCTCCACGGTGTTGATCCAGTACCGAAGAATCAGGCTCAGCAGTAGAAGCCCCATTAGTCCGTGAGGTTACTGGTTATGAGGAAACAGAAGAAGAATATTTCAAGTTGTCTCATATTTACAGGAATGAAACATATCCAGCTTCCTGCCTCCTGTCCTCAACCGGAGAAGACGAGAGGGGAGAGTGTTGCCTGTGCCGCACTACCTGGATAGAGGAGGAGAGGGAGGAGGAGGTGGAGGAGGAGGAGGAGGAGGAAGAAGTGAAGGGCTGCCTTTACCTGCGCTGCCTTTTATGTTCACTTCCGTCCAGGTGAGAAAGTGAGGCGGGCGGGCGCGCAGACAGACCAAACCAGATACGCTGACATGCTGACCGCTAACTCTCTAGCTTTTTAGGGACCATCTCTGTTTTATGCCACTTCTTCTCCACAACATTTTAGGGAGGTAAATATTGCACTTTTTACCCCACTGTCCGTTTAAAGGTCCCACATTTCCATTATTATTGCAATGTTTAATTTGAAATAGCAGTATCCTTAAAAAAATATACATCTGTAAAAAAAACACCTATCTCAGTATACTTTTACATCTCTTATATCTGGAGCTTTAACAAGTACAAAGCATGTTGTGTTTCCTTTTGTCTCATTACTATGAACGACCCTCTCTTCTGATTGGCTTTCCGACTGAGGCATGGCCAGAACAACAGCAATGGATTGCAGCCATGGCTGAGGATGGTGACAATATACGCGTCATTGTATGAGTAATCCATTGTCTCTTCAGTTTTTTTGTTTGTTGTTCTCACCTTGTGATTCCCACTCAGTCATTTGCCAAAACAAGAGCCAAAAAAATGTTAAACATTTTGACTTATAGCCTTTTCATTCAATAGATATCGCAATAAAATCATTATCTTTTGGCCTAAGATGATCATGTAGTGTAAATCTGATATCATTACAGCCCTACATCGCAACCTTAGAGAAGTCCTGAAGGCTTGTTAAGAGGCAGTTTCTGAATACAAGCGGTGTGTATTCCTCATTATGATACTTGCACAGTATTCATATAGTACCTAGACACACTTATTAATCAAAAAAGACCCAATATAGGACATTTAAACAGCTGATTTTACATTAAAAACAAATATTGTTTCATTCATTCTTCACCCTCAGTCCATAGATCACAAAACAAACAGGGCTGATAAACACGAAACTAAATTAAGGAGACCAAGTAAAGACAATATATTCAATATAAATCTCTCATTTATGTAACTTCAAAACTAAATTCTAGTGTTGTATTCTCTGTAAAACACCTCGTGACTGTGGATTTAAGATGTGCTAAAGAGATGGAGTTTACTTGCTTACTTACAAGACTGCTGCGGTGCCCACATTGCACCCTCATGTCGATCTAATAGGAACTGAACCACACTGAAGCTAAACTCTCTTAACCGTTGAACTACGGCCGAGGAGAATAAAGTACAGACAGGCCACGCCATGAGCAAATACAGCCTGTATACCTTTATTACCCAGACACTGTAGCAGAACAAACGTTAATCTTTAACGGCATAAGAACATGAATCATTGTCTTTAAAATTGACTCAGACAAAACCTACCATGCAAGCCTATCACAAGATATGAAACATGAGCGTGAGTGTGTGCATGTGTGTCTATGATACGAGGGGGAGGGAGGGTGGGGCTGTGTAGGTGTTGAACCATTGACAGCTGCAGTGCAAATATCCATGCTTGTCCCAACTCACAGGAATCTCACAATTCGTCACCACACCCCTCTGGATCTGGGTGAGTCCCATCTGTCACCCCAAACCAAACCCCACCTCCACTCCTCCCCTCTTCTTCTTCTCCCTCTTCCTTGCCTTACAAACACCCCCCCCTGTCTCCCCTCAGCTCTCTGTGTTTTGATCCACCTTACCCAGTAGCCTTCTTGAAGTGTCGCCCTGTGAAATTGCCATTACATTTATACCTCCTTTGGCTCTCATTTTCTCTCCGCCAGCCTACCTGTGATTTGCTTCTCTTTCATCTCCTCCTTCACACCCTTCATCTCTCCTCATCTTTACGTTTCTCAGGAAATACCTCAGTATGACGCAATCAAACAGCCTTTTTTTTTAAACGTCTTCTCATGTCTCATAGGGGAGTATGATCAAGTGTATTAACTGTTTAAGGTGTAACAGTTGCATCATAATGTTATTTATATTTCAGCCTGACTTTATTTTAAATCTAAAATCTGTCACCTTTCAATTCAGGTTCAGGGAAATTCTCACAACGAATATGACAGTAGAGTTTGAGGCATATCATGACATGAGTTTTAAAGACTATCAGTCTCATCTAAATTCATAAATTCATAAATTATTCCCCCACCTATCTCTCTCTCTCTCTCTCTCTCTCAGCACTACATTATTTACTATGCATAGAAATGGAGGTATACATTAACCCTGCAATAAGCCAACTCACCTTCAGGGGCGTCCTCTGATAACATGCTGTCCCGTCTGAGTCTGTCTTCCTTGTCATCAAGTGAAAAATGGAAAGGAAGGGAAAAGCATCAGTCCAGCACATTCAGTCTTATTGTATCCAGGCAGTCATCAGAGTAACAGTAAACCTATTGTAACAGCGCCCTTTATGAAGCATGGCGCTCGGGTGACCCTGCTGCCCATGCTCCTTGGCTCATGTGTGCTTTTGTGTGTGTGTGTGTGTGTGTCTGAAAGTCGGTGAGTGTGTGTGCATTCATACTGGGGTCATGTGTGGGTGTTTGTACAGGCTCCAGCTTGCCTATGTGTGTGTGCGTGTGTGTGTGCAGGGGGAGGCTGTGACGATACTGAGTGACAGTAACAACTGCTGGCTGCGAGACCTCCACAGGAGCCAGCTTCTTTATTAAGAGATGACCCGACTGATGTGCTAGTGTTGCACTCTAGAGGCTAGAGCTGGTGCGATCTGCTGCACAACACTCAAAGCAATGGTCTTTGTGATTAGTTTGGACTGTGTGCGCGCGTGCGTGTGTGTGTGTGCACATGTTTGCTCAAGTTCAATTACTTCCTGCATTGAGCCAAGAGGAGTGCCAGTGTAATACAGCCTCCTTCTTACAGTGGTATGGCTGGAATGCAGGTAGACATGCATGTGTGTGAAAAACAAAATAATAGAGCATAGACCTATGCTATAATAGAATTGAAGATCCACAGACATAGCCCCGAAATCAAGAACTTTTGTCTCCAACATGCAACACTCTGCACTTAGACTCTGAGTCTGAGTCATGCTAGTGGCTGTGGCATAATCATGTGGTTTGCATGTGTTAGCATGTAAATTTTGCGAATTAGCACTAAACTTTGATCATAAAGCACGGAAAGGCAGGAGATTAAATTCATCCTCTGGGGTCTATGACTATATGTATCAACATTAGCAACAATCCACCCGGTTGTGATATTTAAACAAAGAACTACAAAGTTAACCTCATGGTGGTGCTACAGGTGAATCAGAGGATCAACCAAAATCAGTAGAAAGTATCCTCTGGGGACGTTGAATATCTGTTGCAAATTTCATAAGAAACCATCAAATCATTTTTGAGCTATTTCGCTAAAAGCCCAAAAACATCAAGTGCAAGATGAAAAGTCAGGGGTTCACAGAGATTTAATATTCCTCCTTTGGGGAAGACGAACGTCTGTATAAAATTTCGCAGTTGTTAAGATATTGGACTGACTGACAGGCTGATGTTGCCATCCCTAATAGATGCTCGAAAAAACTCTTTAATTAAATAAACACAAAACTTCAGGAAGAGCGACAGAGGGAGTTTCCCTCTTTCTGCAACATGCAGCAGTGTCATGTACAGAGAGATATTCACTGGAAAAAAGTTGCCATCTCTTGAGAACCATTCTGTCAGCTTTGCATGAGCTGAGAAAGAAAAACAGACAATCTAAAGGGTTCTTAATTTATATATTTACCAAGCAGGAGAATCTTCTCAACCCAAGAACAGACATGTAATCATTTATATTTAAAAAATCACGACATCTGGAGAAATGACATGACGCTTATTGCGAACACAGGGTATACAGGAAGAAGATAAGTACACAGAATGAAAAGATAAACATGTTCGAAGCAGCTCACCTGTAGCTTGAGTCGTGACTGTGCATTGACTTCTGGATGCACAGTATATTTAAGTGATTGAACATGAGGAACCGTGTATATCGCATTGTTAGAATAACAGGAACAACAAATAATTTTGTTCTGCAAATGAGCGTGGCTGTTTGATGTTTTGTAATCAGTGGCTGCTGTGTTTGTGATGAAGTGTTGTATTACATTATATTTGATTAATTTGTAAAGGCTTTCTTGAGGAGAGTATAGTATATATGTTACAGAAATGAGAGCATATTCATCTTTTAAATGGTTATAACCAGAATAATATTTAAAGAGTTAAAGAGTTTGTAACTTCAGCTGCAGCTAGACTTTAAAATAGTGTTATTCTAGCTCACATTACTTCCACTTGAGTGATTTTTCAGTCAGGTAACAGCATTTCTACTTGACATGCTAAGACTCAGATTACAGCAATACTATACACCGGTTAACCACATGGCTCTTGCAGTGACAAGCTGAATGTTCATGAGTGGCTTGAGTTGATGCTAATTATTGCACATAAAAAAAAAAGGGGTTATTATAACAAAGCGTATGCAGTGCCTTGAAGTCAAAAGATAAGGTTGCACCTCAAAGTTTTTTTCAGAACTTTAATAAACAACGAAAACAACATTTTGATTTATAGTGATTCTTCATCGGGCTCAGTTCAGATCAGAAATTGTATTGTTTAGGTCAGAAGTTGCATTTAGCTGTGGTGGGGGAAGCATTCACGTCATTTACTTAAGGATGTTAATACCACACTGTAAGAACGTAAAAACTGCAGCATTTTACCGTTGAGGCTGGTTGAGGTGGAGCTCTGTTTTGTATGGGACTGCAACACAGATGGTCATTTTCATTATGGATGCTGTTAATCTGCTGATTATTTTCTCACAGTGTTTGGTTTGGAAAACATTCTGAAAATAGTGCTTGTTTTGTCCAAACCAAAAAATTACTCTTATCTTATTGAAATAATACCTTCATACTCTGTAGTTTGTTTTGTAAGAAAACGTAGAAAGTAAAAGTAGAAAGTAACACAAAAAGAAAAAAAAATGAACTAAAAGTAAAATAAGGAACAAGTACTTATGTGTACATAAGTGCAGTATTTCCATAGATGTATGTAGGAGATAAAAAAAAAACATGGCCGAAGCACAAGAGGGTTCATCGATTGGTGAGTCGACAGAAATGTGATCAGCAGCTGTTTTGAAGATCTATTCATAATTTTTTCATTTCATTGTGAAACTATAAACTGAATATCTTCTTATAAATATCTTTATATGAAGATGCTATCATTCATAATACACAAAGAAACAAGAAGATTATTCAATAAATAAATAAAGAAATCCACGTTTGCAGACCTACACTGCTGCTATGAAATTGCAGTATATTGTCGATTTGAACGCCCTTCTTATATTCTTTAACGTACCTAAAAACAAGTGTTAGAAATTAAATCATAGCGTTTAAATCAACGAGCACTATAACAGTCTGAATCTTTAGGAAGCATCACCATGTGTTGAATTGCTGACGTGTATCACACTAAATGAATGATACCGGATACTGAAGCAGGCCTCCCCTCTTAATGTCTGTGCCCCGAGTCTGACCTTGGGCTTCCTCGAGGGATCAGTGCCATGTGTCCCCTCAGCTGTGGAGAATTAAAAGAGAGACATGAAGCGGATGAGAGGAAAGAGGGAGAGACTCTACTTGGCATGTATCTTATGTTCAAAGCCTTGATGCCCTTACAATAGGCACTTGATTGACACGTGTGTGTGCATGGGTTATATGGGATATGTATGTATATTCCTGGAGTTGGGGTTGGATGGGTGATGTGTTGTGGGGGGGTGATAGAGGGTGTGATGACTAATCTTGCATCCCGGTGGTTTTGATCCCGTTGACTGGCAAGAGATGAGGGCATGGTGCCTTTATGTCTCTGGGATCAGCTGCTTTAAGTCTGAGCTTAAGAAGGGAGATCCGGTATAAGAGTGAAAATATAAAGGCTGTGTGCCTGAAATAGTGCAGGAAAGGGCCGGGGCACGAGCACACACATGTTACTCATTTGATCTGCCATAAGCTGCAAACATAAGATCAAACATAGTCACCCAAAAAGCTTAAAAAATTAGTTTTGGTTACAAATATGGGGGGGCAATTTTGGCCCACAGCACCCTCTGCTGCTAGATAATCAGTACAGCCCAATTATGACAGTTTTAAGGTTTCTTCTTGCTATTTGAGGGAGTTGGTCCTGCTATTAATATTTGATTCATATCTTTTTGTTTGGGCTTATGGGCTGGGTATTATCTGTGACTTGTGTAGCTTGACCCAAACAGATTAAGGGTACCTCCACCTCTGCTGCATCAAATCTGTCTCTTGGAGGAGCCCTCGACCACTCTTACTTCACCTGTGGCGGTAATGAATTGGTTTGGGGCTCTGCCACAGTACGGAAGTATTGTCCTAATGCATTTTTGTTATTTTTATGGGATAATATAGTAAAGGAGGAAAACATTAGAAGTAAAAAGACAATTAAGGAAGCAGGAGTCGAGTCTGAGAAAGAGCCTTTTATTCAGCATTGTTTTTATTCCAATGTTTTCAAAGGAGAGAGCAAGAAGAAGATTGATTGAGAATCAGTTGAAGGTGACAGGGGAAAGCAATGAGGATAACATGTACAAGATTTTTTTTTCTTTCGTTTTTGTTTTTCTTTAGTTTTTTTTATTTTTTACATTTTTTTTCCCAGCAACAAATGTTCAGAATGAGAAAATACACTCAGTAAAAAAAAAAAAAATCCTGGTTATATTTTCCAATGGTGAACATTTGCCGCTACAGTACTATTGATCAGGCAAAAGAACCGCGATCATACAGCTTTGACCATTTTTCTCGTAGTAGTGTAGAGTCCTTACATCGGAAATCAGTTTAAAGAAAAGAAAAAAAAGCAAAGCAAACAATAAATCTCACTTATTCTTCACTTTTGGCCCTGAATGTATATAATTTACACATCTCATTCTGAACAAACCAACCTTTGAAACACAAAGTCAGTCATGTGACTTCAACTCTCATGAAACACTGCTGTTTTTTCGAAGTATTCCACACACATGATTGTTGCATTTATTTTGCATGAGGCAAGATTTTCTTCGTCTTATTCGTTCCACTCATCCAAATCGTTTGGCATGTACACTATTACGCTGCTGTAGAACCAAAGTGAAATTTGGATAAGTCCTAGCGTTATTTTTGGAGCGCTTTAAAGTAGCAGTGTGACCCAAGATAGTGACTTTGAGTCTTTTTTAACATAAAAAGGAGGAGAGGTAAGGGAAAGTGGTGAGTCATCTACGTTCCGTCTAGAAGGGCAAAGGCAGAAAAATGCACCTAGCAAATGCATGAAGCTTGCATTCATTTGTTTCAAACACATTGTAAACCAACTTTTTTTCTTCTTTTTTTCTTTTTCTTTTAGGAGAAGCTAGTAGCCGTCTTACTTTGAATCTCTAAAAATGGAGCCTCACAACTGGACAACACTCATCATGTTGAGAAGAGAGAAACAGAAGCAATGACAAGTAAAGATGAAGCAAAGGACAATGTTTCTTTGCAGATCAGGAAGAGAAACGGTGCGTGTGGGAGACAAACGGAGAAGAAGAAGTCCTATTTAGCCAGCTCCTGAGCGTGGCCTTTTTTTTCTGCTTTGTCCACTCTGGTGAAAAAGGGGGCTTTACCTGCAAACCCCACGACACCAGCAGACTCCAGCAGAACCATGAGGTAGATCACAGGTCAAACTGACCACAAGAGAAAAAAAACCCTCCTAAAAGATGTCCATTGGGTGTAAAACTTGTGATTTCATAAAAGTACGTCTCTTTTTCATGTCACGTCTTGAAGTATTTTTCTTTTTAAAAAACAAAAAGGAAAGAGGGAAAATAAGGAATTACCTTGCTCTGAGTTTGTCACCGTTCTTTTTTTTCTCTAGTATTGCCGCGGGACTCTCATTGTCTTTATTGCTACCAGAAGACTAGATAGCGAAACACTCAATGGAAATCTCATGATTTCACACACACAATTGATCAATCAGAATCAGAAATATGACACCTGATCAAGTTTGATGGAGAAAACAAATGTTGGACAATGTTTGATGTGACGTAAGGAAGGCACCTTTTTCCAATAATAAATTTATTAATTTCCTAATGAAATGGTCACCTGGGTCAGCTGTCAAGTGCAGTTGAACATTAATTGATTTTGTAAGCTATTCTGTGGCAACTCTGAAAACCAAAACGAAAGTATCGTGAAACTTTATACTCAGTGCAAACAAGATTTTGCAAGGTTTCTTTTTTTTTTTTTTCTCATATATCACAAATAAAAAGAACTATAAAATCATATAAACCTTGAAGGGTGGGGCGGGGGGCTGGGGGGTGGGGGTGTCACATGCATTTTATCGTCATATCACATCATACGGGGAGTGTTTGAGATGGAGGGAGGGGTGGAGGGGTCCTCTGGCATTTTGTTTGAGAATCCTTGAAAAAAGAGAAAAAAGAAGAGCATGTGGTTTCTTATCAAAATAAATCTTTTTTTTGTTGTTTTTTTGTTTCGTTTTTTTTCTGTGATTAGCCAACTGCTCGAGTCCATTTACACTGTCCTCATTTTCCACCACAAACATCGGGGCTGTGCAAAAAAAGTTCATGTGTCTGGTCCAATCAGAGAAGGCGGTGACTGTGATGTCGTCAGCAATCTCCCACCGGCCCTCTGGATCACAGAGCGGTAATCTAGCCTAAAAATAAAGACACAGAAAGCAGAGGCACTGAACAACAATATTAGGATTTAAGTGAGGGTTATGGAGCCATACTAACCTTTAAATGATTGATATTAAGTTTTTATTGTGCTTATTTAAGGCCTCCCCTCCATTCGGTTTTATTATTTTGCTGTTACTTCACTTGAGCCCTGCTACGGAGAAAGATGTGCAGGTAGAAGGCCGTTTATAAGTTTATTTGCTGAAGGAGTAAAAGTGTCTTTTATTCTCATCTTACATCTGAATTTAACAATCGGATAATGGCGCAAAAGATGTGGGAGGAAATATAATTTAAACAGTGAAAGAACAACAATAACTCCATCTGGGAGAAAATGTAACTGGAGGAATATGATATGTTATTTCTGTACACCTTCCAAAAAGAAGTCTCATTCAGATTAGACTGACTTCTAGAGATCTTGTGGTGACAAAGATACAAAACATTTTCATATATTTATATATGATAGTGTCCCTATGTGTCTCCAGTTTTGGACTAAAAGCATCCACAGTATCCTGGAAACCAAAATATATTTTTCCACCCTTTTCTCCTGATTAGACGGATTAACATTCGTTGAGAATAATGTAAAAAATCTAAATCTCTAACTAAAAATGACAGAAAAAAGAGATATCTTGTGTGAACGAATGGGTGGTGTACAATATTTAGATATGGGAGAGAATTAGAAACCAGAAGGACACATTTGTTAAAAATTGAACCGAATGGATGATTTACATCTCAGTGCTGAGGCCTTTTTGTAAATGTGCGTCAGAAAGACATGCCAGCATAATTAGTGTCTATTTGTGGTGTGTATGCTTGTATGTATGCATTTATTTCATGTTCATATGGCGTCTGAGTAATGATTCATTAACCAATAATAGAGAAATGATATAAATAAGATTAGAAGTTATTTAAACCTCGAGACTTCTCTTATGTGGCAGTGAAATAAACAACTTGCTGGCATTCACGTCGGACGGTTTACATTCAGAAACTGAAGCGTACCTGTGATTACTTGCTGAGCTGACTGTAAGGAGACGAGTTGTTGGAAGAATCCACTTGCTGTGGCGTGCCATTTTCCTGAAAAGCAAAACAGCATCTCTCATTTTAGAACGTGATAATAACTATCTTTAGTGTGTTTGCACTGAGATAATTGATAGTTTTAGAGGACGGACACTTCAAAAACAACTCAAAGCCGTACGAACCGGCTTTAGCTGTTGTAATATTCTAAAACAGTTATTGTTAGAAGATATATCACAGTTAAATGGACATCAGGTAGTTGAAATTTCTTGAATGAAGAGTTGAATGAGACAATATGATACAATAAACTTACAGGTGCTGCCTGCAGAGGAGGATACTGAGGCATGTAAGCTCCCTGGACACCAGGGTTGCCTGAAATATACTGTAATATAAGAAAAGAAATGAATTAAATCCAAATTATTTCACGGTATATATTATATTTTATCAGACCTGAAAGACTACCATGCTACATATGCACCCTCAATCAAAGCAACACAGTGGATCCAAAATGCTTCACCGCACAGAAGAGAGAAGTAAACAAAAGAAAGGAGTAAACATAAAAAAATAGAGGAGAACATAAAGAATCAGACATTTACATCATGCGCATAGAGATCACAAATTACTAGAGAAGCTTCAGGACATATATGAGCAGATTAGATTAGTCCACAATCAGAAGCTAATGAGAATAAAGTGTATCTTAAGTTGAGCCTGTCATCGCAGCATTTAGTCCTGGTTCTCAGGTCTCTGGTAGTCTGGTATGGGGACATTAAGACATGGCTGTATTTATTTATCATGCCATGCACTGCACAGTAAGTGCCCAAGCCCAGATTAACTTAAAAGACACCAAAAAAATGTCACAGGCATGACAATAATTTATTATAAATGACAATACATTCCACACAGGAAACTTGTCTGTCCCCTGTGCCATTCGCTAAACGCTAAAATCGCTAAAATATCTTTTATAATCGTCCATTCAGAAGAGCTCCTGACAAATTAAAGACATGTTTACTAAAAGCTGTAGACCTATCATTATAATAACATAACAAACAAAGCATTTTCTCTTCAGGGAGGCCAGTAAAGCTGCCTGTTTTCCACAGCTAATACTAACACCTTTGATTTTTGGTTCATTTCTACTTCACATAAAGCCTGTACTGTTTTCTGTAAAATAGGTTTGTCCAGTATATCAACAGACAATCAGGAACAATTTGTGCCGATGAAAAAAAAAAGATTTCAGCTCACTATGCCCGTGCAAAATGTCCCAATTAAAGATCTTTCTTGTCTCATATTTACGAGTCTGTGCATAACCGTCTGCATGAACCGAAACATTTGGTCATATTCAATTCTACTTTGCAGATTTCATTTGATCGGTGCTGTGTGTGTGACGCATCATATCCCAGAATTCCACTCACCGCTCCACCGTTTCCCAGTGACAGCTGACCCATCTGCTGAGTAATCATGGCTGAGGGGTGCAGTGACATGGAGGGATCCACAGAGGGAGACATCACAGCAGCCTGTAATACAAGGCGGCTCGTTTTATTACCACATCATGTGATTCTACAGACTAAATCAACTCATTCTGATGATAAAATACAAAATAAACATAAGCTGTAACAACACTGGCAGGCAGTGTCGAGTGTAAACATGAGTCACTGTTTTAAACCCATGTATGTAGAGCAGACTGGAAACATGAGATGAAAATGTATGTTTTGTGGTTTTGAGGTTGCAACAATAACTCTGTGATAATACGTGAGGTAAACATGAAGTATTCTGTGTTCCTGGAGAGCTGAAAATAAGCAAAAAGGTATGACGCTGCCAGCTCTAGTCTGTTCTCAGATGGGGTGTACTCCTTTAAACATGACGCCTTTAGGGAATAGACCATTTCCTAGTAAAAAGTGGGGGGAGGGGGCAGATCAGCAGAGACACTTGTTCCACTGGAAACCATCTGTTGGAAGAGTCAAAGAGTCACAAGACTGTCTCTGCTTCAGGCATTTCCTGCTGGATCCAGAGAGCGGGAGGAGGGGAGGGAGGGGAGGGAGGGGGGCAGAGGCTGAATGTCTTTTTAGTTGTTCCATTTCTCTTTCATACACCCTCCAACACACACACACACGCACACGCACACACACACACACACACAATATGTAAATACACAGCGACCATTTCCCAGAATACCGTCTCAGCTATGTGCCTCTACATTTAGGGAAGTTCAGGACATTGTTGGTTTGATTACGTCAGCAGAACAGGATGATTAAAGTAACACTGAGCTCAGAGCTTTAGCTGTGGTGGCGACACACACACCCCATTTCCTGTACGCAGAATATAAGTGGGTGTGTGAGTGTATGAATTTAAAAAAAAAAAAAAAAAAAGCAAGTAAATGCTGTTGTTTCTTACCGGGTGTTGCATGATATATGGCTGATGTGCCACCCAAGAGTGACTCTGTACCTAAAGGAAGGTCAGACAGGAAAGGAGGGGCAGAATGAGAGACGGAAAAGAGTTACTGATGTGTCGTGAATGAAACTTTATGTTACACACTAACTTTACAATTACAATAAGCATTGTTCGGTTTCTAAATAGAAATACAAGGACTCCAACAGCATATACCGTTTCCGTGACGCCGCTATCCCCGGCATGGGAATAAGGAGCTTTTAAAATACCCCAATGACCTCAGCCAGATGAGGTGGCCTCTAAACTTTATGAATCTCACAGTTCTGCCCGTTCCGATGGTACATCTGTCCGATTAGGTCAGCTTTAGTGCCAAGCTTGGTGTGTGGTCCCCCTTCTGAGGTGCTAAATGGTTCTCCAGACCTTCTTTATTATACTGGTAGCCTTTTAAAATCATGTCTCATACTCTGTTTTTTTTGCATATGCAACTGTAATAAAAGCAACATTTTGAGGGCCATCACCTGTCCTCATCAAGCTTTAAAATTCTCTGTTTTAGCTCTACATCTTCCTTCACTACTGGTGTCCACCTTCCACGACCAACAAGGCAAAAAAAGGTAGGTATCAGGTGCAATACTCAGGTGCCGGACATTAGCAGCATAAATTGGACATTAGCTAGGAAGGAGTTGGACTATAATCTTAAGAAATAGAAGGTGGCTTGGGTGTGGCTGCTAGATGACAGATCTCAGCGCGTATGCTTAAATTATGAGCAAGTTGAGTCTTTACGAAAACTTCAGCTTCTCCATATTCAGCAAATAGGACATGGAGGAGAACACCTGACACTGTTTGTGAGCGATCAGTACCGGTTATGGATTGGTAAGAAAAACTCCTTGTTCAAACACAAGGAAGCTCATACAGTGCTCATAGCACCAGAGCCCTAAAGGTGCCGGGTCGATGTTTGACTTTACAGTTGTTTCATCAAATGTCAGCTCTCCACATGACAAGAACGTGTACCAGAAAGTCCTGGAAGAACATCTGACAGAGGGCTACATTCAAAACCTCTACTGTGTGCTGCAATCCTGCTACACAAGACGCCTCAGATTCATCCCTCATTGCAGTGCAAATGAATTTCAAACAACAGATCTCGTCGGTGGTGTTTCAGTTCTGGTCCAGCAGAGGTAATGAATTTTTAAAAATGAGTGAACTATAACTAAACAGTGAGCAAGAACCCAATTCAGAGAAAGCATGACTCAGAGAACTGAACCTGCTGAAAGTTTTCTTTTTACTACTTCATTCCTATCAACTCATGTGACTCATACGACGATGATTTCTGCTTGACCAATACCTTCAAACACTAAAGAATTCACATGTTAATCCACCGCCACATGGAGCTGCCAAAGTGTGAGGTGAGCCAGTGTAGCTTTAGCGCCTATACTTCCATCTGAAGCACCTGCACAACCCACACACACGCAAAAAATACACCCTACCCCATATGTACATAAAATCAAGCGCAACACAGAAGGAAAGAGAGATGCGTTGACGGAGAGACGGTTTAAATTCAGCTCAGGCTGCTGGACATGTTTATATTCGGGATCTTCTGCAGTACCTGGTAAGCAGAGACTGGAGACATGTAGGGAGACATCGCCGGCTGCACAGTCATTATCCTGTTGGTCACTGGATACGGAGAAGGGTAGTACCTAGGGAACACGTCGGATTTCAGAATAAAGCTCAGGAATTATGGCCATAATTAAAAGTTAAACAGTGCCGTGACCAATGTAACTCACCCATTCTGTAGAGCTGCTGAGGAGGGGTCATAGGTAAGAGTCATTGCACCCTACGGTGAGGAAATAGACAATAATGTGGAATTACAAATTTTTATCTTACTGTTGTATCCTAACAGCGGAAGACAGGTTTAATAACCTTCAGTGCAGATGAAAATCAGCTATAATCATCAGTATTAATGGGTCTTTTCTCATATTCTTGTGTACAGATGAAGTTATAATATGTGTTAGATGACAGGTGGATACATACTAGTCTGAGATCCCCTGTCTGTCCATTGGGAACAAATCCACTATGAGCATGTTTCTTCCTTTGACTGTCTGCAAACTTACACAGCAACGGCTGAGACGGAGCTGGGAGAAAAGCGGGAAAAAAAACACAGCTTATTAAAACAGTCACTCAACAATCAGTCACCACCTCCACAGTTTTTATTGGAAGGAAAGTGTACAGAAAGGTGTAATTCTTTCCTACCCAGAGCTCCAGAAGCTATCTTGATAAACTTCCCATTGAAGTGGGAGATGACGGCATTACACTGCTCTGTTGTGTCCATCCTGACAGGAAGGGAGAAGGTAAAATAACAGTTACTCATGATTAAAATCACACAGAGGCGTTCTACAGTCAATATTTCTTCCACATAAAGTGGTAACGCGGGGCGTAGCGCAAATTTGCAGTAAGTTTTGGCTCGCTTTACCCAAAAGTTGGACATGACTGTCCCTCTATAAACAGCGTCCAAAGAAGACTTCCACAACCACCCTTGGCTGTGTGCATAAGAACGGGAACAAGAGCTAATAAATGGTGGCGCTTGTCAACACAAACACAGCTTCCATGTTTTCTTGCGTGTGGAGATAAGATTTGCACTGTTTGCTTTACAAACATATTGACAGCCGTGTTAGTCTTGTACAGGCACCAGGACATGACTGACTCCAGGTAATAAAGTTGACTGTCAAACTCAAAGATGTAATAATTGTGACTGTCTGCTCTAGATTGCAATAAAACACAAACCCCTGCAATTTATTGCGTTATATAATGTCACTGTTAAGCACAAGACAAAGTGACTTTAGTGGTTCGCTCGTTATTTCTCATCACAGGTTTGTAATTGAAGCTGTGGGTTTATTCAGCAGAGGGAAAATTAGTGATCTCCTGTGACCGACCTGGCGAAGCCCACGCCCCGGCTGTTGCCGCTGTAATCTCGGAGGATCCGCGTGGAGACGACCTGGCCGAAGGGCTGCAGCATATTCTCCAGCTCTTTCTCATCCACAGAGAGAGGCAAGTTGGAAATGTAGAGATTTGTGGGGTCCTGCTCCTGTTGCTGCTCGTACAAAAGACGACAGAGGAGGAAGAAGGACGTTGAATGTGTTTGAATGTAGTAAGAGAGATACATGCTAAAATCCAAGAATAATTTGAGTCATAGGTAAGGCCGTGCTACGCTATGTCTTAACCGACAACTGAAAGGCTGACAAAATATATTTGCCTCTGCTATGAAACTTGTCTGTCTGGATCAGGATTTGAGACTAAGTAGGTTTAAGGGTCAGAGAACGATATTTGGTTAAACAAACATTAATAAGCTCTCCTTCTCTCTCTCACACACACACACCACACACTTCAGCTGTACTATGCAGCAGCTCAGCTCCTCTACAGTCTTCCCTAGAAACAGCAGGAGAGCGGCGTAGCCTAGCTACCAAGACACACAAACTGCTGTAGCTGCTGTGTTTGGAACAAACACTGCAGCTACATGCCAGTCTCGAGAGAGCAACCTTTCATCAATGAACTCTCGCCCATGAATTTAAGCACAGCAACACAGGCCGGACTGGGAAAGAGAAAGGTACTGAAAGAAACGTAGTGATCTGGGCGTTTCCTGCTGCCCACTATGGATGTGATGCAGAAATCCCCAGTTTAGCGTCTAAAAATAATTTCTGAAAAATGCTTTTCTTTAAATTAGTCACAGAGGATGAAGAATGGCTCAAAGCAGTAGTACTGTTCACATAGCGCTTTGCCGCATATATGCCAACATCAGTATGCATGAACGATAATCAGTGGCATCGTAATAATACTAAAAATCTGTACTACACAGTATAGCCTCTCCCAGTATGGTGTGTTAGTGTGTGGGCCGGTGGTCCTGTGTGTCACACTGACTGACAGGTTATTTGGCAGAGAGAGGCGTGACATCTGGTTTCTACGGTGAAAGTAAATGGGGTCACGGGAAGAACAGCTTGTCAGCTGAGGTCACGTGACCAGGCTAATGTCATTCTCCAACACACGCCGCACACATGCATGCATTAACCAAGGCAGCAGCCCAAAGAGATGTTCGCAAGCAAGACAAATATGCACACACACACACACACTCACACTCACACACTCACTCATACGCATGCCTGCACCAAACTCACCTTGGCCATCTGGGCCTGTATGCCGCTGGTTTTCAGAGCATGTACTGCCTTTAAAGCAGCCGCCGGGCTGTCAAAGTCCACAAAGCCGTAACCTGTAGTTGGTAGAACAGTACTTACATGAGAAGTCATTAATAATAATAAAGGGACCTATTGTACATTTTGTACTATCACAGTTACTAAGCAGATGAGTCAGATATATATTGATATATACTGTTCACTACTGTAAACAAGCACATAATCAATCAAATTATGCTATAAGCTATTTTTTTTGCACTACAAAACAGTTTGATACCACTGACTGAAGCCAGCACTTAGCTTAGCTTAGCATAAAGACTGGAAACAAGGGAAACAGCTAGCACAGCTATGTCTTGTTTGTATATTTTGTCCAAAACCGATGAGTACAGCAAAAATGAAAGTTGTGGTTTCATGGGGGACTACTTCTCGGCTGGGTGCAGCGAGTCCTGAGCTCAAAATGTCGAATGATTCCTTTAAAGACCAGAACAGCCTCAGTGTCTGACCAAATTTATGACAAAATACTTTGAGCACGCCTTTAAACCATTTTTCCATTTTCCATTGTTTCTAATCTCTGAGTGTGTGTGTGTTCACCCATCACCCAGTCGCTCATCGGTTTCTATTCATTTCCATCTGTTTGCAGAGACTCTCCTCTGCCAAATGCATGCTATCGTTGCATGGTAATGCACATATTGCACACATTGCCAGTCAATCTGCACATTCATAACAAGTCACATCACATAACAAGTTTGCCAAAAAAAACCCCCATAAAAGCAGACACCCTCGCTGTTCATGTTCACGTTGATGGATTACCCAATGCAATCACTTTGGAAATGAATAAAAACCAAGAGACGTCTGGAAAGTGTGGTCAAAAAAATCCGTAACAACCTCATATGTCACAAGTATGCAGTCATATAACTATAGATAAAATGTAGCCTGACAGGCAAAAACACTAGTGTGAGAGAAAAACAACTTTGACACTGCAAGGGCGTTTAAGTTATACTGTTGGATATTCTCTAATCATGCAGCCCTGATAAATGATGTCTGACAAGTTAATACCATTACTGACCTTTACATTTGTTGGTTGTCTTGTCCAGGATTGCCTTTGCTGACTGAATCTTTCCATACCTGGGCACACATCAACATGTATATTACTGTAAAATAACTCCCTTTGAAGGAAATTGAGACATTTTATCAAAATGTCTTCTTATATTAGTCAAATTGCTGTCTATGCATTCCCAGAGGAATGTGTACACAGAGTAGCTTCACTCATCATCACAATCTAGTGAGATAAATAAATAATATATAATAACGTACACCGATAATAACAATAATACACATGCAGCAAAACAACAATTCATGAAAATACTTTAATCAAAATGTATTATTTGAGATAGTAATCGTGATATCAGAGGCAAATAACAAACATAGACACTCTCTCCTACATTTTTCCAAACACTATTAATCCACTGTCAACGTTTCAGGCTTTGCTTTATCTCTGACTTTATACTCAAGTTGAACTGTGGCCCAAACTGCAAGCTGCTATCTGAGCACACACACACACACACACACACACACCATACAGACTGAATGCTTAGCTTACATCACCATTCAGACCTTGTTGCTATGAAAAGCGCTTTCATTTCTGCTTTGTGCTGGCAAACACCATAGGGAACATGAACAAAACACAGGCAAACAGGACACAAACAGCTGCTGCTGCTGCTGGTTACATGGGTGAATGCCTCTCTCCATATGCTTGTGATTCAGAGGGAAAGAGAGGAGACAAAACTCCACTAATTATGGCATCCACCACAATAACCACTCGGACTGAAGCCTATAGTATCGAATATCGAACATGTTCCCTCGGCTGCTTGACATGACTCTGCTTTTTTAGAAAACAATCATTTTTACAATCTGCTTCACGTCGCACAGTTGAGCAATGACTTTCCATGTCAGTGTCTGTTTATAGAGGTATGATGGTTGGAGCATGTTATGCGTCAGACTACGCTATGTTTAAACCAGTATGTGTTTGTTTTTGCACCGAAATTGCAGACAATCAGGATTTCGCAGTCAGATTTCAATACAGTTTTTGTCTCTACGGCAACGTAAATGCAAAATATTTCCTTTTATTTAGTACACTTTCCCAAAAGTCTGTTTTTTTTATTATCAAGGAGGAAACCTATCAAAACCTTTGTGTTACTAAAACCGAGTTGAACCTCTTTTTTTCTGTGTTAGAATCTCGTAAACGAATAACTCATGGCATTTGGGGAATTCTGCTTTTTGTTGTTGTTGTTTTCTTTCTAAGAGTCAGCTGAGACCACTGATACATCTGTATGATAAGTGTGAAATCTATTGCCCACTGGTGGTTAGCTTAGCTTAGCATAAACACTAGAAACAGGGGGAAACGGCTAGCATGACTCTGTCCAAATGTAAGCAAAACATGGCAAACGTTACCAGCCGGTAATTAACATTAAAATAAGCGCAAGATGTTAAAATATTCCTCAAAAATTAAGAATAATTTCACAAAAAAAGTCAACTTAACTGTTGACTTAAATGTGCCGTTAACAGATCAAGTTTTACAGATTATATTTTAGGACTCTTGTACAGTAGGTGCCTGTGGTGAGTGGTCAAAGAGAGACCTTCATCAAATCTATGTGATATTTTGAGTCCACTATTGGCCCCTTTCTTTTCAGCAAACAAGCATATTAGTGACAAAACACTAACGTCCACACATATGGGCACACTGGTGTTCATGTTGTAAACATTGTATACTCACTGGTGACAGAGTTTGACCAGGTCCAGGTCTGTAGTAGCAGGAGGCAGCCCGCGGATGTACAGGTTGGTTTTGCTGAGCTGCTCCAGGCCTGTGCTGCTGCTGTTGCTGCTGCTGCTGGGACTGGACGGAGTCATGGGGTAGGACTGCACACAGGAAACCCACTGTTAGAAAGTGTATGCGAGCTAGATAATCTGATTTAAATCCAGTTCAACAGAGATCACAAGAGCATCTCATCTGTGTCAAACAAAACTACAGGAAACACAGAGGGAACAGAGGCCGCACAACCTGACTTTATCATTTCATGTACATTGAGTTGCTCCTGTGCTCTTCTTCAGATGATAACCATCAATGATCCACACAGCAGTCAACACAGCTGGGCTTTTTTTATATTGTCACACACCTGAGACGACCTCAAGGCCTTATAGTGGAAGTAAATTTACTGAATTATGGCACTTTAGTACAATTTTGAGGCGCTTGTAGGCTACTTCACTTAAGTATTTTCATTTTATGCTGCTTTATGGTGGCATTTAAAAAAGCAACACAAGATTTTACGTAAAATACGCTGCAGTGCTTGACTAATAGACTACCCAGTAGTGTATTAAGGGCCTAAAATGGGCTCCAGATTGCAACATTGAGTAATTATATCCAAACAATTGTATTTTCATTAAAGGATTTGCTTCCACCACCGTCAGGGGTAGTAGGCTTGACCTTTTCGTGGTACCATTGCACCACAGAGTACATTAAAACACGTCTAGTCTCTTTATGAATCACAAAGTGATTTAATCTGTGTTAAGGTCTAACATCCTGTGTTTATCAGAAGAGATCTAGTTGTTGTTTTTTTTTTCATACGTGCGAGCCAAACCACGTAGTGCTGCCCTGCAAAGCATTTCCTTCCCCTTACTCATTCATTAAAATAGCTCCCAGCCAGCCCAAACCTCTCCAGATCAGATCAAAGACAAAGCATGGCAGGATCACACCATCTGTCCATAACCAAAGGACAATCCACCCCAAGAGCCAAAACCATGGCTACAACTACAGCCATGCCAACGAGAATCACTGAGATATTCTTCCACGGTCATGTGATGGTTAAACGTTCATAGCAGCTATTTTACAGATGAAGAATTGATAACTGTGACAGGAACATCTGTTCGGCCTGTTACATCTTCAAGCAGAGGCCTTACATTTTTGTTGGTGTGCAATTACCACGCTAACTTTATTAGAGACCATCAAGGGTTCACGTCGGGCCTCCGAGACTATACGCCTACTCCTTTAGAGGGGCGGCTATGGTGGTACATTTCACAGGAGCATCATCACACCTTATAGCAGACGAAACCTGCGTTACACCCACACTGAAAAACTCATTCACTGCTTCCCTGCAGGGATTCATTTGTGGCTGCTTTCAGATCCCCGTCCTCAGCACCCTCTGATGAATAAATATTACAGTTTAAACCCGAAAAAGGTGGTTACGTGGGGTCTCATATACGCTGCAGGCTCCAAACTGAACCCCACAATCCACTTCATCTGCTCACACTCCCATCATCAGAGGTTATAATAACAGCTGCCTCTCACCTCCGTGCCCGCGTTCTATTCCCATCTTCCATCTAAATCAAAAGGTGTGATGGGAAAGCAAAGGAGGGCAAGGGGGCTTCAATTACCTTTTTGTTCACCTGAGAGGTCCAAATGAAGGATGCAGGCAGCACAGTTCACCCCAGCACACTGACATACATTACATTACTCTCTCTCTCTCTCTCTCTCTCTCTCTCTCCTCTCTCTCTGTGTGTGTGTGTGTGTGTGGTCGGTGGATTCACCCAGAATGCATTAATCTATAAAATGGACTACAATAACCGCCATGAATATTGACCAGAGTGGGCGAGTGACTGGGCAAACAAGGTTATATGGACATAATAATTAAAGTCTCGGTAGTAGAGCTATAGATCGGGTCTATGCAGCCTATCAGAGGATCAGCTTCCCGTTTGATAAGTGAGAGCAGTGGATCTATTTTTTTTTTTTTACACAATTGAATTCATTTGCCACTAAAATAACGAGCTACAAACGCATCTATTGCATGTGAGAGCCGGAAAGGGCTTCCCAATGTCATCTGTGGCTATTATCCAGCCTGTTTATTCCAAATGCTGCCTCACGTGTGAGGGGAGGAAAAACAAGTAGGAAGAAATAAATAAGAATTAAAAAATAAAAACACACCAGTGTGTGTGTGTGTGTGTGTGAGAGTGTGTGGTTTGGCCTACCTGCTTACGATTGGCTGTCTTCAGCGGGTTGCCTGTGTTCGCAAAGATCATCCTGGAGGTTACAGATTAGATTTTATTTCCCACCAAACAAAAATCGCAACGATGAGCCACTACAGAGACGGAATCCGAGCGGTGCGAGGAGCCTATGAGATAACCAGTCGGTTTAAAACATCCGCATACTGAACGGGCCGGTTAACAGTAATAAAGCCTCGGTCCTGCATAGGTATACTGACACATCTATACAGTCAGATGCACACCAAGCGATGGACCAACCCTCCGGTCCGGTTCATTGATCTACGACGTCCTGCTGCAGACCGCTCGGCAGTCCCACCTACTACAGACCAAACCATCTCCGCCTCTGCAGGGTGTTTGACATCAAATAAACTGCGTGGTCTCCTCATAAAAACTCACACTGGCGGTTTGTTTTTTGTGACAAAGGCACGTCGAGACGTCTGGTGTCTGCGGCGCAATTTATAATCGGACACAAAGCGCTTTTGGGTTTGATTTGTAGGCGCACAATCAGTTGGGCTGAACACACGTCCGCCTTTCATGTTGTTGTCGTCCGCACATACCAAGCATTCTTCACCCCCACCTCCACCAACCACACACACACACACACACACACAACACACACACCCTCTTCCTCTTCCTACCCTTCCCCCCATCCAACACACTACATGTCAGAGAATCAGGATGCAATGAAATATAAGCAGGGAGCTGGCCTGGGCTGGAGGTCACAGTCTCCCTGTATACATATAGGAGAGAGCGCATTCAAAAACAAGACTAGAGAATGAATATATGTAATGAACATGCATTAAAACCTTCATTTATATCTTTAACATGCTGTTTTCTGAGTGTCCACGCTCCATATGGTAGGGCACCGTATGTAGATCATGTGACATATAGGTTTAATCATGAAGTAGAGGCGAAATATTGACTTATAAATCAGGGAAACCATTCATGTTTTCACTTTGAGTGCATGCACAAGATTGATTTGCTTACATGCAGCCTGTAAAAGTGTAAACGAAGCGTTTTTCTTATATGGCACGCAAAATAACTCACACCACCGGGTAACAGAAAAAGAGGAACTATGGCTTTTCAGCTTCTGGTCAAAGGCGCCCAGTGGTGGTGATGCTTTCATAACATGGCCTCTTCCTCCTACATTTCCAATGATCCTGCGTTTGACCTCCAAGGACCTTTAGGTTCATCAGGGACAGGCTTAAATAAAGCTTTTAGTTGTTGCATCCCAGATTGAGGAACAGCCTCCCTCATTACACCGGGGCCACCCCCACTCAGTGTCAAAAGGCACGTCCAGCTCTATTCTTTATCTGTCTGCATGCATGTTTGTTGTTTTACAGCCTTTTGCTTAGTAATTCATATCATATGTAGAGGCGTAGCAATGTTTGAGGACACTGAGGTCATGTCTTCTGAATTCTTTCTGGCAACTGGGGGGTCTTAGACACCAGGAGGGAGTTTACGTTCAACACTTAAAAACCTAAGAATGCTGACTATATACACCTATATGTATACACATATATTAAAGACCGATTTCAAGTTTAGATGTACTTCCATTTGAATATATAATAATAATGATGTTGTTTTTCCAACACAGAATAAATTAATCAAGAATATGGGCACCTGGATGGTAATATAACAATGCTTTAACCCGTTTCTCAGATTGTATATCAGTGTTTCACAAATAAAACATAACATAATTTAAATATTTGATGAATGTATAATTCATACAAGACGAAGAATCTAATCAAAAATGTTATACAACTTTCAGTATATTACAGCTCTATAAGACTTTTTAAACTTATCAAGCTCACGCCTGTTTCTGTGTACTACATGTAACTGCGGTGCAAACATGCCATTTTCTTGTTCAAACACAGAGATCTTTATTTTAGATTCTTGCAGAGATTTTCCAAATGTTCTAAATATGTTGTCTAAAATTTGCGGAGATGTGTAAAATGATGCACAGGTCATGTCATATAATATATATCAGTGTAGAACTGGAATAAGGTGAAACAGAATGAGTATGTAATCCTATCAGACAGTGTGGAACAAGTTACTATAAGGATTTCATATCAGTACACGTCCTTTTTTTTTTTTCTTTTTGTGCCTAAAGTATTTAACATTTGACATCTTTTTTGCAAACCTCACATGCCATTATTCATGTGAAATCTATCGGGAAACATAAAACACAACGTGGTGTGATAACAGTCCTTTCGTTTTAATTTCTTAGAAGGAAGGTAAGTCGTCAGGAAGCTGGTGAGTATGGTTTTTTTTTTTTACGTATTTCTTGTGGACAGTACAGAAATGACAGGAAATGGGCTGAGGGAGGGGTAATAATGTATAACAAATGTACTTTCCACACAGAACGAAAAACCACAGACTTTGCATCACAGCCTATTGTATCTAACCGCTTTTCATGCAGACAGCTTAAGGAGGCAGATTGGTAGAAATCCAGCAGATAAAAATAAATCTTAAACTACGCAGGTACATACATTCTGTGTGGCCCCAGAGGTGTTGGACTTAACTGTCTGGGTATACATTTGCCTTTCACTTTTATCTAATTACGTTTGTTTTATATATTCACATATGAACACTTGAGGGCCCAAAGCAGTGTTTGCCACTAGCAGCCATTCCTGCTGCAGGCCCTGCTGGAGATTTATAAAGCGAAGCTAAATCCAAATCCCATCAGGGTGCAGGGAAGCTCTTAAAGCATCAAATTTCTCTCCCTTATTTCCTCCGCTGGTAGGATTAAGGTTTCATGCTGGTGTCGTGTTACAAGCTACTTCTGATGTTCCTTGAAAAGTCCAGTCATTCCTATCTGAATATTCTGTTTCAATGGCCTTTGTGTAGATGATTTCCTCTGGTGGTTATCAGCCAGTTTGGTAGTTAGGATGTAAATAAACCATATATCACAAATTGCTAAATCTATTGCATTGTATTTTTAGCCCACACTGCTTTAAATGTATCGAATATCCAATATGTCAATTGTTCCGCTGCCTCCGTCTCATTTATCCACCTATCCATTGTTTGTCTGGACAATTTATCAGAAAGCTTCAGAGATGAAGCCTCTCTCTCTGTCTTTTGAGAAAAATGAATAGTTTTCACGAGAAAGGAGATAACGCAGCAGTATCAGCAGTAATGATTCAGCAAACAATGAACTCTGTCACTTTAATGGAAAAATACAGCAGTTTGCTTCCTGTATTGTCTTGGCTCTGATAAAACCTTTGCTTACATCAGATCATTCAAATAATGATCATGCTAAAGCGTCAATAATCCAGCAGATATTAGATAATAACGCCTGGATTTAGAGACAACATCTATATGTTATGTAGGGTAACTCTCAAAAACAGTAGTTAGCACATCGTAAGGATGCACATCCTGGTTTAGATTGCTAAAGCCTATTAAATCACTTCGAGGTAGCGAGAGGTCCTGTGGGTGTGGAGAGGGAGGGACTGAGGAATGTGGATGATTATCTGCTCCTTACTGATCTACGGAGGAATTGGAGAATTTGAAATTCCTGTCGAGGATCTCAGCATGCATGTTGACCTGTTTGGCTGGCAGCGTGGCCTCTAACACTGCAAGGGTGAGACTGTGTGAGTTGTTTCGCTGGATTGGCAACTGTAAGAATACATGAAAGCAAACAGAGAAGCCTTTTTCACAAGGCCAGTGATGGTGTGGTTTGGCTCAGAGTTTGTGGCTCCTTAGGGAATAATGAAATGCTTGCATGTTGAAATATGAGAACACTCAAATATCACAGCTGCCTTCATTGGTTTTAGTATTAAAAGAGAAATGCTGTATATGATTTCAGTGCTGTGTTTTTTCATCAGGATGACACTGATAGGTGCTTGAAGGAAATTCACTTCAGTTTGAAAATGTATTGACCTATTCTGCAAAGCCCTTGCATGTTTCACACTGGACCTTTAATTGAGCAGTTATTCTTACAGGTGCAGTGTGCAGAATTTTGTTGCATCTAGTAGTCTAATAGCTGCATTGCAATATCCTCACATCACCCTCACCGTTGTAGTGTAAAGGAGAAACCACACATTAAAGGACTGTTTAAAAAAATTATAAGGTTTTATAAAGAGTTGTATGCATGTGATAGTTCCAGCTGCACCATATTAGGTGAACAAGTCCATTATTATTGTTATTATTATTATTTATTATTATTATTATTATTATATTATTATTATTATTATTATTATTATTATTATTGTTATATATAATATAATAATAATATATAATATAATAATGTAATATAATATTAGTAGTAGTAGTAGTAGTAGTAGTAGTATTATACCCACATGCTACATTAACGTAGCATCTTCAGACCTTCTGCGTAACATTAACACACAGTCTTTATTTATATGGGACCACTTCGTCCTGTTGTATATCTGCACATTTATAGCATTCTATGAATATAGTGTGAACTATACACTCTATTACAGCACATGTCATACACTTGCACATCAGCTCGCACTACTCAGCTCCTTCATTTTTAGAAAGTATATATATCTATTTTATATTGTTTATATTTTAATACTGTTTTGTTTTGTTTTTTACTTAATGTTATTCTGTGCCAACTACTCAAAGTCAAATTCCTAGTAAACCCACTTGGCAATAAACCTGATTCTGATTGTAAGCATTTATATGCTTGTGACAGCTCCAGCTGCACCTGCACTGATATAATTACATACTTTTAGCTGTGTAAGTCCATATTTATTATTATTATTAATAATAATAACCTTGTTATTGTTCATAACAGTCCTACTTAGTAGGCCTAGTCTGAAAGCAGCAGACTCAGTAGCATTAAAGTAATAACGCCTGTGGCGCCCCCTTCTGTCTGGACTGTGCTGTTGCAGTCGGGGGCCAACAAAACACGTAGTCTGTGCGACGGAAGTAGTTTTCCCTAAAGAAGACGATTCTGGCTGATTCATTGTAGCAGCTCGCTTTGACACGACTGAAGGCAGAAACAGACTTTTTCTGAACGTCGGAGAGATTTGACCAGCAGGTAAACAGACTCACAGCTTCAACGCAGCCCGTGTCTTTCAGAAAACGCGGTGATTTTTAGTCCGCGTCGATAATTTGTGGCTGCGTTTTATTGTCTGACGGAGGCTTAGCATGAGTAAGCTAACAGCACGCTAACGGTAACGGCTAGTTTAATGACATTTATCGCCGCTTAATGTCATCAAATGTGAAGTTTTGATGTTGGTTTGTGGCTAAAACACAGCGAACTGTTATTTAAATTAAATCATCCTGTTCTTAATGCTGTGTTTACGTGACTATAGCTAAAATAGCCAGCTAACTGAAGCTAACTCAGCTAGCGGTTTTGGTCATTAACTTCAGTTTCATTCATGATTTTCTCCTCCAGTCCTTTTTAATAACATCACACATGTAATGTTCTTTATTGAACACAGCGGCATTAGACCTTAAAAAAAAGACACGAACTTATTTAACACAATTTAAATCTTCTAGTTTAGCCTAGCTAGCTAGGTCAGCAGAAAATGTGAAAGCTGTAATAAGCGTTATTTATCTGCCCAAAGCTGACCCTGTGTTCATCAGTTATGGGATCATTTATAATATTTACCCGTGTATATGCTGACTTAGTGAGGGGGGAAACATACCTGCTCTAGGTAAACACACCTGTCAAGTTTCAGCTTAGAGAGAGAGACAAAGAAGAGCACACTGTTTGTGTATTTTGAAATCTTTTTATTTATATCTGGATCTTAAATCGTAAAAATACCGTTTGCTGGTCAGTACGTGTCTTACCTGTGTAATGTTAACTCAACAGATCCTGATATGGACCGGCTGCTGAGGCTCGGAGGGGGAATGCCAGGGCTTGGCCAGGTAACACAAAGTCTGAATTGTCCATAGATGACAACATAAATACACAAAATGACATGCAGATCTACATAACCTGTACTTTTAACATCTTATCTGGTAAATTATCAACACTGGACAATAATGTGTCCAGCCGTCAGCTGCCCAAGCGGCCCAGAGGCAAATTGAGTGTGGTGTCAGAAGTCAAGGTCTGACAACACAGAGGTGAATTCGATGACAGTTGAAGATTATTGATGGATTAGAGTTTGGATTGGGAATATTATTGGTAAAGTGTCTTGATATTTTTGGATGTGTTTACAAAAAGAAGAATCACTGTTTCCTCATCAGTTTGCCTCTTGGCCGATTGGGCAACTGACAGCGGTATTTCATACTTAAGAGATAAGATAAATGATCCCACACTGGGGGAAGTCACTTGTTGTAGAAGCTTATATGAATAAATAACTTTAATTTCATCTTAAATCTCAGGGGTGAGGCCTTTGTAACTTTCTTAAATCCTAAGACAGTCTCATTTTGACACACAAATCTCATTTAGAGCCCGCTGTTATAGCGCACCACGGGATCAAAGGATGCAAAATCATAATCCATTATACACTGCATGCATTAAAACTCTAAATGATGATCATCTTGCAGTGATTATGAACTGATACATAAACTCTGCTTTGACTCCTCAGGGCCCCCCGACAGATGCACCTGCTGTGGACACAGCTGAGCAGGTTTACATCTCCTCTCTGGCTCTGCTCAAGGTAATCACACATCATCGTTATCATCATCTGCATAAACCATTTTCTTTCAGTCTGGTTATATGAAGTTACAATAACACTCCTGTAACTTCACTGTCGTGTGTTTACCCCTCATTAGATGCTGAAGCACGGGCGTGCCGGTGTGCCGATGGAGGTCATGGGATTGATGCTGGGAGAATTTGTTGATGACTACACAGTGCGAGTGATTGATGTGTTTGCGATGCCCCAGTCAGGAACAGTATGTATTTTTATTCTCTATACTCTCTAAAACATAATTAATAGAGTTGACTTTCTGTGAATTTAGGTATCAAAGTTGTATGAATGCTGATTGCTTTTCTACCTCTCAGGGTGTGAGTGTTGAAGCTGTGGATCCCGTGTTCCAGGCCAAGATGTTGGACATGTTGAAGCAGACCGGCAGGTAGAACTTTAGCACATATCTGCAGTAGCAGTATTTAGAAAAACTGAACCAATTTCTTGGAGCTAAACCTGTAAAATATTCCTCATCAGGCCAGAGATGGTGGTGGGATGGTACCACAGTCACCCTGGTTTCGGCTGTTGGCTGTCTGGCGTGGACATCAACACACAGCAGAGCTTCGAGGCGCTGTCAGAGCGCGCCGTCGCAGTGGTGGTTGATCCCATTCAGAGCGTCAAAGGAAAGGTAAAGACGCGTGGCTGCTTCAGAAGACACCTTGTAACTCGGCAGCTCTCATGTTAGGCGCATTCAAGACCAGTTGTGTAACAAAGTGTTACAAAACATACTCTTATCGAAGTGGTTTAATGTGCTGCCTCTGTCTTCTACAGGTTGTTATCGATGCCTTCAGACTGATCAACGCCAACATGATGGTGTTGGGTCACGAACCAAGACAAACCACGTCTAACCTGGGTCATCTGAACAAGCCCTCAATCCAGGTAACACGTCATATGAGAAATGATCTTGTTACTATGAGAGAAAACACACTTGGCTTAACCTGAAACCACTTTAATGCGACTGAATCTGTTACTGCGCTTCTGTTACTGTCAAAGATCTGAGCTGGACTGAATGAGTAAGACTTGTGGAATACTAAATCTGATGTTTTGGACTTTTCTCTCAGCGTGTTTTACTTCATATGCTGAAGTTTCTCTTGTTTTCAGGCTCTGATTCATGGACTCAACAGGCACTACTACTCCATCACCATCAATTACAGGAAAAACGAGCTGGAGCAAAAGGTTTGAGAATACATCCCTCACAGAAAGATTTTATTTAGGCACATTTTAACAGAACAAACAAAACATGACTTTGATTTTCACGTTCATCAGATGCTGTTGAACCTGCATAAGAAGAGCTGGATGGAGGGCCTGACCCTGCAGGACTACAGTGAGCACTGCAAGCTCAACGAGACCATCGTCAAGGAAATGCTGGAGCTGGCCAAGAACTACAACAAGGTAAAATCTTTTGGATGGAAAGCACGTTTATCGGCTGAAACCGGCAACACAAAAAGGAAAAAAAGCTTCTAGTGTGCGAGCTTGAACTAAAAGCTGTGTTAATTCAGAGACAGTGTCACTGATCTATCATTTAATTCAACTGTCTGCTTTGTGCCTCGTCGGGATCCCACCCTCAAGTGTTTTTTTTTTTTAATACTCCTATCATGGTGCTTAGCTGGTGCACACAGACCAGTGCTGCAGGATTCCTACAGTCTTGCAAACAAAAAAATGAAAATGACACAGCATTTCCGTGCTGCAAAAGGTGTTGCATGTACATGAATATGCATGCAGAGCAAGCTCCCAAACATTAAGACACTGTCGTGTTTGCACCTGCAGGCTGTTGAAGAAGAGGACAAAATGACCCCAGAGCAGCTTGCAATCAAGAATGTTGGAAAACAGGTAAGGATTGAACCTCAAGCTTCAGATAAGATTCATGTTTTTTTTGGTTTTGTTGTGGCAGTATGACACACAGGTTAGAGTATGTGCTTTTTGGATTAGAGACAGATTGTGCAGACATGTTAGTACAAGCTGAGATAGTTACTTTGTCTCTAAAGTTTCCTGAAATCAGAGTAGAAACATCTTCATCACAAAATCACGTCTCATTGTGGAATTTTTCTGTCCTCGTTCCAGGATCCCAAGAGACACCTGGAGGAGCACGTAGACGTTTTAATGACATCCAACATTGTTCAGTGCCTAGCTGCCATGTTGGATACCGTGGTTTTCCAGTGATGGCGCTGTGTGTATGTACTGTTAATATTGCAACCCTCGTTTTCTTTTATATAAAATAAATGTATGTATGAAATGAAGACGTGTGTGTCTGGTTTGAGTTGGACAACAATCATCCACTTTATTACTCAAACCTATCTCGATAACGTGCCACAATTATTGATAGAATCAAAATATGATGTGGGACGCAAAGCTGCATCAGTGTTCCTGTTTATGGGTGTAATACCAACCCTAACCACTCGATGGTGTCACACACTCGGAGAAACAAGAAGTTGGAATCGAGATAAACATCAGATCATGGTAACGTTCTCAAACAGGCTTGTCTGTACCAGTTACTGTTCCAGACTTCCCGACGTTATGCCTGTTGTTCCACTGTGTCTGAATATTGATCGAGGATTTCTTCCCCTTTTTTTGTCACGGATGTCAGCATATCATCAGTCATTGAGAAACGGGTGATGAGCGGAAAAAAAAAAAACGGCTCATCAGCAATGAACTTTGTCTTTTTTCTGTGTATTGAGGTGCATGTCTGCGTCTGTAATGCACATTACACAAACGTAGAAGTGAGTAATGGTCTGCAGTTGTGACATTACGGACGTTTATTCCTGTTTTCCACTGAACGAACTGCAGAGATTGCAGATTTTTTTTTTTTTTTTTTGCTTCCAGAGAGGAAGAACAAGTACGATGACTAAAGACATTAACCTGGCACATAACCAGGGCTTACAGATCACCTGGATTGAGAAGACGCCACTCATTAGACACCAGCATTCAAAGCATTTTGCAGAGGAGCAGCAATAGTTTACCCGACTCGAGTGTTTTCTTGTGAGAGTAGAGTCGTGTTGTCATAGTGGGAGCTCGGCCTAACAGCCCGTATCCCTCTCAATAATGGGCTCACAGGATCGCAGCCAGAGATGCAGCCTGTATTGCAGTTACTCCAATCAAACGGAGCATGTGGTCTTTCTCCAACATGTCCAGAGTATACTAACCAGACAGAGAGATTTGACAGATGTGGCCCCTTTCCATTAAGCCTACCTTAGGGGTCTTTAGGTTACATCATTCTGGTGCCTGACTGAAATCTTTGCACCCCGCACAGAAAGGCTTTCTTGTTTGAGCACACAATGTGAAATGGGCTGTGAAATGAAACACCTTTCTTAGTTATTCATTTGGGAATGACACAGCGGGGGCCCCACCATGTTCCAAAAGGTAAGTTCATAATTACAACGAAGAAATTCCAAGTTATATCATGATTAAATGTGTTTATTATAAAGTTTGTGACAACACAGCACAAAACATACAAGTGCAATGTTTGATGCATGTAATGTTGTATTTATTTGGAGAGGAGCTCATTTAAACTGCATTGTTTCTTAAGTAGGTTTGTAATTCATCATATTTTTAATGTAATCTGCAAATTAACTAGCTGTGTAGTGAAGTAGAAAAATGCTATTTCCCTCTGGAGTGTAAGTAGTATAAAGAGTATAAAGAATAATCAGTGTTTTTAAGATCGCCTTGAGTCATGGTTTAAGACTGTATTGCTGTATTGGAAACAGCAATTTGTGACTAATAAAGTTTTTCCACCAGGATTACCCAGTAAAAAAAATCTTCAGATTACACCCACTCCTCTTCTCTCATTGAAAAAACCCGGAGTTGGTGAATATGCAACTATTTTATACGACAACTGGACGCAAGATGCCTCCTCCACCACAGAAAAGTCAGTTCTCAGTGTTCTCAGTGCATGTTGACGTCTTAAATTTAAGATTTAAGATGGAAACAGAAATTTTTCCTCTTCCGTCGGTGAAAACAGCCTTCTAGTGTCCAACTCTGCACAAACATGTTTCTGCACAGGGAAGCTCAGACTTCCAAGTAAAGTAAAGATAAGAAACAGAGTTTTAAACAAACAACATACAACAATACAATACAATCTAAGGAACCTTTTATTGTGCATCTAATATATGACACTAAAATGTATGTGAGGCTGAGCTTCTTGCACGATGGAGGAGTCATGTAAAGTTGTTTTGTTTCACGTCCACTGTGTGCTTAAAGGGCTGAGTCCTCGTACAGTATTTTCATTCTAGCCAGCAGAAGCCGTGGAGAGATTTCTCAGACGTTATCCTGTTTGAAATGTCAGGAGATGTCTCACTGAGATTACGGGCTCAAATTAAACCAGCTTGCCTTCTGCATAAAAATCATACGAGACGGCAGCAATAACACAATGTTATCTTTCTGGTGCCGTGTCAAGAGACTTCCCCTTAGAAAACTTCAGGGTAGCACACAGCGGCATTTTGTGCTCAGACTCCAAAGCAAGATAAGTCGAGACTTCTGCTTTCTCCTCCTGCAGATGAGTCAAGAAGCCTCTCTGGATGTGAGGGCATTTGATCTCACTAATGCTTAACCTTGCCAGACTTCTTCATCTACATCTTTTCTCCTCTTCATTGCACATCTTCGTAGCACTCATTTTCAAATGAGTGTTTTGCTCCTTGCTCTCCTCTCGTGGCAGACCACTTCGAAGCAGATGAGTTAAAGGGGGAGGCTGTAAACAAGACGGGGGCTTTAATAAACGTTGGTGCTGTTTTGTGTGGTTTTAAGAGGACAGATCACTCCCATGAGGTCACGGCCAAGTACACAACACTCTGCCCCGCCTCAGTGGACGGGGGCCAGAAGATGACAGAGTTAACGGCTTTTTAAGTGCGCGCTCTCACAGAAGAACAGTTAAGAGAGTTGTAAAATGTGAAGAATAACAGCGTGAAAGATGCAGATAAGCCAGTTTGTGTTCTTGCGAAGTGCTGCAAATTCTTTCTTGCTGAGTTAGAGCGCAGTGAGGCCAGGATGGTGTGATTTCGTGTCCAAAATGATCTGTCTGAGAATCTCCTGACCTTGGAAACAGCTGTTGATGAAACACGGCTCGTTTGCTGGCAGCTCGTATCACATGATCTTCACCAGCAGATTGTTTTTAGCTGGTGAAGCTCGTGTTTTTAGCCATGCTGGAGGCGTGGCTCTTTGGGTGTTGGCCCGTCTGTTCACCACCACCAAAATATCTATCATATGGTAGCCATATTTTTTTGTGCTCTCAAGAGGGATTAATCCTAATGAGTGGGGACTGTGGTTTCCGGTGATTTGTCTCAACAACTCTTGAGATGGATTGCTATCGAATTATGCACAAACAAATATCCCCACTCAGGGTAAACTACTACTTTTTCACTGGGTCCGTACTTTGTGAGCAAACACTAAAAACGTTCCCATCAACCCCAGCTGCACTTTGTGTTTTGTGCTAATTAGCAGATGGTGAAACTGGTTGACATCAACGCGTTAGCATTTTTACTGTTTGACTAAATTAAATTAGTTTCGGGATTTAGGTCAAGAAAACACGCAGAGATATCTTCTTCTGTGTAACTTGAGTATTTTAATGCTCGTCTCACCCGTAGGACAACTCAACGCTGACCAACGTGACACACCATCACATATGCTACAGGCAAAGTGTGCTATAAGATACAGTTCCTGTTCTAAATGATATCTTAAATCTATAAATCTATCTAATCTATCAATCTATAAAATAACACTAGCTCTGAAATACAGCTTCGCAGTCTTGTTACACCGCGGTGGATGTGAGGTAATTAAAATGTTCAGAAAACAAAACAACCCATGGGAATGTTTCCATGACAAATGACAAACACTATCTGGCTAAGCCATCTTTCTTCTGCACACTAATGTGGGTGTGAATACTGGACTTCATATAGAAAATATGAGTGTTTCTGCGTGTTCATCGTATCATATGAGTGCTCGAGTTAACGGTGTTCCTGCACATCTGGAGGAGTATCTCTTTGGGGTGATAAACACTCGAACCAAGATCTGTTTTCACAGTCTCCATGGAGCACTTACTGCATCTCAACTGTATTCCACCTTTCCTCACTGCCCATTAAATGTCACCATGCAAAGTTAATGGGGGCCATTTGGGCATTTTAGTGTAATGCAATCTGCCAGACAGCTGTGTTGTATCAGCTTAGAGTCTGACTCCCTTCTTGTGTACCCTGCCCCATCAGTCAGAGTGCCTTTAACCTGCAAAGATCTTCGCTCTCTCAACCCATCTGTCCAGCTGAGAAATAAACAGATCTGTACTCTCTGCTCAGTTCAGCTCAAGGCCGGAGGGCAGCTCGTACCTGTAATGTTTTTCTGGCAAACACTAATGTATACAGTATGTGAAAAATGGTGCCTGCTACTGTAAGAGAGGGCTTGACATCTGGGATATGTGGAATGTGGCACTGAATCAAACTCAGAACCAGACAGAACACTTAGATCATAGTTTGAACAATCAGTAATCGTCTGTGGAGCTAGCCAGCCGGATATAACAAAACCCGAATGATAGAATAAATGAATGGAATAGATGACAACGTAGTCATGCTGCCGCTAGCATGCCTGCTCGACCGCATTTCACCTACTCGTGCCGTGACTGTGTTTTGCTCCTTAAAAGGCGTGATTGAAGTTAAGAGATTTGCTGGAGCTCTGTTACCAGGCAAACTATTCTCTCTGCATCTAAATGAGGAACAAAATAAGAAGGAACTAGTGCGTATTTGTAGGAAAAGATCCAAAACACATCACCAAGAACACCTGAAATAACGTGGGAAGTCTGCACCTACACATAAAAGTTACGGGAACCTCTGATATGCAGTGTAACAACAGTCCATTTTCCTGATCGGACGGTTCAAAAGTCAAAGACAGCGAGAGTGTGTGTTGGTCGTATTGCGACCTGCTCGGACCTCCACCCAAACAAATGATTCATATATGCAATCTACTCTCTGGACTCAAAGTTCACTACGTCACAACCAGTAAATCGGGGCCTGCATGTTTAATAATCAACATGATTGGTGTCCTCAATTTGGTTTGCTCTGCAGTTACATTTAATGTGAGATGTTTCATCTTTGGTTGGAAATAGTTTCAAGACCCAAGCCATACTTGGTCAGCGATATAACTTTCAGGCATAATTGAAGAGTTCGACTTCCTCAAACGACAATTTGTTGATGGACGAGATTCAGTGAGAGCACGGATGCCATGGCGAGAAACGCTTTGTAGCCTCTCTATACGGGTTGACAGTTTATGCTTTCATTGGAAGTATTTCAGTCTTTTCCTTGGTTTTATGGTTCACAGTCAAGAGCCAAACAGGAACCAACTGGAAGCTGCCATTTCAGCACTACAATTTTTAGAAAAACAAAATGTTTTCCCTTAACAGCCATTTGAAATGCAGGTTCTCCTTGAATCTTTGGTACTGATGCATTCAGGAGGACTGTTTATGTAAGAGCAAAGAGAGAGTGATTTAGATTCAAGAAGCCATTAAACATTTTGGACACTGAATGCACACTGAACTCAGTTTAATTATTTTTTATGTTGCTATTGTTTAAAAATGTTTTAGATCCCTTGTTTTCTTTGCAGACTGGCTCAGCTTGAAGTATTAATGAAGTGATCTGAACTGAATTATGCTCTACAGATGTTGGTTTAATGCAGCAGCGTTGACGGGGAATTATTTGTCCTCTGGGCAGTGTCAAACTGTGGCAAACTGCTGATTCCTGGGAAAAGGAAACACTGACTAAGACTCCATTTGTTTTCGGGCATGTGCAAAGAAGCTCGGGTTCTGCAAGGGAAGGCCAGTGGCACAAAATTCAAAGCTTTAGCCACACAGGGAGTCTACCAACCTACTATTTCTTATAATTATGTGAAGTTGTTCCTATCTGTGTTTGCCTTCTTTGTCTATGTTATGCAATGAAGCCATATGCTTCCAGACAGTCAAGAAACAGGTGCAAGAGTTTACCAGGAACTCTTATCTTCCAAAGCATAGATAAACATATCACAAATGATGGAATAGTGGGATATCGGCTAGATAAATGATATGAGGGAAGGATATGACAGCGAACAGTACACAAAAAGCAGATAAGATGTCCAGAATGTAATTTGAGATTCATTATTTAATGTTTTTTATGATAAAGCAAGATTTTTTTTGCAAAGCAGGGAAGAATAAACAAGGTCACTTTGTTTTTGCTCATTTGTACTACTGTGGGCAGGGCCCTCTGCGGTACACTAATGACAGTAACACCGCGGCGTGGTGTTGTGATGTTACTCGTTGCCGGGGACTACATTTCCACTCTCCTCTGTAATGTCGCTCAGTGGTCTCGGAGTGATGATGTCACTGTCCACAGAGTTTCCACCACAGCAGAGGGCATGCAGAGATGAAGCAAGTGTGCCTGTGTGTGTGTGTGTGTGTGGGTGGGTTTGTGACGTGCAGTCGGACCGGCTGCGTTTGCACAAGGAAGAGGGTCCTGTTGGACAGAACCGCACAAAAAAAGAGGTGCTGTTTTCATTGGCCGAGTCTTCAGGGACTCACCGTCTGGGTCAGTGTTATTTAAGTGAATAATGAGCTCTAACATAATCCTGCACATGCTCACACAACTGTAAGCCTCCATTTCATAGTATATTTTCTCTTCCTCCTGTTACATAAGACATTTGTCCTCTCAGAATGGAAGTACGAGATATGATTGAACATGGGAATTTAAATTATTATATTATTCCATAAAACAGCTGGAATTATTCACAATTGAAGTCAACTTTGCGGAAGCCTAAAACTTTTTGACAAATATTGGTGGGAAGTGGAGTCAAACGGCCATTCTGGTTTGTCTCCACCTCTTTCCTGTAATGCAGACAGTTGGAAAGCAGCACCGCCGGAATCTAAAATGTCAGAACAGGAGATTTTGTTAGCTTAATCTAGCTGCCAAATAATGATGTGGAGTCTGAGTCACAAAATTAAGACCTCTGCGCTATCTGATTAGGAAGGGAAAATTCTCAGCTGAAAGCGGCAAAATGTAGTGGGTTAGAAAAAGTGAAACAACTGAAATTATCGTTAATTAGACACATTCCTACCGCTGTGCATCAAACACCAAACAGATGTCCTGAAACAGACTCATGCGTGATGTCAGAATTTGTTCGTTGTGAAACAAAAAAGCAAAGTTATTTACAAGCTCCTAAATTTTTCCAAGATACCATCAATGGTAAGTCTCTGCATCGGCCGCCTGTGCGCTTCAGAATCGATTTTAAGATTCTTTTACTGGTTTATAAATCTCTTAATGATCTTAGTCCAGCCTATTTATGTGATTTACTTTTACTCTATGAACCCTTGAGAACCCTCAGGTCTTTTAATAATACCAAAAGTCAGAATGAAGACGCACAGTGACGCGTCATTTTCTCATTGCGGTCCTTGTCTGTGGAACAGCCTGAAGATCTGAGGGCGTCAGAGACTGTTCATATTTTTAAGAGCAAACTTAAGACTTATCTTTTTAATTTGGCTTTTACTTGAACTATTTTTGAATATTCTGGCTATCTGCTTATGTATTTTAATGTTACAACATTTTCTCTTTATTTATTTATTTGTCGGTTTATATGTATCTTTTAACTACTATTTAAGCTATCTATATATTTTTATTATACTTTACTTTTTTATTTTTTATTTATTGTTTATAATGGGATGGGTGGGATGAAGGGTCTGTTAAATATTATCAATATTTTATCTCTTCTTCTTCCTGACTTATATTTGTCCTTCATCAATGAAACTTTCTTCCTGTGTAACATGAGGGGTAATGTAACTGACTGACTGCCTCACGTTCAGGAATCTGGGTTTTTTGTTACTGATCTAAAATGAAAATGTGTCCTGCTAGTGGTGCAAGGTAAAAAAAAAATCTTATGATAAAAAGTTATCACAGTTCATCCTCTAAGGACCATGAATGTATGTGCCAAATGTCATGTCACAGCAGTCCATACAGTAATTATTATATATTAATTCTAATATTTCAATAAAAATTCAAACTTGCTGGTGGCACTAGAGAACAAGTCAGTAGGATTAGTTCTCTGGATAACATGAATGTTGGTACAAAACTTCATGGCAAGCCATCAAATAGTTGGACAAAAATGGGGAATTGACTGACAGAAAGACATTCCCATCCTCCAAAAAATATATAGTACGGTAATTAGTAAATGTTACATGCTAACATGCTAAACTAAGATGGTGAACATGGTAAACACGCTGATGTTCGCAATAAGCTCTAAGCACCACTGTGGCTAAGTACAGTAGAGCCTCAGATAACCACTAGCAGGCTGTAGATATTTTGGTCTAACTCTTGTTTATAATGTCTCATATTTCTCTGATTTGTAATCACCATTGTTCTCATTGTCCAGGACTGTTTTTGGCTTCATGATTGCTTCCTGTAAAAACTTGGGGAAAAGGCCAATTCCTGTCTTTAGCCTTTATTGGAAGCGTGTTTAGCTCACTGCATAGCTGCAGAGCTACACTCAACAACAAGGGCAGGAGGTTGTCTAATATTAGTGAAAGTACCCAGCTGCACGCATTAACAAGCAATGGATTTACTGAGAAAAAATAAATGAGGAAGTAAAAGATGTGACATTGTGCATGCTGCACACAAAAAATGTAAAATCAGATCTATGAAATGAGAAAACTTGATTTACTTCCTATTTTTTAAGCAACCTAATGTCTGAAACCGACAGACTTCTTCTTTGAGTTTGGGACACTCACCACTGACCGAGGCATCTCCACAACAAACACAAACTTTCACAATGCCTCTCTATGTCATTGTCAGATTTCCAAGAACAGAAGTTATATTTAGATTTCACTGTATATGATTCAGATATGTCTGTGTCAAGAGGTCTTTTCCATCCAGCAATGTTTAGTTCAACTATAGTTCAAACTGATAAAACAGTATCTACATAAATAGCAGGAGAGATGTTTGTTTTCCTTAGGTAGGCATTGAAAGGTGGTTAATGACTGATATGACTTCCTGTACCTGTATGTGCGTGTCGCACCTCCTGTTGTGTCGCAGTCTCCGGTGAGTCAGAAGAACAGGAGGTCACATAAGCCTCCATGATGTGTGAACATGTAGAGATGTTCCAACTTTTCACTTTTGAATGAAGTGACTGGCTCGTGGTCTGTCTGATGTCATCTGCTGGATGCCTTCAGGAGAGGATGAGCTGTATAATTATAGGAGGTTAGACATCAAACACATAAACACACACATGTACACGCACATACACACTGTGATGATATCATACTTGTTTTTATGGAAAATTCTATCATCATCCTATTTAACGATCTTCAAAGCTGCAGGACGAGACAGGTCACCCCGAGTTGACCCTTTATGTTTTGTCTGCAAGTTTCTAAAATGTAGTTTTTATTATAAATAAAGTCAGCCGTGGTAGTTGTGAGGCAGGGGTCGACACTTTTAGTTTTGGGCCTCGAGTCCTTTGTGACTTTTTTTTGCAGCTTTGTTGTCCTCTTGCTTGTTACTTGCTTGTTCCTCATCAAGAGCGGTCAGAAATCAGATATTTCAGTTACTGGCACCACTGAGTAATGAAGGACCAAGTCATACTGCAGACTATTCTGGCTTCATTACAAGATAAAGTTTCCAAGAGTTTGAGGGTGTTTTTAATAGGCTTGTAACTCTGCTTGCTGTGGCCTACTTTGCGATTTGACCAGAAACACTTAGGGAAACTCCTTTCAGTTAATTCTTAATGTTTTCTCCATACAGAAATGTACTCTGCTGGGAAATAATGTAATATGTGTCGTGTCAGCGTGTTTGTCTGCACACTCTGAATAATTCTCTCACAGTTTGGTTATGATTTTTTTTGTGCTGCATCACCGTACACGTGAGTCACAGACAATTTGGAGTGTTGCCAGAGCCACGGGCAAAGTATTTACTTTTACAATAGGTTTGCTTTTTGAGGGGGGGGGATTCAGTCTGAGAGGTCAAAGATGCACTTCACACATTCAAGTGGCAAACATACTGTAACCTTGAAGGGTTGTGGTTATAATGTTTGGCTCTCTGTGGCACAGTCAGTTAAACATTCTGGCATTTCCCTCAGAAGAAAAAAAAAAGTACTGTGGCAAATGGTCTGATGAGGGCTGCAGTCAGTCTCACATGAAGCCAAATGGAGACGAGCATTCAGACTGAGACCAAAAAAGGCAGTGGAGAGGAAAGAGGAGTGCGGGGGATGGTGACATGGGGGAAAAAAAAGAGAAAGGATAATGTAAGACAAGGTGGAATGATATCCTCACCCACGTGAAATTATTCTTTGATGCTGCTGCTGTGATGTAATTGTCTTCACTGCCCCTTTTCCTGTTGGATTATTATATCTTAGCTTGAAGGACCATTCTAGTGGTTCTGTTTGTTTAAGCTGATTAACTACATATCACAATTATTTTATGTTACTGCCTTTCTAGCATATAGTATATACATGAAGATTCTCAGTCAGCTGTCAGGGTAATGTGACATCAAGGTGTGAAAAACCCATAAAGGTTTAAGTCTGTGGGAACTGTGCTTCTTGTGAATACAGTAAAACCCTTTTTCTCTGATTTATTATCTCCAGATATAATATGAAAGTCAACTTGCATAGACTTGTAACATGCCTGAGATAGCCCTTTCATCTCACTAGACATTAAGTCAACATTATTTTATATCTTACATGGTAATGCTGTAATGTGGAGTAGTGTTTTGAAATGTAATTTGTTGGTGCATTCAAGTTAAGTAAAACATTTTAGATTTAGAGTTTAGAGTTTGTTTTGCATTACTTAATGAAAGCATGTAAATGTTAAATAAAAGGGGCCCAAGGATTGAGCCTTGGGGAATGCCACACATTGTGTCACCAATTGGGTGCATAATTGAGCAAATAAGACAGAATTGTGGAAATCTGGGAGGTCTTAAATTACTTTAGGATTGTCTCAGAGGATTTAATGCTGTTTAGAAGTGTTTTAGTATTTAGTATCCTATACCTAGATCTGAAACATTTTTCCACATTCAGTTTTTCCTTTATTGGTGGTTACCTGGAAGACTGGACTAACTATAAACAAGATATTCTTATGGTATGCCTTGTCTCTTTCTCTTAATATCCCTATGAATTACGTTCATATTGGACAGTTCGACACCACAGTTTGTGTCTAATGCCAACGTCCAGCCTTTGCAGTAAGACTCTTTAAGTAGCCAGGAAGAAAGCCACGGGCGGAGGCAAGGGTGGTGGATGGGCGTGTGACTCGGGAGACTAAGTTTGTGTCCTGTCAGAAACTTGCAATAAACTGCTGCTCCTTAATTAACTGTAACCACTTTCCTTGTTAATCGTACTGTAGGCAATGTAAACATAAACAAAATCGTAAAAGAAATCCAGGGTTTTTCAGAACCATGTATTATTAATGTTCTTGTCTGGCAAAAGGTTTGTAAAATCAGTACTTGTCTGTTTTTGCAGAGATCACACTTTACAGTCCCAACATTGTCACCACCATACCAACGCTGGGAAATGCTATTATATCCCTCCTGTTAGCCACCGGCAAAATCATTGTCTGGGTGTGAACTGTGACCCAAGCTTCACTCAGCAACTGCTCAGTAACTTGCTCATCCGCAGCTGCTCTGCCCTGCCTTCGCCATCGCCCCCTCTTAATCGCGCCTCTCCAGCCCTGCTGTGCTCGCGTTGGCACGGCTCTTATGAGAGCCTGTGTATCATTTCTAGTAGTGGTGTCAAAACAGAATCCTAACACAGGTGTGTCTGCTAAATCGAAGACAGGGAGGAGAGATTTATCTGCGGTAAGGGTTACACTGAAGTACTTCTTCAATTCTTGTTTCATTTACAAGATCCTTACGTGACCACATGCAACACAAACGTGGTGAAGGCTGAGAACAAACATCGGCATATTTTGCAGACTGTGTTTGCTGAGGTGTCTGTGTATTTCTGTGCGCGTGTATATTTGTAGAGTCGTCTGACTGTGTGTGTGTGTTGAGGGGACTGCGGTGGTCCGTACATGAGTGCTTTCGTTACACCTCCGCACAAGCTCCTGGCAGCAGAGCTTCTTTTTTTCAAGCTAGGCAGACCAGTTCAAGAACACGCCGCACTGTGGTTCCTGCGCTCGCATCTCAAATGACAGGGACTCTATTCTTTTTGTTGATCATAACTTCCCGCCAAACCCTACCATATAACGTTAAAAGCATCAGCTGGGCTTGACACGCAAGACCATTTCCCAAAACAGGCTGACCTCACCTGGAATGAGGCAGGTGGGCCTACTCCATACAGAACCAGGTGAGCTGGCATGTCCATGTCGTCTAGACGGGAATGAGTGAGTAATGGCGATGCTTACAGCAAAGTACACAGTTAATGACATATCCGCTCACTGCTTTTGGAAAGTGTGTCTGCATCATCAGGGCTCAGTTGCAGAGAATATTTAGGGGTGATTTGTGTGTGCGTGCGTTTTGCGGTGCACACATCGGGTGAGTTCCGACAAAGGATCGCTGCTTTGGCAGAGAAATCATTTCGACTTCAGGCCTTGAAAGTACACACTGGCAGGGAGAGAGGGAAAGTGCTGACATTGAGAAAAACTTGCAGCTAAGAGAGGGTGAATTTTTTTTTTTTTACTTGCTAGGGTCTTGTAAACTCTCACTCTGCTTCTCTGCAGTCAGCACAGAAAGTCTGCTTTACGTCTGTGAATACGTGGTGGAATATACCCTGCTCTGACGTGCTGTGTGCATGTCAGCTGCTGTAATCTAGAGACAACAACCTATTGTCTAATAAAAACACATAGTGAAATGGAGCATAATGAACCTAATGCCTGCTGAATGTTTTAAAAGACGTGGGATAAATACCACAAGTAAAACAGCGAGCGCAAGCATCCAAATTGGCTCAGCGTTTCGGGCACAAACAGCTTTTTACTGCAGTGCAGAATTCATGTTTTTACTCATCAACTACAACGCCAGCTTTGTGTTTTCCTGTATATGTTTTGTCTGACTGTTGGCTGGCTTATTTGAATCTACATTGGTCTGTTTCACCTCTCCCGAAGGCCAGCAAAAGTTCTGCCCACTCAAAGCCCCTCTTTGTCTCCTTCCTCCAGGAGTTTTTGAGGACAACCTCCTCAGTCAGAGATGACGAGGCAGGCAGGTTGTTGTGAAGGGGGCCGAGCACAAACGCACGTTGCAGACACACACCAATAGTGTGAGTAACACAACTGACCAAGGTCAGGGCAGAATGATTCTCTACTTCGCCGCCTTTGGAGCTTACTGTAAGTCCTTTGGAAATGTGCCCTGTCTGTGTGAATATCATCACCTTTCCACTGGCGGCCTAATCAGGAATTCATTAATGTGATGAATTGTGGGCTCTGTCTTCTGCCTCTGACAATCAGTCTTAGTTGGTCTGACAACAGGAAAAGGGACAGACGTTTTCACATGGGTCCCACATTCTGTGCATGTCTGCGAAGCTCATTTTGCAACACTAACAAAGTGGCTACTTTTTCATTTCGGCGGGTAAACAAGATGCAGACTTGTTTCCTCTGTTTTCCTCATTGGCCTTATTAAAACCACAAGGGCAGTCTGGGAAATTTACCCCACAGGAAAGAGCTCCTACTTTTCACATTGAATAAATTCACAATGACCAAACTGTGGAGGGCACAGGTCAAATAAGCACACTCGTAGTACACACAGTACCTTTCCTCTATCACACAAACACACCACAAAAATGGAAGCACACGTGTCACCCTGTTAACGTCACGCTTATTTACACCTGCCGTCATGGTGTGAAAACACAGATGAGGCTTGAGACGTCACTGTTTGAAGGCGCCGTCCTGGAGATGGCAGGACTGCTAATGTCAGGTTTGATGGAGGTATAAACTGTGAATAAACTGAAGACACACAGCTGTCGGCAGTATGCGCAGGTCAGCATTCACAAAGCTTTGCAGAGGGAGTGCTGTTCTTGGATCAGAATGGACTGGAAAAAAGATAGAGGGGTGGGAGGCGTCCTAATATTCCACCAGTGAACAAAGTGTCTTTTAAAGTTAAGGCTGCAAAGCTCAACGCAATTACTTGTGTCTGAAAACTGTAACTTGAAGCGATGAAGAGGTTGTCACATACAAGGAATTCAAATCAAGAAGCACAAACAGAAAGTGCAATAGTTAGTCAAATGAAAGAGCCATACAGTTCAGGTGTAACCGTCAGCTTATTTTAGCACCTTCATTGTTTTGTTGCACCGCCAGCTTCATTGCAATGCAACTTTGCTCTTCTGGGTCAATCATCAGTGTCGTTTTTGGCCAAACCAGTCAGCTGCTTTCAGCAAAGAAGCTCGAAAAACCAACTACCTGCCATGGAAAACAGATAAAGTGGAGAATTCAGCAGCTAAAGAGACAGTGTTCCCTTTTATGAATTGGAGGCGACCAAAACAGAGGAAAGAGAAGTGGAAGTGAATATTAGACTACTGCGTCATTTCTATTGGGTGTGTTTCCTAACAAGTATGCAACTTCATCAGGTGATAATGTTAGAAACGGGTTCATGGCTTGTTTATGCTGCCTGCAAGAAGCCCAAAAAATCTGTTATTGCAGAAAGTCTTGAAACATGTGACATTGTTGTGTTAGTAACAGTCTCAGACACACAGACAGTCAGGCTCTACACAACTCCTTAGCTATGCTAGCAAACAATACTAGCACAGCTTTGGAAGGGCAACTTGACTTGCAACTTGTTTTGATGAGACTTGACTGGGACTTTCCTCGGAAGTCCCATAAAGAGCTCTGCAAATCACGGTAGATTAAAAGGGTTCCAAGAAATTAACGATAAAATGTTTGTCTGGTCCCTTTTACGCCTCCTCTGGACTCCTGACACTGAGGTTACCTCATCTCAAGGGTGTGTGAGTGTCTCGTGTGACTCAGCGTGTAATTGAGTTGATGAAGCGCCGCCATCAGTACCCTTCACTTGTCAAGTCAAACCCTCGCTGTCACTCTCCAAGCGGTCCCACCCGATCTGGTTTCCACGGTAACAGTTTATTGTAGCACTGTGTTGTGGAATCTTGGGAAATGCTTCGTCAGAGTGTTTGTCTCCGCACGGGCCACTTGCTCCCGGCGACCTCTGGCATTTGTCATCAGCAGACGAGCAGATGCTCTTCACATCCTGTGCAGAAAATTCACTGATTCAGACTTGAGCGATGACGAGGAGCAGTGAGAACGCTGACAAGCCGAAATTATGTTGCCCAACTGTTTGGAGTATGAACTTCTGCATAACTGTATGTTTCCTGCGTCACGTTTTCAGGCCCCTCGTATGTGTGCTGCATTCTTCGGCTCATATTTTAACTGAGGATCTACGAATTCGCAAATGGTATTCGCTGCAGGCAGAAAGCTGGAGGCAAACAGCAGGAGAACAGCCAGACATGGGTGTGACAGACAGACAGTCATGGTCCCGTTGGTGCTCATCCTGCCCTCCACCCTTCTAGTACATAAATCAACCACCCTTCAACTTTCTCCCACCCCCCCCACCCCCCTCAAATCCTCAGCTCCTTCCCCCAATTATTCCATCCAGCTGTGGCCATCTTGCCTTCACTCTGCCCATCCACTGTTTGGTCAATCTGGGGTGGAGAACCATTGAAAGCAAGCACTCCAGAGGCTCTACACATGTTAAAGCTTGGCACACGTTATAAAACTTTTTTTAGATTTGGAAATTGTTGGAGACAAAACAGCTGTTGTTACCGGTTTTATCTCTTTTAGTCACTGAAACACAAACACGACTCACTGACTAAATACTGGCAGCACATAAACTACGCAGACTTTACTCTTGGAATTGAGAAAGGACTAGTTGTTGTTAATATTTTCCCCTATTTACTTATAGGAGTGATTCAACAATTTGGCCAAAGGCTTATTTGCTTTTGCAGAGAGTCAGAAGAGGAAGCTCACCAGATCTCTGTCTGAGGCTCCGTTTGGCTCTCTGCTACTTGCAGAACACTCCAAAATTTCGAACCAAACCAAGCCCCCCAGCACATGCCGTGGGACTTTGAAGAGACCAAACTGTGCAATGACAGCAATAGCGTCCGTCACGTGATGCAGAAGTGGCTGTAAAACAGTCTATAAATTCTTATTGAGCATCACAAACCTCATGAAATGACTCATTTGACTATGAGAATTTGATCCACCTCGTCCAAGAACAATTGGAGAGTTCGAAAAGTGTCCAAGCTTAAATCATTTTATCCCCACTCAAGTTAGTGGAGGGCTAAACTGGAAATAGCTCAGCCGGTGGAAGTCTCTAGTGTGCCCGCTTTATGGTCCCCATGCAGAAGCATATATGGAAGATTGAGTAACGTTATACCCAGAAATCAATCTTTTCTTTGGCCATGTGCCTCTATGCAGCTTACATAACAATGAGTGGAGCCCTGCCTCCAACACTGTACCCAGTTAACGTTATATATCCACACAATGTCAGTGTGACAAAAATGTTACAGGAATGCATCCTTTGAATAGAGAAAAGCTAGCTGTTTACCTCTGTTACAGTTCTTATGCTATGCTAAGACATGACAGTGGTAAGGAAGTGCATTTATGAACAAACATGTCCTTTAAAGTTGTCGCTGTACAGTGTGAAAATCAACTTGCAGAGACTGTTTAGGTAATCTGAGCCAGTGAGGATGATTTTTGCTTTTATTTGCGTCAAAGATACATCAGTGTCGCTTGCAAGCACCACAGACCCTTCAAATCAATCGAGCCTAGAGCTTAATTCCCATGTTAATGTTTAACTTTAACAGCAATAAATACAGCTGTCCTGTTAATTACAATCTAAGCAATCCTCAATGTTGTTTTGAAATGAGTGGAAACTGAAAAGTAATCTAAAGCCCGACTGCACAGCACTCTGCAGCACTTCCAGCTCTGAAGGATGATCAGATCTTCACTAAGCTCGCAAATACAAATCACTCGCGCTGAGGGTAAACACAAAATCACAGTGAAAGCAACCAGATTGGAGATAAATCTTTGTTGAAATATAGATAATATGTATGGAGAGCAGAGACAGGGGGAGAAGAAGAGATGAGGTTGTTCGCCATGATATAAACCAGGCAACCTTCCAGAGGCTTCGACAGAGACAGCTCATAAATCTGACAGAGAGCCCAGGAAATTAAGTCATGCCCCAAATACACCATTCTTGTAGGAACTGAACGTTCACGAATGTTTAGACATTCTTTGACACCAGCGCCTCCCCAAAACTGCAAAAGTGCACATTGGAGGAGAAAGCTAACATCAGTGCATATTAAAGTTACAATTTCTAAAGATCCTGCAGCTTGAAACCGTCCTCCGATTTGATCCTCCACAGCTTAGCGCCGTTTCAAAAGTGGAAATTATGTGCACACTGGAGAGAGATTTGTGACTTTGTGAGTAACACTCACCTTTGAAAAAACCTTTGCTTTTTTTCGCTGTTATCTTCCTCTGTTTCCCCAAAACCATCTGCTTCATTCGCCCACCCTGTGACAGGAATTATGACATCACAATCTCGCACAGGCAGTAGCTGCTCTCCAGACCAGAAACATGAGTGCTTTTACTGAAACCAGCAGCTCCTGCACCATGATATGACCAAAACGGCATCCTGTGGTCGGTTTTATATTTTTTTCCCCTCTTTTGCACATTGTTTTTCAAAACATTTTATTTCCTGGAAGAGAAGTTAGCTTCCCACAAATGAGGTCTACAGACCCTTGGTGGGTACATAACTGCACCATATATGAACATACATTGTTTTTGTCTGTAAAACCCCCCAAATACCACGTGTTAGGTTTAATTACAGGATAAAGTGTATAAACTACAACATGTCTGGAATAATTAATTGAATGCAAATGTGCAGCCTTAGAGTAACATCGCATTTCAAAGGTTATGAAGCTTCAACTATGAAGCCCAGGAACAAATTGACCTTTATCCAACATGAGGTCACTTAAGCAGAGATTTATATTGTTGAATAGACCATATTTCATTGCAAAACACTGAACGTTATTGATTAAAGGCTACTAATTATGTAAAATTCTCCAAAAGGCTATTGATAGATCTAAAGCAAATATATTATCCTTATATAACTCAGAACCAGCGTAACTTTTAGTCGATTTATGAGCGGAAAGTTTCTTTTCTTCTGAATATCTGGCTTTGAAATGGGCACTGTCCAACATAGCAGACCGAATGTGAATTATGGACATGAGAGAAAGCATTTTTTCCTTTTTACACACACACACACACACACACACGCACACACACACACACAGCTAAACCAGACAGATGATAAATGAAGAAAGCAAGAACACTGTGATTGATGTAGAACAGGTGGAGGGTGAAGACTGTGAGTGAGTTTGATATGTGGTGAGGGGGTGAGGTAATACTGATTACATTAGGCACATATTCAATGAACATATATTTACACTTAAAGTAGACATGGTGGTGTTTTATCCAAAAGAAAATGAACCAACGGAGAAAATATTTTTTTCCCCCCAAAAAAGAGAAAAAACAGCCATTCAGCAGCGTGACTCAACACGCAGTCTGAAAAAAACAAAAATTAAAGTCATGATTGAGTTTGATTTCTCAACATGGACAAAAATATATATAACAGTGACCTCTTGTCTGGCCAGCAACAGGACAGACATACAGTCTGGAGTTTCCTCATTCATCAACAAGCTGCTGTGCTCAGCCCCTGGAAGTTGTTACTCATTTAGGGTGCAGCAAAGTACACGCATTGTAACACGCTGCAGCAAAGCACTCAGGGGTCATCTGCCACCACGGGTCCCAAAAATGATCTTAGAAAATAGAAAATGTATAAATGCACTGCACGATATTGTTAGAGTTACCAATAGCAGCACAAATATCGCATTTGGGGGAATTTTATTTTTAAGTTTGGACACTATATCAAATATTTGGGATACATTTTGTTGGTGCTGTGCCATATTTGGGGAATTCAGAGTGCTATAACAAATCCTTTCTTCCCATTACATGACACTGTATTAGAGTTAAGAGTTATGTTAAAAGTCTAAAGTGCATTTAAGTGTTGCACATTTGTACATTGCAAAGTTAATTAACTTGAAAATGAATCATGGGTCCTCAGGCTTTGTTTGGCTCTGATAACACTCAAAGATCTATGATGTGTCTCGTATTTAATTAGAGTTTCTAGCAAGCTGTAATGTACTTTGTGGTGCTTTAATAATATGGCTGTTTGTCATTATGATATATATATATTTTTCTCTGACCCTCTTCATATCACCTTTTCCTCACAGCAGGTATCAAGCATTCAGATGCCATGTCACCTGACCTGATCTCAGAAACGAACAGACTTCATTCATCTTCACAAATTGATGTTTTTTGTTTTTTTCTTGCCTTGTTGATCCTTCCTGTTCATTGAAGTGTCGACACCGACAGTGTTTGCCCACACACGGGCGGGTCATCCAAGCTCCAGTTAAAGCCCTCCCACTTGAACAGGGTGTAGTGGTGTATAAAACCAGCGCTCCCCGCTCTCCTCGGTCTGGTGCACCAGCTGCGAGGCTGCAGCGGGGAGTTTAGAATAAACGGGACAGAAGTTAGATCTCTCCAAGCTAAACTTTAAGTTCTGCTCTCGCTTCTTTTTCTTCCCTTTTAAATCTGCTTTTTTTAAATTAACCTTTTTCTACTTGTTCTTGAAATCCTTATTTTTGCACAAGATGACTCGTAGCCCGCTAACAGGGTTACTGGTCGCGCTGTGCGTAACCAGCGCAGTCCACTGCTCGCCAAAGAAGAGCAAAAGACAAACTGGCCAGTATCAGGTGTATCCTGAGTTGCAAGACAGGATGGTTGTTTCTCCAGGTTGGTACAAGGAATTTTCTTCTTAAATGTATTCTCTTTGATGTGTAAAATTTAAAGAGGAATTTTTCTCTGCATTAGTAGTGATTTCTGGTGCGTGTTGTGCCAATAAATACAGTAATCTTACGGTAACGTGTTTCTTACTTAATGCTTTTTAAATGTTTTCATTAATTTGTTTTGAGATGGGTCAAATCAGCCAAAACTTTACGGTGAAATGTTTAGTCATCTTTATGTAACAATATTCTCATTATATGATTTCTAGTCGGCTGTGAAGATAACGGTCGATCATACAGACCGAACGAGCAGTGGGAGAAACCCTACCGTGATAGTAATCTGCTGTGCACCTGCAATGGAGCAGCAGGCATCAAATGTAAAACTAAGCCTGAAGGTCAGTAAGGGGCCATCCGGTTTAATAGAGAAATGTCTCCTCACTTTTCACACCTGGAAACGAGTGAAAACTGATTTTGGTTTGGGGATAACTGCCTCCACCCAACCCAGTAACACTTGTTTCAGGACTTTTGCGCCAATGCCAACAAGTAAATATATCTTTAAAAAGAAAAGTCAATCACACCAACACCAGACTTGAGTTAATTAAAAAGAACTCAAATTGGGATTATCCACTTCAGTCTTCAGACATCTGTGCGTCTTTGCGCAGCATCCATCCACAACAGTTTCACGATAACAACGTCTTAACCTTTCGCGACTTCCCCTGTTTTTCTCAGCGGAGGAGTCCTGTTATGACAAGTACAATGCTCGGACATACCAGGTCGGTGAAACCTACGAGAGACCAAAGGACGGGATGATATGGGACTGCACCTGTATCGGTTCCGGGCGAGGCAAGATCAGCTGTACCATTGCAAGTAAGTAACCAGAAAGTCAAAATAAACAAATAGGCTCAGTTAGTGCCTTTCATTTACAATTAAAACGGGTTGTCTTTAGTTGTGTCCCTTACACCTTTCATCCATTGCAAACACATACAAACATTAAATTGTGGAGTTTTACTTAAATATAGAAAATGGTTGGTGGTTATGTGTTATAGTGCATATTAACTACTTGTTTTGATCATTTGCAGACCGTTGCCATGAAGGTGGGAGGTCTTATAAAATCGGGGACTCTTGGCAGAGGCCTCATGACACTGCTGACTACATGCTGGAGTGTGTGTGTCTCGGAAATGGCAAAGGAGAGTGGACCTGCAAACCTGTGGGTGAGTACTTTCATCGCCTAGATTCAACCCAGGATGTCAGCACTTTTTACGTGAACCCTGTAATTCTGATAAATGTGAAATGTCACATGCAAACTTGTACACACAAACATGCAGACAGGGTAATTTCTCAGAAGCACGACTTTGTTTGATACCACTGTAAATGTTTGACAATTTAGACAAATAAGGTAAGTGTGTGAGAGAGCGCGCCTCTTGATTCTGACCTCGTTTCTTTTCACCTGGGGTGATTTTGTCGCTGTGATCTTAAAGTATCATGCGACAAAATACAGGGTGCGATATAATAAAGTCATCCTGTGTCTTCTGTGCAGCTGAGCGATGCTACGACACCAGCTCTGCATCATCATACGTCGTCGGGGAGACCTGGGAGAAACTGTACCAAGGCTGGATGATGCTGGACTGCACATGTCTGGGAGAGGGAAATGGACGCATCACATGCTTCTCAAGGAGTAAGAAGAATAAAAGCACGCACACATGTACACACACTTTTACACAGGTTTAGTTTAGTGGCATCTGTTGACCGACTGCTGTTCTCCAACCAGACCGTTGCAACGACCAGGACACCAGGAGGTCCTACCGTATCGGAGATACATGGACAAAGAAGGACACAAGTGGACAACGCCTGCAGTGTCAGTGCTTAGGAAATGGTCGTGGAGAGTGGAAGTGTGAGAGACACAACACAGGCAGAGGTGAGACTATCTCTTAACTCTTTGCTCAAGTTCAATTGAGCTAAAAATGACTGTGGCCTCGCTCTGATTTTCTCATAATTACAGCTCAATGACATTCATTGATTCTGTTTGTTTTACAGCCACTGGTACGGTTGTGCTGACTCCAACCCACACTCTGCACCAGCCAGAGACCTCTCTTGAGGGGACATGCCGCACAGACTCTGGAATCACCTACTACGATGGTCAGCGCTGGTTCAGAACCCAGGGGAGCAAGCAGATGCTCTGTACCTGTCTGGGCAATGGAGTCAGCTGTCAGGAGTGGGGTGAGTACAGGAAGCCAGGGAAGGAAAGCAGAGGTCTTAGTGACTATAACTACATGTTAATAAATAAGATTTAAAGCCCCCTGATGAATCGTGTCACAACATTCACACTTGATCTTGTCTCCAGTTACAATTTTCTTGCTCCTCTCTCTCCGGTTTGTACAGAGGCCAGGAACAGGGTGTATGGTGGCAACTCTAATGGTCAGCCATGTGCATTCCCATTCGTCTTCATGGGAAAGACCTACTACTCCTGCACCTCAGATGGGCGCACAGATGGGCAGCTATGGTGTTCTACAACCTCAGACTATGAGAAAGACCAGCAGTACTCGTACTGTACTGAGAAGAATGGTGAGACACAGAAACAGGGCTGTAAACCTGGTGGATAGACTGGACCTTTACAGCTTTTCAGTCACTGTCATCACCACCAATTTATTTTAGGTGCCTTTTCAAATGTCTTACTTTTAAAAAGCCTGTAGAACCTGCAATAGAACGGGTGTTTCCTTCTCTATTCCAGCCATTGTGGTAACCCGAGGTGGAAACTCCAACGGCGGTCTGTGCCACTTCCCTTTCCTGTACAGTGGCCGCAACTACACCGAATGTACCTCCGACGGGCGCCGTGATGGCATGAGGTGGTGTGGTACCACCTACGACTATGACACAGAGCAGCGCTATGGATTCTGCCCCATGGCTGGTGAGTGTGTCTGTGTGTGCTGCTTTGTTTCTTCCACACCATGAAGTTACAGTAATGTATAAAATATACAAAACACGTGTTTAAAGGACTCGTTTGTCATTCTGTGAAACATGCATGAAGCTACAGGCGGAAGACAGTAAGTTTAAACAGCTAGCCTGGCTTAGGACAAAGTTTTAGCCTGCCAGCTGCTCTAAGCCTGTGTCCGAAAGCTCAACCCTATTAGTATCAAGTGCACTCTATTTTCCTTCTGTCATTTCATTTGAGTGTCCAAATTCTGAGTGAAACCTATGCACTTCATGTCCTTAAAGATTCTCACAATGAAAAGAAAGAAATTACTTGTGAATGCCACGATGCAATGCCTTATAGATTCATTAAGTGTGACACTGCACCAGTGAGTGATTGGATGAAATGTCCAAAATGTCAATTGACTCCATATGGTTTTTGATTAACAGATGCAATATGAAATATTAATTTGTGAGCTTTAGGGGTGCTGATAGATGTTTTATTTCCTGCCAAGCTAACAGTTTACCACTGTTTCCAGTCTTTATGCTAAGCTGCGTTAGCTGGCTGACAAAAGTTAATGCTATTTATGTGTTGTTTTCATTCAATTTGTCCTCAGTGATATTCAAATGCTAAACTAACACACTATAGATATTTATGTAACTACACTAAATGCTTTGGCCTTTATCTCAACTTGTTGTCGGATGTTAATGACTGTTTGGTTACATGGGTCACTTGTAGGCAATTGGGGACTAAATAACTGGTGTTTAAAGGAGAGAAGGTTTATGGTCGTGGCAAAGTACTGACTCAGGGCTGTTACATAACAGCCTTTTCTTTTAAGAACACATAGTCCTGACTGGACCAAGGAGAATACCCTACGCAAACACATACACACATGCATCGAAGATACACACTGCAAGCACACAGAGCAAAGCACTGCTTGTTTTTAATTCCCTTTTATTTCCTGGTTTTCTTTCTACAGCCCATGAGGAGTTGTGTACCACCAACGATGGAGTGATGCACCGCGTAGGCGACAAGTGGGACAAACGCCACGATGTCATGGGTCACATGATGGAGTGCACATGTCTGGGTAACGGCCGTGGAGAGTGGAGCTGTGTCGCTTACTCACAGCTGCGAGGTGAGAGAGCCAAGGCAAAACTGCTGAAGCATTTGAGTTGTCTCGAGGTAGCTACAGTGGTCATATTGTTGTTCTTTTCTCTCCTTTCTTTTTGCAGATCAGTGTGTCGTTGATGGCTTGACCTATGAAGTAAACCAGGAGTTCTCCAAGCGCCACGATGAGGGCTACATGATGAACTGCACCTGCTTTGGTCAGGGCCGTGGGCGCTGGAAGTGTGACGCTGTCGGTGCGTTCATGGCTCCTGTTGGAGAATTAAGATGCAAATCCACTTCTACAGTGGAGAATTACAACCCCACCCATCTCTGTCCCATCTGATCATCTCATTGATTTGTTTTTTTTTTTTACAATAGATCAGTGCCAGGAGCCGCAAACTAGGGCGTTCCACCAGATTGGAGACACATGGGACAAAGTCATCCATAACGTCCGCTATCGCTGTTATTGCTATGGCAACGGGATTGGAGAAATGAGATGTGACCCTCAGCAAACCTACCCAGGTAAGAACAAGAATCCTCCCAAGCATCACCAGTTGGAAACTACAATCCACTTCATGTATGACGATGTAAACTCATATGGGCCACTACTGGACTGATGGACACAACCTGACACAGACATATTAAGCTTTGTCATGACTTACCCTTTCACCTTTATATCTCTGCAGTTCAAGTTAGATAAATGTTAATAAATCTACATAGAAATCATGGAAGGACAATGCTCCTTATAACTAATTCCTTAAACTCTACACTTCGTGTAAAGTTTCCTTTAGAATCATCAGAATTAATATATATATATATAATTTTTTCCAGTACTCTGCAGTTCTTTCCTGCTGCTTTTTGACTGAGTCAGACAGCTGTTACTCTTTAATATTTGTTTGCTGTACTTATTAAACTCCCCCGCGTTATTGACCTCCTTGCTCTCACCTACCCTCACCCTCCCATCACACGTCACTGAAATGAAAAGTACACTTGCCAGGTTAGAAGAAAGAGAGGGAGAGAGAGAGAAGCGGGGGTTTGGGATTTTTCTCGACTTTGAAGTCTGGCAAATGGAGAAGTGTCAGCCAATCACATCACCCCCGTCTTCCCCTTCTGTCTTTGTAGTTGGAGAGGCTTTTCATCCCCCGCCTGGTGTTGTTCTATTAACCTGCTGAGGGGAAAGGGATGCTGGGCTAGGCAGAGGGTGGGGGTAGCCTTATACACACTTCCTGCCGCCGATATCTCCCTCCGCTTGGGTGAAAGTTGCTTAATGTGATACTTTGTACTGCAGCACACCGTGTGTCCTGAATCAAACATTGACCTAGCAAGTTACAATTGCAACATTCATTTCACCGTGATCAGTGGGAGAGGAATAGTGTGTTTGAGTGTGCACAAGGCAGGGATTTTGAACCCATATGTGTGTGTTCATGGGGGTACAGAGGGTAGACAAAGTGTGATGAATATAGTACCCTGGTGTTATGTCACACTGAAAGATGTCAGCGGGTGTTTGAGCTGGTTTAGCACCGTCTGGTGGTTTGGTTTTATCCCAAAAAGATGAATATGTCTGGCCAAGCTTTACCATTAAGCAGCCAACTTTCACCCACGCTTTCTACAGGTGACACTGTTCTGTTGACAACGTGTGAGTCTCACCAACTCTCTCTTTTTGTCTTCCCCTCACTCTTTTTCTCTTAATTCCTCAGACGGCCACAGACCTGTCCAGGTGATCATCACAGAGGCAGGGAAACAGCCAGACTCCCACCCCATTCAGTGGAACCCCCCTTCGTCTGTCCACATCACCCAGTACATCCTCAAATGGAGAATTGTGAGTCCTTCTTTTGGTTTGTAACGCAGGTTACCTGCTCTCGTTTTTTGGTGTTTTAAAATTTGCGGACCGGTGAGCAAACAGTCCGAATGAGGTCAGGTGCTTTGGGTAATGTTGACTGGAGTTTGAGCATGCACAAACAAGGTGATCAGAGGGTACATGAACTCGCCTTTATAGTCTGCATGCACAAACATGCAGATTTTTGCACATTCAAAGGAAAATATCCCCCTTCCTGTGATTTTTTTTTTTCCCCTCACACATCATTTTTTCTTTGAAGATCTCAAAGACCCACAAACTGGTTGAAATGTTTATGAAACCTGAAATCAAAAATATTTCCTCTGAAGGGGGTTTGTGTATTTTGGACTGCACAACCAGTCTAAACACTCTTAAATCAGGATGTGGCAGCAAATGGGTCTGAGGTAGCGTCCAGTCCAAAATAAACAGGCTCATATAAACTCTTTTTTTCTCTGAATTAATTAATGATGCCAGTTAATGCATTTAAACTTTAAATGGCTATTCTGGAGCTTTCAACCATGTAACCGTCTTCATCAGGCAATGGAGTGTGCTTGGATATAATGTAGATGTTTAAATTTCCATTTTTCTCTAAGCACTTTAAAGTATTCTTGTCAATGGTCATGTCATTCTTGGACAAAAGTTTGATTGTTTGATTGAAACCTATTGAATATTATTATTTTTTTTTACTTCTTCTGGTAGAAAAATTCCCATTCAGCCTGGAGGGAGGCCACCGTCCCCGGCCACCTCAACTCCTACACCATCAGTGGGCTGCGTCCAGGCGTCACCTATGAGGGTCAGCTGATCAGCATCCTGCGCTACGGACGCCGCGAGGTCACGCGCTTCGATTTCACCACTACCCATGGTTCTTGTGAGTTAGACGTCAGCTGTAACGTTCACTCAATGCCACGAAACCAGAGAAACGTTTCGCAGCAACATTGTATGACTTTATCTCTCCAGTGGAAACATCAGAGGGAGAGACGAGCCAGCCTGCTCCGGTGGTGGACACTTCTGAGTCTGTGACAGAGATCACCTCAAACAGCTTCGTTGTGTCCTGGACGTCAGCCTCTTCTACCATTTCTGGATTCAGGGTGGAGTATGAGCTCAGTGAGGACGGGGCCAAGCCGAAAGTCCTGGGTGAGATCACTTGACCATCGTTGAAATGTCACATGTGAATAATTTCATGGGTGGATTTATCGTGGTAGTTTTTTCTGTTGAGGTGACTCTCTACATGGTAATTTTATCGAAGCACTGATAAATGTTGTAAAATATTCTGGACGTGTCTGTCAGTTAAATACCGAATGTGTCAAGGCACTGCTTTTGCTCAACTTTTTTATATGCTTCTCCAGATCTTCCTCGCACATCCAGTTCTGTCACCATCTCTGACCTCCTGCCCGGACGCAGATACAATGTCAACGTCTACGAGCTCCCAGATCAGGGACAGCCAAACCTCATTCTTACTACCTCACAGATCACAGGTGGGAGAATCCTTCTCTGTCTCTTTGTAATGGATCATAAGATCTGGATTATGCGAATGTGTTCAAGTTTTACACAGAATACAACGTGGATGATTTCCATTCTTCTTCCTTTCACCAGCTCCTGACACCCCTTCTCAGCACACAGTCAACGAGGTGGGAGAGAACTCCATCCGAATCAGCTGGACCAGGCCTCAGGCTCCTATTACTGGTAAGAAACGTGTTAAATTAGTATTTTGATATAGAGATCCATTTAAGTATGGCTGTGTGTAACTGTGTGTTTGTGCCTGCCAGGTTACCGTGTGGTGTACACGCCATCAGTGGAAGGAAGCAGCACTGAGCTGAACCTGCCAGAGTCCGAGACTTCAGGTGAACCTGGTTGACCTTCGCCCCGGTCTTCTTTACAACATCACCATCTACGCTGTGGAGGAGGACCAGGAGAGTGAGCCTGTTTTTGTACAGGTCAACACTGCAGGATCTCCTACACCAGGTACACATTTTAAAACAGATAGCATATCTTTTTGTTGGTAACAGAAAGCTGAAATTGAACACTGCTTCAGAGATTTTGTAATTTAGTGCTTCATAACTTAAACCAATGACAGCTATTTTGTTTTATTAAAACAAGAAACTTATTATTCTGTTCTTTCTTTTTAGATAATTCTTTGTCTTTTGGCTGCCAGTGAAATCTGAGCAGAATACATACTCACAGCTGAAGATTCCTTATGGTTCTAGGGAGCTTTAGGAAGGGCTTCTTCTTACTTACTTATCTTTATCTTTGTCTATTGTGGCCCCACTTCAACTCGTGGTGAGCTCAGAAACAGACACCTGCTCAGACATAGTTAAAACACTTGTGAAGTCAAGCATGCACGTACATCCCACACCCACATGGAGCTTCACACACTTCATAAATCCTCGGGATATCTTAAATTGGATTCCCATTCCTGCCTCTTATCTTCCTTGAGCTTGGCACGACAAAAGTACCATTTTATTATGTTTGAGAAACAAAACCAGATGCTGAAGAGAACAGCTCACGAATGTCTGGTCTGGTATTACATTTTCTTTCACTCCACTTTTTTTCCAGTGTTTCCCCAAAAACACACTGTGTTTTGTGTCTTTGATGGTCACCCACTTATTAAATAACACTCCTCCATAGAGTTACTTGTGGTCAAAAACTTCTCTAACAGTACTTTTACCCCTTGTCAATTAATCTCCCACTTCCTGTCCACAGAGAAGGTCCCCGCACCGACAGAGCTGCAATTCTACGAGGTTACTGATGCAAAGATCACCATCACCTGGACCGGTCCACCCAGCGAGGTGACCGGTTACAGGGTGACCTTCTCCCCAATTGGCCCCGACGGTAATGAGATTAGACCCCTGCCACTGCCCGTCTCACCCAACGCATATGCTGATATCACCCACCTGCAGCCAGGCACGCTGTATCGCTTCTACATCTACGCCATTAATAATGGAGTGGAGAGCGAGCCGCTTGTGGGAGAGAAGGCTACCAGTAAGTATCATCATGGACATAGGATTCTAACAGAAAATAATACATGAGCGATTCTCTGACTGGTTCTGTTATATTTCCAGAACCTGATGCGCCAACCAATGTGCGATTCACTGACATCGGCCAGGACAGCGCACTTGTTATCTGGGATGCCCCCCGCGCCATTATATCTGGCTACCGTCTCTTTCTGAGCCTCGAAGGCTCCAGCCCCGTTGAGAAGAGGATCCCAGGCAGGGGTACCCAGTACCCCTTGAGGAATTTACGTCCAGACACCCAGTACACTGCCATCCTCCACTCTGAGTTGGACAATGAGCTCAGCGAGGGAGTCACTTCACATTTCACCACCGGTTAGTATTAAAAGAAACGGAACAGTTGCATGTACAATACATTTTTTGCAATGAATTCATTTTCCACATTTTGTACCTCCTCACAGCTCCTCAGATGGGAAATGCTCCTCCTTTTAATACTGAAGTCACTGATACCTCCATCATCATCAGCTGGATACCTGTCCGCAGGTTCAGCTACAAGGTAGACACCTGAACTGTTAATAATCAAACACAGATTTAACTGTTTTTTTCTAGGTTTCTGACATCTGCATGTCTGCCTCCCTCTCCACAGCTTTCTGTGCTCCCCAGCCAGGAAGGCGAGTCTCCCAAAGAGGCGACCTCAGACACTGGACGTGTATATATTACTGACTTGATTCCTGGAACTCAGTACACATACAGCGTTCAGCCCATCGTCAATGGACGCAACCGTGGAAACCCCATCACCCGCAACGTTGTCACTAGTGTGTATCTTGCTGTTCATTTGGCGTTTGGAGTTTGTGTAAGAAGGCACAGCTACATTGGATCAAGTCTCTCATGCTTGTGTCGTGGTCTGCTTTCCTCTTCTTACAGCCCTGTCTCCTCCCACTGACCTCAGAGTGGAGTCCAACCCAGACACAGGAGAGCTCACTGTCCACTGGGTAGCCTCCAAAACACCAGGTAAATATTGACTGTGCTCCCCACGCACATCAACCCATTGGATCACAGCAAGTCTAGACCTTGGCCTCTAAAGGGTTTTTTTTTTTTTCACCAGGACAAATGTCTCTTCCCGGTATTTTCCTTTCATTTCTCACAGTGAGTCATAAATTGCAAAACCCTCTTGACATTATGTTTCTATCCCCTCCATCCTTGTCCCGTTCACCCACGCTCTGCAGGCATCTCAGGCTACAGAGTGACGAGCACGCCAAACAACGGCCAGCGAGGAAACTCCCTGGATGAGTTTGTCGCTGCTGGTCAAACCTATGTCATACTTGAGAGCCTGAATCCTGGTGCAGATTACAACATCAGTGTCTACGCTACCAAGGGGCATTTGGAGAGTGTTCCCGTGTCCACTATTATCACACCAGGTAGGATCCCCCAGAAAAGCCCTCACACATGTTAATAGGCATCAAACACACAATTGCTGACACAGAAAAGACTAGCGTGTCTGTGTGTGAGAGAAAGAGAGAAACAAAGACAGAAATAGTTGTAATTAAAGACAATTAAATCAAACTGAAGCCAACTCCAGTATTTCACATCCTACCCTTACCACCTTTACTATATGTTCCTCTGCATGATGTTTTCTATCGAATACTTTCACTTAAAACTGGTTTCAAGAGAAAAGATGGAAGGCCTCAAAAAGTCTTTTCTGAAAGCTGCATATATTTTTAGCCACAGGGGGCATAATAACTTCAAAATAACCTGATTGAAACAACATTGTCATCCAATTGGATGACAATCTGAAAAATTAGGTTCAATAGTCAAGGTAATTTTCGCTCTGTTTTGGAGTCCACCACCACCACCACCAGCTAGCTAGTTGCTAACTTTTCTATCAGCTTGGTTGCTGGGCAGCTGGTTAACAAGAGCAGTGAGATCTAACCCAATGAGCTGCAAATGAGCTATAAAACCAAAACAACAAGCTAAAAGAGGCTAAAAAGCTCCATGGACCTGCAGAGTTGGGATTTTTTAAATTCTTGGTGGCTTTTTTTATTACGAGGAGTTCTTTGTAAAAAAAAATAAAAATTAAAAAAAGAGGTTGAATGCAGCTTCAATTGTCATATCACTACTAACATGATCACTGGCTAACCTACCATGCATGGGGTCATGTTTATTAATTGGGATGGTGAATGAATTTGTTGGAGCATGCTCAGAACAGTAGTATTAATAACTTCTGAATGTGTCTTAACTTGTAATTATGTCTATCCAGCATGGCTACTGTTACACTCTGGATTTCTGACTGCTTTATTGGGAATGAAATGAATGTTTTTGGTATAATTTAGGTTATAAGTCTTTCTGTCTATCTTTCTAATTTTGCCTGCGCTTTGCAACTGACCTAACCCTTTCAGAAATCCCCAAACCAAGACACATTGACTTTGTCGACATTACTGACACCACCATTGGCCTGCGCTGGATCCCTCTGAAGTATACTACCATTACTGCTTACCGGATATCGGTAGTAGCATCAGGCGAGAGCTTGCCATTTTTTCAAGATATGGTGGAAGCATCTGCTGGTTATTACACCATTCATGGTTTGGAGCCGGGCGTGGACTATGACATCAGTATCTACACTCTTACAGAGGAGGGGGAAAGCGAGCCGACCACATACACAAAGCAAACACAAGCTGGTGATTTAACTCTTTCACTTGGGTTTTGATCTCAGAGAACTGATGAAGAGACGTTAACAACACTTTTATTAACGCACATGATGAAACCAAAAAGCTACAGTAAATGTGTCATGTCAATAATACTTTCTTTATACCAATTTAAATCTACTTATTTAATTGACCTCTTTGTTTTTATCTGGGTTAGCTGTAACTTTTAACCCCTCATTCTTCCAGCCCTTCCATCTCCCACCAACCTACAGTTTGGAGGGGTGGGCCCTGACCACATTAGGGTGACATGGACAGTTCCCCATGTTACCACACCAAGCGACATCTCTCGGTTTGTCATTCGCTACCACCCTGTAGCCACAGATGACGACATCAAGGAGGTTAATGTTGGCGGAGCGACCAATACCTTCCTGCTGCAGAGTAAGATGACATAAAGATTGTGTCTTGTTCAAAGTATCTGACGGAAAGCTGGCGTTAAAGTTCAAACTGAGCTGTGTGTCAAGCCGTTCTAACTGTATACTCATCTCATATAGACCTGCTGCCCAACACTGAGTATCGTGTCAGTGTTGTGTGCGTGTACGGTGAACGAGAAAGTCAACCAGTCACAGGGACTCAGAGGACAAGTGAGTATGACAGTGGTTTGTGTGGTGTGGGTGCCTACAGTATCACAAGACTTTGTTTTCACCTGTCAGTGTTAACTGTTGTGTTTTCAAACATACCAAAGCAGGAGATGGAAGCAATTATCAATCATTGAAATTTAAAAATTTATCTTAATCTACAATACCTTTCCTTCCAGCTTTGGATTCTCCTACTGGCCTGGACTTCTCTGACATTAGCACCAACTCCTTCACTGTTCACTGGATGGCTCCAACTTCTTCCACCACTGGCTATCGCATTCGCTATCAGAAGACGAGCGGAGGGCGGGCCAGAGATGAGAGGCTGCCCCCAACTAGGCAGTACTTCACTCTGACTGGACTGACACCAGAGACAGAGTATCTGGTTCATGTGTATGCTGTCAACGGGAATCAGGAGAGTCAGCCTCTGACCGGCACACAGGCCACCAGTGAGTTTCTTTACCGATTTCTACTGTCACTGTTTTTTTCTTACCGATTTTCCTCAGCTGAATCTTAATCATGTTTGAATACTTTCCAGTCTCTGATGCTCCCACTGACCTGGTGGTAACATCTTCCACCCCCACCAGCATCACCATTCGTTGGGACGCCCCCTCTGTGGCAGTGAGGAACTACAGGATCACCTATGGAGGCACAAGTCTGTACACACGTGTTTTACTGCATAGTTTGCTCTAAACCTCAGCCGTATTCTGAGTTTAACCTTCTTCGCTCCCTTTCTAGGTGGTGAGTCTCCTCAGGAGTTCACAGTCCCAGGCACTCAGACCACAGCCACCATCAATGGACTGAAGCCTGGTTCTGACTACACCATCACGGTCTATGCTGTTTCCGCAAGAGGGGACAGCCCTGCCTCCAACACCCCAGTCTACATCACGCACAGGACTGGTACAAAAATATAATTACTGAAAAAAAAAAATGTAATCGTTAATTAGGGTTAAACTAAATCTAAAGCTTGTCATGTGTCCATGTCTCCTTTAGATACCGAGGCCCCCACAAACATGAAACTGACTGATGTGAGCGACAACGCCATCACGGTGCGCTGGTCTCCTGCTCAGGGACCGGTCAGAGGCTACAGGATCACCAGTGTCCCCAAGAATGGGCTGGGACCCTCCTACTCTGAGGTGGTGGCCCCTGGTAAGACAAAACAACTGTCAAGACCTATAACGTTATATTTTTTTCCAATACAATATCCTGTTCTCATTGGCTGCTTTTCTGCTCCTCTGTTACAGATCAGACAGAGATGACGTTCACAGGTCTGATGCCCACTGCTGAGTATGTCGTGAGTGTCTATGCTCTGGGCAGTGATGGACAACCCTCTTCCCCCTTGGTGGAGAATGCTATCACTGGTTAGTTTGACTCACTTCAGCCTTGAAAAGGCTTCAACTAGTGATTGTTTTCCTCTCTGTAGGCATTATTCAGTTGTACTTAAGTAACTGGACTAGCCATAGAGGTCTCAGAGGATGGTTGGATAGTTCAAAGAATCCATTTGGATGCTTTTATGGCTTCAAATTAAAAGCTAAAAGCTAACTAGGAGATCAGTCCACCACATTACACTCACAACACTTGAAAAATGTTGCTTTAAGAAGTATTGCAGCCTTAGAAGTGTACGCTCTTTCATTAAAAACAGCCTCACAACCCCTCATGTTACTCCTTTCCTGTAGCTATGGACCGTCCCAAAGATCTGACCTTCTCCGACATCAGCTCCACCTCCATGCGCATCACCTGGGACAGCCCAGACGGCATAGTGACGTCATACCGCGTCCTGTACTCCAGCCCAGAGGAGAGCGAGAGAGAGCTGCGTCCAGCACCCAGAGGTGACCAGGACAGTGTGGTGCTGAGAGGCCTTCGCCCCGGTACAGACTACACTGTTAAAGTCATCGCCTTCCATGACCGCATTCAGAGCAAACCGCTGGTGGGAACCCAGGCAACAGGTACAAATACATCAACACGTTCATGATTTTATTTATACGCTCCCTGTCTCCAATCCTAATTGTGCTTTTTGCTGTCTCAGTAATCCCTTCTCCGACCAACCTGGCGATCACAGAGGTAGGTCCCTTCACCTTCACTGCGTCGTGGCGAGCCCCCACTACAGGCCTGACAGGCTACCGCGTCGTCGTCAACCCCAAGAACATCAACGCCCCCACCAAAGAGTTGAACGTTGCTCCGGACACCACACGCGTTGTTGTACCAGGGCTCATGGTAAACAGAGTTCTTGCGTCAATATCTACATGGATTCATAGTCTGCCACTGACTAAATATTAATTGTATGTTTATTTATCTTAGGCGGCAACCACATACCAAATATATGTCTACGCTCTGAAGAACTCTGTCACCAGTAGACCACTCGAGGGAGAGACGACCACACTGGAGGGTAACTGGTTGCACCATAAATGGTCACATTTCCATTCCTCACTGCTTCTTATCCACTGCTCTGTTTTATTCATTGTTTCATTTCATCCTCAATGCAGATGTAAGTCCTCCAAGGCGTGTGCGGATCTCTGACGTGAAGGATACGTCTTTCACACTGACTTGGCGCTCCAAGATGGAAACCATCACCGGTTACCTCATCGAGGCCAGACCCAACAGTGCCTTCTACCCCACCATCACCAGGACTATCCCAGGAGACTCTACCACATACACTCTCACAGGTATACCACAAGTTCCAACTAAACACACCATTAAAAAGTCGAAAATGGATTACAGATGTCAATTTCAGTGTTTTTTTTGTTTGTTTTTCCAAGGTCTGCAACCAGGCACCACGTACTATGTTAGCTTGTATACTCTGAATGGCAACGCGAAGAGTCCTCCATTCACTCTCACGATTCAAACAGGTACTATGCAAATATGCTGTATGTCTGATCTCACTGATTCATTGTGAATAATGCTAAGTGATTTTTCGACATCCAGAAATGTTGATTTAAATGTAGCTGCTGTCGTTTTTGTCTCTTACTTTACGAAGCTGTTTATCAGATGATCTAACATGATATTTTTCTTTACAGCTGAACCAGTGGTCCAGGCTCCCACCGACATCAGGTTCACATCTTTAACCCCCACCTCCATCTCCTTCACCTGGCAGCCACCTGCCACGCACATCACAGGATACTACATCACCTATGAGGAGGCAGGCGGAGGACCACAAGAGCTGATCCCAAGACCCCACGTCGGCCAAAACTACGCCTCCATATCTGGTATGAGCTCATCAGCCAGTCTGTTTTCACTTCAGTCAATAACACATATGACTGTTAATTCCACTATATGATAATTGTTCCACTCCACAGGCCTGAGACCAGCCACAGAGTACACCATAAAGATCATTGCCATCCAGAACACAAAGAGGAGCACACCTCTGGTGGGCAGAATCAGGACTCGTGAGTATCTTGAGACTTTTGCTCTGTACAGTGACAAATGTGATGCATTCAAATGATGCCATAAAGGAGTTCAGGAATTCAGATGACTTCGCGGTAAACATCCTCTAAAATGTAAGTGCTGGAATGGCAGCTTTAATCTGCTCAGCTGAACCAAATGTTTTGCTGTTACAGCTCAGAGGCCTTGAGATGAACTGCACAGTCACTCAGCATCGGGCTCCTAAAAACAATAATACCCCTTTTTATTTTGAATGCCCCGGGAAATGCCATTCAAAATAATATGTGTGTTTGTAATACAGTACACACTTTGCCGTGGAGCAGTGCCCCAGCAATGCTGCTTATCCGTCGCCTCCTGTTGGCTGAGATGTGTTACTGCAGCTATGCTTTACCTCCCCCTCGTCTAACCTGCTTGCTTCCCTAACCCTATCTCTCCCGCGCAGACCCAGAGTCCTTGCTTCCCCTGCCTCTGCCCGACCGAACTGGAAGTGTTGGCGACAAGCTGGATGTGCCTGAAACTGACTTGGACAACAAAGTCCAGGTAGTAGGCAACAGTGGCCAGGATGGGCACAGTGGTCAGAGCCAGCATGTGGAGTACACAGAGTACAACAACAATGGAGACAACAGATATGATGGGAGCAGTGGCAGCTTACCGTCTACCTACGGGCAAGTACGTGAGCCCTTAGTCTTTGTGCCCCTTCCTGATGCAGAGGGCCGCAGACTGCCCATCCTGAAGATGAACGTGCCCATCGGCTCCACGTTTGGTAACGAGACCGGAGTGCCACAAGAGGCCCAAACTCAGACCTCCATCACCTGGAAGCCTTACAGGCAGAGCAACGCCTACCTGGTGTCCTGCTATCCTCTCACAAACTTGAACGAGAAGATGTTCCAGGTAAGAGACGAGGGCCATGATTTCCAGCCACCAGCGCGCCGGTCACATTAGATGAAATCTCTTATTTCACATGGACAAACATCTTCTTTCTCTGCTTTTCCAGGTGCGCCTCCCAGGCACAGCCACCACTGCCACCCTGATAGGGCTCACCCCTGGAGCAAACTATAATGTGATTGTGGAGGCTCTGTTGGGGGCACTCAAACATAAGATCCTGGAGCAGGTCATCACAGCTGGAAACACAAGTAAGCATCCTACGACCACAGCTGTGTCTGAACAATGAGCGTCTTATTGTAAGGCACCTGTGTGCAGAAGAGAAGTATCTGGAGCAGATGTGAACCTCTGCAGTTGTTTTGTCATCCTGACAGGTGAAAAGAAGATGCTGGTGACTTCTTGAGTGTCTCAAACCTCTGACCTTATAATTCAGTAGATACAATTCATTTCAAACATTCATATGCTGATGGCAGAGGTTGCTACTCATTAATTTAGAGTTCTGTGTCTAACCCAAGGACAAGTCGACTGACCTGGGGGAGCCAAGAATTCGACCAGCGACTCTCCAGTGACTAGTTACTAGTGCCACAGCCACGCAGGGCAAAAGAGGGTGGTAGATACTCTGGCTAACCAACATACAAGTGGCTGACACAAGTTTTTTTCCCTCATATTTTCAGTCCCAGAGGGAGTCCCCTCCACTAAAGACCAGTGTTATGATGCCTTTACTGCCACCTACCATGATGTTGGTGGTGAATGGGAACGGATGTCTGAGACTGGCTTTAAGCTGTGGTGCAGGTGCCTGGGCCTGGGAAGTGGCCACTTCAGATGTGATTCATCTAGTAAGTTTGTTGGATTTCATAGTAGAACACCATAAATTGGAGTATATTCCACTTGGTTTCTCTGATTCTTCTTTTGTCCATCATCAGAGTGGTGCCATGACAACGGTAACAACTATCGTATTGGAGAGAAGTGGGACCGCCGCGCAGAAAATGGTCACTTGATGAGCTGCACTTGTTTGGGAAATGGCAAAGGAGAGTTCAAGTGTGAACCACGTAAGGCCATTTAAGACCCAAAGAAATGTTCTGTGATGGTCTCAAAAAGATGTGCGGGAGTTACGTGTCAATTCTAACCGTGCATGTATGCCCGCGCAGATGACTCCGTGTGCTACGATGATGGCAAAGCTTACCAAGTAGGAAACCAGTGGCAGAAGGAGTACCTGGGCGCTATCTGCACCTGCACGTGCTTTGGTGGACAGCAGGTACGACACGTCAGCCTCTCTGGCACACAGTGCGATACCTGTATTGAAATGAATTGTGTTCAAATGTGCGCTTGGGTATGTTTGGTTTCATCAGGGCTGGCGATGTGAGAATTGCCGCAGACCAGGTGCCGATGTCGATGCCAGTCTGCTGCAGCCTGTCAGATATGGAGACAACACGCTACGCAAGGTGAGTATTTAAAGGGTTTCTCAGCATATTTTGGTCACAAAATTTGTTTTATTATACAGAAATTGTTTTATTAAATCCTATTTTATACCTATAATATCAATAAATAAGCACTGCATGCCTATCAAATGACCTCACCCGAGAAACTAATGAGTTGTGATTAATCTTAAGCTAACCTCTTCACGTCTTCCTGCAGAATATTCATTGCCCCATCGAGTGCCTCCGGCCCGACCTGCTGGCAGACGCACACGTTCCTCAAAATCCTCGGGAGTAATGGACGGGTCACCTGACATCTGCTTTGCTCCCTCACCGTCCAACAATCGCTGCACTGTCCTCACCCCTGTAGAAGTAATGCTGTCTGCAACTGAACTAACTGCCTGATCACTCTCTGACACACGTTTAGCTAAAGATTTTTTTTTTGAGCATAAGACGCCCTGCTGCCTGATCAAAGTGATCCTCTTTTAAAGCCAGTCTTTTCACTGTTTGACTGTCAAGTCTCTAAATTCATGCTTTATTGGAAAATGCAGACTTCTGACGTTACCATTTTCTTTTTCCTTGCGTAACATCTCCCGCCACATACTTGTATGTGTACCTCAATGGACGTTATTTAGGACAGATTACTATACTTTTGTCAAATTGGTATTTGTTTTCCAGTTAAAACATTTCCTAATCAGAGACTGTCAGAAAGTAAGCACTGTGTTAAAGAATGTCAGTGTAGTTTATTAACAAATGTTTGTCCATGAAAATGTGCTTTTCTTTTCTGTAGCCTCTCTCGTGTTACTGAGGGGTCGCACTGTGTGTGATTGACACGTTCTGAACTTTTGTCTTTTCACTAATTTATCCCTTTAATCTCAGCGTGTGAATGTGTGATCTGGGATGTGAGAATTTGAACTGTTCTATTTTTGTACTTTGTTGTCCATGCCAAAGTTGTTTCTACCTTTGACAAAAAGAAGTCCCTTATTTTAATAAAGCTGGAGAGATCCTGAAACCGTAACAACACTGTGGTGATTATTTTTTAAATGAAGGGTTTAAGGACGTTTTGCATCATATGTGTCAGACAAAATGTCTGCTGGTGGTGCTGGAGAAGAAGTCAGTGGATCACCTGAGTCAGCAGGCTTTCATCCTCTGGGGACCACAAATGCCTGTATAAGGTTTCACAGTTAATAGCTGGTTGATATTTCAGTGGTGGACCCAAAAAAAACAGACAAAAACATTCAGTGAACTCTCATTAACTGTTTATTTCACACTAAAATGTGACTGACCTAGAATGAACAGCACCTCCATCTCTAATGTTAGCACAGCACGTCAGGAATGCAATTAATGTGTTACAAAACAGTGCACGTGTGACTTCAGCACGATGGTAGGAATGTTTCGAGTGTCAGGAATGTTAGGGAAAAATGTTTTAATGCTAAACCGTGAGTGGAGCTTTATAGAAGAGTGTTGAGAAGGTGCTCAGTGGTGGAAGAGGCGCAGGTTGGTGTGCACGAGAGTGATGCCCTGCTCGTTACAGGCGTTAATCACAACCGCATCAGCAGCAGAGCCCGCTGGAGCTGCGATGTACTCAACGCCGCTCTACGGACAGACACACGGAGGGAAGACACGTTAGTAAAGATGGTCGGAAAAGCTCGCCAGTGCACCGAGTTAATAGAGTTTCCAAACTAGTAGTGACGTTTCGGTACGCAAAAGGATTTCAGGCCATTCCCATGCAATTTATTAAACACGTGCGTTTGTGGAAAATGTTTTATATTTACCCGTCTGGCACGATCGATGTTATCTCTGAAGGGGAAGAAGGCGTCAGAACTGACAGCGACGGCCTTCAGGGAGCTGATCCAGTTCTTCTTTTCAGTCACAGACAGAGGCTCGGGCACCTCTTCATACATCGACTTCCAAACTGCCAAGTCTGGGCCCTGTCAACACACGATACAGGACTTCTCACGCATCTGGGATACTTTGTAATCAGACATGACACTGAGCATCAGAGCAGACCGTCAAGTGTGTATCCAATCAAATCCTAATGTAGCCAACTGACTGCAGCTCAGGTATTCATCATCATGAAACGCCTTCAAGCGCATAACGTAGCTACTGCTGTATCTTAACGTTGCCGCCATACCTCTCCAATGGTGTCGCTCACATACTGGTCAATGGCATTGGCCATCTCCGCTCGCTTCACACCGCTGCGAAACTTCATGTTGAGGACGCGAGGGTTGTGTCTCAGCCACCAGTTATCGGCTTTGTCACCTGCCAGCCGTGTGCAGTGGATGCGAGACTGCTGACCCGCGCCGATACCGATGACCTGGGAAAAAAAACGCGGACAAGACAAAACTTTAGAGAAAAACGTCATCCAGATTCTTTTCTCCTCCTTTTGTTCCTCCTGTTCTTACCTGTCCGTCCTTAGCGTAGCAGACAGAGTTGGACTGAGTGTACTTGACAGCGATGGTGGCCACGATGAGGTCACGCACAGCTTCCTCTGACAGCTTGTGGACACAAAGAAATATTTTCCCGTAAGTTTGTGTCAATAATAGGAGAATTGTTATTTCACGGAGGACAAAATAATCTGAAAGTAAATCACTCACAGAGCCCTCGGAAACGACGTTGCTGAAGAATTCCTTGTTGATGAGCCCTCCGTTTCTCTTTTGTTTGAGGTAGAGACCAAACAACACTCTCACCTCGGCTTCATCGGGCTCATAGTCTGGATCCATCTGGGACAAAAGGCACAAACTGTTAATCGAACAGACTTGACTCTCATTCTACTCATCCTCACTTGAATACAAAGATCACGACTCTCACCTGCAGCACGCAGTAGTTGCCATTCTTCTTCTTGGAGAGGATCTTGAGCGCCTCCTCATCATAACCAGGAGCGATGATACCGTCGGACACCTGAGGGCGGTCAAGTTGAGTCATTGTCAAAACTCTGAAAAAGAAGTAAGCTTCTCATTTATGTTTGTTCTTCTGTTAGACAGCTGTACCTCTCTCGATATGATCTTGGCAGTGGGAACGTCGCACACATCTGACACAGCGATGAAGTCTCCAAAAGAAGACATCCTGTCTGAACCTGAGGATGTAAAAGGAGTTAATATCATCTCCATCTCCTGGTTATCTACCATCAGATGAACTGTTCCTGACCTCTTGCCCTGGCGTAGGCCGTGGCCAGCGGGGTGAGATCCTTCAGCATGTCATGCACCATACACACTTTGGCTTCCTCCTCAGTCAGAGGAACACCTACTGCAGCTCCTTCAGGAGAAGAAGGTGAAAAAAAAAAAAGAGTCGTATTCACACTAAATCCACATTTCTACTGTTAAGAATGTGTCTGCGTGTCTCTTATGGTTTTTACCAGCAGGGCTGACATGTTTGAAGGAGGTGGCAGCAGCCATGCCGAGGGCGCTCTTCAACTCTCTGACCAGCTGCCAGGCGTTCAGAGCGTCACACAGGTTGATAAAGCCGGGGGAACCGTTGACCACTTGAGAGGGCGCAGCGACGTGATTAATTCATTTGGAAAATGAATGACACATTTGACTATTTAAGAGCGACACATTTGGGTCAGCTGTGACGAGGTGCGGGTCTACCTTTGAGGGGGAGGGCTGGCCGCAGGGTGTAGAGTTGGGCGGGTGCTTGGTGAGGGTTCATACCATAGCGCAGAGGCAGCTGGGAAACACCGCGGCTGTACTGTCCACGGAAGTAGTCCGATATGGCGTCATCATACTGTGCCGTGTGCGTGAAGGCCTGAGGAGCAAAGAATTAAGAATTGAATACAACCATATCTGCATTATTTATGAAGGCAGTGTCACAGAGTGTCAACGATCAGGTCAGTCGGACTACAGGAAGAAAAGTTCACAGGTCAAATGTGAAACTTTGTAACCTAAACACGTATTTCAACACTCGTGATAAAAAGCCTACACTGAACTTTGTCTCGCACTGACCCTCAACTCAAAGCAAACACAAGAAAAACAGAACACATGAGCACTGAGCTTAACTCAGTGAGACTGAGAGAGACACAGTTTGGTAACTATGAAGAAGAATTCCCTAGTTATAGGTTATATGATCCAAAATATTTATTATATTGACTAGTTTGTGCCTCAGAAACTTCCCGGCTTTAGCAGCACATGGCTACCGTCATGAAACTACCATTTTAAAACTGATACCTGTTCATCCATTAGAAAACCATCTTATTCTAAACTGTCAGTTTTTTACTTGTTGGAACAAGCCTGAGCGGTGACGGGACGGGATCAACGATTGAGGCACGCATGATTAGAAGTTCAAGGAAGGCTGACAGCAACACGCAATTTCAGTTCTTCCAAATTTAAAATCGCCGGCCTTTTTTAAACGTCTTATCAAATTTGTACTTAAATATTATCAACAGGTTTAAGATCGTACATTTTAAGACAGACTCAACAGCATTTTAGATTTGAAAATACTAAGCATCAACTGTTGCAGATTAATTTCCTGTTGTTTCAACTTATTCTTTCATTTTATGACACTGACATACCCAGCGAGCATTTCGCTCACTATCCTGCTGCATGTAAACAGTGTAAGAAGCTGACTGTTCCCTTTGATAACAGGCTTAACTTAGACCGACAGCTGAAGTCAGTCACTCACTGATTAGCAGGATGTTTTAGAACTGATTTCAAAGTTTTAAATGTTTACTTTTAAAGCATGTTTGGGGTTAACGTCTGATTACATCACTGAATTACTAACCCACTAACCTCCAGCCTGAACGCAGCCTGGGATCCTCTGGACGAGGTTAGTAAATCCAGGTCAAAGCTCAAGGCACTGTTTCTAAATTCAGTCAGTCTTTTACTTTAAACTGTTTTAGTCTACTTTTAACTGTCTGGTTATTTCTCTTGTTTTATGTCTTTGTAAAGTACTTTCTTTCTAAAAAAAAGTATTCTTATTACTTTGAGCTCTTAAATCTAGATTGTTTTAACCACCATAAAAAAGACACAAAAACGGCCTGTTACGCTCGTACATGAATGTTCTTGTGTCTGCTTGTAAAAACTCTGTTCATGTTCAGAAAGATAAAAAGGTCTGGAGAAGGAAACAGAAAGAACACGATGTTACTTTGAGAGCCAGAGTCTTGCGCGTTTCCAGGGTGGTATCTTTGTCTCCTGAGCTCTCCATCTCCTTGGCAACCAGCGAATAGTCAGCAGGATCACACACGATGGTGACTCGAGCGTGATTCTTGGCCGCTGCTCTCAGCAGAGTTACTCCACCTGAGCAGAAAGATGAAAAAGATTTTAATGCACATGAACATAATCGTGGCATCTTTCGCATTAATTTATGTTTTTTCAATTGTGAGTCAAATTTAGCTTCATATTCTGTAACTGGATCAACACAACCTCTTCTGCACCACTCACCGATATCTATCTGCTCTACGGCGTCTTCCACGGTGACATTCGGGTTAGAGACGGTCTTCACAAATGGGTAGAGGTTGCACACCACCACTCTAAAAAACAGAGAACACAGAATAAATGCCAGACATGTCACAGAGTACAAGAATACCCAGGGATCGCACAGCACATTTAGTTTCTTTTCATAATATGATTAAAAAAAAAACATATTGAAAAAAGTTAAATAATAATAAAGTTTCACCACATTGGTGCATCCTTGTTTATTCAGCATGTCCATGGAAATGATGATCTCCATAAAGATGGTAAAGGATATCAGGCATTTATATCGGATGGTTTTGGTACAGTTATAAAACAGCAGAGCTGGTTTGTGGGCCTTGACATCCTGACTGCCGTTTACTTCAAACACCACGAGATGGAAACTCTGAATTTTATATTTTAGAAAACAAAACAAGGTCAATAGTCTGGAAAGAAATATTTTCCCATCCTCATCCGGACCTGGAAATGACAAAAATCTCATTTCAAACTGCGTAAGGAAGCCTGACTACCATTTAATGTGGCTTTTCTAATTTGTACCATGTGATACCAGCGTGCAAGACGTACTGTGTGCATTTACACCCCATTCAGTCAAGTTTGTGGTGTGTTCATGCTCATGGCCTCTCTGAATGAACAAATTTAGACACTCGTTTTACCTTAAAAATGACTTCAATGATCAGAACGGTCAATCATTAATTTTCTGTTAATGATGTAATTCGATCATTTGAGCACAACTCGCAACAAAGCCCCAATTTACCAGCAGCACAGACTTGTGTCTGTTTTTTTTGTTACCTCTCTAAAAGGTCTGTAGTTTCTTGACTATTCACACATTTCTGCTGTTTAAGTCACCTAATGAACGCCCAGTCTCCTGACATAAAAACCTTGCTCTCATTTCATTGATTCAGCTTACAGTGCGAGTTTCATTCTTCCATCCTAATCAGATGAACCATTCACCCTCTATCTCTTTATCACAGCCAAACACAGAGAGACTCACACGCTCCTGTTTGACCTGGAGGCAGAGAAACAAAGAAATCTCTATCAAACGTTAACCGAGATCTGTCTCTATCAGATTTGGATCGAGTGCGTAGTGTGATCCGTCAGTCGCGACACTGTGATTCAATCACGTTCTTCTAGCCCTGAAACAAACCAGAGTCACAAGACGAGCTTTGAGCGGGGACAGCAGTCCTCCAATTAACCGGCCGCTAAAACGACTACGCGTGCTTCCTAATGGAAACCTCCACGCTTACTGCACGAGCTTGTGATCGGCCTGACAGCCACTAAATCACGCAAGCTCGTCGATCCAGCTACATTGTGAAGAAATAGAAATATCCAGCATGTTGCTGCACGTTTCTGTGGCGCTCCTCTCACCTGACCAGGCTGTAGCCCAGCTTCTCCATGTCTGCTGTGTCAGAGGGGCTTTTCCTGGCCAGGATACCTCCATGGACAGCAGGATGCAGGGTCTTCACTCTGCCACCCAGCATCTCCGGATGTCCAGTCAGCTCAGACACATCCCTGGAAGAGAGACACAAACAGGTTAGAGAGGCTCATCCACAGGCACTTCATTCAACTTTTTTTTACTGTGAGGGACTACCTGACAGCCAGTCCAGCATCACGCAGAGCTTTGGCGGTCCCCCCTGAGGCCACCAGAGACAGTCCAACATCCACCAGCCTTTTGGCGAAGTCCACCAGTCCAGTTTTGTCTGACACGCTCAAAAGTGCTGCAAAGACAAGGAAACAACAGTCAGGTTGTTTCCAGGCACGAAGGAGAAGTCCGGCTCAGTGATCACAGCGCTCACCACGCTGGCTAACGTTAGCCAGAGTTAGCACCCTCTGCACGTCGCAGTGCAAAAACTTTCTAACTCAACGTGGACAGACTCTCACCGAGCTCCGAGGACGACATGTTCGGTCACGGTCACGGTCACGGCGTCAGCGCGCAGTCTGTCTGGATGTCAGGAGGGTTTCTGCTGCAGAGACAGAGACAGAGAGAGAGAGAGATGTGCAGGGTTTGGACACAGAAAGAAACCCCTACAGGCTCTTCACTGTCTGCTTCATCATGTGCTTCAAAAACTAGAGAAAGACCCGCCCTGCTGAAGTTGACCCGCCCCTCAACGCGCACACAAGCGCACCCAAAACCAAGCACGCGGCGCAGGAAATGCGCAGTTTGACCTTTGACCCGCAACAAAGGAGCGGACATGTGCAGAGGGGACCGGACACAACATGATGATGGACCTATAAGTTATAACAATAACTATATGCTGTGATAATGATAATGTAGAAGAAGAAGAAAGAGGAGGAGGAGAGGAAGAGGAAGAAGAGAGGAGGAGGAGAAGGAGGAAAAAAACAAAAAGAAGGACAATATCTCGCATCACATTTTGACTTTGATGAATGAAGCATTGAATTAAATTTAGAAACTGATTAAGAATGTTATTAAATAAATATCAACATATCCTGAAATGTTCCCATTTAAATTACAGCAAATAAAAACAGTAAGACTAATCTATAATAATAGTCTGACCCTAATCAATTCCAATTTACTATATTCAATCAATCACATTATGCCAATTATCTTTTCAAAGAATCAAATTATTACTTGCATAATAATATTGCTGTGGATATTATGAGTTACAATTGAAATTATGCAGCAGCTGTTCTTGTTTTTTGTCCATCAAGAAACAAATTGTGTTTTTGATGATTTATATTTGAGAAAGCTTCATGAAAGCTACTAAAAGCTGCAGAGACTGGCTGCTGAGAAGATCGCCACCTTTTGCAGTAGCGTACACGTGCACAAGCATCCAATGCATCCATCCATCCATCCATTTATTTATTTAGTTAGTTAGTTTTAGTTCTGCAAAAACTTTGAGTCAAGGCAGGCCAAGTGTCTTTTTTTATGTTGCCACGAGAGGGCAGACATGGACCTTCGTGGTTCACGTCTGAACGTTTGTTCTCTCCAGAGTATTTCCGGTGATTATTGTGCAAGATGTCAGTTTTATTATTTCAAATGTATATATATATATATATATATATTTAAAAATAATATATAATATGTAGTTTAATATCAATGACAACAAAGGCCGAGTGAGTGAGTGTGTGTGTGTGTGTGTGTGCCACTGCCAAGTTTCTATTTTTCATACTGAGGCTCTGATCTGCAATCAAGTTTTATCAGCATCTTATTTTAAAATGAATTATCTGCAAACACGCTGCTCTTATTTAATAATAATAATAATAATAGTAAAAAACTCATGATACAAAATATTAGATTTGTTTTAAATCAGAAAACAGCAAATTTAGCCTAAAATGAATAAATAAAGTCGCTGTTTTTCTTTTTGTTTCTCTGTTTGACGCAGGTTAAATCTCGATGCTGATCAGCAGGACTGAAGGTTACGCCGACGGAACACCAGCACGTCCGCAATAATTGATAAAAACAACCTGTAACATACGTTTCCTGCAACAATAAATGACGCTCATGAATACATTCCCCCATCCCGGCCACGCCTTTTCAATAAACTTTATTGGCTAAAAAACGGTGCCTTTTTCATGCTTTGGAACAGCGTTTTAAGTCGGACAGATGTGAATTTATTGGGGCCCGTCACTCACTGCCTGACTCACCCATTAGTTAAGTGACAGGACAGGGCCTGGGGAAACCTGCACCAATACGTGTGATTACGTTAAAAGATCGCGCAATCTGTTCATATTTACGTAATGAGGCCGACATTTTGCTGATTGATTAAACTACAGGGTGTAAATATTTTAAGGGCTCTCTGATTTACAATCCAACAAAGAAAGAAGACGAAAAAAAAAAAAAGAAAGAAAGAGGAGAGGCCGATTTATTTGTCTAACTATGAAAATGGGAGTTTCTGGTAACCGCTCTGCGTTTGAGGACCGAGCTGACATCTCGGGGGGGGGGTGAGTTGAGTGATTCAATAGACAGTGAAACATTTTTATAGAAACACACAGGCTCACTATGCATTATTGGTTAAAAAAAAAAAAAGAAAAGAAACAAGACAAGAGGTAAGGGAGGCCGTCAGCACTTTTAGTCAGGCTGGCTGCTGAGAAAACTGACAGCATTATCAGCAGTGGCTGTAATTTACGCAGGGAATTTTTAATCAACATGACTGGTGTATTCAGATTAAATTAGAAGAGAAACGGAATCAATGACCTCCATATATTGCTCCGCTGCCTTATCAATTAGCTGTGATTTTTGTACTGTGTCAGAGAGGCCCGTGTCATAAAACAGGCCAAATGGCATTTGTCAAGCAGCTGACAAGTCACACAACTAAATGAGCTCCTATTGATTCGCATGATTTTTCATCAGCCAAATTAAAAGCTGCAGTTTGATAGAGGTTTCAGTCTGCCGGCTTGTTGTGTATTCTATTTTCCACCCTGTTAAATCAAGCCAGGGAAAAAAAAAAAAAAAGTTCAGTGGAAACTCCTTTCGGTGAACCGAACAGGTAATTTGATGCTGCTCCAGCTTCAGATTATTGCTGGATTATCGAAGCCTGTTTGGCTGAAGCTGGGCTGACACGTACGGGCCTGCACGTTTAGCTGTTATGCTGCAAACAAAGTTACTCCAGAGCACTTCCTGTTGTGTGGATCTTCATTTCCCCATCGCCCTGCTGCTCTACCCGAGAGAGGAGGCGTTTTCATCACACTTTACTGCACGTGTGTATATAATATAATATAGTATTTAAACAGGGTCACACGCACAGTGTCAACCAATATTAGAATGGATGACCTTTTCTTGACCTTAAATAAATACTACGGTGGCACTGCGTTTGTATATATTCACACACCTCGCCAATGAAAGTGATTCTGAAATTCTCTGTTCGGTTCACAGAATATGTTGTGTCAACTCAAATTTGTGATTTTGGCCCGCGCATGAAGAAGTGTACATCTTTTCTTTGTATTTAACAGCTCATGAACTGTATGACAGTGATTAAATGGGACAAATAAGACAGAAATTCAAATTTAAAAAGTCCCTTTAATGATACACACAGATGCTAAAAAGCAGTGATACTCCACTGAAGGCCCACCGGCTAGATTCGGCCCCCGACAGGGTGCCAGGTGGCCTGGAGACCATTTTCTAAATCAATTCATTCATTTATGTATACCACTGTTCAATAATTGTCCTTGGCTGTTACTTGGGAAGTTGCATATTAGCACGTCAGCGATCTGTGTAGACACTTGATTTCTGTGAAAGACTGGGTGGCTCCCTGCAAAGATGTGTAACAACAGCAAACGTAATTGAAGCAGCCAGTGCACCTCAAAATGAACAGATGAACGTGCCTTCATTTGGCCACCTACCAATCCAAAACGACAACTGCTGTTACTAATTTCAGGTGCCATCACTAGTTGCAAGCACGCTAGCTTCACTGCGGCCGCGTTCCCACCTGGTAGCACCAGGAAAAGAGAAGATTGCAACTTTGAATTTTACTCTTAATAATCCTCATTAATCTTTATTCATTTTGCACAAGAGGCCAAAGAAAGTCTGTGAAATGTGACATCTGTTTTTCCCTGTAAACTGAGCTTTTAATGCTTAAACTAATAGAAATTTGGACACACGCCTACTTCTGCTGTACAGACTTGGTTAACTTTAGTGATTAATTTCATAGATCATAGCTGATCATTTCTTTAAAAAAACAACAACAACAGCCTTGTGATAAAGACAGGAGAATTCAACCTCTTGCCTATAACTACAAGGCTGCACTAAAGCTCCCATCAGCGTTTAAAGGCACTCCCTTCAATCACTGCACGACTCTGCTTTGCTTTGCTTTTTTCACAGGAGGGGACGGTGCAGCCAGTTAAGAATGCATTTAATCACTATATAAACATGTGACTGTGGTCTGAGAAGGGGCTAAATGACACCATGCTGCATGTCGTCCAATCTGCTCTTTAATCACAACCCTTACATAGCCGCCCAATAAAAACGCCCCAGCGCAGTTACACACACTCATCATGCTGTTGCTCTGGGAAATTAAAATGGGCCAGTGTGACATCACCATCAGGCTTTTGATTGCTTTACTTCCTCTTCATTAACTTAATTATTTGGCTATCAGTAAACCCCACCGAGTAATTAATATCTGAGAGCCTTTGTAATAAATTAAAACTGTGAACTGAGAATTACTTTTGCTTTGCTAGCAGATGCAGCGCTCTGGCTTTGGCCGAACAGGAAGGAGCTGAAGGAGATGATTTTAAAACTTTTTTTATTATAAGGATCTCTTTTAGCCCGACTCTGCTAATCTTACAAGAGTCCTCGAACATAAAACCATCACCTCAATAGATACAAACAATATTTATACACTTAAAAGTCACACAAAACACTAAAACAACAGAATACAACCATTAAAATCCACCTTATATATAATTAAATATATCATAATCAACTACATATTTGTCTCACATACATTAACTCAGATATTTTTTAAAACTAGCCATTTTGCTAGTGGTGTCAGGCTACTTTATTCCACCTTTGACCATCCTGATAGGAGAATCCTCTTTCGCCAAACTCTGCCTGTGGTTGTTCTCGTACTGACTGACTGTCTAACCCACCGCTAGCCACATTGCCCCACATGGTGAGATGTAAAGCTGGAGATGTGAATGTGAAGTTTTATCTTTGTGGTATTGTTTTGATCACGACTCACAAGGTCGTCTTCAAGTGATTTTTGATGTCCAGGCTGAGATATCTCAACAACTCCTGGACGGATTGTGATCAGCTTTTGTTCAAATACTCATAGACTCCACTTCAAGATGAATTTATAGCATCAAGGTATCTTGTAGTATCTTGTTGGTGATCCCTGGTGTCTTCTTCTTTGGTATATGATCAAATTCAGTGGTGTTGTGGTGCCTGAAGAAGCAGGTATAGACTTGTTTGTGTGTGTTACAACTCTTGCATGTTTAACTCACCCAACAATGGGCCAGCAGTGTTTGATCATTGTCACTCAGCTTCTGCTGCTTGACTTCAGGGGATAAGCACCATTCTGAATCTAACACATAAGAGGTGTAGGAGGAGAGTACTGACTCACAGACAGGTGAGACAACTACATAATTATGGATGACGTGACGTAGTCCTTATGCTTTACTCCATGTACCAGGAAAAGAAGTCCTGGGATGCACGGGAGCGTCGTCACTGAGAGCACGTTAGCATGTTCTCATTTAGCTCAAAGCACTGCTGTGTGTGTCATTGGTCTCATGTTGCTCTTTTCATGTTAGTTTTCATAGTTTGTTTGTGAGACAGTAACATCGAAACAATCGTCTTTAAGTTCTTTTTTTTTTTATTTCTTTTTTGCTGTCATTTTTCTCTTAAATTTCACAGTTACACCACAAATGAGTTTCAGATAAATACACATATGATTCATCTTTGCAATCGTTTCAAATAAATTAAGTTACACGCGAGTGACAAGAACAAAGTCATAAACATCGTCAAGAACGTTAAAAAAAACCAAAACATCATTATATACATAAAATGCAGTAAAGTAAGCGGAATACGGGGGGATGTTCTCGCTTCAGTCTCAACAGCTTGCTTCTCTTTGTCGCCATGATGCAGCGAAAGCTGCACCTACTGTACATTCTCATGCTGTCTGAACGCACCGCGGCTCACTTGCCTTATTTCACGCTCTTCACTCACGTAGTCGTGTGCGTTCACTGGGTAGTCCAGCTTTCAGTGGATGGAGCAAAGACGAGGCGACCAGAAGATGATTGACGGGTGGCCATGAAAACAGCTAAACCTGTGGAGGAAATGAGCACCTTTTCTTTTTTTTTTCTTTTTTTAAACATGCTACGAAATGTACTTAGAGATGATTTTATCCATAGATAGTTTGTACAGTGTGTTTGTGTCAGAATCCTGTGTGTGTTTGGCGGCTGTGTGAATGATAAGTGATTCCAACAAATGTCCTGATTGGAGCACATAAACATTCACAGAGCAGATGAGACAATGATCTTTAGGTGTGGATATTGTCTTCTCTAGTGACCACAAACACAGACACGTCCCAGTGTAACGTCTCAGTAGAGTCTCGGGGTGTCTTTTCACAGTCCTGCCCCGATCTTCCTGTCACCTCCTACCACTTGCACCCCCTCCAGCTCATCATCAGAGAATGGGCTGTGGGGATTGTAGCCAACATCAGTGCTACGCTGCAAGAAGTCCGTGGATCGGGGCATCCCAACAGGAAAACCGTGCTGGGCTTCCTCTTCTTCTTCTTCCTCCTCCTCCTCCTCCTCCTCTTCCTCATCTTCTCCATCCTCCAAATCAAGATCTATCCCCCCGTCGTCTGGATTCACAGCTCGCCTGCTCTCATCGGATTTGTCGGTAGCTGTTTTTCCTCCACTGCGCAGTCGCTGTGACTCAGGCTGGGCTGAGGCGGTGGCCTGCTCCTTCGCCTTCCGGCTGCGTTTCCACTTCATCCTCCGGTTTTGGAACCAGATCTTGACCTGCCGAGAGATGATGCAAAGAAGATGTTTGAACAGATTGAAATAAATATATATATTTTGTTATTACTTATATCTTTTGCAGCTCTTGAAGTGAAGTCGGTATGTTTTGATTTTCTGAATTTGTGCCGGTCCTGGAAGAGGGATCCCTCCTCTGTTACTGCTCTCTTTGAGGTTTCTACTTCTTCTTCCAGTTTTGCTGAAGCTGCTCTGATTGTAAAACTGAGATTATATGAAGAATTTGTTATCTTGAGTTGAATTCAAGAAAAGGTGCAAAACCGACAAGGATGACCGACAGTCATCCCCTGTCTGTTTGGAAAAGAACCTTGTAAACAATGCACAAATTAAAAAATATATGAATTATCTGTTTTGTGGTTGAAAGAGATTAAAATACGTTCATATATACTATAATATTAATTCATCAATACCATTGGTTATGAAGGAAACAGCAACACAAGATGATTTAAACATGATCTCCTACATGACGTGTGTACATGGTGATGAATTAGAAATGTTATGCATGATTTTGTAACCATATTTGTGCTTAATTCTGAATGAATAGCACATTTTTGTGACCTGACCTAATGTTGTTTGTCTGTAACTCATATTCAGAGAGAGAAATACAGAAAAATCATACACATTAAAAGTTTGTGAGCTCTTAGTTACTGGAGTGTAAATTGGTTCAAATCCAGTAAACCTACTGGAGGAGGAGCAGCCTGTAGCTGCAGTATGTCTCCACTTTGACACTGAGTTAACAAGAATACTGTGTCTTGCTCAGCTGGAGCGTTCAGTCACTGGGTTCACGCCTCATTCTTCCATCTGTGACCTTGAAATGAACCCGTTTGGCTCACGAAGCATAGACTGGTCTCTCTCTTACCTGCGTTTCGGTCAGCATGAGCGAGGTGGCCACTTCAAAGCGTTTAGGCCTGGACAGGTACTTGTTGAGTTTAAACTGGTTCTCCAGCTCCAGCAGCTGCTGACTGGTGAAAGCAGTGCGGGGCCTCCGGCACTTCCCCAACAGACCAGACTGAGGGCCCGCTGGAGGAGGGAGAGCAAAGTTATCAGTCCAGTTTGCTTCATCCAGACCTCACAGAGCCACTTAGCACTGAGTGGATGATTTTCTATGCATGACAGTGTCTGAATATGTTGTGTTTTGATAATTCATCTAATTTGAAACATCTGGCCTCTAGAGAAGACTCAAGTCTTAAATTAGTCTGAAATATTTGGCCAATAACTGCCACCGTGGTCTTATTTATATAAAACCAAGGACGTAGGAAGTTCAGTGTAATTTTGTGGGTGGGAACAGGCACACATATGCCCGCACTCTCTGGCCATCATTAACTATAATAGCTTTACTCCAGTTTATTGTTGACGGGGGGACACGGCAGAAGCGGGCGCAGAGGCCATAAAAACACAGGCATGCCATTAACTTAATGAAAATTCAATGAAGGCTTTTGGGATTTTATTGATGAACTACAGAACGTTTTAGGTGTTTGTTTATAGTTTCTTCATCACACAAAGACAATTTTCATCGGGTTGGCGTTTATAGACGAATAAATGGGCCAAAATTAAAATATGACACACAAGGTAAGCAGTAAAACGAGGCCCAGTGTACTGAACGAGACAGTGTGCGGCTGTTACCAACACAATATATATATATATATATATGAATATATAAAAAAGATCTCAGGCATCTTAAATAAAATATTAAACAAAGCACAGGAGCAGGCTGTAAATTAGAGCTAATTAATCTAAAACATCTTTGTCAAACAATGTTTGTCGACATCATCGATATTTTATTTATTTATTTTTTTAAATTTAAAAGCATAGACGGACAAATCATCTGTAGAATGTGTGTGAATCAATACTAGACTAAATCAATTTGATTATTCTGGAAATAAACAAACTATTAATATAATGGTGATATATTGACATATTACTGTACTGTATTCTTTTTAATTGTCTAATACCACTTCTAGGTTTCCAACTAATGACAATAAAAACGGAACGTTATTTGAGTTTCGAGTTCAGTCAAGACTGAGCTCATTTAACAATCGGCGTTTGTGTTCACCGACTTTACGACCCCTCTGCAATTCTTCAGAAGTCAGCCTACCTGATTGAAGCACCTCTCTTCCTGCTGATATAAACGGAAATAGACGTTTCATAATTAACAGACTTTATCTTTGAAGTTTTTTGGAACAATAATTCTGCGCCTGTTAATTCCCTCTCCTTCTTCTTCTCGTTTGGGGTTTAAAAAGATATTTTTTTTTGGAGCTATAAAATCACCTTTCCTGATCATACTTACAGCTGTAATCTGGCAGTCGTGGCATCATGATCCCAGCGCGGATCCAATGCTCCAGGGGCAGAGATCCCGCCATGGCAGCCGCCTTCAGGTGCTCTGGGTAGGTCTGTGTTAGTTGTGTGAAGCCGGTGTATGTGAATGCGGGGTGCTGGCCACCCAACGCCGATAAAGGGTACATGGGTGCAGGATACATGCCGGGAATCGAAGCAAGTCCTGGATGCGGGAGATTCAGTATGCCCTGTTTGGGGATTACTCCGTTCTGAAGTTGTACGGCCCGCGGTGACGGGGTGTCAGAACGGCGGCAGGAGACCGGGCTACCTGCGGGGCTGTCGCTGCTCAGACCCGGGGAGAGGTCTCGGCTCCCCCGGTGTGTCTCATCGGCGAGCAGAGCGTCAATTCTGAAGTTTCTCGACTTCTCCATGGCGGCTTCACTCGGGAGGACTTGGCAAAAACAAACGCTTCAAGCTTGGCGGGTGCGCACCTGTGCCGTGCGTCAGGGCGCAGAGAGCGAAGCCACTTCCAGTCACAAACTCATGTGTTCTTCAGGCTGGACGGGTGAGGACAAGTTGCACTCAGACATAAACATTAACACACTATCAGCTTGTTTCTTAAAGGCTAATGTCCTTCGAAAAAACAACTTTCTAACACTCTAAATTACTGTCTGCATCCCTCCATCTATTTCCTTGAACTGTAGCTACATGTCACTCACTGAAACATCGCGTCCGCCCCGTTGTTTAACACTAACTTCACAATCAACAGAGGTGTGTGTGTCTCACTCCATCAGTTGTCCTTCTCCACCCCTGCAAAGGGCCGGCTGTGAGCTAGGATTGGCTGGAGACTGAGCTGCTCTGACGGGCCTCTAATCAGCTAATTACTCGCTCGTTTCTCCCCCCAGAAAGCATTCAGAGTGAGGTAATGTCCAACCCTTGTACCGCCTGCAAACACCTTCAACTGCATCAAACCGCGGAGGTACATTAGAAGATTAGGAAATTGTATTTTCAGTATCTATCTTACTGCCAACTGCTCACACTCACAGACTGCAGCTACCTTGCCATAAACAACAATATATATATATAGCCTATGCATGCATCGCTTTGATTTTTTCAAACTAATTATCGGGGCTGCAAACATCCTCCGCACCTTAGCAACAAACACTGGCAGGCATGAGGTTATTGGAGACTTCTGATTGGGTGACGTAAAATAAAAAAAAAGCGCACACAAACACACACACTCACACACACACACACACACACCACACACACATACATACACAGAGTCGATTCAAGTATTTAAATCATTAATATTAATGGCTTGCTTCATACTCATACTAAGGCCATACCAATGCCATTAAAGTTTATGACCAAGAACCACACAAACCATATAAAGTGTAATGACTTGGCAGAAGGGGCTATAAGTTAATTGGCCTCCTAGTTAAGGTGAATTAATGACATTTTAAGACCTGGAAAAAGCGGATGTCCATCAGCTGAACTGAAGGCTGCAACAGTGCGAGAGGACTAACCCTACTACCCGTTCTCTCACTGACAAAACCCTGTCATAATAATAATAATAATAATAATATGCAACATTACAGCAAAGTCTAAAAACATCGTGTTACTGTGCTGCAGGCAGTTTATTATGAGGTGAACTAAGAAAATGCATCTCGAGCTATTTTATATTTGAGCAAACAAATGCAAGGCAAAGACCGATGCTTGACATTTAGAATTACACTTCCTTTAAATATATTTGTCACGTTTTTAATTCACTTAAGGGCTGACTTGGATTTTCTGTAGGCCGCATTTTGTCTCCCAGCATGAATCTCTGAACGCCAGACAGTGTTTGGTGTTTCACTTGATTTAAATGGATCCTGTTTTCGGAGAATTATGAAAATAAATTCCCACTTTACCAGCCTGTTTTAGTTTTATTTGACTGACTGATTTGACTAAATGTGATGAGAGTTTTTCTCTTAGTGTGTGTGTGAGCATCCTGTACATTTTCTTGTAAACACACTCTTGTGAACGAAGAGTGATGATGTCCTGTTTGCTCTCCTCAGGTTGTGGTGAAGAAATTCATACCAAATATTTTTATTTATTATTTTTTTTACTTATTTGTTGGTCAAAACCAATAAAATAGTAAATACAAATATTTTAAAAATAAAATAGTAATCCCGGATTTGACTCTATAGAGCTGTCCACCAGGTGTGCATCAGACAACAGAGCTGAAATAACTGATTGATTAATTGATGGACATTAAAATGACTGAGCAACAATTCTGACAGTCGATTCATTATTTGCAAAAATGATTGCAGCTTCTCAAATGTAAATACGTTAAAGTGAACTGAATATCATTTTAAGATGCCACCTTGTTAGCCAATTAGTTGAGAAAATAATCAATGAATTACAACTGTAAAACGTATTCACTACGAAGATTAATAACAGATGAAGATGGAAGACGAGACAGAGAAATGAAGCAGCTGATGTTTGGGCCTTGAAGGAGTTTCATCAGTTTCATCTTCATCGCTTCTTCATGAGCAGCCTTCGATAACAACCAGCTTTGTTTCAGGTGTCACGGTGTTACCGTCTAATCCAAACTGCAGCCACACACACTCCACCCGAAACTGAAATTCATTCTGCAGATATGAATAAAACTGAAGACCCCGACTCCTGATATGTAATTGGCTGGTGCTTGCGCGCGTGTAGTTGACCTCCAGAAAATTGGAGCGGTCTTTCGGGTCCGCCCACCTCTCTCTCTCTCTTTCTCCTCCACCACTGTGGCTCTAGGTCTCTCACCCTCAGCTCTCTATCAGGCAGATTACCGCCTGTCTCCGGCGCTGATATAGAGGTAATTTGCTCCAGGGAAATCAGCGCAGCTTTCCGCCTGTTTCTCCCAACCTGCTTCCCTCCCTGCAAGGCCTCGTTTCCTTCCTTGCTTTTATGATTTGAAAGTAATTTAAATAGCCAGGCCACGGGTAAAGCCGTCACCCGGGCCTGTTGACAGAGGAGCACAAATTAAATTGAATCTCAGCCTGAAACTGAGCTCCTGCTTCGTTTACACACTGTCGTTCTCCTTGAAGGGATCAAATGCTGCTGCTGTATGTGTGTGTGTGTGTGTGTGTGTGTGTGTGTGTATAAGACATGCTGCTCCAATATTAGTCGTTTTTTATTAAACAGTGAAATTCCTCAAAATCTCAAAAAAACACTTGGTGGGGAGGAAATTATGTATTTGAAAACATATATTCAATAAATATTGACTTATGAATGAATAAATAAATGCAAGGAACATTGTGTAGAAATTGGAGTGTAATACCACTGTTGTAAATATGGACTGTTGTACATGTGATTATATTACTTCTGATCAAAAACTACAGTCAACGACTAAAAGTCAGCCCCAGTTATAGTTATAATGCCCGCTTGACCAGCTCCGGTTCTGGCACGACATCGGCTCAGCTCCCCGTCTGCATTCCCCACACCCCCTGCCTGAAAGCCTCCCCTCCAAAACACCTATGGACAAACACAAACACTCCACTGGTGCCCTGAACTCAGTCAGTCCAGACAGCCCTGCTAACAAAATGCTTCCTCACATGAGCTAACAGCAGCTACAGTTCTCAGCAGGTTAGTTAGGCTGTCGCTAAACTCAGTAAATCACTGAGTTGATTCGCAGCAGAGGTAAAGCAGATCATCAGTTAAATAGTTGGTGGTGATCGCACCTGGATCACAAAGCTACACTGTGTCAGAATAGACAGGACAGGGACAATATCCAACTGATTACAAGTCAGTGTAGCACCAAATGTTTTTAAATCATTATGGTAGAAAAGTTACACAGTGGGTCTTTAAAGATTAGTTTACTTTAATAGTTTACTTCATGCTGATACCTTTCCCAGATCTCTGCAGCATCTCTTGTAGAATGTGAGTTGTGTCTTCAGTGAGCTGGTGTTTGATTGGACCATAGGCTACTCCTGCGACAGATGCCTTGTAAGTAATATAAAGGCTACCCATCAAGAGAATAAAAGGTTTAAAAATAAGCATACGGCCAAAAGTGACTTCACTTATTCCCAGCCAGATTCATATTTGGAGGCGGATAGCCGGCTAGCTAGTTTAACTACATTGATCATACCTGTAAAACACCTGGGGTGTGTATTTGTTTGATCAGCGTATACACCCGACGTTTATGACTGTGTCTGTTCCAGATAATTTGATATACAGTACGTTGGTGATATTATTGAAGTCGCCTCCAGAAAATACCATGTGCCATGTGGCCCTTGTTCATACCTACTACAAATAGCAGAGATAGTAACGTGATCCTGTATCGATCCATCAGGGAAAAACCTTTCAGAGGTCAGGGTCAGCCACAGTGCATCACAATGGGACTATCACGATTTACTGTCTTGCTGATGGACACTTCAGCAGTTTGGATGATGCTCGCGGCTGAGTCAAAAACAGCAAAAGCAAACCGCAGATCATTAGATGAATTATCGGATTGCATTGATCTGTGTGTGTGTGTGTCTCTATGCCTCTATTCTCTTCTTCAAGTCCTCACAAGCACATGCCCTCTTGAACCCTTTGCAGAAAGATGGAGCGCACACCCTTCACACCGTGAGAAGACAATTGGTTCAAAGAGACCGCCGGCCCTTGACACCGCACTACAAAGCCAGAGTTTATCGACGAGTTATGCGTCAGTAAACTTAGCGGCCAACAGGAGTTTACTGAAACATTAAAGAGCTTATCAGCAATTACAGGCATATTTTTCAATCATTACCACAGCTCTCAGACAGCTTGCCCTGTCCTAAAACTAATCCAGGTGTGCTGGCCTAGTCAGCACATTATTTGCTCCCTCTGGGTCACTGATCCTCGCTGATTTATTTAACCTACTGATAAGCCTCTTCGTGCTGTTGATAAATGAGAAAGTTCAGGAGCTGAAATAGAGCAAACAAAGAGCTTCTACAGATTGTTACCCCGATAACATGACTGATATGAAAACAGGTCACCATGCAATGAGCCACCAAAAGGTACAGATCCTTTGATTTGCTGCTGAGGCAACTTTCCAAACGTATCGATTAATCCTGATTCGACTTGTTTGTTCACATGTGCACATTCCTACATCTGCACTTCCTTCAGGCCTGCTGTGACAGTGTTGATCAGCACCGGTTTTCCCACCAGGCCTGGAGTACGACGTCTGGACCACGGCTGTGATAAATGATTCGGGGTGCACAATGAGCTTTCTGTGAAGCAAAAAAACGATATCCGTGGTAAATTAGACTAATTCCCACAACGTTAAATCAGGCCACTTTCTGCCAGACCTTGAGGCCAAAATTAATGTTGTCTCATTAAAGAGATAAAGGTAATTTATTAAAGTTTTACTTCTACTTCTCAGTCTCTGTACCCTGTCCCCATCATTTATTAACCAATATTGAGCTTCGCCATATGACATCTTGCCCACTGGATGTGAATCTCCTTTTGTCTGTCTTTGCTACTCTGGCCCGTTCCCACTCCCCCCTCTCTCTCTCTCTCATCAGGTGCGTATCAGCACTTTCAGGAGCTGCTGGTGGAGAGAAAATGCATTTCATGTGATTAGTTGAATTTTCTTTGGTAAGATTTGTTTATTTCCCAGTTGCTTGCGAAGAGCTGCAAGGAAAGTAATGGATGTATGTTCATTTAAAGAATGCCCAAGCACATATGCTGTTTATACCAGCATGCAACGTGTACATAAACAAGTCAAGTCAATGTATATGACCACAGAGGAAACATAATATAATTTTAAATAGGCTGGCCTGATAGCTCAGGTTCGATTCAAACCCGTGGCTCTTTCCTCTCTCTTTAAAGATAAAAAACGAACAACCAGAAGAAAAACCTGAAAACGATCGACCTAACAAGCTACAGATTTATGTCCCATTCACATCACATCGTTACTGCAATTACAAGCAAGCCAAATGAGAAAAATGTTTACGTCAGCCAGAGTTATAATTCAGAGTCAGAGATATCAAGGATTTGTGACAGGTACAGTACTGTATCTCCCATTTGGTGGAAAGAAAGACAGACGTGCTGACAAATTGCTGGCAACATCGCTGGGAGTTACAGCAAATAGGTAATTTTACCGCTACTGCTTTTACTGGTTCCACTTATTAACAACTTAACTTCAAATACATACTGAAGAAAAAGTGGGTAGTTAAGCCTAATTTATCCGGTGTGTCTACAAAGTTAGCCGTGGAGATAACCATCGTGGAATTATGCATGGACGTGTCCAGTCAGAATAACAGGAAGCTTTCCTGTTTAAGTTGTGATGTCTGAAGACGCAGACAACTGGCCTGAAACTAGTCCGAGTCCTGCTAACTGAAACTATTTGAGACTGTCTTCCCAAGGAAAATGACACTGGGGCCCCAAAACAACATATGTTTACATTCAAGTGGCAAACCCCCATCTGTAGCGAGTATGGTGGTGTAACTCAACAAAAGACTTTGACACAGGAGACCAATGTTTCCATCAAAAACCTGCCTATCACTTTAAAGGTCAACTACAAACTATTACTCGTTCAACAAATGCCAAATTTGTCCAAATTAGTCCAAGCCTGCACCCTCAAACCTTCGGTAAGACCTTGCACGACCATATGTCGCCTGGAGCCAGCTCACATTCGATCCTCTTGTGCTGAACGATAGCCAAGTGTCCCGACTCTCATCCACAATCGATTCGACTCACGTGTCTATCTGGGATGTTTATTCAGTAAAACATTTACTCCAACCGTGAAGTCCAACAATGCCGTGGAAGTATCGAGAGTCAGGAGAGGAACAGTTTGTTTTACTTTAGTTTCCCAGTTATCTGTGTAACGTTATTTGTAGCGGTGCTTTTAACTGTGTGATACTTACCTTACCTGGCTTTTAGGTTACTCTTTGTGAGTACCGCTCTTGTTCAAATAATATCATAGATATCTAAACAAATGTATAGTCCTGGAATTAAAGTGTCACTTAATCTAATGATAGATTAGCCGATCTCGATCTGAACCCTCACATCTTTTAGATATGATCTTAGCTAATCAATGGCAGCTTAATAAAATTGACACGCTTGACCAACCACAATAGAGGCAGGACAAATAAAACAGCACAGGTTCAGAGTCTGCTTAACATCTAAATTGGGGAATTCCGACCTTGTGACTCTCCAATCTCTTTCCCAGTTCACCTGTTTATTTTTTCCACACTGGAAACAAAAGCTTCCTTTCAACATAATCCAGTCCAGTGTGAGTTTTATGACCATTTAATGGGTCCTTCCATCTAACAGCCCTGTGCTTTACTATCACCGACACAAGGGCCCCATTGTGCACAGACATGGGAAGATAGGAGATAAATACACCTTATCAGCCACAACAACACATCATTACTTTCACCCTGCTATCTCAATGTCTCCCTCCACTATGCATTATCTGGCCACTTATGAGGACATTCAGAGCCATCAAGTGCTTTGAAGAGCTCCGCCAGTGGACTGTTTGCTCTCTCTGCTTCTCCATTTCTGCATAACAGCTCAGCTCCACGTGTAAAGAGTGCTGTAAATACAGTATATTTCAGTCCACTGTGAGCCATGCTTAGCCGTCTAAAATGACGTTTAAATCTGGATCTAATTGCGGCTTTGGGGATGAGGCTTATTGCTCATGATAGCCTAGTCTTCTGCCGTGATTTCCGATGTAAGGCAACCGTCCAGTGCCATTAGCACTCAGGTAATGTCTTCTTATTGCCCAATTTACCCCTTAACGCCAACCAAAGGTTGCTGAGAGCAGAATGGCAGGAAAGCTGTGAGAGATAGCGAGAGCAACACAAAGGCAGACAGAGGAGTTTCAAGTTGGTCTCAGTGTGCAGCAAGCTCTTTCTTTTTGATTCATTTTCATTGCCTGGGTTTGACCAGCATTTCACTGAATAACACTGCTGATTGCTTCAGCCATTCAAGCAGCAAAAACTCTGGGATGACAGGCAGTTTCCCTGCCACTTTGGTCCAGACTGAAATATCTCTATTCTATCTCTATATCTATGAATTGGACTCATCCTAAAGTGGCAGCATCTCCAAAATCATTAAGATTCATTGAAATCCTTCTACTTTTCCCCTCGCATCAGTGGAATCATCTTTATTATTAATTTCTCCAGTATCTCGAGGAAATAAGTAACAATTAAATATATTTTCTTCACTTCAAATAGCCCAAAACCAACTAAACCCACAATTAACTAGAGGATTTTAAACTTGTATGTTTAAGATTTTTTTTCCGACCGAGTCAACAGCAGCTGAGCTTGTTGAAGGTTTCAAGTATCCTCAGTCTGAGCACAAAGAAACAGTGCAGAGAAGATCGGTTTGTTATCATGACCTACATATTGCTCTTGAAGTTAATCATATACACAGACACAGACAGTCCATATGAACGCAAAGACTGAAACTAAAGTTTCACTGAGCCAATTAGAGAATAATTTGACGATTTTTGTGTTACTTCATGGAGCTGATGTGAGCTGCGCGGGACAGGACTACGCAGATAAGATTAGAAAACAAATTCAATCAGGCCAATCTTTTAAGCAAATGAATCTCTTTGAGGTAATGCTCGTAGTGCCACCTCCCATCAGGTAATTTCTGTTAGGACGCAGTCAATACTCCAAAAAATTTAAATGAATTGATCAGTCGCTTGACTTTGTCAATAGACTAATGGAGTGCTGTTAAGATTTGTCAATCTATGAAGTTATGGCAGAGGTAAATCACAGCATTGTGGTGTATTTTAATGGCTCTCAATTGATCAAAATGTCGTCAGAGGTGTGACAAAGTGTGGTCAGTCCGACTCCTTCGGCGACAGAGCTCTAATGAAGTAACAAAACAAGCAAAATAGAGACAGATTTAGATTCATTTAGTATCATGTTAGCACATTTTACAGGTGACAGAAATACAGATAAAATAAGATTTGCGAAAATCAGAGTTAGCCTTTTTTGACATTCAGTAACTTCACATAACTAGCTAATAGTGTCCAATTCTCCAAACCAAACATGTCTGTAGCTAGTCTTACGTGTTAGGTTGACTCACAGCAGAATACCTCTGACTTTGAGGAAACAATGAAAGTTTGGAAGTGGTTTAAATACAGTCGTCTCTGCCTCATTCACTCGTCTTTTCTTCACTCCTTGTTCATTGTGTTTGTTCAATTTATGGCTACAAGGGTAGGAAGGTCAGGCAACTCATACCTCTCTGTCAGTGTGCTAATTGGTTTGAATAAGCTGCCCCTCCTCCCGATAAACGACGGGTGCTCAATCTTTAAGGTAGGCTAAATCATTTTTAGTCAGCCTGTCACAAATAACTATAGAAGGACAAATTCTCCATCTCCAATGTGCTTTGCGGCTGTCAAACAATCAAACTTTGAGTCAAATCTCTGCTCATTTCTTATTATATGGTTTGCATGTATTGTTACGTTCTTTATCTTTAAGAGAAACACAGTTATCTTCGTTTCTACACATTAAGACGGACATTTAACAAAGTGAGATATCAAACTATTAAAATAAAATTAAACTACTGCAGATTTACAGTTTGAACTTCCTGTTTATTGACTTCAGTTATATTTGACTTGGCAGTACAATTATGATCAGTTTCCTTTAAAAATGCGTTGTATTAAAGGTTCAGCTCCTGATTACTTTTACTTTGCATTTCAGTGAGCTTCCTCCTCCACAGGTATCCTCCCCTTTGAGGTCTGTGAGTGGTTACTGGTTGGTTGAACTGGGTCTGAACTGCAGTTGAAAAGGAAAGCAGGGTTTGAAAGATATCTAAAACATGGCAGACACCACAGTGTATGCGTGATGTCACACGCAGGTTTTCTGAAGAGCCGTTTTGAACCTTGAACTACCTGGGGTAGGCCGAATGACACCTGGGTCCTCAAACAAGCCACCTGTAATGGCACCAACTTGTCAATCAAAGTAACCACACCGTTAATCATTTGTAACTTTAAGTCTTAACATCATTTAAACAGGCAACTTAAAAAATAAGAAAATCTGACTCAGCTGTCATGACAAGGAAAGTAACCATAGAGACCAAAACCATTTTTTTTGTACCGGGCTGTAAATATGTTTATTTCTGCTGTGAAGTCGGACATTTTAACATGGGGGCCTATGGAGACTGACTTCTTCTGTAGCCAGCCTCAAGTGGACATTTGAGGAACTGCAGTTTGGCTCCACTTCCAAATCACAGAGGTTGTCACATGAGGCATACCCCAGCCTTCAGAGTTATATTAATCTAAATCTTTTTAAGTGGCTCTCTATGCTCCATGCTTCGTCCACTTATACAAGGACGTTATCTGTAATTTGGGTGTAGTATTTGATTAATATTTAATTAATGATTCCTTTGACCAAGCCGATTCTAACGACATCAGAGGATCTTTCTGTCCTTCAGTGATTATGAACTCATCAAAGGAGTCACTAGACAATGACTCCTCTATTGTCCTTTGTAAATGAGTCATAAGGGCATCTCTTAATCTCAGTTGACTTAATTCTAAGGGAGGATATGCCTCCTTTATTTTTTAAAAGGTTAAATTTAAGATATTTGTATCCCCTTTGGGCTGGAGCATGTCTTCTGGTGTCCTTTTAAAATGTTTTCTTTCTTTATTATGTTTTTTATTGTTTTTTGGTGTTTGATATATTTGATTAGAAAAGTTTTCATGTTTCCATCATGTCCCAAGATGATTCTGGGGGAAAAACATCTACACCTCCCATATTTACATAGCTAAATCTCATGTTTATTGACATTTGGTTTTGTTCAAATATCTTTATGAGATTAGCACTGTTTGTGATATTGTGTTTGCTCTCCGTGCACTGACGTTTTGAGTTTCAGGAAATGTTCCAGATGTGCCAAACTGGGACTGGCTCAGAGCGAGCTAACCGAGGAATTAGCAATTCCATAATTGCCCGTTCTGTCAGAGGTTCTGACAAGCTGAGATGATGAAGAGGTCCGTAAGTGATTCGTCTCCTGCTCTGTCTCTCACTGTGTCCAACACAAAAATTCATGAACTAATTAGAACAACCGTGTCCTATTTTGCAGACTTCCTTACTCTGTTTTTCCTCTTCCCTGAAACGACTGGGCTGTAATTCAAACAGAACAACAGATCCGTCCCTACACCAGGGTTAGTGAACTTGTGAAAGCTGCATTGTCTTGCCAGCTTTGCAGTTGTGTTGCATTAAGGGCCACAAACAAAGCACATGTCGGTGCATGTTGTTAAAAGGAGACTGAAAAACTAACACTCAGCCATTTCAGAAAATACCCTAAAAAAACCTTTAATTATGTTCAAGTGACAAAGCTCAGCTGTAGGGGATGTCCATCAGAGGCAAACGGGGAGGTCAGGTGTTGTTCTTATTGAGCAGCAAGGTCAGCAGAAGGTGGAGCCCAGGGTTGATGGATGAGTCATAAAACATGGGAAAATACTTTTTGTTTCCTGTTTCCGCCTGAAAGTCAACTAGGTTTTCTTTTAACCATGACGACAACACGCCACCAGAGGGCACGGGCAAATGATGCATTGGTTGAAGTTGTTGATTTTGTCTTTTAATATATATAAAAAGAAAGTAACCTCAATGTTTACAATGATATAAAAAGGGAAAACAATCAAGATACGAATGCTAAACGTCGCCGTAAATTTAAGATGTGTCCACTCAATAGGATTTTTATGACGATACTTTAATTCAGACAGACAGGTGAGAAATTAAGTGGTACAAATGTAACTGTAGTTTCTCCTTCATGCTAAGAAGGAGAGGGTGAAGCCAAGTGGTTGCAATCAGCAACTACACCGCTACATGCAGCTAAATCCTACACCCTGGTCCTTTAAAAACCACCTTAATACCAGCTAAACTTCTCACCTTGCTGCAGTGATGTAGAGCTGTACACCAGGGTGTGTCAGTGTGCCATGACATCACTGTCGGTTGTTGTTGTGAGGTTCAGTAGAGCACATCGCTGACCACATTTTTAACTTTTTCAACCAGAGAAGAAAGTCTGTCTGCATGACACATCGGTCTTTGGTCATACTAAATATATGGCAGTTCAATGGGGTATTAATAAAGTTAGGACACATCTCTATCAATGCCCCTGAGGTGTGGCCTAAGAAAGTCCCCTGTAGTATGATAGGTGCTTGGATCTTGCCCCATGGCCAACTGTCTAAGGTTAAAATGTCATTAAAGGTTTGATTAAGAAATCTTCATTCTGTCAGTAAATCATACCATTAAATATGACTATGTTTGTCTTAAATACTACAATGCTTATACCCACTAATGTTTTCAAAACTCACTCCCTTTAACGTCCTTGTCATTGTCCTCTCTGTTGTCTTGCGCCGGCTCCCTCTCCTGCGCTCCCTTCTGTTCCCCCTCCCAGAGGCTGCGCGCCCACCCTGACAATGCAGCATTATGGAAATAAATTGTTCCATTAGGTGCATTGTGTTCTGTCATCAGGCCAACCACATTGGGTTATTAATGGACACGGCCTCAGCTTTGATTAAGACTGAAGATTTATGAAAAAACACGCACCGGTGGAGAATCACCCAACATACTCTCCTTTACGGAGGTGCGTTCACGCAGACGTACACTCGTCAGAAGTGACCTTATGAATGTCATCAAACTGGAAGTCTAAAAATGGACAGATAAAGGACAATTTTCTAATTTCTCTTTTGGACATGCTGATATTCAGGACGACAAAGACCTGCAGTAAACACACTCCACTACTGTGAGGTCATTTAAATTAGATGTACTCACATATAAACTTTTACATCACTGTGGCCTGTGATTGAAGAAAAAGTAATAAGTTATAGGCCATATGCCGTAGCACTCAATTTTTGATTTATTGCTCAAATATGATTTCTTTTGTTGGGTTGTTCACATTATTTTTTTTAAAAATGTGGCCAATATCAGTTCAATGTGAACTGATGGTGGTCTTGAACTGACACACGTGTGCAAAAGAACAATAACAAAGACGTCGGACGTAGCGTAGCTGTTGTACGGAAGCAAACATGGAGGTCACTGACGTCATTGTTTACAATTTAATTTCTAAATTGATGTAAAGAGGAAGCCAGGGAATTTGTGAGCAGATGATAATGAGCAAGGAGATGAGGAGAAAGAGAGCCAAATTTTTAATTATGATGTAAAAGTCGAATGGAAATGTTCAAAATGTGGTCGCATTGCAAAAAGAAAGTAGACCAGAATCTGATCGAGGACCAAATATGAAAGCGGCCCAAATCAAAAAACAAATAATAATAATTTAAAAAATCTGATTTGGGCCAATTTTTGGATGTGAACAAAGCCTAACAGCACAAATGCACTCAAAGTGTCTGGAGTACGTTTTGTTTTATCGCCCAACACGCACCAAAAATATTAGAGGTGTGTCACTTCTGATGTTTGATGGGACATTTAAAACAATAAGTGCGCTTCGAAACACACCTGTCAGATGCTTTCAGTGCGTTTGGGCCTTGAGAGTCTACAGCAATGTAAGGCTGTAATTAACCACAGCGCTGCCTGCTTTGAGCTAAATGCTAATGATCATCAGAGGCAGTGAGATTAATCCTCTGGGGGCCATAAATGTCTGATGAAATCTCACAGCAGTCCATGCAATAGTTGTTGATGTGTTGCAGCGCGGAGGCGGAGTTAACGACCAACACACTCATACCTATAGTGATGTGGCTGAAATTTCATTTGAGATTTCAGGAGGATGTCATCTACCAATCTCTGAAAATAAGACGAGGAAGTGATTGTGTTTATGAGCGCTCACCCCTGACACAGAGCCAGGCAAATCTCTGTAAGTCTGACGTGATGGTGGTTTCAGATTCATAAGCAGCCTTTCAATATCAGTGTCACATGCGTCCGATCAATCGAACACTTAAGAAGCGTTCACGAATAAGACGTCTGCAGAAGTCAGTGTGTCAGAACAGTGTGTAGGCTACGTGCTATTTTGCTAGTATCATGCAGGCCCTAGTCATCCCCTCTCGACAACACAGGTGTGTGTGCGCGTGTGCGCGTGTGTGTGACTGATCCCATTTATCAGGCCAGTTAACCCTTGGCAGCAAGTAGTAATACGGGAGCAGCAAACCAGAGGGGGATGCAGGCACTCGCTCTAATTAAATCCCCTCTCCACCTACACAGACTGCCTCCCCTCCTCCTGCGGCAGAGACACTGACCTTCCAACCCGGCCTCCCCCCTGCCGCCTTCATCTCCCGCCTCACCTCTGCAAACTGCAAAGTGACACACGCAAACAGTTTTCTGCTCTGATGGGAGTTTATAGCTCAAGGCTTTAAAAAACTACACTGTTTAGATCATAAATTACTGATTCAAATTAAATTAAATGACTAATTTGTCACATCACAGTTTAGTTAATGAAAGGAAAGACGGTTCTTTTCAGTCAATGTTCAGTGGTAATACACAAAGAGAAATACATTTTTATACGTCATCGAGGTCCTCACATGAACGCATCACTACAGCCAGATTAGAAATAATGATCACCGATTTTTTTTCTCCATTTCTCATTGTTGTGATGAATGTTGAACACAATATTTGAAGGCACAACTACTATTATATTAACACAAAGTATCAAGTTTATGTATGTCTACGTGTTTCAGCTATGTAGCAGCATGGCAATGTCGCTCTGTATCTGTCTGTATCTGTATATCTCAACAAATACTGGACAGATTGCAGACTGAATCTTGACCTTAACGGCATTCATGGTCCCCAGAGGATGAAGCCTGCAGACTTTGGTGATTCCCTGACTTTTATTCTAACACCGCCATGAGGTTTGTGGTGGTTTTTAATGAAATATATTGGCTTCCACGAAATGTATTGCTCACAGGATGAACAGCAGCAACTTTGATGCTCCCCAATCATGCGCTATCGAGGATGTAGGCACTGTCACTGGCAACATTAGCGTTTTGCAGCCTCACAGAGCTGCTTGCATGGCTGCAGACTCCGCTCTCGTTTATGCGTAAACGTGAATTACGACGCTTCGTAATTCTGTTTTTCGCTCACAAAACGCGGCCACAAAGCAGCAAATTAATCCATTTAAATGCTGAGGAAAAAATGGGAACATCCTTGTATTTGACTTTTTTGTTGTAACTATATTTGCTTTCCCAGGGCTGTTGAGCTAATCAACTTATGATGATGATTTTCCCCTTTTAACTATGTATGCATTCACTGAGCTGTTGACCTTTTCTAATCCAGCCTGTTTTCAGCGTGAATGACATATGATCTTAACGCTGACTCAAAACAAATGTGTCCTTCCTTCACTTGTGAAGTAATGACAGTGAATAAAGTGGCATTAATGTGTTTGCACTGGTATGAAGGCCCACAGCTGGCTTTTGTGTGGCACGCTGGGTTCAAAACAGGGTTAAGAGCAGGGTAATCTGTCTGGCTGACAGCATCAAAGCGGCTGGCATCATTAATACAGTTCTGGGCTGAGGCGTAGTCACAGCGGCTCCATCCACTGTTTGTGAAGGTTACACATGAATTTGCATGCACGCATGTAGGTACAGGTATCTGGATTTGTGTGTGTGTGTGCACAGAAATATGCAAAAAATCCAGCCTGGTGGTGTTGCATTTCTGGGCTCATTTTGAGTTTGTAATATTTTAAAGACAGCTACGGTTTTATTTAGACAATGTATTAAGCTTATTAACATTTACACACTGTGTGTAGAAACCAAGGGACACAGGGACACAAGTCCATCGTAAAAAAAAAGGCAGATAAGTGAGAGTAATAATAGAGAGTTTTAAAGGTTCTAAGAAAACCTTTCTTTTTTATCTATCTGCATGGGAAATGGAGGACAGAGGACACATCTGGCCCAAACCCCGGCTATAAGATGAAACTAGCAGCTCGCTTATTAAGCACGTGTTTAATATTCCTGAAAACTCTATTAAATGTAATGCAGAAATGTAGGTGGGAGTGTCAGACGCTCCAGATGGAAAGAGATTTTTATTTTAAAAATGAAAGTGTTGTTGTTCCTTATTAAGCTAAATTATGTCCATATATATGTATACCCTCGTGATTAAATGGAAAGAAATGCAAACCAATTCATTTGTTTATGTCACAGGACAAATATGTAATTGCTTTAAATGGAAGGACATTCAAAGACCTAACTCGAGTGTGCAGACAAAGATGAAGTCTTTCTTACAAATCATTAATGTTGTCAAGTTGTTGTGAGTTCCATGGTTGATTACGGGGAGCATGGGAAGATAACCAGATAGTACAGGCTTGATATTTTAGTTTATAATCTTATTTATTGTTTGAAATCTTCTTTTAATGTATTTTTCTTCCCTTGTAATTATTTATTTACATTTGATGTCATGCAAGTTTTTCTTTTTACTGAAAATGTTGACTCGCTGTAAATGTTTGAAGACCCGAAATAGCAGTGACATACAAAAAAGGATCAGATTAATTTCTTCAGTGTTCTACGGTGCAGGTCGCCCTCGGTAAACCCTCACCCTCTTTCTGTGCTATGTCTATCACAAACGCTTTTAAGCTTCAAAGCGGGTGCACTGCGTTACAGTAGCTGTTACCAGTAGGAGACTCCTTCAAGAGAAATACACTTTTGGAGTGTCGCTAACAGGTATTATCTTTAATCTCCATGAGCGATTGATCAAACAGCAGCAGGTGGAGTGGCAGAAGGAGTGGTGCCGTACAGTGGCAGGACAATGTATTCAAAGACTTTATCCAGGCCGGGTGTTTAACAGATTTTATGCTAACTTTGGTTTAAGTTGAATCTGCTACTTTATTTTGACAGTCTGCCTTGTCGTCTGTAGATGTTTAGCAGAGTATGTGACTGTTTATGAACGTGCAAAGATGTGCGATATCAGAAACAAGTTTATTTGTGAAACAGTTCAATTGTTGAAGCTCGACTCATAACTGTTAAAATCTTCTAAATACTTTAAACCATCCGCAGGAGAACTCTCCAAAGTGTTTCTTGCAACAGTGAACACGATGGATTCAGGTCATTTGCTAGATTTGTATTCCATTTACATAAAGAGACACCAGTGTGTATGTGTGTGTGTGTGTCTGCATGCATGCATGCATACAGAGGTTCACGTCAACATCTCATTTATGTAATGGCTTCACATTTATCGCACCCTGACATGACTGACAGGTGGAAATGACATCAGTAACATTTAAATTGTTGTCCTTCTCTCTGCAGGGTAATACATCCTAAGTGATGCATATTCCACCAGCCGAGCTATTTCTACTCTCATCTACTTCGTCTTTACTCCACCTTTCTCAAACACACACACACACACACGCATACATGCATGCTTTAATCCCCCTCTTACTTTCTGTGTTTCATTTTACTGTCCCTGCAACCTCACAGTGTCACTGCGCTATCCAATTGGCATAATTGAGCCGGGTCAGATGATAAAGAGACCTATAACAATCAATGCAGGTGAAATAAAAAACAGCTCCCGGTTATTACTTTTGTCCTTTTCCAACGTCAATCAATGCCCCCCCCGCCTACACACACACACACACACACACAGCAGTTTAACAGACTGGGACTGCCGTGTTTATTTGAGGAAAAGGTTTGACATCTCGCAAAGAGGAGTGAAGAGACAAAAGGGGGTGAAGGCAGAAGAAGAAGAAGAAGGAGAAGAAGGAGGAGGAGGAGGAGGAGGAGGAGGAGGAGGTAGTTCGGGAGTATCAGAGCTGAGACAGATGAGATGTGACAGGCTGCCACTCTTCTCAACACCTTCTCATCAGCATGACACAGCTGTCACAGCCCTATTTCAGGAAAATTAAACAGCCTTACGGTAAACTGGCCTGCCCGTCGGGGGGGGAGGGGCTGGAAGACGGAGGGAGGGTGTGTGTGTGTGTGTGTGTGTGCGCCCGTGAAAATGAATAAGCTTGTAGTATGCAGATGGCCTTTCTGCTTCTCTCCTCCCCCAATCTGTTCCCCTCCTTTAAGCACCATCCTCTCCTTTTGACATGGTAATGGCTCCAAATTGATGAAGACACTTCACTCATTCAGTGACAACTCCACTGGCAAGCGACATAAACACTTCCTCCACGCCTCTTCGTACATCCATCACCATGAAGCCCCTCCCTTCCCTCCTGCTTGGCATTGGCTGGGGTGGGAGGTTGTTTAATCAGCTAATTTGCCCTTCTCTGGCCACCGTTAATGACCGCGCCACCTCGGGATTATCTTGTCGTCCCATCCTCTTAATCAGCGCTGATGAACTGCTCATCAAACTATTAACCTCCTTTTGCCTTTTGCTTAGCAAAGGTTATAGGCCTGTAATTAAAACTAATCTGTTGGGTCACATGTCTCTCTTTAATTGGCACTGCAGCATTCCTACGGTGGCCGAAAGCTCGACTGTAAATTCAGAGGACAAGCACATGAAGAAACGTCTTCACAATTTTGACAGATTAAAGGCAGCTTTTAGCAAGCAAACAAACAAAAAGAACGACTGAAACACTTTGTCATACACAGAAACAGCTGTCCTTTAGCATTATTTCTGAGCATGATGTCATGAAACATCGAAGTAAGGTGGAGAATAGTCAGGTTACAATCACACATCACGGCTTATCATTAAATTACGAATTAATTAGCTATTAGCAAATGATTAGTGTGAGTATTATGAGTAGTAATCTGTTATAATTCAGGTAAATAAACTATTACATCAGCATTTAAGGGGGAATATGGAATAATTAACAGAAATGAGGGGATACTGTGAGCAAAAGGCAGGTTGAGGCATTTCCCAATTAGTAGGAATGCACTGATCAGATACAGCACGTCAATATCGGTGCCAACGCTGCTATTATCAGTTATTTGTGACGTGGCAGATCAACATTAAATACTTTTCTTTGTCAATGTCGCTATGAAACGCTTCCTCTGTCAGACAAATGAGTCCAGCACACTGAGGAAAATCTTGGGGTAAAACAAGAGTATAATATTGATTGATACTTGATACTGTCGGGTACATTAAGTTGAAGTATTGCAATTGCTATCAGAAGAGGAAGAAGTGGAACAAATACATCACTGGATGGAACTCAGTGAGCCTGCATGGTCGTCATTATGTAATGCTTTCAGATGTATAGCATAACTGGCTATTCCAGGTGCATGATTAGAAAAACAGAGAACAAAAATCAGCAGAGCTTTGAGATTTGAGGACCAGAACTAAGAACCACGACCCTGAAGATGTGTTAAACAGATCATTTCACTACTGCAGGATTTGGTTGAGAGTTTATTTTCAAAAACTGTTGCACAGACATTTTCGATACACGGTTTGACAAACAAGCTTGAAAATAGCACCTGGAATTAGCATTAATTTGATGTCTATTACTGTTAGTGATATCTAACCATGCTACTTTTTTAAGTTTGTTGCACTTAAACTTCTTCTGCAAGTACAACCTTTAATAGAAGGTAACTAAAACAAAACGCAGGTATACTTAGTGAGCATCCTTGCTGGGAGGAGACACTTGGGGCATCTTTCCTGTGAAATTCAGTATTAGCCACAGAAATTAGGGACTTCGTACTGGTTTATGTGATTCAGGTCTGACTTTTGAGCTCTTTGAGATCTTTTCCTAGCTGCCTATTTAAACCGCTTCTTGCTGCTTCAGCACAACCATGCAGCACTTTCACTTTAGGTAAAAGAGTTGTGATGCCTTTAAAAGAATTCATAACATCCAACCTGTACTGACCTTATACGGCAAATAAAAACTATCGATCCTCCCTCCCCAACTCCCACTTTAAAAGACTTATTGTGGCGCTCCATTTCATCTAATCACTTGGCAAAAGAGTCCGGGGTCTAAATAAAGAAAGAATAAATAAAAAAGTCCCTGGGCCAACGTGTTGCTCTCACCTTTGCAGATGAAATTACCCGAAAAGCTGTTACAAATCAATATAATCAATGCAATCAGCTAACTGACACAGGCAATCTCCTGCCAGTAAGTAAAATACCCCCGGTGGAGATCTTTCAATCTCTAGTGCCATAATTGCCCCCAAGGGCGACGTTAGGGTGTAGCATTTTGTACACTTAATTAAATTAGTGAGCTCTGTGGACAGGGTGGGTTGCCGATCTCAAAGAGAACGGATTGGTCTGGCCCTGAGCCAGTAATTAAGGCAATACCTTTCCTGATTACGCCAATCCCCCTTAATGAACTCATTATGCATTTTAACCCAAACACTCCCATGAATTAATGAGCACAAAGAAAGCTCCTGGATGGAAAGGACACCTCGATCACGAACACAAGTCATAACTCATCCACTCAACCGGGTAGACGTAATGTCCATATTTCTCCCTCTTTCAGCTGCAGCCAAGACTAATTTGGACTTGAGTGACAGCAAAAGTTCTGGGTCTGTACACATAAAGCTTTAAAGAAATAAGACCCCTCGTCTGGCAAGTAACAAAAGAAACTTTACTGGGCGACTTTACAAGGTCTAACTGGAATCGTATCCGAATTCCCTCTGTTCAGAAAACTTTTGGATGGTCATTTTGCACAGATAAGACGACACGGTCACACCACATGGGGTCCAAACACGTGTGTAAAATGATTTAAAGAGACCTAGGAACACTGCTGGGTGGGAGCAGCTCTGCGCTGACCCATAATGCTTTGCTAATTAAATAATTCACTAATTGATTCATTGCCAAATCAATAAAGTCTGCAGATGGTTTATGGTGTGAGAGCTAAAGTGTGTTTGTGTTTGAGGAGGACTGGGGTTGGATTACAAATGAATGACACACACACACACACACACACACGCACACACAGAGGATGCAAACTGCCCCCTAACTGAATGACAAGCAAAAGCGCATGAAATTGGTGCTAAAATGTCGGCGAACATTGAGTTGACCTTGAGCTTGTGTTGTATGACATCATTTCAGCCTCTCACAGGCAGATGATGGTGAATATAAAAGGCGGGGGCAGTGTGTGTGTGTGTGTGTGTGTGTGGGCACATGCTGAGCCCATAAACACAGCTCTGTCCTGAACCCAGTCTCTGGGGAGTCTGGGTGTTTGTAGGTGGGCCTGAGGAAGAAATCAGCTGAGATATCATTAATTCAAGTGTAATGAATCCTTAGAGTGTTTGTGTGTAAAAGGGCATATGCACTGTAAATATGTGGTATATTATGCATACTTTATGACAGGTCATTCCTGTGTGTGTGTTTGTGTTTGTGCACACTAAAGGTTGGAATTACCTTTGAAATTAATTGGGACAACAGTGAAGCGTGAAATCTGATCTGGGTGGACGTAAAAGATTGTAAATCCCGCTGCATGAGCAGTTTGGTATTTGTTTCCAAGCATGTGTGCATGCAAACACACACACACACACAGATGCAGAGAATAGCCACCAGTGCTCAGCAACGGGTACAGAATTTCTCATTACACACATTTTAGTGTTTTTTTTTTTTTTTCAAAGAAGGGATGTCACGTTTAGTTAGAAACATTTCGCTCCACATGAGATTGCTAAAGATCATATCCTAATACGAGAGCCTGCACCCTTCTGGGAAGGTTACGGGGGAACAAAAGACGTTGGAACCTGGCTGCAGAGATTTGCTCCCAATCAGCCACAAGAGCATTAGTGAGGTTGGGCACTGATGTTTGTGACAAGGCCTGGCTAACAGTTAACACTGAAGCCTTCCTGCCACAAAGTTTGAAGGGCACAGTTGTCTAAAAAAAAAAATCGTTGTATGCTGTATAATTAATATTTCCACTTAATTGGAAACAAGGTGTCCAAACCCAATAAAACACAGCACAAGGCCATTATTTGTCTTCCACCAACCTTTACGTTTGGCACAACAAATTCACAGAGGCAGCTTTTTGCTGGCATCCGCCAAACCAAGATTCATCCATCTGACTGCCAGATAATAAAGCCAGATTCATCATCAGAATACGTCGACACATTTCCGCTGCTCCCGGGTTTTTATTCCACTCCGTCCAACGTCTGGTGAACTTAGTACCAAATTCCATACGTTCTTAAGAAGCAGCATTTTGTCAGTGAGCAGCACCCGGGAGCAGTTTGTCGACTGATTTCATACCTGTATGCTTGATTTTATGGAGCTGGTCTGAATAATAAAAAGTGGTGTCCAAATACTGTACCTTTCACCATAGCGTGTATATCAGGCTGACTAATACACACGATTGTATTTGAGTATTGATTCACATACTTTTCTTGACAGACTACTTTTTGTAGTATGTAGGATGTCGTTTTATTTCACAACGATATTAAAAACTGTATACAGAGTGCTACGTATTAAATATTTATTTATCATTTACTGTGCAGTGAATAAAAGATGAAACATAGTTTTAACAGAATTTTCCACAATCAAACAAAATACTAAGTCTTAGATTACTGACAACTCAAGGTTCTCCATTAATACCCACACAAATATTCATAGTCATTTTACAACCTTAAAGCATTAAAAAAGGTAATGTGTTTAAACCGCATGCCAATTCCAATTCCAATACAATTAACTGTTTAACTATCAAGATCTTTTAGTTCTGTTATGGGGCAATATCGTCACATTACAGAGTCAACAAAGTTTTCATCTCAACTTAAATGCCCAAAGCACTGACTCATCTAATCAAAGTTTTGAAAGGTACCATGTTGGCTGACTGTCAGACCCTTTGGTGTGTGGACGAGCCCTGAGAGAACAAAAGTGTGAGACAACATTCGCGCATAACAGGAAACCCAGAATTGAACACAAGCATGGGTGGAATGGAATACAGTTTTCCAGAGGAAGTAAAAAAGGTTAAACTGCAACGGCAGATATGACAATGCCTTCGACCTTACGGTTAAAGAAACATTTCTAAGCCATTACTTCAAGTGATTAAAAGTTCATTTGCTTCCTCGTTTCCTCCTGCACCTTAAATGTTTTTATTTTTGTGTATTCAGATACTCTTTACTGTGTTTTACAAAACAGTCCATTTACTCATCATAACCTGTACAGACAGAAACAATCCCCACTTCAATACGTGGAGCAGGGGACTGTGATGGTGGAGCACCTCTGTGTGTTCAAATGCAGTATTGCAGGTGAGGAGCACGCTGCCTCTGCACTTTACTCCAGTCGAGACAAACAGTATTAGTGAAGGAGTTGAAAAAAGCTGAAGGCAGAGTTGTACATATTCATAATTACAGCAAACCTATGAGCAAAATATGTTAGGAATCAAGATTATTATAAAATACAAGTAATTGGACCATACTAACTTCATGATAGGGAATGTAATCTGATATGTATTGAACTCAAGTAACTTTAATTAACTGGAAAGTTTGGCAAACTTTTATATTTTGCCTTTTCTTATTCAAAAACAACAATTTTAAGACAAAAAAGATTTCTTTTTAAAAAGGAATATGCTTGAAAGTATCCCGACTCTGTCAAAAGGTTAAAAATAATCTGCTGACCAGCAACCCTGAAGCTGACTAACACACACTAACTTGTTTTTTAATCCATACAAAAGCTAAAATAAGAAACAATAACCTCATAACATGAACTCCCTCATATTTGTTTTTTCTACAGATTAAACAAACAAGATATAACATGATGATTAATGAGTTTCAGAAGTGCTTCGAGACAGATTTTTGTTACCTTCAGACAGAGCCAGGCTAGCTGTTTCCCCCCTTTTCCAGTGTTTACGGTAAGCTAAGCTAACAGGCTGCTGGCTCCAGCCGAACATTGAATCGGCCGACATTAACCTCTCATGTAAATGGCGAAAGAAGCTAAGCGCAATGTTCAAAATGTCTAATTATTTCTTTAAGATTTAAGGTAATAAAGCCACTTCATTATCCGAAGAAACATCTGACCATCGGGAAATCAGCATATTGCAGGGTCAATGTCATATGCAGGCTGGATCGGATCATTCAAACTAAAAGCGGATACTGTTGCCAAGCTCCTCAAGCCGAGTGAAAGTCTGTACCTAAACTGTTACACTGAAGTCAATAAATAAAAGAAATATTTTCAAGCTTAAAATCAGAGATGTTCATTTGTGTGTTTCCCGCATCCAGTGCACCGTGCAAGATCAGACCATGTTGGTTTGGGTGTTGGGGCTGCGACTCTGCAGGTCCTGTACCTGGTCAAGAACCCAGCTGATGTTTGGTCTCTCCTGGGGATTTGATACCATTATGGAGCTCAGCAGCATCTGGAGGCCCTGCGAGTAACTGGGAACAAGACAGACAGATAGCAAATTAACAAGATATACCAGAGTTCATACACAACAAAATGCAACAATGGGAAGTTAACAGGGGTGTGATGGTACACAGAATTTACAAAGAATGCATGTCTACCCCGCTGTAGTAGTTTGGTACAGAAAAAACAAACAAACAATGATAATGACAATGCTCCCAAGCAGCAATGACTCAGATGTTGTTGCATTTCATTTGCACACATGCCAAAGTGTGACTGAGTCGCACGTCAATCAGCTTGTTGTGCAGCAAACCTGCGTTCCACGTTTGTGCATCAATCTATATACCAGAGTGGCACATTAATAAGATGATGAGATGACGATAAGTCAGACTACTATTAACTTAGCTGCTGACTAACGATGAAAAGGAAAACTCCAGTGGAAGAAATTCTTTGTCTAAATTGGCATTTTAAAAAATCATTATTTTACATGGTAATTGTATTAGCTGCTAGTATAAAATATATCCTTAAAATTAGTTACTTGAAACTGTGACATTTTTTCTTTTCTCAATGAAAAAATGGAGGGTGTTTTTCTGTCCTACCACTATCTAGAGAGGTAACAGAACCTGATCCATTAATGGAAACTTTCGTCACGTTACACCGTAGGATAATGTTACAGTCAGACTGACCTGCAAGACTGTGGGATGGCCACTGGATTCTGGACAGCCAGGGCAACACTGTCCCCCTTCTGAAACACCATGTCATACGGCCCCTCCAACATCATCATGCAGTAAAGCACACAGCCAAGTGACTGGAGGAGAGCAGGGAGACAGCAAAAGATGAGATAAAGAAGCAGTCAGTGGAGGATAAAGGTTTCAGAGACGATGTCACCTGAGAAGACAACAAGCACAAACCCGAAGAGTAAAAAAAAACAAAGGCTTTACCCAGATATCAGTGCGCTCGTCTATAATGCAGTGGCTCTCTACATTGAAGAGTTCAGGAGCCCTGTAGGAAATGGTGCAACGCTGGGCTGCCCAGTCTTGTATCGTCATAGCTTCTCTGGTTCCTCGAACCTGAAATAAACTCAGTTTTATTAAAAACATCACTGGGTTAATGTTTAGAAGATAAGCCTTTAACATAGACGGCTGTGTCCGTGTGTATCGGTCTTGAAAGGTTACGGAAATACTTATTTAGTTGTGTAGATGGCTAAAAACAAAACAGTTGAATTGGATTTAATGAGCCATTAAATTAATTTTGCTTCTAAAGTAATAATTCTAAAGCAATAAAAATTTGCACACTTTTCAGAGATCCTGCACCCTTACCTCAACCCTGGCACGGTTCATAGAGCCCAGGTCCATCAGAACCGGCCTGTCATCCTCATCCAGGAGCACATTTGTGGGCTTCAGGTCTCTGTGAAATGATCGCAGACATACCTGTATTTAATTGTGTTAATCTTAAGAAGGAAGACAAAATGTGTTATTTGGAAAAGCACGTCAATAACACGAATGTTAAAATATAAAAAATAGAATCTCACTGATTGGGATATTTTCAATTTCTTCATTTCTAGTAGATGACTTCAGTATATGAATTTCACAAGTTAAATGATGAACCACAAAATGGTGAATACCTTCACTGACTATATATTTCCTCATACATTTTGAACCCAAAACCATAAAATGAAACTAAATGAATGTAAATGGTTGTTGTATGTGTGTTTACGTGGAGAAAGATTACCTGTGTGCATAGCCTTTTTCATGAATGGCCTTGAGTCCAGAGCAGATCCCACGCAAGATTTGCAAAATCTGCTTTTCAGGCATTGAGCTCCCCTTGTCTCTTAGCTTCTCCAGAACAGACCACAGGCTGCCTTTCTGTTGACATAAGCACACCAAGATCAGCCCAGATGATCATAATAATAACGATAATTCCCCTTGAGGTTGTTCTGGTCATACTAACTGCTGCATTAACTTACGCTGATATACGGCAGAAGTAACCAGGCTTCAGTCTTGCCTCCACGGTCAACAAAGGCGTGTGCGACCAGGCTCAAGATGTTGGGGTGATTAAACATCTGATGCATTTCCATCTCTGTCTGAGCCTCCTGGCGGCCTTCACGGTCATGGCACAGGACTCTCTTCAGGGCGTAGAAGCGCCCATCCTTTGCCCCCTCTACCAGATCGACATAACTGAACCCACTGAAGAGAGGACACAAGGATTAGGACACTGCGTATTAATCCTGCAATGTATAAACTGTAATGGCAGCATCCCATAAAGAGACAAATATCAACGTCTCTCAATACTGTCCAATTTTGCCAGCTTGTTTGTTGCTGAAACTGAAATTTGGTGCAAATTTACTGCAGCGGGATGGTAGAACCGACTCAAAATAACCTGAAATCTTCGTTTTAATGAAGAAACATGTCACCCAGTGCAACAGTGAGGTGTTTTTCAATGCGTAAGATCAAGTTTTGGCTACGCAAACACAACTTTTACACCCTTCATCGCCGGTTTTCATGTTTTTTATGGAATATTAGGACAAAACAAACACAAGACATCGCCACATTTAATCTTAAAGGTGAAAACCAACAACATGTCACCTTACCCTTCGTCTAGTTTCTGGATGAAGTAATACTTTTTGTTGTCGATGGTGATGGATCCACGGGAGCATATGCACAGAGCCTGCCCCATCTTGACTGGTACATTGTTTAACACAAAGCTTTTAAGGGCCTGGGAAGGAAACGAGACAGACAGAAGCCAACTAGTTAGTTACTAGTTAAAAAATATATCCATTACTGCACGCAAACTGAGAGATATAAAGTAAATAAACCGGGTTAAGGAAAGCAAACAAACTGTCAGCTAACACAGCTCGTCTCTAACGCCTAACCGTTACCCACAACCGCCGAGCTGCGACGTTAACGTCCGTTATTAACGTTAGCATCGAATCGCTGCGTCATTTTTTTAAGTGAGTGGCCACCATAACATACCATAGCTCTGACACAAACAATGACGTTATGTTTTTATTCTTACCAGCTGAGCTTTCTGTTTACCAAATCACCATACTGACATTTCTGGTCCTGCTGCTGCTTCCTCCGCCTCCTTTCTTCTTCCTCACAGCCGGTGCGTTGCGTCCATTACGGCGCCCCCTGCTGGCTCGGAGTGCGCACCGCAGCGCTTGTCAGAGCAAATCTTCTCCCCACAGCTACACTGGCCAGCTGGATGTTTTCCTACTATCTTAAGTGTGTTATTCAATTTACCGTGTTTATCTGTTCTTATTCTGCTTATGACTACGTTCTCTATTCTATTGTCTCCACCTCTCATGCTGCACTTTAAATTTATATAAATGCCTCCCTTTTTCCTGGTTCGTCCACTGTTGGCTCCACTGATTGTTTATTTACCTACCATATTAAACTTTCCCCCCCACTGCTTTTGATATTTTACTTTCATTTCCACCTTCTATTTCTTTACTGCCTCCTCAGCAACTTTGTCTGCTTTTTCGTTTCCTTGTAGTCCTAAATGCTGGAGTGCTGGAACCCACGTGAACATTATTTCCCTCCCCAAGTGAAGTTTAAGACCTAAACCTCACTTCTTCCTGAGAAGTGAAATTGCAAACATGTTACTTATCTAATAATGTACTGACAAAGTTGGACACTTTTGTTCAGTGTTCCTCAAACAACTGCAGGGCCGTTTCTAGCTGTTTGGGGGCCCTATGCAATGAGGGAGAGGTTCCTAACCTTTCCAGATGATCTCTTACATTTTAAGAATAACAGGCACCAGTACATTAATACATCTAAAAGATATAAACAGTATAAATATGGCAAATATAGCAGTATAAACAGTGAGATCTATCAAAAATAAAGCAATAGATTGGACGTAGTGCAACTGGCAAGGCAGATGTGCTAAAAACTGTAGTTCCTCGAGCGGCCACTTGAGGCTGGCTACAGAACATTTCAACTTCCATAAACACTTAAAATGTCCAACCAAGGCTTAAAGTTGTAGCATAGTTAATAGTGTGGCCGCTTTGATTGACAGGTAATTGCCATTACAGATGGCTTATTTGGACCCAGGCATCATTCAGCCTACTTTAGGTCTGCTGAAATTGTTAATAAATAGTACACACTGAACTTTTTAACCTTAAATCTGTTTTTAAAAGTTATCCTGTTGAACATTATCTCTTCTTTCTTTGACCTACATATGTTTCTAAATGTTTACTTTATGATTCAGAATGCATGTAATAAAAAAAAAAAACAACAACTTTCCCCTCACTGCTCTTACTACTCATTTACTGCAAACTGTTGGTTTGACCACAATTTTGGTACGGTACTTTAAAGTGTTTCTCTGAAGAGCTTGTTTTGCTAACCTTTCTGCCCTGATTTCCTCCCAGACTGTGCACTGCAGGAAACCACATTAACGTTTTTTGATGTACCTCGTTTAATAGGCTGGAACATACTTGAAACACTTTGAATAAAATATCTTCACAGCTAGAACTGAGAGATCTGTCTTTGGAATCAGGCTTAAATTATGAATTATATTAAACCTTGCACATCCTCTGCATATCTTTTGACAACCAACCCGAAGCGTACTCTTTGCTTCATTCCCAGCACTCCTGCAAACACACTTTGAGGGCGGTGCGGCGCTTCACTAGCAGGACTGAGATGGTGTTTGACTTTGGTGCTCTAAAACACTTTCCTCGAGCTTGTGCTTGTGTTTTACTAAAGGTCCAGTAAGATTTAGTGGTATCTGTAGCAGTTAAGTTGCAGACTGCAACAAAATGCATTAACCCTCCGGTTATATGAGGCAAACAATATTATATTATATAATATAAGAACCAATATTAACTCTTTTAATGGATTACAATAGAAAGAAATAGAAAGAAAGAAATATAAATAGAATTACAATTAAAATGTACATGCACACTTTTATACCTTAACCCCTAACTATTTCCTGAATCCTCCCATTAATGTGCATGATATCCTCTGCCCCTTTCCTTAGTGCTCCATTGTCTGCGAAAAAACAACTATTAGCCCCAGAAAAGATTATTGGACACACAGTTTCCCACTACAAATCGACGTGAATACTTCGTATGTGTCCTATTTATTTAATACAGGGGTCTTCAACCAGGAGTCCATGACCCTTAGGGGGTCTGCAGAGTGACTGCAGGGGGTCCGCCAATTAATAACTGACAATTTACACTAAAATAATTTGATATTGAGTAAACTGCAAGTATTAATATGCAATTGTTATATTATTATAAATGATTCTATTATGCATTAACTTTGTTTAATCAATCATAAACACACATAGGCTGATAACTCTGTGTATAAATAGGTAAATAAGGTGAAATAAAAGGCGAATAAAGTAAATATAAAAGTTATTATAGGCCAGGTTTAAAATCTGACACATTTAAGAAAAAGAAGAATTACATGTGGGGGTCTCTCTTCTGTTAGTCTCTCATCCAAAGGGTCCTTGTGCTGAAGACCTCTGACCTGACACAGAGCCTTCTGGGTACACAGCGCCAAAAACAAGACTAGCGGCGCTAAGAGGAGCTGGATACGCTTGAGGAGAAATGATGGCGGATTACGAGCACAACAGAAGGAGTCACAGCGCTGACGGAGGTGATATTTGTGCTGGTTTAACGTCTAAAAAAACACGGTTTAGAAATGAACAGTGTTGAAGCAGTTAGCTGCATTAGAGCTGCACCCGAGTAATGTTAAACAGAGGAGGCGTCACTTAGCTAACTTCGCGTTAGCTCATGCTATGTATCAGTGGCTAGCTAATGCTAATACGAAGCTAACATAGTTTCTCACACGTTTCCTATGTGAGATAGCTGTGGAAACGGGCCAGGCTCTAGCTACTGGGCTAAAGTTTCTGCTAACGTTAGCCTGGCCATAAAGCAGATATCTGTTAGCCTGCTAAGCGGCTATTAGCCTAGCTAGTGTGCAAGTAGCTAACTGTAGCTATCATCAATTAGTGTAATGACGTTATTATGTGCATTACTCGTTAGCTCGCTGTGTTAATCGTAGTTGGCAGGTCTGCTCACACAGTCCCCGAGTGAACTTTTAAAACAGAGCGAGTGTAAGCTAAGTTACCTGGCTAGAAACATTAGCATTTACATTAGCATTTACTCAGGTAAAGGTGACATAGATAGCTTTTATTATTCTCCAGTTCACAGGAAACTGTTGTTCACCTTGGTGAGTTGTCTTGCCTCAAGCAGGGCCGCAGGAGGAGGAAGACAGAGTGAAAACTAAGCCTGTCTCTTGTAGCACTGTGGGAGGAGAAGGGACAGCAGTCAAACGCACATCCCAGCATCTCACGCCTGAAGACGAGGATGAGTCCTCTGCAAGCCAACCGGCACCCCCCCCTAAAGTCTCCAAGATAGGCTTTAGCATGAGCAGTCAGATGGGGAAGAAGTCGAACCCCATATCTATCAAACTTGGAGCAACAGTGAGTGTGCAGACTGCTCGCAGTTGCGATCATGACGTTCTGTTTGGATCTTATAGCTGTACCACAGCGTGTGTGAAAGTTAGGACACATACATTATATGATGCTACTAGAAGTGTAATATTCATTCATTGCTTGGATTCAGCCCCAAATACAAACACACACTGTTTGAAAGTGTCGTTCATGAATAGATTGATATAATTCAGACAGGATCAGGTGCTGCGGCAAAACTTTTCATCTTGCTAAATGACCGGCCTTATCGAAGCAGTTTAAATTGCAAGTCAGACACAGATTTAGAAGCTGGGTACATGAAACAAGCAAAGAGCAGAGTTTAGTCCATGAATCCACCTGGATAGTCTGTTTCAGAGGCATTTCAGGCTGACTGTGGAGGTATACCCGATCCGATGGTCTGATTGGCAGCTGCTGCGTGACGTCTTTTGCAGGACACTGTGTAGAAAAACCTGCGTTTTCGCCACTGCTCCAGATCTTGTCTGAATGTCGCCTAATTCAGTCATTAATCAAGTTAAACGTATCGAATGTGAGGATTTGTGATGCTGCTTTGTTTCATTGCGATTCCCTAAATCTTGCGTCCCTAACCTTTTTCTAGAAACCCAAAGAGCCTGTACCTTCACTTCCTTCAAAGAAGCTAGGGCTGGCGTCTGTTTTTAATGAAGATGATGATGTAAGTACACACATACAGTGATGCCATGGTTGTAACAGATCCATGAACAACAGATACGCAGAGGCTTACGTCTACTTTCTCTTGCCCTACAGAGTGAACCCGAGGAGATGCCTCCAGAAGCAAAAATGAGGATGAAGAACATTGGCAGGTACATGCCCACATACACATGATGGCCAATAATTCTTTCACCACCTTCTGCTTTCATCCATCTTTTCAATTCAGTAATATCAATTGAGCTTTAAATGACTAATTGCCGTCTTAACAGGGAGACACCAACATCTGCGGGACCCAATTCCTTCAACAAGGGCAAGCAGGGCTTCTCAGATCATCAAAAACTTTGGGAGAGGAAGATGAAAGCTCAAGCAGACAAACTGTAAATGACTACAGCAGCCTTTGTCACTAATGGATCACTTTGAATAGTTTAAAGCATGTCAGAGGTATCTACGGACTCTCAAACTAGTCTTCACTGTAGTCTGCGTGTTTGTGAACATGAGATGAAGAATACTTTAAGCCGTCTATGATACTCCATGACTGAAGTCACTATCAGCTGATGCTGACTGAGAGGAGAGGTGAAGCGTGGGGATATGGGGGACACACACACATTAGCCAGAATATCGTTTAAACGGCTGCTTTCTTCTGGCTAACGAAATATAAAATCTAGTATTTTAGAGCCCTTATGCCCCTTCTGTGACATGCTTGTTCCTATCTGAAGCTGGTTAGGTGTGATCCTGAGCACTCTTAGCGGCGCTTGTCTAATACGTGTAAAAAATGTACATAGAAGTGTGACCGTGTTTTATTTTTAAATCCACAAATGGGAGTGCGTGTGTTATGTTTACGTGTGTGTGTGTGTGTGTGCGCGCGCGCGTGCGTGAAGACCTAGGCTAGGCGTAAAGATGAATTGTTTTGATTCATTTAGTTTCTCATCATCAGTGTACAACCCTTTGTTTTCACCAGATGTGCCACCGCATAGGCAGTCTTGTTTAGGTTTCTGTGTTTTGCTTTTATGTTTGTTTGAGCTCTGTGCCAGTATTTTTGGCTTCGCTTACTCAATCTTGTATCTCCGTCTGCTTCACTGAAAAAAAAAAAATCTGCTGTGATCATTTTTATGTTCACAATGAAGGGACTGACAGTGTGTTCTTAGCTGATAAGCTGTAACATGGATACCTGGATGCTGGTGACATTAAGGGATTTCTCGGTTGTTAGCAATGATTAAGCACATTTATAAACTCTTACTCATCGCCGCTTCACTCACGCTTCAGAAATAGCCCCAACCCTTTTTGTTTCAGATGTTTGTGTTTATTCTGTGACTTCTTTTCCCCCCGTGATTTAAAATGTGAATTCCTCCGTGGGTTGGCGACATGTAATGGGGCTTTCCCCATCATAACCATCAATGAACACATATTTAAAAGTTCTAATAATAAAACATTTGGATGATTCGTAGTGTGTCAGGTGTTTATTGCTCCAAAAATACATGAACAACAGAAGTTGCATTTTTATTTGTTAAAATATAAACGTAATAATGCTTTAAATTGTAGAGCTGATAGGTAATGAATTATTCTCCGCTGTTTAATGGACACAGTCTTTTTTGGTACATATGGAAATCAGACATGACACACCACTACATACATTGAGCATGGCACAACGGCTGACTCATTTTCTTTCCTTACATCTGAAAATGACACATTATGGTTTGGCATACCTACCATCATGGAAACTTCCTTGACGCACTTGCCAATTCAAGTTTTAAACATTTGTAATGAAGAGTGTAGCAACAAGCTGCATTGTACAATAAATATGATTTAAAAATAAATATGCTGTACATCATGTTAGGAAATAAATGTCATAGGTAACAGTCTTAAATCATTGGTGCTTTATGAGTGAAACCAGCTTCATTCTGTGATCAGGCATGGCCTTCCTCAAAGATTTCCAGAAGTCGCTGGTGGCTCTGACGGCTTGCCCTGAGGTCCAGTACATTCTGGGTAGCACCTTCAAGGCCCTCTGGACCTGTGTGGGCAGGTCTGGCTGGATGAGGGCTGCTGTGGCTTTATTGGTCCATATTAGCAGGAGTCTGAGGGCAGACTTTTGCAGCAAAGCCTAAAGACATGGACCAAGTAGAAAGTCATAAACAATGATTTTCTCAGTATAAATGTGACATCAAAGACAAAATGAACCACTGAACAGTGAAGCGATTTGGTTTGGATTTTCTTGTGTTTACAGTTTTAGATTGATTTTCCTATGGTTTTTTTTATGTTAGTGAAATGCTAAAACGAAACCACTACATTCATGATTTTGTTGCCGGTAACTGAAACCCAGAAAACAATAGCTTTTTCCAATGAAAACAGGTCACGCTTCTACTAAAAATAGATGGAAAATGCTGGCCGGAAAGTAGGAGAATGATCACAAAAGTAAGGTATTGTCAAGTATGGTTGGCAGTTGATGGAATATTGGTGTGTTGTCACGTAAGTTTAAGCAATATAATGTAACTTTTCTACTATAAAACAACAGAATTAAATGTATCCTGACGCTGCACTGACTTAAAGGGTGACTCATGCATCTGCTGTGCCTGCACTTGGGTTCCTGGTATGATCTCCTGCGAGAAGTATGTTAATGCTTTATAACGCATAGTCCCACAACACCAGCTTACACCTTACATCAGTCAAATTCTTGTCATTTTCCACACCTTCATATATTAGAGTTGTTTGTTGTGTTACAGCTTATGTTGTCTAAACATGTCTGTGTTTATAGTGTTAAACTTTCATTAATGTTAATATTTCATAACTTAACATTCCCAAATGTTATATTATACGACTTCAGCAGTTCACTGTAATGATAATAATTAGATTATTAGATTGCATCTAATTTGCATTTCATAAATGATTGCATTGTATATGATGTATGCATATATGTAATATATGATACAGAATAGTGAAAATCAGGTAGGTTTTTTATTATTTTGTTTCATTTTATTCTTGGTATCATGTTTTTTTTTTTTTATGGTTAACTGTAACACCCAGTGATTTCACACACAGATGTGCTGTTGATATCTGAATCCCGCCCTGCCAATCTTGGGCGGTCATCAGCTATCTCCTCTTCAGCAACATTGAGCGACCCTTTTTATTTTATTATCTTTGTGTTTACTGTTTCGATTGGGCAACTTGTCTTGTAAAAAATAAAATAAAATGTCAAAGGCAAAGCCATTCAGTTTTTTGTGTGTTTGTATGTAAATTGGCAGTGCTGCGATGCAAGGGGCGCACCGCCTTAAATCTTGCCTAGGGCCAGCCAAATTGGTTAGGGCCGGGACTGAGCTCATGTTAGCTCACTTAGTTCGCCATACAGCCCCACAGACTATGCCAGTGTTTTCACTGATACGACGGGCGCTTCTGGACCACCGGTCTCTGTATGTGACTGCAGGCTGCCTGCAGAGGAGACGTTATTCACCTATAAACTAAAAGTGAAATTGTTGAAACAGCAGATTGTGCACACGGTGCCATCAGACCTGTAGATAACACTGTCGCTGTCACTTATTTCAGCAAAATCTAAATAAATTATGAATTTTAATTTTATGCCACTTACTGTATATATCTTGAATTAAAATAATTAATTATATCCTCAGGAATTACTGTTTTATACTGCAGGGCAGTAGGCTACTACTAGGCTATATCATCCCTACTGGTACACTTGCTTTTTGTTAATATGACAATATATATGACAATAATCATGATCTTGAAAAATGCAATCATGTTAACCTCTAAAGCCCCATCCTCTTTTTTTAGGCCTCTGCTTAAAAAATGTCCCCACACCCAAAATGAATATATATATCTGCAACTACAAAGTCAATTTGAATAATGAAAAATCAAACTTTTAGAATGAAATGTGGGGAGTGGGTTGACTTTATGGCACTATACATATTTTGATATTTGATAACTGATTTGTTTGGTGTTGCAGTTGTGTTTGGTGTGTGTAAATATGTGCTTGTAACAGAGTTTCTCCTGTTAAATTTAACATAATATAATAATATTGTGTCTACATTTTAGAATATTCTTAAGATATTGTGATAATACTCTTATTGTGAATGATGACAGCACTGCTTCATGTCATATGGGATGCATGGGAAAGACTCCTGTGTTAATGAATTGGGAGCATTTACCTGAACCTGAACGTACCTGAACTCCTGATTCCAGAACAAATATAGCATTGTTGTTCGAGAGGTAGTCAGCTGACAGGAGACAGATAAGCATACGGCTTCTCTGTATTGCAAGAACCACATCACTTGTATATACTGCAATAGAAAATGGAAACCATCAGACAACATGCACACAAACACACACACAATCACACACGGTTTATCATCTGACCTCCAGGAATCACATCTCTCTCCATCAGACAGAGGCGATAACCCCATTGGTCCTCTAAAACTTGACGTAGCAGCACTTCTAGCGGCTTTGAGCTGGTTTCACATGCTGTCAGTAAAAAAAAAAAAGTACTGTACTTTATATGCACTTTTAAAGTACTTTATCGGTAAGGTGGCATGATAATGAAATACAGAAACAGATATTACACACTGAGCATTGTGGCCTACCTTCCTTCGTAACTCCTTCCACCTCTTCTGATGTGGACACATATGACAGAAACACATCAAACTCTTTCTCTTCTGTATCGTGGAGGATGTGAAAGACAAATTACAGATTGCTAACTATTTTTTAAGCATTTTAAAGACCGTTTCAAGAAATGTATATATATATATATATATGCTTTGTTTGATTAATGTAATGCATTATAGGGTTAAGTACAAAGTGAAAGATGAAAAGAAATGTATGTATCTGTCTGAGGTAGAGCTTTATTGTGAAGCGAGGCCACATCCTGTCAGAACAACTTGTTTTGTGGTTTACGATGGCACAATGGTTTGCCTGCAGCCAGTGTTCAACTTTGGGTTCTTACTCCAATGCTTGTGTGTGTGTGTGAGAGAGAGAGAGTCTGCATTCTGACCTTCATCAAGCTGTCCACGTTTGAAGTGGGATCTGTAGATAAGTTGCAGTTCCAACCATTTCACATGCAAAACGATGCCCAGCCCCGATACCACCAGCAATAACACAATGGGATACCCAACCAGCCACGGCCAATTTTCTGAAACCCCGCCAAAAATACACTCATTATTGATTCATTCTATGTTTAAACAGCAATAAAATACAATCACTTGGGGGTGTCAGGAACTTTGAGGAATCTGTAAATATAAACTGACTCAATATCACCTTACAGTGATATAGTGAACTTCTTCTGCAAACTGTTGCTTATTTACACATTCGGCAACATTTGCATTCATTCAGAGATGTGTTTGGATCCAATACTCCTCCATTTAGCTCTGCTTTACTAGCTAGTTACTAACTTTGCATGTCTGTCATTTAGTGTTGGATATTTGGCACAAGGTTAAGTATACTAAACACTAAAACACTAAAAGGCTCTGGGTAGTGATTCCTTTCACATTAAAGCAACATTGTGTAACTATTCTACCATAAAATAACCAATTTGAAATAATTTGATGCTACACTGACTTGTAATCAGTTATGTAATCAGGTACTATGTGACTTTGTGCTCGCGGTACAGTCACCCACAAGAAGTATATAACGCTTTACGGCAGTTAAACACCACTAACTATTTCACTTGATGAAACTGGATCAACTCTGTGATTTACAGAGTTTCCTGGTGGTCAGTAAAGTGCCAGGCTGCCTGAATTTTCAGCTCAAAGCACTGCAGAGTGTCACTGTTTGGGTGTTTTGGAACATTGGGAAGAGTATGTTTTCAGACCTGGGTGGGGGTGAATGCTGACAGGGAGTGGAGCCGGTGTCGTCCCAGAACCAGAAATGGGCACGTAATGGACATATAACAGAGATGAAAAGACCGAAGGGGACATTGAGCAGTGACTGAGCAAGAAGCCGCCAGACAAGAGTAAATCTGGGGCTGATTTTTTAGTCATTTGGCGAGAGCTTGGTGAATTGCTGAATCACAATTCCTATGTATAGTTCTGAGCGTAGTTGTTTGTTCCTGTAAATCTAAAAACATATTGATTCGCAGCTTTAAAAGTTGCTCGGCACAAAAACAAACCAGATCTTTCAATCTCACAACTGAGATCATTCGGTAACTGTATCAGCTTGGGTGTTTTGTATATAGTTGTAGGTGGTGTCACCATTGTGCTAACCGGGGTGGTTAGATCAGACCTCAATGAATTTTTCAGTTCGAGCAAAGCTGTGTAAATGGGTCAAATGCTGCTTTTTTTTCCAACCACAGCATCATAAATAGAAGTTCTGGCAGCCTTCAGGTTCACAACTTTGAGCACTGAGTTTTACAGAGGCACACATACATCGGTCACTGGGTCAGAGCAGTGTGCCTCCCCTGGCAGCAGAGACTTTCACTGCATAACCTACTACTAGTGCTCCTGTGGTGTAAAATGTGTAGCATAATTGCATTTTCAGGTAGAAAAGCAGCCAGTTTGAAAACCTGGAGGGACTTTCCTTTAGATTTGTACTCGATTTTATTTGACATTCCACAAAATGATTCAAACTGTAATGCAACAATATGACGAGACACTCTAGTACGAACAAAGAGAAAGATGTAAAGGTGACAACAGAAGAATGGTACCTTTAATTTTCTTCTTGAGCTTGATGGTGACACTGCTTTTTCCAAGTGTATTATTGGCCATGCAGGTATATGTGTTGTTCAGATGTTGTAGAGTCACCTCTTTTATGATGGCTGTTTGTGTGACCTTGACCCATTCAGTTGGATTCATCCTCTGACTGTAAGGGAAAGAAAATCAGTGCATCCTAATGAAATCCTACTGTCATGTCAAGTCTGAAGCATCATATCTTATATACTGACTTAAAAGACATTAAGTGACTCACTGTTGCTGCCCCATGGGTAGTAGAGTCACATTTTCAATGTTCCCACCATAATGCATGTACCACTGCACCACTGGTGAAAAATTTGCCTCATAAGGAAAATTAATCTCACATGTAAGAGTGTGAGACTGACCTGGAATTAGTACAATATTATTAATGAAAATATCTCACCCTTAATGTCCTATAATAAAATTAACAACAGCAATCAATGTCTTATTTATGTAACATCGAAACATTAGAAGATGTTCAACTGTTTTAAAAGAGCCAAATCAATTACATACAGTGATGACTCTTACTTTTAAATTAAATGTGCTATTAATGCTGATAGCTGTAGGATTATATCATGGCACATTTGGACACACTCACCAAGCTCCACTTCTTCTGTCTTGTTGACATCAGGATACGTAATCATGGGAGGGCGACTTTCACGAGCTGTTTGGGCATGGAACAAAATAATAATAATAATAATAAACCGGTTCTTTATTATAATCTGTCTACATACAGTACATTCTTTATATATGATATCCGAGCTCTCCTTCGACACACCCACCCATTTACTGATTCTCTATTTACTAATGATCTATTAATCTTAAAGCTCTCTATTAAAATCTGCCAAATTAATTCTATTAAAATATAATCTGCTGCTATTTCCTGTTTGTAACCTTCTGTCAAAGCACTTTGTTGACTCTGTTTTTAAAAGGTGCTCTGTAAATAGAGTGAATAAAGACAAACAAACACAAAACAGCACAAAATACCGTGCGTACAATCTAACTATCTATCTTTATCTTTGGATATTATCTCCAGAATGATCGGAAACATGCATTTCCTGGAAATGTATCACTAACAGCACATCCTCTTGAGATAGCCGTGGTTTTTATGTGAACAGCAGGATATGAAGAAAAAAATTATATAAGATGAACTGAGTTCATGGTGTGTATGCAATTTCTCAAAATATTTGTTGTGACCCAAACCATGATATTTTCATATTTATAGTCAATTACACTGATGACAAAGGTCACCTGATGGTGATGGACGTTTGTTGGAGAAAACACCAAAAAACTGTTTTTAATTATCTTTGTTAATAATGACACTAATTTGTGTATTAACCCCTGGCAGCATAAAGACTGGACAGCGCATGTGTGACGTCACTCGTAGGTTTCTAAAGAGCCGATTTGAAGCTCAGTGTGGATCTGAGGCAAAAAATCAGTACAGTTGTCATGAACGGGGAAAGGGGGGGGGGGGGCAAACCTGTTTTCTGTACCAGGCTGTAAACACGTTTATTTCTGCTGTTAAATATGGGCGCTTATGGACAGTTGACATGTTCTGCAGCCAGCCTCAAGCAAGAAGCACACGCACACAAACACACACCCACACATACAGTACTTACATATGACTGTGACATTAACAGCCCTCCTGATGGTCAGTTTGATTCCTTGCTCAATAATTTGTCTATCACAGAAATATCGACCAGCATCGCGCTTATAGACCCCGCAAATATGTAACGTCCCATTTTCCACACAGAATCGATCCCTCTGGGACACAGCTCTCTTATCCTGCAAGAAAGCAGGTTTTAAAAAAAAGTTTTTACTGTTACGTTTCAATTGTGAATGGATCTGGTCGTGTGTTCCTTACCTTGTACCAGATGACCTTTGTCTCTGTGTTGTTACTACAGCTGCGACCTGGGCAGTCGATCTTTCCACCTTCTTTCACAAACAGCAATTGATTGCTCTCGTTAGGCTGGGAGCATTCTAGACTCCTCTTCACCACCTGTAGATGGAGGGACAAGTTTCTGCCACTGGGCAGAGACAAGAGTCACTTCACTTCACTTGAAGCAGTATTAGTTTAACACTGATTATATTATAGGTACTGTATATGTACTGCTTAACTTGCGGTTGTAAGCTGAGTTCTATTTTTATTTGTATGTTATATACTTCTAATGATTTATTTTTTTGATAATCTATCTTGCACTCATTTCTGTCTTTATGCTGAAACACTTGAATTCCCACTCTGGGTTTAATCATAAGCAGTAGACGCAATGATGGCGACAAGAAAAAAGTGATTATTTACCCTGTGAGGCATGTGTACTTTCCAGAATGCTTTACTTCTGCTAGGAACTTCCGCTGGCAGTGAAAACACGGGCAGTCATTTCCTTCTCTGCCTTCTCCAGTCATGGACCAACATGGCATCATAAACATTTCCCCTTCCACGGCTCTGTAGTAGTATGTGGTAATATTCTGCTGATGCCCTGGAGACATTTGGTACAGAGTCGTATATTTCAGTTATACTTAAATGTCTCACACACAACCACACACATACTCTCACACACACAGTTTTTCAACTGTAATATTGAAATACAATTTGAGTTTAAAGGACATACCTGTTACTTTCTTTCGTAGGCTTCTTCCCATACAACACCCCTCCAACAAGATGGGAAAGAAAACAAATACCACAACGTATACGGTTTGCATCCTGTGTCTCTAGATCTGTAAACACTGCCGGTTGATTTCAGTCCTGATTCTGATGAATGCCGATGCATGATGTCTGTCTTCTTGACATGTTTTTTTTTTCTGTCTTTCTAACCGTCTGATGTTTACTCACGTATAACCACATCTGGAGTTCTTGGTATTTTCTCACAATCGCTTGCACCTCGCCTCTTAGGCGGTCGCATGAGGCGGATCATTTTCACAGGACACACTGAAGTGTAGTAGGTGGTAACCTATGGTTTCCTGTTTGATTGTGTTTGAACATGATTTCATCAGAATTCGCTCAAGACCCGTGTTCATGTTAGTGTGTGTGTTAGTCACTTCCTATGTTAAGTGTGGAAGAACTTCTACACCACCACACACCAGCTGGTGTTGTGTAATATTATGCCATGAGAGAAAACACTAACTGCAGCAAAACCTCTTTTGTGATTAGAAGTAAAGCAGATTTTACAAGTGCATTTTTTTTTTTTTTACATAATACGAAAGGTAGATCCAAACGTGGTTTACTAAGAGCACGTTTAGAGACAGAAAGCGTGGTGCACACGCTCACTGCTTTGAGCTGCAGAAAATCCTGCATGTGGTCACATATACTTTCACTGGCCTGGTTTCCAATCCCACCGCACATTCTAGCCTATATTTCAGCTCCACCAACTCTGTGGTTTCTTAGTGTTTAAGAAAATGATGGTGGGAAGTGGGAGTTATTTGTTCTAGTTAATACTCTGTTTTTTTAATTAATTCAATTTCTAACAATTAAAAGAATAGAATAGTTATAGTGAAATGACTATTATATATAGTATTGTATTGGCGAGGCGGTCTGACATCTCTTTGCTCAAACAAGCTGCCTGTAAGGACAACTATGTCACTGTTAATTATGCACAACTTCAATCCTTAAAATAATTTGAACAGGTAAGTTGCACAAGATTCACCCTCAGTACAGTTGTCATGAACAGGGAAATGAGCTATAGAGACCAAAACAGTTTTTTGTACCAGGCTGTAAACTAGGCTGTTTATTTCTTCTGTGAAGTTGGACATTTTAACATGGGGGCTCATGGAGATTAAACAGATTTGCAGCCAGCTTCAAGTGGCTGCTCAAGGAACTGCAGTTTTTGGCACTCGTGCGTTTGCTTCACTTTACAGCCATGGAGGCTGCTGCGTGTTTTCCACATGATGTGATTGGACATGACTGTTTGTTAAGCCCCTTCGCCAAACAGTGATCATTTAGTCATCGCTAACAAGGACGACTGCCCCAGGAGCAGCAGTACCTATCAACAATATCACTGGGATCCTGCATCTGCATTATGACAGTTTTAAAACATTTTTGTTAAAGCTTTTTTAAAGCTACCACTTATGAGGTGTGGTGTGCTTTTTACTCAATGGGAACTTCCAGTAACAGTGACCCAGCTGTAACCTTCGCCCCCACACAGGTTGATCCAGCTATGATAGTGAAGTTCCTGTATCCTGTCAAACTTTACAAGTCAAGTCATGGAGGTAATACTAGCTTAGGTAGCTAGCCACAACTGATAAAATCTGCCACCAGTAGTGGCAGATTTTATCAGTCACTACCTAAAAGTCAAGTAGTCAACCTAAAAAAAATCTATGTTGGTGGAACTGTACGAGTAAACTACAAGAGAAAGTTTGTTATGCCCAAGAACAGTAACCAAAGTGACTTTGGAATAAAATACAATTTATTTTGAAGTCAGGTCACATCACGGCAGCACATTTCATGCTACAGTAAATACCGTAGCAGCATTACAGTCACATTGCAGATAGTGATTTGGGTGAGTACGAGAACAGAGCTGGCATGTTCAAAAACAAATTCAAGTAAAAGCTTCCCATAGAAGATCTATGTACACAGTGGTGTGGCTGCTACGGCATGACAATAAAGATGAAGACTTCAGTTGTACCAATGAAATATGCAACCCTGTTTCCAAAGAAGTTAATGTAAATGTGAATTCATGAGGTGTAAGAAACAATTTTACATTTCACTCTACATGATGTCTTTTGTGACGTCACGAAAAAGTTGCTCGGGTCAGCAGAAAATTCAAGAACACAGCACAGAACAACATAACAAATTAGGACAGTGAAATGTTGAAAATGTTGAAAATGAATTAGGTTCAATGGAAATTCTTTATTACAGTTACAGAATAGATAGATGAGAGCATCTTATCTTGTCATTCCCCCTGCACTCTTTTGAGTAAAAACAGTACCTCATACAAGAAGCAGAAAATAAGACTACCACACAGCTTTTTCATTTCACTATGGACATCCACTATGGCCACTCAGGCAAACAATTCTGTCACTGCCGAACAATGATCAGGTCCGTTATACCGGTACACTAAAAATAAATAAATAAATAACAAAACAGGAGTTGCTGAGTGTCCTTTTAGTGTGCCACCATCCAAGTGTACCAACAACTTGGAGACAACTAACAGTTCCAGGTAATATCTGTCACTTTTTTCCCCCCCTGTTTTTGTAGGCTGTAATGTTAGCCTACTGCAGAATCAGCAGCAGCACAGCTGTCTGTATTTCAGTGTGGTTATTAGGTGACCTAAAATGAGTAGAAAACAGGTTGGTTTTCAGCCCGCTTCCTACATAACTTTGAGCTGTTTACGAGCTTCATTACAATGTAGGTCAGCTCAACTTCTGTGATTAAATATTACTGTGGTGGTGTTTTAAGTTACACCATCGCTAACTTTTCTGACTGGCACAATCGGCATTTACTCAGTACGATCATTAACTCACAATGTCGTGTTTCCCGCGGACTTGCAACACTGACTGACTTGGCGGATTCTCCAGGTTGGCCTGAATCAACAGATCCGGTTCCTCTTATTGTCCTTCCCTCTTTGGGGAAGTAATTAAAGTTGTAAGCTGGGTTTTTTTACTGTTTGAAAAAATGTGACGCAGCAGCTTTCACAGCGATTGCTTCAAGCCAAAAGGGGCTTATGGAGAGACGCATGGCTGTTCTCATGAATGTCAGTAAACGTTTTTTAAAATCAATTATTTTTTGTATTAATATTGTTAAGTCACGTACTGGAAACACATGTAATACAGGCAATTAGTTTTGCATTGTACCAGTAATATCCTAGATTGTTTGAGGTAAAAGTGTTATTTTTGGTGTACACTGTGGGGCAGGTAGGTGATAGCGTAGCTCCTTCCAGAAGGAGGAGGAGAGAGGCCTGGAGCTTTGGCCTTTCCAGGTGACACAGTCTCCAGCCTTGCCAAGAAGCTGCAAGGCCTCTGGTATCGACACATCTGTTGCCTCAGTTTTGATGAAAACCAAGCGAGTCTGTCGCTCCACAAGAGCTTCATGGATGGCACTCAGCAGACCAGATTCTGGACCAGGATCTGGAGAGGTGGGAACCAAAACCAGCGTCCGGCTTTGCTCTATACAGTCTAACACTGCCTCGGCTACAGCTGCGAACAACCAGAGTTCAGATTAGACATTACTGAAATTCAGATTTTTAGGTAGATTTCCTTCAAAGTAGATCTTAAATACGTACATTCCCCTGGTAAGACGTCACGATCAAAAAGACAGAGACTGTAACCAAACGTCTCTTCCAAAACACTCTCCAGCTGATTTCTGTCATCTTTATTCAGCCCTGTGTCTGTGTCGCTCTTGTAAGACATCAAAAAGGCATCGTAGCTCTTTCCATCTGAGCGGACGAACAACAGAAGCTTTGTCATTTTTTTCTGCAGTCCAAAAATAGCTCAAACATGTTAACGTGAATCATAAAAACTGTTAAGTTCAAATAAAACAAGTACCTGAGGTGCTGCTGTGTAAGCCGAGAGTGTCACGCAGGAAAAGAGTGACGTCAATTTTGAACTTCACGTAGATAACTACTGTCACAACCATCACTATCACCATGGAGACAATGCCACGAACCAAGGCTTTGTAAGAAGGCTTAGCTGTACAGAAATAAAGGGGAGAATGAATGAATGAAAATCAATGTGTGAATGAGAGCTGGATTAGATATGATGCTGAAATGATAAAGTTTGTTCACAGAGACACTAGACTAAACAATTAATTATTATAAAATGAATGAACAGATTAAGCAATGATGAAAATAATGGTTGGAAACTAGGAAAGATGACTGAAGAGGTTTGGGATGGAAGTTACTGAACACACACTGGATCTACACATCCATCCGTCCATACATACAATTTTGTGCCAAGGTGATGTTGACATGTTGTTGGTAGGCTTCTTTGTCACTTTCCAGTTTACAGGTGTAGTTTTTTGATAGATCCTCCTCTGACACTTTTTTGAAGACCAGAGATGCTGTCATCTTTATTCCTTCGGTATCATTTTCACTGGAAAGGAAAGGAAAGGAAACAATGAAGGAGGATTACTGACCGATGGCTAATTATTTGCTCAGTGCGTATGGGACTACGTTTAATATTGCTGGTACATTGGTTGCCGTGTGAAATTGTAGTAAACGGATGCGCTGACGTTAGTGTCCACAAATGAATCCCCAATTAACCACATCACCTCTTCTTTGTCTGAATACAGCAGAGCTTCACAATCAATCACCTTTGGTGAGCCTAGAAAAAAACAGTTTGCGCAAGATTTAAAGGCGATCATTTAAAAAGTGGGAAATTGGATCAGTACCGCAAGATTGAAACTCACCCAGATCTACGTAAAAAACGTCACCCATGCGTGGTGAAGTGATACGTGCAGATTTGTTTGGTATATCTGTGCAAAAAAAAAGAGAAAACACTTGACATGTTTTTGTTTTGAAAATATATAAACATACCCAAGAGGTGTTTTCCTTACCTTTTGGATCGACTTTAAGCATCACTGTAAAGGTCATGTTATATATTTGACCATGATACAGGTAAGGTCTGGTACAGGTGTAGACACCATGGTCATTCTCCTTCACCCTCGAGAAGTAACTCGATTTTAGCGATGACCCCCCCTCCTGCAAGATGGAAAGTTTGATTTTAAATCACAAAGCGACTTTCAATGAAGAAAAAACAAACTGTGATGTGATGTCATAATAATTTCACTAATTTCACAATCAAATCTAATTCACAAAAATCTGCTGCTGTCGTGTTTAAATACCTTGTGCCACATGATGTCCTTGCTGGTTATATTCAGTATACTCTTATCAGGTAAATTTGCATCAGGGCAACTCAATTCGCAGACCTCTTGTGCCACACATGTCTTAGGGTACATGGTCTCTTCTTGCACTGTGGTGTACACCATCAGGCTGAACCAGGAAATTCTGCTGGCATTCCTGTCACGTTAGAAAAAGTTTAACAGGAAGGCTTTAAGGATCAGTCTCCAAAATATGATTATGATTACAATTAAATCAATTATAATATTTTTGTATCATTTCTTCCATTCTCAACACGTACACGTTTCAAAATTACGTGTAAGAAACTTGAATCTGTCCTTCTGCATGTTGACAGAGTTTCACAAATAACATATATCCTTAATATTATTAAGGATTGATTGAACCTTACCCCAGAGACCACGAGTAATTCCCCTGATGATTTACAGAAGCACTGAGAATCACAAGACTCCTCCCATGAATAAGCACACCCATCCGCATCTGCTCTGCTGATGACATCTTAGTCAGATCCATCTTCTGGGTGGTGTAACTGGTCCAGATCGATTTGGCATTGTCACACCTTCTACAAGGGCACTTCAGTACCACCAAGTCACCTGCCTTCACATATACCTCTTGGGCTCTCCAGGCAGATACACCTGAGAATACATGTCACAATTTTTAATGAATTTTACAGTGTAAAAATATATCTTGAATTGGTTGTCAGTGTCATAAATATTATTTCTCAAGGTGGCAGGGTAATCAAAATAGAGTTGCCACCGGAATAACTTACAGTAAATGGTTGCTGTGATTATACGATTATACCCTTTACAAGTCACCTGCCTTGACACACACCTGTGATTGAATGTCACAAATGTTAGCCAAACATATCATTATTGCTTCGCATCACACAGACACGTGGCTGGTCAAAACCGGTACCAGTGAAACGCCGGCATCCGGCAGAAGCTTATTTGTAATTGCTTTTTGCATGTTGTTATAGAGACTCATCACAGTTTGGTTGTGTGCCATTGAGAGAAGCGCACAAGTTTTATAACTAGGTTCAGGAACAAGACCGGGACATTGACCTCTGCACCTAAAACCCTACACCACCACCTACATCTCCTTTTTTTCCTTCTCTTTCTTTTTTAATACAGGAACTGATGTGGCTCTAATCATGTACAGCGACTCCCTCCTGATTTTATCCATATAAAGGACCCCGATTTCTTGACTCATCCCTCCTGCAGAGCATCTTGGTTCACCTTCATCCACAATATGTTATAAACCAGTCTAAATCTACATCCACATCCATCCATTGGTGTGATCTTAATGATCTTAATGATGTGGTTTGGTTTGAGTTATACTTGCAACCACAGTTTTCAGTTTGTCTGTTACATTCTAGTTTCTGCAAAAGGTTTCTGAGAGGATTTTTTCTTGATAGCTTGTGGTTTGTGATTAAGATAAGAGTTGTATTTATTCATTATGAGAAGTCTTTAAAGCTGAACTTTAAAGCTGGAGACGGCCCTGGTCATTTCAGGTTCGGGGCAGGAACTCTATAAATGTATTACATATCTTTCACTGTTTGTCAGAATCTGAACCGCCTCGTGCGAGTGAGGACCTCTGACCTTTTACCTTAAATACTTATGTTAATGATGTTCTTGCATATAGCAGTTGCATGCTCACATGGTCTTTTTAACCTCATTTATTTATTTATTAGTAACTTTGTTCATGTGTTTGTCTCCGGAATTTCCACACTGCTAAATTTTAAATGATTAAACTATTCACATCAAAGAAATCCACATGTTCAAACAGTCATTATTTATTTTTATTTTAAAAAGACTTGGAAACAAAATGAAGCAAATGCCTGGGGCTGAATTGAAATTATTCTCATTTGGCTGGCTATAACTTCTAGATTTTCTGTAATGACATTCAATTTGATTTTGGGAAACGCTGACATCAACAATATTAAAAGCAGTTAACCACTGGTGTTAGGTCTTTTGGTTTCAGTATGAAGTCACATGGGTCAAGTTTGTGTAAGTCAGCACTGGTCAGCGCATTAAAGCAAATAGAGAGAGATGTATCAATGTATTTATATCAGTGATATATGCATGTGTAAGATCTTTGATGATGACATCTGCATGTCACAATACAGAATACACACCACTGTCAGTGCTGAGGTAATTTCTTTAATTCATCAGCAATCCAATATTAGAACATGACTTTTAAATGGCTCATTCTGCATAATCAGTATTTAATTCAAGATGTTGCTCTGGTGACAACGTATTTCTGTACTGTGGTATCACTTTTAATTCATAAAAAAATAGTTAGTAATGCATTTTATCATAAAGTTTTATTTTTATTTTACACATTTTGGTCAAATATGCTGTTTTCTTCAGATTTTAGTTTCTTATTCTGCTTCCTCTTTTTTTGTTCTTGATTGTCGCTGAAGAAGTGCGTCGCTATTTTTTCATCTAATCTAATAAAATATAACGCTGATTTGATTTCTCACCCTTTAACGCCACTTAAGAGCATTTTCTTACCTGGCAACGATGTGAGGAGGAAAAGCAGACCGAGCAGAAGTATTTTCAACATCGTGTCAAGCTGCAGAAGTTGCGCTGCTCGGGACGCGCTGAATTATCTCCACACGCAGTTCTGCCGACAGCTTGTCAAGTCCTTGTCAAACCACAGTGGGCGATATTGAGAAATGAAACTTAAGGAAGGACGTCACTGCAATTTAAACACCCCCGGAATCTCCCACTATTAGGATTATGATTATTATAAGTAGTCGTAGTATTACATTCCTATTTGTGGAGTGTTACTGATCTTTCCTCTTCATGACAAAATGACAAAAAGCGAAACTTGAACTCCTCTAAACCTCTTTGTAGTTGTTTAGTGACACTCAGAAACTCAGCTCAGGTACAGCCTACAAACTAACCATCGGAAACAACAATGACGCTGACTCATTTATTTCTTGTGATAGGGGGCTTACCTTCACATTCTCTCAGCAGAAGCTGGATACACCGGAGACAAGTTCACAGTGATCCAACAACCCACCTAAGCGGGTCTAGTCCAGTCTCTGTGTTTGAAGCTGATCTGACCACTGAGCTGAGGATGAAGTGGTGGAAGAAGTACTGGTCTTTTTTTTTTTTTTACTCCAGTAAAAGTAGCAACCCCACAGTGAATGAATAGTTAATATGCAACCATCCATTATTATATTTGCTATATATATGTGTGTATATATATAGGGATATTATTTATTCATTGTTTTCTGGGTCTACATGTAAGCAGTGTTTTAATGTGATCAGCCTGGAGTTAGTTTTATTAAACTCATTTTAGTTTAATGTATAACGATTGATTAGATAAATGTACGCATCACTCTGCAACACACCTACCAATGTACAGCTGGACCTGCTTGCTTTCTTGCTAAACTCACTGTTTAAAAGAGTCAAAAAAGCGCTGGACTCTATGCTTTCCATAATGCAACTGATAATAGCATCATTAATGGCATTAGGGGCTATTTTCAGCGACTTGACTAAGACTCTCCAGCAGTCATGAAGATGTTTTCACAGAGATTGAGTGGTAACGTGACCTTTGTGTGTGAAATCAATGGAGTTTCCCCCTTGGGAAAAAAAATGGTTCACATGCTCACATTTCCACCCAACAGCCAACAGTATCTACTGATTTACTGTCAAGACAAGTCAAGATTAAATGCCTTTTACAAATGGCAGTTTATATCACACCGGTGGCAGCAGCATTAAAGTGGATTTAATAGCAAAATGCACACTACCTGCTCGGCACCAAACAGAAAACAGGCACTTTTAAACACAAGCTGGTGGAGAAAGTAGAACCATAAAGAGTCTGGGGAGTCAGTAGAGACCAGAAAACAGCTAAAAGACAGTTAATACTGACTTACATTCACCAAGAGGCCATAAAGATGACTAAGAGTTTATAATGTTAATGAGTAAATAAGCAGACTACTACCAGGTCTGAACAACTTGAAAAGTGGTGATGTGTCAATGTTGCCACCAAGTGGTCAAACACTTTAGCGCAAGTTTAAAGTAATATTTCTTAATATTTTCATGAAAGTTTGATTTTTTTTCCAGCAAAAGCAAGTCCATGAATTATATTCTATTTTTTTCTAGTTTTTTATTGTTCACTCTCATACAGTATGCTCGTGTCAGCTGTATTAAATCACTGCTATTCCAAACCAAACATTTCCTATTGTTTATGTTTAAAGTGTTCAACAGGTGACGCTGAGCGTGGCTTGTATTCGAATGTATTTGTCTTCTTGTTCATCTTGTTCCATCTTTCATTTTCTGCATTTGGTCATCGGCAGATTCAGTTTTACTTTGTGAGGAGTGTTAAACAGCAACTGACTGTTACTCCCACCATGTAAGGAGAGCAGCTGTCAAACACCAGCACGACTTTCTTCACCATGACTGTTTTCCCATCTATTTCTTAATTGTAGACGGAGCACCAGTTTATCTTCCAGTAACAAAGTCTCCAGAATCCTGGGAATTGTGGTAAACTTCCCATGGTAAGCATGGATATGGCTAAATCTACCAGGATTCACAACAATGACTGGTCAAGAAAAGGGTGTTTAAATATTTCTACTCACCCGTGTCTCTCGTGATAGAGAAGATTTAGATTTTGCAGTAATATTGATCAGTGTGTGTGTTTCTCAGGACAGCTGTTCTTTGTAGTTGTGTTTATAGACTCCTCCACTAGGTGACAGAAGAGCATCAGAAGCTCACATATGAACTGCTCTCCTCAGGTCACCTGCTTATCAGGTTGTTAAAGTGAGTGAGCAAACAATGGGCTATTTATTCAGCAAACGTGGGGCAGCTATGTCTCTCTAGCTACCTGATGAATAGAAGCCAAATTGTTATAAAAAAATAGAGTTTTATATAGTTTTATACTGTGTTTAAATGTCTGAAATCATATGACGTGTATGTGAGCTTGTGTGTACTTCTCACCATTTCTGTTTTCACTTCTCACACACGACTTTGCTGCTAAAGCCGGCAGGGTAAAGTAAAGGTCAGGTTGATGTGTAAGAAGTCCCGAACAGAACAAGGGTCAGCGACAGGTCGGAGAGGTGACATTTAAATTGCGGAAATGCTGACTACTGATTAAGGAAACTAAGAAGACAATATGATGCTATCTGTATCTATGGGGAGGGGTCAGAGACAGCCCATTAGAGAGTGTATAAGAACCAACTGTCAGAGCTCCACAGGGAGCCTTTTTCTCTGTAACCCCTTTTGCGTGTCGCACTGTTAAACGCTCCTTCTTGTACGAGAATAAATTCAACTTAACTTTGATACTTTGAATCCAGTCTTCCTCATTGGAGGGTCATTTGAAATTCATATAACACAAATATTCACAAGTCTTGAGAAACATATCTAAAAATGTACTTTCAATTTATCAAATGTAGAGAGACATAACCACAAACCAGTGATTCCAGCTTGTTAATATAATTTATTGATAAAAAAAATATATATATTAAAGTGAAAGTTTATACAGCAGAAACACACTTGTCTGAGGTAGACATTTGACACACACAGATAAAGCACAGATGTGAATAATACAATACATGATTGACTGAACTCCATGTATCTTCCTGGTTTTCTGGGTCGTGATAATTTGATTACAACACAAACACCTGTATGTTTTCTCTTCAATGACAAGTTGAAATGTCTGCAGCGAAAAAAGGCTCATTTGCTTAATGCTGTGTGTGTTCAACCAATCAAGAGCTTAAAACGTGATAAAGTTATTGAGGTAATAAGTCATGAGGGGATGGAGAAAATGAGCTACACTGTAAATTCTGAGAAAAGCTTCATGATTATAAAGATTGATAACTCGATTCGCATATTGCAAAATATTTTAACAGTTAGCATCCTCGATAGCTGTCTGAGGTAAACGTGTCATTTTTGGTGCGCGTTGCAGGGCAGGTAGGTGATAGCGTAGCTGCTTCCAGAAGGAGGAGGAGAGCGGCCTGGAGCTTTCGCCTTTCCAGGTGACACAGTCTCCCGCCTTGCCAAGAAGCTGCAAGGCCTCTGGTAATGAATCAGAGCCTGACACATCTGTTGCCTCAGTTTTGATGAAAACCAAGCGAGTCTGCTGCTCCGCAAGAGCTTCATGGATGGCACTCAGCAGACCAGATTCTGGACCAGGATCTGAAGAGGTGGGAACCAAAACCAGCGCCCGGCTTTGCTCTATACAGTCTAACACTGCCTCGGCTACAGCTGCGAACAACCAGAGTTCAGATTAGACATTACTGCATTCAGATTTTTAGGTAGATTTCCTTCAAAGTAGATCTTAAATACGTACATTCAGGACGGTAAAGACAGAGACTGTAACCAAACGTCTCTTCCAAAACGCTCTCCAGCTGTTTTCTGTCATCTTCATTCAGCCCTGCGTCTGTGTCGCTCTTGTAAGACATCAAGAAGGCATCGTAGCTCTTTCCATCTGAGCGAACCAATGACAAACAAAAGTCAAATGGCGTGTAGACGGAGACAACATAGCTGGCTGCATTGACCATGCAATTCATAACAAATAGCCCACCTGAAATACTGCTGTAGCAAGCAAGAGTGTCTCTCAGAAAAAGAGTGATGTCCATTTTTAACTTCACGTAAACAAGTGCTGCTCCAACAATCACCACCACAATGATCACAATGCTGAGAGCCAGGTAGTGAGGGAAAGGTGAAGCTGTGGGGGCAGAAAGAACAAATAACTAAACTTCTTGTAACTTAAACGTGTGGAGTAGTGTTTAACATGTGTAGGTCCCAGTATCATCAAATCAACTGGTTCAAACTTCATCCATCCATCCATCCATCCATCCATCCATGCATCCATCCATCCATCCATCCATCCATCCATCCATCCATCCATCCATCCATCCATCCATCCATCCATCCACCCTACCTTTTTGTGCCAAGGTGATGGTGACAAAGATGGAAGGTTGGCTGTCACTTTCCAGTTTACAGGTGTAGTTTTTTGATAGATCCTCCTCTGACACTTTTTTGAAGACCAGAGATGCTGTCATCTTTATTCCTTCTGTATCATTTTCACTGGAAAGGAAAGGAAAGGAAACAATGAAGGAGGATTACTGACCGATGGCTAATTATTTGTCAGTGCGTATGGGACTACGTTTAATATTGCTGGTACATTGGTTGCCGTGTGTAATTGTAGTACACTGATGCGCTGACGTTGGTGTCCACAAATGAATCCCCACTTAACCAGAACACCTCTTCATACTCTGAATACATCAGAGCTTCACAATCAATCACCTTTGGTGAGCCTAGAAAAAACAGAGTTCACACAAGATTTAAAGGCGATCATTTAAAATGTGGGAAATGTTTGTATGTGGATCAGTACCGCAAGGTTGAAACTCACCCAGATCTACGTAAAAAACGTCACCCATGCGTGGTGAAGGTGATACGTGCAGATTTGTTTGGTATATCTGTGCAAAAAGAAAAAAAGAGAAAACACTTGACATGTTTTTGTTTTGAAAATATATAAACATACCCAAGAGGTGTTTTCCTTACCTTTTGGATTGACTTTAAGCACCACTGTAAAGGTCATGTTATATATTTGACCATGATACAGGTAAGGTCTGGTACAGGTGTAGACACCATGGTCATTCTCCTTCACCCTCGAGAAGTAACTCGATTTTAGCGATGACCCCCCCTCCTGCAAGAATGACAAAGCGAATGAATACCAATTTTCAACTGTGATGTGATGTCATAACAATATTCACAATCAAATCTAATCAATCAATCAATCAATAATCAATCTAATCACTAAAATCTGCTGTCGTGTTTAAATACCTTGTGCCACATGATGTCCTTGCTGGTTATATTCAGTATACTTTTATCAGGTAAATTTGCATCAGGGCAACTCAATTCGCAGGCCTCTTGTGCCACACATGTCTTAGGGTACATGGTCTCTTCTTGCACTGTGGTGTACACCATCAGGCTGAACCAGGAAAGTCTGCTGGCATTCCTGTCACGTCAGAAAAGAAAAGTTTAACACACATATAGATTTTAAACATTCTGCAAATATAAAAGGAGAAACGTCTTTAAGGACCTTTCCTCTAATCCATGTTCTGTTTCTAGATCTAGACAGTTTTGCTGTCATTTTGTAAGACCTTTAGATGCCTGCCATTGCCATTTTACAACAGACCTTAATGTCGTTGGGTTCATGGTTGACAGGGTTTGGTGCTCTAAAGAACCGAATTACACCAAAAGCATCAGGAAGAGATACTGGGATACATAGGAAGACACATACAGGTCTGGTCATGAGGGCTTTTTAAGCTCTAGGGATGGCAATGCCAGATGGTCCACAAATTGGGGAAATCCATGATTTCCAGAATATAAATCGTCATGATTTGGTGATGCTCTAACTTGTGGTTTTTGAGTTAAATGTCTCAACAACTTTAGGATGAACTGCCACAAAATGTGGTATAGATATTCATATCAGGATGAACTGTAATCTCTGATTGTCCATACAGTTTGTAATACTTTGGTTGGTGGCTAAATACATGCGAAACTTCTGTCAGGTACTGTAATTTAACAGTATCTGAACTCTGATGATCTGTCCCTCTGCATGTTGACAGAGTTTCACAAATAACAACACCATCTCCGAAAGGCCATGATGCTGCTGTTTAAGTTTTATTATACCAATCATATTTTAATAGTATTTTTAAAAAATATATTATTAGGGATTGATTGAATCTTACCCCAGAGTGCATGAGTAATTGCCCTGATGATTTACAGAAGCACTGAGAATCACAAGACTCCTCCCGTGAAAAAGCACACCCTTCCACATCTGCTCCGCTGATGACATCTCAGTGGTCCAGAGGGGTTTGGCATCAACACAGTTAGACCCTCTACAAGGGCACTTCAGTGCCACCAAGTCACCTGCCTTCACATATACCTCTTTGGCTCTCCAGGCAGACACACCTGAGAATACATGTCACAATTTTTAATTAATTGTGCCGTGTAAAAATATGATCTTGAATTGGTCAGTCTCATAAATATTATTTCTCATCAAGGTGGCAGGGTAATCAAAATAGAGTTGTCACTGGAATAACTTATAGTAAATACAATAACTTCCTGTATCTTGCTGTCAACCTGCACAAATTACAAGAAGTCATTGCACCCTGCCAACTAATAGTCCTGCTGATAGCTCTTGTAAAACATTAAACAGATTTTTTAAATGAGACGTAGACATTAGTGAGCTGGTAAGCGTGCACAACATCCAGATTATTTTAACCGCAACTCCCATTTCAGCAGAAAAAAACAGAGCGGTCACATCCAGTCACATTTTTCCTGCCTCAAAGTCAAATGCTGTGATTTGGTCAGTGTTTTTTGGAAGTAGTCTGACTAATGAACGCTTTTATTTATAACCTTTGTATATTGTCCAGTGTCATAAGCTCTATGAGGTAGTTACCGCAGAGTCACAAGATCAGATCATTGTCAGACTACATCCTCTTTTATTATACAGATTTATTTCTATCATCATAACCCACTTACAGTGGAGAAATAAGTACACAGTTATGCCAAGAGCCACAATATCATATCTGCTTCATGATCAGAAACACCAATAATTCCCAGTAATATAATGAATCTGTTAACATGACCTGGACCCAGATAGATGCTGCAGTATAAGATACTCTAAATGAATTCTTGTTTATGCTAAGATTTACATTTGGCCATTATGAGATGATGAGCTACTACTGTGGCTGTCTGATTGAATGAAAGTGGACAGGACTGAGCATCTTAGTTGTGGTTTATAGACGTGTGATGTCTCCTGACAGCCTACAATCACAAAACAAAAACAGTCATCACTAATGTTAATGTCTGCCTTATTTTCAGAGAGCCAAAGATAAAAAACAAAAACAAAACAACAACTCTCATTTACATCAAAGAGAAAGAGAATGTGAAAGCATGCTAGATTGTTGATATAATGCAACAGCGTGCAAATGTCATTGATGATTGCGAAATCATCAGCATGGACAGAAGAAAACAAATCTTAGTTTTTTTTTATTTCAGTGGGTCTGGGTAAATTATTAACGATCAGCAAATTAGATTAGATGTGAGCTGAGTTTAATATTTAACTACGGTTCTTTCAGAAAGAAACTAACAACACCTGTAAGATAAAAGCAGTAAAGTAAGAAGTATTATTTATTCCCTTCAGTATTTCCTTCGCTGGTTAGGTGTATGCCATCATGGAATAAAGAGGTCATTCTCTTACCTGTCAATAATGTAAGGAGGAGAGGCAGAAGCGCCGGAAGAAATTTCGCCGTCATCATGACACACCAGGAGGAATGACCGTGTCTTCTAGGACAAGCCGGCTTTATAGTGTCAAAGGTGCGGTTCTATAGAAATTCTGAACAAAGATGACAGAACCGGTGTGGTGAGTTAGAGATTGAAACTGAAACTTTCAAACTACACGATGGTCAACCCATAACGAACACCTCCCTCCCCTACCGAGTGTGTCTCTAAATGAGCTGCTCGTCATCAAACTGAAACACTGTAAACACAAATGTATTTATTTATTTAAATGCTTTGAACTTTTGTCTCCATACGCCTCCGTGTACCAAGCATGCCAGCTGGAATATGTTTACATATGTAGTAAACATTCCGTGTTTACCGGCACGTACATCACTCAGACTTCCAAGAACTGCGCACGAGATGACCTTGGTTAGTATTTTACGCTCAGTTACAGGTAAAGCCTGTAGAGCGGGTTAAAAGCAGCTGTTGTGTTGTGAGATCGTCTGTTTAAAGTGTCTGCGCCCTGTAATTTCCGTATGAGACTCCTCTCCTGTCCCTGTGTGCTCCATTGTGACGAGAACTCGGAAAACAAAGCTTTTGTTGTAGCTGCGTGTCATCCGCAGTGACAGAGACGGGCTATGCTGGGTGCGTATAGTTGCCAAGGACAACTTCGGCAGTCAAGGCGGCGCTGATCAGCACCAAACAGGCAGGAAGAATAATAAAACAATAAAATAAAAAAAGACACTGGAGAAAATTAATTTTCATCCTTCATGTGAGGATTTCTGCGACAGAGATGACCGACATACTGCGGCTGGTGGCAGAAGCGGACAGACGAACTTTACCGACTCTTTCCCAGCTCTCTGAAAACGGTGGGACAAAAACTTCGTTCATATTTAACCAGTGACAGTTTGATTAACTGTTCATTGAGCTGCTGGTAGTAAATATTCTCTATATAAACGAATAATAAAGTGCGCATTCATGACATCTCCATGTGGCCATATAACTAAACTCTTGTTTTTCAGATATTAATTGTATCTGGGCTGATGTATCATTGTACATTCAACGCCAGGTAACATTGCAGAAGGTTAGTCTGTCTATCTATCTATCTATCTATCTATCTATCTATCTATCTATCTATCTATCTATCTATCTATCTATCTGAAACTGATGGATTGATTCACTGTAATAGGGGGTCCACCTGGCAGGCCTGGGGACCTTCACCTTTTCTCAGCAGAAGTTGGACATAGGAAACAAGTTCACAGTGATCCAAAGACCCATTTTCCTCCTGGCTGGGAAATTGGTCCAGTCTCTCGGTTTAAAGCAGGTCCGGCCGCTGGCTGCGGGTGAGCACATTTCGACACCTACGTTGACACCTTTCTCATGTATGTGATAAATATGAAGTTACCACCAACACTGGGGGGAAAAAGACTGGAAACAGTAAACTGTAAATATGTTTATTTCTACATTTTGACATGGGGACTTATGGAGACTGACCTGTTCTGTAGGCAGCCTCAAGTGGACATTGAAGGAACTACAGTTTTTGGCACTACCACATTGGCTTCACTCCACAGTCACAGAGTTTGCTTCCCGATATTTACTTAACTGAACTGGATAAGGATTTGTGTGTGTGTGTGTGTGTGTGTGTGTGTGTGTGTGTGTGTGTGTGTGTGTGTGTGTGTCTTTGCAGCAACACATCTTCCAGTGGTGCAACTGAACTACACGGCTGTGGCACAGGAGACCCCGTTCAGCCGGGACGTAGTGGAGGGCTGCATTAGAGAAACTCTTCTGGTCCTCTTCAGGGCTTTGGCCTCTGAACAAAATGTGTTCCTCACCTTACAGGGCATTGGAGTTTTGTCCTTTAAGAACAACAAGGTGACGTGCCATATCTCTCTGTATTTCTTACACAGTGATTCACATTGTTATGGACTATGACTACTGTTATTTGTTCAGTCTAATCTCAATTCTAATTCAAAGGTGCGGATGAAGTTCAACAGAGACTTTATACATGCCATGGATGGAACTGGTAGGCTGCTGTTAGCCTTTAACAATGTAGGTATTAAAAATAATACAATACAGTATATCATGAATGTACAGAATTTAGTAGCCTGTTCTTACAAATCATTGGTATTTTACCCCTCCAGAGACCCGGGAGCAGTGTCTCTCTCCTGTCTGGTGGACTGTCCAGGCTTCACAGACCACTGAGTGCCAACCCCGTCACCCTGCCAACTGTCTGCTCTCCTCAGCCAGACAACAAAGCCGCTGACAAAGATCTGTGCAGCTTGTCACCAACTCCAGACCAGAGGAATGCAGGAGGTGAAAGAGCTTCTTGCATAAGGCTGACAATTTGGGATTTGATAGCACCTTAATAAGTCTAAAATGAGGAGAATTGTATCAAATCTAAATCCTTTCGAATCATCGACTTGCTGTAGAGGATCAAAACGTGATGTGATGGACAAGATGTGAATTCTCAGTTATTACATAGGCAATGTGTACGAATTGCTTCAGCCGCTTGGAGGATAGTTATCATTGCTTGTTTTTTTTTCCCTGACAAAATGCAAATAATCCTCATTTAAATATGAAGCTACAGCCAATGGCTGATTACCTTAGCTTAGCGTAGACTGAATTGAGGGGGTAACAGCTCGTCTGGCTCCACACAAAGATAACAAAATTTGTGACGCATTATTAACACGTTTTTTTTTTTTTTTTTTCTCGTTTAGACCTCGTATTTGTCGTACAGACACAAGCATGTCATTCTTCACATACAGATTTTGGAGAGGCAAGGCAGCAGGAAAGCAAGCGAGCGTGTTTCCTTTAAGTTTTGTTATTTACACTCGGAAATAACCTGGTTGCACCAGCAGGTATTACTTTAAATAGTGTTGTGGAGAAATTTGCTGAAGTCAGTGGTCAATGGTGAGGTCAGGAGGGATGAAAGCATTCAGGAGCATCTGTTGTCTCATGCTGTAATATTTACTGAGGCTTGGAGGAGAATTAGAGACACTCTCATAGTTCATCAAAGTTGCCTGAGTCATTCTCACATTCTGCCGAACTCATGCTGGTGGTCAGACTTTAAACCCCTACAGATAACACCACAAATACTACATGCCCAGAATTAGATAGGAGATATTATTAGATTAGATATTATTAGATATTATTAGAAAGATAATATGTCTTCCCATGTTAGTGTTACCGTCAACACATTCTGGGCTGGAGACACAGATGTCTGTTTATGTTAATGGAACGCCAACGGCAAGTTATCTATTATGTCTAGGAAGGCAAACAAAGCAGCTGGAAAGCAAATGAGCGTTCCTTTAGTTTTGCTATTACACTCAGAAATAACCTGGTTGCACCACCAGGTTTTACTTTCAGTTTAGTGGATGATTGGCAATTTCTAAGAATGGACATTTAAAGTCCAGTGTGTAGCAACCCCCTGTCCCTTCACCCTTTCCCTCCTAGTCTGAAGGAGAAACTATGATGGTCAGGAAATGCGTGAAAATCATGAAAAGCCCTATCGACTCTAAAGACCGTATAGAAAAAATGGCAGCTGAACATGGTGGACTCTGAGGAAGAGGACCAGCAGAGTCTATAGATATAAAAGTTTCATTCATAATTCTTAATTTTTGGTGATTATATACTAATGAAAACATTACAGCCATTATAGAGCCCTGTAAATCTTACCTGACTGAACAAAACAGACTTAATACGTTGTAAGAACAACTACTGAGTGCAGAATGACAAAATCGATAGTTGTAGATTTGAGAGATATGCGAGACAAGTGACCGGTGACAACAGTGAAGTGTTGTGTGTCTCTACAGAGGTTCACCAACGGAGAGAACCTAAATCCCATCAGACACTGCAGCCCGCCAAGATGAAACCTATCAGCCTCTCCGAAGAACAGAATCCAAAACCTCCTATGGAGACAACAGACAAGTACTACACACACACACACACACACACACACACACACACACACATACCGCACACACACACACACTATATAGAGAGGTTCAGTTTGCAGTGAACAGAGCTGTTGTTTGCTGGTAGATGGGTCACTGAGAAGCTCAGCGGTGGTCTTATATTGTTACTGCCCTGAGGTATTTTCCAGCCCCATCAATGATGCACAACTACCTGTGGGACAGATTCCTCTTCTGTCATTACCTTCCTGGCTGCTCTGTCAGTATCACACACACACACACACAAACCTGTAATCTGGGTATATTGTCAAAAAAATCGCCTTTATGTAAAAGAGAAGATTTTTTAAAATCTAGTTACAAGTCCACTGAGGCCCTCGATGCATGATGACATTAAAGGGCATTAATTCTGTTGTAATATTGTCAGAAACAGAGCTACCTTAACCCCAATGTGAAAACAACACATCTCTTCGTGTTATGGGTTTGTTTTAAGAAGTGAACCCAAATGCAGACGGGTAGGCTGGTAGTGAACAAACTAAAATCACTTACTGAAGAGGCAGGTCAACACAAAATAACAAAGAGCCGACTGAGGAGTCCAAATGAAGAAAACAAACTAGATCCAACAATCCAGGAAAAGTCCATTAATAAGAACAGGAGCAGCAACACAGGGCTGGGGAACAGACACGGATGACCTAACAAGAGTGTGAATACCAGAGAACTGTCCGTTCTATTTCTTTTGTGTAACAGCTTATCCTTATCAGGGTCCTGAGTGGGGGGCTGGAGTTTATCATAACTGGCACTATAACTCATAACGTAGAAAGGAAGGAAGGAGGGAAGCCAGAAAAAGCAGAGAGAGCATGTACATTCCAGCAGGAAGGCCAAAGGTTCTAACTGTTACGGGATTTTCTATCCTTAGATTACCCGGGGTCACGTGTGGGCCTTGAGTTCCTTGGCACTCGGTGGTTTGTCTTTGGCTTGAGAACAGAAGGTGCCAGTCTATCTCAACACTGTGGTGACCAGGGTCAAAGGAACTGAAAGTTGCCTTCCCGGACATAATAGACAGCTTGCTGTTGCCGTGTCTTTAACCTAAACAGACTAGAATGTGCTAACAATGACGTTGGTAAAAACATTATCTTTGATGAATTCTGGGCATGTAGTATTTGTGGTGTTATCTTTAAAGTCTGACCAGGCAGAATGTGAGACTGACTCAGGCACTTCTGATGAACTATGAGAGTGTCTCTAATTCTCCTCGATCAAGCATCACTAAATATTACAGCATATGACATCAGAGGCTCCTGAACACTTTCTTCCCTCCTGACCTCACCATTGACCTTTGACCTCAGCAATTTCTCCACAGCACTAACTAGGAACCTTTGTCCCTGACAAGAGAACTAATTACCTAATTAAACAGGAAGCAGGAAAAAGACAAAGGCAAGAAGTAAGATAAGACACCCAAGGAAAAGCTCCTTCAACATAAAACACTGCTTACACAGTCCATCTTGCTTTGATAAGATCATACGAAACGCCACATGTAGCCAAGACTCCACTGTTTCCACTCGCAGGCCCACCACCTCCATCTTTCCACCAGATGTCGCACCCAAACTGGAGGAACCTCGTGTGAGTGTCAGCTGCTCTGGCCACACCCGTGCTGGACAGGTGAGTGCGTACGTGCGTTCATTCGTCTGTGCACTGTAGGTGTGAAGATGTAAGTCTAATCAGCCTTTTCAACTGAAGCTGAAGGTTCAAGGTGGTTCTTGGTGACTCGGAGGTAAGACTGAAATGAGATGTTGTGTATATGAAGTTAGGTTTTGTTGACATTACTCTTTCTTGGGTGTACCCCACCTGACATCCTGTGTGTGCTATGACGTGCCCCAGCCCTTTGGGACCATGCACAGGACAAGTAGTTCAAAACATGGAGGGATGGAGAGTTCAATTACATTCAGAATAACTCAGAGCTTGACAATACAATGCCAAATGCCAAGGGTAATAATTACATATTCATATTACTTATCATGATTGTCATGTTTCCCGTGGCCTCTATAGGAGCTGTGCTACCTGTGTATGCAGCGGGGCCAGAGAAATGTTCCAGTTTACCTGCGAGAGCAGCAGCAGGCAGAGGAGAAAGCCCAGGAGAAACTCTTACTGCTTAAAGAACAACAGAGAGACAAGCAGTACATGGATGAAGAACAGGTGTGTACTTGTTTTCGTGTTCTTGTGAAATGGACGCACAGACTGTGTTTCTGGTTATTTTTTGTGCAGCTCAGCGTCTGACTGATTTAACCACTTCTCATAATGTCTGTACAGCGTCTTTGAGCTAAATGCAAATGTCAGCATGGGAAGATCCTCACAGTGAGAGTGTGCAGTGTGTGCAGTGTGTGCAGTGCCATCTTCGATTATAGCATGTTTGCATGCTAAGATTTGGTGGTAGGGATGTAATTAGTTTTGCCAGTATTTGGTCAGAAATCAAAATACTGGCTAAAAGTACATTTTATTACAGTGTTATTACAACTTATATCATGCATATCCGTATACCTGAAAGGTATATATAGTGTATATAACATTTATGTTATATGTTTCCTCAACCAGCTTGTACATCGTGAGCTGATGTAACAAGCAAAACATTTTTCCAGGGATCAATAAAGTCTGAAGTTTATTTTATCTTATCCCGAGTGAAATGTGAGTGTCTGAATCGAATGACCAACAGACCGACGACATTCCCAGAGCCACACTGACTGATTGTGTGGCTAACTGTCCACTGCAGTTTACCGGATGTCCTTTGTCCTGTGAGTGGTCTGGGGGATTTTGTTGAATTCTTGTTAAGAAGAAAATGAGATCAGAAAACACACACACACACATGAATGAGGATGTTAACCTGCTCAGTTTCAGATTTCACTTGTAGTTTCAGATAGCACTCATGAAGATGAAGTGAAGGCCGCAATAAAAACCATTAAAGAGAAAGTGGAAAAAGGAAAAACAGCTAAACGATTATGGATTCAAAGTGTGGTTCCCGGCTGGCTGCAGAGCTGCAGAAAACAGCTTTATCCTTTTTACAGCGCTGGGAAAGAATCGAGGAACATGTGGGATATTTTAATTCAAAATGAAACAGTTTTGAATGTCTTGCATGTTTGTTTTTGCCAACATTATATCATGGTTCAATAAAATGACCCCGAAAACAGATCATAACGTTCCTAAGAATCGATTAAGGGGCCAAAGAAACTGCCCTGTCATTAAAGTATGTATGTAAGTATGTGCTATGTGCTCAGTGTCTTTTCATTTTCCCTCAATATGACAATAAAAGAAGTGTCTGTTTTTATCTGGCAGGCAAAGATGAGTGAGCATCGTGAGCAGGCAAAGCAGATGGCTGCATTCAACCTACAAATGTCAGAAAAGAAAGATAAGACGTATTGTCCTCTCTTCCCTGTGAGTAAAGCCGACGACACTGAAGATTTCAGTACCTGTTTCTGAGCAGATGGCATATACAGAATACAAAAGAAGAGTTCAGTCCATTTACAGCGTCAAACTTTCCCACTTGATTTCTGCACAACAAGAGAAAGTAGATGTGGTCTCTTCTCTTCCCCCTTTGTACGCTTCCTGAAATACTTTCGCAAACAAGGTTTAACTTAAGCTTCCTAGTTCCCTACAGTTAAAAATGTCGCAGTTCATTACCATGTTTTAAACTGTCTTGCTCTAAGTTTACACACCTTTATTCTGCAGCTACAAAATTAAAAAGACTGGACCGAAGGAAGAAACGTAAGCAGGTCCTTAACACGTAGTCCTTAAGGCTGCACTGTGTGTAAATCTCTGTGATATAACACATCATCAAGGCTATTACCTTTCTAACATCTATCTCGAAACTGGAAGACTGGAACTGACTGAAAAAAGCTAGTCCATCAAAAATCGCTCTTTGTCAGCATTTCTAAGCACGGGCTGAGGACTATTTTCTCATCACTGTCTCCTTCCTGACCACATCCCAAAGTATTATGAGACACTGACTGTATACATAAAAAGCCGCCTTGTGTTTGAATACTTTATGTGTAAAGCAGCAGCACTAGGATGTTTGCAGTAACTTCATTGATATCAATTAGATCAATTTAAGCCACAAACGCCCTGTGAATCCTTCGTGAATACTATTATACACCGAGGTAATTACTGAATGCAAATACAATGAATGGCAATTACAGAGAAAAATAGTATCCAAATAGGTTTTGAGTTCATGGAAATCTTATTTATATGTTTAGTGTAAAAGTAGCATGTTAAAATTCAGTGTTTTCTCTGGGCTTCTTGTATTTAGACTTCATTCATCTTCCCGGCTCGGCCTCTCACTCCTGTCAGGAGGATTCAGCAGCATCGTTACATGAACGAGCTTCAGAGCCAGATAGAGAGCCGGCGGCAACACGAGGCTCAAGACCAGCAGAACCGTCTTCTCATGGAGCATCTAGACCAGGTCCAGCTGGTCCAGGAGTGAGTCTCTAACAGTGGTTCTGCTCAGGTCTGTCGGGATAACTAGTGAGTCATCTGGTGCGTGTGTGTGTGTGTGTGTTTCAGGATAGCTTTGCAGAAGGCTCAGCAGCTACAGCAGAAACACGAGAGAACTAAGCATTACAAGAAGGCGCTGGACACTCAGGCAAGAACAAACTTCACATAGTCGACTTATCTGAACTTGGAACCTGGAAATATTTTGTAGTCTCTGTATGGTTGTACAAATACAAACAGCAATGCTCATCCAGGTTTGAATAACTCTTGAAAAGACACGACTGACTAACTTTTTTTGGGCTGGTTACACTACACGCTGTTTTACTGACATTTGCATCGAGTTATGGAGAATAAAAATAAAAGTCATGTTATTATTTTTAGGGGGAAACCTGATTTACATAATTTCTCAGTATTTTTTCTCAAGGGAGCCAAGGGAACCGGCAACACGTTTTTTAGTTGCCTTTGTTTTGACATCATGGGTGAGAAAGTACCTGTCAATCGCCCACGTTTGCCCCAGTTTCATGTCGTAGGCTTCTCTACAGTATGTCACAACTGACTGAACCTGTTTCTTTAGGTAGGAGATAAGAAGTGCCCAAACCCTCCAGACTGTCAGCCGGACAACTCTGGGTTCAACCGCTGTAAGACAGCAACGAGCTACGCCCAGAGCCGAGAGAGGGCACAGAAGGTCACCTCTGTTTCGGATTGCTGCCTCTGAATGTTGCTTTTCCATTGTGGAAGATTCAACCAGAGTCATAGTTGATTAATTACATTAAATCTTAAGTCTCTGCATTGTTTTTTATGGTGGAATATATGCTCAGACACTTAATTAAAAGTGCAAAAGTATTCTCAGTAAAATGTACTAAAAGTGTAGTAGTCTAAAGCATATACAGTAGTTGCAGTAATTCCAGGCCTGCTACTGTTAGTGTCTTTTTTATTGGTCTACATACTAAAGTTGGTGTGATGTTGTTTTACATACTGGCAGCTATCCCAGATAAATTTCAGTGCTGCCACTCAGAGGAAAAGGGACGAACTGCACAACCGCCAAGAACAGCTGGAGAAGGAGAGAGAAATCCTCAAACACAACAAAATGGAGTGAGTAAATGATGGAAGAAATGGTTAACAATGGTGGAGAGAAAAACAGCAGCAGCCTTCGTCCAAAACATTCATTTTTTTTTGTGTGTGTGAGTGTTAATATATTGTATGTTTCCTGTCCAGGTTTATATCGAGCCGCATTAATCGCTTTGAGAAGAGGAGGGACATCAGTAAGTCACTAGAGGATGATTGGAGTCGAAGCGTGAAGCTCAAACACCAACGAGAGGAAGAAGAGAGGCGCTTCCTGAGGTGTGTGGATGACCCTCCATCAGCATTCACTCGTGCTTTTACATCTGATGATATATTCATAAGGCTCTCCTGATTTTTGGCGTTCAGATACTAAACTTTAGGTTGTAATTAAAAGTCACATTTTTGTCCGTCCATGGTCAGAACTGCTACAACTCTCATCTGATGGTGGTGTGTTGTACCTCGTTGCTGACTGCCTTAGAAGATACATCGTGGCCTACGTCATTCGTATCATTCATTCATCCTCCCATGCTTTGTTCTCTCTCCCGGTGGTCAGGTCTGCTGGTCAGCTCCTGGTAGATAAGCTTGCACAGTACAAGTGCTGCAGCCAGTGTAAAAGGAGGACCACCAACTGTGGAGAGACCAACATCTGGAAAGACTCTCATTACCTCTCCGGCTCCCAGTTCATGATCTGATTAACAGTGTAGCCTACAGCAGGACCTGAACATCAAAACCTCAAAGGCTAAAAAAAAAAAAAAAGACCTGAACTCTTGTAAGTTATCATGTGAGGGTCACTAATGATTAAAATAATGAGTTAAATATGTATGTGAACGCATGTTATGGTGTGCACTATCCTCTGTTTTCATGTGAGATTTATTCTTGCTGTGTTCCTAAATTAGTCTTTGGAGTTCATGTTTGTTTTATTTTCCTTAGTTTATGGTTGTTTTGGGTGTTTGCATCTCCCACGGTTGCATGAACAATACTCACGCATGACATACTGACATGAGCTTGTCATAAGGTGGAAATTCTAAATTATTTTACGAATTAAAATCATTGCTCAGTTCACATTCATTTGACTGCATAGCTAATTCACACACAGCTCAGTTTGTCGTAATGCTGCAACGTTAGTGCTGATTCTGATGTCACGTTCAGTTATATGTTCACTTTGTCCGCTGCTTTGAACAGATAACAAAACAAGCAACACGCACAAGGTGAACTGTGAAGATAAACATGACTGTTAATATTCAGACCAGAAACATCCCAGCAATAATTATCTTCAACTGCCTGTAATTTACAGAGTTTCTTGATGGACAGATCATTTTAGCCGACTATGTAACGACTATCTGTTGCTAATAGGCAACAGAGCCCGGATCAGCAGCTGGGCCGGACAAGGTTTAAGCACAGCCTGTGATTAAAAGGGAATGATGTTACACCGCTGAGGTGATTTACAGACAGACTGTTTCATGACAAGACCATCGCGGACCATCATGGGATTTTAATTTGTAAACCCACCTTGTATTTCATATGTTTCTACTTATGAAACGTATATAAGCATTGATGTAAGTATACATGGCTATAAAGACAAAAACTGGGATTTTTTCAGATTCTGAGAGGCTTACACTTTTTGTTTGTTGAAATTCATGGATTCAGTCAGTGTAGCACAGTGCCGGAGACAGTGAAGAAGACTGTTTGTGGTTTGTACTTGGGTATTTCATGTTTTCAAGGTAGCTGTCCATGACTGACGCGGGGAAACTGTCTGTGCTACAGTACATGCAGAGAGGAACACTACTGAGACAGAGATGAAAAACAAGAGGGCCCATATTTCATATGTGAAGACTGTGAGAATGCGAGGAGGAAAACAAATCATTATGCGCTTCTTAATAAATCATCATGAGATGAAAACAAATTGGAGCAGAGAAAGAAAGGAGAAGGTATGCGGGCTTTGATACGGGAGGATGGGTTTATGCAATGAGGTTTCTATAGATGACAAATGTGTTGCAGGATCATGACAGTATTCTTCTGGATCGGGTCCCAGTTCTGTGTGAAGCCAGAACTCCCTTAATGAGCTCATAGAGGCATTTTGAAGGTCTTTGTACTGAAACAGGCGCACACTTAACTGCCCCACACAGCCTGGCTGATTAATTTACAAACTGACAGATTGATTGTGTGTTTGGACAAAGAGATTTTGTGTGTGTGTGTGTGTGTGTGTTTGTTGCTGTACATACTGTGTGGGGGTACAGAAACATATCGCATATGTACTGTATCTCAGGAAAGAAATGTGCAATCCAGAAGACATACACACGTACTCAAACTGAACCCAGATCTTCCAGTAAATTAGTTATTGAACAATAAATCACTGTAGAAGCACACACATTTTTTTTTTTTGCCGTGTGCCTGTGCACATGTTCTGTTGATGTTCATGCTCCGCACATGAACTCATGACTCGTGAACTTATCGGACGGATTATGCATGAAGAAATCCACGCGCAAATCAGAGGTACGGTCAAAATATGTGAGCCAAACTGCAGTGTTTAACTTAAAATACTGTCAAACAGTCTTTATGCTACTTGGGATGTATTTGTGTATGACTCACCCACCTCCTGCTGTGTTCTAGTTGTGATTTAACAAGGCCTTGTTACTTTCCCCTCAAGTTTTGCTCCAATATTCCAGAAACTTAAGTGGACTTGAGAGGGATAGACGACCCTTGAAGAGGAAGTGACCATGTCATTGTGAAAAAGCTAGCACGCTGATGTTATATTATCTTATGTTGGCTTATGCTCAACGGCAAAACCCTTCATAAATCTTGAACAAGCCCACCACTATTAGTTTAAATATGACAAAAGCTCCTTATGAATTTTTACTAATCCTATTTCTAGCAAGGATTACTTCCTCCCCGTGTGGTTTCTCGGACTTGAATGTTGAGTTAAATACTGAGGATTTAGGACTTGGAAACAAGGTTTGGTGACTGAACTACAACATTAGTTATGCACTCATCGTTGTCTTTGATTAGGCTCACTGAGGTGATGCTGTCCAAGCTGAGTCATTGGAGTGCATTGTTGGGTTATTACAGGGGTGGAGGGCACTGGCTCACGGGGCATCTATGTTCCACTTGCGAGGAGCAGACAGCAGGAGACCAATGACAACATACTTAATTCTGTTTGTCATGTACACAATGACTGATGGCCACTGGAAGGGGTTATGTGAGGCTGAGCAAAAGTGTCCTCATTTGGTTCAAATGTGAACTTATTTCCTCTGGAATAAATCGGCGATATGTGTGAAATTAAGGAAACTTCTCTCTGTCACTCTTCCCTCAGCCTTTCGTTTGTCCGTGCATGTTTCTGTGTTTCCAGATTCCCAGAGCTGGTCGATCTAACGGATATCCATCCTAGTTTTACTGGCAAGCAGACTGGAGTTGGCTTTTCGACAGTTAGTGTCCATGCTTCATTTCACGTCCAGATGTTCCCACCCTGCCCACACGCCATCCTACAATGACCAGAGCACAATCCCCATAAACCAAACACATCGTGAGAGCGGGCGAGCTGTGTCACTGAATGACAACCAACACATGATCAGTTGTTTACACTGAGAGAAACTAATGAGGAACGACACGCGTTTATGTTCACTGTAAGAAAACCAATTATGTATGAGGTATGGTTAGAATTCAAATCAAATGAGCAGTGCAACAAAAAGGTCCTTGTAGTTCACCCTGAATGCTGTGTCATGTTTTAAATCAAACTGGAGGAAAGAAATGTCAAACAAGAAGATGAAGATACTTTAAAGCTGCACTAGTAATTATTTTTATATTAACAATATATCAATATATATATATATATATATATATATATATATATATATATATATATATATATATATGATACCCACAGAGAATTACTCAGCAGTTCTCTTGTTTTGGACTACAGCTGCAGCAAGCAGCTGTTAAAAGTTAAAGTTACAACATGTGACTGTGTGCTCCAGGTATGGAGCTATGTAACACTATAACACATACCACACCATCAACTATTTCACTGATTTTGGTGAAACTGGATCATGTTTTATGGGGAAAATGTTCCTCCGGCTGCACTGCATCAACTCTCTGTGATTGTTGGGTTGTTAGCCAGTCTGCCTGGACTGAGGAGTGTTAGCATTTGTACCGTAGAGTCTGCGAAGTGGAAAATATCAGGCCTGGGGTGCAGGCGAATACTGGCGGGGAGCGGAGCTGATGTCATGCCAGAACCGGAGCTGGGGCAAGCAGACATGATATGTAACTGGGTTCAGCAGCCTCAGTGTGAGCGAGGAAGAATACACCAGACAAGTAAATCTGGGACTGATTTTTAGTCCTTGGCAAGAGCTTTGTGAAATAGTAGGACAGACGCCGAGCTCAGCTTCTTCTTGTTGGACTAGTAAGCGATATTAGCTGGCTGCTATATCTTGTGTTGTTGCACTTGACTGATGATGGGCTGTTAGCAAAGTTATCAGCTCGCTAGTTTTTGATTATGAGGAATATAATCATAAGAAACACGCATGCACAGCTGTCCATCTCAAGGCAATAAATACATATTTCTTTGCAGTGCTGTTTTAAACACACAGTTATGTCAAGCTATGGAGAAGGGGGCTTAGCAAGATGTCAAGACAAGAGCAGCAGTGTAATAAATTAGTTAAACAAAGTGTCTGCTATAGCATGAGCTGCAATCGCTGGCATATCTAGCTAAATAGCTAATTACCTACAGCAATCAAGCATTACTTCCAAGGGCAAGGAGCATATCAATCATTTCCAGCTTTTGTCGGTGAGGTTACGGGTAGACAAGTAGACAATAGATCACTTTTGTTTATATGAAAACACCAGGTACGTAATAGGAAAGTATCATGCAACATGGCTGCAGGATTAGTATAAACCTGTCATGTGCTCATATGTGCTAGGAGCCTCTGACTTTACAATACCATCTATCAGCAGCAACAGTCACTGTAAATCTCTTTCAAGACACAGACAGATCTCGCTTTTTGAAGGCTAATTTAAATATTTCATCCCGAATCTGTTATAGATTAGAGTCGTTTTCAGCAAGTCTGAGAACTAAAAGCTGTTTCCTGCGATGAAAACAGTGCAGGCCCGAGCCCAGAAACAACCACGCCTGCTCCCTCAACCCCTTAACAGCGTGTCTTACATATGAACACGTGACAGCACAGACACACACACGCGCATGTGGACACACACAAAATGTACACATACAACCAGAGGGCATCTCGTGTCACAGACTCATCATGTGAAAAAATGAAGCCTCCTCCTTTCCTGTTCCTCTTCCGACCATGAAGAACATCCTGGTTTACACTTGCATAAGATACGCAGAGAAATGATTTGTGCTAACGCCCGAGGACAGCGGTAATGACCTTTGAATTCCCCCCTCCGACCTCTCCATCCTCTTTTATCCACATTTTGTTCTCTGACCAGCTGTAAGATCAGCATTTCCTCTTCCTCTGCCTCTCCTTCACTTCACTGTTTTACTTTTTGACTTTGATTAATTTCCCTCTAGATGACTTCCTTTCCTCCTGCACCACTTCTCTACACATTTATCCCATCTTACTTTCATCTATCCCTTTGTGTTCTCCCGTCTCCGCGGTATTTATCTGAGGTTCCTGTCCACCTTAACATAACACACATGTGTTCAGTCATAAGCGTAAAGGCGCAGCTGCTGCAGGGAGCCCATCTTGGCAGCGACGCGGGGAGGTCAAGCGTGGACGTGCCAAAGTGTGCGCACGCACCGTGGTTTGTGGAACAATGCTGTTAAACAGTCAGTAGAAACTATTTCTCAAGCTGACAGTTCACTTCACGGCTCAGACAGCGAGCCGCAATTTACTCTTAGGATAATGACGTCCGTGATAAGCAGCTTATGGGCTGCCTGGGTAGCATGTTGTTGTACATTTTGATTCAGTGAAAACTCCTCCGAACTAAAATTAGTTCAACGTCTCTCTCGTGAGTCAGCATGCACATGTGCGTAATGTGTTACTGTCCATGTTATGTTTGCGTGTTGCTCTGAATTCCTCTCTCATGCCTGTTTATGGTCAAACTATGCTAGCGGGGTCTCTCAGAGCACAGCCAGTGGATATGGGAAGAAGGAGAGGGAGTGACTGATGGATGGTGAGAAAGAGAGAAAATATAACGTGCCTGTGCATTATGATTGCTATATGTCACTTAATCACAGTTCCTCCTGATTTGGGATCTTTCCCTGTAAAATAAACGACATAAAATATAAAACTCCCACCGATTCATTTCACTCTCATTTGTCCTGGCATGACTTCAGTTCAATACTCATCCCCCATGGGAAATATGATTTCACAGTATGTGTGAATATGGGCAGACCGGTGGTTCGCACTGTTGCCTCACAGCAGGCAGGTTTCCTGGTTCGAACATCGGCTGTGTCCCGGCTGTTCTTCCCGTGTCTGCGTGGGTTCTCCATAAATCCTCCAAAGACGTGCACTTAATCGGCGACTCTAAATGTGAATGTGAATGCTCGTTTGTCTCTCCGTGCCCTGTGAGGAGCTGGCGACCGTGAGCCTGAAGAGGATACAGAAAATGTGTAAATTTAATCTTGAAAAATGCAATCAATTACTCATTACATGAGTTTGCTACTATTACTACACTAGACATTACTATTACTACATTACTAATTACTCAAAAGTAATTAGTTACTCCTTACATCACCTGTCTTCAATCCAAGTAAGTAAAAGTAAAAGCGTCCTCAGTAAGAAACTTACTTAAGTATAACTATTACCAGCTAAATGTACTTAAAAGTAAAAATGGCTCATTCTTGAAAGTTGCCCCTGTGGCATATTATCATATTGTATATATAACATTGTTTCTATGTTCACATCTATGCATGAGGTGGACCAGTAAAGTAGTTCAGTTCTGTCATTCCCAAAACATGTGTCAGGCCCTGTCTTGAGAATCGCCAGATAAATCTACTGTATGGGGTCATTTTTTTTCTTCAAGGGAGGATATTTGAAAAATTCTCCCTCCTCAGGGCTTGTTATTTAAATAAAAACCATGTGAGAGCCTCAGTGAGGAAGTCTGTCTTCAGTAGAATCGCCAACAATTCACAGACGTACTGTATGAAATGTGACAAAAAGGGACCTAACCAGACACAGAAGGGACCACAGGCCAAAATCAACTGAGGGATTGACTCATTTAATCTTTAATCATTCAAATATGTTGTATTTTGTAAGCTTATCAGTTGTTTTATGTAATACCTTCATTTAACAAGTAGCCTAAGCTGTCTAATAAGTGCATCTGAGTAAGAACAGGCTGCATTTCCCTCTGAGTAGTAATGGAGTAGAAGTAGCGTATGCAAGTATGCAAGGACATGGACAGGTCTGGACATAACAAGCCGCCACTAGCAAACCATAGAAAGCACTCGCTCACTCTCACACACACACACACACACACTAAATTGCATGCAGGCCTGTCCCTGTGTCATCACTTGGTAATAAACTCCAGTTTATTCTCTCCGATCCCTCTGCACTTGTTCTGTGTCCTTTAATAACTGAGACAAAGGGTGTCTCCTGATATTATGAAGGACCAGGTCCAAGTGAGCTGCAGTTTCGGGTCGGGTACAAGGTGGGGATAGATTTTTTTTTTTAATGCAACAGTTTGGCAGATAACACAGGGAGGAGCCTCTAGAGATTTCAGTATGATCCAGCTGCAAGCAGATCATTGTAAAGGTATTACAACAGTATGACTGATTACACTGCTGCAGTGCCTGAACACAATGTCAGTGTGTGTGTGCCTGTGTTTGTGCATCTATGTGTGCACGTGTGTGTGTGTGTGTGTGTGTTTGAACAGGATTCTTTACGGTACTTCCTTTCCAGCCGCTTAATTGCCTGCTGCTAATGAGTGGAGTCTTGATAGATATGAACAGCTGGGAATGGAGGGAAAATAAAGGAAGATGGAAATAATGTTGATAACCCGCCAAAACCAAGAGCGCACACACTGTGTGTATGCATGGGTGTGTCTGTCTTTGGCTGTCGTTGTGTGATGTGTATTAATATGGTTGAGTTCGCAGCTTGCTTTGCTTGCCCCTGAGGAGGCAGCCAATAAATCAGCTCCTGCAGCTTTAAGCTAAAACCTAGCTAAGTAGCGGTTATATAACTCTATAAGTAATACGTTACCATGTCCTCACAGCTGTAGTAGAGCCAGTCTGTATGTGTGTGTACGTGGACTGCAGCTAACGTAGTATAATTACTCGTTGACCTGAAGTCGAGCCAAACTGGCTGCAGGCCATTTCCTGCTGAAGCCCCTGATCCAGACTTCATGTATTCAATATTACAACACTCCAACCATCCATAGCTTGATAGATTACAGCGAAAAACCGAAGCGAGCTGCAATCGGAAACATTTCAGGCATGGGTCCTCGGAGGAAATGTTGGATTACATCTGTATCCTACTGAGAGACAAACTGTGATATGTACATCCATCTTAGTCAAAAACTCTGTCTTACAATTCCGCTCTTTAAGTGAATTATTTTGCCAGTGGGAAAACTCGTGCTTTCAATGCAGTTACACTTCATCAGAAATTCTCGAAGTGTCAAGGATTTGAAATGAAGCAGGATAGGCAAGATCTACTGAGCAGAAATGGCATACTTTCAAAAGAGGTGGTGTAGTTGATGAAACAAGACTCCACAATTGAATATGATTGTCTGACTCTATCAGATAAAAGTTTTAAACATTGTTATAAACCTTGTGAAAATATTGTTAAGCTATCGCACACAATAGACTGTAGACTATACATAGCTCAGCCCAGAACATAAAAATGTCCCGGTGGTACCAGTAAAATAACACTGGAACAATATTCCCACTGTCGTAAAAATATGGAAAACCCCTTTGTCTGAATGACGCAGAGGTTTCCCTCCTGCTGTGAACGCACCCCATCCCACACGGAAGCTCTCATTAACCAGAAATGCTCCACACTTCCTGCTGGTCAGCGATTGTGCCCTGGTTAAGCGGGTTACTACGGCAACAGTCGTTTTGTGGGCGCAAGGGTAGAGAAAGAGGTCAAACGATACAGAGAAATGTTTGTGTGTGGTGTGAAGCACAGAGGCACGCTGCGCAGCAACAACTCTCGTGTTTGTCCGATGCTCAGCCTCATCATGCAGGCATCATGTGCCTTTTTTTTTAAGGAAGCGAATGCAAAAATGGAAAAAAAAACTGAACTGAACTGAAATGTAAGTGTAAGTCTGTCTTTGTACAGCACTTCGCCTGTAAAAAGACAAAACAGGTGTAAATGATAACGTTAACAATGGCTCCGTTGTATTTAAAATCAATATAATAAACATAGAACATTAGAATATAAGCACATGACAATGAGAATGGTTATGTTTTTGTTGGTTCGATTGCCGTTACAGATGAGTCTGTTCCAGTCCGCCATGTCCAGCCGGCATGTTTCTACAGTATATCAGGACACTGGCTTTAAATCACACACTAGTCCTTTAAGTAAGTCACGTCAACATGCCAGCACACACAATCCTGGTTCACTTAAATGTTATTATCTTATATATTACTGACAAGTCAAAATGTCTGCCATGAAAAGATCCAGTCAATATTTGTTGAGACACTTCATTCAAACCCACAAATTTGATCCTCATGGTCGATTTCCCAGAGTCAAGAGACCACTGCAATCGTTAGGAGATAACCTCAGGGGATTATGAACATCTACACAAGATTTTGCATGAATTCTTTAGTAGTTTGTTGGGATATTTCACTGGATAAATAAAACTCTGAAGAACTATTTCTACATCACTGTACTACAGTACATACCAGAGTAAGAAAACAGATTACTTTCCATCACGCATGGCAGGAAACCTTCTGCTGAACAACAGTTGTTGTGCAGCCGATGTTTTGGGTTCTCTGAGTCATAAAGATACTTTCAATGGACCAACAGGTAGTGCCCCCGCAGCCCCGTGGAAAAATGTCCAACAGATGTTCACACGGCTTCAGACTAATGTGTTTTAACTTTGGTCTTTCTGCCTCCCTTAAACTGCAACATTACAACACTGAGCCGCATGAAGTTTCCCTCCTGCCAGACACCAGCTGAGTTAATTGTGTTAATAACTGTGAGAGCGTGTTCTGATTCATTTGACAAACATCTCAACCCTTCCAGGGGCACAGCTTCTTCAAGCACCAAAGCACTTTTGCTTCTTTTCATACCAGATCACAGCAAACGCACCATCAAAATGACATTATCTTTGTGAGGACTGTTAACAGCAGCCTTCTAAAAACAGCTTCTGCTGCCAGCTACCTACTGGATGCTTGAATAGTTTGAAATGGGAGAATTTAGGCCAATCATGCCTTTGTACTGAAACACTCCAGAATGTTTCCAATTCTGGTGAAAGATGCCACGTCTGTCTCTGTGAAACTTATTTAATTTCCCGCTAAATCTGCTGGCACATTTCATCGTGATGCCCTCATGGCGATGTCCATTTAGTGCACCACTTTGGTCCAACAGAGATATCTCAACAACCACTAGACGGATTTCCATCCCATGACTTCGCTGACTTTGCTTTTCTCCAGCACTTTTAAATCATGACATGTCAACATTCTCATCAGCCTCATTTACGCTTTGTCACCTAAAGATATAGCATGCTATTGTCTGTATTTCTTATCAATGTCGTGATATGAAATACAGACTATTTATTTTCATCGGAAAACTAGGGTACTGTATCAAACTGTGACCCCTTAACACGTGTCTGTTAGGAATAACAACTTGTACAAGGCTGCTGAATGTGTGCCAACTGGTGCTACCTGGCAAGAGTTACAGGAATTATGCTCTGTCGTAGTTCCTAGTGCTGTGTTTCGGTGGTTAATCGCCAATGTGGAAGTTGGAAAAAATGCTATATGCTAATGAAGAAAAGGAGGTTTTAGGAAAAATATTTCAACTCTGAAACCGTGGGTTTGGTTTTATCCGCAAACAGGTACATTTGGTGCTCAAGGACTAGCATTCACAAGCAATCTTTGTTGTGTTTCCTGTGTAGTCAAATGTTGGCTCCCAAATCGGCACTCAAAACTTGGGGAATCCCAGAGTTAAACAAATCAGTTGAAGATGGCAAACGCAATCGTCTTTTTCGACGCACAGCCCTGCGTTTTTTGCTTGGAGACCCTCGCGTTAGCATTCCCTCTGCGCCACATCGTTCAAGTGAGTTAAAGGGCTCTGTTTTTTCAATCAGAGCTAAAGTCGCTCTGAACTGCCATGGCCTGGAAATGACTCACAGGTCCCAAATCCTATCCTCATCATTAGCATCCCCCACACCTCCCACAGATAAACACAGAACTCCTGCACAGTACAGGGGAGATAATTGGGACTGGACCAGAGAAATGGAGATCATTTCATCATCAAATGTGCATAATAGGACAATTGTGGTCTTCTGGGTGCTCATTATGGTCAGAAGTGATCTTACTGGTATTCTGATAGACTCCATGTTCAAGCTTGTGCCGTGTGGTCAGCCCTCCTCCGCCTGGCTGGAAGAGTTTAACCTCTAACCTCAAAGCTGTGATATCATCAGAAACCCAGACGTGGACTGAAAGAGAGAGAAAGAAAGGGATGTTTTCTACTGTCAGACGTGGGGGCACAACAGGAAACCTGCAGCCGAATAACAGTCATTGTTCTGATGATGTTTTGGGTTATCTGAGTCACGGTGCATGTTTATCTCATCGAGCCTATCTCTGTCCCTGCAGCTCTGGAAAAAAAACATTACAGAGATAAATACAGTGTCTCCTGAGCTGCAGATGCTCATCTTTCCGCTGACATTGTACCACACACTGAACCACTTGTCGCTCCCTAAGAAGTCCACATGCACACACATCTTGAATCACCGTGGGGCAAGATGTGATCTCACGATGTTCTCCGGCATTCAATAATTAGTGTCTCAATCAAACATAACTGATACAGACATGAATAATTTTCACTCTGAGAATGAGACAATCTCTGGATGACAGCCCTGAAAAATCCTTTGTGAAAACTTCTAAGGCTTAAAGATGGATTAGATTCATAGGAATTCCTAATATCTGGGGTCTCTCTGTGTGTCACTTTCATCAGTGTGTGGTTGCTCTCTCAGGGATGGGTGGATGCTCACAGTGACTCAACTTGGATCGGGATGGGAACCACATGCAAATAGGGTACTGGTCTGAGTCACAGTCCTTTGGCAGGCTGCACAGCTGGATTATAAAAGCATGTTGCAGATATTGTGTTCGAATTCATGTGGACACTATGATAACCTGTCAAACTTTTGTGAATAATATTCGGTATCAAGTTCAGCTTTCTATCTATGATCTGGCTGTGATTGTATCTACAGTATGTGGGAGAAACAGCTTGCACAGTTAGTAGTCTTAAAGAGAAATGTTGTTTTAGTATGCTCATTTGCTTTTCATCCTAGAGTGAGAAGAGAAGTTTGATACCAATTTTATATTATACATTATATATAGTAAGAGTCAGGTCAAAATTAGCCCAGCTTAGCATGTAGACTGGAAGCAGAGGGGAATAGCTAGCATAGGTGTTTAGAAAAGTATGCCAATGCCCCCCCAAAGATGACTGTATTACACAAAGTAACTTGTTTCTTTGTAACTTGCTTGTCTAATCCTTACATAAACAGAACTGTTTAAACAAGACTTTGTGGTGGGAGTTACAAGCTGTAAATGTTTCTTGGAAAAAAAAACAACATTTGTTCTATTTATCAAAACCTTTCAGAGAAACCAGTAAAGATTCCAGGAAGTTACTACCCAAAGTTAAGAAACACACAACTGTTTTTGCACTTTAGTATGGATTAAAGCAACAAGATGTTCGTGAGTGAGCTTCACAGGTGCTGGCAGGTGAGTTTTGTTACCTTAGGACAGAGCCATGCTAGGAGTTTGTCCCTTTTCACCATCACTTTGCTAAGCAGGGATCTATTCTGGGTCCTGTCCTCTTCATTCAGATCATCTAAATCATCTCCTCTGAATGGCTGCCACATTGTGAAACCACAACTCCCCTTTCATGAATTTCTACATTCTCTTATTAATCTTAAAGTCCACATAAATTAAGGATAAATGTGTGTTTCTGAGTTTGTCAGACCAAAGAAGGCAGTGTTATTAACCACGCAGCCAAATTTGAATGATTAAAAACGTCAACAAGTTCATGAAATTAAGTGTCAAAACTGGGTAAAAATGAGCAGTACTCTCAGTACTGTGCTGAAGCCACGCCCAAGCAGCTACTGAAACTTCAAATTAAAAAAAAATAAAAAAATGACATGACTAACTTTGAAACACTCCGAGAGAGATAAATGAATCTCTATCTCTCTGCTAGGCGTGCAGGGTTACGCTCAGCGTGGTGTGTGAGGCCTTCATCCTTCAGGGCCACCCAAAAAATCCTGGACTGAAAACTGACGAATGACCTCTAACTCATTTACACAGACTTTAAGACAATAAAACAGATAAGACAGCCTTCTAAGAACTAAAAACACTGATGACTGCAATTGGTATATCTCTACTGTCAGAATATATTGTAAGTATGTTGGCTTGAAGATACATTTACATTTAAATGCTACATCAAGAACCTCGTCTTTTTAATCTGAAATAAAATAAGCTATTATCATCACTGCTACAATCCTCACCACCAAGTATTGGTGCCTGTATATTTATAAAGCCCCGGCCAGATCATATATCAGATCTATGTTGTATTGAAACCCAGATTCACTTTTAACTCGCTCTAGTGGTTGGCTAGATCTTTTAGTATCTCGGGCCAGGACTGATCTTTGGAGGATTGCTTTTAATATTGAGAAAAGGACTCAGGGAACCTCTTGCAAAATCATATAACTCATCGTAAAAATTAGCTGTTACAGTGTCACCACTAACGCCCAAGTTCTCCGCCCAAAAGGCTATACTCATCATTTAGTTGGAAACAAGTTTTAATCATAACACCCCCACTGTCCATGTTTTATACCAGTCTCATAAGTTCACATTTATTTGTATAACCTAACATCATATCGCATACAAGACTCTCTGACTGACTTTATAAACACATATCAGCCAAAGCTGTCAAAGAAAACACGGCAACGGAACGGCACAAAAAAAAAAACTCATGAAAATTGAAGAAATCTCAGGAGAGGCAATTTAAATACAATCAGAGTTCAGGAAAAAAATTAGCAATTACAAAATGGTTAAAATATTTTTTCAGTATCGGCTCCTTCTCATCATTCGCTCTGCATCCGTGCTGTCACGTCATGAGTCTATTTCTAATAAATTGCACCCATGACCACCCATCCTTATGACTAAGGGCTGAATACCACGGAGGTTTGTATAATGAAAGGCTGGATGTGATTGTGATTGAATTACAGTTTCATCTGATTGCATGCACTGGCCTTAGGAGTGAAAAATGACTTCAGACCAGAGTTCAAATAATTTTACCTTCTAAATGAAACCAAATTACATTTGTGAGGACAGCAAATTATATCAAAACTCACAAAGCTAGTAACAAAAAACCACAACCCCTGCTAGATGTCATAAATGTTTTGCCATATCTTTCACAAGGATATGAGTCATTTTCCAAAGAGCCGGAGTATCACGTGGCTTGCCAAGCTAAGGGATTTTAACCATAGTGATGGTTAAAAAAACGTAATCGTCAGTCATCAAAAGCATTTCCAGGCTTTTTAAAGGACACCGAGGGGGAAATGCTATGACAGAGGAAAAAGGATGATTCATGAGATGTGTCACGTTCGTTAACTTCCTTTTATTTTTACAACATCATTGCTGGGTGAGGCGATGAGTGTGTTCGGAGGAGCGCTCTATTGCAACAGCCACGTCACAGTGTGCCGACCACAGACTTCAGTACACCTGTACCTCACTGCGGCTAGGTGAAAACTTATTCAAGGGTTTTTAGTTTGTTTAAAGTCGCCCTCTGTAGACGAACATCTCATCTGGTTGTAGTGATGCACAGGTGGACTTCAGGGCGTCACCGTTAGGGGAAACTTTTAGCGCAGCAAGTAAGTACACCCTCAAATTCAGCCAGTGCGTTGCAGCATATTTAAAACAGGAGAGCCTGAAAAAAACACTGAAAAACAGGGAGTCCGGTGCTGCTTTGACAGTCACTGGAGGCACACGTGCGGCCCTTTGAGAGAGTTAATGTATGAGCACCTGTGTTGTAGTTGCAGTTCATCATCTCTACACCAAGATGTGTATTTGTGTGGGGGGAAGACAGCAAACAGGTAGAGAGGGTATCACAGTTAAAGTTACTGTCATCAGCACTAAATATCTTGCTAATCTCTTAAAACTGTCTGTCTGTCTAAAACTTTCTGCCTGTTAAAGTTTTTCCTCACCCACCATCGCTCATCATTCATGGTGCAACTGTTTCTCTCTCTAAATAATATTATAAAGAGTACGGTCTGTATGGAAAGTGTCATGAGATAGCTTTCGTTATGATATGGCGCAATACAAAGTGAATTGAATTGAATATTCATCTTTGGGACAAAGGCAACCTGACGCCACACTGCAGTGGCCAACCCACCGATCAGACCGGTCAAACCCTTACAAAGTCAGCCGGAGAGCTGAGTGAAGGAGAAAGAAGAATAGTGAATCGACAAAATAAAAAAGTTGTTTTGCTGATTGTTTCAAAGTGGTTATGTTCAGCACACATAAAACACACACCGGCCCATTGTTTAGAGCCCAAACAATAATGGCTGGTTGTGCAGCAGACATTTTGATTTGTCAAAGCCGGAAAAAACCCAGCTGAACTTGACAGTAACCACGGCTCAGATCCATTAAGTGTCCCAGTACCAGCAACAGTGAACCAACACAAACAATAGCAGGGAGCTCCCCGAAGTGGAATGCACCTATCATCAATAAACCTGTGTTTGTTACTGTCGGGGCAACGGGCTGCAACCTATGTAAGTATAAACTCGCTCTATTGCTGTTACTATGTAATCATCACTATTATTGTGGGACTCCTAAATAACATTTTGGCTAAGAGGAATTCACAAAATGACACGCAGGGTGGAGGGAAGCAAATGCAGTACACGCTCTCCAGCTTCATCAGGAAATATCTGAAACATACTGAGCATTAAGAGTGGAAATTTCCTTTAATGGCAGCTGACGGTGTTTACCGTCTTTTACAGGAGGCATTAAAAAGTTATATATCAAATGTGCTTGCCAACGGTTACATTATCTTCCTTTTGGCTTTGCCTTGAGCTTTAAACTTGGCTTACATCCCCCCCAAAGATTTCACAGCAAATAACTTCTCAAAAGAGCTCTGTGGTTATCTCATTTTGCCAAACAGCTGTTTCATGGCCTCTTGGGGACGAGCAAGAGAAAAAAAGGTCCAGGATAAGGGAGAGACGACTCAACAACTGAGAGGCACAGAGACGGGAAAATACAAAGAAGGAACAGAGCAGACAGAGAGAGAGAGAGAGAGAGATGTCAAGAGAGAAGATTCAAACATGTGAGAGGCCATCCACACTTGTTTGATTGTGTCTGTGGCCAGAAGCGAGAGGAGGAGAGTGGGAGGAATAAAACAATTAACATGAACAGTACTCCGGGGAATGTCGGTTTCCTTGGCAACAGCAGGCATAGCCAAACAAACGGGTCCATTCATACCAATTCAAAACAAACAGAAATGTCTGCCTTATTAACACCCAGGCAGTATTATAAAAAAAAAAGGGGGGCATCCCTTCCTGTTGTCCTCGAGGAGGACATCAAACTCTTCCTTTGTTTTCATTTTGACTTCTGTGCTCCACATTTCAACTGTGTCACAGATTAAAAAACTGATCTGTAGTGAAGGTAAGAAAACATCTACATGGAGTCTGGTTATGAAACCTCAGGTTCAACTGTGGGTTCGTGTGAAAATGTGAGAAACCATCAAGGCTGCGGAGAAGGACGAGACATTGGAATATCTCTCCCAGCTTCAGAGAGAGAGAGAGAGAGAGAGAGAGAGACAGGTATATGTGTGTGTATGCGTGGTGTGTGTGCTATTTGTAAATTTGTGTTGAGAGATGGGTGTGGAGTTTGGTTATTCAGAGAGTTGTTTGATGAGCCAGCAGGTCCACCCCATGTCCTGGCAACGGTGCTGATCTATAATCAAGTGCAGCTCTTGAACTGCATTTGAATCTTTTTAAAGCGATAGTTTCACATTTTGCTTTCTCTAGAAGATTGACATCACTCTCATGTCTTTATGGGAAATATAAAATATAAAGTTAAATCCTGCAGCTAGTTACCTTCGCTTAGCATAAAGACTGGAGACAGAGGGAAACAGCTAGCCTGCATCTGCCCAAATACAACAAAAATCAGTTTTTATAAGCTTGCGTCAATATTTGTTTAATCCATACAGGAACCTAAATGTAAAACTAACTACAGCTTTTTAAAAGACCTTTATGTGCCATACCGTTTTACAGCCAAGCATAATAACTTCCTTAAGTTGTCCTTGGTTGCCTGGAAACTTCACAGTGATGACTTAATATATTACTAAAATGTTAATAAGCAAGCTTTAGAGATGAGAGCCAGGCTGGAATGGTCTCTGTTTCTTTATGCTAAGCTAAGCGAAACAGCTGGTGGCTGCAGCTACAATGTTTTTGCTCTACAGACATGGGAGTCATATTAATCTCTGTCATCTAACTCTGTCTTGGCAAGACGGCAAATACGCGTGTTTACCAAAATGTCAAAATATTTGCAGTAAAAAATACCAAGTTGTGCACTTATGAGCAAACAGCGATAGATGGGCGGAGGTTGGTTAATTGTTCAGCCATGCATGCGTCCCCACTCACAGCCCCCACCCTTCTTGTTCTTTCTTTCTCCCTGTCTTTCTGGTGGCAGTTGGGCCTAATGAAATCATTACATGGCATAATATCTACCAGCAGCTTGCACATTTTCAGCATGGGTGGGTCGAGTGGAAACCAAACTTCCAGCGTTGGCATCAGAACCACATTCTGCCCACTGAACCAATTCCTCACAAGAAACGCTCACAATAGCAGCGAGGTCGCTTTTGAATGTAAATGTCATATTTCAGAGAAAGAAACCACTGCTGCGTGATGTCAAATGAGTGAGCTTTTTGTTGTGAAATAAACAACTTTCACCCAAGTGAGCAGCCATGATGTGCCAAGAGTCACGAGGATCGTCTACGCGGTGGATCAACATTGTGAAAGTTCGATCGGGCAAAACACTGATGTATGTGTGCTACATAATTATTTAATGAGTAGTTTGATGGTATTTGCGGATGTGGGACAGAGAGAGAGAGAGAGAGAGAGAGAGAGAGAGAGAGAGAAAGAAGGAGGGTGAGTCCGGTCATGTCCCCCGATCTAAAGACTGAATGTGGGTCAGATTTTGTGTGACACACGGGGAACACAATGCGCAGTGTGTAATGTCTAATAAATAAATATAATAAAAAAATAAACAAATACACCCTGTTCAAGTTCCTTTTCCATAATCCTCTCTGCACTCACGCATTTCCTCTCTCCACAACGTCAGCACATGTCTGTCCAGCTGTTTTGGCCCATCCTGTTGAAAACAAAACGTCAAGAGGCTGCAAACTCTGAGCAGCGCCTCAGAGGTCTTGTTTTTTTTTGTGCTTTAACTCAACTCGACAAGCAACTTTTGTGTTGGCAGGTTGTGAAAAGTCCCTGCATTGAAGTGGCATTTTTGCAGATGATGTGATGGTATATCTCACAGAGAAGCATGATGGGATTCATAAAAAAATGTAATTACTATTCGGAATATAAATTTAATACTTAAATTTAATACAAAAACTCACATACTCCCATGCAATTATGCACCTTCAGAAGAGATCGAGTAAAGGTATAATATAAGGGGTATATCTAACAAAAATAATAAATCAAATGTTGTATGGGACGGATTATAATCAAATTTACCAAAACATAAGTAAAGATATAGAAATATGGTCCACATATCCAAAGGACTTCAGCAGTGAGTAGTGAAAATGTCACATCTTGCCAAGGCTATTGTATTTATTTCAACCCGAGCAATAGAAGTACCATTAGATATTAAATAAATTAGTGCAATAGATTTATTTTGGGAAGGAAGAAGGCCAAAGTCTGATACAACACAGCACGGTTGCCAAAGGATAAAGGTGGAATCACATTTCCAAATTTTAGGATATATATTTGGATGCACTTTGTCCACTAAATTTATTGATGCTATGATAGCCAGATGGAAAGAGATTGTGACATATATCCCTGGATACCGCATCCAAACACTCCCTGTACACATCATGGTAAGATTGATTCAATGACCATGACTGTAATCGTGGTCCACTCTTTCCAGAAACAAAAGAACAAAAAGTGCATAGCTTTTGATAGCAAATGAAACCCTGGATGTATGATTTAATATTTAAAGTGTAGTCTGGTTGGGCCTCTGTCATTTTCTTTTGATTGTCTTCCAGCCAGCCGTAAGGAAAACTAATTATCTTCTTTTAGCATCACTTAAGTTATATTACCCAATTATAAAAATGAACACCAAAGTGGCTCTGTTTTTTTCTCTCTCATGCATTAGCTGTTGTTTACCCTTTAATAGCAAAGTAATAAAGAAACAAATTAGATTTTCAATTAAATTCTCTCTGTGTGAATTTGTTGAGTCCTGCAGTGTTAGAGGAAATATTCCTGATGGGGAAATCATTATATAAAAGTGAAAGAAGAAAAGAAAATGGGGGAAATGTAAAAGGTTTGGGAACAAGACATCGGCATCATTTAATTGACTAATTATTGTATGATGCGATATGTAAGTATTCAGTCATCGAACTGTATAATTCATTATACTTGTAAACTGTAAACTTTGCAGTTTGCTGTTTTTTATGTTCTGTTTTACGCAATACAGTAAAAATACATTATAAACCTGTTATAATGAGCAATTTATGGAAAAAAAAAAATTATTGTGTGAAAGTGAGTCATAAAACAATCTGCTAATTAATGAATTAGTTAATCAGTCTCTTCTCATTCCTAAATATTTGCTCTGAATCCCTTTGGGATGTTTTATTAATTATTGCTCAGACAAAGTAAGCAAACTAAATATGCAAACTTCTCTTGGAGCTTGCATGGTCATGGTCAAACAGCTATTAATTGATTAAATTTGGATGAATAAAATAATGCAAATATTCATTAGATGGAGCCCTAATTAAATCTGAGTGATATGCAATAACCAAAGTCTGTGTGAATGAAACACAGACTCGCATTAATTCTAATCATGATTAACCTTTCTACTGAACCGAAATAAATGGGGTCGACTGAAATCAACATGATAAACAACAGTTAAGCTGATAATCAGAAGCAGCAGTGATGTGATGAGTCACATGACCATACTGGGGTCGGATATACTCACTCTGTATACCCCCCCTTCGGCAGATGTGACACTGTGAGCTCAGACAGACCATCAGAGGAGTCCACCTCCTCCAGCAGCGCACAATGATCCAACTCTTGACCAACTGTGGGTCGACTCCAAACGGATTAAATAAAGTCTTCTGTTCCTGAGAAGAAAAGCCGACAAGTCTTTTTTTTTTCTGCAGCAGGAGTGCTCACAAGTGTAAGTTCCCATCGCGGGCTCTGCCTGTTCTGGTTCGAGGGGATTCCCCTCAGTGTTTCATCCACCAACTCACCTGCACAAGCCAAACCATGCGCTCCCGGGCTGCGCTCCCCCGGTAAGTCACCTCCATGCGTAAGGGATTTAGCCAGTAAGCTGGGAATATGGAGAATGAAGTTATATAATTAAGTAATAAATGTATACTGTTAACCCTTTTGTTGATGCTTTGATGGATTAGAAATGCAAAATTATGAGTTACTCCCTCTAAATAGAGACACGCATGGCATTTCATTAAACTACTGTATGTTTTATGAGTGGGGAAAATGCAGATATGCCATTTTAAAGAGTTCGTTAACATTTTCATATGACTCAGTGATAATATTGTAGTCCTGAATGTGTTGAGTGAAAGCATCAAGACAATGGTGTGAGTGTGTTTAAGATACCAAACTATTGCATGCATCACCCTTAACCCATTTTTTGAAAAAATGCAACAAAATGTTACGCAGCCATTTTGCAGGCTCAAGGCCAATCCGTCAGGCCAGTTTAGGAATGTTCCATCGAAGCCTAGTAAGGGCTGATCTTTGCCCCGTCTGTCATATTTGTAGCATAGAAAACAAAGTACACGGCTGCCAAATTCCAGCTCGTTCACGCTGCTCTCCCACAGCTCCCATGCTTGTAATTGTAAATCCACGATGCTGGTTTTAAGAATTTGTTTCTCATGCAGACGTTAAGAGGGACCCAAACATCTGGTCACATTTAACAGAACCACCTGAGGTCTGCAGAAATGTTGGGTGTGACAGTGGATGAGTCAGTCACTCTGATTCCAAAGAGTCACATGTCATCTTAAAAAGTTAACCTGGCCTTTCCTTCTGTACATCCACAGGTTTACCTCCCTTCTATTCCTCCTCTTCCTTCCCTCTGTTTTTTCCGCCTCCTCCTCCTCCTCACGCCCCCAGTGGGTCCTACAACGAGTCCCTGTGGTCCTCCCACAGCAGACAGAGGATCGACCAGCCCCTCATTTCCTGTCTCCGGCCCGCTTGGATGTCAGCTCCCCCTGTGACCCTGAATGCCACAAGAGAGCCCCTCGTCCGAGTTACTGGGACCTGCGGCGTCTTCTGGCCTATGAGACACTCCACTCTAATGGTCAACTTACTGAGACCGCAATTGGGATCTATGGCTACAGCCCAAGTTCGAACACCAGTCCGGCTTACTCCGCAGGGTCGTCTGGGAAGGCTGAACGGTCACACGTCAGGAGAAAGCGTCAGATCTTTGGCCACGATGGACGTTTCAGCATTGCTGGGCAGGACTTCCTGCTTAAATATCCTTTCTCAGTGTCTGTCAAACTGTCCACTGGGTGTTCTGGAACATTGGTAGGGGACCGTCATGTGCTCACAGCTGCTCATTGCGTTCATGATGGCAAAAACTATGTGAAAGGAGCCCAGAAGCTTCGGGTTGGGTTTCTTAAACCCAAGCAACGAGACACGCAGCAATCGTCTATTTACCTTCGCTCCAACTTCACCAACCATGTTGAAGGTGGCGCTCCTCCTTACGCTCCACCAACCAACGACAAAATGAAGTTCCAGTGGATCAGAGCCAAGCGCACCCATGTTCCCAAGGGATGGATTAAAGGGAATGCTAATGACATTGGGATGGACTATGACTACGCTTTGCTTGAACTCAAGAAACCCCACAAACGCCGCCACATGAAATTAGGAGTCAGCCCCCCGGCTCAGAGGCTGCCTGGTCGAAGAGTTCACTTCTCAGGATTTGATAATGACCGTCCGGGCCAGCTGGTGTATCGGTTCTGTCAGGCAGGCGAGGAGACACCCGACCTGCTGTACCAGCACTGTGATGCACAGCCCGGTGCCAGTGGGTCAGGAGTCTATGCTCGGATGTGGGATGGGCGGCGCCGACGCTGGGAGCGGAAGGTGATAGGTGTGTTTTCTGGGCATCAGTGGGTGGAACGACAAGGGTCGTCTCAGGAATTTAACGTAGCGGTGAGAGTAACGCCTCTCAAATATGCTCAGATCTGCTATTGGATAAAAGGAAACTTTGTGGACTGCCGAGAGGGGTAAGGAAAAAGTGGAGACTAAGGATGACAGAGGGGTGTAGCCACAAAACCATAGGACCACTACATCCTCATAGATCATACTGCAATATTGGGGATACAAGAATCTACACTTTACACCTGACTACTTGTAGCACTGACATAACATCGAGATAAATTAAGTTTGGTTTGTTACCCCCACAGCAATATCAGACAAAACCAGTAATGGCACTAAGTTATGTAAACGGGGCGTGTTGGTTTCATTTCTGCTTTATTTTGTATTTTTACTCACACTTTTAAAACTATAAAAAGGTTGTTGTTAAGTGGGGAAACATGACATGCGGCTTTGCAGAACAGAAGCAGATTTATCCACTTCTTGGAACATTTATCTGGATAACAAAGTTATCTGGAAGATCATCAGATCTGGAACATGATGTAAAAACAGGCCCTCGGATTACAAGGAGGAGGACTGGGAAAACTGTTTTATTATGCATGATAGCCTTTTTTTATATATATTGTGCTAATACTAAAGATTGCACTCTTGAAGTTTTTCTACTGAAAATGATTTTTATGGATGAATGTACAAGTCAGCTACCAAAGGTGCCAACAGTTTCTCTCCAAACCATCATGTAACTCCTCTCAGTGGACATGCTATTAGCTACAAGCTCAGAAACTAACCGTGTTTTGGGAGAACATTCAATGTGTTAACACAGAATGGCAAATGATTGCAGATGGCTCTTGTCAATGGTGCACGTTACATGTTATATGTAGCACGATTTGTTTGAATGTTTAGCTCCCTCTGGTGGCAAAGACACAGCAGTGCAGTCGTCTACCATGAGCATTATGTTGACTTAGCCTAGACCTACATAAGCACTTTTTAACTTTCTCATTTAACGTTTGTGAAATTGCATTATTTGAGTTTTAGAAGCTGAATACTGTGGCACATTTAATGAAATATACGCTTTGAAATAAGCAACCGTGTCCAGATGTTTCTTCTCGGTCTGCTCGTACGACAACAACAGGCACACCACAATCTTTGCTTAAACACCGTTTGTTTTATTTCAGATGTCAAAAAGCATTTTGAGAAATTCTGTGGGGAAAAATGAACACTGTAAAAAGCCGAAATATGAGGACCAGCTCCTATGACTTCTCCAGCACTGACACATTCATCAACAGGTACAACCAGGAGTCTGAAAGTGCATCCTGGGATATGGCACATAGAAAACGAACTCTGCGACTCGAATTTGACAACTTTTATGATGAAGGGGGGGCATAGATTGACATAAATCTTACTTTAAACCGGTCTTCAAATGTCATGTAGGCTAGAGGAAGATCAAGTACGTTTTGGTCAAGAGGTGATAGATTCAGAAATGTTCAAATCTCGTTTCTCATTTCTCCTTTTTCCAGCTGTGATCTTGCGGGTTTGGCCAAAGAAAGCAGACAAAATGTGTGTCCTTTGAGAAAAGACGCGACATTCTGACACAGAAGCAGGATTTAAAGCAAAACTTAAGATGTCTCCTTTCACGTAACATGAAACCCATTTTAAAAAAAACTGAAATTTCAGTGATGGTAGCTGCTACCAACTACAAAACAAAAAAAACATGCCAATTCATGTCAACAGCATCACTCAGTTGAAAGATTTGCTACATCCAAGTGGATAATAACCGCAAACAAAACATAAGCACCGAGAAGCTGATTTAAGGTCAGAGTTTGCAAACAAAGCAGAATAATGGGCACATTTATGGCATTTGTGTATGATTCCTCACACTTCTACTGAGGCACAAAGCAGCACCGGTGATCCAGATGTACTCACGGATTCATCTCAAGAGTACTTCCCTCCACCTCCTTTACACTCAACCCGAAACCTGACAGAAGCAGTCAACGTGAAGCTCACAACAGCGCAGGAAATATTGATTCTCAGACTTTCTAATCCTGCTACAAAAAGGCTCGTCTGTTCAAGTTTTTTTTTTGTTTTCTTTTATTGATTTCTATCTGGATACAGGCCAGTTGATCAGGCCGGCAATAATCCTTAAACGCTGCCTGAAGTTACGCACTCACTGCAGATCAGAGCAGGTGGAGGAGAGGAGGCTCACAGACAGGAAGAGGATGTTCAACAGGTGTGACTGAACAGAAAGGCAACGACATGAAAGGCAACCTGTTTGTAACACCATTCTGGTAACTGAGAATACATGAACTGGTAATGAGATGACACATACATGGTCTTTTCTCCTCCAGCCGTCTTCACCCTTTGATTTTTCACCACTGGTGGAAATGTCACTATCAAAACAGCCTCTGCTGTCAAATCCATATGGGAGCGTGATGATGACATATTTGCAGTGATAGAAAAAGGGGGTTAGGGTCCTGGGACATACCAATATAAATCTTTATTATTAACCACATTTGCTCTGTTATCTACATCCAATCCACAAAGTGATGGGACCTTGTGTGATGTGGTCCTCAATCCCATTATGGTGTAAGCATTCAGGCACCAAAATGGAATAAAAATAAACAGTGACTGGGTGACCTTAAAGAACAGAAATGAATCGGAGGATTTCCGCATGTCAGCGTGGTCCGACATCAACAAGGTTTTTTTTACTTTAATAAATCACCTGGTTACAGCAGCAGCCCTTCAAACCCAAGCCCAACCAGGACAGACGGGGGCCGTACGACCAGACAACGTCACCCAGGGTCATTTTTAGGTGTGCTTTGAATTTAAGGATGCCAAGAATATCTCCAGTCCCTTCTCGCCAGTCAAAACCCTGGTTTGTTAAGGCTGGTGCTGTAACTGCCCTCCAGAGAGCCATTAATGAGAAACAAGAAGATACTGATAGTAAAACACAGTAATGAGGAAGAATACAGCATTCTCTGCAGAGGCAGTGGACAGGAGTACCTAAGGTGTTTTTTTTTTCCCCCTCCCACAGACTGATAAAGTCAGTTTGTGGGAAAGTTTGTATTCCACTTGGTGGTTAAAAAAAAAAAAAAAGACGAAAGAAAAACCCACAGTGAGGCTTAAAGCAAAGAAAAAAAATTGAGAAATACATAATTTGCTTTCTTGCTGCAAGTTAAATGTGAAAATCTCTCATATCTGCCCATTAAAATATGAAGCTACCTTAAGGTTATGCAAACAAAATTGGCCTATCAGCACCTGCAAAGCTCACTTATTAGCTCAATGCATCTTATTTTCTGGTTTACGGGGAGTAATATGCCAGAGCATTTCTATTGGCCAGGCACAGTAACTTACTGGAGCCCCTGCGGTTGCCAGGCAACGGTTCAGCGACGAGAAATAATCCAGCACATAACCGCCTGTAAAATGACAATGTGTCATTTTTGTTAGAATTGAACAAAAAGGAGACACTGTGGCGTGTTAACTGGTGAGTTTTAGAGCTGCTGGTAGGCAGATGTTGTTCGCCGTGGACAGAGTTAGGGGTAAGTTAAACATTAAGCTTGCTGTGGTCTCATGTCGTATCTCCGCATTTAACTCTCCGCCAGAAAGCAAACAGATGCCTTTCCCAAAATGTCAAACTATTGCTTTAAAAAAAAATCAGCAGTGAAAACATGCCGAGCAGTGACAAGTTGTCAGCTTCACTGGTTCTAGAGCCTCGGGATTGAAGTGGAACAGCCCAATCAGGATTCAAGGATCTCAGGCACAAGTCCTTCCACTGCTCTGAATCACTCGTCTGGTTGAACTGACAGTCAGAAGCCAAGTCCGCTCTGTGATTGGCCACCTGCACTTAAAATATCTTTGGTGAAAGTCACCTCCTGGCATTCCCTGACTTCCTTGTCGCCTAGCAACAACATAACACAACATGCTAAAGTCGTCAGCGTGGTAATGCCCAGCGTAACTCGAAATAGTATACAAAATAAAAATATTCTTTTAAATAGGTATATATAAACATTGCATTAAAAATAGAACCGTATCAAAACACGATTATGAGTTCACAGTCTGTCCCTTAACCCCCAAGAATGAGCGCCAAAATCAACCCTCCGGTCTCGCAAAGACCTCCACCCATCTCCCTTCCACTTCCAGAGTTCGTAGGCGAGGTCTCACTGTGCAGAGCCTTTACTGCGACTTGAGCCCCAAACTGTTGGAGGACAGAGGGTAGGAGTAGGCTTTGCCCAGCACAATGCGGTCTCGGAGCAGTTTAAAAAGAACATAGTAGTTGCAGCAGAGAATAAGGCCCAGAGACAAAGTGTGGTTCCAGCGCTCGGAGCGCAGCAGAGAGTATAACTGGTACAAAACCACACTGGACTCGATCCAGATCAGCAGGTTCAGGATCCGCAATGGCTTGTGGAACAGGAACTGGAAGGCCAATGAACAGGAAGACAGGATCAGAAGAGAAACGAACTTCAGAGATGGTCAAAGATACAAATATTTGAAAAGCAGGGGGTGGACATATTAAAAACAAACATTCTACATGCAGCCAGTCACCGTGTTGAGTCCGTGTGACATGGAGGAATAAAGTCCTGGTTTGACGGAGCAGACTCAAAAGCAGAGCTGGGACTTTGGGAGCCAATGATCCAACAGAGCTGACATTAAATGACAGCTGAGATTATTACTCACTCAATCAGCTGATGGGCAGAAAGTTATTCAGCAACTATTACTACATCTCCAACGAGAGGACTTCCTGTTTTATATCCTTATAAACTGTCAGATAAAACAGGACATTTGGTGGGCTCTGAGAAACTGGAACTTTTACAGACAAATTTCATAAACTAATCATTAAAAAAAATGATTACTTGCGACTCTGCATTAAACTGGTTTATATATTTGAACTAACTCTGATTTGATGGAGTTCATAATAAAAGTTCATAAAACTTGTTCAGTCAAAAGATTTTCAAGGCTGGCGTTTGCTTTTTTTTTTGTCTCTGCTTGTGCAGTGAATTCTTCCAAACACAGGCCCATCAGAGTCTTACACATGCTGCTCTAACCTGATCACTGTGAAACAGACACGATCAACATGTCACCTGTCAGCTGGTCTCAATATATGATCATACTGGAGACTATTTACATTCAATTATTTAATGATATCGATGTGATACCTTGTAAGTGTATAAGATTTAAGGAGCGCCGAGTGTCTGCCATGGTACGTGAAGCTGCCATCAACAGTAGCCCAGGACAAACAAACAAAACGCTGGCTCTACATTTGGGCAGCCATCAGTTTCCCTCCTAATACTAGAGGGAGGGTGAGGCGCAGAGGTAGCAATCAGCAACTAAATACTTCACACTCAAGCCTTTAACACGGAAGTGTGAATCCAGTTTAAAGCATTAGATCAGTGGCCCTGTCTCGATGTAAGGCGGCATATTTTCTGCTACTTTAATACACTGCAAGGAACCAACTTGATGGTCACCCAAATGATTAATGTACGGGTTACATCCACTGGCACTATGATAGAAAGTACAGATACTCACATAAAACCTTGCATGGGAAACATCAGAAGGCAGAGCGACATTATAGGGCCCGACTGCCTTATATAGACATCGACTGTGTCGTACCAACACCCCCTGAGGCCAAATGGTACTTTCTGACCACCTGCAAATCATAACACCACCACCACAGCGATACACAAATCATTCACAGAGTACTTTTTTTTTTTTTTTTTAGACCTTAAATGTGTGCAAACAAAAAAAAGGGCCACTCACACATGCTGAGGTGCGTTGCTGTACGAGCCGTGCTCCAGTTTCTGCCAGCGGCCCAGGTGAGCTGCCGAGCGATGAAGCAGGTCGCAGTAGCTGGGGGGCAGCAGCTGACTCATCAGCATCACAAACGCATTTATCCACACCATGATCAGATGCTCACATGACCAGCGCATGTCATAGTACTGGGTGCTCTATGGAAATAAGGCACAGTATTAGAGACATAAAAGTGAGCAAGAATGCAGGCGAGATTGTAAGCAACCTGAGATGTACTGAAGATGTGATGGGAGTTGTAAACTTTTGGTTATAATAGAAGAATAGAAAGTGACTGATACCAACCTTGACGAAGCAGAGAGGCAGGAAGGCTACGTAGTAAGCACTGAACAGGGAGTTGAACAGCACTTCCTTGATTCGCCGGTTGAAGTCGCTCTTCAGCTCCTCCACCTCTGCCCGAATCAACTCCGGCGTGTGCGAGTGTGTGTGTGGTGGGCAGGTGTGGATAGGCATGTGTGGCGGGCTGGAAAACTGCTCTCTGAGGTTCTCTCGTAACAGAAAGAGGAAGTCGCGCGGGCGAAAGAACGGGGTCTCCGTCAGTTCGGTCTGCTGGTGGTCTGCTGGGTAATCGCAGTCGGTCGCCGCCGTTTGGCTTTTCCCTCCCTCCTGATGGAAACAGCAAAGCGGGACGTACACACCAAATCTGGCATGGCAGGAGGGCGGTGAGTGAGCGAGGACAAAAGAACAGAGCAGCGACTTTAAGTCTTAAAATGATGGCAGGAAGAAAAGGAGACGTGCGATGTGAAAACGTCATGCATATTTAAAATGGTGAGGCACATTAAGGAGAGCGAATCCCCAACTTTCCATTAGCACACATGCAATAAAACAAAACAGAAGCAACAGCATCATTGAACTGCAGATTAAAAGCCAAGTGAATCATTTGAAATTCAGGCTTGTATCTGAATTAAAAGAAGAGTTAAGGAAGTATATTTGTGTTGTTGATAAGTTTCTCTTTCACCAGCAATGTTCTGCATCCAATTCACTCCTCAACACACACACACACACGGAGGATTCTTTTAGTAATTTCTTTCAGACATGGATGCCACAGTAACTAGGAAAACTGATCCTGCACATCAATTCACTAATCATGTTTCGCAGACTCCCGTTCTGGCTTAAATTCATCAGACATATCTTGGGTCATACCGAAATATAGGGTGGCCACCTCCAGCCCTGTTTGTGGGCATGTGCGTGCAGGCGCGTTAAAGCGAACCAGCGACTACATCCAATGATTTCTGTAACTTTTTAAAACAGACAATTCAATGCCACTGTAAAGACTGTGCAGAGGTGAGACAGTAAGCAGTGTTTGAACACACAGTTTTTGAAAGTGTGCACTGTTTACATCTGCTATGACTCAACTGCAGCTCGGCCTTTTGTCCCTCCTCTAACTGTGGCCTTACAGAGCAGATCGTTGACACATTTGTTTTGATGCATGTTCGGATGACAGCCAGCATCTCTTGGCCTTTAGAGGGTGAGAGTGTGTGGGGTTTGGATATAGGTGAAAGACTCACGGGTATCCCAGGAAGAGCAGGTTGAGCACAGAGTGGTTCTTGCAGAGGTTGACCAGCGTCCAGCAGAGCACCCAGCCACACATGGTCAGCAGGCTGAGCCGAGCTGCGATCAGAACCACGTAGCGGAGCAGTGATCCACCGCTGCTCTGAGACACCTGGATGAAGAAAGACGACAGAAGCAACTCACGAGTTACCGGAAATACTGTAGCGGCAGCAACGCTCTCGAGTTTGCTTCCCACAGATGTGATGCACACTAAAATGTGTAAGCTGACTGTATATACGCAGGTCTGTGCGTTTACCTCCGAAACGATCGTCCAAACAAGCCTCCTGGCCAACATGACTGTGATGAAGATGGCCAGGTGGTAGTCCATTAGGTGAAAGTTCTGTGAGAGCAAAAGAGATTTCTTTTACACTCAATCATCATCATAAGTTTTCCATGAACACATATTTATATTTACATTAAATTAAACATGAACCAGCCCAGTAAAATGTGTGTGTGTGTGCGCAGTGACTCAACGAAAACCTGCACAACCAGTCACTTTGGCAAAACTTTGACCAAAACAGTTTTTGGTGTTTTCCAATTTCATTTCAAAAAACCCAGCTTGGAAAACGTTTATAAAATGAAAGTGGTTGATTTGTTTTAATGCAGCTTGCACCAGAATTCCCCCGCAGAAGGCTCCAACAATAAAAAGTACACAGAGTAAAGTGAAAATGAAAGGAGAGAAAGAGCTCCTGCTTATGAAGCAGTAACTCAAAGTAACGCAAATAAAATCAGAAAACAAATAGTTGAGCTACAGAGTTTTTCCTGATATAGATACACAATCGTTCGATACGATTGAATACTGAGAAATTTAGATTTCAAGTTATGAGAAAAAAAAGCTGGTGTGTGTGAGTGAGTGTGTGTTCTTACAAGCGAGGTAGAGGCAGCAGGGTGGCTGTATGGATACCACCACACCGTCCTGTAGATGTTGATGTACTGGACAAACAAGGCCACCAGCAAATACAGAAAGAGCAGGAACTCAAACAGCAGGCTGCTGTCTAACGGCAGCTCGGGGATCCTCGAGTGACGGACCGGCTCCGGAGTAATGAGCGCAGAGAGAGGGGGCGCAGACAGACCCACCGAGTTGCTGCTCCTGAGAGAAGACACAATTAATACAAATGCTCACAGGTGGATAAATCTATGACTCAGATGTGTGTTCACGGCAAACCTGGCGCAGAAGTCAGTAAAGCAGAAATAGTATCTACGAGGCTCAGTGATAATCTTTTCATAAGCCCAAACCAATCAGTAAGAAAATATTTCTTTCAGGGGGTCCTGCCAGTTTTAAGAGGATTAGCGCTAATAATTATAATTTAAATGACTTTTGATTCATTCCTAACATTTGTAAGTTTCTTCCTCTCAGCTCTGAGGATTTGCTGATTTTGCTGTTGTTGTTGTTGCTGCACATGACGTGTGTGTCGGACTGCAATGGGAAAATATCAGCTTTTGAATCAGCCTTGAATAATACATAAACATATAAAAAGGTGGTTACAAATGAAGGCGTTAGAAGTATGTCCGCAATTAAAATATCAGTGATTTTCATAAAATATCGATATCACTGATTAATCTCCTGATTATGGAGGTCAGACAACTCCTCAAATACAATACCAACGATGACGTCTCATCACTCCTCACATGAAAGCAAAGTTCAGCTCAGTACAGCAGGGAGAAGGAGTGACAATATTAACTTCCCCCCTAGGGGAGGAAGACTCAGAGTCACACCTCCACAGCAGCAGCAGCAGACAGGTTAAGTGGATTGCCATGACTAAACAGGTGCGTTGGGATTTTTGCAGTGAGAAGAGTACGACATTGCAGTGTTGTCTGCCTAGACTAGCTTGCAGGTGGCATCTTCAAATGTCTTCATTTGAGGGCCCGACAATGCAGGTCTCAAGATCCGATCCCTGCACACGGCTCAGATATATTTCTTTGTTGTCTTTATGTAAAATCATTGAAACTCATTAGCGTGCGCACCTGTTCCTGAGGCCTGTACCATTGCCGAGGTTGCCTCCAACCAGAGTCTGCAGGGACGGCAGAGCAGAGCGACTTAGCTGCTGTCTGCTGGGACCCCTGCGACCTCCTGGCATGGTCGCCAGTTACCGTGGCAAGCACGGACGCCGCCCACCAACCAACAGCCGCTGGGACTGCCCTCGTTCTCCTCAATGAGCCACCATGTACAGCCAGGCCACTGTGGAGGAAGCAGAAGAAAAAAAAAAGAGTCAGAACAAGAACAGGTAAACTGATGAGAAACAAAATTCAGGTAGAACAGAAAGAAAAAACAAACCTGAGGCTTAATCAACATTTACAAGACTACAGAAGAGTACCCTGGAGTCAAACAATTAGAGTGGACGTCAGTCCCGAGGTATTTACTTTACACACACAAGTAATTATGTTAATTTGGGAAAGATTACTAGAGCACAGCTCGGATGCTTCCAGTTCTCAGTTCTGTTTTATTTGCAGGTTTTATTGAGTTTTTCATCACTGTCTCAATAAAGTTTATTTATCTGCGTTATCCCAAAATGCCTCATCATGAGATATCTGAAAGGACAAAGTGGTAATGCTGAAGTTTCCAATACTACCGGGCTTTAGGTTAAACATACAAACATATCTTGAACCCTGTTGATTTGGATTAAGCTCACAGAGTGTGTTCAGTGTGCCCTTGAAAAAGCCACAACGCCTGTGAAGTAACTCCACGAGGCCAAACTGGTTTGTTGTGAAATCTAATTTGTTTTCAGCATGAGTATCTGCAGCACTTTGAAATATATACAGACACACACATCACAGAGTAGTAAAGAGGCAAAAAGATGTAAATCCTGTTGGACTTGTTTGGCCCCGCTTTGATCAGTCCTTATCAAAAACCTACTTTGGGTGAAACACTTGACATGTTATCGTGACACAAACCGTGTCAGCGTTCAGAGTTTCTCTTTTCTTTTTTTATTCAGTGGGGATGGTGAGACATCCAGACCAGTCTTGCTTCATCATCAGTTTATTTAGTAGATGACGGCATGAAAACAACAGACACTGTTATGGAATAAACTCTTCTAATATGTAGTCTAATCACATTGAATAGGCTAGACAAACCACAACCTCCAGCCTCTAAAATGATCATACAGTTGCATGAACACCTCTCTGGAAGTTTCACCGATGCCAAGCACAGTCGAGAACCTTCCCGAAGCTTTCCTGGTGCATCTCTGCTCTCCTGGCTACTGCCAACGCTGCTTAACAAAGCAAACAGAGCCGTCATCAAACCGCTCAGATTATCAGGACTGTTTTTATGCGGTGCTGCCTGCATAAGCTCATGAAACACGATAAGAAACCTGGACATGTTTTAGGAGGCGATGACAAATTCCAAGTGTGTGTCTTCACTCATTCATCCAATAGCTGGCATATCTCTGAGACAGTGAAATACTGACAACATCTAAAAAGGAAAACATTTCAACCTTTTTCTCGTAACAGACATTCTCCACAACCTAGTTTCAAATCGCCTGTAGCGGGAAATAAGACGGTTCTTCTCCATTTCAGGTATGCCGGTGAGCTACTGACACACCTAAATGGAATGCAGCCACTCATTATATGGCTATTGATGGCCTTTTCCTGCTGCCTCATCTCAAATGAGCCGTTCTAAACGAAGACCAATTAACGTCACTCTGAACACGTTTGAAGATATAAAAGACAACTCGATCCTCTTATATCAAATATAATCCAGATGTGGAAGGTTATAAACAATTTATCGCACAGATGTATTATATTTTTATTTCTCTGAACTTTTGAATCAATGTGTTGGTTTTAAGTCCAAACGTGTGCAAATGTAATCAATGCACTGTGCAGTCACAGCGGTTCAGATTTATTAGATTGAGCTGTGTTGACGTTTGTGTTGATTTTTGGGACGCAACTTTGCACTTCTACTGTGTAACTGTGTAACTGTTCCCAGTCATATTCAAAACAGGGACATTGCAGCTTATGTGACAACTATTTTAATAATGGACCACACATTTGCAAGACGTGGAAGTGAGGCACATTTTCTCTGTTTCATGTCACTGTGAGTCACCAAGATCTCAGCTTCGGAAAAAAACAAAACCACTGTGCCATTTTACATTTTATAGATGTACTCGTAATGAAAATCATCATTAAGCTGCTGCAGCCTATTTATGTTTCACACGCCGCAGAACAGATTTAAACTGGAAGCTAATCACAACTAAAATCCTGAAGAGCGCCAGTGCGCTCCCCAAATAAATGATTTGTGCAGACCAACACATCTGCAATATTAATTAACATTACTAATGTTAGTTCATCTGTGCAGCCTTAGGTTGGAAATCAGATATTTTGTTAGTACTTCTGATACTCTTGAATGATCGTATCGATTTAAACATGAAGCTTGGATACTTTTGACAAAATGACCACACATGGTACAAAGCAGAATTTAATAAACTGACAGAAAAACTGGAAACTATATATAATCTTTTTTTTGTGGTAAAAATACACCAGGTTCACAAATGTGAGGATTAGCACCTGTTCTTCAGTTTATGTGATAGGAAACTAGATATATCTGAATTTTAGACCGCTGGTTAGACAAAAGAAGCAATGTTAGGATTCGACCTGGACTGGAACGGACATGTATCACCATTTCCTCACAATTTATTGAGGATATAAAAGTGTCCCATTAAATAAATTTGAAGAAAATTAGTCCTCAAGGCTCCTAAAACGAAAACACACAAACCTGAGGCAGATAACATCCAACCTATCTGAATATCTGCGTTTCCTTCATGCTGATAAAAACTTAGGACACACGAGGGATCGGACAGTGCAGCACACTTTGCAGCAAGTGTGCAGCTCCCATATTAAACGGTATTAAAACTCAACAGGAAACAGGCGTTCACACACACACACACACACACACACATATATGTAGATAGATAGATAGATATCTGCAAAGTCACACACACCACAACGGACCACAATTACAGTTCAAGAGTCAAAAGTGAAAACAGGAACTGCAAGAAAGAGAAATTAACTACAAGCTGGATGGATTGCAGGATGGCATTTTGTCAGTTTGTGGAAGTGCAACACGTTTCTGGTTTCCTTTTAAAAAGTTGTTTTTTAAAAACACAAAGTGACCAAGAAATGTGTTTGGAAAGTGTTCAGACTCTTAAAAAAGGGGGAGCAGTTTGTTAGGAGGTGGGTTTTCTTTTTTTTTAATGGTTGCACAGACTTGCTAAGACATGCACTAAAGCTGCCTGCCTGTCAGAAACATGACATCAGGCTGCGTTCACTGTCATTTTGTCCACAAGCGGAAACTTGGAGACACACTTTGACATAAAAAACGAGCTCGCAGCTGGCTCTTTAACAACAACAACAACAACAACAACAACAAAAAGACACAGTTTACTCACACAACATCGACAACATACGAAGGGGTGCACTGAACGAGGATGCATCAGTCAGTTGTGTGTCTTCCAGTCTGACGAGTCCAGACAGCACCGAGCATTTCTTCGCCCTCCCAGCTTCGATGTACCCGACTGCGCTGCTGCGGCGACGAGCTACGGCGGCGCCGGTGATGCTGGACGGTCGCTTTCTCTCCGGTTCAACCGCATAAAACGGCTTTAAAAGTTAGCACCGGGGCTCCGGGAGCAACAGTGTAAATGCGTTTCACGGAGACCGACGTGGCAGACCCGCACCTCCTCTCGCTGCGGGCGTCATCAGCGCGCGACTTAAACAAGGACCCGCACACGCACATGCGCAGTTTGGCCAAACAGACGGCTGGTCTGGAGTCAGTGTTTGCCTCATTCATGATTTTATTATTGATTATTAATGAACCAGTGTCACTCTTCTTTATATTGTTTCTTTATATACCTAATGAATGCATTCATTATTTTTTAAATTAATAATTTATTTATAAATTCATGTGTACATATTTAAATCCTATGCAAATGTTTAATTTTGCTACAAATGTTTGACCTCTCTCTGTACATATTTAAATTTAGATCTCTCTCAGGTTATGTGTGGACAATGTGTTATAAGATGATTTGAATGCATGTTCAATGTATGTTTGCATGCTGCTACTGCATGCTTGAACCTCCTGCTGAACAGAGCTCAGTCAAGTTTTCAGCCAGTGGCTGGCGCTCGAGTCTGTCTGTGGAGTCAGTCGGTTGATTTGTGTCTTTTTGTCTTTTTTCAGCTGCATATGTGTTGGTATGCATTTACTGTTTTTTGTTTGTCTGTATTATGTGTATTATGTCTCTTTTTGTCTAGTGTGCTATGGACCGTTTATCTTTTGAAGGGTCCAAAATAAAGTTTAAATAATATAATAATAATAATATGCTATGATGACCTAACTTCCCTTCGGGGATTAATAAAGTATCTATCTATAGGTGATGATCAACAATATGAATGAAGAAATAAAGCGTTCTGTTTGCACTATGTCTTGACTTAAAGCCTCAGAAAATGCTGCAAACCTGTCTGCATGTGCAATGTTTATATATTATAAAGTTTGTTATTCAGCTACCAACAGAGCATAATTGTGTTTGGAAAACTTTAAAACTAATGTCAAAAAGTTTGAACAGGAATAATAACCATAAACAATTCTTATACCCATAAGGTAAAAGGTTTATTATGAACATTGATCATAAACACAAACTGACTGTGCGCTGTAAAACAGAAGAAAGTCCTACAAAAGAAAGTCTAAAAAAGTCAGAGTCAACAAATTTAATTCCACGTGTAAGTGATCCATTCGACGTGTTTGTCTGAAATTTACCATGATACAAGCAAAAAGGGAAAAAAAAGAAACCAGGTAAGTTTGTATACTGAAAAAACACATAGCATTATGTTTTTACATTGTGCTGACAACCACAATTTAAAAAGAAAAAAGAAGACATGTAACATTGCTGACATTACTTCATCAACACCATGCAAGATCATTATTTACACACTGTATTTACAGTTATTTAGTGTAAATACTTATCTTATGAACAAAAGGTTTAAAAAACACTATCATGTGAACACAGGCTAATGCTAATACACACCTTTTCCTTCAAAACATGAGTCAAACAAATATATTACAGCCACTTCAACAGATCCAGGAGATATTAAAAAATAACTATTTACAAAAATTATAAAAAGCTAAAAACTAATGTCACCATTAACAGTTTCATATTTAAATGGTAATTTGTATATTTACTGGCGCTGGGAGTCGTTACTTCTGCACTTCATGATTATTGTTTCAAGCGTTCGCTCTGTTACCTTCTACAAAAATAGTTTTAAGAGAAGAAACTTCAATTCTAAAAGCCACATACTGAGAAGAATCTAACTGATCTCAGATTTTTCTTCAGAATATTTTCATCACAGATGTTCCAGCAGGGGGGAATATTACCCACAAAATCTGTTCAGCAGTCACAGTTAAGACTTTTCTTATGATATCTATATAATATCTCTTATAATATCGATCTTTCTTAATATCTAAAACCAAACCATTTATAGGCGAACAGGTTTTCTCCTTCCTGACCTCAAACATTTACCACCTACACATTATAAGATATAAGACATTTCTGAATCTTTCCATGTCACATTTTATAAATCCTTTTGCCGGCGTTTCACTTGTCAAACAGGTAATAAAAGAGTCGGTTGATGCTTCATTTAAATACATATAAATGGTGCCATTTAAACGTTTACCAGTAGCCAGACAACAAGGCTCCCAGTTCTAATGAGGTGTGCGTGTTCTCTGAAACAGAGGTCGCAGGGCTTTTCACAGCTGGAGGGTTCAGATGACGACGCTGGTGCCACTACGAGAACTCTTGTCCTGAGAGAGACATACTAACTTTAGATTCACTTCACTAACAACCAGTGTAACTCAGACTGTTTGTTATAATGACTGTGCATTTGTATTGATGCAAGTGCGTTGGTGTGGTTGCATGAATGCGTGCCTGTCATTAAAGCAGTGTGTGTCTTACAGAGTAGCGTTCATTCTTCCGTGCTCCTGGTTTCTGTCCAGGCTCGTACTCGGAGTAGCTGGGAGGCTTGTCAACCCAGCCTCCGCCTCCTCTCCTCCCTCCTCCTCTCCTGCTGCTGCCCTCATCATCCGAGCTCCAGGACCCTCCTCTTGGTCGCCTTGATGCTGGCGGAGAGTAATTTCCTCTGGACCTGCTGTCAAACAGGTCATCCCTGGAGCGGGAGCGGGGACGGTCCATGCCTCCTCGTGCCCCGCTGTGACTCCGTCCGTCGAGTGAATCCTGGCTGTGGCTCCTGGGAATGCCTCTAGAGCGAGTAGGTGAGGGGTGACGCCTGCCCGCTGCTCCTCGGCCGAAGCCGCTGCGGCTGCTCTCGCTGGAGCTCGGTGGGCGAGTCTTGGGTGCGGGAGGTGGGATTCTGCCAGGCTGCGTCTCTCTTATAGGTGGAAGTGTAATGACGCGACGCTCCACTGGGCCATCGTCAAGGGCAGAGATCATGCTGGGGGGGCCAGGGGAAAATGCCACAGCGGTGGGGTACATGTGCTGGGGAGGAGGTGGGATGTGCTGCATGTGCTGCATGTGCTGTGGTGGAGGAGGCTGGGACTGATGAAAAGAAGACAGCAGAAGAAGAGGCAGAAAAGAAGTAAATACACATGGCAACTACCGCATTTCACTGAAAACAAAACAGCCTTCATATGAAGGCTGACCCTGCATCAGCAACTACAATGCCAACCCAGGTATGCATTTTGCAAGGTGTCGAGTATACTCTGCCTTTGAGTGTAGCTGTAGCAACTCTTTCTGACAACATGCCTTATAAACTAGCTCCGACTACTCCTAACCCTACCATGAGTTCGATTAGCCACCAACACTGGTTCCATCTACTGCGACGGTAATGACTTTAACTTAAATCTTGGAATAACGTGTTTGATAGGTTGAAAAAATGCAAAATTTCACTGAATTCTCGACAAAGAATAATTTTAGTTTGAATTAAAATCTTCCTCCACAAAGAAATGCCATTGAAAAATCTGTATTAGATACTAAAATACATTGCAGTAAACAGGAGTGGTCGCAGTAAGCGTTTACATATAGACAGATTACAATATGTATATATGATACTCTTCTGTTTATATAAATAACATGGGTGGTTACATACCTGTAGCAGAGGACTGGCCATATCGATCCCCCTCACCTGGTTTTCCAGGTAATCAAGCATCTGATTGGTGCTGGCAGGGGTATGGTTACCAGGAGGGGGCATACTGTAAGCTGAAGACTGGGGTGGAGGAAGAGGCATGGCCTTCAGAGGGATGCTCTTGCCCGAAACAGATCCTGAAGTGACAAAAAGATTCGCAAGATTAGGTACGATGTTAAAGCACATAGTGTAACTGACTTGCCGTGTAACATTATGTGTGTCTGTACCTCCGTAGAGCAGCGGGTTCATTTGGGAGGAGGCGTGGGTCATTGGTGCATATACCGGCTGCCCTCCTAACCAGGGGTTCATGGCCCTCTGAGCCTCCTTCATCATACGATGCTGCATCACAGCTGAAAAATGAGGACAGCGCATTCTTTCATATACAGTAAGGTTGGCTGTGGCAGAAACAGAACAGAAGTCAACCTGTGGAGATAAGCATGAGAAAGGTAACCCATAAAGATGCACACTGAAGCAGAGACCCGGACATCAAACACTGGAGAGCCACGCTGACTCAGCAGCTCTTGTGGCTCTCATATGGCCATACGTTACTGCAGTTATTTGTCACTGTTATCACTCTAAATGTAAGAGTGTGCTCCATAACTTGATATTTAGCTGAAGCTAATGAGGCTTCAGGAGTCCATGGTAGTGTATCCTTTAAAGTTTGAGACAATGTTTCTTTGCTGAGCTCTGGTGGAGGAATAATAACAACACGCACCGTGTAGGAAGATATAATATTTGATCTGACAAACACAAACTGCCGAGCGGAGTGTCCTTATCAACAAAGAGAGTTAACTAAATCTAAACGGTGTCTACCTTTTTCAGGACAGCAGCATTGCTGTGGGCAGCAGGGACAGCGAACATAGCAGCAGCACGCCTGAGGGCAGCACTGGCAGCAGCAGATAAAGAAGAGCATGATGAGAAGGAGGGCTCCGATGACGATGAACAGCACTGTTAACCAGTCTGAGAGAGGACAGAAGAGGAAGACAAGCTCATTAAATTACACATTAGACTATCAACTTTAGAAGTTGTGGAGATTCAGGGCTCTCATGTTCCTTACGGTAAACGATGAGTTTGACTTCTTTGTCAGAGTCTCCGGAGGTGTCGCCAGCGGCATCGACAGAGCAGAAGTACACGCCGTTGTCCCACCACATGACCTCAGTGATCACCAGGTCTGCCTCTGTACACACACACACACACAGACAAACAAACACAAAATGTCTAACTTCAAAACACAGAAGCATGTGCACTTATCATTAGATTCTCGCTGGGTTGATCCCGGTGCCGACTCTTCCGGATGGGCTCATATAATGTTTGCACGAACTCACTATTCTGGATGGTGATCCTGCGCTCGCGGTATTCTGCGCCCAGCGTCGGCTCGTTGCTTCCTCTCTTCTGGATCACGGTGCGCACTGTGCGCTGACGATCTGGACAGTCATTTGATGGGTCCTGCCCCAGCTGCAGCGCAGACTGGTACGCTGTAAAACCAGAGGAAATGTTTTCATTGGTTACCACGTGAAGCAGCACAAAACAAACAAACAAACAACACAGCTGATTATTTTCTACTGTGTCAACGAGTCCAAACTTTATCATTATAAACCTGACAGAGTCTGATATGTTGTACTTTTATCTGTGCCAGCAGCATGGCTTTAGGGACAATTTGGTCAAGACTGAAATATCTCATGATCACCACATGGGGTGAATGCAAGAGGCAGATAGGTCTGGCATCGATGAGTATTTGGTGAGGTTGCATATTTGCTTTTTGATGCAAAACATCATCACTTTCCTGTCTTGGGTTGTTTCTTACCTGTGGAGTAGTACTCCAGCACAGGGTCCTTGCAAAAGGACTTGAACCTCCAGGTGACCAGAACATCTTGGAGGTTTGCAGAGGTGGAATAGTCACACCGGAGGATCACAGACGCAAACAGTGCTGTGTTGCGCTCCTGCTGAGGAACAATCACCTGAATACACACCGACACTGTGGAGGGACGACAGACAGACGGTTAAATGAAGTACTTCATTTGTGTTTGTGTGCGTGAGCATCAAAAAAGATGCTTTCAATTCAGATAACCTGTAATCTGTGTATTTCCATATGAACCGGAAGGAAAGTGTGGCGACAACGAAACAATGTGTGTGAGGGTTTCTCTCAGGCAGGCAGTTCATTTCAAAGTGGCAGAACCAGAAAAACCGGTGACACAAAGACACAGGAAACGGCTTACTGTGAAACTACCAGCCAAACATTCAGAAGCTGGAATGAAACCTGTTGAATTAAACATGTGTCTAAATGTGGACAGGTCACAGTGACTCTTTGAAATAAGGTGGAAGACTATAAAACTCATAAGTTACGGTTTAGAAAAATAACTGATCACAACATGTGAGTTTCAGTAAAGTCAGGATAAGATATGAAAGATAAATCTTACTCCCAGCCTTATCCTGGCAGACTTCTACTACTTTATACTTAATACAGTATATAATAAAGCCTGACTGTAGGCCTCATTTAAACAAGTTATTTACATTTGGGTCAAATAAACGTCATGTGACCGATACTTCCAGTTTGGCTGGTTTCAGTCGAAATATGTCAAAAGCTCTCAACTCATAAACAGGCCAACAAGACTTATTGTAAAAGCACACGAGGCCAACATGCAACATGTAAGTGAAATTACCTTTAAGAAGCGACAGCAGCAGGAGAGCAGCAGCTAACCTCCGCATGATGACAAAACGCTGCAGTTACACACACACAAAAAAACTTCCGGCTCCAAATAATAAAAATAAAAGAGCAATAAAACTCCTCAAATGACGATAAAATAAAAAAAAAAGAAAAGACTTTTATCCTTATCTGAACTTAAACGCAGCTGTTCATCGTTTTCGTCCTCGTGTGTGCGCCTCGGCACTGTCTTTGGTTAATGCCTCATCTCTGGCCACACCCCGAACACAGGTGAATTCATCCGATCGGTGACGTAGCCAGGTGCGCAGAAATCCCCCCCGCCACCACCACATCACGCACACACACACACACACACACACGCTCTCTCAACCAGGGCCGACTTTTAGGCATTTCGTGGCCCTAAGCGAGATTTCGTTTCCTTGTCAACAAATCGCACACACCTCAAAATAACTGAATTTACACGCACGCACGCACAACAGAGATGAACAAGTCATTCAGCATCAGACATCTTGCTGTATTTGAGTCTTGCAAGTAGCAGCAAACAGGAAAAATAATGTGAAACGTAAATGATGGAGAAAATAAAAACATCATGGAGGATCATTTTGTCCAGAAAACAAAGATTATTAAACAAGACTAAGTTATTAATTATATATTTATGTTAAGCAGTGTCTCAAAATGACAACGCATGTCTGTGACACAGTCAGAAACTCATTGATAGCGGATAGTGTCGCAGTCATTGTGTAAAAGCCAGGGCCACTGCAAGGGCAGCCCCTGAGTCAACTTAACACCATTCAAAGCAACATAAGTCCAAGTCAATGTGTGGCCCCACCCAGCAGCTGTGGCCCTCAGCAACCACATAACCCACTGGTCTCATACAAACACACACAAACATTGTCAAGCTTACCAGTTTGTGTAGTTTATTTTCCCAGATGGATTTATTGAAACAAGACGAATATTTTGTGACGTGTAATTAAATTGATTTGGTCTCCTGACTTCACAGAATGTACACGCTGTGTAAAATGTAATTAGAGGTACAGATACGATGAGACAAGAGAGAAAAATGATATACGTCCATGTTGAAACTGACGCCAGCAACACATCTCAAGAAAGTTGGGACAGGCTCATGTTTTCCACTCTGTTCTTCACCTCTTCTTTTAACAGCACCGTGTAAGCCCTCTGGGAACTGAGGAGACATTTCCTGTCATCTTAAAAGTGCACTGTTTCCACATGGTCGGAGTCTTGGGTTATTTGCTTCTTCTCTCTCTCTCTGCATGTGTTTTGTCACTGACTCGCTCACCTGGCGTCATCAGCTGAGCCTTGTGAGTGTGACGCTGTGGTGAAGCTGCTGGTGCAGTTTCGGAGCTGTCTCACATTCTGCGAGAGGGAGGGCCTCCACGCAAAATATTTACTGTTGGGCCGGTCCTCATGTCAGCTCTATCCAACAATAAACCTTACAAATAAGCAAATAAAGTGAGCAAAAAACAATTGGCATGCAAAGAATGCAGGGCTCCTTGAAGTCTTTGACCCCTGACCAGTTGCCACAGGTAATCCAGACATAATGGTCATATTGGCAAATGTGGATTCACAAAACAACCACAAAACTCATAGCTGTTTTTTTGTTTTTTTAATGCAACAGTCTAAATAGTGACATGTATGGAACACTGCACATTCATTCACATACTACACATTTATTTATGCATTATAAACCACTTCAAGTGTTGTGACTGTTGCTATATATATTTTTGGGCCTTTATTGGTTCTTATTTTCTTATTCTTATTTTTTTATTATTTTTTTTATTATCTTTTCATTACAAAATCATCATTGAGAATAAAATAAAACCTCAGCAAACCCTGCATTGTTATGCCAACAGGATTTGCATTGTATATGTACTGTCAGTTCATTGTTTTCATGTGAAACAGTGGATACATTTTAACAAAGCAAAAATCTGTCTCAGACATGTTGTGCTCGGGAAGCTGCATTGTAAACATAGAACTGCTCTCTCAGAAGTTTAGTTTGTTTGGATCCCGTGTCACACATATTTACATGCCAAAACTTATTTCCATTGTTGTCTTAGTAAAGACAGCATTGAAGCAGGAGGAGCCGCCAGATATAACTAACTCACATTTATTCATGAGACAACTGTACAACATAAAACTTTTCTGTATTACACAAAAAAGACAAGTGATGGTTTTAGACATTCATTATATATATGACTGATCTAATGCTCAGTTTTTTCATTACCCTTTAGAAAATGTGCAAACTTTGACTTGATTTAATAGAAAAAAACACAGAATAAGGTGAATGCTTCATGAAAAGCAGCTTTAAGATGGAATAACTATAAATCACCACTGTAATTGTATATAATTCATTTAGCAGACCACTTTGTGCAAAAGTTACTTTTTGTCTGACTTGCAATTTGTGTACAGATTATTTGGCCATATTAAATATTTATTAATATATTAGAAAATATGTTTTTGAAGTAAGTATGACATTATTTACATTATTCTGTCCATCACCACAACTGGTTTAGATAACAGATGAATATGCTGACAGTGAAGCAGAGCTCAGCTCTGATTTAGAGCTCAGTGAATGAGGGGTCTTTGCGTTCTACGACGAGTTTGACTTGTTTGTCATTGTCTCCAGTGGCGTCTCCAGCGGCATCAACACAGCAGAAGTACACACCGCTATCCGACCACTGCACCTCGTTGATCACCAGGTCTGCCCCTGAACAAACACGCAGATACGTTTGGTTAAATTCCCCGCAGAGCTTCAACACTGTCCTCAAGATGTTGCCACTGGTCTGTCCATGCTCATGCCAGGATGTCACTATCATGACAGATCTCAAATTTGAAACTCTCGTGTTACTTTTTATATCTCAGCCGTATATAGCTCTATAGCTCTTCTCTTGTACCGAGATAGAGCTGTACATTATTTTTTTTCTAACAGAAATATACTTAGGAAATGCCCTTATTTGTCTTTTTGTCAAGAGTAAGATGAGAAGATTGATACCACTTACTTACTTATTGATACCCAGCATACTGTATAATCTGTACAGATGTAGCTGAAGGCATCAATCATTTAATCATTCACTTTTCACTGGTTCTGTTCAACACAAACAAAATTCACTTAAACTCAGTAATTAACACATTATATCTTTACAGTTTAATCTGTACAAAAATCTATTCTCTGATTTACAGGTGGTTTTGTAGCAGACCAGGAAAAGGAGTTATCTAGCTGGTCTGAGGCAGGAAATAGTTCAGCACATAGCCCAATGAAGGTTTTTAATTTTTACACTTTGTTTTTTATAAGGATTAATCAATAAAGAGATATATTGTGTTTATTAACAAGGTTAACAGATGCTGGTAGGCAGATTTTGCTACCTTTAGGCAGAGACAGGCTGACCAATATAATAATATAATAAAAATATTGCTGTGATTTATCACCATTTTGTTGCTGTTTGTAAAAACTCACTATTTTGGAGGGTGATGTTGCGGCCACGGTGATCTTTTCCTAATACCGGCTCCTTGTTTCCTATCTTCTGGATCACTATGTGCACGGTCCGCTGATGATCTGGACAGTCAGTTAATGGGTCCTGTCCCATCTCATAGGCTGTAACACCAGAGCAAAGGTTTTTAACCAAAACAACAATTAGCTTTCTGTTTCTGCTGCCATACATAGAATGGGCATGACTATCGACCATCTACATGAATAATAAAACTTACATCACAGTTTGAATCCTTATATGAAAATGGTTAAAGTCATATAAGATGAAGCAGTGAGGGATTTTTTTTTTACACAGGGCTGTGTGTTGTTGTTTCTCACGTGCTGGGTCATTTTCTTGCTGCTTGCAGAAGGACTTGAACCTCCAGGTGACCAGAACATCTTGGTAGGATGCAGAGGTGAAGAAGTTACAGTGGAGGATCACTGAGTCAAACAGACCTGTGCTGAGCTCCTGCTGAGGAACAATCACCTGAATACACACTGACACTGTGGAGGGACGACAAACAGACAGTAACATGCAGTGTGTGTAAGAAGGAATATGTCATATGTGAAAAAAAACACTTGTCGGTTCAGAGAAAGAGTAAGTTTGTTTCAAAGTGGCAGAACCAGAAAAACAGGTGACACAGACGGAAACACAAGAAATGACTTACCAACCAAACATTCAAAAGCTGTTGAGTCAACCTGTCCTTAAATGTGGACTGGACAGACTCTTGGTTGGTTACAGATTATAAACATAACTGGGTCCTGTAGGCAGGTACGAGTAAAGTCCTTTAGACTTTAAGAGAATAAGATATAGAGAATAAAAATAAGAGAATGAAATTCTCTAAGAAAACGGTGGCTCAACTCCCATCCTTCCAGACTTAAATCTTTCAGGGAAATCTTTGAAGAATTTTAAACTCATGAACAAGTTCATAGCACGTTTTTTTTTTTAAAATCAAGAAAATAAGCTGAAATTACCTTTTAGAAGTGATAGCAGGAGGATCAGGGCAGGTAGTCTCCGCATGATGGCAAAAAGTAGAAAAGCAAAATCACTAGATTCAAAACAAACCCCTTAAAACGATATATTCTGACCTCAACTTAAATACACCTGCTCATTACTTTGTCCTATCCGTTTAGCTGAGAAGTATCTTATCTCTGGCCACACCCAAGAGGAAACCACAGGTAACCAGACATAACCAGGTGTAAAGAAATCCCCTAATGAGAGTCGATGGACAGAAGGCACAACAACTACACCTTACAAAAGAAATATCTGGTTTTATACAGGTGACTTGTTTGTCTGGTGCTTGTTTATCTAATCATGGCTTCTTTTTGATTCTATAAATGGAGATTGACCAAAATTAAGTATTACTTCAGCAAGTAAGATAATCATCATATAAAATATGATATATTTTTATTAAATAAATTCTATTTTTTAGCGTTTTCTTTCTCTCGTCCCACAGTCAAAAGACATGCAGGTTAATTGGTGACTCTAACTTGTCCATAGGTGTGAATGTGAGTGTTGTGATGAACTGGCAATTTATCCAGGGTGTACACTTAGGTGTATCTCAGAGCTAAAACCACTAGGTGTCAGCCTAAACTTGTTTTTAATCTGAGTTGGAACTTCACAATCTCTGTTTAAGTTTGAATTCTCTCTCTATAAAACCAAGCTGTTTATTCCCTGGAGCGAAGACTTTATTTAAACATGTCCTTGTGGTGCAATCTGCATGTAAATGGGACTACTTTTACGTATTGTGCTGAAGTGAGTCCTTCAGATTGTTTTCTCTTTGGGCACACCCAGTCTGCACCTGCAACCCTTCAGACCTTTTTACTCCTGCCAAGATCCACTCTGTGTTTTGTTCTCCCTCGGACTCGAACCAGAAACACGAATTCACTCCATGTTCACTCACAGATGATTCCACCGTAGCTATACGTTTGATTAATGAACTCACACCACAGCTACTTTCAAATCAGCAGTTCGGCTCCTCAACAGCCACTCACACCACACTGGAATTGGCAAGGTGGAGGAGATGAGAGGAGAGAAGAAGCAGAGGATTTGAACAAAAGGGTCACATGCTTGGACTAGATATTGATCCAATGAAAAGAACAAAAAAATAAAAATCCCCAGATCTGGCTCCACGGTGGTAACTGGTGAGAACTGACTGACAGTCACCACACGACCCACCAAAGGTCATCAGAGTTTTGATTAAAAGGGGAAGGGGTCACATACAGAAACACAAACAAACCTTTTATTGCACTACAGTGCATAGTGATGTCATGTTTGTCTGCCGATGTCTCTATGAAGCACAGCAGGGAGTTGTTTAACAGCATTCCTGACATACTCTTGATTTGTGGATGGCGACCGTCTTCACAGATCCCTCCCGTCATAAAGATACAGCATGTGAGGTCAAGTGCACGCATCACCTCGCTCTCATGCACAGATAAGACAGCACATAAGAAATGAACGAAAAGAATGAGTTATTTTCGCTCTGTGGATATTTAAAAGATATTTTTGCAGAGTGTGTCCTATTGCAGTGTTTTATTATCTAGTCAGTTATGCAGAGTTGGAATAAATATTCAAAACTTTAACTTCGTTAATCTTTAACTCAATTCAAAGTCAAAGTCCTGCAGGAAAGAAGTATTATAAGCAAATGTTGTTGTCCGGTAAAGACTGAGGCTGATCTTCAGAGGATTCTGTGTTCTTTTATATAAACTAAATAAATTGTATAAAAAGATTTGTATTACATTTCTGCATTGTTGTTACTCGTAATGATTTAATAAATAAGCATAATTTTACTGTTGTTAGTTAAAGAGAACTGATTTTGAATATTTTACATACTGTTGGGTAGTTACATATAAAACAATGTATTATGTGTGTGTGTGTGTGTCTTCCTCTGGAATAACTCAAACTTTCAGATAAATGTTAATCTAGTCAAAAAACATTAAAAGAGTGAGAAGCAGCAGGATAAAGTAACATTAAACGTCAGAATTGTAAAGTCGTTGCACATCATTTCTTGACTCTTAACAGTTGAAAATTGTCTGGACATTTCTGGTCGTTATGTTTCGTGTTATGCAAAGCGGGACGCAGCCATTTTCTTTTTATAATTAGACACTTTATGGACTCGAGTGTTGTAACAAATTATTTATGTGGATGGCAAAACAACTGCGACGCAGATATCTGCGGTTGCGCTGGCAAAACTGATACTGTGAGTTTTGACACAGCTGTGTAGTAAAGACAGGCAGTCTGTGATTACAACAATGAACAAAGACATGAGTCATACTCGATTACACATTGTCTCCTTTACGGAAAAGTAAAGAGTCTTCTCTCTCTCTCTCCCTCACACACACACACACACACACACACAGACTTGTCAGTACCAGAGAGCAGAAAACACGATGGAAGACAACTTAACACTGATGTTGGACTTTTCTCAAGATAAGCTGACCCAACATGGAGGCAGGAATAATGAAATACTGCAAGGAGTCATGTTAGGACAAAATAAGTAATACTACTAACAGAAAGTCAGGCTAATGTGTGTTTTGTATGTTGATAACACGTGAAGGTGTTGGTTTAGCTGTTGACTCGGCAGTGATAAGAAATAACAGTACTCAAATCAAAGACACTTCATCTTATGTACACAGTCACACTGGAAAGCTTAGGCAAACATAATCATTTACAAATTACAGCTGATCGTATCACACCACGCGCATAAATAGGTTGAATTTACATATAAAAATGTCTTCATACTGTAGTAAAAAAAAATCTTCTAAAGCAGGCGGCTGGTCACAAAAAAAATACAAAATTCATCTGGTTTTAGTGCCTCGAAAGGAAATAGTTACTTTGTGCAGACCAATAAGTTTTAAGATAAGACGAACCTTTTGTGATCCTCAGTGAGGAAACTGGGTGGGAGGACATGAACTGACACACAGGGTGCAGACAGAATAACGTAACAGACGGACTGTGACTTAGAAGTGATTAAATCACCGCTGCAATCGGTATGCAAATCTGTTCTTCTTATGTTAAAGCTAATTAGCAGACTTGTTTTTTTCTAGCTGATAAATGTTGCCACATGGCATTAAACCTTATATTATCCAGCTCATTTGCAAATATGACTAAGTCACATAAAGGACCAGCGCGTAGGATTAAATGGTAACTAGCAGTGCAGAACTGATTGCAAAAAAAAAGCTCCTGGTAGATATAAAACCATTTAAGGTAAATATAGCCCTCTAAATCGTCCGAACTGGACCTTTAAAGAAATGTTAAGCTTGTTTTGACCACATGGGGGCATTAGACGATGCTGGAAGCAAGTTTCAGCAAACACTCTCTTATTTACACAGAGCAACATCAGCATTCGTTTGGAGTCAAGTTTCTGGTCAGCTGATGAATCTAGTTTTTTCATGAGGGAAACATCTGGCTCTTTAGCTCTGCTATGTTCACCAACTACTCTCTACACGCGTCTCTCTGCTCGTGTCACATTAACCAAATATTTTTTTATACATAGTGACAGAAAAATTATGAAAGATTAACACTGCGGATGATCTGACGTTTAAAATTAAGCTCACGGCAGCTTTAAGAGCCCCTTTCCATGTTTACATTATTTTGTCCACCCCCTCTATAAGTATATACATTACATGCATATTAACATTTGGTCATTTTGGTTACTACTTCCAGCTTTAGTCAACATTAAAATCTCCTTGCAAAAGCTGTCTGAATTAGGTGCTTTAGTCCCTGAATATGTGGCTGAATGACACAATGTTTGTACTGTTAATCAGCTGAAGCTACAATATGTCCTTTACAATAATGGTGTTGTCATAAACCTTCTATTCTACGACTGTGCCTCTTTAAAAGCAGATATCTCATCAAATGGAAATGAATGCAGTCATTGTGCTGGAAGCGTTAAGCCAGTCTCTCCGGAGGGACGAGGGGAGACGGACAGTGTCCTGCTGGGAGGGACAGTCCAGGTCATACACCCGGCCCACATTAGTTCGGTGTTAGTCCAGCCGAGATACATATGAGGCGGCCGGTGACAGAAACTGAACAGCGATGACTTCATCATCCAGTGTCGTCACGGGCAGAAACCCCCAGTGACAGTCTCGACAGTGAAAGTCATTTCTTTCACCAGCTGACATGCAGATCCTGCAGAGTCTGTCTGAAGTCCTCACATGATCAGACAATGAGGGAATCCCGGCTGAGAAGAGTGCCCTGATGAGGATAAAATAAAGTCTAAGTGATCAAAACAGCAGCAGAGTTTACAGCAAAATATGAACATATATTGTTTTCGGTCAAATAAGAGGCGAGGAGATGGTAAACATTAGGCAAATATTGTTATTATGGTGAATTAGAACCTGGGACAAACTGCAGTTCAACTTATTTTACCAAATCGAAGAAAGCTGTTAATTTAGTCTGTGATGTTGAATACATTTTGAGCCAGGTTTGTCAGGGAGGAGGCAACCAAGTTATGCTTGTTACAGAGAGGAGTTGGATACAGAACAGAGTATTCTACCTAGTTTTCACTGTGGTAGCATCTGAACCTGACCTGTCAAAGGTACAACAACAACACTTACTGCGGGCCTACAAACGTCCTGTAAGTCTGAGTTTCTCAACCTTAGAGCCTGTTGCACACCGATATAATTTTGACATCATCTAAGTGTGCAGTAATCCCAATCACATGATAACTTGAACTCTGTAAGTGCAGGGCTCATAACTACTTTGTGGCCTAAAAACGAGGTCAGAAAAGGTTGAGAAACACTGACCACAACACATACAGATCCACTCAAGTTTTTCTTGTTTCAGAAATATTAAGAAAATCCCTTTGCACGATCTTGAAAAGGCGATTAGACTGCATCGTGCGTCTATCTATATGTTCATAAACACTGACAAAAGATAGAAGATGAAATAAACCTAGTTAAATGTTCTATTTACAGCATGAACAAATAAACCTCCAGGTATGAGCAGTAGTTTGGTTTGTAGGTAAGTTTACTATTTCTCAGACAGTGGAATGCTTTTCCTTTATCTCTGTGTGCGTTAAAGGTATGGCGACTGATGAGCTACGCCTATAGTAGTATAGTTCCTGGGTTCCTCTGGCTTTTAGGACAGTTCCTTCAGTGGAAACACTCTAGTAGTTAAATATTTTATAGTTAGCCTAGTGTTAACATTTTTCTCGCAAACATTTTCATCAACTGCGCAACAGTAACTAGTTTTCAAGAACTAGAAAATATGCTAGCTTTAAAATGAACTGCATACAACCCAAACAGTACAATCTATATACTTGAATGTAACCCACCACTTTCCGGCTCTTATCTCTGGGTTCCTCTCTGCGTCCAGGCAGGGAATGGGCAGGAGGCTGAGGGGAGCGAGTGTTTGCTGGGAGCGGTCGTGGAGAAGGCCTGTCAGTTCTGCTTCTCTCTGTCTCTGAGTAAGAGGGCAGTGAATCAGCCTCCGGCCTGTTACTAGGTGAGCGGCTGCAATACCGACTAGATTCCCCGCTGCTCTTTTTTGAGCTTCCCTTTGAGGGCGTGTCTGAATCTTCCTCGCCCCGGGCACCACTCTTCACCTGACCGACCCCTCGCAATTTAGCCTTACGTTCCAGCAGGCTATTAAGGAACGTGCCATCATAGTCCTTCTCTTGAGAAGAACTTGATGGTGGGCTGCCTCTGGGAGGAGGTGGCACAGGGCGCTCGTTGTCCCAGGTGCCTCTCCTTTTCTTGGGTGAATGAAGTGGACTTATGATATGTCCGTTTTTCTTGTTTCGTCTGGGATGATCTTCGCGGTCGCTGTTATCTTCAAGCTCATTTTCATCATTGTGATAATGCTGAGGTGGACAGTCCCTGTAGGAAGGATATCGACTGAACTCCTCACGCTCCATCTCATAATCTCCCCGTTCTTCTTCCCTCTTCTCTGCCCCTCTGCCTCCTTTCTGCTTGTAAGAGGCAGCAAACTCCTCCAGCTCATCCAGAGAGCCGGTTCGTCCCGCAGTGCGGTACGTCTTTCTCTGCAGATGTTCTGAACGAGGGTTCCACCTACAACAGGTGACAAGAGGGGGCGGGCAGGGAGAGGGAGGTGACATGCCAGAAAAGTTCATGATAGTGAGTATTACATACGTAGATACAGAAACTTTTTGGAGTTGTGTGACCAACTCAAAGTAATACTCCCAGAGTATTCGTACCTGTTGTGGTTTTCCTCGTCACTGTGATTCTGTTGCCGTTGATTTCGGCCAGGCCTGCGTGACTGTGAAGAGGACGGGGGGTCGTCGCTGTACCGCCGCGGAGGAAGGGGCTCGTCCTCGCGGTGGCGGGGCTCTGAGTCGGGGTCACTCCGATATCTCTGAGGTGAAGGGGGATTGTCGCGGTAGCGCTGCGGTTCTGGGCTGCGGTTTTCGCGGTAACGTTGGGGCCCAGGCTGAGGGTCGTGGTCGGGGATGGCAGGCAGAGCTTTCTTTTGGACATTTCTGTATGTTTGCCGGAAGCCCGTTTCTCCCTCGTGGAGGGAGCTCAGCTCGGACAAGCTGCAGGCTGGACAGGTCAAAGTGAAGAAATGGATAAATGAATGACTCAATAGAGAAATTTACAGTTAAACATTAAATTCTTTGTTAAGGAAGCACCAAATTTAAGAGAAACTAATATAATGAAGGCACTGAAGGAAGGTTTGCAAGAGAGTAGACTAAGAGTGCTGTGAGAACTGTTAAAACAAATGATCTCAGGTAAGAATACATGCATACCTGTCGCAGAATGCTTGTGCAGAGAGGCATGCAAAGACGAGCTCAGGAGCACAAAAAGCCAAACAGATACTACCGAAGGTAAAGATAGTGCAGCATGCATTGTCTATTGATAGAGAAGATTCAGGCGGCATTTCCACGGGAGGGGTTTACGGAGCTTACATTGGTGGCCGTTGGACCTGGCGGGGTTGAAGTGAGCCAGTTGTTTCTCTACATACTGTAGCACCCTGAGAGAGTTCTGATCCTGGGGTGAAGGCACGCGGTAGGGAAGCCCTACAGCATGCACGGGCACTGGAGATACACACTTGACCCATCAGTGTGGAGGACTTATGTTTGTCTTTGAGTTCATTGTGGACTGAGGACCATAATAATTCACTATTTTGTTCTATTACTGCTGTGTCTGGCCAAAATTTCAGAACAAAATAGCTAACAAGCAGTAACCTGAGAACAAATAACATACATTGCTCTTAAAACTCCTTTGAATGAAGTTTATCTTGTAGATTATCTCAAGCCCACATAAGGCAGTTTAGAATACACTCTCAGGATGATATTAAAGGGCTAAAAGATACAAAAAACACTGATATGGTCTTTTAATATTTCTAAAAACAAACATTCACTCACTGATAAAGAGTAAGGCCTCACCTGCTGTAAGTAGACTGCCATCTGAAGGGGAGACAGAAGACATCTTGTCCACCAGGGAAGGGGGTGCAATGGGGACCATCGTCGGGACTCCCGTGACAAAGTAAGGAGGGTAGGCTGGTGACTGAGGGGTGGAAGTGCCCGTCTTTATACCCTTACCTGCCTCATATACTGAAAAAGCAACACACAATCCCATTCAGACTTTCCAAGAAAAAACATACTTCTTTCAAACAGTGTCAGTCTGAGCACTTAACTTTTGAATTTCTGTGTTTATACTCACGGTGTCTGGGGCAACAGCACGTGTCAGGGCAGCACCAGCAGCTGACGTAGCAGCAGCACGAGTGAGGACAGCACTGACACCAACAAACCCCAACCAGCAGCAGGAACAAAACACTGCCCAGCGCCACTGCCGCCACAAACACCCACTCTGGAAGAAGCAGCACAAAGTCCAGCGTGTAAATAAGCATCAACACAAACAGTGGGAAGGGTTTGATTTGATAACCAAACAGTACACACTGCTGTTTGGCTTAAAAATGGCTGTCCATTTAATTAGCATGACACTTAACATTGTTTGACTAACTACAGACTAAAAAACCTGCTGCCTACATTACCCACAAAGCAACCAGACCACTAACAGTTTGGTCAGAGATTACAGCAGCTTGCAACTTGATGGAGTCTCCCTTTGAATCTGTATTTCAGGAGTATCTTAACAGTAAATGCACCATTTTATCCTCATTCCTCCTGTTTACATTGTAAAAATAAAAGAGTGTATGTAATTTTTTTTATATTGTTATAATAATTGTTATATTCTTGAGAAAATGCATTGCTGATTGGAAACAATTCATACATAGAAAATGGGAAATCATCTAGTAGCAGTAGTAGATAACTAGGCATGAGTTAACTGACAGAAAGCTTCTTAATTACAAAAAACTCACTAATTGTTGATTAGTAAGTGTCCTCACACCAATATTGTGACACAACAACATTTATGCTTAATCAACCTTAATACAAATTAACCTGTGAGCTACAGATGTCAAAATGTGCGTTAACAAGTTTATAACAAGAGAGAGGTCCCTGATAAGTGTGATCAGCAACTAACCGTGATAACTGAGCAAGATTATAACCAAGATTTGATCTAAATGAATGCATGTAGGTGATGAAATGGTATAATTTCTTCCTTAATGTGATCTATTTTGTGAACAGGGTGTTGGGATAGAACAAACTATAAAACGTGAGACATAATGTGCTGAAAGAGTTTTTATTGACTTCTTCCTGTTTTCCAGGGTGTAAATATTTTTTTCTCGGCATGTAAGAAATGAGATTAAAATAAGTGAAAAAAGACATATAGTGTTGGAGTTTTAGAGTGCTGAAGTGAGTGATACAGTACAGAAGATAAACCACATGTATCTGTCTACAGGGACAAAGGAAAGGAAAGGGAAGGAGAGGGCAGATAAGGAAATCTTTAACAATGTAAAACCAACGCCGCGCACACACACACACACACACACACACACACACACACAGGAAACCTGATTTTGCTACAGGAAGGAAAAGGACAGTTTACACTGCTCTGTAAGATACTGAAGATTTGGCTGTGACAACAAATTAGCTTGTAATGTGTAATGTGATCATTTGCAACCATTATGACTCCAACACACACACATACACACACACGCACGCACGCACACACAGCCAATGTGTACAGGGAGTCGATGTGGACAACAACATGTGCAAAGATCAGAGATAAGTGTGCAGTAACTGGTGCGGTTGAGTGAGTCATACCGTGTCGTTTTGGGAGCTGCTTCCACACAATTCATCTATTCATCTGTGTCTTCCCACAAACTTTGTGATGATTAAAAAAGTATTACAGGAATCTGATTTGACATAAACAAACCTCCCTCCCTCCCTCCTGATCTTTACTGGGCAGTGTTCAAATGATGTGGGATGACATGTTAACCACAACCATAAATAACTATAATGACCATAATAGCTGTTTTCCCGCACAGCTCATCTCGGTGGGAGTGATGACCAGCTCATTAACTGCCGGGTGTGTCAGTCAGTCCTTCGGGTTAAAAACAGATTTGAACTCAAAGCCTAATTGTAGCTGAATCACAAGCAGGACAATAAGTTGAACGGTCAGCTGTTAGCATAGGAACCATTAAACACGGTGTGGGAAAAATCTAGATTTTGTTTGCCTCAGGCCAAAGAGACCAGAATCCATCCACTACTAACACCCACCACCATCCGAATGGTTCCTACACCCATGACTAGAGCAGTAAGTAGGGTTAGTATGGACAGAAGGAAACAGGTGAAGGGGAGAATACATTATGCCCATACCTGGCATAATCTTCAAATCAAACTCTGGCAGGAGATCTTCAGGCACACCTGAGAAACCTGGAGAGAGACAGAGAGGAGAGGAGAGGAGAGGAGAGGAGAGGAGAGGAGAGGAGAGGAGAGGAGAGGAGAGGAGAGGAGAGGAGAGGAGAGGAGAGGAGAGGAGAGGAGAGGGAATGGGCGTTGATATAAATTTGAATGACTGATTCAAAAGTATTGCTGTAGCCGTGGCATGCACCGAAAGAAGAAGAAGACACAAACAGTGGAAAAAGATAGATAAAGAGAGAGAGAGCAGGTCAATAGCAGCATGCACCAGAGGACATTCTGGTCTTGTTCCAGAAAGTCTCAATATCAGAGCAACTGAGGAGCAGATTGATCGTGTGATTTCTGATATAAAAGTCTGGTAAGAAGACAGACTGGAACATGAATCATTCTCATGAAGATAACATGACAAATAGGCGTGAGCTGTGAGTAATGTTACATGCAGAGCTGAGAGAGAGAGACATCTTGTTCCCGAAACGATTTCATTGTCTTTGTCTCTGTGCTGTCTACCCAGCGAAGACAATAGCAGCTCCTGGATGAGCGCCATACCATACCAGACCATAACTTCTGTTTATAATAATCTAATACTAATCGAATCGGGAGAAGTCGCCCATCACCTGTGTTTCATCAAGCTGAAGACAAGACTCAGCATATTTCCTAAGTGTCAAGCCTTTAACGTCAATTCCCATGAGGCTTTGACGGTGTAGCAATGACCAAGGCTGAAGGGATATGTTGTTGCTGAATGTTAAAATAATCAATGACTTATATTTATATTGCCATACATATAGTGTATTGTAAAAGAAAGTAACTCAAGCTCTTAAAAGCCTATCACCAGCTGTCAGTTGTTGTTCCTAGTATCTTGCTGGTGTTATGTCTTTCTCCTCTTATTTTTTCAGATAGAATGGACTCCACACAAGGTCAGCAGGTGTCTGAATGAAACATTTACACTACAGATAAGGGGCAGTGTGTTACAAGCTGGTACAAACATATGCATGAGCGTGTTTTGTTTGGGTGCATACGTCCGTGTGAACACGTAAGTTGAAACTTTGTGAAAAGTGAAAAGGCCAGGAAGTGAGTGTGATGTGAGCAGATACTTGTTTTTTTTACTGTTGTTTGTGTGATTATCGCAGAGGAGGAGAGGACCGACAAGCATGAGAAAGAGGGACTCGGTCTTGACTCTGGCTGACAGTGCACATACCTCACTTAGTGTTTTTCTGGAGGGTTAAACGTGTTCTTTGCTGGATTAGAAAACACAAAGTTCATCGAGGAGCAGCTGAGTCACCACATGACTTCAAACAAATTCAAACTCTGATTTTGTATTTATCTATTGTTTTGTCTTCTGTCGTCTTCCTGTTTAAGGAAGGCAACTCACTTGTGAAATTTCCATTTGCTCATGAATCTGCCTGAAGATTTACTATCAGATATTTTGGATTTACTTGTTTTGCCTTATATGCAGATGTTGTTGTTTTTTACACTGCATAGGACTGTATAGTCCTCCTATGATTGTAAAGGGAGGTTGAGCCTACATGCTGGTAGAGCTCTACAGATAGTACTTACTTAATGTAGAAGAAGATTTCAGTATCTAAAAATACAGGATGGGTGTCTGTTCATGGAACACACTGTTTGTGTCGTTTGTTTATTATGATGCATTTTCATTATTCCCAATCCAAAAGAAAGATCACTTGCTTACTTACGTCACATACAAGTGGAGAAATGCATTTTTCAATACTTGTAGCTAATCTCTAGTTTCTCCATTCACCTAGAGCCTACGTATCAAGATTGTTTCTATGTTAAAAATGTGATATATGGTCATTGGATTTGTCTAAGTTCTCTAATATTTCTACCAGTATCTGTCTCATAAGTCTAGTATATGTTGGCCCATAGATTGGGCACAATGACACATGTTGAATGCTTACAATGTCGGTCCACTAAAGCTGACAGCTCATTCAAAAAGGGAGAACAGAGGGAGTTCTTCTTTCTTTGTATCGGCTCCTCAGAGGGAGAGTTCAGCTCAGTTGATTCAGGCGAATATCTCACATGGTGTCACCCTCCATTTTTTGTATCTCTGTGCTCTGCTGTCCCTCCTCCGCATCATTAAATCATCCCCGTCTTCTTCTTCTTCTGAAGCCTTTTGCTCAAAAGACAAAAGAGCCCCGGAGCCATTTGCACAGGCCTCAACTGTTGTTATGGAAACACAAGTGCTTCACATGCCGTATTAGCTACACCAAGACAGGGAAATACAACATGTGGACACTGTGGTGGGCTCTGACAGCAGGTTAAAGAGCGCGGGGGAACTCGTGCAGGAAATCATGCCAACTTTCTTGTGGCATTATCTTAACCATTCATCAGCTGGAATATGTTATCATACCAAGGCTGTACCCAACATTTAAAGCCTAACCTAAATCCATAATAGCCTTTTAACTGTGTAATTTAGGGCCCGAAGGACATAAAAGTCAGTATCTAAAAAGTATTCAGATTCGAAATATTGTCATTTAAGGTTTTGTAATCTTTCTTGAACTGGGTTTTTATGTTTGGATGTTTACTATGAAATTAATTCTGTGAACCAATCATTACAAAATTCACGTTTACATTTTCCCATTGTCAAAAGAAAACCTCTCAGCTCCCCCTCAATCTGCCTCAAAGCTATAAAGCTATTAAAGCATGTGCAAAAACACACATGGTCGATAAAAATACTTCACTTCACAGTGTTGCGGTGGTGAAAATATTTTAAATATGGCATATATTTAGACTGATATTGTTTTTTAAGGGGGCTAAAATATGTTTTGTTGCACCCCTGTGCAGAGCAGTACATTGTTTAGCTTCCTTGCCGGTGTTCCTGAGGGAGATGTCAATCAAAATCAGCTGTTTTTAAACTAGGTTTTCTGATAGCTATGAACATTTCTTTTCACTCTAACTCAAGCCTGATTCAGAATGCACTCAGCTCTTTGCAAACTGTAACAGTGTATTGTCCTGTACTACACTGTGTGTGTGTGTGTGTGTGTCTTTTGTGGATACACATAAGTCTCTGAGTGCCAGCCAAACAAAAGTTCAGCCTCAGACTGAATTAGAGCACCAAGCGCTACGTAGCCTCTCAGCCGTCGCTATGGCAACATTTGTGACTAAACACGGACACTGACACTGTAAAGATACAACACACTGCAGATACTTGTACAACATGGGACAAACAATCTACACACGCACACACACACACACACACACGCGCACACACTATATATTTGCGCATAGTAGAGTACTGTATGAGTGAATGTGGTTGCCATGGTTACGGATTAAGCAAGATTGCCCGAGAAGTGCCAGAGATTGTTATAAATCAGCTCATTAATGAGCCTCTATTGTGCTCTTGGTGATGAATAGATCAGCTCACAGGCCTTCTTATGCAACAGCTGCTCATAGGAAAAAATTTAATTTACACCAAACGATGTGTGTTTGTGTGTCTATGATTAATTAGATATAAATCACTGGTTAGTCTTGCCTTCAGTCCTGCACTCAGTAGTATGAAATAAGAGATAAAAGTGTATGCTGGGATGCCTGTGTGTAGTCTAATACTGTATACAACATGGTGATGGAGTCACTCAATAACACGTATTATTAAAATTATTAAAATTAGTCAGAAGTTTTCAACAAAAAACGGAAAAACACTGTTGAATTTGTGAGTCGTTTCACTCTGTGAGGAGACATTCACAGACAGTGGTGCGAGTGTGACTGAGCTCTTGTATTTTTAATTCCAAACTAAAATCTAAATATGCGTGTTGGGATAGTAGAAGCGTCTTACCGAGAACCAGCAGCTCCACGGAGGCTTCGTTTTGTCCCTCCAAATCATCAGCTATAACCACTTTACATATGTAAACTCCGCTGTCTCCCCACTGGACCTCGCCTACGCGCAGGTCTGCCTCTGCAGGAGAAAAAAAAAAAGAATGAATGACAAAATCAACATTTGATATCATCTCTTGCTTCATAGATATTAATTACTTCACAAATTAATATGAAAAGAAAGTTCTGATTCTAATTTTTACCTACAGGCTGTGAATATTATTAGCATGCACAGATCTACTTGTATTTCTGTCTTCTCGGCCTACAGATGTTAACTGGATCTTTTGAAATTTTGTTATTCATAATTTAGTAGCTTTCAAAGGTTGGACAGAGCCTTTGAAAAGAGATGCAGCTGTGAATCACAATGCCTTACTGCCCTTTGTAAGTCCCAAGTACATTTGCGTTTCTCAGTTACTTAGGTTAGGCCAGTTTGCACCTCTATCTTATGCATCCTGTTTCAAGATGCTAATGGTGAAAAGAAAAGAAAACAGGAAAATGAAGGTGGTACGGATATTAAAATGCATCATTCAACATGCATCTTTCAAAGCACGTACAGCATGCGGTGGATTTATTACCACCTTAAAACACAAAGCTCATTATCTGTGGGATCTGTCAACACCAAACTCAGAAATCAGACTGCCCACACATTTAAAAAAACAGCCCCAGACAGAAAGTATACAGATATGGTGACCACACACTTTTGGCCATAGAAGTGTGTGCATGATAGCTCAGTATAATGCATAAAGTTACATTCAATATTCATTTTTCATGTTTTTCTAATTATGGAAGATTTAAATAAAGTGTGGCTGAAAACAATTCACATATACTCAGCCCGGGAATCCCACAATCCTGGGCTGTTAACTCCATTGTGCGAGGGTTAGACATATAAAAACAGCAGACAGGAAATGGGTTGTATTCACTTCCTTTTCCTGTTAGCCAAGAAAGCAGAGGTAGAGACCCTCTGACTGCAACACCGTGACCACTGATCAACAAAGTAACACCTCCAGCATATGTTTTTGTCATCAAATACTGATTTTTCTGCTAAACTTTGTAATGCACAGGAGTGCAAGTGAGTGTGTTTGCCCAGTCTGTGTTAGTCATGTGATTAACAGGGCACCCCCTGCCCAGTGCATGCTGGGACAGACTCCAGCCTTCCTGTGACCCTAAATAGGATTACATGGGTATGGATGACTGGGTGTCTCTACAGGCAACATACTTAAAGCTTTCACTGTTTTATCCATTTACAACACTGCTGCACCGACCTGTTTCAGGACAGGAGGTGGAGTGGGACAGGAAAAGAGAAAAGAAACAGGGAAAAGAAAAGCCCTGCACCGCGAGAACCGAGTGTGTGGATGGTGGGATGTGGAGAGATCTAGAGGGTCTGAATAAAAGCGAGACATTGAAGTACATCAGAGGGAAGGAGTTAGAGGTCAGGATGAATGAGGGGACAGCGTGAAGACCATTTCTTTTGTCTGTGTTCCTGGCTGGTGAAGAGAAGGTCGATTCTTCAGCCAGATTTAGAGCTCCATAAATCTGAGGCCTGCGAACAAGGCTACCTCTCTGTCTTCAACAAGCACGCAAGCACAAAAACACATACACGCACTAGTGTCCTTTAGATGATCCTTATATGACATAATGGTGAGACAGTAAAGAAATGTAAAACTGAGGACGATGGGGGGAATAAGCATGAAGTCTTAAAGCTTGTAAACTAGTGCAATATTTTTGTAGCACGATGAGATTTGATTGACTTTTTGAGTACGATTTGAGTTACTTTGGGCAGATAGTCTCACTCTTTAACATGTAGCAACGTGTCATCAATGCTTAAAACAGGGAGCATCCAATGGTGGAAAGATAATGTTCCATCTCTACCCAATCTTTCCAGATTCATTGCTTCATCACTTCATCCGCAATCCTCTTTAGCAAAGTCATCAGCCACCACTAGCAGTGTCAGTAATCCATGGAGGGATTCATCTTGCCGCTCACTTCCATCGCCTGCTTCTCCCGATTGAACTAACGTCAGACTCTTTTCTTATTATGGTTATGCTTGTTCTAAAAGCTCTGAAGGTTTTCAGTAAAACCTCCCCCCATCTCTCACCCTCCTCTACAAGTGCGGTGAATCTCTCCGACTTCACTTCACTTTACTGGGCATTAAATCAGGAATCTGTGGGAAGGGGTGCCCAATGCTCCGATTTATGGATTTCATAAAACTTGCCGGGCTTGGCAGGAGAACAAATGAGAACATTAGTTTGGATCAATATGTTACAAAAGAACCACAGAAGCTGTGCGATACTAAGAAATTGATCATGCCTGGCTGGCTGCTTAAGCCTTCCCATGTCTACAAGTATATGGCTTCATGTTTCTCCAACACAACTTGCCAAATTCCATCTAGAAAAGATGGAAAAGAGTTCGCCTGGACTACACAGCTGTTGTGTGATCTGGCAAGAAAAGACTCAAGATTGTTTTGAGTCTTACTGTTGATGATGGAGATGTCTCTGTTCTTGTAGTACTCTGACAGCGTGATTGAGGAACCAGAGATGGAGGCCACAGTTCGGACTGTGCGGCCGCTGTCCGCGCAGTCGAGGTAGCCCGCCGTCATCCCTGCCTCGTACCCTCCGCCGACTCCTCCGGTTGCACCGGTCATCCCGCCTGCTCCCAGGCCTCCGCTCAGGCTGTCGGGGAAGCTGAAGGAATCTCGGGTGCGGTCGCGACAGTACGACTTGTAGACCCACTGCACCACGGGGGTCTGGGTGGACACGCTGTTGTACTGACACGGCAGGACCACTGACTGGAACAGCACGGCATACCTCTTCTCATCTCTAACGTACACATGAACCCCCGAGCAACGGGGAGGGAGGACATCTGTGGGAGGGTAAGGAGATAATGAAGAAGGATCAGTCAAGTGTGAAAGAATTACACGTTACATTACACCTTAAAACCCTTTAAAACACACTCCTTTACATAGTCATAACCCTAAACACAGACTTAGACTTTCATATCACGACATCTAAAAAAAAATGCAGCTCTGCTTAGAAGTTACAGACAAAAAGTTGCTTCTTATATCGCACTCCAGTAACAGTTGCCTGTAGGAACTATTAGTAGGTAGTTCGGCATATTTTAAATGGTGCCAATTTGTTGTTGGAGAGGCACACGTGTCGATTACATCAGATGGAGAAAACCTCTGGCTCCGACAGACAAACCGCAGATAAGGCAGCCAAAACTCGTAATAACTGGGAATGTGTAATGAGGAAGATTTAAGGATTACTACAGCAGACAGCAACACACAGCGACTCAGACGCTGAGTGCTGGTTTAAGGAGACACCTGCTTATAGCTCACAAATCACATCCTTTCCTCCCTGTATGCCTCTTATGAAATTGAGTGAAATCACCTCATTTTCCTGAAAAGCGTCAGGATGAACACTAACGAGAAGAACCTGAATACTTTCGTGTCCCTTTTAGCTGGAATGTAATGAATCGTTGAGCGATTTGGCAAGACGAGTGTGCGAAAACAAAGTTGTGTTGTTTGAGTTGCCCCTGCTCGGGGAAATCTGACTGTGAGCTCCGCTGACCCGGCGTCTGTTTTGGAGCTTCTGAAGCTGCAGGACTCTGGGTCACGTGATGATCGGGAGCTCGAGCTCTGCAGTTCAACAGCAAGACACACTAGAGAGGTGACTATGTGAGAATAACACACACCCCACGCAAACACGCCCAGAAACATCTGCGTATGCTGCTCTGTGTGTGTGTGTGTTTCTAAGGCTAAGCAGTGGGAGGTATGACAGAAGTGGATCAGTGAACAGGGATGAGGTGAGGGATGAGAGGTGGACTGCGTCACCTAATCCAGACCAGGCCTGTTGTGAGAGTTTTCTTCTCTTTCCGTTACCGAGAGTGAATCAGACAAAACGTCCTCACCTGATTTTAAAGCACCAGTTGTAATTATGGTTTACCAAGACTGTGCTGCGATGATTGACAAGCTGTCAGTTGATCGACAGAAAAAAACAACAACAATTTTGTTGATCAACGATTGATCGGTTCAGTTATTTAAGATGCCAAAACAAGCAATTTGAGACATCCTGCTTGTAGCTCTGAGACGTTTTGTAGGAATTAAGAAAATGAAGAGAAAAAAACAGAATTAGTGCTACAGGTAAACCAAAACTGTAAGACCACAACATCTCACTTTTTCTTTGTGGGTAACCCCATGCAGTAGTTAACCCCCATGTTCTCATATATAAAGCAATGCAGTGTACAGTAAAATACAAAATCCACGTCTTGTTGGGGTGGGGGAGCATTGTTTCAATCCAGACCAAGAGGAATCAAGCCGACTAAATCATAAATTCCTCAGGGAGAACATTACTCTACGACTTCTAAGAACTGGAACAAAAAAAAAGAAAGTCATGAGGTTGGTCTTCCTGGGATCGCAGGCTGTGCGGGGATCCAGGCTTTATTAGTTTTCTGAGGAAACCACCTCCAGAGGAGAAAATGAAAGCAGGAGAACGAGGAGGAGGGGAAAAGACAGTTACTGTTATAATATTGAACAAAGGGGAGTCTTGCTCATGAGATTTAAGTGTAGTTAAGTGTCTGGTTTCATGAGGTAATTTCCTTTTTACAGACTTTTCACAGATGAAAACATGCAAGCGTTATGTAACTTCTTGAATTAAAATTGATCACACCAAATTCAAAAGAGTGAATCTAAACTGTACTGTAGTATTCATATACTGAGACACAACACCAGTATTAAAAAAATATATTTATAATGTCATTATTTCTGCATTATGCATTATTTTACTTGTTATATTAGATAAATGCAACTTTATATACTCACCCCAGAGGTCTTGGTGATGTCTTAAAATGTTTGTTTTAAGTTCAAAACTAAAATATTGAGACGCTGGAGCCAGTAAATTGAAACATTTCAGGACTAATCGTTTGAAAACAGTTGCAGGTTTTTCACATTGCACACACACCTTTATGCACACATGCTCTCTATATTGTGCCTTTTCTAGATGGATTTATGAGTTATTTGTACATTTTATCACTAAAAACTAAACAAACAGGTCAGAAGTTGGACCTCCTAATCCACAACCCCCCAAAGCTTGTGGTCGGATCATTCACACATGACTAAATAACAGTCGACCGGACCAGAGAGCACCAAGCTGTAATGTTTAACAAATGAATTATTAATTAGTTGGACAAGTTTAACTTCTCAACTCGTCTGTAACGAGCCAGTTATGGTTAGTAAAGTTGTAGTAACGTTAGTTTATTTAAAGTTACTCCAAATCTTAAATCAACCTGTTACCCCAGATTAACGTTAGGATCCATCTTTTTTCTCTCTCTCTCTCTGCGTTTATGTTCTCTTACCTGTCAGACAAACGATTAAAATCCACCACCGAGCCATTAAAATCATTTTCCAGGTCCCGCGGGTGAATTCCGGACAGGTTTCCTGACGAACTTCGTCCCTCTTTTCTCCTTCGTCTCATCCCTTCACGCAGTTTCAGGCTCCCGCACACAGTTTGGCAGATATAACGGTGACGGCGGCGGCGGAGCTCCAGCAGCAGCGGGCAGCGGGACCAACGGTCAAGCTCATCAAAATAAAACTCACAACTTCCGGCAACGGCTTTTTAAAATAAAAGCCTTGTAAATGAGGCAGTCCGTGTGAATACAGGTTAAAAAAAATACAAGACATTTTTAGAGAGCTTTACTGATATTATTTCAGCTTCATAACTTTTTACTGTTTTATTTAATTATAATTTTACTGTTACTGTAATGGCACCTGTAAACAAATGAAATGCAATGAAATTAATTTAGTTTAATGATATACTTTGCTCAGATAGACATTTATTGCACTCACCAGAAGATGGCAGAATAATTGCACGCCATATATACAATATTAGCTTTTTGTTATTTTATTTTGAAGTCCAAATGACTCCATATCCGGTACTGGTTGTGTAGTTTTGTGCATTGTCAAGTCAATGGATGGGTGGGAGTGATGGAGGAAAGCAGAAGGAGGGTCAAGTGTGAAACAGTACATAGTATGCCTCCTCACGAACTCTGGAAAGTGAACTCAAAATAGTCAGATGTTTTTAGTTATTAGATTTCTTTGGCAGCATTCACCTGGAACAAAGCTTCCACCAAAGTTGCCTTGAAACTGCCTCAGCAGTTGTTGTGGATTCTTAAATATTTCATAGTAATCTTCAAAAATGTGGCTAAAGAGATCAGACAGTAGACTGATGGAGAGAAGGAGGATGGTGAAGTCTGAAACATAGTACAGACATTTTTACCATTTAAAAATAAAAGTTGCGTGTTGAATCATCCAAATAATAATAATAACTACAACTAATACTAATACTAATAATAAAACGAATAAGATATATTTATTTTTATCCCACATGTAGTATGAATATCATAGTGCCATCTAGTGTTCATCATGACAGTACAGTTGCAAGATGCTTTTTTTGTTCATTTTATTTCATCAGCATTATTTTTTACAGCGTGTTTTTTTTAGGTAATGCATTTCAGAACGTATTTTTATAAATCTCAATGTAAAACAGATAGCATTTCCACTTATGTACATTATCATATTCCATTGCTTTTCAACATAAATGTAAAATAATCATTCAAGGTAACAACAAAATGGCAAGCATGTATATTTTTCATTTAAAATGGAAACTGAAAACCTGAGAGGTCTGTGGTGACATTATCAGTCCCAACAATCAGAGGAAGATCTACTTCTACTTTGTATGTTACAGCGAAACAAAAGTGGAAGCACTCAGTAGAGAAAGAACATTAAAACTGGTTGAGGATTTACAGTATTGAAATAAACAAATATCTGTTAAGCGTAAATTGTGACATTGAACTGAAGCCCTTTTCCCTTTTCTCACTTGAACACACACACACACACACACACACACACACAGGCAGACATTCTTATGTAACAATGCTAGCATATCAAATTTAAATCATAAAAAACTCATCTCTGATTTACAGAGCTCTCAAAAAAAATGTTTTTTTCTGGTAGTATTTCTCTGATGGGACCTAACATGTTTGCTTAGTACTATTAGTACTAGTATATATGTGTGATGTGGTATGACAGAAAGATACAGATTGTGCCCTGGGCAGTGTTTACACCTGAGCCAGAGACTGTAGCTGTTGACCACACCCAACGGATCAGATGGGCTTTGTCAGAGCCATTTTGGGTTCCTTTCCCTCCCTCGGGTATTCCTAACAACTCTATCTCACATCATCTTAACTTGCCAATAGTTGTGATGTTTGAGCCAATTATGTCACAACAAGATCAAAACAACTGGACTAAAGTCCCTGAAGATAAAATAAAATGGAAGATACATGTTGTTAGTCGTCGTCGTAGTCCCTCTTTGGTGGCTTATTGTTTGGCACAGGTGGTCTGTCACGTTCACGATCATCATAGGGCTCATCGTAGCGGTCATCATCATATTGGCGGTCTCTGCGGTCATCGTAGCGTCGCTCGTCGTCGTAGCGCTCGTGTCGGTCACGGCGGTCGTCGTATTCGCCACGGCGATCGTCGTATTCACCGCGGCGATCCCTGTAGTCGCTGCGGCGATCATCGTAGTCGCTACGGCGATCATCGTAGTCGCTGCGGCGATCATCGTAATCGCTGCGGGGGTTGTAGCTACGCTCGCTGCGTTCCTCATAGCTGCGGTCACTGCGTTCAGCAGGGCGCCTCGCGCTGGAGTCGTCATAACCTCGATCGTCCTCTTGACCATCGGCATGGCGACTCTCGCCATTTCTGGGCGTCTCTTTGTCGTGGTACTCCTCCTCACGAACTCTGGAAAGTGAACACAAAATAGACAGATGTTTATTATTAGATTTCTTTGGCAGCATTCACCTGGAACAAAGCTTCCACCATAGTTGCCTTGAAAATTGGATTCTTAAATTTAGTAAGTAAGTAATTAGGCAGCAGGTGAGGTTTCTAGGTTTCATCAGTTCAAGGATGTCTACACGTGTCTTTATCTTTACCCCATGGCATATTCCTCATCCGTCTTCTTCTTCCGGCAGCAGCAGCAATAGATGACGATGATGAGAACGATCAGTGCGGCGACAACTCCACCAATGATTCCTGCAGTGGAGCCAATGTTCATGGAAGCTGCAGGAAGAAAGGAAGATGGGATGGGAGAGGAGGCAGAGTTTTATAATTCATGTATTTCTTGGCCATACTAAGTTCCCAGATGAATGTTCATGAAAAGACATAAGTCATAAGAAGGTTTCTCTCACGTGGCATGACTGCGACGGTGATGTTGCAGGAAGCAGAGCGGATCTTGTTGGTTGAAGTGCAGATGTAGTATCCTGACGTATCCTTGGAGATATTGTATAGAGACAGGAGGCCACCCTCTAAAAGACAAAGAGACAGTCAGAGTGAAAGAGTACTTTTAAATAGACAAAACACAACCATTATTGGTAACACTGTTGATCTGTCTGTTGTCTTCAAGTTGTTGTTTGCAGTCCCCCCAAACTTCGAAACTCATTATTTTGCCCACAGACAGAACAACAACTAATTTAATTTTGATTTCACTTTCACAGTCAAAGTGCTTTCTTTAGACCCAAAAGAATGATAACAGACACAGTGTGTGTGTTGCTATTTTTTTTAAATTCACAAATATTTATATTACTCATCTTTTTTGGGGGCAGCCTGGTAAATGCCCTCTAATCACCAAATTTCCACCCAACTCTTAGTTGATGTTCAGACACTAACTCAAAAGTGGTTGTGTGACAGAGGTTATGTGGGTAAGTGAAACCTTAAGACAGTTGACTCTCCTGTCAGAGGCCGTGTCACTGATACTTACTGGTGGTGGTTCTGGGAGCATGCATACGAGGCAGGTTCCTGACATCTCGAGATTCCCACTTATATGTAGGTGGCGGGGAGCCTTCCTCAGACACACATGTCAGGTTGATGTTCTGGCCGTACTCTTGCTTTCCCTGGATTTCACAGATTGGTGGAGATGGAGCCACTAGAAAAAAATAAAATAAGTAACTTGTGAGAATGACTGTGAAGCAAAGTCACGTGAAATCCTGTGTGAGAACTGTCTCACACACAAAGAGTGGCCAGAGGGAACTAACTCTGCACGACAGCACCGGTTTGACAACACAAATACATAATACTGTTGCAAGATGGTTCCAGGTTCAAACCCAGGCTGGAACCTTTCTTTGTGAAGTTTGCATGTTCTCCCCGTGTCTGCATGAGTTATTCCCGGGTACACCCATAGTCCAAAGACATGCAGGTTTAATAGGTTAATAATAAAATAGGTTACTCTAAATTGCTCATAGGTATTAATGTGAGCACGAATGGTTGTGTGACTGATGAACTGGCCACTTGCCCAGGGTGTACCCCAACTTTCACTCTGTGTCAACTGGGATCATCTCCAGCCCCCTGCGACCCTGATTAGGATAAGCGCTTATGGGAAATGGATGGATGGAGGCGTTTTAGGAAGTAAAGTGTTGAATACAAAGTAACCAAAGGAAACCAAAGTCAGCCAGCTACAGCTAGAGAACGGCTACTGTCTCCACTGTATAGTGACACATATAGGCCACTAGTACAACAGGATGTGTAACCTGCTTATAGATCTTTTAGAGCTCATAAGTAGTTATAGGTCTGGCAGAGTATGTTAGTCTTGACAGAAATATATAGCCACTGATATTTATATATCTCTGTACATATGTACAGTACTTTCGTTCAATGCTGAACTACATTTTGTTGTCTCAGTACGCTGACCACGGAGGTCAACCTAATCTAATCATGACCGGCTCCAATATCTTACATATTAGTTAAAGGATAAACATGATACTGATTACGCTTTAACAGCTTACATACTTTCTGTATAGTAACTAATGTATATCATATTAATCGACATTATGCTAACTGGAATGCCAGAAACAACTTTAAAACAGATAATATAGTTGAAATGTTACCTAGAACCACCAAACGTGCCCTGGCAGCACGCGTGCCCTCATCGTCGCCCGGTATCTGAGCACGACACTCAAATATCTTGTTGTCTGCTAGTGTGATGGAGGACAGTCTCAGGTTAGCCTGTCCCCTGGAAAGATCTATATTAACGGACGCCCGGCCTTCGTACTCTTGTGTGATGTCAGTTCTTGGAGCATAGGCATAATGAGTGAGGATCAGGACCTGTTAGAAAGAAATCAGAGGAACATCAGAAGAGGAAGAACAGTTCAATACAATGGTAATGAAATATTATTTTGATTATGCTGAATGGATAATAGAGAAACATGCACACATGCACACACACACACATATATATTCACATGAACTCATTGTGGCAGTCTGACCTCTTTGGGTTTAGGCTCTATACCCTCAGCAAACCACGTGATCACGCCTCCTTTTGGATCGCCGGATGTTTTAATGGAGCAGGGCAGTGTGACGTTGTCTCCCCTGGCATACTCATATTGAGTTTGCGGCATGGACACAGTGATTGCACCAACACCTGATAACCCTGTCATGGATTTAAAAAACAGACATTATTTTATATAATTGTCTAACATTAATAATAATAAAACAACAACAACAACAATAAAGTGTGTTAAACTAAGCTAATGGATTACCCCATCCTATCCCCCGTGAACGTGAATATCTTGTTTTCTGAAGTTCTTACTCTTCTAAGGTAGTAATCTGAGTATTTTGGGCTTTTTTTTTTTTAGCCTACCATGTGGCCGACAGAGCAATGCATTTTAAGACGCTCTGGGAACTTGTGATTGGACTTTTATAGGCTTCAAACCAATGCTCGACCCAGTGAATGCGAAAATAACTGTTAGAGTAACCAATAATGAAAAGAATGTTTGTAAACCTAGTTTAGTTTGATTAATAATCCCTTTTAAGTCTGAAACAAGCCTCACAATCATTTTTAAGAGACCAAAACCATTCGATAAGGCGAGAAAAAAAAGTCAAAAACATATTAATATTTGATTATTTAAGAGTTTCTTCTTTTTTTCTTTTAGTCGTACAGCAAATCATAAAAGACAGGTCACCTGCATAAACAGGTTACTGGGCCTGAAGGTGCGTAAACAGGTGTGGCAGCTCGGTAAGGTAAATAAGTAAGGTAAAGATAAAGGTAAAAAATGTATTTTTTTCCAGGAATACTCACCCAGACACAGCAGTGTGAAGGCTGAAATCCTCCAATCCATAGCCAATGATAATTTTGTCTCAATTTAACCGTCACTTATTCTTCAGTGTGTGGTTGCTGCCTCTCGAATAAAACAGAGATCCGGAGCCGCCCGGTGTATTTGCATCGAAACCCGACTGAGTCCTCGCAGATGACGATGAGACGCGGCAATGGGTGAGCCGTTGCTTCTGGATGACTGACAGTGCTCTTGGCCAATCACTGCAGCTGCCGTGGTTCAGGTAACATTCTTGAACCACTCACCTGGCGTGTTTGGGCTTGCCTAATCCAGCACCTGCATTTGACAGGGATTCTCCTTCCATATTTGAACCTTTTAAGGTTGATTTTTTTCCCCTCCAACAGGATCACATATGGATGATTTCAACTTCAGATCATTTGTTGCACATTTTCCAGACATATAAACATTTTCGTTTTGATCTCTCTCTACAGTTCATGCTCAATCGCCCATAATATCAAGAATGCCCAAATATTTATTGGTTTCCTTTAACAGTCAGAATCATGTTGTAAGAAGAAGACAGATTAGACAGAAGAAGGCAGCGTTAGGGGGAAACCAAAAACACTTTTATGCGTGTGTATGTGTATGTGGGTGGGTGGATGGGTGGGTGGTGCAAGCAAAGGAAAAAAAAAACGCGCTGTGTGCTTGTGTGCTGTTGTAACACATCGAGCGATTTGTCCTGTCAGACTGGTTTGACGGGTACTTATCACCCGAGGGCACGCACACAGAGAAACTAAGGAAGAGCAGACTCTTTCTGGAACTCATTTAAAGCAGATCACATTGAAAGCAGCAAACACAGAGTGTGACCGCAGTGCGATCTTTTGTACCAGGACCTATATAATAATGATAATATTACTCAGCGTGCATTCAGACATGAACGGGCGCTGCAGCCGGACGTGGCAGGGTTGTGCGGTGGTGGGCCTCATGTAACCACTGACAGAAGCAGGAAATAAAGTTTGTTTTGTTGTTCCCCAGTATAAGTATCATACTTTATAATACTTTTATGCATAGGTAGTATACTGGGGAACAGGATGGAAAAAGGGGGCTTACAGTTCTAGATCTTACAAAGAACTTTATTGTAGTTGTTGCTGTTTTTTTTTTATCACCTATTAAATTATTATAGAGTATGTGTGCCTTACTGAGTAAGAATAGATGTTAGGAGCAGAGTGAATTTATATTTAGTTATTATTTAAAGGTCCAGTGTCTAGAATTTAGTTGTATAGTGGTCTAATCACTGCATTGCAATCTCCTCACAGCACATTTAATATGGTGGAGCCGCTCCCACTGTAGATATAAAAGGATCATTTTTAAGTAACAAAAACAAAAAAGATTCTCATTTTAAGGTGATTGTACGTGCATGAAAACATAGTTGGGAATATATTCAATGACTGCTTTATTCTGAAAATAAGGCCCAAAATCTTACAAACCGCACCTTTAACTACTGGGTGCATCATCTATTACTAATGTGAACATAAACTGAGTCAAAATCTGGACTTTTCAAGGAAAAACCAAGCAATGAGCAATGCCTTCTGATAATTCATTTCACAATGTTCTCATGACCAACAGTCGGGCAAACTACATTGTTCCTTTATAATTTGGTGCTCCTATTCTGTTTGAAAATGGCCTAATTACTCCATTTTTGATCAGGACAGGCACTGAAAAGTACTGGATGTGCACTTCTATTTAACTACTATACTTAGTTTGCAATTTTAAATTAATTGTCCACATTATCTGAGTGTTTATGTGTCAGATTTAGAGGGCTCTATTTACAGAATATGGCAGAAATAGAATAACTATGTTTTCATTAGTTCATTTCAATTGTAAATCCAACACACTGCTCCTTTAATCTGCTCACCCAGCTTTACCTTTTGGTTCACACACAGGGCGTGTCTGCTTTGTTGTCTTTCCTGGTCAGTAGTACCTGTGTTATCCTGCCTTCACTAATAAAGAGTTGGAGAACGACAATTGTCTTTTGAGTTTTATTCTCGTGCGAGAAGAACTCACAGAGTCATCAGAGTCTGCAGGCATTGCTTGTACTAAAATAGTAAGACAAGAACTAAGACATTCATGAAAAGAGAAATAAATAAATCTAGTCCTCATTGGTGCCATCTGAGTCTCACTTCCTAGATTCTTGGTATGAACCCACTCTAAATAGTAGCATAGTGTTGCCTGAAACAGGACATCATGTACATATGCAAACTAAATGCAACAGGAACAGTCAAAATAGTCAGTGATTTTCCATTAGACTACAGCAGGGGTGTCAAACTGATCCACAAAGGGCCGGTGTGGCTGCAGGTTTTCTTTCCAATCAAACAGCAGCACACCAGAGCTGACTTATTTAATCAACTGATCTCAGTCTTCAGACAGTTGACTGGTCAAACTGTGTGCTCTTGGTTGGTTGGAACAAAAACCTGCAGCCACACCGGCCCTTTCCTGGACTACAGAGTCAGTACATGTCCATTACAGTGCCATAAACAAATCTAACAAATATAGGGCACAAGTAGACAATACATTAAAAAAAAAAAAAAGATCAAGACAAGACTTACGTAAAAACTTAAAACTTTTTAATTTTCTGCAGAAAAAACAACAACTATAACAAAACTACAGCTGCTATACTGTCATCAGGTGTCAGAGCAAGTTCATTATTTGGGTTTAAACGCCAGATTACTCCAAAAGAAAAGAGAACAGAGATATCATGTCCGTTTTTTGAGCACAACAAAAAAATACAGTCACACAACTGTGACCACACATGAGTGGCATAAAAACACTGTAACTTTGAGTCTCTTGTGTTGCTGCTTTGAGTTGCACCGTGTTGCTGTGTTGAACGACAGCACCGCTCAGTGGATGTCACTGGAACAATAAGCAACAACAAACTACTGCTGCACACAAGTGGAACAAGTCTACTAATAACTGAATGTGCCCAAACCTTTATCAATTTAAAAAAAGCACTTTGTGGAGTGGAAAGATGAAAATATTTTTAAATACAAAAACACGGCCGGAAAGTAAAAATCCAATTCTAGCCACTCACGCTGCTGGTGGTGTTCTGTAATATAAGGCAGCAACCAGTTAGCCTAGCACAAAGAGCAGAAACGGGTAGAATAAGGTAACAAAATGAATCTACCAGCAACTCAATAACAATCATCAACAATCATGTGCGTTTGTCCGTACAAAAAATAAAGTGTATGACCAAAAAAGTGTCTGTTTCAGGAGTGTGTATGGGGTTATAGAGGATCAAGCATGTGTCTTGAGATCACTGTAGGGATACTGTTAAATCTTAGGTTGTTATGGGAACACTGATCTTGTCCTTGAGATACTGAGCAGCTGACTCCGCTGACAACTGTTGAATAAAATTCTCCACAAGCAACCTGTGAAGATCACATCTGTACTGTGTGTATTTATCCAGCTGTTTGTTGAACGCATTACATTTGATTGACTTGGGATTCACAAAAAATGCATCCAGTCTCTGTAAAAACTATGTATGCCTCATCCAGAACACATTTATCTGTGATTCAGCCTCACACACAGATCTGTCTGACTTTGGTTAATGGCTTATTTGTGCTCAGGATTAGTAGATTATTATATCCTTATCCATTTATCTCCCAGTTACAATGCTGTCTTTTTATCCCTTTTCAGGAGACTGAGCAACAGTTCACACTTGGCCTCATGCGACTCCAACGCATCTGTCGTCAGGCGTCACAACAACAAGGAGCACTAATGATCCAAGTGGAAACTATGGCTGTGTCAGCGAGCCCACCAAGGCTTAATACCTGGGTTTCCTCACAGGTCAGTCAGAACTGAAGGAGCCTCTTAGATGAGAGGTGAAATGTCTTCTGCAATGGATCTGCAACCAAGTCCAGTTGTCCAAGATTCAGCTCTTTCCAAAGTCCTTACTTTAATTTAGAGTTTTGGCACCAAGTCCTGGTTACATATATCAGGACCACCTTGAAACTCCAAGACCCTGAGATACCAACAAAGCCCCAGTTGCTGTTTTATTTTATTGTGGTTGATCTAATTTTTGTTTCCATGCAAATATGCCTTACATTCATAGATTACCTATAGCTGTTTCTCATGAAATGTTTCTGCCTTTGTCTCCCAAACTGGACCGCTGTAACCACAGGCAAACACTTTCAAAAGAAAAGTTGTGCAGCCCTAGAGCAGGTGAAGCATTTAAAGAAAAACCCTGTGTCTCACGCTGACATTTAAGGCGTATATGTCATCATTGACTGGCGACTGTTGAGGAAAGATGAAGCACCGCACCTTAATCATAAGTAGTCAAGGCTTGGGGCTATTTATCTGATCACCTAGCTCTTTATTTGTCCGTTAGATTGAATGTGATTCATGTTCCTTTCCTGCAGAATTTTGCCGTAACTGTGTGCATCTTTACAAGAGCTTCAATGTGGCATTTTGTGGCATACAATGCCATATTATGGGCAGGGTATTGGAACAAAAGAAAATTCAGCATTTCCGCTGAATAATAAGTGTGTCTGATCACAGTGAGAGCATCACAACATCTTTGGCTTGATATTTATGTGACATTTTGTGCTTCAAGAATAACCTTTTCCTTGTGTAAATGATTAACTTCCTTTATTGTATTTTCCCAAAGAAGCCCTTTTATAAGGGATGAAAAGCAATCAAAGCATGAATATTTGTGTTTTCCACCCCTGCATGTATGTGAATCTGAATATACAGTTTGTATTGCACCCTCTCACCCCCAGATCTCTTTCTCTGTCTCTCATCCCCTCCTTCTCTTCTACTTAACACTATAACCAATTTCATCTCTTGTGCTCTTGGCAGTCTTATCTCGCCTCTACATAATGACTCCGGCCCCCACGATACCTTTCATTTGCTTTCTCATACAATTAAAGCACGCAAAACTGCCTGGCAGCTCTTGACAAGCCAGAGAGATCAACGGGGATTAGAGATGTTCTTTGTCTGTGGCATATTCCACCCTGCTGGATTGCTGGTCATCGTTGTTTCTCTTTGTATCCATGATGTCTGTGTTGAAAAAACATTTCAATGCATCACCTGTAAGGGGTCTGTCATGGATCGTTTCTCTACTTAGATGCCTGCTGATGACCTGTAAGCCCATTTTCTATCTATGGCACCTGTGAAGTTTCATTATCCTGAGGCAGTCAAGCATCCAGAAACATCACTTTCTAATGGAACCCCTTGGGTTATAACACGATGTGGAGCTACCAGGAGATTGGATAAATTAGACCAGTCAGTCTGTGAAAACACCACATCTCATAGGCCTCACAGGAGCATAATATGGCTCACTCTCTAGTTAGTGCATCTCAACCGTTTCAGGATGTGAACTGAGATTCCCAGCATGCAGTTTTAACAGATGTATGAGCACGGCTGAAATGGTCAAACCTGCAGTTAGCCACAACATTTAAATAATCGAATGATGATTTTAATCTGCTTCATTTAATTTACAAGTTATGCCAGCTGTGTGGCTCTACAGATGGCATGTTGATCAAGACTGGAATATTCCAGCAACTGCTGGGTTGATAACCACAGTGTGAGTGTAAGTATCTCATGGTCTTCTTCATCGGTGAGGGTAACATGGACCATCGGTTTGAGAGGTGGATTGGTAATGCAGGTGTTGTACAGGAGAGAGCTGAACTGAAAGACAAGTTTTTCACTTTATCTACATTCCTCATGTATAGTCACGAGCTTTGGGTAGTAACCGTAAGAATCAGACTGCAGATACAAGTAGCCTCACTGAGTTTTCCTCCATAAGGGTGAGTGGGCTCAGATATAGCTTAGACATGCGAAAGGAGCTCAAAGTATAGCCTTCACATCAAACACAGCCAGGTGAGGTGATGTGGGTATCTGATCAGGATGCCTCCAGGGCATCTTCCTTTCAAGGTTTTCCAGGCAGCCCCAGAACACCCTACAGAGATTATATATCTAATCTGACTTGGGAACATTTCGGGATCCCCAAAAAGGAGCTGGAAACATTGCTGGGGAAACAGACACCTGGAGCACATAATTGCACGTTTGGCCTGCCACCACCATCCATGACCTGGTGCCAGTCATTCATTCACTAATGTTACATAACCGCTAATCCTTATCAGGGGAGCAGGGGGCTGGAGCCGATCCCAGCTGACTTCCGAGGAGAGATGGGGTACACTCTGGACAAGTCTCTAGTCCTGTTGGCCCTAGAGTTACTAAGAGGAGAGCAAATGTACACAGGCCACGGTGAGGACTTCTACACAGATCCCAGCCCAATGGCAGGTTTGAAACTTTCTTGTTGTGAGGCGACAGTGCTAACCATTGCATATCTCAACATACTGGATGGACTGGCACAAAAGTTTCAGCTCTCAGAGGACAAAGCCTCATGGACCTCGACATTCTTCTGGCACCGCAACAAGGTTGAAACCTTTATCTAACTGTTGAATGGACTGTCATGAAACGCACATTCATGCCCCCCTCAGGATGAACTGTAATAACTTTGGTGGTCCCCTATTTGGTTGCTGAACAAATACCTGCACTAACAAATTATATACCCATCAGCCTCGGCCGTGCTTGGTGTTTAAAGCCATTTAATAAATGTTAGCATGCTAACATGCTAAACTAAGAAGGTACCATGATGCCAAACATAAACGTGTTCCTGTAGCACTGAGGAATACACACACTGAAAGAGTGGCGACGTGCACTTGGTTTAATTACAGTTTGACATAACAATTCAGCTCTTTCAGTTAAAAATATATTTATCTCTATCAGGGTCATTTCTGTTGGAAGCTTACAATACCACAGGCAACACAAACATAATGGAAAAATACTGTATAGATATATATGAATAACTAAAAGAAAGATCAATAGAAAGAATAAATAATAGACTTGGGATAATGATTACTTTTGAAAGCAGGTCAATTATAAATAATGCTGATTCACTCAATAAGTGTTTTGATAGACTCAGTATGCTCATTGATTTCCTGAATATTTGTTCGGTAGGAAATAGAGACATTATTTCCTCAAGCATGTCTCTTTTGCCCCAGAAATCTTTAGAGATCTTAGCAGCACTTTCTTGTGCTTTTTTTTGTCTTTTGCTGTGAATCCTACATGTAAAACGAAAAGAGGGTGCACTCCCACCATCTCTGTGTTTACATCCCATCTGTATAATTACCTCTGTCACATCTCAGTGTACACTGTTGGTTTTAAATAGTACATCGAACTCCAAAATTAATCATTGCACTGCCGTGATCCAGTCCTTGATCCTGTATGTAGACAACAATGTAAGGCATCCTGGGTGCCTAAAGTCACTGACCATCTAGTCTTAATCTCTCATGCTCCATACGCTGTGTGTCATTCAATATCATTCTAACTATTTCTATTTCTATTTAGTTTCAGCTCTCTTCTGTCAATATCCAACAGAAGCAACATTACAAATAAAAGTGGTGTTGTGTTTTACAAGGTTCAGTCCAGTGCTTTACTTCCTGTAAATCCACTTTGCTGCAATTCTGTAGCAGTAACAAGACATTTAGCTCTAATAACGTGAATGCAAAAGAAGTATTTTCAATCTATGAATATATTCCACTCCTTTCCAGCGATGTCACCCTTAAAGGACTGGTGACCTGACGCTTGATCCAACAGTAGAAACCATCGTAGGAAACATCAAACAAATGAGCACTTTCTGTAATTTTTGAACCATTTTCTTATTATTTCTCTTAAGTAGAGACACCCATATCGATTGGTCTTTATAAGTGCATGCTGTGTACCGTTAAGCGCACTGGGTGGCAGCAACCACAGCTGCCCCCCACGTTCAAACACTGAGAAGGATGTGCACACAGCTTCAAAGTTGGACAAAAAAAAAAAGACACACCACCACACTACAGTTTTGCCATCTCTCTGAAACACCAAACGATCTGTCAGTGTGTCTCCGAGTGTGAACTTGTTCAATTCAATAGAAAAAGAAAAGTGCGAACAGCGCTTGGGCAGTCAGTTGTGGGAGAGATGGAGCATATGTACCCAAACGCGTCGCGCAGCGTCACACCTCTCCAAAGCTCGGCACAGACGATGTCGTTCACCGGCTTGGCCATCGCTTCTGTTTACGGTGTAATCAGCGTGTTGGGGCTAATCGGCAACATCACGCTCATCAAGACGTTTTGCTCGGCCAAATCCCTCCGCAATGTGCCGAATCTCTTCATGTCCAGTCTTGCGCTGGGGGATGTTTTACTGCTGGTGACCTGCGCTCCGGTGGATGCCAGCCGCTACCTGTCAGAGGAGTGGCTGTTCGGCAGAGTGGGCTGTAAAGTCATCCCCTTCATTCAGCTCACTTCGGTTGGGGTGTCTGTGTTCACTCTCACAGCCCTCTCAGCTGACAGGTAGGCTACGGTTTTTGTTATTATGATCATCTTAACCCTATAATCAGCACAACTTAAAAAAAAAAAAAGCCCTTTCAGCTGCCAAATGATCCAAATGTTATCTTGTTTTTTGTGGTTTGATGCAAACACCATGCACATATAATTGGTGTTTTATCTTTATAATGGAAAGCAAATATTTAATTGCTGTATTGATCTGCGGTGCGGGTTATTACGCACGGCAGAGCTGTGTGCTTTTGAGGCTTTTGACACGTGTGCAAATATAAAGGTAATCAATTGGCCAATGAATTGCTGTCAAACGTGGCATAAGGCTGACTTTTATCTGTTTGGATCACTGTCACAGTCTGAAGGAATCAAAATGTTTGAGTGGAAAACTGATGATTTATAATGTGTAATGCATACTGAGTGTGTGCTAACAATACATTTAATAATGTGACAGTAAGCATGAGAGAGAAAATGTCTGGATCACCTCCATACACACACACACACACACACAACACACACACACACACACACACACACATATATATAATGTTTTAATCACTTTGTGTGATGCGTCAGTGTTCCAGCTCTTCCTCTTATTATCTCTCCTCTCTCCTGACCACTTTCTCACCCAAAGGAACTCCTTATTAACCTGCGTCACGTAACCACTCTGTAGTTCTCAGTGAATAACCTTGTGAGCAGGAAACAAGATGAAAGGCATCATTTGTAAAACAGAACTTTTGAGTGAATCAATACTACATTTATGACGTTTAATTCAAACGAATCCTTCCTGGAGTCCTCGGATGAATGGCGATCGTGACCATCACACCTCTTTGCTGGCGTGAAAGATTAATATTCAAAAGTTATTAAAGTAGCTTAACATACTGTGATAGCAAATGAGTCTTTCCTTGTACAACAGACTATTTTTTTCAATTAAGCTCGATCAGAATAGATTTCACTCAGTATTCATTAGATTAGATTGTACTTTATTCATCTCACAACAGGGAAATTCACTTATTACAGCAGTAGAGTGTGAAATACACCACAGAATTAAAGTAGAAAGGGCAAAACAAAACGAACATACAGAGGTATCTTATAACCTGCACAATAACAACTAAAGAACAAACAAGTGGCATGATAATTATTATAAAATATTATTATTGCACCGCCAAACTAATACGGTAGGGCACTAATTTAAGCGACAATATCAGGGACGCCCGTGCATATATTTGCACTATGCTCTGAGCAGCACAAACTGTAAACATGTCACAGAAGTGTTACATATCCAAGTGCAAGCTATTTGCTAATGAACAAAACACATTTTTGCACACCTGCTGCTGTTAAATCTGAGACTGGTGTCCTCCTGCAGAAGCCGTGTTTAAATATTAATATTAATTTTGGGAACTGCGCTTATTCTTTAGGTGTTGAGAAATGAGATGAGAAAATTGAGACCGCTCACATGTGTGTAAACCAAGTTTTTGTACAGACAATCAAAATAACATGTTAATTAGTGAGTGTTAGAGCGTCTGATAGGTAGCTGAGGTTCTCGAGGGAATGCTCCTGATCCTGTGGTGCCAAAATGTGAAGCAAAATGTCACCAAAGTGCCATCATTGATGTCCCTAAGCCAGATAAAACACGATAAAGAGCTGGTGACCCAATGTACGAGAAAGCATAATTGCCATAAGTGCTATTCTAGTGGAGAAAATGTGATGCCATACAGGCTGCTAAGTGGTTATAGTTCATCGTCTGTGTGTGCAGAGAGGTGTAGGAGTTATATTCTAAATCTGAGTCACATAATAAAACAATTTTAATCTTGTTTGGAAGGTTTGGAACTGTTTCACCATAAATGCTTGTGCGCTGGTGCCCTAATGCAGGCAGCTGGTACATTTGTATTTTTTCCACCTCTGCCCCTCAGACAGTCTGAGTCCGCCGCTGCCAGACAGGGAGGGTCTTCGATTTTGACATCTTTGTCTTTAATCTGTCTCTTGTGACTCGTCTAACTTTACTGCAGTGCAACTTTAAATCGCTGGAGGATCCCATTCAAGTTTTGTGGTTGTCACTATCTGTCCAAGGTAACCAAGCTTACTTAAAAGTCCAGTGTCCAGATTCAGGGAACTCTATTTACAGAATATGGCAATAAGTAGGACTGCCTGCCTCTGCAGTCAGTGGGTGAATGTGACGTGTTGTAAAGCTTGCTATGTTAATGCAAGTCCATTTAAATCCTACACACCTCTTCAAATTACATTAAGGCTTAAAGTTATGCATAAAAAAACAGCATGTCCACTTTGATTGACAGGTAGATGCCGTTAAAGGTGGCATATTTGAGCATCCAGTCGTCGTTCAGCTTGCCTCAGGTCTGCCAATGACCCATGTCTTTGCTGATTTTTAGATTATCTGGTAGGCGTAGAAGCACTACGGCCAATATGACAGTGGGCAGTGCATATTTTGAGCTTCAAAACAGCACTTTGGAAACCTATGTGTGACTCATGCACTGTCCATTCTTTATACTGTCATGGGTATGGGTGTGCTCTGGAGCACTGAGCAATTGGCACCTTGCATGGCCCTTATGAATGAGAAACACGTGTTGTAAAAAGGGCATTAAGTGATTGGTAGATTAGAAAGATGCTATATCAGATCAAATCAAATCAAATCAAATCCACAATAGCCACAAAAGTCACAGAGCACATTTACCTCGGAGGGCTTTACAACCTGCACAGGATGTGACACCCTCTGTCCTTAGACCCGCAGTATATGAATACGTACATACATTCAATTACCATTTCAATCCTACATACTTGTCCTTCATCTTTAATAATGAAGAATAAAGACATATGAATCTCCATGGTTGTCAGGTTGTTTCAGGGGTTATAGGGTAAAAGCAATTTATAATGCAAGATGAGCTAACCAAGGTCAGCCCTGGACTTTGGTGCTCTGTATTTTTCTCCAATCTGGTCACATTGAATTTTCAGTAATAAAATACTGAACTTGAATTTTCACTTTTCCATCACAGAAGCAGAGTTTCTGTGATGTTGATGTGGTTATTATGTATTGTTGTATGTTCAGTCCCAAAAACATGATTCGCCATAATTACTTCCGCATTAAATCCTTTTCATTTTTGACACAGATGCCCGTGCCCTTGACCCATGCATCACTCATCGTGAAAAGTGGACCAGGAGTTTTTCCCATAATCCTGCTGACAGGCAAACAAAACAGCACTGAAAACATAACCTCCTTAGCAGAGGTAAATATTAACCCCATAGGTGAAACATGCAGAGTGCTGAGGTCACAAAAGGGGCAAACCTTTACCAAGTGCAAACAAGAGGTCTCTTCCTGTCCATGGGCAAGGATGACTCTCTGTCCATCATTCACTTTTGCAGGTTGCTGCAGAAAAGATCATCATAAAACAGCTAGAATTTTGAACTACAGTACAATCCACTTTAAGTTAAGTTGTATCAAAGTTTAGTTGTTACAGCCACTTGCACAAAGAATGAAATCCTGCACAAGCCTGGCACAGTATCTGTCAGCTAGAAGTAAACTTGTTTCATATTGTGAAATAATGGGAGTATAGTGGTGGAGGAAATGACACACAGGGCTCAGTGGACTAAGTTTATACGGTTGGACAAGCTTCTGTGTGTGTTATGGGTTATCAATAATGTAAATTGTATGCTGCAGCCACAGGAAGGTGCTCGACATGTGGGTGGGAGTTGATGTATCAGAAGTGAAATGGCTGCTGGAGAGGTGAGTGCTGATGGGTCTTCACTAACATTTCACATTTCATTAAACCCGTCAGAGCTGCGTATTCTACAAGCTTTGACCAGTCGTTTAATTCTGGCGTCTTTACTCATCTCCACTCGTCATTTAGCAGCATAACAAGCAGGATCCCAGAGGAAGCACCTCTTCTAATACATCTGAATTACTGTACGTTGTGATTTATTTTCGTGTAAATGTATTATTGATGATTACATGATTTTTCCAATGGTTTTGGGGATTATTGATAGAACATACCTGGAGCAGGAAGGAAAAAAGCCTAGGAAGGAATTTACCAAAATGTCTGGCTATTACTATAGTGTGTGTAACATTGTTCCCTCTTGGTCTTCGAGGCTGTGCTCCAACCCAGTTCAGCCCAGCTGCTGAGCCCATCTGTTGCCTGTCAACGGCAGATCCGGTTAGCAGCAGTTAATGAGCGGTTAGCTACGTTAACAAGTGGTTAGGTTAACATGATCTGTCCATCAGAAAACTTTAAATCACAGAGTTAAAGATGACCAGAAAAAAATATCCTGATCCAGTTTCACCACAAATCAGTGAATAATGGTATACATCATTAGATAGGCCTGGTTATACATGCATGTAGCAGCCCTCAGAATAACTTAACACTCCTGCGGTGAAGAAATGGAAGGAGAAGGAAGCGTTTCATTGGTTGTAAAATTGGCATGCTGAGTGCAGGATGAGTCATCATCATGACGATAACTTCAATACCACGAAGAATACCTGTACATATCTAGCACATCAGGGTCAGATACCAGGGTATATATGATATATAGCACCAGACATGTGATAAAACACGTCAACACCAATTTTGACTTCATTAGGACCTTTAATGATCTGAAAAGTTGGCTTCAAATCCTTCTCTGCGGCTACGGCAGGTTTTAAAACAATGAGACATCTCCAGGGGGCGATGGAAGAGTTGGAAGGGAAGGGCATCAGAAGGTGAGACACGAGACAAAGATACTGTGTCAGGTGAAACTGAAGGTGTATGCGGGTGTTCTAAAAATACAGAAACTACACAAAATTATTATAATGTGGCCTGACTGACTTTCCTGGCACTTGGAGTAGCAGTAGCGGCCTTATACACGTTGCACATGATATACATAGCTCGGTGTAATTTGCAAATGTGTACTCCTTAGTCATAACACTGAGAAACTTAAACATACAGACATGATATACACACATGCACACATACATATATACTTGGATTTAGTGTGATTTCCACTTTCCACGCACACTGACCAGCCAAACCCTACAGTCTCTAGGAAAGTCAACACATCAACATACAGCATAGCGCACCATTGGAGAGGCTCTTGGGCAATCTCGTGCAGGCTCTAAAGAGGAACTGATTGCTTGACGAACAAAGAGGCATCACGTGGTGAGCACTGATAAACCGGTGATAGTCTAAAGAATGGACATCATGTCCCTGTCATCAACAGGTTTATGCACAAATTTAGCCTTAATATAATTTAAACAGGCGAGTAATATAGAAATTCAGACTCAGTAAAGTTGAGATGGATGTGCTACAGAGAGCAAAGGTGTTTCTTTGTATCAGGCTGTAAACATGTTCTGCTGGGAAGTTGGGTGTTTTTGGGGGTGAGGATTTTTAATATGGGTACGTATGGAGATTGATTCATTGTTCTGTAGCCAGCTTCAAGTGGCTGTTTGAAGAGCTGCAATCTTTTGCAATTTGCATCAAAGCCGTGGAGGTTTCCGTGTGCGATAGACGAGCAGGACTAGTTTGCTGGGCAATTTTGTAAATGAGCAGTTTCGAGTGAGTGTAATGGAGTGAGTAGTATAACAAATAGTAATGGATTACTTAAAACTAAAAAATCAATGAATAATGTGTAATATATTTATTGTAAAGATCCCAACACTGCATATACAATTAAATACTAATAACTATATAATTTAAATGTACTACAAGGTCAAACTAGTCTCCGTTTAATACTGATGCCTCTATAGACATAACCATAAGTGAGTAGGCTGGCTATCTAAATTGTTATTTTTAGCACCATAATAATTAATAATTAAAAGTAGCCTACCTGTTTATTATGAAATATATATCATTCTGTACATGGAATGATGTATTGAGATGTACAATGTTCTGATACAGAAATCTCTCAGGGATTTGCTGTTGCCAAGTTATATGTTTTCCAGGGTAATGTTTTTATTTTTCTAGAATATTAAATTTAGGCCTTGTAGAACAAAGTAAAGTAAAACTAGCCAGAAAAAATACGAACAATATGTCTATAATAGTGGAAGTTAAACAGGGAAATATGAAATGCAAAAACATAACTGCCTTGTGTATAACCTTGCTGTTCTTTTCACCAGGTTCAAACATGTTCAACAATTTTAATAATCATTATTGCCTTCAAATATTCATAACACCACCAGGTTGATGTTATCTTCAAGATGAGGCTTGTGTCTCTAAATGACTTCCTCTAGTTCTACAGGGTTAATGTTTTTACCCCTAATGTTTAATAGATCAGTTACGAGATATTTAAGAACAATTTTGCCGTATTGGGGGGAAAAAAAAATTATAGCTTTTATTCTCCCCTAACATTGAACGTGCTTTGTCCTTTTGGCTGTAATTGATTTTTGCTTTTAAATGATGTGTGGATGATTGGGACAATGGGCCATTTGACAACATCTGGGCCTTTTCTGGGAAAAGAGCGGCAGAACACCTGGAACAAAAATGAATTTAATAACAACTTATTAACATTGACGACTGCAGACAAAAAGGATTGTTGTAACACTGACTTGTTAACATTTAGAGTTGAAGGTGATTGCATTTTGGCTGGGGGCTTATTATTGTTTCATATATCTTTGACAGTCTGAATCCATCCACTCTTTTTCTGTAAAAACTTATCCTTATCAAGGCTTGGAGAAGCTGGAGCCAATCCCAGCTGACACTGGGCGAGAGTCACCATCCGTGCTCACAATCACACCTACGGGCAATTAGCAGTCTGCAATTAACCCATTATCTGCATTAACACGAGTATCCAGAGAGAACCCATGCAATCATGGGTTGAACACGCAAACTAAAGGCCCCAGCTGTGGTACGAACCACTGCACCACCGTGCAGTTAAAATGTATTGATTTCCAAGAGTAAAGCAACAGAACTCTTCTTCAAGAAATCAACAGCACACTAACAGCTCATCTCACAGATAGGGATTAGACAGGATAGAAACTCAGGCATTACAGGTTAGACAAACAAATAAAATCAATACTATATAAACTCTCTTGTAAGCACAGTAGAAATGTCCAATCAAATATAGGACAAAATAGACGCCCATGTTGTATGAAATACACTGTCTTTAGCATGTAGCATGGCTGTGGCTCGGGGTACTGTGAGTCATTTAGTTATCAGACGGTCGCTGTTTCCTGGCTCAAGAGTCCTTCAGCAAGATACAGAATGTGACAAGTGTTGTAAAAGTGTTTTTTGAATGGTTGGTAGATCTGAAATGTGCAAATGTGCGAGGCCATTCACTGTACCATATTCAAGTATGATGCATAGTTTAGTATGGATAGACTGCAGTGCAACATTAAAAATTGACGTGACTGTGTGAAGGATATTACTACACAGACTTGGGAACACCAGCAAATCGTTCTTGGTAAACAGTTTGACACTGCTACAAATGCAAGTTAAGACTCTACCCTGAGCCATAATCCATATATCAACAACACCCAGAAATGCCACCGACTTCTCAGCTCATCCGATGGCTTGATGAAAAAGTGTGCTGAGGTCTGACGAGTCCGCATTTTAAATTGTTTTTAGAAATCATGGACGTCGTGTCCTCTACGCTTAAGAGTAAAAAAGCACCATCCAGAGTGTTAACAGTGCAAAGTTCAGAAGCCAGCATCTGTGATGGTATGGGGGTGTGTTAGTGCCCATGGCATGGGTCACGTCTGTATGTGTTACAGCAGTCTGGCTTCTTGGTAAGAGTGTTGGCTTGCCTGCAGTCCACACTGTCACACTCACACACACTCTCTCTCATTAAAATTGCTCGGCGCTTTATGAAACACAAAATACAACAACAGGGACTCAAGAACTCCAACACTGGTGAACATGCTCCTGTCCCAAATTTTTGGAACATGCTGCAGACATATTTGTATTTGTTTATTTAGTATTTATGAAGGTTTATCAGTGTGAACATTAAATATATTGGCAGCTTAACTGTTTTATATGTATGTATGATGGTTTTAAAGGGGAAAACAAGTAAATAAATCCAGGTTTCCTTGCTATATATCAGTTGGGGTCATTCAGGAGTTGGTGACCACACCTTGATTTGCATACACAACACAACACAACACAACACTACAAAGATATAACAAGGGCGAGATGGTGGCGGCCATAACAGATGTCATAATAAGATTTTACTATTAACGTTTTCCCTGGTTTCATCAGTCCGATTGGCTGCATCAGGGAGCTGAAAAAATACCATGTGGACTGCCCAGCCTCATCAGCAAACAGCTAGTGAACAAAGTGGGAACATTAAGGAGCAAAATGTTTCCTCCAGGACTTAGTAAAGACCAAAAACAGAGCTGAAATGACAATGATTATTGCACTTAGATTCTCCAGGTGCCCTGAAACATCTCAAAATAAAAAATAATTTTGCTCAATGTCTACTGGATGTGTAAATAGGCAAATGTTTGTGAAGTTCAGCATATCAAGTAAAAAAGTTCATAATATGTCAATATTTTGTTTTTGGCTTGTTTCCACGAACTCCGGGTGGCCGATAAATCTGATGTTGCAGGTTTAAGCAACACTGCAAGTCAAGAAATAACACCATTTCATTTTTGAAGAAGTGTGATTTGAAGTAGAACACATAACCTACTAATTAATGCATATGTGTGTATATTCTATCAGGTACAGAGCCATTGTAAAGCCTCTGGACATACAAACATCAAGCACCACTACCAGCATTGTCCTGCGGGCGGCACTGATCTGGGTCCTCTCGCTTGTCCTGGCAATCCCCGAGGCCGTCTTCTCTGACCTCCACACCTTCAACATCACCTCCACCAATGAGAGCTTTGTCACCTGTGCCCCTTATCCCCACGCCGGGGAACTGCACCCAAAGATCCACTCCATGGCCTCCTTCCTCATTTTCTACGTCATTCCTCTGCTGGTCATATCCATGTACTACACCTTCATAGCCCGGAGCCTGATGAGGAGTGCCTCAAACCTGCCTGTGGAGGGGAACGTGCACGCAAGGCAACAGGCCAGTGTTAACACTGTCATTACCACGATCACGAGTTCTTCCAGCATGTCTCTAAAATGTTTAAATTATTTCAATTTGTGAGTGACATTTTTGTGTGTAATTGCAGATCTTTTTGTGGCAGAAACACAGTTAAACACTCATTTTGTTTAAGATCTACTAAACACTGATACTGTATCTATTATGCAACAGCGCTGCGCTTTGGTTTTGACATTTTTCCTACAATCAACAGGTTGAATCGAGGAAGCGCTTGGCCAAGACAGTGCTGGTGTTTGTTGGTCTCTTTGCAGTGTGCTGGCTTCCCAGTCACGTCATCTACTTGTACCGCTCCTATCACTACTCCCAGGTAGACAAAATCATTTCTCTATATTTCTAATAGAGTATGACTGTTCATTTGTTTTTTAACTCATAGTTTTCTGTATGTAATAATATAATATGTATAATATAATATATATGTGTAATTCAGTTTACTGATGCACATTAAAGACTTTTTTCCAGCCAATACGATACTGGTAACTAATTACCTGCTTCTCATGGGCGATATCGATAAGATGACTCATGTAACGTAATTTAAAAATAAACTGTAGTTTATGCACAACTGTGGATAAGAAAGGCGAAGATGTAGACAAAGAAACAGTAATATTTTTTCCAGTAAAGTATGCTACATTAAACAAGAGCCTTTCAAATATTTTGCAGAAGAATTCAAAATAAATTATTATCGACAGTCTATTAGCTATGATTTCATTATCATAATAGACATGATAAATACATCATGCATACCTATTTTATATGAGCGCATTCTTATCTGAAGTATACACATACTGTACTTCTCTTCCTCTTCATCTTATGAACCATTTTTTTCCCAACCCTCTTTCCCACCCACCAGGTGGACACCTCCATGGTTCACTTTGTGTGCAGCGTCGTGGCTCGTATCCTGGCTTTTACCAACTCCTGCCTCAACCCGTTTGCCCTTTACCTGCTGAGCAGGACCTTCCAGAAGCAGTTCAATCAGCAGCTTTGTTGTTGCTGTCGTATGATCTTCAAACGCTCCTCACAGAGCCCGACGCATTTTAACACGCGTCTGACATCGGTCCGCAGCACACATCACTCCATGGCGAGTCTGAGCATGATCAACGGCCGACGTCTCTATCAGGAGGATTGTGTGTAGGAAAAGGAATAGTTACTTTATTGAGCCCCATGTGGGAAAATCAATCTGTTTCACTCCATCATTCAGGCACAAAATACAGACATGCATACACGACAAGACCCATCGACGTGCAACTGAGAGGAGAGATGTCAGAGTGAAGGGAAGTGTTGTGTGTGTGTGTGTGTGTGTGTGTGTGTGTGTGTGAGAGAGAGAGAGAGAGAGAGAGAGAGAGAGAGAGAGAGAGAGAAATATACATTATATTTTATAATTATACAACATTTGACATCATTCAATCCATTGCTCTTTTCATGATGTACCTCTGTTTTAAACCCTGAGTCTTATTTCATTTGGTGTCATTGCAGTTTGTAAAGTATCTTTATCAAGTTTGACTTTTTATTTGCACGCTAGCTGTTTACAAAAAGAAGAATCTCAGCTCATCTCATTGCAGCATTTTTCCTTTTGAGTCAGCAGCCTTGCTAACCACATCTGTTCAGTAATATGGTACTGCTAATTGGCAGGGTCTCATAGAAAACACATTTACACACACGCACAATACTAATTTGCTTTCTCGAATACCTCCTGATGAGGTAAGGGAACCTTTTTTCCAGGCACAAGGCCTTTACATGAAAAACTCAGGACTTACTAAGTGTTTGTTTTGACACTTAGTGCGTCCTCGAAAGAAAATCTTTCTCTCATCTTAACTAAGTGCTGTGAGTGCCTCAACATGGCCATAATTAAAACATTTAGTTGTTGGAGTAGACGCGCTGCAGCAGCTGTGCGAGACTGCAGTTGCATGCTAATATTGGTATGCTAGCATCTTCACAGTGACATTGCTACTGTTCTTATGTTAAGCAGGTATAATATTGGCATGCTAACATGCTATGCTATGTAGCTTTAAAAAGTATAGTGCTGTTCTAGAATATTACAAAGACATAATGACGTAATGTCTTTGACACAGATTCTGCACCTGGTAAATGACAACGTAGTCACATGTCCAGTTTGTGTCACAGGCTGTTATGAATGTTAAATCTCCAAGCCAAAGCTGAGATAAACACAAAGACTTCTTCAGGGGTATTTTTTATTTTAGACCTGGCAAAGCTCCTCCTGAGCCACAGAAGACATTATTCAATCCTCCGCATGATGAGTTAACCGAACACAAACTGACATGAAATTGGCCCTTTAAGGGTTTTATTCTAACAAATTCTCACAGAGGTGCACTCCTGGATAAAGGAGAGATTTCACATTACGATTCGAGTAAAAACCAGTATTAGTCTTTAGAAGGCGGGTCATACCTCTAGTGCCAAGATAATGACACTTCAAGGAGCCATGGACTTCCTGAGATGAAGTAAAGTAACTTTTTTACTGCTACAATAGATGAAATGCTTTTGCTATGATGTTGCCAAAAGTTCATTCGTTGTTCTAATGTGTGGTAATTGTATTCATATTTGAATATCGCTCTGTGAAAATGTGCCGGCACGCTGCTTGCTGTATGTGTATAATATTTCTAAGTGTTAGATGATGTGATAACTGTGAAAAACGTGCCCTCGGAGATGTATTTTAAACGTTAGTTGTCCTCTGGTTACAGAATGCAGTGTTCCTCAAAGTGTGAAAAATGAACTGTGATTGTAAACATGTCTACGTTTGCGTGTGTGTTAACGCAATTTACATGCAGTGCTCAAGGAAATTAAACAGACGCCAAGTCGGTGTTTAGATTAAACATATTGCAACGTGAATAATAGAATAGAATAAACACAATATAAATCAATAAAAATGCCGGTCAATAAGTGTGTACTATATCACTTTCTACATTACAATGCATCAAGAAACTGGAGCCTCGTGTCTCTCTTTGTACTTTGGTCATGTTACGACTTTTAGTCCTGACTGTGTATACACGACATACTTGCTGCACTACTGTGACCGGTGGGCGAGCTTATTCCGGACTGTCACATGCTAGATTTACAGTCAGCATATCACACTGCAATATCCTAATTTGGGCCTTCGCAGAGGGAAAGGATCGTGCCCAGGTTGTGATGAGTGGGTGTATAATTCAGTCTGGATACTGTTTGTTTAATTGTGGTGTAAGTACCTTGCCAAATTTCTGTCCTGCGGGGTCTCAACCATCTACTTAACATGTCAGCTTTATAGGCAGGGTCATTCTGAAGAAAGTCTGGAATGTAAACAAGGACTGTGTTTTTAATCTAAGAAATGAAAGACACACAAATTAAGACTAATAAATGTGCATTAAGACACCTTTGAAATATTTCAGGAATCCCGCATGAACTTGATGTCATGGTCCATGCAATCCTCTGCAGGACCATGAAGGAGAAATGTAGGAATTTAAGGAATCAGCATAAATCGTACAGGCTGATTAATCCTGAACAATTCCTCGTCTCCTGTAAGATTCCCCAGCTTAGGATCTCTTTCACTCTTTAAGTACATACCACCAAGTTAAAAAATGTTGCAATAAATCTACTTCATTAATAGTTTAAAATCTTCAAACCTTGTGATTCTGGACTCGCTATGCAAACACTAACCCACATAGTTTATTGTAAACACTAGGGAGAATGTGCAGGTGAGGTAATGATCCAGTGGCAGGCGTGTCCGGAGTGGTGCAGGGCTGGTGGTGGCAACAGGTGGTGAGGCCATGAGGGAGGTGAAAGGGAAATTGAGGCCACGCCCAGCAACACACACAGAAACACGAGGGGAGGGGGGCGGAAGATGGGAAAACCAGTGGGGAGAGAGAAGGCAAATAGCCTGTGTGTGTTTTACTGTGTGCATGCATGTGTGATTACAGAGAAGAGAGAGAATGTTTAAGAGTGATCGGCCATAAAAAAAAGGTGAGATTCATAATTATTCAGGTGTGCAGAGGTAAAAAACACCCCAGTTTCCCCTCATTGATTGATACAGTTGATCTGAAAATAGATGAGATGAAACTCGGGTTTACCCACGCTACACGTTTGCTCTTACTAATTGTGAAGTTGAATAAGACACGATGTCGGTTCTCCATTAGACATTTCAGTCTCATCGAACTGTCTCAACAGGAGGAAAGGAATTAAAAGCAAAAGCACGTCCAGCCCTCCTGAACCCCTCACACAGTCAGTCACTCTAAAGGTCAGTGTTCTGTCGAGGTGTACCTGTTCACTGAGCCGAAGCAGCCAAATGCAAAAGTGTCAGGGCTATCGAAAGAACATCATCAGGCTGAAAAGTCATCTCTTTTAGACCACACTTGGTTACACACATTGACTTGGTCCACCACAAGATCCACTTGATGACAGTTCCTTAGTTTTGTTCTTATATTTTCAAAGTGTCTGATCGGTCTCCCACAGTTTTATCAAGGCAATTAAAACATTAAGGTGGTAACAATTTTTCTGCTCTGAGGTACGTCACTCAGATTTGAAATAAGGCTCATGTACAAAGGATTGGTCCGTACAGCAGTTTGATTCCAACCTGTGGCCCTTTGCTACATGTCACCCCCCCTTTCCAATTTCTTTAAAAAAACGCCTCTATCAAATGAAGTCTAAAAAGTCCCTTAAAAAACACATAAAACAGAGTTATGCAATATCCCAGTAAAACACAAAATAATAGGCAATCAGGCAAGGATGATTAAATTATCAATTATAATCAGTAGTAATCACCTTTAAACAAAATGCAACTCTTGGTTAGCCAGACATCCGTTTATCTCTATGGTAGAGTACCACTAAACTTCTTAAATGTCACCAAACAAACTATTTTTTTCCACTTTTATTCTGAAAAATAAGTCACACAAGGTAAAAAAAAAAAGGGATGTTATGTCTCGAGCAGCAATAGGGCTCAATGTTTTTGACTCAATCATATTATCAAAATTCACTGAAGGTTTCTAGAAGATCCATTTGTTTGTCCAGACCGAAGTATTTTCAGCAAAGACATGTGACACATTCATTTTTCATGATGAAGGAACATTTGCTTTTTACCTGTTGTGCTGACACTTATGTGCGCAATGATTTCCTGTGAGACATAACTGCGTGTTCTTGACTTTAATAAGAACATGATGGTTTTCAGTGTTTACACATTGTCTTGACAATGTGTAAAATCTCCCATGTCTTTCACACGGGCTGAAGCAGAGTGCCGTAAATAGCACATCCACAGTTCACCTCCTAATTATGACGTTTATACGCTGTATGCTATGTGAATATATATATATATGTTTGAGCTAACCCCTTTAGATCCAATAAAGTTAATACAGAGGTCACAACATGCCAGCAGAGTAAAAATGGTTGGTGTTACATCTTGCATTTTTAATATAAGAGGGGAGTCAGATTTTGACGGGTCACAGTTTACACCTCTCAAAATCTGACTCCCCTCTTATATTAAAAATGCAAGATGTAACACCAACCATTTTCACTCTGCTGGCATGTTGTGACCTCTGCTGCTCATGTATAAAGTTATTTGTAACTAGTGTTAACAGAAGTTTGAAAAAAAAAGGAGGGGAGTCAGATTTTGACGGGTCATATTTGCATCTGACAAAATCTGACTCCCCTCTTATATTAAACTTGATGGTCCTTCCACAAATTATATATCATATTTCACACTTATTTTGTTATTATTTTCATTCATTTAAGTTGATTCTCAGTTGTTTTTGAACATTTACTGACTTCAAAGGTGCCCTGTGGAGTTTCTGATGTCTAGTAGCGCTATTGGAGCAGTTTTTTATTGAGTGGGTTGTTTATCTCGTCGACATATACATGCACTGCATGTGGGTGATATGAAACACATTACTGCCAATGATTTCACACTTTTGCACTGGTGTACAGGTGACAGTACAGTAACAAGCCAACATGTGTGGCAATGTGCCAACACGGCTAGGGAAGAAGAAGACGTCAAACAAAGAAACATGGACGTACACAATGGAAAACTCGAAAGAAAACTCCACAGTGCACCTTTAATAATTGTTGCTAACATTAAGCAGCTTACTCAGATTTAGGGATATACAGTGTAATGGTCTTTTATAAAGGTCTTGTATTTTTAGATTAATTTTAGTGTCATATTTCTCTTGTCTATGACCCCAAAATCACCCCAAAATAAATATAAGTCAAACAAACATGAGTTTAATCCATTCAAACTGGATTTTAATATTTGATATTTGTGAAAGTATAAACGTAGGGATTGATATTGTTCTTTGTATTTTGTCAACAGCGCAAACTAGTTCTGTAATGATGATTTAACTGAGAAAACTACACAATCAGTGCAGCAAGGGGGAGACAAAACTCTTTGTAACTTAAGGCCCGTTTAGTACTTTTCATCATACAATCTGGAATTTTTGATTGTGTAAAATATAGGCAAAATCCAGTTTTGTTCTGTTACCACTAGGACAGGATCATTGAGGAGTTTTATGCTTTGTGAGGACTAAAACATGACCGATGCTGCCTGTGGTGTCTGCCTCTCATTTGACACCTTTTGTTGTAACAAAAGCTATTAGAGCTATTAGAGAAAGCTCCCAGGAGGGCTTGTCTCGGTCAGGTCTTCATTAATGTATTGACTGGAGCTCTGACACATGATGACATTAAACATTATGGTATTTTGCCTTTTATGAGGGCAACAAAATCGATTTTGATGCCAACAAAGAGGAAGGAGGACATACCGTTCGCTTTGTTTACATTTTATTGATGAACAGTACTGCCGGGAGAAAAATAGAGAAAATACCACACTGGAAATCAATATATTCACCAAGCAACAGTTAGCACAATTACAAGTGATGCACCTGTTTTAATAGAAGCTGCTGCGCTGTTCCTGCTGCAAGGTTATTATTAGTGACGATGTTTCACCTCAAATACCGAACACGTATTTCACACAAAACAGATTAAGGAGACTCTGCCACAATCTGTCGAACAAATGCTGGATAGATGCCAATTTAGCAGATGTCATGTCAGCAAAGCAGCTGCTTGTCTGTAAAAATGTGAAAGTAGCATATGTTTTATTGTCTTAAAACATTGTAAAGTAGTTTTATGTGGCTTTTAATATAATGATAATGATCTTTCCCCCGTCTACGTCAGTATTTAGTTTATGCAGCTTTGGCAGCAGTTGCAGCCTTGAGTCTGTGTGGATAGATCTATCAGCTCTGAACATGTGGACATGTGCAGTTTTGTCTATTCTTTTTGTAAAACTGCTCAAGCTCTGTCAGACTGCATGAGGATCAGGAGTGAAGAGCCGTCCAAGTCCAACCACATATTCACAATTGGATTGAAAGCCACTCTAGGAGATTGACGTTTTTCCTGTCTCGCTCTGTCTTTGCTTTGGGTTATTTTTCTTGCTGGAATACAAAGTCACAGGTTTTCTTCTCGCAGACTGTATCAGTTTTTCCCTCCCTTCTCTTTGCATTTATCTAACCTCACAAGCGCTCCAGATTCAAGAGCATTTATACTATCATCAATTTGAAACGTCTCACTCTGTTTATCTAATCATGTGACTTGTGAAACAAATTGACCACACTAGTGGTGATGTAGTGTCCTAGTGATGATATTGTATCCTTTCAAAAAATACTATATATATATATATATATATATATATATATATATATATTTGTATTTATATAAATACTAATGAAAAACACGTGTTTTGTGTTTTACATTGGTAATACTAGTAGTAAGTAAATTAAGTCACTTTCTAGAAATGAGTTTTTACTTTGACATTAAAGGATCTTTTCTTTTGTTTTCCAGCCTCCAAATAAAATGTCTGTGCTCTAGTTGTACTGTATACTAGTAAAAAAAAATGTCCATCAGAAATAAAGCAGTAATCCATAAATTCAAAAGCATGTTCAAATTATAAAAATAATCTTTTAATATAAACTACATATTCAGTGCCATATGAACAAATGTACAAATCATAAACACCATAAACTTTACACGTTGATTTAAACATAAGGTAAGCATGTTAAAAGAATCAGTTAACATGGTCATGTGAGTTAATATCATCTTAATTAGTTAAAGTGATCGGCATAAATAGGACTGTAAATAAATTATTAGCCTTTTTTCTCTGCCTCCAAACATCCTTGGCGAGCAGGTTGTCGTAGTTTATTTCACCAGTGGACTTCTACCTGGGCTATTTGCATCTGTGAATAAAAGAGGGAACATTTAAGGATAAAATATGCATGAATTCAGACACAACAAGGCTCTTGCCATCTTACTTGTGGCTTATACAGTAATGACAAAGGCATGCCAAGGTATGTGTTGTGTATGTTGTCACTTTTGAGTACAGACTAGAGCAACAGAGAGTGTCCATGGTAAACAAACAGATGATTATGTTAAAGCCTCTCTCTGGGCTACCTGCAGGAGGCTTTATCAAAACGTCGATGCTGGTCGGCACAGATGGAAGAGTTGAGCTGACAGCGATGGATCGGTTTTGGCTGGAGAGTTGGCACAGGTCGAGGAAGACAGTCGCATCGCTCCACGTCTATCTCACAGTCAGGCATCCATGAACTGAGTGGAAAGTCTAAGCAGGGGGTAATAATGGAGCACTTAATTTACTAAAACAGTACAGGAAATGACTTTTCATCTTGTTACCACAATAGATGTGGTATCGCTGTGGAGTTAGCGTTATCCTCATGACTCCACAAATGTCTGTTCACAATACTGTGTCCGTTCATCTAGTAATTGTTGAGATTTCATAAAGTACTGCACTGAATTAGTATTACACTCCAGATATTCTAGGACTTCTCCTTCCTAGCCTGAAAGCAGTCAACCAGACTGAAACTACAGTGGCCACAAAAAAATGCAAAAGGTCATATTTAAAGATAGTGTTTAGTCTGTCTGTTCTGGGCTACTGTTGAAACACGGTGTTGCAACATGACTAGAAGACGACCTATGGATTATTTTCTTTTCTTGATTAATCGTTGGAATGTAAGAAATGCCATCACAATTATCCAGAGCTCAAGGAACAGACAAGGACAATTAGTAAACACATCTGAAAGGTGAAATCATGAAGTGTTTGGCATATTTTATTAAATTGCACATTAAGTTTTAATAAGCACATATGTTAAATTGTTTGATCATTTTTATGTTTGTTTGTTTGAACACGTTTTAAAGGCCTTTTTATATGTTTGCACACACACACACACACACACACACACACACACACACACACCTGGTGTACTGGAAGGGTAAGGTATGCATCTGTCAGTTGAACAATCCCAAATCAAGCCACTGGCACACAGTCTCCTGGAGTCCTCTGCCTCTGGCTGGCCCGTCGGAGAGCAGCTGCCAATGAACCAGATTGATTAGAACCGGGAAAAAAAGATCAACGTTGCACCAAATTCAGTGAGAATGCAATTTTAGACTCACCCACTACTCCTGTGAGGTTGAGCGTTACGTCGTATTATTGCTGGCTCCATGCACTTGCACTCTGTATGATTAGCTACTTTTATTAACACAGGTTCTGGTACAAACTTGAATGGGATGACACTAAGGACCTGAAATGCACAGAAACACGCAGAAACTGATAGTAAGACTGTTTGACCGCTGAAAACTAGTGCTGCTGTTACAATACTCAAACAGGTTAAAAGGCTATCTGGTTATCATCATTCATCAGACACTCACAGTTTTATTCACATACACAGTAGTTGTGTTTCTGCAGGTAACGCCCTCTTGATTACAGCAGCCACTGCACCTGTCAGGGGGGAGACATCAGGGTAAAATGAAGTGCATGGCAAATAACATAAATAAAGGGCAGTTCCACTGAAAGGCGTGTGCAGTAAATCTTTGAACCTGAAGGACATTTTTTCATATTGGGTCAAATGAATCTAAATGGACACAAACACAGAAGATAGTATCAGGATGGTTAAAGGAGGAATTGTAGTAGATGAGAAGATCAATACCACTCTCATGTCTGTAGGATAAATATGTAGCTACAGCAGCTGGTTAACTGTAAACAGAACTGGCCTGGGTTTGTCCAAAGATAACAAAATCATCATCCCGCAGCGTAAGGTAGTTAAAATGAGCGTGCACAGCTGTTACAATGAGCCCCAGCTACTGTATATTTCACTTGGCGGTCAAGTGATTAAATAGAGATCTGACAGTGGACACCGGCAACATATATATTACCCAGCAATCATCATCTGCTGGGTTACCCACTTATAATTTAACATGAGTTCTTCTTTAAATACAGGCATATATCTGAGTGTCACTCATTAGGGCCCATTCTCTGTCCAGCAACCCATCATTGGAGGACCTGCTCTCTCTGTGGGGCTACCACAATGCTTGCACGGTCGATATCCTTGAGCAGCTCTAAGGTTCTGCAATTAACACTGTATGTTAATTAGGTGACTACGAAATTGGCTTTTGTACTCACCTCACAGTCAAAATAAGACTACAGAAAGTCGGCCAAGAAATAATCAGGTGCATGTGTAATTCCCCATAAAGCTTGTCACACAACTCAGAAGAGCGAATAGGTGGATTTGTTAGCTTTGGACAGTTTGGCCATGCTGTCTCTACCTTTTTACAGTCTTTATGTTAAGCTGAGCTAACCAGCTGCTTCTTGTGGTAATGACATATTTACCATACAGACATGAAAGCAATATCAATCTTCTTAAGGAACTTTCAGGAAGAAATCTTACCGGTATTTCCCAAAATGTCAAATGATCATTTATAAAATTATGTGGCATTTCTGGTTACCATTCGGCTACCGAATCTGTAGGGCGTTGTATACTAAAAGTGTCTGATCTGCACTTTTTTGGGACCTCCAAATGTTTTTCTTCTGCAAGCTGGTAGAGGTCAAACATTTGTCAAACATGGCTGCCGAGAAGTTTGATCAATTTGAGCATCGGGTAGGACGCATACACTCAACTACTGAACAATGTTAAAGTGTTCAACACTCACCTGTGGACAGCTACACAAGGCGGCTTGAAGAACATCGAGGGGTCGGTGCCAAGCTCTTTGGCCACGTCGACACACGTTTCTCTTGGCATGCACTGAGTCCGCTGCCACTCTTCATCTATGGCTAAATGGGAGGCACGCAATGTTGGTGACCACATCAACTTACACAGAGAGAGTTTGCATGCAACATGTGACCTGTATGTTGTTTATCCAACCTTGAAGTATCTCCAGACTGTAAGACTCTGCAGCGTAACGTGTAGAGCGGTGTGAGCCGACTGAAGGCGGAGAAGAGAGGGTCTCTGGCTGCTGCAGTCTCAGACGACACTTCCACAGCTTCCAGTCAGGAAAGTCTGCGAGCATCAGCAGCTCATCCAGGCTGGAGGCTGAGCGCACTTTTCTTTCCCACTCCTTTATAACCTGCAGGGACCACAGGCGATCATCATGTAACGATTCACATTGACATAAAAACTAAATAAAACTCTTCAATGATGATCTCAGTGTCGCATGATGTCACTGCGTCTGTCTTTTTGGCATAGAAACTTCTTCTTAATTTGAAAAACTGATGATGATGTTATTGACAGCTCTTGTACAATTACAGCCTCTTTGATCATAGCATTAGTGCAGATTACTGAGAGCGTATTATGCACAGCTCTAGGGAGTGATTGTCTGTCAGTTGCTCCAAATATTTTAAAAACTATTTAATGGATTGCCATGAAATGTGATACAGACATTTGTGGTCCCCAGATTACAAATCTTACAGATGTTAGTGATCGTCAGAGTCTTCCTCTTGTTGCAACATTAGGTGGACATTTATACTCTAGAGCAAAATATTGGCATCAAATGGATTTCATAATAATTTGCTACACATATTAAAGATCCCTAAAGGATAAATTATACCGGCTTTATACCGGCTTCACCCAGACGGTAACGGTAGCACCAAGACTGGGTTGAGTCACCGATGAATCCTATAGATTTTGGTAATTTCCTGACTTCAACTCTACTGTTGGTATGCCTCAACGGCTACTGGATGAATTGCCACAGTGTTATAGTCAGGACAACCTAAACATACACCAAGTCATGACTCACAGACAAAGGCCAAAATCTTCAAGGGTTTGAGACCAAGTCAAGACCAAGACCAGACAGTATAACAAAACTCTTTAGTGATGAGGTGAAGAGACTTCTGTAGAGTGTTGCTAACATTAGCCACCTACACTTTCTTTAAAATGCTTCCTTTTTTAAGTACTGATGAAAGTCAGACATGGTCCCAGCCTTGGATGCTGTTTTATGGATGAACGCTTTGTGTTTTAGGTAAATCCCCTTTTCATCCAGCACCACTGTCAGATCAGACATTAAATTTGACTGAATACTCCATAGACACTAATTATTTTTAGCAGCAGTAAATTGACATTTCATCGTCTCGTTTTGTGCCATCACTGACAGGTTTAGGGTTACACAACTGTAACATGTATTATTTATTTTTGAACACACTATATCATGGAAAAAATTTGGGGGGGGTGAATGTAATGCACTTTAGCAATGTCACTGTGAGCCTTCTGATGTTTGCATACAGCTCTGCTGTAGTACCGCCTCACAGAGCTTTTAAAGTCTAGTTTGAAAAAAACAAAATTGGTAAAATTATATGAATTTGCAGTTTGCAGTTACATTATATGCTATTTTCTTCTAACATGTGCCTTACTCTGAGCGCTTGGCCTGGTGTCACGCCCACTAGTGTGATTATCAACAGCTGCAACAGCAAATTTGTGTGTCGGCTCCAGTCTGCTTTTATAAGTCTCATTCTGAAGTCTCACGATCCTCACAATAAAGAGCATGCATAGAAACATGACATGCAGCCATCCAACCACCAGCATTCACTTAAAAGCACACGTGCTGCACGCACAAATGCACAAATGCTGTATATTGTTCAGAGTACAGAGAGAAGGAGGAGAAAATCGTAAATCTGCCTGTCATTCTACCGCAGAGGGGCAAGTTTCCCATGATGACATTAACCAGAACAAAATGGAAGCAGCATAGATATGATCAGTATGGTTTGGACAAGAATTTGATGAGATGCAGATTAAATCTCTTCTAAAATGATGTCTGTTTTCTGTTTTAACTTGTTGACTTTGAGGAGCCAAGGGAGTGATCTGTTTGAGCAGGAGAGTGAAGAGAAGTTAAAATTCAGGACTTCCAAAGCTCGAGCATTTTTGTGGCGGGAAAGCCAAAGCATGACACCGGATGGTCGGTCTACAACCGGGGCGGAGGCACATCAGACAGGACGATCATGGAATATTGTACTTGTCTGCACAATGTTTGCTTTATTTCCTTTCGAGAACGGCAACGATCTAAGCTCCCTGATGTTTTCAGTGTGTTGCAGAACACAGGGTGGGGCAGGTTGGCTGGTTGACTGCTTCCACTTAAAATCAGAGAAACAACAACAGAAAATAGGGAGGTTTCCCCTGCACAACCAGGGGATAGACCCACTAATGAGAAACAGAGGGGGAGAGCGCCTGAGAAATGGATGTAACGATCAAGGGGGGGGTTGTTAAAGAAGAGAAAGTGTGGAGATACAATAAAATAATCTAGACGACTGACAGCTAGATCAAGTCAATCAATTAGCACTGAAGAATAAGAGTGGATTGGTTCAATAATCTCTCTGACGCAATCCCCGCGTTTTCTCTCTTTGCCACATGCAAGCACACACATCACTGTCAGTTTTGCTTTTCAGCGTGAGCACATGTGAGTGTATTACACCGGCAGCAACCGGTCAAGAGTGAGGCTGATGAGATAGAGTGAAAAGAGGTATGACGCTACGCCACACTGCCAAAAACAAGTTGAATCAAGCCCTGAATGCATCAGGAATATAAGAGCAATGCAGCCTTTTCATCTGTGGACAATGCTAGATAATGAGTTATTTTTAGGACCATTAGGAAGAACATCTGTGCTATACATCACCTACAAAAAGCAATCACAGGAGGCTTCTCGCCGTGTTGCTGTGATACATATTACAAACACTTAAAGCGTCACACTTACCCTGCTTCCTCCCTCTCTGTGCATGCTGTGGCCCACATTTATCCAACTCAGCTCCACCACCAGAGTCACCAAGCAGGAGATTCTGCACAGAGTCCATCTCGTCTTCATCATCATCATCCCTTGGCTCGAGTCACTTTCTCTGAGTAGCACTCAGCAGTATGGACTTGTCTCCTTTTTTTCCTGCTGGCAGAAAGCACTTAGAGCTGGCTGCCTCTCTGACTCCGTTTCCCCAGACCAGCTGAGTCTCTCAGACCACACACACACTCAGTCCGCTCGGTGCAGGTATGTGCAACACAGACTCTTGATCTTCCAGCTGCACAGTAGAGAGTATGTGTGTGTGTGTGTCTTAAGCCAGACGTAACCTGTCACAGCAACCCAGACACTTAAGAGCCAAATGGAGGCTAAAGAGGCTTTAAAACATGCACCTCTCACTGGAGGAGTCCAGTTAAATAACGAGGCTACTAGAAGTTAGAAGTTGAAAATGACTTCAGAAAAAACAAAAGTTAGGATTCCCTTAAAGACTCCTTATGAGGACACTGTCTTTGGTCCAAATGGATGGCAGACCTGTGAGATATTTCAGGGCCTTTAAATCTAGATGATCTGAACAAATTCCCCTGTGTTCTCTCTTTTTTATTTGTCCACCTCCTGACTTCCCTTAACTGCAAATTTCAGTGGTTACAATATCTGTATGTTAAACTTCCCCTGGGTCAGTCCTCAGTTCTCCAGATCCTACTGTGGTTGGTCCGTGTAAAAAGGCCCTGAGGTGGAGGAGTAGCCACACAATCCCTTCGCCTAAGATGTGGGCTGATTCTGAAAAAGCTATGAGAAGCTGTCTGTCTTGGAGTCTGCTCTTACGTTTCTCCCACTGCTGCCTGGTCCCGCCGCCTCAAAGCACGCCTTTTTATTTGCTTGTGTGTTCGCGTCTTCCTTTTTTTAATGTCTGTTTGTCAAGTGACTAAGCCCCCTGCCTGTTAAATCCCCTATCAGTGTCTTTTCCTCTGGAGCTGCCAAACCCCACACAGCCAAAGAGCAGTAACATGTGTTTTAAATGTGATCCAGACCTCCGTAACGTGTGAGGGGAAGTAAGATGCCAGCACCACCCCTATCCCATCGACACCCTACGCACTCACCAATCCAGGCCCGCTTGACTCAGGATGTAATCTGCCAGGAACACACATAAAGCAGGAAATATGAGAACAATATTCATGCTGTGTATGCAAATGAGGGCCAGCAGCTTGAGTTTTTTTCTGCTTTCATGAAACATGCAAAAAACATTTTGTTTTACGATATAATATTTTATTGTGGGCTGTAAAGACTTTTGGTTATCGGGGTCATGTGATATCAAGCAGCTGGAAATACTGCTTTTGTTTTATTGTAGCTGGATGACTTGGGTTCATGTTTCTATGGTAAAACATCAAAACATGAGTAAAATCGCCATGGTTAACTGGATTACGTTAAATTATGTTCACAACAACACTGATGCGTGAAAGCAACCTGCTTTCAAAATTTCATAACGGCTCTGCTACATTGTTGTTTCAAAAGAGCAGAAGGAAAATGTAATAAAGCTTCAATTTAACAAGGGGAGTGGACAGCAGTGAGACGCACATTTTGCATGAATATCTATATTTTACAAGGGAGAGGGTAAGCTATTACACTGTTAACAATCAAGCATGTTGTCCACTCCCACACGAAGCATTTAGCAATTTAGTACGCTGGAAAGTACTAAAAGTGCTGTACATAGAACATACAAACGCAAAAGAATGCTTCTTAATACAGCAAAAGGTAAGGTAAGGCGAACATTTTCACCAAGAGTGCAATATATAATGTTCAGACAGAATCTCTGATCTTGGATCTCCAGTTTACAGCCCTTTCAAAGCCATTTTTGCCCTTCTGGTAGTCCCTGATGGCCTCGCTGATCTCTTCCTCTGTGGTCATCACAAAAGGACCTGAAGGGCAGATACAGTATAGGGATGCATTATATTCCAGGTATTGTTGGTAAAGGTCTATCTCTGACGTCAGAAACTCATAGAGCGTTTCTTTTGTTCAGTGACTTGCTAGAGGGAATAACACAAACAACGTACCGTGTTGTACCACTGGCTCTTTGATTGGTTCTCCAGCAATCAGCACAAAATGGGAAACTTCAGAGCCCTGAAGAGGAAATACGAGGCAGTGCTCTCAGCCTTTCATTTGCATTTTTCTTTAAATCAGTGGTTCGCAATCTAGTGATCGGATACTCAACGATAGATCCCCAGGATAAAACTGTGTGGTCACAAGATGATGGAAGAAACAAAGTCAAAACAAACTGTTTTTTTCTGACTATTGTCTGCGCTTGGATTTTTTTTCTCATGAAATACTATTTACAAGAAGACATGGTAAGTAGGGTTGCTCCATTTCGCTCTTTAAATAAAACTGTAGAAAGCCCAGCGTGTGTCCCAAGCATAACCCTAAAAACAAAGCACCATCTACATGAGGACAAAGTCAAGTCCATTTAAATGTTTGATTCCGGAGGCTAGCAGGAAACCAAAACTAATATGAAAAATATTGAGGGATTACACAATGGATACCTGAGCCTAACAAGATTAAGTCAAAGGCAAAAACATCATCACTGAAATAAGGTAGAGGTGACTTAGATCGGCCAAATTCTTCAAATGGAGGCAGAATGCAAACCAAAAAAAGGTTGTGCTGAGATGGACTTCCATCCAGGTGGGAAGGGTCAAGCTAGCGAAGAGATGAGAGGCTCTACATCAGTGTTTTTCAACCCTGGTCCTCGGGGAACACTGCCCTGCATGTTTTAGATGTTTCCTGCTCCAACACACCTGATTCAAATGAGTGGCTCGTTATCAGGCCACTGCAGAGCTTGATGATGAGTTGAATCAGGTGTGTTGGAGCAGGAACCATCTAAAACATGCAGGGCAGTGTTCCCCGAGGACCAGGGTTGAAAAACACTGCTCTACATGATACGACGGAAAGGAACTTTTGATGAAGGAAAGATGATGAAGTAAGAAGGGAAGTCAACAAGTGTTACACGAGGTGTAAGGTGTAAGGCCCTTGAAGTTCTTGGCAGTAGTAGTTGTTTGGCTTTGGTTGAGAACAGTAGGTGCCAGCCTATCTCAACACTGTGCTGACCAGGGTCAAAGAGACCTAACTTTGTCCTCCTGGACATAACAGATAGCTTGCTGTTGATGTGTCTTTAACATAAACAGGCAAAAGTGTCTCCAGTATATAATGTGCTGACGGTAACACTAACACGGGTAAAGACATTCTCTTTGACTAATTCAAATATTACAGTATACAGTAAGACATTCTTCCCTCCTGACCTCACCATTGACTTTCAGCAATTTCTCCACAACAACAAGAAAGCACATCAGTTAAAACCCTAAATATGAGTAAAGACATATTCTCACCTTTCTGAAAAAAGGGGCATTATGGGAAAAGGTTTGGGTTGGTTCCAGAGAACTCACCTTGTTTTGAAATTTGACACAGTCTCCATCTCCAAACACGACAGTGTGATGGGGCTCTATCTTCTGCTGCTCCTCATCTGGACCTTTTAAAACAAGAAAAGTTCACAGTTTTGTCTTCTTCATTTTAAATTAATTATGTTTTTACTTGACTTGATCCTAACACAACCCAATCTTGGAACCCGTGGACTATCATCGGTTAACGGTTTAGCCTCTGGAAATATCAAACGTCGTCTCTATCAACAGATATCTTCACATGAATGCAGATAAAAAAGATTTTAAAAAAGCAAAATCGTCATCAGACGTTTCTTGTTCTCTACACAGACCTTTTCAACCAGAGACAACTCAGACATGACTGGTCAATACTATTCAGACTGATCCTAATATTTACATTTACAGTACCACGTCCTTACTGACAGGACTGCAATACCATTCAATGCTACAATACCATGTTTTTTATGAATACGCTGACTTCTTTTTATCTTCCCTTCATTGTGACATTAATTCCCATTAAAACGTGTGAACCCACCACTCCCATTATTTCCAGAAACATGCTAGAAACAGCTCTACACGCTGCCTCAGGATTACTCATAACCGTATTGACAATGAAATGAAAAAGAAAATGAAATACTGAGCTGAGAGAGGGCGGTTATGTCATGTTAGGAAACAAACCACACAATAAACATAAGATGATTGATTAAAGTTTGCGGTCTTGGAGCTCTTTTTGATGTATTTCTGAAAACAAATGGAAAACTAAGCGTTCTGGGAGAAGGAGCTCCTCATTGGGGAAAACCAAAAAAAAAAAGGTTGGTTAATTAGAGAAGAGAGAAGAAGAATGAGATGAAACCTGTTCAGACATTTCACCTAAAACAAACTTACTTGATGCTTATGTCAGTAATAATAATACACAAATAATTTCCAGATAGCACGAGTCTATGTAGCAGAACAACCACTATGAGTTCAACAGTAATACAGGCACCTGCGAGTTTCAGACATTTTGGCCTGGTTTAGCACTTTGCACGCTGTAACACTTAGAATACTGACACTAAATGCTGAGAAAGCCAGACACTTCCACTTGTGGTCGATGCATTCATCAAAGCCAGCTGGTCCTGATTTGGCCACAGACAACATGTAGAGTCGGAGAATAACCTCTTTAATCTTAGCAGCCATTTTAATCCTCTCGTGTCATCAAAACATCTGCCAGCAATTGCAACCAGTCGGAGAGATCCTGCAGTGTAACGATGGAGACTAATCAAATCATAATGAAATTTTATGAAAGAATAATAAAAAGGGGGAATTCTGACTGAAAACAACACGTTTCAACGAACCGAGAAACCCGCTGAAAATCAATCCTCTGTCCGAAACGGTTTGTTCTCATGCAAGGGGAATTCCCTGATCACACACTGTCTACCAATAAGCAGGAAATGCAGTATTTCATAATACGTCAAGTAGTGATACAACAGGGCGTCTAGCATGTGGGTAAGGTGATTGATATGAAGCCAAACTCTGACATGGCCATATTTTATGTAGCCTACAGTAGCACAATAATTTTTCCAGTGTTGTTTGGTAAATTCCATTTTGCACTTGAGCTGGCAATAATTTGAAGAGATCATATTTTTTTGTTGTTGTTGTTGTTGTTTGGCCTTTCCAAGAATTTTTTGATAGAGACAGCTGAAGAGTGACCGCGGGTCGGATTCGATTCGACCCCTGGGCTTCCACAGCAAGGACTGAGCCTTCGCACATGGGGTGGCTGCTCTACCGACTGAGCTAAATGCCGCCCCGAAGAGATAACAGTTTAACGTCAGTTTAGAGGATCAGACAGAGTGTGGTGGATCTGGCCGTCGCCATCTAGGCAGTCCTGCCTCTGCTGCCTTACAGCTAATCTAAAAATGGATCATCGGCAGCCCGAATGATGCCTGGGTGTTCAAATAAGCCTTCTGTAACAGCACCCAGCTGTCAATCAAATGAACATTGTTGATTATGCATAACTTTAAGCCTAACTATAAAATATCTGCTGTGAAGTTGGATATTTTTACATGGGGACTTATGGAGACCGACTCGTTCTGCAGCGAGCCTCAACTGGCCATTCGAGGAACTGCAGTTTGGCTTCACTTCACAGAGGTTGGTCAATCCATCAGGCTTTTTAAGTGGAACACGAGCCATTTGGCTGAATGTAGAGGGGAAGTTACGGCTGGACTAAAATCACACACACATATTTGTAACAGATATGGCAGCAGGAAGAGCAAGGAACAAAGTGGGGGAGTACACTGAAAAGAGTGCCTTATCTAAGAATGTTCATTTATTAGTGATTTCTTCTTAAATCTGAAGTGTGAAAAAAACAGAGACAAACCAGACAAAACTCACCAACATCAATGGATCCAGATAGAGTGTAGATGAATGCAGTCCATCCTGTCACATACAATAAAGATGTTGATGAAACAGTTTTAAAATTGATACGGCAAACAGTTGCTTACACATTCAGCAGTTACTGAGCAACATTATGAATCTCAGTCCAACACTCACTCTCTTATCTTTTTGGTCTCTACTAACATGTGAGGGAAATATCTTGCTCTTTAGCTGCCGAATGCTCCACTAAGTTCACTAGCAAGTTGCCAACTCTGTTGGCCATTTAAAGAATATTTGTAGAGCCTTTTTTCTGAAAACAGCTAGCTGTTACAGCTGAAAACGATACCATGAAAATGAACCAAAAGAGTAAAATAGCTTTGGAGCTTGATACTTGATAATCCCTCTGGAATGTAATGCAACTGTATTTATCTTTTTTCAGATGACTTTTTGTCTGCTGGAGCCAGTTGCTGTGATAACCTGGCCTAGGTAAGTGAAGATTTACACATCACTACATTAAAACAGGTTGCAGCAAACACACTAAAGTTTGGTTGTGCTAAGCTAATGAGCTTGTGGTAACGTCATATTTACCTTACAGACACGGTGGAAGCTTTGTCAATCTTCTTGTCTAACTTTCAGTAAGAAATCTAATAAGCATATTTCCTAAATTTAGGTTTGGTCATTGTAGAGTCAAACTCTGCACTCACTGCAGAAGAGGTATCACATGGTTAATGGCAGATGAATAAAATGAATGAAAGTAGCAGTGGATTTAAATGTGAAAGAGTTTCCCCTGTTCCTTGCGTCGTAAAGCTCTCGTTCTCACCATGTCGCTCTCTCGCTCTCTGTTAATGTAAAATGCTGAGCTGTCGTGTCCTCCAGCAGCTTTTACGAGCTTTACGAGCCCCGAGGTGTAACTATAAATGCCTGCTGATAACATTTTATCCACATTTCTCTTACTCCTCCACAGTTAGAAACTTAGAGTGTAGTCTTTAATCTAAAGCCTAGAGTGAACCTTGTGTATACTGACCTGGATCCTTCTGAACGGAGCCTGTAAAATGCAAATGTCTGAGAAACTCTAAATCTTATGAACGGTGGCCACTGTGTTGACAGTTCCAGGATACTGATAAATATTAAATGTCAGCACACTTTAGAGATTAGTTATGAAGTAGCTCCAGCAATATCTATCTTAAAGGTGTACTATGGAGTTTTTGACCACTAGTATCACCATGGAGGAATGTTTTTCTCAGCCTCACAAATTTTATTTGTTTACAAGAAAACTTGACAGTGCAGCTTTAAGTTTGCTAACTTTGTAACTTTAACTGCCTCTGCCGCCTCCCGGCTAAATTTAAAAATGGGCAAAGACGTAGATCGTCTGTGAGTTTTATTAATTATGAATTTTTATTTTCAAGGTGCCAAAAACATGAATGAAAATAAACAGAGAAGAGCAGGTTAAACTGCTTTTTCAAGGCATGTTTTCAGTATTTTATATGGTTTGTGGTAAAGTGGGTCGTTGCAAAGACACTTCAGAGTATGAATGCTTCCAGAACTTAAGCATAGAGAAAAATGAAGCTGCCTTAGCTCAAGGCAACCGTCATTTATGTTAGCATCCTTGCAGAATACTCTAGAACTTTTACTATCACCCAACCATTTACAGACACACTTTATGGTATTTAGAAATGTTATCCTCTTACCTGAAGGAACTGACTGTATGTGCACGGCCCCTGTCTGCAGTCTGAAGTCTAGGTACAAGGTTGGCGTCCTTGTGTATACCTTAGACTTTTGAAAAAGCAAAAAGACAGTCAGAAAACATGCCTAATTTCTCTACATAGAGCCACAAGCTTTAAAAAACTTAAGAACCAGCTGCTCGTTTTTTTGGGTTGTGATCAATAAACTGTAGTTGCGTTGCTCTGCTGCTACCCACATAATATTTTCTGACTTGATAACCTACTAATAATCACATAGTTTTTCATATACAAAGTCATTTGTAGTTTCATTGTTTATGGACAGAGTTCAACAGCTGATGCAAATGACCATAAAACCCTCAGCATCGAGGGAACACACGGGTGAGAAAGTGAGCAAAGTGAAGGAAATGAAAGTGCCTGCGTATTTTTGGAGTTCTCTGTTCCTATTTTTTCTATTATTTAAGTTATGTGAAACGTCTATAAATTCAAATCTGTTTGTCTGCAGCATGCAGCTGCTTTCAGAGAAAAAGCAGACAGATACATTTAATGACAAGCCGGTGAGCACAGAGGAGCATTTAGAGCCAGATATTCCCTTCATGAGTTGGAGGAGACATAAAATGTCATATGATATGTGAGAGTTTACCCGCACAAACAAAACAAAAAGACATTGTTACTGCAGGTTTCAGTACTGACAGTAATGTCCTTTTACCACTGGGTGTCAGTTTTAATCTTACTCAAAAAAGTGAGTTTCAGAATTGAATTATCGACATTCATTACCTTGACCATTTATGGATTTCTGTCAAAATAAAACCAGAAATTCATCACTGACGTTTCTCCTCTTACTTCTGTTCAAGTTTTATTATCAGATGCACAAATAACAACATTTACAAACTGTAAACGGTGTCCTAAGATTGTCTTTACACTGTGGGGAACAATATTTGAAGTAGCAGGGGCAATTCAAACACACACACACACACACACACACACAGTCCAACACAAGTCGTCCCTCGCAGGCCTGGACAATCCAATCTGCTCCTCATTTACTGTTTCCTCTATTCAAACTCTTACACTCACACTAGTCAAATAGTGTGGTTAACAAGGCATCCTCTCTTTCACGCACACGAACGCACATGCACGCACATTTATGTCATTGTTTGTCAGTTTTTCCTGTTTGCCTCGAGCATCCAGCAAATGAGCAATCACCATGAGATCAACAGCTACTAGGAAAGTAAACATCTTGTTCAGTTTCAAAGCGCACTCCTGGCTGTGGTTTGATTTAATGATGTCGCAGTGACATCACAAGCCTGTATGTGAAGACACACACACACACACACACAGATACACATGTGTGGACACACACCTTTGCTCCTAAAGCTTCTCCAGATATCACAGCGACTGTCACTCCTCCCTGGCTGGGTTTGGGGATATCTGAGCTTTTAAGCCTCCTGGTATGCTGGTTCCACCATCTTGTCTTGTCTGGACAGGTTGACCCACAGCTGTAAGCCCACCACCGGCTCCTCCGACACGGGCATCTCAGCGTGGACCACCCCCTTTCCTGCAGTCATCCACTGACGGACATAGATACATATTTGAAATAAAGCAAACACAAATGTCACACATACAATCTGCTGAGGGCGATATCACAGATATCACATATGCACATTGGCCATGCATGTGGTGTGGCACTACAAATGCAGATCGGTTGGCCGGTCCGTCACTTTAGTGCAGACAGAAATAACTCAACAAATGTTTGAAGGATTTTAAGGGCAGTTTGTACAGAAATGTTCTTCACGGGGTGACTTTTCACCTAGCGCCAACCGGTAGCCCAAAGTTTTTACTAACATGACATACACTGGCACAAAATTTGATTCGGACGCTCACAATTTTATGTAACGTTTTCTAATTATCTGCTGACTTTTCATCTAGCTATCGGGCGGAACAGACATCAGCCGTGTCTCCGTCCAAATTTGAAACATTTGAATCGATTTTTGAGTGGATTGAGCAAAAGAAAATGCAAAAATGTTTCCATCTACTTCTGCTAATATAAGACGTTGGTTAAGAAGATACATAAAGAGTGTCAGCTGAACTACAGACAATGAAAAAATGCATAAAACAGGATGGAGATATGACGTATGTTTGTGTTATGTATTAAAGTGAGAAAGCTTGATCTGTGAAAATGGAGGAATCATAGATCCACGGAATCCACATTAAGCCTAATTTTATGATTACATAAAACTTTTCTGATGCTAATGCAGAAATACTCCAAAACTTAACCCAGCATCAGTCATACGTGTGTTTGGAACTAATTAGCACAAGGCTCAACTAAAGTCGTGAACATTTGACATCACCATGATGACAGATAAACGAAGTAATTTTCAGTAAAATCAAGAAAGGTAATGATTCACTGGATGAAATAAAGTTTAATTTAACAGCTTTTGCTTCGTCTTTAGTCCAGCTGTAATTTTCCTCTCTCAAGCTTTGCTTTAATGCAGCTGGGCACTGATAATTCCTCTGTGACCATTCATTGCGTTGTTTGGTTTCTTTTACTGCTGTGTTCTGGATCTTCGCAGTCTGCTGTATAATACGACTTTTGGAATACAACAGGAGGATAACCACAAACCGAGAGATGCAGAGATCTGTGCCGTGTTTGAAATGTTTCTAAATATGTAAAATATCTTAGATAATATAATGCATATGCAGTCTAACATGAAAATAAGCTGCTCATACTAAAAGTGTTTCTTTCAACTGCATTTCCAGACACAGAATAAACTCTGTTTTCTTTTTTTATACAGATGTGGAATTAATTCAAAATTATGAAACATTTGTCCCTGTCGACATGATGTCCTCCCCCACCTTATTTAATGAAACCGTGCTTCAATCTGAGACAGTGTTTGAGCTTTCTCTAAAGGACCAACGTGACGTCCGAGCCTGCAGAGGGTGCACATGGTGGTTGAAAGCAAATTCAGCTGAACTGACTGAACCTGTGCTACAGATTGAAGCTGAGTCAGCAGACTGTGTGTGTGTGTGTGTGTATGCAACTTTACTACTTTGAAAACACAGGAAACAAGCCACAGGGCATGATATCCAATTAGTGTGAGTGCACAACATTATAATGCATATGTGATGAGTTTGTGGGGATTTGTACGCCAATAGGCTTAAGTCTTGTTCTGCTCTTTCATTTGCGTTAATAACAAGTGGACTAAATGCTTCGGATTCATGTCAATGGCCTGCTTAAAAACTAAAGTCACTGTTAGATACGGATACATGTAGACAACAATGACCACGCTGTTAGATAGCATCTAATATGTGAAAGAAGGGAAACCATTAATTAGTGGCAGATTACAGGAATAGTCAAACGTTCCTTTCTTGCTCACTGGTAGACGAGAAGGTCGATATCTCTCATGTCTGTGTCTCAAGCCACAGATAGCAGCCAGTTAGCTTAGCTTAGCAACACATGGACTGAAAGCAGGGAAACAGCTAGCCTGGCTCTGTCCAGAGGTAATAAAACCGACCTAACTACCTCCAAATATCAGTAATTAACATGCCGTATTTTATTTGGTTTCATGGGGGTCTTGGCTGCCACTAATGCCATATTCAGATTAAACAGGCACCCCTTACACGACTTTTCTCTCCCTCTCTCAAACCATTGGACACAAATCAAAGGAAACTTCTTGGTATCACTATTAATTACGAGCTAGGTAGCCAACACAACAGGTAGAGTATCATAGTGTAGTCCACGAATGCCGGACAGGATCGTGCTCACTTTCACTGACATTTCAGTCTGACTTTTCACTCGTCTGATGAGCGTAACATTGGGTTGCATTCTTCCAAAAGTCGAATGGCTCGGGGTGTTGTTTAGCTCAGTTGGTAGAGCAACCGCCCCATGTACGAAGGAAGACTCAGTCCTTGCTCCAGCAGCCTGGGGTTCAAATCCGACCTGTGGCTCTATGTCATTCCCTCTCTCTCTCTCTCTCCCCACATTCCTGTCACCCTTAAGCTGTCTCTCTCTAAAATCTTATAATATCTTATAGTGTTTTCCCCTGTTTCCAAACTTTGTGCTAAGATAAGACAACTGTCTCGCTTCATATTCACAACACAACATTAGAATGAATCTTGGCATGAAAGCAACAACAAGCATCATTCCAAAAACTGTTCCTTCAAAAAAAGAAAATCATAAAAATGAACCATATCAGCCGTACTTGCAGGTCTCCTGGTTTCAGTCGTCCTGTATGGCCGCAAAAGTCCTCATGGGCTGTGACCCCCCCTAAAACATACGTAACCTGTTTGAGGAGAGACACACATATGTGACATAAACAGCTATTGCAAAATTGTGCAAGGACTATAGAATAAAAAATATAGAATAATCAGTTGTATTTCAAAAACAAATGTAAAGACGTGGATACAGCACGTTCTTTGCAGGAAGTGCATCAGAATGTTCCAGGTTTCTTTAACTCAGGCCATGAACTTAGAAACAAGCGCGCTTCGACACTAAAAGCACGTGTGTGCTCGTTTCACCCCCCCAGCGGTCAGGCTGGACAGGAAGAGAAGTGTTGATTGTGGGGTCACGGGTTTAAAGGTGAACATCTGTCTAAGGGAGGAAAGCTTGGGCCCCTGCAGTGAGCTGCCTGTGATCTGTCTCTACAGCTGTGCGCTTTCAAAAGTCATATGAGTGTGAGCAAACACACCTGCTGAAAGGCATGCTGGGAGTGTAGCCTAGTCCTGTCCACCCACACCGGGATATATAAGTTGTATCTGCCAAATCAAATACACTTGGAGGAACGTCTGGCAAATTAAGGACATTATCTGGGTTTGCGAAGTTTGATTTTGAAGCTACGAGTCCAAAACTACCGCATTACCTCTGTTCATCAGTGTGGTAGTAGTATTACTGCTAAAGTAAAGCCATAATTTAAACAAAAAACAGATGAGAGAGTGTGAGTGGAAACAGTATTATGCCAGAAAAAGAGAAGTAGTTTTAGAGTGGTTCACAGAAAGACTAAAAGAGTAGGAGCCAGAATAAGACCAGACTATTATATGTTCCATCCCCAAGGCCTGAAATGAAAAGTTATTTAATCAGAGACTCTTCCTCCAGACATCCAGCATAAACCAGTTAAGTCTGGGGAAAGGCTGTCAATTTCTGAAGATGAAGTATAGTTGTTCACTTGCTGAATTAAAGACAGGTGCAAAGACAGGTCCAAACCACGTTTAAATATAGTTTTTCATTGGTAAAAGCAAAAATAATTGATTTGGTCACATCAGTGAAAAGGAACAAGCTGAAAAGAACACTGTCACATCGCCTCATAAAGTTGTTATCGCTAATGTGTCGTATATTAACATGCTGAGCAAACATGGAGCAGCATTACAGTGTGTCCCTGTTTACAACTGGTATTGACCCTGTGGGCTCCTATCAATTGCATACGTCCTGGGTAATCTGATTACAAATGGACAGCTCTTGGTACAGGTGTGCTTGCAGATGCTTTGAGGATGGCTCGGGCCCACGTCCAGAGCTGGTATGGGATTACATGTGACCACATTCTTCGCCTACTCACTGACATCTGTAAGGACACATAAAACATGTCGACTGATTTTCATTTGGTTCACTCTTTGGGCTCGTTTACCTGCCAAGATAAGCTGCAGATGTTTGTGGACACACTGTCTATTTCATAACTGAACTAGTAACCGAACTATAAACGACTATAAACTGTTGAGTTAAGTTTCTGTCCAAACAATACAGCTGCTGGAAAATAAGATGATATGAGCTGTGAGATTCATTCAAAGGAATACGGCTGCAGTAATGAGCTTTGCTTCTTGAACTGGTTCTAGTCGATAAATAACCATCTTATTAGGAATAAACCGACCTCCTATCTGAACTGATCATAACTGAATAACGTCGGCATATGCTGCTGTATATTTAAGGTCATGACGGTGCTGAATATTTGAATGGATATGAATATGAATGTTTCTATGGAGGTCTGTCCTTGTGAGCAACATCTTTCGCATTACACACTGTCACTGTTAGTTTAAAATGTCGATTAGGGTCACTTTAAAGTACGGATCACTCAGTTACAACCTGAGTTGAAACATTATGAACACTGAAATTGTGTGAATGTTCTATTTTTAAGTAATGCCTCTGTACAATTTGACCAGTGAGTCTATAAAATGCAAACAGAATGACGTAAAGCTCAAAACTCTGTCTTAAAAATGTTAAATATGTCTGACAGACACCTTTCAGAAATAATCTCTGACCACCAGAAACCTCATTTTACACAAGAAAACCTTTCAGTTATCAATCAAGTCATCAATTACTTCTCTGTCAATTAAATAACCGATCACCGATTTTCTTTCTTTCAATGAAATTAAGATGGAAGATGGAGGAAAGGTGGGAAATCAAACCAGAAGGGAAGCTGTGGCTTCTGAACTGTAACAGAGGAGGTTTTACATGTGAGAGTAAACACTGAGTCATCACAAGTTTCAAATGGCAAAGTAAATGCTGAGTCATCGTGAGTGTTCGGTTCGGTTGAGGAGAGAATCTGTAAAATGCTGTTTTCAAAAAATTTACATATGCTTAATTTTTATTATGTGAATGTAGAAGAGGCTGCCGTGGTCATGTGATCACATTTTTGGTCTTAAATGTTCACTTGATCTCTTTGCTTTTGATAAACTGGTCATGAGTACATGAGTCACAGTGGGCAAGGAAGACGCATTGCTTTCACTTCAAATGTCCAGAAGAACCACAAAACCAAAGGTGGTTCAACAAAATCACGCAGAAGTCGGGGGTAATTCCTCTCTTTCAAAATATGGAATTTTTTTCTTTTCTGTGAGTTTTCATCATTCAAATCATTCACGTTAAGTTTTCTGGGCTGAAGTTACACAAACGTAACAGCACGAGCAGGTGTTATATCTCTAATACATATTCGACTTTCTGCATAATTATTGAACTCTATAAACCAAAATCATCATTTGTGTGAGGCCAAGTGGCACTCTGGCTTTCTTCACACTGTCCTTGTGTCGCCATCTAGTGACCAAAGCAGGAGTTTCACCGCTCAGTAAGACCTGTTGGTCCTGTTGTTGCTGTTTTTTCAGTTCAAGGAGTTTTACCAGTTTAATACGGTTATTGTTTCAACATATTAGAGGGAGGGGCTTTGTATTTTTTGGTTTATAGGTGCAGTCTATTTACAATGTATGTCTTTTCACTAGTATCAGTACAGACAGTCTCAGACGTCACCCTGATGAAGCCGAGATTGTTTGGTGTGTTTGGTGTTTGGTGAGGTGAATGAAGCATGGTGTCCCGGAGAAGAGAGGAATGTCTGATATAAGAACCTGTGACCTGATTTAACAACCGCCTAACACATAGAGACTCAAATGTTTATATTTCTCCAGCTTGTCTGAATATTTGCTGCCACGTTAAATAGTTTCAATTCCTAAAAGTACAGCCAAATACCGACCGTCTCAAAGCCTCTGTGAGGATGGTCTGGAAAACCTGCCGGTTTGCTCATTCTGAACTCGTCCAACATCAGGAAAGGATCCAGGTTTCTCAGCTGGAAATGAAACAACGCTCAATTTTAATGACAGCTGATATGTTGAGTTTTTATTTAGGTGATTGACAGATGAACTTTGTCGTACAGTTACATGTTAAGCAACTTACTTCCTTTCTACCGATGCTCCTGCGAGCATAAGCACCGGCTCCCTCTGACTGCTCCACACTCAAAACTGTCTTTTCCACTCTCCGTACATTCATTATGACGGGAATAATCTCTACAAAAACATTTAAAAAAAACATATCACATTATTTGATGTTCATACACAGAGGATAAAATGACAATAAAAAGCATTTATGGACACAATGAAACTGTTTATTTGAGGCCAGAAATCTTTTTTGCTGCGCACAAAAAGAAAAAAAAAAAGCAGAAGAAAGTCTGACATAAAAACAAAAAAAATAATAAAAACATGTAAAACACACTGGAGGAAATGTCAATGTCATGGGAAAACAATCAGCTGATCTGACTGCTGAGCTAGTCAGCTGATCTTCAGCTGATCTCAAATGCGTCTGTGGTTGTCGTAGATACGTCAGATGTTGAAAACAGCTGAAAGGGGACGTAGCTGTCCTCGTAGGTGCGTCTTTGTTTACTTGTTTACTTTAATTTGAATACATTTTCTAAATGCGTCTATGGAGTAGTCTGCTTCAATAAACGTGTCAGAGGAAATTGAATTTTTTGAATTGCCCTTGTCAGCATGACAAAATAAATGAAAGACAAAGAGCTATCACACAGCTCACTGTCAATACAGTCAAGATTTCTAGTAAAATAACATATACAGAAGACAGACAGACTGCCGTCTCTTTTTAACTCGGGACAGATGACCACGTTAACTTGTAACCACACCTGGCTCTGCTCCTGCTAAAGTCTAAAGACTAATAAATCTCTATTACAACAATATACATCCATATACATCTATGGAGCCTGCCTGACTAGATCTCATCCTGGAGCTTCATAATATGAAGATCTGAGCTCACACAGCTTGGAATTCTTGTAGAAGAAAATTACAACACAAAATGGTCATTAACACCTGCTAAAAATTGATTGAAGGCCAGGTACAGGAAATGAAACGTGATTTCTACCTAAATATGACTTGATCCTATTCTAGAGCTTCATAATATGAAGATCTGAGCTCACAGGACAGCTTGGAATTCTTCTAAAGGACCATTACAAAACAAAATGGGCATTTTCACCTGCCAAAAATTGATTGAAGGCCAAATAAAGTTAATGAAGTTCGTTTTCTGCCTAAATATGACTAGATCTCATTCTAGAGTTTCATAATATAAAGACCTGAGCTCACAGGACAGCTTGGAATTCTTGTAAAGGACCATTACAACACAAAATGCCCATTTTCACATGGAAGGTGTGTGTGTGTTTCTGTGTGGTGACACGTTTACTCAGGCAGGCTCCACAGATGTATATGGACGTACATATTTGTATTAGAGATTTATTAGAGACTTTAGCAGGAGCAGAGCCAGGTGTGGTCACAAGTTAACGTGGTCATCTGTCCCAAGTTAAAAAGAGACGGCATTCTCTCTGTCTGATGTTATTTTACAGAAGCTCTGATTGCATTGATAGTGAGCTGTGATAGTTCCGTGGCTTTCATTTATTTTGTCATGATGACACGTGTTCGACTCCCGTGATTTTTTTCTTTCATAAGGCCGAATATTTCCTCTGATATGTTTACTGAAGCAGGCTCCATAGACGCATTTAGAGAATGTATTCAAGATTTTCTTAGAGTTCAATTAGAGACTTGTCAGGAAGAGCGAACTTGCTCTCTTCCTGTTTACAAACACAAACAAGACGGACTACATGATGTGTTCGCTCTCTCGTCTTGCTCTCGTTCGTACCGGGTCAAAGCTTTTACCACATTGTTAATAACTGCGTATTTTATTACCTGTATTATCATCTGCATCCCGCCTAATCAAACAGGAACAGTCACCTGTTACATCCGACAAGAACATCATTTTAAGTAATGTTTAAACATTACTGTCAGCGTTAATTGCACTGTGAAATACACTCACCTTTTTTTAACTTTACTGGTTTTATGGCGATATTTGAAACACCGCCAGTTTATTGGTGGGACTGCAGTCCTCTTCACCTCCTCAGGTAGGATTACAATACGGAAGTCCTGCGGGGGGCGTGGCTTAGGATTTCCACAGCGTGCAAGGTAAGTAGCTTGAAATAATCGAGCATGCACCAGAGTCAGAGATACAGTATGTGCGACCACCACTTGCACAGGCCTAAAGCTAAAGCTCTCAACTCAGTTTAAAGCCACCGCTGTGTAACTTTCTACCTTAAAATGAAATGATACACTGACCGGTAATCAGGTGAATGGTCTCAGTATTTGTACCACAGGTGTTTTGAACCACTGGGAAGACAAGCGGGCTATGTAACCAGGCTTACCAGCCTCTAGAGACATTATGTCAGAGGTGAAAAGAGCAAAAGGTCATGTTGACAGAGGAAGCTAAGAGGAGAGAGGTAGAGAGCAACAGAGCAAGAAGCTGCTGTAAAAGAGTATATCTTTTTAATGCCATAAAATATTTGCTTGCATGCTGAAATCAGGAATACATAATCACAGATTTTTCACAGAATATTCATATGATTAATGCTTAAAAATGAATGATTGGACCCTTACATGTGTATTTATTTGAAAATGATTCATTGGTGCCGTGGTTAGCGCTGTCACCTCATAGCAAAAAGGTTCCTGTTACGAATCCTCCAGTATTGTGTGTTGTTTGCATGTTTTCCCCATATCTGCGTGGCTTCTCTCCAGATACTCTGGCTCCCTCCCACAGTTCAGTGACTGTGGACTGTTAACAGGTTAACTGGTGTGAATGTGTGTGTGAATTTTTGTCTGTTTGTCTCTGGGCGCCCTGCGATGGACTGCGAATTTATCCAGTGTTATGGAATTTTCTGTTCCTGTAGTGTTCTGAGTGACACATACATACTTTTAAATGGAATATAATAAAAGCACAAACATACAGACATTATACAAGGTTACATGAAGTCACATGTGGGCCTTGAGGTCCTCAGCAGTATTACTTGTTTGTCTTTGGCTGGCAGTAACAGGGGCCGTCCTATCTCAACACTGTTGTGGCCAGGGTTGAAGGACTCTGGTGCTGCATGCTTAGACATGATAGACAGCTCGCCACTGACATTCTAATCTGCGTAAACAGACATCTGTGTCTGCAGACTTAATCATGTTGACGAAGACACCATCCTTGGTAAAAGCATTCTCTTCTGCCTAATTCGGGGCAGTATAGTGTTTGTTGTGTTATCACTGGGTTTAAAGTCTATCCACCAGCATGAGTTGGGCAGAATGTGAGACCGACTCAGGCACTTCTGATGCTTTATGAGAATGTCTCTAATTCTCCTTGATCAAGTGCTAATAAGTAATACAGCATAAGACATCAGAGGCTCCTGAACACTTTCTTTCTTCCTGACCTCACCACTGATCTTTGGCTTCAGCAATTTCTCCACAACATCCAGGGTGTACCCCGCCTCTCCAGCCCTCTCCAAGATTGAATGCTATAGTTCCCCAAAAGAAGTTTGTTTCACAGCTTTTATTGAAGTATAGGCCTATCATCATCATCATCATCATCAAGAATAGATGACTGCTCACGTACACATTTCTTCAGGCTAAATGCTAAAGTTAAAGCCATAACAGGCCTTGCATCTGTTGAATATATTCCTCAGTTTTAGATTTCTCTCCACTCGGCTCAGAAGCGTCCGCATTGTCCTGTTGTTGGCGGCGTGTGATGTCTTTGACGATTCGCATGCTGGCAGCCTGTCCACCAGCCAGGTTTACTGCATGAGGTCCCACCTGCATGTAGGAAAGAGTCTATAAAATAATAGTGCGGATTGTTGTTGAATCTATTTTTGCACACCACAACACAAGGAAACCTACCTGAAGAGCCGTGTACTGCCCCATCAGATAGAGCGGGCACTCTTCAGCCCACTGTAAGCTTTCTGAGATGCACGGCCAACCATCTATCACCTTCATGGACAAGCCGAACACAATTCATGAATCCGGCGGTATTTTCTTGTTCACGTTACAGTAAGCACACATGGGTTGATTTAATAGTTTAAATAGCCTTAAAAACAAATTTGCATGTCCAACCCACCTGAATGGGGAATTCCTTCATCACCTCAGAGAGCAAAGGGTCCTGTTTGACATCGAGTTTGCAGCCGGTGGCGAGCCATATCATATCTCCAGTCCAGTGGCCCCCGGTGCTGAGGGAAAGGCTCCAGGCCTGGCTTCTGTAGCACCAGCTGGCTTCGCTCACCTGGACGGTTACATGAGATTCAGGTAAAAAAATCGGCTGTCATAAGATTATCTTTTGCACTTTAACCTTACGCCGTGTGTGATGGACCTGACAGTATGTCTTCACGTCCACCTGTCCATTCAGGATGAATGGCTGCAGGTGGATGTACGCCTCTGGTGTGACGGCCCCCCCTTTCCTCGCTTGGCGAATCATAGCCAGCCGCTTGTGGAGACTCCGTTCATTATAGAACTGTCGTAGGTAGGCTTGGCCGTCCATCTTGATGCCGTGCTCCACGTGGGAGTAACGACCCACCAGGGTCTCCACGTCGCCCACGTCAAACTGTTTTAACTGTAGAAGAAACAATGAAGATAGACGCGTGTGTGTTGGAGGCAGACAGGTGTACCTGCAGTAATTCTTTATGGTTGGTCTGCATGCAGTTTCACACTGTCACTAGACCTGCAGGTACTTCCTCATGACCCATGTCACGTGGCTGGCACCTTGCTGCAGGGCAAGTGAGACGACATGAGCGCTGGTCAGACCTCCACCAACAACCATTACTCTCTGCCCTGCCTCACACACTACACACAGTTCTAGACACACATAAGCATACGGTACTTGTGAAAGTGTTGCAGTGAGGATGACTGAAGTCTGCGGAAACCTCAGGTGAGCAAGTATTATTGAATATTCTGAACAAATGCTATGAGAGAGTTTCCCTGTAAGGTTTTTCTCAACCCTCAGAAATAATCTGACTCACCTTCAGTGGGAAAAGTCTCTCTCTGTCTCTGATGATCTCTAAGTTGTTGCCGAGCAGTCGCCAGGCGGTGCATGAGGTGCACTGTGTGTTGCAAACGCTCCTCCGGGTAGCTCTCTCCGATGCTTTTCACCCACGAAGGGATGTTTGCCATCTGCGCACGGGTTGGACCTGTTGCCATAATGACCCGACGGGCTCTTAGGATGACTCCTTCCTGAAGTTGGACTTGAAAATATTTCACTCTCTTCCTTTCAGTCACTGTCATGGCCTCATTGTCTTCGATCTTCTCCTTGTCCTCACATACGGGTGTGATGTTCTCCACTGTTCCCTTTACCAGAACTTTGTCCAAGTTGTATCTCTCCACCTGCGCGTTTAGATTCACCAACTCAAAAATACTGCTGACTTTATTTCATATGTTTCCATCTAAATGTCAACAAATCATACACATGACCAACAACGTCTTTTCATACATACGTTTTCATTAGAGGTATTACAATGCTAATAGTATTGTTTATCATATTGTGTTGAAGCTTGTTGATAATTATAATTATAATATTAAATATTTACCCTTAATGTTAGTTAAGAAATAACTCAAATCACATCAAATGTTATTTAGATGCAGTGTTTCATGCTTTTATTTTGAAATATTGTAAAGACACGAATGTGAATGTGTTAGAGAGAGCAGTAATCAATATAAATTAAATAAAGGAATATAATAAGTCAAGCAAGCAGTGCTTTTATTGCATTTAATTGTATATACCTTGCAGAACACACATTCACACACACACACCTGATCTTTAAAGAAATCCACACTCAGTTTGGTTCCCGGCAGGCTGAAGGACAAACTCTTCTTGAGTGTTGAAGTGATGTTGAGACGTTTCCTCTCCTTCTTTCCAAGCCTCATGTCATTGAAAAATGCATTTTCGTCCAGAATGTAAACCTGGTCTGGAAGACTGCGAAGCTCCGCCGAGCGATCGCACTTTAAAACAAACTCCTGCAGTGCTTTCTGTGAAGGAAACACACACACACACACACACACACACAGGTGCTCGTTTACATTCACACCTTTTAAAAAACACCATTCCTCATTTCTACTTCAGTTGAATTTATTTGTGCTTTTACCTTATTGAGAGGATCTGAGTGCACCAGTGTGTGTGAGCGCAGGTGAGGGATGTTCAGAGCGGTGAACTGGCTCTCCCACAGAGTGGCCCACTCTCCGTAGGAATCTACCACTCGGAGACTCAGCGGGGGGCAAATGACCCTCTCTGATACTGTGGACTTTGCTATTTGCTCCTCCAGTGTCAGGCCTGCAGAGACTAACCACAAACAGGAAGGCTGTTTGATTATGGTGCGTCACAAGTAGTAAAATAAAGAACAAAGCATTCATTCGTTTAGTGTGTTAGGAAACTGATCAGGAGCCTATGAATCACACATCTTTGCTTTGTTTTTTCAGTGTAAGTAGAAGGAAATTCAGTTCCCTGGTTGGTCAGTATTATCAGGCAAAACTCATTTCAGACAATTATTTTCTTTATCCATAATCTGCTAATTAGTTCTCAATTAACTGCTGTTTAATCACTTGTACGAACCACTGTACTGAAAAATGTCCATCACTACTTCCCTTTATTTGTTTTTGTCCGACTAAATATTCACAAAGATGAGCAAATGCTCACAACTTTAGACGCCGGATTTAGTGAATATTTGACATTTTTACTCAGACTCAAAATTATCAGTAAATGTTCTGCCCAATCAACTAATCAATTAATCAACTCATCCTTTCAGCTTAAAGTTCAAGCACCACTCGCTGCCTTTCTCTTCTTCTTGCCACTGCAGCGTTTGCCGTTGGATGTTTCCAGGTTTGGTTGAGGCCTCGGGGGGTCCGAGCAGGAGGTGGGGAGTGGTAAGTCATGTCCAGGGTCTGAGTTTGGATCAGGGTCAGGGTTGGATAGTAAGCTAGCCAGGGTCAAGGCATGAGGGCCGCCCCCTATTATTAACACATCAAGTATCACCATCTGAAACACACACACAGACAGTACAGGACAGTGTTACGCATTCACACAGCTGCGGTCAGTTGAATTGTACTTTTAAAACCTGATTTGTGAGCAGGGTTAGTTCCTTAAACTGCAACATGCCACTTTCACTCAATGGCGGTTTGTAGAGCAGTGGATAGTTTAGTGTTCAACACAGTATTCAGTTTTAAATTCAGTCTCAGATGCAAACATATTTACAGCGTTTCAGGGGGAACGCCATTGCTAACCAATTAAAGGCATAAAAGTATGATAGTTATTTTGTTTACCTATTCGTTTTATTGCCAAACTGTTCTTCCTGTTACTCTGGAGAAGAAGTTAAAAAGACACACGCCATGCAGAATTTAAATGTTTAAATGTTCAGTACATCACACACACTCAACATACCTGGCTGAGTTTGGATTGTCAACTTTTGCCAGCTTCTGATGGTGGGAACGTGGTCTGTACCTCAGCTCGGGCATACGGTTGTGTACGGTGGTACAGTGTAGATTTTGCGACAGTGGCGTGTTCCTCTCATGTAACTCAATCCACCTCAGCGTGTACAGATTTAGATAGACTTGACTGGCTCGACAGGGAAAGCTGGAAATAGCTTCAGTGTGTGTGTTTGTTATAAATTTAGTAACATAACTCAGCCCAGTATGAAAACAGTGAAGGCACTGCACCGGCAAAAGTCTCATTAGGATTAAAATGCCCAAAATATTGTTCACAACAACAAACACTGAAGACACCTGACCGATGCTAGAGTTTAAATGACATCCGATCATTTTTGAAAATATGTTTATTAACTCAGCTTTCTTGCCAATAGCTGGATGAAAATGTCAAAAAAGACGCTCTCATTAGCTTAGCATACAGATTGGAGTCTCTTCTGGTTGCCTGGCAAACTCACTGTGTGAGTGACAGAAAAGTGGGAAGAGAGGGAGAGAGAGAGGGGCGATGGCATGCAGCAAAGTGCCGCAGGTCAGATTCGAACCCTCACTGTAGCAAGGACTGGGTTGACCTCGAGTAGGGCTGCAGCCATGTTTTCAAATCGGCATTGTCTGTGGCTGGGAAATGAAGCCAATGCCAAAGTGCACCAAAGTTGCAGTTCCTCCAAGTCAGTGTCCATAAGCGCCCATGTTAAAATGGCCGCCGTTTGAGCACCCAGGTGTCATTCAGTCCTCCTCAGTTCCACCAGCGTTCCTCATCTTTGACCATTTTTAGATTAGCCGGGAGGAGGAAGAGGCACTGGACTGCGAACGTGGTGACGGCCAGAGCCACCAAACTCTGAGCTTCACAACAGGGAGACGTCACACATGATACTTTCTCCATTCTTCATACTGTTTACGGGTGGTCCCTGTTTGGACCGTGCAGGTTTACAGGCAGCATGACTGACATCTTGCCTTTAGTGTCACGCTATTCTGTTCACCAACCAAGTGAGGAAGCGAACATGGACGTAAACAACCAAACAGGTCTTTGAAAATGAGGAAGGAAATGCACCTAAAATGTTTGTTAGACCTCAGCGTCATGATGAGTAACAATGGATGTACGGGGCGAAATATTTCTTGTTGTTTACTATATTTGGCTTTTAATAAAATACTATTAATGATTTCATACATACAGTAGTAATAATGAGACATGAATAAGCAAAATATAACAAACAGCTCATCACGGTTGGTTTTCCTTCCGCTTTTTTAATCAGGTTACTGGATTGTAGAACCACATGTACTATAAATTTACATTGTTTACTCTCCATAACAGAATTATTAACAGTCACAGAGGAAGTCATATTCTTCCAATAGTTCCCACGTCTAATGTAACGTACTGTTAAGCGGACCGCTGTGATTTCCTCTTCAGGGTTTGTGGTCATTCGTGGACAGTGTTGGTATTGTAAAACATTTAAGGAAGTTAACAGCCAGTAAACGAAGACAGTACAGTACAGGATGGTGTGTGTGTGTGTGTGTGTGGGTGGATGGTGGTGAGATGACTGGTCACTTTCATTACCTCTGCTGCTGTCAGTGATTGCTTACGCGTAAGAAAATCTACATCACCAGGAAAAAAAAAATCACACTTTTACTGATGAATTCTCACATCTTCTTCCATTTTCACAAGTTCTGTTTTTGAACAAAATCATATTGCACACTGCTACCCTGTATTTAAGATTTACTTCTTTAACTTCCTCTTCTGACATCAGTTCCCCATCTAAGATAGTGAACCCTCATGTGTCAGTGACCCCCGCATTCTTACTTCCTCTTTTGCCCATACAAAGCAGAAGCACAGACATCCTGAGGGCTTTAAAAGTGCCTCTCTATCCCTGCTGTCGGCTTCAGTCTTTGGCACTGTCACAAGCGGACACTGTCGGCACCATGGATCTGAAGGTGGGTGACAAAATTTCATTGCCTTTAACACCGAATGAATGTGGTGGCACACATTTTGAAAGATAGGAGTGTGTATAATGACTGATGTTATGTTTGTTTATTTATTCCTAAACGTCAGGATTCTCTGGTTAAGGGAGGCGTGCTGATCATCCACCAGATACATGAAGGCAAACACCAGTATGACGTGGAAAACGTGGTGAAGTACAAAAAAACGGGTGGCGATAAAGCGTTAAGGTATAAACTAGACACTGACTAATGTACGGTCATGTAACAGTTTGCTTGCAGAAAACGTGTCCAGTTCCACTTCTTCATTCATCATATAATTATAGAAGAATAAAAACTAAAAATAAGAATTGTTTCATTTGTGCACCACTTTTCAAGCACAGAGTAGTGCGGTGCTTTCCAGCACAGGAAACATTAAATGCTTTACTGCGTTTACTTTACTGCACAAGACATAAAAAGGACATAAAAAACAAATGAATTGCCAAAAAAGCAAAAAGTGTATAAAAAATGTTGAATTTTTATTTCATCACAGTCAATCAAACACATAAAATAGGTAATTAAAAAGAAACTATCTCTCTGAGAATTAAAATGATGTTAATTAGTGGATCAACTGAGAAAGCAATCACTAGCACTAATTGATATATTAACATTCATTCATTCACATCAACTGCAGACCTGGTGGTTCATTACAGCGCGATGAACTTTATTGACCCCTTATTATTCAAAAGTTGCTGAATTCTGGTTGGTGCATGGAAATATGTGACAGCGTCTGTTTCCAACTGAACTCATCTCCCCAGAACATAAATCCAAAATCTTTAATTCACAGCCTTTAGTGATTTATTCACTTTAGAGAGAGACCAACAGGAGAAGATTAAAAAGATGTAATAAATGGCTTTTGCTTTGCAGCTCTCTACTAGAAAATAAGTGATCTAATCTGTTTCTGGCTATTAAAGAGTGACAAAGAGTGTCTGCTATGTGTTTTTATTCTTTTTTTAAATTAGAAACTAATAAGCAGGACAAGGAGGTGCGTTAGAAGATTCAGCAGCATCAGTTTCATTATTTTTCAGAGATACGTCTGGAGTTTTCTCCCTGAATTTCTAATTGTCGATAGTTCTAATTAAAAGCAATTCGATCTTATATGTTTTCTATGTTTCCTTCTTTTCTCAGGAAAGGAGACAAACTGATGCAAGTGAATGGAGTGGACCTGCAGGATCTAACACCCGAGGACTTGGCACAAATGTTAGCAGAGGGTAGTCCCATGCTGGTGAGTTCACGGGCTTCGCAGCAACTCCAGGACGTATTGTTGCATAAAACAAGCTGTCACATCATCACTTTAAAAGTTGTTTTCCACAAACTGATTTTACATGCGTGGCTGTCAGAATTCACACTTCACAAGAGCTGCACCTGTTTTCTTATATAAATTAAACCTTAGATTAACATTAAAGGTCCAGTGAGGACAGACTAAACACAGGCTCTGGATTTGGCCACCGTCATTTCTCTCCTTTTTCCTAAATCTTATACACACTGGTCTTTTAACTTTTAATGTTTAAATCAAACTAAAACTAAAGTGTGCAGCATTTTATTGAAATTATATTGTATTCCCCCCTCCTTCTGGTTTGCAGACAGTTCACAAGGCTGGCAGCAAGAATGAACACATTGAGCAGCCGTCCCCAGCTGAGGACTTTCTTCGTCCCGTCTCCAAGGAGGTCACACTTCTCAGTTTCTGCATGGAGATGAAGAAGGAGGAAGACTTGGAGGAGGAAGTGGAGCAGGAGGGGGAAGAAAAAGAGGACGTGGGTGTTGAGGAGGATGTTTGCAAACCTGGAAATGAGGAAAATGTGGAAGGTGGGGATCTGCTCGTTGTGTGCATGACAAAAACCAGCATTTCTGTGGTAAGCGGGAGGGGCTGCGAGGACGGGACCTCCTGTCAGGGATGTGATGGGACAGGATGCAGCTTTAATGACGTAGTCGTGGTGTCAGAAACCAGCACGGTGACACTTGGTGAGTAAGTTTTATATATATATGTATATATATTTATTCAAATTGAAGATCTAAAAGGACTCAAGTTTGAACTACTGTTTTAATCTTTATTCTTTTATTTATTTAAAAGGGACAGTGCATATTTCTGAACATTTACATGTAAATATGTCAGTTTATAGCCACAGACCGTAAAAACACCAGGGGATGAAGTATGTAATTTGAAATGCAGTCATATTTCATGGCAAAACCTTTATTTATACGTAATCTTAAGGGAATTTATACAGAATAAAGTAGTATTTGACAGCAAATTGTACACTGTCATAGTCATTTAATAGCAAAACATTTATTTCTTATGGCATTCACATGGTATGTTCATGTTAATTTTATGACAAAACAGTGTTTGTTTGAAAAAAAAAATCTGTATTTATATAATAAAATTTAGAATCAACCCTAGACTTAAAATCGACAGTACTATTATCATTTTATGTTAATATTGGAAAAAGCTGTATTTATTTATTTTAAGGTAAAATTCATTCATTTTACAGTGAGCTCTGGCTCTGGTGTTGGACTGTAAAAGTAGCTCAGAGCATTTTCATGTGAAAGTTAGTTAGATAATCCTGTAGTCAGTTACACTAACTGAGATCAGTGTGCAAAAACAAAAACAAGAAAATAAAGTGTAAAAGCCTCCAACTATGGAAAAACTGGAGGATTGAGTTTTCTTTTTAGGGGTTTAGAAAAGTTTCATACTTCATCCCCTCGGATACTAAAATATTCCTTACAAAGAGCGTATAAATGAATGAACTACTCGCCCTCTGTTTGGTTCCCTGTATCACTTCAAGTTCCAAGAGGAAGTTTCAAACAGGAAAAGGTGTCGAATGGTTCAGTTCAACATGTGGCCACTCACCAGTATCTAAGAAGTCTCTGTTCTCAGCATACTCTCTACGCTTCAGAAATTCCAGGTTTGTCAGACAGCAGCAATCATTTAAATAATAGTAATCGCAGATGAGTTTTTAATTTCAGATAGGCTCTTCGTGAATTCATTATTATATGTCATTTGTGATTCTTTGTGTTCAGAGAAGATCACCATCTACACCTACAAGTCAACCATTATAGATAAGATTTTCAGAGGAGTGGCAGTCGTCCTAAACTTCACCGAGTCCAACTGCTTCCTCAGGTGTTGCAAGGAAGGGGAGCGGGTGGTCCTGAAAGTAGAGGTAAGAACTATGACTGAGAGTCTGTTTAATGATGTGCAGCATTCATTGCTTTTCCATTTCATTGCTGTCGACAGCAAACATGAATAACAACATAACACAGGGAGGAACACTGAACTTATGCATGAAAACGATCAAGGATATGAAAGTATTTGTGATTTCAACAGAAAATAAATCGTTTCACTGCCCAGATGTTTAACCTGTGCTCTCTGTGGTGCACATCCACACATTTGTTGCTGCAGACATGTGAAAAGCAGAAGCTGAAGCAGATCTCCAGGAGCGACGAGAGCACCCTCTCCTTTGTCTTCTACATGAAGTCTGACCGGACGAAGCGACGGAAGTTTGAGTCGGCGCTGTACGCCGGCTGGTTCATCCAAATCGTCAACACAGACTTCGTGGGAGTGGGAACCGTGGATGGAGGGATGGAAGAACAGCGGTTCGTCTTTGTCATTCAGAAGTGACGGAGAGTCACCTTCTCCAGAAGTATTCCCAGTTCTCAGTCAAGTCAGTTTAACGTTTAAAATTCTCGTGTGAATTTTATTTGGGACTTGAAGATGATGTTATGCAAAACAAAAAACATGAGAGGGGCTCCTTTGTTTGAGCCACCTGGTCCAGTGATAGAAACCAGTGTCGCTGTGTCTAATTCTGCTATTGCAGAAGTGCGTAGATATGTATCATACAAGTATGTGTTTTTTTAATGTGTGTGGCACAGGCTTAGATATGTGACGTCATTTTTGTTGTTTAACGTGACTTCCAAGCTTTTTTTTTTTTTTTTTACAAACATGAATATTTTTTGTTCAAGATGTAACTTTCAAAAAATATACATTCTAAAAAAAAAACAAGGTGATGTGATAATGTCTTTATTTATTCAAATGCTTTCTAATGTACATTAATAAAAGAGTTTATGAGCAGAATTACACACAGTACGTTAGACACCAAGTCCAACGTATTGTTTTTGACTGGTTCATTTTCTCATGTACCAGATGTGCACTAAACACAAAAATGTCTAACCCTGAAGCCGTTTACAGGATTTTAAATATTAAAAAGTCAAACACATACAAACAATTTTCGTTCTTTTTGATCAACTATCCTGAATTTGAGCAGCGTGGCATCACAACAGGAAGAGGAAATGTAATGTTCCGCAAAACAAGAAACTGAAAGAAACTACACTGAAAAAAAAAAGCTTATGAGTTAAATCAAATTTTGTATGTAAAATATGTTTAATTTGACTAAAACGTCTGCTATGATTAAAGTAACTGAACTATTTTTGACATTGATTTAACACTGCAGTGTATAAATGATATGATACATAGGTCAACATAAAATAATAAGGACTACACTTGCACAGGTATGAGTATTGTTAAGTTATGCTAATTTTATTTTATTTCATTTTATTTTTTTCATATTTTTTGACAGATATACTTGAAATATAAATTAATTTTACTTATATTAAAATTTCATGTACGGTATGATCTTTACTACTACATTTAAAAATAGAATATTTAGTACATTCACATTAAAGTATATTTAATATTCTACTACATTTAAGTACAATTAAGTATTCTTTTTTGCAAAAATATTCACTGTACAGCTGTCGGGAGGAGCAAAACTAAAACTTAGACATTCAGCAGTTATGCTGATGTTTGAAAAGAGGAATGGAATGGAAGAGGAAAAGTCTTTATCAGAAGAAAAATGTCACTGTCACGTTCTTAGACTATGAGTCTACTGTGCGTAAGCATTGAGGACACCTTCCCTCTGTTTTTCGGAGACAGCGGTGGACTCAGAATCCAGTTTGTTCATTCTCACTGTCATCATAGGCTTTGTTAACTTGTCCATTAGCCATTTCATTGACATCTTCGTAGGGATTTTCCGCGACTGGCTCTGCAGGCTTCCTACAAACACAAATGAAACACAACACGTCTCACTGTCAATGCAAATCATTCATGTAGCGTGGCGGGAGTAGCTCTCAGGCTCAAGAGAAAACTCACTTTCGGCGGTCTCTGACACCAGTGACGACGAGGTAAACGCCTGCCAACACCACGATTCCCATGACCACCCCAAATACCACCAGCCACACCTCCACCGGCTGCTGCACGGGACCGGCCAGAGTTGGTATAACACCCTCAAACTCCAGTGTCTTGTCATCCAATTGGAAGGCATCGTTGATTCGGCCTCGACATAACCTGGGATCAATATCAAAATGAGTTTGTTATTGCTCACATCTCTTAAATGTCTACAGGGAAAGGTCACAGAGTGGATTACATCAATTTTAGTAGGAAGCAGTTCATCCTTTTGTTCATATAAAGGCTGAACAGTGCTGCCATCGTCTTTTGGTCATGAAATATCAGACTCGAATGTTAGTGAAATTTTGTCGAGATGAAAATTTGAGTGATAAATGACATTTTGGTAATTCACCCTGACATTAACATCTGCAGCACAACAATGGTCATGACTGTGTTGGATTCATCGTTTGGCTTGTCTGTGTCACTAAGATTCATAATCTTGGGACCATGAATGTCATGGCAATCATATACAATAGCAGTTGAGATATTTCAGCCTGAACCAAAGTAATTAACTGACTCACTAAAAAACATTTCAAATAAATGTAATTAGCTTAGCTACTTCAGCACTTTAGGACGTGGCCTGTGAAGATACCACAGATACACGTGCGTGTTGAACGAAGCTGCCGCCTCACCGTATGGCAGCCTCTACATCACCCTTCGGGATATATATGGACGGTGTTGCGGGGTTGGTCACCGCAATGTAGAAGGAGATTCTTGGAGTCTCATTATATGTGAGGACGTTCTCTGCTCTGCAGGCGAAAACCAAGAAAAGCTCTCAAATAAATATTGTCAGTCAGAGGAAAACAAAGCATGGAGGATGTCCACATTTTTGATTTGGCGGCCGATACTGACGTGAAGAGAAGCGTCTCTTTCTTCATTTGGCTGTAGTACTGCCTCAAAGCATACGCAATGTTGGCCCTGAACAGGTACATCTCGTTGCTGTTCCAGGGATACTGAAAGATATTTAAGATGATTAATATTTGCCGTGATATAAAAGCTGCAAAATTCAGTCCACATGTAGCCAGATATAGCACCTTAAGTTGTTAAGCATGAGTATGATTAATAATACTCACAGCGCTTTCACCCATGGCAGCCTTCAAACTTATTCTCACTTTAATGCCATACTGTGAATCTGTTAAGAGAAAGTCAAATCATTAATTAAGTTTCAGTAATCATACATTTTCCAGCCAAACATTGCTAATTTATCACTTCCTTTCATCAACTTGTCTGCAAAAGTGGTACCTAACATGCATTTAGCTTGGACTGACTCTGAACCGCCTGTCTATTATTGGTTAAATACATATAAACTGCCATACATTTTTAATCAATAATCAAACTTGGTACAGTACAAAGCACTTTTTCATTTCGCTTTTGAGTCACTAAAAGTCAAAGCAAAACTTTTGCTCTAGCACACTAGCAAAATATACTTTCTAGTAAATGACAGGGGTTCCATCATGCAAACACTGGGCATGAAAACATTGATGACTAAAGTCTGTGTTTTTTCTACTTCCTTAAAAAATATTTTCAGGGATTTTTTTCTTTTACTTCAGTGCCCTTTTATAAAAGGACACAGCAAATGGTTCCCCAGAAGAAAAAGAAGAAGAAGTAAGAAGTAATTATGCAATGACAAGAGACAAGTTTTTTTCCCCCCCACTGGCACAGTTTAAATCTGTCTGGAGCAGCTTTTTGTAATTATCAAAAAGTGTTAGAGGCAAATACAGTCGACCCGGATGAATTTTCTTTGCAGGAACCAAAGCAAAACAGATAATTGTTCAAAAATAAGGTCGATACCACTCTCACTTCTGCAATAAGATAAACATAAATAGCCTGGCTCTGTCCAAATGTAACAAAGTCCAACTACCAGCAACTCTAAATGAATTCACACGTTATATTCCCTTTGGTTAAGAATAAACACACATTGTGGTTTTAGGGGGCGATAAAATGGCTCCAGTAAATTACTGGTGAAGAAATATATAAAACCGTAATGTGTTCTTTTTAAATTTTGGTTTCTGCATAGATGAATTCACTAAAAACACATTTAGTTTCTTTAGAGGTGCTGGTGCATTGCAAGGCTAGCTGTAGTGTCATATTTACCATGCAGAGCTGAGAAATACTATTTTAGTGCTAATAATGTCTGTTGTTAATATGTTTTGTACTTACGTGGATCTATGTTTGTTTTCCAGCCAACCGTCCTATTGTGTTCCTTATTGTCTTCCTTCAGCCAGTCATAAAGTTTTTGGAAATAATCCAACAGGGGGCGGGCGTTCATCCGAGTGTCATTAGATATCACATGCAAGGCCCTCGTCCAGGACTGAGACCTTCCCAGCTCTAACATATTCCTAACAGAAAACATTGATGATGAAAAATTACTACATATGTACCACAACACTGTAAAACAGGAATGAGACACTGTCTCTCTTTTGATTTAAAATAGGTAGACTGACTGTCCAAATGGGAAATGTATGTATTTATCACCAAAATAACCAAGAGAGTATCTGATGCTGTGACAGCCTTCAAAGACAAACAGGAAGTCGCCCGTACTTCAGTTTGGTTCCTGCTTCTAGAGAACCAGTGATGTCGCATGAAGACAAGTCCTCCATATGATTGGCTGCGTCGCAGAGCGCCTTTTGGAACTGAAACTGGTAGATGGTTCTGGTGAAGTATCTGCATTAACAGCCAAAGACAAAGAAACACACACCCACATGTTACAAAGTACATCCAAACCACGCCTTCTTTTCACTCTGCTGAAAGTCAGTCAAAGGTTCAGCTTTTCTTATACAGTTTTGATGCTGCTTAGTATGTTTAGCACTTCTTGTTCACTCTCTGCCTTCCAGTTTTTGGATGCTTGGGCAGTGAAAATGGCAATGCAAGCTTTACCTGATGAAAGAATAGTCTCCCGATACATGGAACAGAGCAGGCGGGTCACAGTAGGTCTCATCTCTTGGCACTGGCTCCACCACCCCGACCAGGTCCCTCCTGTTATAACCACAGAGAGTCTGATGCAGGCTAACCACAGAGTACACACCATGATACTTGTGTGCAGTATGTCGTTATTTGATTACAGTGATATTGGATAAGAGTCGCTTTAACTTGATTATTTACAGATTCTTCTTTCTTATAGGTCTCAGCTTACTTCATCTCCCACCAGCGCTTCATCCATTCATCTTTGGTGATGTTCCCTGCAAACACCTGCCACCTCCATTCCTCCAGCATGTAGGTGAACGGCAGTGTGGCCACAATGGTGAGCGCCTGTTTGAGCAGGAAGTTGATCTCAGTTTCTGCGGGCACAAAAAACACAAAATGGGGAAAAGGTCAGAAAAAAACAGCAGTTTTAAAGCACTCTGCATGCATGTCAGACACTGTAAGTAAGTGACAGTTTGTGTATCGGGTAGATCAGCATGGGGCCCAAGGTCATGTTATGCTTGGTTATCTGATGTGACTGACGTAGACAGGTGAATACAGGTGTGACCTGGTCTATCCAGGTGGCACCAAAGGCGCTGAAGCTATTTTTATCCTACAGGCCATTCGAGGGCAGCAACCAAGACACATTTGTCATACATACTCAGTGTAAGTTAGCTAAAGTTATTCTTCTGTCATTTTTACCAAACAGCTTCACATGTATACAGGACGGAGCTGAACCAGATTTGTTTGTATCCCAGGAAAATGAACAGAGATTTGTGATTTGGCCAACCGGACACGACAACCTTGAAATGACTGTAGTAGTTTCATCTGAAACTATTGATTATAGCAACTTAAGGTTTTTGAGAAATTGATATTTCTTTGGTTTGATAACTGCCAGTGTTGTCTACATAAATATTACCCTGATCATAAACGAAGTCAGGAGTCAGGAGACCCAGGCTCTTCAGGTGTTTGGGTGTTGCAGCAGAGAGGGACATGATTTCCCCGACGCCCTCATGGAAACCCTCGTTGGCTCCGTCCCTCAGGAGGTAGGACAGATTCCGGTACGCCATCTGGTACTGGTTGTGACCCATCTCATGGTGCACTGTAAGGAAGTTGTCCATGTTGACCACGGTGCACATTTTGATCCTGAAGACGTCAGACGGGAAAAGTGTTGCTGTCAGCAGTTATAATGCGTGGCACATAATGCCATATCAGATAGGTACCAATAAAAAAGTTCTTTCTGTTGAGTCACACATAACAAACACGGCCAGATGACTTTGTCTAAGGAGATAAGTGGAGTCACATGGATTTATGGTGAATATGATTATATCATTTTAATTCAAACTGGCTCTTAAGAAGCCATAAAACTTTTTTAAAAAGATTTACTTTTTGCATTTGGGCAAAGTTTGTTGCCATACATGTTAAAAGGGAAGCCGTATGGATTAATATTTGACTTTCTTTATCAGCAGGAAAGAATGACTCCGAGATTAATCAATATAATTGTTCCGAACAAGTTCATACCATCATATTTATGGCTGCCATGTACTGATCTACAGCGCGATAACTCTTAACACTGAACACAAAAGCCATATAAATGATCTCACATGAAAATATATTTTAAAAGGAACTGCTGCAATGTACAATCTATGTCCTAACCAAAAAAATTCATATTGTCCATATCTCGACAGCACTTTCTTTTGTTTGAGAGTCAGTAACTTCAGCATCAGAGAGTCGGCGTGCTTGCATAGCTGTGAGTGTTTTACCTAAAGTCCTTTCTGTTTCCCATGTCCCAGGCTGTGGGGTGACAGACCACCTTGCGATCAGGAGGCTTCACGAACATGGACTCAGTCCAGAATTCTGGGAACATCTCATAAAGACCCACAGACATGAAGAACTTCTCTGCTTCTTTAAAGAGCCGAGTCTCATTCCAACCCTGAAATTCAATCAAAGATTTCAACGACTCGTGTGTTTTCATGTCTTTATCGTGGCAAAACGAGTTTTTATAACCTTAATAACGTTTAATATACAGACAGAATAACAGATTCATTAAAGTGCACAGTACCTGCGCCACCATTTGATCGCTGACATCAATACCTTCTTTTTGGGGGTAGGGAGTTGACAGAGGGTAGAGGTTAGTCCAGAATCTTCCCCACATGTCACCTGAAAACACAGAAGATAATTATTTGGATTATGTCTTTACCAAATCTCAAAAACACACACACACAAAAAAAAGAGCTTTGCAATATATATGTGAAGGTTATTTCACAAGATGTCAGTCTGCTTTACATCCCCGTCTATCAAACAGAAATGAAGTGGTAGTGATAAGACCTTGACAACAGGGGGAGCCATACATAAGCTTTGGACATGAACCTTCAGATCTTTCTGCTCTGAAGCTGTTCATTCATTACAATGAATCACTTTATTGCCAGTGCCATATTTGCTGTGTAATTTTGTCTTTAATTGCTCGTTTGTTTCTATTTTTACTTCTATTCTTCCTTTATCTTTCTGTACCTTTTACTATTTATTTATTTCTTTACTTTTACTTTGTTTATCTGTACTCACTTCTCCCGTTGCGCTGCCGTAGGAATTGAATTTCCCCTCAGGAGGTCAATAAAAGGCTTCCCATATTCTTATCGTATCTTATACTTTGACATTAACGTATATCTTTCTTAACTGTGTTGATATCCTGGTCTCTATGTATGCAATATAGAGGAAGAAAAATTGCAACGGTTATCTGTTCCCCTTTTTTAACTTCAGCTAAGTTATTCATGTTCCTCAGATGTCAGCAAGTGAAGTTTGTCTGTATTTGACAATAAAACTTTGAATTTGTGATGAATTTCTGTCTCAAACTCATTAAAAAAAAACATATTACATATATTACATATTACAAACATATTACAAAATATTAGCAAAAATAAAATAAAAAAATATGACTCAGCAAATCTAATATTTGCATTTCAATGCCTCTGACGTCTATCTATCCTCAACATACCCAGCAGGTGGGCTGGCAGAGGTCCTTCTGAATCAATGCCTTCTTTGTAGACCTCCATGAGCTTGGCTCTCACATAGGCATGCAGCTCCTTGTACAAAGGCAGGATCTGTGACAAAAAAAACAACAAGATATTGGTGTTAATTACTTCACACAATCTATAACGCACTGCACATTCTCAGTGTTGATGCTCTGAAACACGAGACAGATACCGGACGTACCTCTTTGTATACAGAGCGGACGTCTTCCATCAGCTCATCTCTGGTGTACTTGAACTGAGGATCCTCCTCAATGGTCTCATAGTTATATCTCCAGTAAGCGCCATAGTCTTCAAAGCCTGCAAGTGTGTGCGTCGGAGAGAACAGATCATAAGAAGGAGAAAGAGACATATTTGAATGTAGTAGTGGAATATTTTCTTTGGGATGAATTACCGTTTAATTTGGAGGCTTCATTCTTCAGGTCCACATAGTCTTCATACAGGGGCCTCATCCTCTTCCCCACCTCTGTCCTCCATCCCTCCCACACATGCAGCCGCTCGGCATAGTTTTTGCTGTTGGCCATTACGTCCTCCAGGCCTGTAAACAGAGGAAGACGCAAGTCAGTGATAGTCAGAGTGAGGGCATTAATCGCAGATACATTTTTGTCTTTTCGTCAAATATGGGGGGAAAAAAGGAGAAAGAAAGTATGATAGCAGTGGTGGAGCTTAACTAGGTAAGCCTTTTATGACCTTTTATGAAATAATGAATAGTAACAAGTACTTGTTCTGCAGAACAATGGTCTGTGCATGAAACTACCACAGTGGATTTATAATCCTGAAGCAAGAATCTGTGAACAGCTGTTGTTACTGTTGTAGCTGCTCGAGGTGGAGCTAACTTCTTAGCTACTTAACAACTTTTTTTTTATTGAACCACTGAGAGTGAGACATAAAGTAGCATCCATACAACTTATATAAACATAATCCAACAGTCCAACCGACCCCCCCATCCCAGCAGCATCCTCCCCTCCCCTCCCGGGTCTCCCCTGGATCAGTCAAACAACTCCTTAACTACTTTATATATAGCTGGGTGCTTTTACTGGGTGTTACCCGAACCTGCGGGTTGGGCCCTCTCACTAGATAAATCTGAGGAGTTATGAGATGATTAATGGTTCGAAAGGAGAACACCTCTTTGGCTGAACTGCTAACAACTCATGGACATCTTGATTGTTTTATAAGAGGTCAGAAGACAAAAAGGTTGTGAAACAATGATTAAGTAACATCTCCATATCTAATTTGATCAAACAACAGCCAAAAAAAAAAAAAAAAAAACATTTTCCTTTTCTCAGTGACTGCGTTAATTATAAACTGCTTTATCAGACTCTGGCTGACAGTAGCTGACAGGGAGCCACGTCACCATAACCGGCCCTTATTAACAGAGTGTACCTGGCTCCAAAGTCTGGCAGTTAAGGGGGTCGTCCATGAGACACACTGTCGCTGTGCTGTAGATTGTGCTCATCTCGCTCATGACCTTACTCAGCTACAGGTAGATTTAAAAGAAAAACACAAAGAGAGCAATGTTTAGGTCAACGTGAAAGAGTGAAACAGCTGCAAAGTCCAGCAGCTTAAACTTAAATAAACAGATTGAACTTTAACGCAGAGGAATTGCCTTACATGTGCAGCTTTATCCGCGGGCAGGGCGCCAGATCCTTTGTCTTGTAGGGAGATGAGCTGTAATTTGATTACTGGATCCTTGATCTCGCTGATGTCGAAAGCCCGGGACTGTTCTGACATATTGCTGTAGAACTTGCCCCAAATTTCCCCCTCTATTAACTGTGGAATGAAAATAGACACGTCAGATGAAGTAAATCAGCCACTTACATCGCCTCTGTTTTTGTGAGCACTGGTCAACATACAGTAGGTACAAGATCTGTGTCTTAAGTGTCTTTGATTGCTCACCAGTTTGTCTGAGTTCTCCTTTGTGATGTTGGTGTTGTAGGCCCATGATGCCAGCGAGTACTGGTACATACGTTGAGTGGCCTCCTCGTCGAACCTCTTCAGGAACTCCTCTGCATCCTTGTCCACGCTTGACTGAGCAGAAACAGCAGAGGACACCCCCAGTAACAATACAAAAGTCTTCACAGACATCTTGGCTGCTTCAGCTCCATCCACACGCACACACACACACACAGACAAACTCTGAGGAGGACGGACGCTGCGCTCTATTATACACTCAACCTTCACGGCTGCCTTGGCCTTTGGACAGCAGAGCCATAACTGAGGGTGTATCTGAGTTTTCATTTACAGATAGGATGTTTCAGAGAAACAATGAATGTCACTCGGCCGTGTTTACATGAAGGGGAATCTGTATTACACTGAGTACAATAGTACAACTGTACACTCTTTTTAAAGGTGTACGGTTTGCTATATTTGAGTATGTCAGCATGAAAATATCAAATCAAATCAAATTTTATTTGTGTAGCCCAAAATCACAAAACACATTTTGCCTCAGAGGGCTTTACAATCTGTACAGGGAGTGACACCCTCTGTCCTTAGACCCTCGGTTCGAGTGAGGAAAAACTTGCCCACAAAAAAAAAAACTTTTATATATAAATATAAATATAAATCTTTTGGTCTAAAATGAAAAGATTGCCACTCTTAGCAAGGAATCCGGATAGCTTAATTAATAAGGTATAATGAACAGAACGAACAGGCAAATGAGAGGAAACACAAACATTAAATACTGAGCGAACATGGAATAGATTGTTTCTGTTGGCTGTTTAGTATCAGACAACATCTTTGATTAAATCTCTTCTTAAAACAACTAAAACAAATTGTTTTTGATAATATAAACTTTTTATTCTTTATTTTTACGGAAGTGATTCACTTTTAAATCCCTTGATTTCAAAAGGTTCAAAATCAGTGGTTGTGACTGTTATTAATAGGAGAACTAAAGTGTAATTTGAGCAACACGTTTTATTGCCATCTGTCAAACAAACATGACCCTTTGAGGAGTACAATGTCAAGAAGCAGGAAACAATAGCATCGAACCTCAGACCTCCTTATCTGGTGCAGGTGGATTTCCAGCAGTAGATAAAAATGCAAGTCACGCACTGTAAAGCTCTAAATGCTGATAAGAAATCAGCGATGAGGGCAAGGTTTATAATCGAGATTTATTACACCGAAAGATTATTTAATAGTCTCTGTCTCTTTCTCCTACAAATCAATCAATAATTTACTAAAACGTCATAAAACAAAACCATAAAAAGTAATCCACAACAGCAACTTAAAATCAGTCCAAGAAATCTCGCAATACTCGTCAGTTTAACATTTTCTGTCATATTCTGATGCGCATTTATTCATTTGTGCTTTTGATTGTGTTTACCTGGTTTTACATCCCTGGGCACATTAACTTAACAAAACACTGCCTTCCTGTGGAGATACTTGGTAGTGTCATGATTAGAGGATAGATTTTTCAAGTCTGTCTTACTGTTAAATGAAATCTACATGTGCTCTTACTGTGTTCATAACTGTGAGGCATAACAGTGTGGCAAAGGCAGACAGACCTTTTTCACAGCAGCCATTTTGACATGAAATAGTAGGGTCAGCTCAGGTGTTTGCAATGATATTAATTAAGGTTGTGTTCCATTTATTGCAGCAGAGCCTTTCCGACATGCACCACAGCAGCACCCTGACTCACTTTGACCCGAATGGAACTGGACCTTAATTAGTATCATCGGTAACACCTGCGTTTACCTGATATTTCATTTTATTAGTGCTTAATCCACATCCGGCACTATGGACACTTTTGTCCATTTGGGCAAACTGTTCCTCTTTGTATGGTCATCATTTTGGCTGTGTCGGTGCATGTGGCACAAATTTGGGAATTCTAAGTAATTTTTCTCATCTTATTTCTAAATCAAGAGAACACTGAAAAAAATGTATTACCTTCTTAAGTCAAGACTAAACTCATATTAACTCAAATTAATATTTTTTTCTGCTTGTTTCTGCACAAACCTCTCAATCTCTCAAAACAACTTTAGCCCTGCTCATTACTTGTTGTTATTTATGTAAAAATGGAAAATGATTAATTGTTTTGTTTTTCCCCCCATAAATAACAACAGTGACATCAAGTAATCAAATATCATTTAAACACTTATAATGTTTGAATGTTTGGTAGTTTTGAGCGAGGCTGAAGATATGTATGCAGAAAAAAAATAGTGCCATCATACAGCCAACACACACCTGACTGGAGGTCCAGTCCCACACCTTTGTGCGTGTGCAGAGCCTTTAGTTTGCATTGTAACTAATAATTACATCTGTCACATCAATATAATGAAGTAAAAATTGCAAGTCTAATAAAGTACCTCAAAATAAGTACTGTACCTTATACTTAAGTCTATCTACTTGAATGTACAGAATGTGCTTTCCACCACTGCTGAGCTCACTGTCAGTCGACTTCTGTATGTAGATTTGAGACTGACGTGTGACAGGACAGCCAGGACACTGAGGGAAATGTCCCCTGGCAACACATACTGTATAGTCTCATTAGATTTAAAATGATTAATTCATGGAATTTAAAGCATAATAAATAATACAGGGGAAAGAGGGTGGAAATGTTCAAGTTGTGGAAAAATGTATGAAGAATTTCACACTGTCTGCAAAAATAACTAACTATATTGTTCATTCTCATTAACATCAGCTTCCCCGGGCTCGTTATAAACCATCACTGTACGGTTTATTGTTTGCTGGGATGCAAATATGGAACATTTTACAATTTGTAGCATGCTCGTCTTCTTGGCAGCTCAGAGTGAGGCCCGTGATAGGTTACTGTCAATCTGTGCTGCTTCAAATTTGCTGCAACAGCAAGTTTATTGCGGACAGGTCTATATACAGACTGAGCCTAGAGGCTATAGGCTAATCACTGTGAATGAAACACACAACAGCCAGGCTTAGCATCCTGGAAACTCACATTCAGCAAAAAAAAAAAAAAAATCTGTTCACTGGGCATCATTCAGCTACAGTATAGGCTCCTGCTGTAGGTGTACTTTGAGAAGTTTACAGTTTGAGTAGCAATTGAGATCCTCTCTGTTTGACCATGAGGAGGCACACTGCACCGTTATGTGTGTATCGCATTATTTTCTGCTGGTTTCGACTGGAACGTGTTGCATTAAATTGTATTTTGTCCTGCACTGCTTTCTAATAATCCACTAGCACTAGTTGATAGATATTTCACACTCTTTGGTACTCATCTATTTTTGATTGTGTGTGTGTGTGTGTGTGTGTGTGTGCGTGTGTGTGTGTTCATCATGTCTGGATGGAGACTGTTCTTATATCTATGGGTGTTTTAAACAAGACTAAATGTGTGGCTTGGAGTCAGACAGCAGGATGTTTGCTTCCGTCAAACAATGGGCAACAACACAAAAATACATAACAACTTATTATTAGTGGACAAATTGTCCATAATTTTCAATGGTATTGCTTCATTGTTCTGTGCCTACACAAAGTTATTATTCCAAAGGTCCACCATCAAATCTTCTGAGACTTTCAACATACGGACCATTTTCCATGTTTTAAATAAATAAAACATGGAAAGTGTCCATTTGGCATGCAGATAACAAAAACATGCATGCTGTATATGTAAAATAATGATATATATATATATATATATGAAGAAATAATATTTAGCAAATTATATATATATATATATATATATATATATATATATATATATATATATATATACACACATATATATATATATATATATAATTGCTAAATATTAATTTCTTCCTTCTTCTGAATATCTACTTAACAATATATGTATAAGTTCTGAAGTGGTAACCCTCCCGTGTACCACGAACATAGACTTGCACATTTAGTGAAGGTGACAAAATAACATAAAAGTATGATTATAACATTGTTTTATATGTTTTTTTTGGACTGTGCATGAACAAATATATTTTCTTTTGTTTGCCACTGAGTGATTCACAGACAAAGAAAAGAACAATAGTTTTCTCCTGATGTTGCACCACTTGAGCACCTTTTATTAATAGTTCAAGATATTAGTTCATCTTAAGTTTGAGCCTGTAAAGGAACATTAGATTTTTCTAGATGTTAATTAAAGCCTAGACATTTTTAACATGGTGGAAATTCCTGATGAAGTTTAAGATGAAGTTGAGCTCTGTTGTCATCTCCACGTTAGAACCTCTTTCTATTTTCTTCATCTGATCGCCAAGCATCAGGGTTAAACACTAAACAGTAACAGTACAGTTTGTCCTGATGATGAGAAACTTAGCTGTAAGTTTTATTTATTATTTTTTTTTTCCTGTCCACACACATGCACATTTCCCTGTTTCACCTTAGTTTTCTCTCTCATCCTCTCAGCCTGCTCGCTGTTCAGGCCACAGAGGCAGGCTGCATCAATCCGCCTCCAAAAAAAACAACCACAATAAGACCGGAAAAGCAAAGACAGACCTAAAAAATAAAAGCTTAAATCGTGCAGAATGGGTGTGAAACTATATTTCTGCAGTTTAACGGCGTGTCTGTTCAAGATAACCTGCATGCTGCTGCGTTATCATTCACCATCGCCTATGTTTTGCACATTTTCTATACATTTTGCAGACTTCTCCGCCGTCATTGCTCCTAATCCCACTTGACCTCAGCTTCTTATTTTGAAATTTTTTTCCAGCGGTGTTTCCTTTTGGCTCTGGCTGTTTTGACGCTGCACGGAGGCAACCCATGATCGCAGACTCAACACGCATCCTCACACCACTGACCTGAGCTTAGCCGTGTCCTGCATGTGTGTGCATGTGTGTGCGTGTGTGAGTGTGAGTGATCCCCAGAAACCAGCAGCAGGATGGAGGATCTCAAGGAGAATCTGGGAACTTTGGATTGACGCCCGGGGATAACGCGCGGTCGGCCCTGAACCTCATCGGGTTTCTCGTGGATTTAATATATTTGGATGTTGTCTGTTTCCACCTTTTCCCTTTTTCTTCTAGGCAGTGGGATTTTACACTTGGTTTACAACTCATATTATTTCTGGCGTGCAAAATGCCATTCGCCAAAAGGATTGTGGAGCCGCAGCTTCTTTGCAGGCACCAGATCCCCAACGATGAAGGTCTGCTTTTCGAGGACCTGTGTGCCATCAGTAACGTGGTTCTGTCCCGGACCTTGCGACAGCTGTCCGACCTGGCCCGGCACGCCTGCTCCTTATTTCAGGAGCTGGAAAACGACATCATTAACACCAACCAGCGGGTCTGGGTCCTCCAGAACAAAATAGGCCAGATACAGCAGACTGCCAGTGCCCTAGACCCTAAAAAGGAGGCAGTGCGTAAGTAGACCACCACAAGTGTACAAATATATTTCTATATAAAAAAGAAAAAAACATAAATCACATCATGATTCGCACCTGCAGAGTGTGTGATTTTATTCATTCACATCTCACATGTGTGTGTCTTCATGCTTCGAAGGGCGCCCACCTCAAAATTATTTTCACCCAGCTGCACGCACGCCAGCAGCCGCGCTCTCACCCCCTCTCCATCCTCCCCTCTCTCCTCTCTCTCTCTCTCCCTCCCCAACATTTGAAATGTGTCAGACGGTTGCATTTGCACATTTGACCATCCAGTAACGTCGAGATGTATTTTTTCACAGCGCAGGATGGTGCTGACTGCTCATTTCATTTGGCGGTCCAGACTCGGATTTGTGCGCGTGTGTGTGTGTCCGTCGACGAGAGAAGGGGGGGGGTGTATATGTGTGTGTGAAGGGGGGGGTGATCGGTGCGTGTGTGTGTGTGTGTGTGTGTGTGTGCGCTCACAAGCAGGCAAGGCAGGCAGCGCGGAGAGGAGCGGAGCGGAGGGGCGTGTGTTGCCGCTGCATTGGCTCAGCATCGCAGTCTTGTTACTGCGGGTAGCGCACACCTGAAGCATGTTCAGGCGGTGTTTTCGGGGGCTTAGGGAAAAAAGGGGGGGGGGTCTACCTTCGTTCGTTCAGGTTGTGAATATAAAAAGTTCACGGTCGAGGATGTGTTAAAAATCTTTTTTTTTCCAGACGCGTGTGTGTGTGTGTGTGTGTGCGCGTATGTGTGTGTTCGGGTTTTTACAGGCGACTCCCCGTGCGCCAAAACCCACCCTTTCCACATGCAGCGGCACCAACACAGCATCAATAATGAATCCAGATGTCCATGTTGCAGGGTAAATATGGGCCGATCATGACTAGATGTTCAGGCGTCGCTGTAATTTGGACGGATCACATACATATAAAAATATAACCCTGATTGGCATCAGTGAGAGACTCATTTCAATGTAACAGCGCGTTCTGTACAGCAGCTACATATTATTTATGTCCCCTGCAGTCCCTTCAGTGTAAGGCTTTCCATTTTAGACGATCCGTTTAGTGATTTTAGTCCAGTTCTGTGCGGTGGGATTCATCCCTGCTGCAGGTTATCATAATCTGGGACAATCAAAGAGCATTTTGGGGCCTAAAGCTACTGTAAGGCTCAACTCCCTCCTTAGATTTACCCCACCAACCCCCAACAACACACACACACACACACACACACCAAGCATATAAATGAGCGAGGACGTCTTTATTGCATAAAACAGTCTTACTGTATTTGCTCTGTTTGTTTGCCGTGGACCTGTGTGAGCAAGCTCTGATGTGTTTGTCCAGCAGAAAGCGACAGACATTTATATTTCTGTGCCGAAGCCCTCATACAGTACAACACTCACACTGTCTGTGTCTCTCCGCACAGCAAACAACACAACAGTACGGTCACTTTTCACCATTATAAACTCCTTAAACCGGCCGGCGATGCTAAGCCCAGAAACCTGTCTGTCTGTTGCACTTGCTGTGCTCAGAAATCCCTGAAATATTGATTTGTTGAGTGGTTTGTGCTTCTATACCTGCAGCCAGTCGAGACATGCAAGAAAAGTTATCACTTAGCACGTGCTTTTCCGAGAGTTTTGTGAATCTCAAATCAAGAACTGTGTGAACGCTTACTCGAGGCCGTGAGATAAATCTAGCGGCTTGCCCGGATAGGAAACTTTTCTTGAATCTTTGCTTTTCTTTCATGAAATGTTGCAGTTTTACCTGTTCAGGCCTCTAAATATTAACCAAATGAAACCCATCGCACTTGGCGATTCCTTAGATCATACCGTTAGACGTCATAATCATCATCATCATCATCATCAGAATAAGGCTGGATTTTTTTTTTATGTTGTCCTCTTTTCTCAATCTGCAACTGGTTTCACAATCTTCTCAGCGTCTTGTTTTGAGTTTTGCTGCTACATGCCAAAAACTTGGCAAAGCAGATGGGCGATACAATGACATGTATCTGCTTGCATCCATTTTTTTTCTCCCGCTGCTGTGATTGACCAAATATCCGTCATATGTGGTACATCTCTTCTTGTCAGTCCGGTTACCGGCATAATCATTTGGCAAGTCAACATCTGGAGCCTGCTTTGGTCAGTGGATAGTTCATTCAACACATTTTGGAGGGGAAGTAAAAGCCAAATGACTGTGAAAATGGAAGAAAAAAAACTCTTGGCTGTGTGGGACTTTGTTGCAGGGAGAGTTTGAGTCCTCTGTAGACCAATGCTCATACTTGGATGTCCACCAAAGGTTTGCTATTTTTGTTCAAAGGGGGTATTATCTCTCTCTCTCAAATAGCAATAACTGCAAGGAGCTAAATATCTCTGTTTGTACCAACAAACTGAGATTGAATGTCAGCGACAGCAGAGTTTCCGCACTCAGAGAGTATCAAGCTTCAAGGCAGTCAATATGGAGCTAACTTGGATTGATCCTGAACATGGCAGTAGTCAGCGTTCAGATGGTGTTGAGACAATTTGCGTCTGTCACATTCAAGGCAAAACAATGTGCCGTGTTGGACATTTATCAAAACTTGTTCAAACAGTCTGTTCTAATAAGTCATCTGTTAGCACCAGCAGTGGTAGCAAGAGTCGCTACCCAGCTACACACGGTGTTACTTGTCAAAAAGTCAATAATAGTAAAACTTTCAGCTTGTGTGATGATTTGTTAGTCTGCTGTTTGTCCTCAATGACGCAAATTCTGATATAAGTCCCAAACTTTAAAGTTTTACTGCTACTTTAAATGGAAATTCTTGGTTTTCTGTTGTTTGGCTTGACTTGTTCGTCTTTTGTTTCACCTCTAATTTCCTTATGGACTGCGTACAGTATATCACAACCAACTAATGCAGCACCACTGCGCTAACATCACTTCTTTTCCTTTCCTTCCCGTCCTTTATTTTGTTGTCAGTGCTATGCTATGCTACTTTCTGACATTGTGACGGTCTTATCTCACACATGGCATACCAGCTACTGACAGAAGCTAATGTCTTCCTTTGCAATGTTTCGGAAAGAAAAGACTAAGAAGGAGCTGCCGTACAAAGTACATAAGACACTCACAATACCTGCCCGCCTGAGTATAAGTGGTGTTAGTTTGAGATGTTAACCGTTCAAATGTGTTTGAGAATAAAGAAACTTACTACTGATGTCTGCGATCGCCTTCTGTTAAAAGTTGCTCTTGACTCCACTAAAAAGACTACAACAGACAGCCATCAAACTAGATAATACTCTTCATAGAAGAATGAATCTAATACAGTTTATATTTAGAAATACAAATGTATCATGGAGTAAATACGATATAATGGCTGAAGAAAAAGCAGCTCAATGCACAGTAGAAACATGGCAGTGTGGTCAAAACTTTAAATCTATACTAACTACTAACTAACTAATAGTCCTGTTTGCTTATTATAAAAAGCATCACAGTTACTTTGCTTGTAAGATGTCTTCAGATTCAACATGATCGATGTAATCTGGTTGCCTTGTGCTACTAATGTAAATTTGACCCCTGGTATGTGTAGTGCATGTTTAGTTGCCAGTATACAGAAATTTAGACATAAGACAGAAACTTCATGAGAGGTTGCAGTCACTGACCGAGCTGTTAATGCTCAGCTGCTCATTTAACTACAAGATGTGTTTGGTATTGCTTTGTGTGTTCCTGTAAGTACAGAAGACACAGTTGTATTTATATTTTTATATTTTATATTTTAATTGAAATATCATGACAACTATTGCGTTGGATTGCTGTGAAATTTCAATAATTCATGTCCCCTATAGGATGAATTCTATGAAATTTGATCTGCTTTCATCTTAGTGAAAGCTTGTTAATGTTCGCAAATGCCAGGACTGCTGCTTGGTGAATATTATACCTGGTGATGTTAGCATTTAGCTCAAAGCGCCACCGTGTCTAAGTCTCTTTTTCTCTCAAACAAACGGATATACACTAAAGAAAGCTTCTTGGGAATCCAGTCGCAAAATGTGTACACATAATTAACCAAGCCAGGACACAAGTCGGAGTTTACAGAGTTCACAGTCCACAAATTCTGCCTGGATAGTGCTTGGTTTCTGTAACTTTGGATTTAGTTTATCCAAAGGTTGATTCTGTTTCAACTTCTCTGCCAACCCAAACCGACTACCCCAACTCAAATGAAAGGGAAGACCTCAGTGCCTGATTTGGTTTAAATAAGCCCAAGTAAGAAAGGACATTGCTATCAGCCAAATACCGCAGATGCAATAACAAATTTCTAAAGGTATCCACCACTTGACTGACAAAAGAACGACACTAACTATCAATAAACCTGTGCCAAAATGGCTAAAATCATCAAAGTAATATCAATACACTAACACAATAAATTCATCTAAATGTAGAGGAACTGCTGTTTATGGTTTCACTTGTTAATGAAATAAAAACATGTATCATGCTGAAAATAGCATATTCAACCATAATTTCCCTTGTGACTACAAGGCTAGCAACGGGGGGTAAACAAACTTGGGATAATGTGTGAAATAGAGCATTTGCGTAGCATCCATTGGTTTTAGTATTTGTGCTTTTTATTTACTGTTATTATATCATGATATTTTGTTGTGTAAATGAGGCTACAATTAATTACTTGCGTATGAAACTCTACTAGCGTTCACTGTAAGGAGACAGGTCTGGGTTCAGAATCACATACGGCACACACCAGCTCTCCTGGCGCTGAACACACACACACACACACACACACACACACACACACACACACACAAGGCGGAAGGGATTTTAATGTGGAAATATTGGTCTGTAGCAAATATATTGTACTGCTCTGGCAACACTGGTTTCTTCCTGGTATGCCATTAAAGCAAATTTGACTTTGAATTTGAATTTGAGAGAGTATGGCCTGTGGCAGCGGGGGACTGCTCTATCTTGCTAGTCTGCATAGTAACAGGAGAGAGAGGGAGGTCTGCTTTAACCTTTTCAGCTGAGTCAATCTCTCTCTCTCTCTCTCTCTCTCTCTCTCTCTCTCTCTGGTCATACATTTTCTACGCTACTTTTTTTTTGCAGTACAGCTAGCATCAATTCTCTAGCAGGCGTAATATTGTTGAAATAGTTTGTTATGGTCAAAATGAGAAGAGAGAGAGGGATAACAGTACAGCGTGTGAGCCTCAGTGGTTTGGAAGTAAATGTGTTATTTTCTGTCTCTCACTTGCAAACACACACACACAAAAACTCCAGCTGTAAAAAGAAGAAATAGAGACATATTTACCAACTTTATATCGTGCAACTGGCCGGCGGGCTTAATCTGTTCGGTGTGTTTTTTCTGTGTGCGGTTCAGGGATCTGATTTCAACCACAGGATGAAGGTTAGGATGCACTCTGTCCAGGCACATCTTGCTCGTCTCACACCTAACCACAGACACACCCATCTTAACACCGAGCGCATCAATTCAGCTGTTTTCAAAATCCAATGTGTGGGATGATTCATGTGCTCAATCGCTTCTTCGCTTTCTCTATCTCTGCCTCTGTCTGACTTTTCCCTCCATCTTTGCATATCTGTGTCCATTCTCCTCCTCCTCCTCCTCCTCCTCCTCCTCCTCCTCCTCTCCATCCATACCTCTTCCCTCACTGCCCTACTTTTCCCGTCATCATCAGCATGGAGTAACTTCTGCCTCTTGACAGCATATTTAATGTTTAATGCACTTTGATTTCCACCCAGACACTTACAAGGCTGAAAGGAGAGGATGGGAGAGGAGAGGAGAAAGAAAGTTTGATAACAGAGTGAAAGGGAGGGAGACAGAGGAAGATAAGGGGAGGCCACGGTAGTATGGGGCTTCAGCGGATGGAGAAGAATATTAAAGAGCAACACTCACTTTTTGTTTGAGCGTGCCCACCTCACATCACATCAGAACTCACTGCCTAAATACATGGGACATGGATCTGACACATCACGTAGGCCGGGCGGAGCGGGGATTATTTTTACCTGCTACACCGACTCCGTCTTGCAGGGTGCAGTTGTGTGGCAGCCCGTGTGTGCATATTGAGTTTTGCCAAGTGATGATGTAGTTGTAACTGGTGCTGAATTAATTAATCTGGTATGATGAGGTATTTATTTTAATCATTTTAACCCAGATTATACTGTTTTGCTACACAGTTCTATGTCGTTCTTTCACCTGTTTTCTAGGCTCTTAGAAAGTTCACTGTACAGACCTCGTACTGATCGTGTTTGCAGTCAACAGACTTCTACACTGGAACAAATTGGCAGCAACTGACAGTATAAAGAATAGACAGCGTATGCGTGACGTCACCCACAGGTTTCTAAAGAGTCATTTTGAAGCTGGAATATGCAGCTCTGCCCGCCAACGAGTTGGTAGTCCTCACCTCCCACTAATTTAAAAATCGGCAAAGACATGGATCACTGGCGGACCTGAGACAGGCCGAATCATGTCTGGGTGTCCAAACAAAACATCTGTTATGACATCCACCTGTCAATCAAAGCTGCCACCTTGTTAACTATGCATAACCTAAGCCTTAATATAATTGGAAGACGTGAGTGGGGTGCCTATGGAAATTGACATGTCCTGCAGCCAGCCTCACGTGGCCGTTTGTGGAACTGCGGATTTTGGCACACAAGCATCCGCGAAGGAGGTTGGCGCTTGATGGCAGTACCTCATCCAGCTCTCTTAATACATCCATGCAGCAAATGACAGTTACTACAGGGACCTTTAGTTCTTACCAATAGTTGGCAATCGAAAACATAATGCTCGAAAAGCTTTTTTCCCCATTGAGAGCATGATGGCAATACACTCTTTAGATTTTGAGATTTTATTAGTGCATTTTGGCCCGAGGAGGCCTAAGGAAAATGTTACACAGATTCGAGCACTCAGGAATAGTATTTATCAATGGTGCAAATTTTGATGTAGTGGCCACCATATAACCTGCAGGGTCATGTGATGCTCACATTTAAATATTACTCTTTTTAAGAAGCATTAGGCCACATATATATTTAAAAGAGACCATTCATTCACGTTGGGAAGTCAGCCAACCGGTGCCAACTAAAGACACTGATCTGTGTGTGCACTGAGTGAGCAGCCTTAACTCAAATGAACAGGCACCTCATTTAATGTTTAATACATGCACGGGAGCATCCCGGTGAAACGGGCTCATCCTTCCATCCATGGAAAGAAGGACTTAAATCACAGATCAATTCTTGACACTAAAATCTTTATTACAGTTTGATGGAGCCTTCCATTTCTGTCTTTCTTTCTCTTGTGTTTATGATCGTGTATGAAAGAGTACGAAAGATATACACACAAACTACCCCAACTAAATCAAAGCATACGGTCAGCATATTTCCACTAATGTTACCACAGAAACATGTGGCCGTGGCATGTGGGGAGGTCACGACAAAAAAGGGATGTGATGATGTTGCGTGCACGGGGATGTAAACTTACACTGTCACACACTTTGTTATTATTATGAACGCAAGACAACAAAGCACCCAGCTGCAGCTCTGCTTGACTTACTTACACACACACACACACACACACACACACACACAGTTTATTTTATTCAACTCCTCAGAGTCTCTTATGTCATGGAGAGTAAAAATCATCACTGCACATTTTCTGTTCTCATGGTCCAATTACCTCTATGCTAATTTTGGCTAAAGTGATTCCACTGCCTCATATACAGAGTCACACACACACACACGCGCACACACACAGAACTGACATGCTTTTAGATCAGCCTTCCCCATACAAGCAGGTAAACACTCATGCACACACCGTCTCACACAAACAAAAACACACTTGCACACACACGCGAGCGCGCACAAAAGCATCACACACACACACGCACACTCAACCCGCTGAACTCTTTCGAGCCTCTTCTTTCTGTCTCTCATGTTATCATTTGCAATTCTGCTTTAAGTGCCCCTGTCTTTGTTGCTGTTGCAGCCTGCAATAAAACATGCATGCAGAACCTCTTGGTCTGTACATCACAGCACTCGGCCGGCTGGATGGCTGGCATGCTCACTTTCTGGGGATGATTCCTCGTCTGCGCGAGCTGGCCTCTGGCTTTTTTTTTCATGTTGTTGTAGCTCTGCTGTAGCTGGGCAGTTACTCCAGAAATAAACAAAACTACCCCAAACTTTGGCTCATGCCATCAAGGGCAGGATAGTAGCAGTTAAGAGTGTAGCCGCACAGTTTTTTGACTTTTAGAATACACAAACAAAGGACAGCATTGGCATGTTTGTTTTGTTTTTATCAAGTTTTGTATGCATGCTTTTTCCTACAGGCCAAATTTTGTGTATAGAGGATGACAAACATGTGTCAACTGAAGGTTTACACGTTCTACTGAGTATAAATTTGTGCTGCATATTAAACTGGGGCTACGATAATATGTAGGCTGGCCTATAGTGCTGGCTCACATGACTGAACAAGGATTCATGGATTTCCTATGATCAGTGTTGTTGGTGTCAGACAGGTGTCTATAAAACATTTATTCGGGCACCCCTGCAGTAACGCAGAGTACCCAATAAGCAATAATAGAGTTTGGAGAAGAGAAATATGTAGATGCTAATGTCATGAATCAAGAGTTACTCTGATATTATCATGACTACAACACTTTCATGTTTATGCTTCTTTGTTTTGAAAAGGTTAAAGAGAAAGATAAGCGTATTCTGGCTGTAGTTTCAAGCAGACATGACAGTGGTGTCAAACTTTTTAATTCTCTGTAAAAAAGCAAATTTGCCAAATTGTGTTGAACTTTGGAATTCCTTAAATTTACTGACATGGGTGCAAATATCGCTCACGTTAGTAAAGGTGCAATAAAGCACCTGCTATACTCGGACTTTCAGGGGAACAGAAAACACTTAATAATGATTATTGATGTTATTATGATTATTTTAAATAAGAGCCTAAAATATGTTCATAATCCTGAATCCTCAATTTTATTTATATAGTGCCATATCATAACAATGATGATAAATGTACTTTAAAATGACAGAATCAGGTGCTGGTGTATACAAAACATACACAGTAAATCGACTGTGACAACCTTGTTGCGTTACAGTTGTTTCCTGGTGAAACTTGACAGCTGTAGCTCAGCGTGTTGCTCTTTTTTTCTGCATGTGTGTATTCAATATGTCTTTCCATGCATAAATGCCTCCCTGATGTGTGTGTCTGCACATTCGTGTGTCAGCCCCCTGCGACATGCTAAACTGAACTGTCCTGAACTGCTTTCATCTCCGTCTGGAGACCCCATCATCATCACTATTCCCCCAAAAACCTTTGACAGATGCCCGTGGACCAAAAAAGAAAAAGTGCACAAAATGCACACACTCAGCAATCTCTGGGTCAGTGTGTGTGTCTGTCAGTGTCTGTGCAGTCGAGTGAACATCTTGGTAATCTAGCGACTCCAGCATGTAGCATTGTAGTGTTCAGTACAGTAATTTCACGAACGCCAATGATTTTTTTTCTCCTTGGGTAGTATTATGTAACAAAAGACTTCAATAAACTCTGAAGTCACCGTACGCAGGAGCGCAGAAGCTGTCAGAAGGATGTCAGTTCTTTAGGAAACCGGGCACATCTCTGCTACGTCACAGCCGTGGTCTGTTTTCCATACGACTTCAAACCCCACCAGGAGCGTTTCACTTGCTTTCTTAACTTGCATTAGATTTTTGTTTATGTTAATATGCTACATAGTTAAATTGTTTCCCTTTTGGCTGTTTTTATATTTGGAAGCGTGTTTTATTTTGAAAAATCGACTAGATTCTCTATGCCGTTTCTGTGTCTTACTTCTACTTCTCGCCTCTTACCAGCTCGATCTGCTCTGTACAGATTGACATGGGCTGCTCGCGGTGTCTGTTAAAAATAGAACAGCCATATATTTTCAGTGAAGCAGAGCAGGCAGCCATTTCTCCAAAAATGCCATTTCTCCTTCTGAAACGGGCCGTGGCACTTCTGTTGGGGTTTGAAACACTGAGACTAAAACAGCGATGATTATCTCTGGCAACTATGGTGCCAGAGATAGGAAACATACAGTATCTAGTGTGTAAATAGGAATAACTGATTATTAAGTTAATTAATTAACCCAGTTCCAGCTCCTCAAGAGTGAGGATCTGTGAGGAAACCAGTTGTTCTTTAACTTTTAATAAACAACACCTAAGGAGTTTTTGTATTTAAACCTATTTAACCATGGAGATTAATATGAATAGTCGACATATTTATTTAAGTGTAAAAGTGATGTCACGTTTGAATTGAGATCTATTTACAGTATTTTGGCGGGCCAAACCGTTACAGTAGATAGACACACATTCTCTCTCTCTCTGTCTCTCATTTCCTCACTCAGTCAGTGATTTCCTCTCAGCATCACAAGAAAGTCCCACGCAGAGGCTCTCACAGACGGACGGTTTTGTACTTTGCAGGGGTGCTGTTGGCAAAGAGCAGTCATGTTAAAACAGACAGGCTTTAAAAAAAAAAAAAAGAGAGAGAGAGAAAATGTGTAAAAATGGATTTCATGATGAGTGAGCAAAAAAGAAGGACGGTGTTTTGGTTTGGTTATGAAGCACTCCTTGAACATAATCCTGATTATCTTTGTTTCTTTACACCAGATTAGTTGAGGAGTTGGACCTTCAGGTTTTGTAGATGATGTTATTTCTCCTTAGGATCGACAGGACACCCTTAATACTACCCCTATAGCTGAAATGACCCGAGCTGTCGGTTGCTGTATCCTGGTATTAGCACATGACAAAAATAGGATGGGAAGCCAATTATATCAATAATGTTGGGACCATGTGCTTGAGCAGGGTTCAGAATATGGACAGCAGAGATTATGAGTATCAACTGGGGATTTAGGGGGCAAAGCGTGGACGGCTGAGATGATTTTCCAACGGACGAGCTTCTGGAGGGACTAAACTATCAGAAGATGGGAACAGATGGAGCCGGAAACAGCTTAGGAGAGGTTGTCTGCTGCTTGTTTTAAGGACTGAGCTCCTCTTAAGGAGTTCCTTAGGAACAGATTGTCTTTTTGTAAGAACCTTAGCGCAGCATAAAGAAGAGCCAACCTAATTGGACTACTAACAACCCCTGCCTTGAAGATGTCAACATGCTCACCATACTGTGCCGGCATATGTGTCTTGTGTGCGAGGGAGCTCATACTGTGCTACAGTTTTCAACAGCATTAAAGTACGTGCACGCACATTGTAGATTAAACAAAATTTTAAACACGTTCCTGTCCAAATTAGAAACAGATCTGCGCTCATTAAAGAAACTCGCGATTGGTTGCATTCCGCGGCTGATACAGTGTATTAAGGCGAGGTAAATTAATCCAATTTCACAGCGGGCTGGTGAGAGGTGAGGACAGCCGAGCCAAGGCTGCACTAATTAGCCATATATCTGTCACTATCAATTGTATCAGTGATCCTACCAAAGCCAACCATTTTCTTCTGCATCACGCACAAACACACGCATACTGTATGTACACACACATGCACTCCCGGTTTTTTAGGAACCTCCGATATCAGGATGTCCATACCTGAGCACACGGTGTGCAGAGAAGTGACACTATAAGCATAACAGTGTGTGGGCTTTGCATGCGTGTTGTGTGTACTGTGTCCTGCTTGATGAGCCCGCTAAAGTACCTCCGGATGACAGGCCGGAGATATGTTGGCTAAACGCTGCAGGCAACCACAGCTGTTACACGGGAGAGGAGAGGTGAGGTGAGGATATAAGGGAGGGGAGGAAAAAAAATAAATAAATAAAAGACCGACTGCAGGAAATGAGCTGAGCTGTACAGTAACAAGACGAAGAGTCCACAGACATGCTAGCAGCCCTGTGAGGGGCGTTGCACAGTGGTGCTTTGAGCTAAATGCTAAGTCAGCACGCTAACGTGCTTACAATGACAATTCCTGCATGCAGCGTCTTCGTTTAGCACGCTAACGCTCGCTAATTAGCCCTAAACACGAAGTACAGCTGAGTGAATATTTGATGCCGTTGAATTGAGTTGAGTTTCAGGTGCTGGATGATTCATCCAGAGCAGAACGTTTAGATCATTTTCATAAATTTCATGGACATTTCATTTAATAGTCGTCGAGAAATTTCACTCATGATGCCAACCGGTTATGGCACTCGTGGAAAGGTTCAGGGATCACCAAAGTCACTGAGCTTCATCGCCAGAGAACCCTAAACATCAGTACCAAATTTCACAGCAATCCATCCAGTAGCTGTTAAGATATTTCAGTCTGGACCAGCTGATGGAGCGACTGCGGCTGCAAAAGCAGGAGAATTACAGTACATACGTGGTGTGCAGAGGAGGGTAAAATGGTTGTTTATCCAATATTTTACAGTACTGATACTCCAGATACAACATGTGTAAAATAATTACAGTATCCTGACAAGCTCTGCTCCCATTCTATGATCTAGTAATTATCACCACACAGTCGAATAATTACAGTAGCAAGAAATTGCAATTAACTGATTGTGTGACTTACTGGGGACTTCCCAGCACTATTGTGTGTACGTGTATGTGTGTGTATGTGTATGTGTCTTACCCAGCAGATTACTCCGCTGAGGCCAAGTCCCTACAGATGACATGTGATAGCAGATTAATAGCCTAACATATTAAAGTCACAATCCCTATTATTTCTCCTTGTATCAGTGCTTAATCAGTTAATATCTAACAGTTGAGGACTCCTTCCTCTGCGTCACCTTCAGCGTAATCTAAGATTAATCACAGTAAATTGGCATATGGATCCTTTTGTATTTAGAATACTTTAGGATAAAATCATTTATGTCTCCATTTAAGGATATTATGTAAATAAATGTACAGTAAAACACACATTTCATACAAAGGCGGTAATGTCAGTCGATGTCTTTACAGCAAAGACTGACCAAAAACCTGATTAGAGAGACCTGTAAGAATAATAACTATTTCTACAGCACAATTCATGCATAAAATGTATTTTAAAGAAAATACATTGTGATATTTACAATAAGCTTAAAATAAAAAAGTAACATTCACTGTGATAATGTAATTTTAAAAACTATTAATAATGACTCATGTTTTTAGGGTGCAAAGTAGGAATTGAATTTGTTGAGTGAATTTGTTATGGAGCAACTAATTCCACAACTCAACATTTTGGCACACTGACGCACGAAACCAAATGTCATTTCAGTTAATTACAAATAAGTCATAACTGTGACCAAAGCCTTAAACAAATAGTTCCATCTGTTCATATACTGTAAGTAGTAGTTTAGTAGTAGTTTTAGGTTCACCAACAAAATATAATGAAAAACAAAATAGCCTAATAATAAAACAGAACACAAGATCTCTGATTGGTGTCAAATCTGGTTTGACACGTCCTAATTAAAAGCTTGGTTTCCATATTTTATAAAAATAAATAAAAGTTGCACATACAGTGATGTGAACAGATTCAAATCAAGTGTCCATGGCTGGGCGAACCAGACCTTTAATCCATGCGTGTTAAAGTGAAGCGGAGCCATATGGTTTGCAGTGGATCAGAAGCAGTGATCCCGAGGATGATACGGTTCCAGCTGAACCTTTGTGCGGCGCATTGACACCATCTGATGTTTATCGTTGCAGTGTGGTCACAGCCCTGATAGCACTGATCTCACACAATGACATCGCTTATTATCACATATGGTAAACGGCTAATGCATGTTAATGTAGCTTTGGCATTTTGGTCCCTGTGCCAATATTAGTATCAGGAAAACAAACAAAAAGAAATCTGTCTGGATGAGTTCTGCTTATTTATTTGCAGAGTTTTATAGGTTAGTTCATCTCTTTTCCTTTCTGCTGTCGCCTGTTTCACAAGGTGAGATATCTCACAGGAGGAGGCCAGATCCTTTCTTCTCTGTGCACAGATTTCTAAAAGATTTCCTACGAATACACTAAAACATCTGCGCACACCAACACTCGCACGACACACTCAGACAAGCGCGCAGATGCACAGATCCATGACCAACACTTGGATGTCCCACAGAAACTGGCCCTCCTCTCATCCTCGGGATAAAAAGGGGAGATAATGCATTATACATTTTCTCCTCTCTTCAACTGCTCATTATAATACAGTCAGAGCCTCTGCCTAAAAACAGGCCGTTTCTAATGAGACGAGGCTCGCTATATAATCTCACCACTTTCATTCAAGTGTAACTCCGGAATGATTTTCTGCGTGTGTTGTTGCTTGCTCGTCCCGTGTCGTACAGATGTTCAGTCACGATGACCAAATGCTTTATTGAGAGCAGAGGTTTGAGTGTATTTTTTTCCCCCCCTTTGCATTTTGCTTCTGTAATTTCAGATTAATATTTATGACTGCCGTGAACAGTGCGCTCATTTTTTTATACCACATTACAGTGGAGTCTATAGGCTGTCAGGATCTCTTTCTCATTCCATGAAATGCACCGGAGAGGTGAATCCAGGTAAAAGCCGCTAATCCACACTGATTTATTACAGTAAGTCTATACCCATCACAGACACAGATAAAGAGAAGTTGATGAATTAGTAAAACATTTTTAAACTTATGATGAAAATGATCAAAATTACTGCTGCTCATTATTTTGTTTAACCGCTAACTGTCTCCAGTTAATATTAAAAGAATTTCACAATTTAGCTCTAGAAGTTTTACAGAACATAAAACAACGGTCATGTATGTTGTTGTAGAGATGATGGCTTGAGTGCCTTTACCAAAATTCACATGAGGTTTGTGATGAAGCAGAGAATCCTCATCATGGAGGATGTCCCTACTAAACGTTCTCCCCATGATTTTTGATGAGGAAGTCTTGCCAACACGGTAAAGAGTGAGCTTACTTGGTAAGTTAAGGATGTCGGTTTGATAAAAAGTGTAACCAACCTTTGCTCCTTGCAGACTGTCAGAACAACAACAAAAAAAAACTTCATGGAAGTTAAATCAAGCTGAAGACAGATGTACTGAATGCGTATCATAACAGTGCACAGCGTGATACAGCTGTTTGCATAAGCACATTTAAAAGTTGAAACAGGAATTGCTGGAATTTAATTCTCATGCGCTTGTGTTAGTCTTCTTTTGTTCAACCAGTAAATATCTTCGCTTAATATTCAAATATTGAGGAGTAAGTAAGTTTTCAAATCTGTGTGTACGGCACATAAAACAATGCTTGTATATGTATTTGTAATTCGAATCATCAGAGATGATGTTTTGAGAGCAAAGGTGAAAGAAACAATCTAAGTTGCCAACAGTATGTTATAAATGATATATTTGCTAATGCTGAGGCCAACTAAGCTTTTATCTGCATACATTTTTATAAGTAGAATCCATATGGTGGAAGAATAGTGAGTACATAGCATGTTCTTAAAGCCTTTGAACAGATTTAGACAGTTAATACCTTTCTTAAGTCCACAGTAAACAGATAAGGCCGACATTGATCTCATTATGTTGTTTCCTTTTGTAGGAGAAGCAGGACTGAGAGAAGGATTGCGTTTAGAGCTCGTTAATAGATCTGCATCGCTCTCTGGTGCAAATCCACAATTCTGTGAACACTCTCGCTTTGCTGAGGACGATTTTGCGATATGATCAAAAGCTTTAGGACAGCCACCAAACGGACCTTGTGTTGAGATAGTTGTGTCAAACACTTGAAGACTATCAGAGCCGTGTTATTATTTCCTCCGACATTATGGATACTGTCGCGTGTGCGCACTCGTTTTACCCTACTGAAATCTACTCTGAGGGGATTAAATGCAAGTGAAATCCCCCGGTGGGGTTTAAAACTGTGTTTGTGTTTCCAAGCCCTTCAAAGCTGTCAGAATCGTTCAATAGATTCGGGAGGTGATTATCCATGCGGCCATCCTCTGCCACGTCTTTCCAGACTCAAACTGCTCACTTTGTTTACATCTGAACTGAAAACTTCATTCAGTGAGATTTGACGCAGATTGATGGCACATTTATGTCACATTCAAAAGGTTAGGTCGGTGTGTTTTTCAGGGATTATCGACTTCTTCTCCAATGCGACGTTCCGTGTGCCTCCCCGTCTGTTTCTCGGGGCTCTAATAGTTTACTAGCCAGCTAGCTAGATTTGCTAAAAAATCTAGTTAGCTCTGCAGATGGCACCAGTGTCGAGGGAAAAAAAGACACGCTAATCCTATAACAACATTTCTCACTTAACTGGACCTTAATCTTGGCTGACTGATAAACAAACATTATATCATAATCTCTATCACGGCTGATGAAAGAACCCCAAGCATGATTGTGGCGATCGCACTGTAGCGGTGTCCTGGTGTAACTCCAGCTCTGGAGCGACGTGCTATAGAAAAAGCACTTACTGCAGAGGAACAAGTTGTTGGAAAGGAATTTCTTATATTTTTCAACCCAGTGAGCGGCCCCAAAGTGAAGTTCAACTCTCCGTTGTTATATCGCGGTGGAAGCGTAAATCTCAGAGAGAGATATCTTACAACAAATCAAGTGAAAACTATCTGTGTGTAGCTAGATACCACTCACAGAGAAGGAAAGAAAGTTTTTGGCAAATTTTAGCTCTGCAGGTTTGCTCACACCAAAATTCACTTTTTTGTGTGTGTAATGTAACAAATAGCAACATGAAAACAACATGGCAATGTGAAAGAGGTTGTTCATAGTGATGAACCGGCAGCTCCCCTCGACTTTACAGAGCTTTATCAGCTCATTGTTTAAATGTCTGGCTCTCACTTTACTGTTCTGATTAACTCACTGCTCTCATAGTGTCGTTTTAGCCTGCAGCAGGCGGCTGTTTTCAGGGAAAAAGCTCTGCACAGTTAGCGACTAGCTGGTGAACATAGTGGAGCATTTAGTACCTAAAGAGCACGATATTTCCCTCAGGAGTTTGGCAGAGATCATAAACAGAGCTAAAAGAGAGCGGATAATGGACTTAAAATCCATCAGTCGGCCACAAACACACTACAAATGAATGATAATGTTACTTTGTAACTGCTGGATGTGTAAATGTGCGACTGTTTGCCATGTCAACTCAAAAGGTGATGATATGTCAGCGTTGTTTTGTCTTGCCGCTGCCGCAAGTGGCCAAATCATAAACATAGCATAAACATAAAATACTCTAAACTTAAGGTCCACTCACTGGCTTTTCTGGAGCTTTTGGCAAACGATGCTTTCTCGATTAATATCAATTCATTTTTCATTAATTGTTTGGTCTATACAATGAATAGTGAATTTCTAAATTCAGAGGTGATATCTTTAACCTCCTTCTTTTGTCCAACAAACAATCCAAATAGAAAAATATTCAATTAACTGTTAAACAAACAAAAAAAAAGCAGCAATAAGATGCTGGAACGATAAAGTTTGCTTGAAAAATGCCCCAACAAGTCACTGATAATAAAAACTATATGGGGTACAGTATTTTGTTGATCAGCTACACTGATTAATCATCTAATTGTTTTTAGCTGTACTTTCCACAGCATCCCATGAAGAAGGCAGACGGCGTCATCAGGAAAATAGAGACAGAAATAAAAACATCCCCACCCGTATGTGAGCATCGCTTATCACGTGGCTTGGACGCAGACTTAATTTGATGAAACCTGAGCTAGCACCACTCGCCGACAGCTTCAGAAAAAGCTACTGAGCGAACCTCGAGTTGAGAATGTTGCAACACACGGCGCCGATTGGCTAATAGCCATCAGTATTTGGTCAGTCGAGGAGGTGGAGCGGAGACAATGCGATCATCACAGTTGGTTGGCCTCCAACATGCAGCCGTGGCTGAAGTGCAGAGAGAAGAAGAAGAAGAAGAAGAAGGGGTGAAGGAATGGTGAAGGGAACAAGAGATAAAAGGACGGCGGGCGGGCAGAAGATGACAGAGGGAGATAGAAGAGAAGGGAACTGTAACCATTGTACAGTGTGTGTGTGAGAGCACAGAGTATGCTGTGTGTGTGAGGGGGCAGTGTGTAAGAGAAGAGCAATAAGGCCGGGGTTCTTCGAGGAGACTCACTCTCACTGTCACATCGATCAGACTACAGCATCACACACACACACACACACACACACACACACTCTCTCTGCTCTTTCTGCGCTCTGTCTTAGAGACAGCGTGAAAAATACAGCCAGGAAGTGAAGCAATGAGGCTGTTTTTAAATCTAACAGATTGTTTTTGCCCTCGTGTCAAGGAACAGTTCAACGGGAATAATCCGCTTTTATTAGATGAGAATATCATATATGTGTGACGAATGTGAAGCTACAGACAGCACGGGGGAGAGTACCACTAAAGCTCACTAATTAACGCTGCATAACTAGAGGTGTTCAGTACATGTATGAACAAACCTTTAACACTGAATCTTCAAACTGTTATTAACCTCATAAACAGATTTTAGTTTTTATTTTTGAAGCTACTGCTGAACTGAAGACAGATCCGACAAAATTCAACAATACGCAGCAGAACAAAGTCAGTGCTTATGATTCTTTGAACCGAAATGACCAAAACAATTCGAATTTAAATCAGTAGATCGATTCATCATGTATGGATTACATGCAATGGACATAGCGTTAGTGTAACATAGTGTAATAAATAAAAATAGTGAGCTTTAGAGGTGCTATTGTGTAGATTTTGTCGCTTTTAGACGGAGACAAGCTAGCTTTTTCCCTCTGTTTCCAGTCTTTCCAGCTAAGCTAAGCTAACCGACCGCTTGCTGTGTCCTTATGTCGAATGGACAGACAAGGGAGTTGTTCCAGCATTCTCAATAAGAAAGCAAAAAATGGTTCCTTTAAGACTAGATCATCTGGCCAACCTCGTTCCTCTTCCCACTAAAGCCCTTAAAGCCTGAACCGTCTGCTGCAGCTCGCAACTCTTAAAAATAGCCCAAGTAGGGAATTCAGAAATAACAGCGTCAAAATTTAAAGATTCACACATGCACGGGGCTTATGCAGAAATTGCAGAGGTGCGAGTGTTATTTATAATGCAATGACAATATGGGTACAGAATATATTATGGTTGTTGTCTTTGTTCTGCATCAGCTCCTGGGAGGAGATTTAAAAAGGGGGCAGGGTAGATGTAAAATAAAGAAGGCAGGAATTTTTAGTTGAAAGGAAATATCTTGTCTTTCAAACATGTGCAAAAAAATATATATATAAATAACAGCAAATTTAGCACAGACATTAATTTTATAGACATCACACACACCACACACACACACATAGGGCTACAGGGTGTGCCCAGCACCAGCCTGTGTGCCTGCTCTCTTCCTCCTGGTGCCCTTATTGGTTCCTGCCCAATCCGGCCATCCAATCACATCAGGCAGAGCGAGTCTGTGCATAGACTTGCAAATAATCTGCAGTTTTACAATAACACCCCACAACCGCAACCACCATTATCCCTGTTTCTTTCTACGCTCTCATTCTGTTATCCTCCGAAAAGTGATGGATGTCATGTGGTGAATGGAAATTACCCGCCAACACTCCTTACTGTTAGAAGTAACTTATATCCTTGTCTCCCTCCTTTTGTATACTATATATACCCTGCCTCTCATACAGTACACCCTATCTTATATGTGCACGCTATGCTATTTATGTGGCTTTGCGAAATGCGTCTGTGAAAACTGTTGTTGTTTTCCCGAGCCTGTCATTTAGTAGAGTAGAGGCTTATAAAGCTGTAGTGAATTATTAAGCAGGGTGAATTATGGGGCTGGAGCGAGTGAGCGAGGGTGAGAGACAGAAAGAGAGACGAGAGAGAGAGACAGAGAGAGAGGTCTGGGCAAAAATAGGTCAACCTAGCAGTGGCAACCCAGGGAAGTAGAAATGATTCTCTCTCTGAGGAGGAGCTTTGTGTGTGTGTGTGTGTGTGTGTGTGTGTGTGTGTGTGTGTCAGGGGAGGCTGCCTATTTGTCAGCAGCTCATGGTGTAACGCTAATTCATATGCTAAAACAAAGCAATTTAAGAGAAAAGGTTCCACCCGTAAGCTACAAAGAGCGCTAAATGTCAGTGCACAAGTAGATCTATCTGGAAACATCACCACAAATAAAAAGAGTTGAGGTGCGACAACGTTAGCATTAATATAGTTATTATTCCGTCAGGGAGTTTTTCAAACTTTTACCAAACCTGGTGGAAAGTAACTTAAGTAGAAGATGACTTATATTTTATTTGAGTATTTGCATTTTATACTACTTTACACTTTCAAAGTAGGCTTACACGGATCAAGATTTTACATAAAAATAAAATATATTATGAGCTATGAAATAAAATAAAATCCAGCATTGTTAATAATTAATCAAACGCTTTGGGCTTCTTTTTGATATTTTGTCCCTCTAAACTTCTCAGATGGTTTCATTTAAATAACTGTTCAAGTCCAGACTGTCTTTAGAGAAGATTAAAAAAAAGTCTAAAAAAAAAATTAAAGCATTTGATTTTGCCTCATTCTAAAACTCTTAATCATCTCACAACCTGTCAGATTTATCTTGTGATCCCTAGAAGGGGCTCAATCCCTTCGTTGAGAATCACCAGATTAAACAGGAGGTATAGTAGTTTGACCAGCTACAATGAGAAACACTGTAGTTACACACTGATGCAATAGTATCATCAGTTGAATTATGTAATTTATCAGTAATGAGGGTCCTTTTACTTTGGAACTGACTGCTTTTATGTTGTATTAGAACTTATATTTTAATACAAGATCTAAGTACTTTTTACACCACTTCCAGTCATATAGACACTTATACTGGAAAGTACAGGTAAATTCGACTCTTTCAGGTCCAAATGACTTAAAATGTAAATTAAATTTTAATTAAAAGTTCTTCTGAGAGAACTTTGTCATCCATGTTTGTGTGTGCATGTGTGTGTATTGTTCATACTTTCCCTTTTTGCACTTGGTCCAACCGAGTTCATTCGATGTCCAAATCTTCTCCAATCTAGTAACATCTGGGTTTTGATTCGGTTTAACACAAGTTATATCTACACTGTTTAAAATTCTTCACTAACATGCCTGCTCCTCTTATTGTTATCCTTCTTATGATTTAATAAGAGAAATCTATAGTGAAGAAGAAGTGAGGCTGACAGACAAGATCTACTTGCGCATTGCTAGCTTTCTGTAAGTGAAAGTGCGGATTTTCATTCATTTGTTTCATTTCCAATTCTTAAAAAAGCATGAAATTCTCCTGGTTAAATCATTAATATAAATGATGCGGAAGCTCTGGCCCGAAAAGAATTACACAAAATACTGTGTACTTAACTTTAGTAACTTTAGCAGACCACAGAGTTGAAAAATGTACCTGTGCCGCTAACACCAAAATGAATGATGAGACAGTACTAACCCTAAACCAACTGGTTAGTGGTCAACCATTTTTAAGCCAGACTCATTGTGAACGACCTGTAAGTCACAAGGTAACCACGTTCCTCAAAACACACCAAACCTCTCAATGTGTGGGAGCCTAACTGCCAGCTCTAGATGTTAGCTCAATTAGCTTTATTAGCTTTATTCTGACTTTTGGGGTGTGAGGAGGCACACGTGTCACCACTGATTACAATAATGACTCGCTGTCAGTTTGAGACTCTACTAACTTCTTCAGTACCAAGCAGAGAAAACCATATATTTACAGAGCTTGTCTCGTGTCTTGTCATGATGAGACATGATCCTAAAACTATACTGAACCACGCTTGTGTAAAATATTATTGTGTACAGTAATATGAAGATTTCCAGGATGTAGAAACATGGTGGCTCAGCTGCCTAAATCTTACTTTGCTTTGGGGCCCGACCACCCCCAGACCAAAAGTATACAAAAGTATGTGGCTATACTTTTGGCCATATAGTGAGTAAACTGACTTTACAGTGGGGGAAAATACTCCCGGATCAAGTGGCACCGCTTGACCTTATCAGGATTAGCAGGATTGTAAAGGTCAGTAATATTCCTGGAAATTTGGGGTATTGATTTAAATTTTACATATTTTCTGAATGAACTTTAAGATAACAAAAGAAAGATCAGAAAAATATAATTTAACAGTTGCATGAAAAGATAAAATGTGAAATTGTGTATTTTCTTACGTAGAGTTTGCCAGGACTTTCTTATGTAGGGTGGGTTGTGCTGGGTTGTGCTCAAATTTGAACTCATGAGCCTCGTATTAAAAAAAGAAATCCTCACTACTTAATAATAATAAAAAAAATCTCCAATATAACATACATTCATTAAATTATGTCTCTAAATCCAGACAAACTGCTCGGCTCAGGTTTGTGATTTACCGTCTATATATAATCCGCTGGCTCCTATGGCTGCTGTTCACATCAAAATCCTTCTTTTGCTGTACTGCAGCAGAGACAGGAGTAGTTCAGCAAGAGTTCAGGCGAAGGCATGAGTAGACTTTTTGTTTCATAGTGTGATTTTACTCTGTAATCAATTTTTTATCATTGGTGGAAATATTGGCTGCAGAGGAAGAAGAATCCTAATGTCTTGTGAGCTGCCCGTCCTCTGGGGAGCAGGTCCACCAGTTGTTACCAAACAGCTGAGGGTGTTAGCGCCGAACAGTGCCACCCCGCCCTGCGTGTGGAGGGATGAAATATGTGTTTGAATGTGTTTGTATGAGTGCACCTTTGTGTGTGTGATGATGATGAAAATACACACTTCCTTGTCTGTTTTCTGTGTATGTGTGTGTCTGTGAAGGGGTGAAGAGGTTTATGTACGTGTTGTGTGTGTGTGTGTGTGTGTGTGATAGAGAGAGAGAGAGAGAGAGAGAGAGAGAGAGAGAGAGAGAGAGAGAGGAGAAGCATGACCTACATTTGGCAAAGCTCATCGTATGAGCATGAAACTGCCTAACATCACCCCAGAGCTCCTCAGCACAGAGCAACGCGATTGGCTGCTTTCAGCTCCAGCCTGACAACAGCACTGGCATCACCCAGGGGGAGGGGGAGGGGAGAGGGAGGGAGAAAGGGGGAGAGAGACAGAGAGAGAGAGAGAGAGAGAGGAGGACAAGGAGAGGAGGCACATACATTAAATCCAAAAGAATAAACGATGCACATAGATGATTGGATGAAAAGGAGACATGAGAGTGAGGTAAAGGCTTCAATTAGACACAGTGAAGCTCGTGAGAGGGTGAAGGTGTGTGTGGACGTGGATTACTCACGTTTTCAATCACGTGTTTTGTCACCAACTGGGAGCAAAAACTTGGTAAAGATGAGGTAAAATAAACATTTTAAAGAATTAGATTTAAGGGGTGAAGACTAGTTTTTAACCATGCTAGCGACATTGGCTCGAGGCATTGGTCAGTGTGTCGGTCCCACCGCATTGGTCCAGGGTGAAATATTTCATTCATGGTTCCCAGAGGAAGAATTTGAATGACTATGAAGATGACCAATACCACCACAAGGTTCACATTTGTACTTTTCACTGAAATATCTCAACAACTGTTTCGCACACATCCGAGTCCCCGGAGGATGAATTTGTACTAACTTTGCTGACGTCGTTTTCATCTAGCGCCACCATTAGGTTAAATTCTTAATATGCCCGACACTTTGGTTTATGAATGAACACCTGCAGGACTAATCATGTTCCCATCAGCCTCAGGTGTACTCTGTGTTGAGTGCTGGTTGGAAAATGGCATGCTAACATGCTAAACTGAGATGGGGGATAAGGCAGGTTAGCATTGTCATTGTGAGCATGTTAGCTGTATGTACCCATGAATGTAAGTCAATGCAAAGACGTCAAAGTGTGTGTGTGTGTGTGTGTGTGTGTGTGTGTGTGTGTGTGTAGATCCTGAGTTTGATGTCTTTGGTCATGTGAGCTGTCACAATAGAGCGGGGATTTGTAGCACGGCGCTTCTAGAGCTGACAAACACACGATGGCACGCAACGCACACACACACACACACACACACACACACACACACACACACACACACACACACACAGAAACACACACTCCCTCTTCTGCCTCTCTGTCCCTCTCTCTTCTCTCTCTCTCTCTCTCTTTCCCTGAGATCCCCAGGCACAAGGCATTATGGGAATCACTCTGGCATGGCTCTCGCTCTTCACAGCTTTAATCTTTAAGTTGTTTCCATAGAAACGACTATGTTCACTCAGTTGATAACTGTTGGATGGTTTCTAAAGCTATAGAAGAATGTCCTCACCCAACATAAAACTCCCCCGCAACCCAACGGAGGAACGTCTTAGTCACTGTATCCTCATTGATCCATTAATTACAAATAATGAAGAGTTAGTATTGATGATGCCAGGCGCGCAGGACCAAAATAGCTGCCTCCAGCTGATATTTTTTTACTTTTACTAGTTCTTAAATGGAGGTTTCAGTGCTTAGGTGTTATATTTTAAGGAGTATAGACAAAAGGAGATCCAGTCACAACTCACCTGCTTGCAAGGAGACAAGGCAGGTGACATTTGGTAGGTGATGTGTTTAGTGAACTCACAGACCAGCTTGGGTTATTTCAGGCTGAGGCAGCGGCAGCAGAGCCACCCCCCCTTTCCTTTTGTCAAGTACAGCAAGTTGGTGTTTCCTCAGTTGCCACAGAAGCCCTTTCTCCCTTCTTCCTGTCTTTCTCCGGCTCTCAGATGTGACATATCTGCTCGCAACACGCACACAGCTCAGAAACGCTAACAATGCTACTGTAAAAATGGATGCTTTTAATTTGAAAGGCTGGATTGACAAATAAGACATTTTAATAGACTTATAGACCTATGTACCTGTATTCACTCAGACACAGACACACAACACACACCCTTTCACACTATGACCAACGGTAAGAGTCCTCCTCAACACACCCGCACAGCAGGAGATCACCCCCTCCCTGCATATGTGCCGGTTTCCATGGAGACACGCAGTTAAAAATAACATGGGCGATGGCTTGTCTCGTGCCATTCCACCAACATGGCTGAAGCATTCACAAACACGCGCACGCACACACACACACACACACATAATTCTGGCTGAAGTCTGTTTGACAAGCACACACAGAGAACAATATGAACACACACACACACACACACACACTCTCTGCCACCATCATTGTTGGCATGATAGTGCCGTTTATTCCCACCCTCCTGCCGTTGGTCTATGATATCAGATGTTTTGTTGGAGGGAGATGAAAACAAGACGCCTACTGTCGTGCTGCTATGGACTTCTTTGTGTTATGTTATAGTTAGGCGAGAAGTATGTTGTGTGTGAGCTTTAAGAATAGTCTGTATTTGGCTTATTGTCTTATTTAAATCCCGTGAAAAGACCAAATCCAACAATGGGTTCCACATGTTTTTGTCAATCTCAGCCCCCAGCACATTAATTCCTACTAAAGATGGAAATCTTTAAAAATGGATCATAAAATGTCACTTCATTTTATTTATTTTTTCCTCTTTCTCTGTCAATTACACTGTAGTTTTTAGAGAACAGTGTACATAGGGCATTTGTTGACTATTTTCAGCTGCGGATTAATACACGCTAGTTACTATTTATGTCATCTGGACGGTGTTTCACTCTGAAATATAGGATATCGAAACATTTATCCTTTAACTGAAGCTCTGCATCTGTGATCAAGATCATTCCTCTGGTCAGGAGATGATGTGTTAGACAGGTAAACAAAACATATTTCTACCATACGTACATATCACATCACATAACATCACATATTATTATTCTTTGTCTTTCCTCAGAATCATTCACTATTTTATTTTTCTTTTCTTCTCGACCTCTTCGAACGATTTCTTTTTTAAAAAAAGGAAAAAATCATCTACTCCCCCTATGGAGGCTGTGTTACACAGGTATTACAGCATACAGTAGTACAATGGTCTGATTCAGATGTTCACATCACAAAGAAACAGACATAAGGACGGAGAGGACAGCAGTAATAAAAACAGCCACTGTAGAGCATTGGTCCACATATCACAGTCAGAGGATGTAATTTATGTGATTATTGATTAAGTAGTTGTTAGTAAAAGCTCGAAACAGAGAGAGACAAAGGATTGTTTTTATTCTGTTCTTACCATCGGTGACTTATTAAGGCATACCAGGCTTAACATTTAATCTAGACATGTTACCTCGGACACTGTGTGTGAAAATTCATCCCAGTTTTGTTGCTAGTTTTCTGCATGTTTCCAAACTAATACACTGCTCAGACAAAAGATACAGGAGCAGACATTTTTCCTGTAGTTTAAGGGATTCTCTCCATATTTCCTTCCCTGATTACTGCCTCTTTAGGAACAATGCTGCAATATTGATGAGGATTGGGGAAATACAGAAGCCTCATGAAGGGTTGAGCTAGGAGACGGGGCCCTACAACAACATGAGATGATAAAACATTGATATACTGCTGCGGCTTTTCTCAGAAACCGTGCGTCCATTGACGGAGACGTATTGTTTCGTTAATGTGTTTGTGTGTTTTTAAACTCCTCACTTAAACAGCTGTAAAATATTTTTCTTTTGAGAAATTGAGCATGTAAATTCAATTATGCACTTTTTTTCAGCTTGAGACTAAAGTCTAAAGCTAATAACTACATTTCATATTTACTTCTCTACTTGTAATTTTACTTTCGCTACTGTCTGTCCTGTTATTCTTCCTTTTCCCACCTTAAGGAGTGGGAGAGGTTTCTTATGTTGCTCCTATCGTAAAGTCCTCTGAGACAAATCTGTGAATCTGACCTATAAAAATGAAAATGGATTGGAAGGAAAAGTCTAAATAATAAAATAAATGCACACATATTAACATATTCACTTTCTCTCTGCCATTGCAACAAGAGGATCGGCACCACTCTCTGTGTTACAGGAATAGTTTAACATTTTGGAAAATGCACTAATAGCTTAGCTTAGCATTAGTCTGGAAAAACAGCAAGCCTGGTTCAATCTAGAGTTAAGAAATCTATCTACCAAGACCTCTATAACTTCCTTAATTACACACTGAACTATCCAATTAATAACCTCTATCACACAATATTGTTATACATTTAATGTGGTGTTGTTCTAAAGGACCAGTGTAGCATCAGTCTAGTTGCAACCACCTAGTCTCTCCATCTCCTTTCTCCTTTCTAGTGAATGTACGAGTGGTATCAATGCTATTGCCATGTTACTCCAACTCTAGGCATGTCTCCCACACGATGCTGAATTATTTCTTCAAGCATGTAGCTGGAGCCATGAGAGTTGTTTGTTTCCTCTAACCTGCAAAGCAAATAAGCCTCGTGTCAAAATGTCAAAGTGTCCCTTTAATGCAAATTGGACGTGCAGACTACTACAATGGGAGTCATTCACGAAGAAACACACATAAAGACATACACACAACATATAGAAACCTTGTGATAAACATGCAGGGAGCACTCATAAATCCACCAAGCACGTGAAGCATGTACAGCATTGTCTCCAACTATGTAGTGTTCATGCTGTGCCACTAAGGGGCAGCACAGGAGCACTTTCAATGGAGTCTGTTAATATTGAGTAAACAGCGTGTGCAGAGCCAGGAAATAATCCCTTGAACATTTAACCTGCTGTTATGCCGTTGATATTTCCTCTGGTTCATCGGGCACATTGTGACGTGGCGAGGGCTATAAATAAGGCTTTTGTTTTTAATGTCAGACACTGTGACTCACCCGTGTCAGCTATTACAACCAGGCCTCGAACCTTTATAGTAACGTTCCACACACACACACTTGTTATAACACGAATGTTGTTCAGGTCAGAGGGGCAGAACAGAGGGATTGAGGAGGGAGGCTGAACAATGGTGCAGGTGTGCAGCTGGGGGAAGAGGGATGGGAAAAGGGAATGGGGGTAGTATGATTTATTCATTTTGCGAGGAAGGAGGACAGAGACAAAAATATAGAGACAAATATAGAGAGGAGCAGAAGGGGAGAGAAATAGAGGAGTTTTATACAGATGTGTTTATCATTAGTGCTTCTGTTGTGGTTCATAAGCACCAAACCGAGAGAGAGCACACTGAAATCTACAAAATTATTGAGTATGGTCGCTACAACAAAAACAAGTGTGTTTTAAGTGACACAAAAGATGATACTGAAAGCGATTTTGCCTAAGCTCCTCAGGCAGGGCAAGCCATCAGGGTCCTCTCCAAGAAGCTCAGGTTACGACACAGCTTATATGCGGTTGAAAGATCTGTGATCTGGCCCCGATGTTCATAGATCACTCAATACCGCAACTGACAAACAACCGCAGGGATGACAAGCTATTAGCCAGCAGTCCCAGCAGCCCTGTTTAGAGAGACTGCTGTAAATAACTGAGGCAAGCCAGGGGGAACATCCGCACATTTAATATTCACGGCCGTGTTCTCGTCCGTTTGTGCTGATGTTGACCACTGCGGTGAAGCGTTGTGTGGACACGTGGTGGATTCGCATGTGTGTGCAGATATTTTTGGTGTGTCTAGTGTCGTTCCCGGCCACGGCGGGAGGCTGAAAGCTCCTCGAGCAGACTGCCAGCTCCGCCAGCTCTACTCCAAAGTCAGTGAACTGCCAGAGCTCCAGATTACAGCAGATTACCGGGCAGGGTGCTCGTACACTGTCTCTGTTTCTATTTGTGTGTGTGTGTGTGTGTGTCATGCTGCATGGGGATGTTGACTCCTCATAATCAGCGAAGACAGAAACATTTCTTCCTCGATGAAGACACTGAATGATACTGAGAATAATTTGCTTTAAACTTTTCAAATTATGGCCTGATATGTCCAATTTATACCTAAATCATTTGACAGAAAGAATGAATGCTTTTGCGCCAACAAACAAGTCAAGTGTTCTCAGATACACACACACACACACACATCCTTGGATCATCACTCTTTGGTGGCAGCAATAGAAGGATTGAACACGTGATAGATATTCCCAGCATGTGGTGGATTAATACATTAATACACCCACCCCACACACACACACACACACACACACACACACACGTATTACTGAATCATAAAGAGATTACAGTCAGGGACAGGCCATGCCCAGGCAGGATCCTACCATCTGACACCGGCGGATAGGGGTGACTCATAAAGACAACAGAGATGCAACAGAGAAGTGTTTGAGTCTGTAATACAGCGTAGGGGCATCGTTCCTTCTGAGTGCCATGTAGCTCTCGGCGATACAGAAGTCAAACATCCACACGTCATCGAGAAATATTTCTTTTCAGTGACGGGTTGGGTCAACTGAAGGGAGGAGAGAGCAGGGACAGCAGGTGGGTGGGTGAGGAGGTGGAGGGGGAGGGTCTGCATCTGCAGATGTTGCTAGTCTGGATGTTGGACTTGTGCAGGAATGTGTTAGAAAGGTCTGCAGGAGTGAATGCAGGATTCAAGGTGGCGTTGTTGAGAGACAGATGACAAGGAGTCTGCTGGAGAAAGGGAGGAGTGACAGACAAAAAAAAAGAGGAGAAGAAGAAGAAGAAGAGAGAGTAAACAGCTGCTGACCATGGCTTTGGCTTGTCTGGGTCTGGGCTGCGTCCCTGTGCAATCCAAAGGTACTGTGTGTTCCTTAAACTCTGTTACTACCCATTCAGCTGCTGTTAATCATAGTTTATACTGTTAAATGACTTTTAATTAAGACAAGAATGCAACTTAAGTGTCACGGCGCGAACACAAGGAAGTGTCCAACATAATCTCAAAGTTTCCAAAGATATCAAATATGTTGGCTGAATATTGTCATCTAAAATAATAGTCATTTGCACGCATGCATCCATTGAAAAAAATAAAATTTTCACTCCCAGTTTGGATGTTTCATTTCACTTTGTAAGCATCTAGAGCTGATGAGATTAGAATTAATATTAGATTAATATTAAACAATACGTTACGAGACAGAAAATTCATCAACGGTTTTTTATAATCAATTAATAATTTTGTCATTTTACAATTGCAATGATTTACTAGCTACACGCTCTCATGACAATATTTTCCAGTTGTTTTTGTCCTAATATAATAGTAAACTTAATCTATTTGTGTCTGTTGGTTAGCTGAATTCAAATACACTGAAGGTGTCACCTGGTGTTCTGGGACTTTGTGATAGGCTTTTATCAGTATTTTGTGCCATTTTATTGACCGAACACTTGAAATAATTGTTAGCTGCAGACTTATAGTATAAAACCATCATATAGCTTCAATGAGGAGTTAACAGAGTGACAGATAACGTGTATAACACTGTGGAATAAGATCATTTTAACAACCTTAAAGCTAGTTAAGGGCGGCAACTATGTTTAAAGCTTTAACATGCTAGTCGCCGTTATGTTATTATGTTGTATTCTGCCAGTGGGAAGTCAATGTGAAACAATTATTCCTGAAAATCAAAGTGTTGAGGTGGTACACGGTGTGACTGCTGAGCCGTTGTCGGTCCCCTTACAGTGCTAACAGTGCACAGTTTTCCCTCTGCAGAAACTGGCCAGCCAGTGTTTCTTATATAACAGCTGTCTACTGTGACAAGATTCTGCAGCTACAGCCATAGGGAGTGTGCTGCCTGACCCAGATACACCCTAATACATTCTACACTAATGACTTACATTCACTCACATCTGGACTGGAGACGGAGAGAGCGATTCAAAATCATATAGCTGTACCAGAAAGAGAGAGAGCTATACTAAAGCAGTGACATGTGTCCGTGCTGTCTCGGCACGTCATGAATGACTGTGTCTGGTATTTACACTATACTGTTTACTCAGTTGCTGTGGTTTGCTACTACCTCTCACACCATGAACAAGGAAAGTTATTGTTTTTCCAGTGTATGTATGTATTACAGTTCTTGTTCTCGGTCTCCGTATCCTTTCTCTTCTACTTCCCTAAACGCTTGTGGAAACCATAAAGCTCACATCAGCCGAGCCTCCCAGATATGATTAAAAAAACTCATCCACTCTTAGGTAATGAAAATTAGAACCATTAGCCAGATGAAAACTGAAGTGGCACCATAAAAAATACTTTTACATTTTAGGCAATAACTCACTGTACTTCACACATTTAAAGTCTTTTCACTGGCACTGACAGTTGTTAGTTGAGATGGCTCTCCTGACACTATGCCATATAAAACTAACACAGATTTTGGCCCATCAGGCTTTCTCCTGGTGACTGACTGACCACTGTCAAGTTTATATGAAGCCCATGCTATGATATATTGTGTATCCAGGGTGAGATTTATCGACATCAAAGCAGCATTTCAGCAGTTCATAAAGGCTAGAGATTTATGCTAAATCTGCTTGAAACCTCTTGTCTACAGTTAACCTATCCCTCTGTTTTCAAGAGCAAGCAGAGTAGCATCAGTGTCCTCTTCCTCAGAAGCCCTTTTGGGCAAGCCCTCTACTTCCTAACTACTGATTCTGCCACCAGTCCTCCTGCCACTTGGGCATGCATCGAAAACTTGCAATAGGGAGGAGAAGACGTCCTTAACAGATTCCCAAACAACATCCCAACCCCTCTTAGGGTAAAAGCAGCAGTTCAACACAAAAGTCCTTGGAGCTGCTGTTCTTCAGATAGTCAGCCAAGTCAGGCTGATTGCAGTTGTCAGCTCATTAGGTTGTGTTCTGGCACTGGAGGACTAAGTTTACACTTGTAGCAGATGTGGGTAGAGGATCTGCTTCAGTTAGCAGCACTTGGGTTAATTTTTGCCTCATTTGATAAACTTCTGGAGTTCTTCTTGTTCCCAGGACTCTGGCAAGTAGTAGTAGTGAGACCACTTTACCGTTTGAACACACCTTCCTGCCTATATGCTCGACATATCCAATACATGTGTAGTTCGTAGTCCGATGTTACGATGATAATGTCAGGGGGCAAAATTTATAGCGGTTTCATCCACATTTCCACAAAAACCGTCGTCATAGAGAAATTTAAGTTTAAATATGTAGAAAACTGTGTTTATTTTAAGTCTCTCCTTGAAGATCATAAAGTTGCACTCTGTTGTAAAGAAGTAGTTCAAACACTGCCTGTTTTCTCACATCCACACACCCGGCCGATCACAGTGTAAAGCGGGCAAGACTGTCATTTTTTGTTAGTTACAGACACAGCCACCCTCACCATCATCCCCCAGTCTAACGTCAGAAAGGTGTGGGCGGAGGGGGTTTCAAAAGCTGTTCGACCATTCAATAAACACTTTGGCTGGAGTATACTGGCACCTTTAAACCCTTCACTACAAGTATGTGCCTGTAAACCTCTAAGTGATGATTCACAGAGGGCACTACAACCTATTGTAGCTGTTGATATATCCATTTACATTCACCATTTCTCCTCTCATTCATGCTGCTCAGCTGTTCTGTTGATGTCTCTATTCCTCCTCTTTTCTGTCTACAAGAATTTATCTCAACGTTTGGTTCGACTCTCTTAAACCTTTTTGATTAAAATAAAGAAGGTTATTCCTCGTGGAGCCATCTGTTAACATAAAATACTTCTCTCTTATTAGATTCATGCCGTTAACATTTTTCAGCACATAAATAGCATCAAAGTTCACAACTCAACCATAAATATTTGCATAGCTTCTGTGTAATCTTTGAGCTAATGTCTTAGTGCACCTGTACATTGCTGCATTACTCTATTTTCTGTATGGCACTGCATTCCTTTATTACATAGTGTTTTCTACCTTCTTTTTTACTGTACCTCCTCTCCTCTCCTCTCTTGGTGCTGTTGGCATGCAAGTCCTGATGATGACACTGCAAGTTGCTGACACTGCACCTGCAGATTTCAGGATGAGGGGAAACAGAGATGGAGGAATACAGTAAGAAGTAGAGTAAGTGACGGGTAAAAGAGACCGAAAGAGAGCGAGCGAGACAGAATGTGCGTTAGAGGAGTATGTATGTGTGCTCAGCCATGTCTTGAATGGTCCTGGATGTTATAGCGATGGGTAACTCCCAGCGTAAGCTTCATTGCAAGCCAATGCAGATGGGCAAGAAGAGGTGCAGGACAGCGAGAGCGGGGCAGGAGCAGGACAATGCAGGTAGGGAAGAGAGGTGAAACTCTAAAAGACGCTGAATACAGAAATGTAGATTTTGTCATGTGGTACTAATCATTTATTTGGGTAAATGATTTGTATTTCAACTTTGAATCCAGCACTGCAGTGTTCATGAGTGTTTCTGAGTCCTTTAAGGTCTATGTGAGCTGCCGCCCGAGGGAAGGTTGGCAAGGTATAGAGGGAAACGCTAATACACTCACACCAGTCCACCGCTAAATACTGATTTCTTTTAGATGTTCGCTCGCAGAAGTTGTTGCTGCAGCCTGTCAATGGACCTAAATTTACATCTTATAGAAATTTTTATTACCTATGCAGGTATTCTACAGTACTTCTAGAGTTTATGGGTGCATGTTCCCAAAATTCTGCTTTGCTTATAGTCTGCTTCACGCGAGCTTCATTGTGCAGATGGATTTACGTGAGAACTGTGAGACACAAAAAGGCTGTTGTAGAAGTCATCTTAGATAGATAGTCATCTACCGAAGGGCCAAAGTTTAAGGGGTCTACATACAAGCATGTTTTTGTGACATCATGTCTGTGGTCCAGTAAAGTGAAATGTGCAAACATGAAATCTCCAGCACACAGAAGAGACTTTTGAGTGAAGTATGAGAGATATTTTGTGTCCTGCAGTTAAATGTGTCTGAGCTTTCTGAAAGAGTAGATTTTGAACTGAACCTTTTGGTGAGGGAAAAAAAGTGTGGTGTGTGGTTCATAATGTCAAGAGGAGATGTTTAATTTATTTATTTTTTTTAATCCTTTGTATGTACTCTTAGGGAGGAACATTTAACTGAGTAACGCAGTCTAAGCTCTACAATTTGATAATAATAATGATAATGATGAGAAGAGGCATTCACACTGTAGCGGCAGCAAAAGGGCAAGGAGAGAGGAAGAGAAGGAAAGGATGATGGGAAGATCAAGGAAACCAGTGAAGTCAAAGTGACAAATCTGCTAATTTAACTGTGTCACAACAACTAGGCCAGCACCCTCTACAAACTGTTTTCAAAGAAACACCTTTGTTCCAGCCTGGTTCCGATATGCTACTTCTCTGTCCTCCTTTTTCCCACTACTGATGGTAATTACCACTCACAACCAAGAATAACACAATATTCAAAGCATGCTTTTTGGGAATTTTGCAGATCTGTCACTTTAGTCTAACTTGATAAAACTAACACAAGGATCTCTCAGAATTTCCTCGAATGGCCCTTCGTTATAGTGAGAGAGAAATAATGCCCAAAGTGACAAATTCTCTTCAGTTAATTTCAATTTGTCTTATTACTGGTACACCTCTATGGACAGTGGATATAATTTCATATGCTTAAGGAGTTTGTTCAGCTGCAGTTGTATTTTCTAATCATTATCTTCATGAATGTTAAAGACACAAGGTACAACATGCAAATCAAGAAAAATAACTTTATCTGTTTTTTGCAGTCTTTGGGGCTTGTTTGAGGTTTGTTTAGTGTGCATAAGCCGGTCTGCTGTGCTTCTTTAACCTTGGCCAAATGCTGCTGATGCGAGCTCACTGATTTAATTGCAGGCAAATACGAGCCTTGATGAGCAATGAAAGGTTGCCTGGCTACTGATGCACCGTGTGGCTTTCAAGGACACAATTGCATTTTGAATTCGGAGTTAAACGAGGGGAAATAAGATTCATAATGAAAGCTAAAGGGGGTCCGAGAGCAGATAAGAGAGATGGATAATCACAGTCCTTCTCTCTCTTTCCGTCTGTAAATCAAACGTTTTAATCTTTGAAAATGAAAGTTAGAGGTTCTCGGTTTGTACATTATTCATGATGACAGGTCATGTTTTCTGATAATAATATACTGTGGTGGCACAGACGACTGAGAACTGTACAGTGGTCTGTTGATGCATGATGAGCTGCAGTGGTGAGATGTGTTTAGCTGCCACCTGCTGGTGTATCTTGGTCTTGTTTTAATGTACAATATTGACAGCGGATTGTGATCAGCCTTACATCAAACCTTCTGTATAGTTTTTTGTGTATCAGCTTGTTATATTTTCCTTACTTTTCTTTGTTTCATATGCTGCTTTCATGTGTTAACTGGCTTTTTTTTCTCTATGTCTGGTGGTGATAAACTGTAGTTTGCAGAGATTTAACATGTTCTGTCTCACTTTTTAGCGGTGTCCAACCTGGATATAGAGAGCAAGCTGTCGCTTCACTATCAAGCTCCATGGCACCAGCAACACAACGTGTTTCACCCGTGTACCCGACCACCATGTCTGGAAGAGCTGCACAGAAACGCCCAGCTCAGTCTCAGAGCCCTGCACCGAGGTGAGGGAGGCTGATCCAGACCGCACAGCCGCAATACTGTGGGTGCAATTTACACGGATCGTAGAGTTTTTATATGTGGGTGTTTGGGTTTCACAGATGAACAACAGCGCCACCGCTCCACGAGTCGGGAGAGAAACAGGGTGACCATCTCTATCTCGGTGGCACCCCCGATGCCCACCTTCCCTTCGCCGCACTCCATCCGCCGGCAACAGAGGAGTCGCCTGGCACGAGCGGTGAGGAAAACGCACTGTGCACAAGCGAAAATATATCTACCAATATAATCAACCAGTCAGGAAGCAGTATTCCAGAAATTGATTACTTTAAATTGCAGGAACTAAGATTATGTGATTGTATTCCTTTGTAAGCCAATAAATTCTGGGCTCATGTTACGGGAGTTGCCTTGTACACATTGAAAGAGGTCTGGGATAGTGAGGAAAACCTTCACATAGAACATCAAGGGAACTCATTTTCTGTTTTTCTTATTCATATTTTTTTTATTTCACATTTATTTGTGCTTATTGACACCTTTGGTTATTATTAAACATGTGTTACAATAAAATGATACGATATCTCATTCTGATGTTGCCATGCAGCAAGAGAGAGCAGAGAGGGAGCGAGAGTTAGACTATCAACCCAGGAAGGTAAACACATATTTGTCTGTGTTTTCATGTCAGTTAATGATTTGTGTGTACAGTTACTGCTGTGTGTGTGTCTGGGGTTTCACGTAATATTGCACTACAGTAATACATTAGCTTCCATTATAAACATTGTTTTTATTATGTGGTTGCTCTGGTACCAGTTCTGGTACCATATTGGTATACATTATGGGTATATTTAGTCTTCTTTTAGCACACTAATCTTGAGAATTTCGTTCTTTCTCTGAATCTCTTGAAGGAGAGGGCAGTGAGAGAAACAGAGATCCAGACCATTCAGAGAAAAGTAAGAAAATGTCCTGACACGTGGTCAGAAAAATGTAAAAATAGATGAAAGACTTGACCAATGTTACCCGTGTTTATACACACTGCAACGTATGTGTGCGTTTTCTTGCTGTCACAGGAGAGGCCGGGAAGAGAAGCAGATATTCAAACGATCCAAAGAAAGGTAAGAAAGATGTTTAAATGATGAACTATATCTGACTTCTACTGTAATGAATTTTAACTCAGGTTTTCCTGAATGTAGTTATTGAAAGACTAATATAAAACATATAAAACAATGCATTGTCTGTCTCATTCATCTTTCACCTTTTGGCTTTCCTTTAATGTTTTTATTTTAAATGATTTAACCTATTGGATTACTCATGTCATATCATCTGTTCTTTTGTTTTCCTTTTGTTGTATTTTGTGTTAATAGTTTGAGTGCTTTTACTCACTTCACCCTTTTGAGAGTTGCATCTTCATTCCATGGAGTAGAAAGGTATCAAGCATTTGTGTTGTTAACTTTCTGTTTATCCTCTAGTCACATTATTTGTCCAGTAGTTCACTCTCGTTTACCTTTGATATTGTTTTTGTCATTACATATCTATTGAAAAATGGTAAAATTGTGGCTGTGCCACGCTTCATTGTTAATAATTCCTTTTAACCTGTACAACAAAGGTAGCTATTATTGCGTATAAAAACTACAGGATTGTATCAGCACCTATCTGTTTCTTCCAGGCTACCTCGACAGGGGAAGGTGAATGTGGTGAGGTCCCGGGAGGCCACAGAGCCAAGGCCTCAGCCCCCAATGCCCCCTCGACCCAGGATAAACAAACTAACTGGTCCAAGGAAAATGTCCCACCATCGGATCAGAAGACAACTGCCGATTCTCATGCCATCTCCTCCTGCATCATCCCCATTAATGTCACAGGTAAGACAAAGAAGAAAAACAAACAAAAAAATAATAAAGAACAAGGTTGGCCTGAATGGGAATCAACCCTGGGGCGTTATTATTGTTAAGCAACTGTACAAACAACTGACCAAACAGCAGCTGTCGCCATATCAGGAATAAAACCCAGACTGCTTGCATGGAATCAATGAATCCTACCACTATACTATATGGGAATGAGTATCAAGATGATATTATTTAGTAAAAACGAAGCAAGCATTGTTAACCTCTACTGTATTTAACAGTCTATTGTAAAGATAAATATATTTCACTTTCTATATGCATATGGCTTATGGCTTCTGTGTTGTTATTGCAGGAGTTGGGTTTGACAGGGAAGCAAGTGCTCGTTGCTCTCTAGTCCATTCCCAGTCTGTTCTTCAGAGGAGAAGGAAGCTGAGAAGGAGGAAGACTATCACAGGAATACCCAAAAGAGTACAACACGACATGGGTATGTTATAGAGCACACCTGCTAACTGGTAAAAATTTTGAGGGAATTATAATGTATTGGTGATCAATCTGTAGGTTTGGCAAATTACTATTGGTAGGTTATATTAATTGGTTTTAAGATAAAAGAGCAGCAACAATCACATGCAGACAAAAACACCTGGCGGTCCTTTAAACTGTCCAACCCAAACTGTAATAGGTACTTGTGCGATATCTCCTGGTTCACAGTTTTATAATGAAATGGGCAATTGTCATGTACATTTCAGATGGTTTCACATTCAAATAATATGGATTTTAGTAAAATGGACTGTTGATTTGTTCACAATCTGATTATGAATCAGGGAGGTCCCAATTCTCAGCAATAAAGCTACTCTGTAAAAAGTTACCATTACATGTAGAAGTATAGGCCAAAATTACAAAAATAAGAGTATGTGGTAAATAAAAAAACAAAAAAAAAACTTTGTTGTTTTGTTGTTCACCTTCCAACATAGAAACCATGTTTGGTTCCTTATATCCTCTGAAGAAAAGGTCTGTATGATATTTCAGAGACTCAACATGCTTTGTCTCTTTGCATTCAGACTCAGATGAATCACCTGTAGCAAGAGAGCGCACAGTGATCGTCCATGCCAATCCCCACCAACTCTCTCTCTGTCATGAAGACCTCTCAATTAGTGGTCGTCTCCATCACACTCGTGACTCTGGCTGCCAGACAGATGATTTCCTTATAGCATGTAAGTTTCTGAAAATCGACATAAATTTGGTTCTTTACTGCTGTTCTTTTTAGTCTGTGAGGGTCCCATATTTGTGCTATGAATGAGAATGAGACATTCCTGATTTAAATTAAATTACAATTTGACTTTGCAGTTATTTCTGTGATGATTTTGTAGGATAATCCTTCTCAGATAGCTGCCAATGCTAATTTTGAACAGGACAACCATCTGAAGGCTGCCAATAATACCAAATCAGTAGTTTTACACAAACAAGATCCATCAAACTGGAATTCAAATTATTTATTTATAGAAACTTGTTATAGTCCATATGGTCAACATTCGTGTTAATTAAGAAATGTCTCCTTCTACTCCCCCTTTCTTTCTTCTATCTTTCCCTCTGCAGGTACAGCTGCTCCCTCCAGAAGGCGCATCAGAGCTCAACGTGGCCATCAGGGAATCCCTGCCTCTCTGTCCCATTCAACAGGCAACATTTCTTCCCTGGGTGACCAGTCAGATTCCACATACACCAGTGTTGCAGTCCATGGTGGACGCTTGCGCTCTCGTAGCCTACCGCGAGAGGGTGGACGTCTCATGGACAGTGACGAAGATGATGATGACAATTATGATGATGATGACGAGGACGAGGAGTTGTCACCATACGAAGCAGAGGACTTTATTCCACCTGGTCCTAGTCCGCGAATGAAGATGATGATGATGAAGGATGAAGAAGAGAGCACAGATGACCAGGCAGCTCCTGAGCCACTGCAACTTGGAAGCCTAAAAAGGTTGCAGCGATCTGGGGAAAGAGACAGAGGGAGTGGAGGAGGAGGAAGCCCAGAGCATAGTTGGATAGAGAGGGGCCGTTCTCGCTTGCCCCGCAAGGCTGACATGGGTAGCTGTGAGATCTCATCAAGTTCAGATACTTTCAGCAGCCCTATTCACTCTGTGTCTACAACTGGAGTTTTAGGCAGCCATGTGGATCACAAGGAGGACCATCAGTCGTCCAGTGGTAACTGGAGTGGTTCCAGCTCCACCTGCCCCTCTCAGACATCTGAAACCATCCCTCCACCCTCTTCTCCGCCACTGACAGGTTCATCCCACTGCGACTCAGAGCTGTCACTCAACACTGTGCCCAATGCCATTGATGAGGGATTCTCCATGGATCCCTCATACCACTCAGACCTCAGACCCCAGGGCCAGGGCCACAGGTCAAGCTCGTTCACATCGTCTGCCACAGACCAGCTTGACGATGCAGGGGTCAGTACAGCCAGTGAGGGGGAGTGGACATACCCTGCAGACCAAGACCAGACTGATCCGGACCATGACCCTGACCAGACCCAAAATCTGAGCCAAAGTCATGGGTTAGCCCAGGAGTACAGATCCAAACAAGGTCTAGAAGACCAAACCTGTTTCAGTGACAGCAAGACCAGCAACACCGAAAAAGAGCCTGGCTCTCATTACCCATCTGATACAGAGGGTTTCTACTCCTCTTCTGTGCACTTTGGAGAGTGTAATCAGAGTTACAGGGGATACATGTATAACTATGCAGACCCAGGACCTGACTGTGGTCAATCCAACACTGTGGCAGCATCACTATCCCATGGAGTTTACCCCCAGCCCTCAAATGACTACAGAGCAGGCACTATGACCCTAGGGAGGACCTGTCGTCCTCTGAGGAAACCAAAAGTCAAACCCCCACCACCCAAACGGACCTCTTCACTGAAGGAGACCAGTAGTTGTGTTGATGTTGGAACAGACACACAGGCAGATCAGGATCAACCAAAGATGGTTAGTGAACAAGAGCTTACCTTGTCTTCCACAGATATGAAGCTGGAACTGGAGCTAGAGCTTGGAGGTGCTCCAGAACCATTACAGACATCTTGTCTAGTGGCAGAGCCTTTGGGAACTTGGGGAATGGGACTGGGTGAAAGCGTCGATATAGTAGAGCCCATGTCCTTCAGCTCTGCAGATACACACTCATTTAAGGATGAAGGTGCTGTGCAATCTGACTATGCAGATCTATGGCTTCACAACTCTGAGCTGAAGTCCAACAATGGTGAGTACACCTCCATGTCCAATTCAAGCACAGCCACAGGCACTACAGTCATGGAGTGTATCAAGTCACCAGACAGCTCTTCCTCCTCCACGGAAACCCAAACCCAGGGTGTTGCCCAGGCTTCAGAAACTAGAGCAGCTAGTCCACCTCTCCCGCCTGGAGACTTCAAACTTGGATCACCTGAGAAACTTGCTGGCCTGGCTTCACCATCAAGTGGCTATTCCAGCCAATCAGAGACTCCAACGTCAACCTTGCCCTCATCTTCGGCAGCATTCTTTCCAGGGCCTCTGTCTCCCTCAACTGGAAAGAGAAAGCCTAAAGTGCCCGAGAGGAAGTCTTCTCTCTCTTCCCTGCAGCACTTCTCCAGAGATGGAGCTTCCATTTCTTCTGGCTATAAAAGAGACCCAGACTTCCCACCTCCACCTTCTCAACTTGATCTTAATGTTCTCCATGGTGGTTATGTCAGACACACACTATCCCACCGGACGCATCACATGCACACACTCCACCACAGCAAACACAGGGTTGCAAGTATAACCACTGGAACAAAGTTGTTGGTCCCTGAGGCATCAAATACTAACCCACCACCAAGTTCAAACACTGCTCCAACAATTCCCAGCTCCAACCTATTGGTGATAACTCCATCTGCTCTTCGTTCAGTACAGCTCCATTCTGTTAGCCAATCTACAGATAGTGCTACCGCCACAGATCAGGACACAGCAAGTGGAGCAGAGACTGCTACAAGACCCAAATGTCCTCCGAGTGTTTCTACTCTGGCTCCACCACCTATCAACACTAGGCCTCTCCCTCCTCGCAGACCACCTCCCAGACCTCCATGTCATGACCACACCTCCTCCCCTGAACACGTGCAACCACCTCCCCCTGGTCGCCACCCTGATGGGCCTCCATCCTATGAAAGCCTGCTTCTCAGACAGGACCGGTATGGACCTGGAACCTTCTGGGCAATGACGGCCTTTAGAACGCGAATGGACCCATCATCAGAAGAAGACAGCTCACCCTTGCATCGGCCTGTGCCTCGTGCTCCCCACCCTTCGCCTGTGGATCTACACACGCATATCCACTCGCACACGGAGTTCAGAGGCCTCACGCACTCAGCTCATGCACACTCTGAGTTTAGGGTTTTGGGGGAGCGTTCGTTCTCCCAGGATGATGATGATGATGATGACGACGACGAGGAAGAGGACGAGCCGGTGAAAGAGCCACCAAGGGCTGCATGTTCCAGAGGAGGCATGCGATCAGACCACCCTCCACCCCCAGCGTATGAGTTTGCTGGGGGATCCCACTTAGACTCAGGGCCCTGGGCTAGTCCAGTCAAAGTGCCTGGTACCACAATGGAGACATCGCATCCTTACCTAATCAGCGATGCAAGGAAAGGAGGACAAGAAGATCAGGAAGATGAGGAGGAAGTGACATCAGGTGCTACCAGAAGTGCCCATCAGCAGCAGCAGCAGCCACAGGAGAGCAAAGATGACTCCACCACTCCTGACACTGAGGATTACTTCAGTAAAGGTAAGCTTTTAAGCTTAATTAAATTATCAGAAGTAATAGCCAACTCTTCTAGAGAGATTACAGAAAATAACAGAAAATACTACTATTTATTTATGTAAGAATAGAGCCAAGTGTTAATACAATAGATCATTAATCATGCAGTACTACTAAGATTTACAGGATGGTTATTTCACCAATTGTATACTAAATAACCAGACAACCAGATGACATGTGATAGGGATGTTGTGTGCTACAGATTCCACACCCAGTGATAATTCACTCTCCCCCCTGACGGATGACACCAAAGTGGATGATGACATTATCATCACATCACCCAACAAGACCCGTACAACTGAGGACCTGTTTGCCATGATACACAGGTGCTGTAAATTAAATGTTTGACTCTGTCTATAGCATCTATGCACTGCATGTACATGTGCATTTATTTATTTAAGATTTTAGTGGTGATCCTCCAGCAACCTCTCTTCCCCAGCTACTTAAATCTTTATCTAATCTTATTTTGTGTATCCAAAATTGTATGTATTCATCCACTCTCTACTTCCTCATTCAGATCCAAGAGAAAGGTCCTGGGCCGTAAAGATTCAGGAGACTTAAACATGAAGTCTCGTCTCTGCCCTGCACCACCAGTGGCTCCTGTCTCCACAGTCATTATCCCACCAGCGCCTCCTCTTAACATCCCAGCCACCTTGCCCACTACTGCTGGGTCACAACGAGCTCCTGTGCCAATCTACCGCAGCGCCAAGAAATCCAGCACGTCCAATGAGGAGTTTAAACTCCTTTTGCTCAAGAAAGGTAGCAGATCTGATTCCAGCTATCGCATGTCAGCTACAGAGATTCTGAAGAGCCCTATCACCCCTAAAACCCCAGGGGAGCCCCTTCAGGAAGGGCCCATTAGACAGGCTGAGGAGCCACTCTCTACACTTCAAGAGCCGCCCATTTCTGGCCTGGACCCAATCCAAATACCAGGTCTTTTTCCCAGGGCCAACTCTGAGAGTTTCACCCCTAAAAACCTGCCTATGTCGGCTGCATCTCGACAGGGGCGCTCTCGGATCCCCCCTGTAGCCAACAGCAGTCGCTACAGTACACGCAGTCGACTCTACACAGCCCCCATGCAAGCCATTTCTGAAGGGGAGACAGAGAACTCAGACGGGAGCCCCCATGATGACAGATCATCCTAAAACCACCTGATGAGAGATGTCCTCTATTCTTAGCTGTGTCCTACATTTGAAATGGCCCCTTCTACTTTTATACTCTTAGGTGTGTCAACCAGGCCAACAGACACACATAATCTGACTGTTGCTAAAATGCACTCAATTTTGGATCTACTATTCTATTTAAAGGGTGTAAGACAGTGTTGTGAGATGCTGAACTATAAAGGGATGATTCTGATTATGAAAACTTTGAGGAAATACTGTATTATCAAAAGACCTCATAGTTAAAAGAGCAAGACTTAAAACCTTTTTTGATTGAACAGTCTTTTTTAAAAAATAATAATTTAAAAAAGTCCCTAATGTTTGGTAAATTATAATAAGAAAAGAAATTGTGTGGAGTATGACAACGTGCGTGTGCATGAACAAGCACATGTAACATCCACTGATATTTCTACTTCTTGTGTTTTGAATGGTGTGTGTGTGTGTGTGTCGCTGAGTAACTGCTTTCCTTTTGAAATTAAAAATTCTTATGAAATTTAATATTCTTTAAACTTGGCATTGGCCAGACTTCCCAGAGTCCATACTCAAGATTCCTGCCAACAAGCAAGGGTTGTTTAGTGGTGGACGTTACTAACAACACAGCACCAACTTACCTATTATATTTCCATCAGCAGACCTGGCATAGAAAATATATCACACAGAGCCAATCATATATTTCTTCACATTAATTATATCCAAAAAGATAACATAATGCATGTATTTTTGTAAAACTGCGCCTCAGAACATGATGATAAAGTTTCACCATGTTGCATGACCCTATATGGAAACATCCCCTGGATCCAGGTTTCTGTCGACATTTTTGTGGTTCCTTTGTATTATAAAAATAATTAGTCTTTCACTGTGAAAGGTTTTAGTGACATTTGCCAGTGATCTAAATTAATTTGTCTTGGATTTGAGTGTCTAACAAGAAGGAGCAAGGGCTTGCGCCTAGATGGGGCCCATTTGTCAAAGATACAGGCTAATTTTGGACAATCGCACAGTGGCCTTTCTCTACTAGAGGTGGTTGTATTAAGCAGGGCATTTATAAGTCCCTGTCCATATACATGGACCTGCGCCATGTTCCACCAGAATTCAATCACATACGTATTTAGACCCAACCTTGAAATCTAGTATGTTAAGACTGATTTAGCTTTCCAACTGCTGGCCAGTCTTGCTGTGCTGACTTGAAGTGGAAAAGGTGCATTTCAAAGCAGTTTTAAAGATACCATTGAGTGCAGACGGTGAAAATGCTTTAGAGGGTCCTCAATCGGTTTGACAAGAGGTTAATTTGGAAAGGTTTCCAAGAACCAACCTCATTTTTGCACTTCATGATTCTTCAAGAATATTCCTTGAAAAGAAAATATATCTTATAATGAAATTGCATATGTATATTTGTACTGAATATAAAAAGTCATATCTATAAAACAACGAGCAGAAAATTTTATAGGGAATCAACCTGAGTGTAGCAAAGAAGAACAGGTCTCACTGATACTAACATCACACATGACAACGTATAACAATGTACACTGTTCTCCTCTCCTCGTTGCCTCTCCTTCATTTGCACTGACCCAGTAGCATTAGACAGGTGAAAGCTCAACCCAGTGGCTGGTGTACACCGTTTTGTCTTACCCTCCAAACTGCATTTCACAAAGTGTGAAAGAGAGGAGACAAGAGGAGGAAAGGACTACATACCACCAATATATGTCAGCAATGCATCCATTGCATTGCGGCAGCCTTTTCTATCCAACACCAGGGTTAGAGTACTGAAATCAATCTCATCCTTCCAGTAAATGGTTGAGCATGTAGAGTATCCAATGTGCGACAGAAGCAAGTTTGAACTCTCACCTGCCTACCACAGCAAACACAACACATATACTGTACTTCTTACATTCAGAGACCGTACTTCAGTAGAAACCATTCACTGTATTCTGTGAATACCTCAGCAAGCATATTACTGTTTTATTGTAAATGCTATAGATAGATAGATAGATAGATAGATAGATAGATAGATAGATAGATAGATAGATAGATAGATAGATAGATAGATAGATAGATAACAAAAACACAACTGTTTGATACTCAGCGAATTTGAATTGCAGAACTGACACTGTGTAAGATGGAGAGAGTAAAAAGCTGTGAAATGATTATTAGAATTTTACATTCGTCATACCCATATTGCTGACGCGCACTTGTTCCTGTTCATTGTTTTATTTGTTGTGTTTTTTATCGCATGCAATAAGTGAAGAAAAAAAAAGGAAGAAGAAAAGAATACGACACCACCATATCATTATTTTTTATCTAAGGGATGTCTCCATACCACGAGAAAAAGATTTTGTATTTTCCGTTCAAATGTCAAGTTCAATAGTGTGTTCTATAGATGTACAAACTGTCTGGCTAATTCTGTTCTGTATAGTCGTGATCACAAACAGGGGTTTATCTTGTACTGTATATCTACTCACTGGACAATCATACGTATAAGAGACTGTAAAGAAAATGATATAGAATCTGTTGGGATGGAGAATCTGAACACTTTTGGTGCTGGGTCCTAGTCTTGCTGGAGCTGCGGAAGTTGCGGGAGTGAGAGAAATATTTTCCAGGAGAAACAGCTGATTCACTTTAAAGTGCATATCTGGACAAGCCACTTTGGATAAAATGTACAAAAAAAAAAAGAAATGGAAAAATATCATTTCATATACCCCAAAACTAATCTGACCTGATGAAAGGGTCATTGTCTTTACTTTTGACTTACAGCAGAGTATTTTGATTTGAAAACATTGTTACTGAATGATTAAAATACATGAATCATTAAGGTTGATACAGTATTACATGAAAATCGCAATGTGACTGTGAAATACCATTTGAAAGTTTAAAAATACTCAAAGTATTTGACAATTTGTTTAGTGGGATTTTTCCGTACTGTACCTGACAGTGATGCTATAGAGGATTTTTTAAAGACTGTCTCCTTTACTTGTGAAAGCAGTGGATACAATTTGATCAGAGAGAAAAACTACGAGGTCGCCATGTGGACTCTAGTTTAACCCTCTCAAACCCCGGTCCTTAATAGTCTGGGAATACAACAAAACAAAGCTCTTCATAGAGTTTTTGTCCCAACATGTTTGCAAATATCTGCACGCAATTTTGCCCTAAAGGGAAGTGTGACAAAAACCACTGGATAATTTTTTCTCAAAAGTGTACAGTATGGAATAACACTAAACAGACTTTAAAATATGTTGACAGAGAAGAGAAAAATACAGACACAGTGTAACTATATCTATTTAAAAGAGGCTCCATGTTTAAAACTAGCTAGGACTTAACAGATTTGAATCACTTTTGTATTTTTGTATAAACCTGTAAATAAGTTTTTAAAGAAAAAAATGTTTCAAATTCTTTCTTTTGTAAAATAAACCAATAAAATTAATAAAAACAAAAAGTTTTTTTTTTTTTTTTCAAAGTTTACATGATTATTTCCAAGCCTTTGTATATTTTGGAGCTGTGCACCACCTTCAGTCTTGTATTTATTTTCTTGGGGAGGGGTTACAACATTGTGAAAATTCCATTATTCTATATCTAATTCATTTTAACAGCTCATCAGGCTGCTTAGTAACTGTGCATAGAAAAAAAAGCCAATAAATGTGATTGCATTGAAACGGAAGGCCTTTTGTGTGACACTTTTCTATTTTCTACCCCGACATCAGGACCGAGCGCACCGAGACGATCTCTCCACTAGATGGAACTGCTTGGCTGTTTCAGTGTCAACTGCTGTGTTCCTCCTTGACGTGAAGCTACTGGCGTTGAACACATTTCAACTGGGTTTCATTAAATGACATGAAATAGCAGAGGTCAGCTCAGGTGTTTCCACTGATACTAACAAAGGTGTCGTTCCATTTGTTGCAGCAGTGCTTCGCAGTGAGCCAACATGCACCTCAGCAGACTCTGTTTGACCTTAATGGAACTGGACCTTAATTGTCTCATAAGTCTGATAATTGTGACCAAATAAGGCAGTAAGCTTGACTTTAGACTTAACTAAATAACTTTACTCTCTAAAAACTTGATTTGTACGCAGCTCTGAATGACATTCACATTTCATTTCCTCTGTTTTCTCGTAATAACAAGTATAATTTGTTTCCTTCTCAAAAATGTATGTTTATTCATGTTATTTATGTTAATATGTTTATTAATGTTGAAATAACAATGTTGTCATCCCAAGATAACAGAAAATATTTTCTCAAGATAAAACGTATTGCAAGATAACAGCATAATAAATTTGAGAAAAGTCAAGAAAACAAAAAGACTAGTCTGGTATATTAAATCATTGCAACTTCAGAGAAACAGAACATTGCAGCTGTGATAATTTAATATATTAGACTATCTTTCTCTCTTCATCATGTGATAACTACATTTTTTATTTCAGGACAATCATACAAATAACTCCAGATGTAGAGAATAAATAAATAAATAACTTCTTATCATGATAAAATGAAGAAAATAAAATGTATGAACGCATGACTGCTTAGAGCTTCCGTAGAAAACAAAAGCATTCAATGCCAATTCATTTTTAATGGTAATCGACTTGTATTTTGTGTTTCTTCACTTGAGGACCTGACTAGAAAACAGTAGTTTGTATGTCATCTTAACTCCACTTAAGCAGTTTCCTTTAGTCACTTAAGATTTATACTTTGTGTTTTACTTTACTTTAGTTACTTTGGGCTGTGTGTTTGTGTGGAAGGAGCTATATAAATAAATAAAGTCTGATTTTATTTTATATAAAAGCTCCACAAAGACTAGTAAATTGAGTTAATGATTTCCAAGGTAAGTAGTGTTTCAACCCTCGACGGTGTTTTCCTGGGCGAGGCGTCTTGTTGATGTAATGTTAGCTGTAGCCAATGATAACCAGCTAATTAACGACGTTTAAGTGTTTGTTGTGGGCACTGTACGTTAGTCAGACTTACTTTGACTCCGGTGGGAGGTTAAAACTCGGTGATAATGGCCGGTGCCTCTCAAACTGCTCACCGTTTTCCGTTCATTTACGTGAAAACAACGAAACACACCGCTAGCCGTTAGCTTCTCTAGCTCCAGTTAACTACAAACTGAAAGTGCCACTTCTTAATTAAGTCGACTGTCACATCAACTAATGACACAAGTTCCTACTCGCTACTATAGCCGGAAACTGTCATAGAATACTGTTATTACATAAAACATGTTGAAATTATAAGTTAATACCATCCAAAATTATTGGATACCAGCCGTGTTGTAACTTAACTGTACTGGAGCTTAAGTATAATTTGAGAAGACTACTTTATGTAAGCTACTTTAAAGTCCAATCCACTACATTTGTTTGACAACTTACTTAAGTAAATAAGTAATAATAATTCAGTTAAAATGATGTGTTGATCCTAGGGAACAGTGCTGTGTGGCAGCAGTAAGTTATATAAAGTAGTTACCAGATTTACCAGCTGTGAGAATAAAGTTATGTACACATCAATGTATAAATAATTATAATCCAATCATATATTATAATACAAATCATTCTGAATCTGAAAAGGACCATTATACATGTACATGAGTACTGCTATTTTTGGAATTTGAAGTATCTTTTGATTACTTTTTCTTAAGTAAAAGATATGAATACATCTTCCACATTTCCTCTTGAGAAAATGTATTTAGTGAATACTTTTTTATCCAAGGGTATTATTTTTTTTTTCTTTTAACTTGATTTAAGCTAGACAACATTAATCCCAGACATATTATCTTACATTACACCTTAAAGATACTTATTCACAAGGATTTAGTCCACAAAGTCATATTTGTTTCATTCCATGGGGTGAAAGCACTCTTAGTCCCTCTACTTAATGTCATTGTAAGTAGTGTGTCTACTTTTGAACTGTTACTGGTTCTTGTTAAATAAATTAACTATCCAGCTTCGTGGCAGGGAGCTGGCCTTGGTTTCCTTAAAACCACACATACTATTTATTCAACATTGTTTAGCACATAAATAATCATAAACATGTGGTGGAGTAATATCAGTTTTAGCAAGCAGGAAACAACCATTCCTTAAAAAAATCTGCAAGAGGAGTCATAATTAGCCTGTTTATCTTGAATGCTGCTGCTGAGATATTTGAACTGGCTGATCTTTGGAACAATGATTCCTATTGGACTGTCACTTTCCTTAAATAAGACATCCATGACCCTTTGACCTCCCCCAACCCCCATACCCTCCAGACATAGACACACACTGACACGCACACATCAACCAAAACTAAAAGGACATTCAACTAATTTTGGTGCTTCTTTTTTTTTTTTTTGCATTTATGTATTCATTGACCGGGTCACAAGAAGAAACTGAGGGTTATTGCAATGATTAACAGGACGTTTTATCATAAATTAATCAATTTTCTTCATCCAAGTCTCTAAAGATAAAAACAAGAAATAAAAACCTCTTTGTCCAGTTTGGTCATGCGCATAACTTTTCACGATGGATCACAAATTCCTTTGATTTAAGGGGTCAAAAAGGTTCTCCGGGCTATTTAAAACAAAATGGTGGTCTCGTACTGGGGTCTCAAACATTAAGATGATGTAAACAAATGTTTAATTGTGAGAATGCATATCAAACATATTTAACAAACATCTTTTGTTGAACGTACAGTAAAAAGTCGTTTATATATATACACACACATGAAACGCCGCAGAGCGATAGATGACAAGGCATAAAAATATACATAGTTGGTTATTGTGCAGTCCCTCTATGTTGTAGTAATGAACACAAAATGCTAATGATGTAAAACATCTTCTAAGAAACAACCCCTACTAAAACCTGAGTTTCACATTAAAGCAAAACGGCTTCAAGTATCAACTTGTTACCACTACAGGAGAGCGACACTGTGAAATGCAGCTACAACACACATGATTTGGTTTGAAAATGGTTCTGAAATGTTCAGAAAATTAGTATTTCTGCCGTTGATAACAGATAAATACTTTGAGCATGTGAATAATTACTCAGATACAACATCGTCCTGTAGGTAGTTATTTGACGGTGCACACAAAAACAATTTTCAGGCAGAAAAAAATTTGATTACACTTACGCTTGATACAGATTGATACACTTTTTGATACAGTACAAAATGATATCAAAAAACAACCTTTTGGCTTGACTTTATACAAAACAGCTTCTCCATCATGTACTCTCCATGGAGTACCTTCACGTCCTGTACAGCACTCGACTAGACAGTTAATGGCCTTCTCTTTATTTTAATGTCAACACTTACAGTATTCCAGTCATTGTATCCATATCTCCTGTGTGTGTGTGTGTGTTTGTGTGTGTGTTTGAAAGTGTGACTGTCAAAGCATAGTACAATCATGTAGCTACGTCAGGGCTCAAGCTGTAATGGTACAGCCTGAATGTCTTCCAGCACACAAAACGGACACAAATAAAAAGAGAAATCACTCTTCACTAACTGATTTTCTACGTCTACAGCCTGCGCTGCAGAAACACAACTGGTGAAAGGTTTTCTTCCAAAATAAAATATCCACCATTTAAATAAACATCTGCCCGATCTGCAAAAGTTCATTCATGATATCTGACAAAAAATACTTCAGTGTTTGAGGACACGAATCATTCGTGTGATGATTGACTACAAGAAACAAGATTTTGGAATGAAACCCTTCAACACTTCTCGTGCATGTAACTGGGGCACTCTCACTGTTGTTTAGTACCTGCTAGTAATAATGCTCACGACTTCATACATTCACTGGCTTGCATAAACTCAATTTGACTTCAATCATTTTCAGTCTTTCAGTCATTCAGAAACTTTATTGCATTGTTAGAAATGATGCAGCGAGACGTTCACTGCCAGTACCTGAACTAACTTTCCCAATCTTGAGTGCAGAGCGTCCATTCCTGAAATTCTGACCAGGGAAAACATACTTCAGCCACCAGATATCCGAAGAGATGAAGCTGCAAAACTTACAGCGTGTGTCTCTGTGTCTGTGTGTCTAGGAAATGTAGAGTATAATTAAACATTTGTTAAATTATGGACTCCAGTTCTTCATAATAAGGCAAAAAGACACTAACATGAATAAAAAACATGCCTACACTCATATCTGATAGTAACTACACTTATACAAATGATAAATTCATGTACAGTGTATCTGTTGTAATGTGAAACTATAGTCTGTAAATTAAATAATAGATGTGATGTCAGACCAGGGTCATGGCCAGGATTTTAGAAATACTGAGGTCATAAGTCCCCCGATGCACACTCCAAAAAATGATTACATTAATGATGATCACGTTTTATTCAGTTAACTTTTCAATTATACTTTGTTACTTTTATTTCCCATCACGACGTCTAAATCCTGTTCCAAAACCTTCTGTACACCGCCCAGAATTAAATACTATTGATTTTTTAAAATATATCGTCCAAAAAGTAGTCAAATTTAAACATCTTGATTCTAAAAAAATACTGGAATCAGTTCCTAAAATGACCATCAAGTGTAAGTTCGCACTCCACAGGCAGAGGACTTGACCTCAGCGCCCTAAATAGTAGCTACAACCCTGGTTCAGGTGGATTTACACTGCACTACATCCCTGTAGAATGATGCGTGTTTGGTTGCCAGTGAGTAAAAAGAGAGAGCGCCTTCATCCTCTATTGTTTGGTCTGCTTCAGCTTCTCGATGTGGTGACACAGTTTGAGCGCAGGGCCCAGTTTCAGTCCCATGTACTTCATAATGATATCACTGCGCAGAAGCATCAGAGCTTTGCCATCAATCTCCTGTAGAGAGAGGGGAGTGCGCTGTCAGCAGGGGGGCCACGTTACAAACACTTCCATTCAGAACGATTCCATCAAAGCGACAATGACTTGATTAAAGCGCCGAATGGCGGAAATTCTGGTTTGTGTTGAGCATTGAGACTAAAAGCTGAGGGAGAGTTTATTTAACCAGGCGACGGCATGATACAGCGCAGTGTGTAAAGTAGAAGAAAGACAACATCAGTGAAATACTCACGTGTTTCCTGAACAGCTCGATGTGCGGGCCGAGAGTTTGGGGATCAGCCTCTTGGACAAACCGTATGACATCATCGACTGACCAGGAAGAAGCGTCATTCCCTGAACCCTCTTTGTCTTGTTTCACGTGGTCTGGGCCTGTTGTTGAGCTAGCTGCTGTGACAATAAAAGAGAGAGAAATGAAAACAAAATCAGATATTATACCATTTTATTCAGCAGTGTTGCAGTAAGAAGTCCTTGAGTCCAAAAATGTCTTTTAAATCTGTAATATTTAGGCCAAATTAAACAAAAATGGCGGGACATCCTATAATAATTAGGAAAAGCAAGTTGACCATTTCACCCTCCCCAAAAGAATATTTCTTAAGATTAATTAATTAATTAATTCTTTTCTCATGTTATCTGTAGCTAGAAAGCTACAGGCATCAAAACAGGCTGGATGTACTACTCTGACTTAGTGCTGCATGTCAGCTGAACACTTGCGTTCCTTTGAGGGAAGATGGTAATCTTTTCCCCAAACAGTTTTGAGCAGAGCAAAATAATACGATCTTCCAGTTTAAAATGTATGACTTCATAGTTTAATAAAATTCCCCCTCAAAGGAACTGTCTCTAAGAATTAGATTACTCCTGGTAACTGTGTGTGTGTTTGTGTTTAACCCTACCCTCCACTCGTCTGTGCGCACACACTGGGCCGACTTCAGCTGGGTTGGAGCTGACGCGCCGTAGTGGCGGCGCCGTGTGCGTCTGTCCGGGGTAATATTGCCGCTCCTTCTTTGCTGCTCTGTAGTCTGATGCGGTGTGAAGGGAGCGGTTGCTGGTGGCGGGATCCTTTGACGAATCGTCATTGGGCACGCCGTTCTCAGCGTGAGACAGTGGTTCTGTTTCGAGAAAGGACGAGAGAGACAGTAAGAACAGCAGAAAAAGGCTGCACTGCGCTGCATTATGCACACAGCCATAAAGTGAATGAATTATGTAGGTAGACTCAGGAGGAAATGTCTGAGGTTTTATTTGTCTAATGATGTCAATGCTTATAGTAGCACAAGGAAGCCACAGCTCACTCCTGCTTTAACATTTTTGCACTTCACTTCCTCTCGCTGCAGTTACTCCATCTGCACGTTCGCCCACCTGACTTGGTCCTGTTGTAGAAGCGCGTGTTGTTGTTGAAGGGGCTGAACGGCTGCGAGCTGAACAGACTGTCACTCTCCAGATGTTGGCACATGTTCTCCAGAAACCGCAGCACAGAAGACGTGCTGGAGGCGGAGGGCAGCTTCACGTAGCGGATACCATGCTCCGACCGCACTTGGGGTGGCACAACACAAACAGCTATTAGTCTGCGTACACACACACGCGCGCGCACACACACACACACACACACACACACTGCATGTATTCACAGCTAAAAGAAAAGCAGCAGATGGTTTAGGGTTAGCACCCTCCCTTTATAAGCACAAACCCACATTTTTCGCCCCATCCCACACTCCACACTACACCCCACCCCCCCCACCCAAGCCAAGCCTGCACAAATCCACAAATTAAACCCCCCCTCCCCAAATTCACCCATAGCCTTCCCAAACCAGCCCCCCAAGGGAGACCCAATCCCGGCATCCCAAACCAGGTTAGACGCACATGTCATTTCTGATTAGAGACACAGAGCTCACATCAGCTGCTGCCATAGGCACCGTCTTTTATTCCACCTCTCTTTCTCCTCACACACACACACACACACACACACACACACACACACACACACACACACACACACACACACACACACACACAGCACTCATGACCCATGAGTGTGTGCTTAAACCAATTTCACCTGGCTGATTGCCTATCCAGGCTTTATGGCATTTAGGAATACATTAAAATGTATCTAGCGCTGCTTTTCAAGGAGCTTAAATGACATTTTAAGAAAAAGTTCAACATTTTGGGAAATACTTACAAAAAAAGAAAAAGAATTGGCCTTCATGTCTGTATGATAAATATAAAGCTACTGGCAGCTGCCAGCTTAGCATTACAAAACAGGAGAGGGAAAGAGCTTGCCTGGCTCTGTTCAAAGGCAACAAAATCCCCCGACCAGCTCCTCTAAAGTTTGCTTGTTAACACGTTATCATGACCGCTCAGACGATTTCTTGGCCAGGACCAGTTGCCAAACAGAGACTTCAGGAATATAGTGACTACATCTGGGATTCGCAGTGTTAGTTGGACAAAAGAAACAATTTGGAGACATCAACTTGAGTAATATCCCTCTGTGTTCACTGCATTTACCTCTGATGACCTCTCCTCCTGTGTGGGACTGGCTCTGTAGGAACGACAGCAGCACAGAGGGCTGGTACGTGCAGTCCACACAGGCCTGAACCGCCTGCTGAAGCACTGCGTTGACTGGAGCTGGACCGAAGTGGTCCGGGAGCTGCTGCACCAGTTTTCGGTCAAGATGCGGGCCATAGTCACCGTGCTTGTTCACGTAGACGCACACTGGAAACGGCATTAAGAACATTAGACACTGGCAGAAATGAGCCAACCTAAATATTATTGCACTTTTTGGTGACGGCATCGGACTCAGCTGTCTCTGTTATCCAGCTTACCTGTGCAAACCACATTTGAACCGTTGCTATGGTTGTTGTCTGCTGAGACGTGGCTGGAGCTCAGTCGGGTCTCTGGAGGCGGAGCTGTAACTGAAGGTGCCCCAAGGGACTGCACCACCCGAGGCTTCTTCTGAAGCAAAAGACAAACAAACCCTCTCTCATTAACTCTCTGTAACCTACAAAGGCCGTTAGTTAATGATTTATAAAAAGGCTTGCTTTTACTCTTTCACCGCTACACATAACGCAGACGCAGCAGCTTCTAAAAACAGAGCTGTTCTCCTCATTTATCATGAATAAACATCCGGAAAAAAAATCCCTCCCTCCCTCAGACGGTCCACCTCTGACCCCGTCTCCTCTTTATCAAAATCATTTCTGCCGTAATATCTAAAACAGAAAATGTCAGGGTCACTGGGCCACAGCGTAACAGATTACAGCTCTTGTGACATCTCACCTTGTTCTTGGGCTTGGGCCCTCTCTTCTTGTGTGGTCTAGGGGCCAGTTGAGTCTCAGAGCCGGTCCTGGCGGGGCTCTGTGATGCTCCATTTACCGCTGCCGCCGCTGCAGCCTCAGCCGCTGCTTTCAGCAAAGCAATAGTCTGGGATTTTGGACGACGACCTCGGACACCCTTGCGGACGGGGAGGGGTGGCAAGGGGTTGGGCAGTCGGTATGAGGTCTGCATGGAGGAGGAGGAGTTGGAAGAAGAGCGACGTGTAGTGAGGGAGGCTGAGGTGGAAGAAACAGGAGCGAGGAGAGCACCGGGAAGGGTAACTGTAATATGAGGAAGACAAAAAAATATTGATATTAAAAATGGGGTGCATATGTTAAAGTAGATAAATTCAAAGAGAATCTGCTTTGCTTTGCTGTAGGTCCGTGAGATTTGAGATCAGGCATGGTTTGCATTATTAGAAATGTCACATTTCAACACACCCTAAAGATATAGTGAGGAAATTTGGCAAGAAACACAAAAGACAAGAGAAAAATTAATAACTGAGTGATCCTGCAGAGGAGATTTGTTTTGATTTTTCGGAGTCCTCTGAGATTGGCAGGTCCTTTGTATTTAGCCCCTCCCTACGCTGAAATCAGAGTCAAAAGTCATGGTCCCCCAGGGACCTGCCTGCTAGACGATCCCTAAAACCTTCTGCTTTCAGTAGCACAACCAAAAGAGTGATTATGGTGATGGGATTTAAACTGTATTCCACATACAGCAAGCTGGAGGATGTCTGATAGCATCTGATATCACAATGTCAACTTTTATACATTTTACACAACAATAACAGCGGGTTCAAGTGTCAATTTTAAGTCTTAATATGAAGAAGAATACAAAAAACACACAACAAAAGATGCAGTCTATAAAACTTGAAGATATCAAAACTATGATAAACTATACTGAGCTATACTAAACAAAGTAGTATGTGGTGTGAGTAAGCCTGTATGATTAAAATATACAATATATAAATATATATATATATATATATATATATAGAGTTTGTATTGACCGATATAGTGTGACAATCTGACTATTGGTGTCAATATTGGAAATATTAGACTGGACTAATCAGAATAACAGCAACATACAGAGTGTTTTTCAATAGCTGTCATGGTTGAACCAAACCATTTAAAGGTTTTTTATGAGTCTGGGTTTAGAGCCCCAGCAACATAATTTCTGCATGAAAATGTTCTCATTTTAAAACTTTCCAGGGTGGATGAACAGTTTTTATAGGTGCTTTATCTGCGCTAAGCTACAATTAGCCAATATTCATAGCGTGTCATCAGTCAGACTCTATACAGTAGACTGATGTCAAAATACAGCCGTTTAGGGATCCTGATCATGTAATCATACTGCCCCATAATGTCCTTCGACTGCTCCCTTTCCAAATAAAAGCAAAAATACCCCCAAAAAGCTTGAAAATCATATTATATATAAATCAACTTAAAATCTTTTCCCAGCTAGGAAATATAGTCCCAAAATGCCGACCAGCTTAGGTGTTAACAGAGACAGAAAGTGACAATGAAGTGAGGGAAATAGTGAGGCAATAACCATTGTTAGGAAGGGGGGGAAAAAACCCACCACCATCACCTCCTTCTGTCTTCATTAGCCGTGAGCGTGACTCTGTGATATGATCGCACAATCATCATTGTGAGTGTGTGAAAGAAAGATGGCAAAAAGGAGAGTGAAAGAAAGATAACCATCTCCTATTTCAATGCAAACGCGTTGCTTGGTGAGAGCAGGGGCCTGAGAGTGCATGTGGAAGCTCTCAAGGGCCCGAGGCTTTCATTAGAGCCTCCTTGACTGAGGCGATATGGAGAGACTATGGAAGGTTTACAGTATTCTCTGAGGGGGCCAGCCGGGGCACCCTGAAAGCTGCTTAATTGGGAAATGAGTGAAAGTGGGCGTAGAATGGAGCAGTGTTTTGTTTCAGAGGGCGAGGGCTCACTCGCTCACCGGGAGCGGTCACACAAAGCGTGCTCTCAGAGGACCGGCGATACCAACCTGCTCTCACAGTGGCACACTTATTCACGCCAAGCTCGACGCCATAAGCCCTACAAAGGCAGATCAAAATTTGCTTGCAGGGTACCAATCAGTATCAGCAGGTTTTAATTCACTGTAGGGAATGTGAGTTGGGGGGCCTTCTCTGATCTTTCCCCGCCAAATCTAATCCATTCACGTTATGTGACAACCACCAGAGCAACATGCACCACTTCCACACTGGTGATTACTGTCATATTCTACTATATGTTGGTTTATCATCACATTTATTTAAAAAAAAAAAAAAAAAACTAATCACCTCTGAATTTTTAACCACAACTTCCAAAGAAAATCTGCTTATAAATGCATTTCATCCCGCACTGTCTGACAGTCTCGTATATATATTCTGTGTCAGCTTGTTCAAGGTCTTGTTGGCAAACCCAAGACGTGTTTTTATGGCTGCACCATTTCATTAAATGGATTTATTTGAAATGTCTTATCTGCCGAAACTTTCTCTACCTGAATTTAAATCAGAATCCCACCAGGTTGAACAATGTTTGGCTGCAAAGGGCCACACTGGGTACGTTTTGATGGAATTTTAGCTAACTTTAATGTATATTTTCAGATGCTTTTTGTCAATCAACTGCAATAAAATGGATAGTATAGTATATACACAGTATCCTAGAACCCAAATTTATGCTTTCAAAATGTTTTTTTTCAACAGAACATCCTCAAAACAGAACAAAAAGATTTAATATCAACCCATAAAACAAAGAAAAGCAGTGCGTGTTTACATTTAATAAGATAGAACCAACAAATATCTGATCTGTATGTTTGCTAATAATAAACTATTAATTTAGTTAACAAAATAGATGCAAATTCAGCTTCAATTAACTCGTCCATTAAGCAGTCAATATTGTATGCGCTATAGGCTATCTGGTTTTGCATACATTTTCTTCCTGTTCCCGGCAGCCATTGGTTTTGCATTCGTTTTTGTACTGTATGGAAATCAGTGACAATCAATGGCTGCTTGGAACGGTAGATAAAATGCATGCAAATGTAAAAGTGTGTAATGTATATAAATCCAAATCTGCATCATTCATCAACAGATAAACTGCAGACAAGGAATTATTTTTTTAAAAGTACCACGTCACTGGCACGCATTGGGCGCAGCAAAACAGAGACATATGGTACTGATCATGACTATATAATTCCAACTCGACCCGATGACCTGAGTAAACCAGAGCCCGAGGAAATGCGCGCACATGCGAGTGTGTGTGTGTGTGTGGATGTACATGCATGAGAACGGGGTCGCTGAGAAGTGTGTCTGCTGTCTGGGGGGTGGGGGGAGGGGCTCCACTGAGTTGCTTCTCATCTAATTACACCCCGCCATGCACACACACACACACACACACACACACACACACACACACACACACACACACCCCTCACATGCCGGGCACCCTCACAGCAAACAGTCCATTCAAACACACACATACAGGCTGTTCGTTGGAGTGAATCTGAAGTAAACTCATGAACTGCAGATTCAGGTGTGTGTGTGTGTGTGTGTGTGTGTGTGTGCGGATAACAGAGAGGGGAAGTGACTTAAACAGCCTGAGGGCAAAAAGTATATACACAAAAAGTCGGCACGGCACACCAGCTCCTTCAGCAAAAACGAGAAATAATCTGCTTTGACTTGCGCTCACCTTTAAACTGTATCGTATAACTTCACATAATAAAAAGACAGGTGTGTAAAATCAGTGTACTGAAAATATTTGATCCCGATCTGATCCTTGGCTGAGCCTTTGGCAAACTAATTCCTGATGCTTGACACAGACCAAAAAAAAAACAAAAAAAACACATGATCAAAAACACATGGAGCTCCAAACTTAATTACAGCCAACAATACTGTTAAATCCACAGACTATGAGGCTTTCTGACTAAGCAATGGCCCTCTGGTCTCTTACGGTGAATTTGAGTGAATGCAAGTCATTCCAAAAGTCTTTATGCTAAACAAAGAAAAGAGTGTGAAGCTTTAATCATTGGCACCGGAGTCGGAGGCTGCCACACTTGTGAGATGACAAGCAACTTTCATATGAACAGCACTTCCTTTTTTTTCTGCTTTTACCAAAACAATAAAAAGAAGGAAGTATCTGTTTTTTAAATAAATATTTGTAGCAGGGACAGAATAATTAAATCTAAAGTAGCAATAATTTCCAAGACGCCTCTACTACTTTCCAAACTGGACAAATGAACTTAAATACTGTGAATCTGTGCTCTATTCACTGATTTGTTGCATTTTAGGGAAGTTTCAGTGGAAATAAATTGCTCATATTATTTAAAAAAGGAACATAGATCCTTCCTCCCCCTCTTCCACAGAAAAAAATAAACATGTTATTGTTATATGATTTGTGTCTGCATTTTACTTTAATATATTGCATCTGCTAGACCTGCTCATAAAACTTTAAACCTCTAAAAAAAAAACACACACAATCAAACAAATAACACAAACTTTGAGCCTTACAGTTAGTTTTTTCTTTCATTTCAAAAAACGGGCAAAAGAAACAACTTGATAAACTCACCAGGAAATCCCCACCAAAAAAAAGCAGAACTTCTCTTCCTATGGCTTTCGCAGTACTAGCAGTAATGGCAGAAGTAGATGTAGTAGTAGTAGTAGTAGTAGTAGTAGTGATGTACGTAACAATAGTACACAGAGTACAGTTGCTTCCTGGTTCTCTCTTTCAAACTCTTTCTCCTTTAGCCAGTAATTTTCCCCTTCCTAACTTTCCCTGAAATCCTCTCCTCACTTGGACTTCATTGTCTAGTTTCTGTCTCTCTATCAGCTGCTTTCTCAGTTGTCTCTGTGCGTCTCTCTCGTCTCTTTTTCACCCGGCAGTAGTCCACAACAAAGCCCACGCTGCTGCTGCCGCTGCTGCTTCTGCTGCTGCTGCTGCTGCTGCTGGTGGTTGAAGCCGCTGCAAAGCTTCCCTCCCAATGAATGAGTAGTAAGAGGAGGAGGAGGGGTGTTTACATTTGCATACGGGCTGGGGAGGGGTAGAGAGAGGGAAGGAAGAGTGGGTGGGTGTGGTGGGGAGGTGAGGGAGGGAGGCGGGGGGGCGGGAGTTGAGCCCTTTATTCATGTTATCTGTAGGCCATATCGACAGTCTACATCAGTCACCTGCTTCTCAGCGAGCCTCTGGGGGAGGGGGAGATGACGGAGAGGGGTTAACCGTGGGGCTCCGGCAGCGGATGGGGGATGGGAAGAGGGGGTAAAAGGTTAAACTGGATCAGAAGAGTTCTGATTGAAACGGGTGAAAAGGGGCAAACTCCTGGAGTTGGTGCACGCATAAGCACAAGCTTTCCCTCAACACACACACACACACACACACACACAAGCTCTCATGGCCCAGAAGGAGGCGCCCCCTCAGTGTAACCCTAGACTATTCAGACATTCTCTGATGAAAGATGGCCAGGTCCAGCATCAGGAAACAGTCACACAGTCGGATATCACCCCGACTCCCGAACAATGTGGTGCAGGGCAATCAGAGGAAGCCTGCGTGGGAAAAGCCCCTTCAGCCAGAGACATCTTAGTCTGCATCTAAACGGGCAAACTGCAACGCCTCAAGACAGAAATAACTGAGCGTATGAGATATGGCTTACAGATATATAATTATTTGACACTTTTCTTGCATTCCTAATGTATCTTCAAGTCTATTCTTGTCGGGACGCCCACTAGGAATTTGATTTGTTTCGTCTATGGAGGGGCAAATCACACTGATGGTTGATGATTTTCAAAATAAAAGGGGCCAATAAATGTATATACTTAGAAAGAATGCAGCAGAAGACTTATATCTGTCAAAATGTCTGGCACCTTGTTGCTGTCTTGATCAAGTTTTCAGAAAATCAGATGCTCTACAAAGCGATTTTTGCTGAATGTAACGTGACAAAAAGTCACATTACTTTGCCTTAAATTGCCAAAAAAACAACCATCTGCTAAAACACAGACAAGCTGCGTTCTTCATGCATTATTCAGAGAGCACTATTCTGCATTCTGACCCAATTTAATACCCACCAGCAAAGACAAAGACGTATCACAACAAAATGTAAAAAAAATAAAGCAAAAAAAACAACAACAAAAAAACAATTTTGCATGATGATGAACGCTTACTGTACAAAAAGGAAAATAATTAGCAACCCCATCTTGGCAATCCCTCTGTAGCTCCCTACAGAAACGTGTAGCAGGGTCACAACAGTACAATTTTGATGAAAGCTAATTATAAATTTCAAATGTAGTTGTAATTACAGAGTCTCTCACTCCTTCTCTCACATGTAAAGCTAATTATCAGCTCATTAGCACCTCAACCAAGCCCTACTTACTCACTTACTCACATACAAACATCGCTGTCTGATGATTTACATTATCCTTTCTTCGTTTTTTTTTTTTTACCCACACCCTGCACTCACACACAAAGGCTAAATCTGTGCCAGCCTCACTGCGAGCACCCGCTGTGGGCTGCTTTAACACAGACTTTAACTGTGGCTGAGATCTACCTGCTCAAACAGAGATCTAAATGTAAAACCTGGATGAATAAAGACTTATAAACTAAAAAAACGTGGCTGACAGAGTAACCACGTCAAATCTAAAAGTTACAAGGACAATTTGCCGTAAATAGTTGCAAATAGTGCGACACTTACAGTAGTCTAACATCTCTGCACAGCATACCTGTCGCAGAGCTGAGGCAGGATGTAGTATTTCTGTAAACTCATCAGTTACTTTCCAAAAACAGGTCATCACGCTCCCCAAAAACTTCCTTCCTTTTTATTTGCTGCAGAAAACCACATTTTTTTGGTCATTTGGTGCAGCTGATTAGCAGGTATCACAAGTAAAAGTAAGTAACTGCTTATCAGGTTATCAGGGTCGCTGGCGGCTGGCATTGGGTGAGAGGTGGCGTGCACCACAGACAAATTATTTCAAAATAAATTAAAATAATCAAAAGGAAAAGCAGCAAACTGTCACGCGTGAAGCTGGAAGCTTGAAATGCCTCCAAAGATTCAATGAATTATTATTATGTCGTTTACCAGCTTTATCCAATCGTTTCAGCTCCTTTTGTCTAAACTGTTGCATAGTTTAATTAATAACACAATCATTTATAAACTATTTGAAGGTTTTGAATGCAAAAAATCTTAATTTGTAAAAGTGACTAAGTTGTGAAATAATTGTATAGTGAAGTAAAAAGTAAATGTCTCCCTCATAAGCAGTTAAACAGAAAGAGGAATAAAAAATCTTAAATAAGTTATATAAATAAATAGAATATAAATAAGATATGAGGATGTCATACCATGACTGCTCCCTTCAGCCACTAAGATCAGTATTTTGCAGCTTCATCTGAAGCTGACATTACTGTCCTTCATGTGTACCGATACATAAACACTGCACTAAACTTGACTGCCTCATTGGCCGTGGATGGAGAACATGCTCAACATACATGAAAGTGCTGTCATCCATCAACAAAAATCAAGGAAAACCCAAACACACACACACACACACACACACACACACACACACACACACACACACACACACACAGTTTGCATTAATCAAGACTCTGGGTTATTCAAAGCCACATGTTTCCTGACCAGTGGGCACCAACAACAGGGCAAAGAGGAGGAAATTACAGGATTGGAGCTAATCTAACGTATCTGCAAACATGATTGATATTTATTACACCTGCTAAAAACCCCAATTTCAGAATCAACAGACTCACTCCCGAGACATTTGTCAAACTCATTTTGATGGATGACGAACGTCTAACTACGCCAAAGAAACTAAACAGCTAAACCTTGAACATTAAGCTGTGCAAATCATATGCTGACATACTCCTGTAACCGCTGAGCATAATTACCATATAATTACATCCTGATTGATAATTAATAGTTCTGCGCTGCCTTCACACTTAAATAATATCAACCAAAGCTCTAATTTGCACAGACACACACGGGGAATGTTTTGGCATTGGGGTCCATGGAAAAATTAGGAGTATATTAAAACATACAGAAGGAAGTGGTGTGATGTTTTTGTTATCTGAAGGGGGCCAAAGACAAATTTGCACATGTGACAAATATTAAAGAGGTCAGAGAAGCACTGTGAGTTATTTTAAGTGTTTACACAGCTGATAACTGAATTTCTCTATCGCTATCTGAAAAGTTATTATTAATTATTATTTCTTTCAGATTAACTACATGTGCAATATACTGTATTCTCCTCTTCAGACAATAATGAACACAATCTCAAATTTTTCTAGAGGCCATTAAGGTATAAAATCAGAAATATGATTTTGGATTTTAGCTTTTGAAAATGGTCGTTAAACTTTGAAAAAAAAAAAAGGTTCTTTTGTTTGAGTGACCTCAGCGTGCATGTACGTTACCTTAGAAACAACTAAATCCACAATCAGCACAAAAAAGCAAAACATTAAAGTTTAAATCTAGAATTAGATACATTTTGACAACTTTGTGACATCATTTCACGTGCCTGGACATCCTTTTATTTTACTCCAAATAAAGTAAACTATTAAAACCAAATTTTACTTAGTATAGTTCAGATCTGACATATTTAATTTGTTCGTAAAAACCTCAAATTTTGGATACACATTAAAGAAGTCTGAGGCAGTTCTCAGTTAAATTAGATGACATGCAAACGCTCTTCAGAGGATTATGATATGAAATTTGTTGTTTCTGGACGTACATGACTAAATTTGTACTTCTGTGGGAAAAAATCAGCGATTGTTGTTTTAGTCTAACTGCCAAGCTGCTTTATCGCGTCTTTCAAAAAGGGAACCAAAAACAGCTCAAACAATCACACATTAAAAAAACAGCCTGTGGTTATGTAAAGCAGTGGATTAATATATGAGAAAAAAAAAAAAAAGATCAGAAAGTGGAAGCTATTCAAGCTGAATCTTCAGGGAACTCTGCAGACTCAATGTGGAGGTCAGAGCTGCAGGTCGCAACCCCACCAACAAAGAAGAGAAGTCAACGCAGAGCAGAGGGAGAAAGCACGCAGAGGAAACACAAACAGACTTATTTATTCCCAGTTTCTTCTATATTCTTAACGTGTTTCAGTGAACACCAGCACGGACACACCAGTAAATTCTGTATATTCTACATTATTGCTTCATACTGACTGAAATACCAAGATGTCACACAATGGTTGTATCCTAAAGTAGAAGAATAAATACACCTTTCTAGCCGATCACATCATCCGTTGAAACATTATATCAGGATACTACATAATTAAGAATGAGCCATTATCAATTTACGCAAAAAATTCTCAATCACAGTGCTTCCAATATTATATAACCTCTGTTTTGTTCATATATTATGTTGTGTGATCAAGAATCCTTCCTGTCATCACACCGTTACTGTTTGCCAGAGACATTTTTGTCACTTCCTCACTAGTTGTGGCCAAAGTTTCGCAAGGCCTTCGTGACTCTGAGGTGGTGTAGTAAAATGGAAAAAAACATATATACAGTTGACCTATATCTCAGCATTTCACTAATACCGGAGCTGCTGCTACACGGGCTTGTCCTGCATTAGAAAAGTACGCAGGTAAAACAACTAAAGAACCAATACACAACGGCCAAATGTCAGGTGGAGGAGACAGTGAACTTGACAAAAGATAAGGATTGTATAATATGTTGCCGAAATATAAGGAAAACTCTGTGATATGATAGTCACAAAAAATAATCTGCCCAAAATCAGCTGTTTTACAGAATCTTCCTTCCGTTATCGTGTTCACTATTTGGGTTAACTGTACAGTTTAACGGTATTGTCGGCATTGAACATAATATTGATGACTTTTATTAAATAAAGTTTGGTCACTTACAGGTCATCAGTTTATATGAATGATAGAAAAGGTTTTTAAAAGGTTGGCAATCACTGCTTTAGAGTGTCGAGATCCAGTGCAAATGTTTCTGTCTAACAAATTTATAATGACGCCTTTAAATGTCAGTGTTGATTCACGCGCACTATCAAGAAACAAAGAACACATATTATTGTATCAATAATTATAATACAACAACGTAATGAGTAACCTTTAACTTGTTGGTACTTTTAAAAGCTGATTTTCACTGGACTCTAACAGAAGCGCACTGTGCTACTTTTGCTTCAGTAAAACATCCGAGTACTTTCTCCGTCAGCGACCACAGTCTAACACAGATGCAAGCAAAGGAACTTCATTCCGATGAGCCGTTTGAGACACATTGTGTCCTCAGCGGGATCCAGACGGAGTCGAGAAGCTCTGAGCGAGGCCGCTCTGTGCCGATAATGGCTCGGGTCTACGGCCAGCAGATATATGACACCCGGTATCAGGGATGATTGAGCGCAGAACAATCAAGATGACTATCTGCTTCTCACGCATCGCTTCGCTGTAAAGGGAACTCTGCAACCACGCCGAGGAGTCTGTTACAGGGTTGCCTCAACTAAGTTCACCGCCTGTGATGATGATGATGAAGCAGATACATCAGAATTTGAGCTCTGCTGCTCTCTACTGGTGAAGGTTGGACAATCTGAGATCCAACACCTGTCCGTCATTAAAACAATAACTACCAAATACATATGTGTATTAAACTAGCTTTCTATTGGTCTACATGAGCATTTTATGATCAGATATATATGGGCCATATTCTGAATTGTACATGAACTCAGCAAACAAAGTTATTTTAGCAATTTTGCTATTTGAATTCAATTAAATTTTAAAGTATTATGGTATTATAGCTTGAAGAAAAGTCTCTTTTTCGTTGTTTGGATGCAAATTTAAACATGGTGATCCCAAATATAATCATTTAATCTACTTTATAGTGAAAACCAATGCAAGTTCCTCAACTTGAACTCCAAAGTTGCTAAAAACATCTGGAATTCACCTTTTTTTTTAGACATTTCCACACAATGCATGACAAGAAATAAATAATTTAAAGCAGCACTTACAGAAGTTTCCAGGTGGCTGTAAGCTGTGTTTTGTCAGGGCACACCAGCCGACGGGGAAGATGTCTCTGGAGTCGAAGGGGCACCAATAGTCGAAGGCGCCTCGCCAGCCGTCAAACATGACAAATATCTCCTGTCCTCTGACCTCTCCCACTGTGGCGGGACAAATCAGGTAAGGGTTCTTCCTGTCCACTGCCTCCAGTTTCATACCGGGCTGAAAGTAGTTTTTAGCAGGGCTGGCTGGTTCCTAAACATAACACACACACACACACACACACACACACAGCCACATAAACAAGCAGAATAATGCTGTACATTCACAGCATCTCTCTTTTTGTCAGTGAAACAAAGAGCTGTGCAAAAGTTAACCACGTATATATCAGGTCAATTACGTGCCAAAACACAGCAGAAGTAAAACTAAAATTGAAATATTTCATTTCGCTAAAACAAAACACTGCTTTCAACATTTTCCTGTGGTGAACACTGCATGTATTTACTGCCATGCTGCTGTCTGACGCATAGTGTACGTCACATACGAATAGCTCCCCCTCGTGTCTGTGCTGATTACTGCAACAATGTAAGCAAAGTTAAAACTACACAATAAGATTTCATATTTTTAAATACAGATTTATAAGTGCATTAATTATTTAAGCTTTTATCAGTTTTATATGTGTGTTTTTTTTAAATAATAAATGTATTTAAAAGCAGTAACGGAGCTCAAAGTGTCACCTTGTTTCCATGGTTTACCTGGAAAGACAGATCCCATTTAACACTTCGTGCCGTTTCACTCTTTTTCACACAACCAGGAGAAAACCGAGTCGCCGTTACCTTCTTAAAAGCAGAGGCAGGAGCCATCTCCGCCCCACTCAGCGTCCGCAGGAGGAACATGGGCCACGAGGAGGCGTTCATCCTGAAACCTGAACGCAAGGCCAAAACACAGCAAGGTCAAACTCATTCGAATGGAGACAGTTATATGATGATATTCAGTCTTCGGCTATCTCTCACAAGTCCTCTCGTAAAGAGGAATTTGACCTTCATCTTGGTCACGAAGGTCATCAAGAAAAACTCCTCACACAACCTTTTGTAGTCTCAACTCATTAAAATGAACAGTTATTTATGGTTGGCCCTTCGAACAGGTGACAGCTGCAAGATAAGACTTTTCTCAAAGGGGTAAATCAAAAATGTGTATGAATTTAAGTGTTTTAGGAGTTCCCGCTTCTTCTTCTTCTTCTTCTTGTCTCTGGACGAAACAAAAAGCTTTTATTCAAGAGAGGCCCTGTGAACGCTCTGCCATTGCAGGGAGGTTTTGTGGCTGCTCTTAGATTCACCACACATCTGTCACGTACTGAGTAAGACATTAATCTGAGAAACTGTTTATTCAAGCATTTCACAAACAAACAAACGGAGCTCGTGCAAAAACAGATGAATGTTTGAGCTGAGCGGAGGCTCACCCAGCGGCGGCTGCAGCATGTCTCCGTTCCTCTCGCAGGTTCCTATCGGCTGGATGTCTAACGAGTCGACCAGTCTCCAGAAGTCGTTGGTGTTGTCGCTACCGTCCAGACGCAGGCGTAGACGAGTACCCATCATGCCCATCACCGTTGCGATGCACACGGAGTTAGAGTTGCGAGGGTCCCGTGCCTCGAGTTTCATACCTGCTTTAAAGTCATTGGTGGGGGGGACTCTGGACTGCAGAGGGACAGACGGGGACCTTCAGTCACTGGCATATATTACGAGGACACTTAATATGCATGCTAATGATCAGCTACCTGTTTGAAGCAAGTGGGCGAGGCTGCAATAGAGGACGTTTCTCTCAGATAGTCTTCCCAACTGAATGGCTCTAGCAACAAAAACAACAGGAACAGTGAGAAAGAACAGTAAAGTGAGAAGTACTGCAAAACAAAACATTTTTAGGAAGAATAAAACTTCTGAAATGCAATTTTTTTTGGTCTTATTTGTGCAATCAAGCGATTTTCTTTGCCACTTGGGGGCAGCAGAAACAAGTTGCGAACACACCATAACACTCCATATCAGCACATTTCACAACAGTGAACAGTCGTGTCATTTGGAGTTGTGTTTGCGGCCTCCTGGCGAACATAAGCACCGTATTCCCTCTCTTTCAGGTCTGTTTTTGGTCCGTACCAACTCCTGTGAGAAATACCTGACTCTGGGGCGGCATTTAGCTCAGCTGGTCGAGCAGCCGCCCCATGTGCGAAGGCTCAGTCCTTGCTGCGGAAGCCCAGGGTTCGAATCCGACCTCTGGCTCTTTCCCGAATGTCATTCCCCATCTCTCTCTTTCTCTCTCTCTCTCTCCCCCACATTCCTGTCACTCTTCAGCTGTCTCTATCCAAATAAGAAGCTTGAAAAGGCCAAAACTCTGTCATAAAAATCTCACTACACTCAATGCACAAACTAAATAAATTGTTTGCATGTACAGCGGATTACAGACAGGGAGGAAAATGACCATTTAATGGTTGTCGGTGCCGCAGAATGAGGGTAATCTTGATAGATCGATCACTTGCTAAAATACTCTTAAGACACAGTTAAACATCAAACTTATGTGTGCTTTTGTCAACCCAAGAACTGGCATGAAAAGTGGCAAATCACAAGGGATACCGACTCAAAAAAGTTTGAGTTTAGACCGTTATTGAAAGAACAAGCCAGAGTTCAGAGCTGCCAAACCATTAGACTTGTCGAGGGGCGAGCCTGCCGTGATGCTGCTTCGTCTCTCCTTCTCCTCTTTTTGATCTGAAATGAAAAAGACGACTTAAACACTCATCGGGATTATGCAGACTGTAATTATGAAAGCACAAAACCAAGGGGAAAATAAAATGACTCTCAAACACGAGAAATTCCAATTACGTGGTGGGAAACATCAATGAGCATTTTGATGTCTTGTTTGTTTGGCAATCACATTTGAGAGACATTTGAGAAAGAGTCGAGACAACCAGGAAAACAGCGTCGTGAGGACGTACCTCTGTGCGGGGTTCGGCCCATGATGGCAAAAGTTAAACGTGCTGCTGCAGAGGTGGTGAAGTAAGACGGGCGTTTACCTACACAGACACTGGAGAGGAGACAGATACGGCCTGAAGACTTGATTCACAAAAAGACAGATCTACTGTAGAAATACATCCTGAGGTTTTTTTTAATGCCTCTTTGAGAAACAGCCACAATAAAATGAAGAGATTAGAAACTTACATGTAAAATTAATCATTCCACTTTTGTCCACTAAGACCAAGAAAGTGCATCACATCACTCCAGCTCTCAGATCTTTACACTGGCTTCCTGTGTGTCAAAGAATTCATTTTCAAACAATGCTCTTGCACTAAACGGCCGCTAAAATACATTTTAAAAAGTCCCCAACTATTTACTCCTGTCGTATACATTTGTAAATTTACATTTATAAAGATTTTTGTCTGCAGCAGGAACAACATCACACAAACAGGCTTCGGGCACGATCCTGCAAACAGGGTAGGAAGGTCGGAGAGTATTAAGAGACGGACTAACATCTTGTGCTTCTGGGGTTTTTTTTCTCCACAGGATTCGTTGACAGTAAAAAAGCAACAAGATAATCCCTCAATCAAGGCCAATCTTTCAATTAAATACTCAGTTGTGATGCAGTTTGTCTGCTTCAGATTTCATTCTGTAACGTTCACAGGTAATAGTTATTCATCTTTTTCTGGACTGCATTACTATAATCCTGTGTTATCTAATCTGTTACTCACCATTTGGATATAAACTGATAATATTCTATAATCTACTGAAGCTTTACACATAAAAAAAGCCATAAAAGATGCATTAGATCCCAATTAAAACGTCTAATCCTGTTAGTTGTGCATGATAAATAGTACAAGGGGATTTAAAAATAAAGTGTCCAACAAATGGTACGCGTTGTTAAATCCATATGACCTCTGGCCAAAAGGTTCAAGTTAGCAGCTTTACTACGCTACTACCATTTCCTCCTGTGGCACTGTAAGAATTGTTAATAAAATGTAATTGTTACCACACGGTTTATGCTGAAATTCTGGCACAAACATCCAGGTTTACAAAAACTCTGAGCATTGTCCAACTTCCCTGCGAAGTCTGCACATAGTGACAGCTCAAAATGCAGCAGAAAAGTAATCCAGATTATCAAAAAAAAAACCAAGTGATATATTCCAAATTAAACGCAGAAATCCAAAAGGTTAAAATCTCCCCCAGAAGCCAGACAATGTCTCCTCTCCTTGTGTTTAAAACCTTTAGCATCTGCAATGTATTGTGGCCGTCCCTCCCTCCGAAGACCCCTCTGTCTCTACAGCGAATCCCATTGAGTCAGAAGGAGCCATAAAGATTCCAAGCTGCCATAAAAAGCCATTAAGACGTGTGGATGTGGGACGTCTGCTGGCCGACATGAAAAGGATTCCTGCCCTGCTCCTCGCCCTGCTCCAGACTGGTTCAGTGTTTGCACTGGTCTGTCTGACTCGCTCAAGAGGGGTCAGACAAAAACCACCCCGCAGACCAGGAAGCACTTAATTTTTACAACCTCCATTTCCACTAAGGCAGCCACTTATCTTGGATTAGTGTAAAGTTCACAAACTTGAACAGTGAGAAGATCTAAAAAATGACCCTAGACCTGGTTTCAGTTCAGGTTGTAACTTTTCTTTGACAGGAGGAGCTGTCAAAGTGATTTTGTCAAGGTTAAACTTTAAAATGGACTCAAATATGTCTTATAATTTATAAAAACCTAAAAGCGGTATTGTTGTAATGCTCATATTTAGTTTGATTACGACATGTGATGCTCAAACAAATATGGTAACTTTGTTGTGTCAGTTCAGTACAGTATGGTATAAATGTTACCTGAAGTTACATGAAAAACATAATGTCGGCATTTCTATGAATAAAACAGTATTAACCATTGATGCGACGGCTGTAACTGTGATTAATGTCTCACTCAATTAATGACTTCATTGAGTTTAGAAAACATCAGAAACGTGTATTAAAAATGTCCATCTCAGGTTTCCAGAGCCAAGGCTGACAAATTCAAATTGTCTTCTCAGTCCAAAAATCTCCCATAATTTTATTCACAATAAAATAAAAGAAAAAGAAAAACAGCAAATCCAGAAAGTTTTTGGTTGATAAATGGCTTAAATGATGACTGATTATCAAAAGTTTTGTTGATTAATGTTATTTTGATCAGTGAACGATAAACTGACTAATTATTTCAATGCCATTAACATTTACGGGATTTTTTAAAAACATGTTTACAACATAAAAGTGAGACATTTGTAACTAAACCAAAGTTTAGAAAGAAGCAGACGAAGGCCGTGATTTCTCAGAGGTCACAACATTATTTTGACCTCCAGAAGTCAAAAGAAGTTACTGAAATATCAACACAACCCAATATTAAGTTTACTTTGTTTTTTTACCTTTTATACTATTTTGATAATCAATTAATCATCATGAAAATATCACAGATTTGCTGAATCTAGTTTGTGAGTATTTTATGTGACTTAACACTGAATATATTTTGGTTGTGAACTGTAATGAATGTGTCACTCTTGGCTCTTGACTTTAAAGACAAATTTAGACAAAAAATATTAAAGAAACAAATTAATAATAAAAAATAATTTAGTTGCAGCCCAGATTAATAAAAAACCTCTACAAGTAAGGACCTGGAACAAGGAAATATTTGACAAAAAGATTAGTCAAATTTACAACAGAAAAAGCAGCAAATGTTTCACATCTTTTCCTAAATAACTTTAATGATAATAAGTAGCTGCTGTACGATTGGTCAACTAATTTCAGCTGATTCTATAATAAATTTGCAACGCACTTACATCATAAAGACAAAGTATGTGTGTTTTCCCTGCAGCCGCACATCCTCCTGTGGGACTAGAGTGGAAATAACCTTTCCCTTCTTCCCCCCCCCCCCCCCTAAAATGTGATTATAAATGAGATCAACCTACAAATTTCAGACCGAGAAGCATCTTTTCAGGCTCCCCTGGTGATCTCTGAGCCAGGCAGGACAGTTTAAAGGCAGGATCACATTACTGCTGAGAGGCTGAGGGGTGTGAGCCGCTGCAGGGCGTCACCTCCAGGATGGTAACTTAGTAATATGCTTTCATATCTTAATAACTCTCGTGACATTTTTTGTTATGCAGTTTTTCCTAATAGCTTTTTTTCCCTCTCTCTCTCTTTTAAACGAGGTTAAACTGCATCCTACCTCTGTGGTTTCAGGCTGCATGTGTGGCTGATACAATAAAAAAATCAATTCTGCCTCGCGTTTGCAGGATTCGCAAACTGAACCGTCCAAAGATCTAATTTAATTTGCAGGAGAAAGTCTGTGACGCATTTTCATTTGGTTTTACGGTCACATTTTGTGGGCGGGACGGTGGTTATTATGCGGGGCTATAACACCGCTAACGTTACGCTATTTAACAATAGGCGTGATAGTACCCAAAAAAAAAAAAAAAGGCTGCGGGATCATGCCGAACGCTTTCTTTAGTTGCGGTGTAAATCCGCTGCAGGAAGCCAGTAAACAGAAAGCAAAGGGAAATCTGCAGAGTTCAATGTCGCTGCTGCTGCTGCTGCTGCTGCTGTACGCACCAAGCTCTCCGCCTTGCACACAAGACAGTAATATAAACACGCCGTGCTCATCTATCACTGCGCACTGGACGCACGGCAGGAAACGGGCCGACCTCTTTATGATCGCAAAACGAGAGAGAAAACGTGTCGCCGGCAGCACGCGAGAGTAATAATGAGACATGGAGCCGTACCAACCGTTTGAACAGCGTATTTTGATGGGGAGATTCCTCACTTTCTATCAGATGCAAGCCGCCATATTCGCTGCAGCTCCGCGCATGTCCACTACGCAGTGCTGTAATTCATATTTTTCCTGCTGGAGGTTAAAAAAAAAAAAATGATATAAATAAATAAAAAAGGGGAGAGGGAGCGAGAGAAAGAGAGAGGGAGGAGAGGAAATTATTAATTAGTCGCTTTATTAAGACGGATATTGTTTCGTGTCGGGTTTTCATAATAAAGTGCGCGTCGTGTGCGAACGAAAAAAATTGCAAAAGTGTTTCCTGTTCGAGCAGGGTGAGGTGAGATGAGAGATAGCTGCAGGTGCAGGAAGATCAGAGTTGTGTGACCGAGTGATCATGAAGAAGAAAAGGTTTAAAGAAGTACAAACTCCATGTGCGGATTAAATGGTTACAACAATACAATGAGACAATCTACTCAAGGGGAAACAATATCAGGAGGTTATTTATGGACTGATTATTCATGTTTCTGTCTTTTTAAAACTACTAAAAATACTCAGGCCTGCATTCGTGTAAAAGTATACAAGTAATAGTACATATTATGCAGAATAGTCCCTCTTAAAGTCATTAAATAAAAGCTAAAATTAAATTTTCACTCTTTAATCTCTTTAATATCCTGATGCATCTGTATCAGTGTGTCATATTGTAGTGTGGTTCCATCTATACACTTCATTAATGTGATCCAGTACAACAACTCTGCCATAAATTCCACTTTTATGAACGCAATTGTGTTTCAGCCTTTTGTTGACACTGCCACAGAGGTATTCATCTCACGGTTATGCTTGTTAATGAGGATGTAGTTTGCAGCTGTGTTAAACTGGACTGCATTAGAGTGAGAGGTGTTTCTAATATTTTGTCCAATCCATTTACACGAGTTGGCCATAATATTAGAAACACCGTCAATATAATGCACTCCTGTACAAAGATAGCACCTACAAAGACTTTAATAACGAACATAAGATAGAGTTAATGCCTCTTTGACTGTGTCAACAAAAGCTGAAACATGAAAAAAGCTTCGTAAAGGTAGAATTTATAGTATAGAGTTGTCTTATTAGATTACATTGGATTGTACAAGTGTACCTAATTAAGTGGCCAGTCAGTGTATATATCACTGTTGATGTATATGTTTATCATCTGTTTCTTTTAAAGGGTGTTTTTACCATCATATATTTTTGATGTCCTTTATCAAACTAATAAAAGAGATAAATAAACTAAAAATGATTTTTCTGGGATCAGTAAAGTTGATTTTATTTTATCTTAAACTAATAGAATAAGCAGTAGTGTGATGAAGAGAAGTAAAAGATGCAATATTTGCTTCTGATATCTGATATTTGTCTGTATATACACTGCATATATATAACTTGTAATGAAATTATCGCTGATAGAATGTGAAATAACTTCTTTGAAAACTTGATCTCTAAATATTCAAAAACACTTTTCTCTCAAATAACAAATGTGGCATCAAATGTAGGTGAGAAAGTTGTTTTGTTTTTTTTTCCTTTGGCGACGACTCTGACCAAATGTTCTTTTATTTTATCGGCTCTGCACAGTGACTGTAAAGTTAAATATAAAAATGTCAGTGATGATGATCCCCTCAGTGAAGATGAGTCGGGCCACGCTGGTCTCATCATATGGACCGCTTGGTGGTACATTCACATAATGTAACTCTGCCACCTTCCAGACAAAACCCAGTTTCCATAGCAGCTCCATCTCAACCATCATCTTCAGTGTAAATTCATCAGTGATACAATATGAAGAAGGTCATTCTGTCCTGTGCACAATTATGTATGCATAGTCTTGATAAAGGAATTTAAGCCTACTTGTAGGACTTGTGGAGCTATTCAGAAATGGTTCTTCGCCTCTGGCTTTATTTATACATTTAAGTACGTATCCACTGAATGCATCAAATGTTCTTGTCAGAGATGGAGGCTGCCATAAACCACACCTGGAGCTGCCCAGTAAAGTTGTTTCAGTGAGGACAGTGAGCTGAAAGGTGACGGCGGTGTGGAGGTCAAACACTGAAGAAGGTGGCGCCTTGCAACAGCCTGTAGCTGCAGCATTTGTCAGTGTCCAAAATATTTTATAACACTTGCTCATTATGAAACAGACCGAGTGTCTGTGAATCCAGTGAATTCACACTGATTTCGCCAATTAGTGCAGTCATGAAGGGGAGGTGTAGGTGGGAGAGAGTGGAGAGACGAGCTGCAGGAAGATTTTTAATCACTGACACAACCAAAAAAAGAGAGTATGCACCACGAGGGGACCGGCGGTGTGACTAGTATCAGGCATGTGTACGATTTAACAAATTATGAGCTGGGGTCCATTTCCATCCCAAAAGTTTTATTTTATCACAGCTCATATTGGATATTAAAAAAGAAAAAAGAAAAAAAAGCAGTGCTGGAACGAGTAGACGTCCGCGTTTCTATTGGCTGTCCGCAGCGTCGCTCAGAGGAATGACGATTTTGCTGCTATAACCAGCTGATGCTGTGGCTATGAACACGGAGCCTCCGAAGAACTGTTGACGGTACATGGAGACCCCATCATCGGTGTTCTGCCCGCGGATTCGGTCTCATCTCCCTCTTCCTCCAGAGATTGAGTGAGTAGGATATTTGATCGTGTCACGACGCGCAGGGCCCGGGGCTTATACCCCCTTCCTCCTCCTCCTCCTCCTCCTCCACCTCCTCCACCTCCTTCTCTCTCTTCCTCCTGTCGCTCCACATGATGTTTCTTCGTCTTCCCACATCATCATTTTCATTGGGGGCATGATGCTGTGTGTGTGCTTCACAGATTCGGCTTTTTCTCACCTCACACAGGCGACCCATCATCACACCTGCAGGTAAAAGAGGTTCGTTGGTTTTTAATGGATGGACTGAGCCTGCGATTGATTATTTCTATGTGTGTGTGTGTTTTTTTAGGGGGGCTAATTGTGGTAGGGGTTATGGGTATTTGTGGATCTTGTGCAACACTGTCGTGAACACTGGTCCGTGAACTAGGTTATAATGTATGCACTGGTTGCTGTGTAGGCTGAGAAACGCGTGGACAGCGATGGAATGGTGGTGCGCTCCGCAACGCAGCGATGATAGAGACGCAGTTTCGATGCAGAGAGAGCAGCATTACTATCCTCTCCCTCTCTCTCTCATTCTCTCTCTCTCTCTCACCTCATATACACATGCACACACATACTCCCGTGCACGCACCTGCCTATTAAATTCACACTCCAATTCAAACTCACTCCTCATTGACGTGTTTTTTTTTTCTTTTCGTTCTTTCTTCGCATGCATGTCACCAACAGGCGTTTGTTGCAAGATGAATGTTTCAGTCAGCTCTGTCAATGCATTCAGCACTTTAACAGTGACGCTTTCCACCTTATTTCCATTTGCCAGCTGTCTTGCCTGATGGTTTGCAAGGAGGAGCAGCAGCTTATCAATAAACTGACCCTGTGCTGTAATCCTTTTTTAAGATTTTTTACATATTGCATCCTCGGTGTCTCCAGTTGCAAGCTTTGAGGGTATATCTGTATGTTAAGACGAGATACAGTATGGATCTAATCACTCCCCCCGCCCCCAGTGGCAGCCCTGTATCCTTAAATGACTAGCCATGGATGGCCTCAACATCCACCTTATCACTTCCCCCTGGAAGGACTTAGCTGTGTGGAGTGTACACTGCATAGGAAAACGCCCACACAGGCACATGAGCCAAATCAACATTAAAGTGTTTTTGCACTGCTGAATAAATCAAGTGTTATACAAATGAAGTTGGACTGATACTGTGAGAAGCTTTGATGGTTCCAGTCCAACAGCATTCGCATTACAAAGGAGGCATTTAATAACCGTGGTCAGTTGTTGGATGTGTGACAGGAGGAGATCTAAGCCTTTAAATATAATTGTTCTGAGCTTCTTCTCTCTTTTTTTCTTAGTAAAGCAAATCATTTGGGGCGAATAAATGCAGAACATGTTCTTGAAAATTGGGGGGGGGGCAAAGTGAGGCTGCAGCGACAGAGAGCTGTAGGTAACTATTCACTGGGTACAACTCAAAGTGGGAATGTCCTTTTGAATGAATGTCATGACAGCAGTCCATCCAGCAGTTCTCAAAAGTCAACCTGCTGGTGGCGTAAGAGTAGCAATCAGGGGGTGACCAAATCAGCGGGGTACATCTGTGAACTGTGAACGTTTGTACCTGAAAACTGTGCCAACCCACCTAGCAGATGTTGAGATATTTCAGTCAGTGAAAACTTTGACCGCTAGAGAAAAAGTCAAGGGATCATCCAAAGCGCTTAGGATTCATTTTCTTGGCACCACCGTCATAAATGGACCACATTGTATGGCAATCTATCCAACAGCTGAATGTTGAGACAAGAATATATCTGAGGAAAAGTCACGGGATCACCAGTAGGATTCATCCTGGGGGCGTAAGGGGTCGTCAACATCTGTACAAAATTCTACCACAATACATCAAATTGTTGTTGAGATATTTGGACCAAAGTGGTGGTCCAGTTGGTGAAGTTGGTATTTGACAACATTGGAACAAGAGTCAGCAATCAGCTGTCTGTCTCCAGTATGACTGGCCGAACCTTTATTAGTGCTGGCCAGCCTAATACATTCATGCTAGACTGTCACGCTTGCAGCATCCCCCAGACTGAATGTGCGGCTGGTTGGGACTAGAGGGATAGAATGAGACTGTGGAAGTCATGCTTAAGTCATCCATGCTCTAAATGTGTCCTCAAGGAAATGCCTTCCTGTGCATCATGCACAGTACATGTCCTAGTTAGCCACCATCTGTGCTAGGAATACCACCAGCATGCTACTGCCTGTGCAAGGGATGATGGGAAGTTGGACCTTGGAATGACCCCACAAGAGCATATTATAACATCTTGACTCTCTGTTTTGTCTCTGGTCCTGCAGGTACAACCGTGTGGAGGTTTGGATAGAAGCACAAGACGTACAACCCCAAGACATGGAATAAAGGGAATTTGAAGTTGGGAACACCTCCAGTCGGATCCATAAATAAAACAAACTGACGTTTTAAAACAGGCTGGTTAGAGAGCTGAAAATTGAGGAAGAGAGAAGCTGAAGTAGAAGAAGAGTGAAGATGGGGTGTGGTCAGACGCTCGCCACCTTTCTCCTGGACTCTACAGTTCACACCATCAACCACCGGTCAAAGCAGGAGTCTCTTCGCTAAAACCCGAGCAGCTCATTTCACCTGCTGGAGGAGCCCCCGCTCTCGGTGATGTGATGAATAAGTTTGAAGTCCTTGGCATTGTGGGAGAAGGTGGGTGGTTTTAACACAGCAGATTTTACTGTATGCCTGTCGAACGTGAGGATTGTTGTTAACCTGCAACTCTGATCCTGTTGATCGGGGACACTGAGGTCATATCCACTTCATTATTGCGTCAATTCTTGTATATGTTTTAGATGAGCATAGCATTTTTGACAAAATATAGATGGACTTTATTAAAAGGGCTTTGTGAGCCTGTGAGAGGTTGGTGAAGTTTCTGCTGGAGTAGAGTACAATCCTTCGAGACTGTCCTCACAAGGAATTAGTCATTTGTTTATACTCAAGTTGTTTCCAGGGACTTTACCTCAACTGCAGAGAGAACCAAGGCTTTATTTGAAACAGGTTTATATTAGACACGTCTTCTAATAAGAATCATCCCATGATTTGCTTCTGTTTTGATTTGCTGTTGATGCAAACCCAAAAAACATCCTCCACTGTTACTCGTTGTCTTCATACTTCCTTTCTGAAATATGATAATAAGCATATTCGGACCCAGCAGTGACATTCTGTTTTTTATTGGGCTCATACGAATATTTATTATATTTATTTATAATATCTGAAGTGCTGAGGTCATGGGGATGAGCCTCGGTTCTGCACGTCAGTGTGTGTGTTTGTGTGTTTTGCTGAAGAATAAAAAGGCCAGTCAACTGTTGCTCCAGGGACAGCGCTGACGGGTGGTCAGAAAATGAAATAAATGAGGATAAAAGTTTGAAATGTAGTTGCATTTTACTCCCAAGTATTCCACACGCAGGTCCCTCGCACGTCAAAGCATGCAGAAATCATCGCTTACGATTTGCAGTGTCATTTCGGAGTTGATTTCTGTGCGTCGGACTGACATGCATCCCTGGCCTCAGTCTAATGTGAGAAGACAGAGTGACCAAGTGTTTATTGTACTGTTAATAATTCTCACTAACTGTGAAGAACATCGCTCCTTGTCAGCATACATTAATCAAAAAGTTAGACACACAAAGAACGGCAATTAAATGATGTGAAATGTAAAGGTCCAGTTCCTACAGTAACCCAGAACAGACAAAGTAAACACTGGCTACAGATAGGGCCGTCGTAGTTTCACCTTCATGCTAGGAAAGCGAGGGTGAGGGGAGGAGGTTGCAATCAGCAGCTATTCTGTTACTGACTGGCTGCATTTCCAGGTTTCCACGAAGTCTAACCTTTTCCTTCAGGTCTTGTTAGCCGTGCTGAGTTTTGTACTGAATTCTAAGCTCCCTGACTGGGTGTTTTTTATAGACACACTTCTTAGGAGTCACTGTCACACGCATAATCTTGTACGTCTAAATTATTATCAAGGAAAGAGGGATTTTCTAAAGCAGTTGTTCATCTTTCTCAAATTGTGCCCAAATAGCAAAACAGGATTTCATTCAAACATACTCGGGACCAGAGACACCGCGAGCGTGTGAGAGCTTTGTCATTTATGAGTGAAATTATTTACGAATTTGATCCTGCAAATTGGGATCTACCTGCAAACAGAGCTGTCTGAAATAGCTCAGCACAGCACGTTTTTATCACAGAGGGTTTGTTTCTGAAAAGCTGTACTACTTTATACAAAGTATGTTCCCTCATTCTGTCAGTATTCGACAACTACAGCTACCACAAGGTTGTGGTCGGGAATGTTCACACAAATAATCGTATTATCTGGTTGCAGCTTATCACAAAGAACAATGAAAGCACGTTTGAATACGAACAGCTATTTTGTTACAGATGTTAGCATGACACGCTAGCTGTAGGGGAAAGAGTGTGACCTCAGCTCTCCGTAAGATTTATAGCATCAGGCTCGTGTCTTCAAGATGATCTCCATTTGTAACTTAGTAACAGGATAAAACGGGCCGAAGAGCTCTCTATATTCTTGCACTGTTCTTTAGTCAAATTAAGCTATTAAACTGGTACAGGGACAACTGGGAGTGGACACGTGGGTTAGCGTCTGAGATTAGCAGCACTTGCCTAACCTCATTATGTTGTATGGGTGATTTTTCAGCCAATGCAAGTCAAAAAACAGATTGATGTTCCTAAACGACACATTTAAAATATGGATGATCGACCAAGAACATGATGTGCTTAGCAAAGGTAGAAAGCTACAGGGACACTGTGTGTGTGTGTGTGTGTGTGTGTGTGTGTGTGGTGTTAGTTGTCAATACAGGCATATGTGTGTGTTGAGCATGTGGGTGAGTACGTATGCCTCCACCTCACCTATTAACCGTTGTTTCTCTGGTGGTTCTCACCTACTGCACTTGTTTTTGAGGAACGTGTTTGTTTGAGGTTTAAGAGGCTAAGACATAATTAAGACGTCGAAACTCATGCACATGTCGCAGCCTCACTTTTTATTGATCTTTAGCTATCTTTGTCTCTTTTTCACTGTACAGGAGCATATGGAGTCGTGCTTAAGTGCAGGCATAAGGTAAGACAGCATTTCATTTCTGTAGGTCTGTCATTTGTATGAAGATATTCATGGTTTGCGTTATTTTGATGTGAAGTCTTTGTGTTGCAGCTTGCAGTTTGAGATATTAAAATCAGACGATGATGAAGAATCAAATCCAAATATGCAACGTTGAAACTTAAGATGCAACAATTGGTTAAGTGAAGGATTAGTTGATAAAAAGAAACTATTTTGATAATCGATGAGTCATTTTTGAAGCTCCGGTTCTCATGTATAAGAAAAGTGTTAAATAGTGCTTAATATCTTACATAAAATGTTAAATCTGTGCTGAGATATTAGATAACCTCTTGCTATCACTAACAGATTTTAATTAATTGCAAATCAGCATCATCAACAATGGTAATTTCCACACACAAGCTGGGAAACAATTGATGTCACCAGTTGCTTGTGGTGTGCAAACTCTCAAGGAAAGATTGCTGTATAATGTGGGTTCCAGCCATGTCTCTTCATAAAAGTATTGAAATTTATGCCATTAATGTGCTTGGTATGCATGAAAGCAAGGCTTGATGGTGTGACTCATCCAGCAGGGCCTACCATACGTGACTGCATGGCTCTCAGCTCATGTAGTGCTGTTGTATCTGCCTCTATTTGCTGCTTTTCTAAGGTGTGTTCATCAAGCACAGGCATTGCGTGCAGCCTGTGTCGCTCACAGCTGCAAATCCTAAACTTGCAACGGGGTCTTCTAAAATAAATAAATAAAATAAATAAGTGTACTGTCATGTATTTGTTTTACTTTAACTTCAACGTCAACTTTTAAGTTAGTCTATGCAGCTGGTGCTAGCAGTGGCCACTGTGAAAGCAAGTGACAATTGTGGGATAATATATGTACTCATAGTGTAATGGTGGCACAAAGTAGAGTGAGTCAGCAAAGAGATTCAGTTAGTAACACATCCTATGAAGTTAGATACTTCCATGCACTGTAGTTCACTGTATACTCTTAACGGAAATGACAAACAGGCAACATTTTACCGCTTCATCTTCTCTTCTTCCCAATTGCAACCATGCACTAGTGCCAACATTTGACTGCCAAAATATAAATATAAATATAAAACATTTGTATATTGCGGTATTCACTGCAACAGCTTTAGCTCCAGCAGTTTACTTGGTCGCCATTTTGGCGTCAATGCAGACGGTCCCTCCTATTTTGCTACAGACCACTGAGGGCAAGAAGTGTCCAGCTTTCCACACTCAACAACAAGTTTACCTTTGTCCGTGATCCCCACGTTTCAAAAACACATACCAAAGTCTTCACATAGGATAACTATCTAAATAAATGGCTCATGGAGGCATTTCCAGGCAATTGTTTTTGACATAATCTTTAGCATGTTGTCCGACGTGGAGTGGTGATGTTAAAGAACATGAACAATATGTTTAGAAAACTACAAAAAGTCAAACTATTGGCATTTAAGTGAATATACTTAGAACCAATGAAGGCTAAAACCTCTTTAAATCTATCACCATTGTAGGCCATCGCAATGATCAGACAGGAATGGGGTTAATGGTAGATTACCGTGACTATTATTAACACCTGCGGGTGACCCATCAACAATCACATTTCCAGTCTCATAATTTATCACTGGATTGTCTATGTAACATTTTACTGACCCACAATTTGTGTGATCAGATACAATTACTAAATAAAAACAGATGTCAGAGGTGAAACATATAACAAAGAATCACATTAATATTAGTTATTGTGTTAAATCAAATAGGGTAAGAAAATCTGAGGTGTTTTGATGAAAGTAATTCCAGATGTACAAATTTCATCTAATCTATATAATTTGTTATAGATTAAAGAACCATGCCAGAAACGGGCCATTTCAAACAGTACGTTGTACGTCTGTGTTAATATTTAAAACAAAAAAGAAAAGAGAGACTTTCTGCCTTTATTTAACAATGTGTAAAAAGTCTAGTTGGAAATAATTAAAGATAATTTTAGGTGCTCCTTACTGTTGTAGAACTGATGAGAGTCACAGCAGCTACAAAAATAGCCATGTCCGCAGTGAGTGCTGCTGAAAATGTAATAATTTACTGAAAAGTAAAGTCTTATATCAGCATCTTTAAAAACTGTGTCAAATCAAATCTCATAATACTCTGACCTATATTTAGAATCTTCACAAATGTTTATTTAATTCAAAGAAAATAGAACAAGAACAAGCATTTGTTTATGCATGAACTGGTGTGTTAGAGGCCATTTTAAAGTGTTTGTAACACTACTTAAAAAGTTAAGTGTGTAAGTTTTAGGGGGCTCTATTGGAATATACTATGCATAACTATATTTTATTTTCAGAAGCATATATTCAGTGGTGTAATGGTGCTGGAAACGTGTATAATTTATGCCTCCAATTGTTTTTTAAAGAGGCCCATCTGGCAAAGGATAAACTCTCTATGTCATAAACAGTGACATTTAATACTAGGCGTACATATTTAGCCCTCCTCTTGTCACTTAACTTCTGCTGCTTGACTTCAGGAAGGATCATTATGAAATCAACATTAGTATAGAAGTATGTTTCATCCTTAATCCATCCACAATGATCGCTGGATTCTGGCCTATGCCTTCGCCATTCTAGGGAAAAAAATGCACTCAAAGAGGCATCTAGCATTGCCTCACAATCCACTGCCAAGCATGTAGGAGAAGTACGGTGGCTGTGGAACGACTATTTTGAGCCTGTGTTTCAGTTTGTCCGCTCTGGGCTGCTGTAGAAACATGGCAGGTCAACATGGTGATTCTGTGAAATAGGACCTGCACTCTCTGTAGATATAAAGGGCTCATTTTAACGTAACAAAAACACAACGATTCTTAGTTTTCCAGTAGATCCTCCTAAATTACACATTGAACCTTTAGAATCTTCTTTCAGCCCTGAGTATAGCATGCAAGTGTTCCTTTCAGGCTGCACACAGCCCCAACAACCTTCAGCCTAAATGTAGCCTGAGCGCAAAACTCAGGGGGGAAAGAAAAACGTGTCCATTAAGCACTCGCTGCACCAGTCACTGCCGCTCTTTCAGCTTTTTGCTTTGACTGCACAGTAATAACCGAAGCGACTCAAAGTGTGTATGAACATGTTTATCAACTTCAGCTCTTCACTCAGGTGGATTGTGGTGCCTGAACATTACAACAACAATGTTCAGCGAGACTTCAGTAAGAAGATCAACCTGAAATGGTGAAAGTGAGGGGGACAAAAATAGGATTTTTGGAAAGTGAGAGTGACCGTGCCCCTCAACCCCATCACCAGTGGAAATTACACTCTTGGTTGCTTTGAGTTGATGCTGTATTGCAAGAGCAGATACTATAGGGAAAACAAAACACGCGCGTCATCACTGAACGTCATCATTTCATCAACATTTTGTGACCTGGAAAATGTGAGAAAGAAACTTTTCTGTTGCAAACTTGCAGTAAATACAGTGAAAACTGTAGTCCCAACGTATTCATCATCCAGTAATTTATATCATTAACAAGGATTTCTAACATATTTAGAGACATCTTGCTCAGCACTGAGTCTTATCCTACAGATAAACCCACACTGTATCTCTTCGTGTATTTATAGATTTTACCTATATACTTAAAATAGACTTCTCACTTTCGCTACTATGGCCCTGCTAAACTGAGTCAAACCGAGACGCTTTAGCCGCAGTGAGCTACATTCATCAAAATGTTCTATAGTAAAGAGTCACCTGTGTGGATAAAGCAACATATTCTGCGTAGACTGCACAGGATGACATATTTTTAGTCTGATTTTATATCATTCCTTCTGTCAGCACATTTATGAACATAATATATTTGTTAAAAACACCTCACTCCACACATAGAGCAAGAGAGGACGACTGTGGGAGGAGTGACAGGCACAGCAGAGTTAACAAGAGAGGAAAGACTAAAGAGATGGAAAGACATTTTGTAAATGTTTAATGCTGCTGCTATCCTCGTGAGTTTCTCAGAGAGGATTCACATTAAGAAAGTAAATCTTACTTTCACGTTTTATTTCATGATGTAGCGCTCATTTTGAAATGAAAACAAAGCTAGGTTATTACTACCTACACTTTAGAACAGATGAAGAGGAAATGAAACTAAATTGAGGTGTAACCGGTGTTTGTGTTTCTAAAAACAGGTTGATTCATTATGGCGCACTGAGGGTGCTTGGTGTTTGCTCTGCGGTCCCTTTTTCTTTTATGTGCCATTTGTGCATGATTCTTTCATTTTATGCCCTACATTCATTGACCAAGAAGTTCTCTCAGCGCCGCACTTCATGAAAATTTTAAATCAGTCATAAATTATATACATTGAATGAAATTCTAAATATGCACACGCTCGCATTTTGTGGCCATGAACAAAATGACATGGTAAGCAGAACACGGTGGTTAGAGAGGAAGTTGCAGCCCAACGGAGGCAGATAAAGGCTAAAAGAAGCAACAATCTGCACTGTCTGATAAAAATGCAGAATGCACAGGAGTGTGAATGTGTATATTTGTTGACACATTTCCTTCCTCTCGCCTTCTGAAGATGTCTGTATGTGGTCACAAACAGTTAAAAGATTTGTGACTTCATTACCTAAAATTAGATGCGACAAATGTTTTTCTATCAACACTAGTTTAGAAAATAACAAATATACTGCAAATGACTTACTCACCACCGATTACTTCTAGAAAATAGCCGGCAGAGAGACTGAGCAGCAGAGACAGAAGCCTCAAGTTATTGATTGTGACTTCTATTTTGTGTCACGAGGCGGCAAATATGTGAGAAATAAAAGCAAAGAACATAGGAACATGGGAAACAGAACCAACAAGGAGGACAAATTGTCTTTAAATATTGTTTGGGTGAATTGCCATATGTTTTCATGACTAGATAGTACAAATAAATCAAAGCCAATACCATTTTAGGTATATGAATCGATTTTTTTTTCTTCTTTTCATACTAATTTATTATATGTAAAATATGTAATGAATTGATTCATTTAACCTTAATTTTAATCTCAAGGGCATGTCTATATTTTGATGATGTTTAGAGTACAACAGAAAAAATACACACAAAATAGAAATTACTAGAAAACAAACAAGTAGACAACAACGGAATACAGATGAAACCATAAACCTGAAGGTGCAAGAAGGCAACCAAAATGATCTGCTTCCAACATAAGGAAATTAGCTCTGTACCAATACAAATATCCATTTTTGTCATAGCTTACTGTGTGTCAATGTTAATGATATTTAAACTCAGGGACCCTCTCAATACTTTGTCCATTCAGTGTGGTAATATGCAGACGACTGTCCGCTATATATGTGGCTTTAGAGACGAAATATACTTCAAGCAAAGTGCAGTATGTGTTAACACGAGTTTCCAAGTAGGTTACCAAGAAGTGAGATGTGACATGTTTCCCACTTATATATAGAGATAGGTGATTCATGTTCACATGTCGAGCCAGAGACTAAGACCATGGCAATAAAAGCTCTTTAGCTTTGCTGCAAGAGAGCAGTTATTTTTACTTTTCTCAGCTGGAAACAGGGCAAAAGAGAAAAGGGTGGCAGAGAGAGAGAGAGAGAGAGAGAGTGTGTGTGTGTGATGGAGAGGAGGAGGAAGGTTTTGAATATGGAGACTATGCTGATGGTAAATGGGTCACCCTGTTAGGAGTCTACAAGAGACATGTGTATGGGTGAGAGAATCAAAGAGGCTCTGAGCACCGGGCTAAAACCCAACCAGGTGACTCAGAAGAGACTCTTAACTGTACTACGAAGGAAAGAATGCATTTTAAATGCGTGCTCCTGTATAAATAATGTATACTGTACAGTACAGTACTGTACGCGTGTGGTGGAACATTTAATTAGCCTGAGCGAATGTGAGCTAACGTTTGTGCAATGTTCTGCCACTTTATGGAAGTGTTGTATTAGCGTATGTGGGTGTGTGTATGGAGGCTTATGTGTTATCTTGAATTTGTGACAATAGCACAACCTACTCGCTAGCCAGTGTTTCCTGGTGCCTATACAGTATCTCTAAGCTGCACTGTGGTGCTAAAGAATATGTTAATTAATTTCCGGTAGTTGATCAATTTATCAGTGACTCGTCAAGGATTCGTTAATTTGCAGTTTATCTAGTAAAAACACTAAAACATCCACAAGCCTAACATGGGGCTTTGCTTGATTTTAAATCTTTGTAATCTGAATATTCTTGTTTTTTGGCTGCATCATGAAGACATTGCTTTGGGCCATTAATGAAATAATTATTGGCTACTAGTTTATGCAAGTTTTAATGAGGTTTTGTCAGTTTTAGATGCAAACGTTGACAAGTTAGCCTTCTGTCATGGTTTATGTCATTTTATAATCACAGCATCAATGAAAAATGAAAAAAAAATTTAAAGGATAAAATAAGCATGCACGTTCAGGTCAGAACAGACATTTTTCACAGCGGCCATTTTGACAAGAAATAGCAGGTAAACACAGGTGTTACCAGTGGTACTAATTAAGGTTCAGTCCCATTCAGGTCAAACAGAGTCAGGGTGCTGCTGTGCTGCATGTCGGCTCGCTGGAAAGTCTCTGCTGCAATAAATGGAACGGAACCTTAATTAGTATGAATGGAAACACCTGCGTTTATCCTGCTATCTCATGTGAACCGCTGAACTAAAACAGCACAACAGACACAGTATGACACAAAGGAACACAGGGACCAAACACACAAGACGGGACAACGAGACACAGGTGAAACCAATCAGGGTGGAACAGAATCAAAACTGACAATAAAAAGGCAACAAAGGTAGGAAGTAAAGATACACGACCTTAATAAAACCTTCATTAGTATCACCTGAGGTGACCCAACTATTTCACGTCAAAATGGCTGCTGTGAAAAAAGGCCTATTACAAAATAAAACAGTGAACATGAAACAGCTCAAAGCCGTGACAATATCTTTGAAGAAACTTCATTCATCATCATCGATTTCATAAAAACACAGCACTTCATGAAAAAAAGGAGTCGGCCCTATTGGCTCTATTTAATGGGATCCATTAATAAAAAATTGGAGGACATTTGTCAATGGCCTACGCTCTCCAGACGAGCAAAGGGCTTAAGTCAAGCAAGTCATTAATAAATAATTTCCCGCTCGTCCCAGCATTGCATAATTATGAGGCCCTCTATTCAACAGACATGTAAAGATATTAAAAGATAATTGGTGACTAAACAATTGCAGCAACATCACCACTTCTGAGGCCAGAGTATTACGCCACGGCTGATGTTTCCACGGGGGGAGAAAGTGAAACGTTATAGCTTTACTCTTGTGTAATGTGACGATCAGGAGGTTCTCGTGTCATCAGCAGGACACGAGCAAGCCCGGAGCTATTTTTAGGTGTGCTGACTTAACAGTGGCTCAAAAGGTAAATCAGTGGAGGTCAGAGACACCACACATGAGCACGGGCATCGTCAGAACACTTCAAGGTGCTACCACCGAGCTTGAAATGTCACACGTGCGGTGTGTGGTTTTTTTTCCTGGTAAAAACAGAAAATCTCCCAGTTTGCTATTGCAGAAACTTTATCTGTACTCACAGGATTAAGTGTTGTTAAAGCTGTAAATCCTTGATGTTCAATTCTGTTCGTCACTCAAGTGAAAAATCTCTAAACAGACAGCTCTGTATAAAAAAAAAATTAAACGTGTTCAGTCAAACAATTGGCTTGTGTGAGTAAGAGCGCTGCCAGTGGCGCCCAGCTCCTCATCACCCGGCCTCTTCTCAACACGAAGGCTCACTCTGTTGTCTGATCCTCCGTAAACAAAGGGACAATAGAGGAGCATGAGAGTAGCAGAGGACAGCGGGAGACTGGCCTGTATGCTGTGATTCCCTCCAGACCCCTGTCCAACATTAAGATTAAATATACAGGTTTATATGTGGACAAACAATGTCCTGACAACAACTTGCTGGATATGATGTGGCAGCTTCAGTTCAAACTTGGCACATGATGTTCCAGTTCTGGTTGTTAAACACAGGCTAAAGTCATGGGGTTATCTGCTGCAGCAGCGTGTACTGGAAACACTCTAGGCTCAACTCTCAAACTGCAGCTGTTATCAGAAAAAACACGACAAACGTGAGATGCATTGTGAGAAAGTTCATGATGTCGCCCCTGCAGTGGATGTAGGCGAAGCCTCGTGAAAAGATGGACCTGCGTGTGACAGAAATCATGAAAACATGATGCACTTTCCAGCCAGAGCCTCATTCCATTCTCCTCCCCACAATCGTCAAACAAACAAACTTTTATTAAAAAGGCCCATAAAAATAAGGAGTAATCTTACTACCAGATGTTTTTTGGCCAGACTGCTAGTTACTGTACAGTATGTATCCTGAAACATAGTCTTATAAACATGGAGAGCTCAATCTGTTCTGTTCCTTTCCAGTCCAGCAGGGTAATCTTCAAAAATCTAATTATACAGTAAATTTAATTTACAGTACTCATGGTATAGTCTGATATTCCTTTACATATATATATATCTGTTTGTACCTGCTGCATTTTTGGTCAATTTACTGACTCCAGCATCTAGCTAGTAGAAATAAATCCAATAAAACTGCATTAAGAGTATATGAAGACGTGTGATTGTCCTGTGAGTGTCCTCTTCATGATATCATACCGACCTGTGTTGAAGCTCTGTGAAAAGCGTTTGTTTTTGTATGCATGATTACAAAACCTACACAGACTCAGTACATATTTGACGTCTGAACCGTAGCTGCAACCACAGCAGCTGGTTAAATTAAGTGAGATCAATCAAACAACCTGTAATAAGCTGAAGGAGACCTAAGATGCGTTATTAACTATGCCGAGCATGTGCTGATTTTTGTCAGTGTGCGAGCGCCCTGTGGTGAAATAATTGAAATGAGAACACTTGCATGGCTTTTGTTGGCACTGCTGGCTACTTCGGACACATTTATTATTCTTTTTTTTTTCATCTTAAGAGTGGTCAGGAAGTTAATTTATATATCTATGACTGTGTAGCGGTCTGAGATGGAGCTCTTTCTGCAGATGTTCTTTGGAGTATGTGAAGCAAGCGTTCCAAAGCATTGTCCTATTTGCTGAGGCTTTTGCTTTAAACTCAGTCACTTGTTTTCTTTCGTCTTAACACAACTCACCTACTCATTTCTTCGCAGGACACCAATGAGCTGGTGGCCATTAAAAAGTTCAAAGACAGCGAAGGTGAGTGAAGGAGCCGGGGGAGGGAGAAGAGGAGGGGTGGCGGGAGAGGAAGAGGTGAACAGCTATGTCATTCCTGTCTGTTTAATTTCCGCGCAGAAAATGAGGAGGTCAAGGAGACGACTCTTCGGGAGCTGAAGATGCTTCGGACACTGAAGCAGGACAACATCGTCGAGCTGAAGGAGGCTTTTCGCAGGAGGGGGAAACTCTACCTTGTCTTTGAATATGTGGAGAGGGTCAGCTTAAAGACACTATCATTGTTATTTCACTGTGTGTGCACACCGTGCATACGTTCACTCTTACATTACATACCCCTGTTCTGCTGTATCTAGACTCACACTGCTCAGTTAGGCAAAAAAAAAAAAAAAAAAAAAGCATCGCCATGGCAACATATGAACTATGCTGTTGGTGAATAATGGTATTCCCCACTGTGTTGCCAGGGTATCCAGCCAAGTGTTTATTTCATGACAGGTTTTATTTTCGTGCTGTAATCTCGTCATTTTAGCACGGTGTCCCCTCTTGCTCCCCAGTCGGGGCTAGGGACAGGATTCCCCCACTCCGAGAATTACTTAGCAGCATTATCTTTTATATTCAAACCTGCAGCTGCACACTCCTCTAGCTCTTTCTACAAGTTAGTGTGTTTGTGGTTTGCAGAACATGCTGGAGCTCTTGGAGGAACTGCCCAACGGTGCACCGCCTGATAAAGTCCGCAGCTACATCTACCAGCTCATCAAAGCTATCAACTGGTGTCACAAGAACGAGATAGTACACAGAGGTGAGGGGTTTCTTTTCTTCATTTACATTTCTATATCGCGACGGCAAAAAATGTTACCCTAATATCAAGCTAACTAGCTACTATCAGCAACTGTAAAAATTCCTAAAACAACTTTTGACTCATTTCTCTAATCAGCACGAAACAATATGAACTTTAAAGATTAATCTGGCAACTCCAACCACAGTTTTAATGTGAGCTGAAAATGGAGTTGTTGGAAAGGATAAACCTTTCGCTACTGAGAGCAAAGAAAAGAAAATGCCTCTCTAACCAACAAGAAATCAGCCATGTCAGTCAGTGTGATTATCAGGCTTACTCAGAGGTTGTTTATAATATTTCTAGACTTAAAATAGATTATTTCACCACCTGTAGACCGAACAAATATGTGCATATAGCATTTCCCCAACCTCTTTTTTTTTTCTTCTTGGCTTTGAAACAGAATTTATTTTCACGTACAAAAATCGAAAGGTAAAATTAAGCTAGATCTACTCCAGTTCATTTTGATTTCCAGAGAAAATTCAGGAGGTTGAAGTACCATTTGTTAATCTGTGAAAGATCCATAACAGTGAGTTGGAGCATTGATAGCGATGCGCTTGAAGCGTGTCGTTAACGGTCTTTTGGCTGCGTCTCTCTCTCTCACAGATATCAAGCCGGAGAACCTCCTCATCAGCTCCGAGGATGTTCTCAAACTCTGCGACTTTGGTGAGTCTTTGGTCTTCTCCTTCTCTTCATTCCAGCAGCCAGACTGTCACAAAAGATTTGCATGTGCGGTGCAGAAAAAAAACCATCCAGACGCGGCACATTTACCTTGTGAAATAAAGGTAACTGCTTGTAGAATCGAGGTGCTCGTTTAACAGACTGAATCAGCTTTTTCCTGGTGATTTATCAGACATTCTGCCGTAGGTGCAGATTCGCCATAATGGTGTCAAATTATCTGTGATTTTTGCAGTTATATCTGTGATTCCATTTGGGCAGTTTTCGGTTTCTTGGGCTCCTTTCACTGTGAAAAATCCCACCATTAATTTGTCACCTTGTACGTTGTGTATCAGTAGGATCAATTCTGCCACTGTTAAGCTGCCAACCAGCACTATTAAATGTACTCTGGTGGTTATCACGATGCATCTGCCAAAAGGTATATTTCAGGAAAGTCAGGTTGATGTTCGTCCCCCTTTTCCTACTAATAAACTGTATTGACACAGTTGAGTTTTGTCATTTTACAGTTTCCCAGGTGTGTATTTTACATTTGGATGAGCCTATGCAAAATCACACGGTCAATTAGCTTTGCATAATTGGCTAATGCAACCCAACTGAGTCAGTCCGGGGTGAGATTTGTTTGTTATTCACTGTTGGAGCTGGCATGCTGTTTATTGTGATTTTTCATGCTTAAAATTGACTCTCTGTACAGCAGTTATCTGAAGCATGGTCTCAGCTCGCCTGCGGTGACATAACTAATAATTAAGAGTCTGGTCACATGAGATGATGACCACGTTGTCACTGTAGCTGTCGAAAACGATTCGAGAGATCGCAGCTTATTCTTACTAATTAGCTATTTACCCCTTTATGTAAAGGATTGTCTGCACGCTGTCGCGCAGCGCTGGACGTCTAAAATACAGCATCAGGTCTGTGCGGTTTATTCATTCCCATGTTACTCTGGCTCTCAGGTTTTGCTCGTAACCTGTCCGAAGGAACAGATGCCAACTACACTGAGTACGTGGCTACAAGGTGGTACCGCTCGCCTGAGCTGCTGCTGGGGTGAGTTTGAGTGTGTGTGTGTGTGTGTGTGCGCAGGAGACTACGTGAGAAACGAGCAGAGAGAGAAAGAGACCTCATTATGTTGCTCGTTCATTCTCAGTATTTAATTCTATCTTCTCAGAACAGCAGATGGGTGGAGTTTTTATTTAAGATTGTATCCGATAGGGACGCGCTGATCCATAAATTTCTCTCCCGATAACATTGCTAATACCTCAAACACAGGTAGGAGTATCCAATACCAGTACTCATTAAACCAAAGATTGCTGTAGCACTAAAAGCTTTAGTCTGCCATGACTGAATGAAAGTAAGTGACAGACAAAACGCTGAGATTTATAATGAAACCAAAAAAACTATATGATCCATTCCGTGTAAGACCAAAGTTTCCAAAGATGTCAGGCTGAATTTCTTCTGTGTCCTAAAATGATGCCGCAGACATGTTGAATCTTTGCATCTGATTGAGTGGTGCAGGTGTGTGTGTGTGTACTTATCACTGTCACGGTGCTGTCGCTTCACAGCAAGATGGTTCTGGGTTTGACACCTGACAGCTTGTCTGGAGGGGGTTCCCTCTAGTTTCCTCCTTTTAATTAATCGCTTTGGTTAATTACTGTGGAGGTGTGAAGGCGAGCCAAGCCGGCCAAGGTGTAGCCAAATGTCAGCTGAGACTTGCTCCTGCCACTGGTGTATACCAAGCATTCATAGCTAATGCACGAATGGATGAGCAGTGCAAGGCAATAAAAAAACATGGCATCTTGACTGATACCTGATCCATTTCATAAGATACTCATGAGGCACTGAGGCTAAGACTGCAATTCTGATCCGGCATAGCATATTAGCTGTTTGACACAGTAAAATAGGCTACAGGTTTCCAGGGATCCATGAGGGAATCACAGGAAGTCCCCAGAGTAATGAGCGGCACCGTAACTGTAAAAACAATATGCAAGGGCTGCTCTCCTCTTGGTTGTCATTCCTAATACATCGCGTTACCTTAAGCACAGCTTTACAGTTACACGGTGTCCGGTTATATCCAAGGCACTCTGTGTGAGCGTAAGAGAGAGAATATTTTTGGTTTTGCTTACACATATTTCATCTCACATATTCTCCTCGATCTTCTTCAGGATGTGCAGGAACTCGTAGTAGGGGTCGGCCCTCTCTGTCTGGTAGGGTTGAATCTCCTCCAGTTTTACAGAGTCCACGATAACAGCTAGAGACTGCTGGCCTCTCTGCTGACTCCTGTTGAGTCATGGAGCATGACTGCAAAATAGACACTTTCTATATTCTCTAGACATCTTTATCTTGCATAGATGGGCACATGGACCTCCGCGTCCTCGGTCTGTCGAGCGAGCCTTGACTTAGCCCACAAAGAATCTCAATCCCAGTCAGTCTCCAGATTGTGGAGAGAAACTCACTAATTAATGAGTTTTCAAAATAGCTGCCAATATATTGTCTGTCAATCTACTAGAGAGTGAAAATCTTCTAGAATTGCACTGGAAAAAAAATAGTATTTTATTAAATTTGGTCTGAAATAAGTTTGCTGAACGGGGCGCCCTGGTAGCTCACCTTTTAGCCTTTACGAGTCCTCACTGCAGTGGCCTGGGTTTGATTCCAGCCTGAAGCCCTTTACTGCATGTCATGTCTCTCTCTCTCTCTCTCTCTCTCTCTCTCTCTCTCTCTCTCTCTCTCTCTCTCTCTCTCTCTCTCTCTCTCTCTCTCTCTCTCTCTCTCTCTCTCTCTCTCTCTCTCTCTCTCTCTCTCTCTCTCTCTCTCTCTCTCTCTCTCTCTCTCCACTGCCTCCAGCTGTCAATATCACAAATAAAGCAGAAAAATATACTGCATGAAGCCCTGGTTTAGCCGTGATGTTCTATTTAGTGCTTGCAGAGTCTTTAATAGGTTTCATCGACATGCTGTCTTTTTGTAATTTTAGATTCTCATAAACAGTTTTTGAGCTTATGGCGTATTTATTTGTTTGAGGTTTCTGATAACTCCGGCTGTAAACATGGTTACGTTTTCAGATGCTCTCTCATTGGTGTTGACCTCCTCCAAATAACAAATGAGTTTATTGGATTTCTATTATTGAAGTTTTATTACATTATAATTACTTTTTGAGAAGCTAAAGGAATATACATTTTCTTATTTAGTTTATTCAACAATGCTTTATTGTGATTTTCTTCCCACAATAAACTGATTTTGTCACCTTCATCCATTATGCAAGCTCAAGCTCAAATGAGGTGTCACTATTTAAATCACTATTATTATTTTTACATTTTTTAATTTTGTTGGTTGTTTTTTTGCATTAATACAAAACATAACATGACAAAACCTGTCCATAAAAAAAACATGTCATCATCCCCAATTCAGTCATTTGTCCACAGTTAAATCCAGATTAAAACCCAGAGAATCTCATGGATTTGTCCATTTCTGCAGAAAAAGAGTCTTCCATCAACATAATTGTCCTAATTTTCCCAGAGTCAGGACCTCAGAGATCAGAGATTTCCACATGGACATAGAAGGAGTCTTCCCCAACCCACTTCGCCATAATGGCTTTCCTTGCCAACATTAAAAACGATTAATCCTCTTCCTCATAGTGTTTAAGAGAGTCAGGGAGATTTCCAAGCAGACACAAAAGTGGATTTTCTTTGTTAACTTTCATTGTTAAATTAAGTATTGTATTGATTTAAATGTGTTTTTAAATGTAACCCATTTGGTATTATTTTATTTTTTATGTCCAGTGTTAAGACTTGTGTTTATTAGACTTTTTTGTTGTTGAGTCCCACAGAGCGTTTTGTGTAATTTCCATGTTTTCACCCTCATAGTTTTAATTCACATCACTGAGAAACAGCTTTACTCTTTCCACCAAAAAGAGGCGATGATTCACCTGCTACAACGCGATGACATGAACCATCGTGTGCACACCGGCATATCCTGAGATCAATTTTCTGTTTCGCAGTTGTTATTGTAGCTTATGTTGCTTTTGATGCTTCTGCTGCATTAAATGTCCATTCTAGCTCGGAGACAGATGAACGTCATGTAGCCTCACTGCTGTAGCCTGATTTAGTAAATGCCCTGGAACATTTATTGAGACAGTGTTTGAATGCCACCCACTCAAATACTCTCTCCCTCCAACACCACCGCTCCTCTGCTTCTCTGCTGCCAGATCTCTCGCCATTTTTCACCAGACTCCTCAGCGCCGTTCCCTCAGAAATGACCATCTTCTTTATGAGCATCTCCCCATCAGAAACACAGTATCCATCATTTTGTTTTGCCGCACCACCATCGCCATCCTTCTCATCGTCGTCTCCCCTCTTCAATTCGTTTTCACCTCTATCATCATCATTCCCATTTTCGCTATCATCACTCCTGCCATCTTATTGACAAGATTGTCACGAAATATCACGTAAATAATGTTTTGTTCTCTTTCTCAGGGCTCCCTACGGGAAGGCGGTGGACATGTGGTCGGTGGGGTGTATCCTCGGGGAGCTGAGTGATGGACAGCCCCTGTTTCCAGGGGAAAGTGAGATAGATCAGGTCAGTGAGCCAGCCCTGAGTAATAATGAAACAAGTTTGACAGGAAATGAATCAACAACAACTTTAACAAATGATTTAGTGTTTGAACTAATTTGCCAAATCAAAGTGGTGTTTGTGGATTCTAGTGAGGATTTGACGCTTTTCTTCATCTGAAATCTTTATTTAGTGAATCTCATTGAGTTAAAATCAGAACAAATGGCTCCTCACTACTTGACGAAAAGCCAATTTGGGCCTGAAGTTATTTTCTGAAGTGGTAAAACAGACAAAGAGTGTTGTGAATCAGTGTGAGACGAAAATCACAGTTACAGTTTGTTGGGCTCAGCACCTGACCAGACAGATGTGCGTGTCTTTTGCACACTGATGTTTGGGACAGATTTCGAGTTTATAGCACAGACATGCGTGTACACATACAAGCATTAAGACATACATGTGTAAAAGAGATGTTTTAAAAATTAAGCAAAAAGCGTTAAATATTAATCAATGAATAAAATTATCCAACCATCCATCCATTTTCAGCTGACACTGGGTGAGAGGCGGGGTACACCCCTTCGTCACAGGGCTGACACATGGAGACAAACAACCACTCACACTCACATTAACACCTACGGAGTATGAATATATTATTTAAATTCTCAAGGAAGCGGATGGATAGATTAAACACAATTAAAAACCAGAGAATTAAAGTCTTATATAAGGTCTTAAGGTTCATTTAAGCATCGACTGTTTCAGCCTGGCTAATCGCCTCTGGCAGCCTATACCAGAGCCACTACAGAAAACTGCGGTGGTTGTGGTGGATCTGAGAGGTCTGATGGTGCTATCAGGGGTGAGTTGTTCGGAGATACGTGTGATTAGAGGGGTAAGACGTGAAAAGATATAGACATAGTTAAAAGGATTTTGAAATGTGTCCTGGAATGAAATGGGGTCAGCGTAAGACTGCAACAATATGAGGTGATGTAGTCTCGTTTCGGGTTTCATAATAACTAGGCTGCAGGTGTTTTGAATTAGTTGTAAACAGGTCAGACACAATAAGCCATTGAAAGACGACACGGGAGGCTGCTGGAGCTGGCGATGAGCATTTGTCCTTGATATTTATGGACTAAACGAGTCCACTCAAAGGTCTATAACCCAAAAATCACAAGTTTGGGTAATAAGCAGATGTTTAACTGATTATCTATAGAGTATATGCAACCATTCATGAACATTACCTAACATTGTTGAAATGTTACAAATTCTCTATAAACTATCTGTAGGTGAACTGTCCAAATGAGGTGTTATGCAAGTGTGTCCTCTCTCTGTAGACCCTCAAACAGCTCATCAACTCATTGAAATTAGCAAAGGGTGCATCAATATTTATAAATACTGCATCTCAACAGTGATGGAAATAAACAGCCAAACTAACTTTTTTAACACACGTGGATCACCATCATCAATATGATGTTAATGTGTTTTATATTTTATACGTATGTGACTGTGTATGCGGCGGTCAGTCGTAGTAATGACACAATTATCACACAATTAATAGACAAAAAGAAAAACAACTCACAGAAGAGAAGATCATTTCTAAAACGAAATTACAGCCAATCAAAACAGTCTTTAACTGTGGTAACAGCAATATCTAAGCGATTTACCTCAGCCGCCTACCACAAACTCACCTCTGAATGCGGCTACTCAATTGACCTTGACGTGAGATTTGTTTTGGCAACTGTCATTTTTTCAAGGTCAAGGGCATTTTGCATTTATTAACGAAGGCGCTGCTTCATTTTGTCTCCAGCTCTTCACCATTCAGAAGGTTTTGGGGCCACTTCCTGCAGAACAGATGAAACTCTTCTACAATAACCCTCGCTTTCATGGAATCAGGGTAGGAAATGTTTATCTTTTATCCTTTTCTACACTCGCTTGTGTTCTTCTTCTTCTTCTTCTTTCTCCTCCTCCTCCTCTTCTCTGTTTTTACCTCCTTTCCGTGTCTCTCCAGCTTTGTCTCCTTCTCTCTCTCTCTCTCTTGTGGCAGTGTTCCCAGCACCATGACTGAGTGGATTGCTATGACTCATGAGATAGGTGGTTGGTGTTCAGTTTAGCAACGAGAGAAAATGTCCCAGAAGGCCGATCAAGACTTTGTGTGTGTGTATATTTGTGTGTGTGTTTGGTGGTTTGTTTAGTGTGATCTGGTGATAGATTTTTGTGTGATATGAACTGAGAGCTACATTTTTTTTTTACTGGCAGGAACATCTACTGTATGTTGGAAATCCTAATAGTAATTTTTGCATACACAAAAAGTTCAGTTTGGATATGAATTTGATCCAGCGTCTGTGTGTTTGTTTGTGTGTGTGTGTGCGTGCGGGTGCCAGTTTCCCTCTGTTACTCATCCTCAGACTTTGGAGAGAAGGTACCAAGGCATCTTGAGTGGTTTGATGTTGGATCTGATGAAGGTAAAATGCCAAGAAATTCACACAGTATTCTAGTAGTTACACAGGCATCCCTAATCTCAACAACATTTGACATACACCCCCTCCGTGTCTCTTTTCCCATCAGAACTTGTTGCTGCTAAACCCCACTGAGCGCTACCTGACAGAGCAGAGTTTAAACCATCCGGCCTTCCAGCCTCTGAGGCAGGCGGAGAGAGAGCGGCCTCCTCCTGCATCTCCCAACCCACCGCGCTCCTCCAAGAGGAAAACACACCATCATGGAGAGAACACAGTTCCTACAAGGTTTCACTACATTTGTTTATTTACCACTTAGTTGAAATCGGAACTGATGTTGGTTTTTGGCCTCGATATATAGGAAACTCTTCACTGATCCATAGAGAGCAGGCTGTTCAATGAAAGTTAAAGATTTGTCTTTTTTCAATAACCACTTATCCTTATCAGGGTTGCGGGCACTGATAGTATGAAGGATGCACCGCATATGTGTAACGTCACCCATTTTGAAGCTCAAAATATGTCACTCTGGCCGCAGCCATTTTGGCTGTCCTACATCTTTTACCTCCCAGCTAATCTCAAAATCAGGAAAGACGTGGATCATCAGCAGATATGAGGCAGACAGAATGGTTGTTCAAACAAGCTGGCCGTGCTGTTAATTATGAACATCAGACTCAGTACAGTTGCCATGAACGGAGAAATTAGCTATAGAGACCAAAACTGTTTTTTGTACCAGGCTGTAAAGTTGTTTATTTCTGCTGTAAAGTTGGATATTTCAACATGGGGACGTATGGAGATTGACTCATTCTGTAGCCAGCCTCAAGTGGATGTTTGAGGAACTGCAGTCACTGGTACTTGCACATTGGCTTCACTTCACAGTCGTGGAGGCTGCTGCTTGGTCGCATGGGGCTGCAGACAATCCCAGCTGCTTTGGACGATAGACAGGGTACACCCGGGACAAGTCACCAGTTCATCACAGGCCACATAAAAAAACATATACATTTACTTCTAAATATATATAGAAAGAGACCATCCATGCACACAGCAACATCTTTGGGTAATTAGTAATTTCACAGAAATATTGTTTTTGTCCTATTCTGGGATATATTTCTTTCAGTTTCTTCCAGTCCTCAAGCAGATCAAGCAGTAGAAAGAATTTTTGGATTAAGTTTGATTTCATTGGGGATCATTTTGAGTTCAGGTTTGTGCAACATTTACCAAAACAGAGAGTATTCATCCAAAAAGATTTGGACTCTAGGATGAAGCCTGACATAATGGTAAATTTAAATAGTAAACACTCCCTTAACTGTCTGTCCTTCTTCCCCTTCAGGAGTCACACCAAGAGCACGAGCCGTCGCTCCAACAGCAAAGAATGTTCCAGCCTCCCTCGCCATGGAGACCTCCATCACCTTGGCAACAAGAGTTTTCTCAATGGTAACAAACCGCCCCCATCCAGTTTAAGTCCTACACTCCACCCTAAGGGCCAGTACATGTCCCAGACCCTCAATCGTTCTGCCTCATCCAGCAAAGACCTGGCTAACAACAACTTGCCGCACCTCCTCAGTCCCAAAGAAGCCAAAGGCAAGACAGAGTTTGATTTCAGCTTGGGACCCTCCCCGAAGCTGTCAGACCAGGGACACGGGGCAAAGTACGGCCACAGCAAACCCACCTCTTCTCGCTCCCAGCAGCAGCAGCAACAGCAGCAGCAGCAGGCCGGCCGCCACACCTTCCTGGAAAATAAGACCAACACACTGCAGTCAGGAGCAGAGAAACAACATGGCCGACATACCCACAGTATGGCCGACTCTGCCCATGGATCCATGTCCTCCTCTTCTAAGAGTTCAGCCTCGTATCTCAGCTTGTCGAAGAGCCACAGCGCGCTGAGCGATGCCAAGTCTGTAGGGAACCTCAGCGACGGTCGACTCCACCCAGATGACCCAAACACCAACACGACCGTGGGGGCGGGACCCAGTGCCCGCTTCTTCCCTGCCAGCTGTTTGGACCTCAATACCCCTTCAGGTCCTCCGGGGCCACCTGGCAGCCCTTCTGCTCGACACAGCGATCGATCTGGGCACAGCCCTGCCTCTCGTAGCAGCGGCAACGTCCGTATGGAGAGCAGCACTCTGGACTCGTCATCCAGACACAAATCCAGACATAAATCTTTAGCGCCAGGTAGGTTTAAGAGTCACATTTGTATTCAAGAGTTCAGTGAACTAAGAATGGAAGAATTGACTTTGGCTTCAGGCTTCAACCAGATTTTTTTGTAATTATTTATATCCAATGCATCAAACAGCAAAAAGAAACCAACAGACGGCCAGACAGCTGCTTGTGTAATTGGTATAGTACAGTAAAATTGTGGCTCATGTAGCAGAAATGACAACTTGGACAGTTGTTGTAATCAATGTGTCAATATATAGAGAAAAATATAGATTTTAATCGTATTTTAAAGACACACCACCAAGAATATGCTTTGTATGTGCATTTTTCATACAGTTTATAGATTGAATAATAATCAATAAAGTAATTAATAATTTTTTGAAGCTCTGATAACTTTGATCTTTTCCAGAGGAGGCCGGTGCTCCTGAGCTCTTAGACCCCGGAGGAGCAGGGATGCCGTCCACTCACACTCTGCCTTCTCCACACGAGTCGTATCATTACGGCCTGGGCTATACCTCCCCCTTCTCCTCTCAGCAACGGCCTCAACGCCACTCCATGTACGTGAGGAGGGAGCGCCACCGACCGCATGGGGTCGAAACCGGGATGGTGGGCTTGCCCGCCCCGGGGCAGGCGATACCAACACGTGCCAGTAGCCTGCAGCTTCTCTCCCCTCAACTGCAGCACCGGACCACCCTCACTGGACACTCAGTGAGCTCTTCGAGAGAGGACTGCACCGATGACATGACGAGGGTTAGTGGCAGACAGTCCTGTGAGTGTGGTGGCAGTTAAAGGAAACGTTCATCCTAAAATAATGACACCGTTAAGAGGATCCGATATAGACCGCTACATTAAGAGTCATCATCAATCTTAGATTACAACAAACTTTGCACCACAAAGATGAAGACACAACGCAACCATTTACGGCATACTGAAACTTGAGACTAAATAAGATTAGCTGATAATAAACCTGATCTGTCACAACTACAACCATTACACAACCTTTAATCAGGCCAATAATTAACAGCAGTCAATGTCAGACAATCTTATCATACTCAACAGTTAACTATTGTTTCTGCAGTGGTGACAAAATGTTCAGGATTAAGCATATTTAAGCAACAGTTTGAATTAAGCTAAAGCTCCCTGCTCTGTCTGGGGGAAATATGATACCAGAAATATAACATTTGAATAATTCTTATGTCTCCATAAAACACATCACATCAATAACATTAGATGAAGGACGTGTGTCGACAGTCTTCTTGATTATTCAGAATCAATATAATCAGTTAGATAAACTGTCTAACTTGTTTCCTGCTTTAGTGCTGAAGAAAGTGTGCCGACCTACTGATAATATTTAACAGATTTTATCGTCAAGATGAGAAAAAGACTCTTGGAAAACATCTGTGGTTGGTTGAACTTTCACTATGATTGTCGGTAGTTTCTCAGAGAATCTGGTAATAAAAGACATGGCCTCAAAGCTGGCTAAATCAATACATAAAACAGGTTTAACTAATTCGTTTTTCCTAATTAGATAACGGTATTAATCACACAGGGGGAAACTGGTTTTGTAGCCTACATGCAATGAAAAAAGTCAGACTGCACTACACACTACCACAACATTAACGCTAACGCATATTCCAGCAGTACATTAGCGTAGCTAACATAGCCACAGTTAAAAGGTATATTATGTAACTATGAAACTATATAAATTCAATTGGTTAAAGAATAAAAGGTAAATTACAAATAATTAATCTAAGAACAAGGCGAGGCAACAGACAATACATATAAAAAGATGACAGTGTGGTCAGCAGGAGGACGGTGCCAGTTATGATTTATCTTTACGTGAAACTGCAGCTGAAAGATGTTGAGTTTTTAGAAACTGGCAGTCTACCAGGAATTATTAAACAAGAGATCAAGAATCAAGAATCTTTTCTTGAAAACATGTATTGAAAATGTATTTTCATTTACACAAGTAAAGGTACACATTTCACAAGTGTGTGTGCAGGGACTGTCACCGTCTCACATTATCATTGCCTCTGCTTCATGCTGCTTCTCCAGTCTGCTTTGACCTGCGCCTGTCCGTCTTCTCAACAGAGTGAGCAGTCCCCTAAAGACATGAGCCACCCTTGCGCCCCCATCAAAGACTCTACGAGGGACAACACAGCCGCTTTTCATACACAGCGCTCTAAAAACGAGGTCCGACCCCCTGACTCCTCCCTACCTCCAACCAGTTCACTAAACACAGCCAGTAGCTGGCGGCTGGTTTCCATAGCTTTTTCTGTTTCTACTCAGGTCAACAGCTTCACTGCACGTTGTCGCTGGTATATATGTAGCCTCGCTGAAAAGCTCTAAGATTGTCCTGAATGTCTTGTGATGTGAGCCAGCGAACGATGTTATAGCTAATGATAAGCAATGAAGTGAAATTAAATGGCGATCATCAATCACAAAGCTGAAATACTGAGAGACTTTGTATGTACGGTCCCGTGTCCATGTTTGTATTTGTGCGTTCTTGTGTGTCCACATGTTCCGTGCGTTCCTCAGGTGGGTATGTATCACGACCCTCACGGTGAGGACGGAGGTTCCTCCAAGGAGAACCGGATGATCTTCACTGAGTCCATGCCTCGGAGAGTAGGCAGCTTCTATCGAGGTAAGGAATCATCAAAAGTGAATTTCACTCTCATTCAAAGTTCATTTGTGTTCATGAATATCCTTGAATTGAATTTATTGAAAGCCTTGGGTTATGAGAAATGAGAGTTAGATCTGACCTCCTGACTTTTTGATGTCTATTTCAGATGAATAGCGCATAAAAAAAGACGTGTCTACATGTTAAATTTTGATCCTGGAAACAGTAAGGAGACACATCTAAACCATTCAGTGCTTTACAAACAAGGAAGGAAATAAAAAAAACTAACCAAAAAGGAAAAAGAAAACATCTTACGTTGAGATATTATCAGAGCTCTGCTCTGAATAAATTAGTTTGACACAAAAACTTGGGGGGTTTCTGACACATTAATAGTAAATGTCAGATCTTAGAAGGGTTTCTTTCTACACTTGCTATTTTGCATTGTTTGACAATTATAGAGAGAGAAATCCATAATAAAAGAGGCAGATATCAACTTAAATAGAGAAGGCAGACATGATGGATTTTGGGAGATGTGAGTGCAACAAAAAACATTGCAGAATAAATTTAACCTCACAGACTCATAATATCCAAGGCAGATTTTTTAACCCTTTTAATTCCCCAGTGAAATCTGAAGATGTACACTTTTAATGATTTTCTCTCTCCTCGTTGTTTCTCTTCAGTCCCGTCCCCGAGACCGGATAACTCTTCCTCTTTCCATGACGGTGTCGGGCAGGTGCCGGGTCGAGGTCCAGTCGTACCCGTTGTACCCGTCGATCCTGTTGCGATGGCTAACCACTCCAAACGCCAGACGGCTTTTGACTGGTGAGAACCGCCACGTTCGTTAGCTGTGACTTCACGTAATAGCTTGACTTAAGAGTGTCCACACTTAAACACTTTACATGCATTTCTTATCTGTTAGTATGTGAGCTTCGATGAAGACAAATTTAAACGTCGTCGTCAGATTATATATTTATTTATCTATTATCACAGCTCTAAATGTTGTTTTTTTTGCTGACGTTATTGTTTTTGTGCCTTTTCATGCTGCGTTATAGTCATCACATTATTTATTTAGGTTTGCCCACCTGAGAAGAAGTCACGATTTAATATTGAGCTTGCGATTACAAACATGACTCATACGAACAGTTCTTCACATTTACCTTGCAGGACCACCGCAGAAGCGATGGTCATGAATCCTCCGGAGCCCACCAAAGAGAAGGAAAAACAAGGCTTCTTCAGAGCCATTAAAAAGAAGAAGAAGAAGACACAAATAGTAAGATCATATGAGACGTCACCTGTCATTTCATCTAGGAGGTGTTGTCGTTTTTAGTCTGTAGTAAAAACGGTTATTTGTAGCATCTATACGGTCTGTCATCAGTGTTCTACGTGCCAGTTCTGCTTTATTACAACATGGGTCTTATTTTTCATAATGGGTAATAATAATGTTGGAGTCATGATGATGGGCCAAGAAGCGGTGACATAATAAGTAAAAATAGCCCCAGTTTAGTCAAAATCATTTAGTCACGTCTTTTTCAGTGGTGCTTATTTTTCATGCCACTAAATCACAGCAAAACAAGAGCGCGGCATGATGTAATTAAAAGAATATTGCTGAAATATCACACAAAGCATGTTGGACAAATGGCATCTACTGATTCTGAGAACGTCAGAGTCTTCTTACTGCTCCAAACATATCTGATATTTTAACCTGACGCCATTTTTTGTGGAAACTATTAAGTCTGTTTCCATTGCGCTTGTTTGCATAGATACACAAACTTCTTCATGACATTTAACCTTTTTTTTTTTTTAATTGTCAGTGCTTCCATGTTTATGTGGAAACTTGAAATGTGTATTGACGGTACGGTTTACCTGGGAAATTAAGGATGAGGAAGGAAGGATGCTTGTGAAGGTTCTCACTCCTTCAGGTCACCTTTCTTTGAAAAGAATTCGGGCAGTAGATCCATGAAGACATTTCACCTCTTATGAGAAGATGTGAGGTGAAGAAGCCTGTTGGGTGAGAGGTGAAACGTCTTCATGGACCTACAATAAAGTCCAGTTGCCCCAGTTTCTCCAAACAGAGTGGTTTAGATAACATGTCCATCTGGTCACCACTAATTTCTTGCCCTGTGAGAGTTTAAGGATGTGCCAGTTGCCATGGATAATACAATTTAATATGACAGACAGAGATGATGGCCTGAATATAAGACACAAGTTGTAATAAAACTGAATTATCCTTCCCTTTTTATCCTAACTATAAAATCTCTGTTGCTGTTATTGGTTTGTTTCTCGTTATCTATTGTTCAGTTCTTCAGATGTGCATGTTTAGTTGTGCTGCAGTAGTTTTTTCTGTTTGCTGTGTTGAGAGTTGTGGCTGTGCGTCTTCTGTTCCACAGACGGACATGGAGGACGGGAGGAACCCCAGCATCAAGAAAAGCCTTTTCCCCCTCTTTAGCTCAAAGAATAGCTTAAAGCACAACTCAGCTGTCAAAGTCCTACCTGTAGTCGCCTCGCCTATGGTACAACACCAGCCTCCCGCGCCCTATCCTGCCTCACCAGTAATCTAACCTCAACACTACGACTGCATGTTAACTCACACCGCACTCACCAGAATGAACCGATTTGAAATCCTCTCAAGCGCCTGACGATTGACTGACTGAGAGATATTCCAGCTTGAAAGGATTGCAAATATGTTTGGAGTCTTAATGCTGCACGGTGTTTGTGCATCCGTTTTGTCTCGCTGTCACGGTATGTCAAACGCAGTCCCCTCGCATCACATTGCATTGTAAGGCGTTGATCTCATGCTGCAGTGTGTGCTGTTTGTGAGGCCAAAACCTCTGCACATCGAGGCTTCTTACTGTCAAAAAACCCCCATCATGTTATCATAAAAGGGTCGAGAACATTTTTAATACATTTACAAGCACATGAAGCCACACATGTATCCAAACTCATACTGTAGACATTTATTGGACTGTACTTAAAGAATACTGAAGGAATCGTTGCTTTCTTGCCGAGAGTTAGATTAGCTTAGCACAAAGACTGGAAACAGGAGGAAACAAACAGTTTGGCTCTGTCCAAAGGTAACAAAATTCGCCAAAGCTCTTCGTGTCATCTAGATAATTTACAATTGAAAAGTCATTTAAATCTTTTATCAAGCAAAAACAAGAGTTCACCGCTTTTCTTTTGACTATTGTTTTTGGACTATTAATGAAGAGACAAAACAGGCAATTTGAAGATGTCAACTTGACTTCTGGAAAGCTGCGATGGGCCTCTTTACTATTTCCAATTAACAAATAATTGTTAATTGCAGCCCTGAAGTGAAAACACGCACACAAAAGTCTTGAAGAACTCATCTGTGAGTGCATTTTTATCTGTATCAAGTCACCGCCATCACCGCCTCCTTGTGTTTTGTCTGGTGCTGCCAGAGAGGTGCATGAAGAACCTCGCCGGAGTGAGATGTGTCGAGTGGTGAAAATGAGTGTGGCAGAGGGAATAACATTAACACGGAGTTAATATTTACTAATAATGGCATCTCTGTATTTCGTCAGGTTCCTGGTAACGGACAAGAACACCTGTCCCTGCAGAGGAGCTCCAAGTCGTCCTCTCACCACAGCAGCCGGCGGAAAAACCGCGAGCGATCCCGAGACAGAGACCGGGAACGGGAACAGAGCCGGGACCGAGACAGAGAGAGGGAACGGGAGAGAGAAAGAGAGAGAGAAAGGGAGAGAGAGAGGGAAAGAGGGAGGGAGAGAGAGAGAGTCAATGAGTGGCCACCAGACAAACCAATGGACTCACACTCCCAGGTATTTGCATACCGGAGACGTTGGTTTGGAGATCATGGCCCAGATCATCAAAATATCATAATGCTTGTGCTGTTTTCTAATTGTGACAGTCATGAATACGTAAATTCTATGTAAATTATGTCTCATTTCACTCACATTTGTGAGTTAAGTCTTTCAAAGTTGTTCTGCATCATTTAAAAACGCGTGTCAACTTGACGCAAATGAAGCATCGCTGATAGTTCATGCAGGACACAGGAACTCATACGCCCCAGCTGTAATCATCTGACAGCCGAATGAATCATCATTTATAATCAGTCACACACCAAACACGGCCAACTCTCATCACAAGGTGATCCATTTAAATATGGCACTGATCCCCGCTACGCCGTTGTTGCTACTGCTGCTGCTGCTGGCAAAGCTTTGCCTCCGTCACCTCAACCTCCACCTTTCTAATTCAGAATCCTCGCAGGTCTTAAAGGTTGAATGATATTCATGACTAATCCAGGGAGCATCTAAGACTGGAGCTGTCAACACCAAGCATAGCCGTGTCTCCATCTGTTGCAATAAATGGTTAAATGCATGACGAGTGTTGCTGATGTAAATATATTTGCAGAAAGGTAGTTCATGGCAACAGATTTTTTTAAGTAAGACATCCTTTTTGAATCTACCACGTCTTTTTGGGCAAATGCCTCACACAGAGATTCAATAGAGCGAAGTAAAAGAGGATAAAATAAAGGAAGATAAAGGAAGGTTGGTTAGGTATTTAGGCTCCTCTATGTCTATTACATCGCCTTATAATCCCAAACTGGGATTCAAAAGGGACAATTTGCCTGGTAGAAACACGTTTTGCATAAAATCTCTGCTCCAGTATTTAATTTTAAGATTTATGTCTTCAGTAGGAATGAATACGGACAGGCTAGAAAAGTCAGACTATTGAGAGACTGTTGGGTTTGGTAGTTTTTCTGTCTTCATCAGCTTTACCTCTTTCTCTTACAGCAGAGTCAACCACTCAAGTCACTCCGCAGGCTCCTTCACCTCTCCCCTTCTTCCTCAAATCAAGGACAGCCTCCTCCGCCTCCTCCTCCAGACCTGCGCTTCCAAGCCCCCCTACCCAACCCCCCTCAGCCCTCCTCCAAAGCGGTCTACCCTGAGGGTCGAGGGCACGCCGACAGCAGGGGGCACACCGGGGTGAGCAGCTCCGCCCAGGCTAAGAGCCGCAAGGCCAGCTACCCCCTTCCCGGACAGATCGAGTCCAGCTGGCATGTGTCTGCTTTACAGCGGGCGGAGGGTGCTCAGTTCACACCCGAACAGCTTGGCATCAAACCGGGGCAGAACGGACCCACATTTACCCGAGCCTCCCGCACCAGGATGCCAAACCTCAATGACCTGAAGGAGACCGCGCTGTAATACCCCCCCTCCAAACCACACCACCTCCAATACGTCTCCATCCTGGAAGCATCTGCCAGACGCAGACCTTGTGATACTGTAGTAAAAGTTTACATGAAAGCCTATTTCACTGGATCAAGTCCTCATACAGAAACGTAGTTATCTGTTGACGTCTCTGAAATCTACAAAGACTACAAACGTTGACAGGCCAAACACCAGTAACATTGTTGTTTAAGGATTCAAAGGCAGCAAAGGGCCCTCTCCCTCTTGGGGATGACAGTACTGTATCGGTTGTACGTTATTCTCTCTCTACTCAACAAGGTTAGAACATCAGAATAAGCTGATCTTTCCTGTCAAGGAGACACTGCCCATGTGGCCTCTTTGCTGCCATCTACTGCTCACAGGACACTACAGCAACACATCAGACAGCCGCCGTCACACCGGTGGCCAATAAACTCAAAATGTTTTTCAAACTCTGATATTTGATAAGAATAATAATAATAAAAAATAAAAAAAGATTTATATCAACATTATTTATTAAATATTTATTTGTTTTAAATTCAAGGATATAAGCTATAAATGACACAGTATGTAGGCTATATGGGAATATTATAAGGTAATATAGAATTAAATGTGTAATTGCAAGAGCTTTAGTTTCGACACAAAGAAATGCATAGATATTTATGTGTTGATAATACAATATGTCACAAGGAATATTTAATAATGGTGAATGTCCTTTTTTTTTGTTCAATTTGATATGTTATTAACAGATTTTCAGGTTATATCGTGTTATTTTTACCCTTTTTTTCTGTTTGTTTCATCAAAATGTAAAAAAAAAATATTGATAAATACTTGTTGCCCAAAGTGGAAAAAAAAAAAAAAATCTTGGACATTACATCTAGTATAGATCTGCCCATCACCCTCATGACATCAGTTTTGAAGTTTTGTGACAAGTTGGGCTATTTGTCAACAGGGTTTGGTAGCAGAACAGCCAGAGTGAGACTGTTAGGCTCTGTGCTTTACGTACACTAACTGTCATTTCACTTTATGTCCCGCTCTTAGTGGCAACATTTCAAAAATGTGAAGCCCCATCTCTCAGTTCATTTATCAGCTGTCCAGCTCCGTGCTGCCATGTTGGTTTTGTCTGCAGCCTAACAGGCGTCAAGACGTCGGTGTTCATTGGTGGTGGATTGTTATAGTAGGAGAAGTCTCTGCAAAAACGCATACCTCACCTACAACCTTTAAGATCTTAAGGGTTATTTCTGGTGGTATTTTATATGTTATTAATGTCAACAAATCCCATGAAAACCAACAATGGACCGAACCTAATACAAGTGTTGTCTGTGTCTGAAATATAGACATGAATATAGACACGGGCACTGTAGTTTATTTTAAATTAATGGCACATACACCGCACTGTTATGTGTATTAATCCACAGCTGAGAATAGTCCCCACTAAATTCAGTATCTGCTCTTGTTTGTGTAACGTTTGCTCAAGACTACAGTGCCCCGTTGTTTTAAACTGTGTTAATACATTTTATTTATTCTTCTCAACATCATCCGGGGCTGGAGCCAATCCCAGCTGACAAGGGTGAAAGGCGGTTTACACCATGAACAAGTCGTCAGTCCATCACAAGGCTGACAGACAATCATTCACGATCACATTCACACCTTTGGGCAATTCAGAGTCATTACTTAACCTGCAGACTCCACACAGAACTTGCCGTGAGGAGACAGTGATCACTGCTCCACCGTCCCAGCTTTTATGAAACTAAACAGAGATGTATTTGTGATTAGTTTTTAAAGTTTTACATCTTCAGTAGGAACAAACAGGCTTCTTAGTTTAGCGCTTGAGAGAAAGACTAAAGCCACGTTGAGACTGACGCGAACAAGCCCAGCCAACCTTTAAAAACATTAGTCTCTTATTCCAACCACACTCAAGTCATACTGCTACCTGAATCAACACACAGACGCAGTCTTAATGCAGGACTGCTTCAGGCCTGCTAAGCAAATGGTGGTTTTGCCTCTTCATGAGATTTGTTGACGCTACGACAGATTTGAAATAACACCAGACTTATTCTTTAATGCGTGTGTTTACATTTTTCTGTGTGCAATTTAAAAGCCTGTGTTCTCAAAGTTTTTGTATATGCCTTTTGTAAATCTGAATTTCTTTTTCCTACTTTATTTGCATTACTCTTATTTTTAATATCAACAGTCATGATCAGGGATGATTTTACCTAACTAGGTTATTCATAAAAGCATTTACTTATTGTCTACCAACCTGTGGAGGATTTAAAAAAACAAACAAACAGAGTTGTATAGAATAAAACACTATTTGTGGCCTAGGCAAAATATACAGCGTCCTTCCAGTCTTACATTTATCCGTCGCTTCTTCCTCTTCTTCTGTAGATTTAAAGCTTAAAGTGAAAGCTTTTATATCACGGGAGCAGGGAACCAAGGAGAGAAGGGTGGATGTGTTTGTGCAAAATTCAAGACATCTGAGGATTAAAGAGAGAGATTGGGTTATGGAGAGTTTCATGTTTTGTGTCCCATCTGTCGAAAAAGGATGAAAGTACACAAGCAAAAAAAAAAAAAAGAAAGAAAAACAAATGAACCAATTGACTACATGGCTGATTGAAAGCAATAACATTCAGAAAGAGACTGAGACTGATGTAGAGTGTGCTAGCTAAATAAGTGGCTAGTTCAATTGGAGCCAAATATAGCAGAGAGAAGGAGACTGTGATTAAAGCAAGTGTCCGCATATAATATCAAGGCGTCGCTCTGCAATACATTTTTTTTATTTTTTATTTGTCCTTGAACGTGACACGGGATGGGTAAAACTGCCCCATGTTGTGTATTGCGGAAAATCCTGAATGCTAATGATTGTAAATGACCGCTGAAGTTTGTCTATTATCATAAATGGGACAGAGTGATGACAACGCCTTCCTTGCCAGTGACCCGAAGCCTTATATTAGCTTATTGACTTCAGATGGAAATGGAGGCTTCAACCCCCAGTAAGTCACACAAACTGAGAAATGAGAGGAGACGAATTTTGTTCACAAATATGAATATGTTTCCTAAAACATCTTTTTTTTCTTTTTTTCATTAAACTGTTTCCCACTTCTTACAGGGTGTAAATAGGAATAATAGAGTGTATCTATACTGACCATTCTACTTTAAAAATGATAGGGTCTCATAATAAAAGCCAACTGTACATTTTTGAACGGCTCACGCGTTTGTTTTTGTAGCACAGACACAACATGACAGACACGATACAAGTATGCATTTATTTAATTGAGGAAATAGTTTAAAGATACAATGAAGAACACATTTTTTTAGAGTAAATAAAACTCTGCTCTGTGTTCTCAAAGCACCATGGGAAATTTTATTGATATCGGGAGTTAACCACAATACAAAAACCACATCTGAATATTATTTTCCATCATCCCATCGATCTTTGTAGCACCGAAGAGTGATACTTTTGAAAAAAAATGCCTGAGATAAACAAAGAGAGATAAGAGGAAGTGAGATCACGCACATATTTAAACACGAGTCTGGCATCAATCCACATTTTTCTTGTTATCAACAAATCCTCATGAAAAGTTAGTCCTTTTCTTAACACTTTCTGGCTGACTGTGAGTCCTAAAATCACTGATTCATAATCAGGATGAAAACCTTTGATTTCAAAATTGAGTCACAATTTTCAGATTTAATTTTTTATATCATTTTATATCAACTGGGTATTGTAGCTTTAAGTAAACATTACCCAGAATTGACTAAATAGTGCATTTGCTTGGCGCTGTTTCACATTTGTTACACATTGTTGAAGATGGTGTGTGTTACTGGTTGAAGATAAAATACAGGTAATAAAGGAACATGTCACAAGCGTGCCTCAAATTAAAGGAATAAGATCTATCAGGTAATACTAATACATGCTGGATGATTGCTGGTTTTTGGTCTTTTCATGAGATTTGCAGCCAAAAACAAAAAATATATGTAGAAACCAGCGGCCTCATTTAAGGAGGATAAGGAGAGATTGACTGAGAGGTGTGCAGAGCTGTAAATTCCCTGTTAACCTGTTTAAATATCAGGAGAAGTGGATGTAATTTCATACACATGAAGACAGAAACAGAAAGACGAGCGCTTGTCTCAGACCGGTGGATACAACCTCCATAGCAACACTGTTTCTCCCTCTCGATATCTAATTATTGCTTTGAATTTATGCCATTTCATTGCAAATGGAACAATCTATTGAGAACTCACCAAATTAAAGCCCCCGGTGTGAGACACGGGTTTAACAGAGACAATGGAGAGCACATCAAACAAATCTTTTAATGAAACCGCATAAGTCAAACAGTTTTGTGTTTAGTGTTAGTTTTTTAAAAAACAGGATGTTTTTGTCTCAGCCTGTGGGTTTATTTATGTAGCTGAAGGAGGCCAAATCTGCAGATAAAATAAAAAAAGGACCACACACTCTGACGATGGGGGGGGGGGGGATTTTTAGGTGTAGACGAATTTTTGGGACAAGGCCTCGGGGATGGTGGGAGGAGAGGTTCACACACATTTGTTCATGCAGAGCAGCAGCTCCATGCGCACAGCGATGCGCGTGTGCCATCCGAGTGGGAGGATGCGGATGTAACGCGCCACAATGGGCGGTCGCAGGAGGTTCTGCACAGACGAGGAGCGGTCAGCGTTTCCGTAAAACACCTGAGGAGAGAGGAGGGCAGGGCGGAGCTTTAGACTGGCACAAATGTACTGATTTTTACATTAAAGAGCGGCGTGTAGGAGTTAGAGGATTTTTTTTTTTGACTGACTGACCCTGTTGTTTCCAGTCTGGTCTTTGTAATAGATCCAGTTGAGTTTGTCGTTTGTGCGGTACTGAACGCTGTACTTGGTGACCCACTCGTCAGCGTCACAGCGGCCCTGAGTGAGGATGCCTGACACCACCATCACCTCCTTCAGGTCAACCTGCAGCCACTGATTGTTGTCCTGGAATTTAGACAGCCAGGCACACCTGTAGGAGGAACGCAAACACTGGATATAATGCAGCAGTAGAAGATATTTAGGACTGAGCTTCGGTTCCCAGCAAAACAGAAGTGAAGTGATCATATCAGCAGTTTCATTAAGCGTATATATATTCGTGCAATGCTTGTCTTATTTATATTTTGATGTTTTAAAGTGGGAACATATTGCATGTCAACCTTACCAAATGCACCGTACATAAGAGATGGGTTACATTTTCTAGTACCGTCCCTCACAGATGGCAGATGGCCAGACATTCGTTCATTACGGCCTTTTAGCTGAGACAGAACAGTCAACCACGTCTGGAGAAAGCAATATTTCGCGAGCTAAAAGCAAAACGTGTAAATCTGTACAGCTCTGCAAATGTTTTGTTTACTCTCTCTGTCTAGGTGTTGGTCTGTACTGTACCTACCCGAAGCCCTGGCTGTTGAGCCGGGCCCTGCTTGGGAGCCAAGAGGAGAACCAGCCGGTGTACTGATCCTGATTGGAGCAGGTAATCTGCTCTGGACTCACTGATCCGGCCTCGAAGCCCAGAGGCCTGTGGTACGGACACTCTGCAGAGACAAAATCATAACGTATGTACGTTTTAGTTTAGTGTGAACGCCTCAGCGTGAAGTCTGTTATTCCTGTTCCACACTCCTGCATGCGCTCAGCCACAGAAACCATTTGAATGTCAAAATGTTTAGAACTATAAGGACTCCTATACTTTTTACAGTATGTAATGTAAATGGGAGTGCACATGACCCCTGATTGGTCTGCTCTACTGGTACGGTCTTAACTGCTCCTTCTACTGCTACTGCTACAACACCACCATGACAGTTTGTATCATTGTGTTCAATTAAGCCCTATTGGTGCAGTCCTGTTTAAAACCCTCAGCTAACTTTCATTGGATTTGATTAATTACAGCTGCGGCACTTTCTAATTGTCGAGTCGCTATTAAGATCTTTTCAGCTGTAGCTCTGACTCCTGTGTTGTGTTGCTGTGCGGCTCAGTGGCAGACGACTCAAACGCAAACTCTGAGATCGCACACAGAAACACGTCGTTGATTGGATTATTGATTACACCTGTAGCAGTGTTGATTTTGGCACGTGTTTAACAATCGGGACCTCTCTCACTCTTTTTCACTGTTAATGCTTCCAGTTCTGCCAGGATGGTTAGTAGTTGAGTGGTTAAAGCACAGCATGCAAGTGAAGAGAAAGCTTTTCCTTAAGAAAATTACGTCAGACTGTCTGAACAAGGGACGTCCTGGTGGTTCAGCTGGTAGAACATGGGTTTGACTCCCTGCTTTTCTGTCAAACAAGTGCAGAAAATGCCCCAAAACAACCTCTCTAAGGCAGTAAGCAACATCTTTCGTACACACTTTTCATTCTTTCTATCAACTAACATTTGAACGCAGCCCTGTGACATCTACCGCTGTTTAGGTGGTCGCAGTGGTGACATTTAATGCATTGCCATACAGTATTTGTGTTACTTTCAGGGAATTCACTCCAGCGGTGGTTTCAAAATGATTTTATCTGTCCGCATGTCAGCACTGCATTTTCTAGTTCCAGTTAATATCACTATGTATTTAGTATTTCACTTTAAAGACCTCCTGGCCACACAGATTTCAAGGTCACCACCCCGGATAGATCAGAACACAAACACGTCTGCCAGGAGCTAAACAGTAAAACACCGAAACATGACCAGAAAATGATCATCACTAAGCCTATGGGTGCTTTTAATTCTCCATCTCTCTATCCTCTCCTCCTTCTCCATTCTCACCCCTGCCGACTCTCATCCTCACACCCAACTGCTCCCAAAGCCCCTGTGGTTAGCAGCTCCAGTGTGACCCATATCCCATCCTAAAAGCCTGGAGTTTAATTCTCCACAGTGAGAGATCAGCGATGTCCATTAGGGCGGCAGGCGGACAGATGGTCATGTTCGACTCTCAACAGCTTTAGCCGCGTGTCGCTCCCGTGCCCTCCCACTTTCCACTGAAATCACACGAGAGCCTTTGTTGAATTAGTAAAGATACACGCTAAAAATATGAATGAGAGAGAGATGAAAGATTTCTTTTTTTTCCCCCTGCAGTTTCAGATTAAAACATCAGCTGTGGGTACGTGGAGGAGAAACCTGCTGCGCTTTTGTTTACTACTGGCTTAAGCCTATCTGGCACAGGGTCACATCCAGTCTAATCCCAGTATTACAACGCATACAGCAGCAGCAGCAGCAGCAGAGTCTGTGTGAGTCAGAAGATAAGTGTTTACATAACAGCAGTCCTCCCTAATGTATTTTACAACTATAATAAATCATATTCAGGAGGCTGGTTTAAAAAAAAAAAACAAGAGGTGAGACACGAAGAACTGAGGTGGAATAAAGTCTGAGGCCGAGCAGGAAAGTCTGTCTCACTCATCATTTATCATCACCAGGTCCATGTCGGGGTAATTACTGGTTTCTGTGATTGTGTGATCGGCACAGTCTATTAAGAGCCCCGTAATCTGAGCATCATGTTCTCAGATAATGATTATCCGCTGAACTTCTTTCTCCTCTCCGTCACCGGTTGCCATGTGATTTGTGGCTCAGTTGACACACACTGATTCACTGAGGAAAACCCTTTCACTGTACATCAGCTGTCAACACCTTTTTTTCTCGAGTCTGACAAGATTCAGATCTGATCTTTGTATCTCAGGCTCGAAGAGGCTGAGTTTGTTTTGTCTGTCAAGAACAAGTAAGAGTGAGGAAGTCGACTGAAGCTATGATAGATATGAAGGCATACTATTAATGGACTTTAGAGGATTATGCAGCCTTGGTGGAGTTATTTCTGTTTCTTATCATGCCTCCATCTGCATCATCTCCTCTGAGGGTGTCCAGTGGAGCATGTCCACCCTGTGGCGTCAAATCTGGAGGCTAATGCGCTCATGCATGTGCATGCACATATAGAGATTCTTCTCTCCCTCTCTCAGAACCTCTCCGTCCATCTGCACCGTGGAGCAAAAGATTTTTCAATCCGATTCATCAGCTGACACGAATTTAACAAGCGACTATTAAAAAAAAAGAAAAATGCAGCAGTGGTTTCGTCATATCAGCTGTGAAGATTTGCAGCTTTTCTTCGTCTTACATCAAAGTTAATTGCATGAGTTTCTTCTGGATTTCATTAACGAACCTATTAACCCATTAATTGAGAAGATATTCAACAGATTAAATGATCATTAAGCGTAATCATTAGTTGCAGATCTACGGCATTGCAGTCTCTCAGTCAGCTCACAGCTTTGCATGTTCATTATCTGAACACTACTGTCATCATTAAAGTACTATTATCAGCCAATCAACAAAAGTCACTTCATGTTGTTTTGGGCCGATGAACAGGTGTATTTTTAACAAAGTGACACTGTGACACATTTGATGGCTCCTACCCGGCATGCAGTCCACTCCTCGCACCAGAGAAGAGCTGGTCCGAATGGGGGAAAACTCAGTCGGGGATTCGGCTCCTTCACAATCACATTTGCAGGCTCTGCTGGTCCACGCTTCAGTCACTCCCACCTCAAATAAACACACACAAACAACATTTAATAGATGCAAATCCAAAATAGATTCATTAGAAATAACAAAATTATAAATATTATCTCATCACAGCAGATTTCCAGTGTTTTTTTATTTTTTTTCCCCAAGGAAATCATTTCACATTGATCAATGTCATGTGGAGAGAGATAGCTAAACTCCAGGCTGAGATCTCTGTGGCGTGGATTAGTCTGAACTGCATTTTTTTTAAAAACACTCTAAGAGTTAAATCATCTCTGACATTTTACTGAGGTGTCTTCATACCTCTTGAGCATGAATGATGAACACTGTTCAGCCAGATGGACAGAGACAAAACAAATGCCAGCCAGCCGACGAAGCACAGAGAAGGGGGGGGGGGGGAAAGACTGTTAGGACACAGATGAAACCCACTGTAGCAAACAAAATCTGTGCATCAATCTGCCAATTTAACCACATTAAGAATAGGTAAATAAACACAATGCAGACACAAAATAAATCTTAAGTATTACTGAGGAAATCTCCTGTGTTTCTACTAATTCTCAGTTAGGAATCTGTTTGTCCTTTGAGATCAGAGTTTTCAGAGGTTCTCCTAAACATGTTGCCCAGTTTAACTCCAAAGATTTACGCACTTTCTAAAACACGCTGATTATAGGTTTACTATGACCAGGATGGAAAGACAGAAAACATACCGTTGGCTCCCAGAAGAAGCAGGGCCAGCAGGAAACGCTGCACGTTGAGAGCCATCTTCCAACCTGTTCCAAACAAGATGACACCGACTGTAGACTGAACAACCAAGGCAGCAGTGATAGAGAGGCTGGATTACAATAATCCACAGGACACTAATGGCCTTACCTAATGCTGTCTTTATCTGTACAAAGCCCCTCCTACAGCTTTTCACCCACCACCATCAACAACGACGACCACCAGCACTCATTCTGAGAATCGCTGCACGGTGACAGAGGTCAAGTCAAAAATCCTGCAGGAAAAAAAAACAAAAAACGAAAGGCAATCCGTCATGTGACAGATTTGGGTTGGCTGCATGAGCAAGCGAGAAGAGGCTGGAGGGTGGTGATGGCTTATGCTGAGCTTCGTGATCCATATAATTGACCAGAAGGTCTACTTTTGGGTGAACCTATGGCTGTCCTCGCGCGTTTGCTGAATATGTTTTGCTGGTTTCATTATCATGTTAAACTTTATTTCATGATAAAAAAAAAAAAAGAGTGAGAAGAAAAAAGTCTGTATGGGAATTTAGAAACACCGAATACAGTTCATGTATTGTAAATCTTAAAAATCAATCCAGCATTATTGACACACTAAAGAATTGAATTATTGGATTGTGACACCAAACAAAAAGTTTATCTCTTCCACGCTAAAGTACATCTACAAATCCTCATGACTGGAACTTGCTAAATATTTTGTAAAATGGGAGCAAAAGAAAGACCAAAAAATCTTAATGCATAAATCCCCAATTTTGCTTTTCTATGAGTTTATTTAGTGAGAAACTTGTAATAAGTGACTCATAATTTCTTTGCAAGATGCAATCATGATAAACGCTCTACATCTTCTACTATCAAAATATGAGTAGATGCCAAAAATCAATGTAACGCAGAGAGTTTAAGATTAATGCTCCCTCTTCACATGATTTAATAATAAACAGAGATCATAGCGAGTTATCGTAAAAACATGAGCGTAAAGCAGATTTTGAATTTCAGTCTGTTTCCTTTGAACCACTGCAGATTTTCAAGCATGTAGGAGGAGAACCTCTCATATAAACACATTCGAATCATTTTATAAAGAATAACAATTACAAGTTTATTTTTTCAAAGAGTTTTGAAGTAATGCAGATGATGGAAAATGTGGATAGACAGCTATGTTCCTGTTTATATTTGACTTTTCTCTCCGACTGTAAATACTAAAAGACTAAAGCCGTCTGAACTCACACTGAAGGTTTCAAAGCCTGGTGGGTGAAAGTAATTAAGCCTAATTAAGCAAAGCTGTCTTCAATTTGTATTCATCAAAACATCACTTTCACTCCTCACGCGCTCTTTCATATCCTGCTCTCGCTCCTGGCTGCCTCCTGAAAAAGCTGCTGTAAATTGCATCGGTTTATTTGTTTGTTTTTTTGACTCAACTGATACGGCGAAATGAAAGCTCCTGCCAGAGCAACACGCAGGATTCCTTCACAGACAAAGAAGAGGGTTCGATCTCACTCCACATTCATCTATAGAGCTCATAAAGAGGTTAGAAATACAGCAAAAGCTGTAGCTCTGTGAGGACGTGTGGCGTTGATTTCAGTGCTTCAGTGAGTCTTTTCCATTAGCCTGTGCAGTCACAGTGCTTTGGATTAACACCGTGCAAAGTCAGCTTGTAATCTCTCTTACAGGTCAGTCCGGCCGGGATGAAGAGTCCTGATCTCATGGCCGCTCGGCTCAGCTTTCCCAAACCAGTCCTGCTCAGACTGGTGGGCTCAGAGGCTTCCCGGCTCTCAAAAACCAATAGGCTAAAGGTCATCACCCTGCAGGAGATCAATGCTGCTGTCACGCTTGTGCAACGGAGGATTCGTACAAGAGCTGCTGCATGAAGAGTTGGACTTAAGATATACAAGAATCTTATTTTTTATTAATAAAGAGTCTATTCATTTTTAATCTGTTGCCTTTTATGCAAGGAGTGCATGGTGAAGTATTAACTCAGTAGTAATGCAGATCTGAGTGTGAATGTTTTAAACTAATGTCAAGGTGGACTCTAACGATTCTAATAACGTTGGACTGTTATCTGGTTTGGTTAGCTTTGCAGTGAGGTAATATTACCCATATTGGCTAACATGTTCCTGTAGGACACTTCTCTAGCTGCTAGCTCACTTCCTGATCAAATCCAATAAAGCATGCTCTGTGGTCAAAACATGCAGCTGAATAAAGTAGGAGTGAGCAAAAAGTAGCTCTGCTGCAGCCTTACATTAAAATGTTTGCTGCTCACATCTGTCCCACTCAAATCTTCTAGTTTCTGCCCGTTTGGCCCAATAATCTTGTAAATTAAATTCATGATTTAATTACTTTGCCCATACGTGTGTCAATTTTTTGAAAACAATTTTAGGGTTAGGGCCTGAGGGTGGTGCCAGAGTAAAGGTCATTAAGTCATCCTCTGAGGATCACAATAACCCACAGCGATTTTCACTTTTTACAGCATTGGTTGTAAAAACTCTGTGAGGCAAAAGAAAAAAGTTAAATACATGTGGCACAGAAGGACGAGTAAGGTGAGTAATGGAGGAAATTACCTGTGAAATATTGCAGACGTATTTGAAGTACTCAGCAGGTGGAGCAGGAGGTCCTCCCTGCTGTGTTGTGTTTTCAGTCCACCTGGTGATGCCTCCGCCTCCTCCTCCTCCTGCAGCAGCAGCAGCAGCTCCTGCAGCGACAGCAGCTCCTCTGCAAACACTATTATTACCTTTGACACTCCAGGCTTCTGTTGATAATTCAGAGGACATGTAGCGCAGCGTTTGTCTGCAGTTTCGATACGACTTTTTCTCTTCATTACACGGACTCTGTTCCCCATTCATGATTTCCGGATCGTGCGGATACAAGCTGCAGGTAGGAACCGTGAAGAACAAACACTCCGGATGCGGGAAAAATACGCAAAGTGTTGGGAAACGATGCGCAACGAGCAACGTTTACCTTTTTTTTAGTTTGATTTGTTCTTTACATCTGTTAAAAGCATGCGCTGTTTGAGCGTGTTGAACCGTGATTAACAGCCCTTTACAAGCTTCATTTTATTCCTACTGGTTCGTTATTGTGGCACATGTGTTGTGAGATTTGTAAACAGAAGAATAATTCATGCATATTTGGAAGGGGGTTGGAATAAGGACGGAAAAACTGTATTTTATTCCCAGTAATTCACTAAAATCAACTAAACCAGTTTGGACTTTTTGTTGAAATGCTTCTCTACATGTAAAAGATAAGATGGACTTGATGGATGATCCCACACCAGGGAAATTCACTGGTCACAGCAGCTCTTATACACAAGGTGGATAAGAAATTACCCATAAATAACAAATCTATAGGAAAAAGTCATGAAGTCGTGCGGGTGTTAAAGAGTCTGACAGCTGTTGGAATGAAGGACCTGTGGTAGAGCTCCTTCGTACATGGTGGGAGCAGCAGTCTGTTGCTCAAAGAGCTGTTTAAGGCCTCCACGGTCTCATGCAGGAGGTGAGAGGAGCTGTTCATGATGGCTGTCAGATATGATCCCTGCAGCAGTGATAATACCACCGTGTAGAAACACTCTGCACTCAAAATCTTACTCAGGTAAAAGTACAAAAAGTATTATGTAGCCTATTTATATTTCATTCATTTGTAACAATACAGAAAGACCATCACAGAGGTCTTAGCCTCTATGATAAACACAAAGTAAATCTAATTGTGTCGCTCTTAATCCAGAGTGTAGTACAGGCAGCTCTTACTTGTACTTCAAATACAGTACTTGAGTAAATGAGCAGCTTGGTTTTTCATCAGTGTTCAATGCTGGATCTGTAAATGCTGCAACAGGTGAGCGCTCTGCTCGCTGAGGTAAGCCCTGCCGCTGTGACGTCTGTGAAGTCTTTCCAGGACTTTAGAGGTGCTGACTCCGCTCTGTCTCCACCAGCTGATGCAGCATGACAACGACGGTGATCTAACTTCTCAGGTGTCATCGCGGCTGTCACACGCCACGAGCCAGATGTGACCCACTGCTGCCAGCTTGGGGGGAAAAAGTGACTCATGTGACCCCAGGTCCTCCTTGTTGGTCATCATGGGATGTGGCACCTCGGTTGCTACAGAGACACAAGGGAAAAGAGTGGAGACAGGTGATTATGGTCCCTTCAGTCGGCCCAGAGAAGATTTATTTATTTTTTTTGTCCTGTCAGCAGGAAAATGTTGACATTTTGACTCGTTGCCCCCGAGGAAAGGTGTGAAAAAAAACACACTGGCATCAAATTAGAGCTGACAACTTCACACCTCTGGTCTGTGGGTAGCCGAGCACAAACAGACCAGAAGTGTTGGATGCTAGATAGAGTGCAAGCTCAGAAGTAAATGAAGCTTTTATTATAGTGAACATGATGTCACATAGCTTTTTGTGTCCTTACACAGACTTTCATTTATTTTAAGATATCAAAGTCTACAACACAAACACAACTCATAGGATAGATCCTTAAATAAGTGTTGTGCATTGACAAATAATCTGCAACTATCCTGGTAACTGAGTAATCATTCTTTTTTAAACAAAAACTTAATACAGCGTCTCATAAATAAAGATTTGCTGCTTTTCATAATATCACTGTAAACTGCGTCAACACAACACATTTAAAGACATCATCTTGGACTTGTAAGAAATTGTGCTGGCCGTTTTTTTTGTTAGATTTCATCGACTAAACAATGAATAGATTAATTGAGAAAGTAACCGGCAGACTGATCGATTATGAAAATAATGTCACATTTGTCTTTGCCTTTTTTAATCAGATGTCTTATTGTTCATTTCAGTTTTTTTTGTCTCGCTCTACTGTAACATTCTTTGTGAAGCACTTCTTAAATAATCTATTATTAGCCGCGGTCACGGCTGTGATATCCCACGCGTGTACGCGCTGTGTAGTATAAATCTGATGGTAATTATTTTTGCAGAAGTAAATTTTCCTCAGACTTGTTGCACACACACTCCAGATGTGTGACAGATGGCGCTTTGCTTTCCTGCGCGCTCTGTCTTCTCTCCTCTCTTTAATGAGTTCTGTTTCTCCTGAAAGCTCTTTTAATTTGCTTAGTTTCTCCGGTCCCACTGTTGCTCGTGACCTCCCTTGTGTCTTGTTATCTCTGTTATGTGTTTTATTCAATTACTAGTTTCTTGTGCTGAATTGAAGTTTCTCTTCTCGCAGATGACACACTTAAGCCTCCCAGCCCGGCTCTGAGTAAGACCCTGCTCGTCTCTGTACATCAGCCTCTGACATATGTAACATGTGCATGCATGCGTGTGTGTATCTGTCATTTTTTAATGATGTTTTCCAGAGTGCTAATTCACAAAAGATGCAGTAGAGTCATAGTCTTGAATTAGAGCTTCAGATATAAAGAAATATTCCTGCCACTGTGCTGTGAGCTGAAGAGTCTCACATTTTCTATCCATGAACTGGACGTATGTGACTCTAGTTATCTAAATAAAATGTAGTCTGTGAAGCTTTTCAGTCGTCCAGGTGATCCTTCTTGTCGATTTGTTGTAGCTATGAAGGCAGCCGTTCTGATCCAGCGATGGTACCGGCGTTACATAGCCCGTCTGGAGATGCGACGCAGGTACACCTGGAACATCTTTCAGTCCATTGAATATGCCGGGGAACAGGACCAGCTACAGGTGACTCTCGGCACAGGCATTGTTGTCTTTCTCTTTGTCTGGTAATTTTCAGAAGCATCATAAAGCTTAAACATGTTTCTGTTTTTTTTCTTTCTTTCTTTCTCTCTTCAGCTCTCCAGTTTCTTCAGTTTCATGCTCGACAACTTCACTCAGCTGAATGGAAACGGGCCAGGTTAGGACCGAAAATACTCTGAACAGTCTGATTTTTGCTATTCTGAAAATGCTAATTTAGTAACAGAATATTTTGGTAACAGTGATTTAACAACATTTTCTAACAGTATGGATGTGATGTAACACGTCTTCAGTGAACGCAGGGATTACATGTTTAGTCTCCTCTGTTATTCTGCAAAGCTTTCCCTCCTAATAACACCTTGAGGCCTGCTTGTGTCACATATTGAAACTAAATTTCTTGAGGCTATTTTGAGCCTTTTATTCATGCAATTCTCTGGCTTTAAACATCATTTTTTGGTTTCTTAGGTTTATTTTTCTGGTGTGTGATTGTATAAAGCTGAATGATTTAAAGAAGGATGTCTCACCCGTTCTTTTAAAGATAAATGAGGTGTCATTTTATAAAATACTGCCATTTCATCCAGTTTATTAATTATCACTTGCTATTAGTGGTTGTTGTTTTCGGCATGTTCTAACACAGGGAGATTATATATAGATGCGTTTTTCACCTCCGTCAAATTAACACCAGTTTTGTTAGTCATGCCACTGTATTTTGGTCTAGATTAGAAAACCCATTGCGTATACCCTGTTGCTTAGCAACTACTGTGAATGTGGAGGCCAATGTGTCGGTGCGTTGCACTGCCACAGCTGTGGTTTAAGTATGTACTGACCCACTCATCCAGCTAAAAAGCATAATGCTCCATTGACAAGCTAATCCTTAGGTCAGCCCTTATTGCTGAACATCTACGGTACATCCTCTTTAACACTGAGTCAACATACGTGACACGAAGAGGCCAGACTCTTGTCTGTGTTTGTTGTACGCAGCATCTGTGTGTGTGTGTTTTGACAGTGTAGAGGACATTTCACAGACACTAAGGGGACAAAAGAGAAGTAGGCCTGTAGGTAGATGTCTGTTCGTGCTTTGTTTGTTTGCATAAATTAGAGGCCATCAGTTTTATTAGCATATTGGAGTGGTCTTTTAATACAACAGTAAGGTCACAAAGAGCCCGATGCGGCGCTGTGTCAAGCTGTTTGTTACAAGGAACTACAAATTAAAATCTGTTCCAGGCTGTAGAAAAGAGATTTCACTTCATCCGTGTTACTCTAAGACACAATCAGATTGTTGTTTGGTGCCTTTTTACAAAACAAAAAGATCCACAAATGTCACCTTTTTTTATAATCACCACATTTTACTTCTGCATCAAAAGCTGGTGCCTACATTACCCACAATGCAACTCTGGCTGGACCGTCAGCAATCTGAGATTTGGGTGTGTAATGTGTGCAATATTTTCAAACTTGTAATCTTCACCTCCAACCGATGCTGAGTCACATGATCACAAATGGCTTCATACGATACACATTAGTACTTCATCATCTTCATCACATCACCTCCGAATGTTTTCAGTACTTTTGTCTATGTGTGCCGATAAACAGGCCCCTGTCACACAACTGTGGAAACATATTGACATGAGAACCGAGCGCGCAGCCGCTCGCAGTCACACACTTCCACGTCAGACTTGTGAGAGAATGGCAGAAAGGAAACGTAGCGTGGTGTTGTGCTACTTTTCACAGCAAGACGCACTATTAGTGGCAAGAAACAAGTGGCACAGCAGCAACGCGAGCCACCTTTTAAATGTTTAACATTTAAAAACAGCACGGCCTGAAAGTTAGAAGGAAGACAAACACAAACACGATGTAACACTTGTAAAATCACATACCCATTGAAGAAATTATCAGTATCTGTGTTATGTATCACCCATCCCTGTTAAAGTTCTTTGAGGAGCATAATACACTGTGACCCTTTCGTTATACCTGACCTATCAGAGCTGGGTGATGATACAGATTTTGCCATCGTGTTTATTGGTGGCCCTCCAGTATCTCTGGTTTTAGGCCATTGTGTCTTAGGTTGCAGCAGGAATCAGCAGGAATGCTTGATGTCAACACTGGATTATCCAAATACCTTGATTTGTTTGGTATTCAGGTCACTGGTAAAGCCAAAAAGACATCCTTGTCTGCCAAGATCAGTTGCATTTCACAATATTTATCAGTCATGAGCGATGATATATAGAGTGGTAGAAGATTTTATTAATATTGCCTACTTTTAGCATTTAGCAGAAAATATGGCGTACACCACCAAGATGTTTGTGCGTGGCTCCCCACACTGTGTCTTCCAGACTTGATCTCCCAGCTGCTGGACCCGGTGGTCGACCCCTGGTTAGACAGAGAGACCTGCTACAACTTGATCCCCATTCCAGAGTCGTACACCGGGCCACGACTGTCGTTTCCTCTCTCCGTCTCTGATACGAACGCCCTCCTCAGTGCTTTTAAGGAGCAGCAGGTACCGAATCTGAGCGTCCTCAGTCATACTTTTGATCGTCTGGTTTAGATTTTTGGCTGCTTTCAGGGACTTCGTCACTTTTCTTCCGCACAGAGTCTACACGCTAGATATGTTCTGCAGCTGCTGTACGAGACCAAAAAGCTCCTCAAACAGATGCCCAACGTCATCCACTTGTCAACATCCTACACCAAAGATATCACTATATGCGGTGGGTGACCGTGACCTCAGTTTACACCTGTTAATTCTGTGATGCTGCTGCTTTTGTACCTGTTACATTCAGCCACTGGATAGGTGAATGACCTGCTTGCTGATAAAATGATCGCTGATGTCGGTTAAATGCGTTTTAAACACAGTCCACTGTATATTAATGGCAGCGTTCCAGGAAAAGAGGTCTTGTTTATTTGCACACTGATCAGGCACTTGACTCCTCTTCCATGACTGCCTCCTCCTGCAGATTCGCATCTGATTAAACTCAAGAATACTCACAACAAAAACAAAAAACACACACTCGGCGGCTGAAGTGGAGCAATTTTCTGTTTTAGGAATTTAAGACTCTGCATCATGGATCAATTAAGCCAGAAACTGGATTCTAATTTCCCCATTGTTGTGATTTTCCTTTTGCTACAGGTGATTTGCATGGCCGGCTCGATGACTTACTTCTCATTTTTTATAAGGTGAACCTGTTCTAATATGCAAAATATAAGCCACATCAAACATGACATCTCTGATTTGAGGTTTGAGCTGTTTAAACAGTTTTTATGTTGTTTTTTTGTTCAGAATGGTCTTCCCTCTGCGGAGACTCCGTATGTGTTTAATGGTGACTTTGTGGATCGTGGGAAAAAGTCAATCGAGGTGGTCATGCTCCTGTTCGCCTACCTTCTGCTTTACCCCGACAACATGCACCTGAACCGAGGGAACCATGAAGACCACATCATGAACCTCAGGTGTGAGGAGGAGAGTCGGAGTGAAATGCAAACACGAGCGTATTAAATATTGATATGTACGACATCTGTGATGTTTGTGCATTGTCGTTTCAGATATGGGTTCACAAAAGAAGTCATGCAGAAGTACAAGGTACAGTAAAGTCCAGACGCGTACAGAACTCAGAGGCTCGTTCTGCATGTGATGGCTGACTGTGTGTGCGACTGTGTGCAGACGCATGGCCGTGAGATCCTCCAGCTGTTTCAGGACGTTTTCAGCCTTCTGCCCGTCGCGACAGTCATTGACGGAAAAGTCCTGATCGTTCACGGAGGGATTTCAGACCAGACGGACTTGGACTTTCTCAGCACCATAGAGAGACACAAGGTCAGTGGAAACCAGCAGCTATCCTTCATGTCGTCCATCCAGACTATGATAATCGATTTTGGCCACTTTTTTTAAATACAATAAACAGGAAATGGAAACATCATTAGGCTCTCAACGTGACCTGTGTTATATCAGACTTCATTTAATGGAATTAGATTGATTGACTTGGCTTCCCATGAGCTCACCTGGCAGAGTGTGCAACCCATGTATCAAGACTAACAGTCCCGGGTTTGATTCCAGCCCGGATCTTTGCTGCATGTCATTCCCACTCTCTCGCCCCTAAATCTCCCTATCCAGCCCTCCAGCTGTTTTTATCCAACAAAACAGAAAAAGCCTAAAATCTGACTAGCTAATCACACAGCAAGCCCGGAGCCAGGTATTACTCCAGCATTGAAAAATGGACCACGTTGCACAGAGATCGGGAGGAACAGGAGGTTAGATCATCAGTTCTGGTCCTGTGGTGTTTGGTGCTGAGCGGGTATCACGCTCTGAGTTTGTCTCAGACTGAAGTGACATACAGTTAATTTGCAGTCATAAAATGACTGATGACTTTAGCACCATTAAAAACACTTACTGTATATTACATTAGTCATTTCATTCAGTGTTAGTATCAGAAATATATTTGTTAATGTAGATTTTAAGAAACAGGTCCACGCCTTTTGTATTGTTGATGTGTTTTTATATCTTTATTCCTTTGAATGAGTTTTGTCAACAGAAAATGATATATTTATGAATCACACATGGATTTCTTCATCAATACCAGCCTCATAGGATTGCAATTAATTTCACATGTTCTCATGTTAAAATTATTAATCACAAAGTAACTAATGGAATGAAGTTATGTATCTTTATGCATGTATAATAGTTATAATATGTATCTTTAGGTTGGATTTTTACCTTTTTTTCATTCACTCCTGTACTGTAAGTATTGTACAAGTATGTGTCTAAACTCATTTGTTATTGTTTATATAGCCCATAATCACTAATGTGCACCAATCTATTCAACATACCGTACTGTCCTCTATCCTAAGTCACTCTACATCTATCAGTTTCAATTTCAATTTGGAGAACTAATCATTTTTCTCATTTTATTTCCTTCTCCAGGTGAAATCAGCACTGAGGTTTCCCAGACGCAGTTTGGAGCAGCTGGACATCGGTCAGTCCTGCCGACAGATGAAAAGAATGAGATCGACAGATGGCTCTCGTCCCAGCAGCAGTCGAAGCCACAGCAAGAACCAAAGAACCCCGAACCAGAGGTCTGACAGCAGGCCACAGGCACTGACAGATGTTACGTGTTTTTTATTCTGCTATAAGACTTCTTATTCAAAGTAACAGACGCCCTCCTCTACCCATTTTTTCCGTAGAAAGAGGCGGTGCAGGATCAGCCGACAAGACAGCGCCGTCTCCATTTCTACCTCCTCCTCCTCATCGTCCTCATCCTCCTCTTCGCTCTGCTCTCCTCGAACTCCATCCTGCCTCACGCCTCGCCCGTGTCCGTCTTCTCCCAGCATGCCTTACACTATCAATGTCCTCCATGTACCTTTCCTGGACTCTCTGACTTCTGTTGCCCCTCCTTCACCTCCACAACATGATCAGGAATGGAAACAGGTCAGAAAGGGGGATTCATTGGAAGAGATATAATATGTCTCTCTATATATATTCACCTGCTTTCTTCTCTCCTGCAGATTGTGGATATATTGTGGAGTGACCCTAAAACCCAAGAGGGCTGCAGTCCCAACACATTCAGAGGAGGAGGCTGTTACTTCGGCCCTGACATCACGCAGAGACTGCTGCTCCAACACGGACTCCAGCTGCTAATCAGATCCCATGAGTGCAAACAGGAAGGATATGAGCTCTGTCATGGTGGACAGGTAGGCCAGAATGCCATACATTAATCAATAATTGTCCAAAAAGTCTTAAAATGTTTTGTGTCTGGAGAAACAAGCGTGCACCTGTTTGCTCTTTAGGTGATCACCATTTTCTCAGCGTCGAATTATTATGAGGAGGGAAGCAACCGCGGTGCTTACATCAAACTAGGCAGAGAACTGGTCCCTCGCTTCTACCAGTACCAAGTCAGCCGCACAACACGCAAACTCACCCTGACACAGAGGTACAAAAGGGATCTGGTGTGCAGATGTTTCTGTAATTAACAACAGCTGGATGTAGTCGTACTGAAACTTTAGATAGATGCGTTAATTTAAAGACAAATAAATGCCAACAGTTCAGGTTTTGCTGCCAATGTAGGTTTTCCATGACACTTGGAAAGAGAGTTGCAATAAGTAACTACACCACTAGATGCCACTAAAGCCTACACACTGGTCCTTTAAGTGGTGTTGGCTCTGCACAAATGCGATGGCTATTTTCACTACCTTACGACACTTTATGGGTTAGATGATTGATGGTTAAAAATATATATAATGTAAGAAAGCTCATTCTCAGTTAATAACCCATGTGTGTCTGCAGAGTACGGGCTGCTGAAGGCTCTGCTCTCAGGGCCTTGAAGGAGAAGCTGTTCACACATCGCTCTGAGCTGATGTCGGGCTTCCAGCAGTACGACCAGAATAACACCGGTGCGGGGTTGTCACTCTGTTTAGCTCACTTATTTTTGCCCTGGTTGAAATGTGTAGCTGATTCACGTAAGCATTTTTTTTTTTTTTAGGTAGCGTGTCAGTGAGCGAATGGGCTCTGGTGTTGGAGTCTGTACTGAGATTGGACCTGCCCTGGAGGACACTGCGTCCACACTTAGCCCACCTGGCAGCAGATGGCAGTGTGGAGTATCAGTCCTGCTTCGAGAATATGGAGCCAGGGATTCCTCTGTCTCAGGTCAGAGACGGGAACCGGTGGAAAGGCACCAAGTACACCATTACTATCATTACTATTATTCTGAGATCCTTGTATGTTGTCTTAGAAAAGCAACACAGGTAGTCAGTTCGAGCTTTGTGTTTTCATTTTAAACGCATTTTACTGCTGATACTGTGAGTGGGAATGAATTATTATTACATTAAACACAGCTAGTGGTTCTTCAGTAGTCTGGTGTTTCAGCACTTTCTTTTCTCCTCTCAGGTCACTCCAAACTTGGCTGAAACTCTGTTCAGATACAGGACAGACATTGAGATAATATTCAACATTATAGACAAAGACCACTCAGGTAAACGAGTACTGAATCTCTTTGATGGTGATAATTCAAAAATGTATTCCTAAAAGTTCAGTGTGTGTCATGTTCAGGTCTGATATCCATCGAGGAGTTTCGTCAGACTTGGCGTCTCTTCAGTGCCCACCTCGGGGTTGACATCGACGACAGAGCCATCGATGACCTGGCTCGGAGTATTGACTTCAACAAGGATGGCAGTATAGACTTCACTGAGTTCCTGGAGGCCTTCAGAGTGGTACACAAACTGGACAGCAAGGATCAGCAAGTCAGCGGAAAGATGAATGGAGAGAAGTATTCGTGAAGGGAAGACTTTGAAGAAATTTGAAGGTCAGCAGAGAAACAAACAGAGGAAGGAAAGTAGGATAAGATTAAATCATTTAGTATTAAAGGGAATGTAGCAGTGATTTGGCGATGTACTACACAGTACTTGGAGCATTTTGTCATTTGTTGGTGTATATTTAGCTACACTAACAGCTTCTTTCTAGTCTAGGGGAGGGTCCAGGTCCATCAGTAGGTTGCTTCCATCCACCATTTTGGTTTCAAAGTGAAATATCTCAACACGCGTTGGAATGGATTGCCCTGAAACTTTGTGAAGACGTGCAGATGTTTCCCAGTGGATGGATCCTTAAGACGTTAGTTGACTTTTCATCTGGCACACCACCAGAAGGCAAAATGATCTCCACATCAACTAAAATGGATTGACATGTGTTTTGGTACAGACATTCATGGTTCCAAGATGATCCATGATGGCATTTCTGAGCGTTTCAGCCCGTATGAAATGGCTCGACAAACACTGTGGATGGATTGCCATGAAATTTGGTAGCAACAAGAAGGATTAAGTTAAACTGCTGCATTTGTGCAGCACTTTTATCCAAAGTGCTTTACTTTTTTATTTGCTTCTGATTGACACACATACTAATCTCTAAAATATTTGCATATGAATGCAGAGTATCTAGGTGAGGGAGGGACCAACATTTTGGCACCGGAGGCTCTGTGGTTCCCATTTGTAGTCCGTTTGTAGTAGTATTGACTAGGCACGTTTGAGTGGGCCGTGTAGATCAAAAGAGGCAGAACACTTTGGCCAAAATGTAATTTCTGAACCCATCAGCTATCGTTTGATGATGATTTATCATCTTAGGGCAAAGGATAATGTGGATAATGTTTCTGGGCTTCCAATGTGGAAAAAGATTAATGATCTAAAGGGTAAAAACTTCCTCTGCAGTCCAATTAGCAACTTAATACTGAATAATGATTGAAAGACGTTTCTACTAATCTCTCTAAAAAATGAATGTAGGTAGCCTTAAAAAAAAAAAGAAGTTAAATCACTACCAAGCAATTAGAAGCTCAGAGTCTGGCCCAGGAAACTTGCGGACAGGGAGAGCTGGTGATCAAACCGCACAGGTCTGTGATTAGTGGACGACGATAGAAGATAGAAGAAGTCTCGGGAATAAAAGCTCACACAGTAAACGATCGTCGCAAAAAAAAAAAAAAAACTTTGCTAGAAAAAGTCTTGAACAGGTTGTGGAGCTGCATATTTAAGGTACAGTTTGATTTAGTAGCAGGAGTGTGATGTAGCACGGTCAAGTATTGATGACTGAAGAAATAGACACACACTACTGCTAATGTTAGGGTTACAGTTAGTGTGTGTTCTAACTATTTACCAAAAAGGAATAAAATTGCATTTCTGAAAACTTAATTGTTGTATTTTGTGTGTGTGTGTGTGTGTGTGTGTGTGCGTGTGCGTGTTCTCTCTAGCATCCTGGCCACTATAATTACCAAACAGTGAGAGCAGTTAAACAGGCCCAGGCATCCTGTGTAAATGATGGGTTCAGTTTTTACTGAAGGTGTCTCATTGTGCCGCACACAGAGTTTACTTTTTTTATGGTGACAGATCATTTTTAAACTGACTGTTTCAGTGCCAGAGTTTCCTGATGATTCCCTATATTTTGTTAAAAACTGCTGATTTCTGAATGCACTGAATCACTTTAACAAACAAACAAGTAAAATTGCTATTTACTATAAGACAGGTAAAAGGCGCATCTCCCCTGATGCCTCTAGCCATCTGTCAGAGAGTTTTGTGTACAGTACGTCCCCCTCTTCTCTCCCTTCCTTCCTTGCGTCTTCCCATCCTGTAGTAGTCCCACACCAAATCTCCTCCCCTCAATCTTCAGCCCCTTATATATACGTCCCCCTTTCGCTCCCCTCCAAATATCATGAGATTCTCCGCTCAGTTGATCATAGTGTCGTCCTGAACACACATTCAGATGGAGCTCCTGGCAGCACTGGTTGCTCTGCTCTGCATCCACGCTCCAGGTACTTCTTCAAGCTATTTTCATACATGCGTGTTGAGAGAAGCAGTGTTTTCAGACGACAGCGGGTAATTCATTGTGAAACTGTCTGCAGTGTGCGGAGCTGAGGGATGCAGCGATTTTAAACACCTGGAGAACGGGCAGACGTTTTTCCGTTACGGAGGACTGCTGGTGATCTTTCGTTGTTATCCTGGCTACAGACTCCATGGATACAAAACCAACAGCTGCGTGTCTGGACACTGGTCCCGTGACACCCCAGTCTGCGTTGGTGAGGAGCTCCACTCATGAGCGCGTACTGTAAACCTTTTATTTTAGGATTTTAATTTTCAGTTTCAACCAGTAGATGAATTTAGAGTATGACGTTAACTCATTTGCTTCAACTTGTGTTAAAGTATATTTTTGACTTTGCTTCTGTTTATTAGAGAGTTGAGGGGAAGTGGAAATGAAGGTCCCTTGTTAGACTGCAAGTTTTAATCACTCTCCATGATATCCTCCCACTCCTTCAGGCTCTGGCTGCTCCAACCCAGGGCCACTCACCCATGGCACAAGCAGCATGAATGAGGATGGCTCCTGGGCAATGTTCAGCTGTAATAATGGCTTCCATCTTCACGGGCCTTCAATGTTGTACTGTAAGGGCCACACCTGGAATAGCACAAAGCCTGTATGCAAAGGTGAGCATGGAAACTCTCAGCTATTTATTATTGCACTGTAACTGGCAGCTTAGCTGCTATTTTGTATTCACCTTTGAAAGTTTCTGTACAAATACGTTTGCCTTCTTTTTCTCTTTACTCTTTATCACTTTTACTTATTTCTCTGTGTTAGAGTCCGACATGATGAGCTCGATTTCAGGTGTCGATCTGCAAAAGCCGAACATACACCAGAGCCTCCAGGCTCCCGTAGTTCTGAAGACCCAGCAACAGTCCCACTATGACAGCCTGGCTAATACTGCCTCCAAAGAAGCAAACTTCAAACTTGGCCTGTTGTCTCATACACCATCCCAAATGACCAACAGGGAGAGGATTAAGGTGACTAACCCAAAAGTCCACCTGCAGCAGCAGCATATTCAGTTTCAAGTCAAAGGTGGGGCTCGTCGTGAGGATCAGAAGACAAACGGAGGTGAAGGAGCAGAAACGGGGACTGAGAGGGATGTCTCAGAGGTAAAAGCTTCACACGGGGGAGAAGCAAGGGGGGGCCGAGTTACACAGATGTCTGCTTCTGAGCGATCAACACTTTCAACACCATCATTTTCAACAGCCCATACACCAATCACAGCTGTCACAACTCTCCCATCTGTGGTGTTTGCACCAACTTCATCATTTCAGCACACAAAATCTGCTCTGTCTGTGCTCAGCAGTGAAAAAGCACTCAGGTTCGAGGAAACTGTCACATCCCGGTATGATCTGACTCCCTCTAAAGTAGTAACAGGGTCCTCACAAACTGTAGACAAACCGTCTGAAACTGGCCTCCTGGATCCTTTGTCTCAGCCTGGGCCTGTAGATAAAGAGAAGCCTACAGAGACCTCAACATACACTTCACCTCCTTCTGCTCATTTCATTACAACCAGTTCTTCTTCCACTTCATCACCTGCTTCCTCTTTATCCAGTCCCAATCCACCCTTCTCTCCCTCAACCTCCTCAAGTCCCAGCTCCACCCAGTCCAATATGAAAACCCAGCTGCTTAATGTCACCTTTCCTGCAAACACCACCGCCACCACTAAGACTGAAAACCACAACTTCACAATGAACGCCGCCTCCGAACCGAGCCTCAGCAGACGACCAGTGTGCCTGTACCCTCCTGTGCCCGCTCACGGGACCTTCTACTTCCGTAATGTGGAGAATCCAGGTCCCAGAGAGTACAAACATTACATACAGTACGCCTGCTATCCTGGTTATACGCTGGCACATGGGGACATACACAGCTACTGCCAGCAGGGGGGGACCTGGAGCGGAATCACACCGGTTTGTATAGGTAGGTCTAAGAGATTATTTGATTTATTTGAAATGCTGCAGTCGCTGACAAAGAAAAGGAAAGATGTGCTGATTGGTACAGAAGGTGCAAGGTGTTTGCCAGTGTACTGCCAAATACTAGTCAACCAATGTATGTTACGAAATCATGTGGAATTGATTCTCCGTCTGTATTTTTCTAAAATTAGGTGTTTTCTTGTACTAGTCTTGTGTCCTGTGTTAGATCTTAGGGCTGCAACACTCATTTTTAATATTAATAAGTTTACAGAATCATTTCTTGGTAAATCACTTCATGTTTGACATCCAAATATGAGAGAAAATGGTGACAATTTCCTAAAGTCAAAGGTGATGTCAAAGATATTCAGTTTACTATGACATAAGAAAGCAAATCCTCCCTGGAGCTGCATCATATTTTGCTTTTCCATTTACTGTAAAAACTTTTTTATATACAAATAATTGATGACAATAGTTATTTCAGTTTATTTTGTCATTCAGTTAACTGTTTCATCAAGTAAATGTTCCAAATGTTGAGTCACATCTAGCTTCATGCCAAGATAAGACTTCTTCTTCTGCTGTGCAGATCATCTTGTTCTGGTGTCAAAGATGATTTTGAAGTGATCTCACTTGCTGTTGTTCCACCTGTTCAACCATCTAAAAGTACCCTCGCATGAACACTCAAATTCATTCCTCTCGTTGCAACAGTGATGACCTTTGACCCTTGTCTTCCAGAGTTGACACCATGCTCAGTTAACAACGGAGGCTGTTCCCAGCTCTGCTCCCACTCTCAACACTACAACCAGAGCTCCAACCAAACCCAGACAAGAACTCAGTGCCACTGCAAACCTGGATTCACTCTGCTGGATGACGGGCGGACGTGTCGTGGTGAGCGTATTAATGTTTTGGTTTTTTTGTCTTCCCCCAGAGTTTTCACTGGGACTGAAACATTCTTCCTGAATCCTCTGTGGACACCCCCAGGCACGGCGCGCAGCGAGGCATGTTACAGCACAGCAGGGAATATCCTTCACATGTTTTATGACTTTGATGTTTCACGGCTCACGGACGAGCATAAGTGAGCTGTGAAATTTATGGCAGCAACATCGCCTTGTAGCACTTAGAAGGCTCTATATTGTCCTCAAGTTATACTTCCTGCTCACAGACAACCTATCATTTGTGAGGGCCATCAGTGGATGGTGTTGATCTTATTTTTTGAACAGTGTTATTATCAGCGTGCGCTTTGCTGATAGTCCTGTCCGGACTGATTATAGTTCAGTTGTAGCCTGAAAATTCCACTGCAGTGAAATAAGGGTTGTATCCCGTCTGCTGGGTAGCTTAGGAAAGAAAAAGGAACAGTTATTTTTGGTCCTCATTTCAAAATAGACTATTCTTTCTGGTCCAGACATGGGAAGATGATGAAAAAAAGAAGAAGCAGGCAGATCAAGAGACGTCAGCTTGAGGAAATGGTGCTTTCCTAGATGCCAGGGAAACAAGGGCTGAGTCCTTTCTGCACATCCTTGTTTCCTGTCTTTGAAGAACAGGAGGTCAGAAAAACATCCACATGGTTTGCTCATTACAGGCCAAGACAGCGAGCAAAACATGGAGACACATCAGTGAGGTTTCAGATTGCAGCTTGATTCAGAGCGGAGAGGGAGACGGCCACCTTTCATCTGCCGATGTTTTTCTTTCATCCCAGTGCGGCCTGGACTGTGTGTTTGAAGAGTGTGTGTTTTATTAAATCTGCATCCACACACACACACACCAGTGCAAAATGCATGTTTATGCTGTGTATGTAATAATTATTGTTTGCATGTGTGTAGATTTAGATGAGTGCGTGGAGGGGCAGCACCAGTGTCAGCAGAGATGCATCAACACGTTTGGTTCCTTTAAGTGCGGCTGTCATGACGGCTTTCAACCAGCGCATGACCGGACCTCCTGCACAGGTGTGTATTTATTTACATTTGTGCCTGTTTATGTCATTCACATCTACGAACAGTGTTTGCTTTTTTTCTGCATCGCTCTCCATCTTTCCAGATGTGGATGAGTGCCTGCTGCCTGCAGCTGTAACAGGCTGCGTGTTCGGTTGTGTTAACACTCCTGGGAGCTTCCGCTGTCAGTGTCCTGCTGGCTACAGCTTACAGCCTGCAGACAACCACTGCCAAGGTTAGGAGACACTTGTTAAACATTACTGTGAACCATGTTTTTCTCTTTTTATGTGTGCAGCATAACTCTAAGGATGCTATTATCTGTTTGTCCACTACTGAAATCAACATCTTCAGGATGGAGCAGCTAGCACCTCTCTCTTACACAATCTATTTGAAATAAAGCAGCAACAAGCATTGCTATCACTAAAATGTCTATTAGTGCAACTTTGTCCCAGAACCTTTAGATTTTCGCTAATATGACAATAAAACAAAAAAAAGTGTACACTTAAGTTTGGTTGTCACCTTCTCCTAAACTCCCTTTTCTTATCCAGATATAGATGAGTGTTCTTCTAATCACGGGCTCGGGCCATGTATGGAGCAGTGCCACAACTCACCTGGATCCTACCAATGCTCCTGCACGTATGGACACATCTTAGCCGGAAACGGACACAGCTGCATCGCAGAGTGTCCACCTGGTTACAGGAAGGGACCAGCACCAACACCTGAGAATTCAACTGCACAAGCTCTTAAGGAGGAGTGTGAAGGCAGGAAAAAAAATCAGCCCTTTGCTGCATGCCATTCTGTCTCTCTCAATCTCTCCGTGCACTCAAGTCTGAGCTCATTGTTTGTGTGCACACAGATATAAATGAGTGCGAGGAGGAAGGTTGTGAGTGGCAGTGTCTCAACCTGCCAGGCTCTCACCGCTGCATCTGCCCCAAAGGATACACACTCCAAAGTGATGGCCGGCGCTGCAAGGGTCAGTGGTGTCATGCACACTCTCACACACACACACATCTTTAACAGTATGGTGTCTCACATTAGTGTGTATGCTTGAAGACACATTATATGACAATAACACGAGAGAAATTGGAGATAATTCGGAGGACCTGACAGGACTTTATCATGGCCTTCTTTCCCTCATTCAAAAAACATTTAATCAATGAACCAAAAACTCAACAATACATGAATATATAAAATTATTTTGAAACTCTACTGATCTACTGAGTGAGTTTTATTTCCCTTCCTCTCCTCCAGATATTAACGAGTGCAGTCGGAAGAACGGAGGGTGTTCCCACCTGTGTGTGAACCAAAAAGGGGGACATAAATGTGCCTGCCCAGCCACCCATCGTCTCTCCCCTTACAGCTGGAAGAAATGTCTACCAAGGAAGACAACGAACACGGCGGGCTGAGCTGGAAGTAGCAACAGCTGGAGCTCTGCGTGATCCTGCTAGTATACAAAGTGATATGTGGCAGATAGATCAATAACGAGAGGGTAACATTGTTAGTCAAAATGATTTTATTATTGTATGAATATACTTTGAAAATGTCATAATAAATGTACTTTTATGATGGAAATGAGCAGTAAATGCATTGTTAAAATAAACGAACAGGTCTTTTACTTGTTAAATAGTTGACCTGAATAATATATTATATGAGTAAAATAATTAGATTATAATTTCCCTCTATTTTTGATATGTCGTAATATTCAGGGTTGGGTTGGCATTAAAATATATCACTTCATTTCTTCCTGCTGTTTTGCTTTCTGTGCACAAAACTCACGATTACGTACGAGATCACATGTCAGACTTACAAAGACCGTCTTCAACATACTCCTTGTACTTTCTGTATGTATACGCCATGCATGCATTGCATTTATACATACTGCACACATATAAAACACTTCTATGTATTAGAGCAGAACTCTCGCCCAACATGCCAAAAATAAACGTACGTTCATTGTACATTAATGGACAAACTCTCAATATGTTAAGCAGCGATATGTTACCAAAACTATGACATTCATATACATTCGCTGTATAAAACACACAACACGTACACAGAGAACATAGGCAAACATCAAGGAAGCTATTATTCTTGTTTCCATAGAGGCTCACATTAACACAAGACTACAACAGTATCATCAACACTGAATTCCAAAGAGCCTGGAAGCCATCAGAGGTAAGATTTGAAGTTGAATGATACGCAGAAGTGAGTCATCTGCGGGGGAAGAAATTAAGTCATTTGTGAGAGTGTACAAATTGTTTTTATGATTTATGTTTGATTACTTTTGTTTAGGTCAGCTATTAGAGTAAGATAAAAGTACAAATTACTAATTTGAGGGAAATCATTTGAGGGTGTAAATGATCTAAATGTTTACTCTGATAACCGCCGGGCTCGGCAGGATTATGACATATTCCCAGTACAGGACAGATAATAACTGTTGATAGAATATTCTCACACACGACACCAAGACCACAGAGATGTGTTCAATTTACATGGAATCCTGTAAGTTGCATACAGCATGTTTAACCGAGCAGCATGTTTAAGTAATAAATAAGTTCACAGTGCTTACACAGTGGTTTGCAATCAGCTGCCAGGGCTACGATGTTACATCCAGATATGTGAGTACATATTAATGAGCACCACATGAATCCTATGAGTTGATAATGAGAAGTTTTTTGTGATAATACGTGTCTCTTCAGGGGTTACGAGTCTGTCGCTACTAGCTTGGTTTCTCACTGCATCAGGCAGCTTGAACTTGGCAGGAAGTCCTGGACGTAAGTGACCGTCGCCTTGGACAGATAGGTCATGGTGCCGTAGCTGCCACTGGGGGCGCTGTCGTAGAAAAAGTTGCAGATGCCGGTCGCTGGGTCCTTCTCAAGGAAATAATCGCTGGCACTGTGGGATTTCTAGGGGAGGCAGAGGTTGAACAGAGTAAACCCCGATGAATACATGGACATCAGTAATGTATCTCTTGCCAGAAGCGGTACCTGGTCATTGAGGAAGAGGTCGTTGGCCAGATGCAGGATGCGGTCCACGTGGATTATCCCGCCGATGCTGTCCACGTCCACGTCTGCCACCAGACCTAGAACCATCACGGTCTCCACCAGCAGCTGCCGGTACTCGGGTTGAGGGACGTGATTCAGGACGGATTCCACCTGCACTGCAAACTTTATCTCTCCTTCTGTCATCTACACAGAAAACGCATCAATAAACACACATCCACACACTGAATCCAGCTCGGCTGCAAGCCTGCGTGACGGTACCTCTCTTGTGGTAGAAGACGGCAACACATATCCGTCAATGGAGAGGCCATGGCACTTCTGCAGGATTTTCCAGACCTTCTGGTAGAAGCCCACCGGTACTCTGTTGATAGCTCCATCTAGCCTGCGTCTCCTCAACCACTGGCCTTGCCTCTCTTCCCACTGCAGCTGTCCATCTCCTGGACCAGTGCCAACTGGGGACAGGATCCCGCTGGGGGTGGACGGGCTACTGCAACGCTGTGGTGAGAGCACGGGAAGATAATATTAGAGCATATGTAATGAACCGCTTCACTGATTTTCAACCTTATCTGCATGTATATGCACATTTATACTGGGACCAGGCAGGCAAAGCAGCAGCAGCTGCGGCTCAGAGGTAGAGCGATGATCTGATGATCAGCGGGTCGATCCCTGGCTCTTCCGGTCTGCATGTTGAAGAGTCCTTGGGCAAGACACTGAACCCCAAATTGCTCCTGAAGGCTGCGCCATCGGTGTGTGAATGGTTAGCTCCTCAAACTGATAAGCAGTTGGCAGCTAATGCCATCAGTGTATGAATGTGTGTGCAGTGTGTAAAAGCGCTTTTAATAAGTACAGTCCACTTATCATTTATTCCCACACCACTCCACTTCTCTGTTCACTACACTGGCATCCTGTTGCAGCTTCAAAATCCCAGGAAACTACCTCCATGATCAAACTGCCCTTCTCCCAGCACAGGCTTCCTCCACCGACTCGGACTACACCTTGACACCCCATGCCAGCACCCATGTCAACTCTTAAAACACAGTTCCTATGCTTGAATCCATTGTTGTAGGTCACTTTGGACAAACAATATTGTAAACTATGATGCAATTATGCTCAAAAGAGTTGCTGTTGGTGTCACTGCTAGTAGTGGCTAAGACACATAAACAGACTTTTACTGCTGCTGCTTTGACCAGGGTCACATTTGTCCTTCCATAACAAATGCATGCAAATAAGGTTGAAATAATTAGTCATTGTCAGTTTCAACACTATAGTTATACACAGTCCATGCAATCATTCATGCATATTGATGTCATGCTCTATTGCACTTGACAAGACATTTAGCAGACGTGTTAAAGGACAAAGCTGTTGTTATGTATGTATGTATGTTTGTGTGCTGTTAACAGTTACTCCATGTAGATCATGAACAAGTGTTTGTAGCCACAGCCTGATGTACCTCGTGCCTCCTGCCTACATTTATGTTTTGGACTATGAGTACATGTCAGTTTATTATTCACAGAATCAGTGAGCTGATAAACCTGAGAAACCTCAGGAAGAGCAACAGAGGATGGATCTCTGTTGTTGTTAGACGCATGGTATATCAGGCTTTGACTTCACAGATAATACCCGATAGTTAGATACTCTCTTTGTTGTTTTAAGGACATTTGTTGACAATAATGAAATGATAAAATAACAGCTGTATCCTTAAATGCAGCAAAGAATATTTCAGTCTCTACAGAAAATATGACATCGGAATGAAAATACAATCAAACGACGGCATCGTAGCGAGGACAAACCAAGTCGGATCTGAAGCAGATGAGGTGAAATGGTTTACCGTGGAGCGAGGGGAAGTGACAGTGCTATTCAAGGAGAGGCCGCCGCTGCAGATCTGCACATGGATATGGATGACAGATGACAGAACAGTTTGAGATGATTCACATGGATCTTCGTGGTACATTTGCGCTGATACTGCGGCCGCACAGAGCATAATGTCACCGGAGATGTCTGAAAAGTGGAGATCAACTGATTTATCGCAAAAAAGACCATTCGAGGAAGAAGTGCGATCACAAAATGAGCTGCAATCATTTAAAAAAAGATTGTTTTATGTAAATACAATTACTGTGTGATACTTCTTCTCCTACTGATATGTGATGAAGTGTTTGCTCCAAATATGGAGGCGCTGTGGTTCATGAAATAAGAAAAAAATTAATGGATCATGATCAGGGTTTAGCCGATGGTTTGGTTCTTTTGAAGCGGCCGCATGCTAAATATTATTAAAAAAAACCCAACCCACACTTATAGGCCGAGAGTCATCCAGCTGCAACCAAGAGCAAGAACATTGTTATCATAGATAGATAGATAGATAGATAGATAGACAGACAGATAGATAGATAGATAGATAGATAGATAGATAGATAGATAGATAGATAGATAGATAGATAGATAGATAGATAGATAGATAGATAGATAGATAGATAGATAGATGCTTCCCACCTGTTTTATCTCACTCTTTAGCTTGTGTATTCCTGTGCGTTCAGTCTTGGTGGCTCCAGTGTGGCCTATTTCATGGATGGAGATGGCAGGACTTGTGGCTGTTGACTGGATTGGACGCACTGACGGACAGAAAAAAAAATAACACATAAATCCACAGGACACTCATTTTATATTCTGTTTCCAGACTTCTCTGTGCTCAAAACTCACTGCTCCTCTCCACTCCAAACTCTTTGCCGCTGAGGATGTGATGCAGCAGGCTTTTCATACCAAAAGGACTCAGACTCATCAAACTCTCAGACGCCTCCTCCCCTACAGAAGTGTTAGACGGTTTTGCATTGTTAGTGCGCAGGGTAGTTTGTGTGTATGCTCACAGTTATGTGTACATGTGTTCTGTTTTCCTACCGGAGCAGTGAAGGCTGCGAGCCAGCTCGGTGGCCATCACTTGCATGATGAGTCCTATCCTGAGCCGGAGCATGTCCCCAAACAGAGCAGGCTGCGAGCGTATGTACATGGCTAGATAGACCATGATTTCCTATATGACACACACACGGTTCACAGCCGTAAGATCAGAGTCTGAAAACGTCCTGCGAGAGTCCAAAATGTTAAAGATTTACCTGAGTGAGTACAGCGATACTGATGTCCTGACCACTGGCTTCATAGATGAGGCTGTTCAACTCCTCAGGAGGAAGTGGACTGAGACGAAACAGTGAGGAGGAAGCGTTGGTTTATTGTATGGAATTTAATCCCATAAAACCCTGATATGAGTTTTTAACGATGACTTACACCGTGATGACTCTTTCCCTGGGTTCAGGAGGTAGACCTACAGTCAGCTGCTTGTGGTGGGAAATCAGATCTGTGCAGGCCTGAACAAAAAATACAAACACAGGTGGAAATTATTAAAATGATAAGTTATTGATTCTGTAGAGGAAACTCTTCCCGCCTCTCCCCTGGGTCGACTACACAGGTTATCCAGCAGGTGTCAGTGTGTTATGATGCAGTTTTTCTTACAGCCAACAGATGGCGTTAAAGCATTTTCTTGGCACATTGTTTTTTCCAGTGATTCATCCAGATGGAAGAACATGAACTGTACATAATTATTCATTCATATCTAATTGATTGATATATATTGATGCTTAGACCAGAATAGATTTATGTGGTTTAAATATAAGAGTTTGCCGGTTTTATGTTTCGGCTGAAAATTTTCAAGGTGGGAAGGAAATTAAAGATTTACATTTACATCAAACAGACAAAGCAAAAACACAGTCTCCTCTCTGTCGCCTGCTGTGACTCGTCACTGACCTCAGCAAGGACCTCCACTCTCTTGCGAAGTATTCCAGAGATGTATCTGATGAGTCCCCACTCTTTGCAGGCTCCGGCTTGTACATACAGCTCCTCCAGCAGGCAGCGCACGCTAACACCGCCCTGCCCGGGACCTGACAACTCCACCAGCCAATCAGCTCCTCTGGTTATCAGAAGAAAACACAGCACAGGTATGACAATCACTAAAAAAAACGACACAGTTTACATATTAGCATACAAATGCAGATAATGAGTGAGTGTAATCTCTGTGTCCGTACTTCATGACATAAAGGATGTAGAGGATGTCGGCCTGGTCCTGCAGAGTTGGACACTCTTTCAGCTGCCTCACCAACGCAGCGAAGTCCGTGTTGCCCTGAGAGTCCCGAGGCAGGTGCAGATCAGCAGCACTGTGGGGCTTGAGAGGGATGTCGGGGGTGAGGCAAATGGACTTCAGAGAGGTACAGAAGTGAAGGTGGCTCGCGGAAGGATTTGCTGTGCCTACCTTTTGCTGCTTTACATTTGAGCCATGCTGAGGATGCAGAGGAACTGAAGGAACTTCAAGCAGGTTGAGAGATCTGCGGTGTTTGCTCTTAATAGGAGCCACCGGTAAATACATGGAAGACTCTGAAACACACACACAAATATTAACACGAGGAACCACACACCACTGACTTCCTAGGTATGTCTCTGTTGCTGTAATTTATAGGAAACCAGAGAATAAACATTTTTGAGCAAACAAACTTCAAAATACATTTGGTATTTTTCAACCTGGACGTTATTTTTTACATATTTTTCTGTCATAGTTACTAATGGGGACAACAAGTTTTAATTGGTGTAGTGAGAGCAAGTATTGAGTGAGAGCAGACACTTAGTAACAACAAAAACAAGCACTTTCAATGCGTGTATTTTGATACAGTTCCCCACAAAGATTATATTTTCTCATAGATTTCGTCACTGATATGATTTCCTCTTACCATAACCCAAACTCAGCCACAACCCAAAGCCCAACCAGTCATTTTGCAACACCTAACCGTGGCTGAATATGTCTCTAAAATACAGGAAACACATTACAAGAAACAGAGGGTGCAGCTGAATAGTCAGTTTTGCGAGTGTTAGGAACTGTTAAGGAAAGGAGCTTCAGTGCTTCCTTTATCTCCTTTAGCATAGGATAAAGGAAAGGAGGGAATGCCGCCCCACAGATTCCTTGCAGCAGCACCGTTCATTCATTCACATCCACACAAAAACATCAATGTACAGTAGGACTTAGGAGCTGATTTTTTTGACTATTCGACCGCACCCACTATTCAAAGGTAAAACAGATTTCAGCTGACTCATGAACTTCCTACTAACTCACTGGGCATGTTGAGGCCCTGGACCTGGGCCATAAAAGACAGGATGTCTCTGGTGGTGTGTTCGGCACTGAAGATGTGGTGCTGCCCCCTCTGGATGGGAGGAAGATGGCTTTTGTTGGTGGTGCTGTGGAGGAGCTGGGTGAGGTACTGGTCAAACATGTCCTTTGATCCCTCTGGGAATAAATACATACACTTCATTAGTTACAGTTCAACTGTATTATGACTGAAAAGAACACACACACTTCGTTCATTACTAACTACCTGAGGGCCCACAGTTGTTATATTCCTCTCCGTACTCGCCATATTCATCCTCGTCATCCTCAAGCAAGCTGTCATCGTTTTCTTCATCCAGGAAGCTGAGGTGAGTGTGGAACGAAGTGGTCTGGAAACTGGAGAGGTCTGACATCTGCACCCTGTAGTGACATGCACACAAAGTAACATGCACCCTTATGTTACAACACACTATTCACAGTAATAGACTGAAGTCTAGTGTTACAGAATGAAACAGACCTCGCTCCAGCAAAATAGCCATCCTGTAGTTTCCTGAGGGTTGCTAGGATACACGGATCGATCGCATCTCCGTCTTCGACTGGCCATAAAAAAGTGCAGTGCAGAAATCATTCACAGCGATACTGAGATATACAGTATGAACATTCAAGGTCATTGCCAGTAGTGACAGTTTTGTGTCGTTTCCTGTTAGCGTGATGCTCATTCTTTACCATTAACTGCAAAGGAAAACGGATGTGCTTTGGATTTCAGCTTTATTACCCAGCATGCTGCGGGTGATGGGGAACGTGAGTGTGGGTCGTCCTGTCATCCTCCAGCAGGAGGAGAGATAGGCCAGCTCTGTTCGTAACATCTCCACAATCATCTGGTTGTCCAACGCCAGGTAGAAGTGGTGCTGATCCAGGAACTGCAAGGGAAGAGAGAAACCGGAGTATTAATCAGTATTAATGAACTTTGCTGTTGTGATTACGAACGTCACAACCTTTAAAGCTAGTTTTACCTGTGGGGTGAACACATAAGAGCGATTTCTGATCTCGTAGAATTTAGATGTTCCCAGGACTCCGATGTGTCTGTAAGGTCGCCCACTCAGATTCAGTTTCTTGCAATTTCCTGCAGCAGTGAAGCAAGATGTTACTCCGATGTAACACCTAAGATGATAAACTCTTAAGAAATAGAGTGCTTGTTTACCCAGTCTGACATAGACATGGCTCAAGATGCGAGCGGGCATGACCCTGATGGGCAGCACCTCGGACATCGTCTGGACCACGATCCCATGTTCACTTAACAACTCCTGGATCTCCTCTGACTCTGCTAGAACACAAACTGACACACACAAGAAACAGATCATATCCTGCTTTCTGTATATAAATAAATGCTAACATTAGAACAACGTTTAGAAATAAGTCCTGGTTATTCTTCATACTCTTTAATCTACAACTGAGGCAGATGAAAGCTGAGTCAAGTCTGACAATGTACAGTTGAGCCTGAGTAGGATCATGTTCTTACACAGCTACTTTACAGAAGATAGTGCTGAGCACTGCCTCTGATGCAACAAGATACATCGCATAGAATGTGCGAAAAGTGAACTTCCCTCCTTGTGTTTAATCCCTTCAAACTTGTTTGAACAATGTAATGGGCATTACTGAGTCTATCAGTTTTCCCCAGTTTTACCAACTTCTTCAATGAGATTTCCCTCAAACTAATGATCGATCACCAACCTTGTACCACAACATCCGGCTTGAAGTTTGTAGAGAATCTCCTGTTGAGAGGATCTATTTCTCCTGGTGCTAAAAATCCCTTTTCACAGGAAGAAAAAAACAGAGACAAAGATGGTTCATTATTACAGAGGATAACAATGGCAGCTGTTTAACTATATTTGGTCTGTGTGGCTCCATTGTGTAGTGAGGACATCTTGTAGCGGTGCCTTTTTTTCCCCTTACACTTTGGGGCATTGTCTATTTCTGTGATAACACCAGATGTCTGGCAAATGCTGCAAGCCAACAGTAGAGGTGGCGTACAAGGACCCTGTGACCTACCTCGGCCAGAAGGCAGCCCAAGATGTAGAGCGACTGTCCCCACATGTGTGGCAGCTGCCCCATGGCCACTCTGTCCACCGAGTGAGGATTGCTGTACTCCTCCTCCACCTGTAAGAGGAGCAGTATGTTCTCATTCTTATTGACTCATATTTCAGATGCAAAAACATTTGTAGTCTGATGTTTCCGGACACTATCTTATTGCCGGTTTTGCCAGACCATGCAGCTATAAAATGTGACTGGAATAAACGTGCATCTACTCTATTTATACCATGTCAGGTGGTACAACATAAAGTTCAGGCAACAGCTTGATGCCGTTCTTCCCTCTGATCAAAATGCCCTCCAGTGCCTCGCGATACTCCTGCACCTGTGCAGAGCACAAAGTGATTGGTTCAATATTACATCTGCAGCACGAGTGACTTCCCAGTAACTGTGTGAATACAGTGTTTGTACCTGCACTTGATCTTCAGAAAAGATACCATCCAGAATAAGATAAGTCCAGAACACGGGCCACTCGCATTCGATGTTCTCAAACAGCTTGAGCTCTGCAGGGTCGTAGTGCAGCCGGGATGGATCCTAAACAGACGACAGCCAGGAACTGCAGCTCAAATTATACGTATAAGTCCTAGTATTTATATTTTCACAATACAGAATATATTACCTCTTTAGGACAATGGTATCCATCCCTGATGAAGCGGCAGCAGCCGTAGCGACCCTGATATTGTACCAAAGAATGGAAATGTTAGTATGCTGACTGATTTAGGTTAAATAGGGTAAAATACTGAACTGTGCAGAGTTTCAGCGAGACAAACAAACGCTGTACTGTACCTGCAGTTTGTTTATGATTTCTGACTTAGTGATGGTCACCAGGTCAGCATCCTCAACAGCAAAGGCAGGGAAGGAAATGACAGAGAGAAGGCCGGCGTCTATCTCCTTTGAAGTTGAAGCTCTTGGCAGCACGGAGCACAAGATGGACTGAGGGAAAAAACAGAAACGTGCTTGAAGGTGAAGAAAGACGAGAAGAGATGGTGCCGATGTGGCAAAGCCAACGGTACCTGACAATGTTCCACTTCATCAGGCAAAACATGGATGACTGACTTCGGTCCTCCATGGGCACCAAAAAGATCCAGCTCATCTATGGCCTCCAGAGCTGCCTGCAAACCCACACAAACAACAACACTTTCTTCTTTTGGCCTTTAATGAATAGACAGATGGAATCTGTGGCTCCTGTACCTTGGCGATTCCTACAGAGCTGCCATTGAGCTCAGGGATGCCCTGATTGGTCTTGTCACCGCGCTCCCACATCCCATAATCCTACAGGAGGAAGACATGTCATAACCAATGATAGTATAAAGAAGATCATGACATCATTTCTTGCTGCTAGCTTCAAGCTAAGATGAGAAGATGGCTCATCTCTTCCTATTCTTCCATCACCACATGCCACTTGTACACAGCCTCTTATGACATCACTTGAGGCAATTTATCAGCTCAAAAAGGCTTTATACAACTTTTGTCAAATGTCGATTAGCACTGCCTAAGACCTGTAAACAGTTGACGTGCCTTCAGCTTTGACTCCCCTCTGTTTCTAGAAACCACCCTCGCAAACCTCCGGAGATGTCACTCACCGCCACTTTGTAGGCAGCCTCGATGTAGAAGACCAAGTTTTGGATAAAGGCGACCTCATCGAGGTTTGAGATGATGCGAAGACCTGCGTGATAACGTGACACACTCAGCGACCAAGTCATGTTCGGTGTTGCATAATGAGCTTGTGTTCATGTTGGTTAAAAGGGAAGCTGACCATGCAGCAGCAGCATTGCTGTTTGCTACAGCGTCTTTTTTCATACTATGCCAGGGTCAGGGTTATTGTCGTACCTGAGGCTGTCATCTGTGCCAGCATTAGCAGGTAAATCGAGGTGGCATCCACCTGGAGATGGCCCCACTGGTCATCCCCGACCACTGTGGCACAGGTGGGAGTATCGTATTTGGCATGCAAGCAATCCTTTGTACTCTGGGTGTGTTTGAACTTCTCCACCTTGGCCACCTGAAGAAACCAAATGCACACACATACATACCAACACACAGGTCAGTGCTGTTCTTATTTGTTAGGTATTTCAGCTATTATTGCACATGCATATTTAAGCTCCAATCGTATACATCCAGCAAATTAAAGTAATATGTTTATTCATATCCCTGTTTACATAATTATTATAAAGGTTTATGATCACTGTCTGCTGCTTTTGACATCTCAGTGTGTCACAACAGTCATTTCTTTTTTGCTTTATGGCTCCCTGAGCTCTGCAGCAATTTCACACTCTGCTGTAAATTTGACATCTTTATCTTATTTCCAGTAATGGATGCTGAAAGCAACAAACAATACTGCAGGCAGGCTTTGACTGTTACTTTCACTTCAACATGTAGACTGTGGTCGGAAGCCTGGAGAAGCTGTTTACATAAGTACCTCAGATAACACATTACATTGTGGTTTCCCAGAACACTGGCCTAACAGATTGTTGGTTATCAGGACATTATGTTTATGTGTGCAAACACTCATGGACAGGTAAAAGAGTGTCTTACCTGCCTCATCATGCACTGCAGAAGTCCCTGCATCAGTTTCACCACACTCTGCCAACAAAGATCAACACCTTAAAACTACAAAAATTAACATCAAAATATGTGAAGTTAGATTTGTAATAGTTTCAGTTCATCATGCTTTATATTCCCCTGAAGTTTAATCTAATTTTTGTTTGGTTTAATGTGAGATTTTAGTTTCACTGTAGCCTCCATTTGTGTAAAGTAATCACACAACGTGATGCAGGAACACACCTACACATACTCAAGAGGTAGAACAAACAGTCACTAGCGTACACATTAACCCTCTCTCCATCACAAACACACCTGCTCCAGTTCGTAGGCCTTGGCCTTGTCTTCATCGCGGTCTGCGTTTTTGCGATAGGCCATGCCCAGCCCCCACACGGCCAGGACACTGTACACATTATCCCTCACCCAGGCGTCCTTTTTCTGGGGCACTGGCGGGTAGAAGTCCTGTCACTGGGTTCTGAACAAACACATACACAAAAGCTTAGTAAGGACTGCAAAACCTTTCTAGTCTGTCTGTTTGATTCATTCACTCGAATCTCTGTTAACTTCTTCTTTTTTACTGACTAGCTTCCATAATTCAGATGAGACAAAGTGTGACAATAAATAAAAATGTTCAAGCCTTTTTTAAACTGCCCTGGTTTTTGTCTCTTTGGTAGGCTATCTTCTAATTGCTTGCTTTGTCAGATCAAAAGTCCAAAGGTCAAAGATATATTTAGCTTATGATTATAAGACAAAGAAAGGCAGCAAATCACTGAAAAAGCTGATAGCTTCATATGTTTGTCACTTTTTATTGAAAAAAAACGTTAACGTTACAGTGTGTTATTATTATCATTTCCTAGAAGTTGAACAATAATGAGTAGGGTTTGTTTGTATTCATTTATTCGTGCATTAATAAAATGTACATAGTTTCAGTTTGCGGTTTTTGGTTGAAGAACCTGAGACATTGAGTCGTTGTGTCCCTCCTCCTCTGAAACCAAATCTACACCCATGCATGTATATATGCTTTGCGAGGAAAGTTGGCACTGTTTTCTGTCAGCTGTTGACTGTGCCTCAGAATGAACTCAAGTGCTGATAGATAAAGGTGCATAGTTTCCCGGGTCCTCAGCCTATTCCCAGAACTGAGCTTCATTTCCATTCAACTCAGTCTGGTTGAACTTGAACCACTGTATACAAAACATTTGCACATCTAGTTCTGCAGGGTGGGGGATTTGATTACAGACAAGCAAAACTAGACACAGTGTCACAGTGCAAATGCAGAGTGTATGTACCATTACACTGGATGATTTATTATATAATGTATACTCAGCTTCACAACATACTGAGGGCAGATATCAAAATAAAAATTGATACTACGTATTCTACAGCTTTAGTTACTATACAAATTCAAATTTGTAATTACTTACTTTCTAAGTTCTTAACAATATAAATAAATCTAAATCAAGTTCCTTTGTCCACATATTTAAGGTTTTTGCGTATTTTCCCAGAGTGCACTTATCTCTCTGACCTGCCAAAGTCCAGAGTCAATAAGCAATGACTGCAGTACAGTAGCAACACAGTCTTCTGGTAATAGTTCTAATGGTTAGTTAATACCTCTCTAACCGTGTCAACAAAAACGATGAGCCTCGTAAAAGTCTTTGTGACTTTATGGCATTCAGTTGTTGTATTGGATCACACTGTGTTGCTCAAGTGTACCTAATGAACATTCATTATTCATTAATCAATACAAGATATAATAATCAAATAAATGATGATAAGATTATTCTAGCTTAAGCATTAATTTATTTACCCATTAGTATGTAAAGACGTTTATGTTACCTTGTTACCAGCTGCAACACTAACATAACTCTTACATGGTAATGAATCAATATAATCCAATATTATAATATATATTATACTGTAATCGGTTTAGGGGTACTTTTATTTTGAAGTTTAAGTATATTTTGATACAAGTACATGCACATTTACATCACAGCGAGTATTTCTACACTGTGTTATTGAAGATGTGGCCACTGTAAAAATGTGTGTCATAACCTGTATCTTGCTCTGTGTGTCTGGACTCACCTGGTGGCACAGGATGGTCTCTTGGACCAGCCTGGCATAGCCATCCAGCCTCACTCCTGAGTTACTGCGGCTCCTCATCCTCACTGATCACTGCACACACACACACACGCACACGCACAAGTTATGCATGTAAACATACAGCTTTATAGCTTCGTTGTTGGAAATATGACTGACTACAGTTAGCTCAATCACCGAGGAAACTCACCATGCAGTGCACCATGTTTGTAGTCCTGCAGAGCGGATTTAATCTGACACCCTCTGCAGAGGTTGCTCTGCTAAAGCTTGCTAGCTCGAGTCGCATCCAGCTGTTTGTGACGACAAAAACAACTCGCGGGCTGTATTCACGCTCACACACACTCACACTCCCTCTCACTCTCTCTCACGCACACGCAGTCAGCTGTTCCGGGTCAAACTGCTTGAGCTACAGGTTTTGTTGACGTTTCACGGTGAGAGGTCCGCATGCAGAGTGCGTGTGGAAGTATACATCCATTCTGAGAAAGAAAATACATGATGTTCCTGTTGTTTCATTATTTGACCATAGGGGGCGCCACATCACCTTTATTATTTCCCTTCCCCATGTTTCAAACTCGACTTCAGTGCACAACCCAAATGAAAACATGCATACACTTTAACAGGGATTATTATATATTCAGTGGTGAAATGTAACTAAGTACAATTACTCAAATACTGTACTTACTGTAATTTTTTGTTACTTGTACCTAAAATGCATTACATTACATTTCATTACATTTTGGAGGTTGATTTTCCCTACATGCATCTATTATCTGTACTTATTGTGCAGATTCAGATTATTAGTATAAAATCTAAATCAGCTGATACATCACATACTTTATATACTTTATTACAGGTTAAGCTCCCAGCAGTTTATAAAGCACCGTGTTCACAGCAGCCAAACACAGGTGTTACCGGTGATACTGATTAAGGTTCTGTTCCATTCAGGTCAAACAGAGGCAGGGTGCTGCTGTGGTACATGTTGGTTCACTGGAAAGGCTGTGCTGCAATAAATGGACTGGAGCCGTAATTAGTTTCATTGGAAACACCTGAGCTGACCCAACCACTATTTCATGTCAAAATGGCTGCTGTGACAAAGGCCTGTTAGCTCCAACTTTTCTAGCTACTTTTCTAACATTAAAATAATGCACACATTCTAATAAAAACTAATAAATGATCATTATCAATGATAATAATAAACATGAACACAGCATTTGAATGCAGCTGACTGAGGTGGAGCTCTTTTATATACTGTTTGGTGGCTTACTCTATAGCAATGCATGATATTTCATATGTTTTTAAAATCTTTATATGCATAGTATCAAGTTGTATAAGTGCATAGTTGTAATTGTGGATTTATTGGATTGTTAATACCAATGCATTAATGTGCATCATGTTTTAACTACTTTATTTACCGTTCATGTGTTTATTTTAACCCTGTTAGCTGATCCCATGGCAATTAGCTAATTTTCTTGGGGTCCACACCAACATACATGCATATGAAAGCCAGTCAATACTGCACACACACATAGTCCAAAAGTTCCACCAAAACACACAAAAACTCTATTAAACTGATTAGATTTATTACATATAGCCCATTATTCTCTTTCAAATGTATGTCTACATAGGGAAATACTGTCTATAAATCAACTGCTGTAAGTACGTAACTCAATACAGCACATTACCGTACAATATATATTTAAATATATTGTTTCTTCTTCAGTTTGCACAGTTTGCATAGTGCCTTGTTTATAAATATGGTGGAGGGCTGGGAGTAGATGGAGGGTTTTGTTGTGTGATGCACTTTGTGTTACAAATTTTGTATGAAAAGTGCTATACAAATAAAGTTTGATTGATTGATTGATTGATTTGTGTCCATTTTTTCTCGCCTACCAGCCTGATCATAACACTTAGCTTGTTTACTTGTACATTCATGTGTATAAAGGTGTCGTTTGTTAAGACACGCAGTTTTTTTTTAACGTTATTTCATAATAAAGAGAAGCGAAAACAAACGTGGCTGCTTGCTGGGCTCAACGTCACGAATAACGGAATCTTTAAGCCAATCAGAATCCACAGCTGTCTTTTTGTGGACCAATCACAGCGCCGCTGTCGCAATCGCTGTCTCACCAGCAACCACTGCTCCGGTAGCGTAGTTTAGCATCAAGCTGGCTAAGAAGCTAACCCACAGAAACACTGAAATATCAGCTCACTCCTGCTGGGTTATGTGTCTCGCTTGATTTTGCTGCAGTTACCAGCCGTCCGAGTGACTAAATCGAAGGTAAAGACTCGTGTTTACTTCTCATATCTCCTGTAGCTAGCTAAGCGTCGCAGGAGGGGGCGCAAATGACACATGACGTGCTGTTGATGTTAATATGTGGCGATTTAGCGAGGTTAGCTAACGTAATGTGCCGAAACTTTGTGCCAAAGCGTCTTGGACGTAACACTGACCCAAGTTTAAACACATTTGACCAAATGGCGAGGTTTTATCACGCTCGGAAAATAATGGATGTGTTTCCTGTTCGGGCGTTTCTTACTTATTATTCCGCTTGATGCGCTGAATCAACTTTATTGGCACAGAAACACGCTGATCAAACGTGCCACACGCGGCCCTCTCTCTTTTTAAAACGTTGTTTAACTTCAAACTGAACTTCCTCCCTCAGATGCAGTTCATGCTGTTGTTCAGCCGGCAGGGAAAGCTGCGGTTACAGAAATGGTACGTGCCTCTGTCAGACAAGGAGAGGAAGAAGATCTCCAGAGATCTGGTCCAGACAATCCTGGCCAGGAAGCCCAAGATGTGCAGCTTCTTGGAGTGGAGGGACCTCAAGATTGTGTACAAGAGGTGTGTGAATAAGAGGAGTTAATGTCTGTGATATCCTTGCACTTACAGTGCTTCACTTTGCCTTCCCCAGGTGGCATCTATCATATGCTTCTGTTCAACACTCACACATGGATGCATGTGCACGCATACATGCAGCCGAGATTCCTTCAGCTCAATCAGGTTTAATTCATATAATTTAAATCAGTCTATTTAATCCAAATCAATCCTGCAAAAGCTGCAGACCGGTCACATTTCACGAGATGTTGCAGCTACCTTAAACATGTTTATTCCTGACAATGGAAAAAAAGTCTTTAATCCACTAGCTTTTCTCAGCTCTCCTGCATCACTACAGAAGCATCTCTCTGTAAGTAATTACTGAGGCGCGTAATGTGAACTTTGGTCACATGATAACAGAAGGTTGTATACAGGGGACAGACTGCGCAGACGGGGGTGTCTTTGTTGGTGAAAAAAGATCACTTTGGTGTTTTATTGTAGTAGTGTAAAATCTCTTATGCTGTGCATTTCAGAGGATGATGTTAGTAGTAGGACGTGTTAATCGGTTTGCTATCACTCATCGGTGCAAGCTTGTTGGAGTTGTTTATGAAAACCAGCGATTCAGTGATTATTTTGTGGAGCATTGAGAGATTTCTGGCATTTAGAGCTCACCTTCTGGTGTGTGATGGAAGCCAGAAACACCCCCTCTCTGATAGGAAGTGCCAAACAATGGAGGACAATGATACAAATATATTAAGGAGCGCCTGATTTGTCCTGGCCAATGAGTGCCGAGTCAAAAAAGACACGTTTTCATGTGTTCAGTAAAACAAATGAAACAAATAAACTTTTGAGAGAAGTGAACATTTTCTGTGCACAGAAGAAGTCTTTTACTTCAACTGATGAAACATGGGCGCAAAATATATTTTTATTTTATTCAAGGAAAGGAGGGGATTGTTGGTTTTGGTATTAATGCCAAGACATAAAACATTTATTTTTGCCATTTATCCTACATTGGAAATTAACAGTATGGGAAACTGATTTTTTGTTTGTTTATCAATCTGGCAAAAAAGAATATCACACACAGAAGCCAAAACGTAACATAATCATAAAATATCACTACAAGTACTCACCCAAGGATTAGCCACGTGAAGTAATTCATCCAGTCAGCTTCACTTAATTGGTTTACTCACTGAGTGCTGCTCTGCTAGTCAGTGAGTTTGTGAATGGACATAGGACATAAGAGTAGTTTGTGGACGCCTTAGATCACCATCTTTAATGTGACTTTCAGTGATGCAGCCGTGTTCCTGTGCTTTCTTTCAGTATGCATGTGCCTGACCTGAGTGTGGACCGTGATCTCAGCTCCGTTACCACCCATGTTACTAACGCTGATATGTTGTATTTCTTCTGAGAGAGCAAAGGCACTCACATTTGTTCACATGACTGACTCGTTTCAGATACGCGAGCCTGTATTTCTGCTGTGCCGTAGAGGATCAGGATAACGAGCTGATCACCCTGGAGATCATCCACAGATACGTGGAGCTGCTGGACAAATATTTTGGAAGTGTGAGTCTCACGCTGATGAGTTATAGTGCGTGTCCAGAGTTTTTCGGTCAGGATCGCCTCTGATCCGCTGTCGTCTGTGCTGTTGTGGCCTCACAGGTGTGCGAGTTGGACATTATCTTCAACTTTGAGAAGGCCTACTTTATCCTGGACGAGTTCCTGCTGGGCGGAGAGGCCCAGGAGACATCCAAGAAGAACGTGCTGAAGGCCATCGAGCAGGCTGACCTGCTGCAGGAGGTACGCACGGTCCTTTACCAACAGATCGATACAGACACCTCCACAACTAATTGATATTTTCACTGCCAGTAATAAAAATGCTCATTAGAAATTTCCAGGTCAAAGTGAAGAAGCAAATTTCTGACGCATTTGCTTGGAAAAAGTAATTTTAAACAGCCCAATTATCAGATGTTTTTAATTTTCTCCTGTTTTTCGCAGCTCTAACTTGGTGTAAATGTAGAAATAATTTCACTCAGCGATGCTAATGTTAAACCAGACAGAAGGGGCAGTAGAGCAAAGATGATGATGATGTATTGCTTCATTCACCTTGCGGCTCTCTACACCTGCCGTCACCTGTTTATTTTAAGCCTGCGGCACTTGATAAATACCTCTCGCTCTCTCTCTCTCTCTCCGATGCCAGCGCGCTAAAGCAAACGCTGTCCCTGCATGTCTGCATTGCTGTAGTCATTTGCAGTCAACAGAATCAGTGCTCAGTGATGTATTTATAGCAAAGCATGCAGCTCTATTGTAATGGCTGACTGTGTGTAAAAGCTTTACCTACTGTTCCCTGTCCCACATTTAGCAACTTGCAATTATGACTCGTGCGCCATTAATTATAATTTGGAGGGGTGCTCCGCGCCACAGAATGTGGGACAGATGAGCAAACCGACGGCGAGGAACATTTATCTTTCTTGTGTTCATCCGCAGGAGGCCGAGGCACCACGGAGCGTTTTAGAAGAAATTGGGCTGACATAAATCATCACGCTGCTGCCTCGCAGTTCGGTCGCCCAGTTGCAGATCTGGCAACTTCCCTGTCTCTATCCTGTCTTTTCCTGTTCACGGTGTCAGTGTTGTATGTATATAATCACCATCTCTGTACTGTATTCTTCTGTACTGTACTATCCTGTAATGTCCTTTTCAATGTGGTGCCAACTGTGGTGGTGTCTCCTATGTACAAGCTCCCTCTCACTGTGTTCTGCAGTGTAGTATTCCCATACTCTTATCCACCAACTTCTTAAAACTCCACAGACTACAATGTAGCGATGACATGAAAACTCCAGCATCATATCTAACATCATCCCTCATCACTGATTGCAGAGTTGTACGTTGCTGTTTGGCTCAAGGGACTTTCTGAGGTGCTGCTGTAGCCGCGGTTAGTGCTTCTTGTGTGTCACCATCGCGTTCCAGTCGCAGAGCCGAGCATCTGATGTCATGAAAAATAAATACTCTGAACCGAGAAGGGTGTCAAACAGTGTTAGCAAAATATTTGCAGGATCGTTAAAGACTTTTCTGCCCATCTGGATGAGAAAAAACAAAACATTCTGTCCGCCGCACAATAAAAAGGTTTGTAACAAGTTTCTCACTTTTTTCCTAATCCGGGTAAGGCGGAAATGACATCTCTGTTGTAAAACAGCAAAATATTAACCTTATTTTGTTTGTTGCAAGGAGATATGTCATGAAAGCTTTTATCTTTGGATTAACTTGGATGATGAGTTAAAAATCTTTGTTTTTGTGCAGTGGGTGGAACATTTTTCCATCCAGGTGGTTACACTCGTCTTTGAAGACTGTAGAAATACATTTAGTACCGATGTAAGTGTTAATAAATGGCCTGGATCTGGTAAAGCGGTTATTTTTCAAACGATCTGATGCTCCGCTCTGACTCAAATGTGCCAACACACGAGAAGCTCCAACTAGTGCTGTTGTGGAAATCACTGGCACCGTTACAATCACTTAAATATGAGTTAATTCAACCTCACCCATGAAGCGAAATTAAATAATTACCCATAATCAGCATCAGTGTTTATGTCAAGTCAGTTTGTGTTTGGTGATTCTCATCCAGAAATGAACCATCTCATGTTTCCTTTTCAAGACTAATTGTTTACTTTTGGTAATTGGTAGCTGCTTTTTTTGTGTAATTAGTGTCGTGTTTTGTTAAATCTGTCGTCGTGTTGTCTTCATTTTTCTGACAATTGACTTATTTTCCTGACAGAAATCTGTTACACGCAGAAGTTTGTACTGACCTCTGGAGATAGATCTTAGGTCAGTCTCTCCCTTAGACTTAGGTGAGGATAGGATAGTGACCCAAATAAAATAAAAAAAGAGAGAGATAAACACTATTATATGTATTATGATAGTTTGGCTTACTCTTAAAGACTAACATATGACCAAAGAACACTGTGTTATACCTTCTCAATGGTGTCTATGAAAGGATTATATGGCATATAAAAGGGATATAGAACTGCAGGACGTTTGATGGAAACGTGTACGGGGGGGTTATTTGGCCTCAGTATACCAGTATTATGTCAATTTTTCCGATCCATTTAAAGGCAGGTCTGTCCTGGGTTTCTTTATGGAGTAGGAACAGAACACGACCAACTGCACATATCAGGGTACATCATTAATATTCATTACTGGCAGCTTGTTTTCTTGTCAGAAGGATGCAGGAAAACGAGCCAACAAGTGATGAATAGATAGTCATCCCAAACTGTACGGCAGACACATTTTTTTTAAAACTGCATTCTTAAAACCACAAAGTGTTTTTGTTGAGCATTCAGAAGGACGTATTAAAACAGGTTCATCTTTGATTTGTGCAAAACAAAATAAAAAAAAAATCACTTTTTGTATTGAACACTGCCAACACATTTGCCAACATTCTTTTCTTATATTTGAAAGTTATTAACAATAAATGTATTAAAAAAAAGAAAACTCATTTATCGCTTGTTTTATGTTGTTTTTACTCTGCAACAATCATCGTTCAGTGCCACGGCTCCTGTTGACCAAGTGTTCGATAACTAAAAGAACGTTCATCATTTTCCAAAAGCAAAACATACACGTGTACATCCTGGTGACAGGCGCTGACTTAAAGCATCACTGCTGTACATACATCCACATGGATAAAAAGGAGAAAGCCTTGAGCAAATCTTGGACCCACGAGGCTCACTTTTCATTTCCTATTTCTGTGTTAGATTGTTCGCTTTCCCCTGCAAGATTAAATTTCTCGCTTTCAACACACCGGCTCTCATCAGAGTCATTGTTTTTCTCCATTTGCTCGGTTTCGTTTATCTCCTGACCGGGGCTCATTTCAGTGAGATTCTCCACCGTCTCTTCCTTTGACTCTTTCTCATTGTCTGACTCTGCAGATGAGGTCGTTCCTTCGGGTAAATCTCTCTTCTTCTTATGCTTCTTCTTGCTCTTTTTCTTGCTCTTTTTGGACTGCTTGTGGCGGCGGCGTGTGCTGGTATCGTCATTTTTATCCTGTTTCTTGGGGCTCCTTTCTCTGCTGTGTTTTGTTCTTTCCCCCTCTCTGCTTGAGCTTCTTGACCTGTCTCTCTCTTTCCCATGATTGCCTGTATCTTTGTCTCTACTGTCTCTCTCTTCACTTCTGTTCCTATACTTGTGCTCCTTGTCTTTTTCTCTGCTCCTGTTTCTCAGCCTGTCTGGCTCTCTGTCTCTACTTCTGCTCCTCGACCTGTCTCTGCTTCTGTTCAGATACCAATCGTTCCTCCTATCACTGTGTCTGGACCTGGACGACCATTTGTCCTCTCTGTGCTGGTAGGAAGCCCTCCTCTCTCTGCTCCTGCTCCTGCTCCTCCGCCTGTCGCTCTCTCGTCTGCTGTGGGACCTCTCTGATCTCGGCGGGCTTCTGCTAGAGTGACGCTGCCTCCATGATCGCTCACTGTATCGCTCCGAATGCCAGCCGTCTCTGCGACTGCCCCTGACGGTGCGGTCTGGTGACAAGTGCAGGTCCCTGTCGGCCTCCCAGAATTCATTGCCAGGGTTTCTAAACACATGCAGGAAGTTACAGTGCTTCCCTTTGGGGCATTTCTGTCTGTCAAACAATCCTGAGAGAGGAGAAGCAAACAAAGTCAATGCACTGAACTAAATCTTGCATCTCTGCAGTGAAATCGTTCTCATGTCAGCTTGAATAACTCACCACATATAGCATTCTTCCACCGTGTGACAGGACAGAGTTCACAATGAAGCTGCCGGCCCGCGTACCACCGCCCATTGAACTTGATGAAGGCCTCCTTACACTGCTCCTCTCTGGACAGACCACAGACACACAAAGGACAAAGAGTTTTATCCAAATATTCAAACTGTGTGCTTAGAACAAAGTCATGGGGTGGTTGTGCGATGGCTTACGTGTCAAACTGAACGTAAACATTTCCTCTCAGGTGCGGTTCATAATTGCAGCTGACCTAAAGACGGAAAGATAGCAATGAAACCAAATGTGCTTTTTTTCCCTGGCGACAGGATTTCTAATCTCCTATTCTGCTTACATAAAACACACAAAGAAAAAATGAAATGAGGAAGTTGGATTACTTCAGAAATGCCCGTTAACTGTCAAGACCTCATCTTACCTTGAATTGCAACACCTTGCCGACGCTCTTTAACTCTGGCAGGACATCGTGGTAGAAGTCAAGGAAAGACTCCTGCAGCTCCTCCTCGCTGTGTTCCAACCAAGCGTCAATGTCGTAATCGTCGCGGCGCGTCTCCTCCATGCCAAACGTCACAAACATGCCGCGGATCATCAGAGTCGGACTGGCTGTGGGATAAACGTGCTTCCGAGAACACCTGCACTCACAAAGACAGAACGTCCAATCAACACTCAAATAGATATAATGCAACAAGTCTCAGCGTAAGAGCAACAATAGTACCTGTCTCCAAACCGACATGCTCCGGTCTTAAGGAAGAACGGACAGTTGGCTACGTCGCGCTCTGTCCCAAAGTTCTCCGAGCTCTCTGTCACAGGAGCCTCAGGGTTCATCCAAGGTCCTCCATTTTCTAGCTGGAAGCGAGAAGATGAACAAAAACGTATATACGCTGCACACTTTGACTCTAAACTAGAGTGAAATATTGAGTAAAAATTTATATGTGTCATGTGTCTCTTGGCTTTAAGTCTTTTAAACACCTGAACTCTTTTGCAAGCTCGGTGTGTGTGTGCGTTCTGGTGTGTTGTGAGGAAGTCAGAGTTATCTGTGTGATGTGACGTTCACGTGCGTTTATACCTGGCTTTCAGCTTCATCCAACATTTTCTGAACAGCCTCCTACAAATGGTGTAAAGACACGGCTGGTGAAAATGTGTAGAGGTCAACATACTGCAGCATATCTGTCACCGACTGTTAAGACCACGTTCACAGGGACTGGCATTTGAATATTTCGGAACTTTTGGGGAACACTTTCACAGACTCTTTTCCACACAGTGTAAAAGATACATCCTTGATGTGAGAGCTGAAGGGTTTTTTCTCTTTGTGTGTATCCTTAGTTAAGGAGTTGGATGGTTGCTTGTGCCACTCAGTCAAGGAATTTTTACAAAACAAAGACATTTTACAAAAGAAACACTCAGCTTGTGAGGCATCTTCAACTATATCATTATCATCCCATTTGAATGGATTATATAAATACTCATGATTAGGTAGAAGAGGATATATTTCTTTTTTTGTTTCTATCCTGCTGGGCCACGTTTCACCTCTCTGCCTCGTTTCTCCTGCTGCTTCTGCTCTTTTTCCTCTTGTTCTCTCTTCTGCTGGGCCTCCCATTCCTCCCTTATCATCCGCTGGAAACACAAAAAGACACAAAACCAGTGAGTATTAACATTTTTGAATAGTGCATCTGTCTGGGTTTGTGTGGTTTCCAGCTATGGATTAACACACATCTGGAGCTCTTGTGAGTATTTCACTGGAGGATATTTCTCGAATACTTCGTGGTCAACGCGATGGAGACAAACAGTAGATTACCTCATCCTCCTCTTTTCTTTTCCGCGCGGCTTCCTCCCTCTCACATATCAGCCTGAATTCCTCCTGGGCAAGCCTCTCTTTTTCCAGCCACTCTTCATGTAGCCGCTGTCTGAGGAAACAACACAAAACAAACACACTGAGGATTATTAAAGCTGTATAATCGAGGTCTGACACTGAATACGCAGCAGAGTGACCTACCTTTCTGCCTCAGCAATATCATCCTCCTCCTCCTCATCATCATTTATTTCTCCTTCTTGTTCTTCAGGTGTACAGCTGGCTCCATTTTTGAACCCTATGACAGAGAACGTGTTGTGTGGTTAAATGCAGCAACAACTGCAGAAACGGCAAAGAGTGACATTTGACAAAAAACACACACGGGACAGCTATTTCGTACCACACTCTCTGGCTTGGGCGAGAGCTTGGCGTTTCCGTTTTCTTCTCTCTTTCCTCAGAGCAGCCTTGCGTTGCTTTTGACTGAAGTAGGGGGGAAAAAAGATGACATGTGAAACAACAAATAGATCAGAGGAGTTTACTGAGTCTGATCCTGTCCGTGCCGCCCCCTCTGCCCTCTCTTACACTGTTAAAGGTTAACTAAAATGCAATCTGAAGAAGAGGCAGACAGACAAGCCGTGGGAGTGAATGTATTTAAACAGAGCAGCAGCAGATGTAGTCAGTGAAGTGTTAAGAAGATCACAGACCTTGAGATTGGATTAAAGAGGTGTTCATTCAGCTCTACAAGGGTTACTGCAGTAAGCTGAGACTGTACTTGGTGTATTATTAGCTTAGTGTGCTTTTAAGGTGCAACTGGATAGTGTTACTTCGCTAATGTAAGATACACACAGGTTGTGATCTGTTCTCAAACGTAATGTAACTTTATTTAGCAGTTAGCTCACGGAAACGACGCGGTTGCATTAACTTTACAAGCCCGTAATGGCGTTTATAAGGCTTCTTGTGTTGTCGTGGTCAAGAGAGCAGACATGAACAGGTTAATAAGTCAAAGAAACATCACATAAAGACACACAGACCTGAACACGGGAGCGGAAATCTGTGGAGTTGGTGTTGCCATCACAGCTAACGGTAGCTATTTGGTTAGCATGTTCAGCTAACGTTAGCACGCCGCTCTGTTTATCTCCTCTGGTCCGTGTTTAGTTTAAAAAACAACTCAGGCCAAAAGCTTCCTGCACGAATTAATCCCCGAAGTAGACTGTGTTGGTCAGAGCGGCGAAATAACTGAGCTATCTCTGTTTGGAGCAGCTAGCTGCTTCATGCGGTGTTGTTTTGCTGTGACACCGGAAGCAGTGAAGGGATCAAGAAGTACTTCCGGTTCAAGCCTGAAATAGTTGTTGTCAAATGTATCTAAAGGTTTTATTTATTTTGTGTGTTTGACATCTTGGATTTGTAAATACACCGAATACATACAGTTAGAGAGTTAGATAGATAAAAAAACTTTCATTCTTTTATTTATTTATTTTTATTTAGATGTGTAACTGCTATTATTTTAATACATTGCTTATCTTAACTGTTTAATTTGTGACCTTGAATGTCCTGGGTTGCTTTTTTTTACTTTTTTCCATGTTTTGTCATATGAAATGTAGATGTTAAAGCATTTCTTAACATGAATCTCTCAACCTCAATCACATTTGCCTGTAGACATACGTCACTTCCTCTGACAGTGCCTCTGGCTCAGGAGGTAGAGCAGGTCATTCATATTTAGTGATCCCTCCAGTCTGCATGTTGAGGTGTCCTTGAGCAAGAAAAACGATGAGCTGTTGGTACCTTGCATGGCAGCCAGTGCCATCAATGTATGATGAATCTGTGGGAACTGCATTAAAACAAATGAATTCACTAGGAAGTATTTCTGGTATGAAAATAGGAGACCATTTGACTTTTTTCTAACAACATGTGTCTTGGTTTCTTCCTGATTTTTTTTCAAGATTTCCCCATGCCTTCCCCTAAAGAACACTTTGTCTTTTTTTTAAGTCTTTTTCAACAGGTTCTGTTTTTGTGATGCTTCAATAGACCACTTTTGTTGACCAATTGCCCTTAAATGGTTAAATATCTGTCCACATATCTATTGTTAGCCTGGCACCGTCAGACTAATTTGCAAATGCCAGAGCAAATGAAACACCATGAGCTCAGTGGATTCAAATGGCTAGGCTAATCTACTGTATAAATAAGTCTGTTTATTATGAAACACGCAGACACATGTGAATTATTTCTTTATTTGCCAACCCATTGGCAAAAAGGTACTGCACAGAAACCTCGGTGTCAACAAGAAAGCAGTTTTTGTAACCAAAACAACTCAATATAACAAAATATAAGAACAGTAAGTAATGTTAGGGGCAGTTTGAATCCCGGACACAAGTCTTAAAGCACTAAAGGATCTGTACTGTGACACTGTGTGTGTCTTCCTGTGCTTGCTGTTGCTTTACACAAACACACTTTATTTTTTTAGATTCATGTTCACATTTTTAAAATAAGCAGCAGAACATAAATGACACAAGGTCTGTTTGACACTGGGATATTTTGTCATGTTTATAATACCTCCAGTGCCCTCATGGCAGTTCCCACTCCCAAAATAGCAGCTAATAACTGCAAACACAGACCAGTACTTTGCAAGTACTTCACCCTTTTATTTAAGCATCCTTGACATCCATGGCACTCTCTCGCATCCTGACACTCTGTCATTTAGTCTTCTTATCTGCCGTTGGCCTGAGGAAGAAGGCAGGCCGTGTGCGGCAGCGGTAGCACAGAGCCTGAGGCACCAGAGCGTACAGGATGTTGATCAGCAAGAAGACAGGCTGGCTGTCAGCAGGCACTCTGTAGGAGAACGGCGTCCGTGTGTGAAGAGACGCGCCGATATGAGCGAACTGGGCCTGTGAAGTGAAACAGAGAGGGGAAGATTACAGTGATGAGTAACAGCTTCACCATTGATATATTCACACTAACAGGAACGTTGTTTTCTTTTATCACTTGATTTCACATATTTTTTAACAATATCCTGCGCTCCTGGTGTGACAATTTCATAATGATGACGTCTTTTCTGTTACAGTTTTCTCCTTAAATGTCATGATGGTTAGTGCACAGGGTATTTTTCTGCTTGAGTGCGATGCAGTGAACTGTTAACTTATATTTTCTTTGTTTAAGTCATGTAGCCCCACTACATTCTGCTCTAATAAGATCCTTTGTAGAATATGCTATATTTGTCTCCACTGCAAACAGATTTCTCTCTGTATTGTTGTGCTCAGCATCAAGTTGTGTCTATAGATACCAAAATCTGGATGTATGCTGAAAAAAAAAGCCCGTCGTTGTAATGTTTGAAATGTTTTTACAAGACATCCCATCCCGTCTAATAATTTACAATCCATAAGGAGGAATAATAAAAACAAAACACAAGATTGTTTGAATTATTTTAAGGTGGATTTTTCATTTAATGGAATCAGATTCTCGTATTGCAACTCATCCACAAATATTTTTACACATCACAGACTCCTGCCGGTTACAGTTTCATAGAAAGTCACTAAAAAAATTTTTAAAACACACGACACGTCTCATAGCAACCATGGCTGTTAGAGCATCAGCCTTCCTATTTATAGTCCGGCTGAACAGCTGACATTTAAGCGAATACCACCATTCCTCCTGGTCTGAAGTCAGCTTCTGCCCTTATCTCGCCGGTGAGTGACGTGCCAGCCTGCAGCTCAAACACAATAGCTGCTTTGTATTGCTGAGATGTGATTGGCGCACTCGCTGCTCCCACCACTCTTCAGAGTTTCCATCTTTAGATGTAAACAGATAGCGTATATGGCGCTCATTCAGACCATATCTGTTCATGCAGAGCTACTCGTGTTTGCACTGAAGAATAACTCAAACAGAACACAGTCTATGAACCACTTCAAAAAGGAGAGCAGTTCCAGGGAACAAGCCTAACCTGGCCGGATGCCCATACACAGTCTCGCATTGCCTAATCTATCTGGAACGATGATGTCAGGTGGGAAAGAAAAGATTTTACACAGGCCTCCTCTACATGGACGACAATGTGTGACTATAAAAGATGAAAACCACTACAAGGTGCAGATTATTGGCGCCATAAAGAAGGTTAGATATTGATAGCTTCATGTTATCTTCTCTGCATCTCAGTAATATCTTGTTAAATTAAAGATCACCTTAAATATACTAATAATAACATAAATAAAGGCCTCTACAGATATGACAACACACAACAATCATGCATTATTTGCATAGGCATATACAAACAAACAAAACAATGACAGCATAAAACATTAGGTGTGCTTAAAATAAAATAAAAAAATAACTAAACTAAAAAGTAGACAAAAACATATGATAGCAAGAGTGGAATGGTAAAATCAGAGGACAAATTAATATTCGCCAAAAATAAAGACCCATCACACCTGTGGGCCACCCACATGTGTGCTTCAGCCTACAATGTTGTAAGAGCAATAAAAGAGGCAAAAAGAGACTACAAGAAAAAAAAGTGGAACTACAATTTGAGGAAGGCGATACGGGAAGCAGAAGGACAGGAAGGAAGATTTCAAGGAACGGGAACAGGAAGATTACAAACCCTCCACCTCCTCTTGGTCTCTAGCAGGTGAGCTAAACAACTTTGACGCTCACTTTGAGGCCAACGGCACCCAACAAGCAGCTGAAGAAGAGGTCACTGGATGTGAGGGAGCACCTTCAACATCTATCACTCTTTCAACAAAGTGAACACCAAGAAGGCAACATGGCCGGATAATATCAGTGGGTGGGCAATGTTGTGAGTCTATTCAATTAGTCCCTGGCTCAGTCTGTCGTATCCGCATGCAAAAAGTCCACCATCATTCCTGTGCCCAAGAAATCAGGCCCAGCCTGTCTGGATGACTTACGCCCTGTGGCCATCGCCTCTGCATCGATGAAATGCTTTGAACGGCTGGTCAAGGATTACAACTGTTCCTCACTACCCACCACAGTTTGCTTACCATTCCAACCGATCAACGGAAGACGCCATAGCACATATCCTCCATACCACCCTATCCCAGCTGGACAACAAACGGAGCTATGTAAGATCACTGTTCATTGACTACGGGTCAGCAATAAACACGATAGTTCCCCTACAGGCTGGTCACAAAGCTCAAGGACAGAGGACTAAACACCTCACTGTGCATGTGTATCTGAGACTTCTGAGACAGGCAGACCCCAGGCGTTAAGGGTGGGCGGACACACTTCATCCACATTCATCCTTAACACTGAAGCACCCCAGGGCTGTGTTTTGAGTCCCCTGCTATACACACACGACTATGTAGCCACTTTCGTCATCAAATTTGCTGACTACACAAATGTGGTGGGCCTGTTCACTGAAAACAATCAAAAGACCTATCTGTACAGAAGCTGATCTGCTGCTGTCAAGACAACAACCTCCTGAATGTCAGCAAGACACGAGGAGATGATAGTGGATGAAGCAGGGAAGGAATTAAGCTGAAAAACAGAGACATCACCTCAGACGCTTTAGGAAATTCTAGGGATCCCCTCAAATACTACTGCTGCAGAGCATCCGGGTGTGGAACATCATGGATGCTGATGGAAATTCTTAATTATGCTAACAATAAATTACATGAACATGACATTACTTCCTATGCTTCCTATACCTGAACACAGGTCTAATCATCCAGTTTACATGAAAACAGTTGCAGGATCTTTTACTGCTAAGGCTTAGTTCTCCTTGGGTCAAGAGTGAGGAATAACCAGCAGGACATACCTGTGCAACTGCTCCCGAATGTACAAGAGTCAGGTCTGGCATCCACTCGCATCCTTCGACTATCAGCCCATAGAGAGTAATGATGTAGTATGGTCCAGAATACAGCATGCTCACCAGCATCTGACAAACATGGATACAATTTACTTTGTGTAACGACGACGTTGGAAGAAAGTTTGGTGCTTTTAGCTTCACTTCACTGAGTTACCTGTACTTTAGGATAGGCTGAAGGGTCTTTCAGGTAGGGTTCATACTGTTGTGTGTAGTCTTGACACCATTTGCTGGAACAGTCCAGAACAATCTAAAACACAAAAAACTCTACATAAGGAAAGTACTCTACCGCTGTGTGTACAATGGATTGACTTATCTTAAGGTTTCTTACCAGGCCTCTGAAGACACAGAAAGCAAAAGCAGGGATGAGGTAGATAACAAAGAGTAAGTCCAGAGGTCTGTGGAGTAAACTTTTTCTTTCAGCATCCTGGATGCTCTGAGAAAAAACAACAATATGAGGTTTAGTCTGACGTACAATTTCAGGCCGTAAAGAATCTACATTGCATTTACATACAGCTTTACACAAATATATGTCAAGTGCATTTACTTAAACAGCTCCAAGGACTGAACATGACTTTTTTTAGGCATACTGTGTAACGCTTTCTGTGTATATTTTCCTGGCAGTTGCCCTTTTATGAGGTGTGCTTGTGTTTATGTTGGTGTGTGGTCCACCTGCCTCTCTGCACACTTCCTCACATATAACAGTCCATTAAAAGTTATATATGGTATATGGTATGGTACACATGGCTATATATGGTTATAATTTATCTCTATTGTAACAACTGAAAAGCTGGAATATTCCTACAAGGTTTGTACTCGCTTCTTTCTACTCCCTTTTAGACTTGAATTGATGATTGCCTTTTGTTTCTTGTGAGTTTGTGAACATGTGTGAAATAAATCAAAATGTAAATCTAAAATCCAAACTGCACTGTTTTGGTGCTGACTTACTTTTGGCTGAACATCCCGTGTTGAGGACTGGCTAAAGATCCGAAAGGAAGCCCAAACAGACACTGAGATATACAGCATGTAGAGGAGGAAGAGAGGACTAACATGGGTTCCATATTTTCCTGGGAAAAGACAGAGAAAGAAAGATCACTGTGGGAAATTTGCATCTTTTAATATCAACAAAAACTGCAAAGTTTTGACTATTCTCAGGGGAAATGTGGGCAGGGGGTTACACGGGTTACACTGCACTAGCTATCTAAAAGCATCCCATTATTTTTAGTGTACTTACCCACCGCATTCCCAAGAATGTAGACTATGGCACGCATGAGAAAGGATCCCACCCAGTAGAGTCCAATGGCTCGGTAACTGTCCCTGTGCACGTAACACTGTCATTGTCAGTCAGATGAACACATTATACTTCCAAAGACTCAAATAGATCAGATAAATAGAGTACACTTTAACTGTTATATACTTGCGGACAGCTCTTACCCCCAAGTAATCGCAGCAATCATGAGCAGATACATGAGATAATGCACACAGCCATCCCAGTAGGAGATCATGTGCCCATGTGCTGTATTACTATGTGGATCTGCCTGAAACACAGGGTAGATCATATCAGATATCAGTAGAAACGTGTATCGGCACACAGTGAACACCTCAAAAACTTGACTCACAAAACAATACTTGCCACTTTGAGGTAAAATGTCACAAATCCATCAATGATGTTGTCCTGCTCCAGCCCGATGATCAGGTTGACCACGCTGAGGAATGCATACACCGCATACACTGCACAAATAGATGATGACAGATTACAGTAGACACTTTAGGTTTAAGGGCCATCACTTTCTAATATTTAACCCCACAATGCATCGATAAAACACCACATAAATATACAATAACCATGAATATGCGAATAATTTGATTTATAAGCCAGACAGATCCTTAGCTCATGACTTGGTGTTTAATCTTCCTCATAAACAGAAATATGCATTGGTGACTTCATACCATAAAAAAGAGGATCTACTGGAGCCTTCTTCTTGATCATAAAACGGGCAGATACGGCCAGGATGAGGACTGTTGTACATCCAGCAAAGAAGAATGCTTCAGCACTAAATGCAATTTTAAAAAATGTATATTAAAAAAAAAATCTCATTTGATTTTCAAATGATGCAGCTGAAACAACAAAAACAACTAAAAGCTGTATACATGTTCTCACTCACCCGTTGTTGTAAATGAGGGAATTAAATAAGTAACAGATGGGGATGGACATCAAGGAGAGTACAAACACCCCGGTCCCAGCGGACGCGCTCATTTCGGACGACAAATGAGCGATTTATCCTCTGCGAGAATCGAGCATTTAAATGAAATTATTCAGTTGCAGAAAACTCCCATGTTTAGTCTGCAAGACATGTTTTTGTTTTTTACAAAATGGGTGAAAAGTCACGACAACAAAAACAAGGCACGAAGTTTGTGATGAGCATGTTCTGTCTTGATCTGCTGGTCTTCCACTCCCTCTCTCTGTCTACTCTCTCTCAAACCTACCTCACTGCCTCCTACACGGCACACACACACACCAACACGCACACACACACCTGTTCACGCGTACTGTGAAGGGGCATGTTGCTGTTTTTTCTCACAGACGAGCGGATTGTTATTATTTGTTTCTTTTTTTCATTATTAATATTTAAAAATAGGAAGTGGAGCTTTGTTTGTGTTCTTTGGATAAAAGTACAGATTCTGACATCTAGTGGTCGACCGTAAAAGGGGCAGGATATATCCAGCAAATGTTTTATATATTAACATGGAGCACAAAATACAATTAAAGTATGTACATTTATAAATACGATAGACCTTTTTCACTGCAGCCATTTTGACATGAAACAGTAGGTAAACAGAGGTGTTAATGATGACTAATTTTAAAGATTCCACTCCATTCAGGTCAAACAGAGGCAGGGTGCTGGTAACATACTTTAATCAGCAGCTATGATGCCATTTAGACTTTAATAATTGATGATTATAACTGAATACTAATCTTACTGAGAGGTGCCGCACATAATTGCAACCAGCAGGTGTCGCTCTGCGTGAACCTCTTAATCAATAGGATTGTACACTACAAGTGTCTCAAAGAATAAATAGAAATATGGATATGTTGACAGCTAGACAAAGCAACAACAACAACAACAACAACAACAAAGAAACAGATGGGACTCTTTGGACTGTAGCCTCCATCAGCTGTGTACAAACACTCTGATATGGCCTACGTTCACACAGAGCGACACCTGCTGGTCCTTTCTTGTAACTACTTTTGACGTGTCACTGATCTTTTTCTAATAATTGAGAACAGACTGTCTTTACTCCATAACTTTATCAACAGCTGAACCTGTGAAAGTGCTTTTCACTTGATATGAAAACAATAAAACAATATAGCCATTAATGGGCCCAAAACCGATCTACTTATCTAGTTCTACCTTCTTCAATAAACTTGTAGGACTGTTTCAGGGTTTCAGTCATTACAGTAAAGATGAATAATAATGATTACCATACATAGCTTTTAATGGACTGTTAGCAATGCAAAGTGTGCAGAGAGGCAGGTGGACACACACATACACACAACGACACGCACATACACCAACATAAACACAAACACACCTCATAAAGGGGCAACTGCCAGGAAAGTATACACTCAAAGTGTGACAGAGTGTGCCTAAAAAAAGTCATTGGAGTTGTTTGTGGTTTTTCATATCAAATGAGGTGAAAGGAATTTCTCCAAAGTCTGTTCCTAAATTTCATCCTGTGAAATTTTGATCTGATGTATCCTGTCTGTGAACTCCAACCTGAAACTGTTTGTCAATCTAGACCTCCATAGTTACAAATATGTAAAATATTTACTTATTTATAGACTATATTTGGTTTGTATGTAATCACAAATATATTAATAGACTACCCTGTTTCCTTATAAATGTAATTCTAATTGTGGTAAATTATAAAAAGTTACTAATAATTTCATACTCAGTTGCATTGTTTCCTGGACATTTTGCACTACCTCTGTACAACGCTGTGACTTTCAATTCTTTTTTAAACATTTCTTTAACTTTTTATAGTTTTGTATTTGTAAAAATATTTGCAAATGTTTAATTTATTTAATTTTTCTATTTTTTAAAATGATTATATATATTTTTATTTTCAATTATCTATCCAATAAAAGCAAATTTTGCTTTGAAAAGCAAACTTTGCTTTTATTCTTTATTCTTAATTTAATGTGTTTATTGTTAGTTTGCTGCTCTTGAATTTATCAATAAAGTTTAATGAAAAAAAACTGTTTTGAAGGCTGTGTGCTACTGCGCATGCGTACAGCCTGGAGAGCTAGCAGGTAACTAGCTGACCATCAAACAGCGATGGCGTCCGCTGCGATGGATACAACGTAAATAAATAACGGGCGCTCACGGTACGGTCGGTGCGTGTTCGTGCGTCATTCACGGTTCTTCGTAGACGTAAAGATACAAGAATAAAAACACTAGTGTGTCATTATGGCGACGGGGAGCGGCGGCGGCAGCAGCAGCGTCGTCGTCGGCGGCTTAGCCTCAAACCATGACGGTCAGGAGGCTGCATCCAACCCGGTCCAGTCTGGAGCCGCAGCGGTGCTCTCCAACGTGCCAGCCTCCGGTCCTGCCCGGTCCGCTTCCCCGCCTGTCCTCGGCCTCCACCGGGAGCCCATGTACAACTGGCAGGCGACGAAGAGCTCCCTGAAGGAGCGCTTTGCCTTCCTCTTCAACAACGAGCTGCTTAGCGACGTCAGGTTCGTGGTTGGGAAGGGCAGGCAGGCCCAGAGGATACCGGCCCATAAATTCGTCCTGGCCGCCGGCAGTGCCGTTTTTGATGCCATGTTCAACGGGGGGATGGCCACAACCTCGACTGAAATAGAGCTACCTGATGTGGAACCAGCAGCCTTCCTCGCCCTGCTCAGGTAAGGACAGGTGAACTGACATGACAGGTAACAGTGGGTTAATGTATTAGTATAACCTTCAGGTCATAAACACTCCAAGGTTCATCAGCATTAGCTAAATATAGTGTACTGTAGAGCTGAACCAATCTGTTGAGTAATGGATTACCAATGGTGCATAGATAGAAAACTGAATTGCAACAGTTATGAGAATATATTGGTTGTTATGACCATATTTTCAACCCACTTATAGTCTCTGTTTTCAGCCTCTATATTGGAGGTTTAGCTCTACTTGTGATGCTGAATCTCTCTTTAGGTTTGGACCAAACAAGCATTTTGACCATGATCATGGGAGGCATTTTTCACCATATTCAAACCAATATTTTAATCAAGAATTTGCAGATAAATCAATAATATAAACAATAGACTGTACGCGAAACAAGGCCTCACTACAAAGATCTTAAATTAGGATATTTTGCCTGGACGCCGCTGGATTATTGAGGTAAAAACTACATGATGCATAAATCACACCTGATGTAGAAAGAAAGGTAAGATAAGATGAGATAGACTTTAAAGCAGCTCGTATATGCAGTGTTGTTGTGGTAGAAACCTAAAATAAGAGCATATTGTCTCATGAAAAACAGCATAGAGCCTTATGTGTGAAGCAGAGTTTGTCCAAAAACACGCTCGGATGCGCTCGTGTTAGACAAAGAAACAGGCAGGTTTAGTGGTCTTCATGTTTTATCACTCGTTATATGACAATTAGTCTGGATTCTCTCACTCTGGATTAACTCTGGAAGCTTTTGTGTGTCAGATTTTACTTGCCGAGCGTTGGACGGGAGACGTAAGAAGTTCATGACAAAACGCTCCACCACTGCAGCACAGTAACCGACTAAGTTGTAGCCCAGGTACACCATATTTTCAGAAAAGTATTCACCCATGTATAAAATGTTATTATGTAAATGAGATACTGTCGTCACCCCCCCCAGCAAATGACTAATGTTTGGCGTTCCTTTGTTGTTGTTTTTTGGGGCTGGTGAGTGAGGTAAATCTACCAGACACTTGCATATTTTACCAGCATTTGGCTGGTGAATGGTGCTAATGTTGTGCCCCGAATAAGTGAACAAGACTATAAAGCTCGCCGGACATTTGATCTTTCAGGTCGCGTTTGATACTCCGTGAGACAGCCCAAAGTAGTACAGAGGTTTGACACCCGGCCTCTCCGTGTCCCAAAAAAGTCCTGCCATTGAGTGACTCTAAATTTGATGTAATTATAACTACCTCCTTTGGCTCCAGCGGTTTCAGCATTAATTATTTCTCCTCTAGTCTGTTTGTGTTATCTAATAATGATAATAATGAAAAGACACCCGAAACCTTGAGGTTATTTTTGACTTGAGTTGTTGTCCTTCGATGTTTGCAGCCTTGCTTTTTTTTTTTTTTTCAGCTGATGAAGATGAGGTCATGTCTTTCCTCTAGAGACGTAGAAAAGGTCATCTGCGCTTTTATTTCGTCCAGACTCGACTGTTTTTATTCTGGTATCAGCGGATGTAATGTCCAAAGACTGCAGTTGATACAAAATGTTGTTTCCAGGCAAGAGAAGTGACCACACTGCACCAAATCCTTGCTGTCCTTTACTGGTTATCTATGAGATCATCCTGTCTCTACTAATAGATCCAAAATCTTGACTCATCGTTAAAAGTGCCTCAGTAGTGGAGCTCGGAGCTTAACCAACGGTATCTGTTGTAACCATTTCAATTATTTAGTTGATATTTGTGAAGTGTTTATCAGTTTATTTTGACACCACCAAATGTAATTCTTCAGTCCAAAGTGTGATGGCTAAACCTTTCCGAATCTTACTGCAGATAACGACATCAATTCGTGACCATGCACCCTTTTTTTTTCTGTTACCTGTTTCCTCTGCGCAGGTTCCTGTATTCTGACGAAGTCCACATTGGTCCCGAGACTGTGATGACGACTCTGTATACGGCTAAGAAGTACGCCGTTCCTGCGCTGGAGTGTCACTGTGTGGAGTTCCTTACCAAACACCTCAGAGCTGACAACGCGTTCATGCTCCTCACTCAGGTCATTGTCACATCATATTATTATTATTTCACATGAAATGGTTTGATGCTTTAAAGGTCAAGTGTCATTATGAATGGTGGCAAAGAGTTGCCAGTTATCTCCAAATCGCTGCAAGGCCAGGCACTACAAGGGGGAAGTGAGATGATGATGAATCCACATTTTAAAGGTCCAGTTTATATTATTCACAGAATATGCCAGAAAAAAGCAATATAATATGTAGAGCTATGTTTTCATTGGTGTGTAATCACCTCTGAAAAGAAGACTCTTTGTGTTTTTGTTACCTTAGAATGAGCCACAGGTCCTCTTCCATGGCGTCCACTATGTTGAATCACCATATTTCTACAGTAGCCCAGCATGTACAAACCAGACATCGACTCGAGATGGAGCTTTTTGTGATTTCACAGCCATAGTTTTTCCTTCACGCTAGGAAGGAGAGGGCGAGGCGACAGGGTTACAGTCAGCAACTACGCTACTAAATGCTACTCAGTCCTACCCACGGTCCTTTAAAAGGTTTAACTGTTCGACACAAGATGCCACCTACTGTATTTAGTAGTTTATAAAGTTAATTCTCAGTGTATCTGCGCCAGAGGGTTCCACATCTCACTTGCGTGGTGTGGAGGTTTGTGTTGAACATATTTCTACAATAGTTCACAACGGACAAATGAAACGTGGACTCAAGATAGAAGCTTTCACATTATTTGCACGTTTCACGGCCACCGTTATTTCTCCTTCACACTAGGAAGGAGAGGGTAGATTAAGGGGGTTGCAATCAGCAACTGAATCGTTAGGAGACACTAAATCCCACACACTGGTCCTTTAAGACACAAGGCTGATTTTCTGGGGCTATATATAAAGTAATGTAATAACAGTTTTCATCTTTGTGTCTGCTGCACACTGTCTGATAGCAGCCCTCACAGTGGAGGATAAAGCCATTTTTCTTTCTTTATGTCCGTACCAGGCTGTCTTCCAGCGATCAATGGTAGAGTTTTTATGACATTAGCTGTTCTATTTTTGGTTTCATGCTGCCGTTTGTTTGAAGTCCAGCATTTTGTTACCGCTGCTGGCTGCTGTTTCTTCAGGCTACATGTGGAGCTGATTTCTGATCAAAAAAACACTCTTCTTCTCCAACACGTACAAACCGGCTGAAGCACCACAGAGAAAAGAAAAGACCCAATACCTGCACACTACTCTTAACTGTCAGTGCCATTGTTTGTCACCTCAATTTAATTAACATTTTCTGAAGTTTTGAAGGATATTTCAGCCACAAAACCGAATTTTTCAGGATTTCCCAGATTAGGTGAAATTCTACTTACATTTTTCATGAAAATTAACCTTTTGTTTCAGTTAATCTGGCATATTATTTAATAAATAAAGAACAGCCCACAGCTTTTATCCTTGCATGCGTGCATTTAATCAGTATAAATGACTAGTCTTGATTATTTGATACTTATGTGTCCTCTTTTGTCATTTCATTACAGGCAAGGTTATTTGATGAGCCTCAGCTTGCCAGTCTCTGCTTAGACACCATAGACAAAAGCACTGCGGACGCAATAAACGCCGAGGGCTTTACAGACATTGACCTTGGTATGTGAGTTGTCTTTCTTTTTTTTTTTTTTGCTTTTGCCGCAGCGTGTTTGGATGTGAAATGATGATTATTCTGTGTGTCCGTGTGTGCAGACACCTTATGTGCAGTGCTACAAAGAGACACACTCAGCATCAGGGAGAATCGTCTGTTTGGGGCGGTGGTACGCTGGGCGGAGGCCGAGTGTTACAGACAACAGCTTCCCCCGACCTCCGAGAACAAACAGAAGGTTCTGGGTAAAGCCCTCCCACTTATTCGCTTCCCGCTCATGACTGTCGAGGAGTTTGCTGCAGGTAAGCGCATCACAGAAGATATTAATTGTTTCTCATGCTGCAGTGGTACTTTTTTTTTTTTTCCAACACTATGCTGACCAGTTCAGCCATTACTAAACGTCATGTTTATGCGTCTTCTTCCTGACATGTCCATACAACTCAAACCACAGACACCAGTTTGATATTCTTTCTTGTGCAAACAGGGCCTGCCCAGTCTGGAATATTGTTCGATCGGGAGGTGGTAAATCTGTTTTTACACTTTACAGTAAACCCCAAACCACGGGTCGACTACATTGACAGGCCTCGCTGCTGCCTCAGGGGGGAGGAGTGCAGTATTAATAGATTCCAGCAGGTCGAGAGTCGATGGGGGTACAGTGGTACCAGCGACAGAATCAGGTGAGATGACGGACATCGACAGTCAGTTTTTAATCCGAGAAAACTGCGCTGTAGATTTGTGTTTCTCATTTTTTTCTTTCTGTGTCTCTCTTTACAGATTCAATGTTAACAGAAGAATATCGATAGTGGGTTTTGGCTTGTATGGTTCAATACACGGACCTACTGACTATCAGGTCAACATACAGGTAACTTTGGCATTAAGGAATAATGACAGAAAGACGAATATCATCACTGTGTTTGTAATGAGCTGTAATTTACACTTTTTGATGAGGCTGGGTATTATTAAAAATTAAAAGCACACATTTTTGTGTCAGTATTACAGAGCAATATTATAATAACTGTTACTGTCAGTTATCAAAAACTGTTCTAGCTCTGTACTTGGAATAGGCAAAATGCGTGATGGTCATAGTTTGGTTCCAGACATCTGATTTTCCGCCCACATCTTAAATTTGTCCAGCATTTCAAATATCGACTATCTGTCAACTTGCAGAAATAACTCTTGGACCAAGAGTCTAAAATGTCACAGTGCTTGAAAGATGATGATTTGTGAGGCATCCTGGTGATCTCTAAGACACATACTGTGTAGTCACAAAATCCCCACAGTGCTACAGAGCCTACTAAAGCAACAGAATATATATGCAGTGGATAATAAATTATTTCAGGCACAGCCAATACTTCCAGTTATCAACCAGAAAAATATGCCACTAAACAGATGAACTCAGAAATGCCATGATAATGCACCCTGCCAGCTGTTCAGGGCAGTAAAGACATTACTCTGTTCTGCAGATCTTAGAGAGCGACAAACGCATCACACTGGGGCAGAACGACACCGGATTCAGCTGCGACGGCACAGCGAACACGTTCAGAGTGATGTTCAAAGAACCCGTGGAAATCTTACCCAGTGTCAGCTACACTGCATGTGCCACGTTAAAGGTCAGTCTGAACTTGATGTATTTAAAAAAAACAATGTCCTAAATTGCACGATTGAACATGATTTGTTTTAACCAAAGTTAGAACGAACCTGATCACTTCTTTCTTAATTTTACACCTCAGGGCCCAGACTCCCATTATGGCACGAAAGGGTTGAAGAAAGTGACCCAGGAATCAGCAACAGGGACCAAGACGACCTTTTTCTTTTTTAGCTCACCTGGAAATAACAACGGTACGTCAGTGGAGGACGGGCAGATACCGGAGATCATCTACTACACCTAGACTTAACACAGTGTCATGCAGGTACACTGAACCAGGGAGACCTCAGACTGCTGGGAATACTGGACTGCTGGAGATATACGTAGTGCCTCATAATCGCTTGGAATAAAGAATGTGTGTGTTTGAGTGTGTGTGTATGTGTGTATGTATCTGTGTATACAATAGTGGTGTACAGACATGAGCAGGAATGTGGAGAAAATCACAGCTCTGTGTGAAAAAAACTCTATCATCAGTTGTAAATGATCTAAATACCGATGTCTTGTCTGTGTGTTGTTATCAGCTGCCAGTGCAGGAACTTATCCTCCACGAGTGAAACTATAGAAACGCTACCATTGGATGGCTGACGCCATTTCATTGTTATTTTGTACGTTTTTTGCTGATGTATTTACCGGAAATATAATATTTGCATTTTTTTTTTTTTATTGTGCACTGTTATCATTTATTCAGCAGGTGTCTTCAAGTACTTTGTTTTTGCATTGTATTAAGGATCCATTTGTGTGTTATGTAACTTTTGTCAGTGGTACATGTTGTAATTTATGACTTCATGTTTGCTTAGCACGTCATTAAAATGTAAAAAGAAAGGAGAAGAAAAAACAACGTTCCAGGACTTTTATGGTGAAATAAATGGAGGGAAAAGTCTATTTTTAGCTTTTTTTGGCAATAAAATGTGGTAAGACCAAAATAAGATTGTTTCCTTTGATACACTCTGAGCTGAAGTTGGTCTAATGGTATGTATAACTTGCATCATTCCTATTCCTGTCACTAGGTGATGCCAAATATCAAGTCTTCAGTTATTACAGTCAAACTATCTGAGGGGGGAAAGCAGCAGTAGTTGAACTGCCTGAGTCAGAGACAAATGCACTTAAGTACTGAGTAAATGTACACAACATGTGAGGAGGGGTTGCAGGTAGAAAGAGCCAGTACTGAAAGAAGTATTTGATTATTTTACCTAATTAAAAGTCGCACTACTACGGTATACAAATACTCCTTACCTTAAAATGTTCCTCGAATAAGAGTACTTAAGTAATTAGCACCTAAATGTACTTGAAGTATCAGAAGTAAAATAAACTGGATGAAGTCCTTACTGCAGTGACTTGGGTTCACTTCCAGCTTGGGTTCTTTGCTGCGTGTCATCTTTCCCTCCTCTGAATTTCTTATCTATCTCTCCAGGTATCACTGTCAAATAAAGCATAAAATGCCCCAAAGATATCTTAGATCAAAAAAAATAAATGACATGTAAGAGTTTAATCTGTAATAACAACTATAATGAAAAATATAAGTACTTGACTAAATTAGAGCAGTAAAGGCAATTAGATGTTAATTGTGAAGTAATGCATACTTCAGTGTTGCAGTGTTCAAGGAATACTTGTACATGGTTCATACATTGTCTGATATTTAACTGAAGAAGGATCAAGACTTTCAGATGTCAAAGGTACAGCAAAGTATTGTGTCCCTCATAGACAAACTACAATAAGAAACACGGAATAATAATCAGCTTTGCCTGAGTTGTATCCTCTTCAATTTCCAAAACTGTGTCTACAGCACAGAGATGAAGTGCTCTTGAATTGCATAATCCGCACATTCATATGAGAAAGGCGGTGGAAACAAGGCCACTTTAGACGGCTGTGAGTGGGCTTTGACAAGGAGAGTGATCCACAGAGGCTGTCAGGTGAGTCACCGGGACCTGAGAGCTTCTCCTGCTGACTGCCCACTTAGACAGCCTTTATAACAGAAAAGAACCAAGAAAACCAGGCTGACAGGTTTTTTACCACCCACTATGCACAAAACTCACAAAATCCAGGAGGACAAATGGACTACAGTACAAACAGTTCTTTGCTCCTCACCTGTGTTGTGTAAAAGAAGACGTTTCAAGGTCTACGCGGATGATGGAGGGAAGTTTACGACTCATACTGAGGCATTAAAGAGGCATAATAAGATGCTTATGGGGAATAACTCCAAATCAGTGACGGTGGTTTGTGATCTTCTCTCTGTGTGTGACTGTCTTTCTCATTCTGAGGTTTCTGCTTGAACACTGACAGCAGGAGGAGAGGATTTATGCCTCTGCTGTTTTTGACAACCTACAGTATGACATATGACTTCACAGGACCGAAGTGTTGCAGAGTCAGACTTGCAATTTCTGTAAGCAAAGCTGAAAAAAAGGGCCTCTGTAGCACAAACTGTTCCCTCCTGAAGGAAAATTCTCTGGTCAAACTGATTAGTGAACATCGCTTTCAAAGTGGCTTTGAAAATGTCACTCCAACAATTATGGTTTTATCTTTTATTATGTTACGTTTTATGTTGGAAAACCACAGTGGAATAATACATACGATAATTTGATCATCTGAAAACATGAATGCAGCCCGAGTTCTTAAACAGCCAGACAGAGCAAAATAATGAGTGAAAAAACAGATTAGAGCAGATGATTGAAAAGAAGTAGGCTGAAGCCAGAGCTCATTACGCCAACCTTTCTCACAACACAAAAAATAGAACATTTATGGACAACCTACACAGTCCAGACAAGCAGCAAACAAAATGCTGGTTATGCAAACACATTTAAATGGACATTCATATACTTGTACATCTATTCAAACAGTGCACGTGCAGATGCATAAATACACATACTGTACACTATGCACACATTACTACACATGTGGCATTTCTACCTAAACATCAGGTTAGAATATGAATGTACACAGAGCTGATGAGGTATCAAACAGTCGTCTTATATTTGTTCATATCATTATTTTTTTTATCAATCTTTTAAAATATTTTTCCAAATTGTAATTAACAAGTCATTAACAATTACATTTTTTTTTCTATTTTTTAGTATATCTGTGAGTATTCTCTCTCTGCACCATCTTATCTTATTTCTTAAATGTTTTTTCAGATCATCCTCAGTATTTTTCCATAGATTCACCCGTCTGTTAATCATTTAAATTTGTTTTTTTAATTTTAGATTTTAGAATTTTAGATAAAGTTTAAGTTTAAGTTTAAGCTTTTTGAGCAAGACAAGGACGACTGTAGGTCATTTTAGCCAAACCATTAAATTCTGGAAAATGACTTCTGGGATGTGTGAACCACAATTTCAGGGCCTAAAGCTGTAACGGTCGGGGGGACCAGAGATGATGCCCCAGACACAGACATACAAGCACACAGTCAGGCAGGTACAGTCAAAGTGAGTTAAGTGAGGTTGTATGAGGTACTTTGCTCTGCTGTGACTGCTGTCTACTGTAACTAACACAAAGACTATGTAGAAATTCCTCATACTACCCCACCTAAAAAACAAAACTATCCCCTTAAGGCTGTCAGAGAGGACAATCAAGTCCGTTATGGAAAGGCAAGTCGGCAGGTCAGGGACAGACAGCTGGTCAAAACATAAGAGCAAGATTACGGAATGAAGGCAGGTAAGAGCAAGGAACCTGGAACAGTCGGACAGAAAAGCTTCACAAACGACTGGTGTGAGTGAGGATATGAATCAGGTGACGTGAACAAGATGGGAATGTTTAAGGGCATCTGGTGGACAAGTGGTAAATCATAGGTCTGAAAATTTCCTTAGAAATACAGGGGATTGGAGGAAGTGAAAAGTGGCCGATGGGTGAGACAGAATGTGTCCTTAGACGGTCACTCGGATGTAAAGAACGCATTAAATTGTTATTAAAAATGCATAAAGCGGAATGGGGAAAATATGAGGCTACTGCATTACAACAGTTTACAGAACTGCAAGTTGGAAGTGAAGTTAGAAAAGCAATCTCCATTAATGAACTCAAACAATACCACAAAAATAAAGGAGAAATGGGATGCTGAAATGAACACAGTCATATCATTAGATATCCGGTGGGAAGTTTGCAGAGAGGCACATTTGATGACCATGTCTAATAGCCGGAGGGAGTTCTCATGAGAGACTTCCGGACCACACAAATAACAGCAAAGTTCAGTCCGACCAGTTCAGTGCTGGTGAAAATGTGGACCGCAAAATGGAAACCGCTACTGGTAATGTCTTGTTTACGAAGGATGTATGTTATACATAAACAGTCAGTTCTTTGGGGTTGGGTTAGGCAGGCATAGTCTATCTCCACCACATTCAATGACTTAAAGGATTACTCCATCGCTTTAGTATTCCTGGCATTCCTCTTCCTTGTCAAAGCTGCTTGTCACAACGCCTCTTGACTACTGACAATCTGTCAGAAATTTGGGGGTATGATGCTAATATCAGCTAATGCTAGCCTTAAGCAGAGATGATGAGTGGTCGACAGAGGCTGACTCAAGTGACACGGGTTTATCGAACATTGCTCGCTCCAAAAGGCTTTATACAAGTTTACATTTAAGCTATTTCAAGGTCCTCCAGTCCTCTTCTATTTCTCATATTTCTTTGTGCAGTCTGATTAATTTAAACCACATTAGGCCATTTGTAGAAGATGTTCCTAAAAATGAATTGAGTTTGTCCAAGACTGTGCAGCCGATCCTGCAATTTGCCAGGGTGATTCATCCCGGCTCTTCCATTTATTTAAATATTCTGTACACCCAGTTAGCATGACACATCCTCGGTGGCTGTAATCCATTTAAAAACATTTATACAGAATGTTCTGGTGTGAGATCCAGCTCTGGGTGTGTGTCCAGACCACTGTGTGTGCTTGTGTGTGAATATCCCTGCTTGTCCAGCTGGTGGGAGTTATGCAATCTGTAATCCAGTGATGTAAGACTATAATTAATTACCATGTACGTGGTAATTAAAAAATATAGGACTGTGTGGTGAGCATCACTAGCCCCCCGAGCCACTGAATCACTGGATGTTGAGCTCTGTTCACGTCAGCCAGAACTGCTCATTTGTGACTTCTCACACTTTATAATTCACAAGAGAAAAGAGAAGAAGAGGCTCATTGTTGAGGATACATAATAACATCATTATAGTGGCAGAGGAGAGACTAATATCTTGTTATATACAATATCTTATCTTCATATTAGGATCACATTATTTTATTATGTCACAGTGAATCCAGCCATTATTCATGGATTAATTTGTTTATTTCATTAGTTCATCCACAATCAAGTCTTCTCCCACTGTGACATGTCAAAATATTATAATTTGCAGCATGTAGCTCCACCTTAAACATAAAGTTGTTTTATATTGTGAGATTGGTGCCTGAGGTTTGTTGCTGAACTTTCACATGGCAGCGTGCGGGAATCCAGACTTCCCTTAGCACAATGAAAGGTATGATCAGGTAATTTAGTTACCACGCCTGGAGTCACCCATGCAAGTAAAATGAATTCCTCCACCTGACCTATTTTGAGCAACTGGTTTGCAAACAAAATATTTGTTCTATTTAAAGAACATCTTTGCCTGTGCCCTTTGAATGTGACTTTCATTCATATTCAACAATGTAAATTTTCAGCGGTAGATTGATGTGATGATCTGCAGGGCGTCCCATCTAATTACACCCTTTTCAACAGCGAGCGCAGAGACGCAGACTGAACAATGCAAATGAAAATCCCATGTAATACATGTGTCCCTCCCTAAAACAGCACTGAAAAGACTCTCAGTGGTGTGTCTGACATGTAATGGAGATGACAGGTCAGCCTGTACCGAGGCAAAGCCCGGGTTTGGATGATAGAGATAGAGGCACTGAACAGCGGATGTAACTAGTCTTGGCTCGGCTGATGGTAGCTGAGTTCTTCGTTCTGGAGATCAAACAAGATGTTGTGGTATCTAGTGGAAAACTGTTTCTTATCTTACTGTGTGAGGCAGTATTACTAGTGCTGGAAGTAAAACTAAAGTACACATCTATCACATCTCAAGTTATACTCTACAATAAGTATACATATCGAACAATACATATGAGTTTCATGTCACTTATATGTATATAAACGGTGTTTCTTGTGATGATATTTGTACAGTGAAATATGTAATAAAATGGCAGGCTTTACCAAAATCAACAGTACTAATATACAGAGCAAGCACTTTTATTTTGGTACTTTAAGTCCATTGACTCTGCTGATACTGGGATTTTGAATGCACGACTTCTAATTGAGTATTTTTTATGCTGTTGTGTTGGTACTTTTACTCAAGTAAAGGAGCTAAGCACTTCCTCCATCACTAAGTACTCCTGAAGTCTTCTTGCAGAAGTACCACCAGATATAATCAGACTAACAAGCTCCCCTCGGCAGCAGCAGCAGCAGCAGCAGCAGCAGAGTCCACTTCACATGCATGACCTGAGCGACTGCATGATTAACTTATAGAGCATGCAGTTGGGTGAGCAGGAGACAAGATGTTATTAAACCGGATCTGCTGCAGCAATTATGAGTGTCTATTCTTGAGTCTAAGTGCACGTATGAGTGCAGTACTATCTGCACATGTGTGTTCATGTGACGGGGCACAGTCGTGTACAGATGTACCTTACAAAGCTGGAGGCGTTTATTTCAACAGAAAGAGCAGAGCAAGAATACACCACTATTCACACACGTCACACGCTATATGAACACTCCCCACTGTCTGCTGGGCGCAGGCTGGCCTGGGCCAACCTTAGCCCTTACTCTCCGCAACTCCAGATGTAGGTCGCTGAGTGCTGCGGGGGCCGGGGGGATGTGATGTCTGTGTATCTGTTGGTTGGGAGGTTGGGGTGTTTTGTGCACACACGTGTATGTGTGTATGCACTTAGACAAGAGGGAGGGAGGAAGGGTTGGTGATTGTAGTGGATGAATTCGTCATCAAGGACATGGCCCCCAGCACACTGTCTCCATTGCTGTCACATTGCATCGTCACAAACAGACCACATGAAACCTGACAGCCCGACAGACCAGACCGAGGGGACTCTCACTGGTCTCTCTCTCTCTCTCTCTCTCTCTCTCTCTCTTATTCCTTAACATCTTATCAATTAGATATAATAAACAAGGGATTTGATTATAGCCTGTGCTTTATGAAAATTTAAGATGTCCCCATGGTGATTACAGTTCGTCCTGGGGGAAATACAAATGTCTGTAGGCTACCAAATTTTTGACATTTGACTCAAAACCACAAATGTAAACCTAAAGGTGGAGCAAGAGGAAGGTCACAGGTTCATAAGTTTGCATGCTTCTCCTCTGGGGACCATGTGTCTGTACAGAAAATTCACAACAATCCATCTAGTAGCTATTGATTGTCTGGACCAAAGTGGTTGGCTGATAAGATTGACCAGCCATGGCTAGCAGCATCTCTATGAGAAATATGGCTATGTGTGACCCTAACAGAATAGTTTGTCATTTTGGGAAATAGGATTACTTCAAGAAATAATCTAGCACAAAACCTCCAGCTTTAGAGGTGCTTGAATGCTGAGTTTCACAAAGCCAGGCTAGTTGTTTACAGTCTTTGTGCTAAGCTAAGCTAACTAGCTGCTGGTTGTAGACTTATATTCAGCAGACTTCTCTTTTAACTCCTTTTCATGCCACCAAAGACATTTTTTGGGGGGAATAAGTCTGTTTTACTTTTTGTGTCACCGTCTCTGTCAAGCAATCAACGCTCTGTGAAGACACAGTAATCTAGGGTGAACTTTCTCTAATCTAAACTGATTACAGTGGCGATGGCAGTCTTCCCCGCTGTGTTCCAGTTTCAGCACTTCCCCCACACACTTTCTCTCAAACCTCCTCCCCTCCCTCATCATCACAGCTGATTGCACTGCTGAGGTCCAAATGAACTGTTAACCCCAACTGCACCAAGGCCATAAATAGACTCCACAGAGTGGCATTCAGGCAGTGATAAAACAATGCAGACTGTTTGTGCTTGTGTTGTGGATCAGTGGACAGGGCCAATGTGTCCGAAGTCACCATTTGTTATTTAATTGAGATCTGCTGCAAATGACATCTTTAGGCAATGAGCTACATGTGCCATAGCCAATGATGCATGCAGCAATAATGTATTAATGATGCACATAAATATTTCAGTTGCTTTTCACAGTGTGAACTATTGGTCTTCAGCTTCTTCTGAGCCATTTACTGTGAATGCTGCTTTCCCTCCGCACACAGTAAAGTTGTTCAGGCCATCTGGTTTAATGTGCCATCAAAGGCTGAATCTGTGAAATGTGGCCTCAGTAAATTCTTGGTTTTGGAGCCAGCATGAGTTATGAAACAAGCACAATTAGATCTTGGAAATCTCTAGCAAATGATTTACTGAATCATTTTTGATATGTTCAAATTATTTTAAAATTTAGAAAGGGTGCATCAGAACCTTTTTCTTAGGATAGATTTGATATTTAGTTAAAAACAGACCAAATGGGCTTCATAAAGTGGTTTGATGAAACAGATTTCTCCTTTCGTTTCAATTGAAGGATTTTTAGTGGCTTAAAGAGGATGGAGCATGTAATATTTCACAAAAATGTGACCTTTTAAAAAGCTTGAAAAAAAAGCCCCCCAAAATCCTCAACCTAATTTAATGAAACAAAGACAATATGAATATATCTCCCCATCGTATGCCCCTTATGATCTTTGTATAGCTGTTCAAAATGTTGAGCCCCATAACTTCACAAAACAGTCCACTTCCACTTATTATGAAAATACATGTTTATTGACAACAGCTCAATTCACAAGTATTTGTATATAATGTGACAGAAAAATATGGTTGCACTACAAATAGACTTTCTCTGGAAATTCAAATTCATTGTTTCAACAATACTGTACTGTGTAATTCATAACACCCTGATATCAAAACATGTAAAAGATGTAGCAATAAAACTGTGTCTGAGCACAAAAGAACTCCTGAGTTATAGTTCTCAGTTAAAATGTGATAATCAAATATTGTTAAGAGCCCACATACCTGAAATATTAAAAAGGGAAAATGTGATTTTAAGTGTCAGAGTTCCATTACTGAAAACTGCAAGTACATCCTTATTATCATTCCCAAAAAATTTATGAGAAAATGTTATTGACTACGAGGCTGAGCAATAGGAAGCTTTATGAGAAAAAAAATTACAGTGATTAGGTATGAAAATGATAAGTGGAATATTTTTTAATTCAGACAATAAAACTGAGCATCACAATATTGCAAAAAACGTTTCATACAATTATATTGAAAGGACAGTCAATTATTATTATTATTCTTCTTCATCTATTGCTCAGCTCTTGCTTACGAGACTGTGGCAATGAAAGCCATACAAAAAAAGAAAAAAAAAAAAAAATCAACAGCTGCGCATTGCTGCACATGACTTTGCAATGCAAGTTAGAAGACTGCGAATACTATAAATACTGTTGACACCTGAGAGATGAGAGTAGAGATCAGTAGCGGTCATAATGTGGTCTCTGTTGTTGGGAGTTGTATCCCTGATTGGAACTTGGAGGGCCTGATTGATTTCCACTTCCATGCCCGGAGTGTCTGTCTTGGTATCGGTCCCGGTCTCCATCCCAGTTCCTGTTCCGGTCTCTGTCCCTGTCCCTGTCCCTGTCCCGGTCTCTGTCATGCCAGTGCTGCTGCCCATGACGGTCCCCTCTCCAACCCCGGTCTCCACCCCAACCCCGGTCTCCACCCCAACCTCGGCCTCCGCCCCAACCACGACCTCCTTGTCCACGACGGTCCTGGTACCTAGATGGAGACGGAAATAAATGAACAATCTTCTACTTAAACAACAGCATGAAATACATAAACATGCAAAAAAGACGGCTGGAAACTCAGTTACACATGTAAAACACCAAGATACATAGTTTGTCTAGAGTAAATCAAGCTGTGTCCAGTGCAGTTAAGGAAGGATTAAAAAAAATGGTTGATGGTTAAAAAAAAAAAATCAGGTTTATACACATGTTTGTTAAGTCTAAATGGTTTTATTTAGCTTAGAGCTTAGAAAAATTATTTACATGATTTTAACCCCAGACGACATCGTTATTACACCTCCATGACATTACCACAGATTTATGATCACATTTTTACACTGTATATTTTTTTTGATGGAATATGTTTCATCACTGCACACATTATATATATATATTAAATCTTTATCCTTAAAAAAAATCTATTTTACAAATAAAAGTATGTTGTATACTTGATAGTCTGGATGGACTTTTCAAAGGCTAACAACCTCATCTGTCTGAGCTACATGTACTGTGGAGCAAGAGGAAGTAAACAGCAGGTCTCTCTCAGGCTTTAACGGAGTTCCTATCATCTGATCACTCCAAACACAGTATCACCGAGCTCTGCTCCAAGTTAGCAGCCCACACATCACTTACCCTAACAATGATGTAAACTACAGTATCACTAACATTACCTGTTATCCCTGCCTCTGTAGTTCCCTCCTCCACGACTCCTCCAGTCCTCCACGATGGGTGGCGGGTCAGCTGGCCGTCTCCGATACTGCTCGTATTCATGGTCCTCCGATGTAAATCTATTGGCAAACATCTCCTCGTATTTCTGCATGTTTTCACTGATCTCGGCCATGCTGCAATGACAGATGAAAAGCCACGGAAGTGGTGGACATCAACACGCATACAGACCGTCTGTTTTCATGCGGAACAATGAAAAAAACTACACTGCTCTGCGTGGGATTAGCAAAGCTTAGAGGGGGAAGACAGCGTAACTGCAAACATCACAATAAAATCTGGATTTTAATACACACCTTAGTACGACGTTGTTGTTAGCTTTAGCTACAAGCTAACACAAAACACCGTGTAACGGCTTGTGTGAAGAAATCCCACTTCTAGCAAATTGTCCCGTCGCTGAAAAGCGTCCCCACCGGAACAAATGTACACATTTTAATAGTTCCGGCGGAGGGATGGGGTGGGGGGCGTGCGCACACCTGAAAGTGATTGATGACTGTTACCTGACATTTAGAAGTATCCATATCAAATCGTTTAGCGCTTGTTATTTGATATTTAATCGACTTTAAACACCAATTATTAGCCAGGTATTTTGAATTGAAAGACGCTAATTAGCCGATGGGCTAATCGCATACATTAACTGTAACCGTTATTTCGGCTAATTTAAACGAGAAAGTTCCAACGGCTGAAATCCGAACATGTAAGTACGCTCGAGTTTAGAAAACCACTGTTGTATTGCTGTTAATTAAATACCATTTAAAACCCGTGGTTTCAGACCACAGTTTGGGCTTTTAAAAAACCGCAGACCCCACAGGTTACAAAAAAAAAAAAAAAAAAGTGTGGGTGGCTCAGGAGTGGTGAGCAGGTGGAAGCCGCTCCGTGTCGCTGCTGCTGCCGCCTCTCAATGAAACACAATCCCGCTGGGGTGGAAGAAACTCTGCGCAGCCAGCGAGCCAGCGAAACATTAACTTAATTCATCGGAGCCGAATGTTTGGAAGAAGACACGGCCATAACCGAAGTGGGGATTTATTCTGCAGAACAAACAAACAAGCAAACTTCCTGTAACGAAATGACCGGAGCTTCTGCGAGAGTGACTGAGAGAGCTTGACAACCCGGTGAATCGAGTTTACGAAGAAGTGCTCTCATATTTCACTTGTCTCTCACCGAGCAAGAGGGACTTGTTCCTATAAGCTGGCGTACGCGGGGGGAATGAACTCTTTGGACCGCTAATCATCTGTGGACTTTGACGCTTTTTAAAAAAAAATAATAAATCATTAATTTTTACCTCTCCGACCCGAAGCAGCCAATACAACCGATATATAAAAATACAACAAAAAAAGGAGTTGTTCCTCAAGTCAGCGGCAATGGGGTGAGTATAACGTTAATCCAGAAAGCGCTGCCCTTCAGAGCGCCTCTAATGACACCTGCACTGACTGAAATGTTATGTGTATGAATATAACAACCCAAAACTGTCTACTATAGCTGTCAAACCTGTGGATAAATGTGATTATTATAGCCGCTGTATGTGTGTGTGTGTGTGTGGGAGCTGAGGAAGACCCCAATTTATTCTCTTATATAGGCGAAAAATGTGTGAAAATGCTTAATGCCTCTTTAATCCTGTATTTATTATGATTTTTTTTTTTAAAGCATAATTGCATGTGGATGGCTCTGTTCTCTTTAAACACTCCTCCTTATCTGTCTGTAGGAATATGGTTTAGAGAGGGTGATGATATGGAGGAGTCAACACTGCCCACTAATAAGGACTGATGGTAGCCCACTTCTGGGAGTGTGTGTGCATGTGTGTGTATTTTTGTGTGCGTGTGTGTGTGTGTGCTGTCCACAGAGCTGGAGGTAGCGTGGTGTGTTATATACTCCCACAGTTGTTTACAGGGTACAGTACATTATTTTGCCTCCATAGTCTTCTGTGGTGTGAATGTTGACTTTGTGGCTTGGTGCCATAGTTATGCAATCGCCAGCTCTCCTCTACATACTTAACTGAGTTTTCTTTACTGGAGTATCTACTCCTGTGGGCATAGCCTTTATTTGACTTCAGCAGCTCAGTGCGGCTTAATTTGCTTGACTAATTTATGAGTGCTTCCATGAGCAAAAATTAAGACCCTTTGATTTATATTAAAACATAATAAGCAGCATTCATCGTCGGTATTTAAGTTTTAAAAAAAACAGTGCCACCTGATGTCCCAGTGCTTGTTTTTCTTGGGCAGACATGTTTTTTTAATGTGTAAGAAACCAGTTCAACAGTCCGGGCTCCTTCTCGAGAGTTTAGATTACTCATCGAGCAGGTTTGGAACTGAAGAAAGCCAGTAGTGTTATGTCATGAAACTGGCCCAGAGGACCCACAGCAGCAAGGCAGCAGGTCACACCTACAGTACTGACAACAGACATGGCAACTAGTTTCCTTTTCTTTTTTTTCAAGTTGCCTGGTTTCACTCACTGTCAACCAACACTTGATAGCTGAATACTTTTTAAAGGGCGGGAACAAACGCCTCCCAGGAAGTTTCATCTGGCCAGCCATTCTTTAGACCCACTGATCAGAGTCACAAACTGTTGTTTAGGGTCACAACTAATGATTATTTATTATTTATCTCCTAATCTTTTTCTCAGTGTATCAATTCATGTAGTCTGTAAAGTGTCAGAAAATGGTAAAAAAAAAAAAAAAAATCATTTTCAGAGACACAGTTGCTTAAGAAATTACAAAGATTCTTTCAAACTATTGATGATTAATTGTGTAATTGTTCCAATCACAAGTTATCAAAGCCTGAAGTGATATCCTCAAATGGCTTGTTTTGTTTGACCCATAGCCCCAAACCTCCAAAATATTCTATTTATTTATCATAGAAGATCAAGAAAACCAGCACATATTTAAATTGACATTGACATTTTTTGTGATGAAATGACATAAATGATTAGTAAATTGCCAATCAATTAATTTTTTGTCTTTTAGGTTCATCAAATTGCTAAGTGCTGGATGGGGATCCAGCACTTCAAATGATAAAAAATATTCAGGTTTCTTTTTGAATAGGACAAAAAAGCAGGAAGTTGTCGTCATTTTCTGAAGAACAACTTCGAATACTTATTTTTCTGTCAATAGCCCAGTTTATTAAATTATTTCATTCATAAACATCTCAGCTCTGACTTTGTTTTGTTTGCTCTTAAACAAGTGAAAAACAAGGTCACATGCATGCTTAATTGCGCAATACATTACCTCCTGATTACAATCGATAAAGATAAAGGTGTGAGTTTGTGTGTGTTTGGCAGTGGGAACTGTAGATCATTTGTCATGGTTTTTGCAGGATCCTTTTCTTTTGTCCCTGTATCTCTTGGCTCTTAAATGGAGTTATAGATTAACTATAAGTCACACACACACATTAACACCTTCAGTATATTGTGCCTTTCCTACCACAGGTCTTTGATCATGCGACCTGACAGAACCCTCTTGAGTTTGACACTTTTCTTATCGGTCGCGTGATTTATAAAGCACAATCCTGAATGTATTAGTCCAAATTATAACAGTAAATCAAATATATGTAATTCAAAATTGTGTGGCTATATTCTGCTAATAACAAGGGAAAGAAAGTGATGGTAATTGTATTTTTAAGTACAGTTTTGCAGCTTAACTTCTGCGTGTCTGGATTTATTCCAAAATAAGGCTCAGATTGCCCGAGAGCCTCTTCTTACTGAATAAGCGGTCACACAGACAGCAATGCAATCAGCATATTGCTATTTAAAATAAGCCCTGCTTGGAGCAGCCCTAATACAGGGATAGATGATAATCTCCTGGCTGTCCAGAGAGTGACAGCTAAAGGCTTAACACTCATTGATTAGGCCGTACGACATGTGACATGGCAGTGGGTCTCTTGGCTGCCCGGACTGCAAGCCTAATCTGAGTTTGTGTTGTCTGTCTGTGGGTGGAAGCCGGAGGTGATGATTGTAGATGTGTGGCAGGGGAGCAGAAGCAGGTCTTACTGTTTAAGAATCATGGGTAAATGAAAGGGGACAGACTGACAGCGGATTGGACGTCTCCTCACCAGATGGTTGAGGCCTAGGAGGCCATCTGCTGCCATGCTGTGTTTCTGCAGAGACTTCCTCACTTCCTTTTTCTCCGAGCTCTCAGATTAAGTTGGGCTCTGTATGCTAGTGCCTCAGTGTGATGGAGGAGGACCTGCTGTGGTTGTTGGTTTGAATCTGGCCCGTTGCCTTCCTTGCATGGGATTCTGTCTCCCTCTCTCTCACCAGTTTAATGAGCTGTACTTGCATGAGGTACAGTTCAGTATGTGTCAGTGTGTGATGCCAAAACATTGGCAGAAATATTGAAGGTCACCTTCACTAGCAGCAGTTAAAATCGTCATAAAATAATTAAACTCACAATGGTAAGGTTGGTTATATTCCATGTCTGCTTTATTTTGAAAACGTTGGTCCCCAATCTTACACACTGGACCTCTTAAGACTTAAATTTATGCATAATTAAGCATGGTCGCTTTGACTGACAGGTAGGTACCATTACAGATGGCTTATTTGAGCACTCAGGCAACATTCAGCTCGCCTCAGGTCTGCAATGATTCACATCTTTGCAGATTCTTACATTAGCCAGAAGGCAAAAAAGCAGGACTATCAACATGGCGGAGGCTAAAGCTGCATGTTCCGAGCTTCAAAATGGCTCCTCAGAAACCTACGGGTGACGTCACGCATACGCTATCCATTCTTTATGCTGTCATTGGCTGCAGCTACTCATCAGATCAGTTATTGATTGTGATTCGCTTAGTCCAGTGGTTCCTAACGTGGGGGTTGTGACCCGAGGCGACGAAAGAAACAAAATGTTGTGTCTGGTACATAAAATTATGTTCATGCTTCACTTCCTCAGGGTTCTGAAAATCTTAAACTGTCTGAGACTCAACTCCTAAATAAATATTGCAACATTTTAAGGGTCTGCAAGCTAAAAAGCAGCAATTATTCATCAGTTATCACGTTGTTTTGTCAGTCCTCTAATTGATTAATCGACTAATTGTTTTAGCAATACAACATATGAAATAGCTGAAGAAGAAGCTGAACGAAACAAAGTCCCAGTTGCTGTCGATCTCATTTTATTACCAATGTTTCGGCCCTCAGACCTTCATGAATGTAACCTGATGAAGTCCCGAGGACTGGAACAAATGTTCATAAAGTGAGCAGCAAGGGATCGATAACACTTGTGTGTGGGATTTTATTTTTTGATTAGATACACAGTATCAATAAGGCTTTCTGGTGTATAAGATGTTTGCTATAATGGCTAACTATCTAATGAATCTGAAAAGCCATAAGCAGTCTTGAAGTTAGATATTTGTAACATTCCTCTTTTAACTGACAGTCATACAATTCAACCACACAGCACTTCAGTACTAAGTATATGTCTCAGTCAGCAAAGGATCTGAAAGTCCAGATTATTGCTAGCTCGAGTATTTGCGGGCAAAACCTTCTTTGACCTCCTGACATCATTAGTAGAGCAGCATGTTTATTGCGATAAAAGCCCAGGTGGTGTTGTAGTGATGATCCGCAGAGCTTTCCATCTCCTGCCTACTTTGCTCATTCACTCTGACAAAACGCCGCTCTCACTAATAAGGCAGCTTTGCTCTGCAGGAGGCCCCGCAGGTAAAAATGACAGACTTACCTCGACTGTGTACATCTGACATATGAGCAGGATTACGCCAGCTAATGAGAATTCAAGTTATTAAACTCTGCTTTCACTGTGTCCACAAATGAGTGGCACTTTGGTCGCCACACATTTGTTTCTAATTCGTCTTTTCCATATCGCCAGAGTTACCAGATCTGTGCACCTAGTGACCTAGATATGAGTTTCACATTTTCACTCTCGACAGATTTGGGAGAGGATGTTCTCTTGTTACTCGGTGCCACAGAAAAGTCAGCTGTAACTTCGTGTATTGTTAGCGCCAGCAGGGAAAGTAAGGAAGGATACGTGTCAGTGTTCCTCCCCCGACTCTACTGTAGCTATTTGACAAGTGACTAATGCAGCTTTTGTTGCGAAAGTTCTTTGAACAGACAGAAATGCAAATTCTTTGTAATCGTCAGACCACTTAGGTCCAAGGACAGCATTTCATACATTGCTGCAGGTATTATAATGATCTTAAGTAATGGATGTTCCCCACTTGAAGTGGTGGAGTAATCTAATGTGTTGCCCATGCATCAGCATGCTAAAAAGACTTGTAATGCTCCCAAAGTTGTGTCTGTTGTTAATAATGTTGTGCGGTTCAGTGATAATGTCTGTTCGGGTTTGGAGGATTCAAAGGGGGGGGCGACATATTTCCGAACAGCCCAGTGACCTTATGAAGTCGCCTCACTAATAACGAGATCCTATTATAGCGTCACCGGCCCATTCATATCATTGTGCCCCTGGGTCTCCACTCAATAGTACCTGGTTGTGCAGTTTATTCGTCCTCAGCCCATTTCACACTCCAAGCATGATGTAAAACCCAGACATTGTGTGTTGCCTCTCTGCTAACCCATTTAGAGGGACTCTTGACACCTCTGTAACAATACTGCCAGTTAGGAAACTCTACATTTATTTTCCTAAGGAGCATTGTGTTAAAAGAGCAAGAGTAATCAGATTTATAGCACACATAAGTACGTTTGCCTCTTCAGCATCGTCAGATCTAAAGATTAATTTGTGTAATCGTGTGCTGCCTTGTGTGTGTGTGTGTGTTTGTGTGTGTGTTATGTGATTTCTGGAGCTGTTAAAGTAACATTATGTTCACTCTCTGTTGGAACGTGAAGAATGTCGCAGCGCCCGTATATGAAACTGCTGAAACCGCTGATTCCTGTTAAACAGGCTACAAAGCCTTTTGACGTTTAACTCTTTGACCTCTGATGCTCAAATCATGGATCTGATTGTGTGCGTCTTTGTTCTGAGATGTAGATATCAGAGTTTGATGGTGGAAAGTTTGTTTGGGGAATGAGCCGGGAGACTCGTGTATCTGGATTCGGCTGTTTGTCATGCCATGTGGACAAAACGGCGCCTTAATGTACAGGTGTAGCAGCAACACAAATGCAGCGTGACCGCAGCTCACTAGCATTAAAATCCCCATTAAACCCCTCACCTGAAGATACAAACTGCCAGTTTTTATTCACACTTCCTCCCAGGAGACAGTGTCATCCTGCATCATCTTAAAATGTCGCCTTTAAAGCAGGATTATCCCACTCTTAGCCAACTTCACTTAAAACTCTGGAGAATATTGTGTTAAAGTAAACCCCGGTTAGTGATCACACTAACATTTTACAGGATTTAAGAGAACAAGGGGGAGGAAGGCTTAGGCGTGCATCACTCACGATATTGCTGCTTCACATTCCTCAGAGGTAATGCTGCGAAATCATAGTTGCTTGGTGTCGTAGTTTGCGTGCAACTTTTTGTGATATACGTTCATTAAACGTGTAAAAAAAAAAAAGTAAAGTTTAAGTTAATCCTTAGGTATTTGACTGTCAGCACCGTCTTCATTCTTAATTTATTCTTTTGCCAGCACACAACACGATTGCTGCATCATGAGTGTGGAATGGCCTGAGGTGGGTGTGTAGGTGTATGTAGGCATAGACAACAAGGACTCACTCAAACCTGCTTCCCCCCCACACACACACAAACAGAAACACACACACATACACCTGTAAATTATTTAAAGCACCAGATGGGGACAGAGCACCCAACAGTCAGGAGGAGAAATAATTCAGCAGCCATGAAGTCCTAAATGTCGACCTTTTTTTTTTTTTTTTTTCTTTTTATCCAGTAAAATCAATCAACCTAATGCTTTTTATCTGGGAAAAGCAGATCACTGGATTTCACCAACAGTTGTGTGAGTGCATCCACGTGTTCAGCACTGGCCTTTTCTCTTCGTTTTCCCCTGCCAGTTTCGAGCTGGCTCCAGACCCCTGCCACTGCAAAGGTCAGCGTGCGTGTGTGTGCGTATGTAAAGTGACAACAGTGATCTGTATAATGGGTTTTGTTGTCCCCAAAAACAGATGAAAACCGAGATTAAGCTTAAAGGGGGGGCCGGTGAATTTATTAGGCTTTCATTTCTGCGAGAAGCATAATCCCAATGGAAAGCGAAAGCTTTATTAGCTCGTGAATTTTTGCTGCTTGCCCGCTTGTCTGTCTGACATGTGCATTGGAATAATACTGAACTGAATGTGCTATTGACAGCTCGCGTTTGACAGTTGCTGCAATGCATTACAGCAACAATGGCATCATCTGTGCCCTGTTAATGAGACCTCCGGCTACATGGAGGAGATGCCTTTCTACTAGTTTTAACAGCTTTTTGTTTGGAGTAATTTTAGTGACTTTTTAAGAACATCCTCTCAGATGATTTTTGGATTTAGGCTTATTTTTCTAAGCACGTCCTTGCGCTCTAAAAAAAAATGCAATATTTCTAATGGTTTTTATTGTGCATGAATGATTTTTTTTTATTTTTTGCTGCACCAAGCAAAGTGTCACCGTGCCTCTGTGTCCAGCTCAGCAGCCCTGTGCCCACTTAACACGTTTTGCTGAAAACCTTCATGTCATTGAAGTAAATGGCAAGCGAAGATAGGGAATGGAGGGAGAAAGAATACTAGAATATTTCAGGACTTCAACGTAAAACTGATGTAGTTTGCATCAGTTTGCAAGAAAAACTCTCTCCTGGGAAGACAGGCCACCAGCCTTAAAGTGTGTTGTTAACAGCATTTATAATGGCAAAGTTTTGAGACCAAAATCAATAATCTTAGTAATGCTGACTTTAAGTGATCAGAGGGAGAGTCAAAAATGAAGGAAATGATCATATTAGCTGTGTTGCACCTTCTAATTTTATAGTGTGTGTCATCATGCACATCATGCACATTTCTGCCACCAATCAACAGGTGATGGTTGTAAAGCACAGAGTAAAAATAGCAATTCACCAACAATGGCAGTGAGGATGAAGACTACTAGCAAAAACTAACAACAAACATGCTGGAACAGGAGAAGTAGTATAGTAAATAATAGTTTGAGGAAGAACATCCAAGAAAATGAGAAGACCAGGGCAACTGGGCATGCAAAGGTTGACAGGTCCAGAACCAATAGAAAAGCAGGACTGCATCAATAACAAGATAAGAGGACAACAGTGGTGATATATTAAATATTCCATGTAGGCTATAAACAGAAGAGAAGTGGTCCAAGTAAACTTCGCCCTGTCTGAGAGACACGTTCACGTCATATTTTGATTATCGGCAAGATAAATACTGTCTGCCATATTATCCATCTGCATCCATTACTGAGTTCTTGAGTTGTCCTCCGATCCCTCTCATCCAGCCACTCAACTTTAATTATTCCTCACTCTTGGAACTTTATGAAGAACATCACAGCGTCCTGCACTCACCTCTTTTGAAATGAGAGCTTCCCGTGGATTAGTTAGACCTGCTGGGTCCAATCGCAGTAAGGCCATTAAAGAGGAGTGTCGGTATATTTGTACGTAACTAAGAATATGAATGTACTGCACACAGATGTTGCTATTTTTACAACGTAATGTAGTTTTCCTATCTTTCCAATTCATAAAAATTGTATCGAACCAGTCAAGTGTTTAGTAGTTATGTGTTACCCGCTGCTCATTTTGTTGCTTTAAACAGAACACATCGACAGAGGAGAGGATTTTCTGAACATATTTCACAACAGCTTTCAACTCTCAAAATCAGAGTCAAGGCTGTGGTGTATTTGTGTGTGTGTGTGTGTGTGTGTGTACGAGTGACAGAAAGGATGATCACAGTGTATACAGAGAGAGAAAGCGAGAGAAGCGTGTTTGTGTATGTCATAAAGAGGAGGAGCACTTCCACTGTATTTGTATCAGTCTGCAGTCCTTCAAGTTTAACAGACGGTCTGATCCTCCCTCATCCCCGTGCTGATGCTCGTCTGAATCACATGGGCGTAGCGGGCTGCTTCATTGCTGGGAGGCAGATTACTCCACCCTCTCGAACATAGATGACACAATTTTGAACTTTTCCCTGTGACAGTCATTGCTGAGTTGAGGTTTGGAAAATTCCATCGAAGATCAGGCTTCAAGTTGGTAAAATACCCATATGTGCAGTTAAACTGAAACAGATACACAGGAGTAGCAGTACCATTATGAAGGACTGAAACTCAAACTTGAGTCATGTGAATACTGGCTAAATTGGTCACCAAGATGACTCAGAAGCTTAGCACAATTGTCATTTACTCATTATTCCCAAGATGGATGGAAGCCGCGTTAACATAATGTTTCCCAATGGAGTTGTAGTTTGCTCCATAAAGATGATTCAGCACTGATTTTATTACAGGCTTTTAATTAAAAACATTGACGTTAATGCTTTAAAATGCCTTTTACAATCATCACAGCACTCATATCACTCATTACTACGTTCTATATTGCTGTTGGAAGAACCAAACTGCTTGCTGTAATTGTTCAATTGAAACGCTCCTCTTATGAAGGCACGACGATCATCCAACCATGACCGTCAAACACAGAACAGTCGATATCAACCAAAGACAAAAATGCATAAATCACTGCTTAAATAGTTAGAAGTTAATTGCTTTATGTTGAAGGTCCGTTGTGTAAGATTTTATTTACACGAGTCGTCTTTCACAGAGTCTGCCATGTTTCTACAGTAGCCCAGAACAAATAAGCTCAAGTCTGGTTCTAGACAGGGCCGCTGGTGTTTCTTTTTTTTCACAGCCACTGTAGTTTTCCCTCCACGCCAGGAAAAAGAGGATGATGTTACTACACTGCTAGATGCCACTCCACACTCTGTGGTAGCAAGAGTGATGTCAATCATCTGTGTTTCTTTCCTAAAAACTGGACATTTTGTGGACTGTGTTAGATGATTGTCTCAGATGTATTTGGTGCACTAGGGAAGTCTTCATTAGACAATAGCTTTGACTGCATACACATATGTCTCACGCAGACACCTACATATGTGTTACTGTCACCAATGAGGAGGGAGGCGGTGTTGATGTGCTAATGGCTTCGGGTTGCTATCAGGATTTAGGGTTTGTGTTACATTATCACTTGCCCATCCCTGCTGAGACTCTCAGGACCGGATCTCTGGAGACACAGAGGAGTCTCTACAGGCGTGATGGGATGGAGAGACATTCATAACCGAATACACACTATAGCGTGTGTTTTTGTTGTGGATATTATCTTGATCTGTGATCACATAGTGTGTCTGATCCGTAGTGATCCCTTTTATCGTATTGTCTCTGTCCAGGGAGCAGCCGATCTACACCACCAGGGCCCATGTCTTCCAAATCGACCCAACCACCAAGAAGAACTGGGTCCCTGCCAGCAAGCAGGCTGTCACCGTCTCTTATTTTTATGACAGCACACGTAACAGCTACCGCATCATCAGTGTGGATGGAACCAAGGTATGTGTGTGAATGAGTGTGTGTGTCTGTGTGTGTGTGTTATGAAAGACAGTGAGAAACAAAACGACAGTTGAAGCAGAGAAAGAGCACTTGAAGCCCAAATCGAACAAGAAGAATTATGAGGCATATTGGCGTATTACAAATGTAGCTCACATTGATCAGCATCAATCTAATATGGGACCATATTGATAATTGTGTGCGCTGCTGCTTCTGATGTGAGGAAAGTCATTCATGGCCGCCTGTTTTCTCCAAAAAAATCTGACTTAATGGTTTGAAATCAAGCCTGGGTATCAAAACATTAATGACATTTTCTGTTACTAATTATATATGTATTGATGTAAGAAATGTATGACAAATAACTCAAAATAATCAATCGGTCCAGCAATGGGCCAAAGTCTTCATACTCAACACTTTTTAATTACTTTCTCAGAATAATTAATTTGAACTATTACACAACAGTTTTCTCTCTGTTGATTAATACTCTGATGATATATATTTTTTGATTAACCAGATAAATGTTTAGTCTATAAAATGCCAAATGTCACTATGATCACTCCAATCATGGTCTCTCTTTAACAGTCTTTCAGTTTAAATCTGCAAAGACTGTAGGCTCAACACTAAAATGATAAAAATGTTGATTGAAGTTGTTGATTAATTTTTGGTTGATCTTGATGACATTTTGGTAAATATTGTAGAATATAACATTGAATAAAACCATGACATGATTTGGCTAAAGTTTATTACACACATTAAGAAATGCAACATATAAAGATGGCGATATACCAGATATACCAGATTTTTATTTATCTATATTTGTCAGAAAGGATAACTTTGGTATTTTCCAACCTGGATCTTATTTTTCTGTGTTTTTGTGTCAAAAGTGACCAATGGAGAAAACAGTTTTTAAATTAGTACAGTATTGAGCGACAGTGCTGCACTGCACAAAACTGGCTATGACGTTATCTTTATGATCCGTCTGTTATTGTTATTATAAGTCTGACAACATTATGAAAAGGACCCTGCAGAGAAATTAAACATTTTATGTACCCCTCGTCTCACTCAAGGAGAAGTCATGTTTTGAAATCTGCTCTGTGGGCATAGCATCACAGCACCCACAGGAACACCACCTGAGATTCGCAGCCTTGCAGCAGCTGGTTCACCGTCCTCTGCCTGTTGTCGCTTTCTCTGAGCATCTGCTATGTGTACCATACAGACTTTATACACATCTACACATATTCACGCTCTTGTAGGAGCTCTTCATCCATATGATCCAGCTCAAATAAACACAGGCACCAATCCACACTGCCAAAATCAGCTAAATATTCAGCCATGACATTGAAAATAATTTACAAAATGCTAAGCTATGCTGTCTGCACTCCAACACAACAAACTCTTCCCAGCCTGGCATTAGTACAGTTACATTTTTTTTTCTGCAACAAGTCCTCACCTCTCCTGAGATTTCAGGACGAGACTTCTCTTTAAGAGAGCCGCGTCTCGTAGACACACAGCCGATCAGGCGAAAAGAACAGAAAATATTTAATTTCTCTACAGGGTCGTGTTGTCAGACACTTACAGTAACAGTTTGAGCCTATAAGTGGCGAAAACAAGTACTTTTAATGGATGTGATTTGATGGTGCACAATTCCCCATAGGGAATACATTGTGGCCTGTTTTGAGGCTGCAGCCTGCAGCACTCACACCCAACACCGGACCAAATCCAATCATCATTATTCACCTTGACACAAAACATATATACAGATATAAGGTCTGGGCTGAAAAATACTGAAGTTGGAAACAAAAAATACAAGACACACCATACATGAAATCATATTTATCTCTATTTGTCTGAATTTGGACACAACTGCACATGTCTATTCTCACATAGTATCATATGTCATGTATCCTGAGCTGAGCTAATTCATCCTCTATTAAGGTAGCATAAGGGTTAAAATTAAAGTCTGAACATCAGCTATCATCCCCCTTTTTAAGACATTAACTAGAGCAGCAGCCAAGAGCCGCATACCTATTGAGTTGCAATTAACCTCTATTATGTGTAATTTACTGTTGACTACAAACAGCCAACAGTAGTCAAGGACTATGGTGCTTTTAAATGGTGTTCCCACTGGATCAGCTTTTCGTCTTCGCAGACTCTGATTTGATGTTTTTCTTTTTTTATTTCGACACGTGTGTTGAACAGAGGAATTGCTTTGCTATAGAGCGCAAACTGTATTGTGACCAGTCTCCAAGATGATTTTTGATTTGTCATCACAGGAGCGCGATGTGGAGATTAAATCGTGCATCTGATAGTAGACATCATATGAGTGTGCCTGTATCCCACACCTTCTTCTCCTGCCGTCTGAAAGAGTAGATTATGCGTTTCCATGGCGATCAGTCTTCCTCTCTGTGTGTGAAAACTGGAGGTGGGTTATGACAGCAGTATCCCCGTGCTGACACTGCCAGGCAATCACCTTTCACACAATCTTAAATGATCACACAGATTACCCGCAGAGCCACTTCAGAGCCGGAATGGGATGACAGTCTTCTGGGTCTGTTTATGTCCTCATAGTTGGTCCTTTTCACCGTGAACGGTGGGGTGAATCGTCTGTTGGGTTCTGTCTCAGGAGAGTTCAGTGTCAGGATTATTAACCCAGCAGCTGAAGGTTGGGTTTCCCTGGAACTCAACATAGATGTATATGAATGTAAAGTATTTGCATAGCAAGCATAACAGTGAAACAGTTCAGTTCAGTCCAACAGTGGCTAATAAATGCAAACTATATATTAAATTTCATATTCAAATTAAATAAGGTTGTTCCTGCAACCATCTGGCTCAAATATAAAAAGCTTCTGTCGTTATTTTTAGATGAGAACACATTTTCCTGTGCACCTCGAGGCTTTTCACTATGATTTTTTTAAAGTAAAAAGTTCTTCAAGGTAATTCAAAATGCATCATTTCTCCATTCCTGCGTAGCTTTGTTGCGTCAAGCTGTTCGCTTGAAAATACCTCTCTTCCCACAGCTAGAAAACCAGGGAGGTAAGAATACAATCTGTTATGTCATCAAGCAGCACTCCTGGAGCTACGACACGTCGTTGCAAAACAACAAAATCTTTTCTTTGCATGAAAGAGATTGGAAATCTACTTTATTTCAGGCTAGAGCCAACCATATATTTGTATATCCTCTGTATTCTGAAGGCCAGGAATCCTCTCTCTGCTCTCCCACTCCTGTCATCCTCCCTGCGCTCTCTCCACTCTGCTGTAACCTTGAGTAGCAGAGCACTGTGTGTCAAAATGTCTGCAGACAGCAGCTATATGTGAGCTACGGGGGCTTAAAATTTATGAAATAAAATGAAATTTGAATAGCAATGACTCCAGTTAATTTAAGTGAATCAAAGTGATGTCGGTATGAGCAGAGTAACCGTAAGCGAGGACATGTTGAGTCATATCAAATAAATGTTAAATATAGTTTCTAGTTTGTATACTAGCTGCAAGCGAGACAGGTCTGTCCAGGAGAATAGTCTGTGCTGCTACGCTCTAACTATGACAGACTGCCAGTTTATATTCGTCTATCCGTGATGGCTAAGCAACACTCTGATGATGATATGGCAAGTAGAGGAGCATATCAGCACTTTTGACTCTCGCTCATCCTGAATCTTGCTTCTCATCCAGCGATACACCGAGCATGATGACAACATAGTGAAAGGTTTTCTCGCCGTAGTTTATGAATTATTCCAAGTACGATAACTTTTTGAGCTAACATGTAAAAAAAAAAAAAAAAAAGAAACTTTCCACTCTTGTTTTGAATATTTTATATTCAATTCTTTGCCTCATATTTTTCCGTCTTACATCCTACATCTACCTATTTCTCCTTTATTTCTTACTACATGTCTGCCAGCCAGTGTCCAAAATTGATAAATTGGCTCATGTGCCAAGGCCCGGTGAGCTAAAAGATGGTGGGAAAAAGTATTCATAGTCCTCTAAGAGAGCTTGTTAAATGTTTTTTTTCTGTCTGGTAGGGTTTCCTCATGTATAGGCTGATATTACAGCCCAGAGCCAAGCTCCCTGTGGTAACAACTTGTTCCCCTATTAAATTGTGGCTGCACCCAAAGTACACTATGTAGTTTCCTGTGTGTCATAAAGTTTTCACCGAGAAAAAAACCATTAGTTCCACTGGGACTGAAGGTGACATGTCCACCTAGATGCTTGAGAATTCAGTATTTGTCCGTCACATACAATTCCCAAAGCAATCATCTGTTAGGATTATGACGCACTCCCACCAAAGCTGGTCTGATCTAGTTTGAATCTCCAACAGCAGAAAGTTCAATTTTGTAAACAAACATCACATATCACTGACTGTTGTGTCCGGAAAAACAAACAGGGGACAGCAAATAATTAAAAAACATGAATGTCATCTAAAGCATGATACGTATTAAGCTCTCGGCTAAGACAGAGACAGAGAGATGGGGGAATGACATGCGGGACAGAGCCACAGGTCGGATTCGAACCCTGGGCTTCCGCAGCAGGGACTGAGCCTTTGCACATAGGGTCGGCTTTACCAACTGTGCTAAACATCGCCCCCACTCTGCTGATTTTTAAGACCTGAGGCAGAATCATAATTCCGGTCATCCAGTCTAAGCTGAATTTCCTGTATCCTGTAACACTGTCTATTGTAAGTGAAATTGCACAACCATCATATGGTCAAGGTTGAATCATAGTTCTGGAAAGATATGTGTAATATAGGGTTGAGCAAGTACTTTGCTGAAGCGAGTATTATAATAATGTATTTATGATTTTTTTTATCATTTTTGGTTTAAGAATAAACAAATGTAGCAGGTTTAAACAATCCTAGTAAACTCTTACTTTCAAACATTGCTCTGACGATTTCTGTAAATAGTATTGCTAATAAATAGAGCAACTTCTGATCAACCCGTATAAGGCTTTAAATAATCTGCACCCATGTCTGTATTCAGAATGGGTGAGGCTGAAATAAGTGCTTGAACAAATACAGTTATAGCTAATGGTGTACCTGCTCATCCCTAGAGTAAAGGTCTCTATGGATCCATGAAGGGAAGGGTCTTGGGGAACCATAGGTTGCAAAGGTGTGCACACACCAAATCTGCATGACTGCCAGCAGGGAACAGTGTGATGATGCTGTCTTTTAATATATAGTGAGATAATATACACCAGGTCATTAAAGCAAAAAAAAAAAAATTACACCTCTGCTTGATGATCAGTCCCAGATTTTCCATTTTGCTATCTGCTTTGACAAGAGGACACCGCGACCATCATCTCGTCTTTCTTTGGCTGCGTTTCAGTCATCACACAGCTGCCAGTTCCTCCTGTTCATCATCATGACTCTCCTTGATAGCCATTTGTTGCCGTTATTTTGATATATCCTTCAAAGATGAGGCTTTGTGCCACACATCCAGCTGGAACTCACTGAATATGGCAATTGTTGAATACTCTAAATGGTGTGAGTGATATTGACCCATTTACCCACCAAATATTGAGGTACCATGTTTCAGGGTTGCCACTTTTAAAATATTAGCAAGTGTTTTGGCTCTCTAGATAGCCAAGACATTTATATTTTCTCATCATAGAAAAGTCACCGCTCAGCACTGACAAATCTTCTGGCCTTTGGTGCCGCGTGATCAAACAGCCCTTCCCACCCATACACTCCTCTCCCATGTTCAACATCTCCTGTCTGACTTACTTACTCTGCAGATTCTGTGCGCTCTGCAGACACATAATCAGCCGAGGAGGATTTTTTCCAATAACCTTCTGGCTGTCTCCGAGTTTCTAACTGACCCTGAGGCCATTGGCCAGCCGTGCCTCGCTCTGCGCCTCCTGTGCCACTTGATCCACAGCCCGGCTCACCACCGGCACAGCTGCCAGCGTCACTCCGCTCTCCCTCCCTCTGTCACACCCTCCCACTCTTACTCGCTTGCTCACTGAGATGTACACCGATACATGCCAGCATACAGTCACAGAGCTCACGAAGATGGGACGGCAACCGAGTACTGTACATGCTCCCTCCTGGTTCCTTAATTAGCCGCTTTAAGTGTATTTCTTATCACTGTTATGCGGATGATACCCAGCTATACTTTTACTTCAAGTTAAGCAACCTCAGTAAACTCAGGCCTGCAAGGCTGCCTAACAGCTATCATGGGCGGGATGTCAGACAACTTCCTCCAACCTCATAGAGGAGTGTTGTTTCTGGAAAAATACCGCAGCGCATCAGCACAAATGTGAACTACAAACTAGGAGTTCTCTTTGACCAACATATGAACTTTGAGAGTCACACAAATAAAGTCCCAATCCCGTTTTTATTGACCACATCAAGAATGACCTTCAAGATCATTCAAGTTTTCAAGTTTTTGTCTCCTCCTCTCTTGACTATTCACTATGAATAATCCACTGTTCACCACCTTGAGTTGCCCTTCTGTGGCTGTGTCGGCGACACATGTGTCTGGGTGACACATTACACCAGCGTTGGCTAATCTACACTGGTTACCAGTTGAATGTAGAATTCATTTTGCAATTATTTTTCTCATAAAAGTCCATCCCATAAATCACTACACACCGCCTGACTTTCTATTTCTGAATTACTGTGTCCCCTGACTTCAGTGAGATCTCTGAGGTCTACTGACCTGGTCTTGAAATCTATAGGCTTCAAACCAAAGGTGACCATGCCTTTGTGTTTCTGGCTCCCATCTCCTAGAACTGCCCTCTCCAAAGTCCAAGAAACACAGCTTTAAGAAGCTGCTAACAACTCCTGTTTCATAAGCACTTTGTCCTGTAATGTGTAATGCTTATTATATTATTTCCCTTTTTAACATATGCTTGCATTGTACAGCAACTTGTAACCCATAACTTACTTACCCCGTATGTTAGCTTATAGATCATTAGTTTGGATTCCACATCATGTGTCGTTGCTGTACTTTTAATGCGCTGATACTCGCGTTTCTGTAGGTGTTAAATCATCAAACATGATCAGTAACGTTCACAGATTTGAATATACAGCATAACTCAAAATGATTCTGATACGGCAAAAATATTCACAATTACATTTGCTGCCTTTCATTATTCTAACAATTATGAAGCTGTGACTGTGGGATGTTTGGTATTTTTCTTGAAAGAGCCAACAGAGCATATGAAACTGAGAAGAAATTGTGACTAATTGGCTGATTGACAACATACGATAACTGATAAATTTGAGGCTATGTCGGGAAACTGTATTTCCTGACAACATGTTGGTGTTCTAATGATCATCAGTTAGGTAAACAGATGGTAAACATACGTAACTATTTTTTCCTTTTTGTTGTTGTTTTTGCTTTATCCTGGAGCAACAGCCCAGTTTCTCTGCAATGATCATTAAAGTTTCATCTTATCTTCACACCTCTTTGAGGTGGTGAGCTCTGTTAAATATTCTCAGGAAATTAGGTAACATATGTTTTGATGAAGTCTGTGAAAGAGAGTGATCATTTAAAAATCAGATCACCTCTGTGAATTGCCACAATCTTATAACCCCTTGAAGCAGCAACTGTAATCTTTCCAGCGTGTGACACTAATAAAATTTTTCCTGTGTGTTTATGTGCAGGAGTCAGTGGCATTGTTCTAGATGGGACACAAATGTCTAAGGGGTTATTGATTGTGCACTAATGTGCTCTTTCTGCTCAGTCGCCGCTTTTTTGGGTCTCTGTGTCCAGTAATGATGCAGCGTAAAGTGCTTTAACACCTCAGCCACTGAAAAGATGGAGAGGGAGACGGTGGGGGCGTAGAAAAGGACACGAGTCTGTCAGCAATTTGAATTCTCGAATCCTGTGTTCAGAGCCATGTTGCTATGAAACAAGGACTGCTCTGTGATTAAACTGTCTTCTATTGTTTCTTAATTGTTGGGGTAATTTGCATGTGCTGTTTTTAAGTTCTCTTATATCTTGGTGGTGGAATTGGGTTTGTGTACACGCACAGTAGCGAATTAAAGCTGCTTGTGTTTACATCCACATGTAGCCGTTCCTATAGCATCAGGCGTAGCCACACTGGTGCAGTAAACACGCAAATCAGTGCAGTCTGGTCAGACTGAAATTGGATTTAAAGGATCTGTCGTTGCTACCGTCACTGCCTCGTGCACTGGTTACATTTTTAGCCTGCAGCAGATGTTTTCTGGCAGCTGATTTACTGCATAGCTACAACAGGTGAATGTCTACTGTAGTAAATATGGCAATTGTAACTTGACCACTTAGAGGTTAGTGGGTCAGCAGTCATCATTGCATAAAGTGTTTGTCTGTTTGTGTCAGTAATTCACTCATTTATCTTTTTTTGTGAATAAATCTTTAGTTGTGATTGTGGAACAAAATTACTTATACAAATAATCATGCACATACGGAATTCACATATGCAATTCATGCACATGCGGTGCTTGCGCTCCACCTACCTCCCACGTCACTGGGGTCTCCCGTGAACTGCTTGGCCATGGTAAATTGAGTGAGGTGTCATGTATGGTGTGTCTTTATTTGCACTGCTTGCATGTGACCAAAATCTTAAAGTGGAGGATTTTGCATTATTAATTTGCAGAGTAGACACCTCAGTCAGTACAATCGAATGAAAATGTGATAGCTGTAAGAGCCCCATTAACAATTTACTTTAATTTTACTGTCATTTCATTTGACTCCGAGAGTCGCCATTAAGTCGTAGCACAGTCAAAGTCCCACATGACTTATCACATGGGACTGACCACTCATCCAGCAACCAAAATTGATGCTGAATTTCTTTGCTTCTAATGTATAAAATGCGTTTTAGAATTGCTCTCTGATTACATATCCAAGATAGCTTTGAGCACAAAATTGCTTCACATTGCAGTAGAGCTCTCAAACATGCATGCGTATCTTTTTATCAAGTGGAAAAAAATAATAAATATGCCAATTGTAATCAAACTTGTCAGTGGGGGGCATGGCGAAAGACATGGGCAGGGTATTCGAGATGTACTCTGGTATGAATGGAGCTACAATAGAGGATTGTCCTTTGTCCAATCAATAGGACTATTCATCATTCATCTCCTTCTCTAACGTCTTGGCTGTGCCAAGAAAAACAATTTTCAAAAGCCAGCAGCAGGCGTCGTTCAGGGGGAGTGTGACAGTCAGATAGATGTTATGCTGGAAGTCTGCACATCTGCATTGATTTACCAGCATGATCTCTGTTAATGCGTTATTTTGTCCTGACAGGTGATCATCAACAGCACCATCACACCCAACATGACGTTCACCAAGACATCGCAGAAGTTTGGCCAATGGGCGGACAGCAGGGCCAACACTGTGTTTGGACTGGGCTTCGCTTCAGAGCAGCAACTGGCCAAGGTGATAGGAAACATTTCTGCGTCAAATGACAACTTAGAGATGATTAATTTGTGTATTTGTTCTAACGCTCTAGGGTGACGGCATAAAACTCTATTAATTTGACATCAGATGGAGAAATAAAGCAATAAAAAAGATTTAAGGGTACATCTGATATGTAAATCTTTACTCGTCACGAGATAAATGGCTCCATGATCTTCTTTTTGTTTTGCCACTAATCATCACAGCTCTTTTTCAACGTCTCTCTCACATTTTCAGTTTGCCGAGAAGTTCCAGGAGGTAAAAGAAGCAGCCAAGCTAGCAAGGGACAAGTCTCAAGAGAAGGCGGAGACGTTGAGTAATCACTCCCAGGTAAATTATATCTTTCTGCTGTCTGAAATTCTGATTCAAAACAACACCTCTGCTGTCTTGACTGTCTCCTCTACAGTCACTGTCGGCCTCTACAGAGAGAAAACAAGCAGCTCTGTGGAGGAAGTAATAAAATGGAACATTTCAGTTTAGCTCACTTTCCCGCACAAACGCCAAAGGCTGTTTTCAAATATTTCTATGAAGCTTGTGTTGAATATTACATGTCAACATGACATAAATCATTCATCCAGCAGTGTGAATCATCATCATCAATGAGAGGTCAAGGTCATCTACTTACTATCTGGCAGGCGCTACAGCAATTAAGACAATAAAGATAAAAAAAATAAAGGTTTCTCCTACACAAATGATCTGCAATTGATAATTCTCTAAGTGAGATAGTAAACAGCATTGATTTGAAGTAGAACCAGCAGTCACCGCCCGGTCACCGGCTGCCAGGCCTGCTCTCTGCCTGCTTTGACTCCAGATGGCAGGAATCAGACTCTCAAAGCTGCTGGGCCATATGACATGATGAATACTGGCAACGGTTTCTCCTCACCCCTCCGCCGTCATAGATGACATTGATGACGTGTCCGGGGTGTTTACAGTGTTTCTCCCGAAGTAGCCTGCGGCCCTGTCTTCATAGTCGGAGCTTTACAAGACACATTTATTGATTTTTAGGCCATCAAACTTTTAGAAAGCTGCAGGTGAGCTTTGATCAAATTAAAAACCTCCCTCTGTTTCCTACCAGGAGTCTGGACGCGAGACGCCCTCAACCAACCAGGCGTCCAGCATCAATGGGACAGACGATGAGAAAATCTCTCATGTCGGTCCGGAGGCCGCTGTGCTGAAGAGCGAGAACGAACGTCTCAAGAGTGCAGTGGAGCAGAGGTGAGGTTTTATTTCATAGAAAGATTAAAGATTCTCTTCAATGACGCGATGTGCAGCTCATGATAAAATCACCTCTTTGTATTTAATCAGTAACAAGATCTATCAGCCGTCTTTTTGATCATTCTAACTCAACTCCAAATGTCGTGCCATCGTTCTGACAGCTGATTCATTCTAAAACCCCAATAGTCCAAGAAATGTCCCATTTGTCCAACAGCCTGTCTTTCTGAAAACGAGTGTCAATTGCTTTGAAGGACCTTTGTTTTGTGAATACACACTTAGGTTTAGACACCAAGTACATTAGTTACATCTGTTTTATTGGTGATACCAAACTGCAACCATTTCACACGTGTTCATCATTGTAACTTGTCCTTTACCGCACATCCAAAAACACAAAGATAATAAAGATAGAAACTCCAGGCAGAGTGTATTTTCAGAAAAACAAGCCTGTTTTTGGGATAATGGGCCTCCGGTCTAATGGGAATGTGCGATAATGGGCAGTCTCCCTCTGATACACATAACATGTAAAAAAAAAAAAAGAAAAAGTGCTTTCTCGTCTTCCTATTTCTTTCATTCTGAAATTATCTCATCATGAGCAAATTAAAATTCACAAAACTCCGTCTGCAGCTGGCGATGATGTGTAAACTGTGTAAACTCTCTGGAGCAAAAACCGAAAATGCACAGGTGTTGGGAGTCTGTTTATTTGAATGAACTACAGCGAATTAAACAGAGCGGATACTGTTTGAAGAGTCGTGTATCTGTGCTGCACTGTGATGATAAAGACTCACTTTATTGCTGCAGACTCTTGTCTAATCACAATGCTCAGTCAAATATACTACCATAAACCATGTTTGTTTATCATAATTATTCAAGAATTGTCTACAAGTAAAAAAAGACACCTGTTGTGTTAACACACAGTCTTTCTAAAGCATCTGGGCAATTTAAAGTCACCCATGCATATCCTTTCATTTAGACAGTCTCACAACACAGCCAAAGTCACTTGAAGGGGCATGATGTCACTATCTCCAAACGCAGCAGTCTCTAATCACTTTCACACAGTTTTCTTCTTGTGCTCTAATTGTCTCTGCACCAAACCGTGCTCCAATGTCCCCCCTCTTTATTTCTATTGCTGCTGATATCACGTCCCCAGAGGGCTCAGAAATCATCCGATTTAATCTAAAGAGTGATGCTGATGCTCCGCTCCACCATTTGTTTATCTGGTCTTTATAATCCAGCTGCTGAGTGTGTAAATCAGTAATTACATAAAACACCAGATGTGGCTCCAGATTGGATTAAAATGACCCCAGGGCATCAGGAGTCAACAAAAACTACAGTGAGTACATTTCAACAACAAAACATCAAAAACATCGCAGACATATTTGATGCATATGTGATAAAAGCCCAGAGGTGAAGAAAAGACCATTATCCTGAAGTCTTACCAGGGACATCTGCATGAGTGGTGCGGCTAACACTTTAATTTACAGGTCTAGTTCTTTCCATAGAAAGGAACTGATATAAAATCATTCTTAAGAAGATTCATAGACAGGACAATCTAATTTGGTACTAATTATGTTAAAACTTGCTGTTGTAAACTAGAGAATGGTCTAGTCTAGTCAGACAGCAGGTAAAATATGCTTAGTATTCAGTTCAATAGAATTGTTCCAGTAATAAATGACTAATGAGTGAATATTTACAACGTTTAATGACTTCTGAAATGATGTCTTTTAATTTCTTGCTATTTAATTGAATTACTTTTGTCATTATCTAATTTCCATGTAAGAATTATTTCTAAATTTCTAGTCATTGTGTGCGATTTTAAGAATGATTCCTTGCATGAATTATTTGAATTCAGCTCTCTTCACATCAAGGTTTAGACAACATGTGAAGTGTTTCTGTCTGAGCTCAGGAGATGGCACATCTTACTACCAAACCCAAGCAGCTGTCTCTGCCTTGTAATTGGTACCAAACCGGAGAGTTCCTTCAGAAATCAGCAGCCTGTAAAATAAAACGTTATCGACTGTTAGTTTGAAACGCTGATTCCAAACATTGCCGTGTAATGACAGGCATGTGTTTCGTAGCAGTGCGTCAAACTTACATCATGTATTATTAAACTTGTCCAGGTCGAGATTGTGTTTGGTGGAAGTGTGTCACAGTAGCGAAAAACAGCCGAGGACTGCAAAACGCTGCGGTGCAAGTCAGTCCACATTTGATGGAGAAAACCGCTTACTTGAACCCAGCCATGCATATGAAAGGGAGCAGTGATGCATACTAAATAAACATCACAACCTCTCCGACCTTATTGATAAGACAGTAACACACGCTGTGATATGAAAAGATAACAAAGTGCAGGGCGGTGTAAATCACAGGCACGGCTCATTAGACCTTTGAGACTTCTCATTTCTTTTTTTACAGTCTAAATATCTCTCGACAGTGTGATGTACATCACAGCTAATTAAATAGTTATGACTGGAAGGATTCTGAAGCATTATGTGTCATGTCAGTGGGCACAAGCCCTCAGCATTTCAGCACTAACCTGTCTAAATTTTTCTTCCCATTAATAACCCCTCTCCCTTCTCTCTCTCTCTCTCTTTCTGTCTTTCCTGTCTGGCAGCAACACCAACGCCAAGAAGTGGGAAACAGAGCTGCAGACTTTAAGAGAAAATAATGCCAGGCTGGTGGACGCACTGCAGGAGTCCTCGGCTAATGTAGAGAGCTGGAAGAAGCAACTCAGTGTCTGCAAGGAGGAGAGTGACACACTCAGGGAAAAGGTAATACCGTCACGCACTCCTACAGGGAGCTTAAAAATGTACAAAGACCGCCAATCCAGCTGGCAACAAAGGTCACCGGTTAACACCACCGTTACCTCGTCTGTAAAAGGAACAAAACGGCTCCGCAAACCATCACAAAGTGAACATACTCCCTGTTTTTTAATCTGTTATGGAGGCTTTCTCAGTTTCTCCACTCTCAGTGAGCAAAGTAGTGTACTTTTTTTTTTATTAGCTTCTGTGTTGCCTGCACCAGAGTCCACTATAAATAGAATCATTTTAGTTTCATAATCAATGTGGGCTCTCACTGCAGCTGGGCCAGTGTTGCAATACGTTTTATAACATGCCGCAAGTTTATTTGTAATTACTAGTGCCAGTTTTCAAGACGACGCCCCTTATAATATTTCCACCGGTACAAATGAACAGAACAGGTGTATGATGGGTAAACAAACCACAAACTTGTTGATGCTTCTCACACTAAAAAATAAAAAAACGTCTTCTGTCGTAGATTGCAGAACTAGAAGCTCAGTGTAAAGAAGCCGATCAGGAGAAGCAGAAGAACGCCCAGCTGAGCGTACGAGTGCGGGAGCTGGAGACCGAGCTACACGACAAAGAGCAGGTGAGGCGGCTGCATTCACTTCGGTCTTGAAACAATGAGGCCACTGTCGAGAGCCGAGCCTCCAGAACAATCCTTTGTTTCCGTAACAGAAGTGTTATTTTTTAACTTGAAAGTTTATGGTTCACTCAATGCCCTTCATCCGTTCTAACATCAAAGAAATCACAGTTTTCAGGCCAGCCCTCCACCCCTTTACCTCCTGAAGTTACAGATCTACTTTCTCTTCCTCATTCCAACATTTCAGTGCGTCTCCTAACAGCACAGCAGCTCCTCGCCTCTTGTTCTTACACAGTACCACTCCTCTCCCTCAGGAGGTGATTATACCTCAGCAGGAAATGATAGGTTTTGTTGTGGGATCTTGGGTTTTGTATAGATCTGTGATTTTTTTTTTTCACCTATCCAGCTAAAGCCAAGCCTTTTATACTGCCCTTTGTTGTTTTCGTTTCTTGACAGCATCACAAATTAATAATTTTTTGGTACTATTTAACTCTCACTGTCAAAACGGTCAGACAAAGGGAAGGTGGTAAATCCGTCCACTGACTCTGTCTGTAATCAGAGCAGCAGGGAATTTTGGCACAGACACCAATCGCGCCTTATCTTCTGCATCAGTCATCCATAATCCAAACTAGCTGACTGTCAGCTCAGCGGAGCCCAATGGCGCTGTTATTCCTAATGAGGACGAACCCTGCACGTCCACACAGTCTTTTGACCTTTGCTCGTTGCTGGTTAAATGTTCTGTCTGCAGACAAATGATTAGCACTGCCGACTGACAATCTCTGACAGTCTCACTGGCCGGTAGAAATCTGTATATATTTCTGTTTCAGTGGCAGAAGGCAGTATTTCAGCATTTATTTCTGTTCACCGTGGCTTTTCAAGTGTGTCGTGGATTCTTGGCCAAGTTCTTGAAGAGATTTTATTTATTTTTTTACAGTTTGAGCGCCAAAAAAGTAAAGTGACCAACTGCTTTCTGTTGGAGCAGTGTGTATACCTGGACACTGCAACAGTTAGGACACTGTTTAGTCTGTCCTGGAGTTTTACATCTATGAAATTTCAAAAATCTGCATTATCTCTTCTTTATTAACAGTTTTGAATGTTAAACACCAGAAAATCACATTTGAGAACCTGGAACCGTCGAATGTGTGGCATTTTCTGCTTGACTTATCAATAGCCTTCTGACGATTGGATGATTGTGGAAGCTTCAGTCTTCATATTCTTATTTAGCCTGAAATCATAACACAGAGATATTCAGTTAAAGACGAGCAGTGCGTTCCACACATTTCAGAAGCGGTAACAAGCGAACAGCGTTTGATACTTTTGCTTGATAAATGACTTAAATGATTAATCAGTCCTCAGATTTATTTTCTGTTGATTGTCGTTTAGTTTGACTTTAACGCTGCTCATTACAGAGTTGCAAAATAATGACATTTATTGCTGTGCTGTGTAAAGACCCTTTCAAATTCCCCGAGGTAAACAGTGTGTCTGGGATATTCGAGTTTAGCACCTGGCAGCCAGAGTATTAATAGAACATATAAATCTTTCCTTCGAGAGCGGTATATGTTACACAACAACAGCGAGGAAGTAGTTCAAAGAGCTGGAGCTGTTTTTTTTAAAGGATTATAAGAAAAGAAGCACGTCCTTTGGGGGCTTCAGCATTTCCATAGTCCTGTGCATCAGCTACATCGCTCTCAACACTGACCAAAGGGGCAGAAGGAAGTCTCATTGTTTGCAGAGCTCTGACGGCCCGCAGAGGCTCATCCACCGAGTGACTCACACACTGCAGAAAGGCGCACGCTTAACTCCTCCAATTAAAAACGTGCCTCTGAATTATTAAGCATTCACCACGGTGTTGACCCCAGCTACTGGCCAGCCGTGAACTAACAGAACAAAGCCGCTGCAGGTGATGACGAAGACCCGGCCAATTATTACCTGACGTGGAAGTTCTCGAGGCGACGACAGATGCTATGAAAGCGTATGTGGTGTTTGCTCCAGAGCTGATGAAAACAAATCTGAATAATTATAGACGTATAATTGAGAAGAAAACAAACATTCATGCTCATCTGTAATTATCTGCTTTGTGTCACTGCCACAGCGCCCAATTACCTGTGACATCTTCAAAACAAACATAAATGCCCCCGGGTCGCGGCCGAGTATTGAACTTTAATACTTTATTTTGGTACTGTCTGAAATGTGTCTGCAGCACAGAAAAGCTGTCATCAAGCATCAATTTGTACTTCTCTTTACTTACTCTTTGATCAGATGGTTTGAATAATAATTTTGTATTTTATTTAGGCAATGACTCCACGTTACACCCCATCTGTTTAATCCAGGAAGTCCTTGCTGCTGCTAAAGAAATAGTCTAGCACATGACCCTTAGCTTGTGTACCGATTGAAGCTGACTAATTAACATATTATATCTTGTCTGTAGGTAGATTTTGTTACCTTTTTATTAGCGCTTAACTGTTTTCTGTTGTGTGTTTTTATTTTGTTTCTGTCCCCAGGAGCTGGAGAACCTGAGGAAGCAGGCGGAGATAATCCCTCAGCTCATGGCAGAGTGTGAGAGCATCACCACAAAACTGCAGGTACGTTTAAAAGCACCCCGAACTCCAACCCCCCCCCCCCCACACACACACATTTCTCTCAGGGTTAGGGTACACGGCAGAGCATAAAAGCACAGCAGAGCTAGCACAGACCCCGCGCTCACACGTGAGGACACGCTGTCTGGTACAGCGAGGTAACACACAGAGCACTTTCAGACGGAGGTAAAGAATGAGAGTTCTTATTCACCATGCTGCCCGAGGGCTGGTGACACAACGTTCCTATCACGTGTCTCGCTCACGCACATTGTGGTTACTGTATCTATTAATAAAGGTCCATCCCCAGTTCAGCAGTGTGGATTATTGCCTCTTTTGAAAAGGTTTCCTCCTCCTCATCCGAGGAACAGAGATAATACATCTCTGTCACGGCTTATTAGTTTCCCAGCGTTGCAGATTTGATCGGTTTTGCTGACTGAAACAGCAGCCGAAGTCGTTTGAGAGTTCTGCGGAAAGCTTCAGTGACAAACTCTTTCCATAGGTGTGTTTGCGTGACCTTAAACTGGGTGTGAGAATCCACTGTTGCCAAAAACAATACAGATTAACGTCTGTCACCTCCCCGTCTTCTTTTGTACCAAAGAGCACCTGCTCTTCAACACCAATCCCTCATTGAGCAACCTCAGACTTTGCAAAACCAGAAGTGCCAGGCTTGGTGAATGACTGTACACCCCGCCAGCGCCAAGTCTGACATGAGCTGCATTGATAGTGACGCTCATCTCGCCCTGTTCAGACTGACTCAGAGCAGGATTTTTATCATCCAAGCTGTCATGCATGTGCTGCCTTTCAAGCCGGGCAGGGAGGAGGATAAAACCAACAGTGGCATGCCTGAAGTTTTTGTGTTTCACAAAGCTCGACTGCCTGGTTTGTTTCTGCAACAGCCAGCTGGATGAATGACAGTGACAACAGAACCGGCTGAAGCAGGAGTTTATCTAAGCAGCCATCCAAACTGAGGAGAAGCATAGACAATGGGATTTCTCGAATACCTCAGTCTATCCGCAAGTCTCTAAATGAAAACTCAGCCGCTGTTAATTCAAGTCAAAAGTTCAAGACTAATGTGAACTGGTGGAAAATGACTTTCCTGCTGCAGATATGAACCTGCTTAAAAATGACCCCACTTCTTCTGTGTTTGTGGTCACGGCTCCCCTCTATTTAAAGACGACACCCCACGTGGAGATCAGGTTTCAGGAGTCAGCTGGAGGATACAGTCATGTAGACGCAACACCCATTTAGAACTCCTATTTTAAACCCCTCCCTTCAATGGTATCCTCGGCATTAATGTGTCACTCGTGTCGCCTCCTAGTCTGAAAGACTCGCTTTCCCCTCCCATTCTCCCACAGAAATGTATGTTTACTGTTCTGTAACGGTACTTTTCTGTCCCGATGATGGCAAATTTTCCCTTTAATGTTTATCTTTATCTCATTTTTGACGGTAGCTGTAGCCTTTGTTTTAGGCATTTCCCCTAGAACATACCTGTAGAGAAATATATTTGATTTGCCTCTGTCCTCCATTCGCTGTAATTTATTCACCACTGTGTTCTTTTTCCCGCAGGCTGCAGAGATGAAGAACAGCGGCCTGGAGGAGAGGATAGGGAGTCTCCAAGTGGACATAGAGGACAGTCGACAAAAGCAGGGCAACATGAAGGGCGAGCTGAAGAAGTTCATGGATGTTCTGGATGGGAAGATAGACGAGCTGCACGAGTTCAGGCAGGGGCTCTCTAAGCTAGGTGCTGATAACTGAGAAAAGTGGCACTGAGTTGAAAGGGTCAGAGGTCAGGTACTTCAGGGCAGAAACTATGTGGCACCTACCCCCCCAAAGGCGATGTCCACTCAGCTTTGGCTTCTAATAAACACTACCATGCGAGAAAGAGATTTTTTTTTTTTTTTGGAGAGAGGGAGAGAGAGACTGGCAGGAGGAAGGCCAGCGTGCTCCACCAAATGGCTCCATTTTGTATGCTGGCATTCTGAAACTAAATCAAGAGTCACACTTTGAGCTTACTTACCCGTTTCTGTGGGGGGTGAAGTGGCTTTTAAAGAGCTGGTGGTGGGTTCTTAGATTCTGTCCATCTGTCTTGTTTTGGTTTTTTTTTCCTCAAGGCTGCAGTGCTTCTTCACGGGCAGTCCGAGTTTAGAGTAGAAGAGGGGACTTAAAAGGGCTAAATATCGAATAACACACAAAGACAATGCTGTTCACCATCACTCAAGTAATAATTGGTGTTTATCCTTGTGGCCCCCTCCAGAGAATTAGACACGAAATCTTTCTACAGACTGTCCTTGCTGTTGCCTCTCGTCTATCTCAGGTGTGTTAGAAGACAGTTTGTACTCATTAGATTATATGCACATATATATATATATATAGATATATGACAAATGGCCGTGACACAAAGTGCCTCCGGGTGAGTTTAAAATCCACCTGGCAAGGAGAACTGGCCAAGTGATGACCATCACCATAATACTAACTTCTTTCTTTCTTTTTTGTGTGTGAGAAACCCCGATGAAACATCCTCTCTAATAAGATAAGACAAACACAAGCAGGCGAGCTCATCCCGAGGATGTGAATGTGGTGACAAACTCAAAGTGTTTGCGCGCACACACACACACACACACACACAAAAACTCTGAGAAGGGACCGCAGAAGGAATTCATCAACTCTCTTGTGGGTGTGTGTGTTTTGGGGTTTTTTTTTCTCCCAATAAACACACCGACGAACTATATTTTCATGAAGAAGGAAAACTTCCCCGTCTCCGGCGCTTTCCTTCACAAACATCCAAATATAATAATAGGAACCCCATTTTGCCATGAGTGTAGTGTAGTGTTCAAAGGATTTTGTGTGTGTGCAATAGTATCGTTTTCCATTTGTAGAACAAAGACCTATGTCTCCGAGGCTGTTGATGTGCTTCCTACACGTTGGTTTTTGTTATGGTGGTGGTTATTTTTGGGTGAGGGGACTTGGTGCTGCTCGATGGGTGAATACTCCACTGAAAACGTTTAGACGGGCACGGGCCTTTTCACTACAACCCCTGTCAGATTCATGTTTTTTTTGTTTTACATATTTATTTATTTTTGGTGCCTCTCTACAACTAGTGTTTCTAGAACACACAAAGTAAATCACCCTTAACCTAATGTCTCTATAGATGTACGATAATATATAAAAATATACCAAATTGTTGGATTTGCAGGTTTTGTTTGCAGGATCTTTGAAGGCAGATGTTGTCGTGGCATATTTACTATGATGTTATAATAAGTCTTTATTTTTTCATCACTGTTTTGATCTTGTCATAAGATTGAGATTATCTATGAAGGGACTTTTTTTTGTTTTGGCTTCTCTCTCTGTTTAGCCCTGCTGTTCATAAGTCACCTGAACCTGGATAACACAAACCTACGATCCTTCCTTTTGAACCGATGCCTCTTGTGCACTTTTGTGACTCCTGTTCAATATTGTACAATAGAACTGACAATTGTTTAAAATTTAGTTTAATTACAGCGCTGAGTTGTCGTCGTCTTCTTTTCAGTTCAAGCCACGTTTTTTTTGGTAAGAGCTCCGCGGGGAGGAGGAACGGAGGTCCCCGCTTGGTCACAAATCAGTATTGTGGGTTGCGTGTTGAAAACTAACTACTGTTAAAGCTAACAAATATGCTGACACTGTGAAAGTCTCGAGGCGTTTTTGCTGGATGAGAAGCAAAGAGATGGAGGTGGAATGAACCCACAGTGCCAGAGCTGCATCCCATCGAGGCATCGAGTACAGAAGCTCCGCCACCGCACGTCTTTTTTTTTTTTTCCCCCTCTGATGTTGATTTACATAGCGCTAAATATAGCTGTAATCCGAACAGAGACACACACACATAACCAAAGCAAAACAAGTGGGATTTAATCACAATCCATCACGCGCATCAGTTTCTCTGAGATCAGAACAAATAAAGCAAGAAAACACATATGAGCTTGTCTGAGAGGTGGAAAAACTCCAACTCTACTCACAGCACTGAGGAAATAACTGCAGAGATGGATCAGAGAGATGTTGCCTTGGCAACTCAATCCCACTTGCTCCTTTTGTGTAAATAACTGTGCGGATGATTGACAGTGAGAAGTACAGATCCACGTAACCTTCCAACAATTAGTTTTTTAATTACACGAGGGTCTGTGTTTGTCAGCCAATGAGGCTGTCGGATGTTGATCTCCCTGATGGCCTTTATTCATGTTCATGTTCAGAGATCAGCTGGTTGGCACCGGAACATCTCAGCGGAAAATGAACCAACATGCAGAATGACACTTCAGTTTGGTGCTGAAATTATTAGTTAATTGACCAATTCCAAAGTCAGCTAGTGGAAAATTAAGCATTGTCAGACCACAGCAAACTTATTATCACTACTAATTGATTGTGTGGATTATATTTTGATTAATCACGTAATTGTGTATTGAAATGGCTTCTTTTGTCCAACAGTGCAGAATCCAAAGATATTTGATTTTTTTAAATGACTAAAACAGAGAAAAGCAGCAAATGAACACAGATAAATGTTTGGCATTTCTGCTCGATAAAATGATTGTAACGAATGATTTTAATTATTAAATTGTTGATTAATTTTGAGGACATTTTCTGGGTCCAGTGTCTCTCCATTTCATATCGTAAACTGGGAGATCCTGATCAGCATTTTTCAGAAATTTGTAACATTTTATGGACAAAACAATCTAGTTCACTGGTTCGCAAGCTGATGGTATGTGTCCTCCCTGTAGTGGTACTAGGTGGAAACCTAAAAATGGACCACTTGAAAGTACACATCAGGAGTTCCCCTTTTCCACTAAGTTGTCTCGTCCTTGAATCGGTTCTGTTCAGGAGTCAGTCGACAGTAAATCATCTTATTAGGAATAAACCTGCCTCCTGACTGAACTGTCTGTTTGCACTGCTGCGTTTTAATGGTTCTACTTGGAGAGCCAAACATTTTCTGAGCCGGTACAGGGTGTGAAAAGTTTGAGAAACGATGATGTAGATTCATGGATAATAAAAATAATCACCAGTTTTTAGTCAAATATCTTTTTGGGGGATTGTCTTGACTTGTTTGTCTGCAGCTTATCTTGCTTCTCGTCACTTTTAGGACTCTTTAGCCACACTAGCAGCATGACTGTGTGGACGGACACCACTTTGTTCCAACTACTGGATCAATCATGACATTTTATACAGACACAGGGACAAATCCTAATGACTTTTCCTCTAGTGCCGGCTCCTGTATAGTATGACCTAATATGTGCACTGACACTAGTTTCAACTTGCTGGCACTCCAACATGCAAGACTTTCTTTTTTTGTCTGTATATGTCTGTATTTTTTGCTTTAGTAGATTATTGTTATTCTAATAATCTTTATTAGAACATGTCATGTTAACTCACCTGGTAGAGTGTGCGCCTAAAAAGAACATGTCATGTTCGGACAAAGAAATCTGACTTTTTATTGATTAAAATAGAAATTAATTAATTAATTAATTAATAAAATAAATGAAAATTTAATCAATAATTTAATTTAATTCTCCCTCACTTGTTGCCTTATCAGTTATCAATCACACTCAAATCGATTACAGTCGCAGTGATTGCAGCAATAGCTCTCTTTTCCTCTCTCTGCCCCCCCCTCCCTCATCGCTGTCTCTTTACCTCTCTCAGGAAGGCTCATTGTGTGACTGATGATGAGTGGGCGAGTTGGTGAAACATCATTAAGAGACTATGCTGCTCTGTACATGTGTCTGAGAGGGAGAGAGGCAGGGAGGGAGCGATGGCACTGCAGGCCACTACCACTGAGACTTCCTGTTGCCATAGTAACAGGCTCCGGAATTTCATGTTGACGCTCGATCGGCGGGTTTCGTCTAAATAACCCGCCGTGTGCGTCTCTCCCCCTCCCCGCCCCTCCAGGTGCACGACCCGTCTTCCGCTTGAATCACCTGGGTGATATCGATAAATTACACGCCGAAAAAACGCCGAGCAATGGACGGTGGTGGCCGCTGCAGACGAGATGATGCTCAAGAGCAGCCATAACTACCCTCTGCTACGTACACAGAGCTGAACAAACCCAATCACAACTGGCTGGGGATGTCTGAGCTTTCACTGCAGGAGAGAGAGAGAGAGAGAGAGAGATGTGTGAGAGCGACGGCTGCCAGCATGGATATTACAATATGACTCATCATCATGTGGGCTACAGATCCGCCAAAGCACACTCACCGGGGTTCACCGGCACAGGCTCGATAAGACACCTCTGATGTGACTCATTTGAAGAGCAGGAGTTTGCAGCTAACCGATGGATATCGGGGAACGCCGCGAAAAAACCCCCAAAAGCTCTCACAAACAACGCGAACAATTCATGTTTATGATCTAACGTGTCTCCTTTTATTCACAAAACACAGCAGTACAAGTGTGTTAAAACCTCAGCCTTCATCAGCCCGACTGTAACACACTGGGACATCTTCAAACTCTTCCGCAAACCGCTTTGCGAATGCCGTCCGCCATACAGTGATGTATTTTTTTTTTTGTACATAATACATGACAGCCGTTTATTGGAGGTTCAGGTAAGTTGCTTTGTGTCACAGATTCAAAGGCCATAAGTGCAGTCAGAGAGCTTCTCTGAGGATTCAGCCATGATTATACACAGGGCTGCGCACAGTAATGAGCAACGTTATAATTAAAAAGGAAGTTGGTTATTAGAACAAATGAATCTAACGTTTGTCACTTCATTCGTCATGGCATCATAGAGGAGGAAGTAACAGATCATGAAGAAATTGCACCTAGATTAAACACATTTGTGACACAAACAGACGGTAAAAGTGCTTCAAACAGCCTGTAACACAGACAATGACGCGGACTTCAGACATGCAGGCTGTAAATAATTAACACTTCTTCAACTCAGGACGTGACTCTTCCTTTGTTGAGTAACAAAAACTACAAAACAGGGTCTGCTTTAGCCCTTGTCGGGGTAAAAAGAAAACAGAAATTTTCAGATTTAAATTTACATTCAGAATAACAGAAGTCAGCCGAGCGTACACTCAAAAGTCGGAAGATTAGTTTGTTGTGTAGTGTAGTCATGTCAGCCTGCAGCACAAGCTTCCCCATTCAATCATTTACACACGTACTACAGTACTACTTGCTTGGTTTCTCCTCTTACAGAGCGCTGAGCGCAGCGTCTGCTGCACTCAGTTTTGGGATTTCTGCAAACAGACCGCTTCGGAGCGTTGGGATTTGAGCCGTTTTGGATGTTACCTCGGGGCTATTTTGTAAAGACAAAAAAAGATTTGCTGTTTGACGACCTCGTCACACTGCGAGTGTTCGTTTCAAGTCCCATTCTTGTCAAATAGCTTTGCGGTGAAAATTTGGCAGCAACATAAACTGTAGCTCAGAAAAAATGAAGCGGTTTAATGGAAGAGATCAGCTTCATCAGTATGTTATGCGTGTGTGTGTGTGTTCTCAGCTGTCCCAGTCGGCGCTCTGTGTCTCGTCGTCTCCTCGCTCGTCCTCGTCGGAATCGGCCGACACCTTCTTCATCCTCAACATGGCAGCTTTGATGCTGCGTTCCAGCTCGTTGTCTGCACTGTTCGGGACTTCTGTGCGCGCGGGAACAACCTGCAGCACGACGAGAGAAAACTTAATACCAGTTTTCATTCGGGTTTCAAACATGTTATTACATCCTGCTGATAAAAGCTGTCCTTGTTGGAAAAATCAATACACTTTTGTTCACGTCATCTAAATGGATCACAGCCATTATTATCACTCACTGCCTCCGTCTGTTACTGTAAAACTGTCACACAGCTACAGCCTTCATGAGATGACGACATGAGTACAGTTTTAGGGCTTTGGATCTCTAACATATGGCTACATCAACAGAGTATGTGTCTGTGTCTTTATGGAGAAGCACAGGTTAAATCACATTTTCCTGTATTGTGCATGCTAGCACTTAGTGGGACACTTGAGTGAGCCATTGTTAAAAGTTGTTAGCAACAACTTTTCCTACTATGACAAGTCAAAATACTACTGTGAAACAAGCACCTGATCCCTGACCAAGCGGCAAATGTGCCATTGTGGAAGTGCCAAAAACTGCAGTTCTTCAAACGTCCACTTGAGGCTGGTTACAGAACGAGTCAGTCTCCATAAGTCCCCATGTTAAAATGTCCAACTTCACAGCAGAAACAAACATGTTTACAGCCTGGTACAAAAGACAGTTTTGGTCTTTATAGATAATTTCTCCGCTCATGACAACTGTACTGAGTCAGAAATTTTCTGACTCACCTTGTTTACTTATTAATTATGCATAATTAATTGGCCGCTTTGATTGACAGGTGGGTACAGTTACAGATGGCTTGTTTGAGCACACATTTGACTCGCCTCAGGATCCATCAATGATCCACATCTTTGCCGATTTTTAGATTAGATGGGAGGCGGAAGAAGCAGGAGTTTGTATAATTATTTTACATTTTTTATAATCATTTAGTTTTTGTTGTTGCCGTCAACAAATTCCATGATGAGACCAAAACATACAATGTACTAAACATGTCTCTTAATACTAAATAATCCGACTTCTTAGCGTCTATGTGGCTCCGAGCCCGAAGTCTGTTGGTTCCAACAGAAGATGAAAATCTTCACACTAGTGGTCAATACACCAATTTGGTGCATTAGTGAGTGTTTAGAGGAGCAGGATGTCGTATGAGGGACTGACCTGAAATGAATGAATAAAAAGAAAATTTAAAAAATCAACTTGTCAGTGCTCTCAGGTGGACAAACTATGTAATGGTGACACTGTTTCTAAATGACCCAGTTTGGCATTTCTGTACTGTCATTTCTTGTTTTTGGTCTGTGGATAGAATGCCGATGCAACTATCGGTAAATACACTTGTCCAGGCCTGTTCTCTATTCTTGGAAACATTTCACCTTCTTGAGGGTGACTCCCTGTCGGATGGCAGACATCAGATTGCTCCTCGGGTCCATTTTCGGGGACGCTGCCTTCGGAGTGGGGGCCTTTCGAAGCTGAATCTGTCCCCGCTGCAATGAGGCCAACACTTCATCCATCGTTCCTTCATTAATACAACAGTAAAGGGAGAAAGTCACTTTTACAAGGATGGAAGAATGCTTTGATGTAATTTTGCAGCTTTGGTTTTAATTTCATTGATTTGTTTTCTCCACTGGACAAAAGTCCTAGACGCTTTTTCTTTTTGAATGACCTCCATTTCACAAAAGCTCAGGAAAATAAATGAAGCCGTGTCAGACGTTACTGTCTCTGTGGAGCGGAGAGTGTGCATCAGCAGGACCACAACTGAGGTAAAATGCCTCCTCTGGCCTCATGGGGGAAGTTGGGAATTTAGGACAGAACACCATGTACAGACACACACACAAACACACACTTTCTCTGGAACAAACAAACAAACATGACCTTCCCTGCAATTCGCACATCGAACTCCATCCGTATTGCAATTTTCCAATCAATAGAGGTTAAATTCCAACATTCTGATGTCCGATTATTACAGACACATTTAAAAAAATCTACCGAAGGTGTTTCACTCTCACCGATATTTTGTTTGAGCGTGTTCTTCGCGGGGAAAGGAGGGTCCTCCTTTTCGCTGAGAGGCATTGGTGTGTCCTCGGGGGAAGGTGAAGCTCGCACAGGTGGTGGAGGCATGGCAGGGGGCAGCGGTGGGGGGAGGGGAGGAGGTGGCGGTGGAGGAGGAGGAGGAGGGGGAGGAGGAGGAGATGCAGTGGGGCAGGTTGTTGTTCCCGGAGGTGGCGGTGCGGAGTAGATCTGGACAGGGATGTCTTTAGGCTGCTGCTTCTTGGGCGTTTTATTGCGTCTGGGCGCGGGGCGGATGGACGAGGGCCCTTCAGAGGCCGTAGCGGGGCCGAGGCTGATGATGGACAGCGGCTGGGAGGGACACTGGGCTTCCGAAAGAGACATCCTGGATTGAGGAGTCTTCAGGATGTACGAGCCCTGTCGCTTCTGGAAAAAGCGGCAGACGAGGGAGAGGGGAAAATGCTTTTAGAAATAAGGACATTATCTTATCTAATGTTCTGAGAGAGACGGCAGAGACACAAGACGACACCCACACACACACACACACACACACACACAAGTGAAAATAAATCCTCCTAATCTGCACGAGTTGGACAATCTTTTAAAACTCTAAAGAGGAGAGGAACAATCCATCTAATTGATTGGTGGACTAAGCAGTCTCACGACAGGGGCCGCTCTGTGTCTGCTCTGCAGCCGGCCGCAGTGGCTGTTTATTTGTGAAGTCATTTCTAGCTGAGGCTGATGGGAATGTTATTCGTTTTATGGGTACTTAACTCACAAACCAGTACTGGGCGAATTGAAATTTTGTCACCATGATCGCACTGAGATCGCTGATGTCCATGCACCCCGGAGAGACAGCGAATGTCTACAAAAATTTCATGGCAATCCACCAATTAGTTTGGAGATATTTTAGTCGAGACCAAAGTGGTGGACTCGTTGGCTGAATGACAGGCCGACAGTCCTTTGAAGCTCAAAACTCACATGGCTAAAAATAACAGTTTTAGAAGGACAAACGATAAATTAAACTTAACCACAAATCACGTGTAAATGTAGGTATGACTTTATTTATATATGTATAAAACAAGCATGGAGTATCTTATCACGGAAAACTGACCAGTAAGACTGACCTTACTGGATGATTTTGTGAATTCAAAGATATTACCCTGAGTTCAGCCCTTCTTTTACTCTTCTTAGTTCAGTCACTAAGAATTATTATTGTTATTATTATTCTCCATGGTGCAACACCTTTTTCCAGTGATGAATACATCTCTGCACAGAAAACACTTTTGTTACAATCAGGCCAAATTAAAATGTATGAACAGCTGCTGCGGCCGGCTCCTGGAGCTCTCGGCCGTATCACGTGATTTTCCTCGGCAGCTGCTGTGCGCGGGGTCGTGCGTGGACATCCATTCTCAACTTTTAAGACGACGTTAATGAGAAACCGTTGAAGTGCTCAGACAAATGAAAATCTGAATCACCGGGCCGCTCAACTAGCTGAGAAAGATCATGTGGCGTGATGGAAAGCCATGAGCTCTTTCCAGGAAAGAACTTTCTCATTCACAGATTTCCTACAAAGCAGAGCTGAACTGATGAAGCCGAGGGTCAAAACAAACTTAAGAAAACATAAGAATGCACTTAAGGTGATTTAGAGACATTACAGCTTTTCAGCTTCCGTCTCTGATGGAGTCTGTTAACAACAATAAATGTTTTGTTCAGCTGTAAAGTATCGTGCCACCAGAACAACTTTCTCCCAAGTGGTTAACATCTCGATTTGAGGGAGCAAAAAAAAAAAAGTTAGCGTTATGTTCTCTTAGTGTTTCATCTCATCCAAAGCTCTACTCCGTGCCCCAGTTAAAACTTTGGTGTTGAGACAGCTCGCTGCTACAAAGCACGAGCATAACTACAGCGCTCCGTCATCAGAACTCATCCCCTCTGACGTGGTGACTGAGCGGTTAATAACCAAATTTTAATTTCGAGGTGAACTATGGAATGAAGCAGGAGCGTCGTCTGGAGTTTTATTAACAGACGGGAAGCTGCAGGGGGAGGTGAAGCGGAGACAATGAGAGCGCCTGACCTCTCTGAAGGATCGTAATCTGCTCAGAGTCTTCTCTCGCTCCATGTCCACCCACTCTTTCCTCTTCTGCTCCTCCTCTTTCCTCTTCTCTCGTTTCTGCAGACAACAGAGGGAGACAGTGAGAGGTATTAGAGAGAGAGAGAGATGGATCCGGTGTCTTCTGCGAGTGCGGGAGCATCTCTGTGGGTTGTCTGGTTGCCGTGGTGACGTACCAGGTGGATCTGATGATGCTGGTTGAAGAGTATGGAGCTCTGCTTAGCTGGCAGCTGCTTCTGCTCGTGAGCCTCCATGCACTGATCCTAAAACACACACACACGCAAACATCAATTAATATTTGTACACTCGAAAATAGATTTTAAAAAACACAATTCCAGTTTGACACGCACACACTCACTCACACACAGTCAGAAATGAGTCGGCGTTTGGCCAAGTCCGTCCTTCAAGGTTCAGAAAATGCCAGGCAAAGTTAGACTGAGGGCCAAACAACACCTCAGCTAATTACTGCATTCGCTGCATTGTTAAATATTGACGCATGTGATTATTGTTAGAGGATTCACTTTGTTCTGAGCAATAAAATGATTTTTAAAATCACACAAATGAGCCAGCAAAAGGAGAAAATGCCAACTGCACCAACTGTGATTAAATTACTCTGCAGGCTAAAAATAAAACAATATGGTGAGAACTATTTTAAAAACCCAGCACATGGGGACGTGAGGGGGACAGAGAGTGAGGAAAAATCATTAATACTTCCAGGCGGCTATATACACGTTACACCCACGAAAAGGTGCAACAAGCCACTAAAGATCATTTTTGAAGGGGCGGACGTCTTCTGAAAATAAATGAAGGCCGGTGGTACTCGCCCACACCTTTTTGTTGCGGAGATAAGCTCGCCGGGCACAGATGTTGCCTCTCTTGGTCTCCAAGGTCTGTAGGCGTCTTTTGAGCTGACTGACGGCCGGAGAGTCGGCCTGGTGAATACCTGTGTGGACCATGCTCTGCAGCTCCTCCGGGTCCTCGCACACGTCGTAGTACACCACCTCCTCCTTCAGTTCTAAAACACAAACACAGTTCAGTCGCCGAAGCTCCCTGTTACCTGAGCAAAAAGGTATAATTCTTATCACATGACGGGTGACACTGTGCCACTTTGAAAATGAACCACGGCGTCTCAAAGATGTAAGACACAAACTTTGTACACTTGCGCAGGCTGTGTTTGAGCTCGACTATAGACGTTATGCAGGTTAAATCATCCATGCACTTCAGATATCAGATTATTTTTTATTTAATTTTGTTGTTTTGGAGAAACATGTTAACTTTATCAGGTCACTACATATAAGGGGTTAAGAGGAGCCTGACTAATGCAGGTCTCCATGAAAAAAAATATTCCCGGGTTTTTGCATGACAATGACCACAGGCTTGGAAAATATTGCTTTGCAGCAGAATGAACTATGCCTCCATGCATACACAAAACCAGGTGATCAGCATATTGTGTCAGCTATGAGTGAGAAAGAGTGTGACAATGAGGAAAAAAAAATGGGCATTAGAAAAGTCCTCGCCCACTGATGAGTATTTTAATAGCGCAAGTGTGAACCGCGTTGAACGGCTCCTCAAATCCAGCCGCCTCCTTCGTTTTGCAACATATTTTTTCTCCGTCCTCCCACTTTCACTGCTGAGCGACAGCGGGTGGAGGACACCCCTCCGGCTTTTTAGCCGGAGAAATAAACTCGCGAGCAAGCCGGCGTGAGGATACACGCAGCCAAAGACGCCGCAGACTGAGAGACAGGTAGACACACAGCATGTACAGACACACCACTTGGAAGCAAACAGGGCACGTCTCAGGAGGAGCAATTAGGGAAATATTTACATGAACAAAATATCTCCCCGAAGTAAACTCGGCACACAAGACATGGAGTGACCAGAAAAACAGAGCCCCTTGTATATTAGAAGGTAATCCAACACAGCAGTCAGCAAGGCTGTTGATTCAGCTGTGTGTTAAGTGAAGTATAGTGGAGCATTCTATTTAAGGAGTGGCTCTGCTTAAATGGAGACATATATTGCAACGTACAGCTTAGAAATCACAAAAATACCATCAAGTACAGAATGAACTAACTAATGGGTTTTCAACTTTTGTGCCGTGATCCAGACATACAGAGCGAGGTGAAAGGAACAGGTACGTGCCGGTGTTAAATAATGAGAAATCATTGTCCTACATTGGTCCGCTCATTTGGTCCAACCAAATGTCTGTGAAACACAGCTCGTGGAGACAATTAAGGAACTTTAAAACCCTTAGCGCGTGATTGCCGAATCTTGAATCTAACACTTTCCCGAGATATCATTACCTCTGGTGTCCACTGTGAATAAACGGCCTCGAAACTGCTTCAAATTCACAGAAAAAAAAGGAGTTCTTGTAACCAGAACTCGACTGAGAATCGACAGGTTTTTAACGTTTCTGTAGTACCAAAGTAATCTAGTGATAGTTGTCTGGGTACACTGCAATGCACTTGGTGCCAAAATGTGAACAAATATAGGCGGGAGATGTTTTATACATCTTTAAGTCAATGTGTGTTTTACGATGTGCTGTAAAAGGACATCACTGTGATTTCATTTGTTCTCTCTGCATAAATCAGAAGTGGACTCCAACGTCTGTTTTTTTTTTTTTCCAAAGTGCTTCTTGTCGAATATAATCTACCTTTAATCTGTCGTCGCACTGTGTCTATCTGAGCCATCAGCAGCTGCTCCTCATTCTTCAGGATCTCGAACTTGCTGTCGTACAGTTCTAGTTGGGTTTCGTAGAACTGCAGCTCCAGATCATCCACCGTGTCCCGCTGCTGGAAGTCCTCAGGCGCAGACCTCGAATCGGTCCTCTGGCTCTTGACTTTGCCGGACAGGTTGCCCAACTGTGCCACAACGACAACAAAAAAAAACAAATAAAAGGATCATACTCACAGCATACCGTATATTTTGACTGGTTCAGCTGCTGCTTTCCTTTTATTTCGGTATGCAACTAACCTCAACTCGCAAGAGACTTTAAAACTTTGCGCACAAATCTCTCACTGAGAGTCGGTCCGGCAGCTGCAAGCGAAAACTATTTTATTCAGAAACTCATCTCGCTGTGTTCAAAGACACCTTGGATGAACTAAATGTAAGAGTCAGCCGTCAGACCGAAGGGTAGTTAGTCGAGTTTTAATCTCTGCGAGCTGATTTTTCACACTGTGATGAAATGAGCTGAGACCTGCGAGGTAAGACTAGCAATGTTAAGCATGCGTGATATGTAGTACAGTATGTCCTCAAACACTTTGGATCTGCTGTGACACTAGAGCTGTAAAGAGTGAATTGATTTTATATGCAGCTCATTCCAAACACACACACACACACACACACATATACACACATTAAATGTAAAAAGGCATCGTGCTGTGACATCTGCAGGCACACCGGCGCTGTCTCCAAAGAGCCACAGAGTTATGTTGCCACCAGTGAAAGGTTTTGCGTAGGTGTAGCTTACTGATCTCATTATAAACACTTGTGCGCGCGCACACACACACGCAGCCGTCTCTGTAAAGGCTCATGTTGTTTTCACAGTGGTAGCTACCGGCAGCATCGTGATACCTGATTTTTTTTTTTTTTTATAGAGCTTAATCGGATGAATAATACAGCAACACGAAGGTGAAGGTGCTGAAGATGTTCTCTTCCAAAAAGCTCGGATGCACAGCACGACACCCTTACAGCAGCAAGTCACTGCAGCTCCCCCACCCCAAAAAAACACTGTGATCCTGACATTAATACTCCCCCCCAACTCAAAGATATGCATATCGACGGGACGTTTTGAGTATGTATACACACACACACACACCTACTCGCTTATTCATGCATGCAGGTTTTGGGGGTGTATCAAGGGAATTCTCTGTGTTTTAGAGAGGCTTTATAAATAGATCAAAGGGCTATAGCAGCCAGAGTTCCACATCAGACTGGAATACCAAGTGAAAGATAAAATAGAGCAAGGAGGCACCGTGTCACATCTCTACAGGCTTACAACCACTACAAAGGCAGTGTTGGCCTTGACGCCGAAAAAATGAATCTGAATGCCAACTAATGCCTCGCAACCGTGTCGGAGTCTGTTACACCGTTATGGAATGTGCTGACTAATTGCAGAACCACTAGAAATGCTGTGGTTTATGTTAATCGTAAAAATGTGAGAGACACACACACACACACACACCCACCCTTTGTCTGATGCCATTTTTCTTGCGGTTGAGGCACATCTCGGTAGCTCTCATGTGCTGCAGGGTTTCTTTGGCCAACAGGAAGCGCAGTTTCTCCAACCTTGGAGCCGCAGACGCCCAGGCAGCCGCTCCAAAGCGACGCTTATCCTCCTCCATCTGCTTTACCATACCTGAATATGAAATCGAGGCTCTGTTATGTCCACATCACACAAAGGACATATGCACTAATATGGCTACAAAAGACAAAACTAGGAAGAATGTCAGAGGTTAGAGGGTGTGCCTCTTGCGCTCTGAATGTAAACCTGCAGCATACAGACATACACGTTTTCCCTTAAATAAATTGTGGATTTACAGGAACATAAATAAAGCTTCCATGTCAGATATATAGATTATGGAGCGAATGTATCCATATACAAATGTTTCTGGATGTTGTCTTCCCTCAAATCAAGGTGGCATCTACAAAACACCCATGTGAAAGATGGCTGCCAAAGTGAAAAGTTTAGATGAAGACAGGAGAGCAATATCCTTGCTGACTGTCTGATTTTCCTCCGACCAACAACGGCTTCAAAGTGCTTCATGCCACGGAGCGATTATGTTTTCTCTCTATAATTAACTGAAGTGGTTGAAGTGGACTCGTAGCAGATAACAAATGTCATAAATGTGTAGTTTGTCCGACTCTACTATGCTTCATTTTCTGTGTGCTGGGGAATGACGCTTTAAAAGTCATTCGTTGATTCACTCGGACACAAATGAGAGAAATAAACACAGCGACATATACCAGCCAGAGCCTTTGAAGTCTGTGCAAAGTAGGTGACAGTGATGTCCTGAATCGAGGCGACTGCGTCTTCCGCTTTCATTCTCCACTCCTCCGCCTCTTTCTCCAAAGCTTCAATTCTCTTAGGACCCAAGTCTTCAAACTCCAAAGACTTCTGCAGAGGACCACGGTAAGCAAAACAGTGGACAGCTTTATTACGGACACCACACCCCCCCCCTCCCCAAAAAAAGAGCCAACAGCTGCGAAATCTATGTCTCTATTTACCAGGATCTCCATCTTGTAGAGGCAGGCCAGCTCTCTCATGTCCCTGAAAGGCTGGAGCAGATACTGGAAGAAGGCGGTGGCCACAGTGACGAGGTCCTGGTAGGACTCGTCTTCATCCTCGTAGGTGCTGAGGAGCGCAACCATTCGATCCGCACTGCCATGACTCTGCAGCAGCTGTGAATATGGAGGACGTAAAACACTGAGTCAACAGTATATCCTTTACCCTGCATTGCTGCTCATATCTCATATGTGATTTGGAAAAACAAAGAAATCTGCTTGTGCACGCCGATCAATGACTGAAATGCTGTTATTTTTACGGGGGAATGAGGTGTATTGACGTACGTAGAAAGGGACAAAAAGATTGGGACTGAGGAAACTGAGGATAGAGACTGCAATATGACACGATATTAAATTTGGCGACTGAACAAACATCAGCAGATCTTAATAATGCTGATATTTATGGCATTTGTCCGACGTCTCATATCTCTGGGCTCTAAAATCTAGAGCTGACAGCTGTCGTTACACTGCGAGGCATCTCTCACCGTCTTATTTTATTGCTCGTGTGAAAAGTAAACGGAGGGTCACGTCACAGCTCTGCGTTTCAAGTCACTTTATGTTAAAGGGCAGGCTGGAAAAACACCAACAGATCAGCGCTGGTGGTGTCGCAACAAAGTCAAAGTCTTGCTGTGTCATGGCAGGCCTGTAAGAACTGTAAACACTGAGTGGTGCCAATCCTGCAGGATAACATTCAAAGTATTAAACTTTTAAGCACTTTACGAGCTCCTTCTGGGAGGTTTAGTTGTGGTGAACACAGGTAACTGGCACAAATATTGAAAGACTGCACTGATTGTGGTATTTGAGTGTATAAACAGAGAGCACCTGTGGCTCATTTGGTCCCATTCATCCCCCCTCTCACCTGTCGCAGGTGACCCTTGGCCCTTGACATCTCCTCCTGCATGGTCTTCCTCTTGAACTCCTGCAGATTTTCAAAGTACTCCTCGACATCCCGCTCGTCCTGCGTGAACAACGTGTCGAGGACAATCTTCCGCCCGCAGATGTCGATGGCCGTGCTGAAATATTTCTCCAGTTTCCTACACGGCGTGTCAAAATCCCTCTCATCGTCGTCTTCCGGACCTGACCTGCGATTCAGGAAGAGCAAGTCCCAAATGTTGCCGTCTTCAAACTCGGATAAATCCGGAAAACAGGCCACCAGGATGTCTGCCACGCACGTAAACTGCTGGTGGATGTGTTTTAGGTCGCTAACGGAGAAAAGTCCAGCCCAGCTCATCTGCGGGTCGCCAACAACGGCGACCTCGGCTTTGCGTTTCTGCCGTTGTAACGTCCGGTTGTGGCAGGTGACAGCGAACTTACACTCGATGACGTTCCACTGTACGATAAAACCCAACTTAAACGTCTCGGTCTCCTCAAATATGTTACTCTTAACCGCCACCCAGCCGTCCAGACTGTCCAGCCGCTCACACTCGACGTTATTCATCTTAAAAAGTGATGTTTCTCCTCGGCCTCCGAAAAGCTGGCTCTGTTTACAACGTCCGCCATTTGCGTGACGTAAGCACGCCTTCACGTACCTCAGAAATATTCGGACGTTTCGCGTAACCGAAAGTCAACGGTTTCCACTAAGTCATACGTTTACTCTCATAAAAGACTATTTTATCGCATTTAATTAGAATAAATGACGACACACATGATAAAGTATCAACTACCTAGCTGTGTGCAAATTATCTAGCTAAAATATCAAATGTAACAGCACTTGTCCTATTGATATAAGGCAATTTCTGCCTAATAATCTTCATTTTCGAGTATTGTTTTCCTGCTAAAGTAAAGCCTTGATAAAGGGTTTGTCTATGATTTCAGTCGCCGAGGTACAGAGAGAATAGATGAGGTCACAATGCAGATATTCCTAAACAAAGTCGTTTACATATCCGAGTCTAGGAGTTTACGAGGCACCATGAAGGCACCGCGATGTCCCTGGGTTTGTTTTCAACTTTGACCTTCGGATCACATGTTCGGGGATTTCCACCCCGTTTCCACCTCTAAACATTAAAGTAATGATGCATAATAATGCTGGATCTGAAAGTGGCACTAATTATACAGTTTCTAACCGAACTCTGGCCTCTAATGTGTCCAAATTGTACGTTTTATTCAACAAATAATGAACTTCCCACATGGATGTCTGGCATGCCTATAAGCTATCTGAGTCCCATCTATTTTTGTCACAGTTTCTGGGTGAGGTTTGGACTGCTTCACAGGGTTGGCTTGTCGGGAGACCGCTGTTGGCCTGAAATGGTTGCCTAGAACAGACTGAATTTTACTGAATTATCCAGGTAAATTTGGCACCAGCTTCTCCTTTACAATTAATAACTGAATTAACAGATTGTTCTGCACAGGCAAGTTGCTTTTTTCAAGTATGAAGTGTAGTTTTGAGAACTCATTCTGTTTTTCTACTCAGTTGTTTCTTTGTTGCAGGATTTATTTTTTTAGAATATGGTTTGTTGTTGTTTTTATAAGGGTTGAATTAAATTGATCTTGTATCAGAAATGTGAATCACAAATGTATTATCAACCTCTGTCCTCCCAGAGTCCTTCTTCTCATGGACCTGTATGATATCAGAGGAGGCGGACTGGATGTGATTAGAGAAGAATCTGAGCACCAGGAGTTAAGCAGAGAGTCCACCACCATGGAGCCCTACAATGTGGTGTCAGACAGAGGAGGGAGGGCGGACCCGGGACGTTTCCACCTTCCAGAGGTTCTCCGTTGACACCAATGAGTCCCTTCGCTTTGATCCCTGCGAGGACAGCTCTCCATCTCCCACTGGGGCAGAAGATGGAAACGATGACAATGATGTGTTTCAGCAGGAAGAAACCGAGGTGGGGATACTAACATAGCTTTGGCCAATAACGTATGAGTGAAACATTTGCTATTATCTTATTTTATTTGATCTGTGAGTGAACATGGCAGCATAAGCACAGAACCAGCACCCCTTCAAAAATAAAACAAGCCAGTCTCCATTTAACTCTACATCAAAACACTCAAATTTATCCATGTATTTTTCCGGACAAATTGCCACGACTTTACACTTGAGGACTGGCATTTATCATTTCAAATTTCTTTGTAATTCCCAGAAGATGGAGCTGTCCACATGAAAGCTTTCTCACCAAGCCACAGACATGAACATGTTCTGACAGCACAGGCTGAAAAATAGTTCATGCTACTGGTTTGAATTAAAAAGAGAACGGGCAGACGTATGACTTTCAATTGTTTTCAGAGCGAGATCGTCACAATCAGGAATCAGTTGCAAGGGAAGGTTGCAGAGATGGAGAGCTTTGCAGGTCATCTGGAGGAAATCTTTCTCACTGTGGAGGTAAATGTCACATTCAAAAGAGTTTTCGTTTAGTGAAACAGATTGTTGGAATGTGTTTTGACATTGATTTATTATTTTACGGCTGTGTGAGCATTTGGGAATACTTTTTTTATTATTATTATTTTGTTTTATTGGAGACAGAAACAAAGTTCAAGATGTCAGATTTCAGTTTTGTAACTGGAAAGTCTGTGTGCGTGTCCCAGAGGGCCTGAACTCGAGAATCAAACACATCCATTTTATTCATTGCCTCCCTTGATCTGCCCCCCCATCATTTTTCTTTTGTTTCCATATTTTGTTTAATGCATGACAAATGTGTCGATCTCTAACTGCCCCTCTATGATCGTATACATGTATGTGCAGGAGAATTTTGGCCGTCAGGAGCAGCACTTGGAGCAGCACTACAACGACGTGCTGCAGACGCTGTCTCAGCGATATGACGAGAGGTCGGCTGGACTCGAGGAGGAGAAGAAGGGCAAGCTGGAGGCCCTGTACAGTCAGCTGCTGGCTTGCGGTCAGGCGATGGATGCCTCTAAGGAGCTCATTGAGACGGCCCAGGAGATCTACCGCAGCCAAGACAAGAGGCTGTTCCTGAAGGTGTTCTAACGTTCCAATGTGCAGATTACAGTTGCATACGTGATGACAAATCAAAGAAACTACTGTGATTGTGGATAAAAAAAATATTGATTAGTAATTGCTTTCTTCATTGACAGACAGTTACACCCACCATTAAAAGGTAATTATTATTATCACATGGTGTGACACTTCTCTGGCAGTGAGTGCAGTGTGATTTCAAACAGCTAACCATTAATGGCGCGGAGTTATGTTGCGTTTCCAGATGGTTTTGCCTGTAGTTTCAGACTAATGTTATGTAACTAGATCAGTGGTGGTAAGTAAAACTACTAATACTACACAGCAAGTTACTAGTACTTATATACTTATTTATTTACCCTATCTGTTTTAATATTGTACATGATTTATGATTGATATTACTCATGCTTTAATGTGTATGTTGCATTTACTGTTGTAGTCGTTTAAGGCTGAGCTCATTTTAACCTCTTTATTTACAGTTGGATAGTTTAATCAGGTGGTACGGCGGCGCACGGTCACCTCACAGCAAGACGGTTGCCGGTTCAAACCTCAGCTGGGGCCTTTCTGTGTTTGCACGTTCTCCCCATGTCTGCGTGGGTTGTTAAACAAATGTAGTGGATTATTTTCCTCTGAAATGGTGTGAAGTAGACGTATAAAGTTGCATAAAGTTAGATTCCACCACTGAAGTAGACACGGTTTGAGCATGAAAGTAAATTCTTGGCCTTAGTTTGTGTAAAAAAAAAAACCAAAACCTTACTCAAGATCTTAGAAATCAGAGCTTGTTTTCTCTGCCTTTCTTTTTCCACTACACTAGGATTGAGGAGTTTGCCAAAGAGGATATTGACCTCACGTTGACTACAAGTCTTGAGTTCAACACGCCGCTCGCTGACCTGTCAGACGTCAAAACCATGATGGACTCCATCAACGTTGTTCCAGGTCTGATTTTCCAAACCGTCATCTCAGTTTGTAGTACCCAGATGAAGGTTAATATTCTGGTTGCCCAGTGAACTGATTTACAAGCTTTAAGTGTTTTACACAGGGTGACACTGTCAACACCCATTTGATGATTTAAAGACTGCTCAATAAGGGGAGAACGCGTTTTATTGACGCTAACAACAGAGAGCGGCTATGATGAGTAGACTCCATCGATTCAAAGCATCTCCGTTAAGCATGGGAAGATAGGAGAAGATAGGAGGTGACGGCGGATGATGGAAACTATCAGTTGAATCTCGCTGAACATCCTGAAGGAAACAGAATTACAGGATTACAATGATATTTAAAGCATTTAAGCAGCATCTAAGGACCGATTTAACCGGAGGAAGACAGGATAAGATCGTTGCTCAGATATTTTGACAGCACGGCAAAGTGGAAGCGACACAGAAGATTAGAGCAAGAAGAAACAGCAGAAATTCACCCGGGGAGGAATAAAGAGCTTATATAAAGAGGCAAAGAGCTTATATCAGTGTAGTCATACACCTTCATATTCCAATCTCTCATCAACTGTCCTGTTTGTGTACATGTTTAGGCTATCATGAATAGTAAATACAGTTTTAAAGATAAGAATTCATAAATACCTGGTTACCCTCTGATGGTATAACCTGACAACAAAACCATGTTAATAATGTTTCTCCAACATAAAACAAAAACAGCTCCATCTGCCCCAGTAATCAACCCCCAGATGCCCAACTCTGCCACGCAGACGTCCCTGCGTGTGTGCTGGAGCTTGTTCTCCGACGACACGGTGGAGTACTACGAGCTGTACTACAGACCAGTACTGGAGGACACACCAGCAGACACCTGCGCGCCACATGGTATTAAACACACTGACATTGCATGCTAACACCCTCTCCTGTTGAAATACTTTGCTATTGATGTGGGAGTCTTCTGGTTTCTCCAAAGGATACTGGTAACATGTGTTTGTTGAGTACGGCCACACATAAATCTGTTCTCCATTTTCAGTCAGCAACATTAAAGTGAAGGAGACCCACTGCACCGTGACAGATCTGCTGCCCAATGCTCAGTATGAGCTGTGGGTGACTGCTACCAACACCACAGGCATCAGCCCGGCGAGCGAGAAGGCCCTATACATGACAGGTAATGCAGGTCTCACTCCTACAGCTACGTGAGAAGTCATTAAACTTGTGACAGTTGAACAGTTGTGACAGTTGTGTTCTGTTGTCTCAGGATGTCCCCCAAAATCACTTTCACGTGTGTTTTTTTTTTTTCCCTCTATTTTGTTCTTACTCCAGCCTCACACGATTGATGTTAGAGAAAATGAGGTCTAAATCATTGATTTCTCTCTCCGCCTAGTGCCATCGCCTCCAGTGATCAAGCAGCGGGAGTGTACTAGCTGTCCCGAGGCTGCTCTGATCCGCTGGGAGTCCGGAAACACCAACCCTGTAGACTCTTACACCGTGGAGCTCAGTGAGACGGGTACTGACGGCACCCAGAGCGGCGTTACTGAGTAAGAGCCGTGTTATAAACACACACCTGCGGGCAGGTTCAACGTAAAAAACAAATTGTAATTTGTCATGTTTGTTTAAAGTGTTCACACACAGAGAGATAAAGTTAAAATAGCGCAGTTAAAACAGATGCTCAGAGCTTCAAAGACGCAGTACCCCATGATATTTGTCTTCCCTGGCCTGTCCTTTTAATAAGGCTTTTGCTTCAATACATCCATAAACAAGCCCGTGTTAGTGCTTGCCTGGGATGTTTGAGGTCCCATGGTTATAGAGCTGCTGAATCAAGACACACTCTGTCCTAGAAAATCTATTCTTAGCTTCAGCTCCTGCAGCACTGTTAGCCTCAGCTAGAATGCTGTCCTCACATTTTGGGGTCATTTTCATTTTTCATCCGGTCACTTCAGAGAACAGTCAAACCATTTATTTGACTAGTTTGTGTGTATGTGTGTGTGTGTGTGTTTTTTTTTTCTTGCATAGAGGAGCTTGACTTGTATTAACTGAAATAGGTCCATGTCCAAATATGACAAATCTCTTACTTCACCACCCCATTTATCCGCCTGGTGTTTCGCAGTGTGTGAGACAAGATGTTATTTCAAGGCTTCACACTCCGGTAGGGGCATGGAAATAAAAGCTGATCCAAGAGGTTGTCATTGTTGCGCATTTCAACAAGAAGGAAGTGATATCAGCCCTCCGTCGAACTGGTTAATCCCCCTAGGTCTATAGTAGCCGTGCCCACCTGTCAGTGTCTGATCCAGCTGCAGACAGGACGGCGTTACCTCATCTCTGTGAGAGCAGTCAACATCGGCGGGCCCAGCGACAGCAGTGAAGTTATTACTGTCTCCACAACAGGTGAGAAGCATCACGGAGGAGCCTGCTCATCGTACTTCTGGAAGATCAGTTGACTAACAGTGGAAATATACATCTATTTATTTATCCTTTACTCTTTTTTTTTTGTAATTTTATCCATTTATATTTTATCCAATTACTCTTAATCAGACCGTCAATGAATAGCTGGTTTTTAATTTTCATTGTATTGCCTGTTAACTATAGTTAAGTAATTGTAGTGAGGTAGAAGTATAAAGTAGCATCAGAGTCATCAGAGACTTATTTAAGTTACTTTCCATAGCGGCTTTTTACACGTTCATATGAGGCCTAACAACAACAACACGCTCTTACCTGTGCAGGTACACTCTTCTATCTCCTGGAGGACAGTGCCCATCCTTGTCTGTCCATCTCTGAAGATGGCTTCACCATATTTTACGGAGATGAGGAGCTGCCAATTAGTGCTGTGGCCTTAGATGACACCTTCACCAGGTATACAGCACGGTGTGTGACAGATGATGAGAACATTTAAGATAACCGTGTATGAGTGAGGATCAAATAAGAATGTGTGTGTGTGTGTCCGTACAGATGTGTAGCTGTCCTGGGAGATCTGATTCCAGTGCGCGGCCGGCATTACTGGGAAGTCGAGGTGGATGACGGGACAGAATACAGGATCGGAGTTGCGTACGAGGACACGGAGAGGAACTCGTACCTCGGTGCCAACAATACCTCCTGGTGTATGAGACACATTCTCACTCCATCCAGGTAACTGCTGCACACCACTTTTGTTAGAATAGCAATCATTTCTGTGGATGTCATTAACCCTAATATCCTGTTTGTCAGCTGGTCATATGCTCTCCATCTGTGATTGATGTCCACAGACAGGATTACTCCTGAATTCAACAGCGGGTTTCTGTTTTTGGTGTCTTGCAATGATCTGACCCCAAACTAGTTTCTAGCAGATTTTCACTGCACAATTTTCATGGCCAAACGAAGTCACATTAACCACGTTATTGTGATATTATTGATGTATATTTTTTATTATTTTATTGCATATTTAGTGTCTTATTTTGGACAAAAACTAAATGTTGAAATATCATGCTTATCATCAATATTGTTACATCACAACACCCCTACACCATACGTAATGCCACAGAACAACATACTGTACATATTGTTGTTGGCAAACATGGACTTTAGGGTTACTTCCATATTGTTTGTAGCAGATTTGTGGGTTGCTTATTTTTCTACATAGTTTTTTTTTTTTTTTAATAAGGTCAGAAGAAAAAACTTTAGAGGACTGTTACTTTACATAAACAGCAGAGGGGTCTGTGTGACCTTAGACAATGAGGATGTAGGCAAAGTTTCAACAAAACACGCTTAATTACTTTTTGAAAAATACAGCTGGGAATCAGAAACTGGCATTTGTTTTTCACAAGTTGATCTATCAGCCAATCTGACACAATTAGCCCTCTGACTCTGAGGGACTACTACTGCAGTTCATGGAAACTGGGCCATGTACATATATTTAGCTTCCAGAAATTTTTCCTTTCCTAAGCAAAAAACGGTGCATCCGCTCTATGTAAAACTAAGCCTATTGAAGGTAGACGAGCCCCCACAGTTGAATATCTGTTACTTTATAAGTGTTGCTATGGCAACTCTTCTCGGGAACAAAGCAGGACAGTTGAATCGTTACATTCAGCGAATCGGAGCGGCATAATCATACAAGCCCTGGATGTGGTTTTCATTGTGAGGCCTCTTCTCTGCGATTCTGCCTACACACAAATTAACAATCACACTTCTCAGTTTCCTTTAATCCACAGCCATGTGAAATCCTGTTGGCTCATGATTCAGCATCTGCTTTGATAGTGGCTGACAAAACCAGTTATCCCCGACAGGATGAAAGCTTTATATTTAGAACTTCTTTGCGGTCCACGATCATAACGTTGCCTTCTTCTTCTTTTAGGCATAAATATGAGTTTCTGCATCAACAGCTGGAGTCCTGACCTGAGAATTACAGTGAACCCGGTGCGGATCGGAGTGGCACTGGACTATGACAGGGGGTCTCTGTCCTTCTTTAACGTGGATCTGAAGCAACACCTACATACCTTCAACGCTCACTTCCGAAATTACGTCCAGCCTTGCTTTGGTATGGACAATCCAGGTGCTCTTACTGTACATAACGGCATAGAGGCTCCCGAGTACGCGTTCATCTGACACCAGCTTGACGTAACTTTTATTTTTAATACTTACCGAAGTTCAGGGTGATCAAAAACATAAAAGAATATGTGGCATCTGATGACAATAAAGGGTTTTTCAGTTGTTTTTATTATAGTATTCCATGGGAACAGGCATACACCATTTTCCAAGATATGAAAAAGTTTCACTGAATTTTACAATATGTATTTATACCATCAGCAACTGCAGCAGACCAAATGTTTAAATAAAAAAGAAAAATAAAGGAGGTCATATGGGGCTTGTTTTTGATTAACAAAAGATGCTTTGAAAAATGAAATAAAAATGTTTTAAGAAAATCCACTTGGAGTTATTATACAATTTTATTCACATCCTAAAAAAAAAGGAAAGAAAATCCACCCTGAATATTTCCACACTGTTAAAAGAGGCTATTTTGGCTATTTCTGCCATTTAAGGCATTTGTAAGTGCATGATTTAGAGTCGGGCCATTAGAATAAGAAAAAAAATAAAGGTTTCTACGGCAATAAACAAGGGAGAAAACAGTGTAGGAAAGAAACTAAAATCTCTAATGCTGTGTAGACACAAGATCTGTTACATTTTAAGTTAGTTGGCAGGTTGTCTATATTTACATAAGCTTTATAGGTGACCATAAATTTAAATATGGCCACCTTTGACTAAAAACAGTTCACACCCGTCGTGTGAGGGGTTGTGGAAATGCATTCTGGGACAATTGAAACACAAAGCAACAGGACAAAAATAAAAACCCTCCTGCCAGGAAAGCATCAGTAGGTGGTGATGATTGAAAAACTATACCAGTGTTTTTGCACCTTCAGCCTACTTAAGTTATTGTGTACTTTGTTACGGCTATATAAAAACTGTCAAAGGTAAAAAGTAAGGGTACAGTCAGACAGGAGCAGGAAATACCTTTTTACTTCGCTGATTAACCAGCTTTAATCGATGCTGACACTCACTCACTCATTCACCGTCTACACTGCGTGCACAATTATTAGGCAAGTTGTATTTCTGAGGATTAATTTTGTTGTTGTACAACTACAGTGCTCTTGGTCAATCCAAAATGTTAACAAACCCTCAAACACCATTATTAGGCAACCATTAGTGTGCAGAATTATTATGCAACTAAATGAAAAACAAAGATTTTCCCATCTCACTTGTTTATTTTCACCTGTTAAAGTGAAGAGAGTCTGGGAGAGCCTCCCAGAGACGTGTACTGTTTACCTTCACTGTAAATTTCCTGCTTAAGGAGACAAAAAGTTCTCAATAGGGTTTAAGTCCAGTGTAGAAGGGGGCCAGGTCAGTTTTTCATCTTTAAGGCTTTTACTGGCCAGCCACGGTGCATGTGATGGAGCGCTGTCTTGCATAAAAATCTGCATAAAAGTCTTCTTGAAAGATGCAGACTTTTTCTCTGTACCACTGCTTGAAGAAAGTGTCTTCTAAAAATTGGCAGTAGGTCTGAGAGCTGATTCAGTCCATTTTCAACCAGAAAAAGTCTAACTGGCTCATCTTTAATAATAAGATGAGCTGCCCATTCCAGTACCCTAGTCCACCTTGCTGGCATCTGAGTCGAAGTTACTGATCTAACCACAGGCCCATCCGTCAAGAGTCACTCTCATCTCATCAGTCCACAAAAATCTGTCTTCAGATATTTCTTGGCCCATTCTTGACGTTTCAACCTGTGTGTCTTATTCAGAGGTGGTCGGGTTTCAGCCTTTCTTACCTTGGCCACGTCTCTGAGAACTAAACACTTCGTACTTCTTGACAGGTAGGTTGCAGTTGTGGAATATGGCAGCACTGGAGGACAACAGGTTCCTGGTAGCTTCATGTTTGATTCTTCTCAAATCTTTGGCGGTTAATTTGCGTCTTTTCTCCTCGACACGTTTCTTGCGACCCTGTTGACTATTGCCAACAAAACATTTGGTGGTTCTGTGATCGCGCCCCAATATCTTTGTGATTTGTTAGGACATTTGACTGCTGCATCCCTCTAAAAGACTTCTTACAATTTGAATTAGAGTCAGTTAAATCTCTTTTGGCCCATTTTTCCTGAGGAGATGAATCTGCCTAATAATTATGCACACCTTGATATAAAGGCGTTGATCTCAGGCCACACCCTTCCTCGTAACACAAATACACATCGCCTGAGATGCATTAAATCCAACAAGCATTCAAGTTTATACAACTTGGAGTTGGAAATTATGAATAAAATATTATATATATTTATATTATATATAAAATAATCACTTGCCTAATAATTGTGCACACACTGTATATCTTAAATCATTATTAATATTCCTGGTGTTACCATTTTACCATGTAAAAAGTGAGCCAGGCTCAGATTTAGAAGCTGGGTACATGAAATAAACAAAGCTTTCAGCGACTGTCCGATTGGCAGCCACAGTGCGACGTCGGGCTGCATTTTTTTCCCTAAAAGTTGGATCAAGCACAACTTCTCCACAGTAGGTCGCTGCGTTCGTTGTAGACACCCATGCTGCCTGCAGAGCGGCACCGCGAATAAATAAAAAAAACCTATGTTTTCACCACAGTGCCGCACCCCGTCTGCATGTACCCTAAATAAAGCTGGATGCAGAAAGTCGTACGAGAAACTGGTGTGTAAAGGGCTGACGGAGGTGAATGGAAAACTATGTCTGAGGAAAAACGGCCAAAGGATTTTATATTTTATTTGGAAAATGGTCAGCTCCTCTCTTTGTAGTAAAACACTGGTATTATTCTAAAAACAGTGTGTTGATAATGCAAGGTGGATTTTTCCTTTTATGGGGTTTGAGAACTGTATTGATGTACTGGATGTAGACTCTGGGGTCTGTGCGTATCCGGGGCAGTGGGAACGGGGCAGGGACGGGGGTTATGAGTTATCGGTCTTACTGCTGTGTGTCCTTTCCTCCTCTTCGTCAGAGGAGTCTCCTCCGTAGGGCACTAGCCCTGATGAGTCTTCGGCCGCTTTGGACTTCTTCTCGCACGCCTCCTCTTGAACGCCTGTAAGGGGACAATAAAAATGGAGAGACAGAGAAAAGTAGAAAGAAGGTGGAGACATGCGAGAGAGGGAGAGGGTGGGGAGGTAAAGAGAGGGAACAAAACAAAAAGGAAACCCATTGAGGAGCCCCTTGTTAGCGGTGGTTTTTGAGTTCGTTTGATCCACAGCCAGGGGAGGGAAGATATCAAATGAAACGGCAGCAGAGCACACATCCATAACAGGCAGGTCCGGGGACACATGTTGAGAGAGAAAACAAGGGAAAGACAAAAAACATATACAAGAAGAGCATGTTAGTGGGCTTGTGGGGTGAGAGATTCACACAGGTCTCCACTCCTCCCCCATTCCTCCATGGGGGGGAGATGCCATTTCATGTAACAGACAACTCTACAGAAGAAATGTCTGAGTACTCGGGCTCTCAGAATTTTGGGAAATAACGGGATGCATACCCGTTGACGCGCCGCTGGTGGGCAGGCTGGTTGGGTCATCCATCGCCACGTCTCTAGGCCTTTTACGTGCAACGGGGGCGGGAGCCACAAAGGGGGGTGGTGGAGGAGGCATCAGGATCCTGAGGAGAGAGAGAGAAACGTCAATATTTACGCCACACAAGATTCATGAAGAACATGCAAGAGAAATCTATCTATTAACACACCTTTCTACTACTTTCTCCTCTACAACACTGGAAGAAGGAAACTCAGGCTCCTGATGAGCGGGACCCTCTGGAGAGTTGCTGGTAGGCTAAAACAGACAAAAAAAAAAAATAGCATTGAAAAAGCATGTAAGACAACTTTAACGCACAAAGGAAAGGTTTTATGACACTTCTCAAAGAAATAAATGTTGATAGCCAGGAAATCTGTACAGGAGTTAAGATGTAGACATTGGTATGACAGACAATGGTATGAGTTGGTACGTGTGTGTGCAATTCTACGATTCTTCAGTAACATGTGCAGGCGTTAGTCTTCAAGCTGACCTGCTCTTCCTTAGCGCCCTCGTGGAAATGACGTTTGGGACTTCCTGAGTCAGCGGGGGTGTTTAAAGATCCTTCAGCCTCCACCGTGTCACCGCTGCCGGGATTCTTAAGTAAAGCAAAAGCAACGCAATGATGCTGCAGCAACATTTCAATGAACTAAAGCTTCAAAAGCGCCTCAACTTGGTACAAAAACATTTAACATGACAGTTTTAGTTGGAGTTGAGGTGAGTGTTGATTTAAAGAGGTTTGAAAAGTTAGCAGCCGGTCAATTCCCTTGAAAGAATCAATACTGAGAACAATAATCAGTGGAAGCCTTAACCATTGATTACCTGGACGAGATAGGGATGCGGTTTTCTAGGACACACCGGATACTGAACCATTGCCTGAGAAGATGGAGGGTTTGTCGACATGTTAGAATGACTTGGGGGACCATTTGCATTACTCCAATAACCACTGGCTCCTGGGTACGCTGAATATCCGCCAGCATACCCATTTGCTGTGTAGTTATACCAGGACCCCTGGCTAGAGTAATTGCTATTAGGTGGAAATCCATGTGCTGGGTATGCTGAAATGAAAGTATAGAACGTGGAGTTAATAGCATATATCACATGAATGAATAACGGTGTTCTGACAACTCTGACCTACTACTTCAACCTATTGTTGGGCCACTAAAGACGTCAAGGGCGGATAAATTTACCAGGAGAAGAATGCAGTCAGCTAGTGTCTGATATTTGGTCACCCTGGTGGAATTAGTTACAAGGCGTAAAAGAATACTCACGTTGTGTTGAGCCTGTGGCTGTGTACATCGACACCATGCGGGCGTGCTCGGCTCTCACCTGGATAATGAGAGAAAACTACGTAAAGGGCCGGATAACGATCTGCAAAAGGCTGTGTTAACTTTCAACAGTCGGGTTGGATTGTGGGTAGGTGCAGAGCACGCAAAACCTATCTCTGGAGATCAGGTGGTTCACGCTACCGCGTTTACTTTAGGAGGTGGGTATCGGTGAGAACTATACGCTTCAATAGTTTCACCTTCTTAAACCTCCCGTTTGGCTACGAATTCAGTGCAGCTCCACAGTTTTATTTGTGGTGACAATGTGATGAACTCACAGTTTCCAGCAGACTCTCAGTGAGTCTCTTCGCTGCCTCCAGCCCAGCTGCATTTGGGTGGCTGCAACACACAAAAGGCCATTGTTAGAATATGATGAAACACACTGAGAGCTAACAGAGCAAAAAGAATAGTTTTAGATTTTATATGCAAGCAGGGCTGTTAGATAACTGTTTGAGTCACACATGAGACTGAAACTGGAGTTAAAGTTTGACCCGACTGGATTACTTCAGACAAAATAATCTTTACAGGAAGCATGTCGCAGTCAAGCCCTGTTATGATTTAGTTTTGAGTGGGTAAATTTAGGTTGTTTATCATTTTGCAGTTTATCCACCTTGAAAACAAAATGTTCCTTTGATAAACTGTGAAGAATAAACACTTTAAAAAGGCTGTAATCAATGTTGCCGAGTCCAGCAGTGGTTTACATGCTCGAACAGACCGGAATGCCACCAGGCTCTACTTTCCAGCTTGAACTTTTAGCCATGTGGTGCTACCAGCTCAACCACATAAAGCTGAACTAGAACCAATGATAAGAACTTAAAAAGTTGTGCGCTTGGAGTGAACATACCTGATGTAGACATACAGAGGCTCAAAAGACTCCCGTTTCGACGCTTGTTCGATGTAACCAGAACTTTTCCCCCTGAGAAAGACGCGAGCCCCCGTCTCCGTCTGGATGTGACTCAGGTACGAACCTCCCGGACCCTCAACCTTTTCGTTCACGTTGAATGAGGGCAACGCCTGGTCCAGACCCACGAAAATCTTTGTGTGCACAAAACTCTGGGGATGGGTGAGACATGTGACTTATTATTTATGTCCTGCACATTAAGGGTGTTTATTGACATTTAAAATAAGTTATAGTTAGACTAAAACAGGTAAAACGGCTTTGTAAGCAGATGCAGTAATCCAAGGCTTTTCCCTGTAGGCCACAGATGTTCTCACTGCTACTTCATCTGGGAGGTGGGTATCAGTGAAGGCAACATGGTCTTCATTTGCCTCACTTTCTTGACCTCCATTTGTAATATAAAATCCTGCAGTTCTTTGCAGCTAACTACCTCCGTCAGCACTGTTTAGACTGTACACTCGGCCATTTCCAATAGCCAACAGAGGTCATGTCTGCCTACCCCTGAATGAGGAGCTGCAGGCCGGTGTCCCTGTCCTGGCACTGAGTTGGTGTTGGGCATCCGTGGCACAGGTGGGGTAATGCTGGGACGAGGAGGCTGAGGGTAGAGTGTGAGAGGAGGCATTACAGGCACCTGTTGGCCTCCTGATGCTGCCGAAGCCCTCAACAGGTCTTCTGAGATGATCTCCTTTATCCTCAAGACGGCCTCTGGTGTTACAGAAAAGTCAACAATGCCAACGTTACGTTAGATTAAGACGATTTCAGACTCTGCGTGTTGACCAGATAAAAAAGGGTGTACTTACTATTGACTTGCTCTTGATTCTTTCCCTGGACGTGCAAATACAACGGTCTTTGTCTAAAAGAGAGCAAAAGAGAAATGTCATGGACAAAAGAACGTCTGCACTCTCCCAGACATCTGCTCTCTTCGCCATGATCAGTATCTGATTTAGTTAATTTCAAATTAGATGAACATTACACTCTGGTAGATATGTGAAAGGTAGGGTGTGAAACTGAAATATATTGCAAGACCTGACTTCATTAGAGCTGCCCAAAGTCTATGCCAAATAGTAAGCTACAGCTGTTATTTTAAGACACAGACTCTCAGATTAGGGATGTCCCACTCAAGTTTTTCTGCCCCAAGCAAAAAACATACCCTGCTTTTCCCTTTTCAGCGTCGGTCATGAAATGACCTTTAGTCGAGACGACTGCTCCACTAAACTGTCGGATCTAAAAGAGGTAATAGGAAATTTGATTAATACTTCAGAGGGATTGTTAGGGAGTGTTTATTTATATTTCTCACTGTGTGGTGTGTGAAATATTAACACTGCCATGGCCACTTTCCACTTACCTCCTCCTGTGTCTTGCCTTTAGTAAGAAGGTCCCTGCAATTTAGAGGCACATCATTTATATCAACCTCTGTGACCACCATATCTTCTGTAACTGCTGGCACAGGCACACTTGGAGGCGTCTAAAAGACGTGTGAAATAACAAAAAAAACAAAACAACTAATGAATGCACACATAAAAAAGCACACACATTATTTGCCGAACAGATTTAAATCACGTTCACCTTTGCGAGTAACGGCGGAGGAGTCAGCAGCTTTCCCTTCGCCATTAACATGGCATTTATTTTGGCAGCCATGGCTGCGGCCATTTCTACTCCTCCCTGAGGCGGTGGCTTTTCTCCCGTTTGTGGTGGCTGAGACTCTGCGGTGCTGTCTGAACCAGGAGCGCCGACGACTCCTGATAAAGAGACGGCGTGGCCTGCATTTTCACTACTCCTCTGCTGCCTCACGTCTACACTCTGTTTGGGCTGAGCGGGCTGATCCCATCGGCTGGTTAGGCACCTGAGAACACAGAAAACAAACAAACACAATGTTAAACAAGAAATAACCGCATACAAGTCGCTGGAAAACAGCTGAGGGGCGAAGCCTCTTCGGTGTCCTTTGACTGAATATTTTCTATGATGTTATGATTGTTAGATCAGAAACCAGTTTAACTTGTTAACTGGTGTGGAAACTGGGAGGACCTCAGGGTGCATGTTAATCCCTTGCATGCTTCCTCTGTCCTTGTATGTATCGTATTATTAGAAATACTAAAATGTAGTAGAAAATACTTGATGAAGCATGTTCGTATACATTTGTAGGTGGTTCTTTACTGTAAATAATCACAATATTTTTTCAAAAAGGACTCATTTGACCTTCAAAAGGTATGCAGAGATGAGAGTGTGATCTATTATTTAGCCAAAGAGATCTCATTTCATCCACTTTGACTTCAGTCTGTCTCTAGAAATTATTCATTAGTCACTTACACCTTGATTTGTCTGCTTTCTCAGCTCTGCATGCTCTCACAGACACACTCGTAAACAGAGCTAAAAGACGCGTCTTTACGGGTGAGTGGTGGTGGTTTTAAACAGGCCATCAATTGATAGAGACCTCTGTGCTTTAGCAGAAGGCTAACGCACAGTTTGCTCCAATTTTAAGAGGTCAGTTAGTTGCCAGTTGTCCAGCTAAACCAAAGTTAGCCTAGCGGCTAACAGCTTGGCAAGCTTAGCAAGTTACGATCCTGATTTTTAACGTTCACATTACCAATAAATGTATTCAAGACTTGAAAGGAATATATTAAGAGTGCTCTGTTAACACACACGGACAGGACAGCCTACTCTTTTTTTTACCTTAAACCTCACAAATTATCACCCCCTCCGCAAACAAATGTTTGTGAGCAGGCCTAGAGGCTAAAGCTAGCCGTTTGATAAACAACGCTAGCTTAGCTTAGCTTAGCTTAGCCGGCTAGCTCGCTTGCTTGCTTTCTTGCTCAGATTTTTTTAATCACGCTATCAGATACATTCACTTACGGTGTTTGTCCTGTCATTCCCGAAGACATAGCACCACTCCGCTAAATCTGCAGTGAAAAATTAAAACACGTTTCTAATGTAGTTCACGCTGCTCGACGGTAGCCATGGATCTGCTCCCTCTCTCCGCCTCTCTCTCGCTCTCTCTGGCGCCGGCGACTTCTTCCGACGACTTGGCGGAAGTTAAACTGTTTTCCTGTTATGTAACAGGTCACTTGTCAACATTATAATTGGACACCGGCAGAAAAAGAAAGCCACGTTTTTTTAAATAATTGACTGCGAATTGAGTTCATAAGTGTAGAAAAAAATCAAAAGATTATAGATAGATAGATCTATTTTCATGAGTTCATGCCCAGGGCTGGATTAATCTGAGGAGGGGTCATGGGGCAATAAAGAGCAGCTGGGCCCCCTGTTAAAGGTACAGGCACATTACACTCCCAGGTATACTTAGTATTCACTGTCTTTCACTTCATTTGAACACCATACAATACAATGGTTGAACCATGCGACAACACTCGTGGCTGCAGTTCCTCAAACGTCCACTCGAGGCTGGCTACAGAACGAGTCATTCTCCATAAAAGCCTCCATGGTAAAATGTCCAGCTTCACAGCAGAAATAGACATGTTTACAGCCTGGTACAAAAAACTGCTTTGGTCTCTATAGCTAATTTCCCCGTTCATAATAACTGTACTAAGGGTAGAAGACTTAAAGTTATGCGGAATTGGCTTGTTTGAGCATCCAGCCTCAGGTCCACCAACCTTTAACAAAGACAATAATAATAACTTTATTTATACAGCACCTTTAAAAACAAGGTTTACAAAGTGCATTACAAAGCAGAAGGCCAAACAAGTTAAAATTCAGAATAAGTAAAACAAAACAAAAAACAACTGAAAACAGACAGAGTGATAAAATTGGATATTCTTTGATTTGTAAAACTTAAAGTAATACCAGAACAGTAGTAGAATGTATAAATATATATAAGATTGGAGCATAAAAGGGGAACTGATAACAAAAAGCAGGTCTGGTCATCTCTAGTTTTGAATCTTGACCTTGGACCAGGCAAAAGTGACCTGCTCAAGGATCTGTTGGTGCGAACTGGCTTGTATGGGGTCAACAGGTCTTTAAAAGTGATCAGTAAAATCTTAAAATCAATCCTAAAGGGGGCCAATGGAGGGATGCTATTATCAAGACAGATATTCAGTGTCCGATAAATTTACACACTGCCAAAATTACTCATGCAGTGTGTTGAGAGTGTAAGTTTCATTATGATGTTTAGTATATTACCAACAGACCAACTTCCTCAAACTCAGCTGTGACAAATCAGACCTGATCATTATCGCCCCCAAATCCCTCATGAAAACCACAGACAGTTTCTGCCTCACCATCGATAACTCCACCCTGTCTCCATCCCCCCACAGTCGCAACCTCAGAGTCATCTTTGACAATAACCTCTCCTTTGAACATCACATAAAGCAAATCACCAGAACTGCCTTCTTTCATCTCAAGAACATTGCCCGACTCCGCCCATCACTCTCCTTCTCTTATTCATGCCTTCATCACTTCCAGAACATCCAAGCACATCCAGCACGTTTGCTCACCCGCACCCATGATCACATCACTCCTGTCCTCCAGAAACTCCACTGGCTCCCAGTGCATTCAGTTCAAAATCCTCCTCCTCACACACAAAGCCCTCCATAACCAGGCCCCTTCTTACTGACTTGCTCCATTGCCACAATCAATCCCACAGCCTCCGTTCATCTGATGGAAAACTTCCTGACTCCACCACTCAGGAGGACCAAGCACCGAACACTTCCACATTACAAACCGTAGCATCACACAGATTGTGTAAAATGTGTAATTGCGGAGTGAAAGTCACACATCAACTTTGACACAGATCTGAGTGAAACTGGATCATATTTTATAGAGCAAATGTTTTCTCATTTTCCCTCTGATGTCTTCCAGATGTCTTGGCGATGGGCAGTTAAGTGAACTGCTGCAAAGTGAAGCTGCTGTTAGCTAGTTATCTCAGTCAGTGAGTGTTAGGAGCACTGAGGGGAGCCACCTGTGTCCTGCCTGAACTGGAGTCGGGCAAGCAGGCGATGTAATCAGACTGGCAGCCTCTAGGCCCATACAGAGAATGTTGGAGGAAGCTAAAAAAAGAAAAAGGAGAGAGTGATCAAGCAAGGGGCCAAGAATAAATGTCGGACTGGCATTTCAGTCGTTGGTGAGACCTTTGTCAAATAAAAGGGTACAAGACAGACACAGAGCCGGGCTTTTTGCTGTCAGTCATAATAGCCAGCTGCAATGTCTTATGTTGCTGGACTTGCTTGACTTTTATACAAATTAAGTTAGAAATTATTAAGAGGAAAGAGACCGTCCGCATAAGAAAATTTAAAGTATGTGTTGTTTGTCCAAATGCTTAAAATGACCCAGATGTAGCTGACATGGACCTCTAGCAGCAGGGTGAGTTATTGACTCGTTCGCCAGGAATGAAGGTGGAAGTTGAATGACGCCATCTTTAGCGACACAAAACCTTGATGAGAGGAGGTTGCGGTGGATAGATGAGTCAACAAAGTGACATGGGAACCCATTGTTTATTGCCACTTTCCTACTAACAGGCAACATTGTCTTCTTCTAACCATGACCACAATCATTTCCAAGTAGTTTCTTCTTTTTTTGTTTGCATCATCTTTCCCTGACCCTAAGGCGTGTTTGTGCCTGAACCTTACAGGGAGAATATGTACATTTTGAAAGAATAACACATTGTTGATGATAAGCAATGAAACACCTCCTTCCTTTATCAGTTCAATACAGTGTGGGGTTTTGCTGCTACAGTCTTACTTGGTCAGGTATGACCAGTAGATTATGGTGGCTTATGTTAGCTAACATTAGCAAACTTTAGGTAAATATTGCTGCATAATGCACTTGCACTGACTCACTCCACTGACTTTATGACTCTTTCCCACGTAGTGTTTTAGCTGGAATGAGCAGCAGGATATGAGTTAGGCTGTTCCTACCCCAGATGAGATCTGCTAGCCGAACACTCAATTGTGCAACCCTGAAAGAAGAGTGGATTTGTCCAAAGAGCAATCTTTTACAGTTGGGCGAGGTTTTCAGTTATCCTCCATGTAATTTGAGATGTGTCTTTTGCCTGAAAATATCGAACACCTTTGATCCAAACATGCATTTTCTGTAACCACATATCCTCAGCAGGGCCGTGACAAGTCGCCAGTTTATCGGAGGGCATGTAGAGACAAACAACCATTCGCAAGTTAGATTCACAAATTAACCACGACTGCGGGAGGAAGCTGAAGTACCTGGAGGGAACCCATGCAGACATGGAGGAGAGCATGCAAACTGCACATACAGAGGTTCAAACCAAAGAAACTTCTTACTGTGAGACTACCGTGCACCACCGTGCCACTCCTGAGCCAAACATAGTCCTTTCTTATCCACATTTGTCTCTAAAAACACAGACAAAGTAAAACAAGTAACCTAAAGCGGTAGTTAGACAGATGAGAAAAACGACAGGGAAAGATGACTTAAGAGGACAGGCATAGAGTAATTGCAGGAAATAGACCGCAAACTTATAATTGACATTATTTTATTTTTCATTGAATAGTTTCTAATTTTTTTCCGTGCCTTCAGACCAAGATGTGAATCAGAAGGAACAAACAAATCCCCTGATTGAGTGTACAATTCCGTCATAAGAGAGAAATAAAGATAACCATGGTCAATACACCTTATTCACCATCATTTTCTTAGCTGTTATGGCATTTATATACTGTTTAAAGAGGAAATATTCTTAATAAGCAACAATCTTTAACATATATTAGTATCCTAATCTGAAACCAGCCTTGAACAAAAAGCTTTTCCCTGGGTCTGTGCATAAGGATGTTGGACAAGTGGCCAAAATAGAATGATGTTTGATCAAAAAATCATTGCAAGCTGGCCTCTAGGAGACTGCTTAAAGACAGTGATAGACAACTCTGCGATCCACATCCTTCTGAACCATTTAGTTCTCTGTATACATGCTCTGCGTGACCATCCAATTCACAGGTATTCAGATAGCTATAATGGTTGATCTCATTTGCTGCAAATCCAGTGTAAAATTCATTGTCTATAAAAATATTGAGATTTACTTGAACATAACCTTCTGACTATGTTATAATAAAAACTACAGATGTCCGTTGCAGTTGCACAGTGGGATGTACTGTATAAATATTGTATAAAATAAGGCAGTCTTTTTCAGTAGGATAAACCAGATACAAAAAATTCTGGGAGAAAAAATTTTCAAGTCCAAAATGTTTTCACATATTTCTGCTGTTGTCAAATGTCAAGCGGTTTACAGCATTAAACCAAGAGTAAGGGATTGTTGCAACAATGAATACACCCACGCACCCACACCTACAACCCAAGCACACCCACACGTACGTACGCACGCACACACACACACACACACACGCAGACACACACGCACAGACGCACGCACATGCACACACAAACTCCTGATGATCAACAATAACAGCTTATTCTACAATGCAACATCCCATCCCTGGACAAATCACTGAGACGTAGACATTTCTAATATTGTTTACAGTGCAATACAAAAGTGTTCATTCAAACTGGTACTGTACTTTTGATAAGAAAATAAAAATGTTTAATATGGTAATGCTTCATATGAATAATAATTGTGAATTTTTTTTGAGAGTTATAGTAGTATTTGTCTTCATCAGCTTTGGCTTTTCTCTCTCTCTCTTTTTGAAATTCATTTTGTTCTTTTATTTATCAACGAATTCATTCATGAATTTTTAATATAGAAAATATGGAACATCTAAGAAAAATTAACATACCAAATCATCTGTAATTAGTTACCTATGATCATGATGTTGAGGTGTTTGTCTCTCAGCAGTGGCCTAAAGTAAAGATCCACTCCCTGACCCAAAAAAAAAAGAAAGTATCCCCCTCCCACATGTCTGTTATGACAGCTATGTGTCAACTTGGATGTGTTTCTGAAGGACACATGAATATATTGCCAAAAAAACAACGACGACAACAACAACAAAAAAAAAGCAGTGGAGTGTTCTTCCATGGTGTGGCCTCCAGGGGCAGAGGGAGCAGTCCTGCCTTGCTGCGAGCACAAGGATGGAGGTCAAAGGTGATTGTATGGCCTGACACCATCATATCCAGACCACACTTCCCATCCACTCCTCCAGTGTTGCTCGCTCCTTCAGTAAACAAGCAGTTTTTACTCAAACAGCAACTTCACAGGCAGACAGGAGAGCCACCACGGTAATTAGGGGGCGGATGCTTTGCCAGGAGGCCTGTAAGGACCCTCTCTCAGTCATGTCACTTGACCAGCTACACTGCGAATGCCTGAGAGGCATGAGAAGTTCATAAGAATGCTGTGTGTCCATGTCTGTTCGTCACAGTTCTCATCCGACAGGATTGTAAAGCCAGCAATGTCCCTGCTGCAATTGCCTGTCAGAAAGTCCTTCTGTGGTTTCTGTATGGACGGACATGTGGACGCTCGGCGTGCTACAGAAGCAGGAGAGTGAAGGCGAGGAGGCCCTTTGGCTGGCAGGGAGAGAGACGCCCCCAGCACGAGAGAGAGGAGGCCTACCCCCAGACTGCAGAGTCCCAGGGCTGGACACTGCAGCAACCTACTCGGGAGGCGGTCGCAGGCTGTGCAGCTTCCTCTCATCCAGGCCTTTCCAGTACTTGAAGTTGTTGTCCAAGTGCTGCATAAGATTGGGGAGGTCTGCAAAAGCTGGAGAGACAACAGAGAAGTTGAAGCACAATATCAGATATAGCAGTTTTTTTTATTAGGCCAACCTTTTCTCTACCACTACTCATGCTTACACTTAAACTCAGGGAATATACAGACACTGACAACCAATACAAAAAGAGTGTAAGTCAATGGATTCATTTTAACTGACCTGAGCCATGGATTGCTGTGGCTGTAGCTGAGTTGGTGGCCTATCAAGGCTCAATGAATGTAACTGATAGTGGAAACACTGAATTTATAATGGCTGAGACAAGGAAACTGTAGCTGATGTGGTAAGCTAAGGTCAGTATCTGCACTGATACTGATATGGTGTATTTTGATTCAGTTAAAGATGATACTTTAATTCAGTTATTTACATTACATGTAGTCATTACCTGATGCCTTTATCCAAAGTGACTTATAAAAAGGGAAACGAGGTGCAACAAGGACATAGGTAGGAGAAGAGGTACTCTCTGAAGAGTCGCGTTCTGGATCATCTGAAAGGGTTTCACTGTGCAGGCTGGGAGGCCCGTCAGGAGGGCGTTACCACAGCCTGTATCAGGAGTTGGGTCGCATGTTACGTCAGGTAAAGCCTAATTTTTCTTGGCACAACCGGGTAACCGAGGCAACGTGATCAGAGGTTAGCTGGTCTTTGATCAATAGTTTTATACCAGTGTGTGTCGTGTTTGTATCATGCTGTGCGGTCTTACCATCCCATGCATCAAACATGTCCGTAATGAAGTAGTCTATGAAGGAAATCTGGGACTTTGGGATGCTACACGTGTTTCTGTCAAACACAGGCATAACCACTGGTAGACCTTGTCTCTTCTCCTCGTCCGTCTGCACCAGAGACGACAACACAACAAGTGATCATCACGACACAAGAAATTACAATCTACTAATGCATCCATCTCCCTACACATCATCAACACCATATTATTTTTTCAAATCACCTGTGCAAAATACTCCTCTGAGATGCGTCCAGCCCATTCTATACAGAGCTCCTGAGGCCTGCATGGATTGGAGATGTCTGCACACTTAATCAGCATCCGCTTGACAAGGATGCGATTCTCAGGGGATGTCAGAACGCTTTTGACAGATTCCTCATCACTGTTTCCCTAAAAAAAAAAAAAACAGTAGCAGACCATTAGCACAAAGACAACTGATGTTCTACTTATTAGTGTCAACAGACATCTCTGTATAGCACACAGCAGCTGAACAACTTAAAAAAAATAACTGACTATGTTTGTACATAAAGATAAAGATAAAACATAGCATTGGGGGGTAAAGGTTTAATTATTTTAATTTATCTTTCTCTAAGGAGAGGGAGAGTCCTGTACTCGGTGCATGTTCATCATGAGCTCTTGTAACACGTACATGTAAAAGAGTACAGCCGCCATGCAGTCACATGATTTAGCAGCCTACTGTATGTTTCAAGATTGAATTCACGGACAATTATGTTAAGCAGAAGTACTGAAGGTCTGTGTTGCGAAGCCAAGATGAGTGAGGTCTCTGTTTTATTCTCAAGGTTAACTGAATAAAAGTGTATGCAACACAAAGACCAAAGAGATTTTTTCATCAAATAGATTTAAACAATTTATACCAAACACGTCAATCTGTGTAAACCTCTGAAAGAGGCTATATTCAGTGTAATAATTCAGGATTTAAAAAAAAAATCATTTATTCACATCATTCCTGCCTTTAAAAGGCAAGACAACTTTTAAATGTCTGTGTTGAGCATTCCACACACACACGAGAAAGATGGTACCAAGTTGTAAAATTCTCTCCCCACAAAGATATCTGTGCCCAGGCAACAACAGGCCACAAATCCCCCTGAACGAGTATCATCATCTCTTAAGCTCTTAAACTATTGTTGCTCGAATAACGTTGGACTGAGTATGATTCTGCGACAGCGTGACAGAATGAGATTACAATAGTTACAGTGTTTATCTAGTGTCTGAATGCTCCAGTGTGTGTCCTTCCTGCTCTGACGCACAACACTGATCTATTTAAAAAAAAATATTGCTAAAATTAGAGCTACTATTTCTACACAGGTATGAAATATAAAAAAGTGTTGCAGCATGATTTCATTTATAATATCTCACCCCGTTCTCCTCCAGAGCAGCCAGTGGCTTGTTGATGCTGTTGACAAATTTGTTGACATGTTCAAAGTGTTTGGTCATCTCGGTTGCGAGCACCATATCAATGATAGCCTGTCGTAGTGTTCGATATTCATTCCTGGGGAGAGAGAGAGATGGGCAGAGATCGGACGGGTGAAGGAGGGGAAGGTAGGGAGAGGAGGAGAAGAGAAAACAGAGGGAGTGAGATGACCAGTGTGGTAAATAGCATGGAAACCCGTGTGAACAGTTTTCCCCTTCTGACTGCAGTGACAGTGGCGATGAATGGATGCTTTGTTCACCTTCCCCCTCTGAGGGGACCAGCACATGTGAGCTATTCTGCTTTGGGACTCAAATCACATTACTACCCCGCCGCTGTCAACACACACACATGCATGCATGCATGCACACGCACATGCACAGACAGTACTGCTTTCAACTTCAGACTTAAGCATATCCCCATTGATGCTTAAAGTGCATAGAACAAACAATTATTATTTGAATACATAATTATATTATATAGCTGTTAGCGTGAATGGTTGTTTGTCTCTATGTGTCAGCCTTGTGATGAACCGGTGACTTGTCCAGGGTGTAACCCGCCTCTCGCCTTAAGTCACCCACGGCCCCGATGAGGATAAGCGGTTACAGACAATGGATGGATGGAATTATATTATGTAGACTATATATTGGTCTATAGAGGAAAAAGTGCTTCTTTAATTGATAGATTAGGCCAGCCGAGGTCTCAGAGAATGGCAAAGTTCAACTGTGGGAACTGGATTGTATGTTTGATACTGTGATCTTCAGCTGAATTATGAATAACCAAAGCAAAATGCCTTGTGTAATAAATCTCCTACAGTACCTTTCGATGTATTTGAAGATGTTGCACTTGTCGTCTCTCGTGGTGATCTGGAAGGCCAGTGCTGCATGGTGGCTCTCTAGCACAGCTGTGTCATTGTAGAGGATGGCCAGTTCGCTTCCTGCGTTGCACAGGAAGCTGTTGGTGCGGCCTGGGTGGTCCACATCATGTACAGTAGCAGCAATCAGGGCAGCCACCTCGTCAATGGGATCCAAACTTTGCTGATGGGGAAAACAAAATGAAAAAAAAACAAAAAACATATGAATATGAACCCGAAATGTCTGTACCTTACAACCTCGGTCTTATCAGGGGTGACATTTGGGAGTCATGAATAATACAAACAGCTGTGTAACCCTCTACTACTACATTCACTAGATGTGTCACATCCCACTATCAACACGCACAGTGATGTGCACCCAGTTTCAATCCAATCAAAAGAATTAATTTGGAACATAACAGACACGCTAACCTGTCTGTAGAGCCCCAGGAACTCATTAACCTTGAGTGATGTAACTTTACAGTTCACTGGCTAAGCCAATGAAAGATCACTCCACGCAGATCAGAAATAGACAGATTGGTAATCAGCCTAGCCAGTGCATGCCCTAAACCAGTTACCGAGCCACAGACACACTTGGGCCAAACCACAACTCTCCTGGATAACGTAGACTTAAGACTTGACACGCATGAATGATCAGAGAGCTGTGATAGTAGAAAATCCCAGTGCCTTGATACTGTAGGTGTCTGGGCCCACAACCAAACCCATGACACATGCTAATACTTACTTAGCTTAAATAAGTAATAAAGCAACAATTAATCCATTCACTAACTCTTTGTTTTTACCTTTATTTGACAGTTTAAGAGAGATCTGTAAGGATCAAGGACCAAACCCAAAGAAAGGCGGCAAATGAACACAGTTCAAAGGCTAGAACCAGTAGATTTTGGGCATTTGCGGTTGAAAAAATACTTGCAGATTGATTTTCTATCCATCATCTAATCGTCAAACCACATTTTTGGGGACTTTTTTCATCTTTATTTGATATTGCAGCTGTAGATAGACAGGAAAGTGGAGAAGGCTGGAAGGTTGAGGCACCAGATGAGTGACTGGGGTGCACCATGGCATGCATTTTGTAAAAATAGTATGCTTTCATTACTCATTTTTATTCATTGTTAATTTACCTTGACCCTCTCCTTGCAGAGGAAATATGCCGTTGCGTGCAGGACGTCAGCTGCATGAGAAGAGTTGTGGTAGGAGTTACTGGAGTGGTAGTTGGCTTCAATCACTTGAAGCCAGGAGCGCAAAGTGGCCTCGGGGCAATTTAGGAACTCGCAGACTCCAAAGCGGGAGAAGATCTTCAGGCCTAAGTAGGTCAAAGGCCTGCGAGAGGATTCAGAGCGGTAGTTCAACATACATTCTGAGTTAACACACGCAAAAATAGACAAAGTCCTCCGTAACTGTGTTGTTGCCTCACCGTTTCAGGGTCGCAGCCTCCAAGTTAAAGATGTCAAAGTCCCAAGAGTCCTCGTTCTCCATAGTTTGGGCGATACGAGGGGGGATGTCATTTAAGGACAGAGGAGTTATCAGGTGACTGGGGATATGGTGGGGCTCTGTGAGAAAAGAAAGAGTCAAGAAAGGAAGCATTCACATGAAGAGGGGGAGGCTAGAAAATAAATATTTTTGTTTTCAATAACTTCTAAAATGCACATACTTCACATCCTCTCCTGGATGCTTTATGTAAACTTACGTTTCGTGGAAAAGATGTATTCATTTCCTGACAATCTGCGCAATCCATCCTGTGAACAATAAAGAGAGAAAGTGTCAGGGCACGTAGCAAATATAAAAGACTGATCTTAACAAATGCATCCTTTCTGCACAGCCACATAAGGAGTCCAGCTCAGTGGTTAGAAAACCAGCATCACTCCTGTCAAAAAAAAAAAGAAGCTCATTTAGACAGCGAAATTGTTTGGATGTTTCAGTGATGACTCAATTGTCTTACTGAGACATTTACTCTTACATCAGATCTAATATAAAAGTCCTCTGTGCTAAATTAAGCAGACAAGAGCACCAACACAGACATCAACTTGGACTTTAGAGTAAAGCAGGCTGGGTGAGATCAGTCACGTAGCTATTGCATGCACATGAGTATCAACCACTGCAGATTATTGACCCAGAAAACAAGTCGAAATATACCCAGATTCAGCTACAGTAATTTCCATCGGAAAAGAGAACATAACTAACTTTTATTGGTTTGTTGTTTTGTAACACCTCTGGACAGTTTAAGGTTATGTCCAACTAAACCGCAAATTTATTTTGTTTCTAAGAAGCTAATGATTAAAATCCCGGAGCCAAGGCATGAATCTGAATATTTTTAAATGATTTAGGCTATCTGTGTTAATCATTTGTCAAAGAAACAAGAGTTGAATTTTGGGGCCTGCCGTTCAGACAGCTACAGAGACAAGAACTAAACAATTTACAACTCTATCATAAATAAGAGGAAACAAAGACATGTATTTTTCAAATGTTGCCATATTTCCGCTTTTATGTGTTCCTTCATCTGTGAGTATGACACAATATTTTGGAGGCTATGTTATGTTGACACCTCATATTTTTTCCCCCCTCAGAGGGAGTGGAGGGATGAGGCAGCCAAGCTGAGTTTATTAATGACACCAATATGCAGTTTAGAAAATGATTACCATATTTATGAACTGTAATAGTTGTGTCAGAAATGACAGCATGATAATTTATGTATATTACAGTATGTCAGATAATCTACAGTAAATTATTCCACTGTGACATTTGTCTTCCTTTGGGCAATGCTACATGCTGTGATAGCAAATGGGGCTTATCAGTGGGGTAACACATCATTACCCAAATAATCAAACACTGCTTCTCAATGGTTACAAGTCAAATGATCTGGCTCTTCTAGCACTGTGATTTGTAACAGCTGTGAATAAATAATATGTGTTAAAAACTGAACTGGGGGAGTGAAGGTTTTTAGTCACACTAGCAGTGTCAGTCAACTTTCCAGACTTAAGCATTTGAACATGGTTGTACATAAAGGTATTTCCAGCTGTACTTTGTGTTCTACAGGCCAGTATGCTAAACTAAGAAGGTTAATATGGTAAACTGTACCTGTCAATCATCACTATGTTAGCACTGGCTGTGTCTCAATTCATGTACTTCCATACCTAAACTTGAGTATTTTTATCTGCATCAGTTATGGTAAAACGGTACTGTGTGTGTGGCTCTGAAGTGAAGCTACAAAAAGCTACAATGAAATCATTCTGACTTAAAAACGTATTGTTATATGGTATAAAACTTTGTCCTCAGGCCATTGTATGTAAGGCAATGTTAAAGGATTAGGGGAAAAAACACTGAGGTCTCCATTTCTCTCAAACAACATTTTTGCCACTTGTCAGCTATGTAAATGACAGGCCTAAATCATCCAGTCATTGTGGTGCAAGATATATATATATTTTTTTTTTTGGGGTGGGGGTGTTAGTGCAGTGTGAGTACATGGGTGTGTGTCACCGAATGAAATGTTTACTTCACAAGTGAAAAAGGAAGAGGAGACTGGCTCATCTTTGACCCGAGCATTGTCTCATGGTGGCGCTGCCTCTGTACACAGTGGTTATTTTAAGACTTTCTCCCCACAAAGATGACAGCTCTCCTCTTAATGTTCACTAGGTCTTCTGAGTTCAGACCCAGCACACCTCACCACAACAAAAAGAAAGAAAGCAAACATGCAACCAGACAACTCATAAACCAATATTGTACATAAATAATCATCTAACCCCGGACTCACAACTCATGGTTCTCTTGTTTCATCTGCCTTCATCACTTATGCAGAATAAATCTTTCCAGGGAGTTACTATGTGTAACAATTCTCTGCCTCCACTGTGTGTCCACAGCGTACATGTATAAGTAAAGCCATGCATCTGATCCAAAGAACAGGATGTTTCCAGGCCTGTGGAGTCGAGAGGAAGAGGTTCATGTGAGTGTGACTGTGTGCATGTGCGCAGAGAGAGAGAGAGGGGGGAGGCAGAGGGGGGAGAAAGAGAGGGTGGGGTGGGCTTTCCTCTCCAGCCTACAGGAGCACAAAGGACAATCTAACACTTCCTCTGGGGTTGTTGCCAAGACTGCCAACTTGGCACTCTTTCTACTTCTGTACTTCACCATTGCTGTCTGTTAATCTCTCTCTGTCTCTCTCTCCCTCTGACAAATATGGACAGAAACCCTCACAAAAACAAGAAGTCCACACATGGACACTCCTGACTGTCTGTTTCTCATATTTAACAACATTAACAGGGGCTTTCATAGCAAGTGCTCCGTGGACGTTCACACAGACATGTGTGTTATCACTGTGGAATTCTGCAAATGCTCTGACGTGTGTTATCATATGGGAGTCGATTCATTTGTAGCGGAAGGAAGCTGTTTGGGTGTTTCAGGCTTCTCGAAGGACCCTTGCGCTCTGAAGGACCTGCTGCTTACCGTCATCAACCCCCCGACGAGGTCATTCGTGTGGGGGTCTTCATCCTTGGTGCCTAACTGCGGGGAGTAGAGCTCAGTGGTCCTCAGAATCTCCAGTACCCGATCCAAAGCCTCTGCCACGGGCATAGGACTGCTTTCCTGCGCTGCATTGATGATGTTGATTACCTGGATGAAAAAAAAAGTAGATTAATACATAGAACAGAATAAAATAGACAAAGCACAGTTAAGGTGAAATCAGGATAACTGTAGCTATGGACAGTCATATCTGTCCATTCAATATGAAGCGACAGTGGAGAGTTGCTTAGCTTAGAAATAAAGCTAATTGTTTATTAGGTCTTCTGACTTCAGACCCAGCACACCTCACCACAACCAGGCCCCTCATAAACCAATACTGTACATAAATGATCATCTAACCCAGACATTAACAGTTTGCAAATAATCACATGAACTCAACACGATAAAACATATTTTTAAAGTCATGAAAACAAGACTACACAAGCCCAGTAGTTTGATACGTACTTCCAAAATATGAACTTGGACGATCTGGAGGTTCTAACAATAGGCACCTATGGCGAGGTCACCATGTGCAAGAACACAAGTTCTAGCTAACTCATGTACACACTCGCACACACATACGCACTACCAGCAGTTCTGTCAGTGCTTTGTTCTGAAGAGGATGATGCCTACGGGGTCTGACTACACAATCAAATGATACAGCAGTGGAACTGCAGTGTGTCATATGACCCATCCCTGGGGACTTTCTCTGTTTCTGACTATCCAGGCTGCATACTACATAAACCACTGAAACAGCAGAACAGCAGGTCATTCTGGTCCAACATGCTTTCCTGTCTTGTGCATGAAATGCGGCATTTTATCAGCCCATCTCCTCTTGACACGGTATGTGTGGCCTCTAGCCCAAGTACAGCTGTACAAGAAGCGCTCATGGCAGTTGTGGCAGTGTCAAAGTTCAGTCATGAGATGCAAAACATCAGTACAAAGAGCTGATCATATGATGGATGCTCAGAAGGATGATGGGGAGGGAGATGAACCCACCTTGGTGATGGGAGCTTCTATAGTCATGGAGTGGATTCGGGCCATTGAGGAGTGCCTTCGCTGTGAGCTCCCTGGCAGGATGAAAAGAAGAAAAAAAAAACAGATTATATTTCAACAACAAATTAAGCAGCGGTTTTCCAAACACTTTCTAATGAGTGTGTTTGTGCGTATGTCCAATCAACACTTGATGCAAACAGACAACTGGGAAGGTTTCAAAGGTAACAAGAAACGCCCAAAGTTTCCATTATCTGTCTCCCTTCACTCTCACCATCGCTCCCCCGAGATGTTGTGGATCTTACGTCCAGAGAGCCTTTCCTCCGGTCTTTGTGCTTACTGGATTGGATGTCTGGGGAGAAAAAAAAACACCTTACATGAACACACAAACAAACAATGCAAGTTGCGTGACAAGGTTGACTTTGGCTCCCATTGCAATATGTTTGGCAAGAGGATGAGACGCCTTAATCAGTCCAGAATCAGTCAACAATTCTCTGATTAATCCAGTAAATCCAGTACAATTTTGACAATTGGTCAAAGTGAGGAACAAACGGTACCTAACATAGTGAAATCTAACAATTTCATGTGATATTAAACCTTCTGTGCATCAACGTAGCTCCTGAATCTAACATACTAACTTATATTTAGGCTATTCACCAACTTTCAACTATTTTCTTTACCTCTCACTGGCAATGGACCTGTCTCATTCCAGCAATGGAAAAATAGGGCAGTTAATATTTTAAAAAAGGTCTGTATGTTGACAGTAGTTTGAGTCTTTAATGATTTACATGCTGAATATGATGTACCAGGATCATGTTTTTCCTTCTATCTGCAGTTAAGATCTGCCATGCGGGCGTATTGTGTCCCATGGGAATCTGCACTCCTTAGACACCCTCTTCCACAAGATGACCTGCGCCTTACGTCTATGAAGATCATTACATCTCCCAATGTACGTCAACACTGGAAGCAAATATCTGTGACATGCTTGAAGTTTGGGTCAGACTTTGCTTCTACTTAACGAAAATTCCCTGCAGCGGAGATGCAGTCTATGGGCTGATCTCGCTGCAGCCTTGAAAATGTAGGCCTTGAGGTGGTAACTGCCACATTCCTTAGCTTGGCAACAGTGGGCTAACTCTCTCCTCGAAACTGTCCAGATGGAGTGGTCCATGGCCCGGAAGCATGAGGACAGCCTTGAGACTCTCCTGACTGTGGAATGTGGCTTACAGTTTAGTTAAAAAGAGGGTGCAGCATGATCAACATCTTCTGTTTTATTTGTTTTAGGGGAGAGAGATCTGGAGTGGGGGGGGTTGCCCACCCAGAGGATCCAGCCTCGAGCCTATAAGTTCCCACTGAGGATGTTTTAAAAGGGCCTAAAACGACTGGGCACTCTAGTCTTTAACATACGTTTCTCATGTGGGACTGAATGCATTTGTTGGGGACTATTTTCAGCAGCAGGATTAATATACATTTACTGCTATGGTGAGTATTTGATGGCAGTGGGACAGTCACAATAATGTTTGAATATGTAGCAATAAAAGTGCAACAGTGAGGCTCATCATTTGTTTTCACTACACAGAGGACAATGATATATGAGATTTCGTGGATTTTTGTGGGTGGGATTCACACATTTTTGGTTCTGGCCTTTTAATGGAATTTATTGAGAATCATTTTACAGACTTTAATCAAGTTAAAGTCAACTTGTTGTTCATAAATTTGCTTCATTTCAAAGGTTTGCCATCAGACTTTAGATCATTAATGTACCAAAACAACGAATTCATCTGTGTGTGAGGTGAATTATAGGGATTTTTTATGAAGGGTTATGTGTGTGAATCAGTAAAAAGTGATAAAAAGTGTAAAAGGAGTTTGTTTCTCTGTATTAGTAGGCTGTTCTAATATGGAGATGCTGTATTTCAGTTCAAAATGACAGATACAGGGACACTTTCTGATGTCTCTAAATGTGCCTTAAATATAGAATAAAAACACTCGAACAGTACACAAACAAAAAAGAGCAGAGAGAAGAAAAAGAAAGCTTTATTACAGTTTTCAAAGTGGCATGTAACATGTGCTGACTTAACACTTTTGGGTTGTAACATAACATTAGAAGCAGAGTCGACCTTTAGAGACCCAAATCCAAAGACTTAGAGGAAGTAGGGGTGTTTTATAAGAGTTACTGTGAAATATACTGTGCCGTAAGACCACACAAAGCTTCATAAACAAACAACACTTCTTTTCAGTGAGCTGGTGAAACAACGCCAACACGGGAGAGATATGATCCCTGTTTTGTTTGCCTGTCAGGAGCGTAGCTGCTACATTTTGAAATCACTTGCAGCTGTGAATTGGCTTTACGGTTGATACCACAATACTGCGAGGAACAATAGTCCAGTTTGAAGGAAATAAAAGCATAGATAACTTTTTCAGGGTCAACAAAAGACCGAATTCATTTCCTTTGAGATATTTCGGAGCTAGATAAAGCAGGATTGGAACGTCTACTGTTTAAACTTTAGTTATGATTAAAGAAAACAATGATTTTCTGCCATTGTGTCATACGTTTGCTGATTTCCAAAGTTCTTGAGTTTACAAAGTTCAGATTCCTCCAATCTCTAGAATTTATTGTTATTAACGTCATACAAATATTTGGAGTTGCCAAATAATCAGTTAAAATTAGCACTGTGTATCATCTGTCTAACACTGGAACTGAATGGTGCGCTTCCTAATGACAAACACAATGCTGGCCCTCAGATCCTCTAACCTTGTGACAGATCACAAGTGACTTCCATCACTAATGCTGACAATTGCTCAGCAGAGAGAACCTGAACTACTCAAATCTGCAAGACTCCAGTCTTTGGAGTAGTTGGGGATAATAAAATCTGTTGTAATGTTACTCTAAGATAGAGCAGAAAGACCGAACAGTAACAGTTTTTAATGGAGAAGACAGCATTTCAGGATCTTACCTGTCTGAGACTCTGCCTGCACACGTTCACTGGTTTTATCACCCTGCGTGGACAGAGGAGAAAGGCACATTGGTACATGTAGGCCGGAAAGCTCATTTTATTCATTAATGGCATTAAACGTGTAAACACCTCTCACCTTATTATTATCATTTAAAGGCCAGTTGATAGACACATAGTGTCTGATTTTTCTGTGAATGAAACAAAAAACAATTAGTACACCAGGAAAAGCGATCATTATTCCATCCATCCATTTTCTTTAGCTTATTCGGGGTTGGGTCGTGATGGCAGTAGGGGATCCTGAGGTGTTCCCAGGTTAGATGGGCTATGTAGTCCCCTCCAGCGGGTCACCCAGCTGCCCCGGGGTCTCCTCCCAGCTGGATGTGCCCAAAACACCTTCTAAGGATGGCGCTCAGGGGGCATCCTAATCAGACTCTACTCAAAGCTCCCTCCGGATGCCCAAGCTCCTAACCCTATCTAAGGCTAAGGCTAAGCCTGGTAACCCAATGGAGGAAGCTCATTTTGCCCGCTTGTAATTATACTGAGTAGTAATGATTGTCCCCCCCCAAAGACTCGCTAGCTTAGCATGGTGGTGGGGTTTGCGTATCTCTGCGTTGTCTGGGGCATTATCATCCAGTGTAATTATTCACTTACTGGGAGTTTACATTTAGCAAGACTGAACATACTCACCCTCCCTGTCCAATTACAGGTGTGATCTTCACATTTTGCTGAATGCTGTCTCCATTCTTCTTTTTGGCATAATAAATCCCCTGCCACTCCTGGAACATAACAAGCCAGAACCGAGAGAGAGAGACAACGTGAAACATACAACACATTTAGAAGCCATCCATCGTAAAATAGACAAAAGCACAAGACTTGAAAGACACCCCTGAAAGTGGGTGTGGACCGGGTGTAGCATGGCGGTGTTTGTGCTGCGGGTTAGATGGAGAGGTGGGCTGGGTCAGAGTATTTCAGAGAGCATCTAGTTGCTTTAATGGATTGGGGGAGCGCTCCTGGAGTCCGGTGAGCCTGATTCATGTCCCCCCCCCCCAACCGACTCCTTTGGCAGCTTAAAAAGGCCCTTCCTGCTGTTCGCCTGTCTGCGACTGACCTTCGCTCTCTGTGTAGTAAGATTACAGCACAGCCATCAACCGCTGTTCTTATGCACATGAAACAGAGCTGCTGGACGGCCAGCGGTGCAGGCTTGCAGCACGCATGGATGCACGGTGACGCACGCATGCACAGACACAAAGGCCGGAGCAAATACTGTATCTGCGACACCTCTACAAGTGATCCAATTGTGACGCGACGTTACATTATTACCGATATTACATGTCAAAACTATGTATGTAACAGTAGCAACAACCAACACATCATGTATTTCTTGATTAAATAAACCACACTGGAAATTGTGTTTGGCATGAAATGTATAGCGTAGATGATGAAACGATTTCATGAATGCACGTTACCTTTCCTTTCCGTATGCAGGAATTTATTGTTTCAAGGAGATCAGGCTTATTCTTCTCACTTTTAGGCACTTCTATTATTTCCTTCCCTATTAGCTCGCCTTGTTGGTAGCCCATAATGGACTCATAGGCAGGGTTCACGTACTGCGAAGAAAGAGGTAACAACAGTGTTCAGGCTTGATCTGACATGGTAATTTACAGTTTGAGTAGAGTTCAGACACACTTAAGATGATGACCTCAAACAACATATGAGCCTTGCCAAGTGAAAACAATAGCTTTTCAGAGAAGTGGACACATTTGTTGCTTATTTCATGGAGCTCAAAAACATATATTTCATGTGAAAACATAATGTGATAGACACAGTGCTTTGATGTTAACAAAAGGAGCCATTCAGAGGAATGGAGACCGCAACTATCGCTACTGAGATCTGGGATCACAAGACATGAACAGGCACTAAAACAGGAGAGACACAGAAAGAGGAGAGAGGAAAGGGAGGATAAAGAGGGAGAGGGAGGATGAACTGTTCATCACAGTAAAGCAAGGAGATGCATTTAAGTTGATTAAAAACCCACCTGAATTACTTGATCTTCAGAAGTGATCTCTATGGCCTCTTGGCTTTGTTCTAGAGCTGTGAAAATAGCATTTCCAGCCCTTGTACAGGTTGAGAGACAACAGGAAGAGAATCATTGTTAGCATATGCAACAAGCTGAGCGCACTGCATTTGTTATATACAATACAATAATATACATGTATACTTTTAGTGGCATAAACTGATGATCAGTGCAAAAGCGTTGAATAAAGGTGCTGTGTGACTAACCTAAAATGTCACTACGACACTGTATAATCCATGACTCACCTCAGTTTGAACTGCGCCCGCACCTCTCCATGCTCCAACTGTAGCAGCTCATTATAGCAGGCCATCATATTGGCATTCTCCACATATCTCTGAAGGTCAGAGGGCAACAGCAAGCAACACGGATCAATCAGAGACAACTAAAATTCCATTTTCATATCAATGTATCCATTATAGGGCATGTTGTAATGCTGCCATGAGCAGCAATGATTCAGTTACAGGGAACTCGATGTACACGTCTCCTGAGCAAACAAAAAGGATTTACAATCTGTAGTCCTGCCTTACGCAGCAGGGATATAAAATACGTATCAAAACAACAATACAAATACAGGCAGGCAGAAGACAACTACACACATTCACACACAATGTCACTCACCCTATTAAAGCCGGCATTGATCAGGGGCATCACAGAGGCTTCCTCTCTGTCTGGCCTTAAAAAGGGAACACATGTTAGCAGCAAAACATCGCTATGACAAATGCTTGTTCAGAGAACATCAGAGGTTTGCTCCATATGACAGGCTGCAGGCCTACACCACTCCCGCTGTGTCAGGCATTTTAATTCTGACAAGACTCCTAATCCCAATCATAGGTACTAAAAAATAAAAATAAAAACATTGAGGAAAGGCAAAAGAAAGGCCTGAAAGGAAGAAGGGGGGCATCAAGTTGTACATACCTTTTCACAACGGCGACTATCACAGTGTTTTCTGAAGAGTTGACCGCTCTAATTGACCTGAATGTAAACAGAGGGAGCCTTTTAGCCAGTGAGCAGGCTGGTGGAAAAGCCCATGGCATCAAATCAATGTATTTTTCACGCTCCGATTCTCACAGGCAGGCAGAGCCCAGTGGTGGAGCTCTGTGAGCAGGCCTAGGCCTCTGAAAGAATGCAGTGTACAGGGCCACTCATCCGCCTGTGGTTTTCCCCAGCCAGTGGTCATAAAGGCCCTTTAGTTCCTCATCGGAGCCTGTGCGTGTACACTGAACATATGGATTGGCCAAAATGAATAGGGTTAACATACACGCTGGGCAGGGCAAATGAATGTTTGTAAATGTGTTTTTGGTTTGGGCAGAGGCTAAAGATAGAGGTTGGTATGGGCAGGCACTGCTCATTTCTCATCGACATGACTCCACTAGGTAGCATGCAGTGGAAGCTAGCGAGCCCGGAGTAAGCTGGCCATTTATCCCCACACAGAGTCACATAGTCACATGTGTTACCAAATGTACTGTAACACATGAAAAGGGGTGCTATCATTTGTCGTATTAAGATCATCTGGTCTGGGTTATGTCATTGGCCTTAGATGACAGCCTAACAGACAACCTGTGTCCACTGCATCAGTGGGCACTTTTACCGCACGGGGTAATTCTCCAGTTGCATGAGGAAAGATTGCGGAGCAGTTCAACTCATGTGAAAAAAAATAATAACCACAATTATTGTTATTTTTTTACTCCACACATTGAGTCAGCTGTAACACCAACACAAGGACACAGTTAGCTAAAACAGTTAGCTAACAGTCAGCTAAAAGTGACAGATAAATGGAGTTAAAGAGTTAAAGTAGTCAATGAATGGTTGCAGTAGCTAAAATGGTTAAATGTTTGAAATCATTAGTTAAAATGTTACATAAATGGAAGCTAAATGGTTAATATTGTTAGCTAAATGTTGGGTAAATGGAGGAAATAGCTAAAAGTAATAGATAAATGTTTGAAATCATTCGCATGAATAGCATCCAGTTTAAAATCAGTTCAAATGTACACATTTGGAGTTTTAAAATAAAGGGTTCCCCAGATAGGGCTGTAGGGGTACACCAGATAAAGAATAGTTGGGAACGACTGTACGACATCCTCCTTGAAATACAACATAAAGTAGAAGTACAATGATGATGAGACAACTGTCATACCGGCATAGTGCTTCAGCGTCAAAGTGTCTGGAATGTCTGTGGTCAATGATGACGAGGTCATGATGCTTCTCCAAGAAGCATTCAAGAGCCGACTCCGGTGTTCGTGCCATGCTGCACCTGAAGTTGGCCTTCTCACATGCCCAGCAGAAGCCATTACTCTGACTGTCCTCTTTGGCAAAAACTAAAAGTACCTGCAAAGAGAGAAGAGATATAGAACATATATCCAATTTAGTATTTTGTATTTTAAGTGACCTCCTACAGTGAAGTTATGATACATAGGGAGTGTAGACGGATAAATGTTTGAAATCAGTGAAATGCTACATTCACATGATCTCTTTGTTTGGTTTGTCAAGATTTTTATGGTATTTAAACGCTACAGTATTTAAAATGGACAGGGGTTATTAATTGTAAAACATTAACGAGCCATAGGGGTGACTGATGAGCTGTGATCTGATTCGAACTGGCCTAACTAATCGGAAATGGCCTGCCTTCATCCTGCGCTACAGAATTAGTGAAGAACAGTAGAAGACAGAGCTACAGTGAAATGTGGTTTTGATGCCTCAGTGTATCAACAGCTCTGAGTTGTCAAGTCATCATCGGGGCATTCATGCTCATTTGTGCCTGTCGTCCTAATCAGCCTGCAGTGCCGGCTTGACTGTGACCTCAGGCCTCCATTGGACAGGCCCTGATTGATCAGGCTCAGCTCGTACTCGGGTGCGTCAGAGATTTTATTGTCCGCTGCCATGATCTATGACACAATTAGTCGAGGTGGCCTTGACTGGCTGCGGCCCCTCCCACTGATCTGCCAAGGCTGTGGCAGAAAGTGCTGCTGCTACCATCAAACCAGCCATTGAGAGCACGCTCCCTCTCTGCCAGCATACTTTCATATAACCCCTTACTTGCGTAAATACTGGACCAGAGATTTAGGCCCGCCTCCAAGAGCAGTGCTGCACTAAGAGTAGATTCATGAGTCACTCTCTCAAACAGACGTCATCTCCAACTGTTGGCAGGGAGCAGAATGAACGTAAAGAAGGGAAAGTTTGTTCTGCAGTTTTAAGTTTGCATCACACCTGTAAAACTGAGTTAGGGCACAAAGACCTGACTTTGTTGAGAAAACTAGAAGTACTGTCCTCGACACAATGAGGGGATAGAGGATCGGTTGTTTATACAGTTGTCCTTTTGATTCATTCTGACGATTGGCTTTATTTAAGTACCAAAGCACAGCTTTAGGCCTGAGGCAGAAGGCCCTTACGCCTGAGAGGGGTGTTGCTAATGCAAACCATATTGCACACATAGGAACATTTTCCCTACAAGCAGCAATAAGTGTACGGGTCATAAATACATCACCACTGAGTCCTGCAGCTATGTTCGGTACGCACAGGGAATTAGATCAGAATTCCACATTGGGATGTTGGTAGAAAAGTCAACATTCCCGCAGAGGTGGAGGAACGGGGAAATATAGACTGAGATAAGGTCTTTTCACATGCCTGTTCTCAGACTAGACAGATACGCCTCGCTCAGTAATAACACACCCAGTCGTAACAGACCAAAAAAAAAAAAGAAAGAAAGAAGGAAAAAAAAAAATCTCTAAAAGTACATTCAAGCAGTGAGGATATAATGTTTACGCTCCAAAGAAACAGATGCAAAAGGCAAAGAAGGTCGCAAAGAGATGAAGACAGCGAGAAGAGAGGAGGAAAAAAATAGTTTGAAGAGGGTTGTGAACATTTTGGCAAGGTCTGATCGTTCTGTCTAGAAAACATCATTGTTGAAAACAGAGAGGGCCCGGCCAGATCCTGTGAGCCGCGAGAAAAGAGGAGGAGTAGAGAGAAGGAGGGCATGACAGGATCAGCTGTGAGTGACAAAAACAGGAAGGGGATATCTCTCTACCTCGTTTTCCTACTGTGGTCACACTGGAGCGCATCAGACAATAAAGCCTCATACATGGCATTAAATTACAGGTCGGTGAACGTGTTGCCTTTCTTTGACTTCTTGCCGACTTCATAGCAGGATTGCCATACAACGTTTAGCAGTTGTGGTGGTTTTATTTGAATTAAAATGTAGATTTTTGCTGGAATGAAGAATCCACTACAGCTGCAACTGACAATTATTTTCATAATAGATTGTTTTGTTTGTGAGATTTAAAAAAAAAAAAGCCCATCAGAGCCCAAAGTGGCGTCTTCAGAAGCCTCATTTCCAAATTCCAGTGTTCAGTAAATCCTCCTTTTTTTGTGTTTGGCAATGTTTGCTTGAAAAATGAATTAAACTTAAAAATATAAGACTTTTCACACGACGGCAGCAGCAGCAGCAGCATGCCAAAGAAACACAGCACAGTACCAAACTGTATAATGAACCATTGAATGTCTGTTTGCAGTGACGAAACTGGTCCATGGATCCTCTGTGCAGTTCTTCCATAACGTGCATTGTTCATTATGGTATGTTCTTTGGCCATAAATGTTTGGCCTTGTTGCCTTGACAACAGAAGGCTCCATCGCACACAATACGTCCATTAACAGTTTTTTCCCCCTTCTTCTTCTTCTTCTTCTTCTTTGAATGTTTGCATGGGGACTTTTTTCCCCCCTCTTTAATCTCTTAGCGAGGTGTGGTATCTTTGAGAAATTCAAGATTAGTTCTAACAGCAAACAAAAAGTATGTGACGTTCTTGAAACACTAATCCGAGAAAAACGCTGCCAAATATTGACAGTCACACCAAGTTTAGCTCCGCAGCTCAGCTTAAAAGCCCCTAAATGATACGGACATAAACATTTCACCGGAGCACTTCTGTTGTTGGAAAGCCTTAATGCGTTCGAGCACATAAGCCTCAATCATTCAGATGTTTGGCATTGTTTTACGATACCTGAAGTGGGTCTTTAAATAACTTCATTGGTCCAAATTGCACCTCTGTTAATGTGGTCTGAAAGATAACAAGAAGAATACAAGGATTAGAAAAAAACATTTCAGAAATATGATATTGTTTCATATTTGTTGTTGACATTTGCTCTATTCGTCATTGTTTCAGTCACACAAACCCAAATGCATTTTCTTTTCCTCTGATCTTATCAAAACAGAACATACAGAAAAGAATCAAAGCGGTAAGCCTTGCACATTTGATGACAAATGACCAAAAAGCAGTGTTAAATCACCAAATAAAGATCGTCTCATGTTTCACATGTTTTATGGGTTATTCATGAACACACATCTATTGATTCACAGACAAAGAAACGCACAGTATGTTATCCCTCATAGTGTTTATGTGACCATTACTTATGTTTAGGGTCAGTCGGACCCCAGAGAGACCTCTTATGAACAAACTGCCATGAAATGGCGGGAACAAATCCAAATAGACTTCCTTGGGAATAGTGCTGCATAAACATACACACATAGAGACATAGAGCATATGAAAATCCATTGTATTTAACACATGGTTTTACTTGAGTAGTTCCACTTCACTATATTTATCTGACAGCTTTATTTACTAGTTACTTCAGAAATGTTATATACAGAACCAAGCAGTAACCTCCGTGGCTGGAAGTGAAGCCAACGCTGAGCTGCAGTTCCTCAAACGGCCACTTGAGGCTGGCTACAGAACAAGTCAGCCTCCTTAAGCACTCATATTAAAATCCACGACTTCACAGCAGAAATAAACACATTTACAGCCTGGTACAAAAACTGGTTTTGGTCCCTATAACTAATTTCCTCATTCATGGCAACTGTGCAGAGTCTGAATTTTTCTTTAACTCACCCGAACAAATCATATTAAGGCTTAAAGTTATGCATAATTGACCACTTTGATTGGCAGGTTGGTAGGTGCCTTGAGAGATGGCTTGTTTGAGCACCCAGGCGTCATTCACCTCGCCTCAGGCCTGCTGATGATTCAAGTCTTTGCCAATTTTAACATGACCCGGGAGGCGGAACAAGCAGGACAGCCAATGTGGCGGCATATTTTGAGCTTCGTAACGGCTCTACAGAAACCCACTGTCCATTCTTTATACTGTCAATGATCGTCTTGTCAAATATTGTTACAAATTAAACCACCTGAAACAAAATAGCTGAAGTTGGCATCATCTAAACTTTAGTAATAAAATCGTATAGTATAATATACTATATAGTGCATCATGAGTACTTAAGCTAAAAAAACATTTTTACTTCAGTGACATTGCAGAACTCGTACTGGACTCGTGTTCTAGAGTAATTTCATATTGCAGAATTGCTATTTTTACTGAATTCAAAGGATCTGAATACCCAATTATAGCCACAAAGATTGGGGGCTTTTGCACAATATATAAAAGCAGGTCAAAGTAGCTGTACCTTGGCTTGTCACAATAGTCAAATGCTGATTACACGTGACTGTCACTGTAATAATAATCTAGTTTATTCTATATATAAAACACCATCTAATATGCCATTGGACAGTGCTTTTACAATTCATATTTTCAGCAGATTATGCTGTTTTGAGGTATTTAAGTGAACGAATCTCTTTTGCACTACTGTCTGAATCAGCAGCAACAACAAACGCCACAATTTAATCTCCTGATTTTCCAAATTCAACCACACAAGAGCTGTGAAGACAAAAAAAACAAAACAAAAAACAAAAAAACAAAAACAAACAGACAGGTTCTCAACTCATTACACTTTCTCTACATGAGCTTACTCTTTTCTGTCTGCAAATAATTTAGCTTCCTTCCTGCTAAATGGAACCCAGCTCAGGGGTTAGTAACCATAGCAACCAAGCCCCTTGCGGACCGCCATCCCTCTAGAATTCCTCTTCTCCGTAAACAATCTACACATGTGAGGAGGAATACAGAGAGGAATTTTAGAGCATGCCGGGCAGCAGTAAATCACTTCTAGCTAAATTGTAAGCCTTTTGAAAGCTCCACGAAACAATAAAAGGAGAGGGGGGCAGGGAGGGGAGGGAGCAGGGTGGGGGGGCTGATTAGCCCTCGGTTGTAGCCAAATTGACGTCATCGTGACACTAGGCCGTTTGATAGTTGTCCACAAACAAGTGAGTATGGCATCAGGATGGCTACAAGCTGATGCTCTGTGATCATCTGATCTTTCACAGACACGAGGACCTGGTCGCATGATAGGCTCACGTGCAACTTGAGAGACAGTATGCATGTGTTAGTGTGTGTTTCTATGTGTGCGTGTGTGTGGCTATATAATAGGGACTAACATATAGAAATGCCACAAACTCGTGCTTTTCCAAGAGGCTTTGGCCAAACAAGACCTAGTTTTTCTGTTGTCAGATATGATTTCAATGATCTTACCACGTGTGTCAGAATAAATAAGTCAGTCCTCGGTTTTATTAATTCTGATTAGAGATTCAAACCACTCATTCATTTTCCCGTGGAGGTGAAACAAAACATTCTCTCTTCCAAAGACTACCGCTGGGTAAATGTCACATATGGCGGTTGCACAAAATATACCGCAAACAAAAATCGTGTGATGCAGTTTGTCAGGGAACTAGTTGAGGTCAGGGTCTTTGACGTATGGAGCTTGGCCACAGAGCCTCCAGCTAGTTGAGGGCCATACAAGAGAAGTATGTAGTGCTCCATCTCCTCCATCCAGGGAGACATCCTTCTCTAACTGACACTGACACAACCAATGCAACTGCAACTGTGGTTGTGTAATTCAAATAGCCAGCCTGCCACACACACGCGCGCACACACACACTCACACTCACATACGCACACACACAGAGCTATACCAGATTGCCTGCCTCTTCGGGCAACGTACTCCTCTTGTACAGTACACACACGCACACACTGCAATGAATCACTCAGCCAAGCATTTGCATCCCGCAAACATCATGCTGGCACTCAACCAGAGGCAAACAAAGCAAGGGAAGAGAGTGAGCATGTAGGCCAGGCAGGCGAGGAGTACAGACATGGTGAGTATGCCTACGTAATCCAGAGCAGTTGTGCCCAGTGCAAACACTTTCCAATGGACAGCTGAATGCAATGCATTCTGGTCCTTGTAGTTAGTCTTGGCTCTAGTTGAACTCAATCAATCTACAATCTCGGGAACAGTTTGTTCTACATTTGCCTTTGTACACATGTACCTTTCTGTGGTCATAAAAATATCCTTATTAATTTCAATTATTTAAACCATCTGTAGCATCTAAAATTTCTAGTTTCCAGCACTAAATTACCTCACAGAGACAGCCAGTGGAGAAAAAAAAAAGACCTGTGGGCCCTGACTGACCTCTCTATTTCTCTCACCCTCTGTATACATACACTCATTTGCCAGTTTTTTCAGGACACCTAGCTAAAACCAATGCTTCAATCTTGCAATAAATCCCACCATAATGTGCAGTGTTAGTATGGACCTGTTTTAACTTCAACATCACGTCGGAGTGTGTAGCTTGTTGTACTGCAAGGAACTCAACAAATGTTTTTAATGTTGTCAGTGCCATTCATTCATATTGAGTAAGGTTGGGTAAAATAATAAAAGCTGTCAGCATGATGAAGCACAATTCAGCAACAACAGCAGTTTCAACAAAAACTGAACACTGAGGTAGGAATTATTGCAGGATTGTTGTGTTAGGCTCGAGCACCAACCTCCGTGGCTGTGATGTGAAGCCAACGTGGAAGCGCCAAAAACTGCAGTTCCTCAAATGGCCACTCGAGGCTGGCTATAGAACGATCTTCATAAGCCCCCATGTTAAAATGTCCAACTTCACAGCAGAAATAAACATGTTTACAGCCTGGTACAACAAACAGTTTTGGTCTCTTTAGCTAATATGATAGGCGCTTTTACAGGAGGCTTGTTTGAGCACCCAGACGTAATATTCCATAGACCTGTGGGTGACGTCACACATACACCATCCATTCTTTATACTGTGATTAGGCTACATTAGTTTCACCAAGTTGTGCCTAGTGAAGTGTCAGCCGCTTGTATACATATAGGTTGTAACTAGCTTGTGGTATTTTAACGTGAATTTAAGTGAGCTTATCCTTTGGGGTCTTTATCATTGTAATTTTGCTTAAGTGGAGTATAGAATATTGCTAAATCCCATTTACAGTTAATCTAGTTAAGGGTGCAACAATCAAACCTTTTATGTCCGCTAAGAGTATGTACCATGTGGAGTACACAGCTGAAAACCAGTGCTCTCTTTCCCCACATTTTAAATATATATGCCAGTCTGCGGGGAAATCACAGATTGGCATATGTATCCTGTCAGGAAAGTCTACAACCCACAGTGATCAGATAAATGTAGGTGAAAGCTACATTTAATAATGATATTGATAAAGACACTGTATGTATAACAAGGTAAGATCACTCACATCAGCGCCAAAAATCTGATCTGTTTAATAAGGTCAGTATCTGCACTGATACCGATTTGGCGTATCCGGTTAACAACTAAATCCCTAAATCTAATTACAATAAACCAATTGCCACACAGTGAACATGGAGACTTCTGTCCCTTTACAGGCGGCCCAAAACACTGGACTGAGTGTGATTTAATAAAACAACCTCAAAAGTCGATCTCTCGCTGTGAGGTGACAGTTTCCAGGCTGACAGCTTCAAACAGTCTTATGTCATGTGATTTCACACTTTTCCTCCTCATTCAGGCCGATCTGACCACACCAGAGCTGCTAGGTGTCTCCAGTCATCTTGAGCTGCGTTCAGGACAGTCTGCAGTCTCCTGCTACTCTCATTCAATACACCTAATGTATTTACATAGCGGAGTTGCCTCTGACCCTATATCCTGCTCCCAGTGTATCCGGCCCTATAGATCTCCTCCTCCTTCTCCTCCTTCTTCTCCTCTCCTCCAGCCCACCAGCTTTTCTGTGTCACACTCATAGACACACATACACACACTACACCATACACACTGGGAGAGTGGCTTTCCACTAAAGTGAAAAACAGGAAATTGGATGACATTGTTCGGTGCGCCGACGTCAGCAGTGAGAGATAGAAAGAGTAAACAGCTTCCTCCACCCCAGAGCTGGGACCAGGATGCAGGGAATCTTGGGATGCCTGCCCTGCTCGTGCTTCTTAGGGAAACGTGCAAGGCTGCTCTGCTCACTGACAATCTCCAGATCCCTTCGCTTTGCCATAGCTCTCTGCCGGCTAACATGCCTCCCCCCGATTCCACTTCCTAATGTCACTTTGCACCTCCTTAAAACTTCTCCACATGCGGTTAAGTAGAGTATTATATGCAGAGCTGATAACACTACAGCAACATTAGGCGGGATCGTCTTTAAAAGGAGTCAAAAGTGGTGGTCTGACAACCAGTGGTGGGTTGTCTTGCACGGGTTTGCGTACGTGTATATGTGTTCCTGTCTAAAAGTGTGAATCAAATGGAGATGAATCAATGTTCTTCATTAGGTCTGATTAAGGGGAGCAGTCCCGGCCACAGGTGTGGACGCACACTATGTACCAGACAGACAGACAGACAGTCAGACAGACTGAGCTAAGTGATGGGCTAAATGGCACTGAGTGACACATCAGTCTCACCACATGCTGAGCCCCTCAGATAGTAGTGCTAGCTGCCCATGCTGTGCGCGTTGCCTCAAAGAGAATAATTCACTTTCATGTGGGGGCCACTTACATTCGCACTGCGCTGAATCCATTGATAACAAAAAGGGGTTTCAAACATGCAACCAGCTCGAAATCAACGACCAGCTTTACAAACACCTCACTAAATTCAGTTCAACTAAATCAAAAATCCAAAATCCAAATTTGGTGCTAAAGTGAAGTGAAGGATTAGGTGCTCCTTTATTGGTTGAGAAGATTTCTACTACTTCAAGATAAATAAACAATTTCAAAGCCCACTGGATTATTGGTTTTCTTGGCTTTTTGAAAAGGAGACAGAGTTCACAGAACAGCCATGATAATACAGAGAAATTATGATTTGTGTGTTTGGTGCTAAAACCAACAAATACGGTTACAAATGCGTGCAAGATTGAAGCATATTTTCACAACAAACCGATATAAACATACCAAAACTACTGCAAAAAGGAAAAAAAATATATACATCAAGAAGGCCTAAACCTATATTACACAACAACTACAGTATATGCACGACAAAACAAAACACATAGACGTCTGTTGGTTGCACGTCTTTGATGACTTCTGCATTTGTTCCTATTGACTTTGAGGGCACTTAGTAACAAAATATGACTTCTATACGGGCTGCAATAGATCTGCCCTGGGTGTTTCTGTCTGCCTCTATCAAGAACAATTATAGCTGTGTCTGAAATCATTCATACCCAAACTACAAAAAGATGAACACAGAAACTTTATAAAAATGAATTAACTAAACTAATCAGACATTGCACCTTTTTTTCCATAAACCTCAAACTCTCTTCCAGGCCTCTGTGAAACAAATGATGATAAAGTGACAAAGTGATGATTATGTGTGAGAATTCAGAGCCAAATGGGCTGGCACTTTTTATAATCTCTTAGCATGGATTTCATATTACTACTTAGTGTATTTAATCCCTCTGTATGAATTCATACAGTAAAGCATCACTTGACTACAAAAGTTGCTGTAGGGTTCACACACATTGTCAGTGATTAAGCACAGAAAGCTCCAGAAGTCAAGACAAGGATACAGTTTCCCACTTTACCATGTCTTCCCTTTATTTTCCTGCACTCATCTACATGCTCACATACAAAAAACACTCTGTCCCGGTTACCTGAAGGTTGTTTTTGTACATGTATTTGACACGACTTTGCAGCAGTGGAAAAATACACACACACACACACACACACACACACAGAAAAAGGCAATGCTTGTGTTGAATACAGGAGCACCCCAGGGGGCGTGTTTATCACCACTGATTTTCCCTGTATACACAAATGATTTCAAGATCAAGCATGCTGATTTCAGTTTGTTCAAGTGTGCTGATGTTATGGCGTCTGGTTGCTCTACTGGAGAAAGGGGATACTGACAGAGAGAGTCTACATTTTAGTCCTTTAGAAAGTGGCGTTTAACAAGCTCCTTAGCTAAAGCAAAGATTTAATGCAGCTGAAAATGATTAATTAATTCCCATAACATGATCGTGATGAGCGGTACAATCTGAACACTGGGAGGAGGAACAAGCTGCAGAAAATAGTGAACAAAACAAGCAGCTAAGTATATGATGAACTCTTAAGAAGTACAGCTAACAGAATTATAAACGACCCTTCTGACCCACTGTACAGTGAATTCAAACTTTTACCTTCAGGGAAATGTTACAGATTACCGGCTAATAGAAATATCTACGAGAAATCCTTTTGTCCCTTGTGCAATCAAGGTAATAAATGCAACCGGGATACAGAGTAGCGCTCCTGACTTTGCTGCAGTTTATTTGTACAGTAGGTTAATGGGATATGTTTTTTATGACATGTCTTATGTGGAAACCAAAGACAAATAGGCACATCGCGGTCAATAAGGCGAAATAAACCGTGTAATACACATTTCTGATTGTCTATCTGGTCGTGTTATTCTGCACTGCTTTAATACTGTGGACAAAGAGCAGCGAAGAGACTTATACGTACACACACCCTCCCCCACCCAAATAAAAATTAGTCTAACATGTTAATGTAATTGCAGTTCATCCATTTAGAAAAATAACTGCAACCGTGTGTGTTCTGGCTCTGTCCACATGTCTTATCCATGGTGACCAAGCCCACAGTCAGCCAGGCAGAAGACTTTAGTTGAGTCACTGGCATGGCTGAGGGAAACTAGGCCACTGTGGATCGGTCTGTCCCAGAACATCCTCGCTTTCTCTGCATTTCTATCTCTCCCTCCCTCTCTCCTCTCTCTCTCTCTCTCTCTCTCTCTCATCTGTGTGGTGGAGCGCACTACAGAGGAAACACAGACCTCATAGTACATTAATGACAATATCCTGGAAGGAACATGCTTTACAAGAATATTAATTTGATATTCTTAATGTGCAAAACTAGATTCAGCTAGATTGTATTCATGTAATATCTCCCAGTGTCATTTCTGGGAATTCGGCGCGTGTCAGATGTAATGTCATGAGATGAACAATGCGCCTCCTTTTACTTTCAGTGACAACTGTGTGCACATGACACGATAGAATAACTGGTTACAGTACATGGGTAGGGCCTATACATTTTCAATGAACTCATCTATATTTGATCTTCCTTTACTCTCCTCCTTTAATATTTGTAATCTCTACTATTGTCACATTTCTACAGCCTGAATACACTTTCATTCATCTGCAACTCTTCATCTGTAATTATTAGTTTTCGGCAACCAACAATTATTTTCATTACTGATTAATCTGTCTGTTTTTTAATTGATTATTGGAAGCTGTGACCATCATAGTTCCCCAAGTTAAACAATGTTTTTGGCGAGTCCAAAATCCAAAGAGCACCTTCTATCACTTAAACGTCACGTTTATCTATGGGTGTTTATGCATATTTATATAAAAAGACAGGGTTGCAAAGTGCTTTATATAATTAAAAGACAGCCCGGTCACATAAACAACTGCTGATAAAAACAGACTCCTGGGGCATGTGAACGAAACAAGAGCTTTCATAGAGGAAAATATCGAATCAATCTTGGGAAAGATCACTTTTCAGGGACGAGCATCATGACAAAGAGCAGATCAGTGATAGAAATCAGAGATAGAAACATTTGCAGTAATATTGCATAATATCATCAAGCCAGCCTTGCCAAAAGCTCAAATAGGAACCGAGCAATGACGCACATGAACTGTCCTGTACTGTCTACAATGTAGATAGTAAGATTAGCAAAATAATACTACACGCTATAGCTTTTTGATATACCTCGTGGCTATCTAAAGTTTACAAGGATTGGATTTCCACCAAGCCGCTTTTTGCCCAACTGCGACTTCGTATCATATCGCAAGCTTGACACCCGTCACGCCATGTAAACCCATACATGTTCATATGTCAGTCTGTCATAACATCAGATCTCGTATGCACCTACCAACAGGTGACAATGTGGCCTGCAATGTAAAATGTTGAAAAAATGTGTCTCACATTACGTCCCGATCCTGTTCTGTGTTCCACTTTCCCTTTGAGGTGCAAGAGAGAATCATTAACCCTGTGTTATGATTGTTTACATCGTGGCACATTCAAGAAAGTGACAGTGATTTTGTTCCCGGTGTGTAGTGTTACCTCAAGAAGCCAGCAGCTGCTGACTTAAGCTCCGGTATGTTAAGTAATAGTCAGTCAAGGTAAGTTAATGATTTAAGTAGTATTGGCTTGCAAGGGTATGTGCTAGTTATACATGCAGCTGCCACATATTGCAGATAGCTCTGTAGAGCGAAATGGAAATCATAGTTGTTGAAATAATGTTAGACGAAACTGAAGCTTGACCCCAAGAACACACCCATAGACCCCCCCCCAAGCTACTGGTGCACACTTCATCCACATGTTGCCCCAAATACAGCCATGTCTAATCATGTGCACACATGCGCACGCACACACACTCATTGTTTTTTCGAGCAGTGCTTCCAGAGTACGCCCTGACCTTTATTCTGTCTGCTGTGACATCTCTCCTACCTCACCAGATAGTGCGGAAATTCAAGCATACGGGAATGTGCATACACACACAGAGGGAAGACACCGAGTAACTCACAGGAGACTGAACTTGTCCTGGAATTCAGTCCCAAACGCCCTTGAATGACGTCCGTGGTTTAAAAATACAGAGTTTGCAGAAAATGGATAGGTTACTTCATCCTTGGTGACCTGTCCCTGTTTCACACTGGTGTTCCACACCTTGCAAGCATCGCCTCAAATATCACACAAAAACCGTCAGATGTGACGTGCTTCTTGATGCAATCTCAGTTTTTTTTTTTTTTTACAGTCCAACACAAAAAAAAAAAAAATAGAGAATAGATATTTAACACCCGGACGCCTGTAAATTTATACTGTACACAAGGACACACTCAAAAGAGCAGAGTGCAGCTTTCATCCTGCACCTACAGAGAAAATCTGTATAGTGTGTTTATATTTCTGACTTAAATATAATGTGTATTTAGATTATATGTACACGTGTGTGTGTGTGAGATCAGAGCACATGCTGCATTCCCTCAGCTCATGCTGCTGACTAGGCCTGCGTGCGTACCGTGTGTCCATAGTGGCGCAAGTCTGTATGCGATCTGTGCGTCACTGTGCCAAGGAGAGTAACTGAGGCCTGGCAGCGGAGCAGTTCCTGCCGACAGGCCAAGTGACGAGGGTTAGAGACTGTGCTCAGAGCTCTCAAACACTGGCCTACAGGGATATGAGAAGAAGAGCAGGAGGAGGTGAGCGATGTGCTCATTAAACATAGAGAGAAATTCATCAGGCCGTGCATATAAGCTAGCTGCAAAGCTCTGATGATGAAAGTGAGGCTGTGATTTCAAATCAAAAGACGGATAAGATCACATGTCCTTGACTTTTACGCATCTCGTGTGGCTATATTTATCCAAATATATATATCTTTTCAAATTACCGTAGTTGTAGTGTGTCTAAATTCTGATGTTAATATGACCCGGGTTCACTTTCATTATATGTTTTTGAGGATAAAACAGCAGTATGAGATCTTCCGAGCCTGAGTGAAATTATACAGCAGTAAGCGTGCCTGGTTAAAGGGGTAATGCAGCCATTTATTCCTCCATCTAATAGAATCAAAGCACTTTCTGTCGCTAGTACGGATGGAGCTTCAAAGACACACTGGATCCTACATTTCCCATGATGCAATGCAGTCTTTCATTAATCCTTCTTAATCCTTATGTAACTTTCAATTTCAACACCTGCAGTTTGCGAATGTACGCCTTGGGCTCTAAATTTAAAGTCTCATACCGCAGACGCTGATCATCAACCATCATCGTGGTTATTCGTCACCGGCTGTGTAATGCACCTGATGAAGAGCAAACTGAAAATTTCACATGTAAAATCGACCCCCCCTTTTCAAGGAATTATACGGATGATGCCCTCTGTGACCACCGCCAGTGTGCGTAAATTAATTAAAAACAGAAGACAGATCCACGAGAAGCTGAGCACTTTCTCTAATGTTCACCTTCAAGGTATTTCTGTCCTTATCCAGATTACCCTAAAATCCCCATAAGACCTGGACAATCCTAAGCCATCCAGGGCTCTGGGGCAGCCCCTTTCTAAAACCTCCTCTCCTCTTCCTCTGCCCCCAGCAGCCTCCTATAACGCCGATGTTACATTTTATTCACACTTATTCATCCCAAAGAATACTTATGATGACGTCTTCATATTTCTCTTTTATTGTGCACTGCCTGCAATTACGAGCCATAAATCCTGAGGTTCTTCCTCTCGCTTTCTTGCCTCCTCATGTATAGGGTGAACCGTGGGCAGCTACTGATCAGGTATGTGTAGTCTGCATTCTCCTTTTCCATCTTAGCTCATTCCAGGTAAGGTCAAAGGCCAGTAAAGCAAAAGGACAAGCTAAAGAGTCTAAGTGGGACACTGCCTGGTCCAGTGACACTACAGTGTACTGTAATCTTACCGGGAACCTTTCCATTCCACTCCCCCTTCTCAGTCCAGCCAAATACATGACAACAGGACAAGCAAAGTACAAACAAGCTCCACGAGAAGATTGTCTGGCTTTGAATAAGAGATCATTTGTCTACAGTCACTTTGTTGCCAGAGCCATACCCAACTGTACAATCTTAATTACCTCACCAGCCCTTAGGCCTGAAGAGAGGATTAGAATTAGCAATACGCCCATGGCGGCCTCACCACCCCTACTCTTTCTGCAACCCTGCATGGCTCCACCTCTCTACAACAGCTTACATGTTTTTGAAAATATCAGAAGTGGTTCTCCGGGGCTCTTCAGATGGCTGCGAGAGCATTAGATAATCACCGGACTCCCCCCCTCCTCTTCACCTGCTAAAACAGGAGCACTGATGTCACCGTTGCATGAGGGATCAGTGAGCGACACGAGCTGGAGCAGCAGGCTTGGCACACAAATTATACTTGGTTTAAACACACACAGACACATGCACAAACACACACACACACACACGCACACACACATACCGAATGAGGAATGGAGATTTGATGACTGCATTCCAAGACACACACACATTCGTGGAAGTTTGTAAACACACATAGACATAAAGCCCAGATTTGCTTTTTAGCTAAAGATCCTGCTGCATTATTAAAATAAAGGGGTTATAAGTAGAAAATAAATACTTTTTTACTAGTAAAACTAGTAAAAAAATTTTAAAAAAAGATAGTAAAAACAGGCTGACACCTGTCTGTAAGTCTAGAACTGAGAAATTGAAACCACACTGATTCATTTTAATTTAAATACAACTGAACTTCAAATATTTTACTAGAGTTTGAATTTCCTCTTTTTTTTAATTTAAGTTCAGTTTATCTGAATGTGTGTGTTGAAACTTCTAGAAGTGAACTTCTAGAAATGGGATTGAATTTCAAACCATGCGGATTTTAAAGTAAATATTTCTATTTGTTATCATGTAAATTGAGTGGTATTTAAATTTTAACAGGAAGTATTCACTGCTGGTTACATTTCACAACTATAGGAGGTAGTCTGTACTCTGCTTTGGTTTCTCTTTCAGTTTCCATGTTTTCTTTTCTTCTTAACTTTATTGCTATAAAATATAATCACATAAACTAAATACTGATATAAACTTAAAAGGGAGAAGTACAATTATAATTCCACCTTTAACTTATTTGATGTTTTTGAATCTACTAACAACTCAACAGCAAAGCTTGTTTGTTTTATATAATATCATTCAGACTTTCACAATGCTGTCTGTATTAAGCCCTTCCCAGTATATATGCAGAACACATGCCAGATGATCTAATCATGTCCTTTTATTTTAATAAATAAAAGGACATAAACGTAAAAAGAGAGTTTCTTAGGCATGTTTGAGGGATGATTTTCTGGCTGGAGCTTCCAGTTTTCTTGTGGGTGTCAGATGATTTAGAGTAAATAGAGAGTGATGTGATGTAGCGCTGACATGAAAACACTCAATAAACAATATGGATACAATGAATAATGAAAAACAACACACACACACACACACACACAAGATGATGTGGAAGCTAAATGGGCGGAAATTAGTGGGTGCCAATGCCCATGCTGTAAAAACACTCCCTCCACCAAAGAGTTTATGTTGTCTATGCCCAGTGAGCAGACTACAGGGACAAATTTCATGAAACTTGTTGGAAGGGTGTAGCATGGACCAAGGATGAACCCATTAAAGTGGATCCAATCCCGGGGCTCTGATTATCTTTAATTTGCCTCAACATTGTGTGATTGCGGTCAATTGTAATACAGACGTATCGTGTTTGCCTATCACAGAGGGCTGAACTTTTGGCCTTGGTAAAGTTCAGCGCTCTCTGAATGCCCTTGCAGTTTGTATTATGTACAGTATGATATAGAATAATATTTCATTCAGCCACAAGCGGCTATTCTGGTTACACAGCGCACGGTTAAAACAGCTGACCTGTGAGGAATGTAATCAGGCAGGTGCGACAGGTACAATAAATGACACAGGCGCTTGTGATAGACGTGCAGGAATGTTTAATCTCTTGATTCACCACTATTAGAAAATGATAGTATTCTTCAACTGTCTTTCATTGTCTCCCGTGCACACGGCAATTATTTTTAATGGGGCATGTACTCTCATAGTTTCCATTGAAACATTTCCTGCTCTCTTATGCCTTCCAAAATAGCATTGCAGCATAGATTATAAGTTTGCAACTCCACATATCACACCACATGCAATAGCTGAATGCTATAATGTGCCTGGTAACAACAGGATAACTGAAACCGGCTCAAAAAAAAAAAATCAACTGTCATGAAATAGTGAGAAGAAATCCAGCAGTCACAGGATCTATATCAAAGGCCAACACATGTAGACATTTACACTTGATTTTTTTTCCTATACTCATTTAGCAAAGCAATGCAGACAGGCTCACTTCCTGTTTCTGCATCTTAGCTGCAAAATTCATTTGCATGTTACGGCCATATGGTTTTACAGTTCTGTTACAGCAAAGTATCCCGAGCCTGATCGCGTGGTATTTGTAAAACTTCCACCAAAACTCAAAAAAAGTGACCAAGACGGGCAACTGACGACACTATATTTGTTATTATTTAGTCAGGAACTTAAATATGAGTTGAGCTTTGGACTGAATTGTTAACTGACCCCAAAATGTGTCCTTGCAACCATACATCTCAAACTCCAACAAAGACAAACAATGTGCACCATCTGTGCTTTGCCCCATAAAAATTGTAAGGGATATATCAACTGAGGGTACAGTATATCTTCAGAGCAAAAGGCAGGACGCGCTCCAGAGAGTCCTGCGTCATAGCTGTGTCCATTAAACAAGAAAGGAGACAAGCACTGCCTGCTTAATGCGGTGTTCAGAAGGTGAATGAGTGTCTTGCGTGTTTACTACAGCCTATAAGCTGCAGGCCTGTTCGCTTAAATCCAGCGAGGCTCTTGTCTGCTCAGCGCTTCTTTAGTGAAGAAAGGCAGCAAAATGAAGTCAAAGCCTCGGGAGCATTTTGATTCTAAAATAGTTTCAGATTAACTGCCAAATTTCGCAGTGAAATACCCATCAGGTTTATAATTTAATACTAAATCTACCAATTTTTGGTGCTTTGTAAATCTTGCCCCAGGAAGAATCTTTCAGCATACGCAACCTTTCTTCGGCTTATTCTGGCGGCAGCGGTGTGACAGAGCATGAAAATGGCCAAAGTACTCAAGTAACCAGATGCTGTTAACATGGCACAATCACCACATAAGGCTCTCTTCCAGGAGGGATTAAAGAAAGATGCCTATGGACACTGACACTGTGACACTCTGCAAGAAAGATGACATGTCAAATGAACTCTTCCTTTAGGAGGAACAATGACGTTGTGTACTGTACATGGTGTACTTTTCAAAACCGCTCTAAAATGTAGGATTAAGACCTCGGGAACCTTCGTATAGAGGGCACGCACATGACATCAGCATGGGCCTTGTGTCTAAAGGGGGCATTCACGTGGAAAAAAAACATGGCTAAAGGAGTAAATAGCTACAGCACTATCAATTGTACAAGTATAGAGACGAGTTTTTATAGACTGCCAAAGGCTAAAAGGAAGAGAAGCAAATGAATCACTGAAATTCAACGATCAGAAACATGAATATGTAGAAATATTTGAGTAAAATCCTACAGATTCTTTGCTACAAGATGAATATGAAGCTACAGCCAGAGGCCAGCAGGCTTAGCTTAGGATAAAGAAACAGGGGAAACTGCTAGCCTGAATCTGTTCGAAGGTAGCAAAATCAGCCTACTACAACTTCTAAAGCTCACAAATAAACACATTTTACCTGTTTTTTCTTTTTAGTCTGCAAAAACCGAAGCGTAAAACCAAGTTGTGCTTTTACAGAATCGACCTCAAGACTCCAGGACGTCACTGCACCCTTCCAAAATGTAGTCAGACACATTTCTGTACGTATAGGATACTTTATCTATGTAAGACATATGTGTTGATTAGTGAGCTTTAGGGGTGCTAATGCTCCCAAAATCTCAAACTACTACTACTACTGATTGTTTGTATGTAAACTTCTCAGGGGTGTCAAAATGAAGCATATCATATGCCAAATTTTAACTACTGATACAGTCCACTTTTCATTCAGGTCCTTTTGTGAACAAATGACTGCTTGATTAATGAATGTGTCCCTTTAATAGTGATGTTAACAATGTTTGCAAGACACTCCAAAAGTCAACAGACGAACAAAAGAACTGCACACCTAGAAAGCCCATGAAAGATCACCTGATTGTCCACTTCAGCACTCTGGTTTGAAATAACATCGGTAGCGTGACACCGCGACCCCTGCAGATTCTCACAGATTAAAAAGCTCAAAAATTGGGAGAGACACAGTCAAAGGGGGGAGCTTAAAAGGCCACCAGTGGACCTGGGCCCACTCACATCTACATTCCTGTGAGCTTCTGAAAGAGAACAGAGAGCACTGCTACAAAGTAAACACTTGTAGTGCCTTGTTTTGGAAGAATACCATTTCCATAATCTCATGAAACTCACATGCTGACCTTATGATACTAAATTCTTAACCTGGAGGGGGGAGCAGAACAAGCTTTGAATGTGGCCTTATTTGTTAAGAGTATTTCAAAAACAATGGGAGGTTCTGTTTTATAAGTACTGTAAATGCACCCAACTGACACTTCATAAGTGAGCAAGCTCTCAGAGATGAAGAGGCCCACTGTATCTACACTCAAGGTGACAAAGGGATTTATTATATTATCCTAATTTGATTTCTACACAGGATCAACGTTCACGTTGTCAGCAGTGGGAGACTTTGGTGTCATTACATCAAGTACTGGAGCTGCTTAATGCTCAAGAATTGATTGGTTATAGGGAATAAAACGTTTAAATACTGTTGTAGCAACATGTTACTCTTAGACTTCTTGGAGTATACACAACCATCTTGTAGGCTGATAAGGCTCCAGAGCTGCTAATACATCAGTTGACTGTGGGTGCTCCATGGGCCCCATCCCACTTCCTCTAAACTTCTGTTAATGTGCCAGTGGAGATAAATGACATAGCAAATTTATCCTCTACTGCCCCTGCAGACACTCCAGACAGGAAGGGAAATAGCTGACGTTTTGTTTAAATAAAACATAACGAACGGCTAAAGTCATATTTAAAAGGCCGCATTTTGTCTCGTGTGTCAGTGAATTTAAAAGTAGGAAACAAACAACAAAAGGACAAATGTTTTAGTCTTAATCAATAAACATTTTGGGGGAACATGCTTATTCACTCTCTTGGTAAGAGATTGAGTAGAAAAACAATCTCACACTCTTTCCAATAAATGTGAAACTACAGCTATCAGCCAGCTAGCTTAGCTTAGCATAACGTTAAGTCTGGCAAATAACTCTGTATAAAAATGCAAAGCACTTTAGAGGCTTCAGAGGTGGCGGTACATGGATTTTGTTACCTTTGGACGGAGCTGAGTTAGCCGTCTCCATTTATTTCCAGTCGTTATGCTAAGCTAGGCTAATTGGCACATATAGTTACATACAGATTTTGTCAAGACAACAATTCAAAAATAGAATATCAAACTATTTCCTTAATATACATTTGCGAAAAACAAAAACCCGCCCCAGTGGGAATCAAACTGCTAACTATGGCAGAGTGCCAGGGGTTAGTGCCATGCGCTAGGCTATAAAAGGCCATTGTACATATACACATGACATCCTTGATAGACATAGATAAGCATAGTCCATCACTTGATCCAATCAGCAGCTGTAAAGACAAAGACAACAGCAGGGCCATTGAAGTCAACTGAACGTTAACGTTTCAATGGGTGCACAGTTGGGAGACTGCTACTATTGTGTATTATACCATATGCCTTTGTGACGACAAAAACAGCTGTCAGTTAGAGAGAGTGAAAAAATGTATTAACTTTTGGACATTCAGAGAGTAACATCGAGGAACAAAAGTTTTTACAGCGCAAGAGCAACAGACAGGGGGAAGAGCCGAGAAAGTTTGATAGCCAAATGAAAGAAAGTGACAGAGAGAGAGAGAGAGAGAAAGAAAAAGAGCCAATATCAGTCTCCCTGCTCTCAGCCAGCAGAAAAAGCACAGTGGATTAATTCATCACCATGCTGAGCCTTTGCCCTCCTCTGGAATAAATTACCCAATGACTCTCAACTTAGACTAAACACACGCACACACCACACACAACTGACCAGAGAGCACACACGGCAACAGTGGGAGTGAAAACTGACAAATGGAGAGAGGCTGCCCAGGTCAGCGGTGTATCATAGCTTACTACACACACACACACACTTTAAAAAAAGTAAGCTGTGTCACGTGAGGTGTTTGGTTCTGAGACTTAAGTTATGTGCTGTGAGGCAGCAACAGTTTAGAGAAAGCAACCTGTGTGCCCGTGTCACTTCTGGGGATGAGAGGTCTTTTTTTGGCCTTTTCGAGCTTTAATTCTGATAGAGACAGCTCAAGAGTGACAGGAACGCAGGGGGAGAGATCGGGAACGACATGCGGGAAAGAGCCACGGGTCGGATTTGAACCCTGGGCTTCCGTAGCAAGGACTGAGCCTTCGCACATGGGGCGGCTGCTCTACCGACTGAGCTAAACACCACCCCCGGGGACGGGAGGGTTTTAATGGAGGGGGCTGGCGGGGGGGGCGTCTGAGGTATGGCTGAGCAATTCCACCACTTATGTTAATGCATGCAGAAGCTGGAATCAGGCAGCAAGCAAGATGGTATTACTCTCCAGATACTTATAAGCTTAGCACCTTTTATTGGCCTTTTCCATTTATAGTAAGAGGTAACAGTAAAAACGATTCTACGTTTGCTGTTCAGGGGGTGGGAGAGCTACTTGATTTCCTTGAGTGGGGGCAATCAGACTGAAAAAGTCAAGGCCAGATAAATGGTGTTGTGTTTGGCTGAGGTCTTTCTCTGTCTGTTTGGCCACACACACACACTCACACTTAAAAAAAGAAAAAAAAAAAGCCCACTATCACAGGACCTTGTACTTGAGGCTTATCATTGCCAGAGCAGCCCATATGGTAACGTACCCTTGACAAAGACTCACATCACAGTCCCCAAACTTCTATTGAATCTTTCTCACACTGTAGACGCCTGCACATGTTCTCTCTCCCAGTCTCTCTCTCAAGTGTAAGCAAAGATACAGCACAGTTTTAACATTTGCTTAGTTCCGTTTTGCAACACTGCAACACTTGTGCACTTTAGCTGCGTGTAGATGTGGAGGATTATTATCAACCTTTAGGGAATGAATGTGTGTGTGTGTGTGTGTGTGTGCTCCCTTCAGAGTCACTATGACACACGCCAGGGCACAAACATGCACACACAGAGATTCAAAACAAAATGCATAAAAATTAGAGGCACAAACTGTTTGAGCTGAGGTGGCTCTGCTCTAATATACTTCATACTCAGGCTGCAACTGATGATAATTGTCATCATTTGATTGATCGGTCAATTATTTCCTCATCGTTTGGTCTAAATATAGTCAAACATCATATTTTTTCACCAAAAAAATGACTCTTTTTGTCCAACAACAGTCCAAAAATCCAAAGATATTCACTTTACAATCCCAAGCGAAAGCAAAGCAAGTCTTCACATTTGTCCATCTAACTAATCGATTAATCAACTAAAAGTTTCAGGTCTACTTTCTACTGACACCTACTGGGATGTGGTGCAGCTCTATTTCAAATAAAATACATGACAACTCTCAAAATTTTGCAAATAAACTGCAAGAAATTAGTGTATCCATTGCTTTTTGCGATGACAGCGTGTCACAAAAGGCCTTATTAAATCTAGGTGGCGCACACGCGCACAGCTCCAGAACAATCAATGGCTGTTATTGATCTGCTATAGGAAGAAGAAACAAAATGAGCCACGGCACGTTTTACCGAGCCTTGAACGCGTACACAGCAAGCTGGCACACTCGTGATTTCTGCTGAGAGAAACTATGACTTACTTTTCCATACATTATGGTCAAACTAAACCTGGCTGCTCACCAGGGACGCCCGCAGAGGACGTTAAAGATGACACCTTACAGAACAGGGATTAACCATTTCCAGCTGAAGGAGATTTGTATACCATTAGTCTAACTCAATCAGGGGACTAATTCAATCAAAGGCACAGTGGGCGTCTTGACGTGGGGGCATCTGTCACACTGACTTCTCACTGCATCCTGCAGTGACATTTGGCCACAAAATTCAGCTTGACAGAGGCCCTCAAATAGCCCGCGGTCTGTCAGACAAACGCACACATACTCATGAAAACAGCCAACACACAGATGCACTCATGCACTACTAAATTCACAAGATCACACTTGGTTTTTTCTTTCCCCAGACGTTTTTTTTTTTCCTCTTTTTTTGGTCTGTGTGTGTGTGTGTGTGTGTGTGTGTTTGCAGATGCCTGCAGATGTACATGCAAAACATTACAGCACAAGCTTCCATTGATTTTATTATCAATGTGCCACTGCTTGAGGCTTCTACGTCACTATTCTTCATTTAGAGACAGGGTGACTGTTTTCACGTCAGTGTTGCTCAACTTTTCTATAAATGGGACGAGGCCTTTTTTTTTTTTTGCGCATGTGAAAAGCAGGATGGCGACTTCTTAGGTTCGCTGCACAAAAACGGATCATCTTTATCACCTCCAAACACGCACGTGCCTGTCGGTCTGAATAAAAAGTGATAAGTTGTTCTGATGTAGCATCTCACGCAAGACGTGAACGCGAACATCATGGCAAGAAATCACCATCAGCTTCATTAGAAACATTTTGTTGTCTGGTTGTGTGTAATTATTTGTGGTCCAGTACACAAATGGGACTGTTGATTTTTGTGATGATGTAACACACTGATGGCAAACTTTTTTTTCTATTATGTCACTCAATACTTTTCATTACCTACTCCTACTTTCCATTCACACTCCCCCCACACCTCCCCGTCCACTTTATAAATAAAAACGCATGCAGTTTAAAAAGTTTCTATGAATTACTCGTCTCATTTTGTGCGTGAAGCACAAATATTAAGCCTCAGTCAGACCCCCACAAGGGCGGACATCCTATTGAAAAGCAAAACAGTCGGAAAGGTGAATCAGAGGCCAACGCTGTGTCAACTGAAAAGAGTTTGATATCCGAACGCCACTGCTTCAGTGCTTACATAAAGTGAAGTGCATATGAAAGCAGCAAATGTCTGCTTCATCCCGACTCTTACATAAAAACTCCAAAAAGAACAACACCTCAGGTTAGCGTGGCCTGGCCTGTGACCCTACGACCTTTCACGGAGTGTGTGTATCATGGCCTAGTTCCTCGAAATACCAAAAAAAAAAAAAAAGCAGCAGTGTAAGCAGTCATGCATGGACAGTTTGAAGAGAGTTCAAATTAAAGTATCTACTGTATAATTTCTCTATATTTTTTTGGGCCATTTTTGGGGAAAGGGCGGTTGCATGGTGTCCTGAAAATCACATCATTATTTTCATGGAAAAGAAGCAGAACAACTTTATGTTACACACACACACACATAAACTTCTCACCCTCACACACATTGTGTTGCTGTGTGTCTGTAAGTGTAATGAATGTAGGTTCCCTCACCTTGCAGCTCGGGGGTTTTAGGGGTAGTCCCGAGGCAGGATTTCCTTGATGCTGAGTGGTATTAGTCTGCTGGGGTGAGTGGGAATCCTCGGACTCTTTTCCACTGTGGTAGACCACCCTATCAGAGATATGAATACTTGAAGCACAGCCCATGCTTCAACCCACTTCAGCCTTTTTCTTTTTGCGCAAGTGCTTTACTTTGAGGCTATCCGAGTGTCATTCGCCCTCTGTGTGTATTTTAAAAGGTCCACTCTTCCTCGTAAGGGTTCATTTCTTAAAAATATATATATATAAATACATATATATATGTATCATCTAGGCCACAGCAAAGCTGGTTCTCCAATTGCTCTGACACAAGGCATGAATAATATATCTTTCTATCCCCCACCCCCCGACCAGGAAGCTGATTTCCTCCCTCTCTTTTTTCACATGAAGTTAATTGGAGGTCTTTAATCAAAGCAGCTGTCTTATCCGAAAACTTGGATTCCGTTATTCTTCAGCTGGTCTGCTCAGATCCCCACAGACGGATTTTATCCCTCACTCCGGCTCCTCTTCAAGCCTTCTTCGTACCACATCACCATTTTCTCATTTTTTTCTCTCTCCCTCTCTCTCTCTCTCTCCTCAACTTCACTGTTATCAAGTAGGCCTAAAAAAACACACACACACACACGCACACACACATAGACACGCACGCACGCACACACACACACCATGCAGTCCCCCCCGCCAGCTTCATGCAATAGTTTTATCCATTTTTTGTGTCCAAGGTTTCATGTGTAGTCGTCCTCCCCCACCCTGGAGCCATCAAAAATGATGCTTTTTTTTCTCTCTCTCTCTCTCTCTCTCTCTCTCACACACACACACACACACACTCTTTCTTTTTTTTAAACAATCTGGTTGCCCACTTCAGCTCAAGACACGGGCCATAAACCGGTTCTCACGACACTTTGCTCCAGTCCTGAGCGGTTCATCATCAACAGGCTGAAATATTCACACTGCGGGGTGTTATTCTGGCCAGTCGCTCCGATGTCAAACACCCTCCGTACAACATAATGCCATGTAGTCCGACAGAACACTCCATTTATCAGCACGAATTCACCAATTTAGGAAGCGGAGAGATCTTGGTTGGATGGCTTGCAATCTCCATTCAGCATTCAGGCATCCGCTGCTCCGGTAGAGGATGATCCGCCTGATATAAAAGAGGTCCACACAAAAAAAAAAAAAAAAAAACCCGGGTTGCAGTTTTGGCTACAGTGGCTACAACAAGGCTCCGCGATTTTCTCTCATTTCGTCGGGGGGTGTTGGAAAAAATAAAAATAAAAAATAATAAGAGAGGAGAGATGTGGGAGAAGACAAGGCTGTCAAAGATTTGTAATATGTGGATGTACCACCTCTGGAGAATGCAATCGCTTGAGAGAGAGAGACAGAGAGAGAGAGAGACAGAGAGAGAGAGAGAGAGAGAGAGAGGAGGAAAAAAAAATCTAAAAAAAAAACACAAAAAAAAACAACAAGACCGCTCCGTGTCCACAAGTTTCGGATCTGAAATCGGGGACGGGAGGATTATGTACGGTTGACGCGAGCGGAGGTAAGGCAGATCCGAGCTACATAATGCTGATTTTTATGTTTGTCTTTTCTCTGCCTTTTCTGGCGTTTGCCCTTCCAATTCTTCAGCACTGCTTGACAGCGGCACATCCAATAAAAGCACCCGCAAGGATTGACCTACAGCCTTTACTGACGTTAATGCAAATGAGCTCCGCGCAGCTAATCGGCGTCGTGCTCGGCGCCGCTGGGTGGTCCTCCGGTTTCCGTGGGAACTTTGAAAGCAGGAAAAAGAAGCTCTCTCTCTCTCTCTCTCTCTCCACACACACACACACACACACACACACGGACGGACCGAGAGAGCTGAGCTGGCTTGCAGGTACGGGTTTTTTTTCCCCTCCCTGCAGATAGCACATGCAAACCGGGTGAAAAGCTGATTTAGGGGAGTGTGTGCTGCAAAATGAGCGCTGTTTTTGCAAACGCTTCTGAACGCTCAGCGAAACGTTTCTGTCACGTATGGAAGACCATTTAGGCCAAAATTCATTCACCTCAATGCCGCGCTATCTGCACACTGAGTGATCTAAAATACTCACAGACTCCGTCATGAGAAACCACTTAAAAGTCAGCTGAGTGTTGTGAAATATGTGCGGAATTACTGGAGCCATAAGTTATAAGTTATTGCAGTCACAGACTGTACAAAACATGAACGTACCCTGCTGGTTTATCTGGCCAATATAGCAATTATTCTGCATGCAAACCAGGTGAAAGCTGATTTTAGGTGAGTTTTTTTTCTTTCTTTCTGTCAGGTATGGAAGACCATTCAGATCAAATTAAATTCAATTTAATGTTGCATTATCTGCGAAAAATAAAATAAATAAGTGACGTGGAACAAGTCAGAAATCAGCTGATTATACAAGTCAGCCGATTATTTTGACATATGTGTTCATTAGTGATAGAATTATTGGAGCTTGAAGTTAGTATAAGTTATTGCACCCATTGTCTGTATAAAACATGGATGTAGCCTCACTGGTTTCTTTAAACGCTGACATAAGACCTGACAATGAAATCAGCCACACTCTTAATTATGCATAAGTATTAATATATAAATTTTTCTGCACATGCATGAGTGAAAGCTGATTTTTGGTGAGTTTTTCCGCCTCTAGTGGCGGTTTAAGGAAGTGCAGTTTTTGGCACTTGGAAGTTTTAGTCAGGGAGGTTGGCATTTTGTTGCAACTGAGGATTATTTCCATTATTGATGAGTTTAATTATTTTCTCAGTTATCATTTTTTTGTGCATTGAATCTCAAGAAATATTACATTACATTAAGGAAGTCACATTTTGTTGTTGTTTTTTTTGCTTTGTCACATATTAAATGATTAACTGACATCATCTCTATATTTGTATCTCTATAACTTTGTGATCTTAAAATCCAGCTGTTCATAATTTATTTTTCCAATGACACTTTTTACCTCGCATTTCACAGATTTCACACTTCATGACGGTGTTCAGCCACAGCCTCAGTACCTGTCACTTTATTTATATCTTTATCTTTTTTTAAACCGTAGTTTCTGTAATTGCTGAAAGTTGACACCTCTGTTTAGTGAACATACTGTCAAGTTAAATAATTCAAGTGGATTCTGAAAAATACAAAAAAAAACAAAACACAAATTTTGTCATTTAATTCATCACTTTTTACTTTTCAAACTCCCATTTACTTGATCTTATGAGAAAAGAAACAGCCACGTACAGTATTTGTTTCCCAAAAGTACTGTAGTTATTAGTTTTGTTTTAACTAATAACAGCCCTCAGCCTATCATCATCATTTAATCTGATGATGAGATTTCCTGTTTTCGAAACTCACTTTTCAGGTCCCCACGTATTGAGATAACAGTGTACAATCAGAGTCTGGGTGACGCTTGTTGACACTCAGCCGACTGGTTGATATGTACGAGTATGAGTGTGCACATTTGATAACAAAAATACATGCCAGTATTCATTTTTTTTAAGTAAAACTGGATAACATAAGCAAACAAACCAAAGGAACATCCTTACATCCTTACAACATTTCAGGATTGCACTTCCCTAAACCAAACGACACATAAAGAAAGGAATGAAAAGAGGAAGAGACATCCCGACTATAGTCACTATAACCTCCTAAATGCTGGATCCTACATTTCCCATAATGAAACCACTATTTTAATAATTGTATCCACTCTCTGGGGAAAACATCTTTCGAACTGGATGCCTGGAGTTTTCTGTTCTAAATTGCAGTCTCCCGGGCCAAGTTAAGATGAACCTGATAACATCATCAGGGTTGTTTTCTTAGAATGAACAAAAGTCGTCACAGGCAGAGAAATACTCCCCGTGACAACTACACTGACCCTTATGTGTAAAATTGGTGGAGTTCCCCTTAATGCATGTCAAATGGCGCCAGTAAATGTTGTTGAAAATTGAGCTTCTACTTGCCAAACGCTGCGCAAGAGCGGCAGAAATGGGTGTTAATTCTCAGCGGGATGTGCACTATACTAGCAACACCTTCGCATTACAAAGCCATTATTATTGAGTCAGTGTTGGTGTCCATACAAAGTTCTTTCTGGAGCTTTAAGCATGTGAGGGTGTGGTTTAGTTACTTTAAGCAGGGCTTTAAATTTGTTGCAAATCACAGTCTCAAATGGTTTATTGCTTCTTATAAAACAAAACCAGTTTAATACGAGAATGTAAGCGCGAGATATGACAGATCACGGCATTTCAATGAATCCGCTGACATGCTCAGTTCTTTAGACGCCCTCAGTAACACTGGCTGCATTATTCATGAGGCGATGACATGTTTACTTGCCGTTGCCTTATTTGCACTTTCGTCATTTATGTTTGTTTGGTTGTCAGTTATCGTCATTGTACATTGCTTTTGCAGCATTCTTTAGCTGAGCCACTGCAGGAAAGTAAGCTTGAAATGTGTTGTTGTTTGGTCTTACTGTCAGACAGAATATGTTATCTGCACTACATGTAAAGTTTTGTTGTGTCAGTCCTCTCCTCTGAATTGTTTTGTAAAAATTAGCCTGATGTTGACTGAAGCTTGTCCTTTTCTGACGGGAACAAGCACCTATATTAGACTTTTATTGTCAATATTCAGATATCAGCCTCCTATAACACCAAAGTAACCCTTGTTCTATTTCTCTCTACCTAAGAAATATACACAGTACATATATAATAAGTTGAACTACCCATAAACTGTGATTATACCAATACTTTCATTAGAATTAGCTGACCTGCCATTTTTTTTACTGATTTGGTGGGTCAGCTAATTTAGGAATGAAATGTAATTTATGAAAGTATTCCCTGCCACTCTGTTAGATCCCCCCTGTGAATTGCAATCAAATTAATTTAGTTATTGAGATTTCCGACAGTGCAAGGTTTCATCACCACTTTTGCAGGCTGTATAAATAAATAGGTGGATGCATCAGAAGCTGTATGCATCAGCATTTCCTTGCAGCGTTTTTCATATTAGCTGACAGAAGACAGTTTTCTTCACAGAGTCGCTTCATCCGAACCAGAAAAGGAAAAAAACATTTTTCCACTTAAGCCTGGTTGTGTATTGCCGTGCAGATTGTTCTCTCCCTCCCTAATACAATACAGGTGAATGGATTTGTAGTTGTGGTTGAGGAAGCATTCGGTCAGAGTGTAAAAAGCTTAAGTGCTCCATTACCATTCACTGAAAGGAGTTCAGCCCTAGTTAATCCCCCCCGTCCTAGTTCACCTTCCTCTTTTCATGCTCCGTCCTCTCTGTCTGTGACTGTAACAGGAAATCAGGAAGCGCTGGGAGGAAAATCTTGAAAGGACCTGCACAAGAAACATATAGCAATAGTGTATGAAACACTCGGCGTGCGCTGTTTGGTAGTGTTTCTTCGAACACTCAAGGTTGTCTTCTGTCTTCTATGCAGGCACTTTATTTGGAGAACACCATGCGGGTTTAAGCTAGATTAAAAAAAACAAGCAAGACAGCTACTGTACAGTCATTCCTGAAGTAGTTGTTATCATGGCAAAAGATTCACCATTACGTAGTAGATGGAGAAAATATGAGCACGCAGAAGGAATGACAAATAGACTCTTACACACTTCCTCTTCTTCTTACTGTCATTTACTGTCTTTGTCATCTATGTCGTATAAAACTTTCAAGTCAATTCAGCTATAATTTCACTTAAAGGACCAGCGTGTAGGATTTCTTTTTTAGCCTTCCAACAAAGGCGTGCAGCATCTGTAGATATTCACAGATAACAGTTATTCTAAGGTAACATAAACTTGATGATTTCTATTTTCAGGAACTGGCGCTGAGTGAGAGCAGGAATCTTTCATCTAATCAGTCTCATCAAAGATAATGCTAAGCTAAAATCCTACATACTTCCTGGTATATCAACCGTAACGCATCGTATGTGCTTATCACAGTGTCCTGTCAACACTTGCCGAGCTGACGCATAGCAGCCACATTTGTTGTTTAGATTGATTCCAATCAAAACGGTGCTCTTCATCGCTTCTTGTAAACGTCTGACAGTCAATGTGTCTTTTCTCATATGTCCACTAGAGGAGGCCAAACGAATGAATTTTGAAATTGTACAGTGACTTTAAACACATTAATGCTCTCTTAACATCCCCACATAAGTCCTTATGTAACTAATTATTCAATATAATTAAACATAATATATTTTTCTGTTAAAAAATAATGTTCAAAGTTAAACTTTTTATTTCTAACGGCCTAGATATTACAGCAAACGATGGTTAAACTGGGCACAGAGCACCTCATCTGTTTTCTCTTGCTACGCCGTGGCCATGCTGCTGTATTATGTATTGTCTGCACACGTTGTGCTCACGGTATCTATGTTCAGCCTGCTTTTCATTCAGGTTACAACAGACGAGCTAAAGGACACCTCGTTCAAAGCATTAAATTGAAGCCTTAAACCTCACTGATGTGGATAAGCTCGGTACTCTTTTCTCCTCTGGATCAATGACGCAGTGGTTAATGAATGAATGCGTTTTACACTGAAATAGTTTGAAGGAACTCCAGCATGTCAAACATTGACCCAACTTTATGTAATACAAACCTATAAAAGATGTAAGTCGGCATCGAAAGGAGTACTACAGACTAACCGACCCGTCACAAATCACAGTGTTATTTGGAGAACTCAGAGGAATTGGAGCGATAGAATAAAACATTTTGACGAAGAGAGAAACATTTGTGTGACCTGCAATGAGCAAAATTTTCCATCCAACTAGCTTCACTTAATAACTTGCTAACAGCGAGTAAGCTACTGTATACTTATGATACTGGTAGGACACTGTTTTGACTCCTTTCACAGCTTACCTTGAGCCTACTGTATATTTAGACTAGGAAGCCAAGGACTCTGAGTATTTATCTCACACACTTGTGTACCCCCATGCCCTCTTGGATGCTCCTCTGGTGTGTATAAAACATAACAACAGGCCCTCTTGAATGCCCCTCCAGTTGAATAGTTAATTGTTTCCTGTGTGTTTAGTTAAAGAGGCGCTGCAGTTATACTCGCATAATAAAACTAGTTTAATCTTATCCAGGGTTTGTAACTGTTTCACCATGAAAGCATCACAACGTTCTGCCCATTGGTACATGTTTCTTTTTTGGAAAATGTGGCTCAGTGTTGCAGTTTGTCATTAAGCATATAATTGGATATAAATGAACGCATCAAAGAGGCACTCCACCAATTTTACACTTAAAGGTCACCACACGGCCCGTAAAAACAGTTGTTAAATATCTTCTTTAATGGGTTTTCAAGCCCTGGAGGCGTGGAGTCTACAAATTCATAACAGAAAGACTGGGTTATAAACTGAGGGCATGGGGTTAGAGCGATGATTTACCAAGCAGAAAGGATCCAACAGAAAGTTTTTACTGGTTGCATTATGGGAAATGTAGGACATCTCATCATGTGGGTTAGGGTTCTGTCTCTGTCTTTAAGTCCCCCAACTTCATGGAAGTGCAACACCAAATCACTGGAGTGGTTAATAAGACATCCACATGCAAGAATACAATCATCAGTATGATTTTCTGAAAAGCTCAGGAGCATATGGGAGCATGTTATGCACATTATGGCAGTCACTGGTAGAGTAAATAGAGAAGCAGTGAAAAGGTGCAGCAGGAGAATGTCACTATAGACAGTGCATTGGAAGATTTTGAATAAAAGGTGGACTAGTTGAGCTCAAGCCGCATTGAATGATAGCTGTTCATGCCACCGCGGGACAGGCGTACAAACCTCTGTTGTGGATTTACATGGAAAGGTTGGCCATCATGGCCACGTGTAAACACTTTTAATGGAAAAGTGTTACATACTCGTATCACAGTTCAGCTATGTACTACTGTCTTGGAATATAAGATAAACAACTTGTTTGTTTTTAAGCGCAGTAATTGTTTTTTTTTTAAATATAAATAAAGTATCACATAACACTTCCATTTGGGGATTGATAACATTTGTTTTCTGTTACCTGTATCCTATATTCGCACCACATACGACTGTTTTCTCTAATATGGACAAAAAAAATATCAACATTTCTGCAGACGCCTTTTTATTACTATACTGCATACGCTCTAAAGTTTCAGCTACCAGACATGTGAACATGTTGATCCTCTCTGGCCGACTGTTCTGGATCTAATCCAGACTACAGTCACCTTTAGTCAAGAGAATATGAGATGATGACTGCTGTTTTCCTGCAGACACTGACGCCTGATCATTACCAGATCCCAATCAATTTTCCTGTTTGAGGACAGTTGTTGAGGCAGCTGCAGCATTGCGCAATTAGGCAGCTGTACAAACAAGCAATCCATCTGCGGAAGACTTACATGGAAGCAAGGGTAAAAAAAAAAAAAAAAAAGAGGTAAGACTGAACAGCTGTGAAGAGAAGCGACTTGGCTTCAAGTGAACCTCTCCTGACACACGGTCACCTTCAATCCAGAGTGTGATTCTGAATGTGATTTATCAGTGCAGGAGGCAGCCACTAGGCTCATCGCAGGGCCACAGCTGTAGCCCGATAGCGTTCACCCTGTAGTGCCTGATCCAAGCCACATTGTGACAAAGGTGAAGCAGTTAAATAGGCAGCATGCTTGTGCCAAATGTCAGAGAGCCACGCGTACTCAGAATGTGTCTGCTGCTCTGCAAACTGTTTTGGGTCCCATTGAAGTCATATGCTCTCACGAGTGAGGTCAGAAAATATTCAGACGTTGGAGCTTGAAATGTAAACTGCTCCTAAGAGCACAACTGCATCGATCCTCAAGGCGTTTGTCACAAATCAAAGATGTTTATTTAAAGGTCTGAAGTGTCCAGTCCACCTTTGGCTGCACTTCAGAGGACAATATAGTGCATGGCTTAAGAATAAAGTGATGCTCTCATCTAGCGCAAGGAGCACGGAGTGCTAAGAGCAGATTTATGTGGGACAATAAAAACATTGTGTAACTGCAGTGCTGAGAAAAGAAATCAAATAACAAGGAACCATAAAGAAGGCATTCAGATTGAATTTTATTTTTCCAGCAGGTTGTGGACAGTGGTGGAAGTATGCTTACCCAAGAACTAAACTAGTTTGTTTCTTTGCATGCCACTGTGAATATTGTACTTTTCACTTCACTGCATTCATCTGACAGCTTGCATACTACATTCTGCTTACAAAAAACAAGCAGGGATATATAAACTTAGTTGAAAAAGTAGTTACGGCACCGCTGACATAAAAAAAATAATATTTTGACATTGTAGATCTTTCTGATCACTTTATCGGTGTTTGCATAGACTTAAATTTCTTGTGTGTTGACCTCTGCACTACTGTCTTGCACTTTAAGATAAACTCCTTATCTAATTTGTTCTTGCTCCAACAAGTGCAATAACTGTATTTTACTTTTCCAATCAATATCAATCAATAAAGTTTGTCTCATCCTCTCTTATCCTGTATTACCGCCACATACCATTATTGGCCTCAACAGAGACAGAAAGAAATAATCTGCACACAGCCTTTTTTTTTTTGACATTGTGGATCTGTTGGCCCAGATTTACAGGTCTACCAAACATTTGAACATGTGCATCCAGACGACCACTCGTCATCATTAGCAGATCACAGTCAATGATTTTTATGGCTCCGGGATTTGCTGCTTTTCGATTTCAATAACTCCGCCTTGTTTAATTGTATTGTTTGGAACGTTCCTTTAACAGTCCAATAAACCTCCACCTCTGCTGCCATCCACACTAGATGGCAGCAGAATGCAGCCTTAAACAGGCTGTTGCACTGCTTTTTACCACACTTCATTTGAATCCATTTTTTCTGTTATTGCTTTTCAGCACGGGGTCATTTCTAATTTAATTGGTATCAGAAAGCAGGTGTGAACATTATTTATTTTAAGTTTTTATTTCAGGTTTATCTAAAAGAGAAAAATCATTTGGTCAGAGGTGAACATAGCATGAAAAGGTAAATATAGTGATTTGTGTAACTCTATATAAACTAGCATAAAATGTGTAATATTTTCATACTGTGAGACTTTAGACCACTTCATCATCATTCATCATCCTCATCATAGGATCATTACAAATTTCACCTGACTGCCCTTCGTCATTTATTAATTTTACACAGTAGAAGAATCACACAGCTTTAACTTTTTCAGGTATCAAGACTCTGCCTTCAATTAAACAAAAGTAATAATCGAGCAGCTGTTTGATCTCTTTCTATCTCCACAATCAGGGCAATATTTCTATTTGCATTTGCAGCAGTCCGGTTTACAGGATAATATATGTTGCAATGTTCCTCCCATTGACATCATCCTGGTTAATGTTTACAGACATAAAGGTGTTACTGTAAATGTGGTGCCACGCTCAGTGCAAACTGTGGTGCCATTTATCAACCAGGTGAATAGATCCCAGGTTCACAGGTTTGTGTAATCCACAATGACCTACTTTATTCAGCTAGATGTGTGGCGTTCAACAGTGGATGTATATTCACTACACTACTGCACTCGACGTATTCACTTTACAGAAGTTTACCCTTTTACACAGCAGACTGTACGCTGTGTAATGAGTACCTTTTAACAATTTAAACGTCCAGTGTGTAATATTTAGGAGGATCTGTTGCCATATATGAAATATAATATTGATAACTATGTTTTCATTAATGTTTAACCACCTGAAAACCATTACCTTAGAAGGAGCCTTTTATATCTACAGGGAGCAGGTTCTCCTCCATGAAGTCTGCCATGTTGAACGTTGAGCATGGACACACCAAACACGGGTTCTTTTTTTGTGTGAGTTTTATGGCTACTATAGTTTCTCCTGCATGCTGAGGTGCAGGATATTCAGGATATTCACCTCAGCATGCCAGATGCCACCAAATTCTGCACACTGGTCCTTTAAGTAAAACTTTTTATTGTAATTACTTGTAATTACACTCAAAGGTTTGGTTGATGTTTTTTTTCTTCCTTTCCTTCAATAATAATATATTAACATAGAACAACAACATCATTTGATGTATCACTTACATTTCAAATAGTTTTGGCCCCAAAGGAAGAATAATTAAATTATAAAAAAATGTTGTGTAACCACGTTTTTCATGAAGTTACCCTGGATTATTACTGAACTATATGGTGCTTTCAAATGGGATGAGAAAGAGAGAGAGCTTTATTTTCTTTACCAATGACTAGCGATTCCTTATATTCTTATTTTAACTGTTGTTCAGAGGGATCTTTGTCTTTTTCTGTCCTTTCAGGTGTCAATCAGTCTTATGTTTTGTTCAAACTTCATGTAAAATAATATGTTTGTAAAGAGGACTTTCTACAAGCGATCAGCCATCTGACTGCACCGAATAAAGCTTTTGAGGAAGACGCTCGAACTGTTGAGTGGTAGTGTAAGTATTTTAACTGGTCAATGGTCAATTGGGCAAAGCATAAGCATCTCGAAAAATATCTAATAACTTAATCACAAGTCACGACACACAACTCTTTTTGATTACATTTAATAATGTTGTACAATACAAAACATCACTTGCATTCCACTGTTGAGCCATAACTTCTTTTAACACTTTTAATTAAGACAAAAGCAGCCAAGCACTGAGAATGACTAGTAGCATATAACTGGCCCAGATTTGCAATAGAAGAAAACAACAGAGGCAAAAGGTATACAATATCTGATATGGACCGCATACTTTTTAAGTAAATATATAAAAACATTTGTCGGGAAATCCAATAAAGAGTATGAAAAATACTAATAATATTTTAATAATATACCAGCAATAAGAAATCAATAGTGTTTAATGACCTACGTAACAATGTTTATACATGTCTTTAAATAAAAAAAAAATACTTTGGAAAGAGATAAAATTAAGGTTTCTGACTTTTCATGAGGAGGTAGCGTCCCCCCTCCTCCTGTGCCCATCGTTCGATGACTTTCACATACCAAATTGTACCTTGTCCTCAAAGTTATGACTTTTAGATGTAGAAGTCATAAACACTTCAGCTTCACAATAGCCAGGCCAGAAATGCAGTTAATATTGAGATTACTGATTGAAGTAAAGTGATGCTATTGAGCATATATATATATCTATATATATATAGATATATATATATCTGAACAAAGCTGTTGGCAAAGGCACTGATGCACAGCAATGTCAAATCAAAACAATTCAAACATGTTCATTTAAGACATAAAGACCCAATCCAGAAATGGACTTTGGTGCCAACTGTCATGATAAAATTAGACGTTTTGTTTCATGCAGGTTCGAAGAATAAAATGTTCACAGGTTCAGGTTAACACCTAAACCACGCTCATTATTTCTAATGTGTAGATTTTTTTTAAAGATACAAATCTGCCAACTGTAGATCGCTGTATCACAAAGCGGCACCCTTCATTAACCTGTGTGTACATACATGATTCACTGACAATAATGAATTGACAATTACAGTGGTATTCAGATTTGGGACTGAGGCTTAAATCTTCAAAGCTCAATAAAAACTGCCTATTTCTGGCATGGCTAGTGGAAGTAGGACTGCAGGGTACCACGGCGGCGGACATCGGTTGTCCAGCAGTGGAAGCCACCACCCAGTGAATTGGCATGACGAATGTTCACCTTTATGGTCTTGATACCTGCAACAGAAAAACACATTTGCACGTCATTAAACAGCAGAGCAGCAGAGAGGTTTTGTTTTTTCCTCTGAGATAAACTCTGATGAATCTCAAAGGACGCCAAAATATGCTGGAATAACTTGAATCTATGATCTCACCAAGGCTCTCAAACATTTTTTGAATGGTCTCTTCATTGGCATCAACCATAACGCGCTTCTCATCCAACATCAGGACATTCATGGACAGCCACTTGGAAGACATCCACAGTGGGTGGTCTACAGAGAAAGCAGAGAGAGTGTCTTTTTTGTTCCAGCCGAGTCTTTTGCTTATGTAAGAGAAGATAACTCTTAGTTTAAGCGCTCACCATCAGGAATCAGAGGTGTCGGAGGTTTCACAACAGTCCAACCAGCCTTCTTGAACATGTCAATCTGAGGTGCAAAGAGCAGTGGTGAACATGCAGCACTTTGTGGCGTTTATCAGACCAAGTTCATGTATGAGGCCACAAGAGGGCAGCACGCACGCTGTGAGAAATGAGCCCTGTCTTACTGTACCTGGTGACATGGGCGGTCAGGGTTGGACAGCACCAGTCCTGGCCCGATGATGTTAAAAGTGGCATCGATGTGCATGGGGTTGGGGTCCTTGAATGAGATTATGTGGATGTTGTAATGTGGGGCCAGATGGCGACGCATCCATTCGATTCCCATGTAATTTGTAACCTGCAAAAAATAACAGCCTTGAGTTAGCCATGCTATATATTCAGATGTAAGTACAGCATCCTCTACCAATGAATGACAAATTGGTGTTCAAAGGGCACAGAGACCCTAATATCTTCTGTTTAGCTGTAGGGAAGTGTTGCTTTATCTAATCTTGTAGTCTGCACGTTGCTCTGCATGTGACTGACTTTCATGGGCGAAAGACTGTTGGATAAAAATGAAGTGTTTGTCCATGTGGTGCTTTAAGAAAAGTCCTCCCATCACATAGCAGACGTGAGCCTTCATACCTGACTCCTTTGGACAAAAAGATCCCTCCCGGCTCGGATGAAATCGGCAGCATCGAAGCAGGGTTCGTGCTCTGTGGTCACGAACTTCCCCTGGGCGGCCAGCTTGTGTCTGTCCTCCACTGTGTGCATGGGGTAGTCCTGAATGACACCATGGAATAATGAAATGCAATTAAGCAGTAATGCTCAGGCTCCTGTCACGTACACCGCAATAAACCGCATAGGTAGAAGAGGTCGGAGGTGATAAGAAGCAACTTAAACAAGACGTTCTGATGTAGGTTAAACTTTGTAACACAATAGAGCCTCACCTGATCGTACAGCTCATTAGCCATAGTGGGTTTAGGAGCAGTGGTCCATTTAGCGCCTTTTCTGAAGTACTCCTTGATCAAAGGTCTGTAGGCTCTGTACTCGAAGAAGCGAGACCTCCAGGCCATAGGAGCCTCAATAATCTCATTTCCCACAACCATAAGGATGTCTCTGGGCATGGCAGCATACATTCCTACAACAGATTCAACAATACGCAGTTAGCTTATATATAATATATATAAGTAAAATATGATGCTTTAAAACCGTTCTCACACACGGATAAATGTGACAAAGAAGTAGTCGGATCATTAAAGTAGCATTGCACTGAAAGGATACTACTTACATAGAAGTATTATCAGCAAAATGTACTTCACATCAAAAGTAAAAGTACTTTTTTTGTGTACGTGCACTGTGTGACTTGTCTTACTGGCTTTGAGTTGTGGCCTACTTCTTTACAGATGTATTTTTTTTACCTGATGATACGAAGTCTGGAGTTTTGTACTCCAGGGACCAGTCGATGGGTTCTGGCCTCCGCACAGTGACGCCCTCATGTTGCAGAATATTGCACATTTCTTCAATCTCGTTAACAGCTTTCTTCAAGTGGTCTTCAGGAAAAGATTGGCCCCCGTACTTCTGATAGAAGGGCCAGTTCTTCTCATATGTGTTCGCCTGTTGAGAGGTGTGACAATATGACAATATGAGTCTCACAGTTGTGATTCTCTGTTTTTTTCACGAAATCTACACATCAGCGGGCCACTTTGGACATTAGCATTAGGTTATCTTGACAGGACTGCTTACTTTCACTTCCACAGTGAAGGGAGGCACACGGGCATTTTCAGCACGGCCCACGATCACCTCCTCTAGAGGGTCCCATTCATTGTAGCTGCAGACAGGACATTCCTGCAGCACGTGCTCAGTAACATGTTCCTCTTCAACTGCACGCTGAGGCTGTGCAGCTGCTGCACTCGAAGTGCTCTGGAAGGCCCTCTGCACCCACCCAGTCACCGCCCGGCCAAGCTGAGAAGGGGGGGGAAAAGACTTTTAAATAGTGTGTAGCACAAAAATGCATTTTGGGAGTTACATTACAAGATACTGAGAAAGGATTTGTTTAAAAATGGCAAATCTTTAGATTTATTGCCAGAAAAACGCAGCGTATACATATTAATACAATATTTGGAATACACATAAACTAGCTGTGTGCAACTCCCATTGTTGTATGCTCACTTTAAGTGATATACAGTAGAACATGATTGCTGAAAAGAAACAAGGTGACCTTAGATATCAATGAGAAATGCCTTCGGTTTGTTTGATGCCAAAGTACACGTGTTATTAAGAAGCGTTATCTCCACAGATAGTGTGGCCTCTCCTGGCTCTGGAGCTCGGGAGGAGTTCAAGTGTCACCGAGTGTGGGAGCGCATCTGTGCCAAACAGCTGTTCACTGTCACTCAGGGACCAACGGTGCAAAAAAAAAAAGTTGCAAACAAATCAATTTTTGACTGAAGTCTGTTGGATATAATCTGCCTGTTTGTTGTTGTTGTTGTTTTTTTAAGCCCACAAAGTCGGTTAGGTTTGAGAATTTTTGCGCTTTAGTCGATTTAATCGAGCAAACAAACAAAAAAGAAATAAATAAGAATCAATAAATCAATTAAACAGATCTCAAGTGAAAGAAGCAGCTCAGATGTAGCCTAGTGAAGAAAATGTCGAACATATTGTCTTTATTGACTGACATGTGCTTTTTTTTAACCAACAAAAACTGTAGTTTTTCTAGAAAAAAAGAGAAAAGAAAAGACATGAAACCACCATAATACCAACCATGGCTCCGATCAGATGGGCAGCCTCGGCCCCCCTGCTACCTCCTCTGAGACACCTGACTCGCAGCATTGTCCAATGTAATAGTGAGCAAACAGCGCAGGATCCAACTCGCAGTTTGCTTCATGAATGAAGACGCCTCGGCTTTATAGGGGTGGGTGTACGTGTCTCTGAGACCATTGGTCGCTTTCATGTTGTGGGGCAACGTGACTTGAGGAAAAAGCATTTCTGAAACATAATCCCTTACGCCAGCAAATTCTTATCGACTGGACTACTAGCGTTAAAAGTTTCTTGAGGGAGAACGTCTGAAAATGTCGTTTTATGTAGAATATCTTTGTTCTTATTTAAAAAATAATTAAGAAACATTAGAAGGTGATTCAAGACAAATTAGACTACAAATTACTGGATATATCTGCATGGAAATGCTGAAAATATAAAGTTGAACCTGAGTAATTCATAATTTAGATTAAGTCTCCAAAATTATGATTTTTTTATTAATATTTCCTGAGTTGATCACAAAAATATCACCAAACTGTCTTTAAATAGAAGCTAATTCACTAGACTTCACTGTACTGTGATTCATGTTTGTCATGTGTGCTGGATTAAATTGTCTTTGAATCCAGTCCAACAGGGCAACATCAACGTGTAACACCGTGTTAGGGAACATCATTTCTGAAAAAAAGAAAAAGGAGTTCACATAATCAAACAGATAGCCTTGTGCAGCCCGTGTCACCACATGCTTCTCTGGGGTGTGCTCACAAGAGTTTCATAACCCAAAGACCTCAGTGACCGCTGATATTGCCTCTAAAAAAAATCTCTGGCTGATGCCCAAGGGTTCAAAGGATATGCAAGGAGGACGTCTTCAGCTCCCGGTAGCATCATTTACTGTTCAACGATCAGAACTTTGTGAAATAAATTGATCTCTTTTTTATAGACGCCGCAGCAAAGTGACTTCCCGCAGTCTCTGCTGGCTGCCTGGCAAATCTGTGACGACAAGAGTTCAGGAAGTTACTGCTCCAGGTCAAGAAATAGTCCCCTGTAAAACTTCAACCTCTTGCTGCTGACTAAACAAGTTATAAATATATATTATTGATGAGCTTTAGAGGTGCTGGTATGCAGATTTTATTACCATTGGGCAGAGCTATGCTAGTTATTTCCTTCTGTTTCCAGTCTTGATGCTAAGCCAAGTTAACCAGCTGCTGACCATCACTTTCATTCATCAGACAGATGTGACGAGTGTTATCAAGCTCCTTATCTGAACTCTTGGCAATGAAGTGAACACCAGGGAACTATTTACTTTAATAGTGCATGTTCAGTGGTGTAGTGCAGGGTATATGCAGGTATGCATACTGATGCGTAGAGGTCTGTGAGCTCTTTTTTTCCCCCCTAGGATGGCGAAGGCGCGACACAGTTCAGTCCAATTTTGACGAGTGGCTCGAGTAAGAAATGAAGAAACTTCTCTCAAACTGCGTAATCATCATCTCACTCGTCTGTGCGACGGCATTTAGTGCAAATTCTGCACCTCTTCTGTAGCTTATCTCATTTTCGTATTGATCCTCATTATCTGAGTTCATGTCACTGTTTTTAACACGCACTTTACTGGACAATTATCATGACTGGCTAAGAAGAAACTTAAAGGTCAGGCGTGTAGGATTTAGTGCCGTCTAGTGGCGAGGTTGCATGTTGCAAACAATTGAGCACTCTTTGCCTCATCCTCTTTCCACGCGTATAGGAAATTATTTTGATCAATGCTGGCATGGTTTTATGTTTTACTCTTATTTCTATCTCTTTATTTTTTATTGTTATTCATTGCAATCTTATAATCATTTCTTTAATCCTTTAAGTCTTTTAATATACTGTACCTACTGTGGGAGTGCACAGAAATGCACATTTTTTGTTCCAAGTTAGTTTCGGTTACTGTCCTGTATGGTGTCTGCAGAAACAGAAATAAGTCTTTCCACATCTCTCTGCAAAAACAATGATCTTGATGAGCTGGGAAATGAGCACACACCGTCCTGTTTATGTGACTGTAACTGGTTGGAGGACTATCTTGATCTGTTAGACATGGAGAGAAGAGCGGGTCTTCTTCAGGACTTTGATAAAGGCCCGAGCGCCCACTGGGACATAGTTAAAACCTTTATGGAAACACGTAACTGAGCCTTTACTGTATTATCAGTCATTCTGTTTGTCCTTCAGCTACATTACATCAGTCCTTGCTGCTCTTCTAACGCTCTGTCAGCCTAGATTTGATTTACTTTTATTATTTTCATTGTAAAGCGCTTTGTAACTTGTGCGGCAGAATTAAAGTTATGATGTTGCACTGACACTACACGTCTGGACATTCTTTCTGAAAACTGGATAAACGGTAGTTATTTCCATATGCGTTCATTCATAGTTTTATGACAGTGTAATTGTTTTGTGGCTGCAAATAAAAGTGGAGCACAAGCAAAGAAAAGAGTGCCACCTGCAGGAATTTCAAACGGCTTCAAAACAACGTTGATGGGGGCCCCTTCCTCATTTTTCAGATGTCAGTGAGTTGTTTGCAGTTCCCCCCAAGGAGACTCTAAACTTCTCACATGGTTCACACTGCCTCAGCACAAAAAAAAGGCAAAGGTTGGAGAAAACGTCCAATAAACGAACAGACTTATGTGTTATGTTTATGTCTGTCACTGATAATGAGAAGATGAAAATATGTGTGTGTTTTTTTTGTCAGGTTAAATGGTCAAACGTCTGGCAATTGCACATCCGCCCACTGCACCGAGTGACCCCAGACAAGCTGCAGAGTGTTTATACCGTTTAACTTCTACAACCTTTTTCAGCTGACCCTGACACTGGAGCCAGGGGAGTAAGAGATCTGTGCAAGACACCCTTTAATGTCGCTGTTCTTTAAAGAGGTCAATCAAATTTGAATTTGTTCAGTTTTTGTTTTGGTTTTTTTTGCATAAAAATAGCATTGGGCTGCAGCAGCTGAGCTATATTCCAAATTATTCAAATACTTGACCTTTTTTATGAACTCCATCCACTCGTTGAGAAAATGCCCCGCCCCACTGAACAAATCCCTATTTGCAACATTCCCCATTTTGCAGCAGGGGCTGCACTTTTCTCTTTTTTTTTTATTATTTGGACCTGGAACTTTTAAACGAGAAAACATGATGTATTTACTTTCCATCATTTTAGCAAGTATTTTCATCGTCCCATTCGCACTCAAAACTTTTTCCCCTTATCTTTGGGTGGATGTTTTGTATCTCAGGGATCTACTGAGGATTTTAGTGACGTTTTTGTCGAGGCGAAGAAGGAGACCTTTCTTCTTTGTTTTGGACCGTTTCTTGGAGCAGACCGCTGCGCATCCGGACAAACTGTTCATAGTGTTTGAAAATGAGTCCTACACGTACACTTGCACAGATAAAAGGAGCAACAAAACGGCCAACGCGTTACAGTCTCACCCTGGGTATAAAGCTGGAGACGCCGTGGCACTTTTCATGGGGAATGAGCCCGCCTTCATGTTTACCTGGCTGGCCTTGGCTAAATTGGGCTCTCCCGTGGCTCTTCTCAATCACAACATCCGCACCAAGTCTCTGCTGCATTGCTTTAACTGCTGCAATGCCAAAGTGTTGATAGCAGCCGCAGGTATATCCATCTATGTGCTTGTGCATTAAGTGAAGGCCTGTTCTTTATGGAGCTATGAACTTCAGCCATACATTCAGGCTGCATGGGCTTCTGGTCTGAATTTCAAGCGGTGATTTCCAGCTGGTTTTAAGAGTTAAAAGTTATTTTTTTCTTCAGAATATTCTTTAAAATTCCACTTAATGGCTTCAGAAGGTGTTAGAGGTGCATGATAGATTAACACAGAGACGTTTTAAGTTAGCATGGCTTTTGTTTTCTGGAAATACTTCTCATCATAAGAGCTGCAAAGAAACTAAATGCCTTTAATTGACCCAGGGTGAGGGGCTAAAACGTTTTATATAATATTGATCTAAAATAATTTTATATCCCATTTCAGTTTCTTTTGTTAGATGAAAAGTTAATTTTCTGTTTGAAAAATGTACTCAAGTATTTCCATCAGGGATGTCAGGGATGCAAACAGTGTTATCCTTGTCTCCTGCACGCATCTGAGCCTTTATAGTGTCTGTCCTGAAAGTTGAGCTTGCATGGTTGTGATGCTTTTTTCTGTAAAGCTGCATTTTTCGCTGTCAATATCGGGTCAATATCAAGCCTGGTTTGTTTAATAATTTAAAACTAGCATCTCATGTTTATGGTTGCTCTCTCTTTCCAGAGCTAAAGGAAGCAGTGGAGGACGTGCTGCCCTCTCTGATAGAGTGTGGCGTTACCGTCCTCCTGATGACCAAACACTGTGACACGCCTGGCATTGAGAGTTTCTCTGATAAAGTGGATGAGGCATCGGACTCCCCGCTGCCTCAGTCCCTCAGATCACACATCACATTCAAAAGTCCTGCAGTTTATATTTACACCTCCGGAACGACAGGTATTGAAAGTGGCTGCATTTGTTTTCCAGTTTCATCTGATCATCTTTTCCCCACAGTAACGTGTTGTAGAGCTTCTCCAGGCTTCAAAGTTTGTTGCTGTTTGTGTCTTGTTGTATTTCAGGTCTCCCTAAGGCAGCTCTGATTAATCAGAACCGCCTCTTAATAGCTCTGGCTATTTTGTCTTCAAACGGTGTAACGTCTAGTGACGTCATCTACGTCAACCTGCCTCTGTACCACACAGCTGGATTCATGATAGGCTTCATTGGCTCCATTGAGACAGGTGAGACCAGTAACAATGAGTTGTGAGGTTGTTTTATACGTTTTAGGCTTTGTTAAATAAAATACGCATGTTTTTTTTTTTGTGTTTTTTTTTGTTCTTTGTCACAGATAAAACTATCATTGACCTCAGCAGAGATGAGACAGTTTTGTTGCAAGGGAGCTGAAACCCAAATAACTGTACTAAGACTCTAAGTAACTGTATTTCAGGCCAAACTGTTCTACATTTAAATTCAGACTGCGGCACAGCAAGAGGTCAAATCTGCACCGAAAGCTGAAAGTGCTACAGTTCACTATACATCCATGAGTTTACCAAGTTGGCTGCAACGGGCTCCGACTGCAAGCCAGTTTTTAATGCAAGCTACAGGTCGCTACAGTATCCAGCTTAGTTTGTAACAGGTCACAAGTATGTTTTTTGTACAATAAGCCAAACTAAACTTCAAGATAACCTCATCAGTTAAACCAAACAAAAGCTCTAAAACAGTCACAAAGTTTTTAGGAGAGGTTATGAGTGCTCACTGTGGCTGTTGCATGAAATCTAATCAGAGATGTCTTTACATAAAAAGGATGAAGTGTTTCTTTATTTAAAATAATGTCTGATTACTTCAGCTAGATAGATTTAAAGTCATTTAAAGGTCCAGTGCATAACATTTAGAGACATCTATTGGCTATGACAGATCATTAGTTTTTAGCTGGTCTGTCCCTTCACATCTAGATGCCACCCTGGACCTTTAATTTTCTGAACACGGTTTAAATACATGTTTTCTTCACAGTGCAGTGGCAATAGTTAACATGCAATCATTAATCAGGCTGGTTCCAGATCAGCTCTGAAACATTTCGCCAGAGGAATCCATTGAAAGTCAGATCTCTGCGGTGGGTGCTAAGTAATTAGCTCGTGCACCAGCTGTGCGCCCTGAAGATTTTGCTGATCTATAAAAGTGGCACCCCGTTACAAGACCTTCAAAAGGTTCTCACAAATGGCCTGAATCTGAGGGGAGTGTTATAAACTGAAAAGTGATGCCCCTGCTCCTCCTTCTCCCTCAGGGTTTCTTGCCGCAGGGAAGCTAAATGAAAGAATCTTTTGTCAGTGTGAACCAGTAATCTGAACAGAGCTGGGTCAACTAAGACCAGATTACCTTTAAATTCTTTCATTTAAATAGGCTAAAGTTCACACACTGTTATATGTCTGTGCAAGCAGCCTAGGTAGGTTACGCACATATTAGGAGATATCAGATACTGGTACACAACAATCACAGTCCGCTTGTGCTGGACGTGCAGTTAAACACTGCAGTTAAACACTGTTTTTATACTGTTGGCATGTCTTTGTTTAAATAGACTGACCTCTACTTTTTTAACTGCGTATCTAAAGTTTTGAACAGCACAACTTTCTGAACTGAAGACAAACTGAATCTGCTACTGTCCAGCTCATAATCAAATGTTCCTTTTCATTACAGGGTCAACTATTGTTCTGAAGAGGAAGTTTTCTGCCTCTCAGTTTTGGGACGACTGCAGGAAAAACAATGTGACTGTTGTCCAGTACATAGGAGAAGTGATGCGTTACCTCTGTAGCACACCGAAGGTAAACTGATTTGTACTTTTACTTTTCCAGATTTTATTATTATTATTATTATTATTATTATTATTATTATTATTATTATGAGTAGTAGGAGTAGTAGTAGTTATATTCAGTCATGCAGAGCTATATATATATATATATATATATATATATATATATATATATATATATATACCCATTATTTATTCACTGAATGTGGAACTGAAAGGTTTTTTTTTTTATTGTTAGAGTGACTGCAAACAAGCTCCTGGGTCTTTGGTAGGGCGCAGTGAGACGTGCCTCCGCTCTACAATTTTAACCTCTGTAAAAACTCCTTCGCTCGAGGCATCCGCAGAGCGCCGTGAACCGGCTGCAGCAGGCTGCCATTGAGTCAGATCTAGTCTAGAGATTAACTTTCCAAATCTGTACATTCCCACAGTGCAGCACAGCTGGTTTACCAAAATAGAAATCATTAAATCTCAACTATCGGGTTCCAGCCTTCTGCGTCATTATCTGTAGGGGTCTGAACAGCACGACACATTATGGCTATCAATTGCTGATAGGCTGAGTAGGCAAAGTATTAGAATGATTGCATACTTTTTAGATCCCATGAAGATGTATCTGCTGTATTTAGGAGTACACATTCTGCCTACATGTATAGCCATTCAGAGTATCTAGTTGCATCACATGAAGTGCAGTCTCAATTTACTGCATGACCCTGTACGTAGCAGTAAGAGGAGGTGGTTTGTCTGTATCTGGTCACCTCTAGGAATAGATGCTGGCCTTTACTTAGGAAGACCATATCAAGTAACTTGGCAGCCAAATCTCCCCTGGACTGAAATGTGTCTTTAGGATCAAATTCATTACACTGATTGGTATTTCACGTATGGTATTTGTACTGTACGGTTTTTAGAAAGGTGTGTGTTTGAAAGTCACATGGAAGTATTTTTCCTGTTGTGAACTTGCTACATATACAGTAGATAGCGATTAGACACGCTTGATCAGAAATCCTAATTAAGGGCCTGATTATATGACTGATGTGTTTATTAGAAAGCATATGAGTTCAAATACAGTGAGGGGTCTAAAAGTCTGAGAACAGTAGTCAAGATACTTTTATTTTGCGTTTGTTTGAAATGTAAAACTCATTTTTTCTTCATTGCAAATCAAAAAAATCATCTTAACAATTCAGAGTGAAACGTTGAATCTTGCGTGAATTTCAGAATCTCTTCAGTATTTTGCTTCAGTGACAGCGTGCACTCAAGCATGCATGGACTGAAGTTAGGTGTAAAACCTGATGACCCGTGTTATGCACAATGTGACAATGATCCAAAGAGCTGCTTGTGATGTTTCAGAACGCTCGGCTTAATCAGTCTTCAAGTGTCCCCTTAAATGTTCAATGAGGTCAGTGTCAGCTGACTGTAGTGGCCTTCCTTCGCAGTCAGGACTCCTTGGTTTTCTTTGGTCTTGCCAAGTTTTGAGATGTCTTTGGAGGTCATTGTCCTGCTGCTTTATGAATCCTGAAATTGTCTCTGAAGAATGGAGGGCCTGCCTCACCTTGGTCAGGTGGTCAGTTCAGTGCAGGTCTCCACCTCCGGTGTAGGTAACGCAGCCCCAGACCTGAATATTCCCACCTCCACTGTTTCACTATGTGTTTGATACACCGCAGCGTCATTCTCTCTCCCGTTTGTCTCCTTACATACACCATTCTGTTACTGTCATTAATCTCAGACTTGGACTCACCAGTAAATGATGATGAATTTTTTTCCAGTCATGCACATGTAAAATTCTGATATTTCTTAGCCCATCCAAGTGTTTGGACTTTTCGTTTTCCTTCTTGAGAAGTGGTTTAGAAACTCCTACTCATCCCCCGAGAGCTCTACAAGCAGGACAAAGGAGTCTTGTGTTCTTTACGTTTCAAATTCTGTATCTGTGATGAATTAGTTTTTCTATCTTTCGGGAAACTAAGCTTGGTGTATGACACTTTCTGAGTCTTCAAATGATTCAGAAATTGATTTTCAATGTGGTCTTAGAATTTGTACCCCACTATGTGTGTGTGTTTAAAAGCAGCACAGTCCCATATCTTTTCAAAATGCTGACAGGCCCCATCACCGCCCCCCATTTTCCACTTTCCTTCTGATTATTTTAATGAATTAAGAATTAACATACGTATGTATTTTTATTTCTTGCGAAATGCTTGACTCATTTACGTCTGTCTTTATATGAAAACACAGAGAGAAAATGACAAGGACCATAAAGTAAAACTGGCCATTGGCAACGGTGTCAGAGCAGAGATATGGAGAGAGTTTCTCAGTCGCTTTGGGAACATTGAGGTCAGAGAGTTTTACGCCTCCACTGAGGGAAATGTGGGATTTGTCAACTACGCAGGCAAAGTTGGAGCTATTGGACGGGTCAACTTTTTTCATAAGGTAAGACTGAGATCAAACAAACATTTTTTGTGTGTAACTTAATCAGAGCTCAACGCTAACTTTAAAAAGTGGCTGCCAGGCATCAGCTTTTCGTTGAGCGTATATTTTTTTATATTTTAAAAATGTATTTTCATATTATGCTTAGTATATCTTATCCAAAGAGGGCAACCAAATCGCCAATTTCTCAAAATGGTTGCCAAAGATGGTGACCTGGCAACCATTAATATCTGTTAACGTCCACTGGCTAACATTTTCAGAGCTTTCAACCACATCTCAAAGTCTGACACGTCTGTTCTCTGGCAGGAAAGGTCCTCATCCATTCGTTGATTCGAGTAAAAGGCTGTGAGATGTGGTTGAAAGTGACCTTGAGTTAAGACTATTTTGTCGCACAATTAGCCGTAGTGATAGTTTGAACATTTTTATGAACCACGAGAGCTTATTCCCAAACATCCTGTGTTGTGTTTGTACGTGTAAATATAAACACACTGGAATGTCATGTATGTTCACACTTTGTGCTTACTATCTTACTATCACATTTAAACTTGTAACTATTCATGGATGTGCATGAACGCGATTACACGACAGGCTGATGTTGAACCAAAATATTACAGGAGATGCAAATTATTATTTAAAAATACATCCCAGCAGTCTTATTATTTATTTCCATTCTACATCCTGTATTATAGCATATGTATTTCCTAAAAAATAAAACAAATCAGATATTATGACTTGTGCCACTAGAGGGAGGTCGCGTACCACCAGTGGTAAACCTTTATACCGTCTGTGTGGTACGTGTACAGTGTTGGTGCATTAATGTGTATGCTGTATTTTAACTGCTGTAACCTGTTTAAGGTTAAGCTTTATACTGTTGGGTAGTTTGATCTACAGTAATGCATCATATTCTATAAGATCTCTCCTGTAAGAACTGCATATACAAAAGCCAGAAAACAGTTTCCAGCTAATCCACACATAATTCACTGGAGAGGAAAAGAAGTATAGCGAGTGCCTCAATTGCATGACAGAAGTAAATGTACTTGAGTAATCTGACCACTAATAAATATGAAAATTATAGGTTTTATTCTGCTTTTAGTATCTGGATGGACACATAATGCCATACTGATGTTTTCCTCCTGTAGAAGCTGTTTCCATACACTCTGATCCAGTATGACACGGAGAGGGATGAACCGATTCGAGATGCGAATGGCCTCTGTGTGGAGTCACTCAAAGGTGAGGACACTTCTGCAAATGTTGATATAAATTGAGCTGAATTAGATTTTGTTGATAAGCCAATGTGGTCTCTTGGCTTTTTCTTTAAGGTGAGACAGGACTGCTGGTGTCGAAGATCACAGACATTGCACCTTTTGTCGGCTATGCTCAGAATGAAGAACAAACGGAGAGGAAAAGACTTCGTAATGTTCTCAAGAAAGGAGATCTTTACTTCAACAGCGGAGACCTGATGAGGATCGATAAAGACAACTTCATTTACTTTCAGGATCGTGTCGGTGACACATTCAGGTACTTAAATGAAGGACAACAAAAGGATGAAATGGTACAAGATCTCTGCCAGTTTACTGCACACGTTGTAATACAGGATAGATCCATATAGATATGAAGTGTCCTTGTTATGCTTTCTAGCAAATTTACTTTTGTTTTCCCTTTTTATATTTACTAAGGCTAACAACTAGCCTCTAGACACAATCCATGACTTTGGATTTATACCAAAGCTAACAAATGATAATCAGTAGACGACTTGGCGGGAACATTTTCTTCTTGCCCACAGCGATATTCATGATTCAGGATACAATTTAATACATTTCCTGTCAGCAAAAAGTTGTAACTTGTTTGAACCCACAGGTGGAAAGGCGAGAATGTGGCCACAACCGAGGTGGCTGACATCCTGACAATCAGTGACTGTCTCAAAGAAGCCAATGTTTATGGAGTCCAAGTGCCAGGTTGACATTTCCTCTGTACACACATTACATTTAATAATAACACGACAACTTCCAAATGGCAAAACGCTGACTTGATAATGAAGTAATTAATGAAGTCAAATGCTTTTCTGTTTGGCTTGGCGATGTAGGGCATGAGGGGCGCGCAGGGATGGCCGCTGTCACTGTGAAGGAAGGTTCACGCTTTGACGGGAGTAAAATATATAACCATGTTGTTAGCTACTTGCCCTCATATGCCCGACCTCGCTTCATGAGGATACAAGTAATTTATTACACACACATGCATGCATTTTTTTACACAGTGTTTATGCTATCAAAAGCAGGTGATGATTTGTGAATATTGTAATGAAGCGAGTATTTTGTCCTTTCCTAGAATGCCATGGAGGTGACGGGAACTTTCAAGCAAATGAAGATGAAGTTGGTGGAGGAGAGTTTTAACCCGGGGTGCATCCAGGACCCTCTTTACATCCTCGATGATCGCGAGAAGAGTTACATGCCGCTGACAGCTGAGATCTACAGCTGCATCGCATCAGGAAATATCAAACTATGAATTGACTTTTAGCGTTCAATAACCGTGCACACTCTGTTGGTTCTTTTAATGACATGGTTTTGTTATTAACGCTCATATTATTTGTGTGTGGTAAAGTAATACGGAGAGCTAAATGCCTTTATTAAAAGCAGTCGACGGGAATCAGACGTATAAATGCCAGTAAGAATATAAACAGTATATTCACTACCACGATGACGGCTTACAGTACTACAGTATAAAACGTCAGTAGCTGAGGACTTTCTATATTTCCCAATTATTGTGTTGTGAGATCACTGAGGTCTATTGAGCAATGCCTGTCTCGCTGTCGACAAAACCTAGGCCAAAGATCACACGCAGAGAACACACGCAGAGTCGGTTGAAAGTTTTAGGAAGCTGTTAAACTGACTAATCGAGCGAAGTGACTGTGAATGAATATTTCATAACTGGTGATCTATTTAATGTCAACTTATAAGCAGACCAGGCCTGATCACGTGTTAGTGAATAACAGGAATTCATGAAATGTTCCACATGAAGTCAAACATGAAATCATCATTAATAAGAGACTACTTGAGCCTCTTTTTTTTTTGTGAACGATGACAAAATCCTCCACATGCAGCAAAATAAAACAGACCAGATAGTCCAGGATCCATCCCAGAATAACCCCAGAAAAGCCCACTGTTGTTGTGTATTTGTAGTTTAATATACACGGTGTCTCAGACATCCGGACGGATCAAAAGGTAGGTTTATTCTTTTATGATCCGCTTGCTGCTGTCGATGAAAAAGCTGTAGAGATTCACAGGAAATTAACCATTGATTTGATAACTAGAAGAGTCAACAAGCTTGTTCCTATACTGTTACAGCTGTTTGTTTGTTTTGTTCTTACAGTTCTTACATTAATGTGGGTTTAAATTATACCTCTTTGGGATAACTAATGATTTTTGGAGCCATTGCTTGGGTTCATGATAAGGTCATAAAGCAGAAAGGGGAAATATACTGATAACTCATGTGTTGCAGAGTGCTTTGTAAGGTTATTTGAACTTTTTACAAGTGAAATTGTTTTTGGCACCTTTCTCTGTGCCATAAGATGATGCTTTCTAATGATTCAAATAAAGCTGTGACTCGTTGGAAGTGTTTTCAGGGTTACTTTTGAGTCTTCAGTGTAAAACCTGCAAGTTGACCGAGCAGTGGAAAGATACAACATCGCCAACATTTTTTTCTTTTCTGTGCGTAAAACACCTCCAGGGAACTCCTCCTTGGCCAAAATGATAGCGTTTCAGCAGTTGGGTTGAAATGTCCACTGAGTATACAACAGCAGCTGTTGGTTTGGAATAAAAATCGAAGAAAGTTCAAAGTTCAAAAGGCGTAAACGCCATCGGTATATATTCAGCTGAATCTTGCAGGGTTTACTCTTCTGGCAGCAGGACCGAGCGATTTCTGTAGGATACAATGACTGCAAATATCCTGTATACCGCTCTTGCTGGTTTGGCAGTATTGCCGTTATTGCTTTACCTTAAATACCCTTATATTTGGCACGATATACGTTACGCAATTTCTGCAACTCGGGTGGGAATACGACTGAATAAATACAAGAAGAAGAAGCCGTTTTACAGCGTTGTGGATTGTTTTCTGGACAAAGTGGCGAGGCAGCCTCACAAGAAGTTCATAGTTTTCGAGGAAAGCTCGTACACTTACAGCCAAGCCGACAAAGAAAGCAACAAGGTGGCCAATGCGCTTTCTCAACATGCCAACCTGAAAGAAGGAGACACGGTGGCCCTCTTCTTGGGAAACCAACCACTGTTTGTGTGGTTCTGGTTAGCACTGGCCAAACTTGGATGCACAACTGCTCTGCTGAACTACAACATCAGATCCAAGTCTCTGCTGCACTGCTTCTCCTGCTGTGAAGCCAAGACCCTGGTCGTTGGTGCTGGTAGGGAGTCTTCTGCATGTATCCATGTGAAGTGTGTCAAATATGCAGGCTGTTCCCTTTGCATGCTGTTATAGGTCGAAAGTTATTTCTTTTAACACTGACTCATAAAAACAACATTCTCGAGGCGGCTTATAAGATTAGATAAAAGTTTCTGAAGCGATTACGCATGGGAGCTCAAGGTGGAAAAGTCTTCTCTGTGCTGTCTGGTGACATTTTATGTAATGGAGAAGCTTTCAAACGTAGTTTACAGTATGTACTGCAGCAGTTTAAGTCCGGAGGAAAGGTTTTCAAGCACGCTGGTCAGGTGTAAATGACTTCTGCACTGTAATCCTTTAAACTAAACAGATAGAAGTACAAACACAAAAACAGGCGCAGCTCTGTGGGTCAGTTTCCCAGATTTCTTCAGTGCATCCAGTGTATGAGGGGCCCACAAAAGGTCTCGAGAAATTATGAATATTCATGATTTGTATAGCTTTGTATAAGCTTTTGTATATTTCAAGGTCAAGGATCTCATTGGAACACTAATATAAACATCTCCAGATGAAGCTGAAATACTTAAAAGTTCACAACAGGTTTGGTACATAAAAATATACAATTCAACATTCAACTCTGCACTGAGGTGGCAGCTTTTCCGACTGCATACATATCTACAGCTTAAATCGCTGCATCTCCAGCAGCTTCTATGGCTGCCATTTCCACGTGCATTCACTATAATAGAAATATCCTTTAAATGTGTCACTTAGAGGTCGTCAGTTTTCATAGCAAAGGGGTCCCTCAGGGAACAAGGTTGGGAACCACTGGTCTAGAATAGTTGTATTTGGTCTTAATTGGCTCCATTCCCGTGATTCTCCACATCTGTGTGAAACTTTGTTTCCCCCGTTTTTACTGTCCCTGCACTGACCCCCCCCCTTAAAGCCTTCACTTGGCTCTGTTTTGCCTGTCTTTCTCAGACTTGCGAGGGGCTGTGGAGGAGGTGTTGCCCACCTTGACTCAGCAGGGTGTCCGCGTGTTTGTCCTCAGCGATCACTGTGATGTGGACGGCATTGAAAGCCTCTCAGATAAGATTCAGAAGGCCTCGGATCAGCCTCTGTCACCTCAGCTGAGGGCCAACAGTTAACATAAAGAGCCCTGCGTTGTACATCTTCACCTCAGGAACTACAGGTAATCCAACCTTCACCTCTAATCAGTTTATTTTTTTAGTGTGTTGGCCTTGAGTGCAAGAAGTACAATAAAAATACGCTACTTTTGCCTTTTATCTCTTTTTAGGGCTTCCCAAGGCAGCTATAATCAACCAGGAGAGGCTATGGATGGCAACTTTTCTTCAGTCTATTGCTGGCGTACGCTCAGACGACATTATCTACATATACTTGCCTCTTTACCACACTGCTGGCTTTATGATGGGACTGACTGGAGCCATAGAAAAAGGTGATTCGTGGCATCATAAAACTGCTAAAGATCCTTTTCGGCCTGCATTCTGGGTTTACTGAAGGTTAAACTAACAGATATATGACCGCAAATAACTAGCAGTTTGGCTCAGTTGACCGCTATTTGAAGTTCAAAGTCCTAAAGGCCACACATTTACAACACCTGACTTAGCGCTCGGCGTGTGATAATGCTGCTGAAATCTGTGCCTCTTCACTTCTAGGTATCACAGTTGTCTTGAGACAAAAGTTCTCTGTTTCCCAGTTCTGGAACGACTGTAGAAAGCACAATGTTACTGTTATTCAGTACATCGGAGAAATTATGCGCTACCTGTGCAACGCACCAAAGGTAAAACTCGCTACAACATTATTACAAACAATTTGAATACATTTATGAAGTTTACATTGTTTATTCATTAAATAACCCTGACCCTGTACCCAGACACACACAGCTTGTGCTCAAAAACAAAGATAAACCTCGTGTGGTGTTTATTGTCCCAGTCTCACCTCTTCTTCCGTGTCCTCTAGAGAGACAATGACAGAGATCATAAAGTCCGATTGGCTTTGGGGAACGGGATACGAGCCGACACCTGGGCTGATTTCCTGCAGCGCTTTGGGGACATTCGCATCTGCGAATGCTACGGAGCAACAGAAGGAAACGTTGGCTTTGTCAACTACGTCGGCAAAGTTGGAGCCATTGGCAAAGAGCATTTTCTCCACAAAGTAAGATGGGGCAATAAACGCTGTTTATTTGTCCCTTATGCAATTAAAGGTTACTGTAGGGTAACACTTAACACCATGGGATGAACTTGCAGGGTTGGCTGGACTGTTTATTCAAGTTTTGCAGGTGCATTTTTACAAAATGAATAGTGAACATACAGATAGAGTATGATTTTATACTTGCAAACTCTGACTTTATTTTCTTCTCAAACTGTTTTTCAGCTGGGCTATTCGTACGCCCTCATAAGGTACGACACAGAGAAAGAGGAGCCAGTCAAAGACTCCAGAGGATTTTGTATTAAAGTGCCCCGAGGTGAGCGAGTCTCCTCCAAAAAATGTGACTCTCTGTAGCTTTTACTAATAACATAACCCACGCTTGTTGCTGCATGCCCTCACCTGCAGGAGAGACTGGTTTGTTGGTGTCAAAGATTGGGGAAAGAACACCATTCACTGGCTATGCCAGGAACACGCAGCAGACAGAGAAGAAGAAGCTGAGGGATGTTTTTGTGAAGGGAGACCTCTACTTTAACAGCGGTGACCTCCTAAAGATAGACAATGAGGGATTTGTCTTCTTTCAAGACCGCATTGGAGACACGTTCAGGTCCGTGGCAGCTGAAATAATTGAGACAGCAAGCCCTGATCTGGAAACAGAGTTTTATCAACTGATTTTTGTACTTCACTTTTGTACTGTACTGTGATTTAAGATGTAGGAAACATTACATTTGACTATATTCAAGATAATTAAAAGCCCTGCTTATCCTGCTGTGATGGCTTTCAATATTTGGTGACCTATCTTTCCCCTGACTATGCTTGTATCATAATTATAACAGCTCCCAGTGCTTAATGAGCACATTTATTGTCTTTAAATTCAGGTGGAAAGGAGAAAATGTGGCAACCACAGAGGTGGCTGATCATCTGCTCATGGTGGACTTCATTGAGGAGGCTAATGTCTATGGAGTGAAGGTGCCAGGTAATAATTATGAATTAATAATTAGCGATGATTTCAGATTATATGATCTTGATTGAGTTTCTATGTGGAGTTTGCACTGATATCACCATGTGAAGGTGCTCTGAAAGCTGATTCTTAAGCATATAAACATAATAATAGTATTAGAGACTATTTAAGTTAAATACTGACCTCGTAAAAGGACATTGGTGGAACATGTTAAGTATTTAAACACATGCATTGCCAACTTGTTCTAGTTGACGTTGCACAGAGCTGCTTCTTCTCTTACTTGTCTTAAGTTGCAGCACACTCTGCTGGATAAACGTCGCACTGACACCAACATATTACCACATCATAACGTTTTTTTTTTTTAAATACAAGAACCTCCTGAAATAACACCTTTTCATTTACATATTTATTTTTTTGCTGTGCTTGGCTGATTAGGCCACGAGGGTCGAATCGGAATGGCAGCCCTGACGCTGAAAGAAAAAATGGAGTTTGACGGCAAAGCGTGTCATCAGCATGTCAAAAACTACCTCCCCAGCTACGCGAGACCGCGCTTCATTCGCATACAGGTAGACAAAGTCCGCCGGCAACATTATAACACGCAAAAGAATGTTAGGGATTTGAAGGAAAACGTCTCTTGTCATGATATGACCGTTTATTTTCCTCTGGCAGGATGCACTGGTGGTAACGGGGACGTTTAAGCAAATGAAGGTGAAGCTTGCAGAGGAGGGCTTCAACCCCGCCATCATCAAGGACCCCTTGTTCTACCTGGAGGACAGTAAGGGCTACGTACCCATGACTCAGGAGATATTCAACTCTATCGCAGAGGGGAAAGTCAGGCTCTGAATGAATTTTATTACTGGACTGTCAACATCAAATAGTACATTTGATTTTTAGGTTTTAGCTGATAAAAGATGTCAAATAATAAATGAATAACTCAACGCACATTGATTGTTTATGTACAGCACATTTCGTGAGGAATCTTGTATACTAAAATATATCAAGTGATATAATCTTGTTTTGGAATACTTTTTAATAAAAACATTTGAAAAACATGATTGTAAATCATTGCTGCAGGTAGATACTGATCTTTTTGTGCCAGGAGCTGACTGAGCACCAACACGGCACAGAAGTAAATTGCTTAACTGTCAATACCTGCATTTATGTACGCGTGAATCACTGTACGCTGCATTACAGGAGTTTGGGTGCGGTGGAAGTTTCCAGTGTGGTGGGAGAGGGAGCTGCGTTGGCTACGGGAGAAGAAGACATACAGTTTGTTCTTCTGCAAGTGGAGGTTAAGTTTTTTTGAGCTGAGGCCTTCAGAGGACAGCACACCTGGTGCCGGCTACACTGCACCAGCTGGTTGCAGAAACTGGGCACGCTGTAGAACTTTGTCAGCTTTTTCAAGGCGTGTTTACCCAGGAGATTTGACGACTCCGTAATCTCAAACACAGCATCGGGTCCCGCTGTTTGTGGCGTTGGGAGAGCACCTGCAGCATCTTTAAGACAAGACCTCGTTTCACAGTCGTAGCCAGACATCAGCCCATTGTAATCATAAGGCTCGCTGTTGCAGCTTAGAGAGCGCATCGGCCTCGTCGACAGATTCCAAGCCTTGTCAATCCACAGCTCCACTTCGGCCGTGTCCTGTCTGGAGGCGGCCTCCTCACTCTCCTTGGACCTCTTGTCTGAGTTGGGGTCTCGGTCGCCTACAACCTCATCTTTCCCTGATTTTGGTTGGTCTGCATTGTTCAGAGCTTGTGTCTCAGCCAGAAGAGTGGAAGCGGTTTTAGAGATGATGCTCCAGTCCTTAAGGATGTCATCTGCTGTAGTGAACTGAGAAGTCACCGTGAATCGGATGATGCGTTTGGTGCGAATGTCTGCAGGGATGAGGTACATTTTGCCTGACCGGGTCAGTCTCCTCAACAGCTCCTGGGTTAAAGCATTCCCTCCCTTAGAAGAAAATGACACGAACAAATTGAACAAATCTGACAAACTCAGCAGGAAATGGAGACACAGAGCACACATGTGGATTGTTATCTAACCAACAAGCATTATTGTCGGTTAGATAACAATATCAACGACAGAGCAACGATAAAAGAAAAGATCAAACTACCTCAGTGGGTAATTCACCTTTGGACAGTGTTAGGCTGGAAGTTTATACATCTCAACAATGATTAGCCAGTGAAAGACACATTGCCTAGTAAAGATCATTATTCTGACTGACTGCAATAACAAATATGGACAAATTTGCGCTACATACTTTCAGACAGAAGACCACCAGGCCAAGATGCCTCTCAACAGGAAGCTCAAAATTTGGATCACGCCTTATCTGGGACTCCAGGAGCTTTGCCATCTCAATCCCCTAAAAAAGACAGAAAATGTAGATTCTGAAACTTAAAAACAAATAAAATTGTGTCGACGATCGCAGAACTTCCTGCGGTAAATCAGTGGAAAGTACATTTACGCTGATTTACAATTTGTCTATCAATTAAGACATGATAAATAGGCCAATTCAAAACATTTCATTTTGTCACATGTAGCCACGTCTTCACAATTTCCACAGCAAATTTTGTATTTCCACCTCTGACAGAAAACAAAAATCTGTGTAATAACACACTAAATATATTTTTATTATACTATATAGGCTATAGTCTTCATTGATTAGACAATTTTGAGGAACTTTTATATCAGTACTTCAATTTCACTCTACTTTATTTTTCCACTCTACATTTATCTGACAGCTGGAATTAATAATTAATTTGCAGATGAAGATTTTACAAGCAAAACATATGATCAGTTTATAAATATGATACTGTGATTAAAGATTAAACTATCAACAGTATATAAACCATTCGACTGTAAACATTAAAATGCTTAAAAGTCTTAAAGTATCAGTAACACAATTCAAATATACAAATTGATATGATATATTATGATATATATATATATATATATATATACTTTTTAAAACTTTATCTCGCATGTAGGACTTTGATATTTATTCCTAAAACAATTAGCATGAATGCCACTTACATGTCGGATATGAGCCTGGATGTTTTTCAATCCAAAGGAGCGCATAACAAACCAGAGTTTGAGAGAACGGAAACGTCGGCTGAGGGGAATCTGCCAGTGCTGAACAACAGAAAAAAGTCATGTCATTGCATGAAATGAAATATTTAATCTGATGAAGTACTGACAGTGTCATACCATGTAGTCTGTGGCTGCTTGTGAGTTCTCATGTCTGAGGTAAAGAGGATCGACAGTGAACGTCTGTTGGAGCTTATATTTATCCTTCACCCTGAAAAAAACAAAGTTAAACCACATCAACGACCCACAAGCGTCCGTCACATTAACTTTGAATTCATTGTTTTTTAACGTCAGACCTTCTTTCATGGATAATGTTTCTTTGTATAGTGATGAGAAAAGACTTTCACGTATTTACTCACCAGAAAGCTGTGCAGTCAAAACTGACCATCAACCACTTGGCAGGGTTGAATACAAAAGAGTGAGCATATTCAATGCCCTGCAGGGACCAGCGGAGCTCAGGACAGATGTAGGCTGAGCCAGCGTACGCTGCGTCGACGTGGAGCCACACTCCCTCCTCTGCACCTGTGAAACAAGTCCTGTTAATTATCCCGATGCATCTCAGTGGAACAACTCAGTGTTTCTACTACACAGGCAGACAGTCGTGGAAATTTTTTTTAAAACATACAGACTGGTCCCAGTTCAGACAGATTGTCGAAGGCACACACTCCTGTGGATCCCAAAGTTGCACACAGCTGAACAGGACAGATAAAATATATAATTAAAGTCATTTCAATAGTTTAGTTTATGTTAATTCATTTCCAAATGTGCCACTTCTTTTCCAAACTGCACTTTATAATCTGTTTGAACTACAAGCAGCATTGTTTATCTTTCATTTCAACATGCTATGGATGTGAACCTTTCAGCTATTAGCAGCGGTGAAAGAAGTATTATCAGGGAAATATATTTGATGTATCAAAAGATGAGGTTCCCATCCTCAGTGTCAAATACCTACCATGAAAGGGACCAGTCCCCTCATCCTGTCCTCTTGTATGGCTTGTTTCAAAGTGTCTCCTCTCAGGGACAACTGCTCATCAGTGGGCAGAAACCTGATCTTGACCAGAGAGACCATACCTGCCTTCTCGACTGAGGAATGAGCCTATAAAAGCATTCACACGTGAAATAAGTTTCTTGCTTTGTTTCATCTGATTGACGGGAAGTCAAAAGAAGCGGTGACACAGACCTGATCTGAAGCGTAAGCCACCAGTCTGGAATTTAGGACCGAGTCGTCCACATCCTGGTCAACCTCAGCCCGCAGCTGCAATATTTTATCTTTCCTGGCTGCAAGCAGAGCAACTAGTGTGCTCTCACTGACGGTGCTCTAACAGAAGAGTCGGGTAGAAGAGAAAGATAATAAGCTCCCAGTTACCACAGGAGAGGACTGCACTGTTTTGCCAGATCAAGGTGCTGCAAACCTGCAGTACGCCTCCGCCTCGGCTGTCAGGGTGGTAATGCAGGAAGAAGGAGGGCAGCCCCAGCGCTTTACACAGCCAGTCCAGCACGTTCATTTCCAGTTCTGTACAAGCTGGACTGGAGGCCTGTCCAAAAACCAGCATGGAAAATATCATTTACTTGGATTGTCTGCCTTCATTTGCCATTTTGCCAATTTTAGGTAATACAGTGGAGAAACAATGTGTGGGCTGTCCCCTTACCCAGGTAAATCCAATACAGTTGATGGCATCTGACAGCATGTCTCCAAGCATGGATGCCCATGAAGTCAGGGACGGGTAGTAGGCATGCATGTGAGGGCTCTGCCAGTGAACCACCTGCGGAAAAAGATGAGAAAATAATTGCTTCCTTGCACAGAGTTCAAAATGACATGCTATGATGACATGATGATGGATGGCAGTACTCACTCCTGGCATAATGACTTTCTCAATGTCGTTGAAGATGCTCTCCCAGTCCTCTGGCTCCGTGGGCGCAGTGTCAGGGAGAAGCTCCTTCATGTAACCTGGCTTCACATCTGGAATCACCCTCCTCTCCCTGATGGAGCACAGGTACTGGGTGATGTAATCCACCAGCTCCTTACCTGTAGTAACAGACACCTTAAGAGCTCGACACAGACAAAAACGAGTCAGTGTAGCAAAAACGCAGCTATGATTACCTCTGCGATTGTATTCCTCAGCCTGCATTTTCTTTTTTGAAACCAGAGCTCTTGAAGTTAATACGTGTGTGTGTGTGCAACACGTGGCGGCCGTGATGCTTCGTGTATTCAGTTCCAGAGATCACAGAAGTATTTATACGCAGCTGTGATGGACACGCCCTAAGTTGGTGACGCATTTGAACCACCAAGCAAATACCTTTGACAGAATCTTTCCATCACTGAAATTGTTGAAAATATCACAACATTTGTAGTATATATTTACCCTCATCTGGTGGTAATGACTTACTTATTCACATCTCAGTGATTCTCTTCATGACGCTGTATTTACTTTAAAAAGCTGCTGGGTTAAAAAAAGAACTGAAGCTGGGTTTGTAGGGTTTTACCATTTAACCCAGAATACTGGGTCTTACCCACCCTGGTGGCATCTGCTATATTCCATGTCTGCTGAGAACGGGGAAGCATGGACACATATATAGAAAATGATCAAGAGGTCCAGCTCCACCCTAGACATCATAGAGGACGTGGGGGAGAGGAGGACGTTAGCAAAGTTGACCTCCATGGTGAACTCCTCTCACCTCCTGCATGAGACCTTAAACAGCTCCTTCAACAACAGACTGCTGCTCCCACCATGTAAGAAGGAGCTCTACCACAGGTCCTTCATTCCAGCAGCTGTCAGACTCTTTAACACCAGCACGACTTCATGACTTTCTTCTACATATTCATTATTTGAGGAATTTTTTTTAATCCAGTTTGCGTATACGTACTGCTGTGACAAGAGAATTTCCCTGGTGTGCGATCATTGTGGGTTGACTGCACATGAAAATTTGTGTTACGTACTTTCAGACAGAGGCCAAGATGGCTCAAAAGGGAGCCTCAAAATTTGTGTCACTCCTTACCTGAGAGCTAAACTACAGCACATAACCCATGAACGTCCACAGTGGAATTTCATATTACCGAAACAAATGTTCTATAGAGAAGATCTCACCGTGTTATTTTATGTGCAATATAAAATCATCCTTTGGATAGAATCAGGCTAGCCGTTTCCCCCTGTTTCCAGTCTTTGTGCTAAGCTAAGCTAACCACCCACTGGCTCCAGTTATATATTTGCCATACTGTGTGGTACAAATATGACAGAGGTAGCAATGTTCTCTAAATCTAAATCTCAAAAGTTCCTTTTAATACGATCGTGTTTTGGCCAGAATATTGAACTTTAATGTCATATTCCATATTCTATGTTTGTATAGCTGCACTTTAAACCTCTAAAACAATGGTGCACTGTCATCTCGCAGACGCAATAATGTTCTCATAGTTGATACAATTAACATTCTCTGCCGTTTCCTCTTTTCATCTTGCCTGAATGCATTACAGAAGATGCCTGTTAGAGCAAAGCAATATTTGTATTGGATGATGACTCTTGACAAACAAATAGACAGGCTCGGGGACAATGAATGAACGCACAGTAAAAGATAATAGGATGATGAGGGCGAAGCCATTTATGTCACAGCTTATCTCTGCCTTTTAAACTCTGACAAAAGCTTGAGCAGCACCTGGACTGTTCACACACTGTGCTGTTTACTGTGCATTGTGCTCGACATGTGTCAGCGCTCCGCTGGTTCTCTGGGGAAGCCAGCGGTCGGACGCAAACCGAGCCATAATTCAAACACGTTAAGCAAGCATAGCAGAGAGATTATGATGAGAAGCAATCAGTGATTCCAGGCATTCAAAGAAACTAATAAAGCAGCAGAGGATGTTTATCTATCCTATTCATTAATATTAAAAACTGCCAATCAATTAATATAATAATTATTATTTTATTTAAAAAACCCTCATATATTCTTCCCATTTACTACGCAGTCAAATTGACCCGGTCTGTTTGACTCTTTTATAAAGCATGAAGTATAAAGTTTCCAACACATTACCACAAATTTTACATTCATGCTTGTAATGTATGGAATAATAGACTTCATTTACATGAAATTATACCTCATTTTTACAATGAAAACAAATAAGAGAGAGAAAACAATTTCTTTATAAAATCAAAAACACAGAAAAACAGTGTGTGTGTGTGTGTGTGTGCGCTCATTGGAAAGAACAATAATGTGACCCAATGCACCACTGAATGTGGCCAGGTCAAATTGCTTTAACCTTTTCACCTAGAGAAATTAATTCAGTATCATTTTCGTTGTTATTTTTTAGCCTTTCAGAAGAAATAAAAAATAAAATACATATTATACACTCTGAGCTAACATTACCTCATTGTTCCATTAGTGAAGTCCACACCAGTTGCATAGTTTGAAATCAGGTTTTCTACTAAACTCGTCACATTTTTAAAAAAGGGCAGGATGTTTGTTCTCCACAAAGCATCGTTTGAAGGTTATTTCTTACAGTTGGACTCACACACTGAGCAATAACTTTGATCCAGTCGAAGTCAGCAGGCAATAACTAGAGTAATGTTAAGTGTGTGTGTGTGTGTGTGTATGTGTGTCAAAATACACAAGCGTTATGTGATATGGAGCAAAGCACACTGTGACTATTGTGCTCCTTGTGTGCCTTTAAGTCCGTGAGTCTGAGCCTGATGAAAGCAGGTTTAATCATAATTGTGCAATTGAAGCTCGGTCTCTGTTTTGTGACATCAAAGTCAAAGTGCTTCCTAATGGATCCTATTCTGTCTGCTTTTATTCAAATAAGCTGAAAATATAAACATGACATCAGTCTGTCACAAAGAAAACCTCAAGCTTGATCATTCAAACCAAAAGTCAGGAAAACAATTCATAGAAACAGGATACGGCCACTTAGTTTGACATGCAGGATCAGAAAAGATACACTGACTAATGATGAGACTGTCTGTGCATCAGTGGTGGAAGAAATATTTGATTTAGTATTTTACTTATGTACGTAGCAATACCACAGTTGAGAAATACTTATAATACTTAGATCTTATGAATGTAAATGATAGAAGTATTAGAAACACCTCTCAATATAATGTTGAGTTAATGTTATAAGTTGAATGAATATCTCTGACCGTGTCGACAAAAACTGAAACATTTTAAGCTTTCTAAGTTCAGTTCAGCGTTCAGTCCAGTCTACTTGGTTATTTCCATCACTGATTTAAGGTAGAATATTAATTCATGTGATTCAATTTATTTTTTAAGTTTATATCTGAATGTGGACAGTCCTGCTGAGCTTCTCAGTGTGGATGTGTGAGTGTTAACAGGGCACTCCTGACTATGTTCTTATATTTTAATTCCATGCATTCCATCCAACTCCTTCTTCTGGATAATATTTAACCCCATTATAAAAACTTTATTGGTTATGTCATCAGACAATCAGACTGTGGCAGATTGTGAAACATTTATGATATATGGATCAATTTCACCGTAAGCACATTGTGGTTTATAGACTCATAACAGTCTCGGTCTAACTATTTATCAGATGTGCTTTTAGCCTATGAACCCTCAGATCTTCTGGAAGTGACCTTTTAATTATGTTTAATTATGTCTATAAAGTCAGAACAAAAACAGAGCAGTGCATCGTACTTCTATTTTATATTTACTACTGTTCATATTTTAAAAATCAGACCAATCTTTGTAGTCTGGGTACATATATAGTACCTTTCTACTGTGTTTGGAAGGTACTATATAAGTTTTTTAGCCATTGGGTGCCTCATCGGTTTGAGAAGCTAATCTCAAAGGTTAGTGGACAACCTGCTCTGCCACCCCAGTACACAGTATCTATCCGTATATCTGTTGTTATGTACTGTTATTGTCACGCATTGTACATGATATGACATACCTGTAAAAGGTGTCACGTATTCAGGAGGTTGTCAGTCAACTGACTGATAAACAGAGAAAGGGCTGGCTCCTGTAAACTCTGTATATAGGTTGTGGAACAGGTAGCGCAAGGCAATGCAGGGAAATGCATCCGATCTGTTTATGAACAATGCAAAGCATGTGAAATATTCCACAAGGTGTGGTGAGAGCATGCGGGAAATATACATACATCTAAGAGAGAGGGCATGTTCACTGAGCTCCAAAACAAATATGAGATATTATACATGAATAAAAAGGATTTTAGAGATTTTTAAGGGGGGATACTGGTACTGACAGTGGTCAGTGAAGCAGACCTCCAGAAGGGGGCAGTGCTGCAACATAAAGGGTGCAAACTGAAGACAGGAGAAGAAGCAGAAGAGGAAACAAGGAATGAGGAATCAGCTGTCAAAAAAGTAGCTAAAGTGTAAGCAACGGAGCAGAAAGAGGTAATTTTTCACGTTAACGTTATCCTATCAAGCTACCCGCCACTATATACGACTCTGCATTATTACTAGGGGATAGCTCTTTGCTGTTAAATGCGATTACAGCCGTGGATACCTGTGCTGTAGTGAACCAGCTAACCTGAGCAAGCAGCTACATAACTGCGTGAGCTCTCAGCCTTAGCACGCTAACTAGCGCAGCTAGCTGGCTAATTAAAAGCTACGTTAACACTTTTGATGAGTTAAATAATATTTACGTTAAAACCAGCAGCTGGTTTGTGCCGTACGTCCAATTAAAGGTCGGTTAGCCGGACGGCTAACGTTAGCCTGTCCGTGTTGTTGTTAGTGTTGACATATCCTGCGCCCGCTAACTGCACTAGCCACAAGCTAACTAGCGTTAGCAACGTTGCAATGGCTAAATGTAACTTGTCATCAACATGTCATGTTTTTAGCTTAGCGTGTGCTAAATCTGGCTACTTTTAAATGTCGTGTGATCGCTGACAGTCAGTGAAAACTCAATTAGTTTAACTGCTACGAAGCTTAGAGGTTACCGATGAGCTCATGGTAACTTAACAATAATAACAGCTACGCTGTGTAGCATGTTGAATGTTGTAGAAGCAGCGTGTGTTTTTAAGCCACTTTGTTTTGTAACGCCGTGTTTGTCATTTTCCAGAGATGTTCAGACTTACCCGTGAGCTCTGATTGAACACAGTGCGCGAAGATGCCTGCAGTATCCACCGGGGTCAAAGAGCTGTACCTGTCCACATCCCTGGGTGACCTCAATAAAAAGGCTGAAATCAAACCAGACAAGACGAGCACCAGGAGGTAATGCTAGGCTTCATGTTCACTGTTTATGGCAAGCGGTGTTTATGTGACAGCGGTGATGTAATTAAGTCCTAGAAAACAGATAACATCGAGGAAGCGTGAGTTTGTCTCTCTGCTTTTCTGGCGTTATGTAGTGAGAGGAAAGAGACGGGGGTAACATGCAACACCAGTCCTCAGTCAAGGACATTTGAATCACACTGTGGCTGCGTCTCAGGAGGTCCACTAATTAGAAGATTTGTGGTTCGATCTCCGGCTCCAAATGATCCAGAACGTGGCGCGTGTTTTTTTTTTAATCAACCCAAAAGGGCAGATGTTACCCCGCTGCCCATCGAGCTCTACTGGCTGCCTGTGGCACCCTGCATTAAATTTGAATCCTCGGGGATTTGCTCAGGGCAATCCAAACTTTTCTCATCTGTTGTTCCCTGTTAGTGGAACGTGCCAGTTCCCGCCAGATCGGGGGCGCCCCTCTGTACCTTCAGAAACCTCCTGAAGACCTCCAGCTCTTCAGAGAGTACCTCCTCTATGAGCACTAACAAATGGACATGCTAGATGTATCTCCATCTACAGCTGGCACTTGATTCCATGTCAATAGTACTTATTGCTGCACCATTATGTCCTTGATTGTTTCTTGTCCGGTTTGGATAAAAGCCTCAGCTAAATGACTTAATGTAAATGTAACTTGGTGATGAAAGTGTTATGTTTTTTTTTTGCTGTGTTGCAGCTATGTTCAGAGTGCCTGCAAAATCTTCAAGGCGGCAGAGGAGTGTCGCCTTGACCGAGATGAGGAGAAGTCTTACGTACTGTACATGAAGTATTTAACAGTATATGACATCATCAAGAAAAGATCAGACTTCAACCAGCAACTGGTATAATTAATGATTATCAAATTGTAACTTAGCTCTGTGTATTTTTATTACTAATAACTAAATATGTAACTTTTTTATTTTTATTTCAATGTACAAAGGAGTATTTCATGACCATGCTTGGCCCAACCAGCATTAAGAAAGCCTTAGAAGAAGCCGAGAAGCTGTCTGAAAGTCTTAAACTCAGGTTAGCCTTTGGTTGTCTTTGATTGTACGTGTCTTTTTATTAAATGCATAACTTGCAAGATGTGGTCACACTTTTTTTTTTTTACCCCTTACTCTGCTAACTTTAGGTATGAGGAAGTTGAGGTTCGAAAAAAACTCGAGGAGAAGGAGAGACAAGAAGAGAAGAAAAGGAAAGAGGAAATCACAGAGAAAGATGGCGGTCGAGGCTCTCCAAAGGCATCGTCGGCAAACAAGAAGGACAGCAAAAAGGTATGAGCTGTTATTATAAATATGCTAAAACACTCACATGAGGCTCTTAAGTTTAAATATTTAGTCTGTGTGTGTTTAAAAATGTTGAAAGTGGATCTTTTGCTTGCAGTTTTTATATAAATATATTATTTGGATGACTAAACTATTATTTATGGTAATTTATGAAGATGAATTTAGTCCCAGCCTGAGGAAACAAACAAGCTCGTGGTATGTCAGTGCATACTTGTGTGTCGATTACGAGACGGCAGCAGGATGAACAGGCTGTGGCTGCGGTTGTTGGAATTGAGGGTTATTTTATGTAAGAAGAAATCAGGTCAGATGGAATCAGTTTATATCTGTTTATTAACAAGATGATTGTTTCAGCGTCTGTTTTGTTTTGTGTCCGTATGTCAGGTAAAAGAACAGAATGAGCTGAAGAATACAACCCCGAAAGGTAAGAAGAATAAAACCAGCGATACATTTTCTTTCCGTTATTGTTTAATTTAGTAATTATAGTTCTTACAGTTGTTTTGTCTCGTGTTGATTTGGTAACTCTGATAGCTGCTGTGCCAGCTGGTGGGATCACAGCCGAGAAACTTTTCAACATGATGAAGGACCAGACGATTACAATGATTGTCATGGATGCGCGCTGCCACGGGGACTTCGAGGAGTCTCACATGCAGGTCCCAGCCCAGACCTGCATCTGCGTGCCTGAGGAGGCCATCAGCCCAGGGTGAGAAAAGAGCATAATTGTAATGTAATTCATAATCTGGTTCGGGGAGTAATGGTACAAATTCATTTGTTATCTCTTCTCCGTTCATTAACTCGTGTTTGCCATGACCTCTTAGAATCACTGTGAATCAGATTGAGGCAAAGCTCCCAGACGTGTCCAAAGACCATTGGAGGCGGCGGGGATTTGTGGATTACATAGTCCTGCTGGACTGGTTCAGTTCTGTCACTGACCTCAAACTGGGCACCATCTTGCAGAGCCTCAAAGATGCCCTCTTTAAGGTAAGCGTGTGTGTTTTTAATTTTTTTATCTGTAACTCTTTTTTTTCCTCATTTTTCCTCTGAGGTATAACAATGTGTTTGCTCGCTCCACAGTGGGACAGCATCACCATCCTGCGTAGTGAGCCACTGGTGCTGGAGGGAGGCTACGAGAACTGGCTGTTGTTTTACCCCATGTACACAACCAACGCTAAAGTTCGGCCCCCCAGGCAGACTATCATCAGCACCCTCCCTCAGTGTGAGTATCACCAGCCCTAACCCTCTTTGTTTTCATTAGTCACTCGGCTTTACAGGTCCAATGAGATTTAAATGGCTCCTTTTACACAATATGGCAGAAATGAAACATAATATCTATGTTTTCTTTAGTATACAATCACCTTTTTTTCTTCAACAGTGAACTTTAGCTACCCATCCCTAGAGGAACCAAAGCCTGTGCCCCCACCTCAACCAGAGCCTGTCATACCTGAGCCTCAGGAACCTTCTGCTCCTGTGCTGATGAATGGGGTCGCACCAGCAGAACCCCCCACGTCTAAAACCTCCATGATTACTGACAGGTTACCGGACACAACCGATTCTCCTGTCACAGGCACCACAAACTCTGGGTTAGACCTCAATAAGAAGGACTCAGGGGCAGGCACGTCCAGCCAGTCACCTGCAACAGCCAAGGCCTTCCCACAGGTATTGTATCTACCCGTATTTGCTTATGGGGACGACAAAGCAAGAAGGAAAGTGTCTAATCATCACTTGTGTTTTGTTTTTCTGACCCAGTTTGACCGCGCCAAGAAACCTTCTGTCTGGGTGTCTGACGAGCCCAAGCCCAGCCAGAACGGGTCAGTGAAGGACTCCACCCAGAATGGCCCAGTTATCCCCGACCGCTCAAGCAAACCACCGTTCACCATCCACACCTCTTTGTCTAAAGAGGAACAAAGTCAGATACACTCTGAGGTCGTGGCAGTGAGGGAGAAGGCGAGACAAGAGCAGGAGAAGCGCATGCAGGAACGCCGTTCAGAGGAGGAGAAGCGGGAGAAGGAGCTGAAAGAAAGACTAGAAAGGGAGGAACGTGATAAGAGGAGGAAGGAGGAGGAGGAGAAAGGACACCAGGAGAAAAAGAAACTCGAAAGGCAGAAGGCCGAAGAAGAAGAGGACAAGGAGAACAGAGTGTGGGAGGAGAAAGAGAGGAGAGGGAAGGAGCAGAGCTCTGACACGCCCCCGAAGAGTATGTCTCTGGACTCACCGGTTCCCAACCATATAGTGAATGAAATTAAGGTGAGACCTCTTTTCACTGCTGATCACCTCTACAGTTTGACGGGTTTAACATTTGCACTTCGGTCATTCACAACACAAACATCCGGTGCAACAAATCATGCAGCGTGGATCAGATGCTAATTTTAGAGTCCCCTTTTTAACAGTTAAAAGACTCACAGCCCATCAATCTGAACAGATGACTTGCAGAATTTAAAGCTGTGTTTGGTTCCTGTGAAGCGCAGTATCAACGTAAAACACATTTTTAAACCTGTAGTAATGCCTCTTTTATACAGCTGCATGTGTAGTCCACATTGACCCAAAGACTGCGGTTATCTCCAAGTGTGGTTCCTCACTTCTTCTAAATGTATGAACAGAATTTCGTTAGAGAAGTAGCAAGTAAAGTTGAGTTTCCCTTTCAGTTCTTTACACATGGCTCGCTCTCACGCTAAACTGTGTGAGCTTTTTTTTAAATGTGAAGAAGTACTGGAGACTAAATCAGCGTGGTTGATCTCCTCAAATGTGTTTTTTAAAGCGATTGCAGCATGGATGTTTGGCATTGCTCATAATACTGTCTGACTCCTATAGCATGAAACTGAAGCCGGTGTGTTTATTCCACAGAGGGAGCCACTGACCAGGGCGAGGAGTGAGGAGATGGGCAGGAGTGTACCAGGCCTTCCAGATGGTTGGATGAAGGTAGCTGAAATGTGTTGTTTTGTTTGAAGTTAATGAAGATTAAAATAAATATGTATTTCTCTCTGCCTGCTTGTTGCTTTTTACCTAATATTCTTCTTCCTCTTCCCTCCGTTTTTGGCTAGTTCCTTGACACAGTGACCGGGACCTACAGATACTACCATTCCCCAACCAACCGTGTCCACCTGTACCCTCCTGAGGTCACCGTTCCCCAGACCCCACCCTCCACACCGCCAACGGTCAAACAGAAACAGCCACAGCCACCCGAGCCGGATGCCAACCGCGATCAAGATCGGGAGCAGTCCAAGCTGAAGCGCTCCTACTCCTCCCCTGATATCAGCCAGGACCTGAGAGAGGAGGCCCAGAAGAAGGCCGCTGCCCCGACTACAGCTGCCGTCATACCCACCATCAACAGAGAGACCAAGTAAGTCTGACAGATGTTTTATGATGATGGCTGAAACGCGTACACACATTTTAACATGCAGTAATGGGTGTGGTATCCTCTCACCGTGCTCCTCTGCCCTCCAGACCTCCCACGGCTAAAGTCTATTCTAAAGTGGAGATTGCGCGACCGTCGGCGGCCAAACTTCGCAATCTGAATCCTACGTTCGGAGGTCTGGGTGCGTCGCTCACTGGCCTTCGTAACATGGGTAACACCTGCTACATGAACTCCATCTTGCAGTGCCTGTGTAACACCCGTTCCATGGCTGACTACTTCAACAACAATATGTACTTGGAGGACATCAACAGGTCAGCGTCTAGATAAGTGCAGTTATTTACCAGAAGGAGTCAGATACGAGGGAAATATTTCACATCTTTTGTCTCCGTTCTCTTCCGCCCGTCAGGTACAACATCCTTGGCCATAAAGGGGAGGTGGCGGAGGAGTTTGGCGTGATCATGAAAGCTCTGTGGGCCGGTCAGTACAAGTGCATCAGCCCGCGGGACTTTAAGGTCACCATAGGCAAGATCAATGACCAGTTTGCTGGCTATGACCAGCAAGACTCCCAGGAGCTGCTGCTGTTCCTCATGGATGGGCTTCATGAGGACCTCAACAAGGTAGTACACACACTTCAGCGTCATGACACTCCAAAAGTGTAGCATAATTAAAGTCTTTTTTTAAAAGCTCGAAGAGCCAAAACGTTTGCATCTAAATATGCTCACCGTGAATTAAATATTGAGTGAATAAATTCGTCATTTATTCCTCTCAGCCATGGCTTTCTAACGTTTGCCTTTTGCTACCCGTGTATGTTGTTGCACATTTGTCTGTTAACAATAAAAACGTAGTCTTTTTTTTGTCATTTTCCTTCTTTCTGTTTTTTTTTTTTGTTTTTTTCCGCTGGGTTTCATTTTGATGGCAAATTAGAGAGTAAGTAAAAATAGCTGTGTGTGTCTTTGGTCCTCCTGCAGCAGTGTGAGTGTGGCGTGTCTGCATTTGTCTGGTCTGATGCTCTTTGTCAGAACCTCTGTGCATGTAGACCGATCTTTACTGGCTTCATGTGCATTTGAATGAGGCCGAGGCAAATTGGTTAAAAGACAGCAAAAGATTATAGCTTGATATTTACATTTAAAAAAAAAATCAAAACCTGATTGTCTTTTTGAGACCATGTCATAGTTTGAAGTTTTGCTTGGGGATCTGGTGATACTGTCTCCACCTGGGGTTGAGATGAAGTAGTGCAGTCGTCCCCATTTTACTTATCAAGCTATTCAGTCTTTCGAAATTTGAGATGCCGATTACGTGCATTTCTCATGACCCACACTCCATCTCATCACGTCCCCTCTGTGTGATGTCTAGACCTGTGTGCCATCAGGCTGGCCCAGTCCCAGTCCACTTTGTCTTTCCAGGCTAATTGATAAATCAGTCAGTCCGATTGACGAGATATTAATTAGCAACTGTTAACCTGCCTTTCATATCTTCATAATGAGAGTGAACTGGCTGAACTGCATGCTGACGAGGCTGAAAGAGATCAGATAGGTGTTGAATACAACGTTCATCTTATGAAATTCAGTCTGTCATTCTCTCTGAGTTCTGCTTAAAATTATGACGAGTATGTTCTGCCATTTAGAGCTTTAGTGGGATCATGACGGTTTTGCTAACGCCTAAAGCTGCAGTTGTACATGTGTACCATCATGTCGCTTCTCTGTCTCCGGGCGTCAGGCGGACAACAGGAAGCGGTACAAGGAGGAGGAGAACGACCACCTGGACGATCAGACGGCAGCCGACCTCGCCTGGAGCAAACACAAGCTGCTGAACGAGTCCATCATCGTGGCGCTGTTCCAGGGGCAGTTCAAGTCCACGGTGCAGTGTCTGACGTGCCATCGCAAGTCACGGACGTTTGAGACCTTTATGTACCTGTCGCTGCCGCTGGCCTCCACCAGCAAGTGCTCCCTGCAGGTTAGTCAGACATCCAACATGTTCATCAAAGCCGAAAACCTGTTACAGGTGAAAATACTTCCAGACTTTGTCCACCATCAAATGTTTCTTTCTCTTGACAAACACATAAACCGTTATCAGCCAACATCTTGGAAGCTCAACATGTTCTTGAGTTTCTATGGGGGAAAAAAAAGAAAAGAAATGAAGCCGTGAGGCGAGCTATGATCTTTTGTAGTCCTTGACAAGAATGTTTGCTGCTTCTCGGGCAGGATTGTCTCAGGCTGTTCTCAAAGGAAGAGAAGCTGACTGACAACAACAAGGTTTTCTGCAGACACTGCAAGGCTCACAGAGATTCCACCAAGAAACTAGAGATCTGGAAGGTTCCACCTATTCTCCTGGTGCACTTAAAACGGTTTGTAATGATATTTGCATTTAAAAACGCTGAAAGACTAAGACCCAATGCTTTGTCACTTTTATTGAAACGTGAATCTGGACTGCTGTTTTTTGACAGTGACTCTTTTTCTTTGATGGGTGTGATTTTCCTGCAGATTCTCCTATGAGGGTAGATGGAAGCAGAAGCTGCAGACGTATGTAGACTTCTCTTTAGACACTCTGGATCTGGCCCAGTACGTCATTGGACCCAAACAGACCCTAAAGAAATACAACCTTTATGGAGTTTCTGTAAGTAGAAGTGTATATCATAAATAGTAAATATCATAAACAGTCCAGCACGGGCAGGTTTTCTCCTCAGACGGGGAATTTGTAGCGAAATATATTTTTACTGGCAAGCTTAGACGAGAATGAGTTTGGTAAGTACACAGACTGCGGCGCCAGGTGTTTTATAAGTAACAGTCAAATCTAAAGATTATCCAGCTGCTTCGACGACCTTAACGTTCTGTTTTGTTTTTATTTTTCCTCCACTACCAGAACCACTACGGGGGTTTGGACGGTGGCCACTACACAGCATACTGTAAGAACAGCATCAAACAGCGCTGGTACAAGTTCGACGACCACGAGGTGTCCGAAATCTCCACCTCCTCCGTCAAGTCCTCAGCGGCCTACATCCTGTTTTACTCCACCCTGTGATGGTAGGACACGCAGAGAGAGAGAACACTCCACCAGGGCAGCCGAGAATTTTTTTTTCTTTTCCCTTTTAAAAATCACAGCTCTGAGGACCTGCTGCCGCACGTTGTCTGAGGGTTAACCAGTCCTGTGTGTGCACGCGGGGGCATTCTCGAGCGAGCGGCCTCGAGATCCCGTCTGACGCAGATCGGAGGAAGGTGCAGGCACACTGTGCAACGCTTCAGCTACTAGAGGACCCTATACCTGTTAAACATGCCGTCTGTTCGTATTACTGATAATGTAGAGACTAAACAGATGCTCCCTGTACTCTGATTTCTATACCTTGATGGTTGCGTCGTAGGACCGACAGCCGATTTTCTGTTGCGCTCAGTGTGGATGGCCGTATCGCAGAACTGACCTTCAGCTTTCTTGTTCTGTGCATACACCGGGATTAACAGTTAAATGGCATGTACATACTTACCAATGCTGATGTTGCACATTTAAAAAAAATGTAAATACTCGAGGGCAGGGTGTTTATTTGTTAAGTGACCAAATTGTTTGTTTGTTTTTTTGTTTTCCTTGAAAAGTAGCAACCATCCTAGCATCACCATATTCATAATGATACACCATGTGATTTAGGGGTTTAACTCTATAGCCTTCTGATGTTGAACATGATCGTGAAGAGGACTGAAGAGACTGTGAGAAGAGAGAATAGGGGATTGCGATTGTCTGCTTGTCACTCATATTAGCCACATTCTTGCACTTACACAATATGCAATCAATTTGAGTTGTTTGTGTATAACCCATTGTTCAGCGGCAGACATTAGTACTCGACTCAGAATGCTTTAAAGTGACACTGATGCTGACATCTTGTCGGTCTCGCTCGATTCAGCCAGTGACAGAAAAGCCTACTTGCTTCTATAAAGCTGGTTGTGGGATTTTCTCTCCGATAAACATGCTTAACTCTTTACATTATTATATTCAACGTGGAAAACAAAAAAAAACTATTTAGAGGAAAAATTATCGGGATAACTTGGCATCCTTCACGGCTTGTAGCAGTGATGCTGCTTTTGAAGGAGGCTGGAGTTTGAAGTCATTTTATTTGTGTGTTCAGTACTGACCCAGGAGAATATGAAGACTTGAGGAAATTGACCTTTACTCACTCACTCAAATCGGTTTGTGTCAACTTTTGCTGCCTAACTTACTAACTGACCGACCGAATGACTGACTGACTGACTGACTGACTGACGAGCAAGCACAAGTATACTGATGTGTTTTGTTTTTTTCTGAATGGACCAGAGATCTGAGGTGACAAGATTTGAGTCTCGACTTCCTGAGTACAGATTTATTGCCTAGCATGAGATCATAATCTGTTTTCTTTTTACTTGTACATGTTGATTTTATTTCTTAATGCTCTAAATTTTCTTTCAGATATAACGATTATATTAACCTCAAACTATTTATTAAAACTGCTTCAAATGAGCGTTCGCGTCTGAATGATTGTTTCAGGATGTGTCGGGTACAGTAGAGCCACAAAAAATGTCTGACGGGCTGAATAGAAATCATTCCTGAGGTTATGAAATGATATGATGCACAAACTGAAGTCAATTTTGAATCTTTAAATTTATTTGGGCCTCCGCTGGACCTCTATAGCATCAGATTCGCGTTGAACGAAGAAGAAGGAGCCGTCTCATGGATTTGTTCTGCTGGTCGGAGAGCTCAGAGTCCGTGGATCTTTGGCTTTTGGAAGGGCTTGCGGCTGTAGAGCAGCATGTAGGCGTTTGGAGATTGCACGAGGTTGTCTCGTACCTCTCTGACTGCTGAGTCGTCAAAATAGTGCCATGTTCGGGTCAGGGCGTTGTGGCACAGAGCTGTGTAGTGACCCATGCTCAGATTACCTGTATGATTCTGGAGAAGGAGAGAGATCCCCAGGCAGATTTAAAACAAAAGGACGATTGTGGACGACCGGTCATTTCAGGAAAACATTACCATACTCTGGATAAACATGTTCTTATTTTAGCAGTTGCCATTTTTGCATAGCCATCATATAAGGAAAGCAACTGCAGGATGTCGTTTTCATACTGTGACTTAACGCCATCCTAAAAAACATCATGTAAACTAGCAGCCAAAGATATTCAACAATTAATTCAAGTGGCGTTCATAATAGTGTGTGTGTGTTTACTCACCACAACAGCATACAGGCGGTATGAAGAGTAGGAGGTGTTCTGCACGGAGCTGGACAGAAACGGAGTGAGATCAAGCTTTGTGGAGAAGGTCACATTAGTCCTGAGTTTCACCTGGTTCTTCCCCTTACAGCCAAACCTGCGTTTAAGAAGAGAGTCAGTGTATTTAGAGTACATAACTCCTGCATAAAGAATGCCAGACTATACGCGATGCATTAAGTACGTCAATGCACTGTTTAGTTTGTGTGCTTCACATTTAATGGGGCACAACTTGCTGGACGTTAACTCACAGTTAAATCATCCATAATTAAAATGTCATCATATTAGCTTTGTGAGTATTTCTAGTTCTTCCCTGGCCTCTCTCATTAACAAGATGCTTTCAGCCCACTGAGCTGCTGCTTAAATGAATGGTTTCAGTTAAATAATTATCAATTTGGTTTAAGATCTTTCCTGCAACTACTGTACTCTCAGAAATATCCAAGCTTGTAACGTTATTTGTAAATGCATAAATAAATACCAAATGCAGACGATATAAAACGTGTAACATTTTACGCCTGTTAAGTATATTTATGCGTTTTGCAAGAAGAAAAGATTCAAGAACTCTTTTGTGTTTGATGAGGCTGAACGTGGTGCACTCCTTCACAGCTAATTTAACATTTTAATTATACAATCCATCTCCAGTCGGCGCACTGAATGATGATTAAAGTCGACGGTACTGTTAACTGCTGGTTTCGAGTTCGAAAACTGGGTTTGAAACTGAACCTTGAAGCCAGCATGAAAAGACATCAGCAGATCAAAATGGATCTTTACGTGAGATTGTTTTCATCAGCGGCGATTTGAAATCTCACACATGTGCTCACGTGTTCCCCTAGCAGACATTATGACGTTTCTACTCGCCGTTTCAGGTGCAGCATGAGGATCTCGGGAGGTTTGTCCAAATATGTGAGGACTGTCGTTTCTCTCCTCAGTCCACACCCTGAACACAGTAACTGCTCTCCCCCGGTCAGGATAGTTTGCTCGAAGAACAGTGATAGGCAGTCCTGCACAACACAGAGACAGGACTATGAGAAAGCACCCAACAATATTTAAAATAAACATGCATACAGTCTGGATTATGTTTTAAATGGTGCAAAGTGTTACCTGAATGGAGCACTTGATCCCCGTTGGAATCGGTAGCGACAGCACAGTGAAGGTCTGTGTGCTGTGTGCCTGATGACTGCAGTGCATGCAGAGGGTCATGTAGCTCAGCTGGCCCTCAAACACGTGTGAGACAATGGTGGACTCTGCCACTGCAGTGGCACAGTTTCTGTTCTGGTCTTGTCTCGGCTGTCGTTTTGAGGAGCGCATCTGGCACTTTGCAACCTTGTAAACACACACACACACACACACAGATAGTTTTAGTTTTCCTGCCATATAAAGGTGCAGTAGGTGGTGCGTGCAGATGTGGAGGTGTTGCTGCACCTTTTTGAGGTCATCGTGGAGTGTGTTGAGGAGAAAGAGCAGCAATTCCTGGGCGTCTTGCTGGGAGTTGTTGTTGAACTGGGGGAGGATGGAGCACAGCACAGATCTGGCCTCCACAGGGGCACAGCTGGAGCTCCTCCCCATCCACATCTCCTCCAGCAGGCGCACAAACACCTCGGCCACCCGGCACTTAGACCTGTACGGAGCGGAGGTTAAACCACTGGGAGAATATGAGTGTGAACATTCAAGCGAAGTGGTTGGTGGTCTTACCTCGCCAGCTGTTTGCGAGTGTCCTGATTGAGGAGATGCTCCACGAAGGGCACAGTGGAACACAGGCACTGTAACACGGCGTTTAAGTAGCAGGAGTTGCCGGAGTTGTCCAAACCGCACACTCCTAGTCTGCTCCACCTCTGCAGCCTCTCTGCGGAGCTGCAGTACGGTTTCTCACGTTCCATCGCCTGACCACAGCTGATACTATTTGTCCTACAACAGCAGTGACAAACAGAAATCTAAACCATCCTGAGCAATGTTGCACGCCGTGTCATAATCTGATATCGTCACAACATTAAAAAGTGTAAATATGTTTTCTGGAGCTGAATAGATCATCAACCAATCAACCAATCATCAGTCACCAACAACTTTGATAATTTATTGTTCTGATGTATTAAACACTTAACTTCTGATTAGCTGACTCCACAGCTGAAAGACGTTACTGACTAAATGAATAACCAGCTAAGTGAAAAAAAACATCTTCCTTATTAATTTGTAATAGAAATAATCATGAGTTGCAGCCTTAATGTTAAAAATATCAACCCAGTTGATAGACTACTGTACCGATGCTGTATAGTGTACTGCATCTTCTTTCTCTTCCACAATTTACATTGTGACGTGTGCATGTAACTATACCATTAAAATCTGTATTAATAGAGATAATAATAATAATCTAAACTGTGCTTTGTGTTGAGTTAACTCAATTCTAATGAGCTTGAACAGTCATATTTGAACAAAATTCAGCCAATTCAGAAAATGTAATCCAATTCAAAATAACGGAGCCTTCCAGAGTTAGATCCGAATATTTTTAGACATGAAATGGTTTCAAAAATAGAAGTGTGTGCTGGTTTGCCTTTGAAACCACAATCTAAATAAGTGAAGGCTAATATTAGCTCGAGCTGAAACACTAGAACAAACAGCAGGACTAACCTTTGCTTCGAGAAATGTGTTAAACTCGTCTCTTGGTATGAAGTGCTGTTCAGCCGTGGTAGAGCAGGCACAGGAACGCTGCTGTCCACGGTCAGCTGAGAGGCCAGCGTCCTGGTGAACTCCGTCAGGTGGACCTGCCTGCCTGAGCACGGGTTCTGCGACGTGTGGAGCACAAATGTGTTGATGCAGATGATGTGCAGCATCGCCCAGAGGCCTGGAAGAAACACATCCACCACTGATCCTTTCAGGTCTGACAGAGGTATCAAAGCTGGTCCGGTCCAGCCCTGCAGGTGGGCGACAAGATGAGACCGTGAATCTTCAGATGTTTGTTGCTTTTTTGGCACAATTGGTGAAGAGGACGCCGGATCCATGCCTGCTGTCTTTAACGGCTGGAACAAAGTTGAACCCTAAGCCAGAGAAGATGTCTGTGAGTCTGCCCTCCATCCAAGCGGAGCTGTCCAGCTGAACCGGGTGTCTGTGGGCGCAGAAAGGTCTCAGCAGGTGTCCGACCACCTGCTCCACTACAGGTTTCCTGCTCTGCTTCTGGAGTTTCTCTGGACAGTACAGATACATGTTACAGATGAACCCCGAGCTTGTGTCACACAGGAGGGCAAGATGCAGAGCGCAAGGACCCTGCTGGTAGGAAAGTTGGTATTTCTTCACAGCCAGGTTGTGACCAGGTGCATATAAAGCCTGGTAGCGCCTGGTTATGTGGCTGCAGAAAGCTGAGAGGGCTTCCAGCTTGTCTCCATCCCCCAGTCTGGTCATAGACAGGAGGTTGGTCTGGAAGCTGTTTCTCTTCAGGACACCCTGCCATCCATCCAGCTTTAGGGTGAGTTCAGAGCCAAAGCTGCCACATTTCTCCTCTACAGACAGGCCGCTCTGTAGGACAATGGAGAACCACGTTATGGCCTCGGCGTACTCCCCTTCAGAGAGATCTGCACTCTGCTCTCTGCTCTGGCCGTGTGACGGTCGGTTAGCTCCTGCCCTCACACCAGCAGCTCTTCTGATCAACTCTCTCATGGCTCCTTTGTCCAGCACTTCCAGCAGAAGCTCTCTGGCTGTGTAGTATATCTGGCAGGTGGGTCCGGTCTGAATCTTAGAGAGCGGCCTCACTTTTTTGGACCTGAAGATGTTTGGCAAACACAGGCTGTCCCTCTCGGAGTCTCTGTGCAGCTCGTCCACCAGGTGGCACTCCTCTGACATCCAGGTGCACTCCCTCACTGACAAAGCCTTGGCCTTCATCTTGACCTCCCTGCTTGGTCACAAAACAGTGATAGCTCCTCTCACAACAGAGACCTCTGGTCTGAAACCACCAAAGAAAATGAACCGCCACATGCCCTGAGTTCCTCCTTGCAGCCTGTTTAGCCTGACGACAAAAGGCGGAGGATAAGCACACACAGAGCGCTGCGCACTCGAGGTGTTTTTCTTACCCTGGGTGCCTGACAAACTGTGTGTACTGTACATGTGTACGCATATCCTGATCTGCACTCAGGTGAAACATACACTCTGACACTCATGAGACGTCTGCTGTTGAGGTAAATCGCCAAGCATCCACTGTAGCCAGACAACAGTGTCTTGGCAACCTGTAAACACAACACTTTTGACCACAGAGCAGGCTCCTGTGACATGTTTTTGTCCTCTTGTGTGTAATTTCTGGGTCGGGCTTGACATTTAGAAAGCCATTTAGAAGCCATGGGAAACCATATATGTCATCAGTGTGCTTCATAGCGTAAGTAGTCATTATTTAAGGGTTAAACCATCAGTCATACACTCCACCAGGTGCAGATTTTTACTGCGCCAGCAGCTTTTTCAGGGTGCCAGAATACGGCAACATTCCCCATATTTTATTTTATTGTTTTTGTTTGACACATTCGCTCACTCACTGCTAATGCCGCTGTTGGTTTATGGCATTAGATCCACTCCATGTAGGTGTCCTGACCAGCCTGTAGCAGCCACTAGCACAGCAACAAGCCCCTCACTGGCTTTCCACCCATGAGCAATGGCAAATGTGATTTTTTTGGGAATGCACGAGCAAGCCAAAGGCACCAGTAACAAGGACTGTTTTTAGGTTTCTGCAGAGGAGGGTGAGTAATTTTGCTGTGGCACCACCTGCGCTACCACATTCATTCTTGATTTGCATGCAGGTTGTACTGGATTGTACAGTGGCATGTGGTATGCTGTTGGAGTGGCCTACTACTCTTGAGTTTATTCCCGAAGGCACAATCTGTCAACTAAATGTCAGTAAAATGATAGCCCCATCAACTATATCGCCTGTGCTGTCATTGTTTGTTTCTTTGTTTCTTGGCAGCCCAAAGAAACCTTCAGTTTACAGAGAGTGAACGCTCCTCTGCTGTAGTACCTTCCTGCTCTGCATAGTCTGTAGAGCCTAATCTGCTGACCAATGAGCAGCCCTATTAGACCTCTACAAGATTAAGTGCAATTAATCTGCTTTCCCGGCCTAAGAACTGGAGATACACCTTTTGGGATTAACACTCTCCCAGTTCATATTTTCCAGCCTGCAACAACTCCACAAGGGGGAGCTGTACAGTCACTGTCAGGTCAGCTCTACATGAGCCAACCTGTGGCCCACACAGGAAGGGAAAGCAACAGCAAAGTCACTTTAGACCTCCCAAAGAAAGCTACAGGTACCACAGCTTTAACAATGAATGGCAAACTGTTGTTAATACATGAGCAGATACTAATGGGTTTTAATACACTATCAAGTCAACAACAACTCTTGGTAAGTCACTGAAAATGTTTCTCACTTTACACGAATAAACCACGAAGCTGGCATGCATGGATGTTAGTAGATCATTAATAAAGAGTGATAGATTGTTTATCATTATCCTTATAATAAGCCACTAAGCCATGCACCATGTGGAGATCCAGTTAAGACTCCACCTCTGTAAACTGACCAACAACAATGATGTGGGATGATACTCTGAACTCTGCTTTCTCTCTGCTCACAGTGAAATGTGTTCCAGTTATATAAGCAGGATTAAAATTTAACATGTCATGCACACACGGTGCAATAATTATAGAAGCTATTACTTTGCCTTTGCTTGCATGTCTACATTGGCTCCTGATCATGTCATATAAGTAGTTGGCACAGGTTGGGCTAGGACTGCAGATCCAAAGGTGTTGATGTTGGCTTGTGGTTTCAAATTTCCTGGTTTCAGGTGCATTCACATCCACAACTAACCCTGTTGGGCGGCTGGACTCACGAGATCATACAATCAGTCTTTCCAGGCTTCAAGCTATGTGCGTGTGTTGAAACTACAGCGGTCTGAACCAATCAGCGTCCTATGAGGAACTACCTGCGGCTACATCGTGAACTACAGGTTTGGTTGAGGTGTGTGTCAATAATGGCAGCTGCTAAAGCGGTGACAGTAGATGCTGCTCCACTGTATCACAAGTGGAGATTATTTTCATTGAGGAACACTGAAGGCTTTTCTCAGTGGAAAAGTTTGACTGTGTCGTGGTCTGTTGATCTGATTGGTTGATGTCGTCCTGTGATAGACAGACGGCTCATCCAATCACATGCCAAATATGTTTTTTCAAGTACCCTGCCCTTTTCCAATGAATTTCTAACAATGACTTCCCAGAAGGTTCTGTGTAACAACCCATCTGGCACAGTCAAGTTAATCAGTGACAGTTGGCCTTGTCGCACAGTGCTTTTTCCACTGGGGCGAGATCAATTCAACAAATTAAGTCTGGTAAATTTCAGCCAAAGCGTTCAGCCAACACTTTGTGTTTGGACAAAACACTTTTTTTTTTCTCCCTCGTACAGATCTACAGATTTGATCCAACATCCACCATATGGGAACAAAAGTGTCTGTTGGAAGCTTTTATTTTGGCTTCGGCACACTTGTAATATTCCAAGCTGTTTGGCTGTGAGATGCAGAAATATTTGGCAAGAAGGACACAAACACAAGAGGAATTTCGGAGCATCGTTTTGTCTGATCATGATCAAATTTACCCTCAAAGTACTCGTGTTCATTTCACAACAATCCCACCAGTCTAACGTTCACCTGCGATTTTACCTGTAACCTCCAAAAGAAGCTAGACAGCAGGTATCTCTAACACTGGAGATGAAGTAGTTGGATTAAAAACTGTTTTCACCTGTGAGGAAAAATGACATTTTAAGCCATCATGCACAAGCAGTCTCGGTAGCAGTCTTTGGTAAGCGAATCTACTGTATATGCTTCAGCATCAGGGCGTCGTGACAATACCCCCTGCCTCCTGTCATTGGGGGTGGAAGAATCATACAATTACCTCAAGGGCTCTGGAAGCTCTCTTGCATAAATCAAATCCACTTTCATGCTCAAAATATATGAATCCATTAATATCAAAGGACATCTTCGCTCCTTAGCGCATCCTTTGAGCTTTCTGCAAAGCCTTCATTTACCCTCAGAAAAACACCATTCAGTATACACTTTTTGATGTGCTTTACTGTGAAGTGACCAGTTCACTTCACCCACACAATGAATAAGAAAATACTAAGGTGGTAATTTTATTTCATGTAGGAGTCTCAAGTGATTCATACGTAGGCGATATTTTGCAGTGCAAAGCCACTTAAATTATCTCCTGGAACGACTTTTCCAGCACCTGAATTGTTTTTCCTTTTGAAAAACCTGATGAGGTAACAAACAGAAACTACACAGACTTCTTCGGTGGATTCATTACACTAGAAAACTTTGGAAAGAAGCGTGCTTGTGAGGTAACATAGCATCATTTAGCAACAGTTTAGTCTTGATTTCATTTCAGTTTAAGGTCCCCAAATATCTTAAAGTTTATGGTGAGTTATACTGATTGCGTATTTTCCAAAGTTAACTTTTTAGTGGAGAAGCAGAGGACATTTCTATACAAAACACTTTGGAAGACACTCTTTGATCAGACCAACTCAGAAAGCTGACTAGTTTCAGATGAGCTTTGGAATACATCTTTGAACAGCACCAGGACCAGAAAGGACCATGATCAATCCAGAACCAAGAGGAATAAGGTAACTTGAGAAAAAAAACTTAAGTACAACTACCTAAAAAGTACCCAAGTACTGCAGATAATTTAAAAAGTACTTTGTACATTTCACCCCTGAGGAAAAGTCTGACTGTTCTATAATATTAAGATGTCAGTGTGGGGTTGAAACATCATTACTGACAGGCTCTCATTTCCACTGCTAATAACTTATGAAAGGTCACGTGAGTTACTAATAACACACACACACCACAGGGACTTCTTATAATGACATCTTGTCTGGCTCAGCCTTCAACCTTCACATTCTGACTGGGGGGAATTCTTCCCACAACCGATCATTATATGCTTTAGGCACACAAGCACTTATTTGCCTCCTTGGAAAATTCAAATTTCATTTTGAAGACTCAGCAAGAACATTGGGTTATTGAATTTTGCAGTCGACTTATAAGTGCTGAAGCTGTTCACTTCCCTGCACACTGGTAGGTTTAATAAAGCACACAAACATGGACAAAACACACACACACGCTCTGTTACGAGGAACAAATTGTCTTCATCTCTTTGCTGTCGTGCTCCGGTACCGGGGTGTTCCCTAATTCATCAGCAGTGCAGATGAATATGAATAAAAAGGCAAAATACGGCAGTGTGAATGTGAGACATGTTGTGTGAAACTGCTTTTCTAATGATTAACTGTGGGGTCTCCTGGAAGGCCTGCGGGAAAAGACATTATGCGTCATATATGCCAGATAACACAGTAATGTGCATCATTAGTTTGTTTTCTACGTCTGTTGTGTCTCTGTGTATATATGAGTGAGACTGTACCGCGTCCGGACAAAGGTCGACTTTGTTTCTGGAAAAAACAGGTAATTGTTATTGCGGTGGGAAAGTATGCAGGTTTTCTTGCGAGCTGTGTTTGGAAAACTGGCCACAATATGGAAAATGACGACAACTGATAAGTGAAGTGTTTTTTTTCCTTTTTCAGGATGGCTCAGCCGAAACACGCAGATCTGAGGCCATTCCCTCACAGCGACGCGAGGGACAGTGCTAGATATGTTTATCCGTCTGTAATGTCAGTGTGGAACCCCGATAGTCCCGAAAGATGATGCTATTTTTTAATCATGTGGGAGCAATTCAATTTACTTTATTTCATAGGGATAATTCATTCTTTTAAAGGAATACAGGGTGCGTATATAACAATAAAACAATAAGGAAACATTTGAATTACTGTATCATAAAAACAACCCAATCCAAAGCCATGAAAATAATCAACCCCAACCCAAAACTTATAAATCATTTTAAGATTCAAAATGTCAGCAGCCAGAAGAGTTGGCACACAGTATTTTGCATCAAAACAACATGTCATGTGCACCTGATTTTGAGCTTCTTCTGCAAAATCATCCCCCCAGGCTGTGTGTTTTTTTAGCGGATGAGGTCAGTTGACATGGTCTAAATCTGTCGTCCTTCAATCAGTTAAGCCTTTTGTCCAGCGCACATCAGATGACTCTTATGTTTCTGGTCTTATGTTTTCATTTTATGAGAGGGAAATGAAACTCCATCTCTCTCCGTTTCGAGGTTGCTTTGTGCATTTGTGTGTGGGGGCAAGCTGTACGGTAGAATACGTGCAGAAAATAATGTTTTGATTGCTTATTGTGGACCTCCATTAGTTTGCACACAAAATAAGTTTTTATTATGGAAGCTCCTCAGCTGAAGTGCTTGTCTCTGCATAAATGTGATTTACCGGGAGCAGCTGTTGCTCCTCTTCAAGCAAAGGGAACATTGTGTAATAAGGACATTGTGAATATTAATAAGCTTTTAGAATGGTTTTCTTTGAATGAGGGCACAAATTGTTGTGTTAGTCACCGCTGTTTATCACATCAGCTCCAGAGTACTCGTGCCTGACTGAGGACTGATGCATCAAATATTAGCTTTTATTCAGCTTAAACTAAGAAATAAACTCAAAGAGCGTGTTAATAAACCTAAATCTTTAAAAAAACATTGACATGCTCACACTTACACTGAAAGACTAGTTGCTGTAATGATTCCTTATGTCCACACTGGCAGTGAAAAGATGTCATTTTAATCTAAGAGATGAGGCATAAAATACCGTCCTGGTTCTGTGCAAAGGTGACTGATGATAATATGAGGCTTCAGCAGTCTGAATGGACTGGCTGCACATTTTTACTAAAGCTGGAAAAACAATGGCTCAGTGACAGTGAACCAGCCATACTGTCAGTGCATCAATAGCAGGATATCCCCTAACTGGAATTCAGCTATCATTATTTCAACTATTAAATCAAGTTGGTATCATTCAAAGAAGGTGTTGTTAGTCCTTTCCCCTCATTTATTACATTGAAATCACGTTAGGAATGCTCTCCGCGGCCAGTGAGGGGAGTTGAGAGATCACTGCTGTGACCAAAGCATCTCTGAGCTCGTTGGAATGCGAGCGTGGTTTTGGAGAAAGACTTGCGACTTTATCCTTTAACCTGCAATCGCCGATTTCTTTTGGCCATTTGGTGCAGCGGGAACACGACGAGAACGCAACGCTGACACGTTTTCAATATTCAGTCTCTTTAGCAGTTACGTGTTCCACTGTGTCAGCAGTTGTCTGTCATGCCTCATTTCAGAAGCAGAAAAAGGTCATGGCCACCCTCCGCCCTACAATAAGGCTTTGTCATTCATAAGGAGAAGTAACTCACAGACAAAGATCCATGTTGAGTTTTAGTTCAAGCTCTGTTTGACTGCTCATCCAGCCACCACATGGAAGTTCATCATGCATCATCATCATGCATATTTGGCCCTTGAGGCTTATGGAATTTTTCAAAATGGCCACCAAATAGGTTGTTGTAGAAAAGTGGCTTTATGACTCTTGGTGAGTGTTGCCAGAAGATGTCAGCCATGTTTCCCCCCTTCTTTACGAGTCTAAGGGTGCTTTGTAAAAACCCAAAATAAAAGAAGCATGGTCACTTCAGGGTCAGTTTTCATCCTCTTCCCTTCATGCATCTCTAGAACGAAGATCTCCAGCGCTCCATCGGTGCATTTCTCCTTTCATTGACAGAGATGTCACTGGTTGCACATACCACGGTGATCATCAAGAGTCATAAAATCCGGTTGCAACATTTAGGAATATTTTTGGCCTATTTGGTAGCCATTATGAAAAATGGCTGCCATGGCGCCCAGGGGCTAAATTTGCAGAGTGACGACGTCTGCATCTCTGCCAAATGTGTCGCTTTAATTGCAAAATGCACAAACTGTTCCGTTTATTTGTGCTCCGGCGAGGAATCCGACGTTACATTGCTCAGAAGTCATATAAAATGATACACTGATCTGGTGTCAGAGGTCAGGACGCTGTGTAACTTTGGCAGTAGTTAAAGTATTCAAAGTTGAGGTCCCTGGGTGCTGATGTCTATTTATAAAGACACTTTGTGTTCTAACTTTAGTGTCCGGCACTGTGCAGCGCTCTGCTCTGAATATGGACACGCATTCTGACACTGAGGAGCTGTAATGAGCAGCCTCAAGTTGTAGCAGACAGCTATCGGAGGCTCGTGCTTCTCCACATTCGCTCCACTGCACCGAAAGACCTCTGCCGAGCAGGTCAACACGTCCATGAAAAAAAAAAAAATTCTGTCAAATCTTTAACGGTTTCCGGTCTTTGCTAAAAAAAAATCAAATGCACGAGTTTTAATTGGCCCTCCAGGAGAGAGAACAGCATTCACGACCTTGAATTAGTAGATGATGCGTTAAGCTACTGTCAGCTGATGGGCGGCGAGTTGAGCTGCTTTTCCTGGATTTTATTTTTAACCGGACAACACTTGACAGGCCCGGGACTTTGGGGGTGACTTCAGAGTGCGAGGGATGAGATGAATAGCATTCAGGAGAAGTGAGGAAGGAGCACACGATAAAGTGAAGTACTGTATGTAGGTGCGACTGGGAAGAAATACACAATACTTGTATTGTGTCGTAACTTGCAGAAGTACGTGTGGGTGAAGCAGCAGCCGAGAGGGGAGGACAGAGGCGTTTGTCTCATGGTGCTGGTGATAATGAGGAAGCCTACGGGGCTTGCAGACATATGAATCAGAACCATAACATCTTTCTGCAGACAGACAGAGACAAAGAGGAAGCTGCAGGGAAGATTGTGACAATGTGGACAGAGGACATGTGAGGACGTGGGAGTGAAAACAATGAAAAAGGCCCGACAGCTCGATTTTGACCTACATTTAGTCTTTAAGGCGCCGAGCTCATTCTATCGCTTGGCACACGTCAGGTACATTAAGCTTTCTCCTGAGTCGAAGGGGTTTAATCGCTGTGGCCGAGGACTGTATTGTTACCATGAGAGCAGGATAACAACACATAGTTGGCCTAATTTTTCTCAGCAGGAAGTGGCTGCGATGAAAAACGAACCAAACTCCAAGCTGCAGCTGATTACATCGACACGACCAGCTCAGACCTTTGTAGCACGACATTCCCCTTCCTGTGCAAGGCCGGAGTATTATGCACATCAGAAACACGTGACGTGGACAAATGTTTAGATTGGAGGAGGTAGGCACGCTCACGTAACATTTTTCATGCACTGAAATTCGAGTATTCAAGTAAATTGAACTATTGTAATAGATTAAATCACCTCAACCAGCTACAACTTAATGCTGCTTACATGTTGATGCACAGTAAAATACTGAAGCGATTGTTCCACATTAGGAGTACTTGGAAATATTTTTCTTGTTATCGAGTGTTTTTACAGCTTGGATTTACTTACTGACTCAGCGTTCCAAAGTATCACGCGATCTCAATATTTAAACGCTCTATGTACATTACAGAAATCCTAGAGGCTGTTTGCTTTTGTGTAAGTAGATACTAAAATGCTAAAATGACACCAGCCCTTTCTTTTGGTGAAAATAGGACTCCCACATCCTGTGTGACAAATCCCAAAATTACAAGTCAGGGTGACTTTGACAATGTCACTACAACCTGCAGATAATCCGGCATCGTCGACCTGCAGGGACAAAGCTGCCTGTAAAAAAGGATGTGACACGGCATCTAACAGTGTTTCTACACCTGCTTTGTCGACAGGGAAGTGCAGATCGTTGTTGCAGAAGAGGCAAAATGTTGCAACCAAGAAATGAAAATGTGCAAAAGGGCGCTTTATGTAATGCTGCTTGTTTTATACCTAAAGAGCAGGTGGGGCTGTGCGTACTGAGTGGACACTTCTGATATATGGTGGTTAGAGTCGGCGCTACATTTAGCAGATGATTCAAAGCCGGTGTCCCCTACACTCAGTGTAATTTAGTCTGCCTACTTAAACATTAAAACTGGAGTCTAGAGGCAGCAGCACGGTAGTCAGCACTTCTTCTCCACCAGCGAGGATCTCTCGGCTGTGCGGTCATACGAAATTCAAAAGTTATATAAACAGCACTTCAGCGGAGTGTATGAGGTCAGAGTCATCCCTGACCAAAATGAAAGGACAGACGCGGGACGGACTCTTTGCCAGTAATTTTATTTTGAGATATTTTGTAGAACAGGGGAACCGATAATTACAAAAAAAAAAAAAAAAAAGTCCATAAGTGTTCTACATGCTACACCTTAACCTAATTCATCATGCTTGCCTGGAAAAAGTACATAGAAATTTAACAAAAAAAAAAAAATACAATTAAAACTGACGTACATTATACTCACCATAACTTTACTTTTGATGTACCTTTCTCTTGCCTCCATGCACTCAATTTTTTACATTTAGATAAAAAAAATTAAGACTTTTAGGCGCTTCTTTAAACCATAAAGCAGTTTTTTTTCCCCACTAAAGACAGAACGCACCTATAAATAAAAACAAAAAGAATGATATCCATCTGGACGATATTGGTGGAAAATGGAAAGCCTCGACTTCTTCTTCTTCTTCTTTAGAAACATAACAGATGAGTTTTGCATCCTACCGTTAAAACAAAAAAGGAACACTTACACGCCCATATAGTGCCGAAATGAAAATGGAAGTCTGTCCAACTCCTCAATCTTCAATAATCACATTGAAATAACAACATTTTGATAAAATAAATATCGCACATCTGCTAGAAATAAATAATGATTACTGAAACACCTCACTATGTTAAATGCTAAAGTGAGACAGGTTTCGTCTACGCGACCACTTCATTTCATGGCATGAGGATGGTCATGTGTGTAAAGCACTAGTGCGGCTTCGAGTGTCTCTCGCGGCTGTTACCTTGAGGTAGATAACACATTTACATTAATGTCTACGATAATGGTTGCTGCTGGCATCATGTGTCAGATTTACAGTATGAAAGGGTTGTTAAGGAAGCTTTCTTCGGGGGAACAAATCATAAAGAGGGGGGGAGAAAAACAAAAACACAAACACAAACAAAAAGGACATCCCATCCCAGGTAAGGGCGTTTGAAAGCACTTTAAATGCCTACAGCAATGTTAGCGTCTACCGTCCTTCCTCATCTCACACCCCGACCTCTCTCCAGTCAGCGCTCCCCTCCTACCTTTCGTCTTTCTCTAACTCTCGCCCGCCTGCTGTTCGTCTACAGTACTTAAGTGTGCGAGTGACATGCCAGTTAAGCAATGAGGGCGCAGACATTAACCCATGAAGGCCTGGTGATCAAGGCTCAGAGTGATGACCAAAACTCTTTAAATATAATAAATCACCCTTTTCAACTCTTAAAAAACAAACAAAAAAAAATAATTAAAAGTAACCATAATAAAAAAAAAGGTATGAAATGATTCAAGTACAATAATATACCATATTTAAAAAAACAAAAACAAAAAAAAACATAAAAACAAAACTGCCTAAATTCTGCACTGTGAGGGAGGATATATATTTCTTTAATTAAGATGCTTGAAGATGCTGCTGTACGTTTTGTGGGCAATTTGTGGGGAGCATTTGACAGCACAGGGGGTGAGGGACGCCTGGATGGATTTTAGAGGCAAGTCATCTGTGCCGTCAAAGGCGGGCAGGGCCAGAGAGTCCAGCTGCACGTTAAGCACGATCTCCGTGTTCCTGCCGAGGAAACTCTCGTCCAGCTCTCTCGCCTCGGAGGGCTCCGGCTCGAAGCTGGCCACAGTCTCTCCGACCGCCTCTTCCTTCCGGCTGAACAGTCGGTCAAGGTAGCTGGTGTAAGTGCTCTCCTTCTGGAGGTGGTCCTCTTTGCGAATGTCCCAGCATGCTTCATCTATCAGACAGCCGCTCTCCTCCACTCGCTCCCCGCAGCCGAAGCTCTCCCAGGGCTGAGCGGGCCAGGCGCCGTCCCCGCTGACGACGGCCAGCCCTCCTCCTCCGAACGACGGCTAGCCCTCCCCCGCCTAACTGGGCGAGGTTTACCAGGCACTTCTCCTCCTTCTCCTGACTTATAGACTTGGACATGGAGCCTGAGCGGGGAGCCTCCAGCAGGGAGACGGAGGAGTTGAGCTCGTTCAGGAGGCCCACCTCGTTGAGCAGAGCCACCTCCTGACAGGGCTCCGGCTGCAGGCTCAGTTTAATGGTGCTGGCGATGAAGGAGTCGAAGTCAAAGCCTTGGTTCTGCTGGCTCTGAGACTTCTCCGTCTGGTGTTTCTCCTGCTCTCGGTCCTTCTCCACTGGACTCTGGGTCTTCTCCGCCTCCTTCAGCGCGATCTGTGCCTTCACCAGCCCGTTCTTCTCGCACTTGCTCTTGGCCTTGCGGTCGGCCTTCTCCTTGCTCTGCTGCTCCTTCCAGTTGGAGAGGTCGATGATGAGCTTGGGTTCGTAGTAGTGGTTGACTTCACTGTCCCGCCAGATGAGGTTGTCCAGGTAGGAGGGCGAAACCGCCTTGTAGTTACAGGTGTGGCTACACTGCAGGTCACAGTATTTGTTCTCGTGGTGGTCGTCGTCGTCCTGCCAGGATCGCTCTGGCAGGAACAGAGTGGAGTAGTCGAAGGACGGCTCATCCAGGAACTTCTCCCGATCCCCATCAGCATATTTACGAGGATCCACCTAGAAAACAGGCGACAGCCTCCGTTTAGCTTTTGTCATCTCAGCCAAAAGGAAATGTAATTCAGACAGGAGCCATGTTATAACACGTTCTCCGTGCACACACACCTGGACTTCCTCCTCGTCTGTTACGTCGGAGAGTGCCCGCGGGTCGACCTGAACTTCGTCTGGGTCATGGGTGCTGTGCAAGTGCCAGTCAGCCTCTGACAGCTGGCTCTCATGGTACCTGGTAAGTAAACAAACACCGAGGCACAAAATGAAAATGAAGCTCGGGATCTCACTCTGCAAACACGACACATAACCAATCCAGAAAAAACCCATTTTACTGGTCAGGTGACCTGTATATGCATAGATAGCACACGATCACTGAAACTGAGCTCACACGAGAAAAATGCCTAACTCTGCGAGCCGGTGTTTGAGAGGGAATAAGTGAGCGAGCGTACCTGTCCCAGGTGTGACTGTGGCTCTGGTCCATGAGCAGGATATCGTCTACTTCATCCTCGATGTGGAAGGGGTGCAGAGAGATAGGCTCATCTAGGGGGAAAGAGTAGTCAGCCATGTAAGGGTGGGCCAGGGCCTCTTCGGCAGTCAGACGATCCATGGGATTAAAGGTCAGGATCTTCTCCAGGAAATCCAGGGCTGCATGGAGGAGGAGGAGGGGACAATGAGATTATTGAGTACGCCCCGACTACCGCCTTTGGCCTGCGTCCATCCGAGTATCTCTGAATGAATAAATAAGTGGCACTCACCCTGGGGACTGACGTCAGGCAGCAGCTTGGCCAGTGGCGTGTGAGGCTTGGACATGTCGTTGCGGATGAAGACGGGGATGACGCTGTGGAGCTCCTCCCGGTCTTCCTCTCGCAGCACGGGGATGGACTCCAGGATCAGCTGCATCTGCTCCAGTTCGTGGGCTCCTGTAATGCCGGGGCCAGACAAACATCAGACGCTTTGTTGTTCGGGCAGACTTACACAACGTTCCAGCATCTGCGCGAGGCTGAGCGTGGCCGATCATGAGAACAGAGATGTTATTTGCATTGTGTACAGCTCAGGGCGGATTCAAACAAGAACAGTCAGTCTCTCGCAGCCCCAGCTGGCTTTGCGAAAGAGCAATAAAAGTCTGTTTTGAACAAAGACACGCTGAGCAGCAGGGCTAACATATGTCATGCTCCGACATACTTTAAAAGGCTGCTTGTTTGCATATGAAGGGCTGCGGTGAGTCACACATATGAAACTGAGTCAACACTTACCAGCAAAGAGGGTTTTCCCTGTCAGCATCTCGGCGAAGATGCAGCCAGCGGCCCACATGTCGATGGCTTTGGTGTAGTTGTTAGGCGAGAGCAGCAGACGAGGGGATCTGTACCACTTGGTGACCAAACCTTCGGAGAGATGGCCCTGTGTTGGAAAGAAGACAAGACATACGGAGTGGGACTTTTTTCCCAGAGACTGCTCGTGTTTGTTTTTCCCAACACGTTTGGGCTCATTCGCGGCCAAATCTGCCTCGGACGCAGATAAACGTGATTAACGTGACTTTGTGCCTTCTCCTCGATAGACTCGTGCTGTACTGGTCACGTACGCAACACGGAGACAAAGAACCCGGAGAGAAGAATACAGATGAAAGGAGGAGAGGGGGGATCAAACACGTGCGGGCCCTGTCAGCAGTCTGAGTGAGCAGGATAATCCCCCGCTGCCACACACTACACTCACCAGTGACACCCATCTGCACTAGACTGTCACACAGTGCCCGTCTACTAGCAGGGACAGGAGTGAACACAAAGGAACCTGACCTGTGTGGTGTGTGTGCGCGCGTGTGTGTGTGTGTGGGACTGGGACGGTAAAACAACACCCTCGCTCCACGCATGCAATGGTAGTTTGTGGTGAGACCAAAATGGTCGGCTCACCACTCACCAGGCTCCTGTTTCTGCCCTAAGTTAGCCACATGCGCCTGATGTCACTCTATCCTGGAGTGTGTATCTGCTCTCTGCACGGCCTCGTATTGATGGGCCTTACAAATGACATGCCGGGTAGACTTAAAGACAGAACTGCACGCTTCGGGTTACCAATCCGGCAGCGGCTTTTCACCAGGAAGCTTGCTGAGGGGGTTGAGGGGGAATTACAAGGCATTAACACACACATACACACACACACACAGGAAGGTCACACCTAGTGACTGAAACTTGCAAGGCTCTAGTAAATCATCTGACCTGCGTGAAAGAAACGCAACCAGAAGAGAAGAGAGTTGCGACATGTAGAGATGTAGGTTACGCCAGGCTGAAAGAGCGCGCCAGGTTGTTGCGTAAGGACAAGCGTGTGTGTGTGTGTTGTGTGTGTGTGTACGATGGACTCTGAACCAAAAAGCAGCAGATTAGAGTTTGCCGACCAGCTGAGGACGTAAAAGTGCATCGGGTGAACTCTTCCAGCTCGCCTCTCTACTTTGAACCGATCTCTGAGCGAGCCACTTATCACAAAAGGCAGACACGGAGGCATTAAAACACGCAGCTATCTCGATACCTCTGGCAACAGCGGGGAGAATAACTTAACCACCTGATCTAGACGAGGCCGTGCTGACATTTAAATGACTCATGGCTCCCTCCCCTCGGCGCGTCTGGCTGCGGTTAGTCACAGCAACTTTCAGCAGGTCTGACCAGATGTCAGTAAAAAGGTGGCTGGTGACTTTGTACCAAAACGATCGCTTTCGCTGGTGCCACCGAACGCGTTTCAGTCTCACAAATCATTTCACTGGCAGAGAACGGGGCTGTAAATAGTGGGATGAGCAGAGCTTGCAGTCCCGCCACACGCTGACCATATGGACCTAATTAATGGATAAGCAGTTTATTTCAATCTGGTTTACGGCTGATCGCCATAACTCCTGCTACTTGCTTCTTGTAAATGAAGATCTGCGAAAGATTTCAGGATCTTTTTAGGCCTGAGAAACGTGAAACCAACTCTCTGAAATTCATTAAGCCTCAGCGTTGACTACGCGGCTCTTTTTTTTTTTTCCCTTGCTAGATGCCTGTGAAGTCTGGTGCCACACGGGCCTGTTGCTGGCTGAATAATTAGGTCAAATGTGTGTGTGCTCTCGCAGTTGTGGTTTTGGAGGGTTGCTTGTGTGTGTGTGTGTGTGTGTGAGGGAGGGGGGGGGCGAACCCTTCAACCTCCTCCTCTGGTAACATTCCTGAAATCTTCCCAGTTATTATCTCTACGACATCACAAATTACAGATTTTCATGCCGAGCCACAGGCAGGCAGAAGAGGCCACATTTCAGAGTCGTCCAAGTTTATATTAATGTGACTGAGGACGGTTTCTCTACATCAGGAAGACGTTTGTGTTGCATGTCTACAGACTCAGACCCCGTAGCTGGTTTGATTTTCGGGTTAATGCTGACAAGTGAACACTGGACTGCCTTTCACTGAGCAGATGTGATATTACTTACTTAGCCACGGCACACATTTGATGTGTTACACTATCCCGGGGTTGTTGACGGCCTCAGCTCGCCTCGTTTAAACTCCAAAATAGCTTCCTTAAGCACAACTATCGCGAAACCTAAATTGCTGAGTGTGACATCGACCAGTATTCCCTTCTTTGTCTCGTGGAGAGAGAAAAAAAAAAAAAAAAAGGGCAGGCTACGACTGGAAATGAACACAGGCTTCAAATAAGGCCGTGTGCGAGGCTCCCATAACAAGACAAAGAGCTGGCTGGGAAAGGAGGGGAGTCCGGGGTTGGAGAAGTTGGAGGAGTGCACGTGAATTCTTGCCATTCTTGATCCCGGGCCACCACGAGGGTTGGCCTTGAAGGTTCACACAGGCAGAAAACGACTCGCTTTCCCAAAACAATGGAAAGATAGCGCAGAAAACACAGGTACCCTTGGCAAGGATACCTAAAGCGAAGCCGTGCAGGATTAATAAAAATTCTGAAGGGGCGTTTTGTGTGGAGATTTGTTTTTTTTTATTAATCCCGGCTAAGTGAAAAGAAACAAAGCGAAACAAACGCGCAGGAATCTAGACACCTCGTTACTGAAACTACGCCAGAAACCGAAGGTTCACAGGCAAAGTGCGCTTCTTTATTTAGAAACGACGTTATTCAAATAACATGCACTCAGCCACCCAGCTGCTACAGCTCACCGAGCCTGCTAGAAGTAGACGCTGGTTGTGAAAGCCCCCCCCCCCCTGGCGATTCCGCCCTAACGTCTGGGCCAACGCGCCGCTCCGGGCACCAGCGTTGTGCGAGGGTGATGAGTTCATTTCCAAGCAAGCCTCATTTGGTCTCAGACACCAGACGCACACTCAATCATTTGACTATAGGTGGCAGAGAGAGAAAAAAAGTGTCTGGTCGCGGTATCAGCGCTCCCCCTCCCCCACACACCACACCACAGCACCGGTGTTATCATAGTAGAGACAGACAAAACACAGCAATGCTGTTTGGAAAAGAGAGCGGGGGTCAAAGCCTGTTAAAGTCACTCTGACAACACGGCCACGGCATTTGTATCTGTGACAAAAACTCGAGGGCAGACAATGGCCAAACACGAGAGGGCTGACCCCAGACCGGCAGCTTTTCAGTACCCACTCGCGTGCATGTTTCCCATCAGGAAAAACTGCTTATATAAAAAAGGGGGGGAAAAAGCCCACATGGCAAACTGGGCTCTAAGGGAGGAGTGAAGAAATGCTGGGTGGGTGGCAGCCGGAGCGACAAGCTCACTGGTTCCCGGCAACTGCGAGCTCTCGCCTTCCTCTTCCTATTGCAGAAGAGATTATCTCCACCTAAGATATGACTCATGTGAGAATATAGAGCTACTACGGCAGTCACGGTAGTAGCAGGGGAGTGAGCTGGAAACGAGCAGTTCGGGTAAACAAGCGTGTTTGAGACTGCGTGGCCGGCTGGGTAAGGGATATGAATGAGGCTGTGCCAGCCAGAGGGATCGCGTCACGTGAGCCCACTTTAGACCCTCGAGTGACTAATCTAAGACACGTGTGAGCATATGACTGCCTCTGCACTCCAAGTAGAGCCGAGGCAGTCAGGGAAGGACAGACTTTGCAGCCTAGATTTCTCTCACATCACACCACCATATGGCCTTTGACTGGAATTCCCTCGCCCCTTTATAGGGTGACAGAAACACACGCAGGCAAGACAGGCCGTCCACCTGGCTGCAATTAGACGGGGCGTCCATACTCGTCTTATACCGAAGATAAAAGCGACCTACTTTATTGCTACCATTACACTGCTTTGCAAAACAAAACACGGGTTTATAGAGAGCCTTAAAATGTGTACGTTCAACATTTTGGCACATTAGCAGCTGGCCTCCGATGAGAAAACCTGTAACACACACACAAACCCCAAACAGCCTTCGCCGACAACCTATTTTCTCGATTTTACAAATCACAGATGTGTGAATGGCGTAATGACCGCCTGCAAATGCAACCGAGGGGGAAACATACGCCCCCGGATATAAATAAATCCTTACATATTTCAATGCTGCATGTCCTTAACGGATCAGCTGCAGCCTCGGGCCTTCGACATCAACATCGCGAGCTGACGAGAGCTCAAGGCTGAACTGCGCCTGCATTGTGCACGCAACATTTAAATACTTGTTTTTTTCCAAACTGGGAATTATCATCATCATCTTTTTTTTGTTTTGTTTTTTGAATCCACATTATTATGAACCCACTCATTTGTATATTTAGACTTGGAGCCAAGCCTGTTTTCACTGCTAACTATATACACACACACACACACACTTGTGAACGGAAAAAGATTAGTTCCCAGGGTCGCGTTTTCCACAGCCTCACTCGTCTTGACAGGGGAAACTGAGGCGTTACCCCCAAGGAACCACATCCTGTCTTGTTTACTTCCTGCCGTGAAAGTGCGTCACCCTGAGGAGCGCCGCTATTACTGGGCAGTGACATAAACATCACGTGCGAGAGCAACAAAGCACTTTGAGCAGAAGGGAAAAACAACAAACACAAAGTATGATTGGCCACGAAATCCCGCATACTGGAGACTCGTCCTACCTTGTGAGAGTAGTGGGGGTCCATGATGCGGGCCAGCCCAAAATCCCCGATCTTCAGTACCAGGTCTTCCGTGTTGACAAACAGGTTGGCGGGCTTGAGGTCACGATGCAGCACGTTGGCAGAGTGGATGTACTTAAGGCCCCTGAGGAGCTGGTACATGAAGAGCCTGGCGTGGTCCTCGGACAGAAGGCCCCTCTCCAGCAGCTGACACAGGTCCGTCTCCATGTACTCCTGCACGATGTAGACCGAGTTGACCTCCGTCAGGGACACCACGTCCTCCGTCAGCGTACGGCCGTTTGGGCCCAGCGTCTCAAACACCTGGCGACACAGAAAGAGAGGATCGGTGTTGGGAACGAACCATCCCGTTCGCTTTCGGCGGACAGAATGGAAAGAAAAAGACTCTCTGCGATGTTACCTTGACAATGTTGTCGTGGTCCAGGCGTCTGATAATCTTGATTTCCCGCAGGGCATGCTTCACACTCTGGGGGTCAGTCAGGATAATTTTCTTCACAGCCACACGCTTGTCACAGTCAGTGTCAACTGCTGAGAACACAAGGCCGTTCCCTCCGTAGCCAAGAGGCTTCAAGTCCATGTAGCGAGAGCCCAGGTCAAAGCCGTGGATGTTCATCAGGGACTCAAACTTTTCTGCCATGACGACTGTTTTAGGCGAGCTTCTTCTATCTCAAACTTTTTTTTTGGTCTCAAGTCCAAATTTCAACACCAAGAGAGGAATAACACCAAACCCCCTCTTCCCCACCTCTACTGCTTCACGCTGCTGAGCTATCCGACCCGTTCACAGACGACTACCCAGTCCCCCCCCTGTTTAGCCGTCACTGTCAGATGCGGGGCACTAATGTGTAGTCAAACTTTCTTTCCATCTTTAACAGAGCGAGAAAATGTAAACGTTTTAAATCCTCCTCCCAAAATCTCTTCAACTCAACGGTTCTTTAGTAGACTAGTGTTTATAGAGACGGCAAATGGAATGGACTGAAATGGGGCCCAATTAAAAAGCACTGAGACTGTGTTAAACTATAAAAGCACGTAGTTGCATCCTTACAGTGCAGATACATTCAGTGTATGACTGGTCCTGAGCAGCTTCATATGAAATGTGCCTCAAATGCACTGTTTGTTTTTTTTTGTTGTTGTTGTTTTTTTTTGTCTTTCCTCTTTTTTTGGTTGTTTAAATATTTTTCCTCTCACCTGATCTATATAAAAAAAAAATGTTTTGAAATGAGTCTGGCCTGGAAGTCTTCAAAGTAAGGTCTCACCCTCAGTGATCAGGTGGCTCAAGCTCGCCACAGTCGCAATCAAAACTATCCTCCATTTTAGTTGGGTACAACCTGAAATACAAGAGAGAGAGGAGAGAAGACAAAAACAGGTAAGAAACAGAGAAATAACGCCAGAGAATAAGAGTGTAAAGCCTATCATTAAAACAAGATGATATCACCCAACAAAAAACAACAAAAAAACCCTTCTCTTCCACATATATGTAATCATATCTCACCATAATTAAGATGAAAGTGTGTTGGGGATTTCACAAACAGACAACAAACGTCTCATTCACCGGCTTCAGTTTAAACGTGGTGTCAGTAATGGAAACTAACCCTCCCCCGCCCGGGTTTAAGTGCCTGTTAGTCCGGTTTCTGGGTATCGATAAAATTGAAGGATAACTCACAGATACTCAGCTACGGTTCACACCCACAAATATGCTCACATACAACACATTAATTAAGGAAAAAAGGCTGTTTTTACCCCGAGTTTAACGCGCTTATGCCGCCTATTTTGTGGCCTTCACGGAATCTGACTGTCGAGGAGGGGGGGAGAAAAAAGAAGCACAACGGCCGAGCTGACAAGCTACTGACAGACCTCCGTCGACTTTAATCACACAAACATGACCACCTGCTAACACATTAAACATAAACCACATCTCCACAGTGTGTCCGTCTTTATAAATGTGAACCATAACGCTCGGAGTGAAGCCCCGCCGATAGCGCGAACAAAGGAGCCGTTGTTGGCGGAGGCTCCTGACTACGTGGTACAGCTTCGCCTGCGCTAACAGGCAAAGCACAAAGCCGACGTCGGTTAAAGGAAAAAAAAAACGGCTGTAAATACACACCGAGGCGACACGTAACGCAACGGTGGCAACAACAGACACACGAGAGGTTACTTACAGTCCTTGTTCGTCGCATTAGTTTCGTTATATCCTCAATCAAACCCGGACGAGGTTTGACTGCGATCCGCTGCCGAGTTCTGCGGATCTGTTGCAATCGCCATTGAGGCTGGGCAGAGCTATGAACGGCAGCGGTGACGTCAAGAGGGTGCGTTCACGGACCCTCGGAAAATATGGCGCGCTACAAGAGAGCCCTTCACAGGTGATATGATGAAGTGGTAATTTACTCCAATTGTTATTATTATTATTATAAATCAGTATTTCTATGTTGTATTAGCACGTCTATTGTCGGAGCTGCATGACACATGATATATATTTGACTCTTCTCCCTCTGTTTATGGTGAAACAGTAAAAGTAGTAAATTTGCACCTATATCCTCCTATCCTATATCCTATATCTCACTTGCACATTTTATCTGCTGCTACTCAGTTTTTCTTCAATATCTACCTCTCTGCTGTATATACCTACCATAGCCGTACTGGATATCTCACCTGGGTCGTAGATACGTGTCTTTAATGTGAATCACAAACAGCAGATATCAAATCCCCTTTGGGGGAACAAAGGCTTTACTTGGGGAGGCTGTAGCTCAGGGGGTAGAGCATCATCTGTGGTTCAATCCCCAGCTCCTACAGTCTGGGCAAGATACTGAACCCCAAAATTGCTCCCTGTAAGTCGTTTTGGATAAAAGCATCAGCCAAATGACTAAATGTCACATGTAGATGTAGTTGCACATGTACATTCAGACATACCTACATATACATACATACATCCTGCAATTTATGTAGCCCCTCTATGTGTTCCGACACCTTTCTATCAGCAATATGAGTTACAGATGTGTCAGACCACACATGCCAGCCTTCGCTCCCCACATGCATCAATGAGCCTGTTACCAGTTCATTGCTTTTCCATCCTTGGACCACTGCAGACCAGAAACATCCCCACAAGAGATGCTCTGACACCCTTGTCTAGCCATCACAAGTTAGCCCTTGTCAAAGTCGCTCAAATCCTAACCCTTGCCTATTTTTCCAGCTTCTAACTTAGAGAGCAAAATGTTCACTTGCTGCCTAATATATCTCACAGGTACAATAACTAGTGTTATTCACTTCACCTCCACCTTCAGTGGTCATAATTTTACAGCTGATTACTGTATGCAGGGATGAAGGAACAAGAACAATCTCTAATCTCAAATAAAATACTGAAAGGAGTAAAGTCTTATTCATCAAAATGTATATTATTATCTGCTGTATGCTGTTATAGTACACAGTGTACCGTTATTCTTACATGCACTATACTTTGCTGTTAGAGGCAGTACTGCAGTATTAGATCTGTACTCTACGTGTACTGTCCCTGACTGACTTTAATTGATCTTGAATAGTTTATATTTTTATTCTTATTTTTTCTTATACATACCTCTAATTATTTATTTTAAACTTGTCTCTATGTATGTCTACTTACGTATGCCTTTGTGCTGCTCCAACACCGCAATACTGCTTTCTCACCAATTAAGTTTAAATCATATTATTTACATATATTTACATTATCATTATGCACATTTGGTAATGCATTTATACCGTGCTTTCTCTGTCTGTCTCTTTAATTACAAGTATACAGTAGATTTTAGCAGTTTCACGGATTAGATCCTCCTGATGTCAACAAACAACAATGTTTTTTAAAATTACATATAAAATGTATGTATTTTTTTTTAATAAAGTAAAAAAAAAAAAAAAGCCTAACATAAGCTACCATTAACGCTGCATATTTATGCCAGTGTACCATACTGTGATATATCAAGATATTATAAGCTGTGTCAGTAACAGAACACACTCCGGGTGCAGGTAATTTATCTCCATCGGCCACTCGGATTTCCGAGCGGTACGTGAAAGCATCAGCAGTCATTCAAAACGTGTTCGCAGGTGGAGATCACGTGACAGCGGTAGATTCAAAATCCAAGTCAATATTTACAGATTTATGGATGAAACGATAACAGCTGCGTACAAACACCAGTAACTCATGTAGTAAACAACAGCGCTATAAATCTTTATGTGCAGTCAGAGCACCTTGAAAACAAAGTTCAGCCACGGTTAGACGTACAAAAACAAAATAAAAACAGAGGCCTGGTAAATGACAGTCCTAGCAGAAACAAATAGAGGAAGGTGGATTATTTTGTCTGTCACTGGTTATATATTTAGTTGCCTCCTAAGGCATGAACAAAATGATCTAGGACAGTAAACGTAACCTTCTTCCAAGGAGAGATGTATCATGCAGCAGGGATCTTACCTGAATTAGAGATCTCAGTGTTTCCTTCTTTCTACTTGCTGCACATTTATTTTCCAAAATTGAGTCAAACCAAGAGAAATCTTAGGCCTATCTAGGCCTACAAACAGGTTTTATTCTGGTCTCTCTCCTATATTTCATCCAAACGCTTTTTTTTTTTTTTTTTTTTTTTAATATAGTTGTTTTTTTCTTTGCAAATGTCCTCCTGTTGTTTTCCGGATTACTCCACGATTCTTTTTTTCCTTGTTTGTTTTTGTCTTTGATTCGGATTAATGTTGTTTTCAGATTATAGCACGCTCAGTGTCCCTCGGACAGTCCACTCACTGCGGGTTGCGGATTTGGTAAGTCCATCTGGCACCGAGATGCGCAGGGTGTTCCTGTTTTAGTGGTCCGCCCTCAGATCTCATCCCCGCGAGCTAAACAAATTCAAGGTGAAACCGAAGGAACTACTTTATCTCTGTTCACATCCCTCATTCAAGACTGCGGATAGTGTCCCACAACGCCAGGTCCTCCCTCTGCCTCTCTCTCTCTCTCTCTATCTCTCGACACATACACACAGTATGGGATGCTGTGAATGAATGGAGGGATGGATGGGCGGTCACAGCCGCAGCAGTCTACATCAGCATCCGCAGGCAGACCATGTGAGAACCCATGTGCCCGAGAATGCAGATGCCTCTCACAGGCCGGGATGGGCTCTGCGATGGAGAAGAGGACCTGCATGCGGACTAAACGGGATGCAGAGAGCGACTTGTCCCTTATTAGTCGGAGCAAGGGGGGGAGAAACGTTGTGAAAGGACATTATATTCACCTTTCACGGCTACAGTACCTTTATTTTTAGCTGATATTGATGTCGTAGTTTATGAATATATTTAGCCTCTTGCACCAGTCACAAAGACACAAAGTTATGTAATACAATCATGATATCTCATATGACACGGCTCTTTTAAATAGAGTCTGTCATTAACGCATTATAGAGCTTTTATTACATTTTCTTTGGCCTCCTGAGCTATAAACCTAATATGAAGGTGAACCTCCTGCCACCTCACCCTTGCTTGTGAATGACTGAGCCTTTCAAGGATTCCCCTTTCATACCCAATCATGATACTATCACCTGATACCAGTGAACCTGTTCACCTGTGAAAGGTGTTTTGTTGCCTCCATCCATCCATCTTTTTTTTTTCAGGCATCAAATTTAGAATGAGTGTACATTTACAAAAAAACAATAAAGTTTATGAAATATGTTGTCTTTACACTGTGTTCAGTTAGTCGAAAAAGATCTACAAATCATTGCGTTCTGTTTTATACAGCCTCCCAACAAGCCAGTGTTTGTTCTAAGCTCGTATATTTTGTCAAACGTAAGGAAATATGTTCATTAAACTACTTTAAGAAGTGTTTCAAATGATGCTCTAACGATCCTAGTTTTTAATTCCCCTCCTCTACTTGTAAGGCTCAAAGGTGACGGTAGTGCAGATTTTCTTTGCTCTGATGTTTTCTGTTGATTTTGAACCCATGCCCTCCCGTTGAGGGATACACTGTCGCCAGAAGCTAAGAGAGAAACTACTTAAAATGTACTCTCTACACGACTGCTAATGTGATGCACTTCCACTGGCCTCTGCCCTCCTTGCGCAAGACTCACCCTTTCCTGATTGGAGCTAACATTAATAATTAAAAATTAGATTAGCAGATAAGATATTGGCACTTGCTCTCGTCGTGAGGGTGGTTTGTCCTCAGCTGTACACGATCTAATGGAGGTCAGAAGGTAAAGCTGCGTCTCACCCTCTCCGTCAGAGGAATGAGAGAGTTCCCTCACATTCCGGCTGTTTTGGAGAAGTTCATCACAGCCTCGGCTTGCAGAGCTCCACCGGCACGTGATGAGACAGGCAGACATCGAGCATTAACCCAATTAATGTAGTTGAGATGACGGTGACATCTATTACTGATAGTGCTGCAGTGGTGTAAACAAAGACACTGTACTATCGCAGTCCAGCCGGCATATTTGTTGAGCACAGTGAGACGAGTGAAGTTGTGCACATGCTGTTTGCCTTTGCTCATCCTCTGCTGATAGTGGTGTGACTCTCACTCTCTCTCTCTCTCACTCTCTCTCTCACACACACACGCACATGAACAAACACACTTTCCCCTATTTAGAGCATCTAAGTGTGTCACAGCCTTTTTATCCTTTAGGTTACTGTAAGACGAAGTGAATCACCTGTTGTTGTTCCTCCTTTTCTTTTTTTTGGCTTAATGTTAGTCAATGTCATCAGCATCACAAACATGTCGTATCCACGTTCACTTTTTCCTGACAGACAAAGAAAATTCGTACCACTCACCAGTGTTGAAATTCTCGTGACATGACCGGGGTAACATGGTGCAAAACTTAATAGTCCATCCAATGAGAATTTATAGTTTATATATCCAGGCCTGCAGACAGGTGAGAGAGAGGTTTCAGTGCAGTCCAGTATCTCCCTGTTTATGTGTGGGTCTGTGAGTGTATTCTCAGAGCTTTGGCGGTGTGTTATACTCCATGTGACTCTGGTTGTGAGGTGGAGCTCCATGGACAGTTAATATAGGCCAGGCCAGAGAGGGGAGGAGACTGCTCTGTTTATGACCAGCCTGTTAGTGTGTCAGACTGCCTCCACTTCTTTCTGTCTCTCTCTCTTTCACTGCTAATTACTTACTTACACTTCTTCGTCATTAGCTTCATTAATAACTAATCTTTTTGTAATATGTGCTGTAATGTATTCCTGACTCTGTGTGGGACCTTTGCAAATCCAGTTTCGGTGATTAAAGTTTTTCTCCTTTTTTTTGCCTTGTCAGCTTAAATCAAAAGATTACAGAGTCCCAATGGTGTTGTGAATGTTCTGCACTTATTTGGATTAGAGAAATCCTCCAAAACACATTTGAATGAAATCATCGAGGGTACAAACAGATTTTGTCACATTGCGTCACAGGTACGTACGTCCTGTATTGCTGGGCATAAATTTTCGCAAGCTCTCGACTGTCTGTCATCAGATCAGTGTTTTACAAAGAACATAACATGTAATAAAGAGTGCGTCACTCCAATAAGACGCTTTTATGTGTTTTCCAAGTTTGTTCTCTAGAGGAGAAATTGTTTTATTGTTTAATGTTAATGGTCGATATCAGTGGGCAGGTTATGAAATCGTGATTTAACACATGCCAGAGGCCCTCAGGAGGACGGTGATTGCCTGTTTTCCTCTCCCCTGCTCTCTGACACTCACATGTCGTCTGCCACTCTCTGCCTGCGAGACTTGTCCCGCTGGCTGTACTCACCCACCTCCCGTCTCGATCCGCCTGTCGTACGGTGGGTTGCTGGCATCTCGACAGTCTGCCGTGTTTGGACTCTAAGGACATGTGTGCGTGTGTGTCTTGTTTGATATTTAAACCAGTCTGCCGCAGGGTCTGGACCCAGTGTGTGTTATCAAAATATCTGACAGGACGTGAGATGGAGAGGAAATGAGGGCAAAGCTGTGGGTTTTGTCTTGTTTGCCTTACACTTATCTTTTCCCCTGACCGCTCTTTGAATATTAGAAGACATTAACTGATGATCTGCGATATCTGCAGCGTGAAATCTACTCCCAATCTAACACTCGAGGATAACCTGTATGCTGATAAACACCTTTAATTAATTAATGCCCTGAGTACAGCGAGGGACCATTACATAACACGACATATAGAGGCAATATGGCAGTCACACTGACCACTGATGCTTCTTCTGTTTTCCATACTGTACTATTATATAACAGCCTGTCTCTGTGGACCTGAAGCCAAGGTGCAGAATGGATCAGGACATGGCATACATTCTTGCACCCCCCATTAATCTATGGCCATCTGACCCTTTAGGGGAATTGTGTTATCCACACACACACACACACACACACACACACACACACACACACACACCCTGTTCAAGATACCACCGAACTCAGGTATTTCACAACGTTGTGAAAGAGGCCTACACAGTGAAAGTGTTGGCACACTTTCCCTCATGTGATTGCGTCTCCAGTGCATTGGCTGGAGTGTGTGTGTGTGTGTGTGTGTGTGTGTGTGTGTGTGTGGGGGGGTGCAGCCATGTTTACATAATGACATCCTTTGGTGCTTTGATACTGTACAGGTGATAACTCACAGGACTATCTTGCTAAATGCTCAGATTGGGTGTGTTGTGTGAGTGTGTTGTTTCTCCTACACACGTATGAGTGACTCATTTCTAAAGTCTCTCTGGTTCTCACCTGGATTTTTGAAGAAGGCCTCCTCCTCCTCGTACCTATTAACTCGGAGTGAACTGGATGTCTCATCTGACTCTGTTTCCCTCCTCCCGTGCGTCAGCACTGAGGACATCCACGCACAGCTGCCCAATTCAAGGCGAGATTAGTGCACAAAGAAAGAAAAAAATCGACACACAATCCTGCACGACAGTTATGTGCCCGTCTGGGACAGATGGGATCTCCTTCAGCTGTTTGCATGGTTTACTCCGAGGGTAGAGTGTTAGTGGGACATGACAGTGTTATTACGTTACATAATTTAATGCAATGGCCTGGAATTAGCCTTTTTTTTCTTTTTATAGGATGATGCAAATCAGGCCTGTGGAGGGTCTGCAGTGCTAACAGTTTATCAATCGTACACATAAATGCAAAGGGCAGATGTTACAGCAGCAACAAGTCTTCCTTCATGCACGGATCACTCTTTAAGTCATTAGCAAACCCTGCTGAATCGTGCTTCGTGGTCATTTTGTGTTCAACATCAACAGGCTACTATCTTAACTATCAGCCTCCAATTATCAGCATGACTGCAGATCTCGAATGCTTGACCTATTTTACAGGTATTCGGCATGTATAATAGTTGGGAATGTGAGAGGAGAAGAACAGCGAGCCATCTGCTTGAGCTTTGCCAGCCTATTACCATCTGCGAGTGGAGCGTCCTCAGACTTACAGGGCTCTGGTGGTGCATCTGTGTGTGTGTGTGTGTCTGTACATGATGTAACCTGTTTCGCCAGCGCCTCACCCTCAGACAAACAATAAAAACAACCGTTCTCTGGATATTCCGCAGAGAAATGATTACATGATCTGGCACGTATTGTGCCGTGTGTTTGACGTGAATAAGTAAGTCCGCGTGGGGTCAGAGAAAACAGTCTGTGTTTAGCGGTGATGTAAGAAGATCAGAAGCACTGGAATCTGGGAGTCTCTTATCGGGACTAATACAGCAACCTGCATTAAAATACTCAAAGGTTCAAACAACAAATAAAATCAAAGCCACTGTCCCGGCCAAATTTGTAGATCTCATCAGGGTGTATGTGGATGACATAACAATGAATTAATCAGGTCTATATTTAGATGTAGCGTTGATTAGTCCAGCGAAGCGTGGTGCACTTTTAGACAATTGGAGTAGTAATCTTACAGTATGTTGTGCTTCTACTTCTTCTAGGTAAATTATTTACCTTATACGCTATCCATACATGGTGTAATCTCCAGGACAGATATTACCCGGAAAAGAACTAGCCGCTATAAAATATTCCTCTAAACGACCTAAATTCCTGAGTAGATAACGAATCTGAATTGAGGTTTGAAGTTCTAGGCGCGTCACCTCCAAAAAGTTCACAGTCAGTCTTAAGTGGAAACTTTTTTTCTCTCCCTTTTTCATGGCAATAAAACCATAAAGATTAAAAGGTCAAAGATAGAGGCTGCCTGTGTGTTTTCTTCCACAAAGGCGACGGAGCAAATCCCGGAGAAGTGCGCAGTGTTCAATGTCTGAAAGAGACCATAAAACTCTGATAATTATTCCAAGAACACACCGACTGCTGCAGCGTTGCAACGGAGGGAGAGAGAGACAGAGACGGAGATTGATTGATATCAGAGAGGTGCAATTTAAAATGCTGTGTGTGATATCTGCTATCTTGATGTGTGGTAATATCGCCGCAGTGCCTCTGCCCTCTCCCTCTCTTTTTACTGTCTACAAGGTCTCATTTCTCATAATATTTGGGTTTCAAATAAGATCAAGGACATCCTGTGTCATCATTATCAGCGCTCTGCTGTCTGAACACATTTCATAACTCCTGCTTTTGTTTCCCTGTTTTGTCCATGTTGTGGCTCTTGTATCAGATGTTCCCCCCGTTCGCTTGGCGCGCCGTCCCCGTGAATATTTAATTGTATGTTTGCGTGTAAACGCTGATGTTTTTGTTTTGTGAATAAGCGCGGGCGTGTATGTCTGTCTGGCTGCTCGTATTTTGATGACTCGAGGTTATGATACTGTTCCCACCTGAAGACCTGTGATTTTCAGTAATTACATAACATTCCTCTTATCTCTCCTCTCAGATTTTCGCTCACCGAGACACATTTTCGTTCACCTTTAGCGGCTCTCTCCAATCTCGAATGGCTTCAGCGCTGAGCCTCTTATCTCACGTCGGGGTCACGCCAGCGATACGTATAGGATTGATTGGCCTCTTCACTCGGAGTGTGTCACAGACGCTGAACAGCAGCACTCTCCATTAATCACAGGCTGAACATAGCTCAACCTGAAACTCTCACAAATTGCTCAGCGTGTTTGGCGTCTATCCCCTTTTCCCTGTTTCCCATCAGCTAAACTCAGGAGTAGATGGTGCTCTGGCAATAATGAGTCTTGTGTGGAACGTAGCCAGCTAACAGTATTAAGATTACCAGCGTGGGATCAGGCCTGTCTATTAAATGTGGCAGCAGCCAGTGAACAGCGCTGCAGCTGCTCACACTGTCCTGTTCCTTAGCCTCCCTGCATTGGCTCTGTTTGTCTGTCACCGCAGATCGATGCAGCACTACGACGGGGAGAAAGGCACACGATGTTCAGTTCTATCGGCAAAATGGCAGGTCTAATGGGGGAGCCCGTCTGGCCCAATCTTGGCCTGACCAAGCCAAGCTGTCACTGCACCCTACCCACCCCCTGCATACAAATGATTGAATAAAAGGGTTTGACAGTGCTCCGCTTGGATTGGTTGTCCACTCATCTCGGGGCTGACATCACCGGCCACCTGGGTCCTTATCTGAGATGAATCCTTCAAAGACATGCCAGCGTTTGAAAGTCAATATGACTTCCTCTCCAGTGAACACGGCTCTGAAAATGGGATTTTCCAGTCACATGACAAGCAGGTCGGTGACAGTCTACCGATTGGGCCTGTGTAAAGTATCAATCATTAACCTGTGCTCCTGTGGCACGATGTGACAAGAACGGAAGTGGAAAAAAACACATTGCTGTTGTTGCAGGTCGACTGCACCGCATACTTCCACTATCAGGGGACGATGAACTCCGTAACGTTGCAATAACATGTAACCCTGTAACAAGGAGTGCTTACAGCTCTTCAGCTGAGGTGTGTGTTCACTAGGGTAATCTAGATACCCGTGTCTGCTGTGAGCGTGTGTTTATGTGCGCGCTTGTTTTCTCAGCTGCGCTACATGCTCCGCAGTACACCCGTGTGTGGGATGAGTTTTTTGGTGGATGGGTCATTGCAGTTCAGCTCAACTCTGCTTCTCGATGATGCATAATTTAAATGGGATTAAGGCTCTTCTTTGCATCTGTTGAACACTTCTTCCTAGACTGCATAACTACTACCAGGAAGGATTACACTGGGAGACTGGGAGTTTGCCCAAAAATCCCTTAACAAGTGCGTCAGAATTTGGGAGAGTGGGATTGTATCAGCCCCCAAGTGGTTACATAAGAGTAAATGACAGAGGACCCTTCTACCCACCCCTCTATATCCGGCTGCACACACCTCCTGTGACGTCACAGTGTAAGTGCCCCAGTAATGATGAGACAGATCAATACAGTGGGTTTGTTACAAGTGTGTGTGGTGTGAAAATGTGTCCACGGATGTGCTCTATTAGCTGGTAATGAATGGATGTGCTCTCAGATTAATCCAGTGCCACAGACAGGCCAAGGCGACAAGCCAGGGCCTTTTTTTTCTTACACTCCTGTTAAATCCGCCCTCGGGGCACTCAGGAATATAATGTCCTCATCCAGACAAGGGCGATTAAAAGTGTTTTGCCTCTTCCTCGCTGCTTTTAGATCAGGCAGGCAGCTGGCCTGGCTCTGTTTGAAGGTAACTACATCTGACTACCACCTCTTAGACTTGTTTATTCAATCTGCGGTGTACTCAAAATGAAGAAAATCGTGGTTTTATCACCACGTGCATAAAAAAAAACATAATCCAGGTAGTTTCCTTCAAAGCAGGAACGTTTATTTCAAGGAAACTGAAGGAGTCTTCAGTCGATAATCAGAATCCAGTGTATTAACTTTTGTACATCAGGGCAGATAAGAGAGAAATCAATGGCTGTTTTTGTTTAATTGCATAACCGGCCTTAGTCATGCATGAGTTACTGAACCACTGTGGGCTGTGTTCCTTTTCAAAGTGCAGAGGAGAGCAGCGCAAACAGACGTGTCTGATGTGGAGTGACAGCTGAGTTTAATGTGAAAAGCCCAAACAGACAAGAAGGGAACTCCATGTCTGGAACGATGATTACTTGCTACATGTGTAGGTACACTGCAGGATGATCGGGCTCATGATAAGGCTAATTATAACATCTCAGACTTCTCTTTTCTTGCCTTCTATCTCTTGCTTCCTCTATTTTTCCTCTTTGTTTCCGAGATCGCTCAAAACAATAGGCTCTTGTCACAGCTCTTCAGCTTCTTATGACAGTCAGTCTCTGTAGGAGGAAGTGTCTACTGTATGCTTTCTTATACTGGTATGTATTATCAAAAGTGAGCAAACACACTCCTGTGACATTGTTGTTTTGGGTTTTTCGACCTGCAGCGTTACTGTTTTGGTTCGCTCTTGTTGGCATTTATGCAGTTAAAGAGCCAGATATTTACCTCAGGAGTTGGAGGAGACCAAAAACGGAGCCAAAAGGAGACAGAGGTCAGAAACACAACCACAATCAAAAACACCTATGTTGCTCTGTGGCTGCTGGATGTGTAAATAGGCAAAAGGTTGCTAACACAGTCTTCAAGATCAATTTGAAAAATGATAAGTGACCGGCTTGTTTATCTGTTAAAAAAACAGATATCACAGGTGGAATACTAGCATACATACAAACACAAAGTATTCACAGCAGTCACTGCAAGTGACAAGTTGGCTGTTTATGTTTAGAAGTATGTTTGCTCAAATCATAGCATTTGAAAACAGGAAACAGGAAAATAATATTATATATTATAATATAGTAATATATTATTTACTAAAATGAAGGCACGTTGAGGCTCTCACAGTACATTCTTTTCTTTTTTACAGTATAATTATAACAAACACAACATGGAAGGACTGTACGTACAGCAGTGCTTCATACTATACACTACAGTACGAATACAGACCGTGCAATGTATCAACATGTATGAACGTGTTTATACTCCAGAGTCTTGTGTGTTATGGGAACTCTTCCTCAGGAGCGTTAATAAGGACCAAAGAGCCAAACACAGGAAACCGTATAGGAGACAACAGAGACTGAGTACAGCATGTCTGCTGTTTGCTCCTTCTCCTACTTCTGTGCTGATGCAGACAAACAAGAGTCCTCCCTCCAGACCAGCTTGTGTGTTGATCTTCTTTCTGCTGTGAGACCTGGGGCTACTCCAGGTGGACACACTTGGAGTGAGTTACCGAATGTGCCTTACTTACTGATAAGGAAGCAGAGCCACGGAGTGTGCAGCACATCTGCTGCTAAGCCCCTCGCCATCCTCTTCGCCCTTCAGTTCTGTGTGTGTGTGTGTGTAACCGAGCAGAACTTCTCCCACATGTTACTCACATACAGCGAAACGTGCTGCACACATGACAGACTTTAACATTATGTACTACAAGCGTGCAGGAGGCACATACAGCAAACACGCGTCCACGTACAAACTGTGCCCTTAGCGCAATGCAAGCGAACCTCTAGTGATGTCTTGAAGCTAAAGGCTTCAGAGGTCACTTATATAATGCAACAGTATCAGAACAGACAGTGCAGCGTCTGCTTTCTTGAAGCATAATGTCTGAGTTTTCATGCACCGTTTTTTTAGTATAACAGAAAAATAACTGATTCAGACGTCACATAAGAAATATACAGTACATGGCTTGACTATATCATTCAATATCATCGTAGCTTTTTGGAATATCTCTGTTTGGTCATAATATGTTTGGTCATATCCTCTAAAATTAGCCTTCAGCCAAAGGTCAGCATGTCTCTGGTTTTTCACAGGAGGATTACGATACTTCTGTATCAACATACGCGGGAGACATTTTCCAGGTTCCAGTTTTGCAGCATGTTCCAAATTATTTTGTTGTTTTGTGAGGCCTTACAGGCTTCCATCCTTCCCTGCACCGCACTGTAATTACCGTCTTCTATATGAATGCATGCTTGGTATTATTGTGCAAAGTCATATTGTCATATTTCAAAAAATTCACTAATTGATTTGGCCTTGTTGGCCCTCGTCTCACCTCTGTGTGAGAACTGCTTGTATCCTAACAAAGTGTGGTTTATTAAATAACTCCTGGGTCCTGTGTGTTCGCAGAGAATCTCTAAAAATTGATTCACTTCCACAAGCAGCTCTTTGTCAATTTCTTCTGCCTCTGCTCATGAGGTTAACCACTTTCAATGGAGGCATTCTTGTCCTGTATTTAATGTCACGCAATCTCATCAGACTGAGCAAAACAACAAAAATGGCAATAGCTGCTAATAAAGTGCCTTCGGGCAAGGTTCCACACTGTATAAAATGAGATTTGCATCACTAGTATTGTGATTTTAAAGCAGGTCCAGGTGATAAATTTAGGTACCGCAAAGAAATGCACGCAGCCTGTATTCAGAAGCTGTGCCTTTAAACATGCCTCCATTGTTGCCCACCAGGACCCAAAATGCCATGCTCCTGCTAGAGTGTGTGAGAGAGGAGATTTAAAAATATACTAAGATAAATGTTGGTACTTAAGACTCACATATAATCTATCCTCTATAGATATCAAAATTGTAAAATAAAATATGGGACTTTTAATCCCCAGATTCCCCACCGAGGAGCCTGCATCCATAAGACTGGCATTTCTGAAACTGAAACTCAACACTTCAAACTTCAGCACATGCTGTCTTTGCACCAATGTGCTGTTTTTCCACCACATCCTCTCCTCTCTCCGTTTCTTTTCCTCCAGCATGAGAGTTTCATACCAAGGCAGTGATATGCAGAGATTAGCTGTCACTGTGGTTTGGATCTTGTTCAAGTTCAAGTTGTTGTTCTAGTTTTGCAGTGGCTCAATAGTTGTAAATATACATGTATATTTTTTATTCCCTCTAAAAACAATCTTGCATTTCCTACATTAAAATTTGATTCACAATAGCTAACGTTACTATGTTTTGAAGCATTACATTGCTTAAAACTGAAGACAAATTATTGTTTAATGTCAAAAACTATGAATCTACTGACATTTTTTCAGTCAAGGTTTTGCAGAGAAGCGCTGTTATTTTACAGATTTTCTGTCAATGATGACAATCGCTAGTGCACGGTCGACATTCATGTAAAAATCAATAAGATTTACCTTCAAACTACAAGAAGAAAACTTTAAATTGTCAGTCTGGACGTGAACTTTTTTAGAATGGGACACACGCCATTTTACACACATTTGTATGTAATTTAAGAAAGCTGAAAAAATACTGTGTTCTGCACTAAAAATGAGAAATAACAGCGGATTGTCATTGTTGGCCTAACACTTAAAATAACAGTTTGGGTTTTAATTCACGGATAATGTCTGTAAGAGTTAAAAGAATTTAAAAAAAAACAGAAATCTACTGTAAAATTAGTTATTCGTGAACTTTTTTTTTACAGTGTAATGAAGAGTTAACCATTTGGAGATACGTGGTTGTCACAGGGCCGCGGTGAGACGTTAAAACGTGGAGACGGAGATGGGAATTCATTCTGCAGCTCTCTTTCCACATATTACGCTCCCTGTGTGGCCGACAGCCATTCTTCTTCTTCTACTGCGGTAAACCATATATCTTCAGCGGAGTTTTAATCCTCTCGACTTTATCAGACCAACAATAAAACAAGACATACAGTACATGTGACGGCGGCAGTGAAATGTAGATCTAATCAGTGAGACTCATATCCGTCTCTCCTCTGAGTGCATATGTTCCCACGTGTGCTGATACAGCAGACACTTCCATCCCCTCGCTCCCACGGCTACGTGGCCGTCCCATCCACCTCCTGTCATCTACTATAGCACCGCTTTACTCTCCTGGCAGACTCGGTACTTGAGAACCTTTAACCTACATACCATAAGGAGCAGGAGAGGAGAGTTATTCTGAGAAATAAAGTGAAGCAGAATTACAGACTGCCTGTCAGACAGGTCGACACAAAAGAAATCCACACGGTAAGAAACAGAAAAGAAAGGAAGGCCCGGGGAGACTAATGAGAGGTTTTCATGGGGGGGAGGAGGAGGCTTTTTAAGGGAGACATGTCATGGCCAACAACAATGTGGTCTATCTGATTAATCTGGTAACAAGCCAAGGAAGGGAGCTGTTTGTTGTTTTCAATCCGAAGGTGACATGAGCACAAAACAGGCGTGAAACATACAAAAACTTTTTCAAAGAGATGAGCGAACAAAAGATTTGTCATCTAGAGGAGCGGAGCGGATATGATAGATGGGAGAAACAAAGGCTCTGTGATGCCTGGATATGAATGGGATGAATGGTGAGGCTGTCAAGTTCACAACATTGTTTTTTTTTTAAAGAATCAAAACCACCTATATGGAGCTACCTATTTTTAACTGCTCTCCGTTTGTATCACGCTGTCAGCATAGATGAGAGATTGCACGCGGAGGTGACCTGCAGCACGTCACGCTGTCTGCATGAATGGATCAGCAATCACAGAGGAAATCAAAACAGTAAATATGAGAGAGGTTTGAGGACAGACAAAAGCACAGACCATAAATGTGATCCTGCTTCACATCGCCGGCGGCACATGGGAGAAGTTTGTTTTCCGGGCTTTCTGCTTTTCGTTTCTTTCTAAAAGTAGTTTTCCTGCCTAAATCTAACTAGCACTAAGAGTTTCTGGCAGAAAACCCTGAGGGCAAACTTCTCCCATGTGCTTGCCAATGCTCCTAATAGCCACAAATGAAAGAATAGACATGTGAGTGAGCTATTTTTAGACGTGCTTTACACAGATCTGTGCTGTAAATTAGGTGTAGGCATTAGATTCAATTCAGCGGGTTTAAGTTTAGAAATCGTGAGGAAGTCTTCGGCTCTGGTGGGGGAATCTGAGTCCTCAGCTGAATGTGTTGCTCTTTCCCGTCGGGGTTGCTGTGGAAATTCCTCTCTGAGAAAAAAGACTAGACCTCCTGACAGAGTCACTCAGCCATTCCTCTCTCCTGTGGTGGGATACGTACTCAGAGGCACAATGAAAACATTCAACCCAGCACGAAAAAAGTACAGTTAAACAAGTAATCAGCATTAAAATGTAAGAATAACAAGTATTCATGATGAGGAAATCTTGAATTTTTGAAATAAACTAGAAATATTTAAATACTATTTCTGACATAAAGTAGTACAAAGTAACTGGTGTGCACATCTTTTAGATGAATACATGTAACATTCAGTGTATGCAAATGAAAAGTTGAACTTATGGGCAATAAAACACATCAAAATGATTTAAATACACAACATGGTGACCAACATTTTTCAACATTCTGACCTGACAAACATGCAGCTGGGATTGACTGATGTCATACGACTAAATCACCCTTCATGACGATACAAATATCGGAAAGCATGTCTGTGAATGCCCCTCACAAACCACACATTTGCCACAGGGGGCTTTATAATCTGTGCAGCATACGACACCCTCTATCATCAGACCCTGCGTACCTGTGTCAGGTACTTTAAAGTTCAAATTCAAACTGTGTACTCTATTTTGCCTTGTGCGTGTTGATTTCTGCCTCCCTCTCTTCTTTCCTCGTGCGAAGCATGCATGTTGTTCGCAGTGAAGTGCCTGCAGCATGTGCGTGTGTTTTGGTGTGAGTCTTAATGGGCTGAGCTGCGACTGTTAATATGACGGCGAAAGAGAAAATCCCTCCATGAAGGTATGCAACCTCATAGATCAATCCTCTTAACTGATTAAAGCTTTGCTAAAGGTTTCACTCCCCGCGGCCACCTACAGGTCAGCTGCCTGCTGTTATGGAACAAACTTGGGTTTATTAGGACAGTTACAGCTGCTGCTATAGTGCAAAAGAAATACTGTTAAGCACATGAACACTGACAGTATGATATTAAATGTTAACATGGTACAAAGAGTCAATTTTTGAGCTTAGAGAGATGAAACAGACATCTAAAACAACAACCTCAGTGTCATTAGTCCATTTCATTTCGGAGGTCCAAGCACTAAAAAGGAAATATTAACTCTGAATATCCAATATATCAATCTTGACCTAGTTTGGATACTTCAATCGCCCAACTATATTCCTCTGTCTGTATCTGCATTTATCTGCTTTGTCACAGTTAAGGAGACTTAAAGTGGGTCAATCCAAGCATGTGAGGAGTCCTGAAAAGAGGCTACCCAGCAGGATAGACCTAGTCCTCTCACTCCAGGTATGACATGAGTGTGTGCATGCACATTTGTGTGTGCATGTGCTCGCGCATTTGTGCCTCTGGCTTCTCTCTCAAATGCACAGGGTGTTCTCATTCAACTTATGCTCTATTTGTGGAAGTATCCATGGTGATAATGATTTGCAGTCACGGAAAAGGGGCGGATGGACAAGTGGATGCGTCTATTTGGCACACATGGGTGAGAGCTCTGCTCTTCCTGCCAGTCTGTTTACCTACTGAAAAAAAAAGAGAGGGAGAAGAGGGTTTAAAAAAAGAAAAGAAAAAAAAGCTCAATAAAACCAAAGAGAATGAAAGAAGGGGAAGGGAAGTACGGAGCGTTCATGGAATGATGACGAGACCAAAGGGCTGACACAAAGCTCGAGTCAGGCCCCGAGGGTAATTTGGATTTGCAACTAGACACGTCGCTGTACATTCCCGACATGACTTAAAGCTGCTGGGTTCAGCTTTTCTTGCTTTTGTACAGTATGGACCATTACATAACCAGCAGCCTACAGAATTAAGCACGCTGTTTACGAAACACAGTAAAGAGAGTTAAAGAGCGCACCAGAAACACAGGGGAAAATCCCAAAGTTAGCTAAACATAATGTTTTGTATGTAGACTGCATCACTGATGTAGCAGACATATAGGGCCTTCTCAGAGGGAGGAGTCAGGGTGGAGAAACCGGTAATAAGCTGAATGCAGCTGTTACTGGCTTACCTGGGAAGGTTTAGACAGGCCCACATACACTCACACACACTAACCAGAACCATATTTTATAATCCCCGCTCCGTCAGGGGTCTGTTTTGAGCAGGGAAAAGTTGTTAGCTTCAGCAGAAACCGAGAGTCTCCCTCTCTCTCTCTCTCTGCAGCAGCACTCTCAGCAGTCCGCTACGGCCGATTTCATAACTGCAGAGAAGATAAAGACAACAGAGGCCAGATCATCAATCCTCAACTAATCAAAGTAGACATCTAAATGAAAGTGCCCCAGAGGGGGTATAATGTTACCCCGTGGTGCTGTGTGACCGAGTATGACGAACCAACCTGTCAAATTGTTTGCTCTGATACTTTATAGTTTCAAATTTGTTCCAGGGGAGTGACGGACATTTTGTAATCAAATGTAGCATTAAATTAAACCCATCAAATCAAATGTGAACAACTTATTGCTTATTTGCATCACACGCTGTAACAACAGGGTAACTATTTCCTGATGTGTGTCACTGTTGCTTTTGGCATCAAGAATAGAATATGAAAAGAATATGTGAACTGGTGAGACGGCGGCAGCAGTAAAAAAAAAATACTTTGTAAAAACTTTCTGATTTCTAGGATAATGTGAAGTTGGTTTCCAGGAAATCGGGAATCATTTAAAGTCAACTGATCACTCAACCAAAGTCAGTACAAATGCAAAGATGGCATTAGTCGTCGATCATCATGCTCTAAATGCTTCGGCTTATCGGGGCGGACAGACGTGGCGGAGATGACAGACGAATAAGATGGAAAAAAAATAGAGAGAGAGAGACAGAGTTTGTTTGGCCCGCTGGCAGGCTGGTTAGATAATTGAAGGTCAGAAGCAGAGTGTAATGTGCTTTGAGTCACACCGAGCTCTGAAATACCACAAGCCCGGAGAGATTGGGCGAGCTCTCGGCCCACACCTGACCTCAACACCTTTTTCCCATCCTCCGCTCTCCTCCACAACACTCTTCTCCTCTATTTTGGAGGCATTACTTAACCTCCCAATCTTCTCTCCTGTGTCCAAGACATTCTCATATAAACTCCTTAAACCTCACTGACTGATTAAAATGCATGAAACAGTGGCAACAGCTGCAGAGTCTGTCGGTCAAGTGCACTAGTGTCCAGATAGCAGTTCATATTTAAAAGCCTGTAGTTTACTCTCTTCCCTTGTTTTGGACTTTTTGACCTCATAGCCTGTAGAGGAAGGCTGAAGATCCGCAGGCGGTTCTACTGACAATTACACCCCCCTTAGAGCCCATAACCTGTGTATTACCAACATAGAGCTGACCTATTTGCAACCCTTTTATGCCAAACCTGATGTCCTGTTATATCCCCCATGTCAAGCTGTTTCGCAAGATGCAAGCATAACGCTTGGGTCAGTACCTGTGTTGCATCATTGTCCACTCTGTGTGTAATCACCAAGTCTCGCCATTCAGATTATTTATTTAAATAAAGGTACAGAAGTATTATGTACATCAAATATTAGAAGTAAACATACACGGTTTAGTTGGTCATGGTGGAGCTAGTTTAGTTTTTAATCATTAAGTTTAGTCCTGATTGGATCATTTTACCTCCTCCAGCCTCGCACCGTTTAAAAGAAAACATCTGAGATGGAGGCGCAACCGGCTCAGGCATCTGAGTCCCGATAAGGGGTCACAACGAGGCGACTTCTTGTTTGTAAGCAGTAACAAGCCCAAAAATGAGGAGAGTCGTGGTTTAATCTTTAACAATGCATTCTACAAGCTGATCGTGTGTCTTTGCGGCTGGGTAAAAAGGTCAAACATCTTACTTGATTGAATGTACTTTCCACCACTGTGAGAAAACCCATGTTATGTGCGTGGGTCTACTTGAACCTGGACTCAAAGATTGTTGACTACATGGACCATTGAACACGGGTCAATCTGCTTTAAAGGAAGCCAATCCACCAAACCCATAATTGCCATCCTTTACTTAGATGTTAGCTCACAGTTTTTTTATTTGTGCACTGTAGTGGAATGAAACTAGAAATATTACAACACAGGGCTTGCAGATAGATAAGTCTGAATGCAGATATCGATGGTGCATTTGGAGAACAAAGTATTTTTTTTGTGTGTGTTTAAAGAGGTAGATAGAGTAGGCGGAGTGACCCTGGCTCTGGTGAAGCTGTGCCATAGAGTGTCACCTTGCTTGTTTTTGGGAAAGGTTCAAGTGTAATCTGTGTGCAGAGCAGCTCACAGTTGAAGGTAACCCATTGTTTACAGATTAAGGCCCGGTCCTTCGGCAGAACAGGCTGACCCAAATCATTGAGGTCAGAAGGAAAGAAAACACATCATACTGAAGAACTGTTACAATCGTGCATGTGTGTGTGTGTGTGTGTGTGTGAATGCACACCTGTGCGTAAGGGAAAATGTTCCTGCTAAGAGCCTCGCTGCAGTCTTTGGGCCAGTGTCTCATGTGTGAGTGTTTGAGGATCCTGCGGTGTGAGTAGAGTATTGTGTTTCTATTTTATTTATTAGCCTCTTATATAAGCACCAGCAGGGGGAAGGGGCATACTGTGACAGGGGTAAAGGGCACCGGGCTATGAAATACAGTCAGGGTACACAGAGTTAGACTGTTATCGAGGTAGTTTGTAGAATGAATAGAGTTAAATCAAGTGAACCAAAGAGACATCTTGCTGCAATGATTCCTCCTAAAATCTTTATTCTCGGGCAATATTTTGAAACTAAATCTGTTAAATGAAATGGAAAGAAACGCCAGAAACTTTAGTGTGAACATTCATATTGTATTTTTAAAGATAAATGTGTAAGATTTAGATATCTATGAGCAGGAATGTAATACAATATTCATTTTTACATTTTTCTACAGTAGCCCTGAGCAGACAAACCAAACTCTGAGCTAGCCTTTTGCTTTTTATGTGAATTCACCAGCCAGAGTTTTTCCTACATGCTTGGAAGGAGAGGGTGAGGCGTGGGAGGAGAGTATTCAGTTGGTTGCAATCTGCAACTTTTACCGATAGGTGTCGCTACATCCTACACGCTGGACCTTTAAGAAGTTAGAGAAGAGAAAAACATTAAACAATACATTAAACCTAGAAAAGGGTTTAACCTCAACAAACAAAGAAAGAGACGCACAAAACGAAGCAAATCATCAGAGAAAGAAGAAGAAAAATATTGAATAAATGAATTTCATGTAGAGGGTCAGCATATTTCCTGTCTGTACAGAGGTACAGATTGAATAAATGTCTTGAAATGATGTGCAGGAATGTTCTCACCATTCCAGCATCCAATCAAAACATGTCTGCATGTGTCGTATATGAACAAACACATACTCAGGTCGACCAGGGCGTCGGACAAGGCTGAGATAATGAACACACATCATCTCTGTTCACCTGGCCCGATACTGACCCAGTCGTCGTCTCTCCCTTGGGCCTAATTGGCAAAACAGTGGCCAGGTTCCTCCTGAATGACACAGAGAGGCTCAACTGTGCTTCAGTGTGTGTGTGTGTGTGTGTGTGTGTTTGTACCTGCGAGGATGTAAGAAAGAGGGAAAAACAAAACCCTCTCTGCTTTCTCTCAGAGAATGTGTCCAGAAGAAGAAGAAGAAGGGGTGAGACGGGGGAAACATCTGAGAGAAAGGTGAAAAAGACGGGTGAAATGCTGCAGCCCTCCCCCTCTGTCTCATCCCCCATCATTCAGTGCTGACTATGTGTAGCAGTGCCTCCCCCTTACCTCCTCTCCTCCTCTCCTCCTCCTCTGTGCTCCCCTCCCCGCTCCTTACTGTGTGAAATTGGGTTTACATAACCCACTGCAGTCTGAGATAACGCAGCACACCGCCACTGACGGCACCTTCTCTTTCAAGGCAACAAAGACAAACAGCGTTTGCATGAAGCAGCATTAAACATTCACAGTACGGGCTATATATAGGTTAGCATGTGTTACACAGAGGCGGCACAGTTTCTTCTCGCCGCTGCTGATGCTGCTGCCGCGGTGGGCTGCACAAACATGCGTGTGCAAGCATCTGCACACACGCGCGGGCCTGTTCTGAGTCAATGATGGAAGAGACGAAAGCAGCTGGGCACAACCTGCCCTGAGCAGGTCGCACAATAACCTCCTTTTAACCAGACGGCTTCATTATGAATTTCTAAGGCACTGATTCCAGACACTCAGAAAATACCAAAGGCTCTTTTAGGCACTGCTGTCCTGACAGAACCTTTCTCATAACCTCGTGAACAGTGCTCAAGCGGCCTTTGAAACTTTCCCCCCTGTACCAACAGTAGTCTGTGGCCACGTCAAACCAGTGTTTGTGTGTCTGTTGCCAAGAGAGAGAATGCAGCCAATTTATGTCACTCTCACTCTGTCACTTACTTAGTGTTTTACCAGTTTTGCATTCTGTGCAGCTACAGCCAGTTCTTTCTGGACAAGGCTGGTGGAAAGGTCGAATTTGAGGGTTGTTATCTGTCTCTGGGAACTCGAGTTAAATGCTTCTCTGTGTGTGTTTGTGTGTGTGAGAGAGAGAGAGTGAGAGTGTGTGCGTCATCCTGCCTGATGAACTTGAATCAGTAACCGAGTCTGTTGTTCTCTACATTCCCCTCTCGCTCCGTGGCGCAGGAGGGATCAAGTCACAATAACTCACCCAACCTCAACAACTGGAGCACTGACGCACCTCAGCGGACTCAAATGTTTTTGGAGAGTCCTCCAATTTCTATTTTTAAGCATTTCATAATCATATCTCACCCAGTATGTTTGCAGTATTAGATTTCAAATGTAATACAATGCTCAAACTAAAATATGTCATTGGATATATTGGCCATGAAAGGCCATTATGTACAGATATTTATGGTTTCAAACAATTATTCTTGGAGCGAGGGAGCTTGCAAAATGATTTGATAAAACTGGTCTACAGTACGTATATAGATATAAATTATCTTGTCAAGTTCAAGTCAATCAACATTATTTAAAAAATGCAAACAGAAATGGTGCAAACTAAAATTAGGAACATACAGTCTGAGGGTATTCATCTCACTCTAAACCTATCCAGAGCACATCGGTCTGTTTGCTCAGTTGCGATGTGGTATCCTGCCACTGGCGGTGAAAACTGGACGCTTCCACTCGGTTCCAGAGGTGTGTGATCCGTCCATTCGGCCACTGTATCACATAGGCTCTTTTTTCCCCCCTGAGAACTATTTTCAGACCTTCATGTCATAGGTAAAATGTAGAGATTTTCAAATGCCTGCATCTTAACAACTTAATGATTGTTTAAAACTTTTCTTGGTTTCCTAAAAGTCTGCTACAGCCAAGTCACTATTAGACTAGACTTGATGCCCATTTTGTCCAGAAATATAATCAAAGCAGTTAAGGAATGAGTTATTTCTATTGCGGGTCTTGTTGGAAAGCTATCAAGCTATTGGAACTACGTGTATAAGTGTTTTCACCAGTGGATCTTCGGCACAGGTGCGGTAATGGTGTAGGGATGAGTTGGAAAATGGAGTGAGCATTAATGCCAGCTTGTTTTTATTCCCCTACTCCTTCCATGTCCTATGGGTGGGACCGCCTTTCACAGCACTACAGCTCCTTTGTCTCAATTCCCAAATCCCCTAATCTCTTACCTCTCCCATCAGGTGGGTTTAGTTGGTTCTTTTAAGACAGCAGAACCCCCCCCGGCCACTCTTTCCCCCTGTGGGCACGTTGCGTGTACTTTAAAGCTAAACGGACACACGGGTAAAACATTGGTCAGTGCTGTGTTTTGTTATGTAAGTTAGCGAGTGAAAGAGTAAATGGGCATTGCCGTTATGCCATTTACCCGATTTAATCTCAAATCCGCCTACAACACGTATCCCATTAACCTCCTTTTATGCTGTTTGGACTAAACAATATGTTTCATAATCTCACAACAGTGTGATTCATGCATATGAATCATAATGTTAAAAAAAAGGGGGGCCTTGGGAAGCTTTCGGTTACATAAGACAACCATTTCTTTATTTCTCACCTCTGCTGTACACAACATAAACAATCACACACACAAACAAACTCACCCACACACACACGGGTCTTAAGAAAATCTACAAAACAAAACAAAAATAATATATGGCTGTTTATATGCCATGTGGGCTGAGCACTGATAATACAGTGGAATGATAAAAAAAAGTGAATTATTCGTCATCGTCTTCCTCCTCCTCTTCGTCGCTGATGACATATTTCTTGGCCTTCTTGGTGGCCAGTTCCTCATCGTCCTCTGCCTTTCTCTTGCCCGATCCCTCGCCCTCCTGTGCAGAACACAACGATAGAGGAGAGGAGAGATGACGCTCTGGTATGAAGTCATGAAGTGTCAGCTGTGCTGACTGCAGCAGACACTCTGTACAGCTTCTCAGTACGTTCAGTTCGTCATCTAAAAGCTGCATTTCTTTTTTTCCGACAGTCAGTGCAGAACTCGGTACATGTTCTTGGAAAACTATTGTCCTGTTCAGCTGACTGAAATGTGACAAATTAGCTTTTTAACCTCCACGCTGCCCTGCATCACACTGCCCCCTGTCTGTCCAGCGGGATACTACACCTACCTCATCACTGTCTAGCTTCTTGGCCTTCATTAGCCTCTGGGCTTTGTCATCATCGGAGCCTTCGTCGCTGTCTGAAGAGTAGATCCTCGCTCGCTCCTCTGGATTGGGGGCAGAAAAAAGGAAACCGTTAAGAAGACCTCAGTGACTTCATAAAAAGCGTCTAACTTGGGAGAGAGAATTTAAAAAAAAGAAAGTGATTAATGTATCTATTCGTCCTCACCCCTCAGGCCTCCTCCTCCCTTGTATTTGCTCTTGATCGCTGCCAGGCTGATGGCTTCCTCGCCCTCCTCCTCGTCATCGTAGCGGTCGGGCTCCAGGTAACTGCTGCTCAGGCCTCTCTGGTGCTGCTTCTCCCTCATCCTCCTCTGCTGGGACTCTCTGCGGATGGAAGCTCGCAGCCGCTCCTCCTCTTTCTGCCAGGAGAGACACCGGCGGGGAATGAACGTTAAACGCTGGATTCAAGTTTGACATTTTATTTGTAGCTGGTCGCTTTAAAATTCAGCCAAGCTGTGTGGTGGTCTGTTGACATTTTTACACTGCAGTCAACCTCCCACAGAATACATAATATCTGAGAGCCGCACAGTGATATCCATTCATTGTGTTTTAAAAATTGGAGCCAGCTGATCTGTTTCTTTTATCAGGGTTGAGTCTGTTATTTATGCCTTTGTGCTATGATTTATATCTACCTCCTTAAGTGCCCTCATCCTGCGTATTGTTTTGTGATTGATGCAACATGGCTGCTGTAACAAAGCAACATCCTACTTGGATTAATAAAGTGCTCTATCCATTTGTTTTAAATGGACAGAGAAAGGAAAGAGAAGGCCGGGTGGGGTTAGAGTTTGGAGCTACAGTCAAACTCATGATGTTGGAAGCACATGTGATGCATTGAAACACACAATAAACGAGACAGTAATGAGCTGGAAGAACGTTAATCTGTTTTAACAAGCTGTGATGGGAGCGCTAAGCAAATAACAAGAGCTCTGTGTCAAAATGTGGACAAGAGGCATGACTGTCATGCTCATCTGACATCTGGAAATCACACATGAGTAAAAAGAAGAGTGTAATATTTAATTGTCAAAGAGCACAACCTTTCTTTTCTTTATTAATATTAGCCGTCCTGCATCTGTAAACTTTGGCACTGGTTAGCTGGTGCTACTTAGCCAAAACCCTTTCAAGTCACCCTCCGACCGAATAAGCTGTACTTTTGAAGAAAAAGCTGCTTTGTTGGCTTTCTCGAATATTAAATCGAATGACGCCAGATGAAAAACAAACAAACAAAACAGAGACATTGCTTAACCTTCTGTTGGAGTTTAACACCAGTACAAATGTAGCTGGCACAACTGCCAAGTCACGTTTGGATTTATTAGGCTTTTTTTCCTAAAATGATGAAGTCAGACTGATGATTAGAAAGCATGTATCTAAGAATGCGTGCGTATAAAGAAAATGACAGTAGGTCATTGCTGCACATCTTCACTAGGTACAGACCGGCTCAGGTAAGCGCTGAGCACAGTGAAACCGTAATCTTTGCTATCAGCAGTACATGTTTGGGTTGACAGTTGATACACAACCGCCCCCCCCCCCCACCCCTTCCCAGACTTGCTGACACTATTTCCATTTCACTGACCACTGTGTGACCTCATTATGTAAGCACGTCAGGTTATGTCTTTATGTAACCGCGACCCGTCTTTTCTTTCTTTGGGTGCCTGCAGTTACGAAAGCGCTGTGAGGAAAGACAAACACAGCCGCACCGACGGACAGGCTGTGACCGCGCGTTACCTTGATCATTTCATTGCGGTGCGACTCGGGATCTCGTCCAGCCATGGGAAGGATTCTGATCTTCTGTGTCTTGGAGCAACGGTCAGCCAGAGACAGAGTCATCTTCCTGTGGGTGGCGCTGTCTGTGGAGTGCGGCCTGAAAACACGGAAGATCACTAATGTCAGATTTAAGGTGACTGTGTGGAAAAGAAAAGCTGAATTACGATACATTTGCAGTGGAAACCAGCAGCGACAGACGTGTTTTGCTGAGAAACTCTGGATGCAAACTTAACCGTGTTTGCAGGAAAACGCCACAGGGCACCTTTAGTTATCAAACGTCCCAGACGTCTTGCCTGTGGCATGAAACTGGCTGCAGACTTCACACAACGCAAGTGTTGTTTTGTTTTTTCACACATATCTTTGACCTCGCTGCTGTTCAAATCACAATGGTTTCAGTGGAATCAGCATTTCATTCTGTATCTGCCTGCACAGATACCATCATTTATTGCTGCCTCAGCTCAGACATTTCATTGCTGCGGTTGAATTTTACTCAGCAGAAAGAACTCAAACAACTCTCCGTCAGCTCTCATGTCACACTGAAGATATTTTGCAACATATTTGTTCAAAAAAAAAAAAACCTACACAGAAGCCAGCCAAATATTTTCCTTTTTTTCACCCTCTGAATTCTGAAAAATCTGAATCAGTCCACCGCAACTCAGTCTCTATAACCACCTGTAGCAGAACCCCCCGTTCAGTTGGTGGTGTGCCCATGAGCTATTGTCTGATCATGTTGGTCAGCTGTATCGCTACATAGCCTCGCTATCTCAAAATGTCACAGCAGCTAAGTGTCATTGTGGCATTTCAGTAAAAGTGTGATCAGCCAGCAGCCACTAATGATAACAAGCAGGTAAAAATCATTGATCTGCTTCATGTGCTGTTGACATGAGACGTGACCTCGCGGTCTGGATCTCCGTTTCAAATAGGCTATGTGTCTCATTGTCACTAAAAATCTTAAATTAAAATGACACGTTCCAATAAATTATGACGAAAAAATAAAAACACTGTGTCCCAACAACTTGTACCCTGAGCAGCTTAAGACCTAACTGCTTTGACAATAATACTCAATCAGAACAAATGGTAATGTCCTGCCCGGGAGCGTGGAGGGATTCGACCCATGTGGTCTAAGAAGACAGAACATCCAGGTGGACTTGGGGGTGCTAAGAGGCTTAAACACTTCTTATTGGGAGAAAACCTGGGCAGCTTGCACAAGGTGATCCGGGGGACTTACAGCATAGAGTACATTTCTGAATCAAGCTTGGAATGAAGGCTCCTATTGTTGTTGTGTGGAATTAGAGGCAGCCTGCGGCTTGTTTAGGGCATGTACAGCTGTCAGAGAGCCAGACGGAGGAGGAGTATCCCTGGCAACTCGTAGTTTAGTGTGCGAGACTTGGCTCTTAACGGCAGCCTGTCAACAAATAAAACAATGCCGTGCGTTACCTGAACGTGAGCTTGGTTTTGAACACAGCCTGTCCCTGCAGTCCAGTGCCCTGTCGGATGAACAAGTGGTTGTGGTCTCCCTGGAGAGGCGCTTTGTAAACATCAAACACTTCATTCCCCAGATGGAGGGACATGCTGCGACAAGAAGAAGAAGAAAAAAAAGTCATTTAAAAGCACAGAAAGTACAGAGCATGTCCTGGTCACAATGTAATCACTCTGACGTCCAGATTTACAGAACACACACCTGCCATCCGACCATTTGACAATGCGCGCGTTGCTCTCCCGGGTTTCATTTCCCTCCTCGTCTCTCTTGGCTCTCCACCGAATTGTGTTCTCCACCTGTGAGAGAGAATTTTAACTCTGGTCACCCTATTGATATTTTAGTTACTTACAGCCATCATACACTGGACGTCTCACAGCTTAAGTGTTTCAAAAGTCACACAGGTTTATGACTTTGCAGGATCACAATTCCCAAGACTATAACTAGATTCATTTTTAGATGATTTCCCATCTTACACCTGGTGGAAATTTACAAGAAGAAAAACGGTTGAACAATGGAGCAGTAACAAAAGCAGCATTAAGCCACATCTCCCCTTGCATGTGCATTTCAAGGCCTGCAAAAAAAATTCTATCCACTTTATTGCTTCCTCCACTCTGATCGTGGTGCAGATCAGAGGATACAAAGAGGCAATCTCGCTCGCTGATTTCTCCTCCTTTTCAAGGAAAGAACTGAGGCTTTCCAAAAGAAACCCAGGACTTCACGTTCTTGCACCTCCTCAGAGTGCCCTTCATGCTTCCTACTGTAGCAGCCAGTCGCCTGCTTCTTGATGGTGCTAGAGGAAGCTCTCCTATCGGTTGTTGACACTGTTCAAGTGATTAAACATCACTGAATGAGCTAAGAATCTGATAATATGTTTGATTTTATTGGAACATCAAGACAAGGGACCACTTGACACTATACAACGGAGATGCGGGAGATTCTGTAACCGCAGGGATGTGAGGGCGTTTGATGTAAGGTCAGCATTAGACAGTTTATTTCAGTTTCTGCTGCATACACGCATACGTTGGGACTACATACCTTCAATTTGAGCCTGGTCCGTCCCTCTTCATCCAGCATTTCTTCATCCTCAAATTCATCCTCATAATACTGAGGATCAAAGGGTCTATGAAGGGAGATTTAATGAATCACAGTTACACAGATGCTTTTACAGTCATCAAAAAATTTCTTCATTTTGTTTCCTGTAAAAAAAAATGTATGTATTCTAATATTTATAAAAGCTCTCTAAGTACAGCATGTGTTTATATCGTATTTATTGACAGCGCCACGGTTCTGACCTGGGTTCCACAGACAGGAAGTTGGGAAGCTTGACAAAATAAAGGTCAGATCCCAGGTCTGTGCTGACTTTTGGGATTTCTACTTCGATGCGAGTTTCAGGCGCAGGCTCCTCCTCTGCCTGCTCCCCCTCCATCCCATCCTCTGTGTCCTGGACACACACACACACACACACAAAGAAAAAGAGAGGACCCGTGATAATAGGGATCAGCTCAGTGAGGCTTAGAGAGAGGCTCTGAGAAAAAGAGATTTGGGAACTCTTGTAAAAAATATAAATAAATAGTTTGTACCAGGGGCTGGCCGGGGGTCGGAGGCTTCTCTGCATCGCTGTCTGAAGAGATATCGTCAGCTTCTCCAAACAGGTCGTCTGCGGCCGCTGCCGACTTTGCTGTGAATCAAGTGCATTTAACATGAGGAATTCAGCCGCACCTGATAAAATTAAAACCCAGATTTGAAGTCCAGGTTAGGTTTGCAGTACAAATATTTTGGTTTCTTACGTTTCTTTCTTCCAACATCACTGTCGGAATCTGAATCAGAGGCAACTTTTGATTTGGTTTTCTGTCTGAGGAAATCATCTTCACTGTCACTGCCCTTTGCAGACTCTGAAAAATAAAACAGCAGACGATGAAACAGTATATATTTTCCCCACAAGGCACCAAGGTGTAAAAAATACAGGACATGTGAAAAAATGTTTCCGTAAATGTAAAAGGAAATAAATGATTTCATATTAATCTTCTGAGATTAACCTCAGGATAAAGATTTCCCATATGGCCCTAATCCTCCTCCACAAAAACAAATGTGTCGAGATTAAAGCTGACAGCTGGCTCACGTTTCCCTCTGTGTTTAAACAGCAGACCCTGGAAGTACCTGACTTCCTGTTCCTCGGCCCCTCGTCATCAGAGTTCTCCCTTTCTTCATCGGAGTAATGACGTTTCTCCTCCTCGTCCTCAGACTGGTCACTCTTAGCTCCTCCCTCCCACTTGTCGTCATCTGACTGGTTCTCCCTGCCAGAAGCCTCTCCGTCAGAGTGAGGGGTGCCAGGGCCTGACTGCGGCGTGGCAGCGCTGTGCACGCTGGTTTAAAACAAACAGGAATGAAAAGTGTCATAATAACTCTACAAGGCATGTTGATCTGCTCTGTGACAACCACTAAAACAAGTCACTTGAACAATTAGTTAATCAACAGAATTAGTTAATTGTGGACGTTATCGTGGGCTCTGGCAAACTGTCACAATTTGTTTTATTTTTTAAAATAATGGCACTCTGGTGCACAGAGAGATGTACTAAATATCTGGCTTTAGATACATAACAAATACGTGTTTTTTTCATGAGATTTGTTAATAACAGGAAAAGTAAAATCACACAAGAAGTATGTCATCATGTACAGTAACATATCATTAAATCTCCTAGACCTCCATCCAACATATGCCTATCTCTAGAAAAAGATATCATTGAGCGCACTTGTTTAGAAGCTAGTTAAAAATTAAGTTCAAATTAAAACATCATCACATGATAAGACTTAACTAATCTGTATATTTCTTATATACAGCTTAACTAGCTTTAACTCTAACTCTAGTTTTAGAAACATTTACGCAGAGAAGGAGAAAGCAGTGTACTCTGTGCTGATTGGAGGGGTCATCAGCAGCATGAGCTACACCTGGGCCGGTGTGCGCTCCCCTATAAATGCCTCCATACACCCGCAGACACTCTGCGGCTCTGGCTCGCCGAGTCTGACTGTGACTCTGGTTCTGGCATGACAACAGCATGCGTTTTCTTTAGTGCTCCCTTCATACACACAGTCCCACATCCTCACATGCTTTAAAATGAATTACTGATTGCTACACATTTTTCTGTCTTAGTAAATAAATCTTTTTCTTGTCTTTTCATCGTCTTTGAGCCGGGCTATGACATATTTGACATATTAAGAAAGAGATAAAAGTATAGAATATTACAAAGTAAATACGTCATTGTGTACAGTAAAATGTAAATCAGTAGTAATGTTATCTCAGTTAAACCGTAACGTTAATCAGTACTTTCTACCGTGTCACCGTACCTTCTGTCTGAACGGACGCTGCCCCTCTCAGAGTGAGGGCTCCCCGCTCCGGACATCCCGCTGCCGGCCGGGCTTCCTCCATCGGACCGATGACCCCCGTCCTCCTCGTCTTCATCGTCGTCTCGATGGCCGTGCTCCGAGCCGCTGTGCTGCTCTGCATCAGAGTGATCGTTTTCCCCCTGGTCTGAGTGCATGCTGGCGTCCGACTGGTTCCCTGATCGTTCAGACTGGTTGTCGCTGCCGCTGTGTTGACTGTGTTGACTGTGCTGCTCATCCTCGCTATCGTCTCCAAACAGCTCCTATTAGACAGAAAGAAAGGTGAGTTGGTGTACAGATCATTCAATATATGATGTGATTCAGTGTTTCTCAAACTTTTTACACCGAGTACCACCTGGAAATATTAACAATGCAAGGCTGTTACCTCACTTTTATGGGCTGACTAAACAAACTACATAATTAAATGTTAAATTAAGTGTTACTTGGTTAGGGTTCAGGCTGAAGACCAACATGCACACAGTCAAACACAGCCACAGACCTTATTTATACTGGGTTTCCCTGCCTCCTGGCCGTCCTCTTCATCATCATCGTCCCGTTCTCTCTCACTGTCGCTGCCGCTGCCTGAGGCGTTGCTGGCAGATCGAGGTCTCTCCTGCTCGGAGTCCGAACCGGAGCCAGAGCCAGACTCTGAAACACAATAAAGCAGATGTTTTTTTGTTGCTCGGATCACAGCAGGTGAATGTTGTGTTATTTTATCCATTTGCTAGGTGCTCTTATGATTTGACTGATTTTGCTACAAGGGAAAACATCACGCCCATGGGCGACCTCATAGCAAGAAGGTTCCTTGTTTGTACCCTGACTGCTGGGAGTTTGCATAGTCTTCTCTAAATTATACTCTACACTGCCTCTAAGTGTACGTGTACGGCTGCTTGTCTCTATGAGTCAGGCCTATCCCCGCTGACATTGTGCGAGTGATGAACTGGCAACTTGTCCAGGGTGTACCCTGCAGCTTGCCCAGCGTCGGCTGGGACCGGCTCCAGTTTCGTGCTGTTATGGAAGATAGACGGATGAAAAAAAGACAAATCACATAAAACTCTGGGGCCATACCGACATCAGGACTCAAATGACCAGTGAGACAGTGGAAGAGATTTAGATGTTATTTCACATTTCGTTGGCCGTCCGAGTTACATTGTGAATAGATTAAGAAACTAGTAAATACATATTTTACAGATGAACCTGTTGTTTTTAAATGGTACTTTTAACTGCCTGCAGAGAAAACGTGACTTAAATACTAGGTTATCACATAATAACATAGTAAATAAGTCAGTAATTGAGGCTCGGTGAACAACGAAATACACAATTTATTTGTACTGACAAGAAGGACTTTAGCAAACGTTATTTAACAGCATAAAAACAGACTCCGTGTTGGTAACAATGGTGTACTGGTTAACTTAAAACATTAGCTAACATTACTGCTAGACATTTTGCCTCGTTAGGAAGCTGAGAAACACTTTATTGTGTTACTTAAATTGACTTCAAGCTCGGCTAAATAAACCAAACACAGGAGGAGATTTAGCAATTTATTGAACGTCACACGTTAGCTAATGCTACGTTAATGCTAGCCAGCTAACCCAAAAAAACATAGCACCGTAAATGAAACTAACTTATTTCACGACCAATTTAAAATAAACAAAACATCCTGATCATGCATGTAACTAAGATATCAATGTAACGTAACGTTCAGGTCCCGCTTCCCCCGGCATCACTCAAAGCAAAGCTAATATCTTTAAATCAGGTGTAGCTAATAAGCTAAGCTAACTTCGTGAACAAACCTTCCAACGGCTGGAAGACAAACATTATTAATATTATTATTATTATTACCTCGCTGGTCATTGTCGCTGTCCCCATCACTGCCGAACAATTCATCCATGTCCGCCATTTCTTCCAAAGTGTAGTAAAAAAAAAAAACGTGACCCGCAGGAAATGATCGCCGGGTTTTGAGGTTTTTGTTTCCGAGGTCAAGCTGAAGCGGACACGCTGCCGTGTAGTAACCGCTAACAGGCACCGGGAGGCGGTGTACACCACGGTAAAGTCAGGCTCTGGAGCTCTGGTTGCTTTAACATAAAGTGTATGTATGTTTGACAAATAGTCTTCTCGTTGCAATATATTTGACTTTTTATGCAAAAATAATTATTGTTCAAGTTGGAAACTTAAGTGGTTCTTCAAAAATGTAATATTACAACTTTAATGCAACTTTGAGTAAATGTATTTAAAAAGTAATTCAGTAAAGTTATGTATCACTGTATATAAAGTTTTATCACATTACTAATTGCTCTTTCTAGAGTAAAGTTTTTGTAGATTATTACCCTTACTCCCCTACTCCCTCCCCTAATCTGTTTTCTAAAGAACCTTTAAAAGAGAAAAATATCCTAAAACACATAAATGTTCTTGAAAGCACCATAATGCTGCAATTATGACTTAAAGACGTCCTGTACAAGATGGGTCAAAGTCATTTACACTTGCTGAGGAGACTGAGGTGCCTTGTTATTGTGCAGGATTCTGTTTAAAACCTTCTATGACAGTATGGTGACATCTGCATTATTTCATGCAATTGTCTCCTGGAGAGGGGGAAGCATGGAGAGGAACTGGACAGAAAAAGACTGGAAGAGAGGTCCACTGTCCTGACTGCTCCTAGACTCCATAGAGGATGTGTAAGCCCTAAGTTGTCGCGCATTCATACATTTTATTCCTCCAGTTTCTCGTGATAAAGAGTTAATTTCATTTGTTTTCTTGAGACCATGCTATTATCATTATTAACATTAATGTTGTTATCCCGAGATAGTGGGATGATTTTCTCTCGATCTTGAGATAATGAAATGTTGTTTTCTCGAGATAACAATGTAATTTGAGATCTCAAGAAAACAAATAAAATCAACTCATTGTCACAAGAAAAGAGAGGAAATAAAATGTATGAATATATGACTGCTTAGGGCCTCCACATGTTCTGGTCAAAATATTACAGACACCATATAGTTTTTGAGTCTTTTAACGCACATTGTAGCAACTGTAGACTTATTGGAATTATTTCCCTGTCTTTCCTTGATATATTCTTAATAATTTCCACTTGTCCAGCGTCAGTGCTGGGAGCCATATGACTGCTGATGTAAGCACAAGTTTTACTGGTGTTTCACTTGGCTGCTACTGAAAGTGTGAGTCTCATTTTTCCTAAACGCATGTAAAGTTAAACTGTAAATGTCTATAATATGCCTGCAATGTTCCATCTGACTGTGGACAACAATCCATTAACTATAACCGCTTATCCTTTAAGATCTCAGGGCATGGTTTATCTTCCAACACCACAAATGACCATGCTGTCAAGTGCTCTGTCACCCTGCCTCTCACTTCAGACAATATGTAAGCCTGTTGATGCATGAACAGTGAGCGGCAAATTGGTGTGAAACTAACTTAAAATGGCAGTAAAGTAGTACATTTCATTACCTTTATCTGATTCCTATCATTCATCTGATTTCAGCAATAGGCCCCCCTGTTTGTTTCAGCGGCCCACTATCTTGCCAAAGTTTCTATGTTACATGCAAGGCATCTTGTTACAGTGCACATATTGTGTGAACCGAGAGAGTGCATGAAATTCTATCTCCACGATTGTGTAACACAGTGTAGTAAAAAAGACGATGAGCTCTCTCCCCTCTCTTTACAGTCCAAGGTAAGGTGAGGGCTTTAGTACACAATGTGCGTTTTGTGTGAGATACAAGACAGAGAAATCTTTCTGAGTTTTGCCTTTTGTGTGTGCACATGTCTGTGTGTGTGTTTGGTCTGTCTTTCCACTGCTTAGTGGTACCTGGAAGTTGCTTGGCATCATTTTTGAGCAGCAAACACTTTTACAGTTTGCCTGAAACATCTCAAATTATTACACTTATAATTATAAACCGACAATATAATATACATTATTCTGAAATGGACCATTCTGAACAATTTGTATGTTTATTTAAGAAACATTTTGAATGCAGGACTTTTATTTTGTAATTGAGTAGTTTTGCACTCTATTGTTACTTTTACTCAACTAAAAGGTCTGAATACGTCTTCCACCACTGACACCTGTTGCATACCTGTCCGTCCTGGAATAGGAGTCCATACCTCAGAGCTTTGGAGCTTTGAGTTTAAATCAAGGGGTTGTTGTTGTTGTTGCTGTTGTTGTGTACGTTTTTCCTTATCTGAATCTAGAGATAGATTGTGCCACATGTTGCTCAGACAAATTTGTGATATGTTATGCAATGCACCAAATGACCCGACTTATGCATCTGTTGTAAGACTGTTAATTAAACTATGTGTAAGAGTTCCTGTAATTGGTACCCCCCAAATCTTAACTCAAGGACCACTTAGTTTTTCAGGGGTTTTCTACCGCCTCCAATCCTTTCACACATAGTTGTCATAATAAATAGTAATGATGCAATCACTCAGATCCAAATAAACGGCCATTTATTTAATTTTATTTGCCTTTATTTTCCTACCTCTCGTCTGATTGGTTCTCACAGTTAAAAGTGGGCGGGCTCCTTTACGCTATTGGTCCACACCTTTCAGACTCTCTGCCTATTGGCTCCTTCAGACGTCACTCAAAGAGTGCCCTGGCTTTCTCTCTTCCTGTGTTACCGCCCTTGGGCTGAGTGAGAAATCAGGCACTGAAGTGAAGACATCGCATTCATTGGACAGACTGGCGTTATTTGGAGATCTTAAGTGAGGTCCCATTACTCTCAGGTAAGGAAACAGATAGCTGTTATGTTTTAGGACTTAGTGTAACAGCACAGAGGAGGTGTTAGCCGTTAACTGTCACTTGTGTATGTGCTGGTTTAGCTTCAGCGGCTAGTTAGGTTAGCGTGTTAGCTGCTACATGTCATCGGCTTTAGCGCATCCGACGAAATGTAGCTAAGTTACCAAAGTATGTGTCACGTAGCCCGCTCGGTTTGGCTTTTAGCACTTCTTAACTAGCGTGTGCTACCGTCGGCTGGGCGACGATAATCACGAGTAACTTGTTTACTGTCAGCATGGTAATCATCATAAACATGTCAGCTAACGCCGTGCCCGAGCCCGCTATGTCCACAGGAGATGGATGAAGGTATCTCAGCCAGGGCGGCTGACTAATCACCGCATGAACTTGATTTGTGTAAAGATATGTAGTGTGATGTGATGTGTAATTGTATGGCTGTGCTAAATATCGTTTAATGGCTCTGGTATCTGGGTTAACTGTTTTGTCTGTGAGTGATTTAATCTCAGCTGCCCATCCCTGTCAGCCAGACAATACACCTCACAAAACAGGGTTTGACTAAGACAAGCGTTTCAGTGTTTTTCTTTTAAGGACATCCATATAGTAGTGGGCTGACTCACGCCAGTGTGATGGGAAAGCTGTGGTTTTAGCAGCAGCAGCACTCCTTTGGTAGATAAGTGCAAGGTCATTGTACCTGTGTCAGTGACTCTGCTGTCGCACACTCCTTCTTTTAAGAGCTAATCTGAGAGTTTATGTGTGTGTTTTCACAAAGGTAGTTTGGCCAGCGTGGTGGCCTCAGTGGTGAATGAAGGGTGTGGTCCAAGACTGCTTGCTGGCTTGCTTGTTGGGGTGGGTGGGGTGGGGGTGGAGAGTAGTGTGGCTTTCCCCTTTTAAGCCTGAAGGCAGGTGGCTCCCCTGAAGCCGTGAAGCAGGTATTTCAACGGCGTGGTCCCCGCTGACATGGCATTTCTGCTGATATCGGCACGTGCGGCACAGTGTTGCAGATAAACAGGCTCCTCAGATTGGACTCTTTAACCTGCATACCTTTCACTGGAGAGTGAAACCTGGCAGCGAGCGCCTAGTTTCGCCCTCCATGCAGTGCAGCCAAAGTCGCCTGAAAGTGGCAACTGTTCCCCCCACTGTGTGTTATTCACACTACACCCCATTGCGAGTCCTCGCCGAGCTGACATGCAAGGCACTCCTTGAAATCGGTTCTCATTATATAATAACGGATTGTGTGTGTGTCTGGAGTGTGTGGTCTGAAACAGGGGGGAGTATACAAATCACGCTTGTTTGTTGGAGAATCACCCCACTTCCTGTCGGGTCCTTGCCAAGGCTTTTACAAGAGTTGGAGGGTGCAGCAATATTTGAGCAAATGAGCAACACGGATGCTTAAAAACCTGGTTGGCACGCATGGATGCGCAGCGTGTTATCCTGACATCTTGTTATAGTGAGCACATCTTAGTGACAGCATAATAAGACTCTGTTGCTCCTCTGTGTCTTCCCATCTGTTTTCTATATATTTTTCAGTCCATCCTTAACTCCAGAAAGCAAACTGAGTAACAACAGGGTGGAGGAGAGTAGGTGGGAGGAGGAAGTACAGACTCTTGTCCCATGAGTAGCCTAGCTGGGTCATTCTAACTATAGTCTTTTTTGTGGGTGGTGCTCTGTAATAATGTAATAACCGTCAGGGCTTCCTGTTCATGTCTGAGCTGCGCGTTACTATTCCTCCAGTTTCTTCTGATCTGATATAGCACAGGTGACCTGGATACTGCAAGAATTACAATGTATGTTTTTTTTTTAGTTGCAAAGAGTTACATAATACGAGCGAGGGAGACCGTCTGTGATGGCATCTGATATGGCACCACAGTCTTAATGGTGCAGTTTGTCTGTCAGCATCGCATTTGGAGAGAAGCCTCAACACTTGACCCGAAACATAGTTCAGACATTTCACTTTAAAACATGTGGCTTTATCAGAGGCAGTGATGAAAGCCTGAAACATTTCACTTCCCCCTTTTTTTTTTTTACAGCTTCATTTCTAACGTCAGTATTCTGCATGAGAAAGCCCACTCTCAACCGTGTCTGCAGCGTAACTTTGTCTTCCTTGTGACCTACTTGTACTTCATTAAAAAATGATTTTTGAGGTTATGCACACTCTCAAGAATAAGGCAGGCTATATTTTAGTCTGTGTGCACACACACAGCTCAAGTTTAACTCTCTAAATGTGATCATACATCTTATATTCTTGCGTAAATCAGCGAGGCGTTTGTCACAGACGCACGCACTAAACGCGTCGCCCGTCAGGTGGCCTTAAATCGTGATATTTGTGGCTCCGTCCTCGTGCAATCCTCCGTAATGTGTTTGCGTCCGCGACAGTAGCCCGAGTGCACAGGTCAGTGTCAGGAAAGTGTAAGGTGAGAGTAGAGTGCAGACAGGTTATGCAGTATTACTGGCTGTGGGCCATCTGTTGTTGTCTTGGAGGATTAGCAGAGGGGAGCAGGAGAAAGGAATCAATCAGATTGGACTAATGGATCCTCTCAGCGTCTCTGCCTTGGCCCGAGCCCACCCATCGCAGTCATTATCCCTGTCTCAGTGCTCCATTACTCTCTGTGTCTGCACACTCAAAAGTCCTGGGCCTCACTCTAAACCGGGTCTGTTGTTTTCGGAATAGTTTGTCAGTGTAGTGTCAAGTGTTTTTTGAGAAGGTATTATAATACGGTAAATGGTGTTATTTTGAGCTGATCTGGTCATAAGAGCATTATGTGTGTTTACATGTGGGGGACTTAACACTTAACCCTGGCTGGGGGTCTTCATGTGATGCAAGACTTTTCTTCCATACGTTCTGACCGGCTCGCACATGACGTTAGGCCTCAGATGTTTAGATGTGAGGTTTTTTTTTTTTTTGGCACAAAGTCTTCACTTTCAAACATGTTTTTAGATTCTGGAAAGGCTGTAAAGGGGGACCACAGTCATAAAAGTACAAAAAAAGCCCAACCTACATACATTTTTGTACGTCCCTGGACACCCCATGTCTCACGTGTTAATTAGGAGGGATGAACTCCCCTTTCCAAAAACACGCGAGCAGAGGCTCGTAAATGACCTCATGAGAAACAAATCCCGGTGTCGTCCCATGAGCACGGCACAGAAGATTTCTGTTGTGGGTTGCAGCATGCAAAGCTATTTTCATATGATTTGGATTCCTGGGATATTTTTAATGTTGGGTAGGATAAGGGGAAAACTCATTTGGGTGCATGCAGGTGCTCCGGTTTCATGCCGTGTCCATAGTTCTTCACAAATATTGATTTCAGTTTTATTTCTCCAGGCCTGAATGATAATTTGTATTACTCTTGCCTGAATAATAAAAGTTACCTTTAGCTTTAACCCTTTGGACTTTGGAATAGCCAGAAGGGCTGCACCTGAGGCTTTCATGCTCATATATCTACATATCTGCTGTGTAGTTTGAAGCCATACCTAGACATGCTTTATATCAATCAATTAAAGCATTATAAAACCAGTTGGAGGCCAGAGAGTGATGCCTGGTTAATGCTATAGAGAGAAGGAGGTCTAGATCAAATGAATGCATGAATAGCTTTTTTCCAGGTCAGAGTGAGAGAGGATTTTATGACATTTTATGGACCAGGCAAGTAATAGCTTAAAGGAGAAAATGATCAAGACATGAATCGATAATAAAAAACGATCCTGTGCCGATCGTACTGAAGCACTGCACAGTAAAACATTAGGGTGGGATTATTACTGTAGATCGTCACGTTCATATGCATTGATTAAAAGTCAGTGCTGACATTTAAGGCACTGTAATAGAGGAGGTGAGGGGAAGAATTAGTCCAGGACAGAGCCTGGATTGTGGAGACTAGGAACTGAACGGTGTCAGACTCTCCAGGGAATTCCTCTGAACTGAACTGGAGAAATCACTCAGGCAGCTCCGGGGAAATGGCACCAAATGTTTAAGGAATCCTCGGTTAAACCACACAGTTGAGTATTTTTCTTTTTTTTCCTCTCTGCTGTTAGAGAGTTCAGAACCGGTGCTGTATTTCACAACGGACACGATTCAGGGAGACTGGTGTATCTGTAAAGTGCTTGTTCCCATTCTCTATTTCCACAAACACACAGCGCTTTGTCTTTCCTGCAAACATGTTTTTTGTTTTTTTGGGTAGCGTGAGTTAGTTATTCAGGAAAGTAGAGTACAAGTGTGGGCACAGTTGTGCGTGTGCGTGTGTGTGTGAGGGGAAAGTGAGTGATTAGGACTAAGACCATCTGTGGAGGTCCTGCGGGGGGAATCTGGAAATCATGAGGTCATTTTGTGTTCGGACCGTGGCGTGGGAGCGGGAACTGAAAGCTGAGGCCTCTTCGTTTAGTTTGACAGGACACACACACTCACTCCCTAAATCATTCACTTATCTCAGATTTATTTAAGCTGGTGTTATTTTCTTATGCACCGGCTTCAGAGTTTACACCGGTGTTTCCTGTCGCTGTTTGCAGTTTGCTTAATATTCAAGCCTCTATGAAAAAAAAAAAAAGTAATGCACTTCTTTTGCTGAAACTGGTCACGATTTCTAAAGTAGCACAGAGTCGGTGCTCACAAAGAGTTGTTGGCGGTCCTCAAGGGAGTGGTCAGATGATTTGTCCGAGCCTGAGAAAGTTCTTCCTTTGTTCCAGCTGCGTGTTGCATTGCATCATTGCAAGAGCTCATTATGCAGTCCAGCTGCGATCAACTCTTGTTCAACAGCGACGAGATAAACAATGTCTAATCCAATTTGTTTTAGTCGGTGAAATAAAAAGGAGTCGTGGGCCTTATTATCTCGAATGTTTATTTGTGTGTGTCTGTGCTCTCATTTGTCTTCAGGTAGCTTCTCCTCAGTCTGGAGCAGTGAGCCCAAGAAGAAGCTGTGGCTGTGGTCTGCCGTTCCCGAGTTGCTTAGCGAACTATAGCCAGCACCATGGCGTTGTCGTTCAAGAAAGACCTGGACAAGTACAAGGATCTGGATGAAGATGAAATCCTCAACAAACTGTCGGCGGAGGAGCTCAAGCAGCTGGAGACGGCCCTCGAGGAAATGGACCCCGAGGTCAGGACTCGATGAGGGTTGGAGGAGCTCCAGTGCTCCTTAGTGGGAGGGAGTTCCTGTGGCGGAGGGATTTATTGGAGAAATAACAGGCTAAATAATCTGGTATCTATGAAGCGAAGATCGCAGGAAGTAGAAAGGTTGAGGCATATCAAGGGAAAGGGAATCCACCAAAGAATATATTCGTCCTGGAACACATTGAACGTCACACGTTCAAATCCAAGGGTGGATTTTTCCTTTGTACCCTCCAACTACACCTCCCAGTCCCCAGCCTCTGTGGTCTTGGGAAATCATTTAAAGGGCTAGTCTGAGCTGCAGTAACTCTTGTCATGAGGCTGCCAAGTGTTTGTGTGTTTATTTGTGAGTAGAGCCGAGGAGCATAATGAAATCCCCGCCGGGCGCCTGGGCGTTTTTTTTTTTTTTTTTTTAATTTAAATTCCATCTAAACCAAGTAAAACAAATCACCCTACATGTTGACCCACAGGAAGCAGGCAGCTTCAGTCGAGGGGGTGATATTAATTTGGATCTCATGTCATTAAATAGACAAAGCAGAATTTGGCGTGTTCACAAAAACAAGCACTGCTTTTGTCTTCAGCCGCTGCAGAGACAAAACCTTTTCACACACGCTTGTTCACCACCTCCAGGTTTTTACTTCACCTAAAACAATCGACCCACAGTTGGTTGCATGTTTACTTTGGGTCATTTAAGCCGTGAGGTTTTGGTCGACATGAGTTAAACTAGTTTGCCAGCGCATCAACAATCGGAGTAGAAAGGCAGCTGTTTCAGCCCACTTAGATAAAACTGATGCAGTACAGATGTCCGTACATGTGCCTTCAATGAGGCACCGGCGTCTTTTCTGCCTGCATTATTTTTGCTTTGTTACAGCATTATACATTCTGCTCAGAAAACATGATTTACCATTTGCCTTTTATTCTTCACTGTGTGTATCGAAGTCATCGATTGACTGGCCTAACGTGTCTCCTCTCCTCAGAACGCTCTTCTCCCAGCGGGCTTACGTCAGAAGGACCAGACGACTAAGAAAGCAACAGGATCATTCAACAGAGATGGCCTCCTCAAATATCTAGAGAAGGAGGCCATGGAGTACAAAGACAGAGAGGACGTAGTGCCCTTCACCGGAGAGAAAAAAGGTGAGGTGTGAGCACCAAATGGTCATCAGCAGGATAACAGACCTTGGATGACTGATGTGTTTATGAGTGGTGCTTTTTTGATTGATCTCCTTTATTTAAATGAACTTTAGTCTTTATTATATATAAGTGCAGTTTAACACGTGTTACAAAAGGCAAATGAGGCAAACAAGTTCAAGAAGGGATATTGCACTGTTGTCGTAGCGTACCATGACTCGTTATTAACGTCACCGTTGTGGCGCTATCACTTATTAGTAATATATCTCTCGGGGGAACAAAGAGTGTCTCTGTGTGTTTGTGTATGTATCAGCAGTACAGACACACGGCAGTAATTACCGTTCCGCTGTCCTTGTAGGTATTATTAATGCATGTCTGCTCTTATGCAACATACAGCAGTGAGGGGGAGGTGTGTTTGTACCAGGGGATCGGAGGTAGGGAGTGCCCTAGCAGAAGGCAAGGCGAGGATTAACTGTCTTGTTAGTAGGTAGATGTCAGTTCAGCTTCTAAAGCAGCGGTTCCTCGGGGGTTTTAGACTTGGCACAAGGCAGACCTTTTGTCACCTAACCACAAGAATAAGAATAAAAGAGGTGCGCTGCATATTTACAGAGAAATATGCACTTAAAAACACTGTTCAATGTATTTATTAATAAGAGAACATAAATGTACGTATAATGTAGCAGGGATTTCAATGGGAGAATCAAAATTACATTTAAGAGCTCAGCACAGAGGTTAACTCCATTAACAGGTGCTTTCTTACCTGGTTTACAGTTTATACCAGAGATGAGGGAGATCACACACACATGATGTTGGGAGCAGTACAGTACCACAGTGACTGTGCTATCAGACAGTGATGGGTAGCTGTCTTCCACATGCAGTTGGTGTCGGGTCTGATTTTAGTTTTGTCGGTTGGCTGTCGAGGGCTGAGATTTTTCCATCGTTTGAAACAGGTACTGTTTGCACAACACGAGTGCTGCAAGGCCATCCGCGTGTTGTCAGATCTTTCCACCTCTTGTTCTGATGTTCACATTTTTCTGACTGCCAAGCTTCTGAAAAACTCCCGAGTTGGAAAGCCTGTTGTGTTCCTGCGACTGCTGACAGCTGCAGCATAACTACATACTGAGTGTTTTTAAATCTCCCTTCTTCTGTTTTGGTCTGTTTTAATATGTAAAATAAAACTTAGAATAATTCATTTAAATACTTTTAACTTGAATGAATGCAAGACTTGGACCCACTGTTAGAGACTAGTAACCCTGACGTGCTTAAGACTGAGGCCCGGGTTGACGTTCTTTCTCAGGCAAAACATGCAAATATGCCTAATGCCTTATTTGACTGGACAGGATTTTTCATGTTGACATTGATTCATTTATTTTTTTTTTTTGTTTGATGCTTCGTTCATTGATTTAAATTCCAGTCAGCAAATATCCTCACCTCACATACTGTGAATCCAGCTGTGGACTCTACAAGGCTAATAACTACGTAACTATACAACAAAGTCCTAACGTCATAAAAGTAATCTTAATTTTCCAGCAGTTGATTGTAGTTCTGTGAGTTATATAATCTTGGGTTTTAGCAGAGGTGCCTGTAGTATTGCCACTGAAGGATCGTCATCATTACAAAAGTTGGAAATCGTGGAGCTGACTAAGGGGAATTACACGGTCAGATGGTTTTGGTCGCAGCACAGTAGATGTCTCACACAAAGCTTAAATAAACACCCGCTGACGATCCACGTAGGATCGATGTTGTGTGAAACCAAACATAAGCGGAGCCTCCTGACTGATCTCGAGAGAAACCAGTTGTGTTCAAACAGGTTCCTGAGACATGCTTGTGGAACTCTTAATGACTTCCTGGAAGAGAGGAAAGTAGAAAGAAAAGCCGAGGCGCGAGTAGAGCCGGGACATTACCGCGTAGAAATCAAAATCTTTCTTCAGAGGAATTCCTTTTGTCGGGATCTCCAGAGAGTTGGACGCTGCTCCCTCACTGGAGAGGAAATATGGAACTGACATCTTCCATCTGACCCAACCCCGGCCTGTTAGAAATTATACTCCCTCTGTGTGTGTGTGTGTGCGCGCACCCCCTTATGACAACATGGAAAACTCAAATCACTGTGGTGGTTCTGTGGAATGTAGATGACTTGCTTCCCCTTGTTATACTCACCCCCTGCTGATAGATAATGTGGTCATGAGTGCGTGTCTCGTTTCAGTAACACACCAAACTTCAGAGGGAAACAACCTGCCTGGTTGCCGTGGCAACCCTCACGGCCTCTTAAGCGCTTAAATGAGATGTATATTGGATCAGTCCGTCTTATTACTCTTTTATAATCTTTTTTTTTTACTCCTTCTGTTCATCCTTGGTTTGGTTCAGGGTTTAGAAGCTCTGGCTCGGGGGTGGCAGACATTGTAGTGTGATTTATTTTAAGAGACACCGCTGCTATGTTCAGTCGAGGTCGACGCGGTTGACTTAATTATCACGTCAGCGCCGAGGAATATGTATTGTTTCGCTAATTGGAGCATTCTAGGCGATCTTCCATTCAAGTCTGATAAGCATCGCGTCTGTTGAGGTCACAGTGGAGGGTGTGGCTGTTGCACGCAGTGAAAAACACACACACACACAGCAGCTCTGTAACACACACCGCCAGTGTTGAGTTTTTCTCAAGAATTGCTTTCACAGCTGAAGCGTTTGCGGTGACGTGGCCATGTTTAACGAGGAACTAGATGACTTGCTGCAAATGTACTGCTCGAGATGTGAGAACAGTTCGGTTTACAGAATTTCTCTGATTCCTTAGCAAATGTTTTCCATCATTACCGTACAAGGCACTTGCTGTGATCTGGTTATGCGCCGAATGAACCCACCAATTTAAATGAACACCGAGTTTATCGTAAACATCAGTTTGCAGACTCGCTTGCTGGAGTTGTACAGTAAATAGTTTCCTGTGCAATTCGGGATTATTATTATTATCATTTTTGGTCATTTTTAATTGTTCTTTTAAATATTGTGTTTCTCCACCACTTTTTCCTGGATGGTCACATTTATTGCTTCATCTGGCGTCGTCACAGCGGTGTCACTGTATTCCCAGACCCAACAACCCATTATGCTTTTTACACATGTCACACATGTCATTTGAATGTAAACACACGTGGTTTGTACAGCAATGAGATTCTTATTTTGCCCATGTGTTCGTGTTTGCACAGTGCGTTTTTAAAAAAAGCGAAACATGGGCATCAGCGTGTCATCGTCTCTGTCGCCACAGCTTCCTGTCAATGTCAGAAGAAACAACAACATACAAACCCCTCAAAACAACGACAGCAATAATGATACTAACAATAATAAGGAATAAAAAGACTTGACAGCACTACTGCCAGCCATAATACTGTTATGTGTCTTAACTTTTCCTATGTGACGAGTGGCGACGATGAACGACTTGTCACATCAAATTAAACTACACTTAAGGGATTGTTTGCATTAATGACTTAATCTGTTGCCTTAACTGAAAAAAAATGCTCTTTCATATGTTATTAGTGTCAAGTCAAATCCGGGATTTTCTGCAGCTGATACTCGTGTTACAGCCGTGTGCCTATTTTCCTTCAGCATTTGCACATTGTTGTACCGCAATGTGTTTTCCTCATTTAGTCCGTGATGTATGCAACTGTTGTATCACTCAGATGACAGGATTTTGGCCCTGTCTTCTTTTTTTTTTGCTTCTGAGTGGCTAAATGTTGCTCCAGGGGGACTGGCACAGGATACTGCCTTATGACTGTATTTACTGTTTGCTGGCTTTCAGGAAGTGCCAGAGCCCCCCACCAGGGACCAGTTTGGACAATTTGACTGGCTTCACTGACTTGGAAGGAGGGAAAGAGGGGAGGGCCTGTTCTTGGGGTGTTTTTTTTGTTTTTGTTTAAGGAGACAAGCATACAGAGAGGCAACAAATGGCACCCGCTGGACGGTCTCCCCATCCAGTGCAAGTGTTTGCTGCCCCAGCAGTGCAGTTTAGATTAGACTCCAGTCATTGTTCCGTGACTTCCTTCGCTCTTTTCCGTTTCTTCCTTACAGATAGGTTACCATGGAAATACCATAGTTATGAGACAGTCACGGCTAGACTGAGTTCAGCTAGTCTGAACCAGCAATGGCTGGGGAATGTTGTGTAAAATAGCAGGAGGCCCAGACTTATTTAAACGGCAGACTTCACCTCCTTGTTAGAAACATTTCTAACAGAAACAAGACTTAGTTTGTTAACAACCTGACCGAGTGTAGAAATAACTTGATGAGAGATGTGTTATGTCACAACAAATGAGAGATTCAAGCTCCAGACTAAAGAAGAGTGATGACCACTTCAAGGTCCTGCAGTGAAGTGTGCTGTCTGATGTCCAAGACAAAAAAGTAAATCGTGTACCTACGTGTGCATATTGATGATACAGCCGCTTAATCTGGGAATGTGTCCGTGCTGTGCGCATGAAGGCAGTCATGCAGTCTTATGACTGTGGCACAAGGCAAGAGGCTAGGAATGGCTGTAGGAGAATAACAAGTCACATTATTAATCAGCCGTTAACAGCTGGATATTTTCCTGAAATGAGAGGTTGCGTAACATCTCATAAAAGCGTCACCTGCCTTGCACGTACCTGCCCGTTTGCACGAGGCGCTCAATCATCTCCTTCTCCTCTCCCCTCACCATCTTTTCCTTCGTCCTTTCTCTGTAGGTAAAGCATTTGTTCCAAAGCAGAAACCAATAGAAACACGCAAGGAGGAAGTCACAACCCTCGATCCAGAATTAGAGGAAGCCCTGTCCAGCGCCACAGACACAGAACTGTGTGATCTAGCAGGTAAGCATGAACGTGTGTCTTTGAGGAAGCTTTAAAAAGCACGGCTCTGTATCAGGGTTTCGTTGTGTGCCGCACACACACTTGCAGAGAAACTTTCAGTCCGCCCGAGCTCCGTCTCTGCTGGGACGGTAAAACACAAGCTCCTTTCACCCCGACTGTCTCTCCCAAGGCACCGTCTTTTGCTGTGTGTGACGACAGGGTGAACAAAAGGGCTCGCTGAGCAAAATAACACCGCTTGTCTGCCATGACCTCCAGATTTGGTTACCCTTCATTCACTTACCGGTGAATTTCTGAACCCTGGAGAACGCACGCGCACAAACTGACAGAGTCTCTATTTTGCTTTTGTTCGCAGCAATCCTGGGTGTTCACACACTGGTCACCAGCAGTCAGACGTATGATGGGACTAAAGGGGGTTACAACAGTAAGTATGATCATAGAATTAAATGTTTTTACTCAAAGGTCCGAAAAAGATCAACTTTTTTGACATCGGGGTGTCTTTTTTTTCCTAGATGTGATCAAAGGGGAGAAGATGAACCCAGTGTTTGACGAGCCTCCCAATCCCACTAATGTAGAAGAAACTCTGCAGAGGATAAAAAGCAACGACGCCTCCTTAACAGAGGTCAACCTCAACAACATTAAGGTACGCAAACACACGTGTGTGTGTGTGTATAGAGGATAGAGTGCACTCACATGCTGTGGTATACCTCTGGACCGACAAGAGTCTTGTCTTTTCCAGAACATTCCAATTCCCACGCTGAAGGAACTCGCCAAAGCCATGGAGAAGAACACGCAAGTCAAGAAGTTCAGCCTGGCGGCAACACGGAGTAACGACCCGATTGCTGTGGTGAGAGGGAGCGCGGTGCAGGCTTTTTGAAACGGCTTTGTTCGCAGCTCGTAGCTTTGTGCTCTTACATATTTCCTCGTTCCGCCTCGCAGGCGTTCAGCGACATGCTGCGGGCGAACAAGACGTTGCGAAGTTTGAACCTGGAGTCCAACTTCATCACCGGGGCAGGGGTGCAGGCTCTGGTGGACGCGTTGCGAGACAACGATACACTCACAGAGATCAAGATAGACAACCAGGTATCAGATTGCTTTGTGACACACATATATGCACATACACACACACACACCAAGGCTTAAGAAAAAATCTTTTTTCTTTTGTATTTCTCCTTTTTTATTTGTTTTTTTTTTTATTGCTGTCATCACTCAGGGTCACTGCAGGTGATTACAGGGAACTGAGGAAGTCCTTGTGCTCTTTTAAATAAAGCGGTTTCACACAGACTAAAGTAGTAGAAGATGTTTGTGTTACGCGTTAGAAGGTGCCAACTAACACAAACCACTGCCTGAAATAAAAAAAAAAGACCAGTAGAGAGTTTCCAGTAGTTTAAAAAGAAGTTAAACCATATATCTGAGATCCAAATCGGAGTCTAGTAGTATTTTCTGCTTTAAACCAAAGTGAAGCTGCAACTCTGATGCTCAGATCTCGACCTCTGTTCATTTGTGTGTTTCAGAGGCAGCAGCTCGGTACTACCGTAGAGATGGAGATAGCTAAGATGTTGGAAGAGAACAACAGCATAGTGAAGTTCGGCTACCACTTCACCCAGCAGGGACCTCGCTCCAGAGCTGCCGCAGCTATCACCAAGAACAACGACCTGGGTATGACACACACACACACACACTTACTCACACACACTGTGCAAAAGCTGGGCGAGTCGTTGCCCGTCACATTACCTTCCACCTGGTCTCTCTTCTGGGAGAGCGAACGGCGACGAATCCAGCATCTCAGCAGTACATCTGCCTTTCCAGCGTCCACAGTGACGACCTCTCCTCTCTTCTAGCTCCTCGTCCTGTCAGAGTCGCAGTAGTGCAGGTGTGGTGCATGGGTGTGTCGTGTTTTGAATGAAACATCCACTGCATTAACAGTGTGGGGACTTGACACGGTGTGATCATACAGCTTTAAGAGTGACAACGTCTCACTTCTTGTTTTGCGTACACGCTGACACACGCCGTTGAAATGGATGACAGCGTAGCTCATCGTGACTCACTTAGTGATGATCATAATAAACTAACAGGCCTGTGTAGGTTAAAGGTTGTGTGGCATGTTTGAAGTCCTTGTAATTTTTACTCGGTCAATCAGTTGATTTATTTTTTGGGCGGGCGGGGCGGCGATAAATATTCATACTTTTCCTCTCTAGTCCGCAGGAAGCGAGTGGAAGGGGACCTGTAAGCACGGAGCCCACCCCGTCTCCCAGCCAATCCTGTTGTTTCATCTCACCGTGTGGAATAATTTCAGCCAATGCCCTGGTCTCATCTCACTGTGTGGAAACTTTAGTCTTGTGCCAAACTGTGGGGCAAGGCGCGCTCAACCAGAACATACATCTGAGAAGAAGGGAAATAACTGGAATTGCCCTCTCCCATACACATGTTCATACTTATGTTTATTATTATGTTATTGAAGGTGTAAATCTGATTAGTTTTTAGTCATTTAATTTCAGCTGCTCCTTTTTTTTCTTTTTTCTTTTTTTTTTTGAGCCTTTATATGACCTGTCCATATTTTTTATTTGCTTTTTTTTTCCCTTTTATATTATGCTATAATCATGTAAATGAAACATGAACATTACCAAGTAACAGAAACAATGATAACGGCTTTGTTAAAACAATAACTAACCTTGAGTAACCCCCCTGTATCCTCTACTATGATCGCTTGCTGTTGAGGCCTAAGCTTCCTTTGGAATTCCTGTATTGAACCAGCAGAATGATGGAGATAGTACAGATCCAGCTTTAGATAACACGAGTTATCAAACGGTAATGTCCGTTATCGCGTAATAACCCGCTAACTCTTCCTTCTAACGTTCCAGATCGCATCACTGTAGTACATTCCCATCTGCATGGTGGTTTGCAGGTGTTGTTTATTGGAGTTGCCTTGTAAAAGCCGGCGTGACGTCCGTCTGTTGTGTGTTTAACGGTTAAATGTGCGCTGACCTCATGCTGCAGTCAGCCCTAGAATAGATGCTGGCTCTCGCCCCTTCTATGAATTTAATGCTGTAAGTATCGATGCTGCAGTATTTTATCATTCTAATTACGGTTTTAGTCTAAAGACGGTTCAAATTCGAATGTTCTGATCACTTTTATCCCTTAGCGGGAAATTATCATTCGGTTTCAAGTAAAAAATGCAGTACTGTGCTGTAAAAGGAACAGGATATTAACCCCCCGTCTAGACTGAGGACGCTTTGACCTGCTCTTACAAATGTTGTTGTAAATGTCTGCTCAGCACACCGGGTTTCTCTGATGCTTAACCATGCCAAAGACTAACACATGCAGTGCTTAAAATATCAATATCGAACTCAATGCTCATTGGTTCGGGTATTTGCTTTGGCAGCTTCCTCTCAGTACAGATCTGGGAAAGGAGTATGAGGGTTAACAGCAATGATCTAGACGTTTCCTTGGATCATGTCATTCCATCCCCCCCCCCCCCATTTATAACAAAATGTTCAGCAAGTTGCTTGGTGAGATGTGAGGGAGAGTTGGCGTGTGTGAAACATCTCAGGTTGCGACTACTTGTGAAATGCTCCTCATGAACGACATCTCCCGGATAGAAAGTCTTGTACAGATAGAAGCACTCTTCTTTCACTCCCTCACACAAACACTCTGAGCTCTCAGCAGTAGCACGTCATTCGTCGATGCAACATTACGTGACAACACGCTACGTGTGCCTCAAAACTGAACTTCCGTAGGTACACTAACCTGCTTGAGATGGGTGTAACGGGACTAATTCAGGAGCTACTTGAAACTTGTATATACTGTTTATGTGTAATAGGAACAATATACCGGCATGAAGTCTTCACTTGTGAGCATCATGTTTCTGTCGACCAAAAAAAACGCTCTTTCATCTTGACAGCCTCACATTCCTCGGACAAAAAGCTGTACGGCTGAGTTCACCTCTTTTGGGTTTTATATCTGTGCACTTCTGCCATGATCATGTCCGCTCGTGTCTCTTCTTGGACCTTTTATTTTTGTTTTGTTTTTTTCTGTGCTCTTGCTGGTGGACAGTCAGCTAAAGTGGAAAACCCGCTTCTTTGCTTGGGCTTGTTGAGAATATTCTGTGATTCATAATACTGTATGTATATTAATTGTAAAACGCCATCTCAAATTCAAAGTGCACACACACACACACACAAACACACACTTTTATGTGTGTATCACTTAAATCTGCACAACTCATTGCTGAGGGTTTTTCTTTTTTTTTGTACCTTAAATCTAAACCCAGGTGTATACTCGACATAAGGAATATGTACTATAATAAAACCACAGAACTGGTAAAACGCACTGCTGAATATAAAACATCCTCAACAATAAATGTTTTTACATACCCGGCCTATGTGCTATTCTTTGCATTTTGTTTTTATTAACCCCTAAAACGAATTATTACGGGATAGATTGTCGACCCAGTTTCCTCTTCTCTCCTCAGTTGTCATGGCGAAGCTCAGTTGTTGACAAAGAAACTCTGCTCCGCCCGAAGTGACTGATGGCTCCGCAGAATTTTAACTGTGCTTGTGCTTAGAAGTTAAAACTATTAGCAAAGTCAATAATGAAACTTCAAACTCAACTATATTCTATGATATATAAAAAATAATATATCCATCCATTATCTATAACCGCTTGTCCTCATTAAGAAATATTTACTTAATATTATATATATATATATATATATATATATTTAAAAAATTAACCCTAGTTACTCTTACTCAGCAGATTCCTATCTTATTAGAACATACACATGATTATTCATTTAACAGTATGATAAGGATATTTATGACGAGCAGAAAGATTAACTGCAGGACAAATCAAAGGTCATACGTTACAACCAGGCAGAGGGAGACGTAGGAGGTGCAGGTGGTGCAGATGTGGATGTTAATAGTGAGGTAAATGCAGCCAAAATTAACACACTGAAGAAAACGTTTATTTGCAGTCTGCAGTGATTCAAATAAAAAAAAAACTACATCATCCGTCTACCATCCTCCCCCTCCTCCTACCATGGCCCCAGTGTTGTAGCCAAGACCATCTAATCCAGTCATGACCAAGAACACAAGACGGACTCAAGACCAAGACTTTGAGGGGTTGGGCCAAAGACCAAGGCAGGGTTGCACTGAGTCAGGATCAGGACTCTGAAGAGTTTTGGCAGATTGCAGCCAACTAGCTAACTAGCCTTGTTAGTCTGCATGGCCTGACACTAAGCTTATCTCGCTTTAAAATACTTCCTCTTTAGGTACTAACAAAAGTATGACATGGACCCAGTCTTCTCAGTAAGTGATGCATTGCACAATTACATACTGTATGCAGCTTGCAGATGAACTCTTTGTAGTTTAGGTGAAAGCCACAGGTTCTTCTTTTGTCTCCAGCATTCACTTTCCTTGTGTGGAGGGGGTCGAGGAGGAGTGACAGCCATTCAGTCACAAAAAATGACTAATGATGTTTACACGACAATGCTCAAGCGATTTCGTATCCTTACAGTTGTGGTCTTGACCAGTCTTGAAGTAGGAGACTGAGGCCTCCAAAAAGTGGTCTTGAGACCAGTCTGGTGACCAGGAATGATCTAAAGGTTCCCCCAGAGGGTCCACTGGGGTTAAAGAGTCTAAAACAAGATCAGACTTGAGTCAACAGCCACGCTAAAGGCTGAGTATGCAAACAATGACAAACACTGCTTGAGCAGATACGGTGTTTACTATGGTCTTTTCACTTTCTTACTTTGGCATGCTAATTAGCACTTACCACATAGTGTAGCTGTAGCTGATGGGAATGCCATTAGTTTAATTTGCAAATAAAACATTTGGCCTGATGATAGCGCTGAATGGAACGGATCACTTAAGTCAGCGGGCTTCGTCCACTGCAGACAATGACTTTGTAAAATATGTCAACCTGACAACGCCAAAGGAGAAGACAGTAGGATTCATCTTCTGAGGGCCACGAATGTCTGTACGAGACACTGAGATATTTCAGTCTGTACCAAAGTGGTTGACTGACTGGCTGACTGAACCATGCTGCCAGCATTAGGTTAAAAAATAATGTCAAACTGTGTGTAAAGCTGCCTGCGGCCACATCTCAAGTTCAAACAGTATTTTTTCCCCCTCACTGATAGACATGCCTCTTTGGTTTGGGAGGTTCTCTCGTTTATGTATGCACCCTATAATCAGGTCCAGTTTTTCAGATTGTTTGCACATGCCTGAGAGATGATGTAATGCATATGACTCCATCTTTTTCTGGGTTTCCTGTGCCAGAGCGCTGCGGTGAGCTGCTGTCAGAGAAAACTGCGCTGCTGGCAAGGAGGGGGGTTGTGTAAGTGTGCGCGCGTGTGTGTGTGTGTGTGTGTGTGTGTCTGTGTGTGTGTGTGTGAATGACACAAGTGTTTCCACTCTATGTGAATAAAGAGAATGAGAACAGCAGGTTTATGTCATGTCTGTAAATCTCACCAGAAGGCATAATTTCAAAGGAAAAATCCAAACCGACAATCAAAATCTGACAGTACAGTTGTGTGCTTATGTAAGTACAGTACAACTGTTCCCTCAGACCAGGACTATTATTAAGCACTGCTCCTCTGCATGAAAAAAGACTATAACTAACAGCTTATATGTCTTTATTTGAATTTGATGCTCAGTCATAAATCAGGTTATATTTTTAGTTTTAAGTGAATTTTGGAGTCTGTGGAAACCAACGATGATGAAGCCTTACAGCCAACGATGATGAAGCCTTACAGGGGACATTCATGAGTTATTTCTTGCTTGCCTGCTGACTGAACATCAAGGCTTTTGCGAAAATCTTAACCAGTTATTCAAATGCTGAATATGAAATGGCTGATTTTCACTTTGGCATGAACAGTCTGATCATATGAAAGCAGCTCAGTCCAGGTTTAAGCATCGCTGGATAGACTCCAACGCTGGAGTCGACTTGCCTCCACATGAACTGCAGTGACGCAAAAAAAAAAGAAAGAAAAAAAGGCAGCAGATGTTGTAAATTTGCAGATATGACCTTGTGTCTCCTCATCCTTTTCAGAAATGTTTGGGCTGACGTATTAATCTGAGAGAACGTTTTGAGCCAGCGTGTCTTCACATCAGTTTTACCCCCAACACCGCCCCTCTGCCCTCGGCTTTACCCCCCTCCTTGTCTCCCTCTGTCAGCTCTCACAGGGGGGGGGCTTTGTTCTTAAACAGGTATGCTCACCTGGAGCTATGCAGCTGATTTTCCAGCAGAGTAGTGAGTCTGGTCTGCCAGCACTGAACAAAGCTCTCTCTCTCGCTCTCTCTCTATCATGACCTCATGCGCTTTGTAAACAAAGACTCACAGATTACAAGAGAGAGGAGCGGACGAGAAAGGCTTGCACTGTACTGTATTCACAAAGAGCCAAAGCAAAAGGTGTGAGTCAATCATTTATTGAATATAGTACTATACCACTCGAAACGTGTTTATTTTAGAGGAAAGCAGATGACAAGCTGAACTAACACTCTCATTTCAAGTGTGGAACAGCTGAACTCACTGTGCTGCTATCTCAACCTCAGGGCTGACATGCTATCAGGATGCACCGTGTCCTCTAAACACTGCCTCGTCATGCCTGACTGTGTTATGTTAATGCCCTAACTGATTGAGAAAAAGTCAGCAACATCTGTTGAGTGTGTGTTTGATCAAGCCCAAATCTGTGCAACTGTTTGGCTAAGTGTATGTTTGGTCTACGAGCAGACAGATGACTGTTTGTGTAAGAAGTGACGGAGTGGAGATGTGCGAGCCATGTACAACGAGCCATGAATAGCCCTACTGAAGAAAATGTGTGTCCTGTCTAAGTGTTTCTTTAACAGGTATATTTCAGGGAATCCCAAAACTCTGCAGTATTAAGCTTTTCCTTCATTTGGTTTTAAAAATAGTAAGTTATCCCAGCCTCATAATGTCAAACACATTCTGCCAGAGCAATCCACATCCAGAGTGGAAATATCATTATTAGCACCGCTATAAAACGATGGCTGGCTCTCCAAATCTTGTGGGCTTGATGGTAATAAAACGTTTACAATTTAAAGAACCGCTCGGGCGTCTAAACCTTTATTTTCCATTATACAAAGGAGTGTATCTCGCTAACATTTAATGTTGTTGCACAGCATCCAGATCAAAAGTACTGTACTGTGATTACTTGGAACATGGCTGTATATTAATCATATTTATGGATAAACAACCCCATGAATCAAACCAAACCAAACCAACCAGTTATCATCATCATCATCATTCGTCTGAAGTGTGTGGAGTTCTGGATTACTGACAAATGCACACTCATTGGTTGAAAGATTGTGTGTGCAGATTTACAGTAACTTCCATAAACCACTGGCCAACTTCCATGCATTAATTCCATTATGTGTTGTTGTGAGATACATACATGTACAGGTTTTATAAAGTATTACATGATCATACAGGCATATTTCACTTCATTAATGTGTTTCCAGGCGTTGTACGATTGACTGGTGATTTAATGGCACCATCTGGTGGTTGAACATATTCAGGATTCAGCACAGGCTCAATAACACAGAAAGTCCAGTAGGGGTCAGAAAAAAACAGACTTATTGTAGAGTTCCTGCATGTGTCTCATATTGATCAAGTTTTCTATGATAGGGTGCTGATTGATGTCCTCTGTCTGCACTCAGCTTCACATAGATGCATACCTTTAATATTATTGTCATCCATAGACACAATGTTCCACCTCAAGATTTAAAAAGTGTTGTAAACAAAAATGCAGCCATCTGATTCAGTTGGTCAAACTAGTTTGACGTTAAGATGTGGCTCACTCCCTCCTTAATAAACTGACTGCAGGAGAGATATTGCTCTGATTGCAGGATCTTCTCTCCCAAGACCTGTGGGTGCAGTTGGATCAGGAGGCGACCCAGGAGATTGTCGTCATGGTAACGTTGTGACAGATGACTCACGTTGCTGCCTGTCCCTCCTCTTTGTTTCTTGTTTCCTTTTGTCCTTTACGAGAAAGACGAGGGTGGAGCGATACAAGTGAAGTAATCTGATTGTAGGTCAGTCTGTCAATACTCTTTCCTATCTCCTGTTGCTTTGACTCCTGAGTAGATCCCAGGAGCTCACCGTCGATTGGATTTCTGATGCCTTTCCTGTCACAGAATAACAGTGATTTTTGCTTCTCGTCCTCTTAACATCAGCAGAGTTGCCAGGGGTATAAATATCAACAGTGCAGGAAGTGTTGTTGCACTGGGGCCTGTGGGTGGTGGGGGCCGTAAAGAGAAAGCAGGCCCTCCAACAATGTGTTAGGGCAGATAACAGGTCATTGTAAGTGATTCAGATTCCACCTCAGACATAAACATGAATTCAAAAAGAACACTTTTTAAATGAGTAATTTATAACAATGATATGTTTATTCAACATAAAATATAAAAAACTATTCAATCAAATTGATAATGTCTTATTTTCATTTGCATGAGTGATTGGTGTTGTCATATCAAGTCTCTATTTGATCATATGATTATACAATATACGACAACTAAGGCCTGTTTGTAAGCTTGCAATGGGGCTCATTGTATCTCAACTTACCTTACACTACTATACCAGTGTGCACTGGACATTTGGTCCAGAGCAAAGATGTGGAACAGATACGACATAAATAATGAAGTGATTTGCAGTTGAATCTCACATTGAGAACATGTTTAATGTTTAATTAATGAATTGAGCTCCCTCCTCCTGATTTCTCTGTGTACTCATACATTTAATGACCTAATTTCCATTAGAAAATACCAGACAGTGAGATTACTGCACCATCATCCATGACCAAGGGAGACTAATTGAATAAATTAATAATTCAGAGTTCATGAATCCACTTGTTGCTTCCCAGTATTTGTTCCTCAGTGAGTTAGCTTTCATGAAGGTACATTCTTGTGCATCCCAAAGTAGCACCTGCAGTCTTTGTGTCCCCGTTAATATTACTACCTTTCACCAACACTGCATTAAAATGACAGATTGTGCTCATAATATTTGCACCATCTGTACTTTTTACTACCTATGAGTAGTCATCATGTGGTTTTAGTGTCCTAACGGAGTGAAAAGTAATAGAACAACCTCCAGGGTTCAGTAGACTACCTTTCTGAGTTTTGAATAATCATGAATTATACCGAGTGCACAGATGACAGGGACAGGAGGCAGTAAAAAAATTTCTACCAGCTACCTTCCAGTAATGAAATACATGATGAGAGGCGTACTGTCTGAGTTCATGTACTGGCTATCGTACAACTTGGTTATTCAACTGGCATTTATCATGTTCATTTATGGCCTTTCATTTTCCATTCTACAATGATTAACTCACCTGTTACAGGCTGCAGGTTCATATCTGATTATGATACTCAGGTTTTCATCATAGTACTACATCATAGAAAAAAAAGATTAGATAATTGGGATTTTATTGCATGTCTTACTGTAAGAAAGCGTCATTTATGTACTGAAAAGCTGATACTGACAATGTATTATTGCTGTGACCAAACACATGAAATCAAAATGTGTTGGGACAAAACATGATTTTTTTAGGAGGGAGTGTTAAATTTAAATGACAGATTATAATTAGAAATGTACACTACCAAGGCATTGAATCAAAACCTTTCTACAATACATTCTAGTTTTAGTGTAAGAACATTAAACCACATTTTACTGCTTGATTTTCCATGTCGTTTTACTGTAACTGCACCAGCCTCGCGTTCATCAAGTTCAAGTTCGTTTCCATTCTAAAAATAAAGCTGAATGTTTAGTTTGTGCAACTGATGTCAATATGATTACAGGGAACATATGAAAAAAAAATCCATGTAGTGTTTGAATAGCCGGTTCCTCATCTGACTTTATGACACTGATATCCCAGCTTAGGAAAATCACTCATATTTCTTTATAGCTTTTGCAGTGATAGTCAAAAACACATTATTTTTACACACGGTTGGTCATGAGACTGTTAACCAGTTCCTCTCACAGATGCCAAAGTTATCCTGCATTTAACAGCACTGGCTCCAGATGTCACATGTGGTGGTTAGTGGTCACAGAGACCTGCTAAATGTTTCCACCCAATGTGAAAGGATCTCTCCGGTCCTAGGGACCGTTGTTCTACAGGTCAGTGCAATTAACATGAAGTAGCTATCTGCTTAGAGGGATAACCAGCATGACACTCAGTCCACACACCTGGGACAGCTCTTTTATGAGTTAGTCATCCATAATGTATGATGACTTTATTACATCTTTTCACCAATCAGTTTGCTTTTCCTTTCTCTCTGTCCTTTTTGTTACGTCTCCTTTGTTGATGAAGGTTTCTGCTTGTTGACTTGCTATTCATTTTTGTCATTAGTTTTGTCAGGGATTACTTTTTCTTACTTTCTGTAAAAAAACAAAAAAGGAAACATAATTGTTGATTGTTAACTTCTCTGTTAATTGATTGGTTTCCCAATAAAACATATTTAAAACAGAATTAACTCATAGCACAGCATCCAAATGTTAAAATTAAACTGAGATAGATCTAACTTTAAATATGTACGGAGGAATTAAAAATGTGCAGAGTAACTCTGAAGATACCCGTGCTAAACATCTATACAAAGACTATATAAAAAGTAGGAAGTGGCGGTGGAAATAAAACTTATTTTATAAAAAAGAAAGAAGTACAAATATGGATAAATGACTGTGTACAGTTAAATTAGGCTGTACAAATGACGTTGTTGTATCTTCCCTGGAGGAAGTTTTGATAGTTTCGTTTCTTAGAAAATGTCTTGGTGTTGACGACACCTTCACCACTGAAAGCTTAAACCTGTCACCTCTGTGACCGGCAACACGTTGACTGACAGGTTGTTTGACAACCGCAGGATTGGGGAAGTTGGCTGAATAAAGCAGTTTAAAATTCACTGCCATAGCTAATAACGTTATACTTGCTGGAACACGCTTAAATAACTAAATGTTGTTGTTTTAGTGCCGTTAAAAATCGTTACATACGTCTGTTTGCATCACAACTGTTATGCTGCAGGGAAGTTAGGAAACCAGCTAAGCTACCGTTGCTAGGCAGTTACCGGAAGTTAGCAATTGCCCTTTCATATAAAAAAATAAGAGGGTTAAGTCCGGTTGGCATCTTCAGTTGACGCCAGATTTATTTTTTTATTACTCTAGCTTATTTTAAATATTTGTGTTTGGTGTTCAAAAAAAGTTTCAATCAATGTTCGTAATTATCATATTAGTCTGTAATTTTATGAATTATTTTGAAAGTGTAACCGGAAACTGTATTATTGTTCTTCCTCTCGGACGCTAAGACGTTTTTACGTTTTTACGTCAACGTAACGGATCTATGACAAACGCGAGCCGTGAGGCAGTGGTCCCCGAAACATGTCTGTTATCCCCCGGGTTGACATGCCGACTATGACCGGGGATGGGAATCTTTCTGCCGCCTAAATCTGCGAGTCACTTCAGTGCAGCGAGTCAACCGGAGCGTTGAAACCAACAAAGGCGACCGGGCTCTTTATTTATTCAAGAGAAGATGGCGGAGTTTTCGCCCGTCCTGCCGATGCGGGATGGAGGGGGACGGTTTGGTCAACCCATCTTCCCTCGGTCCAGGTCCGGTTCCGAGTCAGAGAGCGAACTGTCCCAGAGCCTGGCCCGGACCAAGATCCGTTCATACGGAAGCACAGCTAGCGTCACGGCCTCACTGGGGGAGAAATACATAGAGCATCGGGTTACAGACAGTGATACTCTGCAAGGGATTGCTCTCAAATACGGTGTTACGGTAAGACTGCCACACAAGCACTGCAATGATGATTTGTGCATTAATGTTCACCTTGATAAGACGATCTGAATATGAAATCTGTCCTCACTGACTGACAAGAGAAACACAACATCACGCATACGTCCTCCTCATCATGTTGCATATCAAGTTGCTCCTGAATTCATTGATCTATCAGGATATGTCCCCTTTCAAAATCAACGTCAGTCCAGAAATAGCACATGAAAGCCTTTGAGTACACAGTCTTAGACTGGCAGCAGTCAGAGAGTCTTAGAAATGTTGTTGCAGCATCTTAAAGGCCTAATGATTTTTGACTAAACACATTAAAGAGGAGGACTTATTGACCGGATATCAGCAGAAATTTAATATAATATTCATAAGTATGTTTTAATTCCATAATCCTCATCATCTAGATCCACCACGTTGCACCATAACGTTTTGTACGGTAGCCCAGAATGGACAAACCCAAACTCTTGAGTTTCACATCCACCACAGTTCACAATTCGCACTTGGAAGTGAGAGGTGAAGCGAGGGATATTCAGTCGTTCGCCATATGCAGCCACGCCACTAAATGCCACGACATCCCACAAACTACTTCCATGTTTCACTTCATCTCGGAGGGAACAACAGCAACAATAGTGATAGGGTTCACTCATTCATTTAACTTTCATTTCCACATCTGCGAACACCAGCGAAGTGAAAGTTGTGGTGGCAGATGTGGTGACAGGTCTGACAGGCCACAATAATACACTTTTTAATATTTTATCAATGAAGAGGTGAGGAATTCCTTTAGAGGACACAGAATGCCCAGGCATGCTCCTGCACACAACATTCAATGTCAAAGCAAAGTGCAGACAGCTAATTGAGACTTAATGAATAATGCCAAAGTTTAGAATCAATGATTTTTACTGGGGAGTTTGTGTCCAAAGATGGTTTGAATTCTCTCTGTGGAAGAATGGATATGTGACATGTAAAAACTACTACATCCAGAATATTTGAAGCCTTACTGTCCTGTAGACAAAATACAAGCTTGAGATATTTTCTACTTAACTATGTTTGTTGTACCAAAACACCGAGGCGAATTATTTGCATGTGAAAACCTGCTTTGCAACACTGACACGGTGTATTTATTTTGAGGTGTCATCTGGTCCTCGGGTCTAAGCTTAAGCAAAACAGGGAAGAAGTTGGTAGATTAGTCATAGAAGTGATGATACTATTTTAACGCTGTCTCTTTCTCTGTCTCCCAGATGGAGCAAATCAAGAGAGCCAATAAGCTGTTCAGCAATGACTGCATTTTTCTGAGGAACAGCCTCAACATCCCCGTGGTGTCGGAGAAGCGCTCCATATTTAATGGACTGTCTCTAGAGTCTCCTGACGGGGACGGCGAGGTAGCGTGCCAGGAGGCAGACACACCCTGCGTTGTGACGCAGGATGTCGAGGGACCCACGCCTCCCCCTTCCCCGCCCCCCGCGGACTCCAAACCCCCCCAGCCTCAGCCAGAGGAGCTATCAGCCAAAGACTTCTTACAAAGATTGGACTTGCAAATTAAACAGTCAAAGCAGGCGGCGCGCAGGCTGAAAGAAGAGGAAGAAAGGTGAGGTGTCGAACAACCGTCGCCCAAAATGACACTTCTTTTACTGTGTGTGTGTGCGTGCAGGTGTGCGCTCTTTCAAAGCAGGCTGTGAGCGCTCATTGCACGTAATTATCGGCCGGTATCCAATCAGATGGTGGGAGTGATTGCCCACTGTTGCCTCTTTCAAATAATGGATACCTGTCAGCAGCAAATGAGGCTACTGTTTCTTGGATTTGGCGTTGGCCACTGAGGGATCATAAATGCTGAGTCATTTCATTTCTGCCCGGCTCTCTGAGCTGGTAGCATGTTTATAAGGTTTAGTAGACAGGAGAAAGTCTTTGGCGTTTTGTCACTGTGTTGTTGGCGTTCACAGTTTCATTTTCTCACCTTAGACTTGCAGTGCTTCTAGGAAACGGGGCCCAGACTCTCATCCCTGAGCTCAGTTTAGGTGACTGTCAGAAGTCCCGATCGGCGGGACAAGAGTCGGAATGAATGGGGGCAAAAATGTTGTTGCAAAAGGAGAATCGAACAGGATTTTTTACAATCTGCTGCACTAGTCAGATGCCAGGTTATGCAACAGTCAGGTGTTCAGGAGATTTGGCCTGCTGAATCAGGCATGAGCACATCTCCCTGACGCTGCATGTTGAGACAAGGAGCACTGTCAGGTCTGCTGTGTAGCGAGGTTGTAATGGATGCCCGGCATACACCCATTCACAGAAAAACAGGCTTTGTTGGTACTATCTGTTTAGTCAGGACTGAGTCACACTGCAGCAGTTTCTTCAACAGACATGGAGTGTGAGCTGTTTTTCCACTTCGGGCTCTCTAAAAGTGTTTTGCTCACACTGTTGTGTTTTCAGAATGGATACAGGCTCCTCTTATAGCAGTAGCTGATTTCCTTCCTGTTGGCCTCAGGGTGACACAGCCAAACTGTTTTGGCAGCTGCACTCGCATCAACCGTCCCTTGTTATCTGCTTCCTTTTATCCCCGGTTGGTCTGAAATCAGGTTGCACAACTTTTAAGATCTCTTGCGGAAGAAACATCTAAACACTACGTGCATTCAATTCAACCTCAGAATAAAATCTAGTTTTCCTGCGTCCTGTCAATTTCATCTAAGGCTCATCTTCATGTGATAAAGTCATTACTTGGTCCATGTTTGAAATACTGCTACTCTTGGTCCTCTCTGCCAGCGTATCAAGACAATATTATAGCAAGCATTTCATTATTATATGATCACCGACTGCACAGCATCTCCTATTAATTTTGTCATGCCAGTATCTCTAGATGTGTGTTTTTTTTCCTCAATGGCTCAAGCCTTTAGCAAATGCTCAACGCAAAGTTTAAAATGTCTACCTACCTACCTACTGTTTACCTACCTACCGTATTAAAGCCCTGTCTCCTGACTCCAGCCACATCAGACGCTGGCCTGTCGAAGTGCAGTGTGCTCAGACAAACAGAGGCTCACTCCGGTTGTTTCCACACAGTCCCAGAGCAAACACGGAGCGCGTGCCTGCCTGACGTGACACAAACCACAGAGCACTTAAGCTAAACTGTAGGGAGCAGCTGCCTGATTTATCCGTTTTCTTATCTTAATATGTCTTATTTTGATTTTGATAGCATGAAGGTACATTAGGAAGATTTTCCTCTGCCTGAAAAATGTGGTTACGCCATAAAACAGGAGTTAGAAAATGACTGAAGGGAAGAAAGAAAGGATGATACGGATAATAAATCCGCCTAAAAACTGTTTTTATACCAAATTAGATGCAGGGAAAGTTCAAATTTATGATTCAGAACATTTTAATAGTAAAGTAGAACACTTTTGATTTAAAGCATTGTTAAATGTGTGAATGTATATTACTACAGGAAATATTTGTTATTAAAAAACAATCAAGTTTGAAGTTTTAACTCATCAAGCAGGTCATTCTAAAATCTGGAGGCCCTCTGGTTACGTCTTGACAGCAAACATATTGTTCCTGGGAAGTGGAATCAAGTCTGCAGCTTCACTTCATTCATCATCAGATATCACCAAACTTCAACAGGTTGTTCCTCAGATCAAGGCCTCACTCTCTGCCAGATTTCAAGACAGAGATATCCATTTGCTTGAAAGTGGTTATAATGTGCGCTCAGACCAGTTTGCTCTCCATTAGATCCCCACACGACGTTTGTGGAGTCTACCAGAACCGATCCACGAACGGCCTCACGAAGACCGAATAGCACTCAGCACTTGTTAGCGAGTTCTTCATGGTTCAAAAGATTGATCCCGTCACGCCTCAGGATGTTTTCTAGTCAAGGGGAGGATGAAAGAAAATCACTAACGTCATAGCAACATTCTCACAGCCTCCTACCGCTACTGTTCTGTCTCCCCTTTCCTGCAAAGTCACGGTGTAAAACCTTCCTATTGATTCCTTATATCGTCTAATTAATTGTAATCCTTGGCCGCTAGACTGTTCTCTCAACCTTGTGAGCAGTGGCAGTTTGAACGTGTAGGGCAGGTTTTCTAATTGGAGGATTTTGTGCATTTTCTGAAGAGAGTGACGAGTCGACGGCAAGATTTGAATTTCATGATTAAGCTTCACACTTCAGTGCTTCACGCAGAAGCCTTTCTCTGGCCAGACGAGCCTCCGGCTGTGACGCAGAACAATACGGCTGTTTGGTTAACCTCATCTATTATTCACACACCTAGACGCTGTGGTAACCAGTTAAGCAGACGAGAAAGACAGAAAAAAAGAGTGTGTGTGTGTGCAATCATGTAAAAATGGGCCTCGACTGTGGAAAGTTTCCAAAAAAAAATTAAAAGAATTTTATCTTCTTATTCGCAGGGGCAACGAGGAGGACGACGCGGCCCCCGCGGCAGCGTACCAGGAGATGTAAAGGACCAGCCTGTTTACCTGAAAGCCTGTCGCATACACACACGGTTACACACACACAGACACTACCTAAAGCCCATCGCTTTTTTTTGTTGTTTCCTCTTTACCTTTTTGCTTTTACCAAACCACGTTGAACAACAAGTGTCATGTTTGCCTTTTATTTATTGATATGCAATTATGATGATGTATTCGTTTGTTATCGTTTTGTACAGTTTTACCGGGAGAATAAACAGCGCAGGGGAGCATCTGATATAAATAGCATCGGCGCAGACGTGCCCGTCCACCCATCATATGCTTCTATAGCTGCTGTACAGAACCCACCTGCTGCATATGTCTACATACACACACACACACACAGACACACTTGCATACACTCGCGGAGTAATTTCAGAAGGATTAGCTTGTTAGACTTGCTAACTGCTTCTGATATTCTAAATCCCCTCCTAGAATAGTCTCATCGGAAAGTATATTCAGGCCTTCCTCATCAGTGTTTACCTTGTACGAGCACACCACAGACCCGGAAGTGGTGCACGGACTCAAAGCCTTTGAATATGTTCCACATGCCTCACGGAAGACGTTTGTTTTGTTTCTTTTCGTCGGGAATAGAAGGGACTGCTCTATTTTTGAGGTGTGAATGCATTATTTATGTGTGTGGAGAAGTGTCTATTACAGCGGTTTTATTGTGCTTTAAATTCTGTTGGTTTCATTTGGGAATATGAGAATAAATATGTATTTAAACCAGACGTGAAGAAGTGTTTTTGTGAGCATCTGTCAATTATCTGTGTTGTTTTTTTCATTATCACAGTTCACAGATAAAGAAAAGGCAATGTTTTAATTGCTTTTAAACTTTAGGAAAAAATCACAAATATTTACATTTAAAAATACTTATCTTCTGTCTCTACATTGATGGAAATGTTGAACTCACAGAGACATGCAGAGAAAAAAAAAATGGTGATGATACAGACTTTGCCCACTAGTGGGCCCCAGAAAGGATTACAGCAGAACAGAACAGAGGAGTACAGAGGGCACTGACATGATACACAAATATATTTTTTGGTAGAATAAAAAGCAAGAATACATTAAGGTCTTACATATACACTGGAGAGAAAAAAAGGAAATATAATAGGCTAAGACAGGTTACACAGAATGAGTACAATTTGATATATGTATAAGTTGCAAAAAGAAAAACAGCTCGGAGACGGTAGGTGATGACAGAGCTACGGCATCGCACGCTCGTAACATTCATTTCTCCCAGGAGTCAGGTTGGAGTAAATGCTAGCGTTTAGTTGGATGTGTGACTTGGTTACATAAAATACTTTTGATTTCTCTCTCAATAACACTCTAGTGATTATTACTCTGTGATCTTAGCGTGCAAATATAATCAGTTAGGTAGCTGTAAAGAGCAATTTGACTTTTTTTTTTTTGATGATAGTATTATTAAATCCCTTCTTGATACATTTTGGGAATGTGTGGGTGGGTGAACGAGTTCCCCTAAGCAGGTAGTTATCGAATACACAGTATATACTTTACCATGCCACGGGAAATAACCGTAAGTAGTGAGGGCTTTTTGCTGGAGATAAAAGTGTAGTAGTGTGTCAGATTCAGTCCTGCAGTTTAGGCCGGGGTGGGGGGGGGTTATGGTGTTACAGGCTGCTGTAGATCCTCTTGATGGTGTCGCCTTCGTCCTTGGCGATGATGCCCTTCTCAATGTATGAATCAACCTGCTGGTCCATGAAGTCCTTCAGCTTGGACAGGTCATAATCTGGACAGACAGACACAGCAAATGATGGGTTTATAATCCGAGAGAGAGGAAGACCGTGGAAGAAGATCACCGGGCTGTGGCGGATGGCGGGAGAAATGATTAAACTCTTGAAGCATCATCTTAAGACAGCACACCCAAACAAGCCATAATCTGGTGTGGTAGTTCATTATCAAGGAGGATTAAGGTCAAAGTTAGCATGTCTGGGGTCAAGATGATACCACATGAAAATCAGACACCAAGCTCCCTGAAATAAAACCTTTACTACCTTCAAACACAACTTTTTCCTGAAGCACCACATTCACCTTGTTCTAGACAAATCATCATCATTTAATATACACCATGAGGCCACAGCTTGATGCGGCTATATATAGAGATGAACACAATCTAACTCTGTGTTATCCATCATGATAACAAATGAGTTTCGGAGAGAGCAAGCAAACAGCTGCTGCCTGCGCTACTTCTCCCTGCTCCAACTGACTCTGAATAAAAAGGGAACAGAAGGACAGAGGACGGCCAAGAAGTCACACAACAACTTCTGCGCCCGCCCTAATGACATTTCTAGCAATTTATTGCGTTACCTCCAGATACAGTCGCTTTGCCGATGACACACGTGACGTGCGCGAGGGATTAACAGAATGTGATTAGAGACAGCGCCACTTCTCTCAATCTTGACTGCGAGGTACCACGAGCCAAAACCAGGATGTCGCCTCTAGGTCCATCTGCTCCTCTGGCTAATCTGCGTAGTGTGTGGGTGTACACACACGCACACACACACATACACGCGCATGCAGAGTCCTAATGGGTGCTTCTGGTAAACACAATAAATGGCCCGTCGCCCGTCCTGTTTCTATGACACTGCTTTTTGGTTGAAAAGGCTTTTGTTCTCCTCCAGCTGTACTTTCCTCTGAAGGGCGCATTGGAGGAGGGAGAGAAAATGAAGTGACAATAAGGGTGAGGTGAAATTTTGAGAGAGAGCGGTTTAATGTGTGCTAGAAAAGTAGGTCCTGATGTGACCCTGATGAGTCCCACTGCAGGGAAAATTGGGTGATTTTAGAGGCACATTGTGTGTGTGTGTGTCTTTTCTGACACCATTATCTGTCTGTCTCCTCTGCCCAGATCACTGACAGGCAGTCAGGGAGGCCCTTGTTGTCCCAGACAACCACTCCACGCACTAGAATGCTAATGAAGTGTCCTATATAGAGCCAGGTCGGAGATGAGCACCGAACAAAACTTCCCCGCTGCTTCGTTCCCCCTGCTCTGGACTCTGCAGGGCCGCTATAAGCCGAGCGACTTTTTCTTTTGTCTGTCTTCATTCAGTGGTTAAGATGCACTCAAGAATCTAGGTCAAACTTTGCTTTTGATGTGTAATTTCTCTGCTGTTTTTTCCGACTGAATCACCTATTAATCAGCTCTTAGAGTAGATCCGGATATTCAACATAGTAAACATAAATCTCACCGAGCTAGAGCTCTTTTTTTTGTCCGATATGTCCTACTGAGATGATTGCCAGTGGATAGATGGCCCGAACAGTCAGAACTCATTAACATTTCATTCTCTGCTGCTTAATGAAGCACCACTGGGCATTGATTTTACACTGTGGAGAGGCCAACAGCAGGATTCTCCTGTGAAGCGAGTACGCTGTGTGAAACTACCATAGTTTTCACAGCTCTGCAGACGGAAGCTGGGTAGTATGCAAATATAAATACACATAAATGCTTCAAGTCTCAAGACATGATCAGACATTGATAGTATCTTTTCATGTTTTTTGTTTTGTTGTGATAGAAGTGCTGATTATGCAACAGGACAGGCACACACACACACACCAACAGGATAAATGTTGAGGAACAGGTAGGAGGGGATAAATGAATAGACTTTGTCTCTGAACAAGGAAGCTGTATCACGAGTAATTAGAACAGACTCATCAAGAATTATCCATATTCATGAGATCTGGAGTGAAGCATCTCTCCCGCGTATCCCACACTCATTTTAATTGCAAATCGTGGGCTAACAAAAGAGGCTTCAAATTTTCTGTTCTTCAGTGTGTGTCGCCTCAGACCTGTTTGTGACCCGGCACAGTTTAGCGAGGGGACGAGGATTTGCAAATGAGGATGTTTTTCTTTTTTTCGCTCTGGCTCTTCAAACTCAGCAAAGATCGAAGACGGAAGAGCGGTTTGGACTAATTAAAACAGAAAATGGTCGTGCATTCAGCAGATGCACAAAACTTTGGTCTGTAGCGGGTTTGTCTAATCGATCTTCTGGCAAGTGTAAGTGTGTCTCACCATCTTTGCCTTCTTCTTTGCTGTGCTTCTTCAGCCACTCAATGTTCTTCCTGATGGCCTCCAGATAAGTCTCCGACTTGCCGGGCTGGTCTGATAAGAGAAAACGAGGACAAGGAGACATGAAAATCTTCCTCTTTTAATGTGTTATAAAGTAAAAAATAATTGAATAACTTCTTCTGTAGTACATTATCACTCAGAGGAGCCAAGAGTATCTTAGACGTATCAATTATTTAAACCACATAATTTTCCTGAAGCAAAACGTATGCTTTATCTGCTTTTACAATGCAGAAGCAGCAGGGACACGCTGGCAGCCAAGAATGTACTTCTACATTAAACAAGCAGCACAGTAAGACGCGTTTTTCCTCGTCCAAAAAGCACCCACTCAGTGTGGAGAAATCATAGCTACAGTGTGAGCAGAGTTTGAGATTTAAGTTAATATTAATAAATGTACATAAATATTACATGATGCAACTCAGTGCAGCTTGTTGACACAGATAGTGCAGAGTTTACTTGATGTTGTTCTGTGTGTACTGCATTTTTCACTGGAATTAATTCCCTGGTTGTAATCCAGCTCTATATTTTATTTTATTTTCCTTTTTTTATGCACGCCGCTGTGTGCGATTGTGCGGATTAGACTGATGAGCCGGTACAGGACGGGGAATAACGGCAGCTGTGACAAGCCCGTAAGTGTTATTGGACTGGCCTAGTTCAGGGCCAAGCAGGGACTTAACTATGATTGGCCTGGACTACACTGTGCTGTTTGTTTCCTATCAGTCCCGCTGAGTGAAAAACAAAAAGGTCTCCGCTATTACATTCAAACTAATTTGAAGACCTTTCACTGAGGATGCTTTGCTTCATTGAACTTATGTGCTGGGACTTTGATATATTTAAGAAATCTGCATTTATTTGAGACACAGAACAAAACAATAAAACCACGATGAAAAAAACAAAACGTCATGCAATTTACAAGGCACAAAGTTGATCATGTTTAAGCTCAAAATGGTATCAAATTATTCTATCAAACTAAACAAACAAAAGGCTAGTTTTGTTTCCTGTGGTCATCGGGATTGGATAGAGGACTGACTGGTCTCAGTTGATGGCTGCTCCTCCTTGGTCGAGTCTTTCAAGTTTTCGTACTCCTTCTGCATCTTGGCTGCCTCAGCTTTGGTGTTGTCGTCCTCATCCAAGTTTTTTCCTGCAGCCACAAAACAGTATTAAAAAGCATTAAAAGCTGTTGCTCAGTTACTGGTAGCAGTTGTTTTTCATGTTTCCTTTTCTATTTATTTAATCTGTTCAAAGACTGAACTGTAATAAACTGTTTTTATAGCTTTTATGGGTTATGTTCTGGACTGTTTCTTACATAGGAGCAGTGACTTCCTGGAGACTGCATCGTTGCCTGACAACTGCATATAACCCTGCCTAAAATATTTCATTTATGTTTTTATATTTAGGCTTTTGTACTGATTAAACAAATAAGATATTCTTGGTGAGCTATAGAGGTGCTCATACATGGATCTGCTGACAAAGCCAGGCTAGCTATTTCCCTCTGTTTTCAGTCATTATGCTAAGCTACGCTAACTGGCTGCTGGCTGCCACGTGTATCATAATATACTAATTACCTCTGGCCATGTTGAATAAAAGTAAATGATTTTATTGATGTTCGACATGATGTTGACTGTTTACCGTTGGGTCCAGTGAAGTCAGGAGGCCCGAGAGACTTTCCCAGCTTGTTCTTCGTCTGCATGGCAATCATCGCGTCCAGGTTCTCTGCATGTGGATGAAACAGACCAACACAACATTTACTTCAGGTTTGATTGTGTCGTCAGTTCACTCCACAGACGCTGAATGGAAACCACTTAACCTTTCGAAAGTCCTACGCTGTTCCTGCGTGAGTCAGAGGGTGATTATCATTAGAAAAGGAGGTTTGACGGTCATGAAGCAAAATGTTTCATAATGTAGGTTATTTACATACTAGACTGAAAAAAATGTACAGTATAAGAACTGCCTTTATATTATTTATCCATAATTTAAAAAAATAATCTAAATCAGGCTGGCAAATGTAAAACAAGAACGACCACGTTTATTTTGAGTGTTCATTAATTTCTCCTGTTACCGCAAACATTATAGCGGGTTATGCTTTCATAACAGGATTTAGAGAAACAGACTCAAAATCAGCCAGAGGATGAGACAAACAGATCATATGGATGAAAGAGACTAAAGTTAAGTGACAACTGATCCTCTCTGGATTAGCAGAGCAGTAAACATGATGTTCAAATGTAGAGGAAGCAGATGTTCCGGAGATACACACACCCAAGAGGTGAAATTTCTATATCAAGTTCTCAGACGACTTTACTGTACGTCGCCCTCTTTAGCATCGTATAAGCACTCTTTATTGTTTATAACACATTATAATGTAGTTGCATGCAGCTATAACAACAAGCTTTTATTGTTGTACAGTACGTCTGCTGTTTCAGACATGCACTTATAAGCACTTATACACTTACACCTGCATTATTGTGTGTTTATTTCATCTTTATGCAGGCCACCGCTTATAAATCCTAAATAGGGACAGTTAATATTCTGTATTATAGCATATATTTTGGTCATTTACTGTTCATTCACCTCTGTGCTCCAAACTAAATGAGAGGGGAAAATATGTCACGTTAGAGTAGGAGAACTGTAGGTTAGGTTCAGATCTTAAGGGAGATTTTCATGGCAACAGAATATTTCATATCGGGATATCAGGACACGAGGACAACAAAGAGACAAGAGAAACAGGAGAGTTTGAGTTCAGCGCCGTAGCTGAGCATCGAGCAGCCTTTCAATTTCCTCTCTCATCTAAATTCACCAGCCTCTTTTCATTTCTTATTATCCTGAGCATCTCACTTTCTGTGTATTCAAGCCGCCCCCTCCTCCCACCTGTAGCAGAGTGGAGGCCCATTATTTCATTCTCTCCATCCGCCAACCCCCCCCACACACACACACAAACACACACAAACGCCACCTTCCCTCGCTCTCCATCACTCTCTCTCTATCTGCCTTGAGGCTGTATCGCCCTCAGGCACATTACCGTTGACTGACAGCTGTGTGTATTCACGTGTGTACCTTGGTGACTCATCAGGGCATTGCAGCCAAGTGGGGGTGGAAGTGGGGAGGAGGGGGGCATTAGCATGTTGCTAGGCTGATGGTGGGATTCCTCTTATCTCCTCACAACCTATACTACATAAAGCCGGAGTGGTTGCCTTGGAAATTCACATCTTGTGTAACAGTATATGCCTGATTTGTTCTGGTTTCCAACATCTGACAGCGGTAATTTGCGCTGACGTAAGAGACAACAGTGGCCGGCTGCTGCTCGAGGTCTGAAGGAGTATTAATTAATTACATAGTTCGGCTTATTGGGATTAACACGGCTCTCTTAGAGAGATGTGCGCGTTGTAAACCAATTCTGATTGTCTCCAAATTCTTCCTGACGGTGTTAAATTCGTCGTTTAAGTCTGTTTACGATGGGTTTTTTTCTGTAAATTGAATGTGAAGAACTCTCCTTGGGCTCTGGGCCATTTTTCACAGTTTCCCTGTTAAATCACTAGAACATTATGGAAAACATAGATTAACTGACACACTAATCGATAATAACAATAATCCTGCTGCACATCTGCTGAGCCGATGTTAAAGCTGAAACGCATGAAAGGGGATATCCCTTCTATTGTTTCTGCCTGGGGCTGAATTTCATGTGAACGGCCATGGAGATGTTGGGTCTGGGGTTTCCTGAGGCTCAACAACCAACAGATGACAGCTGTCCCTTACAGGTGGATGACCTTTCCACTGGGTATGCGATGACCAGCCATAAAAAGTGGGTTGGTTATACACGGTGCCCCTGACACTAATCTGTCTGTACAGGCTTTACACTCCGCTGCACCTCCTGATAGGGAACATTAGCTCGACTGAGCACACAAAGAGTGGGAGGAAAAAGCACATATAACCCACAGAGACACAGAAATGCGTGCGCGCTGCATGTCGGCTAATGCAGTGGGAGGATTGATCTTCAGATCTTTCATCATTTTGTTCATCGGAAAAAATCAATGCTGTTAATGTGTGTTACGGCTTACCCAGGTAGGAAACGCCTTCCTCTGGGGTGATGGTGCCGTACTTCACCATCATCTTCACAAAGTCAATCAGCGTCTTCATGATGGTGATCAGTGTCTCCCTCTCCTGAGTGTCTTGATCTGCAAACCAGCAAGCCAAGGGGGAGAATCTCAAAAACACCATTCAGCGTCACCGCTTCGTCAAAGGTTAATTGGTTACCATGGTGTTAATGTTACCTCATGGTGTTTGACTGTTGGGGTTATAATGATGGGATTATAAATAATTAGCTGTGTGTGTGTGTGTGTGTGTATGCTTTCATCTATGTGTCACAGAAACAAAGCCAATCAAAACAAGCATTGACTCATCCACGAGAACAATATTGCCATGACAACAACCGCTCTCTATTCCCGTTCTTGATCTGAAGAACGTCTATCTTTGGATGAAGGATGCTGTGAAGCAATAATCTAAAACGTCCCGGCGACTTTGCACGTTTTTACCTGAGTCGAGGCTCCTGAGCAGACGGTAGAAGTTCGGGAAATACTGCAGATCCTGGAGTCCGTCTTCGGGCCTCACCTCGTTGCCCTCTTCGGTATCTTTGTCCCAGGTGTTGTCGCCCCTGTCTTCTTCTACATCCCTGTCCACCTCGTCCTCAATCTCATCACCGTCACCTTCCTCGTCCTCCCCGTCTTCATTAAAGCGGCTCCTGGGTGGCTCCCATGTGTCCTGGAAATGAGTTTTTGTTGTTATTGCTGTCATCCTACTTCTTATCTTTTTTTATTACAGCTATCTTTGCAGGCTTTACCGTGTTTGCGTCTGAACCCTGTTCATCCTGCTCTCCTCTGATTTCTTGGTCGTTGCTCTCAATGTCCTCGATCTCGTTGTTCTTGGCGTTTTTGGTGATAAGATCCTGGAGAGCCTCGGCCACCTGGTACTCCAGAGTATCCGCCTGACTATCTGTGATCTACAGGGAGACAAAGAGAAAGAGGCCGACTCAGGACGCTTGTATGTGATAACAAATGTGCAGTGAGATGAGGTTGAACAGAACAGCATGTGCTGACCTCCATGGATCACTGTCACTGAGAAATCAATTTCGCCGCCGCCAAAGTTAGTTATTAAGTGTCAGAAAAAGTAATTCACAACTCATGGAACAGCGCACAATTACCACATCTCTGCCTCTGTGGAGAAACAGGGAGTGCAGAGAGTTCCCGTTGAGAAAATGTCATACACTGGTGACACGCTGTGTCAAACCACAAATGAGAGGCACAGTCTGATAACCTCACCAGCCCCAATTTGAGCAGTTTGGAGACGATCCTGTCGAACACCCCTCTGTCGTCCTCCTCGTAGATCTTGTTTGCGATCTTCTGGACGATGTCTTCTGCGGTCAGCGGAGTGCCGTCAACCTGACGGAAACTCTCTGGGTCATCTGAGATATGAAAAAAAACGAAACATGCTTATTAGTGGTGTGCAGGTTTAAAGCAGGCGTGTCTCTGCTTTGATTCTCAATCTGTATTTTCTTTTTAAGCTTTTCTTTCTAAGAACCAAACAGCTCAAGATTTGTGGAAGATTTCCAGCTTGTTTTTCCCCCCTCTCTTCTTCTCCGTCTTTCTGATGTATCATGAAGTGTTACACCTGGACCTAGAAATAAAACCCACCTCTCACTATGTGGAAAAAGATTTGTCAGTAATAAATCCTCTCCTCATATTCAACATATCTGCAGCAGTGAGTAAGAAAAGTGCAATTGTTACAGCTTGACTCTTACATAACAGTCCCCGCTGCTTTCCCGAGGTCCACACACAAATATATAAATAAGCAATGCCAAAATACTTCTGCCTGTATTGGCGGGTGAATCATCGGCATGTACTTTACCTTCAAACAGCAGGCTTATTTCTGTCTCACTCTTGGAAATAAGAACTGAAATCCGGAGCGTGCTGGCCAAATTTAGATGTAGCGTAACCCGACGAGCTGCTTGTCATTGCCCGGCCGACCCCATGAATCGATGAAGCGTAGCGCTCAGCGCTTTGTGTCTGAGTCACCTCAGAGTCTCTCCTTTATGCTGATGGCGGGTATCAAATTACGAGCGTATGCAGTGAAATGTGTGCTGATTTGGCTAAAAACGGAGCTGCGATATCAGCAAATGATTGGATTTTGTGTGATCAGGGCATATATTTGGACCAAAGAGAGAGATGACAGGAAGGGTTTTTAAAAAAATCAGATTTCTTAAGATCAATCAATAGTTTTTCTTGTATTTTATATGAAATGGAGATGAGATAGTGACGGTAGGTGAGAAAAATCAAAGCCAAAAATATATATAAAAGCCTCCCGTGGGGCTGGAGCAGTAGCCTAGCATTCACTTTCACAACCACAGTGTCTGAGAGGGAGAGGATAATCTTTGTCTTCTTCCAAGCACGTGTTCTGTCTTTGACTCTACCTGCCTGTCTCTGCTTATCCCCCATCACATGCACGTGTTTTCTCTGCCTACTCTTCCTCAAAATGTCTGCCTGGTGGTCTGCCAGCGACAGAACAGAAGCGTGCGGCCGTGAGGCCTGCCCTTGGCGATGAGGGCAAAGGTCACACGAGCAGAGGGACTCAGATGAGTCACAGACTCACCGCACCTTTACAAAATAACGGCGGGGCGTTGGAACAATAGCGCACGGTGACAGGTGTGCGTACCCTGATACTTGCCGTAGTCCATCCCATTCTTTGTGGAGTCATAGTCCTCAGCCAGGCGCCGGCTTTTAGTTGAATCTGATTCATCCGGAACAAACTGGTCTTCCTTCTTAAGCGGCAGCACGGTGGCCTCCTTTGATTTCTGGCCATCAGCCAGTGACTTCAGCACGGTTAAATCATCAAGGTCCTGCTGTGACTCTGTGTCCTTGGAGGCAGTGGGGCGCTTGCTCTCTGAAAGGCAGCGGAGACAAAATGATTCAACTGGAGAAAGGCATGGCGGCGCTGAAGAAGAAGACGAAGATCAACTCTCACATTATTGTGGCTCTCAGTTCAGATGAAGCCTGTTTTTACTGGAAGCGCTGCAACATGAACCCACTCAGGAGGCGGAAATAAAGTCATTAATTGATTGGCAATAAGGTTTCCACTTACCAGCGGACTGTACTGCAGCCTTCACACTGTCCGCCTCAGCAATCTGTGAAAATGACACACAACACACAAGTGAACTTCCATTCAGGATATTAAGATTGTTAATGTTTGCTGGGCTAATAGATAGGTTGTTTGACGTGAGACCATAAAGCCCATTTCACCGGAAATTGGATGAGAAAATTGGCTATGGAGAAAGGAAAGCTTACCTGCTCCTGTACTGGTCTTTCTTCTGTCAACTGTCTGTTGTACACAGTTTTATCTGCAACAGAAAAATATAATATAATATATACATATAATATGTCTAATTACTGGACTTGTGCATCAGAGAGTTTATTATGAATGGACAGACCTAGATTTTGTAAGTTGCACACAGATAAACAGGCTTTTTAAGAAATCTTTGAACAAATCTTTGATTTTTCTTGAATTTTTACTCGAATCATCATTTTTCTCGTTATTTTCTGCTTTCAGACTTGTGTTATCCCTCTCTGCTCTCACAGCTCACCACCGCAGAGACAGAGCTTAATCGGATTATCAAACAAAAGATTAAACTGCGGCGAAAATAGACCACAAGCGGCCATAACCTGAGACCAGGCAGGCGTCGTTAAAAACCCACAGCCAGTAGCTGCTGAGCTGGAGCTCAACTTTACATGGCGCTGCTTTTTGTTTTGTTTTTTTGCGTTATTTTGTTAGTTAACACGTTTGTAGGTGGATTTAAACTACAAGCCACTGAATACAAAACATTCTAAAAACCCATATGCAGACACATATGAACAAAAATGACTTAGAAATTCCAATAATAGACTTGTTATATGTTATTATATATTTATATTATTTATCACAGCTTTGTAGCTTTTTCCACTCTAAATCTTAAATTCAGGTGCCGTGTGTGCTGAAAAGAGTTTAGTGACCTTGTTGCACTTTGTGGTGTTCAAATCTAATTTGTAGCCTTGCACAGAGACAGTTTTCCCTCCAACGTTTCTCCTCTGTTTTTACACGAATGCTTTGCAGTAACGAGACCGCTCCAACAAATCTTTATAGCTGGGTTAACTCACCGTCCGCTGAGGCTGTAGGTGTGGGGAAGGCAGATGTCTGGATCACTACATTCAGAGCTACAAGCTGGAAAAGGACGAAAAGGCCAACTGATTTTGACGCCATCCTTGAAAGACTTAGTCTCGGATTGTCCAGGAGGAAGACAGCCTTCACCCCGGATGTCTTTGCTTTGTCTTGTGTTTGTCTTTCCCCTCTCCCCTAGAAGAAAAGTGCTGGACAGCTCCACTCCACTCCGGCCGCGCTACTGGTGCTGAAACCGCCGTGGAGGCTGCGCCCTGGTTACCCGCTCTGTTAGACGCACCGGGGCGGGGAGGGGCTGGCCAAATCTCTCGCCGTACTCTGGAGCTGTTGACGAGCCGCGGTGCTGAAACCAGGTCACCTCTCTATAATTATAACCAGATAAGCAGGGGAGGCTTCTTCAAGCCCCGTGTGAGCTACAGCATCACCTGCCAAGGCAGTAATAGAGCCCACTACAACAAGACCTGCCCCCTCGTGTCTTCACAGGGGAGGGGGAGGAGAGGGAGGAGGAGAACACTGCAAAAAGTGTCCGCCACGCCGTCAGACTTTCCACCTGGTGCTAAAACAGGTTTGATCAGTGGAAAACAATATTGCATTTATATGATTTTACGCATTTCTTGTGGCCAAAAGATGTAAAAATGAATTAAGATTATTTGACAACCATCGATCAGAATCCTTTTATTTTTGCAGGTAAAATCCAGGGAAACCAGCCGAGACTGCACAGAGAATAAGCCACATTTCTGTCTTATCATTTATCAGATTAACCTATAACACTGCCAAGTGTTCAGAAGAGCGAGCAGAAACGCTGAGTTCAATACTTTTCGCAGCGTTTGAGCAGAAAATCCGCCCATTTCGTGCGTCACACACAACCTGCGTCACGATTGTAGATCTTCCACTGCCCGGTCAATAGCAACCGTTATTAAAACGGCAAACAATTAGACACATAAACAAAGGAGGGAGATATATTAGGGCAGTTTTATGGCCACTTTGCTTTCATGTGCTCGGCGCATTGCTAATTAGATGCAGGCTTACGTCTGTTAGGGATGATTCAGGGTTTTTATTATCAGGTTTCCAAAGTGAAGCTCCTCACAAAAGAAAGGAAGTGGTTTAATATCCCAGTTCGCTTATTAGTGAGTGCAGATTGAACATTTGTTTGGTCATATCCTGTCACATCAGGCAGATTAGACACAGATAAACACGAGGATGATTTGGATGATGTGGCATGTTGCTGCTGTTAATCCTGTGGTTTATGAAAGCCTTATGTCAAAAGATTAAAATGCACCCGTCCCTGGTCAGTGGTCCAGACCAGTCGTTTCACTTTTCACACCACACACTTGCCATTATAGCAAACAGTAAACTGAGATGGCTCTCCCTGCAGAGTAAATGTTCCCACACGCAGTATGTAGGAGTGAAGTTTTGCTGGCTTTCTGTTAACATTTGGCTATCATCGTTGTTGGCCGTGAGCTATTAGTGGTTTGTGTTTGTCTCCTAGCCGTTGCATTCAACAGAATTCAATCTAATATCATGCTAGCATGTGATGTGATAATAGTCCCTTTTCACAGCAGACACACCGGCTCATCATCAGGAGGAAAAAAAAACATTTACACACAGTACCAAGACCCTGAAACCAAAACCATCATTCAAATGGATGATTGTTTTCACCTGCACTTTTCCAGCCAGGAAAATAAGGGCCATCACATCCACACGGGGTTCTATTATTCTGGCTGATTAGAGTCAGGTTGAAGCTCTGTAACTAAGCCAACAGGGAAGTGAGGAAGAAGTCAGTTCATTTCAGGTTGTATCCACCCGCTCCGGAAAACAGATGAAAACACCTGCGTGGCTGAGCTATTGGCAGGTTGGGACTGAAATAATAAGCACGAGGGCAGGCCGCACATTCAGGACAATACGGTGCAGCGTAACTGTTTGTACAAGCAACATATCTACCCCCACAATGAAAACAAGCTGCAGAAAACATTCAAAATAATTATCCAGCAGCTGAGGGGTCTTTAGTTTCATCACGTAAGGCTTCAGGAATAATTAGTCAGAGTGTTTGCTTTGCACCTGGCATGGCATCTTCTGTTGATCATTATGAAACTAATGAGTAACTGCAGGGGCTTCAACAAGTCTTTATTTTGAATATTATGTCCATGCACAATCATCTCCTGCTCTCCTGCAAGTGTTGATGACATTATTAGTTTTTTAAAGACATTATATCAGCTCGGTAAGGGTGCAGTTCGTCAGTAGGGTTGTTGTGTTATTATTATTCTTTTTATATTAACACTAACCATGCTTGTGGCACCTTGCTTCTGAACATATCTGTATATTTTGCAGGGCGTCTCGGCTCCTGCTTTCTCCTCTCTCCTTCTCCTGTTCTCCTGCTCTGTCCCAAGGAAAAAAACAAAAACCCACAGTGTTAATTTTCCCATTTTTTATCAAGCGGTATGTATTCACTTAAGGTTATTAAGCAGGAGATGCTTTAAGATGGTAGGATTAATTCTGCCCCATCACTGCGCCCTGTGCAGTGCAGGATGGGATGTTTGCCACCTTTTGCAGGGATGACTGTACTTCCTGTCCTCTGCCTGCCTCAGCAGTCTAATAACAGGCGCCCTGCCAAGGGCAGGCCTGTCCGATAGTAAGAACACCAAAGAACATCTCTAAGGAATATCACGTCATTGTCCAAAGCGAATGATCAGCAAAAAGGAGGTTCTGAGGATGCAGAGCAGAGCTCCTGTTCCTCTGCCTCCCCTTCATACCTGATTTTACTTACTGATCTGTTCCCCTGTCCATCATGTGCAACACGTACTACACTACTGACATCTTGTGTGGAGCAGCTGTAATTGCACTCATCTGTTGGTCCTTCCCTTGACTACATGCCAGCGTGTAAACAAAAAGCCCACTGTTCGCTCCGTGGAGAAAAGGGGTTTATCTATCTTCCAACCCTGAGAGAAATGGTATTCACAAGGACTTTCTGACCTCTCAGACCAAAAAAATGTCCTGTAAACAACTGCTTTGGCTCTAATTGTTTACTTGGCTTATTCACATGCTTCCCCCTCTTTAAAAAACACTTCACTCCTCATTTACCGCAAGTTGTTCTAAACTGTGAGATACCCTCAGGCCCAGTACACTCAACCATAACGCATTTTCTCTGAGTCTAGCTATGAAACTCGGATCACGGTATCACAATTAAACAACAGGCATCACTTTTTTGTTAGAACTGAACAAGTATTATTGTTACTAATTAAATAAGTAAAGTTTAGTAATAGGTATTGAAGGATTCAGTAATTCAACATGGTGGGTGAGCACTACAGCAGGCAGTGGTACTTTAGACCTTTAGACCAGTGGTCCCCAACCTTTTTTATCATCACTTTAACACAATTTACGCCGCGAAATTTACGCGAAAGTGACACAGACGTCACGGAGAGAATCATTTCTCAAAATAAAAGGTTTTTCAAAATAAAAGATCGTCCATACTCAGATAATACATGGAACGGAAATAGTTAATTATTTCTTGTGCGGCCCGGTACCAATTGATCGACGGACCGGTACCGGTCCGCGGCCCGGTGGTTGGGGACCACTGCTTCATATTGCAGAGGTGACATAGCCTTTACAGTTAGGGCTCCAAAACTGTGGGATGACCCGCCTCTTTTTGTTCTCTGTCGCATTTGATTTGAACCTGTTAGTGTTGTTATGATGGTTTGTTTCATTGTAAAGCACTTTGTAACACGACCAGAAGGTGGTTAGGTCAGAACTTTGGGTTAGTTGACCACCGTGGCCGCCTTAGGCTTGTGTAAAGATGAGGTCTGGTGAGTACACTTCTTTTTTCATTTTCAGCCTCGTAGTCTTCAGCCCCATATGATTCTGACTCAAGTGACATCTCTTGACCTATAAACAGACTTTGCACTTTTAGCGCAGTATCTATTTATCCCTTTGTGCTGTTTGTAAATGCTCTCTGACTCTCTTTTGGGAAGGTCCAGGCAGAGGCTGTCACAGAAGAACAAGGCAGAGATGGAAGGGCAAGAATTTTCTCCTTTATATCAAACCCAAGGGAAAAAATAAAAACTGTTTGTACTTCAAAGGTTGAAGTGCTGACTTAAAGTTTCTTTCCTAAAGGCGATTGAGTGGGAAGGCTTCTATTTACAGCCTTTTAAAACACCATGCAGGGGACTTTATTTGTTCAGCGTTTTCCAAGAAACCCTGCGGTCATTTGGAACAAACATCCCTTTGTGTGGACACGTTCCATTCTTTTATTCAGATTGCTATCTGTGGTCACCAGGCCTATGTAAATAGCTTCCAGTTGAAGTGGTTTCTTTGTTCCAGTTGAACATTCGATTTAACAGAGAGAAGAAAAAAAAAAGCACATTGAAATCCCTTTGATAAGCCGTGATATGAGACGAACAACTCATTTCTAATTAGTTGCACTCTGTCCTGACTGTCATCTGTCATCTTGAGAGCGGCTCGGTGAGTATTAATGTGTGAGGAGTCATTCCGCCACTAGAGGTCTATGCTTTCCTCTCAAACGCACAGTGCAGAGCCATGGTGGAAAAGTTACATGGAATCAGAAAAGAAGGGAATGAGACGCGGAAATGTACAAAACAGACAAAACAAGCAAAAAATCTTAACTATCCTCTTGTTTGTTTTCATGAAAATGCGTTTAATGAGACTTAATTGTGGGTGAAATGCCACTAAACACCTGTCACACTGCCAGATCTGGCTTTATAATTTCCTTTTATCTTTCTTTTTCCCCCCATTTGTACTATTTTTAAATGTTACCACCTTCAGGCAGTTCCAGCGAACCAGCCAGTAGTTCTTTGTATTCCTCAAGGACATTTTTTAAAGGTCACATGTCCTGCAGTGGGGATCAAACATGTGACCTTCCAGACGCATTATCAACAGTCAGGCCTCTCCTTGCACCAGCTGACATTAAGTGATGCTGCTGCTGCTGCTGCTGACTTCTTCCTCATCCTCCGATCTTCAGGGTGACAGCTTTGGGAGTTCATGAAACCACAGGATGTCTCAGCCCAGCAGTCCTCCTCAATGTAGAGAAGATGCAAATGTGTGTGTGTTTTTTTTGTGTGTGTGGTCTTATTTAACTGCACTTCGGAAAACACTTACACAATGTCATCTGTGGCTCGGGAGGAACTTTGTCAAGTCTGAGAAAATGACCCCCTAATGATGTCTTAAGGCCCATTTTCGCCTGGGGAGCTACAAACTCTAAGCACAGAGTTTGAAAGATGCGTGTTAATGCTAATGCTGGTTGCATTATGGGAATTGTGGTGTCCAGTTTGTCTCCGAGCGTGATCCACAGGGAGGCAGCATAACTTGCTGCTTTTCATTTTTACTTTATTTAATCTCTCTTGGTAAACAACCCCGTGAGCTTAATATCAGGTTTTGGTTTGAATTAGGGCTCAAGGAAAAGTTCAGTATTTTTCATTTAACCTTTGTTTAGGTATGGAAGACGCATTGAAATCAAGGTCTTATGTTCAATGATGCTGTGGCATCAATATTTTTGCTTTATTTTCATTGATAGTCAGACAAGACGATACCACTGTTATTAGGAGACCACAACAAACGTGTTAATGAGGGAGCTTTAGAGGGGCTGGCAGGGAGGATTTTTTGACCTTTGGATGGAGGCAGGCTAATTGTTTACAGATGTTTCGCATCTTTATGCTAAGATAAGCCTGCTGGCTCTGGCTTTATATTTACGTCACAGAGTCGAGTTGATAATTTAAATTTCAGGATTTCAGGACAGTGAATAAACATACTTCCTAAAACGTTGGACTATTCCCTTCAACCTTATATGCACTTAAGATAGTTTATGGTACCCTGCTGACCTAATATAATGACACATAACATAACTACGTGTGTGAGTGACTGAGTGCTCTTCATAAATGAGCTTCTGTTGTCTGTAGTATTGAATTTCCCCGGAGTTTGCATTTGCATTCTCTCCCCATGTCTGCGTAGGTTATCTCCGGATCCTCTGCCTTTCTCCCACAACATGCAGATTAACTGGTGACTGGTGTGAATTTGTCTATGCGTCAGCCTTCTGATGAACTGCTGACTTGTCCGGGGTGTACCCCGCCTCTTGTTCAATGTCAGCTGGGACTGGCTCCAGCTCCCTGTGACCCTGATAAGCGGTTATGGAAAATGGATGAATGGTTGGGGGTATAAGATTTCATAAATCTTCACCCTTCTCTTTATGTCAAATGACATTTCAATGGACTTTAACTACATAACTAACTTCATGCTTCATGCATGTGTGTTTGCCCAACAGCGAGTATGTAAGGTCCAACAGGTGGGTGGTCTTTTGTTCCTACAAGGAGACAGGGGCGTAAACTGGACTTCTTCACAGGCTGCCATGTAATCCAGCTGGATCCACACCAAGCCACAAGTAATGTTTTCCTGGACTGGAGAGCAGAATAGACCGGAGGGCATCTAATGAACCAGAAATGACAAATTGCTGATTTTCCTGCTCATTTTAAAATGAGTGCTGGCAAATTTATGGCGTGCGTGTGGGTCAAATGGACGGGAAAGTAGTAGCTTAACGCACCATTTGTGACTTATTTTCCAGATCCAATCCATCCGTGCATTTTCTGTCACGGTGGCTGTTTCCCCTCAAAAAATAGGCAGCGAGATCTTTACTTTTTTATCATTGTAGGAATGCAAATCATTGTTTTATTTCACATGCTGTCTAAGAAATGAGTCTTGAGAGAAAGTTATAATAACGATCGCCACCAAGAAGAAGCACAGCGATCCTTTCCCAGCTCACACGGAGGAATTGTTGTCAGAAGAACCGCAAAGTAATGTTTACAAGAAATCTTTAATAAAAGACAAGTGTTACACCCTTGTAGAGAAGATTGACACAGATACATTTTACGCACACCATGTCATAGTTGGTCTTATATACAAACACATTATTCAAGCGAGTCCCATACAAACACATGTGCACACACACACGCACGCACAAACAAAGAGAGAGACTGATTACTACCACTGATTATCTTCCATATCCAAATATACCTAATGTATGTTTTTTTTGGCCATTGGTACAGTACACTTTTGCACACAAAGGGGATGACGTGGAATTTCTCTAATGCATACAACGTGATAGGCTGTCCCGGTGTGCAGCGCCGATCCATTGAGTGGAAAGACAGTCTAAAAAAAATTTCCCTCAGCGAACCACGGCAGCGGGATGTTACAACTGACTTCATGGAAACGGATGGAGAAGAAACAGGAAGATGCGAGAGCAAAAAAAAAGAAAGAAGGCAGAGCACGTGAGCGGTCAGAGGTGAGCGAGTGAAAAGGAGGAGATAGAAGGAGGCAGGAGAGACCAGCAAGAGGAGAAAGAGCTAGAGGTGAAAGATGTCAGGTATGAGAGGTTAAAGCGTTCCCTCGTCCAGCAGTTTGTTGATGCCATTGCAGATCTTCCTCAGAGAGAGTCTGTACTCCTCTCCGTCCCCGTAGAGGTCGGCCAGGAACTCCCCGTGGGCGAAATGGTTGAAAACGTGATCGATGCGCGCATGCGAGCGCGCGGTCAGGTGCTGCTCGACCAGGGTGTGAAGCAGGTCCCTGCACTCCAGCAGGAGCTCTGACAGAATATTCCTGTCGAAGGTGTACTCCACCTCGTAGAACGACACCGCCGTCATGGCCGCCTGGTTCATTTTCTTCTTGAAGCGCTCCACTGTGTCCAGCTCGTCTGGGCTGAACTGGTGGTTGCGGTACAAGATGCCGATCTTCAGGGCGATCTTGATGACGTCCTTGATGATCTTGTGGGCCTCCTTCTTGCTTTTGGTGAACTCCCGGCTCGTCTTGTAGAGCTCGTCCAAGATCTCGCTGCTGGTGTCGTCTGTCAACATGTTGGCCACCACCATAGTCGCCATTTTGCTTAGGATCTTCTTCTGGGCCTGCAGGGCCAGGGAGCGAGAGTTAAAGCTCTCCTGTCCTGTGGGGAGAGAAAAGAGAAAGACAAGTGGTTTTGGATTAGTCGTGAATTTCAGAAATCTCTCCGTCTGACATGACTTTATCTAAGAACCAAAAGTAGCAGCTACTGCTACTTAAATAATGTCAGCTCTCTCATATTTATCAGTATATATATCAGTTTCTAAGACAAGATCAACACTTTCCTGCATAACCTGTTGTATACAATCTGACACAGCTCCTGCCCTCTGGTGAATTATCAGTGCACTGCAGGCTGAAGTCCAAAAATCCAAAATGGCTGGTTTTGTGTCGTGATTTGCTATTGCTGCCACATTTTAGCTCGAAAAGTAAAACTTATCCCAGCAATCGCATGGTTTCTTCTTATTTGATAGAATAATTTGTTTTTAAATTAATTAATTTAAATTTAAAAATATCTCAGATTCCACCATGTACCACTCGAGGGCGGCTGCGTAGCACCACTAGTACACGTATCATAGTTTGAGAACCGATGCACTACTTTGCACTTTTTGAAATGAAAATAATGTAAACAGGTTTCTCTTTGAGAAAATCAAACCCAGAGCAATCGAAATGTTCCAGATGTTATCAACAATATTTGTTTTTGTTTATAAAGTGAATATATATTTTTTTACTAACTTTTGAAACTTTTTAGCAGAGTTTCAGTGGCGAACTACACCTCAACTGTGCTACTTTCAGCTTTCCTATAAATACCCTGCGAACTCTCTCCTCCTCTTTCGATCTCGTAAAGAGGAGTCATGCCCACGCCATTTCTTTCTACAGTTCATACAGCGTGACATAGAGTTTGTGCTTCACTTACATTCTTTTTGTTTTTTTTTAAATAAATCATCATCTTGCTGATGATGTGGTCATTAAATAAAATACAATATTCCGGCTGTTATTTGGTGTCTCAGCCTTCACTCAGTTAAAACAGTATTAATAGATGAAACAGTTTTTGCCTGGAAACACAACGCTGATATTATCACCTTATAACGTTGATTTGACAGCTACCTGTTCACACATCCTGCTGACATGGACTGACACTAGCATTCATTTGTAGTTGTATTAGTAGTCATGTTCGTGTCCACCTGATGAATACAAGTCCAATATTCATTCTCCTTTTGGCTCAGCTTTAGTTTCCACCAACTCCTGTGTGAAACACTGAAAATATTCTCCTATTCCACCTTAACACATTTTCTGCATTTGTAAAAGTGAATCCTGTTTTTAAGTTTGACTGAAAGCATTTTAAAGCTAAATGAACAGAATAACTGTTATTCTGTGTCTTTAAGAGATCTCGAATGGATAAATTCAGATATTTTTCTGTAAATATAGTCGACTAAATCCTGGAAAAAAGATTAGTCATCATCATTATCATCAAGTCATTATTTATTATAGTCCTTTGGCTGCCCTCACATTCCAGTACAGTATGTTTACATGTAACAGCTGACTTTCATCTGGACTCAAAAACTCTGTTGACCCATTGTAATATAAATATGGGCCCTTCCTTTCTCCAGTTTTGACTGAAGCCTGCGTGCTAATAAAAGACCTTAATTTTATGACTTGTTCAGAGTAAGTCACTAACTTACTATTATGTAACAAGACACCTGGTAGCAGTGTTTAATGTGACCTCAGGAAACATGGAGGCACGGCACTGATGCAAACTACTCATGGATGACTCGGTTTATTTTTTTGGCATGAAGAAATGTTAAATCCAATCTGTGCCAAATGTGGATGCACTGAACTCTAGCTAACTAAAAGTTGCTGTTTTGATGGGAGGATTATGGATTTTTAAAAAAGCTGCAAGAGGAACTCAACACAGGACACAGTGTGAACAAGTGAACGCTGAGGGTTAGACAAAACGTGGTGCGGCCGCATTCAAAGCAGGGCGGCGTCCTTCCTGGAGCTCCCAGTGGTGTGGTTGGCTGGGTATGGGAGGAATGACTATCTGCCTTGGATAACATCAAACAGCTGTACACCGATAGGAAGCTCTCTGCACACAGTCTGTGCACAAGTCCAGCTTGATCACAGCTTTTTCTGCCTGTGTCCTCCCGCAGTTGCAACTCATCATAGATGAGAACATCAAAAGAGGCTGCACGCGTCCTCGTACAGCAACGCCAGCAGCTTAACATGTGTCTGTGCAAACGCGAGGAGTGGGAGGACGGAAGGGGGTTTTATTTAGGTGCCACCCAGCTACAAATTACACACCAGATAACTCCAATTATGATTAAAGCTCAGGAAAGACGCCTCACTTTCTTCTTCCTGAAGCCTGGGCACATTGTCAGCCTCTTCCTCCTCCACATGTATGTCCAGAGAGATACAGAGAGTAGATGGGGGCGTCATTGCCTAGCGAGCTCAGCTCAGAAGAGCGGATGAGTCCTGTTTCAAAGAGGAACACCTGCTTTGTTGTCATTATAATTCCATTAAAACAAACAGCTATTTGACTAAAATTCACACCATCGCCCCATTATTCGTGTGTCTATGTGTGTGTTATATAAACACACAGGTTGAACGCCGCACAACAACTGAGAGAAATCCTATCCGTGGCATTTCGTGTGAATGTGCAGAAGTGACATTTCACGTGTTGATCTGAAGCTAAATGACATTTCGTGTACATATAATTAGCCCACTATGACATTTACAACTAATAAGGCAAATGTCTTTTCCCAGTACATAAGATCTGTTGTCGTGTTCCTTTGTATAGCTTCACGGGAGTGGGGGTGAGACCTTTTGTATGTTAGACAAAAGTGGAGTGGGTGAGTATGAAGATGTCAAACCCAAAGTATAAATAAAGGTTTTTAAAAGAGTTTAATCAAAAGCCTTTGTTAGAAGTTTAAAAGCAAACTCCTGAAAGTTTGCAAAAGTGAATAAACCGGTTATGTCATCATTTCCTCTTTTCTTCATCTTCATTTAACACAGCAAGACTTTTGTTTTTTGGCCACTTGGAGGCAGCAGAACCAGCTGGAAATGTGACACTGACATATTCACGCGTATAAAGTTGTTACGGCCAACATATTAGCTAACAACTGCCAGTTCACACTCAGCAGGCGCAGAGCAACACTGCCATATATTTAGAGTTGTCCAATATTCACTCAAACTATTTTGGTCTCCATCGACTCCTGAGAGAAATATCGGCCACGTTAAGACACTAAATGCTTAATTTTCTTCGCCAGTTAGTTGCTAAGTTTGTTTGCCTGACTTCTGGTGCTGGTGCAGGTAGCGAGCAGTGGTTTTATCAAAGCTCCCCCCCCTGAAAACAGCTTCCTGCAGTAGATGGAAACAAGAGTGATGAGAGTAGTGGAGCCAAAACTTTAAGTTGAAAGGAGACCTGAGGGTTACGTGAATCTGTAGCGACTCTTTTTATGTTCTATGAAGTCATTTGATCCATTGGTGACGTAAAAATACTGTTCAGTAAAATTTATAGTGGAATCACTGGACTAATAAAGTCATCAAAAAAGTATATGAGTGAACAAATAAGGGATGTCTGTAGCTCAGATAAATCCTCCCTTTTAATTTACTGTGACCACGAGCAACATGAAGCACTAAGAGTAGCCTGCCGGTCCTCACTAAGAACAAATAAGTGGATGATATCACTCCAGTTCTGAGGTCGCTGCACTGGTTTCTAATTCATTTTAAAACACAGCTGTGATGAAGCACTGAATGATTTATGGCCAAAATCATTTCTGATCTTCTCGTCTCCATCCAGATGTGTCAGGTCGTCTGGGACAGCTGGGTCAAGTCAAAACTAAACGCGGAGAAGCAGCGTTCAGTTTTTATCCACCGCAAAATCCGGAACAAACCAAACCATGAAGCTGTTCGATGTCACTTGAGCTCTGAAGACCTTTCTTTCATTTTTTAAATTAGACTTTTCTTTTATATGCTCCACTGTGACTTTTACTCTCCAACCATCCATCAACCCATAAACGCTCATCCTTTCCGGGGTCGTGGGGCCTGGAGCCGATCACAGCTGACATTGGGCGAGAGGTGGGTACACCCCGGACAAGTCGCCAGTTCATCACAGACTCGCATTCACGCCCACAGGTGTTACAGGGTCACCAATTAACCTGCTTTGAACTGTAGGAGGAAGTCAGAGTTCCTGGAGAGAGCCCACACATGCAAACGATATCGCCCTTCTGTTTTCTATCACAACTTTGAATAGCTTTGCTGTTTTAATAAACTATCTGGCCTCGTTGCATGGCCTACGGACACTATACAAATTTTTGACTGTTTACAGTAACCATGAGGGTAGAGATTAGCTAGTGTCTTGTCCCTGAAGGCTGCTGTTTAGAGATCACTCTTAAAGATACCCAACACAAACTACGTGGCCTGAGCTGATGTACAGATAACGCGCACATAAGCTTTACAACAAGCAATACGGTGATTTCCATGATATTTGAATAGCAACACCAGTGCGTATAACTGTGGTTTTCATTAGGCAGATCTGTGCCTCTCATCAACAGGCTCTCTTTGTCACTGTTATTTCCTGTTTCTCTGAAGCAGCTCTTTGTTCCAGTGAGCCTCTGATATTCAGAAACCCAACTGGATAGATTTCTGAAACCCTGGCACACTGATAAAGGTGACAGCTTGCTCCATAAAGCCGGCCTTGTCAAACCAATGGTTGTGCAGTCTATTTGGATTTGGATCCAACCCGGCGTGTGTGCGACTCTTACTAAATGGATTTCTCTTCTGCGCGATGAAATAAACAACATCTGCAATCACGACAGCAAAGATCGGTTTAGCTAATGTCTGAAAAGAGCGGCGCGCACGAGAGCAACTGATTTGATCTTTTCTGTTTTTAGTGCAGGGCTAAAAGTAGGCTAATTATTCTTCTGCCACCCCTCAACACACAGCCTGGGGCCTGTTTTTGAGGACCAGCAGGTGGCTATCGACTCACTGGCCTTGACCCCTGTCTCAAGTCTGTTTTCAAAGCCCAGAATGACAAAGAATGTAAGCAAAAATGAGTGTGTGTGTGTGTGTGTGTCGGGGGGTTACCACAAAGAATGGACATGAGGCGAGTTGAGGTGTGAGTCAGAGTGCTGGGGAAGGAGGTGGGTGATTCAGAGTGAGGGAAGATGATTACTGAGTGCACATGGAGACTCTGAGAGTCAGAGCTCGCCTCGCACACTCACATACAGCCTGTCAGCCAGAGGCTGAGATGAGTGACATGCATGAGCCGGTGTCAGAATACGTTACCGAAGAGTGCAAGCTGTCAAGAGAGAGATGGGCAGAAAACTGTCTGTCCTCTTACTTATCTCCCTCCCTGCTTTCACACTTTCTCTCCTGCCTGCTCATTATTTTCCCCGCATCATTTGTCCTCCAGTGTGAAGTTAGATAAAGTTGTAATAAGTTACTGAAAACAAACCGGGGGGGTAGACTTCTACGCCAACGGTCGGGCAGCCCATCGAGGCGGTTACATAAGAGCGTTCGGGGAATCGGTGGGCTTTACTTCTAACATCGGGGTTAGTGAGGAGCTTGCTGCTCTCTGGTCGTGGCTGTTGACTAGACAGCCTCTCTTTGTTCCGCCTGATGTTTTTAGAGCGCTGAGTCAACAGCTTCTGCTGCGCTGCATCAGAACATACATCCAGTGTGGAACATGGAGACCGGCCAAACCTGCCCTGCTAAAGGTGGTGCTCTGCAAAAATAATAATAAAAAAAAAAGTATTTATTTTAATTGCAGCCAGAAACACTTGTATCAAAGAAGTGGCCATTTATAGCAATGTGGTGCAGCATCAAGGAATCTGAGAAGCAAGAAAACGAATGAATCGTTTGACATTTTGGTAAATTATTGACTTTTTATGGTGTATAAAGTTCAACTTTAACTTGATCTGATTTGATCTGAGCAACTGTTCAGCTTAGCTTAGCACAAAGACCAGAAACAAAGAGAAACCGCCGGCCATCTCCCTCTGCAGTTCACTAAATACACCTGTTAAGCTCTCTAACTGACACACTGTCACAACGACTGCCTCGGTTGTTTCTATTTTATTTAGTCTGCCTCTCTTTCCCTGCCGCCAGCCACATCTCACTTCTGAGGCGCTCTTCAGACCTGCCATTCTCCATCTGTCCAACAGACTCGCGACAAACGCAAAAGGCCCTAGAGCCAGTGTTTGGTTTGCCCATTCAGGGCAACATGCACTCTATAATGAAACACAGTGATTCTTATTTTGAGGTGATTGTACACAAATAAAAACACACTTATGAGTATTATATACAACATATCAATTTCCACCATTAGATGCTTCTTAATGTTAGACGCTGGACTCTAAAGCAGCTGATCCAAGCATGAAATACAGATTTGGTATTTGTGTAAAGCTACAAAACTCAGCACTAGATGACATGACTTGCTAATCTGACATTTTCTGCAGCGGGCTGGGCAACTGGACCGTGTGTGTGTGTGTGTGTGTGTGTGGCTTGCGTTGCCGTTCCGTTCCATTGCAACCAGAGGAAGGAGCCATTAGCAGGACCAGCAGCTAGTACTGACGAGGGCCGGCTGGCCTTTACTGAGTCAACGCTGGAGGCACTTGTGGGCTTATCAGCCGGAGCACTGCAGAGCACACACGTCTGACTGAGGCAACTGTGCGAGTGTGTGTCAGTCCATGTGTGTGTGTGTGTGTGTGTGTGTGTGTCTTTTAGTGGCTGCAGGGCTTCATGTCTTGACAGCAGTATAAACAGACATACTCTACTGTATACTACAGTATATATATCACAATTTAGGAGAAAGGCTGCTTATTTACAGTGATGATTCATGTTTCGAAATGTAGACACTAAACAGTCAAGGTAATTATTAACACAGGAGAGATAAGAAGTATCCTATAAAATGAAATAAATATTATAAAGTAGTGAATAGCATCAAAACCAGCACGTTAAACATCTGAGATGCACAAGATCTGCAGAAGTTTATTTTGAGGAGAGGTGGTGATGGAGACAGTCAGATGTCATACAGATAATGAATAATATATTTTTATTTTTAATTATTTACATTTTATCACGTGGAAGTGAATTTAATTGAGCTAAATTTAATGTTGAGATGCCGCTGCAGAACTGAAGAAACTGAAAATCTAATCCAATAACACTCAAGTAAAAAAATAAGTTCAACTTGACAAAATAAAAACGAAGGTTTCTAAATCTAAAATGACACTACAAGACGGCAATAATCCTGAAATAATAAATAACCCTCCGGCTGAGTGGAATTGTCTTTTCTTACGGTTGTTCAGATGATTTTCTTTTTTGCCTGAAGAGTTGTGAGTCATTGACTTCTGTAGCTGCTAACAGACCTTTTTTTCACAGCAGCCATTTTTGACATGAAATAGCACACACGTGTTACCAATGATACTAATTAAGGTTCAGTTCCTTTCAGGACAGCCGAGTCAGTTGTGCATGTTGGTTCACTGGAAATGCTCGGCTACAATAAATGGAGCAGAACCTGAACTAGTATCATTGGAAACACCTGTGTTGATGTCAAAATGGCTGCGGTGAAAAACAGGTCCATTATGTGATGTTTGTGCTGTGAAGCATTCAGTGCTTCTGCATGACTCAAGATCCGGACAGGTATCTGAATCTCTCTCTCTCTCTCACACACACACACACACACAGACAGGAAACACAATGCTTGTTTAGTGCTTCCCTGTTTGGGGTTGCTAATGACGACATGCAGGTTTAGTATTAGACAAAAGCAAATGTATGAGAGTGTGTTTTTCTTTTTTTCCCCCCCGGCAGATTCACACTCACTCACACACACACACACAGGCAGGTTCATATGTTCAGTGCACATACTCGTATCTGGCTCACACAACAGCCACAGGTGTTCAAGCACAATCATTGTCTCGGGGTTGTATAGGATGAAAGCGTGAGAGTTAAAAAAAAAAAGAGAGAAAGGAATGAGAAAAAACATTTTAACGTGCTCTCGAGCACCTTTCATTCCTTCCCCGAAACATTATTAGTTCAAACAGCCAAACAGCAAGTCTTGCAGACAGACAACCTCGCTCAGAGATGCAGAAAGGTAGGCGAGGTAAGGAGCGACAAACAAAAAAAGCTCCTGAGCTCTGCAGAGCTTCCTTGTGGCCCAGTTGTAGCCGTCACCAAACTTTCCTGCCTGCACAGTACCTTCACTTTCCATGTGCAACCTATTTTCCGTTCACAGTAACGGCAGCAATGCATTTTTATAACCGAATAGCCAAAGCGTGCCTCTTTGAAATGACAGGCTGCCAGGCCATTCTTTGCACCCTGTAAATGCTAAAACGGCAATCATTTTCCAGACATTTTCCTTTTCAGATATTTTCTTTTATAGGAGAAACAGCAGCACCGCATTAATACCCGTTCGCCTCGTGTGTACTGTAAAGTTAGACGTCTGCAGTAGTTGCATACATTTTATATTTCACATGCAGCTCATACTGAGGCAAAAAAAGTCCCCCCCCCCCCCCCATCAGTGAATCCATTTTGCAGAGTTCAAACACAACGTTAACAATGTATCAGTACAAGGAAAATGTCAGGGAAAATGCTCTTTGTGCAGGAGAGATAAACAGGGGTGACAGCTTGACTTCCACTCCTCTTGCCATGGCCTTTTCATCTGCTTTTGGTTTCCAATAAGGAGTTGCTGCAGACTCTCTCTGGCTGCATTTACAAGGCTTGAGGAAAACAATGGAGCGGGTCGTTCTAGGAACAGTAAAGGGGTTTTTAATAGCCTGCAGGGTTAGTGTTAAGCAAGCCTGAGAGGCCAGTAGACTGGAGTGGGGAGCAGAGGACAGTGTGCTGTGCCAGCTGGTGCCAGAGCTCGAATAGTGGAGCTGGAGGAGATAAGTATTTACTTTCCAGTGTCACTCTCTTGGGCTGCAGGTTTTGTGTTTGTCAGTCTACTTCTGCAATTTCACGCACATTCACACGCAAAGATACATTGGTGGAATAAAACAAGGCGCTTTTTTTTTTGCCATTTCACGTCTCCTGGACCTGCACAGGCTCCATGCTGGCATACTTTAGACTCCCACAGCTCTAATCAGAAGATGACTCAAACATACCACCCCTGCTCGCTCTCCGCCTCATGCAATGCATGTGTGTGTTTAGATCTGGATGAAAGTAAACGGGAAGAAAGAAAGATACGGTTCGTACTGACAGAGAGAGGCAGACAGAGGGAGAGGGGGACAGTAGTGCATTAATGTGCATTATTCATGACTTGTAAAATCTGACTCTCAGCCAGTTTCCAAAGGGCACTCTGGTCATTTGCCGTGCCATTACCAGCTGCTCAGGATGTAGAGGGCTATTCAGACCTTTAAGGTTAATAAATAACTCCATTTTAATACCTTAATGGCTCATTTGTGTGAAGTGGGGTCACACGGATTAAAGTTCACTCCCTTTTGTAGATCATTTAGTGGCTCTGGTTGAAACTGGAATGCGCAGGTAACGGCTAACTTGTGTTTTACTGGAGGGAAAGCGTAATAGCAGGAAACGCAGATTCGTGCTCCTCGCAGATCCCCAAGGCTTGTACGAGGCACACTGCTGTGTAAACTCTTTGGACAAGACAAATGCTTGTTATGATTTTTTTGTTCTCGTAATGGTTTGCGCAGGTGTTCCCGGTCTCTGCTTTGACCTAGTTTTGATCTGGAACACGGATGGGGTGAGGCACAAACAAAACTGCATCGTCACAGAAAAAATCCATAAAAGGGGAAATGAATGCATGTCAAGGGAACAAAGTGCAAAATAAACTAAAAAAAGAAAAGAAACGAATGTTAGTAAAATCATAGTGCTGATAAAGCATTGCTACTTTTGCTGTTAAAAATGCAGTAAAAGGTCAGATTAAGGTCTGATACTCTGAATTTTTTTATGATCTTTTTGTTGGAGGACCATGTGAATTTTATCCTGATATGACGATGATAAATAACACGTGGGTGCAGCGGTTTCCCTTGAAAAACTCACCACCAGTCCACTAATTCATACTTGACTTGATAAAGCTGTCAGGTATTAGCTCATTGCAGATACGCTGGCATCAACACGTGTTTCAGGCGATAAATAAGCAACTGTAGTGCAGATATTTGGGGGAGCAGTGAAAAATTGTTCGTCCACCAGATAAGCCTTGACGAATCCATTTGTAAAATGTAAATCCACGTAGACCGGTGACATCTTTAGCAACCAAAACTATTGAATTGCATCATAACTATTTATGTTATGCGCTTGCTCTCGGCATCGTCCAACAAACGAGGATTTGAACTTCTCTCTCACGCAGCTACTTCTGTCAAATTCTTGTCAACGACAGAGGGCAACGCTATGAACAACTTCCAGGAAAGATTGCTCCGAAATGTGCAGTGGTATCCCGATCTTTAAGTGATTATCGTGTCTCACACCTCTGTGTGACAGCAGGCTTTCCAGCTGATCTTTAACTGTGCTTGCTGAGAACAGCTTTTGCCTCCAGGCGTGGTTCGATGTCATGTTGAGTTTTTGTTTGGAGCACACTGAAATCTGAAGCGATAGGTGTGGACGTTAATGAGGAGTTTCCCTGCCTGTATGTTGGCCCAAAGAAAGATGGATTTAATTGAATGGAATCGGTCTAAATGAATACGGAGTATGGTGATTTGGTCAAAACACTTTGGGACGCACTCACTGTGCATTAGTCAGAATAAATGTGCAACAAAACAAGGTGTAACTCAACACGAATGGCAAATGGATACCGGTTAGGAGTGTTTCCCAATAACTGCCAGTTGATGTATGTTAATGTTGCAAATGTAATAAAGAGGTCTGACATGAGACAGTGTTTGAGACTACAAGTATGTTTATCCTAAGACTGGTCTAAGTGTCTCTTGTGTGACTAACAGTCAAAGGAAAAGCACTTAGGAGCCTCGGTGAGTCAGGAGCGACACAAGAACAGATTGCTTTTGGCCGCCGCACGGCCTTATTTAATGCTCCATCCCTCATCTCTTTCTTTGTCTCTCTCCGTCTCTTAGTTTTAATGGCTATGTCCCTGTAGAGCTGAACCACAGAGATGAGGCGAAATGAGGCAGTGGCAGGAGATGTCTGATTGATTAATGTGCCGCTGGCTTGATCGCCTGTCACAAGAACCAGGAGGAGGGGGAAGAGATATCAGCGGCACGAGCTCCAACTTTAGATCTAGCCCTCGCCTTTCATCGCAGTCACTTCTCGTTACGGAGACCAGAGGCGTGGCCGGTCTGCAGATGGATGAGAAGGGGTATCCAGGACATCCTGTCAGGCCACGCCATGCACTGAAGGGTCCTGTGAGATGGCTGCTCTTTGACCTCCCCTCTGCTGTAAAGCTAATATCTTCACCAGCTGTTCCCCGATGCCTGCCGTTGTTTGGCTAGTAAAGAGCCAGGCCACAGCTAGCTGGTTAAGCGGGCATGGGAACTGGCTGGAGGCTGTCTCCCTTCTCTGTCTCTTTCCTCTGGGAGCTTCTCTGGAAAACTACTCCGCCACGATCTTTTGCTGACATCCGGTCAGGTGGGCGTTGGTTGATGGGGGAAAAAAATACTGAATCTCAGAATAAATGAGATTTCACTACTAAAACGCAATAAGGATTTGCACTTATCAGCCATTGAACTGTCTTGCTTTTTACATTTCAACAAGCGCCGACAACCACGGTTAGTTTGGAACAACCCTGAACAGAAACTGGGTGGATAACTGCTTTGGAATACAGGCAAAGACTTGAACACTGACCGAAAATCTAAGGTCATGTGAGACAGCACAAGAAATGCTGTTTAATCGATGTGATGTGTGGGAAATGCAAAAGAAGAAATATCTACCTCAAAATATTCTTTGACTCATATAACAGTGGCACACTATTTATAGGAAGCTGGGTACGAAAGTGTGGGCGTGTGTGGACTATAATGATAGACTGTGAGACTGAGGCCTAATAAAAAACAGAGGAGGATAAAATATTGGGGATTTCCTTACTTTATCTGGTCTGGAACCCAGGGAAAAAAAAGTTCCCTTAACTTTTTCCGTCTGAGATAAAGACACTAAGCTTATTTACTGAGAGAAAGAGAGAGAGAGAGAAGGCAGGAGAAAGAGGGAGGGGGTGGGAAGAGCTGGCAATATGTACATTTTCATTTCACAGCCATTCAGTCAAGATTAAAATAGAAGTGAGATGAAAAAATGAGAGGAAATGGAATATATGTGCTTGAAAAAAAAAATAGCACAGATTAAAAACATATATTTACAATCACAGCCAGTGTCTGCAGATGCGTCACTTCATTTAAAGGGAGTCTGATGGAAAGAAGGACGGAGAAAGAAAGAGAGGTGAAATCCCACACGACATCAAAAACATCTTCTCATTCCCTTCCACATCATCCGCAGCTGTATTAAACGCTGGCTGCAGCGCGTCTCTTTGTTTTGAATTCATGAAGCCCTCCTCTCTTTTTGTCTATCTCTTCCTCTCTGTCCATTTCTCACCAGATCTACAACAAACTGAGCCGAGCGTGAGTGGCAAGGAAGTAAATGTTTTCCGGCCCTGGGTGAGTCGCTCCTCTCATAGACCTCGGCCAAGTCTCAGCATGCCGTGGCATCGTTTACAAAGGGACACACATGTGCACGCTAAGACACACACACACATACTTGCATGCACAATCCAGCCCATGCCAGCTTTCCCCATAACTCTGGCCTCCTGGTTTGTTTACTAGTTCACCCACTATAACTGAGTTTACGTAAAAGTGAGGCACCGGGAGGCTTTGAATCACTGGAAACCTTGTCTGTCGTTGCCCTAAAGACCTGCCCCTGCCCTGACTATCCCCTCTACCGCAGGCATCCATAACTCAGTGGGTTTGCTCATAGAAGACTGTTGTCATAAAAAACTGAAACGCGTACCATGTTCTCAGCCCATAATCCATGGGTTTACTGTACTGGACAGTGATATTTGAAGACTTTAACAAAGATGAAATCATGATTTTGTTTGTTTGTATGGCCTAATGGGATGCAGAAGAGATTACTGTGAAGTTTTTGTAATGTAAAAGAAGTATTTAGATCTTTTAATTAGGAAAAAAATAGAAATATCACACTGTTAAAAAAAACAAACTTAAAGGTCCAGTCTGTAGGATTTAGGACCTCTAGTGGTGCAACCACAACCCAACAACAAAAACACAAGAAGCTCAAAAAGGGTTCATTTTGATGTAACAAACATTATAATTTGTATTTTTATACAGTAATACAAAGACATGTATGAATATTATATTCAATCTCTGCTAACACACTGGATCTTTCATCGCAACAAAAACTACTCAAAGTATCAAAACTTACAGTGTTCCTGATGCAGGATGGCCTCCGTCACTTTATTATCTGGTTATGATTATTGTAACATTACTTAAATACATAACTACTTAATACTACACTAAAAATGTCAAAGTCCATGTGCGAGTCAAGTTGCTGGAGCTAGTTCAGACACAGTGTATGTGTAAATGTTGGTAAAAATAACATTAGAAGAGATATTAGTGGATGCCATGAAAGGAGAAACCAAGTTGCAATGACGTAAAACTAAGTTTCGTAGCTTGGTAGTACGTTTTTTGTTTGTTTTGTAAGTTAATGGATGTCAGTTTTGTTAAGAACATGTTTTTTTTGTTGTTGTTGTTTTGTATTTTTCCCGCCAAAAGGGCTAATAAAAGAAATGCAGAATGAGAGATCGCACTGAGTAACAGAAGCTGGGGGAAAGGCAGCTGCCCTGGAAGTCACTTCAGGACTTTGGCACAACAACATAGCATATCATCTCACAGCTACAGCCCCCATGGGTGAAGCGTCCCAACGGCAAGCGTTATATGTTGTCAGTACAGTAGTAACGTAACATAATTTCAAGAGGACAGATGAAGTCAGAATAAACCCTCAATGAGAAAATCACATGGAGTTCTAAACGTTCGGGGAGCAAAGGTTAGACGGGGCAGGAGGCGGACCGTCAGCTGTCTGTGCCGCCTCAATTAAAAGGTTGCTCTTGCTATGATTGGAGTGATAAAATCGGATAGACTTTCGGCTTCGGCCTTGAAGGCCGTCACTATGCATGACACACTTTAGTGTAAAGCCAAAGTGCTGCAGCTCTCTTGGCTGCCAACCCACCACTAACTAATGACCAGGAAATAACTGTGGTTCACACACACACACACACACACACATTTATAGATTTGCTTCTGACTTTTAGTGACTACATTCCTTCTCCCAACTTAACCCTCTTCTCTACCAGCCCAAGCCTAATCCTTCTATGACTTAATTCAAATCTGAGCCTTTAGGGATAAAAGAGTGTGGAAGTTTCGCTTTTTTCTCCGTTGCTATTATTGCCCATGAAATGTCTGAACCCACAAATGTAATTGCCACATTTGCTACTTCTGTCTGTTCTGCTGCCTTCTGTCTCCGAGAGGCAAATTTAAAGCCACGCTAAAAGCAGCTTACCGTGACAGACTGCGATGCACCGACTTGTGATACGTTATGCTGAACATACATATTCTATGTACTCTCCTACCTCAGTCCGATATTGAGCACAGTTAGTTCATTGGTGCCAGAGTTAAGTGTGAAAAGCTTTGTGTGTAATTGCCTCCCACTCAGCCTTGTTTTCTATTGCCTCTTTTGCTGCCATAATAGGCAAGTGGGAGAGGAAAAGCCCCCATTTAACTCGATGTAATCTGTGCGGTAAAGTTATATTCTGAGAAAGTAGGCAAGACAAAGCCCGACGGCAGTGGCTTCCACAAGCACATCAGACTTTTCATTGGCACTAATGGTGAAACCACTTGTGAACCGTAAAGTCTGAAAGTTGAAACCAGAAACCGGACCTAAAAAAAAAAAGATTTAATGACTTTGCAATTCTCTATAAATCGTTCAGCACCAGTGAAGACATAAAACAACACACAACACAGACGCACAGCTCCTTAGTGCGGCTTTCGCAGATTTAGATACCTATGCTGGCCCTATGCACCGTGGACGTCAGTCCAGCTTTCCCTGAATACACACCGCTCTGCCTCAAACAGTTCGCCTCTCACACCAGGCGCCACTAGTGACTGTTTGCTTTGCTTCAACTGGCCCTCCAGCAGAACCACAGCCTTCTCCTCCTCCCGAGTGTGTGTATGAGGCCTTGTCAAAATGCCTCTGCGGTCTAATTCCATGTTTCAGTAATGGCTCAGCCGTGGGGAAACAATTCTCTCTCCAAATGTCCCACAAACACTATTAAATGCCACAGTATTATTGTGTTAGTGCATGCATGTGCATACACGGGAAAATCTACTCACACACACACACACACCATTCAGGGGACATGGGAGTTTTAGGATTTGTCTTTCGCTGCAGCTAGAGGAAAAAACACTTTCTCCTGAGTCGTCTTTTCCACTTACAGCTTCACTCCTGTTTTCTTTTTTCTTTTCTTTTTTTTCTCAGTTCATGTTACAATTTTCCAGAACCAGCTCCTGGTGTCTCGAGTGTGTGTGTGTGTGTGTGCATAGAGGGCTGGGGTGCAGTGAGCACTCTCCATCTGTGAGCCAGATTAAAGGAAGGCAGTAAAGAAAGAAAGAAGAAAAAAAAAAGTCAGGGATGCATGTGTTGGGAGAGCACGAGACTGAGCGAATGAGCGAGGAGAGCGCGGGCATTTTTTTTTCAGCGAATGGGAGTGTTGCAGCGTATATGCACGGCTGGCTCACTGTGCGCCTGTCTCTCATGTGTAAAGCATGTGGTCAATCTGCCAACATGGCAATCATGAAGCCGAAGCTCTCCTCTGATGGCTGGGCGCTCCTGGCCGCATCTAACGCAGCAGCGATCTATCTTTTCAAGCGTTTGTGGAAGTGTGGATTATCGGTAATTAGCCGGGGTCAACAGAACCGAGGAGTTAGCATGTGAGTGTGTGAATACAGAGGATCACCTGGCCGAAGATTAAAATTTCAGTTGTGTCATCAAACAACATCTGCAGTCTCTTTGTTTGTAATAGAAGCAAAGCCGCCCCATGCCCCTATGCATCTCACAGCTGTTATTACAACAGCCAAACAGCTTCTCTTTTCAACAAGTCTGCTTTCCATAGAAAATTTGAGGTAAACACAAACAGCCATAAATAGCTCTGCAGATGGCAGATTGGGTTATGGTGTTATAGTGAGGCGCATAGTCGCAGCGCCGTGATGAATCAGCCAAAAGTAGACCGTGGGCTGATTATTCAACAACATAATGTCAGATTAATACAACAACTGATAAAAATCCAACCAGAGACAGTCTGGAGATTGTTTGTTAGTCTTCCTGTTAGCATGACAGGTGTGCTGGCAGTCAGCCTCTCTCTGACTCGTAATTAGGCGTGGTCATCGCCAGTCCACCAAAAGGACAAGCTGGTTGCTGGATGATTCGGTTTGTGGTTATTTCTCTTGGTCAGCGGGCGTGCTCATTTCATGACTGGATGAGGAATACGGTGCGTCTTTGTACGTGCGTTCGTGCGGAAGGTCTAAAGAGCATTTCTTTCAGAGTAGTTACAGCCGAGCTCTGTGTACTGTGGCTTTGTGCTCTAGCACAACAAAAGGTGCAGAGAACAGACGAGCAAAAAGATGGAAAAACATTACAGCTCTCTCTCTCTCGTGATTCTCTGTCTCATTCCATAGTCCAAATCCTGACTCTCACATGACAACCTGCCATAAAAGAAGTTAATTATATTTCACAAGTGTCCCCAGAAAACACTTCTTTTGTGCGTTATTTATTTTCGGTGGGGTTTGTTTTTCTTCATATCTGAGGTGCGATAACAGACAGGAAAGATGTCAAGCTGAATAATTTCCACCGCAGCTCAAAAGTTCACAGCAGAAAAGCTTTCGGTGCAGACGCACGTCAGCAGGGTGCGGATCACATTTTTGGTGTCGTGCTAAACTGTAAATTTTGTACAACAAGCGACATTCACCTGAGAGAGAGAGAGAGATCAGGAAGAGGAATAACTTTTCCACCAACAGAATCTATTTTTGCCGGACACGCATCTCCTTTGTAGAGTTTGATGGTTGTTTTCACTGACGTGGAGATTTATGATAATCAGTTCTGATGAAAAAAACACACACAATCATTCAACAAAAGCAGTTTCCCTGACGGCTTTTAACAACTATTCTATCTATCTATACTCAGTCACCTAGCAACTATATTCACACGACTTTAACCACTCGAACGACTCCCCGCGTTGAAAACACAGCTCTCACGAGTTTCACCTGAAGGGAGAATAACCTGCAGCTGAATGGACCGAGCTCAGGCACGTTCTCTGGGCGTACTCGCATAAAAGAACAACACGAAGTGAATCCGAAAGTGAATTTTAAGGAAAGAGGTCAGCCTCACTCTCTAACAACAACCACCAGCAGATCAAGCGCCAAGGGTAAGGCTGAAGGGTCAAAGCCACCTGAAACAAAACACCTCAGTGTTTACGCTGCTGACATTTTGTGCCAGAGTATGTATTAAAAGCATACATCAATCACGCGGCCCTCATCCACCATATCCAGTAATAAGGGCCCTGTTTGTGTACAGCAACACTTTCTAAGTACACCTGTTTTCAAAATACTATCACTCACGTTTCATTGGGACAGCTGACCTTATAAAAAAGGAGCCATACCAGTTTTTTTCCAGTCACTGACAGTAGACTGAAGAGTCTGCAGCACAGCCACAAAAGCCTAATGCGTTTTGAGTATGACTCAGACTCTTGATTTCTCTCGACCGGGAAAAATGTCATCCCCCCCTTTTGCTCTCGCGTCGTCACACTTCCTTTTCAACATGTGTAACGTTGTCTTTAGGCCAGCGAAGACAAGCCTTCAGGAGTTCATTCCTCTTACATTACAAAGAGGATCTCACTGTACAATGCTGGAAGCTTTGGCAGATCAAAGAATCTGTAGACAAATGAAAAATGTCTTCCATGATTTACCTCTGGCCCCGTCTCTGGAAAACACACATGAAAGCCACTGCACAGAGAGACTCCTGCTTGATGTTTTAACCTTGAACTGTCTGCCTGAGATCAGCAGATGATACAGACATGTCATCACCTACCGGTGAAGTGTGTAACATGTCTCGTATTACTCATATCGAGGTTCGAACGGGACCGAAAAGACAGGCAGACAATAGACCAGATGGACAGACAGATGGGAAGAGTTCAACACAGCATTATTAACATACGAAGCTCTGCGCTGTCAAATAAACAGGCAAACAGCCAGAACATCATCAATGTTATTACACGATCGCTAACTGGGGCAACAACCTGCCCTGATAAATTAAAAGTGAATCACTGGACACCTATAACAGCTCTACTGATCGTATCCATTCACTGTCCGTGTGCTTAATGGGAAATAACGTTCATATCTTTTAGTTTAATAGAGGATAAAGTCATTTAACGCAGTCAATCTGAGCCTTTTGAATGGCACATGAAGAAGTTTCAGTCCTAGATAACGCCCAGCGCAGGCAGTATGTTGCACTGTGTTATGAAAACCTCCCGGAGACGAATTTGATTCATGATCCCTGATCTCAAACGTGTCTCCAGAAGGCTGTTTCATCTGCTGGCCTGAATATTTCATGAGATGACAGTTCAGTAAACCGCCCACATGCGTGAAACGCTGTAAAAGAGTTATTAACTTTTAAAGACTGTTTGTTTTTTTAAATGTTCGACACCAACCGTGTCATTAAATCTTTACAGTCCTGTGCTCTGACACCATAAAAAGCTTGAGCTGTATTTATTTATGAAATGCCCACACGCAACTTCCAGAGTCTGAACATTTTCATGCTCACTGAATGTCAGATGCATCACAGAAAGAAAAAGAAGGAGAAGGAGAAGAGGAAGACTTCTAAGTATTTGGGGAGGCTGCGCTCTGTCTCTCTCTCTCTCTCTGTATCTGGATGTGTTGATGAACAAACTGGGCGCACGTGTTGGAGCTTGCCTGTTCCTGGTGGTGACTGAGCCGGCTTTCATCCGCACACTCAGTCGAGGCTCTGCCAGTCACCGGCATCAGAGTGTGGCGGCATCAGCAGCTCGCCTTTGATACATTCGACACTACAGAGCTGAATAAGGGGACTCTTTAAGTTGTTAACGTGGTGCGATTCTTAGAAGTATTCACATGTGTGGACTGTGTGAAGTGCTTCATTTAGCTGATGAGGGTACAGCCCCGGTGACAAAATGCGTCTATGTTGAGGGTTTATTACCTGATAAAAGTGCTGAAAACGTGCTAAAACAGGAAAGGACTCACTGACCTGCTTGCTAGGATACATTTGATTAAAGTCTAGTTACCACAGCAGGTCAGAAGCTGATGTTGTACTTCTGGTAATGATCCTGAGGCTTACCTGGAGAGAGCTCTCCGTCACTCTGCTCTCCGGAGTCTGAATCCATCTTCCCCTGCAGGACACTCGGAGGCTGCAGAAGCTCTCTGATTCCTCTTTCTTCCTGTTCCCTTTCCTCCCCAGAGAGTCTTCTGATTTCTTCACCCAGAGAAGAAAAATTAAAAAAAAAAAAAAAAATTGTATATATATTTTTTTCTCCTGGTGAGCTAAACTTCCCCTCCCAGCCTGGATCACTGCAGCTGTGAGAGGAATGCTACTGGGCTGATTTGCTGAGCTGTCCTCCTTTCTTTTTTTGTGTGCGCTCTCTTCTCTTCTCCTGACTCCCTCAGTTTCCCTCTTTCCTTCTCCCTCTCATCTACTTTCCCCGTTCCTGATACTCCCTCCCCTTGCTCACTCTCAGTCCATCCCCCTCTCAGTTTCTCCCTCCCTTGTCCCTGCCACTCGGTCCCTCCTCTTCCTCCTCCTCCTCCTCCTCTCATTCGGCGCTGTCACACTCAGCCTCTTCACGCTCTCCCCACTCAAACTCTTTCTCTACCTCTTTCTGTATGCTGTAAGTGCCGTCTCTTCCTCTTTCTCTCTTCCTCTCTCCCTCCCTCTCTCTGTCTCCTGGGTAAGAGTGCTGCCTGTGTTTTAGCAGAGCAATAGGAGAGACTCATTCATGGCAACTTGAAATTCATCTCCAGCAGTAAAAAATCCCATGACCCCTTGTTACCGGCTGTCAATTACCATCTGTGGTGGTCACACGAAGTCATGCCAGGTTACTGATTTACCATCTACAGTAAACGAATGGTTTTGGGTCACTTAAATGTGAATGGAAAGTAGTTTCTGACTCACATGAAGAGTTCATGTGTGCTTTCAATCACCGATCTCTTCTGTCTGAAGCATGCGATTTAGATGTATTTGTTTCCTTTTGTTAGAGGCATGTTTTTGTTAGATGTTCAAGGACGCTTCCGTATGCAATGCTGAATAGTCAGGCTGACAAACAGCAGCCTTTGCAAAGTAAAAACATATTAAATCTTTCATTTTTTGATCTGAGCTTATGAGCGTCAACTCTGAAACTTGTACTTGAGTGCTAGAGTACTGCATTATGATCCAAAAATAGCCCACATAACTTGATGATTGGATTTATTCACAGTAAACATGCAAAACTGGTGTTTTCTTTAATGCTGCACAAAACCCACAGAGAATTCTCCATTTCCTCCCCCGAGGTCTACGGAGCGCTTTAGCATCTTTCAGCCCATTGTTTTGGTTTTACAACCCCCCCCCCCCAACTTTACTGCTTTGGCTCACTCCCACTGCTCCCATCAACCTGGTTTCCAACAGCAGGCAGTTGAAAAATCCAGTTAAACAAATACGTGCTAACTGCAGACAAACACACATTATGACTAGCTGGTTGAGCATATGGCAGCTAAAGAGCCAGCTATTCAAGAGTTTCATTCAAGAGTCGGTGGAGACCAAAACAGAACTAAAATGAGTACAAGAAAAACAAACAACCCTCCCACAAATAAATCCTAATTTCGAATTAAAACAGTTAAAATGTTGCTTATGCTAAATACAGCAAATATTGTGTTTAAAGCTTGTTCTACTGCCTAAATGCTGTTTCAAAAAAAACAGATATTGGTATTTTATTTCTTTATTTTTTGCAGTATTTGGTTAAATTGCTCCCATAAAAACGGGCAAAGCCCAGGCAGCGACTCTAGGTATTTCCAGCACAGCTGCATTAGATTTTTCAGCAATCAATGTCAGGTTTTGGCATCCGAGTCAAACAACAACAGACTCTTTGTTGACTCACCGTTTTACACATCCAGCATTCACGCAGAAAAAAAAGTTCAATGGGGAGGAAGATATAACAGCTTCTCCACCCACTTAACGCAGAGAGAAGTTGTGTTTTGAGTAAAGGTTGCGACTTTCAGGAACTCTCACCGCGAAAGAATCTAACAAAAAAAAAGAAAAGGCAATGGCTTTGTGGGAAGTAAATGAAAAACACTGGAGAACACCGAACATGGCAGAGCGGTGATGAATACGAGGTGTGAAACATCTTAGGGAGGGTTTAGCTTTTAATAAACTTGAATTACTTTTTTGTCTGCAGTCTGGGAGACAACATTAAGCTCAAATTCACAAGTGTGGGGGCAGGTGGGCGTGCAGTTGGTGGTCCAACAACAGTTGCAGGCGATACCATCTCCCAGGTGTGTAACTGACTGTTGCTCAGCATGATCACTGGGCACCAGATGGCATTAGCTCGCCTGCCCACTGCCCAAGGCTGACTTATCTTCAACACTGTGTGCATTTGCGTGTGCGTGCATGTGTACTGTCTTATGCAATATTGTAGTGACAAAAATATTTGCCAGTAATCACAACAAGCTGGGCTGCTTTGATAAGAGCAATAAAGCGGCGTAGCTCTTTGTCCCGATGCGTAAAAGGGGGAGTGAGTGTATGAATAAAAACATACACAGAGGCATAAAAGTTGGGCTTGTTTTAAAAGTCAAAGTTACGAGCACAGAGTATTATTCTTGAACACATGTCAGTCCCTCTGGCCTTTGCGTTAAGAGTGCTTGAGTTTTTGGCCAAGCCTGACTGTTTCAGTTTCTGACATTATCGCCATCATCAGCATCTCTATAAATGTGCCCTCAGTATCGCGGGGGCCATTTAGTTTGTCAGTTCTTTTGCTTGCATAAGTACAAGCTACTGTCAAATATACAGCGTCTCTGCAGGATAGGACAAACCAACCACACAAGACTACGAGGAGATAATGACCACTGGTGAAAGAAGAATTCATATCCAGCACCACAGTGTAAAAATACTCCATTACAAGCAAAAGTCCTGCATTCAAAATCTCATTTAGTGTTATAATATAATCTGATTGTTATTACTAAATACTGCAGCAGCATTTTAACATCATTGACAGTCAAGGTGAAGTCAGTTTTAAGTACATTACATACTGTCGGGTGGGTGAATCCATCCATGAATCTATCCTATGGTCACAAGGGGCCTGGAGGAGCCTGTAGGCTGGTGGTGGGGTTCACTTTTGTTGGGTCATCAGTCTGTCACAGGGCTCACACATACACACTGCACACACACACAACCAGCAACGACACAGGCCATTTAGAGGCACCGGTTTACTAACCAGCAGTAGTTGAAAGTAACATTTACATTTATTTGTAGCAATTCCATTTTATGCTACATCATACATCTACTCCTCTAGAGTAGTTTTCTACTCCACTTTGTGTATTTAATATCTTTAGTTACTTTGCAGATACAGATTAACAATACAAAAGATAAATTAAGTAATAAAAAAAAGTTAATCTGCCACTGTCATAGACGGACACTGTCCTTGGGAACTGTTTAAAAAAGGGCAGGCGCTTTCAAAGAAATAATTTGTCGGTGATTGGATAAAGCTGCTGTAAGTGGACAACATAACAAAATTAAAAGATAATAGCATGGCCAAGCTAGCTGCATGACTAACTAGCTAAAAGCAGCTGCAGTTAAGTTACTGTTGTAGTAAATCACTTAAAGCTGAAGCAGAGCAACCGCAGGACATCAGATGAAAGACCAGAAAATATCTTTCTCCATAAAATATGATCCTATTTTACCAAAGTCTGCCATAAAGTTCTAAATGTTGTGTACACTAATCAGGCGCAGCCCGCAGAAACACTTCGCTCTGGTGGCGTCTTTTGTTTTTCCAACCTAATTCATGTCTCGTTTGTGGTCTGTAAACAGTAAATTTATAAAACTCAGTGACTCATATCGCCATTATACAAGCCCCATCTGGCTGCACTTCTTAATTTCTGGGGCACGACGATCTTTAATATATTTATTAGACTGATCAAAATGTTTGACTGTAAAATATTATAGTGATATAGGATATAAGTAGTGGAGTAAAAGTATATTTGCCTCTTAAGCTGAGTAGAAGTGTAAAGTGGTATGAAGGAGTAACAAGTCGGTACAGTTTGGTGAGTGTTGTAGGAAGTGAAACCTCTTTTGTGGCAGATTTTATTTGTGGACACTGAGAGGAGACAACAATCCTCTTTGTTTGCAATGTAATGCTATATTTAATATAAAATTCCTTGTGTGCTGTTACTATTACTACTACTATAACAAAGTAGCAACAGTTAAGTTTGGTAAAATAAAGTGTAAATACTCACGTGTCTCTGACACTTAGGAGTCTTTGAACTGTACTTAGCACATGAATACATGTACTTTACATATTACTTGAATCTTACCTTCCACCCATGATATTGACCCATCTTCTGGGAGAGAATGCTTTTGTAATGGAAATGTTTCGAATTCCAGATATTTGCCAGTGAAACCTAAACTGATACCAACAGACAAAGGACAGGCAGAAAAGAAAAAAAGAGAAACCAGAGCATCAATGTGTAGTTTGCAGCCTCAAAAATAAATCCTCCAGTCTGACTCATTCCTGGAAAGTGGGCAGAAAAGAGGAACCAAAGGAGGAAGAAGAAGAAGAAGAAGAAGAAGAAGAAGAAGAAGAAGAAGAAGAAGAAGAAGAAGAAGAAGAAGAAGAAGAAGAAGAAGAAGAAGAAGAAGAAGAAGAAGAAGAAGAAGAAGAAGAAGAAGAAGAAGAAGAAGAAGAAGAAGAAGAAGAAGAAGAAGAAGAAGAAGAAGAAGAAGAAGAAGAAGAAGAAGAAGAAGAAGAAGAAGAAGAAGAAGAAGCTTCCAGTAATGATGAGCTCCACCACTCTCTGATGTTCAATGAGAAACAAATGAGTTGACTTTGTAAAGCGGGCCACATGAAAAGGCCATGAAGTGAGAGTTTCCCTGTGATCCAGTGCCTTTACTGGCAGAGAGAGCCTTCCAGTCTGGGCCTCTTGACACAGACTGGCCGGATGAAAGAGATTCACTCCTGTTTCAAGCGGAGTCTGGCCACTATTATTACGATTATCCAAAAAAGCACTGAAATATCCCGTTTCACATGAGCACACAGTATCGTGACTGAGAAACAAACACGAGTATGCCTCACTGCATCCTGCAAAACGGCGTCATTGCCAACTGTAGGAGGTACAATTTGCCTTGACAATGCACCGACAATGTAGAGAGAGATGAGTACATTGCGAGTTGACCCTTTCTGGTAGATGTTTCCATGGCAACCAAAGCTCTCTTTTTAATGAAGCAGTAATCCAGCAGGGGACTGAAACAGAGAGACAATATGGCCACTGGCATTTGAGAATTTTAGCACGACGATATGTGTCTTTGCGAGTCGGTTTGTGGATGGTAAAACAGCACGTTATCGGTCTGATCGTCCGTCACGACACAAGGCAGGACAGTCTAAACTTTTTTGCTGCAAGGCTCTTACGTCTGAGTTATTTTAAAAAGCTGCCTGGCATGCTGCCTTTATAAATCTGTCATGCAGCAATAGAAATAAATGGAACGAGACGGAAAATATACATCATGTGACGAGGAAAAGCCACAAATGAAGAACCGTGGACGTCCTTAAGAGAAAGACCAGACTGGATATTTCAAAGGAGTGCATCAGATTCTGCAAGGCAAGCTGTTATAATACCTTACAGTAAAGCCCTAAGTGATGGTCCAAGTAAAAATATGCATACTTTATTGGACGGTAGCGACTTTAAGAGTGTCAAAACTCTTACTTCAGAAAACATTGGCACGATAAAACTGCAATCACTGTGACAGACACACAAGCGACCTTGCTGCCAGAAGCAGAGCAAGGCTGACACAGATTGAAACCACAAGTATAATTCAACTCCCCTTTAAAAATATTTCCTACTAACTGACACACACACACACGCACACACACACACCACAGTTCCAGTAGTAGCCTTGAAGTGAAAGTTACCACAGATCTATTTAGCAGATGCCTGATATCTCACAGCTTGGAGCCAGAGATTCACATTAGCTCAGTATGTTCTCTTTATACTGGAACTCTTCACATTTTCTGCACTACGCCACTGAAGCTACCTGAATTTCGACAGGCCAAAAAATGTATTCTACCCAAAAGACATACAGGAAAGTAAGTGTCAATTATTTACCACGCTAGTGGCATTGCTTTGGGGTTGTCAGCCTGTTGCTGGATTGGTACACCACTTTGGTCCAGAATAAATATCTCCAACTATCGGGTGGATGGTCATGTAATTTGCTGCAGACATGGACGCGTTATAAAAACTTTGGTGGACTTTTCATCCAGCGCCAACAGCAAGTTATTGTTGAGCTCTCCAGGAGCGAGAGAGAGAGAGAGAGAGAGAGAGAGAGAGAGAGAGAGGAGAGGAGAGAGAGAGAGAGAGAGAGAGGAGAGAGAGAGAGAGAGAGAGAGAGAGGTAGAGAGAGAGAGAGAGAGAGAGAGAGAGAGAGAGAGAGAGAGAGAGAGAGAGAGAGAGAGAGAGAGAGAGAGAGAGAGAGAGAGAGAGAGAATATGTTGGACGTGTAGCCTGACAATAAATAAACATCAGTCAATTCACCAAACTTCATTTCTTCATTGTAATATTTTGCTATTAATAATGGTACCAAATAAATATGCTGTGATCGGTGCTCAGCTTCAGAGCACCCTTCATGTTTACCATCAAGAACTCAGCCAAGATGTAGTATGAATAGTATTTTACATTTGAAAATGTACATAAGGAAATCCAGTGATGTGTCATCACCATTCATATCTATGCAAGCAATGTGCTTATGATTAAATTGTTTACTCGAAGCTCGAAGTTCTTCATATATCTGGCCTCTGAATTTTGTTCTCCAAGTATGCCAACGTTAACGTTAAATGTACAAACGTTTCTTTGAGGGGTAACATGCCACTAGACCCCCCAAGGAGCTCTGAAGTCCACAGTGAAAATACAGCAGTGACTGCATGAACACATACTATATTTAAACATGGAAGACGCTACGCCTCCCACAAAGTTCTGCAGTCCTGCAAGGAGGTGCACTTTGATGGATTTTGCATGAATGCAGCAGAGGTGCATCTCTTCATGCATCGTTCGCACAGTGAGATGCGTCCCCGTTAAAGTTGTCACGATGCCAGAACTTTAAGCTTCGATCCAATAGTATGTAAAAAAGATAATTGATACTCGCGCAAGAAAGAGAGAGAGACACAGGAACGCACGAAACATTAGGCAGGAAGGAGGCAAAAAGCCTCCATCATAACACTTTTAATCCCACGCTGGCTGCATGGCTGCTCGTGGAGCTTTCTAAACAGCAAAACAGGAGAGTAGCCAACAGGCAATTAGTGACTAATATTAAAAAGAAACAACAACTTGATGATGACAAGTATGATCAATTATCCCGATGATGTCAACACACAAAGACTACGAATCTGGATGCAAACCATGACAGTAAGAACTGCTTTTGTACTATACAGGGAAGTTTTTGATGGACACCCACTGCCCTATAGACTCGTCTCCTGATGATCCTGACTCCTCTGAGAGGGAAGATTAAAGGCTGGCGATCCAGTCAGACAGCAATTATTTTAAGTAGTTGTTTGCCTAGTTGTCAAAAACTGGTGACAAATGCTTTATATATTTATATTTTTAGCTTTGATTACACTGTCTTCTATGGGATTCTTTGGGAAACACTGAAGTAAAAGTTTTAGTTTGTCTGATACTTTTCTAATCAGCACACCTAATGATTTTCTTACCGGCCTAAACTTGCATTTTTTTTGGCACTTCTGCATTGACTTCACTTTACAGTCACAGAGGTTGCTGCTTAATTATTAATTAAATAATTAAAAAATGGCGAATCTACCTTTGTCACACATGCAGGTATGTTGCAATACATCATTCTAAAGAGCGTGGTATCATATGAGGTATTTTCTACTGTGTATTTGCCTCCTGTAAAGTTAGATGTTTTCCAGAACCCCGAGGAGCTCCGGGAGACTCATTCAGTCAGGAGACATCTTACAGAGGTCACACCAGCCAGCATTAAGTGACCCAAAACACACACCATGTTGTGTGATCAACAGGTGCATGCTGGTCTAAAAAGTGCTCGTGGTCCTCCCGCAGCGACGTCTATATTTAGAGTTGTGCAGGATCTTTTTTTCTGTTGTTTGTGACCGTGTCACAGATGTGACTGCAGAGCACTCGTGCTGCTCAAAAGTAGCACAGTGGGACGAGAGACGGTTGAGTCGTCCACATGGGTGCATTATGTACTGAGCATGAGCGAGCAGAGAGGTTGAGCCTGGAGCGGACAGAGGACGACTTTCCAGTTCAGACAGGTGAGTACAACAACAAACTCATGGTGATGGTTGTAACTTTAGATGGAGAGCATCAACAACCACTGTGTTGCCTGGCAACCTAGGTGTGTGTGTGTGTGTGTGTGTGTGTGTGGGCGAGTAAGCTATGCAGTGTGCAAAAAAAAAACCCCAAAAAACTGCAGGCTCTCTTTTTGCTTTAGTGTTTTTGTGTTTGTGGCTGTAGCTGCTGTCACTTTCTGCTTCATGATGCTGTTACAGTGACAGGCTAACGTTATTTCATTCATGTAGCCCTAATGTAGTTGAGCTTGAGTCCAATTCTTCTGGTTAATTGTATGTTTGTAACTGATAATCAGACTCCAGATGTCTATAGCAAAGGAATTTATTGGTGGTTTGGACATAAAGGAAAGACATGGCGTCGCTCCTCTAGTGCGTTTTTGTAGCCTAAAGGTGCTCTTCTAATGCTACCATATACTATTACATTATCATTATCATGATCCCACTTTTGAGCAAATATTCTAGCACTCTTTCCAGACAGACAGATGACGGTGATTGAAAACGATTTCTCAGGCCCATGTGTGAGGAAGCGATAATTAAGGCATGTTTTCACCCTGAAGCTACCGTACAGTGTAGTAAGTGCTAACACATATGACAGATGTTGCTGGTGGTGGCATTTTAAAACTTAATTGAAACAGATATTACATGTTTGTTTTTATTTCTCTTCGTCTGAAACTTAAATCCGCCACATCTGTCGGTCCCTGTGTGGCCTCGTCACTAGCTGCTCAGCCACTACAGAGTAGTGATTCATAAGAAATTCTGTTTTGGGGCAGAAGAAGCACCAGCGGAGAATGAGAGATTCATTGGATGTTCAGCTTGATATTTCCCAGCATTCTTATGAAATGAGATGATTGTTTTTATGTTTTTGTTTTTTCAGATCCTCCGCAGTGTACGCGAGACGGTTTCTATTCTGATTGGAGGACAGGGATGAGATTGAGGTTAATTAGAATACAGTGATTCATTCTCTGTGTGCTGCGACACCTGCGAGGAACAGCCTGTGACACACACACACACACACACACACACACAAATAACACTTTGAAAAAAAACAACAACATCTCAAGTGTCTCAAGTCGCACACTCTCGCAGTTCACATACATGAAACATCAGGTAGGCTTGTTGCTGAAGCAGTGAAACAGTCGATTGCAGATATCGATTGTGCCGACCAAGCATATGTGTGCGTGTTTTCCCTGACAGACTCCCCATCTCTCTGCAATCAGCACAAGCGGCTCCCAGGTGGTCGTGTGTCAGTGAAACTGAGATTCAGACTCTTATTTGAGGTGTTTCACTCTTTTGCATCACTCGCGCACAGCTGATGTTCGACATCTCTGGAGGAGCTGCACCGCACAGCTGAAAAAAGAAACAAAACAAACCAAAAGCCTACATTACTATCTCTGTCTTAGTTAGTTTCCTCCTTAATACTCCTATCTCTGTCTCTTTCAAACGCACACAATCAGACAAACATGTTTTCAAGTAGATCTCCCGTGGTCTTTCATCAAGATCCTTCGAGTGGCCCCGGCGTTTGGAGAGTGAAAGCGATACAAATTGAAACATCTGTGTGTGAGATGTATTGCCACGTTTAGCCCAGAGGCAGAGCAATTGAACATAGTGAACAGGCTGGTTGCTATATTTGGCTGTGCCGAAGAGCACTTCACTGTCTCATGTGCTGCAGTGCCGCCTCCTGACCGATATCTGCAAATGCAGAATTAGAGGTGAAGATGTATGTTTTCCATCTCTGCGTCTGGGATGCAAACATTACTCCTGCTCCTTTGTCCTCATACAATTCTGTGTTCTTGTAACTAAAATAAACTTCATTCAATAGACAATGAAGTTCATTTTTTGGAAGTGTGTTGGTGTAAAAAAAAAACTAAATGATAGTTTCTTATTTGGAAATTCTCTAAAAACTAAAAAAATAATGAGACGACACACAATACTGGCACGATAATTTACATTTATTGCCCAAATTTACATTTTACAATTCATAAAGTTGCAGGTAGAAATACAATTTTAATACACACAATATATAAAAGTTAACTTTCTACAGTGATATGACAGTATAAATGAAGTAAGTGAGATCAAATAGTGTATATTCTGTATAAATGAAGAAAACAACAACAATAATAATAATATTAATAAAGGCTCAGAGTCTCTCAGAGTGTTTGCCAGCTGCCTCTCTGTCTGGGTAAGAATCTCATGCTGAGATGTCCGGCCTCCTGCTGATGCTCTACAGGCTGCTGGGACAGGTTGTTGGTCTGTGGGAGGCAGTCCAGGGTCAAGCCCTTATGAGGGCAGACAGAGTACTGGGAGAGCAGTGTTACCAGGATGGATTTCATCATCACCATGGCGATGTGCTTACCAACGCAGGAGCGAGGGCCCGAACCGAACGGCTGGAAGTAACGGCGAGGAGCCTGGAAGAGGAAGAAGACAGATGAGACAGGTAGTTAGAGCACCTCAACACTTTTCTATATTAAATAAATACTCGTGAATTAAACACAACTTTGGGTATTAATTGCTACATATTTGACACTAACAACTCGGACAGTGTGGTTTGATCAGATTAGACAGTGGCAATATAAGCAAACAAGCCACAGATGATCATCAGATTCTAATTTAAATGTCGCTAAACACAGATTGTCATGCAGAAGCAAAGTTTTTATCCAAGACCTGCCCGCTTCAGACAAATGAGAATAGCAAGGAACCGCAGAAATCTCTTCTTAAACTAACTGGAAGTGTTAGGGCATAGGTTCCCATTGCTCAGTAAGTCGAGTGAGAAAACAGGCTCTCAGGCATTTAGGGCTGATTTATTCATTCAAAGATGTTTTTATCTTTTGAGTAACAGAGATGCGACTTGCACCTCAGCTCAGCACAAAACAAATACTTACATTTTTTTCAAAGTTTTCCAGACTGAATTCGTTGGGCTTGAGGAAGAACTCTGTCCGGTGCATGTGGCCGGTGTTCAGGATGATATTTGTGCCCTTTGGTACCCTGTAGCCGTCAATGACGTCGTCAGACAGGGCCCGACGCATGGTGAAGTCCACCACGGGATGGAAACGCAAGCATTCGTTGATGAAGCTCTCCAGCACCTGCAACTTCTGAAGGTCCCCGTTCTGAAGCTGTCTCTCACCTGCAGCGAGACAATAACAAATAACAGAAATAACATTATTATCATGCAACTGTGTGTATGATGAACTTTTATTTCGTTGTTTTGGTGTACTGTACATATCTCATACTCGGCTCTTAATCTGTACTATATTTTTATCAGTGTCTGTGTCTGTGGGTCTTCCAGCTACTCACCTACAACTGTGTCTATCTCCTCCAGCAGCTGCAGCTCCACACCTGGATGCTGCTTTAGGAGCAGCAGCATGAAGAAGAGGCTGACGGACAGAGTGTCTGGTGCCGCGATCACCATCTCCAACACACACTGCCTCACGTTCTCTGCAGACAGCTCACCGTGGTTCTGAAAGCACACACACACACACACACACACACACACATCACAAATGTGGATAAGCTGACTGGCAGGATAAAAAAAAAAGTATTCCACTAGAGGATTTCTGACATTTAGGCTGGAGGAAGTGCTGAAAGGACTGCGAGAATTGAGGGGAGAAAGGACAAAAGGCTTTTCTTTGAAGCAGCGATTGAATTCTCAGACTGACCTGTGCGAATATGAGCTCCGCCGTGAAGTTGATGTTGTCCAATTTATCAGCCTGCTCCATATCTCTCCTCTTCTGCTCTACAAGACTCGTTATGGCATCTTGCAGCTCCTGGCTGTGAGTTAACAGATATATCACATGATTATAAGAAAAGCCAAACAGCTCAAAGGAATCCTGATATTATGAATTATAAAATGACAGGAGGACTTACGCTGCTGTCTTGTGCCTCTGGTGAATCCAGGCAAACTTGAAGTATATGTCTGGTTTGATCAGCACGGTCTGCCATGTGTCAAAATACTTCTGAATCTTCAGCAGCAGCTCTTTCTCTGGACGCAGAGTGAACACAAGTGTATCAAGAACACGGGCGCACGGTGGTAAGATAACTACGCTGTATCTGAGCTGACTCAGACCGTGTATGTTTGATTTTTCCAGACACATTTACAAAGTGGCGTGATGTATAAATGAAGTGATTCATGCCTGCCTGCTCACCGTTCACAGGTACGTCCAAGAAGAGCCTGTTGGAGATGTCGACGACAGTGCAGCGCAGCAAGCTGAGGACGTCCACGTGGTCCAAACTGTCCAGGTCGTCCAGGTGAGTCTGCGTGGAGGAGACGCAAACCTCCATCGTCTTCTGCAAGCCCGGACCTGTCAGGGCTGGAAATCCAGATTTTTACAATATTTAGCCTCTGAAATCACTGAATAAACCCATCAAACAGTAAGTCTGCAAGGCCGATTGAAGGTTCAAATGTTACCTTTGGTGAAGTAGGCGCGTATCTTTTTCCACAGAGTTAAATTGTTGTTAAATATGATGCCACTCTCATTCATGCCGATGCAGCTGAGTCCCTCCTTGCTCCCAAAACGTGAAGTATAATGTCCGTTTTTTAGTACGTGGTGGACAGCTGATGCCCTGATGGTGAAACCAAAACAAAAGAGTTCATCAGTTTAAACCTGGATTGACTGTTTGGTAACTTTATTCATCAGCATTAACAAAGACCACCAACCTGCTGAGTATGAGGGTCTCCTCTCCATTGATCCAGACTCTGACAATGTCTCCATACTTGTTGTTGTAGTAGTTGCTGGCTGTGCCTATACCAGTCCAGATGAATCTCCAATATGACAAAAGTGGGCCCAAACCCAGACAGAAGGACGGACCTGTTGTGGTAAATACAATAAATGAATTTTAGTGCGAATACGTTCAAATAGCAGCATCGCAAAGACCTGAGGTTGAACATACCAGGTACGGTTTTCTTCTCTGTGTGGCTCCAGGCAACCAGCAGCAGACAGACGAGCAGTATCAGGGTTCTGGTTGCCGCGGAGATGCCCGGCGATCCCACTGCAGTGGCATTGGGGGGCATGGAGACCAGTTCTGCCACCATGGCGTCCAAACGTACAGGATCCATCGCCCGGTCGCAAGCAGAGATCAGATCCATAAGAAGGCAGATTTAAAACAAACTTTCACACGGCGACACCAGACCCCAAAACGACCTCTCAGTAACGAAAGCTGCCTCAACAATCGGAGCTTTCTCTTTATATGTGGTCTGAGCTGGTTACGAGCCAGGTCAGGAAACAGCAAAAGCCACAACAGAGGAGGAAGATGTAAACAATACACTTCTAACCTTGAGGGGTTTGGAGCTGTGCCTATATCCTTGAGCCTACCAGACTGAGTTCAGTGGGTACATGTAATGCAATCCACTGTTGAAGCAAGTTTTTATTCTGTCTATCTTGTATTTGACATTTTGGAGATGAGATGCAAGCTTTGCTTCTCCTTTGAACATCAAAAGAAACCCATTGGAAATCCTACAAAAGAGCACTTGTCCTGTGAACATCTGTGTTATTAATATTATTGTTTTCACTAAAGAGAAGGTAGATATGGGAAATGTGGAATCAAATGCTGCTTTTGAAAATGTTCACTGTCACCGCGACCTCTTTAAAAGTTCAGTTCACTTTTAAAAGGTTATTTTCAGGGATTATTTATAATTACACATACAGTTTTTTGTGATGACTTACAGATTCATCCATCGGACTGCCAGTAGATGGAGAAGCGGAGCTGCGAGGCATTAAACAGCGTGTTTAGATTTACACCGACATGATGAAGTTACCATATCATATAGAGCATTATGAGGTGATAATGATTTAAAATGAGGTCTACAGATGAATGTTGACTGCCACAGTGGGACAAACAGGTAAGAACAGTAACGCTGTTTCAGTTTCGTGTCACAGAAACTGTGACAGTGAACCAGCAAACACGATAACACGTCCCGCCCTAAGTGGAATGTAGCTATCATTAATAAACCTGTGACTTTCCTGCTATTACACGTCAAAGTGTCCGCTGCTTAATCCACTGGGTCGATGTATTATATACTGTATGTACACATATCTCAAGAAGGCACAGGCTTATACAAATGCCACCATAAGTGTGGAAATTTCAACAGCAAAATTAGTTTTAGACCCAAAAAAACACTGAATTTTTATTATTTTCAAGCCAAGAACGTGACGAAATGTATATGTTTATATTAAAAGTATTGCTCTTATAACATAAATACATATCCATTAGAAACAAACAGACCTCCCCTCAAAAAAAAGAAGAAAACGAAGAAAATTTGTTTCATTTTTACTGTAATTTTTAAAAAAACAATAATTGCTTTTACTTAGGCCTTTATTGCGTGTTGCTTTGAATGTATTTCTTTGCAAACACATTAAACTGCTTAAAATTAAAAAGGCACTTGTAAACAATCAACACCAATAAAAACAAAGAAATGAGTGAAGAGTGTAGTTCATATTGGCCATGTTTCTCTTCCACCCTGTCTATGATTAATATGAATGAATCCCAAACTTCTAGAAACTACAAACTCTTCTTGAAGTCCACATGGATTTATTTTATTTTATTTTACTGTCCAATTTGTGACAAAGCCAATGCTGTTGGGCTTTATCTCCGCCGCCGTTCCGTTTGCTCATTCTGCATAAAGGATTCTGTGAATTCACTCACCGCCCACGCCCGAGTCCAAGAATGCGAATTGCTCAAATGGTCGACTGTCTGCTGAGGCCCGGCCCTGATAAATGCCCTGTATGATGGACCTAGATTGTTCCGCATGATTAGGCAGACCCCACCCCCCAACACCACCACCACCACCACCACCAAACAGATGTTAATGTAACCTTGTCTCTGGGCCCTGTTGTTGTGGTCAACCACATCTTTGTCTCCATCGCATGTGTAGGGAGTTGTCTAGAAGTGACAAACAAGATTGATTGAACACTAAAGAAAAAAAACCCTAAATGTCAGGACATGCATGATGCCGGAAGAGATTTTTTCTAAACTACAACTTATACATCATTACCCTGCTAACGTGTGTTTTGCTAATAAGGGGGAATTTCCACACGTATCCTGACCACTGTTGAAAAAGTTAACACATGATAGAGAAAGAGACAGGAAGACAGGAAGACAGCTAGAAGATGATTACACATAGTTATGGAAAAAACAGTAAGCTTCTTAGGTAATAAATTTAACTTATATAATATAGTTAGATATATATATGATAAATCTGACTTCACTAATATCTGTCATTTATTTATTGGTACTTTTCTTTGGTGTTTTGGTTTAATCTTTACGACCTAACCTTGCTGAATTGTGGGATAATAATCCATCTTTTACAAAGAAAATCTCTTTGAAACGAAGAGAAGAGTCGGAAGGGAGGATACGGTTTGTAGGAAGACATGTCAGCCCATTCGGCTGTCCTTGGCCTGTAACAGTAAGACGGACACAAACAGTATCTGCCCGGAGGTAAGAGCAGCTGCACCTCAGAAAGATAACAGACCCAGAGAAGGTCAGGCATCAGGGGTCGGAGGATTTTCAGGGATGTGGACATATTCACACCGCACGGCTTCATGTTAATGGATCCAGAGCACAGTGAATGACAGACAGCAAAAGAATGAACTCGGTGCTCCTACGGCCGTACGTGCATACACATCTGCACATCTGCAGCAATTCAAGCTGTCCAACAACTGGCTATCATTGACCTACAGCCTCAGGCAGGAGCCCACAGAACATGCATGTGTGTGTGTGTGTGTACACACAATAGTTATGTGGGGCATAACAAGGCTGAAAGAGCGTGCACATCAGGTCAGCTCCATGACTCACCAGAGAGGCCAGTTAACAGACTTATTGAAACGCTGCATTGTTTCTGAAGTGATTACAGAAAATGGACCACTTAAGTTAGAAGATAAAAACAACACAGTACCAACAACTTTCCAAAGTGAAGGATGCTTCAAATGCCCCGAGCTGATACGTTTTGAGCTAAACTGTCATTTTTCTGGTGTAGTGTCGCTTGTCTGGCCCAAATCGGAGCGATAGAAATGGGTCATCGTCGCAGTCGCTGGCTGGAAGCTGTGAGGATGTGACAAGGACTCGCGCCTAGGAGGAGACATGAAGAGAAGATACAGGAGTTGGATAAGAGAAGTCGTGAAAACCACAGCCTAATGATGTTATTGCATTTTGAGGTCATGTATTTTTTTAAAATTTTATTTAAGATTTGTTGTATATCTGTTGTATTAACAACAAAAGTACATAAACATCTATGACCAGTCAGTTTGTCTGGTGTAATTGCATGCTTTCATTTGTTATGTATGTGAGTGCTTTCATGCGTATATCATACATATGTGCGTGTGTGTGTGTGTGTGTGTGTGATGTCAGTCTGCCCACGGCGGCGCAGTAGAATGGGTTGTGCTGAATTTAAATCAGGTGACTGAACAGGCGGGGGTTTCTTCCCAGACAAACCCAGAAGATTGTGTAATGCCCACTCCTACATTACTGGTTTGAATGTGCACACACACACACACACACACACACACACACACAGACACACAGACACAAACACAGCCCCTTCTCCACTTGGCGAACAACACAACAAGCACTGTATTTACCAGTCTGCCTTCAGATAGACCACCCGGGTGAAGCGCACGGACACTGAAGCTGACCGGACCTTGAATTCTGGACAGGACCTTGAATTCTGGACAGGACCTTGAATTTCAGCAAAGGACTTCCTTCCTGTTGGATTAGTTTAGCTTTAGTTGGTTTGATTTGATTTTTGGTGGCAGCATCTTGGGCCACAAGGTCATAAGAAATTTGGACTTTCTCTGCCCATCCTTTTCTATTCACTGCTGTGCTGGAATTATATTCCTCCGTGAATGCTGAGGTTGGTGGGTGAACCCCAGAAGAGAGGAAGTGAAGTGGTAACCATGTGGATCCCGACCCCCAGCATGACTCTCCCTCAGCGGGTGGTGCTGTACGGGACGTGTGCTGTGGCGTTGATGAACTCCGTGGGCCTTCTGGTGCTCCTGGTCCAGCAGAATCAGCAGCGTACCTGGCTGGAGCAGACAGCCGCAAGGCTGACGGAGGTGGAGCAGAGCTCTGTGGTTGAGTTCCTCCAGGAGGTGCCAAGAGGAGCGGCTGGGATGCGAAAGAGTGTGGCAGAGGACCCGCAGTACCAGTACCAATATCAGTACTCCAGGAATAAGAGGAGTGAACAGCTGGAGAAGGGGCTGACGCAGGAGCTTCACCACGAGGAGGGAGAGGAGCACCATCAGCAGGAGGTCAGCCAGGAAGTGGGAGAGGAGACGGAGAAGAAGATGAGGCATGATCTGAAGCACAAGCACCGACACAGCCAGAGTTACCACAAGGCTCACGTGCAGGATGACATGATGATGATGATGACTTACTCCATGGTCCCGGTGAGATGAAATACCTGCTGATGGGTCTGCATATGAGAGAGAGAGTGACGGAGTACAGGCAAACACCTTTATGAATGCTGTGCTCAGTCTGCAGTGTCTTGTATCTAAGCTGCATTATTAGAGTACATTTTTAGAGATGTGTGCTGTACTTGAGGATTCCCATTTTATGCTTCTACCCACGACCTTTAAGAGCAAAATATGAATATGTTTTACTTCACATTTATCTGGCAGCTTTGCAGATCACGATTCTACAAACAAATCATGATCACTTTATGAAATATGATGCATTATTCTTAAAGAATAAATAGCATTTAAAACAATACGGAAATGAAAAAGATTCTGCTGCATGACTACTTCTACTTTTGATCTTTTAAGTATATTTTGTTGATATTATTTGGGTATTATTTATGTATCATAAATGGAATATTTTATAGTGGTGTATTGCTACTTTAGCTGAGGTAAAGGATCTGCATACTTCCTCCACAGCTGGTGATTTTATTCCAGCCCTGTGGCTGAATTATAATACATGGCGGTAATAGATATCAAGTTATATTTTGATATTTTTTTTTCTTTCTCTTCAGATCAAATTGTTGATCGACATTTGCAACAGCACCAAGGGAGTCTGCATAGCTGGTATATCTCATAATCTACATAATATCCTTCAAACTACTCAAACTATGACTTTATATTATCTAACATCCTCAAATCTTCCGTTGCAGGACCTCCAGGACCGCCTGGTAAGTCAACCCTAAATTCTTTGGATTTAAATTTAAAATCTCGCCGCGATGTCTCCTTTGTGGTTTAGCGACCCGGATCGTTGCTGAACGTGTTCTCCACTCAGCCCAAGGTGAAGATTTTTTGTGTTACTTGTAGGTTTGCCTGGTGTGGATGGTATGCCCGGCCACAATGGGACTGATGGGGTGAATGGACTGCCTGGGGCTGATGGGAAAAGAGGGAAAAAAGGTAAGGAAGGCTCTATTCTCGCCGTCCATTTTTTTAATTAATACCTCAGGCCACGCTGGCCATTTTAGTGAAGAACTACTGGTACAATGTAACAGTCAAAGGGTTGAGTGTAACCTGGGGTTAAAAATACCAAAATAAAAGCGCACACAATCACTTAAAGAGACACAAAGTCAAAATATGCCAACACACTGTCCATCCATGCATGTAAGCATGATGATGTCAGATTATATTCGCAGTGGATTCTGCCTGTAACTCACAAACGACTGAAGAGGTTGAAACAGCTGCCTTTCTGTCACATTCTCAGAAAATGTTATTCATCTCTGCGGTTTTGGGCTCCGGCTAAATGAACCAGAAATATTCTCCCACTTCACTCTTTTCTCCTCCACAGTGGATGGCATGATTCACCCGAGCAAGTCAATGGAATAATTCATGGCTTTAACAATAGGGAAAAGTGTATTGAGTTTATGAATGCAGTCTTAGAGCTATTTTCCATAATGTCCTCCTTCAGGGCCGCCAGGTGACAAAGGAGACCAGGGTGAACAAGGAGAGCGTGGAGAGTCCGGCCCGCCTGGAGAGAATGGACAGCCGTCTAATGATGTCATTATTGAGGGCAAGTGGAGTTTCTAAGTTTCTTTAAGATAAATGTCCTTTTTTTTTACACCCAGAGGTTTTAGACCTTTTCTTCTTTGTACAGGTCCTCCTGGTCCTCCTGGTCCTCCAGGACCTCCTGGGCTCATGGGTCCTCCCGGACCGCCTGGCCCTCAGGGACCTCCCAGAACAAGGCACCACAGAGCCAACCTTCAGGCTGTTCAGACCATGGGTACGAGGCTTTTGCTGAACGAAATAAGACGTAAACTGTTGAGATGGAAAGTTAATTCTTTGCTTTGGAAATTGTTTAGTGTTGTTCATGATTTTCCTCAGGAGAAGTAAAATGACTCTTCATCTAAGTCCTTAAAAGTGTTCAGAAAGCTACTAAAAAAAAGACATTTAAACTTTAACTTCATAAAATTTAGTCTACTCCATCTGCTGAGGAAAGGTCATGTGATATGATTAAACACACAAACCTCGCCGTGACAACGTTTTGTCCAATAACACCAAATGAAACTGTTTCTGACAGGGCTGTTACAGGCAATCCCAAACGATGAAACATCATCGCTAAAGGAGGCCATGAAACTACATTCGAAGCCTGCTAAGAAGAACGGTATGTTTTCAGTAGAGCTTTGTCTGCGTGTATAATATGGTGCTGTGCGGTAGAGATGTAAATCATCTAAGCTTGTTGCTGTTGTTGTCGTTTCTCCACAGAGTGCCTGATTAAGTCTCTGATCAACCCCAGGAACGTGACAAAGATGGAGACCACATTCGGAGCATGGATGAAAGACACCGCTCGGCTGAACGACGAGCGAATATGGGTGGCAGAACACTTTTCTGGTAGGGATGGAAAATATCTTGGAATTCAAACCCAGGTCAAGTTTTATGTGTCGAGGCAAGGCCATGACATTTTGCTCGTGCCTCTCGCAGGTCGTATGGTGAAGGCGTACAACAGCATCGGCTCCTTTCAGAACGGCAGCAGTGACATGGTGGACGTCAGAAAGTTCTACCAAGGCTGCGGCCACGCCGTTCACAACGGCTCCTTCTATTATCACATCGCCGGCACATCCAACATTGCCAAGTAAGCAGACAGATGCAGAGCTTTGCTCCTGTTTCCATCCACCCCATCGCCTCTGCTTAACAACTCGCTGCTTGTTCGTTCACAGGTTTGACTTTCACACCAGGAGGCTTCACACTCTCACTATAAACAACGCTTTGTACCACAACTTCGGCTACCTGCTCCACAACTCCAAGACCTACTTCAAAATGGCAGCCGATGAGAACGGCCTGTGGCTGATCTTTGCCTCGAGCGTAGATGAGAGCATCATGGTGGGCCAGCTCGACCAGAAGACCTTCTCGATCACCTCCTACATAAACACCACCTACCCACGCACCAAGGCGGGCAACGCCTTCATCGCCTGCGGAGTCCTGTATGTCACGGACACCAAAGACACCAGAGTCACCTTCGCTTACGACCTGCTGAAGGGAAAGCCGGTCAACGTGACCTTTGATTTGAGGCCTCCGGGCGGCGTGCTGGCGATGCTTTCCTACAGCCCCAAAGACAGACACCTGTACGTGTGGGACCACAGCTACGTCAGGCTCTACGTCGTCCACTTCATCTCTGATGAGTGAGGAACCTACTGTCTGAAAGTGACAGACAACAAGCAGACATGACTATTACATAGTGAGAGTAAAAAAAAACAATTCTCCCCCATCTTCGGAAATTGGAATTTAGATTTTCAACTTTATCGTCCAGTAGAGCGTTCCTGTCAGATGAAGCTGGAATTGTGTTGATTTTTTTTTTTTTTTTAAATCAGTCAATTATCAAAAATAATTACTGCTGTATTTATTTGTGATGTACATGTGAGATTTTGGAGTTACTAACGGTGTGAACTTTGTTTTTTTTTATCATTTTGTATCAATTTACACAAATTACTCCAACTTTTGTGTAGGTTTGTGTTGCAGGTTGTTAAGATTATTTAGCATGTTTGCATGGCAGTTATCTTTTATGTATTTTTATATAGATGTACATGTCATACCACCTGATATCTTGTCCATAATAGACAGTCCGCCTGCCGGTGTATGAACGGAGCAGCGTCGTCTCCGGTCGATTAATTCCACTTTAGCGAAAAAAACAAAAAAAAGAGCGGCAAATCACCCTGATGAAATAAAAAGAATTTATTCACTTTACAAAGGTAAAACTCTGACGATGACCTGTTCTCTCACACACCTCCAGGCTCAAGTGCCCTAGTAAGCGTCTACCCAGGATATTGGCTTCTTTTGCATTATTACATGCACACGCACATACACACCAGACACCAGTAGGACCATCGGTAAAACACTTAAGATACATACAGTACACATAGTGGGCAGAAAGAGGGAGAGAAACACAAATCTCTTTAATAAATACCATACATACACTTAACAAAAGTTACAACTAATCCAGCTGGTATGATACAAACCAAAAAATAAAGAAATGCTTTCATGTTTGTACAAGCTGTTGTGGTATTTCATATATATATATATATATTTATATTTATATAATTTATATATTAAAACTATTTCAAACGTTTTACTACTAGGCCAAATAAAGCCAGACATTCATTTGTATATAACAGTTTCTTCTTCGATAACCTATTTATTTGAAATAAACATTTAGTGTCTCCAGAATTTGAGTGCAAATATCTATTCCTTATGGATGAAACAGTAAAAACAACTAGCGAGGTAACACACACTTACATACAGCAGACTGTGTTGCACATCTCCCAGTCAGATACAGTAAAACTCCTTACATTCCTAAAATAAAAGGCAATAAGTTAAATAGTTTTACAAAGGAATGGTCAAACAAACAAAACAAACATATAAATTATTTAAATAAAAAAAAAAAAATAATTCAAGAATATCTTGTGCAAAACCAGAAGTGAACCTTTGTGTTTCTGCTCTGGGTGGGTGGGCGTTCAGGTTTGGACCAGACAGATGGAAACATTGAAATCACAGTCACAGGAATTAAAACACATCATCTTCCAAACAGGAATGTTCTAGCAGTGAGTCTGCCGCACAAACAGGCATTTGAGGGCAGGCGGGCGGGCGGGCGGACGGGCAGGCGTACAGATGGCAGACACAGCAGAGTGAACGCGCACTCCAGGACCACAAAGCCGGGCCCGGGCCGAGCCCAAACCCGGAGAGGCCTGAGTGAGTGACGGGGCAGCCAGTGAAATGGGGAGTGGGGACTGGGGGGGAGAGGTTAGGGCGAGGGGTCACTATAGGAGCAATGCACCATCAACTCTTCCGTAAGGGCTGAGAAAAGCCGGGCAAAAAGGCAGAGGGTGGGGCGGGCGGAGGGGGGGGCAAAACCATTGAAACAAAATGCAGATTCCAACAACTCGATTCACACCGGAAACCACTGACTTAATAACAAACCACAGTGCTGGTTACAGTAGATGCTAAGAGATTTCAGCTGTGGGCACAAAATGACGACAGTTACACACTTTTTAAAATTTTTGCTTGAGCACTTTTACAGAGCACTATCAATAGACCTGTGATTGCACCGCGTAACGAGAACAGGACATGCATAGCTTCCCTATGGACACACTCTAAGAGTAGAGATTCTTCAATAAAATTACAATAAATCTAGCTTTAAAATCAAGTATGATACCTTTTGCTTGTAACTTTGCTTTCAGCCTTTGGGAGAAAAAAAAAAAAATGTTTGCAGCTCCGTTTCTCATTCTGGATATGATTTACATCGACTGTAAACCCGTGAACACTGCACGCTCTGAAAGAGGCCAAAAAGCGTGGTGATCTTTTGACTGGCTCTTCCCCTTCAGTTACACCATTAATGCCTAGCGAGTGTTACATAAGCTTTTTGTGTTTTTTTTCCCTCTTCCGTCTCTTTCTTCTTTGGACCCTCGGAAGTGGAAGTAACGGTTACAGGATGTCGACCAAGCTGCTGGGGATGTTGTAGCGGTCGGGCAGGACCCTCATCTTCAGGGTTCCGTCGGCGCCGCAGGTGAAGATGCGGTTACCGGGCCGCGTCTCCACCTGCATGACACCGGCGCCGATGTTGCGGAAGATGGACTGCTTGGCATGCTCGGTGCTGAAGGAGTGCATGAGCCCGTGGCCGGCTAACTTCCAAACCTGGAGAGAGAGGAGGCAGAGGGAGAGACGATGGGTTTAAATCCGCGTCAGAAGCAACAGTGGCGAATCTTTTATGCACCGACTCATAATTAATATCGGTGATTCATGTAATATCTCCTGTCAACAGCGGCTTCATACAGATTTGAAAAACGGCTCCTACAGATCATTAAATCTCTGCAGCCATCTGAAGGCAGCCGGACAGATGTGTTGATGAATCGGCAGCCTTGGATTTAGGCCCTGACCAGTCCGCTGGGTTTTACCTTCATTAAATCACATGAAAGCCACACCAGGCGGGTCGGACATAACCGTCTGTTTGGTTGTTTATGCGGGAGGAGAAGCCGGATTAACAGGAAGATTAATAACATAGTCATGACCTCCTTTCCAACTTATTCTTCACTGTTCGTAAAGGTCATCCGGGTCATCAGAGGGGTTCAATACGGGGCAACCAGACTTGGCTGTAGATCCACGAAGATTTAACACTTCTCAAAGATTCTTAACAGTCTCTGGTAAATCCAACTTTCCCCAGGCAATTCATTTCTACATACCTTCCTTGCCTGATAGCATTATGAGCAATAAATGTCATCTACCCACTCGGGACTGTCTGTGTTTCGGTGTCGGTGAATGAGTGACGAAGCATGAATCACCTTCATGTTGCCCTCAGCGGAGCCGGTGACGAAGAAGTCCTCAAAGGCATCCAGCGCGAGGGCCTTGATGGCTGAGTCGTGGGCCTGGAAAGTGTGGAGCAGCTGCCTCTGGCGGATGTCGAACACGCACACAAAGCCCTTTCTGCCTCCAGTGATCAGCAGCTGCTGTTTAGGAGCGTACTGCAGCACAGTGGCCCCGTTCTCGTGGCAGGGGAACGCTGAAAAGGGGGTGGGTGGGAGGAAATATTGTATTGGATCACAGGACATCTTGATATACTGAGGAAAGCCATTAAATAAAAGCGCAGCTTGGAGCATTTGGGATTTCTTACCGTGGACCATGGTATTGCTAGGTGAAATCAGAGTGTCCCACAGGCAAACATTTCTGTGGGAAAAATGAACCAAGCATAATATTAGTCCGTCCTTACCGACAGAGACAGATTCATGTTTTAATCTGTGGTTTGAGAGTGGCACCTGTTATCGTTGGACTGTCCGGCTGTGGCGATGAGGCTGGAGGACGTGATGAAGGCAAAGTCGCCACAAGTCTTAGTGTGACACTGCCAACTCTGTCGGCAGAAACAGGACAAGTAATTCATTTGAATGACTTACATTTATTATAGGTGTGTAAGGTGTATAAGATGTGTGTGTGTGTGTGTGTGTGTGCAGGTGACCTCACCAGGTAGGGTTTGGGGTTGGAGGACGTCTGGTTGACCTGCCAGAGACTGAGGAAGCCCTCTCCGTCAGCAACGCCACACTACAAGAAAAGCACAGCGCTATCAGAACAATCTCACCGAATAGACAAAACACAGGTGTTGCCTTGTGTGTGTGTGTGTGTGTGTGTGTGTGTGTGTACCTTATTGCCTTGAGAGTTAAAATAGAGGCGGGTGACTCTCGCGTTGCCTGCTTGTCTGAAGCAAATGAGCTGCTGAGGTCTGTTCCATTCAAACATTCTCACACTACCGTCCTGAGCCCCCGTCATGTCTGATGGACACACACACACACACACACACACACACACACACACAAACACAGATAGAGAGAAAGTGAAACAGGGAGAGAGAGCGACGGAGGCAGACAGAGAGGAAAGAGGAGAAATTAACGGAAAGATGATCAAAATGAAGCTTGGGTACACGCTACACACGGCCTTCAGTGTGAGCACTTACAATACTGATAGATGGGATGGGATGTCATTCTCTTCACATTATTTAGATTTCTCTTCATAATCTGAAAAACACAGAAAAAAACACATGATCCAGAAATTTAACTTCACAGGTGAAACTGTCAGAGATCACTGAACACTCAATGGTCGCTCACGTGTGCAAACAATGTGACCATAAACATGTGAATAGTAATAAACTAAGTTAGACTTTCACACATCAGTCAAACCTCAACTGATTGAACCAGTTCTTCAACTCATTTCATATGTTTACGATCGGTCAATAATTCATTCATTGTTTGTTCATAGTGTTTGCATATTTCAGTATGAGTGTGTGTAACCTAAATGATCATTCCCAGTCCTCCAGTATTTATGAACACTAATCTGTTTCACACTTGTCTGTGTGTGGTGGCTCTTTGCTGCTGAGTAATGCAACGCTTTAAACTCCACCACCATAAATAAATCTTTTAAATATTCGGTTTGTGGTGGACACTGTTTGTGTCACACGATACGCTGCACATCAGAAGCTCCACCGCGCATTAAACGTCTGGGAACGTAACAAACCCAGAAAGCCGCTTTCGTGATCCTCTGAACCTGCGCGACACACTCTGTCCTGTCTTTCTCGGTGTATCACCCTCAACATTTATCAAGGCGGCTGGGACATGCAGAACCCTGACTGCGTGTAGGTCTGACGCAAATCTGTACCTTGGCTCGCCGGCTGTGAGAGCTGCTGCTATCTGTGTTTATATGAGTCCATCTCTGTCATGCGAACACACCCCCTCTTTGTATCAGCCTCCACAGACGCAGCAGGCCGCTGTTTAGTCGGCATGGTTTGTCTCCACGTTGATAAGAATTCAAAATATAAACTCGTCTTGAAAAGGTGCAGGGCCCACAGACTGCAGGATTAAATCCTTGTAGTCGTGTGTCTTTTCCACTTTTCTAAACTTCACTAAAGCATCTATTGTGGAGCACTAGAATGAAATAAGACTGCAGAGTGAGGGCACATATTCTATGCCGTCTACGGGCTCCAAAAGAGAGCTCAGTTTCCCCCTGCTGACCATTCCTGTGAACTGCATACATTGCTGCCTGGTTGGGCTGTGTTTGTGTGCCGTGTGTCTGTGTTTGCGGTGCTTGGAATCCGTACCACGCTGGCTCCCATGCTGGTCTGCCCACTGCCGAGCCATGGCATGGATGCAGAGACCGGCATCTGTGGTGGTGCAAAGGGGGCAGAGCTGGCCTGGGCAATGTTGGTATGAGAAGAACGGTGGTCTATGTCATCGGAGCTGCAAAACAAAAGACAAGCGTAACACGTCACTGAGAGATGTTTAAAACATGGACGAAGAGGCACGCACAAAACATTTAAGTTACTTCAATTACCACATGAGGTGCAATTTAATATGTTTCATATTTGCCTAATTATAACCACACCAGTAAGACAATACAGCCAAGAATTATTTATTATTATATCACATTTTTTTCAAACTGTTGCTGTCTGTGTTTAGAGAATGTGTGTTTGTACAAACCCAGGTGTGGGTTGGATAAAATCTAAACTATTAAGTGTGTGTGCATGAGCCGTAAGGACTAAAATAATTCTATTTGAAGACGGACGAATGGCTCCTATGATCTGCTCTGAATCTCACCTGCGGGACTCCTTATCAAAGTCTTCCCCTATCCAGGTGTAGGGCTGGACAGAAACCAGACTGGACACGTCCACCTCCTGAACATCATGAGTGGAGGCCAACACTATCTCATTGGAGTTGGCCTGGAAACGGAGAGGAGCGCAGACGAGGGGGCGGGGGGGACAAAAAGGGGATGAGAAGACATCATTAAAGGAAGATCTGATCATTCAGGTGGAAGGTTGCTGGAGAGAATCAGGAAATGACCCTTTGCTCAGTACCAGATTATGATTTTTTACCAAGGAAACTTCGTAATACAAAGTGCTTCCAGGTGATTTTAACACACATACTGTTACAGCTTACCTTATTGATGGCAAATGCCATGATTATATCAGACTCCTTGTGAATGATTTTAGCTTTGCCTCCTGGGTAGCCCAGATCTGCCTCCACCTAGAAAAGCCAAGAAAACACAATACATGAGAGGTCACTACACATTCGAGCTACCAGTAGGGTGGCTGCAGGGCCACTGGGTGAAAATCTTTAAATTATTCAATTAAATTAAAATTTCCTTCTGTGAGAACTAGGGTGAAAAAATATTTACTTCCGAAACACTTTTGCTTTGGTCCATCAAATTCAAAAAATATCCCCACTTCATGTGAAGGTAGCGCCAAGTACGGCCACATTCACAGGGGCGAGATGGGTAATCAGGAATGACACATACACGTTGACAATTTTAACCGTTGATTCCCCGGTGCCAGCACCCTGCATGATTAGCAAGCCTCACACAGCCCTGACAGGTAGCATGCAAGTTAGTAGGTCTACTGTATGTGCCAACTCTCTTAAGGGGAGCTTTTTTTTTTTTGTGCTTTTGGGTCCAGCAGAATCAGTCCAGCTAGAGAGGAGAAAGGAGTGAGAAACACAGGGAGACGTGTTACTGGTAGGGATCGGATGTGAGGTTATGTGAGTGGATGTCATAGGTGTCCCAGTGAGAGGAAAAGATTAGACGTTAGATCTAGAGCCTTAGAGCCTTGAGTAGATTTTATGCCAGAAAAAAAAATAAACAAAATTGCCAGAGCAGTCACTATCAGGCCAAGCTGGGGCGGAGACATGAAGAGCTTCACCCAGTTTGGTGCTACCATTAACCAGATCCTGCAGACCTAAAACTACGTTGGTGCACAATATTCATGCAGTTTACTCCTTCAAGCTTGGCTTTGCAGTGACTCTCCCAGACAGACAGACGGACAGACAGAGCCAGGGGGCCTGGGCCGGTACAGTAAAAGATACTACCTTATAGGGACTGCTAGCTCCTGCTATGCAGTTTGGGCTTATACGGTCCATATGGTTCTCTACAGACTACACAACACACACAGAGGCAATATAGACACAGAACACACCAACACGGCACGACACAAAACACATGCACAAACAGAGAAAAATAAAACATGGAATGAAAAGAAAATGTAAAAAAGGTTGACAGGATCTTTGACGTATACTTGATGATAAAATGCAAAAGAAAAAAACAACAACTCATTAGCATTGAGCTACAGTGATGTAGCATGATGAATGGAGATATAAACTATGAAAGTAATCTGACTACTCCAGTCTGCATGACAAACAACCACGTGGATAATATGTAGATTCTGTTTTCCACTCTTACTGGTAACCTGCTGCAGACATGCTGTGCAAAAAGAGCTCAAGTAAAATGTATATTTAAGAGAAATGCTGACTTGGCCCGTCTATAGCGTCCTTGACTACTATGACACCTCTAACACAGTTTCTGCAGTCTGCTACATGTGTTATGTATCATTCACCTTCATTACGGGCTTTAAGCCACTTTAAGTCCAGTGATGGTAACTGGAGCCATTCAGAAAGGTAACTTTGTTTTACAGATGACACATGAACCACGAGCAGTTAAATCTGACACTGATCGTAACCTACTTTTGAAACCGTCATTCACAAGAGAACACAGTCTTATATTTGGGCCAACGCTAATTATATGAGGGGAAGCGAACAAAAAAAAAAAAAAAAAACGTGAATATGAACTAACAAAACTTGTTAAATAAAACAGTGGTGGGTTGAAACCTCATAAATAATGAACACTGAACTGAAAAAAGAACAAGCAGAATGTTTTTTTTTTTAAAACACACGTGGGCTGCTGACCTCACTCTGCTTCCTTTTCTTGGTGAAAATGTAACGGATTAAAGTCTCCTGAAGAACTTCCTGTTTGACCAGGAAGTGCCAAAGACGTCGGGCTGGAAAGGACAGGTGGTTCTTTGTCCTGAAGGGAAAAATACGGACAAAAATGAGTTGAAAGATGACAGTTCACTTTCATTTTGATCTGATATTGCATGCATGACTGGTCAGTGTTGAGTGAAAAATACATTTTTACATGAAATGCCAAAATAATTTTAATATTGTAGCTCCCTTGTATGTTCACAACTGCTTTAACCATGTGGAAAATTGAGTGCTGTAGTGTACTTAGATGTCAGTTAACCTATACGAAACCACTCATGCTTAAATGAAACTCTAAATACACACCATCCCATCAAACCAATGACTGGGTATTTAAAAACATCAACTTATCGTGCTTTAAGACAGAACTTATATACGAGATTAATATTTCATTGTCAAAGTGAATGTTTGCTGTTGTGGGCTCGAGGGTTGCTGCTGTTACTACTCAACAATGTAATTTGGTCTTTGCTAGGCTGACATAATATTGAAGTGGTTCTCTCTATGATTTGATATTTCTGCATGTGTCTGACATGACTCCTAAGGCTTTCTTATGTTTTATTGGTCTTGTTCGTGGTTGCGTCATCTATGATTGATCTTTTTGAAATGCATCACTTTCACATGCTTGTCGTCTTCTGGCGTCTCCCGTCTGACTTGTGTCTCTTTCATTTTGTATCTAAAACAAAACTGACTGTAAATAACGGCCTTGTCGATGTTGGGATTGGCACAATCTATTCCGCAATTCACAAGTACAATCAAATGCGGATGTTGTATGAAGTGTCAGCATTTTTGCGTGCTGCATATGCTTTTAATACTCACTTGAAGGGTGTGTTGTCTGGCTCCAGCATGGCCTTGTGTCGGAGTATGGCGGGGCCACCTCCTGCGCTAAGGTCAGTAGGGTAAGTGTTGATGTAGTTGGGAGGCGGGCCGTCAAACTTGTTCATTCGCTCTTGCAGGAGCTGCTCCCAATTCTCTAAAGTCTTCAACATAGCGTTGCTGAGAGGAGAGGTGACTGGCAGCTCTGTGACACAAACACAAAAATATATTGTATGCAGACAGCTGTAGCAGTGAACAGTTTATGTATATGTATATAAAATACACTAACATGACTGTCTCTTAATAGTATAAATCTTTTATATTGCGATTTAACAAGCTGTTTAGGATCATTGATGAGGTGAGTGTGTACCTGCGAAGTCCAGGCCAGTGAGAGGGAGGAAGTTCTTCACGTTGTGCTGAGCCAGTTTCACCATGACCAGACGGATCAGCGTCCAGCTACATATCACACAGAAAGACACACAGGGAGTTTCAAAATCTAAAACACAGGCCCCAAATTGGCTGAAAACCGAAACAAAAGAGGATGAGCCCTACCTGTAGGAGTTAGGATCAGAGTGCTCTGTTATCTGGGTGTCAGAAAGGAAGGCGTCGTCGTCATCTTCATCATCCTCCGCGCCGCTTTCGTCTGAGTCACACAGAGCGTTGCTGTCTGACAGCGGCAGGAAGGGCTGAGAGGGAGGAAACAATGATGGCAGAGGGAAAAGTAAATGAAAAAGGCAGATAGGGAGAGTATGAATCACCGATCTCATGAGTCAATTCCACATATGTAGGACTCAGTGCCGTACTTTGGCCACAAAGTAGTCCCACATGCTCAGCTCCGGGGGAATGAACTTCTCCCTGTACGCGGGTCTCTCCGTGGGCACAGGAGGTGGCGTGGCCGGCGTCTCCTTTACAGGGCGTCCGGGAACGAGCATCCTCATGTTGAACCTGCGTCTGTATCGATCCACATCCTCCGCTGGGGGCTGGGGCGGAGCTGCTGAGAATAACCAAGAGATGGTGTCTTTCAAACACGATGAACTCTGATGAGGTCGCTTCGCAGCAGACTGCAGTTTTGTACAAATGATGAGGATAAGCTGAGACTCTGGGTCATTTTAAAAAGCCACAAGAAGGTCAAGAAATAGACCGGGGGGGAGGTGAACTGCATCCACACTCAACACAGAGCACAGTATCACCGACTGATAGAGCTGAATTAGAAATGTTGAACCTTAATCAATGTCTAAAATGTGATTCTTGTCTTCCATCTAACTTTGAAACCTATGACTCTGCTGAGTCATAGCGCATGGAAGACAATCGACAGAGTTGGAAGAGAGGCACACACAAAATGCACAAATGCAAGACATTTAGGATGGAGGCACAGGGAAGGACACACGAGGCTGCGCACAAACCTGCACCATTATCCTGGGTGACTATCTCTGGCATTGCACCAGACAAAACAGAACAAGACACAAACCAGAGTAGACAGTGCAGTTAGACACACAGATACTACACAGATCATTACATAACCGGGATCAGTAAACACTTGACGCAGTGCGTGGCACAAAACACACACACAGAGGACACATCGAACAACGGTGGGCGAATTTGTTGAGCATGTCACGTGATGAGCATTTCCTCGGATCCACAGCACTTGGGGGAGGCAAATGAGATGCGATCAATGACTGCAACATGTCCGTTTTGTTTAGAAATGACTGTTAATTAGAACATGAAAGGGAGGTGTAACGTTTTCATATGGCCGTGTGGTGTGTGTGCGCGACATGCATGTAAGTGTGCAGCGGTGCTCAAAAAAGGGCAGCGTTTTAACATTTGGCAAAGTGATTCCTATCAACATCTGGCATTTAAGAGCTCTTGAAAAGGCTCTTGGCGTCGCTGAGAGCTATCTCAGCCTCTACAGCGATGTAGAGTCTAAATGCCAGCCCGTAGCTTCCTCCCCCACAGACACATTACGAGCACAGGTTACTTTGGCCTCATGAATATGAATGAAGTGTCAAGTTCAGTCAGCGCACTTAGACTTACACAGCACAGCAACGCAGGAAATGGCTTCATTTAGACAAATCTAAAAAAAAATAAAAATCTAACAGTCACACAAGAACTAATATCTGTGCGTGATATGCGATCACCTCTACAATAAAACTATTCATACACAGCAAATCTGGTCCATTCACATTCTGTTTTTTAAAAATATCTAATGCTACAAACTGGACAACACATCTCAGCTCTAGAGTAGCACTGACGTTAGTCTAATAACCTCTCAAGTTGTACCTGGTTTAGTCTCTGATTCAGATTTAGCCTGAGGATCTGGCTGCTCAGCCTTGGTCTCTGAACCCTCCTTGCTAGGCCCAGCTGTTGCTTCAGTGGCACAACAGGAATGACACAATGAGATGGAACATAGAGGACGTTACAACATGTACATGCAATGCGGTAGTAGTCACACACACGCACGCTCACGCCGACACACACAGCTGCTGGCTTATCATAACACTCAACACAGATGACTATGTCTTCATAGCACTAGTGAGCTTTGTTGTTTGTAATGGGCATTCAGTAGTAGCTGCACGAGAGAGAGAGAGAGGGGGTAAGTCAAGCATCTGCGACAATGCAAACCTGTACAGTTACCATGCACCGCAATCCTGCAAACCAGCACTGCAATCCACCAGCCCAGTTACTCACAGCTGGCCTTAGTTGCTGGTGCCACAGCGCCTAACCCCTCTCCCCTTGAAACGGGAGGAGGGGGTCGTTTGGGGCGCTGGGTTTCAGTGGGGATGGGAGTGGGGTTTGGGGTGAGGCTGCTCTGCTCAGGTCTTCCTGTCTCCTGAGATTCCTCTGGCCTGGCTGCCTCAAAATCAGCTGGCACTGGGACACAGGGCAGAGGGCACACTCACACAAGACACTACATAGCAGGCAGCAGCAGCAGCAGCATCTTTGGAGCATCAACAGAGGAGGACAGCACTAGGTGTAAGTCTATGTGACCATGTATAGACAGGCCTGAGGGATGGAAGCGTTGCCTCAGATCAGAGATAAGTCAGGAGGTAGAGAGTCAACAGATGGAGCAGAGGAGGACAACGGCAAGAAAAGAGTATAGGGACAGGGACAGATCATGAAGACCAGGGAGGAAGACGAAAGACAACAATGACAGTGATGATGGAAATAAAGGTGTTAGTAAATGACCACAAAATAGTAATTCTACCTGGTGGGGCCTCGGGTCTCTTTGGCTTAATAATGACTTTGGCCCCTCCCCCAAAGACGGCTGCCCACACACGGTTGTTGAGGGGATGTGCCGCCAGGCGGAAGAGTTCATTGCTGCTGTGAGTGCCCAGGCCGTGGATGAGCAGCGCGAGGTAAACAGCCACGACCGCTTCACACAGCAGCACGTTGAGCCTCGGCTGGTCCTCCTCTCTGGCAGACGTCAACAGAGAAATGAGGGACGACACGCCTGCAGAGAGAGGACACACATATGCACAACATGGCATTTGTATTGAGATGTCATTTTAAAGAAAATACCTCCCACAGCAGAACATCACGCCAGAACACACTTACGAAACATTTGCATGATGGCGTGATCAGTCTCTGTCTTTCCGTTTCCTTCCCAGAGGCCATGAAGCTCCTATTATAGAACACCATCTGCCTCTCTGCATAAACACAGACTGCCTGCTTTGCTCTTCCTCTCAATCCGCTTCTCATATTCTGTCTCAGTCGTGTCTTTGATGCTCACAGAAATGTGAGGTTGCTCTTTCTATGCGTTTTGTGAGGATTCTGGTCAGATCTCAACAAAGATGCTAATGAGGAGCGAACACCAGACAGCAAAGTAGAGAGTCTCGATCTCAATCTAACTCCACCAATGCCGGTAGATGAAAAAAAGGCAGGGCCTGTCCTTACCTGGCCACTGTGCAGGAGCGGAGTTGGGAGTTATGTGCTCTTCAATGCTTTCTGTGCGGAGTCGTTTCCTCTCACTGAGCAGCAGGCCCTGGTACACCATCCCTGTAAACTGGTTGGCTTCTGTCTGGCTGCTGCAAAGCCAAAAAAAAGAAAAGAAAAGTAAACCGTGATAACCACACGAAAAAGAGAAATGAGAAAAACACTCATTGGCTTTATTTTTTCTTCCTAGAATGAAAGGAGAAGAAAACTGAGTCATGCTGTGGTTAGCTAAGTTTCTATCATAAGCAAATTCACCAACGTGTTTAATTCCTACTTGCTGTCTCTCAGAAAAAAAAGTAGCAGAGTGAGAGTGTGCTTTGGGAACAGAAGAGTGAAACACACGGCAAAAAGCTGTTGTTTTCAGGGAGGAAAATAAAACGTTGCAGAGACTGTTGGACCTGTGGCACTGCATTGCAGAGGCACGTTTACCTGTAGCTGTGGCTGTCGCACAGTGCTTGATAGATGCAAGCAGACAGAGATGCCGCTAGCGTGTGCAGAGTATTCACCTGAGGGTGAAAGTAAGATACATTTCACTTTTTCAGCATCAAAATGAACGACTCGGGTGCCTGAGAGAAATACTGCAGGCTCGATATAAAGTTTGGACGCTTATTTGAGTTCTGACCCGATCATCCATGAAGTCAGGGTGTGGCGGAGCCTCCATGAGGGTGATGGTGTGGAGGATGTCGTGAATGTGGTTGCTGAGGTGGAGAACGGGGTTAGCTATGACTGTCTTTGTGGGGGCAATGCAAGCGGAGAGCAGAGGCAGTGTGGTGGGCAGAGGCAGAGGAGACTGCAGCTGCTTGACTGTGAGTTCCTGCAGAGTGAGACAAGAAGATGTAGATTTACTTCTGCTGAAGAAAGACTGCTTCGCAGTAATCCAACACAAGTACGTGTGTGCGCGGGGGTGTATGCATACCTGCTGGCTCTCCTGCAAAAGGAACAGAAGCTCCATTCGAACGGAGGTGACGCCTCCTCCCTTGGCTCCATGAAGGCTGCAGTAGGAGAGAAACACCCTCAGCAGGGCCTGGTTCTTCCTCAGCCACGCCTTGCGCCTCTCCGAGTGCTGCTGCTTGGCTTGAAGACGCCGCCGTTCCATCTGGTGGCGCTCGTAGGCCCCGGCCTCCGTATGCTCCAAGGCCTCGTCTGATATGTCCACTGATGCTGTACGCTCCCCCCAGCGCTCCACCTCTGAATCCTCCTCCTTCCCCTCCACCTTTGCGTTAACAGAATTAATAGTCAGCCAGGCCTGGTTCTGCACGTGAACATAAATATAGACATCAAACGCCTCCAAAATTGTACCTTGTAGTTGCAGATCGTGTGCATGGCTGCGATCTCTTTCTCCAGCCAGCTGTAGAGCTGAAAGCGGAGCTTCCCTCCATCCACCTCAAAGCCTGTGGCTAGAGTACGCAGTTCTGTCATCAGGATCTTCAGACAGGCACGAAACTTCAGCTGCTCTGCGATCACGTCAACCTCTGACTCGCCCTGAAATACAGAAGAGCAAGTTAAAGGAAAAAGTCTGTTCCATGAAGAAGCTTTTGGAAAAACTTAGTTACAGGGTCAAAACCAAACTAAACAGTTTAGATAGGGCCAGCTCCGCCACTAAATCTCATTCACTCCAGTATCTGTAATTGTGTTTTCGATATATTATTCCAACCTGTGAGTTCTCTCTCTGTAGTTTGGAGCCACTGCTCTCTGTGCCTCCGTCTGCTTTGGTTTCAGCCTCTGGTTTCTTCATGGTCAGACCATCATCCTCATCTTCATCTTCATCATCTTCATTGTCAGCTCCCCAGTCCAGCTTTAACCCGTCATCCTCCACCTTGACCATGGGCTGACTCCAATCTAATCCACCTGCACTATCATTTCCTCCCCAGGCTGGGGCGGGGGCAGCTGGGAAGCCCCAGTCCACACCTCCCTGGGTGCCATTTTCCAGGGGTTGGCTCGAGTTCAAGTTGGCCTTGGATGAAGCTTTGCTGAGAGGCGAGGAGCCAGATTTCTTGGTAACTTTGGGGATCTTGGAGAGAACTTCCAGAGCCAGAACAGGGCATCCCACCTACAGAAGATTTAGATACGATTAAAAGCACTTCTTGACACTTTTAGAAGGTAAAATAACTGAAAAAGAGGGAAGGTAAAAGGTCCCGACTACATCAGAAGAACTGCATTGACGAGAGTGGCCTCAGTATTGACGAGCTCACCTTGAAGTGTGCGTTGGCAGTGGTAAAGAACAGTTTGCGCTCTATAAGATTGATCTCATCTGCGCTGCTCTTCTCAGCGGTGAGGCCCACAGTTGCCGCTGTGCCCTCTGGATTTGCAAAGTGGCGACGGATGATCAAAGGGTGCGTCCTCAGGTAGTTATAGAAACTGAACACCACCGGGTTGCACGATTTCACCATCGCATCTAACACGGAGGGATTACGAAAAGGCAGAGGGACAAGGAAAAAAAAGCCTTTAAGCATAGCACACAATGAATACTGACCAGAGCAAAGAGGTTTTTGTCGGATGTTGCCGTGTAACACCGACTAAAACGCCTGAAACCAACTGACCAGGGTTCTCATCATCCTCTTTGGGGATTCGCTCCAACAGTGTGTCCAGGGCTTGGGTGTAATCCTTCATGATCCAGTAAGCTATGCTGCGGAGGAATGGGTCAGGGTGAAGCCTGGAACAGTGGTAACCGCTTCCGTCCCGGTTACAGCCCAGGACCTTCTCGTAAAGGAGGCCTTGGCAGGTGGATGAATTCTCAAAGTCCGCCTCATACAGCCTCGCTACTATCATGGCTAGCTGGAGATCTTCCATTTTCTCCAACAACACCTGCACAACACAGAGCAGCAACGGGCATGTGAGACTACAGCGAGCTGCAGTTAGAGTAAAATGTCGGAAAATAAGCAATACAGTTCAAACATGTAAAAATCACATGGTAGTTGTTTCCACTGCATCTGACTGACTACACGGCGCTCAGGCACACAAAGCTCACACTTCTATTTGTTTTGGTTATCTGTATATTTTGACGGTGTGATATGAAAACTCAGGCCAAGGAAAGCTTTTTATGCGTCTTATCAGTGTAATTTGGACTTCTCTCGGGTGATTTAAAAGGCTGCAGAATACACAGTTCTCTCAGAACAGATACCTGCACTATTCATGTTATTGATTTAACTCTCAGACACACCTTCATTCTACAGTGTTTCCATAAAACAAGTTTCCACTGTGAGGGAAATGGAAATTGAGAAGTTGGAGCAGACTCAACACTCTTGTCTGTGTATGCTGTGTGTTGCTCCATGTAAAAGTGTGTGCGCTGTTCACACCTCTATGGCGTCTTTGAGGGATCCAGCCAGGAGGAAGAAGGCAGCGGACTGTTCAAAGCGCTGCTTCCCCAGCAGGGAGAAAGCATTTTTCAGAGCTGCCTTCCTCCAGCGGTCCTCACTGAAGTTGTTCTTGAAGAACTGAGTCATCTTCTCGTCATGCTGAGACCTGAGAGAGGAAAAAAAAAACACACAGCTTAATATCCCCATAAAGGTCTTATGAGAAACTTCTAAATTAGACAGTAACTCATTTCAAAACAATGAAAGAGTTGAGAAACAGTGCTCTACCTGAAGAGCCCCCACAGGACAGCTTTCTTCTTCATGGCCAAGTAGAACAAAGCAGCATCTAAAGGGTCGTTGTGTCTCTGGAACGCAGCTTTACCTAACTAATTACAGACAAACATCATAGTTAATAAATCAATAACTCCATTTTTCACATATTGGCAAAGACAACATCAAAACACTGTAAATCATCACACATGTCAGTCTAAATGTCCTCCTTATTTAGCGACTGTTAAAGGTCTATATAGATTCAATATTTGCTTTGATTTGCATTGCTCTGTATAATAACCTTAATGGCTCATCATTATAATAGTACACTTCCTGAAGGAAATCTACTTCAGCTGGCTGGTACAGAGACAAACAGTAAGTGTCACACAGTCTTTGGACTGTCAGAACAGTCAGGACTGAACTAAGGAAAGAGTACAAACGACTGCAATGCTCTATTTTTAAATCTTAAAGCGTGTGTTGAGCGTGTGTTGAGGCACGCTGCTTCAGCTGTGTTTTTTCTTGACTCTAGCTGATGGCAATGTTCTAACTGACTGCATTTAGGGATTTGTCTTTTTGGAATCCAATAAAACAACAAACAATAACTCGAACATGACTGGATCCACCACCTCTGTGCAGAAGGAACAAAGAGCTCCATTCGAACAGTATCAGGAAATATTCTATCTAGCACTGATCTAAAGATTCTATTGTATCATATTATCAGGTGTACCTGTTTTTTGTTGATCATGTGTTCCCCAGCGCAGAGCTTTCTGTAGCTGGTCTACTAGTTAGCTATGCTGTCCTATTTCCTTTTCTAGAGTCAATCAATCAGTACAATGGAAATGAAACATTGTGCATGCATCAGCAGATCAGTATCTTTTAATCTTTAATCAGGTCCCTGATACCTTCTCCACCATTTTCCTCAGAGTGTTGATGTTGCGTATCCACCAACCCACTCCAACAGCTCTGAGCTCAGACCACTGGGGATCGCCTCTCTGCATGGCCGGGATCATGTTCAGCATCTCCTCCTCCGCCTCCGAGTGGAAGGCCCATGCAAAGTGGCACGTTGATAGGCCTGTCATGGAGATAGAGAGAGAAAGGAAGGAAGAGTGAGCTCCAACGTTCATTCTCCTGATGAAATGCACTAGAAATGAACATCTCATAACCACAACATGACAGTATAGTGGTATTATTGCAGTGTGTTTTACCCTGGTGGAGCAGCTGCATGCGGTAGAGGGGGGGTAGAGAGGTGAGCAGGCAGGTATGAAGACGCATGGCCAGCAGGTACCTCAGTCCGCACTCGTCGAGGGCCTCGGCACCTACACAAACACAAGACCGGCGGGGAGCTGTCAGCTTTGCCATTGTTCCTCCAACAGCCACTCTATTGAAATGGCAGCCAGAGAGCAAAGCTCTTTAAAACTCCAGTATCACTTGAGTTCATGCGATGCTGTCACAGACTATGTCTCTTGTCCCTGAACCTTCTTACCCTCTCTGTGCTTACTTAGCCTTGGAACAACCTGCTAATGTTTCCTCTCAAAAGACTAAATAAATAGGATGGAAAATTGCAGAAAAAAGACGAAGATAATGGAAAAAGTGCAGCGTCTGTTTCTATACAGTGAAAACAGTACTGTTGTTTATATTAATGGAGATTTGATGGCTGGAGATTAACCATATCCAGGAACACGCAATCAAGCAAAATTATGCTTAGCTTATATATCTTTAACCTTAAGTCGACAAATAAACCATTATTTCTTGCCAAGGCAGGACAGATGAGAGCGCCAACACATCAAAATACAATGAAAAGCTACTCTGCAGGTATGTGTGCATCATGTATCTTTATATCTATATATATGATGTATATCATATATATATATATATATATATATATATTCATCTGCAAAGGAAAAATAATTGTCAGATAAGAGCTACAGAATTAAGACCCTGGAATTGGTCAGCCTCTTGATCAAGGACACTTCAGTGGGTACTTGGAAGAACTTCAATAAAGGTAAGGGCTCTAAATGTGAGAGCTCTGATTGCTACAGATGGCTGTCACGTGTATATGAACATAAAAATACGCATAAAAATGGCAAGACGGCTAAAAAAAACAACCAGTTGTGCAGAGAAAAAAAAACATACTATCTTGTTGATTTATTGTGTATAAAAATTTGGTTATGGTTAAACGTATTTAAAATGAGACATTTTAATGTGGTGATGACTCATGTTCAAGGAAAACAGACACAACAGAGTCTACCCCCACTAAGCCTTAGTGCAATGTGTTACATTTACCCTGTTATATAATCTGATGAACAGAGCACACATATGGCTGTATGCCATTCACATAAACATACAGTATATACTGACCTGAGTACTGTTGATCAGTGGAGCTGGCGACCTCAGCACTGGTGGTTGCAACAGTATCAGCCAAGGCCACCAAGAACATCTGCTCTAGTCTGGTCAGTCCTGGCAGGCTGGAGTGCATGAGGTGACTGGATAATACCTGAGCACACAAAGGAAGATAGGAAAGAGCAATTTTTATTAAATATAATATATGTTTTTATCATAAATAGCTGACATTAACAGCACAATTATGTTTTAAAAAAAAAGAAAAAAAAAAGCATCCACTTCTAAAATAGACAGCGATACCTGAGCATGCTCTGGTCCAAAGTATGTAGGTCCATATTGAGAGAGATTGATAACTCGAGACTTCTTCTCTGGTTTGTCGGTGGCAAAGTTCACAAAGTCATCTGTGGTAACTGTTGGCACCTGTTAGCGCAGTAGGATGAACACAGGCGTTAAAAGTATCGCCTGACTACGCCTTTAATAATAAATCAGAGCTCTCTTAACTCTGCCTACCTGGAAGAGGTCGGAATACTGGTCCTCTGTGGACTTCTGGGCTCCTTCGCCGTCGGCCACCTTAGCTCCCTTAGCGCCCTCTTCCGCTCCTTTGTATGAGGTATCTAGGTCAGCCAACATGAGGGAATACAGGGGCAACGGAGGGATGGAGTTGATTTCTGTGTAGTCCCTGCCCCCGTCGCGGCCGGCCACAATGGTGTCTTTTGCTGTGCTGCCAGTCACACTGATGGTCCGGGACAGATGTCTCCTGGCACCGCCCTCACCTGCCTCCACGTCCCTCACCACAGCAACTTCCCCGGCAATACACTTCACCAGGTGAGCAAGGATGGCCTGAAAAATAAAAGAGGTATGTGTTATATCATTTTAACACATTTTACTTTTATATTCAGAGTTACTGAATGGGGCAGAAACAGACTCACCTTGGCACGCCGAACCTTGCCCAGGTCCATGAGTTCTAGCAGCTGGGTGGGATGGTACTGGGGCAGAGTCGGGGACAGGGAGTGAGCCGCCTCAAACAGTCCACCTTCCTGAAGTCCTGCTGGGGCACGAAGGGCCTCGTCCACTGCAGCGCTCCCTTCAAACACACTTTTAGACCTGGCTCTTCCTTCAAAGACAGAGTTTGCGGTTTGACCTCCAGCAATGTCTGCGGACGATAGGTTGCCCTCCTCCCCTTCCCCAGGCTTCTTGTCCTGATGCCACTGGGCATACACGTGCATCTCACAGTCCATCCCCACCACCAGGATGCCATCCCTCACCCAGGAAAGGGAGACTGGCAGAGATGGCGTGCCGTCCACGGAGGACAAGAGGTCCACTGACCGAAGCAGGATCCAGCGGGAGCGGATCCCCTGTTTGATACTGCCCCCTAGAGGAAGGGTGATGACAGCCACCCCCTCCTTGCTGCTTGTTTGCTCGTTGACCATGCCGGAGATGCGACCGTACATGAGAATGTTGGATCCAACTCCCACGGTGAGAATGTGAGATCCATCCTCCTTTGACAGCCAGTCCAGGTGGACGTAGTGCTTAATGTTGGGGGAGCTATGGTCCCTGCTCATGTACAGGTCAGACCTGGCATGGAGGAAATTATTCATTCATGAGACACCCATACTAGTATACATACAGTGGCTGACAGAATATGACACAAGGACACAAGCAGTGCCCTCCTGACCTGCTGTAGACAAAGAGGTTGGAGTCCACGCTGACTCTTGGATCGAGGGTTGACGAGGGGCGGGTGAAGTCATCCAAGTGGAGAGTTTGCTCCAAAACCCACTCTGAGCCGCCGGTGGACTCACACTCATAAATGGACACGTGCATAGAGAAGTCCTTTTCAGATCCCAGCAGCTGAGGACAAAAGAGGCGCTTTCTTAAAACGACAAATCTAAAGATACTGTAGACTCTGTGAACAAGTCGGTCTGGTTCTCTGGTTGTAAATAAAAGATAAAGTGAGGCGGGCTCATCTGTGCCTGCACACACCTGAAGCACACTGAAAATGCAGACTCATAGGCCAGTGTGCTCGTCATAAACCTCAATGTAGCTTCACATGATTCAAACACAGAGCAGCCACATGATGCTTGATCACATTTTATCACTTCCCTTTTCATTAATGACCAACGATTAGTACAGATTTTAAAATGTAAATGTGCATCGTGTGTTTGTTTATCTAATCTAGTTTCTCCCTCACCATTCTCTGCTTTACATAAATATGTATTCATATGCTGATATATGAAAATGTTATCTATTTTTGGAGGATCCAGACAACACAACCATATTTATTCACTGCATTTACATTTTTATTATAATTTTCCACTCCAAGGTGATTGCCACAGTTAAATGAATTCCCACACGGCTACAGGTTTTTGGTACAATACACTGAAAATACTGTAGTACACCGCCAAATTCCAGTTTCCTTACCTGTCCTTGTCGTGGCTTTTTAAACGCCACGGCCAGCCTGCCGATGTAGGAGCAGGACACTGCTACAGGCCGTCCATACACACCCACAGCGCTGTTGTTGTCTTCCTCCTCATTCATCAGGGCCCAGGGCTCCCAGCGGTACACCAGATTGTCTTGATCGTCTTTGCTGTACCCGTCATCGCACTCCACAGCACAGTGCCAGAACCGCACGCGAGAGTCAGAGCAGGCGGTAACAATCAAGTACGGGGCCAGGCACACAGGGTAGATAGAGGAGGAACTCAAATGACCTAGCAGAGAGAGAAAAAATTGTAAGCACTAAGCAGATAATATACGTGTAAGCAGATTACTTATTTGTGTTAACCTGTTTTTTTTTGCTTTCTATTAACATGTTGCAAAAAGAGTTTCTGATTTAAGCATATCCCAGATATAGCGCCCATACAACCTTGGAAAAAAACATGGGTTTAAACATTGTTTTCAATTAAGGAACAACAAGTTCTGAGTTATATGTGTGACAACTATCCCAACCTGCAGAGGGGGTGGCCCTGGTAACCTCCACCCCGTGGGGCAGGTCGAGCCGCTTGCTGTACACCAGCTTGGAGCTGAGGATGAGTTTGCTTGCTGATTGTAAATTGGCTGTAGAGGCTGACCGTGGCAGGGGTCTGATAGGAGAGGTCTCCGGAGACGAGTCGGCGTTCACAACTTGATTGGGAACCATCAGCTGGCTTTGGAAGCTATAATCTGGGCTCGGCTCATCTGGACACAGAGACACAGGACATATTATAACTGGCCTAAATCTCAGTAGAAGCGGTTTGATGTAGATAAAAAAGGTAGACTTCATATTTAACTCAAGACTTACCAACACAGGCCTGCACAGACTTGAGGTGCAGGTGCCACATCTGCAGCACAGAGTTCCTGTTGAGATCCTTTTCTATGACCACCAGGAAGAACTTCTCAGAGAATGGGGCAGGTAGGTAATCTGGATATAGCAAAATAACATTACTATTTTGATCAGGATTAAAAAAGGAATCAGACCTACGCAGAGTTTTAATGTAGCAGTGTGCTATACCTCCACCAGGTGGGAAGGCTGGTGTGTATGCTTCTGGCTCCTTCTGGGGCTTGTAACCTAGAATGAAGTCCTCTTGGAAGACATGCAGCAGCTGGGTGTTGGCGCCACACTGGATGCATGGATACACGGAAAGAGCAGATTAAACAGACTACTATGTCTATTGATGAAAGCTTTCAGGATGTCAAGGCGTGAATTTCTGTCCACCACTGACCCGAGGTGGGCGAGAAAAAAACAGAGCAGCTGCTAACCTGGTTTGTAATGACGTCCAACTCTATGATACATCCAGGTCTGGCAGTGGACTGCTGGCTGACAATGTTGAACACTTCGCCCACCAGTTTCTAAACAGAGACGCACATGAAAAATGGTAAATCGTCCATTTACTTACCCATGCATTGCATTTTACATGACTAATGTGGGGAAGAAATATAGCATAATATGACTTGGAAGAAAGAGATTTCGCTTCATGTGTAACACAGACACTTTTCCAAAAATGTGAGATCGTCTGTGATGCAGACGATGCACTCTGTTGTTTTATGTTGGGCCACATTTATAAATAAAGGCAGCAACAAAAGGGCATTAATAAAAAGCTCATGGGAGTTGAAAATATGCCCTCTACATAATTTAATATCCGTGTAAGATGGGTCAGCCTCTAATACGGCTGCTCACAAGCCTGCTTTGGACACGATTCATGGTCCTTTGTGACAAAAAGGTTTAAAGATGGTGTAGCACATGAAGTCCCAGGTACATAAAATCCACTGTAAAGAGGCTCCAATTAGACATCATCATATTTTTTCCTGTGCAGTGACGAGCGTGTGCGTGTGTCCACTCACAGACGTTTCAGGATCTGACAGCTCATCCAGCAGTTTCCTGGCATCCACCACGGCTTGATAGAGACGCAGGTTTTTACCATCTGATGCCACAAAGCAGGCGCTGGCACTGTTACAGTAAGTTCCTGAGGGACACAACACATCATTTGCGGAAAGTCCTGCAGTGCCAGTGAATGTTAATTAATATTCGGTCTACAACACACATTCACCTAAAATATTCATTAAATATTTGGTAGTTTTAAGAGAACGTTGGAGGATGATCAGAAGTGAAACCACGTTATAGACGTTTCACTATTTAAAAAGAATTGCTTATTTCCTCAGGCAGCAGAGAGACTAAATCCAGGTTGGACCTTAAATTTCTTTAGTGCAAATTACATGCAAAACCGCATTGCACTGGAGGTATGCAGTTTAGAAGATTTAAGGATAGCATATAGTAGATTTTTTTTTGTCCTGACATATATGGAGTCAAATATTGCTCCATGAGAAAAAGCAGACACTCAGATGATATAGAAACAGTGAAGCTTCTGCTTTTCACTTACATTCTACAACAAAGTATCTGCATTCATTCATCACTGAGGTTAAAATTTCCAAATGTTTACCAAGTACAGAGCTGGGTACTAGTGTAGGTAACCAAGCAACATTGCTGAAGGCAGAGGTGTGCAGAGAGTTGATACGGGCCAGTTCGGAGACCCCTCCAGTGCAGGACAGGGGTCCAATGTGGTCCACCCTCCACAAGATCAGCTCACTGTAGATGGCGTTGGGGTCGTGGAAGGTCCTTGTAGCTGCGTTACGAAGCTGCTTCCTGCTAATGGAAAGCAACGCATCGTTACAACGCACTGACAATCACTTGCACTATGAAAGTGTGTCACAGTGTGTTTCAATAAGCATGTACGAGTTCTTAGCCTATTCTGTCTTCTCCTCATCTCTTTCTTATTTACACCCAATTCTGTATTCGCAAAGCCTCTGCTCTATACCTGGTAAGTCCCTTTGGTAGGGGAATGGTAGGGGGCTGCTCTCCTTCCAGGCTGCCAGGGGCCGAGGGAGGGGTGAGCAGAGCATTGTGGTGAGAGGAGGTCAGTAGCAGTGGCAGCACTGTGTGGCAGGCTTGGTCATTCAGATGAAAGCGGTGACCGCAGTACCGGAACTTGTGAGACACGGTCAGTACGTTGGAGAAGGCAGAACGCTCAGCAAATGTCACTGCCCACTGCAGACAAAGACACACACAAATACAGTTAAGTATTTTCGGAACACCTTTGCAGAACATGTTGCAGCCGAGCTCTCAAATTTCTTCCTAACAATCGTTTACCTGATTGAGAGATCCATCAACATGCTTGGACACCATCATGACAGCAGGACTGATGCCAGGCCGAGGGTTGGGGGAGGAGGCCAGGGCGGGTGATCCCAGCCCTGCTGAGGCCGAAGCAGAGCGGGACATACGTTGGACCATCCTGCCCTGGTCCCCTGCCCCGGAACTCTCACCTTCAGACAGAGTGCAGGCGTACATCAGGATGTTTTTACTCAATGAGTTGGCATCCCCGGTAGGAAATGCCACTGGAATACGAGAGGAGAAGGACACCTGGTGGGAGAGACGGAGGGAAACATTAGGAACACAGGCACATATTCTCTGCAGTCCTTCATCCTTAGAGGCCTAATTAGCAATTTATACCAACGCAATGGCAACTTTCTTGTTCATTAGTAGCAACAGTACCAATATGCTATTTGGCTTGCAGTGTGTGTGTCCTCATTATGATCTGATTATGTCCATGCAAAGTATTCACAATAAATAAGAACCTGAAGAACCTGTCGAATGCTACATGAACATAGAGATGCAGATTCCAAACCTTTCTCTATCATACTCTGCTGTGTTTTATCCTCCTCGGAGCACCTCTCCTTTAGGACAGCTGGGCTGTATAGTGTGAGCATCTCGCTGCATATCCAAGTGGAAATCAGAGTGTGCGAAATTGAAAATCTATTGTGTCACACTGGCCAGTTGGAAAACCAGTGAGCGACAAAGATTCACTAAACTCTGAGGCTAACGGATCTGTGATCTCTCGTACAACATTCAGGTGCGAGCTTCTCATTTCTGTCTGCCGCTTTCACTTTCAAAATGACAAGCGACGCCGGCGGCGCATCATACCAGCTGTCACTTATTAACGTCAATTCCGTGAGCAACTTGAGGACAGGTCAAAATGAAATGTCTCTGCTGTCAGGTGGAAGTGCAAGGTTTTAGCCAGTGTCTGTACTCAGCCATCACCTGTAACTGTAACATGAAATACAAATGAGAGTAGACTGAGTGTTTCTGTAGTTCCGACAATTCTCTCACTGATCTCTCGCGATCACTCTCATAGAGTATAAGAGAATATGGAGATTCACAATATTAAATTATTATTATTAATATTACACAGGTGTATTTTCTAATCTAAAATAAATATAACTCAGGCAAGGCACGATGATTTTTTTATGAACCATGACATGAAAAAGTTTCAATAGCCCACATGCAGACAGGAGCGCAGAGTCTCTCCCCCGGAGGAAAAAGAAAAAAGGGATGTTGGGAGTCTTACATAAGGCTGGGGGAGTGCTGAGTCACCTTACATTTTAGACAAAGTTTAACTACAGCTACACTGCTGCCACTGTGTGTGTGTGTGTGTGTGTGTGTGTGTGTGTGTGTGTGTGTGTGTGTGTGTGGAGGAGTGAATGAGCAAGCGATTCACTAATTAAAAAGCAGAAGAGTTATTAATACGGAAAAAGGTTTCCAGCTTGCCTGTGGAAATTACAAGCAGGATATGATTTTTGTGTGTGTGTGTGTGTGTGTGTGTGTTCTTGCTCACCTGAACCTGTCTGAAGATGCCCTGGTTGAATTCATCCAAGTACTTCACATGCCAAACAAGGAACGATCCATCAGCAGGGTGGATGGTGAACAGCATATCTGGGCTCTTGTTCCACTCTGTGGTCAGTGTCTCCATCTTCCTCTCCAGCAGCATGGAGGGCAAAGGCATGCTGGAGCTGGATCCAGGGGAGGAGGCCTTGGTGCTCCCCTGCTCCCCCGGCTCGCCCTCTTCACCGTGCTCCGAGGAGGCTTTGTCAGACATCTCATCCAGGTCTGGAAAGAGAGAAAACAATGTGACTTTACAACCTATTTTTCTTATAAACTAGTGTGTTTTAAAGAGTGTGTGTGGGCCCGGTTGTGGGTCATACCAAAGTCAAATTTCATAGGGGATCCTTCGGGGTCCAGGGGGTCCTCAGTGTTCTGCTCCAGCTGCTGTTCAGAGAACTTACGGAGCTGCAGCATAAATAGGTCCATGGAAGAAGTGAAGCTGAGGTCTTTATTGTTGAGCCAGTGAACCACAAAGCCTCCACCACCACTGCCATCATCTGGGTTGAACACTGCAGAGTCAGCCAGCACTGGTGGGATATCTGACAGAGGAACAGGCAGGGGAGAGGAGGACCATAGTAAGAGTAGTGAGAAAAAGGGTAAATAAAATATTACTCAAGCTTGGACGAGGTTCACAGCTGCACTGAATGTGTTGCTCACTGAGTCATTCATTTCCAAGAACCATTTCTGCTGCGTCACGGCCATAGAAGCGCTCCTGATTCCATTCCACCTTACCTGTGTTGGGGTTAATACTGGCTGAGATGTGGAAGTGACACAGGGCATTGGCATGATGAGCGATGTGGCGGTGAGTGTGTGCGTCCTGCGTGCCGAGCTGAGAGGGAAGCAGCTCACTGTGTGCCACCAGAGCGGAGGACCGTCGCCGGCCCCGGCGCAGATGCTTCAGGTGGTGGATTGACTAATCAAGCAAAGCACAGCAACAAAGCACAGGAGCCGAGTTTAGATATTTCCTTTAGCAAAAGTAGTGTATCTTTTATATTTTCTCTTATGAATTATTACGGTTTCCATTTCACTCGGTAATTAAATGTACCTCCAGAGCATGCTGGATCTTGTCCTTATTGCCTGCCAGGCCTGGCAGGCTGGAGCTGAAGGAGTGTGTGTTCTCAGAGATCTGTCCTCCAAGCAGGCTGTCTTCTGGCAGCAGGGTCTCTGACCACAACCTACACACACCGTCCTCGCAGGACGTCAGCAACACATTGCAAACTGAACCCCTAGAAAAGACGAGGAGAATGCAATGGTCTTAAACAGTGAGCATTATTTTTATAAAAACGTCCAATATTTTAGCCTAAAATCAGAATGGAGAGTTAAGAATCCAGGCCAAAATTTTAGTAGCAGTGTGCCCCCATATGAATGTACAAGGTCATGATTCACTCTACGCCACATCTACTATTTTCAAAAAGGTCCAATGCGTCTTAGAGCACTCGCTATGAGCACAATGAATTACGCTGTGAAAAGAAAAATGAGAAAGTGGGCGTGCAAGTGGGAGGAATAAAATGTAACGTCCCGAGATTCTCACTGCCTGAGAGTGGTCGTTATTTGCAGATCCAATAAAAGAAAACAGTTTAAACGGCCTTGTTGGATGCACTGAATACAAATTGAGGATATGCCTGACAGAAAATTGCATTACTTTGCCCTGTCTGTGATCTTTTGCTTGAAGAGGAAGGAAATGCAAAAGTGTGATATAAGGAGAGACTGCATTAAATTGATGAAATCACTGATTCACTCAGTGGGAGAGCCAGACAGAGAACTCTCTCACTGGCTACTTCCACCATCAGTTCAACAGTCTCGATTTGCCAAACAGCTAGAGATAAGAACGACGGGTTGTAAACTGGCCAGACACATAGCAACTAGAAGTGATGGTCGGCTACAGGTCTGCAAATCTATGTAGGAAAATCTACACACTACAAAAATAAAGCTTTTTTTCCCATTTTATGTGCTTTAGAAGACAGGAAGGATGTGCGAGAAGGTGTCAAATGAACATGAACATGTTACGTAACCGTCCATCCCGGCTGTGTGCTGTCTTACTTGGCCATGAATTTGCTGGTCTTCCTCCAGGACATGCCAGTGACCGAGCGAGGGTGTGCCAGGTAAACAAACGAGAAGTTAACGGGAGGAGGTTTTTTATCGGGGAGGTCCTGAACGACCACTGCGGAACGCCAGCCCGTGGTGGGGTACCACACCTTGAGTAAACAGTCATCCTGTGGATGCAAACACATGTATTGAACACACATCGTATGCGAACATCACCACGGAACTACAAAGCTTTGCAACAGTTTGTTGCGTTGTAACGCGTTAACGTGAATCGTTTACCTTCCCAACTGTTGCAAAGTACTCGCCATCAGGAGACCACTTGGCCACACGGACAGATGCAGCAGTCCTGGGAGAAACATGAGCATGAACGACATCAGCTATATTCACTTCTCCAAAGGAAACTGTCAGTGTGCATGTGTGGTTTCTTTGTGCATGAGTTGCTGCTGATCATTTCAGAGCTTGCACTTCCTTGTTTTAGTTGCCCGTGTGTCATCATGAGACAATTACTAATCTGGCATTGCGTATCCACGTCTGTTTACACGGTTTAAAGAACGGGCTGCAGACTCAAAGGAAAGGCTCGCAGTAATGCACAGCAAACCTTTTATGGAAGTCAGATAATCAGTAACTGCCTGTAAGTTTTTATTAGTGAAAATCTTGCAAGTCTACAACGTTTAAGAGGAGGAATTAAAGTTAATATTTTGTCTGCACGGGGCAAGGACTAACTCTTTTACTGCACGAATGCCAGAGAAAGCAAAACACATCAGCTGACAGAAAAAGACAAACATTTGGCTCCTGCTGTACTTTAAACAGCTCTTGCATGTAATATTCCAGTTACTCATGACACAGCAGAACAAGAGAGAGAGAATGGAATGAAGAAAATGAAGATATGCAGGTCTGCTTGACACTGTCAGGATATTTAGAATATTCATATATTTGGTTCACCAACAGGCGTTACTGTCCTGGCATTATAGCAAATAATCTTTGCACTGCGATTCTGCCGCTGACCTATTGTACAGGAAAGTATTTTTTCCATGTCAAACATGGCAGATGTTTTTACAGTAAGTACTAAAGAAAAAAAAGAAAAAGAAAAAACATACTTGCACTGCCAGACACAGTTCCAGTCATTGAGGACAGGGTGGGGCTTATCGTCAGTCATCTGCCCATCTTCCTCCTCTATCAGGGCATCTGTCAGTGGCGGTGCCCACAGCTGGAGGCGCTCGGTTGCTGCTAGGATACGGTTCCCTGAGGACACAAAGGCACCATGTTACACACCTCTTGTCCCACGTCGGCTCAGAGCAGTTACACAGAGCCACATGCAAACTGTGGCTCTTACATAATGCACATGTTGTTCCAGACAAACCGCAGGGGGGGCTGTAATGGGAGCTGTGCGTAGTGTGGATTAATTTAGACAGTCAGTCAGTCAGTGAATCAGTTAAACACAGAAAGCATTGGTGTACCTTGTGGGTCCCAGGCCAGGTTGTAGGTGATGGCATCGAGGAAGAACTGTCCTGTCTTTTGCCACTGATAGTTAAGCTGCTGTTAGTGACAGGAGAGCGACACACACCATGCAATGTTATCGGCACGCTCGGTGGGAAACTGATTTGAACTGCTGTAATAGATTTTGTCTAAAATGCTGACATTCAGTCTCACCTTGTGGCGTTTGTTTGGGTTGGTGGAAAGAGGTTCAAAGATGCATACTGTGTTTCCGTAGGACGCAGCGATCTAAAAATAAAGAGATGTGTTCATCATCACAACATTACTCACCCCATCAGTGCTTCTGCACAGCCATTCCCACAGGAGAGGGGTAGATGGGAAGTGGCGCAGAGAGAGAGAGAGAGAAGGATGGCAAGGACAGGAAAGTATGGACAGTACAAGATAACGACAAACATGGTGGCGGCTGACATGTATTTCTTTGTGCTCAGTCTAATTGATAAGGTCTTCTGGCTACACGGAAAAGCTGCATGTGGGAGTGTGTCTGAGTGTGAAGTCAACACTTACCCTGCCAAGCTGGTGAGAGCACTCCACGCAGCCCACCTGTATGTTTCCATTCTGAGCTCCCGGGATAATCTGCACACACTCAAAGTCGCTAGCCAAGATCACCACATCACAACCCGAAGCCATAGGCCTGTCAAAGAAAAGGACGTGGAGGGAGGAACCCAATCAGATCTGCGGCAAAATAAATAAATGAAACACAAGTGCTGAAAACCGTGAACATGAGTGCCGAGTACAAAAAACACCTTTTATTAATAAACACATTATTTCATGTTGTCTACTGCTTTGCAGCTCTGCCCAGGATCTTTCCTGCTTTGAATTTCGACATGAATGCATTTAAATATATAATAATGACACCATATAAATAACTGAAAGCAGATAATCATAGCACTCTGTGGCACTAATATGAATATTGCATTAGCAGGGTGAGATATTACAACAGGATTAGCACAGCATGGAAGGAGAGCGCAGAAAGCTAACGGTAAAAACTATCATCGCAGATCTACTGCGCGCCTACTCATTTGCGATACATACACAGCACATGCTCAGTGTCCACGCTTAATGGGCCTGGGTTAATAATATTTGGATCATGGGCAGCGAGGTAAACTGATACAATAGAGTAAGTTGCTCGCAGTTGGGAGCCAAGTGCAGAATGGCAGCAATGGCAGCAGCACCTGGGAGACAGGCAAGCTGCCCTCGAAGCAACAGTACAGTCGGGATGACGGCTTTGTGTCTTTCATTATTCAGGAGAACAGGAGGAGAGGCTGGGAACCGCTGGGTCACACAACAAGACAACATTACAGCCAGTGGTATAATGCAAAGTGACAGCCGGGGATGAAGTTAGAGTGAAGATTATCATACAGATTATGTGATTGCATAATGTGCGAGAGGCAGGTAGAAGGGGCAGTAAAGGGAGGCGGCGGTGTGTGTGTGTGTGCTCTACTATTACTGCGGCATTTGCTCCTGCACATTACAGCTGGAATTAAAAGCGGTCACCGTCACGCGCTGTCTAGGACTGCTCTGCACCTCCTTCTCTCATTCACATTCACAAGCACACACACACACACACACACACACACACGTAGGCACACGCTCACGTGAGCCAGTTTTACTCTTTGTCAGCAAGGTAATTCGGAGCTGGGAGGACCTTGAGCCAGACTGCTGAGCATAAATGTATCTGGTCTGAACAGGATGACATGTCATCGCCGCTTTGTGCTTTTGGGGTCTGGGCTCGTGTGTGTGTCCTGTATTTCTTTCATCATCTACAAATCCATGCGGGTGCACACACACAATGAGGGTTTGATGATGGCACTTCAAAGTAGGATGATTCATTAGTAGTAGCAGCGTAATACTGATACACTACATGGCATTATGGTAATCACTGACAACAAACAAGCAGTGTTGACTAAAGTGTCATTAGTGTCTTTATCGATTAAGAAAGCTGTTTTTATGTTTTAGCAGCGGGTCTCTATAGGGAATGAGATATTCAGCAGCCATTAGTGGAAAGTCTCCCATCTCTGGCACCTCGGTGATGTGCACAAAAAACGGCACGCGCTTTGATCTCGGATGAGCTGTAGATGTTAGGAGATCTGCGGCGTCATTAATATCGGAGAGGCTGTCTGACAGATTTTTAAAGCAAAGTAAACTAAGAGATGAGAAACCTTTTCGTTCCAATTCATTTCAATCAAAGGCGGGCTTTGATACAAATAAAGAAGACACAAAAGGTCTGACGCATGCCCATTCTAATCAATCTAATGTGTGGCTGGCCAACAGGATGCTTATTTGATTCAGCAACAGTCGGACAGCGTAAAGAGGCCACTCATTCTGTCTATCTGTAGCTCGGGAATCTGCTGACTTGACGAGTGCCACCCTGAAGCGGCGACGTTTCCTCCCCGTCGGTCAGGAAAGCTGCTTACGTTGAGAATGCTGGATAAATATTACCTCTGTGACACATTAACACTGACGAAGCCGGCGAGAGGAGAAACGACAATGCGACGTGGTTGTGTTGTCCTTGGGGACAGCGTATTTATTTATTCAACCGGTGTTCGGTAAAGTCATGTGACCTTCACACGTCCCGATGCTCCGCTTTCACCTTAGCCAGATGTTCGGTGCGTGAGAAAGAGCGGTATTGTTATGACACGCTCGGCCTGTTGTGTCAAAAAAACGTCTCGAACTGAGTCACCAAATCTGGGCTGCTCTGTTTACCCCGACTCTGGGAAACCCCTCCTTTAAAAACGCTCAGTCAGCAGACTCTCCTTCGAGCCGTATAAAAGACAGCATGGTCATCCTCGTCCTCGTGGCATGTGGATTATTATCATTGCTGATGGGAGCTGCACCGTGACGCAGGGATTTCTCTGGCTCTTTTTCAGGGCAAACGTGGGCGATTTCAAAAGAACGGAGTGAATGCAGTCATGTGTTGTGGTAATGAAAGCAGATAAGAGGAAGAGAATGAGAGATCACTTCTGTTAACGCCACTCATTCTCAGCGCTTAACGCAATCATGTGAACATTTTTACCACAGCAGCAGCTGCTGCTACCGTGCGTGCCATTTTCATGTTTGTGCTCGCTGGCTGGCTTTGAACTGTGGTCAAAACCCTTAGTGGCAAACATTTAAAAAAAACAGGATCAATTCTGGCCTGTGGTAACCCGGCCTCTGTGTCAGCCTGTATTAAGACAGTAAACGCTGGCAAAGCTATAGCACAGGCCTGTACTTTGATCCCACTGTCGTATCATATGGGCCTTGTTATTCTTATTATTTGCTGCAGCATGACTGCAGTGAGGCAGCGGACGTTAAAAGCCAAACAACAAGTCCGGCTTCAATCTGTCTCCATTCCGTCTGCCGGTCATAACATATCTTCTAACTTCAGATCAATGTATTCAGCTCGACTGGCTGAAATTACAGCAACGGACACGCGGGTGATAATGTCCTGTTTGGTGAATAGGATTCTATCAAGTTTTGTGGACAATCAAACCGTTGGCTAAAGGAAGTTTTTGGCTCGGATTCATGTTACTTTTTGCCATTTCATTCTTGAACTGTGAGACAGAAGAATGTTCTCTTTGCCTTGATTCCTTGGTGTTGTATAGGCTGTAACCATTTCTTCTAGTTCCTCTGTTATTCTGGCACATAGCTGGAAAAGGTTAGTGATCTGTGCTTTGATGTATCATAGTTCAGTACATGGTGGCCAAAATCTTGTAAAGCACACAAGGCATTTCACACAAACTACCTGGACGCATCGTGCAATTTGGAATAAATTTAGCAGACAATAACAACTTGTAGTGATCCAACTAAATTCTGTGGCATTCCACACTAACGTGCTGCATTAGAAACACGAATGCTGATCTGAAACACTGGAAATTTCACAGAACTCAAGACTTGCACAATACACGGAAACTCCCAGATAGCTGTTAGGCAATCCCAGAAAATTGGCATCGCCATCTTGATATCTGTGATATGATTTCTGTATCCTAATGCAGATCAACATCCGGATGGAAAACAAATACTCTCCATTACCGTGATAACAAATTTTAGAGGAACATGCAGCCTCGGTGGGGGAATGTACTCCCACTCCGTCTGTGCTTTGTGGTTTACACGTGTTTTCTATTTTTAGATGATCACACATCTGCCGCCCTGCATATCAAAACCACTAGGCTGTGCATTTACAACCACAGGTAAAAAACACACACACACACACACACAAAGCACTGTGGTTGACACAGAAATCTCTAAACATGAGAGCACACTGTCATCTAGTATTCGGTGTTTAACTGTAAAAAAAAACTGCTGTAATTATTCAAGCGATAACTTGAACCATTACTCTGCCAGTGGGTTTCCAAACATGATACCCACCATCCATTAGCTCACAGGACTTGCAAAGACAGGCCATGTGTGTTTCACTGTCCGTTGTTCAAATGCACAAAACCGAGTATGCAACTGTGCTGCAGCACAGAAACAAGCAACATGAGAAGGACTGATTTAATATCCAATGAAGCGCTAGCCTCATGCTTGCTCATTTTAACTAGCACACTGGCTGCTGTAGGTTAGGTATATGTGTGTGTGCATGCGCGCGTGTGTGTGTGTGTGTGTGTGTGTGTCAGGGTCTGGACTAGGAGCCCTAGGGGTCAGTGTGAGTGTAACTGCATTGGACATGATGTCTAGTGTTCTTCAAATATCCTCTCAGACACAGAAAGAAAACACCAGGCATAGAAACCGAGGCCCTGTGGCGACGCGCAAAGCTTCAGCTGCACAACCAGCCCCGTCCTATGTCGCTGAGCGGATATGACCCTCGGTGCAAAGCCCGCTTGTGTGCATTCAAACATCCTTGATCTGGGGTCAATCTAAGTGGAAAGGGGGATGACGAATTAGTGCACCATATTGTAAAGGACTGGAGGAATCGAAAAAGGGTGTCCGATAAAGAAAAACAACAACAAAACTCCACCTCACTCACAGGCAGCAGGGACGCACCAAACCCGGATATGGCAGCCGTTAAGACAGGCTCTCAGTGTCCTCAGCGTGGTGTGCAACATAACTGCTCAGCGATTTACCAGTGAGACGGCAGTGGCAGGGCGCAGTCACGCCACTTTTGGTGTGACTGACGTGGAAGATAGCACTGCTGTAGTCATCAACGAGGAAAAAAGAAACATGACATAACCGCCTCCATCTTGGACCGGCCTTAAATAGAAAGACTATCGTGTAATGACAAAGTGATCGCGCGCTGTCTCAGCTTTCAATCTTTGTGGACGACAAAACTGGAAGCTTCAGGTAGATGCAAAGCCCAGAAGCCAAATAAAAGGGGAAATCATAACCATTCATCTTCTCTCAATACAAGATCTGACTCGGGTTGCTACAGCTTTGCTCTCTACTACATTCAAAACTACAACTGATCACTTTTAAAGCAGAAGAGCCTCAGCATCTGCCGGGGTTATGAACTACTGCGCACTGTTTTGCCATCACAAAAGAGGCTGTAATATTATAGGTTCTTCCCATGTCTGGCTGCACTGAATGAATGAAATATTGACTGAGCTTCTATGTCATGTCAACATGAGGAGCAAAGAGAGCGGATCCCAAGACAAACATGCATAGCCCAGAGGGAGCACAGGTGCGACCGGGAGCATAAATATGAGATATTATTACTGATATCAACACACTGCCATTCAGCTCATGTATCCATATATGGCTCTCTACGTCACGACTGGCGCAGCTGATGCTAGGATGACAGCGAGCTAATGATCCGTGAGGAGGATTTAACGCCAAATGGTAGCAAGCTTAGCTTAGCTCTAAGCAGACAAAACAGGGTTTTTACACCCCGTGAGCTGTGCGCAATTTTTTTTTTTTTTGTCAAAGCCCCTCGCGTTGTCACCTGTAGTTTTTCCACTGCATAATATCGTCCCATTGCACACACACACACACACACACACATATATATATTTTAGCCGTTTACTTGTTGTGGCTGCGCAAAGGGATTCCCCTTTGCAGTTAATACTAACGTAACGAGATGCAGCTAAAGGTCATTTGAGTGGCGAGCGCCTCGGAGAGATAAATAATATAACGTTAGCCTAAAGGAGTACAAGCGGACATCACCGCTGAGCATCTACCTGAGGTCGTTAGCTCGCCAATGTGTGACTGAGCGTTACGGTAAATGAAAGAGGAGCTTGTGATGATAACCCTAACCCGAGTAGCCTCACTGTTTGTGACCCCCCCTCTCTCTCTCTCTCGGTGCGGCAGATTGGCTAGCATACAAACCCCGGCTAGCCAGCCAGCCAGCCAGCCAGCCAGCCAGAGCTTTTTTAGCCCGCTAGCCGAAGCCGTTTCTAGCCGATATAACGCTAGCTAGCAAGCTAACTCCCCGGCTAGCCAGTCGTTAGCTTGAACGGGCAAATATAATATCAAAATAAAAGCGCTCACCGTGAAAGGAATGTCATTCACGCTTCCCACCGAATAGCAGCAATCTCCAGGGTTCACAGCTCCCGTCAGCACCTGATGCAGATGCATTTTCCTCTATGTTTTAGCAGCAGATGGGTTTTCTTTTTTTTTCTTTTTTTTTAATTATTAATAACGAGTCCACCCTTTCGGTTTCTCCATCTACCAACGGCTGGGAATTCCATCAGTAAACGTTAACGTTGTCCTCGGCCTGGTCCGTGTCGTCTTCTTCTTCTTCTTCTTCCTCCACACACGCACGGTAGGAGGGCTTCGTGGGGATTCGTGAGTCGGAGCCGTGTAAATGTACTCTCACCTGGCCCTGTCATCTATTTAGACACGTAAAAACCGGCCGCCCGTCGCCTCTCTCGCTGTCAACACCATCCCCACGATTAATCGTGAGAGAGCCGAGGCAGCGGGATCTCTGCAGCGAACCTGACATGCGCGTTCACGACGTTGTCAAGGCACGACTGAATGGTCATAGATGTGTGAGACATAGACAGGGAGATGTCAACATGGCTCACCCAGCGCGTCATTTGGCTCATCCCTGTATGAAAATCAGACATTTATTCGCAGTGCCGTGCGTGTTCTGTGAAATAACTCACACACTCCTTTTACTAATGAGCCCTGCTTTCTTTCTAGGGCACTGCACAGCCGCTCTAGTAACGCTTTTCTACGTTCACGGCGCGCCTGCATGTAGAGGAGCAGCCCTCTGTCGATGACTTGAGTTCATTGATCATGAATGTAGGAGTCTGTGAGGGTGAAACCAAAAACTGATGGGGTGGCCGACTTGTCAATGACCGAAAACGGGTTATCTAATGAGAGGAAGCTGTAGGCGGCGTTGAAGTGCAGCAGAGCATACTCAGAGCATAATTTATGGAGGTGTAGTTTTTAGTTCTGTTTTTTTAAGGGGTTTATTTGTCATATGTAGGTTGAAATATGTGCGTGGACGAGGAAAACAGGTCAGCTCAGCATGAGAACAATAGGTGTGGAAACAGCACCAGAAATAAATGATAAAAATAAGCTAAAGAAATTAAACGCAAGTAAAAGAAAGAATGACACAATATAAAATATAACAAAATAGAATATGATATATATATACACTGTACAGATGTGGAAAAGGTTTATGCAAGTATTGAAGAGTGTTTTCATCAGGTATCCTATTCAAGTCATGCCACGTGAAATCTTTGAAGTTTATAATTTATAATACATTTTCATAATTCAACAGTGCTGCTTTCACTCTGTTTTTGGCCTACATGTAATTTAAATTATTACACTTAAATTATGACTGGCTAATTTGATCTTTAGGTGTTAAGGTATCCGGATGCTGCACTGAAAATAAATCAGAGAATTCATGGATTGACAGAAATGTAATTTATATACATACATTTAACTAGTTTAGCATATTATATTAATATACTAACATTTGGTAATCAGATATCTGTGGTTGTAGCTTCTAAATCTTTCCCTTTTCTTATATGATAATAAATGTTGAGGTTAGTTGGTTAGACAAAGCAAGCAATTTGAGACATACAGTAACCTTCCGCCCTGGGAAATGATGATGGGGATGTCTTACACACCACATGATTAACCAAGCTAGAAAATAATCTGATGATTAGCTGAACATAATCATTACTTGCAGCCATAATGTCACAGGCAATGGCTGCTGTCACGAGTGCGACGTAAGATATGAAATGCTGTGACAGTGATGTCCACTGCTGTTTGACATTTTACAGAGAGCAGAGACCGAGGGAGGAAGACCGGGCTCATTGTAGCTGCAACTGTCCCGCCATCCTCCTTATCTGCTCTCATTCATCTCACTGATGAGATTTAATGGAGCAAATCACCATTATACTGTTTATCCTCTTTCCTTTTTGTAACCCCTTACATATCCATTGTCACGCTCTCTTCTTCATTGTCTAGATAAATAGATAAATGATGAGAGGACCAACAGGGATCCATGGTGGTGATACAAGACCAACCATCATGGCATTGGCCTAGTTATTTAAGCCACACTGACATCATCAGGCAGGGCCTGCCTGCCAGCCACCATGACACACAGGACAATAACAGAGGCAGTAGCCCAGAGAGAATGTGACACATACACATGAGCTGTGTCAACAATAATGGCGGGCCATCCTGTAGAATGTGTAATACTGTGTCTGTGCATACTATTTTTCTAACTGTCAGACTTTATAGTTGTTCCGTGAGCATAAACTGACAACACTGACTGACAAGTATGGATAGGCTCAAGATATTTAAATGAACATTTCAATAATTATTATCACAGAATAATGTAAAGACCAGCATGGCAACCAGCCCTTTGTATGCCATTATAAATGAGCATTACGTAACCCAGATAACCATCCAGAAAACTGAAAGTCAGTGAAATCTTGGTAGAAATCTGTTGTAAGAGCATCTGACTGCACCTTGAAGCACCTCTCTCTAACTGAGAAAATAATCTAGCTAATAGATCTCAGATGTTTTTACAGCTCCTTAAACTCCTCACCCCTTCCTCAACCTAGGCAAAAATGGATGAACATGTTCATGCAGATCTCCCAGTACGTTTATTTGTGTGTGGCTGTACATACTATAGATTATAACTGAGATGGAGGGTATCCACTTTGCATTATTAAGAAATAAGGGATTCATCTCTTAAGCACAGGAGGTATAGTGCAGTTGGCCAAGAGTGCTTAGATCATTGCAGCGAGAACAAAGCCAACACAGAAGTATATAAAGATGTTCTATTGCTACAACACAGTCAACCTGTGAAAGAAGAGTCTATTTAGATTAGGAAAAGAGGCTCATGTAAGTCTGTGTCCAGGTGCATGTGAAAGATAGAGATGGTAGACACTATGAGTAACTGTATATTTGGATATTGCAGTAGGGTTAGAAGAAGGTTGATGCAGTGTTTGTGGTCCCTGCAGGTGCCATTTGGAGACAGAGTCTTGATCTACAGAGAACCGAATTAAATGCATTATAGATTTTCTCATTTCATGGATGGCTGCTAGCTGGAGGGAGCTCCAGTCTGGTCCTGAGGTGCAAGACATTCTGACAAAATTGTAATGGAGCTTCTTCACAATCCTAAATAATTAAATCATTGTATAGTGTTTAACTGTCATATAAGTTGCAATATTTACAGTGAGTGCCCCAGTTTTCTGTCGAAGAGGCACATAGATAGGAGGTAAACAACAGCTTGAGCACAATAGTGTTTTGTGTCCTCATGTGGAAAAGTGAATCTGACATTTCATTCAAACATTTCAGTTTGAATAAAACTAAATAGTCAGTTCTATTTATTTCATAATCAAGAGAATCTACTCGCAGGCTTTGTGTGTTTTGGGAATTAGTGATTATTGGCACGTGTATTTGGTCTTGTCACGGAAGAAACTGTAGGTGAAAATGATTTATGTTAGAAATGATGAGATAAACACATTGTGAGAGCAACAGAATATCAATAAGAGCATGGTGATTGTTTCTTTGAAATGTCAGGGTAATACAGAGAGTATGGGGGAAGAGATGATTCAAGATAGTTTTCAAAAAATAATGTATCTACAAAAAAGGATGCAGGGCGGTAGTTTATATTTTATACATACACACAGATGCAGATTCAGTTATTCTATTACTTCCTTATCTACTTAAAAGGGAGATGAAGTGTGTCATGCTAATGAGCGAAAAGCAATGCTGCATTCCAAAGAGCGAGACTCCTGCATACGACTGGGCGTGATTCTCATCCATCTACTTGTGAGGAAGCAGGCTTAACATAGGCCACTCAAGAGTTCATCCATCTACCCTATTCATGAACAGATGTGTTGCCTCCAGTCTCAGATCATGCTGCACGCTGTCTCTCTGTCTTTAGCTTCTTCTTCCTCCCCCTAGCATTTCACAAACTGTAACAACCGGCACTAACGATGACCACCTTGTCTGATGAATTGACTGCATGAATAAATAAAATATGTGAATAATTAAAGGCACAATCCATGATATAAACGTACAGAAGGAGACACCAACGGACATATGAAGCACAGGAAGCTAGGTTATGATAACACACTTCACTATCTGTAGGAACTGATGTGCGTTATTATACAGCTGAATGGAATATTAAAACGTATTATTTATCATCATTTTTTCAACCCTTAAGTCAAACTATTGAATAAAAACACACTTAACACACTTAAATAAGAGTCTGGGGAAGGAAAACATTTGATAACGACGTTAATAAAACTTCCGGACAGCTTTATTGAGGTGCAGACATTGGTCTTGATGTAAGATCAAACTCTGATGTGCAACCCTGTTTCAATAAAAGATGGCTTGCTTCATAAAATGTAAATAGAAACAAAATGTGATGATGCAAAACACTGAAACAATTAGCACAAAGGCAAATTATCATATGTTGAAAATAAGACATTTTATTGCTTTTGGAAAATGATGTACCCATTTTGAATTTGATGCCAGCAACACATTAAAAAACAAACAAACAAAAAAAGTTGGGCCGAGGTCATGTTTACCACTTACACTAACAACAAAATGTAGACATCTGGGAACTGAGAGGACTATTTGTTGTAATCATGAAAGTGGAATGTTTTCACATTCTTGCTTGATGTAGGAATTCAGCTGCTCAGCAGTTCAATGACTCCTTTGTTGTAGTTATCATTTCATAATGCAGCAAACATTTTCAACAGGTGACAAGTCAGGACTAAAGGCAGACCAAAAGCACCCAGAATCTTTTATTACGGAGCCATACTGTTGTGATACGTGCAGAATGTGGTTTGCCTTGCTAAGTGAGCAAAGGCCGTCCCTGAAAAATACGTCATCTACTTAACAGGATATATTGCTCCAAAACCTGCATATATCCTTCAACAACAAATTACAACTAATAATGACCCGTCCCTCTTCTCTTTAGCCCAGAGGACACGGCGTGACCATGATTTCCAAACAGAATTTCAAATTTTGAGTCATCGGATCACAGGACAGTTTTTCACTTCAGCCCATATTAAATGAGTTCAAGCCACAAAAAGCAGTGGCGTTCCTCTTTCTGGTTTGGTTTCAATATGAATTTGTGGACGCAGTGACAAACTGAGTTCACTGACAGTGGTGTTCAGTGCTGGTTTCTCATTGCATTCAGAAATGCACGTTGGTTGTTCAACATAAAATCATCATAATTCATATAAATCCTTTACACCTGTCAAAATCTGCTATACTTGTTAAATCCTGTCAAATTCTGCTGAAAAATAATGATAAATTATACTGTCATTGGTCAAACCACACAAAAAAAACTAAGGTGTTGTCTTGAATTAAAAAGACATGATATAGTGCGTCTCTTTACTAGACTACTATGATTGTTTATAACATTGCTGCCTTTGGACTTTCTCTTAATGCAGAAAGCTGTTGTGAGACATTTAATCAAGGCATGTTATACAACACACATTGCTCAAGTGCTTGTCACCCTTCATTGCCCACCCACTGAGAGCAGAATTGGATTTTAACATTTTTTGTTGTTGTTGTTGTTGTTAAAAATCTGAAGCACTGCAGGGGCAAGTATGTTGTATGTCTGAGTGAAAATGTTCCATTTATTCAGCTAAATCATCCTGTTGGTGCTTTTTTAGGACTAAAGAAGGTCTCCAGTCCCTGCCATTATCTGTCATCACAAATAAAAAATAAAAAAATCCAGGTCAGGGGCACCGTGTGGTCTAATGGTTAGACCACATACCACATAATGTCCATACTTTGCTAATACTGCGCTCTCACTTCACTTTCACACGTTCGTCTCCACACTGACTGTCAAATAGAGGCAAGCTGACAAAAATGACCTTGAAAAGAAAGCAATAGAAGTAATACTCTTAAAAACAGCAGATGTTTTTTTCCACTATAGAACAGTTAACATCCTCTCTGCATCCGCTTCATGAGACAAAAACTATCTGGATGGCAGTCAGGGCCTCCGAATGGATGGATGCTAATGTTTTTGTCTCTCCTGGAGGAAAAATTACAGCCGTTCATACAATTTGTGATTCTCATAAAGGTTCATTTATTCTTTTATCTGTAGGCATTTTCTGGCAGTAGTTGAGTGTAATAACCTCTCCCCATCCCTCCTTCCTCAGTAATTTCCTCCTCCACATCACAGTGTTTAATCTTGGTGTGAATGTGTTTTAACCTCGTGCACCTGCCTCACTTTCATACAGTAAGTCTCATCTGTTCTCGCTTTTCGTTCTTCTGCTCCTCCTCCATCTCTGCCTTGCGCACACTGCAAATCCTGCTCAGCCTCTCAGAGATCCCTGTGTCTGCAGAGATACTGAAGATTGATGACAGCTATTCCAGAACATCGTCTCCGTCTTTGACAGCGCCTCTTCTTTTCCTTCGTTCTCTCTACCCTCTTGTTGCTCTCCCCTCCTCTTCCTGCTCCGAGGAAGGTCAGCCTCTTTTACTGTGGTTTAACTAGTCCATCTGTCTCTGTTGCTTCTCTGTCCAGCCAGCCTTGGGCTAACTGATGAATCTCTCACATCTGCAGTTGTTTCAGGGATTATTCACTGTGTGTGCGTGTAAATTATTTCTTTTCTTATTCAGGGGATCAGAGACCTATACAGGTCTGTCCCTGAGCTCAATAATGTAATGTAACTGTGTGTGTGTGTGTGTGTGTGGAGGGGGCGCCGCATGAGTGCATTTGTATTGTGAAGTTTCCTCTTCCTTTTTTGTGCTGTACCATGATTGCCTGTTTTTTTCATTTCCCCTTTATTGAGCTTTATTGTTTTTCTCCGTCTCTTTCATGTTTAGACCACAAACTATTCTGTTTTTGGCAGGTGCCTGTACGCGTGTATGTGTGTGTCTATTTTCCAATTACCTGTGCATATGACTGATGTACTGTAGTGTATAATTTGTCAGACACAAATATTGGTTTGTCTATGCAAAGTATAGTACATGATAGAGGACCAGATGGTGGGCGTGAGCAGATTTCTGATGTGAAGTGTGAAGAGAAGCTCAAGTGCTTGGCACACAAATACACACACACACACCACACACACACACACACACACACACACACACACACACACACACACACACACACACACACACACACACACACACACACACACACACAGACCATAGCAAAGCTTATAATCCCAGCTGAGTTGCAACAAGTTACTGAATCACTGTGACAGACAGTGAGGAGCTCCTGAGAGGTAACAGGCTGGTGGTTGTTTTGTCTGCTGTATATTATGCACTTTCTATACATTCGTTCACCTCAGAAACATTACACACAAATCTGGAGATCTGCATGTCTACAATTTCAGACATTTTGCATAGAAAGACACACATATTAGATCCATATGTGCATCACTTCCAGCTGTGTTTACCCACTGGGTCTTAGCCCATATTATATTGCTGTATCAATACTGATGGTCACATTTTGAGTTGTGAGCACTAAAGTGTTTTAAGAGTGGACATGCATAGACTGTGGGCAATAGCAGACAAAGCACCTATGAGATCACTCTTAGATATTCTGTTAGAGTTTGCATAGCGGGGTCAAAGGCTGGAGTCAGGCTGAGGCCACCAGTAGAAGAAGTTGGCTGTCATGCTCTGACAAAGGAGCTGCTGTCACTGAAGTAAGAGCAGGCATACGTTTTGCTCTGTGTGCACCAAAGTGCATGAAAACATCCTCTCAGTGAGACAAAAGAGATGTATTTAAAGTATATGAAATAAAATACTGCTATGTATGTTTTCATCACTGTATAATCACCTAAAATAACATTAACATTGTGTTTTTGTTACATTACAACAAGCCTTTCAGACATCATGGGTCCTCTTCCATGTGGTCCGCCATGATGTTTCTATGGTAGCCCAAAACAGACAAACTAAACACTGGCTCTAGATGGAACCTTTTGCAGTTTTTGCAGCCACCAGAGTTTCACCTTCACTCTTGGCAATTCACAAGTACACCACTGGGAATCCACTAAATCCTACACATTGATCCTTCAAGAAACACTCTTGTGACTGTAACCTCTTTAACGTGTTCACTGCTGTATTTTGTGCACAGAAGACTGGTCTTTGTACACTAACTTGAGGGCAAGGAAGGTCTTTTGTTAGCCTCTAGTGTTTGCATCAGAAGTTAGGGTGAGTCGACAGCATTATCGACACTTCTCCTTCTTTACCATATTCACAGTAAAGCTTATCTTCTTCTCTGGGAGTCAGTAAAATGCCTCACATGGGGCACCTATAGCCAGTATGAATCTGTCTAGGGACCTTTGTCCAGAGTCACTATCTTCTCTTTATCTGTATATTTCCTGTCACGCTACTCTGACAACAATCTAATAAAGCTAACAATCAATAGAGTAATCCTTAAAGTAATTTTCTTAGCCACAAATATGGCTTTTTTCTGAGAGGGGTTTGCTTGAATTCAACAAAATATTATTATTGTAGTGCCTGCCAGAGTACTAGAATTTCAAATTTGGCTCTGGTAACCCCTTGGATCCTAAACAGTTGGATGTCTCAGGCTGCTCTGTTGCCAACAAGCAGAAAGGATTTTGTGCCTCCTGCAGTCCGCTGTATTGCAAGATGATAATTTCACATCTTTCCTGAACTGACCTTGCATTTTGAAAGGTTTCCAACAGTTGATATTCAGTGAATCTCTTCCAAAAACTAATCATTTCCCATTTCCTAATTTCTTGTAATAGTAAATCAACCTCTATTAAAACTGACTGGACTTCACCTTATATCAGGACTCTGAAATGTATTCAAATAAAATTCAGTGTTTTTAAATATCTGTCTCTTTAGAAGTAATTTTTTGTTTTTGTTTAATCAGGTCTAGACTTTTATTTATGTTTCTTGGCATCATCCTTGAGATCAGTGGTGATTTTGCATTTTCATTCAAGAAATGTTTTAAATTGAAATCATACATCGAACCTTAAAACACAGGGACCAAGTACTTATTTTATTTTATTTTATTTATTTAATAATTGATTTAGCAACATGGCAGCATGTTTTACAATTCATCCGTAATTTTGGTCCCTCCTATTTGGCCCAAGCTGGAAAATGACTTTCTTATTTATATTGTGATTTATTCTAGGCCTGCAAAAATCTAAACATGATGGAAAAGGACTCAAATCTCTGGTATATCGTGATAGCACATGAACGTGTTGGATGCTCCATCAGCAATGTGTTTTTTTTTCTTCTTTATGTTAAAAGCATGATGCGTTTCTCAGACTGTTTTTCAGACACATAGCCATAATGAATATTTCATTTCCACATATTATTGTAATGTGATATATTGGCCAGAAGAGGGCACTGTTGACTGGCGACAACTAACCACAGGGCCTACACACGAGTGAGTAAAATAAGATGCAGACATAGCTGTTTGGGGGTCTGCTCTGTGTGGTTTTGGTGTATGACTAAACCACACATACAATGTAAGTTATTTCCTTATCTTGGCTTGTGGGTCCTGGCAATAGTTCATACCAGGGGCAGTAGAGTCTTCTTGTAGATGAAATATGCCTCTGTGTGCATTTGTGTTTATGTCTTGTGAAATGTATTTCAGTCATGTACTAAATTTGTGCATGGCTGTCTGTGAAGTGGGTTTACTTTATGTTTGTATCTGTGTTTTTTATTTATTTTTTTTGCATGCACATATGCAGTATGCATTTGCACGTAGTGTCTGGCATAGGCAGACGGGTGAACCCCAGGAATATAGTAGCCTATAGCGCAGGAGGAAATTATTATACCACACGGTGCCACACTGCCCATCCCTCCCCCAAGCTTACATACGGCTCTGTTGGCTCAACAACCCACGGTGAGATTATCAGGATTATACCATGACACCGACCAATGTGGTTAATAAAAACAAACCACAACAGATAGTAAGATAACAGATGGTGAGACAATGAAAAGTCTCAGAATGCAGGGTCAAGAAAGGTAACCAACGGGAACGGGGCTACATGCACTACGCTGTTCTATCAAGATGAAATCGGAGGTAGTGTTTTTGTTTGAGTTGGCTAAGAGATAATTAGCACCCACTGTAATACCAAACACCCAGCTCGAGTAGGAGGGAACAGTCCTTTCAGCGACTGCTTCGTAGTTATACAATAGTCCACATTGTGTGAAAAACAGTATTTAACAGAAACTACTTTAGCGTTAAGAATTGTATTCAGGTTTGAAAATGTGTTTCAAATGTGTTTTTTTCCCCCCCAATGAAGATTAGATATGAGAGAAAGGGCCTGCAATAACAAATGGTGTTTTGAATAGTGCCTGATTTAAAAGTGGACTGTAGTAAATGGTTCTGTCTGTGCGAGTCTTTGTACTCTGGCTGATCATTAATCTGAACCATCAGGACTGATAAGACGTTTCTAAAGAGAGAAGCAACTAAAGGATCTTTTTTAGACTGATATGTGTGTGCGCGTGTGTGTGTGTGTAAGAGGGAGAAAGCAAGTGTGTAAAGCCGTAGCACTTTAAAAGACCTTGAGTTTGATGGTGGTCATACCGCAGCCCTTGTAAATTTTAAAGGAAGCTCATAATAGACTTCTTATCTGAGCTGAGGAGACAATGAAGCCTGTGAAAGAGAGGGGACCAAATAAAGGTCCACGAGGTGGAGAAATGGTGAAGACTTCCATACCAGTTCAAACAAGAGCCATTATACACTGAAGAAATAGGAGATACGGAGATAGAGACATCAGTATGATTTTTTCCCCCTCATTTTCTAATTCACCCATTAGTGTCCACATATATTTATAATTCCCTTTACAGCGCTATAGTCCTAGCTGAAATCCATTGAAATGTTTCAGATTGGCCAAAGTGAGGCTAGATTTCTCCTTATTTTCCAGGAAAACACCATCAGGTTAGGAATGTCAGAGCTTCATCATTTTTCATACACACGTATTCTGGACTGTCACCGTAGAGATTCAAGAAGAAAAAAGATCTGTTGATCCAGTTTTGTCACCAGTGCAGACCTTCTATAATGTATTCCTATGAGATGAAATTAAATGAATCTAGTGACTAACAACCAAAAATAGCATGATACAAAAATGTCTCAGAAACTATAAGGAGTTATATCCAATGTTTGGTACCACCGGATTCAAGGCAGCTTCACCATCAGTTATACGCGCTTTGATTCACCACCAACGACAACAATTGAGGCACAATAAATATGTCAAATAAAAACATGATTTTATTATGTGTAACTTACATGTCTTGACAGAGCCCACAGTGATTTCATTGGTACGTGTCAGATCGAATGAAACACTTGATATTTTGAAAGCCATGTGCTTAAGTGTTGATGGGCTGATTTTTTGGAGTGAATTTATTGAGCGGTACTTGTTAAAATGACAGCTCTGTGTCATCCTTCATTATCGTCTTATTCATTTTGCATGACACTTAATGATTGGTGGGACTGATAAATTGAAAACACCAGGCTTAGTCAGATAATTTCCCCTGACAGTGGGTGATATGAAATGAGGACACTCAGCGAGCACAGCGTCGCGGATCCTGCCATTCGGCTGACTCAGATATGTCACATTTACGTGTTAAGAAACAGCTCCTCTCTTCTCTTCTCTGCTAGATCAGCGCTGCATTTTGCCTCATTTGTGAAGCTGATGAGATGTTCAGGGTTGAAGAAGCGGTTTGATGGAAGTTTTTACTATTTCTAAAAGACTCGTAATGACATTGTCTTTATGTAACTGTTTTAAATAGCCACTTATACTAATGGTATTACATTCTGGGTTAACCTTTTCTATCACAGTAATCAGTGTGTCTCTTTACGATCATTAGGGGGCAGTAGAGACCAAGAGAAAAAGCTCAGCTTCGAGTAAACAGGAGTACCATTTTAGGGTTGACTAAAAAGTCTTATATCTGAGATTTCTCTACTAAAAATGTATTAATGTCATCAATATGAATAAAAGCAGCATTCGTTGTTTTAGAAATATCCCCTCTGAGTGTTGTCCTTTTCAGACAGTCTGCTGGTTTCGCAAATCAACCAAAGGTGTAGAGACCACAAACAGAAAGACAGAGTGTGTGAGAGAGAGCAGCCCATTCAGCTTTGTTGTGTATTGAATGACACTGTTATGATTGTCTGTAACGGTTCCTGCCAGTGATATATGAGGAAGGGATTCAGCTGCCCCAGACTATTCTCCACTTGGCCAAAAATCACTCCTCTCCTCTAAATAGCTGCTGTCAGAGATGTTCTTGAGCGTATTTATGAGCAAAGACATGAAAGAGTGTGAGTTTCTGCATGTGTGTGACTTGATGGGCATGTTAATAAGAGCAAGCATTGCCCTCTTAGAGACTGGCAGCTGATTAGACTGCGCTGTTGTGTGATCACTTCCATAATCACCTCATAAACCCATCCCGCCCTCTCCAGTCACCCTTCTCCTGGCTCTTCCTCCTCCTCCTCCTCTTTCCATCCCTTGCATCTCTTTTCTTCCCTATCACGGCAACCACTTGCCCCCTGTCTCTTAATGTAGTGCATCCTCTCAACCTCCCACCCCCAGCATGCAACGTGGTTGCACCTGGCCTATAAGAATGAGCAATGAGTGAGAGGAAACTACGGAGCGTGTAGTGGCTCAGGGCACACGGTAGCCATTATGGGGCTAAAGCACTGCCAGCGTGCTTGATGAGGGGGAACAACGGAGGCTCGCCCTGGGACACTCCATTAAACTCCCCCTCTTTGTCTTTCTGTCTCTAGCTTATACGAACATGAGCAGAAACACACACACACACACACACACACACACACACACACACACATACACACACGCGCACACCCAGTTCCATATAGTCCTCCGGTGTGTTCCTATACATGACCAAAAGTCATGCTTTTATCTCCTTTTATAGGATAAGCCATCATCTGGGCGGTGGCGTTACAGTAGCAGCCCCATCTCCTCCCCTACACCCATCCTTATTGCTCCTTCCTCAGCTGCGTTTGCCATCTCATAAGCACCTCTCAAGAAGCAATATATTTAAAAAATCTAATATACAACAGGGGGGGAAGCAGCCTCTAGCTATTTGAGGTTATTGTGGATCAAATCAAACGAAACTGACAAGGATGTATTTCAAAAACGGAGCTAAACACAAAGAAACATTTAAGGGCTTTTTGCAGCGTATGGCACTCAACTATACTCATAAACCTCAGACATAAGGCAAAATAAAAATCAATTCAGCTTCTGAGAAAAGCTTGGGGGATCACCTTTCATAGTTGTGGATATTGATCATGAATGATGCTTGTTTGCAAACAGTAAAGCCTGGATTGCTTAATGCGGCTCCCTCATTACACTGACAATATCATTTTTCAGCAGCGAGTTGGACACGTTTCCGACAATTTGTCTAAATGAGAAATGGGGCATGGAAATACATCTTAGCTATTCAAGGACACGTTCCCCCGCAACTGGAATGACCTGGTGGGGTTGAACATCTCTCCATCTCTCCATGTGTTGTTATTCGTCGGGAGTAATTAGCATGCTAATGGGTTAATAAAAGTCTTCTGGTCCTACGTTGCCTTTGGAGTTGAAATATGACAAAGCACTTTTTAATGAGGATGTGCTAGTGTTATTGCTTTTTATTGGACTCATCTTTCATTGTAAAACTTTTATTGAAAAACTTTTGCAGAGGACTTCTATATCTCTTTCTGAGTGGAATAATTGAGTTCGACCAAAGCGTAATCATAGATTTAAATTATACTTTAAGGGGAAAACCTTAACGAAGATAGCAAAGCAGCATCTTGAACGCAGGTACTCAGCCTGTGGGGGGTTTGGCTGTACTGCAGTGTAGTTTGCCATTTATTTTTAAAAAATTCTCTTCAGTTTTACACCACGAGACATAAAGTTTCATTAACTGATTAAAAAGAAAAAAATCGCCCCAGGGATAGCGTTAGGAGGACTATGACTGAATGCTGAGTTTAGGCATGAGATTGGCAGGTTTATTTGATGACTCATTTACTTACTGCAGCGATGTAGAAATGTTCTCCAAGGTTTGTCAGTTCACTGTTGGTTCGAGAGAGGACACTTCTGACCAACATACATATTGGTGATTCAGTGCATGGCCCAAATACGCAGCTAACAGCTAGTTTTCAGCCTGGTGGAGGGTGAAATCCTGTCCTCAGCCATAATATGACAACATGAGCTTTATGTTTCTGGCTCCATGATAAGCTAAATCCATGTTCATACATTCACTTTTTAGCACTATTTTGGACCACCAACTGGTAAGGAAACATTTCTCAGTCATACTGGATTTATGACTTAGCCATAAGTTCAGAAGTGAGAGCAGTGAGACAGTTTGTAGAGAAGCCCACAAAACCAAAACAATGAGCTAAAAAGTTGCTAACTGCCACATCATATTTATTCTTAATTCTGTAACAAAGTCATTTTTGTGTACTCCTTTCAGCAGGTTATTTTTATGTGCAGTGTTGGACTTCTGTTGCAGAATAGAAAAGTCACATGAAAAAAAATCTTGAGCAGCTGCACCAGAGAAGAATTAAGTGCTGATGTATCTGTGGCAGAAAGAGGTCAGAGCTCCATGTCCAGCGAGGTGCTACTCAGCACTCAGCTGTCATTCTGGAAAAAATGACATGTTGAATGTGTACGTGCACTGGTGGAGTGCCAGGGCCCGTGAGGGGAGCTGGGTCGGGCCTCAGCAGTTTGCTAACAGTACAGAACAATACACACAATGCAACAAAATTAGAAATGAAATCATCGTGGACGATGGCTTACGTTAATGTTTGATCCGAATTGGTAACAAAAGGTACTTTCTTTGCCATCAAAATGATCTGTAAGCTATAGCTACTTGGTTATTTGAACACCATCCACTCTGTGTGAAAAAAAGGTCGAGGTCCCCGCTGGCCAAGTATGTTATAGATGAGGTAGAAATAGAATCCAAACACCTGTCAGCTCTCATGAAAAATCACCTACGCACACCGTAAGCACTGAGTTTGTGCTCCATTTCCCAGCTGCAGAGGACTCACAGACATGAAATTAATGGATATCTGATCAATTTGTCTCCAATTCATTGGCTCTTATGGCGACACAAGAGGATAAACTATTGAAGCTTGAAAGGGAGGGTAAGGATTTATTTCATTTTTATTCATTTATGGCACCAAAGGCAGAGTTGTGTTGAATGTGTTGAATGGCCACGACTATATATACTGCAAATGTACATATAGGTACGTATATCTGGTTTTCATTTTTAAAAAATGACTGATGCCAAAATAAGGTTCCAAATCCTACTGGATGTTATTATGAAATGCATTCATAACTGGAACCGCACACCAAGCTATATCATACACAATTGTCAGCACAAGACATCAGCCAGCATCCACAGACCATCATAAAACAACTTCACACAGGGATTTTAGATCCGCTTTCATCAGTCTTGTTATACATGTAATGTATTTTCCATATGCTGTGCCAACTTGTGTACTGGCTTTGATACACAAACATAATATTGTGATGTTACAGTACAGGGTAACAGAGGTTCCGGTGAGAAAAAAATTAGATTATGATCTCGTTCCCAGTCAGTGTGGAAACGCATCTAAAATGCAAATTGCACTGAGTCATATTCAAATGCATCTCTGTAAACCACGAAACAGATGAGACTTGAGAGCTGAGACAAATTCTCAATTCAATATGCTGGACAGCTCACTCTTCTCCTGAGGTGACATCCGCAATATGATATTCATACATCTGTGATCCTAACAGCGTTTGGCATGCAGAGATGACTTTTCATAAAAAATCAGCGAGGCCTGTAACATATTCGGAACAAAAATAGCCAACCGAGCAGAAAATGTACTTTATTTTGTGTTGTTAATCATCATCGGATGGGCTTATTGATTTGACGTTGGAGCAGTGCTTGGTGTGGTGTGCCGTGTATGAGCTTATATTCCCGTGCTTACACTGGGACTGTGCACTAATTGTATGTGATAATGAGATATACTTGGGTTCTTGGAAAGCTGGGAGAATGTAGAGGACATCAGAGGACATCAGTGTGTTCGTGTGGGCCTTATCGTCATGCTATGTTTCATTCGAAGTGAACAGCGCAGTAACAAAATTGGCATCATCTACCAACGACACAATCTGTTTCTCTCATCGTAAATAAGAGGAAAAAATAAGCTCACTGTCGATAAACCTCTGCTTTAAATTACTTGTAATTAACTGGATTGGGCAACACATCAGATATAAATGTGCCAAAACGGGCCAAATGCTAAATGTTCTTCTGCTAAACTTCATTTAAAATTATTACGCCCCAGAGAAAACACATGATGCAATATCTGACCACAGCTTGGCAACGAAAGCTGCACAAAAAAAAGAGAGAAGGCGTGCTATCTCAGTTTCTCCTCCCTCTCTTACACACTCACTGACAGTCCAGTCTATTCACATCTAAATAATTCTCTATCATGAGTCCACCTGAGCGTGGTTGCTCTGGAAGAGCCCAGCTTGACTCTGAGTTTCTCCCCTCGTGGAATATTAACTCGGGGGGGTTAAGAGCAACGGAAGCGTTGATCCTGACCGTGGCAGCATTTAAAGCAGACCTGCGCGAAAGCATAACATGACAGGCACGTTAGCAAGGTTCCGCATAAAAAAGACTGTGGAATTTGCATCATAAAGCACCGCCAGTGCCTGCCTCCCAAATAAAGGGGAGTAAATCTGTGTTTGGAACATCAAACTGACAGCTCTAGGTGAGATTTGTGTCCTGCGTGTGCGTGCGAGTGTGTGTCGAGGAGAGAAGGGCGAGAGAAGTGCCCCTTTAGCATCTGCTGGCTCAACATCCTCGGGTCTCTAATGAGGGAGCTCCGCCACAGAGCTCCCCTCACAGCCCTGTTAAAGACATAACAAATATGGTGGAAGGGCTGATTTCTGCATTGTTTCTGCTACCACATTGTCTTTGATGTAGTGTCGGTGGGAGAAAGACGTTCATTGTTAAATCTGTGATTACAACAGGCAGATTGTGTGGGTGCTCTCTGATGTAACGCGGGACAAACAGTTTGGGTATGAGGGTTGCCTAGCTAATTGGGTTCATGTAACATGACAGCTTAAAGGGCTTGTCACGCCGCCTCAGTGTGTTTTCTTCTCCGTTTCTTTCAGAAGGCCTGAGTGTGACCTGAGATTCCTTTTGCACACGGAGCTACCTCCGTTTATCAGGCGGTTCATATTCTTGTAACTACGGCCATGGTGAATTATGTAAATTGTGACTAAACACTAAAAGAGTGGGCAGTACGAGTGGTAGAACATGTGTGGTAATGAAGAAGAGTGCAGAACATAAAAAGGAAAGGGAAACCCGAGGCTACTTATTCTAATTCTAACACATTCTTCCCTATTGACAAAAAGAAAAATCATACTTTATCATCGTTTGCATTGTTCGAGCCGGTCCATAGATGTTCGCTTTCATCCAAAGGAATCGAAACCATCAATTAAATTTAGATCGCTGCAACGCTCCATTTCAAATGTCCTCTCTTTATAGACGCCCACGCTCAACTTGTAAATTATACATGAAATTTAGTGTTTAGATTCAGTATTAAGCATATTAGCCCCCCGGGTTTTATGAATTCTTTTGAAAGTACCCTTCATTTTATTTCACTTTTTTTTTTTTAACCGCTCATGAGTGGTGAGTCAAACGCAGCTAGTTGGTGTACAAGTCACCAGCATGTTTCTTATCCTTGTGCCTCATTATCCGAGAATTTACAGGAGGTTAATTATTGTGTTGTTGTTTATCTGTTTTCAGGACTGGGATGTGGATTGCATGTGGATCTAGATTCCTTTTTATGTTTGTGCTACATTTGCTTAATGTGTGTTTCTGGATGGATGTTTCTGCTCGTGTTATGTCCTTGAGGGACATGCTCATAAAACATCAGAGACTGGAAAGACGGTATTGGACAGGCCCCGCTCCAACCACAGGCAATAGCATGTGAGAGATCGAGATAATCTTGCAACTGTATGTGATATAATGCTAACCTTGCGAGGCGGCTAGACTTATATGAATTCTTGCCAGGCTTCAGAGATCGTTTGTGGCCAAACTACACCAGACCATGGATGTATTATAAGACCTGGATATGGCATTATAATTTTTCCCAATGGCCACTCACAGTATTACAGTGCACAATTATAAAAGAGATTATAAAAGACACCTCAGACTGCAAACAAGGTCAAGTCTGACTCTTCCTATTATGAATTCATATTTGTGAAACTTTCCTTGAGCCAGTAAAAGCAATTTCAAAATCCTCATAATGTAAAGTATTTGGGCCATGTTGGAACTCAGATGGCGCCACATAACCAGGAAGTAAACCCAGAAACTAGAAAACTGTTTCTGCATGTGTTTCCATCTTCCTGCAGTGAAAGGGAACTATCTTCGGGCCGGTATCCAGTTCTACAACACATCCATGTACCGGACCAACCTGTGTCTTTTGAGGAAATAACAGCTGGCAGCTACAGGGGTCGGTGCTAGATGTGACACAGTGACACGACATTGTTCCTGAAACGACAATGGCGGCTGCCAGGGCAGGAATTTCACTAGCCGCCACGACAACCCATTAGCTACGACAGCCCATCGGTCACCATAGCCTCTGTGCCTCCCTCTCTCTGTCTGTTCTGTTTATTTCTTTCCCCGCCGTGCCTCTCGACTCCCTCCTGTCAAGCCAGCCCCAGCTGTGGAACAATGTCACATGTGCTTGATTATAACGGCAACGTAATCAACACGTGTGGTCAAATAAAGCCCACACATAAGTGGCAATAACTGCAGCTTCTCGAACGGCCACTTGTGGCTCTTTACGATCTCGAGAAGATCTCATATTAAAATGCCCAAAGGCTAATTCTAAAACACAACAATTCTTATTCTCAGGTGATTATACACTAATGAAAACAGTTTTGCAGATTATATTCCATTTCTGCCACATTCTGTGAATACAGCCCGTCACAATGGACCATTAATGGACCTAATATAACTGGATCAAAACATTTCTGGATTTCTGTTTTTTGTGCCAGTTGCAGATGACACTGTTGTCATTTACTGCAGCTAATTACCATGGTGAAAAAACTGCCAACTCCTGTCAAATCCTGATTGTGAACACGGTTGTGCATCAGCATGTCAGCCTTAGATGAGCTGTTTTTTCTTAACAAAGAATAGTTGATTAATTAATCTGTGTCAGTGTTTCCTGTGTACCACCTCAGAAAATATTAGGCTCTCCAAGTACCACCGTTCTACCCTATTTAGCTCCAGACAGAGGCAAGTTTAGCCCTCATAAAAATATGATGTATTGTTACCACCACTCTGTACAGAAGGGTAGCACTAGAACTGGCACTTAAACTCTTTCACTACAGCTGTCATACAGCGCAAGAAGCAACAAATCGCACCCTGCGCTTCGTCTCTACGCTACTGCATGAATGTGACTACGCAACAGGCTGAAATATTGCAAGAGACGCAAACGTTACTATACATTATTTTTCAGCAATCTCATAGCTAAAATGTGGAGGTTCATTTTAATTTTTAAATTCATTTATTTCAATTTTAAAATATATTGATGAAGTTCTTCTGTGCACCACTAGAGGGAGCTAGTAGTGCAGGTGCCACAGTTTGAGAACCAGTGATCTTTTTATGTATTTTTGGTCAACTTGACCAAATGACATAAGAGAGCAACTTTGTAGTGAGTAAGCTTGAATAATACAAGTGTTTCCATTCGGTAATGACGCATGTGTAATTTAATTTCAGCTCTGATAGCAGCGTCTGTATGTCAGTAATGAGGTTTGCCAACATTATTAAAAGTGAATGTCGCTCTGAATTGGTATCATATATCATGATTAAATAATATGTTTGTTAATGTAACATCAGTTCTTTTTTATTCTTTTTCTGTGTGTCTGTCTCTGTGCTCTGAACAGCGCCACAGTCACTAGTGTAAACTCATGTACATGAATGTTTTAGTATATCACCTTACAGAGGGCTATCAACCAAAAGTGGTCAGAGTGTTTTATTGTGTTTTCCTGCCTAATCTAAACCATCTGGTAATTGTAAAGAACGCTGCTGGCACCAGAGCAGAGTGGCTTGTAGGGAATTTACAACTTTGTGCATTAGACATGGCTAAATACACCAGGGTTTAGATGTGAGCCTGTAGCCTGCCGGATAAATGATGACTGCGGGCTATTCTTAGATGGGTTAGGAAACAGTCATTTTTGCGGCAATTGATGTCTAAGCTGCAGAAACAGAGTAGGTCAGGGTCGCAGGGCCCCAATTTCACCCTTCCAGTCAAACTCTAGGACTCAGCCGTGAAATAAGATGGAAACAAAAGTCAGGAGAGGCATCTTAAGAATCAGAGGTGAAATAGTTTGGAGACCCTTAATAGAATCAGCAGATGTTGTCCAGACATTTTAATACAGCAATTTCCTAAGGTTATAATTTGCTTTTCTTGTGTAGTCTATTCATTCACCACAGCCGCTGCTATTACACTTTAAACCATAATGGAAAATGAAGTCAGATATCATGTAGGTAGGTTGTTGGTATCACCATTACAGTCTGTTTAGCTTGTTTACTTGCTTCTTGTTGACTGTAAATGTTCTTACACTGTGCCCTCTTGCAGGAGGAAACATAACTTTGGAGTGCGTACTGACAAAAAAAAAATGCAGGTGAAAGCAAAGTCTATATTTGTTTTTTGCCATGTCCACATTGAGCGTTTAGAATAGGAGTACAACTGAACCTGATACCAATATTTCCAAAAGCTAACCTTTGAATCGCAAACATTTCAAGAACATTATGTCAAATTCAGCCACTTTTCTGCCAGATTAAATCATGAACTGGCAGAGGTCACAACCCTTTAATTCCTCCAGGTCAATGGCCGTAACATTGAATACCGTTTATCCTTATCCGGTTAAGTGGAGCTGTGTCAAGGTGCGTTAAGCAGCAGTTTATTGTGATGTAAAAGCTTTTGGTTTAAACAAATGATCTGCTCAGTGACAAAACACAGACTGCTTGCCTTTACTGCATGACTGTGTAGGGTCCCAACACATTCACACAGTCCAATTAGCTCTTTCGACACATTTTCTCTCGCCCCTTGACCCCTTTCCCTCCTAGCTAATGAAGGCACCAAGACCCAGAAGAAGTATAAAGTCCGATGGGATCAGAAGTTAGAGAGCAAACTGATGTGGTGGTGTGAGGAGTTTTGCAGAGAGAGAAATATTTAATCAGCAAAACTAAAATTAGGCCGCAAAATGAAATATCTACAGAATCTCATTCCATTTCTCATGACGTAGCACACGAACTTTGGAAAAGATAAGCTTTGCAAGTTATTTTATCTCGGATTCCCACTTCACACACGCAAACGCGTTATTACAAAATATTTAAATGTCAAATATCACACCGCGTTTGCAGTTTTTGACATTTCACTTTGTCCTTCGCAGCTAGAAACTAGACACGAAAAAAGCATAAAAGCAAAGCACAGCCAGAAAATATTATTGTTTCATTTGTTTTGAAGGGAAAAAAAATCATTTACAGTGCAAGTACAAGTAATCAGACTTGTTCTGAGACAGTGGCACAGTTAGTCTTTTCTGTTTTCTTAGACAGTTTTATTCTCTGTACCTGGCTCTTTTTTCTGTTGCCCAGATCATCCTCACTTCTGCAGAGCTTTACTCCCAGATGTGTGCCGACAGACCGAGCTCACAGTCAAAAAGCTAAAAGGTGTTTTCCCTCCAGATGCCCTGTGTGAGGAGGTACAGAGGAAAGCTGCAAATTACACTCTTTCATTCTTTGCCTCTGTCTCTGTGCAATTGCCCAAGTGGAAAATAGGAGTCATCTTTTTCTGAAATATTCAAGAACTGCATAACCGTACACACCGCTGGGGTCAGCATCTTTTGAGCATACAAATACGTTAAAAGGTTTCTACATTTCTCCCCGTTTTTCCCCACCTAGACGCATGCAAACGTGTTTTGTAAGTGTGTACATTCTCGAACGCACTAACGAAGGTGGACGTGTGGCCAGTGGAGCTCTAATAAGGCCTTCATTTAATATCATAAATAACAGATGTTATGGAATAAGCAGTAAACTCAATTATTATCAGCCCCAAATGTCTTTAAATGGGGCTGACGAGGCAGAGGTTTAATTTTAGCTCTCTATAATTTGCAATATAAAAGGAAGGTTTCCAAACAGCCAAAGCTCATTAGGAAACACCATCATGACTCATTGTGGAAAGAAAGAGCCACAGAGACAGAGTGAGAAACATAAAGTGCTGCTATCCTTTTACTGGTGTACCTGCAGCTGCATAGAAGCGATCAATGGCACCCTTCAAGAGGGAATTAAAATTTTATTTTGACAGCTATCTTTAGCTCCTGAAAGGGGAGCCATCACACCGTGATGGTCATCCAGATCTACCTTGACACGCTGACATACTGTGAACTGCAGCACTGAAGGATAATAGCACTACTGAATCCAACTAAAGCTAATGGGTCAGTTGGGTTCGATAGTTTAGTGATTGACAAAGTCGAGCAAGCAATAGTGACAAGATGACAGTCTGCAGGCCTGAAGCATGAAAATCTAACTGCATTATAGACTCACTTGTTACCCTTTTAACTCCTAAAGGCTCTGCACACCCACAGTACAGAGGATTTCACTTATTTCTGTTAAACAGGGCTCTTCTCGAGAATATGTGAGCCTGCACTGGCTGTGTTTGATTGACACCTCTGCGCTCCTCTTAGCTGTGCTGCTCCAGCTACGGTAAGGCAAATTATAGGCTTATCATTTCTATTGGTACACGGAGTCTGGCAACCTCACATTATTCTAGAAATACAGCCGGCATAGCTTCGTTCACCTTCAGCCTGAGCAGAGGTCTCATCAAGCAGATTGAAAACACGTGTGAGGCTGTGTGCGCAGGGCCTTTAATCCGGCCATTCCCGCTCATTTACAATTAAACTGAGTCAACAAACACCTGCATCTCATTACACGGCATTAGTTTGTACCCCGAAATGACACTGTAGCTTGTTTAATCTGCACAATATGAAATCTCAGCATATTTCAGCTCTTTTTTTCTTTTGCGATTTGTACAATTATACATGTGATACTTTTACACTTTTACTTTTCGGCTGACTTTCTACTGAACATATAACAATTAGAGTGTTAGCAGGTGCTCCAAAGCACCAGCCTCATACCAATGTTATTCTAAAACAGCCCTAGGAAATTAGCTTTTGGTTGCATTTGAAAGATTTTTGTTATTTTCCTTATGGACCATTGCCAAGTTGATCTCTTGGGGTGCCTGGCATCAGAATCAGTCCAATTATACTGCCATGTGTGTAGACAGACAATTTTTGTAGGCACATTTGGACTAAACCATATGCACCTTTAGCATTTTAGTCACAAGAAGAGCTGTATTTCCAATTACAATTTAATATGAAATTCAGAATGAAACAAACTTAATTCAAAAGTTCTTCAGGGCTCTCTTTGTTCAGGGCTCTCGGTATTGCGCTCGGTGTAATCTATGAGATTGATTATAATAGAAAGCACTTTTTTTTCTCCCCCTATTTGGACAAATCCCCCAAAACACAGCAGCAATTTCAACATATTGACCACAGTAGAATTACTGACCACGTGACGCCCTCTGGCCCAGACAGACATTTTGTTATAGGCATTTATTATGAAAGAAACTAACAGGAGAATTTCCCGATCATCACACACATTCATATATTCATATTAATTGGGTTGAAAACCACCAAAAGCCATATGGAAATATTCATTCATACCTGCTGGCAGTCAACCAGGTCAGAGAATGTTGCTAATGTAAATGCATTACGGGGCCTCGGCAACAATATCCACTGGTCTGAATGGGGCGCCGTCTTGGAACACCTTATCCAAATCTCATATTACATCCGTTATTTGGACAGCAGTTAAATATAGATAGCTGGCTACTTCCTGGAGGATATTAAATTATAAAGTAACTGTTTCACTGTTGCCATTGGCTGGTGCTTCATCGCACCATTATAGCTTGGAGAAAGTTGAATACTGCCAGCTTGGGTTTTTAGTGATGCATCTCCCAGAACAACCTTGTGTTGTGTATGCATGCAACTGTTGGTGCACATCCAAGAATAATTAATTCTACCTCCAAGGCAAGAGTTTTTTATTTTTATTTTTATTTTTAAACAGCAGATCTCGGTGAAAACGGGAAGCATTAGTTAAATGTCTCACAGCCAACAAGTCCTCATACCGACCGAAAGCTTCTGCCATTTTTAAACAGCTGGGTTTAAAAGTGGACAAATCTTCACTCTGGTTTCTGTCTGCTGCGGCGGAGGTGCACACATCTGCTGTTGTTTTTGTAGCTGTAACAAGGTTAGCCCTCATCAATCTGAACTCCGTCCAGACAACGGGCTGTTCAAAAGCTGTTTGTTTCTCATCTTGAAGACAGAGCCTGGAGTTCAGAACTTTTGATCCATTTATTACAATCACAACAAAGTCTGACTGTATTGTGCTCGCGGTGCTACTAAGGTTCAGCAGTTCACAGTTACGTGCATGAATAAACACAAATGACCCTGCAGTCATATTGTAACCACTTGGCATTACTGCTATGAGAGTTTTTGAACAAGACATTTGAAGGCGTAGCCAGAAATGACAAATTACCACTTTAAAAACAACCATTGCTGACTATTGGTAGGAGATGGGACGCAAACTGCAGTTTCTTTTTTTATGCTCCCAATCATCCATCCGGGCCTCCTCCCTTGGAGACTTGTCGTGGCGGTATAACAACATCAGCCATTATTATGCGCACCTGCAAGACGTCACCTCTCAGGAAAATATAAACAAAGGTTTATTTTAAGCTTTTGAACAAATCACCAATGCGATTGCTTTTCCCTCGAAGCTTTGGCTATAGTTGCTATGTTGTTCCATCACAAAATAGTAACAATTAACATGAAGAATGGTGCTTAGAGTTTCCCATGAGGCTGACATTATGATGGCGGTGACTCATTGGAGACTATGAGTGATCTGTAGCTCTCGAGGCTCTGCTCCGCTCAAACGAAAAGAAACAAATACATCTCATATTCCCAGTGGTGCACACCGCCATGCTCGCATCCATTGTGCCCACACATGTGTGAAATTAAAGCTATCACGACCTTACATCTGACTGAGAATGCTATTTCTCTTGATAAAACATTTTGGCTGCAGAAGTATCAGCCAGGACACATTTTCCTGGTTTGATGGCCTGCGAGTCACAAGGGTAATAGCAACAAGATGCATCTACATGTACTGCGGGTGGTGTCAACAGATAGAAACGGAGGGTGAGCCAATATGTGCGTGTGTGTGCGCAAAGTGTGTGTGTGTGTGTGTACGCACATGTACACAAACCCGTTTATGTGTGTATCCATATTCATTATAAGTGTTGAGGAGAATCCAATAACGATTGTGTCAGCTGAGATTAAAGAGATTGACCTTTGGTGACTTCAGGAGGAGCAGTGGTGTGTGTGTGTGTGTGTGTGTTTGGGTGGGTGGCGTTGTGGGGGTTTGATGGTGATGTAAAGGAGGAAAGAAAAGGCACACGGGAGATAAACGGGCTCATCATTGATTATCACTTTTGTGAAGAGATTTCAGGTCTTTGAGTTAGATATTTTTATTACTCTTGCACGTGAACTGCATGCGTCGATCTGTTCGTTTTGCACTGGTCACACATCATCGCTCTTTATTTGTTTATATATCTAAAGTTCCATGTATCTGTAGTTTGAATTTTGGAAATGCCCTGAGGCGCACACTGGTTTTTTAAACTTTTCTTTTTTTCCCAGCCTGCTCCACAAACACAGTTGGAGATGGGGATAGTGAGTCTATTCTGGGAACAGTTAATGGAGTTTCAGCTCGGATCACACACAGAGAATGTCGGAATGACATTTCTCTTCCATCAGAGGCACTCTGGCACTCAGGTAATCAAGGAGTCTGTATGTTTGTCGGACTCAGTTAAGAGTGTGGAACAGGGTGGTCATTATTTTGTGCTTGAGAGGGGACAAAGAGAGAGAGAAATAAGAAAGGCACAAATAGGGAGCCTGTTTCTCTACAGTGTGATTTTAGTGAGGAACTGTGCTGTAAATGCCCCCCTTGGTACAGCTGTGAGCACTAGATGCACACACTCACACACACACACTCACACACACACACACACATGCAGACGTCTTGAGAGTGCAATACGATCTTACGTCTGCTTGTGAGATGATTTGCAGACTGTCCTTTTCTGTGTGTTTGTGTCATGAATGGCCTTTGTTGCCGTTGCTGTATGCATTGAACGGACTTCCCCTGTGACCTTTACCTGCCCTGCTCCACCGTCGCAGAGTGAAAGTGACTGGTGAGAATCAATGGTCTCCTCTCATCATCCACACACACACGCACACACGCATGCAGAGAAACCTCACACTCGCCTCCACAACCATCACGCTGATGTCGTGGGGACATGAAGTCAGCGCTTGTCCCCTGGCGTCCCTCCAACAACCGGTGTGTCCTCTGTCAGACAGCCTGACATCCAGCACGGCAGTAAGTCATCGATCCACATACAACAGAAACCATGAGAGAGATGTGTGTGTGTGTGTGTGTGTGAGGAGGGGGGTGGGGTGGTTGAGGAGGCTGTGGAGGAGGGAGAAGATACGCTGCAGGGCTGATGGAACGATAGCTAGCTGGAGCAATAGATAGTATCAGAGAGTTGATAGAGAGCTATCAGGAAGAGAGTGGGGGCGAGGAATCGCTGGAAAGCTGACTGACTGATAGACTGGTGAAAGTGGGATCGCCTGCCACTGGGTTGACAGGAACTCTGTCAGCGCCGATCAAAGTGTTCTGCCGGTTTGTTCAGAACTACTGAGACCTCCGAAATGGTTAGGGCTTATTTTAAACCTCTGCGATGCCCTCTGTCTGTGTGTAGCCACGCCAGGCGTCTTAATCTCTGAGGTGCTGTGTAGGTTATGTTGGGTTAGGGCTCGCATTTAAAGGTACCCCACGGAGTTTTCTTGTAAAGGCATGTTTATAGGCTGCGTCTGCATCCTTCGGGCATAAACCTGCTGAATAAAACAGTTTGAAAGCTGTGACCTAAAAATTACTCAAGGTCCACTTATGGCTGTTTTCTCGCTGCGTCTTACAGTCAGTTTGCTCAGTTGGCATCACGTAACCTAAGGATAAAACATCCGTGATGTGATAAAAAGGTGTTGAGATGCTCTTTTGGCATCAGATGTGAATTAGAAAATCAGTTTTGCAACCTGCAGTGTTTGTACTCATGTTTATGTCGGTGCTCTGGCATCATTTCTTGGTTGCATTGCTACATTTTTCGCATATTATCCCCACAACATAGCCCTCCTCACCTGTTCTTTCATGTTTAATGGCTTGTGTGTGCAAAACATTTGCAGCTGGCAGGAGCGTGCACTGCGTCATCCGCGTTCTCCTACGCATACACGATGCAAACAAAACATCACGGTGTAATATAAACACATGTAAATATGAGCATTACGCTCATGAGAAGATTATACATAGCCGCACCGGAGGTCAAAACCTCCACAGGGTAGCTTTAGGCACACAAGATGGCAATGTGGAACAATGTCTAAATTGTATTTCGTGCCTCTGTAGCAAACATTTTGTCACTGATCTAATACATAGCAGATAGAAGATGGGACATAAAAAGAATAATTATCATATCTTATCAGTCTGGGCCTGTGAGTGTGTGTGTCACTGTGTGTGCATGCATAAATTTGGCTGGTTTATCAGTGACGGTTGGGGCATGTTGTGGTGAATACCTGTGGGCGCAGTCAGCGGTGAAATAGCAAATAGCAGTGGAAAAGAGCAAGTGAGCGAGTTTGCCTGTACCTGGTAACACAGAATTTCAGCGGAAATCTACTTAGCTATCAATCACTCCGTGTTTGATATGCAGGTTCTGGATGGAGCTTGAAGTGGGGAAATGAAAATAGAGTTATGCCAAATGAATACACGTCCTGAAGAAAAACAACCCGGGACATGTTGTTCATCTGCAATCGCTGTCGTTCGTGTATCTTTGCCACTGTCGTGAACGTAGTTCTCCGTTTCTCACGCGCAAATAAATCGCCACACTCACATTAACTGTGTTTTTATCTTTCCATTATTAGGGCTGTTTTATTTTATTTTATTGTGTTTCCCTTGATATTTTATATAGATCTCATTGTCGTTACAGTGTTTTTCATCAGGCTGGTTTCACTTATAATTTAGACTGTTATCCGCGCGGTTGTGTCTCCGCTTGTCGCCTTAATCTTTTTTATTGTTGTTTAGTCTGTTTGTTGTTTGTGGCGAGAGGTTTTTAGACGCCCTTTGGGTTTTTGTCTCCCACAAACTTATTATTGATTACATCTCTCTTCTCTGTGTTGTTTTTTTTTTTACCATTATGATTTTGCACTGCTTTTCTGCTCCTGCCTCTTCTCACTGTGCAAATATGCTAAACTGCACCCATTTTAGAAGACGCGTTCAATTATTTATTTATTCTTTTTTACACCAGCTTCTTCTTTTAAAACAACAAATAAATGCAGAAAGAAAATGTATTCAACTATAAACCAAGTTTTAGAACGCATTGTCATGGTTGGTAATTTAAAAATACATCTGATTTTTTTTTTGTTGTTTGTTTTTCGTCCCTGTTTTTTTCACAGCGCCTCGCTGCCTCTCCATCTGATCTGGAGTAAAAACTACGTTCTTGTCATCCATTTTTTTGTGGTTCCCTTCCAGACAGAGTGCTGCTAATGACTGCTGCTGGTTCCGTTCACAATCATCCAGGATGATTAGGACTGTGACCTTTAGCAGAGCCAGATAATTCAGAGCTTAGTGATTTTTATCCCCCTCTAAATTCTGACAGAGAGGAAGAGAACAAGAGAGAGAGAGAAACACAGGGTAGAGGGGAGGATGAGGAGAGAGATGAAGAGGAAGAAGGCATGGAGGCACATGTGAAGGGGGGAGGATCACACAGTGCTACTCACCCTGGAGGCACTGACATTATCTAGAAAGACAGGCATCAGGAAGAAGGAAGGCGATGAAAGGAGAGGGCGGAGGGGAAAAAAATGGAATAAAGAGGAGTGAAATGTAGCTTCTGACGTTCTTCAAAAACACCTGACATTTACCTGGTTTTCTTGTGCTCAGGCTAGACAATTGGAGTCCAGTAAAGGCCACCAGTTCTCTCTCTCTCTCTCTCTCTGTCTGCAGTAGGAATGTTGCCCGTCTGATGGGTTCACGCCATTTTCATAAGAGCTGAAAAAAGCCCTTTCAATATAGCGAGCAGATCAATCAATGAGCCTTCACGAAAACACGCGCTGTTTGTCAGGCCCAGAGGAATCACTGCTTGATCCTAACATTTTCTGTTATTATAGAAGTATTGTGATTGAGATTTGGTGGAGAGCAGAGGGGTCGTTCATGAACGCTGCTGAGAACTATTAAGGAAAGACGTGACTTCACAAAGCGTGGTGTGGTACTGGTGTTAGACTGATTTCACTAAACCGACTTATGACTTCTGCTGATAAGTTGAGGTTGTTCTGTCAGTTGGCATCGCCAAAATGAGTTTGAGCTTTATCTCAGAGGTATAGGCATAACATATTTTGATTCATGGTTCCCAGATGATGTTTTTAAAAGACTTTGGTGACTCCCTCTAATGCGCTATGAGGAGCAGGAGTGGAGAGTCGCTTCTGGGTTGTTGCGCTGCGGCGCTTTTGGTGGAATCGCAGGCGTAGTGTAGGACGACTGTGGCTGTGTAACAGCTGTGCACAGCAGAATAAAGCAGTCAGGGATCATCGTTTATACCCTGTATCCCAAAATTTGGATACATCTCGTTCCTTGATTTATGACTTAAGATCTGCAGAACTGATGATATTCCCATCAGCCTCAGCCTGATGTTAGCTTCAAAGTAGGTAAACACTGTAAACATTGTACCCCCTTATAGCATTAGCATCTTACTGCATCACTGTGTCTAAGAACAGCCATGCAGAGCTGACGGCGTGGCTGCAGGCTCTGCAGAGACACAGACTTGTTTTCAAGGTTTTATGATAATAGAGTAATAAAAAGGGTTTTCAAAATAAAGAAAAGACTGTGTGCTTTGCGAAGCTGAAATATGAACTGACCAAAGTATGGGCTTTGGGCCTAAGCTTGGTTCGTGAATTGTCTCCGGATCAATATCATGTTTCCAGCAATGACGTTCTCAAGCCTTCGCTCGTCCAGCTGCTAATGTGTAGCTTTGCAGTCATTTTCCCTGTCCATTATAGTAAATTGCATCATTACAAACGAAAGTAATGTTATTACAACTTACATGAATGTGCATCATTAATTGCATGGGTAAGTTGAGAGACATCCAAATAAGTGGCAGCTCATACTCAGATAACCCTTTATTACAAACAGCCGCAGTCCTTCCTGCAATTAACTACCCATCCAGGTCTGCTAAATCAGCACTTATGGTTCGGTGGAGGAAAGCAGCTTTACCTCGGCTAGCTGGGGCAAACATCATTTGATCATGATTAAAACTCAATGGTTTGAGACCTTGTCAGATGCCACACAATTAGCCTACGTGGCAAACTGCCAAACCTGCAGAGTGTGTGTGTGTGTGTGTGTGTGTGTGTGTGTGTGTGTGTGTGTGTGTGTGTGGATGGGCACATCTACAATTGTGCATGAATGCGTGTCTCCCAAAAGGAGGGCCTGCACGCTGCAGATAAACGTCGATTATCAATCTCGGCTGTCAACGAGAGGGGCGAAATGTGACAAAAGAAAAAAGGTCGAACAGTGGAAAAGAATCAGGTCTGAGAGGTGTTAAGACTTAGCAAATACAGTAGCTGCTGTACTTTAATCACAAAACTGTAAAAGGTGAAAACAGTCACAGTTTGTTGTTTCTGAGCACTCAGCTGAAATGGTTGCTTTTGTACATTTTACACACACACACACACACACACACACGCGCACAAACAAACAGGTATTGCAAGATGGCTAACGGGTACGAAGCTGAAGTACTGATGACCAGCTGTTGTATGCAGAACACAAACATTAATTAGGACAGGACGGAAAGAAACTGGAGGTAATTTCCCTCGTATGCCAAGTGACATCTTGATAGAGTCATTTTTTGCATTAACCACAAGGGAAAGTTGTCATGCGGGAAACATGTATTTGCATTTTGTCAGGCGAAAAAAAAAAAAGAAGAGAAAATTACACATATGAGTAATGGAGACAGATTCTGAATGCAGAGTAACGTTGTGTAACAGCTCATGGACGGAAGATAGGACCGAGTATCTGCTGTGAAGAGAAACCTGAAATTGGTGTAATTTAGGTCAAAGCTCATGTGCCATTAGCAAAAGTGGTCTGTAATAATTTTACCCACCAATGGATGGCATTAACAATATGAATATGAAGAGCTGTACCAGGAGGAAGGCTGGCTAAATTGTGGTATGGGGATATGGGATAGGGATATGATGTCATTTAGAGCTTTATTTTTAGCTCTGTGTGTGTGCATGTGTGTGTGTGAGCCTGCTCTTGGTGTGCATGTGTATAAATGAATAGAAAATTCATTGTGTTCTGATGGGGTATATTTCAGAAGAGAAGCCAGAGGACAGCAGAGTCAAATATCCGTGTTGACCTGCGCGTATGTGTGATCAGTCTGTGGTCTCCAAGCGCTGGCCCGCTGCCAGATGTAGCAGCCCACACAGTGAAATCCTACGAATGCTGCAATTCCCCGCGTGGATATCGCCATTTCAATAATGCATGGATTATACAGTCAAAATCAATCGCTATTGACCTGTCAGGTTCAGCAAAGAGAAGTCGGGGCAGGAAGGAATGATGTAATTCAACTTTGAGAACTACACTGTGGGAAAAAGAAGTTTTAATTTGCAGCTCCATTATTACTGCCCTGAATCCCTGTACCCTCTGAACTTCCATTCATCTTTCCAAACTGGATGGAATATTAGAGGGTCGACCGGCTCAGATTACAAAAATGCTATAAAATATAGCCCACGTCATGTGGGTTGTTATTAGTGATGGTGTGCTTCATCCAGCTCCCTGGCGACCTCACTCCAGTCAGCTGCCACTTCATTTAGTTGTTTTTTATTTAAGTTAATGATGAGGTATCATATAGATAACTCCTCAGGTGAACAAGAAAAGGTGTTTTTGTTGCATCTTGGGTGAACTGACCCTTTGAAGAACAGAACAACAGCGCAAATAAAACCCTGTACAATCACTACAACAACAACAAAAAAAAGACTCCTGAATGTACAGCGAAACATTTTTAAAATATCGATTACACCAAAGAACTGTTAAATTACCACACTGAAATAAGAGCAGGCATATAGTGTGTGTGTGTGTGTGTGTGTGTCTGTAAGTGACAGAGAGAGAGAGAGAGAGAGAGAGAGGGGAGAGGTTAGTGCAATTGACACCGTTGGTATGGCTTTGTAGTGGATCCAGTGACATGAGGTTCATTAACCTCTGACACATGATTGGTTAAAGATGGCTGTCTGCTACGACCAATTCTCCCCCAGTCAGAAGCTGTTAGCCTCCTTTCCAGTAACAAGCCAGTTGTCATGGTGAGACTTCACCACTGATCCCAAACCTTCCCCATTACTGATAATTTGGACTATTAGTTAGGGAGTGCCATCTGGGCACTTTAATTATCCTCTTATGTTTCCCAGCTACTCCTCGCCGCACCCTGCCCTTCTCCCTAGACCTCTTTCCTCTCATGTGACATCTTTTTTTTTTTTTTTTTTTTAATCTTTTCTGAGGAGTGCTGAAGATGACAGAAAGAGAAGCGTATTAAAAGTGATACAGAGCGGCTGAAGAAATCAGATTTGAGGAATTACAAATGAGAAGATTAAACTGATTTTTTTTTTCCCTTACCATGTTTCCCCCAGGCTGCCTGCTCTGTTTGCTCATAGGTTCTCAGATGATATGCAGGGCACCTGCACTTCAAACCATCTGCTAAATCAAGGGCGAGCGCTGTGAATTTGCACATTACAAGCTGTTGCGATAAAAGCTATCAAATGTTTGTTTCGTTTTCAATAAGAAGAACCTCCTTTTGCATTTTTAAAGTCAGCTCTTAGTAAGTGTCTTGCATAAAGCGCAGCATCAGTGATGCTTATAATACCACAACATGCCTGCATACACACACAAGCCCAATTAGTGAGTATCTGTCCCCCTCTCTCAAAATGGCTTGTTGACTGAATTATCCTTACAGAGCACACCATTCATCATACGTTAATTACGAAAGAAATAATAAGCAAACATTTTAAGGGTTTGGCAGAGGTGCCAAACTGCCCACCTATATTAATTAGCACATTGCTCTCAGTATATACTGTACAGCAGGTGATAGACAGTCTTTTTATACTGTAGGGCATTTTTTTTAGTCTGTTATGAGGAGACATTCCTCTGGTCCTTCTTTAAAAGTGGAAAGTTCTAAATTGCTTTTGCATTTATATCATTTGATGTACTGTAGGATACATGCCACATTCCAGATCTTATGTTTAATTGCTTTCGTTCAGGAAGACGAACAAGAAGGTCTTCTGCTGCTGACCTATATGTTCAGTATCCGGTTTAAAGAAACAAGTAAAATACATTTGATGTTTAGCAAAAGATTTTTAAAATCTTATCGTAAATACCTCTGGCTAAATATTCTGTCTACTTTTACCACAGGTGTGGTCTCCAACAACAGCTCTTGAAGGAAATATTTGTACTGTAGTAGCTCATTCCACTTCATGTTCCTCTGCTTGTGTCTGACTTTTTCTGTATGCGATCTCAGGCTGGGCTGGTAGTGTAGTGTACTTTTTTTATGTATTTATTTATTTATTGCTGCTACAGGTGCCTGCTACAGCTGAAAAACTATTACGGCGAGAGAGCTGAGACTTAAAAGTAAAGTTTCAAGCGGAACAACCAACACAAAATGCTGAAAGACACTAAAATGCTAAGAGCAGCTTCAGACTGCTAGTTCTTTGTAGTTTATCACAACAACCTCTGTCCAATTAGAAATAGTTATTTGAGCTATTGTTAATATTAACAAATTGATAAGTGCTGCTATGAGTCAGGTAAAGTTTACACATGTACATAGACTACACTTAGAACTTATCCATTAACTACCAAAGTTCACAAGAGACAACTTAAGAAGTATGAAAATAATATATATTGCAAGTATGTTATTATGATACATATATTTTTCATAAACATGTAGTAGGCCTCTCTGCCCTCTTCTCTCCTTGATTACTTCCTGCCTATCTTCCTCCCACCTTGTATCCATCCCGTATCCTTCTTTTACTTGCTCCCCTCATTGGGAGCATAGACGTGGTTAGTCTATGTGGACTGTCCAGCAGTTCAACAGTACGGATAAAAAGTATGACACAGCTTTATTTTCCAGGCTGGTTTTCTAAGCAGGGGCCATCAGAACAAAGTTGTAAAGCTCGCTCAGTTTCATAGATGCTGAGGAAAGAACAGTTACACTGATTCGAAATCAAAGCAACAAGCACGGGCGTACCAGGGGTGTCGGCTGTCCTGAAGCCTGAGACAACGCGCGGTGTGCCCTTTCTCCTTGTGCCCAATTGTCTGCTTTACAACTAAATGGATTGAGAGAGAGGAATGCTGGCGGATCAATGTGCTGTCGAGGAGAAGGAGTCAGGAATGAAAGTGATAATGGTAAGAAGTGTACAAGACACACACACACACAGACACACACAGACAGTCATTCTCTTAGACCACAGGCTCAGCATGCCTCACTGCAAGTCTTGCTGTTCTTTCCAGTCACACACATGCACACTGACAGCCTGTCATACCTACACACACACATACATGGACACACACACACACACACACCGAGGAGGGGTTTCGGTCTTGATTTGAGCAGCTCTGTCAGTCTCTCAGTAGTGGTTTTTATTCCAGTTTTATGCTGCCAAGAAAGACAACAACAGTTTTTCTACCATCTTTTTCATTCTCTCAGACAAACAGCTGCCTGTCAGACACATGCACGCACGCACACGCGTGCACGGCCACACACACACACACACACACACACACACACAAACAGCCGTCAGAATACACTGATGAATTCCCCTGGTTGAATTATTGCATCTGCCAATCAAATTCCCTCTCATTCTTGCGAGTTTTGCATCTTGTCACAGGAGGATTTGTTTTGTGTGGGTGGACGAGGCAATAATGTAGCAATTTCTTTTCTTTCTTTTTTATTTGTGTTCCTGCTTTACTATATCCTCAACCCTTCCTATCTATAAGTCTTCTCATCCTCTTCCTCTCTACGTTTATGTACTTCTTTCTTTAGCATGTAACCTAACCAGGCAATGACTATAACTATGTTTACCTGTCTGCGCAGTGTGAGTGGGTCATGTACATTAATGTATTCTGTTGCGCCCAAGTGTCTCTTCTCCCAACTCACACTGTCATCACACTCCACCTCTCAGTACTTTTGCTTTTCTGCATGGTGACACCGGTGACAGCCCCACAAGACCTTCCATGTCAGAGCTGTTTCTATCTCTGCAGATCGGTACATCATTGGACCTTTTTTATTTTCAAAGGAGCAGGCCGTAACATTTTCAACTTGTCCTTGGATCCTGAAAGCATGACTGACAGTCACACGCTCTCGCTTGTTCTTTATCTCTCATACACATAACCCTCTGTGGCTCTGCTACATTATACAGGCAAAGAAGTGACTTGAAGGGAGTACGGGGCACGTAAAGGAGACAGGAAGTGCAGCAGTGAGTGAAAAGACAGTTCTGAGAGCAAGAAAGCAACGCTGTCCACTGATCCACAGAGCAGGACAGCACACAGAAATAGAGGAATGTCATCGGCAAATAAAAGCGCGTCTCTTTCTCTTTGTGTGTGTGCCTGTTTTTTTTTTATGGCTTGACAGCTTTAAAACATCTCTGTGTACCTATAGGGCTCATCTACTCCCTCTGCTGGGCTTATTTTCAATACAATGTGACTCCTTGGCTCTTCCCTGGGGGGTTGGCTGCATCTGTTTATTTACACTGAGATAAATAGGGGACTGGACTGGCTGAGTAACCGATATTGGTGGCTTGATCAAAGAGGGGATGCTGCTTTTTTAGGATAACTATCCCTGAGGATTTGAGGCCAGGGGCTATTTCTACTGCATCGAGACCCCCGGTAAGCTCCTGGGGGCTAAAATGGTTTGGATGAACAGGATTGTAGAGATGGGGAGTTAAGACAACAGAGGTTTGGATGAGGTAAAGAGAGCAAAAGAGCTTTCTGGCTGGGAGGGGGATGAGGAGATGAGGGGGCATGGCTGTGTTTGTGGGGGTGCATGGTTTATTAAAACGGGGGTTTCTAAGCTAAGTGTGGCTTGTGCAGACCAGCAGATAGAGCCATATCGCAGGGATCCAGCTTAAAAGAGGCATGTTTCAATCACCGCCATTGGCTCCATTGCCCCTGCCAGAATGCACAGCTGTTGGCATGTAGGTGTGTGGGGGATTGTGTGTGTGCGAGTCTGTGTGCATACAATGCGTGTGTTTATGTACGTGTTTTTTTGCGTGACTGTCTGTATTTTTGGCAGCGTGTGTATGTGGGTCTGGCAGAAACATGTGGCTAACCATACGGTTTTAGAGATTCAAAGCATCTCTTGAGCGGGGTCATGAAAACAAACCCGCTAGTCCGAGGGCTGTGTTGAGAGACTGATTCTGTTTGTTTCCTGCACCTCTATGGTTATACAGTATCTGTAGCAGAAATGTAATCAGGGTTATGTGTGTCCTCTGGGGCTCTCAGTGAGGGATGTTGTCATTCGGTACAGAGCAGAAAGAGCTAGTTTTGCCTGAGATGGCCTGATCATTTACATTGACACTGATGATGCCATTAGCCAGCTGCCAGGAAACCTGTCAGACATGTTTCAGTAGGCAGAGCTGCAGATGCCAAGCAGCGAGTCTCAGACTCTAAAACTCAACTCTTTCCTTTTTCGACGTGTCTATCTTTAATGTTAGTTTATTCGACGATTTAAAGGTCAGGATTCAATAAAAGCAGCTCAGGCTTGCCATAAGAAATGCATGGCATTATTAGCTATGCCAGTAGGTTTAAGGATCCAAATGAAAGCAGATGTGTAATTTAAAAAATGCTAGAAGAAATTGGAGATGCTTATCACCGCTGGAGGCATCTCCAGCTGACTGTTCAATCAGTAAAGAGCAATTTATCTATTTACTCATTGAAAACCAAAAAAAAAGGTTAAAATGATTTTATTTGAGGGTACATAAAACGACAAACACGGCCAAAATGATAATCACTTTCTCCAACACTGCAACTGCAAGAGGGTAATATGTGACTGAGAAACTGCTGATGAATTCTTTGACTTTGCATGTCAGTCATATTTAAAAAAAAAAAAAAAGGTGTCAAATCTACACACCACATCAAATTCAAACAGCACAGACGCATGAAAACTGAACGTCACAGCAACTTTTTCTAGCTTAAATGACAACTCGCTTTAAGGTTGTCTGCCCTGATCTTGGCGTCGTCTGTCAAATGTCGGCTTGCATCTCAAAGAGCAAACATGCAGAAGTACAACTTAACTTAAATACTGCTTAAACTTTAAAAGGACACGTGCACACACATAGCGACACACACACACACACTCACATACGCGCACGCAAGATATTTCAGCAGTACATTAGCAGTGACAGCAGTAGATGAGGGCCTAGGTTACCGTCCCTCGGTTGCTATGTACTATAGTACACCTAAAAGCAACCCAGCACTTGAGATGCAGTGAGATGACTGAATTTTCACGTGTGTGTGTGTGTACGTTAAGGGTGGTGAGATGAAGATGAGAGGAGAAACATTGATTCGGGCAGTTTCCGAAACACACGGGGAAGCTCATTTTGATAAGCCTCTTTTTATATAAGGTAATCATTTTGGGTAAAGCAGCCAGAGGCTTCGGTTCCCGTCTGACACTTTTCCTGATAAAATCCGCTACAAAGCGAAAACTAGGTGGATGGGTAAGTGGATTTGTGAAAATAATAAGGCTGGCAGTGTATTTGAGACAAGATGAGATGTGTTTGTAAGAAAACATTGTAGATTTGTGACCAAAACTGGGGCATTTTGGTGATGTACTTACTTACTAGCCCCATGTAACCTGCAACTGATCAATAATATGGTCATTTTTTGATTTCTTTGTATGTGTGTCTGCATGTTTTTGGTTGATAGTCATGTAATCTCCTGCTACAATCTCTCTCGCCTCGCATGGACATCAAAATATGAAGGGTTCCTGAGCTGAAGTGAGTGAACCGGCTCACAGAGTCATATTTACTAACAGCAGTTTGACAGCATTTATGCCAAATCTGATTCTGTTTCAAATACCGGAGCCTTGAGCAAGTGACTGGATGGACAATGCCGAGATGAATGAACGACTTGAGAGTTGGCAGATTTCAGAAGTCAGACAAATGTACAGTTCAAGTTGTCCTTTCCTGTCAGTCCCATAATAGATGATACTTTCTTTATCCTGTTTTTAGCTTGCAAAGATGGGACCAGACAGAAAAAAACTCCAGTCCTACAATCTTGCGGCTCTTGCAGTATCCCTCTTAAACAAACAAAAAAAAAACTGATAGCATCATTAGCAACTGTAGGAATCTGCAGTGAGCAAGAATGACACTGACACAAAATGTAAGGATGCTCATACCACATTAAGTATCACAATAATTACTAGCCGGTGTCACTGCAAGTCTACAGTTCACAGTTTACATGTTTTAATGAGCAGAACTTACTTTTGGTTGGTTTTTAACTTGGAATAGTAATTTTACATATTTTAAAATAAAAGGCTCGACTCTCTACAGAAGAACTTTATACGCCCCCATGGTAAAATGTCCAACTTCACAGCAGAAATAAACACGATTACAGCCTGGTACAAAAATTGTTTCCCCGTTCATGACAACTGTACTGTGTGTCTGATTGTTTTTTAAACTCACCCATTCAAATTATATTAAAGAAAACGTTATGTAGAATTAACAGCATGGCCGCTTTGATTCACAGGTGGGTGCCATCACAAATGGCTTTGTTGAGCAGCCAGGCATTATTCAGCCCAACTCAGGTCCACCGATGGGCCAACTCTTTTTTTAGATTAGCCGGGAGGCAGAAGAGTCAGCAGGACTAACAACAAGGCAGTGGCCAGGAGCCACAGATTTTGGTGTAGACATGCAAGTAGGAATTATGTCATCTAACTCTGCAAGAAAGTGGATACATTTTTAAAAAATGTACTTTAAGTTATACAATTTAATAATGCATTTACAATATTTATGGTTTTGGTGCCTGTCATGAAGCACTTTTTCTTGGTGCATGTGCTCAGCCGTTACGACAGTTACAATTTAATTTCCATCACCTTCAAATAATTTACTTCTTTTGTTAAGTTAATGTCAGTCACCTCCCCGACACTGCAAATAACCACTCTTTAATTGCAAACACTGCGACCTTTGTGGGAGGATTTGTGTGTGTGGGAGTTTAATTTTAAAGAGATGAGTCATACATCATGTTATAAAAAAAAAAAAAATGGGTGAAATGAATAACTATAAGCATGAAGTAGACTTAGGCTGGATTTGAAAGTAATGGTTTATCATAGCTCAGCAGCAGCGCATCATAAGTCTGTCAGCTTCAAAGGGGATTGATATAAGTCTGGGGTTTATCATATCAAAAATAACTAGGGTAGAAATGGTCTCTAATCAAATCTGAGAGCCCCTTTTTATATTTATATCAGGTCACACTTAATGCATAAGAAAGTGTGTTAAGTTATTTGTAAGTGCTTTGGAGCCTCGTTTTTACATTAACAATAAATTTATTGCACCGTGGTCGTATAAATTGCAATTGGATGTCAGCTAATGTGTGAGGTTACGTCTTTTCACCACAAGCAAATGGACAATCAGGATACACGGTATATTCCCGTGTGTATTACGCATCCTGTTTGACCTCATATTACTGCAGGTCCTGCTCCTAGGGAACCACACTTCCTCTTCCCATCTTTCCATCTGGTATAGTGTCTTCGGCGTATGTAAATGGAGACAAAGCCAAACACTGTCCATCGGGGCACCAGGCAGACTGTCCTGCACTCTCTCGGCCATTAAAGAGGCTCCATTATCTGCACTCTGTACTACATGGACACGGCACACACACAACGGCAGCAACGCGGACTATAGACACATAAAGTAGTCCACCTTAAGTAGCTCCCCACCACGCCACACCATGCATATTTTATAACAGCCAGCATTAAAAGCCAAAGGAATAAGGAATGCCTGGCTAGGCAGCTGGGTTAGCTCTACGCCCTACTTCTTTTCTAGTTCAGACGCTTTTGTTTTTGTTGCAAACACACAGAGAACTGGACAGAGGAAGTGTCATGAGATTGAAAGTAATATGTGGGACTGTGGGATCAAAAATATGGGGAATAAATGCCGGAAAATTCCTCACTGAAATAAGAACGCATTGTTGACCAGTGATGCCTTTACCAGTATCTCTTCTTCTTTTCATTCCCCCCCATTTCAGACCTTTCCTCCATCTTGCTACTTCTGTGAGTTGTCATATCAAATAAGTGGAGGTCAAACCTGGACATATGTCACTTCTGAAGGCTAATCAGCCCTCCAGCTGAGAAATGGCTCACTGCTGGGTTTGACACCAAGATTGTCCTTTAGCTAAAACACGCTGGACTGAGACCAAAAACACACATCCATCACCGTATGCGGCTGATAATAGCAGCTGGATGGCATCTTCGGGGTTGGGTAGTTTTTATTTGTGCATATATATTAAGCGTTTGATTGGGTGATTACAGCTCACTCCACTGTGTTTACCTGTGTACTTGTTTGCTTGAGCGCATTAGGCAAAGCGTAACATCCTGTAAAGTCATCATTCCTGTCTGTCATCGCTGGCAGCTTCATGCATTCTGCCACACAGATGCTGGAATACAAGCAGGCTGTTCTGTCGGTGTAACACTTTGGAGTGAGGCAGTGTTTCTCACTCCTGCTGGTGGCGAGTGGAGGATTCTGAGGTCACCTAAGAGTCACTTCTGTCACACACACCTTAAAAAGCCGGGACTCGTACTCTCTCTCTCTCTCTTTCAGTTGATCTTTTTTTTCCCCCCTGCGTTGTCCTCCTCTCCACCTCACCTCTGAGAATAAATATTTCATTTTGGCTGCTCTTTTTTGTCCTACCAAGTCCCTACCAACTACCGACCATCGGCTGTACGTATTTTACATGTGTAGATGACAAGTTTTGACAAGTATTTTTGGAAAAGTAGCTGAAAGAATCCTTTCATTATGATTGTGAAATGCAGCATTTTAAAATTTCCCCATCATGTTTCCTAACACTATAAAACAGCCAATACATTTTCAGTAAAAATGACAGATTTGGCTATTGATCAAAGATAGAAAAGTCCTCCTCACCTCATTGTTACATACTGTGAGATCATGGTTGTAAATATTTGTGTTGTTTCTGGTCAACAAACATCTACTGACTTCATTGAATATTATGAATATTACGAACCGTGACCTCCAGAATGACACAGGTAAGTGTTTTCTCATCTGATATCACCATCGACAGGACGACCTTTACTTGTCGAAAAATGTTTGGTGGTTTAGGGAAGGGGATCGTGGTTTGGGTTGAAATAACAACTTGGTTATGGTGATAATAACAGTCATGGTCAAGGTAAAAAGGAACCTACAGTTTAACAAGCGTGTCATATTTACTACGGCCACTAGAGGGCTTTGAATTTAAACAAATCCATTTCCTGAAACGATGGATGCTTTCTCCATTTCATCTCTCTTTAATGAAACATTGTTTAAATATATTATTTATCATACTGTATGCAGACGTATTGTATCCAAAGCTGACTTTCTTCATGCAGCACAATATACACTTATTCTATTCGCGGTCACATTGGGTTTGTGTCTTCTTGGACTGCTTTGATAAGGTGGAGGTGGAGATCAGGGAGGAAGTGGGGCATCTTGGAATACCACACTGTCCAAGAGAGCTGTAACCTGGCAGCAACCACCTCCAGGATACAAGGCCCCGACTCCAGGTTGGCTCCGGAGGTGTGTGTGCAAGTGTGTGTGTGTGTGTGTGTGTGTGTGTGTGTGTGTGTGTATGGCTGGCATGTTTGTTTGCCATCTGCAAACCCCGGGGATTCTGGCTAAGGTGGGAACACAGGCACACACATGCAAGCATATGTACACATTCTGCTACACACTCAGCACTCCTGCCACCGCGGCTTGTCAAAGTTTGGGTGCCAGCATGTGTGAACGAAGTGAACTATAATCACTCTCAATGCAAAAGATCAAAATCCTATTTCCAGGAAAGTAGGGGAGTGCTGAGCTGAACAAAGCCTCCAGCAAAAGCTCTCTCCTTTTGTCAGGCTCACACACACACACACACACACACACACACACACACACATAGCTACACTCACACACACACACAAACAGGAATACGTCCTGTGATATTAAGGAATGTGAGCAATATCACTGTGGGCAAATCAGTTATATTGGCCAGCCAAGATCTTAGATGCTGTATTATTCACATCCTCTATGACTCCTGTGATCAGCTGGAAGAGATATATATATATAAAACATGAAATGTAAATGTCTGAGATGTAAATGTGAACAGCCGGCGCTGCCAAGAGGACATAAAAGTTCATTCTGAACATTTTAGTGATTTGGCAGAGATCAATGTGACTACACTTCATTGCCAACGCTGTTGTTCAAAAGTCCAGATTATATCCTTCAGTGCAGGTCTATCGATAGTGATTATGAGCTTAACTCAAGAAAGAGATTTGTGATCGCACAGATTGAGGTGATGAAGACAGGCCAAAACAGGACAGCCAATCAAAGGCATGTCCATGCAGCTTCTCTGCACTAATCTACCGGTGCACTGCCGCTGGAGATACTGTGAACGTAACACAGAGAAGAGAAGAAGAAGAAAAAAAAAGCCAACATCACTGCCCCGTCTTCACTCTTGGTTTGTAAGTGTCGGTTTGTCTGCTCAGATGCAAAGTGAAAAAGCAGTTATAGATCATATTTGTTGAATACACTGAAGCTGATTAGTGAGGACGAATTGAAGGCCCAAAGCTGCTTTTCCTAATCCAGAGATTAGTAAAATAATAAGAGGCCTGTCTTCCTGCTCACACTCACACAGAGACAAAACAGTGCTTTTGGCTCGGTCCTGAAAACCGAGCCGGTATCTCCACTCTGTCAGAACAGTCCCTTGGACACAGAAGTGGCAGTACTAACTGGAAGAGCCATAGAAAGCCAGTAAGGCTCATTGCCAGACCAGTGTTTCCAGTGTGAGCAGTGCCTAGGAACCTATAGTGTGTGTTGGGTAACGCAGACCAGCACTTGGTTGAAGATTAACCTACTAGCACAATTGAAAAAGTTCCAAGCCTTTTCTCTCACACACTGTCGGAGTGTTAGTCTCTTCTTTGTCTACGAGGGTTCGCTTGTGCAAATATGCCTGGAAACCAGCACAGAAACAGGCAAGCCAGCGCACACACACTTAAACTTGCACGTAATTGACCTAAACGATAACTCAACGGGAACTATTTAGTTAGTTTAGTTAGTGAAGTCTTGAAGAAGACCAAAAATACTTCCTGTAACATGCTCTACTGTGAGAAATAAGACAAAAGACATTTAATTCATTCAGACAAATGTGGGACAAAAAGATTAAGACGATCAACACAAATGTCAAACCCGTGCACATGAGCAAAGGGAGAAGCAAAGCAGAGAAAAAAAAAGAAAAAGAAAATACAATTATGTGTGTCTGTCTGACCCCGGGGAATTCCACTGGATCTAATTCACTTGCAAAAGAGTTGAGCAGGATGTAAAGCTCGATTCACAGTGGACTCAGACCATGAAAAAGCTTCTTTTCCTCCAACCTTTCACACAGACAAAGAGCTGCCGCATCTCCACTCCATGCGAGAATCGCAGCTTTGAATCTGCATGTGGGACAGAGGCACCCTGGCTAAAAACAAACACTCACCGTGAATGAATATATACGTTTGCTTTAGCCTGATTGTCCTTTCATAGGAACACTGTGAAAGAGGGCAGGCCAGCATACGGTTGTCAGGAGAAGCTACTTGCCCAACATTAGAGGGAGATCACGGAGTCCATCTATTAATGTATTCTTTTTAAAAAACTGCTACTCAGTGGACTGTGAATTGAGCCCTTTCATAGGAGCCCGTCTCATACTGGTGTGAAATGAGGTAAAAATAAGCAGACTTCAAAAAGGACGGCTTTGCAGGAAGTCTTCCCTGAATGTCTGTGGAGGTTTGCTGAGGTGACCCAAACAAATCAGCTTTTGAAGGGAGTCAAGGGTGAATTCAGCACACTGGGAAACAAACACACAGGCAGGCTTCTCTTGCTGTCAGCGGATATGCATGTCAGAGCTAGTGCTGTCATTTTCTCTTTGCGAAGCTTTTATCACGTGGTGCTCTGCCTTCTGGGCTCTGCACTTGCAGGACTATGTTAGTCCCTGGACTGCCAACTGTAACCATAACATACTACAGCCTGTCAGACTGATCACCCCCACACACACACACACACACACACAGGCACACACACCGGGACAACAAACACTGCTGCGCTCTTCTGTTGATCCTCGACTCAAAATACACAAAATATTCATGACAATTAACAAATTCGGAGGAACATAACAAACTGAATGGCACCTCTATCTGCAGCCCAGAGATGTTACATGCGGGGCATCTGTGTGCCGCATATTTATCAAAGTGACAGCAGGCGTCAGGGATACAGGGGCTCCAACATCACCACTTACTCACTAATGGCTTACACAGCCACGGATCATTATCTCTCACAGCATAGCACAGCACAACGCAACACAACACTGCGCCGCACAGCACCGCGCTGCACAGCAACTCCCTCAGTCTCAGCGTTACATTGGCTTGACTGCAGTATGAAATGTGTAGGAGGTTGATTAGATATATTCCCAGAATGGCTCCTCACTTTCAGCTTAAACCCCCCCCCCAAAAAAACACTTGGGTTAGTTTAATAGTTTGTTACTAGTCCTGATTTATTTTTCAGCACATTTGCAGGAGTGTTCATTTCTGTAATGCCGCGGTTAAACTGTATTTGTACAGTTTATTCATTTCTTTTTTTCAACCTCATAGTTTTGGTATCATCTATTACTGTACTAAGTCACACACAGGTCAAGAAACGTGAGATGGTTGCGAACAAGCCAAAAGGTCTATCTCATTATCTATTTATCATCTAAACTATTTGTTTTGGATGTGCACATATGGGAAAAAATATGTGCACGCACAACTATGGCAAGAACTGAAGGTCAAGGCTGATCCGGAAAATGAATCTGTAAACACACAATGTGGGTAATAATTTTGCAATTTGGCTTTGTCTCCTCAGCAACACTTCACAATGAGAGGCCCGAATCATATATTAATGACGAGTTAATGCATTAATCAATCAAAGATGTGTCATTAATTCCTGTTTCTCACCACTAACCATGAGTTTAAGTCATTAGTTCACACTTAATTGATCACAAGTTGAGGAAAAGTTACTTTAGACACAATTGCTATGATAAATTCAAAGCAGAACAGTCCGTGTTCTCACAGGAATATGAAGCTTTGCTTTTAATCAAGCTGGTTGTCAGATGAAAGCATTTCCATGATAAACACAAATACAGTTATGTAAATAAAGTTTTATGTAACTGAAATCCAGAGAGAGAGAGAGAGACAAGTTTAGCTAACTGGCCCGGGTTTGTTTGCAACATGTCTGAGCGCTGTCACGTGTCTGTTTGCCACGTTTTTCCAGATCTCGGCGATCAACGTGGTGAATACAGTGTCATCACTGAGAGGAGTAGACCATTTTCACCGCAGATAATTTGACCTGTCAAAGGATAAAAAAATACACACATGGATGTAACAACTTGAACGATAGCTGCATTACATTCAGGTCAGGCATTTCCAGGGCACTCTTGGTGGGTTGGCGGCTGGTAATGTTTTATTTGCACCTATGCATCTCCTGCTTTGACAAATCACGAAGACCCAAACTACAAAAATCCGATCCGAGATTCGTCACTATTAAGATTCTTCGGGGCATCCAGCTTTAAAACTGCGTCAAAGCTGCCGTTTTGTCATGTAGTAACATTAACCTTTCACATCAGTTCATTAATATAGCAGCATCCGAATATATCCCACAATACATGCCGTGTATGTTGTTGTGTTTTTTCTTTTCTCATGCTGTCTCAGATTTAACAATACACCACTCCGGGCTGTCTCTCACTGTCACACACAAAGCTCACGCTTGACAATACCAGCCGCATACACACAGAGATATCAAAGCAGGCACACAGTCACGGTTCTAAGTCAAAATAGCGTCTTTACTGAGGGCTATAGTAATTGCCACGTGTCTTGTTAAACGTTTTCCTCTTGTTTTTGCTCATTTGAGCAAAGTTGAAGCGTTCAGTGATAGAAGCAATAGCTCTTTATACACACTGGCAGAAGAAAGCAATGCTTTTCATAAGAAACAAGATATTAGTGAGCGGTAAAAGTGATTAAAAGTCCCTTTATAGCTGCCTAAGCAGCCGGTAATAGTTTCTCTGGGTGGATATAAAAATGCTAAACATGCCCAAACTATACTTGATCCATAGCGTCATAAGAGCTCTTCTCCACACGGTAGATGTCATGACAAATGTAGATCTGATGTCTAATTTGAAATGTAACATCAGCTGGTGAATACAGAAAAGTAAAAGACACTGAAAATGGGATATGTGATACACTGGAACGGGTGAAAGAGGGACAGGGATTGAGTGACGATGCAGCAGCGGTGGCAGGGTTAGATGTATAGGGACAATGAACGTGGCGAGAGAGTGGCAGTGCCCCATCTGTTTGCTAGAGGCGAGAGAAATAATGATTCATTGTTCGGTCAATTAGAATTCAAAGAGACAGAGTGGAGGGAGGGAGGGAGAGAGAGCGAGCGTGGTCGTGTTGAAGAGCTCCTGTGAAGAGAGTGTGATTTCACAGGCCAAGTGTGAATGGCTAACACAGCTGAGTGAGGGAGGTGAGAGCAGACCCTGAGGTGAGAGAGGGATGGTCTGTTGGAGGAAAGAGCTGCGGGTCGAAGAGACGTGCAGGGCTGAGGCTGAAACCATGTCTGTGACATCTTTTTTTTTTACCTCGACATTTTGGCCCGGTGGAGTTCTCCAACATCACCAAAACTGAGATAATCAGGAATGATCCTAAGTGGCTGAATCTGACTTCGTCTTGACTGCTTCTGGTTTCCTGTAATTGCTGATTTTGCAAAAATGCAAACGGTAACAGTAATAAACACTATGTAGTACTCAATACTCGATAGGACACAGCATATTTACTACAAGTTCAAATGAATCTACCTCGTGTATACAGGACATGAGCCAGGAAAGATGTTGTAAAGCTGAAAGATATACTGTATAAAGAGATTTTACAACCATGGGAACTTCCCCAGAGAACCTTTTAAAGAACAAGCCACATTATACTTCGATGTTCAATGTTTTGGCTCCACCGTGTTAGACTCCCTACTCACAAAAATATCAATTCAACGGCCAAGTAACTATCAGAGAGCTTCTTTTTGCTGAGTGATTAAACACGAGACCACGTAATGCAGCTACATTATAGAGAGTGATGGCAAGCACATGTTGCTGTTTTTAAACTACTAAGTTTAGTTTTAAATTTAACTTTAGATTTTAGTCCTGGAGGAAGACACGCATGTTTACTGCTAACAGCAAGTGTGCGGCCATGCTGCAGGACACGTTGCGTGCGGCCATGCTGCAGGACACGTTGCGTGCGACCATGCTGCAGGACGTGGTAAAAAAGGATTCGGTTACCGTCTTGAGATGGAAGTATGCAGCCTGTGTCCTGCAACTCTTCATTTGACAGCTCACTGTAGCTGCTCCTTCTCGTCCAATTACTCCATGCAGTCTTCAAAACCGGCTGAAAACGAAATGACCACTGACCATTCGCAGATGTGTTCCCTGTGCCTGCTCCACAATAAAAGCCACCCTGTGTTTCCTGAGTTTAATCTGAACTAGCAGCAGTAAGAAGTGTTCAGTTTGCATTAGCAGCAGCTTAAAACGGCTGTGGCCGAAAGACAGTAAACAGGGAGGGCGAACAGTAACACTGGATTACATGTTGTATCGTTTGTATCAATAAGTTTGAATCCGTCTGTTTACATGGAAGGACTGGAAAAAGTAAATTAGGGTTTGGCTTCATGAATATCTGAAGGATTACAACTTTTTAAACATTTGAAAGACAATTATGTTGTCAATTTACCACCTAGTTTAAAACGAAGGAAGATAAACAAGATACAGTTGGCTACTGAAAGAACGACAGCCAGCAACCACAGCTGGCAAAATGACACAACTAATTGTGTGAGTATGCAACAAGCATGTAACGCTTTATGGCACTTAAGTCGCAAATCTCATTTATTTTGGTGAATCATATTTTACGGGGAAAATGTTTCCTGACAGTAAACTGTAGCTACTGTTAGCAAATATTTGCTCAGTTTATCATCTGGGCTCCTTTAGAGCACCAGGAGAGTGTTAGTGTTTGTACCACAGGCGTTTTGGACCACCGGGACGAGGAGGTTTACAGGCCCAGGGTGCAGGGGATTGCAGAGCTGGTGTCGTGCCAGAACCAGAGCTGGGCAAGTGTGCAATGTAACCGGGCACAGCAGCCTCTATGGACAGAAGTGAAAAGACAGAAGGGGATGTTGACAGAGGAGGCTAAAAGAGAAAATAAGAAAGTGACCAAGCAAGAAGCTGCCAGACGAGAGTAAATCTGGCACTGAGTTTAAGTTGTTGTGGAGAGCTTCGTGAAATGAAAGGCTAAAAGAGAGACGCAGAACTGGAAAGTACTTTATGTTAGCCGGCTGCTGTGTCTCGTGTTGTTGCACTTGTTTGATGTTTTGCTATTACCAAAGTTTTCATCTCGTTAGTTTTTGTTCATAAGTAATATAACACAGAAATACATGTGTACAGATGTCCATATTTTCGATGAAATTGCAAAAATACCAATTTCTGCACCATGTTGCTTTAAGTGACCTACTTTCTGCTGTTTTTTTTTTGTTTTTTTTCTTAGCTCTTGGGTCCCAAAAGTATTTGTTTACAAAGGCAAAGAGGAATGGCCCAGAGGAACAGGGACATGGGGTGAGCAAAAGGGTGTTGGAAGATGATGAGTGTTTCTGCAGGAAAGCTACTTGAAAGAGTGAGAATGGAAACACTGAAACAGAGAAATCACAGCCCGGCCCCCTTTTTTTTTTTTTTTTCCCCCACTCTCTGACAGCTCTGCCTTCCCAAACAACATGAGGAACATCACGATGCATGCCTCCCCGTGGGGCAGCTGTTTACTCTTACTGATGCCCTTCTTTGCAGCAGTGGAACCTCACTGCTGGCACAGCACTTTTCCGCCGAGACCAGTCAGCGCTAATTCAATTAACCAGGCGCTGTGAGGGCTCCGCATTACACATCTGTATGCAAATCGACTTCGCTCACATAACTTATGAATTCAAAACGATTACCTTCACATGCTGTTGCACCACAGATGGGTTTAAACGTAATCGGGTTCTGGTGTGTATATTTAATGCTGATTAATTTTTCATAGTGCAAACCACCAGCAGGGAGGGAACCTGGACTGAAAATTATTTAAACATATAATACATTGAGCTGCAGTCCACAAGAGGTGTGTAAAGAAAGGCAGATCCATGTCTCCTACCAGTAATAGAAAGAACAGTTACCGTAGCATTCTGTCCTTACAGGCCTTCAAGGTCCCAGACTGGTGGGCAGTGAGAACAGATTCCTTCTGTGGCCAATGAGCCTTGAAGAATAGAGAAAATGACCTCTGTGAGCTGCTGAGACATAGATGAAGAACAGAGGAGGGAATGGAGTAGGAGAGAGGGGAAATTAAAGTTGCAGAGGGAGGAACTTGAAATGATCTGGACTTTGTGAAAGCCAGCACAGAGGGAAGGAGATATGACACACACTGAGTCACTAATGAGACTTGTCATGGCGATGATGGCTGCAGAGGATGGGGGGGGGGAAGGATATTTTAATATGTCCTGAAAAATATTTGAAATAGCTGCGACGCATCTTGTTGAGCAAATGCTTTGCATACTTTCAACCTTTTCCCACAAACTGTGTCACGTTTACGATATGCAGCGTGTTTAGCCGTACCTCTACCGCCTCCCTTTAATGGTCTATAGACAGAAGACGTGCACGAGGTCATCGCATACCTCTCTTCCATATGGTGACTCACGTCAAACCCCCCCCCCCCCAATCTGTTTGTCTCCCAAGGTGGCGCAGCTACAGCTGAAACTGTCAAGGCAAAGAAACAAGTATGAAATAGTTGAAAAGTCAACAAGAACAGTCAAGATGCTATTCAGCAAAAAAAAAAAAAAAGTCTGCATTTAGCGGGGCGATGTGATGTGTATGAGGTTTTATGTTAACAGCTTGATTACCACACCAACTTTCCAAGCTGGGCTGGTCTTGGGAATATGCTGCTGAGAATGTCACGCACAATGAATTGTAGGCTCTCTAGGCACTGTGGGACACGTAGTTTTAATGAACAACATACTGCAGACCATAAGCACAGATGGACGTCCTCATAATTGTGGCGTCGCTTTTCTTTAATCTTGTCGAACACAAACTAATGTCTCCCCCGGTAGAATATTATCTTCCCTTTGATGCTTGCTGCCTTGAGAATATTTTTGGCTCCATTATTATGATGATACATGGTGACGTTTTGCACCAGGAAAGTTGCACTGTCGTGGCACTTGACTGTGCGCACCGTGAATCCGAGGGGAGACACAGCACAAGGCGTCGGTGACAATCGATGGTCACTTTCTGTGTAATATGCTCGGCTTAACTGAAGGACGTTCACCTCCTCGTGTGGCAGATGACAAATTTCTGCGGACCACCTATGTTTTGCTCGTTATCTAACATTGTAGATAAAAAGCATGGTTTCTTCTCCTGATACTACGGATTTCCTGATGATGGAGGACATCGGTTTCCTGTTAGGAGAATTCGCTTTGTCATAATTTGAAAACATAATATTGAAGCAGAACTTTTCTTTGGTAGATTTAATCATGATTTTATTAAGTTTTACCAGTTTAACACACACAAGTTTAAATTTAACTGATCACCACGTCACTTAAATTCAACAAGTAATCAATTAATCATAATGAACCAGTTGAATTGTATAAGACAGGTGGCACATTTTGGAAATGCTAAGAAAGCATCAATAATTTATCTAGTTTATCTCACTTTGATTAGATCCAAGAAATAATGATGGATTGTTCGCAAACTGTGCAACTGTGCGCAAACTCTTGATACTTAGTGACATGAAAGGAGAAAAAAGAAAAGACAGTCGGCCAAAGACAGACAAGGACAGTGACAACAATAGACAGAGACACTGGAGAAGGAAAGATGGAGCCACAGTGGGGGTGTTGTCACTCTGCCCCGCCGTCCTTGCATGAGGCTGAAAGATCATCCGTATCCAGTAGCAACAGATGAGGAGAAGCACTGAAATCCTTCATCCTTTGCACCCATTCTATCATCTGCACTCACATACGGGCATCGCACTTTATCATCATCCCACAGACATGAAATGCACAGTTGATCAGCTTGATATCCTCGTGCTCTGCCGATGTACAGTCCGCTGACACCCACGATGCTAGCAGGAGCTGTCTGACACTACCCCCACGGCGACCGCCATGGCAACTAAGGTTGATGCAGACGCGCTGGATGGCTGGTGGATATAATTACTGCGATGTTAATTAACACGCGCGCGCGCACACATCACACTCACACACACATGCCGACTTACAGCACGTGTTCATGCATGGGCTTGTAAGCGTAGGAAAAAGAGACAGGCATGTGCACTCACATGGACGCGGGCGGACAAACATATCCTGAAAAAACAATGATGTACATATTTGCACGGATGCATGCACATGTAAACATACAACAACTGCGCGGACGCTGCACAAATGTACAAACGCATGTTTGCAAACTCATGACCACACAGAAGTCGGAGCTGTTGCATGATTTAGTAGTAGCACACTTGTGTACTAACATACTAACAAACATGCTAACATGGCTGCTCAATGACATGTTGACTTACCCATACAGCACGCACTCAAAATCACTGAGGCGTGCACCCGCGCACACAGGGCGATCTGTTTATCTGGTGACCAATCTTAATTGGAGATGCTATTCCTGTCCGATTGGTCTCCCTCCCGTCTCATCCGTCTCCTCCTCCTCCTCTTCTTCTTCTTCCTCCTCCTCAGTCTTCTGCCACATCTTTTGTCCTCTACCCACCTCATTCGTGTTTCTATTTTGGCTGAGTTGAGGCGACCTTTCTCTCTTTGTCTATCTGCAGGAGATCCAGAGTTCTCATCAAACATGACCTCTCAGCATGGCCTCTCCCTGTTTTCACCCTCTCTAGTCTCACTTTCTTCTCCCTCCCTCCTCTCCTCTGCCTGTCCTTCTCCAGCTTCGTCTTTGTTCTCCTCCACATCAAGTAAGAGGGACAGAGGGGTTGAGACCTGCAGCAGCGAGTGGTGCTGAGTAGAGGCTTTGATCAGACAGAGAGCCAAGAAAGGTCGCTGACAGACTGTTAGAGCTCATCCTCGGCAGCCCTAAGACGTGAACTGTAGCTCAATCCATTAAACACACACAGTGGAGAGTGTGCATTATGAAGAAAACAAGGCGATTGTGCTGTTAGCCGCGCAGCTCATGCATAGTTTTGATGATATACACAGTAGGTTTGTTTTCTTTGATTATGTCGAACCCCCCTCCCTCTTCGATACTCCATTTCGGCTAAAAATTAGTCTCATTTTTCAGATAGGCATTCAAATGACTGTTTTCCTGTTTTGCCACAGACAGAATGTAATTGCTCTAACCTTTGAAAACAGCAAAACAAAAGCTAGATTCTTATTATCCAGTAGCTCCAAATCATTTCTAGGATGACTTGTAAAAATGATAAAGTTGGCTCATTCCACGGAGGCTACTTCCAAGCAAACGAATTAAAAGTAATAAAATAAATTAAGATAGTAAAGTCCACGGCATTTGTATTTCACAAATCACAACTCCTGTTTTGTCTCTTTTTCTGTCATTGTCATTATTTACTTACTTTGGATTTTTCACTGTGAACAAATGAAAGACAACATGAACGGCGCCCATCTCGATTAATTTAGGGAGCTAAAATGCCATGTGAGTATTCACACAGTTATGCAGTAGTGAGAAAGGCCGATCTTCAAAGAGAGGCACGCTTTCATTAACACCGTAGAATCCCTTAAACGTGCGGTTACAGCCCACCCAAGTTAATTACAACCGTAACGTCATTAAGCCGAGTGGCCGTGAACCGGGATCATTGCCTCCCAACATGAAGCCACAGAAGTAACAGGTGTATTTTTTATGCGTATTTAAGCTTTCAAGAGTCGAGGATGTTCAGCCTGAAGAATTTAATGAAGTGTTTTTTTTTTAAGAAACCACTAATCATCCTTCCTCCTTCAAGTCTCTGAACACCTGCCTCAGTTGAAAGTCTGTGTCCAAAACAGTCAGATTTAGGGATTTCTGGTCTTTGCATTATGCCACCATGTGTAGTTTGCTGTAAGCTGTTCAAAAATATACATCACAAAGAAGGCTGAGAAAAACATTAGTTACAGCCCTGTGTGGTGATGACTATTATTTACTATGAAGTGGTAAATTTTGTACATTATTTATTTTGGCTTTGGGACTTCATCTCGATTCTGTTTTGCAGACTGAATTGACTGAAAGTCCACAGTCGACTGAATGTGTGTCCAAAATCAGGCAAAACACAGGAGTTGGCGTTCTTCTGCTCTCATGCTGAGAGGCATGGACTGCACACAGCTCACACAGCTCCAAGGTTATCTATATATCAAATCCAGAAATACCCGTGTGCTGTGTGTGCGGTGTTGTTTTGGAGTGTGTGTATTTGTACTAACATTATAAGTGCTGACTCCTACAAAGGAGGCCTGTTGAGACCTGCAGAAGCTGGTTAAAAGGTTGGGAAATGAGGATGCTAAGAAAAGCATCAAGGGGAGGAGAGAAAGACGAGAAAATACGGCAAACAACTGGAAAGTGAGAGAAAGCAGAGCAGAGGAGCTCGTGTGCAAACTGTTGTGGAGGGTTTCTCTCCCACAGGGCAGCAGGGGCTGAGTCAGGATGGAGCACAGGTGAGTGCTGGACCAGGTGAAGCTGTAATTTCCTGTCCGTAGTGTGTGTGGGCTTCGCACCTGCAGAGAGACATCCTGAAACACAGCTGCTCACCCTCGGCGAGGCGCAGGACAGTTAGGAAATAAAGATGCTAACAGTATGACTAACTCGCTCGCTCAGATATTTAGCTGTGATCCGCTTTTTTTTATCTGAACTGCAAAACCACCCAGTTTCCAGCGTGTGCTCTGCACCGCATTACGCAGCTAGTGTGGGCTGTTCAGTTCAGCAGGCTGGGAAGGAGGATGAGAAAGAGGTGCCAGACCAAATGTTACATTTGTACTAAATAGCATAGACACTGTGGCCTTTTGGTGACCATTAAGCAAATGCTTTAAACAGCCGGTGAAAAAGAAACCAATCATAGTCGGTGGTCTGGAGAGAATACTAATGACTGGTTTGACCATTTGAACATCAGAAAATTATCTGGCCTGTAGAAATCAAATAAAGGAATACTTGAAGCGGAATAGCAGAAGAGTGAGCTTTCAGTGCTTTTGGGCAATTATAATGGGCCGGGTAACTTCCATCATTAAAATGTTTAAGATTTTCTCAGTCTCTCAATTACCTTTTGCATATGTAAATGGAACATGTGTTTAGCCAGTAGCCGTATCTTTTAATGTGCTGTAATATTGAAGCGCTGATGTATTAGCTCATAAAATGATTGTTACGTTTAGTTCCATGCAGGGTATGCTAATCACCCCGAAATGTTTTACAACATCTGGGGAAGAATATCAAATTATATCGCTGCACACGCCACTTTGGTCTGCTTTCACTGGTATGAATATTAAAACGGACACATGCACATGATAAAATAGTGAAGATTGAGGGCTGTTAGATGTGGCGAGTGTCAGGATTGTCATCTGTGCATTGGGGGAGTCTGTAGGAACATCAATAGACGATGGCCCGAGGTGGGACTGAATAATTCACAGAGCGAGGAAGCGACGTGTTCTGTTTTCTCTCTCCCATTAGAGAGGCACACAATGCGGCAAGAGCTTGGCTGCGTTAACTTTGATCATTTCCTGTTTCTGAAGGGAAACCAATTAAAACAATTAATTAACATGAAGCCATTCCAGTAGAGTGACTCATGCTTTCTGGGTGCGACGGGGTCACACCGGCGCACAATGAAGCAAACAAAACAGAGATTAGCTGACGTGGACAAATTGGGCATTTCAAGATGTACAGTACCGGTAGACAGTACTGATACAGATGTGTAAACAGTGACACTCCCTGAAGGGTAGGAAATAAATGTAGCTTTTTGTGTTTCAGACATTTTTAGGCTACAACAATACTGAATTTGTTGTAGCCCCTCTGAAAATCATTACAACCCACTTGTCCTACATTTCTTTACCACTGCTGGAAAGAGGCCTCGGAGAAGGGACGCTGTTTTCCTCACACTGTGTTCCCAACCAGTCCATCTTCCAGACTCAAACTTCGAGTTTTTTTTGGGGGGGGGGTTGTTGTTTTTTTTTTTTTTTTTTACAGCACTCGTTGTTCTATTTTTTGATGACAGCAGTTTGTGTTTGCATAGGGTCAGCACTTTGTTCTACTGCTGGCTGTATGAAGCCAGCATTTTCTACTGCTTCAGGCAGAGTACTCCATTTGTTTGATCTGCTTCAAAATGGCTCAATTTTCCCCATGCAGAACAAAACAATCTCCAGTCATTGGTTCTTAGAAATGTGGCCTACGTGAGGGATGGCCGGCGCATACACGCGGATATTTGAACTTTTAACAAGGTAAAAATGCAAAAAGGTGCTCTACCTGGTGCGTATGAGTATTTTCACATTCAAGGCTTTTCAAGCGTATTCATGCCTAAAGCTATTTTACTATTCTGGCTTTAACTTACTACTACTAAAACTAATAACTTTATTTATATAGCGCCTTAAAAACTGAACACTGAAGCCAAACAGAGGTAAGACAGCACGTCTACACATGCAGAAAACTGAAGAGAAAACAAGGTAGGACGGGCTAGAACGATGGAATGGTATGCTTACAAATACTTACTTACTGCATATGCAATAAAGTTCTGCAGATGAAGTCAGGGATATAAAGTGAACAGCCGCTGGACCAGAACAGAACACAGCCACTTAAACCAGCGAAGGTCAGCTTGACAACGGGAAATACAGTTGTAGCTTCCAACCAGGACTTTGACTCCAGGAACAGCGAAGGCACGGCGGGTTCAAGCGGGGACAGGTGAGGCATGAAGTGGGAAAGAGAGGGAGGTCGGGTAACGGTCAGTGCCGACCTCCAGAGGCCTCAGCGGGGGTTATGGCAGGGTCAGCAGCAGAGTGCCTGTTGTTAAACCAGCCTCTGTTGTTCTCAGAGAGCCTGTGTTTGATCCCGGTCCAGTCGCGTTCGCTGTATTCCCTCGACATCCTCTGATTGGACGGTCAGTGGGAAAAATGCTGATTGGCTAGTCAGCTCGGGCGTGAAAAGAGGGTGAAAACGTGTGCTTGTACAGTAACTCAGAGCTCGTCTCTCTCCGTTTCTCAATACATGCAAAATTTTTGCACGTAAAAAAACGAAATTTCCACAGCTGCAAAAACTGTTACACATTCAGATATTCATTTTATTTTTTACATTTAGATACACGCATGAAATATTTTTTAACCTTTGCGGAATAATAATTTCACAAGCTCGAAATATTAATGAACCTAATTTGCTTCCGTATAAAACCGGGAACAGACAGACAGAGCGAGGATAAAAGAAAAATGAGGAGGAGGAGGGGGCTTCACAGTAAGCGCTGTTCCTGCACAGTGGAGGTGAGGAGCCGGGTCAGGAGAGGGTTAAGTGAGGTAATTGGCATAGGATACAGGTGCAGGTGTTTTCTCAGCATCTCAACTTGAAAGCCTGCACACACACAGCACACACACACACACACGCACATGCACGCATACTTTGCCTATGCCAATTAGCTTGTGGTGAAGGTCAGTGAAGGTCAGCGTGTGTTTGAGAGAGATAAGTTTCCCATTAATGGGTGAGTACCTGGACTTGATTGTATAGAGTCTGAGCCACTTTTAGTCACACATACATACGCGCGCATACATGGATAAAATAGAGCTTCCAATATTCAGCCAAGAACATTGTTTTTGTTTGCGGACTTGCCCACAGCTCAAGAAGAAAATTACAAATAGAAAAAATAATATTTGAGGCATGCTGTAGTCTTCAGTTTGAAATATCAAAGAGGAGTGAAGCTGTACATTTGTTTTATTTAGCCGTTTTCCAGCTGCCATCACATCTTACAGTATCAGTATCTTTCGTTCGGTCTAAACCATGACGGAAATGCTCATTTATATTTCAGTAATTTTTCCTTCACATCCAATGAAACCAAAGCACAACTTGCTGCTGCAAAAAAAGAGAGAAAAAAGAGAGGCTGGACCTGCGTTAGCTCCTGTTTGTCTATCCTGTTCGTATGTGCATCTGTGTATATAGAGCACGTTTTGTTTTTGCTGAAGCAGGTTCACTTCAGAGTATCATATCGTACCAAATCGTGTCAACAGCCTAGCCGCTGAGCAATCTGATCGCTGATAAAACAGTTGCTACTCCTACGAGAGCCTGACAAAAGTCCTCCTGAGTTTACAATAATGTGACAAGTAATACAGACCAAGAGATGTATTGATGTGCTTTTTATGTGCAGCATATTCTCAGAATAGTTTATTCACCATCTGACAAAAAGGGGAAAAAAAATTCCGTATTAAAGGCACTGTAGCCGAGGCTGTGCACTCGCACTGCGAGCCTTAGCCTCACTTTTAATATTTGGAAACGATACAAGTATGTATAATGTGTGATTATATTCTTTACATTTCACTTTGTTGAATATCACTTGTCATATTAACTGATTTTTCCTGTGACACTATCACCTGAGCCTTTTAATCTCATCTCAAACTTCATTAATGGTTCTGATTATGTGTCGCAGAACTTCACGTAACTTCATGATACCATCCAAAGATCACCAGTGTCAGTTTTACTAAGTAACCCAAAGAAAGACAGCGATCTCTCCAGCTGTTGACGTGCAGGCGCTGCTAGACAACTGCAAAGTTTTTTCTCTTCCTGAACAAACTCCGGAATAATAAACCTTAAATACGACACGCGACGTGCTGCCAACGGCATTGTTGTTTGAGTGACGCGGTGTGTCAGTGGTCACCTCAAACCTGCATCTCATCAGTCCACTCTCTGCCTCTTTTGTCTCTTTTTACCAGCAGGTTTGTGCGCAGAATATTTCCCCTTCTGTTGTTTCTCTTGTGGTACGACACTTCCCTGAGTAGAATGCACGCCGTCCTCCACCCGACCGAGTGCAATTAAAAACAGAAAAACTATGAGCTTGAACTTGATTGTGACAGTTTTTTGAGGGCTGTCATAACCCCCGCTCCCCTGTGGAGATTATGCACATGGCTCTTTGCAATGTTCTTTAATAACATAAGGAAATAGCAGGATACAAGCATTACTCCAGACTGTGGCTTGATTTTATTAATATTTACCAAAGATGTATGATGTGTTGTGCACATATATCATCATGTTCTCGGTCGCCACAATCAATCTTATTACTTATCTTATTTTCGTTCTGTGTTTAAAACACCAGAGGGGGAATACGACAGCAGTAATATATATATACACAATATATATGGCACATTGGGATGTTGTGTCCCGACTGTGTTAATAATTTTCTGCAGGATTCCTGATTTTCACCAGCACATTTCTGTTTTTAATGAGAAATGTGTGAACTGTGGTAGGCAATTGGCAAAGCATAATTAAATTACGCCGCAAGTTCAACAGAAATTGAATGATCAGGATCACCTTCTTCCGGGCAATTTATTTCTCTCACAAAAGCAGAGTTACTATTGTCTCCCCAGATAAAAGGGCCGCACAAACACACACAGCCTCTCGCTCTTCACAACACTCCTCTTTTCCCACGCCTAAAAACAAACTTCCCCTCTCTTCCACAACCATATTTCCCACCTAATCACACCCGTTTCCCACCATTTCTCCTGCTCCCCACCCTCGTTACGTCCTGCCACATCTCCTTTATCTCTTCCTCCCACCATCCAACGCGCTGCGAGTCCGCATCAGCTGGTCAGAGAGGAGGTTGAGGAAAAGAGGGAGAGCGTGGAATCAATAGATTCTTTACCATGACTTGTGGCGGGGGCTAGAAATCAATGGCAATGGGAAATTAAGCAGTAGTCTTAGAATAAATTGAAGACACTGGAGCAAAGCAACAAAACAGCTTGGTGTGAAATGAGTAAACCTGGACAGATTAAAATGTAAAGGATGTTTGTTAGGCTGCGCTCTGGAAATACTTTGAGTCCCAAGAACCCTATTTGTTTTTTTTTCTTCTTTTTTTCTCTTTCTGCACACTGTTTGAGGGGAGATTCAAAGGCCTTTGTAATGCAAGTGTCCTGGAGTAAAATGATAACCAGTGAATTCAGTCTCCAAGGAGAAAAGAGCTGAAAGAATCTAATGTACTTTATAGGCCATATTTGACAATACAGGTAATGCCAAGAGAGGGATTTCGCAGAGAAGAAGCTTAATAAAGAATACGGCATTGTGTTGGGACTGCTTCTCACCTGTTTTAAAGGCAAGCCAAACTCCCTTTATAGAAAAGAAAAAGAGGGTTTATAAAAGACAAAATAACTCCCTCTGGGGCCCAAATTAGTATGATGGAGGTGTGAGCAGCTTGACATCTCTTCAAGAGCAGAACACAGAAATCAGAAAATAAAAGAGAAACTCTTATTCAGTAACTAAGAAAACAAATACACAGGTCAGAATCTGTTCAAACGGGCAAGGAAATGATTTCAAAACGTGGAATAGATTTTTATGTTTTCCTGAAACACTCATGACAGGAAGTAGAGCATCACTGATTTGGTAGTTTCCTTTGCTAATTAACAGATAACTGTAACCTACTGCAAGGCGTGATTAACAGGACTTTAAAAGTCTGCACCATAATCAATAATTCATTTCAACCCTGGCAGTTTATTCAAATCAGTTAGCTTGGAAACACAACATAAACAAAAAAAAGAAAAGGGGGGGAACCAGAGCGAGAGACAGAGAAGAAAGAAAGGAGGCAGAAAGACCAGAATAAGAAAGAGCAAACAAGAGACAGAAGCGGAAGAGAACGATGAGACCGAAAAACGAGAGAAAGGAAGCGAAAGTCAAGGAGAGGGGCTGACAGCGTTTTGAGAGAGACAGCGAGAGTTAGAGAGAGTTAGACAGAGGTAAGCTCTGTTATTTCTCTGAGGACCTGAGTGAAGTAGCTCATACTAAGGCTTCTGGCACCACATCACTCCAACCATCCTAATTGCAGTCCGACGGGAGTGGAAAAGCCTTGTACAGACCCAGAGGATTTCTGCATAAAAACAGCACCAGAAATCAGCAACCTTGCGTTGCGTAACCAAGTCAAACTTCTGTAGTTTTCCAGGATTTTGATCATACTTTCCTCTCCGCTAAGGTCACAACAGAACATAGTCAAGAAAGTTGAAATGGTCCTCCGGTGGCCTTGTGGAAGGGGTGACCACGGAAAAGGTTTGTGGAGTTGAATTGAAGGCCTTGTGTGCTTCTGCACACATGTTTGAAATTTACCTTTACAGATCACAAATTTAGGCGTTATTAGGAATTAGCACCGTAAAACTGCTGTCGAGTTGTCAAAAAGCAGATCGCCAAGGCACAGTGATGCTAATAATTGGGAAATCCTTCCTGCTTAATGAGTCTGGTGTACCAGAGGGACCAAAGGTTGCCATCTGGAGCTAAAGGGTGGGGCTGGCTTTGACATGCGGGTAAAGGGCTGGAGGGTAAAATTGGGAGGCAATATGAGGCAGAATCATTCCGGTTACTCAATATTCATTACTGTCATCCCCTCACATACAGACATCTGTGACCTGTGGGCTAGTGGTTGCTAGCCAAGGTCTGTGGGTGTATGTATGCATGCGTGGTTTGATGGATAGCCGATGTGTGTGGATGAGTGAGGGTGCCTGAGAGGGGGAGTGCTGGCACGATACATGTGAACGGATGTAATCAAGTGTGCACTGTAAGCTCAGCGATGAGCCAACACGGCAGTGTTGTTCTGAGTCATCAACCAACATCTGTAATCCAGAGGTCAGCATGTTTACCAGCTGGAGTTTTCACTAGGTGTTAACATTTTCGACCATGTAGTTCTTACTGTAGGAATCACGCGGCAGATGCTTGCTAAGAAGTTATCTAACATCGATATTGAGCAGCTCTTCACCCACAGTATGGTACGATTTAGAAAAATGCGAGACAGTGGGTGTGAAGAACAGAAGAGAGGAGGGTGTCTGAGTCTTGACAACGTTGGTTGGAGAGAGAAGAAACCCTCTGCTGGTTTTACACAATGAAGAGGCACAGGACCACAGGTCACATTTTTCCTCCTACAGTAAATGACGGATCTTTAGGCAGTGGAGCTGAGCCCGGCTGCTCTTTTTTCTTTTTTTTTGGCAAATTGAAGATTAATTTTGTGAAATAAATCTGACATCTGCTAAGTCTTCATTTTGTCGGATTCCTCGCGGCACCAGAAAGTAACCCACTTACATGGATCACTACTGACCTGAAGCCACCAAAACCTGAAGTTATCTGTTAATGCTCAAGAAAGCAAAAGCTCTTTGGCTATTCCTGAACATATGACGTCTGCACTTTTAACATGTTCTAGGCTAATTTAGCAACTGTGGTATGACAGATATTTGTGGAAGCTGACTGACATATGTATTGAGAAATGATAGTTTGTTTTATACGTCCTGTACGTATAAAAGTCTTTAATACCGCAGATGTTCTGTTTTATTGATCCCACTAAAACTTTCTAGCACCTCGTACAGAAATTCTTGGAAACGCTGAGTTACATGTGAAAGTATTCTGGTAAAATGGCTGCTCATGTTAAAGGAGTCTCGTCAGGGCTTAGAAAAGATTGCAGCTCATAGCTTCAGCCACGTGGTGGAAACTGTGGCTGTCTGCCAGCAAAGTAAAGCACTGAATATATTCTAAATATAGCGTACAATTAAACTGTTTTTAGGTGGCTAAAATATGTTTTTCTGCTCCCCCATCCACAGCAGCACATTGCTTAGCTTCCGTGCAGGTACTCATGAGGGAGCTGTCAATCAAAACGTGATCTACCATGCCCACACAGTCTTGAGAAATCATCTGAACAGCTGTTTTTGAACCAGGTTTTCTCACACTCATACAGATTTCTGTGGCTGCTTAATGAAATGCTCAACTTTGATATCACATATGCATTTTTACTCTTTCAAGACACTTTTCCAGAGGCTTTAAAGTTGTTTGCAGTTGTTTTGCTTTTTTGCGCCCACATTATTCATGTACATTTAAAAATAAAGGCGTACTGTCTAACCTGGTCAATACAGTTCCTTTGTAAGGAACATTGTTATTATTATTTCCAGAACTAAAAAGATAAAAATCTTTGTTAGGGGCCCTTAAAGGTCCAGTGTGTAAAATTATCCATCTATTGGCTGAAATGGAAAACAATATACATAACTGTTCTCATTAGCGTATAATCAATATAATCAATTGTTTTGTTTTTGCTCCCTTAAAATGAGACTTTTATATCTACAGCATGTCTCTGGGGCCGTCTGTGAGTTTAACTGCCGCCGCAGTTTCTCCTTCCTGCATAGAACAAAAGTGAGGCAAGCAGTATTCAGTTGGTTGCAATCTGCAACTTCACCACAGGTAGATTTGGCGTTTGTGACTCTGTTGATTCCCTGTGTTCCCCCGTGTTTCCCCATCCTTGTGTTTCTGCTGTTTACTTGTCAGTCTCTCCTTGTTTGTCTCTGTGTTTGTGTGTTGTGGGCATGGCACATTTCCCAGGTCTCTCCTGGATAATCACGGATGAACCACACCTGCCATTCTTCAGCTCACCTGCCTTCCATCAGTTCACCACAACTGGCCTTCCTCCCACGCCTTGTCAGATTGTTTGCTCAGCTACCGTGGTAGTCTACATTCGGACCTCCTTAACTGTTGTTCTTTGTGCTTCCAGGTGGTTTCCTAGTCGGATCAGGTTGTGCTCAGGTCCGCCACCATCATCACCTCCTGCCATATGCCTGCTCTCAACCAACCATCTCCGGACAGCCCACAATCCGTGCCCCCACCGTCTATTCCACCCACTGCTTCACCTCAGCCGTTCCCTCCTCCTCATAATCAGACCACCTACTTCCCCTTTCTTTCCACGTCACACATAATTCCCCTTCTGGTGCTAACCTGTCTGATCCTGTTTTTTGGGTCAGTTCCTGCGTTATCATGACAGATTTGCTACGAAAATTCGACACAATGGACCTTTAGGAGGCTTCTAGCAGCTCCTATGCAATGATCCTACCAACAAGAAAAAAAAAATACAATGAGTATTGAGCCACTTCTATATATTAATATAATATATTAATAGCGACAGTTGTTTATTTGAAATTCTGTGAATTATTTACTGGGAAAACTGAGGGCGAGTTAGGGTATGCAGCTCATTTGACCTGCATGTCCTTGGACAGTAGGAGGACTCCCATGGGGAACGCTGGGAGAACATGTAAACACTACATAGAAAGAACCCAGCTGGTCAGGTTGAAGGCTACGAAACTGTTATTCTCTGAGGCTGTCATGCTGACCAGTGAGCACCGAGGCGATGTACTTGAAGTTGGATTGTTTGGATTATTCTTTTCCTCTGCTGCGCTGGGCTTCTTCATCCATTCATCTTTTTATTCTAACTCCTCCACTCAGCGCTCTAACAGAGGACTGTACCTTGATGGCCACTCGCTCTTCTTCTTACACCTCGTGATCAAAGCTTTCTCACTGTATCTTAATATTTCCCGCCTTTATTTCATGCCTGACATTGTCCTTTTCCATGACCTGCTCTTTCGGGCGTCTCAATTTCTGCCCACCAGTCTTTTTAACTTTCAACTTAAAAAAAAAAAAAATCTCGAGGGAAGATCAAATCCTGCTTTTGTGCCGAGGACAGATGTGACCCTGACTATGTCTTCCTTCCACGACACTCCCAACCCAAGAGAATGGATTTCCGTTTTATTGTCTCTGATCTAATTTGCCAGGCGTCCTGTTTATCAACTTTTCTGTCAATACTTATTATTCTAATTTACCGGTTTCCTTTTTACATTTATTTCTCACTGGGTCCCTCATGGCTGATGCAGGATTCTGACATGATTTGTTTCCTTGATGTGCAAACACAATGCAAACAAACGTCAGTGATGCAGATTATATTCGCTAATATTATATGAAACGAACATGATAATGAGTTATTTGCAGAATTCTTCATGAATAAACATAATGCCTACTGATGAAGCCAGAGATACTTCAGTATGTTGTTAAAGTAGCTACACATGACAAACAAACAAAGTGCCACTACGTTTAACACCAAAAACAACATATATATAACAATATCCAACATCGGAGCCACAGAAAGGCAGGAAATAAACAATCAGGAAGCATTACAATAAGATGCTAATATATTTGTGTAAATATTGGTGATCTACACGATTGTGTTTGTGAATCAGCATTAACTGGGAGTGGCAGAACAATAATGGGCTGCTGTTATACATAATCAGTGTTTTTGCCCCATATGCACACATGTATATACATAAATTAAATTTCTTTGTGTGTGTGTGTGTCTACGGGGGTGCACACAGTCAGGGCGGGTGCGCATTAGAAATGTCTTTCTCTGCAAATTACGGAGGAGGAAGTTAATTTAGTTAGAAGCTAATTAGTATGAATAAAAGATAGCCTGGAGTCCCTGAGGCTACCACACGCTGTCAGGTTTTTCTTTCAGAGTCTCTGCATCCACCCGGGCCCCCTCCCCACCTTTCTCTCAATTCAAATTAAGTGTTGACTGCACCGAATTATTATTATTATTGTTTATTATTGTTATTGTTGTCGTTTTATGGCCATCATAAGGCAAAAGTGGCCTATTAGATGGTGATATTGTGCTTTTAATGCTACTGTTGTCAAGTTAGTCAAAATAGAATCGGTTTTATCAACTGAATGCTCCAATTTTTGTAGAAAATTCACTAAGTAATAAATGAACAAACATTTACAACTGAACTGTCATTGCATAACCATATAAAACCTCGTCACTATTCATTTTCTAAAGCATTGAAAGTAAAGTTAGATCTCTAAAGCAGTGTTTGTGTGTAAATGATCAACAACTCTGCCAAAAAATTATCACATAACTTATTCATTGATGATGACATATCAATAAAATCTGTGTGTAAAAACTGTCATTGCACTTGAAAAGATGCCATCCTCTCTTCTTCGGGCAGCCCTACAACAAAATGACACCAGGCTGTGATTTAACTAGAAAGTCGAAATATGCTGTGGGGAGGCCTTTCATTGTTACACTAATCAATACGTCCTTTCAAGATAAGTCACGGCGCATTTAGGTATTTTATCGCTGGTCACATTAAGTGTTGATATCGGAACCAGTCATCGCAAATCACTGAGCTTAAAAAGCTAATCCATTAAACATTTAATCCTTTTGAACATTAAATTATTGAACTCCAAAACGGTGCAGCGGTGATTTTAATGGGAATGTTATGACTAAACAGAATTGGTAAATAAATATCAAGTTTCACTTAAGCCTCGCAGGTTGTGTTAAATTAGGAAGGCCTCTTTAAATCTCTCTGTCAAAGCGGGCTCTTTCATCCAAAGGATCTGATGAAATCTCAGCGATCCCCCCTGTCTTTGCTTTAATGCAGCGTGGGCCTCGCAGTTCAGCCTCACAAACTCTACTCAATGCCAATCTTGCTCACATAAAAGAGGGCAGAAGTCAGCGTTGAATCCCCCCGTCTAAATTATGTGATCACAGTAATAATATTTTCACTTTTCATGCCATGTTTCTTCTTGTCAGAATCGGTAAACATTCCACGGTTGTGGAATGAATCTGCACTAGTTTATAAAACTTTATACGGCTGATGTAATAAATTCAACAAGCAGCTCCAGCTCCGCTCTGCTGTGAGTGGATCTGTGGACTGCTGATGAGGCAGACTGGGTCACCAAAACCGTATGTGTTACCTGTCAGTCCATGTGACCTCCAGCAATTGGTTCATTTGTCACAAGTCAGAGGGAAGACTAAATAAACTGAACGTAAAAAGCAACAATGAGTCTTTTTTTTCCCCACATGTGGCCTGACCCAAGGGAATCAAAGCACAGGTGTCAGCACGGCCCAGTGCGTGCGTCTGTTGTTCATGTTGCTAGTCAGCAGGAATCCACCAGCACCCTCCTCTCTCACCGAGTTTCATTCATTCATTCATACACTGAGAGAGTGTGTTAGGAGGGGAAAGGAGCAAGTATTGATTTATTTTAAGCACAAATTAACAGGATCAATCAGCTTCTTTTGAGTCAGGCCATCTAGATATAACTGTTTTAGCGCCGTAGTAAAACATCCAGTGCTGCAGATCTGTATGAAAGCTCATAAATTACAACAACAAACATGAAACCACAGAGAGTTAACACCTAAGCTCTGCAAAGCTTTTTTCTTTTTTAGCATCTTTCAGCTGGTTGTTTTGGTTTCAAGGCCCACAACTTCACTCTCTGTGTTTCACTTTCACGGCTATTTGCTAACGAGTTTGCCACCTATGTCACTGTTAGCAACTTTTTTCCACTTTCCCCAAAGTGGCCAAAAATTAAAAAATAAAGAAATTGCAGGTTTGTTTAATTTAAAGCTAGAGTGGTTCGAGGACATATTATTATTATTATTAATTCAAGGGAACAGATGAAGTAATTAGATATGAATCATTTATTTTGTCGACTTAACGTGTGCTCAAGGAATTATGAAGAGAATCACTCTTGATATTTGCCATGCTCCAACAATACAAAACAAAAACTACTAGAAGAAAATGGACCCACAGGTACCCAGAGAAACTCTCACTTTGCTGCCCACTGGGCCTGAATATGTATTGAAAAGAAAATATGTAGCCCCACACAGCTATTAAATCAGTGTCATGGCACTACAATAAGTCAGCACTTGTTTTGTAACTATGTCAAGCTTCGCTGTCACACTTTGAGTTGTACCGTGTCTAGAACAAACCATAACTCCATTATTTGCCAACAGTAATGCAGGCGGGCATATAAAGTCAGGCATATAAATGCTGATTACAGATCTGTATCACCAGGGGGGTCATGCTAACGGACTTGGAGTAAGTTTTATGATTCTAATTACAGCCTTGTAGCTCCAGGAGGGTAATGTTCCCTAGCGTAGGGAAGCAACAGCAGATGTGTGGTGTTTCTGCCGTCGTATCTCATGTCTTCTACCGCGATCTGCCTGATAGATGTGATTTATCTGTAGCATGGGGGAAGAACACTTCTCCCCTCTGACATTCACACCCACCACACTCATACAAAACACGCACAACGCCACGTACGCGCTCCGCCGTCTGTTCACAATTCCCAGCTCTGACATTTTGTTTCCGCTGTTTCGCATTTCCTGAACTCTGCGGAGATAATTCTCACTCTCTTCCCCTCCCACCTTCCCTCCATCCCAGCAGGGACACCACAAGGTGACAGCATCCATCACCCATCAACCATCACATATCATCTGCTGACTGCTGTCTCAGATCAAGGAGTCTTAAATAAAAGTCACATTCATTTCCAGGAATTGGATTTGAAACTTTGTGTGTGTGTGTGTGTGTGTGACTGTTTGCACAGAATTTGGCTTATCACACTAATCAGTGTGTGTTTTATCCCCCAGACAGTCTTTTTAATGCATGTGTACCACATACACACACACACACACACACACACACACAGTCGTAATCCCTCCTGTCCTTGTCACAAAGCTGTCAATTGTGTCATTGCTTGACCTCCACGTCTAACTTGCGTGTGTTGCTCTTTTGCTTCATTAGCATGATCAATACAGTCACATAATGGCTTTCTGCATTAGAGGATAAGTCAAAGTGTGTCGTTAAGTGTGTGGTCGGTGTGTACACAAGAGGTATAGAAAGGCAGCAACAGGAGAAGACTTCAGTCCTGCAAACTGTATGATGCTCCCAGCATCACACACACACACAAATACACACAGATGACAATTTAATAATGACCTTCTTGTCTTTTTCATGAAAATGAATACTTTCACCTTCAGAATTACACAAAACCATAGTCCTTTAGTGCGAACTGGCAACAAAGGAAGCAGGACAACAGGGACTGTCCAAAAGCCTCTGGCAAGGAGGAGGCTCCTTCTTCTGAGAGAATTATTGTGTTTTGTCTGTCTAAGGCGAGCTGCCCAGTTGAAACAACAAACCCCGGCAGGCAAAATGCAGCGGAGAGGGAGAGAAATTTTTACCTTCAGAGAGAAAAGGAGACAAACAACTAGACACTGCATTCAAAAACTTCATGTGGGCAAAAAAAAAAAAAAACTGGAGGAGAGTAGAGGAGGAAAAGCACCGAACACAAACATCATGGAGTGAAGCAAGAGACAGAGAGAGACAGAGAGCACAGGCACATGAAGGCTTAATTAGCCCCTTCAGAGACGGAGACAAACTGTCACTAACCCGGCATCTCTGGAGCACAGAGAAATACACAATCAGGACGTGCACAAAGGGACGACACAGACACATGTATAGACGCGCAACTCTGTACATGTCCACCCACAAACGAGGCCTATGGAACATGTTAACTGTCACACTGCGCATGCTAAATATAATTGATGCGCGCTAAATCCTGAGCTGCATCACAGTGTTATGTGCATTAGTTGATTAAATGTGGGTCGATTATTGGTGTTTGTTTTAATATTTTTAAAATGATTTATTTGATCAAAATTAGTTCCATTGAAAGCGGCAACTGGTCGTCTATTTATGTATTCACTAACCTTGCTGGTTTTAATGGGAAAATCACATTCATCCCGGGCTGCACACAGTTATGTGTAACTCTAGTTGTTTGTTTCTTTCCCGCGTATGAGTGAGTATCACTGCTCTATATGTGCGGCACTTTATGAATAAAAAAAAGAGCCAATTCTCCATTTAATGTCATGCACTGGTTCTCATGCTCCGCTGTGTCTGTGTCTGCAGCACAAGTGTATATCTTTGCTATGCATGAAGCAAACTGCAGCTGAGGTATACCTCATTTAAATTGTTTGTTTATGTGTGTGTGTGTGTGTGTGTGTGTGTGTGTATGTAGCTGCATGTGTGAAACAGATGCCCTTTAATGTGTGTGTTTGCGAAGGATCCACTGTATCAGTTGGAAGGCCACGGCAGCCTCATTTCTTGGCTTGGAAACGGGGAGCTACCCAGAGGGATCACCTGCACTTTAAAAACCAGCAGCCTCACAATCTCCGTCAGTGGAGGAACACAAACACAACACATACTTTCTGATTAGAGAAAAGAGGGATAGTGAAAGTGGGATGGAACCGTTCAGAGAGAGTAAAGAGTGAACTGGAAAGATGAGATGACGGAGGGGCGAGCTCTGCAGGGGTATTCCCAGGTGCGTAAAATTGTGGAAATGGAAAGAAGATTAAAAAAAATAATTTGACATTTTGATGTCCCCTTTTCTATTTGAACGCCTACTGATCACATAGCCCTTTAAAAACACACTGAAATGCTTTTACATTGAAATTAACCAGAAATAGCACACGGTAATAATTGTAATGTTGTTGGCAGCCTCGGGAGAGTTTAAAAATCTGCTTTGCTCTCTCTTCTGTTTGATGCGTTATATTTTAGACCTTCTCACTACAGGGAATTGCCTATCCAAAAAATGAATAATTATTGTCTGTCAGCTTCTACCTGTTCCTCTTATCCTATAGTTGCATTCATACAGCCTGTTAGCCATCAGAGGCTATGGCGCTGAGTTAGAAACGAGTAGCCTTCACCTCCTGTCCTATATTAAGGTTCTCCTCAAATTCACCGGAGAATGACGTTCCCTGAGAATACTCTCAACAGCAGGCTAAATATAACTCTGATTGTTCTTCTAATAAGTACTCAGAGAGCAAGAATGAGCAGGTTGAAGAGAGGGGATGGTGGCGGTGGCGGTGGTGGGTGGAGAGGCTGGTGATGGGGAGGGTGGTGGTGTTTCAAGGGAAAATAATGATAGCAAGAAAAGTTTTTATATCACTTTTTTTTAAGGTGCTTTGTTTGGGAACGTGTTCGTTATACAACAGTTCTCATATTCAGGTTGTATAGCTGCAGGTTTCAACACTAATTGCCACTTCAAAACAAAACTGCAGCTGAAAACACATCTAAATTAAATACCAAGTTATATTACTTTATCATTTAAATAAAATTTTAAAAAAGCCAGACTAACAGTCCTGTGAGGCTGTACTTGATAATGGCAGCATGCAAACATGCTCGTAGTGGCAATGCTAACTTGTGTTTACCATAGTCACCATCTCAGTTTAGTTGACGATGGCTCAGATGACACGTCAGGTTGATCACCAAAGTTATTGCAGTTCATCCTGAGGGGGGGGGGGGGTCACAAATGTGCACATGACACAGCAATCCATCTGACACGTTTCACTCAGAGGCACGACTGTCGACTCAGCGGTGAGAGGAGTGAGCAGAAGAAAAGTCAAACTCATCAGGATTCATCGTCTGAGGATCATATCAGATGTGTGTACGAGTGACTTTTGTGCCAATCCATCTGGTACAGTTTGAATCCTGACAAGTGAAATTTTGACTTGTTCCTTGCCCTTGATTAAAAGAGACCGAGGGGGGATCGCCGAAGTCATTAAGATTCATCCTGTGGGGATCACGATTGTCTCATTCAAATGTTCAAGAGATATTTTTGATCATTCTACAGCCTGACATTATCACCTCTACAGCTACTCTGCTAGAGTAGCAAAAATTGAAGTATGTAGAGAATATGATTCACGTAGCAGTCATCAAAGTCTTCAAGTTTTTTGCGGAAAAAGGGATGATCGTACTTTCTTCTCAATTTTCAAAACCACAGGGAACTTTTTCTATCTTCATTTAATAAAACATAATTTCTTTTTCTGATTATGTATTTCATAAGCTCCCCTTCACAGGTCTTAACGCAGCTAAAATTGAACGAGTGATGAGACAGAATTGGATGGTGCAGATGGTTTAGCTTGCTGCTCGCTTGATATAACCGGTGTGAACTGTACAGTCAGGTACTGTCAGAATGCACAAAACGCATCTATCCGCCCACGCTTCACCTGTCAGCCAGTGAGTGACACAGTCCCTTAAAGCTCTTAGATCACAGTAGGCATCGGCAGGTTCACAGAGCCACAGCTGGGAATCCCTGGTGACTTTCGTCAAGGCAACCAGCTGCTGACATCCAGCCAATAATCTGCATACATTAATATCCTCATAACGGTAATACTGTACTCCCCCTGCTAGAGAAGACCTGTGATTAAATTACATACCCAGACATAGATCACTGTCATCCATCTTAGTAAAACCCTGTCAGAGGAGAGCTAGCCTCCCTGTGCAGTTTCTCTTATTCTCTAGTCCCAGCATGGTGGAAACCCTCCAATCAAATCAGCTCAAATATCAACACAAATTAGCATTCATCAAAACAAATTCCACCCGGCACTGCGGCCTGCATCAAGCCTCCAAACGTGACATATTCCACTCTTTAGCAGCAGCTCCTTAGGAGGGAACAAGTAGAATCTCTCAACGCACACAAGAGTTAAATGCAGAAATAATTACCCAAGTCAATGGGTGCCACTATCTCTGTGATTGGTTGAGTGCTCAGGCGAAAGCTATTAAGTTTTTCTGTCTGTTTTTTTTCCCACAGCATTTCAATTAAAAGCCGTGCGAAATGGCGGGCCTATCTTTAAACGATAGACCCCCAGAAATCCCTTCTCGAGGGAGGACCTATTGTAGTGTCCTCATCAACACTCCAATTAGAGCATGCCTATTATCTTTTATGATAAAAAAGGGTATTACCACAAAAGCACCTTATCCTCCTCTCCTAAAATAACTCTTTAGCTTTTCACCCCATAATTTCATTACAGGAAGATAGTCATTCATCAGTTAGAATGGTAATTTTCATTAATGGCGCCTGGTCTCACTGAATATTGAATAAATTGTCCATTCATTTGGATCTCGTGCTTTGGTTCTGTAATATCTCATGAATATAGTATGAGATTTGAATACAAACACTGGAATATCTCTGTGGAAACGTAAGGACAATTGAACGAGAGCTATGGCAATCTTAGAGATCATCCATACTGCGTACCACAATTAGCTTAGCATTATGCTTTCAGTCTCGTCACAGTCCAAGAAATCATCTTTGTTATACAAACATTTTCATGAATATATTGTGACCTTAAATGGGCTTCCTCTAATTCACTTCCTGATACGTAGTACGCATATTACAATCCAACAATTATTGCATCAATTCAACCATTGTCTCTTGCATACACTTCTTAATTACTGAAGTTGATTAAGGGGGCAGCTGTTACTCAAGTATTTCCTGCAATCATGCTTTGAATAGTTCTTAATAAGAAATGATTTAATTACAGTCTACTGACACAGAGCTCTCGGTGAGCCGAGCCGAGGCTGACGTGAAAAACTTGTGAATGGTGTTGAAAGATAACAGAACGCGCACAAAGTGTATTCGTCACTTCATACGGCGTACTTGTGTCTGTTTGATCTTTCCGCACCAAAGATCTGAAAATTTATAACATTTTTTTTGGTTGAAATCCCTCAGTGCGGTGTGAAAAGAAGAAATGAAACGGTTACGGAAATAGAAATAGCAACTATGGTCATGGCCTCTAGAAATGCCTTTCAGAAATGATCAATGGAATATAAAGCATTTGTTCTGAGACCCTGAGGAAGCATATATGAATCTATAGGAGTCAGAAAATAGAGCATAGACGTTCATAAAACCACCTCAAAGTGTGCACAGTTTAGAAGAATAAGCCATTTTCCATGCTGGAGGTAAGTCAATACAAACTATTGAAGAAGAAGATGTCACAGAGGCAGCGTGAGTCATGTTTCCGGTGACTCAGTGGATAAACTGAAATAGTTTGGGATAAATGAAAGACAGTTACCACCTGATATACAGAAGATGTCCTCAGACACATACAAGCCACACCAAGGCATAGCTGTTATCAGTCGTGACACATGCTGCTTATTTGTTTGTCTCCAGTAATGTGCTGCACAACAGTCTATTCATCAGCACTGATTTTCCCTGTGGCAAGCGGGGTTTGTGTGCATGTGTGTGTGTTTATATGTGTCCTGCTGAGCCACCAGCCTGGGTGTTTATTGGTCCCTCAGAGCAAAGGTTCCCAGCCTCATTTGAAGTAGTTTCAATGCGCTTTCTGCGGCGTCTTTCACAGCCTGTGATTTCCTCAACCAGACCCACAAGCTGTCCACAGAGCAAAGTTATTCTCCTCACACAAAGCCACCAGCTGGTAATGACAACCTTATCAGTTTTGGACTTGCTTGGCCAGTCTGTTTTTTCCTTCCGACATGGTTTTGATATCTGATTTTACACATTCCTGTTTTTTTTTTCCCGTCGTTTCATTGATTTTTAAGAGGTGTCAGTTTAGCATCAGTGTTTCCTGACAGCTACTCTCTTTACAAGCTGTGTCTGAGATCACAAATTTTGGAATAAAAATCCAAATCTGCTGTTTTTTTTTGGTTTTTTTTTGATGACCTGATAAAAATGTGAGCAAAATTCAATTTTCACACCTGTCATTTAACCCGCCCCGCTGCGATGAGATGATAAATGTTGCATCAAGACAAGCGCTGGCACAGCCCATGACCCCTTTGACACATCGTCAGTCCAGCTGCACATCTATCCATCACCTCCATGACACGGTTCTGCCACCACCTCCGAGATAGAAGAACCTTCCCCACCTGTTTCTATTTCCCCTGAGAATGAGGAGAGCCTGGAGTGGAGGCGGCTCTGGGCTGAAGATGTGCTAATGGGGAGAGAGTACATTCTCCCACACATCCATTCCCCGTGCTGTCAAGGAGCATCATAGTGGAACGCTGACGATGGGAACCTCGATCCCTCCCCACCACGACACCTGCTGCTCCTCCATCTGCTACAGCCAAACAGCATCCTGCTTCTTCTGTTTACCCCCACCCCCCATCTACGCATCCATCCATCCATCCATTCATTCATCCATCCATCTTCCATCCACAAAGAAAGAAAGAAACTGTGGATTACGAAGAAGTTGTTGTCTTGAGAGCGGCAGCTCCACTTGCCAGAAACCTGATATTGTTAGTATGAAACCCTTCAGCCACTGCTGCAAACTTTTAAAGGCTCTGCTGCAGCTGCTCTTGGATCAGGGTGCTTATACTGGAAGAGTGACACTCTGAATTTACAAGTAGGGAGTCACACATTGAATTTACACACAGTCCAGCTCAGTCAGGCTACACGCTGATGCTGGGGAACAGTTGATGGGTGCACAATTTCACCCTCAGGTACAAAAACCCATGAAATGTCACCCGGCCAGGTACTTGTCAGCTACAACATTTGCATCTGAGGCAAATGAGGAGGAGAGGAAGACTAGGTCAGCAGATAAAGGTTATGTATGTTCGGAAGGACGGGCCGCCTCCCTTATTCTACTTAAAAATATCACAGCGAAGATGTCTTTAAGAAACTGCAGTTTGTGGAATGAATAGAACAAATAGAATTTGGTAACAGGAAAAAAACCCTAGATCTTTGCTCTTTCAGTAACATAACATCAGGTACAGACAGCGCTTCTTTTCATCACAAGCCCTAACGAGCAAATATATTTTGGCGAGACCGAAACTGTCGTACGTCCAAGTACAAGTACATTGAATCCACAAAGAATGTGCCGTCTCGGCTCAATGGGTCCGATGAGAATCTTGAAGTTGCCTAGTGTTTCTATAGTGGCCGTGAGAGGCTGCATGCCTTCAGTTATCGTCCATTAAGTCCGGGATTCAAGGATCTAACACAGCCGAGATGGAGCGCAGAGGCGAGATAGGCTATCAAAGAATATCATTACATTCAACAGGACTGAGTGTGTGTGTGAGAGAGAGAGTGGATCTGACTGGCACTCTCCTGTTCTGTGTCTCTCTGAGTTGAATATAATACATTCATAATGTCAGGTCTAATGAGTATGATGGGAAGAATTTAACGTTATGACTTCAGGTGGTTGTTTTTGGACCAAAGCTAACAGCACGAGTGCATACAGGGTTACTCATCTCACCTCAGAGATAGCTTTAATTATTTCCTCATAAATAATTAGCGCCGAAACGACACCCTTTGCAAACGAGCATCTCGGATTTTATGATCGAAAAAGTTCCGATTCATAATTTAAAAACTTCCACAAAAGCGTGATTAAACATTCATAGCAAGAAAATGCAGAAGAAAAAAAACCCTGTTGTTGTTAATTCTGCATGTCACACGCGCCGTCTGAGCCATAATACTACATCATGTTACAGCATGTACGTTAGAATCCAGTGATTCGGTTTAATCACAGCAAAACAGTTAACACCACTGTTATGTTTACATTAGTATTCTCACAGGCAAAAGAGAAGCATTTAAAGTGATGACAGCGTGTTGGCAGATGTAAAAAAAAAAGAAGAAAAAAATATCTTTTTCTTTGAGTTTGTGTTTAGTCTGTGTTACATTTCGTCTGGAGGAGGAAAATAAATCTGGTGTGTTGGCATAAGGTCTGACTGAGGTCACCTCTCTTGACTGCATCTGTCTTAACTTCTGCTTTGAGGCTTTTGGAGAAGAAACAGGTCAGCTGATACAGTTTCCGTCAGGTTAGTCTCACTGGTTCAGGGATAAAGCCTCCTTGGGTTACACTCTGCTGGCGCGCACACACACACACACATAGACACACACTCCAGAGGAGCAGTGACAGGCAAAGATGCCCCGAGATTGACCTGAGAGCATAGCCACCATGCAAAAGGGTGCCTGACAGCCTCACTGAGCCCCCTCGTATCACGGCTGGATCACTTAGCGACACACATCCAACTTGCGAGCGCAAGATATACACACGTGGGCACGAGCAGTCGATTTCAGCGCTCACACAAACAGGACGGGCGCCCGGGAACACACTGCCTGTGTGAGCAGTGCATGACGGCTATTTTGCTGATCTGCTGCGACTCACATGCCTGTGGTGTCCACACAGACAGCGCTGCTGCTGCTGCTGCTGCTGTGCTGCCACTGCCAGCCCTGTTTTTCTACGTTGAGTTTGCCTTTGATAAATAGAATAAAAGAAAAAATGAATGAGTCTGTTCACAAAAAGCTAAAGGGCTTTTAATCTGACACAGGTACAAGATGTGTTGATGCTTTTTCCATGTCTACAGATGTAGACATTGAAACAGTGGTGAAATATGTATATGTTGAGAACCATGCATGGTTAGGCCCTAATGAAGCATCTTGGAAGCCAAGTGAGCTACGTGGCTGCTCTAACCTGTTAAACATGGACGACATAATAGAAAGCAAAAGGTTCTGCAATCCACATTCACTGCGCACAGAGGCGGTGTATCCTAGCCGTAAGCCTACAGCCTTGCTGTTCATTCTATGAGGCTGTTTCCAATACATGGCACAGCCAGGCTCAAATCAACTCAGCTTGATTCACTGTTTTTTTGGTTTCATCGTCAAAGCTTCTGGATGCTGCCAGGTACTTTTTTTGGTGTCACCTTTGTTATTCCAAGTGAGACAATAATCAGTAGAGCCGTCACTCAGGTGACACTAATCAACCAGTTGTCCCGTCGTCTGCGCTCTGATGAGCTCTCCTGATTTTTTTCTGTTGTCTTCCTGCATTCATATTTTCTGAAGCAAAGTTTGCCTCCTTGCAGTGACAGCCATCCGTTCGATATCCTTACCTTGTTCCTGCTTGTGTTGAGTTGAAGACGATGTCCTGCCAGTTTCGGTAAGATGATCAGCAAAGAATCCCGCCCACGATGAGATGGCACCATCTGCAGTGGAAAACAAAGTGGAGAAAAGTTCTCGGTACCATGCATGCATGAAACATTGTTTAGGCACTGTAGCATTCTGATGTCGAGTACGTGCAAGTGTGCTAAGTGCTAATTAACACTCAAATGAGGCTATTGCAAATGAATTGGACAAATTGAGCCGATGATTCATCCAGTGGGGACAATGAATGTCAGCAGGCTACAAAACTTCATGGCAGTCCAACCCAGCAAAGTCAGCAGGATTTATCTATTCATGGATAGAAGGCTGTGCCATTGATTGTTTCATCCACTCAATGTTTGCCAACATATTTCATATAAAAAAATATATTAACTTTGACAAGAAAAGGGAACATATATCTTTGCTTGTGGCTCTAAATTTCTTCCCCACTCTTGTTTAGTAATTATGTAGACCAGGCTGCGTTAATATATAATTTATAGATGCGGTTCGATAGATTATCGTTAAGTGAACCTTTAATCTTATTTGCCTTTGGTAACTGTCAACACTGTCGAGTACTTAGAATGGAAAATAATCCAAATAAATGGGTGGATGAAAAGCATTTTCCTTTCTCACTGCTGTTTAAAGGGCAGAAAGACATCATTATTGAAAAGGTGGCTCACTTCAATAACTCCCTCGTCAATCCCAGGTTTAAATGTGTCATTAATGACAAACCCATTCTGCACCTCCCTGTCTCAGGTGTTTTTTTTTTCCTCTAACAGTCCAGATGCTGAGCGTGACGAGCAGAAAGCTAATGAATGTGCCTATTATTGCAGTGCTGATGGCTGTGGGGGTCAGAGGCAGCAGGTGTGCTGAGAAGCCGAAGCCATGCAGTGCAAATGTTTAGTCTCCGTTTCACACAAGGATGAATCAACATGACCAGAGAAACCCACCGGACCTTTTCTCAAACAGTCCTGTGTGTGTGTTGGAGGAAGTTGGATGTGGGGCTTGTGTATAAGTAAGAAGGACCTTGAAATATTAAAATGCAGCACAATCTCCTTCTCTGCAAGACTTTCCTATCCCTGTTTTTGAACCCTAATATCAGGCTCTGTCGCCCGTATTTACAGATAACGCGACAATTGTGCATGAAAATAAATGCGCTGCTCCAGAATTTAATACAAGTAACGTCTTGCATCTGTCCGGGAGCACAGCAAATATGTTGTTTGTGAAATGCTGATGTGACCTTGCCTGATTGGGCGAGTGCGTGCACGTGTGTGTGTGTGTGTGTGTGCATACGAGCATGTATTTAATAGTCGCAGGTTGGCATGTGACACGCGGCTTTGTCTTCATTAGGACAACATCAAGCCGTGCACCATCCAGCACAATGGCTTCATTTAGCCCAGCGATCTGCTCAGAGCCGCTCTGTAATAACACGGGTCAGGACCTGAGTGGGAGCGAACCGCCAACACTGCCACCACCCTCTTCTGTGATGAAAGACGCTGTCAACAATCCCCTTTGCTGCAGCGCTAATCTACGCCGCTAATACACCCTTCTCCATCCCTCGCTCTAAGCTTTCTCTCCTTGCTGTACTCCAGGCTCTCCCTCTCTATTTCCCGTCTCCGGCCGCATTTCTTTAAACACCCTCGCCTCTTTTCTTGATCTTTATCACTCTTTTATTCTGCAATCTTCCTTTGCGCACTTTCCCGTCCTGTTCTTTATCCCCTCTTCAAGATTTCGTTCACGTTTTTTTTTTTTATCATTCAGCTGTTTTAAGTTGCATTCTCTACCTGTTTCCTCAACTCCTGTAACTTTCCTTCTTGCTCTGCCGTGTGACAGAATAAATCAGCTGCTCTGGTAGTTGCCTGGCAGTGCCACCGAGAGTCGAGAGGCACAGAAACAGTGCTGCGTATGTATCGTACTCATGTACAACTTGTAGCTCGTGGTTCACTTGAATATTTCTACGTTAAATGCAACGTTCTTGCTTCATCACACGTCGGAGACGGGTTTGTACTTCTCCGCTGACGAGATTGCCGTTAGACTTAAGCCAACTTAAAACAACACGCAGCGCTTTCAGGCGTGGTAAGTGCTAAGCATTAAAATTACATGCTATTTAAACATTTCCCTGTACTGCACCGCAGTGTTTTGTTTGCCTATGGGCGCCTTATTCATTTTTTATTGTCTACCAGGTCATAAGGCAGTATAGTTATAGCATGAATTACTCAACTATGATGGGAGATGCCCCCCCACCTGCAATTCATTTCTTTTGCCTCTACAGAAATACATTTGCGGCTAACACCTGCAGTAATTCTGCTATTGCTGCTATAATTAAACTACTGTAGAGGTAACATAAGTTTTTCACTACACATCCCATTGTGCATCACAATCAGTTAAACAAATCCATGTTTTATGCTCTTTTTTTCAATGTATGTCCTGACCGGGATTGTTTTTGACTATAATGGGTCCCAACATAGCATCAGACTGACAAAGTAAGTGGAGCGTTTAGACATGATGTATGACTCCTCTCTCTGCCGCTCTGATACGATATGTCCGGTCTGAAAATATCAGTCCTTTTGTCTACATTAATTACCCCGACTGTCTGTCATATGATTTTGTGCTGAGTGTGAGGCATCTATCACAGCGTGTCTCTTTACATTCGCGTGCACGTGCACATCCACGGCTGTGCATCGAGCAGGATTGTTTCTACTCCCTGACGGACAAAATGGTTTTACTCCAGATAGTAGCTTTCATAGAGATTTATGAGCATGCACGCCTGGACACTTGCACGCACACACACATACACACACTGACAGTCAGGGGGAGATGGGTGAGCTTGAAAAGCGGCATGGGAATGGGAGGAGGATGAAAGGCGAAAAGAGATTGGAGGAAAGGCCAACCTGTGAGCTACCAAGATATAAACAGGTGAATGATTTTCTGTTCTTTCTCAGATTGTTTCCTCATCTCTCAGCTCGGCCCAGTCCTTGGAGAGACGGGCTAAAACTGCAGTCCCTTACTAAGCAGCCCTGGTAGACTATCTGGCACAGACATATAGCACGGCTACTGTGGCTCCTTTGTGCACTGCTGGCTGTCGTGCGCCACTGGCCAAGCTGTTAAAATGCACAGCCTTATTCTCTGTTCTGAATTGCATTAGCTCTGGGGCTGTCGTAAACTGATACAAGCAGAGGCCCTCAAATGTACACGCAATCTTCAAGAAGAACACCCTTTGTGTGCACACATACTCACACACACACACACACACACGATTTGACCGTAGACAACAGCACACAAAAACACAAGTATCCTGGAGGACCAAACGCTCTGACCTTTGCAAAGATTTATCTTTTTTCCCTCAAAGCGCTCTTTTTCTTCTTTTTTTTTTCTTCTGCATTTTCCATTCCATTTGGCAGGGAGAAAAATTTACAGTAGAGGAAAATTTGAAATGAAGTCCAGGAGTAGCTTTCCATGTGGCCAGTAGATCAAATCAGACGGTTACTGTACGGACAATGTGATTGCCAGGCAAGCACCTGCCGCAGGTTCAGCTACAGAGACCAAGCCGTCTTTCATTTTTCTGAACAACTGGAGGAGTGTTGAAAAGAGGATACACGCTACACAATATCATGACATAAATCCAGTTGGTGCGCACATTAGGTGACAGATTTGAAGTTTTGTTGAATAAAAGTTTGGTTTATACAGCTGCAACTACAGCTGCTTGCACTTGCATTGAAACGCTTTTCACGGCGCGAACATGAGCCTGCCTGCGTATAGTTAGTGAAAACCTTTGTAGGTGTTTAATCTTTTATGTGCTTCTCAATTAGGACTCCATTTCGGGGATTACATCTGCTAAGAGAAAAATAGATTGTTTGTTTCCAGGTGAAATCGGAAAACACACGATGTTTAGACAGGGATTTGTATTGGGAATGAGCCTTTTTTCAGTCCTGTCTTACAGGAAGCCACAGTGAAAAGACCAAGTGAACAAACAGGCTGAGACAACAGCCAGCCTTTCAAACCGAGTGGCGGTGACACCTCTCTCAGCTAGTCTCTGAGCTGTCAGTCTCTACTAGGCTGTCACCTCCCCCCTCTCCATATCATTGACTCTCCACTGACTTAAACGCACTTTTGCCAAGCCCCTCTGAAATGATGCATTGTCCTGGAGGAGTTATCTGAGAGGACAATATTCTCCTGAAACACAGTCTTAAAGTGGACCTGAGAGAAAAGGAGCTGGCTGCTTCACTTTCTCTCCGTGGTTGCTAGGTTAATTCTCCACACAGAATCACTGAGGCCTTTATGGGCGGCTGGCACCACCTCGGCCCCCTGCATCTGACTGCTCCCTGACTGTGTGTATATGAGAGACGGGGTGGGTGGCGTAGGGGAAAATCATCCCTCTCACTCAGGGTGGCGTGCTAGGACTTCCAATGTTCCCGCCACCACTCGTGCCCTCTCCTATCCACTGACGTTCCCACAAGTGTGTCTGATGGCTGGTCCTTCGGCCCCCGCTCTCTGGCTCTGACCTCAATCCGTCTCGTTAAACCATAATTGGAAATGAGCAAGACATTTACCTCTCTGGATATATATCTGTGAACTCGCCCTCCTCTGGGAAATCTCTACCTGCGTGCCCCCTTTCTAAATCAAAGGCTGGGATTTCTCACCTACAGCTAAAATCATTTTAGGCAGATCTGAGCCGAGGTTGCTCTGTCACAGAGAGATATTTCAGAGAGTTTGCCCCAAGGCGCTACTCTTCAGCTCCAGAGACGGGGGGGGCAAAATGACACTGTAGTCCACACTGTATTCTTTTAAATGACAAATTGAGGTGGGATGCCACACCCTGCACTGCAGCTGTTTGCCGTCATAAATCATCGGTAGAAATGATGTGTAATCAATGCTTACTGGTTTACTGTTCATTCTGCGACAGTAGTCATGCCGACTGTTCAATATTCTGCTCTGCTGCATATTACATGAGGAAATGTCCCATTGCTAGAACAAAGGGGAATTCTCATTACCCTGAAGGCAGCGCTAATACCAAAAAGCACACACCGCAGTATCAGACTCCTGCATTTTAATGTCCGTTAGGTAATCTGTGCTGAAGTGGGTCTGTGTTTCACAAGCGTGCACTCCTGTGTCATGACAGCAAGAAAGCTTTCTGTCTCCTCTGTGAAGGAAACAAATAAACACTCAGCTGTAGCTGTCTACCGCAACTCCTTCAGACAAATCCAGTGCAGACTGACCCCCTCCACGGGAACATCGATGGCAGTGTCCTTGGAACTAAAACCACAAGGTCAGCTTCTCATATCTTTGCCTCTCTCTGTGTGTCCGGGATGTTTATGTACACCACATGCAGTTTATACAGTATGTAGTGTGCACGCACATGCCGGTGTGTGCCATCTATACGAGTGCAGACTAATAAATCAACAGGGAATGAACTTCTGTCCCTTTCTTACTCTCGGACAAGCAGTTCTCCCCTCTGCGCCTTTACTTTGGAAGGACACATGACTCTTTTGTATCCGCACATATACATAATTATCAATTACCATACAATTTAACTGATGGTATTATGCTGACCTCGAGTTTCTGTGCAACAGCAGCGAGGCTCTTGAAAGCATACAAAACAAGTAGACAGAGTGACTGAAATTGATTTGCCGTGTAGGCATGAGAGGAGAACCGAAAATATAACTCAGGAAAATGAAAAAAAGGGAAAAAAAAGAACTAAAAATAATCAGGAAATTATGCCGTGTCTGGAAGACACGCTGGGAAAAGTCTACAGCATATTAATGTATTGCTTAAGTCGAAATGTGGCAAGAGCCAAATGCTGTCTGAAGATGAGAATTTCTTAGAGCTAACTCACTATTCTAATATTCACCACGAGAAAACCAAGATTTAACTGCCCGCTCCGTTCTTCTGCTCCATATATTTCCCTGCTCGATGCGATGAAAACGCTCTTAAACATCCACCTTAGTGTGAAAAAAACAAGGCATAATTGGCAAACAGCGAATTACAGATATTTTTTTCCACGGGCACAGACATAAAACAATGACTCTTTTTATCTCGACTCTGAACATCAAAGAACACTGCTTTCTATCAGGAACACCCTGAGATGAATCTCATGCTTGAATAATAATAAGCACATTTTTCTAAATATACAGACCTGTTTATCCCCATGGCTGAGGAAAATACATATTTATATGCACATTTCCGTACTCTCATTCACAGCCTATGATGAATTTATATCTAATCCATATTTTGTCTCTATTATTGCTCAGGCCATACAGAATCCTATTCAGCCCAGAAAATCACAATATAAGCACACAGTGTGAGCATTATCAAACAGGTGGAGTCAAATAAAGCCATGATTGGTGTATGAAATGAAATTTATGTTTGCTCCCTCAGCACCTTTACTACACAGCATACCCCTGGCTGCGTTTTTCCGGAGGGGAATAGTTTGTATGGGTATGTGATGGCGGTTGCATATAAATGGACTTTTATCATATCTTAGCTCTCTTACAGTTCTTTGTCATCTCAGCACGATGGGGGCCGCGGGCATTAGCTGCTACGCAACAGCTAATAACAGTGAATCTGAAATGTGTCCAGTTATTAAACCGATCAAAGTTTAATTGACAAATTCACATTTAAATGATTGCAAATGAACAATCATAAACCGCGAGTATTAATGGCCACAAAGATCCCCCACCTCCCTTTTCCGAAACAAGAGCCTCTTCGCCCTCCTGAAGTCGGTGGCTGACCTATTTAAGCCTCATAATGATGATGAAGCTACTAAACTAATGACCATTTCCCTATTGCATTAGAAAGTACTTCCCCTCATTGTGCTCCGATGGCGTCGGCTAAATGCATAAGCCAGCAGCAGTTGTCTGACACAGTCATCCACCCACACAGCCCGGCAGGACGTAGTAAGAGGGCCACTAGGAATGACTCACTCAAAATCATTTTAAATGTAATGAACACAGATTAGCCACTCTCTCGTCTTACTATATATCCTGCTCTGCAGACTTCTTGTCTTGGACCAAAAACACTTTTTGAGTCACAACAAAGATGAGAAAGAGATGGAGAGGATTAGAGCTTGATGGAGGAAAGTCTCCTGTCTCGTCTCTTGTCTGCGTTTCTTTAATCTATGAAAATATGCTAAATCAAAGACAGAAACAACTCACCCGACCCTCATTACGAAAGTAAATGCACAGTGTTTTTGTCTCTGTCCACGCTCATGCGCAAGCATAAAAGACTGGCAAGCTGAAGGAGGCAGACACTGACATGCCCTGTGTGATGTGGAACTTGTGCATCACCGTGCAAATAAACAATAGATTCAGTTTCAGCGTTGGTACTGTCTGTGATACGTGGGTTGTATCTGATCTTCCCGTGAGACGCTGTCACTGTCACCGTCAATCTGTTACTGGTCTCTCAGTTTGCTTGCCATATTGACAGCTGATCTGAAGCCCTCTCATCCAGAGCACTTCAACAGAGCCGAGCATCACAGACATGGACAGTCAGACAACATGCCACTGAAACAACGCAGATTGTCAGAGCTAGTGGAGCAGAAAAGAGGATGTGGAACCAGATTAGTCCATTTTGATCTATTTAGCTGCTACTCAGGAGGATACAAGCGAGCCCGCATGAGTAGGAGACACTCACTCGAATGCTAAGGGCTGACAGAAGCTACTCGCACCCCGTCATCTGGAGACCGGGGAAGGAAGGACAGAGGGGCAAAACAGACCAAGACAGGAACCGATAAGAGAGAAGACAGAGTCGGTGTTGCTCCCCACAGTGTTGCTTAGCAGTAATTATGATTTTCATCAACAAGTAGCATGAAGGATTACAAATTCAAATCAGCAACTGCTTTATTGCTTCTAATTCCAGTAAAACTCCCATATTTTGGCAAAGATGCCGGTGTCTGACTGGGAACTGGATGGAGGATGCACATCAATTTTGCCTCTCTTTTGTGCGTTCAGGGCAGACACTGAAATGGCACATGTTGCATGTATGCTGCAGTCAGATAGTCAAAGAGCATCCTTCCACATTTTGGAATAACGCAGGGCTCGTCCATCAACTTTTGTAACCTTTTGAAAGGGCTATCCAACAGGCTCGCCCACTCCGAGCAGGAAATGGTCAGGTGTGCGTTCAGATAACATTTTTTCTGTTGTTGTTCTGAGCATTTATTTGACCTTGGCACTGGCAGAGGTCACGGACTCTGCCAGGAGGAACAATGTAGGCAAAGTGGACTCACAGGTTCACAGATCACAGGTTCCAGTGATCACCAGGGTTTTGTTCAGAGGTTGGAGAGTGAGTGAAGCAGCTATTATTCTGACAATGGAACATCAGTAAATACTTATTATAAACACATTATTTCTACTATAAATTAAAAAGTAAGGTCATATATTTTAAATAAAAAGCCTGTGCCTGTGTCTGTGTGTGTGTCTACTTCTTCACTCACTCACATGCACCCATACAACAACTTTCACTTTAAACAGGAGGTCTAGCAGAGGACAGCCTGTCCCCACCTTCCCCGATCAGTTTCTTCCTTCACACTAACCATTACTTATTCCCTTCAATCCCAAATGTTCACACAGTCTCAGCCCAGACCACTGGGACGGTAATGCAAGTGTATTTCCCTGACGGGAGCCATCTGCCTGCTTCTCCCCTCCTGTCATTAGCCCATCTCTGAGATGATTCCCAACACATATCATTGGCTGCAATCTGTCTGTCTGCCTTTACCGCCAACCAAACATCTGAACAGCCGAACTCTCTGATGGGTGGAGGGCTGGAAACTTCTCCTGCCCGTCTGCCTGCTCTGCTATACCCCCCCCCCCCCCCCTTCTTTTCCTTATTCCACCTCTTTATCTTTCCCCATCTATCCATCTCCAGTCAAAACTTTTTTTTCCCTTTGCTTTGTTTTATCTTCCAGCCCGTCATGTCTGATCCTGTTCTTATTCGTCTCTGTGGCCTTCCCCGCTTCTGTTTCCTTGTTCTTCCTCCACCTCCATCCCCCGCCTTCCCATTTTCGTCCCCGCTGGCAGGGTGCAGCCGTACATTCGGCTGTTCCTGCGAGGGAGTGAGCGATGTGCGTGTCGCCCATGGTGGCAGAGGGAGCAGCAGAGCTTGACGTGAACATACGCTGTGAGAGCTCCCATTTATAACTCCGTCTCCTAATGAACAACGCGCTGAATGCAACACGGATGCAATTACCTTCAGAAACTCATTTTCATAAGGATAAACAAAAGTGCTCGCTCTTACCACAAAGTGGAAAAGTCAGAATGGATGCTAATGGGCTCCTGGCAACAAAAAAAATGATAGGAAATTGAACTTCCATGCTAAAGAGGCTAGCACTTGGACTGCAGTACATTTTCTGCTCTCCGGCTCCAGGCCTGGCAACCTGAAGCCGGGGGAGTCACAGCCAGTTTTGCCATCTGCATCTCTAACCTCATGTTGAGTGTCAGCAGGCAGGTTTGCACCACCCTCCCTTGCTCCGCCATCATTTCCATGTTACCTCCATCGTGCTTGGTCACATGTGATTTGATCAAATACTCCTGGGTTGGCTGGAGAGCTGGACATTTGCTGAAACCACTTATGCACCCCGCGGTAGTTCCCCGAGCTCCTCTTTGTTTCTTATGCAGTGTTGCTGCTTGATCAGACAGAGAGAAAACTCATTTGTCAAAAAATTCAAATAGATTCGGATACTGGATTTCAAACAGAACGGATAATTAAGAGTAAAAATCTGCAAAAAGGGAAAAAAAGTATGCAGAATGCTACACCGCACAGCCAAGCAGGAAGATGTGCATGTGTGTGCGTACGTGTGGTCAGAAAATGAGACGGCGCATAATTAATCCTCGGGCTTCAGAGCTCAGGACGCCAGCTTCTTTCCCCACCTGCTGCACAACCTCCATCCACCTCCCCCCCAAAATGTACACAGTAAGGAGGCGTCAGCAGGTTAATTAGCAGGAAGAATATGGTTGGGGGCTTGGAGACAGTGGAGACAAACAGGAGGCACTCACTCTCCTTGGCCCTTTCCTCGCTGGCAGATGCTGCCACCGCCAGTGCCACGACCCCACTCAGCACACTTCTGGTGAGAAAAAAACAGACATTTGGAGGGATGGGAAGACAGTTGGAGCAAAAGCAGCTTTGGCCATATAGTAAATGGATGACTAGAGAGATTTTATCAGCCCCTGAAAAGGAATTCGTCTTGCTGTCGTTTATGCCCATAAAGCTCCTCGGCGGTGGAGTGCACGGTCTACGGAGCCATGACCATATGGCCGACTTGCATGGTGAGGTACTGTAGTAAGAGGCAGAGAGGCTCCCCGGAAGACCTCTCATTTGACTGAGTTATATGGCTGAAGGATCTCAAGGTCATTCAGTGGAGAACAACACGACATGACTGAAGACAACAGAATTTTAAGTGATACGGCGTCAGCATCATATTTTTTTTTTTTAATGCTGGTTTATGAGCTACTTTGAGCTATCGTGTAAATACGTTTTAGACAAAAGATACAGTAAGATCGAATGTTGTCCTTAAGCTGTGCAGTGTAGCTCGACAACAACCGTGCTCTATCGTTGTTTTAGGGAGGAACTGGGTGGTGGGTGGCAGGCAGGTGGAGGTCTTTGATAGAGTGTCTTCATTAGCTCAAGTGAAGGGCAATCTGGCTTCATGTGGAGAGATAAAGAAAGTAGGAAAGAAAGAAAGACACAGAGAGACAAAGACGGAATCCGTACATCTGTATGACCAACAAACCAGCAGATGGGTAACTGGAAATGAAGTCAAAAGAAGACTTTGTAAAGTTCATGCCTGACTATGATGTTTGCACCAGGGTATGAGGGAAACCTCTGTATGTCCTGTACTGTACATATGGAAGCGTTGGCAGTAAAGTTGACTAGATCTTGTAGGTTAAAACGCTCAATAAAACATTTTTTTTGCAAATTTCTGTGTGGGACGTTCCTGCTGGAATTTGTCCTGCACCTGTACCCAGCTGAGATTTATTTATTAATCACTGCATTAATAGGTGGCAGCACTGTATCCAAGACAGTACGGTATATCACCGTATAGGAATTGCTGTCTGTTGATATTGGACAGTTCTGCAGTGTTTGTTTTTTTTCCAATACTTTACATGCTGAATCATATCATCATGCAGATCATACAGATTTACATCATCACATAGACTCCATGCACAGATAATGGAGAAAGAAATCAATCTAATGCATTAAACATTAAAAAAAATGTTGGGATTCAGTGTCATGCAGGGGTTCTGAGGAATTAATGAACATCAATATTCGATCTGGTGACAGGATTGGATTAAAACTGTAAAATGCCTACAACTGCAATGACTCTTAGTTCTACCATGACAGAGCAAATTTTCATCTTGACATTGATCCCGTTTCACCGTCTTGAGCTTCCATTCCGGCAAACAAGAACTGATGCTGTTACAGGCATTACCCTCCACAACTGTAAAGGTTCTGGTTACATTATCATGGGCACACGCATACACACACACACACACACACACACACACACACATACACATGAAATGGAAAAGTAAAGCTATACCTCCATGTATAAAGCTTTGTCGATGGAGTAATGGGCTTTCCTGATGGCAGGGGACTATAATATCCTCTAAAGAGGTTAGAGCTGCAGACTGGAGGATGAAGAATATAGTGCAGCGTGGGGGATGGGGAATACCAAGACAGACTGCGAAACACCCAGAGGCTGGCTTCAGTTTAGCATTTATGATAAATTGATGTCTTTGTCTTCTTTCTCTCCTTCTTGCTTTTAGCCTCCTTCTCTGCTTTCTCCGCCCTCGCCTGTAAAAACGGCAGCTCACTTGGCATACTCAGTGCAGAGTAATGATCTGTCCATCATTGCTCGGCCACTGGCCACAACTCATTCAACTGGAGAAGCGGCGGGACGTAGGAGGAAGGGAGAAATCTAATGGGAATAATCAATGCTACTATATCTGATGACTTCATCCACTCTGCCTGTTTGGTTTGATTTAACAGTTCATAATTCCAGCAGTGAATACAGTAAATACAACAGTGAATCAATAAGGCTATAAAGCACGCTGGAGAAAGCGCTGTGGTCAGTTGAAGGGTACGCTCGGGCAGGATACAAGTGCAGACAGCCAGGCGAAAGCGATATATGAAGGCGTTCTCATCTCAGGCTGGTCTCATGCTCTGCTGAACATCATCAGTGTAGAATTACACCTCAAACTGAATCAACACACAGCACACTTTTTTTTTTTCAGGTCCTCCCTCCACCTGCCTGCTATGTACCTGCAATATTTGTCATTATCACAGAGCAGAATGAAACTCATCTGCTGCAGATGACTTACACCATCCAAATGAAAACTCACTGGCCTGACGAAACATCATTTTGAAACATATTTCGCGGCTGGAAATGAGACAGAGTCGTGACGCAGGCCCTCTTCTCTGCAGCTAATTTCACGATGAATCAAAAGAAAATAAGTCAACAGTATGAAATCCAAATCTCTTTTTTTTTATTTGGAGGGCTTTTTCCAGCGCTCTCTGCGTGAAGCAGGATGTCCCTAACAAGGCATGGCATTTAAAAAGAATAATAGCAACCTAGCGTGTTCTCCTCGTGAATCTCGAGGCTGATGCAGAACAATTCCATTAGCCGTCCTCCTCCAGCTGAGAGCTCTCTGTCTGTCATTCATCACCAGCTGCAGCAGAACACAGAAACAACAGCGACGAAAAAATTAACTTTCCCCGCCCCGCTCCTGCATTTCTCTGTCCCTCTCTCTCTCTCTCACCTTCTCTTTCCCCATCCCAAACTTTCTCCATCATAATTAACCTCTAATTCCTGCAGTTTCCAATTCGGTGTGTGTGTGTGTGTGTGAATAACAAATGGGAAACGGTGTCTTCCTGTGACATCTGGCCACAAGCTGCTCCCACTTGATACTACAATTACAAGCGAAAGGGCTGAATATCAACACCAGGCAGCACCAGCTCCGGTCCAATCCAGTGAAACTGTGGCAACTTTATTCATAAAAGTTTAATTTCAAATGGTTATTTTACGGGAGAGTGGCTCATTTTGCTTTTTTTTTTTTTTTTTGTAGCGCTCATAAAGGACGGCTCTGTCTGTGAGGGGAGCATGTAAAGTGCCTTTTCAGTCCTGCGCCATGTGGAGCTGCCTTGTTTCTCCATGCAACAGAACATGCAACAGAGTGTAACTCAGCGACGGAGCATCAACACAAACAGCTTATGTAAAATACACTGAATGCTTGCAGCTGAAGTCAAAACCACTAGCTCATTTTATATTAATGCGCTCTCTCTCAAATTTAGATTTCTCTCCGTTCCTCTCTGTCTCTCCCGCTGTTCCTTCTTTCTTTCTTTCTTTCTTTCTTTCTTTCTCCTCTCGCCTCATTTCTCTATCACGGCGTCGCTCTCTTTTCCCTTCTCTCCTCTTACCTCTCCGTGATCTCCATTTGCGGTTTGAGTGACAGATTTGGTTCGTGGTTCAGGCGGTGAGAGGCTGGTTCTATTTCATGGGTTTCAGTCTGTTCTAGTTGGGTCATGACTCTGACAGTTGCAGTGTGATCCGGTTGTCTACTCCACCTCAGTTCTGTTGCTTTAGACTATCATACAATAAGACTCTGCCTGGACGCCTGGAGGCCATGTATGCCAGTGTCGCTCGGGGCTGAAGAAATGTCACAGCGTATGCAAAGAGTGGTTCTGCAGACACATAGTGTACAGCCCATTACAGTTAATAGTCACTGTGAGGAAACATAACATCTCCTGCTCTGTCATTTTCATTTTACACAAGAGCTCACCTGTCCGCGCACACAAACACGGACACACACGCGTAATCAGCCCGCATCGAGTTGAATTTTCCCTTTCAGACCTCTTATTGTGAGTTTTCTTCGCTGAGATTTATCTGTTTTGCCCACCGTGTGCTTGTTAAGTGTACAAATGACATTCTGCGCGCGTGTTTGTGTGTGCAACACAAACGTGGAATTCACCGACTCCCCCGCGAGCCACTGGATGGCCATAAACACAAGGACACGTTAATTAACAGTTTGAATGTGCGTGGGGGGGGGGGGCGCCGTCCCAGAGTGGCCATGCATCCATGTGTGCACGGCGGGGAGGAGAGCCACTGTCTCTGAAGGGCAAGAGGCAGAGTGCTCCCTGGCAGCCGAGGAGTGGAGCTGGTCCAAACAGTCCTTCGGCCCATTGTTATGCCGGATAATCCAAAATCTGGCAACCAGAGGCAGCACCAGGTGGTCCTGTCATCACACAGAAGAAGAAGATGGACTGGAAACAGGAATAGAGCATGCTGGGCCAGCCCTGGAGGACTGAGGATGTCGGAGAAACACCAGCTGACACAGGAGGAGACTGATGTGTGGTGGTTAACTGTAAAATGAGATGGCGCATGTTTTGTTTTTTTTTCTTTTATTACTGAGAGGCACATGCTCATATTTGTGTGTGCGCGTGCATACGTGCGTGCGTGCGCGTGTCTGCGCAGGGTGGTATTCCTGTAAATAAAGATCGCTGTGTAAAATTTATCTGACAAGTATTGACTGAAAGCAGCTCTAAGTGAGTGTGAAGGACAGAGCGATCTCTCGTGAGAGCTGAGACTGTACCACATTTCTGCAGCCTCAGGGAATGTCCGCTGCTACAGCTAGTAAACACATCCAAAAGAAAAAACGACACATGACCTACATGCATATCTATCCTAAATCCTCCAATTCAAGCTGCTGACGTGAACTGATGCTACAGAAGAACAACAAGAAAATGAAGATTTGAAGCGGGTGACTTTTCACCCGTGTTAGGTCACATGTTGCTAGCTTGTCCTTTTACATGTCTTGACTGTAAAATCGAGAAGCGTGTCGCGCCTTCCAGGAGGTCAAAGCTTGCGCTTGGTAAGTAGCCCAAAAGTGTGCTCGTTGCCTACCTCTGTGTATGTGTGCAAAAGTTAAAAGTAGCCTTGGAGCATCTCTGATGGCTTTGAGATACATATGTTTGTTCGCCACAAGGCCCGGTATAAATGATCCAGCCAAGCGGAGCTTTCATCGCTCACAGGCTTGCGCTCATATACCATTATTCAGCCCTGATCGGTTGGATCTCCACCTCCCTCCCTGTGAGACAGGCAGGAGGAGAAATGAGCAGAGATAAACAACCAAACAGCCAAATTCAAAGTGGAGAGGGAGGGAGGGCGCGCGCAGTAGGGTGGAAGAGGGGGGTTAGAAGAAAACAGAAAGATAAAGATACAAGAAGGATGGGAGAGATGAAAGAGCGGTGAAATGCAAATCATTTACCTGGAGAACAGTGGATGCTTTTTTTTCTTCCCTTTGTCTCGTGAGAAAATAACTAATTGATCTGTCCACTGTGAGATTACCTCTCATCACCGTCTGATTGACTGTCTGTCACCTGCACTCACTCTCTCCGAATGCTCAAATACACAGGGCATCCGTCTCTATCAACCCGCACCTCGGCGCGCAGGTGTGTACGCGTGTGCACTCAGTCGCATGCTCCCTGACAGGCACCTATCACGCAGCACAGCTCCTCCGATAGAGGAGTTTGACAAATGACGACAGGATTGTTTAGATGGGAGATGTCGAGATTGTGACCGAGTGACTGTCCCAGGCACGCTGACGCTTAGTGTGGGGTAAGAGACGTCACTGGCAGGGAGGGGGGGGCCAGGGTGGGACCAAAGACACGCGCCGGTACACGGCAGATACATTTTCAAACTGAATTACCAGTCAAGAAAATGAAGAACTGACGGAGAGCAAAGGCCTGCCAACCGAAAGATTTTTAAGATTGACGCTGCTCCTCCTCGAAGGTCCTCAGTTCAGAATTTTATTATCTGACCTTGCACCAGGAGTATGCACACGTTTTTCCAAGTATAAAATAAAAGACTTGAAAGTGAAATTGTTTTATTTCGCGGGCGTAGCGTTAGGCAGTCTGCACAGCTCAGGTTGAAAATGGGCTGCCCTCAAAGCTGGTCGGAGGTGAGGCTCGCCGTTTCAGGGTCAACTGCGCTGTGGTTGTATGCTGAAGGAGTGGTCAGCCCAGCCTAGAGTGGAGACCCAAAAAAACGAGGGAGGGAGGGAGGAGGAGAAGAAAATCCTCTAACAGCTGAGTATGACCCACAGTGCAGAGTCACAAGCAGCATATTTCATAGCCCTGGCTCTGCGTGGACATGGAGAGAAATTGAAGTCACACACCCTGAAGATTTATTCCTGCTTTTCACCGCTTGAATCAAAGTGTGTGTGATACAGCCCCACCCAATGCTTCAAATAACATAGATTTGCTTTCAAACAAATGCACATGCAGTATAAATATATGATCAAAGTTTGAAGGCATACAGAAGATGGCCGAGTCCATGTAAAAGAAACTCCTCAGACAATCCAAGCCAATCACTGCAATGTAAAGTAGGCTTAGCTTGGTTTGATGTCTGTTGACACCGAGAGAATCTCAGCATCTCAGCTCTGACGCACTCCATGCTTCATGCTCTCCCGTGTTCACGGAGGCAGAATGAGTCCAGGGGATAGGCTGTCAGCAGCTCCGCCTGTCAGGATGACTGTGGGGGGGGTCACAGGTCACGTTGGGAGATGGATAGCGGAAAGAGAGCAACTCCAGGCATCAGCGTGCGGTGCTGCGGCACAGCTCAGAGCTGTGTTTGTGGGCGTAGGACTTGGCCTACTGACTGTCTTTTTTTTTTTTTTTTTTCCTCTCACTGCTCCCCATTGCCCACAAGACTGTTATCATTCAGGCTTATTCAGTCTGAAGGGGCCCCAGTGGATGAAGTAGATGTAAATCATCCAAGCGTATAAGGATGGAGGCCTACCCCGTGACGAGGGGCAGAAGATGTAAACTGAAACTGACTCCACCCGATTGGTCGATTCTTACTCCTCGTGATCTCGGCGTATTGTTTTGCTGTGCAGCGGTATTAAATATCAACCCGCTCTCAGTGCTGCTACTGATAAATTTGTGAAATACTGGTTAAGATGAAGAGAAAATAGGGTAGACAATGGTCTCATCATTTTTCTTGCTTCCTATTCAGAAAGAAACTCTATTAATCAACGACATTTAAATGGCTTTCTTACAATAATTATTGTGACCTGATTTATATGGAAATTTACAAGGCTGTTTTTTTTTCCTTCTTTTTTTTCAGGAAACACTAAAACAAAAGCAAAGAAAAGGGGCTCAGTTCAAGAGACTCCACAGACAGCACACACATCTGGCATCTGTTTCCTTTTGCAACTTTGCCAAAACTTTTCCAAGGATATCGAGGAGACTGGAACTTTGGAGCGATGTGCTCGAGTTCCACCGGTCTTCTGAAACGGGAAGGAAGAGAAAAACAGATAATGAATGTGAATGCGCAGAAACACAAAGCCGTTCAGTAGCAATTACCACGCGCTGCCTGGCACAGCTGACAGTTTGAGAGAAGCACTCTCAACGTGTTTTACACTTGCAAACGGAAGACAAAAGACAGACTTAAGCAGATGTACAAGAGCTCGACTGGCAAATCAGCCCACAAGCTGTGGCCTATTCATAGAAAACAAGCTGATGTTTGACCCTGTGCGTGACCCCTGTAACCTCCTCACGAGCTCCAATATTTTTTCTAGAAGGTGTTGCCACTGTAAGTCGAAATGAGACACACAAATACTCATCCCTGCTCCCTCCCTCCAAATCATGTTGCGTTGACAGCTACATGAAGGTCACGTTCACCTCCAGCAACACAACATGCAGCCTTCTGTCCTGACATACATGTTCCCCCATATTTACTACCAACCCTGTAGCTTTCCTCTCCTTTCAGAGCCACTCCAGTGCCCAAAATTACGTCTTCACATGTTCATCAGCGGCTGACAAACTGTGAACAAGCGCCTCGCTGCAGTCTTTGTCTCCCTTCCAACCCCCTAACCTTCATAACCACCACCTCCACCATTTTTGTCACTGTGGCGTGCCGCACCAGAATCACAGGAAACAATGTGGGAATCAGAGGGGAGGCATGGTGTGGGCTGTCTCTCTGCAGCTAGTACTAATGAGCTGTAATCTGGAGCAGCAGGAGGCAATGCCTGCTCAAGGAAATTGCTGTTGCTCGGTACATTCGTTCGCTAACGGAGGAGGAGGCATCAGATTTTTCAGTGCTCATTTCCTGAGAACAAAAGGAAGCAGAGGAAGACGTGTTAGAAAAGACATCCGTGAGCTTCCTCTGACGTGCCTGTGTAGGTTGGAAGGTGAGCAAGCTGAGCAGGTAAGTGGAGGCAATAAAACTTCTCTCTGTCAGAGGCGCAGGTCCAGTGGAGCCGGTTGCACGCCTCCCCTTCCTTTTTTCGGGTCCCTGTGCCGAATTTCCTCCCAGCTACCTTTCTCCAGCGCCTCCATCCTTTTTCATAAACAACCCCTCTCTCACCTGCTCCATCAGACTGCAGCTCGCCAGACCCAACGCCGTTCCAACTCCCCACCTCCCCACTTCCCTGCCGCGTGTGTCCTTGTGTTTCATCACCCACCGGGTCTGTCTTCGATGTTTGCCATCCGGCTCAGATCTGCTCACATGGGTGCGAAACAATAGAAATGGTAAACAAAGCTGATAAGTTTTCATTAAAAAAAAAAAGAAAAGAAAACTAAATAAATAAATAAAACACATGTCAACGTGAAATGATCCCTGTTATTCATCTACAGCCTTGAAAATACGACACCACCTGTGCGAGGAAACAGAGGTAATATGTTTCGATGACAGCACTGACTGCTCCAGATAGAGAAGGTTTATGTCCACAGCAGCAGCAGCATGAGAAGAGAGGGGAAATAAATTTATTTCAATTCAAACCTGCCTCGGTAAAAAAAAAAAAAAATATATATATATATATATATATATATATATATATATATATATAGAAAAGAAGTGTCACAGGGATACCAAAGGAAAACAAAATGCTTCGAAGGAAAGATGAAACGTGGAAAGAGCAAGAAAGAGGGAGTAAACAGGGAGAAGGAGAGAGAGCCTGAACAGTCTTTTCCACCCCAGGGTAGCTTGCTAAAAGCTATCTGTTTCCCTGGTGGCAGAACACAGAGAACAGAAGCTTAAGATAGGCTTGCACACACACACACACACACACACACACACACACACACACACACACACACATCCCTCCATTGCCTTCATCAGTCTTTTTACTGTCCATTTTTACCCTCCTCTTTCCATCATTTCCCATACAGTAGCTTCGCCTGGCCCTTCACCCGGCCTGTCAACACTTCATTAGCAGGCATCTGTTAGTAAGTAATCTCATCTTTCTGCAGTAGAAATACTCCACCTCTCTCTCTCTCTCCATTCTGTTAACCAAAAGCAGGAATCAAGCCAGGCTCCAGCAGCAGCCGCGGCCAGCCTCAGTACCAAACAGAATCAGTCCTGCTTTATTACATGTCAGCATCTCTTCCTTTCGGTTTGTCTGGGGAAGAGATTATGCCCCAGGCCAAAGAGGGATGCAACAGCAGGGGGGGTGAAAGAGGAATGGAGTCGATGATGAGAGGAAGAGGAGGAGGAGGAAAACTCTCTGGATCTTTCATTGCTCAAACCACAGGTGTTTCTTTAATACCTTGCCTTGTCGGAGGTGATGAGGAAATGAGGGGGAGTTTTTTTTTCTCCCCTCCTTCTTCCCCTTTGTCTTCCCTCCAGGACACTGGCACACTCTCTAGATTTCTCTCCATTTTAGACAAAGCCAATTTCATCTCCACTTTGCAACATATGGTGTCGCCCTCCCTCCAACACGCCTGTCACCGGGCGCACAAAGGCCACTCTCTCAATATATTCTGCTGGAGCTATTACAAGATTCATCAAAAATTAAAGCAGCAGTCAAGGAAGGCTGTAGGGGGAACACGAAACTCCTAAAGCGGGATTCACGCTGCAGATACGTGACGGAGGAGATGAAAATCTGGTCTGTTTCGCCATATTCATACAGAACCACACTTCCACATATGGTGGGAGAAAACTCGGTTGCCCTGTTTGTAGCTGACAGGCTGTTATGTGTGACTCACTATGTTCATATTCAACACGCCGAGCTGCTGCCACCCGCCCTCCTCTTCCTTCTCATCTCACTTGGTGATAAATACGAGTAATAAAGGAGATACATTAGCAGAAGATTGTCTTTTTTTCATTTAACTGGGAGACAGAGATAGATATTGATCATGTGGTGAGACATTGTCTCGCTAGGCCAATCTGTCTTTTGCGCTGCAACTGGTAACACATCAGCAGTAATGTACAGTGCTACGGGGGGAGAATCGCTCTTCTGTCTATAGAGATCTTCACACATTTTGCATTTTTCGACCCGCGTACAGATACCAAGCGAAGCTGGTTATGTGTTTTCACAAATCTTCAAATTACTTAAAAAGTTCGATAGCATGAGAAAAAACATCATGACCTTGCGCCACTCTCTGTGCGATCCAGTTATCTGCATGCAGATTTACTAATGCGCTGTTTCATATTCATGCTCTCCGAAACTTGGAATAAAACAAAACAAAACAACAACAAAAAAAAAAAACTCACTGTAGTCCGGGGATTGTTATGCTAATAAATCCTGCAGACAGATCTTTGTAACTCATTCCTCCTGCGTCACAGGTAAGACCCAGAGCTGTATCTCATGCATCCTCTCTGTTGTCCAATATCATTTGCATAATAGCAACACTGGCAGGTTATTCATGGTTATGGTGTAGCCCAAAATAACATCGGGTGGGTACGAGGAAACCGTACTTTGCCGTGACAAAAGCTAAAACCCCCGTGATAATGAACACGCCGGTTTGACAGGTAATCTGGACACAGAACGCACTCTGTCAAAAATGAAATAGGGGAGGAGATTATGCGGAGAACAGGGAAGGATTTTTACAGCTTCAGCAGCAGGAAGCACCTGCGCCACAACTGACCTACCGGATGTGTCTGTCAAATCGGCTTCCCAGGTGGCAGCCAAGCATGTGCATAGGTGTGCGCGTGTAGGTGTGCGCAAGCGTGCGTGAAAGCACTGTGGTAAAATCTTGTTGACTGAATCTGCACACCTGTCTGCATTTGCAGGACAGGCAGATCTGTTTGTGTGCACTTGCGATCGCGCGTGTGTGTGTTTGTCCAGAGGTGTTCAAGACTGTGAGGGATAGACAGAGCTCATACATAGGTCAAGCCCGGAGGCAGCCAAGGGGATATGTGTATTGGACTGTGACCACCAACAGTACACAGCACAGGCCTTTTCTGTCTCCATGCCTTCATCTCTCCCTCCTCAACATCATCCCCCTTTTCAGAGCAAGCGAGGACACAGATGGTCTCACTCTATCAGCCATGACTGTCTGACAGCGAAAACATTTCCTTATTTACTGTTCTTGGCTCAACAGGTACACCCAGAGACAAAATATCAGGAATACAAACAGTATGCTCTCCCTATCCTTCCCACACTCTGTATGCTCGTGGCAAACACTGAAATTCTAAACATGAAATATGTTACATGTTAATCTACATTTGTTCCCATTCACATCCTTTCCGGTAAATACACCGCATGTCACAAACAACAACACACCGATAATGGCATTCCCCTTGTGTTATAAACCGTTTTTAGTCCAACTGCATAATCTGTAAGTTTATTCACCCTCCACAGCGCTGATATTTATTCAAAGTGATGTTTGAAACCAAACTGCAGAAATGATGGCAGAGCATCTGGAGTTGGGCTTATATCATCATTGTTGATGTGTGGAAAAGTTTTTAACAAAACAGCAAACCTAATTATGTGCAATACTTGTACACGGTAAGCAAAAACAAATGCTCGTGTGATGTAACAACTGTTACTGTTATTCAAAGCTATGTCGCTTTTTTTTTTTAGTTAGGTTAGCTTTAGCTTGTTTTATTAGTATAAATCTTTGTATTTAAATCATTTTACTCCTTGTTTTTCTTCTGAAGGATCCAGGAACTTCATCAAACATGAGTGTAAATATTCCCCCTTTCCAGGCTCTTTAAGTTTTGGCATCTTTATTTGCCTCTTATCCAGTGTAAGGTGGGATAGGCTCCAACCCCCAAACCTGTAAGGATACTGTAAGTGGGTGGATGGATGCTAGCCTCCATTTTTTTACATCTGATGCAGAAGATTGTGTTGGAGCCAGATTCTGTTTATTTTGTTTATACTGCAAAAGAAATACTGTATAAACACAGCTGGTGGCATTATGCAAGGAGTCTCGGCGAAACTACAAAAATGGTGGAAACATCATTTCTCAAATCTAAGCTGGTCACAAAGGACGAGCTGTATTGTAAACAGAGAACCAGACAAAGTTTCAGGCAGATGTGCTTTTTACGAAAATAGCTGCAACCAAACCTCTAAGAAGACGTGGCCAGGTTGCCTAAAAAAACAGAGGGATTTCTGCCGGTCCTCCTGAGAAATATGATGGATTTCGTTATGTACAAAATCTATCACATTTTTTGCCTCTTTTAACTGTTATGCTCTCACCCGAAGCATATTGTTTGAACTTTGCAAACTCCCTTTTTCACTGCTCTAGGGTGGTGGAAGATGCCATATTTTTGGACGTGATCCATTTTGGCTGTCAGGCAAAGGAGGAAATGTTCTACACTCATTATTGCGAAGGCACTGTGAGGGAGGCGGTAGCCATCCTAGAATTCAGCATTCGTAACAATACATCTTCATGCGTTTGCACGATTGCGTGCAAACAATACATGTTCATTCACTGATAAGGATGTTTTTATTACATTTTCTAGTCATACGGGCAGGTCTAATCATTTTAACGAATAAAACAAAAAATTCAGGGAAGTACCTGTCATTTTCAACACATTACTTCATGAGAAGACATGAAATAATGTCTCTCTTTAGTCCAACTAGACCGACACACTTGTGAGTTGACCTTAACAAAAGGCCACCTGGCAAATGTACACACGCATGCACAGGGATCAGCTTGTACTGATGTGACAAGATCTCTGTCCTGCAAATACAGAGAGCGATTTATCCACCGAGCCATCTTTCTTCTGCCTGAGCATAAGGGGAGTTGAGTTTAAATGTATTCTTAAATGATATATAAAGCAGTAAATCTTCATGCATGAAGAGCTGCACAAGGCGCGCCAGGACTGCCAGGTGAAAATAGAAGAGGGGGGGAACGGGAGACAATGTTATTTATGGTGACGGTGACACTTCTTTTTCCAGTTGAGGAGACGGCGGTTGAGCTCAAAGTACACACAGCAGGTAATGAGGAAACGTCTGCAGGGAGAAGTTTCCGTTCACCAGTTAATTGTGGAACAGTGGCACACATTTGTACGCATACAAAAACACACACACACACACACACATAGGACAGCGGTATACAATTAGAAAGACACACCAAACACTTCAATGCACACTGCTAAAGACTGCTTTTCCTGTCCAGTCATTATTAGGAGAACGAGAACAACAAGGAATTAAGTGAAAAGCAAATATTTGTTTTAATGACAAGTGCAAACAGTTGAGTTATCTGCGCTCTGCACCAAAACTCTTACTTCAGAGGCTCACGCTGCTTTGAATGCACTCAGACTGATCCCAGCTTGAACCTACCCTTCTAGTATGTCAGCTCACCAGCTCTGAGTTCCCCTAAAATACAGATCCACCAATACTTTAGTGGCTATATGTAGAGCAGCTGCGGAGCAAGGCTTATAGGTGTCAGAGATCATATTCATGCCCCACATCTTAAGAGCCATATCAATATTCCATGTCCATCGAAGTGTCTGGCCATGAGAGATGATTGATGTGTTTCTGTGGCAGTGGTTAGAAACAGAGCCTAGGGAGACGCGGGGGCAGCAGTGAGTGAGCATGCCTGCCTGAATAACACAGAACTCCATTTACCCATAACATAAACACAAGACAGATCACTCAGCTGGGCCCAGCATTAACTACTGTGTACTATTTGTGTGTGTCATTGCTGATGGATGTGCGCAGAATGTGCAGACGGGGAGTACGCGAACGCTCGGATGATTCTATGGACAAAAATCTGAGATGTTGAGTAATTATGTATTCATTTGGCTGTGCTGCAGATACTAGTGCTTCCTAATAGCACTTCAGATGACTGTTAATATTTAGTATTCTGGAGAGAGCGAGAGCCCGCCAGATTAATTATTCACAAAAACCATTACATGCATGTGATCCATGTCAGGGTCCCTATGCAAAACGGACAGCCGGGCTCTGGCTTTATAATTACAATCATTTGTTATTGATGTTTGCAAAATGTCAGCACATGGAGTGTACAATATTAATACACGGGGGAACAGCTCAATCATGTCTACAGTGTTAAGGTTAGGGTACCGCAAAAGTATAATGTAAGTCATTTATTTTTTGTGAGGATATTAGCGAGAATACTGAAAGCGTTACTGAAGTATCCGTCACTATACGAGCCGGGCAGCTGTCCGGCCGATGTAAGCTTGAACATATTTGGATGCATTTGTTTGGCTGCACCTAAGGCCATCTTGCCTTGGTTAAAATAGAGGCGACGTGTCACTTGAAATTGTTTTGATAAATATTCAAGTACAGCGGAGCCCAAAGGGCTCCGAGCGAGCCAAGGCTACACATGGCAGAGAAAGCGAGAGAGCGAGTCAGTAATCACAGAGACGAGCCTACGGTAGCCAACATTTAGAAAGATGCCTCCGTGAAGACACATGGCAGGCTGTTTAGAAGGTAGCATGAGTAATTCTCGGTTTATATAAACATGGGATCACGCCTAATAGATACATTTTGCAGAGGCATTAAATATGTATAGCACCTTTAAAACTCAGAGTTTTTGCCTTGAAAAGTGCGAGTGTGTACTCCATAAAAGTTTTATTTTTAGATTTGTGGTCTTCGGCAGTCACATCCTTCAAGTGCATTGTCTCTGTGTCACGGCAGCGAAGCGGTCTCAATCAGTCACAGTCTGAACCTGGCTCTGAATCTCTGTCAGAGACCTCCCACGTCTCACATCTTGTATTTTCCTATTTTTCTGCCTGAGCCTGAGTCTACTCCTTAACCTACGCCTGCTTTTGAGGAAGTTCCCATATCTGCTTCTCAGATGGCCCGTCTGTTCAGGCCATCTGTCCATCAAGCCTATGTCTATCTATCCTTCATTCAGACCTGCTGCAGTCTCGCCACAAAACCAATTTTATGTTTCCTCGCCAGTGCCAGCTTCCCCTTTAGAACCTACATATGTTTGCTGAGCTTTAGTTTCAATTTGTCTCCAGCTGTTCTACACACAAGTCAGTGCCCTGGAGTTTCCCCTTCCAAGCTCAGTCTTCCAACATCCACTGTTTCTGTTGCTGCAGCTTGCCCTTATGACACCGCTGCTCCTGCCTTTTAGTCATCCTGCCAAGACTTTCTGCCTGGATACTCAACTTTCTGGCAGCCCTATAGCGAACAGTCCTCCTCTGCCCATCTCCGGTGACCTCTCCAGGACCTACAATGCCCTCCAGAGCACTTTATCAGCTTTTTTAGTGCCCAGAAATGCCTCATGATTTCAATCACTGCACCTTAGCTTGCTGTTACAACCTTGGTATCAGGACTGGTTGTCCACCCACCCGCCTGCCTCTTTGGGTTGAGTCCCACAGGCTGTCAGCCCAGTTTCTGGGGCTCTTTCCAACTTGGTCAACATTGTCTCTTGCATCTACATTGGTCTATTCACACTCGCACCCCAGGCGTCATTTCTCCTGGGTCAACCCCTTTCTTGACTTTCCTTTTGGTTCTCATCACCTACCTAGCTGAGTACTCAGACCCAGCTTCGATTGTATTGATCGGCAGTGCCGTTGAGCCTCCACCTCCTCTGTGTTTCTCCTCCCACTCCCACTGTGTCTTTTCTGGAAATTTCCAAATCCTGCGTTCACCTAATACGGTCGCGATTAAATACAAGACCACAAACATGCCCTCACTGGCACACATGCACATGCAAACCAATGCATGCAAACAGGTCTTGTTAGGTGGTTCTAAGAGCAAAAAGAAAAGAGAGAAAATCTTATACCATCAACAAAATCAAAAACAAATTCCAGGGCTGCAGAAGCTTGGATCCCCATTTATCAAAAGGGCAAGCTCTGATTCTTATTATAGAGCAGTACTCGGTCGATACACATAGATCACTTTGGTTTTCGTTAAACCATCAAGCCACTTCGATGCAGCCTTTTGGCGCGTGTGTGTTCATTCCTTTGAGAATGCATCTGTGAGGTTTACAATTGATGTCACTAGTTTTTCAGCTCTGAGAATCGTTCTTTTACAGTTGATAATAATCAAGCTGTTAGCTTGTCTTGGATTTATTTCCTCTAACAATGCTTCACTAAGAGCAGTAGAGCTTCCTTCAGATCGATTGATCCTGGTAGGTACAGAGTATTTGTGGAAACACTGCTTCCCACAGTCATTGTTTTAGCTACAGAGCTCTAATTAACATAGCTCGATATCGAGTGTTACCTTAGCAATGATAAATAACACTAGCTTTATCTCACACACGCCTTCTCCCTAATTGAATCAACAAAGAAATTGACATTTTTTTGTTCTTCCTGAACAGGACTTTCGATTTCTCTCTTGGTCAGATGAGAAAAGCCCCGGGGACTGAGATGTTCAGACGACCTTGGAGTGTGTTACAATGAGATGACCTTGACTCGGAAAACAGGGAAGAGCAGACAGAGGAAACACCCCATTGAGATGTCTAAAAGATATAGGATTTCTTTACGGCTTGTGTACACTCAGCTGACTTTGTTTTAGCAGTAACAAGTTTGATTAACATTTTAGTAGAATAAAGTCCTAAGATCTTTCTGGACTAATATCTAATCTAATCTAATAGATTCATCATGTTTAAGCATCACTATGCATTTTAACCCACCCAGAAAATTAAAATATCAGCCAATAATTTCAGATGATGTAAATGTATGCCCTGTGTGATTTATTTAAAAGTAATAATTTCACCCATGTCAGAGTGATTGATAGAAGGAAAAAGCTTCTTTTTTTTTACAGCTGCAAAGTGGAGCAGAAACATAATTTTACACATTTCACTGCAATTTCAGGCTGCATATCTGGTGCCAAAACATTTTTTTGTCTGTGATTAAAGGAAATCCGTTGAAATCAGGCACTAATTTCTTATAATTGTGCAGTTAACAGTCAAATGAAAAGACCAGGTGCCTCTGGTAATCTAAAAATGATTTTAAACACCTGTGAGCTGCGATCTCTTTCACGGCGCACTCGTGGTTTTCATGATGTGTGATGAGACACCGACAGAGAGAGAGACTAGTTTGGAATATTTGCTATGACAGAATAATTACTCGCAGTGATGTGAAAATACCAGGCCGTTCCACGTCATGAAGGAAACTGTTTGACCGAGAGCACTAAGATGCCAAGTGGGATGCTCGGTGTCAAATGATTTGTCTCTGAATAACAAAATTAAAGGCTTCCCCTCACTTGATATCTGGATGCATCTGCTGCAAACACACCTATATGATAGCCCACCTTATCTCACATGCAGTGTAGCGTTGTGAGAATCTTGGCAGCTGTGACTATCTATAGTCTTATAGTCTTAAATAACAGTCTTATTTTTGGTTCAAATATCTTCGATGATTTCATGTCCTTGTCTCCTTCAGGCTGCAGTCTTGGCTTTTAAGGGGCCCACTCTCCCTGTTGACATGACTGGATTTCTTTACATCCTCTTTCAAACCACACCGGGACTTAAATTTCTGCAAAGGAGGAGCTGTTTACATACTCACACAAATACGGGGGAATTTCAATTCCACATTTCTTTCAGATCCAACCTACAATTAGTGGAGTGTCTGGCTGCGTAAAGTGGGAAGAGGAGCAACAGTTCAACAACATGTATGGAGAGCCGTTGAAGCAGAAGCACAAAATACCTCAAAAGCAGCCGATGCTAAAATTACGGCGCTTTATATAAAGGAACACAACAACCTGCTTTTCTCATACTTTGTGCCTTAAGATCTGGAAACCATATTTACAACTACCACAACTATGCACGGGAAATTATTTTTTAAACATGTCAGAAACTGTCTGGCAACATGAAACACAAAGCCAGCCTGCGTCAGTGCCGAGCGATGCGAGAGATGAACGCATTCATCATTTATTTACAATGCAACAATTCTTATGGTACAATAACAAAATGTTGCTGTGGAGAGAGACCCCGCTTGAACTGCTGCCACCAAAACCCGAGCCTAATTAAGCGTGTGAAGATGGAAGGCTGGACAACAAGAAAGAAAGAAAAGTTCAAATCTGATCGATTAGAGATGCATTTCACATGCAAAACATTAGCTAACCTTAGAAACAACTAATATTCAAACAGCTCCCGTGGTAATCATTGAACTTTTTGCGTCATTTGTGTACATGGATGCTGCTTCTTTGTTTTCAATCTTTAGAGATGAGATGATGTCTTTCTTTGAATTAGTCTGTTCCTCCCAAGATGGACAACAGCGCTTGCTATTTCAGCTGACACACGCACGTTTACATTAAGTTACAAAGCTCTCTTTCAGCCGTAGAAATTGCGGCGAGAACAAAAGAGGAGATCGGGTGACGTTATTAAGTCCGCAGAGTGAGAAGGAGTGGGTGACGAGGTCAGCAAAACACGTTTGTTGTTTGTTTCCCACACGCCTAATCATGTGTTACTGTAATTATTGTAACCATGACGACAAAGGTCCTTTGACCTCAACAAAGCAGTCGGATCAGAAAACACTTCTGTGTGTCATCCTAAAAGGCCGGGATTGACTACATGTGTTGTCTCCTAATTTGGAAGACTTGGCGTTTTCTGTCTTTAAGACAACAAATAAACTTTTATTTTTTATAAATTATTGAAATTCCTTCAACGCAAACTGGAAAATCATATTCATAGTAAAGTACGATCTAAATGATCTAATCCAACTCTACAATCCTTCTAACCTCCTTTCACTGGGAGGGTGAATGATGAGCTTCAACAGTTCAAAATTGAGCACTCACGGCAAGGCTGAGCTGATGTGGATCAATTAAAATATTCCTATTAATATAAAATATGAAATCATCTGTACTGGACAATTAATTAGCCTTTATTAGCCTGATGATGATGGCACTTAGAAGCCTTATGTTTCTGCATCTGATCCCTTCACTCATGTGTCTCCAAAGAAAAGAGGCTCAATAACTGTCACAAAACCTGAGCAGATTCATTTTTTCTTCATAGGAGAATAGTGATAGACAGACGTGTCAGGCAGCCACACACGTACCTTGCACAGGACACATACACGTGCACACAGAACCACACAGATGGCTTTGTGGAGGCTTTTATTGATCGGGCTTCAGGACAGAGGGAGGACACAGCAATAGAAAAATACATACCAAAACAATTTCCCAGACAGCCGCCTTAAACAGACTGTCAACTGTCTTAACCTATTAGGATAAGGTGAGGGTAAGAGACATATTTACACTGTTATTCATTCACTTTACAACATTTTGCACACAGAAAAAATACAGCACAGTACTGTGCTACAGCACAACAACATTACACATCTCACAGGGCTGCTTTAGTCAGGCTAGAAATCACGCTCAGGCCTCAGGTTGGGTTTGTTTGGCAGCACCCGGGCTGGCAGCATGTGATCTATCACAGCCAGATTATCTATATTAGTTAGTGGCCTGGCTTTGGGTGAGGGACAGTGGAAAAGGGACATGCAATTTCTGGTGTGGAGCCAAGATGGGTGGACTGGTTTGCCTTACTGACGTGTGCAGTGGAGAGATCAGAGCCCCGCAGGGCGCGTGCACGCAGACGAGATACATAATCAAAACGAAAGCCTCACGAAGAAGAGAGTCTAAGACTGTGTCTGTTACAGCAAAGGGATGATGAGATCTGTGTTTAAGATGGGCAGCCACGCCTATACTGTTTGTTGGTGAATTACTCTTCCCTAATTCCTCTCAAGTGGCACAGCTAGATCAAATAGTCATCCACAATAATAACATCAATGGCCATTAAACAGGACTCATGATTAGGTCTGGGAGCCATTTGGGAGGTTTCTAAACGAGTCATCAGACTTTTCTCCATCTCTCAGGACAGACTTGGCTCTGCTGCACTCCCCGTCTGTCAACAGATTTCCTGCATGCATATACAAACTGCATAGGGAAGTCATTACACCCCTCAGAGGCAGGGTGTAAGTGTAGGGACTCTTGCAAGGAAAAGCCAGCAAGCCTTTAAAGGTTATATATAGTCTCCACGGTCTGGTAACTTCTTTTATGTTTCCCAAACTCAATCATAAACACACTTCAGAGCCCCACAATAGTTGGTGGAATTGAAACACGGACAATTATAGTTCAATTTGCTCAAATGGGTGGAAATAACTCTGCAAGCCTCAAAGTGACCGAACGAGTTTTGAAGGGTTTAGTTCCTTTTAAATATATTCAAATGAATAAAGTTCATAACTTTATTGACTCGATCCTATTTATTTTTCAAGTTTGATGGAACTGAAATTAATATTACGTCAGATTACTTGACTCGTGCTATTCAAACGGCGCAAATGCCACCCGCTAACGGAGCACCCGTGGCACAGAAGTCGACCTATTTCGCCGTTGTTTAGAACATTTCTCACCTCTCCTACCCCGACAACAAGTGTTCTCTGAGATCTCCGAGCAGCATTTCAGTCGGCTGCGCGCTTTCCACGTGCGTTGAGACTCTGACACCGAGGGCGCGATTTAATTAAGCGAGGCTTCAAACACAATCTAAATAAACAGAGAATCTACAAACAAACAAGAAGTCCAATTACAGCAGTGTTAATATGCAGGGCAAAGCAGCGTTAGACTACCACAGGAGTGGGAGGGAATGGGAGGAGGAGTAGGAGGTGGAGGTGGGGGAGGAGGAGGAGTAGGAGGTGGAGGTGGTGGAGGTGGAGGAGGAGGAGGGTCTGGCTGCTTTGATCCATGCTTCGAGATCTGACATCAACGCCGCTGCCTCGTTCATCGAGGATTCATATTAGCCGCAGAAAAAAATAGCCCTGTTGGTAATCAAAGGGCCTCTTTCAGCGCTACGATCCAAGAAATCCTTTACACATAATATTCAAAAATATCATAGAAACGCTGCATCGGAATCCTGAGGCTGTTACATATTTGAAGAGGGACAAAAAAAATCAATCCAGATTGAGTTTCAAATGCTGCGACTGCGTGACAATCGCAACAGACTGAGGCAAGTTACCTTTCCTGAACCCCCTTTCAACACCATGTACTCTTATTGATCCCAGTACAGCTGCCCTTGAACTGGTAATGGCTTCATGGAATTGCCTCTATAATATTCTTTCACTTTAAAATGGGATCCACTGATATTGTCCATAACAGACCAGAGGTACATTGATTCTTCTGATTGGATGGCAGGGTTGTGAGCTTCAGGGGAGGGGAACCCTGTGATCTATGGTGTTGCTGGTGTGCAATATTTAGTACATACAGGCACAAACACACACACACACACAAGCTAAACAAAAGTATTCCTGACAAGGGAGCAGATACGATGTGATATTAGAGTGCAATGTTTTCTTATAAATGACACAATAGCAGTCAGGTTGCTGGCTGATATTGGGTTATCTTAATGCCAGAGGCCTCGTCAAACTGTGCCATTACTCCACCATGCTGGAAATGAACAGCACATAGTGTATGTATGAAAACTGCCCCTGAGCAATCTCTGTCCAACTATTGACCCAAACATGAATTTCACGTGTGTTGCCGACACACATCGATACATGCGTACAGTACGCGCGTGTCAGGCTCTTTAAATACCGCGTGCGTGTTTGCATTTATGCGAGCTCTCCTTGGATATGTAGGCCAAGTGTGGCATTTTGAATATCAGGTAAACCAAGGTTAATAAATCTATATTTTTGGGAAACTAATTTAAATCACGAGACTCCGAGTTCACTGCGTGCATCTGTGCGCATGTGTGTTATCTCTGGCCTCATTAAGAGTGAGTTGATGGGTTGGCAAGGTTAATAGAGATTCATAATCTAAGCGCAGCTGCAACCCTCATGTTTTTATAGGCCGGTTTTACACTTGTGTGCGCGTGCATGTGTGTGTGTCAGTGTGTGTTCAATCTTCACGTGTGCTTACAGACGTGATTTTTATGTGCGCTTGTCTCTCATATTTGTGCGGCTCTGCATGTGCTCTGTAATCTGGTTTACAGAAAACACGCCACAGCCAAACACATGGTCAATTTCCCCTCCCGGTTCTATCATTAGCCTGGGGCCTAATCCTTAGTTATAATTCAGATGATGGGCCCTGCCAGTAGGGGCCCGCTAATAAGTCACATAAATCACAGTGTGATGCTGAGGCTGGGTCGAGGCCCCGCTAAGGCAGCCATTTTCCCTTTCTGCAGCCAGAGAGATCTCCATGTCACTTGATTACCAATAAGGGCCGATGAAAAGGGCAGTTACACACACCCACAACCCACACACACACACACACACATGCAGAAAGAGTGGTAATCTAAAGCTGTTCATGCTCTGAATACTGAGTGTGTTGAAATACCAAAGGAGCGCAGCTGAGCAAGCGGGGGCTGATTCTATGTTAGCCCGTGTTGAATGTGGATGACTCGGTTCTGAGCAGAAGCGTTCACTTCTTCTTTCACTTCAAAACGTTTAAACAAATTAAGGATGAAGGGAAATCATTCAAAATGGGGGAAGGAAAAAAATATAACCTTCCCTCCTTTAATCATTTCTGTTATTTTTCAGTGCCAACTTGCCTCAGCTAATCCATTCTCACATCATGACATTGAGTCACCTTGAAGTGGGTTCAGGTTTTTGTGTTATGAGATCAGGTAGTGGGAAAAGGCCATGTGTTAGGATCAAGATTAACACCAGCGGCCTGATATGGGATCATCACAGCTCTCTAGTAGTCAAGGGATGACTGCGGATTAGATCTCACATCAGAGATTAATCCATGACAATCTGCTATGACTTGATTTTATACTACGGGATTATTTCTTTGACATATGTTTCCACTATTAAAGATTACCGTAGCAGACAATTTTTTTTTTCCCATCTCTCTCTAACTAGACTACAGGGACTCATAGTAAGGCTATGTCCTACGTGCTAAAGAGAATCTCTTTCCAGTTTAGTGTCTCATCTCTTTTCAATGAGGAAAGATTTAAGTTCTTTCAGCGTAAAGGTGGTCCGAGGCCTGTGTGTGAGTTGGCCTCGCTTTACGATGAGTCATCCAGATCTGGAGGATGATGAAGGGGGAGAGAACTTTTAAATCTCAAAGACAGAATGGCAGAAAAGATCATATTTTATAAGACCAAGCGAAGGGGAAATGTATGAATTATTTTAAAGTAAGAGGAAGATCTTGAAATTTGAGAAAATACAGGGGAGAGTATTTGATTTAGGCACATCCAATCAGAAAACAAAGAAATAAACCTCTGATTTAATGCCAAAGCTGAATTCCAACTGCAAAGGTCACTATGAGCACCCGAGCGCGCGTTCTCTTATATTTATATCCGCTCATAGTAATGGGACTGTCCTGATCCATCGTCCAACATTACAGAACGGCAGGGTGCTCAGTCATGCACGCTGCCACTATGGCGTCATCTGATCCCTAATGTGTACATATAAGTCATAGGCGGTAGGTTGGAGTTCAAGTGGGAGATGAGAAGATAATCTAGTTAACCTGACAAGCTTCACATTTGTCCCCATAACGCGTTCATTGAGTTGCTTACGCATGTGTGGCTAACACTTGCCTCGACTGCTCTTTTTGCTGTACGTGTTGGCTTATACTGTTATTCACGGCAGATTTGCTCCACATTTTTATGACCAATGGCAAATCTATTTGACAACAAACTTTCTCTTCTATACATTAATAGACTGCTGAGCCTCTTTTTTTTTACAGTTTGATGCGATTTCAGACGCCACGGTTGACAAAGCTTACTGCTTTCGCCCGTTTAGCGATGATTTTAATTTGATCAAGCTCTAATGCTTCCAGGCACTGAAAAAAAAATACATTAAATGAAGACTTTGCAATGTCGCTTTTATAATATCATTTCAGCTATATTTGTCTTGCCATTAGGTAATACGGCATTAAAAGACATAAGTGCCTGAACACATCACTTACAAGGCTTGTTTACTGTAATAAAATGTCAATAGGTTATAAAGTTCCTCTCTCAACGGAGCCGAAGGAAATTGACCACCTGTGGGAGAGCTTTGACAGTCCTCGCATGGCTCTTTCTGGGAACGTAGGACCAGCAGTGTATTATAGTTTTTGTACTGCATTCCCTTAGCTTCATTCCTGTTATATTGTACTGATTCCTGCCGTCTGTATTCAAACATTTAGGCTCAAAGGAGTAAGAACCGCTCGCCATTAAGACAGCTCTCTTTCTTTCTCTTACAAAGTCCATGTGTCTGTCTCTCCCTGTTCCTGTTTCATCATTTGCTCCCCTCCATTGTGCAGTTCATGCATGCTCATGCCGAACCCTTTACTGCATATAGAGAGTGTGTGGGAGTTGGCCAGTGAAATGTGAGCTTGCACTGATACACAGCAATGTGCACATTTTTATTGCTAAACAAATCCATTGAACAGGATTACATAAAATGGACAGTGTGCCCCGGCCATCTGTCCTCCCGTTGTTTGAAGACAGCTCACGTTATGCTTCATGCTACAATAAACTATAAACTTTACTATCATGCTTTTCTCCTTGGCTGCTCCGATCGTGTCCTTAACTTGCCTTACGACGCTGGCGGAGCGGCGTCTTCAGAACGTAATGCTGTCACCTTGAGCAACCTTACTATTATCGCCCTCTGAGAACAGCTCCCACACGAATAGACGCAAAAACAAAGAGACAAAAGTATCATTTTGTCTGAACGCCTCTCTTGCACTGGGCAGCAGCAAATCAAAAGTGGAAATCGACGATGAAAAGAAAGAGCAAAAATGATTAAAATTACAATTAATTGATGCAAAGCAAAACCGTAACAGCTGTGCCAAGCATTTGCTGAAAAAGACGGAGTTGTGCGCGATAAATTGAATGTAAGAACACGCTGGAGAACACTGGAAGCTAAGTGAGTACTGAAGCCTATTAATAATGGGGGAGTGAGAGAAAGAACACCCTGTAATGAGTGAGTTATCCAACACCTGCAGCTGACTCTGGAGATGTCAGTTAGCAATTAGTGCATGGCGTTTCACAATGTTTAAAAAATCCTCTGCAAGTGGCCAAGAAAATGCGCATCTTTGGGCTTACTTCTGCCGGGTTTTGCTTGCGGGTTTGTGGATTAAACGCAGCAATAACAACCTCATCCAAGGCAGAGAGAGAATGATAAGCGGCAAATTAGCACGACATTAATGCAGGTCATTATTAGAGCTGCTGAAATTTCACGAGTGTCCGCTGCCGAGCTCTCTGCCTTACGAGAAGGTATTTACAGTATAATGCTAACTGACATATAGAGGTCTCCGGAGCAGTAGTTACACAGACAGAGGAGGATTAACTGGCTGCCTCAACTCATCTTCCCCTCACGCAAATATCCTTCTCGCTTTCATTAAGTGAATAAACCATCCCTTCACTCATTGGTGTGGAAAGAAATAAAAAACAGGAGAGGCTCGTTTTTTTTTTTTTTTAGGGCAGTCTGACATGACAATAAAGAGGCAGAAACTTGTTTCAGGGGCGACACAGGAAGACTCAAACTTTAATTTTCATAACGGTGGGATTAGGTTAATCCTAAACACGGGGAGAGGATCTGACAAATGCTTTGTGTGACTCAACAGGAATTAGGGTGTTAAACATTTTAAATGGTTACCGTGGCTCAGAGAGAAAAACAGAGAAGAAACCATGGGAAAATATGGGCCTACTGTCACATTAATACAAATGTTTCCACCATATTTACATACACAACCAACAAACTATGTTTTGTATGTATAGACGGGGGGGTTCTTCTTTGCACAGTTGCCGGATCTAAGGCAGCACATATTTTGTAATGTGAAAGCTTTCATTGAAGAGACAGAAGAGAAGCACCAACATATGAGCAGCTCTGCTTTATGATTTTGAAGTACAGTTGGCACTGAACACAGCAGGAAAATGTTGGCAGCAGTGTACCATTCTATATTTTCTGTCGCCTGATTAATGACCAGTGACTAGTTCTGCTTTCTAATCCTCCGCTCCCACCACGATGACCGGCGTGTCCCTCAACGAGGACAGCGGCTCTGCAAAAGTATGTGCGGTGCAACTTTTCCGCCGTGGCGGATAAAAACCCCAGCGCCGCCTTATTCGGTTTGCATGTATGTCATCTTTAAGTTAATTACTTATCCACATCTTTGAATAATTCACAGCGTTAAATTATTTCAGAAGCGGGGAGGAAAAGGAGGAAGAATTATCTAATGTCATCGCAGCTTTGGCAGCACACAATAAGGTGTTAATTAAAACGCAACAGGATGACGAAAGTGAGTGAGCATGTAAATGTGATACAACACACCACACACACACATGCGCACAGACTCCTGTGTGACAGTTGGTCATTTACCAGTTTGTCATTAAACACCTACTCATAAGAAATGCACCTACAGCAGTGTTCACACTGTTACAAATGATCCATCTACAGTACACATTGTGTTGTTGTTTGGATGTTTGATTTATTCTGGGTTTCATATTGTAACTGGAATCGTTCTCATTTGCTTGTTCAACATGTATCGAGTTCTCCTCAGTTTCTATGTCACATCATGAGGTGGAGTGATGTTATACTGAATAACAGCACGGCTGCGATTCAGTCAAAGTAAATCACAGGGTGCTGATATTCAGCACAGTACAACAGCACAGCCTTGAGTGTTATATTGCTTTTATACAACAGTTCTACAAGCTGCATTTATTGGTTAACAGTATTAACAACAGCAGATTATGATTTGTTTGTATGCACAAATAGTTCCATGTCTGGGCTGGGACAGCTGTTGCCGCTTTCCTGAACAGTAGCTTGATCTATAAGTTCTCCATGTTGCCATGTTGTCGCAGCTCAGATGTTGATATTTTTGAGACAAAGCCAAGTCTGAAAGCAGTTCTATACCCATGCTGTTTGCTGTTTTTGTTTCTCTAATTTGTCTAGGTCGGTTGACATCATATGCGGCTCCCCTGGAGGTCTGCGCTAAAGTAACGAGGCTCCTTTCCTTCTTTTCGCCCCCTCCTCTGATGAGCATGACACACGTAGTTCACAGTCCCGGTGATGTTGTGCTCTAAATCAATGCCTCCTGTCCAATCAGATCACTTGGTCAGAACTAACTGTTGTATAAAGTATCTCTATGTCTAGACTTAGAAATGGCTTCAGCCACAGGTTTGGACTCTTGTCCATGATTGCAATCACATTTATTGGGGCTACAATCAATCTCTTCCTCTTCTGCGATGTGTTAACCTTTCACTGTTCGGCTGTCGGACTGTGGTAGCACGGTGGAGATGCCGTCCTCCTCGGCCTCGGCGTACAGGGTCGACTTAGGGGTTAACCCTCTGTCACATCCCCACAGCGGTGGAATGACACACAGGAGCTCGGAGCTTTACTTTTGAGATGTTTCTACTTCTACTGCTGCTAACCTGCTGCTGTGCTGCTCTGCCATTCACACGCCTTCCCTCTGCTCGTTCCGGCGCTCTCGCTTGACCACTCACACCTTGCGCGGTGCTCCATTCCCCGAGGGAGCCGCGCTACTCTTACAACAGATGGTTTTCACCGTGTTTTTACTTTTTAAACGTGGCACAGACTAATAAAAGCAGCTACGACACGTCAGCCTGACATTTAATTAATGTTATCAGATGGCTGTTTACATGCATCTAGTGTAGACATTACATCATGCCATTTATGATTTGCAAATTAGTCACGGCAATAAAGACAATACCACAGCAAACAACAAAATGGCCGCAGGATTGTATGACATTTCCCTTTGATTTGAATTAAGCATCTTGATCTGTCTGTGATTTCAGAGGTATGTTTAGTCAGGATGTAACGCGCAGCACTAAAAACGGTTACCAGAGAGAGAAAAATGTTGATGAGCTGATGGACTTGGAGCTGACAGCCTGTGAGGGGGTTGACTTCCTTCTCTGTGTGAGACGAGCATTTCTGAAATTGAAGCTAAGGAACCTCACCAGCCCACAGTCATGCTAACAATTCATCCTCATTTATTTAATGAACATCCTCCCACACTTCCATCCCTTTTGTCTCCCCCTGCCTCCCCTCACTCACTCTTTCCATCTCCTTTCCTCTTCACTCTCCATCTCCCTTTCCAACCAAGTCGCCGTCTCTCCCCTTTCTCGCTGCCTTTGTCTGTTCCTCCGACTCGCTTACTTGGATCTAACTCTCTCTCTCTCTCTCCTCCCCTCTAAATTTCCCATCCCCTCGCCCCCGCTCCACCAATCCCCCTCGTAATGCTAATTACGGTAACATGAAATCATTAGGATAGCCATCACAATCTCTGCCATGGTAATTCCATAATCATTACTGTCTCTGCCTCCAGCCTTCGCAGCTACACAGGACTCATCGCAAGAGCTGGACTACCTGACTCTATTTCCGCACAGCAGCAATTAGTAAAGCCTTATTGCCTAGGATCTATAACACCGGTAAACACTGAAACTAATGTCCACTGTGTATGTCCACATTACCCATAGGATGGCGTCTCGACTGTTGGCTGTTAATCTTGGAGCTGCAGGGTGTGTGGAGACACTAATTCAAGCTCAGCGTGGACACGTCTCAGTGGCTAACAGATTATTGCAATAAAAATCTGCCTGAAAACTAACCATGTGATCACAGAGGTCCAAATAATATTTTGAACACGAGTTAACTGCACGTGTCATTTCATTTGAGGGGGAATAGGTATAAAATAGAAATCCCTATAAAATCCCCCCCCCCCCCCCCAGCTATTTATTGTCATTGACACAGCTCCATAAAGTGTGTGTTGTTTCATCCTGGCACTCGTGGATTCATTTATTTTTGTTTGGAGAGCCTTATGCTTATTCATAAATGAAAGCAGAGTTGAAAAGATTACGCCGGGAGCTCGGTCTCATGCGAACGTCTTTGGATTTTATGATATGTAATTGCCTAATTAATACATGCAAAGTCTTGATTACTTGATTAATGGTGATTAGCTGATTTCTAGGATGAGACGCTGGGAACAAAGGATGAATACACTTAGTGAATAATACTGTCTCCGTCTGACAAAGAACAGCCTAATGTGCAGTTGGATATGCTGCCGTAGAGATGACCCCTCTCTCTGCATGTGTCCAGGCTGGCCATGATTCTGCATACATTACCCTTGAGTTGAGGCAGCCAGAACACTGGAATTTAAAAGAGGCTCCCTCCTACTGACATCTACTTGTATTCTCTACCAACCGTGGCTCTATGAAATTTCTTACAATCCAATTTACGTTTCATGAGGTGTCAGCGCCAAACACAACGCGCGGGAATAACACTGTCAGAAGGGGACACAAAGGTCACCTGTTGTGTGGATATTATGCGCAAACCCTGTCATCTACACACAAACACACACACACGCACACGAATAAACACAATCATGTGGGAGGACCGCGGCTTGATTATGATTGGCAGGTGCCTGCGGTGCTGACAGGTATGATGGAGCCGACTATCGGGCATTAAAGCAGCAAGTCTCAGCTAATGCTACCTGACACGCTGCTAGCTCGCCATCATTTCTGACCATATGCTGACCCGTTATGGCTCAAGTTACTGTATGCTTGTCACATCACGTTTGGGTTGCTGATCTCGAGGTCTGACATTGCGCTTCTCCTTCAGCCTCTCAGGTAATAATTGGTCCTCAGCTGTAATCCCGCTGTAAACCTAGGCTCAGTCCCTAACGAGGAATTAAGATGACAATGTTGCCAAAAGTCATGCATGCACGCTCTTTCTCTCTCGCTCTCTCCCCCTTTCACACATCTGCCCCTGTCTGTCCTCTACTCTGCGTTTTCTGTCACCTATCCCTCACTCCCTCCGTCCACAAGGAGCCATACGCACACAAACACTCCTCCGTCTCGCGGAGGAGCAATCCTACGCATCAGTATTTATGACCCAAAAACTCTTGTTGACCATTTGTGTTTGTGTGTGCGCACTCCTCAGCACAGTGCTTACATCAGATAGAAGAGGATTAAAGGATGAGAGAGAAATAATGAAATGTGTTTTTTGACCTCTGCAGGACTGAGAAGGGGACGGCAGACGTCACAGGCTTCATTCTGATGCGGTTTGTATTAAGCTAACTTTTACAAGGGGAGCTACAGATCCCCCTATTATTACCCAGGAGCTCTAAGCTTGTATAGGCACACTGAATAGGGCTCACAGGGCACTCTGCTTAACACAGCATTTCCATTAGATTGATGAGATACGACACTGTCAGATTTGTGACAACAAACAATAATAAGAGTCAAGAGAAGATATAATATTAACAAACAACATTATCAGTGATATAGGGCAAATTCCAGAAACATTAATTACTTTTTTATCTTCATTTTTGGGTGATTTATCCTCATGCAAGTATTCATTGAAAGCAGAAACTCAAAAAATCATTTGGTTAAATGTTTCATAAAGCCTCTGTTACTTTTTTACATAAATGTTTTGGCATGTTTGTTGTTCAGGGAGAGAGAGAGACAGTGATTGACATGCTGCACAGGGCCACAGGTTGGAGTCGAACCTGGTCCACCGGGCGTCTGCTCCACCACCAAATGAGCTGCTTGGACGCGGCAGGTTTTGGCACGTTTTGTGATATTTTGATGTTGATACAATTTTTTCTGTTGTTATTTCTATTTGTAAAATTATTCCAGGATTTAAATCCCCTACTTTTTTGTTTTTGTTCACTTTGAAGTCTGATTGTAAGACATTGTTCTTTTTCAATAAACATGAGGGGGAAATGAAGTTCAAAGGAAAATATTAATTACATTGTACTGTGTTACCGCTATGCAGAAAGTCACATTTTCAAGCTATGAAGGCTAATAACATAAGGAGTTTTGTACGCGCGGCAGACTACTGCCCTGGCGTACCAAATAGGGATGTCTGAAAACCGTGACCAAGGGAAATGAGAGACAATGTGGCCGCTATATTTATAAGAACGATGGTCCTGGCTTGACCTCTCATTTTAATCCAGCACACTGGGTCTCTCTTTGCATGTGGTGTGTGTGTGTGTGTGTGTGTGTGTGTGTCAGTAACAGAATGAGAATAATCAAAACCAAATGTTCCCTTCTCATCTTGGACCATCAAACGGACTTGTGGTGAGGTGTACTCCGTCACTGATGCTGTGCCAGTGTCTCACTCAAAGACGCGCAGCCAAGGGCAGCCCAAGAGTGGAAAGGCAGGCGCAAAGCGAGGGGAAGGGAGTGGTTTTGGCAGGAGCATCGTAATATTAAGGCTTTAAAGTCCTCGCCCCCACATCTGAGAGGAAGACAGAAACCCCAACCACATTTACCCCAAAGAGGATGAAGAAATGTCGAAGGCTGCGTACATTTTCTCCTCTTAATTTCCATACTGTGATAAAAGAGGGGAGTAGGATATCGAAAAAGGCAATCTTAAGGCAACAAATGCATTTAATGAATGACTGGCAGGCTTCCCATTCGCAACACGGACACAAGGAAACGCTGCTACCCTTACACTAACACACAGAGGTATCTATAGCATGCCACAGAGAGATTCACCTTCATTAGATGAAAGCATCAGAGGGGAGCGCTCCTTTTTCCTCCTCTCCTCCTCTCGTCTTGAATTCCAGGGGGAGGAGAGTCATTGATGCCTACTTGACCTGTCTGGTTTACATATTCATAAGGCAATGGAGAAGATAGATATGGCCTGATGTTCCCCTCGTTCTAACTTGATTCTCCCTCTCTCTCTCTCTCTCTCTCGCCGTCTGTCTTCTCCACCCCCACCCTCAGCCCCAGGGTGCACGCACAGGCCTCCCCAGCAGGAGGTGAGGGTGACAGGCAGCAGGGCTCCTCCAGTCAGACTTTTGCCAGTCACCGCATGTCAGCATTTTGCACCAGCAGGCAGCAACACAATGAATGTCACATGAGCAATGATACCGCTCTGCCACTCACATATGGTAACTCTGTTATATATGGTAATGTTATTGTTTTCCTCTGGTATAGAGCAGGGCGCGCTATTTGCGAGAACCGCTGTTCTGCTGATGACATTTCAACTCAGACATATCGTTTGTTTTTCCAACTTTTCCGACACGAATGGCGATAAAAATGACGGAAACAACATGGCTGACAAAGATATAAGTCATACAGGAGCGAGGGGAAGCAGAGGATTGAGGAGGAGGAGTGGGTGTCCTGTTTTTCTGTGGTATCTTGTATGTTAGACATGGTTAATTTTATATGGTCAGAGAAATCTTAAATTTAGGTATTTAGTTTAGAGTTGGCAAGTTTAGGTATAAGCATAGAGACTGTTAATGACTGGGTATTAGGTTAGACATGATTAAATTTAGGTTTTTGGTTGGAAAAAGCAATTTCCATGAGGGCCTAAGAGGATGGTTCACAAGTGAGATTCCAGCTTTTCCCTACTGGTTACGTGACTTTCATTTATGCCAGATCTTCCTCCATCACACACACACACACACACACTTTGTTAAAAAATGACCCCGCCACCTCTAACTCATTAGATTTCTTGTCTTTCTATTAATGAGGCGTGGGTGCAGAAATGAACTAAAGAGGCCGAAAAGAGAGTCAGAGAAAGGAAACAGAGAGAGAAAGAGAACGGGGAAGGGTGAAACCTAGAGGAAGAGCATGAGGAAAGATTGCGTGTTGTGGCTTGGCATTGTAATGTGTGCAGATTGGTGGGGGAGGCGGAGGCCTATAACTCAGCTTGATAATAACCGAGGCCAGAGACCATAGCTCACCTTGCTGCGGCTCTGCCACAGCCCACCTTTGCGGGCTAAACGCCTCTCATCTGTTCTCTAGACTCGTGCGCTCCTCACACCAATCAAGACAATTATAGTCCTCACCATCCATCAGTGGGCAGATGAGAGGGGATATGCTGTTGATGTGCCATCTCTCTCTCACGGGCTTGATAGGGATTCAGCCGGTGCCAGCTTCCTCTTGACTACTGAGCTGCAACAATATATTTCAACAGCAGCGGTGGTCAGTGGTAAAAAGCATCTTAGCAAATAAACGCTACTTGATGCTCTGCAGTATCATTTTAAGAAACTTAATATTGCTCCTCTCCATTTCCATTTAACAATATCGGGTTTCTTTCCTCATTAACTTCATGTAAATATATATAAGTTTCACTTGTTTGTATTTCATCCAACTCAAAATCGGATGAATTCAGAATTCAGAAACACGTCAGAATACTTTTGATGTGAAATGAGTTAAATGAATGCCCTGGTGAGAGTTATTTTTTATCTAGCAAATAAGAGAATAAGAGAATAAAATAAATAATTTTATCTAACATATAAGATGTAAACTTACGCTGGCTTTTTAATACATGATTCTTCTCGAATGATAAAAACTATACTAACCATAATGAAGGTTGAAATCAAATTCAGTAGCTACCTCCTTCTCACAGTTTTAGTTTAACAAGGTCACTGGGGCAGCCTCGTGTTGACCTTGTACTATCCGTGGTACAAAGAGGCGCCAGCAGAAGCAGCTGCAGCCTTAAGATCTCCGTGTCAAATAAAGAGGGGACTCTATAAACTGAAACAATGTGGATGAACGTCTGTTGATTTGACTTAATATCTTAAGTTTATTGAATTTGTTTTCTCAATTTCAGTTAAATTAACTCACAAGACTGATTATGCAGCTTCACTTAGTGATTTTATATACAAAACATGTAATTCAAATTACTTTAAAGTATGATTTTGTAGGCATGAAGTGTCCTTTACCTCGTATAGATTGAGCTTATAATATTCCCCTTTTACATACCACTGCTGACTAGTCATGGGAAGTATCTGCAAAAACATACAATAACATAAAAACATGCTATTGTTGCATTTTGTCCGCGTTATGGGATTTTCCATCCCTCGTGAGTTCGCCAGCTGTGCCGAGGTGCAGTACAAAAAATCACTGCAGCACTTCACTGTAGAGCTTTTAAGTTTACAGTATTGGAACTTCTCCTTCACTTCATCCACTCATCCATTATATTACCCAATTACAGAAACTGTCCTCCCAAGAACAGGAGAAACAACAGAGCAGCCCATAACAATGTTTACATCGAAGCAACAAAGCTCTCTTGTCACGCCGTAGTCATTTTGACTGGAGTCAGGTGATGAAATATTGAGGTTTAGAAGAATAGAAGTCTGTGTGAGGAGGCCGGGTGGATGGATGGATCAACAAAACATCAGACTTTAAGCAGACCGCTGTTTGTTTCCCATTTCCAACAGACAGGCAACAGTTGTTTTTCTAAATCGTGACCAAGATCTTCCCCTAACCATGACCAAGTGTTTATTATTGTAACCATGACGATGACAGTCCCCTAACCTTAACAACATAGTCATTTTAATCCAAACCATCTTTTCCCTGAACCTAACCACGTTGTTTTTGTGCATGGACCTAACCAAAATTCTAACCGTGCTGTTGTCGCATCATAAAACTGATTTATTTATCAACAGTGTAACATTTTGAAATCATGTTGATGAAGGTGTTCTGCAGGGCATTTTGTCATTTCATTTGCTGAGTTTACGAGCACACAAGTACATCCCGTGGATAAGTCGGCAGTCTATCACGGAGCCCTTTATTTACTTTTCCAGTGCGCGCGCACACACACACACACACACACACACACACACACAATAACACGAGTGTTTTTTCTAGAGCGATCATTCGAAAACACCACAGCTCGACTGTTTTCTCATGGGACGCACATGTTCACAATCACACACACTCGCCCACAGGTATCTTTAGAGGGACGGTGACGCATGCACGCGGTCCCAGACGCTTCAAAAAAGGTGAGATTCAGATCAACTGATAATAATGACCCTGCAGAGAGTTGCATCGGGCCATTATAGTCCTAATGGGTCTTTGTGCCTCGACAATGTCTGTTGATGTGTATGCAAACAGCCCTTGTGTGTTTGAGTGAGTCTAAGGTTCCTGTGGGAGCTCCCTGTACGTGCCTGCTCAATGCCATAGCCAGGATGGATGGCAGCTCAATTGAATAAAGGGGCTCACCGCTGCACAATACAGCCAACGTGCTGAATTCACAATGAGGACTGGATTTACACCCCTCCCAGTCTGTGTGTCTGAATTAGCATTTCTAACCCCCTTTCCTCTGCATGTGTATGTGTGTGCATGTGCTTTCATCTCCGACTGGGACCTCTCTATAAATGCTACAGGCAATAAATCCACGAACCCCAGGGGGAAATATTGGTCTTGTTACAGGGCAGTGTCCATGCTTTAGTGGACCGCAGCCCAGAGGAAGAGTTTATGAAAGAGGAAAGGGAAAGACGCCACTTTCAGAGATATCAAATTCTCCCCGCTTTCATAAAACTGGGTTGCTGTGGGTGTGGCAGGATGGAGTTACCTACAAAGAAGCCTGAAAAATGGAAGGAGTAAATAATAAAAAAAGAAAGAAAGAAAGCGAGGAGAGAGGAGGACTGAACGGGCTAATTTAAGGCATTGACATGTAAGGTTACAGTCAGCATTTCTTCAGGAGCTCAAAAAAAAAAAAAACAACAACAAGGTGATTCTGACAATCTGTCACGGCCCTTGCAGGAGAACACGAAGGCTAGCATCAGCCAGTCTGCAAAATTCACCCGCGCTCGCTTAATATTCATTACATCGGTGTTCACGCCAAGCAGCAGTCACAGCTGACGTCTTTGTTTGAAAGTTTCTGTCATGGGGATGCTAAAATTTGCTACAAACTTGAGAGACGATTGTTCCGAAGAAAGAAAAAAAAAAGAAGCTTCCACAGCAGTGGTGTGGAAACGACGAGACAACGCTAATTCCACACCTGCCTTCATTATGCTCCTGATTTCCATGGCTTCTCCACATTCTCTCCAACAATAACCCCACAAAGGGCTAATTGCATGCTGCAAAAGCGTCCGCTCCTCTAAAGATTTCTATGTTTGTCTCAGAGGATAGGATGCTCAATTCCACTAAAACTGACTTCATGGAATAAAGGCCGGAAATATATTTAGACATGAATCAGCCATAATAATAACGTTTAGGATATCAGCGAGTGTATCTTCACACGCTGAACTGTCAGCTCTCGGCATTATTCTCACTTACAAACAACTGACCGAGAGAATGAGGGGATCAATTTGTCTCAGTCTGTTTCTCGTGTGAATGGAGCCCAAATTCCTTATCTCTTCCAAACACTGAAACTCCCTGCCCGTTTCTGAGCAGAGATGCTTTCATTATTTGCCTGTGAATCAGTATTTAGGGAGGAGGGGGGGAGAAAAAAAAAAGCCAAAAGAATATGGCATTATCTGAGTGGTGCTAAACACTCCAGCTGTGTGATACGGCAACTTGGAAAGGCTGGTATGTGTGTGTGTTTGTGTTTTTTGCGCGCACAGATGTGGACTTGCATCCATGTGGTGGGAATGCAAGCGGTGAGCTGAAGTAAACAAGAGGTTCAGGAGCAAGTTAGTTAAGTGTATCTGCACAGAGCCCATCCGAGGAATCTCTCTGAACAGAAATAGAGCACACGCACGCACACACACACACACACACACACACACACACACACACACACACACACACACACACACACACACGCACGCAGGCACTTCAACAGTGTACACTACAAAGCAAAGCCAGCACTCTGAGTCAAGCCTCCAGTCTCCCTCTTCATCGCCTCTTCTCACCACTCTCCTTCTCTTTTCCCCTCTTTGCCTCTTTCTCTCCATCTGTGTCAGTGGAGGCTGTTACGGCTCAATCAGGCTCACAAAGACGCGCAGGAGCACCTACTCTTTGTCTGCCGTCACCCTCGCTCAGAAGTAAGTCACCTTTCTTTCTTTCTCTCCTTCCTCTCTGCTCCTTCTCTCCACTGAGCGTGCATTCGCTAGCCCGACGAAACTAGAGAGGTGAGCCGTGGGATGTCACTCTGTGCCGCGCGGCTCTTCCCTCTCTCCCCTCTCTCCCCCTCTCCCCCTCTGTCCTCTTTACTCCTCATTCCCTGTTTGCTATCTCGTATGACGAGCTCGTGCGCAGACTGATGAGCGACCAATCTATATTCTGTGGAGGCTTTGTGAAAGTGAAGGCAAGGGGAGAGTAATGTGAAATGTAAACAGGAAGACGCTGATTAGCATTCTGAACTCTGGTTCGGAGTGTGGCTTTGTCAATTCGTCTGTTTCTGTGCTCCGCGTCAGTCCATTAGCCTGTCTGCCTGTTGATGACTTTTGACCGCTTACTTTCGCTGGCCAAGGTACGTTACGATGCCCTGCAAGTCACAGAGGTGAGAAACACAGGAAGCGAGAAGCAGCATTTATACAGCCGGACCCTTTCCGGTGCCGTCGTACTGATTGTTGTCCGTCTTCTTTCTTTCATATAGGCTCCGTCTCGGTAGCTTAGTGTCCTACTGGCTACAAGGACAACCTAATCAGATCGCAATTGGCAGTGCAGCAGGAGTACAGTTTTTGCATCTTGTTGCTCATTTCATTGACGTATGGTTGTGATGGCTGGCAGCATATCAATGCAGAGTAATTACAATAGGCCGGTGTGAGGTTGAATAATTGATGCGCTTTTTTGGAGCTGATGTATGCTGAAAAACCTATCTGCCTGGAGTCCCGTCAGTAGTTTATCATGGGGTGAGAAAGGGGAGAGTGCAGCCTGACTGCCAATGCTTAGTGCTGTAATAATGATGCCGGTCTGGGCCTGTCAGAACCAGGAACACTGGGAGTTAGCTCCCACGCTGGTTGCAGCTCAGCTTTCAACTTTAGCCTTGCCCTAGATCAATACCTGGAAGAGGAATTGTTCCAAGCAAAAGACACTCCCAAACTCTTCGACTGTCGATCAGCCTCCGGTTAGCAGCGTCAGCCATGCATGAGAGCTCCTCGCAGCTCCTTATTATAAGATTAGTGACAAGTTAAAGGGTATTTTTGGAATTTTAAAATAAACTGCGACAACTGATGAGGTGGGTAACTTTTTTTTTTTTAAAGGAACCCAAAGATATTTGAATCAGGCATTCAGATCGAATGTTAAACAAACATGGTGTTTTGAGGATAGATCCATAAGTATGAGGTATTTCAGATGCCCCCCCCCAAAAAAAACCTGCACAGTGCCTTGTAATTCTATAGGACAGGATCTTCTCTGGAGAGTCATCAAAGCAGCCATCGCTTTATCTTCTGTCATAACTGTTGTGAGGTAAACAGAAAACATTCGACAAGGCCGGTGAAGTGAAGTGAAGTGCAGTCTATCGTGCTGCGGCCCCTGAAGCTGAGCTCTGCTCATAAATGAAAGGGAACCCGTCTTCATGCTAATGGTGTTATCTGCACTGATCGTGCGTCTTTTTCTGCATCATTTTGTAATTTCTTGGATTTTGTCAGACTGGCACTCGAGATGAGAGTGGGGAGAGTTGGTCAATTAGCTGAATAACATTACGGCTGAGCTACTGTCATTGCTCTCGTATGATGAATTTTTTTTCTAAACGATGAGATCATTTTGCCCATAAAAATTACATAATGTACCTTTGGGAAGTCATTAGTGGGAACAAGAAGAACTCTAAATTCATGGATATGACACTACATATGGACAAAGGGCACGTTTGTTAAGCACGGATGCTGCACGTTTACTCTTGTTCAACTCAAACTCTCTGTATTATTTAGACATAAAGCACTTCAGAAACATAAATAGATTGTATTCCACATCATTCTGTGCCAGATAGGGGTCACAAACAGAGGTTTTGCTACTGTCTACCATGATTTCTTCTCCATTCCACTGAGGCGAATAATCTCTCTCTTTTGCTTAGTTGCCAGGGCTTGGCTCAGACTCTCTGTCCGGCTGCCGCTCTCTACGTCTCTCTTTCCTTCCCTTACTCTATCTCACTGCAATGCCCGCAAGCCCCAGAGCCAAACTCCACCCTGACTCACTCACACAGCATCCATTATGTATAGGCCAAAAATTGAAGAATAACAGGCTTGGGGCGAAGAAGTAAAACATAAATAAAGTACAACAAATTTAGGAAAAAAGAAAGCGGCACTGGTTAAATCTATATTTGGTATGCTGTCTGAATGTGCATCCCCTCTCAGCCTCAATAACATTGATATTAACTGGGTTCATGAGACAAAACATTATTTCTTTATGAATGTAATAAAAGTGGAGTAACTAACTGCAGAACATTGGACTTCAAATATTGAAGAATTTGACATTTGGAGATTATTTTGGAGGACAAATATAAAAAAAGCCTCCACCCCTTACAAGCTTGTACATTCATGAAGAGTTCATAAATAGACAGAAGCGTCATCACCATATCAGGCCAAGTTGGCACGCTGGCAGGCTGCCAAACCTGGGTGATATTTTTGAGCAGCACATTAGCCCATAGTGAGACACAAACTGCACACGGAGAATACCAATGAAGAGTCGCTCAGGTAATAAAAAGCAAAGAAATACGATGAACCGTAGCGAAAATACAAGTTCCGAATAAAACGACGGAATATTTTATATCCATTTATTAAAATTAAGTTTAATAAATAATGGTAAATGTGGCTATGGTCAACTAATGACCACAAATTGTTTCCTGCATCATGCACAGTTTCTTTGCTGTTCCATTCTTCGTCCAGCTTGGGGACTTCTGCAGGTGAAAGCAGCGTCCTCACAATGTCTACTTGTTGTATTTTCAAAGTCCTGCTCACTCCGCCCAGCCCCGTTTCCTTTCTACAAGGATCTCTATCGTGCCACTTCACATTTGGCTTTCATTTCATGCAAAGAGAACCCACAACCACATGGTCCTTCTTCCCACATGAAGCTTAAATAGGCTATAGGACATGAAGCCAAAAGTGTCCTCTTTTTGGCTGAAAATGGAAAAGGCTGTTCATATTCATGCAAACAGGAAATTTGAATTCATTTACAATGCAAATTATAAACAAGCAGAACTTCGTTTAGATGAATGCTCATTTAATCTATGGCAGAGTTCTAATTATTATTATCCGCCTTTGCTCCATAGCAAGCTGCACTGCTTCTTCTCCGAAATACATTAACTGGGGGTCTCGGGCTGATACAACTGGGTCTCTTTCAACAAGCCACGCTCATTCTAGTTATACAAAGAAAACTGTTTTTTCGGTTCTCCTCGCTTTCTCATCAACACAAAGATGAGGTTAGAAGGTCTCCCCTGCTCCATCTTTCATCAGATAAAATACCAGCTACAAGGTCTTCTTCTCTTCAAGGAGAATAACATCCTCTTAATACATTTTCAGGTACATTCTTTTGAAAATCCTCCTGCCTCTCCAAGATACTACGTCTCTCATTTAGGCAGGTCTTTACAAAGCTGGAAATAGAAATGTATTTCCCTTGCCCAAGGCAAGTGCTGGGAGGCAAGGAGGCATGCACGTGATATAATGAATGCAAGCGTGCATGCGTGCGCACACACAGACACACGCACATATTCTTGAAATAAATTTCCAATATGACAAAAAATAAATGAGTTTGTGCAGTATATTAGATGATCTGCATGCTGATTATATCAGTAAACCTACTCAGTGAGGTTCAGAACTGCACCTGCCCTTCTCAGATGTACCTTTAGGGCCCTGACGCTGACCACATGACCTTAGAGATCAAGCATCTACAAAGGCTAATTGATGAGGTGATTGGAGTTATGTCACATCGGCCACTAAAGCTGCCCTTTAACTACTAAATAGGGCCTGAAAGGTAGTGGTAACACATGAGAAAGGCAAACTTGGGTATCGTTCCTCCTCGAGGACAAATAAACCACCCATCTATCGCGTCACGTCACTGTGAATCTGCTTGAACGGCCTCAGAAAACTGACACATGAAGTTTTAGTAGCTAATATCACGAGAAGATACTTTCGCTTCAACCGGACTGGCAGTATATCACAAGTTGGCCATATAGACAATCTGTCTCTCTGCTGGCAATTCACTGTGCTGAATCAGCACAGCAATCGCTGATAAGGGCCAACGATTGCCAACAGGTCTCGACTCACCATTCACAATACGGGTGAGTGCCGGCCACAGACATTCAATGGTGGCTCAAAGGCATCTGATGCCTAATTGTCAAATCATCATAACTCTTTGACTCCACTGCCCAGACATTGTTCTGTATTTTTTAAAGCCTCACACCTGTCATAAAGTTGTCTGCTCCTCTTTCTCAATATAATAATTTATGGGTGGGATATTAGCTATTTATTGCAAGACTGATATGTGTGTGAATGAGAGGACTAATAGGTAGCGGGACAAATTGGCGATGAAGGCCGCCCCCTCCGCTCTAAGACATTTATTACGTCTTTATACCATTTACTGCAGCTTTATGCAGTCTGGAAGTCTCTCCTTTATTCTGCAATAGGAAAAGTCATAGAAATTTTTTAATTAGCTTGAATAGAAAATGGCTAAAGAAGGTAAAAAGTCAATACTGTAGAGCATTGGGGACCAGGGCTTGTATAATTAATGTCTTTGCATACGGTGGCCTGCCAGCAATAGATCTCCTTTAATAGCCATGCATTGTGAAATATATAATGGAAGGTGGTTTAGCAACCTCCCAGTCTGCCATTCTGAGCTTGAAAAGTTTGTTAGAATAAAATTACATTAGCATATTTAAACTTGGGAAATAAAACAGTCATTACGACATCCCTGTGTATATACAACATTATGTGTGTGACACACTATATTTATATATATATATATATATAAAACATTATTAAGTCCTTTGTGTCTTCGACGCATTTTGTCGAAGGTTCACGTTGATTGTGATTTATTTTATTACAAACAAACAATTCTAAGCCACCGACTATCAAGTAGTCTTTAAACAAGCGTTTAAAAAAGGCTTAAGAGCTGTTGATTTTACAAGATGAGCAAAGATGAAAATATATCACTCATATAACTGTTATTAAACATCATCAGTCAGGTCTATTCAAATAAACTGGAGAGATAATGTAAACTGAAAAGTATTTTAAAATCCACTGTATCATAATTTAAACAGAAGAAATGATTAATATACAACATTAAGCCACTGTTTGCACAAGTCAATAATAATATGTGAAACTGCTTCATATACAGATAATTGAGTGTGTATAGTTTATAGTAGAATAAATCTAATGAGTGAAATGTAACGTAGGTCCAAGTTGCAAGATAAAAATAAATGAATAAACCATATATATATATATATATATATATATTTTTTTTTTTTTTAATGAAGGGTGCTCACATTTCTAATGATGGTCTTCTTAATTCCTCTAACTTTCGATGCATCCAGTCTAATCTCTCTCTAATTTACATCTCTTTGTAAAATGGACTGAATGGCATACTCTGAACTTTTGTGAGACAAAACTTAGTAGCGATGAATAATGAAGATTTTTCTATCCCCTTTTCTCAAGACACTGAAAAGCCACTCTACATTCCCGTGCACTGTGTCACAGACACGCTTTGCTGTAAAAATAATTTAGCGTACAGACAACCTAATAGCGTAATGCATCATGTGCTGAGATGAAGGAGGTTTCCTATGGTACACTGGAAGCAGCTCAGTACTAAATCTAATCTATGTTTACATTTAGGGCACTCCGGAGCTGTGGTCCTCAAACGTTTTTGTCACAAGGCACACCATTTATGAAAACAAGTATTTCCAAGGCACACCTTTGCATATAATTATAGCTACGTGAATCATCATAAATAAAACTAATTCTAAGGCATGCATGACCAGCTCCCAATGCACATCAGTGTGTGGCAGCATACTGTGTCTGTTAGTGGTCTGGGGTAGCAGTGCTGGCTAATAAGCTGTCCAGCAGCCCTGAGGTGGGTGGAGAAGAAGTCAGAGTGACTCTGCTAAGGGCTGAAGCCTCGCGGGCAGCACTACATCTTATCTCCTGTTGCCTCTCAGTAGACCTTCGGCTCGGATCCAGTTGCAGGTCATTTAGAGCGCAGGGGTCAACTCTTAATCAAAGCAACTGGCCTCCTGGATAATTTCCTGTAACCTCAGAGACACTGATTTATATGAGGAGAAATGTCAGCAGCGCAGCTCCACAGTTAGCAGTGTGTGTGTCTGCTTTATTCGAACAGTCTAAACATGCGAGATGGATTGGTAACTCTCATTTGTTCATCATACACTTTGAGGGTAGGAATGTCCGTTTGTTAGGTCTGTGATGGACTGGCAGCCCGTCCAGATGTTTTCCTGCTCTCCAATCGTTGCCAGCGGGGAAACATTCCAGCCATAGAAATTAATAAACAGTGATTCAGCATATTAATATCCCATCCTGAAATAATCAAGAAGTCTGCGAGCTGATTTAAGCAGGATTCAACATCTCGCTCAAGGACACTTCAACTGGACAGATGCTTAAGCGTCTCCAGCACCACCCTGCAGGCCTGCCACCACCACTGATGTACCCCTGAGCAATGTGTGCGCTGTGCATGTGTGTTTCCACCCACACATGCATGTGAACCTGTATACTATTGCAGAGAAGAGTGGATTTGTGCTGTTTATTCAATATTGCAGAGAATGCCACTGCTTTAAGCCACCTGGGTAAACAGGTTATTGCCATATCAATCATTTACAGCGACATCCAATGGTCGAGACCACAGACAATATTGACCAGCAGACTGACAGAGATTAATGCTGCTGCACATAAATGGGCCTATCCACAACCTCCTCTACCTATCCCCCTCTACAGACTCCATCTATTTCCTTTCTCCTCTCTTCTCCCAATTTGTTTTTTTCTTCTTCTTTCAATCATCTTTCTCTTCTGTTCTTTTTCATTTCCTACTTCCAGTTTCTTTCTTTTTTTGTCATCCATTTCTTTTCTTTTTCAACCAAGAACATGAACAAATCTCTTTACGTCAGTTATGACTTCAGCCTGACCCTTAAAGCTGTAAAAAGCTGGATTATAATAAGCATGAATCAAAATATGAATAGAAAACACAATGACTATAATTACCAATAATAATATCCAGTTTGGAGCTCGTTCGGGTGAATAGACATTTCATTGAGAGTAAAAAGGTCACAGCTGATTGACATCTTAAGTTCAGGTTAGGGGCTTAAACGGGAGGTACAGCAAAGGTTCTGCCTCATTTTGAACTCACATTGGTGTTTGCACAGATGTCAACAGCTGTGTGAGCGAAAACAACAACACGTACGGAAAATTAACAATGAAGGGAAGAATGATAAACTGCTGGTCTTCTCCTAATACTGTTAGAGCAATGCAGTAAACTGATATGACAAAAATGGCTTCCTTTGAAAGATCACTTCATCAACACCGGTGTCACTGCACCCACATTTACGCTGCACAGACTCATAACTGCAATGTTTCCTCGTGGTTTCTGGCGAGGCTCTATGAGCATTTTTAGGAGTCAGTCCAAGTAGAGCGCAAAATGACTGACAACTGCTCTTCTTTGCTCAGACAACAACAGGATTGGATTAACACGCATTTCACTTGACTCAAATTATCAAGTTGGAAAAACACGGTGGCTGATTTGGAAACATCGACCAGGGGAGAGTGACGCTTCGTTTTATATGTCCAGCATCTAGTTTGAAAAGCTGCTCATGAAGCTGGCGAGTCGTCTAAACCACTCCCATTAGCTCTGTCACTGGGCCGGCTTCCAGCTAGCTGGCTCAATCTTTTCCCGGTGGCTGTCCTCCAGACGTAAATTTTCAAGGCTGACTTTCAGAGGCTGATAGATATCCATATTTTAAAAAATTAATTTATTTGAGTTCTCACCCTTTCCAGGTGCCTTTCATATGCAAACAAGCCCATATATTACATACTGTATCTACATGACAGTCACAGAATTACATTTAACTGGCTCCTTCATTTTCATTTTAATTAAAATTAGTTTCAGTTCATTTGTTTTATGCACGGCTGTGCTGCATGCCAGGCGATGATACTCCCTGCTTCATGGATGATTCAAAGTTAAATATTTCTCGGTGGATAACTGCATGTGTTGCATTTCCTTTTGGTACCTGCTACTAACACATCGCCAGTTTTTTTTTTCCACAGTAAAGGTGAATTTGTTGAGCAAGGAAGGAAGGAAGGAAGGAAGGAGATGTTTTAATGATAACTTTATCCCCCTGTGGGTGAGGAGCCAGATGAGTAAATCAAGTGAAACCAAGTGTTAAATGCATGAGAGTGGAGCTAATATATTATTGATGACCCGTGGTATTGCATGACCGTCCATACACACATAAAAACACACATGCACCTCCAAACCATAAACACACTTACATACACAAGTAGATATACACACTTAATAAAAACCACACTCCAGCTTAGCGTTTATGTGGCATCTGTCCAACACGTTCTCGCACATTATAATAGGCTATAAGATCTCGTCATATACAAGCCCTAAAATCAGCAGCAATTATTTCAGGTGCGAGCCAAATGCTGCACAACTCAAATACTTCATACTCTGCGGAATATAAGATGCTTCATGCAGACTCGTGAGACAAGAACAAATAAGCTATTGTTGAAAGAATTCAGTTCCCCGCGTTACTGTTTGCTGTAGCAGAAATTAATGGTATTAATTTAGCTGAACACAGGACTTCCAACCATGTTGCCCTCCAATTTTGTGCAACAGCAAAAAGCTGAAAAATGTCCAATTATTTCTCATTAAACCTCGTCTCACCTCCTTTGAGTGACTTCTTCTTAATTGGAATGTGAAATTAACATATTCTCATGAAATAGCTGAAGGGATCCGGAAAAAAATGCAAAAAGAAAGAATGATAAGAATGACACATCCTGCCATCAATCAAAGGGGAGGCAATGACAGAGCAGAAGTGTGCTCAGGGATATTTTTAACCTCTATTTACCCTGCTTTGACTGCCTTGTTATTTCACTGCTAGACTCACAAGCTGGTCTCTAAATGCTTCGCTCAATAGAGACCGGTGGATTTTCTCCCAGATTCCGTCGCTAAAATTGGGGGGAAACAGTTAGAGTTTCTAAAAAAAGCTACGCTGCAGAACTAATCCAACCAAACGAGTTTTCAGGGCAGTGACGTGCAGAAGTCGTGTGCTTCTGAGCAATGTCGCACCATGTAACGTTGCTTGGGCATCCATTTTCAGTGTTATAAACAGCTGTCGTTTAAGCAACTACTTTTAGCAACTAGTTATTTAGGAATTTGCCTGGTATCAGCAAGATGTTTTCACTGTTAAACCCTTCTACAACCAACCAGCATCACTACACATATTCCCCTACGGGAGCGCAACATCATTCACGATACTCACAGCCGTGTCTGCGTGCCATGCCCAAAGGCAAATGAGCCTGCATAAAAGGTCAGTAACACTAAGAAACAGTAACATCTACCCTTTTTTTCTTTTAACTTGGAAGGCCCAGTTCCCCATACACTCAGGTCCCTGTCACTGCTAACTTACACTCTTGGCCTAAGCAGCAGCCTTTTCTTTTCACCTGTCAGAGAGGAGATTCATTGGGAGGGTGTAATACTGTGTCCAGACTGAAAATAGCACAACACAAAGTGCTGCGTTGGTGTGACAGGATACTATGAGACAGGATTTTACAAGTTACCACGGCTGCAATGACACAGGGAGGTTCACGCTATCTCTTGTTTATTAGCCCTCATCTTTCATACAGGTGAACTGACCAACCAGTCATTACTAGTCTAGTGTAGCAACAATGTCATAATCCCTCTCCAGCTTCCCACAGACACTGCTATTTGTGCTGAAAGGTGCACCCAGCTAACAAGGACGCTCCGCAGCTACACGACAACCTTCGATCCACAAAGTATTTGGCATGGTTCAATTTCTGCTTGCTGTTTTTGCATCGTTGGATGACTTTTAGAAATTGCAAGAAGAAAATAAATATATATTAAAAAATACAGCCAGTACACAGGTATGACAAAGAGGTGTAGAAAACTCACCGCAGCCTGGGTGAGTCTCAAGCCTCGGAGACATCATCGTAGTGAGGTTCTGAGTTTTCCTCCATGCCGCGGAAGCGCCCCAAGAAAAACTTCTTTTTAAATGTTCCCCTCTATCATGCTTCAGGGTTGCAAGCCTGAGAGCTTTGTGGATCTCTGAACTTAAAGATAATCTTCCATCTTCAGTGATCATCCAGTGTTATACCTGTTTATCATCCAATCTGTGGTGTTTTCACGTGATTTTGTAATCGGCTTTTATTTTGCGGTAAGAAAATGAGGAGTTTTCCAGACAAGAAAAGAAGTCGCACCCTTCACTCAAAACACCTTCAAGCCTACCACTGTCACCAAAATATATTCAGATTTTGCTACCCGCAGCCATATTCCCACACGCGAACACAGGCAGACAGGTAGAAAGACACAACAACAAAAAAAAAGGGGCTGTGAAGAACACAAAGGAAAGGGTTCAGTGATAACAAATTAGTGGAGTTTGCTCTGTGGCAGAACAGTGGTTCTCTCTGATTATCTCTAATTAACCTCTGTGGAACTGAACCACCAAACACAGAGGGATTAGCACACAGAGGCATGATCTCTGTGTGTGTTTGTGCTCGCACTGTAAGGATATCTGTGCGCGTGGTGTGTGTGTGTGTGGGCCCAGAGAGAAGCCAATGACCCTCAAGTATCTAGAGTCCCAGATTTTTGCCTTCTTCAGGCCCGTCACACACACACACACACACACACACACCTGCCCCACCAATGGCAAGCATTGCATACATACTGTACGTCTACACTCATTCCTTGGAGAATGACCCTATCCTTAACTACTACCACTTCATGCCTCCATGCCATGCCAAGCACACACACACACAAACCTGCCTCGACAATCGACTATAGCGTTAACATTTTCACAACTGAAAATGTCTGTAATTAGTAAATGCTTCAGGTGCCAAGGCAATTAGTTTCCCAACTAAAATTAAAGAGAGGTTGAGTGAGTCAAAACTTAATGTCCATCATGGCCGGTGGCCACGGACATTTACTGCATGAAATATTTTTATATGTGTACTTTTCTGTTTGGCAGAGATTCTACTTGATATCCGAGGAAGAATTTAAAGCGCTGCGCACGCTTATTGAATCTAAACTCTGTTTTTAATCACCTTGCACAATGTATAAGCACCAGTTCTTGGTGTTGATGCACCATATGTTCCGGCTGCTTTTAGAGCTCTGAATGGCCTGCCCTAACGTACCCATCAGTCACGGATAGCCCATTATCTTTGAGTCAAAACAGACAAAGGCAGGCACTTTGTCTAGTTTATACTGCCAATTATTGTAGCTGTGCTGGGTTCAATGTTGAATTTCCATCATGAGACGCGTGTTATGGCTGACTGTGAGCAGCCACGATCAGAACATGCGACGATCCCGCGGCACAAATACGTTTCACGTTGACAGGATGTGCACACACTTTAGAGGTTTGGGGTTTGTTGGAAGTGGAATGGATCGTCCAATCAGTTCACTTGTGTGCATTTTCCTTCAATGCAGTATTTCAGATGAATAAACTTTTAGTGACTCACCTGTAGCAGCTTCACAAAAAAAAAAAGGCTTGCCAAAGTAAAACAGTAATATCAAGCAATTACAGAAACAGCCTGTTTGATGGAGATTAAAACATTTGGAACAAAGTAACGGGCACGTCAGACAGTGACTCAGCTGCAGTTACAACCTGATATCTTGATCGATTGAAGGAAATAAGCAGATGGACGGAGACGAGCTAAAAAAAAAAAAACAGTGAGAGGAGTGAATGAAGAGAGAGAACGAGGAGATGAGAAGATTTAATTGGCCATTACAGCAGTGATACAGTGGGGACACATTAGTTGAAATTGGTGTTTTTCTCTGTTATCAATGACCTCGGAGTCATTCCAATCAGTAACTGACAACAACCTAACACAGGTGGCTTGCTTCTGTGTGTGCATTAAGTGAGTGTGTGTGTGTGTGTGTGTGTGTGTGAGCCAACTTGCTGTATTTGGATGTTTTCTGCTGACCACAGGATACAGCAGTATCCTGAAGTGTTATTGATTATTATAAGGTGATGCACGCAAGCACACACACACACACACACACACTTGTTCATATACTTCATCATAAGTAGGAGATGAGGGGCTGAAATGTATTACAGACAGGGTGGTGTGACAGAATGAGGACCAGGCCGCAGGAAAATTGAGCAAGACAGATTTCTACATCCCACTTCCATCTCCTCACCAACACTAATTATACTGACCCTCAGCACGCACACGCACGCACACGCGCGCTCGCGCACACACACACATAAATACATGCCTGTGTTTGCCAGATCCCCGGTGCAGAGTATGGTGTGTTTGAACAAGGCAGCCTGTTAACGTGTCTGATTAGACCCCTGTTTGAACAGAAAGAGACAGCAACCTATCAGCACACGGCAGGGACCAGCCAATCATTGTAATGGCTCATCTGCTGTGGGCCTCTGCCTCTAGCTTGGCTAACACACTTGAATCACGGCTGCTCACACAAAGACGAACAGAAAAACACGCTGACTGACACAGAGAGAAACACATCGAGATAGACAGGCAGGCGGACACACCCACACGCCCAGCAGGTTTCTGCCCGTAATACATTTAGCTGTGCTCAGACGGGTGCAGAGAGAAGGACGCAAATTACACTGATTCGATTGACAATGACCTTCCCACTGTGTAGCAGGTGCAGGTCACCACGGCAAACAGCTGGCAGGCAGGGAAGTCGCAATCTCATTCCCTGCTCTTTTTACGTTCATATCAGACTGGTGGTACTTCTGATCAATCCAAACATTTTTAGTCTTTGTTATTCCCATTGCAGCAATATAGTTATAGGGTACAACAATCGAGCCCAAAGCATCAAACTTCAACTGATATGTGAATGTTCAGAGTCGTATTCGTCAGTGTTTTCCTAACAACAAGAAAATCTTTCACTATCATTTACGGTTGTCAGAATTTTTGCGCAGTAAGATAAAAAATAGTTGACATCTTTTGTTATTGCGTCTTTCTGTTTGTTCATGCTGGGATTGGATTACACACCAAGTCCATCAAAATTTAACATGAACATAAGTTGTTTGTTCGCTCACCAGTGTAATTTCCAAAAACTGTTACTGTTTAAAAACAAATATGTTATATGACATGACAGGGCAGAGGGAGGCGAGGGGTATTCAGTCTATTCTTGCCATCTGCAGCTTCACCCTTAGATGGCACTACATCCTACACGCTCGACCTTTAAGGTCAATGGTCGTGCTCAAACGAAACCAACACCGACTCGTGTATTGACACAGGAAATGAACAGAAGTCTCCCGTGGTAAAGTCTGGCTTTTCGACGTTGACCCATCCATTCACCTCGACCTCCTCAGGGGTTGTCGCTCTACAGTAATGCGGCTCGCTTTGTCACTTGAACATAAACGTGTCGTTTTCACCTTCACATGCTGAAGTGATTGTTGATTTTGGGGATATGGGGTGGTAGTCTCAGATAACATCCTATAATGGTGAAAAACTATACTAAACTCTGCTATGCTATGATGTTTAGTGTAGTTCCACAAAGTATGACGTCGCCTCACCAATTCTGACTTCAAAGTTAAGATCTGACACAACAATAAGGTTCTGTCCAAACATTGCTTACACATCCCGTCTCACATGTTAGCATTAGCGAAAGTCAGCACTGGCCTTTGGGATATTTAATCATGACTATGACCTTTTTCCTCCCTTTAAATGCTAGCAGCTAATATTTAACATGCAGTCCAGTCCTCTACACATGCATGACTATTTACACAGCACACACCCACACCAATACACCCCATCTTCCTCTCCTGCCTCACCTCAGGACACCGTCATTTCCTATACTGTCGTCCCCAGGCATTGACTCTTTCACCAGCCCATCTTCCCATTCAGAAATCGGTTATTAAGATCCTGGCTTACTCATTTCTGTCATCACAAACTTCAGGCCAAATAAATGTTTATTAATGTGACCTGGTTGAGATTGAGATGGTTACTTGGGTTTAACTTTGGTAAATGTAAATGTCAAATACATTTATATGTCTGATCACAAGTATATTATTTTTGATACTGTCTTCAACGCTGACAACAAACCCTTCAAACACACTGCGTCCTGCTCTCACACTCTCAAGAGCCACTCTGCTGACAGCTTCGACTCTGTCTTTGCTGACCTTTGGAAGGATATGGCTTTCCATGCACAGACCAATAACTTAGTCTGCTCTTTTAATAACCTTTGTTTGTCAACCCGAGATGTTGTCGCTCCTTTTAAAAACTGCATTCCCCTGGATGGCATTCGCCGTCCGAAAAGAGAGTGCAGAAAGAGTGTAGATGGAAAAACATTAAATTAGAGCTTCATTTTACTCACATGAAGGAGCTCCTTTCATCTTTTAATAAGAAAGTGAAAGAGGCGAGAAGTGCTTACTTTGCCAAGTGGACTGATTGCAATATGAAAATCCTAGAGCCTTGTTTTACACAATCAATAGACTGGCGGACCCTGTCCCTCCTCCTGTACTGCAAATGATTTCAAATGATGACTGTGAAATGTTTTTAGCCACTCTTTGTGGATAAGTTCACTGACATGAGGTCTAAATTATTGTCCTCCTGTACCCTGGGGTTGACTATCAAACCTGAGTTTATCTATTGAGCCAGTTTAACCCAATTTCATGTTACAGTCGTATCCCAAATGTGCATCTCCTTCAGTTCTCTTCACTTTGTTCTGACCTCTCTTTAGGAGAAGTTTTTCGTTCCTGAGGTATACATGCTCTCCCTTGCATGCAGCTCTCTTAGCTCTGGTCGTGTGCCCAATTATTTTGAATATGCAATTACTCTGCCTCTCCTAAAAAGACTCATTGCTTCTTAGTAACTACAGCCTTGTATCCAAACTTACTTTCTAAGGCCTCGCTAAAAGTAGAAAGGAAACAGCTTGTACAGATTCTGGACAGCCATGAAATTTTTTGACAAATTCCAGTCTGGTTTATATTTAAAGGGTTTCAAACGATTGCTGACCACTTTATTCTCCTTAATAGGCTTCAGAATCTCTCGTTGTTGTTATTTCCTGTTTTAAGTTTCCATTGTTATCATTGTACAGCACCTAAAGTTGGTTTGGAAACTGCACTTACTCACTACTTAAAGGTGCTATCATTACACATGTAAGAGATTTACATTTAAAACATTCAAAAATTCGTCTTTGAATTGTTTTGTACAGATATCTGTACAGAGTTAACGTGCTAACCAGCTAGCCACAGCCCATCCTGTCTTGTAACATAACTTTGTTTTTCCCCGTAGTTACAGCTGGGAAATGTGTCCAAGTGACAAGTTCACTAAGCTACACAGGCTCTTAGTCTAATAATAAACAAAGTTAAGTCACAAAATATAAAAAAGGAAATATTCCTACAACCATTTTTCTTATTAAAGAGAAAAACAGAACTGCAGACCTCCTGAATTCAAGTTCTTATCTCTTATTTACTTCTTTCAATCACCAACCTTGGTCTCGTAAAAATTAATCCTAAATTCTCAGAGTTTATTATGAAAACAGAGAGCGGTTATCACTCTGTTTAAAGCCCTGACACTCTATTGATACATAAATAAAATAAAACTCATCAAACCTGACTTGATTTGTCTGCGTTCCAAGATTCACCAACAGGTTTTGTGGAAATGAATCCGTATATATTCTGCTTCTACACGCTGTCATTGCCTCTAGACATCTTCTCGTTCCTTTCCCGCCTGACACCTATACTGTCCCTGCCTGAACCTGCCCTGTCTTTGTCGTTCCCAGAGTCAGAGTCCTGGTCGGATCTGTATTGAATTTCTTGTCATCAACCTGTCGGTTCCGGTCTAGCCATGTTCACTGGGAGGCTGCTAACTTGGTACCATTACATGCTCACTCAGCTCTGTTTCTGGTGACCGTATAACACCTGCCAGCATCCCCTGCTGTGCCTGTAGCTGATACAGGAGGCTACATCAGCTAGGAAGACGGCGGATGTCATAAGCACTGTTTGATCTGTTCCACACTGCAGGTAGTGTTTAGCGCTTAAATGCCTAAACATAAGTGTGAATCCATCTTTTGTTGTCTGAAACAGATATTCTACAGTGACAGTGAACATTTTGCAGATACATTTTTTGTGGTTGATTTTAAAAAGGTAATCATGGCAGTTAATGCTAATATAAATTAGGTACATGTATATGCATATAATTTTTAGACTACACGGTTGGAGACGCAGTGAAATGAGGCAAAGCAAATCTTTCGGTGGACTAGTTTGAGGTTGGCTCGGTGTGTAGGCGTCCTAAAAGGTTGCCTATTGTCTGCATGAGCACTAGGAGGGAGAATCTGGATGTGGGGGGTTGGAATGACTTCTCCTTGACTGCCTCCATCTCTGACTGCCGTCTAGACTGGCAGCTGAGTCTCTGTGTGTCCCTAAACTCCTTAGTGCAGGAGAGACAGACTGTCTGTCTGTGTCAGCGGGCGCAGTTCCACTCTCAGCAGTGACCCTTCACATTTAGTTGTTCCTTTACAGACCCTTCCCTAACCCCGGCACCGTGGACTCGTGCACCTCCGCAGCCCTCTCATGTCCACAAACACACCCGCGTCCATACCAAGCCGCCACTCCGTCCACGCTGCCTCGCTCTTTCTTTTTCTGTCACAAAGTCACCCCACTCTTCACTGTCACTCTTGCCTGCGCCCCATTGTTCTTTTATTCTTGCCTCCAGTGTTCAGCCCCTCCCACCCTCTCACGCTCTTCAGGTAGACCTAGCGACATAATTAGGTGTCATTTGGCCAAAATAGAACAGCGCTGGCAGTCGGTGTGTATCCTCTCAGACTCGTTCAGTCTTTATGAGTGGGAAATCATTCAGTTATTTAATTTGTATGATTGTCATCTGAATTATAGCACCTTTTAAATGCCAGGATCATAGCGCAGGCAGTTTTTTCTCACTCATTTTTCTTTGTCTTGAAGGTAAATGATCATTATTAGCTCACCAAGGTTGCAGAGAACTGAGCTAATGACTGATGGAAATCTCTTTGTTTTGCTCTTGTAATAAACCGGCTTTGGATGCAGGAGGAGGGATAACATGATGAGGAGTTGTGTTGCTTAATAACGGAATGATTGACTGTCGGCGGGGAAAATAATCTCTACGCTTTACTCAAGTCCTGCATTTCCAGGTCATTTAAAACTTTATCTGATGGGACTAATAGACAACAGGCAATGGAGGAATACTAATTTGACTGAATAATGTGCATAATTAGGGTTTAATAAGGAAACTGCATGTACAGTTCTTGAATGATTGCAGGGCCTCTCCTTTTGCTATGCACATACATTACCCATTGCCTCTCATGCCAGACATTTTGACAAGCACCTCTTGAAACATTTGTCTTAACAAAAGGCCACTCATCATGAGTGCATGCCTATGTTTGACCTCGACTGAAGCAGGCTACGGCTGGGAGGGACTGACAGACAAGAGAGCAAGCAAGAGAATTCTCTGTCGGCTTTGACGAGACCTTGGGGTGGACTGCATTTACAGCTACGCTTTCACATAAAACATTCAACCTTATATTGTCTGTGCGCATGACATGTCTTCATTTTGCTTTATGATAATTGCTTTGAAAGAAATCAAAAGTTTGGTTCATTAATAGATTTGAATAAAACACGTTTCTGCAAATAGACGATAATTTCATGAGCGGTAGCTCTGAGAAATCTATCTCTGAGATTTCTGTCACCAAACTGGGTTCGTGTCCTCTGTGTTCCTCAAAGAACTGAAATTTTATTTTGAAGAATCTACTGCAGCATGACTTCCCAAGAATATTGTCCCCTGTTATTCCAGGAAGATCCGCAGAACACAGTCAAAAGTTTTCAGGGGGACGATATCTTCAGCAGAGAGAATTTCAAAGGCGGGACATTTTTTCGGCGTCCTTCATCTCTGCTGTGTTGATGTGGCAGTAAAAAAAATCTTAGAGACTGTTTCTCAGAACCCGACGTGACAAAAAGTATACACACGGCTGAAACCACCAAAACAACGTGACAAAATATGTCACCTTTGTAATTTGGGTTTATTAAATAAAAGTAAAATACCTTGTATATCTTGTATTTTGTGTCACTGAGATACACTACAGTCGGTGAACACTGCTCCGAGACGTGACCACATCAATCTCAACTTCTGAAGAAAACAAAAGGATATGTGCACAGTGAGTGTGATCTTTACACTCGGCCCCCGATCACCACCAGCCACAGGCGAACAGAGGATGATATTGTGCGCCAGCCGCAGCTGCTCTGAGGAGGGGAGCCTACTTTTTGTGTTTCCCCTTCATCAGTAAGAAAGAGCATTTGATACTGGTTCCCACAGACACTAACACACTCCTGTTCCTGTGAGTCTCATTCACCCACGGCACATACCCCACCCATGCGTCTCCCTACACTAAATTTCCCGAATTTCCGCAGCTTGCATGCCACTCCCACTCACGTCCTCCGCTCTGCATATACCCTGCACATGCCCTTTTCTATCCCTCCCTGTGGTCATCTAAACTGCCCGTGCTGAAGAGTTGGAAGCATCTCTATATTTACTCCATCTCCACCCTACTTCCACCCCGGCAGCCAGTGCTATGCATCTTTCATCTGCAGGGCTGGATGACCTATATTCTTAGTCTGGCCCCCATGCTGCCATAGTTCACCGCTGCTCCACTCTATTCCGCTGCTCTTGCACTGGCCCCAGGCAGCAGGCTGTGGGTGTGGCAGCCGGGCTGAATTAGAATGGGCACTGCAGGCAAAGAAACCCATTCAAAGCAATCCATCTTGGCTGTCTGGAACACGGCGAATTTCAAGACTGAAGTGGCAAAACAAAACCACATTGCATTGAGGTAGAATACAGAGATGAAGGAACGGGCCCTACCGTGCTGGTGCCATAATAAATATTTCAAAATTCGACTGTTTGGGAAGAGCTGCTCTATTATACACTCAATGCTTGTGAATATAGGTCAAAGCGGCTCTAATAGCACATGACCCAGTTTACCTGTTTTTTTTTTTTTTTTTCCCACAGTGCTGTTGTTGCTAACTAATTATCACTTGTTAAAAATTTTCTGTGGACTTATAAATACACAGATCAAACAGAGCACAGAGATTACTCCGTAATGAAGCTAATTTGCTAATCAAGGATGCATTCTTTATTCAGTGCTTATTGCCCCTGACACGTGAAGTTGTTTGTTTTTTCCTGCTCGGCAGTGAATATACAATCATATTCCCCCCTAATCCAGGTCAGTAGGTTGACATTGCACTGCGCTGCTATCATGCTGCTCCACACTGCCTAATCACCGTTATTACCATTCGTTCTGAAATGGTTCTCAACGCCGTCTATTTTTACACATTATTAAAATTTACCTCCCACATCACTCGCAAAGGTAACCGAGTAGGTGTGATATGAAATTCTGGAAATTTACTGAGAGAGGCTGCTGACATTTGTACATTAAATGGATTGTTTGTGTTATCACATGAGACAAAGCAGATATTTCCTCTACTTTTGGTTCTATTACCTGACCCAGAGTCTTGGAGGATACAGGTTTCGCAGCAGCGACACAGACACGCATACACGCATGCTGATGCGTAAGCTTAACTTGTTTACCCGTAAGCTAACAGGGTTTAATCATTTACAGTTAATCCACAGAAGCTGTTTAGAGAGCTGCTCTTTTTTTAACAGATGTCACCACACTCTGCTTGTATATATTTCTGACTGACTGTGTGTCACCACATAACGTAGTGTTTTTTTGTTTTTCCTGTTCATCCTGCTGTCCATCTATCCATCCATCCATTCATCCATCCATCAAAAAGCTTTTCCGGTGTGTTCAACCTTGTGGAAAACAAGGGAATCATGTAAAGTGGATGCTAGATAGCGCAAACAACTGCAGGCGGGCTCCATCTCAATGGCTGAGCAGTTCAAAACAATTTCCTAAGTGTGTACTATTTCTGGATAAAACGGCTCTTCTTCAACGGTGGCCCTGATGCATTCAAAAAATGTAGACGAAATCTGAGTAAAATCGATCTTCGGGGCAGCTGCTCAAATTTGAAACGCTACATTTATTTATTAAGAATCAATGTCCACGCTTACTTGCCCATACGGAGTAAAGCCATGGCAGCAACAAGGAGAAATGATGATTAGATGCTCCTTTCCCCCATGGTATGATTTGTATTGCTAATGTAGCTGCTCTGTGCAGCAGAGCTGCTGAGTCACGGTCGTTCCCATACCCCTGGAAAGTGACCTCTCTTTGGGTTGGAGACAGGTGTCTGCCCCTTCCCCCCCAATGGCAAGACCCTCAGCCTGAGTGTCACACACACACACACACACACACACACACACAAATTAATATAAACACAAATGGCAGCTTCCGGGTTAAGGGGTCACTCTGACATGCACAGGCCAAGCTGTCATGTCAGGCTTTATTAAGAGCCTGGATGTCTGGGAGATTTAATTAGCATGCCCTATGTGAGGTAAGTCCCTTGTGCTGAAGCAGGTTAGGTGCTGGGGTAAAGTAGGGTCTAATAATATGTCTCTGACTGGAGCAGGGCCAGGGCTGAGCCATGCTTGGTTAATGCTCAGAGCTACCAGTGACACACTGGCCTGGCTTTCCCAATTTGGATGTCTAGCAGCCCACTGGTGGCAAAGTAGGGATGACCTAGAGTTCATGTGAGGGAAGAAAACTGTTAGCCAGTGTGGCTAACACTCTGCAAGGACAAGATCATATGCTCCCTCGGGATATACCAACAGGAGAGAAAGAACTGAGGCATCTACCTGAAAACTGTTCATAACATAGATTGTAATATGCAATGTGTTTGTTTTTTTGTGATCTGCATGAAGCATTCCTTTTGCACGGGCTCTATAATTATAATCAAAATAACTCAAATGTGATATCACACACAGCACTGCTTCAAAAAACTTGAAGGGCTGTGTCATTTTGGCACAGCCTTAAAGAAAACTAGACTGGCCTAATGGGGATTTTGCAAAAAGGTTTTTTTTTTTTTTTTTTTAACTTGAAATGCTGTGACTGCACCACCATTCAACTTTTAATGAAAATTGGACAGACAATTTATCATGGCCCGACTGCTACAGTCCTGATAGTATTAGTGGATTTTGTTGGTGCAGTCAAATATACAAATGAATGAAATACAAATGTTTTTTTGTGCCAAATCACTCCGGGTAATGATGAGCACATTAACCCTGTATGGGACGAGGAACCTTCTATGGAAACTTTAAAAACGCCTCTGAATGAAGGAGCAAGAATCACGTGACTTCCTCCAGCCGATCAGCGAAGCTCAGGCTACGAGCCAGAGTGTATCAAAGCTTCTTGTTTATCTAGAAATCGAGATTTTTGTGCCTCTACTGGATCTCACACTAACCATAACCCTTTTTGTGTGTGATATTTTGACCTGAAGTGTATATATATATATATATATATAAATATTTTATCCACATGTTTTTGTGACTTGGATTTTCAGCCTAAAACCAATAACACCACAGGGTTGAAACTTTCAAGTATTTCAATGAGTGCCCCATAAAGGGTTAATACTATTTGAATAGTTTTATGTGAAGACATCATCTCCAGATCATTTCCCCTTCCGATACTTGACTGTCACCTTTCTGCTCCACCTTTTCTCATCTAGCACCCTTTTGGCATTCAAAACAACACCTCTGTGCAGTTTGGTTGTAGCTACTGCCATCCTGCTCCAACTACTCTGATGATATTGTATCAGCGAATGTGTTATTGCAGGTGATGTGTCTGAGTGTGTAACACATGGCTCTCCAGAGACAACTTTGTCTTTGATGTAGCTGCCAGCCAGCTAGTTGGATGACTGATCAGCTGTTTCTGAAATGGGGACGAGAGGCTATCAGGGATTTTAGCTCCACAGCCACAGGCAGATGGTGTTGTCTGTACACACACACACACACACACACACACACACAGGCATAGACATACATTTCAAGAGACTGCAGAACGCGCCAGCGTTCAACATGTACGCACATACAAACACGCTGCTGTATAACCTGCGCTCACACGCAGATCCATAGACACACAACATCTCTCTCAAGAGGCAATAGGTCCAGCATGACTAATTAAACACACACACACACACCAATACAGCACCCTCTCAGACATTGTAAATTACTGTGGCAATAATTGCATTAGTGCAGTAAGTAAATTAAATGGTTGTATGCTCGCAGGCTCTGCAGCAGGACTGGGTGCAGGATGCTGTTGTAACCCTCCCAGTCTCTGCCATGTTGTCAGCTGCTCCGCTGTCACACACCATTACCTGGAACTAGCTACCATTTCACAGACGCACATGCACACACACACACACACACACATACATATATATATATGTACACATATACAATACACATGCCAGCACACGGAGACCTTTGTAGTTTGTTAGAAAAGTTTATTGAACATTTTCTTAACTGTGTCAAGCTGTAATTCAACAGCACATGTATTATTCACAGCTCTTTGCCAACTCGCCCTTGTTTTTTTCTTCTGCAGCAACATGCAGCTTAGCGTACAACACCTGGGAATACTAAGCAGGCAGCCATGCAGATACAGTACAGATGGATAACACTATAGCAAACTTGCCTGCCTGTCATTATGTCCAGACAAACACACACACACACGCGCACACAGAGACATATATTGGTAAGAGAGTCGTAGTAAGCTCAGGCAGCCAGGTGTAGAGGGTGTAAGCTTTACTATCAGTCACTATCAGGAGTCACATCACGTCAGGGGTGCTTCTGGTCACAAGCTAGGGGCTTAGCCAGCTGGACGCCTGTGACCTGTTAAACAGCTGATAAGCCCTCTCAGCATGTCACCTAGTGAGCTTTGTACATGTTACAGAAAAGATTAAGAAAACTTTAAATTATGCTGTGTCTTTCAAAAGCCTTAAAAGGTGGAGCACAATATTACGGAGTCCTACAGTCATATGGATTTAAATGCAAGCTGAAAATCTAATTTATGGCACTGCATTAGACTGTACAGGTGTTCATATTGCATCAAGACCCTGCAGATTTAACTCGGGAACTAATTATTATACAACATAAAACAATAACAAAATAAAACACCGGGAGCCAAAATGCTGGCGCAAGCCTCAAGAAATAACCAGCTGGGAAGACGCAGCAGACCTACTTAAAAGTCAAGCCAATTACCAGATGAATTCCAGCTAAATTCACATGCCCAGTTGAGGAGCCTGACCTAGATTATAATAATACTTTTGTGTGTTCATCAGCTTATCGTAATCATGAACAGGCCAAGAAGCTGGTTTACGGTGTTATCTGCTGACTCAAACCCCAAACCCCTGCTAGCTCTGGGACCAATGTGTCTGAATATAGTTATTTTATTTTACCAAACGCACAGCAATCAGTCAAAAACACAAAGCGATAACTTCATTTCACTGCACTTTTCATCAAATGTCTGTTTGTGTCAGACAGGCCTGGGTAAAGATATTGATTTGAAAATAGGAGGAGAGGGGGGGCAGGTAATGGTCAGGACTAATCAAACATAAAGGGAGCGCCCAGGATGGGGGGTTGAGCTCAATATCATGGAATGAAAGCCATCTAGATACAAGGAAAAATCCATTAAGTAGGTAAGCTAATGGGAGCACATTGACAGCCATCCACATTTTTGCTGTCATACCAGAGTTGGGCAGAGGTCATGATACCAAAACTGTCCAATCCCATTTAGACACGGGGATCTAGGCAAGAGACAGTGTCAATGCACATGAGCTGGAATGAGATCAAACCAAGAAAACAGCCACAATTACCACCACAGCCTGAGCTGGCATCCCTCCGAATGATTATGGGGCCATCTGATGCAGCTTGAGCACAAACGGTGGAATACATTTTGTCGGGAAGGCAGTGGAGTCGGCACAAAGCCAAAAACTATTGATTGAATGAGGTTATCTTTTAAGGTGTGGCAGCTGGGGCATCTTTCATTGTTTTCTGTTAACCACTACCATAACATTTTAGAATTAATGCTTGTTTTCTTTGTTAGAAATAAGTTTACACAGAAGCCGGATCAAAAAGAAGGACTTTTTTAAAAAGCCAATCACAGTTCAGGAGATCATTTTTAGGGGGAATGATTGCTCTCCGTGGAATCTCATTTACATTTTTCTTTGGGATTGTCTCCTATATGGAGATGATGGAGTAATTTATGCTTGTTACTGGGCTGTCTGCTCCAGTTTTGAACTGAATATGCTATTGTGGTGTGACTTATTTCCTTCTTGTGTGTGTGTGTGTGTGTGTGTGTGCATGTGTGTGCGTACAGTACACAGTGTGTGAAGCATCTGAAGGTGTCTTAATGCCTGAGGCAAACTGGCACACTCAGCAGATGGGAGGGAGAGTGATCCCCTGTTTGTTGACAGTGCACTTAAACGCACATATATGTGCGTGTGGGTCTGTGTGTGTGTCTGTATGAGCGTGCGTATGTGTGTATATGCGTGAAATCGCACGTCATGAACCAGCTCCGGTGAGTAGTAAATAAATCATAAACAAGATGCTCATCCCATAGATCGGTCAGATCCGCCCGCTTCTATATTTACAGAAGTGTGTGCATGTTTGTGTGTGTGTGTGTGTGACATAGAGAGAGAGAGAGAGAGAGACACGCAGGCTTTGAACTTCATAAGTATTGAGGTTAATACATGGATGAATTATTAATTTCCATCAGTGGCATTCTGCAGAAATCAGAAAAAAAAGACTGATTGGATGTAAAGAGAGAAAAACCCAAAGATACGTGCAGGTGAGTGATGTCGGACGACTGAAATTCACACTTCTATCTGAGAGGAAGACACAGTGAGCGAGGCAGATGGAGACAACGATAGAGAATCAGAAAGAAATGACGTCCTCCATTAATGTTTCATAAAGCTCTCAGAACTGTGAAGGATTCATCAAATCCAGAAGGAGGTCTCTGGCCTCTCTCTTCTGTGCCCGGCATTTATTCTCTCCATCTCTCTTCATCTCTCTCTCTCTCTCTCTCTCGCTCTCTCTCTGTACTTACACACACACACACACACACACATTCAAGAAGGTTATATAAGAGCATAGATAGAATCAGCTGCAAAGTTATCATCATCTGGCTTTTCATTTACCAGTCCTATTAGCCCCATTACCCTCTCAGCCAGACCCTCTGCTTGCCCTTCTGCTTGCTTTTCACAGCAAAACCATGATTATCTTTCTAAAACTCGTCTATTCCAAATGTGTTCAGCTGCTTCCCACAATTCTAATACTTGGCTGGATGTGCTCTCTCCGCTGGCTGGCGCGCTTGCTTGTTTGCTTGCTAGCTGGTCGGCTGACAGCATAACTTGCTGGTGGCTACCTGGCCTGTTGGGTCATTTATGGTGCATGCAAGTGATGAATTCCACCGTGGATGAGGAGAAATCAGATGGCTTGGCCTCCAAACACCCCTCCATGTGAACGCAAGGGGTGTCTTACTGCACATCCGAATCATCGGAGCAGCATGCAGCAGAGAACGTCCGGCACGCAGAGATACATGAATACGCACAAAACAGAGATTATGAATAATTATGTTCAGAGATCCTTCATTTAGATCAAAGCAAGTTGGCACCAATTTGGTCACATTCATTAGGAGCCATGTTTAATGCATGTCAGATATTTTGAAACGCTGTGGTATGTTAACGAGGTGCTGCAAGTTTGGACGAGTGAGCGGAATACGGCTAATTATAATTCCAACATGGAAAAATGTGTGCGCGCGCGTGAATGTGTTTATTCACACGCAGTGGCGCGCATTGTAATCGAGTACTTCTAATGCGGTTCATTTCATTTCACGCGCGATGCTGCCTAGTGTGTTTGACAAAGAAAAACGCCCAGGGCGTAATGTTTAAGTAAGAGCGAGGAACAACAGTGGGATCTCCCACAACTGTGATAAGACTGATGTCTCTCCTGATAATAACACCACAGGTTTATGCAGCGGTATGCTTCTTCTTCTTTTTTTCCACTGGAATATGAAATCCACAAAGTAATAAACAACATTAAAGGCCAAGTGTGCGTCTGACAGTATGTGTAAAGAGAATATACCTAAAAATAAATTGCCCTCAATTTAGCGCAGCATCCGAGGAATTATGTACGCGTTGGACGATTTCACACTTCACCTCCATCGCATCCTCCTTCACCTTTTTACGACCAGTAACTTAACTCAGCGTTAACTGTAATGAAACACGCGCTAGTGGCAGTCTGTCATAGCCACTCCCGTTAATGTACTGTGATTTTTGCTTTTTTTTATATTTTAAACAGTCCACTGAAGATAACTTTTCAATCTGTGCGGCTTCTACTTTTGTTGTCCTTGGTATCCATGCCATACTGTGAGACAGAGATGTGAGTGAGGAGAGCAGCAGCATCAGAGCCACTACAAACAAAAAACAAAAAAAATGAACGAACTGATTGGGAAGGCTGACTCTGTGCTGGGGACTGCTCCGGAGCCCGAGGAGCTGGTTGTTCAGAGAGAGAGAGATGCTCCATAAACTTCTCATCATAATGGACAGTTCACACTCCCTCCATGACCTACTGGTCAAGCAACAGAGTGCGTTCACTTAGAGACTCCTGCTACTCTACTCTAAAAAGGACCGCTACAGGAAGTCAATGCTCACTGCCATTATAAATCTATAATGACTCCCCTCCATGAAGGCAGAGAGACTCATTCTGTGGATTTGGATATGGACGTATAATAGATAACTTGCACTGACTCTTCCTCTGATGCTCTTCCTTCTCTCAGACTTTTAATACTATAGCTACTTACACTTATCTACCTCATGCCTTTGTCTATATCTTATGCTGTTTGCTTGTAACTGCAGCTGTAATACTCAAATTTCCCTATCCATAAGGTACTCTATCTATGTGTCTGTCTTTGAAACTTGTCTTTCTACACTTTTGTCTGGGGACAGTGGTTCATTTAAGGTGCCTCTGTGTCTCCTCAGGTGTGGTGCATGTAACAGATACATCAGCAGCACAACATATGCTGTCTGCGTGCTGTGGCCCAAGGTAAATGAGGTTTTGGTTATTAAGGCAAGTCAAGGAAAAATATATCAAATGAAAAACAATAGAAGGTAGAAAGAAAGCAGCAAACTCTGAGAAACAATAGAAAACTACAAACTTCAATCAGCATTGATTTATTTTATTTTTCTTCCATCAGTTGCGTCCAACATCTGTTTCACCTGTTGTGCCTCTGCTGCATGTATACAGTGTAAATCAGCCTCAGGCGAGACGCCATTTCATGAAAGACAGCTCATCAAAATGATTGGCAAGTATTAGTACATGATCTTGCTCATGTGAGGGGGAGTATAGGACAGCACTAAAAATATACAATTCTGGCCTGAAGGCAAGAAGGTGTGTACTGTACCTTTACAATATGTACACATTCCCCCACGGCTCCCGGATATTCCCTGACGACAGACCATATTGAAGAACGAACGCTCAGAGCTCGCAATGAGAGCAGGACATGACCTCTGGTAGAATTAACATGCAAAGCAGTATGAGATGGGAATGTGGATAGCTCAGTCTTGTATTGCACAAGCAATTAAAATCCTGTGTTACATGAGCAAACAAATACAGCCTGTTAAATCTTTAATGGAAACAAGAAGAGTAGTGTTGTTGTGAAATAACTAAGCTCTTATTGTTCCCCTGAAATGACTTACACTAGCATTTAATTTAGCTAAACACTGCCTGTCCTTCCAAAGGTTAAAAATCTATCATACAGACCAATAAAATAACAGACGGGGGGATGCTTTGAAGGACACATATAGCCGTCTTTAAAGTACAAACGGATAGGTCTGATGAAACCTGCAGATCAATAATAAATTAAAGACTGCTCCAGCCACTTCACACTAAAATGACTCCCTGGAGGTGATGCCAACAAAGTCTCTTTATCTCTCCTAAGGAGCTACCCTCTTGATTTTATCTCTCTTTCCAATAAGTTGCGTGCTCCCGTACTGAGACTTACGCTGTTGAAAACCTAGTGCAATGACTACCATGCCTTTTTTTAAATAATAAAAAAAATATATATATATATATATGGTTTCAAATCAATCTGATCGACATTTCTCATGGTAGTATTTTACAAATATAATCAGATAAGTTTCCCCATTTTCATGCTCCACGCTAAAAAGTCAATAACAATCGCACAATACTGCAGAATTCAGAACATGGCCTAATGCAAATGTTTGAAAGACTGACCAGCATTGTGCCTGCAGCACTACTATTTCTTCGCTGCTTTTGTTCTGAGGCAACGGCATTAGCAGAATGTACTACTCCTGGAGTTATTGAACAGAATGCATTTCTTTATCTGCCAGCCCCCCCTCAAAAAAAAACCCAGCAAACATCCACCTCTTCTGAGAAGGTAAGGTTCCCCTGAGAAAAACACCCAGTTCAAAAGAAGGAGTGCTAGAAAACACTAGTAAACGACAAACAATGGGAGAAAAAGTGGTGCACTCGTCTCAGGGGAGTTTCAAGTGAGTGAGCAAGTGCAGAAAGCATGCAGCTTTTCCTTAAAAAGAGAGAGAGAGATAGAGAGAGAGTAATCAAAAACAATGTTGACATGACATGCGGTTCATTCTTTGACAGGATTGAATAAAATCTCGTTTGAAACTGAATTTTTTTATTCACATCAAGACGTTTCAGCAAGCATTTCGACTGAGCTCGTATCCAGATTATTAGTGAACTCTGACTGACATTTAAGATCCAATTTTGAAGCAAATATTTAAATGCATGTAAATAATTTGGTTGTATATTGTCATGTCTGTTTAACGGAGTTTTCAGAGAGTGCTCTATCCTCCGTGATTAGAGGATTAAACAAGTGAATGGCTGATGCTGAAGCTCAACGTTTACTTCTTTAGTCATTCAGAATAAATCCCTGACTCGCTCACTCTCTTGTCCATGGACGCTTTCTCTGCTGACCATTCTGCTTCAGTATGTTTATTTCTCTTCCTGCCTGTTTTCTGCTGTGGCAGGAGTGTGTTCATAAACAAGCTGGCCGGGTGAGGTGGTAGCAGCCAGGTGGCCAAACATGCAAGGATGAGCATCTCTGAGCAGGGCTGAGACAGAGTCTCCCGTCTCTGTTATTTGCCCAAATTTACTACTGGTGGTGTTGGGCATGTGGTCATGCCAAGAGCATGTTGTTCACATGGGTCAAACGGGTCATCCCAGCCCGAGTCAAGCCCCTTCCAGCTAGGGAAGCCACATCTACACGAGGCTGGAGATAAGACGAATGACAGGGGAGGTCATTAAAAACAGGAACACCATCGCTGCTCTCACTCAGCCCGAATATGAATCATGCAGTCAACTTGGATATGTGAATGTGCCGACACATATGATTCTCAGGAGAGGAAGCCTTTGCCTGTTGCTTGGCTCTCTCTTTTCTGGCAGGAACCATTGAAATGCAGACCGAGGGGTATGGATAATGGACTGTCCCACAGTGGCACAGCGTTCCACACACTCTCTGCCATTCCCGCAGACAGCCACTCCCGCTGTAGTCTGCACTACACATCCCCTCTTTTCAACCCCAGAGAGGTGCTGGCAAGTGGCCAACCATCACTGAGTGTGTGCGAGTGACTGTATATATGTGTGCGCGCGTGTGTGTGTTTGTGCGCGTGTTTTTGTGTGGGAACGTAGGAAGCGCTTGCTCGCCAAGAGCTATGCTTATTAATGCCCTACTAAGTGCTCTCCCCTTTCTCTCACTCTTCTGCTCTCTCCTCCACTCCTCCCCTCCTCTGCCCATCTCTCCAGCCTTCTGAGTGGTCATTGCTGAGAGAGAAGGAGGTGGTGGTGGTGGTGGTGGTGGTGCTGGGGGAAAGTACACGAACAAAAAGCAGAATATGAGAGGAAGTACACTAGTGGGCTTCGACAATGCTGAGCTCTCCCGCTGTCTCCCAGCTGCCTCCTCTGTTTGATGCTGAGGGCGATCGATATATTCAACTCAGAAATACACCTCAGATTGTCTCGCGCTGGTCACGCTAACCACATTCATCATAACCAACCAACTTTCACCATATTCAACAATATTGGAATACAGGACCACTGCTAAGCACAGCTGGTAACCTCAATTGAAATGCCAGCATCACACACACACGCACAAAAGTTCTTTCTTCACCAGATCCCCACAGCTGAAATTGTGCTGCATGCACTCACACACTCGGGCATGCTTAAGTGCCTCCATAACTTTGTAACAAGTACAGAGAGCTACAGAATTTCTGTGGTTGCCTTCGTGCTCGGGCCTAATGTTATTCTAATAGTTCAGCTTACAGCAGCTGAGAGTGTCATTACTCTATATGAGTCTGTTCTCCGAGTGTGTGTTAAGGTGGCGGTGTAATGAGACACCTGGGGCGAGGCATAAAGAGGCCCATAGCTCCTGTCGGAGAGACATAGGGTAGAGAGAGACCAGAGCTAGTTTAAGCATATTTAAGGGCACCATAAAGAGAGCTGGGCCTCTTCCATCGACTTGAAATATGGTCGAGTCTTGTTGTTGTTTTTACTGGTTAGACTTCACTATCTTCCCCTCCATACTTCTCTCCTTCCACTGGGCATGAAAGGCGGTGTGCCATCTTGCCCTCCGGGCACTCTTGTCTGATTAGGGAAAGGAGGTTTTTGTGGCCATGGCATCTGGCAGGGTCGGCCCACATATGAGAAACAATGGCGTATACATTCTCCAGCACAGAGCAAACAGGGAGAGACGCTCCTACTGGACCTAAGTGAAAGAACCACATGAATGCAAACAGACCCCGGTGCTGCAGAGTGGACCCCCTGAATGAGGGGTCCTGTTTGATTTAATCCCAGCAATGCGCCCTGAACCTCACGCACACACAGATTTCACAGGCATTACGCGGGGCTGCTGTTTGCACTGAGGCTATAGCACGACGAAGAGAGGTAACCCACTGAGGATGCCAAAGGTTTGGATTTTCCCATGATAGCAACCACTCTCACTGGATAGAGGGTGAGTAACCAGGAAGGAATCTGTCCCTTTTCAATGGCCACTGAAAAGGGAGCTGTGAAATTGTCCGAAATTTCACTGTGTGTAAACAGAGGGCTGCGGGGGGAACCCAGGGACCCTGCCTGGGCCAGACTCAACTGCTTCCCTGGACTCTTTCTCTACCTCTCTTTCTCTCTCTGTCTGTCTTTGCCCCTCCTCCCTTTTTTCACTGCCGGCTCCTGTCTCAAATTAATTTTCTTTCTGTCTGTCCCCCCTCCCCACTGTGAACAAGTCCCACACTGCGAGGACACAGGAGCATTTTTGCACGCTACTCTCAGATGGCATTAATTAGTTTTGAGCTTTTCTTATCGAGAGACAGATGCTAAATACTTAAATAATAAGCAGAGCACAGACTGTGTTTACCTCCCAAAGCAGACATAATAGAGAGTGAGGGTGGCAGAAGTAGAAAAAGACACCTGCCTAAATGTACTGTATCCATTCTTGTATCCAACTTTATCTGACGCAAACGCCCAAAAGTGCGAGTCCGTTGCTCCACTTAAACAATTTGAGTCATCCTCGACTCTGAGCGAGCGTGACCACACGCAGGAATTTCCCTAAACTTTTCGGCCGTTGCTAGGTGACGGCTTCAGCTCCTGTGAGCACGCTGTGTGAATGAGGCGGGGGGTAACTAATGTCTTCACCCAGTGACCACGCTCTCAACAGACTGCTCTTGTCCAGTTAAAAAAGAAAAAAACCCAAAAAAACATTATGCTACTTCCTCAATGCAATCAAACACACTGCGACAGGCGGGCTGAAAAGCGCTAACACTCAACATGTGCTGCCTGATATTTTCAAAGATGAACGCTGAAGTGCAGTGACACCGCAAAAATGTCTGTTTCGACAAGCCGCTGAACATTTTTCCTTCTTGTTTTTGAAGCAAATTATGTTAATTAGCCAGAGAGGTGACACATTTTCACTCGTTTTCTCCATTACTCAAGGTCGCTTTATTTGTATCAGTAATAGAACAAAGTGATTAGCCTTATTATGATGAGTTTCCAGGCGATTGATGCTAAGAATAATCAGGACAATACAGCAAACAATTTCCACAATCAGCGCAATTAACAGAATTTCCATGAAGAGAATATAAGATTTCCAGAACTGAAGGACAAAGAGAGAAGCAGGGAAACAGAGATTAGCACTGACTGATTATTTTTATGCGAAAGGATGCAGTCTGTGGGCTGAGGTTCAGTCGTGACGTACCTTTGCACTGCCAGAGCGCCTCTCGTCACACGCATGTATGCATGTACAGTATGTGTCCACACGTACCGCAGACAGACACGCAGGCTGTGGAAGAAACTCTAAGTAAAAACAAGTGCATCTCAGTGAGGGGAATAAAAATACCTCCCAGTCAGCATGGTATCTGTCTGCTATCACACAGCCTCTGCAAAGGCTCCCTCATCTATATTCTTGACAGACTTGATGTTTCGTCCATTTGTTTTAAAACATACATTTGTGTCAAATGAATGACGCTATAATCAATCACTCTGCCAATGTCAGAGTCAATGGCAAAACCATCCCCAACTTCTTTTTTGAACTCCACTATTTACCATCAGAGAGAGGAACTGCTCAATAACCACTCTGCCTCATAATTTGGAGCATGGCGAGGCTCCCTCTGCTCAGTTTACTCCCTTTAAATGCATTTAATTCATCTTAACGGAATAAATATGGCAGGGAATATGAGAAATGGCTCCAGAATTAGAGCTGTGCTCCTCAGCTAAATCATATTTTAGTGCACTTACAATACCTCTAAAAGCCTGGGTGATATGTCCTCGCAGCAAGAGTGATGGCTCGCGGGACTGTGGGGTAGAAAGAACAGCTTGAGACTGCTCATTTCAAACCTTTAAACCAACCTAAAATACCAGATGCTCATGCTAAAATGCTCCTTCAATGTGCTTCTGCCATCTCTTTTTTGTGCCAAATGCTCGGAGGTCTGTGTCTGAGGGATATAATCCATATTCTTAAATTAAATGTACCTTGAAAAAGTGAACAATAGTTCCAAATGAATTGAAATCCTGCACATTCTTCTGTTTCATGAAGAGAAAAGAGTTTTTTTTTCTTTCTTTTTTTACCTGATGAGCAGAAAGTCACACACACACACACACAAAACACTCCTTTTTCGGCCTCATTAATGGCGGCTCAGTTTGTTCACTATTTCACTGTTTTTTGTCAACCACACTTTGTCTGGGCTTTGTGCCAATAATCTTTAATTGTAATAGCCTAACACAGCTGAGGAGGGTGTGGTATGCAAATCTCAAAACATGCCTGCTCTACATGTCGGAGTTTCACCACTTTTACATGACTGCGGTTGAAATGGCACACATGAAACGCTGTTCGCTTCAAGAATGAATCACGGGCCATTTCTTGGCACAATGGCCTTCTATATTGCTCACTTGCCATTGAGACTGCCCGTACTGTCTGGGTAAAGTCTTGGAAACAAGTTGCAAAACAGCAACTACTGCCACATCCCCTTTGGCCAAAGGTTTGTTATTCTGAGCGTCATGACTCATTATTTGACGAAGGTTTCTTGAAAATCCATGGCTGTCATCCTTAACCCGCTAAAGCAACATACTCTTAATCATTGCGTTGGCATTCATGTCTGTGTCTAAATAAATTGACAGTTAAAAATAAGTAGCGGGCGTCTCATTTAACAGTGTTCACTTGCTTTTTCGGTTGTAAGTCATAGTCTATGAAAATAAATCAGATTTGGAATAAATATTTGACCTAAACGTGTCAGCTCAGCAGTTGCTTTCAATTTCTTAAGGAGGATTTTTTTTTTTTCTGTTCTCTATTTTGCCGAGGAATGTCAGAAAAATCTTAAAACATTTCTAAAAGGGCTAATGATGGAGCTCGACTATTCATCAAGTGACGCCGAAGTGAATGTCCCTTCAAATTCACACTATTATTCATTTGTCAGTTCAGATAAAAACGATTTCAATGCGCAATGCGTGAGAAAAGAGAGGAGACAGTTTAATGAAACCTTAATCATTGTGTCACAACACAACACAACACAACACAACACAACACAACGCGGCTCTTTGTGTCCGTTCCATTGTAAGGATATGTTGATACTGCATTTGTAATGACATGCTTCTTGGTTTAAAGGTCTGCTGTGTAAGATTTATGAGGCTCTATTTACAGAATGTGGCAGAAATGAAACATAATACAGCATAACTATGTTTTAATTAGTGTATAAATCACCCCAAAAAAGACTTGTTATGTTTTGTTACCTTATAATGAGCCCTTTATATCCGTGTGTGTCCTCTTCTCTGCCATGTTGAACCACCATGTTTCTACAGTAGCCCAAAACAAACCAAACGCTGGCTCTAGACGGGGGGCTTTCACATTTTTTTTTGCCATCAGAGTTTCTCACTAAGAAGACGAGGGCGAGGTGAGGCGGTTGCTATCAGCAACTATACAGCTAGATGCCACTAAATCCTACACACTTGTCCTTTAAGAGTCTTTGTCGGAAGTGCTAATAGAGTTTGTAAGCAGCATCCTAACTTCTGATTTGCTTGTTTAATGCTCTGATCGCTCCACATTTCCTGACTGAAGCTTGTCCTCCGAGGGGCTCGGATGGTGGCCGCATCAGCTTGACTTTAATCCAGACTCCTCCTCTGACGTCTGATATGGTTATTTCCCCTGCTCTTATCTGAAGAGTTGTTCTCTATAACAACATTTTTTTTTAAAGCGGGCATTAAGAGGCTTAGAAGCAGCAGTGCTTTAGCAGCCAAAAGGTCACTTTTGCAAATTGGGTTCATTAATCTTTTCGTGTATGGCAGCCCCAATGGGACACTTTTCATACACAGACGCAGATTAAAATGGGGAAAGCGCTCGTAGATTAGCCTGAAAAAAAGAAACTCTCGGAATGATAAAGACTCTTCAGACGAAGTTGAGACTCGGCTCTCTAAAGTCAGATTGCCAGTTTCACTCATATCAGAAGAGACGGAGAGAGAGACGCTGCACAGTGGTAAGGGACGGGGGGATGTATGAGCCTGGAGTGGAGTTTGACTGAGCTATGATTATACCATCACAGATGATTATAGTTAGGCATTCCTCTGACCCAGTGCATGACAGAATCTCTCACTTTCTTCTCTCTTTTTATTTCACTCTAGATCTCTGGGCCTGTGCCAAATGCAGTAAAACACCTGCTCAAGCAACAAGAAGTGATATGGGCCCCTAGCTGGTGCTCTGTAGTAGAGGTAAGGATATCTTTTAACAGACCTATGGGCTGCAGAGACAGTGCCAGGGAGAGAGTGCCAGGCCTGTATATATATTACCGCAGGCACAATGACATCGCCCTGCTGAAATACAAACCAAAAGAGCAAAAATAAATAAAAATAGTGGACACCAGAAACCAGTCCTAGAGCAACGGTTCCCAAGGTTTTTCTTGTCTGATGCACCCACATATCAGACCCAAGTATCCCCTCATCATTTTCCACCCATTGTGTTCCGAATGTGTTCATTTCAATTGATTTTAAAGTGGACGCTGAGTATAGAAGTGGATATTGTTACAACAGTTTTTCATAGAATTGAATTATCATTTTTTAGGTTTGGTTTGGCCACGTTAGTTATACCTCCCAGTTTAAAATACTTTTACCACTTAAGATTAAGATTGAATCACAAAAAAATACAAAGCTGGTAAAAAAGTAAGGTATAATTATATTTATATTATAGATTGGAAATAAGTCCATCCATCTATTATCTGTAACTGCTTATGCTCATAAAGGTCACAGTGGGGCTGGAGCCGGGGTACACTGAAAATAAGTCAGTCAACAGAAAAGCTAAACTATGTTAGTAATCGATTTACTGTTAAATATTTGTACACGAACATACAAACAATTCATGGCTGCAGCTTATCAAACGTGAGGATGTGCTGCTTTAGATGACAGCAAGCTGAATATCAACTATTGATCAGACAAAACAAGCAATTTGATCAGCAGACTAATCCATAATTTTAAAAGTAATTAGTTGCAGCACTATATATCAAATCTTTACAAATTAGCTGCATTTTAACTACAACTAAAATGCTGCATACATGTTTATTTTTTTCTTAAAGGTAAAAGTTGGTATCACATTAATTTGTAATACTGGAGGAATCATTTCTGTTTTCTCATTAGTTGAGCTTCTTGACTTTCCACATGCACCCTGGCAAATGTAGAAATACCCCATGAGGCACGAAGAACCTCTGTTTTGGATTCACTATATGAAATTCACTGGCCGGCGCTGTTGTCATCGGACCACAAAACAAGATAAGTTAATGAGCACTCGTTCCTTCATTGTTCTCGTAAACTCATAATCCAACTCCATTAAGCCTATACTATATAATAAAAGTGAAGCACATTATCATAATATCGTAATGACCACACTTTGAACCAGGAATCGAAGGATGCTTACGTCTGCGCCGTGCTTTCAACATGATAATCACTGTCTTGACCCCAAACACTCTCGGGCAAATGGCAATGAATGGCTGCGTAAATTAGATCAAGACCTACTAATAAACGTAATCAAAATTTCATTTATCCATTTTGTTTTGACAAACCATCCTCATAGTCCAGATGGCGTTGTGTGTTTTCAGTCTCTGTTCTGCCATCATGATGCTTATTAATAATTTATGTCTCATAAATGACTTATCAGCTCCTTCTCCACCCGTCTCTTCTCTCAGCGCCTTCACTCTATGTTATGGTCCCATGCACGCTATGGATGGCCGGCATTGGTCCGCTAAGCCAATGGAAAATGCGTGACTGTTCTACGGCTATAAAATTCCAACTTGGTAATAAATGGTTTGTTTTGTTGCTTGTGGTAATGCCTTTGTTAGACAGACTATGGTCACGACACCTGGATTTTATGTAAAGCCACATTTAAGATAGTCGGCTAATGTGTTTTCTGCGCACATAATAAAACACAGGGGATCCAGGCGATGACAAACCACTCATCACTCACATAATGAAAATTATTCTCGCCTAAACATTGTCATTAAGGAGAACTTTAAAGGCTCTAATGAAACTGCACTCATAAAGACTTCCTGTAATGATCAGCGAGGGTGCAGATGGGATTTGATGCTGCTTGCACCCGCACATACACACCAACACGCAGGCACGCGGTTGCATCCAGAATTCGTATTTCATATTCTATCCACTGGGTGTGTAATGACGCCCGTTATTAAAGCGGGTAATTGTCTTACAGTGGTGCTGCGTTATTGGATCCGGGGGCAGTTCTGCAGACACAATTGGAGGCAACTGGATGTAAAGTCGCTGAGCAGTGAAATAGGGAGCAGGGCTGAGCAGACACACAGAAGATGGTATCAGCATCAAAGGGAGATGCTAACATTGTGCTGTCTGACCCTTGTGAATGGCATTCAGCCCACCTGTTACCCTATCCCCCTTGAGACTCTCACTGACTCTGTCCCCTTGCCTCTTGGAACCAGACACTCCATGTGATTACAGCAGTTTCTCTTGCAGAGGTCCGCTACAGATCATATCTGTACAAAGGCATCTAGATAAATAGCTAATCCTCTCTCTCGCTCTCTCTCTCTCGCTGTAAGACCTAACCCAAGTGCAGGTCATTATTCACAAAGGAAGAAAATGCTCATCTTCTTTCCCCGACAGACATTTTAAGTCTTCCTGAATTTTTTTTTTTTTTCCGTTAGTAGACTACTGAGACTATCTAAAGCAGAATATATCCCCTTGCTTTTACCACTGCTTTTAACTCAACTATCCAGCCTGTCTGCCAGATTTGCCATTAGGCTGCTGTCATTACATATATAATCTGCTCTACGAGACTCATCCCCGTGTTTCACATCTCGGTCTTTTAAATTTTTTCCAGCCATTTTCACGGCCTAATACTAAAACTGCCTAGAGCATTCATTCGCTCAAAGAAAAGCAGTGTAAACAAGGCAGGAAAACAAGGTTTCAGTCACAATAACTGTCTCTGTACTATATTTTTCTACCGGATCTTTTATGCATAAAATAAATATAGCATAACATTCTCTAAGAAGTCTGTTAAAAATGATGCTGGAAAAGCAAAATGCACAGAAATGTATAAACAAACCAAAATCAACACAAGAAATTAAATTAAATTCATATAGGGGAACATGTGATGTATACAAATAAAATTGTGGCACCTATTGAAACCCAGGACTTGGAAACATTTCAGATCAAAATGACAGAATAGGTTTATGCACCGTACATGATCGGTTTAGATAAAATAACAGGATCATGTGAGCAGCATTAGAGGTAATTGCAGTCACCCTGAAAGGGGGTAACAGCAGGGCAAACAGTGGGTAAATGGATAAAACACTTTCTAAAATGTTGCAGCTCTGCCATAAACCAGCAAAATGCTGCTCCTGGCAAACAAATAAGGTTGTGATTTATCTGGGATGTACTGCAGCAACATTTAGAGCAAGGGTTGTGTCGCTGCTCAGCCCGGTGCTCAGATAACCGCGTTTAAAAAATGGCGAAATTAATCTGTTACTCTGGTAACGAATGCTAGAGGCAACCAGTTCTCTAACTAGAACAAATAGGGAAGCCACCGATACTGCAGCACACAGACAGCTATTGGAAAAATGGACCAGCAGTGTGACTAAGCACCTTGAATATTCCTGAAAATGATATTCGTGTGATGATGATGTTTTATAGTTGGTTCACTGGGCCAATTAAGTTAACTAGTCATGCTTAATTTTCGGTTTAATTAAAAAGTCTGTGAAATTAGAGATTTATTAATACCGCGATGCCGGTGATAATAAAACGTAACATGATAATGAGGACCTCAGTGGTGGTAAGGGATGACACAAAAAGGAAGCCTGAGAAGGTGATGCAGAGTGTGCCAAAATACAACCTTTTTAATTAACTAGCAATGACCCGGGATGCAGGCACAAATCAACAGTCACATTCGGATTTGGCCTGTCATTGCCTCTTTGGTTCAACAGCAACAACAAACCCATCCTCCTTTACGGCGTCATTGAACTCTTGTTTAACGCTGGCCCCACAAACAACATTAATCTAGTTCCTGTCCAGCTGTGCACAGTGTGAGGCGGAGCTGGCAGGAGAAGAAGGAGGTGGACTCAGACAGCCCCAAAACCGTGCGGCCTGCGCTCTAGCCAACCAGCTGGTGTCATTGGAGCTCTCCTAACTAGGACTGCAAAGGTGATTGCTCAGCAGGGGCCGGGCATTGGGATAATGGTTTAGTATCTTAAACACAGCTCTTTACTGAAGTCATTTTATCAGCATGGTGCTCTCAGAACGTGTTTTTTACGGGAACAGTTCACGAACAGCAAAAAAACCCCATACACTTTCACACAAACAGACATAAAACTACACCTCTATCTATAGCTGCATCTGACCCATCTAATTAGACCAATCACGCTGGCGTTAGGAGTTGGTGAGGAGAGTAATTCAGTGGAGAGCCTGATGGTGTCACATTCTCACTTTTTGGGAGGACATGGGGCAGGAAGCCATTATGCCTGTCTAGTTCTGGGCAGCCGACACTTTGGAAACACTGCTCTTCCCAAAGTGTGAAAGCTTCTGTGCCCAGAGGTACAAAAAGTATCACAGCATCCAGCACCAGTGAAATTTTAGAACTTCTAAAACAGTCTTTTATGCCTTGTGCAGGCAAAAACGCCTGTGTGGATTAGCCTCGTATGTTCGTGAAGTTAAGCTTGTACTGTAAAAAGTCCATGCTGTCTTTCGCTAAAGCACAGTGGCACACTTCTTCTGGTATTTACATAGCAACTGGAAAAGCTAAGCTATTTCCTCCTTTGCCAGACCAAAGGCAGCTTGGACCGAATAAACAGGCCTTTCAGCCCATCCTGTGGGAATTGTTATCCTTTTACCAACCACCACATGCATTTTAACATAAAAAAAGGTCAAAGCAGGATTTGCTTTTATCCAAATAACTAAGAGAAGGGAGTCTATTTGCCGGCAGTTTTAATATATGTAAAGTCCTAAATAAGACAGAGTGGGGAGAGAAAAACAGGGGACGAGGGAGGTTATCAGTGCTAAAGATGGCAAAGATCAGTAATGAGCCTCTCCTGTTTCAGCGTAGGTCTTTATGAAAGATGTGCATGTTACATGACATCCTCAATAATGTCACAGCAGTCACGGATGGACATGAATTACATCCAGTCTACCTGCACAGACATATCCCATGCAGTGCACTGTCAAATTTTCTGGAATCGGTGTGATTTGTCTGCAAAGTGTCTTCCCATCTGCTCCATTCACCTCAGTCACATCCTTCACATCAAGCCCCCATCTCTTGTCTCATGAAAGGCAGTCCATTACTGCATATTAGCAGCAGAGTGAAGCAGGGAGATAAGGGAGGCTGCTGATCAAACACGCAGACAAATCGCCAGTGACAGAAACACACATTTGTTGCGCAGCGTTTAGCTTTGATCTCTGACTCTGCCAACAGCCAAAGAGAGAGGCAAGCCTCAGCCTTTGAACTGAGGCTTTTCAGAGGAGGTCTCTCTCGCTCGCTCGCTCATGGAGAGCTGCGCGTGTACACTCTACATACTCATCATTTGCAATCCTAGCTCCACAGCTCATAGCGCCTACATATTCAGCAGGACAGCGAGGGGATGGATACGTTACAAGACGGAGCAGAATATCCACATCGCTGACAGAGAACATGACACAGGTGATGTTGATGCTGATTATTTCAGACGTCGGGCCTCTGGTGGGCTGACAGAGGCCTATTATAGCGAAAGGACTCTTCAAGGTTTAACAGCAGTGCTCATATAAAAAAACCTGCATAACCTCCCGAATCACTGTCGAACCAGCAGCACTATCAACAAGCTGTGACTGGAGGAGTTGTGGTTTCAATCGCGCGCACGTGGTTAGCATGTCGCCGCAAAAACAGACCTGATAAGCCTTTACTGTCTATTCATCTTCTGATCCCTGATTTGTTTTGATATCACGCTTCATTTTGTTTATATCCTTACAATCATGTGCCAACATATGCACACATTTCTATGCATTCACACACACATACCCGCACACACACGCACACAGGAGAGAGTGAGATGGGTTTTTGCAGCATAGTAATAACAGATAAGTGGCTGCTGTGTGTCTAAGCTGTCAGCCATGGATCATCTCATTTCCTGACCGGGGCGGCCCCGGCCCCCTGTGTGTTATTACAAACAGCCCGGATCATGTGACAGGGGAGGGAGATTACTGGAGAAACTAATTGAGGCTGGTCTGTGTGTTCTCTGCTTGTGAACAGTGGGGTGACTGTTTGGCCAACCGGACTGATACTCAACCCTCCTGTGTCCCCTGCAACCACAAAATGGCCATTACAAACAATGACCCTGTCAAAGCCGACAGACCTGGCCAGCCTGCGGTGAACCAGATCGCTCCTTTGAAGCTCGGGGATTCCCCTCACCCCAAAGGGGGTGCATGGGTATGGAATTAGTAGTGCATCCACACACCTGGCTGATTGGTGAGCTCTTATTCAAGGCAGCTTTTCAACTGTGATCAGAATGGAAACCTTCTCCTCGATAAAGTGTGAATGAAACATAAACCACAAAAAAATATTTTGTGGATCTTTCCAGTGCTGTATAACACACATTATATTCAGTGAAGTCAATCTTGAGTACACCTCTCTTAGCTTTATCCTTCGCCCCCCGTGTCTTGACCCAGCTACATTATTGATAGCTAATGTTGCTCCGGCTGCCGTGTACAACAACTGCTCTGGTCTTAGCATCACCATTTCCGGCTCAGTACCATTCAGTGGTATTGTTAGCTACAGTACAATAGAGCTGAAGAAAGGCCAGCAGCAGCAGCAGCAGCAGCAGCTAGAGCCCAGGAGTCCTCACACAGGAACAACTGTCAGCTAGCGTTTGCTCAGAGTGGAGCAGTATGCCTGTCATACAGAGCTATTATTATGATACAGCCCAGGGTCAGGCTGGGGCTCCAGGGTGAAACAAAGTGATCCTGTGTCATCATTTTCAGCCCTTCTTTTCTATATTACAGTATACAATACGGCCTTAGCAAAGATACACATGAAGAGCTGCACAAAATCCCTTTTGACAGGATGACGTACATACACAAACAAACGTGTAAGGTATGAAGGAACGAAGACTCCTTTTTCAGCAACACTTACACTATGACCCCTGGTACCGACTGCCCTCGCCTTAACGTAAACAGTCACATAGACCAGCACTTACACACGTAACTGAACTCACTCCTCACCAGAGAAGATCCAGGCCCTGTCCAGTGAAGCAGACAGTGGGGGATGGGGTTGTGGAAGGATTGAGGGATTGTATTTCCACTCAGGATATAGTCCCTGTGTTTTTATGTGCAGTCGGCCCCAGGCCCGGCCCGGTTCCAAACTAGTGCCAGTGCCAAGGCTAGCACAGGCGCCGTAGCTGGCTGGACAGGTCTGATACCACTTTTACAAGTGGGAATCTGAGAGCCACTGTGCTTTTAAAGCTTGGCTACTTCTGCTGCATCTCAAATGACATCCTCTCGCCACCAATAAAGCAATAATCTTGACCACTCCTCTGTCAAGTGGCTGTCTGGTCATAAGTAATGCACTATGTGTGAGGCTGGGTGATTTGATCTGGGCTCTTGGGAGCGATCGCCCTTCTTGGACAGGATTCTGGGGTTCGTAGGAAATGGTGATTGATCCTTTGTAGTGCCCAGGTCTTCAGCAGTGGAAGTATTTGCTGGGCAGTTGACCATTAAACGGTAGCCTCAAAAGTAGGAACAACCCAGTCAACTAGACGCCAGGTCTTGTGGGAATCAGAGCATTGACTGAATGGCTTGTATTCAATTGCTGCTTGAATTAAACACTTCAGAATTCACTGAGGCTCAAATGACACAAATTGCAAGCTGTACACTATACCGTTAAGTCCAGATTTCTGGCACAACATGCTCTCTAGCTAGCTTCACTGCCAATTTACCAATTCGGTGACTTCTCCGACTACCATCCTTTTTAAAATGACCCGAGCAACATTCTGTATAAAGTGGTTTTCTGAGCAGATATCAGCTAATTTCCCTCTGCAGTGCTATTGCTCTCCAGCCCACAGAATTGCTGATGATTATGCAAGTTGAAAGATCCAGGTTCAGTGGACCGAATAGCAATGTATCTGAAACATGAAGCTGTGGTTGTCCATGCCAGCGTAACCAACAACCAATCAATGACAACTCCTGTTTATCCACCACCACCCTTTCAATGCACTGTCATGACTGCACTTCCCTACACTCATATTCAGTCAAGACTATGCTGCACTGATCTTGACATATAAGTGCAATACTTAAAGTAGTATTACAGTGATCTGGTATTGCATTTGAAGTAGGGGAACTTGCAGGAGACAGAATAGTCAAAATCAATCCAGCAGAGGCTGAGATATCCTGAATTTTAGGGGTGCCATGTCATTGTGCTGACAGCCTATTATTTTGAAACCTCCATAGTCCAAAATGGCCCATTGTGCCAAAAGCCCATTTCCAACAGCCCACTATTCCAAAAACAAACACCCATTGCTACAAATGGTTTTCTGTTGCTTGTAACTTAAGTGGTGTGACGGATGCATTTATTTTATCTTAAACTATGATCTTTTCCTCAGTTTTTATGTCTAAACCTAACCAAAGTTTCACTCTCTTAACCACTTGGTTATCATTGTGAGCATAACAATGAAGGTCACCAGACTATTTTTACAGTGATGATAAAGGTTACCTAACGAAGGTCACCTGACTTCACCCTTTCCTGCACGTCCAAATACACTAAGGGCAAAAAGAAAAACAGACCATTATCTGAATAATGGGCTGTCTGATAAATGGGCTTTCACAACAAACTTGTAAAAAAAAAAAAAGCTTTTCATGAGGCCCTCCATTCCCAATAAGCTCACATATTTCAAAATCCACACCTCAGTTTGTATCATAGGCTTTCCTGTTTAAAAAAAAAAAAAAAAAGACTATGGTGGCAATAATGGCCAATTTAGTGCTTAAAGGAATTAAGCAGCTTCTTGCAACTTATTTTGCAAGCATTAGCTACCTTACACCAGGGGGAGAAAAAAAAAAAAACTGGCAGCACTCCTAGGTCCTTGAGACACTCCAGATAATGTTTCAATTCGTGCCACCAATGCTCCACCCAACAATATCTCACAACAGAATCTCCACCCCCTTCTTTACAAGTTAGTCACGCAATGCTTCCCTGTCTTTCAAAACAGAGTGTAAACTCTGAAAAGCTGCTTGGTTGCTAAAGTTAGAAGCCATTAACAAAAAGAAGAAAACAGAGATAATCCCCGGATGCGCTGTGTGTGTCGCAAGACACCCACGCATTTCTTTCTCTCACGCACACATACTTTAGAAACTGAAGCAACACTAATACACCCCGGTGATATCCCATGTGTGACGCTGTTCATCAGCATGTACTGTGGGGTTGTCTCTCAAGAGCACTGACAACAGATACCTCTGATACCACTTAAGTCACCCATCCATTAGCCTCTCCATCCAAACTTTCAGAGCTAATTGTTGAATTAAATAATCAGAGTTAAGAGGCTCAGAAGACACATCCAGCCACATCGTGGATAATTTTTACACTCTTACCGCAACGGTAATGCATGGTTCCCTATTTCTGACCCGTAATCGTCGTTCCCTGAGGCACTTTCATTATCCGAATGAAGTGATGTGAATAGGTTGGCGTTTTACACAGACTGGACGTATTAAAACCACCATGCCCATGGATGTGTTGAATAAGTGACAGAGGCAATTAGAGAAAATTCACAGGTACACTTCTGATTCATTACGGAATTATCATTGTCATTGACCGTTCAGTGGTGCCATAAAAATAATCACACCCCATTATGTGCAATATTGTGGCGAGGCTAGTTAGTATGCCACTGTGTAGTGAAGTGAATTTGTTTATTCACGGCTGGCTGGCTTTTGATTACTCAACATTTGACAAGAACAAATTCACAGTCGTGCCAGTTTTTCTTCCCGAACCATCCAGCGTGATAAAGACAACAGGGCTTTGATGGATTCTCTCAGGGGACTGATCATGTCAGCCCGATAACAGAACACTCGTTAAAAGACACATACCGCTTCTTTTGAACACATTTGATTAGGTTTGTAAATTACTTGCATTCCTAGTGGAGTTGCCTTCAGGATACAGAACAAGTTGATGTGCAAATGGAAGTCAGATCGTGATTTCATCTTTGCATGCAATTATAGTGACTTGTGCTTCTCCTTACTGTTGACTTTTAGGAAAACCGGCATCACTACCAAATACATAAGTGTCCTATAATCCTGACAAATAGCTTCCAGTGAAGTGAAGGCAAAACTAGCTGCTTTAATGGGAGAATCATACGGCCTTGATGTATTATTACCAAACAGCATATGAATCAGGCAGGGAAATAGAGAGTGAATTAGCATTGGGACAGGTCTCCTCCCCCAGCCTTCCGCCAGCCTCCCATCATTCATTATGATGATCTATAGCTGCTCTTTATGCCCTGACTTGATATTTCAGACTCATGTGAGGTGTGGATCATTAGGGAAAGCTTTTACCATTAATAAGCAGACGTTGTTTACATGACTAATACTCCAAGAGGCAATGAGGTTGAAGCATTTAGAGCAGGGCATTCATCTTCCGCACACCAGTAAATATCACCCAGATGCTATTGATATTTACTGGGCTATAGAGAGAACGGCTGGAGTGGACAGACTTCATTTTGTGAAGCGATGTTTGAGGAAGGAGGTGATGGAAGGAAGGAGCGGGGAAAGAAATGACCGTTGGGATTGGGAAATTGGAAAAAATGTTACAGAAGAACCAGAGAAGGCAGATTTGCAGATTTGTTTAAGTCAAACCAAAGTAAAATACAAAACAGAAATCTCGGCAACAGAGTAGTATGTTTGTAGTAAGGAGCGACCTGGGTTAGGCTGTTTGCTCAAGGGGTTAGTCTTTGCTTTTGTTCTCATTAGACCAATTAATATCCAGCCAGTGTTGCAGAGACTGCACTCCTTTCAGCTCACTAAGATACCAGGCGATAAGGCAAAATGTTGAGTTGACTCATGAGTATCCGCACGTATAAACACACGCACACATGGACATGCGTTGCTGACTATGTTTCTATCCAGAGCTACTCCTATTAAAGATGCTTCTATATGAAACCCTGTCATACATTTATGGGCTAATAATATGTTTTGTAGATTACTTTTTTTTTTTGCAAAAAGTTTCAAATACCATTTCAAATTTTAAAAGCCTAAACATAACATAAAACATGGGCAAGGGCAGATTCCTCCATCAACACTCCTCTACTCTTTTTGCCTCTGCTACAATGTCCATTGAGGCTGCTGAGCCTGGTTACATTGCCCACTTACCCAGGTTATTTTATGTCGTTTAGAAACTTGTTGTCATTATGTTGATTTTAAAAATAATAATTTGAGCAGCTTGATTTCTTTTTAAGTGTATTTATTTTGTTAATTTCAATGAGGTTGCATAACGGTCAATGAATGGTACCATTATGATGGAAATCATACGCTGTGGCTTTCACAGGCACCACATGGCAACACACCTGTGGCGGATTGGATGGATGTGTCAGACAGAGCTCTCCACCATAGTCATTAATGTTTTGAAGTACAGTTCTTGAAACTTGAATCTTGAGGAAAATAAGTTCTGAAGCCGCTGGTGGCTCACGGTGGCCACTTGGTTGGTTTTCCCCTTTAATTTGTCACCCATCTGCACATGCACACGCGCAGCCTTCCACACACCCTGGAATACACACATTCACACAAACTAAGCCATATGCTGAGTGATACTGGCACTAATTAAAAGCTCTTGGTGAAAGGTTAGGGCAAGCAGATGCATCACTTGACCTTTCCCAAACATCATCACAACATGATAACAAGAAGGCAGCGTGAGTAAACAGACAGCAACATTAGCATGTTCTGATGGTAACATGGATGAGGTGGGGCATTGCTGATGACAAAATGGGTGCTGACAAAGATGCAGCAAAGGAAAGGTGCGCATATGTAGCCGTATGTGTCTTTTCAAAGCATTGTGATAGTCCAGCTGCGGAGATCAGTGCTATCGTGTAGGTTGTGTTGTGCACGCCAAAGGAGGAAGCCTCGAAGACCAGGGGACCGGGAAAACACAGCCACCGGGCTCCCACAAGACACTCATATCTCCTCTGTGTCTGTAACTGTGTTAAATTGCAATTATGTCCTTGTTCATGCTGTAATAGAGCAGGGCATAGGGGAGAATGGGGGATGGACGCTGAGGCTGGGGGAGGTGTGGAAAGACCACAGAGTTGAAGTGCCATGCAGGGACACAGTTGTGTTTCTTAATGTTTTTGTAGTAGCTGCCTGAGATGGGGAGAGTTATTTTCCACTAACCGATAGCTGGACTGAGTGACTGATGACAGCAGAGATGTGTCCTTCCACCCTATGGATTATTGAGATTAGTTTTTAGGCCCACCCTCCATGCCTCAGACCCAACCAGGAAAAGAGAGTGGCTTAACTTGTCATCCCTTTAGAGAACGATGTAATTAACAGGCTCTGATGAGCAGCTCAATCTCCACAGACAGGAGGAGATTGGCCTGGTTTTGGAGAAGAGGTGCAAAGTGTAAGTGTGTGTGTGTGTATGTGTGTGAGTGCGTGTGTGTATGTGTGCAATTGGGAGAGAAAAAGAGAGACTCACACCTGGCAAATATGTGTAACATCCCTGATGCTGGCTCGTCCTTGAACGCAACCTTCCTCTGATTTTTCATGTATTACTAATTGACCTACCGGTTTTAGTTATCATTCCATTCATCTAGAATACAAATTCATGGGTAGGATTCAAATTTAGTGTAAAATTGTGGCAGGAAACACCAGAATAGCTTCCAGCAGAAGCTTACCAGTGGCGTTACAGCAAATTTTTTGAAATACATTTCACAAATCTGGGAAGGACAAGATAGTATTAAGGAGGAATAGAGCGGAATGGCAATGAGCAGTATCGTCAGGACTCCGCTCGTGCCAGAAAGCAGTGCAGCTCTTCCTCCTGTATCCCCCGAGAATAAATATTTGAATCAGATTATCTGCGTTATTTTTGTCTCTACTGGTGACGTTAGTTCTCAGCATCAGAGGAAACACTTTCGCATACAAGAACAGGGTTTCATCCGGAGTGGTATATTTCAAAACACCAGTACTGACGTGGTGCTAAAGCAATTCATAATGCATGGTTACACAGTACATACTGTAGTTCCAACCAAACTACGTCATCATACTATTGAAGCACAATTACACGAGCTTTTAAAACATGCCTACCGTGTGTATGGAATAACTGTAGACGAATACTAATAAATCAACTTTCATTAATGTAAGAATGATGTTTTTTTTTATCCTATACACTGAATATAGGTCAGACAAACTGTTAATCAGTTAATCAGAATTGGAAACTACTCACTACTGAGTTTACTATGAATCTGCTCACAGTGTGTTCTGGATATTTTTCAAAAACTGGGACACTGTTTCTGGAAAAGGGACGTTGCTTCTGATTTTTTTTTTTTTATTCTGCTTTTAATGCTCTGAGCATTTCAAAGAAAATTTAATTCACCTCCATTTCAACTAATGTTGGAGTCCGGTGAGTCACCATGATCCTGAAGAGAAATCATAGCTGAAATGGACGGACGGATGGGTGGATGTTTTAGTAATCGGCTGCCTTTGAACTAGCAGCAAGGCATTCTGGGAAACTGAATAAAATGGACTTAATTGATGGAGCAGTGATTTAGCCAACAATATTTCCAGTATGTGTCTTCTCTTCTTTTGCCTTTTGTTATTCCATATAGAGAAAATCCCTCAAACTAACCCGCTATCCGGCATCCAATCTATCTGATGATAACATTAATCCAACCTCATTTGAAATTTAAAGAGGGTGGGCGGACCGTTCCACTTAGTGATTTGTCAATATTGAGACAGTGGGAGCACTTACAGGGAGACAGAGTTGGGAACGCACAATAGAAAGTGTTTTTGCAGGGTCTGATTTTAAGTGAGGTCAAACACAATGGCTTCCAATCATGGTGGGGTTTAACCTACAATACCTCTGCTCATTACTAAATTGCCTTGGTGAGTTTAAGTTGCTGTCAATTGGAATGAGTTGTTTCGGCTTATTAGCAAAAAAGAGTGCCACGGTCAGACATCCAGAAAGGTAGGAGAGAGTGAAATGTTAATTCTCACAGTGTCTTGGTGACAGGCTTTTTGTCCCAGCTACCCTTACATTTCTCAGACATTTATATCCATCTGGGTGAAATATGAACCAGCAGGCTGGAGGACAGAAACCCAGGGTGAGGTAGACATACGAGAAATGCAGATAATACTGGCTCCATTTGAACTCAGTGTTGTATCATTTTGAATGTAGAGTCACAAAATACATCTGCCATTTCCACGACACAAGCCATATGTGACATGCTTAGCTTTTCACAATGCGTGGGAGTTTGCTTATCTCTATTTTCCATGTTTTTCTAAGTGGATGGAGAACTCAATCCAGTAGAGAGGTCGGGCGTTCAGCAAAACCAACAACAGATGGACCGCAGAACACTAAGAAATAGATTCAGTGTTGAGTCCTGAATCAGTTGAGCTAGATAAATTGCAACTCCTGGGTGCAGATTATTAACAGAGCATTGACTCTGACTTAGAAACCCTGTATGCGAGTCAAACTTTGGAAATACAGTTTACGATGTGCAGCGATCAATTAAGATGTCTTTCTGTAAGTGAACCACTCCAAATTGTTAAGCAGCTTACCGACGTTTTTGCAAGGCCTTAATGAAGGGGTCAGACTACAGTATATTTCATAGTTTTATGCACAGGAATAAATGAAGGCAGCAGTAAGTGGAACGGCCTCTAAGATTGAACATATTAATTAACAGCTCCAAACCACTATTGGACAATTTGACAAAGCCGCAGATTTACTCGTCCAACCATCACAGATGTATTGAATACTGTGAGAGAGCAGCTTTTGTTGCCTTCAAAGCCTAAAGACCATAGCATACAAGTTGTAAAATCAAAGCTTAACAAGAAAACCAATACTTTGCATTAATGTGAACAAGTTCCCCAGCTTTAATAGTTCAGTGTCTGATAAGTCTTTTCACTTGGCATGAGCTTGTTAAAATATATGTTCACCTTCATGGTGATTGAATCGCTTTGCCCCAGAGGCATTTGTTGCTCTTTCACCTCACTTGTCATTTTTGTGTTAACTCTCTGAATTTTTGACATCATTATTTCTGCTTTTTCCCGGATTGCAGTTGCCTTCTAATCTTTGCGCACACTGACAGTACACAAATACTATGCGTGAGCCACTATTTTTATGGCCATTGTTTTTGAGCACTCCATACTCTTCCTCTGACTTTCTCCCTCTCTGAGATCTCTGGTTCTGGGTTAATATTAGAAACCTACAGGTAGGGCAGTTAGGAGAATATTCACTTACTGTACTCACAGTCTAGTTAATACTTTCTATAGCTTAATAAGAGCAGATTAAGTGTGTGATATTGGGCTGTAATGCTCTGTATGGAAACTGAACCATGTTTCGGTTCACATCCAATGCCAGGCCTTGTTAACCCTCCTCCTCCTCTATGACATCATCCCGTCTGGGAATGAGGTACGTGATTGACCTTCAGATGTCTTCAGACGTTACAACATACCTCTTATCTCCCCTCCAGTGCAGACTCTACGAAAAACCAGTATAAAAAATTATCGTTGAAATAATATGAATGTATACAACATGTTTTTACAGTCTAATAAATGGAGCTTTCTGCCACTGCCATGTGGTTATTGCTCTTTTTGTTGCGGTGACATAGTTTGCAATTGACCAGACCTGGACTGTTTTTTCTCTCTGCATCCTCATTGTTGGGTTGACCTTCCTATTCTACTCAGTACTAAAGAGACATGCCCAATCGTCTGCGATGAATTGAAAACTCATCCCCTCAATGAGAGTCCTCTGTAATATCTGCACTTCTTGTAATTGGTTTTGTCCACATTTGGTCCAATCCTATTTCTTGTGTATTCCTATTTCATAAAAAGATGCGGTCGCATCTTTGTATGAAATATAAATTTATAGTACTATCTGGGCGCGATGACCTTGACCCATGTGATGTTGTCTTCTTTCATAATCTTCTGTTATGGGTACATAAAGATCTATATTGTTGTTTTAAGTGCAGTATGGGTGAGCGACTCAACAATGTTATTTTTACTGTAAAAAAAAAAAAATGGAGCTTTGTACTATGAACACATAACGCTGTGTGCTCACTTTAAATGAAGACGTATGCAAGTTCTCACATCAAAACAATTACAAGTTTATCTAGTTTGATGACAGTGTGAAGTAGCGTGGGTGATATTTTTATTTATAGTTTTATTCAAGTTACGTTTTGTCATGTTTCTTTGTTTGTCTCCAGTGTTTACCCAGGCAGGAAACACACCATTATCTGAACAAAAGTATGACTTTCCTGGATTTCCTTTGAATGTTGCACACAACTCAACAAAATATAACACATGCTAGCATTTTTAGACATTGCAATGGTGAAATGTTGCATATTATATTTGTATGCGCTAAAATATTGAAGGCGTGTGTAGGATGCATGGCCACTGCCCTTCAGTTCACCCTTCAAGTACAGCGCACTCATTTCAAATCATAAATTTCACTCTTCCAGGATGCTGCCAATTGCTATTGTTTTTGATAGTGTTTACGCTACACACACACACACACACACACACACCAGAGCGTACTCATTAGTCATTCTGTCATAAAAGCAGTGTCAGCATGAACAATAAACATGGCTCATCCAAAACAAGGCTTTTGTCTGTCTAAAAGAAATAGTGTTGGCAGGCATTGCCTCTAACTATGCAATAACCAAATGGGCCACACACACACACACACACACACACACACACACAAACACAAACATGTATACCATACTACATGTAATACACAAGCTTCTGTGCCTCTGTCTGATAACAGCAGGTGATAAAGGAGCAAGAAAATTAGCCTATCCTCCAGGCCATCTTAAGCTAAAACAAATAAAGAGATGTGGGGCTGAGACAAAGGGGGGGGGGGGTTGATCAGGCATACAGAGGACCAATTAAAGAGAGATGAGGTAAGATTATGAGGAGAAGGTGGTGGGTGTTGAAGTGGAGGAGGAGGAGGAGGAGGAGGAGGAGATGGAGGAGAGCAGCTTAAGTGGTAAAAATGTCAATATTTGCTTAGTCCACCATACGAGGCTGAGAGGGTGAAAGGCATTGCTATGCTGGTCAACATAAATAAATTCACAATGTATGTGGAGAACAGCATGAAAAACATCTGGAAAGAAAGAAAGAAAGAAAGAAAGAAAGAAAGAAAGAAAGAAAGAAAGAAAGAAAGAAAGAAAGAAAGAAAGAAAGAAAGAAAGACAGGTGCCAGAGAGAAAATCGTTGTGATCAGCTGTCCAACATTGCTCAGCCATGAAATCTTAACTTGAGGAAATATGGACATTTCACACACCTATGAGCAGTAGTGAAGTATCCCCAGCTCTGATGTTCACACAAAGCGCAGAGAGACAGTTCATCTCGAGACCAGATGGTACGAAAAATCTCTCTCTCTCTCTCTCTCACACACACACACACACACACACGTATGCAGCGACTGGTGAGCCTGTGATTTTTTTGGGGTTTGCATGTCTAGACGCCACGCAGGCGGTGGCAGCCTGGTTCCAGCGGCAGGCGAGAGTCCGGATGCATAATTAACAGGCTGGTTTGGCACCTGACAGCCTCAGAGGTCACGGTGTCCTCTCCATTAGCCGGGCGCCAATCAGCCTCTGGATCACCTGAGCACGTCCTTGTCCCAACAGCAGATTGCCCAGAGGACATCAGTCACATTATACAGCCCAATCAGTGGCTGGGACTCACACAAAGGCCTGAGCAGAGACAGCTTGAGATAGAGTACAGGGGTGATGTCTCCCAAATGAAGCTGAGCTGCCACTCAGGGCAGATGGGGCACAAGACAAAGCACACCCTACACAAGGATACGACCTTCCACATGCAGTGGCATTCCTCCACTGGCACAGATCAAAACAAGACCAGACTGATGAACACATACTTATTCAGTCAGACTGACGGTGCCTATAGCAATTAAATTGGTTTCTTTACCCGATGCTGGATATATTCATATGTCTCTTAAATGGGATTTGCTGCAGTAATTCCACTGATGGGTGCAAATGCGTTTCTTTTAAATGTCAGTCCCTCACAGGTCAGTATAATTGTGTTTCTGAAAATGCCACAGCAGGTGTCACCAGCTTTAATTTATTTTGGACATTTTGTGGCATTTTGTTGAGACGTGTTGAATAACTTTTGCAATATCGATAGTGTGAAACATTACATGAACTTTTGTTTAAGGGCCGAGACCCAACCTCCGCCTGTGACCGAGCGATAGGATTTTAAACGGGAACCGTTGCCTCTGTCATCGCAGTCATATTAGTTCTGCTGCGGTAATACTAAATACTTAAGTCAGCAATACCTTCGGTCTGATGGAAGTTCTAAAGCTACTTCAGACCACTCACCAAACAAACCATTTGTTCCCACTCCCACTGCAGCTCTAAATCTCTGGGCTCCCATTGACCTGGACCTGGGCCTCAACACAATACTGAAAGACTCCTTTGAGAGGGCCAGTACAGCAGGCAGGAGTAGGAGGGGTTTGAGGGCAGGAAAGCTGGGCAGGGGTACTGTGAGTTGAGGGTCCCTTAGCTCCTGTTTCCCAGCTTAGAGTGATAGGCCCAGGGAGATGAAAGACCCTCAGACTCTGTGAATTGAGCTCTAGACAGGCTTCACAAAACTAGATGTGGTAACACAGGGCCTCCTTCAAGACCACAGAATGACCGCTTTAAATTGGCAGGCCTATTGTCTTTCTTTAGAAAGTGGCCATTTGACTTCTGATCGGCAACAATGCAGTGGATATGGGGCATTGTTGTGGCTCAATTGAAGGCTTCATTTGGGAGGTTCGAAGCTGTAATGAGATTACAGATTCAACTTTTGTCCCTTTTCATGCTGCATGCAGTTAAACGGATGTAACCACAGAAAGATTTTGATTTAAAAATTCAGTTTGATATATTTAATAAAGAGAAACATATCTTAAAAACCGAGAGACCGCTTTCAGTTCAGTGATCCCATACAGGCCCAGTTTGACAGACCTACAGCGGTGAACCAAGTTAAGGCAACTTTTTTTTTTGTAGCTAAGCCCTGGGTGATTTTGTACCTGTCCTTTTTACAGACAGATCTCTGGTATAACTAGCGGAGTTAGGTTGCCTTTCTTTTTCTTTCTTGGCAGGCCATCTGTGAGCATCTTTTGCTACAGGGGGGTAAGTAACCGGGCTAATATCTTTCTGTTCTGGATGTCAAACTCTACTGCTGCTGCTGCTGCTGCTGCCGCTGTTGGAGCTGAGGTTACATGTAACTTGAAGATGAGACTGATTGCAGATTAGAAGAAGGACGTTTTAAGGATCAGATTATGCTCAAACAGAACTGATTTCTTTGTAGACTTAAATTGCGTTTATAGTTATATAGAAGTCATAAAGGGGGGGGTGATATAGTTTAAATCTGGGCGTAACCGTACATTTTCAGACAGTCTCTCCTGAATGGCATTGATAGTGCACTTAGCTGTCATGTCAGTAATGAAAAATGAGAGCTGAGAGAGAAATTCAAATCCCGTCCACCCCTGCACAGCTGACCAGTCATGGCGTGAAGTGGGCGTGAATGTCAGATAGCCGGTTTCAGAGAGTTATAGAAATTGTCGGACACAGTCCCTGCTAATGCATTGTCGGACAGGCATGGGGAGAGGAAGTTTTTCAACCATCCGACAAGCACTTCTGGAGAAGCATGCTGGCAGCTTAAAGTGATAGTTCGGGTATTTTCAAGCGGGGTTGTATGAGGTACCCATTAGTAGTGGATTACCTCCAGTTTGGAGAAGCAGACAGGGATCCTGGCTCAGGAGCAAAGCCGTGTACCGCTGTGGACGGAGGCAACAGAAAAACATATTTTATCAATAATTTAAAAAAAAAGAAAAATCAATATCCATTTAAATGCACGCTACATTACAAATATTTTCACTGCTTTACCTTGCCATCAGGCAGCCTATTTTCTAAGCCATAAAACTTTCATACTTTCGCTTACACACACTGTGTTAAGCTACAGATCAGCTTGCTGCTTTGTGACCAAAACACACGATGTCGGGCATGTGTAACACCACGCTGAACGTGCTCGCAGACAATGGTGGATATCATTTTTCCACGAGCAGCCAAAACCTCCATGTGAAGTGAAGCATTGTTGTGTCTGACTTTAGTTTTGTTTGAGTCATTCAGTCATCTCAGACTGTGTCGGCTGTATCAGCATTGGAAACAGGGAGTAATCAGTACTGTTCGAACGATAAAAGGCTGCAAGTCAATCAGTGTGCTCCAGACTCTGTTTCTGTATCAGATGTATCAGCATTTCTTTGAGTTCTGTTTGTGTGTCAGATCTTTCCATCTCATCTGCTCTGATGTTCAGCACTCTTTCTGATTGCAGAACTCCTGCCTGTGTTACATAACGGAGTTTTTAATACACTGATTTTGACATTAATTGAACAAATGACATCAAATGAAGTCAGTGTAAATGTCACAGATTATTTTAATGTGGTGAAAATGTGCAATACATACAATAAATGCACACTGATACTATAAACCCTTGGCACCGTCTGTAGTGGACTGCTAATTCTCGCGGTGTACACGAAGCTATCTATGACCCGTGGTGTGCATCTAGGACCAAGTCCAAGAAAAGCAGGCTAAATCTAAAATCACCAAATGTCCATTTTGGCATTCTATCAGCACTAAGCCGGCATTTATTTTCACACCCAAGACAGAACAGAAACACAGACTCCTCCGTGCTCAGACACAGGTGTCTATGTGGTAATAGTAAAGAACAAAACCTTCTTCCACCTCTGAATCTTTCCGTGACTGCTCATCGATCAACACCTCAGTGCAGCAGGAATTACTAATTAACACATGCGTGTATTCTCCGCGGTGGACCGGGTGTCACATCGCCCCAGTGTCCAAGGGAGGGAAATTTGAACCCGCAGTCACGATCACCCGCAGTTCAAGTGTGTGTCTCCCTTGTTAAATTGCACTCAGTTGGGTGTAGGCAGCACACACCTGCAGATAAAAAGAGACAGTAGAGCCATGAGAGAGAGACAGAGAGTGGACTAATGAGATCACAGGTTTGAGGTGAGCACCGAGACACCGTTGTAAATCAAACAAAACTCATGTAACAATATTGTTGGCAGCATGTCAGGCGTTGCATTGAAGTTCGTTATTTCAGAGTTTGTCCAGGATGAGGGGAAAAAAATTATCCCGAGGTCGCTGTCTCTCTCATTTCACTAAAACTAACACTGGTGTTCCTGGATAATACTCGCTAGCAGCAGTCTCTGTTAACGCTGCGATCTGGCAGCTTGTTAGCCACATACACACACAGATAATTAATGTCGATATTAAGTCAATATAATCACATAACTAGAACATAATAGGAAGCCTTTAAACAACTACATTTCATTTTTAAATATTAAAAGCAAGGCTAAGAGTAGATATCCCCATGGTACAGCTAGCTAGCTAGCAAGCTACTGAAGATTATGCCTTTGAATTTAACAGGTAACATCTATGTGCCGAGACTGAATCGCTTCTTTATACTCAGTCAACTGACTGAAAACAGACACCTGTGAGGCTTTAGCGGAGTTGGTTGTGTCTGTCCCACTTTTTCACCAGGATGTCTGTAACACATTATTTTGTTGTTTGCTACTCCAAAGAGAGAAACGGGCTGTTTTCTTTCTCGTTTTGGCATTTCAGAATATGTGATTTATCCGCCTTTCAGTGGATGTAGTCCGAATGCTCTCACGTTTGCAGCCTTTTGTGAGGCAGAGCTCATCTTTCAGTGAGTGCAAATGTAACGACAGTACTATGTAGCACTCCATTGTGTATACACACCATTGTGGGTGCGGACAAATGCATTCTGGACCTGTCAATGCCCACATAAGCAAAACCATCTCTTTGAGTAACAAAGGCAAGTGGACCACACAACCCCGCTGGCCTCTCTGGTCTAGTTTCCCTTTGCTTTCCCAGCCAAGAGTTCTTCACAGAGCTCTGCCTATGTTTCCCATCCTACTTGTCTGTCAGCTAGCTGAGATGTGGAGGTTTTGTCTTTAGTCTGAAAGTGTCTTTAATCCTCTCACAAGTCTGAAAGCAGTTGGCTGGTCAGGCTTGATCATGTGATAGAGGGTGTTTTTGTCCCTCTTTGAAGATATAGATGTGGATTAATGGTACGTGTAGCATAAAGAGGTCGGCTAGTTAAAATGAACATAAAGAGACACTTCTCTACAGGACATAAACTATACAATCCGAATGATAGAAATGGTGTTTTGATAAGCTGATGAAGATGTGGATGCAGATCTGTGACGACTCTCTCTTGTGGTTCAGAAACTCATTTAAGTTGAGTTAATAAACGCTCCACATCAGTTAACCGAGTTTAAATGTCTTCACTTATTCATACATTTTAACACACGCACACACAAACACACACACACACACACACACACACACACGGCCCAATTAGGTGCGGTGGCCTGTGCTATTAACATTCCAATGAAGAGAGCTGTCAGTCTGTAACATGTGAAGAGGGATGATCTTCTGTCTCAAGAGAAACCACACACAGAAAGACCAACGCTTGAATTCACAACTGACACATAATAAAGACAGAAAATAGAGAAGTAGCCAAAAAAAAGCGTCAATACTCTGAGGTTTCCATCGATGCTAAGCAAACTTCACAACACAAGCGCATGAGATGCTACACAAATAGGATTATGATATTGAGTTAAGTTAAGTTAAATGAGAAGTTAAATTAAAGGAATCGTTTCGGCCTGCATATATTAGATTTATGCTCAACATGGCAAAAGATGGAGATGCTAAAAAGGTTATTTATGTAGATAAATACTCAGTTAGATTGATTTTCAATGTAGAAAATCAGTGATTAAAAAAGCAGTCTGGTTAAACCCAAAACATGAAGGTCTCCAAAAATAACAGTAAAATCTAAAGTTCAAAAGTCCAAATATACACCATAGTCTATTAGACAGCAATGTGTCACCAAGTGCTCTAACTTTTGTGATGCTGTGAAGCTAGACACATCCAAACATGTTGTCAGATGAGGAAGATGAAATATGTTTTTAATAAGAGTCTCAGAGTTTAAGAGTTATAAATAATTAAGAGTTTTAATTAAGTGAAAGTTTTGATGAATATGTTAATTTTCCTTCTCACTGGAAGTTAGACGAGAAGACTGACACCACTGTCATGTTTGCGCCGTAAATATGAAGCTACAGTGAGCAGCCGGTTAGCTTAGCTTGGCACAGAGACTGGAAACACAGGGGGAACAGCTAGCCTGTACAAGGTTCTTAGTTAGCAGCATATCTATATATCAGTTGGTTAGCGCTGACTGACTGATCTTGTTCTTGATCATGACTGATGTATCCGACCGCTCAGTCTATCAGGAAACATAGTTTTCATTTTGTCGGAGTGAAACTTTTAACAGAGAGCTCGGTAATATTCAGTCTGTAAAAAGTGGACTGCTGCGATGGTAATGTGGCTGAAATGTGCGCGGCGATATAAAATAAACGTAATTTATCATCCGTCATAAAACAGTGACTCCTTTGGCTTCTTCTTGGCCTCCCAAGTAACACCTCCTCCTCCTCCTCCTCCTGCAGCTGCTGTAAAAAGGATGAGCCCTGTTAAACAAAGTCTTTATCAGCTCTGCTTTGTCACATAGCAGCACCTCTATACTTTCACCACAACAGCATTACTCCAGCTAACAGCTACCTTTCTGCTGTGTGACATGACTGTAGAATTCTTCATTTATTTCTTTGTGTGTGTGTGTGTGTGTGTGTGCGTGTGTGTGTGAGCGTGTGTGGTCGTATGTGTGGCTCTGCTGAATATATGTTGTGTCACAGGATCGCCTCCTGGGCCAGGGCTTTATTTACTGACCGGGTTTGGTGTGTGTAGTGGGAACACAGCCGCCACAGATCACTACACGACCTTAATTATGTTATCAGTCAACTCCGGGCGTAAATATCCCAGAGAACGTATTGGGCCCAGTGGGAACCATGCACACACACACATACACACACTCACTCACACACACAGACACAGCAACTCACAAAACTCTGTCAAACGCATCCAGTCCTTTAGTCGCCATCAATCACAATCTATTTCTGCCATCTGACTGATGTGTGTGATCAATATGTCTGTGGAGGTACAGTGTACCTCTTTATTTACAATCTGAGCACCTCATCAGGTCTCAGACAAAGAAGGGGGGAAGCGTGAAAGAAGGGGAAACCAAATCAGACCTCACTGCAAGGGCAGATGGAGACACACCGGGCGAGGAAGAGAGAGGAAGGGAGGTCTGAAAAAAAAAAAAAGCTTGTCAAGGACTGCTCTGGGCAGAGCTGCTCTGTCACAGATTTAACATTTATCACACATGTGCAGTGCACGCACGCTCGCGTGCACGCACGGACACATCCTGACTCACTTCAGCGTGAGCAGCACGGTCAGAGTCGGTGTTGTTTATCCATGGTGAATATACGAAATATAGAGCACGGCTGTATCAGGCAGCCCCGAGCAATAGAGCCTGTATCCGTGGGGTAAATAAACGTCCTGTGCCAGAGAGAGTTCAGGTTTGTTTTCAAAGGACGTCCCAGCCAACACTGTTGTTTTGGCTCTGAGGACCTGCCTGGACCCACGATGCAATAATAACTCACTCCTGAGATAACTTTCAATATTTTCACCTCCGCCGTTGAATAACAAATAAATGAGAGAGGCAGGTATAAGGTATCACAGCGTGCTAGCCATCCGCTGTTCTCCTCAGGACGTCAAGAGTTCAGAAACCATTTTAATTAAATTCAAGTCATCCATGATTTATTTCTGAAGTCCATCAGTGAACTCCGCTCCGCAGCTCGATGAGAAAAATATGCAGAATGAATATGTTGCTTTTTCTTTTACGATCTAATAAATACATCATCTAGTTTCCGATACCTGTTTCTGACTTCCTCTGGGTGAAGACGTATCTGAAACTGCACATTTTGTCTTCGTCTTAATGACGCGTATAGTTGTCTCGGTGGTGTGCTCGTTGATCTGTAGCTAGTATTTTAGTGTCACTGCCCTGGCTGCGGTGACAGAGTAATTACTATGTGTGTGACCCTCTCCCATCCTGTGCTGTCCTGCCTAATTGTGGTTGTCACCACGACTTCCATTTAGCTCCAGATAAGAAACCGCTGGATGCCGGCGCACACAGACTTAAGTCCCTTTTCACAGAGGGCACATCAGGAAGATGAATGTGTTTACTAATAACTCTTTCACAGCCTCAATTCAGGCTGTTTAATGCCTGCTGGCTGGTGACTCATTCTCATCAGCGCGGGACAGGCAGAGGTGTGATATTACAGTGGTGTGTAGATTGGTATATATAGCCTGCAATAAAAGGCAGCGATGGAAGGTTTTTGTGACATTTTTTTTTTTAAAGGAGACAAATTTGGAACAAAATTATGCAGCTATGCAAAAAGACCGCACTCATTATGCTTCCCTCACACACATCTGACGGCACACACTGCGCCGATAAGAGGGCCAAGATGTGTGCATGTGTGTACGCGTGTATCGAAAGTGATGAATAATGAGTCCTCTGACCCTCTATCTGCTCACTGTAAATGAGGTCTAACAGAAAAATGAACCGCTAAACCTTGTGATTACATAAAGAGCCTTACATAAAGCCTGGAGCAAGCTAAAAATACAGAACCCAGTGGTCCTAACCCTATATATAGGCCTGCCAGTGAATTATTCAATAAGTCTAACAAAAAAAAAGGAAGAAAAATTTACGCAACAACTCAACTCAAGCAGCCTGCCTGCCTGCCTGCCTGCCCGTCCGCCTGCCTGCTGAGATTTGAGGTCACCACTGTAAAGTGGTTTGAGCAAAGTTTGCAGTTGTAGTTTTTAGTAGGCAGTAAAAGGCAGGGAGAGGTGAAACAGAGCTGGAGATAAGCAGGCAAGTCTGGCTGTGAAAGAGAGATAAAAAGACAGATTCATGTTTTGTTTTCATTTTTTTTCCGCTTGCTCCGCTTTGGTCTAATTTTAACCGTTTGGGATTCTGCTGATATACGTAAACCCTCTGTGACCCAATCCGTGACCCATGTGTTGTCTAGGAACACTGAAGTATGCATGTTCAGTTTTAAAACTGAATTCTCTTCCTCAGAGAAATGGACAACAACAACAGCAGAGGTAGATGTGTGTGTGTGTGTGCGTGTGCGTGTGTGTGTGTGTTCTCGAAGTAACTGCTTGACCTTGCTGCACTGGGGAAGAATTCATCAGCTGTTGGCATTTTCTCAGCATGAGCTTTCTTTTATGCAAACATGAAGCTGTGCCCACAGGCTAGCATGCCACCAATACTACTGGCTTATAAACACACATAGACTTGCACTGAATACAAAACGTCACATATTGATATGAAATATGAACCCTTAAACACAAATGCATGTTATCTTTCCGTCTGTCACTGCATACGCATTAATGCAAATATGAACATGTACAGGCAAATGAGAGAAGGCCACTCCTCTCTCCGCACCTTGTTTGTGTTTTTTTTACTCAGTCACAGTTGAAAAATGGACGTCCTGTGTTAGTCCTTCTAAAAATGGCATCTTTGTACCTGAGCAGGAAAGCCCAAACCACCAAATCCCAACCAGGAAGTCTAGGAAACCCGTTACCTCGCCACAGTGTTCGGACAACAGCTTGAGCTTGTGTTGTGTACGGGTGTGAGAATGTGTTTTTGTGAACAGTAAGCTGACCTTGGATCTGTGTCCCATACCCAGAGGGGAGCTGATGGATGGGATGAGTGGTAGACCACTTGGCCAAACTTGAAAGCCTTCTTTCTTGGACCCTGGTGGGTCTGTTTGTCACAGCTCAGAACACTCTGTTTGACTCTGTTTGGATGTACAGTATGAGTGTGTATGTGTGGGTGTGTGTGTGTGTCCCTGTGTGAATGGGTGTTTGTGTGCATGCTAAGATCCTGGCATGGGTTTCTTTACAACCAAAGATTGTGGATATAGAGAGATCCTTTTGATCTGGTTTGTGGCAGTGCAAATGAGACATCCAGGGGCAAGTCTGCAAAGGAACGGGAACGGCTCTCTTCTTCTCGTGATGTGAGTGGCTCGGCAGGTAATGTTTGGCGTGCACTTGATAATTCAGGCATAATGGGAACGCACTACAAGTCTAAAATGAAACAACTCTTTGATGTAATAGATTTAACTGATTCACTTGTAATAACAGCATATGAATCGCATAAGTGAGTCAGCCTAAAAGTGTCCATTGCTGTATAAAAGTATCGTGGAGCACAAGAGACTTTAGAAGAAAGAAAAAAAAAATGGGGGAACATTTTAGGAACCATAATGGTTAGCAGAGTGGGCAATCCACTGAAACTTTCCATCTGGATCTCATCACAGAGAGAGGCAGAGAGTGGCTCGCTCTTACTGCGGTGACTGAACTCACCGCTCGTTCACTCACACACACACGCACACACACACACGATGACTCATCCACGACAGGAAAGGGAAGTGGTGTGCAACTAAAACATGTATAGCTGTACCTAAAATGAATTGCTGCATCCTAAAAACATAGTTTGAAAGTCATGCTAACCACACGTGGACATTCCTCTGTGGGGCACAGCCTCATTGATATACAGTGTGGCCTCCGTTGTATAACGTGCGGCTGGCACACAAGCGCTTCATTCATGCTCTCGTGATAGGAACATTTATACACCTGTGTTCTTGTAATTAAAATCTATATAAACGAGGTGTGGGCCGGGAGAGAGGATCTTCTGGGCACGCTGTAAGCTTCCTTGCCCCGACGCTACTCTCTCTTTCGACCGTCTTCACTTACTCCTACGAGATAAATTACTCCTACGTTAATCGTCAATTAAAGATTTTTGGATTTGTTGGAACGTTCAGAAAACTCGGACACGCGCTTTTGTTTTTGCCTGGTTCAAATTTTTATCCCTACAGCCCGCCATACGCTAGCTGAAGCCACGAGATCCAGGGGCTCTGCGAGCAACTCAGCTATTTATTGACCACCTGTTATGCTGGCTCTAAAAGCATATAAACAAACTCATGAGTTGTAATGAAAAACTATATTTGTGTGGAGGGGGAAAGAACTACTTTGGCTAATAAAAATTAGAAGCAGTTTTGCCTTTAAAGTTTAGCAGTCGTCACACAGAAAGGGGCTAAATACAGATTCCACTGTGCATTCCTCTGGGATCTTCAACCCAGAGACGGTCCCTGCTCAGACGGCGGCGGTATCAGCCACAGAAAGGGATAGCTGGTATAAGTGAACATTTATCAGGAAGACATTAGAGAAGGGCGAGCAAGACAGGTGGAAAACATCGACTCTATTTGCTCTTTGCTCAGCCACTTGACTTCAAACAGCGCACTCTGCTCTCCTTTTTTTTTTTTTTTATAGCGAGCCCTCGCAGAAAGATAAGAAGGAAGATAGTTGGGAAATCGCTATGTTAAGCCCGCAAAGAGGGCAAAAGTCCTCGCTGTATGTAAAAGGCAGCGAAATAGACTCGAGAGGAGAGAGGAGGAGAGATGCTCCCCTCCTCAGTCACAGTACTTCCCTGAAAGAAACATAATTGCATGGATCATCAAAGAGTTCCTTCCCACTCACTTCCTGCTTGCTATAATTAGACCTGTGCTCTCTTCTCTGGCAGCCACCACCAACTTTAGGAACCTTTCTCTTTTGTCCTGAACCGGCACAGACACTGGTTTGGGATCAGATTTAGAGCTTCCACCGCCTAGAGGATGAGGAAGTTCTTTGAGGAAAGGAGCTCTGATCTAGCATCTCATGCCTCGGGCTGTGTTTTTCTGGAGTGTGAGGCCAGCTAGCTGATGGGAACTGAGGGGACTCCAAGCCCGGCTTTGGCCAGCAGTCATTAAGAAGGTAGGAGAGCTGTGTAGTGTGAGGAAGAAAGAAAAACACTCAGCTAACAACCACATGGCCTCGGTCACACAGACCCGATCCAGAAGCCCTTCCTGACCCCTCATAACTCATGCATACACACACACACACACACACACACACACACACACACACACACAAGTCAGATGCTTAAAGAGGGCATAACAGCCCAACAGTTTGGAAAACCAACTGTGTGACCTGCAGCAGAGTAAATTCCCATGTATCTAGTGTGTCTCTGCGTGTGTGGATGTACGTGCGTGTACGGATGCAAGCACTTGTGTGTGTGTGTGTGTGTGTGTGTGTGTGTGTGTGAGAGAGGTGGAGTTGAGGCTTTTCTATAGAGCAAAAGCAAACAGTCCATAAAGAGGCCCTGCCACTCTCCCATTTCAATGTAAATGAGTCTGACTCTGTTTGGGGGTTAAAGAACTCTCTAGGGGCCTGGCGACTACCACCGCTGGGGTCACACATGCACATGCGTGCACACACACAAGCATGGAGATAACAAATACACGGGCACAAACATGCGTGCACACACACACACAAATTCTGAAGGCGAGAGGCCCAGATAAAGAGCTCAGAGAGCCTGTCAGAGTGTCAGCTCCCATTAGGCCAAAGGCTGTTGTGTGTGTGTGCAGGCAGGCGTACTGCTTTTTACATTTCATTCAGCACACACACTCTCTTTTTTCTCACACACACATCCTCCCAGAGCCGCCCCGCCTGGCTGACATGCTGTTTCAGACAAGACACACAAAAGACAACGGAACCCGCCTGAAAAGACAGACATCTCCTACATTTCCTACATCACACACAGAGGGGGGGAAAAAGGAGAGGAAACAAAACAAGCTCTAAATGATTTTAGATGAGCAGAGGTTGACTTGAAAAATGTGGAAGCTTTCGAGGATCCCCCCCCCCCCGAAACGATTAACCTCTCCTGCGAAGAAGAAATTCAACGAGCGATGCATTTTTAAGTTTCCAAATCCAAACATCAGAGCACGGTATTTACTTGTCATGGCAATGTAAACTATGATGTCACGCGTTATTATATGGTAACCGAGTGGAGAGTGGAGAGCAAACCGCATCAAAGGGCTGGAGGCAGAAGCAGAAAGAGTTAGAAAGACTCAGAGAGGCTGCGTGACCTCGGTGACCTGCACAATTAGTGCTGCACTCTCTTGGCTGCCTGTGGCCCGGCAAGTTGTGTCGAGCAGGACGGGGGCTGCTGTTAGGACACAAGCGGAGAGAGGGCCGATCTCCTCCCACAGAGCCTTCAGGAGCATATCCCAACCTGAGGAGGAGAAGGGAAAGTACAACAACAACCTAGAGGGGAAGAAAAATAAAGAAGGGGGACGACGGAGAGAGAGAGAGAGAAAACTGAGCCCATGTTCGGTAAATAAAGACGTACACGCTCATGTCTCACGCGTGCCCTGACTCAGCTGATTCAGGCAGGTGTGTCATTGTGTTACAGCCTAAAGCGGCGGCATGCTCAGGCAGAAATATCAGCTCTACCCACATAATAAAAAGTGTCAATGCGGAGCAGAATGGCTGGAGTTGCTTTGTACTTTTTTTGTTTGGATCCTTGCTCTTTGGAATCTCGTCCTTCTTGCCTCGGATAGAAGTCTTTCATGTGCGGGGGGAGAAGCTGACAGCTGTTGCTAAAAACATTCATCTGAAAACAGTGTGCGCTTGATCTAGGGGGAACTCCAGCCACCACAGAACATTCATCCTATACTCACACACACGGCCAGTCATGCTACTGACACACAACTCAGTCAGCCTAATCACTCCTTCTGTTCAAAAGCTTCAAACCACAGCCCAGACCCCCTTAGGCAAGAAACTGACTCGTAAGCATACAGTCAGAATCTTTCTCATACACATGCTCATTACCGGGTTCACTTTTTACCCACATACATCTTCCCTGAGTCTAGGGATTGGCCGTGTATCAGTCATGGCCCTGCGTGCACGCACAGGCTCAGACCGGCGGGCAAACAAAAACAAAAAAAAAACACAAAGTGCTCATTACAGAATTACTGCTGACTTCATGTTCACATGGGTTGAGCAATACGCGTCGATGTGATAACATTAACTTATCGGGACACTGCAGGTCTTTTAGGGATTTACACCCGAGAGGAGAGTGTTAAGGAGGCCCAGTTTGGCTGTGCTCCCTCATACTGATACTCTACTACAAATTTTTTTTTTTTTTAAAAAAAAGGTATTTGAAAGTGTTTTTGCTCAAAAGTCTGGCACCGAGATCAAAGAGCCTCCAGCAATAACGCTGGCAAGAGCTCACATAAAATCTTTAAATATAGCTTCTCGAATTTAGAATTAGAAAACATAGGCAATTTAGGGTTATGTCACAAAATCAACTTGGATTTGAACATTATAAGAGCAACAGGAAAGTGGTGCAGTATATTGAGCACGTATTGGAATACAGTGACAGACAGACAGACAGATATCATAGCCATATATATATATATGCACTTCTTGAACAGAGAGGATACTAAATCAAATGCTGCTTGGTTGTCAAAATGTTATGTTACCCGGTGGATTCCCTTTAGGATAAAGAAGTTAAAATGATGTTCTGAGGATCGTATAGTAAATATGCTTCCATAGATTACAGTTTATTACTCGCATCCTGATTCAAACATAATTCTGCCTGGTCTTTTTTAAGTAATTAGCTTTCTAAACCTGCCGGGAATCCATACGCTTTTTTAAAGCTACATAATTCCTCTCCTTATCCACGCTCCTCCATTCCCCTCTCTTCCAGGCTCTCCACTTCGCTGCTCTGCTAAACCCTTCCTAACCTCACTGTCACACAATACCTGTTGTTTCTGCCATTTGGCTGCAAACACAAGGACAAGCTATAGCAACAGCAGCAACAAAAAGAGGGCTTCAATTCAGCTCTGTTTGTAACAAGGGCAAGGCCCGTGTTGTGAGAAAGCAGCAAGTCAGCAACATTTACCTCTTAGAGAAATGAGAAAGCCCAGGACACTGGCCACTAGCCCAGCAGCATCGCTGCCTATGAAGTATAGACAATTGTTTTGAGAGCCCCTGTTGAGAGCTGCTGCTCTCATTTCCACAGCTCCGTAGCGGTGGATATGATATACTGGCGTGGACGCCATGATCCACTGAAAATGGCAGACTGCGTAATAACCCTCTGACAGCTACATGCTGGTCAGCTCTTCTCTATCAAGGAGAGGATGGGGGAATTAGCGGGATTTCAGAGAGATAAAAGAAGAACGGGGGAAGAGACAGAAAAACAAAGAGGTAAAGAGACAGAGATAAAACGAAGGACGTCAGAAAAGGAGACAGAGAAATGGCGAGGAGCGCTGAATATAAAGCGCAATTACCTAGGACAAGGCTCATTGGTATGACTTATCATCTGCTGGTATCCATGACTGCAGCTGTAACCTTTGGTAAATGACTCTACTTAGTCCACGACACGGCCACCAGCCTGATGGGAGATAAAATTAACATCCCACAACAACAGTACACTGACACACTCACGCACACTTAAGTCTGTCTCCGCAGAGATAAAGACATGCACCCGGTAACATATAGTGCAGATAGGATATACATTATTCAGTCTTCATCAGAGGAAATATCCACTGCTCCCCTCTCTCTCTCGCCGTACTCAACAAACTGGGAGGAAATGTGATATGATGGAGATTACTGGGATATTAGAATATAAGAGATGATCCCATTAACAATGCCTGGATGGAGACAAAGGAGGAGGCAGAGATGTAAAGAGAGAGGAAAGTCTGGATTTAACTTGAGGAATGGGGACCACAGAGGAGGGGCTCGCAGAGCGGGGGGGGGGAGACTTTATTTAACATGCAGGATACCACTTGTCTATAGCCCCAGGTAGGACAGAAACACATAGCTAAGCTTCTTCGGCACTCCATCCACCAGGAAAAGTGCAGAGAAAGGGTTTTCCCTCTAATGGAAGCCATTAATTATCATATACCCTTATACGTTGCAGTCATCACTATCTTAAGTTAAATCCTTTAGAAGGGAGTGTGTGTTGTCAGAGATTACCGGTTTTTATTCTCTGTAAAATGTCTGTATGAGCGGAGCACTGCTTAACGGCATGTACGCACTCTGGACCTGTCCTGTGGAACTGACTGATATTATCAACAGATGAATAGCCATGCGGGTCAAAGGTCAAGTCCAGCTCCGTTGTTTTGACTCTGAAACTTTGTGTGTTCGCTCTGCTTCCTCTCCTCTAATCCCCACCAGCTGTGTGCGCGCATGTGTGTATATGTGTGGCTAATAGAGAGCTAAAAAAAAAAAGAAGAAGAAGAAGAAGAAAAAAGAAATAGCTAAAGCCAGTGTGGATTGTGTGTTTGTAAAGCTGCGAGGTGTGCTTCATTTAAATATAATCTACCTGTGGGAGACATAAGACGTTATTTTTATTCAATGGCAGCTGGCATCCGGGCAGGAGCTGAGAAATCTATCGAAATATTCATTTGGCGCAACGGGAAGGAGAAATCAATCCCATAAAAACAGAGCACTTAATAGAGTTCCATTAAACTAACTCTTAGGGCTGTACAGAAATGGCCACTCCACTGCAGGGAGAGGCACGCTGTTTGCACCAGGCTGCATTTTAGACTGAATAAAGTCATGCTCCATTTTTTTTTTTTTTTCAGCCAGTCCTGACTGCTTTTTTTAAAATGACACCTGATACCCTCACGCCCCCAGCTCCCCCTCTTCACCCAACCCTACCACCATTGAGCTGGTGAGACACTTGAAGAAGGGTATGCGTGGGAGGAGGAGGAGGAGAAGGAGGTGGTGTGTTGGGGGGGGGTGAGAAATGGATGAGTGGTGCGGTGGAGGAGTGTGTGTGAGAGGGGGGTCAGACGCCAGGGTTGCACATCTCTGTCCCGACGCCGCACACGACTGTCTCCAAGTGTTGTTGTGGCGGTGTGCGTTTCACATTCCACCTGGTCGCTTGACAGCCAGCGAGAAAGTCTTAAGCATGTTCCCGAATCCTTCACGCTGTACGGCTGCAGTCAAGCGGAGAAGTGTCAATGTGGAGCTTTCTGTGAGTTCAGCGTCAGTGATAGATTTCATGCATTTCTTTTCATAGGCCGTACAGACAAAACTTTGAAGGGTAATTCTGTCTTATTACAACCCGAGACTTATTTTTTTTGTTGCTTTGGCCATCACTCCTATCAATAATAATAACAGTGTGCTCACAGAGCTGAATGCTGAGATCTGGGAATGCAGAGAAACCGCTGAAAAGTGGTTTGATGCAGCAAAAAAAAAAAAAACAAGCAATCAGACAGCCGGCTTCAAACAAAATGAAGGCAAAAAAAGTGAGACTGTCTGTTGTGAACATCCATCACAGCTGACAGACTGACTTTTTGTTTTAACTTTGTTTTACCTGCAGAAAAGCGGTTTAGGTCGTCTGGCTGGGACGGTTGGCTTGTTTACAACCCGTACGTTCGTCTGACCGCTCACTCCTCTCCTCGTTGGACAGGGTTAGTTTGGTGAGAACAATGTCATCAAAGCTGACAGGATTGCTTTTTAAAAATTGGTTCATTCACATTACAAAAAAAGAAAAGAAAAAACATCACATCTTCTCCCGTCTTGTGCGTTTTCATGCAGATCGTTCTGGTCTTGCCCTTTTAGCGGTAATCAGCTTCTGCTCGCAGCCGGGGCGCGATGGAGGTTCATAGACGGTTGTCTTTGCTAGACTGTATGTTTTTATGTGCCCTTTAATGTCAAACTGCATCATAAAATTATATTCAAAAAATTCAACAGCAGCATCTTTTTTTCTTCCAGAAACAGTTTCCTAGTTATTCGGATTAAGCCGCAGACGTCACTGAGAGGAGTTTTCATGGAGACTACTTTCATCTGAAGACATGAAAACTGTTGACAGTGTGTTAGTAATAAGAGAACTCTTTCTCTAAAGAGAAACTGTTACATTTCTTTAATTAAACTTTTAATGCTTTTTTTTTTAGAAATTTGATGAAGAGACTTTGATGCTGACTTTTCAGGGTACGTGATAGAAACTGGTCTACCACTGACGAAACAGGACTGACGTAAAACGGTGACACATTTCCCGGGAAATTTCATAGAGAAGCGAAATCTTGCATCCCTTCTAATCCGATAAACTCATCTATCTCTTGATCCCCCAGAGGAGGTGTGACACAGAAGCCGCGAAGAAGGAGACGAAGCATGTTGGAGCTGGTCAAAACCCCCAAGTGTGGAGGCTGGAAAGTATTAACCCTGCAATGGCTGTCTGGAGAACTGGGTGTGCGCTGCTATATGGGCCTGAGAAGGAATGATTTCCCTGCTGGTGTGTGTTAATTACGCTAGAGTTAGTGGGGCCTGCTACAGCTTGTCTGGTGGTTGACCTGGAGAGACGGGATTACCTTCTCCAGCTGCTCTCCTCCCTGCTGCCTCTCCTAATGCCACCTTTATTAAAAGGGACAGGTGACGGCGGCTCTATCTCTCACTCATTACAATTAGGCTGTTTGGTAATAAGGTGTGTCACAACCCAGCGGGACACGTACGGAGCGCGCGCGTCACTCAGCAGTAAAAAGGAAGACTGGAAGACTCAGCACTTTTTACGCAATATTCCTGGGAACGGTAATTCATGCCAACCTTCCAGTATTTCGCACAATTAATGGACTTTGTCTGTACACGCTGGTTCAAGAAGTAATAGTGGATCTGATAAAGCAGTAAATGGAGTTGATACAGTGGGCAGAGTCCATAGCGAGGAATTTTGTGTTTGGGAACATAAGCAGGCATGATGTGGGTGTGAGCGTTAACATTTGCTCTGCAGCTGAAAGTATCTGCATGGACACGAACAGTTGATGTAAATGAGGACGGCCCAGTGAATTCCAGCATACTGGTCCTCCTTGTAAAACCCAGCATTTGCCATTGTCATGCAGGCGAGGCCATTCTTGTCGTTTCCTCTCTCGCAGACACAGAACACCCACGCGCATACACCTTGGCCCCCAGCTGAGTGTGTGTGGACACCTGGTCTGGATCTAGAGAGCTGGTGGCATTCCTGAGGGCTGCGAGCTTAATTCCCCAGATTAGCCCATACAATCCACCTAAGGGTTAATCACCGTGTAGCGTCGCAGCCCACCAGCGTAACCTTTATCTACACCCACTCGAGTAGAAACGCCTGCGAGGATATGAAAATGTATGTTTACAAACACAGATGTGGAATAAGCATTCGCTTCAGTCCTTTCGGTGATTCATTCCGCTCATAAACTATACGCCATGTGTTTGCTCTCGCAGAAAAAAAAGTTTGTTTGCCACCTCGGAGAGGCAAGAAAAGATGCCATTTGTAGCATTTATGGCAGCATTTATGGTGTTTTGCTGACATGAGACATTTGCTCGACCCAGCCTGTAGAGAAAGTCCCTGGATAAAGGGCTTTTCCCTTAAATCCCTGATAGCCTCCCCGCTCCAAGGAGGACTTAGCTGGCGACTGACAGCCAGGATGGGAGGTGGGACAGGGTTTTGATGCTGAGGCTTATGACTGGTGTGCTGGTTGGGTAAGGGGGTTGGTAAATATTTGGACCAGCAATTGTTGGTTTAAGTGCTCCTTTTGGCAGCTTGTGGGGCTAGATGGAGTCAGAGCCGCTCGCAGGATATTCCTTCTGTTTCGGGACCACAGCAGAGGCAGGGTCATCTTGCTGTACGCGCAAAGGTAGACCATCATAGTGGAGACGTAGTGGTTTCTGTGTGGGTGGGTGCAGCTGGCTTTGGGGCCCTTGAATGGCACCTTGCAGCTGCCCCCCGTGTGTGTGTGTGTGTGTGTGTCTGTCTGTGTCAAATGCTGCGTCCGGTGGTAAGGTCGGAGAATGCAACAGCTACCTCCTAGCGCGCCCAGCACAAGCCCCTACACACAGCTGTTCGCCATACAGTCAGCAACACACGCAGCACCTGTCTGCATGCGTGTGTGTGTGGGTCCATGTATGTGTGCCAGAATAGGCCCACACTTCGGAGCGTGTGAACGGAGCAACCTCTGTGGCTCCTCCTTTGCTTTTCACTTCAACCAGCCTGCTAAATCCCGCTTCTATCCCCTTCGACCCTAAATAAAGTCGTACCCTTCCTCCCCGAAAATGTCGACTACTCTGTTAGCTCATTAACTTCATTACCGAGAACGTGACACGGTCTTGGATCATCCACGCGTTGACTGCTATGTTTGGAACATTCATTAACGGAGCTACAGTGATGGATTTTCACGGAGATGTTACGGGATCAATGCTGTAATGAAGGGCATAGCGTGTGGGAGGAGGCATTTATTATCATTATCAGAAGTAATAAAACTTTTGTCCCCTAACAACGGGCTCCCTCCCGCTCTAGGTGAATGTCAGCGTTAGACTTGGGCCAGGGGTACTATACTTAATTGGTGGAAGCATTGTCTTAATGGTGTCAAGGTGGCATTGCATTATATTCACATCATCATTCATTTCACACATAAGACAGAGGACAACTGTGTCACCATCAGCTCAAATCCAGCAACATTTCACACAGCCGTGTGATGTGAGCGCCTCGATCGCCATGCAGATTAAAACATTTAGATGGGAATCGAAATGGGATCAATAAATAATGAGTCGAAAATGTCACGTGTGTCACTCAATCACCAGCAGTTCACATTGATATGGCAGCTTATCGCAGGCTGCAAATTACCCACAGTGCTGGCTATGAATATGATTAGCATTCTCATTTTCTCCGAGAAAACTCTAATAAACACAATTACATTATATCAGAATTTATTTCATACCTTTCCGTTCATTTACTTGAGTAAATGTGGCAGTCATCGGGATTTCATCAAAGCAAACTAGATACTGTAATTTCCTCGAATTTAGAGCAGAAAACAAGTTATGACAAAATAGATTTGCTTCCTCCATCTACAAAATAATCTCATAAAAAAAAGGGGGGGGGGGGCTGAAGGAGCAATATGTGCAAACAGAGCACAGGTCATTTCACTGCAGATTACAGATATATGTTTCAGTCCTACTTCGAGTCGGTGAATTAAACTGCCGGCTCTAAAACTCGTCACCTTTCTCTGACCTTTGGTTAAGATGATTTTTCTATAAAAGCAACTGGTGAATAAAGTAAATTGGATAGCATGATTGTCAAATCTGTGGCATGCAGCTCGCCTAAGGAGCGGTAATAATATAAGTCTGACACTTGGAACCAAACAGCTATGAACTGTTCTTTATTTAAAGTCAACCTGAAATTTTAATTCTGCAAGGAAATATAAAACCCCCGAGGACCGGCTCTCGACTTCTGTGTTTGCACTAAAAGCCTCCGAACATTAATATGAGTTTATTCGCCTTTTCCAACAAGCGCGCAGCAGCACTGATTGCGTATTGTTATCCGTTAAACCTACTGTTCTGTCAATGTAATATCCGCTGGGGAAAGTTGAGGCTAGTTAGCCTAGCTTTCTTACATGAGCACCGATTCCCACTGGACACCTGCTGAGTCAGGCTCAGTGCTATGTTAGTCCTACATTATAATTATACAAAGGAGAAGGTCTGGCTGGTGTTAGCTGTCTAGCTCTCTTTCATGGGTCCAATTGTGGTGATGGAAAACGTGTAATTACCTAAAATTCAAATCACAGCATAGAGTAGCTAACATAAGAAATCATTTGCTGTAACAGCAGAAAAAGAAATACTTCATTATATTTGCTTTTTGGTACCAAGTGCATTCAAAATAAACACCAATTATATATCCTATATATAGATTCTGACACCAATTTGACTTTGAATTTAAAAACCAGCAGCCCGAGACAAATGTAGTAATGTATCACTTGCAGAGTGAGTGTTTCTTGTGTGATATAGTTTCGTTATGTTTGAACATGCCATTTGGTGTTTGCTCTAATCCAAAGGGCTGTGCACCAGAGTGAGGGAACAGATTTTTGTCATGGGTGGCCCTAGTGGATACGGCTGAGTTGGGGATTTAGAGAAAAGGTCTGAGTGTAGATTGGAGGACAAGAAGCTTCTCAACAGGGCTGCACAGTCAGGTGACAAATGGTGCCCCGGGCTAGCCAAGTGCCAGAAATGGCCTCTTAATCAATCAGAGGTCACCATGGAGGTTCAGTCCAGACTGCCCCCACCCTGAGAGGCAGCCATCTGATAGAGCACTCAGTGCCAAGCCACAAAGCAGACAACCTTTTCTCCTCGTTAGCGCAGCACTGCTGCTGTTAATGTCATCTCATCACTTCTGAAAACCGGATCACTCACGGCAGAGACATCTTTGCCTTTCATCTGCGATTATGACATTAACGCTAAGTCAATCAATTTGCCTTTGACGTGTTTTTAATTTTGTTATTCTGGATGTGTCACCTCCGCTTGCTTTGTTGGGGTTTCATATTCTCAAATGGTGTTGCGGTAGTAAAAACATCCGACCCTGTTGCTCTCTCCATCTCTGGCCTCAGCCCCAACCTTAAGCCTGCAGCCCCCATCCTTGACACATGGCCATCTGTACTGGCATTTCAGGCAGTAAATAAGGGAGTGGAGGATAGTGCACTCACTGGTAGGCCCAACCTTAGGCCAAGCCCTCACATTCTCCTCTGCACCCCGAGGCCAACCCTCACACACCCCCTGGGGTTGACCTACACACTGGAGGGTCCCCAGGGGAGCATATCAGGCCTTCTGTCCTCTGTCTATCCCCTCTCCCTCAGTGCACTTCACTCTCCCACCATCCATCTCTCCATCTCCCAGCATCAATACATTCATCTGTCCATCCTTACTATCAATCCAAACAAACACTCACTCTCAAAGACCTTTGTCATTCAACCCATCTGCTCCACTTCTATTACTGTCTGTAACTGTGTCTCCATTTAATCATCGCACCGAGGCGACGTTTTCGAGCACAACTGCTCAAAACGTCGCCTCGGTGCAATAAATAAGTCGACATTAACTCATGAGTTATCTTTTTGCTAACCTTAGGTTCATATTAGTCGCAAAAAAAAAATACACTACAAGCAGATAAAGAATTGTCAAAGCCAGCAGTAGTGCACCAAAACCCATTAAAACCTACTGAAATGGTGACACATTGCCATTACACCCATGATAAAACTGCCAATTCACTAGAAAAAAAGACCAATCAATACACCCACCAATCACCAGACACCCACAGATCTATATATGAATTCACCCATCCTGACACTCGCTACCTGCGTCTGCGCAAACCTTTGACACATTGATCTATCCGTCTTCCCCCCTCTCCCCACCATCAACCCACTGTGCTGATTCAGTCCCCCACAGGATGTAGGGACCTGACGCAGAAGCAACGCCGAGACAGACGGAAACGTTGAGTGGCAAGATGGAAGTGTGAGAGGCCAGTATGAAAGTCACATAAACGACAGGCTGAACTTTATCAGCTGAGATTGGAGGGGGGGGGGGAATGAAGAACTACAGGAGGCCTGGGGAAAAGAAGTCTCCATCGGATGAAGAGACTGGATATCAAGAAGTAGAAACTCAACCCCCCTCTAAAAAAAAGAGGAAGAGGAGGGTGGGACAAGCGAGGGACAAAGACAAGCAAGAAGTGCCAAGCCCGGGATCAGGCAGATCAGCAGTGCAAACTAGTGTTTCCTGAGCAAGTATTGAGATGCAGATCCCACTTTCTCAGCTCATAATGGGGACTGTCAGAAGTGTGTGAGTGTGTGGTGTGTGTGTGTGTGTTAGTGCGAGTGGGTGAGGATGTTCATGTGGGAGAGATTCTCACACATCTGCTAACCTGCTTCTCTAATGGGTTGCAAATGGGCCTTCATTGTGGGGCCTCGCAGACCTGGTTGGAATGACCCGTCACGTCCGCTGACGACTTCAACTTCGCATGCATACGAGAACGCGTCCTCACACTGACGTTTACATACACGTGTAGAATGCCTAATGCATATGTATGGATCGAGCTCAAACAAGCCCAGGAAAAGAATAAGATATCGTGTTTATAGTACACGCGGTAATGTTTACAGAGTTGAAACATTATTTGTTTGACCTAAGAAATACGTGTGGTGAAATAGAAATAGTTTGCAAAAAAATTTGCAAAATGTATAAGTTTGTGGAGTTACTTAACATAAATGTTTAATCTGTCGTTGGGAACAATTTCTCCACTTTGGATGGAAACATCAGCTGCATGGTGCCGTGTCGAAGTCGATGTTGTGCTCTCAAAGCCAAACAAGCGGTTTTACTAAGCTGCCACAACTCAGTTGAAATGATTTTAACTAGGCGCTCTTGCTGACTTGTAAGTTGGGGGATGGGGGGGTTTAACAGAGGGAGGGAGGTGGTGTGTGGGGGGGGGTGCAATATGGGGTCACACAGGAGGAGAACTAGGAGGGAAGGAGGGAAGGAGGGGGGGCTGCTTTTTTCCTTTCTCTCCGAGCTCTAGGAAAGAAAGGAAGGAAGCCACAGCAAGGCAGTGAGGCTCAAACCAACTGAGGAGAGATGGATGGTGGGGGGAGGGACTGGAGCAAGAGCGCTGCTTATTGGTAGGCTGTGGTTCTCTCTCTCTGGATGGATTGACTTAGCACGGGTCGAATTACACCATTTGCCGTGCATTAGTTTGTTTTTCTCTCAAGCCAGGAGAAGTTGATTCACTACGACGCGCTCAGTATTTCTTTTTTTGTGGAGGATTACAGCAACACAAAAGGATACAAAATAACCAATACAGATGAGGTGAGTTCCTTGTCGCTACGTGGATATACTTTGTTGCGCCGCATTACGCAGTGAAAGTCAAGGGGGAAAAACTAGAGAGGAGAAGTCTTTACTGGGATAAAAAAAAAAAAATCTTCTGACCACGTCGCTATGCTGCTCTGCAAAACTGGTGGCTGCATGACAGAAATAGTTCAGGTCGGGATTATTTTGACTTCAGTACAATATTCTATTCATTCATTCCCCTTTTCCGCCGTTGGCACCATTTGCGTGTCCGTTCTGCTCGGGAAGCGTCTTTCCAGCGCTCATAAAAGGGGTAAAGCAAATCTAAACTGTTTACTCACCTCTTTCTTTGTGAGACACTTCACCCTCCTATTGAGGCTGTCACGGATCCTCACATTAAGTTCTATAGTGGCACAATTAAACCGTGTATCAAACGGATGCCTCCAAAGTTGTCTGAGCAGTGTTTATTAGGATACACAAGCGGAGAGCGGAGTTGTGTGTGAATCTGTTTTTCCTATCCTGGTGGATATGTGCTTTATCACGCTCCCAGTCAATCCGCACGCCCTCTATTATTTCAAACCAGCATTAAAATGATTGTGTGATCAATGATTGTGCATGAAGTCAGAGTAGTAAGGATTGCGCGTCGTTAATGTTTATGTCTTTTCCCTCTGCTTTCTAAAGTTAATAGTAGTGGAAAGGGGCTGGTGTATTGCTGTATGAGGGAGGGGGCTGTGTGGTCGTGGCAGAGCTTTGAAGATCAGTCATCAGAGCGCAAAAGGGGGGACGGAGGCAGTCAAAATGGTCAGATGTGGCGAGCGGAGCTGAAATCTGTGCGCAACTGGATAAAAAGCGAAAAAGTCGGGTTCGGATGGAGCGCAAAATAACAGGAATATTACATGCTGGGTGTTTTCTCTTAAATGGATTACCTAAGGAATATGATATTCAGTCGGATTGCCCCATTCATGAGTGAATTCGGATACTCAAGGTAGGTGTCCACGATGATTTTTAATTATTGATAAAGTGTATTTGTTTCCGTTTTTAGGATGTGTTCTATTATTAAGATGGACCTTAGGTTTAAGAAAGGACACACATCACTACTGGTTTATATTCTACCCGGAGATACTTTGTGAGCAGAGGCTACGTACAGGGGAATGAAGTAGATTTCCAAAGTAAAATATATCAACATTTAAAACAGAGGTGTTCACATAGAGGACGACTGACCGGCTCTGAAATCAGAGCCACACCAGCTTCTGTTGGTTTTTTAACAGCCCTTTCTTTCTTTCACGCGGAGCAGTGTCCTTATTTTTCTACAATTTCAGGCACACTCGGTAATATCTGCCATTGTTTATTGTTCAGAGTTGTGTTCAGGGCGTGGATTGAAGTGTTTTCTGATATCTGACATCATCAAAAAAAAAAACGAACTTCGAGTAAAGATAACATGCACACGATTGGACGGACCATGCTGGGCAAACATATCATTAAACAATAAAAGAGGAGTGAGACGTGCAGTTTGACTTGATGGTTGTTGACTGCTCACTCCCTGGTGCCTTTAATCGATTCGATGCAATCCAAATTTCATTACGGTATCTTTATTATATATATATTTTTATATCGGATAATAAATTGAAGAAGCGCTCGTAACCTTTTTTGGAGGCAGAGCCAGCGCCGAGAGCCCAGCCCCGTGCATGCATTAAGGTGCTGTGTGGAGGCAGTTAAAACGCAGCCCCATCACTGTCACTCCACCGCTGTCCCCCGCGTCTTTGTTGTCTTTTGTACGAGTCCTACATGTGGGCTAAAGGGGTCTGAAAAGATTTACCACGGATAAAACTTGAATGCCTTTACGCCCCAGCCTGCACAATGCAAGCATTAGAGCCCGGGCTGCTGCACGGATTGTGTGCGCAAAAGAGGAGCGGAAGATCCTCACGCAAAAAAAAAAAAAAAAAAAAAAAAAACTTGAAAAATGAAGGAAGGGAAGAGGAATAAAGAAAGAGAGACAACCAGAATGGTTAGTTTGTTTCACTAGAAGGCGTTTAGCCTAAGTGTGAGTATAGGTTAGAGTAGTTTTAGGAATACTGTGTCTCAGGCCAGAAGAAGATAATGGAGGAGATGAACCTCAAAAAGCAATCAAAGGGATTATTCTAAAGTTGTCACCACGCACTCAAAAAGGACAAAACTGCCACTCAGATTTAATTTCAGTTTCTTGAAGGTCCAAATTTTATTGTTGCTTTCCTCAAACGGGTCCAACCCTTCTACAGAAATAAAGACAGAGCAAATTTGTTTAAATAACATGAGCCAGATGTGAAGATATCCGTGAGGATCTTGGTGGTCTGCCCTCTGTCACAGACATAGAAGAACCCCGGATAAGTTATTAAAACTACAAATCTGATATTGACAGGAGCGCCTCACTTCAGCCAGGTCAAACACCAGAACCATCCGTGGGTTCCCTTGACAGCACAGCTGGCTGATGTGCCTCACTCCGCCTCACTGGTCACGGGGTCAGAACTCAGCGACCAGAACGGTCACCGTTAACCTCCACTACAGCCGGCCGTAACCCCGGAACAGCCGTCATTAAACCATACAGCCTTATGGTCGCCCTAAACTGCTGCTCGGAAATCGGACTGCTCGGCGCTAAATTGGCTGAGCAGTAAAAAGTTTGACCCTGTGTGCAGCATTTGGAGTCAAGATGTTTATATAGTTTGCTTTGTTCCCCCACCAGAACCCCCTTTTAGGAGCCCCCAGAACAGCTCTCCTGAACGAAGGTCCACTGACCGGGGGTGGGGCTCCATTGTGTTGACTTGCCCAAAGCCCCCTTTGTTTTTTGGTCACACCTGCAGCTCAGTCCCTTTGTGCTCCACTATAGAACTACTGCTGAGAACAGCCTTTCTCCTGTTTCACTCCTCCTCTCGCCAAGGTAGAGAAGAAAGGGAGGGAACCTCGGTTTAGGGTGGCACAGCCCTCTTCTGCTGCCAAATCTCTGGAGCAACAAGTCCAACCAAGCCCCTCAGATGTGATCCTTAGGTAAACAGCACACGATTTGGGGGTAGTAGTTATTACTGAAGTGGGAAAAGGAGTAGTAATCATTTCTGGGCCTGTGTGGCTGCTCTAATCATCTGGCTGGCTCGTTTTCCCGTGTGGCTGCATCTTGATTAGTTTCTTAGAGTCACAGTTGAGAGTCGAGACAGCAATGTTATAGGACGCATCCAGTTTTGGACAGTCACGCACGCTTACACACGGGTTTAAACATACATACAACCAAGTGAAACGCCCGAAACCAAACTCCCGACTATCGGATTTCCTTCGCCGTTTGGTTTACAGCTCAGTATGCTGCACGATGACAAGTCAAGCAGCCTCAAGCAGCTGCAGCCATTGTTCTGCCCGGGATTGCATCTACACACAACTTTCACGAACCTCACGCACTGCTGTTGTTTGCCATCCTTTTATTAGTCCTGATTCCTCCCAGTAGGACTTCCCTTCAAAAACGCATCCCATCCAGTCGTGCAGTGGGGGAGGTTACGGCTGACATATGCCACTAAAAGCACATCTAAAAGGATGATGTGTGTTAATCTGTCATTTTAAGCATTTTAAGCTTGGAACACTAAATCTTCAGCTGTAACTACCAAAATTGGGATGCAAACCCCTTACACCCACCACCAGTAGAAATAGCAATCCAGCACAGAACCCTCCTCCCCCTCTCCCCTCCCCGTGTTAAACACCGTGGTCCTGAGCCAACAACATCAGCACGAGAAGTGCGTGGTTGTAGGACATTGAAAAGCCTGTAATAACAGAGGTAGAGTGAGGCCAGGCTGAATGGCACTGAGTTGCGTGACAAGCCCAGCGTCTCTAGGCTTGTTGAGGCCTATATGTGCATGCACACACACACACCCACATACACACACACACACACACACACACACACTGGAGGGCAGGAACCAGAGAACGAAAAGAAATAGTCAATAGAAAACATGCTGGGCTCACTAGAGATTGAGAAGTAATTTTAGATCGCTGACCTCTGGATGTCTTCTGTTTCTGTTTTACATTAAAGTTTCGAAGGAAAGCCTTCGCCTCCACAGTACGGCTATTACCACGAAAGGAATCATGGGAGAGCTGAGCCCGAGCTTCTGCCTCTGGTTGGAGTGTTTTTCTCCTGAATTGTTTAGTGAAGGAGAATGGCGGAGGAAAAAAAACTATGTGTGTGCTTATGAAGAGGAGATACAGAGCAGGACTCAGGATTCTGACAACCAAGGAAATGATTTACCTGTGAACACGGCCAAGTTGGGTCTAGAAGCACAGCCTGCAGCCTGTATGATAGCACCAGAGAATTGAAATTTGGAGCTCAGTTTATTTACCTTTCATAGCTCCTCTCTTCTTTCTTTTTTTTACTCCTATTGTTGTGCGGTTGGTATCTATTCGTGTCCCAGGCATCTCCTAGAAACTCTGCAATTTATTGCTTGGGTTTTAATACAGCACCTCTCTTGGTGCGAGAACATCTGAACCGGGCAGTAAAAAAAAAATAGCTGTGATGCTTTTATGGAACACCGCTGTCTCTCTTTGCAGAGCGCTATCATCACTTCTCATTTAGATTAAGCTGCTGACAATTGTATAGATCTGTGTGCATAGATCTGTGGATCATTAGTATCCTGAGATTCATTTGTATGTAGATTAGAGTAAAGGGACTGCTCCAGGATCGCTGATTTTGTAGTTATAGGAAGAGAAAGCAACCTCTTAGCCTTCATACTATTTTGTCAAAACACCAAACCCGTAATTTAACTATTACGTGGATTAATTGAGATGAACCATTGTCTTGTCCAGGCCTCGCATTACTCAGTTATAATGACATTGCTCTTTCAAAGGCCTCAGTATCCCGCAGAGTCCTTAATAGCCATGATTACACACTTGATGACTAAAACACGCTGGCATTCCTTCTCCACCACTTCCATTCTTTCTAGTGGCACATCGTCATACAGTAACTGCTCGGACTAAAAGTGGATTATTGGTGACTGGAAAACACGTTGTGCACTAAGCTTCAAAGTAGTGCGATCAATCTGCGTGTTATATAATCCACGTACGTCGACCGGAGGCCGACGTACTGCAGACGTACTGTGTATGCCTAATTCTGCACTTGACGCCCAGGTGTGTTACAGCTCATTTGGTGCTTAGAAATATTTAAAAAGCCCAAGGTTACCAGATTGTGTTTTACAAACTTCTCCCATGGCTACACCGATGTGGGATGTGGTAAAGTCCATAGATTGCCTTTGCTGGCTGCTGATCTGCCATGTTTCCTGTGTGGATCAATCAAAGCACTAATGGCTTGGCAGGCGGGGCTCGCAGACAGCACTGGAGCAGGTGTGCTTTGGGGCTAATTGAAAAATGAGTCAATACCGTGCGTGTGTGTGTTTCCGTTCGCGTGCGCACACATGCATCAGTCTTTGCATTACCCCGTTTGAAAGAGCGATTGTGTATGTGCAACCATGTGTGCGTGCGTGCGTGTATCCCAGTGTGCTCCCAGCTAATCCATCCCTCTGCCTGTGTGACGTCTCCCGGTAAATTGTTTATATCCGTTCAGGCTTTGCCTGCATGAATAATTTGTTTGCCTTATAAATATTTGAATGTACACCGAACATTAATATGCACAGACACAGACTGTCTCTAAAGCACTCCTCCACGCACTAACATACACAGTAAATCGCTGCCACTCCCCCAAATAAATTATTACCAATGTAGTTGGTGGTATGTCATGTCTACAATCAGACAATCAGACAAACTACTGTACACAAAATTCACTACTTTGTCAAAACAACCGACTAGATCCTCGTAACACAAAGATGAGTGAATCACTGCGCTGCAATAAAGCACACCAGCCCAGAGGAAGGAGCCGGAGCAATAACAGCCAGCAGAACGCTAATAGAAGTCAGCTAAGGTCAGAGCAGAGGCTACACCAGTGATGGTGATGAAGTTGCAATGTGCTGATTAGTGTTGAGCCTGGCCCAGGACAAACCAATCAGAGCACAGATGTACAGAGACAGCAGGCCCGCCACGTTTCTAACAGAGTGGACTTCCGCTGCATCCAACCCACACCGAGACACCCCACCAGTCAGTTGGCTGACCTTCCCTTAGACAGCAGATGCAGGGAGAGGTAGAGGGGAAACGCCAAGCACTGCCACTGAGAGCTCAGTCATCAATAAGCCAAAGAGGGCATTATGTGCGCCTTATGTTTGTATTTTACCAACATAGTGGGTATTTTTTTGAGAATTTTTGGGGGGGATTTGTTAGGATTTGGCTTTGCAGCAGTGGGTTAAATGCAACATGAAACATGTCACATGTAAAGCAACGTCAAGCATGTTTTTTTTTTTTATGTGTTTGTGTGTGTGTTTTCAGGTAACATCTCCACCAGTGTGAAACAGGAAGTGTCGTCTGTGAGCAGCCATGGGCCAGAGAGCTGCGCTTCTGCTCAGTGAGCTGCTTCTGCTGCTGCTGACAGCCTCACGCACTCTCCTCGCAGTCAGCTTCCCAGAGGACACCGTACCCCTCGACGTCGTCGACGCACACTGTGAGTACACGCGCGCAAGGAAACTCTGCAGAAACTGGGAAGGAAGAGATTACAATTACTGCAACGTCACTGAAAAAGTCAACTATCCTTAATGTGCTTCTTTTTTTTTTCTTTTCTTTTTTTTTACTCACTCCAGTCACACACGGAATAAAAATAAATCGAGGCAGTCTGCTTCTTCCAGTCGTGTCAGCAGTTCAGACACTAGCATGCCATAACCATAGTAATAAAATCAATCTGCTGTATGGTCAGTTGTAGCTTTAAGTGGATTTCATTTTCATCTCTGTGATGTACCGGAGGAACAGAGATGTGCTGACATAGGCAGCCATTATCTAACGCGCAAACACAACACAATGACACACGGATATAATTAAACAGAAAATACAGTAGGTGTTTGTACTGTACCATTAACTTAATTGTGTAAAGCACACACACACAGCATATTTATTTCTAATCAGTGCAGTCAAGTTAAATGTAGCAAGAGGTAAGGGAGGGGGAGGGGGGGGTTTATCTGTGTAAGATTCTCATCCTCTACCTCTAGTTCCCCATAAATAGCGTGTGTGTACGTGTGTGTTTTGTCTTCACAGTCGCACGGAGGTACCCTGTGTTCAGAGGCAGGCCCTCTGGCAACGAGTCACAGCATCGCCTTGACTTTCAGCTGATGACCAAGATACAGGACACTCTGTTCATCGCTGGCAGGTAAACTCACACGCACACCACCTCTCCTCCCTCTTTCTGTTTCACACATCCCCTGCACCAATACACTCAGTCACTCCTTGGCAGGTAAACAGTGGCATAAGGGGGGGGAGAAAAAGCTCTTAGTGTTATTGGATCAGTAGCTTCCAGGCCTGCATTTGATGTATATGGCCAGTATTGATCCAGGAAAGGCGTCTATCATGTCGGCCTGACGCTCTGTCAGGGATTTCTTGGCATCTTTACATATCTTTTTGGTATTTATGGGCACTGGGATTAATCTGACCGCCAGCACTAATATTGTAGCAGGAAATCACTTTGACATCTACAGTATAAAACTCCCACCTCTGGAGCCTCTGTAATCACCACCACATGTATCACTGCTGGCAAGTGGATCCTCCTGTTGTCAGATTGGGGTATTCACATGTTTTTACTCAAAGTGAAGCAAAATCCTATTCTCTGTGGGCTAATAAAATGTCATCTTCACCATTTTTATTGCATTTCTTTCCCCAAATAATCGGCGTGTAATCAAAACAATAAGCGGCCGTCATGTAAGACTGTAGCAGCGGAGGAGACGTTCAGGTTGTAACAGCCACGGTTGCATAAAACCAGAATTCACTCTGCATTTACTTCACAACATCCTCTTTTTTTTTTTTTTTTTAGTCACATCATTTTCGGTCTTTACAGGTTTCTGACAGACAATTACACAATGTTATAGAAGATTGATTTAAACCCACTTAGATTGTAATTTACCGCAAACCAAAAGGTGGTGTGTTTCCTGCTGTGCGAAGAGGCTTAAACTATAGTAAATGAACCGAATGTAAAACTCAAAAATCTTTTCTATTATAAGTTTTAAAAATAAACACTGGAAAAAAGCCATAGGTGTATATTTTAAAATGGAACAGGTGAAAATGACAAGCCCTATATTTTATATAAGCGTATCCTTGGTTGTGCTGTGTCACTGAGCGGTGTGTTTTGTTGTCTGTCCGCAGAGATCAGGTGTACCTCGTCAGTCTGAGAGAATCCTACAGGAATGAGATCATTCCTTACCGGGTAAGATTCTCGCCACAAGCTGCTCTCTCAATCCACAAACACTAAAAAGGGCTCTATAGAAAATACAGAGCCATTCATCACACGCTGGACAGTTTGTAAAATGAGAGAGTGGAAAATGGAGGACAGTGTGTGTATGTGTGTGTGTGTGAGAGTCAGTGTGTGTATGTTTTGTGTGCTGCCAATATGTCTAATGCCCCGTGTGTCGTATTTTACAGAAGCTTACATGGCGATCGGGCCAAGCTGACAAAGAGATGTGTGCCGTCAAAGGAAAGCACAGAGTACGTATTTAAAAAACTTTGACCTCGCACCTTTTGTTCTGCGTCCCACCACGTGAACAGAGAGTTTAACTGCGAGCGGAGAAGCTGGCCGTCTCTCATAATGTCATTACATGTCGTGTGTGTCTGTTTTCAGGACGAGTGCCACAACTTCATCAAAGTGCTGGTTCCCAGAAACGATGATCTGGTGTTCATCTGTGGCACCAACGGCTTCAACCCCATGTGCAGATACTACAGGGTACGTATCCAGCGCTTTGGATAAAAGCGTCAGCTGAGCGACTAAACTTATATGTAAACGCCTGCCATAACTCGCACGCACGCACACAACTAGTATCATTTAAATGTCCTTCAATTTGTTTAACACACCCTTTATTTTATTTTTAAATACATTTGACTGTGTTCAATGGACCGATTCATGTGCGTGCTAGAGTTTCTATGTGCTGCTTTTCATGATGTCCCTTGACAAAACTCCTTTAACGTGTGGGTGCTCGCTGTGTTCCCTTCAGCTGGATAACCTAGAGTTTGATGGCGAGGAGATCAATGGACTGGCACGATGCCCATTTGACTCCAAGCAAACCAACGTTGCCCTTTTCGCTGGTAAGGGTCTCACACAGACACCACACACGCCCACATGCGTAGTTAGTCTCGCTGAAGAAGAGCTATTGCGTTCCTACTTATGCTCTCATTATCACCTCTGTGTCTTTGCCACGATAAAACTTTGCCTACAGCGATAACAAGTCAGCCAATTAGGCCTTACAAACAAAGAAACAACAAAGCATTAAAGAGCAGTGTATCCTAGCTTTTGGTAATTGTGTGCCTTGTCTTTTTTTGTTTATTTTTTCAGAGGGGAAGCTGTATTCTGCAACTGTAGCCGACTTCCAGGCCAGCGATTCGGTCATCTATCGCAGTATGGGTGATGGATCGGCCTTGAGGACCATCAAATATGACTCCAAGTGGCTGAAAGGTAGACGAGTACCTCTTCTGCACTGTCAGTCTGTGTTTCTTTCTCCCTCTTTGTTTTTCATGGAGAAACACGTATCTACTAGCTAAATGCCCACGGTGCCTTTGCATGGTGTACGTATGTACGTTGGCTGTCGGGGGCTGTTTTTCGAGTGATAGAGAGCTCTCCTGCCTTGCCAAGCTCCATGGGGATAAGGCCTGTTCTCTCCCAGGCAATCTAGGTCACCCCCAGTCATATACAGCCTTGTACAAATCCCTGAAATATTCAACGTGCACAGGGGTGGTGACGGTGCAGAAATACACTTCAACTCTCTGCCTCTGTCTCTTCCTCAGAACCTCATTTCCTGCATGCAGCCGAGTATGGGAATTATGTGTACTTTTTCTACCGAGAGATTGCCGTGGAGCACAGCAATCTGGGCAAGGTAAGACAGTGCACCTGCCGTTTATAACACATTACATATTCCACACAGCTACAGTATGCAGGATTTTATCAAAAAAAAGAAGGGGGAAAAAAAAGGCTTACACCTCCCTCGGTGCATGTGTTTCTGCCACAAATGGCCCCGGTGGTAATAGGGCCCATTCAGCCGATGACAGTACATCGCATTAGAATACGCGAGAAATTTCAACAGCCAATGTTTTCTGGGAGTGTTTGACTAATGTAAAACCATTACACAGTGAGAGGATTTGTGTCTTGCGGAAATCGCGCACCGCCTTTCAGTACGACACACATACGCGGAGGGCATTAGGATGTTCTACGGTTGAGGCCAGCGTCAGCTTTGACCATGCCTCATCTCATCCTGAGCTGGTCTGGCCAAGCCACAGGAAGCCAGCATCCTCCATCAGCAACCAGCCAATAAATATTTCAGCCCTACTAATGCTTGGGTGACACCTGGCCTCAGATGGAGGTTTGCACTGGTAAATTATTAAAAATGTCAAAGCCAACTGCTTCACACACTTCATTTATACGTTAAGCCTTTGTAATATGTACAATCAAACACACATTCACATGGTGCCTGCATTAGGCCATTGGGCGTGTGTGTGTGTGTGTTTGTTTGTTTTTTATTAAATGTTTGCTCCAATCACAGCGAACAATCCACACACAAAGTTAGAAATGAGAGTGTGTTTGTTAAGTCATCTGTAGCGAGTTGCTACAGGATGGAAAATGCATTATTCAGCACGATGAAGTGTTTTTAGCGACGTTCGCTCAGCTGCCTTCCTCTTCCGTCCACTCTGTCCTCTATTAAACTGCTGCTCCCCTGCAGGTTGTGTATTCTCGTGTGGCCCGGATCTGTAAGAACGATGTCGGCGGGTCACAGCGAGTGCTGGAGAAGCACTGGACGTCTTTTGTGAAGGCGAGGCTCAACTGCTCCGTGCCAGGGGAGTCCTTCTTCTACTTTGATGTGCTTCAGTCCATCACTGACATCATCGACATCAACGGCGTTCCCTCTGTGGTGGGCGTGTTCACGACACAGATGAACAGGTGAGCCAAGGAGCCTGGATCCAGATTTTGAATTTAGCCGATGCCGGAGGACAGACGGAAGAAATTTAGAAGTGATGGATGTTACATCGATGTAATTCTTTCTCTGCAGTATCCCAGGGTCAGCAGTGTGTGCCTTCTCCATGGCCGACATCGAGAAAGTATTCTGGGGTCGGTTCAAAGAACAGAAGACCCCTGACTCTGTGTGGACTCCATATCCGGAGGAGAAGCTGCCCAAACCTCGGTAAGGATTTTAAACATGGCTTCTGTTGGGCAGGTGGGGCTTTGACTCAGCTGTTTACCACCTGTCATCCCCCCCCCCCCTTTCTTAACCCTTCTTTGTCCAGGTTAAACCCAATGCAATCAAATCTTTTTCACTAATAAAGGGCCGAGTTATTAGCTTTGACCGAGCACACACATTCGCCATCTGCTGATGATTAAATAATTAATTTAACATAATTAAACGCCTTGCATTTTTAACCCGTTTACAGTCAGCACGTATATTTGTAGCCCAGCCCTGTGTCTAAAACACAAAGTCCATGAAGGACCTCATTACCTAAATCATTAATGGAGGATAACCATGCATATGTATATTTTATGTTTCCAGCTGAGGCCTTTTTGTGATCCTAATAAGCACCTGCTCCTCAGCCCCCCTCCTCTCGTTGCACTTTTCAACCATTTCAATACACATTATTATTACTCCCTGGTGTGTGATTGTATGGGTTGATCTTTGACCTTTTGCCCTCTATGCGTGTGCACCCTTCATTCTAGACCCGGGTGCTGTGCAGGTCACGGTCCAGCTGCATCCTTCAAGAGCTCCATCGAGTTCCCGGACGATACCCTGCAGTTCATCAAGTCCCACCCCCTCATGGACACAGCTGTGCCTTCTATCGGGGATGAGCCTTGGTTCACCAAGACTCGCGTCAGGTAAATGCAGACGCACATTAGGGAAACCCCAGTTTACAGGTTAAATGCCCTCACTGAACTAAATATGCTGAAGTTACATCAGTGTTTAATGCAGTCTCATCACAATCAGCTCCTCTTGAACTTTGCCAAATTAAATTGATATTACAATGTGATCAAAGAAAGTAAACAAGACTGAAAAGTGTGTCCAGGCATCTGATGCAAACTTCCAGTTCCCAGTGCTTTTGAAACCTTCAGGTCAGCGCTGAAAAAGAAAAACAGTCCTGGCCTTTAGTAACTCAAAGAGCTGAAGTGATTTATGTATTCAAAGTGGCTCCTACTTTGAATGGAATAACCCCTACTGTGAGTAACACATGCTTCTTTGCTGTGTGTGAAGGTACAGACTGACAGCGCTGGCTGTGGACAACGAAGCAGGACCTCACAAGAACTACACAGTGGTGTTTATCGGCGCTGAATCGGGGGTCGTCCTCAAGATTTTGGCGAAGACTTCCTCCGTGTCCCTGAATGACAGCCTGCTTTTAGAGGAGATAGATGTCTTCAACAAGGCAAAGTAGGGATGCACGCACTTTTCACCCCCTCTCTGTCTGCTTCTGTTCTCTTTTTCTCTTCCTCTTCTCTCTTCTGGCTGTGGAGTCAGCAACTCTTAAAATGAAGTTCCTGGCACAGATGGCATAGTCTGTCTATGCCTGATTTCTGTGCATCCACAGTACATGTCATTTTTTTTTTTGTCTGCTTATTTGTGGATGCAAACAAACACACTGCGGTGTGCCAGAGGTTAAAATCCTGTTAAATTGTGAGAAAACGCTTTATGTGACTTCTCCACCTAACAAGTGATTAAATCTACTGAGACTGAAACAGGAGACAGACTTATCTGATAAACCTCTGATCAGGTTTCTTGCTTCCCGTCCCAGGTGCCTGTCTAACCATGAGGATGACAAGCGTGTCCTCTCGCTGCACGTGGACAAAGACGCGCACAGCCTGTATGTCGCCTTTTCAAGCTGTGTCATCCGCATTCCCCTGAGTCGCTGTGAAAGGCATTCTTCCTGCCACAAGTAAGAGACGTGCTAATGCACATGTAGCGTGGGGGGGGGGGTTTAAAATGTACTTTGTACGGGCCGGTCATAGGTTTTCACTTTATTGTTTTGTTGTTCAGTAAATGTCATAAAAGGAACGATAACAGCTTATGCCTTGTGGTTAATGTTCAGTCAGTCACAAATGATTAAAGTGCACTTCCCAGAATGATTTAACCCGGTGGTCTGATGTTGTGCGTGTTTGTGTGGTAAACAGGTCCTGCATTGCATCAAGGGATCCTTACTGTGGCTGGAAGCCTCACGGAGCCTGTGAGAGGATACAGCCTGGTGTTCTGTGAGTTCAAGCCTCAGCTGCAATATAAAGTGCAAATACAAGAGATGAGATAACAAGATTTTTTTTTTGTTTTTTTGTGCAACCCTTTTATTAATCTTTACCTATAACTTTGTCGCTTTATTTTTAGGACTGAATATGAGCAGGACATTGAATTAGGAAACACGGCCCACCTGGGAGACTGTCAAGGTACGAATCTCATCTCCATGCCGTCTGTCCCGAGGCATACGCAAACACACAAATACACAGACACAACACAAATGAAACACAAACTCATCTCCACACACACCATGAGCCTGCACACTCACACCAGTAACCACTCCAGTAACTTGCCCCTACATAAGTCTATGTGCAGTATTAACACACACATCTGCATACAGTACATGGCCACCTGTAACTTACGCCGCCTGTGAGGCAGAAACATGGACATGTACAATTAAGGGTCATGCTCAGCTGGTGCAAATGGTAGAGGTCTTAAGATGGCAGAAAACGCGCTTTAACTGACTGTATTTTAAACAAAAACTGTCCCTTCATTTGTACCAACTAAACATGACCCGGGCTGAACCTCAGTATTGATCAGAACCAGAGGGCTTTTAGTCACTCCAGGGAGACGACACTGCTAGCGAGTGCTTTATATCTTTATTATCAAACCAACCAAACTGCACTCTTAGCGTCTCTTAGGGATTTTAATTTCTATTACTGAATTCCTTTATACTGATTTCTTGTTCTTTTAATTCTTTTAGCGTTTTTGGGCACTACATCAGCGCCAGATTACAAATCATTTGGCGACCCTACCTCTGGTTAGTTTGATCTTTTACTCAAATGGTTTCTTTCCTTGAGTTCAGCATCTCCAACCGTCTTTTCCACCACTGCCACCATTCATCTCTTCTTACCAAGCACCCTCCTGAATGTTAATGTCACCTGCTTCATTTTCATCGTCACAGACGACAGATTCACCAGGCGACATCGGCCTAACACAGATTCACTTCCTACTTTTCGCTCATCACTTCCTGTTCTGAGCCCTCCTCCCTCTTGCATGCCCACCCCCCATTCCTTGGCATCCTTACTGTTGTGTACCAACTCCTCTTTGAACCTCAGTATCCTCTATTTTCCCTCAAATTGTCTGAAAAAAAGTACTTTCATTGGTCTGTGAATGTGAAAGCACAACATTTTGTTAAAGGTTAACTGTGGTTTATTGACTATTTTTTTCAGACACTAACCTTACAAATTACCCATTGCCCATGCCTACTAACCGGGATGATAACAGTATGCTTTACCCACGTCTGCACAGTTTGTTAACAATTTGTTTGTCACCACAGACATGGAGTTTTCATCAGCGCCTGTCACTGCCCACCCCAGTGAGCCCATACACCCCCCAGTACTCATACCCACTCAGAGCCCCAGCTCTGGACCTGGTCCAGAGCTCTACGGCTCAGGCTTTGTGCTGCAGGATGACCCAGCCACCTCCCATTCTTTAGACTCTATCCCAGGGGGGCAAGAGGGTAAGGCCCGCAGGGAGGCAGCCAGCATGCTGCATTGAGCCTAATCTGATAGCTGCCAACATCTCTCACTAAGCCACACAAATGTGAATCTATCTACACATAGACTCACATATGCAAACACACACGTGCATAGATGGCAGCTATTTAGGATTTCCATTAGAAAACATGGCAGATTTTAACTTAGTCTCTTTCTTCTACTAAATAGACATTTCCATAAATAATTTGTTACTACGCATATTACTTTCATGTTAGAATTAATTGTTTTCTTTTCTCTAAATTGTATTTTTCTTACGTTCTTTCTTCCTTTCTTGTAAAATATTTATTCCCAATTTTCTAATCATTAAACCTTACCCTCACGCATCCCCTTTTGTTTCTTTTAAATCTTTTGTTTGGATTTATCTTCTGTCTCTGCCAGTATAGATTTTTTTAACACTAGCTTTAGTAAAAGTTTTCCCTGGCTGGTAGATCATTGACTGGGCCTGCTCTGCCACATCACTGTTGTGGCCACACAGTGGATGACTAACTCTTTCGATGTCTGTGGTTACTAACAAACTTCCAGTAGAGCAGTAGCTACAGGATCTCAACACCTGGAAGGCAAGCACTGCTTTTCTCTCCTTTGAACAACTTCATGCTGGTTGATCTCTTGTGCGAAAAAATTGATTTGGTTCTCTATCTCAGAGAAGAGTGCACTCCTAACCCTTTGGTAACGGTTAAATGCATGACAAAAAGCCTCTAGTGGAACGTGGATCAAGGCAACACTTGAAGTCTTCCCTCTTGAACTAACATAGCGCTGCTATTTCTAGATGGGGAAATGGATGATGTGGGTACCTAACAGCTTCTGCCAATGTTCACCATATTTCTTCGTCATCTGGGTTTAGATGAATAGAAATGTGTCAATATTTATGGAATTTGGTTGTGCTTGACTGACTACCTTGTATGGGAGGGACGTGTAAAAGCAGAAACTCATGCATGATTGTGTTCAAACACAAACATGCACAATTTTGCTGTTCAGCGGGGAGGGATGCTTCACTGAGCGCTTTGACTCTTTGACTCTGGTTAACCAATGGCTCAATGTTTTGTAGGTGTTTGGGATATCCAAGCAGGCGAGACCAACCAGATGGTCCACATGAACATCCTCATCACCTGCGTGTTTGCTGCTTTTCTGATGGGCGCTCTCCTGGCTGGTCTGATTGTTTTCTGCTATCGAGATTCATTCCTCCGTAAGCCAAGACGTGTCCACAAGGATGCAGAGTCGGCACCGTCCTGCTCAGACTCCACTGGGAGCTTTGTCAAGCTCAACGGCCTTTTTGACAGCCCTGTAAAGGTACAGCCATAAAACACAGCTCCATCAAAAGTCTTTTGTGCGGGTGGAGGAGTGATTGAACACAATGATTGAAGATGTGAAACTGTGTCTAATGTTGCTCTTTTGATTTGTTGTCACGTTCTCAGGAGTACCAAACCAACATCGACTCTCCCAAGCTGTACACCAATCTGCTGAGCAATGGCAAAGACCTGAATGCACCCAACAGTGACACCAAGACCATGATCCTACGGGAGGGTTGTCAGCCCCCTGAGCTGGCTGCCCTGCCAACACCTGAGTCAACCCCTGTACTTCAGCAGAAAGGCCTGCAGCCCATCAAAAACCAGTGGGAGAGGGCTCAAGGAAAGTCCAGTGGGCCCCGTAAGGAGTCCAACTCATCAGCCAAGAGTCCTCAGTTCCTTCCTTCTTCTTCTGCTCCTCCTAACGCCAACTCCCACCCACCTCACCTCACCCTGGGACACTCCCACATCCCGAGTGCGGTGGTCCTGCCCAATGCCACACATGACTACCCTAATCTTGAAAATGGAGAGGATACACTGCCACATTCGTCTGAAAAGAAGCTAAAGAATTCAGATTCTAAGGGAAGTAGGAAAGACCAGAAGAGGTCTGTGGATGCCAGAAATACCCTAAATGACCTTTTAAAACACCTCAATGACTCTGTGGCCAACCCCAAGGCCATTCTTCAAGAGGGATCAGGGCCCCGCCCAAGACAACACCTCGCACTGGAGCCCATGGAGGAACTGACTGAAGTACCCCCCAGGGTACCCAGCCGTGAGGCTTCCCTATACTCCCCCTCCTCTTCCCTGCCAAGGCACAGCCCCACCAAGAGGGTTGATGTGCCTATGCCCACCACTCCTACTACACCAACGGGCAGCCTGAGCATGGGGGGCACCCTGGAGAGGCAGAGAGGGGGGTATCAACTCCATCGGAGTGCCTCTCACAGGCACTCCTTATCCACCTCACCAAATGCGGTAACCATGGGGGTTTCTGTGTCTCGCCAACACAGTATGAACAGAGGGGGTTACATTCCCCCAACACCCCCCTCCAGACTTGACTCCCATGGTGGAGTGATGGGGGCAGGAATGCACTCGCCCCACCCACCCTCTCTATCCCGACAGAGCAGCTACAGTGGGCATTGCTCACTCCCTCGCACGGGGCTTAAAAGGACCCCATCGCTAAAGCCAGATGTGCCCCCTAAACCCAACGGGTTTTCACCACAGACTCCACAGATGCGAGTGGTCAATAAGTACAGTTATTAAAAGAGTATGGACACTTCTGAGTGAGTTCTTGGCCTTGACTGTAGAGCTTTGAGCCCTGAGGGCTTGGGGGGTGGGGGGACTATGGATGGGGTAGGGCCTATTGTGTGTCTGTGTATCGACTTGAGGTGTGTTCCCCCTTTAAATGATATGCACATTCACTCACACTAAAAAGGGAAAATCACACATGTGGCCAAAGATACTCCTTGGGGCTTTTGGGCTCCCCACGTCTCCATCTCGCTCCCTTGTCACGGTAGCCACAGGATATGAACAGTGGACAGTGGTGAACCTGCTGCTCCCCATTATATCTGGGCTTGGGTGTCGCCCGTTCCCTTATTAGGTACGAGGTTTAGGACACTAGCTGAAGCCGCTACCTGTGCGTGTGGTACCAGATTAAAAGTGGAATACTTGAAGAATGGGTCTCATTTGTCACTGCCCTTGAGCACTGTCTTCCCACTAATGTGAACTGAACAAAGAGGAGAGGTAGGCCTTGCCTTTGTTAGTGAGATGGCTGGGGGCAGAGGAGAGGAAACTCAAAAATCATAGCGTGCGTGTTGCTAAAGATAAACAAAGTCGCAAACAGCTGAATCAAACAGTAAGCGAACAAAGAGAAAGAGTGCAAATGAATGTGAGAGTGAGTGTGTTGGTTGATTGTAAAGCAGGTTTGTGTAAAGGTAGTACACACTGATTGGCTTTCACATTTGGTTATCAAGAGTGGTGCCACATGCCGGAGGATGCACCTTAAGACCCACCTAAGACCTAAATCACTGTCTCTCATTTCAATATCATCTCTGCTCTTGTTTGAATTCACCTGAACCGATCCTTAACCATATTTCTGTGTCACTCTATAGCGTTTCTGGTAGGTTAGGTTAGGCTGAAGGGAAGCTGGTCATGCGTGAGTGTATACCGGTATAGGGACTCTGTAACTCACTGGGAAATATTACATAGTACAATTGCTGCTATTGGTTTTAGACATGGGTGTTTGTCTTTGATTTTTCTTTTCTCTACCAGACTTAGCCATCGATATGACATCTGCTTGTGTGTGTGTGTGTGTGTGTGAGAGAGTGTGTGTTATTTCACAGTTTTCAGCAACCAAACGCACTGTAAGAACTAATATGGGAAAAACAATGCTTCTCTCCAGGACTGAAACCTCCCCTAACCTCCACTGCCTGTTTGTAGGAATTGTAATGGTGGTTCAAGAGACTTCTTTCTTTATGTAGCAATGGTATTAAGAGAAAAAAACATACATTTCTCATCTCATTCTATAAAGGAATTTTGAACAAAATGATTTGCCTTCATAATGTTTTACTGTGTTATTTAAAGAATTTACCATATGAAACTAAAGCAACACCAATGTTTTAGCCCATGTATATGAATTCAACATTTCAGGGCACTTTTGTTAAACTTGTGTGTCCCCTAATAGAAGAACACTAGAATTTCCTCCAACATTAATCCTATTAAAAAAAAAAAAAAAAAAGGTATATTAAACAGACCCTAGAACAATACATGGATGTAACGCCTCTGTCATCTGCCGTGCTGGTTCTGCAGCCTGTGTTTCCTGTGCAGCTTTCCTGCGAGTGGCCAGTGTACAATCAAACACAACATTTACCAATGTGTCCAAATGAGTCATGCTGGGAATGACAAGATCCTGTATATACTTAAATATTATAAATAAGGAGTATACATATTTTTAGGCAAGTGAACCTGAATCTGTGCATTGTGTGCCTTATTCACAAAATGAACTACTACAGTATATAATATCGGCAAAGTCAATTGGTCCTCTGTATGTTATTATCATATATAAACACGTTTTATATAAGCAGGATGTGTTAGAAAATGACTACCTAATCCAAACCGAAACAGACATTCCACTTGTGAATGCTAGTTGTACAAACAGGACAGTCAAAGAACATAAATTTGGGGTATAAAATCAAATTTGTTGTTGAAAAGAATGGTGTTAATCCACCACATAAGAGGTGCCATGCAGTGAATGTATTTTCTTGACAGTGGGATGTAGGGTGGTTAGACCTTGTACTGTGGAGCAGTCAGCTCAACGCAGCACATCCTGCCCACAGCCAATGTATTAACACAGTGTTCACGTGAAAGCCGTCGTCTTTTGGCATGGTCGGTGGTCACGCAGAATCTGTTGATTTCTCCAGGATTTGCAGTGGCAGGAATTGTTTCAATTGGCCAGTAAAAAAAAGACGACAGAGGGAATCATTTCTCTTAGCAATGGGTACATTATTTGGGTGATATCTGCAATCCTATCCGAGTGTCAGTTGCCTGTTTAGCCCAAAGCCGCATTTTGTTTACAAGTGATGATTGTATGTAAAGACTTTCTGCCTGTCATCTAGTGTTTGGGCTCTCTTTTCTACTCGACACATGCACACTGACATCACAAATATACACTCAACATACACTCGCTCAACTGCCTTGTACATTGCAATATGAACTGGGTCTTTCTGTTGCAATCTAAATTGAAGCCTTTATATTTCAGTCTGAGCTCGGTGTATGTGCAGATGAACCGGATTTTGTCATGTAGTTTTGATTTAAATACTGTGCAACATGGCGATGCAAGGCCAGCTGTATATATGATCTCCAGAGTATTTGAGCGTGTAGATATGTTGTAAAGTTGTACTGTGAATGTGTAAATAATAATGATGGTCTTTGTTTCATGATATTTTTTGTTGATTTTTTTAACACGGCATGTATAGTTGAAATAAAACATTACTGCACAGAAAGAGCAGATTTTTGGGGGAGTTTTTTTTTTTAATGTCATGGCCTGGTTAGGTTTCATAAGTCTGCTTCTTACGTTATGTCATGTGTTTCTGGTGTGAGAGAGCATGACGGAGAGAGAGCTGCAAACAGTTCAATCAGATGCTTAGTGTCTTGTGAATCCAGCCATGAGAGCCATGAGATGTATTCAGTACTTAAAGCATGACTTGGGTGGAGGTAATTGATGTGTCCAAGCCGAGCTCTGTGAGCTGACTATCAGAGACATTAAGAGTCTGCAGAATGATTAAGAGCTTTAGACTATTTTTAGAGCTGGGTTGTTTTGAAGTTCAGGGCCAGCGCAGAGTCAACCGCACCAGATAGCATGTGGGAAAGTTTCCAAAGTAGTATGTTCCAGTAGACACCAAACATCTGGACTAACTACTGCTCAAGGCATAAGATCTGAAGCACCAATGAGCTGTACAGGAATGCACACACACTAGTACATGCATACATTTAGATGCATGAAGTATAAACATCCAATCCATGCTGTTATGCACAGAAAGGCCTGTGATAAGATCAGACGCTACCAACAAAGAAAAAAGCAGTGATGGTCGGATGAAGATCACTTTTATGTGTTTCTGATTTGCAGGATGGTAATTCACTAAATTGCCGGCTGTTTATCTCTCCAAAATACATGCACATATGATCACCTGCGCTTCATTTGACGGGCCTTCGTGCGGCGTTAACCCAAATACAAAAACATGCAGAAAAATATATCATTAAAACAGGATTTAGTGTTAAAAAACATGACAACAGGAATGCAGATGTCCAAATTCGCACAACGTGGGATGTCACGGTGGCTTGGTGGTCTAAAAACACACACCACATAACAGTAACATCACCAGTTTAAATCTAGGCCGGCGACCTTTGTTGCGTGTCATCCTTCCCCTCTGTTTTCCCCACATTTCCTGTAGGCCCCTTTTCCACTGCTTTTCTATCAAATGAAGCAAAAATGTCCAAAACAAAATCACAACAACAAACTCATTTACCATCAGCATACTGAGTCCCAACTTTCCGCAGAAGCACAAGTCAACGTCCGCGGAAACGCTTGAAGTTAAACATCGAGATTGAAAGGAAAAACAGGTTTTTATCTCACTGATCCGCACATAAAGAAGGAGTGCAGGAGGGCTCTGAGAGCGCCGCTCTTGCTTTTTTCACAGGGAGGTTATGCAGCCCTTTGGCTGTTTGGCCAGGAGGCTTTGTGGCTCATCGCTGCCGTCAGAATGTTGACACAAGTGCTCCTTCATTTGCTTTCAGCAGGACCTCCTGAAAACTCACACCTCCTAGCAACCCAGCTCTGTCCTTCTCTGTCTCACACACACACACCACACACACACACAAGGGAAACGTTCTCCCCTCTGGGTGTTCTAATGGGGGTTGGGGTGTGATTTGGTTGGGAATGGGGAACAACAAAGAGGCGCCTCTTGCTATTCTGATGTACATCCCATCCTCTCAATTTATCAGATGGTCTCTTTGAATTAGTGGAGGCAAATCAAACACAGCTAGTGATTCTGTAGCCGTTTCATTCACTTGTCCCTCCGCCTGGCCACACTTAGTCTCATTACTAGTGCAGACGGTTTCCCGGACAAAAAGCATGCGTTTGTTGTCGTGTCTGTGTCTGTGTGTGTGTGTGTGTGCACATGCGGGCGTGTTTATTCCATTTCGCAAGGAACGGAGACAGCAGATGCTGAAAAATAACGCATCTCTTAAGTGTAAGTGGAACACAGCAAGGTCACTCAACTAGAGGCAGGAAGATGAAAGTAAAGTACTAAAGTTGAAAGTATAGATTAAAATGTGCTTTGAAACGGCAACGCTCGCACACAGACACAAACACTCTGCATATTACATACAAACTCAGAGAGAGTGATCTAGTCCATTTCTCTGCTTTCTGGCTCTCTCTGCAGCATCTCTTTAGAAATTTAAGGATGGTGATTAGACTGAAAATCATCCATCTGTACTCCTTCCTGTCCTCTTTTCTTAAAAGCCCAGGGGTGAAACCCGCAATTACATTTACAAGCCTCAGTCATGGAAAGGTGCTTAGAGGGTTTCTTTGTGGACTTTAGCACGTACATGCACTCTCTCTCTCTGATGCATTAAAATCTGACAGAATGTCCGGGTAATGCTTCATTTGAAAGAAGAATTAAATGACAGGGTAGAAGATGAAATTTCTCCAAGTTGGATTCAAAAAAAAAAAGAAAAAAACTTTTGACATTTTTGCAGTACAGACTCAACAGTCGGGAAAAGCCATCAAAGTCTAATCCATGTGCCAAGTACCCTTACATTGACAGTTGCTTAATGGCACATATTGCTTTGAAAAGTGACTTAAAAGGCAGGCAGGCAAAAGCAAAGAGGAGAAAGGGATTGTTGAAATACGAGGAATGGGAGTGCAGACACTGAAGGGACTAGTATTTCCTACCCCTTTATGAGTACACACAGACTTTTGGATTGTGAATAAACTAAAAACAAAACAGCTTAATGAGGGAATAAAGCACATACAGGGACAGTTTTTTCTCAGTTCTCCCTAACAGAGTTTAAGCCAAGCTCTACAATCAACGGCATTGACACCGCAAACAGCAAACAGCAGGAGGGAGAGGACGCGTCTGCACGGATTTTAATTCATTGGTACATTATATAATGGCTGCTAAGATTTCCCTGCAATGAGTGTCTTGCGTGTTCCCAAATAACCCCCAGAAATGACATGACAACCTCTTTTTATGCCTGCATCTGCACTGCCACCTGTGTTTTATCATGAGGGGTTATTATTAAGGCAGAATACATATGGAAATAATTTCGCTGAGTCCACAAAGGCAATGCATTATGTTACGTAATGTAGCCCAAAAATTAAATGAAAAAAAAAAAAAATAGAACAACAGAGCTATTAGTCATCAGTTCTTTTATTTTTTCCTTCAGTCGAAACACAGGAGCTCTACACATTGAGCACTATTATAATAATTAGTTTTCTAGCACCGTTTTTCCTCCAGCATCAACAAACCACCATGCTTGCCAGGGCTTGTTTTTTTTTTTCTTTCAAGTAAATCACACCTGGATAACAGAATATCATGGCTCAGGTTTCGTGTCATCGCAAGTTTAAAGTCAATTTATTAACACACAATATTGAAGGGGCGGGAAAGGAACGGCGTGTTCTGTGAAATGGTCAGCAATAATGCAAAAGTGTGAAACTTCATTCATATAAAACTGCCACACTGCTGAATACATTTTTACAAGCTAGTCAGAGTGTCTTGTTATTGTTATCTGTGCTGGGAAATGAAGCGAAGTACGAAAAACTGTAATTCCTCGAGCGGCCACTTGAGCCTGGCTGCAGAAGTGAGTCTCCATAAGTGCCCATATAAAAAGGCCTAACTTGACAGCAGAAATAAACACGTTTACAGCCCGGTTCAGGCAACTAGTTCTCACAGTTAACAACCTCATCCATGACAACTGTGAAGGAGGTGAATTTTTTATTAACTCAGCCTTTCAAATTATATTAAGGCTCAAAGTTATGCACAATTAACAGCGTGACTACTTGATTGACAGGTAAGTGCCGTTACAGATTGCTTATTAGAGCACCCAGGTGTCATTCGACCCGCCTCAGGTCCACCGATGATCCACGTCTTTGCAGATATTTAGATCAGCATCAGCTACGGGTGACGCCACCCAGGCTCTGTCCATCCTATATACTGTCATTAGTTTTTGCTGTGGTGGTGCAGACCGCAGGATTTATAGAAAAAACAAGCAACCTGCAACAAAGAAGTTGAGCCAGATACAACTTTTGGGAGAAACAACCTGACGTCATGCTGCAGTGGCTAATCCGGTGATCTATAATGGTTCGGTTTATTTCAAGCACCTAGTGTATATGTCTGTGTCTGGCTTGCAGTCTATGCTGGAAAATAGTGACACCAAGAAGTTTACTTTGGTTTGTGTCCGAGGGCTTGAGACAAAGAGCGAAGCAGGGGTCAAGCGACATAGACTGTGAATGAGAGAGGGACGGAGCGTCGGTATCAAGAAAGACTGAATCGGGGAATACAAACTTTGATTGTTTCAAAGCGGTTATATCCATAACAAATAATTGGCTACAAACATTTTGTCATTCCTGGCAGCCTGCATATATTACAGATACCACAGAATATACGGCGGAGGCAGCGCTACGTGACCAAATCAGCAGAGTAGTCTATGCAGTGCTAAGTCTGTAAATTAGAGTGACAAGGTATTGAATCTAGATTTATGTCATTCGGCATTACCATGCATAGCGTCGCCCCGGCGATACAGGCCAGTCTGAGAGAAAGAGTCAAACGATACAGATAGGGAACAGTGTTAAGAGCAAGAGGAGAGAGTGAGATGACTATCTGTCCAATGTTGTTCTTTAAGATGCACAGACTCTGCTACAGCACCTGCAAGTAAAGGTACTTATCTGTCAGATTGCATCTTCTCACCAGGCAGTGTGTATATGTGTGCGAGTAAAATCTGTGTTTTTTTGCAGAAGGGGGGGTTTAGTTGGACAAGTTGTAGCAAGCCTAGCAAGCGAGCATTTACTCACTGAGGCCGTAAACAAGAGTCTACCTCTTGTTGCGAGGGTATCGCAGGTTCAGGTTAGTGATTATCACAACAGTGTCCATCTGATATCTCAACTTGCTTTGCCTAAGTGGAAATAAACAACTTTATTTCTCTTTTTTTCGGCTTCTTTCTGCTCTTTTTATCCACCCCCCTCTGACGCCTGACTCAGGCTCTTTACAGTGTGGGTGTTCTGGGAGCTTTGTTGGTAAACCAAAGGATTATGCCAATTGCTTTATGACTAAGGCATAGCCTGCTATTATGGTGCTTTGTCATTGGGAAATCACATCTTCCCAGACACTTACACTGAGACACACCCTGAGACACACACCCATACACACACACTATCCCCGAGGGGTGTCGAGAGCGTACAAATGGCAGCTGACGGACCCTTCATCACCTGCAAAACCCAGAGCCTGGGAAAGCCCCTGATGCACAAATATATACAAACACACATAAACAGCCTTTAGTGCCTCAGGCAAATATTGTGGCTGCATGAGCAGGATGCTGTAATAATTACAAAAACCTTACGCCATGTGCAGCGATATTTCTTTTAATGGCTGTTCAGATAGGAACTGTAAAATCCAGCATTGCTGATCAGAGTGCACCTGTGCAAGGATTTACAAAAGCACTAAAAAGTAACGATGACCCATGAATCAGATTATGCAGGGCAGATGTAAGTGCAGCACTCTGCCTTTGTTACCGGGCTTAATTGAACATAGCTTGGATCTGACGTTGGCTAACAACATGAAGTTAGCTCCCTCCTGCATTAGTGCCAGAGCAAATTAATTCTCCCTCCAGATCAATGGGCTTATAGTCTATACACATCAGCAGGGAGAGATTTCACAAGCAGGCTGCTGTATCAGCTGCCCAATTTTATGCTCCTATTCCACAGCCGTCCCCCAACCGACCATGTTTGTTATTGAGAATCGGATCGGCACACCTAGGCCGACACAGAAGCAAACAGCTTTCTCTGCTTGTTTCCCCCTTTTTCATCTATACTGATACAACCCTACACGGAGTACAGATCGATACGTAATGGGTGTCACACCGAGCAGATGAGCCCTCTCTGACTCTTCCCATCCTGATTGAACACTGTCTCTTTGTGTTGTTAAGGCGAATCTCCAGTCTCAGAGAGAGAGAGACAGAGAGAGAGAGCGAAGGATGGAAGGAGGGTGGCTAGAAAGAAAAAGAGGAGTGAGGACAGAGAGTGACAGAGGGGAGAAGATGGCACGGAAAGGAGGGAAGAGCTGAGTGCCAAGATGTTGCACAACAACCCCTAGTCTTTCCAACAGGCAGAATTATCATTCAGGGCAAAAACACATCAACAACGATCCAATACCCTGGATTCACAGGAAACGGCTTAGCACCACCCCCATCCCCTACAGCACATACCCTCACATATCCTAAAATAAGCTTTCAGCCATTTTCATTTCTCTACATATAGCTGAGAAAAATATATTTCATAAGCATAACCTATTGAAAAGACACTAACCCTGAATGGATAAGTACGGCTGGGACGATGTGCTTTTCTTAAAAATTCGTTTTTTGGGTGCCGATTCGATTTAAATTGCGATTCTTCAATATTGCAGATTTTTGCGATTTTTAGTTTGCTTTTGTAACATGATGAATGATGACGTCTACAGACTATATCAGGAGCCATATTCCCCCCAAAATGCACATCACATGTGAGTCAGTTTTTAAGATTTATTTAGCAGCAATGCATCTGAATCATTTTAACTGCTACATTTGAACTTAGACTCTCTTTTCAAAAGCCTGGACTGCAAATAAAAGAAAAAGAAAAAAAGAGTATATAAAAAATATATACTTTTCTGAGGGTTATACTTTCCACATCTGAAACCTTTCTAACAGAATGAATTAAAAGTAGTAGACTCTGATGTAAACTGCTACATTTATCTTCACACAACACAAATACGAGTCTTTAAATTAAGATGCATAATAAAGTGAACTTAAACTCTCTTTTCTCAGCCTGGACTGCATGTGAAAGAGGGCAAACAAATGTACAATATAAGTATTTATTTAGCTTATTTAGCTGTTCTTGCTCAGTCAGTGGGTGTACGACGCTGCTTTGAGTGTCTGCTGGCTCGCTGTTGCAGATCGTCTGGCTGTTGGTTCTGCACTTACCTCAGGATGGTGTCTTGCCAGGTGGGCAGTAACGTTTGTCGTGTTTCTGCAGTGCGCAGCGTGCGCATTACAGAGTTTGCTTTCGACATGTCCGGTTCTGCTTTTCCTTTCAAAGCAGAAAATCCAAAATGTGCTGGTGGAGGTTTTATCACCACATTCTTCTTCTTCTTCACTTTCTGTTTAGGTTTTTCCCCACAAATTACTAGGTAGACGAAGTAAAACATTTTGCCCTAAATAAGCTAAAATGAAGCATTCAAATTTGGAAAGAAACATTTTTTGTGTGACCATGTGGTTCATTTCTGTGTTTTTTAGAGCAATAATGGGATAAGTCAGGCTTTGGATACACGAGTAGCACCTGTTTGCAGAATCAACTCATTGCTGCTTTTGTTGTTTTTGTTGACAATACGAGAATACAGCGTTTCCAGATTCTTCTTTTGAATGATGAATTCAAAGCTATTCTCTGTAGTGGCTGTCACATACACAGGTGTCTCAATCTGATTTTGGAAAAATGCTTCAGAGTAAAAGCAAAGCCTAGACCAATACACTGAGCTAACGCAAGCCAAACTGGAAATAATGAGATCATACAGGTAGTTGTTATTCAATGTCCAAAAAAAAAAAAAAAAAGTGATTTAGTTTTTGGAAAATTATAGACCTAAACCCAATTTCAGGGCAGGGAAACTGTATCCAGTCCAAGCTACCTGCTGTCAGCAGACTTTTTCATGTGAAATCATCATGCTTCAAGTGCTTTTAAATTCTATACCATGTGGAGAAAATAGCCGAAACCTTTAGTAGCCGGCAGTCGACCCCTCGATGCTGCTCTCATAATAGTGGCTCGTCGGAGTAGTGGCCGTAGCTTAGTGGCTGCGCCTCTGCATGATGTGGAAAGTAAAAAGGCTGCTGTCTGGCCTTAGGAGCACTTCAAAAAAGCCCAAAGCAGTGTGAGCTACAGCACAAGTGACACGCACGCAGGGGGGCCGATGGCTTGCATGTGTATGTATGTATGTATGAATGTGTGCGCGCGTGTGTGTGTGTGGTGCATAGGTGCGTGTGTTTGCGTGTGCTTATGCATGTGTGTTTATATGTGCGTGGGTGGGTGTGCTGGGTAAGGGGGAGGCCTATTAAAAAGCTGCCTGAGGAGAGGGCTTTCAGTTGGGAATCTATGGGGGGCAGAGAGGATGGCAGGGCCATTGTGTGTCAGAGTTCCATCCTGAGAGCTGGAATTAGAGCCTTTCTCCTCTGCTCGGCTGGAAGACTCTGTACCACCACCGACTCCGTGTTTAATTAGAGCAGCTCTGGAGAAACAGCAGAAAGAAGAAGAAGACGGGGAGGAACGTGAGCGGTGAAGATAGGACAAATGGGGAAAAAAAAAATAACAACGATTGAGGGGGAAAGAGGGGGGAAAGAAAGAAAAATTGGATTCACACCTGCTTGGCTATGCTGTGCAAGTTTGATTGGAAGTGTAATGAGGTGAATGATATCAACATGATGTGAAATATGATAAAGGTTAGCCCTGGTGGTGTCATGAGAGTCTCCGTAGCGTGACGCTGATTGGAAATAGCTGGCAAATGTGACAGAACTTTCACGGGGCATGTTTGACTTTCATTTCAATTAGCTTCCACCCTTTCATCGCGCAAACAACGTGGAGGAGTGCAGGATGTGCCTTTGTGGAGGTTATAGTCCAATCAAATTAGGTAAACAAACATTAATGGATGATAATGAATGTGAGCATTATCTCACAAATAGAGTGGCCATTAATATTGATGATTGTTTTTATTCCGACGCATTACAAACCACGGCGGCATCAATATTTGTCAGACAAAATGAGTGCGAGAATGTACATTTATCAGCGATTGGATAACTAAATGGATAGATGGAGGAGATAAACACAGGCTGTTGTCTCCTCCGCTGATGATCCATCCATTTAGGCTTGTATGGTTCATTTATGTTGGATGGGTTCATTGTTACGCGAGGTAAACAATGTGTCGAGCTTTATTCCAGAGCAGTTCATCCCGGTTAACGGTTAATGCCATTAAGGGCTCCGCTGGTATAAGAGTCTGCCGTCGAAAGAGCTGCTTGTTTGTTATAATCACGGATATCAGTGTAAATGCTGTTGTTCATCTGCAGGTGTGTGTGTGTTCGCCTTTAAACTCCTACCTGACAAAGTCTCCACACAAAGAAAAGAAAAACAAGGTTTCGTGACGATTTTCTGAGACTCGTGTCAAAACACCGTAAAGCAATTAAATGGAAAACGGCCTATCATGAGACATCACAAGACTGGATCTCCCGTACATGCAAAAACACACTCCCCCTTAGCGTGAGATGTGTGTTGACCCCGGCTATATTTGGGCTTTCTATCTCCAGTGTGTCTTAATCCTGCTGTCTGCTGTGTTCCACGTGATTAGTCTGATCATTCACTTCTGACAGGCCCATTTCTTAACCCTCCACACACACGCACATACACACACACACTCAAGAGAAGTCAAGCACACTCTTACAAACACACACGACACGTCACACACACACAGACGATCTGGACTCAAAGGGCAAGAAAATAAAAGCCTGAGGAGAATGACGCGTTTGGCTCAGTCACTCACAAGGAAAATATCCCATCATGGCCTGCAGTTACCAGTGTCACACATCACTTCACATGGCCAGTCACAAACACTGGCTCATTAAATGTGAGGTGCACACACACACACACACACACACACAGACAGACACACAATTAAAGCCAATCAACGTAGAGAAATCCCTCAGGAAAAGGACTCATATTTCACCAAAACACGCATAATGAACCCAGGTATATTCTCCTCGGGGATTTCAGTGCCGCGAGATAGAGAGGTGAGCTCGAAAAGGGATGAAACGAATTCAAATGTGAGCCAGGACTGTGGGATAGAGGCTAGATTTCCCATACAATGCCTGGACAATATTGTCCTTCACCTGCTGAGATCTAAGGCAGTAATCAAGAGGCGTGGAGAGCCATGGCAACTATTTCTGCAGGGGATCTCTCTGACTCGTACTGCCTCCCTCAGGCTGCAGATAAGAGTCACCAGTGTGTGTGGGGGTGTGTGTATTCATGCATGTAGGTGAAGGAAGTGTATCCCTCCCCCCCTTCCCTGTTAAGCCATCTCTCTCTCTCTCTCTCTCTGTTGCTCCCCCTCTCATTGATCCTGTATTCCATGCCGTTCCTCGATGACCGGCCCGCCATTGGAGCTGTTGTTGCAGTCGAAGTTGATTTAGTTGCACTTGCCGTGCCTGAACTCCGAGGGACCATTCTGCTCAGTGGCTGTAAATTACATTTATTTACAAGGAGTATCAAGAGAGGGAGGAAAAATGTGTGATGTGGGTGTTTTCTCTCTGAAGTCGTGTTGTGTGTAGCCAAACCAACTCAGTGCCACTTTCCAAACGCCCTTCGTGACAGGTATAAAAACTAATGGCATTGGTGATGGTTAATAAATAACTTAACTAATGGTTTATAGATCACTTATTAATGGGACAACGTTGGGGTTGCCAGGTTGGGAAAACTTTGGGCTGCTGTTTATCTTCTGCCAGCATGACACTTGCTCTGTCTTGTCAGGTATCACCTGAAGCCTCATGCGTCACTCTTTATATGGTCATCATTTTGGCCTGTGTTGGTGCACAAGGGACATTTTTTTTCTAACAAAGTCTCTCTCTCTCGACAACATTTTAGAAATCAAATTTAAATGTGTCTAATAGATCAATAGAGCACAGTGACAAAAATGACTGCCTTCTTAAGTCATAAAGATGTCCACTTCCAAAAACACTGCTATAAAAACACTCTTTCTATATACTATAAAATATCTTAAACAACTTCAGCCGTGCTCAAAACTAACAAACACTCAATCATTTTCAGGATTTCAACCCTCTAAATGCCATCGCCCGAGGGTTCAAGGAAAAGCTCGACATTTTGGGAAATGATTTTCTCTCTGACGGAGAGTTGTACCAGATTACTTTTTGGCTAAGAGCAGGATTCAGCTGGTTCCCAATGTCCTCAATGACAACAATACGAGCACAATTAGACAAAACAACATTTGACAAAAATAAAAAGAGAAGTCAACAATACTAAATGTATTATATACTAAACAAAAGGCAAATAAAAAACAAAAAATGTCAAATTATAAGATAGGAAATCTCAAAGTAAAGTAACATAGTTCTAAAACATAATTAGAGGTGTTATTATGGACATGTACAAGAAGACAAGGCAGTTTTGAACAAGCGGAGGGATGATATGGACCAAACATTTACAGGTAGATTATCCCATGGGAGGCTTTCTGAGCTATGGCTGCAGGAGCAGAAAAAAAGCTGCACAGAGTGTCTCAATATAATAAGATAATAAGAGGAGAAAGGTGTCTGTGTTTAAAATATGAGGGTCATTTCAATATACGCATTTAAAAATAAACTGCAGCCAAAGTCGCTGCCTTCTTATGATGGGAGAGGCCAAATTAAGAGCTTCATACATCGTACAATGAGGAGTTGTGAGAGGAAGAAATCAGCATCGAGAGGAAGAAGTTTGGACGCCTGATACATAACATTAGCATAATCCAATCTTGGTCTGATGAGTTGGGAGTGCAAGCCTCTGTCTAGCAGTAAATGAAAAGCAGTTCCTGGAACAGTAAAGAACAGCAATACCAAAGTTGATTTTCTTCACAATTTAATTAATATGAAATTGAAATGAGAGTCTAGCCATAGGCCCAGGTACCTGCAGTGCAGATATGAGAGTGGTATTGATCTTCTCATGTGACGCGCCGCCACGGAATTAACTTTCACTCCTCCAATCAACTGTTGGATCATTTAACTTCTGGAAAACAGTCGTGGAGCATCTGGACCAAAATCCATTTATTAAAAACTTACTGACATTCACAACTGTACATACAATGGACTGTTCTCTCGTTCCTCATTTGTGAGACATATTAAAATATGTTAATAAGTCATTTATAACAAAGTTCTGGCCACAATTCTTCAAGTCTGCAGCTTTCAATGTTACTTTGTTGTTAATAAATGGATTGTGGTCCAGATGCTCTCCAGCATTTTCCAGAAAATAAGTCATCAGTCTTCTTGATGAATTATAAAACCATTAATCATTAACCATAATTACATGCAATAGTTGCAACCTATGATTAAGAGTTCCTTATTAAAAATGGTGCCACTGCTTCTGACATCAAGCAACAAAAAAAAGTATGATATTCCCTCTGGTGGCATCTAAAAAACACAAATCCCAGCTCAGTCTAGACCACACAGGAAACTCTGACAAAGAGACGTGACTGCGGTTTGGAGAAGGTGAACACAAATAAACTTTGTCAAGTGATTCCCTCCCTCTCTCTCATTGGCGCACAACAATCCTCTTCCAGCCCGAGGCCAAGATCCTCTTTGTTTACGAAACGTCACATGATGTTCTAGATGACCCTACCTGAAGCCAGGGACTCATATCTATTTCCCAGCTCGAGCTCCAAATCCCCCCCCGCTCAGGCCTCAGCTCAGCCACAAACCAGCGATCCCATTGCTTGGACAAAGGAAGCTTCACTGGGATGTAACTCATGCCTGCACATATAGAAGGTCAGGACAAAGCCTTCCATTCTCTCTAGCAACAACAACACCTTTTGTCTTCTCTTACAAAAGAAAAACACGATGCAAGCGTTTGCCAGCAAGAACTAAAAGTTAAAAAACAGCCTGAACATTTAGTTAAATTAGACACAAAGACATTACAGAGTAAATATAAGCCATGGAGCAAGAATCCATTAGCTCTGTACATCTGTACGGCTGATCAAAGTGGAGCTGAATATATCTGAGAAACACTTCCTACTGCACCGTACACTGTGTAAAAAAGGCTCCTTAAGATATATTCTGTTTACTGGTACTTACTGAGCATAGTGCTCACATCACTTCGTGTATCCCTTCATTTGCAAACTTTGCACACTTGTCCAATCTAAAAATAAATTCTAAAAACAAACTAAGTTTGTGCGAACTCTTCATTTGTCAGCTGATTTACAAGTTTGTAACATGCCAAAATAAGTCACTCCCAGAATTATCTTATCTTATCTCAGACTTAAGTTTCCTGCCTACTGGTTATCTGATTTCCCTGTGCTTTTATATGCTACATAAAAGGTTGAGGTCACAAGGAACAAATGTAATAATCATGTTTTTTTCCATGAACAAGATATGGAGGAGGGGTGAGAGAGTTATCAGAAAACCATGAGCTGATTCTAGTAAGTGAACAGACTCTAGCCAGGGCACAGCTCTGTGTATTATTAAAATAAAACAAGGACGTGGGTTATGAATTGGCTGAGGTTTTTTTATGAAAATGTTCAGGAGCCAGTCACGTCTTATTTTTGATTTGGATTTTTATACAATATAAAATGAAATAATGCAACTCAGTGAAACATACACAGATCTTATACGTCCTCTACAACAGAGACAGTCTTCTCCAGAAAATGTTTGATTCATTTGGTAATGTCCTCCTAACATCTAAGTTGTCCTTCTGCTATGACTCGTCCTCTAGATTCAACCAGTGCTGCAGCCTTCCTCCATTCCTCCCCCATTACTGTATCACCCTCCCCCATCTGCTTCATTATTTCACAATGTGAAAGCATCTGCTGTATATACCAATTTAAGCCAGCAGACATAACCCACCTTAGCATGGTATGAATATAAATACAGAGAACCCTGGTGATGCTGAGGGAAACACACGGCTGACACTGAATACGCAGATAGGAGGCGTACAGGACAGACTGGGGAGGCATCTCACAGCGGCGCCTAGTTTGGTAGTAGTGGAGTGTCACCCTAATTTATATTGATTGCACTATAGCATTCATCAGATAAGGTGAAGGTAAAGGCTGGAAAATAGCAAATAAGTATAACCTACAGCTCACAGACTTACCATGAAAACTGTGCTCATTACTTACCATTCCTACAAACCACAGTCCAGCTGCAACAAACAAATATTTAGTATAGTTGACAGATTCATTTAAATAGTGAAAAGTTTGTTTAAAACTCTTTAGAGATGCTTTTTCTTTAGTTTCTTCATATATTTTAGTATGAAACACTTTAAATAACAGTATTGCACTGATGCTAACAGATGATAGTAGCATTGACCAGTCAGACCTGATCAGGATTTAGATTCAACAGTCGTTGAGAGCGCGACGCAGAACACATTGGCTACCGTCAATGGCAAGCTTTTTATTAAAAGTTATCTGCATTCATATCCAGATATTTGTTTACAGAGAAGCACAGCAGAGACGTGTCGTTCTTGACTCGACTGCAGAGGAAGCCTTGGCCTGCATGTTCATTATTTGTTTTTCGGATATCCACTGGCTACATCGGAAGCCCAGAAACATTTGCCCTTGCCCCCAGAGGATAAATCACCATCAGATGATAACCAACGGGACGAGACAGGAAAAATACTGACAGATCTCTCTGTTTATACTAAACACTTAATCTTGAATCAAATCTACTCTAATTTTAGCATCAGTTTCTTTAAAACTGCATCCAAAGTTGAGCGGTGGCCTAGCACTGACCCTGCGCACAAAAATTAGGACAAACCTTCCAGTGACTTCTATCAGTAAACCAAATGGCAGCCACAGCTTGTGGACAAACTGTGTAGGGAAGCCCAGGCAGGCCGGTGACAGATGGTCAGAGTGAACGGGGTGACGGTTGACAATGTGTGCTGCGTTGAGGAGAGCGCATTCAGCCCAATGACACAACAAGAGACCGTGAAGAACCTGAAGCCTCTGTTGTGTCACGTTAGACACATATATAAACCCACACTGACACACACACACACAACGGGACAGAAAAACGCTTGCAGGAAAAGGACATAGCAGCTAACACCGCTAATAGACTCACACACGATAAATATTTCAACCCCCCCCCCCCAACAAAATCCTAACACAAACATCACCTCCTCCGCTCCCCCGGGTGACGCCTCCTTCGCTGCCTCCTTTGCGGTTTCTATTTGTCCTGCTAGTTCTTCGCAATTAAGCAAATGGGTCATTAATTAATCGCCGCGAGCTACAGGACACACGAGGAGTTAATCAGAGTGGATGGATGGACTGCTGGGAAGGAGCGTGACACACAAACACACAGACGCATTTGCGCATACACAAAAAAGACGCCCGCTTTCACAAACTATTGACATTTCTGAAAAGTGAGCCTCCGGTAAGACGTGCATGAACAGAATTACAGAAAATGGCAGCAGCTGATGAAAAGCAGCTTGATCATTGATTCGTGTTGTCAAACTGTGCTGAGTGGCAGTTTCTTCTAAGGGGGAAACTTTGGTTGAAAATCTTGCCGCGGGCCATCGACATTCAGAGTGAGACAAGAGGATATTTTTTCTAGTGTGTGATGGTACACAGCTCAATCGCTGAGACTGAGGACTGCTGACAAATCATTTCCATGAAGTATATACAAATGGGGGCCGTTGACGAGAAAAACCACACAGGATTCCTATAGGCTGGATTTAAACTGAGCAAATTGGTTTGATAAGTACAGGACCGCTCCCAGACAGGTGCAGGCTCGGTGCTGAGACATCACTTTAGCTGTTGAGACAGAGGCTGATTGTGAATGCAGACATGTTTCTCAGACCTTTTCTGCTTTAAGAGGTGGGTTTCTCTTGAGGCGCACGGAGCAACTCTTTTCATCTTTCTCTTTCTCTGCCTCCGTCTGATGTGTGTGTGCAATAGATGATAGATGGGCTGGGGTAGTGCGGAGGTAATCCCGTGCACAAATGTTGGGAATGTTTGGAATCTGCACCAGCAGAGGAGAATACCAAATGTGGCCCGGCACCACGCAGCGGGAAGCAAAACAAAACAGATGCAACAACTATTTTTACTATCAGTTTTGATTTCATCTAAGTCGGGCTGCAACTGATAACTGATTATTCTGCTGATTACTTTCTCAGTTGTTTTGTTACAGTGAAATAGTGAAAAATGTCATCACAGTCTGCCGGGTCGAAAGCCACACAATTCAATTTTCATTTATTTATTTAATTCTATAAAGAAAAGCAACAAATCTTCATATTTAAAAAGCTGGAGCCAACACGTTTAGTATTTTCTCGACTTATTATATGAGTGTAATTCCAATTCTAAGTAATATGTGAAATTCAAAGCTGCTAATGACCCACACCACCACGAATGCAAAAAGATACACACAAATCAAACCATCAAACTTCTCCGGAATGTCATGAATGAAGAGCTTTTCCTCGACTTCTCAGCTAATCAACATAATACTGTATTGATCCAAAAAGATTGTGTCATCTTGACATTTCTCCAGTAGGTGGCAGACTTCTAATCTTTGCAGCCCATTTGGCCGTTACAGTAAACAGCCAGATTCAGCAAGTTAAAACTAAAAAAGGAGTGACACACTAAAACGGATGAAAAGGCACACAGTTTTTTTCACTCATACTTTGACCTCTCGTCGCACTGTGTGGGATCATCTCTTTCCCCTGTCACTGAGTCAGCTGGAAGAGGAGTTCCAGAAAATCCTCTCTGTCCTTTTTCCTTTAACCTCACACGCACGGGCCTGCGTGCCCTTTTACTGTCTGTCAGCAGGAAAAAGAGAGCAAAGCGCGTCAAAGGACAGGATAGGACGGGCAGTAACGACAATGACGACAGGATGAGAGTTGTTTTGTCCGGTGCACTCAGCACTATCTGATCTGCCAGAGGGACAACCAGAGGAAGGAAGGGTAGACGACATGAAGCAGAAGCTGAAGACTCTCACCTGAAACAACCTGAAAAACTGCTGCTGTCGCGGCGATGGCGAAGCAAATATTTACAGAACGTGCGAAGTAGACTTTTCCTGATTAGATTAAGCAGCAGTAAACATTCCAGCATAGAAATTACTGCGTCAAGTATGAACCATGTCAGCCATCAATAAAATATCAACTAATAGACGAAGGGACAGAGTCTCACTAATAAAATTGATTGGCTAAAAGGCATAAGCCGTGCTCGGAGCAAAAAGGAGTCGTGACTAGTATACAATATCTGCACTTCTTCAGCGAGGACGTGGAGTGGAAGGATTGTATATCAACCAGAGCGTTGGCTCTAATAGTCTAAGTAAGCAGAGAAGAGAGGAAAGACATGTTTTATGTTGTACTTACTAACTAAATGGATTCATTTGTTTCTTACTGCACTTTTGTAATCAAATTTCCCTCCTTCATTAGGATAATTACTCAGACAGTCTGGGACAACAGAGCCCGAGACAAGACCAACTCCTGTAATTTAATTAGAGAGACTTTGGTTCGCTCCGCAGAAAGCAGACGAGGAGACCTCACAGACAGACGGACGGACAGATATAGACAGATAGAGCTTCAGCTGGGCCATTAAAGAATACAGCCAGTGAAGTACTAAATTTCATTACAATGGAATTTAGTACTTGGTATTTTCCACTCAAGCAAGAAATTGCCCGAGCACCTGTAAAAGCTAAAAATGAAAGGATGGGACTGGCTTGTGATCGGTTCAACATTTGCAGGGACTGAATTCAAATTGCAAATGGAGGTTTACTCCACCAGGTGGTGTTGCAGGGCTGAACATTTACAAAACAGAGACACGGCAAGGAGGCATGAGCCTGAACATAAAGCTTCATGCGTATTTAAACACGCCGCTACTTCTTCTTTTTTGTTTTTTAATTCAGTTCTCCAAAAGGTGTATTTGTTGCCACTGAAAGCGAGATATTGACTGTGATTAGACTGCACAGGAGCAGATAAGCTCTCAGGCCACTACAGTAGTTAATTCCACTCTTTGATTCCTATCAGGAACTGAAGGTCAAGTGCAGTATTAGAGTACAGCCACCGACTAGTATGCCATTAAATGAAAACATTCTGACTCAATTTTCTCTTTAACAACTGCAATAAATCAGAGGAGCGCCACCGCTGAGCAGAGCGTGCCTCTAAACCAGGGCCTGCCAGTTGTTTCCAGCCTGGCCAGTTAGTTTGGTATTGATTCTCTGTCTTGCTGTGATACTACTATAACCATCTGACCTATGAAGCTTACAGCGCTGGCCCGAAATCCAGTGCAGTCCGCTGCCCTCAGAAGGGAGAAGGGCACACCGTGAGAGGAAAGGCCGAGTTCACTCTCCGGGCTCTGAATTGTGGCGCTTTCACTAAAAACTTCCGCTCTGGGTTCATGCCCCGTCAGTCTACCTGGTTTAGCATTTACACATTTCACCTCCTATCTCCCCTCCTCACCTCGACACATCACACACACCACGACCTCACACACATATACGGTTTTTTAAAACTTGCTCTCATGTTGCTGTGATAAGTCATTCGGTCCCTGGGCAAAGTTTGAGACTTTCAGACATTATTTGAAAAATACCAGGATGTTAAAAATGGAAATTATTATTAAAAAAATCACTGTCATCAGAGCTAGGATGGATTACCATTACGCCTAAAAGCCTCTGACCATAGGGGCCTCAGACCTAGATAAAAGAAGACAAGGCACAGAAGTTAATATCAAAAAATTTTTTAAAAAATCAGCATTTGATTCTGACTAAATAAATCATAGAACGAGTGAAATAAGTAGTAGTTCCTATCCCGGCGGCCCCAAGAATGAGTTTAAGAATTCACCAAACACTTCAGTTACACAAATTGATGTGCCGCTTTCTGATTCTGCTCTTGTGAAATATTGGAAACCTCTTAAAGGGATTTAAATGAAACAATCTGAAAAAAAAATGACTCATTATTCCATTGTTTTATTTCAGGAAGGTCCCAAACTTGTGAATCACAATCAAGAAGCAGAAGCTTATTTCACAACATTTCTTCTGTAAGACTGACTCAGAAAATACGTTAAATAGCATCATAGAAGTTTAAAGGAAGTCATTTTCATGACAGGCTTTACTGGGGATGCACTTCTAAAACATAATGGGCGGATAATAAAAAATAATATTTCCGTTCCAGTGCCATGCAGCTGCATATCTCTTCTTGCTCGGTCAGGCCCTTCTACTTATGTGATATGATCATTATCCGGCTCAGGCTCAAGGTGTGTGCAGACCAGCTCCCACCTGTGCAGAGGTAATTATAGTTTCGCTGCTCTCCAACAGTCATCGGGAACGAGACTATAACTCAGAGAGTGAGACACTTCTTCACCGCACGTCGACTCTGATGTAGAGTGACATACACGCATATTCACACTCGTATAACCACCGCTGCTCCACACACGCACACACATACAGAAACACCATTCTTACAAGCACATATGCTCATAAAGTTGGCCTCATTTTGAGGGATTTATTGCATTCTAATAAGCATCAATGTGATTTAATACAGCAAGTAATATTCATTTTTACAGAACAATTTAAGACTCCTGGAATCTGTAAAACAGTTGTGAAAATGATTCATATATAGAAAAAAATATACTAAGTACCTCATTCAGCATACCCCCACCAGCAAACAAAGACGTGAAGCAATTCTTTAGTTTTCTTATTTACCGAGGGAGAGACCTAATCTTGAAACGTGTTAAAAAAATTTCACCCATGTGAGAGTTCAGAGGTAGACCACAAGGACTGAATGCCATGATTCAAAAGGAGGGGGAAAAAAATGGAAGACCTGTTCAAGAACAATTTGCACATGAAAATCAGCTGTTTAGAGAAGGACCATACATACATAATGTATGACCTTTATATATTATAACAGATAAGACTTCATCATTGATCTATCTCAATATATACATATATATATCATTTTAAAAAATAAGTACACATTAAGTTGATTTCCCCCTCTCCAACAGACAGATAACATATTTGGATGCACATCGACTACACTTCCTATGACATTTATTGCTTTGCAATGTTACTGCATGATTTTTTTTTTTCCCCCAAAAGGTAGCAATAGGCCAACAAATTCTCAAAGGCTTCATAATTCCTATCTCGTGTGGGGTAAACATGTTTCTGCAGACCATGTTTGGAAAGGGCTGCAGCCCCTCGGGTGGTGTTTCTGACTGAATGTGCGCAACGCTGCATTTCCAGTCAAGGGCGTGTTCATAAAGGTGTGTTCGTAAAGTCAGCCTGACAGCCGCAATGGAAAGAAACAGTCCGCACTCTAAAAAAGTAAGGCAGAAAAGGGAAGTCGGATTGTTTAATTCATTCGTGACAAATAGATTCTGCTGTGACCGTGGTCAATTGTGTGACTGTGAGCAATGCGAACTTTTTTGCGGGAGGAAATTTGGCCCCGGTTTCAAAGAGATAAGCAAATGCTCTGCTGCACTTCCTCTCTAACCGGGGTCGAGCCGGCGTGTTTACTATGTAAAACAGCAATTTGACACTGGCGACACTCCGCGACTTCTCAGTTTTCAGTTCAATATTCTAGCAATCTAGAAAGCTTTAAAACTTTATGAACACACCCAATGATAACAGACACAAAGAAAATGAAGAAGGCATCCAAGCTAATTAAATAAAAAGGTCCATTAAGATTTTAAATCCTTGGATTTTATTCTGAAAATCTATTATAGCGTTCCTGCTTAATAAGATCAAAGTTGTTTCTCCTCTTCTCTCTTCCGCCGCGCTGGTTCAGTGTAGCCCAGAAAAACATCATATTTCAAACAGGGAATTTGACTGTGTCCTGGTTTGCTTGCGTCTGTTTTGTTTCTGTTGCTGTTGTTCATCCTCTCGCTGCCTCCGCGTCTGCCTCAAAGGCCCTGTTGTCATAGAGATGCTGCTGTCTCTCTGGGTCAGAGCTCGCTGGGTCAGTCAGTGGGACTTCGTACAAGGCTTCTCCTCCTGCCACTGTGACCACAGTGGCATCTGGTGGCGACTCGACGGAAATGTTTTCTTTGGTCTCCTCCTCGACGCCGAGGGCTTTGAGGATGTCGCACTTACACATGGGGCAGGTTCTCCTCTCCAGCAGCCAGGGCTCGATGCAGGCTTTATGGAAGATGTGGTCGCACGTTAGCACCGTCACCACCTCGCCGGCCTTGTAGGACTCGATGCACACGGCACACATATGGAAGTCAGAGGTGGTTTCCTCGTCCCCTCTTTTGAGTGTGCGCACTTGTAGCTGCTTGATCGCCCTCTTGGCCTCAGATTTTAGCTTCTTCTCGGAGCGCCGATGCACGCTCATACTGTAGAGGCGATTTGCAGAGATGAACATAAAGTACGTGATGGCGGCGGCTGCCACAATAAAGAAGGCGATGGACAGGAAGTAAAGCCAGTAGGCGTCCATCCAGGGCCCGTGAGGGCTGCCGACATCAATAAGCATCTGAACTTCAGTCCCATTCTTCACCAACCTGACGACCTCCATGCCCTGAGTGTTGCCAATCATGATGGCCACAATATCAGTGGCATCTGAATGTGACATGTGAGAAGTGCTGTTGCCACTGCCGTCCGCATTATACACCACCACACCAGCTGCTCCTAGGCTTTTGGCAGCGTTTATCTTCTCACTGAAGGTACAGTTGCCCCTTTTAACCAGGGCTATCCACGGCGGTGAGCTGGAATTGCGATTGTAGACCGGATCCGGGCCGCAGCCTTTGGGGTCTCCCGTGGGAAGTATAACAATGCCAGAGGCTTTCTTCAGGGGGGAGTTACGACCAAAAACCCCGCACTCGCAATATTTGTCCTCGGTCTCGTTGTTGTTGTTGTTAACGTAGCTTATTTCTACCACGGCTGTCCAAAACACAAAGGCAGCTGAGCAGTGCACCACCCCTGACAAACACAGCAAAAGCACCAGGCAGTGTTGTGTCTTCTTACCCATGGTAACACTCTTCGGAGCACAACAGGAAGCCCTCTGTTAGCGTCTTCAGCTTCTTTAAAAACTGCTTTGTTAGTCCCAGTTCCTGGTTTGTTCGACCCACGGTCGATCTGAATACAGCTGCAGTTTCACCCAAGCTGCTGTCTACTGTAATCTGATATGAGCCTCTGGTAACGTAACACGAGCTGTGCGTCAGCCACTCGCCTCTCGTTATCTTCCTGAACCTTGGACACTCCTCGCAGAGGGCAGGGTGCTGGTATTCAACAAGTTGAAGTACACATAACGCACAGGGCTGTGCTGCTTTAAGAGCACAAGGGAACAGCTTAGACGTGATAAGCAGATGATAATAACAACAATAATTTCCACGAGCACAGGTCAGGAACACAGAGCAATCTTGAGGCGCTGATAAAAAGCTGCTGACTTTTTTTTACCCTTGCGAAACGATGAGCAAAAGCAACTCAACCGGTTTTTCTAGTCTGGCTTGTTTCCTACCTCTATTTCTGTCGCGGAGGCTGTTGTGAAAAGCAAACTGACAGGTATTACTTCTCTAGCTTGTGGCTATTGACCTCTAAAAAGGCAAATACAGTGTGCCTCTACTTCACACGTCAATAAATAAAATAAAGCATACACACATATTATTAATGCCTCCTAGAATTTATACAGGACACACACACACACACACACACACAATCATATAAGAAAGTTTTTTCCCCTTGGACATCTAGAGCAACTAAAAGAGCTTTATTTCACACAGAGAGTGTACCAGTGACAACCGAGATGGAACAAAGCATTGTCAAGTTTCCATTGTATCTCCTTACACACAAGTGAAAGCACACACACACACACACACACACACCGAGAGGCTTCCAATGACAAATTAGATGGAAAGCTTTCTTGCCAAGCTGATATTTTACCTTAGTTCTCCACTACACACGCACAAAAGTGCAGCACACAGTACCTCTGCAGAATGTACTATTAAATCATTTATCATAGTGTGACAAAAAAACTGTAAATAAAAGAGAGCCTGGTATTTATTCTTAATACGGCTCCGACTCACAGTCCTTGATAACAGGAACAATGGCGCTGCTGCGACCCTTAAATTCCTGAAACTCAAATAATTACACAGCAGAATGTTAAAAAAGCGCTAAGACAAACCGATGAATGAATAACCGAGAGAGAAACACCGCTCATATTTTCAGGATGTAGTCAGAGACTTCGTGCTCCAATGCTGGAATCTCCTGGGTGGACTGGTTGGTCTTGTCAGAGAACAATAACAAACTGCGGCACAGAGTGAGTCACTCACACCTCATCACCTCACCACATAGAAAAAGAACATGAATAAAACCGACTTCAGGGTTCACCTTTAAACGAATACACGAGACATTATTAAATCAATCATCTTAGACAAAACTCGTTCATTTTCTGTAACCACTGGGTTTGACTCACAGATGCGTGAGTCAAACCCAGCTGACACCGGGTGAGAGGCGGGCTACACCCCGGACAAGTCACCAGCTCATCACAGGGCACAGAGAGACAGACAACCATTCACACCCAGGGGCAATTTAGAGTCACCAATTATTAACCTGCATGTGTTTGGACTGCGGGAGGAAGCAGAAGTACCCAGAGAAAAAGACAAAATATGAAATAATGTGTGTGTGTGTGTGTGTGTTTTGTTTTTTAACTCAGCTCAAAAGTTGTGCCTTCCACCTATGAATTATTAAGAATAAACTGTGGCATTATACATTAAAGTGGGTGTTGTAAAATAAACACAGACCTTAGCAAAGGAGGTTTTGAAATAATACTGATGGATTTTAAAAAAGAAATAAATAATATGCAATAGTTATTGTTATTGTGAAGGGAAGCAGGACATTTTCATGAATTTGAGCTGATTTTTCTGGAATGAAGCGATTATTTAATTCATAATGTCTCATTTACTTGTTAAATATTAAATACGTTGGACCCCGCGCTGCTACACGTTTGAAAAAAGTAGTCCAACAACAAAGTGACACAGGAAAGCAACCTAATTACGCCACACAGGGGCGCCGTTTACTCGCTGTTCCCCATTGTTTGACCATTAAAAACATTGTTTTGACACAATGTCATCCATCACCAAAGAAGCGTGTGCAGCCTCGTTTGGCTGCTGTGCTGAGCCCGCTAATGTGATCAAAATGCCTTCGAGGGAATAACTGGCATTTGAGTTTTGCGTTCATATCACATGCAAACTTCACAGTTGCAGCAGAGTTGTAAAGAAATGAGCAGTGCAACTCACCACTTGTTGCACGCGTCTGTCTCTGCGGTGAACATACATCATCCTCCATCAGTTTAAAGTCTCCTGGAGGTGGAAGCTGGCTTGAAATGCGTCCACATGTTTCCTGGTTTGTGGGTTTGGAGGGGAAACGTGTAGGGCATGTCCAAACAAGTCCGACACCCCGTCAATCACTCCGCACACACACCCCCTTTTTCAGCCACACAGGTCTATTTGTTAGGCATCTAATAAGAGATGTAACATGTGTAGGTTACAGCCTATATATATTACACACTGTTACTAAAGTTACAGCTAACCTGCATATGTTTTATGTTATATATGTTATGTTATATGAATATACATTTTAAAAATGTATCTATAGTGATGTAGATTCGCGGATGGAGACTGTGAAATGTGGTTGAAAGCACCAGAAAAATCAAACAAATAGCCCTTTAAAATGAGATTATTGTCTCTCACACACATAAAACGTGTGTGTTGTTAGATTTGCTCTAAGTTTAAGCAGCCCAGCCTAAATATGAGTTTGCAAAAAGCACGTCAATATACCCAAACTGCTCTCAATTACATATTTTTACACGATTAACTAATTCCTGACATCGTAGCCACTAATGCGCACTAAGTTTGCAGGCACTAAAGTCAAAGTTAACGCCTTCTAACCTGCAGAGCTGCAGGCCTTACCCCATTTATACATTTATAGGCGTGTAACTTTCTGTTATATTTCCGTTACCACCTAAGAAATAACAAAATTTCCACACTGAACGGTGTGAAGAAAGTGTGTTAAAGTGGCTTTATGTTGAATTACACCCCCTGATGAGCCTCAGGCTGCAGTCGACTGGAATGACTCGCAACTCGTGACCCCCCCATCCGTAGCACCAGACCTTTAAAGATGCTTTCTCCCCCCAATAATCTCTCTCTTTGCAGCCCGTAGTCGTAGTAGTGTAGACTTAGATGCAGCGTAGCGTTGATATTTGCAAGCTTGTTAGACTAAACAGACTTATATGACCCCCACGGAATAATTGCTAATTTCACTTGACTTACTCAGTAACCATGAACAAGGCCGCAGCTCTGCAGAAGAAGAAGAGGAAAGATCTCATCCCTTACTTTATTGGATTTGTGATATTTTTGTATTGCACTGTCCATCTTGTGTCATTCACGGCAAAAACAGCTCAGGACAGTCATCCTGCGCGGGTGCGACGGGCTCTTGGTAAGAAAACCATGTGTGTGTGTGTGTGTGTGTGTGTGTGACTTTGCTTACTTTGTGGTGTTTTTAAATCATCCCCGACATCCCTATACGTGTTTGTGTCATTATCCTAATCTGTTTAACGTTTCATTATGAATGTCACACCTCATTTTGGCGTGCGTAATCAATTGTGGCTCGGCAAACTGTGACGGCTGTTTGCTCTAATTCTCACCGGCATGAAGTGCCGTGTAAGCTGCCAGTGAAGGGTTCAAACTGCCCCGGAGGAGAGCTCCAGCCGCAGGCTGCGTTGTCTTTGAGTGCCGCTTTATCAGTGATGTGATGTCCTGCTGCTTCCAGAGAATGAGACAGAGTGCGTCTCACCACAGTCCTCCGAGTTCCCCGACGGCTTCTTCACGGTGCAGGAGAGGAAAGACGGAGGGCTCGTCATTTATTTCATGCTCATTTTCTACATGCTTCTGGCTGTGGCCATAGTCTGCGACGACTACTTCCTGCCATCCTTGGAAGTGATCAGTGAACGTAAGTGACATCAGACATCTTGGGTGGCGTGCATCTGCATGTTGGTGAGGGTTACTCATACTAATATTGTATGAGTTATGTATAACTTATGGGTAAAGGTTCATTTGGAAGTCAGCTGCAGTGTTTTTAGGTGTTGGACAAACTCTTTGGATAAAGGATTAGTTAAAAATGCCTAATTATATGTGCAGATTGTGTAAATCTATAAATCCATACACATAATGTGATGAGAGTTATGTCGACCTGAAAGTTTTTGCTGGATTTCAAAGAGTGGAAGTTAGTTTTATCAGCGTGCGGCCATGTACTTTTGCTTTAGATTGCCTTCAGTCTTCAATTATGGTAACATTAAACTTAACAGCTATTTTATTGTATCTATTTCTAATATATTTGAGATTTATTGAGTATTTTTCTTATCTTATCTGTCTACCTCGACTGGGAGATTTCTCCAGTGTAGGATCAATAAAGTCTATCTTATCTGACTTTATCTTGTGTCGCTCCACTTACACATTAACATTAACTAAATAATGGCTAATAAGATATGAAATTAACTAATAAAGTACACAGGGTGGCTAAAGTCAGGCATTATATCATCCTACATATTTAGACTTAGCCCTAAATAGCTCTATATTTATTACATGACCTCCGTGAAGCTTCAGTTATTGGTGATTTCTCATTTTTAGGTTGAATTTTGTGGTGTTGCTTCATTGGATTGTTTCTCTCTCAGGTCTGGGACTGTCTCAGGATGTGGCAGGAGCCACATTCATGGCAGCTGGGAGTTCTGCACCTGAACTGGTCACAGCCTTTCTGGGTAATCACGCATTTGTATAGAAATTGTTACACCAGCAACATCATCATCATCATCGTCTCCGTGTCCCGTCCCAATCTGATGAACTGTGACTTTACAGAAAGAGACTGCGGCCTTTGATGAGGACTTTTTTTCTCTCAGCGTTTTATTTTTTTGCCCTCATTTCTCTGCTTTCTCCGCCAGTGCTTCCGCATTTCACCTGTCCTCAAAGCTAATGTGTGTTCTTCACATGTCGTAGGTGTGTTTGTGACAAAGGGAGACATTGGGGTCAGCACCATCGTGGGATCAGCGGTCTACAACCTGCTAGGAATTTGTGCCGCGTGTGGACTCTTGGCCTCTATGGTACGTCCTGACACAGTCACACACTGTTCAGGCAGAGCTTACCCAACAACCTGGACATGAGAGCTGCACCTTTACTGGGTCAAAGCGGAAGAATCTGTGTATACATGGTGTTGTACAAGCTGTAAACCATTTATTTTTGTGTCCTTTATCAGGCGGGGCGTCTCACCTGTTGGCCACTGTTCAGGGACTGCCTGGCATACAGCATCAGCGTTGCTGCTGTTATTGCCATCATTTCTGATAACAAGGTGTACTGGTAAGTCTATTTATGTGCAAGAGCTCAACAATAGGATGTGGTGCCACGATCTTCAGACCTTACACTGCTTTAATGTAAGGCGGGTGTAAAAGACACAGTCAGATACAGCTGTTTATTGCATCTTGTGACACTGAGAACAACAGCTTAAAATAGATCACAAAACAACTGACGCACTGACATTCATTTTACTGACAGTACAGAGCAATAAATGTCCCTTAAAATCCTACAATATCACATCATAAACACAGAGATTGCAGTAGCGTTCGTTTTTTTATGAAAGCCTTCTACGTGTTATGGTTGAGAGTTGTTGAGACACAAGAGAGTTGATACCGGAAACAAGATAACCAACACCAAAATAGCCTCTTTAATTCATAGATCTTATATAAAATTTTAAAATCCCCATATTTGACACGTTTTGGAGTCATTTATGTTCTGTGTGTTTCCTCTGGTAAATCCTCTAAAGGCAAGGCCCATTTGATGAGATATTGCCCGAGCTTTTGACCGTTTCCCACAGCTTTCTTCGGCGATTTGCTCATGTCGTCAGTGTTCGTTAACGCTCAACCCGTTTTTGTTTCCAGGTACGACGCCGCCTGTCTGCTGCTCGTCTACGGCGTCTACATCGTGGTTCTGTGCTTCGACCTTCGCATCAGTGAGTTTGTCCTGAGGAAGCTGAGCCCTTGCTGCACCTGTCTGGGTAGAGGATCTGACGAGAAGAAGGAGACGCAGCCTCTAATGGGCTGGAACGACGACACCAGTCTACGAGTCCACAGTCGGTCCAGAACAGACAGCGGCATCTTCCAGGACGACTCAGGATACTCTCACATGTCCCTCAGCCTGCACGGCCTAAACGAGATTCCTGAAGGTAAAATTGTGCTTTTTTAGTGACACGCGTGTTACAGTTTTCCACCTACGTGACCCCTGATGATGTGATACCAATCTAATCATTTACATGTTTGTCGCCTTGCATCTAAATAGAGCATAAAAGTGTGTTCGCCGTGCCGGAGAGCGACCTGAAACGGATCCTCTGGGTTCTGTCTCTGCCCATCATCACTCTGCTTTTCCTGACCACCCCTGATTGCAGGAGAAGTTTCTGGAAGAAATGGTTCATAGTAACTTTCATCATGTCGGCTGTCTGGATCTCCGGTTTCACGTACATTCTGGTGTGGATGGTCACCATCGTCGGTAAGATCACCCTTTGAACTTTTCAGTTGAGTTGCAGGTGGGAGTCAGCCCTGCTTGAAACCTGTGAGGAGTCTCTTTTCAGAGTAGAATCACATGTTGGTCTGCTGGCTAATTCCTGAGATGCCATTGTCCTGGAAAGTTAAGAAGTGTGTGTGTGTGTGTGTGTGTGTGTGGGGTGGGGTAATTGTAGCTCCAGTAGGCCATGTGCCTACCCAGGCACAGCAGGATTACAGTCTGCTTCACCCTTAAGGAAACAGTCATGTGAGTGCTGCGTTCATACAGAATGACCCACAGGCACAAGTCCAAGAACAGCTTTACCCCCGACCATCTACGACAGAGATGTAAACTACAAAACTGATCAGACTAGAAGGGCGGATTCATCATGTGACGGCGGTAGGTCTAGTGGAGCATAATGAGATTATTATCCCGTAGCTCACATGGAAGGAGAGTTTAGTTTTATGAAAGGGCAGGCATGGGACCGAGCAGGTACAGACATACAGTGTGAACGTCTCTCTGCTCTGTGAGCATCTCTGCAACATCATGTGCCATTCAGAGAACTCATGAAAGGCTGCAGGGTGGTGACTCGTTTGAAGTGTTGGTTAACATTATTATTCCCACAATGACCTCCAATCAGCTGTCTTCTATACTCTGTCTGAACACTTGGGGGGTGTATAGTGACATGAAAAGGATTACACACATAGTAGACCTCATTGGTTTTGTAAAGCTCTTATACTATACTGGACAGTTCACAGGCAGGAAAAAAAAATCAAAATAAAAAGGAATTACGTGGTCACCACCGGCACATGTGGTGCGTGCTGAGGGAATTTAGTCTTATGACCATCAGTATTTCCTAAATCCTGGCTGCAGCGTACTTGTTTTTCAGCCGGTATTAGGTACAGCCACTTCTAAATCCCCTCTGATGCGCATCATTCAGTAATGTGCTGCAAGCTGAACTGTTCCTTTTCTTAGGCCGGCGAAGGCATGACATAACCCATTCTCATTAGTAAACGGAGAAAGGAATAAAGAATAAGTCACTCAAATTGCACAATCGTGTACTTGTCTCACCCTCTGTGGGGCAGAATTTCTTGTACAATCTGCCCTTCTGCTGGCTAATGCTGATAATGATCCTTACTCCCTGACGTCAAGCAGCACAAGTTAAGTGACAAAGTGCAAACACTACTGGTCTGTGTAGTTCTCCAAGCACCCCCACACCGTTACCTACAACCAGAGTACAGATCAGCTTATGCCCCCCCCCCTCTAGCTTGATGTTGTCAGTGGAAGTAGACTCTGATTCTGTGTTGGTATTATGTTTACACAGGCGAGACCCTGGGCATCCCTGATACAGTTATGGGGCTCACTCTGCTTGCTGCTGGAACCAGTATACCGGACACCGTGGCCAGTGTGATGGTGGCCAGAGAAGGTAAACATGCCATGCTTAAAGCTAACCCACTAATTTAAATATTTAAATTACGCGTGAGACTAAAATGTAAATATGTTCTCTGTCCATCAGGGAAAGCTGACATGGCAATGTCCAACATCGTGGGCTCTAATGTTTTTGACATGCTGTGCCTGGGCCTTCCTTGGTTCATCAAGACCGCCTTTGTGGACACCAACAACCCCGTAGAGGTCAACAGCACTGGACTGGTCTTCATTTCCTGCACGCTCCTCCTTTCCATCGTCTTTCTTTTTGTAGCCGTTCATATTAACGGATGGAAGTTGGATTGGAAATTGGGGATCGTTTCCCTCATCTGCTACATCCTCTTTGCCACTCTGTCCATCCTGTATGAGCTGGGGATTATCGGGAATAATCCTATACGACTGTGCAGTGACTGAGCGCTGACCTGCCCAGGACTGAGGCCATATCTTCTGAGACTGTCCAAAAACACAAAACGAAGCCTATAAACCTTCAAATTATAAAACATGGAAGATGTGTGTGGGTCACAACTCCTGAAGAGGATGATCTCCATGAGTAATTTATTTCACTAAAAGTGAAAACGGGCCAAAAATCATTCTCCTGTGTGCATGTTGGGCCAGACTTCTACAATGAAGACACACAAAGTTCTGTTTTGTCTTCTTACTCAAGACCCATAAAACACAAAATGTGCCATCGCAGGAGCGACTACAGAGTTCAAATAAATCCAGAACTGACGAGTCAGAGCTAAGTAATAAAAGGTGTCCACTCTACTCCTGTGGCCTTGTCCTCCTTTTTAAGTCGGTGGGTGAGTGAAGACAAAAAGAGAGCCACCATGTACGCAACTCTGATAAGCTTTTACGAGTGAGTCCTTATTGCCTGCAAACAGGAAGGTGGAAGAAGCCACAAATACCAAAAAAAAAAAAAACTTTCCACTTGTCTTCCATTACCTAGAACGTAAAAGTAGAATTACGTCTGTCATCACTTTAGTTTAAAACCACCTACAAAGCTTATATAGGTATTGATCTATACTTGATCCAATATAAGCAAACTTGACAATCCTATCTGTCTGAAACAAAAACTACCACCACTCCCGGAGCTCTGGGACTTCCTGTGATTGGTGTTTAACGCCACACCTGATAAAAATCCACATGCACTGTGTTCTCACTTCATTCCGACTGCTGCCTCTGTGATTAATGTGCAATTTCCCCCACATTCAAGAGGCCACTGTACGGCAGTGTTGAGCAACGCGGATTAATATAGCAACACCTCAGGCTTCAGTTTACACAATGTGAAGAACAACTTCCAGACTTTGATCCCAGGAGAGTTTACAACCACCAGGTTTAAAAATTAAAAAGTTTATTTGTCCAAATAAACTGCCTGACAAATTAAAAAGGGTTTACAAAACAAAGATAAAAGAGCTATGTAGTATGTATAAACAAAAAATAAATGAAACAGTGGACACAAGGAGATATGAATTAATTGTGTTTTTAAAACAAAACAAAAAGATCATTGGCAAGAGGGCTGAATGTGGAAGTGTGTTAGCGTGACTTCTACAAAAACTCTAGGCGTTGCGATCGATGCGGACGTCCACCTCCCGGCCGTTGATCTTGGTTCCGTTCATCATCCTGCAGGCCTTCTCGGCGCTCTCTGCAGAGTCGAACCTCACGGTTCCGCAGCCCTTTGACTTCCCGTTCTCCATCTTGATCTCTGCAAACATTACCTGGCCTGCGGTAGACAAGAACGAGCAATGAATGCATTTGGAAATGTTTCACAAAGTCCTGATGAATGCTAAACCTGTTGTTCTGGCATTCATCATGAAATGTCAGCAAGACGTCTGAGTACTTTGTAAATTAAGTAACAAAGATTAAACACACACACACACACACACTGAGCAGAACATACCGCAGTGACTGAACTTCTCTTTTAGCTTTTGCCACGTGAGATCGTAGGATAGCTGCAACACAGATAATCAGAAGCATGAACATCCAAAACCCAAAGGACGAGAGCATCAGTACACTGTAGTACAAATACATCATAGTTCATTCATCTAAACAAGTCTATCATGAACTACTCATGTTTACAGCATCATTATCATTTATCAATCAATACGAGCGCATCAACACATCAGAATAATGAATTCACCAATAAAACATTCAATCAGTGAGGAGGTTTTTAATAGACCTCTAATTCTCTCTACAAGCAAAGTTCTAACGAATCTGACCCCGACTTACATTTCGTACAAAGATCTGACAGCCTGCTTTGGACCCAGAGCCTCTGTCAGACATGCCTCCACCCATGTGGCCCGGCCCGCCACCTCCATAGCCGCCGAAGCCACGGTTCATGTCCATTCCTGACATGCCCATACGGTCAAAGCCAGAGCCCATCCGGTCCATTGACATGTTGCCCATGCCACCACCTGCAATTAACACACACACACACACACACACACACAGAGACACTCAGGACATGAGCATGTACGCACACTGTAGAACAGTTTGCAGGTTGTCCTAGCACTGACCCCAGATTTATACTGCCACACACTACACATTAATACCTTTCACCATCTTACGCACGGCTTTTCATTAATTCAGTGGAGTAACACTGGTGCGTATAAAGAGTCTGAAACTATATTGGTATTCCATCATTTCAAACATTAGCTGTCATGGAGTTCAGTGTCACCGTGACATTGTTTATACAGAAGCAGACTTTGGACCAGTTTGTATTTTAATCACCAGCCGACTCCACAAGGAAGAGATTAACCTGAACACGGCGTACAGGATGTTTGGGCGTCTCCGAGCACGCCTGCGATTTTTGGTTCATGTATGTGCGGCAGTGCAAAGGGCACGTGAGCTGGAATCACAGGGTGTGGTGATTAATAAATACACCCTGCCAATGTCATCACTGGTCTCGTTGCGATATGACAACAATAGCTCAACAAATGGCATGACGCTTAAACGCTGTCTGGGTGGTGCAGAGCGACATGACGGGAAGGCAGATGGTATCGGCGTTTTTAAAAAATTTAATTTGTACAATGATGTTAGAAATAAATAAACAATGTCGATGAAGCTGTTTACATGCCCGCATCACTCAGACACCATTTAAGTTTTAATTCTGCTGTGTCACACGTCATAAATGGTCGCATCATGTCAGAAAATGTGACACCAGTCTTGCTTTAAAAAAAAAAAAAGGCAGGTCGCGACATGCAGGACTGATGAGTTGCTTTAAAGTGTGCCAAGTAATAACTGACCAGTCTAATGCGCGTAGAGTTGTGTGATATTCTGTAGCAGCCTGGTGTCATTTGCGCATGATTTAAAATCAAGGTTAACGGGGACGGTCGAGCGTACTGGCACGTCTCAAATCAGAGGCTGCAGATTTGTCAACACAGCAGTTCTGCTGCCTTCAGACGGCTTTCATAGCGGAGGGAGCAGCAGCTGTGGACAGCAGGTACGGTACGATTGGCTTATATTAAATTATAGATCAATGCGGACCGCTTTACTGCCGTTCCCACTTTAAACACATTAAATCTAAATTCATGGCCCTACAGCAGTTTATTTCATAATAAACACTGCATGGTGAATCGTCTTTCAGCTGCAACTGTGGCCACGGCGTCAGACACATACAGCATGTCCAAATGTTGACGATGTACTGTAAATCATTATTGATTCAACTTCAGGAGCAGAGCCAATGTTTGCGCTGAGGTCATCTGACGGGGGAACGACCGGGCCTCCTTTTTTATCTGTCATGACAATTAATGACTTTCTACATCTTGCTTATACCCATTCATACTTTTACATGATGGACTGTATAAACTCAAAAGACTATAAAACACCAACTGCTAATAACTTTAAAATGTCAACAGTAATAAAAGAGAGAAGAGCGTTAACTGCACCTCCAAAGCTAATGAGGATTTATACGGGAAGATTTATTCACGACAGAAAAATCTGTGCTGGAATATTTCATGTACCTAATCCGCTCCCCATATGCCCCATGCCACCACTGCCCATGCCTCCTCCGAAACCTCCACCTAAAGGAGAGAACGCAAGTAGGAGCAGATTAGGTGAGGCCACAACCCAGAAACATGCACAGAGTAGCACAGAAATATCCAGAGCTGTCAGAAGTCACAGTATCACTTACCCATGCCTCCAAAAGAGTCGCCAAATCCTCGATTCATTGGCATGTCACTGTGGCCAAAGTCCCGATCCATTCCACCCATTCCTGACCGGTACATGTCTGCGCAGAGGGGAAAAAAGTAAGCTTAGACTTCACAAAAGAGCATCCGAATGTTTACAGTGCAACGTCCCATTTACTTACCTCCCATCCTGCCAACTGGTGCCATGTCTCTCCCTCCAAAGCCACCCATGTTGCCCATGTTATCCATGCCTCCAAAGCCCCCGCCACCACTCATTCCTGACAAGCAAAAAAAGCAACACCAAGTTTGAACGTCTCCGTCCCCACACAAACTTTTTGTCTTCCACAGGTAGCAAGACCCTTACCTCCTCCAAGTCTGTTCATTCCACCACAACCTGGAACATCCATGCCTGTGGCAGAAGATGTCAGTCAGGCCATGCTAAAGCACACACTGTATCTATTCACATCTAAACACTGCATACAGGTGCCTTTAGCCACAATGTTAGTCACATCCTGACACATAGTGTGTGTATAAAAAAGCCCGTATTTCAGTTGGTTGGAGCACTGCTCGTCTTATCTCTCTAACCCATATTGAGACTGCTGCAGCCTCAAAAGATGAGCTGAGAAAATGTCAGCCAAGACTTGATGGTTGAATGGTTTACACATTAACTGTCTATATAGGGTTTGCCAGCACATGAATTATTAAACAATGATGTTTAAAGTTGTTGATCCATACTGCTTTACGGTGCTAATGTACTGACCAGCGAGTGGATATGCATCCAGCAGACAAGCGTTTGCCAGTGCTGCACGGATGTATTCCTGTAGGTCAACCATGACGTTAGCATGACCACGGCTCCCTCGACAAAAAGGCCAATTAGATTGTCTCTTTTTTTTGGGGGGATAATTGCAAAAAATGAGCTCTGTGGCAAACAAAGGTTCATGATATTTACACGCTTTGTTCGACCAGATAATTTGCACAAATTAACAGCACTTTTATGATTTCTGAAGCGTAAATGCAATTGCCAGAAGTAAAAGGCTAATGTCATGCTATAAACAAACTATACAACGTCACCACCGCGAGGCTTTGAGTGTTTGGCATGATGATGATGAAAATCCCTAAACAACAGACCTTATTTCAGGCATCTATTGGAAAAACTCATTAAAAAAAACAAAAAAAACAAAGACGGACCAGAGTTGCAGAAATATGAATTCACTCCTGCAGCACTCTGTAGAACCACAGCAGTTGTACTGTGCAAAGCATGGGTGAGCTTTGTGAGCCCAGAGAAAAATATTTGAGAGGTGACTGACCTCCAGGCCCCATGGATCCCATGCCTCCTCCACCGCTCAGCCGGTTGGCATTTATAGGCTGCCCTCCTGGCCCCAGACCCATGCCGATACCACCGAGACCGCCTGCACAGCGAACAGAAGAAAAGAAAACAGTGAAAGCTAAATCAATAATCGCAACAGGCATTGAGAATTTTGTCGTGCTAAGCCATACAATATCTAACATGATCCTTTACTGCAATGCAGCAACTCTCAAGAATGGAAGACGTGCTGCCTAGAGCATACTTTATATCAAAAAGTACACGGACGCTGCCAGTGGGCAGAACAGATTCCATTAATTAACCATGTATCATCTATTTTAGTTGGCCAGTTTTTTACTTTCAGCTTAGACATGACACCTCTGTCCAGTCCATTAATAAACAAGCACGCCACAGCATGGGCACCAGCTACAACTCAAACTGGCAGGTCCATCTACAAAACTGTGTCAGCCAAACATTAAATATGACACAATAACCTGACCCTCTAATTACATACTGAAGAAGAGCTTCTAATGTAAGTGTTTATGTCATTTAACTTTTTATTCATTCATACGGAAACCTAAAATTAGACTTAATAATCAATATATCCAATGTAATAGCACAATATATACAAAGGACGGTGATAACATCTTTGAAATCAATATCATCCATTTATTTAACATCTGAACCTTTAAAAACCTTTAAAACTTTACATGTTGCATATAAAAACATTCCCATTTCAGTCTGTCATATCTAACATGAATTATTTCTAGTAAACCCGTTCTCTGTTATTCAGAAAGAATAAAATTAAATCTATGAACTCCTCGCCTCTCCCATGTGTTTCCAGGGATTTCATTTCATATTCAATCTATCTTCCTCGCTCAGATCACATCCTAGATCTTTCTGCCAAACGATCTTCAGGTTTCTTGAGCAAGTTTTTAAACATTTAACTGCAGTCACTTCGACTTTTAATCCTATTCCATTCACCAGAAGCTATCGTACAGGTTTGACACCTGGTATTTCATTAGGATACTGCTTCAGCGACATATTTGGGCCTGTGTAGCGTCACTGTAAAATATCTACACAATTTTATAATTTCATAAAACATCATTTGTTCTCAGGTGGTATAATATACATCTAACACTGACAATGTGAGCTTATTACTATGGATGAGTTTGATATTAACAGCCGACAGGGGGATAACAGAATACTCACGCGGTAACTGAGGTGTTTTTTCTACTTGACGGAAATCATCAGGGGGAAGAGACTTCTCATCCTGGAATACAAAACACAAGTAACATTAAAATGTGCTTTTACATTCTCTGCACAACTGACGTTATTTAATGTAGTAACTGAAAATAGCATACCATTTTAACGTGCATCTGTCTGTCAAAGAGCATCTGTCCATTAAACATGGCTGAGTGAAGAGTCAAGGACAAGTGCACAGTAAAATTGTGGCGCGTTGGTTCACGTTTTTCTATTTCCGTGTTCACTGTGAAGGATACATATGGCCTGCACGGCCTCCAGCGACTGCTCAAAAGTCACTGTTCCCATCCCGCGGCTCTTGCCGTCTTTGTCCTCTTTGACATCTGCTCGTTTCACCACACCTGCCATGCCGAACACCTCCTTTAACTTCTTCCAGCCCACCTTGAAATCCAGCTGTGAAACAACAGAAACGCATCGTTTTAATCAACGTGAATAATCATCACCGGCTATATTAAGAAACTGTTCAACGCTGCGTTCTCCTTACGTTGGCCACAAACACCGTGTTGCCCAGTCGTCCGGCCTGCAGGGCGTGGATGACGTCAGGTGGGATGTTGGGGTTGTTGGCGATGGATGGTGGGATGTTCATCCCACCAGGACCCATGTCCTGCCCACGACCTCCCTGTTGACCTCCTCCCATACGCTGAAGCACACGCCGAGCATGTTCTCCATCGGGGTCCTGATATAAGAAATACATTAAAGGTTTAAAAATGGCAAATCAAAATAATCATGACGAATCTGTTAGGCAAGTTGCACAACTAACAACTGTAGAATTCATTTCTACGCCAAATCATGCAGTTGTTTCATAAGATAACAATATAATAAATGTTGGTCTGTCATTATTTAACTTGTTCTGACCTCCTTGATGTTGAGTGGCCTTCCACTCAGGTCATGCTTATTCATAGTTTCTATCGCCTTCTTCACAAACTCCTCATCTTTGAACTCCACCACACTGTAAAATGAGGGGAAACAGAGGCGTCAGACGAGTCCATGCAAACGAGGATTAAAACCACAGTTCCATATTTGAGGAAGTAAAACAGCTTCTTACCCACAACCCTAACCAGGAGGCATCATGGGAGTTCAGAGAGCACACATAGCCAAAGGCGAGGGAGTGGACAAAATACAGTTAGAAACCAGACAAAGCATGATAACATAATAATAATCTAATGTAACAACATGCTTCTAGTACTTTCTAGCGCATGTTGGCCATATTTTACCCGCTGACTTGAGTCAGCAGGTTGTGTTTGCTAATACTAATGTGGGCATATTCTTAAAAGTTAACTAAAGAAATGTTGATAATACTTATGAACAAACCATGATAGTGTATATTTTATAAGAGTTTTGGTACTTATAGATGTCTATGCATTGTAATTTAACTAAAACATTGTATTGTTTTGAACTGGACACAAATATAAATTAAGAAAAACAAATTTATTCAGTACAGTGTTTTAAGGTTGCAGTAAAGAAAAGTCCACCTTTGCATCTATGGTATGCATTTCTTGTCATTTAGTATAAAAACATAACAATAAAAAAAAAAAAACATTACAGGATCTTTCGAGACTGTTTGGTTCCTTTGAAGAGAGAGCTGTGTCATGTAACAGAATTGTAAAATAAGATTTGGAGACATGAGGGTCAATCAATAAGACAAATCACACAACCCACACTTCCCTTTGGAAAATGGCCAAACAAACAAACTTTTACACCAATTGAAATGACAACAACAAAAGCAAAAGTGTACTCTTAGATGAGTTCATTAGGCTACTTTTCCAAAAAAAATCAACAGGACATCTCCCTTTCAAATGGATATCAATCATTAGCCATCTATCAGGCTCTAAACACAACCTACAGTATCTCCAGTTCAGTAACTTAGTAAGACCCAAAGGATCAGAACCTAAAAGAGCACTTGATTAATGAGAGCCTGCTGAGGGCATTTAAAACCTCGTGCAGCAAGTTGGCCACATCACTTACCCTTGACTTTCCTTCAGCATCCTTAAAGAGCTCCACGTATGTAACCTCACCAACTACATGAGACATACAAAGGAAAAATACCAAAAGAACAAAAGGAATTTAAGTCACCAAGTCTTCAAGTCGCCGGTTGGCCTTGGCAATGCCGCTACAGATGGAAATATCCCATTAATGATCAACAGTCAGCCCAGACCAACATCCCACCAGACAACACCATGCCTTTCTGGGCAGTGACTGAGACACCCAAAGGCCGAGGCCAGAGAGAAACACAGCTACGTTAAACCTGGGAAATTCAAAAGACTTCAACATGATCAGTGTGTCAACAGATTCCATTCATAGCAGTTGAAAGTTTTAAGCTGTCCTTTGACGAGCCTTCAAAAGGCTTCTTAAGACCCCCATAATTCAGAGAGTAAAACATTACAATATTTCATTGAGTATAATCAAGAATCACCTTGCAACAGATGCAACAAAAATCATTCGACAATCAATTCTACTAATGGTTTGAGGTTACATTTTGGAGCTGACAATGCCATAAAACAAGTAACTAAGTTCATCTTCCTTTTCTCACAGACATATCAGCCCAAACTAAATTGGTGTCCATCCAAAAAGAAATTTATTAAAAACTCCAATAACCTAATATCACACTGTGTTGGTTCCCTGCTATGTGCACTAAGTACATCCAAAGAAAGCTACAAACTAACTGACTACTAGAAGCAGGATGCTCCATCTGGTAACAAAGGAAAAGAACTTCTAATCAGATGATGAGCTAGAGAGAAGGGGAGACACCACCCCCATCAAAGGGGACATTACCTTTCTCACGCATTAGATCTTTAATTGCCTGCCACTTCATATCATAGGGGATATTGCTGATGAACACCCGGTTTCTATGAGCGCCCTTCTTTTCTCCACCGTGTTTCTCTTTGTAGGGATGGTAGCGGTTTCCTCTTCTGCCTCCGGAGGACTTCTCTTTAGCGTCATGCTTTTCTTTGGGGGGCTTAGTCTCTTCAGCATCCCTACAAAATGCACAAAGCTGCAAGTCAGACAACAGCAAACATCGTGAAAACCACTGTGTCCACCTGTCAATAAATGTGTGAGTAACAGCAGGTTCCCGTCACGTGTTTTGCATGCAGGGGTACATTCAGACTGGATCGGGAGCTGTGGCGAATGCGTCTATCTACGTAACTGCTCTGAAACAGCGAGGAAATAACTTCTTATTTCCAGATTAACCAGCTCTACTGATGCCGGCGCTCGCTCACTCTCATTCACTGCATATGTCTCAACTATTGCGTGCTCCTTCTCTCAGAACATGGGAAACTTTTTCGTGTCACTGTTTTGCAGCATAAACTGGGAGCCAGACACAGATTTAGGAGCTGGGTACATGAAATAAACAAATCCAGAATACAACAGGTAGAGTTGCTCCACCTGGAGCATGCTCAGTTTTAGTCGCATTTGAACCCAGCTGTGGAGGCTTTTACCTGACCTGAGTGTCTGTCAGTGATTGGTTGCTTTAGCGTGATGTCGGGCTGCGTTTTTTTGCCCACAGCAGTCACACATTTGGTGGACACCGCTGCATGGCCACATCCAAAACGCACCAACCTGACTCAAACGATTGAAAAACCCGTGTTTTCGCCACGGCATCAGATCTGCTCTGAATGTACCCGAGAAACGTGAGCGACAGCAGGTTCCCATCAGCATTCATGTGCTCTTCTTCGCCTCTGAGCAACAGTTTCTTCCACACAGAATGAACGGAGCAGCTCAATAAATGTCACCCAATGACACTTGCGTCAAAGGAAAACAGTCAAAAAGGTTATTATGTAAAAATAATAAACACTAAACGCGATGACACCTTGGTACAGAACTTATATAGATCATTTCTTTGGATTCCTGTGAGTGTAAAGGAAGATTACTTGGCAAATAATTAGCGGCAATTTAGTGGCAGAGTAAATTAAATTAATATACAGATGAACACTGGTTTGCCTGACAAAATATCTGAGTTTAACTACGTGGTTGAACATCTTTATGATGAAATTACGGCTCCAGAAGTTAATATAATGCCATAATATGCAAGACAAGTGTGTTTTAATGGCCCATTTAATCTTATTTAATCAAAGCTGTAAGTTTTGCCATGTGGGGAAGTGATTAACTACTTAAACTAGTTTAGCATCGCGGAGCCTTTAGCAGCTAACTGTTAGCTCGACACAATGAAACACGCCTTATTTGGATGCTAACGCTAGCTGCTAATGTGTTTTTTTATACACACACGTATCAAATACATTAAATTAAAATGTGTTTGAATTCTCCCGCTGGTTAGAGCGCTCAAATGGGCTAAACTCTTCGGTCTAACAATGGCTACATTTAGGATTATGTTAGCCTTAGCGAAACACAACAGGGATTAGCACCCAGTGGACGTTAAAGGTGGATTCATTGCGCGGTGTTCAGCTACAGCACACACCTCCGAGTCGGGTTAAAAGCGCACATTTAAGGTGATATTAGCCACAAACATAGCCTCTTTCACACACGCACCTTACTTCACGGTTATGATGTTTAACAACAGATGTTAGAGGCTAACTTGGCTAACAACCGCTAGCATCACAGGACTCCATTTTAGCTAAGCTTAGCTAAGCATCGCTTTTCTGTTTAACTCACGTTTTCACGCCGTTTGGCGTCTCCTCGGACGTCTCTTCGGTGTCAGACTTGACGGATGCAGTCGACTCCTCTTGCTTTGGTTCATCGTCAAGAGTTGCAACATCTGCCATGTTGAGGTTTTTTGTTTTTTTTCTCTTTTTTTTTGTTTTTTTTCCCGTTTTGCCTCCACACACCACGACAACGCCAAGATGCCCCACACAGTGGCTACGCAGTTCAAAATGTGTGCAGAGGAGATTTGCGGTACTAACGCGAGATGTGGGAGATGTTGCTAGGCAGCCCCGATGAACAGAATAGAGTAGAACATAGTAGGATAGGGTGTATGCACAAATATGCACAAATAAAATGGGAGTATTTAGAAAGATTGTGCACATGAGGTAAAGTGACACCTCTGATGGATGCATGTAGTCTATGTGTTCATGCAGAGACCCAGACCTGTGCAAGCCCACCCAGACAAAGCCTGCACATCTGATGTATCCACCATCACCAGTAAGTCTCAGTCTGCAAATGTTGTTATGCTAATGACATAGTGCAGAAAGAGCCAAGCCAATTCATCATTCCTGAAACTATTGATTGATGCTCCGGTACTCCACTGGAGGAGGTTTGCTTTGCTTTGTACAATATGTTTCAACATTTGTCAGAATATGCTCAGCAATTCTGCGCAGAAGGCTTCTAATGAAAACTTTGTCGAGTGGCTCAAACCATGGTCTTATGCAGCATGAGAAGCCTGCACATGTTTAATCAGATCTTGTTAGGAAACAAGCAAGCAGGGTTTAAGTGTCAAGCTTATAGGTATAGAAGGTCTCACAGTTAGACACTGTATGTTGCAAAACGAGCACAGCCAACCAACTATCCCATTTAAAACTAATTCAAACTACATCTGCAGTGTCCAGATATGATTTCATGTGCATCAGCATTAGTCGACCTACAGGTGATATTCTCTGCCGCTTAGGTTCCTGCATGCTACAGCCACAAATTCAACAACTGGTGCAACCTCGCTCCTGAAAAAAAATTCAAACATCTTCACATCATTTAGAAACCTGAATCGCTGTTAAGCAACAAAGGACACGATTGCAACAACTTTCAGTTACAACACGGATAAGGTTGACCTCTAACAAAGTAGGCAAGTTAACCTTTAACTGTGCAAACGGTACACGTATTACTCTGTAAATGAAAAGCTCAATAATCTCATAATAAATTTGCTTTATAGCGGATGAATGCTGCACAATTCATATAAAGACAGCTGAGGTGTAACTTCATGTCAATGTTGAAGCCTTCTGTATAAACTGCAATATAACTGTCTTAGTAGCAGGGACAAAGGTTCGAAGTATCTCGCCACATTTATAGATTTCTATTTAGTTTTGTAGAAACCAGATTAGGCTTTTAGCTTAGATTTCTTACAGTCAGTAGTTATTAAAAAAGGCTTCTTGTAGTGGCTTCCTTGGGAACACTCCCAAGACTAAAATATTGCTTATATCAAGAAACATCAAGTTGTTGTTTTTTTTTTACAAAAAAACAAAGACATAATCAGAAAAGTTCAGAAACACAATGTCCTCAATCCTCTTTCAAGCAACAGCATAGCCAAACTGGAGACCCACTGCTAATAACACCACCATATAGCACAATATAAACCCAGTTTACTTGCATATGACTAATATGGCTATCGCTGGAGACTGCAAGCCTTAAAGCACATTAAGAGTTTATTACTTTTTAATAGTCTTAATAGCAGCTGCAGCCATATCTGCCTTTTATTGTATGCCATGGTGTGCACAATCACCTGGCAATATGTCTTGAATGGCAATGTTGCAAATTATTTTATTTATTCTAAAAAGTCGGACCATCCTTTTTAAACGCCTAACTTACAATGGACCATGAAAATTTAATCAAGCCGTGGGCCCCGGGAGAATTAGTAATTGCTGCAGTCAGACTAATGGTGGAGGTCTGATAAAGCATTCAAAATCTTTTGGAATTTCATGTGCATGTGTCTTTGTACTTTGTTGTACAGATTGTGTTATCACAAAAAAGGGTGTGGCATGGAGTTCATTAACGTTAAAGGGAATAACGTGAGAACAGTTCATGGAGTCATTGTTTTATAGAGCTCAATATCAGTTTTGCTCCTGACCTGTTGTCTGGTTGAGATAAAAGAACTATCTTTATACTTATGTCCTATGGACGCCGGGTAGTATTAAAATGAGCTTTATGCAACAGGTTTAGATTGTCTCAGCAGTTCATCTTCAAGAGCTAAACGGGTCCAAAGCACATCAGCGTACCTTGACACACAAGTAAAAGTACATGTATGCTTGTTCTGGCTGTTGACAGATATGATAAAGGCAACTGAGAAGCAAATGTCCTGATGTGACATCTGCAAATTTTGTCTTAGAGACAATTCACCACAATGAATTACTAATAATGGCAATTCACAGTGTCTGTCCCTTGACCTCATCACTGATGACTGTACACTTTTGCGCTGTGACCCAATAGTTTTCCATTTTGACCTCTCCTAAATTGATATGAGGCCAATGAGGCAACGTCTAATGATTTCATTGTCGGTATAGTGTGACAGCTCTTCGTCTAATTTGCAAGAGCTGCCCTTGAAGTGAATGTGAACTAACGAGTAGCTGACTCGCGAATCGCAGTGGTCGCCAAACTACCCTGTTTCTACCCCGTGAATACAGCCCAGTGTTAAGAGCACTTTAACAGCACAGCAGGACTCAAAATTGCCACTGACCCAAGAAAAAAAAGCACAGGTTCAAAAGACACTGCAGAGGCATAAAACTCTGGAGTAAAAGTACACGTGAGGGAGGTAAATCACGTCTGTGTTTGGTTTCTCCCTGGCAATGTTCTGACGTTTACAACCGGAGGAGAGATGGAGCTCTCTTTGCCACTTTTAAGCCGTGAACTATTGTACATCACACACCAGTGATGACCATTTCCCTCATGGCGTGGCTTATCCTCAGATCCGAGTCACTGCACCACTGTGACAGAAACTACATTGAATTTGCGCTGCATAACAACGAAACAGATGGCCAGACACTTCACTGCTGCATTACGTTACATTAAGCAATCAGATGACCTGCTGCTTGTATTTCATTCAAATATATTTAAATACCAGCCTCCCCTCCTTTACTATGTCCAGGGAGGCTTGCATTCGTAAGCCTTTAAGCAGAGGGGCTAATCCAATTTGACCACGGCAAACTGCACCAATTAAAAACACATCATCAAACCAGGCTCGGAGGATAATGCTGTGCTGTACCAAAAATACCTTTGCAGCAGCATTTACTGTCCGGGAGCAGTGAGAGGCAGCATTTCTCCTCCTGGCTAAGCCATGGTATTCCTGTCACATTTTGGTGGAGTCATTTTTAGAAAATCCAAATAAGCCGTGGAGGGGAAGGGAATGAAGAGGGAAGAAAAAGAAGAGGCGGATTGCTTGTTTATGCTGCTGCATCCGTCCCGGTGTTGCTGAGGAGCGCGGGGGGGGGGGAGAATGTTGTGAATGACTGAAGCAGCAGAGCAGCTGAGTGAGACTAACAAGTGGTTGCCATGCAGCAGGAGCAAGCGTGCGTGCTTCTGGAGGGAGAGATAGAGAAACAGAATGATAATGAGTAGGAGGCAGCAAGTAAGGGGGCATGAGGAGAGGAGCTGTATCTCCGAGAAGAGACACATATCATAGCTTGATCCAGCCTCTGCCTCGCTTCTCCCGTTTCTCTCTTTATCTCACGCACGCTTTTTTTTTTTGTTTGTTTGTTTGTTTGTTGTTGAGATGAGAGGTTAGCGTAGCACATCCAGTATGCCGGCAATGGATGGATTAATGGATATGTGTCTGAGGACTCCAAGAAAGAGGAGTTGTTCGCAAGAAACAGCAGCAACAGGTCTGTAAGGATGGAACGATAATGACGGTGAGACGCCTGCTTTTTCTTCCTTAGACATCCTCACTAGAGAATCTGTCAATGCAGTCTCTCTCTCTCTCTCTTTCACCCTACCTCACTCCCTCCCTCTCTCCCTCTCTGTCTCTCACACCATGCATATTTGTGCAGTGTCCTCCTCACCATTCTACTTCCTTCTTCCTCCCTCGTCTGTCTTTCCCAATTCTTTCTGTTCATCCACCCCCCCCCCACCCTCCACCCTCTGTCCCTGTCTGTATGTACCCTCCCTCTCTCATCCTCCACCCCCCCCTCTCACTCGAGCCACCTGCTGCTTGTGTTCATATGAAAGATCTGGGAGGAAAAGAATGACAGAAGCAGACTTGCACTTGTGCGACCGACACCAATTTTGTGATTATGTTTGGTCAATCACCGTCGCCTTCTTGTCTAATGGAATTACACTGTCTGCCAGGCATCTGCTCGCACGCAACAGGTAGAGAGCCCTTCCTTCTAAAGCAAACATACATAACGTCACATATCTTCATGAGATGTGACGCTTTCGTTGACACCTCGCCGCTATGCACTGCGACACGCTGTAATTCTAACCCCGACTTAAAGCAATGTAGCCATGGCATTGCCTCGTATCCTGCAGTCTCCCTCACTCTTCTGTTCGTGTTTGCCTTTTGTAATATTCTGCAAAATTCCCACAGGGGCAGAGTGAGAGAGCGAGAGAGAGGGGGAGAGAGAGAGAGAGAGAGAGAGAGAGAGATCGAAGTCTCCGGACATCTGTTTGATACCACATTCAAAAGAGGCTATTTATAGATACCTGTATCCCCTCATTTTTCATGGTCAGCTCATTTCAAAAACATCTAATTGTGGAGTTTCTGCATTTTCCCCCTTTACCACATCTGCACCCTTATTTCTCGCTGCCTACGCAGTGTATGCATTAAGTGTGATAATATTTAAACAGGCTGATTAAATGGATCCTCTCTGCACAAGGCAGAAGAACAGCAGTAACCTGAAGCCCCTCATGTAATCTCTGTCCAGGTAACATGCAGGCTTCTAAACGCCTGACCCTATCAGAGGAGAGATGAGGCACCCAGATGTTGGTTTACCATGTGTAGCGTCCACTACAACCACTCCCTTGATGCCATGAGCGGAAACGACATGATGGCGCACTCTCTGACTCTGGAGCAGAAGACGGCATTTGCCTTTGTGGGGATGCTACTGGTGTTCCTCGGGCTGCTGATAGTAAGGTGTTTCAGGATCCTGCTGGACCCCTACAGCAGTATGCCTTCCTCCAACTGGGCTGATGGTATCGAGGGACTGGAGAAAGGGACGTTTGAGTACGCCCTTACTTAACACAGGGACACGCACACATCCATAGATGTCCTCACAAACAGAACTGCCTATAGACACACATTTGCACACGAATACACACACACACACACACAAGCCACAGCCCTGCACAACCACTGCACCTGACACACCATTAAGACATCTCTCTGTGACGGACTGAACCAAGAGACTGAAGCTGTGTACGTTTAATGTGTGTGTGTGTGTGTGTGTGCTGTTAGTTCAGAGCCAGTGTAGAGTCTCTCTACTGTACGTGACTACTTGTCTGTTGTTGTGTGTGTGTGTGTGTGTGTCTGAGCGAGTGCGAGGCAGATGCTGTGTCATATTCTTTGCCCTTTTGCCAGGGAGGGTGTGCATTTCAGCTCATCAATTTACACGGAAAATGGCTGAAGCTCCCTTTAACCCACACCCACAAGTTGAATGTTGTCTGTAGAGGATAAAGAGGTGGTAAGAGGTCGGATGCTCGTGGGACAGGGTGGGGAATTAGGGTGTGGTGGGATTATTCAGATGTAGTTTGAAGACTCAGGGACAAGATGTGAAAACAAGAGTGGTCACACCTCTGCACAGCAGAGCTGCTCTGCACAAGAATGTATACGGCTGGAAACAGGGTATTATGTCAAACTAGTGCTTTGTGGACTAATCAAACCCAGTGTGTTGGTGATCCAAAGGAATGTTGCTGCCGCTGCTACCGCTGCTGCCGCTGCTGCTGCTGCTGCTGCTGTGTGTGTACAGATCGGTCCTTTCTGTGGTGTGAAAGGCAACTGAACAAACTGTGATTTACATTATGGTGTTACTGTTTCTAAATGATGCAAAAACAACTCTCAGAGTTTGTACTGCTGCTGTCTTTGACTGATGGTATACCGTATGTTGCCAGAATTACTTGTCTGAGTGAAAGGAGAAAAAAACAACAACATGCAACTGTTTACTTTTGACGGTATGTCTGCAAAGACATATGATAATGTTGATTTACGGACTGGCAATTGTTCCGTCTGTCGAGCGTTCTGTCTAAAGGTTGGCTGATGCAATCGAGCCAAAGAACTTTTAAAGGGAATGAGGATTACAAACTGGGAAGGACTCTCCCTCTCTCTCAGCGCTGCTAGTTTTCTAATGACAAGGATAAACTCTCACTACCTGCCTGCAGAGGAAAAGGTCACATGGAAAACAGGGGTGGGATGTCTGTCAGCACTGCACCTGAACATCTTTTTCCTCCTGTTCTCAGCCATCCTCACCCTTTCTCACCCGCTCTCTTCCTTCCCGACAGAGGAAGGCAGGACAGTCGTGAACAGAGATTCTGTAATACGGCAGACTGGTCAAAGTCTTGAGTGTTCCTTTGCTAATTTCTACGGTCTACGGTTTCTCCTTAGTGCTGTGAATCTGCCTTACTGTGACCTTCAATGGGTTTATGTGCCTTCATCTAGAAACATTAGAGCACCTGTTTGTGTGTGTGTGTGTGAGTGTGAGGCGTGTGGGCGAGTGTGTCATATCATGATGACAGATAGCGCATCTCCTGACCTGTTGCTTGCTCAGCTGGTGGTAGAGATTTCTCATTGATATAGATTTGATTCAATTATGTGAAATAAATAGAATTTCTTCACTTTAAAGATATTGTCGGTTAAATTATTTATTTTTTTTGGTGGTGGTGGAGTGTCTCTTATTCCAAATCTGTGGAGCATGTTGAGAAAAAATACTGTTCATGAGATCAGCTGAACGACGTCGGTGTGATTCTTTAGGAGACTGTCTTGGTTACAGGACACAGCGGAGGCTCAATTTTTTTTCTTTTTCTCTGCTTTGAAACAGTAGTTGTCCGACATCGCTGCGGCAACAGACAGAGGCAGAGCGAGAGGGTGCGTTAGAGCAATGCAAAAAAAGAAGAGGTGATAAAATGTGTTATTTTATCACATAGTGTGTTATGTGTTATCAACATCAGCACTGATAGGAGCAGATTCTCATACATTATTATGTGCATGTATGCATGTGCACGATCTAGAGAGAGAAAGGGCTACTGTAGCAGCAGACAGCGATACCTACAAGCGTCCATTGACAGTGTTGTGGTGATAAGGCCGGCCTTGATCTGCAGAGCATAGCAGCGTTTCCTCCTGTGGCCAGTTCACACTTAATGGCCAGGCCACCATGCACACACACACACACACACACAACCCTCGTCACACACATCATGTGTCAGGAATGCAATCATTATTGCACCATTATCTCTGTCACCTATGTGACTTCCTTATCTGAAATCTATTTTTAGTGGGAAAAAACACTGGGCTTTTCCTCTTAAGCCTACAAGCCCACTAACCTTAGAAGAAAAACTAACCCCAGCAGGGACTATAAAACTATCAAATTCAAACAAAGGTGTCTGCTTTAGTCGAATATTTTCATATCTCGGTGTGCAGTCAGGTCATTTGTTGTCTGAAGTTTATTTAAAATACCACAGATGACTTTCTCTGCTTTGATTGGGGGGGAAAAAGGCAGAAACAGCTACCCTCATTTTTGCATACAGGGGGAAGAATAAGAGAAAATGTCAAACAGGGCCTACAGTTACAGTCACACTGTGCATATTTCAAGTCATCCCCTTGCGCTCTTCTGCATCCGACAGCAAATGTATACCAGGAATATTCAAAATGATTCCAAAAGTTCGTTGATTTCCTTCCTCGTGGGACACAGAAATAATTAGGAGAGTGATGTAATTACACTTTGGCATACTGGATTTACAGAAAATTGGACCCGAGTGCTTACAGAATCCTTGTTATATAGTGTAGTACCAATGAGTCAGCTAAATAGTGAACCTTAGCTTTTGCTGATTATCAATCATCAGTTTTATTGCTATTGGTCTTCGGACCTCACAAGCTACGTCCTTGATTTATTGTGATAAGCCCAGAAGATACAATAGTCTTTCTATTACCGAAAGCTCTCTAAACATTTCTAAAAGTGCTGTAATAAACAATTAATGCAACTTTTAGCGCAGTAATTTCAAAAATTAGATGGAGGTAATCAGGCCAGTGAAGTGGGTGAATACTTCAGCCAATATGTTCTTTTCTTTGATTGACTTTAACCTTTATGTAGCTCTTTGATTTATATTATATAAATACACTTTCTCACTTGATACAGTGGATATAATTCTGCTGCAGATATTGACCATGGTGAAGGTAACTAGTAGTAGAGTAGTAACTCTGAAATGAGCTGGAGCCAATTTGAAATGTCAAGTCAGAGCCTTCATGTCTGATCTGACGCCTGAGCCTGAGCCTGAGCCTGAGCCTGAGCCTGAGAATGCCTGTATGGGTGGATAGGTCAATTATTATCTATCATGACATAAATTAATGTTTTATAACAGTTAGCAATGATTATTAAACTATTATGTTTAATAATTTACCAATAATCGATTCAAAACAGCAAAAATGCTTAGTTCTTTGATATCAACTGAATAATTGATCTTCAGATTTAAAATGAACAATTCAAAAGAAGGTAGGATCAACCAGAGACAAATATTAATATTTAGTAAGCATATAGGATAATTAAATAGAGGAGAGTTTAATACTATTACTACTATTCATAGAGCTGCTTTAAATACTGGATTTGGGTTTTCAGAAAAGTGTCTCTGACGGAGCCGGCCACACTCCAGCAACTCTGACAGTGAAGAAGGACTTTAGTCTTGAGTCCAGACTTTTGGACAGGCAGCAGAGCCGGAGCATCTGCATAATATATCTATACATTTTACAGTATGGGGTAGCTAGTTAATCTTACACTTTACTGTTTTTATATTTGGCATCACTTGATTTGGTCTCTGCATGACGATAGCACAGAGCAGCTATTAACACACCAACGAGATATCCTTGTTAGATCTAAAAACCTAATGAGAATTAATTCCATAGAGATCTCAATTTAGCTTCCATATCTGATATGTTCAGTAAGTGTCTCTATAACAAAGCGTGCATAATAGATCATGTTTGATTGGAGACATTTGGAGACATAATTAGCAGGCCTATGTTGACTGAGATGAGCTACAGGGTTTACCCACCCCTTTCATTTATTGCAGCTCTTTGAGATATAGTATCAGGAATCCTCTCTGCTGGTGTCTGCACTTAATCACTTTTTTTCACATTGCAGCGAGTGGAGCGAGGTTTGATAAACGCAGCAGATGGATTTTTTTTTCCTGCCTCTTTTGAGCCCTGTGGACATTAACTAGAGTGCACATTCCCTTGTTCTGTACAAATTAGAGCATATGCACCTGCTGCCACGGATTCGCCATATAGGCTCAACGGCTCTCTGAGGAGCACTGGATACTCTGAATTTACTTAAGAAGAGCAGACAAAAAGTCTAGCAGTGCGGATAATAAAAAGGAATCACCTTAATATCGAAGTCCAGACTGTGGGAGAGCCGGCACGGCCTCGAGGATCTCTGACTGCACTAACATAACTGCAGTGTAGCATGACACAAGCCCATGCTCTGTTCAAAATAAACAAAATCTGACAATGAATATTTAACCGAAAGCTGAGGACTAATATCACCATTACCAGATAACATTACCTGTGGCAAGAAGTTTGGCAAGCTTTATGACACTGCTTGTTACATTCCATGTGGAAAGTTTTCTGTCTTCGGCATGACTCACTTAGTATCATTCTTGAGGAAAACCTTTAACAACTCTGCACCGCTGTGTTCCGAATCTGATAAACGTTGTGCATTGTGCAATTGATTGCTTCCTTTCAATCTGCACATAAAACACGTGCTCGAGTATTTTTCTCAGCCTGCAGTACAGCCAAGGTCAGATTTCAAGTCATTAACTGTGCGCATAAATCAGCGTGGTGTATCAGTAATAAGGAAGTTTACCTGTTAAGAGGTCTTTTAAAGGCCCTTTAGAAGTCATGTGGCCGTGGAGAAGTGCCTCCGGCGTGTTCCTGTATTTCGTGGTCTCATATTAACTCCCATTTTCCTCTGAATACGGCCATTTCTTCTGCACTACCACCAACTTTGTGGCAAAGAGAATCATTAGAGATGACATTTACAACTTATTAAATCACTTAAACTCTTATGAGCCCAATATCTCAGTGACTATAAGATTGATTTCCCTCTTATAGCGCAGTAATTCAATTGATTATATCCTATTGCTTATATATCTGTTATGAAATTTGTATCTTTCAACCCATACCCAAAATCTTCCACCACAATCACGCACGTCATTAAGGGTCTGTAACCTTGAAACTTTTCCTGCTCGGTTGTAGTTGTCTTCTAGCACTGCCTTTCATGTGGATGTGTCCCAATGATTCATCCAAAGGGACCACAGGTCTGAGGAAATACTACCCATAGGCCCATAAACTTCAGCCACAGAACAACATGTGCGGTTGCCCTACACTTCAGACAATAATATTAGTAATCAATTCTCCAGAACTCAGGCAATGAGCGCCTTTATCTCTCGTTTGGCGTTTATGACTTGGTTAATCGTTAAGCAATGCCTTTGTGTCCCCTAGGATGGAGCAAGGACATATTTGACACCCCTCGCTCAGTTTTCTGAGGGTTGATCCAGAGAGTTAGCCAATAGCTGGCAGTCAATGTATGACCCTGGGTATAAAGGTAGGCCATCGGAGACATACCAAGCTTACACTGCAAGAAGCTCAGAGCAGCAAAAGAGATCTCTATAAATCTAATCCTAGCCTAGTCTGCACATCAATAAACAAGGATAACACCACCGGTTGATGCAGCACTCTACTCTTTTATCACTGTTGGATGAGTGAAGACTTAACATCTACCCAGCTGCTTAAAATCTGAGAATCTCCTCCAGCATTCCTGATGGAGAGGTTGAAATCTAATGGGGAGCACGTTAACGCCGCTTATGATCCCAACCTGGACGAACCTCCGGTCTACGAGGAAAACAACGGGGAACACCGGACTGTGCGGCCCTCGGTGGTCAGCGCCTTTGGTCATGACACTTTGGACAGAGTGCCCAACATTGACTTCTATCGCAATGCAGGTAGTGTGAGTGGTCACCGGGCCGTGCGACCATCCCTGCAGGAGCTCCATGATGTGTTTCAGAAGGTGGGTGCATGAAGCTGGTAAATATGAACGATGCAGATCCTCTACTACACTCTCTCAGTCTTTCTGTTTTCCCAATAATACATAGCCTTGACACCTTCCCCTCTTCTATTACGCATATCTGTCCTTCACCTCACCTCTGCAGAAAGTATTTTACGCCTGATTTTCTCCCTCTGTCCCAAATTCCAGTCACTGACTGTGTAACTGCAGTGTCTGCTCCTCAGTATCACAGTCCATTCACTCAGGTTAAAGACTCCAAACAGAGTGAAATGAGATATTTTACAGTTGTTTAATCATTCAGACATCATCACTTTTAGTGTCCGCGGTTCAATCATTGTGAAACTACAAAGGACACTGAAAGTTATTTTTGGAACACAACGGCAATCAACCAACTTGACATACTTAAGACTTTTAGTGCTTTTTATTAGGCCCTTATACTGCCTTGTGTTGCAAAAGAGAAGGTGTTATAGGTCATTTAGGTTTTATAGGTTGAACTAGATTAGCATTTCTGAACTGACCAAAACAGGACAGACCTTTCAGAGGCGGCAGAAAATAAATTAAGTGTCATCCCGGTTGGGGACAAATTGCACAACATAATCTAAATGTGTGAGGCCATCTATCACCCAGTCACACTTTGTCAGGGAGACCTTAAAATGTTTCACAGAGGACCGGTAGTGAGAATCCCTAAATTCATCAGGGAAGACCAAATACAGATGACTCATAGTTTGAGCATGAATTGTATCGCTGTATCTACACAGTCTGATAATACTTAGGACAATTTTCAGTAATTACACACTGACAACTTGTTGCCAAAGTCTTTTTCTTTCACTAAATGGAAATAAAATACATCTGAAAGGTCTCCACTCTCTAGGCAGGAGAGTCCTTTAACAGCCAGTATTAATCTTTAAGGGAAAATTTACTGGTGCAGACACAAAGCAGTGTGATGTCTCTGCAAACGCTTTATAAATCTTCATCCAAATCAAACTATCATGGTTTCCACACAAACGAAAAGGCAGTCTGATCTAGTGAGAGGACTGAAAACACTTTGCACAAGATGCTGCAACTTCTTAACCACGGTGCCGTTTTGCAGCAAAAATGAGCACCATCATCATAAATATATCACAGTTCATGTTTCCTTTCCCTTATTTATTTGCCTCTACATTTTCCCAGCAGAATGGAGCGGTCTCTGTGCCAGACACCGTGGCGGACGATGGCGAGGGGAGTGACGGGACCCCCTCTGATGATCTGGAGTCTGCCGCTCCCATTGACACCAACAAAGGGGCAGTAAAATTTGGCTGGATCAGGGGTGTCCTGGTGAGTTATACTGGGTCACGATGGACTCCCTCTGCTTTATAGAAGCTGGGTCGCTCTGCATAACTGTGACCTGGCAAGAGGAGTCTCCTTGTGTCTCGATAACACAGCGGGGCCAAGTGGAGCTTTCAAGACCAGAGTCTGGGAATGATTTGCATTTGCTCAATTACTGCTGGCACAGGGATAAAAAAAAAGAAAAAAGAGACCGCTAAATGTTGTTTAGTGCTTTTTAAAATTAAATTACAGCCGTCCTTAAACGGAAAATATGGTTTTAACATCTATATGTTCAAAAATGTCTGTCCCCACTTTGCATAATAAGAAATCAGGCTAACTTAAATTGTTCTTTTCCACAGGTGAGATGCATGCTGAACATCTGGGGTGTTATGCTGTTTATCCGTCTGTCCTGGATTTTTGGTCAGGCGGGCTGGGGTAAGTGAAGCAAGTACACACGTTGGGACACAAAGGGATACTTTAATAAAGCTCACCAGAGTTTGTTTGTGATAGAAATAAACTTCAGTCAGTCCAGCCTCTGTCCATCAGTGAGCCCCAAACACGATTCCCCCTGTTGAACCAGGGTTATTTTCAGGTTGATAATGTCGTCTGGAGCAGCGGCAGACACATCCTACGTGTCTGTGTTTTGAGAAATGAGGGTACTGTTAGCAGTGATAGCTGGGGCTATAGAGACAATTAAAGGATTATACAGTTCTCCGCTCATTAGCAGGGAGTGATTGAATTGGGGCAGATTCAACGGAACTGGCCTTTCTGAGGTCCCATAATGATCTAAACTCGCCGAAGGTCTATTCTGCGGTGTGTGTGTGTGTGTGTGTGTGTCTGCAAAAGGCAGAGAGAAAGGGGAAATTGTGCGAATGGCTTGATGAGTGTGTTCATTGCTTAAAAACCTATCGATCGGCTACAGCTTTTGTTCAGATGGCGTAACTAAATGGTTTTGAGAGGCAGGAAAAGCTGCAGGCAGCAGGGGGAGCAGGTACAACAGACAGCTGTAACTTATTGCCTCCAGGCTCCTCTGGGAGTCTGTCTTTGTTTTGAAAAGGTGACTGTGGGCAGGAGGAGGAGGAGGTTTCATATCACAATCACAACGCTTCATAACTGAAGTCTTAACTTTAACGACTGTGAGTTGTCCCTGAAAAACAATTATTTTGAGCTGTCGTGTGTGTGTGCATTGCAGGTCTGGGAATTGTGATCATTGCTCTCAGCTGTGTGGTCACCACCATCACTGGCCTTTCCATGTCAGCCATCTGTACCAATGGTGTGGTCAGAGGAGGTAAGACAAAAGAAGATACAAAACTGCACCTCACTATCGCCTCCCGAAGCCTTTTACGGCCTACTTAAATTGCCCTGACATTAAATCAATGAATCAGTGATGTGTTGATTAATCATCCACTAATGTTCTTATGTGTGTGTGTGTGTGTGTGCATCATTATGTCATTTTTAGGAGGAGCCTACTACTTGATATCTCGCAGTTTGGGACCAGAGTTTGGCGGGTCGATTGGTCTCATTTTCGCCTTCGCCAATGCCGTGGCTGTGTCCATGTACGTGGTGGGATTCGCTGAGACTGTGGTCGAGTTGCTCGTGGTGCGTGATGTCATAATGATCGGGTGTAGGAGGAATTGTGGGAAAGTCTCATTCCAAGATACACTCATTTGTCCCCCTTCTGTCGTACTTAGGACCACAATGCCATCATGGTGGATGAGCTAAATGACGTCAGGATCATTGGCTGTATTACAGTGGTGTTGCTCTTGGCCATATCCGTTGCTGGAATGGAATGGGAAGCCAAGGTGAGGCACGAACTTTATGTTGTTTTGCCGGCTTGTTGCCGTAAGACATTCAGCCGTGACTTTAATCAGTGTAACTCCTTTGCCCCCGTAGGCTCAGATCGTTCTACTCATTATCCTGCTGGTGGCCATCGTGAACGTCTTCGTAGGAACATTCATTCCCACAACCGCTGCTAAGAATTCCAAAGGCATCTTCAGTTATAACTGTAAGACTGCCCTCTCCGAACCGGTGCACGTCTTCATTACAAAAACACTGAACTCAACAATGTGAAGATGTCGACTCAATCACGAGGCCTAATTTTCTCTCTCCCTCTCCCTTTCTCTTCCCTCTCTCGCTCACTTCATGACAGCGAAAATATTCTTGGAGAATTTCCCTCCAGATTTTCGAGAGGGCCATTCATTTTTTTCAGTGTTTGCCATCTTTTTCCCTGCTGCCACCGGGATCCTGGCTGGAGCAAACATCTCTGGTGACTTGAAGGTAACTTTTTTGCGCAGAGGCCTTTGAGTAAAAGCCGTGTATATGAAATCATGTGCTCCTATGATACATAGGTTTCTAAACAAAGGACAGGAGGAGATACAAAAACTTGAATCATCCTCATACTCACTGTTGTGCCTTGAAGGTGACATGTTCAAACAATAATGTCGTTTTACAGGATCCCCAAGGAGCCATACCTAAAGGTACCTTACTCGCCATCCTGATAACTGGTGTCACCTACCTGGGTGTGGCTCTCTGCATCTGTAAGTACAGTAATTCAACTCCATTGAGAAACTTTCTGAGCCCGATCTCAACTAGCATTTGTCTTGATAACAAACATTTGAATATTTAGTATTTCTGTGAGCTTGGCTGCTTTGCAATTCACCTGTTCTTCTTTCTAATTCATCAGCTGCCACTGTTGTCCGTGATGCCACCGGAAACCTCACAGACCTCATTATTCCTGGAGGTGAATGTACTGGTCCAGAGGCTGCTTGTTCGTTAGGCTATGACTTCTCGTCCTGTGAAGTAGAAAAATGCGAGTATGGCCTGATGAACGACAATCAGGTACACAGTTCTTCAAACATCAATCTGCCCAGAAGAAAAGCTATTTGCTCCCCGGCTCTAATTCTCCTTTCTCCTCACCTCTGGTTCAGGTGATGACCATGGTGTCTGGATTTGGCCCCCTCATCATTGCTGGAACTTTTTCAGCCACCCTTTCATCGGCCCTGGCTTCCCTCGTCAGTGCACCCAAAGTCTTCCAGGTCAGTAGCGCATTCTCTTAATGCAGTGCACTGATATAACATTAAAGTTAACAGATTATTGCTATGAACTACTAAAAACAAATAAAAAAATTCTAACTTAAGCTCTGTCTCTACTCAGGCCCTGTGTAAAGACAACATCTACAAGATCCTGCACTTCTTTGCCAAGGGACACGGCAAGAACAACGAGCCAATCCGCGGCTATGTGCTCACATTCATCATTTCCGTGGCCTTCATTCTCGTTGGTCAGTTCAGTTGTCTATCACAGTCTGGTCAAAACGTCTTAGACTTATATCTTCAAATGTGTAAAATGAACCAATACGCGTATGGACTGTTTGCTGAAAGAATACAAGCTGAATTTCACTTCCACTCTGCAGGTGATCTCGACACCATCGCTCCCATCATCTCAAACTTCTTCCTGGCATCTTATGCTCTGATCAATTTCGCCTGCTTCCATGCATCCTACGCCAAGTCTCCAGGTGAGTTTCTACAGACAAAATTCCTCATACATAATATAAATATATACATTGCTTTCAGGACTTGTGTATAAGTGACTGTACATATATTAAAACAAGGCATTAGATGAGTACATTTGAAACAGATCATAGATTATGTGCATTTTTAATCATAGGTAAAGTCTACAATCAATAATGTGGTATTTCTCTATGCTGTCATGCTTTTTTCCCAGGTTGGAGACCAGGATATAAATACTACAACATGTGGCTATCCCTGTTGGGTGCACTGCTCTGCTGTGTTGTCATGTTTCTTATCGAGTGGTGGGCTGCTCTACTCACATACGCCATTGAACTCCTCCTCTACATTTATGTCACCGTTAAGAAGCCGGGTGAGCTGTGTGTTCAGTTTGGAAAAATACATTCATGATGCCTACATAGCAGAACTGATCTGTTTTTTTTTGTGTTTTTTTTTCATCTCCAGATGTGAACTGGGGTTCGTCCACGCAGGCGGTGACATTTGTGAGCGCAGTCAGTAACGCTCTGTCTCTGTCTGGTGTCGAGGATCATGTCAAGAACTTCAGGTGAAAAGTGAAGCATTAAATTCACAGGGCATTTTCCCGAATCCTAAAATACAGAGTCGTTGTAACACCTTCTTGTTTCTCAGGCCACAGATCTTAGCTCTGACAGGTTCAGCACGGGCCAGACCAGCTCTCCTAGACTTGGCTCACTCCTTCACTAAGACCTATGGACTCTGTCTCACCTGTGAAGTCTTTGTGGTAAAGTTACACTGTAATCTCATAATTTGCAAATCCAATGGATATGGATCTAACCAAGGAAGCACTTTCCCAAAATCATTATTTCATTATTATCCTTCTATTGAAATCAAGCTAATTAAAATTGACTTCACGTTGCATTGAGCAAATATCAAGCAGCAATGAGGGGAAATTCCAACTATCTAGATACCTGAGACTAAAGTTTAGGGTCAGTTGTGTTCTCTAAATATGAAAAAGATGTATGTGGGATCTCAAACACACTCACACAAACATGTACACTCATGTATGTTGTGATCTCTGCAGGGTCCCAGATCAGAGGCCCTGGAAGAGATGAACGCTGGCATGGAGAAGAACCAGCTGTGGCTGAGGAAGACCAAACGAAAGGCATTTTACGCCGCTGTGGCCTGTGACAACTTCAGGGAAGGAACTGAGAGCCTGCTGCAGGTCAGTGTGGTCATGATTTACCAAACATTTCTCCATAAGAGAAGAAAAAAAACCAACAACTAAATAACCCCGCAAAATCCCTGGGATTAATGTGTAACCGCCGAAACACTGCAAAAACAAGTTTTACTGTCTTCCACTGTTTCTTCTTCGCAACACCACAAGTATCTATTGCTGTGTTATGACTCCAGCCTGAACCTGTCTGATCTGGCCAGGACATTAGTGCAAGAGGAAGAAGAGGAGAGAGTTAATGAGGAGCAAGAAAACAGTCTTATGGCTCTGGCTATCGCACTTTCGAGATAAGGCCCCAGTTCATTGTCAGGATTGCTTACTTCAAACAGCACGGCAGATTAAAAGCTATAATTGATTAACACTGCACTGGATGAGTCCCTCCAGACAAAGTTAGATCTGCTGAGTGATCTGGTCATAATTTCTGGCAGTAAAACAGCTTCACAGCCTTCTTGTCCGGGACATTTTGATACTTTTTGGATTTTTTTTTTGTTCCCTCTTCCAGTAAATGAGGACACCAAGTTTTACAACCACAGGGTAACATGGCGCCTGTGTTGCTTCAGTTAAGCGATTTGTGGTTTTATCTTTATGTTAAGGCTGTCTTTCTTTTCCTTACAGGCTTCTGGTCTTGGCCGTATGAAGCCTAACATATTGATGATAGGCTTCAAGACGAACTGGAAGACTGCAGGCTCAGAGGAAGTGCAGAATTACGTGGGAATCTTGCAGTAAGTCACGAATAAACACACAAAAGCATGCACGGCAATCGTATACCCAAATATTAAACAGAATCGGAGATGCTGAACCGGTGTGCTTGTTCTCTTTTATTTTCCGACAGCGATGCGTTTGACTTTGAGTACGGGACACTGATGATGAGGATGAACGAGGGGCTTGATGTGTCGCACATCATCGAGGCAGATGGTCAGTGTCAAAACTTCTTTAGGCTGTGCGCTTAAGTCTACAGGAACTCCTGCATGAGTCTGACAACATTTTGTTCATATCGTACTTTTTAAGCAAGTTGCACAAACGTAGCGTAGGCGGAAGACTGAAAACACAATGACAGGAAGTGAGAGGCCTTAAAACACCAGCATGAAATGAATCAAGCAGATTCAGCATAGCAGGAAGGTTGTTCTCACAACAACCTACAGTAAGTAACATGGCAATAAAATTACACTGATAAGCCAGGGCACTTTGTTCTGTAGATTAAGGTCAGATAAGTTAACAGATAAGATGCTAAAACAACTACCAGTTTACAGCTGTGCCTCTGAAGACATATTTAGAATAACATAACAAAGATAATCCTGACTAGCGTCACACATGTTGACAAAATCTGATTATGTCTTTCAGAGGAGACGCTAAAGGCGGCAAAGGAGCAAGAGGCACTGGACAGCGAGATGATGCCGAACGGTGGGAAAGCAAGAGGACTCTTCAGGAAGTCCAGGAAATCTTCTCAGCACGTGCTCACGACCAGAGGTATTTTCTCCAGAGGTTAAAAAAAAAAGCACCTGACATTTCAGAAAGGTTTCAATCCGACGCTATTTAAAGCAGAGGCTGCGTCAAAAGATGAGCGTGATCTTTAAATATGCAGGGAGAAGAAGGCGTCCGTCTCGCTCTCCTCCGCGCGCGCACACTCATATTTCTGCTGAGATAAACGCGCATTTAACAAATGAAACGAATGACACACATCTTTTTTGGAAACTTCTCCACACTCCTATTGAGAGATAATTCAATCAAGCGCTCCCACTAAAGATGTCTCTGAGCGTGTAATCCAATAATATGGTCCCTTTCGTTCCAGTTTGAAGAGCATCTCTTAAGAGCAGCCCTTTAACCCAGACAGCAGAGGGTACTTGCAGCAGCTCACTCACTCGATCTGTCTTTGTCTCTACATCTCTCTCACACACACACACACATGCGCTACAGAGCTATATCTTGGCGAGGCTGCGATGGTCGTTAGTATGCAATCTGGATCCCACTCATTGGAACATTAAACCTGAGCGATGGCTGTTCCTGCTGATGTAGAGTCAGCTCTTATTGTTGATTTGCACGAGTTTCCCCATCCAACTTAACTCTCCGCGCTCACTCAGTGAATTACATTCCCTCCTACTGTTCCTCTCCCTCATCTAGTTCTCATTTCTGGCATCTTTTTCCTCTCTTTCTCAGTGTCAGTGTGCGGCCCACCGCCCCCGCAGGTTGCCAAGATGAATGAGAGGCTGTTGGAGGGCAGTCGTCAGTTCAAGAAGAAACAGCCTAAAGGCACCATTGATGTGTGGTGGCTGTTTGACGATGGAGGTAGGTGTTGGTTCCTCCAGGCAACCTTCTTTATGTAGCTCTATTATAGATTTCAACAGAAATGTGAGAGCTAATGCAGACACACGCATGGAAGAAGGCTTATTGAGTACAATAAATTAGACCTGAACACCTATATCTGACTTAAAGGATCAGCGTGTAGGATTTAGAGGCATCTGGCTCAAAAGGCTCTATCCAGAGCGAATGTTGGATCAGTGAGGTTCTACATGGCAGACTCTGTGGAAGAGGAGCAAGATAGAGAATGCTCATACTAAGGGAACAAAAACATTTTACTTAACTCTTATTTTAGGTGATTATACTCTAATACAACATTTAAAATATAATCATGCGTTTTAAAGTCAAGTTTTTTGATGTCTTACTTACAGTCAAAATGCAAAAATTATATCAGTTGGGGTGGTTGGTGGCATAGTGGGTTGAGTGGCCGCCCCATGTGTGGAGACTACGGTCCTCACTGCAGCTGCCCCTGGTGCGACTCCCGCATCGGACGGCTATTTACTGCATGTCACTTCCCCTCTCTCTGCCCCCTGCTTCCTGTCTATCTTCAGCTGTACTATCATTAAAAAGGCCAAAAAAATTATCTTTAAAAAAAAAAAATTGTATCAGTTGTGCCCATGTTTGATCTGTCCAAATTCATGGAAGTGGCCACATAAACCGATGCAAAAATAAATATGAAATACAAACAAACTGGATTCATTGGTTTTACGGTAAAAAGAAAAAAGGAATCACCCTCCCTCCTCTCTCTCAGGTCTTACCCTGCTGCTCCCCTACATCCTGACTACCAGGAAGAAGTGGAAAGACAGCAAATTAAGGATCTTCATCGCAGGGCAGCCAGGACGCAGTGAGCTGGATAAACAGGAGTGAGTAAAAAAAACAAAAACAAATTAATGTTTCAATATCAATTATGGCTGAATGGATGGTAGTTAGATTGGGCAAATTAATGAAAATTCATGAGCCAACAGCATCACTTCACGGGAGATGTTATTAAGCATTAACTGAAGATAATTACCAACATTTACATGAAAGTTAATCAGTGTGTGATAATCTGTCTTACAGGATGAAGTCTCTGTTGCAGAAATTCAGAATTAACTGCACAGACATCAATGTCATTGATGACATCCATATCCCACCCCGCTCTGAGAGGTAATTGCATTTTCTTTTTTAGAGTTATAATAGCTATAGCAGCCCAGTTAGTGCATCGTTTAATCACCTCCTAGTATCCGCATATTATATGAATACCCACATTAAGCTCATGTTCTTTTCTGCGTTCCTCCAGCTTGAAGAAGTTAGACGACATGATTGAACCCTTCCGTCTGCATGAGCAGTCTAAAGAGGAATACCCCTGGAAAATCACAGATGAAGAGCTGGGCACCTTTGAGGAGAAGGTAAATCCACTAAGTCAAGACTGTATATATATATAGAATATGTATGATTATCACTTGTTTGGTTTGGAGGTGGGGTGTTAAAGAGCTAAATTGGGTTGAAAAGGTGAACACAACTAAGCAACTGCTGCTGTGTTACAGACCAACCTCCAGATACGACTGAATGAGTTGCTCCAGCAGAACTCCAAATCAGCCAATCTGATCATTGTGTAAGTATAACTACCATTGAGCTGCCAAGTTTAATCCACTGTGGAAAGAAACAATGTCTAACACACTCTCTAAACTTCCTACCCCCTGCAGGAGCATGCCCATTGCTCGTAAGGAATCTGTCTCCGATTTCCTCTACATGGCCTGGCTGGACATTCTGACAAAGGACCTTCCACCCACCCTGCTCATTAGAGGCAACCACAAGAGTGTGCTTACTTTCTACTCTTGAGCACCTTGCAGGCTAAACATTAGAGTAAAGGTAGCTATAAAGGAAATAAATGGTAGCACCATCATAATGGACCATGTTCACAAAGAGTACCAGAGCTTTTGAATGAAGATATTCAGTTCTCTAGGCCAACACCACAGAGTAACACATTCACACTCCAAGTGCTAAGAGAGGAAAATATAAGAAATCAGCTGGCAAATTTGACAAAGGTATAATAAAAAGTAATTTTCAGCCACAGCTAAACCTTGTTAATATTTTACCATTATTTTGTTTTTAACACTTTGTATGGTATGTGCTGTTTCGCCTGTGGCACGAATGAAGTTGCAGCCAGTTTGCCAGCAAAGGAACCTGACATTGTACTACACTGTACAGCTTCTTTATGAATGCCGTCAGTGAGGGACAAATGTGGCATAACTAAAGAAAAATGCATTCCTGACTTTAAATTTACAAATGTCAGACAGTCTGAATGTGAATTCAGGAGCAAACCAACATTTAAGCTTTTCTGCAACAATGCACGAGTACAGAAAAATGGCGTAACGTTCATGCATAGAACTAAAACTAAATAATTCGGGGTTAGAGCAAAGTCAAATCACACGTCTTCCTAACTCACTCACACTGAGTGACTCATTGCCTGCTGCTGTAAAATAAATGTATATAGTAGATGTCTGAATTCACTAGTGGATATTTTTGGAGCATAAATGATTAACAGCGTCTGTTCTTATAAACGGTGGGAGTGAGGGTTTGATTCTTTTTTAAACATATTCACTGAGTGTAAAATACACCGCTATTATGAAGCTGTTTACCTGTTCCACATTAAACTGTTTAAATATTTTTAATGTTACCATCACAGCACACTTTTTGTTTTTAGGAAAATTAAGTGAAATTAAAAAAATGGCAATTATTCTGTACATTATAGCCTATTGCCTGTGTTCCTATTTAAATATATAATGTGATTACTTGAAATAAAGAAGTAACAAAATTTTGAGCAGTTGTTATTCTTGTGTTTGTCATTTATTATGTTATGTATAATGTCAGGTAATTGTTTCTTCAGAGGAATGTGTCTGTGGAAGGGGAACCTGCTTGTGTTTGTTGAGGTCCACAAGATGTGGACTACAAGATGTATTTTCCACATCAAGTTGAGTATTTTAATTTTGTAAAACAATTCAGTTTTGGAAATGAAAAACCTTTTCTAATTGTCTACATACTAGGGTTTTATATGTAAAAGTATAAAGTTAATGCATTTTGAAAGCTTAAACTAGCCAGCAGTATGTGAGATATGTAGACCACAGCTACTACTACTACTACTTCAACATGATTTAAAAGCACAAGGTCTGGAAAGATATGTAGTATGACCAAGGAGAGTCATTTGGACACGCACAAAACAGGTACATATGTTAAGGAAAGTGATTACTAAAAGATCTTTAGAGTTAGAAGTCACAGACACATCTTGTATATGAGCACTGAATGTGAATTCTAATAGTCAACATCCTGAACGGGATGCAGTAATGGACTTGGAGATCTGCCTGTATAGTCATTAAAAATTAACTAGCTGCATTCAAATGGATTTTGCGCACCATTAGTTTATATTATGATTTGATTATATAATCACATAATGAACAACATGAATGGTTTTTGAGTGAATTTGGGTTATTGATTCCTTCTATTATCAGATAGTGGCTATTAAGTAAACCTCTCCACATCTAATTTATCACAAATAATACGAGCATGATCTCAGCCAAAAAGTACCTTGTGTTTTAACTAGAAAAGGCCTTAACACATCCTGTAAGCCCTGTGGGATCAAATACTGTATTTTGACTGCTGCACTGTTGTACAGAAGTATTAATATACTAGACTAGAACTAATATACTAGACTATTCTTTTGTTTTCTTGAGATTTCAAATTCATTAAGGCTTTATCACGGGGAAACAATGTTAGATAGATAGATAGATAGATAGATAGATAGATAGATAGATAGATAGATAGATAGATAGATAGATAGATAGATAGATAGCAGTGGCAAGAAGATTGTAATAGTACTGATGATATGTTGGTAGTGTTTTATATAATAAGAATATAGATATAGATACAAATAGACTGAAATGTGTCATATATTTAGCCTGTGCAAGGTGTGCACAAGATATGACATGATATATAGTATATGTATATGTATATAACATATGCATCATAAATACTTGACTATACAATAGATACATACTATAAATAATATACTATGAATATAAATATGTAAATAGAATGTGCAAAAGGATAAGAATATTGTATAAATATGATATATAATATCAATATGGTTAATATTAGGACTTATTACATATGATATATAGCATTATGTTCCAGTATTTTTGTGGAGTGTTGGGGTACAGAGCCACAAAAGACAGAGGTGGATGACTTATAAAGTCTTATTGCGGTATCGTTCCTTAGACAATAATCAATCAATCAATCTAAAATATACATATATATATACAACTGACCAGTCTTCAAATCCATATAACTTAGAATAGATACATTCCTGTGATTTATGTAATCATAAAGAGTGGCTGCCAGCCAGAAGGAGGCGGACTTCACCGCCACGATCAGCTGAGAGAGGACGTTAGCGTCTGCGTGGCTAACTGTTAGCTTGCAGTCGACAAACAATATGACACGAACGTTGCTCAGGCTCACGCTGAGCGACCTTCGGCTACAATGCTCCTCGATGTTTGACGCTGCTCCACGTTTCGTAGGAAGAGACATTCACACGCAGACGCTCAGTCGAAACAAAGGCAAGCAAGAAATCAGGATGGAAAACGTTACTATGAGCAACATGTCGAGTGTGTATTGACGTTAGCTTCGCTAGCCTGTCTAGCTTTTTTTTTTTTAACGGACCTCGTATTCTCGTTTATGGCGTTATAACGTGTGTTTCGCGTACTGAGCCGTTCAAACACCGCCAACACTACATCTGCTGCTTTATTGTGGTGCAATGCGTAAGTAAAAAGAGGCTCAATATTATTCTCATTTTTGTCTATTTATGCTTTTATTAGACGCTACAGATGTTTCTGTTGGCAACTCTCGCGAGAACTTCTTCTCAGCAACGTGATGACGAAAGGGTTGTCATAGTTACACAGCAGACTTACTTCTTAGCAGATTCATGTTTTTCTCCTATTATATTAACATAACGACAGTTTTGTGGCAACTTATATGAGTCATTGGAGTGAATTGCACTTTGTTTTGCCGTGTTTGAAACGATTTAACGTTCAGAAAATGTTTCAAAGTTACGTGTCTGTAAAGGAGGGGCTTATTTGGCGCAACTTCCAGCGCGGGAGATTCATTCAAATAGCAGGACCGCGAAGAAACTGGAGCAGTTGCTTTGTGTCTTTTTTAGCCTGCAGTAGTCGGTTGTAGCTCTGCCTCCTGCTTAGCAGATATTTAATCTTTAGGTAGTATAAGTCACTTCGTGCACTTTCTGTTCTTACCTGAAAACTCTGCCGACATGCCGGTCCTAGAAGTTACAGATGCTTCAGCAATTTCTCCATCAAAGAGGCCGAGGACAGAAACGAACCCTGCGGAGGAGAGGCCCGTCCTCAGGTTTGCTAAACTGTCTGAGCATGCCACGACACCTACCAGAGGCTCAGCTAAAGCAGCAGGATATGACCTCTACAGGTGGGCTATACTTTGAATTTCATTGTCCTAATGTGAGCTGCTTGTATCAATCCTCTCTTTATAGAAGTAGCATGTGTTCCTGCAGAAGTTGGATTTACTGGATAAATGCTGCCACGTACGAGGGTCATGTGAATATAATGTCATGTATGACAACTCATTTTGATACCCTGCATTGAAACAGTGCATATGATTACTCCATTGGTCCTCTGGATAAGGCCATTGTGAAGACAGACATCCAGATTGCAGTACCGCATGGCTGCTACGGGAGAGTGGGTGAGTGCTTGACATGCTGAGGCAACCCTGCAAATGCTGCATTACAAGTTTCGCTTGGTGCATTGGAATTCATGCAAAAACAAACATGCCATGACTATCGCTTCTTATTTCTCCTTCTCAGCACCGAGATCTGGACTGGCAGCCAAAAACTTCATTGATGTCGGTGGTGAGTGTTTACCTACTCATGTTCAGTATCCACATTTTAACCTTTCATGTCATGGCAGCCATTTTAATTTCTCTAATGTCTCTGTGTCAGCTGGAGTGGTGGATGAGGACTACAGAGGAAATGTGGGAGTTGTGCTCTTCAACTTCAGCAAGGACACATTTGAAGGTGAGTTGTGGCATCAGTGTAGCATCACTTCTTTATCAGCAAGGTCTGAGCCTTTGTACCTGGGGCATATGCTCTACCAGCTGAGCTAAACAACACCCCAGATGCACATCTCTGATACTAAAACTAGAGACATCCTGAAACTGTCTACTGTGAAAGTTACATTCTCTATTTCAGAGAACCCAAAACTGCCCAAAAGTAATTTAAAAATAACTTTAAATGTGAAGTAGGGATGCATTTACACTTCAAGTATTTGTCTGGAGCTCATTGCTTTGCAAATGACTTGCAAATGATTTGCACAGATCAAAAACTGTTTATAAATATCAACAGTGCAGATGTTAATATTAATAACAAGCGATTGTTTTGTCCCTTTCTCTTCCTCTTTTCAGTGAAAAAAGGCGACAGAGTTGCTCAGCTGGTGTGTGAGAGGATCTGCTACCCAGATCTGGTGGAGCAAGAGGTAACTCAAAGGCTGTATACACGCAGCTGCCAGTTTATTGGGTACACTTCGATAAAAATCAACAGTTCTGCAATAAATCCTACCATCATCAAGGTTACAATGTCGAAACTATTTTAAAGAGGAGTTTACCTAACTGAATACTCATTTTGGAGGAAGTAGTTTGTGGTGCTGTCGAATTTTTATTGTTCTACTGACAGGTGTTTTTTGTTTATGCCATTTATATTGATGAGGGAAAGCTAAATAGCTAGGCGTACCCAATAAACTGCCACCAGCGAGTACTTTTACCTGTTTAAAATACTTGTGCAGACATCAGATTTTCCATTGGTTGTGTGGTTTCACTGAAGAAAAGTTTATTTCATCAGATTAGTCAGTTAAATCAAAAAAATACTTCAATACTGTTTTCTTTCAGACCCTTGATGAGACAGAGCGCGGCGCTGGTGGTTTCGGATCAACTGGACGCAACTGAAAGCTGCAATAATCAGAATGTATATGTTGCAAATATGTAGACTAGGTGCTAATAAAGTTCTGTTTTTGTAGTTCGGAGTGTCTGGTGTCTTTACTGGGAATGTCGCCTTCATGTTGTGATAAACTTTGCATCTGACCCTCCTCCAAGTAGTCTCCCAGATCTCCACATGGGGGCAGTACAGGGCAAGAGTTGCATCTCCTCCTAGCCAGTAAAGTAACCATATTGAGTTCAGCTCCATAACTGATTCCACTGGAGATCCTGTTGCACTTCATTTGGGTCACACACACGGCCAAAGAGGGATATCTAACTTGAAGCTAGCAGCCGTGTTTAATATCACTTTGTTACATTAGTACTTCAATCTGGATGAAAGGGGAAAGCACAGCAGTGAATACATATACACCAAAAAATATGTTTTTATTGTGAATTTACAACTAAACCCTCACTGATGTGAACAGAGAACACAGACTGGTGTCAGGCTGGTCCGTGGCAATGCAGCACTGATTGTACTTGTGAGAGAATGTGTGGCCACGAAGACCTCAGTGCATAATCATGAAGGCCCAGGTTTGGCATCATCAATGTGTGTTGTGTGTGTGTGCAGGTGTGTGTATGTATACGCAGTTTACAAAGGAAGTAGTTGGTCATTATAAGCACCATTACAAACCCCTCTATTCTAGGGGCTTCCTCTAGTTTACAAATGCTTCATAGATTAAAAGTGGCATCGATTATTACAGTATAAACACAATTTACATGTAGTATAGAGGAGAGCGGACAGGCTATGAAGCTAGCTGTTACTGTTGCAAAGACATGAAATCTTCAGAATGGCCGATGGGATTGTATCTTGTTGACTACAGAGTTTTGTATAGTAGTACAGTGCATTCAGAAGTCTATGTGGATGTGTTGCTAGCACCAGTAAATATGAATTATTCTAGTCAGTAGGAAAGATGGAAAAGCATAGTTTAAATATGCAGGAGTCATTCAAGCTCAGACATGGCTACATCTCAATAGTCCATAGTGGGTTCCTTTCCTCTCCTAACCTTTATCATAATCTTTTCTCCATCTTCACTCCATTAAATTAATATCCGGGGAAGGAGAAATGTGTTTACTTTCATGTTTCCAGGTTTGTTCAGTCATTTACCTGAGGGGAGGAAATGAATTTATTTCAGACTATTGGGACTCACCCTTTTCTTCCACCTAAGCTGAGTTCTTAAAAAAACTCAACCTTTAGAGCTTTCTGCAGTCCACATGCCCTTCAAAGTGGCACCTGATTCCACATATCATACAACAATAAACCCCACAATTAAAAGCCATTCACACTCTCAATAGTGCTTTACACACAGCTGAAGTTGTGTGCCGGGGCAATATGCGCTTCATTTGACTCAAATCTTTCATACTGCCTCATTCAGCTGGCGTTTTCCACAGAAATTGTATCTATGATATGTAGAATCATCTTTGGCAATCAAATGAAGCAGTCCCTCCCCCCACCCCCTTCTTGTCTCTTTGGTGGCGAGCCCTTCTCACTGTTGGAGCAAGTAGAAGTTGCCCCAGACCACTGATCCAGAGTCAGAGATGTTTGGCCTATTGGGAAGTGTGAGCCTGACAATGGATTAGCAGCTGCTGGCAACATCTGCCCGTTTCAGTCTTGTGATGGTTAATGGAGGATGATCTGCACCCTCATCTTCAGTATGTCTCCCAGCTGTCCTGTGAGGTAGTCTTTATCATGTCTGTCCTCCAGCTCAGCCAGCTCCTTCTTCCTGTAGAGGGGCATACTGCTGATCTGAAGGGAGTACGCCCCTGGGGGGAGGGCCTTCTTCTTGCTCAGATGCAGGTAGCTGATGCCGTCTCTCTGGTTGATCTTGAAGTAGCCTTCTTCGTTTCCGTAATCGATGCTGTAGCGCACGTGGTCGCTGAGGGTGGATAAGGCCGGGGTGAACTCAAGGATGTGGTCACGGTTGCTCAGGTCGCTGATGTTAAGGTGGAACTGCAGGGTGTCCTCAATGTCCAAACTGGCCAAGCTGACCTTCTCCTCAGTCAGCTGCGGAGAGAAAATGTGGTCCAACTGAATGCAGTGGATTTAACGTGTGATATACAGCACAGTTTGTTTTCTGTCATTAATCAAGAGAAGCAAAAGTTGTACAAACAGTGCATACAAACTGGGCTGTTGACAGGACTTTAGCAATGGTCATGAGTTCTGCCCTTACCACCCACAGAAAAACTTGACCAGAAAGCAAACAACATTTTTAAATTACTTGGACTTCACTGTTGACTGTTCAGTTATACTTTCGGTCTAAAGGCCTATTGTGGTTACAAGGCCTTCCCAACATTGCCAGGAATAACAATCTGGGAGGTAAATACTGAATTCATTATTTTGTCAACCTAAAAGTAGTAAAAATCTGTACATATTGGATCAAAAAGTACTGGAATGAACTTAAAAAAATGCCTATCCTGTCTGTCTTATTAATTTTCATAGTCTTCTCAGGTTGCTAAAACCTAAAAAAAATAGAGAACTTGACGGCTGAGTGGTAGCTACATCCCTGCATACTGCAAACAGACAGACAGATTACCTGCATGTCTTCCAGAGGATCTTCTTGTGTTGAGTTGGTGCTGCGACGTTTGCGTCCCTTCTTGGGATAGCCGTTGATCTTACATTCATAGCAGGCCTCAGGAGACAGAGAATTCTCGTCCTCCTCACCCTGTCCTCCTTGTCCAGCACTCGAGCCACCGCTACCGAAGCCCATACCTGTGACGCAATGCCTGAAACAACGACAAAGCCGTCAGCCAACCGGAAACATCCACAGGCATCTTTCACACATAGCCATTCATTCACACGTGTACCCTTGTCCTGCGCGGAAGTATCCAGGTGGACATCCACACAGGTATCCCCCGTCTGTGTTGGAGCATCCAAACTTGCAGGGGTTCTGGCTGGTGGAGCACTCGTTGACGTCCGCGCAGCCGCCGCCTGTCTGCTCGTAGTTGAAGCCGGTGGGGCAGAGGCAGCGGAAGCTTCCGAGGGTGTTGTGGCACGATGCTCCCCCACAGATCTGACTGTTCAGGCACTCGTTCTCATCTGGGTCACAGGAAGTCGACGGGAAGCAAACAAACAAGAGGTCATTCCAGTTGAAGAACACAAACAATAGTGGGAAAGTCTGCCATGAATGTTGTAAATATGTCGAGAGGTTCAGGTTTAACTGACCAAAGCTTGTTATTTTCGGATATACAGAGAGGCACACACACACACATTGTACCACACAATAACTTTGTCTATGAGTTATTTCTAGTTACTTTACTTACATCCAGAGTTTGGTGTCCTTTTTGTCCCTTGTCATCGTCATAGTTTGTATTTTTTGTCTGTTTTTATGGATTAAGACTTCACATATAATTAACTACACGTAAATCCTTCTTGGGTTTTTAAGTAGGATGCTGAGCATTTTGTTTTCCTAATGACCTTACTGCAGTTTAGGAGGGGCTGAAAGCCAGACGAAAGAAAAAACATTTTGGACATATTTATGTCAGAGTGACAGGAAATAGGTGAATGATGGATAACTTGTTTTAAAAAGGCTCCAGACCGGACTGCAGCCCAGAACATCAAGGCCGCATGGTACATACTTTGGCAACCAAGTCATCAGGATGCCCCAAAAGGAAAGAATTTTTATATTTGCTGATGAAAAGAGCGGTGGTATTTTACTCACCCACACACTGGTTCCACTGGTAGTGCTGCAGGTACCCTTGTGGGCAGCTGCACCTGTATCCGCCCACCAAGTTTTGACAGCCATGCTGACACCTGTGGTTGCCGTCACATTCGTCCATATCTGTCCAGAACACACATATACAACCAAACTACTGTCAGAGCCTGTTTCTGTAATGAATACTGACATTGGCGTTTCAGTGTCAATTGTTTTCAGACCTTCACAGGTTTGTGCGGTGGAATCTAATGAGAAGCCCCGCTGGCAATCGCAATTGAAGCTCCCCGGAGTGTTCTGGCAGACACCATTGGAGCCACATAGATTGGGGTCTGATGCACATTCATTGTTGTCTACACAGAGAGGAGGGAAGGTTCAGACAAGGGTAACACAGGGAACTTGATATAAAAGGCTGATTATAACCCTATTTTGGATGTGCTGAGTCATTTGAAAATTGGCGGAGAGTCGAAAAATAGGGCAGATCACCGTTTAAGAATCAAATCTCTCACTTAGTGATTTAATCTCAGACCACGAGAGGTAATCACAAACATTTGAGCCATGAGCGTTTGATGGAATAATCTGAAGTCAACGTCCATTTACAAGCTTTTCCCCGAAATAAGGTAGTAAAGATTATTCTGTCAAACATCACAGACGGGCTTTTGTGACTGGAATCTACACAAATCTGAGCACAATCATGTACTTCCAAGTTATTTAGCAACTAACATCAAAGCGGAGACAAACGTAATCTTTAAATGTCAGTTGTTTAATGTGTGATCCTGTGTCTTTTCAGTCAGTTGAGATTTGAAGTCCCCTAATGTGTTCCCAGCCGGTTTGCTGAACAGTTAACATGTGTCTAGTTTCCCTACGCACTGCCTGGCAATCCACATATGGCTTTCAAAGAAGTGCTGCTTTAAAGGAAGGATCACCGTCAGTCATTATACTGGATAAGGACGCATACTGCTTTACAGCAGCAGATATACTGCAGGGAATGATAAGGTACAGTATTTGCAATATGTCTGACAACGGTTCACCTGGGTTGTGGCCAATGAGCACCTCAACCAGTGTCCCACATCAGCAGAGGTACGATTTGAACAAGTGATTAGCGTCACGCCCATGTTACTCCTAAATTAAATACACATCCACACCTACTGTATGTCATTAGCCTGGGGGCTATTCCTATAGTCAAAACTGAGCATTCCTTGTCTCTGATTTGATGTGAGGTCATGGGAGCTGTTTTATGGTCTGTTTAAAAAAAAAGGAAAAAAAAAGCTTGTGGTCGTCATGGCAATCCACTACAAAGTTCCATAACAAAGCATTGCTAAGCTGCCATGACTCCGAACCAGTCCAGCCTAATAAGATCAGTGTGATATCAGCCGTAGTCCATTAACTCTGGATGACAGTTAGTAAAGGTTAAACAAGAGGGTGCTTCAGGGGTCTTTTCTGAGAAGATACTTGAAGAAATTACACTGTGAAAGATCAAACCGTGTACTGGATACATGGATAGTTGTATAAGAAGCCTTTCTAATGACAAATGTGCAGTATTTCTATGTTATGCGTGTGTGTATTTACCAATGCAGGCAGTATGATGCTGGGTGAAGCCAGGAGGACATTTGCAGGTGAACCCACCGATGGTGTTAACGCATAAGAACTGACAGTTATGCTGTTTGGTCGAACACTCATCCAGATCTGTAAAGAGAGGAGAAGTTGTACAACATAAAACCAGAGAGATGGAGACGTGACGTTAAAACTGCTCAGCAGTTTATGTAGTGGATTAATGTATCGTGGTCGTAGCCCTGTCAGATCACCGCACGCACTACTGTATGTGGGCTGCACTTTTTTTGTGAGTCAAATTCCTGTCCTTCTACAGTCACTGACCTACAAATGAACTGCAAATGAACCAGACACCGGAAACATGAAGGGGGGACTGCAAAGGAAGGGGACCAGATGCACCGTGTCACAGACCCTGGATGTAGGCTGCATGTTCATGAAGAAACGTGCACGTCTTAGGGCAGTGAGCACCGACACGGGGGGGCCGACCAACTCACGCACTACAGTGGCTCTAACCTGGAAACTAAGTCAAGCAAGGACTTCTACTTAAACGTTATTGTCCTCTAAGGGAAATCTGTCTCGCAGCCAAATACCTGCTGCTGGTTGCTACTAGAGCAGCACCCTCTGATTTCATGCCACTGAATTCAGCTGATCAGCACAGGGCTTATTTATATATAATTTACAGGCTCTGTTTTGCTTTGTGTGTATGTGTGTGTGGGTTTGTGTGTGCATCACCTCTGCAGCTCTTTCCATCTTCCTGTAGGATGTATCCACGTGGGCAGGAACAGAGGTAGCCTCCCTCCGTGTTCTTACAGATAAAGTTACAAGGCTTTGGTGCCTGTATGCACTCATCCACATCTAGAGGGAGAGGGAGAGGGAGAGGTTGAGGGAAAGACAGAAAGAGTGAGAGACAGAGAGAGAGAGTTTGATCCTGTAGCCAGAAATTCCATAAGGGGAGATGATGAGACAGACAGACTCGGACTGCATTTTTCAGAGAAGTGTGCGGGCAGTCCACCCACGTAGTTTCGGCTCTTTACTAGACAGCAGGAATGAGAATGGGAGGTACGCATGGTAGGAAAAGAGTCCATAAAGTGTTAAGTGCTGGAGGTGAAATTAAGCCTTACCCACACACAGTGTGCTGCTGATGTCAGTAGTGTAGCCGGGTTTGCAGGTGCAGACATAAGAGCCCAAAGTGTTGACACACTGACCATTCTTGCACAAGTTCCCCATCACACGACATTCATCAATATCTGCACGGAAACAAGAAGAGTTAACTCCAGATAAACATATCAGTACCATATATTACCTGAATAACAGTGTATGGTCTATGTCTCGGCTCCTTTCAGAGAATAATCTGCCAAGAACTGGATTTTTAATGGTGAATAACAGCTGCATGCTCCAATTCCGCACGACCTCAGGGAAATTTCGTTCTATGCTTTGCATCAGTGTTGTGTCAAGTATTAAAGTATTGATTTTTACTGGCAACATAAGAATCAATAGTTTAGAGGTAATATCAGCCAACAACAACCATCTGTTAATTTAACACCCACCACTTCAGAGCCACATCAGTGGTTTCATCTGTTCAAATCACTGCTGACAAATTCTCAAAGCATAACAATTGATGTCCTACTTTCCCATCTGGACATTTTCCAATCGTTTCAGAACACACAATATTAACTTGCAGTGGCCCAAAACTTGGGATAATTTGCCAACTTGAACAATTTTACTTTTTATTTATTTTTTATTTTTTTTAATCGAGGAACCTCAGAATCGTACTGAAATTGTCAGCAGGAACCAGTTTGGAAAACTTCACTGCCTGCTGACACAGGCTGGCACTAACAGCGGTTTCCTGGTATGTTGGAGGAAATCTGTTTAACAACCAAACAAGTGCTTGTGGTTCAGGGCTAAATCACGCAAAACGACCAGGATGGTCATTTGAACTATTTTAGATTTATTATATAAAATTTGGAAACGCACTCATATTAGCTGGATTCATTTCATTTCAAAGAAAATGACAGTAAAAAACATTGCTGTTGATTGATGATTGTGGGTTTTTCAATGTGATATTAAGTCTCTTCAGCATTAAGATACCTCTGCCATCAGTGGTGTACCCAGGTCCCAGAGGACACATCCTCTTGTACTGAGTGGTCCCAGGCAGGGGGCAGAGCTCACAGTTGGTGCCCCAGCCTCTGCCTCCATCACAGCAACACTCTGACTTGGTCACCATGTTCCTGTTACTAGACGTCATCTGACATAGAGTGGTCAGTACTTCAGTGAAGCAGAAGCCTTCCCGGTTATCTGGAGGGTGGGAAACAAACGTGAGAGCGGGACAAGCAGACAGGCACACACACACACAAAAAAAAGGGGGGAAGGCCTGAGGAAAGCTGACCAAACCACCCAGACAGGACCTGGCCTCAGAGAACCAGACGTAAATAGATAACCCACACTGCTCTATCACTACTGTCTGTAAGGAGTAAGATAACCCTAAAACCAGAGTTTACAAAATCTCCCTGGAGTTTTTCTCACCGACTTCAGCACATCACGTCTATCCAGAAGTATATATTTAGATTGGGGGGGAAGGCTTTGAAAGGATTTCCTTGCCACTATCTTGACAGTAAGAGACACATGTTTTTTTTTTAACGAGACAGTCGAGACGGTCATGGAACGGTTAAATTCCCATTGAGATGAACAAACTACTTTTTTTAGCTATTAGATTTAATAGCATAAAACATTTTTTAAATGCATCAATTAAATTCGAAACTCTTAGTTTTATTTTTTCATTTTGTTAAGGTTCTGTCACAAGAAATCGCAGATGGTGGACAGCAATTTTTGAGAATATTAAATTGATCCTGGGTCAGGACATTTCATTCCTACCTAACCCAAATGCATTGGGGGGCTCTGCCCCTCTAAGAGGGATCCATAAACTCCAGGAGGAGTCATCATGCCGGGCCGAAAGCTCATTATACAATGCAAATCGGTGTATCTTCCTCCGTCAGGTGTATGGGCATCATCATTAAATTTAAGGCAAACTTCTTCTGCTAAACAAACCATCACGGGTGAAAAGTTTTAACCACCATGCAAGTATTTTGAACCTACCAAGCTTGACTCATCTTGGTGTGGCGACATAAGCTTTCAACCCCTGTAGTTTGATGTTGAAATGTAAGTCTATAAACAGTAGACAACTAAACATTTGAACGCAGTTTATTTATATCTACTGTATATATATTTTACTTCTCATGTTTATCCTTTTTCTTTCACTGTTGGTGAATATCTTTTTCAAGGATTACGTGCCTGCTTTCTGTCATATATTGTGGTGTGATGATGAAAAAAATAATAAAAACTTCAGATTATTAATATTGTTAGAGGGAGTAAAGATGGGTGATTGAGTGAGAGGGAGAGGTACAGTATATCTCACTGATGTTCATCAAATCCGTGTCCCAGTCCCAGTGGCTGGATCTCAATTCATTAAACAATTTGTGACACTTTAAGATTATTCCCAAACATTTTTTTAAACTTTTGAACTCCTGAACCTGTCCATCCAAATATTATGTCCTATTCCAGTCACAGAGCTTTTAAATACAGACACAAGACGCAGCTGAATAAAGGTATTTTCGTTTGAGGTTATCTTTACAGCCTCATTTCCTACAGGCTGAATTCATACAAAAAGACACAAATTGGGGTTAAACAAATTAAAGATGCAGTGAGGTCACAACAGATGCTGAATCATGAATTCATAACAATGCACGTACCGATACATTCAGTCTGTGTGGGGTTAGCGTTGAATCCTTGGTCACATCTGCAGCGGTAGCTTCCTACTGTGTTCTCACAGCGGCCGTTCTTGCAGATACCTGGTTTGGCTGTACACTCATTCAGATCTAACACAGACACACATGTGGACAGTGTAAAGAGAACATGTAAATATTTCTTACACAGGACTTTCTGTTATATATCAAACTGAATGAAGCTAAAGTGGAAGAAAGTGCACACATAATACATCCCTCACTTTTTATAATTCACTTATATTTCCTGACAAGTATATACACATATTCATATTTCCCTATTGGCTTGTCATTGTATCATTGTCACCCAAATGCTCCACCTTCACTTTACCACCACCAACATCTAAGACTTAGAACAGCTCGGCATTAGGAACGCAGCCTATAACGAAAGGACATCATCTCACCTATTAATACAAGTTTATATCCCTGAATTATTGTATAACTCTTTACATACAAATTAATTAGTAATTCATACATTTAATCATGAAAAAACTGTATACATCTTCAAAGTAAATATGAGTTTTTAAGAGGGAACCTTGACATTTTTGCCTGAATATGCTAATTGCTACTATGTTGTACAAATATACAGAGTTTACATGAGTTTACCCCCCCCCCCCCGGGAGAAGTTTATTCTTGTGAGTTTGCAAAGTGTCTGAGGGCTCAAGTCCACTGCATAACATTAACAAATTTCCACTAATTACCAGGACAGGATACAGAGAGGTAAACAACTCCTGAGGTAGAATTAAATCCACAACACAAAACTAGCTTTGTGCATTGTTAGACGAAAGTGGATGAGTATCAAACTCAAAATCAAGATTTACTTTATCCAAAGTAGAGCCAAGATTTGAGGCCATGAACTAGAATGATGGTTCATTATTTCCTACAGTTGTACACCGTGACAGTCTTACCCATGCAACCCTCTCCGTTGGGCTGACGTGTGTATCCGGGGGAACAGATACACATGTATGTGCCAATCAGGTTCTTGCAGGTCATGCCTCTGCTGGCACAGTCATCCACACCATCTTCACACTCGTTCTGGTCTGGAAAACAAACGGCACATTGCGGGTAAGAGAAGATGCACGAGCATGAAGAAATCTACGCGAGCAGTTTCACCAGTGATGTAACGGACACAGCGCACTCCAGAGTTTAATGTAACTGTCTGGTTGAACGCTGAGCTCTGCAGTGCTAACAGGCGTATAGTGGGAGGGTTGGTGGTCTGTTTAGATCTCTAATGTAAACAATGACGCTATAGACACGGAGAGGTTCCTCCTGTCTCTGCGCTTCCCTCCAAATACAGCCGTTGCTATGGTGCCCGAGCTATCTGAGAGAGCGGAGGTGTAAACAGTGACTCGGCCGGTTACAGTTTCCAGAGAGTGTTTTAAGTTCATCAGAGACAGAGAGCCCTTGAAGTTCTCACAGAGATAGTGTTATGTAACTTCATAGATGGGGCCAGCACGTCTCTATGAGGTACTTAGTTTATTTTCTACCAACACTTTCCAGTAAATGGACCATAAGTGAAAAAGAAAGCTGAGTGAATGGGTGAGTCATTTAAATGTAGTACCTTTACACATCCTCCTGTCCTCGCGCAGCACGTAGCCCTTGGGACATTTGCACTCGTACGAACCCACCACGTTAACACAGCGGAAGGCACACAGTAGAGGATTCTGGGAGCACTCGTTGATGTCTGGACGAGGAACCCGAAGGCAACGGGTTAGAGCAGTAACAAGGGATTACAGAGACTGCGTGATGGAAGTGAGAGAGCGGGCATAACTTCACATACCTTCACAGGTCATCATTGGTCCAGGCTCAAAGCCGTCATCACACGCGCACTCAAAGCCGCCGATCACATTAGTGCATGTGCCGTTGCCGCAGGGATTGCCGATATCGCACTCATTAGTGTCTGCATTGAAGAAAGTTACATAAACCCCGATAAGCATGTTAGCAGGTGAATAAAACAGCGACAGACAAAGAGAGGAGGAAGTTGAGACAACGGCGGGTAGACTGGCCTTCACATGTGACTCCACTAACATCCAGGCGGTATCCCATCGGACATTCACAGCGGAAAGAGCCGTCTGTGTTGATGCACTGGCCGTTAACGCACGGGTCATTGAGGCATTCATCGATAGTCTGCAATTATAAAAACATCGACATCAAGAAATGAACATGACACAACCACAGCAGACAGTGAAGATTCAGTGTTAATAAAACACATACCCTTTGGTTCGTCGTCTACCCCCCGTTGATATCCCTCATGGGGACAGAGAAGAGGATACGCCTCTGGAAGCATAAGTTGTGAAAAGTTATGAACGCCTATAAATAATGCACATCATTCTGTGCATGGGCTTGCATGCTCATGAGTATTTCTCTGTGATAGGAAATGTACGCACCCTCTCCCTTGCTGGGGCAGATTTCACAGGGGTCTCCCCAGCCTTGACCCGGCATTGCATTGCAGCAGCACGCCGCCTTGGTGGTGTTCTGAGGCTTGGGAGTCTGGCAGCGCCCATTTTCAAACTTGGTATAGCAGTAGTTCACTACGGATATCTAAGAGGCCAACCACAAGAGAAAGAAATTAGACTGAAGGAAAGAAAGAGGAATAATCAGGAGAGCGAGGAATCGAATGGATGAATGAGATGTCAGTTTCTGTCCTAAAAAAAAAAGCCTCCTTACCAGTGCATCGAAAGCTCAATTTTTACACCAATTATATCGTTTGTTTAATCCATTCAAAACATTTTTACACTTCATTGACACAAATTCTTCCAGGAAACTGTTATCTGAGTGTTTCTGTTTGATAAAACTTGAAATATATTAAATTATGAGCTACTGAAATGTTGAAGAAGAAAACTGAATCTAATCTGGGATCTTTTGCCTATTGTTTACATAGATCACTGTGATATTTAAATACCACCGTCATCACGGAGATGTGTTTAAATGTGTCTAAAATGAACACGCAGCAACCAAAAACAACTACTTAAATGGCCTAAATGTCGAACAGTTAGCTTTCATGTTTCTGTGGCCAAACAGGACTCTCATTGAAAAGCTGACGTTCCCCCAAAACCTCGGTAATAACAGTGGTGAGTACACTGTTCTGCTTACCTGTAGGTACTGTGACGTGACCAAAAACGACATCATACTCTTAAGTGTTAAACCAAACGTTAACATTTGTTGGTGATGTGTTGGTTGTGAGAACAGAAGTTGGCTAGTTATCTCTAGCCAGTGATCGGTGTTTGCCAGTCTCTCTCCCTCTCTTTGCTTCTGAGGGCTCTTGTTCCTCCTCGACTAGGCAGGCACTTACTTGTAATGAGAAGCATATGGTCGCGCTCTCCTGCTAGCACTGGCCTTCACTGAACTCAACACAAATAAGCTTTCTGACCACCATAGATCACACACACACACACACACACACACACCTGGCTCAGAGGCAAGGATCACTTACATGAACACCTGGTGCTTTGAGGAGAATGTCAAAGAGTGTCATGTTACTTTCCTCCATGAAACTGATTTGTCAGCCTTTCCGCAAAAAGAGATTTATGGTGCTCTGTGCACAGCTGTTGTGCAAGTGTGTGTGAGCGCATGTACACATGTGCATCTACACATGTGCACATGTCATTTTTATTTTGTAGTCTGTGAGGCTGCGATAGATGAATCAAATGTTCAAATGTTTGTGCTTTATTGATTTGGTAATCTAAAATGTCTTTTAAATCAGACATGATATAAACTGAAACATGAAAGACTAAAAATGTATCCAGATAAATCAAAACCTGGTCTGACAGTGGTGACACAAATCCGATGGTGGTGACAGATATTTAATGGTCATGATTATGGAAATTTGCAAAAACCACCACGGCATTATAATTATAATTTAAAACATATTAATTGGGGAGCTCTGGTGGCCCAGTGGTTAAGGCGCATACCAAATACTGGTATCGCAATCCAACAACATCTCCCCGTGTTTCTCTACGATCTACTATAATATACACTGAGAGGAGGCGTGTCTGATGGCTTTCCATCATGCACTGGGGCAGTGGAATTATCATCATCATTCAAGATGTTGGGTGGAGACCAAAGGTGGAGTTTCCAATTTAGTTGTAGTTATATTTCCAGTTGTAGAATTCCCTTCAAAAAGATGGTTAATGAAATTAATTAAAAGATGATCTGAGCTTTATAAGTATGTTCTCATACTGAACGCTCAGATAGAGTGACCTGTAGGAGACAGCAACCAGGTTCAGACTAAACTGCAGCCTCTGAGGACACGGCAATGGCGTTTAAGCGATGGTGTGGACATGCCAGAAGTCCTTCTATGTCTTCAGCACATACTTTTCTTTTGTGCCTTCTGTTTGTGTTTCTTTGATTAAAGATAGTTATCGTGACAAAATGTGACCTGTTTAACATGTCTGTAGTCTTATGATGCAGTAGTGCGGTCCTACATTAAAGGGGGGTTATATCACCACAATGGCTGGCTCACTGAACACGACCCAACTTATTATTAAAGAAATCAGTATTTTGTGTCAAATTATTGATTTAAATATGATTTTATTACATCTGGTTTATTCAGATGTATCCCCATAAGCTCCTGTTAATTTCCATAAAATCCCATGGAAAAATTCCAACTTTGAAAATTCAAATATGGATAGCATGTCAGAAATGGTTTTCATCACTGCTGTCATCATGACTCTCCTCATTGCCTCCCTGTCTATCAAGATTTTGAACAAAAACAATGGTTTTCTCAGCGGGACAGGGTTTGTCCTTGTCAAAAAAAAAAAAAATCTCTTTTACTGCCCATGTTGCTCACTCTCCACCCAGCTCCTCCTGTTTATCCCCCAACCCTCACGTCTGACACTGGAAAAGTGAAATACAAACTGTAAACTGCCTCACTGAACTGATGATGTCATTGCTTGAGTGTTTGGAGGGGGAACTCCCTAACAGAGGACTCAGCAAGCCCCCACCCAACCCAAAAACACACGTATGTACATAAACAAACACGCACACACACACACACACACACACACACACACACACACACACACACACACACACACTAGTGAGGAAATGGAAAAGTGATCTGTTCAGAGCCACCCTTGGCCTTGTTGAGGCAGCAGCGGCAGAACCAGCTGGAACACAGTGTGCTATCATGAAAGAGCAGGAAAAGTCGAACACCACTGACTGCTGCTTAGTCTCCACTAGCACTCAGAGACAGACTATACAGATTCCTCGGTATTTACACTTTGCACTTTAAACTTGATGCATAAGATAGTTTCTCTTTCCCCCTCACTCTCTCACATTCCCACACACACACACACACACACACACACACAATTACCTAAACATCTGCGTCCGGAGGTCGAGATCTGGAAGCCCTCGGGACACAAACAGGTGAAGCTTCCTTCGGTGTTGGAGCACGTTCCAAATGTACACATCTCTGGCGACTGGGAGCACTCATCAATATCTGACACACAAAGAGGAATGATATCAACCACCGCATCGAATTTATAAATCGAATCCGGTGCTAAGTCGCACCATCAAAATTCCCACCCTGCCATGCTTCACTGACATCTAATTTGCCCTTAAACTACCGTCATAGGCGCAGGGATGAAGTCATAGCAGCATGTCACGGCCTATCCAATTGTGATAAAACAGAACGTAATCTCACTAATGGATAGCTGGACAGAGGCGTATTCTGTGGAATAGCCTCCGTGTCACATGTTCGCTCGTCACAATGACCAGCTGCTGCCGTTACTGATGCTGAGAATTCAGCGCCGTTCCTCCCTGCTTCCAGGAACAGAGCACAAAGCAGGAATGTGTTGAAGTCTGCCGAATATCTCTTCATCAGCCTCACTGTATAAACAATCTGAGTGTTCTGGCTTGCGCCCACTCCCACTTGTGAGAGGGAGAAGAGGGGCGATCCGTAGCAGCGAGGCAATCAAAGGGAAGGAGGAGGCAAAGGAGCAGCGCTCGTACACTTTAGCAGAGCTGTGTGTGAGTATATCACGACCAAGATATTATGATTATGATATTTGATGACTTCAGTCAGAGTTTCCTGTTTTTATTTCCCATGTTTTGACTGGATGCAGAAAGCACTCGCTTCAGGCTGCTGTACCTTCGCAGGTTTCCTCGTGGAGATAGTAGCCAGGTGGGCAGATACACCTGTAGGAGCCTTCCAGATTCGAGCAAGTTCCTGCACCGCATGTGCCTGGATTCACTGCGCATTCATTAATATCTGAGAGAAACAAAAGGGAATATACTGTAAATCATACGTATACAGGTTCAAATAAACAGAAAAAATAAAAAAATGTTCCCTACCTGTACACATTCTGCCGTCCAAACTGAGCTCAAAGCCGTCGTGGCACATGCAGCGGAAGGTGCCCACAGTGTTCACGCACTGGCCGTTTCTACACAAAGCCCTCTGCGTCGAACACTCATCGACATCTGACGAAGGCACAGAAAGCACAATATATCACATGAAGGCTTTAGCTCTCTTGCTTTCCTGCTTTATGAAGTCACATCCATCCACAGTTGCGCGCACCTATGCAGTCACTGTTGTGTGAGTTCTGGAAGCCGGGGTAGCAGAGACAGTTGTACGAGCCCACTGTGTTCTTGCAGGTGCCGTTGCCACAGGGTTGCCTCTCACACTCGTCCACGTCTGAAACCAGAGAGCAGCGTCACAGTTTCACCTCATGACATTACTCACTCAGCGGGGGTAACAGCACTGCTGAGACCAGGCGAGCAACGACCTACAAGAGCTAATGCAGCTTACCGACACACATCGACTGGTCCCGCGTTGTTTTGAAGCCATTGGGGCAGAGGCAGCGGTAGCTCCCCAGGGTGTCAATGCACTGACCAGGATTGCACACACCAGGGTTCTCAATGCATTCATTACGGTCTGAAAAAGGAGCAAAACAACTGTCACACTGTGTGAAATTTAGAGTCGAATCACGGCAAGGCTGTAAAATATACAGCTGGAGTTATAATAGTTGTTTAGTCGAATGACTACCTAACTAAACTACGGTTGTAACTCAACAAGGCAGTTTTATCTGATGTGGTAAGCAGAGCGTCTCAAATGTTTAAAAAATCTGTACAGTATATTATGGAGTAATCATTTAAGATGCCACAAAATGAAGAGTCCCCTTTTTTTATTACGTTACTTTGTGTCCCTCAGTGTACTTTTCTGCTGTATGTTTTTATTCATCAAATATATCAAAATAAATGTTTAAATCAATCGCCAATTTCACACTTTTTCTCTGTACTTCTAAATACAAAAAAAAAAGTCCTAGAAATGTGAGCATAATTCTAATAGCTGTCCATTGCCAGTCCATAATTTTGCTTCTCCCACTGCTGTCTGGCAAAGCTCTTGCTTCAGATATGTCATCTTAAGCCAGCTGGAGCACAAACGATTGACACTTCTCTCCTTTAGTCAGACATCAGCGTGAAACTACTCCCGACTGGGTCAACACTCGATCTCTATGCAGTCTTGAGTCCACGGCCCGATTATAGAACATGGAAAAGCCTGGGGTGACTGGAAAACATTTGAAAAATTCTCCTAAAATTCCAAATCTGTGTCCTAAGATTAATTAGTCAAACAGGTCCCCAGTCAAGCTGATTCCAGCTTGAAGTTGGTTGCGTACTCTGCGTTCTGCACAAAGTCTGGCTTTGCAAGACAAACAGAAACTCACATTACACTGCATAAAATCTGAAAGTAATTTACTGACAATAATGTTAATATATATATATAATGAAAAACTCGCATCATTTTGATTTCATTTAGTTTAAACTGACTTTACTGACTATTCAGATATTTGTCGTAAGCCACAGGCCCACTAATATGGGCACTGACCACTAATATGGGCGTGTATTTATTGTTTCATAGGAGTGGTAACTCTAACGCATCATGACACAATAACTATGATGTATGGTAGCAGAGGAACATCATTATTATTCAATTAAAGTAAAAAAAAAAAAAATATGCCCATTTTTAAATACTCACACTCAATCCTGTAATTTCAAAATTACTATATTTAATTTTATATTTGATTTAACTGCGGCTGGAGACAGTCGCGTAGGGTCATGATTGTCTCCAGCCACAGTTCTGAGTGTTCTCTGGCTGGAGCCTGACTGTTCTGTTGTTAGGGAGTTGCGTGAAAAGCTGCAAGCAAAAGCTCTCCCTTAATAAAAAAGGGCCACCGTGAAGAATTCCTCCTCAGCTTGACTGTCACTGCGCTGCCTCTGGTGCTCTATCTTTGGCATATAACTGTGCACTTCAAAGAGTTTCATATGACTGAGTTTGATACAATAGATTGAGGAGGCAAGACAGCATCGGGCCACAAGCAGACCAAGAGAAGTCAGCTTCATCCTTCGTGGAAGACCACAGTTTTTTGGCTGTCTCCTCTAATCTTCTCTCTAATCCTGCTCCATGTTTCCGCCAATTCTGTATAATCTCCACTAAACTGTCTAAATCCCCGTCGGTTGAGTGAACAGTGACAACCGGGCATCACACCAGTAATGTGCTGTATAATCTGACACCTTTTACCTCTTTAAGCTGATAACCAGCCTTACCTAGACACTGTCCCGTGGGCGTGAAGCGATACCCAGGTTTGCACTCGCAGCGGTAACTCCCCGGCATGTTCAGACAGGCGGCGTTCTGCTGGCACACCGGCCCGTTCTGACATTCGTCGATATCTGACGACAGGGACAGAGGTTTGGATTTTTCAAAAACGCATTTTTACGCGTTGGCATCGGCTTCAGGGGAGCTTCAGTGGAGCGCTGGCCTTACCTTCGCAGATCAGGAGCTTGTCGTTGTAGATGAAGCCAATGGGGCACTCGCACCTGAAGCTGCCGATCATATTGATGCACACTCCATTCTCACACACTCCTGGGATTTCTCTGCACTCGTCAATGTCTAGTGCGCGAGGAGAAGACAAAGGGACGAGATGAGAACAAAACTTTTTTTTTTTTAACCTTTTATGACATAAATCTAAGAATAGCAAAATCTTACCGATGACCCGTCCCGTGGTGATGTCGATGTAATATCCTGGTCTCTCGCTGCCGCACAGGGTCCCAAAATCCTCTGAGTGGACGAGACATGAATTTATAAAGGCGTACTTTCAGCGTCTTATACTCTCTACACATAGGTGTGTATGAGACCTCACCAGTGCTGGGCACAGGACACTGTTCACAGGGTTTGTTCCACGCACGGCCGATGTTGTAGGAGCAGCAGCACATCTTTTTGGTCATGTTGAAGGTCAGCTCTCCGTCACACGTCCTGTTGTCAGAGTAAAAGTTCCTGTAGCAGTAGCTCTTCCTCATGTCTGTAAGAGGGGAGACAAAGTTAAAGATAAAAATATCACCGCGTCACTTATACAGTCACGAGAGCCCAGCATGCAGACCTACCCATGCAGTTGTTTCCTCCATTGACCTGCATGTAGTCCACGGGGCAGATACAGGTGTAGTTCCCGATGGTGTTGTAGCACTGGCCTGGGCCGCAGATACCCGGCCGCTCACACTCATTGACATCTGCACTCAGAGAGAAGCAGGCGGAAATTAGCCCATTGTTTTGACGAATGCAGCGCCTGATTTACATTCTTTGAGCTGAGGCGCCACACGACTTATTTTGCTTATTTAAAGCTTACAACTTAAAAGACTACCTGTGATCTAAAGGTAGGCGGAATGAGTGCAGTTAAAAATATATCACGGGTCAGATTTCCTACATGAAACGACCATCCAAGGTACTTAAATCCCTCTTCGGGCCTTCACGTCACCTTTAATGCATGAGCGGGTTTAAGCATTAAATTCCACAGGAATGTGCAGCTTCCACCGGAGTCACAAATCTGCAATATCTTTTCTAGATTTCTAGACTCTAAGTGTACAATATCGTTCACATACCAGGTCCAAAATGATGCCACAACCATGGCAGGACACAGGTTGTTCTTACTTCTATACTTCCTATGCTTAAAGTCTGTCTCTACCAGCGCTTGTTCCTTACAGCCCAACTAACAGCTAAACTGTTGATTGACCAGAGACGTAGTGAATGTGCAGTCCTGGACTTCATAGAGCAGACACCCGCTTTTGTTCTCCTAGCCAACAAACACACACTAATTAAAATGCCGCCAGCCACATGTCATTGTCTAACCCTTCGCCCCCCCTCCTCTCCTCTCTCTTCATGTTTCTCTTTTCTAAACACCCTTCTCATATATCTCTTTTTTCCCCCCTATCTTTCATTCCTCCGTCTCTCCCTCCCTCCGTCATCTCTGGCCTGTCTACAGGGGACTCAGTGTACTTCCCCGAGGAGAGGGCTGACCACATCAGAGCCTCGCTCCTCTGGACACAGTTAGGCGCTCAGCTGTCTCATCATCCTGACTGAGCTTTGCTGGGTTAGCAACAGACGGGAACTAGAGCAGAGACATATTGAGCTACAATGAGCTGCAGTGTTGTCTACGGGACAAAAAGGTCCAATATTTCTTTGTCTTTTTGCACTCAGTGCTTTTTCCTCTCTCCCCATGTGTCCTCGTTGAATGGAGGCCTCGACGGCTGGACTCAATTTCCTTCCCACTCAAACGTCCTAGGGCAAGCGCGAGAGAGGAATAGGTCAGCCTCATGTGTCTGTGTGCGTCTAATACCTTCACAGATTCTGTTTTCTGTGTTGAGGGCAAAGCCTCTAGGGCAGTCACACTGGAAGCTGCCAAAGGTGTTGATGCACCGTCCTCCCTGGCACAAGCCTGGCAGCTCCTGGCATTCGTTGATGTCTGTCAGCGAGGGAAAGGAAACACTCAGCATCACTGTGGGTGGGTGTTTATGAGCTGTACGAACGTCGGATAGCATGTTACTGTCTGACCTTCCAGGATGACGGTGATGGGGTTTGGTCTGAAACCCTCTCCGCCAGGACACAGCGTCTTGTACTGAGCTGTAAAACAGAACACAGCACCAAAGCACATTAACCGGCAACGATGACACAATCAAAGTGGGTTTACTTGCAAGATTAGGCACATGCCCCGTTGGTTAGGCTAGGTTCCTGTCACTCTCCATTGTGCTTTTTTTTTCTGATCAGATCTCAGAAGTTATCCACAGAGCCCGGCGGACCGGACATGACTGCAGCGACTCAGAATTACAAAACGAAAAGAAAAAGGTTTTGTTCTTGTCATAGAAGCAAGCATTTCCTTGAGCTGAAGAGGGTGAGTCATTCCCTGTAATGTTTTGAACCATCTGTTGGCAATTTCAAGTAAGTTGCACAAATCTGTCTCATCTTTACCAGCAACAACAATTACAGCAAACACACACTCATCGCATGACAAGAGCAGGCAGCGTGTAGCCTGTGTGCTGGCTGAGCAGCTAACTCACACCTTATCTGGCTGATTTACATTGCGGTGCATTTATATAGTGGTGTTTTGGTTATTTTTCATGTTACTGCTGGTTGAAAACCTTAAACCACTTTAAAGAACTTAGGGCACGAACTGAGGGCAACAAGTGCCAACTGACTGACTGGTTGATTTACTATGTCTTGTGGTACAATACAACTAATAGAATGACTTGACAGGGTTGTTGATTAAAGCCAGTGAACCTTAAATTGCTTTGCCATACTGAGATTTCCAAAACTCCCTTTTCAGCCACTCTTAAAGACAGAAATTCCCCCATTTTCCTTCGGCTCTACAGATCACATCTTTACTTATTCAGTGATGGAGGACTATGGCATGAGTTCACTGAATCTTTAAGCTACGCAAACTAAATAACTTTGGTCTCACGGCAGAAAAATGCATGACAAAGTGGCAGAAATTCCATTCAAAGCATTATTCATTAGACATTTGTGTTGGTTATCCATTCTTATTATCTGCAACTGACTGAGAATGAAAATCCCCCCCAAATTTATTCATTGAAACTACAGGCTCATGTGTCAGCTCTGCAGCTGAGCTGCATTGGCGGAAATCACTTGTCACTCGTGTGTTGGGGGTGGGTGTTCATTCATTTCATTCAGAGGAAAGTTTTTATCAAAGTAAGTAATGATAACACGCAAAAATGCAACCCATCACTTAACACTGAGAAAAATTGGTGCGCAGCCACAGAAAGCTGACCCAATAATACTAACTATAACTAACTATACGGATATTAACATCTTAACTATCCATCAGTTGCAGACCTTAACTTGTTGCCTCTTGCCCGGAGGCCTCTATTTGGCTGTTAAGTGTCAAAAATCTTACTCGTAATAGTACTAGTGAAAATAAGCCTGAATGATGACGTTGCGTTGACTCACTTGAGTTAACAGAAGGGCATGATTCACATGGATTTCCCCAGCCCTGGCCCAGAGAACAGCAGCACGATGCCTTTGAGACACCGACTCCGATCTCATTGGAGCAGTCCAAGCTCTCCGATGCATCGCCTCGGGAACGCACATCCAGGTAACAGCTTCCAGAGCGAGTGTCTGCATACAAACACACACACGGGTGTTGACGTACACAGGCGTGTCCTACCTTTCTTTGCGAATTTGTTCTACGATAAGCTGAGATCAAACGCCAGCAGCGTGTAGTGGGAACTTGCTTGAGTCTCACCTACACAGCCCACCCGAGTAGGGTTGAGTTCAAAGTCCGCTGGGCAGTTACAGTGGTAGCTTCCAGGGATGTTGATACACATCCCATTAATACAGATGGTCGGGTCTGCACATTCATTGATATCTGAGAAGGAAAGAGAGCAGCAGTATATAAAAAATCATTATTTTCTGTCAGTAAATCATCATTTTTGGGAGGGGAGCAGTGATTTTTTCCTCCATGTCTCGTGGGAGATGGAGCTGTTTATCTCTTCACTGCTGTTGCTCCACTCTTTTCACACTCTTTCAAACTTTCTTAGCTTGCTGGGGCATAAACAAAAGCATCACTGGGGCGCGCAGCCGGACTGGACGTGTGTTGACTAATCTTACCTGTGCAGTTGCCTCCACTCCTGTCCAGTTCATAACCATTGTTACATTCGCATCTGAAAAGTCCTGGAATATTCTGGCAGCGTCCGTTGACACAGATGTCAGCAAAGGTACATTCGTCTATGTCTGCAAAAGAGAGAGAGAGAGAGAGAGAGAGAGAGAGAGAGAGAGAGAGAGAGAGAGAGAGAGAGAGAGAGAGAGAGAGAGAGAGAGAGAGAGAGAGAGAGAGAGAGAGAGAGAGAGAGAGAGAGAGAGAGAGAGAGAGAGGCCCAGCTGTGAGGGATTAGTGGATCATGGGATCATGGTGGAAAATTGGCAGCCAGCAATAGGAAGTGAAGGCCGCTCACCTCTGCTAAAGAATGACAGTTCTGGGGCAAAAAAATGCCCAGACATATCCAGACAGACGCACACATACACTACGAGAGCAGTAGCCAAGGTTATGAAATTGTGCTCTTCCACATCATTAGACTCTGCGCAAGTCATTACTGTCCAGTCCTGCCTGAGTTGAGACAGCGAGGACTGGACAGGTTATTTCAGGATGTTTGACACATCAGCAAAATGAGGTCAGTCTGCTGCTCATTCAGTTCAATCCAGCAATGCCTTATCACCCTTTCGAAGCATGAGTCACACTTGTCGGCTACCAGTCGTAGATGTGTTCATATGTCGGCTCTACCGTAGCTCAGCTCTGGTTCTCATACAAGATCCTCCCTCAGTTACAAGTGTACATGCAATCTTACATCAGCTTAAAATTGGATCCAATTGATGTAAATTCTTCATCCTACATTTAAAAAGATCTACTGTCTGGACATCAAGTGAGCATATCATATAATATCAGCAAGACGAAAGAGATGGTGACTGACTTCAGGAGGAATGCACCTCAGACCACGCCGGTGAACATCCAGGGAGTGGATACCGAGATGGTTCGAGTATACAAATACCTGAGTCTACACCTCGACAAGTAACAAGTCTTTATTTGCTGAGGTGACTGAGGTCCTTTGGAGTGCGCAGGACTAGAAATGTTCTATGACACTGTGGTGGTTACTCTATGCAGTCGACTGCTGGGGACAGAAAAAGACTCAACATACTGGTCAAGAGGTCCAGGACTGCCCCCATAGAGGATGCGGGTGAGAGGAGGACGTTTGCATCAGGAACAACTCCTCTCATCCCCTGCATGAGACTGTGGAGGCGTTAAACAGCTCCTTCAACAACAGACCGCTACTCCCATCGTGAAAGAAGGAGCGCTACTACGGGTCCTTCATTCCAACACTTGTCTTTAACACCAGCATGACTTTTGTATTTCTTATTTATTTTATGTCATAATTTCCTATGAACCTCGGTTACACAAGCTACTCTGACGAGTGAATTTCCCCCAGTGTAGGATTATTAAAGTCTTATCTTATCAAGGTTCCAAGAATGAATCCAAGGATATGTCTGAAAGGTCAAACAAGAACCAACTAACTAGCAAATGTTAGAGGATGTCATCAGCCTTTGTCTGCTCATGTAACACTCTCGTGAAAATGAAATGATAAAGGACACATTTGAATAATCAAAGACGCTTGCTTGCATTTAAAAATATATTTTCTGCCACTATTTCTTCCTGCAAAACGTGATGTTGAAACGCAAAAAAACAGCACATCAACTAAATTTGAGAAGGAAACAAGATCCATTGTTGTTGTTGTCGCTTAGCAATGTTCTCACAACTAAAACCATTTAGATGTTAAGCATATTGTGTACTTCTCATGTCCAAAATACTATCTCACTAGTTCCTGAAGGCAGCATCTGTTTGGATTGGTTGGATTGTTTCTCCAAACAGGAAAACAAACATCACCAGAGTAACACCAGATATTTTTGAATCACACAACATAATTTAGACGTGGGCACCAATTCAGAAGGTCTGGAACCAGGATGGTCAAGAATAGCAACGCTTTATTGGCTTACCTTCGCAGGCTTTGCCGTCAGAAGTGGGGATAAAGCCCATGTCGCATTCGCAGCGATAGCCTCCTGGCAAGTTCAGACAGTGGCCGCTCTCACACAGGTTGCTGTTGTCCGCGCACTCATCACTGTCTGTAGCGGTGACCGCACGCAGATACACACAGTTAGGTAAACGCACAATGCATTCATGTGAAAATGTGGTTCAGGATATTAGTTTTGTACGTGTGACCTGAGCAGAAGAATCCATCTCCGGAGAACCCTTCCTTGCACGCACAGCGATATGAGCCCATCGTGTTGTGACAGTCAGCGTTGTTGCTGCACATGTGTGTTCCATTCGAGCACTCATCCAGGTCTGAAACACAGCGAAAGGCCAAAAGCAGTTATTTGTGTGCAGGTGGAAACTACTTCATCCAAAGGAAAGGACAAGGCTAATCATATTCCATATTTCCGTTGTTAACAACACAAAAAACAAATGCATGAGTTCATCTGTCTCTTTATGACTTCTCTTTCATGTCTGCGGGAAAACATAAAACTTGAAAAAGGCTAAATAGTTTTCTAAAACTTACTAAGACAGCTGTAAACAGTCCATTTGCTAGGGGGCCATTCTCAGCCGTGGACGACTACATAAGTATTTACAGGATGCTGTACGTCGGACTGACTCAAAGTAGTGACACAGTGAAACTAGTACACTCAAATGATCCACATCTGTGTGTTTTTACCAAGCGGCAACCTCCGTGGCTCTGAAGTGAAGCCAATGTTAACGCAGTTCCACAAACGACCATTTGAGGCTGGTTACAGTATGAGTCAGTCTCCATAAGTCCCCATGTTAAAATGTCCAACTTCACAGCATGTTAAGATCCTGGTACAAAAAACTGTTTTGGTCTCTATAGCTAATTTCTCTGTTCAAACTGTACTGAGTGTGAATTTTTATATAACTCACCTGCTAAAATGATATTAAGGCTTAAAGTTATTAGTTATATAATTAAGAGTGTGGCCGCTTTGATTGACAGGTAGGTGCCATGAGAGGTGGCTTGTATGAGCACCCAGGTGTCATTCAGCCCGCCTCAGGTCTCATCGGTCTTACCTGTACATTTGAGGCCATTGCCAATCCAGCCTGGAGCGCAGTTGCATTTGAAGCTTCCAGCTGTGTTGGTGCAGGTAGCCTGTCTGTGACAGTTATGGGCTCCGATCTCGCACTCATTGATATCTGACGAAGAGGAAACAAACGAGAAGCCATGTAAGAAGAGAAACATAGACACTGCTCTGATGGTCTAATGATTTGGGTCTGCATTCTCGTTCCAGTGGGGTTCTTGGCATTGTAGAGCGAGTTGATGCTTGGTTTGAATTTTATAAAGACAACAGCAGGAGACGACAGAACTAAGTCTTTCTGGGTCACTGTCTTCATCCACGGAGAGCTGTATTTCAGAGCATAAGGCACAGACACATTCTCATGATCTCTGATACTAATAGCCTTCCTGCGGAGGTTTAATGAGCAGACCCAGTCTCTGGATTTTCATTGTGGAAATGTGTCCAGAATGCTATAAAAAAACAGGACAAGAGGGAGAACGATATCCTCATGCTAAGGCCTTGTTCTGTCTGCTCTGCTCTGTCTGAACTAGTATTTCTTAGGGTTATTTTAGGCAAAGATTTCCCTCTTCACCCACAGACCCACAGACGCTGCACCTCTCACATGAGGCTTTTGTAACAGCCCTTCTCTTTTTAATGCTCATGTTTGGTTTTCTCACCACCCCAGATGTCAGATTTGGAAATTTAATCTTTCCCAAATATAATTTTTATAAAAATGTGATGTGGTAATGTGCCAACTCTACAAATAAACATTCCTCCGTGGCAAAATCATTATAATTATATCTGAACTCTGCCAATGGATGAAAAATTGAGGCACTTAGTACTTAGTGCTCAGTAACGCGGTTGTAAAAATACCTTTCTATATGTGCTAACCTTTTGTATACAGCTCTGGATTCTAATAATTTAACAATTAATGGGAACAATTAAGTGGCTACTATTAAAATCTGCCCTGCCCATAAAGCTGTTTACATCCTGCAGGGTGTAACCGATGGGCATCTTCATGAAGCAGCTGGTGGTGATAAGAAACTATGAATGTGGTTGTGGCTGTGCAGCTCTTATTCCTCGGGCACTTCTGACATGATCAGCATAGCACAATGGAAAAGCTTGTATGGTGCCCACAACAGCGATGACTGCTAATACGAGCCAAAACAACCCTGTGAAACGCTGACCAACACAATACCTGGCATTGAGCCTGAAGACTGTGAGTGTTTCAGCTACGATAGAGGGATTGTGAAAGTGTGTGTGTGTGTGTGTGTGTGTGTGTGTGTGAGTCCCTGTACATCAAGGGGAAGCCATGCTATGAACTCGATCAAGATGTTAGGACTTATCAGCCAACGAGACACACTCGCCTCTGTTTGCCTGTCTTTGTGAGGGTAGTAATTCAAAACACTGTCAATTAGAGATCAGTGCTTGCTGGTTTACAGTCTTCCTGACGAGAGGGTACGGTATATTTACACTGCATTTGATGACGGGGTTAATATGAGGGTTTGGGAGCAAACGAATCGTCCTGGATTACAGACAGAATTAAAGATCACCCCCCCCACACCCCCTCAAAGCCTTTGATGATAGAGAGCACAACAAACACACACACACACACACACAAGCACATGTTCTCATGTGGAAATATAAAATACAAACAAGGGTTGTTGCATGCGAGAAGCGTGTCAGCGGTCACAGCTGGTGTCAAAGAAGAGGCTTGATTTAACTAGAGCTAATGTTTGACAGATGGATAAATAAAAAAAAGGACAGCAGTGAATTATACATCTGTCTACCTAAGTGTCTAGCTGCCTCCATGTTTGTATGCATGCCTGACTGCCTGTCTGTCACGCTCATTCGCAGTATGAAGACACTTTATGTCTACATGTGTGATGCTGTGTCATCCTTTATGATAAAACACATGGACTAAATAAACATGCTAAATAGATTATAAGAAGAAATGACCTCTCATTTTCTCCTGATAAAATACTAGATACATTTTCCTCTCAGTGCAAAGTTCCCTAAATGTACTGGATACTTTCACTTCTATGTGCACATGAAATACTTCATTTTCACCTCTTCAGGCCTTTAAGATTCTCAAATGAATATCAGCCTAGGTGCTTTTGCTTCCACTGGTCTAAAAAAATCTCTAAAATAAATTTAACTGGGCCCTATACGCTACAAAAAAATCATACAGCAATGCTAACACTGGCCAACATGAGCTACTGGTCCCACAAAGCCCAGCAGAGTGGGCTTGAAGCGGGACGATGTGGCCACAAGTGTCAATAACAGGATACAGAACTATAGTACAAACAGTAGCACAAATTATTACTGATTACAGATGACAACAGACCAATCAAAATCAGTTCAAACTATGGTCACAAGCGTCAATAAGACAATGGTGAATATTAAAATGTGCTTTCTTTAGCAGCACAAGTAGAGAAGAGTCATTAAGGGAGCGAACTGACTCAGTAATGTGAGTGGAGACGAGTTATTAACTGACTGAAAAGTTACACACGTTTATCTCTTTGTTTGTTAGCATTAGCCACCATAAGCCGCTTAACCAGACTAAGTAAAAGTGAAGCCCCGGAGTCTGTCATATTGACACAAGGCACGTTTTATTGCATTTGAATTTAATTATCATTCACTGACGAATTCATTTTAAGAGGAATACTGCGTTACATCGTATTTTAGAGTCACGCTGTCTTTATTCCAGATTCAGATCAAATTGTTTGATTTCTTCTTTCATTAGCTCAAAGCTTAAGTCAACATGCATAACCCCCTCACCCTGATCCTCTCTTTAAAGCTGAGACACTCCCAGCCTTGTAAAGTCCACCAGTACATCTCCACCCAGTCCTAACATTCCAATACAAAGACACAAAAGTGCTAAAGCGAATATACAAACACTCACACCCTGCCTGCTCCTGACTTCTCAGTGTTGTGGAATAAAAAAAATACGACGGCGGCGGGCGGGGAGGGCGAATAATTCTTGTGGGTGCTTCATCAACAGCTGGATCAGATCTGGGCTTGAGAGCACCACTCACTCATTAACACACACACATAGACTTGCATACCAACGTGGTCGCATAAGGCAATTCGACACGTTCCTATGGATACATTGGAAATGGATCCGGTCCAAAAAGAGTAGCAGGTTTTGTTCACTTGTCTATAACAAGACATCCTGCCTGCCTGGGAGAGGAACTGGTGTCTTGATTCGCTGGTATTCTGTGGCTGAAATACCAAACCTGTGAATCAGACTGCCCGGCTGCTTCGCCGCGACTCCAGCTTTCTCAAAACAAGGAAAATACTGTATGGACATTTTAATGGGATTAGAATGAGTAGGAGTGTGTGTGTGTGTGAGTGAGTTAGTGAAGCTTGAATCATACTTCAGACAGACCTGTTTATTTGCGTCTGAAGGAAGACGTGCTGCTGCTGACTGCGAGTCTGACTAATTTCGAACCCCCCCCCCCCAAAAAAAACGAAATTAAGCCAGATAAGATCACTCACCAAAACTCTCAGCTCAAATCCCGAACTTTTAAGTGGTCATATAAATCAGACTTAACTCCGGCTAGACGAGGAGAGAGTCCAAACTAGCAAAAAAAAAAAAAAAAAAAGACTCTACAGGCCGGATGGACTTTTGTATTTATGTGTTCTGGAGCTGTTTCAGGTGATTACGTGCTGCAGAAGTATTCCAACCATCACGTAATGTTTAACTGACCTTAATGAAAGAGCAACAAAGGAATAAACAAAGGTGCAATGTGATGCATGCGTCTGACAGATGATAGTGATCTCACTGCTCCCGCTGCCGTTGCTGCGGGTGCATCATGTGAGTGTGTGCGCGTTTGTAAGCGTGTTTCTCATCAAGTCAGGACAGGAGCTCTTGAATGAGGGGTGAGTAATGTCAGAGCTGCTTCTGGTTAGCCAGACATTCTCCTTGCATTCACTCATTTCTCACCTCTCTCTCTCTCTCTCTCTCTCTCTTTTTCTTTTCGATTTGCTTTCACACACCTCTCCCTCGCCACTTAATCGGCATCAGCACCTCTACTGAGTCACCGTCCGCGGACCTCTCGTCGCGCGGTTTGCTTGGCTCACCTGTGCAGCCCGTGGTTCCCTTGCGTACAGAGTATCCCATGTCACAGTGGCAGATGAAGGATCCCTTCGTGTTCTCGCAGTTCCCATTCAGACAGATGTTTGGGTTCAGCTCACACTCGTCCACATCTTGACAAAGAGGAGGAGGAGGAAAAGCATGTTAATTTCCTAAACACGACTATAATAAATGAAAAGTTTATGACGATGAATAAAACTGAATTAGCTGCTGCTGATTCGGCCTGCCAAACAGGCTCTTATATATGTAAGCGAGTGACGTCATGAGCTATATTAAGGCTTTAAAAATCTCTTCACTTTGAATAAATTCAGCAGTAATAGAGTATGTGTTTGTGCAGGCCCATTTAAAAGTCCTTACATCACTGATGTCAAGTTTTTGTTTTCTCACTCAGTGGAAACAGACGGCTAAATGTCACACATTCCTCCTTGCTCAACCCAACTAAACACAATGTTCACTGTCTTATAAATCAACAACAACAACAACAACATTGCTCTCTGTTTTCTCACACACTCACACTCATAGATCTGAGTCATTAAGTCGTATTCTCATGACTCATATCTTGGATAACCTTTAAGTTGATTGGTAGAGTCTAAAACCTCAGAGAACTGGATCTAATAAGTGCAGAGCTGCACAGAGGGGTGTAACTGCAGCGTTTTTATTTTTGGGGGGGCATATAATATGCATCCATTACCCAAGCAAGTCTTCATATCCTCGGATGACATGAAACCATCGAAGCACAGACACTGGTACGTCCCCGGGGTGTTGGTACACTGGCCTCCATCGCAGATGTCCGGGCTTTCCTCACACTCATCGATGTCTGAATGTAAAAGACGGAGAGGAAGAACGGCAGATGAGAAATGAAATGGGTTGGAAGAGTAAGCACAAAATAAGACACACTACTCTCATTTGACCAAATGTGTAAGAAATATAACATCCCTGAAAACGTCTTTTAGATATCTTCAGACTTTCTCTGGCATTTGTAATCAACATAGTCTCGGTTGAAAGGACGAAAGGCATTCTGGGGCTTGGGTACAAAGTACTCTCTAAATGTGATACCTGCATTTATACACATAGCTTGGAACGATGACTTGAATATAGACTTTGATGAGGCAACGTGGTTACAAATACGAGAATCAGCGAATAATATCTCAGTCCTGTAACAGGATGAAGAGACTCTGTCTACGGATCACATGAAATAGTTCTTAAAAAGTTGGGTGGCTCTGGCTCTGAATCGGTTATCAGGCACTTCGATTCCCGGCTCCTCTAGGCTGCATGTTGTAGTGTCCTTGGGAAGGTACTGAACCCCAAATTGCTCCCGAAGGCTGCACCATCGGCTGATGAGCAGTTGGCAGCTATGGCAGCTAATGCCATCAGTGTAAGAATGTGTGCGAATGAGATATGTAGTGCAAAAGCGCTTTGAGGGGTCTGAAGACTAGAAAGGCGCTATGTAAGTACAGTCTCTTTACCTTTTAGTCTGAATTATGTATAGAGAGTCATCCTGAGGTTGGCAGTTTCATTCATCGTGCATGAACAATGGGAGAACATAACAACTTCTATGTGACCTTACTTTCTGTACGAGAAAAAACATATTGCTGTGGTGACGCAAACCTCCAACACTGGCTACGTGGCACAAAGCTATTTTCGATATGTTACCTATGGAATATAAGTGCATGAGTCAGGTATTCTATAAGATTTGGTCCCCGAAATGTATTGGTACTTGGGTAACATTGTATGAATACATAACTGACTTGCTGTAAGGGTCACACTGGACTACAACACATGAGTGCAGTACAGAAATATAGAATTTAGACCGTCTCCAATGGATCTGCATTTTACTGATTTTGTTCTTTTATTTTGTTACTATTCAAGATCACACGAAGCTTCGAGGGTGTATTTCTCTTTCCTATACGGCGAGTATACAACACAAAAGTCTATAGCGTACATTTACTTCCTCATTCACAAATCAGCAAAGTCAATTCAGGACAGAGCTTGTGCAATAAAGTGAACAAAATAGAAGTGCCAGCAAACTTCGCCAGACGAATCAATAAGCACCCTCCATCATTATTAGGGTTTCTGCTTCGTGGAATTACTTCTGTGCTACCATTTGTACAACCGAGAAAAAATGTTCTGACTAGTAAATCACTGGAAGATATAACTGTCTACTGTGTAACACGGAATAAGGGATACAGCATTCGAGAAGATTTATGACAGACAGCGAGACAAAGCTACTCACCAGTGCAGCTTCTCAGATCAGGCATCAGGGCGTAGCCACTGTGGCAGCTGCACTCGTAGCTGCCCTCAGAGTTTGTGCAGAAAGTCTCACAGCCGCCATTCTCAATGGTGCACTCGTCGATGTCTGATAAAAACACGCCGTTACGTGTGCTGCTGGTATTCCACTTTCACCAAAAGAATATATTTGAAATGAAAACTCTCATTTATTGTGTTCGATACGCACCAATACAATCCAGTTTGTTCTCGGTGGATTTGTATCCCGTGTCACAGGTACACTGGTAGCGGCCAATCAGGTTGACACATTGGCCATTCCTGCACAGCCTGTCGCTCAGCTCGCATTCATTGATATCTGTGGAAGAGCAAAGCAATGATCACATTCAAATTCATGAGGATTACCCACTTGTTTACTGAGCTGCTGAAATCATGTGAAAATACTTTAAACTATGTAGTAGTGAAATGTGGAGTTAAAGGGTTAAAGAGTTTTCAATCCAAGATTTTTTTGGGCGGTCCTAACTCATGGCTCGATGACATACTGAGGCCCGAGCAAAACCTCGTGCCCCCTAGCTCAATAAACCATCAGTGCATTAGTACCTGTGGTTCTCCGTTTGAGAGTTATTACACTTAATCACACTCAGTTGCTACAGCCTCTGCTTGCAGCCTGCAAATGCATCTTTCCTGGATGAAGCAGCTCGTTTTTTTTTTAAATTTAAATTCCCCAGAGATGAAGAAGAAGTTGGCAATATTTTGTGAAGGGCCATGTTGACGGAGAGCTGAGATGGATTAAAACCAACACCAAACCCCTCTGCAGTGACCATTTTACACCGACTGGCTTCACAGACTTTCGTCATAGACAGCTGGGATTATAGGTCAGCACCTGAAGGTACCAGTAGCATGCTGATGATTGGAAGTCCTTGGATATGAAATGCAAGTCGGAATATAGTAAATTAAGCAAGCCATGTGCTTGTGGGTGATTAGAAATTTATGTGACATTTTTTCTTGATCAAATAATTCATTTGGTCCATAAAATGAAAAGAAATAATGAACGAAAGGCCTATAACTACAAAAACACAAAAACAAAGTGAATTTCCTTATTTTGTCTGACCAACAGACCAAAACCAATAATATTTAGTTCCTAACCATAACCCAGTGATTTGGGCATTTTTGGTTAAAAAATGAATTGACTGATTCACCATTGGCGCTCTTGCTTACTATTAAACTGAGAAGCAGCCTGAGACAAGTGGATTGCAGTGGAGAACACTAATCAGTGTTCAAACGTTTCATGATGGATTCAGGATCTAATGGCCGTAATTACGACATTTCCAACAAAGAATGACATCACGGCACACACTGTATTACACCCATCTGTATGAACTTTGCCGTATAACTACATTTTATTATCATTTCAGCACTCCATCATGTTACTTCACCAGAGATAATGAAGACTCTGGTCCCAGAAGGGATGAGGTGGGCAGTTTTGTATAATGCCTTCATTGTTTTTATTACTTTGGGTGGTAAAAACGAAAATAAATGAGCTTAAAGGCCAGTGATTAAGCATTAGGTCATGGACTGAAACCTTCACGCACAGTGCGCTGCATGAGGTCATCAGAGTGACGCCCAGTGAATTATGCGTGATCAGCTCAATGCTACAAGATAAACATGAGAGATGTGAAACTATAGAAACCACTGCAAAAGTGACTACTGTGCTGCTTCTCCAGTCAACTACGAGCTCAAGTAACCAAAAAAAAAAAGGTAACAGCCAACGTGTTTCAGCACAGAGCCACAACAAGATGGCTGAATCTGTGTCAACGAGAACTTGAGGCTGCATCCCCCAAAAAAACCTGACATTTCAGAATAAAAGCACACAATGAAATGCTAGATGAGCAGTAAAAGCTACATAAAGTCACAAAATATCCTCGAAGAAATCATTTAAGACCTGAACAAATATTTAAATTCACAAAAATCTAAAGCTCTCTTTTGCTATCTAACTACAAAAACTCTCCAAGTGGACCCTCCTTAGTGCACACGTATCAACAAACACGCTAGTCTAAAGTTCATACTAGCCCATTTATCATCGAATATATATATCACGCACATCCTCAGATCAGACTCAAACACTCCTACCCCACACAGAGCCCCAGTGAGCCCACACACGGAGGCAGATGGAGGGGGGATAATCCAAAGCTCCCTTGCTCTTCATCTCCGTGACAGCATCTCCACTTACTTTTCTCCTTTCTTTCATCTCTCAGGAGGAAAAGGGTTCAGAGAAGAAGAGTTCAGACTTCATTACTCACCTAGACACGCTGACCCGTCGGTTGCGATCTCATGTCCTTCTGGGCAGACACACTGGAAGCTTCCCTCCGTGTTTACACAGTCACCACCGCGGCACAGCAGAGGGTTCCTCTCGCACTCGTCGATGTCTGACGGTAGAAGAACACACACAGAAACAAGTATATTTATATATCGTATACAATATTTAGTGTTACGGTTTAGGCTCTGCAAAACTTGGTTGTTAGAAGTAAATATTGTTATTATCCTTCTTTATGTGACTGCGTGTAAAAGAACACGAGCAACAGCTCGTGGCCGTTAAGAAAAAAAATCGACTGATGGTAACAAAAATACTGTTGCTTGACTTGTTATTTATTTTTGTTAGCCTGCTAACGCAGTCAGAACCAATAGTTTATCATTGTAACCGTGCCCACAGTATTTCCAGTCCAGGCTGCATTTTTTGCCGCAGCGTGCAAGTCAATTTTGTCTCGCCAATTTTGGTCTAATGGCGGCCATAGGCCAACAAAAGTATTGAGACTCTCCATTTTGTGTGAACGATTACTCCCAAGAATTTAATCAAACGGCGTCAAAGGCGGACCAGAACAGAAATAGAGCATTAAGTATTTTCACAGATGGCAGAACATTAGAAGTTGTAGCTGCATATAAAAATCATTTCGCCCGGGCAGCTGATTGTGTGTCCCTCGCATGCAGGTCAAGTATGTCATAAAGAACAATTATCTTTAAGACTTTATGGAGCATTTTTTGCGAACCGATTGTGACGACACTTGGGCTGCGCGGACTAGACTCTTTCAACACCCCACAGGGGTTTAAACAAAGTCCATTTAATTCTCCTTCTCCCTCTCGCGCACACACATATAGAGACAAATGCACACAGCCTGGAAATTTCAGATTACATCAGCCGTCTAAACAGTGAGTTCCAGGTCTGGCATGTTAGTCTAAGCACCTCATCCAGAGTTTATGGCCCCAGAGGGAGCCTGGAGGAGATGGCTGGGTTGTGATTGGGACCGGGGTTGTGTGGAAGGCTTTCCCTATACTTGGAGACCTTTATAGGTTGGCAAAGCTCGCTGCTCTCAGATGCTGCCACTATAACAGGAGAGTTGTTAAGGAGATCAAGTTTCTCACTCATGTCCTCCAAGACTAAATGATTTCATATGAGAGCGTGCTGTCTCTGCGTGTGACTGCAGCAAATCATCTCAAGCCGAACAGGTGATTCAACGTATGCATTGTTTTAGTGTCTGCAGGTGTTGGGGTGCGAGGATTTGTCACTCACCCATGCAGTTTTTCATCATCATGAAGCCGCTCTCGTAACCTTCGAAGCACTCGCATTCAAAGTCTCCTGGCGTGTTGATACACCTGCCCTGGCCGCACAGGTCCGGAGAGATGCGGCACTCGTCGATGTCTACGGGAAAGAAATGCAACAAAACTTCAACATGCACGCACGCAAAGAAAATCATTTGGAGAGCTCCTCGTGTTTGTTAGAAAACATAGAGATATAATTTTTAAAAAACCTGATAACACTCGTGTTTGCAGGGATTTTCACTTCAGTAACAAAGTGACTTAACACAGACGAGTTCAGCTTTAAGGCATGCAATAAGATGTAGAGCAAACAAAGCATAAAAGTACACAATATTTAACAAAAGGTTACTACATGAAAGAGATTAGGAGATGAATTTAAGTATGATTTAGGCAGCCTTGGCTCTTCAAGGCCTGATCCGCTTTTTAATTTAATCCACATTGTGAAACACTTAACGCAAAGATTTCAGGGCTGGGATCTCAGTCATATGGGGTTAAAAGGTCCCAGATATCATTTACTTAGCAAGAGCCTATAAATTATTTCAGAATAAAGCCAAAGCACTGGCATTAAAACTTAAAATGATGTGTGCACATTTCAGCAGAGCAGTAATGTAGCTAACCAGACTACAGGGACCGGCTCCAACAAGTCCAAAAGCAGCCAGACTCCCATTAGACTGAATGAGCTGAATGTAGGCAAAGGCTTTACACCACTTTAGTGTAATTAGTGTTGGCAGAGGGATTCAGAAAGGGGCTCTGATGAAGAATGGTCAGACTTGTAAAGATACAATGGAGCTGAGATATTGTCATAGCTGATGTTGTGCAAACATTCCAGCCAAAATAGCAGCTACACATATGTCTGCTCTCACAGATAGACTAGTTAGATTGAACAGTGACAATGTGCCGATCACACTTTTCCAGAGTCAGATCTAGCTTCACATTTCAGAAGCTGGAGTCATCAGTTGTTTCATATTTTTTTGCCTAATAAATACCATAAAAGATGGTTAAAAATCAGTTCTACTACTCACCCGTACAATTCCTTTCATCGGAGTCCAAAGCATAGCCGTTATCGCAGCGACAGCGGAAGCTGCCGATGGTGTTTCTACACCTTCCATTTGAGCACAGCGTGTTTATCATCCTGCATTCATTTATATCTAAAGTGTGGAGCAGAGGGGTAAAAGACAGGTGAGAGACTATCAATGAAACAACCCAGGCGGTCGCCGGAGTCTATGGAAGGCAGAATACCTTTGAGGAAGGGTCTGCCGTTGATGAAGTCGCCCCTATGCGAGAAGCCTGGGCCGCGAGGACAGAGCTGTGTATACTCCGGAGAGCCCTTCTCTGGACATTCGTCACATTCAGGACCCCAGGCTACACCCACCGAGCAGCAGCAGGCGTCCACGCGATGCTTCCCTGAGATGGGAGCCCCACAGCGCTCATCCTCGTGGGTGAGGTAACACTGCTCCGTACGCAAGTCTGGAAGCCACAAACACATTTATTAGATATATTTAGATATTTAGACATTAAGATGACATCGGTACTGCTACACATACACCCGGTACCCACCAATGCATGTCCTGCCACTGACATCCACAGTCATTCCTGGAGGGCACTGGCAAAAGAAGGAGCCCGGCGTGTTGATGCATTTGCCGTTGACACACACTCCGGGAAAGACTTGACACTCATCCACATCTGACAGATAAAAACATCAGCAACAGGGTCACACGATTCGAATGCAACGCAGGTGTGAACCTCCAAATCTACGCGGCAACAAAGAAAACCTTCTTACCTTCACACACATTTCCTTTGACTCTAGCAAAGCCTTTTCCACAGATTGGATCTGCAAAACACGACGTCAGTGTGTCAGTCAATGCAGTTAAAATTATCATGCGGTTCAGGAAAATGTGCAAAGTGGAGCATGTTGATCGTCTCACCCTTTTCACATTTGGCACACGGGCTGTTCCAGGCTTCTCCCAGTGTGGCGCAGCAGTGGGATTTGAGCGTAGCCCCGTTTATGTTGACCTCACAGCGATTGTTGACCATCTTCAGCCAGCAGGTGCTCTTGGTAGTCTCTGTTTTATGAAACGAGCCTCGTAGTTAGTAGACATTCAGCTACACGGGGCTGATACGTGTTATCTGGTGCCAAAATTCTGTATTTTAAGCATTTTGTCAGTTGAAGTACTGTTTTGGTAATATATCAAACAACATGCTTGCTTACCTATACACTCCAGCTTCGTGCCGTCCAGTGTACTGCCCGTTGAACACAAACACACAAAGGACCCCAGGGTGTTCTTACAATCTCCATTAATGCAGGGATTCGATTTACACTCATCCACATCTGCGGGAGACAAAAGGCAACCGTATGATATTTCCATCTCTTTTTAATGCGACTAAGCAGACATCGTACACGCAGTGACGAAGTTTCTGACCCTCGCAGACGTCTGTCTCAGAGTCAAAGACGTATCCTTTGGGGCACTGACAGGTGAAACTGCCCGGTGTGTTCCTGCACAGACCGTTTTCACACAGCATCCTGTTCATCAGACACTCATCGATATCTAAAGAAAAAAAAACAAACATACGGAGCGACATGATGACTCTCCTCACGCTGGCTTCTCATATGGCCGCCGTGCACTTTCATTTTAGGACATTAGAGAGCAGTTTAACCTACCGATACAGTTTTTGCCCGTCAGGTCTACCTCAAAGCCTTCATTGCAGGTGCATTTGTAAGTCCTCAACATATTCTCACACACCCCGTTCTGGCAGATGTCGGGGTCGAGGGCACACTCGTTAATATCTGAGAAGGAAAACGAATGACCAGTTGAGTGATAGCAACAACCGCATTTACTGCAGATGACCCCGTTTGGTTGAGCTTGCGTTCGTTACCTCTTCCATCGCCGGATATGCCGCCGCCATTGGGGCACAGAGCCAGAAACTCAGCTGCAACAAAACACACACAAACAGTTTGGTTGATAAAAAAGATGAAATAACAGCGTTTGAGAAAGAAGCATGACATTTGCCAGATTCAAGGAAATCTCAAACCAAAACATTTAATACCATGTAATTATCCATTTCCATGCTTTCTCATTTAGGCCTGGTGTATATTAAACCATCGCCTTAATGTGGTGCAGCTCTGGCGTCTTTTGATATAGAAACTTTAATTGGCAGGACTAATGAGAAGTGACTTTATGATATGTGTGTGTGTGTGTGTGTGTGTGTGTGTGTGTGTGTGTGTGTGTGGAGGCTGTCCATGTCTCCTAACTGTGGGCGTCTCTGTCAAACAACACAGCCATGACTCCTTCACTGTTATTCTGTAATTTATGAAACCCAAGCTGTTATGTCAGAGAAGACAAAGCATCCGATCCGGTCATCCTGGCTCTGACAGGTGTGTTTTGAATTAAACACAAGTTGCGTGTGTGTGTGTGTGTGTGTGTGTGTGTGTGTGTGTGTGTGTGTTAGGCAGCAGGAGGCGGCTCCATATGCGTAAAGGGTGGAGCGATTTGAATATCCGTACCAGAGCTTTGTGGTGGGCAGGGTTGGCAGGGCTCTCCATAGGCGTACTCTGTGTTGGCACAGCAGCACTCCGACTTGGTCACAGCTCCAAATAAAGGCCTGACACACTGTCCTCGCTTGTAGCCACCATAACACGAACTCCGCATATGTGTGTCTGTTCGGGACAAAACAAGGCAGGACGGAGTGTATGAGAAACAGAGATGAGAGACCTGGAAAGAGGCTGGAGTTCGAACAAATGAGAGAGAGAGAAAGAGGAAGGGAGGCGAGAGTCCGTGGCTCCAATAAACAACAACACCAGCAAAACAAATGGTTGTTCTCTCTCCATAACATCCAGGGATTTGAGGCATTCTCCTGCGCTGATATCATTCCGACAAATACTCACACAGACCGAACAACAGCTTTTCAACTCTTCCCACACAATACACAAAGAAAATGTAATTTGAGGGACTTCAAGAATGTTGAAAATAAAGACATAAACAGATCTCTGGTCTCAGAGTACCAGTCCAGAGGAGTGGAGCACAAGGCAGCAGGAAGTCAATATTTATCAAAATTAGTGACAGGTTAACAGAATTAAGTGTTGGTAATGTTTATTGCAACGTGGCTATTATCTGCTTTGTCACATTCGGTTTTGCTTATTTTATCACTGAACTGGAAAATATTTGTGCTGTGGCTATTCTGGTTAAACTATGTAGACAGTTTTGAGATTAATCCTTAAAAGAATGCTCGCTCTAACCTTTTGCTTCGAGAAGTGGGACCAATATTTTGACAAACGCCTTGTTGGCTAAAAGAGCCACATGGACACCTATGGAAGAATTTAACAGAAACCTAAAGCTGAGTCATAAACGTAGACTTTTTCGCAGGGAAATTAGCGAGCACATGAATCACTCCTGGGAACAAAAGATTTACTCACCGACGCAGACACGTCCATCCAGGCCCACCGCCATCCCGGCCATACACTCACAGCGGAAGGATCCCTCCGTGTTGACGCAGTGGCCGTTCATGCACATGCCTGGAGTCTCGCACTCATCAATGTCTAGGAACAGATACACCATCACATCTTCAGACACTTCCCTTCACACAATGAATGGTAAGAGGCAATAATCTATTCAAATAAACCTGCTCAAGCGGCGGTTATCAAAGTCCTCGGGCGCTTGATTCATTAAAAAGTGCAGCCAGAACTGTTTTTATGGCCTCTACTAAGAAAACATTCTTTTCCTTCCTCTTCATCCCATCAGCATATTACAATAATTATCATAATGAGCATAAACAATGATATGCACGCATAAGTGTGTGTTTATGCGTGTGTCCTGTCTCGGCGTGTTGGGGTGGGGGGGTCAGACAGAGAAATGATGAGGCCCCCGGGGCCCCTTTAGACTACACATTTCATTAATGACTGCATACGTCAGCACGCTTCACCCACACCCTGCTCTCCTATTTATTTATTCTGCTGTGACTTAACCAGGTCAGTGTCTCTGAGATCAAACGTCTGTATCTGAAGCCATGTGGAGCAAGATGGCTGCAGGTCACACACACCGAAAAAGCTCTTCACTTTAATGATTTAAACATTACAATCATTTCAATCCCGTCCGATGTTTGACGGCGTCGCTGTGGACGACGTCCGTAAACGACAAATCGGTTGATCGATCGATCCGCGACTCACAAGTTTTGTGTCTCTGAATCAAACTGGTGTCTATCGCAGCATGTTTTGTCAATTTCAGGAGAAGGCCAAATCTTTTTTTCTTCTTTCTTTCTTTGTGCTGAACAAGTTTAGGAAAGGCTGTCTGCTAAAATCTCAAAACAGGCGGGCCCCAAATATCCACATGTCCAGCTGGCCTGCCAGGATGCTGAGGGATTTTTCCAGGGCTTTTAGGGGACTTTTTGGCTTGAGCGCTAAGACTCACATTATAGAACTACTGACATGACAGAGAGGCAGCCACCTTTCAACCTAGTCGAAAATACAGGTCAAGAAGAACAAGTTGATCTAATAATCTGTGGTTCTTTCTGAGAAACACACCTACACACATGCGTCCACCGGCGTCCAGCAGGAATCCGGGCTTACAGATGCATTTGAAGCTGCCGTCTTCATTGATACAGATACCATTGAGGCACATGTTCCTGATCAGACACTCATCCATGTCTGTGAACGGACATAAAGAAATGATGACAGACTGACAGCGGCGCATTTAGATATGAAGTCACAATCACTGAGCAGAGATAAGCCTACATGTCGGTTTACATCAGGTTGACATGGAACTTGCAGTGGCAAGCAAAAAGCCTCCTCCTCCTCCTCCTGCATTCAAGGACGCTCGCAAGTTGGAGAATCCAAAGTTGGCTGCCAAATCATTACACTGGCAAGCTACATGTGCTGTCAGAAAATCAAGTCCAGAAGATAAACACTAAGCCAACATAGGAATCAGGAAATTCTGGACTAAAAATGTTGCTTTTGAGCAGCCAACTCTATAATTTTGGATTTTAGAGCATTCTTGAACAGAACAACAAATAGTTCAATACAATTCATGACTAAAACCTCAATAATATAATAATATAAGGCTCGATTAGAAGTTTATAGCTGTTCCAACAGCCACACCCTCTCAATCATACATCTCATAGGGTATGGGGTGGGGGGTTTCCAAAGCTAGTCGACTGTTCAACAAGCTGCACACTGGCCGCCTGAATGGCAACAGATGGACTATCTTAACCAAGTGTACCAAGACTTGGTAGTTTTCTTAAAATGGATGCCTGCAAGGTAAGAAGTAAATTTGCACATATTAATAATATAATATGGAAAAAGGTTGGTTGTAACATAAAAATGTACATATTTTGCAGTTAATGGGGTGAAACACATGAGACCACTAGCATGATCATTTAAAAGGCCGTCTAACACGGCGCCACCTCCAACGGCTCCACGGTCCATCAAACATAAACATTACGCATGCTGCGGTTATTACATAAAATGACCCCATTTATAGATTTCTCAACTCCACAAATGCAGATGTCTGAACTTGACGGACCTTGACAGTTTTTGCCGTCCGCTGAAATCTCGAATCCAGCGTTGCAGACGCAGTGGAAGCTGCCCTCGGTGTTCACACAGCGGCCGTTGTTGCAGATACGGCCATTGGCCACACACTCATCGAGATCTGGCAAACGGATTGTACAGTAAACACATACATCCTCTCAAAATGTGTGTGTACATGTAGCGTGTGTGTGTGTGTGTGTAACCTCGGCACTCTGTCCTGGTTGCAGTAGTCTGGAATCCAGCAGGACACTGACAGATGTATGACCCGGGGGTGTTCACACATTCTCCATGTGCACACGGGTTTCTCTCACATTCATCATCATCTGGAGAACAAACATAAAGCTCATAAACCTTCGTGTACGTCCAGTTTAGTGCTCAACAAACTGTCAAAAAACTTACCGATGCACTCTCCTCTTCCATCCAACCTGAAGCCCATGTTGCACTCGCAGCGATATGCACTACCCGCCATGGGGATACACCTGCCATTGAGGCAGAGGTTGCGGTAGGCCTGGCAAATGTTGGTGATATTCTGGGTTTGGATAATGAAGGGACCTGAAAGATGCACAAAAAAACATTTATCATTATGGATCATAAAATCCACAGCATTGTTTTTTTTTCTTGTTGTCTTTATTTGTAAGATATTCACAAACTCACTAGCATTGTCAGGCAGTGTACTCGCTACATTTGCACTTCTCTGAGGTCTGGCATGACGCAGTATCAAAAAATGATCTGACTTTTCATAAGGAAACTCTGCCAAGCATTCTTGAAAAAATGTTTCAGAAGGAAGTGTCATTGTGGAAGTTTTTGTACATGGCTAATTAAACTCTCGATCTGATTTGCAAACATGCAAGATGTTTTCTTTCAGATAGGACATTTTCTGCTCATACTTCACAGCAGTGTCCAGATGACACAAGCAGTGTTACATGAGGGCACAATGAAGGTCGAAGTTTTCCATCATTAACATGTAGTTGTTAGCTGGAGGGCGTGGGCTGCGATTGCTCAAAACTGGGATTTTGAACATGGCGTGCCCAGTGGGAGGTCGAGTACTGCACATCCACTGAGTCAGAGCAGAAAGTATGAGTTATGTGCAATTACGCCGCGCGTCAGCTCGAAGACGTCATTTTATGAGTGGGAATGTGAATCAAACACCAGGAGAAAGAAGGATCATACCTGGTGGAGGAGGCTGGATAGGGAGGCCTGGATACGGTCCTGGGATTTGTGGGACCGGAACTTGAGGTTGCACCGGAGTCTGACCTGGATTGGGAATTGGACCAGGACCTTGGGGTTGACGAGGATATGGAACTGGATAGATGACAGGTAAGTCCGGGCCGCCTGGGACACGACCAGGTATCGGCCCTCCTCCGTTCCCATCAGGTATCTGGATGCACAGCTTCTGATGCTCTTCTAAAATGAGTGCATGTGAAAAACAACAGGAGGTCAGCTCTCTGACAGCGTTGAGATGCAGACGCATAGAAAAATGTAAAGCCATGTGATGGCGAGCGACCACACCTGTTCCACGAATTGGACACATTTCAGGAGTGGATCCATCGGACCAGCAGCGTCCGGTGTCACAGCAGCACTGCATCTTGGTCAACAGCTGTGAGTTTTGGTTGGCACAGCGCCCGTTCAGCAGGCTGGCGTAGCAGTACCCACCGCGAGCATCTGTGGGAAACGACACAGCACGAAGTCTGTTAAACTAACCGCGTTGTATGGATTATGGAATGTGTTGTCTGCATGTTGAGCGAAACTGGCAGGAGTACAATCAAAAAGCAGTCGTCATTTGCTTCACATTTTCCATCATTTGGAAGATGGAAGCCACTTCCAATGGTCATCACTTCCTATTTATGAGAACCATTCCTGCATCCTGGAGTTTCTGGCACTGAGCACCAGCATGACTAACACTCAGGTTCCCTATTAACATAAATATATCATGTCTTGTTTCACACCCAGCCCATCCTGCGTATTCACATGGAGAAACTGACAAGCTACGCTACTGATTGCTTGGTTTTAGCTCGACGAGATGTCAGGAAAGCGTAGAGTTGGTCAGAGGAAAAAACATTTGGGCCCTTAAGGGGCAGAGTAGATGTTAACTCGAGTGTTGTTGCATGGGAAACAGACTAAAATGTTTGGCGCAATAGTTTTCTGGAGCGAAAGTCTCAGACATTCCTTCCTCGCAAACATCCTCTCCTAGGGGGGTAATGAGAGCGTGCGTCCGCATATGTTTGTGTGTGAATGCATGTGTGTATGCATGCACGAGGGAGTATTTGCGTGTACGTCTAAATGACTATTCTGACCCAAATTCCTACTCTGGTCTGTTTTGGGTCAAACTGAGCTGAACTTGCAAGCTTTACAGGCTTTTCTGGTGATTGTGAGTATGCGAATGTGCACACTGTTATCAACTTCCCAGGATGTGGACTGTTCGGTGACACACATGCACACACTTTGCACTGTTCAGGCACACTGACAGACACAAGATGACTTCACTTCACATTCTCTCATCATGTCCCCCTCTCAGTTTAAAGAGACTATAGCTCATTGTTGTGGAGCTAAAAACAAGTAAGTAACTACTGACCTAAATTCTACCAGCTGGAACATTGGACAGATTTCAGTTCTTTCTGCTCTCGGTGCCAGGCACAAAGGGAGAAGAACCAAAATGGGGTGGAAAAAGTAAGGAGAATGAGGCGGCACCTTTTTTGCTCAACTGCTTTCTCTTATATACCTAACCGAGTAACAATTAACCAGAGCAAATACGTCGCAATCGGCGTGTGACAGCCACTATGACACAGGACTCACCTATACACCTTGATCCATCCACGGATGAGTAATATCCCTGGGGACACTTGCAGAAGTAGCTGCCAGGAGTATTAGTGCATTCACCTATACAGAGACCCGGTATGTTTGCACACTCATCCAGATCTACAGAACGAGGAGAGGAGAGGAGAGGAGAGGAGAGGAGAGGAGAGGAGAGGAGAGGAGAGGAGAGGAGAGGAGAGGAGAGGAGAGGAGAGGAGAGGAGAGGTGAGGAGAGATTACATAAAATCAATCAAAACATTACATTGCCTCCCTTTTATGTCGCTAAAAGCTAACTGGCCGACAAAAGTGACTGAAAACTTAACTTGAAATGTGAATGTCTTCAGGAGTGACTAGAGCACATGTTGGCAATGACAATGGAAACAAGCCATTGTCACAGGATATTAAATCCAGGGGCCTGCTCTTCTGTTAGCACCGTTAACCACCGAGTGCACATCATCACGCACAAAGGAATACACTGTAACTTAGACCCGTTTGAAAATTCTTTTACACAGTCCAGAAGTTTTCCGGCAATTATTTCTGGGCATAAAATAGCACATATTTTACTCGGCAAATGAGTGCCACAAAACCCTGCTCAGTCTGTTTCACCAGAGTTAAACTTGGTCTGGAAATTGTCATATTCATGTCTTAATGAGCCAATATTTTTCATAGGCTAACTGTGGGTCTTTATTTGTGGGAGGACAGAAGTGATGCAGAGAGAAAGATTCAGGCAGAAACATTAAAAACAATATTGTGAGTCTTTCAGTGGCCACAATTATAAAGTGAGAAAAGAGTGTAATCATTTCTGTAAGCCTGTAAGTCTTTTCGCAGATCTTCACTGACTGTCTCTCGATTCATAGCGTGTACTGACATACCTGGCTGAGTAGCTATTTAACTTAAGAACCGCAGACGCTGTGGCTACATAGCCTTTAGCTAAAACACAAGTGCAGATATTTATTTAGATATTTTCATAGGATTTTACATGAAAGGACCAGTGTGCGAGATTTAGTGGCACCTGCAGTTGCTGCATTGCAACCCCCTCGTTTCACCCTCCGTTCCAAGTACGAAAGAGAGACTGGAAAATCTGAAAAACGGTCATGCCAGTCCAAGCAACGCTGCAGCATCGAAACCGCTGACAGACTTAAATGAAAGCAATTGTGCGTTTTATTGCTCGCAAATGCAACATTTCATTTGTGCGAGTTAACTTCTTATAGACTCGCTTTAACCGTGTTTCTTTCAAGCCAGCAATTAAGCATTAAACGAGATTACTGAAAGAAAGCTGAGTGCCACTTCGGTTTAATTAAACATATTTCAAGGGAAGGGCAAAGTGGCTTATGTGTGGGCTTTCCCCACAAAGTAATAATCAGGAATACCGCGACTGAGGTGAAGTTAACCGCAACTAGACGGATGTGGCCGTTAACTCTACTTTCACATTCTTAATTAGGGAACTTTGAAAATAATCTTTTTATCCTGCTCTGTCATCGAGCTAACACTTTAAGTCTGACATTTCACAGTTTCACAGTGATGACTGCTATCTTGATTCTTACCTTCACATTTCTGTGAGACCTCGTTGAACTTGTGCCCGGCGGGGCATTTACATTCAAAGGATCCCACTGTGTTGATACAGTTTCCTCCTTGACAGATGCCAGGGATGGCCTGGCACTCGTCCACATCTGTACATACACAGCATACAGTTAATACACACCCACGGGCACACAGATTCCTTTAATGTACAGAAGAGAAATTACACAGAAACGGTAAAATAAACTTAGTACAGGGGCAAGAGGGCAGCGCGCACACATGCACAGACGTTAACACACAAATCTGCACACGTCTGGATGTGCATGGATAGAAATTGGGTCTGTTTTAACAGTCTGGTTCTGACTTTCCTGCGATCAACAGAGTGACAAGGGAAAAGAGAAAGAGGGAGAGGAATGTCTCCTGCAGGAGGAACAGTAACTGAAGCCAAGTCGACCAGGGAAGAGATAGAAGGAGGGAGGGAATTAGAGAAAGGTCCACAGTCAAACAGAAAGGTTACAGATGAAAACTGTGACTCTGAGTTACATCGGTGATTAAGTTCAACTCATTTAATGGATCTGACAGACTAAAACGTAGGTTTCAGGCCGAACACCTCCAGGAGGCTGTGACCTGATGCAGTCTCAGAGTACTCCATGTTCCTCTGGGTCCTGGCTCAGGTCTGCCTCCCCTGCAGAGGTTCTGATGTTGTTGGGTCTGGAGCAGGCAGGCAGAGGGCCGTCTTACCAGAAATGAGCTCTCCCACGTGGCACCGCCACTGACCCGTGTTACTGTTACTGACAGTCCTGCCACAGCGGGTGTCTGTGGGCATTCCATACACATGTGGGAGGCACTGCCACCCACCCCAATTTAACCCAATTAGAACTAATCCCCTGGGGAGGGGGTGATGGGTAGAGATGAGGGGATGACAGAGGTAGCGGGGCGAAGGCAGACAAGAAGGGAGAAGGAGTTAAAACGGGCGGAGAGGATAGAAGCAACACTTTACTCGGGGAAAGGAGAGGGGGGAGGGAGAGTGACAGAAGAAAAAATAGAGACAAAAACAGAAAAGGAGACAGACACGCTGAGGAACAGACTTTACCTTGGCACGCCCCGGTGCGGTGGTTTGGTATGAACCCTCTTCGGCAAGGTTGAGGCTGGGCAGGGCACATCTCACAGGGGTGACCCCATGCCCGTCCCACCGTGGCGCAGCACAAAGTCTTTGTGCACACAATGCCTGTGAGCTGGCCTTGACACATCTGGTTATTCACCGAGGCGAAGCACGGCCCAGTGCGGTAGTCTGCAGAGACAAAGCAAGAGTTCACGTTTGCGGAACTTTGACTTTGTTTCTTTGTCTTATTTTCGGTACAAACGCGATGCAAAACAGCAACGTTTGGTAGCCGGTCAAGCACGTAAACCAAAAGAGAAATCTGAAAAAACTTCTATTAGTTGATGCATGACAGATCCGGAAAAGCAAAACATTAAATCAGTGAAACATTCAACCAAATCCGTGCTAAAGGAAGCTAAAGCTAGACGCTGAGAAACCTTGAACCTGAGCTGCCTGGCATACCCGAACAGAAACGCTCAAACTGAATGTAATTTTGCATGACATCTACAACTCACTCACATTATACGTGATGAAAGTGCTTCAGAGCAAACAGTAACACACTCCATAAAGAATGCATTGTCTGTTCCTGGCATTTTAATCGGTCTGGCTCTCAGGTGCATTGTACGTGCATGTGTGTGTGTGTGTGTGTGTGTGTGTTAGAGAAAAGCAGAGATAGGGAAAGGGTCTGGAAAACCTTTTAAAGTTGTGTGGGCGGCTGCAGAGAGTAATAGACACAAGCTCGAATAAGCAAGGACACCCAGACAATGAAAAATCAATCTGGTACGTTGTTATATGATCATCGGCTCTTTAGCTACCTGTACTGTGTTTTTAAGGCAAAATGGCACATTCACCATGTAGTGGGCTGCTTTTTATTACTTTTCTCGTAATGCACAATCTAGGGAATAGGTCATGATCTCTAAGGCCGACAGAGGCTGACTGACAGGGCGTGTTTATGGAACACAGTAGGTGATTTCCACACTAGCTCCAGCAGCCTAGAATTAAAACTAAATAGTTTATGATAAATATGAGCTCAAGAGTGTGAAGAAAGTCCCTCCGTGGAGATTTCTCATCTCTCCTCCCCTTTAAACTGGTTTAAACCCAATTCCCTTGATCCCACTGCTTGCATGCATCTAGCCCCTCGCTTCATCCTCTATCCAAAACACCACTCCTTAGTTGCAAACTCCCCACAGATTTAACAAAATCACAGTATCTTATCAGGTGAAGGATTGGGAGATGGTGAAACAGAGATAGGGACAGAGAGAAAGAGAGAGGGGAAAACTCATCCCTCCCAAAAGAATCTGGCCGAGATCCAACGGCAAAAATCATTTCCACATTTCACGGCAGACAACAGACAGCGAGAGGAAAGAGGGAGACCAGTTCCAACAGCGCAGTCGTTTAAAACAAACGAGACATTGTGCGTTTCCCGTGTGGACCGGGGCCCAGCCCAGACCCGTCACGTGCACCACAGCCTCCACGGTCTCTCTGCCTCTGGCACCAGCGCTGTGTGAAACAGAACTGGGTCATCTCTCCTTCGCTTTCTCACTCCCTCCTGCTCAGGCTCTACTGGAGACCAAATGCTTTTGAATCTTAGTCTACGTCTCCTTCAACCCAGAGCTGGAAAGTAACTAAATACATTTACATATGTAGAGCTTTGAGGTACTTGCACTTGACTTGAGTGTCTCCAATGTCTATACCACAACATTTCAGACTCTTAATCCACTACATTCATTTAAAAGCTGCAACAAAGTTACTGTAAATTACGGAAACGTGCTTAATTGCCTTCTTACTGAAAGCACGAGAAGACTGAAACTACTCTCATGTCTGTGCAGTAAATGAAGCTACCTAAAGGAGCTGGTTAGGTTAGCATGCAGTAACATAAAGACTAGACACAGCTAACATTAGCCTAGCTCTGTCTAAAGGTTCATCTTCATAAAGTGGTTGGAAATGGGAACTTTAGTGGTGCAGGGAGGTGGATGTTTCTACTTCTAGAAGTGCCCAAATCTGCAGTTCCTCAAACGTCCACTTGAGGCTGGCTCCAGAGCGAGTCAGTCTCCATAGGCCTCTATGTTAAAATGTCCAACTTCACGGCAGGAATAAACATGTTTACAGCCTGGTGCAATTTCCCCGTTCATGACAACTGTAACTTAACTCACCCATTCAAATGATATTAAGACTTAAAGTTATGCATCATTAATCTGACTGACAGGTGGGTGCCATTACAGATGGCTTGTTTGAGCAACCAGGCTTGGATTAGCCGAGAGTCTGCAGAAAAATAGCGACTGCCAGAGGCACCACACTCACATTTATACTGTCTATGCTGTTTGCTGTCTATGCTGACTTAAGTCAGTCTTTCTCCACCATAACTTCAATTTTAATTTTGAAGAATTTTAAATTTCTTCAAAGTCCGTATATCAGGAATTTATAATTATATATTTTATTGTGACAGCATGAAGTAAAGGTTTTCAGTACTTTTTACTATGTTTAACTATGTTGTACTTTTACTTTTAATTAGGTAATGGATCTGGATTTTCATCCACCACTGCTTTCAGATAACAAACCCAACCAGTTGCCAGGTATCTTCTGTATCTACCAAAAGCCTTCATTATCTACCTTACCTCCAACAAGAAAGGAATACACCTTGTATTGGAAAAGTAATTACAGGAGCGATGGAAAGTCTCTTTACATGGCGCCCATATAAGCTGAGTACGGCAGCCTCTGTAAAGAACTCAAGTTTCTCTTTTCATCAGATTAAGGTTTATGTGTTATTACTGTCGGGCTGCCACACATAATCCATCTGACATAATACCTGCTTATTACAGCTGTTTGCGGAACGGAGCGAGCACTAAAAACACAAAGATCTGAGCACGAAATAAAGGAAACACAAGTGCAACAGTCAGCTGAGGTAAACAGGGAGAGGCGGACAGCTGTAGGGTGAAAGTGGTGTCATTTCATCTGTCATCTTACTGTCTCTCTGTGAACTGCATACAGCTGGGGGATCCACCCATGTCCTGTACATCTGGGAGCAATCGCACGTGTTCACACTCAAACACCACACACACACACACACACACACACACAAAATCTCAGCCAATGTCCCAACCCCTCATCCGCAGTCTAGCCAGAGATGATCTCAAAACAGACCAAAAACGTACAAAACTGTCGCTCTTGTTTCTGCTTTTACTGCTCTACTTTTGGAAACATGTTAGCATATTATCGTAGCCGCTTCAGTGGACGTCTTAATGTGGGAGCGGGTAGTTTGCTTTGACCCTCGTTGGCAAGCGATTTCATGTCTGTGCAGAGGTTAGGGTTACTTTTAGAACACAATAGAAATGCCGGCTTCCTCAATGACCGGTGAGTTTATGCGCAACAACGGCCTTGGTGTGAACAGGAGGGAAGCCCGCCGGGAAGTGGGTCAAAAGAGTTTCCTGGATTAACTCCAAAATGTTTGTACACACACAAAAATCTGTCCACCTTTTTCCACATCCACCCTTCCTCAATCTACCCCTCGCAGATGGTGCTCACAGCGCCCTTACATACCTTAACATATGCGTAAGTCGTGCACATGAATCTGTGTATGTTTGTGTGTGTTATGGGGTCTTATATCTGGGTGGGGCCATCCCTATTGGCCTGTCTGCAGATTTCTCCATCCTCCCAGGACTAACAAGTTGAGCACGCACGCAAACGCACACAAAGACACACACACACATGGTTATGTATCTACTGAGGTTTGCATTGGGCTAGAACAGAGCCTGATAGGGGAAAGTCAGTGAGGCATTAGAGACAAGAGAGCCCCTCAGCTGACTGAACGACTTCCCTCTTGTGATCTGATTGCTGACTTATTGACTGCATAACTCACGTGTTGCCACGTTTGAGGCCAGCCTTTCACCACCATCCCATGTGAACCTGATGCCGTCGCACCAAAAGCTCAACTTTTTTTTTTTTGCTCCATAGCTAAACGTCTCTGCAGCAGAAGCAAAGAGCCCTGCGTGCAATCAGCAGCAGTGCGGCTGGATCTCACCAATCCCACATTCCGACCTAAATCACATTTGTAACCAACAAAGAACACGTTGATGTACCAGGCTGCAGTTTCACTGCAGTCAGCTGTGCCTGGTGGCGGGACCACTGGTCAGCAGATTACCAGTCACTTTGGCAGCATGCAAGCTCAACGTCACACAGCTCTGCAGTAATGATGTGTCTAGGCTGAGCCCCTCGATAGCACCAGGATCTCTTCCACATCCTGAAGTGCGGCTACTTCTCCCCCGGTCAGATCACGTGTTTGTGGAAAACCCGTGTTCTTGCTAATGTGATAAGATCAAGCCATAATGGGGCACGGTTCTGTAAATTGCATTAAAAACAGTGTGGGGCTGAGCGCGCGGTTGTGTGTACACATGTACTTTATGCATGTGCTTGTGTTTGTGTGAGAGCACAATGGCTTTCCCTTGGGAGGTGATGGATCCAAGCCAAGGAAATTCCAGTGAAAGTAACTTAACCCAAAACGCCACTGTATCCATTGGCCTACTTTTCTACATCTCCTATCAGACTCAAATGCAAGACGATAGACCAAATAAAATGAAAATACTCAAATATTATTTTCATTAATGAGTTAATAAAATGTAGTCTCATCAATAAAAAATCATGAAAAAAGCCCAACGTGAACTTCTCAAATCTTCAATTGCTATATTCATTCACACGGCGGCCATTCTCCACTGACAATGTCCTGATGCATTCCAGATTGCACAGCATATAAAAGCATGTTATCATTTCACCGCATCCCAACTGATCAGCAAACGAAAAAGACAATGAGTAGTAAAAATCATTCGGGGGCGGAAGCATCAGGCCATATTTCAACGAAAAGATGAAAAACACATTTGACCACCTGTTAGACAGCAGCTACCGTTAGCATTTAACCACTTCCTGGTACTGTTTGGTGCTGTTACAGACTGCAATAAGGTGGAAATTAATATTTAAATGTCCGACCACTGCCAGTGGCAGACGGCTTGTTTGAGCACCCAGACTTCATTCAACCCACAATCCACATCTTTGTCAGATGATATGATTATGTCCAACCAATAGTCTAAAAACCCAAAGCAGTACATCTTATAATTACAACTAATCTACTACTGTATTACACTATATTATACTAGAAACTGTATATTCAGGACTATGTCATTATAATAAGACCAGTTATTGGCATAGCTAAATGTTGCATTTCAAGGAAACAGTGAAGACGCAATGGTGCAACATACTGCGCAAGATAAATGAAGATGGAAGTTGGTTTCCAAGCAGCTGTTCCCCGAGACACACAAACACAGACACACAACAAAACGTCTGCCTGTTTCACTCACAGAAACACATTTTCACTCGAGCAGACAAGAAACTACCATTCATAAAGCAGCAGACATTGAGTGGCCAGTTTGCATGCTTGTCACCTTACATGGCAAATCAAAGTTGCGGGGAAATTCTTTCCTCATCCATCATTTCTTCAACAGAAACCATAACAGAAAACACAACAGAGATTGTTTGTGTTCCCTGAAAAGTATGAACTTACACAAGATACTGTGTACTTAATTTGAATTCCTCAACAGCCTCACAAACCAGTTGGCCAAGCTTCCACAGGAAAGAGTGGAAACCAAAGTTACAACATGTAGAAGTGTGCTTCAGCAGATAAGGCCTGGCACTAATCCACCAAGCAACCAGATAGTCTCTTAGTTGCAGGGTTGAAGAAAACACAAAAGTAAACCTAAGGACAAGTCTAAGGACAAGACCCGATGGACAGGCCTATGTAGCATGGCCTTGTTAATAGGGACATCAGTAATTAGGAACTCTGTCGCCAATCCAAATATTAGCTTTACAAGGTCACCACTTCAACCTCTACAGGTCACCCTTGCCACAGCCCCCCAGCACATCCACAAAATGTGCATGTGTCACTCACAAACACAGCGCAGGCCGCCCTCGGTTTGCGTGTGCTTGTATACTTTGGAGCCACATGTGCCAGAGAGCAACCACAGGAGGTTGGGAGGTCTTCAGTTAACAAACAGCACACATTTAGAAAGACATTACATTCCCCAGAGCGTCGTTTGAGAGCAGATGTGGAAAATAATGGTCATTTTGGAGCTCAGGCTTGACATGCAAATGTTCCACAACAAACCACATTCCTGGAGCCGATGGCATGAGGAAGCAGGAATCGTCCTCAGTCACAACCGCCATTCAGCATCCAGTCACGTTTTCACCAAAGCAGCACATGTGGCTTTGAAAAGCACTTGAGCGGTAGCGAGCAGTGACAGAGACAGCGTGATGTAAGATGAGTACTGCCGTGTGGCGCTCATTACCTCTCTCGCACTGAGCGCCGGTGAAGCCGTAGGTGCACACACATCTGTTGGGAGCCACGCACCGTCCTCCGTTGAGACAGCCATTTTCACAGACCGCTGGAGAAGAGAAGAAGAGGAAAAACAAACAATGACACACCACTGACGTGAGGACACCACTGTGAATTACACACGATCAATTCAAAGGATATTTCTGGTTTATACAACTCGGGTCTTGTGTTTGTAGCTTCGGCCATCGTTTGTATTGGTTATGATAACAGTGAAGTCACTAAATTGATCGCAGGAATCTGGGAACACAAAGACGCAGCTGAAAATAAAAAGTCAGATGGGGCAAGAAATGAATCAAGAAGTTGGTCTGTACTGTGTAATGTGTTTGAAAGAGTGTGACCAACATGAAGCTTTTTGGGTATTTGACCAAGTGAGTGCTCATATTTGTTGCCGTGTCACACTGCCGCGTTTGCCACGATCACATCTCAACAGCAGGCGGCAACCTCTGTGGCTGTGAAGTGAAGCCAATGCAGAAGGGCCAAAATCTGCAGTTCCTCAAACGTCCACTTGAGGCTGGCTACAGAACGAGTCAATCTCCATAAGCCCCCATGTTAAAATGTAAAACTTCAGAGCAGAAATAAACACGTTTACAGCCTGGTACAAAAGACAGTGTTGCTCACTATAGCAAATTTCCTCGTTCCTGAGAACCAAGGGTGATTTTTTTTATTAACTCACCAGTTCAAATGAAATTAAATAAGTTAATGTATAATTAACAGCATTGCCACTTTGACTGACGTGGGTGCCGTAACAGGTGATCCATCTTTTAGATTAGACAGGAGGAAGAATAAGCGGGACTACCAACATGACCGGAAATTATATTCTGAGCTTGAAAACAGCTCTCCGGAAACCTACGGATGACGTAGGCTGTGACGTACGCTGTCCATTCTTTGTACTGTCATTGCTCAACAAGTATTATTCTATAAGCACAGAGGAAGGATGGCTAAAACTACAAGACTAAGAGCAGCCACACTAGCTCTGTGAGGCTAAACTAAATGCTAATGCTAGCATGGCAATGTTTACCATGTGCACCATCATAAATTAGCATGTTAGCATGCTAATTTTTGCATGTAAATGGTGCTAACCTCAAGCTTAAAAGGAAACATGTTTGGAAATGGAGGTCACAGCGCGCATCTTTGTGTTCAGTAAATCAAGAATGATATTACAGTATGCTGATAATAATGAAGTATGTCACAGTGGTCTTGTGGTATTTTCACAATGATCCTTACGTTGACCGCAGTGGTTTCCCACGTAGCCCTTCTGACACAGGCAGTGGTCCTCCGCACATGATCCGCCGTTCATACACCGAATATTACAGTGCTGGACTGTGGGCAGAACACACACACCACACACACATATAAATTCAGAGTACACGAACACACACTGCAGGTTAGATTTACAACATAAACAAAATGCACTCTGAACTCTGTTTCTTGAAAGTCATACTCAAAGATATAATTTCCAAGAAATTTATGGTGTGCAAACAGATGAGCACACTGGATCGAAGTGCTGTGAGCTGCAAGAGAGCAACATGGACGAGATGTTGACTGTGGACGTCTTCCAAAACACACACGCATACACGTTCGACCCACACACACGTACAGCAACCCACGAGATTGACCACTATTTGCAAAAACGTGATTGCAACATATATCAATTGCTTGGGACGTTTTCAGGAGGTTCTTTGGCTTGGTGTCTCATATTTTTGTACCATGCTAGTTAGTGTTCATTAGTCATGATGAGGAGAAGAAAACTTAAGAAAAAAAGATGCAAACGGCGCAGCGTGGTCTGAACTCCAAAAAAATCGGAGCCAATTATAAGCTCTTAAATTTTTATCCTACAAAGGAAAAGATATGACAAGGCCGCATATTTTCTGTCATCTATCATCTGTCACTGTTTGTCATTATTATTACTGCATGGTGAAATGTTTTTCTTAAGATTACAGTTCCTTTATTTAAAAAAAATAAAATGACAGGGGTGTGGTCCAGTCCGTGCTTTCCAAAAAACACACACTCCTCTTTACATAAATCATACCATTAACGTGTTTACATCTTGGCCTAGTACCAGTAAATCCCCAATCCACACACACACACACACACACACACACATATGACCCATCTGTGCATGCTACATAATAAAAATCCATCAAACTGATGATAACAGGCTTCAAAGGAGTTCACTCCCAGGGAAAGGGGAGGTGCTGTTGAACAACCTGACTTGGATCCACAGGATGGGGCAATCTGGCCGTTGGGACAGGTGCACATGTTGGGTCTGGAGCAGAAACCATCTCCACATGAACTCCGGCAAATCGCTGCAAAGAGGAACATGACACTTGGTCAAACAACAATAAAAACGTCCACTATAAGGTGCAAGATGAAATAAGAGTCCAACGCTCGCTTTATGGCGCCAGGATTTGTCTTGATTGTGCGTGAGAGAAACTTCATGATACGTATCTGTTGTTTGTCAGCCTGTCGGCTCCAGGTTTTCAATTTCAGGTTAGAATTTCATTCAGTGCAACTCAGGCCGTGATCTAAACCTCATACTGAACTCTCGTCGTCAATATTTTAAAACTCAAACACACCACAGTCCAAATATGGCCAAATCGTTCTTTTAACTGTCGCCATGGTTAAGTTATAGAAGCCCACTTGGCAACGTCCTGGAGCTATTTTCTTCTTTGAGTTTTGTTGCCATAAATGTGTACCAGTGTGTGTTTTCAGTCGCTGCTGGTTGTTTTCGTTCTCTTTCCCACTTTCAGACTGTTGTTGGCATGTTCCCCTGCGCCCAGTTCCCAACAGGTAGAGTCCTGCGGCCGCTGACCCCTAGTCCCTGAACCCCACTGCTAAACAATGTCATTAGAGCCACGACAGGCATCCGGCCAGCCGACCAGCCAGACTGCAATCACACAACTCTACAGCCTCTCAGACCTTCCTGTCTACTGAGAGAGAGCGAGAGAAATAGAAAAAAGAAACAATTGCCAGAATACCAAAGCAAACAGACCAACATTAATGACCAATTCCCACTCCTCTTAGGTCATGTTATTGGTTCATCATCACCATTAGCCACACTAAATCACTGAATATGTAAAACGAATGGGTGATAAAACAGTTTTGAACAGTTAATTGGCAATATGTTTCGTTTGTGCCTGAGTAAAGTCTCAGAGATTAGTTAGATAAATATGTATTATTATTATATAACCATCCTAGAAAGGGCAGGTGTATCAGATACACAACATGAGATCAATTGTCAGATTTCTTTATTCTATACAGCTTTTGATAGTCCACCAATGACAGATATGTAGACTGGATATTCAAGAAGACATACAAGCAGCTGATTGGGAAAGGGACCAAAAACAATCCATTAATATGAGAATTAAGTAATTACAATACAGATGGTTAATGAGAATGTACATGACCCCGGTCAACCTAAGCCGTAAAGGAGATGTCATTGTATTGGACTGTACTGACTGACCTACAGAGGAAACACAGGAAACTGAAAAGGTGTGGAAACCTTTAATAGAGTTTCAGTCAACTTGAGTTGTTGTGTGTTGACGTACGTTGTTGAGTGTTTGTGTTTTATTTTATTTATTCACTTGAAATCTTTTGTGGAATCTGTGATTATATAATAATAATTCTAATAATAATAATAGTAATTATTATTATTTGTTATTGTCTATTTGTACGTCTAAAAAGTATGAAAAATTCAATAAAATATTGTTTTTTTTTAAATAAAAAAGATAAATTGTCAAAGCTATGCAGAAAACCTTTACTGGTTTTTGATCTCTTGCATTAGATATTTGCAATATTTAGAAATTACTTTTACGTACCAGTTTTTTTAACCTGTACAAACTTCCTTAAGTGATGGCTGTCAGTGTTGTAATGTTCATTCATTACCTGAAAACTGCAGATTTCATCTGACAGACTGAGTGAACAAGTGCAATGAATAAATAAAAGTTACAAACTCATATCAATAGTCAGCTGTGTTCCTGTTATTAACGTTCACGGTGTTATGTGCAGAAAATGAATGAATATTCAAGTCTGGTTCTGCAGGAGTCACATCCCTGTTGGATTTCAGATACATGCATGTGCTGTATAATGATCTATGACAGGACAGCTCCAATAAAAACAGCAGGGTGCTGCTGGCGATGGTGATGAGGAGCTCCACCTGGTTCTACCTGACCTGAATGTACAACGGTTGTGGAATAATGTGGAGGTGATACTCACGGACAATGCACTGGTTTCCTCCGGTCAGAGTCTTCCAGCCTGGGCAGCAGTAGGCATTGTTCCTTGAGCCACACACATTTGGTCTGTGGAGGACACAGCATCAGGTCAATAAGCAGAGTCACACAGTCACAATCACTCTCAAGTTAAGTTTATCTTATTTATCCAGACATTAATCATAGATGTGTCTCTCTGCTTCACAGTCTGCATGATTTAATCTGTCCTTATACCTTTACTTGCTCTCTATTCAGTGAGGGGAAAAAAATCTCCTGATGATTGACGCTCTCGGCATGTCAGAGCCACTTCAGTCAGATAGCTTTATTTGGTAAAAAAATGTTGTATGACATCTAAATTATGTTCTGATATTATTTATGTGAAAAGCTGGATAGTGGATGAAGCTAAATTTATGTCTCCAGTGTTAGTCTGCCTCGAGTCACGCGGTTTGGTGCAGTTTACGACAGATTTGGTAATGTTGTAATGGGTATTAAAAAAAAGTTGTGGATAAGCATGGCGAGCTATTGACAGTTTTTGACCATAAAAACCAAGTGAAGTAGAGCATAAAGTCGTTAATGGCCCCGGTTGAGATTTACGACTAAGTTTGGATCATCTTTTATGACGCTATGTTATTAATATTTAAATAAATCATCATTCAATTTTCCCTTCCTCATTGCAGTGTGATTACATTAGGCTTTTCACAAGAAGATTGAATTAACTTTATGGACACGAGTCAAAATAAGATCTTCAGAATAAGTGGCCTAGAAATCTCACCGCAGAAATACTTTTTACAGCCCGACCCAGGTGTCGAGGCAAAGGATCGAAACGAAGGCATTCATGGTAAACATTTGTGAGATCAGCAAACACACCGCCCATCACAAAATATAAAAAACATTCAAAGCCCTCAGAAAAGCATAAAATACAGCAGCATAGTATATATTTGTCAGACGTTTTCCAGCCTTTTTTGCTTACTACAAAGCAAATCCAACTTCTGGCCTGATCATTGGTATCATGAGTAGTGAGCAGTTCAGTAGAAGTGTGATTTTTCCTTCTTTTCTACTCCTGAATAGAACAAAATGAAAGTATGTTCACAGAAAAAAGGGTATTATTTCTCACCCCTGCAAATGTAGAAATATTCATCTTGTCACTTTTCGCTTTTGGGGTCTCAAACAGCTGGACTATGCTATGCTATATTATGGTGTGTGTGTGTGTTACTTGCTACTTGCATCTTGCTACTGTCAGGTGCGGCCCGGCATGCAGCATTTGGCACTTCCCAACACAAAAATACTGTCGGCGAGGGAAAATATTATCCTGCTCAAGGTGTTTTAAGAAATCCGATGCACCTGTAAAAAATATTTCATCTGACACGGACGTGTGAACGCCTGAGCCATCCTGCCACCTACAGGTCTGTGACAGGCCTACATACTCATATATGTGAGTACCCACTGGGCATGTACTGAGCCAGGGGTCAGTGTATATACTGTAAACAGATCCGTGAGGTGAATAATGAAGCCTGCTGGATCTCAAAACTCCAAACATTCTTACGGTGGTAAGTCAGTGCGACACAGTGTGCAGCCTGTATGCACTTCCTGCCTCTGAACCCAGATGTTCGGATAAATTAACTTAAAGCATGTCAAATAAAAATGCCTGTGGAGAATGCTCATTGAGCTGTCTACTGTGTGACCTTCATCAGCTGTTTGCTGTCATCACTGGACACAGACATTCTTTCTCTTCTTTTCTTTCTTGCTTTCCTTCTGTCTGTCTTTCTTTCTCCCTCTCTCTCTCTCTGTCTATCCGATCCTATCCTCTCTCACTCTTATTCACATGCACACACGCACACACACACACACACACACGCACACACGCAACCTCTCTCCAGCAGTGACCCACTGTGTACAGCTGCAGATGTGATTTATCCACAACTGGGGTGTGGTGTTTTTGGCCAGAAAGAGGATTAGGCTGCGCTCTCTCTCTCCTTCTCTCCCTCTCCTTCTCTCTCTCTCTCTCTCTCTCTCTCTCTCTATCTCTGCCACAGCCACACACGACCAATGGCCTCCTTTGTTTGGAAGTAATTTATTATTGCAGTCAGCAGGAATGTGATATTCTTGCCAGTATTTAATTACTAAACTTTGCTCCAAACTTCCCATCACAGACAATATCACTCATAGGTTTCATTGTGCCTTATTAAAAGAAAAAACACATACACACGCGCGCACACGCACACATATGCACACACAAGTGTTTTCTGACCTTCAGTGATCATGAAGGACCAACAGGTTTTAACATAAGACGAGCAGACACCTGCTCCAAGTCAAAAAATTAAATGCACAAAAGATGCTCATTAAAATTAAAATAAAAGAAGTTGGAAGAGAGGGAACTGGCATACAGTGTTCCCAAAGTGGACTAATGAGGATTATCATAGTCACATTACCCTCTGAGGACGTCCGTCCCTCCCCTCCTCTTGGCCCTGCTGGCTCTGGAGTCGGTCGGTTTGGTCATCAGCTCGCTGTCCCCGGTGTCCACCACCTCTGCAGCGTCTCTAAGCTCGACACAAAGCGACAGTAAAGCCACCAGAGCCACGGCCAACTGCAGCAGCCGTCCTCTACACTTACTGTCCGGCATATCCACTCTTTAAGTGTACAACTCCAGTGCTCGGTAGAATTAAAAAAAAAAAAGTTCTCCTTAGTTTCCCAGCCCCGTCGACCTCTGCAGTCTGGAGTCAAAGCTGCAAAACAATAAAGGAAGAAAAGAGAAAAAAAAGAAAATATTTGAAAAAGACGCAGAGGAGAAAGACGCAGAGGAGAGTGCAGGAGATGCTGCGCACTCAAGAAAAACAACTCTGCTGCACTCTGAAAAGAAGTTAGTGAGTTATGACTTGTAGCATTATTAAGTTAGAGAATCATCAGCTCAGGGTTGCAAAAGCTTGCAGTGTAACAACAACAGGGAAAAAAAAAAAAAGACAATGCGCAAAATTGCGCACGAGTGAGTCGTAACTTTACCTTGTCTCCCGAGCAGGAGATTCGCCTCGGACCCGACACTCAGAGGACTACTTCACTTTTTAGTTGCAGGTATTGTTGAATAAACGTTCAAGAAAGCAAACTGCGGAGAAGAAGAAAAGTCACTCAAACCTTTCGTTGAGCTGCTATAAATAGATGCGCATCGTAACTTTTTTGGAGTCTGCTCGTGTGCATCCAGTTGTGTGTTGACTTTTGCACAGATAAGTTAGAGGAGCTGATGCATTCCAGAGGATGAGAATGGCAAAACTCTCTCTCTCTCTCTCCTCTCTCTCTCCCTCTCTCTCCTCTCTCTCTCTCTCTCCCTCTCTCTCTCCCCTCACAGCTCTTTCCTCATCCCTGCTCTCTGCTCAACTTTCCCCAAAACTGTTTTTTCTTTTTCTTCCCCTGTTCTCGCGATACAAAAGCTTGAGTGCAAAAAAAATGCACAAGTTAATGCTCTGGACCAATATCACTCATGTCAGCCTAGAAAAGTTTGAAAGAAGACAGAGCTTATATTATATGATTATATGTGCTATAAGCTCTCTCTCTCTCTCTCTCTCTCTCTCTCTCTCTGACTGCATTGTTACAAAAATTCACCTGCGCACTCTTCACTGTAATAACGAATAGCTTTATTTATGTTAATGCATAATTTACTAATCTTTATATAGCAGTTATCAGACATTAATAAGAACAACTGATGTTTTATTTATGCTTTGTATTTCCTTATAATGAATTATTAATGTTGTTAGCCCATTAATGAAAGCTCGGTTTTCTTTTCTAGATTTAATCTGCACCTGCAAACTTTAATAAGTTCCTAATAAGTTCATTTAGGTCCAGTTTTCCTGAAAGCCTTTTGCTGAAGCTAAAAACACAACTCTTGCATCTTGCTTCAGGAGAATAAACAACTATAAAAGGGATTCTTCACAATCTGAGAATCAAAAAGTTGTTGAATCTTTATTATTACAACTTGTCTGGTACTAAAATGTAGTTTGAAGCAGTTAACCTTGATCAAAAAGTGACCTTAAAGTGACTTTCAGCTGTTTTTCAGTCAGTGACTTCCACATAGATAACATCGACATGAACTATGAAATGAATGACTGTTTTAATCCTCCTTATTCAGCATTGAATTATGTCCAATAAATATTTACACTGTGCATACTGTACATATGGGGGAATTTTGTCCAGTGCAGTGATAGTTTTCACACACACTGATTCATAGCTGCAGCCACACCCAGCAAATATAGAGTCGGCCTGCCTCCTCTCTCAAGTATGCTATCACTCTAAAACCAAGAGAAACCTCCTGACACATATTCCACTATGTTGGTTTCCTTCCACTATCAGCTTTTTCCCCCTGCTTTCTTCTCTCATGATTATTCACATTCTCCTCTCACACATGTCTAAACACAGCCTCAACCTGCACTTATTCATAGACCATGTGTTGATGTTGCATGCTATATTTCATACTTTTGATCAAACTAATAGTTACTTGAAATATCATCGGCGCAGAGCTGTTTCTTTGGCGTGCAACATTGAGATGAAAGATTTTCATTTTCTGTTTTTGTTGATCCACATTGTGCCATTTTTCACCTCTTTTGTGAAGAAAATCGGGTTGCCTTGGCTTAGCTGCTCCAACAGGCATCACCTTTTGTAGTATTTCATCTGTAGTATTATAGCATAGTATACATATGTATGTATCGTTAACCCTAATTCCACAATTTTTCTTTTCCATCTTCTGACACTCAGGTTGAGGCACGCATCTCCACTAGCCTTGCTGACATCTCCAGTTGGATGTCTGCCCACCACCTCAAACTTAGTCTCAACAATGCTGCGCTGCTTTTTTCCCTTGGAAAGTCCTGCCCTCTGCAAGGCCTCTCCATCACTGCTGACAAGACCACGTTTACTCCTGAACAGACTGCCAAAAGTCTTTGTCTGCCTCAAGACAGACAGACGAGTGTCAGGCAGCACCAAGAGTGCAACCAAATCCTGCAGGTTTGCTCTCAATAATCTCTGACCATTTCAACTTTTTCTAATCGGTGTCCTTACAAAGATTCTTTATTATTTCAATAGTGGACAGCCTCGCCCAGCCATTCCACCAAAATATTGGAGTTTCGTGAGTTTATGCGTGAGTTTACTCCCTTTGTAAACTCACTTCAGGCTTTGCTGCCTGCCCACGACCTTTTGTATGATATACTGATGCCTTCATATAAAGGAATCCTCTTTATACCTCCAGTTCATGCTCCAACTGTATTCTGCTGGCTGCATAACGGAGGAAACATTATGCATTTTCATCTAACTCAATGACTTCACTTAGATCATTGGTTCTCAAACAATGGTAGGAGTATTACCAGTGGTACACAAACTCCCTCAAGTGGTACGCAGAGGAATCTCTTATTAAAAAATGTAAAAAAACATATTATTCTTTTAAAATACTATAAAGTTTCTAATGAAAATAAACAATGAGATCTCTGGAATGTAATTTAAATTAATATTTGCATTTCCTGTAATAATTTTCTTTCTATATCAGTCCGCTGCGTAGTCACGTGTACGAACATAGCACACGCATACATCCATGAGCAGTCATGAGCTAAAAAGTGACAGTTAGATATTAAGTAGAGTTGAAATTAATGGTTCAAAGACCAATAGACGGATCCAATTCGGAAATATTATGAAGATAAGTGTGGTTCAGGAGTAGCCCCTTTTTCAACAAATTACCTCTGGTTCTTGAACCAGTCAGAAACTGTTGCTGAACAGAGTCCGTCTAGGCTGCTGTATTTTAACATCTGTCATCTGGTACTTGCAGAGCCTAATATTTTCTAAGGTGGCACACAGTGTAAAAATGAGAAACACTGCTCAAAACTTTTCTATGCTGATGACACAATACTTTACAAGTAAAATGTAAATACTCATGTTAATACAAAACTCTTTGCTAATGACCTTTGAATCACTTTATTACTGTAAAAATAACAATGCACAGATTGGTTTACGTTCTGATTTCATTCTGATTTGTCTATATCTTGACTCATTCCCTACTGTCATAGATGGTCAACACATGTCGAGCATCATCCAGCAGGCGGGAAGGTACTCACATCTTTTACTTAAGTAAAGGTAGCAATGTCAGGGTGTAAAAGTACACTGTTATGGCATTGCTAAAGTAAAAGGCATGGATTCAAATGTTAAATTAAGTAACAGAAGTATCAAGAGTAAAAGTACTCATTCAGAGTGGGTCTGAAACCACATTGAAAATCGGTTATGATTTCATGTGAGCCTGGAAATGATCAGAAAGCCTGAGGATTCAGGAAGTGAGTGAAAGTGTCAAAAGTCAATTTGTTATTCTAAGCACAGAGGAGCTTTCTCTGCATCAAATCATGGCTACACTCAAGGTTTCTAAGTGGGCAGTGCAAGGAACTCTAAAACAGGATCAGCTGTATCCAAAGCACGATCAGGCAGACCAAAAGTGACCACATCATCAGGAGATCAATGCACCAAGCTTAGTTCCCTTAAAGATAGAAAAGCAACTTCATCACAGATACAGAATTTGATATATAAAGAACACAAGACTCCTTGTCTTGCTTGTAGTAGTCTCAGGGGATGAGTAGGAGTTTCTAAACCACTTCTCAAGAAGGAAAACAAGTCCAAACACTTGGTGGGCTAAGAAATATCAGCATCTCACGATATATTACTAGAAAAAAAATCCTATTTACTGATGAATCCAAGTCTGAGATTAATGACAGTAACCCAATGGTGTATGTAAGGAGACAAACAGGATTGAGAATGCTACCGCAGTGTATCAAACCCACAATGAAACATGGTGGTGGGAATATTCATGTGTGGGGCTGCTTTACCCACACTGGAGGTGGAGACCGGCACTGAACTGACTAAAGCAGCCCTCCATTACTCAGAGACGTGCTTTTGTTATGATCTTTGCAGAGAAGGATTCATACTGCAGCAATAATAATGACCCCAAACACACCTCAAAGCTTGGCAAGAACTACTTGACGACCAAAGAAGCCCTGACTGTCATGGAATTTCCTCCACAGTCACCTGAACTCGACCCCGTTGAACATTTACGGGGACACTTGAAGACTAAGAAAGCTGAGCGTTCTGTAACATCACAAGAAGCTCTCTGGATCGTTGTCAAATCATGCTGGGATAACGCGGGTCATCAGGTTTTTACGCAAGCTTGTGGAGTCCGTGCCCATTGAGGCTTTTGTGCAGTGGAGTAAAAAGTATGAACTGTAGTGGAGAAGAAGTAGAAAGTTGGAGGAGACTTAAATACTTAAGGTAAAAGACTGAGTAATTCCTGAACTCATATTAGCAAGCCAAGAAGCTCAATCAGTAAATATACATACATGTCAAACAAGATTAATTTATGTCAAACCTCGGCTGTGGATTTAATGTATTGCTCTGTCTCAGGAAATTGCCTTGACCTTCCATCATTACACAAAGCAGCTGGCCTTCAGGATTTACTTTCAGCTTCTCCTCGATCTTGTTCTTTGGTACCACGTTACCCAGGCAAGACAGGAACTAATTAACAGAGCTGTTGCGTGGCAGTTGTTTTTTTTTTTTTATTGATTCAAGCCCACGTTATGATTTGAAGCAATTAATAATCACAGTTACGCTCAGATCACTTTCGCTTCTTTACTTAATATTTCTCTTCTCTGCTCCTCAGAGAAAGAAATCCGTTCCTTCTCCTTCACTCTCTTACATTATTATTATCTTGTCAATGAAAAATTATTTGGGACTCTTGGATCCAAGTACTGGTAAGTACGTTTGGTGATATAAGAATGTAAAGGAGAAGTGAATCTTATCTTACCATTGGACTCGTAAGATAAGAACATAATTACTGTAAATGAGAGGGATGTTGGCAGAAGAGACAATGGTGCAGAGGAAAGGATAAAAGGTCTTGAGTCGGAGAATGAGAGAGTCTGGGGGTGAGGCGGAGGGCAGAAGTAGCCACTGTTGATTGGAGTGGATTGTTTTGACAGTAAGACAGCCGCTCCCTGGTCATCTCGGAGCCTCAACTCTCTCTCCCTCTCCCTCTCTCTGACCTTAGCAGAGATCAGGCTGTGAAACATAAGTGACCTGGGTGTGAGGAGCTGAGATGAGGTTGAATAGCTGAGTGAAAAGTGGTTTGGGGTGTGCTGGTGGGTGGCAGAGACGTCTCACTGGCTCTGACACCAAGAAACTGTTGACGACAGGCTGCTATTGCAGCTTTTCCTTGTCTCAGTAAGTAAAGTCACCCACGTACTGTACTTAAACGGACTAATTTGACCTTTAGGGAAGTACATCCATGTCTGTACAACAGTAAATATTGGCTACAGCCAGCCAATGGATCTGTATTTTCACAGGTACATCAGGGTTCGACATTTTTTGGACAGATTAAACAGACCAGATATAACCTGTTAATTATTGGGCTTCAGTGGTGCTGGAAGTCAGATTCTTTTAACCTCTGAATGGATCGAGGTTGGCTCTTTTCTCCTGTTTCAAGTCTCTGAGCTAAACTAACCATCTGCTGTGTGTAACTTCATGTTTACAGCACGGACATCCAGTCCAGTTTCAAATATCAATCTTTTTACTCTTATTATATTTATCTGACAGCTGAAGTCAGCCCAACCCATCCAGCCTGTAAACATGATAATCTTATGAATCCCAGAATGTATGCCTTGTGTAACAAATTTGTCGTCTCCAAGTCCAAACTGAGAAAATTGGTGGAATGCCCTTTAAAGATCTGGGTGTAGATTTATAATATGCATTATATGGCAGAAATGAAATATAATATAGCCACCATAGTTTCTCTTTACATTACTACACCGCTAGAAGACACTGAATCCTTCACGCTGCTCCTTTAATGCGTCAGTAACAATAAGCATTTGAGGCACAACACTCCGACGTGCAGTGAACATTTTGGATAACAATGCAGAGATGCCACCTTTAAAGACAGGCATACACACGCACACGCACACGCACACACACCAGACACCACCTTCACATCGTTAGAGTGGAAGCAATGACGTCAAACTGCAGGATTTCTTCTCGGGAAACTTCAAGTCACGCTTCTCATCAACATGATGTAGTGTGGGAGAAAACTGATGACGGCCAGAGTTGCCCGCTGCGTTTACTCAGCACAGTGAAGTTGTCATTTACAGTAAGACCTCCCCGCACTCCTTTAATTTCCTCCCTACCCACCTCTGCTTCTCACCCCATCCTTTCCTCGGTTAATCTCCTTACTGTTCGTAACTGAGCGTGGGTTTCATTTTAGGGAATGTTTACTCCTCTCGCCTGAAATGGCTGAACTAAAAAGCCTGAAAGACACTGAAACAGAGTTCAGATAAACACTCTTTAAAGTGCAGTCTGATTGTTTCTGTACCAACAAAGTTATCGCCATTTAATAACAACAAAACTCATGTTCTGCAATTTACTTTTTTTCTTAACGTTCACCGCGACAGAAGCTCATTTTTCCGCAGCTGCATCACAAATATTCATTTCACCAACTCATTTTCTTGCCTATGTGTTTTCACATATCCCAAGGCAGTTTTTAATAGCTTAGATTGAGATTGTCTCTCACTGCGCTGCGAGCAGTAACTGTAGCGAGACTTTCTCACACTGTGTGTTGTCTTTGGCTCCAGCAGCCACGGTTCATTTCCTTTTGTCTTCTGCAGCACAACTGCTGCCAATATTCATGTGAAATATTTCAAGAAAATGAGCTGCAGCAGAAATGAGTCTCTCCCCCTCTCACTCTTTTGCGCGCGCACACACACACACACACACACACACACACACACACACATACACTCTCTGTCTCTATGTGATTGTGTACATGTATTTGTGTAATGGGGTCACTTGTGATTTTGGGAATTTGGTTGCTTCTTTGTCGCGAGGATAATGTAATGATAGACCTCTATCAACTGTTTGGGCCTGGCTGTCTGTTATCACATATGGTCTCCCTCACTAACGCAACACTACACATATACAACGCACTGCTGCGGAGCAAAATCAAACATAACCACAAAATAACTCGGAGGAATCCCTTTTCGCCTCCAAATGGATCATTTTCCTTGTGTGTACCTAGGCGCTGCATGAACTCATTTCCCCTAGAAATTGTTTCCCCAGAAGAACAGAATAGAATTTTTCGGGTCATAAAAAAGTTGTAATTGGTCCCTTTCATGGTGAGGATGCCTCTTTTAAGCAATAGCTATGAGGACAGGGGGGGAGGAGGAGGCGAGGAGGCTTGACAGCGTGAGTCATCCCTGAGCGTGTCCTGGGAACAGAGTTTAATAGCTGGTGCACTCACCCTGGGGTTTTTTTGGACATACTCTTCAGCCTCCGGCATCACTCCTGATTGAGAAAACAGGACATTGCATCAAAACACCCCCCCATGGACAGAGGGAAGTAGTGAGAAAGCCGACAAACCATACGTTGCTTAATGTCATCCTGATTAAGAGTTTGTATTCATGGGAGCAATAAACACTCTTGAATCTGCTAACATAAACACTCAGGAGTGTTTCCTGCACACAAGCACCCAATGCACTTCAGACGAATAGGTTGACAATTTGGGAAACGCACTAATCTGTGTTCTCTGCTGAGAACAAATACAAAGCTACAGCCAGCAGCCGATTAGCTTAGCTTAGTTTATCTCCAAGACTGGAAACTGAGGGAAACTAGCTAGCTGCTTCTGTCCAAAGGTAACAAAATCTGCATTCCAGCGTCTCTAAAAAATACTAATTAACAAGTTATATCTTGTTTGTTTAATCCATATAAACACTGATGTGTAAAAACGTCAAGACAATTTGTGGTGCTACCCGGATTTTGTGCTTGACTTTTTCTTGACCCGGTGCAGTGACTTCCTGGAGTCTCTGCTGATAGCCTGGCAGCCTCGCAATAATGACAAGACTACGGATTAAACAAACAAGATATGTGAATTAATTAGCTTTAAACGAGATTTAGCTGGTTGACACAAAAAGAGTGCAGCCATAGATGGTTTAAAGCATCAATATGTAACTTTTCTACCATACAATAACAGGTTCAAATTCATTTTGATGATACACTGACATGTAGCAGCCATTCCCATCTGTCTCTGCACTATGTAACTTTGGGAGAAGTAGAGAGTAATGCTTTACGGCACACGCCAAACAATTATATCAGTGATTTTGGAGAAACTGCATCATATTATATGCAGGAAAAGTTTCTCCCTCTGATGTCCTCCAGCTTTTTTTCCTGATGGACAGCTGCTCTGAGCTGATAGTAGCTCAGTTTGTTAGCCAGGCTGTCCAGAGCAGTGAGGCGAGTGTTGGTGTTTGTACCACAAGAGGAGGTCTTCAGGCCAAGGGCGAATGCTGATGAGGAGTGGAGCCAGTGTCGTGCCAGAACTGGAGCTGGGAAAGCAGGAAATGTAACCAGGCTCAGCAGCCTCTATGGACATAATGACAGAAATGAAAAGACCAAAGAGGACGTTGACAGAGGAAGCTAAGAAGAGAAGCAAGAGGCCGCCAGACAATAGTAAAATTGGGACTGACTTTTTGTTGTTTGCGAGAGCTTGGTGAAAAAACAGGCTGGAAGACAGACGCTGAGCTGGACTGACTGCTGTATTAAGTAATATTAGCTGGCTGCTATGTCTTGTGTTGTTGACGTTGCTTGATGTTTGGCTGTTAGCAAAGTGCTCAGCCTGCTGTTGCTTTAATGTGTGTTCACTCTCAACAGTTGATGGTGTTTGCCTCTCTGCCCTTGCCTCTCTCCTGCTTGCTATTCATTCAAGGTGAAATCACAGTAATTGCAGTCTCCATGTGGAATCTCCACAGCCACTGTTGCCCAAACATGTTGTTATATTATTGAGGGGCATCAGCTGCGATGTAGCTTTGGAGGCTATGCACATAGGAGGTGCTCACCCTAACTTCTTAATGCACAGCTATAAACTTGGCTGTAAACTTGGGAGCTGTTTCTCCCTGGTTCCCAGTTTTAACGCCGAGCCAAGCTGACCATCTCTTTGCCTGTAGCTTCACATTTACTCATAAAAGAGTCCGTCTCAATCTGTCGTCTGACTCTCAGCATGAAAGTAAATACATCAGTCCGTATATGTTAAACTTTTGCTTTCATGAAGCCTACTGATGAGAAAATGCCTTGTTGAAATACTAATATTACCTTTTGTGGTTTTTAAAATATACATTGGTGTTTGGTAATTTGGGGAGGTGTAGTTTCTGTACATTATACACATGTACATTATGTGCTCATGTTATTTTGCCCACACTCAGACACAGATTTATTCAGGGTCTTTCCCCTGTGGGGCACAGTGCATAGTATTTTTGGCTTAAGCCATCCATCCAGGCTGGTCTAGCCGCCCACTTATCTCCCCTTCACATGTGATTTACACAGAGTCGGTGTCCCCCCACACAAATCTGACCATCTTAGGGATGGAAAACATTCCCTGTTGAGTTTTCCCGCCAGGGGTTCACCGCCGAGACACTCGGCACAGATGTAGAGACCCATAAACACACTCCATGCAAATAGACACATAAAGAAATATACTGATATACACACACTACTACAGGATTCCTTTATGTTAGAGTATCGATTCAGATAAAAGAGAGTACAGACGAGGAGGTGGGGAGGATGACAGAAAGATACAGTAGATGAAAAGATGGCAGCGATGGAAAAGACAACACAGAGCTCATCCCCTTCTTGCCTCCTCATTGTTTGGGTTCCCATAAAGCTTGCTACTGCCACACTAATGCTAGCAGCTCTGCGAGGCTGCACTTTCAACCTTTGAACTGAAAGCTACGTCTTCATAATAATGCTCGAACCTCAGCTGGGGCCTTTCTGTGTGGAGTCGCTCTTCCTCCCACATTCCAAAGACACGCACTTAATAGGTTAATTGGTGACTCTAAATTGCGTGTAGATGTGAATGTGAATGGTTGTTTGCCTTTATGTGCCCTGTGATGAGCTGGCGACTTGTCCATGGCGTACCCCACCTCTCACCCAAAGTCAGCTGGGATAGGATCCGGCCCCAGAAAATGGATCCACACAGTACAGCTGATACGAATTTTATTTGCAGTTTTGCAGGTTGGATTGGACAAACTGAAAATTTGACCTGATTATGATGCACAGTGATGACCACCAAAGTTATTATGATCCAGCTACACAATTTGGTGCCTCTGCATGTAGAAGATGTTGAGATATTTCACTTCAGGTTCTGAAATCTTTGACCTGTAAGCACTATACGGAAGGTCAAGACATCATGAAAGTAAAATATTAAATATATTTTAAAAAATAAATGATAAAAAGCTCATGATGAACTTTGCCAATGTCCAGAAGTTTTCCCTGCTGTGTCTCATTGTTATACACACAAACCGCATTTAAGATGCACAATATCACAAATAAACAAACATCTGTGTCCGGAGAGCAAAGAAAACACTTACATAGACATGTGAGTCTATGCATTGGTGACCGACTGACCAACCAACCAACCAACATTGCCATCGGAGCGGTATGGCCAATCGCTTCAAATACTTTTCTTCAATATGTAGACCGGTTTTTCCTTTGCCACAAACTAAGCTCACACATCCAAAGAAGGTGACAACATGAGGAAATGATCATAAAGTATTGTTATTAGACCAAATATTGATATTTATTTTATATGTTAAATGAGCTATGAAAGAACAAACTGACATTTCATTTGTATGCCAAAAATGCACAGTATGTCCAAACTCCCTCTCCCACAATAAGAGACCAATAAAAGAAATCCAAACACTCTTATTTGAGATTTGGGAGGGGTAGTGCTGTGTGAAAAAGTATTGTTATCACAGACACTGGGCGTATAAAAAAGCATTGTATTTCATCAAGTTTTACAGCCGAGGTCTCTGACCCCAAACAGAGGTAATGCATCATTTTCTGTAACCTCTGCACCACGTCGTCAGTTTAAACTAATCTTTATGAGCAATTCTCATAAAAGAGCTGCTAAAGAGGCGACAGGTTCTCCAAGACCACCACAAACAGAAAGTCCAGCATGACAAAGATTCACTGAATCATCCCCTCCTGGTGTTCGTTAGAATCCAAGTTGTGAACGCAGCCTCTGCTGCAGTGTGAGCTGCTGGCCAAAGCATGAGGAAATGGCAGAGGAATGGAGAGTGAAAAGAGACCAACAGTGGAGGAAAAGTCACGTTTTGAAGTTGGCCAACAGAAAAGTTTTGATTCAAGTCTCCCACATCTGTCTGCTGCCTCGTGCAAGAATCCTGGAATCCCCCACCCCCTCATCATCACCGTGTCACACACACACACACACACACACAGACACACAGACACACACACACGATTCAAATCCACCAGTACAGGGCATGAAAACAAACATTTTCAAGGAAGCTCTTAAGCCAAGTGGCAGATAAGCATGGCTGCTAACTGAACATGGACTTGCACAAGACACACACACACGCGCGCGCGCGCGCTCCTGCATAAAGTCATACACTTGGAGCAGAAGCTAATGACATGAACTGACACTGACCTAGTTTCCAAAGAGGCAAAGATAAAGAGACAGTGGAAAGATGAAGATTTGGAAGAGGTAAAGAAACTCCAGGGTATGTTGTGCTTGAGGACACAGTGGGTTGTGCATGTGAGCTTGTGTGAGTCTGTGTGTGTGTGTGTGTTTCCGCTCAGAGAGGCCTGCCAACAACCAATAGTCCACACACACCCATCAGAGCTTCAGAGACGAGCCGTCATGCTAAGCCGGGGTAGAGGGCTGAGGCCTGGGAGTAGAGGGAGGTAAAAGCTCAAGTAGAGCACTGCTGAGGAGTGAGGCGATCGCTGTGGGGGTTACACACACACTCATCTATTCTGCACTGACTCCGGCCAACAGCAACTTACTGTATACTCATTTAACAGAAGACTTTTGGCTCGCCCCCCCCCCCCCCCCCCTTGCAGCATGCCCTCACTAGTTCCTGACTTGTGGAAACAGGAAACAGAACCAAGCACAAAAAACCCAGGCCGTCTCTTTGTTTGTGTGCATTTGTTTGCGAACCTCACATGACTCACGTGTCTTCTGCTCTGTGCCGTCTCTGGAGGAGCATACGTGTAGATTTTGGCATGCTAGTGACTGCTGCAACACGGCCCAGTCAGTGGCCAAGTCTTGTTTTGTTTCCTCACAGATTTGAACTCTGTGTGACTCTGATAACATTGAAACGAGGAACAATTTCATGCTCTCGTACTCTGGGCGCTTTTTATGACTTTAATTGTTCCATTAAGGCGCTTCGGGGCCTGGGAATGCTTTGTCATATGCACAATGTGTGTGTTTGTGAGTGTGTGTTTAATGTTAATGCCCTCAGGCTCATCAGCACTCAAGTTTATTCTATAAAGGAATTCAGAGTTCAGAGTTTTTAATGCCCTGGATCTGAACCAAATCCACAGAACCTGAAGATTGTACTTTTTTGTTTTTTATCATTTCCTGTTTCAGAGTCATGTCATGTCATCAGCTGGATTCAAGGAATGCACGCACATGCACGAGCTAATGCAGACAAAATGCATGGCTGCATAAGATAATGTGTGCACTGCAGTTTCAGGTGCAGACTTTTAGTTTCCAACAACCTGCTGACCAAAGGATGCAAACTTCAAACTTCTAAGTGTGTCACCGTGAAAGTGAGAAATCATGTCTGATGCTGATTACCTTAATTCAGTTTTTATTTAGATGAGCATTAAATGAGTTGCAGCTGAACACAGTTGCTGTTTAGTGGAAGCTACCAGACTTTAGTCAGTGAATTTCATTTGTTTGATTTACATGATTGCAAAAGTTTAAACGTGGTTATGAGTATTGTAAGTATGGCTGCTAAGGATTGTTTTCATTATCAATTAATCCAGCGGTTATTTTCTCAGTTGAAGGTGGGGCAGGAGATGTTGGGAAAACAGTTCCCGCAAACTATATTTTGAAAATACACACCCATGCCTTTTCTTCTTCTTTTATTCGTTCACGAATGGGTGAGTGGGGGGCGAACTCAAGTTTGATGGACGTGTCAGGATCCAATCATAATGCGCAGCCTCATCAACGTGATTGGACGGTGTTTTCCCATGATTTCACCCTCTAGACTGGACTGAAACATTTCGTATCTTTGACAATTTTTGGCATGTTTGCTTGAAAACTTTCTTATTTTCTGCCCACTAATCGGTTATTAAATAAACTGTCTCCCCCTTCATTGTAACAGATTTTGTGACAGTATTTAAATGTTTAATCTGGTTGTGGTTACTGCATATTTCACACAGAAATAATAGGTAGTAATCTGTCATTTGTATGAATCTTCAGCACACATAATTTCAAATAGACAATTACCCTTTAAATTTAAATGACTTACCTTGCAGGGAATTAAAAGACCTTAGTATATGAATGGGATAAATGTTCAAGCACTGTGTTAAGTGGAATACTGAGAGTAATGTTAAACCATGACAGATTATGCTCTAGCATCAAGTCGATGTCTGTCCTGTTTTTAAGGCACAGCAACACAAACTGACCCAATTTTGAAAGTGGTCTAATAAATGACTATCCTGACCCGCGTTCAACAAAATGTGCTCGTACAATAACACCACACGGGTTGCTGCAGCTGCTGCTTTGACATTAATGAGGGGTCAGACGTCAAACAATGACCTCACAGGTTTGACAATGTGTGACCATCAGCAGGCCTCAAAAAGTCAAAAAGAATGGTATCACACACTACGTCATTCGCTGAGTTTCTTTGGGGCGAGGTCCTTGTGACTCAGAGAAAATCCAGGGGGACGCAATAAAAGCAGGAAAGTAACTTTACTCGGTTGGAAAAGTCATTTCTGATAGCTTTCATGTTTAATAGACGAGAGGTATATCTGATTTTCAGTGTGGGGGAGAGAGAGAAACCCTCAGTTTCTGTTTGTTTACTAATCAGATCAGATAAGATGCAGATAACTTTATCATTTTTAACTTGTGCGTGAAGTGCAGGAGAGGGCAGAGATAGCATTTCAAACATGTTCATTTCCTGTTCTTTGTAACAAGACAGATAATCTTTTTGACACCTCAGGAGCTTGGGATTGTGGGAAGCATGTGAGTTTCGTGATTACGTTTGACAGAATTATCTCAAGAGAAAGTGTGGTTTTTCTTTAGATACCCTATCAGTGTTAATCTCTTTTTTTTTTCTATCAGTCTTTAGCAGAGCTGCTTCTTTCCCCATCAGCTGCCAGTGGTTCCCTGATCTCAGCCTAACAAGCTGTGCTGAGGGTGATTAATGTGGGCGAGACCCTCCAAAGCCTCTCAGAGGACGATGAGGGCCACAGCCCCGAAAGCAGTCAACTGCATACTTTCAGCACATAGTCATCTTTTACTTCACCAAAATCTGCAAGTGACAGGCTGCTGAAAACCGAGAGAGAAGTGTTGCAGCAATTATTATAGGCTGTTTACTACCAGTCATTTTCACTGCTCTCTTTCACATCTGGTTCAAGAAACACTGAAATAGCCAACGAAGTGCTGTCAAAATCGCCGGCACGAGATGCATTTGGCACATTTCGCGTCACATAAAAGATTATTGAGAAATGCGACAACCGCACAAACAAACGGAGAATATTAGAAATCTATCCGGAGAGTGTTTGACCAATGAAGAAAACATACTTCAGTGTGCGCTGAAGGGGAATGAGCTCTTGGAAAGGCTGATAGCACCATCTTGTGGCTCAAAGAATCCAGCTGGGTAAAATGAATTTCCGTGCCGATTATTTTTCCAGGTGTGAGCTCAAATGAAGAAACTGAAGTCATAGTGAGAGCTTAATGAAAGAAGGAGAACACGTCATTTCAGGTATTAATGATAACCAGGAGTAATAGAAATAATTATCACACTGGCTATTACCTTAAAGTCATAGATCCAGGTGTCAAAATAGTTTAAACTATAAGATACGATGCTCATTTTGCTTCTAGCTTTTTCTTACTGTGCAGTAATGCGCTTTAAACAGTGTAATCCAGTGGTTTTCTCTGGATTACAGGAAGATTTTCTGCTGTTTTGCCACATTATGACAACCTGTACTTGCTCTTCAGACTGGACTGGACTTTTTTGTGACTAACTTGACCAAAAAAATGCATAATTAAAAGTCAAGACAGAAGTGTTTTAAAGTTATGTGACAGTGAACATGTCGGTCATTATCAATCCAACCATCCATCTTCTGTAACTGCTTATCTTTATCAGGGTCGCAGGGGGCCGGAGTCGATCCCAGCAGGCAGTCAGCGAAAGGCGGGGTACACCCTGACCAAGTCACCAGTTCATCACGGGGCTGACACACAGAAACAAACAACCATTCACGCCCATGGGCAATTTAAAGTCACCAATTAACCTATTTAACTGCATGTCTTTAGACTGAAGTCCACCATGTGGCCCTGTATGTTATCATGAGAGAGTAAAATCTCTAAAGCAGAGTCCTTACATTTGCTCCATGGATGAGACACAACCTGAAGCTGGTGATTTCTCAGGCTGGCTTAATCTCTTTTAAACACAAACTGGTGCTGATGTGATCAGACAACCTGAAACTTTAAGGGCCTCTAGGCGTAAGAGACCTACTCTGAAGTTGTTGTAAAACATTTGCATTAAGTTTCTACTGTTGCTCTTAACATAGTGGCAGAAGAAGAGGTGTCACAGTGAAGCGTGACCTCCTGTCTGCAGTTAACCGTGTACATTTGTAGTTTTGGTACCAGAAGATAAACTCACTTCTTCTTCTTCTTCTTCTTCTTCTTCTTTGCACATTGCATCGAGCACTTTGATAGCAGCCATTTCGACATGGACTAGCAGAGTCAACACAGGTGTTTCCAATGATACTAATTAAGGCTCAGTTCCATTTATAGTAGCGGAGCCAACGGCACCAAACGCAGCAGCACCCTGACTCTGTTTGACCTGAATGGACTCGAACCTTAATTAGTATCATTGGTAACACCTGTGTTTATTATTTCATGTCAAAATGGCTGCTGTGAAAAAAAAGTCAATAGGCTGTTAAAGACTTCAGGAAACAGTAATGGGCCAAAATAAGACATCAAGATACACTGTCCCAGCTGCACACATGAATAAAACCTTTACAAAAAGATTGTTGTGATATATAGAGATTTTCATCACATAACTTACTTTACTTACTTTTACTGTGTCTGAATTTGTTTCGGATGAATGTACACGTACCAAAGCAAACTGCAGGTATGTTATGTTCTTTACCTTTTTAGACAAATGAGCCATACAGCACGTTACTGGAAGTGCTATATTTAATATCTTCACAATAATATTAGCGTCCTCACTGGGCATGTGTTACCACAAAAGAATACTTTGCAGTAATTCTACTTTTATTACATCAGTAGAAATTAAATCCAGATATCTGCACCAGACTGTGAAGTGTTTGATAAAATGTTTTCTGTATTACAGCCACGTGAAGTTTGTTTCCTGATTGCTAACCAGATAGATAGCTGTGGAAAATACTAGTTAAAGTTCTGCTGTGAGTACAATGGCAATTCATTGTTTCTCCAGTTTTTTAAATTTAATAATAATATGTCATGCTATGAAATATTACAGGTGCATTGTCCACAAGTGTGAGAAGAAATAAAGTTGTTTTTGTGATCAGAGTTTCAACAAGAAAGAAATGACAGAAAAACATTTTTGGAAAAGAACTGAAGATGTATTCGATTACACATTATGGGGAACAAAGACATTACTGTTTGCATATTTGCCAGCTTATCTGAGGCTAAATTGCAAATGTGTTTCTGTAGATTCTGGTTACAAAGAGCAGCTGAGTTCTACATTCAAAATGACGAAAAACTGATTTTCAAAAGTCAAGCGTGGGAAACGAGGACGCACAACAATAACAAATCAAAATGAGTGAACACAAGACAAATTTAGCCGGCGAAAAAAAAAAATATAAGAGTGAATGAAAGTCTGCCAACATTCTGGTAATTTCCTCCCGACAGTGATTGTGCTTAAACTTTGAGTAAACACCAGTGAAGTCAGCCTGAGAGACAGAGACAGGATGTTCTGCTTCTGTAGGCCAGCAGCTGTTCTCAGCACAGGGCGAGGTACAGTGTGCACAAACAATTCACTTCATATATACAACTTATGCACCTTCATGGCCAAATAATAAAATATTCTGGGAAGTGGTGTGACAGGACTTAAAATGTTGAAGGGTTTAAAAATGGTCTTGCTTGTGCACATTGACCCTCGGCTGCACAAAACGTTGAGCACCGCCGCTAAAGGCTAACGTATACATGAGACGGTCTATGAATGCGTCTTAGTGTCTTTGGAGGACTGGCTGTTTCAGACACAGCTCGCTGCTTCCAGACACGATGGGCATCTGGTTCTCCATGTGGAAACGCACCAGGTGACCGACGCTCAAAAACACCTGATCACGGGTCCGCACCTGGTCGCACAAAAACACAAACAACAGGTTTAGATATTAAAACCAGCTGTCGCTGCTCCTCTGCTCGTGCATTTGCATTTTAAATCACAGCTCTACCTGTCCATGTGGATCAACCAGCAGCAGGTGGCGCACTGTGGCTCCCTCCATACCACTAAGGACATACTGGCCAGAGGCAGAGCTGCTCTCTCTGACCAGGAAATCCCCGCTACAGGTGAGGAGTGACTCGGCCTGCTCTCTTCCTAACCTGGGGTAAAAGACACAAAGTGGGATCAGCAGAAAAAGACGCCATAAAGTGGATAATTCAGGTACGGGGGGATTTTGATTACCCACCTGCCGTGAAACCAGCCCTCCTCCTGGATTAAGTCCTGGATCCGTGTCTCAGAGAGAGGACTGCACTGTTCAGCACTGACCCCAGATCCCACAGAGTCTGATACAGCAGAAGAAGAATATAACAGTCCACAAGGGTGGGTTGCTTTAACCAGGAATAACTTTAAACCAGGATTATATCATAGTCTGTTTTACTATTTTGTTGCACCAAATCTTTAAACAGGCTCAGGGCGGAGCTGCTGTTGTGCCAGAACCGGAGCTAAGCAAGAGGGCAATGTAACTGGACTCAGCAGCCTCTATGGACGTATAGTCAAAGGTGAAAAGACAGAAGAAGCTAGCGAGCGTGAGAGTGACCGCACAAGAAACATAAAAATACCAATGTTTTTCTCGGTGTTGCTTTAATGGCTGCACTTTATTAGAGCAGACTAAGTGAGCTCTCCAGGGAAGTAAAGTAGGCTTAATCCTAATGTTTAAGGCACCGCAACCTCAGCAAAGACTCAACAGAAAAGTTGGAGCTGCTATCAAACATGGGAATAAACGAAAAGCTTGCTGGCGCCACCCTTTCTTCTTCTATGGCTCTAATTGTGGGAAGAAAAACATAACTGCGGCATGATGCAGTAGTGATGGTTCACTGGCTTTGTCAGTCATAGTTTGGATCTGGAGGTTTACTCTGATCTAAACTGTGGTGGTTGAAACTAATATTACTTAACCTACTTTAACTACTTTTACTGAATCAGGTTTTCAGTTAGATTGCATGGATGCATGGTTGGATTTGCAAATGCAGGACGACTATAATTAACCCAAATCTTTGTTCAAATGACATTCTCATGTGCACGGCCACAGAGAAACACACAACTGTGTAGTTGTACACAGTACATGCATGCAGATAACTTGGGCTGGGAGTGTGTTGATGATTTTTACCTGCAGGTGGAGCTGTAGTCTCTTCTGTGATGGAGCAGTTCTCATACAGTGAAACAGGCGGAGACGAACAAACCTGCAACAGCACTAGATGAGTCATGCACACAAGACAGAAATCTTTGCGTATGCATGTCGGGGTGTGTGTGTGTGTGTGTGTGTGTGTGTGTGTGTGCATTCAGGGGACATTGATGACTTCAAGGTTAGAGATGTGTGCTCATGACAGGAAAGTCGCTGACTCAAATCCCAGACTAGTACAATCATTCTGGGAAGTGATTGAGAAGCGCTTGTGCCTTCCTTATTAACAAACACTAAGGTGCCCTTGAGAAAGATAACTCATCTGCTTCTGCTCAGTGGCCAGCAGATAAAATCATGTTGAACAATGCTGCTCCAAGTTGTGTAAATATCTGGGAGTCTACCAAGGCAAGAGAGGCCACAAATCATCAACACAAGGTCCAACTTACTTGTTGTACTGAAGCTATAACTGATAACTGAGCAACTCAATCTGCTACTTGGAAGGCCATGAGGTTTGGTTGATTTGGTTTTTTGGGACCTCAGCTTGATGTTGAACTTTTTACCGCTTGCATGTTGGCATCCTGTTTGTTCTCCTCCCTTGCGATCCGCAGGTCCTCTATTCCACCAGCTGGCGGCGTCTTTCCTGGGATCATGTTGTAGTAGTCATGATGTTCGCTGACTTCACCTTCCTGCTTGGTCTTTTGGTCCATTATTGTCGCCTCTGGACTCCATTTGTCACAGATTCTTACTGCTGACCTGCAACACAGAAAGTTAAATGTTATTTACCTCTATGCCTCTTCTGTGGAGAAGCTCTGTCATAACTTCTGTTGATATAACTTACATGTGTATTTGCAGACACAGAAACAAAACAACATTTTGTCAGAAAATGTGTCAAAAAATATTGAAAATTTCTTTATTACAATTTCCCAAAAGCCAAAATCCAAACTATTTACTTAAAATATAGAAATAAAATCAGATAAATGAATTACGTATTTGTCTGTAAGACAAAAAAAGCATCAAATACTCACAACTGAGAAGCTCGAACAGGAAGATGGATTTAAATTAAAAGTCTATTGCAATAAACTCATCTAGATCCACACATTTACATTTCCCTCTCAGGTCACAACAATCTTTGGTGTATTTGCTTGAAGATTTATTGAAATGATTCCCAGATTATCAAAGCTGTAAGTTTCAATTTCTGCTGATCAACTAATCGATTTATCAACAGAATCTTTAGCTCCACACAAATCAAGTAACCTAAGAATAAGGCACCGTGGATCAAATGTTTAAAGTTCTACGTTTACATTCGAGGTAACTTCTGACATCTCACATTAGATGGGTGAAATGTACAGCGTTGCATCGCACCAATAAGACAGCAACAACATTAGACTGAAAAACAACCTGGGATTGGTGGAGAGGAGCGACGGAGTGTGGCTGAGAAGTTGGCGGAAACGTGTCTCGAAGGCCTGACCGATGCTGTTGATAACCTCACTGGCCCGACCCTGGGGACACTCCAGGATGTGACATGCTGACAGAGACAGAAGGACATCTGTGTTGTTTTCTATTACAGCAAAACAGTGAAGCTGGAAGTCCGGTGGAAACAGAGCACATCGTAATCATGAGTTAAACTATTCCTCACCTCGCTGATTGAAGAAGTCCTTCGCAACATAGGCGATGTAATCTCGCATGTCCTGTAAAGAAATTGAGAGAAAACCCATGAGAACAACCGTGACATAAAACTTGACTTTTGATGTGTCTCACTTCACTCTTACACTTGCTATTTTTTAGTATATAAAAATGTTTACACTGTAATTCTGACTAAATGCTGTATGCTATGAGAGCCCGGATGGTGCACATACTTCTGTCCCTTAGGGGTCACTGTTTTTGCTACGTAGCAGAAGGCGAGAGACCAAGGAAGCTGCTGAACACAACGATACACAAATGTAAGCTGTACATATGTTTAATATTTCTATTTTAGCAGCCAAATGTGCGCTAATGCGCCACGCGGTTGCAATTTAGCAAAGAAGAAAAAGCCGTAAAATCGTGGGATCATCGAGGTAAGTACACAACGGCCATACTTGAATTGAAGACAACACTACCCTGCTGAGATGAATGCACTATGGCAGGAAGTACACGGTGTACACAGTGTACTACATAGAAGTGTACTAAGAGAAGTATCCAGATTGAGACACAGCATTTGTAGCTTCTGCTAAACAGCTGTGGCCACGGAGGGCAATTACAAGATGCTTTTGAATTCGAATTTTCAGTTGTAAGAAGAAGAATGTGTAATATTTCCGTTCAAGAGTTACATAATCTGGCTTTAAAGGTACTTCCTGCACAGCAGACGTGTTAATAGTTAATGGTCATCCATGTGTATTCTCCGTTTAATTAATTCACTCCCTATCAGTGCTTCTCTGATACTAATACAAGAGCAGAGTCAGCCGAATATGTTTCACCATAAAGCTTCTGTGGCAGATTGATTTTAATTCCCTCCGCTATCTTCCACGCGTCCAAGCCAACTGAGCCGAGGCTTAGAGCGCACTACAAGATTATTTTAGCTAATTAATTAAACAGTGAGCTATAATCCCATCCATGGCTTCGCCGGTGTTGTGTTTCCCAGAGAGGAACTACCTCTAATCTTTGGCCAGAGCAACCTCACAGCATCAAAACGCCAATGCAATATCACAGTGTGTACTCAGCATTTGTATTCACTGTTTGTTCGAGCTTAAAAAAAAGAGAGTTCACGGACACTAACTAACACATAAATAAGAGTTTGTTGTTTGTCGAGCAAACAGCAGGACAGCAGCTAATGAATGACATGTCCTGCTGGCTGTTCAGACATTAACAGAGCTGCATTGATTTCTTTTTTATATCGAGGCTACAGGAAAACTTTCACGCAGGATGAATAACGCAAATCCTGTCACATGGAAATAATGTGGGCATGGAGGGAAAGAGAGGGAAAGTAGATAAGGGGAATTAAATTGAAACAGACATGGCGAGGTATAAAGATGATGAAAGCGCATGCACTTTGATGCTTGCACTGAGTCACACGAAAGGGTTGCATGATTTGTTTCTTATAGTGATGCATTATCCTAATAATTACTCTTAAGGAGCCAATCAGAGATAAGAATTTGACATCCTTCTATTTTACTGCCGAAACATGCCATGTATTTCTTTATAAAAGGTCATTTTATTTGTTTGAAACTCTAAAAAAAAAAATCATATTAACATGTGAAATATAATGTAAACAACAAGAACGCCAAGCTGAAACAGGGAGGAAATTCTTCTGTCGACAAAGGAGGTACATCAGATAAATCTTATCATAAGGGGAATTTAGTACCACCAATTAAAATTATAGACGGATCAAGAGTTGGGGTAGAAAATAATTCAATCTGCAAATGGCAGCAAACCAAGCAACTAAATCACATTACTCGTGTGTGTATGTGCGTGTTTGTGTCCCTATCTGTGTGCAACATGTGAAACATTTGAACGTACCGGGTCTCCTCCCGAGGCAAATGAAATGGCCTGCATGGGGTGATGAGCAATCTTCTGAGGGAGAGAAGAGAGACAAAACAACAGTTTTTTTGTTGTTACTCTGCGCCTCAATAAACTGTGTGACAGTGTGTCGATGTGGTGAAAGCGTGTTAAAGCTGTAACCTGTAAGGAGGAGGCAGCGATCAGAGTCACACTGTCTGTGGAGACGGCGAGGATGATCCTGCTCCCCGAAAACTGGAGGTTGATTTGACCCAGAACAGCAGACAGTCCCTTGCACACAGGCTGATGATGACAGACATCACAGTCATTCTAGTAATTTCTGCGTTGATTGCGTTAGTGTACGTGTGTGTGTGTGAGTGTATGGGTGTGTATCTTTTACCCTTTTAGTTTTCACGGATGTCTTGGCTGATGTCCTCTCACACAGTCTGCTGATTGCCTCTCTGCACACACACGCACACACAGATTATAAACATGTACACATACTGACACATATACACAATAAACACAGAGATACACTTTTAAAAATATTGAAAAATTAACATCTATAAATTGTGCTAAAGTATTTTATTTTATATTTATGTAAAATATATTAATGTCAAAATGCTAATTACTAATCACAAGTTAAAATTCACATTCACAAGCATCATCGCCTCCACATGCTGCAGAAAAATGGTCCCTATAACTGTTTATTTAATCACTTTTATGGCTTTTATTATGTTGTATTTTATATATTGTCGTGATGTTTAAATGCCGATTGTTCTCACTGTCCTTATCTTTCATTGTCTTCCTGCTACCATGTTTTTAAATCTTAATTTTATCTTTTGTTTTTGTCCTCAGTGTTTCAGTGTTTGGACTTCTGTTGTTATTTTGTAGTAGTAGTTTGTGCAATCAAGTTATTATTCATTATTATTAGCGAATTAGTGTGTAATGTTTTAAAATTTAAGTAGCTTTAACTACTACTATTACTTATTACTTATTAGATGAAAAGTGAATACAGTGTTTCTAACTTTTATTTTCTGTATATTTTTTTTATTTAATTTTTTACTTAGTATTGTTTATCCACTTTGTGTATTGTGAGCTGCTGTAATGAGTGAATTTCCCCGGTGTGTCATCAATAAGTCCATCTTATCTTGTCTTATCTTGGTACCACTTTATACAGTAAAATATTTTAGCCCAGTGGTTTCCAATTTCTGCGCTGGCCCTCTTCCAGAGGGTCACAAGATAAATCCATAATTACACTAAAACTACATTAACCACAGGCCGAGAACAGTCAACACCAAAGTGAGTGCAGAATAAAGTGGGAAAAGGCAGCCGTCTGCCAACTGACACTTCCACATGTCAACAAAAAAACAAACAAGTAAAGATAAATACACTTTACTTGTTATTTCATCAATCCTACACTAAGATGATCCTTGATTATTTTCTGTATATCTGTCTTAAATTCATGTATCCTCTCAGTTTTAGGTTCTGCGTTCTTGACCACCTGACTCAAAAAGATACCGAACACCATTGAGCACTTTTTCTAAAACTATAAATCTAAAAATTGAGATAAATGGGAGATGGATTACACTAAAGAAAAACATACAAAGACTCGCAAAAGTAACATCCCGCTTTCTAAGAGGCAAAAGACTTTTTTTTTTTTTCCAGGAATCATTTTTCTTCTCCTTGAATTGTATGCAATGGACTGAGGCCTCTCTTCCTCTCTCTCTCTCTCGCTTAATAAGACTTTGAGAGATCATTCGGAGGAAATTCATCTAATTGGATTTTCTGCCCCATCATTCAGCAGCGTTGTTGTGAACAGAGGTTGCTCTGTCCACTGCTGTTTTATTTTTGGCATCCTGCACCATGGATGTCAAAATCAAACAATGAGAAGAAAACCCCAGTTTATGAAACATTATACATTTAATTTGATTTCCCCCTTTGAAACATTTTTTTTTAAATTAGCCACACATGTCTTGCAAGGCAAATATATGTTGAATGAATGAATTCAGGGAAAAGCAGCTTCCCCTTCTTCTATGCACACGGAAAAAACATCAGCTTTTTCATGCATAGTTTGATTCTGAGACTGTGTCAGCAGCTCGATATTCATTCTCACATATCTATGCATATTCGTGTGTGTGTGTGTGCGTGTGTGCATATGTGTGTGCCTGTGGTGTGGTGGGAGGCCCTCCTACCGTGTGACTTGCATTCTTGTATCAAAGTCAAGAGTTCTCATGGACTGGGTCACCTCCACGCTACCCATGTACTGGGAAAACACAACAAAACAACAGTTACTCACTGATAGCAGACAAACTGCTCATGGAGGCAATATTATTATACTCTTTGACTAAAAGGGTGCGAGAGGATTAACAGGAAAGGAGAGGAAAAAAAACACATTTCTAATAAACAAAATGTGGTTATATCCTGACATTACTTCATTCTTTATTTCCTCTTTTCTATGTTGTGTTTATTTACCTTCAAATAACTACAGGCTGGACAGACAGTTCGTGTAACTGTGGCTTTCACACCACATTTCACAGAGCACGGTCATTATCGCAGCTGCATGACCCGTAGCAACGTGACCTGATTTTCCAGTAGGTTTTCGTGGACAAAGTTGAACCGCATTTACATTTACATAAAAAACATAAAGTGTGGTAGAAAATCAGCTCAGAGACAGATAGGGATACAAGATTGGAAAATTAGTAAGGATTATTTACTCTGTTGTCATTTCTAGCATCCTCGATAACTTCGGTGTATTGCTTTTCAACTGTATCGCTAACTATCTTTGGTTTGAAACCGCCACTATGCAGATGACACCAAACTGTACATATCTAGTGCCTGAGGATCTCAACGATCTAAACTGATTAACTGGCTGCTTAAAGAGCATTATGAATACTTGTTTAGATACAAAGAACGACAGATTCAAGTGAATTTGAAAACATGTTCAGTCTTCTGCCAAAGGTTTAGGGACTGGACTGCAGCAAAAGATTAACCACATTTTAGTTAATGCTTTTTTTTTTTATTGTCTCGAGTGTTGCAGCAATCTTTGGCTCAACTACCCAAGAAATCATAGAGATTGCAGCTCATAGAGTTTTAGCCAAAACAAATAAAGACTAAGAATCTAAAGCAATACAAGCGGCTCTCTGAGGCTATACTAAATAAGAATAGTGTTAGCACAAAAATGCTGGAACAAAAATGTCAACTTCATGATGGCACTAAAAGAACTATCAGGGGATTTAGAGTTAGTAGGCTTCATCCTCTGGTGACCATGAATGTCGGTATAATCCATCGATTAGTGGTTTAGACATTTGTGCCTAGTCCAAAGTGGTGCATTGACCAACTGAACAACACTGACATCCTTTGAGGCGACATCACAAATATATTGTCTATATATATATATTTGTGCTTATGGAGCTGGTGAATAGCCATAGTTAGGCGCCGTGCAACCTCTGCACCTAAGAAATAGTTCTGGACATGCTGACCTGTATTTGCTTGTGAAGATGGGGCAGCAGTTAATGCAACCAGACAAAATTTAGGCCATGTGCTCAGATACACTTTAGCCAGCCCCATTTCTATTGGCCACGAGCTTCAGCAGAGCAGACTCTATAGGCTGGAGGCAGGATGAGTAAGTCCATTGATAGAGACTAGACTTAAATCAATATGTGTGTGTGTGTGTGTGTGTGTGTGTGTGTGTGTGTCTGTGTGTGTGTGTGGGTGGAGTGAGTGGGCGGGAGGGAGTGTAATGTATGTGTGTGCTTGTTTATGACAATCAGACAGTCCGTTCTCATTTCCATCAGTGGTCACCTCACAGGCCCTGCTCCTAATCACCCATGCGGACAAACCTCCGGTTCTAGGACAGCATGGGCTCTGCTGATACCGGATACATTCACACACACACATGCACTCACACACACGCACACACACACACACACACACACTCACAGAAGCAGAGCACATCTAGAGAAGAGCAGAGAGCCAGGATGAGTCACTACTGCCTACACAGGAAGCTCTATCTGAGAGGGAGGGGGTGAATGTACGAAAGTGAGTGTGATGGTGTGGATAGAGCACAGGGAGACGGAGTGTGTCAGTGTGTGTGTGCGTGTGTGTCCTGCGTTCGCATGTATGTGTTGGCAAAGGAAAGAATTAAACTGCGTACCTCAACTCTGCTGGGGCCCTAGATATGAGCTTAGCTGCACTTTCTTGTATAGAGTAAAGTGAAGAAGCTTTGCACTGACACACACACTCGATATTTTAGTAACAAAGCGAGAAAAACGTGACGATTAGTTGGGCAAAGGAACCTCACACACACTCTTAATTACAGTTTGCCACACAACCAGTCACATTTATGTTTGTTTGAGTGTATTCGTGCATCGTTACTAGATACCACGTGGTGCCAGGTACCTTGATGTTGTGGTGAACCGCTCTGTTTGCTGTCCACTCCACTGTACAGTCATCTGCTGCGGCGGAAGTCTTCAAACAGCACAGACCATCTCTGTGTTGGGAGCACGGAGGACAGCTGGGGGTCCAGGGCAGGCTGGTCATCCGATGCAGGGTGATGGGTCTTTTTGTGCACTTCAGAGCCGAGTGGGCTAGATTTTGGCCGGTCGATAGGGGCATATTGAGGGAAGACTGGCTACAAAATCTCTGATTAGGCTCTGAGCCCCACTCTGTTCTGTGCGTGTGTCCATCAGCGGTTCTGTCCCCGCTTGTGTTTGTCTGTCCCCTCAGGCCCCGCAGGGTTATAGGACTTTGCAGTCGGATGTTGGCCACGCGGGGGATGAAGTCCCTCAAGGTGGACGGCCCGTGGTGTGTAGGCGTCCCTGACTCCAGCTGGGCAAAATCAGAGTCTAAGCAAAGGTCCCTCTTCAGGGGCAACATTCTTTGGGGCAGATCCTCCAGAGACGTCAGCGAGTCATTGCGCAGACGACTGTATTTGGTGCGTTTCAGCATGCCTGTAGAAGACGACAGACGAAAGTGTTACATTCAGACAAGCACTACAGGGATTTTCATTATGTTTTAAAGAAAAGATAAGCTACCTGGTAAGAGTCCTGTCTGAGATTTGAACCTGGGTAAGGTTTGCTCTCTCATAATCGAAGAACTGCACAAAGGAGAGCACTGGGACAAAGCGAAAAAAAAAAGAAAAGAAAAACCTAGCAGGAATTAGACTAACGCGATTATTACACACAGACGTTTGACTTGATGAAGTCGATCTGACTGGAGATAGCAGAAACAAGGAGAGGCACGAAATGCATTAAGTTAATCATTTTGGTTAATCAGCTGATCTTTTGGAAATGATCTTAGCGTCCTGCTCACTGTGTGCTCAGATTATTACACAGGAGTCCTACTGCACATTAACAGCGGATTCAACTCACCAGTGCGGGACTGGGGATGTCCTGTGGAGTCTAAAGTCCAGTCTGCTCCGCTCTAGTCATGCTGAGTGTAGTCCCATCCTCCTGACACATACACTTTCACAGTCAGTTGCCAGGCTTCCACTTCTGCTTCACCTCCACATCAACTTTCCTCCCCTCTCTCTCTCTCTCTGTCTCTCTCTGTCTGTCTTTCTGAGGCACAGCAGAATTGTGCAGCTTTTTATGAATGAACTTTTTTTTTTTTTTTATGAATGAGAGGCTCTCGCTCACTTCCTCTGTCTCTCTATGACGATGCATGCAGATGAATGTGTGAATGGAGCAGAGGAGAGATTGACAGACGGCCCCTAAGGCTCTCTCCCCCTCCCTCACCAATAAACTACCATCCAATCACAGGCGGGTAGGGTGACTCATGCTGTACACACACACACACACACACTTATACACTGAGGCAGAGCCAGTACAGTACATGAGTGCTCTATTCCTCTCCTCTAACATCAGTTGTACCCTGAGATGCTGTTAAAGTGTGTTAGTAATACATTATTAGCTTGGCTTTCCTCTTTTTCCAATTTATCTTAATAAAACATAGAAAATTAAGGTACTAACTGATTCAAATGTACTTGATTTACACAATAAAATATATTCCATAGTGTGCCTAATGCACTGAATATTCAAATGACCTACATGAGCACACACGAGGAAGGGGATTTAAATGAGACGTTTGCATTTCTGTTTGATTCCCTATCAGAACAATATGCGTAGGAGTGTTTTGCATCCTGTAGTTATTTCTGACTGAAAGATGACTATCTATAACAGCAGCCAGTGTGTAGCAGCATTTCTATGGTTAGACCTGTAATTACAGGGTAGATTCATGAGTAAAGAACTATTTCTGACTTCAGGATTTATCTTCAAGACAAAGAAATGAATTACAGGTAGCTTCATAACTGTGAGTGATGATTAAAAAAAAAGACTGGCTGAGTGGATTAAATGGTGCACAGCAGAGCTTTGTCCCTTCCTGCTGGTCGTTCAGTAAAACTGCAATATGGCCTAACTCAGAGTCCAACGTGACCTCAAATAGCTTCTTTCATCCGACTGAAGCCCGAAGATATTTAATTTAGTGTCATATATGACAAAGAAAAGCATCAAATCCTCATATTTAAGAGAAACTGTCTGAAAAATGATCAATTTATAATAAAACTAGTTGCAGATTTCTGTCTAATTAAACAAACAGTGGATAGAAGACGAGGCATCAGTCAAAAGATTTACATAAACAACATTTTAATGATGTTAATCATCAGTCCATACAGGTTAAGAGTGATAACAGGATTATGAGAAACAGCCTCTAACAATGTTGCTAGTGATGTACAGTCTGAAGGAGACGGTCTTAAATATCCATATAAAGACGAGGAACACGCTGAAAAAAGTACTTCATTGAACCGTTTTTTTTTGTTTCGCTTTTTTTTGTTTGTTCACATTAGTTACAAGACCTTTTTACCAGTACGTATTTACATAGTGCAAAAAACACACTTGCTGTCGATTAACATACTTCAAACACTTTGATGGAAGTCATAGCAACAAAAAGCCTACACACACACACACACGCGCGCGCACGCACACACACACACACACACACAAACACACACAGCGTACCTTTTATCAAACTAGAAATACTTTCATAATCCCAAGTATGATATTCAGTACACTGTCGTCTCCCATCTCAGGGCTTCACATTGCATACAGCCCGACATACTGCATTTACACACCGCGTCACCATCGACTGGCTGAAGTCTCACCATGATTTAAATACCGTTATCAAATTGGATTTAAATGTTAAAACTATCAAATGGCTTTAAGAACAGGATGATTGTATTTTTTATTTTTTTTAATACAACGCAAAATATCTTTGTACACTTGTATTTACAAGGGTTTATCATATTTGTGACGACTTGTTTGAGTTCGCCGCTGTGGCTGTAGCTGGGTGCCCACAAAAATCTGACTATAAAATCTAGAAGAGCTCTACCAGGATTAATTTCAGTTGTAAACAAACTTTACTTGGGAATTGTTAAACTGCCTTAATACGAGTAAACATCTGCTTTTCCTAGGAGTTAGTTTAAGAGGCATTTTTCAGGAAAAAGACTCGATGCTGGTAAAAAAAACAACAACAATGACTTAGTGACTTTCTTCTTCTGTCCAACTTCTCTCTTGCCAAAACACAACAAATCTTTCTAGGTGGATGGAAAAAGATCTCAGTGTTGATATATTTGATAATCAGGCTTCCCAAAAAAAAAAAAAAACGGTCATCACTCCCTATCAGACAACAAACACCACCGGAGAGAACAAAACAAGAGCAACTTTTTTTTTTTTCCTTTTTCTTTCTTTTTTTGTTTTTTTATGAAGCACAGACAGCATCTGGGAACTCAAGACAATTCCAGTCAGAGGAAAAAACAACCCCAAATAGTTTCACACTAGGCAAGATCAATATGACAAACCATTATATACTTTTAGTAGAACCACATAGACAAGGTTATATACACAAAGCTTCTTTTGCTTCTTAGAAGTTAAGTCGTTTGAATCATCTGAATACAGAATGGGCCACTTATTATTTGGACATTAAAAAAAAAAAACACTCTGAAGACTGACGGGTGGGAGTGGTTTTGGTAGAAATACAAGAACCCCTGACACTGTAATATTCCGTGAGGAAAAGCTAAATACCAACCAAGCAGTAATTAAGAAATGCAAGTGTGTCTCCTTTCCTCGTGGATCAGTTAGGTGAAAAAAAAAAAAACAACAACAAAAAAAGCAAAGATACACACATTATTTACAAAGATAAAGCTAATGAACACAGCAAAATAAATGCAAGTGCCTGCAAAACAAACACACACGCGCACTCTCACACACACAAGCACACGAATACTTGCAGAGCTGTAACCCTCCTGAGCTCTGTATAAAGTAAGATGGGACCTTCCTCCTCTGTGAGCTACGGACAGCAGTTCGTTTTTCCTCTCTCTTTAGCGCTCATCACTTGCTCCCAGAAAAGGTCCCTGACTCTTAAAAAAAAAAAAAGTTCAGCTTCGGAGGAGAAAAATCAAAAGACTTCCCTCTGAATTCAAGTGTAGCAGGTTATGGGCAGAAGAAGAAGAAGAAGAAGTGAGGGCATCCTTTTTAAATTACAAGATGGGTGTTGTGTTGGTGTCAACTCCTAATCCTTCAGCTTGTTAGTTGTCGTTTGGTCTGCGACCCTGTGTGTCTGTGAGTTGGTCAGTTTCTCTGCAATGGGTTAATGGCGCGTGCGTGTATATATGTGTGTGTGTGTTTGTGTTGGTCAGTTGGGTTGGATACCTGAGATTATGTCTGGTGTCAGGGGTTACAGACAAAGGAGGAAAAAGCTGCTGGCTGCTGTGAAGAGGGGGTGTGTGTGTGAGTGCAACAGGACAGAGGGAATGAGTGTATGTAAGAACAGAGGCGACATCAGCCGGCGACTTTCTTTGCCTCCACTTGCTCGTTGCCCTCAATCACAGTTTCTGTGATGTCCGCCGAATCAAGATCCTCCTCGTCCTCACTCTGCTCCCTCTCCTCTTCCTCGTCTTCCTCTTCGTCTTCCTCCTCCGTGCTCTCCTGGCTCTTTCCCAGCTGCAGGTTTTCCAGGGTCTTCGACACCCATGATTCGATGCGGCTGCTGAGGGTGGGCACCTCCACTGAAATAGGTTCAGGAGTGTAGTCCTCCTCCTCCTCGTCTTCCTCCTCTGCCTCTTCCAACATCCCGGGGACCAAGGTGGAAGTGGTGGATGTGATGGAGGAGTTCAGCGGGCCTAAGCAGCTCCCATCCAGTGAGCCCGTCTCTGTGCTCTGCTGAGAGGCCAGCTCCAGCCGGTCGTCCACCCGGACCTCGTCTCTCTCACCGGTACCCTGTGTCAGGGGCGCTGCCTTGGGCTGGGGAGCAGCGGTGGAAGGAGCAGCGATGCTGGGGGTGCCTAGAGCTTCGCCATTTCTCTGGTTGGCTGTGGAAGGCGGAGGGCGACTCGGCTCAGCCTCTACAGGCTCGAGGGCGTCCGACGTCTCCACCATACTCCTCCAGTTGGTGTCTGAAGGAATTAATAGATTTGTTATGCTCCATTTTCTTACCTCAGCAACATTAGAAAAGAATACAGGAGCAACATCGTCCAGCACCGATACAGATGCACATAAAATGTGACAAAGACGAGCAGCAGAGTGAAATGAGGGCGCTTACCATACTCCTTTTCATTGACCTCTGAGATTGGCTCAGAGAAGATGGAGCAGAAGGACACAGCAGAGGCAGCAGAGTGGTTGCGATAATGCCCCATCTGATACGGGACCTTCTTTTCATTTTTCTGAGCCTCCTCTGCCTCCTGCTCCAGAGCAGACACCATGTCCTTGTAGGCCTTCCTCGCCTCTTCTGTCAGAGACACCAGTCGGTTGAAGAGACCCTAAAAGAAGAAGAAGGAAGTAAGAAAGAGTCAGTTTCCGAGCTGTTTCCCATGTCTAGATTTTATTTGATCAATCATTCACCACGTTAAGACAGACCTGCGGTTGGGACTGCCTTACCTCAGCTCCAGAATAGTTGAAGATGCCAACCACACTAACAGGCACTAGTTTATTGACGCAGCGTCCAAGAGCCTTTCTGCCCAAGGCAAACACAAATGGGATCTCTTGCTCGCTCGCCATGGCGATTACATTGTATAAAGCTTCATCCAGACCACCTGCAACACAGTAAATTGTTAGAGACTCAAAAGTACAAAAAAAAAAAGTAAATATAAAGAGGAAGAGAAAAAAGCAGCTAATGACGTGAACAGAAGAGTGCAGAAACCTGCTGTTGTTGGAGCTACAGAAATCTTAATCTGTTAATATGTGACTGCTCGGTTTGTTGTACGCCGTCATTGTCCTCTGAGTGAGTGTTTGATTAGTTTTTTTCTTTTTTTAGAGCTTAAATGTGCAAAAACTGATTTTTTTTGTCCACTTGAGGGCAGCGGAAACAAGCTGTGATCACAACACTGACTGGAAAGACCATAACCTTTTAAAATATGGAGAACTTGTTAAAGTTATTCAGGTTCCTCGATAACTGCTGGATACGTATTCAATCATTCATTCAGAGCTGTTTTTGTGGCCACCTGATGAATGTTAGTTCAATATTTACTCTTTCAACTTTAATGAAAGTGAACCACAGCGGGGACGGACAGCTAAACAATGAGCTTAAACTCTAAATCTAAATGTTGGGTGATAATTCTCTGTAGGTTCATCACTACAAGCGACTCCCGTTCACATTATTTGACACATTGCGAGAAAAATATTGATTAAAGCTGCTTTATATACGTTCACACGTTAGACAATCTGATCAAATGTGATGCCGGAGATGATACTGCCACATTCTTTACCTTTGGCCTGGATCTTCTCACAGTTGGGAGAGATGACGACACACTTAATCTTATGCAGCTTCATGTGTTTGGTGACCTCTCGGAGACCCATGACCAGGCGGCGCTTGGATTTGGCCTTGGTGGGATCTTTTTGGTAGACCCGCTCCTGAAAGCGAACCAGCTCCTGCAACAGCAGAGTCACGCTCTCGTCGATCTCCTTACTCAGCACCTGGTTGCAGTACCTGCAGAAGGAGGGAAGAGAAAAATTGATGATGGTCATTACAGACGTTCAAAACTGTTTCCATCTTTTGGATTGCCACCAAGCTAACAACGTTGCCATTAGAGTAATGTAAAGCATTAATATAGCTGTGAAAGGTGAATTAAAGACTCTAGCTATTTGTTCATTAATCGATCAGTTCATTTTGCTAACTGATCAATCGTTAAAATAACTTTCATTCTCTGTTTCAGCCTCTAAATTGTGATGATTGGCTGTTTTTCTGTCAGTTCACTGAACAGCTTTGGCTTTTAGAGTGCTGGTCCAACAAAACGATCAATCTGACGCTGTCAACAAGGGATTTACAAAATTGTGATGGCCATTTTTAAACTGTTTCACTGAACAGACATTTCATTGAAAAGTTTATCCAGTTGCTCCTAACTAACTTTGTTTAACCGCTTGCTGCTTCTGCTATTCAGCTTTGTTGCACTCTGGCCCCTTTTTTTCTGAATCAAGCCTCGCAGCCTCTCATGCATACTCCCAGCAGCTTTGTGGTTTGATGAAATGCCTATCGGACGGTCGACGTAGTGTGGCCTGAGGAACAAGTGTCCTGGAGGTCAGAGCTGAGAGGAGGAGCTTGGCCACAGAGGCCTTCTGGATGCTCTAAATGCTAAATCTGTTTGAGATGGGTGGGCTGAGACAATAGGCCTACAGCAGAGGGCACAGGGGGACAAAGCTGTGCTTGTCACTACTGGCATACTTTTTTTGCTGAGAAGGGACAATGTGGTAGCCATCTTTGCCATACTCTACAATTCTTTATTGTACGATACCGCCTTTAAAAAACACCCGTTAACTCTCAGAGTACGCTTCTCACAGCCAAAGCTCTGTGATGTTTGAGTGGGACGAGAAGTATTTGCTTTGTGAACCATTTTTTGCCACCACGTTGTGCATTTTTTAGATTACAATGCCGAGGAATCCGACAAAAGATATGCCCCCTTCAACATTCTGTTTCTCACTCCGTGTCCGATAAGAACGCGTACTCACTCTCTGAAACGTCGGCTGTGGATCTTGGTGATGGCGTTTGAAGCCATGGGACTCCCGATGCCAGAGCTAGCAGGGGAACCCTGGGATACTGGGGTGATGCTATATGGAGAGTTCTGACTGGCCGGGGAGAGGGATGCATCACTGGGCATGCTCAGACCATTATCTGTGTTACAAAGCAGAAATTACAATTAGAAAATGTCTCATGGGTAAAAACTAGACGATAATGAATTATCCATACCTTCTTGGGAGGCAGGCTCTCGTGGAAGATCATCCGTAAAATGTAGACACTCCTCCCCGTGCTCTTCCTGGCCTGAAGACTCTTGTTCTACACTTGACTTTCCTTTCTTCCCTTCACGTTCCTTCAAGATAATCTATCGCAACACAAAAACAAATCCAAAATGTCAAGGACAAAAACCAAGGCACTTATAGTTCAAAGATATATTTTTGTGGAGGTTTAACAACATCTCCCTCCCACGTCTCCTAAATGATTCATTTCAACTTAAACCATTAACCTTCTTAAGGGCTGTTGGTCGTTTTACTTTGGGGATCTCCCTTTCCTTCCCTCTCTTGATTCGCGGTGCGGTGGAATCGAGGGAATTATGCAGGGCCGAGTACGGCTGCTGATGACCCTTCAACATTGACGGCACACTGGTTGAGCCTGAACCGTGGAATGGAGTAGTTGTCCCAACTGGGGAGAAGGACAACGGACAAAGGTCAGCTACAGTCGGAGTTGGAGATGTTTTCATGGGATCATTTTTACGACATTTACATACACAGAAAAATGTGTGCTTCCACTTGTTGAATCAGTGAATACCTGTAAAAGACAGTGGCTTGGTATTGGTGAGTTGTTTGGCCTTCATAGCCTTCTGCTCTTTCTCCAAAGCTGCCAGCATGTCTCCCAGGTCGAGCTCGACAGAGGTTTTACTCTTCTTCCCTGCCGCTTTGGTGAATGCCTCCTGCCGGGCGTGGAGAGAAAAGAGCGGAACAAGGTCACGCCAACGAACCAGTCAAATACAACTCGATAAGAATGATGATAGATAAAGATGCTGAGGATCAGATTTGACGAATCAAAACATTCAAACTGTTCAGTGTGAACTCAAACGAGCAGACATAGCACCTTTAATTTCTTTTGTTCCATGCTGATTTCAGAGTACTCCTGTGCAGTGGCCAAGGCAGCAGCCAGAGCCTTCTTCCTCTGGCTCTTGGCCCTCTTGGGAACAGAGGTGGTAATGGGGATCGGTGTCTGCACGATGTTGATAGGGGAGTTTTCTGGTAGGTTATCCAGCTGTGAGACACACATAAGTGTTAGCATGGGTAGAAAGATCAGCTAATACAAGAATCAGAGATTTGACTTCAGACTTCACAGACGTGACAGATCACACAATCACAGATCCGACCCTAACACCTGCCTCTCTTTCTGGCTCGCAATGTTTCCAAATCACACACCTCAACATTCACACACTGACAAAAAAAAAGTCAGTACCATTGTGTGCAAGGCCACCTGATCTTTCATGTCACATTTGCAGACATTGCTTCTAATTTGAGAAGTCTACACAAGGCAAGTAAGTCAGCTGATTTAGATCTCTGAGCTTCTCTCGGTTGTCTGCCATTTTATTTAGAGCGCCCATACAGCATTATTTAAAATACCAGATTCAGAGTGATGACACTGATCTGGAAACTGAGATAAACAACACCCAGTCAGCGGCGTCTTAGGCATGGGCCGAGTAGATCACAGCCCATGATTACTGCTGTTAGTGTAATAGAAGATGACTCTGATTCAGTATTTGAAATAAAAATTGAGGAAATAAGTAATAAAGTATATAAGTCATACTTGTACTTTAAGTTGCAGTGTATGGTGCCATTTTTGCACAAGAAGGTGAGGTATGTATCTAGATCATTTTCAAATCATCTCAACCAGAGACACACACCTGTAGAAAGTCCTGCAAACAATCAGCACTTGACAGAGAGAGCCTTTAAAAAGACAGGAAATGCCATCTCTTACCAGATTTTTGGGCAGTTTAGGTTGTGTGTGTGTCTGGGATGGAGCAGATTCTGGTTTGGTGTTGCGTTGGACAACCCCTCCTGTAGCCAGATCTGGGAACTCATCTTCATCCTGACAGACATGGAGAAAACATTTCAGCACAGCAAATAAATTCTGCTCAGAATAAAACTATAATGAATGTGATGGTAACAATGCAGTGTTGGTACAACGAAATTCACAAGAAACTTGTCTCTTACCTCAAAGTAGAGGGGCTCTGGGGTGAGCTCAGTGCCAGGAACCACCGCTGGCTGTATCCTCTGTTCTGACTGGCTGGGTGGCACACGGCCTTGATAGCCACCGTGGAAATCCTGAAAGACAGCGACACACAGATAGTTAGACAGGGGTACGATTGGTATTTGATCGTTTATTGCCCTCTGTGTGTTTGTGCACAAACTGTCAAGCATGGTACCACTGCAGGATTTTCTTGTGCATGAAAGTTTCCCTGACTGATGTATATTTCCCAGCGTCTGCTACGGTTGTATGGACCGTACCTGTGAGAAGTTTCTCTGTTCAGGATTCTTCCTCTGGTCTGCTCTGTGAAACTGGCCGTTCCTGTCTCCCCAGGACTTCGGGGTAGCCTGAGAGGCAACATTTACCCAGGTACCTGCTAATGAACAAATAAACAGTCACAATTACATGATGAAGAAGAAACGTGGCTATGAAAGCACGGTGTGAAGACGTGAGGGGAAGGAGAGATTCCTGACCCCTCATTCAAAAACATGCATTAAACTCACCTGTCATTACACCAGCCTCGACTCCCTGTAGCACAGAAAAAAGAAAAGAAAGACAAGTTGACATATCGAGTGTTTGTTAAATATACACATGCATATGTAATTTAAGGACTACTTTACACCGCCGTGGTTATTTGCTCTGCTGCTATACAAGTTCTTAGTCGTACTTCCTGATATATCTATACCTCTACTATTGTTACAACAAAAAACTGCAGTGGCTATAAAATTTAATAACAGAAACAAGTGCTCAGGGTGTGATTCAAAAGTCATGTGTTACTCCCAGGCTGTGGATCGCTGCCAATGTCAAAACCAAATATTTCCTGACCTTCTATCTAACCTTAAACATCTACAATAAAATAGCCAAACAGGATGAGTTTATTTAAATTACTTTTTTTTTTAAATAGTACTTTACTTAAGAATGTTTGTCTCCCTACTTCCTGGCTTGCATCTTGGGCTTAAAAGGTCAAATCTCAACAAAGTGAGTGTAACTTTGTGGGGCTTAGTCTGGAGCCGATGCCAGGTAGGCGGCTTACCGTGGGTGCTGCTGTATTCTCTGCTGTCCGTTGTGTCACCCCCGTCGCGTGGTTGTGTTTGGGGCTACAGTAGCCGCTGTCGCTGTCTATATCTGCCTCACTGGCGCCCTGCTCATTGTAGATTTCTCCTGGATGGGACGCCCGTCTTCTCTTTGTTCGGTTCTTCCACAGCAGGGGACTAGCTCGCTCTGCAGCACTCCGCCCCGACACCTCGCCGGGAAAATCTGAGGACAAAGCAGGAAAAACTTAGACCGAACATGAACTTCCTGTTTCACAGTGTTACAAAGTGGAACGAAGCTGCTGCTGCAATCCTCGACATAAGAAGCATGATAAATACTGTCGATGAATCAATTAAGATTGAACACAAACTTTACTTTGACCTAATCGCCTAACCATTAACAACAAGTAGTTCAACTATTCACACAAGTTCATCAGCTTTGTTGTGAACAGAGACATCATTCATGACGTCACAGAAACCGGAAACTCTGCATTCCTGTTCTTTCAGAAGTTAAGCACAAGCATCATCAACATCAACCAGTAAGACCAGACAACAATCTTACTGGCATTGTGTCCCGCTTCCTCACTGACAGTAAAAGATTATTGTCTCAGGTAAACCAGCTTATTTAACAAAGTCTGGAATGTTTTGGCCTTCGGCTCACTCTCAACCACAGGAATGAAGATGATCACTGATACTGGAAATACACCAAATATAAATTTAGATTTGTTCCCACTGCTTGTATACATCCTGGACTATTGTCGCAGTATTCTTACCGGTCTGCTGTGCTGCATCCACCAGCATGACAGTCTTGGTCCTACCATCAGGCACAAAGGTGCACACCTCCTTCTGCACAGCTACACTCCTGGTTGGTGGCCGGCGACCCCTTGGAGGCTGGCACATACCCAACTGTTGCTGCAGGAGAAAGAGAAAGATGCGGGGGGCATGCTCACTAAACAGAATGAGGATGACGTCAATGTGACAACATCGCAATGAGGCCGCTCTGTACCTTTGGGAGAACATTAGTTCGGATCATGCCTCTCCCCCTCTGACTGGCCATCCCGTATGCTGGCCCCAGAGGCAGTGGTCTTTCACTGACATCTGCAGACACGGGGTTGACCACCCCGGCTTGCACGGGGCCTGCGTAAGGGCCGGGGAAGGGCTGGTAGAAGCCCATCACTGGTGGGCATGGAGCGGGCATAATCTGGTAGTAAGCATAGTCGTTGGAGACAGGAGGCTGGGGGGAAGACAAGATTGGGTAGGCCAGATATGAACCACCGGGGCTGGGGTTAGGCTGCTGCCAGCGCAGCTCCCCTCCATTATACATCGGGTGTTGCCTGTGAAGCAATGTGACGAAATAACATGTTAAATTATTTATTATACTCCTCTCATTCAGCCAGAATCAAATAATTCAATGAACAATGCTGGATTTTGTAGTTTTAAACCATAAAAGCGAGGCTGTGATGCAAAACATCTGAACACCGAGCTTTAAACTGTCAAATGTTGCTTTAATATTTATTTTACTACTACTACTACTACTTTTATTTTACTTTGGGTTAAGTGTGCATCCGTGTTATGTGTGAAAAGAAGAGATTAAAAATAAATAAACAAGGCAGATAATCGATATTAAGAAACTCACATACGGAGTTAAGAGAAAAAGGACTGTCACACCCTGAATTACAACATCGTGGAAACTTTTTTGGACTTTGTTTTGCATGCTTAAAAACATCTATCAGTTTGTGATTTCTCTAAACATTCAAGTAAGTAAGAGAGGAGTGATGCCTGCGTCCAACATCTGCAATTCCCCAGTGATGTGCATGATGGTTGGTTTGTTAGGGGGTGTGTACATGGTAGGCAGAAATGTTGATAAGGATCCAGAGACATTTTCACAGCCAGCCTACTATAGTGAGCACTTCCTTACATTCAAATGGGGAGGAAGGAAACAACAGAACGGATGTGCGCAGGATACAGCAGATCACTTTGGACAAAGAGAGAGCCACTGGAAACATAGACTGTGGTCCCATGTAAACTCTGTAACTCTGGGGAGGTTTTCCCATTCATAATTAAGCAGCCTTAAAACTACAGAGCGTCTAATGGCTGTAACTCGGTACACAGTTTAAAAAGGACTGCGAATGGTCGCGAACACTTTTGTGAAGCAGTTTTCTTCTTCTCATAGCACGCAGAGCAGTAAAAGAGCTAATCTGAGGATATGAAAAGGTCCAGAAGAGAGCGGATTGTTCTTGGGTGGTGCACACTGGGGACACCAGACTTCCCACAATACCACAGGGAATGGTTAGAAGCACTGGTAAAATCCACAACTATCATGAAAAGTTGAAGCGACTGGCTTTAGTGAGTTGGTTTCACTCATCCCCAAATGTCCCCTCCCAGAGTAACAGTACCTGTTGGGTTGGTTCTCCTGGACGAAAGGGTAGCAGGTGATGAGGTAGCTGGGTATGGGAGTGGTTTCCACCCCTCCGGTGCCTCCTCCTATACCTCCGCCCCCTCCTCCTCCTCCACCTGCCTCTCCAGAAAGACTCATGCTGACGAGGGATCCTTCGAGACCTTTCTTCTGTGGGATGAACGGTTCCACTTCGGCTGAAAGCTTCACATCCTGCACAGAGAAACGCACAGCCATTACTGTCACACTGCGGGTCAACTAATGATGCATATTCGCGAGGAAAAGGCCAACGCCTAAGAGCAGAGGTCCATTTGTGAAATCACTGAAGTAAAGTTGCTTAAGTTGGTCGTCACATTCCTTGACTGGGTCTTATCAAACGCACTGATTGGCTTCTGTACATGGTACAACAGTTGATATCGTTTTATTATTGTTAGTGCCACTCCGCACCCATAAAATGGGACAGTTGTAGGGCGGAAGCTTCAATCCATATCAACATAATCATGAAAACTTAGCTACATTTTATTTGTTGGGTGGGTTTGTTAAAATATCTTTGAATGGATTCAAATTTATAAGACTGTGGACACAACTTGAGTAGTACACCTAGCCACTACTGAGTTTCTGACAGAGACAGAGTGGAGAGGCTTGTACTTTCTCTAACCAGCAGGCTGATCCAGCCTCTCATTTATTTAGTGGTAATCACATCTGAGCACTGCATTTCCTCATAATGTTCCAGCTGGTTTACAGTCTTGAGTGCCTACAGCCAATATAAAAACGGTATCAGGCCTCAACACCAAAGACATAAAAACCTTTTGAGTCCAAAGATGACATCACACACAAAGTGCCGGAGGATTTAAGCAAAGTACACAACATGTCAAAAAACAATGACAAGCTTCTTGTTAATGTGGTCGATGATGAGGTGAGTCTCTCAAAGCTAGAAGGAGCTTATAATTTGTCATTTATAATGTTACAATTGCTATCATCTGCTAAGCTATGGCTGAAACATTAAAAACACACAGTTGGTGTTTGAGGCCTTTAATGCTACGTTGTTCAATTCCCTCAAATCCCTTGACACATGATGGCTTTCGAGACCAGCCTCATGATATTTATAAAATGTACTTTATACTGGAAGTACATTTATTTTATGGGTTTAATTAAAAGGTTCTTAGTTTTTAACCCAGTTTCAGACTCGTGAAAAAAAAAACAAGAGGAACAAGACGAAAACTAGACGATGGTGGAAAACACTGACAGGAGTCCTTTGTCGCCTGGTTGCCGAAGCACCGCTGCTGCATTACATTTCAGGAGAGCATTGCTGAAGTCAGATTAAAGGCCATTTCCTGTGTAAAACTTAACACAAAACATGCAATTCAAAGCTATATAAATCTATCAATAAACCAAGTCTGTCAAAAGAAATAAAAATGAAACATTTACAGCAGGGGGAAGCATAATAATACTAACTGGAGGTCTTCTCCTGGTCAGTCTGGTTTAACGGGTCTCCAGATTTATGACCTGGACGCAAACAGTCAGGCTGTAGGAAATGATACAGCGAGCCACAGAAAGGCCAAAGATTACACATCTGGGGACTGAAACACTAAAAAATTTCCGAGCTCAATCAGCCGCTTCTGACGATTGTTCTGTTCTGAGACACGCCACGGACGAGAAAGAAGGAAATTCATCTCTTGTGTCTCTTCAATTCATGAACTGTATGCTGCTTCTTTTCCTGCTTCGTGTTGCACCGAAAGGCCGACTCTTAACTCAGCACCACCTCAACGATTGTGAGAGAGAAGCGAGAGAAACGCTCATCGCAGCTACAAAACCACGACGAAGCTTTAGCAAACTTTGTTGTTGCGTCCAGTGGGTAGCGTGTTTTCTGATGACACCCAAAGCAACTATGACAACATGCTATTGTTTAATGTACAATACTGTCTCCTACATGAAAGACAACAGGACAAAGCTTTCACACATTGAGCTACGCCCCTTTCAAATGTAGTAATCCTTATTTTAAAGTCAAGTTTGTCACTGATAGCATAAATACATTAACTTTAATTTGAATATGCTCGCAGACTGTCAAGAAAATGAGCAACATTTTCTTACTTTAAATAATTAAAATAATAGAAATGACCTATTTTAAAGACAAAAACAACAGCCCCTCTTGTCTTGTCCTTATCTGAGTTTTTCCCATTTTTTCCACTGCTGTCTGGCAGCACCTTTCACACCTTCTGAGCACTCCGCATTTGACCTGACAGCGGCCGATGGTCTAATCTCCGAGGGTGGCATCTCTGCCCAAAACAGGTCCCATTAAAATAAATCAGCTATTTTTTGCAAAGAGGATGAGGAGAGGTGACAGGGTTCACGGTACAAAGACGCCCCCTCACTTCTCTCAAACAGTGGTCGGGATGCATGAATAGAGCATCAGTGTAGCCAGTGGATGTCACACAGACAGCTATTGTCTCCCACTGCTTCTGTCTGTGGGTGGTTCTCTCACTTTTCCTTAGGTAACGTATAGATCCAATCCTACATAAAACACAGCTAAAATCAGTGAGCTACAGCTGTAAAGAAAGATTACAAACCACCAGGAATAAAAGTAGCCCCCATGCGCACACTGAGATGTCTGCGAAGGTTTAAGCAAACAGTAGTTGATCTGAATCTGTACAGTGTGGCTGATAGGGTGTTGTTACAGGATTAAGTTTGAGAGGATAAAGAAGGGACAGTACTACAGGATAAGCTAATTACACAGAAAGCCATAGCGTGGAGGCCTCAAGTGCACTTGTGGTGAATCATGAATTCTGCGGAAAAACCAAACTTTTTTTTTTTTTTTTTTTTTTAAAGCCGGTCAGAGGATCCATCTCTTGATTGCGTGTCTTTGTTGCGTTAGCGAGAATAGCCGGGATTGTGAACGAAAAAGAGGGAATGAGGTCAGACCCAGATGTGCATTCGTTGGGGGATGACAGATCTCCGGGTGGGCTACTGATCTCACAAGCCTCTGTTTGTGTAGGCATTTATTCTCACACCGGTTGCTTTCGAACACTATTAGATTGTATCTACCCCCCCCCCCCTGTAGTGAAAGCAAGGGGCTGTGCGGAAAGGAGAACATATGCATTAAAAGTTTAGGAGGAAACACATTTTCAGCTGCTGTTAATCAAGAAATTTGTGGTCCCATTTTTTTGTAAGGCAGAAACAAAACAAAAAAAAAAACATTCAGCCTGCTGGCTCACAGGGTTAACATGATGCATTGGCAATGTGCCTTAGGACACCAAACCCAGCCACATCCAAACTAAACTTTCTGCATTGCAAACAGCGTCAGAGGAATGTCATACATGCAGAAGAACCAGACATTCCTAAAGGGACTTATCCACGAAACCCTCCCCGCCTCTCCGGACAACAACACTGTCATGCACACACATTCCTACCGGGGCTGAAACCTTCATTTATTTATTTATTTTTTTATTAATGAAGCCTGCCTCTCTCCTGTTTGTGACAAATAAACACAGAGAGAGAGAGAGAGCTAACTAGCTGTGGCTGTCGCATGTAACCAAACAACCAGCGTCAAATGACAGCTGTGATATTTAGCTTTAACGTTAGCTCGCCTAGCCGAGCCGAGCCGAGCTAACACTCACCGGGCTCGTCTTTCTATGAGTTGCCAAAAGAGAAATGCTGTCATGTAAATAAACATAAAGCACGTTGTAAATTAAGCACAAACACGCTCACTGTGAGGAAATAAAACGATTATTCGGTTAGCTTTTTGTTGTGAACTAGCGGTTACCGTTAGCCGGGTTAGCTCGCTAGCCAAACGGGGGATAACTGCTCTTACGCGGCTTCCCCACCACTACAAAACACCCAAACCTACCGCTGCTGATGACCTAAATAGTTAATTTAATTTAAGTCACACCTAAACATAGAGCTGACATTTCTAATTACGATAACGGAGCGGCGTCAAACAGCGTGTCCGATGTTGGGCCTCGGCGAGAATACAGCATACAGCGTCCATATCCCCCCCTTAACAGGCTAAAGCTTTAGCAAAGACCCCAACAACAACACAGAAAAACAGATAAATTTATAAATACCTTGTTGTCACAAGTGTCCATGTCAGTCACCAACGCCACCACAGACCGTCATTGACCACAGTGCGGACGTCAGGATGTGGGCTTTTTTAATTTCTTCATTGTAAATAAGAAAAACTAAACGCGTTTTTAGAGACACTCACACCCAATTCCTACTAACCGCTAACTGGACCTCTCCGCTAACTGTTGCTAGACGCCGCCGCCGCCTCCTCCTCCTACCTCCGCTGGGCTGCTGCTGCTGCTGCTGCGTCAGCTCGCTGCTGTCTCTCCACAGACTACGAGCCGCGTAGCTTTGGCTCGACTGCGAGCGAGCAGAGCCGCTGTCTGTCTGTCAGTGTGCACAGAAATGGGAGTCACCTGGAACGGAAAGCGACGAGGACCAGAAAGCTCTCACACTTGGGAGGACGGGAACACGCAGCACGTCATGGTAAACACAAACATGATGTAAACTCCCTCTCGGCGTCTGCAGCCTGAGTTTGTGCATGTTTTTAAATTTCTATTTGGAGTTCTATTTATTATGTGTATTAAACTTTGTTTTCCATTTTTAAAAATCTTAGCACTGATCTAATTTCTCTGCATGTTTAATTTCTTAGCACGGTTTAATTTCTTAGCACAGGTTTAATTTCTTAGCACGGTTTAATTTATCTGCACAGGTTTAATTCCTTAGCATGGTTTAATTTCTTAGCACAGGTTTAATTTCTTAGCACGGTTTAATTTCTTAGCATAGGTTTAATTTCTTAGCACGGTTTAATTTCTTAGCATAGGTTTAATTCCTTAGCATGGTTTAATTTCTTAGCACAGGTTTAATTTCTTAGCACGGTTTAATTTCTTAGCATATGTTTAATTTCTTAGCACGGTTTAATTTCTTAGCACAGGTTTAATTTTTAGCACAGGTTTAATTTCTTAGCACGGTTTAATTTCTTAGCATAGGTTTAATTCCTTAGCATGGTTTAATTTCTTAGCACAGGTTTAATTTCTTAGCACGGTTTAATTTCTTAGCACAGGTTTAATTTCTTAGCACGGTTTAATTTATCTGCACAGGTTAATTTCTTAGCATGGTTTAATTTCTTAGCACAGGTTTAATTTCTTAGCACGGTTTAATTTCTTAGCATAGGTTTAATTCCTTAGCATGGTTTAATTTCTTAGCACAGGTTTAATTTCTTAGCACGGTTTAATTTCTTAGCACAGGTTTAATTTCTTAGCACGGTTTAATTTCTTAGCATAGGTTTAATTTATCTGCACAGGTTTAATTTCTTAGCATAGGTTTAATTTCTTAGCACGGTTTAATTTATCTGCACAGGTTTAATCCTTAGAATGGTTTAATTTCTTAGCACAGGTTTAATTACTTAACACAGGTTTAATTTCTTTGCACAGGTTTAATTTCTTAACACGGTTTAATTTCTTAGGACAGGTTTAATTTATCTGCACATCTAATTTCTCTGTACATGTTTAATCTAGCAGGTTTAATTTCCTTGTGCATGTCTAATGTCTTTGCACATTTAATTTCTTAGCACGGGTCTAATTTCTCTGTACAGATTTATTTAATTATTTATTTTTGTCTGTTTACTGCATCAATTTAAATTTATGTTTATATGCTGGGACTGGATTCTTGAATTTCTAGTCAAAGGCAGCTGAATCCTTATAGTGCTGAGGGAAATCTGTTTATTACCAACAGGCAACGGTATACATTAAAATACTGTGTACAAGTTTTCATACACATTTTTGTTTTATTCTTATTTAACAACTGAAGCGTTTGTGTGTTTGCACATGGAAAGATCTGCCAATCAGGAACATGAAAAACAAAAATAAGTGTCAAGTGATTTCCTTCTCATCACCACAAAACAACACAGTTTGAACACGTTCTCGGGGGGGTTCCTGAAATCTTCTGTGAAAGACTGTGCTGTGTATCTTGTCTCAGATGATATACTTGAAGCACAGTAGCATACTTTATGGATGTATTAAAACATGCCATTTTTCCTTTCCTCTTGATTTTTTTTTACATGCCATCATGTGAGTTTGCTAACAATGGCTTGGTTGAGCGTGTTCAGCTGATTTGTCCATTTGTCTAAAGCTGTGTAGCGAGCCCCTCCTCTCTTCTGGTAGTCCAGTTCTAGTAGCTGGTTGACTTGGTCGATCCGGCCGTGGATTGTGCTGAGAAGAAAAAAAAACAAAAAGACGGAGTAAGCAGAGGAGACACGCTGAAATAAAAATAATAATAAAGCAACTCTAGCACGTCATAAGTTAGTACATTTACAATGGCGCTGTGTTTTCTGGTACACGGACTTCATGATACATCAGGTGGCCCATTCAAAAAACAAGCCACGGCTCTCTTGTTTACACTTAAGGAACACCTGTAAGCACTAGGCAGTGCACTCTCCGGTGAACGCTGAAGTGAGGAGAAGGAGACGAGGATGCAGAGCTGGATCTGAACACCAGGAGTGGAAAAGATGGTACAAACGATGCGCACTGTTATCAAGAGGAATGCAAGATCTCCTCAGTAAGATGGAAGATAACCAGGCTACAGATGGAACATTGAGAATGTAGCATCATGTGCTTCAGAGATGTGGCTTAGTGAACTCTCTTCGGATTCGCTCGTAACTCTGGGTGGCTTTCGACTTTCAAGGAGAGCAAACGACACACAGCAAAGGAAACGTCTGTGGACCACGGGCCGGATTCGAAATTGGGTCGCTGCAGGAAGGGCTTTCGTACGTGGGGAGCCCACTCTACCAGTTGAGCCACCAGGGCGCCCCTATTTATTTATTTATAAGCATTTTCCTTATCCACCTTGTATAATGTAAGCTGTTGTATCAAGTGACTTTCCCTGCTGCAGGATCAATAAAATTTATCTTATCTTATAAAAGTCAGTCCAATTTTTCTACACACTTAATCAGGCTCTTATAGTTAATGCCAGTTCAATAGTTCCTAGAGTCTGCTTGTGATTAAACTGTTTGTCTCATCTGGCTGCTAATAAAGACAAGAATAAAATATGTGGCATGATTTCTCCAGTTTTATCTTAAATAATAACATTAACTAGGGATGCACCAATCCGATATTGGTATCAAAATGGAGCAGGCAAAAGGATCGGCTATCTGGAACTTTTTCACTGTACCTCAGCAGACAAACTTGATGGCTACTTGCAAGACCTGTGCAGTAAATGTTCTGAGGTGTGGTGGTCAAACTTAAAGTTATAAACACAACCAACTTAATCAAGCACCTATAGAAATTGCACGCCAGAGAGCACGCAGAGTTCATTGAACTGAGTAAACAAAACAGAGGTGATATGAAGCTTGAAGGAAAGAGGGGGAAAAAATTTCTTCTTAAGAGTGTGCAGGCATGCTTGTGAATCTGAAGACTGGTGCACAGTTATTAAATAAATAAGTAATTCAGTTTCATTTCATTTATATCTGTTAATTTGTTTTTAAAAAAATAGGAAATAAATGTTTAAGTCAAGTCTGATGTTGCCTTGCACAAAAGAATGATCCCAGTCTTTTCCACAGAATGAGACATACTGTTTGTTACTGTAATTCACACTCGTTTTCTGAATCGGATCGGTATCGGCTGATGCTAAACCTCAGATATCGGTATTGGAGGTGAAAAAAGCAGATCGGAGCATCCCTAAACATTAACAACAATAACAATTTAAACAGAGTAATCAGGCCAAGTCATTTACGTCAGAAGAACCAGTAGAACCTGGGATGTGCAGCTGTAAATACCACTGTTACGTACATGCTGTAACTGAAGCTGCCAATTCATACCACATGACTCTCATGATGAATGAGGAATGAGGAACTGTTCATATAAGGAACTCTTTACAGGAAGGTAGCTGTTTTTATTTTTTTCTTTGACTTCTCAGCAGACACGTGAAGGCGTAAACTTACTTATCCAAGATGCACTGCACCAGCAAACTCTCCACGTCGCACACGTCAATGTTCAGCTCCTGAAACACAAAGAAAACACGCTCAGCCTCACCTATGCAAGAAAAACAAAGCATGTCAACTCATGTGGCTTCACCCTGCAGGTCCCAAATATTATGTTAGATGTGTTGTAACAGACTGTGGAGAAAATCTATCATGCAAGTGTAAACTAAGATGTAAACAAGCACAAGTATTAATGACTCTCATGTGTACTGAGAGACGAACCGGAGATGTGAGAAGATGTAAATTTTACTTCCTCATATTAATAAAGCCTTTTTAGCTACTCTTCTTAAGTTAATCATTTTAAGTAAGATACACCCTCAAAATAAAGTAAAGTGATGGAAGAAAATATCGTTATTAAGAAGGAAATCTAATATTATTTCAGAAGAACAAAACAATAGTAAAGAAGCCTATCTAACATTTACTCAAGTTATAACAATAAATTATTTTGCATGCTGGCTGAATATATATAATTTCTTATTTTATATATGCTAATTAAGACACTGTTTACAACTAAACCCTGCAAAGCCAGATCAGTTTTTGTTTGACACCTGCATTTAGAAAATATGTGATTATCTTTGTGCTTTCTTCCAGTAAGGGTAGATTCAGAGATCAGGTGCTGATGGGGAATCGACGCAAAGGTCGTCTGTTGGTGTGTGTCTATTTGTGCTGCACGTTACAGCTGTGAAACAATCAGGAAATAACTTTTTATTTTCACAGATCTACCAGCTTTATCAATGCAGGCACTCCCTCATTTTTATTTACACAGCGTGAAGTGAGGCTGCGTTTTTCCAAAAGTTGGATCCAGCTCGACTTCCCCCGTCGTTTTTTGGCGTAGACCCTTGCGACTCAAATGAATGGAAAACCTGTGTTTTCATCACAGTGCCAGATTCTATATGAATGTAACCTAATACTGCTTCCATCATTGATATGACGCATTGGATTTCAATCCAAATTACTCAAAATAACTATGAATAATCCATTTAAAACAACTGATGAAAAGTCATATGACTCTCTAATAATAATCCAGGAGAATGAGAGCAGAGAGGAAAGATGAGAGTTAAAGTCACAGGATGCTTTTTGATCACGCGGACTTACCTTCGAAATGAAAGGGATGTGTATTCTCGTGTACGGTTTGATGAGTTTGATAAGTACTTGAGTTCTAATGTTCCTCAGGAGCTCTGCAACATAACATCACATGGTCAGCTACACGCCAACACATTCATCACGCATGTGGTACGGAAGTCACGTTCGCCACTCACCCTCTATGTGCTCTCTAATGAAGGGGTCGTCCATTATGTTACTGTGATTTGTTTTCAAGATTTTCTCAAATTCAGTGATGTCATTGTTCTGGTAGGCGCTGGAAGGAAAAACAGTCGAGTGTTGTTATACCATATACATTGTGTCTCCGTGACCTCCGCGAAAAATCTCATCCTGATAGCTGTCAAACAAATACCAAAATATGAGACTCTCTGTAAACACTATTCTCATTGGTTTTGGGTGGGCGTTTGTTAGGCTCTTGTTTATGCGATATAAATTTTAAACACATGCATGGAACCTGAGCAATCTCAGACACTGCCTGTTATTTCTATAAACATGAGGACAAAAGAGAGCAAACAAGGAAGCAGAAGACAACTAAAGGCTTAGAGAAGAAACTAGTCATGTTTCATATTTTATACAAATACTATGAAACGTACACTAATGTTGACGGGGCGTTGCACGGATGATATAAAGACCAATTAATGTTGTATAACTTTGTACTAAGAGGAAATGATATAGTGGCATCCACTGAAAGCTGTGAACGTACCGCACACACCAATGAGAAGCACAGCTGAAATACTGACCACAGGCCACACAGCCAAAGGGAGATAACTAAACATTCAAAACATTATGAGAACGTTTTTTACTGCTATAACACGCTAGGTCAATTTTTACAGTTTTTATATGAAAATACAGGATGGATTCTGTATAGTTTATTATCGCAACTGGTGATGTTTTACAGCTAAATTCCACCGGGCACGAATATGACGTGTTCAATGTGCGGCGCGGCGGCCAAAGCTAATAATTCTAGTCAGTGTTTCAAACACCACCAGAACCGCCACGGCCCATTTCAGAAGCGTCCCAGGGGTGGGCCCGAGAATACGCAGTTGTTCTACTTCAGACAGACAAAATAACACCCCGCGCAAACGTCTGATTGTAAAAACAGCCAAAAGGGAAACAATTTACGCAGCACATTTAAATATTTAAAAGCACAATTAGAAGGACATAAACCAGGAAAAATAACCAAATCTGAGCATGTTAACAAAGTCTGACGGGCAAAATGCTCCTGAAACACTCGCGGTGGGGTCTGAAGTCGCGTGGAGAGCGGACCATAACAATGTCACGGTCGCGACGTGACGGAGGCGTGCCCGGTGGCGTTTCCCAGTTAAGGTCTGGTGACAATGACAGCTGATCACATCTCTATAAACAACTCTTAAAAAAGTTGTTCTCTCCTCACAATGACATACATTCAAAAATAAAGAGCCTGTAGTCGTAATAATGATATATAATTATATGATCAGACATCGAAGTGGATTATTTGAAATAAAAAGTAAACCGTCATTCCCCAAATAATCTCTGCATTTAATTTTGTTCTCACTGACAAACAGTTGTTGGGATAAAGATCTTAGAGTAAAACTGGTGAGTAAAATGTTATAACAGAGTTAAGACAACAGTACAGATTGTTGTGGTAAACAAAAGGAAGAAAAAATGTCCATTAGCACATGAATGCATGCTTACCTTACTAAGTTTGTCATTGCTAGAATCTCCGGGTCATTTTTGTATGGTTTGGCCTTTGGAAAAAAAAAATGTGAGAAGTTATGCCAGTCATGGAAACTTGAGTAAATGTCAACTGATTAAGCACAAAAACCCCAAATACTTTCAACATCTGATGATAACAGTCTCGCTGTGCTTTATCAAAAAAAAACAACTGCAGAAATGTCTGTGGTTCTCTTATGTTTCATATTCTGACATACAGTACATGTATACATAGTAACAGTTAGTTTCACACCTCTTGAGAGTCAAAAGGATTTATTCCCGACTTCATCAGCATGTTGGCTAGGACCAGGTACTTCAGGCATGTCGTCCTTCTTGGGCTTCCGGACTCGTCATAGTTTTTAAAGGCCTCAAAGAAGTCTGTGTGAGCTTTCTCGAACTCACCCTCTCGTAAATGCATCTTCCCTCCACACTCTGGTCAGGAGCAAACAAGCACAGGGCAGTCAGCAAACAGCCAAGATAATACAATACAATACTTAGTCTAAGAGTCATTTTTAAGACAATGCTACACAATCATACCTCGGATAACTCCCATTATCAGTGGGTGAGGAATGGCAGATTTAATATGAAGTGACTGCTCATACAGGGCTTTCAATTTCTTGTTGTTTTTCTGTGCCGTGTACATCTGGATCTCCAGAGCGTAGATCTCCAACAGCTGTGTGCCTTTCTTCAGGTCATCCTCCCCATCATCTGTCTGCAGATGTCACGAAAACAGAATTTCTTTGGTCATTATTGCTGTCAAATCTACAGAAATATGGACAAATATACAGCATATACTTCAGCTCAACAATTAACAACCTGAGCAGCCAAACCAAGGAGATGTGTTTCTCCATATACAGCCAAAAAAGTCACCTGACATGACTGGTGAAGCTGCCTTAGGATCTTTTGCAGTTTCCCGTACTCTTCTCTCTCCAAGTACAGCTTCCCTAACTGCAGGCGAGGAATAAACAAACAAACAGAACAAACAGTTTCTTATCACCTACTACAAAATTATGATATAAGACGACCTGAGATCAGCGAAAAGACGCTTTGTATATACCTTTGTGTTAGTTTTAAACCACAGTCTGTCGTTCTTTGCGTCTTTCAAAGCCTCCAACGTGGTTTCGTAGAATTCCTGTAGCAAGTCCATCTAGAAACACAAGAAATTAAAAAGACCTCTAAAAATATTACTCTGCCATCTCCACATTGTCCACCCTGAAAACTGAATAACATGTCAATAAATATGAGTAAGTACACTAGATGTACACTAGACCTTTAATAAAGTAATAAACTGGAAATGGATATTTTGGATTTTATGGAGCTGTCAGACCGCCTCGTTCATACAGATGTGTACAGAACGTCGTAAATCAAACAGTTCAGTAAGAGCAGAGGAAATGTTTGGACTAAAGGTCGACTAATACGGACTGAAGCAGCATATTTTGTGAGATAAAAACATTGAAATGATTACATCGACCTTTTTTCCCCCAATACATTTAGACTTTTGGACTTTACAACGCCGTGTTGTTATTGGAAATGTTTGGATCACATCCTCCATCAGCTGAGCGGCGAGTCGCAAGTACAGCGCTACTGGCCTAAAAATAACACGTGGAGTTGACAGACTTAGCATTTAAATCTGCACATGGAAAAAATTTCTTTTTCAGACATCTTGGTCACTACAAGACTCAACTAGAAAGGAATTTTCTCTGCAGACTTTATTAGAAATCTTCTCTGTTGCTACGTCTAGCCCTACAGAGGCTCAGACTACTTGCTGGAGGAGTAAAATGGGTTCCATTGTAACAGTCTGCTGATGTGAGTCATACCCCGTGCATCTCTATGTAAACAGAGGTCAATAAAAAATTGTTTTGTTTGAGGGCAAATTGCCCCAAAATATGAAAATCTTTTGATTATATATTTTACAGTAAGTTGATAAATGTTGTATGAGCGCAAACATTCCTGTATGGGTGTGCTTTATCCTCATTATTGGCACAACGGTGATGAAGTCCGGACCAAGGAGCCTATAAGCATTACTGAAGTGCCAATAATGACGGTAAATCACACCCTCTCATGTAATAGTATGTCAGCATTGTTTATCCAAACCTGTTTGGAGGTAGAAATATAATCCAGAATGGAGTTGATGGACTTCTCTGAGTAGTTCCTGGTGACAGCACTTCTGATGTATGTGAGAAGCTGCTTGTACCTGTTCATCATTTCTGGAAAGTTGGTCTGAGGGGGGAAAGAAAATACACTTCTTGAAAAATTCACGTCTGGCCCGAGGAGCAGGTGTGAATAAACGATTGCGTCCGTTACGAGGCGTACCAGCTTGAAGTTGATTTTGATCATCTGTTTCAGTGCTTTGAATCCCCATTCTCCTTTCTCTCCTTCTAGCTCCAACACCTGAAACACACACACACACACACACACACAGATATGTCAGTAAATATTGCACCTTTAAATAACTCAGATGGGTGCAGAAGGAGAGATGTTTTCAAACAGAGTACCACTCCACCTTCTGGAAACTGCTGAGAGCTGCTTTGGGGTCATCCTCCTTCAAGGCTTTGGAGTTGTAGTACTGGTTCTCCAGGTCCACATTCGGCTCTGAATTACTATCCTCTGAGTATTCCTGAATTTAAACATACAAACACGTCTTAGTTTAAAATCATAAAATCCAGTTTGAACACGGGCAACGTCACGTTTGCATACAAAACATAGCAGAAACTCTTCTGCAAACATGAGCCTCGAGCTAACGCTACGTTAGCCAACGCCATGACTTGGCCAACTAGCCGGCTGGTCAGCTTTTCGTGCCCCTAACACAACCCTGACGTTAAGTTTGCTGTCCGGCGTTGTTGTTTATTTATTTATTGATATCAGCCAAGTGCAGCGGGAGCTAAAACAGACTCCCGTTAGCCAGCTAGGAAGCTAACATTACTCATCCGGCTGTCAGCTTCACATTAGCCAACGAGCTAACTAAACGAGCTAACGTTAGCCGTCACTGTTAGCGCCCAACGGTTTGAAACGCAAACCCAAAAGGGGGGAGATCATTTATGTTGCATTTACCAGGTCGTAATCTTCTTCATCATCGCACATGAAATCGTCTTCCATGTCAGACATCTTGACGCTCTTCCTTGCTCTTATTCAGAGGCAGACACTAGCCCCGGCCTGTGCTGTGTTTTGGAGCGGCGGTGAGGTGATGTGTGTCAGGGAGCTGGCGTGAAGCAGCAGCAGCTCGGCCTCGGTCCATAGATGGGGCTATTGGATCACCTCAGACACACCAAACACGTTATTTACTGTGTAAAATCATGCAACAGGACTGGATTTTTAAATACTTATAAGTATATTAAGTATGGTGGTCAAAATAACTATGTACATTTACTCAAGTACTGCGCTAAAGGACAGCTTTGAGGCACTTTACATGTGTATTTGCATGTGATGCTGCTTTATTCCGTATTTTATACTTCGTTACATTCATCTGACACCTTCAGGGAGATTTCTAGATCCAGAATGCACATGCAAAAAAACATACAAACATAAGTCTGTAAAGCAGTATGCATTGTTGCAAATTAATCATGCATCTGTAATCAAAATCCAAAAATAAAGATTTTGCTGCACAATAATAATCTTTATTTCTGATTACACATTTATTTTTTGTTAGTGTTTTGTTGCTTTATTGTTTGTTTTGTATCAATATCAACTGTACCGAAGCGCTTTACATGGGTGTTGCCATTTGATGCTGCTTTATTCTGTACTTTTTAGTCCATTACATTCATCTGACACCCTTAGGGAGTTACCAGATTTCTAAATTCAGCACTGGAAGAACATATAAACTATGCAAACATGTTTCTAAAATAGCATGCATTGCTGCAAATCAAACTGCATCATCCGTCGATGATCAAGATCCAGTAGTAAATCCAATAATAATGATACTGACAGCAGCCTTTCTGCTCCACAATAAGAACTCTACTTTTAATTGCACAATTTTACTCATAATATTTATTCTTCTATTGTTTTTTGTTTGTTTTGTATTGATATCAACCGACACGTAAACTGTGGAGGATCACAAACTGTAACCAGGCAGAAGTAACCACACAGACACACACAGACACACACACACACGTAATGTATCCCAAGTTCACCAGGTTCATTTGAACCGTTGGTGGTGTGAAAGAGAGGAAAAAAGATTTTTTACTTATATCAAATATCAAGTGGTGAAGAAAGTTCCCCAAACGCGTACTTAAGTTAAAAAAAATAAAATAAAATACATTTTTCAAGCTTGTAGCTTTTCAACATTTGATATATTGTTGGACCTTTCTATCTAAGAATCTTAATCCGACTATCGAACTCATTCAACTAGTCGATATACCTGTCGGATAAATAAAGAGGAGTTCAGTATTCCCCTCTGAAATGTACACGATAAAGCAAGGATCATAAATTTTTAAGGCAAAAGTATTTCAAAATATCTCCCATGAAATCCAGTTGTGCGTGTCAAATTTCAGTCATCCCATGTGAATCAGGTTCATGTCAAATGGATTTCATGTCTGTTCTTTTGGCTGCCACACAGAGAGACTACTGGCAGCATCATATCCCTCTCTGGCCTCTCTGCCTGACTCAGGGGGGTCATTCCACATTGAACCCTGTAAAATAGATTTCATTACCAAAGAAATGACCGTCCTGTTCCCGAACATTTACGCAATCAGCATGTGTGTCATCAAGTTATGTGTCATAAGTTTATTTATTTTATTTTTTTTAAATGATGGCTGTGGGTGAAAAACTCAAGTTCATCATCCTACGCAGTCAGTTTGGCCATAATATTTACAAAATCCAGTCATGAATCACCAACACCAATACTAGAGGGAAGAATGTATCCACAGACTGAGTTATAACTTTAAGAGCATCCAGTCCATCCAGAGTAATATTACTTGTGCGAGTATGTGTGTACAAATGTGTCACAGACGGTGAATTTTTCCTCAGCCATATTACCTTTCACGTCAGAGTTATTGCGTCTCTTACATAAAGCCGTGCTGCGGCCGTCTGCTGGTCTCACATATCAATCAAAATATTCCAATGGCTGTGTATCAATACCGAGCTAGGTGCCCCACAAATGGACGTGCACACCCATTTGTTGCATGTGTGAGATGCACTATTCCAGCAGCGGTGTGTGTGTGGTGTCTGTCAGCATTTCATTAATTGCACTGGGTTTGCATCAACACAGCGACTTAATAAATGAGCAAGCGAGTTTCTACTGGAAAATCAACAACGCCAGGAAAGCCGTGGGTCTGAGACAAAAGACACATGGGTGCTAATACACCCTGATTTGTCATCACAACACCCACGCAACCTGCTGAAATTATACGCCACGAGGCTTCTTCACATACTTCAAATACAGTGTGGCTGATCTGGCTGTCAACACAACCTCTAGAGTGCGTTTCCCAGCTGCGGTGGGAAGATGCTGCTCAAGTACATGAAGGGCAAAGGAGGACCCTCCCAGCTCGAGCTTATTACAACTCAATCTCAGGCACCAACTTAGTGCCAAAGACTTTTATTTATCTGACTGAGTCAGGGCGATGGTGTGATAAACACAAGTTCAACGTGTGTAACCTTGCCATGTAAATCTGCTAACCTTATTTAGAGATCCAAAAGTGTGGTATTAAGCCTTATAAACACCTCCGTGCAGCCCTCGTTCCTTTCTGATAATCTTCAATGATTCATTTGATAAAAATAGTACCCTTGGCGTCAATGTATACACTGGGTTTTATAAGCCGTTTAATTTTTGGTTGCCAAAAACTGTTTTATGCGGAACCTAATAACCTTAATAGAGTTAATATAATCTAATTTATGACAGTTCCTTAAACATGAGACAAGAGTCTTTAATATATCTCCAGCCTGGCATCTGGCAGCAAAAGCCTGTGTACCTCTCTCAGCAGGCTGCAAGCTTGTATACTCTACACAAATGGCTCTCACCGCTTAAGTGCTCACACAAGGGTGCTAACCATTGTTGTACTGCTGCCAACTCCTTTGTAGATCATTACTCATACATGCACACAAGCGCATGCAGTCACACATACTGTATATTCAGAATATATATATTGTGTATATATATGGTCTAATATACACACCTGCTTAATCATGTGGGCCTCTATAGGCGCAAACTGTTAAATGTCCTGACAACCTGCACAGCTGCCAACCTTGTACAACCCACCCTGAGGTCATCATCGTAGCTGCTCTCACTTCCCAAGATGCGTGACAAGCCGGTTTGTTTTTCTCTTTCTCTTTTTTTTTTTTTGTGCTTTTTTTTTTTTGTTGCTGTTTTCATTTTTACAAGGTATGTAGAAGTGTGTCTCAATTTTATGCAACAACTTTCATCAACCGGGGCTGTTATTACAGATGAAATCCAACTTCCAAGAGCTGAAACAGCCACGGCAGCCAAGTCCACACGAAAGCCCTTCTGCATCACACGCTAGCATATGTGGTATGTGTGTGGTATGTGCTTTGAGTGGGGTATGAAGGGTGCAGGAAGGGAGGACAGGGGGGATTTCAGACAAAATTAGGTGTGACACGGCCGATGTGAGATGAGTTCATCTGGGCCACTGCATTGTGGTTTGGGGTTTAGGACTCAACCTGTCAATTTCAGCTTCAGTTTGCATCCTGGTAAACCTAAGTGTAAAAACAACTGGGACTTGGGGGACTTGGACTTGGACGGTGACAACAGTGACAACAAGACTCAAAATAAAAGCTTCTAAGTGAGTTGAACTAATCCTTTAAGGATGACTCCGCAGCCAGCATTCATTAAAGAAATACAACAAATGGGAAGTCAGACGTATCTGTGATCTCTGCCAACTAAAATTCTTTAAACTTTTCGAATTGCAGAGCAATTCTCCCTACACAATTAGACAGCTAATGATATAACTTGTTCGACTACATGGGAAGTTGGAAAGAGTTTATTGTTGTTTCATAACTGCAAACATGTCACGGAGTCCAACCAGCCAAAGCTTTCCCCGAGCACCAGCGTATCCCACCCAAACTTGCTCATGTGACTTCCCCTGCAGACAATGCTCTGAGATACCCTGTTTTTATTATTCTCTTTTGCACATGAAAACAAAAACAGATGCAGCACAAAAGCAAGTCCAGATTTTAGGTCCGGATGCAGATGGGTGTAGGACAGGACGGGGGGGACGTGAAATACGCATCGTCTCTCCCGGTGCACTCATCCCTGTGAGTTTGCTTTAGAAAGTGGGTATATTTAGATGCCCTTACATATTCCAAATGCCAAGGCTGAGGCTCTGGGATTGGTGCTTTCCAACTTCACTCTCATGCAAAAGCAACAGGACCACATTCAGCACCGGTCTGACAGAAGACGAGTGACCCTTTAGATGCTTTCATTAACATGAGACAGTGTGAAATTCTTTGGCGGACAGGATGCTGGTTTATACAGAGTCCGTCGTGATGAACTCACCTTCCGTTGTCACCGTGCTCACCTGTCGGAGTAAGCAGAGTGATTTATGCCCTTAGCTGACAGCCAAGCTCAGAGGAGCCACAGCTGTGAAAGTGCTTGTCAGAAGTGGAGTAATAAAACCTCCGGTTGCACATAACTCTGCTCCTGTTGAAAGGCTTGCATGTGTCTTTAGCTTCCCCATACTGTAAATATAGATCAAATACCATACCTATTTCTGGAAGCTCACAGCCTGCCTCCTATTGATGGGCTGCTGTCCTTTCCGTGGTCTCTTTCCCCTCATGCAAATTTCAGCTTGTACTTTTTGATTTTCTGTCTATTATTTGCCATTTCTTTCTGATTTCTGTCACGATTTAAAGTACAGTCTGACCTAAGTGTGACCCCCTGGAAAAAGAAGATGACAACAGGCTGAAATGCTGCAGGTGCAAAAACCTCATGGAGTTTCTTTCCTGTATGATGAAGTTTTTGGAATGAAAACAACATGATTCATGTGTTATGTGCGTTTCCCGCGTGCATAGGCACTAATGGTTATTTATTGTATGTTTCCATGTGTTTGTGATTGTTTCTAGTTTGTCAACTTGACCACAATCCTGATTAACTTGGCTCTCTGTAATGCGCCATGTGTTGCATTTCAGTTTCACACTGTGGCATAAATACTGTAAATAAGACGACACAACACTATTACCAGCAGCGCTATTGATATAACCAAAGTTTCCCAGCGCGCTACTGAATCTGAATATCGATACATGTTTGGATTTAGATCAGCGAGTAATTGCCTCTATGTGATCCACCACTTCATGCCCGTAAAACACAGTTGAGCTATTGCAGAAATCCCTAGACATAATATTTATCCTGGATTCAACCTGCGTTAGTTTTGCAATAGATGATGCAACCTTTTGTTTCTTGAACAAAATTGTACACAACTTTGTATGTTGCTAAATTGTCCTTGGGCCTCTCAAGCTGAAAAAGGATCTTAAAAGCTGATTTTTGTCTATAATTTGCTTCTTGGAACAGAACCAAAGCTTCCAGTCACATTTCAACAACATATGTACGTGACATGTATACTGACTGCATGTTCGCTGTATATGTGGCAGAGAAGGCTCTTGAGTCTGAGACTAAAGCCTGAGCATCCCCCAGATCAAATAAAAGCCCCCACACTTATCCATTAGGATCTACTTTGTTTATTCCTCTTCTAGTGAGTCGCCCATATCGTGAGCTGAGACCAGTGGTCTATAACCAGGGAGGCATGTGAAATTTTCCACAGTCAGACACACATACTGTAGTAACTTTCCATTGCATGGAACCGGGGTCCTCGCTGAGAGATTACTTTGATGTACCTTATCTGTCTCTAAGTGCCCCCAATGCTAAATGGCAACAAATTACAGTTCTAGGAAAGGCAGAGGGTATTTAAGTGGAAGAAAAACGTCTTGATCACAGTGTCGATTGATGGCCATTCACTGGCTTTAGACCTTGTTTATGTTGGAGGCATCAAGTGTCCATTTATGTCTGTCTGACCGCCTGTTGGCACACACACACACACGTGTTGGTCGGTGCATCAGTGCTTGGATGTAAGTTGTGTCTGGCCCTGTTGCACAATCTCCCCAGAGACAGATGATCCACAGTGACCTTCCATTTCCCACACTTGATGAAATCTCTTCTCGTACAAGATAAGGAGCTGCCGCAGAGGTGACACACACGCACACGCACACACACACACACACACACACACCACACACACACACACACACACACACATATACTGTATGTGTCTGCTGCTGCAAGTGAAGTAACAAGTGAGTGAACTAACTCGCTTGAACTAACCATAAATTGGTGGATCAAACATCTTTTAAAAGTCCATCTGTGTCCCCTGTGCCCGCAATGCATGCATAAACTACCACAGATGACGCTGTGGTTACCAAGCTTCAGGCATTTGAATAAGGAGGGAAATAAGAGGGACAAATAGCAGTTAAGCAATCAGCATTTTCTTCTTCTGTGGTCCCCTCTGAGTCAGGTCCTACTGAACCTGAGATAAGAGCCTAGAGAATGGCACAAGTTGGAGCCGGAGCTGAAGCCGAGACCAAGTCGAAGGCGCGCGGGCGGGGGGCGTGCTAACGTTTAGGATATTAGGCCCAGCAGTGCATTAGATGCGTGCACTTTGCGTGCAGACGTTTTTATGATCTCAAACTCGGTTGCCACAATATATTTATGAGCATAAGATTCGTGCTAAGTATGATAAAACAAATGTTATTGCACATATCACAATCTATTACCGATTTAGACGAGGCATATGGCTCAGGTTTAGCCATGACCAGAGCAAAGGCTGGCTGGCTGCCAATGCTTCCATGTGATTGTAGACTCCGATGCTTGTAAAGGGGAAACAGGCAAAACACTTTCCCCCTGGAGTAAACTCACGGGCTTAATGCGTAACATACAACACAATACAGTAAATCTATATCATTCACAGTGTTGTCTACATGTAAACTGTCTGTGTTATGTTGAAGTCTGCTGACCACATATTTACACAGAAGCAACAGGCTATAGTGCAGCGTGTGTACGTTCTCAGAATACCATTGTAATGAATAGGACCAAACCTGAGGTTTCAGCTCTGAGAAAAATAAATATATCGTGTTCTGTGTGATTGCACTTTTTTTTTTGGCCCGTCATGACCCCGCAGAAAGAGAGGTCAGGAACCTCGGCGGAGTAACCTACTATAGAAATCCAGAGCTTCGCAATCTGTAAAGAGTTAGAAGGCGGCAGAGGAGAGGGTTTACAAATGGTTGTGGGCACATTTCCCACAACGGCGGGAATTCCATCCCGCTGCACCAATCTGGAGATGTTTACCTACAAAATGTGGAAGCATGATGCAGTGTCTATGTGTTAGTATCAGCGTGTGTGTGTGTGTGGTCAAAGGAGACCCTCGGCTCTCGTGACTAAGGCTGGGGATAGAAGCAGGGGGGTGGGGAAGATACTATCAGGCCCTGATTTCTGTGGTTATGATGACATCCAGATAATAGCAGACATACACACACAATAGATACACATGCGCAAGAATCTCTTCTGCACCGAGCCTGCCACCACTGGCCTCTCTTTCTCTCTCACACACACACACACACACATGCGCACACACACAGAAACACAGACACACACACCAGAGCCTGAAAATTACAGCTTAGCATGCAAGCATTGAGCAGATGGGTTGCCTAATGACTGTTGTGTACAGTGCAGAGGGTGTGTGCAGCTTTCCCATTACACGTCCCCCTTACAACTCACTAGACCCCAAAGCACAGGTCTGGCTTTCATTTACTTTATGTCTTAACTGGCACTAGCATGACATATGCAAGTTGCAGGTGGTCAGACTATGAAAAAAAGAATGAAAACATATTGGAGGCTGCTCTGCACTTGCTTTTTTGGTGGAATTAGAGAATCGTCACTTGTCAAATGTGCTGTGAAGTTACGGCGTTTAATCCCTTGATTGGGTTACATCATTTGCTCGGTTCCTTCCCTTTTTATACCTGTTTGTTCTCTAATGCAGCACAACGTGATGAAAAGTCTATTATGGTCAAAGTGTCTATAAACATGAATCCTTTTAGAAGAAGAGGCTTTAAATGACATCAGTGTGTTAGCGTGAGAGTCGGAGGTAGACTGTGGAGGATCTGTCGTGATTGCTGTCAAGGGATGATTACTTTAAGATGATCTCATTTAATGATCTAATATTTTAAAAGATATCGCCCCACTCACTCTATCATTAATGGGGGATAATTTGCCTCTTAAAATCAACCCGGACTCCATTTCCTCCTCCTCGGAGAATACTTGGACAATATCCTTGCCTATCAAAGGATTTCCAGGGAATATAATCAATTAAAATGAGAAACAGTCAGAAATAATCCATTATTAAAGCTAACACAAAGAGACAAGACTAAACTGACCGATGTTGAACTGTGTGATTTACTCTTTGATCAGCATACTGGTATGTTGCTGTAAAATATTCGATCATTTTGTACAAATTACTCTGCTATATGTTTACATCTGTGCAGAAACGTCTTGTATTTCAAATTCCCTGTGGTACTGAAATATTCTACATACATTGTATCTTTCAGTTTAATTACACCCAAATGGCCATTAGCAAATTATGTAATTTGGTATAATGTATCAGGCTTGCTTGTAGATGTTTGTTTTGTTTTGTCATATATATATAATATAAAACGCCCATATAGCGAGCAAGCGAAGTTCATGTGGTCGCTGCCATGTCCACAAACAAATATGTTTCTCAGAAATATGCCGTCAGCCAACATAAAACAGATCAAAGTTAGATTCTCCTCGCCGCTGAAACAAAAATAGATTAATCTAATGTAGATGTAACTTTGTTTTAGTTATTATTTGGGGTTTTTCAACAGCATGTTTTTGTTTTCCATGTGCAATTTTCCTGTTTGGTCTTTCATTTGCATCAACATTGACTTATTTTCTGTTTGTTTTTCTTGTTTCAATTTGCGGTTTAAATTGCTGTTTATTTAAATTTGTATCACTATTTTATGTGGGTAGACTAGCAACCATTCGGTGGAAGCTAATGGGGATCCAAATAAAGAGAAAGGCTAATGAAAGATATGCGTGAGGGTTGAGTTTATATACTTCGATGTGAGTCATTCCCTCAACCTAATCTACTTTTCTTTCTTACTCGCCAGCTGGGGTCTTGTAGAAACAGGTACAAGATGTCAAACATGCGTATATAATGTGAAGCTGTAATACTAGCTTAAGCCATTAATTCAAAAAAAAGGAAGTGCAGCCATCAGTTTTGCTCCTTCGTATTCTTCATTTTCACTAATTTAAACCAAATTTTATTTAAGATTAATGTGTAAAGAAACATGGTGAAACGTCTGAAAACAAAGATGTTCAGCTCTCCAGCAGAGGGATCCGCTGATTGACAAGGTCACAATGACACCATCAGGTCCGTTTCCCAGAAACAGTCACGCACAGATAAACACTTTCATGAAGCCAAACAAACTACAACACACATTAAAGAAGCGCACATCAGGTAACACTCACTGTCCATTTACACACACCTATCTTTATGACTTGTTCCTTTTAAGAGGCATCAGTCAGCAGCTCGCTCAGAGCCGTACGAGAGAGCAATAGATGCTGTCTTCATGTGCGTGACCCCTCTTTATGTATGTTCAGCGGATGCGTGTGGAGGAGACAATGGGGAGGAAAAGCCTGTCTGCAGGCCTGTCTAAGCCTAATCTTCTGTTGCATGCAAAAGGTGGTGTGTCAGACAACCATGAAGGTAACTTCAGATGGACAAACGGCCGCTCTGAATTACATCATTTTGTGAGGACGCTTTTGTTTCTGTGAAACCAAACACATCCACATGAATGGCACGGCGAGTTGGCTGTAATTGAGACGTCTATGCAGGAAGGCGTGTTGAACTTCTGTTAGTCTCAATTTCTCCCCCTCTCGCACGATATCTCATCCATGATACCTCCCTTCCCCGACTCTCCTCTCCACCACCCCCCACCCTCCCTGCTTCAATCTTCATCCTCACCACTCTGTCTCTCTGTCAGGCACAGTGCCGTGATATCCTATACAGTCTGCACTTTTGACCAACGGTCCTGGATAATGGTTTTCAGATTCTTCAAGGTGGCCTGAATCTGTGCCAGGGCTGAAAATGGAAAGCAAACACGAGTCCACCACCCTCTGTTCCTACTTAACTCCAATGTAAGCTGATTATTCAGGTTCTCAGAAAATTCTGTCATGCTTTTTCATGTCAGACTCCCATCCCTTAATGGCCACGCCGACACAGCGTGAGTTTGTTTTTATTACTGGCTGTCTTTATGTAATACAGTCAAATATGGAGGAATCAGTCATTAGTTTTGGAGAGGGTCGGGGGGGTATTTCATGAAACGTGTTAACATACATCTGTGTGAAACCTCTGCATGTCTGCATGGTGGAGTTAGCTACAGGTTGCCTGTGGATCACTAAAGGCGGTTTTCATAATCTCACATTATTCGGGGCGCTTTAACGAGGTCTCCTCGCGTCCCACAAGGCCTTGGTGTGTGGTTCCTCCTGACCACGGAGCTATGTTTATTCCACCAGCCTCCTATTTTTTTTATAGTCTTACAATTGTTGTGGTTGTAGCGCAGCCCAAGAGTTGCCTAGCGATCCATGATTCCATCACGGTGTTACTACCGGACCATTGGAAAAGTGAAATTAAATATTGTAATGCCTTGGTGATATCTTTCATTGCTTTGGAATTTGCTTTGTAAACAGTCAATGAGTCAATCAGATCAATGTCACATTATCCCTGTGAGGTCCTGGTGGACATGCAATCACCAGACAGCTGCCGGGGCTATTTTCTATGAATTCATGCCAAAGCGTGGATGTCTGGGCAAAGCCTCAGATCTCAGGCTTCTTGATGACTCAACCGGGGTTCATGTCAAACATCAAAAAAGCAAAAAAAAAAACAAACCGAAATAAATAAATAAATAAATAAATGAATAAACATCATACAGCAGGAAAATTACAAATCACTTTTTGTTCCATTCAGTTCGGTACAAAGATTTTTAGCCACTGACTGTGGAGTGAGTCCATTTAGTTTTGCCATCGATAATATGGACGCAGCAATTACATCACCGTTCAGACACTGTGATGTTATAGCGCAGCTTCTGACAGTTTCTTCAGTTCAGTCTTGGATTCTGCTCGCTCTGTTTTACTCAGTTCAGGCCTATAAAAGCACAGTAGGTTGCGGCTAATAGCTCAGCGAACACCTACCTGTGCAAAAAGATTACATCATGACTGTTTTGTAGTTGTTGTTGTTAGAATTATTCAGCCATTTTATGCCCCTATTACATACCTTAAACAGAAAAGGAGATGAGGGGAGACAGAGCTGGCACCACTGATAGTATAAAGAATGCATGACGTCACACCAGCCATTTTGAAGCTCTGGTCACTGCCATGTTGGTAGTCCCGCCTCCTCCGTCTCCTGGGTAATCTAAAAATCAGTACAGACGTGGATCATCGGCAGACCTGAGGCGGGCAGAATGATGCCTGGGTGCTGAAACAAGCCATCCGTAACTGCACCCACCTGTCAGTTGAAGTTGAATAACTTTAAGCCTTAATATAATTTGAACAGGTGAGTTAGGAAATTAGTTATAGAGAGCAAAACAGTTTTTTGTACCAGGCTGTAAAAACATGTTTATTTCTGCTGTGAAGTTGGACATTTGAACATGGGGACTTACGGAGACTGACTTGTTCTGCAGCCAGCCTCAAGTGGACGTTTGAAGAACTGCAGTTTTTGGCACTTCCACATAGTTGCTGCTAGGTTGTCGCGCAACAAAGATCCCCAGTCGGATGTAAAGTAGTCACACTGCGGTTTGTGATCTTTTAATAAACTTATATGTTGGAACTGACACATTTTATACCATGGCCTGAGCTGATAATGGCTCTTTGGTCACCAGTGAGAGGAACTCCAATGCTAAAGGCTACTGATGCAGTCAGGTGGTGAAGGTGTGATGGTTCAAGTAGACTCAATTCAGCTTGAGGATTAAGATACAGATTTGCTGTTGTAATGAGAGGTGCCTGTTCAAATCTTCCAAAGTTCCAAACTACTCGTGACTGATTTGATTTGATTGTTGTTGTCCTCTTCACGAGTGAGTTTACACATCCTGCTGATGCACATCCTAATAACCCTTTGCCACACCAGCATATGTGCATCCATATGCATATTTTAAATAGGCCCTGACAGACCGCTGTGCCCACTGTTGATACAAACCAGAACTGCAAGATCACCTCCAGGGAAGACCACCACATGGCAACCCACACTGTCTGTTTCAAGAACACGCAAAGCATCACAGTGAGCCCGGATTCAAAATGACAGCCTTCCTCGACCTCTGCAGGTTTTTACAACATCACTGTAGTCCTCTCCTGGCCCCAGAGCTATACTAGTCTGTGGTACAGATGAGTGGTGTGACCACAGAGAAGTCACACAGCGGAGATTATATTGATGAGCTCTGAAACTGATTCATGCACGCATTCCTTGTTACAAGATCACACAGACTATAAAGTGGGGAGTATTTAATGTGAACTAGTGTGTCCAATTGCTGAGTAAGGCCAGCAGTGGGCTGGAGAGAGAGAATATAACTGTCTAGCTTGCACGAATTGTGTAATTTTAAAGGTCGGAGAGAGCCAGAATTTTGGAGCACGCACAGTGCACCCGAGAAGTGATAATTTCTTACCAACAACCCAAGTTGTATAGCGGAAAAATCTTGAGTCAATTACGACTTATAAAATCTTTGAAAATGTGATATAAAATATTTACAATTTTGAGCATGCAATCAACATGTGCTTATATACATGATATTAGACCATTTAATGGCCTCATCTAACCACACGCACGTTGCTACACTTCACCCACCCCCGGCTGTATAGGTGTGAGGTGTGTGTCCTAGTATGACGGGAGCATGGTGACGAGGCCAGTAAATCTGCGCTGAGGGGTGGTCTCTGAGCCTGCCCCAGCTTTGGCAGGACCGCTGGGCCCAAATTGAAAGCAGACGTGTTTGGAGTTCATTCTCTGAGTTACTACTGTTCAATTGTGATTTACAAGAGTGTGTGAGATATGGAAATCTCTCACGCAACTCAAGATATGGGCTGAGTGAAAGCACATTGTGAAACAGGCCCCTCCGCCCTGTGGGAAGAACTAATCTGTAAACTCATGCTATCCCTCCATTTGGCCAGCACTGTTTATTCAATGTTTTCATCCTTTCAGCATGTCATCTCATCAAATAGAGGAATGATATCCTCTTTGGCTAATGGAAAAAGCATGCCAGTAAAGACAGGCAATTCAGGCCCAGGGGTGGATTGGGGAGGGTCAATGAAACGAGGAGGCTAACCATTATTATCCTCCTCTATGCACAACTACACACAAACAATTGTAGATTATCTTATTATAAACCAAAAAATGGATCGATAAGTAATTCAAATGTCAGAGTTTTCTGCTGACTCATTACACCTCCTGCACTCCCGGTGAAACAAATGACTAGGGTTCAGTGTTTATGACAACTCGCACAACAGGTAAGCCTTAATCTACTCTTTGTTTAACAGTTGCAAAATTAAAATGGATAATTTATATTAAACACTGTAGAAACACTGAGCAGTTCAGTCACTAGTTGCTGTTTATTTTCCAAAATTACTTCAAATTTCTAGTGACTAATGCCTCTATCGAATCAACACATTTCATCGTCATATTTATATTTGTGTGCCAAACACAAAGTCTGACACCAACTATGGCCCGAGACTAGCTTCACACGGAGATATTGCTCAGCGTTTCACACGATAGCTGGCACGTTTTCCAAGTTTTTGCAACAGCTAACTCAAACAAACTCAAACAGCAGATCTCTACCAAGCAGCAACACTCCGTGGCTGTGAAGTGAAGTCAACATGGAAGTGTCAAAAACTGCAGTTCCTCAAACGTCCACTTGAGGCTGGCTACAGAACAGGTCAGTCTCCATAAGTCCCCATGTTAAAATGTCACAGCAGAAATAAACATGTTTACAGCCTGGTACAAAAAACAGTTTTGGTTTCTATAGCTAATTTTACATTCATGACAACTGTACTGAGACTGAACGTTTCTATAACTCACCTCTTCCAATTATATTAAGTCTTAAGGTTATGCAGAATTAACAACATGGCTGTTTTGACTGACAGGTTGGTCCCATTACAGATGGCTTGTTTGAGCACCCGGCCATCAGTCAGCCAATGATCTACACTTTTACTGATTTTCAGGTTAGCTGGAAGGTGGAAGAGGCAGGACTGCCAACATGGCGGTGGCCAGAGCCACAGTTTTCGAGCTTCAAAAGGGCTCTTCAGAAACCTCTGCATGACGTCATGCATGTGCTGTCCATTCAATATACTGCCAGCGATCTCCACACAACCTGTAACAATACAATCTTTCCTGCACCGTTTCAACTGCTTCTCGCTTCAGTTACTGTCCAAAGAGGCAACATGTTGTAAGTTACAGACTTTAAGTGATGAAAACTGATGCACAACAGCAACAAGTTACCTTTTTACATCTCAATTTTACATCATCTAAATAGCATGCGCAGTTAACTGGAATCTATTGATTGCATAGCTCATCTGCATTAATTTAGTAATTGTTTTATTATTTTACTCAAAAATGTTAACTGTTTTCACTGTGCGTGCTTTGTTACGGCGCAGAATGGCAGTTAAGTAAATGTTTGTGTTAAAGTGTTTTTTTATGACTAATTCCCTACAACAGATGTCGCAGGTAAACAGAAACACATGTCGCCCTTGTGGGTTTAGCAATTTGTTTTGCTCAAACAGACGACAGCAGCACACCTTCAGTTATAAACCAGACCGATTCAGAACATAACCAATCACAAAAGTTATTTCCTCTGGCCTGTGGCCTGGCCTCTCGCATGCACGTTAACCTCACACGGGTCTCTGTTGGACACACACACCCAAACACATATACATATACACAACACGCACCTGGCTCTTTCCTCGAGACAACACCTGCTCTCCACACGAACAAGCCCTCTTCATCCATCTCTGTCTCACCCATAACTCTCCTCCCCTCAAAGCAAGTCTTGGCTTCTCAGGTGATGGAGGACTTTAATGAAACACTATGAAACTCTGACCTGTGACTTTGGCAGAACAATGCTCAGCCAGTGACGTGAGCGTGGAAAGATGGAGGTCAAGAGATAAAAAGATGGATGAAATAACAGACAAGAGAGAAATGAAGGAAAACGCAGCTTGATGCCATAATATCGATCATCGCCTAATCGCCCAGGAACTTCAACGCCAGTCTCATGAGGCAGACGGAGAAACTTCCTGGCGAGTTAGCTGCTATCAGAAATTCAAAGGCGTAATGTGTCTGTTCTGCCTCCAACATCGGCTCCTGTTCTCCAGCTCCGCTCCACTTCTCCCACCCCCACCATTAAAAAGACATCCATCCTTACAACGAGACAGAGAGGGAGGCACGACGGAGATTGAGAGCCGCTGTTATCTAAGAGCTACAGACAGCGGTGCTTTACTTGTCAAAAATAAAACCGCATGGATACATCACATGGATGACGGACAAGCCTCGGCTCGTGCACGTACGCAAACACCTACGCATCAGTTCCCTCAGATATGACATCTGCGTCTATGATCTGCTTAGATATAAACAAACATGAGTAATGACTGAGTTGTGGAAGCAAATAAACATGTAAATACCACCGAGATTATGTTCAGTGTTGAAAGCAACTGATGTAAACTTGATAAAAGAAATTTGTTTTGTTCAAATCCTGCATATAAACTCACTGCTTGCGCCTGTGTGTGCATGTGCTCTGCGGATCCATGAACTTGTCATCCTTTTGTAATGAGGGTTATGAAAATAAAACACAAAATACTGGCTTTCGTTATCTTCTGTCATAACACATGACACAGACATTCCTCTCAGAAGCTAATGAACAGTTGAGTGACTCAGTGTTATGGTTATGGCTCCACTAAAGCCAGTAGCTATGAGAAGATTAAGGAGGACTTCGGATGGATCCAAAACGAGCTCTGCCCCAGAAGGAATTTTATTTGGCCTTTGAGTCGAGGGTGATTAATTCTGATCACGAGTCCCTTTTTGTCTGCTTATTATTTTCACTAATTACCACCCCCGATACAAAAGTGAAGGGCAGGAAATCAGCGTTTGGGAGCGTACGTGCGTGCTGTATGAGCGGCCGGAGGTGCCGCCGCTCGCTGCCTCCCTCGCTGGCCTCTCTAGCTGTCTGTATGTCTGTAACAACTCCAAACCGCACCACAACTCAAGTGTTCCATACAAGTGATTCACAGAACATTCACTTTCTCCGTTTATTTTTGGGTAAATCTACTTTCAGGGAACAGATTTTATTTTTGGATTCTTAGACTTCGCACACTTTGTGTTGCCCGGTGCCAATCACGTATACTGTACGAGGGCGCGGTATCTGGACTCTGGATTATAAACAACGTAAGGGAAGTAACACCAAGAGTGATCTCTTGTCGTGTCTGGCATCGATTCACCGACATCTGATAGGATGAAAGAAGTCAAACTGTTAGGGTGAGTTCAGCCAATGTGGTCTCAGTCACAGCTACCATGTCACGAGAGGCGAACTCCAATAACTTTTCCACTCGAGACACGGCTAAGGCTGATAAAATGTAGCTAAAGCTGATGACTGGCCTGGCCATGTAGAGCTTTGGATCACTTGAGCCAGGGCCTGACGATGATAAGCTGGACCTGGCATGACCCTCTATGGCTGCCTAGATGGTTCACAGTCTCTCCTTGTATGCCACAAGATGTCTAGTTTCAGCTTAACACTTTGTCACACACGCAGCGTGGCTCTAGGGATGACAATCAGTCAGTTGGTTGGCCCAGCTCCATTATTAGATAGATAGTCGTGGCCCCCAGAGGATGAGGACTTGATGATGACCTTCCTGTTGTGTCACTATGAGGTTGAAATCTATGATTTTGACTGAAATGTGTTAATAATATTGGAGGGACAGCCATTAACTTTTGTTCAGACACTCACGTTCCCCTCAAGATGAACTGTAATAACTCTGGCGATCTTTTTCCCTCGAGGCCTCGCAGCCCTCGTCTTCACATTCCCCGTCGAACTGTTGAATCTCAGATTCATGCCAGGCTCATTAAGTGCCCCATTTAACTCAGCGAAGCCCCACACATGGCTCTTTTCATGACGCTAATGCACTTGGTGTGTTTGAACCTCGCACGCTGTGCACCCCGCTGTTCGAGATCCCCCGCGCAAACACACGTATACACAAACTTTTTTATGATGAAACTTAAAATGCAAAGTGCTGCACCCATGAGCACGCTATTTGCTGGTCTGTTTTTCAAAAGCGTTGTTGTGCACGGGGCTTACTATGTTATTATAAAACAACCTGCACTACAGCTGCACAGCTGTAAACACCGAGACAGACACAACTGACGTGACAAAGAGGCAGCGGCTAAAGAAAGACGGTGAAGTGAGAGAGAGAGAGAGAGAGAGAGAGAGAGAGAGAGAGGGGAACAGGACAGGCTAATGCAGAGAGACTCATCTGGAAGTGTTTTGTGTCAAAGAGGAAAGCAACTGTGGTTTAGAAAACGATCGTGACAGCAATCTCCCAGAATACAGAGCGTTATCTGACGTATTAATTTCAGATAATTCTTTAAATAAGAAAGCTCTCTTTAGGTAACACATGGCTGCTGGGAGTGATTATAATCACAATTTATTTGTTTTTTTCCCCCCTAAAATCAAGTCAAAATATATTATGAGAAAATAGTTGATATACTCAGAGTTATGTATGTTACATATGTATTATGACATTACTTGTGTATTCGCTGCATCACTGTGACAAGCTGTCACTTGATCGCAGCAATCCTTATCAATGGAACTGTCAGTTCTTTTGGAGTGAGTCAACAAAAAAAACCTTATTTAACCATATTTTACATGTGCTGTATGCGCAGTAGTTGGGATTGGCTCCGCGACCCAAAGCGGTGATCGATAATGGATGGATACGCAGTTGACGTTTAAAAACTGGCAGTAAATGAGACAGGAGAGCGGCACAGAGAAAGGGAAATACAGCAAGACCTCCGTGATCATAATCCTTGACTTGTACTTTAAATTTGGCATGGAATTTGCTATTTAACATTGTACCATTTGTCATGGTTTCTTCAGAAGAAATATTTTCCAATAAACAATTTACTTCAGCGACAATTGTACCGTGAATTTTACAGGCTTCATATTCAGACACAGAGGTCAACAAAAACCGAGTGGATATGACCGCAGCAATTTAACCTACCAAGAATTGGACGAACAGAGGAAAAGGCACCAAAACAGAAATAACAAATGGCGTAGAGGGATCATAAAAATGTAGCTTTTACCACCCACTGTTTCGCCTTTGAGACAGCAGGACTATGTGGAAATTTCACAGACTTATAGTAATATTATGTAACATGTATCGTCATTGGTTAATTAGACTGCTGCCTACGGGCGGCACGGTGGTGCAGTGGTTAGCATGGTCGCCTCACACCAAGAAGTTTCCTGGTGGAGTTTGTAGGCTATCCCCACGTCTCCGGGTACTCTAGCTTCCTCCCACAGTTCAGAGACGTGCACTTAACAGGTTAATTGGCCGTAGATGTGAATGTGAGCATGAATGGTTTTTCTTCATGTGAAACTGGTGACTCGCCTATATTTGGCTGTTTATATGATCAGAACTTTCATAGGGTGTTTTTTTTTTTATCGACTAGATTCTCTGTGCTGTTACCGAGTCTGACTGGCCAGCTTCGCTTTCGTGCCAAGTGGAATTTGGCCTTCACTTTTCATCCTCTGGGGATCATGATCACATGTACAAAATTTCATGGTGATCCATTTTATAGTTAAGGGAATAGATACAGGATTTTAGTCTGGGCCAAAGTGGTGGACAGACTATCCAAATGCTCCATTTGCTTTATTTTACAAAGACCATTAAGACCATTTCTAAAATGGAGTGGGTGTTGAATAATCCAAAAGTGACGCATTTCAAGCTGAAAAAGCTGAAAATGTACCTCCTGAAATCGTCATCATTCTTTCCCCGTGGTACAAAGTGTCTGGCATCGATTCTGTCCGTCTGATGTGATGAAAGAAATCAAATTGTTAGGGTGTGCAGTTACTGTCAACACAGTTCTGCCAAAGTGGTCTCAGTCACAACTACCGAGTCACGAGAGGCAAACTGCAACAACTTCACCCTACTGAGAAGACACTTAGCAACACAGCTAAGGCTGGGAAGCTGGAACTGAAGCTGACCGGCCCATGTAGAGTTTACATCACTCAAATTGATTCTCCTGACATCTGGAAAGACGTGGAAATGCTCACAGTGGCAGAGGTGGTACAATCCATGTTGTTGACACATACAACAAATGTAAATAAAAGGCAGAGAGTGGAAAATTCTGCAGAGATAGATGTAAATAAATTCACTCACATGATACACGTACTTGTGTATTTTCTGGCCATGTGGATGTCATCATTGTGATATTACAAAAGGAGCCTGAGACTCAAACTTGAAGGGCATTTCAAAACGACAAGTGTTTTCCTTCCTAAGCTTCACTACCAGCCCAACCATTGACGTGTTAACAGGCCTAACACAACTAAGATGATAATGTTGGATGTGGAGGTCATGCAACACCAACAAGGATCAAGACTTATGAACCATAAATTTAGCTTCCAAATTGTACAATGTGACAAAAGAACTACAGCCTTTGTGTAAATCTATGGATAGATATACCCTAGTCTTCGAGGATAAAGTCTTTCTGACACTAAATGGATGAATGTCCACCTTCTATGCCTCATCTTCAGGACTTTACCCAATATGGACTGGACTACGTAAGGGAATTGTTTTGCTGTGTGGTCGAAACCACACATGGCACACGGAGTTTATTCATAAAACTGATCATTTGTGCTAGTCGAGCTCAACCTGAAAGCGGAATGGCAGGATGTAAGCAGACACTTTGACGTAACATGAAGGGTAACAACAAGGATCCTGTCCATGGAAAATAAGAATAAATTGGTCAACAGCGACTTAAAAGGGTGCACCAAATGACTCATTTGTACCCCAGAAAACAGCTGGTATCTTTTCTTCATGCATTTATGCTTCCAATTATGAATATGGACTGATTTCAAGGTTTTTATGTAAACTGTCCACTGTTCTGACTCACAAATTCTCCCAGACGTGCTTATTTTAGAAACCTCTTTCTCCTTTAAAGCCACTAAAGCAGAGCGTGTCTTTATAAGCAAGGCTCTGTTTTTTTCTGATACATGAACAGATATGGTGAGCAGTTAAGACTGTTATCCCTAACAGCTGTTCCTGCATTAGATGGGATCAGAGTATTCCCCCGACAATGAAGCACAACACCGGTTCACATTCTCTAACAAGGCCGATTACACCGGCCCTAATGCACTGCAACTGCCTGCAACATCATGAAGAGCGCCTACTAACGAATCGAACCTTTTCATACCGACTGCTATCATTTCTAGAGCAAACAATGGTTAACATTAAGATTTGATTAACGTAAAACACTCAGGTCTCATTCAGAAGAAATCTTTGCGGGTAATAACATTTATTGAAGACGGGACGTTAGAAACATCTCACACCTCAGACCATGCCGAGGTGGCAGTGATAGCCTGAGCTCTGACCATGTGTCACCTTTTACTGCACTGACACTCAATGTGTGTGTCAACAGGAACCAGGAAGAGACACTTCAAAGAGCCGAGCTGAGTGACAGCGTGTGCGAGTGTGTTGTTAACGGAGTACTGCAAAGGCTGCTGCCACAGAAAAAAAAAAAACTCCACTATTCCTCTTAGTACGCTACCTTAAATGGCGAGCACAGCTTCAACATTTGCTATTTTAGTTTTTATACACCACGCGACTTGCCAAAAGTGCATTTTTTTGACACATTTTATCTGAATGAACACACAGGGAGCGAAAGCTTCTCTTATTGGATAACCAAACATTAAATATCTGACTGCGAGATGGTGATAGTGACTTGCGAGAGACAGCAAAATCACATTAGTAGGTGTATAGGTCTTGTACGTGTGAGAGAGAGTGAGTACCCAGTGTGTGTTTGTAAGCTAGTTATTTATAGTTGGAGTTAATGTTGTGAGGCTCCATCTCTAGAGATCCCCAATTATCATGGAATTTAGAAAGCAAAAGCTAAACCCAAACAGTCTAAAACGGTGCTAAGAATAGACTGACCTTAGACATAATCCATTCTCCTGGCATAAATGTAGATATAACGCTGCAGACAGTGAAGAGCACACACACACACACACACACACTCATACATACACTACTGCTCTCCAGGAATGCTTTTAGAGTGTTAAAAGCAGACACTGTGTGTAGGCAGATGTCTCTGCAGTAATAGTGGAAACTGTCATAAATTGTAGATCAAGCCTCATGTGCTAATGTTCCAAGAGTGTTCTTCAGACACAGGGTGATAAATCACGCAGTAATATTTCTGTCCCGCATAAGACTTGTTGAACAACTGCTTATTGAGTAAGCTTTCAGACAATGAAGCGATAACCGATTTGAGTGACCAATCAAATGATTTTTCTAAAACTAAAAATATGTTTAGTATGTGTAATGCTGTTAAAAACACCATCCTGGAGCTGGTAAGCCTTAAAAAGCAACACAAAAGCAATAAAATTGTGTTTTTTTTTCTTTATTTATCCCGGTGATAACTAGTGAAATATCACGGTGTTGTAGGGAATGGTAGACACACAGCAAAGCTCTGAGACTGGAGCCGGAGGTTAGTCTGATTTCGGAGCTGGAACGGGATCTGAGTTCATGGTGAGCTTGCATGTTTGCGTGTTACACTGCAATCATATAAACCCTCGCAGACTCTCTGCTGGCTTCAACATAACATTCAACAATGGAAATCAATTAAAAGGAGTTGTAAGATTTAAAGCGCTGACCTTCACTCACTCACACGTCAAAACAGCAAATAATTCAGACGAGAAAAAAGAGAGAGAGACAGAGAAAGACAGAGATAAACAAAGTAGCGGGGCGGACTGGTGGAAGCGAAGGCACACAGTCATTGAGATTTAAAGAGGCTCACTCACGCATGTTTAGTGTGCCTGCCTCACGGCCACCACACTTCCTATGCTACTGTAAACTCCAGACAGTTCTGGGCCTTTGATCCTTGAACAGCAGCAGGCAGCCATTCAGACTATAAAACCAAACTACCTGCAGACACACGTACATGTATGCACAAAACAGACACACACACACACACAGAAGATTAAAGTACAGGTCATTTATGATTACAGTGTGTACACAACACATGATGTGTCAACTGAGGACAGCTTTAAGGTCTCAGCTTCCCAGGCATGGTAGTAGCCGTTTGATGCTCTTGTTGTTGTCTTCCAATTTCACTAATGCTACTTCCATCTTTAATATGATTACTAATCCGAATAATCATTAATATAATGAGAAAAGGAAGGAAAGAGGAGTAGAAGAAGTAACAAATTCACACAAAAAGCAAGAAACAGCTGTGCTTGTAAGCAATGATTTAAAATCATTTTATAGTCTCCTAGGAGGGCTTCCACCTCCAAGGCTAAAAACACTAATGGGTTGGACAGAGCACAACAGTAAAATAAATTTGACAATCAAAACAAGGGCTTCATTTAACAATGAATGCAGGGAAATACAGCTCCTGTAGCAAAGATAATTAACCCGTTCAGAGGATAAAAACAAATCTGTTTGTATGTTGCAAAGTTAAACCTAATATGTACAGTAAGTCTATATCTTCCTTGTCTCTTCGTGTCAACTTGGGACTCTTAAAACCTCTACAAAGATGTATGTTAAACTTCTGCGCTACTCAAGAGGTTTTCCCGCTTCATGCTGTTGGTTCGTTCAGCTACCTCAATTCATGTCTTTACATTTTTACCTGACTTGGCTTTCAATTATAGCCCACATCTCCCATCCAAGGGGATTCCCCTAGACATTACTTCACTGTAAGTGTAAAAAGTAGGAGTAACAGTTATCTTAACCCGCATACTCTCCATTCTTCTGGTCTAGCATGTGGATGAGTGACAGTACTGGAAGTGACCTCCTCCCCCAAGAGGTTACTGACTGGAAATTGCATTCAGGAAAGGTGAGACATGAAGGTGTTTATTGAAAAAGAAGTGATGGAGTGGCAGAGCCTTTCGTTTTTTCACTTTGTGTTTCATACAGTTGGGGTCGTGGTGGGAACAGGCTGGGAAAAGAATCCCAAATGTCCTTCTCCTTCTTGAGCTACGTCAAGCTCTTCTTAGGAGATCCCGTGCCTCGAGCCAAATGCAATTTTTCATGCACGTTCTGGATTTGCACCCAGTTGAACATCCAGAGACACCTCCACAGGGAGACATATTCATCACCATACTCACCTCAACTGGCTCCTTCTCTATTTTGAGCACCGTTTGGATGTGTCAGTTCTTGGCTCTCAGATATCTGGCACATGGTGTGAAATGCTTGTGTGTTCAATCTTATTCTTTTGGTTCAAGTTCAGGGCCACAGGGGAGGAGAGGGTCAGAACATAGCATAGGTAGGCTAGTAATTTGATGTTTTTCCACCTGCCAACCTCACACTTAGTCTTACTCATGAAGAAGACCTGAAGATATGTTAACTTCTTTGAAGTGGAGTCAGGGTTAAGCGTAAGTTTAAAAGGGCAAAAATAAGGTTTGGGGTTTATTACAAAAAGTGCAACAAATGACACAGCTAGGGAGGGAGAGTGATGGCACGGTCCAGGAGTGTGATCAAGGGCATGATGGAGATGAAAGGTGAACAAACACAGAGCAGACGGAGCGTGGCAGGCGGTGCAGGTGGGTACGTGGGTGGGCTGGAGGACAAAACAAAAAGTAAACATCAAGGCAAGCATACGAAAAGTCAAGGTCCCAAGAGTTTTTCAGAGCGAGTTGCTCGGGTAGTTAGCACAAGGGTTACAAAAACGAGTCTGGCAGAGTCTGGAGGGATGAACCGTAGTGTGCTTCACTGGTTGGTTGGATGATGACATAAACACAAAGGCAAAGAACAACTGCAAACAGTCAGTCCATACGAAATGTTTCTGACCTGTCTCAACTGACGAGCTCCCCCTTAGGCCGGTCCGTCTACGGAAAGGGGGCCAGTTTCAGTTTCCAGATTCCAGGCAAGGTCATTCATTTCTATTGAAGCCAGTTCACATGGGTGTTGGAATCATCTTGTTTGGCAACAATATTCCTTGGGGGATCCTATTAGGTGCTACATTACCCTGACAACACAGGTACTAGGCTCATGCAAACTCCTCCCACCACAAGGAGGCAGCAATTTTAGATTTATAGGTCTGTAAAATTCTCATAAACTGCAAAAAATATGCTGTTTAAAGTATTTGCATATAAGGTACACGCACAGCATGTCATAGAATTAACTTTAGTGCTTTTTGTGCAATTTAAAAGGTTTTATCGTTCTCTGGTATTTGTAGTATGGTGGCCGCTTGCAGCGTTATGCTAAGTGATGTTTCCTTGGCCTATGCGTCCAAAAGACCAGAGTGTGAACTTTCTCTGAGGTGATAGAAGAGACAGGTGAACAGGCCAGAGTGACACCTAATATATCAGGTCTTTACGACCGCCAGTTTAGAGATGAGAAGGAGACCTGCTGCAGCCAGACGTCCCTCTCTGTCAGGCCTGCAGCCCTGACCTCCCCAGGGAAGCATGTCATTAGGGCCCATATAAACTTTTGAAGTAGTGAGTACAAGGAAAGGCCTGGTATGTAAGGCAATAAATCGTGACTTTAAATACAAACACAAAAAGTGAAAGAGTGCACGACCCCAAAAACAGAGATGACTACTGAGCAGTTATGTCTTCTGTTTTTCTCCCCTTCGATGGATACCTGCCAGCCATAACTTATTGCTTCCCTCTATTACACTCAATAACAATGAGAGCTAAAAGGCTTCTTTGAAGTTTCTTTTTTCTTTTTTAACTTGAGTCAATAAATCCATAACAATGATTTAGTGCCGTAACGTAAAAACCACAAATTAATTGTGACATTTAAAATGATAAGGAAGACATTCTTTAAAGGTTTGTCATCACAGCAAATATTTTAACTATGGCTTAAGTGAATGAGGGACACTTTGAAATCTGAATCAAGCACTGCGCAAACCCATTTATGTGCAAGATGCTTCTTGGAAAAGGCAGAGAGGTTGTAGAAAGTTCTGCAAGGTTGAATGTGCATGCGAATGTTCTTAAAGTATTTAGGAGTGCACACCGAGGACAGCTGCTATTCTAAGAGTTTAGAGCTCCCTCTCATGTCCAATGGGCGAGTGACAGTGAGAGGCAGGCAGAGGGTGTTTCTCCACTGCATCTTGGCCAGGGACAGCTGACTGGTTGGGATCTAATTGCTCTCAAGTGAGGTCAGCAGGAGGCATTTATCTAAGCAGAGTGCACAACGACAGTGGAAGATGCACGGAGTCAGCCTGCCAGAATCAGGGAGACATCCATGGGAATTGACAGAAGCTCCCAGCTCTTGCTTAGCTTTGCTGCATTACTGGGATTGGTTTACAACTGAGACTACAGCTTTAGAAGTAAAGAGGCTTCAAATTAAAACTCATGCTGAAAGGGAACACACCTCTGACGACTCCTGCCATCACTCTGAGCACATGTAAGTCATTAAACTATGGATTTATTTTACATTAAAAGCAGAATAGTGTGTTTGTACATAATGCATGTCGATACAGGGGAAATTACGTCTATTATTCATAGACTTGTGAAGCAATCCAACAACATTGACGCAATATTTCACTGTTATGGTCCATGACAGGGAGACACATAGCTGTCAAGGCAAACCACAGAAATGTAGATTTATTGCTAACAAATGTAGAAATGTCGGTAAACATAGAAAAACAGAAGCTCTTTGAAAGCTAGAATCAACAGGTCTACATTTCTTTACAGAGACATCCTGAAGAACAATTCCTGAACTGGATTATGACGTGCCTTGTCAGACTATGGTCAAAAGAGGATGGCGCAGTCATCACAAACCACCACTGAGGACTAAAACAGAGACATCACCTCATATTAGTGTCACCTGTCTTCTTCTTCACACCACTCTCCAGCTTCAGGCAACACCAACCAGCTTCACGAAAATCTCCTCCCCAACCGCCTTGCCTCAACGTCCCTCGAGGAATCCCTGTTGCAGGAACCAGGAGGGAGCCGGAGGTCACAGCACAAGGGTCACGAGTCAGGGGTCAGGGGGTCGCTGGGCTGAGGGATAGCGCACAGATCTCACATTTCAGTATGTTGTTCATTGATCCCCACTGCATTGTATTATAATGCGCAAATGGATGCTGACATGGAACCTTCAAAATCTGTTCTCGGGACTGTACCTGCATGCAATCTTCCTGTTCGGCAGCGTGTGTGTGGTCTACAGTGACTGCACTCCTGAGCAACTTGCCGCCATCATGAACTGCTCCAGACATGAGCGCCACACCAGGAACTACGACTACATGGAGGGAGGAGATGTGCGTATCCGACAGCTGTTCAGCCGCACGCAATGGTTCCTAACAATTGATGATAATGGCAACATCAATGGGACTCAAGATCCCACCAATTGCCACAGTAAGTATGGCTCTTCTGACATTTTATTATACTTATGCTTGTTGTTGTTGTTAAAAACACATTTACCTTTCCAAATGTGAATTTACTTGAACATGGCGTGAACGTCCTTCAATTTGAAATGTTACAATTCAGCCGTGCAGAGTCGGTAAAGTAACATTGGCCTGTCAAGGTGACAGAAGCACGTGGGAGGTGTTATTGTACAAAGTTCTCCACAGTGTAATCACAGTGTTAATGGGTCATGTGTCTCTGTTAGAGCAGCCAAAGTGACAGAGGTAAAATGAAGCAGGTGGGGGCTTTGGCTTGTTAAACCATAACACCATCTAAACACAGGCTGTAATGAAGTAAACTGAAGGGGCTCGGACTCACACCAACACAGACTCACATTTCTCCAGCCTGATTTACTCTTCCACAAACACACAATGTCAGAATGAGTTCTTGGGAACATTAGAAATGGGAAAGTTGATGATATTCACCTCCTGATGAACCTATCTAGCAACTGACATCTCACACAAAGAGACACACACAGTTAATTACAATTACATTCAACTACTGCTCCTACAATTAAAAAGCAAAACTCGCCAGTTAAGTACTGAATCTAATTTTCTTTGCTGCCCATGGTAATTGCAGTTTAACACAGCAGACTGTTTAAAATTGCAACTTTAGAGGCCACATTTTTCAGGGTTCATGTTTTGAGACACCACTGGAAATCTCTGTCTTGGTGAGGATGTTTTAAGTAGTTATCATTTCCTCCTATCTGACAGTGTGGTTGTGGCTGGAATGTTGGCATGACAGGAAAATGCCTCAAAGTGGATGGAAAAGCTTCTTATGCAATAATTGGCAGAGAAAGACAGAAAATTTATACACCCATATGTGGCTGACAATCGCACGCTAAAAGCACACAGAAATTTAACCAATAAGCCTTTATATATGTAATAAATCAGTGAGTCATGCCTTTTGGCTGCTGTAAACAAGAAGTCCTGAAAAGGATTTTAATTGCAGAAAGGTTTTTGTTTTGACGAGAAGAGAAAGCAAAAAAAGAAGAAATGAGAGACGTGGAGCTGCATTATTTTTGGCTTTCACCTTCACTGTGCCTCTATAATGAAAATATAGGCCTACAGCCAATGAACTCATCTCCTACACTATAAAGTGTATCTCTATTATTTCAAAGGGTTGTTTAGATCAAAACATCTGCAAAGCAGATGTTGATACTTTGTTGTATATCTGTAATGTACAGCAAACTAAATTGTCCAACATTAATATTGAGACATCATAGAATAAAAAAGTTGTGCGTTTTGGCCAGGACTTGGTCTCCCATAAAATTCTGTTTTTAACATGAAAACAAACCCATCTTCCATACATGATCACAGATCCATTTACTGCTTAACAACATAGTAAAGTGATAATTACGCACTAACACCTTTTGTGAAAGACCATGGCGAGGCTTAATTGGAGGTTAACCAAAATGTGATAATCATATCAATAAAAAGTTGTGTTAAGCCACAGTGAAGAGCAGATAAACAACTTTTAAGCAGGCCGGCAACAAATTGTATAACACAGCATGACAAATGGAAAACAGGGAATTTAAAGGAAGTAATTGTATAAGTGGAGTTGCATGTTTGAGCCTAGTCCTCCCTCAGATTGTGGGATAATAGGCCGGGTGTTGTGCATCCAAATTTAAAGCCACTATTAAACTTAAACTGTAATTTGGTAAATGCTAAAAACGATATACAGTATAATCGTATACACCTAAGGTTCCTCAAATGAAGACATTAAATGTTGTCAAGGTATTTAGTATGAAGCAGTCAAATTGCATTATTCTTGGACGGCTGTCTTCAACATCCCTTCCAGCAAATGTAAACACCAGATTCAAACTCTGTTCAGGCAAGGCAGGATTAGGGATTACCCAAATGTTAGTTTACTTAGCCAGAGGCTGGACCATTTGATAACAGATCTGTTCAAACTGAGGATAGCCTATCTGCGTCAGAGCCAAAATGTTAACAGTATGTTCACGTGAGTGCAGAAATGTGTTTCAACTTTTCACAGTAGACCAAACAACTGTAGTTATTACGTGTAATATTATGGAAATAGTACTTCCATGCTATAAGAGCAACCATGAAAGCACACTAATCGAAGACTGAAGTCCCTACTTGAGAAATATACATCTAGACTTGCCACCACTGTATGTTATATTTGGTTAAATGACTTTGAATGCATGAGGGCTTTACAAATTAAGATGTGGCTGTAACAGTGTTAATCCGAACTTTCACAATTTCAAGTCATGTCACGATAATTAAAATCAAACACGGGGAATAGAAAAGCTGGCTTACATAAATATGAGCACATGATCAAAGAGCAGTAATATTAAGTCAAATATCAAGTGCGAGCAGAGCGCAAACAACATTCCAAGATTGGGGGACTGCCATCTGTTTGTGATCAAACACTAAAATGAAGCATGCTCAATGTCTGTCCGCAGAGCTTTAATAGGACTCTTCCATTTTTTTTACTCTGCCTGTCAAATTAAAGAATTTCTGCAATATGTTCGAATGAACAAGAGGATTTTTATATTTCCTAAAGAATCTATGATCTGGACCTTGTTGGTATGTAAACACATATTTTTGTATTAATCTTCTGAATTAATGTTTTGCAATTAACCAGATCTGTGATAGTGACATCAGAGCTTCAGATCGCAAGAGCTAAGCAAACCGTATAAACTTAATAGCTTTTTCGACAATGAGACAATTGATCAGTGATCTGCATTTGTTGGATAAAGTGAAATGTATTCGTTACTATCAGGGGAGGTGAAACTGTAATTACGACTGCAAATATAAGATAATATAAGATATTTTTCTTTGGATATTTCCAGATATTTATGTGTACACGATCTGCATTTCTGTCTTTAAAACTTGCCTCTAGGTATATTCCCAAGACATATAAACTTGTTTATTGTTTGTTCTTGTTGTGTTCTCAAGTTGCGCAACATATTTCTTTTCAAAAAATCACAAACCAAAACAGTTATGCATAAGTGTTTTTACTCTCCCACAGATTTGATGGGCAGGCCTAAAACGTAGCGTGCAAAGCACATGCAGGAGGTAGTTTTCTCAGTCCCAAGAGAGAGAGGCCTAATCTGTCTCCCATATGTGCTATGGCATAGGTTGTGGTTTGTGTAATGGCCACCCAGACCAGTTAACAAGGCTTAAATAAAGCCAGAGAAACCACAGCCTGATTAACCACAGGAACTTCTATCCCCTTTTTGTTAATGAAGATGAATGTTGAGAGCAGTGTGGAGCTGGAGTGAAGGCAAGATGTCAATAGTGTCTTATCAGTTCTGTAATACGTCTGTTTTTTTTTTAACTTTGTCTGGCAGGTATCCTGGAGATCAGGACAGTGTCTGAGGGCGGCATACTGGCTATCAAAGGAGTGAAGAGTCAGTATTATATCTCTATGAACAAGTCTGGACAGCTGCAAGGCAAGGTAATATTTTTCCTCAGTGAGATCTCAGCTAATCCACAGTCTAGCACAATTAGAATAATTATTGGAAAACATCCATTTCAATACTCAAGACCGAGAACTGACAATGAAGACAAATGCAAGCAACAGCAGCTTGTTCTACATTAATGCTGTCATTTTTGTCTTCGCCTTTACAGAGGATCTACAGCGAAACCTGCAACTTCAAGGAGGTTTTCCTAGAAAACTACTTTAATGCTTACTCCTCTGCAAAGTGGACTAAAAATGGCAAAGAAATGTTCATAGCCCTGTCACAGAAGGGAAAACCAATGCGAGGGAAGAAGACCCGGAGGGAGCATATAGCATCTCACTTCATCCCCATGAAGTGCAGGGAGGAGGAGAGGAGGGTGGACTGAAGAGGACTAATGAGTTGCAAATTGTGTGTGATTTCAATCACATATTATATATGTTAACGGACACGTATAGACTCATTACCACCATCACGCTCCACTCTCCTCCATTTGTAGATTTGTTTTGTTATGTTACATAATATGTTGTAATTTCCATAAGATAAAGGAACAGATATCAGATGGGCACATTAAACTATCCCACAACATCCTCAAATAAGATGTTGAGACAAGAAAATAATGAAATATTTGAAATAGCTTTGACTGGTATACAAACTGTAAAACCACTAAGGTCTACTCAATGTTATTGTTATTTTGAGTTAAATATTATATTTCCTTATAAAACAGTTAAGTGTTTTCTTATAAAACAGTAAAATGTATTACGCACAGTCAGGACTGTATCCTTTTCCAAATATGATCTACACCCAGCCAGATGAGGAGACCTGTATGATCAACAGACACAGGTCCAGAATAGAGATTTGGCTTGACCAAGATGTGCTGAAGCAAGCTGGACTTGTCTTTTTTTTTTAATGGTACAAGTGCTCAGAGCACACAAAACAGAAAAAGCAAAAGCATGTTCAGTAAAGACGATCTGTTTGTGAATGATCTGTTTTGATATGTCTGTCCTTCCTGCATTGAAAACTCTGGTCAAATGCATTGTAGCTGTTCACTGACTCCCTCTTCATTATCAAGGTGTGATTTTGAAATGCTAAAGTATGCTGCTGCTGCAAAGATATCCAGATTAAAATACAAAGTGAACAACATAATAACTGTGTATGCCATGCAGTCTCTTTCTATTAGAAGTTAATAATCCACATGAGACCCATTTTAATACGACTAAGACACAAATTTACCAAGAGGTCCATTTAACTTTACCACACCTAACCGAATACATCAATCACTGAAATACAGTAACAGGACATTATTCATTTGCTTAATTTATATAGAATAGATTAGTTATATGTTAAAGTGGGCTCTTCCTTACAATTTTTACCATTGTAAGACTCCAGTAATGTGTTTTTGACCACTAGAGGAGGTTTAAAAACCTCACGGGGAGTAGCTTAACAAATTCAGCAGTAATTGTCTAAAGATGATGTGACATCTTTGCCGTCATTTTTCCAATATTTACAAGCAATTTCTGCTTTGGGTCAACAGTTTTTGGGGGAAAAATCTGGCACTCGATGAGCTGCTAAATGTTCATACATTTCATCAACAGCAACTCTGACGTCAGAAAGCCATCATTTCACACCCGGTAACACACAAACAACATCTGTGGGCAGTGTTTGTTCTTAGTGGAATTGACTTAGTTGGCTTTAGTGCTACAGGAAATCATTCATGCTACTTCGGGAAGAAAATCTGCCATGTATGAAACTTATGAACTACTGACACACTGGCATTAAAAACTCAAAACACCCTCATTAACTCAATAAATCAGATTTGTGAAATAAACAAGTTATTACTTGCTTGGCAATCATCACTTAGAGAGATGATTTTGTTGTCCAATTGAAATTTATTTCAAATATCTGCAATCTCAGGTGATTCAGCCTCATTTTGGTACACAATAAAACTGTATTACGATAAACACAAAATGTATGATCTGTCATTCGCTGTGATTTCCATTTTATTAGAAAATGGCTGTTCAAGGATTAGTCTAACCTAATCTTTCAACATCATTTGATAAAATTAGAGTTATTCAGCCTCTAACTCTATAATTCGCACAGGTCTGTAGAGAAAACGTATTACACATTAAGCAACTGCAATGTTTCAAACTCTGATATTGCTGCAGTCCTCTGGAGATATTAAGCTGTCCATTTCCCAGCTTAGCTGATTTAATGACAATATAATCAAATCTGTTGATGTTGTCTTTAAGAAGATTGAATACACATGGCAAAGAAACATTTGGGAACAACTTCAGCGTCCTTGGACAATCCCTGACACATGATATACATGAATATGATCACTCAATCTGATAAGGGAGGTTGAGATGTGGTAATACAATTCGAGGATAAATCTATTAATTTATGATGGAAGATAAAATACATCGCCGTGGTCAAAAGTCACATTAATTCCCTCTGAGTTTATATTCTATTGAATATAAGTGGAGTCTTGTCAGCGCAGAAAAATATCGCAGACATATTGGCAGGGTGCTTCCACCATTCGTTCATACAAAAACACATATAAACACATGTGTGCAGGCACACACACACACACACACGCACACCAACACAGAATGAAAGTTTTACCTTTTGCCTGGGTTCACATCTGGCTTAGAGAACCCCTGTCAGATAAAGACAGTCAAATTGAGAGAGCCAACCCCTGAAATACGTTTGACCCAAACAACATCTGAGCAAGGTGAAGGCTTCTGCCAAGTCACGCAAAGTTAGTCTTAGCAGATAATTTGTAACATGCTCAAAATGTAAACACATTTCAGTCTCAAGGCTGTGTATTCCCAGCAGGACGAGGGGAGACCGAAGCCAACGAGAATGAGAGAGAACTGTCACAGACATAAAGCTACAGACTTCCAAGAGAAAGACGCAACACAGGCATGCCAGACACATAAATTATACTTACAAGGTGTTCCAAGAGACAGATTTTGTTTAATAAAATGCTCCTGAAATCACACATCACTGTAATACTTTTTATTAATAATTCCTTTTTCCTTGTACAAAATGTGGGATTCCTGGTGCACTTTTCTTCATCTGTTGTTCATTAGAGTTATCAAAAGGTAAAATGATGAAACCAGCCATACTCCTGCCAGTAATGACCAAGAGTTTTTTTTTGTAATGAAAACGTGGCCTTGTCGTCACTGAATGTATGCAAGCAGAGCAAAAGTCTGAATTGTTTTTATTTTGTTTTATTAATAAGTTTATATCCATAATTATGAGATGTAGTTATAAGCTAAAGTCAAATAATATTTTTCCCTGTTAAAAGGGTTTTTTTTGTGGGCAAGTTTTTCCTCACTCGAACCGAGGGTCTAAGGACAGAGGGTGTCACTCCCTGTACATGTTGTAAAGCCCTCTGAGGCAAAATGTGTTTTGTGACTTTGGGCTATACAAATAAAATTTGTTTTGATTTGATTTGATAATAATCATCTAATGAAGAATTCTATATAAGTTGATAGCACGAAAGTCACAGTGGTCTGTTGAGGGTTTAAATCACAGCAGAGGTATAATTGTATAGATTAGAATATCAGATTAGGAGTGTTATTGTTTACTTGTACATACTTCTTCATTTCCTCTACTCAGAAAAGCAGCTCCAGAGCTACTGTGTAGTTTGATGGACCCCCTGGGATGGCTCTGTGACAGTGATTTACTATTCATTGCAATGTTTTAGAACAGCAGTATTATATTTGCATTTGTGTGGAAGCATGAAAACAGAAAACCACATGTGTCCCATATTACAAACAGCATGTGCAGACAAGGGCAACGGCTACAGGGGAGGTTGAAGGAAGTCTGACACTGGTTGTGAAGAGGACTGCAGGGAAGGATGGAGTGAGACAAACAGAGAAAGGGGGGAGGATGTGAAAATAAGGCAAGTGAAGATAAACAGGGAGAGAGGCTGGGGAGTCTCGTGCGATGTGGAGAGGTGGTCTTGGGGCAGCGGGAGAAAAAGGGGAGGCCCTGAGGGGGGATGGGGGGGGGACATGCAGCTGAACTTGATACATTTCAGGGCTGTAAACCTTCTATTTCCCCAGAGGAAATCTGTGGTTATGCAACGTGGGGAATTCTGTGTTTTAAGACTTTAGTACGGAACCCCCAGAAGACCAGATGATTGTGAAAGAGGGTCGGGACCTCAAGCAAGTCACCACAATATCGCACTTTCCCTGACAACGGGGAAAATCCTCACAAAGAGATAAGACGTTCTGATTAAAACAAGATCGCCTACAACATTTAAGACTTAAAAAGACCACTCAGTTATTCAACACAGACATCTGGCTGCAGGCTTTCAATGGTCGTTTTATATATGGTACATTACAAACTAATAGTAAAATTCTACACAAGTAGTTAGCAAATGTAGATATGGAGACCACAATTTTAAAAATGTAAATTCAGAATAGGTTCATGTTTATTACCTGCTGCGGGTTGCAAAAGTCTGACGTTCATGATCAAAGTCAAAGCAATGGGATTCCATCGAACTAGCATAATGTCTCTCCATGTTTTCACGTGTAATATTAATGACTTCTTGGACATTAGAGATTGCTTTCTAGCCAACATCATATTTATAAAAGTTCCCCAAACATTGGGGTAAACTCCACAAGTGCAGCCATATTTGGAGTTGAAAAATAGCGTCTATGTCCATGTGGTGGCTCTCATGGGATGTTTGGTTTATTTTCAACAAAAGACAAACGTCTTACAAAGAACTAAAGATCCACACAGACAGACTGAAACGCTAGATAGACATCTATTAATGTCTCCATGATCATCCCGAGATAGGAGAGTTGAGAAGTCAGTCAAGACTGTTGCATATATTTTATATATTGACCCTTTAAACTGCAGAAGGAATTGCCGCACTCAGTATAAAAAGTGGAAGGTGATCCCCTCTCTTTTCACAGAGAATAATTCCAGTCATCAGGGTAGCTTATACCAAAATATTTTGGTAACTGAATTGAAAATGGCAACAATATTTTCTCATCGATAAACCTGAGGAGAACAAACACTAAACAAACTATCTTGACATCACTGCACTGTCACACAAAGTGTCTGCCCCCACCTTGCCCCAACTCCCAACATCACATTTTTTAAATTATCTGGCCGGGAGAAGCCAGGCAGAAATCAAGGACATACTTTTAAATTTGTGCAACCATCATTCTTTCTGACATATGCTTTGGAAAGTTAAAAAAAAAAAAAGGTTGTTTTTTGATTTAAAAGCGACTAAATCATTCTCGTGTATACCTAATCCGTTTATGTCTCAGCTTTCATTGCAGTTTTACATCCATAGAATTGAAGTGCTTCATTGTGGCAACTTTAACAATAGCTGTCAATGTCTCCAGGGTTTTGTAGAAGTGGTGCATTACATTCGCTGAGCAGAGCAAGTGTAATGTTATCTCGAGGGTCACATCTTCAAAATCAGAAAAGGTCCACAACAAATGAGTCACACATGTCTTTACACTTGGTAAAGTAACACAACTCTGACCTGTCATGAATCTGTCTGCCTTTAAATCAGTCCTCCATGTTTATAGCCCTTTAGAGGGGATTACTAAGCGTATTTGTTCCAGGAAGAAGAGGATAGGACAGGCTGTATGCATTAGAGGAAGAGATGTTGCACTCGACGCAGACTACTTGACACAGCATTGACCTTTGAGAGCAGAGGTATCGTGGCAAGAAGTTTCGATGCCTCACTTTGTCTTCTTCACGCATGTATGTATCAGTTAATGGAAAATACACAGTACACTGCAATGGAAATAGCAGTGAAAGAAGTCAGTGAACTGACAAGCAAGTTTCTGTATCCAAATGACCTGCAGATTAACCTTCAAACTCTAAGGTCAATGTAAGTGCATTAGAGTTGCAGCAGTACAAACACACCATATCTGCTGTGTTGAATTCTTCTCTATAAGTCCTATTTATCTTCTTAGAAATGTTGAATTTTACCATATTATTGAAAACATATCAGGCATAATAAAATTTTAATTGTAAAAACCACACACTGTTGCAAACCTAATTATTGATTATTGGAACTGGGGTATAAAGATGCATGAAGATACATAGGAAACTGCAAACTGACTGGATTTAAAAAGCTGATATTTACTGTTTCATATCTCGCATCAACATCGGTTTGCGTCGCTTATGTTGGCTAGTATCCATCCAACACATATATTGCCAGCTACGCGACAGCGGTGAAGTTTTTTCAGCGTCTGAGGCTCCCTTTGTGTTTTCAGATGCTTCAGCGGTTATTTCAAGAGGCCTGGGAGTGTACATAATCCCTTGCAAATACTCCCTGCTTTAAAAACTTGAAATCTCAGCAACTTTTGTGTTAAAAGATGAGTGCTGGCATTGGTTAACAAAATGTTTGAACCCCGCTGATACATTATGGTTACTGGATTGTAACTACATTCTACTGAATAAATACTCCCAGTGAAAACTATTGACAGCACGGTCTGTGGATTGTCAGAACAAGCAGGGATATTGTTGTTGGAGAGACATGTCGGTGAAGTTTTTCAAATGCGTTTTTTTTTTTTTTTTTTAACACAAAGAATCTGTTTACCTCCATTGTGTTGGATGCCTCAAAAGGGGGATGCCACAAAACCTTTGCAAATAAAACCAAAACTATGTCCATGGCTCAATATCAGAAAAGTGAGATTTCGTTTTTTTTGTGATTTGGGGCGGAATGACCTATTACATATGTAAATGAAATGAGGTTTCCTTCTCTTTGTAGCATCTAAAGATATATCCAGTTTAATAAAAATGAAGAGTAGTTTGCAACACCGAGCCACTGTATCATTTATCTAAACTTTTGACTTTAGCATGCTGGATTTTCTTTCTCAAACATATTAAGGATACTTTGAAAGTTTTTAACTTTTAAGTTTAATATTCTGCCAGGCAAAAATCATCCTAGGTTTTGGGAGATTATTATGACACATAGTGTGCAAAAACACACTTTTTGAGTATATCTCTCAACACGAGCAGGGTTCCTGTCTTTATACTCATCTCCAGCTGCTGCAGCGAGCCAACTTGAGTTCCTGTTCCTGCCAGGAAAAGAGTTTGGGCTTCATACCTGAAAAGCATACCATGCAACTGTTGAAAAACTCTCACACTATGTCAAATATGAAACGTCTGTCAGTCTGAGCAGCACTGCAGGTATATATCATCACTGTGTGATTACCTGAGATCCAGAAGGTCACCGGGTCTGCAATGTATCTCCAGAAGCTGTCATCCATTCTCTTCCTTTGATTCTGGGAATGTTCAGTAAGATGCTGTGTTGACTGCGTGGGCCAGGCAGCCTGGATACACCTGAAAGACCATATTTAAGAAATCAGATTTTCATTTATCTGACTATTTAGAACTGGCACTGTAGCACACAGAGGAACATAATTTATCGGTAACAGATGGAAAGTAGAGGTTTCTTCGTTAGTATGGGTGGGGGTGCTTCGTCCTCCTCCGCTCTACCTGTGGGGTTACTCAGGGCTCAGTGCTCAGAGAAGCACGGCACCTCCGTCTATCTTTTTGGAGACAATACTCGGCTGTACCTCTTGCTAAAATGGCACCAACATTAAAGACTGTTCCAAATCTTGCTAAATCTAGATCTAGATATGAACTTGTGCCTTTAATGTGAGTTTTTCTACATGCTTGGAAGGAGAGGGTGAGTTGTCTGAGAGTTGCAGTCTGCAATGTCACTGCTAGGTGCCACTAAATCTTACACACTGGACCGAAGCTCTAGTTACTGTCATCCTTTGTTGAAACCCTTTCCATGGAACCTTGGCATGGTTTTTGGTTCTACAATTAAGTTTGACAGATCATTAATAAGAGGATGCTTTTAGCAAAAGTAAAACCTTCCTTATTATTCCAAGATTGTGAAAGAAGAGTAATCCATGCTTCTATTACCAATTTGTTTTACAAGGATTTACAAGGTTATTAACCGGTTCCCGTAAGCGTGAGCATACTGTATTTCCCCTGTGCTTTCCCTTCCTCTCCTGGCTCAAATTTAGAGTTCATTTTAAAACCTTAATACTTGTCTACAAAGTCCTTCATTGATTAATCTCCCTCTGTCTGACCTTTTAAACCCATGCACCCCATCTCTGGTCATCACTAAGGCTGGGCGGAAGTTCAGGGATGACCGTGCCGTCTCAAGTCTGCGGAAAAAAACTGCCCTACCACATCACATCTGCCCCCTCTAATGACTCATTCAAGGCATAGACAAGGCTATGATTGTATCTTGCTCTCTGCTGATTTTATTGTATGCTCTGCTGACCTTGGTTTCATCTTCATCTTTTTGTTTGTAAAGCGCTTTGGTCAGTTCATGTTGTTTTATCTGCTATAGATATTAATTTGACTTGACTTGCCTTTTAATTCTATCTGGAATCTGCTGTCCGATGAGAAAAACATTCCTGAGATGCGGTCAGACGGTTTGTTTTTTCATTCCTCTGCGTTAGACTAAACAACGAATGACAATGAACGTATTTTAATGATATGACATGTCGGGAACAGTCGATGCACTCATGTCAGGGGGATGCATCTCAACCATGACATTGTTGCCTCTGTCGCTATGTGACAATTTAACAGAGTGCAAAAAACAATCAGGAAAGCTGCACATTTAAAACGTTCACTTTGAGTAAGAAGAATCACCTTGAAACTATCAGACGACGATTTTAAGCATGAACCTACGTCGCAGAGAGAAAACAGGCTCTTAGATCCAGAGTATCACAGCCTACAGGGATGACAGATGAGCGTGGTGCGGTTGATATGACTAATAATGCTAAACTATGTTTCACTGCCATGATTCTGAAAGTAACCTGGCACACGGGACACATTTGGCAGATTTCTGATTGTTTGGTATTTTAATAACACAGACACCGGAAGGTCTCATTCGACACACATCTGTTTGCCATGCGAGTGTGCACGCGATTGTTTAATAAAAAATGTGACAGCTCAGGTAACTTCTGGTATAAAATCTGTTTTTCATCACACGGAGAACATCTGGCTTTGAACAAGAACAACAAATTCATATTAATATTCATATTATTTATAGAGTGTTTTTCCCTGAATTAAGTACCTTCAGGTGGTGATCAGTCACATCTGCATCTGTGAAACTTGCTAATGCTAAAAAGTAGAGGTGGAGTCAGTGTAGTTGAGATAACAGGACAGGAAATTCAACTACAAATCATACACTAATATTATGGGCTAAATGATTGGGATGCCAAGAAAGTGAGTATTCTTAATTCAGGTAAACCTTTGTAGCTTGCGGGGAGAATATCAGACGGTTAGGGACTGCATATTTTATGACCTTTCATGTACTGTGGTTAATCAAAAAATGTAACCTTAGATTAAACAATATCGTTAATCATTCACAGACAGATATTTTCTCTGGGAAGAAGAGTAAAAAATGAAAGCTCTTTGGATAAACGGACTGATATAGGATTTTTTAAGACCAATACTGATATGCTAAAATTTCACTGGTTACCGATATAGTGGCCAATACAGTGATTTTCTGAGCTAGTATGAAAATAGACCTTTTCTTTGCACATACGACAATGTAAAGATACTCAGAAAGTGGTTAAATATTCTTTAACATGTTAAATAATTAAACATACACATTGTCAAACAGCTGACGTTGCTCAGAGTTGCTTCCTCTCTCTTTACTCTGTGCTGCTGTATTGTAAATTGCAGCGCTCTCTGCTGGATAAACTTTGCAGTGACACCAATACATTACCACAATCACCACCAAGTGGCAACTTCATGGCTGTGAAGTGAAGCCAATGCTGGAGTGTCAAAAAATGTAGTTCCTCAAACGTCCACTTGAGGTCGGCTGCAGATTAAGTCAGCCTCCATAAGTCTCCATGTTCAAATGTCCAACTTTCACAGCAGAAATAAACATGTTTATAGCCTGGTACAAAAAACTGTTTCTACTCTATAGCTAATTTGCCCGTTCCTGACAACTGTACTGAGGGTGAATTTTTATAGAACTCACCTGTTCAAGTTATATCAAGGCTTAAAGTTATGCAGAATTAACAGCATGGCCGCCTTGATGCTGTCTATGATGACCACAAGGTCTTTTTTTCTGCATTAATATACATCATATACCAATTTTTATATCAATTTTTTGAAAAATTGCTATATCTGTCATGCTCTATTTTGAGTAGTCCACCCAAGAAGTTTTATTTAAAGGTTTATTAATGTTTTGTTGATAGATAATTGTAGATATTTGTTTTTTATACTATACTTTATTTGTTATACATTTATATATATTTCAGTGGATAAAAATGTATCACAGGACAAAGCACATATCAGTGTTGATGTAGCTACCCTAACTAAACATTACAACCTTTTTTCCAACATTTATTGGCTTCCTTATTACAATGTTGATGAAATGTTTGTTTTGTATGTTTATAATGACAAACGTATTAACATTTGTTTATGGGAAGTTAGTCATGAGAGTAACGTTAACCCAGCCGTTAACTGACCTGTCCTAACGGTTGTTAACGTTAATGAGCCAATTTAAATAATTTAACTTAAACGGTTCATTTAAACAGCTAACCCAGAGTTGTTATTACATTTACATTAACAGTCACATTAGTGACGGTGAAGGTGTAGTTTACGTGTTTCTTATATCATACCGTTAGTACCTCCAGTTTAGCGCATCTTCAGTCCGCTAACGGCTGCTAAAGGTGGCGGAGGCTTCCCAACGGCACACATTCGGAGTCGGGTGCTGCTTAGCAACCGGTCGTGACTGACTGTAACAACCGGAGAAGAACCGGCACATCCGGCGTAGAGGAGGACGCACACGCTGTTGTTGTTGTTGTATATCATTGAACTACATACCAGTCGACGCGTTTTTGTGTTACGCTACAAAACTAGTGGACAACGTATTGCTGTTGTGAGTTATTTAAACTAACGCTTGCTTTCCTGTTAGCTGACCCAACCACACACTGTTGGCTGTATCTGCTGGTAGCCGAAGCTACAGATGTTTAGCGTGCTAACAGAAGCTAGCTTCGCAAGCACGTTGACTGTAGCCTGACGTTAGCAACAGCATGCAAGCATGTGAGCTGGGGTGTGTGTGTGCAGTAGTGTACCGTCAGCAGAGAGAAAAGAAAAATACAGATATAATGCTCTTAAACTATGAAATGCTAATTACCGAGTTGTATTATGTTTAGCTCACTTGTCATTCATTCACTAGCCTTTAGCACGGTAGCATTAGCTGACACTACCTGTGCAACTAGTGTCAAGGTAAGTCTGCTGGCTTTATCAAAGGGCAAAAGTACTGTAGCTAATGGAGTCCGTAATATGCTATCAGCAACATTGTAGCATATACTTTTTCTCTATGCAGCTGCTGACAACATTTGTACACATTATAGTTATACGCAATTAAGACAACATAGATAGATAATTTAAAAATTAAATATACATATTCAAACATTCATACTTATGCATACACAATCTGTGTGTTATATGCAGGGTGGTAAAAATCAGTGTTTTGAGTGTGAATGGAAAAATCACTGTTTAATGATTGTGGATATAAGTAGAGAGATTTTTGAATCACATTTCATTAACAGTCAAAGAAGTCAGAGAAAACAAACAATAGGAACAGTCATACATGCATGCATACAAAAGAAAAGACTGTCTATCCACTCCCTTCACTATATTAATGTTACCCAATGTCTCCTGACTCAGTTCAACTCTTTTTTCTGGGAAATACTCCAGTATGACCTTTTTAATAACCCCTATCTTGTTTAGTGGCTTTTCCACATTATTGCACTCCCTTATGTAAATGTTGGATTTCTATCTGTCTGCTAATCTATGTGTCGTTTGTTTTCTCATTGTTGTTCAGCTATGAATGTGGGGCCCATATAATCCAGCACTGGTCTGTCAACATTTAAAGAGCAAGCATGAGTAGCCTGGATCACGACCAGCGTCTCCATCCTAGTTGCCGTGACAAAACAACAGTCACCAGTGATTCATCAGACGCTCATGAGCTTGCCAAGCAGCCTCTCCAAGGTCTAAAATTGGCATCACATGCAGTGTTGGAGGAAGCACAACAGAAGGGCAGGTTGAAATGCTCTAAATGTGGAGGATCAAGGATGTTTTTCTGCTACACATGCTGCTCATTAGTGGGTGTCACCCCGCAAGACATCCCTTTAATCAAGGTCAGTAAGAGGTTAGGACTCACTTGATTGTTCTTTTAAGAGAGGCCTTTTTTTTTACGAGAGTCGCTGCAATAGCATTGCCCTAATGTGGTGGAAAATGAGCTCTGAAATTTTGCACATGGTGTGGTTGAAATGTAACGGTCCTCTGGACCTGACTGACTCTACACATTGTGCTCAGCTTCCTGTCAAGATAGACATCATCAAGCATCCCAATGAGACAGACGGCAAGAGCACCGCAATCCATGCCAAGATCCTCGCCCCCAGTGACGTCAACATATACACCTACCCCTGCATACCTGACTACGAAAAGGAAAAAGTGAGTTTGTCTTTCAGCATGAAAGAATTTCATTTAACTCTTACACCTTTAACTGTCATCGTGAAGCTGTACTGTATGAAAAACGTTAAGTTGGTGATCAAAAGAGTTTCAGTCAGTCAACTGATTGTTCCGGCTTTAGTACCCTTCATTGTCGTCATATTTCTGCTGCATATTTTTCTTTAACCTCTTAAGAAAACTTTATCAGCTTATTTGCTTTATCTAATTATATTAGATATTTTTAATGTAAGCAGCAGCCCTTGAGTCGTGTTTTGATAGTTACTATCCTCTAAATTAACATTCTTTGAAGTGAACACCTGTTTTGTGTACTTTGGTTGTATTTCATGCTAGCTCTATTATGTTTGGCATAATCAGACAGATCTTGACTGATAGTGGCTTACGTGCACAAGCTATGTGTGTTTATTGTATTTGACAGTCTTTGTTCTTGCTTTCTCATCAAATCTACTCAACTGAATGACCTTGATGTTTTCAGTTTTTCTTCTCTCAAACTCTATTCATCTTCTGAAATTCAGCCGTACATAAATTACCTCAGTTAAAACAACATATCTTATAAACAGTCCTTGTACCCTCCTGGTTTGCATGATGGTGTTCCACTCTGAACCTGTGACATCCCCCTGACCTTTCCAGATGGTGTTGGTGTTCCCTGGTCCAGGGGCTGTTTCAGTTCAAGACATGATGCAGTGTTTGCATCACCAAAGTGACAGCAAGTCAAGTTACACCTTTAATGAACCCCGCATAAAGAGACTAAAAACTGAGGAAGTTCAAGGCGCCACACACACCGCAGAGAACCCAGAATCAGGGACCCCAGATGGAGCAGAGGGCTTGGAGTCACGGGTGTTTCCCCTGCAGAGGGTGGTCTTCATTGACAGCACATGGAACCAGACCAACAAGATCAGCACAGATGAGAGACTACAAGGTAATCATGAAAGATTGCATTCGTGCAGCTTTCTGAAGACTTCTGACTGCTGTTGATTATTAAGGGCAAATTAACTTCATGTACCATGCTGTTCAACATGATCTCACTCTGCGTTCTTGTGCGCTTTCTGATGGACATGTGTTCTCCCCTAGAGTTGCTCCGGGTAGAGCTGAAGATGAGGAAAACATGTTTCTGGCGGCATCAGAAGGGCAAACCAGACACATATCTAGCCACTATTGAGGCTATTTATTATTTCCTCAAGGACTTCCACGAGCATTGCCTTGCTCAAGAGTACAAAGGAGAATATGATAACATTCTCTTCTTCTACTCATACCTGCACTCAGTTGTCAACAAAGCGAAGACTTCTGCTAAAAAATGCTGAGAGGAAGGACTGAAATCAATTACGAACTGAAGCTGAAGATTCACATGCAGGCCCTAGCGTGTCTGGTTTTATTTTATGGTTGAATGACATTTAATTTTCTAAGGGATACTGTGACATCTGTTTGTATAAGAATATGCAATAAAACACAAAGGGTTTACAATTGGAAAGACATGAATGAGGTGTATTTGATAGATGAGTAAATACAAGAATTATGACTGAAGTCAAAATCCCACACTCGAACAAAAAACAGATATTAAAAAAAAAAATACTTAGTCCGCAAACTGACAACACGAAAACAGTCTACTGTGTGATTCACATGGGTAAATGTGTTGTTTTGACCTTGAATTCCAATAATTCATAATTCTGATTTAATCAGAAAATAAATGACATGCACATTTGGCATTTTGAGTCCAAGACTTCTGTCTACCACCAATACGTTGAGGCTACAATAAAATATAATGTAATAACTTACAAGGGCACAGATTTCTGATACATTTAAATATTTTTATTTACAAATCAGTACACATTTGTGTGCGAGTTACTCATTCAAAAATCATCTATGAATCTTGGGGCACCTTTTGTAATTGAATCACATTTGTTGCAGACCAAATATATTAGTTCTCCAAAATATATATATACTGAAAGCCAATGCTGGAAAAATATCTGTCATCCTGCCACCTACTGTCCATGATTGTCAGCTAACGAGGGGTCTCTAGTAGTAAACCTCTCTGATCTTGGCTTGCAGGCTGTCGCATGTCTTCTTGGCGTCTCCAAGCAACATTGATGTGTTGGGCTTGTAGAAAATGGGGTTATCTACTGCAGCGTAGCCAACGCCCAAGGTACGCTTCATCACGATTACCTGGAGTGAAGTTTAAATTGGTGTATATGGTCACTTTTTGTACCACACATCTAAAATTCAGTGATATTAGGGTCATTTAAAAAAGATAGACTGACCTGTTTGGACTTCCACACCTCCAGGACAGGCATGCCGGCAATAATCGAGTTTGGATCTTCTTGTGCTGCAGAATTCACAGTGTCGTTGGCTCCGATCACCAGTGTCAAGTCTGTCTCTGTGGGCCGCAGACATTTATACACAAGACAGATGATCACCAAAAAAAAGCTCTGAAATTGTCCTCTCTAATGTTACTGGGTTCCCCGGCACCACACTTATCTCCCTCTGTCATAAACAGAACCATGTGTCTCAGACTGCATGCCTGGTTGCTAAGAAAACAAGACTGTTGCTCTGATAACATGGCATGTCCAAATATCAAGACACCACAAGGCTGTTCCAAGTGTAGATGAAAGGCGGATATGATTATTACACATAATTGGATCTAGTATTATTGTCTGACACCTTCCTGCCAAAGTGACAACCCTGTAGCTGTAATTAATCAAACAGCTTTCTCTAGAAATGTTTTTACAAAGTTTACCTGGGAAGTCCTCATTGATCTCATCCATCTCCAGGACCACATCGTAGGGAACACCAGCCTCAGCCAAGAGGACGTTCAGCTGGCCTGGCATACGACCGGCCACTGGGTGGATACCAAACCTGTTGGAGCAAAAATATCACTGCTATCAACTCTTATTGATCGTAAACTCACTATTACTTGGGTTGGGTTTAGGTCGCATCTGAAAGACAGGCGTTTCTGTGACACCAGCTCATCTACAAATGTCGTTCACTGTGGAGTGCCTCAGGGCACAGTGCTAGGTCCAATTCGGTTTTCACTTTTCATGCTCCTACTAGGTCATATTATTTGTAAACATAATATAAATTTTTATGTAGATGGATACCCAGATCTATATGAGCTATGACCCAGTAGATCACGTCGAGAATGCTGGCAACCTTTTAAATGGGCTTCAGGACACGAGCTCATAAAATCGTCTGCAGTTTAATGCTGTTAAGACAGAGCTGTTGGTCTTAGGTCAAGATTTTGAAAATAATCAAATCTTAGGCAAGGTCTCATTTCTCTGTCCCTTTCCATAACTCAGCATTGCAGAAACCTTTATTCAATGGCTCAATACTGCTTTTAATCACCTCAGAAACATTTCAAGGATCAGATCATTTCGGGCTACGATAAGTCTGGAAATTGTCAAACAATCAGCTAGATTATTGTGATTCCTTCCCGCTCGCCTGCAGCTCATCCAAAACTCTACTGCCAGTATTTTGACTTGGATGAAGAAACCACATCACACAGATTTCAGATTCTGGCTTCCTTAAACTGGCTACAGGTTACCTACAGAGCTGATTTTAAGATTTTATTGAATACTTCTAAAGCCCTGAGAGGATTTGCTGATCTTTTTAGTGCCTTACGTCCTTTAGTTGATTTATTTATTTTAATCTGGTTTGTAGTGATTTATTGCATTTAGCTTACGGTTATTGTGGTGGTGGTTTTATTGTGTTCTGCTTTATTGTAGCTGTGTTTTGAATGGTGCAATATAAATAAACTCTATTACTATTACTCCGTGATTAACGATGCCCTGTTGAAGTGCAAATACACCTGTCTCTTTCCAAACAAGTTGATTTGATGATACGGATGTATTTGTGTAAGTAGCATTTTTATGTTGTAGCTGGTGGAGATAAAGCTTCTATTAACTACTTTATACGATGTTGGGTAGTTTGATCTGGAATATAGCACCATATTTATAAAATTTACCTTGTAAAATTAAATCTGAAAAATCACTAGTAACTTAGTTGTCACATAAATGTAGGGGAGTAAAAAGCACAATATATCCCTCTGAAATGTAGCTAAAAAAAAAATAAAAAAAAAGAAGTTGACGCTCATGGCAAACAGAGCAGTCATGCTGTTTATAAAAAGGAGATGAAAGCTTTCGACGTTCACCTGACATCCTTGCCCTGTTCCGTCAGCATCTTCACCATGTCTGCAATTGGATACTGTGCTTTTGCTGCACATAGACCCCAACCTAAAACACAAAAATATACAGAGAACAAACATAAAACACTTGTAACCTTGAGCTTTTGTAATCCTTCCTTGGTTGCTTAAGTCTGTTATTTGATGTCATTTCCTATTCTGGATTTGTGTTTTGCTTATTGCCCACTTGGAATAAATAAGGATTTGACACAGTTATTGTCTAGTTTTTTCTAAAAAGGAAAACACAGTAATCCAGGAGGGGTTCAACAACAATAAAACCAGTTATTCCTCGACCCTTCATTCTTTCTTTTGTCCTTCTTTCGGTGTCCTCATCTACCACAAGTCTCCTTTCTGTACTAAATCATAGTGGTTCACTGGTCTGAGACACATTTTTCTTGCAAAAACCTTTGCATGTGTGGTGTGCATTCGGGTCCCCTGCGTGCAAAGAACCCCTTTCCCTGGGTCTGCATAACCCTTATTTAACCCTCGTGGTCAGGTACCTTGTAGAGTTCAGCATTACCCCTAATCGAGTTTTTTGAAGCCAGTCGCCCGTAACCCGTATCTTCTAATTCCCCAGACAACTGGAGCCTTCTGTTTCCTCACTGCCGTGCTTTGTTGTTGACAGCGCACGGAGAAGTCTTGAGTCTGGACTCAATAGCTCTTATGACTTTTCACTGTTTCTCTAATCAAACCAGCATGTTGGACCACACAGCTGTCCTTGCGTTGGTTTGGAGCCACTGGAAAACAATCCAAGTATCCAAGAGTGGTTCCTCTTCAGGCCACTCAGCAACTACTCAGTTGTGAGACAAGTTTTTTTATATTTTAAATTTAATAAATCAAGCTGTGGTCATCATCTCACACTCAAAAAAAAAAACATCCAGTGTTGCTAACACTCGTTTTACAGTATGGGTGTCACATGAGACCAGGTGGCTGTGGGATCATTTGTGGACAAACTGCTCCCTCTTGTGGTTACCGTGTTTTAAAGTTTGGTTTGAGTTCCGACTGATTACTACAATATTAAAATCAGTCCAAGATCTTGACCATTTCCAAAACGCTTTGCGAAATCTTCCAGCTCTTCCAAGAGCTGCTGCGAAAACATTTTTGAGCCACATTTTGGCAGAGCAGTCAGGCGCAGCCTTTCTGTCAGGTGAAGTTAATCAGACGAGAGAGATAGTTAATTTTATTGATCCAGACTGGCTAAAAAGCTGCAGCTGTAGTGCAGGAGGAAGATCTCCGCTGCCCAGGGATGAGAGAATCTGATATTAAAAAGGATTGCTCTACCTTAGCCTCTGATGTCAACCCAAACCACACACCCCTCTCCCTCCCAAACTCCAGTCTTTTTTCCAGGAGTGTCTCTACTTTCTGCTGGGGGGGGGGGCTTTTTGCTACTGTATGCATGCATGGTTTCAAAAATTACCACCAAAATCTGGTAAAATTTATCTATGGATGATTAAATGATGAATAAAGGCCGTCTTGCCACAACAACAACAACTTTGGTACCAATCGCACGCTTTGCTTTTAACCAAAATTCGAACCTTATACACGTCTACACTACTGTGCAGTGTTTTTGACCAAAATAAAGCTTGATCCAATGTGCGACTGATTAAGCTGTCTGTTGGATTTGTATTTAAAAGTCTACAGGGTTTTAGTGGTGTTCCTCTGATGGCCTTTACCGAAACTAAATTAACTTAACATTGATTTTTAAAGACAGTTTAGCCAGTTAACAGAGTTCAAATGCACACGTGAGGTTGTATAAAGCCTTTTGTGCCTCGAGATGGAGCTGGAATCTCATAATTTGCCTCAAGTGATGTCACTTGAGTCAGAGTTAGTTGATGCTGGAGTTTGAAAAAGACAGAAACCTGTTGGTGGAGTGAGTTTCAGACCTCTGTAGCCTTGCTCCTCATCTCTGCTTGAGCTTATCTTAGCAAAATCTGTGCATTTGAGTTCATTTTGGCATGTTTGCTTGAACCTACAGTACCTGGTGTGATGATGATGCTGTTGGCTTCTTTGATTATGTCAATAGTCTGGTCCACGTTGACCTCAGTGTGAGTGCCAACGATCTCCATGGGTTTACCACCTGCTGTGGATGTGGTGCCGTACCCACCCAGGATGACATTGGGCAGGGAGCGGTTCATAGCCTTGGAGGAGGAGAGGACAGTAAACTCAGGCTCAGGGAATTGTGGCGAGGAGGCATCTCTATGGATATGCAGCTCTACTCACCACACACATGATGTAGGAGAGGATGGCGCCCGAGGAACCAATCAGAGCTCCGACAATGGTCATGAGATTGTTGTCTAGGAGGAAGCCTTCAGCACAGAGCGCCCATCCGGAGTAGCTGTTCAACACGGTGATGACCACGGGCATGTCGGCGCCTCCGATGGCGGCTGTCAGAGTGACACCCTATGAAGAGGTTGGAGGACATAACCAACTGTAAAATCGAATTTCACTTTTTACCTCACCTGTTCTCAGCTCAGTGAATCACTGAAACTCACCATGATAGTGGAAAGCCCAGACACTCCCATTAGACAACCCATGCCAGTACCGTAGCTAGAACTGAGCATGAAGGGCACTATGCCACCCATCGATGCTGTCATCAGGCCGGCGTTCAACATGTGTCTTCCTGGCAACAGCAGAGGGGCAGAGTCCAGGATGCCTAGAACCAAAAGCATCGTCAGACACACGATTCCCACCCCGGCATCAGGCCACATGGAAACAAAGTGAGGCAATAAAAGTGTCTGTGGACGCTCAGGAGGCCTCTAATCATCTGTCCAAGACTCTGCCCCATCCACAAAACACACAACAGCTTTCAATCAACCACAGCCATGTAGCCACTGCCCGACCCTACCCATAACAAATTACCAGAAAGCTTCTCATGTGTTCCTCTTAATCAGTAGCACTGCAATGTAAATTAGTGACTGCTGACACAAACCCCCCCCTTAATTCAGGCCTGGATTTACCAGAGGATCTTTGGCTAGATGAAAGAGACAATCAGCGACTGAGGACGCAAAGCTCAGCGTGTTTAGAAAAGATATTAGTGTTTCTGTGTTGAATGGAGAACGAGAGCAGACTTTTAAAAAAGGACGTACAGACTGTAAGATATGTCACATGTGGACAAATATACTGTTGGTGCTACAAATAAGTCGAATCCATTACCTTGAAGTTTGCCGTAGGCCACCAGTGAACCACTGAAGGTGACCCCACCGATGTAGGTGCCCAGATACGCCACGGTCTTGAGCACCCCGGCGGCTGGGTGAGTGTCCAGGTGGGGGTACTCAATCATGAACTCAGCGATGCAGGTGAAAACAGCCGCCAGCCCCACAAGGCTGTGGAAGGCTGCCACAAGCTGCGGCAGGTCTGAGATTTCAATACGCTTGGCAATGGTGAGACCTGCAGCAGAGATATAAAAGAAGCCCAAAACCAAAAAAGGAAAAGGAAAAAAAAAACCCAAGCAGACGGTTTTCAGTAAATCTCAGAGTTACTACACTGAGTCTGAGTAAAGCGCCAGACACCAAACTTCTCATGCATACCGGCTACGTTTGCCAGAAGAGTAAAAAAATATAAAAGGTTTAAAGGGAAACACCTGTTTTCAGTAACCGGCCTCTTAACAAACAGGCCTGATCTTCAAAGCCGATCTAATGAGGCTAAGTTAAGTATTCGAGTGCGTTCTCTCGAAAACACGGGGTCACTAATTTAACACTGAGTAAACCCTCATGCTTTGCTGCCTGTGTGTGTTTGTGTATGCTGATTGCAACATCATCTATCATTCGGCTTTCTTAAATGGCTCTTAGCATGTACGGCATTCACACATGATGACGAAAGCCACTCATCTCTGTATCTGGACAGGATGATTGATGCTCTGTTATGAATTAGCGAAAAATTCACACTGTTCAAAAGACCCGGGGAGTCGCATGCAAAGTCAATAACGTAACTCGTTCATGGTGGTCTTGTAGTTTTCTAAACAAACTGTTGGACTTCAAATGGAGCAATGCCTGATCTGTATTAATTCTGTTTCCTTTTAAGTGGAAATCCAGACAAGGGAGTTTCCTCGCTATGATACATCACAACATGCTCCTTTAGACACATTACACAGTGGACAACAACAACAACAACATCTGTTCTGAAGATAAATTATCCAGCGCTGCAATGAACAATAATTGAGCAGCAGTCCATCAACTGTTTGAACAAGAACACTGTGATCACGGCAGCACGTGTGTATCAGCTGGAGATCCTCTAAAAATCAGGAAGCTACATACCGAGGGTTCCTCCAGTGGCCATGGCCAGAGACATCTGAGACAGCAGCTCCGGGGAAGGTTTGAGGGCGCCGAGGGTGGCAGCGATACCCCCCGCTACGCCCATCATGCCCAGGGCGTTACCCAAGCGACTCGTGCCCTGGGCAGAGAGGCCTGCCAGAGCACCGACGCAACACAAGCCTGAACCCAAGTACATCATCTGAGGTGAAAACAAACACAAGTCAGGGCTTATTTGTGTAGCAATTACAGTCACTCAACAAGTCAGGCCAAGATAAATAATCAGGAACAAAGAAATGAATAAAACTAGATTTTAAAAAGTTAAGAATAAAGATATAGTTCATTCTAAAATGATTGTTGTTTTGTTCATAGTTTTGTGCTTGAGGTTTTGGACTATTGGTTTGCACAAAACAAGTTAATGACGTCACCATGGACTTTAGCTTTATCTGACATTTTATAGTCTAAACGACGACAATGCCTCCCTAAAATACAGACAAGCTATTTCATAGTTAGTACAAGCTACTTAAATATATTTTTTAATGAGAACAAATGTGAGGGGAATCACCTGCTCGATGTTGTATCCAGCAGCCAATGAGGCTCCATATCCACCAACAAATGCAGTCGCAGGCAGTGCGTACAGGTAGTTGTACTCAGGAGGGTCAGTGGGACGCTTGAACATGTCCAACATCCTCTGCGTGATCAGGAAACCACCTGCATGTCCAAGGAACACAAGATGAATCAGACATTTCCTCATTCGATTGTGGGAGCAATGAATTCTCCGTTGTTGTTTTGGTGTGTTTAAGTGTTGCACGTCAGACCAGCAATGTTGATGGAGGAAACGAAGGCGGCAGCAAGAGCGAGACCCTCTGGCAGGGTGGAGGGGGTGAGACCTCCGCCCATCAGCACCAGACCGCCAACTGCCGTCAGACCTGACGGAGAAGGACACGAAATGTCACAATAAACACCAACATCAGGTTTCTAAATGGGATCTTAGATCGACGCCTGACCTGAGATGGCGTTGGTAACGGACATGAGGGGTGAGTGCAGAGCCGGCGTCACACCCCATACAGTGTGGTATCCCACAATCCCGGCCAAGCCAAACGTTGTGACCATCTGAGTGAAGGCTGCGTTTGGGGAGATGATACCCAGAGCCAGACATGTGGACACACCTACAGAGAGACAAAGCAGAGCAGGGCTGTTGTTGCTGTTATTGTTGATGCTGTTGTTATGTTTGTAAGCCTGTGTACAATTTTTCCATATTTCTGCAGTGGAAAAAATGTGCCGTTTTTTTTTTTTATAAACCATTAAAGCGATGAAAAGGAAAAACAAGCACTTCTATATTTTCAGTGTGATGATTCATAGTTTCTCTGGAACTTCAAAAGGACTGATAAGTATGACTCATATCATGCTTTAAGTCAAATAAAGTCCCATTAGGATCTTGTGATCTCAGTGTTCTTAGCAATAAAAACTCATTTTTAAAAATGGCCTTTTAACGAGGACTAATGATCATTTTTTATTAGCAATTAATCTACAAATGAATCTCATTTTTTGGGGTCAGGAAATAGTGAAAAAAACACATTTTCAGGCCCAATGGGATGTCTTCAAACTGCAACTTTTGTCCAGCCAAACCGTCCAAGATTTGCTATGATACAAGACAAAGCAACGAAGCAAATCTTCAGATTTGAGAAGGCTTAAACAATCAAAATTGGACTTAATTGATTAGAAAGATAGCTGCTGGTTGATTTTTTTTGGTTAGGCAACCAATTTCAAGTCAGATTTTAATATTAGAGTAAGACAATGGTAGGAAAAAGACAGATTTTTAATGCTTGAGCAATTTAGTCCAAACAAAACTAAACAATTTCATTATGTTCTAACTTCTGTTGGGTTATTTATTATAAATTTAGTTTTCGTATTCAGTAGGGAGGAATTTCTTGAACAGAACTGGGAAAGAAACAAAAGACAAAAACGTAAAATAACTTCATCGCACATGAAATTGTGCCAAATGTCAAGTAGTCTGAATCCTTCCTCGCGGATTCGTGTCTGACCTGCAGTGTAGGCGCCAGCAGAGGTCATGGTGCGGTTAAAGGGAGAGACCTCAGACGCTTTCTCAGCCTCCAACTCTGCGACTGTTTTCTGTTTTACTGGGGCTGGGGGGGCTGTTTTGGGTAGGGGGGACGGGAACATGTCTTTGCCTTCCTGGACACATTAAAAAAAACAAAAAACACAAGGAGGACCAGTGTGAGAACACAGAGGACGTCCACAGGGTTTTGCGTGAGAAACACACATCAAGACTTTGGAGTCTTGCATTGTGGGAGATCTCGCCTGGACAGTGGGAGCACTCAAAATACAAACTCATAGACCGCATAGGAGATTATACTGAACAAACAGCAATCACGAACCAGTTACCAGTGGTTTTGAAAGATAAATTGTCTTTTAAGGGGCCTCAATAATGCTTAGTTTAACAAGGGGTAAACTGATACGTCCTGTGGAGGTTGCATGCTTTCTCTGCCATAAACAATGTGTCAAAGCCAAAATTCCTGGAAAAGTATATTTTGAAACGTTCATAACATTTTTGCTGGGATCTAACATGAGCTACTCCCAGCTGGGATTGGGTTTTTAGTACTCATTTGGAGCAGTATCCTAGCATGATAGGGTATTACAGTTCATGGCAAGAGGCGAGGAAAGGGTGCCAGCAGAGATGGACGCTGCCAGTACATAGTTACAACAAATAAAAATTTTAAAAACCCTACCTTCATAACAAGAGTCCCACGGATGACGTGGTCAATTGTTCCATAGTCAAAGTCGTCTGTGGGCTGATAGTGGAAGTATTCCTTGTCTGGGCTAATGGCCTTAAGGAGCTTCAGTACGTTGTTCGAGTACAGAGTGCTGGCTTGGGTAGGCATGCGGCTGGGCAGGTCTGTGTAGCCGATGTGTGTTACTCCCTTGAGATTAAGACAAAAAAAGTTCATTAACGGTGGTGACTTCAACATAAAACATGCTTTCAAATTATTTCTCTTTATTTTTGGAACTTTTATCCTTCACCTTGTGAACGTACAGCTCTCCAGGCTTGGTGGTCTCGATGTTGCCCCCTGCCTCTGCAGCCAGATCCACCACCACTGAACCGTCCTTCATCGACTCCACAAACTGTTGCTTGATCAGGATGGGAGCCCGCTTCCCTGCATGGAAACAGAACAACAGGCGAGATGCAAGAAAGGTTTATGATATCATGCATTGTGTGGCCATGTTAAATAAGCCTCCTCTGGGCTTGGCGCCAACTATGAATGAATCTTCCAGGCCAATAAACCAAAAATATTAAGCTACAAGAGGCTAAAGAGCTCACTTGCGGGGCTGGCTGGTAATTTTCAGCGGGGTCGTCGCTATAAAGGATCTCTTTCATCAACGGACTGAGACTTTGGTGGCCCCGCAAGCAACAACTGAGTAATGGGATCATTAAAGTCTATCTTATCTTATTAATGTACCTTTAAGCGCCAAAAGATAAAAGACGAGAGAGATAGCGGTGACTGACCTGGAATCAGAGCAGTACTGATGAGAATGTCGACCTCTTTGCACTGCTTGGCGAAAAGAGCCATCTCAGCCTCAATGAACTCCTTGGACATCTCTTTAGCGTAACCTCCGACACCCTCGCCAGACTCTTTGAGGTCTACCTCTAAAGGCTCTGCCCCGAATGACTTGAACTGCTCCAGGGCTGCTGGCCTGACAAGAAACGGACAGGTTACTGTAAGAATCGCGATCACTCATCTATCGCGCATTGTGAAGAGGCATGATCTCCTACCTGGTGTCAAACCCTCTGACGATGGCTCCCATCGACTTGGCTGCTCCTGCTGCTGCCAAGCCAGCCACTCCACCTCCAATAACCAGGACCTGCGAATAAAACACACATCCATATGCCTTGTTGTTACAAGAGGGACACTGACGCGTACACCCAAAAGAAAAAACAGAAATACTGATGGAAGATCACTCATGTTAGGTGTGTGATACCTTAGCCGGGGGTACTTTTCCTGCAGCTGTGATCTGACCGGTGAAGAACCTGCCAAAGTGGTTTGCAGCCAGAACCACAGCCTTGTACCTGCAAAACAAACATTCAAATCACGGGTACTGTATATGGAACAGCTACAAACAGGCATCTGCCTGTAAATGTATACTTTTCTTTACCCAGCAATGTTAGCCATGGAGCTGAGTGCATCGTAGCCCTGTGCGATGGTGACTCTGGGCACCTGGTCCATGGCCAGCACAGTGCTCTGCCTCTCTGACAGCTTCTTCATCAGCTCCGAGTTCTGCGCCGGATAGATGAAGCTCACCAAGGTGGACTTCGACTTCAGGAGGTCCACCTCGCTCAAGCTGGGCGCTCGAACCTTGAGGACCAAGTCTGAGCCGAGGGCTCCCTTGACGTCAGTGATGGTGGCTCCAGCATCTCTGTACTGCTGATCAGAGAACTTGGATTCCTCTCCGGCTCCGCTCTCCACCTGCACCTGGAAGCCCTGTTTGACCAACGCCTCCACCCCGGCAGGAGACAACGCCACGCGGCGTTCATTTATGAACGTCTCCTTGGGGACCCCAACAACCACGTCCTTGTAGAGCACACCTGAGCACACAAACAAGTGCAGTACATAGTTCAGTCTGCAGTGATTAAAAAAAACAAAACATTTTCCGATGACTATACAAAACAGGGTTGTGGTGCACCTCTCTGCACACCTCTTGTGGTCAAAGTGAGTGTAATAACCAAGCGGCTCTGCACGTTACCTGCTCAGCAGCAACTTTAGTGGCAGTTTGCAAACCCATAACCTCTGACAGTCACCTTCAAGTTTCTGCAGAGCCATTTTGGAAGCTCAGGATATGCTGTCCTAGCCGTAGTCCTGCCTCTTCCACCTCCTGCAAATATCTCCTCACTGTCTGTTAGCTTTCCAGTATCTAGTTGTCCTCTCTGCGGGTGACCTATGCAGCAGCAACTTTAGCAACAGTTTGCAAACCCATAGCATAGTTAACATTAGTTACATTACTCGCTGGGTTGGACTATGGCAGTCTCCAGAATCTTTTCTCCCCACCTTTAAATCAGAAGCAAACACTATTTAGCTCAGACTTAGAGAATTGATCAGCAAATTCACTTTTTTGGTCTCTCAGGGCTTCCGTAATCTTAAATCTTTCTGTGCGACAACACAGGCGAGCATGCGTGTACGTCCAAGATTGTGTGGCTGAGTACCCGTGTCAGGTTACACATTTCTCTCCATACACGGCGTGGTGACCTCGCCACCATGGAGACATTATTAGCAGGTGATTGGCCCGGAGCCAGCACGCACACAGAGAGAGGCCTACACTCCCACAAAGACCCAAAATTCAAACTTAAAAAAAGCGCTCAGCACAACTATGCCAAACACTCGACGGCGCACGCCCTGTGGGACGTACCGACCCCATAAACAAACGTCTGCGCAGTGAATCTACCAGACGGTGTTTAAAACTTTCACATGTCACCTTTAACTGACCTCTCGTGCGCTCACATGTTAGCAGCTCCTACAGCTCAGTGAGCATAGCCGCAGCCTGGTTCACCCTATTTTGGGAACATCTCTAGAAACCTGCCACGAACGGTTCACGATCTGTGGAGTTTTCCACTCTTCTGGCCAGAAGGAGGATGTCCTTGAGTGAACTGCTATGCTCTCATTCCTCAATTCAAGACAACAGAGGAAATCCAAACCAAAAGGAAAGCATGCAGACCCTGGCTGTCCTCTGGGGAAAAAAATACTGTCAGATTAAGCAGAGAGATTTTAATAGAGATGTACAGTTCCTACCTCCTGGAGGCCTTTTGGTCCCATAACACAGGGAAAGTCCTGAAATGCCTTCTTACAGGTAGTTTTTGACGGACCCCTCGCTGACACAAAGTGACAGAAGAGCTGGAGATGCAACGCAGGAGGCTCGACATGGCCACTGAGCGTCCGCCCTGAGACTCCCTCTAGCTCTTGGATATGAACACAAACAAGTAGAGGTAGATGACAAGTTAAAACTACTTCTGTCAAACAACAAAGCACATTATAATCCAGCCAATACGTCCCGGACACCCCCGCAAGTCACAAGCCGGCGCTGCAAGGCCTACAGAGAACAGAGTGACATTTCAGCTCTGCAGGACAGGACACACACACACACACAGGGCCTAGGGTTGATTACACACTCCGGGCTTGGTCGCGAGATCTGGAATTATGACGGCACAAGAGGGGGGGAACTGTGCCAAGTCTGGCCTAGCCTGGTTGTTGTTGTGAGCAGGAGCAGAGAGGACTCAAGCAAGGAGATCTGAGTACAAATACAATATTTGGTGGTGGTGGTGATGGTGGGGGACAGCGGAGGGCTCAAAGCACCTGCAGAAAACACATACTTCCTTACAAACAAACTAATATGACTGTGGAGACTTGTAGCAGTCTGCTTGGGGGGATTCGGGTCAGCTGCTCCTAATCATCCCTTCATTGAATCACACCTTCATTCAGTGTCCTTCACCCTTCCGCTGTCCACCAGTCCATTCAGAAATGAATGGATTTGCTGATTACATAATGACTCCCACACTTGCCTGTCAGCTTTCCTCACAACAACAGGGTCAGGCACAACCATTATTTTGAAGGGCTGGCCAATCATAAGCAAAGGGGTCTCTGAGGGCCCACCCACCAATGAAAACTAAATATTGAGTTGTAAATGTGCTTGTTGCCAGGGTGAAGAGAAAACAGTGTATAATTTTGTTTTTCCCAAAATTAAATAAATAAATAATAAATAAATGTGAGGCGTGTGTCTGAGTCAAACGTGCTAAAAATAAACAAAGTGTGCAGACGTACCTCGATCGTCAGGGTCACCTGTGAGACGTCCTACCCAAAATCCGCTCCTCTGCTGCGGCTTGCAGGAACAGACGGACGACCTTCGGCAGTTTCGATATCACTGCTGCACTATTTATGTATAAATAGCACCGCCATGTGACCTCTCTCATGACCACCCTCGAAGGAGATAAACTTCCGCCGCTTGCTGCTGCTGCTTAATACTCTGCCAGACTACCTGCGAATTAAAGGCTGGATTAAATATGTTTTTTTTAAATGCACATTTTAAAAAAATGCACGCACACACAGCACAAAATATATTAAAGTATCATACACACACACACGCACACACATTCAGACCAAACTGTAACATATTTGACGTGTTTCAGGTGTTCAGACTCGCTGTGTTTCCCCGTCTGTCCACATGATGTCGCCAAAGCCTCACAGACAGGTGCGACACTGACAAATATGTTGGACGACCATGACTGCTTCCTGAATTTCGTCCTAAACTTGATCATGTTTAATCTAATTTACACTTTACTAACGTGTGTTGGGAATGTTTATATGTGTGTTTTTTTCATGTTTTATGTATACATATAGAGATATTCAGCAGAAGTGGCATTTTAAATGACCAGACAGAGCTACTTAAATAAAAATCAAGACAAAGACAAGAGAAACAAAAGAATTACAAACAAAATGTATGAATAGATAGATAGATAGATAGATAGATAGATAGATAGATAGATAGATAGATAGATAGATAGATAGATAGATAGATCAACAAGGGGATTATCATAACACCATGGTAATAAGATCAGACAAGATAAACTTTACTCATCCCACAACAGGGAAATACACAACATACAACCCAACACAACACAGCACAACAAAACCCAACATAACAATGTGGTGAAGAAAGTCATGAAGTCATGCTGGTGTTAAGAGTCTGACAACTATCTGCACATGTAAAGCCGGAAACCGGGTTCATCTTCCTGTCTCAGATCACACCGGACAAGTTTTTGTTGGCCATCTTCTTTTAGCCCCGCATGGATGCTGTAAACATTAGCCGCTCATGCTGTCACCCTCTGTGTGTGTCCGCTCAGCTGATGGTCGAGGATGTCTCTGAGGCTGCTGTCGGTGGATCCATCGGACCGGGGCCTCTCAGAGATGCAGGCTGGGTCCCGGGTTGATGTCAGCGCTGGGTCTGAGTCTGGGCTCCCCCGTGCTGGTGTCTCTCCCCGGCGGGAGAAGCTGCCTGTGCACCGCCTGGCCTCGATCTGACCTGGCTGAGGGCTTCCTGCAGGTGGACCTGAAATGTTCCTCTCCAGATCTGACCTCTCACCCGCCCACGCATCTCCACCTGGACCCCGCTCAGCTCACACCGACACCCTGCCCCAAGCTGAGAGGCGTGAAGATAACCGCGGTGGTCCAGACTGCTGACTTTAAGAAACACACACCTCCGCGCGTCGTTCACGAGCTCGTGAAAGACATGCTGAAAGGTGTGTACGTGCACAGGAAGCACGTGATAAACCTGGAGGATTTTGATACAGAGATTAGATATGTTGTTATCCAAGACATTAATCTGGAGTCTGGCAACGCTGGATTCATCACCTCCAAGACCGGTGTGGAGATCACTGGCATCCAGACGGTCCGGCACTACAGGAGTCAGCTGCAGGACCAGGACACAATCCCACTGGGCGGTCTGGAGGAGGTCAGCATATATTCACTTGTTATACTCATCTGTGGTGTGTATCTCCACTGTGTGACGCCTTGTTTTTTTATTGTGTTTCAGGTGGCCGCCTCCCTGAGAGAGATGCTGCAGCTGCCCCTGCTGTATCCGGACACCCTGAGCTCTCTTGGTGTGTCGTGTCCCAGAGGTGTGCTCCTGGTCGGGCCTCCCGGTGCGGGCAAGACCCTGCTGGTCCGGAGAGTGGTGGGGGAGGTTGGAGCCAGTCTGGTGGTTGTCAGAGGGCCAGAGGTTAAAAAAAAAGACTAACTCTGTGTTTACAGTACATCCACCCATTTCCTTTCACTGCTTTCACTGCTCGGGGCGTCTATCCCAGCTGACACTGCACAGGAGGAAGATGTAACCTTTTTGGGGGGTTAATGAACGAATTAAAAGTCGAGGCGCTTTATGACATCGATTAAACAGTCCTGAAATCTAATATTGACATCAGGCCTTCTTTTTTGATTCGCAAAGTTGTGCTAGAATATCGTGTCCGAGCAGAAGTGCTGCGATAAGAGACGACGAAACAGACTCACACTGGGCAAACTCACTTGTAAATAGAAAAATCAAAGACATACTAGAAATAGAAAGATAAAAAATGAAGTTAGTTAAAGTGAGCTGTGTACACTTTACACACCTCTGAAGTATAGAGACACGGAGGTTACTGATACACTCATGGAGCCTATGATTATACTAAAACTTGGAGCTGGAGGTCATTGCACAGTGTAAATAAACACATATAACTGCACAAGAACAAGCTCCTACTAGCTTCCCCCCTGTATAACTACCAGTCAACACTGCTGTGTTGGTTTAATCACATGCTGGCAATGGAGCAAATCTTAACTAACCCGTGATGAATTACAGTATTTCTGGCTGTCAGGAACAAAGGTTTGTTACTCCATTGAGTCTTTCTAAAAAGGGCAAAGTGGCAATTATGGTTATTTTACATGACAGTATAACTTTGGATGTTTCTTTGCATCACAAGCTCAGAGGAGTCATGCCGGATGTTTTTGCACATTTTAGATAATAGATTGGTTAAAATAAATCGCTTTGCTGAGTTTAACTAATCCAAATAAAACACAGATTATTATAGATTATTTGTTTCTTTCAGGTGGTGGGATCACGGCCGGGTGAGAGCGAGGAGAAGTTGCGTGCTGTGTTTGAGCGGGCTCGATCTGCGGCTGAAGAGGGCCCGTGTGTGCTGTTCTTAGACGAGCTGGACTCTCTGTGTCCGAGGAGAACCGGCACGTCGGCACCAGAGAACCGCCTGGTGGCTCAGCTTCTCACGCTGATGGACGGGATGAATCGGTCCGATCGCTTCCTCATCGTGGGGGCCACCAACCGGCCGGACAGCTTGGACCCGGCTCTGCGCAGGCCTGGGAGGTTTGACAGAGAGGTACGGACGATGACATAATACAAAAAAATCAATAAACACAGACATCTTTGAGGCTCTGAGCTTCACCTCTCTCCTGCAGGTCATCATTGGGGCTCCCACGTCGCGGCAGAGGAAGGACATCTTGTCTGTCCTGTGTGCGAGGATGCCCGTTTGTCCCGGCGTGGACTTGACGGAGCTTGCACAGAGAACTACAGGCTATGTAGGAGCAGACCTCAGTGCCCTGTGCAGAGAGGCCGCCATGCACGCTATACGGGAGAACTCAAAGGTAAATACAGAAATCATATAGAAACAAACACTAAAGAGGTTTTAACCTCTAACTCCCAAAGTCCCAAATTCCTCTACGGTGTTGAAGATGAAGATTTTTGAATGACTTTCTCGCTTCTTTACCTTTGACGTTGTTGTCCGCAGGGTGCAGAAGAGCAGGTGGTGGGTATGAAGCACTTCCAGGAGGCCCTGAAGTTGGTGCGTCCTTCCTGCCTGCGGAGCAGCCTGGGCAGGACGGAGCTCTCCCCGGTGTCTTGGGAGCAGATAGGAGGCCTGGATGAGGTCAAGCTCAAAATTAGACAGGTGAATGAGTGGCAGTACGTGAATCATACACTGTCGCGAGCTGTGGGATGAACTCGTTCGCCGATAAAGATGTCCTCTCTTGTGTCAAAGAGCGTCGAATGGCCGATGAAATACCCCGAGGCGTTTGTTCGTCTCGGCCTGTGTCGGCCTCGCGGCGTGCTGCTCTACGGACCTCCAGGCTGTGCAAAGACGACGCTCGTCAGGGCTGCAGCCACCTCGTCTCACTGCGCCTTCCTATCTGTCAGCGGCGCTGACCTCTACTCTCCTTATGTCGGAGACTCTGAGAAGGCTTTAGCGCAGGTACTTTCTTCTTGCGGCCTCTGAAAACACTCGTAAAGCTGTGACGCTGTGTTTGCATTTCATCCATAAACACCTGTACCTGTCTGTCCACACGTAGCTGTTTCGCCAAGCCCGGGCCTGTGCCCCATGCATCCTCTTCCTCGATGAGGTCGACACGCTGATTGGCTCGCGGTCAAGCGGCCAGTCGGCCAACAGCGTGCAGACGCGCATCCTGTCTGTGCTCCTGAACGAGATGGACGGGGTCGGTCTGAAGACGCTGGAGAGGAGGGGCACGGAGAAGATCCTCCAGGCGGAGGGAGCGGAGGAGAGTCACACGCAGGAACAGGTCAGATACGGAAATGTTCCTGAGGCTCTCACTCCTCTTTTTGTGCCGAGCATGGGGCGATTTACTCAGCATGTTTTTACTCTTTGACAGCTGGACTGCCAGGAAGTCTGCAACAAAGATGTGATGGTTATAGCTGCCACAAACAGACCCGACTGCTTAGACAGTGCCCTCCTCAGACCCGGCAGGCTCGACCACATCGTCTACGTCCCACCACCTGACCAGCAGGTGAGTTACGTGCAAGAGTAAGATGATATGCCCATTTTTAATTTGATGCCAGTGAACTGTTTAGAAAAGAAAAGTTGCAACGGTGGCAACAAAAGACAGGAAAGGTTCGTGAAAGGCAAAAGAAAACTCCCACAATGAACGAGGTTAACTGGCAACAGGTTAGTAACATGACTGGACATAAAAAGAACATCCCGGAGAGGCTTTGTGGAGTAAAGAGAGGGGAGGTTTCACCACTCTGCCAAAGACTACGCTGGCAACTGTTTAAGAATAATTCACACCTTAACGTCGCTCTTTTTTTATACCAAATCATGTCACCAACCTGTTGCCGGTTAGCCTCATTCACTGTGCGATGTTCCACCAGGTGTTTCCTTTCAGCACTTCACAGCTTTGCCAGTCTTTTGTGGCCGCTTTGTTCAAATGCGTTGTCAGCATCAAATTTGAAACAGACATATCGTTTTCCTGAAACGGTTTTAACATTTAATAATCTGTCTCTTTTCTCTTGTGTTATTTTCAAATAAAAATGGGGTTTCAATGTTTTGTACTTCATCAAATTTTGTTTCTATTTACATGTGATACAGTATTTTTTAGAAATGGGGCTGTAAAATGTGATTAAAAATGGATCTTTAATTAACCCTCATGCAGGGTATACCTTCATGTAAACGAGGGAAAAGTTTGGACTGAAGTAAGACTAAGCGTTGATTGACAGTTCATATTATGTGCTTTAAATAACAGGTGGGTATGGCAATCAGGAGGGGGGTTAACTAAACTTCTATGTGCGTCTAGGCCCGTCTTTGCATCCTGAGGTTGTGCACAGAGTCGATGCCCGTGGATGCTGATGTCTGCCTGGAGGAGCTGGCCACAAAGACCGAGCTTTACTCCGGAGCTGACCTGGAAAATCTGTGTAAAGAGGTAATGAGATGCACACAGGATATAAAATGTAATCCTGGTCCTGAATGTTGATAAATAGAGTAAAAAATAAATGCCTGTTTATGTTTTCCAGGCTGCTCTGTTGGCGCTACAAGAAGAGAACATGAAGGCTTCCACCATTAAACACACGTATTTCCTCCGGTCCCTCAGCAAAATGAGTCCCTCTCTCACTGCTAAGCAGATCCAGGCGTACCAAAAACGCCCCAGATGACAAACAGCAGCACTCCGTGTCCTGTGCATTCATAAATTATTGCACACAAAATTGGTTTTAAATAAAATGAATACAACTTTATCTTCTGTGTCTGATTTTTTTATTTTATTCTCACTGACAAACACCTAAAACGACTTCATGTTGACTTTCACTTTGCAAATGTGGCCACGAGGGGGCGTTGCACACTTAGAAAATGTATTGATCATCAGCTGAGAGAGATGAATTGGAATCCACTAGAGCATTTCAGAGCAGGAAGCTGTCTATGTCTGTCTACGTGCCAGTTACCTCGTACAACCTCCCTCATCCAGCCTACATCAGCCGCGGCTCGCAGGATGCTGAGCTGAGACACTTCAAGGACTTCACAGCAACAACAGGTGAGAGCTGCCACGCGCAGCTGCCTCGATGCTCTGCTGACTTTGACTCACTGCATTGGCTCTCAGACTCACTTTTTAAGTAGAAATTTCACTTTTATCTTTAGGTGTTTGAGAATTTCGGACAAAATGCCTGGATTTTTCCAAATTCTGATGAAGAAGAAGGAGGTGAGCTGTTTAGATTTTTACTTTTAAACTGTTTCTTTTAGATTTAAAGGATGTTATAAACACTTTAATATTATGGTGCACATTTAAAAAACTTTTATTATTAATATTTTACATTTGTTTTCCAGCTGATCCCTCTGGTAGGGTTCATTGCTTTTGCAGCAACAGGAGCAACTTCTGCTGCTACCTACTTTCTATTTACTAAATCTGATGTTATGTGAGTGTTTTCTTGTATTTCTTATTCATAAAAAATAAAAATAAATAATCATAAATTATTATTATTTTTTAAATGCTCTTTTGTGTTTATTTTATGAGCTTTAAATTGAGTCCTGTCCTCTGTAATATGATCTTTGATGTTCGTGTGTATTTCTAATCTTGATGATTACATTTTAATTCACCGTTTTTTAGTCTGAATAAGACCAACAACCCAGAACCATGGGAGAGAATCGACCCAACAAAACCACAAAAGGTAACATTCCTGACATACAAATAACATTACATAAATGTTTGGATGATAGTTCGTCTTTCTGATTATTATTGCCACTCAAATTCAAGCAGAGCCTTGCAGCCTGTAGCTGCGATCTGCTGAGTCACTAGGCACGTTATCAAAATAGTGCCAGCCAGCTCATGTGACGTCGCAGTAACTATGTTTGTATTGATACAGGCCGATGTGCAGCTGATCGCGTTACCTGTCACTTTAAGTTGGTGCACCACTTAGAAAACAGGTCAGAGGAAGCCTCATTTTTTATTATTTCTGCTCTCTGCAGCTCATCACCATAAATCAGCAGTGGAAACCCGTGGAGGAGCTGCAGATGGTGAGGAGCCTCACCAAGTCAAATTAAATTTAAAAAGAGGCGGGCATCTACTAGAAAGATCCACAGACTGACCACAAGCCTGCCCCCCCATCAGTCTAACAGAATCCTTTCTGCACAAACTAGGATGCTTTGACAGTCAGTGTGCGGAAATGCTTCTGCTCCACTGGTGGGGTTTCAACCTGCTCCGTAGTGACCCCCAGCTCGAGGACATCCATCCACACCAGTACTAAACTATTGTAACAGATACTCATACTGCCATGAAGTGCAAAAACTAACATACTGTTATTCTGTGAATACAGCTAGAGACGTATTTTTACTGTGTATTAATCAAGTCGTGGCGCTTCTTTTGACAGAGAAGTTGACCTCTTAAAGTATATGTCAGTGTACGATAGTGTCTGAATGTGAACACAAAATATGTTGTACTGTATAGCGTCAATAAATTATTGTTGTGATCATGTTTGAGTTTCTTTTGTTGTGAAAAGTTCAAGAGAGTAGAGTTATTATAGTGTCTTTATGCAGGAATCTATACTGCTACCCATAAAGTTTGTTTTCAGACACATTCCTCTTTTTATTCATATCAAATGTTCACTGTGATATGTTTGGAAGAGATGAAACAATAAAGTTTTGAGAAGATACATGTTATCTGTCAAGAATAAATCACTTTCTCACGTATATCTCACATTATTATCATTTCATGAGGTCAGAACAGCGCGTTTAGACCTGTTATTCCGGTCTGTGTTACATTTCATCAGAGCATCATCTGCCCCAAAAAGTGTGTCACCTAAAAATGCCGTCTGACAGGTAGAACGGCCATTTTGATGAGTGAGCCTAGTAACAACAACGATGGATTAGTTCCATTAAGCGTCTTTGTAACAGTGATGGTGGTTCCTCCCCTAAGAGGGATTAATCATTAATACACCTGCTAGTTTCCTGACATGTCACATCAAAACGTCTGCTGTGCAGCACAAAGATAATAAAAGGATAAAACTAACAATTAATCCTACTTAAAAACATTACAATCATTTCTTGCTCTGTGCCGTAGATTCCTAGTTTTCCCCTTCACAGCAGCTTTGCAGTGTTTTGACTTCTCTTCCTAGGAAGAGCACACGTGTTACTAATTCACCAGACACCAACGATCTGTCCATTGTATTCAAGTGTGACAGTGAGCCAGCAGACATACCAGGACATAACCGAAGAAGCTTTTATTAGCTTTTATTATTTGCCCCTGTGTCCTTTTCCTGCTGTAACATGCACACAGGCCTGACGCACAAACAAGCCACATCACTGCAGTCTGTGAGATATGCGTCCTTTATGGTGAACGGATGCTCCACTGTGTGTTCATCCACCACTTAAAATAGTTCCCAGTGAATGCTCTACTCCCGTCTGACTAACATTTTCATGAGTTTCCACTTGTTTTATGAAATGACCAAGCCTTTTTTTTTTCAAAGTGAAACTTTATATTTGGGGAACTACGCTTATTTGCTGTCTTGCTCGAGGTCAGGTTTAGAGTCAGAAGAATACACAGCGCTCCTGCAAGCAACCAGTTAGTTTAGCCCTAAAATAAACATTACCTGATATCTCTTCAGTTTAATCTGATGGAAACGGAAGTTATTTAGTTCCTGCTACACCCCGTATCCCCCCGTCAAAACACTATTGTTCTTCACACTGTTTTCCCATGTGCCTTAGAGCTGAATATTTGTATTTTGTTACCTTTGGACAGAGGTTGTTACCCCTTGTTTGCTAAAGAACACGGTATATCAACAAAATACAGCTCCCAAAATGTTGAACTACTCCTTTAAAGATCTGTTTTTAGTAGAAACATAAGAGTCATGTGGCTGAGCGCTGCTGACTCTTTTTACAGCGGATGGTTTGCTTCAGGTGAAACTGTGAACTGTAACAATAGCTACCCTAAATTCAGGGTCCAAGGAAAACATGCCAACATGCACAATAACACTTCCATAGAAAAGCCACACCTTTGTCCTCGGCTTTTCCTGGTCCTGCTCTCTGCTGGTCTTCAGATTAAATCTTAATATTTAGTTAAGAAAACACTTGGCAAGGTCCCACGTGACTGTAAATGTGTATATTTGTGTGCATTCATTTGAACAAATCTACAATCCCAATAAAGCTTTAAAGGCTTTTTGGCACTATCGTCCTCCAACAAAGTCTGTTTTGTCGGCTGCTCGTCAAAAATGAAGGTGATACTCCTTCATCCTTTCTTTCATCCTTTCTTTCTTTCTTTCTTTCTTTCTTTCTTTCTTTCTTTCTCCACATCTTAAAAGACGCAGTCAGTTTGTTTGCAGACAAAATAAAAATGGTGTTGCCAGCTATCTAGGAGCAGCAATAAAGTAATTACTGCAGTCCGGGCAAGGGCCAAATGCACTCATCTGCTTAGTTTATGGCTTCGTGGGCATTCGGTGCTCCAATTGTGTTTTATAATCAGAGACAATCACTTTAATGTTCATCTCGTATCACAGAGGAGAGAGCAGAGCCTCCCTCTTACGGTCTCATGTCATGCACAGTCTGGTGGACTGTTAGCTGCACTGAAAGGAGCCTTCATGAATTATTAAACCCGAACCAAAGGGTGTGAAGAAAGAAAGGGAGAGCAGGAGAGGCATGGGTGTTGGTTCCTGATCTGTTTGAGTTACTCTTTTATCAGGAAACATTTCGTATTCGGGTTACGCCAGCACACACGCTGACACATCAGCAGCATTTTCAAACATTTACTTCCTTTTTTACTGTTGCTAAGACTCACACACGCGCTTCATGTTTTCGTCCTATTTTAAATGCACCTTCGCAGGCAGTGAATGTAAACACAGTGTGGCGTGACGCGCAAGGCCCGAGGACATTATCAAGTGCCCTGTGTCATGTAGTAAAACACACTGTAAAGGCAGTACAGGTTGAGTCACTTTACGCTTATGAATCTACAAGTGAAAGGTTATTTCGAGAAACAATGACAGAAGAGGAAGGATATAGCACATGTTGCCGGAATTTGTGTACGTGACTGGGTCGCAGGCATCATGACACCACAGACCATGTGACCAGCCGCTGAAACAGGTAGTACTCGCACTGCGCTCTAGAAGTGAGAGGTGGAATTTCCAGTGTGTTATCAGCGTCGTACTAAAACACTTTGACCACTCAATTACAGTGCCCCCCCCAAAAAAAACTTACTGTGTAGTCTCAGACACTCCTGGCCTACAGGGATCAGTGCTGCACTTTATGGCACGCTGAACTAAGGCAGGGCTGCCTGATGGATGCTGTAAACTCTTGGCCTGGCTGTAATACAAACAGAGGAGTTGCCTTTGGTTCAGTGGCTCTATGTTAATGCAACTGTTGCCTGGAAACTGAGGCACTCCCAGTTTACTCATGTTATCAATAATAAACCTTTGCTATGTCCACATTTTTGAACATTTGTGGAAAGCCTTTTGTAGCTGATGTTTTATTGTGTATTATCGTTTTATTGTACGTGTTAATTTTCAGCCATGTATTCACGAGCTTGTTTTCCACACTGTTCACACATTCATCCCCCCCATATAGACGGCTGTATCGACACCAAACCTGTGCAGGTTCACCGTGTATAGAACAAGCATTTTTCTGGGACATAAATGTGTTGTTTTGTGCTACTGTTCAACCCGTGTGTGCACACAGGCTTTTATGGGGTTAACAGTGAAATGCGATGCAAAACCATGTAAGCATGTTATCTAATCTAAATGAACATGTCATGTCAGGAAAAGAATGCCTTGGCCGTTAAAGGAGTACGCCACCCAGTGTTGAAATGTGAAGCAACAAGACATCAAAGTTTGCAGTTGGCTACAGATGGAGAGCAAAATAAAGGAGAAGTCTGAATAATTGAAGAAGAAATATTAGAAATCTCTATACTGGGCACCAGAGGTCACTGAATATCAAGACTTGCCACCTATGGAAGATTTTGCACTTTCCATTCCATCCATCTTCTGTAACCACTTATCCTCATCAGGGTCATGGACGAGTCGCCAGTTCATCACAGGGCAAACAGGAACTCCTGCAGAACATGCAAACTCAACGCAGTCGAGGCTCAAACCCATCAGAAAGCACCATGTAAGGAAGCATACTGCAGAATAATGGCGTTCTCCTTTGAGTGGAGATCCAGAGACGATCTATGTCAGAGAGCACTGAAGCTCGTAGAAGCTTGTTTTCCCCTTTAATTTGTCAGTCATCTGTACATCTTAATAAGCCTCTCAAACTCTGTGTAGATACTTTTTCCATTTGTTGGTTTAGTAATAATTCATCTGATTGGAATGTAAGATGAAAGCACACCCAAAATGGATGGCACATCTTTGGACTAAGATGAGTCAAACATCCGCAACTTTGACTCATCACTAATTTTAGAACAGCCATCGCGATTCGAGCAGTGACCTTCACTCAGATTGTGAAAATACATATTTTAAACTCCTAATATAGCCACGAATGAACAGGAATGAGATGCTGGGAGACAGAAAAGATTAAATACTTTATTATAAACAAAAAACAAACAAACAGTGATCCAGTTCCTGATTTCTCTCGATGATTAATATCAGAGACGTGGAAATCCCACAGCCTCTAAACACTTGACAGAGAAAACAATATAAACACCATTATTGGCACGTTTCAACTCACAGCTCGCTCCGTGAATGAAAACACAGCAAACACTTTCCCAAACCCGTGTGCGTTATAATACCATCGGTTAATTATATGAAGAAAAAAACAAATAAAGAAAAGGAAAGCTGAGTATAGAGTGTAAGGCTGAAACCATAGTGAAGTCGGTCCAACCAACTGTAGCTGTTTACTCTTATTCAAAAGTTTCAAAGTCAGCCACACTTGATTGTCAGTTGCCTGCTCGCCACGATTAATAAGAGACATGCTAGTTTAAAACTTCAGTGTTAAAAGTGTTGGTCAGTTTGAGTATCTAAGATGTTGTCTGTTTAAAAATCTGCCCTGCGACAGACTTTGGCCGAAGATTATTAATTATTATTAAGTGCATTTGATGAGGTGTAATGTCTCCTAAAGGAATGATCCAGGTTGGGGTTTTTTTTTAGCCTCACTCATGCCAGCAGTGAGGAGTCCAGCTTATCTGCACTGTGACCACAGTTATAATCAAATGACACCAGGTACCTTTTTTCCAATTTGCTGACATCCTTAGTAAAATCTTAGTATACAGACCTGACACCTAAAAACAAAAACAAAACATCATCTTTGTGACAAATCAAACAGTACAATCATAAAAAATAAAAGTAACCTGTTGGAATAGGCTTTAATGGTGAATTAAGGGTAAGTTTGTTTTTTCTTTTCATTCTTCTCGGCTGAGACTTTAAGCATTCAAACGCCTCCCTGAAAGCTTTGCAAGCATAAGAGATCCCCGGAGGCTGTAGTGATCCTTTAATTAGACGTGTGCATCTGCTGTTGTTCCGTTGACTGTCCTTTGGCACCAGTCTCTTTCCACTTATGACCGTATACTGTTGCTCCTGCTATGGCACTGAGCTGCGACAGCAGGGCGACATCCAGGCCTCTTTGTGTACTGCCCGTCTGGCTCCATGAAACGCCCTCTGGAAGTCAATGCAGGTATGAGTCTCTCTTTTCAGGCGCTGGGCTGCTGGCACTGTGCGCAACTGCGTATCGGCCTCAGCCGGTGCGTCTGGACCTGCACCGTGCACCTGCTGAGGCCGTAGGTGTGAAGCAACAGGTGGCGGGCCTTCGCCTGGACGTCCTCCCAGTTGGTGGCACTAGAGGGCGCTGTGAACACAAACGTGTGCGTTAAAGCGAATGCAGGACGTCCCAGCAGACACGCTGACATGTCACAGCAGGAAACACAGGTGCGATTAATCAGATTAATAAAGGCCGCATTCCATTTAGGAAGTTTCAGCTTACTCGGTGGAAAGGATTACCGGCACATTTAATGAACTGAGTCATCATTATTGTTATTAGGCACACCTCTGCTTTCCTGCTATGAGGGTCTCCATCTATTCCCTTCTACATACAAACTCTATACACTACTAAGGTCTGGTCGTTCTATTTTTCTTAGGAAGGTTCCTAACAGTGACATGATCCTCGAGTATTTACATAGAAGCCATGATGGGAGCTGTTCCAAGTCTCTAGATGTTAAAGGAAAGGTGCTACAGTGCTTCCTTTCTTACCTCCTCTAGCACCTTCATTTACCAAAGGAAAGGAGATAATGCTGTCCCACAATTCCTTGTGCCAGCAACGACAACAAAACAAAACAAAAAAAAAAATCAACACACTGTTCGGTCAGTTTTATAACTAGGTTCTAGAACGAGGACAACGTCTCGAGCTCATCACATTTCTACATCTTAGGTACTTAAACACATCTTATCCGTTCACTCCCTCTTTGACGTTCACGTCCCTCTCCCCCAAAACTGACTTTTATTCAAACACATGAACCATGCGGCTCCAGTACATGTTGACACAGACAAACAGTTCCCCCACCCTCCCAACACCGCTCAACCTCCAAACGCCAATCCTCGACCTTCATCCCTTCTTCCCTCCTATGACAGATCATCTTAGTGCATCCTTATCCGTAACATGCAATAAACCTGTTTAAACTAAAGTCTACACTGACATGGTCTTTGTAAGTGAAACTGTCTATAGGATATAAAAACTTGATTGTGAAGTCTGAAGTTACTCTGTTACAGCTCTGACCTCACGACGTTCTACATCGTGTTTAGGAAAGGACATAGGAGGTCCTGTTTTGGACTATTCCATCGTACTCTTTGTCTTCTGTTGCGTCAAGGTCAGAGGTCGAAATTTTCCAATGCCAAACGTAACCAAAAAACATGGTTGACTGTGCAGCCTCTTTGCATGCATAAACAAAGCACCTTTATACTTGGAAATGTATTTCCATATTCTACTCACTAGCCTGCAAAAAAACAAAACAAAAAAACAACAGGACATTATCTGCTACAAGCATGATAAATGTCAGCTTCACAAGACTCACAAACCTGATGTCTGCGATGTTTGAATTCTTTGTGCAACATTTTCTGGAGAATAGAAACCATTAACTCTCACACATCTCACAGAAATCTCGTGCTTTTCATATATTTAGTGCGTGCTTTGCACTTTGAGGATATATTTGGGGTGGCTGTGACTCAGGAGGTGGAGCGGATCATCCACTAATCAGATGATCTGCGGTTTGATACTCGGCTCCTCCAGCCTGCACGTCAAAGTGTCCTTGAGAAAGATACTGAACCCCAAATTGCTCCCGAAGGCTGCGCCATCTGTGTGCAAATGCGCTTTTCACGTCATCATAAACACAGAAGGTGGCACCTTGCATCGCAGCCGGTGCCGTCAGTGTGTGAACGGCTGACACAGATTTAGGACACGAGGTAAAAGTCTTGTGTTTTGTCGTCGTGTGTCTTGCACAGCACTGATCAGGAGGAGACGGCAGCAGCAGTTCAGACTAACACGTCTACATGTGCTGCTCAAATCTGCTGCTGCGATTACGCTTGTATCCTGCAGGCGGCGTGAGCTGTGCATGTGGATCTGCTTTAACATTGACCAAACAGCTCCCTCTTGTGAGGAACCTGGAGCGTGCATGAATATGAGTGAGGGCTCAATAACAAGGACCGATGTGCGCTGTACATGTCAGTAAATGTTTACATAATGTTGTGACAGCTCAGTCAGTGAGAGAGATTAAAGGTGAAACTCTTCTGTGGTCTGATGAAACGAAAAGTCTTGAGTCACACGAGAAAACAAGTCCCAGCACATCATCGATCGAACATCATCTCTACCGTGGAGCTTGAAGGTGGCAGCATCATTACAAAGCAAATTCCAGAGCAGACGTATGGAGACAAACACTTCTGCTCTGACAGGTCGCTGACATTTAACACACTGCCAAGAGAAGCTAAGAAAAAGCTAAGCCAGAACATTGGCATTCCTGTTATGATATTCCTACGAGAATCTACGGAAGGACGTGAATATAGATGATCCTGAACTCTCTGCATATCTTAAACAAATGATAAGCCCAAATCCAGACACACCAGAATCAAATCCAACAACTCTTCAAGGTGTAATCACTCCGTTCTGAGCTACTGTTGAAACACGGTGGTTCAACATGGTGGACAGATGAAGAGGACCTGCGTCGATTCTTATTTTATACACTGTAAATCAGGCTGAATCTGACACACTGCACCTTTAAAAAGGATTAATCTGTTAGTTACATTGACAGAAATATAATCTGCAGTTATTCTGATGTGATTGATGAATCACACTGTGTTTTCTGTGGTTGGTTTTTTGACGTCCTTGTTAATACTGCTGAATATGAAGATGATGTCTATAATCCTAATAGTTTCTTAACTCCTCTCTCTTTTCTTGGGTGTACTGATGTTATGTAGCTACTCACCGAGCTGGAGATGCACAAGTGCTACAGTCTTGTCGGCTGTCAGCGCCCAGACGTTCAACTCGTCCACCGACTGGACATCCTCCAGCTTCAGGAGGTCTTCTCTGATTCGCCAAGTGTCCAGATGCCTGGGAACACCTGACGCAGCAGGAAGGAAAACAACGCCGTAATGCACCCACACCGCTCTAAACACATAATGACAGTACGCTGAGACCAAGACGAGGAAGACGTACCCTCCAGCACGATGACTATCGTGTCTCGTATGATGCGGACTGTGGTAAAGAGAACCAGGACGGAGAAGATGTAGGTACAGATGGGGTCTGCCAACTTAAACTCCGGCTGTGAAGTCAGAGAGTTTTACACTTGAGCAAAGTCAGTGAAACATTTCAAGCATAATCAGAATCAAAGAGATTTAACGTTTCCTGAACAATGGTTCTTGGAAGTACGCAGTGTTTTCTTAAACTTGGTCCAGTGGTGAGGGAGAGAGCTGCAGTCTGCAGCCGTGAAACAGACTACAAGGTAATACTTATGGGTAATTGCGCACCTTCAAAATACATTACAGCTCCTGTTTTTGCCACTGCTGAGCTCACACTGTTATTATCAGCGCCTGAAATGAAATGGTTTCTGTTCCTTCTGCTTGATCTGCTTTGTTTCTTACGAACAAACTGAAGTCATTTCATTTTAAAAACATATTTTAGTTTCCTCATATTTTATTTAATGTTTGTTATGGGCCAAAAACACCAGGACAAATTCTTCGTATGCGAAAACCTACTTGGCAATAAACTCTGATTCTGACGCCGAAGTCTCGATTAAAGAGAAGTCTCTGGAGAGGTGAGGTAACTTGTTGCAGATAGTCAACAATGGAAATGTGAGTTACACAGAAAGTGTAGCTTAGCTAATGTATGTAAACATTTTCAACATCATGGCTAAATATTTAGTCGATTTTGACAATGTGGATGAGGAACTTGAATTTGATAGCTGCCCAGACTACAAACTGAAGAGCAAACGAGGACCTGATACTCTAGTCTGACGCCCACAGAGGCGATTTCACAGAAGTGAAAGGTACAAAAAAACGTGACATTTTTATAGGGTTCTTTTCATAATGTTGTCAGACACTTACAGAAACTATTTGAGCTGGTCAGTAAGAAAAACAAGCACTTTTAATGGATGTGTTTTAATGGGGTGCAACTGTCTGCATGATTATGTTGTAGCCTGTTTCACGGCTGCAGACAGAGACCAAATTCTTGTTTCCGTTAGACACTTTGGCATAAAAACAGGAAAATAAAAGGTCCAGGCTGAAAAACAAAGAGGTTACCCTTTAATATTTACAGGAAACAATTCTTTAAAAAGGCAGGGTACCTTAAATCGGACAACGTAGGCAGCTATGAGCACCCCGACGCTCTGGAGGAGGTCTCCCAAAGCGTGGATGAAGGCAGCTCTTACAGCCAAGCTGCCGTGCTGCCTCTGCTGCTGTCCGGACCCACCCGAGTGTGAACTTGAGGGAGGTGCGGGGCCATGAGAGTGACCATGGCCGTGAGAGTGGAGGTGGCCGCCTTGGTTTAACAAGAAGCCCATACTGAAGACACAGGAAAATACGAGACAGGGGATTTATTTTCAAATTACGAGGAGGATCGGCAACTTAAAGCTCTGGAAAAACATCTCAGACACGCATCCACCGCTCTCATGGGCGTCTCACTTACATGAGGTTGACAGCCACGCCCACAGCTGCCTGTGATGAGCATGACGTCTCCATCTATGTCAAAGTCTTGGTGCACCGTCCTCTGCACCGCCTCGTAGAGCAGTATGGCCGTCAGAATGTAAATGAGCACCACACTGAGGACTGCCGATACCACCTCTAAAACAGGAAACCACAGTCAGTTAGTCAGTACAAAGAAAGCACATCCATAACAACAAAATCAGAAACCATGAGGAACACAAAGAGGGGGAATGTGCTTAAATACGTAAATACCCGCTAGTACAGACAATGTCAAAATAATATATTGTTTAGCCTCAAACAATGCGGAGACACTTCTCAATCTCTACATGCTGTTTGTACATTTAACTTATAGTATATTATATTTGTATGAATGATAATGTGTGACTGTCAAAATCTCACGTCAGTCCTTGATGAAAACAAAACAAAGGTCTCGCAGAGATAATTTACAGAGCATATCTCCGACTCCGACTGGGTGTGATACCGCGAAGGACACAAACATCTGGCCTTACAATTTACATTTTAAAACAGTATCACATAGAAAAGCACGACAGTGAACTACCACAGAAACTTTTCACAGCACAGACTCCTCTGACGTGTAAAGGACTAAAAAGCAGTGTTCCCCTTTTACTTTTTGTGTTCAAAAAAGGTGTTACCTTCAGCCCGAGACGGTCTTCTCGATTGTGACTACTAACAATTAAATCATAATAAAAGCTGAGCAGGAAAGGTTACGTTCAAAGTCAGCTCTGGTGTAGTTGTATCATTTATAATCCAGCCTTGCACCGCAGCCTTCTTAGAGACTATAAAATAAATCTATCATGATAAATCCAACACTGCATGTCTGTCTTCTGGGATAATTTGTCAGTTTTTCCATGTTGACAACCGTTATTTTTGTTGTTAGTCAATCCCATGACTTCAGCTGAGCCTGTTGACTAATCAGCAATGGCAGTGTTGCGGTTATCATCGCTGTCCAACTTGGACATTTTCCATCTTATATCTGATCTGTGCTGCTCTGCTCTGGCACGCTGACCCACACTCGACCCCCCTAACTGGCTGATGCTTCATGAACCATGTGCCTGATCTGTTCCAAAGACGTTTGTCTGTGTCTGTGCAGTGGCCTGATTACAAAATGTAAACCCTTGCATCTCTCTGTACCTATTCACAATATCTGTCCTCTCCGACTGCTTTAACTGAGACACTACTTTCTTTATTGTCTTGTTATTGTTCTATTTTTGTGACTGTGTCAATCCCAGTTAACGTGTTACTTTTGCTGCAGGCCACTGTGTGACAGTCAGCTTCTCACTCGGAAGCTTTGAGGGGTCCAACTGCTGTAGAAAACCGCTAAATCGATCAATAAATGAACTTTTTTGGTTAGTTTTGAAGGTTGAAGAAATGTACTAACTAAGCAGGACTCTGTACTTGGTAGACATCTACTGTGTGTCTGCACTAAACACCATCAGTTGCACTTTAATAGATAAAACTGTGCGTAAACTCTGTAAAAACTTTGCAACAGCAGTGTGAACTTGACATGTGAGACCTTGCTCTTTGACCTACATGTGAATAAATTACGTAACACACACATATTTATTATAGTTATACGGGTGTTGGTCTGCATATGGACAATAGAGATGTCTCTGCATTGTCTGACGGAGATGCAAGCCACAAACGCTCCCTGCTGATTTTGAGTCATTCTTGAATCAAACAATACTTTGAGCTGTTCGTGCTATGTTGTGATCTGATTAATCCATGTGTTATGTGCTTTTGAAACAGTAGCCTTAGGGTTTGCTTACATGTAGCTTTTTTTCCTTGCTCACTACACAAATACTTCAGACATAGTGATGGACATTTCACTTCACCTCTACATCACTGCAGGCAAAGGGCTTGATTATCTTTTAATGATGCAAAGCAGCACAAGCGTTCCATGTGATTTCTTTGTGTGAGAGGCTGCTTTCAGTCCTTTTAGACGTTTCGATGCGCGCCGTAATGTCACGGCAGCAAATGTCGTTAATATTTAAGCAGCAAAACTAAAAACTGGAGACAGAGGCCCGTCATGTGTCATGTAGCCTCTGAAATACATTTGCTCTGATGGAGGTCAGGATCTTTCAGGACTGTATGAACCTGGAGCACGCGCGAGACCTTTCAGAATATTAAATAATGTCCTTGGCTTTACTGCGCACGTCATCGCAGTGCATTAGGGTAGAATAATACAGCATCAGCATGCACTTAGCTGTGACTTTTTGCTATTGTAATCTTTACTTTGGTATTGTTTGCATTATTATCATGATTATTATTACTATTCTGACAGGCACAAGGTCCTGTGAGGTCACGCATCTCCCTTGACCACGCAAAGGTTCTGTCTAGACACACAGTGGCATTGTAGTGAAATAATAAATATCCGTACTGGTAACAACAAAGTGGCTGCAGAGGTCTAAATTTAACAGCTATTGGCAGAAATTTCAATAATCTGCATCTTTACTGAATCTAAAGTATCCTGGAATCTGACCCGACCTGAACAATGCTGAGCGCACACTTTCTCATCTGCATCAAAAACCAGCAGATGTCTCTGTATCCGTCTGCGTTACACAAGGCGTAGGGAGTGGAGAGAAAAGCGGTAGTGGAAAGCAGAAGTGCAACGTTTTTTTTTTTAAAACCAGAGACTCACCGAGGCGATGCAGTCCGAAGGTGAATCTCTTGGTGGGTGGTTTGGTGGAGAGCCACAGGGCCAGCAGAGAGAACAAAATGCCCACCACGTCCGCTAGCATGTGCACAGCGTCGGTCATAATGGCTAAGCTGTTTGATACGTAACCACCTGAAAGCAGAAGACAATAAAAAATCACATTTGCTGAGAAATATCTAAGCTATTTGTGCATGCACAGATTTTGAGATACAGAAACACGTTTGGGAAGGTGTGGCTCCATGCAGGTAGACATCAGCAGCAGAGATCATAGTTAGTAGTCTTGGTATAAAGGTTATTTTTCATAATTTTTATGGTGGTTAAGGAACAGCAACCTACAGTAGTTTATGAATGAAATCTAATTTAAGAAAAGTGGTGAACTGTTACACACCATCAGCAAAACCTAATTAAAGAAGTTATGTTCCGGTCACCACTTTTCCATTAGAAAACACAGAAGTATCAAGAAAACAAAGACCCTCTATCTCCTGTAGAAAGAGAGGAAACGCCAGCCCTAACGTGTCCATTTTAATGTTTGTGCAGTAGCGTTCTTCTCGGTATAATATTTAACGCCATATTGTAGCAGATGCTGTAAAAAATAAGACTAGGCCAGCTCTCAGGAAGAGCTTCTACTCTCAGGTCATCAGGATCCTAAAAGAGCCTCACAGCTCTTCTTACTTACGGTTACAATTCAGATGAGTTTTTACTCAATTATTTACTCAGATTACTGCAATAATAACCTCTATTATTCATTACATTTTCTATATTTTACTTATAATATGTTGTGCTCCATTTGTGGGAGCTTACTCTGTGATTGTAGCTGCATGATTTCAGGTCAAACTTAACTTGAACTTTTAAAAAGTAAATCTCTAATCTCTAGACAATGATTGAGCTAAAGAGAGTCAGCAGCACAGGCTTTTAAAAGTTCCTACAAACGATAGTTGGACAGGAAAAAAAACCACATGACTAAGGATTATGCAACTACCTGTGTGATGTACAGCTGGGAGATAACAGGTGATGGCACCTGCAGACCTATATATATATATATATATATATCGGCCTCTAAGATTTCTCCCTCCACCACGTAGGATGGGAATCAAGACTATCGCCATGAGGCTACTGCTTCCTAACCGAGCAGCACGTCTGTTACAAACTTTAATGTTATGATGACATGAGCGCCAGGCAGGCTTAGCAGACTGTCTATGACAACTTAAAAAAATGAATGCCGACCAAATATTATTCCATTTTAAGTGCCGAAAGACAAACTGTTGCTACAGCTAGCTCTCGGGATAACCGGTTCCAAAATAAACAGCGGAAAGGTCTAAAAAAGGTCGACTACTATTTTCTACACAAAAATACAGTTCAGGAGTCAATAAGGGACTCGATGAAGAATCAGACTGATCGCCTTTGGTATCAATATAAATAAATTCCCATACTTCCTCACCACAGCACAATGGAGCTGAATAGAAGATGATTTGTGACGCTCCATGCGTTGAAAGCGTGCATGTAAAACAATAGGCTCACTAAAAATAAAGATTTCCTGTGTGAAGCAGCACCTCGGCTACATTTCCCAGAGCCTTTGTTTCAGACGAGGCCGCCCACCTCCGCTATAAAAACACAGCTGGAAACTCTGATCTGCATCGATATCGACGTACCACCGGGGAAAAAACTAAAGCCTTTACAGGAAGCATCACAGCTGATTTTCTTTCAACTTCTTTCACTGCTGAGAAGTGAAATAAACAATCTGTGTCGCTGGCTGTTTGATCCCTGCGAGGTACTCACATTACTCTGTTGTGTTGTGTGAACAGCCTTGTCCGGACAAACGCATCTTAGAAGCCACACAATGGCTGTTCATAAAGTTTCGTGTGATGACTGACCACCAGTGCTAAAATAATAATAATAACTGTTACTATTATCATTTTATAATAATGTACTACAGGGGGCTTAAAAGCCTGAGTCCAAACAGCCTAAATGTGCAGGATTTGAGCATCTGATTATAGGATGCCCGCTGGGCGCCTTCCTTTGGAGGTGTTTTGAGCACGTCCAACTGCTGAGGAGACCCTGAAGCAGGAACACAGAACCGGCTGCTGGAGGGACTACATAGCCCATCTAGCCTGGGATGCCTCGGGATCAGCCAGAAGGAGCGGGAATATATTGCTGGGAAGAGGGGTGTTAGGAAAGCCCCCGGAAGAGAATGGATAGACAGATGCATGATTTTAGTTTTACTGTTTCCCCACCTTCCCAGAGTCATAAACTCCTCATGACAGAGCCTTTTTCTATGTATAAAGTTGCGTCAAACTGCAATTTTAGGCTTGGCTATGGGATCAAATAACATAATCCAGGAGCTGAGCCCGATGTATCAAATAAAACGTATGTAATGTAGTGTGAGGCTTACCAATAATTTCACCAGTCATGAAAAGGAAGTACAGCACAGCTGCGATGATAAGCCTCTTCATCACCCTCCTGTGTTTGATCTTCTCCCTCTTCTTGGTGCAGTTGTCACAGGGGTCCATGTTTAATCCCGGGCTGCCAAGGCTGGATGAGGACTCAAGCAGGGAGTCATCATCATCCGCCACCACCAGCGTGTTCACGGACACTCCGTTGGATGAAGCTCCGGCCGAGTAGTCCGACATCTCCCCGGAGACCACGACCTTCAGCTTGTTGAATTTGGGTGTCTCATCCTCCACCAGCTTCGTCGGAGAAGTCAAAGGGCGCCGTGTCGCTCAGGTCCCAGTCGCTCGGGTCTCTCCTGAAGGCGGACCGCACCTTGCTCAAGAAGTTCCCACCTGACATCTTGAATTATTGCGGCGGTACGGTGCAGGTAAGGTCTGTGCGTCGGTTACTGTCTCCTGGTGTAATCATTCACATTAATGTGGCGGGGCGGGGTTGAAAACTCCATTTTAGCACCTTCAGCAGAGCAAGAAAGGAAAGTGACAGCACACCAGAGAGCATCGTTTCACGTCAGTACAGCTCAGCAATTTCATCAGACAAACCTCAAAACACTTATTTATATCACCGCCAACCGGTGACTTCATGTGTTAAAGATATATCATGAAGTCACGCACATTCCCGCATGAGCTGATAAACTTTGAGCTCAATAGTCCTCTTAAAAACTAGCCTTGGCTAAACGGTGTTACGATTCAACGAGAGACCGTGTTAACTGGCGACCGTGAGCCAAATGAGCCCCTGTGGTTGTCGTAGCTACGACAGTCGTTACAACGGAGAGATAATACTTGATGTCTAAAGAGACACGAATCAGTTGTGTTTTTTTAAATATTGTAGCCCTAATTTACGGAAATAAACGTATGAACAAAGACAGCTACGTATCTTCCCGTTTTTAACGGCTCAACCACAAACACACTCGGCTAACGGTCGGTCACCAGTTAACACGGCCGCCAGTTAAACCGTAACACAGGCCAGCTAGTAGAGGTTAGCTATCTTGTCATGTCAAGTTTGCGACAAACATACAGCCCTCGCGGAGCGACGGTTTGTTTAAAAACACAAAGCAGACTCACCTTATAGATGAAGTTTTCCTTTGTATAAACTTATTTGATGTTTAAATTAAAAACTCTCATTGTATTGCTGGTGTAAACATCCTCAGCTCCTACCCCGCTACCTCCGCACTCGGAAGTAACACTGTAGTGAATGTGTCGGTCGTGAACGAGCCGGCTCTTTGAAACGGCTCTTTCAGAATCTGACTCCCCTTCGCGTGAACGCGCGTGATCTCCGCGAGGGATAACCTACGTGTGTTATGACAACCAGTTTTTCAGGATACATTTTACATGTCACAATCTGACTCCCCTCCTTTTTTCCTCTCTGTTAACACTAATTACAAATACCTTTATGCATAAGTAGCACAGGTTACAATATGCCAGCAGGGTGAAAATTGTTGGTGTTACGTCTTGCATTTTTAATATAAGAGGGGGGTCAGATTGTGACAGATGTAAATTGTGACCTGAAAAAAAATGACTCCCCTCCTCTTTTCCTCTCTGTTAACACTAGTTATAACGTTATAAATAAGTAGCAGAGGATGAAATGCACCCCACCTGTTCCTTTCTACTCCAGCATCCCGTACCTTTAGCAGCATCCATTTGGTGCCAATATATGTATGAGTTTGATAGGTCTGACAACAGAACAGTCAATGATGGTGGATTATTTATTGTATTTTATTTTATAAAGCAGCAAGAAAAAATATTTAATATCTTTTTTTTTTAAAAAGAGTATTTGGTGGAGAGAACATGGTGAGAATACAGAGGCTATGACTTATCTACCACTCTATAGGCATATAGAACACATTACATTTTCATTATAGGTGATTATAGGTTCTGGATCAGAAGGCTATTGTTTCGAACTATACAGTGGCGGAACAAGTCAGAGCCGGGCCGGGGGTGGGGCAAAAGACCGGGCCCTTTATTAAAGCTTATCATAACATCATCAAATACATTCTTGCTTTGTGTAGCAGTGCCTACAGCGGTCTACAGAGTGTCTACAGAGTGGTTCTACAAGCTGTAGAACCCCTCTGTAGACACAATGAACAATTGGCTACAGCAATTTACTGATATTAGAAAATGTAATTCTTATTTTTTAATACGTCAGTACAAAAGATGTATTGAATATACATACATGATATATGTGTACACATACAAATCATAAGTCAAATCAGTACTAAATCTGGCTGAATTATGAAAGGTATAAGTGGTAAAATGAAGAGCCGGCTCTTCTCGGTGAGCTGAGTCAAATGATCTGACTCCCTAAAAAGAACCGAACTTCCCATCACTACAACACTAGCAAGTTTGGTTTCGTTAGCAGTCACATGATGTCGCAGGAGTCACATGACGGGTTTCTTTTTCTTTTTTTTTTAACAGACATTGCAACAAATCCAAAATCTTAGTTGTTGTCTCTTCAGTGTGTGGACAACAAAACTTAACGGATCACACCTGCAGTGACCGCTGAACAGGTAAGATGCTGTCGACTGTTCGCAGATTGCGGCGCCGTTTGCTGTCTGCTGCCGCACAGCACGCTTACTCAACACTTCCTCAACGTTATGCTCGATATTATGTAAGCTATTGTTATGATCTGATAAAACAGTGAGATGCATCTGTATGATTGCTTTTGTGTGTCTGTTTGTAGGTTATAAAAGAAGCAGCCTGGGTCAAAAGAGTGTATGGAGGTAGAGGGGATGGAAGGTGAAGGACCTTCGTCCCAGAGTAGAACTTCCACACAGTGAAGGTACCTTATGATGGTTATTACCTGCTGCCTGTCTATTATAACCTGACTGTCTGACCTCCAGTATAGATACATTTGTTGCACACAGCCCAAGTTTGTGTCTGGTAGATTTATTATTTAATTTGATTTATTATTATTATTATTGTTGTTGTTACTATTATATACTGATATTATTATTATATACTCTTATTATTGTTATACTATTAATATTATATACTGGGTATTAACAATAACACTGCCATCAGTACTATTACCATCATCTTACCTATTTATCTTGTGTCTATCTATCCTCAGTCACTTGTAGGGGGTCCGAGAACCATGAGCATCACACAGTTTGTGTTATACATGTTTAACCTTTTGTACAGACCAAGTTGGCTCTGCATTCAAATCTGAGTGGCTGGTAAATAAATCAATGCAGAAGCAGCAGAGGTTAAGATACAGATGGGGGTCACAAAATTAAAGGAAAAGACTCAATAATTGGATGAATGAATTGGATGAAAAATACAATACAGATAAGATGGGATAAGATGGACTTTAATGATCCCACACTGGGGAAATTCACTTGTCACTGCAGCCCGTATACAAGAAAATATGAAATATATAGAAGAAAGTCATGAAGTCGTGCTGGTGTTAAAGAGTCTGACAGCTGTTGGAATGAAGGACCTGTGATAGAGCTCCTTCTTACATGGTGGGAGTAGCAGTCTGTCACTGAAGGAGCTGTTTAAGGCCTCCACAGTCACATGCAGGGATCTAGCGGGCAGACAAGGAGTTCAGAGTCAGAGGCAAGAGACAGCTCTCAGCAATGTCAACTAGAAATGTTTGACTTTATGTTAAGGTATGCTTTAAAAATATGTAACTCAAATAAAGTTATTTGTTTAAGAAAATATGAGTACCTTTGCATAGTCGTATCGGCGCAAAATCCACAGAGAAAAGGTCTGTTTTCATTCCAGCTCTGAAAGTTTTCCATTATAAAACTGGTACCAGTATCTACCTCAAAAATAAATCTAGCTCTAATTATGATGTCAAATTTTATTTTGGTGTAAAATAAATAAAATATGTGCATGGATTTGTACATTGTCCTCAGTCCTTATTTATATCAAAGATGTGACATTAAAACAATGCAGCGTTGCAGCGTCAGAACAGAACAGGAGATGTGAAATCTTGTCAAGTTTGTGAAGCTAAAATTGTCAACCGACCACCAAAATACCGACGAGAATTGGTTTAATTATTTAAGGGACTTAAAGTGGCGTAATACTAAATGCTTTGCACATTTTCTCTTTAATTATCTGACAGATCTCCAGCTGGCAAAACAGGAATCCCTGCGTCTGGAGAGTTCAGCCCCTGAAGAGAATGTGATTGTGGATAAGAAAGCAGTGGACAAACTCACAGAGGGGTTACTCTCTCACTACCTACCTGATCTACAGAACTCTAAACGAGCCCTGCAGGAGCTCACGTGAGTATTTTCCTGCTTTAGTGTTTCATGACGGACAAACCTTTACACACCTGATGGTCACCAGCAGGTTACTGAAATGCTTTATATATGCTTCTTTACTGACGATCAGAAAAGAAGCAGTTATTAAAAAGATAAGAGAATACAAAGATGGTCGAAGCATCTTTGAGCAGGTCAGTTTTGTGATTCAGTCACAAGTCATGTTGACGTACACAGGACACCAGCATGCAGTTTAAAAAAATGCTGGCGCAGCTAACAACCTGAACTGGTTTCTTTAATGCTGGTAGTGCAGGTTGTTTGGCATATCTTAACATGTCAACAACCTAAACTCAATCTTTCACAAACAAGTAAGACAGGATGTTTGTGTCGGACACTTCCTGTCATTGTCTGGATGATTAGCATAAGAAGGCTACCTTGGGACGTGTAGTTTGTTGTTTGCTAATGGCAGCATACGGTTTGGCATTATGCTGCAGTCACAACAGTAGATGTAAACCTCTCCAGGCAGAGAGAAATTTCTACGCTTAACTGTGAGAAACTCTAGGTTAGCAGGCTGCTTGCCCTCCTCTCCTCTGGGAGTCGCTACAGGTCGCAGTAAGCTCGGGTGACCATCTGTCACCCTGCTAAACTCTGCACCAGGGTGATACAGGCGACCTTCTGGATAGAAGCTGAACTGCTCTTTGTTGTCTCGGTACATGTACTATGTGCAATGACAATAAATGATAATCTAATCGGATATATGCAACTTTTCTATCTATTGACTTAGTATAGAAACATTAGTAATGTTTTGATGATGACATTTATGTCTCCTTCTCCATTTTTGTCTCAACCAGACAAAATCAGCTGGTATTGTTAGACACACTGGATCAAGAAGTCACCAAGTTCAGAGAATGTAATACCTTACTGGACCTTAATTCACTGGTACGTTCGGGACTCATTTACTCACGTTGCTTGCTTGTTTGTACTCAGCAGGGAGTACAACTAACCCGTTTGTTCTCTTCAGTTTACAGAGGCGAAGGTTTACCACAGTAAACTGGTGAACATAAGGAAAGAGATGATTATGCTCCACGAAAAGACAACCAAACTAAAGGTATCTCATCTTCGTCAGCTTTGACATGGGTATTGTTACAGTTGCACGCTATTCTCAAAGCTAAGGAAGATGCAAATGAATGCATGATAGTCTGATGAAACTGTTGTCTTCTTCCAGAAAAGAGCTTTGAAGCTGCAGCAGCAGAAGCAGAAGGAGGCGCTGGAGAAGGAGCAGCAACGTGAGAAGGAGCTCGAGAGAGAGAGGCAGCTTATCGCCAAACCTGCTAAAAGAACGTAGAAACCCTGAGTGTGTCTGCTGCATTAATGGCACATACTGGTGGTTTTGCATGTCTTAGCCTATTTATTACATATCAGCTATACGTCACATTACTGCTGACCATTTTCCAAAGTGCTTTGTTAGGCAGCAGAGAATCAGGCAGGCAAAGTGAGGGCATAGAGAGAGAGAGGAGATGAGATGCAGCGAGGATTTCTAACCAGATCCAAACCACTGATGGGATAAAGAAAGTACAGCGTATACATAACGTCACCCGTAGGTTTCTGAAGAGCTGCTCCGAAGCTCAAAAAGACGTGGATCATCTTTGGTGGACCTGAGGCAGGCCGAATGACTCAAACAAGCCATCGTATTGTAGATTGCCATAGGGCCCCCGACACACCCCGGCATTTCTTTTTGCCATCCCGGCAATCCCGAGTGCTAGCTCCTACTTTTCTACATTGTCGAACAGGTTTGCTCTGAATTATTACACAATATCGCTCTAGACAATAAAAGCAGACATTTTTACGGTGCTTTATTGCCTGCAGGTTTCACGTCTCAGCAGGTTTTTATTATACAGAGGTTTATCGCCTGTTAGCTATTGAAAACGGTTTCTGAAATCAAATGTGTCGTGAGAAATGGGATGAAATTGTTCAAATAAGACTGATATCCTCTCAGTTTGTCTTCGTTTCCAGCAGTGTTACAGAAAAAAAATTTTCATTTCTGTTGTTAGCTAGACTCCTGTTCTTTCTTCTTCACTTGTATGACAGCACTCCCCCATCTTTATATCTGCACTGCAGTAAGAAACGAACAACAACAGGCGAGGAAGTTGAATTTAAGAAAGAATCTGTTTAGAAACGCTTCGGAAAATGGGTCACTTAATGACGGCATTTGGGCTAAAACTTGCAAAACTGGTATGATCCTTTATGTCCGACGTTGCCAAGATGACCACAAACCAAAGACATGAACTACATCATCAAATGCTGGTACTTCCCACTATCATCCTCTGACGACACACACACACAAACTCGAGAACTTCCCTGGGAATGGAACAAATAATCTCAAAGACACTTCTGCAGCTGCCAGACAATGACTGGAAGGAGAATCAACGCGTCTGCTGTCTTTTGTTAAGATAAAGTGTTAATATATGTTGTTGCCCTGTTAGTGTTGAATGTTATAAAAAAAAAAAGTATGTTGTTTAAAATCAAATAGGTCTGCACTAAACTATTTCTGGGGTCTGCACCAGACTTTGTCCCCATCATACACAGACCTATGAAGAGGCTTCTATGCACTACTTATGCCTGGAACTCCGCTGTTTGTACAATTAATAATAAAAGCAACACAAACTGGTTTATAGCAAAGTGATATATGTTTATTGTAATGTAAAATGGGAGTCACGTCTCCATGTATAGGCCGCCCCTGGTTCTAAAATTGGTCGGGGCCTTTCTGTGTGCATGTTCTCCAATTATAACAGGGTAATTGGTGACTGTAAATTGGCCGTAGGTGTGAATGTGAGGCTCCATACGCCTGCAAGCCCTGATGTGGATAAGCAGTTACAGAAAATAGGACGGGTGGATGTCTAATAACATGGTGCAAGCTTCCTCTTTTCACGCTCACATGCACAATGACTGATGACGTAAACTGTATTAAGCGCCTCCTTCCACCAGGTGTCAGCACAGACCAGTGTTAGTTTCAACATGCTCCACGTACGGCTGTATGGCTTTTCTGTAACTGCTTATCGTTATCAGGGGAGCTGGAGCTGATCCCAGCTCTCATTGAGTGAGAGACGGGGTACACCCTGTACAAGTCACCAGTTCATCACAGCGCTGGTAAACAACCGTTCACGCTCACATTCACACCTATGGACAATTTAGAGTCACCGACTTAACCTGTTAGGTTTATGTCTTTGGACTGTGGGAGAGAATCCAAGCAGACACGGGGGGAGAACAAGCTAACTCCACACAGAAAGGGGTTCAATCCAAGAACCTTCTCAAGGGTTTTCTTTGTTTGCTTCAACATGTCTGCACCAGCTGACGCACATCTAGAGTCATAGGGTAATATCTAATTAGTGAGTTTGACCTGACCTGTGTAACCTTTGGTTTTAGTCTGTCTTCCATGCATTGCACACAGTTTAATATGTTTAGATATCCCCGTTCTCTGCTGGTTTTTCATTACATCCATCTGTTCAGAGGTAGATCACCTGATCACCTTGAATACAAGGTGGCAGAATGAAGCACCAGGACTGATGCTGACCCTTATCCTACTTGGCTCCTGTCCAATTATCCCGGTCTGTTTCTCCCATAAACCTTGGATTGTCACCGAATTGCTAAACACTAGATAGATGTCTTCAACAACAATGACTCTTCTCACACACATTTTATTCCCCCATTGTCCCGTAGAAGCCGTACAAACAGGAGTTTGTTGACAGAAAAGTAGGTTACATTCCTTTCTCACCCAACACAAGCACATGTGTCTGTCCCACCTCCGTCCAAATCACATAAAACTCTAATTTTATACCTACTACTACAGCAGGAAAAGTCAAAACCAACATGGCTTGGTCTACACCCGCCCAACCCCTGTGCAGAAAGTGCACCACAGTGTGGCCGTGAAGGGGTCCAGGCTGAAGGAGAGGGGCGACCTGATTCCACGCTGATGAAAGAGAGGCAGTGCAGCGGAAAACCGCATTTTGAATATAGACTTCAGTACCTATGCTTTTGTTTGACAGATGATGTCTAAATATGGTGGCTCCATCTATGAATGCCGTTTGCATCGCTAATTACTGTTAGTTTTCCTAAAAAAAAAAAAAAAAGAGAGAGAGAGAAAAAGTGGGTCAGTGTTATGTGAAGGCCAAAAAAGGAAGAAAGAAGTTGTGCCCAGTCATATATAAAAGTTTGGCAGGGGCTCATTGGAGGCAAAGATATCCATAAAAACAAAACAAAAAAAAGAAATGTTGCAGCTGCAACATTATTCAATCAGTTATGAAATCTCTTTTGGAGCCTGAACTAACCAGATCCTGCTGTTTTATTGCTGATTTAAATGTGTGAATTAAAGGTTGCTGCAAATAAAGTCCCAGAAAAGCTTTGGGTGTCCAACCAAAACAATTAGACAAATAATTTAAACTTGGATTTGAGCAAATTTGGGGATAACATCTGACTAAAACTCTTACTGACTATCTTATTCCTGATACATCTCAAAGTTCTCATTCGTATTAATTAAACTTTATTTTGTTTATTCACTTTAAAATGACTTTTATTCCAGCAGTCATTTTGTTTTCCCCTTGGCACTGTCGTATTTTACAAACTGAATCAGGATCTGCTCTTAATTAGTTCATACTTTGATTGAACAGGGCTCTGTTTTTTCCAGGAGGTGGGGGCGTCAGAGGCTTCAGAGGTAGACAGCTCAGAGAAGCAGCGGTTTCCGAGGCTGGGCCCTGCTCCTCCGAGCGTTTGGTTTTAGCTTGTGTCTGATTTTAGAAACTTGGCCGTCGGGGAAAACACAAACTCCCCGTTTTGCCAAAGCCACAAGCGAGTCACAGACACGGAGCAGCAGCAACACATGATGTTGTAAAGGGGACGGCCTTTCCTGTCTAAGTAAACAGTGATTCAGATGGGTGAGGAGTGGGAGGCTGTGGTCTGCTTCAGACTGGCAGCATCAGGCCTCTCCCAGACCCACCATAACAGGATATGGTCCTCTGGCCCACACTGAGGATGGTTGCATCATGTTATTATTTCCCTCAGGTTTTACCATTTGGTTGGTGTGGTAGTATTCATGCATGCTGTGTGCCATGTGAAGAGTTGGACTGAAGGCTCTGGAAAACATATCTCTCTGTGGTGTGTGTTTTTGACCAAAGTGACAGTGAATGAGGTTACTTTCCCTTCTCAACTGGGTCTTATATAACTCTACATACGCACGTCTGGATAAGTGGGCATGGAGAACATTAGTAATTAGGTTTCTGTGACTCAACAGATGGTACAGAGTAGATATTTAAGCACAACAGTTTACTATGTAACCACCACATGTTTTCAAAACAACAATTTCAAATTTCAGATTGTATTTAAATCTCATGCGCCGATGAAAAATAAATATATTAAGCCAAGAATAGTCGAGTTTGAGTGTTTACGTGTGATGGCATTTCTTACTATATTTATTTGACAACCGTATTTACAAGTTGCTAAGCAGAGAAATATTTCATACACAAAAACATATGATCAGCTTACTAAAATATCATGCACTGTCGAATAGTTAAACAACCTATAAGTACAGCTTCATATTGGCATGACTGGATTCATCTTGGAGTAATCCTTTACTTACTGTAAGTAGAAGGGCTAATAAAACAATGTAAACTCTAAGTAGAAGTCCCGGATTCAAAATTTTACCTAAAGTATGCATGAGTGTGTGTGTGTGTGTGTGTGTGTGTGTGTGTGTGTGTATAATTTTACTGTTGTAGCTGCAGCTATTTTTGAGTACTTTATATATAGAAGTAGTAGTAGTAGTCGTAAATATTTTTATTCCTTGTGGTCCCCATCCCCCGAGGTAGGTCAGGCCCTTTCAATGGGTGACAAGATAAACCTGAGGGGGTTGTGAGATGATTAATGGGAGAGGAAATGAGAAAAAACAAGTCCTGCTACATCGACTTGTCTCAGTTTTTGACTTTTGTTCTATTCTTTGCTTTTCGTGAAATATAATTATATCATTATATCTCTTTGAAGTTAAAACAATGAGGATCTAACAGGATCTATCTATCTATCTGAAATGTGACAAGTTAGCTGGCACCAACTAGATATTTCTTTTTTCTAAGTGTTATAAACCTCATCCTAAAAATCCTAATAACTTATATATATATAAGTATATAACTTATATATATACTATATATATACAGCACCTTTAAAAACAGAGTTTACAGAATACTTTGGCAGACAGAGCACAAACAGGATACTCAAGGCAAAATAACATCAGAGAGCCAAAGGCAATATAAAATTAAGATTTAACAACATGTTAGGATAGAGACAGGACAGTGAGAGAAATAACCATCAAGAAACATGACATGATAAATACAAAAACACAAAAGAATAAAGGCAATGTCTTTAATAATGGATTGTTTGAACTTGAACTTGCACATTTGCACACTACCTGGTGAATTACTTAATGTTTGTTATGCACAGGAACATCAAGACAAGTTATGGTCCCTGTATGCAAAACCAATGCTGCAATAAATCTGTTTCTAATTCAGTACAACATATAATACAGATATTTCATTGATCCTGCAGAGAAATTAAAGAAAGGATTCTGCTAGCAGAGGATGGTTTCGATCCATCGACCTCTGGGTTATGGGCCCAGCACGCTTCCGCTGCGCCACTCTGCTTTGTTGCAGCAGGACTCTGCACTCTGCTACTGCTACTCAACTAGTAACAATAGCTGTTGATAAAATAAATATGGTGAAGTAAAATGTACAAAGTTTCACTCAGATGTCGTGTGGCAGTATATAAAGTGTCAGAACATGAGAATACTCAAGTGAAGTACCTGAAACTTTACAGTTTCAGGTACAGTATTTCTGTGAATGTACTTAGTTGATGAAAGCTATTTGACACACTGCCTCAAAACTGTGTTTGATTATTGTGCTTTCGTTTATGTATTTGTACAATACCAAGACAGGACCCACCTTCAAGTCTTTACCATACCAGTTAAAGCTTTAGTGGTGTATTATTCCCACATTTTTAAGTTAAACAGTCTCCAGCCTACAGCTTTCTCGGCCGCTGGAGTTTCTAAATAACTTTTTATGTGCTGCTTGTTAATTAGAAATAATCCAATAATGAAATATAGCCTGTTTAAACACTTTTAAAGGGGCCCTTCTGCAAAACACTTACAATGCTTATGTAACGTTATATCAGTAAAAACCTTGACTGCACTGTAAAGTGTGGTCCTGCTACTTTTACTGAAGTAAAGGAGCTAAATACTTCTCCCACCACACACGTGTTGCAGCAACACCAAGTGAAAATGTGCACAATTTAAGCGTCTAATGCCATGTATGGGTTACAGAGCGTCTTGTTGTGTCTGCACTGCGGTGTAATTTCTCCCAGGGCCAGCTCCTACTAAAGTGTAAACACAGACAGTGCAGGGTGAACCGCAGTAGGTGAAAAGCTGTCTTCACGTCGGCCCCACAGGTGCAGAGTTAACCCTGCTCAGCTCACTCTGACACAGGTCCGGCTTTAGAGGGTCACATTTTTGAAAACAACCCCTCCTCACGACAAGCCTAATCGTCACAAAAGGTTTTATGGCACGGATGGCTGGTTTCATTTCACGGGCTCCTCTTAGACTGTAGTAAAAGTCGGTAAATATAGCAACAACTCGTAGGCTGGAAAGGGAGGCTTTGAAGAGCAGCGTAGTTGTGGTGGCGGGAAAGGATGATTTGATTAAATGAATGTGCCCTTGTCCTTGTTGTTTTCTTTGGTTGGCTAAGAGAAGAAAACAGGAGGAAGTATGTTAAAGGATGCGATGCAGAGACGCGAGCGAGACAAAGAACACCTCCACTTCCAGCATGGTTAGTGGTTGCATGGCCGTGTCCTGTCTGACCTGCGTGAGGTGAAGATATGATAATCCAAACCTTAACTGTATGGAGTTAGAGGTCTGAAGGAAGGATTTATAGCGTTGTTTATATACTCTATTTGAGTCAACCACAGCAGACTGTTGCTTCCTCTGCTTTTTGGATGCACTGCGGAGAGGTGTGTAAGGAGACAGAGCAGAAGGCAGACACCCTTACACCCATGCAGACAGACAGGCAGGCAGGCAGGCAGGCAGACAGACACTTTCTCACATACACAAACAAGATCCAGTAAGAGCCAGTACTGCAGCCCACATAGCCTTGTGTGTGGTGGATGTAGTGGTTCGGAAAAATGCAGGGTTTGTTGTAGTCCAGGGGGAGTGCGGGTGTCAGAAGACGATGTCCTCTATCACCACGGTGAAATACAATATGTGGGGACAATGAGTTCACGGTAACCCAGATTCTGTGCATCCCTACTGAGAGAAAATGCAGTTTTAGCTTCACGAGTTTGACTACACTGAGGAAAGCCACTCAAAGGGGAAAGTAGAAGGAAGTAGAGGCGAGTAAGACACATGCAGCCGTGCTTTAGTACAGTCCTGAAACAGTCTTCATGTTTTTTTTTTCATGAGGGGCCTCGCCAGCAGCAGTCAGGGTTACATAACTAGACCAACCAACTTGCACATGCTGTGAAGTCACAGTCGTTTTAAAATGAGTTAGCCACCCTTTGAGGAAATTAATAGAGTCACTGTGAAGATGCTGAGCCATGTGAGGGTGTTACCACAGAGAAGACTGGTTTTGAGGGAGAATCTCACACAAGGAACACAAAAACAACACTTCATGCCTTTGTCCAAGCTAAAGAACTGCACTGTAATCGGATGAGCTGAGATATTTTGATGTTTGTCCTACTTGATACTAAAGTAAGCTGCAGGAAATTCCCAAGATGGATGAGATTGTAATGGGATCTCCCACTCACTATCTCTCTCTCTCTCTCTGAACTACTTCAGTCCATACAAACAGCCCACAAACTGAAGCTAAATCCGACTTAAGCCTGGGTGGCAAGGAAGAAAATAATATTCCAGAGTTCAGATGACATAAATCATGTCATGCGGTTGTGCTTTAGAGCCAATGAATGACGATACTAAATGTCGGATGAAGCCCAGCAATGACAGGCCACGCCGGAAGAGATGGAAGTTCATGCAGATGTGAACATTTATGTATGTGAGGACGCATGCAACAGGTATGCTGTAATGTATCAGGAAGAAATGAGCGGAGTGAAAAGTGAAAAGTCCCTTGAGGTCATCAAAATGCATAAATATGACAGTAAAACCTCAGTTATAAACTTAGTGACTTAAATAACTGAAAAAACATGTTTTTTTATGACAGATGTTCACCGTCTGCTCGTCCCTGTCTGAGCTGAAGCTGCAGAGGCACCAACGTGTCAATCAAGCAGTCTGTCTGGAACCAGAGAAACCCAGAAAGAGCCGCTTTGTCCTCTGTGAATAATACAAATGCTGCTCTTCGTCAGACCTCAGTTTGTGCTGCACGCAGTGTAATATCAACATCTGAGGGCTGCTGTATTCCAGAGTGACACATTCATGACTGTAGAATGGAAAAATAATTCAGGCAATAGATCTAAATATATCATGCGGTTTGTTAGTTCTGATGACTAGCTGAAAAAACAGAACTGTGATCTTTTTAACTGTAACTACAATGTATAATATACACAAGAGCAAAAACAGTCATATTTCATGGCAAAACCTGTATTTTATAAGGTATAATGGTATTTTTATGTCAGAATAAATAATAAAGAAGAATAAAGAAACTTTTTTCTTGACGTAAGAAATGGTAAAATATGGAATAATACAACTGAAATCACTCAATACATCAAAACAGTACTTAGAGTAAAACACAGTCATATTTCATGGCAAAAGCTTAAATTATAACGCATTATAAGGGTATATATACAAAGACAGACAGTTGTACTGTAATATATTATGCCATTATGGTATTTTCATATTAATTATACTGCAAAATAATGTTTATTTTGATGGAATAAATTTGTATTTATACTGTAAACTAAAGAATGAAATGGCAAAGCTTAAACTTAAACTTTTCACTGTAATATGAGGAAAAGTTACACCGTAGAATCCTGCCAGCCGCAGCTGCCAGTTTTATCGTAAGAACAACAGTTTCTTTTACAGTCCAAGTGCAAAGTGGGGAAAAAACGACTTCTCATATGTAGGCCAAGAGGGTTTTTTTTCACTTTACATACAGCTCTGACCTACTTTCATACATGCCTGTAGTAACGTTACATAACATGCACTTTCACAGTGGAGTGAAAAAGGACAGCATGAAACAGATTTCACTCCTTTACAGGGGCCTGACACACCCATGACTCAGAGAGTTCCAGACTTCAGTGGTTGATGAATTTAGATTTCATTGGACGTCATCAGTTTTTCCATTGCTGGAAAATAAATATTCCCATTGTTAATACGTGGAGCCTTATACTGTAGTTCTTATGGCATTGCATTGCATAAGTTGGATGGTTGTTCCACTAAAACACTTTCTCTCTTCTAATGCAAAGATGAAATGTTGTCTTAAACTTACACACGCATGACACATTCCTCCTATTACATATTGTGTGTATAGCTCAGCAACACACTGAGCTGTGTTTTGTGCAACCAAAAAGTGTCACGGAGAATCAGTCATGTTGTCAAGCATCTCTACCTGGATTTGACCAAGAATCTCACACAAAACCTTCAAAATATGTTATTGTTTGTGGCTTTGCAAAAAAAACAAAAACCAAAGTTAAACTTTCTGCCTTGAAAAGTTCGGCCAAATCTGTGCACTGTGCACAGATGGGCTGAGGTATTTTGGTGACACTAAAGTAAGCTGAAGGAAATTCCCAAGAGGAATATGATTGTCCTCCTATTGTGCATATATATGCACTAAAAAAACATAATATATAAACACATATGTGACTGCAGTAATGACACATTCATTTTAAGACTTATTTATTGCAGCTGGAGTAAAGCATCTCTTAAAATAAATGTCTATGCATGAGGGATTAAACCACAACTCTCAAGTCATTAACGCAAAAATGAAAACACTGGTGTGGGGGTGAAGTCTAGTGGTGGTCTGCTTGCATCCAGTGATGCTACTTTCCTGCCCAGAAGGCCTCTTTCACACAAACTAATGTAAACAAGACTTTAATAAAAGGTTTATGGATCACGTGCATCATCTACTGCATGTGTGTAGCACCTCTGCCCAATATTATGACACATTTCCTACATGTAAATCATGTATTGACATCCACTTATTGACCTGACGTTCTGAAACTATTTAAAAAAAAAAAAAACAGTGACGTTGCTCAATTCTAAGTTTATTCTGAAAGAAACACGTCGTGGGAAATAGCCTGTGTGCGTCTGAATTTAGATAAGGGCTGCGCTGTAAACTCCAGGTCCCACAGTTCAACCTTGTGATTCCACTTATCACTTCACACCAACTGTTGCTTGGGAGCAAGATAGTGAAAGTCATCTGTACACAGCACTTAACTGAGCAGCTGCCGAGGGCCATTAAGTGTTGAAAACTGCCATTTACAAATGTGGGCGTCACACACACACACACACACACACACACATGCAAGACTCAGGACATTTTGTTCGAGTTTCACTTTGAACGAATAATCACAAGAGCACAGGTTTAGTAGGAGGTCATTTATTGACAAATGCAACTACATCTGAACATATCCGTCAACTCTCTTGGAGTGTAGGCTGTAACAAAGCAATAAATATGGTTGATATAAAAATCATGCCAGCATTTGATGCCGTGTGTTAAAAATTTTAGATTTTCATAAAAATCATAGCAGTCAGCTAAATGAGCTGCCAGGTAGAAACTTTAAAAAAAAGGCAAGGCGGTCTTCTGCTTGCAGGCTGAGTATATGCTCCTTTTTAGCTGATCGTATGACCTGAAAGGAGACGAAATAATTAATGAACTTGGCACATTTAAACAGAAATAGTTTGTAAACAGGACGGTCAGGTGATTGTTTACCTTTGTCTGTTAAAGAGACTTCTGGATGTTGTTCAGGATGTCGCCGTAGACAAAGTTGAACAGCTGTTCCTTTGACTTGGTTCCATCTAGCTGCACTGTAATCGCATACAAACATTTAAAAATCAACTTTCAGCTTTTAAATGTGGGGAAATAAGTGTCAATACAAGACGCAGTAACATATGTGTGCGCGCAGACTTACAGACATCAACGTCTGATCCCTCCATGATGTTCTTGTGTTTCAGATACATGGGCCAGACGTGGCCGTCAAAGAGGCCGGGGGGGTCTGGCACCGTGTAGTTCCTCGAGCTGCAGACAGACACAACAACAATTACGTACGGTAATCAGGCAGCAGACTAGACGACAAACAGCAGTTAGGGGAAAAAAGAAAAAGAGGCGTCTGAACACTTACCACCTCCTCTTTTTGCATTCTTCATATGGGATGGAAATAAAGTAACGTTGGTTCAGCACGTCGATCAAAGGTCTGCAGGGGCAAAGAGAAATTAACCTTAAGACATACGGATCCTGATGTTTAGCACATAAATATAAAGAGAGCACGCGCTCCTACCTGTAGGTGTAAAGCAGGAAGCCCTCCACAATGAGGATGTGAGTCTCCTCCTCATCCTCATGGTCAGACTTCGGGACGATCTCACTGTCCAGGGTATTATTAACACCATGAGACTTCTCAAACTTCACGGGGTTCTCCAGCCACGCATAGATCGTACTCATCATGGCGTCCATGTCCAGAGCAGTAACGACTGAAGAGCAAAAAGGAGTAAGGGTGGAAGGAAAAAAAAAAAATGGGAGAAGCGTATAGAGAATTGCGGAGTGTAAGTAAGATGTTCAGTGTTAAAGCTTGTTTATATTGCATAGAGATTACAAAAGACAGCAGAAGCAAACACGCAACACAAACGCACATTCACACACACACACACCCTTTCATAAAAACCCAGGCTTACCATCGTACTGCTTAAAGCCATCTTCACCAACTTCAATCTGATCTTGGGGCTGAAACATACATTGATAAGATGTACCCAGGTACATACTACGAGTGCTAAACTCTGCTATATGGAAGGCTCTGGTAGCATTTCTTTATCATTAACCCTTAAAACACAGGCATTAAAGTGTCAACACCCCCGACTACTCCTGTTATACTCAGAGCAATCCTTTCCGGTTAACTATATTCACATTTTAAAAATGAACACAGAGAGAGAGTGTGCATGTGTTTGCGTCTCACCTTGAAGAAGTCATCCTGATGTACCACACAGCAGTTGGGCAGGTTCTTGATCAGTCTGTTGGTGAGGGTGGTTTTCCCTCCGTTGGTTACGCTGCCAAAGGAGCAAAAGCAATAAAACGGGAATGAATGGAGGCTGACGCAACACATGTGTAGCGGATAGATTAATGATTAGAGCAGCACATAAAATACTGAAGCGTTTCATGCTGCAGCCAACATTTTCAAGGTCTCTTACCGCCAATTGTTACTTCCTAATTGTTAATAACGCATTTAAAAACAACAATCACAGTCCGGCCAGCTATTAACGATAATAACACGAAATACACAAATTTAATTGATTTTTTTTATTATTATTATTATTTTTTAAATCGTGTCGAGAGAAAAGGGTGGGTCACCTGTGCATATGGCGGCTTGCCTTTTTCCCCCCTTCTTCTTTAAATGCTCATAAACGTTAGCTTTAGCTTTGTTGTTGACTACCTGTGTTTGCATAAATTACTGAATTTTACACATTTAAAAAAAAAAAAAAAAATCTATAAAAAGCAGGGCAACAAAAAAAAAGCAGAAGCAGTAATTTTAGCGGATGTCATGACCGCTCTCCCCCACGTGTACCGGGCTTTTACGGCCTTGCAGTTCAGTTAGCCGCCAACTAGCCTAGCCTAGCCTAGCTTAGCTTAGCCTAGCTCCCCCTGCGGTCATTCATCCGTTGCTCGGAACTCACCCGCCGATGCCGATGATGTACTTCATGTTGTCGGGTGGATTTTTTTCGTGTTGAGATAAAGAGTCGCTTGGTAGTTCAATAAACCGGTTCAGGATCACAGTGATCAGACGGGAAGAAAGCTTAAAAAGAGAAGTTGCAGCAGGAAACGTCAACTACTTGAGTCCTCCATGGCACTTGAGTTAAGTGAGTAAGGGTTGAGAGCAGAGACGGGCTGTCACTCGGACGCGGTCTTCCACCGAGAGAGGGCCGTAGGATGACTGCAGCTACTACACATACTGGAGACAGCGACGTGATTGGCTATTTAAACACCTCCAGCTCGCACGGAGAAAGCCACGACAGCCAATCAGGAGCGAGTCTCACCGCAGCTCTGTCCCACTTCCTCCATTCACATAACTCCACCTTCTGGTCTTAACCCATGATGTCATTGAATTTTTAATGAAAAAAAAACCGACTTTATTTACTTTAATTCAATTTATGGTGTTTTGTACTTCTCTGTGACTATTTTAGAGGCAAGGTTTCCTATATACGTAACGTTTATCCGACAGATTTAGGTACTTTTATGGTATAGTTTTAGCTTTAACTCTATTAAGTGCAACAGTAAATTTTTTTTTTTTTTTTTTTACATATTAATGTCTCTGTGTTAACAATAGATAACACTTACTTATATAATAACACATTATTCACTGATACTTTGCTTTAGAATAAATTATTCACTTACATTGTGACATTAATGTTATCTGAATACTTCCTCCTCCACAACCAATGTCTTTTGGTTTGGTCTTTTGTTTTGACATTTTTAATAACAGGTTCCAGTGTGTGACATTTATGGGCACTATGTTTTCATTTGTATATGTTAACCTGAAAATAAGAATCATTCTGTTTTTAATAGTTTGGAATAAAGCTTTTATATCTACAGAGGAGGGGAGGATCCTCTTTCATGCCCACCATACATCTACAAACCTGAAACAGACAGACTAGATATGCCTTTTTCTGTTTTACGCTGCATGCTGGTATTCAGTTGGTTGCAATCTGCAACTTCACCAGTAGGTGTCACTAAATTATACACATTGTACTTTTAAGACAAACGTAACAAAATCCATACATCCGTTTTCTCTTCTCCGCTTATCCTCATCGGAGCCAATCTGCACTTACACTTAGTTTTCTTGCTTAAAAAAAGATCTTTACCTTTATTTTACACCCTTCAGTATTCATCACTGAATTTTTGAAAAAATGAACTGATGCCAGACTAGATTAGAAAAAAAAATGGATCTTTATCCTAACAAGATATTGTATTTAAAGAGGAAAAACACAGTGAAAAAAAAAAATACACATAAGACAGTAAAACATAGAAAGCAGTAGTACATTTGTAGTCCATTGTTGGTAGCGTTGGTATCTAATCTATATGAAGATGGGGCCTCTTTAACTGCTGGGACGTTAACAGACACATGTTAACTATAGGGCTGTGCATTGTTGACATTGTGCAGATAACCTGTCTGTCACAGCTGCATCCAGCAGGGTTATCGGTGTACACATAATATATAAGATAAGGCTGTCATAGAAAACAGTTTATATCAGTGTGTGTGAATCAGAACATCTCTCAACACACTCACATTGCTGTGGTGTTTATTCCACCAGCCTGCAGCTGACCTCTTTCTGTTTTGTTTAGAAACTACCCGACCAACTCCATGACACAGTTTCCTGAGGTTACACCAAAATATTACTTAAGTTGGGGTTTACACCCTCGAGAACCTCAACTATGAAGAGGAAGTCGCCAAGTGTGGAATTCAGCTCAGCTTATAAGATTTCTATTCATAGTTTGACTCAGCTTCACACTGCCAGTTTGGAGCCTGAGATAGAGATTTCTTGAAATCTAAAACGACATACTGCACAAGTGTTTATATTCATGCACTGAATCTGGTATGATGTTTTCGAGGGTTGACCTGACATGAATAAACTTCTCGCTTCCCAGTGAGAATGTGATAATAGATATATGTCCAGATGGATATTTTTCACCAAACTCTTGCCTTCTCATTTGACTACCATGTGATATAATGACAATATTTTCACCTTCAAAATGTGACTAAGGGATTCCTGGAACTGAAAGCGTAATTGATCACATTTTCTGCTCAATTACAACAATGTCATGAAGCAGACCTTTATGTTCACTCCCGTGATGTGATGATTTATTTTACACATGCAAAGTCTGCTTCACAAATGTAACTCTTCAGGAAGTCACAAAGAAAATAACGCCGTCTGATTGAAACTGATTGACTGAGATTTGGAGTGCCAATTTTCATTTTAATACTCAGTATTTTAACACAGCAGCTGAGTTAAATTGGCAAGCTAGCATGCGTCAGATTACATGTGTCAGTTTAAAATTAAAGCAATACATTTTCCACTGTGTAAGTGGAAATTAATTCAAGAAGAAGCAGAAGAAGAAGAAGAAGAAGAAGAAGAAGAAGAAGAAGAAGAAGAAGAAGAAGAAGAAGAAGAAGAAGAAGAAGAAGAAGAAGAAAATAGATAGATGGATCGATAATACAATAATTGGTGAGAGATAAATATTTTTATCAAGTAAAATAGCCATTTTTTGTTGTATCACATGTGCAAACTAGTGCTAGAAGAAGTACTCAGATCCTTTGCTTAGGCAAAAGTACCAATACTACAGTGTGAAAACACACCATTACAAATAAAAGGCATACAGACTGCTCTTTTCTTTTTCCATGAACTACAGCTGCATTAACATCCTTATTAGTGTTTCCATCCACGCAACTATTGTGTCACACACTCTCAGTCATAGGTTTTGAGGTCAAGCATAAAATCTGCTTCCGGCCAACAAATTATACAAGTTATTCTGGATTCAGTTGGACACCTTCACACGTTTGCATAACAACTCAATGTTGTGTTAACCTTTCACATGACACTTCTTTATTGTCTGTGCAGCTGTTTAGTCTGTCTTTATGGACATTTGTGTGACAGTGCGTGAGATTCACATTACTGAAATTCAGTGAACTGTCAGCCGTGACTGGTTTTGTAAGTGATGATTTTGTCGCTGTGTTTTCTGACATGAACCTAATAAGACCTGCGATGCTGAATCAGCCACACAGCAAATATTACACTGTCCCACATATGAATGTCTCATAAACCTGAGAGATACTGCGGGGTCTGTGAACATACTTTAGAGACTGTACACTGTGTTCTCCTCTGATTTTTTTTTCTCCCTCTCTCTCTTTCCCCCTCTCTCTTACTGTTTGGCTGTCACATTTCTCCTCAGATTTTCAGGAGTCACATTTGTGTCATCCTCTTTTCTTCACGTTTAATCTGATTGTATTTCCATAAATGCCAGATTTTCTGCATGACTGCCATTTGTTCACAGTGACTTCAGGAAACCTAGAAAATCTAACCCTTCTGGCTTATGATGTTGAATCAAAAGTTTATTCTCTAACAGTCCTAAATATACTGTATGTTGTATGTATGTTGTATTTGGAATACACAGAGTACATACTGTTTTATACTTTCTGCACATTTTGTTCTGCACATATTGTTTGCTGAAAGTATCCAAACATTTGACTGCCATCTGCTGGCTGTGATTAAACCTCCACGTGAGAATTTTTTCTCTGTGTCAGGTCTCCATTAAGACCAGAAGACAGACAAACATGCATGTTGTGGAAATATGAACAAGCAGCATTAGTACAATAGTGTCTCTGTCTTTGATTTATTTATTTGATTTAACAGAATGACAATAAAATCAGATTAAGAAGGCACTGTGAGCATCCTCTGTAATATAAGAACATGCGATTTATTCTTGATAGATAAAGTGTATCTTCTCAAAACTTTATTGATCAATTTCTTTCAAACATATCACAGTAGAAATTAAACCACAATGAACCTGATATGTATAAATAACAATAAAAAGAAGAATGTGTCTAAAAAACAAAATTCCAACTTTATGGGCTTCAGTGTAGTTTAGAGTCTGATTAATAAAAGTATCATTTATGCAGTTCTTGCCCTGAATCTGGTTTCTTTATTAGTTCTTTATTGGCTTTTACATAACAAAACATCAACAATAAAGTATAGCAAATACAGCTACACTACTGTTTGCTGACATTATTATCTAGATATTATTTCTTTTCCTTCCCACAAACCCACCGTCTAGCTTGAGGCTATCCTTCCAAAGTCTCAACAGGGTCCTCAACTCATGTAATACGGCCGATATTATTTACAAGTTTGTCATAATAAATGGTTAATATCTCTCATAGAAAACACAAACATCATTATCATGTCAATCGTCTTCAATAAGAGGTGTGTGTAAATACTTGTAGTATTGTATAAAATTGGTCCAGGCTTCATGAATCATCATGTGGTCCCTCTGAGTGTGTATTAATTTATTTAATAATTTAATTAATTCAGGAAACTTTAGGAAATACACAGCATCTCTTATCCATCTAGTTGAAGCTAGGTGGGAATTTCTGCTTCCAGCAAAGCAGGACAACCTATCTAGCAATTAAAGGACGTGAAGGCAATAACGTCTCGAGCCTTCCCTTTAATGGAACAGAACCTATGAAGAAAAAGTTATACTGTAATCGGAAGTTGCTTTTTCAAGACATTTCATGCATTACGTATAACTGCTATGACATATGAATGAGGCAGGCGATTTTCAACAGTGACATAGAGGAGGAGGAGCAGTCACTCTTCTTTTGTCACACACATTACCAAAGGACAGCATGTGAATGAAATGACAGGAAAGAAAGTCCCAAGAAACAGCTGCAACGTAAGCATCCCAGGAAGTGATTGAAGCCCTGTGTGTAACAACAATATGCTCTTTGTTTTTCTAAACAACAAATATATATACATGAAGTAAGAAAGAAAAATGCATAAAGAAGAAATACTGAAGGTACGTCATATTTGCAAGTGTAACTGCTTTTCTATTGTCTGACATAAAAAGTTTCTTTTTAAAGAGAATGTTAAAACAAGCCTTAACTCTCGCTCATTCATCCCCATCCTCAAAAGACTTGGATTGGACCCTAACATCGTGACAACTCTTTCGGCTCATCTCCAATCTCCCCCCAAAAATACTGGAATGTACTGTCGCCATACAACTCAACCAAAAAAAAGAAAACATTTGGTTCTTTGCAGGAAGCAAACATCTTTGAAATCCCATAAACATATTCTATTCAAAGTGTTTCAGCTGCTTTCTGTTGTGATATGTACTTTGTTGATGTGGGTTCCTGTTTATGTATGAAGCTCTGACAGGAAATGGAGAGCTGGATAGGCTAGTTGAACAAGCTCTGCAGGAATTGCTAGAAGTCCAGGGTCAAGGGTATAATTTAGAGGAGATCAAGGGAAAATAGTAATATGACATATGACTCATCAAATGCGGCACATCTTATTTTACTTCATTATTCAGCAGATATGAGTATACAGTTCTCCATTACAGTATCTCTATTTCTAGTAATTATTTCTAATAATCTAGACAAGATACTGTGTTGGAAATCTTTCACTTATTGTAGATTTCAAGTGGTCTGTGGGCGCCGATAACGCTTAGCCAGTGGTAGCAATAATAGTAGATAAAAGCAGTATTCTATCTATCTATCTATCTATCTATCTATCTATCTATCTATCTATCTATCTATCTAGCAGTACCAGTTATAATAGTAGTAGAAATAGTTGTTGTAGGCAGTAGTAGTAGTAATAGTGGCAGTTGTAGTATCAGTATTATCTGAAAAACATCAACCCTCTTTAGTGACACGTCCCTTTTAATAACAGTCTTTAGTAGTAGCAGCAGCAGCAGCAGCAGCAGCAGTAGTAGTAGTAGTAGTAGTAGTAGTACTAGCAGCAGTTGTAGCTGTTAAGATGGTTAAGAAACCGTGTCACGTGGGTTTAGCCTTAGCCACGCCCCCTCAGAGCACTCATCTCGTTTGTTGACTCTAACCGTCGAAGTGAACGAGAACACAGACTACGAGCGGCGTTTTTCGCCGAAGTAGTCACTGGAGTAAACATTGGATACATTGTTCACAAGCTACATGTCTTCTTAACATTCTGACACCAAAATAACGTTTTACAGGCACGCAAATCAGGAGGAAATTTACTTTGTTGGAGAGCTGCGGCTGTCTCAGCGAGAACATACTCTCGCGAGATGTGACGGTATCTTCAGTAGTAGTAGTAGACTACAAAAACAACCTCAGTACCTGTTTGTAACTTTTCTGTGGGCACGATGGACACTGATGAACAGACAGAAGTAAGCAAATACACGAACGAATGACAAATACACGAAGTCATTTGTTAATTATCTATACTCATTACACAGCCACGTTGTGTTTTTCTCACTTTTCAGACATGTAGTAGTTTAAATACCTCAAAGAAAGTTGTCTTCTTGGCTAATTGTCCAGCTAACCCAGCTATCTTTTGTAGGCCGCTAATGCTAAAACGTGTGTTGTTGCTCTTGTTTACTCGAAACCACTGAAATTAAATCACTGAAACTCATTCAGGGAATCCACAGAAACATCTTTAACCTCAAAAATGATAAAAAACATCACAATAGTTTAGTCGTAGTGGTAGTTTAGTGACTTTCATTCATCTGTTTTATATTTTTTCATCTGTTAAGTTAGCAAGGCTAACTGACTGATAGCTGTTAAAAGATCAGTTTAAAGCAGCCTGTGTTGATTTTCCTTTCTAACTTTATATTAAAGAAAATGCTTTGAATTGTAGCTTTTTTCCCAGTACAACTTTAAATAAGCTGCATTTCACACAACAACACTGTTTTTAAGTCACATTAATTGATTAATAATTACCTTATCATCTCATCTAGGTTCATGTATCAATCCAGAAGGGATTATCCTTTCCCGCTCTGCAAAAATGCAACGATTGCTGCACCCCGGGCAAATATCATTGTCCGTTTTGTCTACCAACTTTTTACAAACCCTCAAAATACTCCAAAACTATGATTCATTTGGAAAACCATCTAAAGAGAGCCATCTACGTGGAAGGTAAGCCTGTTTTTTGTTTTCTTTTTTAAATGTTGTAACTGACTCTTTATGAATTGGCTCATAATTAAAAGTGTTGTTCATATTTCAGAGTATACGATCCACAGATGTGCACTGGGCTGCAGGCAATACCCACATTACCACTGTGTGTACTGCACAGCCACGCTGATGAGGAAAAATAGTTTCGCCACTCATCTCTCATGGTGCTACAAGATCAAACACGGGCATGGCCGGAACTTACCCAACATGCAGGTACCCGTGACAGTCTTCATATCGCACAGCAAGGCTGTGATCATGTATGATATGCTCTGTCTCCCAAGTCTGTCATGCTGCAATTTCTTATGTAAATCTTCGGTATGATAAAGATACTGTTTATGTAATTTAGGCCTGTCATTGTCCCCCGCAGATTTTATTTTGTTGTTTTAGTTCACTTTTTGTCGTCCTCACAGGAGATTGACGGTGACTGTGACAGCATAATCGACCTGGATTCAGATGAACAAGATGATGAAGAAAGCAGCAGCAGCAGCCAGTCAGTGACTCCCATCACGATGATGAGCGCAGACCAAGGCTCTTCGAAATGTGACCAAACTGTACAGACAAATTTTGAAAAGCCGCAAGACTGTGATGAATATTACTTCATGAGCCTCGTGAAATTGTTTAAAAAGTTGTCCCCGCAGAAAAAAGCAGACGTCAGGATGAAAATTGAGAGGCTCCTCTTTGAAGCCGAGTTTGAGTAGGAAAGGGTTCTCTCTCACACACACACACTCTCTCTCACACACACACACACACACACACACACACACACACACACACACACACCAGAGTAACAAGTAATTTGTTTTAAAAAAATTGTATGAAGCATATTTTAAGTAACCTCACAAGTCTTTGACTTTATTTGCAGACATATCATGACATATTTTTGGACTGTATCTTTTTGGTAACCCACTGCATCTTCAGTGGAGGTGAAAAACCGGTTTGTTCACAAGCTCTGGTGAAGCGTAACTATTCACCTGTTGCCTTATGGGGCTCATTTCACATGCAAGAAGTATTTTTGCAACACAACTTCATGAGAACCTCTTAATGCTGATTTTGAAATATGTCATTAATCAGACCAAATGTTGTACTTGTGACCAGTACATTCATATTAATACAAAGCCAGTAAAACTTGCACATTTGTCAAATAACTGGACACTTTATGTTAAACATTGTAAGGGACTGTGTTTTATCCTGATGGCAGCAAAGACTGCTCAGTTTGTTCCACTGCTGGACGTTACAATACTTGAACCAAGTCTTAAATAGACAACAAACAAATCAAGCTGCTGTTTTTTTTTTTTTATTCAAATAAAGCTACTGTATCGATAAACCTGCCATGTTTTGTGTTTTTAGGCTCTAAACTTTCACAGCTGTATTGTTGTTTAAGTTGTGTGTAGAAAGAGAGAGAGATGGTACTTTTGTACAAGGATTTTAATGGTTAGGAAAGGCATTTGTTTTACCAAAAATAAGTTACATTTGCAACACCTGCCTTACTTTGGAAATCACCTGAGATACATGGATATACAGTAGAACTGTCAGCGACAATCATCTAAAACTTCAATGACCTGTAGATATAATGGTTAGAAAGGGGTCAATACAAGTGGTTCCTAACCTTTTTCACTTACTTGATTTACAGCTGGGAAACTTTTTTTTTTTCCTCTCATGTCTCCTATCCGGATCTTCACGGTCACTCAATACGATGGCAGTGAAAATTCCCCCGGAAAGAAACAATCTTAAAAAATAAACAAATGTCTACTTGTGCTGCATTAACACTGTCTACAACCAGGTTAAGCAAAGAGTGATTTTTTTTCCCCTCTATGATGTCTGAATAATGTTTAGAGGCATGAAGATATAAAATCATCTGTTATTACCTCACAAAAAAAAAATCAGTGTTAACTTTGAATTTCTGAGCCCAAAGAAGAGGGACATGTACGTTCACTCATCATCTGACTCGTAGCAGTAGACTCCGTGCTTGTCCTGAGGAGGTGGGAAGCCAAAGCTGCGCACCCCGGGCTCAGAGGGGCCACAGTTTCGTCGTGGCCTGGTGATGGGATACCGGACGCTTCCGTCTGCCAGCCACCCGGCGGCACAGTGATCCAGCCCACTGAATTTCCAGGCGGCGTAGAGCTGTCCGACTTTGGCGATCTCCGCTCCGTGCTCCTGACACACCTGCTGAGCCTCAGTCAGATTCATCTTGTGAGAGGGCTGAAGATAGTAGACTTTCCCTTTGAAACAAACACATTTATTGTGACGTTTAGAAAAGATTTTCATGTTTTCAGACCTAAAATGTTAGATGATAGAGTTTGTCTCTTTCTTCTTTTCTAGGATTTCTACCCGTTTATGTTGTTTATATAGACTTATATAAAGAGTCAATATTCGAGAGGAAAATATGAGATGATGGTATTCATTCTTTATCCTAGTTTGATATCAATTCTCTTGTTAGATTTATTGATGTGCTGGCTCATTTGGGGTGTAAGGAAACCTTTGCACCTTTGACCAGTATTTGGGTGAAAAAAGTGTAAATATACAGCAAAATGAGGATTTATTAATACACTTGTCATGACATGATGCCGCCTCACCTCTGAAGAAACTGTCCTCGCTGGCTCGTCTATACAGACAGTGTCAGGACAGTGACACAACTACACTATGTCCCCTAAGTTTTCACTCTCAATGTATCTACAGCATGAGGCATTTGCCAATTGGTTATTAGTCTACAAACAAGGACATATGCTCACACTTTAGTGGTCCGACATTGTTAACTGACTCTATGTTCTCTATGGAGTGAGACAGCTCTATCCTCTGACCTTGGTTACCATAGTAATGATGAGAATGGGGCCTGCTTTCGATAAACACAAACATCCAGCTGCTCTGTATCTCAAGGAGAGAGTTGTGTCCCCATAACAACCTAACCCCACGCTAGCTCACAGCACGGAGGATATTTATGACCCTCCTGCACCACCGTATGTTTCCAGAAAGTCCACCTCACCTCGGAGTGAAGAGGAGAAGCAGAAGACATCGTAGCGATGCAGGTGACGGTGCCGTCTGCCGTAGCTCCGGACACCCGGGGCGAGGCTGTGCCCCCCGCAGGGCACTCTAGGACGGGTGATGGGGTACTGCACTGTCCCATCAGCCAGCCAGCCTGCGTTACACCAGTTCAGGCCCTCCTTCCAGGACTGGAAGAGCTGTGTGAAGGTGGCCAGCGTTGAGTCCTGCTCCTCGCAGGCCTGCCGGGCTCCCAGGAAGCTCAGGTGGTAATGCCCACGAGGGTGCTGGTAGGGAAACACCACCCCTGTGTGGAGGAAAGTGTAACTCTCTTCAGTGTTTTCCAAAAAGACAGTGACAAAATCACATACTACTGCACTATTACTGCAGTTGTAACATAGTAGATTGTAGAAGTCCTATATATACTATTTAATACTAGTACAATTAAAGGATTTACTACTTTTAATAAGATTTTACTATTACTACTCACACTACCAGTAGAGACAGTGAGACTTTTTATAATTCTTTATTATTAAACAAAAATATGAATCCAGCGAGAATAATTGATATAATTTCTTATATTACACGTTTACAACACAGTTGTGGTGACAAACTGCATCCAACACACTGTTAAACGTTTAACGATGTTGTATTTTGATAGATTGTGTATTTTCCTTTGAGAAAGGTGACTACAGTTTACAGCGTGTCTTATCACAGCTGTGACCTGTTAACAAGGGCCAGCCAAGAGTTTGGGAGGCAAACTGTGTCTAGTGTAAATAGCTGATATTTGAACTTCTTCAAAAGGTTTCTCCGTCTTCATAATGAGACAGTTTTATGACTAGTTTTTGTTGATTTATGGCTAAAATAAGGGTCAGATTCCTCATCATGGGAAGACTTATGTGTCATGTTTCGGAGTTTCTTGTTTAGTGTTTTATTTTGTAATTCCAGGTCCAGTTCAGTGTCTGTTCCTCGGTCCTGTGTTGTTGCTCCTGCTCCTTTTTCTCAGTTCTGGATTTACATTTCTTTTGACTTCAGCTGTCTTTTGTTATTTGCGTTTTTTTTGTTGCATTACTGGCTGCTTATTGTGTCCCTTTCCTGAATTAAAATATGACATGAGAAATGAGTGGATCTCTCTTACAGCTGAATGCTTATTGTCTTCTTAACCTTTGTTTAGTCTTACTCTGTTGAATAAATCAAAGACAATACAGCTTTGTTCATTTGTTTGTCTCTCACTGGAATTTCCCTAACAATATGCAAATGCATAGATTCAAGAAAATCAGTGTAAGAGACTCATACATGATCTTCGTCTTGGACTCACATTGCCTGTCAGTGTAGGTGTGCATATTGTACCTTGTAGCTCCAGATCAACTGAAGCGCTCTTGTCCTCCAGTCCGTCCACCGCCTCACAGCGGTAGCGGCCTGTGTCATTCAGCTGGAGTTTAGTCACCACGAGTGTAACATCTCCTGGGAAATCCTGTCTGAGCTGCACACGACCCCTGAACACAAAAGACAGCAGACAGACTGTGAGTCAATGCAAAGACAAACTGAATAATTATGAGTTCATCGATTTTCCTTTCAACAACCTGAAGTCCCCAAAACTCCGAACGCGGGAGCCGATGGACACCAGCACGTCTGTCTCATGTCCCCCAGCAGCAGGTAGCCAGGACCACTTAACCCGGACCTCCCTTGGCGAGCTCAGCTCAGGCTCGTGCCAAAACCTGCATGGCATGGTGACGTTACCCCCCCTGACTGCAAACACCGATGGCTTAGCAGAGTCCACATGGAGCTTCACACCTCTGAAATGAACTGCAGGGAATACAGACGTCACATCTGAGAACTGTGTTATGAAGCCACATAAAACACATTATTTCACCTGATCATGGGCGTACTTTCTTTTTTGCTATTTCCCTTGAGGAAGTCGTGGTAGAAGAAGTTGTTTTGACTCGTGGGGACAGTCATGGCCCGGACTGAGAGGATCAGCTGTGCTCCCAACAACAGCAGAGTGTGGAGGCCACAAATCATCGACATCCTGGCTGTAATGATCCTGACCTTTAAAGGTCTCAGTCCTCAAACCTGCGGAGAGAAATCTGCTTTCAATTAAAACACAACCTGCTGTTACTCTAACATCAGTATGCGATGACAGGACAGTGTCAGTAGATGGCAGCATGAGAATAAAGTGTTTTCCTTGAAGATGTAACGTTGGCAACTTTCTTTAAAATTCAGTGGAAAAGTCTGCAATGTGGCACCAAAACTGCAACTTCAACGACTGAATTTAATAATATAAGATGTTGGTGATTGGCATTACCTATAGATTTTTTGCATACAGCTATATAGATAATTTTTCACTCTTTGCCAGCGTCGACATTTACTAAGATCATCTGTGATCAGCTCCAATTAAGAACATAACACACCCGGACGCCAGGTGAGAGCAAAAATACAAAATACCTAACGTGCAAAAACTCTAAAAATCATACATTGATGCTGACAAAACTTGACGCACAATCACTTCTTTTACTTTCTTGACTTACCGTAATACACCTGGATGTTCTGCTTGCGTGGTATAAATCGCCTCCAGAGGAGAAGTTTGATGGAAAAGATGCGCAGAAGTCAAAAGTCAAAAATCCGAAGTTGGTGCGCAGAGAGCAAAAAGTAAAAGTTCAGATTCCTCCAGTCTTTGTCAGTGATTCAACAGGTTTACTTATTATTAGTTAATAATAATTAAAAAAAACTGTATTCTAACCTTTCCCTAAAGAGTCGCTGGATTGTGCAGCTGCTCTGTCGCTACAACTGGAACAACAGCTCACACACACATAGACTATAAACACACCTGTGTGAGTGTGCAACAGCCAGTGAGAGGAGGGAGGACAGTGATGCCACATATGGAGATGTCCCCAGTTTCAGTCATCAGTTTTGTACATTTCCGGAACATATTTGCAAAATAAAAATGGACTATAGCCTTTATGATTGTATAACTATATTCCTTACAGTTTTAATTCACGCAAAACTACCAAACATCGAAAAGGCAACTTATTTTACAGAAAGACTTATTGTCTGTCTGAAGCTAAAATTCACCACCATGTTATTTATTGCACCAAATATCTTAGATAATGTAAGAGTTGAACATTTTGCACTGCAAAACAGTGAACATGCACAGGGTAAAGTAGTTCTTACAAGTTAAAGAAATACATTTTTTACTACTGTAGGACTTAAGTCATGTTGTGCAGCTGTTTAAAGATGAATATCTTAAAGGAAAACTGCTCTGCATCCCTTCTAAACTGTCTGGAAGCAGATGTTTTGTTTTGTTTTTTGCAGAGGGTCCCCACATAGACTCCAGGTCGCAGCTGTGTTTTCCTGGAAACACTGTGATCTTTTATAGGAAACCCTGCTATGATGTGGAAAACATACACATCCACATATACAGTAGGCATAGACATCCACAGCGAGGACAGATGTGTCAGAGATGCTTCGGCCTCCACTGCATTCATTTCATAGAGATGAAAGCTGTTGCCAGGGGCCAAACATACCAAGACTGTGAGCTTAGCAGGGAGACGAGCGGCTAACAGGGTGTAATTACTCTTGTTAACAGCAGGCCAGCAAAGCCCGGTAGTCCAGGATCGAGACAACTTACAACTTCTTTGCGTGGTTGGGACAGTTTGTGCAAGAAAGCAGAATGACAGCAGGTTGTTTGAAATGTTTTAGATTTATTACCCTACCTTCATTTGATGTCAGATTATATGTTGCAATAGAAGATCTACTGTTTGGATTATAGCAGCATCTGAACAACGCACAGACGCCCCCCTGAAGTGACTAATAGCAGGGCTTTAATAAGCATGTTCCTCTCCTTCGTGTCCCCTATACGTGGCCTCACTGACCAGTCTGTTCATGCAGAAATCATCCACCCAACACCACACTCTGACAGTGACTGACCCCATGTGACTGTATGGCCAGCAGTGGGAAATAACCTGTTATGTAACTTCACTGATAACTGCTCATGCTAAAGCATGTCATGTTTCTTGTCTCTAGATTGAAAATAAACACACACACACACATAAAGATTTCTTTTTAACATTTAATAAATGATCTCAGTTCAAGACCAACAAGGAATACAAAAAAATGTAAAACAATGTTTATTTTTCTACACGTATTTCTACATATTTCACATTTGTTGTAAAAATGATTAAATTACAATGAAATTATGTAAGACTGAAGCAAAATAACCTGCTAAAAAAAAAGCTTGTCCTTCCATCATTTGACTGCAGAGCCGTGTGCTGCAGGTCACATTTTAATTTTCTACTCTTGGAGTCTCTTTCGGGATTGTTGGAAATGCCACAAATATTCTCTTGTATTGCGCAGGCCCTGCTTCATCGTGCAAGTGTGCGCTCGAGTAACTTGACAGCAGTTGGACGGCGTGCAAAGCAGGTGAATATGTTGGTGAGGATGTTTGTCATCTGTCCTCTGCAGACTGTTAAAAACACTACAAATAAATTAGCAAGGTTGTTAACTGCAAAGGAAGGAAACGGTTTAAAACTCAGCATCTAGTTTGAAGCTTGAATCCTTAGAAGAAGCAAATAATATTGACTGCAAACGTTGTTTCTGTCCCAAGCTACTTAAATTCATATCATGGATACTTCATCCTTCTGTGAGAAAACATGAACATAAACATAAAAAAAGTCACTAGTTAGAAAGTGCTACAGTGTTACAGTCCCAGCAGCCGACAGGATCTTTAATCCAGGGAAACAGAACAGACCGTTCTGTCCGAGATCCCCTCCTCTGCTGTGGTTGGAGCGACTGGATGAGGATGGAGCACTGTGAGATGGCGATTGATGAGTTTTTTTTTTTTTAGTCATCACAGCCCAGCAGCTCCATGCGTAGAGTGATGCGCTCGTGCCACTCCCAGGGGATGACTCGGACATACTGGGCGTAGAACGGAGGCTCGAATAGGTTCTTCTTCTGGGTGTTGTTGTCAATGTTGCCTTGGAAAAGCTGCAAGTCAAGTAAAATAATTACTTCTTGAGTTCGACCACGTTTAGTGAAAACATCCACCAGATATCTTATTGACCAGTTATCACGGCGGTTCTTAGAGGTTCTTGTGCTGGCTTTTGACCACCTAATGACCAAGATCCTGAGAGCCGCGGAGCTTTCAGACTGCAGCCTCGGGCGGCTTCATTATCGTATAACTAGCTCTGTGCTCAGTAAAAACATCAAAGATGGTTTTAAAGTTTTATTGGATCATCTTGGAAAAAGATGCCATGATGAGGAGAGCAGGTCTTCAACACCATGAAGGAAACAGGAAGGAGAGCTGACATTAAGTGTGAGTTTTCGGACAAAGGACTTGAGAGATTCAGAAAAACAAAAGAGCCAGACCAAAAAACTAGGCCTTATTCGTACATTTTAGGGATTCACGTGTGTCTGACCTTATCATTGCTGGTGTTCTCCTCCTTCATGACGCTCCACGTCTCTCCATCGCTACTGTAAGCGACTTTAAACACAGACACAAACTGCACCACCCCAAAGTCCTTGGCCCCCTGAGTGATGATGCCCGTGAGGCGCTTTGTCTTCTCCAGATCGACCTGGTGAAGGAACAAAGGCGACGTTTACACACTACAACATCTGCTGGCTCCAAAAGGACATTTAAAACCAACAACGACATCTGAGATTTAATGACGCTGACCTGGATCCACTCTGAGCGGTTGTTGTGGGCGGGAGACCAGGCGTTTGTCTTTCCCTGCTTATCCAGCCGGGCGTACTGAGGGTGCCACGTGAAGGTATCGATACCCCACGTGCGGTAAGAGCTAGAGGCTGAAAGCTGCCCGTCTGAGATGAGGCGAGACTTCATTCCCAGAGGCTCTGAGCAACCTGCGGCGTTTGAATAAACTGTGAATGGAAAGCAGACGGCAGGACGGAGGGAGGGGAAAACCAAAGCGACAGAAAGAGAAAGAAAGAAGGGAAACAAATTAATACTCCCAAAGAAAAGAATTAACTTCACCTTTCATCCATTTGGAGACAATTAGTGATACTCAGAAGAATGTTACACCCACCAATGACCAAAGGAAAGGACAGAAAGAGGCACACAGAGCGGAGGAATGCATGCAATAAAGTACACAGAGCTACATATGCAGTGTGTATACATCCATCATGTTTCTGTGCAAATATTGTAGCTGTTCATAGAAGACAAAGGACAAAAGAACGGAGGTTGAAAACAAACAAATGTGTCTGCATATACTCAAAATTGCTGCTTTTGTTGTTGCACGATGAGGTCTACCAAAATCCTGTTTATACTATACGTTTTCTATGTAACCGCTGTTAGATGTATGTCATTGAAATAACTCTTTGACAGTCATTTAAGTTGTCAGCATAACCACAGGAAGAAGAAACCAACACAGTAAAACAAGAGAGGCTTTCTGCACATTTCCTCGCTCGCAGAGGCTATAACTAGATATCACATTTGTTTTTCTGAAGCTGCGTGTTTTCTGTGCGTTTACCATTGAGTTCACATCCCACCAGCTCCATGCGCAGCGTGCAGGCCCTGCGGCAAACCACGGGGATGATGCGGATGTACTGGGCTATGATCGGGGGGTCAAACAGGTTCGTCTTTGTGCTGTCGTTGTCTGTGTTGCCCACGAAAACCTGCAGCACGCGGACAGTAAGTAAGCTGGCGAGAGACACCTGTGAAATCTGCTTAAGACTCTGCAGGAGTGAGTCGTCCAACCTTGTCTCTCCGTTGGCCTTCCACCCTGTAAGTCGTGTAAGAGTTCCCATCAAAGCTGCTCGCCACCTTGAAGGCCTTGATATACTCAGCCGTGCCCATTCGACTGGCTCCCTGAGTGATGATGCCTGTCAGGACGCATCTTCTTCTGCACTATTAATCTGTTATCAACAAGTCAAGCGTTAGTCAGCTTCACAGCTCTCATTGGTAAGATTGCATGACTTTAAAGTGTCCACTCGTCTCACCTCGATCCAGGGGTTCCTGTCGTGGACGGCTGACGTCCAGGCGTTGACGATACCTTGGTTGTTGAGTCGAGCTAACTCCGGGCCCCAACGCTGAAGACCAAGAATGCCGTAGTGCACAGAGGAAGCTGAGATCTGGGACTCCACGATGGCTCCTCCCTCCATCCCCAGAAGAGAAATGCAACCTGGGAAACAGCAGTTAAATTATTTTAGAGAGGTTCATTTACTCCTGTATTTATTTTTGAGTTGGTAAATGTAGTTTGGGCCGCGCAATCATTTTTTAAAATCAAAATACGGACAAGAAGCTGCAACTTTTGATAAAAGATGAAAGAAAACATGTTTGTTTGTTGGTAAAGACCTCAACAAATGTCACATCATTGTCATTTTCATCATTTTCTCACTGAGAATGAAAATTGTGATACAAAAATGATCAATCAACTAGAAACCAAAGTTATATAATTAACAGTAGTTGGTGAACATACGTAGTTGGCACTGCTTCCCAACATATGGTGAGGGACACTGGCAGGTGTAGTCTCCATCAAGATCTCGACATGCCCCTCCGTTGCGACAGGGCTCGTTGACACAGTCATTCACATCTGAAAAACACAACAACTTACTACTTATTTCCAACTCCTCAAACTAACTTGTGACAACAACAATCACAAAAAGACGACTGTTAGAGATGTGCTGCACACCTGCCCAGAGAGAGAACAGAAGGGAGTTTGAGGCAGGTGGAGGATCACAATAGCCTCACTGTGCCTCCAACATACAGTTGGTGACAAGTAGTTTCTCTTAAATCTAACATGATGACAGAAATGACCCTGAGGTCAACAGTGAGGAGACGGGACACTCTTAAAAACAAGTTCAAACGGCTCAGCAGGCTAGGGCTTAAAGTTGTACCGGACACAAGCGGCTGAAACGAGTTTCCTCTGTTGGGTGGCTGCGCTCACTGGGGGAATTATGTGTGCTACATAATCAGTTGTATAGTTGATGATAGTTGTTGTGCTACGACTGGATGAACGTGACACAGCAGATTTCAGGAGGTTATATCCACATGCTCAGCCCACAAACTGTGTCAAGGCCCCGTTTGAGGTTTTCCAGCATTTTCTGTTTCTACTAAAGATCCTGCTGCGCAGATAAAAGTCTTTCCTCCGCGGTAACCATGGCAACACAACAGCTCTGCGTTCACCTCCTGTATCCTTCCAGTCTAACGTTGCGTCCTGTGATGCTGCCTGATCTCCACAAGGTGGCATGCGTGTTGCACAGGAAGATGTCCAGATGGTTTGTCCACATCACAACAACACATTTTTCTCCTTCTGAAGTGAACAGTACGAGCTGCGATCATTCAGACGCCAGACCAAACAACATCACGGACGTTGTTCTTGAGTCCTCGACGGACGCCGACTGGGGTGACTAGCTGATGAGGCAGAAAAGCAGCAGTGCAGTGCTGTTAACGTGTTATAATCCCTTGGTAATGATAGTATTTGCACATACACAGTACATTATGATTTGGTCAAAAACAGTAGTTCTGTCAGTGACAGGATCTTAATGTGTGTTTCCATCTCTTAACCTAGGCACTTAGACAGTCCTCACTGTATCCATCAGGCCCGAGTACAGGTCCGCTCCCGAACAGACCCACGGCTAAACACAATAAAATATATACATACAAACCTGCAGCATTTATGCGTTTATTAGGGTTGTAACACAAAGTTATCTGCATCACTTTAAGTTACAGAAATGTCTGTAACCGAATCATTCAGAAAGTGGGTGTAGTTTAGACAGAAGTTGGTGTAAATGTGCTTCATTTGCATTTGTTTTCTACCGCCTTTTATACTCCTCGTGAAGGAATGTGCCTTCTTTACATCAGAGCTGAAATGGTACAGCGCTTCCCATGCCACTCCGTGGTCACTGGCTAAAGGAGGCCACAGGCCGGTGCCTCCTCCGAAAGAGTTGAAATAAACTCTGTGCCTACCCTTTGTCTGTTTGGCTGACTGCCTTGATAAGACAGGGCTCTGTGGTCTCTCTCTCAGGGCCAAAGCTTGTTTTATTTCTGGTTTTCTCCGTTAGAATAGTCCGTGTGACACACAACGTGACTTAGGCTATCTTAGGTAAGCATAGTGTCCTCGCACACGTATGGATCGGTGATGAATGAACTCATCTGGACACGTAGTGAATCTCAGTAGGTCTAGTAAGGACAATTACTCCCTGCCAAGTAGACACCTCCAGGATTGGGTTGGCATCTACACAGTGATTCACTTGTACGGTTAATCTCCATTCTCCTTCAATAAATAATAAGTGAAAGTCATCAGTGAACCATCTCTCACTTCCTTTCCTCCACACTCCTCATATGTTTAGCTGCAAATAAAATAATATAAGGTTAAAACACCATCGTCCTGTGATAATATAATCATAAAAAGGGTCTCCCTGATGAAATTCAAAGGACACTAGTGGAAAAACACATCAGATCACATGATTATTCATAAATAAACTGTATTTCCTTTGCAGTATACTAATAATTCATTGCATTAGGTCTGCATGATATGACTGATGTTGTCCTGGCTTATTTTACCTGGCTTACTAACCCTGAATAACTCCACCAGACTTCAGAACTAAAGCAGGTGACAAGATGACGTAATGCCACATGGGTCTGTTTAATTCTTGTTCCCGTTAGCACTAAGAGGATTGCTCACAACTTAGAAACAAATGCCTGCATGTCTGTGACAACAACACCGGCACAACGTGGCTAATAATACAGGAGGAGGACCGTGAAATAGAACTAAGTGATGTGCCCTGGAATTATTTTTCACGTGTTTTAACGTGACGTGCATGCACTGAAGAAGTACGATGACCAGAATTTGAGAGTGCTATATCTATATCTCTACTATAAAGCTACTGTCATAGCATTATTCTGAACTCTGAACATCTGTGCCTTTGACAAACATAATATACAGGAGAGGTTCCACCTCATTCCAGCACCTCGACACCAGTCCAGACTATGACGTCTGAGCGATTCAAAATTAGAAAATGTTTGGGAGTCGACGACCAGACTTCACAAACACTACAATTGGTGGTCAGGTTGTGGGCTTTGGGGTGAGATGTTCATTCACAAAAAATGCCTCTTCAGTAACGGCATGAGTCATGACAGTTATATTTTCAAACTATAATAATATGACTGCTGCTCTCAGCAGTTCACGCACATAAATCTCAGCCATGGTTCAGATTTTGATGTCATTCACACTCCAATAATCCTCCATTTTCTTGCCGCTAATAAACCCAAACGTCTGCAGCCAGCTTGGTCATTATATTAAGAGGATATGTCGGAATTCACTTTTATCAAATTCCTGGTCTGATTTGGTCAAGCTGGAGCACAAACAGATGCAGTGTCGGGAACCTGTGTGGGAGGCGGCGTCTGCATGCTAAGAGACTTGGAGTGATCTTACACTAATTAGCCAAACAGAATGACCGCAGAGAGACGCTGAATGAGATCCTTTCATGAAACTGCTGCGCTGACTACACTTCTCATTCACCGCCGATGCTTTGACGGGATGGAAAAACCTCGTGTGTTCACCCTTATAGAGAAATCAGCTGAAAGTGGAGCACTACGCCGCCTACAAGACTTGTCTGGACAAATTTCACATGATATTCGGCCATTATTACTTTTTTGTTGTTTGTCTTGAGTTATTATTGTAGACTGGTCATCTGGTAGTACCAAGCCCAATGAACAAAGAGTGTGAGAACTGTTCTATATAGAGATTCTTCGTCTCTAGTCGCTCCCCATCCAATACCAGACTGATCAAAAACAGATTTTCTTTTAAAAAGTCACATTTATTAGTCTCACTTAATGTTATTTTTTGATTGCTGTTACAAATTCTTTCTATTTATTTTCATATTTGATGTCGGATGTTGGTGACACGATAAATCTGTCCATGTTCTTGAACTGTCACTTGATTCTATGCAAGTAGTGTAGAGTATTGCTGCACTGCTGTCCTTGTCGCTTTGGATAAAAGTGTCAGCTACATGACAAAATGTGGGGATCCAAATAAAGAATATATTTTTTATATCAACACTTTCCAAATTCTTTGAATAAATAGCACGATATCTCCTGAGAAACTGACAAGTTGGTGTAAATGTGTGCACTCAAATGAGAGTAAAATTCAAAGATGTTTGATGTGAATGTAGTGTAGTAGTTGTTTGTGTGCACAGGACAAGTGAAGCAGCTCAGACTCATTAATCACACCCAGACGTGACCTACTGATTTGGCAGTGCGCTCCCTCGAAGCCGGGCTGGCACTTGCAGAAGTACTCGTTGAAAACGTCTCCTCGTCTGGTGGGAGCGATGATCTCGCACGTCCCGTCGTTGGTACAGGGGTTAGGAGTGCAGGGTCCTGAGGGAAGACGGCAGAAAGAAAGAGGTCAATGAAAGTGTCTGATAAATCCGTGCTTCTGGAAAAAATACAAAAAGCTCCTTGTTGATGTACCTGTCTCTGTCACGTTGCAGGTGTCTCCACCAAAGCCATCTGCACAGATACAGATGAAGGGATCTTCTCCTACACCTGTCACGCATGTTCCTCCATTCTGGCAAACATTCACCTCACAGTAGTCACCTGAATAAAAGAAGAAGAACGATTAAAAATTCATCCTACAGCACGTAAACACAGTAAAGAAAGACAGATACTCCCAATGCAGTTCACGCATGACCCATTTTGGCGCACAATGGTGGTGTATTTGACTTGTTACCATGGATACCAGAGATACCAATTCCTCCACTGCAGTGCAGCTACAACACATGTTGCTGTCTCTTGAATGGGGGGGAAACTCTCCTCGCCTCCTGATCTTGTTATGCTATCGTTGCTGCTCTCTCTAACCTACAAGTTTAAGCCACAGCTGAACAGAACGAGCTCACACTCATTCTAGGAAATGAACAAGTTAAGTTTAAGAAAATAAGCTAAAAAAAAGAGATTCATCGCAAACTCTTTCCTGAGAAACATTTAAGGATTGAACTTCCATAAAGTCAGAGAGAACCAGGTAATTGTTAAGCCTAAAGCATATGTAGGTCAAGACACCTATACACAGAATCCTACATTCCCTGTTATTCAATTCATATTTCATTAGACACTCCCTCCCCAGTAAACAGCTTTCAAACTCCACTTTGAGTTTGTAACACAAGCTTTCTGCTCAAACTATCCCTGATGACAATAGCGGGCCTCTCACTGACTGGATAGTACATTGAACAGGTGAAAAACTGTGATCCACTGTGTCTGGCTTGAGTGCCTGTAACAACAGTGGTGAGGCTCAAAGTGCTGAGTCACAGATCCTGGCTGGATCATGAAAATAATAGGAGAAACCATCCAGTGGGAGCGGCAGGGCACCGATTTATGAGTCACGCTATGACTGTCCGAATGACAAACCCATAACTTCATAATGCTTGTGCTTTGTTTTTTTTTTTAAACTAGCCCTCTGAGTCATCAGATGCCACGTCAGAGTCAGCATTCAACATCTGAGCGGCCTCAGGTGGACTTGGTGTCATTTTCTTTAGCAGCTGAGGTCAAAACTTGGAGGACATTTGTGCAATAATGCAGAGTTTGTCTTTATATGTGAGTGTACCAGCACAGTAATGAGGCATTAAAATGTGATATCGAGTATGTAAACATAATCATTTTGCAGATTTTGTAACCACACAGGAAGGAATGTGACGAATCTACTGAGGACTGGGCAGACTGGCTTTGCTAATGAAGTGACACGAAACAACCATTTTGACAAAGAGACGGGACAGTTTATACAGCGGAAAATATGAGTTATAATAAAGTTTTATTTGGTTTAATGACACTGGTTGCAAAAGAGTGCACTGCAAATAAATGTAAGTTTTAGTTAGTCTCTTCCAGCTCTATATTTAATTAACGGGGCCTGTGAGCATGAAAACAAACTGTAAAATAATACTTCGTCTAAAGTATTTACCTGATCTGAAAAGCTGTAAACAAACTTCAAACATGCCACACTTTAATGCAGCCCGCACTGACAACAGAACGTGTCTATGTTCAGGATTAAGAGCTTGCAGGATTAGCCAGGTTACACAGAAGCATGCAGCTCTTTCAGGAATGAGCAGTTACACAACATGACAGGACAGCAGCTCTCAGGACACCTGGAGAACAGCTGACCGACAGGTGAGCAAAGCAATGGGCTGCTGAATGTACACAAACACCATGGTGGCGGAAGAACAGCCACATAATGTACAGACAGTCAAAACTTGGGCGTCTCCAAGTTTAATCCCAGGTTAGCAGCACATATGTGGGTTGAACGAAAGGTGGAGCACAGGCAGGTCATGTTAACTTTAATATTTAATATAATTTGCACAGGATGAGACTCCGTACAGCTGTCCTGAATGGGGAAATTAGCTATAGAGACTCAAACTGCAAAACACTTGTGTCACCGTGTCTCCAAATTTGACTTTTAATCCCTGATTGGCAGCACATTTCTGGGTTGAACTGAAGGTAGGTGAGAGGACAGCTGGGTCATGTTGGCTCCAGCCATGAGCACATATGGTGTTGTTTACCTCTCCATCTGCACCAGTTTTTTTTTTTGTGTGCTACCAGAAACAATGCATTAAAAATGTAAGCACTTCTTATGAGCCCCCTGGAGATGCAGCATCATTACAGTTCACAAACTGTGGGTGGTGCATGCAAGAAGAAAAAAAACACAAGAGCTGGTCACTTGTGCTGACTTTGACAAACCTAGCTCTTACAATATAACCAGAGCTTTGTAATAACAGAGTCTCACATGAAATGACAGAGTAGCCTCACTCACCCTGCCTGACAATAATAACCTGGAATCCTGCGATGAAGGGCTTACAAATTACATATCGACTGTTTTCAGGACTAAAAGTCTTCATTTTGATGGTAGTTTGGTGATTAAAACAGCTATAACTCTAAAGACATCTGGCATGTGGCAGCTCCATTTGATTAGTGAAGAGACACGACCAACCTGTTGCACATCTCCCCCTCTTTTGGCAGTCATGAAAAGCCTTAAAGGCTTCCCATCACCGAGAGGACAGACGGTAGGAAAAACAAAACTGGATCTCCACAGTGAAATGGAAAATAGGACTAGGTGGCACAGTCCAGTGCCAAAGTCTCCTGGTGGAGTTTATGGAAAAAGTGAATGAAGTTTGGTGCTGTGAGTAGAAAGCTGTGAGACACAGACACAAACAAACAAACAGGCAGGAGATTTGATACGTGTCGATGGTTTAAAAAAAACACTTACCTGTGACTGAACTCAGGCAAAGAAGGAGAGTAAATGTTGTTACAGTCGCTGTGATTACATTTCCGGGACGTTTCATATTTGTCTATCCTCACTTTGTTTGTTCTTCTAAACTTCTCACTTGTGCTGCCTTAAAGTGCTGTCGGAAATATGGGGGATCCCGGCTGGACTGTAGAGGATTGGCGGAGTGATAAATGAAGGGAGCCTGGATTTTTCGATAATACCCGAGTTAACGACATGTGACGTTAGAGGGGCGGAGAGCTCGGAGCCATGACAGTAAACAGACGGAGAGTACATGGGACGTTTGCTTTGCATGTTAATTCATTAGTAACCTGTTGTTGGACCTTTGTGCAACTCTGTATTTGTCAAGCTACACCCTTAAAAATAAAAGTTTGAGTTAAAACCTAAAGTAGTTCTTCGTGGTGATCTCACAGGGGAACCTTTGCAAGGAACCTTTTACCTTGTGGTTCCTCAAAGAACTTAACCAAGTTCTTTCCAGAATTTAGTGTAAATAGTATGTGTCCCTTAGTTGCAATATGTAATAATTTGAATTGAAATATTTAATTCACTCTTTCTCAGGCTATGTTACAAGTAACACCATTTTAATATAATAATTAATATGACAGAAATACCCCCCCCCCCCAAAAAAAAAAAGCAAAACAACAACAACAATAACAAAAACAAAAAGAATATAAAATGCCTTAGAATAAGAATCATCAGTGTTTATTATTACAGACATCGTGGGTCCTCTTTCACACAGTCCACCATGTTTCTAGCCCATACACTGGCCCTTTAATGGGATCGCTGTGATTCCGCTTAAAATCTTGCATTTTCTGAAATACTGGTTCCAATAGTCTGCTATGTAGTCAAATGGGAGCTCAAATGTGACAAAGAGGAGGTAAAACGTGTTGTCCAAAAACACTGAAATCGTGGGTCCAAACAGGAAAAAAATCAGGAAGAGAAGTGCACCTTTCCATCAGAGTAGTTTTGGTTCTTGAACTGGTTTCAGGACAACAGCAAACAATAAAGGAATATATATATACCAGGCTGTAAACATGTTTATTTCTGCTGTGAAGGACATTTTAACATGGGGACTTATTGAAATTGGCTTGATCTGTAGCCAGCCTCAAGTGGATGTTTGAGGAACTTCAGTTTTTGGCACTTCTGCATTGGCTTCGCATTCACAGAAATTTGAGGACCCCCTGAGCATGAGCATGTGAAAGCACCACTACCCACCTTGACAGGGTAAGTGGGTGAGGTTCTGGATTAGCCCCTTGCATCATTAGTGGGTTATTCTGGGCAGGTGAAAATTAAAATATCTGTAACTCAGAATGACAAATATTAAAGGGAATAATGGTCAGCTTTATCTTGTGAGGTCTGGAGGAACAGCATGTCCCAATATCACATTAAGAAGAGAACAAGCGTGAAAATTGGAGTGATTTAACAATTTGTTAGGCCTTCTTTGAATTAAGCCTTGTGGGAAAACTCTGTATTTGACCCTTGCCAGGTATTTAAGAACACAGCAGGCAAAGAGGAGCTTAACCAGCTCCAGTTTTAAGGCCTCTATTTCTTTTGGTGAAGGGCACCGACTGAGTAATAACCCCAAACATTAGGCTGTCATTATTTAACTCTTTATATCTTTTTATACAGTGTGTTTCAAATAATCACAAAATTGTCAACAAAATAGTGTAGTGCATTTTAGGCTTAATTAAACTTTATTTGACTGTTTTACAAATTGTTCATCACTTCAAAGCATCAGTTAAACTCTGTCGCCATCAGGTGGATATTATCCTGTAATTGCATCCACTCGAGTAGCACTCTGCTGCAGGCCAGTTAAGTCTTATTTGTCACTTTAAAAGATGTGTCTAATTAAATATCTAATTAAAAAGCAGCATGATATGTATACAGTAAGTAGTTCTTTATACTGTCATTGGTTAGCACTTGCAAATTTATACTTGCCTTATGCTGCCATAACACTTTATGACGCCCCAGGGTAAAGAGACTCATTCTGTGACAGAGGCTTTATGGATCAGTCACTGATATGTTAATGTGTGTACATTGTGTGCACAACATATACTGATTCACTGACTAAGATAAGAAGGCTGACATTTTTGCACAAAGTTACTGTCCATAGTTTATGTATATTTTTCCTTTGTATACTTTTTTTTACATGGATAGAACGATATGTTCTGTCCTCCCTTAATTCATTTGGTCACTATAAGCCTATCTACCTCATGCCATTTTGTGTTTGCAATACATGTAACAGCGGCTGTAAGAGAAGAATTTCCCCTCGGGGATCAATAAACTACTCTAAAGTTGAGCGAGGAATTTAAAGTGAAACACCAGATGTATGTTCTGATAAATAAATCATAAAAGATCTCGTTGCCAGTAAATTATAACTGTGTCTGCATTACACTACGAGGTTGAAATGTTACATAACAGGTTTCAGCTCACGTTCCTGTCACGTTTGGCAACAATACTTAAATACTAATCCATCCACAAGGAAATGCTGTAGAAATATAAAGATCGGGATATTGGTTGCAACATTTATTTATGTATTTTTTGTCAAAAATGCGGTAATTTAACGAATTATTTTTTTACTCCAAAACGGTCATTAAAATGTTGTTTGGCTTAAAAACACGTGTTTTAAATAAAATAACAAATAAGATGCATCATAACAACAAAAGAAACGTAAGAAATTAACGTTAATTAGCCTTAATTAAGCTTAATAAACGTTATATAGAGTTGTGTTGTGAATGACAGAGATAAAGGGGGCGTGGAAACGTAACTGACAGTTGACGCATCGTCGGCCGTTTAACCAATGGGAAGGCCGCTCGCGATTCCAGATTCTTCTCGGAAGTGGAATTGGAGATGTCGGAGCTGCCGTTGCTGCAGCAGCTAGTCGTGGCTAGCATCGGCTCAGTGAGGCAGAGGGCGTTATAATAATAATAATAATAACACCCATCAGACAGCCATGCTTTAGAAGAACAGGCAACGAAACAAACAGACAGACGAAATGCCACGAATATAAAGAAGGCTCGTCGCTTCTTTAAAGCAACACGGGAAGTTGATTCATCCACCAACACCACCACTACGGAGGAGCCGAGGCAAGTAAGCTAAAGATGCTGCTGGGTGCTGCGGTTTGTTTGGTGACCGTGCTATCAGATGATGCCGCCTCGTTAGAACGATAATTAACGGCAGGATAACGGACTGGTTGAAACGTATATTCTTATTTGAAACTTAAAATAACGTCTGTTTTTTATCGTCATTGTGAAGTTAATGCGCCAAATTATTAAAAGGGTGCTCAGCGAGCGAGCTCATCCAAAATGGTTTTTCATTTTCTGGACCCGGTGGGGCGAACGAAGATGCGGAGAGGAGAGAGAGAGAAGGGGGATTGTTGGCCTGCTATTAGACAAACAAAACACAGACTACAGTTGTGCTGCTGTTGTTTTAAACAGATATACGCCATATTCATAACCGGCTGTTATCTAACTCCCCTTAATGTATGTGCCTTTAAACTGCTCTTCGGCTTGTTGTGAGTCGTGACAAAGAATGAGGAGCTAATATTAGCAGCTACTCTGAGGCCAAATTGGATCGTTTATTAAGTGACACAGCTTATAACGAGCACACTTTCCTCTTGGCGTTAGCCAGACACTACTGTCAGATATGCTTACTGGATTTTGTCGAGCATTAGCTGCCGTGTGGATGTGAGGCATGGTGATCTATGCAGCAGGCACCATGTCTCTTTGAGGCTTGAGATCATGTTTGTATAAATGTATTACTTGGCTGTTCTGTAGGTGGTAATCCGATATTCAGAGTGGTGGTGACCGCAAAGCGTGATCAGGTATCAGTGAAAGCTTTACTGATACCTGATGATAAAGTGTTATTATTAACAGTATGTGTAATATCATTATTAACAGGGTTGGTAGATAGCATAGGCATTATAGCTTCATATAGTAAGATCATATGGACAGATGGGTGAAAAAAAACAACATAGTGTCTTAGTATGTTGTCAGTCCTCAAGTATTTGAACTCTGCTTGAAACATTTGGTGGTGGAGAGCGCCGTCTCCCAATTGTGTTGACATCTGATGACTGTGAAGATATAAAAATATGATTTTCATGCGCCTCAAAGCATTCAGTAATCCCTCGCAGCCATCAGCATTTATTGATTGAGTGTTTCTCCACCCGTTTTATTCAGTTGCCATGATGTCTCTGGAGCTTGTTTTAGGTCAAAGTGTTAAGCAGTAACACATTCAGGTCGACTGAATGTGTTGGTGACTCATGGTCTTAACACCAGTCAATTATAAACCGCATTATTAACATAAAAATGTAAGTACATGACATAAATGTTTAATACTGTTTTTACTTGATAAATGACACACTGTTGTGGTGACAGCATGTTCACTTCATCTAGAGACAGTTTATGGCAGCACATTGAGCCGAGCTGGCATCATAAAGACGCTGTAGTCGATGCGTTTAAATCACACTTGACACACTTTAAGGATATGTATCATCTGTTTGTCTTTAGGTTTGACCACATCACTGTGACTTCACATATTCACACTTTTGGAACAAGCTGTTATCGGAGGCTAACTTGACCTTAAAGTGTAAGTGCAAGTTTTGTTTTAGCTTTGTGTATTGTATCATCATCCTTACCCGTGGTAACAACACTGGGTTACAGCGAATGATCATATTATGGTAGCTTTATGTGGCTGTTTGATTATCACAATGTGAAACAATGGCATATATTTTCGTGAAGTCCTGCACCACAACTTCTCATTTTTTGTGGTAATGAGATACTGCGGCCTTTTAGCGCTTTTCCTGTTCTGTACAGTTCCTGTTCTTTATTCTGCTATTTCACAGCTGAGATGACTTTTTAAATACTTTGCACATATGTGTCTTTTTTAAAACCCTGTGGTGCATTGCATTAGAAGTAATGTTATTCAGTCCAGAATCCGTTTGCAGAATGTATTTATTATAATCATTTAAAGTATTATCGTCTTTGTAGCAAGGTCTCCTATTGGTATGTCATCATCTGTAATGTAATTAAAGTGAGTGTATTAAATAACTGGCTGTGCTTTATCTGACTGAGTTGCTCTCTCTCTCTAAATTCCCACAGATCTGTTGCTACAGCGCCTTGGGCACCGAGAGGATTATTTAGGTCAGCCAGACATCATCAGATATTTCTCTTTTCACATTCCTATGCTTTATTTCATCTCTGACTTAATCACACAACTCAAGGAGTGGAGTGTAGAGTGGGTGCTTTTAATGTTTGATACTTAAACAATGAAACAGTTCTGAAGTCGTTTTCAGTCTGTTTTCAATTTATTACTGCTGTTAAAAAATGTAGGTAGGTACATTTGTGTTTCACAAAGAAATGTACTGAAAGAAATGTGGTCCACTGTTTTTGTGTTTCAGAATAATCATGAATCCCCACGAGTCAGACGTGCACACCATCTCTCCCTGAGCTGCCGGCCATGTTTGACGGCATGAAGCTGGCGGCGGTGGCCACGGTGCTCTACATCATCGTCCGCTGCTTGAACCTCAAGAGTCCCACTGCGCCCCCGGACCTCACCTACCAGGACACAGCCCTCAACCGCTTCCTTCTCAAGTCCTGTCCTCAGCTGACCAAAGAGTGAGTTCCCAGCTCTGTGTCTGTCACTCAAGGCATTACCATGGAAATGCTTATCGGCCATCTGGGGCTGCAGGGAAGGTAGCAGTTTGTCTGGCGGTGGTCCCATCTGTTGTCAGTGTTCCCGAGTGTGCCACATGTCTGTACTAGAGATTTCTGGCTTTAACATCAGGCCTGGCATGAATTAAACACCAGGCTGTATTTTCAGGGTTATCCCAAAGGTACGCCGGGTTTGCCACTCCTGCATTAAAAATACAGACTCATTCACTGCAGAGCAAAGACATTTGCATGTATGGTGAAGGATTTGAATCTTCCATCTGGATTTCTAATAACTGATGCAAACCAGTGGTTGTTGGTACGGGGCAGTGGGAGGCATGTATTCCCTGTGAAAGCTCTGATGTCCTATAATTCGTGGATGAGCGTCACTGTCCATATCCCGTGGTCTGCTGGTGTTGTAATACTCCATAATAACTTTCAGCTCTGTAGGGCAGCTCTCTTGGTGTCTGCTTATATAACCAATTGTTACTGAGCCCTTTGTCTTTCAGCTGCAGTGTCAGTAAATATTAACGCTACACTGATGTTTACATTTCTGTCTGGTTTGTTATCATTCCCTCCCCGAGCTGCCATATTTTGCTCTACAAAAATGTGCGTAGTTGAGCTCCGATAATTGAAGTCCTGGAACCCGTCGGCACTGTGGATACTGGTGTCCTCATCATTCTGTGTTGTTGAAGTCAAGTTTGTAGCTCATAATGACATCCTGCGCCGTTGCATAACAGAGATCAATTACACAGTGGAAAGCATAGTACGGATGTTGTTAGGTTAAAAGAGTCAACGGCACTTTTGTTTGACTGAAATTGGAGACATGCACACCAGAGTTTTAGCTCACACAGAGGTGCGTTGGAGGTACGCTGAGGTACATTATAGTTTTAGTCTTTATTGATCTTTACACTGGAATTGTTTGGTGTTTCCCCAGCTTGCTAATATCAGACTCCTGGACTTTGATCTGGACTTCAGATTGTTGCTTCATCAAACCACACTGATGCGTCAGTTTCTGTTACATAATAGCTCTGAAAGGCAACAACACATAGACGCTGTAAGAGAAGGTGACATTTACCGCTCCGAGAAGCAGACTGTAGTTCAAATGCAAACACTGCTGATTGTCAGATCACAACAGATCAGAACCTGCTATCATTCCCAGTGTAAACAATAGTAATATTTGATATGTTTTCAGTTATTATAAGTCGAGGAGGCACACATTTTTATCTTCCATCAAATAGTAAAACTCCTGTGTACCTGTAATTTGAATTGTCAAAACTGTCCTCAGCCAACAATGCTGTCTCTGGCTGTAGCAAGCTCAGTTGCCTGTGTAGAAGATCTAAGCTGCTTTGGTACCATGTCATGCCAGCTTGACAGGAAGGGGACTAAATAACGCTCCAAAGTTAGGCTCAGTTTTGATGTTCAAAGGCGTCCCTCGACCTCTCAACTCACGGTATCTGAATGAAGATGGGTTCTCTGGTTATCCACAAGTCTCCTCTTTACAAACATGTCCACTTCATGCTAATCCCACACAGCTTTGGGCAAGAACCATGCAGTGTTTGGATGCAGCATACCTGTTTTATTTCCGCCTAGTGTATTTGGATATTTCTGCATACCACTACTAGATTTACATAACTTAGATATGACTGGAAAGCTGAGACTCCAGTGGATTGAATGAGCCCAATTGTATTCATGTGTGATGATCTCCATAGTATCCATTTCATTTTTGGAAACTTGACTTGCTGTATGAAATGACCTATTGTGACCTTTGGCATAATCACACCCTCATGAAACTTCACAACCACAAATTACAGGCACTGGACGGTGTGTGGCTTTCCTGAGTATATTGGCAACAAGGGGGTTTCTGAACAATTTCCAGAAGAGAAGTGCTTGTCACGCAATACTTGCAGGAAGCTCCAAATTTCAAAAGGTTTTGATACCAAAACACAGCACCATCTTTCTTCTCAAGGTCTCTGTGTCTTAATAGGATATCTTGCAAGGATTTTTGACCTTTTTTTTCCAGTTTTCAAGTGGAAAAAAGTGTTTAATCTTGCCCCAAATCTGTTTAACAAATGCTATGAACCCAAACATGGCTGCAACAACTTTCAATATTTGAAAGCCTTCAACAAAACACAATGTTTATTACTTATTTATAACCATAAAAACAAACAATGCTGACTGAGCTGCATCTCTTAAGGTTCCCAGCTTTCAGATTATGTCTACCACTTGATGTATATACACAATCTTGACCTGCTATGTCCCCGTAAACACCCTAAAAGAGACAAAAATATGTTTATTATAAGTGGGAGTGGATTGGAAATGTATTGACCAGAGGAAAAATACCAGCAGTGATTTAAGCTGTTTGTGTTTTACATTGCCTCCCATTGGTGGACAGCGTGTTTATCCTCCGTCCACCTTACAACATCGAGGTTATCCTCTTCCTGTAGTCATAGATTAAGCCCACAGAGCGCCTCCTAGAAACGTGTAGGCTGATTACATTTTCACCTAATGGAAGTAGTCTGCTTTTTGATTGACAGTCCTCTTATGTAAGAGTGTACTTTCTAGGTAGGCAGTAATTGTTGGAGCCACGGTGAGATATGAGGCAACGCAAGGTTGAAGGGTTGTGTAACTCTTTCTGTGTGTTTTTGTCCGTACACAACAAGCGTCCACGTTGTTTCTGTGCTTGACTTTACAGTTATGCTGATTTTGTTTATTTCATCCTATCACCTCCCATGGTGGATTCACACTTCACTGTCAGCAACTCTAATAAGAAAACAATCCAGATAGGATGTTATATAACTGAAGGAAAGTGAGAAAGAGGCAATCAAACGTTTGCCAATGTCATTTCTAAACACAGGTTGGTCTTTAACTGAACCTCTAAACCCTCAAAAACTCATGAAAAGCGGACAAATAATTGTCCCTGCTGCTGTCCCTGCAGCTTTTATTATGAGCTTTGATTATAATATGGCGTTGATGTTGCCTTCCGTTCTATGAGGCAGCTGAAAAAACAGCACTTAAAAGGGTTTTCCTGTCAAGTTGTTGTTATGGTCTCAGTGCGGAATAAAGATGGTGATTCGTGATAATGCACAACACAAAGCAACAACATTTCAAAGGGATATTACGTAATCCCGAGACTCCTACAGATAACTCCTACAGAGGTGTCTCTGCAACTCAAGTGCACATTCTCAGCATAACTTCTCAAAACATAGCAACAGACTGACGTTAAACATTGATGCACGTCGAAGCCACATATGTCTTTGGATGCAAACTATGCACCTGAGTGTTCATGCCCGTGTGCCTGCAATTACCACCGATGCAAGTGTATCTGCATCTGTGCATTACAAGACTGAGCTCATATGTCTGGATCAAATTTAACAGCGGAGTCCGATTTTGTGTTTTTCAGGTACATTCCTCCCTTGCTGTGGGGTAAGAGCGGTCACCTCCAGACAGCGCTGTATGGCAAACTCGGTCGGGTGAGCTCACCGCACCCCAGTGGAGTGAGGAAGTACTTACCCATGCAGGATGGGGCCACTGCAACCTTTGACCTCTTTGAGCCAATGGGGGACCATCGAACAGGAGGTGATACACTTGATCTTCACCCACATTTTGTTTTTATTGGTCGCTGCTAATTTTACGATAGCAACCGATACGATACTACATATCGTACGATACGATATTATATATTTTGTAGTACTTGTTGTAATTCAGTTTCTTTATATTGTAATTCTACTACTGCTACTTTTCTCTAGTCTGTTCATGCGACACCTCAAAGAGGGATCCCTCCTCTGCTGATCTTCCTGAGGTTTCTCACATTTTGTTGTTCTTGTCCAATTTAAGGGTCAGACGTAGAGGATGTTGCATGCTGTACAGATTATAAAAGCCTCTGAGACTGCGGCTATGTACCCTCACAGCTACTTCCTGGATACATCTGTATAATCTAATGTGATCCAACGTAACAACTCAGCCATGAATTCTACTTTTACAGAGATTACCATTGCAGTTACTCCACCTCTTTATAAATGTGGGTCCACTCTGACTCTGGAAGTATCTCATTACAAGTTTCCATTTGAAGTCCCTCCAAGCTTTGTAAAATTAAATTCACGGCAGACCTATTGTATTTCATGTTAGATTGCACAGGTCTATCTAATGAAGTGGCCGGTGAATGTAGATAAACTTGACTGGAGATACATACAAACAGACCGATGGAAGTAAATTCACTAGTGATATTATGTCCAGCTTTAAATATCCGTCAGGTCTTGCAGTTCAGCTGTGATCATGCAGATAAAACAAGTCATTAATCTTGAAAAAAAAACATGTTTATGATGCTTTTCTGCGAGGGCCGATCATTCTTTGAATGCCTCAGCTGAACTCTGACCCTACTACCTCTTCAACTTTGATCTTGTGATCCTCTTAATAGGTTTAAGACTCACATGATTCCCAAAAAAGTAGCGTTACTATTTCCATTCTGTTTTTGCGTAAGCTATATTTAACAAACTGCCTAATCCTTTATTTTGGATTAGCTGCGGCGCTTTGCCTCGCTCCTTTTTTATAAATACACTGATGTGCTCTTTAGGACAGTGACATACATCTTTGCTTGCGTGTTTCTCACTGGCAAATCGTCTCTCCGATCCATCTGCCTGTTTCACCAGATGACATCACCATGGTGATATGCCCCGGTATTGGTAACCATAGTGAGAAGCATTACATCAGAACCTTTGTGGATTACGCTCAGAGGGACGGTTACCGATGCGCCGTGCTGAACCACCTAGGAGCTCTTCCCAACATCGAGCTGACCTCTCCACGCATGTTTACCTACGGTGAGATCGAGGAGCTGACTGACTGTATCATAATTTGTGCCTCTCTTGAGCACAGCTGAAACATTACTTAAAAAAAAAAAAAGATTCTTTGGTGGCACCTTGACCTCATTTTTATGTAATCTGGTATAGTTAAAGGCATTTTAAATTAAATTCTTCATCTTTTCAAGGTAAAAAAGGCCATTAAAGTCCCTTGAATTATAGACATGATTTCTGACCTGAGCTTATTTAAAAGGTCTGATCGAGACACAAATTTAATACCCTGAGCTGAAGGCACCTTCAGCTGGAACTGCTGAGCACAGAAAAACACTCCGTCCCTCAGGGGCGTTACGTATTGATCGTTTCTTCCCGTTTTCCCCTGTACAGGGTGCACATGGGAATTTGCATCCATGGTCGGCTACATTAAGCGGACGTATCCTCAGACCCAGCTGGTCGTGGTGGGCTTCAGTCTGGGAGGGAACATCGTATGCAAGTTCCTGGGCGAGAACAGGACGAACCAGGAGCGAGTGCTGTGCTGTGTCAGCGTCTGTCAGGGGTACAGCGCTCTCAGGTGGGTTGTTGTCCTCTCGTCTCTTTAATTAAAATACATTGCATCACCCAAGTCCCTTTATAACACCGGCACTAAATATAAATGAAGCTCAGCATAATGCCACAAAATGATTAGTGCTTGCATAACGTAATCACGTGTTTAGTCTCGGGTCTATTTAATCGTCCAGCGATTCATCTTACTCGATAAATGACCTTTTTTTTTTTTTTGCTGAAGTCAAACATTGAAGAGCTTTTTCAGCCACATAGTTGTGTGGGTGGTTTGTGTGTTTTCTATATTATGCATTTTAGTTTAAATCTCTGGAATGAACTGAACTGACTGTCCAGAAGAACTCACTTTGTGGACTTGTGAATCACGCTGGACAAACAAACGAATTACAACAGTGTTTTTAAACCACTAGTGCATGCTGGTGTTAGAGTCGACACTGCACTCTGTGTTCATGTCGGATCGAGCCACACCTTTTTATGTTTTTAAATGCAGCCGGCGTTGGTAGACAGGCTGCGTCTGTTAAAGTCTGTTGTGTTGGAGAGACCTGTGTCCAAACCTAAACTGAGCGAGAGCTGGAGCTTCCTCTTTTCCACAAACAATATGATTAATAAAATTATACCTTTTGATTATTTTTATAGTTTTATTTCATCCCAAAAGATGCTAAAAGACTAAGTAACATTGTATCTAATGGTCAGTACTTGTTAAGTATCTTTTTGTTGGTGTGTTGGTTCAGCCGGTCTCTGTCAGTGAGCTGCATACTAATGCCTGACACCATTGCTGCTCTCCACACCAGCGTGGCTCTTTGTCCAGAGGATTACACAGGACATTTGGTGTGTTGTTTGGAATGCAGACAGGCTGCACAAAGCTGACTTCCTGTGTGTTTGTCTTTTATTTCTCAGAGCCCAGGAAACATTCCTACAGTGGGACCAGTTCAGGCGTTTCTATAACTTTCTCATGGCTGACAACATGAAGAAAATCATCCTCTCACACAGGTATCACATGTGATCCTGCAGGTTTCCCTAAAGTTTTTCATTACGTTCTCTCCTCATGTCGTCTACTTTTATTAGATAGCCGTCTAATGTCAGATGTCAGATGTCAGAAAACTATGGCTCTCCTTATAGTTACAGCAAAGAGGTTTTCATTTTGATCACAGTTATTTTGAGATTGTTTTGGACCGTACAGGCAGATTACAGTCACATCAACTGTGCAGCAGGCCAAGTTACACTTCAGTGTAAGGGACTGTATGAAAATTATTGTATATGATTATTTTTTTTGTTTGAAAAAAAAGATCAAATACCAGAGTAATCAAAAATATTATTCTCTGATATTAAATGTTACATCTGGACTTTGTTTGAAAATTGCAGAGAAAAGTAAAATACTTCATGATTCAGTGCCCAAATACACATGACTAAACATTTTGTCTCTTAGTTGTAAAGCACATGTAATGGCGGTAGACTGACTGCAATGTCAAAAAACTGAGACATATTGTTGACTAACTGCACTTTCTAAGGCTGTAGGTTGGAGGTGATGTTGTGCAAAATGGTTCTACTGGTCCGGCCTGTTTGAGCTGAGATCTGTGTGGCCCATGAACTGAAACTTAAACATTACGTTCAGCCTCACTCCCCACCACGATCATTTTTATATACTCCCTTACTGCATTTGGACTAGTGGTTGAGTAGTTTACTGCACACTGACAAGTCATTGATTTCAGCATGTTTTATGAATAATGCTTATGTTTATGTGTGTGTGTGTATTTTTTACATATTACAGGCACAGTCTGTTTGGGGGAAGCTCAGTCAAAATGATAGATGCAGATCTCAGTCGGCTGTACACAGCGACGTCTCTCATGCAGATCGACGATAACATCATGAGGTATGTGGAGGAACGAGTCAAAGTAAAATCAGTGAAAGTCCCAGCTCTCAGTGTTGTCGATGTAGTAGTAGATTGTCCTTATCTTTCTACCTGAGCAGTAATGTTTATTCATTTGTCACTTTATGAAGAATGTGACATACCTGTGATGTTTTTGTAAAGTGGAATCATTTAACGACGCTTCCTCTTTTTGGGTTTCAACAGAAAATTCCACGGCCACAGCTCTCTCAAAGAGTACTACGAGAAGGAGAGTTGTGTACATTATATTCACAATGTAAGAACTGCTTTCGACACGCACCTCACCTCACTTCATTATGTTTGATCTGTTTGAATATTCATGGATTTTTATCGTTTGTTTTTCCAGGTACAGGTGCCACTGCTGCTAGTGAACTCCGCAGATGATCCGCTGGTTCACGACTCACTGCTCACCATCCCTCGCACACTAGCAGGTAACTGATAGCGTGTCCGGGAGCCAAACTTATTTGTTTAGATCTCGCACATTCTCTGAATCACTATTGTTTTCAGTAATTGGCGCAGGGAGTGCGGTTGTGTGGTATTTTACATGTTCGTTTGGTGTCAGGATTTTAAAAAAGAGGCAGAAAATGGAGGAAAAAACACTCAAACTAAATATTTAATACTGCAAAAATAAATCTCCATACAGAGCAGCTCTTTGTCAGGTAGTATCTGCAGACGACCTGTGGCACATATTAACAGTTGATCCTCTAATAAGTCATTGGCTTTTTTAAATAGAGCAGGTTTGTTCTGTCTGACTAATAGCTGCAGTTGACACCCCCACAGTCAGTTCTTGAAAAACAGATCTGCAGTCTCTAAAGGCCTGACCGGGACGGGGTGTGGCACAGAGGTCAGGCTCATGAGTAATGTCTCATGGTGCGTTACAGCAGCTGTCGCTCTATCTTTGTGATGTGTCCGCAGGTTCGCAGTGTTAAAGATTTTATTCCAGAGAGTCCGAACCTCATTTCACAAATAAGGAGAGGCGATCTACTATTTGACTGCTTCCACACGTCGTACTGTTTATCTTTCCTTCTCCTCCTCGGCCTGGGCTATATTTAAACTTACTGACCACTTTTTTGGAAAAGGAAAAACCCACATGTAAGAGTGTGTGTGCGTGTGTGTGTGTGGGTGGATGAATCCTGGCTGGAAGAACATACATGTGTCTCTGGAGAGCAACACTTACTGAAAAGAGGATCAGCTGCCCCTTTGCCCTAAAATGTGATACAGTGAGTCAGACACGCGACTTCCAGGAGGGGACAGGACAGAAATACACCCACTGTACTGACGTGGTGATGTAATTAGCTTAGATTAGAAACATGCGATAAGAAGACAGTTATGTGGAAGTTTCTCGTTGACCTCTGATTTCTAGTGTTCATAGGTTGTTGTTGTTTATTGCATTAGAGCACTGTTGGGGAAAGTTCAATGAGTGTGACTTCTGCACCGAGCAAACAGGTTTTATGAAGACGAATAAAACAAAGAAAAGCCTCAAACAGTAATTTAGTGTCATGCCATGTGAAATGTAAGCGTGTGTGTTTGAATGCCACCTGTCACTCAGACGGTGGCTCCGCGTCTACGCGAGCTCTGCGTTGTCCCAGTGCAGCGTCGCAGCTGTCAGGAATAGCGCACAGTGGCGAGAGCCCTGTGGGATCTTAATCACTAGTCAACCGCATAAGGCTCACCCACTAACCCAGATAAGAGCAGGAGAATAAATCCTTTCCAAGAGAGTGGTCTCTCTCTGTGCTGCAGCACTTTGCATAGGTTCACACTGCAATCAGGAAGAGATTACTGCTCTGTCTGCAGAGGGTGGAGATGGCGTGCTTTCAGTATGAATGGATTTTCTGCATCTTGCTATATTTAGACCGTAGAAAAACACAAATGTAGCGACAGTAGTCAACACCCGTCTGTCTCTAAAGGAGAGTTTTGGAACCTGGCGTCTGGGTGTGTGGCGCTCAGTACTGTCTTGTCAGTTGTCGGTGATTGCGTGGCCAAATGTATGTAGACACCTGAACCTCACGCCCATATGATCGTTGAACATTTCCTGCACAAACAAAGAGCGTTAACCTGTTATGCCCGACGGGAGTGCCAGCAAATCTATTTTTAAATGTCCATACATATTTTAAATAATTTGTATGGACATAAGTCAAAAAAAAATTGGATTGTAACAGTGTTAATGCTCTGCTACAACAGCGTCCGCTCTCGCGGGAGGACCAGCACTGATGCTGGTTGATCAGTCTGCATTTCATGTTTGATGGGGGTGAGTTCAGGGCTCTGTGCAGGCTCAGTGTCTGAGAACAACACTAACCATTCAAATGCTGACGTTTTATTGATTGTGGTCGTTGCCTAGTTGCCTCTTAAACATACCAGCCAGAAGTTGACTCACGCTGTTATCTGTTTGACTATGCAAACACACCCTCGCTATCTATAACCGGCATAAAATAATCTAGCCCATATTTAGACATGTTGGCTTTCAGATACTGATGAGTACGCGCGGCGCAGAAGTCTAATTACTGTGTGACGTGTCGCCCCTTTAGCAAAGAAGTCCAACGTGATCTTCTCCCTGACGCTACACGGAGGCCACCTGGGCTTCTTCGAGGGCGCGGTGCTCTTCCCTCAGCCCCTCACCTGGATGGACAAAGTGATTGTGGGTTACGCCAACGCCATGTGCCAGTGGGAGAAACAGAAACCGCCGTGCCAAAGCGCACACCTGAGTGAGAGCTCCTGCACAAAGGAAAAAGCTTAAACGTTTTGACCTCTGTATCCATCTCACTCCCCCCACCCACACCCCCTCACCTTTCACCCGACCACCCCAGTCCAAGCACTGAGGAGACACCTGAACTAAACCTTAAACTGCTCTCTCTTCTTTGCCTTCTCCTCTGGTGCTACTCGCCACTCCTGACCTAAACTTCTCCCACACATCTCCACGCCTTCACCCCCCCCGACCCACTTTGTAATCACCGTCACCTTACGGTATGTGAAGGAACAAAAACAACGAACTGCCTTTGTGCTCTTTTCCGTTTTCGAGGACTTTGAATTCAGAGCCGGAACACTTTGTTTCTCTTCATGTACGCGGCGACAATGATCGAGACGTCAAAGTCGAGCCGACGGGAGAGCGCCACTTTAGAGTAGCCCAGTGAAAAACAAGAGCACACAAGAAGCCTCCAGCTACTGTAAACAAGGACCGTGCTGCAGTCAGTGCCCAGTTTACGGCACCTGTAAAGAAGCTCACTGCTTATCACCGCCAAGGCCCTATAGCCTAGTCTGCTGTCTTAACCAACACAGCACCTTTGTAGTATGTACGTATGTATGTATGTAACTCACAAATGTAGTGTCTGTGTGAGTCTGTGTGCGCCTGAGAGTTAAAGACCCGTGACGGAGCATGTGATCTTTGTGTTTGGTAGGAGCGATCCATATTCTCTGTTCATGGCCCTTATAACGTTTGTTCTCTTTTCGGGTGAACCGTTGCTCTGTTGTTTGTAGAAAATGTACAGTAGAAAATCGAAGTATTACGGTGGGATTTTACACATTGTTTCCAGCTCGTGACATCCCTCTGGCACTTGCGCTTGCCGCCTGAACTGAAAAGTGTTCAGTGCTTACAAGAGATGACCGGGGATCAACCCCAGAGGGGATCCGCGCACATTCCCACAGTCGCATTTTATCACTTTGATTCAGTGCACTTTACACCCTGTATGACACAATCTTTTAATTCTATTTTCCATCGCTTGTCGAGGCGCAGGTATGGAGGTTATCGGTTGGTTTAGCTCTCCTTGTGACCGAGAGGACGAAATGGAAGGGAGCGAGGACGATAGCGAAAAAGTTAGATGACTCGAGTGTTCCCCGTGTGTCTTTTTGTCTTGCGTCTTTGAGCCCTCTTACTCTATCGTCAGCCTTTGATCAGCTGCAGGTCCAGCCAAGACTCCCGATATCCTTCTCTCACCGCTCAGACGCGGACCTGCCAGCACCCGCGTGGAGCCTGTAAACACCCAATCTGGCGCAAACATGTTAAATTTTTCCAGCACAGCCGGATTTAGAAAATTCAGCCGCCGCTCTGGTGGGAAAGTTCAAGCGGCGTGAAGCTGCTTTATAATCTGAGCTGTGAGGTGTGATGAGTAGGAGGGCAGAGGATACCAACTCTAAACCAAATGTTTTATTTCAGTGTATTATTTGTAAAATACTGGTGATTGTTCTATCGTGTAATTAGATGGAGAATACTGCATGCAAGAAAGAAGAGGCCGATTTTAATGCGAGGGGATTTTTTTTTTTTCGGTTTCAGAAGACGGCATTGAAAAGCTTTTCTTCATTTTCTTGACTGGCTTGAGCGTTAAGCAGGGCTGGACGTGTCTTGATAAAATCATACTGCAATAATGGGACCTGTGGACTTTCCAAAAACCTGAATCTCGTCGTAAGGGCTTAGGAAGCTTCTTCCAGTCCAGCCAAGTTATCCGTCGTCTGAAACCTGCTCCTGAACACTGTGATGAGACAGACGGATGTTTGAAACAATGAAGGGATATCTGACAACAGCCCTTTGCTGCCTCACGTGTGTGTTATCAGCCTTGGGTTTGATAGTATTTGCATGCAGTAAAGTTTATTTAAGTTGCAGGAAGGCCGGCAGCGCACCAACAATTGAGGCTAAACATCTTTTTTTTGTTTGTTTGTTTTCACTCAAACACGAGGAACATCACGTCCGTTCTTGACCTTTTCAAAACGGTTTTGGTCAGTGCTACTGTAAAAGTGATTCTCATCACTGCTGAAATCAACTCAACAGTTCATGAATGTGTTGTTTTATCTGTCTTCAATTTAACCTCCTGTTCTTGGAGATTATTCTGTGCAAATACTATAAAATCCAGGGATTAATCTCACCAACGCTCGGTGGGGTAATGTCACAAAAAAAAAGGGACTCACCGATCCAGCTTTATCCCTCTCAACTCAGGGTATCTGCCAGTATCAGTCCCCGATTTGATACCAGTGCCCTCTTTCGTCTCGCATTTAACATCCTCATTGTGTGAAACTCATTTTATGTACTGTAAGTTAAAGTGAGACCGTGGCAGTAAGTCAGCAGCCCGCCGTGACTGAATCCATCAAACCGAACAGAAGATTGACGACGGTGAAACTTTACTTAACGTGGCCGATATCTGATCCAGTTAGTGTTTGGGTCGGCGTCTGCCTGAGCCGCCGCCCCTTCAAGACTTTTCATCCTGCAGTGTTCAAACCACAAATCACCGTTGCCATCTGTCGTCAGCGAGACCAAACTACAACTGCCAGTCATTCATGGCAAACGCCCCCGCTCATTTTAACCTGCGGAGAGATTATAATACGGTTCATGGTTCACTCTGTCCACAGCTCTCATTTCAACACAATCAGGCGCGGTTTGATTGATTGATCGATTTATTCGGGCTCGTAGAAAATCAGACGAATCTCGACGACGACACCAGCACAAACCCAGTTTCTGCAGTTAGTGTTCTTTTTAAGAGATTTGCCTCCCCACAACTTTGCACAAAAAATGCAGGTTTGGATGTATTATTTGGATGTATTTTTTTTTGTATTTTGTATTGTTAATATGACTTCTTGTGTTATTTAATATATCAGAGTGTGAGTGTCGATGAGCACACGTATACTGGTGCCATAAATCACCACCTCTGGTTGACGAAAACCAAAACTTATTCACTTTAACAATGGAAAAGATAAATAAATATATAAAGACAAAGTGTATATTCAAATATTTGAAGGAGCAGATATGGAAAATAAAAGGCAATAACCAACCCGGAGGGATTCTCTCGTCATTTTAATGTGACAGGAAGTAGTGTCGACGTATATTAGACCAAAACCGTGCATATACGTTAAGATTTTCTCGCTCGGCGTGGGATGTGAAATGTTGTTTTACCGTGCTGATGTGAGAACATGCTCCGCTGTATTTATCCTAACCCCCGTGACTGAAGCATCTTTTTATGTGTCAAGATTGTGGGCTCGTGTTTAATTGCTTGGTAACCAGAAAAATTCCGATATAAACCCTCCGAAGTTGAAGAGATGAGCATCACTCAGTGTTGTGTTCTTCTTTCATTCGTAAGCGGCCCAAACAAAGTGGATGAGAGCCCACAACGTGTCATTATACAGCTTTAATTTTGTGTTAACAAACATTTTGATCCTGGAAGACGGTCGGCGGCGACGACGAGTAGAAGGGGGCACACATAGTCACACATGATGTACTCTGATGATGAACACTGGGTGTTTTTTGTTTTTTCAGTTATTATTTTATTTTGTTGAAGAAAACCAGTGGTGTGTGTGATCTAATTATGTGAGGAAATATGGTTATTGTGTTCCAAAATAAATTATTTTCTCAAAAGAAAAATGGTTTCCCTTTCTCTCTTTACTTGTCACATTTTTTCAAAACCTCATGAGCACCAATATAGAAGAAGTTTTACCATTAAGGTTTTTATTTAGATGAACAATATATAAGATAGTTACTGTATTAAATCATAAAATGACCAGGAATCATGGTCAGCTGAAGTACGAGTTTCTTGACAGCGATACTACAGTCTGGTATGTTTCTTCTTTTGAAGTTCGCTCATGTCAGATATGAAATGTACCAGACTCATGATGTGGATCAACCGACCTGAAAAGCTCCATGAGCATGAATGTGATAAATTATGTGTAAATATTAGATTAGGAAGATGAAGAGTGACGGAGCCCGGGATGGTGACAAACTTGGCAGTGAGGTTCGAGGACAGGATTTGCAGGACTTGGACCTTTTTCAGTTATGACACAGTTGAGCCCCCTTGTGGCGTTCACAATGTAAGTTATCATTTTTTCCCTTGTTTGTGCATGACGTGACATAACAGCCTCCGCTCGGTGAGAGACAGTTGAACTACCTTCAGGTGGGCTGTCCCACGTGTATTTTTCCTGTATTTTAAAGGTCCAGTATGTAAGATTAGAGTATATGCCAGTAAATCCCACACACTGGACCTATAAGTATGTTTGTTTTTTTTAAATGTTATATACTGACGTGACATAAACTGGCTCACGTTCACGGTGCAGATGTAAGGAGGAACTTTGGACAAAACACTGTTTCAGTCAGTTAAATCGTAGGTGACACTAAGCCTAAGATGACTGGCCTGACCACGACCATGCTAGAGTAGAGAGGTGTATAAATAAATGTACTGATGCTGTACATAAATACAATTTTGTAGGTGCTATACTTGATTAATTCAGTTTTATTATATTACATTTCAGAGGGAAACTTCAGCTAACAAGTTCAGTTTAACCAACCGATAAAATACTTTATAGATAGAGCAACAGTTAAAAGCAGCCTTTACCAGCTGCGACATTAAAGTTACACCTCATTAATCTATCAAAGATCATAGTATTGCAACTTTTATCAAACTAAATAATGTCAATACATGGGTCAGAACCTTCGTTATCAAACAGAATTAGCTCATAATAAACTCGGTTTTATAAAGTTTACTTATAAATCAGATTAGGTGAAGACAAACCATATAAAATCTCAGACACATACACTCAAAAAAATCTATTTATTTGAAAATATCTCAGTCCAGTGCAAATCGCAGAATGGATCTTTGTGGTTTACATCAGGCATCCGAGTGTCACAACTCAAACAAGGCTGTTGAGACAAAGTTTTCATGGCACTGCATCAGGAGGCTCCTGCTCCTAAAACAATAATCAAATGCAGGCTAATCCATCGTCAGCTTCCCTCTTCGTATCTTTCTAAAAATTCACACCCCGAAACTTCTGTACTCATTCATCTGACAGGATTGGAGGCACAAAGCTGTTGTGAAAGTCAATCTTAAGGCGAAGAACTCCAAACTCCAAGCTCCCTCATTTTCCCGCCCTGCTCAGAAAGTAACATGGAATCGGTGCTGTAAAATAACAAACGTTAACCATCTAAACATCCTTTTTCTTTCCCATTTATATCTCCATATATATATCAAACCACACCCTGCTCCTAACACTACATACTTCTTTTTCACTCTGCCTGAATAATAATAATAAAAATGTCAGCCTAGCTTCAAAACAGACCACATATCTGAAGCATTTAGGGTGAAGCACGCTATGGCTCCTGGGTTTTGGACTGTTCTTTCAAAGAGCAGTGTCCTCAGAGCCAAAAAGCTTGTTGGCGATGGCCTGGCAGTCAGTAACGGAGGCTTTCCCGTCGAAATCTGAAGGCAGGATGTCTGCATCGAATTCTTTGATGTAGTTATCCAGCACATCCCCGTGAACAAAGACCTGAGGGAAGATATGAACAGATTTCAGACGAGATGACTGCCACTGAGCAGTCTAAACAAACTAAACTCCAGACTCAGATTAAAGGGTTCAAAGCGGCTGTCCTCCATGCTCACCCTCTCCAGCAGCTTGCTCTTCATGAAGGGTTTGACCACGTTGTAGGTGGTGGTGAAGTACCAGGGCTGGTGAGTGACGTGCACCGCCTTGAAACGGGCAGGGAAGGAATCCTGCGCAAAAACACACAGAACAGACTTCGATGAAACACGAAGCTCTGAGGCTGCACACGAGTGGATTCTTTCCTCGTGAGTGTGTCCCGACCTGCAGCATGTCCACCATCTTCTTCAGCTCGGCTGGTTTGATTCCTGAGGCGTGCTGCATGGTGAAGCCTTTGAAATTCTCTATCAGGACAAAGCCATTAATCTGGGTTTCTTCATTCTCCAGCAACTTCTCCAGGATCACACAGTACGCTCTTAAGATCTGTGACACACACAAAGACATTTTCAGATACAGAACAGATACTCAAGTACTGCTGTACATGAGTACTTGTACCCATGTACAGTACTTTACTTAAGTATATCCAGTTTATGCTACTTTATGTTGTAGTCCATCACATTTCAGAGGGAAATATTTAAGTTTTCGTGCCACTACATCTAGTAACTTTGATTTTTTTAATATAAAATATATGATCATCTTGTTAAATATGATTCATTGAAAAACATATGAAAACCCGTGTACAAATGATTATGTTGTGTGCATCATTATAACAGATATCTGTATAATAAAGCGTTTGCCTCCTCGCCACTCAGGTGAGTTTTTCCTGGGGTGTCATGTGTTATTTTACTTCCTGTTTTCTGAGTCACCTGTTTAATAAGTTCTCCATGTGTTTTCCCTCTTTCACTCATCAGATCGTCTGTTCGTTGAACAATCTTGTGTTGTTCAGTTTTGTTCCTGCTCCTAGTCTAAGTTCTGTATTTTTCTTTGTTGGACTTTTTATCTGAATTATTTATTTACTTTTTTTGTTGTTGTTAATCTACCTTGTCTACTCTTGTATAATCTACCTTTAGTTATGTTGTGTTTACCTGCTTGTTCCATAAGTGATAAAGTTTTGTTCACTTCACCTTTACGTCTCTGTTTGGTTGAACTTTTTACACTAACCTACCGAGCACTTTAAGAATATTTTCCTGGTAATACCAACATACTCTTACTCAAGTAGAGTATTTTTATACTGTGGTATTAATACTTGTCCTAACTAATTCTTGGTGAGTACTTCTTCCACAGCTGCATATTTTTAATATCTCTTAGTGGATTTATGTCAGAGAGTCTCTGTCAGGTGGCTCTGCAGTTACCTCGTCGAATGTGATCTCCTCCAGGTCCCAGTTCTCGATGTTGAAGAGCAGGACTACACGGCCGTACTTGTCCCTGCTGGGCAGAACCACGGGGTAACCCGCCTCAATGGTGCTGCGGACCGCCTCGGGTGTCAGGTTCTCAAACAGTTCAGGATACTCCTTCCTGAAGCGCACATAACCTAGAGAACCCCACAACACACACACACACCACAATTAAAAGATCAAGTGCATTCTCTTATCGGGCACTAATGATCCACAGACCTTTTGTTCAGTTCAGGTTGTTGATGGGCCAAAACACAAAGACAACACTGTCCCAGCGCTGCTTTAAACCTCCTCATAGCGAGGCACCAATTAAACGCAGAGTGCACGAATGTGTGTGTGCACTTTTGCACATGCATGTGTGTGTTTTACTCTCGAGCGGCAATTAACCCCACGAAATGAGTTCACATCACATTCCTCTCTTACACTGACACTTCTGCATTCATAAATGTGTCTTGGAGAGGACTCATTCTCCCAGCAATGACAAAAAATTAATGTTTGTTGACTCTGAAGTAGATTTTGTCGACTTAATTCTGGATTATTTTCAAGCTACAGATTTGGTTTGAGGCTGCAGTTAGAGTCACAGTTTACATCTAGTATTTGTCTAAAGTTTAGACGTTAAAATCAGGGATGATAGTAGCTTTGAAAGTGTTTTATTTGCTCCAGATTTGGCTGCACGTGAACAATAAACATCTTCTCGAGGGAGCGTCAAACCACTTTTTATTCTCATCTCCTCTCCCAGACCAACACGATCAGTTCCCAGGAGAACAACCATGGGTTCACAAGTAAACTAAACTTGCCGTCCCATTTGGAAACAAAGGAGGGCTTTGTCAGGGGGGGGAAACTCAGAAGCATCTAAAAGCCCCCAATTAATGAACACATGCCTCCCTGTCTCAAAGGAGGAGCACAAACGAGGCCGTCAATTACTGAAACAGTTTGAAAGTGTCTGCAGAAACTGAATCAAAGCATACAGAGGCCAAAAAAAAATCAAACACTGATATAAATTTGCATCGATTATTGGATATCTTCTCCTACTAACCCTTCATGAGCTCGTGAGCTCTGACAACATCAAACTTGCGAGCTCTGAGAAAACGCAGCATCAGCGAGTCCGGTTTATCCCCAAACTGCTCCAGCACCAGTTTAGCCAGGTCGTCTCCCTCTGCTGCTCTCTCCTTCATCACGACTCGCAGGTCCTTCAGCGACGACGCCCGCCTCTCATCCGTCTCGTACAGCTCATCCTTCGCCTGCAGGGAGGAAGAAGAAGAAACGTGAAAATCACCGGAACAAACACATCAAACGAAGACGAGAGTCTTGTCTTACTTTTTGCACTGTGTGACCAGGCAGCTTGTGGCAAGGCCCAAACACCGGCCCGTGATCCTTCACTGTCAGGTGCTCCAGCTTGGACCTCATGGCCTGCTCCTCCTCTGACACCACACGGTAAGATCCAGTCTGCACGAAGATGACTGTGTTATGCATCTATAATAAATCATCAGACACTGACAAACCATTATTATGCTGGTTTTACTGCTTGAATACTCCAGTACAGCTCATTGCAATGACTTCAGGTTGAGAGCCCACCACCCATCTGACCCCAAACGATGCACACCAGTGAAAGGCCGCTTAATCTGCTTCACATGATTACAGAAAGGACTTCTAAAGCCACTTCTTAAAAACAGCTTAAGGGTCCATCCCTCAGCCAGCATTTACTGGCACAATAACAGTCAAACCTCCGAGAGCTCAAGCTTTTAACCCAGGCCCCTCGAGTGACATTGATGAACTGGCTTAGAGACGAGGTGACACTCAAAGTGCTCTGTTTTGAATTGTTGCATAGTCAAACTTACAGCAGCCATGGTTGCAGCGTCTCACAGCAGCTTCACGAACACTGCGGAGAAAGAGTTGGCACAAACAGAACATCAGATCGTTGAGAGTCGTCCAGTTTAGTTTGTTCATGTCTGAACTCTCAGAAAAACATTAATCCAGCTGTATTATAAAATCTCTATGTGTATGTAATGTGTTTCTGTGTATGAAATGTGTCAATAAAAGGTGAAGTTGGAGGTTTAGACATCTTATATGAGAGCCTGACACAACACAGTGTATTACCAGTACATTTGATTCATGGGGCTGAGCATCTGTTTTTGTTTTTTAGTTGTTTTTTTGCTCAGTAAATGTCTGGTGACATTTAGAAAATCCCAAAAAATAAGAATAAAAAACACTTAACTTTGGTTTGAAGGTTGGAATAACATAATCATACCAATCTATATGATCTAATGTCTAATTTTGAGTCATACTGTCTAAATAGAGCAAAGACAAAAGAATCATCAGTATATTTTATATCCAGATGCTTAGAAAATACTTCGAGCATGGTGGGAATAGCTACAGTACATCATTCCTCTTTTAAAACATCCACTCTGGGTTTGTCAAAGATATCTTGCTCTTTATATTTTTTTGTAAAATCAGATGCTTATTTCTGACTTCAGGCTAAACTCAGACTAAATTCTCTGTAAGAACAGACTTACATTTACTGCACGCTGTACATCAAAAGTACACAATATTATTCCTACTTATCTTATTATTCTAATATCTTACTTAAGTTACACTACACTGTGCAGTTACAGGTATTTATCTACACTATGCTACGAACTTGTCTAGAAAATCTGTCTATCTTTACTGTCTTTTCATGACAACACACCGTTATATATAAATATATATATATATCGATATATAACAGGAAGTACTGTGTGTCTTAGTATTATTTTGTTTCTTTTATGTTTTCTATTTCTAGTATATTATATAGTATATACTTTTCTTGCATTAGATATAATCGTAATGTGAGCTGCTGTAACAAATGAATTTCCCTGATGTGGGATCAATAAAGTCTATCTTATCTTATCTTATGAAACCTCATTCAAACCATTCTTCTAAATAATTGAAACATTTGTGACCATTTAAACATGTTCATCTAAACATTGTTCATTCAGCCTGTTGCAGGGCTATACTGATACTGATACTGATACTGAATACTGACGTTGATATCGGTTGCCCTTCATAAATTTGTGAGTGCGTTAATCCTTAACTTCTAGCGTGTCAAAGCTTCTCCTGGTAGATTTAAGTAAAGTCTAACATCCAAAGCATGGACACTGAATTTATGACCTATTCAATCATCTGTCATTCAACATCCAGTGAGAAGTATTGCGTATCACACCAGTTACTGATTACTTTGATCACACTAACTGATACCAGCCATCTTTATTTCCTGATCTATCTGTAACCAAAGAGCCGAGCAGACTTACCTTACAGGAGGAGAGGAGTGGACGGAGTGGCGGGGGAGACAACAGGAGGAGAGAGGACGAGGCGGGGAGGAGTTACTGAAAACGTCACTCAAAGTGGGATTAAAATGACATAGTGGATTACAGTCAGCTGCTAATCTGCATAATGCAAACCGTGAGGTGGAGGAGGAGGAAGAGGAGGTGGAGGAGAGAGAGTGTGTTGATGTGGACCCTCACTCTGGTGATAAGCTGGTCAAAGCACAACAACACTGGATGAAACATATTGATAAAATGGAAAACAACACTTTAGAAATCAATACCAAAAACATTTCACACAATACCTGTCAAATAAAGTGATATCATTCATGTGCAGACACACAGTTAAACATCATGTCGCATTAAACTGCAGAAGTTCTCGTCTCCAGCGTGACGTCTGGATGTTAACCCAGCACATGTGACATGAAAGGTGGGATTTGTGCTCTGCGCTCCTGTGCCTGTGGAAATGTCATATGAGAGAGACGACCACCTGTGAAGGTCTAACACACATTTCACATTCCTCGCGGAGGGAACCACTTGTTTTTCAGACCGAGACTGTGGATTAGTTATCCATGATCGCACAACATCAGACACCTTGACTGAAATCATGTTTGCCTTCACGTTTTGGTGGTTGATGATCGTTTGATATCTATTGCCATCTTCATTGCCTCCATCTTTGTTACTTACAATAATAAACATATTGGACGTCGTGTTCACGCCTCTTTCTTGGTCATTTTGCACAGATAGTCATGTTCCCCAGAGGATGGATCTCACTAACTTTGGTGATCTCTTGACTTTTCCTCACTGTGGCATGGCATTCTTCGGCTATTGGAGAGCCGCACATCCCCTGAATGTCCAAAGTCTCTAGTTTCAGGTTGTGAAGTTTCAGCTCTCACTACAATGAAAGGGCTACTGTGGGGACTACCATCATCACATTTGAATATGGTTTAGCCAACTGAATTCACAAGAGTCTCTGTATACTGAATACTGTTTAGGGGATCCCAGTATGCGGAAATATCCAAATATATATGTATATTTGTATATATATTTGTGTATTTGGATATATATATATATATATATATATATATATACAAATAGGCATGGCATGGTTTTGCTCAATGCTGCTCCCCTAGCACCCATTTACATTCAGATATCTTGAGGTGAGTAGTTGAGGGACCTTGGCCATGAAAAAGTTGAAATAATTCAACTTTGGAGAATTATTCAGCCCCCTTCCTGAGCTAAACTAAGCTAGCATGACATGACAACGGATGCCTTTGATTTTTCTAGTTTTAATACCGAGCCCGGATGCTGAGCTGATGTCCATGTGGAGTGTAAAAAGGTTAATCCTTACACAAAAAAGAAGAAGTAGAAGCACTTCTTAGCCGGAAGCAGGCAAGTCTTTATGCTAACCTAAGCTAATCATCACCTAGGTCCATACATGTTTCATGGACGGAGCTCTTTCAGGGCTCTGTATTCCTTTATATGATAATAACTGAACTGAATCGTGCATTATAACTCTTTACGTAACTGAAAAGTTTTTAATGATGAACCGTGGCTTGCACATTCTTCCCTTCCCTCTTGACACAGTGCACCCGGAGAATAATGCATGCCATCACAGCGTGAAAAAGCAGACCTTGATCTGCATCATGTCTGAGAGAGCTGAGTGGCTGATAGGAGAGGTTAATGAGCTGCGGGGTGAACAGAGGAATCGTCCGTCCCACGTTAAAGCCTGATGCCTCGCTGAGTCTCCCTCCTCCACACAGTGAGGCCTCTGTCATCCAGAGCTGGCAGACTTACTGTACTCTGCCATTGTTCCTCTAGCAGCACCTCTCATTAGTGGATGCTCATGAATAACCTCCTATTCCCCAGCAGACAGAGACAAACAGGGGTTAACAATGCCTCCGTGTATCACATCAGGCATGGGCATGTTTGTGTCTCTGCTTCACGGTTAAGTTCATTGATGTAAAGGAATTCATGCCAGTTATGTCACCCTGCAAGCTAACAAATAGGCAGCGATTCATCATATCCTCCATGTATCATATGCTACAAGCCCTGCGAGACCGTTCTGCTGTTTGGTTCCAAGGTTTTCAGACAGGAAAAGCCCTTTTATCAGCGCGGCATGTGGTTTGTCTATCAGATGTAGAGTAGAGCGTTTCGTAAGACCTAAATTAACAGATTTTCTAAGTAAAATTTTAGATTTTGTTAGCACAAAAGTGCTGCTGAGTTATTCCAGACAGCGAGGACTGATAAAAGCATTCTTTAACATCAGACATTTTGACTTGTCTTAATAACATTAACAGAGCTCATGACGGCGTGACATCATTAATTACACCTGCTTTCCCAACATCAACATAATGTTTTCTGTGAAAAATGTAAATCAAGCGAGGCTTTAAAGAGTTAAAATACTTCCTGAACTTGATTTATTAGAAATCCTAAACATGCATCACTGTGGTATATTCCTAAATCTAATATACCAGGCCTTTAATCCTGCCTCTAAAATTCCTGAGAGAAGCGATCAGTCAGAGGACTGACACTCCCACCTAGTGGCGCCAGGAATCTGCTGCCACATTACATAAAGGGCCTCACATTCCTCCCCAAGCCCTCGTCAGACCTGACCACTAAAGAAACAGAAATGTAATACTACAATGTAAAATCTTTATTCTGCTCGTGTTTACACAACAGACAGCAAAGTCACGTCTCTCACGAGGCGTTATGAATCGTAATGCACAAAGTAACACTTACAAGAAGACGGTTGATTTTTTTTCGTACCTTCAGACAGATTCAGATTTTTCACACGAGCTGAAGTGAAAGTGGGATTCAGTTTAAGGAGCATGCTGCTCGATCAGGTGACCTTTCATGAAAACAACTTTAACAATGTGCACATCTGAAGAAAATGCCATGCAACATCTCAACTGGCAATGTTTTTTTTTTTTTGCTGACGTGTGTAAAAGTTTTTCATGGTCATCAGCCCACACACATTCCAGCTTCCTGCTGTCTGTTCTCATGAGGAAACGATGAGACCGTCACATGACGGACTAAAACAGGAATTGTGACTGAGGCGGCTTATAAACGAATACACGCACTTCACATACGAGCTGAGTCCTGAGTGCCAGCAGGCTGAAATGAAATGTAGTCCTTCTTTTCATGTGTGGATCATTGAAAAACACAGCATAGTTTAACACCGACTGTGTGCTGTGTAGTACGTAGTGTCCCACTTGGATTGATTTCTTGATGCAAATACAAGTACTTCAATCAGGAGAACATTTGATTGACGTCCACAATAAAGATGAGAAATATGAGCCTGAACGGGAGCTGAAATAACAGCTGACAGCAGCAGAGAGGAGAGCGTATTTAGAATCTGACAGCGGCGCCGTGAGCGGCTGATGGAGGCTGTTGTAAAATCTGTTTGGCTGAAGTGTCAGCTGATTAAAAAGAAGTGGGGAAAGAGAGGAAGAGGGAACTGTGAATGAATCAGGCGTGAGCTGAGCTTCACGTGTGCAGAATCAAACTCCACATAGAGAAACTGTTTAAATAAGCATCGATCTGGTCTACAGTTAAGTTAGAGTGGCAAACAAATAACAGCGACTAGCCTGTTTAAATTTGTGGGGATTATCGCTGATTCTTTATTAGGAAAGTGCAAACAGAATAAAAAACAAATCCCACATATTTTCTCATCATAGTCTCTTTTTTTTTTGGCATACAACTTCGTAAGGCATTGTGAAGTCAGTTCATATTTACTCTAGTGTACTGAACAGATGTATGAAATATTGATTATCTGGTTTGTAATGAGAATAAAAAGCAGCCTAACGCTGGGAACTACATCTAAAAGCATTGCACTAAAAATACCAAATAAACCTGGGTCAGCGGAAACACCTGTTAGTTACATCTAATCCAGTCCAGCATCCACCTGTAGGAGCCTGTAGGAAAGAGCGTTCCACATGAAACACGTTTTGGAAGTAAGAAGCTTCCCTTTTGAATTAGCTTCACAATAAAATGTAAACATTAAAAGATCTGGAGGTACTGATATACTGCCATGATTGAATTCATTACAAGTTATCATGCACATATAAAACAGCCCTTTGTTTCCAGTGGTTTCCTCAATAGTGTCAAAGGTCAGAGACTGTGGTTGTCTGCAGGTGCAAAGCATGTTTGAGGATAAGGCCAGTGATAAATGAGGACTCAGTGCGGCGTTTCATGTCTTTACATAAAATCCTGTTAAAAAGGAATCGTATATATATATATATATATATATATATATATATATATATATGTGTGTGTGTGTGTGTGTGTATGTGTGTATGTATATATATATATATATATATATATATATATATATATATATATATATATATTTAATTGATTTAGATATATATTTAATTGTTTGGCCTGCTTCTTTATGAAATGTTTTAAAACTAAAATCAATAAAACTCCACCATCTCTTGTCATGCTCCGTCTGACATCAAAAACTCCAGAATTGGAGGTAACAGTTCAACAGTTTGTCTCCCTGCATAAAAAGTCTCCCACAAACTTGCAGAAGCTGCAGTAGTTGCCACAACGCATTGTCCTTAGCGTCTGAAATGAGGACTGCTTCTCAGTCTCAGCCCAGAAACGTCAGCGCCGCCATGATGCTGAACCCCAGCAGGATGAAGAGCACCTTGAGGAGCTGCTTTCCGGGCGAGTTGAGCTCGTGCGGGAGAATCTCCAGAAAGGTGATGTAAACAAATGTCCCTGCGGCGAGCCCCTCCAGGACGGCCTGGATCAGCGCTCCGGATTCGAGCCGAGCCTCCATCACGCTGATGCCGATAGCGATGCCTATAGGTGACATCAGGGCGAACACTCCGATGTAAGCGGCCACCCATAACGGACGAACTGCGCTCTGGACCAGCTTCACAGACAGGCTGAACACAATGATGCTCTTGTGAACGAGTATAGCGATGCAGATCTCTAAAACCTGAAGAAATAAAGAGATTTTATGAGTATTTCTGCCTCCTTTAATAAGTTAATAACTGTTTTATTCATAAACTTAAGCTTTGGCTTTAACATCTCTGGTAATGTTAGATCATTGTGGACAAAACTGCAAAACAAAGAGCTAGACTGCTTTATCACAAAATTAGACTTTTATATTAACTTTATTATTAAAGTACGCTGATTTTTCAAGTATTCTGGTTATTTCATTACATGAACTGTCTCTCCTTTCATTCTGCAGGAAGGCAAACGACTCAAATGTTGGAGCTGATCTAAATCACTCAGCACACAAGAGTCACGTCAAGCAGCACATCCGTAACTGAGGGTAAATATCCTGTTTTACACGGGTGAGGGCTTATACTCCACAAAGACGTGTTGCGTCTACAGCGTTTGAGGCGCCTGTTTTGTTTTATGCGCATCTGCTTGAATTGCAGCCGGGTTCACACATGAGTGATGAATTTAGTTTTACAAAAGGACGCCGGTGTTACAGTTCGCCATATTGCGATGTTAACAAAAGTGAAAGGTAGTTTGTGTATCCGCCCCGTGATTCGGATTCAGTATCATGAAAATCAGGCCAGCAGTTTTTTTGCAATCCTGCAAGCTAGTATAATATAATATAATATTAGTGTCACACCATCAGTGCCAAGAAAACATAACTGAAAAATGATGCTTGGAGAACTGGTTCCAAGTTAAACAACAGTTTGTGGAGCTTTCACACACCTCACGTGAGTCACATGCACGCTCAACACTTGAAGCTTTTTAGCAATATGCTTTTAAATTCCAGTGTTGTTTTTAGGTTTCCAGCGGAACAGCACACAATTATACATGAAATAAAAGTCTTGAGGCAAAACTGATAGTATGCCAAGACTGTTTACGCAGTCTTGTGACCACAAGCCACAGATAAGACTCGCATGATAGCGAGGTTCATTTCCTCTCAAAGCGTCCTGAAGCTATAAACTGAAACCCTGCTTTCTTCTGACTGTATGAGAGCGCTGTGAATTTGATCCCAGCCACACTTTGTGGAAGTTAGAGCAGATTAAAAGGTTCCCTGTGGATTTTTCTACCTCTATCAAGTCTGCTGGGTTATATAAAGCTCCACAGTCCCTCTGTCCTCTTACCTTTGAGTCAGTGCTCTGCAGGCCGATGGCAAGACCCTCGAAAACCGAGTGCAGCGAGAGTGAGAGGAAGAGCATAAACGAACGAAAAGGGGAGTGAGCCTGAAAGTCAACGTGGACATGTTGGCCGCTGCTCTCCAGATCGGGGCTTGTTCCATGTCCGTGACCATGCCCGTGTCCATTTATATTCTCCGATATAAGGGGCGCCCTCTCGTCCCGAGCCCCTCTCACCTCCTGGCAGTTCAGAACGATCCGCTCCAGTATGAGGACCGTGAAGAAGCCGGCAGCCATGATGAACTCTGCAAGGGGGAAACTGGTCTGTTTGAGACCGGCAAAGAGAGATTAATCAGCGTGTAGGCCTGAAGAAGTCAAGACTGAGGGACCAGATATTGTAAACAGGCTGTAGTAGTGTAGTGTAGTGTAAGTCTATGAAGACCTTCAGTCACCAGGGACTGCTGGTTGGACAATAATAATATAGGAAATGAGCATATGTAAGAAGTAAGTATATAAGAAGTAAATTTAGACTTCAGACTAAGTTTATCCAAATCAGGCGTACCTCTATTTTCCGAGCATCCAGCTCGGCGCTGATGTCTGACAGATAATCTGGGATGATGTCGAGCAGACATGCTGCCAGGAAAACACCGCCGGCGAAACAGCTGATTAGACTCAGAACTGTGCGATGGGTTTCTGCAAACAGAAAGATAGTTATACACTGCTGAAATGACTACAGCCATTATACCATAAGCTGCAGAGGGAGTTAAGCACATTAAGTCATGTGTTACTATGATCTTTCTGCATTTTAGATAGGGCAAGTTAAATCCCCTTAAACTTTTCATCATGTGACACATCAGGCATATGAAAGCACAGAAACTAACATGACTCAGCAGGTTACAACACATTGATGCAATATAAAGAAATGAAACTTTCACTTCCATATTTTTTTTAAAAAAAGGACAAAGTTCACCATCACCAGCAGGCTCGGTTTGATTGTCAGCCACACTATTACATGTGACCATGAGCTTCATCCCTGTCAGCTGACTCCAGCCCAGGGCTGAGAGGAGTTTATTAAATAGTAATAGTAAACTTACACATTACAGATAAAGGGTGACAAATCAGATCATCACAATCTTTGGGGAAATATAAAACACTTCCGTAAGCAACATTAGTTTTGCTGATAATAGTGGCTGATGAGTGACTGAGGTCACGGAAACACATCCTGTTGTTAATCAGCGCTCACATTATCACTTCGTTAATGCTCTGTTAGTGTCAGTTGATAAAATCAGGAGCAGCTAATTGCTTTCAAATCACCGCCAACACCCCCCAAAAAACATGTGATTTGGTTAGATAGACGTGTGACGGTGTTTCGGTTTAACGAGTGACCGTGTTAACCGGCGACAGTAGTTACGGCAGCCGTTGAAAACAACGGGAAGATACGTAGCTTCACCGGTGAATGTCTCTGTGATTTATTTGATTTTATCAAAGTTACAATGTAAAAATAAAACACTACACTACTATTGATTCGTCTTTGGTGTCTCTTTTTGACAGATATGTATTTTTTGTGTGTTTCAACGGCTGTCGTAACCACAGCAACCACAGGCGAATTCGGCTAGCGGCCACCGGTTAACACGGCCACCCATTAAACCGAAACACCGCAATGAGCCCACAATGAGGCGGTCACAGCCAAACTCCATTCAAACTTACGGCAATTAAAGCTTCGTTAGCTGTTTCTAAATCACAAAACGTCGTAGATTAAAAATAGAAACGGCACCATAGTCTGTGAATTCCCATTTTTAATTCGGCGTTGGAGTAATGAAACAACAAATGATGTATTTAAACTAAAATGCTTAAGTTGTTCCGAGTTATTTAGCTGAGCTTTGAGGCAGCTCTGTCTTCGAAACAATCATCCAGACTACCTTAATAAACACTAACGCTAAGTTAACCGCTGTATAAATGTTATATTAACGTGTACCGACCTGTCCCGTCGGTGTGTCTGAACCATTTGACTCGAGCAGGGATGAATCCGAAAAGAAGTGTTAACAGTAACAAACCGACCAGAGCTCCTAATTTCACCTGGAGGAGATACTCCATGTTTGTAAGCGTATAAACTGTCAGTTTAAGACTGAGCCTTCTCCGACCTAACTGTACTATCATTGGAGTAGCTATGAGGCAAGCCGCAGCTGGCTCACCGATAAGAGTTTCACTGAGTCCAGCAGCCGCCTAATGTTGTTATTTGGAAAGTGGCTCTGCTGTGAGACTACGGTGGCCGAGACAGGGCGAAACTCGTATGTCGAAAAAAGAGGGGGCGCCACAACTCTTTGCAGCATACTTATAATAACAAAACATGTTGAAGAAACAGTGTTCTTGAATATCTTAACATATCTTTCTTTATTTTAACATATACATTTATACATGTACAACTACTGTTCAAAAGTTTTGGGGTCACATAGAAAATTCCCTGTTTTCAAACATTATTTGTCCATAAAAATAACATCAGATTGATCAGAAATACATTTTAGACATTGCAAACAGTGTAAATGACTGGAAACAGCTGATTTGTAATGGAATGTCTACATAGGTGTACAGAGGCCCGTTATCAGCAACCGTCACTCCTGTCATGTTGTGTTTGCAAATCCAAGTTGATCATTTTAAATGGCTAACTGGTCATTAGAAACGCCCTTTGCAATCATGGTAGCATTGCTGAAAACTAATTGAAGAAGTAATGAAACTGGCCTTTTTTAGACTATATGAGTGTATGGGTGGGGTCCATTAGGCTCAAAATAAAACTAAGAACTTTCTCAAACGTGTCAGTTTATTCTTGTTGTGAGAAATGAGGGCTATTCCAGGCGATAAATGCTGACATTCGAGGCAGAGTAGCAAAGAAAGGCCATATTTCAGACTAATAAAAAGAAAAGATTAAAGCACAGCTCAAAGAATTATTTAGAAAAGAAACAGTCAGCTGGTCATTCTGTCTGCAATGGAGTGGCCAGCACAGTCACCAGATCTCAACCCTATTGAGCTGTCGTATGATACGCAAGACCTTTTACTGCTGCATATTAGCAACCGTCTCTAATACTCCCACAAGCCTAAAGCTGAGCTGACTGTACTCAGAGACAACATTGTTTCTAATCTTTACTCTCCCTGTAATGTCAAACTACAAACACGCCTCCTATAGTCAACATTGTAACTAGCTGTTAGCTACTGTTAGAGCAACATTGTGTAATTTTCTGTTTGTAGTCGGACTGCCTAGACTGTGAGCTCAGAGCACCGGGAAAGTTAGTGTTTGTACCAAAGGCATTTTAGGCCACTGTGAAGAAGAAGAGGTTTTCAGGCCTGGGGGTGCAGGGGAGCAGAGCCGGTGTCATGCCAGAACTGGAGCTGTGCAAGCAGGAAATGTAACCAGGCCCAGCAGCTGAGAGACATGTATGGATGTCAGTGGGATTACACTCTGACCACAGATGACTCATTTTTATGTTTATGATTTATGTGATTCACAAGGCCAACTTAATTTGCTGTAATGAATCAGAATCACTTTATTGGCCAGGTGTGTGTACACACACGAGGAAATTGACTCGTGACTCGGACACGGTTCACTTTAAATTGTACACAGGTAGACATTAATACAGTTGAAAAGACTAGGGACATAACAGGTAGACACAGGGCTGTTTCTTGCTATATGCAGACTACGTGGATGCATGGGCCCCCGCAGCCACCAAGGGGGCCCCTGAGCTGCAGCCTCAATATATTTTGTGAGAAGTCAAAAGTACTTGTCTTTATTTGTGGACGTCACTCACTGCGTGACAGCCCAAAGATAACTTTGACTCGATGACCCCACAAACAGTCACAGCTGCTGCATCTGTTGCATTTATTAATGTACCGAAGCCTGTTTTCAGACTCAGAAAAGGTTAGGAAGCACTACCTCAGAGTTTGACTAAAGAGGGGCCCCCAACCAGCTAGAAACAGCCCTGTCTGTACATGAGGTAGGGGGATCTGACAGCATATGTACAACAGTACATTGAGGATAAACAGAGAATAAATACATAAATATATTATAATGTGCATGTTATTGCACAGAAAGTGTTCCTGTGTGTTCTTATTAATCGTGTATTTTCAACTGGTAAACTTAATTATTAAGTTAATGTGACTATTTATTGATTTAAAAAAAAAAAAAAAACAACCAGCAGGAGGCATCCTGACACCACAAGCAGCACGCGAGGCTCAGCGACGTCGATGACGGCATTCTCGCGCGCCGGAAGTGTGCAAACCCCCCAAATGCTGATGTGTTACAAGAAATCACACCGCTGTGCAGACTTCTGAGCCTCTTTTTTTGTTTTCGATGCAGTGAAATAACAGCCGGGGAGAAGAGGAGGTGAGTCACAGGTCCATGTCAAGGAAGAAGGACGCAGAGGAAGAGATCAACAGCAGCCGGTCAGAGAGCCGATGGCGGTGAGAGAACAGAGACACATGCAGCTCACAGCAGTGACAGACCGACTCATTCACTTCTGCATCTACTTTAACAGTTTACTACAGCTCGGGCTGCTGCTCAAAGTGACTCAGCTGCAGGAGGAGACACACTGCTATTAAAAAATACAAAGTAATATCAGGTTCATGTCACAAACAGGAAGATTCACACCGCTGAGTCACGGTTAGAAGAGTCTGCATGGTCATCAAAAGCTGGTTTATTCATCCTGAGACGTTATTTGACAGCTAATATATACACTGACAGGCCAGTACATAAGGCACAGCTCTGCCATGAACGCTGCTTTCACCTTATAATACAATTTTTATTGACGCTGTTGTCAGATTATTAATATTAATTTAACTGTTTGTTTAATAGAGTTTATTATTACGGCTGTAGTTTGCAGTACTGTTAAACTGAACTCTGTGATATTAAGAGGTGTTTCTAATACTTATAATACAAGAGGGCCGATAGATAGATAGATAGATAGATAGATAGATAGATAGATAGATAGATAGATAGATAGATGTTCAATTCATTTATACAGAGAAGAAATGGAGTCCATGTTACTGTATGTGGAAATAAGATACAAAGAAAAGGAGTCTGTTGTCCATCACGCCACAAAAACTTTTTTTCCTGACTGCCCCTGGCCTCAACAACCAGGCCCGGGGCTCTCTGACACTGATCTTACCATCCACACACCCTGCACATTACAAAAACACACACTGTCTGCTGTTATTTAACATGCTCTGGGACGACTACGCTTTGTTAAATATCTTGCTCCTTTTAAAATATTCTACATACTGTGACTGAGCTTGCACATTACCAGACAAATACTCACTGCACAAAGCAATACTTGCACATTTCTGCATACAACCGTACAGCTCTTTCCATTTAAAAAATGCACAATGTACATATTGTTATATTATTAATATCATATTTTTTACTTAATGTTTGTTATGAATCAAAAATGTCCTTGTATGTGAAACCTACTTGTCAGTGAATCTGATTTTGATTGTGAAAACTCTCTTCTACTAATTCAAGACACCAGTGCAAAATATATTTACAGAATGACTTCCAGTGTGGAAATTTAAGTGAGATCCCAGTTATTGTTATTAAACAGTAAGATGAGTGTCAGATATTCAGTAAGTCATGTACTGTAATAAAAGCACCTGTATTTACACAAACTGCATTGATTAGTTGACGTTGCTGAAATTTCTCTTGGTGTTTTTTTTCTCCCATCAGCCCAAAGGTAAAGTTGGCACTAAGGGAAAGAAGCAGATTTATGAGGAGAACGAAGCAACGCTGAAGTTTTACACAAGAGTCATCCTCGGAGCCAATGTAAGAAACTCGGTGCTGTTACAGTCGAATGAAATGTTTAAATTTAAACTTTGTTCTCATCGGATTCTTCTTGTAAAATCCTCTTTTATGGTTTAATAATTATCGGGAGATGCTATTTTCAAACTGCTTCTGCTATTTACAGTGAAATAAATGTCTAAAAAATGAATTTACTTCATCACCTGCTCACTGGTTTGCAACAGTTTACTGTCATATGTGACAATCTTTACATTTGAGAATCTTGAACCAGATGATGTTTCGTGTTGTTACTGTAAAATGAATAAATTATTGATCTGTTATCAAAACAGGTACAAATAATCGACTAAACCTTTCTGCTCTTTCTCCACAGGCAATATACGGTGCTGTAAATCTTTTGGTTTTCTACAGTTCGTCCACATTTTGGACATGGGTGAGTGTATTTATCCAAGATCCACAAATCTAATGTGAGTTCTTATAACACCACTTCCTTCCCCGGTCCTAAACCTTGTATTTCTTCCTGTAGCTACTGCTGGTGTTTGCACTAGCAGTGTATATCGGGAGTTACCGCTCCATGTCTGCCATGGCCAAGCCAGCGTTTGCTGAGGATGGAAGTCTCCTGGATGGAGGAATAGACTTAAACATGGAGCAGGGAATGGCAGAGTAAGTAAAATACAAAGCAGGATTCAAATGTGCTGGGAAGTTAGACTCCATCAATCAACAATCTGACTGTGTTATTTAGGCGGCTCATCTAACAAATGAAGTGTGATTTGGCTTAAAAAAAGTGTCAAGAATAGTATCAAGTTTCAGGTTATTTCTGGATTCTGAACACGAAGCAAAGGGCTTGCCAGGCAAAGAGGGAAAGAGAAATGCATTTTCAGCGTGCAGTAGATGCAGCAGACAGTAGATGTATTATTAAGGTCCCTTTCAAATGTTACTTTGCTCTCCTGGTAATGATACGCCTCGTGAGCACTGGCGAATTCTTGGCGGACTTTTTTTTTGCCCTGGGTTTCACCTATCAGGCTACATGCTGTCTGTCCCAACCCTCTAATTGATGGAGTATATTGGGGACAGGAAGCTTTGCAGACGTTACTCAGGGCTAAAAATACTGCTCTCCCTCATCCACTGAGTAAATAATTGAATTTGTATCTTTGTTTAGAGGCGACGAAGTTTGATTTCAAATTTTAATAAAAACATGCTGCAACTTCTGTATTCACAGAATATGGCAGAAAGTGTGTTTTCTTTAGTGCGTCATAACTGGACAATAAGTATCACTGCGATTTGGGATGACATGCACACCGCACCTCCAACTGAGCACCCCACTGGAGTCCGCCACGTTAATGTGAAGTGAATTTCACAGTCACTGTAATTTCTCTAGATCGGGAGCTTCATATTTTTCATCCGTTTTTGTGACCACCATAGTTTCTCCGACACACTTGGATCAGGAGGGTGAGGCGAGGCAGCAACTACACTGCGAGCTGATACTAAATCCGACACACTGGTCTTTAAATTCAATGAAGGGCAGTGCTCCTGAGACATGAATAGATCTTTTTAAAAACTATATTTTAGTCTCTGGATTGTGTATTAATTCTATTTGTGGTTAGAGATGATATTACAGCTTTGCAAGTTCAGTTCTTTATCAGAGATACTAAATGTAATATTCAGCAGCGTTTGTGCATTAATATTATTGAACTTCTGTCCACATTTCTATTTTTTTCTGCTCCACAAAGGCTGTAATTAAAATATATTCTTCATTGTGTCCCTCCCATCTTTGGAAACTAAACCTCTGCCCTTGCTGAAGAACACAAAGTTCTTCTTCTGTGCTCACAGTATTTAATTTGTTTAATTTATTTATTACAGTGATAAATAATCGTCTGTGTGTTCTGCTTTCAGGCACCTGAAAGACGTCATCCTGCTCACGGCCATAGTCCAAGTGCTCAGCGTCATCTCCTCTTATTTCTGGTATCTTTGGCTGCTGGTAAGAGCTTTTGTAGATGTTATGTGTCCGGTTTCCTTTCTTGCTTTTCTCTTGTCTCATTTTTTGATCTCGTCTTCTGTGTGTGTGTGTTTCAGGCCCCGGCTCGTGCTATACACCTGCTCTGGGTGAACTTTCTGGGTCCCTGGTTTATGGCAGAAAGTCCGTCGGCACCGGAGGAAGTGAATGAGAAGAAGCAGAGGAGACAAGAACGCAGACAGATGAAGAGATTCTGATGCTGCAGAGCAGACGGAGCAGTATTTTTATACACAGAATCTAATATACAGATAGTGAGGAACTCATAAGTTATTTAGGAAGAAATTTTGTTATTAAGTTAAACTCGATCCAAATCTGATACTGTGGGATCTTGTTTTCCATGTTTGTTTTCTTTCTGCCTTGTCCTGTAATCAGATTTTCTCCCTAAATTATGAAATGAAATCTTCCCTATTTAGATAATGTCATGGTCCAAACTTCATTTGTCCTCATGCAGAGATTTAAGAGTTTTGATGTTGCACAAGCCCATCACTCTACCCTCCGAAGAATTTCATTAAATATCCCCCTCACCCTGCAACACAGTAACGAAATGAGTCAAAACCATACTTGGCTGAATTTATTTTGTCAGTGGCAATTTAATCATGGCATGTCTTTTACTTTTATTTAATCCCCCCCCCCAAAAAAAATGTAACAGAATTAATTGGTGAGCCTCCATTACAGAGCTATTTTGTTTGTAAGCTTTTAAGTCTTATAAAATCAACGGGATGTGAATGAAGTTTAATAGGAAACCTTTTTGCAATAAAAAATAAATAAATAAATAAAAAATCTTCCTCCAGTGTGTGGAGTTGATCATCAGATGTGTTTCAAGAAGTTTTATCATCTAAGTTGTGAGAAAGGCTCAGCGTGTCTTCTTCCTCAGTCATGACTACGCTTGTTTCCATAATCCCAGGATGCTACAGCTTGCCTTTGGTGCCCTAACAAAGTCATTTGAGCGTAAGAAGCTATTGTTTTTTAAATAGCTCCGTGTCCCTGAAAGTGGTTATAATGTGATTGTCAGGAAAATGTGGAATTTTAGCCTCAATCAAAAGTGGAAATGTTCAGCCAAAGTTAAAATCATGTACCGTAAAGGCCACGACACTTCACATTAGAGGTTTCCTTATTTTCCTCCTAAGAGCAACTGGAACTAGTTATTGTTACATTAAAGTGATTTCATTGATCTAAAACTTTATTTTTACTTTTGTCGATCTGCCATATTCAAGTGTAACTAATCGTACGAAATATGTTATCAGTTTGGTTGGCTAGAAATTAGAATACTTTTTCCTTGAGATCATTTTTTTTTTTGGCTTTTTGAACCTTTATTTTGAGAGAGAGCGGGATGACAGACAAGAAAGGGCCACAGGTCGAATTTGACGCTGTAACAACTTGATGGTTGCACAGCGTGTGCATGTGACCACCCATAGGTATCAAAAGCACCATATTGAAGCTCATCAAATATAGCAGTGTTGGCAGCCGTCATGTTGGCCAAAGGTGCTCAAAGGAACCACCTGTAACTGCACATATCTGTCGATAAAAGGAGCCATGCTGTTAATTCTGCATAACCTTACCAGGCTGTAAGCATGTTTATTTTTGCTGTGAAGTTGGACATTTAACATGGGGACTTATGGGGATTGTCTTTTTCTGTAGCCAGCCTCAAGTGGATGTTTGATGAACTGCAGTTTCTTGTCCACCTGGGCCTGCCTTTGTACATGGGATGCACGCTCTTCCAGGTACGAGGGCATCCCAGAAAGTTTGTACATCCCAGAAAGTTTTGAGTTGGTTTATGTGTTGATTGGAGGAGATGAAAGAACCCAGCGGACATTTGGTAGAAATGTTTGACGAGCAGGCAGGAATAATTGTGATTGTCAGGATTGTACGCTCAAAGCTTTTAGTAATTAAAAGCTTAATGAGTTTTTTTTTCCATGTTTCAGCCTTTTTATGGCTGCAACTAACAGCTATATTTATTATCAGTCAATATGTTGATTGTCTTTTGGATTAATCAGTGCCTTTCTTGGTCTACAAGAAGTCAGGAAATGATCACAGAGCTCTAGGTGATGTAGTCAGATTGCTTTCTCTCAAAATCCATTTGTTGACATTGTGGATTCACTGTTGATTGATTCATTGAGTCAGTACTCTTGACTATAATCCAGTGTGTATTGAGCGGGTGTTCTCAATCCAGTCATGTAATCCTTAAATTTACTGTCTCTGAGCACAAAACGTCACACCTCCAAACCTGGAGATTTATCGTTTTCACCCCGATGATAGATACAAGTGCCGCAGTGCCCCCTGAATGATGTGGCAGCTTGGTTGTTCATTTATAGTTTTAAATACGGAATGAGACGTTAAAGTTACTGGTTGCAGAACTTCAGGCCTCATCGCCTGTTTTTTTCTTAATGGCTCTCGAAACTGCTCACATATTTGAGATTAGAGATTTAAGAATAGAGCCGACAAATCAGCGTTTAGATGACAGTTTAATCCCCAAATACTGAAGAAATGTCAACCCCTGGGTGCACGGCTACATTCAACGTTTGTATTTCCATCCGGTGAGTTGATCCTCGCCCTCGGGGCAAAACTGTTGTTTATTATCAAGTCTTCTAAGTGACTTTATACTGTCTATCCAGTGTTGACAAAGTGTATTCAGTGATTATGTTCGTGCTCAGACTCCAAAGAGAGTGAGTGGGCTGGCTAAGCCCAGATCTGCTCCCAATATAATTACAGATTTCCCATTATTGTTACATCCATGCTTACCCAACTCAACAAGCTGCAACCTGCAGTGTGCAGGTCTGAAGGGGGAATCACTGCGATGGTGTGAATCCTTTTAAAAGGGAACAAAACAGCGAGGCGACTACAAAGTTTGCCTTCTAATCTAACACATAAAAGAATTCAAAGAGCTCTCTCTCTCTCTCTCTTTTTTTTTTTTTTTACCTAACTTTATACTTTTCCTAAAATGTCAATATCCCCACAAGCCTTTTCAAAATGACTGTTTTTACTTTGCCTGTGTCCTGCCCTCCTTCATTCCAGCCCTGTGGTCCTATACTGTCTCTATTATAGGGTTATAAACAAAGTAACCAAAATTAGAGCAGTACGGCATCCAGTTGTCAGGGCCAATCCCAGATGTGGGCTGTGAGAGGGACCATGTTGCAGTGTAATTTAGCACTGGGGACACTTACTTGCACGTTACCCCACCCCCTCAAAACTCACATATGTACTTTGTGTTTTCTAAGAGGAAGATGTGCAGAAACTGGGGATTTTATGTGTGTTCATCACGGCCGATTGTCTGCTATGAAACAACCTCGTGGCTGGTTGCATATCTTTCTCCTTTTTCCTTCTGTCTTATTAAACCTGTCTCTGCTCTTCTTACTTGGAGGTGCAACACAAAATAGAGAAGTATCTCCTAAAATAACTCGCCGCATGTGAGAGTCCCTGTCTCGGCTGCTGATTTAAGATGAAGATAAAAAAGAAGGGAGTGGGAGAGAGAGGTTCTTGTTTACCATGGCAGTAAAAAAGGGTTCATCCTGACAAGATGAAATAAGGGAGTCGATGCTGCATTCCATTTTCCAGGCTTTGTGCGTAGCTTTACATGCTATATAACTTAACAGTTTAAGCCCATACTCAGTGTGTAAGAGTAGAATAAAATGCTTAACACAAACCAGTCAGCCTCAGATAGAAAGGCAGGGTGGTGGTGGGGGGGTTGAAGTGGAGAGCCTTTTGTCTCAGTGGCTCCAGCAGAACATGGCCTTCACATTTTAGATCCTTTTACACTCAAAGAGCCAGACAAAACAGGAAATTGGGGGGCATTTGGGCAACAGGCAAGCCTTTGACCCTTGAACTACAGCCCTCCCTGTCTTTGAAGTCAAGAGAGAGAATCACAAGCAATTACATTGGATGCAGAGTGTGTTCCCTTGAACATTAAGCCTCCACTGTGTAAACAGAATCAGAGCTCTCCGCGTGTGTGTGTGTTTGGTAGAGCCGTGGGTGTAGTCCGCTTCAAGTTTATAATCTCTGCTCTGTTTCGACCTTGTTTTGACTCAGACTAAACTGACCAAAACACTTCTCACAGTTTGGGTTGTAGCGAAGGAGTGGCGTAGTGTTCTCTGGAAATTATTTCCATTTTTCATTCGCATGATCCGCATGTTTTCTCTCTCTCTCTGCTAATAGCAAATAAGCATCACCGTTTCCAGCATCATCCTATAGCTTAAAGACGACACCGGCCCGGGCAAGCGTTCACAGCTCCCACCATAGCCTTAAAAGGAAGCTGTCAAGAATTCCTACTGCATTTGACCCGTGTGTGTGTTAGAGTGTGTTAGTGTGTGCGTGTGTGTGTGTGTGTGTGTCTGAAACATCTTGAGCATCGGACACGGTGGCAAATATTCCACCCTCCTCAGAGATTGTCACCTCTGTTTAACATCTTGCTCTGCCGGCCTGTCACCTGCTCCTGTTTGTCACCGTCTGCAAAGCGAACACAGATATGACGAATCATTAAAACCACAGACGTAATGTCGTATCCGTTAATGCGCCGCAGCTAATAGCAGGTTCAGTTAGCAGAATATTCCATAAAATCTGGTTACATTTCCATGTAACGTGCTGCTTTTGAAATAATGGACAAGAAGATGACGAATTAGGCGTCTGCACGCAAACACCTCCCTGAAAAAGATTTATCCGGTTGTTTATCTTTTACATTCATTGAAATTAATCCTGTGCACTTCTTTACTGAGGCTATAATCCAGGTCTACTAACCAAACCACTGCTGAAAAGAAACACTTTGTTCAGAAAGGGCCAACGTTCTACAAAATGTCTGCCTAATCCAGAAAGCTACGAGTAGATTTGGAGGAGAACTGCAGCAAGTTTACACATTTCAAGTCTGTTTGCAGTTCTTGGAGAATAGTGCAAAACAAATGTAATAAAAAGAGGTAAAACGATGAAAAGGTTTTGACAAAGAAGAAGAATCCATGCAAGAGAAGTGCAAGACTGTGACGCCTCTCAGTCGTCCAGGTCATCTTTCTTTGAGAAGAGTCAAATCTGGGGCAGCTCTCATATAAAAGGCTTCTCCAGTTCAGAGAGGAGAAACGTCTTCATTAATCTACAACCGACTCTTCTCGAAGAATGGATTTAATGTTTCTGTTTGTGGTGATACGGAAATTATGATTATCGAGACCTGAACATGCAGCAGGCCTGGAAGTTTTTTGGCTTACTGGGCTCATTAATGATATAAAGAATGGACTTTGTATTTGTGACGTCACACAGCCCAGTCCTGCTTCTGCCACCTCCCAGTTTATCTAAGAATGGGCAAAGACGTGGCTCATCGACGGACCTGTGGCGGGCCGGAGGAAGCCTGAGTGCTCAAACAAGCCACCTGTAACCTACCCGTCAATCAAATGCAAGTTTATTATACATAACTTTAAGTCTTAATATAATTTGAAGGAGTGGGTTATCTATAAATCCACCCTCAGTACGGTTGTCATGACTGGGGAAATTCGCTATAGAGACCAAAACTGTTGTACCATGTAAACATGTTTATTTTCACATGGGGCCTTATGGAGACTAACTCGTTCTGTAGCCAGCCTCAAGTGGTCGTTTGAGGAAGTGCAGTTTTCACGGAGGTTGCAGCTTAACTCGGTTACAAATGGAAGCACAGGATTTTAAATGTTATAATTATAATTATATACTATTTGTTTTATTATAATAAAAGTCTTCAGACTTTCTTCAGTCACAGACAAGTACAAAATGTTTTCCACAGTAGGGGAATAATATTAAATAAGTAAACCACAAAGCGTTGCCCTAAAAGATTTATAAATCATAAGAAAACTATCATTCAAAGTCGTTAATGATTAAGACGTATCCCATAAAACTGAAACCTTCCTGCCAGTGACCTTTGTTGCATGTCATACCCCGTCGTTTCTCCGCCTGAATGTTTCCTGTTTTTCCGTCTGTTATCAAATAATTACCCCAAAAAATCTGAACAAAAACAAGCCAGTAAAAAATAAACAAAATGGTATCATTAGGTGGTAACATGACAAAGCGCTGTCATGTAAGCAGCCGTGATTGATGACACTTATCTAAAAACGGGGGTTTATAAGGGAGACTAAAAAACAAAAGCAGCGCCAGACGACCTGATAAATTGCTCCAGAGTTTCAGGCATCAGTACAGCAAAGATAACCCCGTGATTTGAACCTGGAAAATCACGAACATCATGACTGAAACATCCTGAGGATCTCAAGGTTTGTTTTAGTCATCAATCTCAGTTCAGCCTTGTTAGCTCGTCTATATTAGGTTACTCACTGTCGTCTGCCAAGTCCTCAGTGGAAAGGTCGTGAACCTGAAGGCATAAAAGTTGTGTTTTTTTACATTTGAATTCGCTGGCTTAAGCAACCCTGTGCAACTGCCATCTCGTGAGGAAATAGTCCACCGTGAGAGACGAGAAAATCAGTCTCATGTTGTGCTTGATTAAGAGAAACATCATCTCCATAAAGCGCTTTGTGGATGCATGTATTTGAGGTGATCCAGGGACAAACCAACAAATCAGACAACAGGCATACATGTCAGATCTATGATGAATGTTCTGCTCTGCGCTACATTGATCATAAATAACTCGCAGTACGAGGAGGAATGTGTTGCGTTCGTACAGTTTGTAATAACTTAAACATCCTTAAACACCTTGAATGAACCACACAGGCATGCACTTGCTGTGTAGCATATCTTAAATCTGGATTTTCATCATCTTCTGGTACCTTAAACTGAATCGGAGCAAGAGTCATCGGTCCCCAAGGTCCATCCAAGGTCCTGCACGGCCATCTGTAGAGAAAACAGCGTGACTTTGCAGCACAGCAGTCAGCAACAGTTTAAACTTTGATTTCTATGGAGACCCAAAGGAGTCCGTGTTAAATAAATACACGAGACATTATGAAATAAATCATTACGTGACTAAATGAAGACAAAATATGTAGTGTAACCGTGGCACTGTCGCATAATCAAATCAAATTTTTTAAAAACAAACAGGACGGCGCCGACCACATAACTGCCTCTGTTTGTCTTGTTTGACAGACAAAAATGTTGCGGGTTTTATTACGGACTGAAACAGCAATTAGGAGAAATGCTTTTGTGAAATATAAGCAAAATTTGTAAACATTCCAAAACAGAACAAACACGGAGACGAAAGCAAAGCGACATGCCAGAAGCCCTGACTGTGAAAAGAAGCTGGATGAATTTCACGTCATTAAGCAGAAGCAAAAATGAATTTGTTCACAATTTTACGGTTGCCAGACATATTTTGTCTGTGTGTTTCATAGTGTCTTATTTATTCATTTCATTGTTGGACATGTTGTGTCTCCGCAGGATTTAAAGCAAAGCCTCAAAATTGTTTAGGTCTCCTTTTAAAAGAAGCAAACAACAGTGGCACCCTGATGGCCTTGAGTTAAGGCGCCGACCATGAACCACAACATCCCTGTTCGAATCTGGCTGTGGACCTTTGTCGCCCCTCTCCTCTCACTCTCTCTCTTCTCGCTTCCTGTCTTCTCTCCGCTGCAATCTCTCTAATAAATGCATAAAAATGTCCACAAGTACTTAAAAACAATGCACTGACATCCCCGCAGACCGGTTCCAGTCGCCGGATGCAGCGTCGCGATGCGCCCAAGCTCTAAACTTTCAAATGCGGATTAATCCGAAAGCACTTGACCTCACTTGATTCCAAGCTGCGATAACAACAAAAACAGGCCACATCGCTTCTCCCTCCATTCATTATTTTGTTTGCTTGTTTGTGCTTTCGTTTTAAAAATACATAAATAAAAAGGTCCTCTGTGAATGACCGCTGCTATTAGTTGCAGCGGTGGCGCCACTGTCCGCATGACTCCGGCTGAACCAGGATCAGTGAGGGACAGGCTCCATCACACTGGGTTCCCTTCCTCTTCCTTTGTTTTCATCCCGTTTCCTTCCTCGTTTTCTTAGATACTGTTCCCCCCGATGGAAGTCTAAACAAAATACAATACTGTGAAAGTAAACAAACGCACAAATATCATGTCCTACAACCTTGGACCTCACCAAAACCAGAGTCGGTTTTTATGAGGATCTCAGGACGGGGAAGGTTTGTGGTGTATGATTTTTGGTGCCTGCCCAAGGAGCTGCAGTCCTGATTGACTGGAATTCCGTGTATGAGTGTGGTTTGTGACTCTGGTGCAATAAAAGACGTGATTGCTTTTGGATTTTTACATATGTTTACAAAGCTAAAGTGAGCGTGCTGATTCAGAGAGGAACGTGATTGTATAATAACTGGATGACAGGTAGAGTCTTTGTCTGTTTGCCTCAGAGAAAATCTTGAAAAGCGGAATAGTTCACTTGGAAACATCTGCTTCAGCGAGTACTACGGAGTACTTATGTTTACTTTTATGTTAGACCTACATCGGGTCTTAAATCCTGAGCTCATACTCTGCCCTCAGACTCTGCCAAAATAGCTTTTTGTCAAACTCATTTCAAAATGTATTCTTTAATGCAACGCTGAGCCCTGAAAGCACGAGTGTTTTCTAGCAACCGAGTTCCCAATGAACCGGTTGATAAGGAAGGATATCGTCAGACCTCAAATGTCCTTTAACTGTAACAGGATCTCAAATCAAGAGGAATGTATGCCCCAGCGACTCTGTTAGACATGGGGAAATATGATGCATCCAATGATAACGATAATGTCCTGATGGTCTGTGGCACAGAGCATGTAATTACAATGTTCTGTGTGAGAGACTGGGACCTGTAGTGTATCATATCCCGGTGTCTTCTCGGTTATAACTATCAAAATAAAAGTAAAAATACCCCAAAATATTCAACATGCAAGTCTGCGTCCGTGCACGCAAACACAACCAGCCTCCACTTAAATATTCAGACTCTTTCTCCGAACGTGCAGCTGTTAATGCAGCATCCATCAACCTGCACAGTTGTTAACTTGGCTAATGCCTCGCATTAACATTAATGAGTTTTTACGCACTTTTTTACGCAGCTCTTTTTGCTAGCATCGTGTTACTGCCATCACCCTTTTCCACCATTTCAAACCCATCCATCCCCGCCCACCTCATGCTATTAGACCTATAATGGAAGTCTAGATTAATGGTTAATTTCCAGGAAACCCCTGTGTTCTGTCATAAAGTGCTTTCCATTAATTAGTGACTCTGTTTCTCAGAACGGAGGGGGGAACAGAGGAGAAGAGTGATTAATGAGCTAACTAGTGCAGCCAACGGCTCGCCTAGCTCCAGTGGTGAGCGTGAGAGTCGGACCCGCAATGAGAGAGAAAGAAAATAAATATGTGGTACTTCGGAAAAAAAAGGAAAAAAAGTGCATGGAAATTCATTGAACGGGTAGCTGAGTGCAGTTTCAAAGGGATGGTGGAGCATTAGAGCTGAACTGTGAGTGAGAGGGCAGAGCGAGGCCTGATTACGCCCTCTCTGGTGCCAGAAGTCCAGCAGACCGGGATGGGTGTGTGCTGAACTGGAGAACTGTTAACAAGGAAGGCAGTTCAGGCACTTCTTGACTCCTCTGGGTCTCTTAAGGTGTGAGTGCCCTGCCGAGCGTTAGATGACAAGATGTCTGATGTCTGTTTGGCAGCTGGTTAGCTTAGCATAAAGACTGGAAGCAGGGAGAGCGCTACTCCTCTCATAATTAACAAACAAGATACAACTTGTCAGTTAGCGAGCCTTAGACATGGAGGCAACATTTGGATGGAGCCAGGCTGGCTGTTTCCACCTGTATTTGTTATGTGTCAAAAATATGGACAGTTGTACACGTCTGTTTATTATGATAGCATTAATTATGTAAAAAAATCAGCAAATAGACAACACAAGAGAGAGCGGCCAGCTAATATTATTTACTCTTCAAACAGCAAAAAGCCTTTAATTTCACGAAGCTCTCGCCAACAGTCCCAGATTTACTCTTGTCTGATGGTTTCTTGCTTGCTCACTCTTTCTTTTTCTCCTCCATCAACATCCCCTCCTGTATTTTTGCCTCTGTCATTATGTCCATGGAGGCTGCTGAGCCCGGTTACATTGCCCACTTACCCAGCTCCGGTTCTGGCACAACGCCGGCTCTACTGAGACGGTGTTCACCTGACTACATGTCTATGCAGCATCAACGTGATTTAAAATCTGTTCATTTCTGGTAGAAAAGTTACACAATTCTGCTTTAAACCATGGAGCTACAGACAGCAGCCAGTTAGCTTAGCTTAGCATAAAGACGAGAAACTGTCCAATGGTTGCAAAATCAGACTAACCGCACTTCTAATTATGACGATTTATGAAGTTTGGTTAAGGTGGAAATAAAACAAAATCAAATTAATTTGTCTTTGTTCTAAGCTATGTTAACCTTCTGCTAGCTGTAGCTTCATAGTTGACATATACAGTATAAAAATTATGTTGATCTTCTCATCTAACTCTCTCCAAGAATGCAAATTAAGAGTACTTCTCAAAAAATTTGAACTATTCTTTTAAGTCCAGATCAGCTCCAAACAGATAAATATTTTAGCTGGCTAATGTTACTAACTCTTGGCAGTGTTTCTGTGCAGAGATTCCTATGGACCTCATACTAAGAGGGCAGCCTGGCATGAGTCCAGAGGTCTGGCTAGACATTATCTCCAGCACCCCTGCATGTTTTCATAAGGGGGCCTCCTAGTCTCTCCAGTGTTGGCCTGTAAGTGGATGGGAGTGGGCAGCAGGAGTGTTTGCGCATGCATGAATGTTTATGTACGTATGTATGTGTGTGTGTGTGAGTGCAGAGTAAACTGCCGCCTTGGTGGGGCAACACACTGTCTGCCATGTCTGGTCTAAAGGAGAGCCATTAGGAGAGCGATGAAGCTGATGACATGTTGTTCCTGTGACAGGCCGCCTGGTCCCACCAGACTCCTCTCTGCTGGAGCTGCTGCTGGAGCTGCTGGAGCTGTGGGAGCCCGAGGGTCTGCCACTGGACAGACACAGAGACGCAGGGGCTGCGTTTATTTTGGGAGGTGGTTTGGTGCCGGACACCCTGTCTACTCTCCCACCAACCTCTATACACTGCCCCCCCGCCCCTCCTTCCCACACTCAAAACAACACACGCACCTTATCACCATAACACACGCAACCAGGACATTTTTGAATGGCGTCAGTAGATTGTTGGGCTGACATAGATCCGATTAAAGGGTCGGTTCATCCGCAGGACAGACTGGTATTTATTCAGTGCAGATAGTTGTGGTTTAATTTATTCACTCCTGGTTTTTTGAATTATACGTCTCTGCCACTAATCCAGGACAAATTGAAGGTGCTCAGAGCATTTGAAAACAAAAGATTTCAACAGCACGATGTCTTTCCAGAAATAATTTAACTCCACAGAAAGACGCATAAGCCGCAGACGAGGCTGTCAAACAGTTTTTATTGGGACCTATTTCATCAGTAGAAAGTAAATCCAATGAAAAGTGTTCACAGTGAGGTCTGCAAACATGTTAAGTTTATAAGTCTAGTAAATACAAGTCTCTACTGGTGAGTGTATGTCAGTGCAAGGAGTATAGTTCCTATACTGTGAAGCTCAATGTGATAATTAGCTGGCAAGGTGGGGCAAGAGGTTTAATCTGGGAGGTGACGCTTGTTGCGCGTCATTTTGCATCTCTCTCTCTCTCCGCTCATTTCTTTTCATCTCTCTATTGTGTCTAACAAAATGTCCAAAAAACACTTTTAGAAACCGAAAAGAAAATTTGGTGATCCTCTATTGAACACGGCTCGCGTTAAGAAACTCTCTCATTTTATTGAATAAAAGCTGCAGCTTCTCATCTTCCAGTCTTCTTCTTCTTTCAACTATTTATCTTCTATTTCTGTTTAGGGGGATCAATGCACACAGTACAGTAATAATAAGTGAACATGTAATTCAATGATGGTGTGGCCTGCACAGACTATTGCTTTTTTGTCAAGTGTCCAATAACCAGTTTCTCTCAGGTCAGCCAGCCAGTTTGTCCTCCTTGAATTTTAGGATGCTAGACCCAACAGTTCCCTGACTATTGATTCAAGATTCAGATCATTTAGAGCTTTATTGTCATTGTCTCCAGCATAATTACACTTGCATAAATGTGCACCATAAAAGCACAGACTAAAAAAAGACCATCAAAGCATGAATGTCGAATATAAATATCACATTGCATGATTAGTGATGAAGTAAGAATGCGGTCGGGAGATTACTTATTGCTATTTCTCTCTGTGCATGTTGGATTTATATACCCAATCGTCTTATTGCACATAATTCTGGGAATCATGTAAATTTATTGCGCTTGGTGTTTATTTATTTAAGCCACAGTTACTGTATTGCACACTATGGGAAATGTATTTGTCCATGATGGCATGCAGGATGTGCCAAAGGAGGTGGGATGTGATAGGGAGGGAATATTGCTCAGGTTAACGACATCCTGTCTGACTCACATTAATTACTACTTGGTTGGACTTTGGGCTGGGCCTTTCGGTGTTGTTGTTGTTTTATCACATAGTTTTGTGTGCCATTTTCTTTCTCTAATCACAGTGCAATGTTATAAAATAACACCAACGTTTGCTATTTTTGCCTTTGATTTTTGAGTTTGTCCTTGAAGACTGATTTAAAGCTATATGAAGTTATTATCAGTATTACAAATATGCACCGAGGCCTTCAGCCACACCTGAACTGGTAATAAACCTGCAGTGTTTTCACTTTGACGTCTTACTCTGAAACCCGATGGTGACTACAAGGAATGTATGTTACACCCACTCTGATTTATGTGTTTGACTCAGCTGAAGTAATAACCGCCATCTGACTTGTTCGTTTCATGTTTTTTTTTAACCCAATACTGAGTTACAGAAAACAACAACAACAACAGTGTCGACAGCGCGTGGCGTCCGCTGATGTTCTCATTAGCCTGTGATCTATCTGATAAAATATATATGGTTGTATAAACGGCAATAAATCACCTCCCCCTTAGCTGTGTTAGTCCCAGTGGTGTTTATGTGGACGAAGCTCTTCCAAAACACGTCTCGCGCTGCATCTCTGCGTCTGATTGAGTTACACAGGGGAACACATTTTGAACAGGTGCCCAGTGAACCCCTCATACTGCTGCCCTCTTCTTCCTCGACTCTCTCCTTCTGTCATTGTAACTTGACTCCCACTTCTTCAGCCAGCCCTGTCGTCCCTCGCATACTCCAGTAGAGTTTGGGCACACTGGTCCTGGTAGAGCACGCTGTACTGTAACTGGACATACCACCGACACGCAGGGTTAACTCTGCTGATACGAGGTGTGAATGGTCACCCACCAGGAAGACTTAATCCTACGGCCGTAACATCCACTTGAACCAATGCTTGTACAGTTGTTAAAATGCCAATCTTCGGCGGTGGTGGTCACATTGGCACAGAGACCGGGCAGTGGGAGGACTGGCGTGAAGCCACTAGGGGATACCCTAACCCCCTGTTTACCTCCATCTGACCCCCACACTCTTTGCTGCTAATTTCCAACAGGTCCATCTACTCAGCTGGGTGTACACTCAGTACTTTGGCAGCTAGCATTTGTAACTTAACCTCTATCTGTAAAAGGTTAAGAGAGCTGCGTTTGTATAGAGTCGAAGCAGTTTGGGGGTTTAGCATGTGCGTTAAGTCACCCACAGGTTTCTGAAGAGACACTTTGAAGCTCAGAGTGTGCTGAGGATTGACTCGTTCTGTAGCCAGCCTCAAGAGGACGTTTGAGGAACTGCAGTTTTTTTGGCATTTCAGCATTAGCTTCACTTCACAGCCACGGAGGTTACCACTTGCCTTCGACATGTGGCCAGGAGGGGTCGAGAATAAAAGTAGTTAACAAGGATGGATGATTTAATATCAGAATCTAACACCAGCATTGTTAACACGAGAAAATCAGACAACCACATCTGATTCTTCTAAAATCTAATAATTATATGGAAATAACAATGATATCTAATATAACAAAAAATATTGACTCTTTATACGGTTTGCAAGTAGTTTTACCTTTCAGTACTTCTTTATACTCTCATAACACCTCAGAGAAAAATATTCTATTATTTGCATTTATTGCACAACTATAGTCTGACAATACAAGATTTTACATATCAAAAACATAATCAGATTATAATATGATGCATTCAGCTGTCAGCTTGCCAGAATTTTACCATAATAAATATGATATGGTAAACTGTTTGCCGAGATGAAAATACAGTATGAATGAATATTTTTTTTAAATAAATCTTTTACTGTACATGAACAGTCTGCCATTTAAATTCCTGCTTTATTATGTTTAGATTCCCTTAAAATGCTGCATAAATGAAGCTTTTGCCATCAAATATGACTGATTTGTATAAGTTTTACTAAAAAAGTTTACTATTTAAAATTATATAAAGTTAAAAAGGCCCTTTAACAGCTACAACAGTAGCTGCACATTCATATCATAAATAGTAGGACAATAAAGTAGTACATGTTACTTTGAAGTGGCCATCTTGCATAATTTCATTAATTGTTTTATTTAAGTAAGAGATCCAAATCTGACAGTAAACAGTACAGGACCATAAAAATGCATCAGAAATCTGATCAGGTTGTTCTTTTGTATGATCACAACAATATATATAAACACTACATTTGTATTTTTATAGTTAAACTTTAATTTGGGGGTAAAACTTGAAAAACTGGACTAATTCAGACACTCATCTCCTGCATAGAATATATAAAAAGCACCTTTTTCTATTGTATAATTCTAACATGATGATAATAACACATCTCAGAATAATTAATACTTCTTCAGGTGTTATATAATTATTGTTAGTATTCGTATTATTGTATTATTTCCTCTCCTTTTGGGGCTGTATGTGCACATTCAGCTGAAATCAATGTGGTGATTTTCTCTGTGATCGCCACGCTTACAGGGCATTTCCAGTTTGTGCACAGCAGAGCAGGATGTTGCGTCTTTAAGAGTTAAGAAACTTGAAACCGTGTTTGCGCAACAATCAGTGCGGCTCCCAGCCGCCAAAGTGTCTAGACTGGCACATGATGGCGGGAATCAACCAATGGCTCCAGAGCTTTCCTCTGGGGCCCAGAGAGAGAGAGAGAGAGAGAGAGGAGAGAGAGAGAGAGAGAGAGTCAGGCAGAATTACACGGGAGACTCACTGAGCGCTGGTTTCAAAATAAAAGCATGATGTTCAAGCTTTGGAAAAATGAAATGTTTTCTTTGTTTCAGTGATCTCTATGACAACTGTGTAATCAAATGAATCCATGATTTGTGATAGATATTTCCTGGAAAGGACTTTGTGAACTTTATGAATTGAATTGAATTTTATTTTGGTACAAAATATTGGGAAAATAGGAACTCCTCCAACGATACACTTCAAATTAATTTCCAAAACAGTGGGTCACTTTGAACATGAATAAAGGGAAACAACCTAATATATGTGACAAAGAAAGTTTCCAGTTATATGCAAATGATTAATTGATATTTCATTGGGTTTAAATTGGATAAAAAGCTCATAGTTGGATCTCAGGATTGCCGTTCCACTGTATTGGCCGTGTTCACTTAAACTTGGCTTAAACTGAGACAAGCTACTGGCAGGATCAATCAGGTAACTTTTATTCTGATCATCAATAATAAACAACGAGTATTTCCAGGAAAGGTCCCAGGAAATTATCTGGAAATAACAAAAATTCACAGAGTCTCTCCTGTACTGGTCCTAACCAAGAAATAGCTCATAACCCCCTGTAAAATTTTGGACTTTTGGACAGAGCTACGCTAACTTTCCCACCTGTTTCCAGTCTTTACGCTAAGTTAAGTTACCGGGTTAGCTTCACATTTACTGTACAGACATGAGAAAAGTATTAATGTCATCTGTAAGAAGGCAGACTAGTCTATTTTCCATACGTCAAACTATTGCATGAAGCCCAGCAGAGAACTGTGGACCCTGATGTTGAAGGAGCCTCTAAAATACTGTTAAGATTACCAAAGCAACAACAATTCACTCACTAGTTTTCCTGAATACATAATAATATCACCCAAAACATTTCAATATATTATCTTATTATACACATTCACGTTGTTTTACTTGGCGTGGCTCTTCTTTAGAAGTATGCTCACCTGCAGGCAGAGGCCTAACCTGCTTTAATCCCAGAGACTGGACTAGTTTCTAAGACAGGAGGAAGACTGGTCTTTGGGTCACCGTGAACTTGTTTCCCGTGTCCAACTTCTGCTGAGAGAAGGTGACGTTCTCGAGTCCTTTCAGGCGGACCTCTTATTATTTGATAGATGCTTGAGGTCCTGGTACAGCACTGGACAGTCCACCATCTTCTGATAGTGGGAAGACTGAACTAATCTTATGACTGTAACATCCTCTTGAACCTATGCCAGTCATGCATAACCTTGGTTTCAAAATAAAAGCATGATGTTTAAGTTTTGGAAAAAAGGAGTCTCTATGACAACTGTGTAATTTAATAAATGAGCGATATTTCCTGGAAAGGACTTCGTGAAATTTGAATTTCATTTTGGTACAAAATATTGGAAAATCAGAACTCCTCCAATGGTACGCTTCCAATTCACTACTTCCAATTATTTACTAGCTTCTCCTCGACTTTTAGTCAGTTACAGCAGGTCAGTTTGAACATGAATAAAATGAAACAACCTAACATATTCATTGATATTTAGTTCAAAGCTCCAGTGTGTCAGATTTAGGAGTATCTATTGGCCGTAATAGAATACAATATTCACAAGCATGTTTTCATTTGTTTATAATCACCTGAAGTGTGATTGTTATACATAGTGTAATCGTGTTTTTGTTGTCTTAAAATGAGCAAACTATATCTACGGTGGGAGCGGGTCCTCTTCCATGGAGTCCGCCATGTTGAACCATCCATGATCCAGCCGTTTGATATATTCTATGCGACTTTGGCAGCCTTTTCCCGACATGCCTTGAAGGAGATGGTGAGAAGTGGGAGATTCATTTGGTTGCAATCTGCAACTTCACTGCTCCTTCACACTGGACCTTTAAATTATGAGGTGTGTCTTGAACCTACGCCAGTCTCGAGCAGTGGTGGAGGTGGTCAGCTTGGCACAGAGACGGGGCAGTGGGGGGACTGGCATGGTGCCACTTTCTGAAAAAGGTAAGTAAGGTCTTTTGTATCAGGCTTTATTTTCACAGTAACACAAAACATAGAAATTACTGAGAAATTATAGATTTAAATCTTAAAAGCTTTTATTTCTATTTTTGACTGACAAATGTGCTCACAGTGAGATGCTTTTATTTTGAAAATCACAGTCGAATACGCCTGGTTTCATTCTGTCTGACTTGACTCTGATGTGTGTGTGTGCGGTGTGTGTGTGCGTACAGGAGGCGCGCGTGTGCTTTTTGCCTGTGAAGTGTGTGTGTCTCTATGTGTGTGTGTGTTCGTGTGTGTGTGTGTGCGTCCGAAAAGGACTTGCAGGGGAGTGGAGAGTGGAGTAATTCCAGTTCTCTTTAAAACAACTTCTCAGCACGGAATCCGTCCCGGAGTTTGGCACTGCGGTCCCCCCGACCATCTCTCGCTTTATCCCGGGACTGTGCAGCGGGATTATTGCTCTCCAGCACAGTGACAGAAAGTCATCGGGTTTTTCAGCGTTGTTGAGGATTTATTTCTGGGTGAAAGAAGGATTTTACGGATCAGGAGGTTCAAGGAGCTCAAGGAGAAACTCTGGAAAACTTTTGGATTTATGTTTTTGTTCATGTAAACTGATATTGCCAACCTTAACTATGGTTTGCGGATTGTGTGCGGGATCTCCAGAGTGTTGGGGAGTTGAAGGCTTTGTGAGAGGGCTGGCAAAAGTTGTGGCTTAATTGAGTTGGCGACAGCAGGTCACTGAGCAGTGACTGTGTGTAGCCTTCTCCTTCTTCAGACGTTTAGTGATGTTTAACGCGACGCATGGTTGAATATTACTTTCTAATGCTGCGGGAGAGCCTGGAAACGGTGACCACCGGCTGCGCATGTTGTGCGCACCGTGCACAAACCCCCGGTCTTGCGCGACGAGTGTAAATCGATGTGGCATCTCCCGGGACCCGGACGGGACCGACAGGACACATCCAAAACTGTCTAGGTTGTCGTATGTTCAAGTCGAAACGCTCAGGTCTTGTACGGCGACTCTGGAGAAGCCGTCTGGTCACCGAGAGCGACGGGCGGGATGGAAGCAGACGAGGTGAGGGAGGACGGAACGGTCCGTGTGGCAGGCACTCAGGAAAGCTCCACAGACATGAGCAGCGGTCGGTGACACACACTGACCCGGCTCCGGGACTCACGGGGGAGGCTGGAGACCTGACGGAGAGCGTGGAGAGGGAGGAAGAGGAGCAGCCTGACGATGACCGAGGTGCCATGTGCGTCCCGGAGCACAGAGGCTCTCGGCTGGGACAGGAGGGCGACAGTAGGACGGTGACGTGTTGTTTGTTTGGGGAATGGGATATCAGACCTCGGAGCCCTTATTGGGCCCCAAGAAAAGACGGAGGGGGCCCTTATCAGTGCGCACCGAGGCATGCGGGACTGGAGGAGGAACTCGCGAGCACTGCTCATGCTTTTTTGAAAAGACTCAAGGAGAGATCTCTGGACACCTTGGTGAAGACTGTGGAGACCAAAGGAGGGATATCCAGCGAGTGCGTCATGGTGCCGAGTACCGAGCTGCGTCTCGGTGCTCATCACATCTCTCCACAGTATCTTCTGTGTAAGATGTACCGCTGGAGCGACCTGCAGCTCTCGGCCAGGCTCAAAACGCTGTGCCACTGCCAGAGCTTCGGCGCAGAAGACAGCGCAAAGGTGTGCTGCAACCCCTATCACTACAGCCGCCTGTGTGGGCCAGGTAAGAACATCATCCAAAGGAGGGGGGGGCTGTAGATCCAGAAGAGATCTTTCCCACCCAGAAAAGACCTTTAAAATGCACAAGTATGCAGTAAATACACCCAAAACCATCACACAGCTTCATGGAGCCCCCATTGGACCCCATCCAGAACCCCTGGAGGTCCAAAGTCAGATGGTGGGCCTTGCAGAAAGGGCGTCATGAATTTAATTAGACTTTTATGCATCATAAAGATTAATGGCTCATACAGTATTAAAGATATCATGAAATGAATCAAATAAATAGTTGTTTGCCTGCAGCTAAAGATTAATATGTTATATCACAAAGAACGTCACAAGCGCCAATTATTACCGATGAAGTAATGTTACATTTGCAGGAGTGTCTTGGTTAATTTGGCTCATAATGCAGCTCTGAGAATAAATCAGTCATGTTGCACAACGCCTCACACTTTAGTATTTCCATAAGTCGACGTTTACTCTGCTCAGCTATTACTTTGATTTCCTCTCGACATTCCTAACACATTACACACTTATTTAAATTTGCGCAAAACTTTGCTCTCCTTCCCACATCACCCAATTGAAGGTCGCTCTCAAGTTGCACTTAGGCTCTTTTTTCTCTGACAAGGAGGTCCTCCTCTTGTTATTTAGGTGAAGGAGTGCCGATAATATACAGTTTGCATAGTGCTGGCGCCAGACTGACTCGCTGGGTATCTGACTGACTGAGGACTCCGGCAATTACTGGCTCTGCTCTTAAAGGGGCCGCAGCCACAAACCCATGTCCACTTTGGACTGAAGGGACTATCACAGCAGTAACAGAAGAAGCATTGCTTGCATTCAAAGTGTGTGTGAATAAAAATGTCTTAGCTGGGATTTAAAGACGAGAAATGAACAATAAGCAGAGAATAAAACACAAAAACAGCGTCTGCGATGAAACAGCCTGCTTGCATCTGTGTGTTGATGTTGAGTTATACATATTAGAAGCTCCAAAGACAGACTAGATGTATTTACAGGTCTGCAACCACCATGGCTGTGAAGTGAAGCCTATGCGGAAAACTGCAGTTTCTCAAACGCCCACTTGAGGCTGGCTACAGAACGAGGCAATCTCCATAAGTCTCCATGTTGAAACTTTTGCTCTCTATTACAACTGTTCAAATTATATTAAGGCTTAAAGTTATGAAGAACAAACAGCGTGGCCGCTTTGACTGACAGGTAGTCGCAGATGGCTTGTTTGAACACCAAGCCGTCATTCGGCCTGCCTCGGGTCCATCGACGATCCGTGTCTTTGCTGATTTTTAGATTAGCCGGGAAGAGGAAGAGCCAGCTGTGTTGAGCTTTTTGGTCCATCAGAAGTTATTTGTTTTATGCAATTAGCGAGACAACAGTGAGAATCACACATTTTGAGATTCAAAGCAACGGTTTGCAATCATATGCCCAGAGCAAAAATGTATGAGGAAAGATCATGTGTTGATGTTTGGCACAAACCATCATCATGAAAAGTTCAGCGCCGAATGTGAAGCAGAATTTCACATTCAAGCACTTTATTGTGCGATATATTTGATGAACCTGGATATATTAGTGATCAGCTGACATTTCAAGATTTCCAATTGACGAAATGTCACTAATTCGATGAGTGTATTTAAAATTTGAAGTATGCTACTGCGGATTTTCCTTGTTTCATTTTAAGCCTCGGCAATCGTGTTTACCGTTTTTACACAGAACTATCAGATATGGATGAAAGAGTATGTGTGCATGTTTCTTTTTAAATAAACACACGGATCACCTGACCGTCTGTGTGCACAGCTACATTCAGGTGTCGTTTGAGTTTATTGGCCTAACTGACGATTTAAGTCAATTTAACATTCATTATATGATGATTTACAGGCTCCAGTTTCCAGTAAAATGTCGCTGAGTTCTTCTCGATGGATTAAAAGGGCAGAAACTTGAGCCGTGTTGAGAAGTTAGTTGTTTGTGATGTAATGTTTTATGTAGTTATTTATATTCTTGTCTGGTGTCTCGTGAATCCATGTGGGCTGAGCTCTTCTATGTTCATGACCCAGTTAACGAACAAACTAACGATGCTAATTGTAATTTTCACATAGTAAAACCAACATCTGGGAGCATTACTGTAAGACTTGAAGTTTCTGGTTGATTTACAGCAGATAATACGATGTGAGGCATGTTTAGTTTAAGTACCGTGCAGCCTTAAACTTCACCTTAACTCTTGTTGTCTTTCCAGAATCACCTCCTCCCCCGTACTCTCTGTCCCGCTCAGATGAACATAAGCCACTGGGTGAGTTTGGAAAAAATGTCTACCACTTTACAAACCAATAAACGACACAGACACAGAGAAGGGAGGGGGGGTGTCATCACCGACATATTTTTAGACTGGAAACGCAGATTGTCTTTGAAAAGCGGCTTGTGTGGAAACACAACGACGTTAGAAATAGTTTTTAAGGCTTTAACCTGTTCTCATCTTCCTTTTGATGACATCCACAGTTTCATAATAGGGAGGTTGTGACCGTGCAAACAGGCTCTACAGTTTGAGGGACTGTATTTGCAGCTTTTAAGAAGCATTTTTGCCTCACGAGTGACTTAAATGATCACTCGACTGACGCATTTGTCGTCTGATAAACCGTATCTCACTCCTCTTCTGTATGTTTGTGCTTTCTCCACGTTTTTCCAGACTCAAGCCTGTCTTACACTGAAACTGTGCCCCCCCTCCTCTCCAGTCCGCCTCACATTACGCCAAGAGACTACACAGGTGAGTAACCTGCAGACGCACATGAGCCAGATGTTTGTTTCAAGTCGTGAAAGTTCCCGAACTTTCCATAAAAAAATTTCGGAGCTGCACGTTGAGTGTACTTGCATGCACATAGCATGCATCCTCTCTGAGTAAATTACATTTGCTGGTGTTATTATGTTGTGCTTTCCTTCCTTATTTTCAAAGACTGTTAAGATAACCAAAAACTCCAGCGCATAAAGCTCCTATTGTCGGAGAGGCATGGAGGGCTCGGTGGGGGTCTGGGGGTCTCTCACTATCTAGATGCCACAGCAGTGTAGCCTTTCTGTCTCCCTCTCTCCCTCTCTCTCTCTCTCTCTCTCTCTCTCTCCCTACGCTTTCTCCACAGCAAAATATTTCACTGGGATGAAGCTGCAATAAGATCCCCGTGCATACTCCCAATCCCCTTTGCCTCTCGAACCACCCATCCCCCCTCTTTCCCTCTTTCTTCCCTCAAATCCCTCCATTCCTCTCGGCAATTGAGCAGTGGAAAGAGGCTGGCATTTTGGGGGCGGGGGGAGCCGAGCAGCTCTGATGAGGCGGAGGTGTAGAGTTTTGTGTGCAAGTGTGTATATGTGGAAAGTGTGTGTGTGTGTGTGTGTATGGGGGGGGGCAGGCCGAGGGCTGCGTTTGGACAGGAAACAGCCCCCTCTAGATGATGAAACTGGAGCTTTATTTGTTTACGTGCTGGGGTCGGGTGGAGAGGTCCTTGTAAGCGTTAGAAGAAACCCACAAACCCACTCGATCAAGCCTCCCTCGGCTCGCTTGTGGACGGTGCTGAAAGGTGAATGGGCACCTATGAAGTCTGCGTAGTGTAGTCACGGCGTCATGGACCTGTCTGTCCGTCTGTGAGACGGCAGTAACCCCCGGAGAGACTTTATTTGGGTGTGTTTGCCAGAAATGAACTCAAGGTGTTACAGTTTTAAAGATACTGAGGTCACGAGATCTCCCAATGCACAGGAGACCACTGACCATGATTTCTGAGCATTTTATTTCCCAACCTGAAGGTCTAAATATTGTTTTAAAGCCATCCCCACAGGGCCCGAATAAAAATCTGGGAAGAAAAATGCTGAAACCTTTATTCCTTTTTGACTTTGTGAATCTAAAAGTTTTTAAATTTTATATATTGAGTCTAAAAATCAGCTTACAAACACTTCTTGCACTGGACTGGACGCTTTAGATATAATTTTAATCCAGTTAATCATGACGCTTCTTCCCCTGCTTGTATCTCTCATTAGACAATGTTACCCTGCTATTCATCGAGCTCCAGCGGCTCCCTGTAGCAGCCAAATACTCGCCTACAAGGTAGTCTCTGGTTCTACACCCACTCGCTTGAATAAATGCAGGCATATGTTATCTCCCGACTTTTTCCAAACCGTCTGTTGTTCCCCTTCGGTGGATCAGATCAGGGGTGTCCCTCTCTACCTTCAAAACACTCCTGAAGACCCAGCTCTTCAGAGTAGTACCTCCTCTCAGAGCGCTACCAACAACTGGACATGCTAGATCCAGCAGAGGAGAGTAGCACTAACATGTCCTTGTCGCTCTGTGCCTTTATCGCAAGTCGCTTTGGATGAACGTGAATGTAAATGTTCAAAGTTAACGTCTCACGTCGATCAAGAGTCCAAGTTTTAGGTTGTGATTTTGAGCCACTGTCCAAGCCGAGCAGTGAGGGGAGGCTACCTCCTATTGTCTGCCTGGTGAACTGAGTGGAAATAGATCAGTTTTCTCACAAGATCTGGTGTGTGTGTGTGTGTGTGTGTGTGTGTGTGGTCTCTGATCCCCCTGCCCCCCACACCAGAACGCTGGAGCCGAGAACTGGAGCTCTGGCCAAGAGCATGAGTAGGAAGGAGACTTGGCTAAAGAGAGCTAGCCAAGAAATCTGCATGTAGCTTTTTAACTTTTACAGGTTATTGACTCGTCCTTTGAGCCACCGCTGGTTTAATAACAGGAAATTAAGCTTGCGTCAAAGAATTGCATGTGGCACCTTGACGTTGGTTAGAAATGCAAATGAATCTTTTTCTGTTCAGGTGATCTTTCTGGCATCTCATCTGAAGCCTGTGGTGTTTTCTTTAGAACAAATACAAGCATTGAACGTGTGCTCCAGCATCTTTTTATTCCTTTTAAACCAGCAAGCTTTAAGGGGGGAGGAAAAAAAAAAAGAGACTGCAGCAGGCAGGGTGTGGTCCATACATACCTTTGCCCTGGCCTCTTTTATCATTCGATCAGTTAACGTTCCCTTTAAACCGCAGCAAACAGCCCTGCTTTGAAAAAGGGAAATGTCTACTGGAAGTTTAGTAGACTTATATCTACTTGGACCATCCCACTCTGACTCCAACAAAACGTGTCATTCAGCTGCTTATTAGTGTGTGTGTGTGTGCGTGTGTGTGTGTTTGTGTGACAAGGAGACAGAAAGGGAGGAATTTCTGTCTGACTCAGTGATAAGATCGTCTCAGAGTACTTACATAGGGGTTCTATCAGGACAAAAACACACACACACACACTCATGCACACACACGCACATTCAACAATCACGCGATGTGCTGGACGGGAGACAAAGTTCTGCTTTTTTTTTTTTTTACCGTCATAACTGATCTATAACTAAAAGTTACACGTCTGCAGCGCGTTATGTTTTTTTTTCTCTAAATAGACGTTATTTGTATCTGCGCTACTTTCTGCACAGTATCCCTCTTCCTGTGACGGACCTGTAATCATGGACACTGTTTGACGGCGTGGCTGTATTGGCATTGCGCATCACAGGATGCCTATAAAATTAGTTTCTGTCATCCTCAGCTGTACTTAGATAATAGCTAACATAAAATGTTGATAGCATCGTTCCAGACATCTGAATCACGGTCCAACACAGCTGTGCAGGTTGTTGTAAATCAACATACCAAACAACTGTATGAACAACTTGTAAATCTGTTGTGAGTGTGAGAATATGTTAAACGCTCCAAGCAATCACTACTGCAACTCAGTGTTATTAGCTAAATATCAAAGCTGTTGATGTACGGTATGTTTTAACGTTATCTGCGGCTGTTAGCATTTTATGCTCACTAGCGTTTAGCTCAAGGCACAGCTACCGGACTGATAGGTTAGCCTGAAAGCTAAGCTAAGTAAGACATAAATATATATGTGATGACCTGTTCACACATTATTCAGCAGTGTTACGAGTCCTGTCGCCACCGTATAAATGAAATATAGCATTGATCATCTGCTCTTCATGTTCTCAGCAGGTGCAAGTGACTTATAAGCAAACTGCGTATGCTATATCTAATCTATAATTGGGTAAATCATTTGATATTGGCTTTTATTTACACTGAACTGAACATTGTTGACACTTCTTTAGGCCCAGTAGAAGATATTATTGATGTCAGAAATCCCCCATATCTCCCTCATGTAATTAAAAGTAGGGGGGATGACGTTAATGGTGGTTCCCCTACAACTTCTCGTATTTATCCGTGTGCAATAAAGTTGATAAATGTGACACACAGTGTCATAAAATGTCCACTGTACGTAGGATAAACCCCTTTATGCCAGACAATGGATTTTTAATGTTGTGCAACGAGCGTCACGGGCTCATGCATTTGCTAGCAAGGTCTTGTTTTTAGCAGCTTTTCACCGTGCAAGTGCATTATTTTTATCTTTAAGGATTGATGGACAACACCAAAGAAGTTAGCGATGCCCACGTCCTTTCACCGCGTGACATCATTGTACTTGTCAAACATTTCGCCCACCTTGTTGTCATTAGGCTCGAGCTTTTCGAACATGTGGAAACAAGTAAAGCAATGATACTTAGTGGACATTAGCATGGCCTGGATGCACTGAAGTAAGACAAGGAGACTGCTTCCTCTCTGCCCTCTCGGTAATCATATTTTGGTGGCTTGTTTGCTTAAGCAGAGCAAGGTATCAGCCAAACATCCTGTCTCAAAGCCCTGTCTGCACTCCGCTGCAGCATTAACCCCATGAATTGGCCCTTTGACTGATGGGGCACGGTCCAGGAATGTTGGGAAATTGGGAAGGTGAGGGGGAGTAGGGTCTGGGAGTGAAAGAGGTAGGAGAGGGGGGATAAGGGGGTCTAACTCTGGAGAGTGACATCTGATACATGTTTGAACATATCACCGTTAATACTTAAGAAACACGGAGCTGGAGACGAAATTCTTGGAAGCTTGGGAGACAGTTTTAAGAGTGTGACCGCGCCGTGCTGTTTTAGTGAGTTTAGCTCAGAGAGTGTGAAGCTTTCCAGGTCAGTCGAAGGTTTTTGTGAATTATCTACTGAGGCTCAGACTCACAGAAGCATGAACATTAAACGTAGACTTCATTTTAACAGCGTGTCGAAGTCTTGAGCGGTGAAAATAGCGCAAATAGAAAGAGTAAACACCCATATTATGCTGCCTTTAGTGAGACTCTATCCGTCAAAGTCTGGACGGGTCCTCTCAGTGACCTGAACCTCCAGCCTGTTTGCTGGCACGCGTACAACACTTGCTCTTATGCCTGACTGAGACACATTAGACTATGGAATTCAACATCAAGTGCTGGCCCATTAACCATTTGCCATTTCCTCAAATATTTTCCATCATGCCTCTTTTTCACTACAAGCAGCTGAGGACGAAGAGCACAACTCACCCCGAGCTCCTCTTTTTTATTTTTTTTTTTGCCATTTTGTTTTCTTTTGTTGTTTTTTTCCCCCCACAAATTAGGCTGAATGCCAGAAAGTTAACACTGCTGTTCCTAAAAAGTCTGATTATATATGGCATGTTTTGAAAGGAAACGTGTGTTTCCTATTAATCTAACAAGGAAATGTTAATTAACTTATCTGGAAAGTAACAAAAATGTTGCTACCAGCTAATTGTTCACTGACAACACTGTTTTGTTTGCTCACACTTTGTCCAGCACTGGCTTAAAAGTCCGGTGTGTAACATTTCGGAGGATCTATTAGCAATTTTATTAGTGTATCAGTCACCTTAGACGAGCTCTTTATATCTACAAAAATAGTTGGTTTTCTTGCATAGATTTCTTCATGTTTCTACAGTAGCCAGGTAAGGACCACACTGGCTCTAGGCAGGTACTTTCACATTTTTCGACAACCACCGTAGATTCTCCTAGAAGCGAGGCGAGCATTATTCAGTTGGTTGCAGGCTACACCATTCGGGTACAATGCCGCGAAAACGCAGGTTGCCTGTGAAGCTGAGACCATCCAGGTGGATTCATGGACTAAACTCTGACACTCTACCTGTTGTGTACCTGCACCCAGCTTCTAAATCTGTCTAGCTCACAACTTACACTACAAAACAGTGACAGGAAGTTGAATTTGATTTGTGTCAGATGGTTTGAGAGAGAGAGAGAGCGAGCAGTAGTTGAGTGACATAGACAGTGAATGAGAGTGAGTGAGAGTGAGCTGGCATCGACGGAATAAAAAGTTATTTCCTGAGTGTTTCACGGCGGTTATTTTCAGCACAAATGGACACACCGCTGTACAACCCTGCCCCGATTGGCCACAGTTTTAATTTACCCTTTTACACAGAGTCCGCCATGTTGAGACACGATGTTTCTACAGTAGCCCAGAACAGACAAACAGGCCCTGATCTAGCAGGGCCTTTTGTATTGTCTCCAAATTTCGCAACCACCGTAGTTTCTCCTACAAGCTTGGAAGGCTGCAGCCTTAACAGATGCCACCAAATCCTCCACACCGGACCTTTAAGGTTTTGAGGGAGGATTGTTGGTTTAATACAGAAAAAGTCTGCAGCGATTCAACTTCTAATTCTATTATATCTCTCCCGTCTTTCTCATCTGTATTTCATCATCGCTTGTATAAATAAGCTGTAAACTCTGAGCTGATGTCGTGTGGATTCACAGAAAGCTAGTTTCTGGGTTAAGTAAATGCCCCCAAATAGTCAACATACTCCGAGTATCTAAGGGCATATTACATATTTAGCTTTCCTATTTTGACGTTTTTATTTTTAGGGGTTTCTGTTTCTTTTTGTAGATGCCACACTACTTTATATATTTGTGTTAACACTGCAGTTTGCAGCCAGATACAAATATATTTAAGGAAGCATGTTTCAGGCATTTACATTTTATTGTGAGTGACACTGAACTGACAGCCCTTGACCTCTCCAAGTTCATGGATTAAGGAAGTGTTACACATCAGAAGCAATCCTGATTATCGAGCTGACATGGTCTTATATTGTGCAGAATCACAGTAATGTTTTCATTGGCTTTGCTTCCTCCTTTTGCTATCCCCTCGTCTCTTCCCTCTCGCGTTGTAGCCCACGTCTTTTGTGTTAATTTGACTTCTGCCCTCGTAGCCTCTACTGTTTGTTGTCCACACTCTCTTTCGCTGTCTCTTATCCTCTTTCTCTCCGTCTTTGTAACTCTTATTCTCGCCCCCTCTCTTTTCAGTCCATGTTGTCAGGCCATCACAATTTAAAATAAGGTTTAAATTACAGGACTGGCTGTGGCTTTCCGTTGTTCCCTCAGAGTTTTTGCCAACCCGCAATTTGGCTTTTAATGGAATCCTGCCATGCTGCTGAACTTAAAGATTCTTTGCAGATGTGGACAGGCTCTGACTCTATGAAATGTAGGAAACTGTCGCCTGTGCTGCGAGCTCTGAAGTTAAGACTGAAGTATGTCGGAGGGAGGCAAACTTTTCAGCAGTTTTCAGGTGACGACGCTGCCTGTTGTGAGTGGGAACAATTGTGCGTGTGTGCGTGTTTGTGCTAAGCATTCATCCATGTTACTGGAGCTCACACTGATGGGCAAACACATACAGTGTTCAAGCTTCGCTATCAGACTTTGATGAGTAGCGAGAGGCCGTATATACTGCGCATATACTTTCAGCGGCTATCGATCATTGTTCAGGTCTTTTTATAAAACTGCCAGCTCATGTGGAGTGTCAAGGATTACAATCACGCTTCATTTAATCGTTTGAAGAGATATTAAATGTCAAACCTGGAGAGCTAAAGATGCTTCAGATTTAGGTCACACTGAAATGATGTCTGCATTTGATTTAAAGCGATGGTGAATCAAATCCAGCGATTGCTTGTTTACTCAGCGCAGTGGCTAAATATTTGTGATTAACACCACAGAAGCAAACAGTCCCGTTTGTCATGTGATTCTTGGACCAGTTTCAGCTCCAAAATACTGTTTAAATGCCCTGTGAACAAAACAACAATCGTCACGAGATGTCTTTCATGTGGAGCGGTGCATTTTTATTAAATAACGAATACTCGAGGGTAAAGCTGCAACAATCAGTTGTTTCTGATCAATAACTGATGTGGAAATGGGCGCAAGTGACAAATCTCTCCATGGTGGATTAGTCTGTAGGGACTTGGATTGGGAACCGGAGCAGGGTGGGTGGTTCAAGTCCAGTGTGGACCACAACATGGGGCTCCTGGGCGTTTCCAAGGTGGCCTTGAGCAAGGTACCGACTCCTCCCAGGGTGTGTCTACATGGCATTTGCATGTCTGTGAGCCTTTTGTTGTATTCCAGCTGTTTTCTAAACCGATTTCACACTACCTGAAGTGAATGGCAGATAAACAAAGATGAACACAGTGGAAGAAAGAGACAGATATTTCTCTCAGGAGACTAAACAAGCTAAAGTCAGAGTGTGTATTGGACTGAAATTCATCATCTGGTGGGTGCTGGATGTGTAAACGCAACTGTTTACTAGGTTGTGTTGCCTCTTTCCCAAATGAAAGCAAATTTAACAACTAATGTCAAAAGTGTCAAAACTTGTTTCTAAGCACATTTTCTAACCAAGAGCTATTAAATTAGGCGTCACAATCCTTGTGTCACCTCCTGACCGTGTCTGTGTGTGAGCTCTGCAGAATCGATTGTGCATTGTGTGTTTTCAGCGCGTCCACACGGAGAGGGTTTCACATTCAGATAATTCTCCCAAATTAAGTTTTAGCAGGAATTTCATAATTCCCGCTTCATAGTGGAACAAATGGATGCATTCCACCAATAAATGTGTGTAATTATGTTGTGAGGAGTGAAGGCCATATAGTCGGACCACGTGAGGCTCAATGAGAGACTTGTCAACTTGACCCCTGTGACTGGCTGAGCGGGGGGAGGAAGTGTCGAGGAAGAGGGCCTGTCCAGGAATGTGTTGGGAGGGGAGGCTTGTCAACTGCAGAGCTCTGCTTCTCTGCGTCTGCTTTTGTTTCTCTGTTCGGATTTGAACCATCTTTCTTTGTCAGCGCCGGTTATTCTTAAAGCTATGATATAGCATCTTCTTTCACGAAGGGGTGAAGTGTCTCAGCGAGGCGTGATCGAGTCTCCGACACAGTGATGCCTGTTTATGTGCGTCTGGTTTTGAAAAATGTAATCACATGTATAGGGGCTGTACGGGCTCCTCAGACCCCACATGAACCGTGATTGAGCTGTTTGTTGATAGTGAAGACAACATGAAGCAGGCTGAAGAAAGGTCCAATGTTCTCTTTATCAAAAATAGTCCTACAGATTAGCTCGTCCTCATCCGGCGGTGCAAACTTTGAAACTTTGATGTGATTGTTTTCACCGCTCTCTCAGTCACAAATCAATAATGAATGACCGTGATCACATCAGGAATAGCAGGGACGCCGAGCAATCGATCAAACAATCTGCTGCTTTTACTCTACAGCGGTGAAGAACAATAAATCACTTCATGCTGTAGCTGCTGTGACACCTTAATGTACTGTAGAAGTATAATTTTAGCTTCAGTCCCACCCCGCCTCTCGCTTGGTTCGTTAAGTTGCACTAAAAAACAGTTGTAAATGTACCGAAACTTGCTTGAAGGAGGTAAAAATCTGATCGGGGGGTGATACAAAGTTCAAGACCCTCCACCATAACACACACTTTCTAAGGAGTTTCTAAGCAAACAAGAAGTTTTAGCTGCTCATCGAGCTAATAAATCCTTCTGGTGAGGTTGCTTCAAATGGGAATAACAACATCAGCAGTCCTCGCGGCGCACTCTCGTTGCTCAAACGTTTTCTCTGCCGCTTATTTATTGCGCGGATCTTCAGACGTAAGGGGCGTTTTACAGCAGCTTGTGTCGTTCTAGCGCTCACCTGCAGAAAACGGCGAAATCTTGAGCTCGCCGACTCACAATCATCGAATCACAAACAAACCCAGACTGCATCAGTGAGAGCTGTTATCATGTGCTGCAGCCACTGAACTCTGCATCTGATGTAAACGTGCCTTTGTGCACGTTCTACAAGAGGAACGTTGAGTGATGGCCTGTAAACTGATATGTCATTTTGTAGAAACTTGTACAATTTAGTACACTCGCCTCTTATTGAATTTATTCAAATTAAACCAAGAACAAAAGGTCAACAGTTTCCCCACGAGGGACGTTGATTATCTGGCTGGATTCTCACTTTGCTCCCAATGTTTGAGATATGCGAAGTAGCTTGTTTAAAGATCATGCTAACACATTTATGAACCTTTATTTTAACCTTTAACAGGATAGAGAGACAAGAAAAGTAGTCGGACCAGCTTCCATCATGTTTTAGTTTCTTCACCTACATTTCGATTTCCAGTGTTTTTATGTACGCAGAGACACCGTGAACTCGTGCGTGTCTCGCCGATGATATACGACATGACAGCAGAGTTTGTCCAGGATGCAATGATGTATGCAAAACCTGAGACATTCCTTGGCTTAAGACTTTTTTGGCACTTTGAAGTAGCAGCAGCAGAAATGCAGGAAACTGGTTACTTTCTCTCTTCCTCTTGGAGGAGCTTTATAAACTGCCTCCAAACACGTCTTCCTAGGAATTTTACCGGTACACACAGTAACTTTCCTGTGGCTCGGTTGTCCTGCAGGCTCGAGGAATGCGGTTTGTATAAAATATTAGATCGGCGTTAGCAAGAATTGTATTTCTTGTTATTATACAAGAAGCAGAGAGAGACGTCGCACACTGCGGCAGGCTGCAACACAAGATCCCACTTCACAATGAGAAAAGAGAAGGAAGGAGTGTGTGTGTGTGTGAGCGCGTTGTGCAAGAATGTGTGTGTTTGTGAGCGAGAGCCCCGTTGTGTTCGACTGTAAAGCCCATGTCTGGCGATAACGCAGCCCTCTGATGGCAGAGATAGTCGAGACGCCAGCTTAAATGTGGCTTGCTGGATTGAAGTTGCCCTGTAATGATAGTTGTCTCAAGCAATACAGAACCTACCATTTGTAGCCAGGGAGGGGTGCTTTCTTTTTCTTTTTCTGCTTTTTCCACTCGTTTTATTTTATTTCTAGTTTTTTTTTTTTAGAGCTTCGGGGAGGAAATTTGAGGAAATTGAATCAAAACAAAGCATCTTAGAGGCGACCGACAATGGTCAGTAGCTGAATCCTATCCTCCCCTCTCGTCCCTCTGTCCCCCCCCTCCCCGCTTCACTCCCTCCCCTCTTTCTCCCTCTCCCCAACCCACCCACTTCTTTCAGCACAGTGGAAGAGTCTAATAACTGGAGGGGAATCTAATCCTTGGCACTGGATGAAAGACGAGGGTCTCCCTCCCTCCCTCTCTTTCTCACAGTCTCTTTCTCTCCCTTCATTTTTTCCGTGGATGCTGGTTATGCTTGGCAGGTTCTCTCCCTCTCTCCCTCTCATTTTCCCGCTCCCTCTTTCACCCAGTCTCTCTCTCGCTCTCTCTTTTTTTTTTTTTTTTTACTCCTCTACTTCCCGTTTTTCCCCCCTCACAACTTTCTTCTCCTCCGTGCAGGTTGAGGTTAGCAGGAGGGAGCTTATGCCACTCGGAAAAGGAGAGAGAAAATCAGGGAGTTTGAAGGAAATCGTTTCATAGCTGAGAATTCAACGAGAAATTAGCCTAGCTTAGCATCGAGACTGGAAAAAGGTGGAAAGAGCTGGCTCTGTCCAAATATAAAAATCCACCTTCTTGCACCTCTAAAGGTCACAAATGAACAGGTTGTACCTAATGTATTTAATTAGTACAGAAAACTAAGTGTAAAAATGTCCTGATGTCTTCACAAATTGTGTTTTTTACACTTTGTTTATTGTACAAATGAAATAAAGAGACATAACGTGCTAATTAGTGCGCTTTAGAAGTGCTGGAAGGCTAGCTGGTTCCCTCTGTTTCCAGTCTTTGTGCTAAGCTAAGCTGAAGTTGAAGCACGAAAAGGCTATTCCCCAAAATGTCCAACTATATCTTTAGTTCGTATCCAGTTGTGACGGGAGGAAGACGAGGAAAGATGAGTGCTGCTGTCATCATTTGAAGCCCACGTCCGACAGTTTGTGGTTAGCCGACAGGAAACTGTCTGACCTCTAAACTTTGAGTGCCACCGCCTCTTATCAGTCCAAAAACAAAAGCAGGCCATACATTAAAGACGTGGATTAGTGCGATTTAATTACAGCAGTTTGTTGGTTTTATCTTCCCGCTTTTGTTCAGGCCTTGGACCAAAAACAGCAGTGAAGTGTACCGGCCGTTTTCCGATGAGATTGGCACTAAGAGACAGTGATTTTGAAATGAAATAACAAAGGCTACTTATCTAATTGGTAAACAGAGCCGTTAAATGGTGGTTGGCTTAAATGCTTGCAGGACGCTGTAATTGCTGCCAGCCCTCACATACAGATGCAGCCATGCGCAGTCACACACTAGCGCACGTTTTTTTCGACTTCCTCCGCTCGAACATAAACACACTGATAACCTCCAGTTTGAACCCGTCTGTAAAAATTCAATTGAAGAAAGTGGGTAGCCACCCCTCCACCCTCGGCTCCTTCCTCCTTCTGCCTCCTCCCTCCTCGCTCTCGCCTCGTCACTCTCACACAAGGTCATTCATTATACCTTTAGTTGGATGATAGCCAGGCTGAGCATGATGACACTAAGGACTGTGCCAGAAACATTAAACATGACATGCTGTACCACTCGCGCTGTCAAACACTGGTGGAAATCGTGACTGAGTGTTTTTACTTCGCAGCGTATCAGTCAATCTTCAGAGGGCCGGGGTGCTAATGCTTCATGTGAAAGAATGCTCTCATTCACATGTTAGTCAGTTTCGGGGCCTTTTCATGACCTTTTAAACTTTCTGGAAGTTTTCTTTATCCCTCGGTGCCTCATGAGGACGTGTGCGAGTTACATGTGACAGAAAACAAAGAAATTAAAATAAAGTAACTTATATTTGTAGCCCAGCAAAGTAAGTAAATAAACAAATGTAAATGTAAGGTAAATATTGAACAGTAACCTGTATGAAAAGTTTGAATAGTATGAAAGTTTGTTTTTGTAAGATATAAAAAAATATATAAAACAAACACAAGACAATATAAAAACATGCATAAATTAGATTTGAAGGTCCAGTGAGTCACATTTCTTGTTACCTTAGATCGAGCCTTTCGTACGAAGAGACGCTGCAGGTTCAAGGAATCCGCCATTGTTACGAACAAGGTCTAGGAAAAGGAAGTAACAGTTGTACTTTTACTTTCCAGGAATTTGGATTAATCATGAGAACAAGACAAAAGGAGGTAAACTACGGGGGTGGGAAACAAAAGGTCGAGGGGCTGATGTTCAAACCAACGAAATAAATGTAACCGAAAGAGTCGAAAAAGAGTCCTAACTAGCTGAAGATCAAAAGGGGAAAGAAAAACCTCACTGCCGAACAACCAAACACACCTTAAACACCTTAAATCTACTGCTCTACACTATCTGTGCTACAAATACCTGAACGCATCAAAAACTTAAAAGCCGGGATTTAATACTACATCAGCGTCATTCATTATATGAGAGAAATTAAAGTGTACTATGTCTAAAACCCCTAAAAAGTCCCAGTTTGTTTTATGTCTTGGGAATTAATTTGATCGTGAGCTCATAAAGTCTCCCTGTGTTTCCCCAGACATGTTTGTGTTGCCTTATTACAGGGAAGAGCATGGCTTGTAAAAGTGTGTGTGTGTGTGTGTGTACGTGTGTGTGTGTGTGTGTGTGGGTCTAAGAGAGTCAGAAAAAGATAGAGTGAGAGAAAGAGTGAGATCCTGCTAGCTGAGCAGCCTGCTCTCTGATTGGAGAGCTGTAAAAACTCCAGACCGCAGGAGTTGCCAGCCTGGAATTCACTAATGACACACGTGGGCCTCAGATGAGAAGTGCAATTTTGTGTGTGTGTGTGTGTTAGTGTGTGTTATAGTCATACTGTTTGGATCAGAAGGCCCAATTTGTGTGTGTACATGTGTTTGTGTGAGGCCCTATCTCATCATCTAGTGTGTTTGTGCGTGTGCTTGTATTTGTGCACAAACACACATTTTCTCCTCCTCCTCCTCCTCCTCCTCTTCCTCCTCCTCCTCTTCCCAACTCCATGTACTACCACCTCCTCTTCTCCCCCTCCTCCTGAAATGAAAATGGCCGCTGTGCAAACATAACACACCTAGCCTAATCTCGGTCCTGGTTTCACCCAAAAGCAGCTTGTTAATGGGAGAAGGGCCACAGCCGTCCCGGCCCCTTGCGGATGAAGAGGGGGTGCTCGCTGGAATATGAAAGGAATGGGGCCACAGGCACATGGGTCTTTAAATCCTCTGTGTCAATAGAGTCTCTGGAGCAAAATAATGGCATCACTCTGTGTGGGAGTTAATGTGAGCTGATAGCATGAGGGCTGGGGGGTCAAGGGTTCACAGGCTTGCGCTAGGTTGACAGAGAGCTGAATGCTTTCCACCCCACCTCCGACTCCCCTCTCTGCCGCTTCTCCACCTCCTCTTTAACTCCGGACCTGAAGAAGTGTTCAGGGAGGGATGTCAGCGGAGGAAGTGGGCTGACAGAAGTCAGATAAATTAGAAAACGCATAAATGAATGAGAGAAGAAACACAGCGAACACAGAGCTTAAGGTCACTGAAAGGCAGTGTTGCAGTCAGTGTATCAAGACGGAGACAAGGCCAAGACTTCGAGGAGTTAAGACTAGGTCAAGACCAAGACTAGACAGTATACAGCCTACTATTTACATATTTACAAACTGCTGTGTGTTCATTTGGACGCAGTGTTTGCAGATGAACACTTTGTGGTTTAGGAAACCAAATTTTAGTCCAGACAGTGACATAAAAAAACTAATAAATCAGACAATCCACTGGCAGTTAGGTGATATCCCAGCAGTTCTGGTTTTAATCGGTCTTGAACTAAAATCCTTTTAGTCCTAGAGTCCTGGTCGATTTCAAGGCGATACTAAGACCTTTAAAAAGTGGTCTTGAGACTGTTTTCAAGTCCAAGACAGATCTCACGTACCGCAACAGTGCTGAATGGTTTGATGAGTATGGAAATGTTGTCGAATGTAATCATCATCCTCGGGTGAGCAAGATCACGTGTGGCAGACATGACAAGGATAAGAAAGATGTAATGTGGGCGAATATGCTGCGTTTGTATGAATAAAATAAGAACAGGGAGCGAAACGAAACAAAATGTTCATGTATCTTTTTCATCTTTTAATCATGTGCTTTAGCCTTTACGGTCTTCAGATCGTTGGTAACAAATACTGAAGCTGTACTGGGCCGTTTTCTTTTTATTTTGTCACTCATCTTTAAGTCCTCCGGCTAAAAGTTGCGCCGACTTGTGCATGTTAATGAAATCCTTCTACAACTCGTTGCTGTTGTTTTGGAACGTGCATGCGTCACAGTGTGATATCTACGGGCGGTCTCTGGGTATTAATTTAGGTCAATAGGATTGATACCAAGAACATTCTGGGCATAGGATAAATGCTTTTGTAACGTGCCTTTAATCAAGAAATTAACACATAATATAAAGAAACACTTAATGTTTTGCAAAGCATTTGCTGGTAATGAAAACAAATTCAGATGTAGCCCTGTTAATGATGTATTCTCCTCATAAATCAAATGACACATGGCTCTCCACTACGTGATAGCACATTAGCTGCTTCTAATATTAAAGTGTTGGTAATGATTCAGGCTCTGGTATTAATTACTGTCCATGCCAAGTGAAAACAGAGAATAAGCATGCACTCGCGCTTTCATAAAGACTTCCTCTTCCATCCCCCTTAACATAACATCATCCTCCTCCCTTCAAGAGGTATTACTGCCGCCCAGAAATGAGCCCAACATTAATTCTTCCTCCTTTCTTCCCCGCAGACACTGGTACCTCCATCGGCTCCTCGACTTCCGGCGGACATCGCTCTCACTGGTGCAGTGTTGCCTACTGGGAGCAGCGCACTCGCGTGGGTCGCCTTTATCCAGCCTACGAGCCCTCGCTCAACATCTTCTATGACCTACCTCAAGGCACGGGCCTCTGCCTCGGCCAGCTCCACGCCAACGCCTACCACAGCCGCCGGGACGACCCTGGCAGCCACGGCACATCGGGTCTTCACGGACATCCCACCCATGGAAGTGGAGGGACTAGCAGCAGCGGCAGCAGCAGCAGCAGTGTGCAACAGATTCGCAGTAAGATCGGCTGCGGCATCGTGCTGAGCCGAGAGCCGGATGGAGTGTGGGTGTACAATCGCAGCCAGCACCCAGTGTTTGTCCACTCACCCACTCTGGACCCACCCAGTGCTCGAGGGCTGAGTGTAAAGAGGGTAATGCCGGGCTTCTCCCTTAAGGTGTTTGACTATGAGCGCTCCAGCTGGATGGCGGAGCACGGCGTGAAACCCGAGAGCCAAGAAGGGCCCTGGGACCCCCACAGTGTTAGGATCAGTTTTGCTAAAGGATGGGGCCCCTGCTACTCGAGACAGTTCATCACCTCCTGTCCGTGCTGGCTGGAGGTGCTACTCAACAACCACAGATAGCACACGTACACTCACAGACTCGTATGAGGTTTCCTGACCCAGTATCCTTATTGTAATCTACCTAGATTTAATATAAAATTTATATATTATATAAAATATATTATACATGTAAATACTTGAGTCATTTTTACAATGCAATTATTTATGTATAGTGTGTATATGGACAAAATAAAAAAGGAACAAGAATATGCACTTTTGATTATATATATGCATTACAGTTTCTCAGTGTCGTTTTGCAAATACAAACTGTAAAAATAAAAACAAAACCTGGTTTATGTTCTCATGATTTTGCATTTCCATCAAAGAGTATACTACACACACATTGTCAATAAAGTATTTGTATTAAATGAAGGTTTCTGTGGTGGTCTCAAGTGCTTCTACCTGAGCTATGGATCACGGACTTGGCACCTCTTTACTAATAGTATCCATTAATGACGTCTTCATCAACATTTTAGCAAGACAAACTCTTCTCATCTCTCGGTATTCTTCTCTAAAGAAAAGCTTCAGGGCAATCAGAAGTTTAAATGAGCGTAATGAAGGTGCTCTGTGGTGAGCAAGACCAACTTTTATTCAGCCGCTTTTTCATGGTGACAGTGGGTTGTTACCCAGCTCTGTTTTAACATGTTTATGTTTTTAGAATTTCACCTTCATGAAATAACCATCTGAATAAAGTCTTATTTTGCCAGAAGAGTGACGCAGATCTTTGATATTCCACAGATCCTCGTTTCAGGTGCAGATTTTTACCTTTTGACACAGATCAAGTCTGGCTGTCACCCTTCTCCCAGTTTAATGCAAAGCTAAGTAACCATGTCCCAGCAAATACCAGAATAACACTGATTCTAAAAAATAAGTATGATTTCCAAAATGTTAAATATTTCTTTTAGAGACGAGTCAAATGTGTACGGAACAAGCCATCGGCTGCTGTGACGTTCAGGTCTGGAAGCAGTTTGAGAAAAAACAACACTATTTATGGTGGGTGAAGTGGATAAGGTTGAAAGGGTAATCTCCATTTATTAGCACTAATGATATTTTTGTGGAAGTGAAATATAATTTAATTAACAATAAATGCCCTCCACAGATAAATTCAAACCTATATTTCCATTCCACTCAGGAGGAATATATATTTTAACTGTTTCCTGTTGGCTGCACAGGGACAAAACGTGTTACACAATAATGTGATGTCAAAGCTCTTTGACTCTTTTTGGAGTTTTAAACTGCATCTCACAGTCTCTCAGTTAAAGAACTATGGATCTCCAGTAATGTCATAATGTGGTGGTATATTTATATTAAAAACTGCAGTTCCTCAGACGTCCACTTGAGGCTGACTACAGAACAAGTCCATAGACTTAGCCATAAGTCTCCATGTTAAAATGTCCAACTTCACAGCAGAAATAAACATGTTTACAGCCTGGTACAAAGAGCAACTGTACTGAGGCTACATTTTTACATAACTTGTGTGTTCAAATTATATTAAGGCTTATGCATAATTAAGAGCATGGCCACTTTGATTGACAGATGGGTTGGCACCCAGGCATCATTTGCCGACACTCTGAGCTTCACAACGGCGCTTCAGAAACCTGTGAGAGACTTCATGGATATAACATCCATTCCTTATACTGTCCATGATCATATCATATGTCTCTGTTCAGGGATGGCTTATCGGCGGCTCCAGTCGTCCACTGATTCTCTTCAAGTTGACGCTGTGACCTTACAAGCAAAGCGTCTGCGCTGAAGCTGACGTGCAGCTCTTCAAAAATGTAACTCCACGTTGCAGGATGTTGTGTTTTCTTCTGCAAGTTTCCAATTGCAGTAAGGATTGTTGACAGTGTAGACAAGAGATTAGGAAAGCTGAAGGAACCCTCAGTTATCTTCTCCTTTTCAGTATCACATCTCTCACAAAGACATCTCCCCTGCATCACCACTCTCTATCATAGTAAATGAAAGAACATAAATACGGTGATTGCATGACATCAATCATCTTTTCAGTAATGAGACAAGGCAAAATAGAGGTTATCTGGTGAGCACAACCCACCTTCACTCCTATCACAAAGTAAATGAAAGAACGTAAACAGAGTTACCGTGTGCAATGTAATGAAAGGACAACACAGCACAGCCATGCACAATACATCTAGTGTTGCAGTGGCACTATCAGATGGTAAAACACTCCTCTTGTCAAGTAAAACTTGATTTAGCTGAGCTGGACTTGCGGAGATGCAATAAAAAACTCTGAAAAGCTAATAAGTAGACCTTTGAGCCTTGATTATTCTGTTCCCAAAGGCCAAGAATGGCACATCATGCACAAATGTTTTGGTTTTTTTCGTGTCTGCATATTTGCAAAAAGTTTCAATATGAATGCATGACATAGTTTTCTAAAAAAAAGTATTCAAACTATATGAATCACGATCAGGTTTTAACTATCTTCTTGGCGTTAAAAGGGGACCAGTGGCAATGGAAAACAGTGCAAGGCGTTACAGTGCCAGTGGTAAGAAAATAAAGTGCATAACTGAGAGATTACACAACAAACCACAGCAGGGCACTCGGGGCCCAAACCGACTCTGGTAGGAGAAAGTTCTGTGTTTATGTGTAATGGCATCCTGTTTGAGTCTTTCAACAACACAATTATTTATGGAAACTCATATTTGGTTGAGAGGTTGAAGAGCAAGAACAGAGAGATGAAAAAGCAATGTAAGCACTTAAAACAAAAGCTAGAAAACTTTTTCGAGAGGCAAGCAGCTCCTCGCCGAGCTCCGGCAGTCAGGCATTTTTGTTCTGACCCTGAACCTCTGCAGGCTGCTTGCTGAAACCTGTAATTAACTTTAGCTGTAAAAGTAAAGAGGGCTTGATTACAAAGTCGCAGCACTCCTGAGGAAAAATGAAGCAATACAACATTCAGAGATCTCTCCGGTGTTGCACTCGGAGCTTAAAATATGTTAAATAAAGCACCCAAAAAAGACAGTATTTTTATGTAACAACATGCTAAAGTGAATAAAACTTTTAGAAAAGCTTTGGGCATTCCCATACACCCCCCAAAAATTCCAATGTATATTTCAGTCAAGTCTCCTCTCTGCTTTTCCAGGCAAAGTGTGGGATTTGTGGTTAGGATACAATGGAAGGATTCAGAGGAGGGATCGGGGTGGGAGAGTTGCTGCTGGCAGGACTAGTCTAAAAACCTACCATGTTTCTCTTCCATCTCTTTTTTGGTTTTCTCATCTGAAAACACCCCTGCCCAGTCTCCTGTCTTAATTGTTTTCCTTTGTCAGGATTCAGAGTCATGGAGACGATGAAATGGATCCCAGGCAGCGAGCGGTGGAGGAGGGTTTTTGGCCCTTGTCGTCAGGGCTGCGGTGTGTGCTGACCTCACTGTGAACTGAAGGAAAATGGGCTAATTCTGCCGCTGGCTCTCCAGCTCCACCCCTTCACCATATAATTATCCCTGTCCAGATTATGATGTTATAATTATGTTAATGAATACATCAGGGATGGGTAATTAATGGAAGACATTTTCTGCTTTTGCTACAAACAAGATGAGTGATCGCTCGAAGGACCGTACCACTGTGTTTACAAGTTTTAGCTCCTTAACTCTATACTTCATATTTTTATTGATCATTTTCAAATGTCTGCTTTGATGCAGCGGTTCCCCACTTGTGGGCTGGAGCCCTTTTAAAGAGTTTCAAAATCTGAGGGGCTGCAAGATTAACAAGATTTTTCCCCTATGGTTTTGACATTTTTGGGACATTCCTCTAATGGTTGCTTTATTTCTCATGAATTGCGAGAATTTTAATGCCACATCTGGCATTGACGTTACTTTATTTTTAATTTGTAGCAAGCCAAAAAGTTTAGGAATCGCTGGTCTAGAGTTTTTGATTTTCAGATGTACTTTTTGAACAGTTCAGGCGATCATTCATTTCCATATAAATCAATTAACGTAATCCATCGCAGATCAAGTCGCATTATCGTTGCATGGTAAGCAATCTACACATCTACCTCATTGTGTTATGTAACTTTGACTAACACTGGAGCAGGCTTAGCGCTCTCTTAATGCCTTGCCAGTAGGTTTTCAAACCGTATGACGAGCAGAGAGGTAGTAGCCAATAAATGCATGGACTGATTGAAAAACAAAATAGTTGTAAGCTTCTAAATTACAGCAGCACCGTTTGCAAAATACTTGATGATTTGGTGATTCAGTAAACAGGCTCCAACATGAAAAAAACAACTGCTACGGTCCAGCTTTGTGCTGACTGAGGAACATTTCACAAAACAAACGATGAAGCTAATTCAGACAGCATGTTGCACCAATGATGACTGATTGATGATGGTATTATTTTGAATTGTTTCAGGTCCAATTAAACTTGATCAACAGCAGGCACGCTGTAAAATCTGACAAGCTTGATTTAACTTGCTGTAACATCAGGCTGAAAAATGTTTTGCTGCCTTCTCCGGTTGAAAGTTTTGACCTTGTTTCACATCTGGGTGTGGTCAAAAAATGAGCTTTGTTGCACCTGTAACCACCCCCAGAAGTCATTGTACTGCAGCCATTTAAGGTCAACAAAGGCGGCGGTAAGATTTTCATGAACGAAAAAAAAGAAAGAAAACATATTGCCATAAAAATATGGAGCTAGAGTTGAAGTCTAGCTGCTAGCTTCCTCTCAGCCAGAGCTCATCCAGATCAGTCAGTCGAGAAATTCAGTCCCGAGGTTTCATCCGGTAGAGGGAGTTGCACTGCATAGGTAGCACGATATGTAGAATTCAAATACTTTACACTAAAATGTCAAAATGTCAGAGTCATCTGAAAAAGAAAAGTGGTTTTAGCTTCTGGTCAAGTTTCAAGGTATTTTTTCTTTAAATCTGAATTAAATTTACTTAAAATGTAATTGTATTATCTTAATTTGACCACACAAAGACAGGTAGCTTGTTTTGCTGTTAGCAGTGTTAGTGTTGGTAACCTAACTTATTAATATTTCTATTTCTATTTCTATTCACCGATTTTCCTTCAGTAAGCACACCGAAAATTAATTTTCAATAAAGCCATTCTTCCTACCTACAGCCCCGACTCCACAAAAAACAGTTAGACACTGTCTAAAGTGTGTAAAGTTGGTCTGGAGGACACGATGTCCATGATTTCCAAAAACAATCTGACTCGTCCGACCGCAGAACACCAGAGAAGTCAGCAGCATTTCTGAATGTTGGCTTTCGCTTTCCATGCTTGAGACTTAACTTTTTAGATTGCAGCTTTACCAAACATGGTTTCCCAAAGTGTTCCCAAACCCCGTGTAGTAATACGCTTTACACAATCATGTCGGCTTTTAACACGGCTCGAAGGCCACGGTGTTATTTATATTATAGATTGAAGATGGTGAAATCACAAACTCTTTGTGCAATTGTGCAATGAGAAATGTTTCTTCAACTGTTGGTCTATCTGCAGTTTTTCATGTGATACTATCACCTGTTAACAATTAACCTATTTACCTGTGGAATCTGTGGAACAGGTGTGTTGTTTTGTTTGTTTGTTTGTTTGTTTGTTTGTTTTTTGCATTTCACAATCTTTCTGGTTGTGAAATGGTTCATGGTTATTTGTTTTTTTTGGAATGTGTTGCAGGCATCAAATTCAGTATAACTGCATTGTCATGGTTAGTCTGGTTTTGCTGTTTGGTTTTGTTCCCTGTGCGTATGGCAGAGGGCGTGGCTGGCTGCGTCGCGCTCAGTAACAAGGCACACCTGTCTCTCATCCAGCAATCACTCCTGATAAAGCCTGCTCAAGACGCCGGTCCAGCTCCAGCTCCAGCTGAATTTTGGGTCCAAACTTAAACCCTAAAAAGTCTATCAGTTTAAACATTAAATATCTTGTCTTCTTTGGAATCAAGGTTGTACCCTACGTAAGACAAGACAATTTTAGAAGAAGCCTAATTTGATACCTAAAGAGGTGTCACCAGTTTTTCTGATGATAATCCCGCATGTGCGGAAATTTGAAGCAGCACAAGTGATCACCAGAGAAAAACACAAATCCAGGTTCTTCCCCCTTCATCACACCGTCATCGTCTTGACAGTGTTTTGTCACTTTGCTGCTCAGAGTGCATGTGGATCGATACCTCCGCTGTTAGCGAGCTCTCTTGTGTGAAACCACAGACAGCTCAGACATCCCTTCACTGTCTCGTTGCTGATTGCACATCACTGTTTATTAATGTCATCCTCACAACCGAATAATGGTGACAGGCATCTCCTGAGTAGGTTCTCACTCATTCTACAATAAACAGTTGAAAAAACTACAAACCCTGATCATACACACATATTTCTGATGTCTGTTAATAAACCTGTGATCCAGGATTAAAGGCGTGGCTCTCAGAAAATGCTGAAATTCAGACAGATCTCTGCAACAAACAAATTCGCTAACTTTAAAGTTGACATCCAGAAGGAGTCATCAGTAAGTGAAGCTGTTTGTAGATGCCGCTGTGACGTGCTGCTGCCTCCGTTTTATCTCATCAGTCATTTTAATTCCAGAAAACTCAAAATAAATGGATGTTAGAGCGATATAAAGAAAGCTCAGTTCAGTTACTCAACCCTTAAAATATAATATAAGGTACCAGTTCCAACATTAAAATGGTATTTATTAATAAATACACAATGAAGACCCTGTTTGTTGCCTTCCAGTGGAGAAAACTTAATGCAGTTCCCTGTCTGGGTGCCCCCAAAATGGAGAAAACGTGATACGCTGCCTCCTAGGGTGCCTTTGTAATCGAGAAACTGTAGTCGTGCCGTTTTTTTGTGTGTCTGGCTTCATTGGTGGACGGTTCAGCAGTGGATTTACTGCTGGCAAACTTTCATTTTTTCATAATTTGATCCACTCTGAAGACGAGACACAGCACCTCAGGAATGAAGGTAAACTTCTGTGGCTGAAAAAGCAGACTGTGGCTTAATGACTTTAATTAACTCAGGTACTTTCAGTCAGGCCAGACGAATGCTCTTGATGAAAAGGCCGCTGCTGTAATGCCATGACGGTTAGCCAGGGAACATTATTAAGTCTGGTTCAGACAATAACAATAATAATAATAATGATGAAGCAGATTTTGTGGCAATGTGCCGACGATTAAGAGGTAGCTTGGGCACAAAGACACTTTGGATACGCCAAGAAGCAAAATATTTGTGTTTCATATGAGAACATGGGTCCAGCAGACATTTTGACTTGTTACTAAGTTAAGTGTACCAGCACACCCTGACGATGTGACGGTGAACTCAACGGTGTGATGAGCGCTGCGTTCCACGTAGGGGAAGTCGTGCTATTGTGCGACTAGTTCACCATCACTGCCACTGGGACGCTCAGTGGTCCGTCCGTGTTCTTGTGCCTTTGACAACAAAACGTCCGCTGTACAAACAGTCCGTACTCAGTTATGGCGATGACTCATCACGGTCAAAAAAGGGGAGGAACCACATTAGATGATATGATGCTCGGTTATTTTATATAACGTTTTATCATCGTCTGGCCAAACTGAATCTGTTTCTATTTTTACCTTTTGTTCCATGAAACACTGTGGGCTGCATGTTTGCATGAAAGGTGCTATATAAAGTTTTATCATTAAGTTTAAAAGGCTAAATTGTTACAAGACTGACGTAGATGCACATTCGTTTAAAACGTTTAAATATAGAGTACAGACACTCTGCTCATGTCATCATCAGATTTTTTCATTTGAATGTTGCAGTCCTTCTGTCTACCTCTTTAATTTCTGCTGTCACTTTCTCTTCAGCAAAAACATTAGCACACATACTCTCTCTCTCACACACACACACACACACACACACACACACACACATCCACAGAGTCCTGTCGGCTTTGTTCCTGAAATTTAAAGCATGAAATCAGTGTAAACCAATTACAAACTAAAGAACATGACTCACTTGTGTCACTGGAAATAAAAGAATAATAATAGTTGTGGTTGAACCTCTTGTTACATCATTAATACATAGAAATGACTAATAGGATGACTGGCTGTCATCTTTATGGTTTCTAAGGTCATAACTTTGCCTCCACTGTAAACTAAACAAGGTCTCCAGTAAACTATTAGTAGAAAAGCAACGTACATATCTCAGGCTCACCCATTCAATGAATGACGGAGGTGCTGTTTATTTTCCAGTCCGTCTTTGTTTTGTTACTTTAAGCACCATGTCTGTCAGCCATAGTGTAATTATATGGAGACAGAGACACAGGAGGGGGGGAGGCGTTGGAGACAGCCTTCTCTTTCAGCTGCTGTGAGCCGCGACCAGCACCGCCTGAAGCTGCTCGCCTCTTGAAAAGCAGCCAGGAGACTCTTCGACTCCTGTTTAACCCCTTAGATCATCCAAAGAGCTCTTTCTTCCAAATCACCTGACGGTTTCCTCAAGAGGTCGCATCTGAGAGGCAGAGACCAACCGGGGGAGGTCATGGAAAATGACTGACGTGGAATTTACTGAATGGTTTTTTTATGATCTAAACAATAAGTGAGCGTTAATATACTGACGATTATGGCGGCGTATAATGAGAATAATTATCTGTGACGTCTCAAAATTTCTTTTTTTAATTAGTCATGAAACATTTACACCGTTGCTTGCGTTTAACTACCATCATTTAATCTGTTTGCTTCTTTGTGCTGACTGGACAGTTTAATTTCCTCTGTCACAACCACAAATACAGACACACTGTTTGAACACGCTTCTTGAACGCCATTAGCCTCATTTCATAAGAGAAAACGTCATCTTTAACTTTCATATTGAAGATAATACCCTGTTTTATCGACGACATCCACTCTGAAGTTGAATTTTTGGCCAAAATGTGACGTGAATTTAACTTTTTGTTATCAAACGGCACAACACGGCCCCGATCCGAACGCTCAGGAATGATTTGTGCTGGTGAGACTTCAAACTGTGACGTAACATCAACACAGCAGAGGTGGAATGTAACAATACTCGTCTTCACTTCAAGTACTCAAGTACAAATTTGAGGTACTTTCCCTGTGAATTTCTTTTTATGTCTCCCGCACTGCACCTGAGAGGCAATTTTTCTGTTTGTCTGACTGCTTTAGTTACTAGTTACTTTTCAGATTACAATTATTCATACTGACAAACTCATAAGCTGAAGGATGAAATGTTCCTTTGTACGTTCAGGAGATTTGCTCCCTTAAAAACTCAGGTTCTTACAGGACAGCTACAAATACTACATGATGATCTCATAGACCATGATGTATTACTGTAGGTTAAATGAGCCAACAGCATAAAGTATGTAAAATTAGCTCAGCTTGAAAAATATACAGCAGTATAATGTAACATATGCAGGAATAAAGGAGTAATTATTAATCCAAAAACATCGCCAGGGAGCATTTTACTACAGAATGACTACTTTTACTTTTGATTGTTATTTTACTGGTAATACTTAGATACTTTTGTTGTATGCAGGAGTATTTTTTGGGGTGAAGTCTACAGAGAATGCACACTACATATATGTGGTCATTTCAAGAAAATAGATGGGTACAGTTCAGTGTCCTCTACAAAATATTATATTTATGTACGGCTAATTTGGAAAAAAGTGGTTTATATGTTCAAATACTTCAACATAATTACAGTATAGAGATAATAAAACATAACGTACATCACTTAAATTAGCGGTTTGATTTAGTCTCACAATTTTAAAACAAAGAGTTGTAAACTCATATTTTACATGTGCAAGTATTTCTCCTATTTGGCGGCTTTTGGCGGACTAAAATAGCTGACGTATGACGGCAAAAACAAACTAATTGCTTTTGAGTATCCAGGAGTCATTCCCACAAAAATCATTCCGTCCATCCATTCACAATTCATCAAGCAACTCAATGAAAGTAGAGACTCAAGCTTGGTTTGTTTTTACCTTTCATTGAGGGAGGTGAACGTTCAGAAAATACTACTGTAGACACTTTAACACCTAAATAGGATGTCAACCTCATCTCTGATGTGCAGAAGCTCATTTGAAAAGTGTGTTAAAATATTCATTAACGCTGAAAAGGATGTTTTACACTCAACACCCCCCCCCCACATGTGTGTAAAGCAAACATGATTCAGGAACAGAAAGCTTTTATCTCCGCGTTCTGGTCTGACATTTCATATTTGTGTTCCTGACATACTTTTGAAAGGATGCAGTTACAGTTTTAAAAACAGTGCAAATGTATACAACATATGGTGGTTAAATAGTGGTCCAATAGTGGTTAGTGTAAATATCATGGCTGGTTATCATGGCACAGAGCCACACCACTCTGCAGACAATAGCTGCAGCACATTTCCAGAGACACAGAGGACTATTTTCATAGAAATTTTGATACAATTCATTTTACAAATCCATAACAAAGAACAATTCTGCGCCCAGACCACACAATCAAGTATCAAACCGACTCCCCTTCTGTTTTCAATTTGTTATTGTTTGCAGATAAAAGGTTTCCTTTACAAAAACTTGCATTTACCCAAAATACCACCAGAAAAAGAGAGAGAGAGAAAAAAATCACAACGCAACCAATGTATGACTTGACTTTTCTTCTTTAAGAGGTCTAAATGTTTTCCATATTGTGGGACTCTAAATGGATGCAGGAAATGCTGTCACTCCACTCTGCTTTCCAAACTTCCAGAATGAGGTTTTGGCTCTGGCAGATGCCAGTGCGGTAGATTCCAGAGCGGTACCGACCCTGCTCAGGTTTCCTCTCGCTGGGAGAGAGAGAGACTTCAGGAGTCTCCGCCCTCTCTTGATTCTCCAGCCTCAGATGAACACAACATTTTCCTCTCGCTGTCCATTCAGTTCATTTTAGATCTCGTGAAAATGTGTTTGCGTTTGACTCGAGGAGACTCTTGTTATTTCTTTTTGGGCACTGCACGCTGCTAAACTGACCCAAAGGCATCCTTTAATGCACGGTTGTTGACCAAGCCCATTTTTCCCTTTTGCAAACCAGATCTTCTGTCAACTCGGTGCCAGCATGCACATAATCTAATGAGCTGACAATGTTTTAGCTGAAAGTAAATAACTGAAGTGGAGCTGCAAAGAAAAAGCTCAAAAAACTGACATAGTGAAAAAGAAAACAGCATAATGAGATGAAGAAAATGAAATCATGCAGGTATCTTTCACTCAGCCTGGCAGCGTTATTCTGCAATCTGGCAGCTTGTCTAACACAGAGTTGGGCTTGTCAGACGTCCCAGTGTTGGAAATCGTCAGCTTATATGCAGCGTTTAAAACTGACAGAAATCAGAGTGAAGAATGCGCCTTTGGCTACACCCTAATCAACCTGACAACATTATAAGATGTTACTCACCTCGGCTCATTTAGAGACTGCTAATGTCTCTATTCCTTAAAAACGCTGCGAGGGTAAAACAGGCTTTAAGATTTCACATTAATTCTAAATGTTAACAAAAATAAGGCGCGTGAATGTATTGTGATGTATGCAAATAGAAGATTACTTTTTGTGTCCAAACCATAGACGTTGTATTCGTCTCCCGCAGGTTTCGGAAGAGACGTCGCAGAGCTCAGGGTGTGGTGGCTCTGGCTGCCGCCATCCTGGCAGTCCTGCCCCAGCCGCCTCCCAAGCTAATCTAAAAATGAGCAAAGACATGCATCGTGGAGCTGAGGTGGGCTAAATAACGCGTGGGTGCTCAAGCAAGCCACCTGTGACAGCACCTACCTGTCAATCATGTTAATTATGCATAACTTCAAGCCTTACTTAATTTGAACGGGTGAGTTAAATAAAATAGACATTTTGACATGGACTCTTTCTGCATCCAGCCTCAAGTGGACGTTTGAGGAACTGCAGTTTTTAGCACTTCACAGCCACAGAGGTTGCTGCTTGGTCCAAACCAATTGTGATAAATTATGAAAAGTGAGTTTATACAGCCATGCTAGTGTTCTGCGAGGAGCTTTGTTATAACAATAATCTAATATTTGTTAAAATATTGGAAAGTAAGCGTCAAACTAAAGTGGTGGACAGATTGACCGGCCATGGCTTGAGTTGGAACAAAGATTTCATGATGTTTGCTCTCCAGCTTGCAGAAAATACCCAAATAAATATGAATTCATGTTGTGCCTGAGCTTTTGTTCAAGTAAAACTGATGTAAACTGTGTGTTTCTGACCCCTTCCTTTAAAATATCTTCCCTATAATAGGCCTATCTATTCATAAAATCATTAAATATCATTAATTATACATTGGAAAAGTAATGGAGGAGCTCTGAAGCCTTTCATCTTTGTAAACATAATTACTGCTGCCCTAACCAGCTGTATGCACGTCATCATCAAACTGTGGTATCAGCATTATTTGTGACCGAGACTAAACTGTTCCTCGACATAAAAAAACGGGCAGGTCTACATCAGACAGCCTCTAAACAGTTGGAGACATTAAACGTGACTCTTTCATCCCGTTTCCTTTCTTCTTTTCTTTCTCTCTTTGACACACACAGACATTATTCCTCATATCAAAGCGTTTTATTGAACCGTAGCGGCTAGCTAAAGCCACAAAGCCTTATTGTCTGACCTCCTCTTGAACCAGTCAGAGGTATACAGCCATTTTTCATCTCTCGCCCTTTGTCTCAAGCAAGGTGTTAAAAACAGAAATAAAAGGGTGGAACAGAGAGGTCTCACTTTCAGAGAACTCACTTTCAGCTCATCATATTGACAAGAGAAGATAAAACTGCCTTGTTTTCCTGCAGCAGTAACCAGATAAGGTTTCAAAAGGAGAGTTTGGGTGAGTTTTTGGGTGTCGAACAAGAGATTCAGCGAATGAAGTCTCTGCGCTTATGTTCAGGTCTGCTCTGTGGAAGTTTATTAATGGGGATTCACTCGGTTTTTCTATGAAGCTGTCAATCAAGTTGAGGTGGAGGTGAAAAAAACTATGTCGGCCTGTCAGTGTGCTAGTGTTGCAGGTACTAGCCTGAGCCCTGAAGGCAACATTACCGCGACTACTGATGTTCTTAAGATTGTTGCAGGAGTTGTCAACACATGCCCTACAGTGCTACAGTTGGCTTTCACTGCTGTTTTTTAAATCAGATTTTTTTTTTTTTTTCCTTTTTGTTTTTGTTGTTCTCTTTGCTGGAAAGTCCTGAAAATCAAGACCTGATCCGCAAAACCTAAAAAGTACCAGTGTTCTTACAGAAATAAGCAGGAAAACCACAGAAATGTTGGTGTAAAATTGCACTGGGGGTTTGTTTTGCACCATAAGATAAAATCTTCAAATGAAATATGGTACATGTGACAGATTATACATGCTACATTGTGAAATTAACACTTTCTCACCACACAGCAGAGGCCTTCACACAGTACTAAAAGAATCAGAGGAACTCACATGTTTTGATACCCAAAGATCAAACTAGTGCAACTAGTGCAGTCAATATAGCGTTAGAACCACTGACGATATAAAGAACGGACGGCGTATCTGTGGCATCACCCACAGATTCTTGAAGAGCTGTTTGAAGCTCAATATCTGCAGCTCTGGCCATCGCCATGTTGGTAGTCCTGCTTCTTCTGCAGACCTGAGGCAAGCTGAATGGCGCCTATAGGTGCCTGTAACAGCACCTAGCTGTCAATCAAAGCAGCCTCGCTGTTAATTCTGCATAACTTTAAGCCTTAATTTGAGGTGAGTTCTTTAAAAATTCACCTTCAGTACAGTTGTCGGGGAAATTAGCCATAGAGACCAAAAATATACCAGGCTGTAAACATGTTTATTTCTGCTGTGAAGCTGGACATTTTAACATAGGGACTTATGGAGACTGACTTGCTCTGTAGCAAGCCTCAAGTGGCCATTTGAGGAACTGCAGCTTTTAGCACGTTGGCTTCACTTCGCAGCCACGGAGCTGGTGCTGCTTGAATGTGATAACTGCCTTTATCTTCGTAGCCATTCCTTTTGTTTATTTAGAGCAAAGAAAGCCATTCGGGGATTACCTTTGAAATGAAACCTGGTTTGTTCAAAAGAAAAGAAAAGAAAGAAAATTGATTCTTGCGTCTGTCCTTACAGACGATAATTTACGATCAGTCTGCTAAAATCTGAAATCTATTATTTATTACTGAGGCATCAGGGCAGGCCAGATTGAGTAATTTATGATCATGTGTCAATGTTCACAGGTTATTATCATATGATCTCTTGTACCTACCTTACAAGGATACATTGCCAAACCATGTTTAATATGCAAAGCAGTTACCTGTCAGTTACTGCCACACTAATTTTGTCCGAGCCAGATAAACACACCAAACACACTGGAGAAAAAAAAAGACTTGGCTTTACTTTATTTAGAATTTCAGGCTGACATAAACATGTATGAATATAATACACACTATTAATTTAAAAATACACTGGCAGAAATATAATTATAATGGCTGTGGATGGTCAGGAGGTAGAGGGTGTCATCCAGTAATAAGAAGATCGGTGGTTTGATCCCCTCCAGTCTGCATGTTGAGGCGTCAAGATACTGATACTGACCGTTGAGTGTTATTAGCTCATAAACCGATGAGCAATCGTACACATATGAATCTAGTTTCTGTTTTCTTTAGTGTATAATCACTTAAAAATTAGATGTTGTGATGTTTTTATCTACAGATGTTTTGAGGCCATGTAGTTTCAAGAGTGAAGGAGAAGAGCAGTATTCAGTTGGTTGCAATCTGCGGCACCACCACTAGATGTCACTAACTCTTGCATGCTGGGCCTTCAAGTACAATTTGCTGTTAATACTTGTATTGATCTTGACTTGTATTGCAGTTGTTACATTGTTGGATCAGTACTTGTATTCATGTAAAGGATCTGAGAACTTCTTCTACCACTGATCTCATCACAAAAGTAAAAATGTGGTCGATACACTGTAGAGTTAACGTTACAACAGTATACTTTTGATTTCCAAACAAACACACAGACTCTCTTTCTCTCTCTCTTCTGGTTTCTTTCTTCTTGCATAACCTTAAAATGGATTTGATTATGTTGTAACGTCACATAAACAGAACTCATTGGAAAACTTAAACTTTAACAAATCAACAATACGCCCGACATGGTAAATGACATTGTGGCAGAGATAAAGCAGCTGATTCTCCCAACTGTGACTTAGATATAACACATTGTTCACCACACAGAGACAGACAGATAGTGACTCAGATGAACAAATAGATGGACAGACTGGCAGGCAGACAGGCAGTTAGAGTGTCTGGCTCCAAAGCATGACTGGACACACACAGTCAGACTTTGTACCGCATCTCTAGTTTCTGTTAGAGTGCAGGGAATTAAATAATTATCTCCATCTTCTCAGTGTGTTTGCGTGATGGTTACTTCTCTCAGTGGACTTTGTTCAGCGGGGTAACAAAGTTTGACTGTTTGTTCACACACACACTGAGATTTTGCTGCCATCTTTTGGCACAAGTGTGACAAGACACGTCATGTTTCTTTGAGCTTTTTGGAGGCCCTGATGGTAGAAGTACAGTCTTCTAGTACAGTTTTAGAATCAAGTATATTATTTGATTATGATTATTGGTGCATTCATAACTTCATAACAGGCATTTAAGTCTCTCAGGGGGTTTTAACCTGCAACCTCCTTGCTGTGAGATGACCCTGCTTTAGAAAGATTCTTCAGGATGCTCTTCCATCCACTTATTCTTTATTCTTATCAGGTTGGCAATGGGCAAAAGGCTTTTCCACCGACTTTTCCAGTCTTTTGTTGCCAGTGTTTTGCACATTATCACACTTCATTCAGTCATCATCATCATTTATTTATTGATTATATATTTGTAATAATTTGTCTGAATCTGAAAAGTAAGTCAACTTATCAAATAAAAGTAGTGGAGTAAAAGTACAATATTTGTCTCAGTAAACGTATAAAGTAGCAGGAAATGGAAATATTCAATTAAAATATTAATAAAATATTTTAATGTTTCCAATTTTGGTAATGAGAGCAGAAAATATTGTCCTAAAATCAAATAATGAGTTTGTGTGTGCAAAAACTGGATGACAAAGACCAAACAACATTTTTGTGTATATATATTAGTATACAAAAATGAGTGTATTCATTTTTGTATAATTATTTTTTAAATAAAATAAATGAATAAAACTTTTAACTCATCAGAATTCAAACCGTGATCCTAAAATAAATAATTATTCTTGCGATGGGAGCTGAGACGTCACATGTCACATTGTGCAGTGTTTGATCACATTCAGATGACCTTGTGCAGAAACTGAACAGCTCCTTAGAGTGGTGGTGGTGGTGATCAAGAATTTTACCTCTCCAAAGCAGTAAAAGAAAATCTTTGGCTGAACTGCTCATAACTTATCAAACTGAGAGAGACATTCTGATGAAACAGTGCTTCATTTTAAGGCGTTATGAGGCACAAAGGTTGGAAATAACTGCATCTGAGCATCTCAGCAGCTCCGATATTGTAATGAAAGATGATGACCTTAGTTTTTAGATTCACGATAAGATGATTCGCTTCAGTTATCACTAGTAATTATGTTCAGCATCTCAAAAAGACCAAATGTCACTGCAGAATAGGAGGGAAAAAAAGCGGAAATAAATGGAGACGCGCGTTACAAATGTGAGCATCTCATTTCCATGTCGTTCATAATGCAGGACTCTCATTTCCAAAACAACATTAGGCACATCGCACAGATCTCTTTGTTTGTGCCCCTAAATTATGATCAGCTGCAGCCATTTTTAAAGGCTCGTGGAATTTGATAACAACTCCAGTAACAATAGTGTTCCTCTCACTCATATTGCTCAAGTGCAGCAATACAATGGTAGCCCAGGGACATTATTTGCATATTGTCAAGGGGTGTGTGAACAGGGCTTAGGAGAATGAGAAATTATATCAGCCACAAAGAAAAGCAATGGTCTGTGACCAAATGCTCGATCTTCTATGCATATGTTATCTGAGATTGAGGGGGTTTGTTGTCATATAAATGCAAATGGAAGACGGGTATGCAGGGATATAATGTGCAATTATGGTTCAAATAGGAATTTTATTCGATCTAATCCACTTTAGTGTTCTGTTAAGTATGATGTGCAGTGGACAGAATCATACAAACCCAACAACAGGAGTGTCATTTTGGACGTAATCCCTTTAACATAGCATGTAATCAGTGATACTCATCATGTTGGCACGTCTGCTTCACACACACAAAAAGAAAGACACATGATAAAAAGACACGAGGGAGATTTGAATGATCAGAATTTGATTATTTGGATGTGATTTTTTTTTTCTGTGATAGATTTCATTTTGTTCAATAAAGGATAGTCTGTTAAGTTAAAGTAACATCCTCTGTCTCAGCTGAAGGGAAAGGAATGTTTGAGTGGAGTGCAAATGTTTGTAATAGAGAAATGTTACCACTGGGTGGCGCAACGTGACAGTTTTTGTTTTCAAAAAGTCCTTAAAAATGATATGCAGTCAGCACAATACAGGACACACAGGTTTTTAATTTGTTTGTCTGTAAGGCCTTTACATGAAGACATCAAATCATATTTTTAGAATCATTTTCTCGTTGAACAAACACACTTTTTAACACTGTTTTTATGCTTTGATTGATATTTTGTTTGTTTTTTTACCCTTGCTCTGACAAATGTTTGAGTTTGTAGTGACCTTAGAGTTTCCTCTGAGGTTAAGAGGAGGTGACTGAAGGCTTCATGGTTACCAGCTTCAATCCATGGATGGCGACGATGTTGCTCCCAATTTTTGGACTTTTGTGACACGATTAAAGCAACAGCATGTCCAGTGGTGGAAAGTAACAAAGTACATTTGCTCAGGTACTTGAAGTACTTGTACTTGTGTATTAACGTTTTCTGGTACTTTATCCTTTATACATTCATTTTGATAGTTGTTAACAGACTCAACAGATTTTATGCACAGGGCACATTATCGACTTTAAAATATGATCATTGCCTCCTATACTTCACAGTACATACAGTAAAGTAGTTCAAATTGGCTCTACCTATCTACCTTCCACCTCCTACCTATCTATAATAACACATTAATCAATAGTATCACATGTAATATGACACATTATAAGTGCTTTTACCTTTGATCCGTTTGCCTAAAATCTTCATTCAGGACTTTTATATCATGATATTAATACTTTTAATCAAATAAGGATCTGAGTTGTCCACTACCAGTGGTGATATCTATTTGGGGGTCATGTCCAGACCAATGAAAGAGTTTTTCTTTGTTGAATTTAAATAAAGAGCTGCATCCTCTGGTCTGGGGAGAACAAAGATGTAGTAATTTGGTGCAGCATATTACTGCTTCCTCATCCTGTTTATCATCTTGTGACCGTTTAGATTTGTCTTGTGACGTCTTGTGTTGTTTTGGTCAGAGTTGGGAAACACTGACTGATAACCACTTTAAATGTGCACGCATTGGGTGGCTGTTTAAAATAGAACTAACCCGTCTGAACGGAGCTGTGGCAGCAATGACCGATTTCATTGGTCCTAATTCAGCTTGATTTATGCTTGACAGGAGATCCAGGTATTGTTACATTACCTGTTTTGGTGTGCTCGTTCTCCTGTCAAACGCATTAACACGATCACAGAGAGGAAGCGTCCACTGACCGTCTCACTGTAATGAAATCTGTGTACATTGAACCAGAATCATTAGTGAGCATGCTGTCGAGTCATTTGTAAGAAGGATTTGATTGGGGCGTACGTACAGCACAAACCAGACGAGATCACACACACTTTCACTGGCTGACTCTCGCTTGTGCTCGTCAGATTTATAACTTCAGCTGTATCAACATCCCAAACCAATTTGGTCCTTGAAGTGCTCAGACGGAGCACGTGTTGTTAAACGATACCAAATGACAGGCTCACATGTGGCACAATGCTCCGTGTGCTTCTTGCCATCTCAAACTGAATGACCTCAACTCAATATCCTGTCTGCTATCAATGAGATTATGCAGGCATGCTAACAACAGGAAATTTGCTCTCACAGGGATTGACCAAGAGCCACTTACAGTGAGTCATGACTCAGAGGTATGTCACAGCAGCAGTGCCTCACATCGCAGTGTAAGACAAGATTTTATTTCATAATCAGGAACACCAGGTTATCTGTGAGGTTGATGAGTCACGGGTTAAAGAGAGATAACATAGAGTGGAGGTCTGAATTTCACTATATCCACACGCAGAATTATGTGGTCTATGACTATATAAGGGACGAGAATAGGCCGTGCTGTGCTCTGAGTCAGGTTTGTGTTTGAGCCCCTCATGCGTGCTCACATAGTATCAGGGAGAAGTCGAGTCAGGAGAGTCACACAGTGCTGATGAGCAACAAACATATGACTCTCCTGTACCAGTCTGTTACTACAGGACACTCACACTGACCCATTTCCCTCTGAGGGTTGCAGCACTAGCAGTGTGTCGACCTCTGAACCCTCCTTAAAAAACAAAGCAGACATTTATTCCCGCTGCTGTGACAGAGTCAGAGTCGAGGCTAGCAGCGAGAACAGTCGTGCAATTGTTTTTTCGCTTCTGGGAACATTTTTGCAAGCTGTGACGAGTTTACAGTAAAGAAAAATAAGATGTTAGCACTTCCTGAGCAGCTTCCAAGACTTCAAATTAGAAACTTTGAGGCCCTTGAAGAAGACGAAGGAGACATTACTTTGACCTTCATGTTGGAAAATCAAACTTACGGCAAGTATAATTAAACAGTTAAATGAAATCCAAGGCCAAGAGTCGACCACAGAATATCTCTTAGGTCACCCTTGAAGGAAAACTCATAATAAAGACCCAATTACCTGACTTTAAGCCACATGTGCAGTGTTTGGTGCCTTAAATTAAGTCTCTACTTCAGAAACAAGTTGTGTTTTTTGTGTTTTTAAAAGAGAGACCTTTTGCTGCCACATTTTTACCTATACCGGCTTATGGGGATCTTTTGTACATGTGTGTGCCTGCTCAGGCATTATATAGGATCGACACAGCTTACCGTACTTCCCTCGGATTCATCACTGACTGTAAAGCCTTGACTCATCACTGTGAGCTTTACGCTCGGGTAGCGTGCTTATTTAGCAACCCACAGGCACACACGCTAGGTAAATCTTCCTATACAAGGCGATTCTTTGGTTGCTTCCATCCTATCCTGTGTTCTTATGTTTTTCAGAAGTGTGACTGGACAGTACTCTCTTTGTATCTGTTTGTACTCTTTGTAACTTGTTCTTAGTTTGTGCCACTGCCTGTTTTAGCCAGGATTTCCTTAAAAAAGAGGTTTTTAATATCAGTGGGACCTTTACAGGTTAAATAAAGGTTAAATACAAATGAATAAATAACATAAATCAATAGACACAAGTCTAAGATATATATAGGCCATCCAACAACCGCCTCTGTATAAATACATCTTGTGACATACACCATATCCAGAACTGCTGTACACTGCTGTAAGACTGTGTGCATACTGTACATAGATCTAGTATGTTTGATATTTATAACAGATGATTGTTACGTTAGATAGATAGATAGATAGATAGATAGATAGATAGATAGATAGATAGATAGATAGATAGATAGATAGATATGTTTGTCTACTAACTAATAACTTTGTTGTATTTGCATCTTACTGTGCATTTGTTATCAGCACCGAGTGAAAGCACATCACTGTCAGTCAAATTCTTTGTAGGTGTCTATTTTTCTGAGAACACTTTGAACAGATGGAGGCCTCGTGTCCCTGTGCTGTGCTGCAGAGAGCAGAGAGCGCATCGAAAGTGACACCTGACATTGATGCACGTATCCCAACATATCGTTTGCTCTAAGATTGGTCGTAAAAAAGCCTGTGATTTCGGTTTGTTCGAAGCCAGCGGTTCAAACTATAGCTTAGTAATTGTATCATCAACAAAAAGGTTACCCACCACGAAAATTTCAACCACGGGCCACTTCGCCTGAAATGACTTATAGGAGGTACTTTGATGTTTGTATCAGTATTGTTGGTGCACATAAAGAAAACAGCCTTATATATATAGAACACGAGGCCTCTAGTCAGTGATAATAAAAATGCATCCACGAGGAAAAAACAAATAAAGTTAAACTAATCTCAAAATTTCTCCTCCTCAAAATGTCGTGTACATGGTATGTCATTTTAACATAGCCTATCTTTACATGTGGTTACTTATGCAGACTGCCACTGAGGATTTTACTGAGTGACAGGTAATTACACTGAAAGGAAAAATAGCTGTCTTCCTGTTAGTCACAGCACAGCGAGTTGTGCAACTGCCTGAAGTTTCAGTCACAGAGGACTTAAGAACCGAGAATTGTTTCCTCTGCTTAAGTGGATTATTTGATATAAAGAATGGCCCCGTACAATACGATACATTAACAGAAATAAATCTGCGTACAGATGTGCGAGAGATTTGTTTGTGGAGGGAATGCAAACAAAAAGGAGAGAGAGAGAGAGAGAGAGAGAGAGAGAGAGAGAGAGACTAAAGGAAGACAAACCGCATCTACAAAGTACTGAAGTGAGAAAGGAGGGGCTGGTTACATGTAGAAGGGTGTGTTTTGTTTGTGTGTGTGTGTGTGTGTGTGTAGGAGGGTTATGATGTACACCATGTGCTTTACCAGTCACTTGAAGAGCTGTCAGGAGTTGTTGAGCGATTGATGGCTTTCTCGGAGAGAAAACACGGTGTCACGTTATTGCCAAGAGAGATCCTTGAAAACACGTTTATATGGTTCTCAACAGTTTGCCCTGAGCTCTTCACTCATAAACGTACCTGAAATAACACGCACTCGTATTTCACAGTAAGAGATCAAATGCATGCAGGCTATCACGCCCACAATGAGTAAACGAAACAAGATTTTGACAAATATTGAGCTTAAGATCAGAAGAGACGAAGGTGTGACAAGATGGACATATTTGTAGCTCTTCATTTCAAATATTAATACATTTACTCAAGCTCTTTATCCAGTTTATACTTTGACTGTGCAGTATTTCCAGGCGAAAAACTGCAATTTTTACCCCTAAATGTACTCATATGCCATTGTCCCGGTCACTTTGCACATTTTTACGCACAAACATCATCATGTTATATGATAGATTAAACTACCAAACAAGTATATAAAGTAGTTAAATGATCTCCAGTCTGAGCAGCTATAACCCTAAAACATTGCATACACATTAATACATCAGCAATAATAGTCCATATAAATGGACTGTACTTATATAACGCCTTTTATATAGCACGCACACATATTCATACAGTGTTAACATTGGCTGCCATGCAAGTGTTCATCGGTTTTTGGGAGCTGACCATTCACTCGCCGATGCTGCAGCCTTCAGGAGCAATTTGGGGTTCAGTATCTTGTTCAAGGACACTCTGACATGCAGATTGGAGGAGCCGAGTATCAAACCACCAATCATCTGATTAGTGGACCACCTGCTCCACATCCCGGGCAGTAATTCTGCAGCATGATGAGGGTGTTTACTTTTGAGACATGAAGTATATTTCGATGAGATATTTCTGTAGCAGTTCTACTTTAACTGTGGTATTGTTTCTTTTACTTGAATCTCAGGATCTTAGTACTACTTCAGTAACTCTCAAATTCAAAAGTCTATCTAACACTCTAATATCCAGGCATCAAATAGTGTATGTCATCATTAATTACATGTATACAATAGTGCACAACACATCTATATTTTTCTGTTGTGGAGTTTAAAGTAATAAAAGTGTGATGTGCGTGTAAATGTGATGTTAGACCACCTTAAGGGAAATTTTAAGGGTAGATGTTGGGTTAAAATTAAGTATATATAAGTATAAGTTAAGTATAAGTTCATATACTTAATTAATAGGTAAATATTTTATTTATATTGAAGATAAGTTTTAAATTTGTTTCATCAGCATCATTTTTTTACTTCCTCTTTAGTTCTGGTCATCCGTGTCCTTATCACATCCATCCAGAGATCCACCCTTCTGCTCCACAGGGACACCAGCTGACATCACACACACACACACACACACCCACACACCCACACACACCCACTCACACACACTCTGGACCAAGTCCCCTGAGGTCGAAGCGAGCACAATGTCATTATCATCCATCGGATTGTACGTGGTCACTGCCCATTCGGTCTTGCTGACGTGCCTTTTGTGCTCAGTAATTCTTCTCACAGCTCCCCCCTCCTCCACCCTCGTCACCTCCACCCTGTCCTACCCCCCGTCTAGTGCGGCCCATCTGTAATCCCATCCCCCATCCTGCACCCCCATATCCGTCCAGTCTCGCCCTGCACTTCTCCAAAACAAACCAGCTGTCTTGGCCGGTCGTGTCCCTGGGGGTGTAAACAGGTGCCGAGAGGGCCGCAGGGCCTCAGCATGTGACACATGGCAGCACGCTCCTCCAGCCTTCTCCTCCAACCTGCCAACACACCAGAGAGACAGAGAGAGTGGTGTGTTTTACAGCTGTAGACTTGATTGTTAGCACAGATGAGGAGCTGTTGATGGCTAATAGCACAAAAACCACTGCATATAAAATTTTCTCACTGGGTCAGGATTGTTTGTGATAGTGTCCGTAAAAAAAAAGGCATTTTATAAGCTGTGTAGGACTTTTTTTTTACTCAAACACATTATTGGGCAGTGTTAATTAATTTATTAGGCAACTTTTAGTTGTAAGCATGAAGGAAGGACCTTGAAATGCCTTTAGAAGATTTAAAAATATACATTGCTGTGTAACCAAAATAGATAAAAGGAAAAGGGGTTTGTCCTGCTGAGCCTAAAGCCAGCTGTATTTTTAGCACAAACTACACAGTGCACAGAGAAAGAGAGAGAGAGAGAGTGAGAGAGAGAGAGGGGCTGCTGGACACAGGTCAATGTGTCTGTACACACATACCAAAATGGCAAACCACAGGTCAATGCTACTATTCGTGTGTGAGTGTAAACTGTCAATGGAGGCACTGATTAAAGGTTTGCACGTTTGGAAAATTGACAACAGTTTATCTTTATTAGTGTAGTAAAAAAAAAAAAAAAAAAGAAGAAATAACATCCACAGCCTGCATGCAAGTCATTCTGCTTTTTCCTTTTCCTCATTGATTACACGACTTGAGCAACATCCAGCAAGTGCACCGTCGTCTTTGTGCAGAACTTTTACAACTCTTTCAAGCGCTTGCAAATCAGGCACCCAAGTTTGAAAACCGCTTTTTAGATGCAATAAAGTCTTTCTTTTGAAGCTTGAGGAACAAAGGCAGCCCCACACCCTAAACTGTCCTACTATCAGTCTCTCCCTGCGGTGAGCTCAGCTGTGATTGCACACTATATTCTACATCTGGCACTTTGACTGCTTGACACTCTATGTGTGCGTGTGTCAGGGAGGGGATGGGGGATACACGTCTGGATGCAAATGTGTGAGTGTATGCATAAGTTGTGGTTTTTTTAAGGGGCTGAGCCACACTCGCAAACCAAACCGCCACCTTGCTGAGTAGATGTTTTGTGTTCGTACGTCTAACAAGCTGAGACAAGTCAGTGGCTCAACTTGAACATTGTGTGCATGACTTTTATCACCTTCCATCTTACAGCAGCTCTTTACAATGTTGTTGTACCCGTGTGGAGACAAACAACGCAGTTAAAATTATGTGTTGGAGATGCTTGAATGTCACAGCCTGTGTGTGCAGGAATGTATCTTTCTGGTGTAGCAGTAGATAATTAAAAATGTATGTCTAAAAATAAAATGGAAAAGAAAAAATAAGACTTTCCACTTACAGTTAAAAACCCAAACTTTATTACCTTGTGGAGAGGAAATAAGGAGGTAAGAACATCAGGGCCTTCTTTGGACTATAATTAGGTTACGTAGATAAACTGAAACAGATGGATGATTTCATTTGGGGAGTTTTCAAGACCATTCACTGAGATTATTTGTGGAAATTTAGTTTTTCTTCACTTAAATCAGACCCTTTTTTTAAAATCCTGTAGGTCCACAAACAAATGACAAACGCCAGAAAACTTTCTAAGTGCACCCAGATGCAATAAACTCAAGCTTTACACAACTAAATCAAGTGATCTGTGCATGTGTGTGTGTGTGTGTGTGTGATGATGATGACAGCCACATGCAAGTGCATCAGCAATAGCAATAGCAGAGGGGAAAAGGGTTAGGAGTTGTGCAATATCAGCAAGAGCACATTTGGCCAGCTGCTCAGACTGGCCTTTTCACAGGTCTGCTGTGCAGTCTGAAGTCTGAATAGAGACTCTCAGCAGCAGCTCCTGCATTTGCATTTGATGCAGACTTCCAGCAGACTTCAGCCGGCGGACCCTGCACCGCGGATGAGTTTGAGCTCAGCAAAAACTTTGCAGAACGGAGGTGAGAGCATCTGGAGAAAAAAAAAACCCAAAACAAAATAACACACTACCTACACAAGCTGGTTTCACTTTAGTGTTTCAACGCCAACTATTAGCCTGTTAGCGTAGGCGAGACTCAAATTGTTTTTTCTAAACACAAACACCTCCGGTTTAAAAGAAGGCGGAACTAGGTTTCCTCGCGGAGGAGCACTAAATCCACAGCGCAGCAGACTACCGGTGCACAGTTCACCGCTGAGCCCGACACAGACGCACCGAGAGCGCCTAAACTGGAGGGTTTAACTCCGGGATGCATCTGCGTGGCTTTTAATAAACAACAACAGCTCATATTTAGCTACATAATCCTCACTCGTTTGGACCGTTTGAAGGGACAGTTGTTTTTGTCCTAAAAACCGAGCGGACTTCTTCTCCGACACTGGAAGGGGACTTAAACTCCAAGTCAAGATGTCAATTTTGCCTTTCACTCCCCCGATTGTCAAAAGACTTTTGGGCTGGAAGAAGGGAGAGCAGAACGGACAGGAGGAGAAGTGGTGTGAAAAGGCGGTGAAAAGTCTGGTGAAGAAGCTGAAGAAGACGGGACAGCTGGACGAACTGGAGAAGGCCATCACCACTCAGAATATCAACACAAAATGCATCACTATACCGAGGTAAAGGAGTTTTGAGTGAACGGCGTGTTGACGGGGTCCGTGAACTCATCACAACATCCTAGCTTTAGCTTCAGACGTTTGAATTAATAACGGCAGTTGGTGACAGTTAAAGTCGTGTTTGTGGCACGCTCACCTTTAAAAAACAACAACACGTTTGTTGTCTTATTTTTTTTGTTTTTACTTGACGGAGAAGTTGACATTTCCACTTCCTGTTATCTGCCTATTAACACACTGTACGGGTTTAATATATACAGTACAGTAACACGGTGGCTAATGCTTAACGAGCTAACCCTGAGCTCACACATCAGTGTCAGTTAGCTGCCATGCCAACACACACACACACACACACACACACACACACACACATATATATATATTAATAAACACGTTACGACCTGTGTCACTGTTACACTTTTATCCGTTTACTGACACCTTGTTACAGTGTTGCGGCGCACATGAAATGCAAAAAGCACAAATGGAGTCCAAGTTATATAACTTGGCCTTAATCTGGGACGCTTTCTACTGCCGTGGGTTAGTGTTAGTGCGTAGGCGAAGCCTGTGGAGCTGCTTTCTCTGCTTTCAGTGCCTCCCTCCGTACAGTCATTTGTCCATCCACACATTTACAACAGGATGCATGCTATGTCACATGTGCAGCCTGTAGTTTTTATATTTAAAGGTTTAGATCCCCTATGTGCAGCCACTTTCCTCCTTCAGTGAACAGGTAAGAGGTGCTGTTGGTAAACGCAGACCATGTCCTCACAAAAGTCTCGGTGCAATTTAAAGTTTTACCTCCTACATGTGCATTACAGCTTTATATACAATAGATCTAGAGGCTGATCGATATGTCAGCAGGGTCTGTTGGTGTGCATATGATCAGCTTCTTTTGGATAAACACTTGTCAAGTTGCATAACAACACTAAAAGTCTTGGGAGTCAACATATGTTGTCCATTTTTTTACAGGACATTGTGCAGGAAAGCTGCATTTAAATCAATTTATTATGTTCTATTTGTGTTTTTATTAACACATAGTTATTTATAATGACTAAATGTTTGATAACCACCATTACACCATTACATTAGAGGGCAAAACATGCATGTTTATTTATATACATGTAAAGAATATCATCCGATATATCAGCGTCAGATTTAGTTACTCTCTTATATCGACATCCGTCCGAAAAATCCAGTATCAGTCGCGCTATAAATAGACTGTCCTCCATTACAAAGAGCTTTTTATAGTACAGCTAGCTAAACTTTGGCCACCTCGTGCACAGTGTATCAGTGGTAAAGCCGCAATGATTAGTCAATAGTTGATTAACTGGCTAATTATGCTGATAAACAATGAATCATTTTAGGAAAAATTCTGTGGGTTGAGGTTTTAGTGCGTTTTGTTGTCATGTATGGTAGTAAACTAAACATACTGTGATTTTGGACTGTTGGCCAACTTAAGCAAGACATTTCAATACATCGCTTTGGACTGTGCGGAAGTATAAAAGGTATTTTTAACTATTTTCTGACTCCTAGACCAAAATAATTAGGAGATTAATCAATGAAAACATTCATTAGTTACAGCCCTCATTGAGGGTAGTCTAAATAATAAAAATACCTCTAAAGTTGAATCAATAACTCTTTTTTTAATAACAGTTTCAACATAAAACATGTAACCTTCGTGACAGTGGGGTTTGTTGTGGTTCATCATATTAGGCTACAGTGAGGTGTAACTTTGTAACTTTGGCAACAAAGCGTACATTCAGTTATTTTTATTTCACAAGGGGTACATAACAAATAAAGGCCTCAAACTTTTGCTTGCTGTCCACAAAATCTCACTTGCATGTGTGGGCAATTTAGATTTAATAGCACACTCTGTGTCAGATGAAAATTGAACCCCACACAGGGCACTCCCACATTCTTGATTGCCACAAGTGTGCATATCACAGCTTGCACAGGCCTGGGCCAGCGTTCAGAGTTAAGCCTACCCGGAAAGTTGAATAACGTTGGACCATGATCCAGGTTTCATATTTCCCACCACTAATGCAGAGGGGAAGAGGCAGAGTGCATTAAGATGACCCTAGATCAGAGCTGGCTGTCAGTGTGGGCTAACAGTGTCCCTGGAGAGCTGCTGTTTCTATTAATTCCCTCTAGGTTCTGGCTCGCTGACAGCAGCTGACTGCCTGCGTGTTCGGGCCTGTCCACGGGGAGGTCAGCTCCTATCTCTCTGACACATGAACTCCGTGATGCGGCTCATCGCTACCCGTCTTGATGACGGTTTGCTGTGATGCTGAGTGCTGAAGGAAGCATGCACGGTGCAGTGATTGAGTCAATGGTTGCATAGTTGTGGAGGAATAGCAGATCAGGTATCTGTTGGGGTAATTTAAGGTAGGATTGTTGGTATTGAAAAAGGGGAAAACCAGATTCAGATATCATATTTAAGAGCGCCAAATACCTGAAGCTCAAGGCTAGCAGTTTCTGTTTGTGCCAGGTAAAGTTAATGTTTCTTTCCTGTAGGTTTTGTCTGTCAAGCGTACCTCATAACTGTCCCACTTCTAGCTAGCTGTCTTATTTTAAAGCTGCTGTCACCTGCTAGACGACATTTAAAACAACATGCTAGTCTCTGGTTAGAAGCCATGTTATCACAACTGAGTAAGTTTGGTCGAGACACAGTTATTTTTGGGATTGGGTTGTGTGTGGGTGGTTAATGTGGGTGGTGTGTGTGTGTGCGTATGTCTCCATATGTTTACACTGGAGATAAAGACTGCTTCCCATGAAAAAACATTGGTCGCAGTCACTTTGACATATATTTCCATCTGGAAACAAAAGGCCTTTACAGTATATCAGCTTTTGCCTATCACTCGGGCAGGGCTGTTGCTCCAGTTGCCTTTTAGGCCACTGTACTTTTGTTGTGACTTTTTTCAGGAGCAATAAGCAAAGTGAATGCAGAGGCACGAAGTCCAAGTCCAACCATAGTCACTCAACAATGAGCAATTGTGGCATTGTGGTATTGACCCGCCGTCCCCCGTCCTCCCTATTTCTCACACCGTTTCTCCTCATAAAATCCTCCTCTCTTTCTATGAGCTGTAAATGGCTTAGTCACAAACATTGGTGTGTTAAGTGCGTCAAGCCATGAAAGTCTACCAGTTTCCGATGGTTGAGGGGTGGATGTGAAGTGTGGTAGCCTGTGCTGCCTAAACGCGGAAGGATGACTCACAAATGACTTTCCTTCTGTTGTTTGAAGCGACTCGCCAGTTCATTTGTAAACAGAAAGTAAGTCTGTTTCGGTTATACCTGTGGGTTGGTAAATAACTCAGATGGTTATACCGTAGCTGCCCAATAACTAAATATTGTTGCACTGAAGTCAGAGGTAGAGGGAGGAGATCAAGTTGGTTGGATAGGTCAACAAAAAAGTCAGACCTTGACACAGGAGGCTGCTGTTCGGTTCCTGTTTCTCCCATGGTCATGATAGTTCCCTAACTTTAACCAAGACAACGAAGGTCCCCTAACCTTAAGGAAGTAGTATTTTTAACCCAAACCACAATGTTTCCCTACCCGTGAATATTTTTAACTCAAACCATGACCTTTACCTAACCAAACAGGCCCAAAACGTGCCTACACATGTCGAAACAGTAACCATGTCATGACCATAACGACACAGTGTTATTTTTGGAAATGTCATTTGTGACTGTTTTTGGTGACCAGAAAAGACTTGTATGTTTCATTGTGCATTGCAAACAGTGTACTTGCCGATACTGATGTACAACTATGGCCTACTAAATTAGTCACTTACTCAACACACACAGTATTTTGCATACACTTCTGACACAGACTACTCAGACTTCTCTTCTCAAGTTTACATTTACAAGTATTTATCCAAAGGAAACTGACTGTGTCAGGTGCAGTTAATTAGTCTTCATCAAGCATTATGCTTATTGTAATTAGGAGGCAGACTTTTGAAGTGGATTTTTTGATGCCTATAAAATAAAATAGTGAAAATAGACATGACAAAGTCCAGGAGCCCAAAGAGACCAAAAGAGAACAACCAACCAACTGCCCAAAGTTGCGTCTTTCACCCTTTTATTTCACCAAGCTCTCGCCAACGACTAAAAGTCAGTTCCAGATTTCCTCGTCTGGTGGTTTCTCGCTCTGTAACTTATTTTTTTTAGTCTAAGCTTCCTCCATCAACGTCCTCTCCAGTCTCCTAAACTCTGTCATTATGTTCATAGAGGCTGCTCTCTGGTTACATTGTTTTCTTGCCCGGCTCCTGTTCTGGCACAACACTGGCTCTGCTCCCCATCGGCCTTCCCCTTCCCTTTTCCCAGTTGGTCCAAAATGCCTGTGATGAAATAAACATTAACTTACCCCCGGTGCTCTGAGAGTTAAGTTGGAGAATCCTCAGGTCAGTTTCACAATGTTGCATTGAATAATCGATTCTCGATTAGTTGTAGTCGATTAAGTCGATATTTCCCAGTGATCATGTTGTATATCTAACCTGGTTTACTAGTTAAGAGTGTTACGCAGGAACAGGGGAGAATAATGTAGTATTTATTGGGGCATCACTGGTGGTATAGTAGACCAGAAGAAATGACCCAGGGTGTGTGTTGCGTGTATGAGTGTGTTGTGTCTTTTTCACAGAGCCCGGGGGAGAGGATTCCTTACTCCTACTTACCTTAACTTTCTCTGAGTTTGGGCCAGTGCAGGGGTGTGCTTTCATCCTGTCTGCACACATCCCTCCTGGCAGCAAGACTACAGTCTGATTCACACTGCTGCATGTCAGGGCAGGAAGGAGAGAGTGAATGAGTCCCAGGCACAGAAATGAAAGATGTGATAAAATAAGAATGAGATTGAGGGAGATAGGAAGGAAGAGAGAGAGAGAGAGAGAGAGAGAGAGAGAGAGAGTAGGACCTTTTCTCAGGACGCAACAGCTGTGTTTCGATAGATGTCAAAGCTTAACGGGGTTGTTGAGATTCATGGAGAACGTTGCAGACAATTTGGTATAAGTTTAGAGCATTTCTTTTATTGATTTAGTGAGGCCAAGAAACATTTTGTGCCAAAACGGGCGCTCCACAATCATTCTGTGATCCAGAACAGCACACAGTTTATGACTAAAAGTCAATAGATATACTTCAACCATGTAGTTATGCTCTTATTAGAACTTTATGTATTTCTTTGGTCTCATTACAGATACTTGAATATGATCTGTCAGGTTTTTATGAGCCAGGCTCATGCTGTAGTGTTAAAGTGTCTCGTATAAAAAGATTAAGAGGGAACAGCGACGGATGAAGATGAGTTGGGGATTCCCAGTGTTGTGTCTGGTGCTGGAGGGGAGGGCTTGCCATCATGGTGGGAGAGCGTGCTTTAATAAGGGAGGATGACACATAAATGATCCCCAAAAGAAGGCTAAAAAGAACAACACAAAAAAATAGCAGTGAAAGCAGAGGTGGAAAAAAAAGGATTTCAATTTGAGGGTAAAAGAGAAAGGCAAAACCAGAAAGCCGGGGATTTAGGTGGAGGAAGAGAAGGAGACAGACTATTTGGCAAGTGGCGGTGTGTTGTGTTGGATTCTGCAGCTTATCAGAGAGATTGTGGTCAGAGTGATTTGCATGCAGAAAAAAGGAAACACACTAATAGCTGAGATAGAACAGGTTTGTTTTCCAGCCAGACGGCAGTTCAACGTCAGAAGAAGTGTGTCTGCATGTGTCTGGACAGCAGACGACATTCAAGGCAGACAGACACTGAAGTTATGTAGAGCTGCACTGCTTCATACTTCACCTGAGTGAATGCTACAGCACGTAGAGCTACAGCAGCAGAAGTCTGTGCATCCTGTCTTATTGTTTGTCTGAATTGTTTGTGCTTCCTAGTGATTATTATATTTCCATTATGTCACCGAATCAGTTGTTATTGTATTTAAGGCTTGCTGTTGTTTTTTCACTTCGGTCAAGCTCGGTAGAATGATGCTGAGACAGCAAATTTTGATTTTCTGTTAATGAGAATGTACACATACATGCCACATACATGTACACATTTACCTTACCTTACCTCTTACCATAATTAATTAAATATCTTTGACAACATTAAATGAAATGCACCTAAATGGCTCATATTTCTAATAAGCATATTTCATAATCAAAATACTTGGTGATTCAGACAAAGAGAATCACAAAGAGCCGACACTTAAAGATGCCGTCTTTGTATCAGGAGATGGGTGCTTAGTCTGTCCTTGCAGTTTTCTCTCACCTTCATCTTAATTATGCCTCAGTGTGACCATGTCTACCATCTCCTTTACACAAGCTCACACCCACACACACTCACACTCGCCCACTCAGGTCCTTTCATGTCAAGTATCACACCTGAGTCATCCGAGACAGCATTGTCAGCATTGTTCGACGGGGACGAGGTACAAGACAGGTCACCGAGAGTTTATGTGTGTTGTCTGTCTGTCTGTGTGCGGTTGGCTGCGGTAATGATGGTAATAAGTTGGCTTCAAGATTCCTACCAGTGTTTGATTTGCTTGATGGAAAGGGGATATAGCTGAGTCAGTGAGTGTCTGTCTGTGTGTGTATGTGTGTGTTTAAAGACTGCAGTGTTTACCTTGTAACCGAAGAGTTTTGACCTTAAAAAACTGAGCTCAGTGTCTCAACCTGGCTGCTACTGCTGGGTAATAATTTCACTTAATTGTTTACTGTTTTTGAATGGAGCCATGTTGTCATAATAATAATAATGCAACATTGTGACATTTTTACTGCTGATATTTACTGATGCTTAAATGAATAACAACTATTTAAAGTGAGCTTATTTGACAAAAGAGGCTTTAAATGTCACATCGTTTAATATTGTTGGATCTCTATAAACAGATATCTGCGTAAAAATGCTGAATCTGTTGGAAAGTGACCGAAAATGCAGTCTTGGAAGCTGTCGGCTATTATCTGACCATGAATTAGCCTTTTTAAAGTGATTTGCATTCATATTCAGATACATAGAGATTAGAAGAAATGTGTTTTTTCGTCTCATGTATCAAGTTGCTAATCAGACTTCAGAGGAAGTCTTAGTCTGGATTTCTGTCATCCGGTTTTCGGGACATCTGCTGGCTACAGAGCAAGCCCAGAAACACTGACTGTTGCCCACGGAGACTAAATTGTCTTCAGACAAAAGTAAGAAAACTGTCCAAATTGAGCAAAACACTGTGTGTGCAAGGTTTCACAATTTGCTCTGTTAAGTTAGATACCGGGGCTGACAGATATTTTATGATGTGATTGATATTTTCACACTGTGTGCACACTTATGTCACTCGGGGTATTTTTTTTTCCAAAACCAGTTCCACCATAATGTTACTCTTCTCCCTGGATTGTACCATCTCAGACTTGTTGCATGAGGTCAGATGGTGGAGAGTCAAACTGCCTGGTAGAATCTCGAAGCGACTGCTGTAACCAAACTTTTAAAGTGGAACAAAGACGACATCAGGTAAAAAAAAAACAGCCCAGCTAGACGGGTGGCTGTATAACATCTTAGACTCAACAGATAATCATATAATCATAATTACTTCTGGTGTCGACTAGTGAGGGTAGCAACATTCAGTTGACTAAATGTTCAGGCTGGTTCACTTAAGGGATTAGTGAACTAATATCAAAGGGATTTTAGGTCATCATATATCATACAATTCTGTGTGCGTGTGTGTGTTTTGATTAGTCAGCTCAGAGGAATGCTCTTTCTGCCTGCTGGGGCCTTGAGGAGGGCGTGGGCTGCTGTTTGGTTTTCGGCTTGCGTTGGGGTGGAGGGGGTTAGAGAGACAGCTTTGCCTCGACTTGGCCCTGGCCCTCTCACTATCTGCGGGGGAGTGCACGTGCACAGCGTAGAAACACACACGCACACACACACACGCACACACACAGACAAGTTCACCAGACAACAAGCCTGCCTTTGTGCTCCACTGGCCACTACCACCACCGCTACCACCACCACCACTGCTGCTGCTGCTACCGCTGGATATGTGTGTGTGGGAAAACAACTTGACATGAAGGAGCAGGGGTTTAAACGGAGAGCGGGAGATTACTTTTAAGCCACGTGTACAAGTCAAAGTCATGAAATACAGAAAGAGAGTGGAAGATGGCTGGAAAGTTTGCTAAAGGTTAGCAGATGTTGAAGATGAGCAGCAGTGACACTGGTAGACTTAAATCATCTGTTAATTATTTATTTTATAAGGTTGCCATCCTGAAGATGAGAGCACCACTTAAACCAAAGTAGAAGAACCAGAAACTTAAGTCTAGCTAAGAGCTCCCCTGACACACTGTCAAGGACACCCAATATAGAAACACAAGAGACCATGGAATCAAATTAAGTTTATGAACCCAGTGACCTCATCTGAGTTTGCCATGATTCATGTAGTATTTCAGTGTTGTTATGTATCATGTCATCAAAGTATTCATCCTTACATGTTCTCCTGAAGGATCAACCTGTGGAGTACTGGAGATATTTAACTATGACTTGTTTTGTCAGAAATGCCTGGAGTCCTGAGTGCTCCGGTGTCCTCCTACAGTACACAAACATGCAGGTTAGGTTCAAAAATATTCGTTAAGGTGTGAATGTTAGTCCAGTAATTGACCTGTCCAATGTAGGACTGGTTATCACTTCAGAATTAAAGTCACAATCTTGTTCACTAATTCTTTGATCATATCTAGATTTAAGTTTATTTTTTGACATTTATAGGCTGTTTTAGTTCTTTTGTGGCCGCCCCAGTTTAGACAACATTGTAGAACTTTTTTCATAAATTAAAAAAGGAAAGAAAAAATCTTTTTATTTTTCAAAACTTCAAAACATTTCAAATGATACCCAGACAGCATCCTGGCTGGGAATAAGCTCCAACCACTGAAATAATCAAATACTCTCTTAGCCTGAAGGACTGACCACACTGTTAACATTTGTGGGCAAAGTTACCGATCAAACCACCTTAAACTAGGGATAGTTGACGTGTAAAAGAACAATTGATTAATGATGCTTTGTCGATTTTAGCCACTGAATCCCAGGTATAGTTATAATTTGTCACCTGTTTAGCAAATACAGGATATCAGATCCAGATGGGTAGCTGATTAACACAATGAATAAACATTAATTCACTTGACTGGTAGACCTGCTTACACGCTGCCCCGATGTAGGGAAAAAAATTCGGTGGAGAGAAATTTATTGATGATTCGAATCTGGAATATTTTTAGTCATTCATCATCTTGATTCAGAAAGAGAGAAACAGGCTGGCCAGCTCATTGACTATTAGCAGTAAAACTAATGGTTCCCAGTCCTCTATCGTCCCCCTACTTTTTTGAGTCCAGACTATGTATTTGTCGTCTAGTCTTGCCGGTCGTCTGTCTGCTGGTTTCTTATTTCACATTAGGCCCTCCATTACTGGTCCCAGCACACTCCAGCCCTATGATATCACCTGCAGGCCACAGTCAGACTTGGTTTTCTCTCACACTCTATTCTTGGTTCTCTTCCTTCACCGCCCCCCCTTCTTTTGTAAGAAAAAGAGAAGTTTGATGGCTTTTCCAGAGAGAGTGGGAGGTGTGTGCGTGTGTGGAATCTGTTCCCCTCTGTGAGTTGTACCATTGCTGGAATATACTCACAGGCCAAGATGTGAGGAGCTTTTTCTGTGATCAATTTGCTTTGATATATTTTGATCGCCCGTGGCCAACATGATTAAAATATTTGTTTGAACCAAAAAAAAAAATCTAAATAAGAAAGAAAAACTATTTTGAAACTGTTTGATTTTTGAGAAAATGCTAAATTAAAACCGACAAACTATAAAGTTTGACCATGTGTCCCTGAGTATCAAAGAACTGGACTTCTTTCAAGACTGCAACAAATTAGTATTTTCATTATTGATTAGTCTTTTGATTGTTTTCCATCTACAAAATGTCTTATTTTAGTCCAAACCCCTCAAATATACTCACTTTACTATCACATAAGATAGAAAAATGATCGATCAATAGTCAAAATAGTGACATTTATCAGTTTAAAAAAGGCTGCTGAGAGGCTAAGCAGGCTCTTACTGTGACTGATTCAATCCAGAAAAATCCACAGTCAAGGATGCATTTTATGGTGTTTATTAAAAGAATAACAGACAACTTGAATTGGCGTAACCAAACTAGACAAGACGGCCAACAGAAAATATTCAAGTCTAACTCACCCTCTTTGTCTGAATCACCAAGTGAGCATGTAAAATAATGTGAATCCAGACAACCACACCCCCTGTGCCAGTTACCAGAAATGATAGTGATCCAGAGAACATGTGCGATCTAAACAAATAAAACAACACCAGCTATACACATGTTGGCTCCTACAAGTTCATTTTCTGGCAGAGAACAACCTCTAGTAACACTGACAGGTGTCTTAGCTGACCAGAATGCAGTGCAACCGCAAGACTATGTTTTAAGCGGGGTTGGATGATAATTGCAGATGGTAAAAATGTGTCAAGCAGATCTTGTTGTTCTGTTTCTAATAAGAAAGTTATTCCTTTAATGTTTCTGGTTCATCATTACCAGAACTGTGCAGATCATTTCTTTTTACCGTCATTGCTGCAGGTTTTTTTTTTGTGGTTTTGTCACGCAATTTGTTTGAAATCTTTTGCACACATGATTTTTTCCCCCCACGACATGCGATGATGATGATGTGTTACTCTGCCTCTGATTGGTCAACAATCAGAAACACAGCCTCTTTTTGGTCATCAGATTCAACCCATATGGAAATATGGAAAAATTGAGAAATGATCACAGGAAGACATCCAGTGGTGGATTTAAGTCTCCAAAAAGACACAGCAGTTCATACATGCAGTTCAGTTCTAAAAGGACAGGACCACACCAGAGCCGACGTTAAATGGCAAGCAATATCGTTAGCATTTTGAGCTCAGCTTCCAGTACTTAGGGGCTAATGCTGCAATCCATTGCAAGTCACAGTTCCAAGTGGGTATCCTGAGCAAATGCATGGGTGTCTGCAGTAAAATGATGTTTCTATGGCACGTGTCCAAATTTCAAAAGCGTCTAGTCAGCACACTTTAAAAGAGTCAAGAGGAACAGACTAGTACAGCATGCTCGCAAAGACGTCAGCCAAGCTCAAATCAACCATACCAACAGTCGAAATGGCAACTACAGCATGTTTAACAAATTTGATGAAGACCGTTCTGCTCACTGTTCATCAGCTGTGTTTATGTTAACTCGGGATAAGTGGACCTCGCCCAAGTTTCTGACTTTTCCCCGTCGGAGGTCGAATTCTGTGTACTATAAGTTGCAGCATTACCACGTTCACTTAACCAGCAGTTCAGAAATAACAGACAGGACCTCTCCTGGTCTACACACACAAGAAATATTTGATTTACAAGATTTTAACAAAATTGTTATGACTTCTTTTCAGATATTTAGTGATTTCTCCAAAACAAAAAGTTAATTAAATTATTGTTAATTATTGTTTTTTTCACTAGAGCTCTACGGTTCTCTCTAACCCTGTTATGATCCGCCGTATAGGGTTTTGGTGTCTGATAGGATTTAAACTCTTGGATCTGTTACTCTAAACTGGCCTTCCTGGATTATTTAATTGATCTGAAACAACAACCCCCCTCCAACACAGCCGCTTACATTGTTTTAATGCATGGACTTCTTCCTGATTAGTGCTGAATGTAGGTGCTATTACTGTTTATATTTTTAAAATGATGTAACATAAGCAGTCCTGTGTAGTTCTGTGGAAGATCAATGGATTAACTGTGACGACACTTACGTTTATTGTGTTGAAATTATATGACGTGGGTGTTCTGCATGAAAAGGCAAAAACTGGCAGATGACGCATGTTATGGTGAAATTAATCAACCGAGAATTCATTGCAAAATATTTCCTGAAATGCATCGAACATAAGTGCCAGATAAGTGCCATGCGCCAGGTTTCAAAACTTCATCATCGCCACTTCTGCAGAATTAGTGAATGGTTTGTCTCTTCACACGTTGTTGTTGGAGGACAGCAGCCGTCTCGCTAAATGTCACTGGACTGCAGCCCTGTTGGTCGTGGCTTGGCCACAGACTTTATGAAAGGCACAAAGGCCATTTCAGCCCTACACCCCCACCGTACTCCCACCCTCAGCCCTCACTCCATACTGGGACGGAGGCAGGGCAGTCAGGATAGTGGGACAGACGGAGGAGAGAGAAGAGGGGGGTTCAGGGGCCCAGTCACAGACACTCTGAGCTGCCCTGAGCTGTTGAGGCAGTCTGCCAGACCTATTGTCCAGGAGCACCCTCCTTTCTTTATCCATCACCCACTTTGTCCTCCCCCCTCTATGTTCTTATAAGACAGATTGTGAGTGGAGGTCCTGATGTTTACATACACTTGCACACACTTAAAGAGCCCCAAATCATTTCTTTCTTTTTAATTTTTAATTAAAACATAAGTCTAGCTGCTATATTAAATCCAAACACTGGAAGACACCAGAAATAAAGACTTTTAGCTTCTCACAGTGCTTGTCAGCATCTTCACAGTGAGCTTAGAGCCTCTTTGAGTTTAAAGCTTGGCACAGAGTTGTAAAAAAGTCCATGTCAAAAGGTCTGCGCCCAGAGTGAGAGAAAGAGAGAGAGAGAGTGTGTGTGTGTGTGTGTTTGTTCAGCACTGCTCGGACCATCGCCAGCCTGAACACACACACAGTGTATATGTTTGTGTCTCTGAGCGTAACTGGGCATGCCTCAGTCTGTTTATTTTGCCCCCCTCCCATCCCTTCTTCTTCTTCCTCCTCCTCCTCCTCCTCCTCAGCTCAGTGAAGCTCAATCTGCTCTGTCTGAGTCTGTTTTATGAGTCAGTCAAACACACACACACACACAACACACATATCCAACATTTCTGTATCTACTCCTCTTCACAATCAGAACATACTCCTCTTTTTTCCACTCAAACATGCCCCTTACACAGATGATTGCTAAATGTGTGACTAGCTTTCAAGTATAGTTATTTTATCTCACTCTTGCTCATACCTTTTATGTGTGTGTGTGTGTGTGTGCACGCAGATTGTACTCCCCACCATTCACACACAAACAGAGCTGGTTGGGAGTAAAGGTCACGTTCAGCCTCAGCCTCGGGTCATGGAACACAATGATGTTGACACAATTTCCCCTGTGGCCAAAAAAAATCCATACCAATTTGTCCCTTTCATTTTTGGACATCAATTTTCAGTTTGACTGTCTCTTAGCGGAGCCACGTCAGCGCTGTGGAGCTTGTTCTCAGTCAGAAAGAGAACAAAGACGATCTGAAGATGACACGAGCATCTTTTTACTGGCCTTACATGTTGTATCTAGGACAGGAGTGGAGTGAGGATTGGATGTTTTGACTCATTTTATGTTTGTTGGGCTATTACGTCACTGCTAATGTAGGTCTTTGTTTGATCTTTTCCACTCCCACGTTGAACCTTAAAATGAAAATGTTTGTCTGTATTAACTAGGGCTGTAAAGATGAGCTGATCGATCAATTATCTTGATAACTAATCGCCTGTGACAAGCAATCTGATGATATTAAGATTAGATTTGATTATTCAGAAGACTTTTCTGACAGCAACTCAAATCATTATAGGCTAAATCCCACTGAGAAGAGATTCGCTGGAGCTTATCACGGCTGTCCATGTCAATGTTTCAAACCCCACCGGAAGCGGCGTGGTTCATTTCAGAAAAGTCCCAGAAGAGAATATGAGAATAGTCCAAGCTGGCTAGAAGTCAGACACAGAAATGGTACAGAGAATCCAGCTGGTTTTGATCAGGCCAAACTTAATGGCATATTCACAAATTTAGAAACACATAAACCAAAGAAAATGACCAAATCTGAGCAAGTTAACAAAATTTGGCTGGCAAAACATTTCTGAAACACTCCTGGTGGGGTTTGAAGTCGCATTGGGGATGGACCAGAGCAGCATCGTCGGCTTTCACCGTAATCACTACTTAAAATGTGATCTTTTTCGGTTTAATGTATTATTTTTTGAAAGCCAAGTCTTAGGCTTTCAGAAAAGGAATAGAAAAACAATTTTACAGTCGATAAAGCCGATATCTGAAGCAAAACAAAAATAAATCTATTCCTTTGTGGTTTTTATGTGAGTTGTGACTGTCTGTGAATAAGATCTGTCTGTGTTGACCACTTTCTGGTGCTGTAGGGAGGAGCTGAAGGTTGAAAACAGTTTGGCCTGAATTCTTGGAAGCCTTCAGATCCCACCCATGTCCTTCAAATCTTCAGTCTGGAACACACAGGAGGGAATTTAGGGTCATAGTTCTCCCCCTTCTTCTTCTTCCTCCCTCTGAGCTCCAAATCATTTTAAAGTGTTTTGCAGGATTTGAGGTCGGCTGTTTAGACAGTGCTGCTGGCTCCTCCTCTAAACATGCCGAGGCTTGATGCTGGTGCAGGAGTGGATTTAGTGTGAAACTCTCATTCAACACGCCATCGTAAATCTCTTCAATGAAATGAATAATTGAGATTGAGAAGGGCATAGTGTTTGTCTGGACCTGTCTGTGTTTGACTTGCACACTGTTTGGCTGATAAACTAGTGTATAGGACAGTAAAGTAAACACTCCTGATGACGGCACGGGATGATATTAATAGAGAATCTTACAGAATTTGTGTAGTATTGATGGTGTTAAACGTTTCCTCAGCATGCCACCAGTGCAGCTTGTACCACAGTTTAAGAAACAGTGGAGTGGAGGACACCACTTAACTACCTTTAAGTGTCTTACCACTAGCAGTGGCATTGGAATGGTATTTTTCAAGTTGTTTTGATTTAGGAGACATGAGTCAGTACGAGTACGAGTAAAAAGCCTAATTAATTAGTAGCAAATAGCTAAAAATAAAATGAATTGATCAATAAAAAAGAAAACCTTTGCATTAGGAGTTTAAATTAGTTCCACCAGCGGCTATATTTAAACATTCAAAGCACCCAAGTATTTATATGTTGCACTGTATGTTTGATGTGTTTCCAGTCCCATACTCTCTCACCATTTGATTTAAAGGACACAGGCAGCTCTCCCAGCTCCAGCGTTTCATTTGTGTTCGTCATAGTGTGGCTGACTCGCATTCAGCCTGTTGTGCTAAGCTCAGCACATGTTGCTAATGGTGTACGGCTGGAAGCTTCCACGGGGAGCTTGTGAATGCTTGTGAACGTTGTTTGGTAACATGTAAAATACTTACTGATGTCACGCGAACAGAGGCAGTAAAGTAAATATGTCTTCAAACAGATTTGCTGCTTTTTCTAGTCTTATATAATAATAACTTAAATATCTTTATCTTACTCTTGGTTAGACAAAGTAAAACATGTAATTAAGTCATCTTCATGACGTCTTGTTATGGACATTTAGTGTGATTTACTGATACTTCATGAACAAAATATTCATAATTTAATCAAGAAGGAACAATCCCCTCAACCTGTGCACATGTAAACATTAAATGGATACTGAAAATACTCAGTATCACCACGTCACACTTGAAATCAGTTCAACTCATCAATTCCTGAAACCAAACACGTCTGAGTTGAACCTGAGCCTCCACACGCTGGATAATATGTGTTGATTTTCCATGTTGACTGTCTCCATGATTCGCTGAGCAGGGACTGGTTCAAAATGAAATCAACTTATCCCTTCCATTTTTTCCATATGTGCTTAGATTTGGGACACTTCTCTTGTCTTCTCACACCATTTAGGCTGGTTGTAAACTGAGACATTGAACTGCATGTGTGCCTTTATAAAGTTATGTCTATGGACACCCGTTTTCTGCTTGACTGCACATGTGCAGTCCAACTATTCAACTAATTAGTGTGACTCATGCTGTACATTTACTGTCACTGTTTTGCTTGACAACACTGACTGGAAAGGGCTTTACAAAGAAAAGTCCACTAAGTACAGTCGGACACCAACTAACCAGTGATGCCACTGCAGTTTGAGCACGTCTGTCTCAGCCCACGCAGAGTCTAGCCCCACCAAACACCCACTCAGCAGCAACAGCAGGGACCCAACACGCATACCACTGACATCACATCAGCCCTGTCTGACCATTTAACACATCAACAGTGAAAGGGTTTTTATTTTCACTGCATTAAATGCCTCTTTGCGGATTATAGTCCACACTTTTTGTGGATACTGTCAGAGAAGTATTGTTCCAACATGATCACGTTATTCTTGACTGCACACTTTGCTCTGTTATTAGGTAAATGTCCCGTTTCCTTCAGTTAGTGTTGTGAGTGTCCACATGTGATCACTGTTCCTCTTTGCAAATGCACTTTTCATGCGTTTCCCTCGTGTCATCACACGTTTCTAAAGATCCACCTTCATTGTAGCTTCTGAAACTCCGATTTTGTTTGTCTTTTAATGGAGACCTGTCAACATTTTTAAGTGAGCTTTGAGGCCTGAGTTGCTGTGGCATCAGTCACAATGCAAGAACTATGCACTGAAAGGAAACAGCTTCAATAAATCATGACAATATATGCCAAACACAGGAAAACTGCAATAGAAAAGAGGAACAGGGCTCACAAGAAGACCCTCGAAACCCCCACCCAAACGCATTTAATGAAATGTTAGCTCAAAACAAAACTAACAGTGTTACACCACGGCTTGTGAACAAAATATTCATTTAAACAAAGATATTACCTATTGCAAGGGGCGTGTGCTCGCTTACATAACAACCCAAGGTGTTCCTGTTTATTTGCCTTCTCTGTGTAAGTATCCACATTGTGCTTGTGGGAGCAGCCAGAGCTCTCAGCATTGTTAAATATCTTCTCTCAACACGAGATCAAAAAGCCGAGCACCGTTGTTTGTCCTCGGTTTAAAAAGCCTGAAGTCCGCGAGTTCTTTGATCGCACACTCGTGTCTGTGTGGCCTGTGTTTTCACGAGGCATCCCTACCCATATGACATTATTATGTTCTTAGTCACGATATAATAGATGTATTAATATTATTATGTTGCTCACTTCCCATTTTCGTGTGTCAGCAGTCATAATCCGCACGATGTTGCTATGAAAAAATAACATAACAGTGTTTAATCGAGACAGTACAATACACGCTGTGATATTGTGCAAACATTTCTGTCCTTATTGTGACATGGAGGAAACAGACCTGCTGTTTTATGTGTTATTGATTGACCATAATAGCATTTCATGGTTGAAGAAAGCTCTCCCAACATTTCTCAGTTCTCTAATGGTGGCCACTGGAGCATTAAGGTGTAAAGCCCCAAGAGATGGATGTTTTGTTTTTGTTGTTTGTATTATTTAATTTCAGCTTTTCAATCATTATATGGCCATGAAAGGACTCTTTTAACCTCTCGCTGCGTTACGTGACTATTATCACATGAGCGAATCTTATCATCTTAGATTTGTGGGACAGTATTCCAGCAATATTTGGTCTCTTATTAAGTTTTGGGATGCAGATTTAGATCTAACTCAGATCGAAACCTTGACCAGTTTCCCTCCCATGATACTTTTCTTCTTCAACCGTATGATTTTGCTTGTGTGCACAGTAAAGTACATTTACAAATTCAAGACACCCTCCCACTCCCTTCAACACACACACACACACACACACACACACACACCAGCCCCCTTTTTAAAGTACAGAGGTAGTGAATGAAAGCCATGAAAAATTAAAAAGCCATTCTCCGCTTACTGGACAATGGTTGACCCAGATGGGACAATACTGAGCTTTCAGTAGTCGGACTGTACGCAGCGCTGTTTGTATTTGGAGCAGACATTTGTCCTTCTAAAGGACTTTAGCTTATACCTTTGACCCTTACTCTGTGTTTGTGTGTGAGAGTGAGTGGGCGAGACAGAGATAGACAGGACATATATGGCTGCTGCCTCTTACATAACAAGATAAGTGCATTTTTTTTTTCATGGGTCATTGTGCTTAGAGATTACAGGCTACATCCCCATTATGACAATCTGTGGCAACAAACTACAGCTCATTACTTTCTGGCAGCCTCAATCATCACCATGCCAACAGTATTGTATAGCAGAAGAGTGCAGATGTTATACTGCACAATGAAATTCCTGTTATACATACTGTAATTTCATTGTGGGTTGTTTGTTATTATGCTCACTGCCAGCGCACACAGCTGGGACCCTCATCAGGAGGAAGGCGGGTCAGAGCTCAGATTTAACAACAATAGTAAACACCACACCTACTGACCTACTGTAGCGTTGTATTGTGTCTGGTAATTTCTAACGAGGACCGGTCTAAAAATATTTATTCAAAACATACTTTTAATTGTGTTAGATTGTGAAGTGAACGTTGTATTCCTGCACACAGTCTATTAGAGACTCAACATTTTGCTCATAGACCTCATCAGTTATCAAACGGGTGACAAATCTCAATAATCACTTTATCATATAAAGTAGACAATGACTGTTAAAACATCCTTAAAATGAGATAAACATCACGTCAGAGTCCTTAGAACATAAATGAAAAGTGTAAAAATAGAAGAAACTATTAAGGAAATATGAAGTAAATAGTCTAATATTTGACATAATATAAAGTCAAGGAAATAATCCTGTATTACACATCCGAGGCCAAGAAAATACTGTGTTATTCTTGACTGAAAAGACGATCTGTCTTTCCAACAAAAATGTAGCATTTTATTCACAAAACGTCTCTCCTCCTTCCTCTCCTCCCGTCTGCAGGTCTCTGGATGGCCGTCTGCAAGTTTCCCACAGGAAAGGTCTGCCCCACGTCATCTACTGCCGTCTGTGGCGCTGGCCCGACCTGCAGTCCCACCACGAGCTGCGGGCGGTGGAGCTGTGCGAGTACGCCTTCCACACAAAGAAGGATGAAGTGTGTGTGAACCCATACCACTACCAGAGAGTAGAGACGCCAGGTATGACAGCTTGGAGTCTTCTTCAGACTTTATCGTGGTTCGAGCATCCGTAAAACCCATTTTTTCCGAGAATTTCAGGGACATTTTCTGTGGAATTTTTTCCAAAGCACATTTTTATCGACTTGTTTTCATCTTATCTATTTGCCTTGTGAATTCCTGCCATAAATTTCTCCACTTTTATTGTTTCGTTCTTAAATTGCATTGCATTACACAAAAGCCAGACATGAAACCAGTCATTGTTGCTATGTTCTAAGGAAACACTTCCCCGTCTGTCTGTCTTTATGTCCATCATCCAGTGCTCCCACCGGTGCTGGTGCCGAGACACACAGAAATCCCCAGTGAGTTCCCACCTCTGGATGACTACAGCCATTCAATCCCTGAAAACACCAACTTCCCTGCTGGCATTGAGCCCCAGAGCAACTACATACCAGGTACCGGCATGCTTCTATAATGACTCACACTGAGGCCCTGTTTAGACCTGTCATTAACATGCGGCTAGGGTGATCCAGTCACAAGTGGACAGCTCTAAGTGCAGGTATGAACGCACCCAGGACACAGTGGGATCACATAGGCCACATTCGGACGTGGTCTGGGCCGCATGTGACCACATTCTTTCAGCAGTGTGTACGCAATGTGTCTTGAGACACGTTGAAGGACCGCCCACCCACCTCTTGTAATGCACACTAAGTGTTTGGGCTGTCTTACCTGACAAAATAAGCAGCAGATATTTGTGAACACACTGTCTTTTTTAACTGACTGAACCATTTAAATCGTAACTGCAGCAGCACACTGACACTGTTTTGTTAGCTGTTGAGTGAGGAGAAGCTTTATAAACTTTGTTAAAGACTGCCTACGACTAATTCTTAATTATTTGGACCTTCTCGTAAATTCAGTGAACATTGTACATGAGGTTATTCCTTTCCTTGTGTCCGCTTGTTGGCTGGAGCCTGGAAACAGAGACCTTATGTGGTGTGAGCAGGACACCGCTTTTAATGCTTTTCTTCATCATCTGTGATGTGAAAAAGAAAAAGAATACGAAGAATCGAATCTGTGTTGAATAGCCAAGAGGACAGTAATAACGTTGACTGGCTAAATTCTTTGTTTATTTACATATAGACGGGGACGTGAGATCAGTCTGATCACAAGCTGTCACTTGAGATGCATTCAGAGACAAATTTTAATGCCAGACGTGAAGTGACTTTCTTAAAGCTGTCCACTTTTGATCGAATATAAACAGTCTCATTTCATGTCTGCTTATTTAATCACTTTATTAAAGTTATTTGCTCAGAGAATATTAGATCTTGTGGACCAGTATCTGAAGTACTTACAGATTGAGAGGCTTGCTTTGTATGAACCACATAAGGGCTCCTATTAGTCAACCTCTTTTATTCATGAGTTGAGAACTGACAACCCTCTGTTCCTGCATTTGTATACTACATAACGGCTTCAACACACTCCTCATATTTACACATATTAGATACTCATATTTCATTTAATGTCAGAGTGGTTTAAAAAACAAGTTGAAGAGAGACGCACAGACAAACTCAAGTTTAGTTTCATTTAATTCTTAATTATTTTTTCCTTCCTGTCTTCCTGTGTTGTGTTTCCGTCAGCCAGCTACAAATATATCCCAGCTATATATAGATATCACATCTGTGTGTGTGTGTGTGTGTGTGTGTGTCTCTCAGAAACGCCACCACCAGGCTACCTCAGTGAGGATGGAGAGACCAGCGATCACCAGATGACCCATAGCATGGACACAAGCTCCCCAAACCTGTCACCCAACCCTGTTTCACCAACACACAGCAACCTAGGTAAGGACTGTGTGTGTGTGTGTGTGTGTGTGTGTGTGTGTGCACTTTTCTGTCTGTCTGCCTTCTTCCACAGACAAATGTTTCGGTAGTGCGTCTCTCCGGTGGGAATTCTCTCTTTGATTTGGTTCCATTTCTGTAAGAGGAAACCAGGTGATGAAAGAAGCCTTTGTCTTCCCCGCACCGTGTGAGCTGTTGAATAGGCCGAGACACCATTCAGCCCACACTAATATAAATGACAATATCCTACGTTTATTCTATCAGGATGGGGAAGCGCCAGGGGGCTTGGCCGGAAAGCTACTGGTGAAATAATAAAATCACATTTCATTTGGCAGTACCATCCAGCTCTGTTCTGGACTTCAAAGCCAAGGACGGAGTGGCCATGTTGAAGTGGGGAAAGAGAGCAAATTACCAGAACCAGTTGAAGTTACTGAAAATTATCATGGATAAGCCTGTAATTTGACCGTGTTGGCTCCAGCATCCCACCAGTGAGGGTTGAGTTTCCACATTTTGTCTGGTCAAAGCTTCTGGGAAACAGCGTATGGGTTTGACATTTTGTGACGCAAGCTCAGCCTAATGTTTTCGTTGCCCGAGAATTTTTCTTCCCCTTCTGTGTCCACCTCAGCCCCTTTTCTCCCCACATTTCACCCTCTTCTTTGCTTCATTTCCACGTTTTCTGGCCTCTATTTCTCTGTCTCCTGTTACCTGTTATTTCAAGCCTTACATTTCTTATTGATCTGCAGCTCATACTCTTTTCTCAACTCCTTTTCTTTTTGGTTTGATGAAAGCAAACCCTAACCTTCTCTGTCTCTCTTTGTCAGACCTTCAGCCGGTGACATACTGCGAGCCGGCCTTCTGGTGCTCCATTTCTTACTACGAGTTGAACCAGCGAGTAGGAGAGACCTTCCACGCCTCACAGCCCTCCCTGACAGTGGATGGCTTCACGGACCCCTCCAACTCAGAGCGTTTCTGCCTGGGCCTGTTGTCCAACGTCAACCGCAACGCAGCTGTGGAGTTAACACGTAGACATATTGGTATGACTCAGCTCATAATTCATTTATAATCATATGATATTCCTTTTTTGTATAGATTCCAAGTAATACATTACTGTACATGTGTAATTACTGCTTCTACTGTATCTTTACTGTGATATGATCTCTCTGTTTCCTTCAAGGCCGCGGTGTGCGGCTGTATTATATCGGAGGAGAAGTGTTCGCTGAGTGTCTCAGCGACAGCGCCATCTTTGTCCAGAGCCCCAACTGCAACCAACGCTACGGCTGGCACCCTGCCACAGTCTGCAAGATCCCTCCAGGTGTGTGTCAGGCTGAAAGAAAAGTCCTGTATGAAGTTGTGTTGTCTCCAGCTTTTACAGCTGACTGCTCTCTTTGAGGCAGGAATATAACATTTAGAGGTGGACGTCGCCGACAAACTGCTGCTTAATCTGAACTAAATTAATTCAGACCAGACTCACTGTGGTTCTGTCACGTCCAGCCCATCACTTACCTTCACCACCAGGCCAGGGATGTCCTCTGTGGAAGCGTAGTCTGGTTAAAAATAAAGGTTTTTCTCATCTCCGTAGTGGCGTGTTTACATTCACCACATGATTGCAAGTTTTCACACATCTACACGTCTTCATAGAGACAACTAGATGTTTACACAAGCTCCGTTGTACTTTCCATACCCGTTGCCTGAGTTGCAAGCACTTTTCAGACTTTCTTTTTTTGAAGACACGAGCTATAGTCATGACTACACTTAAACACAAGTCAACGTTCCATAAATCCACATTGTGTTCACCTTATTGTATAGTGTATTAAAGTTGTCACACAAATAAAAGTCTATATAAACTGTGAGGGGCTAAAAGGTTTTAAACAATAACGTTCAGACCAGCTGTCTCCATCTTCATATGTTCAACCTCCAGACATAGCTCACACCCATGTTAAAAATCAGCGCTCCAATGGACACTTGTAAAAAAAAAAAGGCAGTATCAAGATCAATGCAGCAGATTTGGGTATATCTTCCTTGTTCAAACTTGCGGCCTCCATTACCCACAACGCACCCCACGCCGACGGCTCAGTCAGAGATTCGGGTGTGGTATGCTAGTAGCCGCTAATGTAGCCTCTAGCCTCGAGCAGAGATGAGGAGCAGGCTGCAGAGGTCTGGTAAACTCATGTCTTTATAACTCCACACCCCCAGACTTTTTTTTCTTTTTCTTCAGGCTCAGCTGAGGCAATTTATCAGATGTTGACTCCCTCTGGAGCCACAAAGGGCTTTGTACAGATTTTTTTCACATATGCAGTAGTACTCCCCAAGTCAAACTTTGATTTTTAAAGTCAGTGGAGTTCCCTTTTAAGCTCAGTACAGTAAAAGTGAGGTGACTGTGACCCGACGTGTGGCTGTTTTGTTCCAGGATGTAACCTGAAGATCTTCAACAACCAGGAGTTTGCTGCCCTGCTGGCACAGTCAGTCAACCAAGGGCTTCGAGGCCGTGTACCAGCTGACCAGGATGTGCACCATCCGCATGAGCTTCGTCAAGGGCTGGGGGGCCGAGTACAGGTAAGCCGCAGTCGCAGATCAGTTTGACCGCTCGCTCGTTCGCTCAACGGTGAACCGAGCGCTTAATCGGTGGTGAAACTCACAGCCAACTCGTCAGCAACGTTATAAGCGCCGTTGTGCAAAGATCAAGTTCTTAACAAGCCCTTATGTAAACGCAGACAATAGAAACAAACAGAACGTGAATCACATCCCACAATCCATCCGCCCCCGCTCCCAGGCATCTGCTCACACTCTGGTGAATCCGGTGTATGACGTCGCCGAGCCCTCATCAATAGAAACAGGCCCCAGTTGGCACGCCAGACTATTTTAAAACAAACACACATGTGCTGTGTCAAAAAGAGATGTCAGACTTTCCCTCTTCCATCCCCTCCCTGTTTTTCCATACAGTCTGACTCACTGATAGTAAGAGAGGAGGACAGCGTTTGATTGGTCGAACGTTGGCTCGGCACAGGAGGTTTCCTCGAGGAGGAAACCTTTGTGCTGCAGGCGACTGCTCACCACTCCTGTCCAGACCAAACGCTGACATGTGGAGACACTTAAAAAACAGGATTCAGGTTACTGGACCAGCCAAACCCTCCTCTACCTCCACCCACACCTCACTCTCTCTGTCTTTTCCCACGCTGACTCTTGGTTGTTTTGTTTTGTCTAGTTTACCTGTTTTTAATTCGCTAAAACGGAGACCGAAGTGTGAACAGACTCATTTATTCAGACGCTCGTTTCAGTTCTTGCAAAACAAACTGTATAAACCAGAGGGAAATCACGCAGCTGGCATGCGTCGCTGTTCATCTGCCTTGGCAATGCATAAATTAGACGGATGGCAACATACAGGATACATTTTGCCTGCTGTTGTTGTTGGCATTAACTGGGAGTTGGTGGTATTAGTTGTTTCATTTACTCATTCAAGCTGCCTCAAAACTTTCAACCAAAATGAAAAATAGGGGGAAAAAAATCAAGTTTGCTCAGCAGTGAGGGAGTCGGTGGCAGCACACAGAGGCAGAAATGATAGGGTTATCTCACTGGGTGAGGCACGCTGAAGCCAGTATCCATTTGGAAATCTAACCTCTCTTTTTTTATAGCACGTACAATCTTCTTTTTGCAACGCAGTGTCTGTTTTCTGCGGCTGTTGTTAGTCTTTCAGCAGGCGCACAAGAGCTGTCACTTAACTCCTCTCAAACTCATAGATTATATTATTTCGAACACTTCTGCTTCTCCTTTTCTCTCCTGTGGGAAAAGCAGTAAAGGCTTTTATGTGCGACGGTTGTAATCAGGGAGGAACGACGTCTGTGATTTCTTTTAAAGAACGTGCAAGGAGAGGAATTGCATCACTTTGTACATTACAAAAGTTTCTAGAGCAAAGGTAACAAATGTTTATGAAACTAAACTTCCTGTTTTCAGTTGCAGTTTGATACCTAAGAAATTACATTTTCTCTGAAGCATTATTTGAACTCTAGAGAGACGCAGAGCTTTGGCTCAGGATCGTCACATTTCTCCCGCTTAGATGAGGCTTTGATTGGGGAAACCCACGTAAAACAAAACCGCTGCTGACGAAATGTAGATCAGATCTTCTGGTTTCTAATCTCGAGTGAAAAAAACTGACAGCATGAACATAAAAGAGAGTTTTGGTTGAGAAGACACTGAATCTTAGGTTCTGACATTAAAGTGACTCACAGTGTTTTTGTTGTGTTGTTTCTTGCCTCTGACTTCCACAAGGCCTAAAATTAAATCAGAGTAGTTTGACTTTGCTGAAACTTGACTTTTGTAAGTTTACTCACACGAGCTCTGCTCCAAACAGCTTTCTCCAGTGTACTCAACATCTGTTTCTGCTCTCCTTGTGCCTCTCCCAGGCGACAGACGGTGACCAGCACCCCCTGCTGGATCGAGCTGCACCTGAACGGCCCCCTGCAGTGGCTCGACAAGGTGCTCACACAAATGGGCTCCCCGAGCATCCGCTGCTCCAGCGTCTCTTAGGGAGAAACCCTTCATCCACCCACTTCCTGTACACCACGTCTCCTGTCAATGACTTAACCAAGAAAACCACACACACACAGACTGCATGCAGACAAGAACGGCTACACCGCAACCGCCCCTCGTTCAGCCAATCCGTAAACCGAGTCCTTCCTCCCCACCGGCTGTCCGTAGCACTTTTTATATACATGTTGTTTGTGGCAAAAGGGGACAAGTGCAGTAAAGCAGAACCATGTTAGTATGATCTCCACATTTTTGTCCAGAATTATTTTGATGGTCGCAGAAAGGCCGTAGCAACGGGAGGAGGTTTTTATCAATTAAGAGATTCTTATTTTCGTTCCTTATTTTTCATGATTTTTATGGGTTTTTTTGTACAGATTTTAAAGTGGTTTTAAAAAATGAATTACGTTTTTTTTTTTTTTAAAGCATTAATAACAATTTTGTAAAGCATGTGTAAGATCACGTTAAATGCATTTCACTTGACTTTGTTTCTGTATTTGGGCATTTGATAGGTTATGAAGACATTTTGCAAATGTGACCCGGTGATAATATAACGGAGATGTTCAACCCGCACTTTGTAAACACTGTGTGAAGGAACATACTGTAAGCCTAGCACACACATTAGGCTTCTCATACCGTCGTTTTTATGTTACTCTGACAAGACAACACGGTGTGTAGCTGCAGATTAAAGCTTTCTCCCCTCTGTCCTCTGTTAGATATAAACCTAACACACGCAGGCTGCAGTCGAGCAGACAGGAGGTACAACTCTTGAAACCCACGTATGAGTACTTAAAGACAGAGGCATTCATCAAATGTCATAAGGAGGATGATGCACTTTTGTAAAATGTTCTGGTAAAGCGATGCCGGCACAGTAAATTCAAGTCGTGGTTCACGGCTGTAATACGTCCTGTCGGAGGGTTATATGAAATATATCCTGCATTAATTTCAGGAAGCTTTGCCAATTTGCAAAATACTTTTGCAGCATTTGTATTGTGTAGTAGATAGTATATAATAATAAGACATTTACACAGGACTTGAAAACATCTCACGTATTGTGCTATCCTGCAAAATGTAGTTGGAATACTCGCGTGTCGGGCTGTGTAGAGAGCAGGAAGATGCCTTTGCTTGTTTTAATTTTCTCTCTCAGCAGTCCATAACATTGGTCTTATTTTTAGCCATCAGTGATATTGACTTTTCTTTTTCTTTTCTTTTTGCACTCTCAGGACCGTGAAACCAGAACAAAAATCAAACAAACAGGTGAATTATGTACAGAAAAGTTCTTTTTTTTAAAAAAAAAGGACAAATGCATGACTCTTGAGACTTTAACGTCTATTTTGCTACCAATTATTTTTGTAGGACAATAAGGTGATAATAACGTGAGCGTCCGCTCCAAGTGATTTTGCATGATGGGACAGAAAATAACTGCTAGCAGGTTTACGGGGGATACTAACCTTGTATTTTTCTACCTGTGAAGACAGTTTGAGTACCAAGCACAGCTTTTTACAAAGGGAATGTTTAGATAGATAAGAGGCGTGTAAATAACTGTAGCTCCTCAAAAAATCTTTTAAAATAAAGTCCCTATTTTTTTAGATCTATGTACGTATAGTACATACACGTGTTATAAACTGACCGTTAACCTTTATAATGTTGACGGTTTTGTAAACGAGAACAAAAAAACAGTCCTAAGAGTAAATGTTAGTCTTAGCTTTGGTCCCGTTTCCTTTCAGCCACCCACTGTGGTGGAAGGGGATCGATTTCCTTCTGGTTCTACAACACGAGACAAAGACACAGTGGGTGAACTCGGACAATATTTGGATTCTTCTTTACAGTTCGTATTTACATTAACCCAGCTTTTGATGCTAACGCCAACCCAGAGGTGCTAATCTTGAACATGTCGGGGACTCGAGAGAACCGCAAAGCCATACAAACTTGAGTAGATTTTGATCTTTTGTCACGTGACTGCGATTTTTAAAACCTTTAAAAACGGAAGCGTGGAATTGTTTTCAGAAACAGTAGCATCTACCGATCTGAGACAAGGCGGCTCTTTGTGGAGCTTATAGTGTCCTTGAACGCAGCAGTCCTGATTTTAATGGGCTCTCTCACCCCGTGGTCAATGTAATTAACCAGTAGGGAATATTTTGCAAGTAAATTTGTCTTTTTTTTATACACTCTTCAAGTTATAACGCTTGTGCTTTCCCCCTTGTTTAAAATGTTCACTGTAATCGTCATTAGTTGTGATTTATGTTTTTGGTCTTTTTAGATGTCTTGTATAAAATTATACCCTTTTATTTTTTTCTCTGCCTATAAAAAAAAGTTGATGTGATGCTTTACATTTTTGTTTATTATTGTTGGTGTATGAATAAAAATATATATCTTGTGGTGATTCTGGGACTGAAATGACATGTAAGAAGAACATCTCGAGTGTCAACCGTCGATTAAGGTCACGTTGAATGTATTAGAAGTCTGACTTAACATGCTAACTTTCTTTTATTAGTGTGAAATGTACTTAAAGATAGTTATTACAGGCATCTCTGGAAGACATTTCAGGTTTTATTCTGTAGTTTGGGGATTTCCTCGTCTGTGATGGATAATTTGCCTCTGTCCTCAGGAGCAGACAGAAACAGTAATCACAGCCCCAAAGCAGACACTCTCTTCCGTCTACGTTACAAGCTAATGCAGACCATAACCATTTGTGCCGTCACAGAGACACGACATATCTTTGAATATGAATGCGAGCATTGTTCTGATGCCCTTAAGGTAAAGAGGGCTGAACAACCTGCCAGGCTCTCCAGAAACCACTTCACTATGGTGGCAAATAGTTTGGGTGCATGAGAAAATCCATTGTTGGAAGTGAAAGGGTGGCGGGACTGCAAACAGTGTTTCATTCTGCTGGTTCACTCTGTGAAATATCTGGATTCATTCAAAAATCAGTCAGTGCCATAGCAAGAGTCTTCATCATGGAGGAAATCTGACATTTTCTGTACTATATGAGCCCGCTGTAGGCCTGAGTGCCTCCATTGTGCGACGGCATCAAAGGACAGACAGCTTTACATTACGTCTCCACCGCAGACTCCTGTTAGAGCTAATTTCTGCCTGGACCACATTCCAGACAATGCAGGCATTGAAGAATTAAATTTCAGCCTTTGCAGGAGCCGAATATGAATCATTGATTGAGACTGTATATGTGTGTGGAGCTGCTCTAATAAAGATAAGCAGGATGCAGATTTGTTTCAGGACAGCTGTTTTTGAACACAGCTTTCAAGCTGAATTAGATTTAAGCAGTCTGACTGAGTACTTAGCTTGAAATATAAGTCTAACTTGTCCTTAATTAGTTAGTTTGTCAGCTGTGGAAACATAAAATGGTACACAAGACAAGAAAGTTATCTTCTGAAGTCTGTGTCAAGAGTAAAATATAAAAGTTTCTCTTTAAGTTTCTCTGAAATGAAGATCTGGATGGATCCTGTCCATATTTTTGGACAATAAATCACAATCGTGCAGTCAGACGATATCAGACAGACAGTTGTTTTGTTTTGGAGGATCTGGGAAGTGTTTCTGTCTGACTGAAAATCATTCATAAATCACAGATTTAAATCAGGATTTTAACGAGGTCTAAACAGAAGCCAGAGTGAGGAGCAGGAGGGCGGGGCACGTGTTGAGGCTGAGCGAGTTTCCCTCTGTAATCATTTCAGTCTGTTAAAACGCTTGTTAAATCTCACATTATACTATTCATGGATTCATACTAGCATTAATATATGAACTCATAGAGGTCACAGGGTCTGTGATCACGTGTCTGTTTGTTCTTCTTTAGTTCAGATCGACGTAAATGAGACACAGATTGACGACACCGTAATTCATTCATCTGATTCTTGGTTTTAAACTGTTCTGTCGTCTCCATTGACTGATTTATGTTGTGTCACTTGTTCACTGTGTTCGTGGAGGTCACACAGCAACTGTTGTAGCTCAATGCTGCCATCTGCTGGCTACAGAGATCACTGATGATACACAACAGAAGGAGATGTTAGGGTGGTTTCAAACTCAGGTTTTTGACATCAGACAGGGATCATGGAAGAGATCAAAGACAATATGCAACACAGGTCTCTAACCGGACTCTAACAAAGGACAGTGATTACATGGTGAGTGCCTCGGGCATCCAGGGAGCCACATTATTATTATTAGTTTTAATGTAATTAAAATGTAACTATTTATAGCACTTTTTTATCCCATGATAACATTCCATCAGGAAAACACACAGTTTGGGACTACAAATATGGACGTTACAGAGACACACACCCAGTTCACTTGCGCCGATACAAGGCAGAATCCAGCCATCCGTTTTCTGTAACTGTTTATCCTCATCAGGGTCGCGGTGAGGCTGCAGCTTATCCAGCTGACTTTAAGGAGAGAGGTGAGGTACAACCGGGACAAGTCGCCAGCTCATCACAGGGCACATGGAGACAAACAGCCATTCACACTCACATTTAGAGTCACAAATGAACCTTTTTAAAGGTCTTTAAATGCATGTCTTTGGACTGTGGGAGGAAGAACCTGGAGACAATGATGGTGTGTCCGTACTCTTTCAAAACAGTGCAACAGTCCAGAAGTTTCATTGCCTGTTTGAAGTCAAGTACACAGATTTTGGCATGTAAGGAGACTTTTTGTATTAAACATGTCTGACAAACACTTTATCCAGAAGTTTTGGATCTTTAGACGTTACTTGTATCACTTTATTGTGAATTTTTTAAAAAGAGATTCTTGAAATACTAAAGAAGAGTCTTGGTTTGTACGTCAGTGCAGCAGACGCATGTTCAGGTGAAGGTATGGACTGAAATGCAAATTACCATCAGACACAGTCGAAGATGAGAGCACGACTTCTTATCTCCTTAAACTGATCGAGATTTTGCAACTACTCAAAGCCGGTTGACCTGTAAGGCATGGCGTGTTGATGTTAAGTGTGGCCAGGAGGTGGAACTATGGGGTGGGCGTGTGTTTTCTCTCTCCCTTCTCTCTCTCAGCACACGAGAGACCTCAGGTGAGACTTATTGTCTCGTCAGCTTGAGCTGACTTAAGGAGGTGTCTCTTGTCTCCTCTCTCTCTACTCTTTCTCCCTGCAGGTGACCCAGTGAGGAGGCTGAGGCTCCGTTTCCATGCCAGGAGTCTCAGCCGTCTGGGTTTGTTATTTTAGTTTTGGTTGGAGGTTCCTGGTAGTCCTGTTTTCGGTCTTTTCTTTCATTTATGTTTAGTTGGTTTTAGGCAGGTTTAGTTTGGGGGTGAACACTGGGTACGACGGCCGTTGGCTGGCTCTGTGTTCCCCTCTTCTTTTGTTTGTTTTGGCCAGAACCTCCAACCCTTTTGTTTGCTGTTTTGTTTTCTTATCTCTTATTTCTATTTCGTTTGGTTCTCAAATTAATAAAATTATTGGTTGTTTAGTGATCATTTTTGTCTTGGTTTTCTTTTATATGTTTCGGGCCTTGCGAGCCCTTGCGGTCCGTAACAGTTGATTTGAAATGCAGGTTCATCAACAGACAGAGCTTGTTAAATCCATGAATGAAGAAGTGAGGAATTATCACCACGAGCCTGTTGAGGCCCTCGTGATTACAGCTAATAGTGATTAAACGAGCGTGGCTTTATGCAGTGGAATGAAAGGGCTCCATGCATCGACAGAGGCAGAGGAAGCGCGGCTTGTGTCGTCTGTTAAATTGACACGACTTAGTGCTGACGAGTGGGCGCAAAGAGGAACAGATGACTCCCGTCAGCTCTGTCTCCGTGTGAAGGTCACTCCGGAGCAGGTGTTGACAGCGAGAACATTTGTGGGTAAACAAATCCATCTTTGCAAAGGTCACCATTTATTTCATGGCACCCTCTCTCTCCTCTCCCTCTCTGTTTATCTCCTTTGTCACATCTCCACTCTCTTCCTGCTCTTTCCTGCTTTCTGTTTACTTCTCCAGCCTGAGTTATTTTCATTGGCTGGTCCAAGCTCCGTCTGCCAGGCGGAGAAAAAAGCGCAGACTGCAGCATTATCAGCATTCAGTAGCCACCAACCTGATTGCACGGCCACGGGTGGCTACATTACAGCTGTCTCTGGACAGCAGCAGGTACACGGCCCTGCATGCCAACCGAGATGGGCACCCACTTCTCCAACTGGCTGCCGTTGGCCCTCTGCCTGAATGTCACCCACACACACACACACACACACACACACGCACACATACCAACACTACGCTAGCCAACACTCATCCCCCCTTGTCAGCTTTACCACCCGTGCAGGAGAGGAAACTGTCACACTGTCTCCACTGAGTAGACGTTTTGTTCCGACAACATTCATAAGCACCTGGCCAACACTTATGTTCACTGCAAAAAAAACATGCATATGAAATATTCAAATGCAAGCTGGTTGTAAGATGTTTGGTGTAGGAGGGAACAAGCTAAAGAGTTTAATTTTGCCCCTCGAAGCAATTTTCTGCTCCTTGGTGCAGTTTTTTCCCCCCCCTCCCCTTCTGTCAATATGCTCTCAGCTTGTCTCCCTATCAAAACCAACTTAACTTAAACGTGTAGTGGAATGCTTTCCATTGTCGAATCCTGAAGAACAGGTCAACGTTAAACCCCAAAGAACAGGGAGAAAGAACAATCATAGGAGCAATAACAGAGAGAGAGAGAGAGAGAGTGGGGAAGGAAAGTGGTGGGAAAAAGAGGCAGTGAGGGAAACATATTTACTGACATCCATGGGCTGTCACCACTCTGATTAATGGTGGTTGGAATCCCTGCCTGGTGAAAAGGTGTTGTTGGGGTGTAGAGAAAGCCCAGGCGCTGACCTAGAACTAATAGCATTCGACTTGAACAAGCTGTCCAACCTGAGAGAGTGGGCTCAGCTGCAGCCGGTACAGCACCGAGCTGGAAAGAAGAGGAAATAAGAAAAGTTAGAAAAGGCGGGGAGGAAGCGGAGGAGGGTGAGGATGGGGGGGTCTGAAGACAAGGTAGGTTCACATCGCAACCTCTGAACTCCACGCTGTGTCCAAACTCACTTTGTTCACTCACTAACTATTCTCTATGTAATGTGCCATCCTTGACGGGCGTGTCATTGTATCATTTAAAGGTAATAGAGCTGCAACTAACTCATCACTGATCTAATAATCTGTTGATCATTTTCTTGATTATTTGACGAGTTCTTTGGTCCATAAACTGTTGATCACTGTTTCCCTAAAGCCCAAGTTGACGTCCTCAGATGTCTTGTTTTGTCCACAACCCAAAGATATTCAGTTCGCTGAGATAGAGGGCGAAAGAAACCTAAATTATACATTATTTTCTGAAAGTAGCGGTGTGTGCAATTTAGTGGCATCTAGCAGTGTAGTTGAGTACTGCAGTTTTGAAGCTTTGAAAATCTGTGGCTCTGGCCGCCGCCATCTTTGTAATCCTGCCTCTTGTGCCTCCATGTAAAGATGTGGATCATCAGTGGACCAAAAAGTGGGCTGAATGGCACATGGGTGCTCAAACAAGCCATCTGTGAAAGCACACACCTGTCACCAAAACAGCCACACTGTTAATTATGCATGACTTTAAGCCTTAATATAATGTGAACAGGTGACTTCTATAAATATTCACCCTCAGTACATTTGTCATGAACCTTGAGACCAAAACTATTTTTGTACCAGGCTGTAAACATGTTTATTCCTGCTGTGCCATTTTAACATGGGGACTTATGGAGACTGACTCGCTCTGGAGGCAGCCCCAAGTGGACGTTTAAGGAACTGCAGCTTTTGGCACTTCCCCATTGGCTTCACGTCACAGCCACTTGTGTTTAACCTGTGATTGTGACTGTGCACTAATGAAAACTCAGTGCATATTTTATTCCATTTATGCCATATTCTTCCCCAAATCTTACACACTGGAATATTAAAATGACTCCAAACTAATCGATTAACGATCAACGAATCGATGTAGCTCCAGTTTACATTCCTGTGTAAAACTGAACCTAGAGTCTGTCAATCATCTGGTTTATGCACAACAAAACAACAGCCCCGCAAGGCTGTATCCTATTTAGACAATGGCGCTTTGAGCTACATGTTAATTTCAACATGCTTGTAATAATAACACTAACATGCCGATGTTTAGCAGGTAAAATGTGCTAACATTTGCTAAGTGGTAGCACTAAACACAGGATGATGAGAGTAGCATTAATTGTGCAGGTTTTTGGTCATATGACAGAGGGCAGCATGAATGTCTGCTAAACTTCATGGCAAGGCATCAGAGATATTTGGGGTGGAGTGCACTGAGCGACCTTGGCGGGGTAGTTTGAGCTCTTTTAGTCAAGTTGGGGCTCAACAAAAACACAATGTTTCAATGATTTCCTGAACCACCTCCAAGCTCCAGGAAAAACACATAAAATCTCCTCAGAGATGCAAAAGTGAAACGCTCAAAGAGAGATTCCCCGTGCCACAGTGTCTCTGCTGGGTTTCATATTGGCATTGCATCCTTGAAAGTCCTTTCATGCATACACAACACGATCACCAATAGCTCCTGCTCACGTTTCCCTGCGAAACACCAAAAAAAAAAAAAAAAAAAGGGTCTTGCTTCAAATAATCTGCAGCGTATTTGCCAGGAACATCATCCTGCCGAGGTTGTTTTTGCTGAGGGCAACAGCAAGCCCAACAGCTGGGACATAATGAAGCTTTCAGGCACTTGTTCTCCCATCGTGTAGCGCCAGCCCCTGTCTGCTTCCACCAGATGTTCCATGTTTTCCCTCCAAAAGGCTCGGCTGCCAAAATGGGGACGATTGCTAGCAAAGCGGGGACCAGCTAGCTCCACAGTTGATTCATGATTATAGGGTGATAGTTGGGTTAATTGCTTGTTTCGTGTTTATTGGGCGAGGCCCTGTCACTTGGTTGTCATCTTTTGTGTCGCTGAGAAAATCAGTTTGACAGTAACTAGAGCCGCTGGTACCAGTCTCTCTGGTCTGGAGTCATTTGGGAGTAGATAAACATGATGTTATTGATCTATTTTCTATTAAAGCTCAGGAGAGCTGTCATCGTCAATAACGGTGTTGTTTTATTGTTGACAAAGGATGACATGATGTGTCCTCGAAGCAGGGTGTCAGCTGGCGCAGGTAAGAACCCCACCAAACCAAATTAATACAAGATGTTAGATGATGCAGGATAACAGAGCAGCATTTATGTGTGTGACTCAGCACTGATCACAAGCTGCTCAACCAGCCAACTTCACAGAGTTGGAAGATTCAGCAATCTCTCTTCAGCGCAGCAACTGTTGCTGCAGAATTGGAGCTACAGATAAACAGAGCACAGCAGGCGTTGGTTAAACTCCATGTCACACCATGGTGGAGAGTATTAGTTCATCCAGGGACCTGCAGTGGGACAGAGAGCACTGTTAACTTTGCCTTTGCAGCTGTGAGTATTGTAAACACTCACTTTTGTCTGTTGCATTGTGAGATAATGGTGGATTACTTTTCCAAGTTCATGTCAACACTCTGCACACCAGTGTGGAAATACAAGTAAAAATGCATTCAGAGACAAACTTATTATGCTAATACTATTGTTCTTTTACTGAAAGTACCAAAATTAACAGTACTTATTATGCAGTACGGCCCATTTCATAATAATATATGTCATCTTATTAGATTTTAATTATTGATGCATCACTTTTATGAATCTTTGGCTCTGGCTGCCGCCATGTTGGCAGTCTCTGTTATGATTTTTTAAAAGATGCTATATTAATAAAGTTATTAATTAACTATTAATATGTTGTATTTATAGTTTAAACATGGTTTCATATTTGGGACACACATGCACCTGCACAGGTGTTTTCTGTTACTGTGCCCAGTACACCTCCTTTCCGATAACGAAGCTAACGTGAAGCTAATTAGTATAACAACTAGCATGTTATCAAGACAGGTCATTTTATATTTCCCTTTCTAAAACTCAACATTAAACTTTACGACATTTGTGTTGGTGTGTGAAATCATCTAAACATTAACTCAGTACACTCATTCATATGTATGTTTGTCTTTGTTGGGGGGCAAAATAATAGAAAATTAGCTACTCTACTTTACTTGCTGCTTAAATGTACTTATATAGCGCCTTTCTAGTCTTCTGACCACAAGATGCATTCACACACTGATGCCATGCCAACTACTCATCATTTTTAGGAGCTAATCATTCACACACAGATGGTGCAGCACCAATTTGGGGTTCAGTATCTTGACATGCGGACTGGAGGAGCATCGTCTGATCAGTGGACAACCTGCCCTGCGTCCTGAGCCACAGCTGCACCAACTCTGGATAAACTAATGATTATTATGTATTGAGTCAAAGGGAACAAGGTGCTCTATGCAGTATTTTATGCAGGTTTAATGTCAGAAACAATTATGCAAGGCGGGCAGTTTTTAAGTCAAAACTGTCCTCTATTAGGAAATGCTGATCACTTTTTAATTAGGGTTTACTCTGGCTGCGTGTGTGTGTGTGTGTGTTGTGTTGTGTTGTGACGCACATTCCTTTAATTACACCATCTAATCTACCCCTTGCCAGTGGAATCGGTGTTGCAGGCTAACTGAATTAATTGAGACTAGATGTCTTTACATATGTAATTAATTCAAATCATATCACTTATGCTTTGCTCGGTTTCTGCTAAACTGAAGAGGGACGTAGTCAAACCTTGTTTTCTTTGTGGGCAAATGAAGAAAATCTCTATGGGCTATCCTGTCACTGATCAATGCACATTTAGATGTTTAACATCTGGCAAGCCACTGGAAATTGGCTTCTATGGCAACATTGCGTTGCCATCATCCTCCCATCATTAGCTTTCACCATTGCCCCGGGGTTCATAATGTCGTTAGCTTACATAGAGACGCAGTAAAGTGATGTTACATGACGTTTCTCAACTCCTTTTATTGAAGAAGCCTGCCATGCAGCCTGCTTGTCCTATTCCATGGGCACCACAGGGAAATAAGACATGATGAGAGCAGAGGCTTGATGACAAGAGGTTTAAAATTTCTTGCGTCAAACATCATTTAATTTGGGTATTAGGCAAATAAAAAGCATCACACAGGCTAGCAGGAAAGACTTTCTAGCGGTGGTGTAATTGTACATGCTCATGGAAATGGGCTATAAAGGATTTGGTATGGAGCCAGTTGGCCTACACCAGCTTTTATACATTTCAGTGTCATTTTCAGTTCAATTTCCGCTCACATCTGTATGTCGCTCAAAAGACGAGAAGAGAAATTTGAACTTGCACCATTTCTGTACTACTTTTAATCGAATGTGCAGTCAAAATGATTAGCCACAATGACTGAAATTATGTAGTTGTAATTACAAACAGATGGGAGGCTTTATTTGCACTTAAGGCGACTGTGTGCATGGGAAATGCAGTGTGAACAAGAATAATTAAGAAGTTAAAGTCCTGTTTTTTTTCCAAGTTGTGTTTAAATAATCAACACTATGATGTAAATTTGTTTTAAATTAGCTATGTAGTTATATGAATGCTTTGCCAGGAGCAGCTATCACCTTCAAGCCTTGAGGTTGTGGAGATTTTTATTTATTCGTCGAGACCCCGGTTTTGTTTCTTTTCTGGAGGGAAGCAGCGTGTAAAGGCTGCGGCGCCTCATGCTGTGATGATCCACGATACCCGAGGGCTCATCGGGGAGACAGTAACTCATCAAGTGAGTCGGACAGTGCTTTCTGCTTCAGTGCTGCACTTCTCTTTATGCGTGTTAAAGAAGAGCAACACTTCCCTTCGCTTTTAATTGATACCATTTGGAGCGATTAAACAAGTTGTCAGAGTAACCTGGGGAGTAAAGTCACTCCTATCATTGGAGATCAGGAGTCCCCAAGGTAAATATGAGAGGTCATGAGATCCTGGGAGACGATGAATACAAAGATACGCAATTCTTTTCCACACATTAGGTGAACTTCTCTCTTTTTTTTTGGTAAGAAGACTCTCTTGATTACTTTACTGACATTAATGTAATATAATATTAAATATTCCTTCGTGCACGTTCCCCAAAGAAGGTCAGATTTGTACTCCTGTGCATATTCATGGTCCCCACTGGACCTTTGTGACACACTTGCACCAAAACATTCACGTGTACGTGAGAACAAGTTGGCCACCGAGCAATGACGATGAGGCAGTCAGTTACCTCATGGCTCATCATTAGTAATGAACTTTAACGTTAGGTCACCGTACTGCCAAACACGACTAACTCTACATTTCCTAAATTTATTCCATACATCACCTGAGCAGATTAAAACTAGCGGGTAGATTTATGCTGCTTATTTTGGGTTATGAAATGACCTTTCCTTTCTTTGCCACCCTCAGGCCTTCGACCAGCAGCAACGGTCCAACAATAAATAACCCATCGGTGTGTTGTTTGTTCTGTGCCACACTTTGATACGGTCTGATGACCTCCAGGGGCTGCGAGTGGGCTTCAAACTTTAAGTGTTGAACTTGCTAATGAGAGCAATTATCAAATCTTTTTTGATTAACTTCAAACAGGCTGCAGCGTACATTATATTATCCCTAGTTTGGATGATATGGATGATACGTGACAAAGCTGGATTTGTGTCTTCAAAGTATTAAAGTCTGTTTTTTTTTTGCAGCTCTGCCTCCAGGTCCTTTAAACAGGCTGGTTTACTGCACAGGACCCCCATCAGTCCACACTACAGGGCGAGTTGTTTGCAGTTTACTCTGTGTACAACAGAGGTCAGTAGAAGCTGCTCTTGCATGAAGTTGGCACATCCTCTCCATCAGTGCTGCTGTCTCACACTGAGTACTAAAAGGTCTAAAGTTCTCCCACAAAAAAAAAAAAAAAAATGCTTTAGTTGTGAAAGTCTTACTTTAAGCTACCGTTAACAAACAGCTTGTATCTTATTTCCGCCTCTATCTGATTCAGCAAACCTGCAAGCACAGGCGTGCTTTATTTATGCTGGTGCATTTTATGCATGACAGTTTTGCTGAGGGGAAAAAAAAAAAAAAGAAAAGTTCCTCCTCCCCGTCTTCCCCGCGTTTCCCCCATTGATTTTGGCGCTGCTTTGATGTGAATCTGCGCCAGAAGTGTCACTTAGATAAATCACTGTTAGTCCAAGCTGGCATAGCTCGGCACTGGTGACAGAAGGGAGAATTCCACGCGGATCAAATAAATACAGATGTGTAGTAATTAGTTGTATTCCCAAGGAGCCTATTGTGGGCATGTTAAAGATGCTAGGGATCAGCTGGCTTTCCCACTAGCAGCTTTTATCAATTTAAACAGGAGCAGGAACTAGGTGGGTCATAACCCATGTGGCTTTTGATGAGTCACATGTCTAACGTGCAGGCCCAGAAATGAGGCAAGGTGAAATGTCTGCAATGCTTGAAAATTTAAATAGCGCTGGCTTTTGTGATTAACAACAAACCGGCTTCTCCTTTCACAGGAGACACTCGCCACTTTATTCCAAGATAAATGCATCAGCAAAGTTCACATGCGGCCACCGCTGCCGCCGCTGCTGTGTGTGTGTAAAATAACTGACTTTATATTGTTGCTTGCCATGAACGAGGGGACAGGTCAACCACAGCTTCTTTCATTATTAATTTTGTTTTCGTAGGCCATGTTCTTTCACATAATTAATTTCCTTTTTTATTCATCCTTGGTTCAATCAACCTGAGAGCAAAGTCGTATTTACAACAAAAAGGAGTCTTAATTAGTGGGATTAACAGAAAGCAGGGGGGAAAAAACACACATGATAAAAGGCAGCAGAGTAGAGAAAAAGTAGAAATAGCTTGTACATTGCTCGCATTTCATATCAAACACCTGGTCAATGTATTTTCCAAGAATTAAGCAAAAAGCTACATGCTAATGGTGCTGCATAAATAGATTTAGCACTAAATGCTATTTCTCTGGTTTATTACAATATTCCGAGAAACGCATTTACACAATTTATGTAAAACGCACTTTGATCTTCACTCCAATCAGAAAAAAAAGCAGTGCTTTAAGTGCATTATCTTATAACAAAAGGAGTGTACGTTTGCCACATAATACTGCCATTAGGATTAATGCTACTTCCTTGTGAAATTGAAACCCGCTTTTTTTTTTTCTTCTTCTTTTTTTTCTGCTCTCGCAATTATAGGCCCCTTCAGGAGGGGACGTATTTATGCCCAGCAGTTAGCAATGCATTGATTTAATACGTTTCTAATCAGGACATACAGCTTCAGGGCCTAAAATGTTAATTTTTCCTGCTGCTTACAAAGTAGCCTTTGATTTTCTGTCACGGCAGTAATTACAGTGTTTTGCCACTAGATAGGGAGAGAGCTTTGTCTCGTCTAATTATGAGGTAATCATTGCTGTAGTGCCAGCATGTTGTTCTCACCTTTTTGTTAATACTATTTTTATTTTATTTTACAGCGTCCCTTCTAATTCACACTGTGACACTGTTAGCACTGTGTGCGTGTGTGTGTGTGTGTTTGTGAATGTATATTTGGAGTGTAGTAGCCTAGTGACTGTAATTGTTGTGGTATGGGTGCTGTTAATTACTGGAGTAAACGGTTGAATCACGGCCAGGGCCCTTTGTGGTTGCAGAGTGGCGGGCAGCAGCGGAGAGAGACAGAGGGCTGGAAAATTGTTTTTACCATCTGGGGACCGGGGGAGAGAGAAGGGGAAGCAGAAAGGAGAAAGGGGGAACAGCGGCAGACAGAAAGGCCCAATTGGTGGCCAGAGCCTAAGGGTCTGGGGGTCCATATGGAAGGCAACACTTTGCCTTGCGCTTTATTGCACACCTTGCTGTTTTAATCAATGGCAAGCCTGTTCACAGAGCCTAGAGCAGCAGTGGTTGTTTCTCATTGTCTCACTGCTACTTCCACTTTTCCTGCTCCACTACACCCCAACACTTCTTACCAAATCTCTCAAGAGCTGTGCAGCACTTTGAGTCCTCCCTGCGAGTGGATGTGCTGCGGTGAAAACGTTTGCACTGCGCTTGCGAGGTAAAAAAAAAAAAAAAAAAAAAAAAAGCTCCTATTTTGTAATGATGATTTGATACGCTCTCGGCTCCTGCCAGCGCTGTTGTAATTTCCACGGCAAAAGCAGGGATAAGAATGTAGACGCCCGCTGTGTTTGGAGTCGTTTCTTAAAATGGAGGACACCATTCCATCTGAATTCCATTTGAGTGTTGAAAGTAATGGGATTAGGCTACGAAAGGCGTGTTAACACCGAGACGCTGAGACGCGTGCTAATAACACCATAAAAGTGCCAGCCAGCGTGGTCTGACTCCCCCGTAACCCCACCCTGTTTGGAGGCAGCGCTTGGTAATCACCCCCCTCTGACCAAGCACCATGTTGAGGAGTGAGGAATAAGGCTCTGGCTATGTGGGAGGTTGAGTGTTTGATTTTTATCACAGAACTCTTGCAGGAACATCAATATTTCATTAAATTAGACCCATTTTGTTAAGAACACACAAAACGGGCGAAGCTGCTTGTTTCAAATGGGAGGCCTGCTGTTTTAATTTCGTCGTATAGGCAACGTCTTAGATAACAGAGCAGCAATCAGACAGCGGAGTGCTATACAGTACTATACTAAAGGTGCGTGACTATAAAGTGCAAATCCATTCGAATGGCACTTCATGTTGCAATGATCTAAAGCAACTCGTGAGGTCACACAACAAGAAAACCACAGCTGATCACATGTCCTTATATGTGAGTTTATATTTTTGCCTGGCTCCAGATGCGGCGTAAAGAATGAATAAAACTCCATCTGGCTCTGTCTTATGTTTACCATTAAGACGTGAGATGACAGAAATGGCTCACTCCTGTCTAGCAGCTTCTCTCCTTTACTGTTCTTAGCTTCCTCAGTCAACATCACTTTCTGTGTTTTCCCCTCTGATATTATGTTCATAGCCCAGCTCCGGTTCTGGCATGACACTGGCTCTGCTTCCTGTCAGCATTTGCCTGCCTCTCGAGGCTGACCAGCCAACCAACCGGAGGTCATCAGACGGGAGAGTCTGAAATATGATCCAGTGTCAGGGAAATAGTTGGTGTTGGCGACTTTGTTACTTTATAATACAAAAATTACACAACTTTAATTCACTAACTGTTGCAGCGCTACATTGTAAGCGTGTAATTACTGTTAACCGACCGCCAATTCGTTAAACAATGAATAAAAACCCTCCTGTCAGCTCGCTGCTGATGTCCACATTTGGACATTGCTGCCCAAAACAAAATGCTGAATAGTGCGTCCTGCTCTCTGTGATTGGCTGGCACAGCCGCGTGATCAGAGAGTCATCACATCATGCGCAATAAGCAGGACGTTCAACGGAAACTGAATTCTGCGTTATGTCTACTTTCCAGAAGTCAGAGAGCGACTCGTCTCTCTCTCTCTGTGTCTCTCTCTCTCTCTTTCCTCCACGTAAACTGACACCGTCGCTGTTGTTTGGCTCGTTGTGTTACAGCCTTTGCCATTACTTGGATTTGTGATTAAATTTAGCAAAGTGCTGCCGATAGCCGAATTGTCCAGCCACTCTCAATTACCGTCTAGGGAGGGTACCTGAGAAAGCTTAACGCAGCAATTAACAACTTAATTAAGTGCCACAGCCATTGTGGCACTTCTCGAGCCATGCAACAAGGGGCGTATTGATTGCAGGGGATTGCCAGTTGGTCCCCAATTGATCACTCAATTGATTGGCTTGGATAGGCATTCCTCAATGACTTACTGAAGGAGTTGGTGTGTGTGTATGTGTGTGTGTGTGGGGCGTGTTTTGTCTCAGAGGAAGTAGCCGTCATGCCGCCGTGTGACACACTGATAATGACCTGCCAGACTGGCTGCATGGCCTCTCCCAATCCCCCTGAAGTGTGACACACATGTCTGATGTCAATCATTCACTCACTCGCACTCTTGTCGCTCGCTTTCACACACACACACACACACACATACACACAAACAGAGGCCCCAGGACTGCGCTTGAATCCTAAGTAACATCTGCAGTCTACTCTTTCTAAGTACACCTGACAGGAATGCAGTAATAAACACACTCACATGCACACAGCGGAGTACATCACAAGCACCGGATACACAGATATAAACTCTAACAGTCGAAACATGAACACACCGTTTAATTTGAATCTTTTTACAGCTACAGTAACTCATAATCCGGTGTCTTAATTATAATGGTCACATTATATTTGTATATTGTGACAATTAAGTCACGATTTCTTACGGCGCAGACGCTTTTCTAGAAGAAAACATACAGATAAACACATGACGACAGATGAAATTGTACGTGCACACACAGTAAAGCACAAAGCATCCTCCAATCTACACACACACACACACATACACACACACACACACACCGATTCAGTGCTCCCCGGGGAGCAGTTAGGATGCAGGGCAGGCCTGGATGTAAGAGGCGAGTGAAGTGGTGGTAAGACGTCAAATAAACTGTCATCTCTTATTGTGTCAATGAAGTAATTCCCTTTTAAAGGCCTGACCCTTCACCCTCGGAGGAGCTCGGCCAATTGCACAGTGCATTGGAGGAGCCATGAGGTGATAACAAATGACTCCACCTAAGGGCGCAGGGGGGGGCGGCGGCGGTGGTGGTGGTGGTGGGGGCGCTGGACTGTGCTACGCTGGACTCAACACCACTTCACCAGGTAAAGGATGTGTCCAAATCAATTACAAGCAGACGCACACACTCAGGATCGGCTTTTAGAGCGCCAGTATTTAAGTTTTTATTATAATTTTGATGCATCTGCAGATCATTTAATGTAGATTCAACGTTTATATCACACATAATATCATTTTAAATCTGCAGAATAAGATGTTATTAAACATCAGTAAGCATTAGTAGTTCCTTATCTTACCACTAGGGGGTAGTATTATATGGACCTGACTTGAAGATAGCTCTCAATGAGACACTCTGACTTCCTGACACATGACAATTCAGCTATGATCAAATCTGTTTTTGGCAAACACATCCACGCAACTTTACAGTGTGAAGCTTCAAGATGTCGGTGCGGTGACACTTGACTCTGACGATTTATGGCAAAAAAAAAAAAAAAAAGATGGCTGTTTGTTTGTATGTGTGTGTGTGTGTGCGTGTGTGTGCGTGTGTGTGTGTGTTCATGTCAGAGTGCTTGACAGACTCAGCTCTCTCTGCGCCTGCTGTGGTTCTGAGGTGGTCAACTTATGACCTGTAATTACATTGCTACTGTGCTCTCACATCTCACCGGAGCAGGTTGGTGGCGGACACTTCAATTACCTCACTTCAATACCTCTGTTGCTCTCACATGTCTAGCAAAATCATAATGTTAGTCCGGGGAATGGACTGATTCAAATGTTTACTACGTATGCTGCAGCAGATTTTACCATCACGTGTTACAAGAGAACAAGAAAATAGATTAAAACTTATGTTTGATTAGCATACTTGATGATTTATTAATGGTGATTTTTCAGGGGGAGGGATGGGAGAACTACACTTAAATCCTCACGCATCCTCGTAGACAGGCTTGTAAAATCCCAAATTTCAATACTTAAACAAGGGAGGCTTGAGAAAACAGCACAGCAAGGCCGACAACAATAGCAGACACACCAAAATGGTCTGCATCAATTTGCATTCAAACTTGTTGTAAAATAGAGAAGAGCAAAAGATCTATCTATTGGGCAATATTTGAAGGTTGGGTCCAGGTCGCATATGTTTGCCCTTGTATAGCTCTGTCACATTGTGGTGTAACGGAGCCTCAGCTGCAGGATTGCAGTTTTTAATGAAAAAGTGGGGGCCGCCACATCCAGGTAAGACCCCTGGAGGTTGTATTTCCAGGGCTTTGTTATATCCCACAATGAGGCAGTGTGGACACACACACACACACCCACTCACACACACGCACACACGCACACACACCACACACACACAGATTTACCCAGACAATAATACCTACAGTAGCGGCTGATAATACACAAATGTCGGATGTATCTTTGATAATCTGAAAGAATCTCAAACGGGAATTAGATATTAAATGTCCCGAAACTTTCATCAAGTCTGAGTTATCGAACGTCTGCCGAATGCAACTTTGGAAATGGAAGAAAAATGTCAGTATTTTTGGTTGTAATATAAAACAGACAACCAGACTGGTTGGAGTTCTTTGTGGGCGTTTTGCGGGAGTTCAAGGCCGGACTTGTTCAAAAAAATTAAACTGTACCCAATTAACGCTTGTATTGCTTTTATAACTACTTCTGTATCCGCAGAAAATGAAGCTACGTGTCGATGCTACAACAGATTTTTGGAATTTAATGTGCAAGACAATAAACGGTGCAAGAGGACTTTTATTATATAGTAGAGCTCTTAAAACACACGACCCAATGTATCATCTTTTTGTTTAAGAGTAAGGTTTTGCACAGAGATGTGACAGAATCACCTAAAATTTCTCTAAGTGGCACTTCAAAACAATCTGCACCTACACCTCTTTTTTTCACCCACTCCTTTTATTTTGTTGCGTTCATCCCAATGATTTACAACAATTAAATCATAAACGGAACGAGGGATATGATTATGCAGGAGCTGGTTGAATTGGCAGCAGGCTAGCTGAGATGTTTTATTGTACGTATATAATCAGCAGTAACAAGCTTTGAATTTTACCCAGAACGCCATCAGAGAGCTCATCAGTGAGCTGACACTGATTAAATATACACTCACCTACACTACACTGCACTACGTTACACGGCTCGCTATTCACAGACACTGACTGCTAGCAAACAACGTGTCACTCTGTCAGTCTCGGAATAAGACAGCTGACCATCCTGGGCTGAAATTGTTTGCTCAGCAGATTAGTGGCTGCACGGTGTCACCCATAAACACTGACCGAGACAACTGACCCTGGCAGCTTGAAATGACCTGCTCAGAAACTATTGGCAAGTTTACTCGGTCTTGTTTTTTATAATTAATGAAGCTCAAATCTGTAGTTTTATCTCCAAACAGCTGTTTATTAAGTATTTAAATAAACAATCTCAAAATCATACTTGAGTAAGAGCTAACACTTCTACTCCACTGCAGCTCAGAGGACGGTATTATACTTTTTACTCCGTTACATTTATAGTTACTAGATACCTTTCATTAGAAAATATGATCATCTTCTAAATTACTACACATTGTTAAAGATTAAACCAGTGTTTGCATCCTTCTTGGCTGTATGCAGCAGTGTCTATGAGTTGTTAGCAGTTCCACCATATGCACATTTGCCCTTCAAACTTTTCATATAGTTTCATTTAAATAACAGTTTGAGGCCCAAAGAGGTAAAACTATTAATATTTAATAAAACAAAGCAACAAATTCTGTCCAGAGGCCAAATTTTTTTTTCTTCTTTCCTGGACCATTAATTATGTCACAACCCCTCTGATTTATCTGGAGGGTTCGAGCCCTTTATTGGGAATCACTAGACTGTATATAAAGTAGCTGAGAAGCTCCAGCTCCAACAGCTACACACTGATGCGTCAGGGACAAAACATCTACTTTTACTTTGACACTTCAAGGGCATTGCTTTTTTTCTGTACCTTTACTCAGCAGGATTTTCAATGCAGGAGCTTCACTTATAATTCACTATTTTTTATGTTGTTTTATTGGTACCTTTACTTACACAAATGATCTGAGAACCACCGCCCCACCGTGATAAACTAAACGGACGGCTGACGCATGCAGCTTCAAAGAGTCCACTCAGCAGTTCACAAACCGCCATCTGCCAGAAATCATTCATTATTTTTAAAAGATGAGACATAATTTTAGCCAAGATAATCAGATCCTTCTATGGGCGAGTCTAAGTCTTGGATTAAGAGACAAAACGTTGGGATAAAATCCAAGATTTATCAGTATCCTGTGCTCAGCACATTCAGCTGTGTATTGTGATGATACTTGCCTATCAAACAATGTCACACTTGATCTAATCTATCATTTATGCGTGTAAAAATCAGTTCTTTACTTCATGCTAACCGTGCAGCTTAAATACACCGTGTTCAGCAGGTGCTACGGAGGGAATTGGAGCCATAAAAAACGCTGTGCAGCCACTATTGGTTATTGTGAGCAGAAGGTCAGACAATAGGATAAAGATTTGAGTGTGTTGGCAGTCAGGAGAATCTCATCTGACAGGAAGGCACCAACACACACCAACTCCACTTCAACTTTCCACTGACTCACCGCAGTATCAGGTATGTCGTTGGCCATAAAGTAGACCAAACTTACGTAGGTGCTAACGCCGTCTTTGATTAATCAACCTGTAAAGGATTTGCTATCCACGTCGCACGCTGATCACAGTAACATAATAATATGATATTTTATTGATTATATTCAGGAAGTTTTCCCTTCGGGGAGGTCAGAGGTCAGGTTAGTGACAGCACAGTCTCCTTGTAGCTTCAAGGAAGTGTGTATTTGAAGGACACTGCTGGAGAATGACGGATGCTTTTTTTGGTAACTGGAAATTAGGCAAATATAGAAGGATGAAGAGACTGTATGAGCTCAGGGAAACAGATTAATTAAAATAGATTACTCTGAATACGGCTAGCCCTAAACAGATATTGACAGGTTTTAAAGGATGTGCTAATATGAACTTTTTATCATCTGATTATCTTGAATTTATCACATTATCCAACAATATCTTCTAATATAATAACTATGTAGTACTTATACTGGGCCTATGTGACTTATAAAGGACATTTATGTTATAAAACGCGTCATAATAAATGATTAAATAAATCTACTGTCCTTTTGTGGGTACAATCTGCAATGCCTCCCTGCAATATCCAACCATTCTGTTGTTCATCAGCATCGTAAACACTTGCCGTTGTTGCGATTTCAGTCATGTCTTACCAGATAATAATATACAACTGCATCATAAATATGTTTTATGAAAAGCGTCAATTTAAAAAAAAAAAACTCATATAAAATAAAGTCCCATAGGATTAAGTTATTTCTTTGTGTCGTTGTATTATTTCTTTTCTTTATTACTTTCACTGCTCAGTTCGTCGTGTCAGGCTTTATATGACATGTGAGCACTGACCATGATGAGTTCTTTCACACACCAAAGGTCAGAGGCATCACTTACAGAAAGAGAAGGACCCCCCAAACACTCACTAAGTCATTTACCTCATTCCCTATCAATTATTGACATGCAGTTGTCAGTTGAAAAGCCAGCCAGACTTTCCGTTGATCTGTTTGATGAATATTTCAGCTGACAAACAGGTTACCTGACACTCTGCACCAAAGCAATGTGTGGTTAGAGAGAGGTCGCTCATCTTGGCCACAGTCATGCACATATGCATGCACGTGTATATACAGTTACGGTGTTGTTGTTATCTTTCTGCTCTATTTTACGACCTGTTTATTTACATCGACTCCCTCCGTGCCGAGTGTTTTGACTACAACCATCTGAAAATAGATTATATACACACAATACATTATATGTTAAATATATCTAAATGACATTCTTCACATATATAAACTAGATTCTTTTATTTTCTTTCACTCTGATATACAAAAACAAACCATATATGCTGAGGTGGAATAAGGATTTACTCAAGGACTGTACTTGAGTACAGTTCTGACAGCAAGCGTAAAGCTACCACTTACATTGCAGGTTAAAATTGTACACTCAAAATACAACCTATTGTTAATAAAACTACCAGCAGTCGTAGTTAAAAATGAGCTCCATCTCCTCCAGCATCAGCATTAAAATCATAGCAAACCATCGTGACAATTTAACAGTGACGGGTCATTTTTGATTGCAGTGCTTTTACTTGTATTACGGTATTTTTACATTGTGGTATTTACACGTCAGTGTCATCATGGGTAAAGTAGCTGCGGGCTGGTATGGGCGTGTTTTTAACACATGCGAAACTTATTTACGTACACTAGCACATAAAACAGGAACAGGAACAAGAGGGCTTATTGACTCTCTACATGGTGTCAACCAGGCCCATTTGTGACCTTAGCATGTGTCACTTTGGTCACAGCAAATTATAGGGGGGGGAGTCAAAACATTCATTTAAAAAAAAGCATTTCTGTTAACAATCCCGAGGAAAATGTCTGTAAATGTATACTGATTCAATCAAACCATAACTCCTTCCACTGATCAACATGTACGAACAAACAAAAGCAGCCAAACTAATGAAAAAAAAACAAATATTATTTACATAAATATTATAAATGTTATTTACATAAATATTATAAATATTATTTACATTAGTACATGTAAATAATGCTGAGCACATTGCGAGGATACTGTACTCGTCAGCTAAAACATAATTGTTTCTACGTCATCCACCAGTGTGGGTCTGTCTGTCCAGAGAGACAAAACCAAAATGTTTAAATCCAACATTTCCTCATAATTCCACAGAGGATTTAACGTTTTTCAGTGACGAAGAAGAGCAGAGTGGCACAGATGTCTGCAGAAGACAGACATCTGTGAGACTACAAATAATAATGTTAAAGACACAACCCACTGCCGAAAGAGGTGAATAAAATTGGACTTTTCCCCTAAAACTAGATTATTGATGTACTATTATTGATGAGAGTTTGCTTGGGGTAAAGATATGCATCTTAAGCATCATACGTACAGTTGAATTGAAATTCCTGTGCTTCTGTGACGTACATGTGCATGACAGAGGATGTGCACAAAAGTGAAATATAAGCATTTTTTGTTTTCACTGTATCACGTGAAAATAACACCATGTACTCACGTCTTGCATTCAATAAAGTCACTTGACCACAGCATGAAAGAAGAGCCAATACAGCTCTGGTGAACTGGTGATGTGTTATTTATGTCAGGCTCAGTTCAAAAGCAGCCTCTATGGAGGAGACACACCCCATAAATTTTTCTATGGCCCCTATGAGCAGGTCAGGAAGGCACCAATATTTCCTCTTTATTAGAAACAACAGAAACAACATGCAGCCATAAAGTGGACCTCAGAGGTGAATCGGAAACACGGGGGAGCGGCAGAGAAAGCACGCCGCACCGAGAGCTGAGAGGTAGTCACAGAATCCATTTCTTTCAACCCGCTTGTCCATATATTGGTCCATTTCCTCATAACTCTCACACCAGTGACTCACAAACTCTCCGTGCTTCATCACAGGTCAACTCGGAGATGAACTTTAAAGGAAGATGTAACAAATGATCGTAGCCTCTCAGCCAATTCATATCTGCTGAAGTGCCATAACCCTCTACATATCCTGACCTCAATTTGGAGTCTGCGTGTTGAAGGCCCATCTGAGGAGAGATGGTATCGATCTGAGCAGGGACTCTGGCAGCATCAATAAACAACAGGCTTCAGGCTTCAAGGCTGAGGAGACACATCTCTATTTCAGCCGGAGGGTTCACATCTGGATACCTGAGTTGGGATGTGGCCCTGGACAGATGGTGGGACATGTTTGTTTTTTTTTGCTGAACTCACAGCAGTTTGGCCCCTTTGTGAGACCAAAGCCAGCGATATCGTCCCTACTGTTGGTTCTGCCAAGGTAAATAAAGCCTTAAACCGCAAGCTCACGCATTTCTACTTTGAATAATCACCATTAATGTTAAGGGGCATTGTAAGCTACCAAGTAACAGTCAATATCTGCGAGAACGATCAATGATTAACCAGCAGACAAATAGTATTCCAAGATCTTCTATATCAGCATTACAGTGAAGGAAGACGGGGCTGACTTTGGCTCATTAATCAATAAACAGAACAAGCCAACCAATACATTTGACATAGACTAATGAAATTATAATCATCAGAGGAGGAGGAAGAGGAGGAAGAAGCAAACACGTTTTGCATTTAGACGCAGAGCTACACACAAAAACTGCCATAAATTTAAAAAAAACTATAGTTAAATAAATAATGGGCATTCTTGCTGGACAATTTTGCTGCTGTCTTGTTTACTTGATTTTCCCTCTTTGCTGAGAAAGTTAAATAAGTGTGCCTCATATATTTAGAGTCCAACTGAGCTCACTTTGCGCTAAGTAGCTTGTCAATAGCAAGAAAAGAGGTACGGCGCAAGAGAGGAGGTCTGATAAAATGGGTTTTAATTACCAGACAGTGAATGCTGGCCTTCCTTTTCCACTTTCCCCTCACAGCTAAGTCAGGAGTTTGATTTCTGATAATGTGGATTGCTGACTTCGCTTCATCCTAGTTGGCCCTAAAGCAGAAGGACCTAACGTCAAGTCCTGGGAGAGTGTGTTTGACAAAGTGCCATATAGATCCTCTGCTTTTCATCAGAGGGCAATGCTGGTGGAGGCATTAATCAGGACGCTAGATAGCATGGCTTTGTTTTTTTTCTTCTTCCACTCTGCTGTAACAATTTAGGCAAGGTAATAATTTGAAGCATTACATGGAAATCAATGAGTCTTCAACCCGGCTGTTGGTGCACATGTAAGACATTAGATACACATAGATCAGGCCAAGATAGATAGATAGATAGATAGATAGATAGATAGATAGATAGATAGATAGATAGATAGATAGATAGATAGATAGATAGTGGGGTGTTTTACATTTCCGTGTTGAATGCTTCCCTTACCCTTTAAACAAGATGGTAACAACTGATAGTGGAGTTCAGCCTCAGGACATCCAGCGGTGGAAGGCTTTTGTTTTAGCAGCCAGTGAAACCTAACCTACTGCAGTGGCTGGCACAGCGCACGTCTCATCGATATTGTTTCCAAGTAGCCAGATCTGAGCCACGGGGAGACAGAACAAGCTTTAACAAGTTCTTATCATTACACAGAACCCCGGTCAACAGACTTGGGTATCAGCTGCGTGAGCAGAGCGCCATAAATTAACAGAGAAAGAGACTTTATTTTGCCCGGGGATCAATGTCTTGTTCTTGAAACTGCAATCAGAGCTCATTGGTGAGCGGGCAGAGACACTGATGCATCTCCTTAATGATGAGGTCGTAATCAACAACAAAAAAAAAGATAATCTTTTTCCAAACTTGATCTCACACCGGTGTCGTGCAGCAGAAAGCAGTCAATAACTGCAATTCGGTATAAAAGGCTGGGCTGTATGTGTCACCCTTTTTTTGTCGGGAGTGAATAATAAAGGCAATGACACAAGAAGATTCTGTTCACAATGCATCGTTCATGAAATATTATTGTTATGTTATATTGTTTGATTTCATAGCTTATTAGTTTTTGTTCAAACAAAGTTGTGGAAAGTAGAGATGTGATTTAAATCCCTAGTCACATGATCGGAAACCTACACCACCCTTCTCAAACTGTGGTATGAGTATCACAGGTGCTAAGCGACCTGTCCTAGAGGAACATGGAGGAATCTCTAGAAATTATACAATTAATATTAGAAAACTATTAGAAAGAGAAGTGCAGATCAGGAGCAGCCCCATTTCTCCACCAAACTGTTTTGGTTCTTGAACTGGTTCTGTTCAAAAAATAATCTTCTAATTGGGAATAAACCTGCCTCCTGCGTGAACGGACCACCATACTGCTGTATTTTATTTTAAAACAAGTAATTATCCATGCATGTTAAAATATTTGCTGCTCAGGCAGTAATACAATATTTGTAGTACTTAATGCAGGGATGTCCAAAGTGTGGCCCGAGGGCCAATCACATACCGCGGTTAGATTCCATGCGGCCTGAAGCTTAATTTTTATAATATATTATTTATGGCCTGGTAGGATCGTCAGATTCTGTATGGCTGGAAGATTTGGCTTTTTTTTGGTCGACATAACAAAGCATTTGAACCTTTAAGGACACATGTACATGTACATGTGACAAAATATTACTTTCTGAATGATTTGAAGACGAGCAAGAGTGATACATTAATGTTAAATGTTAACAGACTTTGCATTACTCATAATGACATGAACATGAGGTCCAGATTTGTATCAACTTCATGCAAGTTTAACGTGTTCCATACAATTTATTTTTTGGTATCTGACTCCAGATGTGAAAGAAAGGAAGAAGTGGCTTTTAGATTTGTTCACACCTGTTTGGCTTAGACTTGGTTACATTGTTATTAAAAAAAAAAAGAAAAAAAAGAATAATTGTGACGCTTAATTTAAGATTAATAAATAAATAAAACAGTGCATTTGTATGTACATTTTTGTATGTAATTTTTTCATTTTTTAAATGTTAGTATTGTACTTTTTTGTAATCTTCACATTGTCAAATCTGGCTTTTATCTTTAAAAAAGAAACTTAACGAATGTCAGGTCATTTCACAATAAAATAACTGATACAGGGGATGCTGGTCTTTTATTGTGAAAATCACCGAGCGGATGTTGATTCGGAAACGCTGCTGGTGGAGCAGTTGTGGTTTCCTCTGAACTAGCTTCATGGCTAAATATCTCCGATAACACAGTGTAAAACTGGGATAACACACATTTTACAGGTAGAGGCTCACCTTTCATGAAGTTATGCCGTGACTTCGCTGTCGACGGTGACCGTTGACGTTTTTAAATCTCCACCTCACTTCACAATAAGTGTCCGGAGACTGCAGCAGACCACTGCAGGAAATTAGCCCGTTAGCTTGACAGCCATCCAGTCAAGTGTTATTATGAGGCTTAATCTTTCCTCTTTATGCTCGATTTAATTAACATCTTCGTAATGGACACCGAGGCTATAGTGATCCGTATAAAAACACCGGCAGGTGACATGGACTCGTCCGTCGACTGTCCATCTCTTCTGAACTTCAATGATTTGCTGGTAAGTCTTCAAAATGCTACAGAGCTAGCTGGCTTTTCACTTGTGTTTTCAGCTGTAACAGCATAAACACGGTTTGTCTGTATGTCTGAACCCAGTTAAAGTACTCTAAGCTTTTATACAACACTGTGACCAAATCTTAAATATTCATATTTGTGCTTTTAATGAGCTCTAACTGTCACCTGTCCACAGTTTATCACTTTGTTATTGTCCCTGTTTATAATTTCAGGTCGCCATCAGAGATGTCATGCCTGAAGCCACTGTCACAGCCTTTGAGTGTAAGTTTCTGTTTCACTGTAACACTCACAGCTGAAGCACTGTTGACAAACCAAGGTCTCTAACACATCACAGCACGTTTGACCTCCTGACAGTCTTAAAGTTCACTCTAACGTACTAACTTAATATCAGCGATCGAAATATTGTTGAACTGTTAACATGCTGACAAAATTCACCGTACTACGATGTCATTATCAGGTTTCGCACTTCATTAAGGCTGTTGTAGATATGTGCTACAGGTAGTGTGGAAAGTTGGGCCTATATATATATATATATAGGAAGGTAATCACAGAAGTCACGTCGCCTACATAGGTGAGTCTCAGGTGAACAGATTCAGCGGATCGGGAAGCCACACAGTTTTTTAATCGTGTGGGTCTGATCATAGTAGTTTAGTTTCACTTCTTCTTCTTCGAGTTACAATATGTTAGCTACAGTTATGCGTTTTATATTTAATTGCCGCTGTCTTCTGTTAATAGTGCCACCTAAATTTGACATACTGGACCTTTAAATGCTAAATAGCGGAGAAGTGATGCTTATGATCAGTCTTAGGAACTTTTTAATGAGTTAGTGGATAAAACAGGTGAGTATGCTGTGGTTTGTGTTTTTTCTGCTTATTAATGTCAAACTGTCGCTGATATTACATGCAGCGTTGCTTGTGTTACCTATGAAACTGTAAAATCCTTCAGTGCATGTCATTGCACTCGATAATTCTGTTGGGAAAATGCACAGACTTCTTATCTTCCCTCATGAATATTTACGGAGATACGTCATCTGTATTTCTGCTTTTCTCCCGCTTTGTTCCTCAAAACCATGTGTACAGTTTCAAAATGAGCGACGTACTTTGTTACTTTGTTTTGAGTCTTGCTTGTGTTGTGTTGTGTTGTTGTGTTGTATAGATATTTTATTAAGTTGTTAAAAAAAGGTTGTTGTCGTTCTTTTTTAGATGAAGATGAGGTGGGCGACAGAATCACTGTAAGAAGTGATGAAGAACTCAAAGCCATGTTGTCATATGTGAGTATATGGATGAATACATTCATGTGCATGCGACATCCACTGCATGTCTGAACAAAGACAGTTGAACGTAACCGCAGCGAAACACTCAGGAATGAACTTTTTATTCCTCTGATTAACCAGCTTTATCAAGGCCGATGCTCACTCACATTCACCGTCTGTTCCTCCTGACTCGTACGTACGTAAACCAAAGGAAGCTGTCTGAATGAATCTTGACTTGACTCACTAGACAGAATAATAGCAACATCTTTTTAAATGTACTTTGTGCAGCATAATCAAAGCGCCACTCACCTCCCGTTTCATTGGGCGAAAAATCTAATAGACACATAAAACTGTCATCTTGAGTGTTTGTCCTTCTAAGCTCCCATGAAACGCTACAGAAAAGAAGCCACTTAAAGAACAACCTCAAAATCTGCGTTTGCTGCAGTAGCTAATTATTTACAATTACAACATCTCTTCAGCGGTCACCAAAACCTTATTTATTTGAATTTGAACAGTTTAAGCATAACTACACGCCAGGACAACCACTGATGGGTTGTGTGGCCTCTTGACCGACCACCGCTAACCAGTCACAGTCACCGTGTCCATGCTGGAAGCAGAGAGTCACTAGAAGCACGTTCACAGCCGTTTGTAAACGTTTCCGTGTGGCATCTGTGTTGTAGTTTGGTTGGGAGTTCAGAGAGGCTGAGAAACTCTCTGGTGTTTGTGTGTGGAGGGGGGGTGTTGGGATGTAGCTGTAGCCCTGCTGCTTATCATGGGGTCATCATCGAGGGAAAGAGTGTAGTCTGGTGGTGCTTCTACGATAGCCTGGCATAAGTAATAGCCTGTAAATGAGTTTCTATTAGAATATATTTGAAAATAAGCGCGTTTTCACAGACTCAAGGGCAGGGGTCGACCCGTCTACTTATCTGATTAGAGTACATTAACATTGATTTTTGTTTTGTTTTCTTATAAATGCCATGACATAATTGGTCCCAAAATGATGATTTAGAGCAGTAAATCATGTGTTGAGCCTTTTTGAACCCGCAAAATGTTGATTTTGATACATCCAGGAGAAAAAAATGTCAATATTAACACGAGCATTGATGTGTTTTGTCACAGTACAGTCATATAATTTAGTTTTCAGCTCAAAAAACATGTTCAGTATCTCTGTGCAGTCTAAATCTAAAAAGAGAGAGGTACATGCAGACGTCAAGATGCGATTGACTTTGAGTATGTCGTGTCCACCTTCACACTGACATTGTGTTTAACTTGCATGTGAGGTAAAAAAAAACAGCTTATTGGTAGTTTTCAGCCGCGCACACGCACAAACAAACACACATCTCCCCCACCTAGTGCAGTACATTTTCATATTCCACCATACTTACTGTTCATGCCACGGACAGTAAGAGTAATGGCGTGTAATGGGTTTCTCTACGAGGTACACTGAAAGCTAAATGAACTGTCAATTTTTATTATTTATTATTCAGTACTTAAAGTTTTGCCTCATTAAAGAGCGGCCCCCCTGGGCTGCAGAATTGTTCAAAATCTACTTTCATCTGTGGATGTCTTTTACCCCCCATCAGCTCACAATGATGCTGCTAGAGCCACAGGCACAATTTACACTCCTTGTTTTTTGTCCATTTTTATCATGCATTCACTTGTGGTTGCTTTTTAATCATTAAGTAGCATAGGGTAGCAGGGTGATTAAGCAAAAAAAAAAAGAAAAAGAGACAGCTGTTGTGCCAATGAGCGTTGTGAATCAGGGATGGAAAAAGTATTGACCTCAGCCGGCTTTATTATTCACAAATCCAGCTGCCATGTTTTGAGGTTCTTCTGCAGATTTGCTGTGCGTCCTGTTTGGACAGAAATCACAGTATCGATGCACCAATAATGCTGATGCTTATTGTGTGTATTTGTATACTGAAGTTGCATTTTAATAAATGTATGAATGCATAATTTAAGTAGTTAACTGCAGTGTAACTTCAACAACTACAAGTTACAGTTGGCGCCTCCGTCTTCCTGGTAGACACTTTTTTGTCTGTGACATCAGTTAATTTTGTCAAGATTTTCTATTTAAATGTTAATAAACTTCATCATGATAATCAGTAATTATAAATGTCCATTTGTGTGGCAGAACAAGCTACAATAAACATAGTTTTATTTTATTTTGTACTGTGTGATGGTAGCTTAATGTCCCGACACTTTATTCAGACGATGTGACGCGTCTCGTGACAGCATATTAATTCATGACCGTGACCCTCACCTCACTCTACCCAGCACAAATTCTTTTTTTTAAATATCCACAACACCGCACTGCTTCGTCCACAAATTTCAAAAGCTATTTGTGCAATGAATTTTTTTTTTTTTTGGCAAACAAATCCAGGAGCCCCCCGTAATGGCTTTCCACTCCTCGTGGGACAGCCAAGTGTACAAAAAGCTGCTGATCACCTGGAAAACACGAGGGCTCACTAAAATATCATTTACACTAGCCTGGTGCTTTAAATCTCTTATGCAAGGGTTATGCATTTCAGCAGTCATTTGCATTTGTATTCAGGAGGATTTTTTTTCCCTTGTTGTGCTTGTTTGCTGTGGTTGCCATTTGGCCTCCGTAGAGACCCCGGTGGATTTTTGCCTCAGTGTTGTTAATTCCAGGTGAGCAGACAGCCATTATGTGAAATTAATAGGAATTAAGGGAAACCAGCATGTTAGGTGAAAGGTGGGCTAATTCATTAGAGTCTCCCATGGTTGCCTTTTGTGTGCATGTGTTTCTGTGCGTGTCGGTGTTTGTGATAATAAATATATAACCAGACTTTTAAATATGCCTTCAGTACACAGTGTGTTTTTTTTCTTCTGATTCACGATCTCTGCTTTAACATTGCCTAGTGAAAAATTCATGCTCCTTGTTGCCGAGCAAAATTAATGCTCAAATTCAGCACTTAATTAACATCAGTCTGCAGAGGGCATTTATTGTGAAAAGTATCCCCCATCACTGAGAACATTGATTGCTACATGCTCCTGTGAGGCCCACTAGTCTTCCAGGCATCTCTAATCATTGTTCGACACCTTGAAAGACAGACGCCCGTGTTCAAAGTTAAAGACTGGCCCGTGTCAGGTGCTAAAAAAAACATGTGACCTCATCCGTTCCTCGCTCAGCTCCCCCTGGAGGTAGTAGCTCTAATTCCACCATTCTTACTCCCATTTCCCCTTAGTCTGCTAATGATGATGAGACCCACTCTCCGCTCTCGCTCTCCCACTTGTCCCTTAAGGCTGAGCGATGGTATTTGGGATCGGACACTGTTTAGTTATTGGCCAACAATGGAGAATGTCTTTTAATAACACACCTACTACAGATTAGGTGGTAATTGCAGCCTTAATCAATAAGCTAGCTGAGCGGAAAATTAAAGATATGTGAAGCCCAACCCCCCCCCCCCTTACACCTACCACCACCACAACCACAACCACCCACCCTCCGCCTAAACTTCAACACACACAACACGTTTTTTGGTATTAGGCCCATTGTTCAGATGTGGCCTAGTGAGAACGCTGGAGGGCGAAAGCAGAGGGCTAGGAGCGCGGAGGGACGTGACAGTGATAAATAGGCCTTTTAATAACAGCTGTGCCACTTGGGTAGCCATTCTGATCCATTCCCATCCAAGCCGGTCCCATCGTCCTCCCTTCCCCTCCGCTCCCCTCCCCTCCCTCCCCCACAATGAGAGAGCAAATTTACATATTACCGTGATGACTTGGTAGTTCCTACTGGATTGTAAATGAAACACACATGTGCGCGTGGACCACATGAAGACGCGTAAAGAAGTGTGTTGCGTGTGTGTCTTCTGTGAGGTGTTGCTGGTAATTTTTGCTGGTTTGAAGCCTCGAAAAGGAGGGACAAACAAAACACACACACACACACTCGCACACACACACACACACTCACAGTTTAACAGATGGTTTGGTTAACTGAAACATCAATTATTGCATTGCCTTGGCAAGCGTCTGAGAGGCTCCAGAGTGTGTGTGTGTGTGTGTGTGTGTGTGAGTGTGTTAGTCCTGTAGGATATGAGTGTTTGGTGAGCTGTTGACCTGGAGGAGAAAAGGGTTAATGCTACACTCCTTCAGAACAAGCCCATAGGGCATTGGTCCGCATCAGCAACAGATTTCAGCACAGCATGTTCACATTTTTGGGAACACTGCAGACTAATCCTGACGTCATTTAAATAAACACTTTTGTGTGTGTGTGTGTGTGTGTGTGTGTGTGTTTTAGTGCATAGTCAAATCACAGATTTACAAAGGCTTTGCTTTATTTGTTTTATGTAAACTTTGATTTATTCTGTCAACCTCATAGCACATAAGTCTTTTATTATTATTATTATTATTATTATTATTATTATTATTATTATTATTTATGAACCAGCTTTGATGGAGTCGAGTCAAATTTATTGTCAACACTACCATATGTTCAGGACATATAGAGAATTGAAATATTGTTTCCAGGTTGCAGTAAACATGAAATATAAAATATATACAAATGTAAAGAGATATAGAGAAAGTGCAAATATATGAGGATATAAACACTATAGCAATATAAACAGTATGAACAGTGTACACAGTTGTTGTGTATGACTTTCACTTTGTTGGTGTATTTACATTCCAGCATGTGTAATAATTAATTGCTCTCATCTATTTGTGACTTTTGTTTCTCCCTTCTGTAGTACTGCAACACAATGAACGAACAACGCATGAATGGAGTGCTGCCGGACCCTCTGCAGATTTTTCCACGAGGTACGCAGTGACATGTTATTGTTGAGCGCCGAAAGACTCGTTACATCTTTTGTAATTTAAAACTAATCACAAGCTAAATTCAAGTCTATAAAAAAATATTCACCCTTCACAAAACGTCACAAATTTAAGCTGAAATTTGGCTAAATCACTTGTGCTGCGTTCAAACAATAATAAAACGGCAGCATTTGGTGACGAGACGTAACAGTGCAGCCTCTGGACAACATTAAAATTCATTGGCTCATTCTGTTATTGTGTTGACAGTCATTTATAAATCTACATTTCTTTTGCTCCAAGGACATTGAAACTGCACGCTCGTGTTCAGGATAAGCTTTGCCAAGATCTCTGGCATTGTGTAGTTGCTTTATGAACTGGTTTTCACCATGAGTACTTTTTCAATACATGCCTTTTATTTTTTAATATCTTTATATAGTTTTCTCACCATTCAAAGTCATACATAATCGCTAAGAGGCCCTAAGGGCAAACTGATTTTATTGTCTCTTTCTTTGCTCTCTCTTTCTTTCTATTTCTCTTTTCTCTAACTCTGATTCTGTTTTTCCTTCCTACCTACCTAGCTGTCTCAAGAGCCCAACATCTCAATCACTCTCTTGTCTACAACTAATTTCAGAGTAACCCTCATTTCATTTCATCTTTTTTTCCCTTCCTTTCTTTCTTTCTTTATAAAGAACTGATTCCTTTTCAGCACATTTGTAAATGGCCCAGTGATGTGTTCTACAATCTAGTCAATTACTGTTTCAGCCGGCAAGACTCCAGGGATCCGGAACATACATGGCCTGAAGGTACCTATCTCAATAATTGTTTCAGCTGCCTTACACAGAGAACGAGGGGAGGGGAGGGGAGGGAAGTTGAGGCAAATGGATTGGTAACGCTGTGTTCCACTTATTGAAATGTCAATTGAAGTCAAGGCTCTCCTTTTCTTTCACTCATTTTCTTGCTCCCCGTGTCTATGTTCATGTATGGGGTTGGCTGGCTGTGGCTGTGGCTGTCACAGGGCTCGTCTTCCCTCGTTCTCTATCTCTCTATCCGCATCCTTGTTTCTCGCGCCGGGATAGTCATTTAAGAGCGAGGTGTTATGCTGAAACCATGATCCGTTTCTCCAGAGTATTGTGATCCTCTCATTCCATATGATAGGAAGAACATCCGCGTTGGTTAGAGCAAAATCTAAGTCAACTAGAAGATGTCATTGCTCAACCATGAAATTGTCATTACAAGCCCTGCCCCCCTCTGCCATACAAATGGCCTTCCACAGACCTTCCCATTTTATGTTAGGCATATGTTGCTATTGAAACTCATTGCTAATTACCATGGGTTAAATGACTTGACACCTCCTTCATCTCTCCAGATGATCCATATTATATTCATCACCATTTCAATAATAAAATTACCCCCCTCCCCTTTATTTAATGTATCCTCTGAGGAGCTTTGGTAACAACCACTGAACTGTGTCAGTTTTTTTTCTAATGTCAAGGGTCTGTTTTGAAGAGATGATGTTTTCCAAAAAACCTTTAGTCCTTTTGGTAATCTTTCCCGTCTTTACTCCTGATTTTTAATATAAAAGTAATTGGCTGAGGGGGATCTTGTGCACTGTTTAAATTAGGTCTTCTTGGGCTCTAATTAAAGAGAGAATCCCTGTGCTTTACTGGACCCACCACGCCGGCCTTTTGACCTCAATTAAAGTTATTTTTAGTATCCTCTTTATAGGGTCTTGTCTCGTTTTGTGTGTGTGTGTACAATATCTGGGTTGGAGGTCTATGGAGTAAACATAGATGCAGATAAATAGATGTAAAGAGCAATATCCCTCGTGAGGCATGAAATTTCTAATGTATTAACTTTACCGTCCTCTAGCCTTTTGCCCAAATCTGGTTTATCTGTCCAATCTCCTCTCCTCTCCTCTCCTCTCCTCTCCTCTCCTCTCCTCATCTTTGCCCCTCCTGAACGCATGTGGACACCTCGTTCTTTCTTTTTCCTGCCTGCCTTTCCCTCCTCTCCCACGAAAAGCCAATTAACCTTCAGGCTGAACTGAGAGCTCGTGTTTTGTTCTTGTTCATTAGGAGGTCTGGCCATATATCTGTCTGTCTGCTTGTCTTTTGGCCTTGACCACTAAGTGCGTGTCTGTGTGTGCATGTGTATGTGTCTGTGTGTGTGTGTCCTTTTACATTTGTGCGTATGTGTTTGCGCACCTTCAGGTTAATACAAGACCTAACCCAGCCAATGACTGCACTCATGCTGTCCCAGACTCCATGGCCAACAACAGGTGAGCTTGCTGGGGCATGAGGAGCATGTTTCACTAGCTGGATTAAACTTCAGTTGGTTGACAGATGAGTTGAAAGACGCCTGTGATACTTGAATCACCGCGACTGTGCTGTGTTTCTTCCTGCAGCTTAAAAAAATCGTCTGCTGAGCTGAAGAGGATCCTGACAAATGGGCAGGTGAGCCTGTGTTTTGGGTGTAACTAGAATTTGACCGCTGCTATCTCTGTTCTTACTCACACCTAGTTTCCACTGACTAGAGCACATACTCACTCGTGGTTACCCTCTCCATTGATTTTCTTTGATGCCAGTTGTGGGCATGTTATACACAGTGTGTGTTTGGTTATCATCTCTTCACCGTGCCACACCGAGAGCTGCCCCCACCCCCCCCTCCCCTTCTCTCAAACGCACACACAAACACGCAGTGGCTAGTATGTCAGGAAGACAATTAAGCCAGCTGCCTCTCAGGTTTCTGCTGAAACACAGTGAACTAATAGAGCTGTTCTCTCCCTCCCTTCTCCTCCATCCTTTCATCCATCTCCTCTCATTCTCTTCACCTCCCTACTCTCACCGTGTTATCTAATCAGTTGAGGTGAATTGTAAAGGTGGTGGCGTGCCCGTGTGTGCAGGCATGCTTACACGTATGTTGTGATACCTGCCTCTTTATGTCTGTACAGCCCCTCATTGATATTGTATCAGCCACACAATGGGCATCTGTCCACACAAACGGGCTTATTGACAGCGACAACGTTAGTTTGCACGGGGATTTTCAGATATTGATATTGTATATAATTTAGAATTTTGATTTTGTATCTGAGTTGTTATTATGTTTATACGAATGCAAACAAAAAAAACAAAACATGTTTGGCAGAGATAGGATGTGAAATAAGATAAGATAGACTTGTCACACCAGCTCATGTACACAAGGTTGATAGGCTGATTAAAAAAATGACTCACCAGTAAGAAATATATAGAAAACCGGGTGAAAAAGAGTCATGAAGTCATGCTGGTGTGACAGAGTCTGACGGCTGTTCCTGCTGCACCTGTGGTAGCGGTGTATAAAAGTATATTTATTTCTATTTGTGGCACCTTTTTATTTTCTGAACAGAAGACAAACACAGTAGAACTGGTTATTGTTGAAATGTTATTTTAGAGATATTCACATGTGCTCTGTCCAAATCCAAACTTTAATACTGTCTGAGTGCTCTGTTTGGAGGAATTTGGTTGACTTACAGGAATATTTTGATCGGTTGACCTCAAAGCGGGAAATGGAAGGAAACATTCAGACTAGCTGTGTTATCTCATGTGACATTATGTTACCTGCCACTGACCTTTTTTTTTTTTTATCAAAGTAGAGGCAACCTATGTTGTCGTTCTCCTACACCTAGTGAGAACGACAACAGAGAACAAATTGTCATTAAACTCTACATCAGTCACTCCCCCACTCACCCGAGCGCAATGTCTTTTTATAAATTGGACAGTAAATGTTGTATTGATCCCCTCTTCTCCTCCGCCTGTCCCTCTGTTTTCTCTTGCTGAACTTGGAGTGACCTGAACGCTCGTCTTGTTTATAGCCTCCAGTTACAACGTAGGCCCCCTCTTCTCCTCTCGCTCTCCTCTTTTGCTCTCTCTTTCACCTGTATAGTTACACAGATCATCCACTGGTTGCATTTCTCACGTTATCAACATCTAAGTACCGTTACTCTGTCTGTGTCTGTGTTTGTGGCTCTGTAGATAAATGCCCAAGATATCTACTATCAAGAGCAGCTTGGCCATGGAAACGGAGGCACAGTTTACAAGTAAGTGTTTACTGGCTCTCACACTGAGGAACCAACAATACAAGACCACGGCACAATAACGGATTGTGACATTGTAGAGATGACTTTACGCACTGCAAATATTAAGGAAGAATGCCTCAATTAGCGGCCACTTTTAGACCAACGTGTGAGACGATTCTTGACGTTTCACATCACTCAGTGGGCTTCTGTGAAAGGTGCTCTATTGTTCAACACCCTTCCCCTCTTCCTTCGTCTGCCCATTTATCTCTCGGTGGTTGGTGTGACATCTATCAGGCTGGTGTGTGTCTATACCTGCATTTATTTATTCTGGTTTGAAGGTTGCAAACATATATGATATTGATTTGGGGCTGTAAGGTATGACAGCAATTGACTTAATCTGTGTAGAGTACAGCACATTACCTGCCAGGATAGAAGAGCTCCATCCTCTCTGGCTAGACAAATGTATTACTGCCCTGCCCAACATTATGACAAGGTTGGCATTTGTGTCGCTCCTTCTATCCTTCTTTTCAACACCTTGTGTTTTCCACCTTCCCATCAATCCTTAGCTATTGAGCTGTTTTATTGAGATTGAAGTATTGATCACTGCTCAGGCTAACCTTGACTTGACAGAGTGGTCTGTCTCACCCAGTCCCCAGCAAACCCAGTAAATTTCCTATCTAGCAAATTCACAAGACTGTATTTTTTATTTCCATCGCTTTCTTTCCAACCACCTTTTACAGTTTTATGACTTTGAGATAGTTTCCTTAAGAGCCAATCTCTCATAGGTGTAGGAGAACAAGATTGCTGATAAGTTTGGCACTAGAAATGGTTACACTGCACTGGGGAAGGCCAATATTGCAAGCCCAACAACTTCTCAGTCAATTTAGCCCAGCTGAAAAAAATCCATACGCTTTGGTGCTGAAATTTTTATGGTTGGAAGGAGAAGAAAACAGCTTTGTTGTTTATGCTATTATGGTGTGCGTTGTTTTATTTCATTCAGACATACAGTAGCTGTATTTCATTTTGTTAGTTAGCAATCTTTGACGGTTTGAAGTTTTAAGATGTCTGCCCCACACACACTAATTCTAGGCACATTTGAGTGTTTTGTCGTCGTTAAAATCTTACCAACTCTGAGTTGAATCAAAATTGAATTTCAAGCTAGTCAGTGACAGCGTTTGGATCATTACAATCGAGGGTTAAAAACACAACAGCCCTGCACTGGCTGGTGCAGTTATGTCACAAAGAATAGCTTCAGTGAGGTAACTACCTGTAGCTCAAAGTGTTGAGTTATCAGTATTTTTCAAGATCAAATAAAAAGGAGTGAAAGATTCAGAGTTGTTTGGTAAACTGTTCTTAAAGGTCAAATTTCTTCCTACTGCTTTATTTTAAAGCTTTAACAAACAGTATTTTAGATGATAATGTATTTTGTTATATTTTTTTGTTGTTGCTTTGTTTGACCAACAGTATAAAACTTCTACTACTTCTTTTAAATGTAAGGTTATATAAAATACATAAAAGCAGCAAATTCTCACATTTTGTAAAGCAGGAAATGTGCCACTTTTAACCCCTGATTACAACAGTACCGAGTTTGTATTGGCACGTAAATCATGTATCTGTGCATGTTTTCTCCTTTATCCAGAAATGTCACAGTTGAGGTCAACATTTGACCCAACTCTGCAAGGACAACTTAGGGTGATGGCTATTACTTCTATGCACCGACAAATGCTTCTTCAGAAAACTCATTCTCTGCACCCTACAACTGGGCTTTTGCTTCTCAAACTACCACAGCTGCATCCTTCCTGACCTGCTGTGCCCTTCTCTGATGAGTCAGCAGTAGCTTAGTAAGCACCAAGAGTGTTCTGGACAGCCAGTTTTGAAGAAGGTCTACTCAGACTCCATGTACCAAATCTCTAACCTGACACTGGAGAGGCTGGCTCGATGATGAAAGTTAAAATCATTTTGAATAGAGCCTTTGGTAATACTGGATTGCCAGCAAATCTAATTTTGACAACCTTAAACCAGACAAAGCCTCGCGCACCCCCCAGGTAGGGGACCACTGCTCTAGGCTTTCTCTCTCTCAATATAACGAGTCATTTAAGTTGGGGGGAAAATCAAAATTGTGAATTTGTGAACAAAATTGGTGTTAATTGTGTTGGTGGCCTTGACATCAGCTCTGAGAAATTTCCATCAGTAACTGTTAATTGCTTCCCTGTTTCTTTAATTTTAATTATTTTGTCACAGTGAGAAGAAGCTACAAATATCTCTCTTATCTTGGTGTCACCTTGTATTCAGTTTGGCTTTCACTTTTCACACTTCCAGCCAACTTATTCGAACTTATATAAAGCCCTCTTCTCTGTAAATATCTCATTTCATAGCAAAGGTAAATTAAGACAGAAACAGAGATAGCGTAAGTACGTCACGTTATCCCGTCTGCCTTCACAAAGCTTTATCATGGTGGGATTTTCTTAAGGATTTGGAGCGGAAGCTGAGATTATCCAATCAGGTGCATGAAGAATTAAAAACCTGAAGAGTCTAGAAGGATCACCGTAATCTACTGACCATCTCAATCAGCCTCAACCTTTGTGTTTTGAGACAAAAGGGCAGTACTTTAGCATGGGTTGGTCTAATTGTCCCCAGCGTATTTAAATGTCTTACATTGTTTGCATTTAGCTATACTTCTAGCTCTATACAGGTTTCCTAATTGTGCTGTATTGCGGTATAGTGATATCCAGCATTGGCATCAGCTGAAGAAATCACAAAGTAAACATATAGCTAAACCTCAATTTATTGGAACTTTGGTTCTATTTTTGCCACTGTAGCCATTGGTTCTTTTTACATTGTGCTCAACAAAGTAATTGCACCAAGCGCACCATGAAGACTGAAAGCGTATTCAGTGTTTGGCAGTCAGAAAGTTAATTTAGTGACAGCATATCCCACCAGTGTAGAGTCTTATATACTCTGTATTTTGGCCAACTTAAAGAATTAGCGTTAAATAGCAACAACTGATTTGTGATAATTTTGCTGGTGATGAAATCAAATTTGCCAAATACATTTTTTAAAATTCTTTTTTAAAAAATACATTAAAAATGTTGTTATTGTAGTAACAACCTAGTATTTCAATATTTTAGTGAGTCATATCAAACAAATTTTGCTATATCAAGCAGGAAAATTAGCCATTTTTTAACAAAAAAATGGGCCTGGACAGGTTTTCATGCTTGCTTACAAACCAATTCTCTGTCCTCTTCAGCCTCTACCCTTTGGTCCAGCTTATATTAGGCTTATCACGTGTGAAAAGCACTACCACTCCCCACCTTTTAACCTCTTAGCCCATTTATGACCCAGAGCCATTTAGACTCAATTGGATGTTACCAACACCTCAGCTCTCCTTACCCACATCCTGACCTGGTCATCCATCAATGTCAGCCTTTGTTTTTTTATTACACACTCTCTCAGAGGTCCATCTTGTCCACCAATCTAACTGACTCTATGGCTTATAAATACAATAACAAGGACACATAGGCTATTTTTGTGACTCATGGATCCAGAAGCGCAATTAAAACAAGCACATTTGCCTGGCTGTGACTGTGGTGACATCTACTTAGACACCCAGGGCTGTTCCTTCAGTCTCTGAACCCATTTTCTCCATTGATTTTGTTTTTCCACCTCATTGATTAGACTGTATATTGAAGGACCAAACCTCTTTTGGTTAATTGGGGGTAACCTAGTATCTTGTATCCAGATATTTTTTTGATTGTGTCTAGAACCAATTGAATGGGGCTGCAGTTTACAGCTGGCATCGCAGTCACTCTTGATTGGTTTTCACATGGCTGCCTGTTTTGGAATTAAAGTGATTTCAGAGTAAAGAAAATGTGAATTTGTGCACTAATGGAACTTGAGATGAAGATTGGTAGCTTGTAATTGACGAGGTTTTGACGAGGTAAAGCAGCTTTTGTTTTTGAGATGATCTCTATATCTGTTAAACTATCAAGAAGACTCCTGCCTAATAATAATAATAATAATAATAATAATCCCAATAAATCTGACCTTCCTAAAGGTTATAATGTTCAGCTGATTCCCTAACTAATCACTAGTGACTGATGATTGGCTGCTCTAATGTCATTTTCAGTCAGTAGTGATGTTTATTAGTGTACAGTTTTTATTTGTTAAGCACCGAAAATAAAACGTAAAGATATTTTCTTTAGTCCTGAATATTTCGACCATAAACTGGAGTGTTGAAATAATTTGTATATCTCTTCTTTATGGCTATTTGTCTCTTCTTCTCCAGAAAATCAGGCAAAATGAACTAATAGTTAAAACTGAAAGTGTAATCCGAAGCCTGGGATTACAAAATGGCTGTACGTGTTGTAGAGCATTTAGCTAAGTGCTTATGGTATAATTGTAATATGAAGTGATTGTCTTAATATTGGAGTTTTTCAGACACAATTGATTGTACCAATCTATTAATCTTAAATGTGACTATTCAAAGAACAATTTTCTGCTGTATCAGTTCTTGCCTGTAGGTGTTGCAAGACTTGCAATCTCAGCAGCTCCTTGCCTGTAGATGGCGACACTGACACGTCTACGTTTGTAAACGGCTCTTCATTTCCTCGTTTAACTAATCTGACAATGAGTGAAAACCTTTGGATGCATCTAATAATAAACATTGACAATATCTTTTAATCAAGGTTGTAAAAATACAGGCTACATAGCTAATTGTACACCATTTCATTAAAACGATGCTGGACTTGAAGAAGAGTACTGTGAAGTGCAGTCTGCAGTGCTGTAATTTCTCTCTCAGCCAGAAGAGGCCTGCTGTCAACAGTGATGTCAGAGTTCATTCATAGAATTGACTCATATCGACTCTCTCTTCTTCTTCTACTTTTTTTTAAGCTTCGCAGGATCGAAACAAAACAAACCTTTCAACTTTGACCTTCGAGCTCCTCAGCCTTGCTGCTCTTGTGTATGCATGTCAGCGAGTGTCTGCGTTTAGGTTACTGTCTCTCTGTGTCAGGTTGGAGACTCATTATAGGCGTATCAGGTGAGAGAGTCGGGGAGAGAGAAAGGCAGCCCGTCATCCATGTGGCAGTGTAAAAGTACCACGTTAGCCCTGATCCGGGAGGCCAGTCTCTCTAACCCACAGCCCCAACATCAGAGACATAGAGAGAGGCCCTATGAATACTGCATGATGGAGCTTTTATTACAGAGCAAGCTGGAGTGTAAATAAGATCCAGGCAATGGGGCACGTTTACTGGGGTCAGATCAGGGGGAAGTGGCGGGGGGTGGCTATGTAACCTTGTCCCCACGTCTCCCGCTGTCACAAGCCTGTCACTGTAACTCATACAGGGATGCTCGGCCCTGAGGTGGTCAAGGACAGTCTGAGAATAAAGCTTTAAACAAGCAGTAGTCACACCATACGACGTACACCTTTAGAACCCAATTGTTAAAACTCTTTCTTAACTCTTGTGTATCGAACTTATGGAGCTGAACATATACATAAAATACTGCGAGGCTTGCTGTCATATTATGGGGATACTGCCCTTGATTTAAAGAAAACATATGTGAGAAACCGCCCTGTGAAAATGAACTGTACATTGCTCTGACTTTAATGTCTGTTTAGTTTACCTTGATCTCACTCTGGCCACTTATCACAGACATCTTAGGCACACAAACACTCTTTGTGCACGTGCACACAAAGCTGCGCATCTCATATGTTGGGTGCATTCAGCCAAGGGCTGGTATTGCAGCATGTGTAGACTCCTCATTGAGAACTACAAGTTGTTTAGCATGACGGAGGCTCGGTTTAATCTCTTTTCCGACTGCCTTACATACACAACCTGCCCAGTCAGTATTTAACACGTCTACCCTTGCGATCTTGCCTCAATTAACATCTTCGTCTTAATTAAGAAGCAGCAGTCATGCTTAACTGATATTGATTGTAGCTTAAAGGAAGACCGAGACATCAAAACGGAAACAAGGCCATCAGCCTTATGTGCAACGAGCTCTTTTCAAGAGAAGATGACGCTTAAGATCAAAAACTGTCACTAATTCTCTCGGGGCAAAAGAAATATTGTAACACCATCTACCTCAGTCAGAATAACTGAAAATCTTTTACCATTCCGTATTTTTTGTTTATCTTTTAATCATTAGTTGTCAGTTCAACTGGTGGTCTGACAAAGCCGCGTGGACACATTTAACAATCACATGTAAGATTAAATTGAAGGTAACGATGAAAACAGTTATAAGACCTTGACACAAACTGTGAAATGACTGTAAGCTGATTATGTGTAATTACTGCAGATTCCTCTGGGCAGCTTGAAATGTATATACTCTTTTTCTCTCTTTTAACAATCTCCGAAATGTATACAGCTTGCATAAAGCACGGCCCAGCTACAGTCAGAGCTGGTCTCTGTTTGTTCTAACTGTGGGTAAATACCTGACATGGCACTAATAGGTGTCATTAATTAAAGGCCTGGACCAGTTTTGAGGTGTCTGGCCGAAGAGCAATGCGATACTCCAATCTAAGACACATTAATCACACCTTGCACCATACACATTCTCTCTAGAAGACCCACTGACAGGTGAGTAGCCAGGTGTCACGTTTACCAAGCCTGCTTGCAAGCTAACCAGACTGTGTGACGTACACTGCCCCCACCTCATCCCCATCACTTGACAGCTGTTGGACAGTATTCGTCCTTGAGGATTGTATGTTGAGCGGTCCTGAGGTATTGTCACTGCCGCCGTAAACTAACCTTCAAGGGCTGTAACTAAAGCCGATGTTTGGCATTAAGGAGTTTGATAATTAAATCATTACGGGGGCGGTCTGTAACTGCTGCTTTACTTGCAACTCAAAACTCTGTCTGGAACAACTCGCGATAGGGCTGACTGGATCTGGTTTTGGGTGGTGACCTCTGACCTTTAACAGGAATGACAGAGGCATTTTGTCATGCTGACTCTACTATTGCTCAGAGACACAGAAGACCTGTGGAGGTTTTGTTTCATTCTCCATGTCCTTGCATTACCCATCAGTTGAACCTTATCACCAAGTTTAGTACATTACATTGACAATTTATGACTGCTCTGATAAATAATGTATTAAACACACTGAAACGTGACGTTACATCATATTTACAGGATTTATAAAGGATGTATTGGGGCCGTACCTTAATGTAGCACTTGAAGTTTGAAAATCAAAACACAAAAACTTAAACTACCGTTGAAATGAAGTATTTTCTACAGTTACCTTTAATTTTATCTTCTCTTCTGTCCCCGTAGGGCGTATCATCTTATTGGCAATCGGGTTTTAGCAGTCAAGGTGAGAACTCCTTCCACGTTTGTTGGAAGTCCGACGCATCAGAACATCAACAAAAGTTTTTTTAATTTTGCGTGTGCTTCTTTTTAAAGGTTGTACCTTTTCTCTCCCCCTCCCACATTTGATTACAGGTCATTCCCCTCGATATCACGGTGGAATTACAGAAGCAGATCATGTCAGAATTAGAAATCCTCTACAAGGTGAGTTTAGACTGATTACATCTGTTCCTCTTTACCAAAACATTTTCTCTTTTCTCCACTGAATGATGCTGTCCAACCAGATCTACACTGTTAATAAACCATGAGTCTTAACTAATTAAGTGTCATTTATCACCTCTGGTCTTACAATGTAAGCCAAGGACTAACAATACAAGGACACACACACGCACACAACGTACACAAAGATGAGGTCGTGTGAGTTTACTGATCACTGACATTTTGCTCAGCTCAAATAAGTTTCTGTCCAAACAAAAACAGTTGATGGGTTTCAAATCGATCGATGATTCTCAGCATTTATTACAATCATTTTATCGTGAGTAATCAGTACAAACACTCAAAGTCCTGATGACGTGATCACTTTTAGCTCAAATTCATAATGAGGGTGATATTTAAAGAAATTTTGTATCACATAAATACTCTTTAATAATCATTTTGTCCCTTCTCTTGATTGCAGTGTGATTCACCCTACATCATCACTTTCTTCAGTGCCTTTTTTGTAGAGAACAGGATATCCATATGCACAGAATTCATGGATGGTGAGTTTCTCTGAGGCTGGAGGCTAAAGCCCGTAGATCATATGTTTCTTCTTTTCTTGCCACAGCTGCGTAGAAGAGACTTTGGGGAGCCGTCTCTCTGCCGTGTGTCCATTTACACTTCTGCAGATCAAGAGAACGTCTTATCGCTGTGAGCTGCTTAGCATGCCCGTGTGCTAAAAGCTACAAGGGTGTGATAAATCTTGACTTAAGTGCAATTGTAGGTGCGTTTGTATGTGTGTGGGTCCAGGCTGGTGTGAGATGGGAGATCGTGTATGTTTTTAAGATGTGTGTGTTTGTCCGGGTGTGTGTTAATGCAGCGATTCCCCTGTTTCACACATTTGCCAGCTTGTCTACAAAGTCTGTCGAAACCTCTCAGCACTCTTTACTTCATGAAACTTTTCTCTGATCAGTCATTTCCAGTTGATTATTTAGTAGTGTTGTGAACATTGGACCGCGTAAGGAATCGTAACAGACAGAGAATGTATTCAGTATAAATGTGTCAATGAAATATTTTCAGTAGAGTACTACTACTGCATCATCACTTCTAACTATATAATATATCTATTTTGTGTGAATTTCTATTCTAACAGGATCAACAGTTCTTTCTTGGCAAAATTACATGCAAAAATGCTATTTCCAGTTGTTTGGATAGTTGTGGAGTGTTGCAATCTGTGTGGCCGACATGCGTTTGATTGTGTGTTGGGCCAAAAAGACCATCAGGAAATTAGTTAAGAGACTGAACAAATCTATATCGCTCCCTGAGTTAATACTTTGTCTTTTGCAGGTGGTTCTCTGGACGTGTACAAAAGAATACCAGAGCACGTGTTGGGAAGGATCGCAGTGGCAGTAAGTTGTTTTAGTTTGATAACTGAGTGATAAACATTTAAATCGAGAGGTGTGTGTTCAGGAGTTTGCCGTTGCCGCCATTGCCGCATGTGTGAGCGATTGTGTGATCTGCCTATTATTTCTTTGTTGGATGCTAAACCAGAACCAAGACTTGGAAGAGGGAAAAAAATTGGTTTGTAGGATTTAGTGACTTCAAACAGTGAGGTTTCACACACAACCACTTGAATATCCTTCATGTCACCCTCCTCTTGCAAGCGTATAGAAGAAAAAAGGTGGGCAGAAACTCAATGAAAAACATAGAAGGCTCTGTCTAGAGTCCGTTTTCATTCTGGGCTATTGTAGAAATGTGTTGGTGTTTGGATGATTCAATGGAAGAGGACTCGCTCCCTGTGTAGATAAAACGGCTCATTCTAAGGAAACAGAAACGCACTGATTCTTATTTCCAGGTCATTACACACTAATAAAACCAGGTTTACGAGTCTTATATTCTATTTCTGACGTATTCTGCCAGTAGATCCACTTAAATCTTACACACTGCTCCTTTTAATAAAATAAAATAAAAGAGAACCACAGGTGTGATTTATTTTTTTTTCAATTGGCTTCTATTTGGCGAAGTGACGGACAAAGTCACTCTTGTTTCCTCTTATCCTCCCCTCGCTTCCTTTCTCCTCCCAGTTAAAACTAGCATTTTGATAGAGATGGCCTTGATGTTGATAAATACATGTCTCTTTTCCACACTCCTTATCCTTCCCCTGTCTCCACCTCCTCCTTTCTGTCTCCCCCCTTTAACTTTGTCCATAATCAAACAATGACAGCTATTTAGTCAGTGTTAATTCTAATTCACAGCTTTGCCTTCTTTCCACTGTCACAGTTGTTAATTATCACAGAAGGAAAAGCACCCAAGAGGGTGTGAGTGAAGCTGCACACTGCAGTTGTTGCACTCACACCACCACCTTTTGAGGCAGCAGGACTTCAGAGAGCTTTTGTGTTTCTTTAATTTATTTCAGAGGTTGTCGTGCATCAGAGACGGATGACAGGAGCCCAGAGGCTAGAATCAACTCTCGCATCCCATAAATGAAAATAATAACCACAAAGCGGTGTTACACTTGAGGGAGATGAGTAATTCTTAACAAAATAACAAAAATATCATCTGTATTATCCTAATAATAATAGCAAACTTTATTTCCAGTGCACCTTTTGAGTTAGCGAGTTACAAGGTGCTTTGCAAACAATACATTATTCTGTTGGGGCAAAGATGGTGAATCATGGAGAAATAAATTAAAATAAATTTTAAAGAGCAGCATGGGGAAAAAAGGGTTTCAAGAAGTGGTTTAACAGAAATAAAATATTAAAGAACAGACGTAAAAATATATGTCTGACCTGTGGAACTTTTTACAACATGCGATTCTCTGAACTAAGAAAGGTTTAAGAGTTCTGACTACGTACAGATTTAAAACAGAGAATTATGATGATGATTATACGGCTGAATCGAGCCAGGCAGGCAGTCATATGAGTGCTGCCAACAATGTCTTTGTGAAGGCTGCACAAAACAAAAAATTTGCCTCTTTTCTTTTTACCCACTTCACAAAAACGTGTTGTCATTGTGTCTAGTTTTTAATCTTTTTGCATCCTTCCATTCAGTTGTACACACAACCCTTTCAAGGAGACACCAACAAGGAGGCGTCCTTAATATGTTCCCTAACAAACTCAATGAAATATTTTCATTGTGGAGGAGCACCATGTCAATACTGAGACCCCGCGCCTCACTTTATCTTGTAGACAAATCATCCTGTGGAAAAAAAAACGTTTTCTTCTTTTTTTTGTACAGTCGCCAAAGCTTGTGGCTGTGAATTGGGAGCTTTAATGTGGAGCTCAGCTCTCCCTTTGCCTCCACAGTCTGATACAGCCTGCACTAGTGCCGCTGACACACCTAAACTGTAGTCAACTTCAGGATCCCTTTTCCCCCGTTATCATTCAAAGTTCGCTGTACTCCTGTATTTAGGGGAGGTTCTCCCCCTCACCTGGGATGAATGAGTAAAATTGGAGGGCATCACACTCCAGTAGAAGGACAACATCATGCTGCTGGATATGTCTATAAACATAATTACAGGCAAGTTGTTGGAATCCGCGTAGTATTCACGGTGACAATCCACCATTTCTCACTCTGTACTTAATTTTCTAGGGTCTTCAGAAAACCTTGAGCAACACAGCTTCCAGATATAAAAGCATATCAGATGAGCAGATTTTTAACTGTACCACACCTCACTGCTGGCACTTCTACTAAATGTGAGCTTTAAAAAATGGAGTCTCCTTTCCAGTGTCCAGGATTTCACAAGAACACTAATCAGTGTGAACACACCCTCTGGTCCTCATTCATGAAACAAGCAGCACTACTCCTGATTACCAGTCTGAGGGCGACATCAATACAACATTAGAGACACGTGAACCATGACAGGACAGCAGTATCCGAACCTTTTAGCCTTTCAGGGTGAATCTTGTCTTGTCCACCCCCCAAGACTCTCAGGAGCTCACTGACCACCTCAGCAATGTGTGCCCTGAGAGCCAGGCTGTGGGTCTTTTTTTTTTTTTCCTGCCCTATACGTTCAGTGTGTTTGGTTCAGCTGGAGGTAACCAAGTTAATTAATTATTCACCAGCATGTGTTCGTTAAACCTTGAATAATGTGGAAATTAATACAGTTTTGTCTTTGGTGTTTTGTGTCTCCAGGTAGTCAAGGGCCTGACATATCTGTGGAGCCTGAAGATACTTCATAGAGGTGAGTAAGGTAGCGCACGGGCCGTGTATTTATTAAAAAAAGAGCAGAGTTGATAAAGACAAGCTACAGAGTGCTGATGTTGCAGTTCTATCAAGCAGTTTGTCTCCGCAGATGTCAAGCCTTCCAATATGCTGGTGAACACCCGGGGACAAGTCAAGCTCTGTGACTTTGGTGTCAGCACACAGGTACACTGATTTGTTTGTGTGAGCATGATAGAGAGAGAGAGAGAGAGAGAGAGAAAGGATAGAAAGGATGGAAGCGAAACAATTGTCTATAGCTGCATCACCGCAGTCCTGTGCAAGCTGTGTGTGTGTGTGCTGTGTGTGTGTGGACAGATCTGTGTGCATATGGTCAACCTGTCAATCACTGCATTCATTTTCAACTCAAAACATCAGCGCTATCCCAAGGGTCTTCCTCTCACATTAACTCCCCCACCACACACACACACACACACACACACACACGTCCATTGTTCTGCAGCCTCCAAAAAAAAAATCACTTGTTATAATTATGACCACACACTCACACACTCACACACACACAATAACGGCAAAGCCTCATTGATATGTATTCAGTAGATGTGGGGAAGCGTGGGTGGCAGACAATAGCCTAGTCATTGTGTGCGTGTGTGTGTGTCGCATGGTGTGTGACTGTGTGTTTGCAATGTAATCATCAGGGACAGACCTTCAGCGTTCCCCAAAACATCAACCCTGAGGACTCTGTCTCCTTTTTGAACACACACACACACACACACATTGCTTCTACGGTAAATTGTTATTCATTTTTAACCTCCACTTCTTGGAGGCTCCAAGGTGAATTTTACACCTTGTATGTGTGTAACACTAGCAGCATTGAGTTGTCCTCTGTTTTTTAAAACTCTATTTTTCTGTTTATCTCTCGGTCACACATATACTCCCCCCCCCCGTGCTCACACACTGTAGGGCATGCTCCAAAAAAAAAAAAACGGCCATAAGGGAACAGACACTCATTATCACAGTCCTGTCATTGATGGCATGTGCCATTGTATCCACACACACACACACACACACACACACACACTCACTAATGTCTCCTTGTCTTACTCCTGTTCCCTTGTGCGAGGCTTGAGCGCAGCCCAAAATATCAACCTGACATGTCAATAGATTTAGATAATTTAAGTTAGGTCCAGCACCTGTCTTTTTTTTTATCCTTTAATATAGGACAATGACTCCTAAAAGTTATTTATACAGGGTTAAGGTTTTTTTTACGGTCAGTCTGATATGCAGCATGATTATGTCCTCATCCACTGTTAATTCATTTTATTTGCAGTTGGTGAACTCGATTGCCAAAACGTATGTGGGAACTAACGCATACATGGCGGTGAGTGATTCCATTTAGTTCGTAATTACGTTAGAGTTGGCACTCAGCAATCGGAGCCTCTAACTTTGTTCTTACTGGCTTTGATGTTTGTTTTTTTTTGCTCTACAGCCGGAGAGGATATCAGGAGAACAGTATGGCATCCATGCAGATGTCTGGAGTGTGGGAATCTCTTTCATGGAGGTAGGACACTATATAGCCAGTGTTTGTAGGAAACGTGTGGAGTGGATGCGGTCCGTGTCTTCAGACTGACTGTTGCTCACGCACACGTGTGTCTATGCGCATCAGTATCTGTTCATCTCTCCCGGTGGTGTTGATGGAGTGCTTGACTGACACCCTGCGTTTTCAAATAACATTTTAATTTCAGTATTACACTCCCCTGGTCTCTTGTCCTCCCCCCGACGTTATTGATTCTCCATCTGTTTCCGTCCACAGCTCTCCCTCTGCAGTGTAACAAATGATTTGGGCTTCTGCCTCGCCTTTTGTTTGTCAATAATGTTTAATATCATTACAATTATAACGGTAATAGATGAGTTCACGGGGATGGAGCCATGTCAAAATTATTGACACGATCTTTGTGTGATGAAGACAGACTTTTATAGCAGCGGACCCCCCGGCCCTGTTCACTTTATTCCTAGCTGTGGATATGTGCATTAAGTTAAATGAAATGGCTTGCAGTCCCACTCAATTTGGATTGATCTTTAGCCTACTAGTTGGTCTATTTATGTTCAAGGAAAGACCGTGAGCATTTTGCAGTTTTAATAACGTAATGTTGCCAATAAGCTGTCCTTGACCAAGATGAAAAATGTCCACCCCAAGTGAATTGTCAAATGTCAAGGGGGGGCTGTCATCCAACCCCCCATCCAAAATAACACATAAACACACATTAGATACTCCTGTCCTCCGTCTCTTTATCCCTCCATTTTGTTCTCTGCGGGTGGTAATCATGGGGGGGTTATTAACTAATAGCTGATGTTGTTTGATGAGGAAGTGTTCTCAGCAGGTGGGCACTAAGCTTACCTCAAAGACAGAAAGTCTCAAGTTCTGCGTGCTTCAGTGGCTTTAGCAGCTTTCTTTCCGTGTCCTACGCTTGGTTATTAAGACGGTAGGAATGGAAAGGCATGTATATATTAATACACGTGCACATAATGTCATACACAAAGGAGCTGTGCAGTCTAATGGAGTCCGATCCAGCAGCCATACAAGAAATCTTACCTTTGTGTCGCACACAGAGAAGCGCCGACTGAACTCTCTCTTAGGGCCACCGCTTATTGTGTAGTTATCATGAACTGCATGATATTGTCAAGGATACATTATGACACCACATTATCTAGGTGGATGGGTGAAATGTTAAGCACAAGCTGAAATATAAAGTTATTAAAAATGTCCACTCTAAGCTGCACAAATGTCTTAAAAAATATACTGCAAGCACTTATTTTTTTATAATTTTTCTTGTGTACACAGTTGGCGTTAGGCATGTTCCCCTATCCACAGGTGAGTGATTTTCTGTTCCAGTTATTATTTTTGTGTTTTAGACTTTCAGTTTTTATCAATCTCCACCTGAAAAGATTCAGATTTTTTTTTAAACAAACAAAAATGTCCTCAGTTGTTAAACTTCAGCAAAAAAGTGCTGAATATTTTCACTTTTTTAGATTGACTTTCAAAGAAGGATGAACATGATCTTAAAACATTTTATATACATCTTAACATTTTCCCTTTTATACATATAATGAAGTAGAAATGTGCTCTAACTATTATGTGAAGCAGTAATCATGATTCAAGGCCCTGAATGAGAAGAAAATATCCATTGATGTCAAAATATGATCCTCTCTGTGAGTCTATATTACAAGATGAGTCAGTATTCATTTACAGCTTTAAATGTATGAATCTACTGTTTGGGTTATTTCTTTTCTGCTCATTACACTAAGTTAAAATCCTGTTCAAATGTAATTGCCGACCACAGAAGTGACTTCCCAATCCCATCAAGTCTTAATTAGTCCTTTAAGATGGGTTTATCTTACTAATCCCGAGCTGAGCAATCTAAATCTGGTTACCTCAGGTTACCTCCTGGCCGCCTGCCTTCACGAATTGTGAAGATTTTTATCAAACAAAGTTTCTTCTTAGAGCTACACTGTTTTGTGCATGAATTATGCTTTTAAAACCTTAATTGTATTCTAGAAATATTTTCTACTTTAACAAGCCAGCCATGGACTCATTGTATAGTTTGATTAATGCTGAAAAAAAAAGTCTCGACAGTGCTCTGCGTATTGGCACGTTTGATCATTTTCTGTGTAATTTTCCTGCGGGCTTAATGTATGCAACACTTGGACCGCTCCGTCAGTTAAATGAAACTTCATTGCGGTTGATTAAAGAAGCAGAGTGTGATGTAACCACTGCGCTGTCTGCCCAGGGATTGCCTAAAGACTGCTTTCCTTTGAGCATGGCAGCGATCCTTCCTGGAAAAGATGGAAACAGTTTGCTAAACGTTGGAGATGGATGAGATATGGGACTCAAAAAATAAAGAAAATAAATCGTCTATAGGTGTTTTGGATGTTAATGTCCAAAAACAAAATGTGTTCACATTTTTCACCATCTGTGAGACAGACCACAGCCATGACGTAGCTATTTATTTATTTTCTGTGTTGATCATTAATTCTTAGCCTGTGATGAAAAGCATATGTGAACCTTGAGGAGCAAAGGTGTGTTTAAAGTGTAAATGTCACACAATGATCAATCTGTGTGTCTACATGTGTGGAGTGTGTGTGTACGCCTACAGCCTAGGGCATGTCTGATTTTGGAGTGCTGTCCCTCCCTTCATTTAATGCTTCCATTATCATGTTAATTGTTGGTGTATTTTTGCAAATGAATGGTAGTTTAATCCAGCGTCATTGATATAAATGGGGTAGACAAAATACATGAAACACCTCTCAGTTTAGAGTTTAGGCTCTCCACTGTCACGCAGCGTTCCTCATCTCAGTGTTAATTTTCCCCTAACTCCATATGGTACTGCAGACAGTTCACCTGCAGGCTGTAGCAGAGCGGTGTGGCGAGAGTGCTCGGATCCAGCTCGTCAGGCGCAGCCAGCCAAAGTCCTCGGGCCTAAGCTGTCATTTTTGCAGACGCTGGCACAGCTGTCTGTGCAAAACCCCCTGCTACACTTCACAGAGAACATTTTAGTACAGACTGAGGGAGAAGTTGGAGAAGACGAAAGAGAGGGAGAGAGAGGGAGGGAGATTGGAAGAGGATCAGTGGCATCTGAGTTCCCACTGTAGACTAGTGGAAGATGCAGGAGAAGTTGTTAAAGTTGAATTTGTCTCTGAGGCGTTCATGATTTGCACTTTTGAGCAGCCAGCTTCAGCATTGTTTGGTGCCGTTCACCCTTTACGTGCTTTGCTCTGCTTGCCAGTTGCTTCCATTTGTGGATGTTTAGTTGATGCATTATCTCTCATTCATTCTTTGTGTGTGTGTGTGTGTGTGTGCATGCACAGTGGAGTCATCACCTCATGTTTGTCATGATTAGAGATGGTCTCTTTAATTCCACTTCACCACATGTCGGGATTCATTTGCGTCCTTTGTCAGGAGTTAATGGAGTTTTTGCACGGCTCGCTCTGAAAGTCTTTGAAGACACCAGACCTGACGTGATGTGTATACAGCCGCCAGCACTATTGCTCCTGATTGATTTGTTGTGTTTTTGTTTGCTCCACGGTTCTTTTTGTTTCTCTTTTTTATTTTGTCACATTTCCTCAAATTTAAAGGAATTTCTGGATGAAATATCATACCAGTTTTTAGGGCCCGAGCACGCACTGTGTGCGAGGCCCTATTGTTTTTCAAATGTTTATTATTAGGGCCCGAGCACGCACTGTGTGCGAGGCCCTATTGTTTTTCAAATGTTTATTATTTTTTTTATTTAGGGCCCGAGCACGCGGTGCGAGGCCCTATTGTATTTCAAATGTTTATTATTTTTTTTCATAGTTTTTTTTTTTTTTATTCTTTTTCTTAGTCAAGTTAAATCGCATTTTTGACTGCCTATATGTACTCGAAAAGTTGCGAAAATTTGCCTACCCCCCCAAAGTCGGGCGTAAATTTACGTATTTTGGGGGTCTCGCACATGGACGAATAAAAATGGCTCTGCGGCGCCACCTACGTTTCGGTTGTCGGAGGAGCCCCTCGACACGGTTTCATCCACGTGTACGAAATTTAGCGGGAGTATGTAACATCCCAGGCCGCACAAAAAAGTCTCTTGGTGACCCGGGCTACGGCGAAGCGTATGGCGGGCACTTTGTTTCAAAGTTGGCGTTTTCGTGTTTTTGGGGTCATTTTCAGGGGTCGTATTTGAACAAACTCCTCCTATAGCTTTCATCCTATCTGTTTGAAACTTGGCGTGTGTGTTCTTAAGGCCTCAACCATGAAAAGTTATCAAAATCGTGAGGTTCAGATTTACTGCGTCAGAGGGGCGGGGCCACGAAATTTGGCGTTTTGGCGTGAAATTTCGATGTGCTATAACTTTGCCAAAAATACTCCAATCTTCATCAAACTTATGATATATAATCACAGTCTGGACTAGAATACATTTCCATAAAAATATTTGGAGAATTTCACAGCGCCTCCTAGTGGCCACAGAAAAGACCACTTTTACGAAATGACGCCCAGCTCGGAAAATATTGACCATATCCACCTCAAACTAGTTGGAGATGTTGTCAAGGCCTTGGGGTTGACATCTGAGAAAGAATTTCAACGTTAGATCAAAGGTTGTAGCCGTGACGGCGTTTCAAAGTCAAGCGTGCCGATTTTTTCGACGAAAAATGGAACTCCATTGACTTTTTGGCTGTGTTTCAGGCAAAAGTGTTGGGCTTTCAGATACTATGTCAGAGCTGTCTGAAACTTCTTGTGGTAAATAAGAGCAACATTATGCAAAATTCGGCTGCATAATTAATTAGGGGGCGGGGCAAAATCGCTCTATAGCGCCCCCTTGAAAATTTCTTTGACGCAGCCCCACCACAGCTTTGGACACAGAATTATGAAACCTTAGCCGAATTGCAGATGAAGGCATGACCTACAAAAAAGTCTCTTGGAGAAATGGGCTAAAATTATCAGGAAGCGAGATATTTAGGCATGAAAATCACCATTTTTGCTGTTTTGGCCGGTTGAGAAGGGTTCATATTTGAACGAACTCCTCCTAGGGATTTTGTCCAATTGACTTCAAACTTGGTAGTTACGTTCATATAGACTTCCTGACTAAAAGTTATCAAAATCATGAGTTTCGATGAAACGGCGTGGCTGTGGCGCTCCAGTCAAATTTGACCCTTTGATACGACCTCCAAACTCCATTTGCTTTTTGGCTGTTTTATACAGGCAAAGGCGGTGTTGCTTTCATATATTTCGTCAGACCTGTCTGAAACTTCTTGTGGTTGTTAAGACCGATATTATGCATCTTTCGGCTGCATAAAAAACTTAGGGGCGGGGGGGTAACTTTTTCCCACAGCGCCCCCTTGAACTTTTCTTTCAGGCAGCCCCGCCACAGTTTTAGACACAGAGTGATGAAACCTCATCTGAATTGTAGAGCATGGCAAGACGTACAAAAAAGTCTCTTGGAGCAATGGCCTAAAATGAACAGGAAGCGAGATATTTGAGGATGAAAATCACCATTATTTGGGCCCGAGCAAAAAACCATTGTTTTTCGTTTGGACGTTTTCTTCTCCTAAATGAATCGCATTTTCGACGGCCTATATGTACTCGAAAAGTTGCGAAAATTTGCCTACCCCCCCAAAGTCGGGCGTAAAATTACGTATTTTGGGGGTCTCGCACGTGGACGTATAAAAATGGCTCTACGGCGCCACCTACGTTTCAGTTGTCGGAGGAGCCCCTCGACACGCTTTGATCCGCGTGTACGAAATTTAGCGGGAGTATGTAAAGTACTGAGACGCACAAAAAAGCCTCTTGGTGACCTGGGCTATCGCCAAGCGTACGGCGTGCACTTTGTTTCAAAGTTGGCGTTTTCGTGGTTTTGGGCTCATTTTCGGGGGTCGTATTTGAACGAACTCCTCCTAGAGCTTTCATCCTATCTGTTTGAAACTTGCCGTGTGTGTTCTTAAGGCCTCGACCATGAAAAGTTATCAAAATCGTGAGTTCCGGATTTACTGCGTCAGAGGGGCGGGGCCACGAATTTTGGGGTTTACCATGAAATTTCCACGTGCTATAACTTTGCGAAAAACACTACAATCTCCCCCAAACCTCTGATGTATAACGGCAGTCTGGCCAAGAATACATTTCCATAAAAATATTTGCTGATTTTCACAGCGCGTCCCAGTGGCCAAAGAAAGATGGCTAATGTGTGTGTTCGATTGAGCGAAATGCTTTGAAAGCGGTTCGCGCGTCTTCCGACTGGTGCCTTCCGACGTGCCAGCCGTCGAGTTGCGTGGGAGTGCGAGGGCCCGTTCAACGCTGCTTGCAGCTTTAATTATTTTTATTAGGGCCCGAGCACGCACTGTGTGCGAGGCCCTATTGTATTTCAAATGTTTATTATTTTTAGGGCCCGAGCACGCACTGTGTGCGAGGCCCTATTGTTTTTCAAATGTTTATTATTTTTTTTTTATTATTATTTTTATTTTTTTTATTTTTTTTCCTAAAGTAAATTCGCATTTTCGACTGCCTATATGTACTCAAAAAGTTTCGAAATTTTGCCTACCCCCCCAAAGTGGGGCGTAAATTGACATATTTTGGGGGTCTCACACATGGACGAACAAAAATGGCTCTACGGCGCCACCTACGTTTCGGTTGTCGGAGGAGCCCCTCGACACGGTTTCATCCACGTGTACGAAACTTAGCGGGAGTATGTAACATCCCAGGCCGCACAAAAAAGTCTCTTGGTGACCCGGGCTACGGCGAAGCGTACGGCGGGGCACTTTGTTTCAAAGTTGGCGTTTTCGTGTTTTTGGGGTCATTTTCAGGGGTCGTATTTGAACAAACTCCTCCTACAGCTTTCATCCTATCTGTTTGAAACTTGGCGTGTGTGTTCTTAAGGCCTCGACCATGAAAAGTTATCAAAATCGTGAGGTTCAGATTTACTGCGTCAGAGGGGCGGGGCCACGAAATTTGGCGTTTTGGCGTGAAATTTCGACGTGCTATAACTTTGCCAAAAATACTCCAACCTTCATCAAACTTCTGATATATAATCACAGTCTGGCCTAGAATACATTTCCATAAAAATATTTGGAGATTTTCACAGCGCCTCCTACTGGCGACAGAAAAGACCACTTTTACGAAATGACGTCCAGCTCGCAAAATATTGACCATATCCACCTCAAATTAGTTGGAGATGTTGTCAAGGCCTTGGTCTTGACATCTGAGAAAGAATTTCAACGTTAGATCAAAGGGCGTAGCCGTGACGGCGCGTCAAAGTCAAGCGTGCCGATTTTTTTCGACGAAAAATGGAACTCCATTGACTTTTTGGCTGTCTTTCAGGCAAAAGTGTTGGGCTTTCAGATACTTTGTCAGAGCTGTCTGAAACTTCTTGTGGTAATTAAGAGCAATATTATGCAAAATTCGGCTGCATAATTAATTAGGGGGCGGGGCGAAACCGCTCTATAGCGCCCCCTTGAATTTTTCTTTGACGCAGCCCCACCACAGCTTTGGACACAGAATTATGAAACCTTAGCCGAATTGCAGATGAAGGCATGACCTACAAAAAAGTCTCTTGGAGAAATGGGCTAAAATGATCAGGAAGCGAGATATTTAGGCATGAAAATCACCATTTTTGCTGTTTTGGCCGGTTGAGAAGGGGTCATATTTGAACGAACTCCTCCTAGGGATTTTGTCCAATTGACTTCAAACTTGGTAGTTACGTTCATATAGACTTCCTGACTAAAAGTTATCAAAATCATGAGTTTCGATGAAACGGCCGTGGCCGTGGCACTCCGTCAAATTTGACCCTTTGATACGACCTCCAAACTCCATTTGCTTTTTGGCTGTTTTATACGGCAAAGGCGGTGTTGCTTTCATATATTTCGTCAGACCTGTCTGAAACTTCTTGTGGTTGTTAAGACCGATATTATGCATCTTTCGGCTGCATAAAAAACCTAGGGGCGGGGGGGAACTTTTTCCCACAGCGCCCCCTTGAACTTTTCTTTCAGGCAGCCCCGCCACAGTTTTAGACACAGAGTGATGAAACCTCATCTGAATTGTAGAGCATGGCAAGACGTACAAAAAAGTCTCTTGGAGCAATGGCCTAAAATGAACAGGAAGCGAGATATTTGAGGATGAAAATCACCATTATTTGGGCCCGAGCAAAAAACCATTGTTTTTCGTTTGGACGTTTTCTTCTCCTAAATGAATCGCATTTTCGACGGCCTATATGTACTCGAAAAGTTGCGAAAATTTGCCTACCCCCCCAAAGTCGGGCGTAAAATTACGTATTTTGGGGGTCTCGCACGTGGACGTATAAAAATGGCTCTACGGCGCCACCTACGTTTCAGTTGTCGGAGGAGCCCCTCGACACGCTTTGATCCGCGTGTACGAAATTTAGCGGGAGTATGTAAAGTACTGAGACGCACAAAAAAGCCTCTTGGTGACCTGGGCTATCGCCAAGCGTACGGCGTGCACTTTGTTTCAAAGTTGGCGTTTTCGTGGTTTTGGGCTCATTTTCGGGGGTCGTATTTGAACGAACTCCTCCTAGAGCTTTCATCCTATCTGTTTGAAACTTGCCGTGTGTGTTCTTGAGGCCTCGGCCATGAAAAGTTATCAAAGCGCGAGTTCCGGATTTACTGCGTCAGAGGGGCGGGGCCACGAATTTTGGGGTTTTACCATGAAATTTCCACGTGCTATAACTTTGCGAAAAACACTACAATCTCCCCCAAACCTCTGATGTATAACGGCAGTCTGGCCTAGAATACATTTCCATAAAAATATTTGCTGATTTTTCACAGCGCCTCCAGTGGCCAAAGAAAAGATGGCTAATGTGTGTGTTCGATTGAGCGAAATGCTTTGAAGCGGTTCGCGCGTCTTCCGACTGGTGCCTTCCGACGTGCCAGCCTTCGAGTTGCGTGGGGAGTGCGAGGGCCCGTTCAACGCTGCTTGCAGCTTTAATTTTTTTTTATTCTTCTCCTTTTTCTTATCTTCCTAAGTAAAATCGCATTTTCGACTGTCTATATGTACTCGAAAAGTTGCGAAAATTTGCCTACCCCCCCAAAGTCGGGTGTAAAATTACGTATTTGGGGGTCTCGCACATGGATGACCAAAAATGGCTCTACGGCGCCACCTAGGTTTCGGTTTTCGGAGTAGCCCCCCGGACACGGTTTCATCCACGTGTACGAAATTTAGCGGGATTATGTAAGATACCGAGCCGCACAAAAAAGTCTCTTGGTGATCCGGGCTATCGCGAAGCGTACGGCGACCATTTTGTTTCAAATTTGCTGTTTTTGTGTTTTTGGGGTCATTTTCAGGGGTCGTATTTTAACGAACTCCTCCTAGAGCTTTCATCCTATTTGTTTGAAACTTGGCGTGTGTGTTCTTGAGGCCCCGACCATGAAAAGTTATCAAAATCGTGAGGTTCAGATATACTGCGTCAGAAGGGCGGGGCCACGAAATTTGGCGTTTTGGCGTGAATTTTCGACGTGCTATAACTTTGCCAAAAATACTCCAACCTTCATCAAACTTCTGATATATAATCACAGTCTGGCCTAGAATACATTTCCATAAAAATATTTGGAGAATTTCACAGCGCCTCCTAGTGGCGACAGAAAAGACCACTTTTACGAAATGACGTCCAGCTCGCAAAATATTGACCATATCCACCTCAAACTAGGTGTAGATGTTGTCAAGGCCTTGGTCTTGACATCTGAGAAAGAATTTCAACGTTAATCAGAGGGCGTGGCCGTGACGGCGCGTCAAAGTCAAGCGTGCCGATTTTTTCGACGAAAAATGGAACTCCATTGACTTTTTGGCTGTGTTTCAGGCAAAAGTGTTGGGCTTTTAAATACTTTGTCAGAGCTGTCTGAAACTTCTTGTGGTAAATAAGAGCAACTATTATGCAAAATTCGGCTGCATAATTAATTAGGGGGCGGGGCAAAATCGCTCTATAGCGCCCCCTTGAAAATTTCTTTGACGCAGCCCCACCACAGCTTTGGACACAGAATTATGAAACCTTAGCCGAATTGCAGATGAAGGCATGACCTACAAAAAAGTCTCTTGGAGAAATGGGCTAAAATTATCAGGAAGCGAGATATTTAGGCATGAAAATCACCATTTTTGCTGTTTTGGCCGGTTGAGAAGGGTTCATATTTGAACGAACTCCTCCTAGGGATTTTGTCCAATTGACTTCAAACTTGGTAGTTACGTTCATATAGACTTCCTGACTAAAAGTTATCAAAATCATGAGTTTCGATGAAACGGCGTGGCCGTGGCACTCCAGTCAAATTTGACCCTTTGATACGACCTCCAAACTCCATTTGCTTTTTGGCTGTTTTATACGGCAAAGGCGGTGTTGCTTTCATATATTTCGTCAGACCTGTCTGAAACTTCTTGTGGTTGTTAAGACCGATATTATGCATCTTTCGGCTGCATAAAAAACCTAGGGGCGGGGGGGAACTTTTTCCCACAGCGCCCCCTTGAACTTTTCTTTCAGGCAGCCCCGCCACAGTTTTAGACACAGAGTGATGAAACCTCATCTGAATTGTAGAGCATGGCAAGACGTACAAAAAAGTCTCTTGGAGCAATGGCCTAAAATGAACAGGAAGCGAGATATTTGAGGATGAAAATCACCATTATTTGGGCCCGAGCAAAAAACCATTGTTTTTCGTTTGGACGTTTTCTTCTCCTAAATGAATCGCATTTTCGACGGCCTATATGTACTCGAAAAGTTGCGAAAATTTGCCTACCCCCCCAAAGTCGGGCGTAAAATTACGTATTTTGGGGGTCTCGCACGTGGACGTATAAAAATGGCTCTACGGCGCCACCTACGTTTCAGTTGTCGGAGGAGCCCCTCGACACGCTTTGATCCGCGTGTACGAAATTTAGCGGGAGTATGTAAAGTACTGAGACGCACAAAAAAGCCTCTTGGTGACCTGGGCTATCGCCAAGCGTACGGCGTGCACTTTGTTTCAAAGTTGGCGTTTTCGTGGTTTTGGGCTCATTTTCGGGGGTCGTATTTGAACGAACTCCTCCTAGAGCTTTCATCCTATCTGTTTGAAACTTGCCGTGTGTGTTCTTAAGGCCTCGACCATGAAAAGTTATCAAAATCGTGAGTTCCGGATTTACTGCGTCAGAGGGGCGGGGCCACGAATTTTGGGGTTTTACCATGAAATTTCCACGTGCTATAACTTTGCGAAAAACACTACAATCTCCCCCAAACCTCTGATGTATAACGGCAGTCTGGCCTAGAATACATTTCCATAAAAATATTTGCTGATTTTCACAGCGCCTCCCAGTGGCCAAAGAAAAGATGGCTAATGTGTGTGTTCGATTGAGCGAAATGCTTTGAAAGCGGTTCGCGCGTCTTCCGACTGGTGCCTTCCGACGTGCCAGCCGTCGAGTTGCGTGGGAGTGCGAGGGCCCGTTCAACGCTGCTTGCAGCTTTAATTTCTTATATTATTTTTCTTTTCTTAGTCAAGTAAATCGCATTTTAGACTGCCTATATGTACTCGAAAGTTGCGAAAATTTGCCTACCCCCCCAAAGTCGGGCGTAAAATTTACGTATTTTGGGGGTCTCAGCACATGGACGAACAAAAATGGCTCTACGGCGCCACCTACGTTTCGGTTGTCGGAGGAGCCCCCTCGACACGGTTTCATCCACGTGTACGAAATTTAGCGGGAGTATGTAACATCCCAGGCCGCACAAAAAAGTCTCTTGGTGACCCGGGCTACGGCGAAGCGTACGGCGGGCACTTTGTTTCAAAGTTGGCGTTTTCGTGTTTTTGGGGTCATTTTCAGGGGTCGTATTTGAACGAACTCCTCCTACAGCTTTCATCCTATCTGTTTGAAACTTGGCGTGTGTGTTCTTAAGGCCTCGACCATGAAAAGTTATCAAAATCGTGAGGTTCAGATTTACTGCGTCAGAGGGGCGGGGCCACGAAATTTGGCGTTTTGGCGTGAAATTTCGACGTGCTATAACTTTGCCAAAAATACTCCAACCTTCATCAAACTTCTGATATATAATCACAGTCTGGCCTAGAATACATTTCCATAAAAATATTTGGAGAATTTCACAGCGCCTCCTAGTGGCGACAGAAAAGACCACTTTTACGAAATGACGTCCAGCTCGCAAAATATTGACCATATCCACCTCAAACTAGGTGTAGATGTTGTCAAGGCCTTGGTCTTGACATCTGAGAAAGAATTTCAACGTTAGATCAAGAGGGCGTAGGCCGTGACGGCGCGTCAAAGTCAAGCGTGCCGATTTTTTCGACGAAAAATGGAACTCCATTGACTTTTTGGCTGTGTTTCAGGCAAAAGTGTTGGGCTTTCAATACTTTGTCAGAGCTGTCTGAAACTTCTTGTGGTAAATAAGAGCAACATTATGCAAAATTCGGCTGCATAATTAATTAGGGGGCGGGGCAAAATCGCTCTATAGCGCCCCCTTGAAAATTTCTTTGACGCAGCCCCACCACAGCTTTGGACACAGAATTATGAAACCTTAGCCGAATTGCAGATGAAGGCATGACCTACAAAAAAGTCTCTTGGAGAAATGGGCTAAAATTATCAGGAAGCGAGATATTTAGGCATGAAAATCACCATTTTTGCTGTTTTGGCCGGTTGAGAAGGGGTCATATTTGAACGAACTCCTCCCTAGGGATTTTGTCCAATTGACTTCAAACTTGGTAGTTACGTTCATATAGACTTCCTGACTAAAAGTTATCAAAATCATGAGTTTCGATGAAACGGCGTGGCCGTGGCACTCCGTCAAATTTGACCCTTTGATACGACCTCCAAACTCCATTTGCTTTTTGGCTGTTTTATACGGCAAAGGCGGTGTTGCTTTCATATATTTCGTCAGACCTGTCTGAAACTTCTTGTGGTTGTTAAGACCGATATTATGCATCTTTCGGCTGCATAAAAAACCTAGGGGCGGGGGGGAACTTTTTCCCACAGCGCCCCCTTGAACTTTTCTTTCAGGCAGCCCCGCCACAGTTTTAGACACAGAGTGATGAAACCTCATCTGAATTGTAGAGCATGGCAAGACGTACAAAAAAGTCTCTTGGAGCAATGGCCTAAAATGAACAGGAAGCGAGATATTTGAGGATGAAAATCACCATTATTTGGGCCCGAGCAAAAAACCATTGTTTTTCGTTTGGACGTTTTCTTCTCCTAAATGAATCGCATTTTCGACGGCCTATATGTACTCGAAAAGTTGCGAAAATTTGCCTACCCCCCCAAAGTCGGGCGTAAAATTACGTATTTTGGGGGTCTCGCACGTGGACGTATAAAAATGGCTCTACGGCGCCACCTACGTTTCAGTTGTCGGAGGAGCCCCTCGACACGCTTTGATCCGCGTGTACGAAATTTAGCGGGAGTATGTAAAGTACTGAGACGCACAAAAAAGCCTCTTGGTGACCTGGGCTATCGCCAAGCGTACGGCGTGCACTTTGTTTCAAAGTTGGCGTTTTCGTGGTTTTGGGCTCATTTTCGGGGGTCGTATTTGAACGAACTCCTCCTAGAGCTTTCATCCTATCTGTTTGAAACTTGCCGTGTGTGTTCTTAAGGCCTCGACCATGAAAAGTTATCAAAATCGTGAGTTCCGGATTTACTGCGTCAGAGGGGCGGGGCCACGAATTTTGGGGTTTTACCATGAAATTTCCACGTGCTATAACTTTGCGAAAAACACTACAATCTCCCCCAAACCTCTGATGTATAACGGCAGTCTGGCCTAGAATACATTTCCATAAAAATATTTGCTGATTTTCACAGCGCCTCCCAGTGGCCAAAGAAAAGATGGCTAATGTGTGTGTTCGATTGAGCGAAATGCTTTGAAAGCGGTTCGCGCGTCTTCCGACTGGTGCCTTCCGACGTGCCAGCCGTCGAGTTGCGTGGGAGTGCGAGGGCCCGTTCAACGCTGCTTGCAGCTTTAATTATTATTATTTTTCTTTTTTTCCTAAAGTAAAATCGCATTTTTGACTGCCTATATGTACTCGAAAAGTTGCGAAAATTTGCCTACCCCCCCAAAGTGGGGCGTAAAATTACGTATTTTGGGGGTCTCAGCACATGGACGAACAAAAATGGCTCTACGGCGCCACCTACGTTTCGGTTGTCGGAGGAGCCCCTCGACACGGTTTCATCCACGTGTACGAAATTTAGCGGGAGTATGTAACATCCCAGGCCGCACAAAAAAGTCTCTTGGTGACCCGGGCTACGGCGAAGCGTACGGCGGGCACTTTGTTTCAAAGTTGGCGTTTTCGTGTTTTTGGGGTCATTTTCAGGGGTCGTATTTGAACGAACTCCTCCTACAGCTTTCATCCTATCTGTTTGAAACTTGGCGTGTGTGTTCTTAAGGCCTCGACCATGAAAAGTTATCAAAATCGTGAGGTTCAGATTTACTGCGTCAGAGGGGCGGGGCCACGAAATTTGGCGTTTTGGCGTGAAATTTCGACGTGCTATAACTTTGCCAAAAATACTCCAACCTTCATCAAACTTCTGATATATAATCACAGTCTGGCCTAGAATACATTTCCATAAAAATATTTGGAGAATTTCACAGCGCCTCCTAGTGGCGACAGAAAAGACCACTTTTACGAAATGACGTCCAGCTCGCAAAATATTGACCATATCCACCTCAAACTAGGTGGAGATGTTGTCAAGGCCTTGGTCTTGACATCTGAGAAAGAATTTCAACGTTAGATCAAAGGGCGTAGCCGTGACGGCGCGTCAAAGTCAAGCGTGCCGATTTTTTCGACGAAAAATGGAACTCCATTGACTTTTTGGCTGTGTTTCAGGCAAAAGTGTTGGGCTTTCAGATACTTTGTCAGAGCTGTCTGAAACTTCTTGTGGTAAATAAGAGCAACATTATGCAAAATTCGGCTGCATAATTAATTAGGGGGCGGGGCAAAATCGCTCTATAGCGCCCCCTTGAAAATTTCTTTGACGCAGCCCCACCACAGCTTTGGACACAGAATTATGAAACCTTAGCCGAATTGCAGATGAAGGCATGACCTACAAAAAAGTCTCTTGGAGAAATGGGCTAAAATTATCAGGAAGCGAGATATTTAGGCATGAAAATCACCATTTTTGCTGTTTTGGCCGGTTGAGAAGGGGTCATATTTGAACGAACTCCTCCCAGGGATTTTGTCCAATTGACTTCAAACTTGGTAGTTACGTTCATATAGACTTCCTGACTAAAAGTTATCAAAATCATGAGTTTCGATGAAACGGCGTGGCCGTGGCACTCCGTCAAATTTGACCCTTTGATACGACCTCCAAACTCCATTTGCTTTTTGGCTGTTTTATACGGCAAAGGCGGTGTTGCTTTCATATATTTCGTCAGACCTGTCTGAAACTTCTTGTGGTTGTTAAGACCGATATTATGCATCTTTCGGCTGCATAAAAAACCTAGGGGCGGGGGGGAACTTTTTCCCACAGCGCCCCCTTGAACTTTTCTTTCAGGCAGCCCCGCCACAGTTTTAGACACAGAGTGATGAAACCTCATCTGAATTGTAGAGCATGGCAAGACGTACAAAAAAGTCTCTTGGAGCAATGGCCTAAAATGAACAGGAAGCGAGATATTTGAGGATGAAAATCACCATTATTTGGGCCCGAGCAAAAAACCATTGTTTTTCGTTTGGACGTTTTCTTCTCCTAAATGAATCGCATTTTCGACGGCCTATATGTACTCGAAAAGTTGCGAAAATTTGCCTACCCCCCCAAAGTCGGGCGTAAAATTACGTATTTTGGGGGTCTCGCACGTGGACGTATAAAAATGGCTCTACGGCGCCACCTACGTTTCAGGTTGTCGGAGGAGCCCCTCGACACGCTTTGATCCGCGTGTACGAAATTTAGCGGGAGTATGTAAAGTACTGAGACGCACAAAAAAGCCTCTTGGTGACCTGGGCTATCGCCAAGCGTACGGCGTGCACTTTGTTTCAAAGTTGGCGTTTTCGTGGTTTTGGGCTCATTTTCGGGGGTCGTATTTGAACGAACTCCTCCTAGAGCTTTCATCCTATCTGTTTGAAACTTGCCGTGTGTGTTCTTAAGGCCTCGACCATGAAAAGTTATCAAAATCGTGAGTTCCGGATTTACTGCGTCAGAGGGGCGGGGCCACGAATTTTGGGGTTTTACCATGAAATTTCCACGTGCTATAACTTTGCGAAAAACACTACAATCTCCCCCAAACCTCTGATGTATAACGGCAGTCTGGCCTAGAATACATTTCCATAAAAATATTTGCTGATTTTCACAGCGCCTCCCAGTGGCCAAAGAAAAGATGGCTAATGTGTGTGTTCGATTGAGCGAAATGCTTTGAAAGCGGTTCGCGCGTCTTCCGACTGGTGCCTTCCGACGTGCCAGCCGTCGAGTTGCGTGGGAGTGCGAGGGCCCGTTCAACGCTGCTTGCAGCTTTATTTTTAGGGCCCGAGCACGCACTGTGTGCGAGGCCCTATTGTTTTCAAATGTTTATTATTTTTTTATTATTTTTTTCTTTTTCTTCTCCAAGTAAATCGCATTTTCGACTGCCTATATGTACTCGAAAAGTTGGGAAAATTTGCCTACCCCCCCAAAGTCGGGGCGTAAAATTACGTATTTTGGGGGGTCTCGCACATGGACGGATAAAAATGGCTCTACGGCGCCACCTATGTTTCGGTTGTCGGAGGAGCCCCTCGGACACGGTTCATCCACGTGTACGAAATTTAGCGGGAGTATGTAACATCCCAGGCCGCACAAAAAAGTCTCTTGGTGACCCGGCTACAGGCGAAGCGTACGGCGGGCACTTTGTTTCAAAGTTGGCGTTTTCGTGTTTTTGGGGTCATTTTCAGGGGTCGTATTTGAACAAACTCCTCCTACAGCTTTCATCCTATCTGTTTGAAACTTGGCGTGTGTGTTCTTAAGGCCTCGACCATGAAAAGTTATCAAAATCGTGAGGTTCAGATTTACTGCGTCAGAGGGGCGGGGCCACGAAATTTGGCGTTTTGGCGTGAAATTTCGACGTGCTATAACTTTGCCAAAAATACTCCAACCTTCATCAAACTTCTGATATATAATCACAGTCTGGCCTAGAATACATTTCCATAAAAATATTTGGAGAATTTCACAGCGCCTCCTAGTGGCGACAGAAAAGACCACTTTTACGAAATGACGTCCAGCTCGCAAAATATTGACCATATCCACCTCAAACTAGGTGTAGATGTTGTCAAGGCCTTGGTCTTGACATCTGAGAAAGAATTTCAACGTTAGATCAGAGGGCGTAGCCGTGACGGCGCGTCAAAGTCAAGCGTGCCGATTTTTTCGACGAAAAATGGAACTCCATTGACTTTTTGGCTGTGTTTCAGGCAAAAGTGTTGGGCTTTTAAATACTTTGTCAGAGCTGTCTGAAACTTCTTGTGGTAAATAAGAGCAACATTATGCAAAATTCGGCTGCATAATTAATTAGGGGGCGGGGCAAAATCGCTCTATAGCGCCCCCTTGAAAATTTCTTTGACGCAGCCCCACCACAGCTTTGGACACAGAATTATGAAACCTTAGCCGAATTGCAGATGAAGGCATGACCTACAAAAAAGTCTCTTGGAGAAATGGGCTAAAATTATCAGGAAGCGAGATATTTAGGCATGAAAATCACCATTTTTGCTGTTTTGGCCGGTTGAGAAGGGATCATATTTGAACGAACTCCTCCCAGGGATTTTGTCCAATTGACTTCAAACTTGGTAGTTACGTTCATATAGACTTCCTGACTAAAAGTTATCAAAATCATGAGTTTCGATGAAACGCCGTGGCCGTGGCACTCCGTCAAATTTGACCCTTTGATACGACCTCCAAACTCCATTTGCTTTTTGGCTGTTTTATACGGCAAAGGCGGTGTTGCTTTCATATATTTCGTCAGACCTGTCTGAAACTTCTTGTGGTTGTTAAGACCGATATTATGCATCTTTCGGCTGCATAAAAAACCTAGGGGCGGGGGGGAACTTTTTCCCACAGCGCCCCCTTGAACTTTTCTTTCAGGCAGCCCCGCCACAGTTTTAGACACAGAGTGATGAAACCTCATCTGAATTGTAGAGCATGGCAAGACGTACAAAAAAGTCTCTTGGAGCAATGGCCTAAAATGAACAGGAAGCGAGATATTTGAGGATGAAAATCACCATTATTTGGGCCCGAGCAAAAAACCATTGTTTTTCGTTTGGACGTTTTCTTCTCCTAAATGAATCGCATTTTCGACGGCCTATATGTACTCGAAAAGTTGCGAAAATTTGCCTACCCCCCCAAAGTCGGGCGTAAAATTACGTATTTTGGGGGTCTCGCACGTGGACGTATAAAAATGGCTCTACGGCGCCACCTACGTTTCAGTTGTCGGAGGAGCCCCTCGACACGCTTTGATCCGCGTGTACGAAATTTAGCGGGAGTATGTAAAGTACTGAGACGCACAAAAAAGCCTCTTGGTGACCTGGGCTATCGCCAAGCGTACGGCGTGCACTTTGTTTCAAAGTTGGCGTTTTCGTGGTTTTGGGCTCATTTTCGGGGGTCGTATTTGAACGAACTCCTCCTAGAGCTTTCATCCTATCTGTTTGAAACTTGCCGTGTGTGTTCTTAAGGCCTCGACCATGAAAAGTTATCAAAATCGTGAGTTCCGGATTTACTGCGTCAGAGGGGCGGGGCCACGAATTTTGGGGTTTTACCATGAAATTTCCACGTGCTATAACTTTGCGAAAAACACTACAATCTCCCCCAAACCTCTGATGTATAACGGCAGTCTGGCCTAGAATACATTTCCATAAAAATATTTGCTGATTTTCACAGCGCCTCCCAGTGGCCAAAGAAAAGATGGCTAATGTGTGTGTTCGATTGAGCGAAATGCTTTGAAAGCGGTTCGCGCGTCTTCCGACTGGTGCCTTCCGACGTGCCAGCCGTCGAGTTGCGTGGGAGTGCGAGGGCCCGTTCAACGCTGCTTGCAGCTTTAATTTTTATTTTTTTCTTTTTCTTCCTAAAGTAAATCGCATTTTCGACTGCCTATATGTACTCGAAAAGTTGCGAAAATTTGCCTACCCCCCCAAAGTCGGGCGTAAAATTACGTATTTTGGGGGTCTCACACATGGACGAACAAAAATGGCTCTACGGCGCCACCTACGTTTCGGTTTTCGGAGAAGCCCCCGGACACGGTTTCATCCACGTGTACGAAATTTAGCGGGAGTATGTAACATCCCAGGCCGCACAAAAAAGTCTCTTGGTGACCCGGGCTACGGCGAAGCGTACGGCGGGCACTTTGTTTCAAAGTTGGCGTTTTCGTGTTTTTGGGGTCATTTTCAGGGGTCGTATTTGAACGAACTCCTCCTACAGCTTTCATCCTATCTGTTTGAAACTTGGCGTGTGTGTTCTTAAGGCCTCGACCATGAAAAGTTATCAAAATCGTGAGGTTCAGATTTACTGCGTCAGAGGGGCGGGGCCACGAAATTTGGCGTTTTGGCGTGAAATTTCGACGTGCTATAACTTTGCCAAAAATACTCCAACCTTCATCAAACTTCTGATATATAATCACAGTCTGGCCTAGAATACATTTCCATAAAAATATTTGGAGAATTTCACAGCGCCTCCTAGTGGCGACAGAAAAGACCACTTTTACGAAATGACGTCCAGCTCGCAAAATATTGACCATATCCACCTCAAACTAGGTGTAGATGTTGTCAAGGCCTTGGTCTTGACATCTGAGAAAGAATTTCAACGTTAGATCAGAGGGCGTAGCCGTGACGGCGCGTCAAAGTCAAGCGTGCCGATTTTTTCGACGAAAAATGGAACTCCATTGACTTTTTGGCTGTGTTTCAGGCAAAAGTGTTGGGCTTTTAAATACTTTGTCAGAGCTGTCTGAAACTTCTTGTGGTAAATAAGAGCAACATTATGCAAAATTCGGCTGCATAATTAATTAGGGGGCGGGGCAAAATCGCTCTATAGCGCCCCCTTGAAAATTTCTTTGACGCAGCCCCACCACAGCTTTGGACACAGAATTATGAAACCTTAGCCGAATTGCAGATGAAGGCATGACCTACAAAAAAGTCTCTTGGAGAAATGGGCTAAAATTATCAGGAAGCGAGATATTTAGGCATGAAAATCACCATTTTTGCTGTTTTGGCCGGTTGAGAAGGGATCATATTTGAACGAACTCCTCCCAGGGATTTTGTCCAATTGACTTCAAACTTGGTAGTTACGTTCATATAGACTTCCTGACTAAAAGTTATCAAAATCATGAGTTTCGATGAAACGGCCGTGGCCGTGGCACTCCGTCAAATTTGACCCTTTGATACGACCTCCAAACTCCATTTGCTTTTTGGCTGTTTTATACGGCAAAGGCGGTGTTGCTTTCATATATTTCGTCAGACCTGTCTGAAACTTCTTGTGGTTGTTAAGACCGATATTATGCATCTTTCGGCTGCATAAAAAACCTAGGGGCGGGGGGGAACTTTTTCCCACAGCGCCCCCTTGAACTTTTCTTTCAGGCAGCCCCGCCACAGTTTTAGACACAGAGTGATGAAACCTCATCTGAATTGTAGAGCATGGCAAGACGTACAAAAAAGTCTCTTGGAGCAATGGCCTAAAATGAACAGGAAGCGAGATATTTGAGGATGAAAATCACCATTATTTGGGCCCGAGCAAAAAACCATTGTTTTTCGTTTGGACGTTTTCTTCTCCTAAATGAATCGCATTTTCGACGGCCTATATGTACTCGAAAAGTTGCGAAAATTTGCCTACCCCCCCAAAGTCGGGCGTAAAATTACGTATTTTGGGGGTCTCGCACGTGGACGTATAAAAATGGCTCTACGGCGCCACCTACGTTTCAGGTTGTCGGAGGAGCCCCTCGACACGCTTTGATCCGCGTGTACGAAATTTAGCGGGAGTATGTAAAGTACTGAGACGCACAAAAAAGCCTCTTGGTGACCTGGGCTATCGCCAAGCGTACGGCGTGCACTTTGTTTCAAAGTTGGCGTTTTCGTGGTTTTGGGCTCATTTTCGGGGGTCGTATTTGAACGAACTCCTCCTAGAGCTTTCATCCTATCTGTTTGAAACTTGCCGTGTGTGTTCTTAAGGCCTCGACCATGAAAAGTTATCAAAATCGTGAGTTCCGGATTTACTGCGTCAGAGGGGCGGGGCCACGAATTTTGGGGTTTTACCATGAAATTTCCACGTGCTATAACTTTGCGAAAAACACTACAATCTCCCCCAAACCTCTGATGTATAACGGCAGTCTGGCCTAGAATACATTTCCATAAAAATATTTGCTGATTTTCACAGCGCCTCCCAGTGGCCAAAGAAAAGATGGCTAATGTGTGTGTTCGATTGAGCGAAATGCTTTGAAAGCGGTTCGCGCGTCTTCCGACTGGTGCCTTCCGACGTGCCAGCCGTCGAGTTGCGTGGGAGTGCGAGGGCCCGTTCAACGCTGCTTGCAGCTTTAATTTTTTATTATTCTTCTTTTTCTTCCTAAAAGTAAATCGCATTTTCGACTGCCTATATGTACTCGAAAAGTTGCGAAAATTTGCCTACCCCCCCAAAGTGGGGCGTAAATTACGTATTTTGGGGGTCTCACACATGGACGAACAAAAATGGCTCTACGGCGCCACCTACGTTTCGGTTGTCGGAGGAGCCCCTCGACACGGTTTCATCCACGTGTACGAAATTTAGCGGGAGTATGTAACATCCCAGGCCGCACAAAAAAGTCTCTTGGTGACCCGGGCTACGGCGAAGCGTACGGCGGGCACTTTGTTTCAAAGTTGGCGTTTTCGTGTTTTTGGGGTCATTTTCAGGGGTCGTATTTGAACGAACTCCTCCTACAGCTTTCATCCTATCTGTTTGAAACTTGGCGTGTGTGTTCTTAAGGCCTCGACCATGAAAAGTTATCAAAATCGTGAGGTTCAGATTTACTGCGTCAGAGGGGCGGGGCCACGAAATTTGGCGTTTTGGCGTGAAATTTCGACGTGCTATAACTTTGCCAAAAATACTCCAACCTTCATCAAACTTCTGATATATAATCACAGTCTGGCCTAGAATACATTTCCATAAAAATATTTGGAGAATTTCACAGCGCCTCCTAGTGGCGACAGAAAAGACCACTTTTACGAAATGACGTCCAGCTCGCAAAATATTGACCATATCCACCTCAAACTAGGTGTAGATGTTGTCAAGGCCTTGGTCTTGACATCTGAGAAAGAATTTCAACGTTTCATCAGAGGGCGTGGCCGTGACGGCGCGTCAAAGTCAAGCGTGCCGATTTTTTCGACGAAAAATGGAACTCCATTGACTTTTTGGCTGTGTTTCAGGCAAAAGTGTTGGGCTTTTAAATACTTTGTCAGAGCTGTCTGAAACTTCTTGTGGTAAATAAGAGCAACATTATGCAAAATTCGGCTGCATAATTAATTAGGGGGCGGGGCAAAATCGCTCTATAGCGCCCCCTTGAAAATTTCTTTGACGCAGCCCCACCACAGCTTTGGACACAGAATTATGAAACCTTAGCCGAATTGCAGATGAAGGCATGACCTACAAAAAAGTCTCTTGGAGAAATGGGCTAAAATTATCAGGAAGCGAGATATTTAGGCATGAAAATCACCATTTTTGCTGTTTTGGCCGGTTGAGAAGGGATCATATTTGAACGAACTCCTCCTAGGGATTTTGTCCAATTGACTTCAAACTTGGTAGTTACGTTCATATAGACTTCCTGACTAAAAGTTATCAAAATCATGAGTTTCGATGAAACGGCGTGGCCGTGGCACTCCGTCAAATTTGACCCTTTGATACGACCTCCAAACTCCATTTGCTTTTTGGCTGTTTTATACGGCAAAGGCGGTGTTGCTTTCATATATTTCGTCAGACCTGTCTGAAACTTCTTGTGGTTGTTAAGACCGATATTATGCATCTTTCGGCTGCATAAAAAACTTAGGGGCGGGGGGGAACTTTTTCCCACAGCGCCCCCTTGAACTTTTCTTTCAGGCAGCCCCGCCACAGTTTTAGACACAGAGTGATGAAACCTCATCTGAATTGTAGAGCATGGCAAGACGTACAAAAAAGTCTCTTGGAGCAATGGCCTAAAATGAACAGGAAGCGAGATATTTGAGGATGAAAATCACCATTATTTGGGCCCGAGCAAAAAACCATTGTTTTTCGTTTGGACGTTTTCTTCTCCTAAATGAATCGCATTTTCGACGGCCTATATGTACTCGAAAAGTTGCGAAAATTTGCCTACCCCCCCAAAGTCGGGCGTAAAATTACGTATTTTGGGGGTCTCGCACGTGGACGTATAAAAATGGCTCTACGGCGCCACCTACGTTTCAGTTGTCGGAGGAGCCCCTCGACACGCTTTGATCCGCGTGTACGAAATTTAGCGGGAGTATGTAAAGTACTGAGACGCACAAAAAAGCCTCTTGGTGACCTGGGCTATCGCCAAGCGTACGGCGTGCACTTTGTTTCAAAGTTGGCGTTTTCGTGGTTTTGGGCTCATTTTCGGGGGTCGTATTTGAACGAACTCCTCCTAGAGCTTTCATCCTATCTGTTTGAAACTTGCCGTGTGTGTTCTTAAGGCCTCGACCATGAAAAGTTATCAAAATCGTGAGTTCCGGATTTACTGCGTCAGAGGGGCGGGGCCACGAATTTTGGGGTTTTACCATGAAATTTCCACGTGCTATAACTTTGCGAAAAACACTACAATCTCCCCCAAACCTCTGATGTATAACGGCAGTCTGGCCTAGAATACATTTCCATAAAAATATTTGCTGATTTTCACAGCGCCTCCCAGTGGCCAAAGAAAAGATGGCTAATGTGTGTGTTCGATTGAGCGAAATGCTTTGAAAGCGGTTCGCGCGTCTTCCGACTGGTGCCTTCCGACGTGCCAGCCGTCGAGTTGCGTGGGAGTGCGAGGGCCCGTTCAACGCTGCTTGCAGCTTTAATTTTTATTCTTTTTCTTAGTCAAGTAAATCGCATTTTCGACTGCCTATATGTACTCGAAAAGTTGCGAAAATTTGCCTACCCCCCCAAAGTGGGGCGTAAATTACGTATTTTGGGGGTCTCACACATGGACGAACAAAAATGGCTCTACGGCGCCACCTACGTTTCGGTTTTCGGAGAAGCCCCCGGACACGGTTTCATCCACGTGTACGAAATTTAGCGGGAGTATGTAACATCCCAGGCCGCACAAAAAAGTCTCTTGGTGACCCGGGCTACGGCGAAGCGTACGGCGGGCACTTTGTTTCAAAGTTGGCGTTTTCGTGTTTTTGGGGTCATTTTCAGGGGTCGTATTTGAACGAACTCCTCCTACAGCTTTCATCCTATCTGTTTGAAACTTGGCGTGTGTGTTCTTAAGGCCTCGACCATGAAAAGTTATCAAAATCGTGAGGTTCAGATTTACTGCGTCAGAGGGGCGGGGCCACGAAATTTGGCGTTTTGGCGTGAAATTTCGACGTGCTATAACTTTGCCAAAAATACTCCAACCTTCATCAAACTTCTGATATATAATCACAGTCTGGCCTAGAATACATTTCCATAAAAATATTTGGAGAATTTCACAGCGCCTCCTAGTGGCGACAGAAAAGACCACTTTTACGAAATGACGTCCAGCTCGCAAAATATTGACCATATCCACCTCAAACTAGGTGGAGATGTTGTCAAGGCCTTGGTCTTGACATCTGAGAAATAATTTCAACGTTTCATCAGAGGGCGTGGCCGTGACGGCGCGTCAAAGTCAAGCGTGCCGATTTTTTCGACGAAAAATGGAACTCCATTGACTTTTTGGCTGTGTTTCAGGCAAAAGTGTTGGGCTTTTAAATACTTTGTCAGAGCTGTCTGAAACTTCTTGTGGTAAATAAGAGCAACATTATGCAAAATTCGGCTGCATAATTAATTAGGGGGCGGGGCAAAATCGCTCTATAGCGCCCCCTTGAAAATTTCTTTGACGCAGCCCCACCACAGCTTTGGACACAGAATTATGAAACCTTAGCCGAATTGCAGATGAAGGCATGACCTACAAAAAAGTCTCTTGGAGAAATGGGCTAAAATTATCAGGAAGCGAGATATTTAGGCATGAAAATCACCATTTTTGCTGTTTTGGCCGGTTGAGAAGGGGTCATATTTGAACGAACTCCTCCCAGGGATTTTGTCCAATTGACTTCAAACTTGGTAGTTACGTTCATATAGACTTCCTGACTAAAAGTTATCAAAATCATGAGTTTCGATGAAACGGCGTGGCCGTGGCACTCCGTCAAATTTGACCCTTTGATACGACCTCCAAACTCCATTTGCTTTTTGGCTGTTTTATACGGCAAAGGCGGTGTTGCTTTCATATATTTCGTCAGACCTGTCTGAAACTTCTTGTGGTTGTTAAGACCGATATTATGCATCTTTCGGCTGCATAAAAAACCTAGGGGCGGGGGGGAACTTTTTCCCACAGCGCCCCCTTGAACTTTTCTTTCAGGCAGCCCCGCCACAGTTTTAGACACAGAGTGATGAAACCTCATCTGAATTGTAGAGCATGGCAAGACGTACAAAAAAGTCTCTTGGAGCAATGGCCTAAAATGAACAGGAAGCGAGATATTTGAGGATGAAAATCACCATTATTTGGGCCCGAGCAAAAAACCATTGTTTTTCGTTTGGACGTTTTCTTCTCCTAAATGAATCGCATTTTCGACGGCCTATATGTACTCGAAAAGTTGCGAAAATTTGCCTACCCCCCCAAAGTCGGGCGTAAAATTACGTATTTTGGGGGTCTCGCACGTGGACGTATAAAAATGGCTCTACGGCGCCACCTACGTTTCAGGTTGTCGGAGGAGCCCCTCGACACGCTTTGATCCGCGTGTACGAAATTTAGCGGGAGTATGTAAAGTACTGAGACGCACAAAAAAGCCTCTTGGTGACCTGGGCTATCGCCAAGCGTACGGCGTGCACTTTGTTTCAAAGTTGGCGTTTTCGTGGTTTTGGGCTCATTTTCGGGGGTCGTATTTGAACGAACTCCTCCTAGAGCTTTCATCCTATCTGTTTGAAACTTGCCGTGTGTGTTCTTAAGGCCTCGACCATGAAAAGTTATCAAAATCGTGAGTTCCGGATTTACTGCGTCAGAGGGGCGGGGCCACGAATTTTGGGGTTTTACCATGAAATTTCCACGTGCTATAACTTTGCGAAAAACACTACAATCTCCCCCAAACCTCTGATGTATAACGGCAGTCTGGCCTAGAATACATTTCCATAAAAATATTTGCTGATTTTCACAGCGCCTCCCAGTGGCCAAAGAAAAGATGGCTAATGTGTGTGTTCGATTGAGCGAAATGCTTTGAAAGCGGTTCGCGCGTCTTCCGACTGGTGCCTTCCGACGTGCCAGCCGTCGAGTTGCGTGGGAGTGCGAGGGCCCGTTCAACGCTGCTTGCAGCTTTAATTCTTTTTAGGGCCCGAGCACGCACTGTGTGCGAGGCCCTATTGTTTTTCAAATGTTTATTATTTTTTTTATTTTTTTTTTTATTATTCTTTTTCTTAGTCAAGTAAAATCGCATTTTCGACTGCCTATATGTACTCGAAAAGTTGCGAAAATTTGCCTACCCCCCCAAAGTGGGGCGTAAATTGACATATTTTGGGGGTCTCGCACATGGACGAACAAAAATGGCTCTACGGCGCCACCTACGTTTCGGTTGTCGGAGGAGCCCCTCTGACACGGTTTCATCCACGTGTACGAAATTTAGCGGGAGTATGTAACATCCCAGGCCGCACAAAAAGTCTCTTGGTGACCCGGGCTACGGCGAAGCGTACGGCGGGCACTTTGTTTCAAAGTTGGCGTTTTCGTGTTTTGGGGTCATTTTCAGGGGTCGTATTTGAACGAACTCCTCCTACAGCTTTCATCCTATCTGTTTGAAACTTGGCGTGTGTGTTCTTAAGGCCTCGACCATGAAAAGTTATCAAAATCGTGAGGTTCAGATTTACTGCGTCAGAGGGGCGGGGCCACGAAATTTGGCGTTTTGGCGTGAAATTTCGACGTGCTATAACTTTGCCAAAAATACTCCAACCTTCATCAAACTTCTGATATATAATCACAGTCTGGCCTAGAATACATTTCCATAAAAATATTTGGAGAATTTCACAGCGCCTCCTAGTGGCGACAGAAAAGACCACTTTTACGAAATGACGTCCAGCTCGCAAAATATTGACCATATCCACCTCAAACTAGGTGTAGATGTTGTCAAGGCCTTGGTCTTGACATCTGAGAAAGAATTTCAACGTTTCATCAGAGGGCGTGGCCGTGACGGCGCGTCAAAGTCAAGCGTGCCGATTTTTTCGACGAAAAATGGAACTCCATTGACTTTTTGGCTGTGTTTCAGGCAAAAGTGTTGGGCTTTTAAATACTTTGTCAGAGCTGTCTGAAACTTCTTGTGGTAAATAAGAGCAACATTATGCAAAATTCGGCTGCATAATTAATTAGGGGGCGGGGCAAAATCGCTCTATAGCGCCCCCTTGAAAATTTCTTTGACGCAGCCCCACCACAGCTTTGGACACAGAATTATGAAACCTTAGCCGAATTGCAGATGAAGGCATGACCTACAAAAAAGTCTCTTGGAGAAATGGGCTAAAATTATCAGGAAGCGAGATATTTAGGCATGAAAATCACCATTTTTGCTGTTTTGGCCGGTTGAGAAGGGATCATATTTGAACGAACTCCTCCTAGGGATTTTGTCCAATTGACTTCAAACTTGGTAGTTACGTTCATATAGACTTCCTGACTAAAAGTTATCAAAATCATGAGTTTCGATGAAACGGCGTGGCCGTGGCACTCCGTCAAATTTGACCCTTTGATACGACCTCCAAACTCCATTTGCTTTTTGGCTGTTTTATACGGCAAAGGCGGTGTTGCTTTCATATATTTCGTCAGACCTGTCTGAAACTTCTTGTGGTTGTTAAGACCGATATTATGCATCTTTCGGCTGCATAAAAAACCTAGGGGCGGGGGGGAACTTTTTCCCACAGCGCCCCCTTGAACTTTTCTTTCAGGCAGCCCCGCCACAGTTTTAGACACAGAGTGATGAAACCTCATCTGAATTGTAGAGCATGGCAAGACGTACAAAAAAGTCTCTTGGAGCAATGGCCTAAAATGAACAGGAAGCGAGATATTTGAGGATGAAAATCACCATTATTTGGGCCCGAGCAAAAAACCATTGTTTTTCGTTTGGACGTTTTCTTCTCCTAAATGAATCGCATTTTCGACGGCCTATATGTACTCGAAAAGTTGCGAAAATTTGCCTACCCCCCCAAAGTCGGGCGTAAAATTACGTATTTTGGGGGTCTCGCACGTGGACGTATAAAAATGGCTCTACGGCGCCACCTACGTTTCAGTTGTCGGAGGAGCCCCTCGACACGCTTTGATCCGCGTGTACGAAATTTAGCGGGAGTATGTAAAGTACTGAGACGCACAAAAAAGCCTCTTGGTGACCTGGGCTATCGCCAAGCGTACGGCGTGCACTTTGTTTCAAAGTTGGCGTTTTCGTGGTTTTGGGCTCATTTTCGGGGGTCGTATTTGAACGAACTCCTCCTAGAGCTTTCATCCTATCTGTTTGAAACTTGCCGTGTGTGTTCTTAAGGCCTCGACCATGAAAAGTTATCAAAATCGTGAGTTCCGGATTTACTGCGTCAGAGGGGCGGGGCCACGAATTTTGGGGTTTTACCATGAAATTTCCACGTGCTATAACTTTGCGAAAAACACTACAATCTCCCCCAAACCTCTGATGTATAACGGCAGTCTGGCCTAGAATACATTTCCATAAAAATATTTGCTGATTTTCACAGCGCCTCCCAGTGGCCAAAGAAAAGATGGCTAATGTGTGTGTTCGATTGAGCGAAATGCTTTGAAAGCGGTTCGCGCGTCTTCCGACTGGTGCCTTCCGACGTGCCAGCCGTCGAGTTGCGTGGGAGTGCGAGGGCCCGTTCAACGCTGCTTGCAGCTTTAATCTTTTTTTTATTTTTCTTTTTCTTAGCTAAAGTAAATCGCATTTTCGACTGCCTATATGTACTCGAAAAGTTGCGAAAATTGCCTACCCCCCCAAAGTCGGGTCGTAAAATTACGTATTTTGGGGGTCTCACACATGGACGAACAAAAATGGCTCTACGGCGCCACCTACGTTTCGGTGTCGGAGGAGCCCCTCGACACGGTTTCATCATCGTGTACGAAATTTAGCGGGAGTATGTAACATCCCAGGCCGCACAAAAAAGTCTCTTGGTGACCCGGGCTACGGCGAAGCGTACGGCGGGCACTTTGTTTCAAAGTTGGCGTTTTCGTTGTTTTTGGGGTCATTTTCAGGGGTCGTATTTGAACTGAACTCCTCCTACAGCTTTCATCCTATCTGTTTGAAACTTGGCGTGTGTGTTCTTAAGGCCTCGACCATGAAAAGTTATCAAAATCGTGAGGTTCAGATTTACTGCGTCAGAGGGGCGGGGCTACGAAATTTGGCGTTTTGGCGTGAAATTTCGACGTGCTATAACTTTGCCAAAAATACTCCAACCTTCATCAAACTTCTGATATATAATCACAGTCTGGCCTAGAATACATTTCCATAAAAATATTTGGAGAATTTCACAGCGCCTCCTAGTGGCGACAGAAAAGACCACTTTTACGAAATGACGTCCAGCTCGCAAAATATTGACCATATCCACCTCAAACTAGGTGTAGATGTTGTCAAGGCCTTGGTCTTGACATCTGAGAAATAATTTCAACGTTTCATCAGAGGGCGTGGCCGTGACGGCGCGTCAAAGTCAAGCGTGCCGATTTTTTCGACGAAAAATGGAACTCCATTGACTTTTTGGCTGTGTTTCAGGCAAAAGTGTTGGGCTTTCAGATACTTTGTCAGAGCTGTCTGAAACTTCTTGTGGTAATTAAGAGCAATATTATGCAAAATTCGGCTGCATAATTAATTAGGGGGCGGGGCGAAATAGCTCTATAGCGCCCCCTTGAATTTTTCTTTGACGCAGCCCCACCACAGTTTTGGACACAGAATTATGAAACCTTAGCCGAATTGCAGATGAAGGCATGACCTACAAAAAAGTCTCTTGGAGAAATGGGCTAAAATTAACAGGAAGCGAGATATTTAGGCATGAAAATCACCATTTTTGCTGTTTTGGCGGTTGAGAAGGGGTCATATTTGAACGAACTCCTCCTAGGGATTTTGTCCAATTGACTTCAAACTTGGTAGTTATGTTCATATAGACTTCCTGACTAAAAGTTATCAAAATCATGAATTTTGATGAAAGAATGTGGGCGTGGCGCTCCATTAAATTTCACCCTTTGATTCAACATTCGAACTCCTTTGACTTTTTGGCTGTTTTTTAATCACAAGCTGTGGTGCTTTCATATATTTTGTCAGAGCTGTCTGAAACTTCTTGAGGTTGTTAAGAACAAAAAGTTACAAAAGTCGGCTGCATATGTAATTAGGGGGCGGGGCGAAATCGCTCTATAGCGCCCCCTTGAATTTTTCTTTGACGCAGCCCCGCCACAGTTTTATACACAGAATTATGAAACCTCAGCCGAATTGTAGAACCTGGCAAGACCTACAAAAAGTCTCTTGGAGCAATGGGCTAAAATGAACAGGAAGCTAAGATATTTAAGAATGAAAATCACCATTTTTAGTGCATCGTTCTGGTTGACAAGGGGTCCTATTTGAACGAACTCCTCCTAGGGATTTTGTCCAATTGACTTCAAACTTGGTAGTTACGTTCATATAGACTTCCTGAGTTAAAGTTATCAAATCATGAATTTTGATGAAAGAATGTGGGCGTGGCGCACCATCAAATTTGCTCCAACATTCGAATTCCTTTTACTTTTTGGCTGTTTTTTAAGCACAAGCTGTGGTGTTTTCATATGTTTTGTCAGAGCTGTCTGAAACTTCTCGTGGTTATTAAGACCAAAAAGATGCAAAGATCGGCTGCATGTATCAGTAGGGGGCGGGGCGAAATAGCTCCATAGCGCCCCCTTGAATTTTCTTTGAGCAGCCCCGCCACAATTTTGGACATAGATTATGAAACCTCAGCCAAATTGTAGAATAGGCAAGACCTACAAAAAAGTCTCTTGGAGCAATGGGCGAAATTGATCAGGAAGGCTAGATATTTAAGGCATGAAATCACCCAATTTTTTGCTGTTTTTGCCGGTTGATAAGGGATCATATTTGAACTAACTCCTCCCAGGGATTTTGTCCAATTGACTTCAAACTTGGTAGTTACGTTCATATAGACTTCCTGCTAAAAGTTAATCAAAATCATGATTTCGATGACGGCGGTGGCCGTGGCACTCCGCAAATTTGACCCTTTGATAACGACCATCCAACTCCATTGACTTTTTGGCTGTTTTTAATCACAAGCTGTGGTGATTTCATACACTTTGTCAGAGCTGTCTGAAACTTCTTGAGGTTATTAAGACCAAAAAGATGCAAGAGTCGGCTGCATAATTAATTAGGGGCGGGGCGAAATCGCTCTATAGCGCCCCCTTGAATTTTTCTTTGACGCAGCCCCGCCACAAGTTTGGACATAGAATTATGAAACTCAGCCACATTGTAGAACATGGCAAGACCTACAAAAAAGTCTCTTGGAGCAATGGGCTAAAATGACAGGAAGCGAGATATTTAAGAATTAAAATCACCATTTTTAGTGGCATCGTTCTGGTGGACAAGGGGTCCTATTTGAACGAACTCCTCCTAGGGATTTCATCCAATTGACTTCAAACTTGGTAGTTAGGTACATATAGACTTCCTGAGTAAAAGTTATCAAAATTATGAATTTTGATGAAAGAATGTTGGCGTGGCGCTCCGTCAGATTTGACCTTGTCCCGATTCTGGCTAATGTGTGTGTTCGATTGAGCGAAATGCTTTGAAAGCGGTTCGCGCGTCTTCCGACTGTGCCTTCCGACGTGCCAGCCGTCGAGTTGCGTGGGAGTGCGAGGGCCCGTTCAACGCTGCTTGCAGCTTTAATTTTTTTTTTTTATTTTTCTTTTTCTTCCGCGAAATGAATCGCATTTCGACTGCCTATATGTACTCGAAAAGTTGTCGAAAATTTGCCTACCCCCCCCAAAGTCGGGCCGCAAAATTACGTATTTTGGGGGTCTCGCACCGTGGACGACAAAAATGGCTCTACGGCGCCACCTACGTTTCGGTTTGTCGGAGGAGCCCCTCGACACGGTTTCACATCCACGTGTACGAAATTTAGCGGGAGTATGTAACATCCCAGGCCGCACAAAAAAGTCTCTTGGTGACCGGGGCTACGGCGAAGCGTACGGCGGGCACTTTGTTTCAAAGTTGGCGTTTTCGTGTTTTTGGGGGTCATTTTCAGGGGTCGTATTTGAACGAACTCCTCCTACAGCTTTCATCCTATCTGTTTGAAACTTGGCGTGTGTGTTCTTAAGGCCTCGACCATGAAAAGTTATCAAAATCGTGAGGTTCAGATTACTTTACTGCGTCAGAGGGGCGGGGCCACGAAATTTGGCGTTTTGGCGTGAAATTTCGACGTGCTATAACTTTGCCAAAAATACTCCAACCTTCATCAAACTTCTGATATATAATCACAGTCTGGCCTAGAATACATTTCCATAAAAATATTTGGAGAATTTCACAGCGCCTCCTAGTGCGACAGAAAAGACCACTTTTACGAAATGACGTCCAGCTCGAAAATATTGACAACATTCCACTCAAACTAGGTGGAGATGTTGTCAAGGCCTTGGTGTTGACATCTGAGAAAGAATTTCAACGTTGACATCAGAGGGCGTGGCCGTGACGGAGCGTCAAAGTCAAGCGTGCCGATTTTTTCGACGAAAAATGGAACTCCATTGACTTTTTGGCTGTCTTTCAGGCAAAGTGTTGGGCTTTCAAATACTTTGTCAGGGCTGTCTGAAACTTCTTGTGGCAATTAAGAGCAATATTATGCAAAAATTCGGCTGCATAATTAATTAGGGGGGCGGGGGCGAAATAAGCTCTATAGCGCCCCCTTGAATTTTTATTTGATGCCAGCCCCGCCACAATTTTATACACAGAGTTTGGAACCTTAGCCGAATTGTAGATGAAGACATGACTACAAAAAAGTCTCTTGAGCAATGGGCTAAATTACAGGTAAGCGAGATATTTAGGCATGAAATCACCATTTTTGCTGTTTTGGGCGGTTGAGAAGGGGGTCATATTTGAACGAACTCCTCCTAGGGATTTTGGTCCAATTGACTTCAAACTGGTAGTTACGTTCATATAGACTTCCTGACTAAAAGTTATCAAAATTATTGAATTTTGATGAAACAGTGTTGGTGGCGTGGCGCTCCATAAATTCACCCTTTGATTCAACATTCGAACTCCTTTGACTTTTTGGCTGTTTTTTAATCACAAGCTGTGGTGCTTTCATATATTTTGTCAGAGCTGTCTGAAACTTCTTGAAGTTGTTAAGAACAAAAAGTTCCAAAATCGGCTGCATAATTAATTAGGGGGCGGGGCAAAACCGCTCTATAGCGCCCCTTGAATCTTTCTTTCAGGCAGCCCCCGCCACAGTTTTGGACACAGAAGTTATGAAACCTCAGCCAAATTATAGAACATGGCAAGACCTACAAAAAAGTCTCTTGGAGCAATGGGCTAAAATTGACAGGAAGCTAGATATTCAAGAATGAAAATCACCATTTTTAGTGCATCATTCTGGTGGACAAGGGGTCATATTTGAACAAACTCCTCCTAGGGATTTTGTCCAATTGACTTCAAACTTGGTAGTTACGTTCATATAGACTTCCTGAGTTAAAGTTATCAAAATCATGAATTTTGATGAAAGAATGTGGGCGTGGCGCACCATCAAATTTGCTCCAACATTCGAATTCCTTTTACTTTTTGGCTGTTTTTTAATCACAAGCTGTGGTGCTTTCATATATTTTGTCAGAGCTGTCTGAAACTTCTTGTGGTAATTAAGAGCAACATTATGCAAAATTCGGCTGCATAATTAATTAGGGGGCGGGGCAAAATCGCTCTATAGCGCCCCCTTGAAAATTTCTTTGACGCAGCCCCACCACAGCTTTGGACACAGAATTATGAAACCTTAGCCGAATTGCAGATGAAGACATGACCTACAAAAAAGTCTCTTGGAGAAATGGGCTAAAATTATCAGGAAGCGAGATATTTAGGCATGAAAATCACCATTTTTGCTGTTTTGGCCGGTTGAGAAGGGGTCATATTTGAACAAACTCCTCCTAGGGATTTTGTCCAATTTACTTCAAACTTGGTAGTTACGTTCATATAGACTTCCTGACTAAAGTTATCAAAATCATGAGTTTCGATGAAACGGCGTGGGCGTGGCGCTCCGTCAAATTTGACCCTTTGATACGACCTCCAAACTCCATTTGCTTTTTGGCTGTTTTATACGGCAAAGGCGGTTGTGTTGCTTTCATATATTTCGTCAGACCTGTCTGAAACTTCTTGTGGTTGTTAAGACCGATATTATGCATCTTTCGGCTGCATAAAAAATTAGGGGCGGGGGGAACTTTTTCCCACAGCGCCCCCTTGAACTTTTCTTTCAGGCAGCCCCGCCACAGTTTTAGACACAGAGTGATGAAACCTCATCTGAATTGTAGAGCATGGCAAGACGTACAAAAAAGTCTCTTGGAGCAATGGCCTAAAATGAACAGGAAGCGAGATATTTGAGGATGAAAATCACCATTATTTGGGCCCCGAGCAAAAAACCATTGTTTTTCGTTTGGACGTTTTCTTCTCCTAAATGAATCGCATTTTCGACGGCCTATATGTACTCGAAAAGTTGTGAAAATTTGCCTACCCCCCCAAAGTCGGGCGTAAAATTACGTATTTTGGGGGTCTCGCACGTGGACGTATAAAAATGGCTCTACGGCGCCACCTACGTTTCGGTTGTCGGAGGAGCCCCCGGACACGGTTTCATCCACGTGTACGAAATTTAGCGGGAGTATGTAAAGTACTGAGACGCACAAAAAAGCCTCTTGGTGACCTGCGCTATCGCCAAGCGTACGGCGTGCACTTTGTTTCAAAGTTGGCGTTTTCGTGGTTTTGGGCTCATTTTCGGGGGTCGTATTTGAACGAACTCCTCCTAGAGCTTTCATCCTATCTGTTTGAAACTTGCCGTGTGTTGTTCTTAAGGCCTCGACCATGAAAAGTTATCAAATCGTGAGTTCCGGATTTACTGCGTCAGAGGGGCGGGGCCACGAATTTTGGGGTTTTACCATGAAATTTCCACGTGCTATAACTTTGCGAAAACACTACAATCTCCCCCAAACCTCTGATGTATAACGGCAAGTCTGGCCTAGAATACATTTCCATAAAAATATTTGCTGATTTTCACAGCGCCTCCCAGTGGCCAAAGAAAAGATGGCTAATGTGTGTGTTCGATTGAGCGAAATGCTTTGAAAGCGGTTCGCGCGTCTTCCGACTGGTGCCTTCCGACGTGCCAGCCGTCGAGTTGCGTGGGAGTGCGAGGGCCCGTTCAACGCTGCTTGCAGCTTTAATTTTTTGTTTTTTTTTTAATGTGTACATTTCAGGAGCTTCCATTACACATCGCTGCATCCATCAAAAACAGCAGAGACGCTTTTCCTTTTCTTCGTTACGTTTGAAATGGAGAGGAAATGGTATTGCAGTGCCATGTACTGTATGTGTGTATGCTGTATTTTTCAATACCCTGCACCTTCCAAACTCTTTGCTTGGTGACATAGACAAGCAACAAAAAAAAAGTGTTATTTCAGTACATCAGGCTTCCCTTCCCTTAGATATAAACTATGACTTCCCCTGTGCAGCTTCATATTTAGACTCCATAGAGTTTACTCTAACACTAATCAAACAGGTGATGCAGATTTAAATTGACCACTTGATGGATCTAAGCCGGGAAAGATTAAGCATGAAAGGTTGTCATTTCGCATGAGATCAGAGAAGAGCTGCAATCGTTCATGATTTTGTTTTAACGGCGTAAAAAAAAAAAAAAAATAGCGTGGCACTTCACAGGCTAACAGTGTGACTTTGTAGTTGTTTACCTAAGAATAAAGAAAAGAACCGAGAAAATGACAACTCACCATTTCCTCTCTTATTATAGCACCATCTCTATGATGCCAGAGTGGGACTGCCCACTTTCCAACGCCAAAACATGCTCGTAAAGCTTTGTTGAAATCGACAGTCTTGATCAAGAAGGAGGAGTATTGTAAGAGTTTTAAAAAAGAGCCTTGAAGAAATGTCTTTGAAATACGTGAGCCATCTGGTCTTTTAGAAGTCCTTATCGAGTTGCTCTTGAAAGGGACAGAATTTATTTGATATCTAAAAAACGAATCTGTGACTTCTTATTGTCACGCTGAGATATTTTCAAATAAAGAGTTGTTCACAAGTCGTCACAAAGCCACTTGATTGGCTCGTATCGCGGCTCTCCAGCTGAGAGGATCAAGAAGCCGATGCTCTACACAACCACGATAATTGTGTATGTGCACGTCGCGAAGTAGTTACACTCTCACAAAACTCCATCAGGTGAAGGACCCCACCCTCTGCAGCAAACACTACACCCTTACACTTCAGACCAATTAGTTTGTTTATCTTACATCAGGTATTAGAAGAAGAGAATTAGAAGAAATGCATTATTTGAAAGTATAAATGTCACATTAAACAATGTTTACCCTCAGGGCGAACATGCAGATAATGATATGTCTACCAGATAATCAGCCCACAGTGATGAGAGTCTCTGTTAAGAGGGAAAGATCGGGAGCGATTATTAAACCTCTCTTTTTGATATGTGGTCAAGTTACCTAGTACAAGAAGAATAAGTGCTCAATTATGCTTGAATAAGTTAGTCTCCCACTATCCAATTTCAACCCCTGCAGCAGAACGCAATTTTGTCCTAGTAATTATTTCTGAACAAATTAGTTTTCCATAGTTGCGTTTAATGTGTCTGAATCAGGCAAAACTGGATATAGAGGCGGTTTAGGAGTCTCTTGGTATTTGCAGAGTGTGAAAACCTGTATTTAATTGAGTGAATCAATAAGTGCTCTAATGCACTGTCAAAAGACCCGGAGAAATGAGCAATTTATTTACCAAACATTATTAGACATTTAGCTGAGCCTGGGTTTCAGGCATTATATCATTTAGTCTATATGATGGAGTTATAAATTTGGGTTTTCAGAAATTAGAACAGATTGTCCTAATGAATTCAGTCCTGGGGGTTTTAGGAAAACTAAACGCTTTCTATTGTTTCACAGCACTGTCAAACATTTGAAGGTATTATCTCAGCGGCAGTGTGTAGACGTTCCAAATTAAAAGTTGCAGCTCTTGCTCAGATTTGTGAAGACTCGGCCCTTAGATATGTTTTGATTGTGACCATAGAAGGTAAGTCAACTATTGAATATCTTGGTGTTTTTCTGTATTTTGTTTGTCCAGGCCCAGCACTAGTTATTTCTTATATGTTACTTTAAAGATCCACTTTCAAAACACCCTCTCTGTGCCTGTAACCTTATAGTCATCAGGTATTATAGGTAGCTTACCGCGTCCTACTCTATTTATCATCGGCGTTACACCTGTGAAACTGACACACTGAGCATGCCCATCACAAAGCTTGCTCGTACTGTTTGCCAACAGTTATTCTACATCCCAGCACATCGAGATAACCTGGAGGGCAGGAATGAAGTACTACTCCGAAAATTAGCATTAGTGGATCTTTTACCCCCATTCTCCACAAATGAGAGCAAGGCCATTAACATTTGTGTGTTTTCATTATGTAAATGGTGTTAACGCATACTCACAAATTGCCAACAGGAAAGCAATAATTTTCTCCTAGTGATCATAATGTGTCCAAGTGCATCATCTTGATTATGACACGCTAATTACATATCGCCTTGTTCCTTCTTCTCTGTCTTGCCCTACAGATTCAGAAAAACCAAGGATCTTTAATGGTAAGTTTTATTGCAGTAGAATAGGAGGAGAGGAAATAGAGGTCTCCCACACTAGTCTGTTACTCTTGGTTGGCTCTCTCATTTGAGAGAAAGAGAAAAAAAACACTCAGATTGCATTTTTGCGATGAAATATTAGATCATGCTTAAACTGCTGGTATTACATTAGGTGCCATTATAGAAAAATAAAAACATTCAGGAGCTGAACGATGGCTTTGCCTGAGCTCGCTGCATCTGATTAATCTAAGTAGATACTTTATTTTTTTATCACACTATTGATTTTTCTTATTGCCAAGAAATTCCATGTAGGCTAACATGTTTTTTTTCCCCCCCTCTTCATCTCCCTGTGTCTCCTCCTTTTCCAGCCTCTCCAGTTACTGCAATGCATCGTTGATGAGGTGAGTCGTCGTCTTATGTGCTTTTGCATCTAAAGTCAGTCCTAATGGCCCGGAAAGCTTATATTTTGTTTCCTAATGAAGCAAACCACTCAGGCGGCTTTGCTCCCCACTCACTCAACCCTTCACCCTATGCAACTGCCTCAGGCAATACACATATGCACATGCACATTACTGGAGAGGTTGGACCTGTCATGAATGACACACACACACACAAACACACAGCAACACAGTATGCATACTACAGAGCCGAATACCAAAGCAGACAAAAATTTGTTTAACCAGGACTATTCTCATGACTGCACTGGATGTTTGTTTCTATGTAAAGAGGCATAACACTCACACAAACATAAAACTACTGATAGAGACTGATCGTGACACATTTCGCAATATACACACGGCGTATAAACGTATATGTGTTTTAAAAATGCATGCCAGACAAAAAAGGGAATATTAAAATAAATAAATAAAACACCAACAGCAGAAACAAAAAAAGACGTTCCTGTTTTTAGCCTAAATTGAACCCAACACGCATCAAAGATTTCACTATTCCACTTTTATAATTGATTTAATACTGTAAATAATCCAAACATGGACAGATGTCATTATGAAAAATAGACAGTGTGGTGGCACATAACAGAAGAGTATGATGAAATTAGAAATGAGATTGTCAAGGTAACATCTGATACACACAAAGTTTATCAGATGATGAGAAACTTGGACGAAAAAAAAACCAAGGCTACCGAACGTGAAGAGTTTTAGATTTCTGGATTTCTGGACACGTTGTTTTATTGTATGCCAATGTGTGAGTTCACCTTACCTACATTTCCATCCAAAAACCATCACAACCGTCCCTTCTCCTGTCTCATCACGTCTTTGCTGACTTACACTAATAGAAAAAACATACCACAACACCCGGCCCCCCAAACACCGTCAGCAGCCATATCGCACATTAAACATACAATGTCACTTGCCCTTAACTGCCTATAGATCGGGTCATATTAATAATTAAATGCTTTTGGTTGTAATGGATTGACCCGGGCTGAACTGTTCATTAGTCAGCTAGACGGAGGCATCACTCAAACTATTTTTCCCGTGCCTTTTTCGCGTTCCTCCCCTTGAGGCGAGAGGCACATTCTGTGTTGTCCCCAGCGAGCTTTATTGTCCCAGCTAATGCAGTGCTTTGGAGGAAGAGACGAGAGGATAAGCGCCTCTTTGGAAAGATGAAGTCAGTCCGAGAGAATGTAAAGGTTGAGGACTATACTGGAGTGAGGAAGTATACACAGTGATCATTCTATTTTGTTTGATTGCCTTGAAAAAAATGGTTGGTAATACGAATACAGTTTTATATTGGTTCAAGTTTTATTTATCCAAACAGAACTTTTTTGGTAGTGATGCCTCTTTCTGTGGCTGTTTGAACTGTGGTGTTTCCCCAAGGCTCCATCCTTGGCCCCCTCTTGTTATGAAATGAGTGAAGAAGGCAACTTTCATCAGTATGTCAAAAATAAAGTGATAGATGTCCCAGACCTTTCACCAACTAAATGACAAAAATTCTGAAATCATTCTTTTTCGTCCTCAATATCCAAACCCAATTTTCAAAAAGCTCCTGGTTTCCTCTCATCAAATGTCAAACCTGCATTTGAAAACAAGTTCCAAGTTGTTGAGTCACTTCATTTTATAAACCGAGGAGCATGTCAGAAATCAGGTCTTTCTCTCGACCTGATCTCAAGATGGTTGTTCGTGCTTTTATATCGTCTTGGTTGGATTACTGTAATTTTTTGCATTCAGCTTCAGTTAGTACATCACAGCATCAGCTCAGCTTTTAACAATACAACAAGACAAGATCATATCACCTCAGTTTAGCCTCTCTTCACTGGTGTGAACCAGCAGATCCTCTGCTGCTGTTTCTAAGTCCCAACTCAAAGCAAGAGGTGAACAGGCTTTACAGTCAGGGCCCCTCAGTTTTGAGCCTCCTTACTGAAGAATTGAGACTTGCAGAATCAGTGATGGTCTTTTAAATCACATCTCAAAACTTAGAAAATACAAATTAAAAAAAAATATTTTAAAAATTGTTTTACTAATAACAGTACACTGCTTTATTTCTGACGTGCCTTAGAATTAAATATCATTCTTATCTGCTATTATTATGGAACATTTTATTTCACTATTATTTTTAATTGTCAGACTTGAATTTGTCTCATGTAAAGCAATTTTAATTGTGTTTTGAAGAGTGGTGCATAAAGTTAATCATTACAGAGCAACTTTTAAAATTTAGAGACGTCATAGAGATCTAAGAGTTGTTGTTTTTTTATTTTCTCTTTATAAATCTACCCGTGTGATTGAACCAGCACTGATCCCACAGAGTGGTAATTTAATGCTATGGTATTTTTAATTTGGCTAGACACACCTGACTTCAACGTCATGGCAGGTGTGATAAATTATACCCGACTCACTGACATATAGTAAATATTGCCCAATGGTACACACTGTAGATGTGATCCAAATACTTTTATTTTCTTTAGTTGTGATGCTTTGATATTGTGTATGACTTATCCACTGGGGGTTTGAAAGTTGCTGTAATGGCTGAATGAGTAATAGGCTCCTGTGAGTGGATCATTAATATTATTGTAGCTAGAGGTATGTAATGCGGTGGGGGGTGGAGTGTGACAGTCTGCCCCTTTTTATTTCTTTATTTTTTATACAACACACACAAACACACAGTGAGGCATGTGGCTGAGAAGGACTCAGATAAAGATTTGAGTCTCATGAGACTCAAAATAAAGCCCAAATAAGAGTGGACATGATCATTTAGCTAATGTAGTCACACTAACAGACTCGCAAAGGATTGTTGATTCGAACTGCAACCCAGCACTGGACTTTGGTGCAAATTTACATTGTAAAAATTCAATGGCAGTATCTTTAAAAAAAACAAAAGTCCACAGTGCAAACTGACGGTTTTCAGTTGCAATAATGGCTGTTTTCTGTGGTAGAAAGTAGTTACAGCTCAACAATATAATGCTGAGACGGAGTAACAGAAGAAGAAATAAGAATTCCATTTTGGGCGAAAGCAATATTTAATGGATGCATACTTATGTAGAAATTTCCTTTATGTGAAGCCAGCCTACAAAGAAAACAACAAATCTACACCCCTAAATGATAAGGGCAACATTTTTTGAGTCAACTTTGATAAGCTTTTGTGCAACACTGCAGCTACTGTATATAATGAGCATGCATTATATGAGGGCGTGCTATAGGAAAAGATTCACGCTAGACTTAGCACCCCAATTCAAGGTAGACTTGCTGTATATTCATGCCAACGAGGTGGTGCAGTAAATTACCTTTCCTAAGTGTGTAGATTTACACTTAGACCAATAGAAATGATCCGGTGCATCTTTCTAAATGTTGTTGGTATTAGTGTATGGGCAGTGAAACATACTCACCTTATTTAGCTTAGATCTTGAAGAGAACTTCTCGGTAGTTGTTCCTACCATTTGCATGCTGTCCACCCTCATTAATGTGCCCTCTCTCTCCTCTATTTGTTGAATAGCAAGTGGCTCCACTAATAAAGAACTCCCACCTTATTTTCAAGCCTGTAATTACTGATCTAATTTTGCCTAATAATTGCTTCATGGCAATGACATGTATATTTACTCGTACCCTTGTACCCTCGTAGTGTGTGTTCTGTCTCATAGTGGAGCGCGTTGACGACCGGAGGAATAATTCACGCAGACTAGCCACTTTCATCAGCTTGCTGGTCTTTTGTGCCATCGCCTGCTGCCACATCAAAGCTGCAGCGGTGTTCCTCTCAGTTGGAGACATGAATACATGCATAAATGTGCGTGTTTGTGTCTGCAAAAAGGCGCATGTGCATGCAAATAGTGAGGAAAGTGCAGAGAGAGATTTTGTATCAGATTTA